>JAQQTO010000046.1:2500-9565000 GCA_029884595.1 Ormosia semicastrata | reverse complement strand
AGAGAAGGAATCGACTACACGAGACATTTTCTCCTGTATCCAAGAAAGATTCTCTCCGAGTAATTATGGCATTAGTAGCTCATTTTGACTTTGAGTTACATCAAATGGATGTGAAAACGGCTTTTCTCAATGGTGATCTAGAGGAAGAGGTTTACATGAAACAACCTGAAGGATTCTCCTCTAGTGATGGTGAGCACTTAGTTTGCAAGCTTAATAAATCCATCTATGGATTGAAACAAGCCTCCCGCCAAATGGTATTTAAAATTTCATGAGGTTATAACTTCATTTGGTTTTGAAGAGAACATCATGGATCAATGTATATACCAAAGGTCAATGGGAGTAAGATTTGTTTTCTTGTGTTATATGTGGATGATATTTTACTTGCGACTAATGATAAGGGTATGCTATATGAGGTGAAACAATTTCTCTCGAAGAACTTTGATATGAAGGATATGGGAGAGGCATCTTATGTCATTGGCATTAAGATCCATAGAGAAAGATCTCGAGGCATTTTGGGTTTGTCTCAAGAGACCTATATCAACAAAGTTTTAGAGAGATTTAACATGAAAGATTGTTCACCGAGTGTAGCTCCTATTGTGAAGGGTGACAAACTCGATTTGAGTCAGTGCCCCAAAAATGATTTTGAGCGGGAACACATGAAAAATATTCCATATGCTTCAGCTGTTGGAAGCCTTATGTATGCTCAGGTTTGCACTAGACCTGACATTGCATATGCTGTTGGAGTTTTGGGAAGATATCAGAGTAATCCAGGTGTTGACCATTGGAAAGCTGCAAAGAAGGTGATGAGATATCTTCAAGGGACAAAGAACTACATGCTTATGTACAAACGGACGATGATCCGGAAGTGATTGGCTACTCGATTCGGACTATCTTGTTGCATTGATACCGAAATCAACATCCGGTTATGTTTTTATGCTAGGCCGGTGGAGTCAGTATCTTGGAGAAGTGCAAAGCGGACCTTGACCGCTACTTCCACTATGGAGGCCGAGTTCGTTTCTTGTTTTGAGGCTACCTCGCATGGTGTATGGTTGAAGAGTTTCATATCTGGGCTTAGAGTTGTGGACTCTATATCTAGGCCATTGAAGTTGTCTTTTTGACAACTCTGCTGCGGTTTTTATGGCTAAGAACAACAAGAGTGGAAGTCGAAGTAAGCACATCGACATAAAGTATTTAGCCATAAGAGAACGTGTTAAGGAAAAGAAAGTGGTCATTGAACACGTCAACACTGAGTTGATGATTGCGATCCTTTGACTAAAGGCATGCCACCAAAGAATTTTAAGGATCATGTAGTACGAATGGGACTTAGCTCCATGATATGATTTTCATTGTACGTACATTTATTATTTTGATGAAACTCTTATTCAGTTTGATGTTTTCTCATATATTTTGTGCACATAATTATTTATTTTGAGAAATATCATTTGGTTTTGACCTAGAATAAACATATGGTTTATTCATTAAGTTAAGGACTGGTATTGAGAAACTTGATATATTGTGATACATGGAAGATAATACTCGCTACTAGAGGACCTATCGCCATGATTCATATATTTCGTTTCTTGTTATGTTTGATGATGGGTTAAATGGACCAAGTGGGAGAATGATAGAATTTCCCCTTGGACTTCGGAGCAGACGTGCTCTGTTTGTTGAAGTTAGTTTAAGTTTAAAGCTTTGCTATTTTCATGGGAAATTCGTTTCCAATATGGTCCATTTTCTGGCTAAGTTCAACCCATATTCTTAGCAACGGTTGCTTGCGAAAATTGTGTGCTCCCACATCCCACGTTCTGTTGCACGTCCGTTGAGCTCTGTGATGGGCAGAATTCTATAAAAGGACTGTGTTGCTCTTTGTTTTGGGTCACTGAACCTACTCCTCTATTCAGAAAACAACACCATCGAGTTTGAGTGAGTGAGGGTTTGGAAAGCCAAGGCAGAAATCCGTTTTGACGAAAAGCTTGAAAACAGAGGAAGAGTGAATCAAATAGCAATGGCGGGAGGTTGGTTTTTCTTGATCCGTTTTGCTTCCGCTGTATATGATCTGAATGTGTTGTTTAAATCCTTAGCATGTTTAGATCGATTATTAAGTATTACATTAATAGCATTTTAATAGAAAGATTTATTGAGATATCAATTAAAATTTAGGAATTAATTGGAATAACTTTACAATTCAGTGTAATTATTTGGAAAAATATTAAATTTTAGAGTGATTTCGTACACTTTTTCCTATTTTTTCCCTGGTCAGAAATGTCCCTTTAAAGTTCTTCTGATTATGTATAAAATGGTTCTGATTCAAAAATGATTTAGGGATACTTACTAGGTAACCCTCGAACAGACGAATCTATAGAAAACAATGCTCAGATCCCATTTGCTTATGGAATGGGACTTATTTCCGATGAACTCTATGAGGTAAATTATTTTTTATGGATATCAATACATCAGCTGGATGCCTGCATCTAAAGATGTAAGGTTTATTAGTATAATAATAAATTAAATCAATCTATGCTTGCACTTGCAGTCACTAAAGACAAGTTGTGGAGGAGAGTATCAAAATATAGATCCCAGTAACATAACGTGTACCAGATATCTTGAGGCTTACAAAAGAGTATGCAATGATAATAAATTTCTCATGTTATTTAATTTCTCTTCATGTTATGAATACTACATGTCTTTAAGCTGTGATTTTCAGTGTGTTTCAGGAATAAATATTCCACATATTTTGGAACCCCATTGCGTCTTTGTTTCTCCAAAACCAGGAGAACTAGTTGGCAGAAGATCTCTCGACGAGAAGTCTGAATTCTTACTTGCCTCCGAACCAGATCTTCCCACAATAGGATGTCGAGTAATTTCCCTTGTGTTTATTTTCGTAATATACAAATGCAAGTATCTGATTATCCCCGTCAAAAAAAAAAGTATCTGATTATCAACTAGAGAAAAAATTCCATCTTGTATGGTAATATAAATTAATGTTTTAAAAACCAAACCGAAAATCTAGTAAAGCTTCTTAATCATGGTTCGATTGATTCAATTAATCAAATTTGTGGTTGAACTATGATTAAACTGTGATTGAATCAAAAAATACTTAAACAAGAGACATAGTTAATTCATGGTCTAACTGATTTAATCAATCGATTTGATCTAATTTTTAAAATATTGATATAAATTATTTTTTTAAGAGCGTTTTTCCATCTTAAACACAGTAATTTAGAAGACTTGAGGGCCAATAATATAAGAATCAGACATGTATGAATTTATTCTTAGAACTATGAGTCTTTGGCTGCAGAATTATGGATATTTGCTTGCCTATTATTGGGCAAATGATGATACTGTTCGCGAAGCTCTTGGCATCCGTAAGGTATAATGATAAAACCTTAGGCTGATAGCATTGACATACTTACAAAAGTGTGACTTAAATGCACTACAGGGAAGTATAGGAAAATGGCAGCGATGTCGTTCTTTACCTTATACTAAAGATATTCAAAGCAGTGTTCCATTTCATGCGAACTTGAGTACTAGAGGCTATCGCGCTCTAGTATACAGGTGAGGCAACTAAAATTCATAATTTGCTCTTTTGTCTTTGAAAAAAAAAAACTGATAATTTTTTTATGCATTTTATCATCCCAGCGGAGATCATGACTATAAGGTACCGTTTCGTGGGACTCAAGAATGGATAAGATCTTTAAATTATTCCATTGTTGATGACTGGAGGCAATGGCTTGTCCAAGGACAAGTTGCAGGGTAAGCACGTAGACACTATGACAGTTCATTTTGATTTTGAATCGAGATTATGCAACAACAAAAAAGTGATTTTTGGAGTCTGCTTATTCTGCAGTTATCAAAGGACCTATTCAAACGGGATGACTTTTGCAACTGTAAAGGCAAGAAAAAAACTCTACTATTTTAATTCACAGATTGTTATACAAATTGACGTGTTGAAAATTCATGATGCCTGTGTTTGATTAATGTATTTGCAGGGTGGAGGGCACACTGCTCCTGAGTACAAACCCAAAGAATGCTTTGCTATGTTTGACAGGTGGATATCTAAAAAACCGTTGTAATAATTAACTCTAGCTGTGGAGGAGAGAGTTGAAGTTCCGTAGTTATTGTTTCCTTAATTAGTGTTTCCCTCTATGTTCCTCAAAGAATAACGAGACAGACATTCAGAAACACGGTTTTTTAAATTCCAATATTATTGTAATAGTATTATTATGTTAGCTTGTGTTGTACGGTTGTTTTAAATTCCATTATTATAATTATAACTATGATGAAGTTTTAATCTAGTAGACAAATTAATATTTATAAGGTGTTTAAATTAACTTGTTTTGATTTTCTTTGGATTAATTTTTTGAGTTTAATTGATATGTATGGTTAGTATAAAAGAGTTTTACATAGATATCTACTCTAATATATTATTATTATCACATTATTCAATCATTAATTGAAATAAAAGCAACCAATAAGTGCTCATGTCAGTTAAATTTTAATTTTTATGTCAATCGAGATTGAGTCATAAGTTCAGTCCAAACGATTTTAAGGGTGTACCATTTGTATTGGCTAATATATTTAGAGAGATTAAATTTTTTTTTGGGTACATTATAGAAATCCCTCTGCTTTTTAGGCGATGATGTTTTGCTTTTAGAAAAGCATAAAATCAGAATATTTTAAAATAAAATTTTTGAATGAAAAGTTTTTTTAAAAATGAAATACAACAACAACAATTATGTCTTTTCTCACTAGATGGAATCAGTTACATAGATCAAATGATGTCATTATATCTTATCATAAATTAAGTCTTTAGAAATGTCATTTAAATCTAAATTTTTTTAATTATTTCACCTATAATCTTTCTTGATCTTCTTTTATTTCTAGCTATTGTGTTATTCTCTACTTGATCTATTTTTCTTATAGGAGTTTTTAAAGATCTTCTTATT
Source organism: Ormosia semicastrata (assembly GCA_029884595.1). Classification (NCBI taxonomy): domain Eukaryota; kingdom Viridiplantae; phylum Streptophyta; class Magnoliopsida; order Fabales; family Fabaceae; genus Ormosia; species Ormosia semicastrata. The sequence continues at coordinate 9,560,054 of JAQQTO010000046.1, read as the reverse complement.
ATATGTCTAAACCACCTAAAATGAGATTTTCTCATTTTTTTCACAATAGATGCTTCTAAAAATAAAATAAATTAATTTAAATATGTTTTGTTGGTTTCCCATTGTATTTTCATATCTTTTAAGTGCAAGACAAATCTACTCGAAATAAAAATAATACAGCTAGACCTTTTCTACAAATGATATCTCCTGTGCTAACTTATATTTTAGGCCTTCACCAGAAACTTATATTTTATTTAAACATATTTATACTCTTATAAAATGCAATAATAAGACTCTTATTTAAAAATTAAGAATTATATCACTTGATTTTGTTTTGTTTATTTATAGCAATATTTAATTGTGTAAAAAAATAAAAAATTAAAGGGAAGAATCTTATTTTAATTTATTTTCACATATCAAGTGATTTTTTTAGGACAAAAAATTATTTTATTTTTTTCTTTATTTTGTTTTTGGGTCCAATTTATCATTAATGAATTCAAATCATTGTTAGCCAAAAAATTTATTTATCCAGAAAATTGCTAATGAATAATGTAATTAATTATATACAAAATCGATATTTAAATTAATAATAGTATTAATTGTCTCTCACGAGATTTGTATAATTTTTCTCTTTCTTTTTATTTTTACAATTTTATCAATAATAAATTTAAATTATTTATCCATAATTTTTTTATGTGTATTTATCCATAAAATTAATAGTTAACAATAAATTAATTGCTTCTTAAATTAATATTTGATTTGAATTAAGGCTCAAATGCATTTTACTCCCTAATTTACTATATTAGTTGTAATTTTCTATTTCCCCACTAATTTATAAAGCATAGTGCACCCTTAGTTAGCAATCTCTATCCTAATGTATCCTTTTTTTATATTAAAATAATAGTTGTATAAATGGTCAAAATTTCCCTCTCTAGTTCAGATATCTTATATCTTTATATATATACACACGAAAGAAGTTTAAGGCCAATTTGAAAAGGGAGAGGGTAAATTTAAAGTTTAAATTAAACAAAATGATTTAGCTGAAATTCAATTTGAAAATTAAATCAAATAATTTTCAAATAATCTTAGTGTAACTTGAGCTATAGCTCTTAGACATATGTCTATTCTATATGTATATTATTATAATGTTAAAACATAGATTTAATTTCTTTAATATCTCACTAGTATTAACAAACTTAAAATAAAAGATCTCCTTCACTTATAGATATTGCATTAATGTAATGAAATAAAAAATTAAATCATATAAATATTGTAATTTAAAATTCTAAAAATTATTTATTTAGTTTTTCTTCCTACTAATATGTCCATTCAAGAATATAGGCAAAAAAAAAAATCTTACTATTAAGTGCTCACACAATACATATAGTATTTTTTTTTTCTAGAATATCTCCCACCTAATAGGTGAGACTAATTTACTATAATGCGGTTCAACGCTTAAATGAAGGTATTTCTCAACGATATTATTTTCATACACATGAATTTCGAAATCGAATTTAAGATCACATGCTTAAAGAACTCGAACTCCTTCTACTCATACAACACACGTTTCTCAATACATATATTATTGTAACCGGCACATGCAAAACATTGTGTGGTATAAAAGATTTTAGGCGATATATGCATAGAATTACATGTGCCCCATGGAGAAATTAACATATTGTAAGTTTGATATTAAACTAATTTATATTACGCGTCCCACGAAGAAATTATTTACTATACAAACTGAAGTTAGTCACCAAAATCACAATGCAATCAGGCTGTCAATCAAAATAAAATAATACCTTGTACCAAAATAATAATAATAATAATAATAATAATACCTTCATGGTATACGAGAGGGGTTTTTCTAATGAGATCATAAAAGCATCAGCATCGGTTTGGTTATTTTATTTTCTCCAGCCTGTTATAATTATAGGTCTAACAAATGAGCACAATGCTGAAATTCAACCAAAATGGCTACACTGCGTTCAACTTTTCGATGTTCTTTCTTCCTTGTATATGTTGTTGTTGTCGTTATTCTTTCACAGGTTTGTACCAGGCTTGCAGTCTCTCACACAACAGTCAAGTTTCTTCCAGGGTTTCAGGGTCCTCTTCCTTTCATCTTGAAACTGGGTATGTTTGTCCTGTTGAATGCTGCTGCATTTGGCTTTATATGCACTATTCTTTTTGAGGATTTTTCTTTGTTTACTGTAATTATTAATGGCCTTTATACGTAGTAAAAGTTGATGAATTTTTTGAAAGGTACGTGGGGGTGGGTGAATCAGAGGAAGTGCAACTATTCTACTACTTTGTAAAGTTAGAGAGGAATCCTAAGGAGGACCCTCTCATGCTTTGGCATACTGGTGGTCCTGGTTGCTCTGCCTTCTCTGTCCTTGCCTTCGAAATAGGCAATGTAATGTTTCTTATTCTTTCCCTGGCCTCGCCCACTCTTCGATGAAAATGAATACTAGAATGATCGTTTTTGTCTCAAACCATTCCAGTATGCAACTGCATCTGAATCTCACCACTTTTAGATTAAAAAGTGGATGGTTATGCTCTGACTATAATAGAAAGAGCCTGAGGCATTGACATTTGGGCCTTTTTTGGTCCGAGGAATGCATTGATTATAAATGTACCTACAAAAAGTATTTGTTATTCAAATTCATACCTCAGGCCTTTCTCAACCATTTAAATGATATGATTTCTCTCATTATGTTTTAATTGAAAAACAAAAATTTGTCTTAGCTTATAGTGTTGTGTTGCTTGTATTTTTTCTCCTAAGAAGCTGATATTTCAAACTTGGTTTAAGGATTATATACTTATTTGACATTGATAAATGATCTTCTAGGTCCACTCTATATGAAGGTAGAGGAGTTCAATGGAAGTCTGCCTGCATTGGTTTTGAATCCAGACTCATGGACTACGGTTATTTTCAGAACTTGAATGAAACAAACCCAAATAATTATGATAAATTTTCAACTTAAAATTTCTTAATAGTATTGTAACGAATATTGGCATTATGATGATCTACTGTCAGGTATCTAGCATAATATTTCTAGATTTACCAGCTAACACTGGATTCTCCTACACAAAGTCCCCCCGTGGCAACTCAGCGCAGTGACTCTAAACAAATCCGCCATGGCCTTAAATTTTTGAGGAAGGTATTATATTCCACATAACCAATTTTGTTTGCTACTACCGCTACAATTGTTACTGTGTTAACTGCTTTCTCTCTTTCAGTGGCTAATTGATCATCCAGAATTTCTCTCAAATTCGATTTACATTGGTGGGGACTCTTATTCTGGAATCATTGTCCCTGCAATTGCCCTTGAAATTTTGAAAGGTATGCATCGTTTATTTAAGTACAAGACAAATGGTACTTTGGTAGATTACTAAATAAATCATTGGTAAATTCTCATATAACTCCACATACTTCTAAAGGTGAAGTGTAGAATGTTGGATAGAGATAAATTCATAGAAACAATTCCTAATTTCTTAAATTTTCGGATGCCGGGTTCATATATAGATAAGAAAGGATAGTTAAATTTTTTGAAAAAAATAAATACACATCACTTCACTTCACATTTGTCTATGTGGTAGAATCAGAATAATAGTGTACAAAAAATGAGATAAGACCAAATATAATCAAATGGTCAAAATTATAAGATGTGAAATAATGTGAGTGAAAGTGTATATAATTAGAATTACTCAAATTTTTAAGTTTTGGGTTTTTGCAGGAAATGAGGATGGTTTTGAACCTTCAATCAATTTCGAGGTTTGTCCTTGTACATTTTTTTTTTGTTTCCATCCCTGGTCAGAAATGTCGTTTTAAACTTCTTCTAATTTATAGCTGATTATGTATAATGGTTCTGATTAAAAAATGATCTAGGGATACCTAATAGGTAACCCTTGGACAAACCAATACATAGATATGAACTCTAGGATCCCATATGCACATGGAATGTGGCTTATTTCTGATGAACTCTAAGAGGTAAATTATTTTCTAAAGATATCAATCAGGTGCATGCCTACTTCTAAAGATGTAAGGTTTATCAGTACAAAAATAAATTAAATCAATCTATGCTTGCACTTGCAGTCACTGAAGTCAACTTGTGGAGGAGAGTATCAAAACGTAGATCCCAGTAATAAAATGTGTACGAGATAACTTGAGGATTACGACAGTGTAGGCGATGATAATAATTTTTTTGTGTGCATGTTATTTAATGTTTTATTCATGTTATAAAAAAATACATATCTTCCCTCTGTGATTTTCAGTGTGTTTAAGGAGTGGTTGAGTCACATTTTGGAACCCAAATGTGTCCTTGTTTCTCCGAAACCAGGAAAACTAGTTGGCAGAAGATCTCTTGACGAGAAGTCCGACTTCTTACTTCCCTCCGGACCAGAACTTCTCACAATAGGATGTCGAGTAATTTCTTTTCTTCTTAATATCCAAGTACCTGATTGTTTTAGATTTTAGTACTATTTAAAAGAAAAGATTCAGAAAATTTAGAGGTGTAGTTGAAGATTCACTTCGAAAACTTTAATAATTCTATTAGAATCAAAGTTATAATAAAATTATCGAAATAATATTTTTGATTTAAAAGTTACCAAAATAGTAGTTTCAATTTAGTATTAAAAAATAATAATTTTGAGTTGAATTAAATATTGAGACTTGAGAAGTAGCTACACTTAAAAATTTCTTAAGAAAGAAGCAAGGAGTCTTGACATTGGAGATTCAAATTTAAATTCATATAAAAAGATTTGAATTTGAAACAGAAGTTAAAATAATTATAAGTATAAGATTAAGATAATATAATAATTATTGACAGAAATTGAAATTGAATAATACTTGTAACACAAAGATTATTAAGAAGGCACAGGTTGGAAGCTGCCACCCCCAAAAAAAAAAAAACAAGCTTCTTATATATATAGATATATATAGTTTAATTTTGATGTACTATTAACATAAATTTTTTACATTATCAATTAATTGTACATTAACATATGTATGACTTTTAAAGTAATTATAACAAAAGTTAAACACTTTTCTTATGATGTAGTAAAAAGTGATTGAATGATAGTATAAATTTTTTTTATATTAACAGTGCATTAAAATAAAATAAATATATATATATATATATATATATATATATATATATATATATATATAAAAACATTTAAATCCTTACTTATTTTTTATTTGGCCCACCACTCTTGATTCTTACTAAAAAAACATAAACTGTAATGTTTTGGACTTCAGCCCATTTTTTTAACGAAAAATACTGTAAATTGTGGTTGGCCCGCCCATTATACTAATTGGACTTGTGCTGCATATTAAAGGAAAAGGTGTGCATTCCTTAAGAGATCTTGGAAAAGAAGAGGTGATTTAACTCTAACGAAAGAAGGAGTCATCTTACCTTTAAGATTTGGAAATTTTCTTTATCTTTTCACTTTTCTTCTACTGAATTTATTTATTTATTTTTACTTTGTTTTATATTTTACTATGTGTAGCTAAACCTCATAGTTAGGGTAATGATAGATTTTATCTTTAGATAATGTAAATTTGTTTTTATGCTTAATTCAAGTTTGTATTTGATGATTCAAGTATTTATTTCTTATCTTAATACTTTTCTTGACTAGGCCACTCTTGAATTGATCTTAAAATTTATGTATGATTTGAAAAAATTAGGCATGAATATAGAACTTGTGATAAACACTACAATCTTTTCAATATCTAAGAATAAATGTTGTGTGTTATGTGACTTGATTGTGATTCCCTTATTTGTGTTAAAGTTTTCTCTAATTAGGGTTAGATTAAGAGATTGATTAACTCTAACTAGTTTGAAGAAGATTAATATACCAAAAAATTTAATATTGGTTAATTTTGTGAAATTGTTCATGAATATTGAAATATGACTTAGTTAAGCTAGATTTTGAGTTTGCAAAGAAAAAAGTTCAAGTAAAATCAGAATACTAATATTCTCATCTCATTGGTTTTCAACCCTTTCTTTTATAAGTTAAGTGTGTTCTAATTTTATTTATAGTAATTTCTTTGTTAATTTCGTTGTTATTAATTTTACATGAAATTATTTCTGTTTAATATCTTTAAAATTTTCTTTGACCTTACTTTATCATTATCTAAATAATATTAATTTAATAAATTTAGTACTTCATACTTATAATCCTTAAAAAATAATACACATTCATTCATTATATTATTTTACCAAGCACAGGAAACGACAAGAGGCGATGAAACAGCGAAGGGGGTGGAAAACGGATTTTGCTTTGTCGAAGGAAGGAAAACAAGTCCATAAAAGTAATCATGTCCATATTTTTTTACAAATATTCTGGATGAGTTCAGTGCTAAGGAGATGTATGACGTTTTCCAGAAATATGGCAAAATTGTTGAAGTGATCATTCCATCTAAGAGAGACAAGTTGGGGAGGCGTTTTGGTTTTGCAAGATTTGTGGATGTCAGAGATCCAGATTTTTTGCAGTCAAGTTGGACAATATAATCATTGGTAGCAGCAAAATACATGTCAATGTTCCTCGCTTTGAACGAAGTATCCAGTATGCAGCGGAACCACCGGCAGTAGGACGGAAGCCCCCAACAGAATTTATGCATGCTCCTGTACAAAATAGCGTAAAGAAGAATAGGAAGGGTCTAGGAGTATCATCTTTGAAGGTGCAAACTAATAAGCAGCAGCAGGTGCAGAAATCGTTCGGGAAGTCATACGCTAATGTTGTGAAGGAAGGAGTAGTTGGGATACTTACTAGAGGGGCACAGAGGAAACAATATAGGAAGAAGGAAGTACATGCGAATCTAGAGTTTAAAGTAGAAACGGAACAGATGCGAAAACTAGAGCAAGCTTATGTTGGTAAAGTCTGCAATGTGGGAACTGCATATTGTATACAAGGTGAATTTCTCAGTCAAGGTTACTTCACGATCAAAGCCACTCCGTTGGGGTCCAACCTCGTTTTATTGGAATCTGACGAAGATGGTGAGTTGCAAACGCTGATTAAGGAAGGAAGGGATTGGTTGCTCTAATGGTTTAATGAAATAAGGTCGTGGAGTCCAAGGGAGATTGACAATGAGAGACTGACTTGGGTTCGCTTTTATGGAATTCCAGTGCATGCTTGGTCTATAGATTTCTTTGAAATCTTGGTCTCCTCCTTTGGGGTATTTGTGGATGTTAATGAAAATACCAGAAAGAACGGGTCCATGGATGTGGCGAGAATCTTGTATCGTACTAAGGTGCATGACTTAGTTAATCGAGTGGTGAATGTTAAGCTAAATGAAACTGTGTTTTCAATAAAAATAGTGGAAGATTGGTATGGGCCAATGCAGTGGTCTACACCGGTAATTTTTTCAGAGGCAGAAGCTTGCTCCGATGAAGATTCCGATGGAAGTGTACCCAGTTTTTCGACAGAGATGGAAGAGGGTGAGTTTTTCGAGGATGATGATGGAATTAATAGCGGCAATTATGAGATGATGAATCACGAGGATTCAGGAGCAAAAAATAATGCTTTAAATGGGATGAACCCGTCTGTGACTAATAGTAATGGAGGGCAGATGCATTGCATAGGAGAAATGAGGGGTGATGGCATCAATAATGATAATCAATTGGCATTGGTGGTTGTAAATGAAGGTTTGATTGGTTTGAACTCCAAGGGGCATGAGGTAGTGGATCAGGAGGTTGGGATCGAACTTGATAGGCAGGACCCAATAAATGTTAGTAACTGACCCAACACTTTGGATATAGTTGCTTATCGTGTCTATAATAATATTAGGCCCAATGGTGGCCCAGTAGCTTGTAACGTTCCATCCATTGGCTGCAGTCTTGTCCAAGAAGTCCCAATTCCTAGTGGCTCTCCAATCTTGCACTTATCCCCTTCTGGAAGCTGTTGTGGGGCAACTCGAAACCCATTTATCACCTCTCGCAAGAAGACTTGCCAAAGTAAATCAACGATGGCTACCTCATGCTCTTCCGCAGAGTCTCTTTTCTCAGGTGGGACAGTACTCTGTTGTGATTCAACCTCAACCTCTGATTTTGATAGATGTAATAACCAATTTTGGCGTAGATATGAAACATCTAGGGCAGTGAAAATTTGGGAAGAATTGAAGGTGATTAGGCTGTCCGGAAAGGAGAATGATGAGGTGTATATTAGCAAAATTCATGCGATGGAATCAAGAGATCAAGTGCTAGCATCTCAGAGGGAGATAACAAGGCGTCAACAATGAAGATTGTCACCCTTAACACCAGGGGACTTAGAGACTGTGCCAAAAGAAGAAGGATTCGGTCTCTGTTAATTTCAGGTAACTTTAAAGTTTGCTTCTTACAAGAGTCTAAATGTAATTCAGTTGATAAAAAATTTATAGAGAGTTTATGGGGCGATCATGATGTTGAATGGTTATCCAAGGATTCTGATGGATTCTCAGGTCGCTTAATTTCTTTTTGGAAGGCTGGTTTGTTTACTGTCAATTTTCAGTTTTCTAGCGTTGGTTTTTTGGGTTTTTGTTTTACTTCTGGTAGTTTGGGGAGACTTTTTTATTTAGTCAATGTGTACTCTTCATGCTCAATGGAGGGTAAGAGAAAGTTGTGGAATGATCTGTATGTGTCAAAAAGTGGCTTTATTGAGGGTGAATGGTGTATAGCTGGAGATTTTAATGCCGTCCTAGATAAAAATGAAAGACAGGGGAGAAGTAATCGGGCTAACCAAGCAGAGATGATGGAGTTTCAATAGTTTGTTGATAACATGAATGTTGTTGAGGTGCCAATGCTAAGAAAGAAATTTACGTGGTTTAGCTCTGATGGTAGTGCAATGAGCAGACTTGACAGATTCTTTTTGACTGAAGGGGCAATTTCTGAATAGGGGGTAGACGCCCAATGGGTTGGAACCAGGGATATATCTGACCATTGTCCGGTGTGGTTAAAAGAAAGTGAGCAGAATTGGGGCCCTAAACCGTTCCGATTTAATAACTGCTGGACTGAGCACAAAGATTTCAAGCCATTGGTGACAAATTGTTGGAATAATCATAAGGTGGAAGGATGGAGAGGATATGCTTTAAAGGAGAAATTCAAAATGTTGAAAACAAAATTACGGGAATGGAATAAGGAGGTTTTTGGATTGGTCGACTTAAATATTGATAATACTATGGCAGAGTTCAATACTTTGGATGATATTGTGGCTAATGGTGGGGTAATCAGTGTTGAACATAGGAAATATTTATCTAATAGCTTCTGGCAGCAGATACATAAAAAAGAAAGCTTATTACTACAAAAATCAAGGGCCAAATGGGTTCTAGAAGGTGATGCAAACACTCGGTATTTTCATGTTTTCTTGAAAGGGAGACGCAGGAAAAATCAGTTGATTGCCTTGAAGGTTGGAGAATCCTGGTTAGAATCAGTAGCAGAAGTAAAAGGGGAGGTTAAGAGGTTTTTTGCGGATCATTTTTCAGATAAGGTAGGTTTCAGCAGACCCATTTTAGATGGCTTAAGTTTCCTACTAGTTTCAGACGCTGAGAATCAAATGCTTATTGCACCTTTTACTATGGATGAACTTAGAGATGTCGTTTGGAGTTGTGATGGCAACAAAAGCCCAGGTTCGGATGGGTTTAATTTTCAGTTCATAAAGACTTACTAGGATTTGCTAAAAGAGGATTTATTGGCTTTCGTACAAGAATTTCAGTTGAATGCCACATTACCAAAAGCCATTTCAGCTTCATTCCTTGCTTTGGTTCCTAAAACAGATAACCCACATTCGTCACAAGAATATAGGCCAATTTCTCTTATTGGCTGTTTGTATAAGATTATTGCCAAATTGTTAGCAATCAGACTGAAGGGTGTGCTGAACCGAATTATTTCACCATGTCAGTCGGCTTTTCTTCCTAGAAGGCAAATTCTTGACGGGGTGCTAATTGCAAATGAAATTATTGATGTGGCCAAAAGAAGAAAGGAGAAATGTTTTTTCCTTAAGGTGGACTTTGAGAAGGCGTATGATTCCGTCGATTGGTCATATTTGGATTTTATGCTGCAACAGATGGGTTTTTGTTGTAATTGGTGGAAGTGGATAAAGGCTTGTGTTGGTTCTAGCTCGATGTTTGTTCTTGTTAATGGTAGTCCCACAGAGGAGTTTCAGGTATTTAGAGGATTAAAGCAAGGAGATCCTCTAGCTCCTTTTTTGTTCTTAGTCGCAGCTGAAGGTTTGACGGGACTGGTTCATAAGGCGGTTGAGTTGGAGCGCCTTAAAGAATACAAGATTTTACAGGAGATTTCTTTTCCAATACTTCAATATGCTGACGACACAATCCTCATGTGTGAACCTTCCTGGGAGAATATTTGGAGTCTTAAAGCTATATTGAGGGGTTTTGAGCTAGTGTCAGGGCTTCGAGTGAACTTTGCTAAAAGTAACATTTTTGGTATCAACACAAATGAGATTTTCTTAGAAGCTGCTGCTTGTTTTTTGGTGTGCTCTGTAGGAAACTTCCCTTTTAAATTTCTTGGAGTGCCTGTGGGGGCTTATCCAAGGAAAAGCTCTACGTGGAAACCGGTGGTGGATTTGACTCAAAGAAGATTATCTTCGTGGAAAAAATCGCAACTATCCATTGGAGGCCGTGTTACTTTGATAAACTCAGTATTAACAAGCTTGCCTTTGTATTTTTTTCTTTCTTCAAGGCGCCTAAGAAGGTAGTGCAATCTCTTATTCAAATTCAAAGAAAGTTCTTATGGGGTGGTTTTAGTGAGAGCCAAAAAATTTGTTGGGTGAGTTGGAATAAAGTGTGCAAGCCAAAAGCTTTGGGGGGTTTGGGTGTGAAAGACCTCGAAGTCTTTAATCATAGTCTTCTATCCAAGTGGAAATGGAGATTTTTAAATGATAGGGGAGAGATTTGGTATAAGCTTCTTACACTCAAATATGGCTCTTTATCTTCTGGATTGTTGGATGGTTTTTCTGCAGGAAGACAAAGTTCAATATGGTGGAGGGACATTATTTCATTGAATAATTCATGGTTCAATGATGCTGTCTCTATTAAGTTAGGCAAGAGGGATATAGCTAGATTTTGGGAGGATAAATGGGTTGGACCTACTGCACTTAGTGTGGTGTTTCCAAGTCTGTATTGTGCAGCTGTAGATAAAGGAAAAACAGTGGGTGAATTGGGCGTGTGGGAGGATGGTGGGTGGCGTTGGCAGTGGGTTTGGAATAAGGGGCTGAATACTGAGGAGGAGGAAGATCTAGCTGACCTTCAAGTCTTTTTATTTGGTGTCACTCCAGCAAAGGATGAAAATGATGGATGGCTATGGAAACTTCACACATCACAATAGTTTTCAGTTAAGTCTGCTTACTTGCATTTAATTTCAAGTGACAACAATGTGGAGATTGATCAATACTTGTCTAAGGCACTCAAGGGCCTATGGAGAACAGCTATTCCTTCAAAGGTGGCTGTTTTCATATGGCGAGCTTTATTGGAGCGTCTTCCAACTAGATCGGCTTTGTCACATCGAGGTATACTTGTTGCCCCACAAAGTGATTGTTGTGTTTTCTGTTTTTCTCAATTTGAAACTGTTAGCCATTTATTGTTCTCTTGCCCATTCTCTCACAATGTATGATGTTCCATTTATGCTTGGGTTGGGTTGGTTGGTGTTTGGCATAGCAATAGTATACATAATTTTCTGCAGCATGGTTATTTGTTCAAAGGGAAATGGGCACGAAAGGTCAAATATCTTATATGGTGTGCAGTTGTGTGGTGCTTATGGTTGTTACGCAATCGGATACTTTTTCAGGGAGTGGTGGCAGAATATTCTGCCATTGTGTTACAGGTGAAAACAATTTCGTGGGGATGGTTTATTTCAAAAAAGGGTAGATAGTTGGATGTGAATTTTTCGAGCTGGTGTTCGAATCCAATGGCATGTTTTGCGACTCTTAGATGATTTTATCAATTTGTAAGTATGCTTTTGTATATGAATTGGAGTACCCCTTGTACTCTCTATTAATAAAAAAAAAATTTGCTTATAAAAAAAAATTGTATTATTTTACCATTTGATATCCTTGTCAAGTTAAAGCAACACAACCCAACTTCAACGAATCTACGGATCTTATAAGATTCCAATTCCATCGATCCCAGCATTGAAAAAGCAGAAAAGGAAATCTGGTTGTGGGGCTGCTAAACTGTAAATCAACAATCAAGAAAACAACATATGTGACTTCTTATCCAGCTGATCCTTCGTGCTGGGATATATTTAATTGAATGATACTATATACACATTAGCATTGTACATATATTAGCACAGACATATCATTTTACATCTTTGTTATAATTCGTCTTATACACTTTTAATTCTGCCAAGTCCCGTTCATGTGAAGAGATGTGTTTTTTAGTGAAGTGCAAGACGTATTATTCACTAAATTATATATGGACAACATTAATATTGTCGATAAAATATAATTAATTAGTTTCTTTGATATTACACTTATTTAAAAGAAAAAAGAGTATACTGACCACTTAAATTTTGACTTTTTGACAAATTATAATCACGAGCTTTAAAATTAAAATTTTTACAATTAATTTTTAAACTTTAATTAATGTTTTAATAATTTTTTTGTTTAATTTAAATATATTAATTCACTAATAATAATATTGCATGGTAACATTTTATTTATATTAATATTAATTTTGGATTATTTATTAATTTATTTATTAAAATTTAATTTCAAAATATTTTATTTCTTACAAAATGAATAAAAAAATTTATTTTAAAACAGTTTATTTATTTATTTTGTAATAATAAAATGTATTTATAATCAAATTTTAATAAATAAATCAATAAATAGTCTAAAATTAATATTAATACAAATAAGATATCGTTACATAATATTATCATTAATAAATTAATAAATTTAAATTAAATAAAATGATATATTGAGGCATTATTATTTTTTCTTATTAATTTACATTATTTTATTATAAATAGAGAAGAGAAGCGGTCTATGATATTACACTTTACAAGAAACTCTAATGGCAAGGCTTAGTTCGCATTATGGTGGTAATTCTAGATGCATGTATGAGATTCTACTTGCCGTTGCCCTCGTGTTACAGATTTGCTCCCAAGTTGTAACATCTCGCTACATAGTGCAGTTCCTTCCTGGGTTCCAGGGACCACTTCCTTTTGTACTAGAAACTAGAAACTGGGTAAGTTAGACTGTCATTTCTAATTTAGTAAGATAAGAGATTCCTAATTTATGTTATGGCATTCAATTATTGACTGGAGTGTTCCACCCTGCGCCAGGTACGTGGGAGTGGGTGAAACTGAAACGGAGCAGGATCAGGATGCGGAGCTCTTCTACTATTTTAATCCTAAAAGAGGACCTTAATTCTCGAGCTTTGGCTAACAGGCGGTCTTTGTTGCTTTCGGATCATGGATTTTGAAAGTGCATTAGTTGATGTGGTGACAAAGGAGAAATTCTTAATTATAAATCTAAACATAACATGATAAAATAATTGAATTTGTGTCATCTGATAAAAGTTAGACCGTATTATTGAGAGTACAAAACAAATTCTCGTGAAAAAGATGACATGGACGTGAAAATTTATGCTAATTTGGACATACTTTAATGAGAAATGCTAATTGTCGTGAAAGATAGTTCGAGAATGCAGTATTTAAGGAGACTAATATACCTGTATCATTTTGTATGAACGCCTTTCTCGTTTTGATTTTAATAGTCTTAGTCATTTATCAAATTCACCCACAAAATATATTAAAGCTTCATAATTCATAAGCCAGGACATCAATTAAACAGTTAGATGCTTATTGTCTCTGGGTGTTGCAGGTCTATTAGTGCTAAATAAAAATTAAGTTGTCATTATTCATTTTTTGTTAGTTTCTATTTTTCGCACTGTTGAAATCAGGCTATAGCAAAAAATGATCTACATGGAGCAAATCAATATCAGAATAACTCAAATATGTTGTATTCTTTAAATCGCTGTAGTGGCTGGTTGATCATCCGGAATGCCTCTCAAATCAAGTTTATATTGCTGGCGACACATACTCCGGCATTCCTGTCCCAGTAATTGTTCAAGAAATTTCAAATGATACAACACTCACAAATGGATCAATTTGTGTGCCAAAGTTGAAACTATAAGCTTAAACAGTAGCTAACACCCTCTTCAGTCTTCAATGGTTGTGACAATTGACAAGTATAACATAGTATTCCGATGTGCCAGTGTGACTATAGATTGATCATTGATATGAGTATGCTGACGGTTGAACTTTTCTTCAAAATATCCATACCCGCAGGAAATGAAGGTGGTGTCCAACCATGGATAAATCTCCAGGTTTGCGCATTTAAATTAGTAATTTTCTTCCATACTGGGTATCCTTTAGGTGAGTTCTCCATGTATAGTGCTAAACAAAAATTATCAAATGATATCTAGCAAGTCTTCCATTCACATACAAATGGGGTGCTCATTACTTTAACAGCTCAGTAAAGTTGTCCTCTAATTGGACCAGGATACAACAAAATATTGCTTTTGTTAATTAAGTAGGTTGATCAGGAACTGTTCTTTTCTTCAGGGATACCTGCTGGGGAATCCCGTAACAACAACTGAAGATAGTATATCAAACAAAAAAGAAACAGTAACTCAATAATTACGCAATAGCATTTAATCATGGCATTGGACTAATTTCTGATGAACTCTACGAGGTAATTTTATTTTATTATTATTATTGTAATTATTATTTTAAACCCAAAGGGTGAAATGCTAACAAATTCGAATAATTTACTGAATGAACAGTCACTGCAAAAGAATTGTAGAGGAGAGTATTACAATATAGACCCCAGAAAAGTAATTTGCTTAAGAGATATCCAATCCTACCAGGAGATATGCCAAGTATCCATCGCATTTTTTTGTCCCTTCTGTTTTTGTTATCCGGTTTTGACAAAAATACATTTTGGGATAACCTCACTGTCACAATCACAAAGCTGGTAGTTCATTCCTGTGTCTCCTCAGTCTATTTCAGGAATTAATACTGCTCAAATTTTGGAACCCTATTGCGAGGATGAAAAAGTCTTTTGGAGGAGATATCTTACTCATAAGCCCTCGATGTTTTTGAGTTCTCATCTCGCATTGCCGCCCTTAAGCTGTCGGGTAACTTTTCATTCCTTATTGAAGTAAAAAAATTTATATATATAAAGAGGTAAAAAAGCTGTCCTTAATAATAAAGTGAAATAAATAAATCTTAATCATTAAATTTTATGTAAATACTTAAAATCAGAACATAAAATTATACTTTATTTTTTTTAATAATTATATAACTTTTCAAGTAATTTTTTATTATAACTATTTATGTAAAGTTTAATAGTGAAAATTGACATCTCTCCTAATTATTGGATCAAAGAAAATTTAGAGCATGCAATAAGTAGTCCATATCTCTTTTATAAACTAATCCAGTAAGCTAAAACCATGCAATTTTCTTCTTTTTTCATTCCTATAGACTCATGCATATTTCCTATGTACCTAATGGGGCAACGATGATAATTTTCGCAAGGCACTGCACACTCAAAAGGTATAGTTAATGTATATGAATGAGTGTAATTTTCTCGAAGTGTTAGCAGAACAGCAAGCACCATATAACGTACATGGCTAGATGTGCTTCAGGGAAGTATAGGGAAATGACAGCGCTGTAACTATGACATACCTTATAAGCAAGATATCCTAAGCAGCTTTCAGTATCATGTAAATCTCACCAGAAAAGGCGATAGTTCATTAATATACAGGTCAAGATTTTTATGCTTCTTGCTCGGTGTCTGCTCACATGTTTTCAGTTAGTATTAAACATATAATTAGTCAAGTGGCTTGATTTTCACAAGGCAATTAAACTTTATCTCGTTAGCAGTGAGGATCATGACATGATAGTTCCATTATTGGTGACTCAAGCATGGATAATATCTTTAAACTACTCCATCGTGGATGACTGGAGGCAATGGTATGCCAATGGCCAGGTTGCAGGGTATGCCCCTACCCTAAACTGGAAACTTGATATAACAAGGCTAGATTTATCTGAAAAGCTGAATTAATTAACCTTACGATTTGTTTATTAAATTTTTTGAACAAAACTTAATTCCAACATTTTCTCTACAACCCCTTTAATCACCCTCTATTTGTTATTTTCAATCCTACTTAATTGAGTTAATAGACACATAAAGAGTGATTAAAAGACTTGTTGGGAAATGGTTAAAGTCAAGTTTTATTCTAATTTTTAATAAATACACGAGGACTTATTTAAATCGGATGACATTTGTAACTGTGAAGATAAGCCTTGTTCTTCTACGATAACTTCACCTCATGCAACAATAGCCTATGTAGTTAATCATAGCAGTAGCCTATTTAATTAACTTCACCTATGTTCTCGAAGGATATACTTACAGGGTGGAGGACATATAGCACCCGAGTACAGACTTGAAGAATGTTTCGCCATGTTCAGTAGGCAGATATCTAATAGGCCACTGTAGAAATACCCAGCTGAGTCAAGGAAATAATATGCTATATCTTAACATTAAGAGCAAGATCACAGGGCAGTTTGTCATTCACTGATCCCTATTTCTTTTTTCATGAGTCATGATAACAGCAAGGGCATAGGAGCTGCATATTACAATTAAGCAACTATTGGAATATAAGGATAGATAAAAAAACCCGATTTGCATGAATATGATTTATGAATAATCAGTTTTACATTTTTACTACATTAGAAATGCTTGTTAATGCATGCCAAGTTAGTTCGCACAAGAGTTTCACATGCCATAGAATCATCCCAAATCACATCAAGCCTCTAAGATAAAAGCAAAGGATACTCGAGGTGGAATAAATTGTTAAACTACATTGTTTAAGGATTATATACTTATGTGACATTAACAAATGATCCTCTAGGTCCTTTCTATATAAAGGTAGAGGAGTACAATCGGAGTCTGCCTATATTAGTTTTGATTTTGAATCCAGACTATTGGACTAGGGTTATTATCAGAACTTGAATGAAACACACCCAAATAAAATTATGATCATTTTTCAACTTAAAATTTCTTAACAATATGTAATGAATATTGGCATTATGATGATTGATTGTCAGGTATCTAGCATAATATTTTTAGATTTATCTGCAAACAACACTGGATTCTCCCATACAAAATCCCCCTTGCAATTCACAGCTCAGAGACTCTAAACAAATCCGCCATGGCCTTCCATAGAATGTCGAGTAATTTCACAATCGGGGCTTCCCTTTTCTTTTGAATCTCTTTTTTTCTTACTGTACAAGTACCTGATTGTTTAAATTCTTGCACTATTAACAAGAGGAAATATTCCAGCTTGTATGGTAATAAATTACCTTTTTAAGAGGGAAATATATTGTCCTTTTCCTTATTAGACACAGTAATTTAGATGACCTGGAGTCGATAATATAAGAATTTATTCATAAAATTCTTAAGCTTAAAGCATTTGCATACTCACAGAACAGCAAGAAACACGAGTATGACTTAAATGCACTACAGGGAAGTGTAAGAAAATGGCAACGATGTCATAGATATTCAAAAAAGTGTTCCATTTCATGTGAACTTGAGTATGTATAAAGAGAGGTACGTGATATTAATCCGAAATAATGATGGGACTGTTAAGATACCTATATGTTGCAGTTAATTATTTTATTTGCATTAATAACCATTTAAACTGATGCCTACTTACATTCTTCCTAGGATCGACTTTGTCTATTGAACAACCCACTAGCAGATGTTCAGCTGCTCATCATCTTTGATGATGCTCGCCAAGTCATGCTTCCTCACCGTTAGTTTCGTTCTGTCTTTCTTTCTTTTCTTCTCCATGTAACAAAAAAAGAAATAAAAATCTTCCTAGGATCTGTTTATGGATTGGGTTCTCCCAAGAGGTACATTTTCACGAGTTTGTTGAGTCTAGAAATACTACAAAGTTCAAAATATCCAATACAACCCAACTTCAACGAATCTGCGGATCTTGTATGATTCCAATTTCATTCCAGCATTTAAAAAGGCGAAAAGGTAATCTGGCTGTGGGGCTGGTGAATAGTAATCAACAGTAACCACACCTATGAGTTGTTATCCAGGCCCAACTGATCCTTTGTCTTACGAGTATACTTTATTATATGTGGATCATATATTATCTATAAAATATGTTTTTCTTTATTATATATAAATACTACAGTTAAATTAACTATCCAATACATATTTATTTTTAAAAGCAATTAGTTACATTATTAATAGTATATATAAATTAAATTCTATTAATTATTGATTTTATCGACAAATAACCTTTTTTGCTAATAATAATAATAATTTGAATTCACTATAACTAAATTTATTTTAAAAAGGTACGGATTTTTTTGTCATAATAAGTCACTAAAATGTCAAAATTATTTTATTTTATACTGTAAAAAAATTTTAGTCAAAACTTTCATTTAAATTATTTTAATTATGTTTTTTTTTATAACCCAAACAATTTGGCTTGAAAGTTGACACATACATTAATTAATTTATCTAAATCTATTAAGCCGACCTAAGAGATGTACCCTTAAAATCATTTGAGTTTAATTTATTACTTAATCTCGATCGACACAAAAAGTTAACTCAAAGATAAGTTAAATAATTCAATTGAATTTTTCACATAACATGTCAAAATTAGTTTATTTTGGACTTAAGATTTAAATTTAATATATCTTGATTATTAGTTTTTTTTTCCTAAAAGCAAAACAGGCTTGCCTGAAAAGTTAGGAAATCAATTAATCTTATAAATGTACTAGGTTAATGTGGGAGGTGCTTTCTTAAGATTGGACTAATTAAAAAAGTTGACCTCTAAATATTCATGAGTTGGTTTCATAAGTCGACTTCTAATGTGAGAGCATGTTTGGTTGGGATTATTTCCCAACTAAACAATTTTTTTTTTCGAAAAAAAGTTGTTTCAACCATATTCTTATATGTTTGATAAAATTAACTTTAATTTTTGTATAAAATTTAATAAATTATAAAAGTTTTTTATAATGTTAAAAATTAAAATTTATGATTCTAAATTATAAATTATTTCTTACACTTTGAGATGTAAATATTATTTTTTTTTAATAAAATAATTTTTTAACCATTTTATACCTATTTTAGTAATTTAATATATAAAAATAATTTTTTTTATATCATCTAAATTAAAATAAATTAACTTAAAATCATTTTTTAACTAACATATCTAAACATAAAATTAATTTTATTATAATTGATAATAACAAAAAGTTTTTATACAATAATCGATTATTGAGATAATCAAATTTTCACAAATTATTCCAAACACACACTTAGTCTTGATTGACGCAAACTTATTCAAATAAAAGTACAAAATAAAATAATTCAAAGCTCTAAACACATACTAAATATTTGTCCCTTAAATTAATTCATTGTTATATATATATATATATATATATACACACACACAGAACGTATCTAGTAAGATGAGTACTTGTTCTAAGAGGTGAGAATAGTGAATATTGACCATTAGATCTTACATGAATGATCAATATTAAAACATAAATATATGTGACTTTTTTAAGTGGTCACATGACCTTTAAGTAATTTTTAATCTTGACCATCTATGTATGATTGTATGGTCAAGATTTACTCCTCTCACTCTCTCACAATAAAAACTTCTTACTAGATATGCTATATATATATATATATATATATATATATATAATTTGAAATAATCTATGCAATATGTGTAAAATAATTAGACATAAATATAAAATTATATGAACTTTTGTTGTTATATTCTAGTATATTGACAGTCATGTATGCACTTACGTGTATATTAATTTACATTTTTTTTCTTAAGATAAAAAATAAATAATAAAAAAGTATTTAAAATGAATTATAATTATATAGTGAGAAATGGGAAGTAATTTTTTTTTCAGGAAATGATAAGTATTTAAAGACAGTTGTATTGAAGTATTTATTTGGAGAAAAATTAAGTAAATTTTTTTAGCCGTTTGTAGTGTTATTTTCCAATAATTTAAAATTATGATATGTATATTATTTTTTATACCTCATCTAAGAAAACTTTGAAAATGAGGATAGGGTGTTTTAAAAATAATACACGTCATAATTTTATTAAAAACAACACTACAAAGCATTTAGAAATTTTATTTAAGTTTTATCTAATTTATAATTACATATTTTTTTGTTTATCTTCAAATTTTTAAATAAATAATATCTTTTTATATTAATCTCTGGGTCTTAAATGAATAATAAAATATATTTATAATCTATTTCATATTTATCTTAAAAATTTCATATGAGTAACCAATCATGAATGAACAAAAATTGGATACCAGGAAAACCCTTTATAACACATTATGGATAGGATTCTGGAGAAGAGAAGTGGTCTCATATATTACAGGAAACTCTAATGGCAAGGCTTAGTTCGCAAGAAAGTCGGATACTTGTCCTTGCGTTCGTTTTACAGATTTCTTCTCAGCTTGGGACATCTCACTCCATAGTGCCGTTCCTTCCTGGTTTCCTGGGACCACTTCCTTTTGTACTTGAAACTGGGTGAGTTAGACTGAGATACATAATTTACGTTATGGCTTTCAATTTTATTTTATTTATTCATTTGTCAATTTATGTTATGACTTTCAATTCTATTTTATTTTATTTTTTACCTATAGATAATAAAGGAGATTGGCTTTGCCAGATTCGGAGGAGCTACAGCTTATTTTTATGTTATGGCTTTCAATTATTGACAAGAAAATTTGAATAAATGGATTGCATGGCATGACATAGAGACTGATTATTGTTCTGCTTTGTAAGGTACGTGGGAGTGGGTGAAACTGAAACGGAGCAGGATGAGGATGCGGAGCTCTTCTACTATTTTATTGAGTCAGAGAACAATCCCAAAGCAGACCCTCTCGTGCTTTGGCTTACAGGCGGTCCTGGTTGCTCTGCTTTATCTGGCCTTGTCTTTGAAATAGGTAATGTCAAAGTTGCTCTGCAAATTTTCACCTGGGGAACTTTCACTCTTCAAGACCATCCATTTTCCAAGTGCGTTAGTTGATGGAGAAATTCTACACTCAAGTTTGAGTGAATTAAGCTAATTATTTTATTAATTATCAAAATTAATTAATAAATAAATCTAATTAATTATCAAAATTAATGATGTTATTGACTTATTACATTCAATTTTAGCGCATCAAGTTTATAAAAGAATTCTCCCTAGTTGATGTGACACGGACAAATTCTCGTGGCATAATGACATGGACGAGAAAATTCATGCTAAATTGGGCATACTTTGCTATACACCTACCTAGTCATTGATGTTTTCTGAAAAATAAAATAATATTGGCTCCGGTGCGAAATAGTTCTAGAATGTAGTACTTAAGTGAACTGTTTCGGAAAAAAAAATGGATAGCTTTGTTTGAATTTTTTGCTCACTACTTCCTTATGTCAAAAATTGCCCATTTTTTGCATAGTCAATGAATTGAAAGATACCTGTATCATTATAAATAAATTAAACGCCTTTCTCGTTTTAATTTTAAAAGCCTTAGTCGTTTATTAGGTTCACCCACAAAATATATTAAAGCTTCATAAGTCAGAACGTCAACTAAACAGTTAGATGCTTATTATCTCTGGGTATCGCAGGTCCATTGGCGTTTAAAAACGAGGAATACAATGGGAGCTTGCCTAATCTGGTCTTGAAGCCAGAGTCATGGACAAAGGTTGAGTATGCATTTTTATTTGTTTCAGTTAATCCTTTTGCATCTTTCTCTGTTATTATTTTGTTCTTCTGATGCAAATCTAGTCCTAATAGTTGATAGTTTTGCTGGTCAGGTAAGTAGCATTATATTTTTAGATTTGCCTGTCGGTACTGGCTTCTCTTATCCCAAAACACAACGTGCTGCTCAGCAAAGCAGCTGGAAACTAGTTCACCATGCTCATCAATTTCTTAGGAAGGTACAGCCACCCTAATTTTCATTACATTACTTTTTCACTATCATAATCTTTCGGAAGTTTGAGTTTAGTGCTAATTAAAAATTAAGTTTTCAGTATTCCCTTTTCCGCTAGTTTCTATTTTTGGCACTTTTGACATCAGGCTATTGCCAAAAAATGGTCTTCATGGAGAAAATCAATGTCACGATAACTCAAATAAGTTGTAATAATCTTCTTCAAATCTCTGTAGTGGCTGATTGATCACCCGGAATTTCTCTCAAATGAAGTGTACATTGCTGGCGACTCATACTCTGGCCTTCCTGTCCCAGTAATTGTTCAAGAAATTTCAAATGGTACAACACTCACAAATGGGTTAATTTGTTTGCCAAAATTGAAACTGTTAGCTTAAACAGTAGCTAATGTCCTCTTCAATGGTTGTGACAACTGACAAGGATACCATAGTATTCCAATGTGCCAGTGTTACTATAGATTGATCATTGATATTAATATGCTGAGTGCTGACCGTTTAGTTTTTCCCTAAATTTCCCTACCCACAGGAAATGAAGGTGGTGTCCAACCATGGATAAATCTCCAGGTTTGCGCATTTAAATTAAGATTTTTCTGCTATTCAGGGTATCCTTTAAATGAGTTCTTTATGTATAGTGCTAAACAAACTCAGCTACTGAAAGAAACGGTCAAATGATATCAAGCAAATCTTCTATCCACGTGCAAATGAATACCCATTACTTTGAACAGCCTGCATAAAGTTGTCCTCTAATTGGACAGGATAAAACAAAATATTGTTTATGTTAATTAATTAGATTGATTAGGAACTGTTCTTTTATTCAGGGATACGTGCTGGGGAATCCCATAACAACAACAACTGAAGATAATTACGCAATATCATTTAATCATGGCATGGGACTGATTTCTGATGAACTCTACGAGGTAATTTTATTTTTACGAGTCAATAAGGGTAATTGTTTTTATGCATTTATTTATTTTTTTAAGCCAAAAGGTGAAACGCTAATAAATTTGATAATTTACTGAATGAACAGTCATTGCAAAAGAATTGTATACGAGAGTATCACAATATAGACCCCAGAAACGTATTTTGTCTAAAAGATATGCAATCCTACCAGGAGGTAAGCCATGCAACCATCACATTTTGTTATCCCTTCTGTTTATGTTATCCGGTTTTCACAAAAATAGATTTTGCGATAACCTCAGAGTCATCACCACAAAGCTTGTAACTCATTCTTGTGTTTCCTCAGTCTATTTCAGGAATTAATACTGGCCAAATTTTGGAACCCAATTGTGAGTCCGGTTTGCATAGTCCAGTGGAAGTCCCTTCGAGGAGATCTCTTACTCATAAGCCCTCGACCTTTTTGAGTTCTCATCTAGCATTGCCACCCCTAAACTGTCGGGTAACTTTTCATTCCTTATTGAAGTAAAAAAAAAATTACATATATAAAGAGGTGAAAATGCTGTTCTTATTATTAAAGTGAAATAAGTAAATATTTATCATTGAATCTTTAGTGAATACTTAGAATTAGAACATAAAATTATACCTTACTTCTTTTAGTAATTATATAACTTTCAAGTAATTTTTTATTATCATCATTTATGTAAGATTTAATGATTAGAATTGATATTTCACCTAATTATTGGATCAAAGAGAATTTAGAGCATGCAATAGGTAGTCAATATCTCTTTTATAAACTAATCCAGTAAGCTAAAACCATCCAATTTTCATCTTTTTCCATCCCTATAGACTCATGCATATTTCCTCTGTACCTATTGGGCCAACGATGATAATGTTCGCAAGGCACTGCACACTCAAAAGGTATAGTTAATGTATATGAATGAGTATAATTTTCTCGAGGTGTTGGCAAGTACCATATAACCCACATGGCAAGATGTGCTTCAGGGAAGTACAGGGAAATGGCAGCGCTGTAACTATGACATACCTTATAAGCACGATATTTATAGCTCCTTCCAGTATCATGTAAATCTCAGCAGAAAAGGCTATCGTTCATTAATATACAGGTCAAGATTTTTATGCATCTTGCTAGGTGTCTCTGCTCACATGTTTTCATTTAGTATTGAACATATAACTGGCCAAAGAGGCTCGATTTTCACAATGCAAATAAACTATATCTTGTTAACAGTGGGGATCATGATATGATAGTTCCATTCTTGGCGACTCAAGCGTGGATAAGATCTTTAAACTACTCCATCGTGGATGACTGGAGGCAATGGTATGCCAGTGGCCAGGTTGCAGGGTACGCCCCAAACTGGAAACTTGATATAACAGAGGCTAGATTTATCTGAAAAGCTAAATTAACCTTACGATTTGTTTATTTAATTTTTAATAGATACACGAGGACTTATTCAAATCGGATGACATTTGCAACCGTGAAGGTAAGCCCTGTTCTTCTACGATAACTTCACCTCATGCAACAATTGCCTATGTAATTAATCATAGCAGTACCCTATTTAATTAACTTCACCTCTGTTCTCGAGGGATATACTTACAGGGTGGAGGACATACAGCCCCCGAGTACAGACCTGAAGATTGTTTCGCCATGTTCAGTAGGTGGATATCTAATAGGCCACTGTAGGGATACCCAGCTGAGTCAAGGTGATACTATGTTATGGGGCAAATGATTTATCTTAACATCAAGAGCAACAAGCAAGATTCATCTGATATTTTGTCATTCACTGAATAAATCTGTATTTCTTTTCTCATGATAACAGCTAGGGCCTAGGACTGTATATGACAAATAAACAACTAGTGTAATATAAGGATAGATCAAAACTACGATTTGTATGAATATATAATACATGAATAATCAGTTTCACATTTTTACTATATTATAAATGCCCGTTAATGCTTTCCAAGTTAGTTCGCAGAGGCTCACATGCCATAGAATCATCCCAAATTCCCAAATCACATCGGGCCTATTAAGATAAAGCACACGTTACTCAAGGTAAAACCATTGATCTTAAAAAGAAGCACTTTCACAAACTGGCGTAAGTTCTTCTAGTTACTGCTATGGCACCCATTTACCATGCAGCACTCAACTACAACAACAATAAAGCTTTTATATAAATGCTTGTTAAGGCTTGCGAGTTAGTCCACACCAGAGGTTCACATGCCATAGAATCATCCCAAATCACATCAGGCCTCTAAGATAAAAGCAAAGGACACCCGAGGCTGAATAAACTGTTAAAACTACTAAAGCATTGTTTTTAAAAAGAAGCACTTTCACAATGAGAAACTGGCGTAAGTTCTTCTAGTTAATACGGAGGCACCCATTTACCATGCAGCATTCAACTACGACAATAATAAAGCTTGTATTATATATAACCCAAGGAATAGACTCACAACAGCCTGCCACATAACCATCAGGAACATCTATTGATAACCTAGGGAAATGGCCAGTGGCGGAACTTGACCAGAAAAATTGGAGGGGTTAGGGTAGTTTGTATTGAGTATAAAATAATGGGCTTGGGTATAAAATAATAGTGGTAAGGGGTTTGAGTAATTTGCATGAGGTCTTAAGTTCAAACCTCATTACCACCATTGTATCAAAAAAGGAAGGAAATCAAGTTCAAGATAGTGAGAGCACATAGACGTTCTGTATTGAAGTTGGGAACAAGAATGAATATATAATAGGACTCAAAGTAGGGCTTAAGGAAGGAAGTTGAGGGAGTTAATGTGGTGAAGGACAATGGGATATTAATTTCCACCTTAGCTGTCTATTGATGATGGAATTCAGCCCAAAATTTTCATGTCAATCTAACAAAGTAGGGAATTCTTTAACCATTTATGGTCTGGTAAAGAAAAAAGGTTTTAAAAAATAGAATCTCATACACTTTATTGATATATTGTGTGCCAGTGCGTCTTATATAGAATCTCATAAATATTTGCAAAATCATTAACTTAAAAAAAATAAACATTTTTGTAATTAGAATTAGCTGATGCAAAGCAACTAACAAGTGATGAACAGCAAGTGACCAAATCAACTAGTTCTGTTCTCTGATTCTTCAGTGGTTTTTTTTTTTTGGGTTCCCCTCAACCCATTGACACAAGTCTCTACGTCACGTGTTTAAAGATGCACAAATGACAAAGTGTAATTTTCGAACTGAAAGTCCTCAGAACAGGGCAACATGTGTGCCTTTTAGGTACTTATGCTAGCAAAATTGATTAAATACAAACCATGAAGTAAAAGAATAATTGAAGATATAACAGCCTATAGCCACCTACATTTTGTTGACTGGCATTTTCAAGACAATATAAATATTACAGAAAAAGCAAATATTATACAGTATCTATTGAGGTACCTTGCTTGACTCCTCGTCTGCCATGCATATGGAGGTTGATGATTTAAATCCAATCAAGGATACCACCGTAAATATCTGATTTCTTACAAGCAAGTGCAGAATTTGCTCAAATAGTATTCCACATCTTACTTATCACGCAATTCTCTTTTCGGAAGTAAATCAGACCTCCTGAACCATAATCTGAACCTCAAACCTAAAACCATAGGAATAGTCATCACATCAGCTATATGAAAAATATTTTATGTAGATGTGTTGGTCACTCAGTCAGTGCATGATATATAGATCCCATGACAAAGCACTGTCGAAAATGTACCCACTGATATTTTTCCAAGATGATAGTTTCCAAATGAAAATGAGACTACCAATCCTACTATTTGCCACGTTGAACACTAGCTACCCCCAAACAGAAACTAAGCATCATAGATTGAGCTGAAAATTTAAGATGATGGAATAAAGATTACCAATGGGATTTCTGGAGAAGAACTTTAACACCTCATCAATGATTATAACCTGGATAAGAAAACAAAGGATTAAAAGACACATTGATGAGTAGCAGGACTCCCCATCTAGCAGCAAACACAGCCTCAGGAGAGATCCCCAATAATCAAAATTAACAAGTAGCTTTTTGGGGGGCTAAACACATTTTGTCAACTTTTTCTACAAGTTTATTGATATTAGAGCAAATAACAGAATTCTTTGATGTGAGGTATCCATAAAATCAACTGATTTATTCTAGTTATGTGGTTACCTAACAAAAATGGCAGTCATTTGCAAGTTAAAAGGATAAAAATGCACAAGTTCAAAAAAATCCCTTTTCTTCCCCAAATTGAGACTTCAAATTTTAAGAGTTGTTCATATTAGGATTGTTAAATGATATAAATTATTTTTCCTCATATTATAGTAAAAGGAAGCATTATCACAACAAATAAGCAAATAAGAATAAATAACTCAGGAAATTTGATCAACTTGAACAACAAAAACAATAACCAAGCCTTTTCCCACTAGGTAGGGCCAGCTAGATCAAACGACACCATTGTGCCCTATCATAAACCAACTCTGCCTATGCTGAGCTTTGTTGCAAATCCCTACATAGCCAGTCCTAAACCCAGATAAAAGAGGAGGGTTGTGTTACGCAGTCGACAGCCAACGTAAAACTTTGTCGAATCTTTATGACATGGATAAACGAAATTTGATCAACTTGAACATTCAAGAAAATATTAAATGTTAATAGACCAAATTATAGTATTGCTTTGTTTTTTTTGGATAATTAACACTACATAATAGTGTAATCCAAGTGCACAAAGAGAGAGTCCAGGACTTTATAGTCATAATATGCACACAAAAAAAGGAAGACAAAAGAAGATATCAAACCAAATATAATAGATCTAATTATAAAAATTCAAATTGAGATTTGGAAGCCAACTGATCAAGCCTGACAAATTAGTACTGCACATGCTCAATACATTAGTCATTTAACCGTTTAAGTCAGCATGGTACTCTCCACAAAGTCATATGTCGAGTGTATCAACTGTAAATAAATGCTTCTAATAGCATCCCCAAAATTTCCGTGGAAGAAGAAAGCTACCTGACCAGTGTTGCTTGCTTTCAGCAATCAAGCATATTTAGGTCATTTTGATATAACAATGTTCTAAGTTAAAAGCATTTTGTTCCAGAATTCAAGACATATATTACACCCACCATTATTGCTCATTGAAGGAAATTAACTACCTAAATATCGGGACAGGGGCACAAGGGCAAAAAAATAAAATGTTGGGAAAGATGAGGAAAACTACATACAGGTAGTGAAAGATAGAGGACAACCATCCAGTCAGCCCATGATAATGGTGTTACCTGCCAAAACAAATGGTAATAAAAATAATTCTGATTGCTTATGAACAGGATAAATAGGCAGAGTTGTCACTAAAAGAAAATAAAATGTGGATCGCTGCTATAGAAAGGTTCTTACAGAGAAAAGAACTGACAGTGGGTGAACATATAAAATTAGCATGTGAAGAAGCATAGTTAGTATTATAGAAGCAACAAGCCACAAGTTACTCCAGGGAGGGATGACCCTGAAACAGACAAATAAATATTGTTACATCATTAATTAAAAAATCGTTACAGCAAAAGTTGCTCTTTCAATTCTCAATTATAATTCAAAAATACGTAATGCAATTCCAACTATATGTGCTCTACATATATGCAAAGTTGCAAACCACTCTCAACCCTCTCTTCTTCCCTTCTATAGAAAAAATGATAGGGTTCTTATTAAGAACTTGTCTTTTTAAACCTAAAGATTTTGTTTTTTATAATATAGCCAACATAGTACCCAGAAAAAATCCAATAGCAACTAATACTTCTCTAAGGAATCCAACTCATTTCTTCATATGTACAGGGAAGTTAAACTAGATTGTTCTAGCTTTGCAGTTCACATCCACAATTCCACAACTAGGGGCGTCAACAGTGTCATTTGGTTTGTTTCAAGCTTGAACATAAGTCATACTGACCTTATGTGGTTTCCAATTTTCAAACCAAATAAAACATATAATCTTGTGGAACCTAACTAGATTGGCCCTGGTTTGACCAATTCAATCTAACGAAATAACCAGAAAGGCCCTGGTTTGAACAGTTCAAAAAATATAGGACACAACACAGATGGAATACCTCATACAAGAAAAACATAAGATTAATGTGATAATCATAGAAGCAGTGACAGATTTTCAGGAGGTTTTTGGAACAGAATGAGTGATTCCTCACCCAGAACAAAGTGGAAGCACTGACAAACAGAATCAATGACACAATGAGAAGAAACACAGTGACAAGACAAAACACAGCAGAGGTGCAGAGATGAGACGGGTTGGAAATGCAGCAGAGAAGGGAAACTTCTGTGCTGTGTTTAAAGCATCTGAAGTGATTTGGAAAAGTGGTGACTTTTACAAGTTAGCTGCATCCCAGCCAAATGAAGCCATATCCAAGCCGAAGCAGGCTGCGTCCAGGCTGTTTCTGAAGCTGGAAAGCTGAGGGGGAAAAAAGGTCGACACCGCCTGGACACAAATCTGATCATGTCCAAGGTCGACACTGCCTGTATGGTATTGGATCTATGTCCAACACTGGTATGGCAGCCTTTCAGCAGTATCTGTGCTTCCTTGATAAAAACAGAATAAAGTAGGGTAACCAAATATAAAGCTTAGTTCTTAACAAGATTTACACCAGCATAAAGTTCATCAAATGGGACATCATCAATGAGGTAACAAGATTTAAACCAGGATAAAGTTCATCAAATGGGACATCATCAATGAGGTGATAAATTCTATCAGATGTGACCTCAGACCGCAAATACCACTTAGTTATGAAGCCACTCTTTTCACATGTGCACTTTGTTTTTTGGGTATATCAGTACAGTATATATTACAAAGTAGGCAGAATCATATAAGGAACTTCCGTAACCGATACCAAATAAGGGTGAATAAAAGCACCAGACACCAGGTATAATTGAGTGATTTCAATCAACAATTTCTTCAGTTAAAGAAGATTTAAAAAATATAAAATTCCATCTCAAGTACTTGAGCTCTTCAAAAGAGAAAGAATTCTCTTTCTTTAATTTTCTCATTGTGATGGTAAAATACTGCTCTAACCTAAACCACAAGTTCAATGCCTGTCAAATCACCCTAGATCCACAAGGGGTTTTGCATGCCAGAGTTATCTTTTTACTAGTATCACCATGAGATTTTTTTTGGGTACATCACCCTGAGAATTTAATATATGCATCCTACTAGTTTAGTGACATTCAGATATCCTCCCTAATACGCAGGAAGGAACAAAAACTTAAAATGAAGTCAAATTAAATTACATAAAATTACTCACAGAAGAGATTGATTTTCACTAAGATTGTTCAAAGCATTGAACATTTCAACAACGACAAGCACAGTCATTGATACGGTAGATGGATGTCGATCATCAAATACACTGCATGGATAAGTTGTCTCCCTGGTTGGGCAAGTGTCAAAATTCATCTGGAAGAAGAAAACAAGTCAAACTAAGAATACCTGAAATAGATTTATTAATTATAGATAAAAAGGAGCATTTATTACAAGAATAAGCACAACCAATATTTATCGCTTAAAAATTATTAATATCTACATGAACGAAAATACATTGTCCTGACTTGAAGCAGTGAAAATCAACAAAGCAACTAACCTTGTGTTCACAATGTATAATGTGCTTTGATAGTAAACATTGTAGTAGAGTGTCAACAGTGATTTTCAACTCTATTCTATTAATGATTCAAACAAGTGATTTTAAATTTCAAGAGTGCCTCTTTGCTTATGAGATATGATTATGTTAATGCTTCTCATTGATCTATGGCTGTTTCAGGGGAATTTCTATTTATGATATGCAAAGAGATTGAGCAGCCTTGCTACATTGTTTATTTTCTATTTCATTTTTCTATTTTCTCTTGAATCTTGATAGAAAGAGAAATTTTATTATTTGATGTTTGTTGTATCTTGTTTTTTCTGTTTTGGAGGATATCTTATCCTTAACCTAGTCAGACTTTCCCTCTTATCTCTCTAAAAAAATTTCTTTTTCTATAAAAAAAATTACATGTAGAAAGAAGTAATCCCCAATTGAAGTTCAATCAACAATAGCCATTTCTGCTCATATCTATTTTGCACCACTTTCTGTTTCTCTTCAAAGGATCTAAACTGCTTAATTTTTGTTTCCTGAATGTAGTTCTCAAAGCTCAGACTTTTTGTTTCCTGAAAGTTAATTCCATATAGCAACTGTTTATTGCCTCACATTTCCTCAAATCTATAAGGAAGACACCCAGGACAAAATTGTATATTATACATTCTGAGCATCTCAATTGTTGACATAAAGGAACACACCATAAATGAGGATATGATAATATCTTACCAATTCAGCATATGGTAGTTTAGGGCCGCTATCGGAATAAACAAACCACCAAATAAAACCAGCAATGGTCGCAAGGCCAACATAAGCTGCATCAAACACAAAAGATTAACATCATACAACCACCCAGACAAATGAAGCAAGATGAACAACTTAAGACCATATATCCAAGTTCCAACAATCTTTGGAAGAATAAGTGACTAGTTATTGCTTACTACTAAAGCACTGATCTAAACAACTTTCTTGCTAATATGATATTATTTTAGCAAAATAATTGCTGCTTTACAAGTTTCAACTAGATTAATTTCTGGTATCTGAATCAATTTATGCAATATATTATACTGTATTGCATGAATGCAATTCATAAAAAAGAAGAATGCATAATTCCAATAAAAGAAGATTAAGATTTTTCAGCAGAAGATTATGGTTTACTGACTTGTGACAAATGAAACAAAAATCGTTATGCAAACCATCAAGAACAACAAAACAGTGCAAAAAATCCTACACAGCTGTTCCAATGATTGAAGAAACTTGCAAAATATTTTAATTTGACCACAAGTTATGCTAGGTAAAACTAGCATATGTAACTCCTAACCCCCCCCCCCCTGTTAGAGATAATACTGTCTCATTGTTTTGGGCTTATTCATTATGTTTTGGGCTTAAAGCCCATATTCTCTCTGTTATGCATATAGCCGTATATTCTGTTATAAGACAGAATATATATAAGAAACTAATCTCTCTGTAAGCTTTTGAGATCAATCAATACAATTCATTCTTCATTTTCTTTCTTTCTTATTCTCCGTAGTTTCTCTCATTCTATTATGGTATCAAGAGCTTGTAGTTCCAAAAACCATGACTTCTGTTAATCCCTTTGCAAACCCTAGCGCACCACAATTCACACCTTCTCATCCAATTTCGTTGAAGCTTGATAATAACAATTTTCGTCAATGGAAGCAGCAAATTGAGGGAGTAGTTCGTGGCCACAAACTCCAGAAATTTATCACCGATCCGCGAGTTCCGTCACGTTTTCTCACTGACTCGGATCAAGCAACCAATGCGGTGAATCCTGCATACAGTGATTAGGAGCAGCAAGATGCGTTGCTTTCGACTTGGCTTCTTGCTTCGATTTCCGATTCTTTACTCTCGCGAGTCGTCAACTGTGTTCATGCTTGGCAGATTTGGGATGAAATCCACACATATTTTCACAATCTCTTGAGTACGAAGGCTAGGCGACTTTGTTCTGAGTTGCGATCTCTAGCAAAGGGAAATCGTTCTGTTTCTGAGTTTATTCAGCATGTTCGTTCTCTTTCTGATTCTCTTCTGTCTATTGGAGAATCGATTACTTCTCGGACTCTTCTAGAGGTGACGCTCGATGCACTTCCTGAGGATTTCGATCCTGTTGTGGCTGCGATCAACAGTAAAACTGAATCTGTCTCTCTTGATGAACTCGAATCCGTCCTTCTAGCTCATGAAGCTCGTCTTGACAAGAATAAGAAGAATGTTCTTCCTGATCTGGTCTCAGTCAACCTTACACAAGCTCCGTCTCCAGGATCGGGATCAGGACACTTCACCACTTCCACTTCTCCGACTACTTCGTTTCAGACTGATCAGTTTCCAGAGAGTTATTCTCATGTTGTTGGTGGCGAATTGTCCAACAGAGGTGACGTTTTTCGTGGTGGCCGGTATCGAGGTGGTGGTCGCTACGGTGGTGGCAGGTATCGTGGTCGTAGTGGTGGTGGCCGTTCCGGTGGTCGTTCTACCATTCAAGTAAGAAGTATGGTCATGATGCTAATGTGTGTTACTATCGGTACTCAAGTTCTGACCAGTGGCAACCTCCCTTCTTGTACCAGCGACCACCAACAACATCTATGTTTCCTCATGCTGTAGGCCTCCTCTGTTTTCTCAGACCTATGCTGTACCACCTAGACCACCACCGCCGCAAGCCTTTCTTACAGGCACTGATTCTCCGTTTCACACGTCTTGGTACCCAGACTCAGGTGCTTCTCATCATGTTACTCCAGATCCGTCCAACTTAACTGAGACTGCCTCTTTACCAGGGTCTGACCAAGTCTTTTTGGGCAATGGCCAAGGTTTGTCTATTAACAGAATTGGTTCCATGTGTTTCACTCCACCTTCCCAACCTCACACCAAATTCACTTTACACAATTTACTTCTTGTCCCTTCTATTACGAAGAACTTGATCAGTGTTAGTCAATTTGCTCGTGATAATCATGTATTCTTTGAATTTCACCCTTCCTTTTGTCTTGTCAAATCGCAGGCTTCCTCTGAAGTTCTCCTGCGTGGTCATGTTGGTGTAGATGGTCTTTACAAGTTTGACAACATATTTCCTTCAGCTATGTCCTCTTTTCCTAGTTGTAATTACTGTTACTTCACCTAATACCATTGATTGTCCCTTAATTTCTGTTTTCAATGTAAACTCCAATTCAACTGTAAATGTTCCTACAAATAATATGAATAATCATACTTCTTTCCAACTTATCTCCTTGCTCTTCTCGCTTTTACCTCTTATAAATTGTGGCACACTCGTTTAGGTCACCCACACCATGATGTTCTTCGCGACTTAAATCTTGCAACCTTACGATTCCTCACAAGAATCCATTGATTTTTGCTCGCCTTTTTTGGTAAGGCACATCGCCTCCCGCCTCCTTCTTCCACAACCATATACACGTCTCCCTTTGAACTTGTAGTCCGTGATTTATGGGGCCCCGCACCAATCCGGTCTTCTTGTGGGTGTACCTACTTTCTACGACTTGTGTTGATGCTTTTAGTCCTTTACTTGGGTTTTTCCTTTAAAACGTAAGTCCGATACCTTATCCCAGATTCAATTTCGTGCCATGGTTGAATTACGCTTAATACCAAAATCAAAACTGTCCAAAGTGACTGGGGTGGTGAATTTCGACC
Source organism: Ormosia semicastrata (assembly GCA_029884595.1). NCBI lineage: Eukaryota > Viridiplantae > Streptophyta > Magnoliopsida > Fabales > Fabaceae > Ormosia > Ormosia semicastrata. Next base: position 9,525,917 of record JAQQTO010000046.1, on the reverse strand, counting down.
ATTTTCTCAATACCTTTCTGCTCTTGGCATTGTGCATCGTCTCAAGTCCACATACACACCATCAAAATGGTCTTGTTGAGCGCAAACATAGGCACATTGTTGAGACTGGTCTCACTCTTTTGGCTCATGCCTCCTTCCTTTAAGTTTTGGGACCATGCCTTTCTTACGGCTGCTTATCTCATCAATCGTGTTCCCTCCTCTGTTCTTAAAAATCGCCCCATATTCTGTTCTCCTTCATCAGGAACCTAATCTCAAGTTCCTCAAAGTTTTTGGGTGTGCATGCTACCCTTTCTTCGTCCTTATCAGCAACATAAATTGTCCTTTCGCTCCCAAGAGTGTGTGTTCCTTGGCTACTCCTCTTCTCATAAAGGCTATAAATGTCTTAGTTCCGATGGTCGTCTTTTCATTTCCAAGGATGTTCTTTTCAATGAACTTCGGTTCCCTTACAGTGAGCTTTTCTCCACTCCTGTCACTCCTCCACCGCAGTCCTCTTTGCCTCCCATTCCTTCTATACCTCCCTTACTTCCTTCTGTTGTTCCTTCACCAGCTACTTCTCTCTCTCCCCTCTTGTCTCTGCTAGTCCAACAGCCTTCTCTTCCGTCTCTGTCTCCGCCTATATCACATGCTCGGTCCTCTTCCTCTCCATCACCATCACCGTCCTCTAGTTCATCCGTGGTTTCTCCTCCCTTTCTCCATTCTCATCCGAGCCTTCTCCTCCGTCTCCTTCTCTCTCTCTCAACACTCATTCAATGCAAACCAGATCCAAGTCTGGTATCTTTATGCCTCGCCTTAACCCCACCCTTCTCCTAACTCACATGGAACCCACTTCTGTTAAGCAAGCCTTGGCTGCTCCCCACAGGGCTGCAGCCATGCATGCTGAATATACTGCACTGTTGCACAATCATACTTGGACTTTGGTTCCTCTTCCGTCTAACCGAAACTCCATAGGTTGTAAATGGGTGTTTCGGTTAAAGAAAACCCCGATGGCTCAACAAATATAAGGCCCTACTTGTTGCTAAGGGCTTTCATCAACAGGTGGTTGTGACTATACTGAGAGACATTTTCTCCGGTTGTGAAACCAACACTTTCGCAATACCATTGTTTGTTTCCTACAAGTGGCCCATCCGGCAGTTGGATGTAAACAATGCCTTTCTTAATGGCTATCTTCATGAAGAAGTCTACATGCAACAACCTCCGGGGTTTGAGGTGGAAGATAGGAGCCTTGTTTGTAAGCTGCACAAGGCTTTGTATGGCCTAAAACAAGCACCTAGGGCCTGGTTTGAGAGACTCAAAACTGCTCTTCTCATCCGTGGTTTTGTGGCAAGCAAGTGTGATCCCTCTCTTTTCACCCTGCATAATGCTACTTACTCTATAATGGTTTTGGTGTATGTGGATGACATACTTGTCACTGGTAGCTCCTTACCTCACATTGATAGTCTCATTGCTGCTCTGAATTCAGAATTTGCTCTAAAGCAACTAGGCAACCTAGACTACTTTCTGGGAATAGAAGTCACTCACTTGTCCAATGGTTCTCTGCTTCTTTCCCAAACCAAGTATCTTCGTGACTTACTGTCCAAGGCCAAGATGGATTCAGCAAAGGGCATCAATACACCTATGGTTGCAAATCTCAAACTCTCTAAGTTAGGAGCTGATTATGTTCCTGATCCTTCATTATTTCGGTCCATAGTTGGTGCATTGCAGTATGCAACTCTCACTCGACCAGAAATTTCTTATTCTGTGAATAAAGTTTGCCAATTCTTATCTCAGCCATTAGAGGATCATTGGAAGGCTGTTAAGCGCATCCTTAGGTACCTCAAAGGTACAATTTATCATGGCCTCCTAATTCAGCCTGCTGCCATACATGTACCTTTGACTTTAACAGGGTTTTGTGATGCTGATTGGGCATCTGATCCGGATGTGTCTATCTTGGTCCAAATTTAATTTCCTGGTGGTCCAAGAAGCAACCCTTGGTGGCCAGATCCAGTGCTGAGGCTGAATATAGAAGCATGGCTGCTCTCTGTGCTGAAATTCTTTGGGTTCAGTCCCTACTGTCTGAGCTGCATCTCAAAGTTCAAGTTCCTCGTGTTCTATGTGATAATCTTAGCACGGTATCTCTGGCTCATAACCCTGTTCTCCATTCCCGAACCAAGCACATGGAGCTAGATATTTTCTTTGTTCGTGAAAGGGTGCTGAATCACAGCCTGAGTGTGACTCATGTTCCAGCTCATGATCAATGGGCTGATGTGCTTACCAAGCCTCTGTCAGCTGCTAGGTTCTGCGCTCTCAGAGATAAACTTCGGGTGTTTGACAAGCTTTCACTTACTCAACCACCCTGAATTTATACGGGGGAATGTTAGAGATAATACTGTCTCATTGTTTTGGGCTTATTCATTATGTTTTGGGCTTAAAGCCCATATTCTCTCTGTTATGCATATAGCCGTATATTCTGTTATAAGACAGAATATATATAAGAAAGTAATCTCTCTGTAAGCTTTTGAGATCAATCAATACAATTCATTCTTCATTTTCTTTCTTTCTTATTCTCCGTAGTTTCTCTCATTCTATTACCCCCCCACCCAAAAAAAAAAAGTTGAGCATGTTGTAGGTAACATTTACTATATAAAAACATAAAAAGATATCAGACTAAGATTTTGTGGTTACCTCCAATTACTAAATAACGGAAGAAGAGCCAACCTGTAACAACCGCTTCATTAACCTGTACATTCAAAATGAATAAAAAATGACTTAATAAGAGGGTGTTTGATCATAATCAGTGATTATTTATGATACAATGAAAAATCACTTTTTTGTTTAAGCTAAGATTTGACCATTTTGCTCATAATCTGTTGTGATTATTTCACAGAAAAAGGAGATAAATATAATTTTGCCCTCAGCCAAATAACTTTTTCAATCATTAGTTCATTACATATCTCTGTTAGTAATTTAATACATAATAGTGATTCTTGTATACAATTCAAACAAAATTCTGTCTTAAAATGGACTATGAATTAACATATCCAGACATAAATTAATTTTCTCACAATTAATTCTTAAAAATCGATGATGTATATAATTGATTTTTAAAATAATCTTTTTTCACAGCTAATCCAAACACACACTAAGACTTTGCAACATAATTTGGAAACAAAGAAAGACAGCCCAATACATCATGTTACCCTAAGTATTTAGTAGAGTCTAATAGCATTTACTAAAATGGAAAATGCAACTTAACTAGAATTTGTTCTTTAAACACAATTCAAACAAAACTGTCTTAAAATGGATTATGAATGAACATATCCAAACATAAATTAGTTTTCTTATAATTGATTTTCTTAAAACTCGATAATGTATATAATTGATTTTTAACATAATCTTTTTTCACAATTAATCCAAACACACAATAAGACTTTGCAACACAATTTGGAAAAAGAGAAAGACAACCCAATACATCATGTTACCCTAAGTATTTAGAAGAGTCTAATAGCATTCAACAACAACAACAACAACAACCAAGCCTTTTCCTACTAGGTGAGGTCGGCTACATGGATCAAACGACGCCATTGTGCCCTATCATAAACCAAGTCTTCATAAATGCCATACAAATCTAAATCTTTTTTAATCGTTTCACCTATAGTCTTTCTTGGTCTCCCTCTACCTCTAGCTATTGGGCTTATCCTCCACTTGATCTACTCCTTACAGGAGCTTCTAAGGGTCTTCTCCTTACATGTTCAAACCACCTAAAGCGAGATTCGCCCATCTTTTTCACAATAGGTGCTACCCCTATTTTCTCTCTAATGCATTTATTTCTAATCCTATCTTGTCTTATATGACCACACATCTAGCGCAACATTTTCATCTCAGCGACACTGAGTTGTTCATCAAAATAATTGACCAAATGAGTTGGCATGCTTATTATTATTGACTCCTGGATGGATCAATGGCTCGTACTACTTTGTCTTATCCAACAGCCACCCTTGAATCTAGCTAAATTCTCACAAATTCAGGTTAATTTTTTCAGGATGTGTAGCACTACTACACTAATAATAACAAAAATCCATCCTAAAATCATGAGCTCTGTCATTGACCAACTCTCCTAAAAGCTTAAGCTGTTAGGTGAAGGCACGAGTGGTTTTATTCTAACATGCCCCCTCATGCAAGAGCCCTTTGGGGTTGGAGAGTGGACAATGCACATGGCTACCATACCTTGTGCTGAAATTCAACTTTAATTTAGAAGAATGGAGGCGGAAAGGATCGAACTCTTAACCATTTGGTCAAAGAAGCTCCAATACTATATCAATGACCAACTCTCCTAAAAGCTTAAGCTGTTAGGTGAAGACACATGAATGGTTATATTCTAACAAGCTCTTTGATTGATAATAAATTAAAATAAACAAATTTCTATATAAATATATATACAGAAAGTGTTATGGAAGATGAAGGCAAAAGAAAAAAGAGATTCAAAACTTAATGTCAAGTATGATACTCAAACTATCAAAAGAAAAATAAAGAAAAGAAAACAGAAAAAAATAATAAAGAGAAAAATAATTTATAAATCTATAACCAAAGCCTGCTTAAAGCATGGATGAAAATCAGAAATCTAAACCCACATCTCGGCCAGGGCAAAGCTTAGCAAAGCAGATGATGACATCAGTTTTGACAAAACAATACAAATCTGACAATGGATTGTTGGTACAGTACCTTTCGAGGCTTAGCCTTCATCACATCAGAGTCTTGCTTATTGAAGCCAATAGCAGTGGCAGGCAATCCGTCAGTAACCAAATTGACCCAAAGCAACTGAACCTGGTAGAAGTTAGGCAAAATAAAAGAGAAATATTAAAGCTATATTCTTCATTGAAACAAAAAATGAAAATCTCATTTTGTGCAATTAACTTTAACTGAATGAAGAAACACACTGGCTCGTCTTCATATGATAACACATTAATTACCAACTACCAACTACCAGCTACAACAAGCCAGGGCCCAGAGTCATTGAAGACATAAATTAAAAGAATCCAGAAATTTAAATGGGTTTGAAGCAAGTATTAATATGCAGTATAAAAAACAATCAGCATTAAAAGAGCATGCACAAAAACTTTTTGTAGAACACCTTTTGATCTCTTCTTTGATGAAACCAATTGGCTAAATAAGATAACAGGTAGACACACATTATAAACTCACAGGGGCCAGGGTATCCGGTATTCCAAGCACAGCAGCCACAAATATACAGACTACTTCGCCAATATTGGAAGAAATCATGTATCTAATAAACTGTTTTGTATTGTTGTATATAGCCCTTCCCTCTGCCACAGCCTGCACAGAAACAAATAGATTACAAAGTTGCATATGGATTTCTTTTCAATTCAAGAGAAAAGGAGAAAAATAAAGAGAAGGAAAGGAAACTTGACTAGAAGAATGGATATATGCTAGCATACCGCAACAATTGAAGCAAAGTTGTCATCAGCCAGCACCATGTCTGAAGCACTCTGTAAACAAAGAAAAACACCAAGCTGTTCAGGATTATTTACTAGGCAAGAAAAAAGTGGAAGTAAAGACAGTTGATGAAACCTTGGCAACAGCTGTCCCTGAACCCATAGCAATTCCTATATCTGCCTTTTTCAGTGCAGGTGCATCATTGACTCCATCACCCGTCATTGCAACCTAAAATATTAACATTGTGAATTTCCAGAAATTTTAAGGAAAAATATTTAAATGATTGTAGAACTAAAAATTTCCATGATTACAAGGATACAAGAAATTATAACATCTAGGGAATAAGAAAAATGAGAAGGATTGCAGCCAAAGACGTACAACAAACTATATTTAGATGAACACATAAGCTACGTAATTATGACAAGAAAATGAAAATCAAAGAGACCGCTGGAGGGGGAAAAAACCAACCTAAAGGAAAAATCATTACTAGCTAGTAATTACAGTTGATGTTTTGATCATGGAAGCAATCATACCACTTCATTCTGGTGCTGTAATGCTTCGACCAGCATCCTTTTATGAGAAGGCTCAACCCTAAAAAAAATAAAGGCATGCAACTTTTACTATGAATTCTTGATCTAGAAAAAGGTTGAATAAAGAGAGCAATCGTGCTTTTCTTCATGCAATGCACGATCTTGTAATAAAATCAAATATTAGAGCATAGATATAAACCAATATACCTGGTAAAAAGTGCCATACGTTGCAATGCTAGAGTTTGTTGCAGTGGTGGAAGTTCTTCAAACTCAGAAGCAGTGTAAGAATGTTCATCAAATTCTATCAAATGGTCAAAAGCACCTATCTTGCGGCAAAGCGACTCAGCAGTGGACTGATTCAGTATTAAGTAATTTTAGACAAGAAGACATATGGAATGTTGAAGGGGAAAAACAACAATAAAGTTTCCAGGAGTTTGAGACCTTGTTATCCCCAGTGACAACTATAACACGTATGCCAGCAGTCATACATGAAAGCATGGCATTTCTTACTTCATCTCTTGGTGGATCTAGCATCCCAACCTACATAAGGGAGAACAGTAACCCAGAAAACAAAACATTACAAGATGGAGAAAAAAAAATGCAGAACAAATTCAAAACAAGAAAAGAGCATTTGAACCCCTTTCCAGAGAGAAAATCACAAAAAAAAAAAGCTGACATGTCATAACTCTGTCCAAATCAAGCTGACATGGAAGATAAAGTGCTTACATGTCCACCAACAATGCATTAAGTGTCCTGCTACATTTTTTTAATAGAAAAAAAAAATGACCTCACCTTTTCCACCAAGACATACAAACAAGCTCTCCCTCTCAAAACTCTACCCGTCTCTTTTCACTCCAATTGGCAAGACCCTTAGCTCTTCCTCTGGCCTTCGGTTAGCTCCATTTTTTATACCAAAGTACTTAATATGCACTTCACTGATATCCATTGATTTGAGATGGAACAGGCTGGTTGAAATTTGGTTATTTAAAAGGATTTAATCATTCTTAATCTCTCTAGCAACCATCTCTCCGAGCACACTCCACATAGAATTCAATTCATGACAAGGCACGCCACCCTTGATCTCTCCAATTGATAATTTTGTTGCTAGAATTGTCAATTTTCTTCTTCAACAAGAGGTCATTTGCTGGCAATCCCGAGCCATGCTTGTCCTCTCACATACTTTTGATGTACAAAGATACAATAGAACCCATAAAGCATTTGGTTCCACATGCAAGCTGCTATGTGTGTCTCAGTGGATAAGGTGAGATCAGCAAGGATAAAAGAGGAGAAAGAAGTAGAGAAATGAGTACACTTCTCTGTCCTGGATGTGAAATAGATTTTTATTTTCTTTCACAATTTTTATTTTAACCATGAAAAATGACTTGGCATGACGTAATGTATTATGGGTGGACACTTCACCACTCAGTCCGGCACATTAGGTTGATATGGACTTGAGTAACAATATTATTCAATTACAAATTATTACAAGGACTAAATGTATAACAACCAGACAAAAGTTCTGCTTATATCTATTTTAACAAAATTAATTTAACTTAGATACAAATAAAACAATTATTTATTTAAAAGATTATCATGTTCTATATCTTTGGTCAAGCAGTAAAAAATTTGACATAATGTGTATTTCAACAATTGTCTCCAATATGACGCCTTTTTTCTATCTGAAAAATGAAATTCTATTGAAAAAAAAAGCATGCTGGACAGTTTGTCTAAAGACATCCAAAAACTGGAGGTTATCATGAAGTTCAGAGTTTCAAGGTGATTCACCATGGCTTAAGTTCTGCAATCACTATATTGTTCTGTATTGCAAATTTCAGTATTTCATCACTAATTCCAAAAATTCATGAAAATTTTCTCAAAAACCTGAAAATTTGCTAATATATTGTAGAATCTTATATATAGCAAGCATGCAAAGTCCTGCTCTAGAAAGTTTGAACACACAAAGAACCAATTTTTAATTCATGAGAAAACCTACTCCAAAGTTCATGGTGCACTATAAAGAGAACAGGGTGGAGAGGATCACTGTTAATGAATAAGTCAACGGTTTAGATTTTTACAAAGTACAAGCAACCTGATAGCAATTTACAGATTTTTAAACCAACTCCATTGATTTTCTCACCAACTGTTACCTGCTAGCCATCCTTAATTCATAAACTGAAAGGTAAAACATTCTAAATTTAGACAAAACTAGGATCTAAATTACAGATCAAGATATCAGGATATAATCCAACCATTCAAAAACACCAGAAAAGCTAAGACATGAAGATCAATCAGAGGAACACATCCCAATCTATCTCCACAAACCAAACAGAGAAAGCCACCCCAAACTAAATCTTTTAATTCAACATAAATTTTCTTTCAAAGTCTGAATATGGCACGCTTTATTGTGGGCAGCAGTTGTATCTATGGCTTTACAAGGTCTATAACACCCGCAATGTCTTTTTGAGTTTAATCACATTCACATACGTCTATATTTCTAATTGCAAAAAGAGAAAACATTCAACAATGAAATATGTTAAGACATAAAAACAGATATTAAGGAAGTGCAGATAGCTCCATTGGATGTCTCAGTATAACCTTTCAGTGAAAAAGTAAGCTAATTAAAGCATATTAAAACTAGGGCATTAAGCATGAAGGCTAGACTTTGTTGCAAGTTGAAAACATTATTTGAACTTTGCAGTCTACATTGAAAAGAAAGCATACCAACCCAATAAAAGTAAGATCTTTCTCATCATCAAACGACAATGTCTGTTGACCTGAGGGCATCCATTTCAGGGCTAAAGCTAGGCATCTCAATGTTTCTTTTCCTGCAAAACTGGCCAACAAAATGTATGTTCACAACAACGAAAAAAGGTGTTCACAAAGGGTTAAAAACCAAAATTGGATAGAGGCCAACTAAATGATACACATTATTTGAGTCCAGAAGTTAGGGCACAATTTTCAGACATGTAATACAAAAACTGTATTAAGAATTTAAATGGCCAAACTGACACATGGGAAGCACCACCACCATAGTAATGTTATGACATAAACAAGAACAGGAAGTGTGTGAAGCCAAGGTCCTTTATGCTTCCTCTACTTTTCTAATCAGATTTCTGCAATTATCTAAAAAGTTTAGACCACAAAAGGTCCTTTTAGTTCTGTATGTTCTCTTTCTTCTATCTTTTGTATGGATATAATCAATTTATCTATTCAATATTGGTACTAGAATTTTTCTTTTTGTTCAGGATACAGGTGGCATAATTACAAGGCTAATAAATGGATCCAACTCTTTTTTCATTGAACCTAAACTAGTCCTTCCCTTATCGCCCCAAAAGGAGGAATCGGTTCTCCTCAACATAGGCAGTAATAGTTGTCTTACCAGTTATAAATTGCAGGATACTTTTAATTGAAAATGTCTTGGTCAATGATGCCAGTTAACTGGAAGTGGATGGTACATTATTGCATAAACACATATCCAAGGGATAAAATTCTTACGTGCGTAATTTTCTTCCTTTTATTATTTCTCAAGGCCTATCAGGTATGCCATCAGGTATATAGCTTATACTTGACCGCCCCCTTTGCACTGCTAATACAGATGGGAATTATGCCCTTGCAAAGGAAGCTCATGAACCACTCACCTTTTTCAGTTTCATTTTTCAGCTTTTCTCTATATCTTGTCTATTTTGAATTAAGAACAAAACGGAAGAAAAAAATCTAGATAAAAAAATTATAGAGTATGCAAATGCAGATAAATGATAAAAACCCAACCTGTGGAACCTTGAGTCCAGCTCTGCTCGAATATCAACCGTAAGTGGTAGAATGGAACCATCATTGTTGCACAGAATGGTTGTACATCTAGAGATTACACTTTCTGGAGCACCCTTTGAGAACAAAACATGCAACTGGTTTCGGCTGCAAAGGACACTCATCATTTTCCGATCTCGAGAAAATTCCAAAATATCTATCTGCAAAACATCACAGCTCAAAGCGTGAAAGTAAAACCCATGGCCCAATACCAACAAAAATAACAAATAGAGATATATACAATAAATTTCATATCCATAGTTTCCTAAAATATGTGAATGGAAGATAAATGGAAAAGAAAGGTGACAAACTTGCTGAAGCACACCTTTCTAAATTGTTCCTCCCAATAATGGTTACAGTAAGAAGCACGTTCATGGTTGCTCAACATATTCAAAGCTGATGGCATAGAATTAAAACCAGGGAGACCAACCTAAAGATACGAAAAGAGCAAGAAGTATACTTGAGTCTTAAAGGAGCTTCACACGTAACACTAACATATAAATAAGAGACACAAGGAAAGGTACAAATACAGACCTTTTCTGCCAAGACACGTAATGCCACTTCAGTTGACTCACCAATTTTTTCATACTTCCCTTTATCAGGATTATATTGCAGGGTTGATTCATTGCAAAGAGCGGAACACATTGCTATGTGAAGAAGACATGGCAATTGAGCTGGAAAGTCAAGCTGCAAAACAATCAAATGCTACATGGATTTAACCCTAAACAAAGCTGCATATACCTATGCATATACTCATTATATTAGCTGTGTTAGAATATCCATTATAAGTTTATGTTTCGAAGATAAACATCATAGAAAACCATCCATACTGGTATGCCACTATCAGATTTTTAGTAGGGAGTAAGTTGCATTTAAGAAAGGGCTCAATTCAATGCAGTCCTTAGTCATGCAAACATTTGCAAAGTAGTGCAGCATTGGATGCCTACCACAAAGCCAAAAACAAGACATGTTTGGCATTCAATATCCTCAGATCTATGGATATTGTTTTGGGGAGGAGGTTAAGGTTCCCCACCTTTGGAGTACTTTATCCTTTCTCCTCATATTATTTAATTAGCTTTAAATGTGATGTTTGTTCTGTTTGTGCATGAAATGCAAAAGCATGAGAAATTAAAAAAAAATACCTGCATCCCTGTACTGTCAAAGATTATGCCTTCAGGTGCATATGTTGTTCCACTGACACTGTATTCGGTAGCAACAGGACTATGTTTTGCAGATTCAACAACACATACCTTTGCACAAGCATAGTGTGGAGAAATTCTGGTTAAGGAAATTGCTAAAAATATTCATCTATAAGCAACCAGGAAAAAAAGTTCAAGTAAAAAAGGGAAAATAAAGATATTCCCTAGCAATGTTAAGTTGTTAACATTAAATAGCATGGCAAGTATGACAGAAATACAATATAACAAGATGAAGAACAGATACTTCCATTACAAGTTTCAGACAGACTAGGACACAAATTTTTAGAATTATTGTCCTTGCATCATGTGCCAAAGACATATACGACTTGAACTTACAGGAAACATACAGAGAAAGCAATGTGCATATCAACTTTGTATCATTCTGAATCTGAACCCAATAAAATGTGTGCATATTCCCCATTTGCAGCAGTTGGTATTAGAGTCAATCAGAATAAGACAGGACCCAAAAATGAACAACACAAACGTTTCATAAATGGTAAATAAGGGGGGAAAGGAGGGAAGCAAACAGCTTTGGAGTGCATAAACTGAATGCTATTTAGACCTTCAACATCTAGAAGCAGACTTTAATTTTAAATTTATAAGTAGTAATGAGGTTATTACTGATTCTATATGTTTCATGCATAAAACTATAAAAATAAGTATCAATCAGTACACAGTCCAATGAGGATGGCACAATCCCTCGAGCAGACAGGCACTCGTGGCAATACAAAAATCCACATAAAACAAATAAATGAATAAATTTTAATGTTTCAATGTCAAGCAAAGCTCACCTTCGCAACTGACATCATATTGGTAGTTAGAGTCCCAGTTTTGTCACTGCAAATTACAGTGGTGCAGCCCAAGGTCTCAACGGATGGCAAAGACCGAACAATGGCGTTCAACCTAGCCATACGCTTTGTTCCAAGAGCCAAACACCTATTATAAAAAGAAAAGAAATCAATACAAGAAAGGAAAAAGACAAACTCTAGACCAAACTCATTAAAGAAATCAATACAAGAAAGGAAAAGGAAAAACTCTAAATCAAAATTAAAATATCTGAAAGATATCATGGCTTACAAAGAAACCATAAAGAAAAAGTCCTAGACTCACGTTGTAACAACAGCAGGGAGCCCTTCAGGAATCGCAGCAACTGCCAGAGCAACTGCAATCTAGCAGGAATATGATTAGAAGTTAAAAGATTTTCATGTTACGGAGACAAATATAATATCTTCTTTTATTAAAAGGAGACAATATAACTAATTATACACCACGCGTCCACACCCAAAGAGGGATTAAGTGTAAAATAAATAAATAATACATGCAAAACAAAACAATACAAGACTCCAGCATGATGCCTGTGAAACTAGAATGACAGAATACAATAGTAACTAGAAATCTTGATACAAATAACAGTACAGCTAATGAAACTCCAAAAAATATACAGTAACCAAGCCTTTTTCCACTAGATAGGGTCGGCTATATGAATCAAATGACGCCATTGTGCCCTATCATAAACCAAGTCTTCAGAAATGCTATTCAAATCTAAATCTTTTTTAATCGTTTCACTTATAGTCTTTCTTGGTCTCCCTCTACCTCTAGCTATTGGACCATCCTCCACCTGATCTACTCTCCTTACAAGGATTTCTAAGAGTCTTCTCCTTACATGTCCAAACCACTTAAGACGAGATTCTCCCATCTTTTCCACAATAGGTGCTATCCCTACTTTCTCTCTAATACATTCATTCCTAATTCTATCTTGTCTTGTATGGCCACACATCCATCGCAACATCCTCATCTCCGTGACACTGATCTTATGCTCTTGCTGGCTTTTTACCACCCAACATTCAGTACCATACAACATCGCGGGCATTATAGCTGTGCAATAAAATTTACCCTTAAGCTTGAGAGGCACTTTTCTATCACAAATAACTCCTGAAGCACTCCTCCATTTCATCCATCCAGCTTGAATCCTATGGTTTACATCTCCCTCTATCTCTTTGTCATTTTGTATGATAGATCCAAGATACCTAAATCATGTAACTCGTGGTATGGTATGGTCTCCAATTTTCACCGCTAAGCTAGCATTAACACACTTCTTATTGAACTTACATTCCATATACTCTGTCTTACTCTTACTTAGACGAAACTCATGTTCTTCCAAAGCTCGTCTCCATAGTTCTAACTTCCCATTTGTTTTCTCTCTCGACTCTCAAACTAAGACTATATCATCTGCAAAAAGCATGCATTGTGGCACTGACTCTTAAATATGCGCAGTAAGCACATCCAAGACTAAGGTAAAAAGATATGGACTCAAAGTTGACCCTTGGTGCAATCCTATAGTTATAGGAAAATCTTCTGTGACCCCACCCTGTGTTCTCACACTAGTTTTAGCCCCATCATACATATCTTGGATTGCTTGAATATAAGCGATACGAACTCCTTTCTTCTCCAAAGCCTTCCACAAGACCTCTCTTGGTACCTTATTGTAGGCTTTTTCCAGATCAATGAAAACCATGTATAGGACTTTTTGCTTCCTCTGATACCTCTCCATCAATCTTCGTAGAAGATAAATTGCTTCCATAGTTGACCTTCCAGGCATAAAACCAAATGGATTCTCTCAAATATGAGTCTCGTCTTAATCTCCGTTCAATTACTCTTTCCCGTAACTTCTTGGTATGACTCATGAGCTTAATCCCTCTATAATTTGCACAGTTTTGTATATATCCCTTATTCTTATAAATAGGGATTAAAATGCTTCTCCTCCATTCATTTGACATTTTCTTAGACCTCATTATCTCGTTAAACAACTTTGTGAGCCAGCTTATACCTTTCTCTCCTAGGCACTTCCATACCTCTAAGTATATTATCTGGTCCAACTGCTATAAAATATAATAAAATAAAAATAAAAATCCTCATATTCGAGAACAAACCTTAAAATAATGAATTGCACCGCGAAAGAAACCACCATGAGAAGGGTCGCGAAAGTGACCAATATTTACAATCCACACCAATACGCAAATCCCTGCAATAACCTGATAAAATAGACATTTAGGAAGCACCATCACAATTTGAAAATGAATGAGAGAAGTGGGCTTCACAGTTAAAAGTTAAGCAATAAAAAGATTTGTCACATGAATGTTCATTTAATATATTTTATTATCTGAAGCACGATAATTCTTAGGTGGAAAAAAGATGTCCCCAAATAAAAGTGTTTCATCATAATCAATTATAATTGTTTGCTCAGTTTCAAATAAGCTTTCTCATTAAAAGCCAAAAGAAGGTCAATAAGGCCAAGTGGTGTCATCAAAGACATTATAAACTCGGTCCCAAGTCTCAACTTTTCGAATGGAACTGTTGACACCAACTAAATTTGCCAGGCTGACAACTCAAAAATGCAATAACAGTTGTGCAGTTAATCTCATCAATTATTATAAAACAATGCAATATGCACCAATAAAACAACCCTTATGTTTGAAAAACAGTAAAATCAAACAACTAGCAATCACCTTGGCCAAAAAGGTACCAAACTCGTCCAGCTTCTTTTTCAATGGTGTCACCTCCTGCAACCAATCATAAAAAAAAAATGTATAAACACTACTGATGTGTGTCTAACAGTCCAAAGCAACTTTTCCTTTCCATGTATCAGGGAAGAACACAGATGCACAAGTATTGCATATTAGAACATTTTGACCAATTAAACAAGGTCCCCTAGCTTTAATACTACAACCATAACTTTAAATACATTCTGAAGGTGACACTTGATTTTCTTTGACTCACTATATATCCCTGTTAGACCATTAAATGACTACTCGCAGTATGACAATCTCTAATCATGTCAATTCTTACATTATCAATATTAAATTTACACAAAAAAGTTAAAAAAATCCAGCTTTCTCAATCCATAGATCTATACACCATCAGTTAGGCTCCTTTAAAGCCCAAATAATTCCCAAACCAAATAGGAGATTAGGAGTCTGTCAATTTTTGCTCTGATTTCATTGTACTACCAATTTCTCACCCAACAATACTAATGGATGGCATAACTTGGCATTTACATCATATCAACCAAGATGAGACCTAAAATTCCTTGTGCAGCATAACAACCCCTGTATCACCGAAGCAAATCCCAATACCAGCGGGATTATGTATATTATCTAGAGATTGCAAAATTAAACACCATTTCATTATGTTAGACACCATCTTGATCACAATTACAATTTTCCATATTCCATTTCCAAAAAATCGGTGAATAATACTACCTTGTCAATTATGATCAAGACCTACTTATCCCTAACTTGAATGTGTAGAAGCGAGAGATTTATCTAGTATAGGTACATAATATATTGCAGCATCGTTTTACTCTTGATGCCCACAAAAGAAATCGACTGCTGCTAGTTTACAGATTAACTAAAATATTATCTGAGTAGTGAATACCAGCAGACAAAAATGGCATGAAGTAAAGATATAACAGAAAAAGCATTGATGTGAGCAAAATTCAATGCTTACATCCTCTGTTCGCAGCATTGAATCTCGTATGCTGCCCATGGCAGTGTTAGGACCAACCCCCACCACAATAGCTCTTGCCCTACCAGCAACCATAACTGTTCCCTGACAGTCAAAATACACTCTTATATAGAAGAAAATAGATAAAGAGTTTGACGAGTAACAATCTCAATTGGCACAAGTGATAGGTACCAAACAGATTTAAGGACAGAAACAAAATAACACAGAGATGAACTGAATTCCTGGGTGATATCAGTGTGATATCACTACCAGTTGTAGTATATTCTGAAAAAAAAGATAAACAGAACACAGAGAAATAAGAAGATAGTTCTAAACAAGTGTAGAGTGTCTAGTCCCTCCAATGCCCAACCCAATTCTTGCCTACCTCACATTTTCCCTCTCCCCTAGCATATAAACCTCCTAACAGATTTCCGCTCACTTTTCCCACACCTACAATTGGCCAGCTCAGCAGTTAGTTACTGCCTGCCGTCTGGTGCCTCTTTCTAGTGTAAACTTTTGTTACTTTTGGGCCTGGGCCTCTATCAACAAGGCTTCCCAGACTACAAGAAACAGTGCCCTTTATTCTTGCCTATTTAAATATTCAAAACCAGGATGTATTGAAACAAAAGATGCACCAATGAAAACGAGAATGCTATATTCGCAAATATTACAGCATGCTCGGAGTGGCAGAGTATTGAAACAAATGCATCACATTGACCAACGTCCTTTAAATACATGTAAAATTTAATGATTAATACACATATATAAATGTAAAGTTTAACTTCACAACACTGTAGCTGTCAAAAGAATGATCATAAAATAATGTGAAACTTATAATTCTTTGAGCATGTGTAGTCCTGCATGTTTCTAGGCATGTGTAATGCCAAATCAATCTGAAACAACAGCTACTAATCCCAAAAATCAGAAACATTGAAAAACTTCAATCACCACCAAGTGAGAACAAATGCTACTGAAAGCATCAAATTGTCTCTCTTTCCTATAAATTATGTTGAATCACTTAAGTGAACCCATGTTCGTCATGTGACCACTAAAACTATTAGCTGAAATGTTTAATTAAAAGCTAAATTGGTACGATGAAACAACTCTTAACATTTTGGTGATTAGGAAAATTCATTGATAAGTAATACCAAACCAAATCTCCTACATAAGCAAGGAATTCTTCTATATTACACTTTTGAGAAGTGTCACTACCTCAAACGTAATTACAAATAGAACTGAACATAATATCCAAACCATTAGTCTTAAAAACAATTCTTAAAGTTTATCAGCCACATGGTTCAACAAAGGATTGAACATTTATACCGAGAACAGAATATTTGTTTTGTCTTGGTATACGGCATTTGTTGTTGTGGTAGTTTTAAGCTCTTTTTCCACGGAGCTGCTCTCCCCTACAATCAGTTAAATATTTGGATCACACATTAAATCAGTGAGATGCCTCTTAATGCTGGATGCAACTTAAGTATATGTGTACAATAAACAATTTATACACACATGTATCAGCACAGACATACTTAATATTTGCATGCATAAGTACGTACCAGAACAAATAGATATATGCTTCTGTGCATGTAGGAGAGAGAGCACGGGTTTTTATAAACACCCTACCCAAATCAACTATATAATGCACAATACAAGATAGAAGTATCCTCAACAGCTTTTGACAAGCATTGGTTCCTATGAAAAAAAGAAAATCATAGCTACCTCTAGTATTGGCAAAATCCTAATAAGAAGGCTCCTTTAATGAGATACTGAGTTACAAATGGAAATTATCAATGGATTTACTATAGTAGTCAAGTTATCCAAACTGACAAGCTAAACTTTTTTGTTTTTGACTGGACTGACAAGCTAAATTATGGATTTGTCAACAAAGATAAGTTTCCAATATTACCAACAATAATAAGAACAAATGTCACCTACAATAACTCTCCTCTTATGGATCAGTAGAAAGTTTACAAACAAATCAAATATAGGAGTAATTAACAAACAGTTACCTAAATGGCAGCTAATGTCAACACATGGACGTATCATATTTAATGTGGTACATTTTCACATTTTTTGGACACATGACAAGTATTTGACAATTATCCTAGTAGGAAACATTCAATAGTTCCATTCAGTATGAGATATATACAACAGCCATACCCGTAAGAATAGCTTGATCAACACGCACTTGATTACTTAGCATCTCAATCATTCTCATATCAGCAGGAATTTTGCACCCCACTATTTGATTGACAACCAAAACAGAGTCAACTTTCAGTTTTCCAGGATTAAATACTCAACCAAACCAGTTTGTTTGGAGGCACTGCATAATCAGCTTACCAGAAACTTCCACAATATCACCAGGAACAAGTTCAGTTGCAGGAAGTATGGAAAAACAACCTGCAAGAAATAGACTCTACATGCTTCAAAATTTGTACTACCTGAACTTCAAGATGACAACCCATAATATCATCATGGCAGATGACAGAAAACAAATAAAACAATTTGAACACACAAAATCTAATAATTAAAACTACACTTTACTAGTGTTTTTTCTATTTCTTCGTTTCCATTCTTTTATCTCTTTTTTCCACAATGGATTAGGAGGTCTACTCAGAATATGGAGAACAGTTTAGAAAAATGTGGAGACACAACAACAAAATAGGTTATCTACGCATAAAGATTTGTCAATAATGAACACAAAGCCAGAGTACAGGAGCAAGGCAAGTATACCTTTGTAATTTATTTTCAAAGGAACAGAAAAAAGAACTGGATCTAAATTGTTAATAGAAGAAAAAGCAGAAGACACTTAACATTACCAAGTTTGATTCTAACAGGATTCCTGGAGTGAATAATGATTTAGAAATATCACTTCCTTTATTTATTTATTTTGTATAAAACAAGAAAATTATTTGAGAATAAAAAGAAAAGTAAAAGAACAGAGAAAAATATATCCTTCTAAAAGAAACCAAAAAACTACAAAATCAAGAAAGCAAAGCTTGCCAATCTCTTTGTATATCTAACGGAATCCCTCTAAAATTGCCATTACCAGAGCACCACAAAAAAATGCAAAGAAGACCACTTTGTCCCTTAACAGAGGTAACAGCAACAAATTAATGTTCAAAATTATTCCTTCCTTTATTTAAACAACAGCTATGTGATTACCTGGATCAATTATACAGAGTAAACAGACCTTCTTCCTTGATTGCAACTCCCCTCCCCTAACCCCCCCCCAAAAAAAAAAAAAAGAAGAGTAGAAGCAGAGAAAAGACTTGACCATGTGAAAAAAAGCAAAGTAAATTACTACATAGTTCTTTTAGAGTTAAAAGCATATCACCAAGATCAGAAAACTTTTACCAAAACTACCACAATGAGCAAGGTATGTTACACAAAAATTTAATGAAACAAACTGCACAATAGAAATTCTAATTAGTTATTAACAAAAAAAAGAAACACCAATTAACATCAAACGTCACAATCAAGAAAGTGCATCAAATCATTAAAGTACTACTCATGCTACAAAGAATCAGACAGGTATAGAAGTTTCTGTTACCATTTCGCAAAACAGTTGCCACATCAGCTTGATAGGCGCGCAGCTCCTAAGATAATATAAAAAGAAAGGAATAGACGAAAGTGAGCTCAACTTGAAATGACCAACATAAAAGTATTCCACAATAAAATTGCCTTTCTTGTAACAAGTTTTGATTAGGCATGTAGAGAATGTAACAAACAAATTAGAAACAAGAACAAGCTTCAGCCTTAAATTTAGGAAAACTTATCCAAAACCAGTGAATATTTGCCATAATTAAATCATTATCATTAAGATTGTTTGGAGCTCTAAATTATTAGTATTTCAGATTTACCTCAAGAGCTTTTTCAGCATTTGTTTCTGTAATCACCCCCACAGCTGCATTTGCAGCCAATATCATCAGAATAACCTGTACATGTAATGAATTTAACCCAAGATAGTGTTACCTACTTGATAAACCTGATTTAACAAATAGTGCAATCTTATATAAAAAATTAGTTCATTCTCTAACTCAGAAACATTATTTTACAAGGCACTTTGCCAAGTCTTCCACTCGCCAACAGTTTATCAGTTCAACTTACATAAGGTCATGCACCATTGTATATATGTACTCCATAAGTTGCAAAAGAACTTAATCAGCTCATAACCTACAACTTCTATTGAAAGGATACAGCTTTCACATCTTTATGTAAATTATTATTGAGGTATGAACCAATTAATGAAAATTATTATTTACCAAATAGAATTGTTCACAAAAATATCAAACACAACATATAAGAGCAAATATATCTTACAGAAGGCTCCAGAAATGCCATTAAGCCTGTTTCTCCATTAATTAAAGCCAGAATAAAAGATATAAGTGCAGCTGCAATTAGTATCTTCACAAGCAAATCATCAAATTGCTTCAAAACCAATTTCCAAAACGGAGCTCCTGCATATCAGATTTGACAGGAATTAGTTAGTTACAACCAGAACCAATTGACATTATTTCATTAACTAAAATAGTTACAGCACAACAAGGGGTACGCCCGACAATGAATTAGAGCCAGAATAGTGAACATCTCAATTAGCAATAATATAAGAGATGAGGTTAAAAATGTATCCTGGATCTATCATACAAAATGATGGAGAGATAGAGGGAGATGTAAACTATAGGATTCAAATTGGATGGATGAAATGGAAGAGTGTTTCATGAATTATTTGTGATAGAAAAGTGCCTCTTAAACTTAAGGGTAAATTTTACCGTACAGTTATAAGACTCACGATGTTGTATGGTACTAAATGTTGGGCAGTAAAAAGCCAGCAAGAGTATAAGATCAGTATCGCTGAAATGAGGATGGTGCGCTGGATGTATGGCCATACAAGACAAGATATGATTAGGAATGAATACATTAGAGAGAAAGTAAGAGTAACACCTATTGTGGAAAAGATAGGAGAATCTCGCCTTAGGTGGTTTGAACATGTAAGGAGAAGACCCTTAGAAGTCTCTGTAAAAAGAGTAGATCAGGTGGAGGATAGTCCAATAGCTAGAGGTAGAGGGAGACCAAAAAAGACTATAGGTGAAATGATTAAAAAAGATTTAGATTTGTATAGCTTTTCTAAAGACTTGGTTTATGATAGGGCACAATGGTATCGTTTGATCCATGTAGCTGACCCTTCCTAATGAGAAAAGACTTGGTTGTTGTTGTTGTATAAGAGATGAGGTTAATACTAGTTACCCAATCGTTAATTGACTTTTTGAATGATCCCCAAATCGCTTACCATCCATTATAATATGGTAAATATAAACTAATTTATTTTTCTATAACTTGCATTGGCCTTGACTGGCCAAAATCAAATACCAAAAACTAACATTTTACATTTCCATTTATCAGGTATAATAAGGAACCTTTTGGTGATGTATTGCCAGTTCAGATCAAGTTTTAGCCATATAATTTGTACTTAACAACGAAGACCATTGAGACAAACCTTACATTACATACTTAAAAGTTTCATTCAAAGAGCTCCAATGCAATATAAGCATTAATATGTAAGACCTTAAAGGTTTTAATCCTTCAAACTAGAAAGTCTGAGAAAAGTTTGAATCCTTTATCACAGTATGAAATTAAGATAAGTTTAAGATATTGACAGCAACAATCAATCATGAAATATGGTAGGCAAAGAATTTTTTTTTTTAACAAGTATCAAGCAATTAAAGATTAATAAAAAAAAAACACAAATACATAGGTAACAAAGATTTAATGCAATTATGTGGATCAAATAATCAGATAATATCAATAATAGAAGCAAAATGTGGCAATGAGAAGAAAATATTGATCGCATGGTATAAGATAAACAAAAGCAAAAGTAAGAAGTACAAATTCCATATACTTACTTCTTTCTTCGGGCAGCACTGTGTAGTAAATAATCCCATGCAGTAAGAGAAGAGGAAAGAAATGTTAAAAGAGACAAATAAGATAGCACCAAATTAGATATTTAAATGAAACTAGTGAACAAGATGCTAAAGGTAAATTTCCTCAATGCCAGGTTCAGTAGTATGACTTTGTTAACAAGTGTGCCATCAATAAAAGCAATGAAAACTTGCTTGGTCCATTATATACACTAATACGAATTCATTTCAAGATAAAACCACATTCCTTGATATCTCTTTCTCCATAAACCACAAAATTACTGAAGAAATAAAATTACATCCCCACAGAAGACATACCGTTTGTACCATAAAGTCTAGCATGTTGTACCACCTGGACAAGAAGAGTAATTTATTTATTTGGAACCATTAACATCAAGATCGGGAATAAAAGAAAAAAAGGAAAATCCAAGTACTCCTAAATCTGACGAAAGGAAAAGAAAAGAAAACTAAAGTACCTGGGTATCAGATAGACCTTTTGTTGGGTCCACTCCAAAGAAATCAAGGACCTAACCAACCAGAACCAAAAAAAAAAAAAAAATCAAAACGCTATCTAGAGGAAATGAATTGAGCAATGTTCTAACATAATAACTTGGCTGTAACAATCTCCGTATAAGCCGAATCAGAGTTGCAGAATTTACAGTCAGATTTGCAAGAGGTATGCATGTGTGAAGTTTTGCCTTTGCCTAAAACAAATATATGTCGCTGACGGTAGTTTTTCAACATTATCAACAAAATCCAGCATCTGTGAGCGCTTGGAATTGTGCAAGCTAACGATACCACATCACATTCCAAGCAGCTTGCGAGTTAGGAAATCCGTATTTATTTATTTATTTAAAAAAAAATCTGCTTGTAGATTTGGTGAAGGAAGGTTGTTAAGTTAGAATGAGATTTGCTGTTTGTAGGGGCAATGAAAAGCAGAAGGAAATTACCTCGGGAATAGATCTGGCAAATGCATCCTCCATGGAGGTATGAAGAATTAATGGGATCGGAGATGAGAGAATCAGCCTCAGGCTTTGGGTGACTCTACTTGAAGCTTCAGAGAGAAAGAGAAAGGGGGCATATGGATTTCATATTTTCATGCCTAGTAATTCTTCAATTTTCAGTGCTTGTGAGTTGCGAGTGGTGGCGCCTACTACCGATAAACTGATTCACCCTCCACAACATCCCAATTCCCTTCCCAGTGTGATGTGATGCGGGAGTTAGAGTTGCAGACTTGCAGCCACGCTCACATCACATCCGCAGCCGTTACATTCAAGCAACGTCGTATTGGGCCTATTTCGGCCCATTTTTTTTGGGCTTTCCTGGGCTCACTGCGAGTTTACATAACTTAACACTTGGCATAAGTTAGGAGCGTACAGTAGAGGACCCTCGGTCGCACTCGCAAGTACACTTTGGGCTCTGCCAGTATCAACTACATTAGATTAACTTTGAATTCGGTCTTTAGCCCA
This sequence comes from Ormosia semicastrata, assembly GCA_029884595.1. NCBI lineage: Eukaryota > Viridiplantae > Streptophyta > Magnoliopsida > Fabales > Fabaceae > Ormosia > Ormosia semicastrata. The sequence goes on along the minus strand of JAQQTO010000046.1, from coordinate 9,503,061 downwards.
AAAAAAACCTTAGGAATTGGATTAACATAACTGCGGGGCATCTTAAGAGATGCTACTGGACACTGCTAGCTTCACTCTAATCGGGAGGGGAATGCGTGTGTAGATAGTTTGGCCAAATATGGCCACAAGCTGGTTATGGGTACTAAGATCTTCCATCAAACCCCTACGTTCTTGGCTCTTTATTTTTACTTCAGATAATATGGTGGGTGTTTTATTTGATAGAACTGCTGCTTCTTAATTTTTTGTAATTAAGACCGTTCTACCTTTTTGGAGATTAAAGTTCCACCTTCTTACCGCATAATTTTCTACAACTCGTGTGGATTGTTTTAGATTTGTGAGCCTTGTGATGGGTTCTAGGTTACTTGTATCCTGATTTTATCACAAGGAGATAAGTCATACTCTTATGTTGTATGTACCATGGTTATTTCATGTGCTTTTGCTATATATATATATATATATATATATATATATATATATATATATATATATATATAGGATCTTATTTTGATATGAGGAGTGTTTATATATATATATATATATATATAAACACATAACAACTCGTGCGGATTGTTTTAGATTTATGAGCCTTGTAATGGATTCTCCATAATTGATAGGTTAATTCATATTCTTATATTATAATAAAAAGATAGTTCGTACTCTTATGCTGTATGTACTGTATGGTTGTCTCATTTGCTGTGTTTTTGCTATATATAGAATGATGGTTGTTTTTCTTTTGGAAATACACCAATCTTAATCATGAGTTCTTATGCTCTCGACTTTGGTAGTAGATATAGATTCCTCTTCGGTGGTGACAGATAATTCTATGCCCTAAATTTAATTTTTATTTTATTTATATACATGTTATTGATAGAGGTTAAAGTGGAACTATGGATTTTATCAATGTTTGTTCATCTTGCAATGCAATGTTTTGTTGTTTTCATTCTACATCTTCTCTCTACCAATACGGATAATGCCGTAATGTATGCTACCATTATTTGTTAAACTGTAACTTGCTAACGCCAACTTTGAATGCACAAGAAAGTAGGGATGACTATGAAAGTAGGGGTATTGTACGTTTCCTAATATCCAAGTTCTTTTATAATAGATCCATGCGTTGGTTTGAGTCTCAGGATGATATATAACACTTTGAATAAAAGATTTTGTTGGATATCCTATCAAAACAAATTCAATAATTGTACCAGTGTATTATGTATGGATCACATTATAAGTGGGTAGCTATCAGATGGTGGTGGGGTTGCCCCTTTCAGCTGAAAATGAAGCTTGGCTGTTGGTTTCATTTGGATACTTTGTCTATTTTGGGTGTCAAGCAGTTTAGGTTTCCATATTTACCTATCCAAAGTGGTTGAGAGCTAGGCTGGCAATAGCTGAACTTGATAAAGTGGGTCACTACTCACTACTACGCCTTTTGGTTTGATATATGCTTCGTCCTGGTGAGTAGTGACTAAAACTCCCCCCACCCCCCTCTCTCTCTCTCTCTCTTCCTTGTAGCTGGCTGCTTCGGTTGGTACAAATGGTATTTTGCTTCCACTTGGTAAATCCTTGGACATTGGTTATTGAAATGAAGATGAAGGACCATAACGTTTCCATTGTGATGTCTAAACTACTAGTTTTCTGCTACCTTATATTTAAATTTAACAACCTTAATTCTAGTGTTTCTCGAGACTATAAAAAAGATAATGCATTTTTGGAGCTTCATAATCCGCAGACTCGAGTTCTTTTATTTTGCTTAAAGGTTTTATTTAGCTATGCAGGCAATTTCTTTTTAACATGTTGTTGGAGAAAAAGGATAAACAGCATCTGAGGCAGGGTTTCAAGATAGTATCTGAGATCCCAAAGATGCATGCCACTGATGGCAACAAAGAAAATGGAAGAAAGAAACCTTGTTCAGTTTCTTATATTCTCTTAGGTTGTTCCCAACTGCATGGGCAGTGACACAGCAGAATATTAAAGAAGAGTAAAATTACACCAAAAGAGCTTTTCTTTTTCTTTTTTCTATTTAGAAAAATAATAATAAGGAGTTCCCTTTGACATTGAATAGCTTCTCCTTTGACATCCCCCAGTCTCTCTTTGGACAACAATGCAGCAGCAGAGACAAAAGCTACAGCGAAAATTCTCATTTCCTTTCTTCTTCATCGGAACCACCTAATCAGGAGATAAACAATCCAACAAATGAGACACTTGTTAGCTTATTTATTTCCTTGATGCCTTTGCTGGGAGAAGGTACACAAACATAATATACTATACAAGGCCCATATCACCTGGTTCCTCTGAAGCTTGTTTTCCACTAAGAGAGCGCTCAAAGAAACTGAAGTGCTTCTGGAATTTTGGCTTTCTCTGCAGATACTAACATGTTTTACCTCAACACAAGAAAATATGCAACTGGACGATAAGCATAATGTGATGGAAGAATTAATAATAATAAACTGGAGGTGTACCTTTATTCTTGTTGCAGAGAAACACTGAGAAAATTCCAATGCATTTTCCACGTCTCCATTCCCTGAGAAACTGACTTTCTTCTGTTCAAATAAAAAATAACTCATTAACCAAAACAATTGTTGCTAAGGAGAAATTATAGACACGTACTATGCCAATGACATTAACCTTGTGACAGTTAAGAACAGGAGAACTGGCAGTATCATCAAGAGGTGAAGGCTGTTGGTTTCTACCATATTCTTTGGCCTTCTTCTTCTTTTCGGATTCTTTGGTGTATTGGGAAGTAGAAGGATACCAATTTACACAATAGCGTTGATCATCCTCGTCATGATAGTGTGGAGGTCCAGAAGAAGCATCAGAGACCATGGACAAATCTTCTTCCTCCGCCTCCTCCTCCATTCTTGCTTCCATTCCTTCATAGTCTACTATCCCACCTCTCTGGAAATGATTTTCAGAAAGAGAGGATTGGTCCAAGTAATGGGTCCAACCAGATTCACTCGCACTATTGTATTGTGAACTTGATATATCCATTCAACCGTTCTTTCTTCCAGTAAGCACTAAGGTTGGTACTCTTATATAGGTTCTCAATATTGGTGTGGTGATCAAGTGAAAGAGCGTAGGGTGGTAGGGGACCTAGAGGTAGAGTTGCTTTGCTCTCTTTCTCTCACTCTCACTTTGTGCTTCTTAATGTGGTTCTTCTCAGTATAAGTAGAAGAGGAGAAACAGTAGAGAAGGAGAAAAAAATAATTCATTAACAAACAATAAGAGGCAGAAAGAGAGAGAGAAACAAACGAATCACACTAGAATTCTAAACTGCTTGTCCCTTTGCTCACTCCTTTCGTCTTCTTATTTTATCTTTATTCGAATGAATCAATATTGCCAGTTGGCTTTGTGTGCGTGTGTATACTACAGTGTCAGTTAGTGTGGACTGTAGATTGAGAAAGAGAAAGAATGTGATAAAGGGAAGAGAATGAGATTATGATTTATGGTAGCATTACGATGCTCCCATAAAAAGATAGTGCTGTCCTTCCAAGTAAAAAGTTAATCTTAATTTGGTGAAGTCACTACTAATGATACTTTAATGATTAGCTTTTTATTTCCATTAATGGTTTACAGCAAATACGGCCTGCTTCTTCTCCCATAGCTTTGCTTATCTGAAACATGGTGTGTTTTGCAACAACCAACAAACCGATTTCTTCAGCTGAAGTCTCCCTTTTTTTAATGTTTTTACTGAGCAGTTTTGTCACAATCACAAACAATACACCACTTGCACTTAGTAAATCTCTGTTGTGTTGTCCTCTTGGTTCTCCACCTAAATCCTAATTCTATCTAATTTAGGGTTATTTTGGTTTCTTCCACTTTTTTAGATGAAATTGGGGAGCTCAAATTGGGAATGGTCGGATAAACAGTTCAATTAAATCCGGTAAAGATATCTCATAGTCTCAAAAATAGAAAAAAAAAAAAAAGTATGAGATTATGTAACTGAAAGATTAAGCACCACTATAGCACCTAGACAGACCCGTTTCACAAGGAGAAACCACTAGTAAGCACCGACTTGAGTGTAATGTCAACAAAAAGCAATTGTGCTTACAGAAAAAAGATTGCTGGTTATTTGATTACAATATATTGTTAGATAATATGGTGTATTTATGTTTTACTTATTTTATTTATCTTAAGGGTAGTTTAGTCTTTTATTTATTGTATATATATTTTTATCTTTTTTTCTATTCTTGTAAAGTTGACTAATTTACTTTTGCAATAGAGAACTTTAACCACTTTTCTCTTCTCTCTTGTTCTTCTTCTCTTCCTCATATGCATTGTTAATCTTAATATGGTATCAAGAGCAAGGATGATTCTGGCCACAGACACCATTCCGTTCATTTCGACAGCAACCTAGGTGATTTTTTGTTAGCAATTCGTTCTTCCTTTTGCGGTTCTCTCTGTTAAGATTTTGTAGAGGCCCATTTGTAGAAATTGGGATTTTCTTTTCTCTGTTTTGTGATTGTTTGCAATGGCTGGAGAAAAGGATGATTCTCTTCAATCCATTAGTGTGCAGTTGAATGGGTAGAATTATTCATATTGGAGTTATGTGTTGAAGAATTTTTTGAAAGGTAAGAGAATGTGGGGTTATGTTTCTAGAACCTCTGTTAAGCCAAAAGATGGGAAATATGCAATAGAGCTAGAAACCTGGGAGGTAAATAATTCGAAGATTATTACTTGGATCAACAACTCTGTTTCGCAGTCTATAGGGGTTCAACTAGCAAAATATGAAACAGCCAAAGAGGTTTGGGATCATTTGAAAAAGTTATATGTGCAGTCTAATTTTGTAAAGCAATACCAGTTGGAGATAAATATTTGAGCTCTTCAACAAAACAATATGAGCATACAGGAATTTTACTCTGCTATAAGCAATCTTTGGGACCAGTTGGCTTTTACTGAATCTGCTGAGTTACAAGCTTTTAAGCCGTACATTGACTGTAGAGAAGAACAGCGTCTAGTTCAGTTTTTGATGGCTCTTCAAGATGATTTTGAAGGGCTTCGTGGAATAATTTTGCATCGTAATCCTCTTCCAACTGTTGATTCGGTTGTTAATGAATTGTTAGTTGAAGAGATTCGACTGAAGCCTCAATCAGAAAAAGGGAATGTAGACAAAGGAATCCTCCCCAACCCATCTGTTTTTACTGTTCCTTCTAACAAAGGTAAATCTCATGGAAAGGTTGGTTATGATGAATGTAGTTTTTGCAAGTAGAAGGGCCATTGGAAAGCCCAATGTCTAAAATTGTTGAATAAGTCGCAGCAAGCACAACAACCATCTCAATGGAGACCTCCTAGTCAGTTTAGCCAACGAAACTTCAAGCCTCCAACATCAAATGTTGCTGCAGTTGTTCCTCCGTCAGCTGAGAGTACATCATTTTCTAGTCTTACAGTATCTGATCTTGCTGAGCAATTCCAGAGGTTTCTTGTCACACAACCACATGCCATGTCTGCCCAATCCAATATAGGTTTGCCCTCCTCTAGCTCATCAGGTATATCTTCACCTATATGGATCCTTGACTCTGGAGCCTCTCATCATATGTCATCTGATTTTAAATCATTTGTGTCTTTACATCCTACCTCATCTGTGTCAATCATGACTGCTGATGGCACTCCTATGCCATTAGTAGGCACTGGGTCTGTTTCCACATCTCATTTGTCCATTTCAGATGTTTATTACATTCCTAATCTCACTTTGAGTCTTGTTTCTATTAATTAATTATGTGATTCTGGTTACTTAGTTTTATTTTCTTCCACCTCTTGTTTTGTGCAGGATCTGCAATCCAGGAGGCTGATTGGGACAGGCCGTAGGCAGGGGGGACTTTATGTTCTGGATGAACTGAGAGTTCTAGATGTTGCAGCTTCTGGTGTTGACCTGTCGTCTTTTCGTTTGAATTCCTCATCTTCTAGTTTTTATTTATGGCATTCTCATCTTGGACATGTTTCCTCTTCCCCGTCTGAAATACTTAGCTTCTACAGGGGCTTTAGGAAAGTTGCAATCTAATGATATTTCTGACTGTTGTGGTTGCAAACTTGCTAAGTTTATTGCTTTGCCTTTTTCTAAAAGTATTTCAGTTTCTGTTACACCTTTTGACTTGGTTTATTCTGATATATGGGGACCATCACCAATTGCTACCAAAGGTGGTTCTAGATATTATGTATCGTTCATTGATGATTGCACTCGTTATTGTTGGGTTTATCTTATGAAACATCATTCTGAATTTTTTGGCATTTATCATATGTTTCGTGCTTTTGTTAAAACTCAACATAATGTTGTTATCAAGTGCTTTCGATGTGAACTAGGTGGTGAATATACTTCTAATAAATTCTCTAAATTACTTGCTTCTGATGGGACTTTTCACCAAACTTCGTGTACTGACATTCCTGAACAAAATGGAGTTGCTGAAAGAAAACATCGCCACATTGTTAAAACTGCTCGTTCTCTTCTTCTGTCTGCCTTTGTCCCAAGTGAGTTTTGGGAGGAAGCTGTCCTCACTGCAGTACATGTTATTAACAGAATTCATTCTTCTGTTACTTCAAGTTTGTCTCCCTTTGAGAAATTATATGGTTGTGTTCCTGATTATTCAGCCTTGAGAGTCTTTGGTTCTACTTGCTTTGTTCTTCGTCCTCATGTAGAACGTAGTAAGTTATCTTCTCGATCAGCGATTTGTGTTTTTCTTGGTTATGGTGATGGTCAGAAGGGTTATCGTTGTTATGATCCTACAAATCAAAAACTTTATATCTCACGTCATGTTGTGTTTCTTGAGCATATTCCCTTTTATTCCATTCCTTCTAGTCAACATGTCCTTACCAAATCTGATCTCACCCACATTGATCCTTTTCACACAGATTCTGACACCGCTCCTCTTCCTGTGACCCATAACCAAAATAATTCTGATGTTGAGCTTTGCAGGGTTGACACTAGTAGTTTTGCAGATCCAGCTGCCTCCTCGTTATCCTCATCGTGATCGTAAGTCCACTAAATTACCAGATTTTGTTTATTCTAGTTATTCCACTTCTTTTGCTTCCTTCTTAACCTCTATTCACAGTTTGTCTGAGTCATCTTCCTATAAAGAGACTATTCTTGATCCCCTTTGACAGCAAGCTATGGCAGAGGAACTTTCTACTTTGCACAAGACAGATACTTGGGACCTTGTCTCTCTTCCGCCAAGAAAAACTGCAATTGGTTCTCGTTAGGTATATAAGATCAAAACCAAGTCTGATGGGTCTGTTGAGAGATACAAAGCTCGCTTAGTTGTTAAAGGCTTTTCTCAACAATTATGAAGAAACTTTTGTTCCTGTTGCCAAAATGACTACTATTCGTACTCTTATTGCAGTCGCATCTATCCGCTAGTGGCATATTTCTCAAATGGATGTTAAAAATGCCTTCTTGAATGGTGATCTTCAAGAAGAGGTTTATATGGTTCCTTCACCAAGTGTTTCTCATAATCCAGGTGAAGTTTGTAAATTGAAGAAGGCTCTCTACGGGCTCAAACAAGCTCCCCGCGCTTGGTTTGAGAAGTTCTCCATTGTGATTACATCTCTTGGCTTCCACTCTAGCCCGCATGATTCTGCTTTGTTTCTCAGGTGCACTTCTCATGGTCGTCTCCTGCTCTCCTTATACGTTGATGACATGATCATTACTGGGGATGATGTTGACGGGATTGTGGAGTTGAAACTCCAATTGGCCCATCAATTTGAGATGAAAGACTTAGGTACTCTTCGTTACTTTTTGGGAATTGAAGTTGCTTACTCTCCTAGAGGTTACCTCCTTTCTCAATCTAAGTACATTGGCACCATTCTTGAACAAGATCTCTCTAACACTAGAACAAATGATACTCTTCTTGAGCATAATGTTCGGTATACTTCTTCTGATGGTATTTCTTTTTCAGATCCCACTTTGTATCGTACTATTGTTGGCAGTTTGGTATATCTTACTATCACTAGACCTGATATTGCTTATGCAGTGCATGTTGTTAGTCAGTTTGTTGCTTCTCCTACTACAGTTCATTGGGCAGCTGTTCTTCGCATTCTTCGTTATCTTCGGGGTACTCAATTTGAGAGTCTTCTCTTTCCTTCATCATCTTTCTTAGAATTACGTACTTACTCAGATGCTGATTGGGGTGGTGACTCCACCAATCGTAAGTCTACCACAAGGTTTTGCATCTTTCTGGGAGATTCTCTCATTTCTTGGAAGAGTAAGAAGCAAGTTGTTGTCTCTCGCTCTTCTACCGAAGCTGAGTACCGTGCCATGGCATCCACTACTGCCGAAATAGTTTGGTTGCGTTGGTTACTTGAGTCTATGGGTGTCACTTCCCTTGGACCCACTCCTATATATTGTGATAATATGAGTGCTCTACAAATCACTCGCAACTCAGTCTTCCATGAACCCACCAAGCATATTGAGATTGACTGTCATTTCACTCGACACCACTTTCAGCATGGGACTATCACTTTACCCTTCATATCTTCTTCTATGCAAATTGCTGACTTGTTTACAAAGTCGCATTCCACTTCACGCTTTTGTTTCTTGATTAACAAACTTTCGATGCTTCTTGTTGATGCATTGTGAGTTTGAGGGAGGATACTAGATAATATGGTGTATTTATGTTTTACTTATTTTATTTATCTTAAGGATAATTTAGTCTTTTATTTATTGTATATATATTTTTATCTTTTTTTTATTTTTGTAAAGTTAACTAATTTACTTTTACAATAGAGAACTTTAGTCACTTTTTTTTTTCTCTTATTCTTCTCCTTTTTCTTGTATGCATTGTTAATCTTAATATATATGTCAACAAAAAGATTGCAAAAAGTGAAACACTCAAGCTTGAGGGGACACAGTACAAAATATGCGCCATGAACATCCAAGAGACTGGAGTATAATACAGGTTCTGATATATCACGTGTGCAATTTGCTCTAAGTGACAAAAACTCACCTCGCCCAAATGGTAGAAAATCCATATAGTACTTATAACACATGTAGGGCCCAGTATAATTGCTTAGCTCTTACTATATCTGTGATTTTGTACTGGGAAAATAATGTCACATTTGGGTAACACTATGCTTGGAATCGGACACTCTGGCGAATATCTATCTGGTTCACTATACTATGCAATGTATGGGTAGAAACATATTTAAACAGTAAAAGTAATAAACGAATGCGTCCGTTGACGTGGGAAACGCGGTATATCAATAAATCTTACTTTTCCATATTGGTTTTGGACTGATAAATAATCAAATTAGGGGTAGTCACTGACCCTAGCTCATTACAAGGAGCCAGTGACTCTCTATTCATTTATTTTTATTTTTTAAAAATGTTGAGTCGATTGACAATGAAATGTGACTTTATGTAAATATCGTAGGGCCACCATATGATTTTCGTCTGACTCCAATTGGTCCCGCTCTTTTAATAGAATGTGTCCTTTTGCAGTTTTCTGATACATACTACTCTGTTAAGCACGAGGGTTATCAAACTCAATCATATCTGCCTGTAATCTACTAAAGCCTAAACCAACTTAAATAAACAAAAACTGTTATGCAAATTCATTTTTTGATAGAATTTGGGATTCCAAGGTTTATAGTCTCGCAACGAGACAATCTTACTGTATATCACATCCCCTCCTTTTCCACCCTCCTGTTTTTTCTTTCTTTATCTTAATTTTGTTTTTTTAGTTGCATAATATCCTTATATAGCAATTTGAAATATCTTTTTATAGTTCATGTAAGTTTGTTCCAAGGGAAAAGAGACCAAAAATCTTGATGATTACGTTACGTCAAAGAAGTTCTTTCAGAAAAACCTATGTTTAATATATGAGAACAATATAAAGGTCAAATGATAAGAACCAAGAGGACACAAACCAATCAAGTCGAAGCCCATGTAGATGAGCAGTTCAAATCATTAGCTATGACGACACATACGTTACTTCTACTATTCTACAGTACTACTACTATTGAAGTATTTATTGATTGAAAAAAGACGTTAAAATAATAAAAAGATGTTACTTACACAAAGATAAGATACGGGAAAGTTTTTTCACTCAAACCAATAAATAAAAAAAGTAAGAAAGGACAGATGCTCCTAAAAATATAAAAAAACCTCATTGTTAACTACCAGTATTCGTTGCTGTTTGTGCAACACAGCTCAAAATAATACCATGACAGAGAGTATTTCCAAGACCTTTTCAGTCGTTGTTATGCAACTATTAGAGCGTCGTTGTATCATCATGGGTTTTTCCAACTCAAAAATAATTATTTCATTATTTTTTTAACATTATTTTTAACATTAATTCATAAAATATAAATTTATAATTAATTAATGTATTTATTAATTAATATAAATTATATATATATTAATTATAAAATATCTATTAAATAACTTTTATATATATAAAATTAATTATAAAGTTATACTTTATTAATTAATATAATATAAAAAATAATATAAAAAAATTGAAGTTGTTTCCAACTACACGAGCTTTGCTACTATGGTCACTTTTTGATGGCAAGGTCAAAGATTGCCGATTGCAACAGTGCCAAACCGCCGATATATTGGAAACTCTTCCAAGAGATTCCATTCTCACTTTCTTTCCCTTTCACACCCAAGACAAATAATACAGTCCATACATATCACACAGATTGATGTCAAATCTCCAGCTTGAATTTCTCTCTAGTAAAAAAAGGTGATAAGGAAGGCAGTCTTGATGAATATTCATTTAGAATTCAAAATTTCATAGCTTAAAAAAAAATTAAAAAAAAAAGTCTAATCATGATTATCTCAATTTCTTACTTTCATTTCATCATTCATGCATTCCCCCAATATTTGTAGTGTTTTTATTGGGTTCAAAAGTAAATGGAGGTGTTTTTTAAAAAAAAAAAAAATTAACGAGTTCTCTAACAATACTTGTTAAAAAAAATTTGAAAATTTTAAATAAAAATAAAACATTTAATAGATTAGAAATTTAAAAGCTTTACGTGAACATTGAGCCATAAGCACACAACAAAGTACAGAAATTTATATCTGAAAGATTGTCAACAGTCAACACTGCTGCTATATTATCTACAACACAATAGTTTTTCTTTATGCAAGCCAATGCGCCACCACATTCGTAGCATCAGTAATCTAGTTCAACCCCAAGTGAAGCTATTGTTTGAAAATTGATTAGAAACTCGGGGTCTTATTTGGCTTGTATGTTCATAAATCCAACACAGTAATATCATTGCTTGATTCATTTTTCATCCAACTGATACCAAGTTAACACTGATGCCTAACAGAAAGAGACAGGAACCTACTACAGAAGACTCACTAGCATCAACCTAACAACCTTTCAAATGTCTCCATCTGAGGTAGACTAACCCATCACGATAGTGTGTGTAAGCCCCAGCCACAACCAAGACATGAAAAAGTTGGTGACTGTGACCAGCAATATCAAACTTGCCAGGCATCCACCTCTCTGGTATCCTTGTAGCATAGATTAGAGCTCCCAAACCATAAAGAACTCCCATTAGTATCTCATAACCTGTAGTTTGCAGGGCCTCTGGCTGATGCTTGTACAATATCAGCTTATGTATAATGGGTGCCACACCTGAAAATCCCATTAAAAAGAAGAGGGAAGCACGGAATTTACGGAACCAAGGATTTTGGAAAAATGGGAGAAGAGAGAAGGCAATAGTAGCAATCCCCATTAATGTTATGAAGCCCAAGTAGAGGAAGCAAAAAAAGGGGTTGCACATAAATGAGTAATATACAGGAGGATAGAATGAAGTTGTTATTAAAGCAGCAATCCCAGCATAGTCAATTCTGAGCATGATGTAGGAAAGGCGCTGTGAGTGGCAAGCAAGGAGGTGGCATGTGCTGCTGGCTAGCAAGCAGAACATGGCCCCACCTAAGAAGGCAAAAAATGGCCACCTTGTAATCGGGTGGACCATCAAGGGGGATACCACGTCCACCATGTCATCCTTCACACCATTCTGCAACAATGTAACAACTTTGAGAAGTCCAATTCTCCCAATCCAAAAGAATATTGGTGGTGTCTAGTAACACAGCGCAAATTCTACACTAACTGGAATAGAATTTCTGTCTAAGCATAACATTAAAGCAAAATCAAAATGTACAAAAATAATAAAAATGTACTCTTCAAAATTTCAATGGTTATACTTAACAAATACAGAGCCATTAAGTGGTTTTTTACTTCTTTGACATAGAAATTTGTATTTAAGAAAAAAAAAAAAAAGGGATCAGCAAAACATACAGCATTTGATTCAGGTTCTTATTTCTCATATACCTGTTAAGCAACATGATTCATTGTGCTTACTTCGTTATCTTTTCTATAAATCTCTCGAAAGAAATTTAATGCTTTTAAAATGCATCAAAGTTTGAGAACAGATGAACAGAATCTTACAGGATGCTCCATGAAGAGGAATAGGAACTTACAAGGGACAACTGCTCAGGCAAGCAATTGTTGAGAAGTTCCACAACATTCCAACCTGATAATGAGGAGAAGTCCAAAGAGTAAAGAGATGTACTCAACTCATTTCTAAACTTAAGAAGATCAGGCATATTGGGCAGTGAAGGCAGGCAATTCAAGAGCTCTAAACGAATCTTATTCAAATCAGCTTTTCCGATCATTTCAGGCAAATGTTGAAGGGAATTGAAATCCACAACCATTGGAGCTCTCACAGCTGTATATATGGTGAGAAAGAGGAAAAGGAAGAATCCAATCAAATGCCTGAAACAATGTCACTAGGTATAAGTAACTAAATGTATAGATTAGACATTTCGACAAGGTAATTTCTTTTATTATTCTTTTCTTTTGTAAAATGAACATGCATCAATTATAGTGACATGTCAATTCATACTCTTACAAAACAAGAATTTTTCAAAACTAAAAATGCACCTCAAATAGAAGAAGAAAAAAAGACGAGAAAAAGGCACCAAGTTCACCAGATAATGAAATTCATATGTACTTGAAGACAAAGTACTTACGTCCACACATTAAGCGTCTCATTGTGAATTGAGAAAATGCTAAGGAAGATCTGCTTCAATGGCCACTCTGCTCGATAATAACCCAATATGAACTCATTGTCCCTTAAATAGCCTGGCAGTGAATTGTACTCTACAAGCTGATATTTTAATTTTTTCCATAGTCTAACTCCCTTCCGTTCCTTTAAACATGCTCTCCCTTCTTCACAATCAAGGAGGTCATTAATCTTTTCAGGCGAAGCAATCAACCCTTCATATGCACCACCTATCATCTCTGCAATGTGGGTAGACATTTTCAACATGTCAATCTCAAGAAACCAGATCAGAATTAGATTTGGAAACCAATGTTAATTAGATTTTCAAAGGAAAGAAAGACTTGGCCAATGATCTAACATCAGTGATGGCAATAGCTCTTAACTAGATTTCATCCTTGAGCAAGTTAATTTTAAAGATTGGTAGATAATAATATGATGCACAGGTGAAGTCAGTTTATTTTAGTTTATAGAGGTTCAAGACGTTCTTCACCCTAAGTGAATCAAAGCACCAAACTAATTTTATGTTTAAAAAAAAAAAAATCAAACCAAAACAAAACAACCAACAACCCAGTTAAGAATAAAATAGTGAGAACATGGTAGATGGTGTCAATTAAATTGATGCTATAAGGCTCCATAGCATCAATGAACCTTGCTCCTATGATCTTTGAGAAAACTAATCTTCCACGCAGATTTTCAGCAGAAGCAGAAACACTAAGCAGCCTCAAAAATCAAAACAAAATTAGTAGCGTGAACTTTACCACCACCACCCCCCCCCCCCCCCAAAAAAAAAAAAAAAAGTTTAACTTGAATATTTGCTAGAAAGGCTATAGCTAAAACAAGTATACTACTTAGTCCAATCATGCTTTTGGACAACCAGAGAGTGGCATTGGAACCTTGTAACTGAGATGGCCAACCAGAGAGTGGAAGGCTATGCTTCAAATGATTAATATCAAATTCACAATCCTCCACGGCTCCACCTATCTTTCCAGCTTTCAATTCAAACACCTAAATGTACTTTCTAAGCACCATATTTTCAAACAGTTTCTTCTGTTTCAAAAAAATGACATCTGGCAGACACACACTGATTTAGAATTCATTATTACATGTTTGTTACCAACGGCCTAATTACTTCTAAGAAGAGGACAGGCCCTTCTTGCACCAGATACACATTTTCAGAGATTCCTGAGATTGATCCAAGTTGTTCTGGAGAATGATTCACGTGTAAAGAAAATGTCATAGGATATACTACAAATGCTGTGCATCTAACTAACGTAAATCAATAAATTGTACGAAATTTGGACTTGCCTGAGATTTTAGAATAACAAAAAGATACCCGAGAAAAAAAATCTCAATTCAAAAATGCCGGGAAGAGGAAAGAGACAAAATTGGTGGGAATATGCTCTCGATGAAATGATAAGGTGGTACCGGAAGATGGTGTCCCGGCAAGGGACCATACACCAAATCAGCGGGTATTTAGAATGACACTGCAGAAAGCTCATGATGACACCTGTTACCTATTTCATAGGTTGGCCAGGTTGCAGCACCCAAAGAAAGACAACTCAGAACCTTAAAAATAAGCACTATTTGCCATTAATATGATTAATGATCCCATATTTTGTGGCAGAAAAGGTCAATCCTTTTATTCTCTCGGATTTAACTAATAATCCATCCCATTATTAATTTTCCAGAATCCAGAATGACGTGGGCAGTTTTATTCTGTCTTTCTATTTTTTAATTGAAAGTTGAATTGAAGTGCTCTGATCCTTTCCTTTCCTTGCCTTGAGAGTCCCTGCCAAATTTAGTTGGGAGGCGATACAATGTAGCAAAACAGTTGTCTTCAATAAATATAAAAATGTAATATCAAGGATATAATCAAAGAAAATGGTTCCCATTTCCCAACATTGCTTCCAATCAAACCAAAGTAAAACAATGTTATGAGAAACTACAAAGAAAATCTTCACTAAAATGATGAATTGGCTTAAAGAGTGAAAAATAAACCATCTATATATATATAGCCAAAGAAGCTGTGCTTAAAGGGCTGGGAAAAGCTCATCGAGTCTGCACGGTAAAGCATAGAATTCATTGTTCCGAACATCAGCATTATATAAGCTGAACTTCTCCCACCATTGCAAACCACTGTCTTTACGGGCTGCATCGTCTTCACGGGAGAGTGTGATATCCAAAATGAAAGCAACCAAGGCAGCCACTGTTGTATGTGACATGAAGATGACGGTCACCATATCATTGAACTGCAAAATGCAAATTCATTGAAATGACAATAGATCACAAGATAATGTCATTATCATGCATACCACAAATGAATTCTCAATAATGGGTTTCTGTTCAGATATCTCACCCATCTAGCACCTGCGTGATCATGCTTTACATGATAATATTCTGTGAAATACTGTGGTATGGAGATGCCAAGGAAGAATGAGAAGCCCAACACGAATTTGGTTCTGAAACTGTTGAGGTTACAGAACTGGAGAAAACCAAGACCCGCAGAAGCTACATATCCCACGTTACAAACTCTCGTCAAGTTCTATTATATCCATATACATCCAGAAAACTCGCAAACACGATTAGTTAGAGGGAACTTACACACATAGCCGAAGAATACACAGTATAATGCTGCTATGATTGGCATAGGCACAGAAGCAAAAACTGCTCCAAATTTTCCTGGTTGAAGGGAAAATATGCATGCAACATGAGATATCACTAATTAGAGAGAATAATCACATTACATACAGGAAACTTTAGGAGAGTCGATTCCAGATTTATTAAAAAAAGGAACATGAAGTTACACAGATAAACTAAGACGCTGAAATTATGAAATGGTGTGCAGAGCTTATTGGTCTAGCATACCAAATACAGAGAAGAAAAGCATAAAGCCAGCTGATATTTGGATGACTCTTCGGCTTCCCACTCTTGTCAATGCCAATAAACCAGCATTTTCACTGAAATAAGACCAAAGCATAATGCAAAAAATGCAGAGGATAAAGAGGCTCAACGCAGGATAATTCCCCACCCTTCCAAACCAGCTATGAAAATAAGACCTTGTCCAGTAGATTGGTTCAGCTTGAAATCATTAGTGCCCCTTCATTGGTCAAGGGACCTCTACAATACATTCAATAAAAAAAAAATTGAGATAAACTTACACTGATGCCGTACTTCCAGTGACTGAGCCAAACATGCCGTTGAGAAAAGAACCTACTCCCTATTATAACAAGAAGAATGACACAAATAAAAATCAACTGTAAATTTCTTGTCCATCAGTCCAGAGAGAATTACAAGATATAGTGAATCTTACCACCCAGCCAGTTCCGCGGCTGATAACAGAAGGCGGAACGGGTGTTGCACTTCCATATCTTGCCGCAGCATAAAATGTACCAGTAGACTGCATGTACATATAAAAAGAGTAGCCAGAAAAAGTTAGAAGCAAACATGAGCTGGGGACTAGATGCATTTCTAACTGCTTACTCAGTTTTTTACATGGCTTTTATTATGAAAGACTAGTGCCGTAATGATTGAAACATGGGATTCTTTTTTTGGATTCTATTAAGGGGACTAGTGCCTACCTCAAAAAGACAAACAAAAGAAGCGGCTATCATAGCAAAAGCTTCCCCGGCATTGAAGGTAGGACTCCCCCATTGGAAGGGGTAAGGAAAATATACCCTGTATAAATAAATGCAAACATTTTTTATCAATTGAAGTTGCTGGAAAAGTAAAGTTTAGGCATAGCTTTTTAACTCTAATAAACTCTTCAATTTCCTTGTAACCCATAAAATCATGTTCTCCTTCAAAGAATGAAATTCAGTGGATAAAACAAACCTTGATTCTGAAAGGCATGTAAGTTATAGATCATCAATTAAGGAAACCTTAATGCGTCCACAAACTTACCATGGAGCCGCACTAACGAGTCCAGCACGATCAGTGCGGCAACTAGTCTGTGTACTTTCTGGCTTGTGATTATATACAGTACTTGAAGTTAGAAGCTGTGCAAATAACCATACACTTACAACAGAAAACAGCACCGCAAATCGGTCATATATAGGCTTCTTGGTGCTTATATATCGATTAAGATACTGCAGAAGCATAAAAGAGCATTGAACACATTTTGACCAAAATTTAAGGAAAAATAATAATGGATTTAAAATTTCCCCGTATTACATTTTACAGTTTATATCTCCTCCTTTCATAATTTTGTTATCGCTCACAAAATAATGGTTGTAGTCTCATTTAGAGTAAGAATTTCTCCAAAAACTAGAGCAAGATTAACTACTTGCCTGTGAGATGAAAACCATAAGAATCAATGCTGGAAGCCCAATTTCAACACATTTTGCCAGCTGCAACAGTGATTGGCCAAAATAGAGGGGGAAGAAGACATATATAGTAATATTTTCAAGTCCTAAACTTATAGAAAGCTAAATTGCATAGAACTTAAAAAACAAGAGCGCAAACTATTTGAATGAAAATGTAGATTTCTTTACCATTGGGAAACCAAGATGATAGAGACCAAGTCCAGTGAAAGTTACATATGGGACTACAGAAAGTGGACTAAGAAACCTAGCGCAGCAGAGGAAGAAGCAGTTAACCAATAAGATATAAAACGTGAATAGTGATCAAAGGAGTTGATCAGCTGTACCCAGCCAAGAAAGCTGCATGCACTTACTAACCTGACAGCATTCCTCCAAAAGCCGAGGAATCCCATAACCATCTGGAAACATGCACTTATGATCAAGGCACCTTGTATCCCTCTAATTGTGTGAGTGAACCTCTGAGAGAAAGTCACCCATATGGACCAAGTCAGCAAAACAATAACAGAGAGTGAACATTCCCCCCCAGTACAACAAATGTAGGACTTAAAAAAAGAAGAAAAGCTAAAAAAAAGAAAATAGTTCCATTTATTTACCTCATAAGGATCAGTATATGAATTATATCTGCTGGCTTGGACAATTGAAATTGTGGGTATTATGTAAGTGTATGAACCAACAATTACAGTTGGCAGTCGGGTTCCGAACAAAGATTGAAGTAATGTGCTTAGTCCAGAAACAAACAATAGGCTCTGTATCACCTTAGCCTTCTCAGTCTAAATTGAATAAAACAATTCAGTTAATTCATTCTATAATAAAATAAAATTTGAATTAAAAAGAAAAGGCAAACAAATCTGACAAGAAAAGCAAAAGAAAAATGGAACAAAGGCTTACATCGCCTCCACCCATTTGAGGAACAACCATAGTTGGAATCAGAACGGTCATTCCAAGAGTCAGAATGTAATGCTGGAACCCCAATACCACTGCTTCAGCTTCATTATGATAACAGATTCAATTAAAATATGAAATAATGAAGAAGATAAATTTGATGAAAAACCCACAGACTTCAATATTTTGACTCATGAAAATTATTTTGTTGTTGAACCAAAATATTCCAAAAAGAAACCTCAGCAGCTCTAACATTTTCTGAACAAACTTTGGATGCTTGTCATTTGTCCGGGTTGTGTATGGCAGGACGTGCATAAAAACACATATTAAACATACATCATCATTCATCAGTGTATGGTAGTACTGAGTTTTGTTCAATATATGTTAGTGTTTGGGTTCCAACAAACCAAAGAAGAACGAGTTTGGTTGCATATAAGGAATTATAATAAGTAAATAACAGAATGTATGTACGCCATGGAGGAGGACTGTTAACGCAATACTGAACTCCAGGCAATTGCTCTTTCACTGGGTGAGGTTGCACCTCCTGCGGCTGCTGAGACTTTTTGTTGCCACCACCACCACCAGCATTGTTGCCAGCGCCACCTTCACCCCCACCCTCACTTTGAGCCATCTGTTGTAAGCAGAGAGAGGAAGATACCAGTGAATGGAAATGTTGATCAAGTGAATATATGGCTGTTCACTTTTCTGTTTTAAAAGAAATTTTTATTAATTAAATTATTGAAAATGAATGTCATAATGACCAAATAATTCAAATTTTATGCTTCAGTTACGGAATTGAATTGAAATTATAGATTATTAATCACTTAAAACCGTCTAACATATTAATTAAATTGATATTCTTTTTTAAAAGCTTATAAAAAAATTTGATTTTTGTAATTTTGCAATATCTATCTATCAATCTATATTATTAGAGTAAAATACACTAAATCCCCTTTAACTTTGTTAGTATGACAGTTAACCCTATTTTTGGACAAAAATGAGACTTTACCCCACTTAACTTATTGAGTTATGGTAGTGTTAATACATTTGATAAAATATGCTAGTTATCAACTATAATTAGTGTGATTAAAATGAAAAAAAAATTAAAAAAAAATGGATGGGCCACACGTTATGCTATAGTTAGTTATCAACTATATGTTAGTTATCAATAATTTTTTTTTTACTAAACTATCATTTATGATAAAATTATTTATTAAAATACTATTATTTTAAAATTATTTAATAAAATATTATTCTTTTAAAATTATATATTAAATTATTACCCTTTTATTTAATGACATTTTTTATTTTTATTTTTTTATCCACGTAAAAAATGCTAAAGAGGGTGGCACATCCACGTGAAAAACGTCAAATAGTTTAGCGTTTTTACAATGAAAATGTCACCATATTTGACATTTTTCACGTGGATACGCCATCTAGTTTAGTGTTTTTAGTGTACAAACATCATCTTCTTTGACATTTTCCATGTAGATACATCACTCGCTTTAACGTTTTCCACAAAAAAATAAATAAATAAAGTTGTCATGTTGTGTGTACTTCTAGAACACTTAACTCATTCCACATAGATCCGCACCATAATGTTAAAAGATATTAGTATCAATTAACTTATTTATAGACTAAGTGTTTACTTCTGATTCGTAAAGTAGTCGATGTGAGACTTTAGTGTTGTCAAGGCAAAGCAACAAAGTAAGGCAATAAGATACGTTTATTTTATGTGAACTCTACTCTCGTAAAAAATAAATTACATAAAATGTCAATTAAATTCTATATCTGCTATCATATCTTATCAATTAACACGTTACAATTCACAACCTTTAATCCAATGAATTTCAAATAAAACATTTAAAGTGATAAAAAAATATTTTCATACCAATTTTATATACGAAACAGATTTAGCAAATTATGTTTAGTTTAAAAAATAAAACACTATGAATTTAGCAAATTAATGCTTTTGCAACTCAACTTTTCATGGTTTTTATTTTTTTACGTTAACTAAAAAATGTACCTTTGTTGCTAAATTTGATTTGAAATGGAAATAAGGCCCCAGTTAGACTAATGGAAATATTTTCGTAAAATTGAATTTCATAATTTTTAGGGAAATCAAATTGGTATGGAAATGTTTTTGGTATTGGTATGGAAATATGTTTTTTTTTTATCACTTCCAATGTTTTATTTGAAATTTATTGAGTTAAAGTTTGTGAATCTGAGCGTATTAATTGTTAAGGCATAATAGAAGACATAGAATTTAATTAACATTTTAGGTATTTTATTTTTTAAGAGAGTAGAGCTCACATCAAACAAATGTACCTTATTACTTTACTTAGATGCTTTGTCTTACTAATATCAAAGTTTCACATCAACTACTTTAAGGATCAAAAATAAACACTTAACCTATAAATAAGTTAATTGATACTATTATCTTTTAATGTTATGGTGCGAGATTCATGTAGAATGAGTTAAGTGTTCTAGAAGTACAAGCAACGTGATATTTTTTTATTTTTTTGTCCACGTGAGGGTGATGCATCCACATGAAAAACGTCAAAGAATGTGGCGTTTTTACACTAAAAACGCTAAACTGGCTGGCGTATTCACGTGGAAAACGCTAAATAAGGTGACGTTTTCCATGTGGATGCGCTACCCCCTTTAGCATTTTTAACATGGACAAAAAATAAATAAAAAATGTCACGCTGGATAAAAGGATGATAATTTAGTATATAATTTCAAAAAATAATATTTTAATAAATAATTTTAAAATAATAATATTTTATAAATAATTTTATCATAAATAACAGATTTAATAAAAAAGCCAATTGTCAACTATAGTGGCCCACCCATTTTTTTATTTTTTTCATTTTAATCATACTAATTATAGTGGATAACTAGCATATTCCATCAAATCTATTAACACCACCTTTACTCAACAAGTCAAGTGGAGTGGAGTGTCATTTTTGTCCAAAAATAGGGTTAAGTGTCACACTAACAAAGTTCAAGAGGATTTAGTGTATTTTACTCATATTATTATTATTATTAAATGTCCTAAGAATACTTGTTAAAGATTACAAAATAAAAATTTTTAGATGAAAATAAGATAAATAATAAAGTTTTTTCAATTTTCAATACATTAAATGCCTTTTTTTTATCTAAAAATTTTTATTTTGATTTCTTTAACAAATACTCTTTAAAGTACTTATTATCAAAATCCTATTATTATATGTGTAAAATTTGTCTTGATAGCATTCAATGGTATAACAAGTTAATTAATGATAAAGAGAGGTCTTCCTCATAATTAAGCAAGAAACGGATGTGCACAAATCTATATAATATATAAAAAGAGAATTCAGTAGTGAAATATTACAAGGACTTGAAGGACACATGTTGCCACATGACACACTAAAATGACAACATATGTAAAAAATTTAAAATTTGTTGATTTTTTTTTGAATTTATAGCATTATTATCATTTTTGTATTCAAATCCAAACTATTGTGTTAGGGTTTTTTTTCTCCCTTACCTAAGTATCCCTACACCATTGGGTATTAGACTATTCTCGTTCACGATACTCAAACTAGCCCACCCAAGAAGGTATCTTCGCTAGTAACATCAGGGGTTCAAGCTTATTAAAACACATTATTAGAATTATAATTGTATAACCTGAACCAAAGGTCGATTCGATCAGAAGACCGAGTCACTAGGTCAACGGTTCGACCAGGGATCAAATGGTTGAATTGAAAAATCCGAAGAAAGAAGAAAATAATTTTTAAAAAATATAATATGAAGAATTACTTGATATAAAATATATTATATTAAAATATATTAAACAAAAAATATTGTATGAAAAAAATATTTTCAAATAAGCAGTGATAATAACATATTGATTACATAATAAATTAAAAAATTAAAAATAATATTCAATATAAACATATGATTTAGTGATAAAATACACTTTATCACAACGACCTTTAAATAAAAAAAAATTAATCAACTCAAGTCAATCTAAGTTTGATTGGGTCATTGAAAAAATCAATTCAACAAGTTGACTGAATTGGCCTAGAGTCCAAGTCGTAGGTTTCTCAGGTCAACTAACCAGACTGGTCCAATCCGTACAATTATGATTATAAGGGTAGCCTCATAATCTCAATTGGAATTTGTCTCATACTTAATGGGTGTGAGGATAGTCAGGCATGGACCAAATAAATTTTTTTACCTAACATACAACTATTAGACATTTGAATTGGACTATAGCAACCCATTTTCATTTGTAATGATTTATTCTCATAGACTTTTAATGCCTATTTTGTTATCAAGTTTCATTTCGACTATAAATAGATTATACATTTACTTTCTTTGATCAATTTTCTTTTTTGTTGTTTTGCTTATTATTGTAAAATTAATTATTATATTAAATTTTAACATTCCTATTCTCTTTACATAAAGATATAAGATTTTGAATTTTTTTCACTTATTATTTGTTGTATCAATTATATGATCTTTGATATTATCCTATGCATGTCAACTAACAAGTGTATCACACACAACTTGCATTTGCATCGCATGGACATTAAATATTCTCTATAATAAAAGATAAAAGATTATTATTTTTACTTATTATTTATTTTATTTGTTATATGATCTTTGATATTATCCTATGCATTACACTCGACTTGTATGTGCATCGCTTGAGAAAAAATATTCTTTGCATAAAAGATATACGATTACATTTTTTTACTTATTATTTAATTTTATCATATAATTTTTAATATTATCTTAAACATCGCACGAGACATGCACATACATCACTGATGCTAATCTAGTAATATTCAAATTAATCACACATCCTCAAGACAATTATTCAAAATGTCTAAAATATTGATTTGAGCCTTAAAGGCCAGTAAAACCTATTCTCATCACTAAACCAAACCCAAAATTGTTAGTTCGTCTGAATTTACATTTTACGTTACTTTAATTTGCAATAATAGACAATCAAATTTGCACGTATGATTATTTATAATTTAATGGCCTTAAAGTTAAGTAGAAAAACGTTGCTCAATATCTTAACTCTTAAACTCCAGGCAATTGCTCTTTCACTGGGTGTGGTTGCACCTCCTGGGGCTGCTGAGACTTCTTGTTGCCACTACCAGCATTGTTGCCAGTGCCACCTTCACGGCCACCCTCACTTTAAGCCAAACGTTGCAGGCGAGAGAGGAAGATACCAGTGAAAGAAAATGTAATTAAGTGAAAATGACTGTTTACTTTTTTGTTTTAAAAGAAACTTTTATTAATTAAATTATTGAAAATGATAGCTAGAATGCTATAATGACCAAATAATTCAAATTTTATGCTTCGGTTACGGAATTAAATTGAAATTTTAGATTATTAATCACTTAAAACTGTCTAATATATTAATTAAATTGATATTCTTTTTTAAAAGCTTATAAAAATTTTGATTTTTGTAATTTTACAATATCTATCTATCTAGCTATATTATTATTATTATTATTATTATTATTATTATTATTATTATTATTATTATTATTATTATTATTTTGTTTTGCTAATAAGTATCATAAAGACACTTGTTAAGGAAAGTAAAATAAATTTTTTAAATAAAAATAAGATAAAAGTAAAATTTTTTCAATTTTTAATACATTCAATGTTTTCTTTTCATCTAAATGTTTCTATTTTGATTTCGTTAACAAATGTCCTCAGAATACTTATTAGCAAAATCCTATCATTATATGTGTAAAATTGTCTTGATAGCATTTAATGGTATAACAAGTTAATTAATGTTAAAGAGATGTTTTACTCATGACTAAGCAAGAAACAGATGTGCATAAATCTATATATAATATATAAAAAAAATTAAGTAGTGAAATAATGTAAGGACATGTTGTCACGTGGCGCACTAAAATGACAACATATATAAGAAGTTTAAAATTTGTCAAAAAAAATTTGAATTTATAGCATTATTATCATTTTTGTATTCAAATCCAACTTATCGTGCTATATTTTTTTTTCTTCTCCCTTACCTAAGTATCCTTACACCACTGGGTATTAGACTAATCCCGTTCATAATACTCAAGTTACGCCACCCAACAAGGTATTTTTGCTAGTAACATCAAGGGTTCAAGCTTATTAAAACACATTATTAGAATCACAATTGTATTACCTGAACCAGAGGTTGACCGGATCAGAATACCGAGTCACTAGGTTAACTATTTGATCGCAAGTCAAACGGTCGAATTGAAAAATTCGAAGAATAATTTTTTTAAAAAAAAGTATAATATAAAAATTACTTGATATAATATTAAAAAATATTAAACAAAAAATATTGTATGAAAAAAATATTTTCAAATAAGTAGTGATACTAACATATTGAATGCATAATAAATTAATAAATTAAAAATAATATTCAATAGAAATATATGATTTAATGATAAAATACACTTATGACAATGACTTTTAAGTATAGTGTAGCAACCCATTTTCATTTGTAATGATTTGTTCTCATGGACTTCTAAAGCTTATTTTGTTATCGAGTTTCATTTCGTCTACAAAGGGATTGTACATTTACTTTCTTTGATCTTTTTTTTGTTTATTATTGTAAAATTAATTATTATATTAAATTTTAACAATTTCTATTCTCTTTAAATAAAGATACAAGATTTTGAATTTTTTTTTCACACATTATTTGTTTTATCCATTATATGATCTTTGATATTATCCTATGCATCGCAAGGAACTAGCAAGTACATCGCACACAATTTGCATATGCATCGCATGAGTGTTAAATATTCTCTATAACAAAGATAAAAGATTAATTTTTTATTATTTATTTTATTCATTATATGATCTTTGATATTATCACATGCATTACACCTGACTTACATGTACATCGCATAAGAATTAAATATTCACTACTTATAAAAATATATGATTAATTTTTTACTTATTATTTTACTTTATTATATGATTTTTAATATTATCCTAAGCATCGCACAGGACATGCACATGCATCATAGGGTGCTAATCTAGTAATACTCAAATTAATCACAATGCTCAAAACTTATTCAAAGGCAAATATTCAAAATGTCTAAAATAATGATTTGAACCTAAAAGTCCATCAAAACTTATTTTCATAACTAAACTAAACCCAAAATTGTTAGTTTGTCTGAATTTACATTTTACGTTACTTTAATTTGCAATAATAGACAATTAAATTTGCATGTATTATTATTTATAATTTAATGGCCTTAAAGTTAAGAAGAAAAACGTTGCTCAATATCTCAACTCTTAAACTCCAGGCAATTGCTCTTTCAGTAGGTGTGGTTGCACCTCCCGGGGCTTCTGAGATTTTTTGTTGCCACCACTACCACCAACATTGTTGCTAGCGCCACCTTCACCGTCACCCCCACTTTGAGCCATCTGTTTTAGGCAAAGAGAGGAAGATACCAGTGAAAGATTATGTTGATCAAGTAAAAATGACTGTTCACTTTTTTGTTTAAAAAAAATTATTAATTAAATTATTGAAAATGATAGCTAGAATGCTATAATGAAATAATTCCAATTTTATGCTGCAGTTACGGAATTGAATTGAAATTATAGATTATTAATCACTTAAAACTGTCTAACATATTAATTAAATTTTGATATTCTTTTGTAATTTTGATTATTCATTTAATGGCCTCAAAGTTGCGAAGAAAACGTTGCTCAATCTTAAATATTACAATTGTTTACAAATTTAAAAATATATTATTAATGAAATCACAAGTTAAGACCCTTCCCGCTAATCTTTATAATCTCTACCATTCTATAAATTATCAACTCTCAAGCCACTTTATCTTTACTCAATTCTTTGTGTCGTTGTCCACTTGAAAAGTAGAGGTTCTAGGCATTTTCCTACTAACAAACTCTCATGAGATACATCACCAAGCATGTATAGTCTTTCTTCTTTTTATATTTTGATTATACCTTATTGGTTATGAAATTTTTTACAATTAATATTTTTTTATATATAATCTATTAGGAGGAAATCATCATGTAACGATGATGAATCTTCTCTTCATGTTAAACTTTTTCAATACCAAAATTTTAAAGAAAAAATGTTAAACACATTTGACCGAAGGTCAAATAGATGATCACTTAAAACACCTCGTCGCTAAGACAAATTTCTACGTCGAAACTTATTTATACTATGTACATACACTACTGTTAAAGGATATGAGAATACCTGAAAAAAAAAAACTACTACATTCACCATATGTGTGATTTTTTTTTTCCCAGTATGCACCATATGGTTAGTATTTTGAGTACTTCATTGTACATAAATCTTTTATTGGTTTGATATCAATTATCGTATTAGTGATTTGCTCACTGCTCTAACATTATTTTGAGAAGTTTAAGCTAAGTAATTGAGGAATTATGTAATATTAGGGTCAAGCCCATAAGAAAATACTTATAAACAATACCCAAAATAAAAATTTGTCTCACACATGAAGAATTGATAAATTTAGTACAACAACAACAACTAAGTCTTTTTCCATTAAGTGGAGTCGATTGCATGGATCAAACGATGTCATTGTGTCCTATCATAAATAAAGTCTTCAGAAATGTCATTCAAATCTAAATCTTTTTTTAATTGTTTCACCTATAATCTTTCTTAATCTCTATCTACCTCTAGTTATTGGGCTATCATCTACTTAATCTACTCTCCTTACCGGGGTTTATAAGGGTCTTCTCCTTACATGTTCAAATCACCTAAGGCGATATTCTCTCATTTTTTTCACAATAGATGCTACCCTCATTTTCTCTCTAGTGCAATCATTCTTAATTCTATATTGTCTGGTATGGCTACACATCCATTGCAACACCCTCATCTCCATAACACTGATCTTATGCTCTTATTGACTTTTTACCGCCCAACATTTAGTACCATACAATATCACGGACTTTATAGTTGTGGGATAAAATTTACCCTTAAGTTTAAGAGATACTTTTTTATCACAAATAACTCCTGAAACTCTCATCCATTTCATCCATCCAGCTTGAATCATATGGTTTACATCTCTTTATATCACTCCGTCATTTTGTATGATAGATCCATGATACCTAAACCATGTAACTTGTGGTATAATATGGTTTCTAATTTTCACCGCTAAGCTAGCAATAACATGCTTCTTATTAAACTTACATTTTATATACTCTGTCTTACTCTTGCTTAGACGAAAGTCATTTTCTTCCAAAGGTCGTCTTCATAGTTCTAACTTCCCATTTGTTTCCTCTCTCGACTCTCCAACTAAGACTATATCATCTGTAAAAAGTGTACATTGTGACTCATGGGAGTTTTTGTTTCTTTGATCATGATATTCCCACAAGTATTGGTATAAAAACTAACTCATCATATTACTCTTACAATTAATATATCCTCCCAACAATTGTTTTCTTTCTTTAAAATTTAAACTTGATTGATGAGAGTTTGTTTGAGCATAACATATGTTTCACTAAGGAAATGTAGTTATGAAAACCTACCAACAAAGATTATTAACAATAATTGAATGCAAAACATTTGATGAGTTAAATTAATTCGATCATTCTAATTGAACCAATTATTATTATTATTTTATTTATTTACGATTTCTTATACTTTGTATTTGAATGAAAATGTTACTCGAAATAGCCAAAAACCAAACTGACATCTCTCTGCAAAGAAAATATGCATTGGAGATTATATAGGATGGAGGCCTACTTGGTTGCAAACATGTTTCTACTCCCATGTTACTCGATCTTAAACTGCAAAAAGATTATGGGAGTCCATTTGAAGATGTAGTAGCATACATAAGATTGATTGGACAGCTGCTCTACCTCACAACCAGTAGACCAGACATTACCTTTGTTGTTCATCATCTCAGTCAATATTTTCCCAGACCAATGTGGTCCCATCACCAAGCTGCTATCAAAGTTTTGAAATACCTTACAGCATCTCTTGGGAAGGTTCTATTCTTCCCTGCCTCCTCTTCTTTTCAACTTAAGGGATTTTTAGATTCTGATTTGGCAGCATGCTTAGACACTCGACGTTCAATTACTGGCTATTATTACGTTTTCCTTGGGAACTTCTCGATCTCATGGAGATCTAATTAAGAAGCAGATCACAGTATCTCATTCATCTTCTGAGGCTGAGTACTGGGCCTTAGCAGCTGCCACATATGAGCTACAATGGTTGACATACCTTTTTCAAGATCTTCATGTCCTATTCACCACTCCTTCCTTGTTGTATTGTGACAACCAATATGCTTTTCACATTGCAGCAAACCCCATTTTCCATGAGAGAAAAAAATATCGAAATCGACTTTGACATTGTTTGTGATAAAGTTCAATATTAATAAGTCATTCATTTCTTGTTTGTTATCTCCTCTAATCAGCTAGCTGATTTATATACTAAGGCTTTGCCTCCCAACTCTTTCCAAATTCTTACCTCGGGCCATGGTTGATATCAATTCTCTAGCAGCTTGTGGGGATATTAACTCATGCATCTCAATGAGCTTACCTGGTAGCCATGTTGGCTGCCACATCAGTTTTGACAATTATGGTTGTTAAATTAATTTCTAGTGGTTAGATTAGTAATTAGGAGAAATTTTTACTTAAACTTGAAACATCATAGTTGGGTGCACTAGGTCAATCAAGACTTAGTATTTTTATTGATCTTTGTGAAATTAATTATGTAACACAAAGATAAATGAAAATATTAAGTCTTAATTGGCTTTGATGCACCCAACTAGATGCTCCAGGTTTATGAAAACATTTCTCATTAGGAGAAATTTAGTTATATTTACAATTCAGTCTAGAAGTTGTAGTCATGATGTATATAAGCAAGAGTTATACGATACACTCATCAGTATAATTTTTCTCAGTTGTCTAGTGAACTCTGATTTCTTATAACTACAGCCAATAAATGAGCAATAATTTTGTCACAATTAACAAACTGAATCTCATAATAATTATTAAGCCAAAAATCAAGGAAAAAACTTAACTCCGACTCTGGTTTGAAGGAGTCTCTTTAACTCTCAACTAATTTGTTGACACGTATTTATTATTTATTTAATCTGTTGTTATGTGTCAATTAACTTAATTAAATGAGATTGAAAATAATACATGACAATAGATTAAATGGATAATAGATACGTATCAATAGATTATATGAGGATTTGAGCTAAGTTATGTGCAAAAATCAAAGCGAACTCCTTACCAAAAAAAAAAACAAAGCAAGTCTTAAAAAAAAAAATTTATCTTGTAATTTATTTAATTTCATCTGTAGTGGATTGTGTTTGCAAAAATATACGCAAAAGTATATTAAGTCATTTGAGTTTTCATCCTTCCTATAACCCTAACCATCTTGTCACCCTTGATCATTTGTCATTTTGTTTGCACCACTACCACAGAGTTCATGGACAGAGCCCCAAACCACTTGCACCCGGCCTTTATGTTCCCCTTCAAATCCGTTGTCGCTTGCAGTGTAACTTCAATCACTCCTTTCTCCTCCTTGCCTTTCCTTGTGACATCGTCGGCATATAAACGTGTAATTCTTCTTGTTTTAATTTAAGATGATGGAACTATAGGAAGAAGAAAACGTTTCTTAGTCTTGCTCTTTTTTCAGTCTCCGCCCTGCACATTTCTTTGCTTGTTCTTTGACGAGACACTTTTTTTTAGTGCTTTGGAGGGGCATGGCCCCTAACTAACAATAACAGTTCTCCACAAAGACTCTTGCTAGACCATCTAACAAATGTGCAACCCTATATTCACACTGTGAAATTTTAACTTAAAATCAATTGATATTAAGTGGAATAACCTAATAGATATATAAATCGCACTCGAAAGATTAAGACAAACGATGTGAAACTCTTAATACCATCTTCATATATACTTGAACGAAACAGATAAGCCTAACAAAGTAGACGACAAAGATGAGATCTTAATTTTGATATCATGTGAGATTTTAATTTAAAATTAATTAATATTAAGTGAAGTGATTCAACAGATATAAAAATCATACTTAAAAGATTAAGATAAATAATGTGAGACTCTTAACACACACTAGAAGAATCATTGGCCAAACAATCAGCTACTATATTCCCTTCTCTAAAACCATGCATGAGAGATTCTAACTTGTTTGTCGTAGCATAAAAGCTTCTTAATAGAGCAAACAATAGCTCAGGGATGAGATGCAAGACAACCCTCCAAAACCAACTTGAGAGTTAAATTATTCTTTTTTATATGTAAAATTAATGTATTTTTTATTTATATAAATTTCAAAATGTTTCTCAAAAATAAAAATTCTACACTAACAAAATTCTGTATATAAAATTTTAAAAAGATAAATAATGTAAGAAATGATTAAATTTACATAAACAATATTATTTAATTATGTATAAATAAAATAAATTTAATAATAGTTACAATTAGCTTTCTTATTTTCTGAAATTTTATTCGATGACGTGACTTGTGAGAGAGAGGGCACGTTCGAAGATGAGTGGAGAGGACACATTGATAGTCTCCGACTCTCCGTGGTATAGCATAGCACATTAAGGCTATGTTTGGTGCACATGATAGTATAGTATAAGATAAGATGATAGGATAGTATAAGATATGATAGTATAATTAATAGGATAAGACATAATCCTATCTTTTGTTTAATAATAAAAGGATAAATTAGTGATTGTATAACATTTTTTTAAGACCAAAATATCCTTTAGCATAGAAGTTAAAATAATTAAAAAATAATAATAAAAAGCTTTATGGTGGTGGTAGTGGTGGTGGTAGTGGTAGTGGTGGTGGTGATGGTGGTGGTGGCCCCGGTGGTTGTGGCGGCGGTGGTGGTGGGGTGGCGAAGGGTGGCATGGTGGTGGTGGCTGGTTGGTGATAGTGGTGGTGGTGGTGGTGGTAGCATGGTACCCGGTCGGTCCCGGTTGGTGGCCTGGAGGTGGTGGTGGCCTGGTGGTGGTGGTGGCCGGCGGCGGCGGTGGTGATGGTGGCGGTGGCGAGGTGGCGGCGGCAGTGGTGGTCCCGGCCGGTGGTGGTGGTGGCGGCACGCCCCACTAGGCACTGCCACACACGGGCCTTATTAGGGCTACTCAACCGAGTCTCACAGGATGAGATCTGGAGGTGGTGGTGAGGTTTTTGGTGGTGATTTTGATTGATGGTAGTGGTGGTGGTGGCGCAAAAGAAGTGATAAAAATGAAATTGAGGATAAGATTGGAATAAAATCATTAATAAAGAGTTATCACTGAATAAAATTTGATATTATATTCATTGTGTAGTAACCTAAAATAAGTTGGGAAGATTTAA
This sequence comes from Ormosia semicastrata, assembly GCA_029884595.1. NCBI lineage: Eukaryota > Viridiplantae > Streptophyta > Magnoliopsida > Fabales > Fabaceae > Ormosia > Ormosia semicastrata. The sequence goes on along the minus strand of JAQQTO010000046.1, from coordinate 9,471,499 downwards.
CTGTTCCCCAACACTTTTCAACCCTCTCCCTTTCCTCCTCCCTTAGCCCCACTAGGCACTAGGCCACACACGGGCCTTATTAGGGCTACTCAACCGAGTCTCACAGGATGAGATCTAGGTTTTTTTATTTTATTTTTAGAAAAGGAAACATTAATAAAAAAGATTTGATAATATTATTGTGTAGGCCATTTTCGGCTTATTGTCATGAGAAGTATGGGGTGTGGGATAGCTTTTGTCATGGGGAGTGTGGGGCGTCTCTTGCATGAGGAGTATGGGGCGTGGGATAGCTTTTTGTCATGGGGAGTGTGGGGCGTCTCTTGCCAGTTGCCAGTGGGCTTAACATGGACAAACTTGGTCCTAAATATGTTAGCAAAACAATAATATCAATATGAACATAGTTTTTGGATAAAAACGTTTCTAACTTCGATAATAAAAAATAATAAGAAAAAAATTTAAGTTGATGAAACCACTGCTGAGACCACAATTCCATACTAATAATAGAATTATTTCTACAATTATAAGTAATTATATAATATCATTATTCTAAAAGTCAAAAATAAAAAACTTGCTCAGTACTATATATATATATTTTTTTAAAAAAACATTTTCAACACCAAATCATGTTATTTGAAAAATAAAAATACATTGCTTAGTACTGCTATATTTTTTAAACAATTATAAGATTCTTTGGATATAAAATTTATTGTGATTACTAGTTGTGTTTTGGACTGTAACAATGAGAAAGGTCCAACTTGACCCAGACACTCAGCTAAGGGCCCAAATTTGACCTAAATTCAATCACACATTCCACAATCATAAGGGTCGTGATAATGCGCATCCCAAGACCCGACTCAATTCGACCCAACAAAACTTGACTCGACTCACCCTTGAAGACTCGATCCAATAAAACTTATTAGTTATCACCTGTTCAATCTATCCCAATCCATTCATTAACCTATACCGACCCATAACCCAATGATCACACCTGATTTTATCCTTATTCAGACACAAAATATATCCTAAAATACACATAACGGTCGTGACACATGTCAATACTCCAATGGAGAATTTTTTAGCCTACCACACACCTAACTATTGTATCCCTTTGTCCAACTATAAATATATATTTTCTCTCTGCCTAAAACGATTCTTTTTCCTTTTTCTTTCTATCATTTTAATTTCTTAGTATTTCTTCTTATATATCTTATTGACTTGAACTTCAAAGTTATTGCAAGTACTCTCTACCCAATGGATCTAACCCATTGAGAAACTTACTAGAGTAGAACCATCACTATTTACCCATCATCTGAGAGAGGGAGGAATATATTTATTTAAAGAGAATTTTGCATTAATCTTAGAAAATTTTAATATTGTAGTATAAAATCATTTTTAGTTATTATAAAATTTTAGAAGCATAATATGCATGATAAGAACTTTTAATACAATAACATATAAGAGAATTTTCATTCTATAAAAAGACATATTATTAGAAAAACTTAATCCTATTCCATTTATTGATGTAAAATTGATTTTAATTTACGTAAGTCTCAACAACTACCAATTAGACCTCATAAAAAAATACCAATTAGACATTAATATAAATTATATATCGCATATTAAACAAACAAAATCGTCATTTTTTTAATAGCAACATAATCATCAAGTTATTAACATTTTAGTTTTTGAGATTTTTTAGTGCATCTAATTTGTGACACCTCTCTCCATTTGAAACAATATAAGCTCTTGAATTTTTAATCCAATTTCAAAAGATATTTTTAGATATACTACTCAACACAGTTTTTATAGACTAAATCAACAAAGATGTCATGTCAGTTGCCATTTAAAGTTGGTGAAAGAGTTTAAATATAATTCATTATACACAAATATTTATAATGATAAATTATATATTTTACCAATAGTAACCGACACCCGGCCCAATTACAAAGAATTTTTTTAGCGCATACATGATGCATCACTCAAATGTATTGTATGAACAGTAACTAAAGAAAAGTCTAATAATGATTTTATGCTGAAATCCAAGTTTAATAATTCAAGTCAACCACTATTCATTGATTGAGTGCGAAGATTAAAAGGTTCACTATATGACTATATATATACAATACATCTACTCATTTTTATTTTTTCCACATCCTTCTTCAGTTTTCACATTTCATCCACGGAAGATTTGGTGAACAGTGAATTTGGCCGTCACTATTTGCCCTTTTTTTGTTTTTTATACTGTATTTGCCGTTCTTACCATTTTAAACTTTTCCCCCTCAAAATAAATTACAATTATACAAACCAGCTTCATTAGTAAAGTCTAAAAATAAGCACAGAGATTTCGTATCGTCCTTCATTAATAACGTCTAAAAAAAGACACACAAATTTGGTATCTCGTCCTTCATTAATAACGTCTAGAAAAAGACACATAAATTTGGTATCGCCCTGACTCAGTTACAGTTGTCATTATTACTCATACGCTGCCTTTGCTTAACCTTTGATCAGTCTTGGCAATTTTTTAACGTCAATAAATAAAAGCAAGATTGAGAATTTTACCCAATTAAGCAAACCACAACAAATAGGCGGTGCCACTGTGACAGTTGGTCCATGAGATGTGACATGTGAGATTAGAGAAATTTTATAATATTATAATATTATTAAAATTAAAGATAATAATAACTCGTATAATTAAGGTGATATGCAATAAATATACTCTTATATATTACAAAGTAATATTTATTGTGAAATTATACAGCCACTTGAGCGCAAGGCACATTTTTGGTGCACGAATCAAACGATTGAGATTACATATGAACTCATGAAATCCATGAGGATTCCATATTCAACATGCCTTTTTTTTTTCTTTGTTAATAAATATTCTAAGAATACTTATTAAGAAAAATAAAATAAAATAATTTAAATAAAAAAATAAAGCATTATTTTTAATTTTTAAAGTATTGAATATTATATTTTTATTTAAAACTTTTTCTTTTGGCTTCTTTTAATACATTGTTAGTAAAACTTTTTTTTTCAAGAAAAAAGATGAACATGCATTTGGTCGATGGCCTTATATCCAAAAATTTATTGAGCGTTACTATGATATGATACACAGCCACTGGTCCAAAGATTCTGATTCAATAATTTTCCAGTATTGGCCGCTGGTTGGGGCACAGGTCCACTTCTAGTTCTAATGATTCGAACAAAAACCATTCGATCCACATAATTGACAAGAACCAACGGGTGTGATGGACGATCCATATGTAGACCAGTTCATACCAACGGAACAAGCATAGTTGGCAGGTTCGAGTTCGAGGTAATTAATTAATTGAAACCGTGTTTCCTTTTAAATGAAATTAACTTCATTTGATTTATTTAATAAAAAATTCATTTGATTTATTAAAAAGAAAAAGGAAATTAACTTCATTTGTATCACCATTCACCACACCAACTAGTCCTACTCTCACAATCACGTACAAATATATAAACGGATCAAAGTAGGAGGCTGCAATTTACTTTCAGTTCAGTTTCACTCTCAAATTGATTAAGAGCGAGAAGTAAGTCCAAAGGGTAGTGAAGGGAGATGAGTTACTACAATCAAAATCCTCCTCCTGGGGTTGCTGCTCCACCTCCTCCAGGTTCTCAAACAAATACATCAAAACCTTGTTAATTGTTAATTTACACACGTGTTAAATATTCTGATCTTATTGTCAGTTGTTTGTGATAGAGTATCTTGGTTAATTATTGTGGTTTATGGATTACTATGCTAATTAATTTGGGTGCTTATATTATTGTTCGGTTACCTGAAGGAATTTATCAACCGGGATTTCCTCAACCGGGTTATCAAGGAGTTCCTCCACCCCAACCTCAAGTTTTTGTCAGTCAAGCTCCACCTGTGGTTGTGGAGCAACAAGGCTCAATGAATCAAGGTTTATTTGCGGGATGGTGCGTACTCTTTTCAACTTGTGTTATGCAGTCAACTATAATAGCTAGAATGATTTTTTTTATTAAATTATTATATGATTTCATATGAAAAAGCCATAAAAGAAATTATATGCGATTATGTTTTATTTGTTTATCTATTTTAGTTTTCTTTGAAATTCAAAATCTTAATTTTGTTATTGGCATCAAATGACAATTAATTGAAGAGTTTGTTTTTGTGTTGCCCTTTTTCCCCCTAAGAAACACTTTGTTGTTTTTATGTTGTAGCCTTGCCGCGTTGGGCTGTTGCTGCTGCCTAGAGATGTGTTGTTGATCTTGATCAGATGAAGATGATGTCCTACAAAAGATATCGATATCGGAATGGGAACGGCTAGCATTATTTTTATAGTGCAGACTTTATATTATTTAAAATTTTGCATAAATATTAGTTAAGTATCATTTTATATATGGATTGATGTTGGAGGACGAATAATCTCTGTTTGATAGGTAATATGTAAATTCCTGCTGAGACTTAATCTTAAAATGAGTAAACTAAAGAGTTCAAGAACAACACTAAAGCATATTAATTCTTTGAATAATTAAACTTTGAATAATTAAACAATAGTTTAAAGATTTGTTTGATTTGTCGTATTAGGTTACAATACATTATAACTTTATTAGTTGTTTAGTGTAAATATTATATTGTATAAGTTTATCCATCAAATTCTTTTTATATATTAAAATGATGAATAACTTAATCGAGTATTAAAGGGATAAGATTATGCATGATTGAGTTTTGATATATAAGTTTCTATAAAAACTTTTTCGTTATAATTCTAAATATCTTGGTATCCTTAACCATTATGTATTAGGCCTTATACTATCCGGTCTTATACTATCAGACCTTATATTATTAAGTTTAATATTTTCAGTTCTTATTCTATCATTCATACCAAATAGATATTAAGAATCACACTGTTTCGTATATATATATATTTAAGATACAAAATAAAAAAATGTAATTGATATTCAATTAATAATGCAAAACTCTCATTGACTATAATTCACAATTTTTTTTTTTTTTTTTTGTAAGAAAACTGAACTGATGTATAAATCATATATAAGTGCGTTATATCATTGGAGTTTATCTCGTTTTTTTTTTCGGCCAATGAAACTTTATATATGTGCCTAACATCGTTCCCTCGTACTGACATGATTATTTTGCACTCTCCTTCATTTGAGTTTTGAAAGTATAATAATGACACAAATTAATCAAGCAGCAGCCTCACATGAAAGTCAACGAAAAAGAAACGTAATGCTAAAACTTGAAGTGAGTAGAAGCAACCTTAACTGGCACAGTTGAAAAGTTCCTTATCCTTATAATCGAACGGACCAGAAATCAAGTATATCTAGCTAAACATGCGTGCTTTAAACCTTTAACTCACAATTTCACTGAGTGTGACTAATGTGAACGAGGAGACACGGCTTCGCAGAAAAACAGGAAAAGCAATGACCTAATAATATATATGCAAGTTTAATTTACAGACGAAGGGAAACTTGAGTTTGAGTAGTACCAACTACTCGTAGTAGTGATCATTCATGATTCATGAGTATGGGGGCCAGGCCACGTGTGCCTATTGGGATTCTTGTGTGCTTTAGGATGAGCGCCCAATACTCACTCTCCAATCAGATTCTATCTCATTCTCATCCATTGCATGGAATGGGAAATGGTGGATGCGACATCTGCAGAACCAACAAATGTAGCCGACTGGAAAGGTCACTCATCACTAACTCACTGTTGTGCGAAGCTAAGCAAAAAGACAGGGCGACCAAACCAACCCTAATAGGTGTTTTCACGCATGTCGCCCAACTCCACACGCGTGATAATGAGAGACCCTTTTCGTATAAGGAGAATAGGTAAATCAGAATTAATACTTAATATTTTTATAAATCTTTATATCACATAATTAATTTTATAAAAATTTATAAAAATATTAAATCTTAATTAATCTGATGTACTCAACTTATATGCTTAAGATTTAAATAAATATTTTTCTCGTATAAGAAGCCAACCAGGCTCCTGATTGGCGTGAGAGAATTTTTTGATACTTCTGAAATAAAAAGTTTTTATTCGGTATTCTTAAATATATTTAATTTGAATAAATTTTTAATATACAAATATTTTATACTAAAATTTAAATATGTATTATTATATTATAAAATTATTTAATTTTTAAAATAATTATCTCAAAAATTAAATATATAATAATATATAATTAATTAATAATATATAAAAAATTATATTAATATTTATTTTTAGTCAAACATAATAAACATATTTATTAATACTGAAAGATTTTTATATAATCTTAGAATAAATTTTTTATTTATAAATTTATATTATTATATTATTAAATATGTGTCACATCAATTATATGAATTATTATTATTTTAACTAAAAATAATTTTTTCATAAAATTTAAATATATTTTTAATATTATAATTATGACATTCATTTAATCATGCGAAACAAAAGAAATCTTTTACCCCACTTAACACTTACAAATTTGAACATAATATTAATGTGTAAGCATGCATGGAACCGCTCACACGGCCCGATTCCCACATGTCCTCCTTCATATATAAGCCTCGCCAACACGTACCCACCGTACATTTACAAATGTCACTTTCTCCTACCTTCTTGCCTCGTGTTGCCCGTTCCTTATTGGCTGCTTCTCAAACTTAAAACCCCCAAACAAAATTCATCCCCTCCTGTACCCGGAACATTTTTAAAACACCGAGAGTAATATTTTTAATAATTTAGTAATCGTAGTGGATTCCTCTTAGAGGAATTTACCCCTTCACCCATAGACTACACCCTGTAAACCACAACTCCCTCCCCCCTCTTACCATTCGCGGCCCACCCTCTCATGCCAATCGCCCTCCTTTATAACCCTCACCCTCATTGTGCCATCCTCACTAGTTCTTCTTCAATCTTCTTACACAATCTATAGGATCCTCACCATTTGCTTCCCTCTTTATCCCCTTGTACTTGTCAAGAAAAACAGATCAGGCTCACAAGCTGAAATTAAAGGAGGCAGTAGGCAGTAGGCACCATGATCAAGACCTTGAATCTTTATCCCAATCCAGCAAAAACTGCTGAAATCATGTCCAGGTACAGGCCCATAGCACCAAAGCCTGAGACTCCTTCCAATTCCACAAGTGATCAGGGCTCCTCCCTCTCCCAAAAGATCAAGGAATCTCCCTACCTTAGGAATCTCTGGCCACAGTTGCAGGCCAGGCCCACCAGGACCCGAAAGAGAAGCCGAGCTCTCATAGCACTACCTTCCTTCAAGAAACAGAAGATGCATGTCTTAGGATTTTGTTCCCCATGTCATGTAACATCTCCTACAAAGAACCTTTCTTTACAGAGTTTCCCTCCTGCCCTTCCTCAACTTCCACTTCCACTTCCTAACCATGGACATGGAGTGCTTAACTGTAGCATGGAAAATACAGCCACCACTCCAAGTTTAGTGACACTTGCACTTCTTCCATGCTCTGAACTTGACTTAATGAAGCCTGGCTCTGGCAGAGAAGAAGTTATCGATTTGAACAAAACAGCAAAGAATATTTCAGAAGAGAAGGATCTTTTGCAGCAATTGCAACAAGGACCAAATGTAAGCAACGTTATAGCACCTCAGCCAGTTCGCCCTGTTGGCTCCTGCATAAATGTTGGTTGCATCAATGAAGACCCAAGCTTGCCACCCGTTGCTCATGCACCAAAAAGAGCAGAGGAGGTTGAGGAAGAGGTTGAGTCTGAGCCCTTGCCTGCTGTCGTATCAGACTCAAATAACAAAGTTAGGATGGCTAATTCTGCCTACAAGGAGATGGTGGGTCAGCCAGAATGTACTTGGCTCGAGTCCATGGTTACCGGTGATGGAAGGCTTCCATTTACACGTGGCTCATGCAGAAGGATCAGTGGGGAGGTGACACTACATCTTTGTGATTCCAGTATACCAATTTCATCAAATGGGTTTTCATGCTGGGTGAGGATAGATTGGAAAACTGACGAGAAGAAGAACTCCTCAGTCAATGCTTTCTGCGACGTTATCAGATTATCCAGCGAATCCAGGGACAACCTCTTCATATGGAGGTTCCACACTCGTACCTCACAAGCGTCTCAATCAAATTGTAACGTTTGAAATATTATTAATGTACTTAATTAGTTCTAGTAAGAGCACTTTGTTATCAGCACAGTTATGGATACATCACTATATATTTATATAGTATTACTGTATTAGGGATCAAGTATAGTTTTCTACGTTTCCTTTATTAAATGTTTACAAGGCCTTGTGCTCTTAATGTGTATCAAGTATCAACTATGACTTACGGTACCAAGCTTTTTACTATATAAACTATTTTCTTTTCTTTTCCCTATGCTTTCTCAGATAACAGAGATACGCACGCGCTTACACCATCACACGTATAAAAACAAACATAATATTGGGAGATTGCAGGCTAAGCATCTTCGTCACTTTTTGCTGGTCCTTTCCATTTGAAGTTGTCTGCATATGATTTAGGCTGCACGCAACAAAACGTGCCGATTTTGGTCAGCTGATAAACAAAAGTTGGAGACGCAACTTGTCTCATTGTAAATGGTCTGTAAGAGGAATGGAAAAAAAGAGCAAGAATGCGAGGTACGACGGGAAAGAACATTATAATATTATACATGAGGTGGGAAAGCGGGCATCTATCACGTTTTCATGCCGCCTCCATAGGGATGAAACAGTAAAATTCTTACCATGTTAAGAGAGAAACTCATTTCAAGTGACGAAAGAGCAAACTCACCTTTAAAAGGGGTGTGTGACGCTTCTTTACCTGCAAAGAAGTTCTATTTTCTAAGTATGAAAAACCATCAGGAACAAAGAAATGGATCTAATTATACAGTAATTTAGGCGTAATTAACACAATCAATTGTCGATTCCCTTCCCCAATAGAGATTTCAACATCACTGAAAAGCTTATAGCATCATACACAATGAAGCAACCAAATAATGAAAAGGGAAATCGAAGTGATATACTTTAGATTAATTTTATAAACTTTTGGCTGTGTTAATTTAAACATGCACTAAATTTCATATCAAAAAGAAAAAAAAAAACACTAAATTTAAAAGAAAAAATAGTAAGGTACACTGCGAAACTTCTTAAATTCCCTCTCCTATCTCCTTTAGATGCAATTAAAATTAAAATTACTATAGAACGCAGCAACCATCACACGCACGCACAAGGCTAAATAGAAGCACTCTCTAAAATAAACAGATGTCAATAGAAACAGTACGGTTTTTCCATTAACGCTCAGCTTGAAACTAACTCAAACTTCCAAACGGGGTTAATATAAGCTTAATTATAAAATATTCGTTGATTAAAATAAGAGGATCAGGTAGGTTTTGTGTGCATACCGTATATTCCCAACCATGTTTTTCAACAAAAGCCCTTGCAGCGGCTTCGCTATCGAAGCAGAGACCCGCCTCACCAACATAGGCGTACGGGTCACCAGTTGATGTCCAACCCATTAACGGATTTTCCCACCTATTACGAAAGAATAAAATGGCAACATGTAAATTCCGTAGAAAAAGCAGTAATTAAAAATGATTAACAAATTCCATGGATACCCTACCAAGATGTTATATGCAATTGCTATCTCCAAAGCCAACCTTTTGTTTTATTTTTTTTTAATATGTGTAATCAATAGCATAGTCAGGAAGAAAAAAAAAAAGCCAAGTTTCATAAACTCCTTTTTAGAGGCCACACCGATAGTGCTTGTGTGCTTATGCAGGCTTCCGGATGTTGTAAGAAGAGTCAATATAGAAAGCATACTTTTGCGCAGACAAGAAATTAATTTTCCATTTCCCAACTTTGCCTGAGCCTTGTTGTGAGGCAGTTCTTGCAGGGGAGTATATGACAACCTGGAATACAAAAACATGGAGTTAAATCACTTCAACCATTAAAGAAAGACTCAAAACAATGGTCTGAAACAATCACCAACTTACAGACCCATTAGAAGCCAGACAAATTTACTCGATTCTATTTCTATCTATTTAGACCGATATATAAACCTGTTTATACTTTAGTTTGCATGTTTCACATTCCATTCTACACAATCGTAGTGAGGACTGAGAGGAAAAAAAAATTTAAAACTACAACAGAACCATAAGGTGTGAACAGAAATTTCATCTGGAAATATTAGAAGAGTATTAATAAACAACTAGAACCATTTAAACATCTTTTTGATCTTCACTTTCCCGTTTTCCACTACAAATTGGTGTGACCAAGTGAGTGTACCTAAAACTATACTAACTAAATAGCAAAGCCATCGATTTATGGACAATTGGACATCTATGCTTATTAGGTATTATTTCATTACTATCAAGACGTGGTTAATATTCAATGTGTTTGTAGCCAAGTTAGTAGAATTAAATGAAAAAGCATGCCATATATACTAATTGAAAAAAGGATAAAACTTAAGTAAAGTTTCTTTAGTATTTGTGGTGCTTGTCTCCAATAGAAACATGACATGTATACATTTTTCTATAACTCATTAATGAAAATTTTGAAAATAATAATTAAATAATTAAAAAATAAAACACGTGTCATGTTTCTATTGGAGACAAGCACCACAAATATCTAAGAAATTTTACCTAAATTTTCTCCTTGAAAAAAAGCCATTGCCTAACCAGGTCTTCAACAACACATTCCCCAAGTTAGCTTAACAATAACGGCAGTTGCTAATATACACCCCATTAAGTTGGGGTGTATAATACACCATTGACCATGACTTGCAACAGTAGGTTTTTTTTTTAGCAGGTTTTTTTTTTCAGAAATCACGTGCACTGTTTACGCTGGCAAAATGTACTGTTCACGTCAAAAATACTGTTCACACCGAAAAAATTACTGTTCATACCTGAAAAATCACTGTTCATACTTAAAATAATCATTGTTCATGAAAAAAAATATTGTTCACCCTGAAAAAGACACTGTTTAAGCCGGAAAAGAATACTGTTTTATATTTTTAAAATTATACAACTCAGAATAATACCTGTTAAAATTATATCAATCATCTTTTATATTTTTTCATAAATAATCACAGATACAAATTTTTTCTAAAATTATTATTGTTGAAAAAATTTATAAATTTTAACTAATGATATTTATACGCTTATACAATTTAAAAAAATTAGAAGTGAACGAGTTTTCTAAAATCATAATCGTATTTTTTAAAAATCTTATAAATTTTAACGATAATATTTATACAAATATACAATTTAAAAAAATTACAAGTGATAAGTGGTAGTTAGGAAGCAAAGCAGAATGAGATAATAATAATAGTGATAGTATGTAAAAAAATATAATACTAAAAAAAATTAAAAAAAAACGAAACCTGCTAAGCAGGTTTCCTGGAATTAATCCAAGTCATTGATTTATTTTATAAATAAATCAATGGCTTATGTTATAAGGTGTGGGTGTATCATAGAAACGACCTAACAATAACATTTCATTTTCATCACTTACAATATAGAAATAGGTAATAGCAAGTACAGCTAAATGCCACAACTCAAAGAGCAAGTCCCATTTTTTTTTTAATGCACATTAATGCCACAACTCAAAGGTGAAGTGAATTGAGTAGTAATAACAAACTAGTAAAGGACAAGGAGGGAGCATAGCATTAGCAATTAGCCAACATACCTTTCTCCGAAGATGTTGGTCTGGAATACCGGAGATGATCCCAACCTCGCCTGAATTCACCTCCACCACGGCGTCGGAAGAGAGCCATCTTCCTCCAACCTCCATAAAAACTACTCCCGCTAAGCACCCCCCGTACAGGCGTCGCCATTTTGGCCAACACCAACTGCTTTTCTAGTTTTCTCTTCTCTATATAACGACTTTTAACTGTTTGATCATAAAAAAGCAAATTCCACTTTAGTTTAGTTTAACAAAAGGAAACCCCCAGAAGATTCGCAATCCATCAGTCCAAGAAAGCAATCCAATAGGTGCTAAGTTGGGTCAAACATTTGGGCCCTGGCCCATTAGAATTCAGAACACACCCGCTTCTGCCAATCAACGTCAGCGATTGAAAAACAAAAAACAAAAACCCAGGTACGGGCCAATTCCTGCCGATTGAAGGTATAAGTGGATAGTTTGATTTAGTTTTTGAAAGAAAATAAATTTGAATCAATTAAAATTAATTAGTTTAATTTGGTTCAATTTTTGTATTTTTTGATAACTAAATCTGAATCAAATTAAATCGAACATCTATGGATTTGTTTGGTTTGAGTGATCGGGTTGACCCTTTTTTTAACACAAAAATTAGTTAAATAATTAGCTTTTCACAGAGAAAAAAATACATAATAAACTTATGAAAAAATTTCTAAAAATAAAATCAAACTTATTAATTTGGATACTAATAATTATTTTATGTTTCAGAAAGTGTATTAAAAGGTTCATAAATAGGGAATAAATAAACATATTAATATTTGTATTAATAAATTATATTTGAATAAGTTAAAAAATTCAAGAGAAATTTAACTTGACAAGTTGTATACTATTACTATTCAATTAAAGAAAAAATTGTGAGGCTACTAACCTGAAGATATATATATAACAAATTAAACCCCTAAGAACATGAGTGAAGCTAATGGAGACTTGATTAATTGAACTTTGAATCAGCAACTTAACAAATCCAAAGTCTCTAACCTTTGCTGTTATATTTTCATCTAAGAGAATGTTGTTGGGTTTCAAATCACAATGCACAATAAGAACTTCACTATCATTGTGCGAGTAATCTAATGCACAAGCAGCATCAATATCTATATTCAGTCTCTCCATGAAGTTTAACTTATTTTCATTTGCATGCTTTCTCTTCTTCTTAATCCAATCTTTCAAACTCCCATTAGTTAATTACTCATAAACCAGAGTCAAAATTTCATTGTTTTTAAAGTTAATACTAGAGAATTTAAAGTCAATTCATCGTTTCCAAACTTTCAAGTTCAGATAATATTGTTACTGTTACCTTCACTTTTCTATTCTTTATGTATAGTAGCAAGCAAATTGCCAAACATAATATCAGTATTAATACTATGGTTATGATGATATAATGTCTAACGTACCTTTTTCCATGGCCATGAGACTTACATGCAAAATCAAGCAAAGTTTTTTATTACCTTCTAAATGGACAGCAGAGAGATGTTAGAAAACTCCACCACTAAGAATGGTTCATTTTAAATCATTATAAGAGAGGTTCAAAAGTTATAAGGCATATAGATTTTGAAACTCAATAAGAATGAATCCAGGGAATTGGTTAGAGGAAAGATCCAAAGTTTCCAAACCTCTCACCTCTCCAAGAGTTTTTGTAATAGCACCTGATAGCATATTCTTGGCGAAAAATAAAATTTTCAAGCTTAGACAATTGCTGAATGAGCTGAGGATGTCACCAAACAATTGTTAATTTTTTAATATATACTATGTCTAATATTGACCTGAGTTAATTTTATAATCTAATCAACTTATTTAAGAAACTGATGATGAAATAAGTTAAAAAATTAGTAATTATGTATATCATAACTAATTATTATTAATAGAGTTAAAATACTAGTATCTCTTTCTGCGTTGGACGAATAGCGCAGCCCGAGCTGTGGCGAAGCAGATCTGACCTGAGCTGTGGTGGAGCAAAACCTATGGTGAGATCGATTGAACATTTTGGAAAAAGAGTTTTTGGCTAAACATTTTGATGAAGAGTTTTTAGGAAGCCTTCCAGCGTTGGATGAAAAACAAGTAGACGTTTTAGGAATTATAAATTAAAAAATATTACAAAAAGTCAAAATAATAAGTAGTAATAAAAAATATATATATATATATAAATTAAATATATATATATATATATATATATATATATATATGATTTGGTTTGGTTTGGTTTTGAAATTTCAAATTTGAGAACCGTATCAATTAAGCTTTAGTTAGTTTAGATTTTACTCGAATCAATCAATATACCAAAACTAAACCAAACTAATTTAATTGGTTCAGTTTGAATTGATCGGGTTGGTCAAATTATCCAAACTAATTTAGACACCGGTATTGCAGATTCAGAGCTCCACAGTTGTCCCTTTTGTTTGTTTCCCCCAGCCGAGTGCCATTTGTGTCTTTGTTTACATCGAGACATTGGCCTAGGTTGCTTTATGGCTTATGCTCCCGTCTTGCTCTGCTTCCTTCCTAACATCGTGTCTTTGTTGCTTGCTGTTCATGATCTCTTGGACTTGATAGATATATTTCAAGCACCAGAAAGCAGCAAGCTTGACTTGTTCAGCAACAATGACACCCAAACCCAGTGATCACGAACATCCAACGCTTGAGTCAGCATGTTCTGATTTGAAAGCTCTTCTTCGAGAAGATGGCCTGGGAAAAATGGAGACAAAGTTTGAGTTTGATTTTCTAGAGGGAACTCTGTTGTCTACCTCTTCTAGACTATAGTCCATGAAAGCCCTCAATACTATAATTAACAGAGCCATTACCCCTACTCTCGCACTCCTTGACATCTTCAACCTCGTTGAGTCTCTCCAGCACAATCTCCATGATATTTGGTCACAGTTGTCAGCTGAGAAGACACTGCAGAAGCGACTCAAGAAGCTGCTCGATTACGTGGATTGCGTTGATCAGCTGAATGAGGCCATTCATTCCATATGTGAATAGGGTGAGCCAGTGATTCAGACGCTTCAGGAGGTGCTGGATTTTATAAGCTGAACAAAGACAGCGGATCAATGAAGGAGGACATAATCTCATTACTCTCAAGGCACTCTATGAGATAGAGGTGGGTACCATGAGGTTTGAGGGTTTGCTCGACCAGGCTTTGCTTCGTATGCAGGATGAGTCTGAGACTTCATTACTGCAAATAAGGCATCACAAGATTCAGAACCTGGAAGAACTGGACAGTGACACTGACCATGTCACTGTCACTGTTGGCTGTGACTTGGCGTCAGACCTGGAAGTTGAAGTGCTGAAAATAATTTTCGAGACTCTTGCTGCCAATGGTTGCCTGGATATTTGTAAGAGAAATTGAGTTCGATTACTTTACATTCATTCATAAAAAATTGCAAAAAAATGATTTTTTATGATAAGTGGATTTAGAGAGTCCCATTTTTTTCTCGCTCTAATTTTTTGTGAATATGTGTAAAGATGACATGGTATAATTGTGTGTAACCAAAAATCTCTCTATTTGCATTGAAATCTACGTAAAGGTAAAATAATTAACCTTGGTCACTTATTATTTGTATTGTGATTCTAATTTTTGTCTATACATTTAGAACATGTTTGGGAAAGATGAATTATTTCCTATTCAGCTGTTTTTGGAGGATTAAACTATTTTGTGAAATAATTATTATGTTTGGGTAACAATATTATTTTCTAAAAAAGTTTTTACACGAAATTCAATGCAAAAAAAATATTTTTTACAGCTAATAATCATAAGATGAAGATTGAATCTTATGATTTTAACTTATAGATTATTTCTTACACTTTGATATGTAAATACTATTTTGTCCTCAATCAAATAATTTTTTTAATAATTAACCTATTTTAGTAATTTAACGCATAAAAGCGATTATTTTTTGTATTATCTAAACGAATCATATTAGTTTAAAATTTTTGCCTCCAAACATAAAAATGAATCGATTATAACAATAATCGATTATCAATCTATAATTTTTAACTTTCCCAAACAAGCTTAAATAGATAGTTACATTAAATTAATTAATATTTAATATTTTTATAAATTTTTATATTATATAATTAATTTTATAAAAATTAATAAAAATATTAAATTTTGATCAATCTAATACATCTAATTGTGGTATTTCATATTTAAATAAGAATTTCTATATCATTCATTAGTATTTTCCATTATATAATGATGACTAATGCTTGAGCCTTCAGTCACCTATTATTTATATTCTTTATTCACAGGTGAGATATAGAAGTGCTGCTAAAGCACTAATGAGGTTAAACCCAGATTACTTGAGAACATATGATCCACAAGGAATCAATGAAATGGAATGGGATAGCTTAGAGACAACGATAACGCTTTGGATCCAACACTTGCAAGTTGCTGTAAACAAGGTTCTTTTCTCGAAAAAGAAACTTTGCAGCAAAGTTTTAGGTAAAGTCTTCAATGGATTAGATTGGCCGAAATGCTTTGTGAAAATATATCAGACAAGATCATGGCTGTGTTCTTTCAATTCAGAGAAGGCGTTGCCAAAAGCAGCAAAGAACCACAGAAGTTGTTCAAGCTTTTAGATATGCTCCAGTCCCTAGAGAAACTCAAACCCAAAATCTTTGATATTTTTTACGGTGAAGCTGGAGTTGACATCTGCACGCGGTTCCGGGAGCTCG
Organism: Ormosia semicastrata; assembly: GCA_029884595.1. Classification (NCBI taxonomy): domain Eukaryota; kingdom Viridiplantae; phylum Streptophyta; class Magnoliopsida; order Fabales; family Fabaceae; genus Ormosia; species Ormosia semicastrata. Next base: position 9,455,144 of record JAQQTO010000046.1, on the reverse strand, counting down.
AGAAGCTCATTATTGATGCATCAAGCAAAGTGTTTTATGAATTTGGCCTGCAAATAGAAGGGAACGTGGATGGTTTTCCACCCCCACAAGATGGCTCTGTTCCTAAACTCGTAAGATACGCCATTAATTACCTCAAGTACCTTGCCACGGGGAATTACAGAACAACCATGGCTAAAGTTCTCCAAACACAGCAGATATGGAAAGCTGAGACATTATCACAACCCAAGACGAAAGAAAATTTACTAAAGGATGCCATCTCCAATGTCATGGATGCCCTTCAAAGAAACATTGAGTTTAAACGTTGCCGTTTTAGGGACAAAATCTTTATCCATATATTCACAATGAACACGTACTGGTACATCTATATGAGGACTAAGAACAATGAGCTTGGTGACCTACTGGGGGAGCAATATATGAAAAGTAAATTCAAGATAGCGGCTGAAAAATCAGCCTACATGTATCAGAAGCATGCATGGGGAGTTTTGGTGAGGATTTTGGAGGTGGAGGTTCCTCAGGGGAAGGACAGCATGAGAGGTATAGTGACAGAAAAAGTAGAAACTTTCTTGAAGTGTTTGTTTGGATGAGATGTCTATGAGGCAGAGAGGGTTTTATAGTATACCAGATGTTGATTTGAAGGAACAGATGAGAGAAGCAACGGTGAAGCTTGTGGTGCCGGCTTACACGGGGTTCTTGGACTCGTACTCAGGAGTACTGTTGCAGAGGAAACTATATCCGAGTGCTGAAATGTTGCAAAGGTTGGTGGGTCAGGCTTTTGACGGCGGTGATGTGAAGTTGATGCGGCGGAGTTCTAACAATAAGATGGGTGGCCGTAACTCTGACTCTCTTGAAGGACAGATCAAAGATTTTAGAGGGTCCAGATCAGATACTCGTGGTGTTTAAGGATTTACTGTACTTCCTTGCTTGCTCTTGTGAAGTTATATCCTATAGCTCACTATAAATTCATCCAGAATTATTTTGTTTTCATTTTTGGTTCATCCTTCCCACTTCTACGTAAGCCAAATGGGTGCCTTCCTTAATACACCTAAAAATTTGTGGTGCATCCATGCATCACAAGTTCTTCACCTTAGATTTATTAATTTAAAAAAAGGGAATGGTTGGGATTGAAAATCGAAAACTTTCTATACTGGTAATCATCCCAAAAACCCCTCCTTTTCCTTTTCTCCACCAAACGCGCCGCCCTCATCCTCCATGCTGGAACCACCACACGCGTCTGCCGCTGTCATTAGCCCCACCACCACACCACTCCCAAAAATAGTTCTCTCCCAGCCATCACGGTGACACAGTGATTGCTCCCCGGGTTATGTGGTCTCATCTTTCGGAGCCCCGGTCCATTGAGGTGGTGGAAAACCAACTCCATTGCCAAGAGGTAGTGGTCCATCACCCAACGGCGGCGGCGGAGGGTCATGAGTCTGTTGTTTAATGTCCAAGTAAGGAAGGGCCATGTTCACCGGGGCTGAACTGCACCTATGAGGACAAGTGCAAAGACAAAGTTTCAGATCTATGGAAAATGGAGCAGGAAGATGACTGCAGATTTATGGAAATCGGACGACAAAGTTTCAGATCTATAGGAAATGAAGATGATTGCAAATCTTTCTTTCTAGGAAAACACCAAACTACAACTGTCCATCTCTGCCGTCCAGCTTCATCGTCACTCGATATGCAACCCCAGTTGATGTTTCGTGCTTTCTCTCTTAAATCTACTAATGGTGGTCGTGGCGGTTGTGGTGCCTGCGGTGAGAGTGAGGTGTGTGCGAGCCTGGTTCCAGCAGTGGCGGTTGTGCTTCGGTGGTGGTGCCTACGGTGAGAGTGGGATGGGTGCGAGCCTGGTTCTAGCGGTGGCGGTTGCGCCTGGGTGGTGGTGGTGGTAGTGGGGGGAGGGTGGTGGTGCGGGTGAGGGTGAAGTGTATAAAAAAAACTATTAACCTGTAATAACAGGTTAATTTTTGGATTCATCCATGCTCCAAACTCATTTACGTGAAAGTTAGCACTCGCCTAAATGACATGTAACTCATTAAGTTTATTAGCAAAGTAAACAACAAGGTTTACTCAATTGATAAGATTGGACAACATCTATAAAAATGTTTTAAGTTTGATTTTGATTAATAGGTCATGTAGAAGTATAATTCTAATGAAAATGTGTTATGTACACTAAAATATGCACATCATATTTATATTATATATTAACGTCATCCTGTATGTAACTGTAATACTTTTGCGATATATACAATAATTTTGTGAGTGAATTGGATAAAGTTGAATATAATTTAGTTAGACGAATAATTAATGAAACTATAATTCTAATGCATAGTTAAAACTTGTTGTCACGACCTGAGCACAAGATAGAAATATTAAACACTTAACTAGCTTGATAAGCTTAACAATATAATATTAATAAAAGAAACTAATTTGAAAGCTTAAAATACGGCTATCGAAAATTGGATAAAATTTCTCTTTAAAAACTGAATAAATCACACATTTCATTTCAACCTGGTCAACAATGCATATCCAAAACCATCAACAAACGTAAGCATTTCTCTCAAGCATTAATCATAAGTACAAACAAAGTCAGCTATACAAAGAGATATATCGAGACTCTCCGATCATATACACATCAAAAGAAAGGAAATAAATCTTATCTCCTATAACTGCAAAATACTGGAGTCGAGGTATAGGCTTACCAAAAAAACAATCACATTAGGGCAGAATAGCAAATCTCAAGAACCCACTACTCAACAACTTGCAAATCTGAAGAAAAAATAATAGGGTGAGTCACATAGGAAAGAAAAACAAGTAATATCATGAATCTTTAAACTTTTAAAATAAATTAAAACATGACCATAAAAAAAAGTTATAAATGAAACCAACATGTAAAATATTTTTCTTTCCAGAAGTAGATTCATAAGCATAAAAGAATTCAAAAATGCTAGTCGATGTAAAATAGTCCATATGGGTTACACCTAAAAGAACTATACTACAAATTGGAAAAAATCATCTCTACCTAACAAATATCATTTCATATCACTCGACAAAATCTCTACACCTAAAAGTTCATATAGGTTGTTATATCTCTTCGCTACGACAAGCGAAATATATGTCGTTATATATCTTCACTACGACAAGTGGAACATAAGTCGTTACATCTTTTCGCTATGACAAACGGAACAGTGGTCATTATATCTCTTCGCTACGATAAGTAGAACATAAGCCGCTATATTTCTTCGCTACGGCAAGTGGTGTTCTAACCTGAAACCCATTATGGGTATTTAAAACTCAAACTCAACTTGAAATACAATGATCAAATCAAATCCATCAAGTTTGACAATCATCATTTCCAAAATTTATGGAAATAAAATCCAAATCATTGCACTTTAATTTTTCACAATTCACAACTAACATATACCATGTAATCATTCAAGCCATAACTCAAAAGCATAACCAATGTTGTTGTAAAAGAACTTTAGCAATGTATAAACTAATAACCTTCATATCGAACTGCATAGAATTTATATAAAAAAATTATAAACTAGCGGTGAAGGTACTAAATTCGTCATCATTTCTTAGGTAAAATTTTTCCTAAAAAGAGAATTAATATAATTGGAAATACATGTTTCTTAAAAAAAATGTATGAAAGATGTCATTATGTAAATTATCTACTTACAAATATGAAGAACCAACTCAATTGCTCCCACAACTCTTGGAAAAGCAAGCAGTGTATCCCATTAAATCTAGCCATAAATAAATTTTTAGCAAGTCAAAATAAATGAAACAATGACTTAAGAAGCAACCTCAAGGAAGAATATCTCCTTTAGAGATAACTCTCTCAAATTTATAAGCTATGTTAGAAAATGAGGGGCTCCTATTATCAACTCAACCACCAAACCCTCTAACTAATTTTTTTAGAAATTATCCCAACTATTAACTTCTTGTCATTTCTTTAAAGTATAAAGCTACCTACTAGATATTAGAAATTTAAAATAAAAGCTCCATAAATAAATAAAATGTCTATACCTTAATTAAAATTATCAAATATTAAAGTTTTTTTAAGTCTATTTATGGTTGAACCAACAATGAATAAAGAGATTAGATAAAATCTCTAATTATAAGATTTAGTATTTTTAATAAACTCATGAGAAACACTAAGATTTGACTTTCTTATTATCACTTACTAGAATTCAAACTCACACTCTTAAATTTCTATTTCAAAATCTCAAAATATACTGATCTACTATTTTTAAGATAGTAAAGCTTAAGAGAATATGAGATTTCGCACAACACAAACAAGAATAAAAAAATAAAAACTCACTTCAAACCCTTGATATAAGTTGGTGCAAGGACTTGGTGCCAAAATAGAAGAAAAATGAAGATTTTGCATGTTGCTTCAAATGAAGCTTTTAGCTACACGAAGGAGAGACGAATATCATCTCTATGTCTCTGTTTCACCTTTAAAGCCAATCATTCAATCTTTTTTTTTTAAACTTAGGCAATGAAATTACCAAACTACCTTTAAAACAATTTATATTTTTCACGGTATTCCTTTTTTTTTTTGTCTACGATATTAGACTTGTGACATGTTCATACCTTAAAATGAGGCAATGTCTCATTCTCCTAAAGGATTACCTAGTTGATTAATTAATAAAATAATATCAAACAAACAAGTAATCAAATATGTTATTATTATTATTATTTTTTGATTTTGCATTAAAGTTTATCATTTTTCTTCGTAATAACTCCTTAATCATTGAAAGCCATAAAATCATCTACCATATGATTGATAGTAATTATCAAACCACTAGACCAAAGGCCAAGAACAAGCCACTGAAACTGCTGTATTCATGACTTTCTACACTATGGAGTTAAGGCTTAAACAATATGGTCACGAATCTGCTTGGAACTTAGCTTTTCCTGAAATTCATGTCAGATTTAGATTGTGACTGATTTCCTTTATTGGTCCAAATGTTTTGCAGTCTTACTTCAGGTGTCCATATACCAGATCAGAAATTGACCATTTAGAATGCACGAATTAAAATGCTTTTGAATGGACAATAAGGAAGTGTTTTGTTTTAGTTTTTTTTACCCCCTCTAGTGTCTCTTGCCTTTTCTCCGAACAACCGAAATGCGTTTGCTTGTTTTCCATGGTTTTAGTTATTTTACTCATCTCGGAAAAACAAGTGGCCTTTCACGAGTATTTTGTTGTGGTTATATTCTCTCTCTTTTAGCAAGTCGCAAAAAAAAAAAAAAAAACCTCATTTATGCAACTGTCGTATGGATTCAGAGGGAGGACCTTGCATATGTTCAACTGAGATAGAATACAAAATTGATTGCATTCATGGTATATTTGGTGATAAATTCTGTAGCTGGGAAGCGAAATTTGGGGATTGTGCTGTATGTGTAGTGTAGGATATAAATAAGAATCCAATAAGAGTTATTAGAAGCTCAGTAGCACTGGTTTCTGAATCACACATTCAGAATCGAATGCTCTTGATGTCTCATTTTAGTGTCCACAACCTCACAACAACCGAAAACAAATGATGAAGATCCACACACACCAACTGAAAAACAAAAAGAGGAATACCATATTTATCACGAGCAAAGAGCTTTCTGGACTCCAAGAAATGGTAACTCCAAGTAATGGTAAAGCAGGAGAGATTGCATAAACATATGGAGCAGAAAATATGGAACATGAAAAAAGGAATATTCTCAGACTCTTTTGTCAAAACTCAAGCATTTCATGTCTCAGCTGCAACTTCTTCACCATTGATTTTCTCATGCATTGCACTCTTCTCATGGTCACCTTCAAGCTGGCTTAAATTGCCCTTCTCCTTGATCAGTTGGATATGATGGTGTTTGCAGTAGAGTTTGCCCTCGTGTGCAATGTAATTGGAAGGACTGATAACACACCCTCCATGAGTGCATTTGAAACAACTCTTGTGGTAAGGAGTTCCATTCACAGTAACCTACATCATTACAAAATATTGATTTCATTCATTTCTGTAATATGTGAAAACAAATATTTCTTTCATAAGCAGAATGAGAAGTCCTATGCTCAGTATCAGGGTTTTAGATTAGAGAAGGATGATGAATTGTGTGCCAATGGATGCTTTGCACTTATCAGTGGTGGCATTAAGATGTGTTAATGGACAAAAGTTACGGTTGTGTTGTTACCTTTTCAGTGGGATACACCGTTTTCTGACAACCAGCACATTTATCTCTGGTTCCACCAAACATACTTGAGACTTTGGTTGCTGCAGGTTTCTGATTAAAGCAGCTCAAAAATTAGATAAATGCTAGAAAACTGAATGTTCTGTTGTGCATTACATTGGCAAACATCTAGATTTAGGATTGATTACCTCATTATCGCTGGTTTTTTCTGGTTTAGCAATTTTTGGTGTCCCTAATCAAGCAAAGGGAAGTAAGATTGAGTTACCGAGAAGAAAAATATAGTGAGGCATTGAATAATTCAATTTTCGATCCTTTGTTAATTGTTATTTGTTACCTTCGAAGCTTTTTTCGAGGCTACCTGTTCTTTTGAACAGTTGGTCGAAGTGTGGCTTGCAGTAAAGAACTCCCTCAAAAGAGTTATAGTTGCTAAGCTGCAGATACATTAATCTGTCAGTAAACTTCTTCATGAAAATTAAATCAAGTAACACGCCTTAATACACCAGAAGGCAAAGATGTTCCACTATTATTTGCCGGTCTTTGAAAATTACCGGAACATCTGAGGAACCTTATCAACTAAAACTAAAGATTGCCAAATCAATTTCAGCTGTGGAAGTGGAGAAACAATAAAAGAGAGGGGGCAGAATTAGATCCATCTTACAAAAACAAAACAAAACATAAAAAAGGAAAGAAAATGAATGAGAGTATTAGATAAATTTTCCAATAATTGGATGGATTCTTGTGTTCTGAGGTTTGAATGTTTGATACATGGTTTTTCCCTTTTGATTTCACAAGCTGGCTTATAATTCGCTAATATGAAATCCTGGTGAATTTTGGGAACGAAAATCAAGACTACATACAAAACAAGAAATGATCAGAAACATGACTTGACTATATAACCAGGAAGAATTATTATATATACAAATCCCAGACGCTAGAAGAGAGAGAGAGAGAGAGACCTTGAGGGTTCCTTTGCAGTGGTGGCATCTGAAGCAAGCTTTGTGGTACACTCGGTTATCCGCAGTCAACTTATCAACCAGATAAACTGTTTTGTCACAAGCCATGCACTTCTGGGTTGTTCCTGCAAATGCCATAATTTCTTAGCCTCTCACCTTACCAAAGTGCAAGCACGCTATGATCTGTATGTGTGTGTGTGTGAATTTGGGTTTCTGTTTCTCTGTGAGTCTAGACTATAGAGTTGTCACTAAAAGGGGAAGAGCAGAACAATGAAGAGGAGATAAGGAAAAATGGATGGTGAAATGTGACCATCGGGAGATTGTGGAGGAGACAAAAGCAGACTTCCCAACAATTATATTGTCATTGACAATCATTTTGTCCAAATTTTAAGCACCTAACTACCGTTCTCTCCCAGATATTTTTAATGTTCCCCACTGTCTTCAACTGTAAAGATAAATGCGTAAAAACTAAAAGTAAAAAACAAGAACAAGCAGAATAACGTGTACGTAACAAAATTATAAAGTCAAACTTCTTAGACAAATACTGTAACTCACTAATTTTAAAGGCATAGTAAAAAAAAACTGTAGAATAGAAGCCCTTTTTTCTAATTGCTGTATAACATCATTATTAAATTCAAATTCATTACTATTTATTTAGTTTAGAACATGGAGATTAATAATTTCATATAAATCTAAGATAGGTGGACACCATGACCCTACCAACAAGAATTCACTGGCTTTTGGCTCTCAAATCTTTCATAAAGCCCTTTCTATGTGTTATTTTTATTCTTGAATTGTATTATACAAATACCGACTACCAAGTAAGGCCTCCAACTAAGTCCGTAATTAGTATAAAATCTAGTTACTTTTCTATTAAAATAGATCTATGATGAAGTCTGAAAACCCGAGTGAGGAATCGCAATCTTGATTAGATATTTTGGTTTAATCAATTAATACATATTACGTTTGAAAGCCACTTTGTGATGTGGGGTTCCATGGCTTCAAATGGCAACTGCTAGCACTGCATCATTCAACATCCAGCTGGCATGCTTTTATTCTCGAATCTCACTATTCAAATAGTAGCTCATATTTTCTTGAGTTACAAGGGATGGATTAAGTTTCCTATATGTCTGTGGAAGACCAAAAGAAGCATCTTTTACAAGTTACAATACTTGGGTAACTCAATAGGCACCTGGATATTCATAAGCTGCGCTATTCTTCTCTTTTCTTATTTTTACATGTACCATTCTGGAGCTATCCCTCTCTTTTAAGATATTGGGGGTGGGGAAATTTTTTCTCTTTTATTTAAACTGTGAACAAACATGAGATGACAAAATTTATAAACCTCTGGAAAATTTAGAGATCAATGTCAGTCTGTGTAATAAGCAAGCACAAAAAACCTGCAATGATGGGTTTGGTGTGTGCCATGGTTATTGCAATCTTCCATAGCACTCCAATTATGATGACATCTCGCAATTAATCTATTACTGTCCCACTGCATAATTTTGCAGTTTGCATCTCTGTAATTCAAAACAGGTGCTGAGATGCATTTCATCATTTGATCCTTGAATTTCTTGTTATACTTATTAATGATCTTATACTATTCAGGGCATTTGGTCTAGTGGTATGATTCTCGCTTTGGGTGCGAGAGGTCCCGAGTTCGATTCTCGGAATGCCCCTCCAAAAGCTAGTATATAGTTTTTGCTATTGGGCTTTCGATTTAAATTTCAAGTTTCCACGCTAGGCTTTGATATTGGGCCACCTCAACTTGCTGTTTGGGTTTTGGACCACTTTAGGCTATTGGGCTTTGCTTGATTCAATGATACAAATTGGGTTCTCTCGTTCAATTCCAGCAAGGAGGCTAAGCTTGAACGCTGGGAGTTGTAGTTGATGCTCATCTCTCTCAGACTCTCTGATGTGTTGTGTTCTGTGTAGCAGTAGCACCATCATATATCAACGTTCTTGAAAGCATTTGCAGATAACCTGAGAGAGAAGGAGGGTGTGCGTCATCGACAGCAGTCCTTTGCTTGTTTCTGAGCTTCACCAGCATCAACCCAACTATAAGTTACGTTGTCGTATCAAATTCAATTCAACCTTCAGGTAATCGTGTGTTAAATCTAAAAGGAACGTAGATTGTTTGATAAAACCGAGCTGGTTAGTTAAACGGGTTCCTCAGATTCTGTTTTGTCCTTCGTCCTTGCCCTTTGCTTCGAGTTTGATAACCTCAGCAGGTGCTCAATTTTATTTTTTTTTGTAAATTCCATATTTTGTAACTCATTTTAAAAATAATTATAAATTTTAAAATAAACTTATCCTATATCATATATTCCTACAGGGTACTGTTAAATTCGTGAAACAAATAGAACCATACTTCAAATGTGATGGCCTATGTAATTGGCATTAAAAATTAAAAGTAAAACATTCACTAAAATTAGGATAGCTACATGAAAGTTAACATTTCCGAATTTCATTGATTGGATACCATAAGCCATTAGGTAAGAGTTAGTTAAGGATGTCAAAAGTCAGAAAACAATAGATATGTTACAAATCTCTGGCTTCACAAATATCAGAATTAAAACTTACATATGCTTATGTACCAAAAAAGATAATTACATCTGCGTAGAACATAACAGAAGTACAAAATTGAGCAGAAACCACCAGTAAGCCAATTCTGAGGAGAATTTACTTTCAAACACAGGGTTATTACTTTCAATCCTCCAATGTATAGAGGAATAATATGCAAGTTTGACAGATAGATGGTGATGATGATGATAAGTATCCCTGGTAGGGTCCCCCTTTATTTGCTCAATCTACACGAAATAGATATATAATGGAAGTCAAACACGATGGGATCTCAAATTTTAATGTAAATTAAGATTGGGCATGCCTACTTTTCCAGCTTTCCATATTGTGTCTGTATCATCTCTGAACAGTATCATAACTGTTCTTACCTCAATTCTTTGAAAATCCTGTAGTATCAGGATGACCCGATTAGTCTCGTAACCGGTAACTCTTTACAGCCCCATTACTGTCCTCATCTCCAAACTTCAGCAAAGACAGACTCAAGCAAAAGTAGCAATGTCTGACTGTCTGTGCCTACATCAACAAAATAAGACATTTATCACTTGAATAGCATGATATATAACTTGAGTAGTTCATGAGATGCATTATATTTGGTTTGCTGGTGCGTGAATTTCCTTGGGACTATGCAATCTTGACATGAGGGCTGGGGCTTTAATTTTTATTTTAGATTGATGCTGTGTGTTTGATCATTTTTATTTAATCTGTTTTGTTGGAAATTCTGAGTTCAAGTTCTGTTGATGTTTTTACAAGAATCTAGTCTTTTGTTCCCTGTCCCTTTCTTTGTGAGCTGATGTTTCTGTCAGAACACTAGGCTAGAATGTTTTCTGTTACAGCTTGTAATGCAGATTGAATCGGGTTTGCTTGTTTATTTGTTTTTTTTATAAGCTTGACAATGTCATTTAGTGTGGCTTTATAGATTTGTGCTGATGTGTCAATAAAATATTTGATAGAATGATAAATCTAACTTGTAGTGATCATGAGCAGGTGCGTAATTGACTGAATGCTGAACTATTATGATTAACTAAGCCTGTTATGCATGGTTGGTGGTTTGATGCTTTTTTATTTTGGAACCCATGTAGTTCTTTAATTTGGCGACTCCTTTGAACTTTGTTTTTAAATTTAGTTGCTTCGCTCATCGCAGTTGTCCCAATTGCAACATTTACCCTCAAAGTTTAATTTTACTTATTATTGTAACACCCTAATACAATATTCTCGATGTAAGTTATATATAAAGCCATAAAGCATTAAACGTGTTACTTCTATTCTTACTATCTTACTAATCCCATATAATTAAACAATTATATTGGAGAGCCATAACTAAATCAATAGCCCAAAAAAGAAAAATGTTATATAACTTTATGTTCTCAAATCAAATAGAACTACATATATCAACTTTACTTATAAAAGAAACAAATAAAACTAAACTACATTAACTCTTCTATTACTTTATCTTCTTACCCTTTGAAAGACCTTGACCTGCTATTACCATGAAAACACAGAAAAGGGGTGAGAACATGCAATTCTCAGTAATATTCATACATTTCATGGCATTATACAATGTAAACTGCGTACATATCAGTATAAACTATATCAACATTATACAATTGCTCATACAACTGTATAATGTATCAAAGCTGTATCACATCTACTTAACCTTATAATACTCGAATTTAAACATAATAGATTATAGTTGTTACTAGATATCAAATCTCTATTCAATATCTCTAGAACATTCACATGCTATTGTTATGTAAAGGTTCACTAACACAACTCATAATCTATAAGCCTAAGTCCCTTACTCCTATGATAAGAACAATTATCTACACAGTTGTAACATAGCATAACTAGTTCATTCATAAACTTGTTATAGGTACTAGACATATAACATCTTCCTATGAATAAACTCACTAACTCTGAAATGTAGGATTAGCAACAAGCAATGAAGTCTTTACTCCATGCCACTCGAACATTTACATTCTCTTACTCTATGCAAACATTCACTAAACTAATCTCTAACCTTAAACTCATAAACATAACATCAATGATATTGAACAATTGCCCATATAATTGTACAATATCATCTCTCCTAGACAACTGCCCATAAAATTGCCAAGGAACAGGAAATGTATATGATTGTGTGTGTGTCACTTGCTTATTCCAAACTCTCTTTAAACTTGTAGATAAGAAGACTGACTCTTCAAACTACCAGATAATGAGTGGATTGGTTCCTACTCACTCTAGTGAGAGTACTATTTTCACTACATAAAAACTAGTAATCCTAGCACTAACAAGTAGCTAGGACTAAATCCTCACTCAAAGAGACTTTTGGACTTTCTCATCTATCTCCTTTGGCCATATGATTATACATCATTAAATATTACTCTACTTTGGAATTAGCAAGTATCCGAAACTATGCAGTGTTATGCATAACTCATACAAACCATCACCTTAACTCATCACATGATTCTCTCTAACCAAGTGAAGAACTAAACTCTAGCAAACATATACTCTCAACTCACGTCTAACTTATACAGGAGCATATTCCATGTTTCTAGCTAAGTAATCATACTTATGATTCTTATATCTAGCTTGCCTTACTATCACACGAAAAGTGGTAAACTATGCCACCTTAGTGTACTCAAGGTTCTAGATACCTACTTTAGGCAATTCTTAACTATTGAAATGCTTAAAGACTGCAATTTCTATAATATCTTCATGCTAAGTTCATTCATGCATCACTAACTCTACTTTCTCTCTTAGGAGTAACTAATGCACTATGGCAAGTGACTATTGCCAACTGAACTCAGCTTTTTTATATCTAGTTTATCCTATCTTCATCACCTTGTATGTGATATTAAATCAAACTTTCTCTCTTACTTTTCCATTTATGCAAGATGGTCTTTCCCTCTTAGAAATACCCCTATTAGTGTCTCAACACACTCTACAAGGCATATAAAAGGGATCCTAACAAGTAAGGAAACTCATTTCATCAAAATAAGAATTATGATGAATTCTGCTCTAGGCGCTTGGGTGCCATTCTCTAGCACCTGGGCGCTCGCTGCACGCCTGAGCGCTCACTACCCAGTGCCTAAGCGCTGGCTAGGCAAAGACATGCTCTGTTTTGCCTTGCAACGAGCGCCTAAGCGCTCAGCACTGAGCGCTTGAGCACTCAATGCTCTGCTGCGCACAAATTCTCTCTGGGCTACGGGCGCCTAAGCGCCCAACTCAGGCGATGGTCGCATAGCCCAGAATCTACAAAATTTTGCAGATTTATGGTTACTGTTCCATTGGAACATAACCATTCTTAAACACTAAAAATCAGATTCTATGTGGTTTCTAGCACTGCTAACACTCCCTAAAAATGTTGTAACACTTGTACAACTCATTAGCTTACTTAATCATGGTTTAATGGTTAAAACCATAACCTAAGTTCTATGTTCTAACTTGAGGAACTAACCAAGTTTGTCTCAAGACAATTCAATCAATTTGCATCCATTAGAGTGAAACTAACTCAGTTTCATCAAAGAAAGCAAAAACTATCAAAGAAAGTGGATTCTTGCATCTCAAATCCATTTTCTCCATCTATGCGTCATAACTTCAATCAATGGAAAGGATGAAGAAAAGATGAGATTGAAGGTTAGAAATCCCCTACCTCTTGTAGACAAGATGATAATCAATCCTTGAAGTCCTCTTGGATCTTCCTCTTCTTCGTTTCCCCTTTCTCTCTTTTCTCAGTTTCTCTCTTCTATTTTTGGCTCTCAGCCATGGGAAAGGAAAACAAAACAAGAAGAAAAGTCTAACTTTGCTTCTTATAAGGCTACTTAAGTCATACTGGAACTTTATATCTACTAAGAACACTTGAATTATGCTAAATCAAGTTTCCTAACTTCTAACAACTTGAGAATAAATACTAAGATTCATCTAAAATATTGTTTCACCTTAACTCTATTTTTTCATATCTGCTGCTAGTCAATCGGGCATTAGATGCATAACCAATATGCCTAAAAATACTAAACTAACTCTGATTACTTTCAAATTTTAACTACATCCTCTTGCACCTATTTGTGACTTAGAAACAAACTCTCTAGGTTTATTTCTCTCAACTTAGCAATTTATGCTACTATATGAGTCATTTTAGGCTACTTTTCACATTCTAAGTTGTAATAAAGTGTCTAAACGAACTCAGTTTGTCACAAAACTTAACTGACATGCCATAAAAGTAATATGCTACCTTTGTACCCATTTACAAATCTAACATGCTTTTTGGGATGTTACAATTATTATGTATGGAAATAGCACAAGATTGAAAGAAAGGAAGGAAGGAAGATGGTGTTCGGGCAAGTAGTAATCGGTCCTCCCGGCTCTGGTAAAACAACTTACTGCAATGGCATGTCTCAGTTCCTAAATCTTATTGGAAGGTAAGCCTGATTCTTTACGAGAAGATAAGATAGAATACGTTATCATGTTAGCTGGATGAATTTTAGGTTTTCTACTAAGTTGGGTATTGTATTTGCTTTATATATTTTGCTTTCGGTGTGCAGGAAGGTTGCTGTTATCAATTTGGATCCTGCTAATGATTCTTTACCGTATCCTTCCCTCTGCTTCTCTTTCAAATATTGTTATTCTCAAAAGTGTCACTTTTTAGTTGTATAGTTCAATTGATATATGGTTTCCCTTAATATAAAATATAGCTATGAATGTGCCGTAAACATCGAGGATCTTGTGAAACTAAGTGATGTAATGGTGGAACATTCTCTTGGTCCAAATGGGGGTAAGCCTATTACTTTTTTTTGTTTGAAGTTTATTATTATTATTTTTTAAAGAAATTTCTTTATGTTTTAATGTCACATAACCAATAGTACTGTGTGATGGACTATTGGAAGTGTAGGCATGGGCTGATGGTTTTCTAGATTTTGCTTTTGAGAGCACATGTGACAAGAAATATAACAAGTTATTCAGTACGTAAATCAATGGGTTCTCGTAATTAGGACCATGAATGTGTTACACCACCTTTTATAAGGTATTCGTGCCTTACTGTGTGCATATTCTGAAGTTTCTCTAGTCTTGTACAAGCAGGTCTTGTGTATTGTATAGATTATCTAGAGAAAAATATTGACTGGTTGCAAGCAAAGTTGGAACCTCTTCTGAAAGGTTGGTGCATTTTTATGCCTTAATTTCTAGATCTACAGGCTAAATAATCAAACTATAATTTCCAACAGTATCCTTAAATAGACTACAAACAACTATTCTCTTTGTTCAGTTAACATACTCTAGTGTCCTGACAATAGTATAGTATTAACATTTCAGATCACTACCTACTCTTTGATTTTCCTGGACAAGTGGAACTCTTTTTTCTTCATTCAAATGCCAAGAACGTCATCATGAACCTCATAAAGAAACTGAATTTAAGGGTATGGTTCTGTTCTTTACATCTTGGTGATGCCAAACTGTATGTTATTTTAAGAACTTATTTGTATGTTCATTCTATGCAGTTAACTGCAGTGCATTTGATTGATGCCCATCTTTGCAGTGACCCTGGGAAGTATATTAGTGCATTGCTTCTATCCTTATCCACAATGCTACATCTAGAACTCCCCCACATAAATGTCTTGTCAAAAATTGATTTAATTGAGAGCTATGGAAGGCTAGGTGCAGTAATTACTTACTTTTAGATGTCAGGGGTTAAGTATATTTTATTTAATGCTTGGTTATAGGTGACAGATTTCCACGCTGACTTTACAATTTGATTGTTGCAGCCTTTAACCTTGATTTCTATACAGACGTGCAAGACTTGTCATATTTACAATACCATCTTGATCAGGATCCTCGCTCTGCTAAGTATAGGTGTGATGTGTTGTGTGCAGATTCTTTGCCTGCTAAACATGCTTCTGATTCTAATAGTACTTTGATGTTTTGTAACTTTTTGTTGACAACTTTTAACTGTCCTTTCGTAAGATGTAGCGTTCCACATTGTATTGTGTTACTTGTCTTGTCTACCCTGGGCATTTAATGTCATATTGAATTGTTGCTAAGTTGCATTGTTATTAATAGATTCTATATGCGCCATGAGACTGGAAGGGACAAAGACACAGATTTTAACTTTTAGTGCTTCCATCCCGTGAACAGCTTCCTACTTGATGGAGAGATACTAGTCTAAAATATGAAACAAATATCATATAATGATACTCCTAAAGTTGGGTAAAGTTGGATTGTATGAATGCTCAATGTGGGCTGCTCCCTTGGTAACAGCAGCTTATAATGAAAAATGCTCTTCATAAGAAGAAAAATTATACTGCTGCAATTGGGTCATTTGTTAATTTTCTTCATTTGCAATGATTACAATGTGCTAGGATCCAAGTTGTCTATGTGGGTGGATCAAATTCCCTGGTTGTTTTTTAGTGTCTAAACTTCATAATTCTGATTGTAAATTTTGAATAGTAACCTACAAAGTGAAGTGAAGAGTTGGAAATAGTGGTGAATTCATGATCATGAATTCTTACCAACTGCTTTTGATAAGAAGAGACTATCATTTTGGGCACGGCTTTTAAAATATAAATGTTTTCATAAGGAACCTATGACAAACAAATTGATAAAAGGTTAGGATATGGCATTGAATGTTTTTATCCTCCCACCCCTACTTAAATTTCCTGGTTGATTATGTTCCTTTCTCTATTTCTTCCATAAGAAAGGCATTTGTTTATACGCTGAGTAGTTTTTTAGATGAATAGTCTTTATTATATTTGCAGAAAGCTCACAAAGGAATTGTGTGAAGTTGTTGAAAACTTCAGTCTTGTGAATTTTTCAACCTTAGATATTCAGGTACACCAAATATGCCCTGGTTTTTTTATCTGTTCATGTCAGTTGTTTAGAATCCTTTGTCGAAATTTCCTTTTCAGGACAAAGAGAGTGTAGGGAATTTAGTGAAGCTGATAGACAAAAGCAATGGGTACATATTTGCCGGCATAGAAGCAAGTGCAGTTGAATTTAGCAAGATTGCAGTTGGTCCTCTTGACTGGGATTATTATAGATATCCTTGTTTTGTCATGATTTGTCTATTCTGACTCATTTATCTTTTACCTTGGGATAAAATAAATAACCATAGAAAATATTATCACTTGCACTGTTACAGAACGGAACTACCATTGTCCTGCATTTTTTATCTGTATAAGGAGAGTCTTGCTTTCCGTGTATATAGTGATTTTAACTGCTTCTTAATTGGCCTCTAGTAACAACAATGATGATAATGAGGTAAAGGTACTATAAACACAATAGTTGCCTTTCCTGTGGAGAACATATTAACTAAATTATTGTGGACTCAGAATTGACGGCATTAGTAGGTGGAAATGACTGGTTGAAACTCGGGAGGATTTGTGTAGAACCTCTCCAGGAAATGTTCTTGTTGGAGGAAATTTTGTTCTACTTCTTTAAATTAGTTGTTCATGGAAGCATTACATGTACCAATCTGTTACAGTCTTTTGAACATCATAATGCGCTCTGTAACACTGTTCAGGTAGGCAGGTGTGTTTTGCCCTTATTTCTCAACCAAATTTTAGAAGTCCATCCACTTGAGAATTTGTTACATGTATATAATTGATATTAATGTAATGAAAGGTCCATTGTGTTTACGTTTAATCTGATATAAAAATCATGACATTGCTGCAAAGGTCCATTAGAAGGATTTTTTGTTGCATTATTGATTTCAAATCTCATGAATTAAGTGTCACTGTTACATGTTTTGATTTTAGATAATCACTTGGGTGGTTAATCTAAGCTTTCGATGAAGCTGCAAAGATGCTTCCGCTGGTCCATGAAGGATGGAAATTGAAAGGGAATAGAACAATAGTCTTTTAAGTTGCATTTTGAGCTTGCTAATGCTGTAGTTGTAATTAGTACTCTGATAATCTTGCATGTCTCAAATACATTGCATATTTTCCTTTGACCACTTTCCTAGACAAAGCCTTACTTAAAATATTGAATTCTAAGTTTCCCTTAACTCAGCAATCTACAGTTGCAGCAGTGCAAGAGAAGTACATGAAGGATGATGAAAATATTGATTATGATGATTGATGGGGAAAAAATAATTGGAAAGAGAATGACACCCTGGGGAGTAATTTTACTTTCTTCGTTACCTGTAAGTTGCTTTCATTTTGTGCTTGTGTAGCTTGTGAAACCATTGTTGAACTCTACTAATAGCATGTGACTACCATTGTGATATTGCAAAGGTTATTGTGACACAGTTTGGGTTTCTCCTATAGTAATGAAGATTCTGAAAGCATAGTGGAAGCAGCAGAGCAGCCAGTTAGTTTCAAGGCATTGCCTAATTCAGGGCTTGTTCAACTGCAACAAAGCAACTACCAAATGTGGCTAATTTTGTACAATATTATTAAGATCAGAATCCTGCATCCTAGTAGTTTTGAATGAGATTTTCGTTGGTTTTTTTTAAGTCAATTCATTTTAATTTTCACATCCAGCGTTAATGTTTCTCTTTGTTGGAGTTATGAGTAATGTGATTGAGAACTAAGCAGTATCTTTTTCAGTTATGCTGAACGAAATGCAACGCATATGGAAAATGAAAACTCTGATGTTACAAACTAGGAGCCATCTATCATGGACCCAATAAGTTTAGGTTCATGGATACATTATTTTTATCTGATAATATTTATATATAAATTTAAATGTATGTAAAAATTATTAATTAAAATTTATAAATTTTTATATGTATAGTTATTTATAAAAAAAATGATCTAATTAAATTTGTGTAAGAATGAGTATTATTAATTTTGTAGAGATTTAATATTTTAATTTTAGTTATTAATTTATTTTAATAATAAATTAATGGTTAAAAATTAATTACACTATTTATGGACCACATATTAGACATTCCCAGCAAACTAATGTTATGTTGAGGGGTATATTTCTTTTTATTTTTGAAATGACAGCAGAAAATTTGAAATGCGAGAATATATCATGTTATCATGTGGTGAGAGGCACTTTTCTCCCCGCAAAACGTCACGTGTTGAAATTATGGAAGAGCAAAAGTTAAAATAATGCAGTTGACTGTCATAGGGATGAAGAAATGCGTGTGGTGCTTCAAGCTAAGTAAGTTGTTTCCTGAAGTTTTATAAAATGAGAAAACGTTTTGACATTGAACATGTCAAATGATTACCATGTTAGTTCCCAAGCCACATGAATAAGACAAATGTACTACACTGAATTTTGCTCAGGTTTGAGATTTCTTGAAACTATACCAGCTTTCACTTAATTTTAAAATTTAAATTGCCCTCTTTTACTTCAAATTTCTCAGTAAAAATGATAAAAAAAAGTTGTCAAATACACATAGCCCCTGAGTATATATGTACGAGAGGAGGTTAGTGTGACTTTTAAAATTAAATGGATGATTATAATTTCAGCAAATCTCATTATTTTGTGACAGGTATAATTTAGCGTTTTTGACAAATAAAAACCAGACCTTTGTTTGTTTGACATTATTCAAATTTAGCGAGCCTTATCAAGTACAAATTGTATACTTGACACGATAAACACGATTCTAACAAATAAAAAAGTTAAGTCTGGTGAATAGACTCAAATAACATAATAAAAAGTATAAGTTGAATTAAAAAATTCATGTCTTATGTGATTTAACCTGATTTAATATAGCTCGAAATTGAGCTAGCCGCTTTAGGTCGAGTCGGCCATTGGCTCAAATTTTTATTATTTTTTTAATATAATAATATACACCTAAAATAAAATTATTATTTTGTTTGAAAAATTAAAAATCAATTGGCAATTGAAATAGTTATCTACTTTATTTATTATTAGCCTAAAATTAAACAACTCAAATTTCTTATTTTTTATTAACTTAATTTTTAAATATTAAATTCATTACTTTTTTAAATCATTATTTATTAATCTAATTTCCTCTTTGCAGTTTCCTTTCTTTTTTTGAGCTTCAACCCCTTCTTGTACAAAAAAAAAAGACATTATCTTTTAAAAAAATAATAAAAGAATTATTAGATTGATAGACTAACTCGCCTAACCTGTATTCCACAACAGATTAAGTTGCTCTAGCCTGAATATACTTGACCCAAACTTTGATCATGTCCAAAAATGACCCACCCAATTTGCGGGCTCTAACTCCCTCTTAAAAAAAAAGCCAAAATAGACCCGAAGATAACCACAAAAATGGCGTAAGAACGATTCAATAAAAAATAAAGACTCGGATATCTTCAACCCACACACGGTGCATGCACAACATGTGTATGCGAGTTAACTATTCAAATTCAAAGATACAGGCGTAGCACTTTTCTGACTATCCGTTTAGGGAAGTATTATTTTGTTTTCTGACTATTTCATGTTTTTTTTTTTTTTTTTTGAATGACTATTTCATGTTCACTTCAATTTTCAGCAAATAATTTTTTCGTTTTCTGACTATTTAATGTTTTTTTTTTGTTTTTCTGGTTAATGACTATTTCATGTTGACTTCAATTTTCAGCAAATAATTTTGATGAAACTTACTACCTGAAAAAAAATAATCAATTTGTGTATTGATAAAATGTAAATAATTAAAGGATCTAATGTTGATGTGCTATCATGAATCTTATGTTTTTTTTATAAAAAAATAAAATTTATTAAGAAAGCATGACTATTATAAGTTTATAACTACTATTTAAGAAATTTAATTCTTTTAATAATGTGTCAACATGTTATAAAAATCTTAAACTGATAGCGAATCAAATTTAAAGTCATAATTGAATCTAAATAAACTTGAAGTGGATTATAAGTAAACAAAAAAAAATCAATGTTTAAAAAATTAAACCGAACTGATTGGTTGAATTATGAAATGGTCATATTTTTTATTTGAATATTTTTCGATTCAACTTTAATTCAATCACGATTCAACTACAAATTTGATCAATTGAGCTAAGTGAATCATAATCTAGAGTCTTTATTGGTTCAATCTCCGATTTGGATTTTAAAATATTAAAAAAATAGAATTATGACTTATGACTTATCAGTCCTGTGCCCAATTTTAAGCATTACAAAATATCTTAGGATTAATTGTATTTGATTAAAAAAAAATTCTAGCAGTAAATATAGTACTAAAGTGTTATCCTATTGTTTTAGTTTTGACAAATTCTTTAAAAAACGGACAGACCAATTGGTTTAATTAAAGCTATAAATCAGTTTTGCCTTTGATTTAATTATGGTTTAATTACAAATTTAATTAATTAAACCAATTGAACATTCAAAAGTTTTGTTGATTCAATTTTTAGTTTAATGTTTAAAACATTGATTTTTAACTATTTTCTACTCGTCTAACATGTCTGATGTTTTAGTTAAATTCCTATTACCTTGAACGTTACCAAAGAAAAATTGCATTAAAATAGAATACAACAGCGTTAAAACAAAAAGTAAAAAACAAAAACATACCAAATTTCAGAGATTATTACTCGTTGATTCTAACAATTATTTACTAAATATCAAAGACTATTTCTGTTATGTTTATAAGAAAGAATGCTAGAAGTTTAGTCAACGCTCTTGTGAAGATCAATAACCGTGATTGGATTGAAGATCTGGCTTGAGATTGAAAAAGGATTGTCATATCGAAGTGTTCCGTTATTTCGTTCCTTTTTGCAGATGAAGTGTTGTAATTTTTTTAGCAGCCACCGAAACCGAAGTCCTCGAGATGTATATAGAAGTTCACACCCGGACTTGTAATGGCACACATTTGCGTGGAGCTGCGGACGCATTGTTAATGGTTAAGTAACCTGGTTAGTTGATTATGTCTGATATTAAATTTTTTTTAAGAAAAATTTAAAGTGAAAGAAGACTCTCCACATGTTAAGATCATAACAAAATATCAATTTCAACTAAAATTTATCCTTTATAAATTGTCTATCAATATTGAATTTGGATTCAAATTCAAATCATGTTATTGTCATAAACAAAAGACTGATTAGGTAAGTCAACTATGTTGAATATGTTTATCACATACAAAATTCACTTACATCTTAAAACAGAAATAGCTGAGAAGAAACTATATGTTCCTATATAAATTCCTTCAGTGAACACAGTGTTCAAAGTGAATCATATTTATGTTGTGAATTACATTTGTGAAGCCGCACATATAATATGAATATGCTCATCATTATTTAAACTGTCATCAGGAGTCGAAACAGGTCAGGTCAAGTCAGATTTTGTTTTAAACAAGTTTGACCTGTATATCAATTATAAGGCTTGAGCTTAACTTATGAACTTGTAATAGACAAATTTTTAAGCTCTGATTTAACCTTTTTAAAAGTCTGACTTGGTTTAAAAATCTATTTAAAAGTTTACTTTACAATAAAGCCTTTAAATAGGCTAACAAGCTCACTTTTAAATAGGCCAACAGACTTTTACACAGGCTAACAGACCTAACTTTAAATAAATGAATATGTCTTACATAGACTAAAAGACTTACGTTTAAATAAGTCAATATGTCTTTACGTAGGTTAACAAGTCTAAGCCTTGATATAAGCCAACGGGCCTACTCAAAACTAATAGGTCTTTGTTATAATTTAACATTCACCTTTTAATTTTATAGATGCTCATCACTTTGTTACTCTAGTCTTTAGTCGATGTGGGACTTGGAGATATACCAAGTTGCTCACTTTCTTACTATAGTCTTTCAAGTCTCACATCGACTAAAGATCAGAATAAGAAAGTAGTGAATATTTATAAAAGTAGGTGGTGAGTGTTAATTTATTATTTTCATTTTAATAAATGTATTACATTAAATATATTAATAACTATATTATTTATATTCTAACTTGTTAACTTAAGTTTTAATTATTGATTTTTATTAAAATTTAATTAGAAAATATATTAATATATTATAATAAATTAATAATTATAATTATAATTTATAATTATTATAAATATATAAATTATATTATATATAATTAAATAGGTTAGGTGATCTACTTAGAAACTTAAATGGCCTATTAGATGGCTTAAGACCTGATCTTTTTAGTTAAACAGATTTTTAAAAAAAATTTAGTCTAACTTATTTAGTAAATAAGTTAAACCAGGCCAAACGTCAGGCAAATTAGGTCATAAACTCCTAACAGACAGTTTTACTTATTTCCACTCTTAACTTTCATTGCGCATTATGGAAATATATAACTTATACGCAATTAAAATGTATCTGAATTTCGTTAACTTTTTTATCATAATATTTTTGAGTAGTTATTCATTCTACTGAAATGTAGCAGTTTGAGGCATTCATTTGACGGTGACATAAATATAATATTACTACATAGAGGCAAGCAAAGACCCACAAAGAATTGAATACAGTGATACGTTTTTAAGAGATGACAAATGTTTCTATTTTAGAAACATCATTTGTGGATATAACTTAAATTGTATCGCTTTGTTTTTGAAAAAATTAGCCTCACGCTTAAAATATATGAAAAATTTTCTTAAAATAAAAACAGATGCAAGCAAAGTCTTTACGTTAACAGTCCTACTAGCGGGAGATTGTGGTGTTTGCCACAATATCCGGCGAACAAAATAGTGAAAATACAGGCTTAGAATTTTCAGCAGACTGAAAAAAAAAATCACTGAAAATGATGAACTGAAGTTGGAAAAAGCAAACGATATATAGGGATAATAATCAAAGGAGGTATTAATATTTTTTTGCCCATGACATCATGGTTGCCGTAATCAGTAATCAGTAATCAGTAATAAGGGCACCGAGTTTGCTATAGAAAACAAAATTAGCATGACATAGCTGCTGCATGCATATATTTGTTTGAGTTTCTTATCTAATTTTAAAGTATGAAAAATTTCTTATTCTATATTATTAAATGTGTAATAAATTAATTATGATATTAAAAATATAATTAAAATATTAGATAATAATAAATTATAAAATTAATTAATATAATATACATTTAAAGATTTTTCTCATGCGGGAGCATCTAAATATTTATCATGTTTATTGAACTGACTGTGCTATTTCACCCGCTGCTTTATAGGACAAGTCAATCTGAAAGCAACGCTGAGAATTAATGACACGAAAAATTCAATAATATTATGTCGGATTCAGTGTAACTGTGTAATTGCAAATGCATCACAGTATCACACTAGTTTTTTTTTTTTTAATACTGACATTTCGGTGAAATAGACTTTTCATAATTATATTTGACAAGATGATAAGGACATTTTATAGCTGGTTTTTTCGGTGCAGACATTTTATAGTTGGTTGATAAAGATCTAGAGTGAATGCTTATTTTACTCTTTAAAAAATATGTGTCATGAGGTTATATTTTTTATTTATAAACATATTAAAAATTATTTTTAATATCAATTTATATCTATAAATTAATCTTCAAAATGACATTAACTTAATCCCTAATAAATATTGGTTTCATATAATTATTATTAAAGTACTAATTTGATAATTTCAATAAATGAAGGAGTAATGTTAAATTGTTTATATATTTAAAAAATCAATAGATATTTACTTGTTGATATAAGTTATAACAATGACGTATTATTTTTATAAAATGTGATTTTTAATAAAAATTTATTATATTCATTTTATATATTGTTTTGGTATATACATTAGCAAGTATATTCAATTTCAGCGTTAGTTTTAAGAAACATTTTACAAAAATATTACTATATAATCAATATATCACACAATCAGTTCATCGTTATATTTTGAATAATATATAATTTAAGTGAGTTTAATTTTAAGTAAAAAGTTATATATGTGTGTGAAGTGGACTAATTCAAGGTGTATGACTTTACACAAACTCTATTGAATAATTTTACATAAGCGTTAAATTGAAAATTTATTTGAATTAATTTATATATAGAATTCATTATGTAAAATTATTTGAATTAATTTATAAATCATTTTTTAAGTTCAAAATACGTTACGGGTGAATTAAGTTTATTTTCTTGAATAATTTTAATTTAGTGCAATTACTCATAGTAGATAAAGTTGCTTATTCAAATAATTAAAATAAAAAAAATAAATTCACTTAAATCTTGTTAGATTTGAGTAGATTTTTATATATACACAATTAAAATTAAAAAGATTTCAACGTCACATAAGAGCGCTGTATATACAGCGAATGAACCACGAATCCTTTTATAAAAAAAAATCGTGACTTTAACAGCAAGTAGCCAACGCTCATTTACTCTTCTATTTTATCTAAAAAAAATTAAAAGTGAAAAAGACGTCAAAATTGTATTTATTTAGAATATCTTGAGCCTTTCCTGTGTTGGAGAAATAGTATTTTTTCTATTGAAAAATTCTTATATCCATATTTATGTATTTTACATACATTTATATATAGAGTATATTTTATTTTATAATGAGACTCATTCTATTTAAGTATATGTAAAATATATATATATATGTAACAATTTCTCTTTCCTATAATTAGATTTCCTCGCCAACAACCCTTGCTGCGATTCACTTTCAGATTCAGGTTCCAAGTTTTAACCTACATATTTTCCTTCTAGAAGACACGGTTGATTCATAGTAAGATAAAAATTTGGCGGCTATATTAATGAATGATAGACCTATTCAATAATCAAGAGTAAGACCCTCCTCCACAAGGAACATGTTCTCTAGTTCATGATCCACGATTTAATTTTCTACGCCATCACCTTCTTAATATATTTGGATTATTACACGGTCTAGAAAGAATAAACTCAACTCAACAAGGAACTGTTTCTTCCTCTCCAAGAAGTCAGAGATCAACACAGCCACGTTGGAAACTTTTATACGATAAAAGTTCAAACCTTTGTTTTGACTCAGTGGCCTCTGCTTGGAATTAATTGGAACCAGTCCAGTCTTCTCTAAATATATTTCTCAAGTCTCCTCCCCTTTCAATCTAATGTTCCATACCATACCTTCCCAATTCAAATTAAGTTCGTAACAGTGCACCAAAACCAAAACTGATCTTTCCCACATGCTGAATGCTTTAGTTTGTGGCAGTTTGCAACACCAAGAAGAAGATGGAGAAAGTTCTAGCCCCAGGAAATCTAAAAGAAAGGATAGCAGGAGGGATAACAACCCATACTCCACGCGTGGCCTAGACAAGTTTTCTGCACTTCTTGCTGATCTTGACGAGAGAAGGCAGAAGGTTTACTCACAGATGAACCCTCATGACATATCCTTTGTTCGCTTTAAATATTCCAGCATAGATGATTTCGTCCCCATCGTGGTCAAAGTGAAAAACAAGGACCAGAAGAAACACAAAAGCCAAGAGCTCAAAGGACGACATTTGACATCTTTCTCGGATCAGCCAATGGACAACAAGTCTGCAACTGCAGCTGAAGCCAATACTACTGTGGAAGAAAGAAAGCAACCCAATTTGGAATCTGATAAGAAGGCAGCAAAGAAGAATAAGAGCTTGTCTTGGAATATGATGAAGCGACCATCTTTCTATGTGCCAGCGGGGATGATATTAATTTTGGTGTTCTTGACTGTGTTTGGTCGATCAGTTGCTACACTTTGCACTTGTGTTATGTGGTATGTAGTCCCCAAATTGAATGATAGCTCAAAAGTAAAACCAAGGAAACCCATGAAGAAGAAAGATTATGTTAGAGGGTTGAGTGAAAAGAAGATGGTGGTGAATGAAGGGTTACTTTCTCCAAGAAGTGGAGATTCCGGGGCTTCAAAGGACAAAAGTTCTGGAAAACATGGCCACCAGAGAAGCTGGTGAAGATTATCTGTATCTGATATATTCGTTCTTTTATTTTTGTTTCTTCTATTTCCATTATTTCTGGGTTGGGAATAGGATCTTGCTTTGTACAAATACGTGTATGTTTTTTCTTGGTGACGTTCTTGAGACAGGTTAAAATTTCAATCCTTCTCTTGATGACGTTTTCTGAGTGTAAATTATGGTAGAGTTAGGGCTGAGATGGTATTCCACGCCATTTTAGCTGTAAATGGAGTGTGGTTAATGGTTTTGTAAGGTTCTTGAAATTCAACTCGTGATGGTCCAACATCCTTCTCAATGCCGTACTCAGCAGCTAATTAATTAATTTAAAATTTAAAATTACAGAAAATGTAACCACGTCCCACTATATGATGAATAATCCCATTTATTTATATACTTAAAATTTGAAGTTTAACTTATATTTTTTTTTACATTGGTATATGTTACGACTATCTCACCTCATAATATGATATAATTCGATATTCACTCACACTTATATTGATATATAATATTTATACTAAATATCAAATTTAATGATAAAAAAATATTTTCATATGAATAACTGTCGGAGGAGTGAAATTTGATTCAGCAACCACCAATTTTTAATCCGTTTCAGGTGGGCAGTTTATAGTTCTAACACCTTAACTCTTTTTTTTTTTTCACACACTACACTTAGGTGGGGGAGACCTCTAATGTGACGCACATGGATAATCGTAAAATTTGATCTCACGACATCGCAATCAATTGTAAAAGTATTTAATAATTAAACTATAGCTAGCATATTTTTTTTTTTAAAAATGATGATATCATATTATTTTTTTATATCATTTTTTATATTACTTTTTAATAATTATGATTAAGTGAAAAAAATATTAACATGTGAATATTAACTTTAATGGTATGATGAATAATGTAAAAGGTGATATAAAAAATGTGATGAGAAAATCGTAGTTATTCTTCTAATATCAACTCTTTTATTGTTCAAAGTTACATGTAATTTAATTTAATTGCTCTACACAATTTTTTTCTTCTTCTGTGAAATAGTTTATATCGTTTTATTACAAAAAGAAAGAATAAAAAAAAAAGGACAGGATATTCAAAATTTCTAAACAGGTTGAGGCGTTCAATGTGATCTGGCATGGATATTCCTTATTTTGAGGAAATATTTTTCACCTAGCTCTTCCTTTTTATAAGCAACATGATTCATTCATATTTTCGAAATATGAAATTTCTAGAGTACTTTTTTTTTAAGATTTAATACACAAGGAGTATTTCATTAAGTATTAATTATTTTTAAATATTTATTATAAATTCAGTATTCAGTAAATGCTACTTATCTTAGATATTAATGTCATCAAATTATCATATAAATTCCATTTGAAATAACACCAAAGATTCCAATATTTTACTTATGATTGCACGCATTTTGATTTTGTTTTTCTTTTTAGCCAAATTGATTTTGGTGGATAAATTTAGGAAACATTGTTAGAGAACATTAGTGTGTCATAAGCTCATAATCCATCACAAAATAAGATGCCTGTCTACTCAACTACTTGGGGACCGCACCCTATTGTTAGTCAGTGCCACGTTACTAAACATCTCCAACTCCCGTCCAGATTGGGTCAGAAAAAATTCGATTTCTAGTAGTTATCTGTTGGGTTGTTTGGTCTCATTACCATTTATTCCGCTGCTAGGGACTGATCCTCCTTAGTCATGTTCTAGACCTGATCTTAAACATCCAACTAACTCCTTACCAACCCTACTATTGTTTTCTTTCTTTTTATTCTAGGGTGGCAGAGTAACCTATTATTAAAGTTGGTAAAATGAATTTAATTTATTGAGTTAACTAGTCAACTTATTATGTTTTGGTGAATTAAATTTAAGAGTTAAACTTTTTTTTTTCAACTCACATAATCTATCTTACTTAACTTGTCAGGGTCAGATTGATTCCTTGAGTTGATTCTTTTTTTTAAATGACAAGTGATATTATAAATAAATTTTTTTTGATATTATATAAATTATGTTTGAATATTTAATTAGATTATTTTAAAAATTATTTTTTAATATGTAATTTATAATTTATTATCATTATTATTTATTATTATTTTAAAATTTTATAATATTTTTAAATTTTTTATATAAAATTTTTTATTTTTTAGGTGGAGTAAGCGGGTTAACTCACAATTCATTTATTTTTTTATTTTATCTTTTATGCAAACCAATTACGTAACTCATTAACTCTTTTTAAAACAAGATGAGTTAGCTCTTTTAACTCATTTCTCAAAATAGATTAACCCACTCTACCCCATATTTTGGTTAGTTTAAGTAAGTTGAAGCGAGTCAGACGAATTGACCCGTTTTACTAGTTATACCTAGAGAGATTCTTACTTAAATCTTAGACACCTAAATAATATAATATCATTAATTAAGATTTAATATTTTTATAAATTTTTGTATCATATAATTAATTTTATAAAAATATTAAGTCTTAATTAATTTATTACACCTAATTTAAGTACCCAATATTTAAGTAAGAATTTCTCCTCTACCTATTATTAATGTACCATAAAAAACAAAAGAGTAATCTATTGATTATCTCATCATTTATTGATCCACGTATTACTTATTTACTTTCGGGTAAGCTCAAATTGAACAAGAAGTCGTCCTACTGATAAATGTAGAAGCCAATGCAAAATCACATAAATGATAGATGGTAGGTACTATTATAAAACATATTTCCGTCCCTATCACGAAGAAAAAACGTGTTTTCGTTTATCTTGCACTCCAAGCCAAGTAAATTTTAATGGTCGTAGGTAGGTAAGAAATGTTTTATCTTCTTATTTAATTTTTTTATTATTTTTTTAATTATTAAATAAAAAATATTAATTATTTTTTATATTTTAAAATATTAAATATATTTATTTTTTTATTTAATATTAAAATAATTATTAAATAAAATTTGTAAGAAAATATAACATTAATCTAGCAAGATATATGAAATGATTTGCTGCGAATTAAAAAAAGTTGTATTCTTCTATATCCTTATCTTTTGTGACTAATAATAGGAAATATTAAATTGATTTTCGTTGAAATTTAATAAAATTATATTAATCTCTCGTCTAGTTTTGAAAATTACATCTGCTTGTGTTTATCTAAACCCTTTTGAAACAGCCCACCGATCGAAAGTACTATTGGCTAGACTGACTGTACCGCGTCAAAGGAAAAGGAAGGATATTTAGAACAAGCACTACTACCAGCATAGTAGAGCGTTAAAATGATTCAAAAGAATTATGTGCAATTCTGCCATTGATGGTAATGCAAGAGCTAAGCAAGTTAAATATGATCATTTTTCATTTAGGCAACATGAACCATTAGGAGGCTTTGGGGGAATATAACATTAGTCCACCTTAGGAACTGCAAATTATGAAGGTTCTTATATAATGCATTTCAGTAGCTTTTTGAGCTTCTTTCATGTTCTTTGATAAGTTCTTTACTTCTTTCTGTTTCTTAAAAAGAA
The DNA here is from genome assembly GCA_029884595.1 of Ormosia semicastrata. Taxonomy (NCBI): domain Eukaryota; kingdom Viridiplantae; phylum Streptophyta; class Magnoliopsida; order Fabales; family Fabaceae; genus Ormosia; species Ormosia semicastrata. The sequence continues at coordinate 9,425,187 of JAQQTO010000046.1, read as the reverse complement.
TAGAAACCAAAAAAAGAAAAATTAAGCCTTCCTCGGGATAAACAGTAAAAGAAAGACAACCAGATTGTCCAATTCATCATGACAAAAAAAATGATTCCTATGATCTTCAGTCTTCAACACGCCAGATTGCTTCAATAAATTTTCCGGGGAACATAACTTGTTTTCATAATTTTCTATTGAAGAATGACCTGCAACTCAAAAGAATATATATAAAATGAGCTGCAGGATAATTCAATTAAAAGAATATAAAAATAAAGAAGAAAATACAAATTATTATTCTGAATAAGTTTATTGTTAATTGGTTAAATTAAAGTTTTTGTCTCTATAGTTTACATCCATTTTCAATTCAGTTTCTATAATTTTTTTCTTTACAGATTAGTCCTTATAGTTACAAATTTTTTTAAAATAGTTCATGTCGTTAACTTCTATTTTAATACTGTTAATTTAGTCTCTACCATACATTTTACAGAGAAAAAATAGTATCTAAAAGAGTGCTTATTAAATAAAGGAGCACTTACCTAGAAGAAATAAATACTTACTAGAATGAAAGAATATTTTAATTGATGTTTTGCAGAGAAAATAAACATCTAAAGGAGACTCTATTGGATAAAGAAATAAATATTTTGTTAATCAACTAACGGTATTATAACAACTTTATAACATAAGTTAATGACAGAGACTATTGTAAACACTTTTGTAAGTATAAATGCTAATTTAAAAAAAAAATTATAGGAACTAAATTGAAAATGAGTGTAAACTATAGGGTCTAAAACTTTAATTTAATGTTGATAATTTGATTTTAATATAACTCGATAATATGAATTGATCCCTATAATAAAAAAATCTAATAATAATAATGAGATGAAGTTTGATTATTGTAATTATATTGATGCGCATTTAAGAGTTGCAAACTCAAGTGCAGGTTATCTCAAGTAATAAATTTTCGGTGAGTCCGAGGTCGAACCACAGAGACTTGATGAAGAAAAATTAATTAAAGTAAAATAAATATTTTGTTACAACAATAAAGATGATAAATAAAATTATTCACAAGTAAAAAAGTAATTGCTTGGGTTAGGAGATCCACTATTGGTAAATAAATTAAGGATAAGATTAATTCTTTTATAACTCAATTAGAATCCACACATAACGAATGTTTCAATCGAAAAATATAACGTTCAAAATTCATTAAAAATTATATACGTAATTATATTATGATTCCTTTAATCATCTATTAACACCACCACTCATAAATGAGATCAAGCATTCATTGTGCCAAAATCTTGTCTACAATAAATCAAGATCTCCACTTTATAAGGAGAGTTTCTAGAACCACTACTTGTAAATGGGTTAAAGCATTCATTGTGTCAATCTCTTGTCTACAACAAATCAAGAACTCCACTTTACAAGGAGGGTTTTTAAATTAATTGGAAACAAAATATAATACGTATAATGATTACTTGAAAATATATCATTTAAGCACTAGAAAGAAATTAATCTAACCTTATTTCATTACCAAGAGCTTCACTCTTTCACCCAAGTAAAATGAAACTTAGTTACTCATAGATAAGAAGAAAGAAAGAGAGAAGAAGAAGAAGAAGAACATGACTTTAATTTAGAACAAAGAAAAATTACTACAAGAAAACCTAGCAACAAATTAGCATCATTTTAGTACCTAACACTTAACACCCTCAATGATATGCCAAGGCCCCCTTTTATAGAGGATTAGAGATACAAAATGACAAGGGGGCTGAGTCATTAGTGAGTGGATGAGTGGAAAATGCCAAATAACTTTTGGTGAGTGGAAAATTATGGAGATTCCTTGTCTCCGAAATCATTTTGCTCTGAAGTCATTGAATACGTCAGAATGGGCAAATATGATCTTCATAAAAGTTGTAGGCATAGATATTAGCTTTCAAATGGATTTAGTTTGAGTCCAATATCATTTCTATAACTCCAGATACATTCAAATTATTGCACACTGCTCAGGCCCAGTCACAGCTCCTCTGTTCTGACTTGCAAGCCCAACATCACCCATTAGGCCTCAGATTCAAGAAAAGTATTCAACATAAAAGTTGTAAATATAGGTCTCAACTATTTAGTATCAAAATTTCATCCCATTTGACAACTTCTAGCCCGAAAAATGGCATGAACAGTACACATAGGTCAAACTGTCAGGAATAGCACTCTAGTTCTTGCTTCAACCCCAATTTGAGTTATCTACTCGTGTGATTGGGCCTTTGAGATCTTCGTGAAAGTTATAGAGCTCTCTCTTATCTTTAAAATGTCATTAGATTCACCTCATTTGACCACCTAAATCCCAAGATATAGTCCAAATACAGAAATAATGTACGATGTAAATTATGCTGAAAAATTCAATTAAGTCTAATTTGAGTCCAAACTTACAAAACATAATCAAACTCAATCAATTAAGTACATGGAGAGTGTAAATGACTAAAAATGAAGGCTTATTAATGTATCAAATAAGTGATCATCAAATTCCCTGACACTTAGCTTTTTCCACTCCTAGGCAAAACACACAAGACCAAAACTAAAAAAACGAAACAGACTCAAAAGTTAAACACTCTAAAAAACTTAATTTCTAATAATATTTAAAAATGAAGAGCAACCAATCATTCAAGTAATCGAAACATTTATGAGGTAACATATATTCACATCTCAAATCAACAAGTAAGGAAACTTCAATTGAAAAGCATGAGTCAAGAATGATAGATTTTCACAAGATTCATTCTTAATCCCTCAAGTGTTTAAAAGGTAGGTATTTCACTCAATTCAACCCATGAAAATTGCACTACCATAAGCTTACTTATCTTCTATTTCTCCACTACTCAGAACACATGTACACACAAATCATAAGGATTTTATTCAAGGTTATAATAATGTCAAGATAAAGGAGAAGGTAATATGGATATGACAAGTTAAATATCAAAGAGAATAAAAGAACATGAAAGCTGAGTTCAATTAACAAGCATGAAAGTTCATCCAAACTCCACCTAATACAAATTCCCTTTACATATTCTTTTCTTTTTCTTTATTGCCTTGTTGACCCTCTTTTTCTTTTTACATTTTTTTTTATTTTTGATTTTTGATTTTTTTTATGATTTTTTTATGATTTTTTTTTTACAAAAAGAACATTATATATACACTTGAACCTATTAACCATTCTGTACACACACCCTCACACTTGTTCAAGAACTCATCTAATAACAAAGTCAATGCTCTCTTATTCCCTAAAGTCAGGTAAGAACATGCTTTTTTTCATTTAAGACACAAAATGAGTTCGAAATAAAGAATGGTCAAATAAGTTCAAAGGGGTTAAGTAAGAGGAAATAGGTCATTTCCAATGCTTTACATTGGCAGGAATAAGATAATTTACAAGAAGTCATAAGAATGCTTGATATCATATTAGGAATCAGAGAATTTTCAAGAAGTCATAAGAGTGTTTGTTATCATATTGAGACAATATGCTGCTAAGTAAGGCTGGCTATTTGATTAAAGTAGCTATTTCAAGAAAAATGCCTCAATCATATTTATGTATGTATATGAAAATGTAGTTTAAAAAAGAATCAAAGCAAATTCTAGACTAACAATTCCATGAGTGAAATTCACACAAGAAAGAAGAGAATGGTACAAATGTTCAATCCATTCATCAATAAGCTCAAAATCTCACCAGGCATAATTCTATCATTCTCAGTCCACTAATTCAACATCCATAACCAAGCTTGTGAAATTTAAGAAGAAAGACAATTTACTCAATCATGTAAATTTCCCTGAATTTGAATTGCTACTTCCACACAAACTGGTTATCTATCCCAATCTAGATGCGTCTCAAGAGTAAAATTACCTCCACAGTAAAATTTACTCCTTACTCTGCCATCCTTAATTGGTTTAGCTGTTAGTAAACATGACAAGCATAATAATAAATACACTTCTTAAATTTTTTTTTGGGTTTTTTTTTACACAACTATCATTCCCCCCAACCAGATCACAACATTATTCTCAATGTCAAAGATAGATAGGTAAATGATAGAAGATAGTACTTGTTGTTGTAATTATTGAAAAGAGAAACCTCACACAAAATTAAACAGAAATAAAGTACGATAAATAAAACCAAAGCTTGTAATTATTCAAATAGTTGGAGTGTCTTGGCTGGCTTTCTTTTCATTCTGCTTCCCTCACTGCTTCCTTCGGACCAATCTATCTGAATTATTCCTGGATCGGGTTCATAAACAAAAGCTTCTAATTTATCAATCAACTCATCAACAGTGGAAGCAGAGATAAGGAGTCATCTTGCAGAAGGTGTGACAAATTTTTGTTCCACAACATGGTCAACAAAAGATAACAAATTATCAAAAAAATTATTAACATTCAACAAATCTATGGGTTTATGGTAGATGTTTAGTTGGGTTCAAGAGACAATTTAAAAGACTTCTTCTAAAGTACCAAAACCACCAAGTAAGGCAATGAATGCATCAGAGTTTTCAAGCATTGCCTTCATTCGTCCATACATAGATGATACTTGAATTTTCAGTCCAATTGTCTTTCCAACGATGTTCCTTCGAGTTAAAGGTTCAGGAATGACACCTAAAACTTGACCACCTCTTACAAATGCAGAAAGTGATACAGCCCCCATTAACCCAAGGCAACCTCCCCTATATACTACACAAATGTTCCTCGCAGTAAATGTTCTACCAACAGTGCTTGCTGCGTTTATAAACTCTAAATTCTTCTCATAACTTGTCCCACAAAATATACAGATACTAGCAAATCTATGGACAGAAGAAGAAGCTCCCTCTATTTTTACACTCACACTTTCTTTGAATGATTATGAGTTGCAAGAAAGTGAAGAAAATGGAGTGTTTAAATAGGGAAGATAATAGAAAAAGTAATAATAGTTCCTATATGGGTAGGTTGCCTGTTGTCAGAAAACTTTGAAATTAAGAAACACAGTTTTTTTTTTTACTTTTTTTGTTTTGTTTTTTTTTTTTTACTTCAAGAAAACCATCAGAGTAAAAAAGTCTAGAAACCCCTGAAGGATCCCGTCCAAAGGATCGTCTGTTCAAAACTAAAATATAACAAAATCATACAAAGATAATAATAATAAATGATGACATACCTTTATGTATAGGTTTCATGGCGTATCTTTATACTACACGTCATGAGTGCAGTAATACCAAGACGGCTCAGCCAATCTGGGCATTCTTCTCCCTTCCGCTTGTAGGATATCCCAGCCTATGCATCGTCCCTCTAGTTAAAGAGAGAAAATCTGAATACGACGACCAGTGACCACAGCTAGTGAGAGGTCGCTGAAGAGCCCATGACATTAAATCACAGGATCCAGCTCAGAGGCATTGTCATGCGAGAATGCAAACACGGGACGCTTCTTTCTTATTTAACGACCGGCGTGCGAAGGTCCATCCGAGTCAATGACTTTTCGCCACTTAACAGCGTGGGCTCCTAATCTAATTAAAGACCAAGTACAACTGAAGTTTCACCTTTTTTTTCTTTTTCTTTTGCATTTTTTTCTTTTTTTCTTCTTCTTTTTTTGTCTTTTTTTTTAAGATGTACAAGATAATGTATACATGTTGTTGTGATTGTGGCTCACATCTTCCTCTGGTTTTACGTCCAGAAACGGCTTAAATGCCTTCTATGAGTCGAAGATAAGCTTCCCATCTAATTTTCTTATAAATTGGCAAACAAGATCTTTTTGAGTCAGATTTCTAAGACTATAACGCTTTTACTCGTCCTTAAAAAGATTCCATAAACTAAGAAGTTCACGCTGCACAACTCCACAAGAATGCGTCTCAAGAGTCAATAAGATATTATCTAATGACTCCTTACTCAGTCCATTCTTAATGAAGAATATTTTATCTTTTCGATTTATGGAAACTATTCTCAAAGAACGACATCGCGTGTTACAATTCTATCGTGCACACTTGTAACAAACTTGCATTCTTTTTACTCTTCTCCTTTTTGAAAATGAACTTTTACCGAGACCAGGCATGTATGGGACAAATGAATCTGAAGATTCACCAGCTAAATGAACCTTTACTTCGATTATCCAGCATATATATTCTGGGATGCCTTTGTACATTAATAGTCTCAGTCTTTCACACCTAGCTTTGTAAATTTTGGTTAGAGCCTTTTTAGGAACAGAAGAGAAATATTTTCTTAGATTTGAGAGAATGACATCTATTTTGAAGGAGAAGGAATCAGTTATTATGGAAAACTGAAAAATAAACCGATTTGAGAGTCACAGAGTACTGTTATCCGTCACTTAACCGGGAACACAAAGAACTGCAAAAAAAAGAAACAAACTTAAAATAAATTCTACTCATAACAAGGATTAGAAAGGGAGAAGAATTCTACCTCAGCAACTTGATGTTCCAGAAATGGTTTGAGTCTTTATCCATTGACCTTTAAAACATTACCATTCCTAGGATTCTCAATGTCTATGGCCCCATAAGGATACACATGTTTGATAATAAAGAGACCAATCCACCTAGATCTCAATTTTCCAGGGAATAGGTGAAGACGAGAATTATAAAGCAGAACTTTTTGACTAATTTCAAAAGTTTTTCTCAAAATTGATTTGTCATGAAAATCTTTTGTTCTAGCTTTATAAATCTTTGAGTTTTCATATGCATCATTTCTCAATTCCTCAAGTTCATTCAATTGCAATTTGCGTAACTTGGAAGCATCATCAAGACTTAAGTTGAAAGCTTTAATGGCCCAAAATACTTTATGCTTCAATTCTACAGGCAAGTGACAATATTTTTCATAAACTAACGATAGGGTGACATGCCTAAAGATGTTTTGAAAGCAGTACGATAAGCTCAAAGTGCATCATTTAGTCTTAAAGACCAATCTTTACGATTTGGGTTAATCATTTTTTTCAAAATTTGTTTAATCTCCCTATTTGTTAATTCAACTTGTCCACTTGTCTAAGGGTGATAAGGGGTAGCAATTTTATGTGTGATGTCATATTTCTTCATTAAAGATTCAAATAGTTTATTACAAAAATGTTTCCCCCCATCACTGATGATAGCTCGAGGGATTCCAAATCGACTCAAAACATTTTCTTTTAAAAATTTCAAAACAGTTTTGTGATCATTGTGTCGACATGAAATCGCCTCAATCCATTTTGAGACATAATCAACTGCAACTAAAATATACACAAATCCAAATGATGATGGAAATGGACCCATGAAATCAATTCCCCAACAATCAAAAATTTCAATGACAATGATAAGGTTCAAAGGCATCATATTTCTTTTAGAAATGGACCCCAATTTTTGATAATTTTCATAACTTTTGTAAAAAGTATAACTGTCCTTGAATAAAGTGGGCCAATAAAATCCACACTACAAGATTTTTGCAGCTGTTTTCTTTGAAGAAAAATGACCTCCACATGCTTCTGAATGATAAAATTTAATGACACTACTTACCTCATTGTCAGGTACACATCTCCGAAAGATTTGATCAGGACAATATTTGAACAAATATGGGTCATCCCAATAGAAATTTTTCACCTCAATCAAAAACTTTTTTCTGTCTTGGTGCGTCCATTGAGCCGGTATCTTACCTGTTACAAGAAAATTGACAATGTTAACAAACCAAGGCATGAAATTGACAGAAAATAAAAATTCATCAGGAAAAGAATCATTGATAGGTGTGCTATCAAAAGATGAGTCTGTTGTAAGTCTGGATAAATGATCTGCAACAACATTTTTGACTCTTTTCTTATCTTTTATTGTGATGTTGAATTCTTGAAGCAACAAGATCCACCGTATTAACCTAGGTTTGGCATCCTGCTTAGACATTAAATATCTAACAGCAGCATGATCAGTGAAAACAACAGTGGAAGAACTAATTAAATAAGCTCAAAATTTGCCCAATGCAAAAATTACAGCAAGTAGTTCTTTTTCAGTAGTGATGTAATTCATTTGTGCACTATTCAAAATTCGACTTGCGTAATAAATTACATGAGGCTTACCTTCCTTTCTTTGGCCTAAAACAGCCCTAACAGCAAAATCACTAGCATCACACATCAACTCAAAAGGCAAAGACCAGTCAGGAGATTGCATGATAGGAGCAGAAATCAAAAGATCGATTAATTTTTCAAAAGATTTCTGACAATCTTGGGTCCAATCAAATGGTACATCTTTTGTTAGAAGATTACATAAAGGTCTAGATATGGCACTAAAGTCTTTTACGAATCTTCTGTAAAATCTTGCATGTCCTAAAAAGGAACGAACTTCTCTGACTGTTTTTGGGGAAGGCAAATGAGCAATTAATTCAACTTTGGCCTTATCAACTTCAATTCCCTTAGAAGATATCACATGACCTAATACTATTCCTGAGGTAATCATGTAATGACATTTTTCCCAATTTAATACAAATCATTTTTCTTCGCATCTTTGAAGAACTTTTTCCAAATTATCAAGACAATTTTCAAAAGAATTTCCAAAAATAGTCAGATCATCCATGAAAACCTCTAAATAATGCTCAATCATGTCACTGAAAATACTTAACATGCATCTTTGAAAAGTTACCGGAGCATTACAAAGACCAAAAGGCATTCTTCTATATGCAAAAGTGTCAAAGGGACAAGTAAAAGTGGTCTTTTCTTGATCCTCCAATGCAATTGGTATTTGATTATACCCTGAATAACCATCAAGAAAACAATAGTAGGGATGTCCTGCTACTCTTTCTAGAATTTGATCAAGAAATGGCAAAGGAAAATGATCTTTCCTAGTGGCTGCATTCAATTTTCTGAAATCAATACACATACGCCAACTAGATGAGACTCGGGTAGGTATTAATTCTCCTTTTTCATTTTCAGCCACTGTTATTCTAGATTTCTTAGGCACAACTTGTGTAGGGCTTACCCACTGGCTATCAGAGATAGGATAGATAATTCCAACATTAAGTAATTTAAGAACTTCAGCTCTAACTACCTCTTTCATGTGTGGATTTAATTTTCTTTGAGGTTGTTGAGATGTTTTAACATTATCCTCTAAATGTATTCTATGTGTACAAATTAATGGATTAATACCTTTTATGTCCTTTAATGTCCATCTAATTGCACTTTTATGCCTTTTAAGTACTTCTATCAACCTACCTTCTTGTTCTTTGGTCAGGGATGAGGAAATTACCACTAGAAAGCTTTGTTCTTCCCCCAAAAATGTGTACTTCAACCCAGCAGGTAATGGCTTCAGTTCCAATGTGGGTACTTCTTCATGGGTATCATCATTCATGGGTTTTAGCTCTTTGAATCTTGGCTTCCTTCCTTTGTATTCCATTTCCTGTGTACAATCAAGCAAAGAACATATTTCAGAAATATCATCATCTAATTGTGTAGCTGAATCAAATGAATTAATTAAACAGATTTCTAATGGGTCAGAAGAACTCCTGGTTTGAAAATGATCATATATAATGGCCTCAATCCTTTCAACTTCTTCCTTTTCATCATAAACTTCATGTGGTTGCTTGCACATGTTGAAAACATTAAGCTCCAGTGTCATATTTCCAAAAGTTAACTTCACCACTCCATTTCTGTAATTTATCAAAGCATTAGATGTTGCTAAAAATGGGCGACCTAGAATAACAGGAACTGACTTAGAACTATCAACCAAAGGTTCAGTTTCCAAGACAATAAAATCCACAGAATATATGAATTTATCAACTTGTACCAACACATCTTCCACTATTCCTTTCGGGATTTTAATTGATCTATCAGCAAGTAGAAGAGTTACAGAAGTTGGTTTTAACTCACCAAGGTTGAGTTGCTAATAAACTGAATATGGAAGCAAATTAACATTAGCACCAAGATCAAGTAAAGCTCGTTCAATTTTATGTTCACCAATAATGCATGAAACTGTAGGACAACTAAGGTCTTTATACTTCAACTCATTATTGTTTTGAATAATGGAACTTACCTGTTCAGTAAAAAAGGCATTCTTTTTCACATTGTGTTTTCTTTTAACAGTGCACAAGTCTTTCAAAAATTTGGCATAAGAAAGAATCTGTTTGATAGCATCTAATAGAGGAATATTGACTTTCACTTGTTTAAAAATTTTAAAAATGTCACTGTTATGGTTCACTTTACTTGAATTGTTTAATGCTTGAGGATATGGGGGTGAAGGCAAGGGTTTGGTCTCCTTTTGACTAGGTGGCTTATCAACTCCTTCCTCATCTTTGGGACTTAACTCATCATTTTTCTCACAAGGTTCAGGAATTTGTTTTTCAACAACCTTTCCAATCTTAAGAGTTATCACTGACTTGACTTGATCTATTTGTTGGCTTTCTGAACTACCATCATTTAGGTTGTACTGACTCTTGGGATTTGGTTGAGGTTGAGAGGGAAATTTTCCTTTCTCGTGAATGGCAAGTGCAGAAGAAAGTTTAGTAAGAGTGTCTTCTATGTCAATCATGGCTTGAGTGTTTTGATTATTAAAGGCCTCTTGCTTTTCCATGAATGCATGCAATGTTCCCTCAAGGTCTTTCATATATGGTGGGACATAGGGTGCATATCCTTGAGGATTTTGAGAATCTTGTGCCTGAGGAGGTGGTGGTTGCATGAATTGTGCCTGATTGTTGGTCCTCCAACTGAAGTTCGGGTGATTTTTCCATCCCGAATTGTATGTATCTGAAAAAAAAGAAGTGAATGGCTTTTTAAAATTGTTCATTGCATTTACTTACTCATGCACAACTTCTTTAAAAACAGAAATTTTTGGACATTCATTTGTTGAATGTCCCAATTCATCACAAATGCTACAAATTTCTTCATTTTGCACAGATTTGATTTCTTTTACTTTCCCTGATTCCATGGCTTCAACCTTTTTAGCCAAACTAATAAACCTAGCATTTAAATCTTCTTCTTGACTAAGATGATATTTTCCTTTACTAGCATTTGCAAGGTTTGATGTAATTAAATTTTCAGAAGGATTAGTACCATGCCAAGATTGAGAATTTTCAACCAAATGATTTAAATAGTCTAAAGCTTATTCAGGTTCTTTATCAAGAAATTCACCATTGCACATTGTTTCCACAAATTGATTAGTTTCGAGTGTTAACCCTTCATAAAAGAAGCTTATAGTGTGCCATTTTTCAAAACCATGATGTGGGCAAGAATTCAACAAATCTTTAAAACGTTCCCAACTTTGAAAATATGCTTCATTTGAGTTTTAGGAAAAATTTTGGATTTGTCTTTTCATAGCATTGGTTTTATGTGTTGAAAAAAATTTCTTCAAAAACTCACATTGCATTTCTTGCCATGTGCCAATTGATCTTGGTTTCAAAGTGTTAAGCCAAGCTTTTGCTTTATCTTTTAAAGAAAAAGGAAACAATTTAAGCTTAACAACCTCTTCAGTGCAAGTTTGATCATGAAAAGCAGTACATACTTCCTCAAATTCTTTTAGATGTAAATATGGGCTTTCAGATTCCAAACCATAAAAATTAGGAAGTAAAGAAATCATACCTGACTTGAATCTAAAATTGTTAGCATTGAGTGGAAAGATAAAATATGATGGACTAGAATTTCGAGATGGTTGCAAATACTCACACATAGTTCGCAACAGTTGATTTTCATGTTCATCATGCACACTTTCATTTTCAGCCATTGTGGTTGATGTGTGTGATTGTGATTCAAACAAATCAATATGTAAAGTACTAGGATTAACTTTAACCAAACGATCAGAATTTAAATCACGATACCAATTAAACATAAACAAGTAACTTAAAATATAAAATAAAATGTACAAGCTAGCGGTATAAACTGTCCAATAAATATTAACAAGGGTGTGGTATAAACCAACCACCAAATAAGTTAATAAACAGAAAAATTAAAAAGTTAGTATGCAGATAAATTAAAATGTTAGAAGCAGGTAAAGTAAAAAGTTAGATAGTTAGTAAGAAAGTTAGTAAGTTAGTAAGTTAGTAAACAAAAATAAATGACAAAAAATAAATATAGAAAATAAAGTACAAAAAATAAATTTAAAATATGAAAACTAGAGAATCGATGGAAGTTCGATTTTTGCTCCTATTATAGAGAGAGAGAAGAAGAAAGATTATTTCATTAATGATTAAAGATTATAGAGAAATTAGGAGAGTTTCCTCCACTAAATTAGTACGTTAGTAAGTAAAAAAATAAAATTAAAAGAATAAAATATATACACAAAATATTTATACCATAAATTTGTTCTTCAAATCAAGTCCCAAGCAACGGCGCTAAAAACTTGATGCGGATTTAAGAGTTGCAAACCCAAGTGCAAGTTATCTCAAGTAATAAATTCTCGGTGAGTCCGAGGTCGAACCACAGAGACTTGATGAAGAAAAATTAATTAAAGTAAAATAAATATTTTGTTACAACAATAAAGATGATAAATAAAATTATTCACAAGTAAAAAAGTAATTGCTTGGGTTAGGAGATCCACTATTGGTAAATAAATTAAGGACAAGATTAATTCTTTTATAACTCAATTAGAATCCACACATAACGGAGGTTCCAATCGAAAAATATAACGTTCATAATTCATTAAAAATTATATACGTAATTATATTATGATTCCTTTAATCATCTATTAACACCACCACTCATAAATGGGATCAAGCATTCATTGTGCCAAAATCTTGTTTACAATAAATCAAGATCTCCACTTTATAATGAGAGTTTCTAGAACCACCACTTGTAAATGGGTTAAAGCATTCATTGTGCCAATCTCTTGTCTACAACAAATCAAGAACTCCACTTTACAAGGAGGGTTTTTAAATTAATTGGAAACAAAATATAATACGTATAATGACCACTTGAAAATATATCATTTAAGTACTAGAAAGAAATTAATCTAACCTCATTTCATTACCAAGAGCTTCACTCTTTCACCCAAGCAAAATGAAACTTAGTTACTCATAGATAAGAAGAAAGAAAGAGAGAAGAAGAAGAAGAAGAACATGACTTCAATTTAGAACAAAGAAAAATTACTACAAGAAAACCTAGTAACAAACTAACATCATTTTAGTACCTAACACCTAACACCCTCAATGATCTGCCAAGGCCCCCTTTTATAGAGGATTAGAGATACAAAATGATAAGGGGGCTGAGTCATTAGTGAGTGGATGAGTGGAAAATGAGTAAAAAATGTCAAATGACTTTTGGTGAGTGAAAAATTATAGAGATTCCTTGTCTCCGAAATCATTTAGCTCTGAAGTCATTGAATGCGTTAGAATGAGCAAATATGATCTTCATGAAAGTTGTAGGCATAGATATTAGCTTTCAAATGGCTTTAGTTTGAGTCCAATATCATTTTTATAACTCCAGATACGTTCAAATTACGGCACACTGCTCAGGCCCAGTCACAGCTCCTCTGTTCTGACTTGCAAGCCCAATATCACCCATTAGACCTCAGATTCTGGAAAAGTGTTCAACATGAAAGTTGTAAATATAGGTCTCAACTATTTAGTATCAAAATTTCAGCCTATTTGACAATCTTTAGCCCAAAAAATAGCATGAACAGTACACATAGGTCAAGCTGTCAAGAATAGCACTCTAGTTCTTGCTTCAACCCTAATTTGAGTTATCTATTCGTGTGATTGGGCCTTTGAGATCTTCGTGAAAGTTATAAAGCTCTCTCTTATCTTTAAAATGCCATCAGATTCACCTCATTTGGCCACCTAAATCTCAAGATATAGTTCAAATACAGAAACAACGTAAGACGTAAATTATACTGAAAAATTCAATTAAGTCCAATTTAAGTCCAAACTTACAAAACATAATCAAACTCAATCAATTAAATACATGGATAGTGTAAATGACTAAAAATGAAGGCTTATTAATATATCAAATATGTGATCATCATATATATTTAATTTCATCATTTTTTTATCGCTACTAATTATTAAATAATATTCCCATAGCATGTCTATTTTTTTGGAGGTAAACCACATTGCATTATTGTAACTAATATAAGTGGGTGACACAAATTTAACGCGGAATGGCACAACCGATATCAAAGAACATGTAAAAGCACAAAGGCCTTTTTGTTGTTAAAAACAATTGTTGATATTAATATTAATATAGCATATTGCTCATCTCATCCCCAATAGAAGGGAAATACAGATTGTAGAGACGTAAAGGCCAGGCGAGAAGAAAGAAAGAGAGGGTTACACAGAGAGAGAGAGAGAGAGGGACGGAAACATGGGGCTGTGCTTTGGTTGCTTCGACGGGGGCAACAAGCGTATGACCAAGGAGGAGGAGAGATTGGCCTCAGAAGAAGCGCGCGCTAGAGCTGCTGAAGCCGCCCAGAAAAAGCATGCATCTTCATCTTCTTTTTTTTTTTTTTTTTACGATTTAATGATCATATATGCTTATATAATATAACCATTGCATTCCTGCAAATGTTTCACGGATTTGGGTTTTTATTTGGAAACCCACACCACATGTATATGTCATTTATTGGAATCTTGATCATCATATATATTATACTTGTGGAAATCTATTGATGTCATTTTTATGCATGCTTCTCATCCTTCAATACCATCCATATCTCCATGTTGCAACGCAAAGCATGTCGGCATGGTGATCATTACGCTTATTCATGCAACCTACATTCCAAGTTATGGATAGGATAACGGGGAAAGGCATCGTGCCGTGCGTGTGACATATATACATGTTCTGACATGTTTGTGGAAGTCCATAAGTTGGAAGATGCATGCAAGGCCTGTTGTGATTCTTAATTAGTAAATGAAGCATAATTGCTGAAAGTTGTTGATATAGGATGAAACATAAAAAAATAAACAAAATAATAATAATGCTCTTATAATGGCTTTCTGTGGGTGACGGTATAGGCATATATATATATATATATATATATATATATATATATATATATATATATGTATATATATATATATATATATAGATAGATAGATAGATAGATAGATAGACTAACTTTAAGGTGTTGATTGTCATTGCAGGCAAGAGCAACAAGGAGAGGCTAAGCAACCAGAAACGGAAAAGCAATCTGAAGAAAACAACAACAATGGCGAACCGTTTGTAAAGGTTTAGTGATTCGAGAGGCAACTTAATTTCTGGCAAGTATTCATTCATATTATGGTTAAATCTGCTGAAATTTCATCATAAAATTCTAGAGAGATTCCGTATATTTTGATTAGGAATTCATTGCGCTTTTTTTTTAAATTTTATAAAAGAAAAAAAGAAATTATTTCCCTTTGATCTGCTGCTTTGATGCCCTTGCCGTTTGGCTAACAATCTTCAAATGGATTTAGACCATATTCATTTATTAGACCATACTGATCATAAGTTTAGACTTTTTTATTTGTGGGTGCAGTGGCAGATGGGTTGAGGTTAGGCAATTTGTCTGTCCGAGCCAACTGTTTATTACATGTAAGGTGAACGATCTATCTGATAAATTTTAGGTTGCTCTTTTTTTTTTTTGTTAGGCAGTTTTGTTTTGTTTAAGTTTCATGAAAATGAACTCATACTTTTTTCATCGACAGAGATCATTTTAATACAATGAGCATTAACATCTACATAAATACATGCATAGTTGATGATAAAAGATGTGTGCATCATTTTGAAAATTTCTCACATTAGGGTATTTACAGGCATGCATGGGCTGGATTGTTTTGAATCTACACATAGCTTGTGCTTAAAATATTTGGATCATACCAATTTGGAAAATTTTAAAGAAACCTAGCAAACCAACCTGTTGAAAACTAACAAAGACTTTGTTTTAAACTCTTTTTTTTCTGTAATCAAGATTTGCATTACAAGCTTCACAGTAATGCAGCTCATTTCACTGAGTCAAAAAAGCTGTAATAGCAATTATCAAGCCAAAAACAATTTTGTATTGGGTATAGTGGTAAACATTTAAACACAATATCAATGATAGCCAAATTCAAAATTTTTCCTGGATTCTGTTAAAGCTTAGCATATGCAGTATCTACATGCCAACACCACTCTTTCACATGAAAAAGTGATTAAAATGCAATGGGGGGGGGGGTAACAAAAAGATAATTTTTTTTTTAATCAGGAAATTCCTTTACTCCTGAATGAAATCCACTTCTAAACTAGACAAATCCAAACCGACTTACTTACTGAATCAAACCAACCCAGTTGGATTGGGTTAACTTCCCTGCTTTTTTCATATTGTGTAGATTAGGACCACTCCTGACTGAATTGTGTGTCAATGTAGAATTTTATACCTTCTTTTGTGCATAATGAAAATATCTCCTAACAGATTAGAAGATCATTTGCCTCATTGGTTTTTCCTTTCTTGTCTTGCAGTATTAAGTATAGGTCCAGTCAAATTCTCTGCACTGCCAGCTTCCCTTGTTCCGAAGATGAACAAACGGTCTTTTACTACAATTGTACCATCGATCAAATTTGTTGTTTTCCAGACCAAGAAATATTCTGTTTGATTGCAAAGAATTCGTGGTGTAAAAGGAAACAAAGGATAAGTTGAGAATGTAGTTTGGTGTCTTTTTTTTTCTCTCTCCCTTTCTTAATATTGAAGCAACTCCATTTTCCTTTTGCGAAAATTGAACGCATCAACCAATTTACATTTTTTTTAAGCAAAGAACATGAAACTGTTTTCTGATTCTGCCATTGGTGAAGTACGTGCATATTCTCGGAGTAATAATCTGAGCTACCGAGAAATATATGACATGGAATTTAAATGTGTTGTCAGAATAATTTTGAAATAAAGGATCTTAAAGAGTATTACCCTCGGAGTAAACAAGAATTGCTCCCAGCTTTGAGCATCTCTTGTAAGTTGTAACCAAAAAAACGCTTTGAGCTTTGCATTAAGTATTTAAAGTGAAGAATAGCAGGATACTCCATTTGGAGTTTATGATGATCTCGCAATGAAATCCTTCCTGTCAAATGAGCTTTGAATGGATGAACCAGCTTGGTGGTGGAAATGCATAAGAACTGCTCAATACCCAATTCCCAATTCTTGGTGTTCCTTTTCTGGAAGAATTGAAGAAGAAAACAAAGCTTTATTGAAAATGTCGGCAGCTATCTCAAAAGTAATAACAGATGATATATTGAAGTCGAAACTGTCTCCTTTCTTTCCTGTCCACGAGACTAACTCTGCCCTTTTATATGCAGCTTGCTTCCTCTCTTTTTTTTTTTAATTCCCGGCTTCACACCACCCTTTGAACCAAAGTTAATACCACTATACTAAATACCTTGAGTGAGCAATTTGAAATAGTGATGAACATTAGAGTAATTTCCTTTCACAGTACAGAAAAAGTACCAGAGCTACCAAAAAAGTAACAATCAAAGCATAGTATTGTGGCAACTTCAACTATCTAGAACCTGTCATTGTTTGATAGGATGCTATAAAGGTATTAATTCTACTTGTGAAACAAGGACATTTGATTAGAACAAAATGTAGTAATCTATAGATAAGTAGCTAGATTTAGCTATACATTTTGAACAAATCAATATCCAAGCAATGGTAACCGTAAGATGAGTATTTATGCCATTTAGTTGTTGCTCGTGTGTTTTCTATCATGCTCTTAATTGAGTTCACTTTCCCTCGAGCAAAAACATTACAGGTATATTCCTAAAGTCTCAATTACTCGAATTTTTGGACTGGAGCAGAAAGCTTCAGTTCATACGCAGCTTGAAAGAAATCTGCTGCTTGTTGTAATGAACCTTCCCTTTTTGAAACCAATCCAAGGTTGAACCACGCATCATGGTTTGTGGGTTCTAATCGCAAAGCACTCATTAAAAAGCTTCTTGCAATTGGAAGTGATTGCATACCAAGTTTCAGCAACAATTCCGCTGTTGAAATGATACTGGGAATGTAATCTGGTTCTATTGACAATGCAACTGAAAAGGAAACAAAGGCCTCTTTGTATAATGATTGAGCTTCAAACAAAGTACCTGCAATTGTGCACAGCCATGGAATTGCAGATCAGTGATTTTTTAATGCATGGTGTTACCATGTGCATAAACACACAATGCAGAAACATGCAGTAGTTCAACAATAAAAACCTGAGCAGACAGGTTCTTCACCTGTAATATGCCAACTTTTTGGAGAAAAAAATTCTATCAACTGGCCTTTGTCAATACAAGCTTTTGCATCAAGCAAGGAACCAACATCTGCATAAATGGTAGCCAAATCCTGCCAGGCTTCCATTTCCAACTTCCTTTCTGTTAATGCCTGCTAAGGGTGGTGAAAAAGTTAGAAGGAAAATCTTCTTGAGATTTCAGGAAAAGAATTTAATCATTACTCTAACAATAATTAAAAAATATAAAATTGTCCCTGATAATTAATTCCCAATCCTCCACTCTAAGCATATGATCATCTTTGGTCATCCAAAATGAAAATTCTAGCATATAAAAATTGGGAAAGGAGGAGAATGGGAGAGTTTCTTTTAACCGATACTAAAAAACCTTAGAAGTAGTAGTTTTAATTAACTAGTCTAGACATAACCCTCTTATTTTTTAGCAGCTTCCAATAGACAAGTGCCATTGCTTCTTTTCAATCAACTTTAATATCAGTCTATACAAGGGATATTATGGAGTTTTTCCCTTAAAAGTAATACACACCTCATGCCTGAATGCTTTTGCTTGATCAAAGTTTTTATCTTGAAGCCAAAGCTCCTTTTCTGCTTGAATTAGTGCTAGCAAGATTCTGTAGGTCTCTATTGCTTGTTTGGGCTGCTGCTGAGCAATTTGAAGCACCGCTTTCAATCTTAGAAGTTCTAGCTGATCCACCCTCCCAGCCTCATCTAAAGCAAAATCAACTATAGTTTCAGCATCCTTAAACCGCTGCTGTGCAGATACTATGAGTGCTAACAGCTGCCAACCTCTTCCTGAGCTGCCAACAGTCACATCTGAGTACATCATTATATTGTCATAAGCTGCATCCAGATTCCTTTGAATTGCATTTTCCAGGCCAAGGCTGAATATAACTTCCGAGTCACCATTTCCATTTACAGCAGCACGGTTTAGGAAGTTCAAAGACTCTCTTTGAAATAAACTTCTTTCAGAATCCAGTACAGAAATTCTAGCTGCAGCCCCATAGCAAACGCCAAGAAATTTGTGGCCTTGACCCAAAAAATGCTCATTTTGATGCTTGGATAGATCAATAACTTCACGTGAAAACTTAATGCCATCATGAGCATGGCTGGGATCGTGGGAACACAGTTTTGCTCCAAACAAAAATGAAGGAAAATGGGGTCTATGCTTTGCTTCAGAACTACCACAAGCCTTCCTTAAAAGCTTCAATGCTGCTTCATTATGTCCTGCTGCACTATAACACAGAGCAAGAAAGTACCACCTCTCAACTCGATCATAGATACCTGGAAGGATCTGCTCTACATGATCTGCCAACGACTCAAACATCCCAGTAACTGAAAGTGCAAATGTAAGATGATCCATTATTTCGGCATCCCAGTCAATTTCCTGAATTGCCACCTTGCTCATGAGTATTAATAGCAAAAGTATTGCTTCTTCAATGTTACTCTTGGGTGGTGTAGGACCCCACTCTTGCAATTGAGAGGGTGGGCTTACTTCAACACCACCATAGAGTAGCATTGTAGCTAAATCTTTTTGTAAACCAGCCAACCTCCATTGCTCCAAATTCCATGGCTTGACCAGAGCACGACGATATGCAGTGACAGCTTCATCTAGAAAGCCTGCCTTGATCCATAGGTTTGGAAGCAACTCCAATGCTCTGTGGAACATTTCTTGCAACTTACAATCTTCACCAATACCCTCAGGCATTCCATTAGGAAGGGCAGATTCAACCGTATCCAGAATTATTCTGCACTCCTTTGCAGCCTCTGATAAATAAGAAAACATCAGAGTCATTAGAATCAGCACCCTTGAATGTAAAACCTCTCCTCTATATAATCTACATAATAGAGTTAAATTTATATGCACTTATATGATGCTTCATATAGAGAAATATTCAAGATCCACTTCCTCAAAGGTCGAAACTTTCAATATTTCACATGCAAAAATTACATCATTTAGCAAAGCCATGCTTAGTCAAACATCATACAAGCATATGAAAATCCTCTAAAAAGAGATATAAAGGTAGTAATACCAATGTATTGCCCATGTTCCTCTAATGATCTTGCTTTAAGCAGAATTGCCTCAAGAAGCAAGCTTACTGAATGCAATGACATCACATTAGGAATCACAATGATGTCTGCCTTGGAACGTGGTTTTCTTTGCTTGGTTCTTTCAGCAATTGCCCTGATCATCCTTGGGGTCAAACCCTTGATGTCTATACCTTGAAACACTTGAAGGGCAGCATCAAAATTCCCTCTTTGGTATTCAAGCCTCCCCAGTAAAGCCCTAGCTTCCTGAAATTCATTCAGAAAGAGGGAAAAACTTTTTCTTTAAAAAAAGGGGTCTGATATTAGCTGGAAAAAAATGCACATGACATTTTGATCAGACTAAATTCATATAGAAAGAAACACATTTCTACCTCATAATTTAACGAAAGAGCTTCTTTTAGAGTAGATTCAGCTTCTTCTACTTGGGTTTCATCGAATTTCGATTCCCAATCCCCAGTCCTGGAAGAAAGTCCACTGGCGGAAAAATCCCTTGTTGCGAGGGAATCCGGCGACTGTGGCGGCTCTTCAAATTTGTATTGATCCCCGGAGCAAGCGCACAACATTTTGGAAAAAAAAAGACCAAGAGGGAGAAAAACAAAAAAGTGTGCAACTTTCCCTTGAAAAATGAGACAACAACAATCACTTCTCAGCGCACGCCTTGACACCTTTAAGAAACATGTTTCTGTTAAAACTCGTCTAATTTTGAACTACAATTGTAAAATGATCAACACAACTGAAATAACTGAACTGCACAGTGATGATGGCTAGTGTAGTGTCTAAAGCAATCTTGATGTTAATGAAGAATGTGACAAAGTTCCCTTTTACCTTGAAGTTGAAATATTGCAATTTGTGTCGTAAAACAGCTAATAAACACAAGCAACAATGGAGATCAGAAAGTAGCTTATCAAACAACGCAAATGATAATAAGTTGGTCTAACAGAAAACCAAACCCCATGATTCAGGGAAAGAAACAAGCAAAGCAAGCTTCGGTCGTTGGTAGAAGGAAGTGAGAAGAAAGAAGAGGGATAGAGACACGAGACATGACAGGTTTTTGAAAAACAACGATGGCAGGTCAGAAAAAGTGAAGAGGACAAAAGGTCGTGCAGCTAAACACGGGTGGTGTGGGGGGTGTGGGGGGTGGTGAATGAAAAGGGCGAGACAAACAATGAGAACAGAGCTTTGGACTTACCACAGGGAGCCCAGATTCCAAAGACATCAACTTTAGCGGTCTTCGACACCATGAAAGCTACCCTTCTCTTCTGCTGTTTCTATGTTTCCTAAGGGGGACCAATCCCAAGCTTAAGCTTATGCAAGCAAATGTTATCAACTGGGTTCAGAGATCTGACTTTTATTTCTCTCTCTCTCTCTCTCTCTTTATTAAAAAAAACAATTGTGACTTTTTGAGTGCAGAAAGTTTGCTGGTGGAATAGGCTAATAGGAGGGGCAAAGTTCAAACTATGGGGGTATGGTTTGCGTTCAAATATTAGTTCAGTTTTTTTAAAAGCAAAAGGCAAAAATGGGCGCCCGGGAAGTAAAGAAGTTGTAAAGTGAAAGCTAAAAACCAAGAGGGGAAGGCAAGGGCTTTGTCCTATGGTGCATTATGTACATAAAAAGATAGCCGTTGATTTAATATTAAATTAGATAAAGGCAGGAAACAATTATTGGAAACTGGTTGAATAAGTAAAATGCATAAGAGTTGTAAATTTAAAATGTGGTCCTGAAAGGGAAAAAAAATAATGTGTAGTTAATTGAAGAAATTTCTATAGCTTGTTTTTAATTAATGAGCTTTCACGGGATAACAATTAACTAAAAAGCACTCAATGTGAAATTGCTTTGTGGGAAACAATAGCAGTAACTCAAAGGAAACAATGGCAATAAAAGAAAATCATGACATGACAACAAAATCCCACCAATGAAACCATGGCAGCAAAAGAAAATCTCACCGATCCAAACACAAAATCACCTCTACATTGCAAAACAAATTCAAACCAACCAAATCAAGCCAAAGTCTCAAGCATGCACCACCAACCACCACCTTGCACCAGCTCTTAGTCGACAAACAATGGCCATGGTTGCCGTACAAACAACAACTCTGCACAACAAAGCTCTCAGTGGACGAACCCTACTCAACACCAAACACTCAACATCGCCCAGCTCAAAGTGCAAATCACAGGCTTCGACTTCCAATACAAATCACAGTAGTTGAGTTCAGTAAAGTGTTGAATGAATTACTTGTACGGTTCTACCAAACTTACAGTAGTTGGGAGATATGGATACTCTGCTCTTGGTCAAAAACAAGATGTTGTCATGTTACTTATATCTCAGCCATAATTTAGAAACAAAACTTAATCCAAGGCAAATATTATGAAAAAAAAGTTGTATACATATGTATATAGGGCCTCACCCCATAACGAGACTCATCTCATACGACTGTATATAAGATATGGCCAATGCTACTATACACCTAGTCATGTTATGGTGTATAGTACACTGTTGACTTGACCTACCATTCTCGGTCATTTTTGTTTGTACCCGGTCATTGTTTTAGCTAGTAACGAAAGTTACCGTGAATGAAAATCTCAAGTAAGTGTGGTCAAAAAATCAATTGATGAAAATAATTATCAGAACAGGGTAGCTCTTTCTTTTGCCATTCGTTGCTCGAACGAAGGAAGCTGCGCGAGTGTTGGTCGTGAAACCATCGCAATGGATTGAAATAGAGATTAGCAGAGACGAGTGTGAAGCGGTTTTTGCAGTGAGTCATTCTGCTGGCAGTTGAGGTAGGTATGTCATTATTTCCGTTATTTGTGTGTAAGATGGATTTAGGGTTTTGGCAGAATTGGGGAACTGAAAATGGCTAGGCAGTAGAGTATTTGGGAAATTAATTTGAGCAATCATTGACACTTTCATTCCCATCCCTTTTCTTTCTTGAGAAATTTTATTGTCGTCTTCCTTCGCGACCATGGCGGAATACGGCCATCCGAGACGGATCTGGGAAGGGTCGCGACTGGTTTGGTGGGTTCTGGTCCGGTGGTTTCTAGTGGTTCTTAGTTTTAGAGGACGACTGAGGTGGTGGTGATCCTGGTTCGTGGTTGTCGGCGACTGGGAAGGGGGTCTGGTGGTTCTGGTGGAAGACTGTCATGAGGTGGTGGGTGGACGGTTTTGGTTCTGGTTGATGGTGGCGGATGGTGAGGTGCTGGGCGGCGGTCACGATGGTGGCAAGCGGCAGTTCCAGTGATAGAAGACTCAGATTCCCCACAGAGCATCTCCACCGTGCTGCCATATGTATCTCATACATAGACCTCTGTACCCAAATCTCAGCCACACCCCACACCCATTGTTCTCTTCTACTCTGTACCCATCACTGCCATCAAAGAGTGCCAGCAACATGCTTACTTGTTGGCATTTTCGTTTAATTTGCTGTTTTATTCATTATAGTTGTTGATGAATCTATCAATTGTTTTGCTTTAGCAGATAGAAAATGAGGTGGATAGTAGAAATATATTTTGATATATAGATTTTATGTGTTTAAATACAACATTTTTTAAACATAACTTGAATTCCATTTTGCTTATGTACAGTTAGCAGCCACTGGCCAATGATGATATCAATTACTAAAACCATATTTCGGGACTGAATGGATTTTTTATGCCTTGCTGTTATTCTGCAATTCTGAGGTTGTACATATTAAGTTTATATGATTTTTATTCCCCCTCTTTTGTGATTTATTAAGTTGAAGTAATAAATTTTTTTATTTTCACTCTTCTATATTAGATGTTTTAGTTGTGCTTTATGATTCAGTTACAACAATAGGTAAATGTAAATCTTAGCTTGCAGATTTTATATTACTTGCTATCATTTTTTATTTTTGTAAGGCTCATATATTTTTTAACGTTGAACACCTGTTGTTGCATGCATGGTCGTGTCATTGATATAGATGTAATTCATCTGGAATGCCCCGTTATTGGTACCCATCACAGCACTCTAAAAGGATCCATCGATAAAACTAATTAAAAGCATAGATTTATGATGAAGACGTTAAAATTTATAATGACTTTGCAAGACATTGAAATTTCCCAAGTACTATACTTAAAGTCCATTAGACTATACGGGCAATGACCAAATACATTTGGGAAATTCACATTTATATTTCCCATAAACCACAAAAACCCAAAGGCAACATTAAATAAGTGTCTATTTCAGCATAGTCAGAGTAGGATATTCTGGGTTCATTTGATAGCAATACACATATACACTTGTCATAGGTCCATCTTTACGTAGTTAATTGATTTCTCCAGTCTGTTTACTAATCACAAAATTCCACTTTGTAATCCAAACCAAAGAAATCATGTTAACTAACATAAACTACTAACACATAAATAACATCAACTATTACCATATGATATCAACCACCCTAATACTTTTTCTTGGCAGTGTACAAAATCAACATCATGTTTATGGAGCAGTGGGGATTTTCATGGCCTTCAAAAAACAAAGACAGCAAATTCATGTAGTAATTATAGGGGTGGTGCAACCACAGTCCTCCAATTCTGATCTGCACTTGCCTCACAAGTTTTCTGGAATTCATTGAATATAGAGAGGACCAAGCGAACAACAGTTCTCATCCTTACAGCATTTTCGTTCATCTGCAGTGTACATGTATTATGTACATATATGTGAAAATTGAACATACGTGATGACTGAATCAAGAGAGCAGTGTTAACGAACTATGTAGTTTACCAATCCAAGGATATTTGGTTGGAAGCAATGCTCTATCTCTAACCACTCCAGCAGCCATATCGCAGAGTACAAACTAAAACAAATGGAAGTCAGATTTGCAATGAATAACAAGCAGAGTCCCAAATCAATGATAGGTCATAATTGCTGCAATCATGTATTCCAATGAACATGGTTGCACTTTAGTGTTATTGCAGGTTGGTGTTGCTTCATGGCAGGGTGTTTTGTTATCCACCAGTTACAAAATTTAATTCATGTACCCATTAACCTAAATGCATCAAATTTATGTGTTCTTACATCCATGGGTTACATCCATGAACTTATTTTGTTAGAGAATGACATGACTTTGACGTTGTCATTGTATCTCATTGCACCTGAGAATACATACACGTAAGAGCAGAATTATATTCTGATAAGTTACAAATTAAATTTTCATAATTTAATTATTTTTTTCTTAATAATAAAAATAAGAAAAATAAAAATTTAGTTACATTTTGATTTTTTTAAAGGAATAAAATAAATATAATTAAAATTATTGAGAATTTGAATAACTGAAGTAAGGTAATATCTCATGATGAATATATTAAGAGTGACGTGCGATTAAGTTTTTACCCTCTCTTAGCATAACCGATTCTTGATTCTAATCTGATTTTTAAATATCATTTTCTAAAAAAAGTTTTCCAATTTTTTTTAATATTATTTTCAAATACTATTTTTATCATCATTTTTTTACAAGTAAGAATATATAATTTAAAATTTATTTAAAATGCACGGTTCTATCTATAATTTTTTAAAAGTATGAAAATCTAATTAAAATTTTTTAAAAGTATAAAAACAAAGAAACTGTACAAATCAATAGAATAATATAACATTCTTTCAAATTGATTCTATAAGCATAAACCGTCCATCTCAAATTCAAATTGAGTTTGGGTAATTTAAAAGAAAAAAAAGGTGTCGTGGCATCTCAAATTGGGTGTCGCGTGAACAATATTGTTCAATTTCAAATTTGATAAACTTATAAAAATATAAAAAAATAAATTATTTATTACTCACTGAACGACATCTTTTCTCTTCCTTCTTTATTCTCATTTTGTCTCTTTCTCCATCATCTTTCATTCTCTATCTTTCCCAATTCTTCATTTTCTTTCCTCCCCCTCACAAATCGCCTTCCATTTCGTCCATTTTCTTCCTTCCTTGCTACCGCTCATCTTCCATTTTGGTAGATCCTCCATTTTTGTTGATCCTTGTAAGTCTTCATCCTCTTCTCTTTGTTGTTCTATTGGATGGATATAATTCCCAAGGCAATTTTCACAATACCAAAGGACCTAAATTACATGGCAAACGAAAGAAGAAAAGTAAGAAGCAAATTGAGCCAAATCCAAGAACAAAAACTGGGTACGTATGATCACATCATAAATAATCAAAATTTGAAAAAGAAATGGTTTAATTATGAATGATTTATAATGTAATGAAGAGGAAATGGGCATAGAAATCATGAGAGGGACAAAAGAATTAAGAACCTGCAACTGCAAGATCCTGCTGTGTTGAGAGTGTCTTGTGCATCTCAATTAGTTGCTCGCAAATAATGGCATAAATTGCAATTTGTTTCCTAAGAGACTCCAGCTACTCATCAGTCATCACCTTCACATGCATCATTTCTGCATTCTCAGGAACATTCCATTCCCACTCTGCTGCAGCTGCTTCTACCATTCCTTCAATGTCCACAATATGTTTCTGTTTCTACGCGCTTGTCTCCAAGGTCTGTCAGAAAAGCAGAACGGTGAGGCACAAAGCACGAGAAACAGATAAAAGATACAAACATTACAAACAGGAACCTGATTATCATACAAATCTTTCATCAAACAAGTAGTATGCATGAGAGGGTATATCTAATTATCCAGAACTTCCTAACCCACCTTGTAATTTCATCCACAGTTTACAATAACCTCATTTGAATTCAACTACTGCCATTTTCTAGCCTTCTCCTCGAATAGCGCCACTGCATCGATCTCGTTGTCCGCAGGGGCCGGGGCCGGTGGCGGTGGCGGAAGCACCGAGTACGACGGTTGTGCCATCATAGGTGGAGGAATCGAAGGGGCAGTAGTTCCCGGTGGCGCATTCTGGCCGTTGTTCCACATCTTCAAAATAAAAACACTCTATCGAAGCTTTCAACCTTCGCAAATTCGATGAACTAGTATTATCGCTCACGCAGCGATAGGTTGGGAGCAGTTTCAGAGCATGATCTTGTGGATTGAACGAATAGCAGGTGCTAGGGTTTATGATATGAGTGAAATCTGAAGAGATGTGAGAATAAAGAACACCGTATTTACTATTCAATTACTCACTAAATCACCATTTTAAAAAGTAGTTTACAGGTTATCGGTCGTCCATCTTGACCGTTGAATTATTTTATTCATTTATCTACGGCTGTTATTACCAAGTGTATTATACACCTTAAAAACGATGGAGTATATTAGAAAAGGCCTATAAGGTATATAGAATTCTCCAATATCATGATACATCACCTAAGAGTAAAACACACCGTTTTATTTCACTCATTCTAATTTTTTTTTCACCTCATAAGCAGACCCGTTCTTCCATCTGGCGCTAATTTTCCACTGCTTTACCTCTTATTCTCATTAGATTGTATTGTAACTCCACACCCAAAATCACTCCAAAGAAGCAAAGCAAATTACCATAAGTATCTGTTTAACTCTTGAAAATAAATATGAAATTAGAGTTTGTAATTAAAATTAATTTTTTAATTTTAATTTTTATATTTAAAATGTCATTTAAAATTAGAATTGTAATTTTATAAACTTATTCTATGGAATTAAAAAATAATTAAGTTAAATTTTTCGTAATTTTTAATTTATATCTTAAGAATTATCAATTTCATAACTTAAAAATTAAACTCTCTCTCTTTCACTTTTATTTATGAACAATCATATTTATTGAGATTCTATATTTATATAAAAATTTATTTTTATATTTATATAAAAATTATTATAATAGCTACTTATTTTATCTAAAAAAATTTATGAAAATTTTTTTATGAAAAAAATATGACTATTATATTATAAGAATATTATTGTATGAATATTTTTATTAATTTTAATTTTGTAAATATTTTTTATGTTTTAGATCATACTTTTAAACAATAAAATTATAACTTAATTTAAATTATAATTTCTTATCTTAATTCATTAACAATCCTAAACATAAAATTTAAAATTTTAGACCAATTCTAATTATAAAAGAATTGAAATTAAAATTAAAATTTTATATTTCAATTTCAATTCCGTTACTCAAAATAATAAGTGTTTTATTGCCTTTTTTGTTTTTCTTTTTTGTTAATATTTTTTCTTTTTTGTTACATAACACACTAGTTGTTCCTCTATTTAGGAGGTTAATGAATTCTTTCCTAATAACATAATGAAT
The DNA here is from genome assembly GCA_029884595.1 of Ormosia semicastrata. Lineage (NCBI taxonomy): Eukaryota > Viridiplantae > Streptophyta > Magnoliopsida > Fabales > Fabaceae > Ormosia > Ormosia semicastrata. The sequence continues at coordinate 9,396,888 of JAQQTO010000046.1, read as the reverse complement.
CAAGGATCAAGTCCTAATGATATATCCAACTTTCCTCACCAAGTCTTTTGATAGAAACAAAAGCTTTTTTAATACAAAAGTATTTACTATTACATTTTATCTTGATTATATTCTTCCTTTGATAATATTAGTTGTGCAACAATACTTGCAAGATCAGTTTGGCTGACAATTATAATTTATAGTTCATTTTTTCCTTTCATGTTACTTGGAATTATTGTAAACAATGTTACCAGAATATCATGATTTATCTTTGCTTTATATTTATGTTTACATTTTTTTCATGATTTGTATATGAATATAATAATGGCTTCTCTAAACCAACATTACAATAAATCATACAATCTTTAAATTTCTTATTGTAAATATCATTGAGTAATACAATTGTTTTGATGGTAATATAAAAGTAACTCTAATTAAAACAAAATCTTAGTTCTCATTTATTCTCCCTATGGCAGCTAATTAATAGGCTTTTTATTCCAAAATACAATAATTCCCTTCACACCGGGCCATAAAACATTTGGGGTGTTGGTTTGGTAATGTAACATATATTTGCATTGTTGCAAGCTTTTGATCAAGGTGCAAGATTAACTTAGGATTGTAATAAAGAGTAAGTAAAGTATCGTTCTCACGAGAATTATTTTATTAATTACTAAGTTCACCAAATCGACATTATTCAAGTTATAAAAAAGAGAGTTGGTAAAAATTATAAAAAGAAAGAATAAACAAAAATAACAAAAGTCAAATTTAATTAATTGGGTTGAGTTGGAAAACTATGATATGAAAAGGTTAGGGGTCAGATTTTACTTGAACTCTTTAAATGCAAAGTCAAATATTGGTTTAATCAAGTCATATTCCAATGATTCATGGTCAATTTTCAAAATTAATCAATGTCCAACCTCTTGGTATAGTAATTCTCTTACACTGTTTAGAATTAACTAATCCCTTAGTCTAATCTCAAATAGAAAGACATTATAAAAAATAATGGAATTAAAAGAAAGACCACATAACCCACAACGTCTATTCCTAGTAATTGCAGAAATTATGGTGTTCATCACAAGTTCTAGGTTCATGCAAATATTTTCAAATCATATATAAACCCAAAAATCATTCACAAATTGATCAGATTTAGAAAAACATTAAGAAATGAGATAAACACATAAATCATGAAATAGAAACATTGATTAAATCCATAAAAGAATTTACATCATCAAAAAACAAGATTCATCATCACTCTAACGAGAAAGGATTTAGTTACACATGGAAAAAGATGAATACAAAGGGAAGAATATAACAAACTCCATTGTAGAAAAGTGAAAATGTTGAAGAAACTTCATAATCTTCAAGCTTAATTGCGCCCACACTACATTAGGGTTTGTGTCTCTTGATGGTTGTTGCATTCTATCCAAGTGTGTGTTGAAATTGGCGTAACTTATGTATTTATAGTGAAAATAACGTGTCAGGTTACGTCACAAGCGCTCAGGCGCTATGTTTCCAGTGCCTAGACGCTGGAGTTTTTCCTAAAATTCTAATACGTAACTAGTGCTCAGGCGCTTCGTCTAGGCGCTGAACAACCAGAGACAAATTTTCTCCTTTGCCTTACTAGTGCCTAAGCGCTGGCTTTTCAGTGTCTGGGCGCTAGACCACCAGAATGCAAATTCAGCTTTGTCTCGTATGCAATCATCCAATTTTCTTCCATGCATAATTACTTATAAAAAACACACAATCAAAACATAATTTAGAATAACTAAAAACAAAATAAAATTAAGAACAAATTCAATCAAAATGGTTAAAAGAGAATGAAAACTCAATACTTTGAACCGTAAAAATATGAATTTTTGTAAGTTCATTAAATATTAACTCAGGATTGTAGCTTTTGATGACTACAGCACCCAAAAAGATCTTCTATTTTCAACCAAAGAAGAACCAAATGCAGCCCAAAAAATTCATGAATTGTGCATTGTTCATACTTATAAAATCATATTTAAATAACTTAATTTGTAATAAAAAATAATAAATCCACTATTTTTTTATATTTTGACCAAAATTGTGTGCAAGATAGTGGTCAAACTCAACAAAGATAAGTTTTAAGCATCACTATGTGTGTACAATTGTTGAGGATCCAATTGTCAGTCCAGATCCCAAGTTTTCATAAAATGAGATACAATTGTTGTATATGCTTTACCTTTCAAAGCTTACAAGTGAGTTGTCATTCTCCACTATATAGAGCTCATCGTATAACTTGTTATAAGATGAAATTTGTTAGAAGTCCATATATGTACTAAGATTAATATTAACCACAAGAGAGTGAGAGATGTGTTATTTCCTGCAGCAGATTCAAAGTTGAATAAGATAGAGTACTCTATCTTACTCCACCAATCAATTCATCCAGGCATTTACTACCACTGGATAATTGAATTAATTTATACCATTTCCATTTGTAACAATTAATGAACATTTTCTTACAAACTATCATTTGATTTGATTTTCCTAATTTATGGATCTTACTACCATGTCATTTGGTCATCACGGGACAAAAGGTTCTATAATATATATATAGTTCACTTCACAATAATTGCTAAATGATCAATCTAAGCATAAATGGATATAAAAAAAAATCTTTATACCAAGCTTCATCAAGCTGAACCAAATTGGCTGATAAATGATATGTCAGCCAGGAAATTTTCTTCCTAGCCTAGAGGGTAGAGATTTTTGCTATCATATGTAGCTAAGGCAGTTGTTTAGTAAATGGGGCACAGGTTTTTCTTTTGCATTAGCCACTGCTTAATGCAGTTCATATGGAACTCATGTCCACAATCTAGTGAACCAACATCCTCTCCATCAGCAAGCATTGAGAATTAAAGAAGTTGGACACAAACAAGAAATGAAATCCAAAGATTAAACACAATGTTAAGAGTCTCATATCGTCTGTCTCAATCTTCCAGGTGCGATTTATATATCTATTGGGCCACTCCACTTAATGTCAATTGGTTTTAGGTTAGAATCTCACATGATATCAAAGTTAAAATCTCATCTTTGTCACCTACTTCGCTAGGCTCGCTTGTTCCGACCAAACATTTGTGGAGGAGGTGTTAAGAGTCTCACATATATTTGTTGGTCACTCCACTTAATGCCTACATAAAATAAACACTCTTATTAAGGCATTCCATTGAGAAAGTTCTCACTTTTTTCACATTTCTCGGGCCACACAGAACACCCTTAAGAACCACAGCAACAACTGACCCTCAAAATTGCATGTGAATGCTAGGTTTTATTGAGGTCAGGTGAGAGACAGAGAGAGAGAGACGAGAACGAACAGACAGATTAGTTGCCATTCTCCAACATTTCGCGTGGTCAAAGGTCTCTAATAGTCTTGCTCCTCGACAGTAAGCCAACGAGATGGATGGAAGGCAATGAGATGGTTTTTTCTTGGAAGAGGGCAGAATAATAGTATCATCAGGGTCTTTTGTAAAACAACTAACACTCAAAATTGCATGTGAATGCCGGATTTTAATGAGGTCATGTGAGAGACAGAGAGAGACGAGAATGAACAAACAGATTAACTGTTCTTCTCCAACGTTTTGTGTGATCGAAGTTCTCTGACAATTTCGCTCCTCGACAATAGCCCAACAAGATGGATGGAAGGCAATGAGATGGTTTTTTCTTGAAAGAGGGCAAAGGAATAGTATCATCAGGGTCTTTTATGGAATTAAATGAAACACCAAATTGTTTTTTAAGACTTTTCTTTATCTTTTTCTCCTCAACTGGTTTCATGTAAAACATTTTCACTCTCTAATTTTATAATAATAAATTAATGGTTAGTTTTTTATAGTGCACTCCATGATTTTTTATGAACATGTAAAAAGAAGCCAAATGTAGTTTACTATTTTGGCTTTTGTTAGTTAGTGACTTTAGGGTACCTCAATAAGGAAATATTCTACGAGAGAATTGCATTTAAGAATTTTAAAAATAAATTTATTATTTATAAGAAATACTCTAAATTCTCAATAAATTTTTGTTACTACTTGTCTCCCGTCAAAGATGGAAGGAAGGGGACACCAAGATTATGACTCCTTAATCCTTAAAACGCTTTAAAAAAATTGAAATTTTGTTTAATATAAAATTTATATTTATTATTTTCAAATTATCAATATCATAAACGTTAACTCTTCACCAAAATAAAATCTCTTACTTCTGCCACAAATTGTGACCCAAAGTCACGACTCACATGGCATGACAGGCAATAAATTTTTTGGTAGCAAAAAATTAAAAAGAAAAGGATGTTAACTATTGGAACGTATGTAAAACTTGTTTGAACGAGCCATGTATGTTATTTCATTTCCAAAACATAAATAAATACATGTTTTTTATTATTTTGGTTCAAATTATTATTATTATTATTATTATTATTATTTTATTACAAAGGGCGACCTAAGACCTTGTGTACAAAGGGAGAAGGTAGCCTTAGTGAAAATAAAGTGACCTCAATAAGATTTAAACTCATATTCAAATAGTCTTTAAATAAACATGATGTCATTTTAGCTAAGCCTTTGGAGCAAATATATCATCTTTTTTTTTTTCATATTGTATATAAATATGAGTTCTTTCAAACAAAAGTTTGATATTTAGACCAATAATAACATGGTTGATTATAATTTACACACTTCAAACTCCAGTTTGGATATACAAACTGTTTTATCAATAAATAACATATTTTGTAAACTTATGGTTAGACACTTAAGGGTATTCGAACATAACTTTGACTCCAAAACCACGGTTTGAATGAGATTTAAAAAAATAAAAAAAATGATGGATCAACCATGATTTACACACTATAATAATCTAAATATTCTATAAGTCTTACACCTTTAAAAATTACCAATTAGTTATATTTGAAAAAAATTCAGTTAGGAAAGTAGTCCTTTAAAGATAAAGACAAAGACTTAATATTAAATTTCGCATTCTTCTTCTCCATTACTTATTTGTGTAAAATAATCACTTATCGTCTCAAAACAATTGTATTTGACATATATATATATATATATATATATATATATATATTATTGGCATTACTCATTACTTTTTTTCTTTTTTTTTTTTCTCTTTTTTTTTTTATAAACTGCTCTCTCTCTATGATAACTAAAAGTATCATAAATTTAAATTATAATAATCTATTGATGTATTAAGAAAAAAGGAACTATCACTTAGTTTGTTTTAAAAAAATATTTTTGAATAATAATTTTAAAATTTATAATTTTATGCACTTATTGCGCGTTCCTTTGCAAGTAGCTGAATAATACAACAATTTCTTCATCAGTTCATCTGAATGAGAATCTAGTGAAGGTTGAAAAGCAAAAGGGACCAGTGACTTTTTGTCGTCATCTAAATTTGTGTAGGTGAGTCGCTGATGATGAGAAAAGGATAAAATGAATGTGTCTTTAAAATGAATAATTAAGAATTTATTTGCATTTAATTATTTAATAAATTTAGATTTTTATATATTTTATTAAATTAATAATAAATATATTTTTATTTTTTTAACATGAAACAAATTCACTTTATACGAATTTTTTGAACATGAGTGAACCAGACAGGGACTGCTCACCTCAGTCTTCCTCTCCTCGTCTCCTCCTCTCCTCGTCTTCCTCCTAAGACACCACCCACTTTTTTATTTTTTGGTATAGTAATTAGTACCCGCCCACTTTTATTTGTCTCCACTGTCTCTTTGTCTCCTTCCCTCCTATTTTTTCTTTTAAAAAAATTACTTTACATATATATATATATCATATATATTATAAGATATTTATGTAATATTATATCAAGTTGTTTTTTGGTGCTATTATATAAAGTTGTTGTGGAAACAAACATAAACGTTTTGCGAAGTACTTGAAAATTTGTATTTTATTTAAATTTTATAAAGATTACATTAGTCTCTTTTTTAGTTTTAAAATTTACGTAATTTTTTAAAAAAGGGGTTTTGTGAAGTTTTTAAAATTATAAAATGAGTTTAATTTTGATCAATTATTAGTGTAAATTTTTTACAATATCAATTAATTATACATAACTACATATATAATTTTTAAAATAATTATGATAATAATCAAATATTTTTTATCACTTGACAGTATATGATTAAATAAAAATATAAAAAAAATTTACACTGATAATACATTCAAATTAAATCCTTACAAAATTTTATCTACGTTTTTAGGTTAACATTTTATCTACGTTTTTATAACTTCAAAAGAAATTAAAAAAGGAGCTTGGTGCAATTTAAAAAAGAAGAAGGTGAAAATAATCTACTCTTTTTTTTTTGGGTACAAAGTTGTTTTTGTGGGCTCTTCAATTAACTTTGGATTGGTTTTATTTTTGGGGAGCTTGTTACGGGCATGAACAAAGTGAAACCTCAATTGAGCCGAATAAGTTTAAACAAATTGGGCTTGTACCAGTCCTCGTGGGTTAATCGGAAATTCCATTGGGCCAGTGACCGAGTCCAATTGACTTTCTCCCACAATTTCAAGACAAACCGAAAAGATTTTCTTCCCGAATCTAGAAGAGGAAAACGCAGAAAGTAGAAAGTGGAAGAAGAAGAAGTGTTTAAGAGTTAGAGAGAGAGAGAGTGAGGTGGTTGTGTGTGTATAGTATAGGAATAGGAATTGGAATCAAAGATGCTCGGAATATGCATATGTGGAAGCAGATCAGAGACAGGGAAGCGGGGAAATTGCGACCTGATTGTTTCGCGAATCGCATAAAGTCCAATCGCGTTTCCGACCTTGAATTGTCCAATCACAAAGACGTTGTTTCCACTCATAAAGGCGCCATCAACTCCCTTCAGGTGCTCTCTAACTCTTGTTTCTTCATACTTTCAGTTTCCCTTCTCTTGTATTTCAATTTGACCATGAAATCAGATTGATTTGACAGAGGGAAGATACTTGTTATCTGCTGCATCCGATGCATCGATAGCTGTTTACGACGTTCAACGCGCCACCGATTACGAAGCTGGTGGTGTGATATCCAAACACAGGTGCATATTTGTTGTTGACAAGCAACACCAATTCGGCCATAAGTATGCCATATCCTCAGCTATATGGTATCCCATTGACACAGGCTTATTCATCACAGGCTCCTATGATCATCACATCAATGTTTGGGACACTAATACCACCCAGGTCATACTCCTTCTTCATCCTGTTTACTAGTCTATATACTTTATCATACATGCCTGGTCCATATGACATAATAGTCATGTTCAATATTTTTTTTTTGTTTAATTTAAATATGGGATTTAACTTCTTCGTTGTATTGTACAGGTGGTGGGGAATTTCAAAATGCCTGGAAAGGTCTATAGGACTGCTATGTCCACATTAGCAACATCTCACATGCTTATCGCTGCTGGAACTGAGGATGTCCAAGTTCGCCTTTGTGATATCGCTTCCGGGGCATTTTCTCACACATTGTCCGGGCACCGTGGTATGTCTATAGTTTAAACCATTTTAGAGCTAGTTTGAATACACATTTTTTTTTATGAAAAATGCACTTTTTAAATAATAATAAAAGTGCTTTAACCTGTTTTTAAGTATGTTTGGATGTCACTTTAAGAAAAAGTAGTAGCAAATACAAAAGCACTAAAACCACTTAATTCTGAAGCTAATGATTCCTTGCTTCTCATAAAAGTGGAAGGAGAAATGGCTCTTTAATACAATCTTATGAAAGCACTATTAAAATAAGTATTTCTTAAATATTGTATCCAAATACAAAATAACCTTTTTCTTTAAAAAAAAGCACTACTAAAATAAGAGGTATAAAAAAAGCACTTTTTATAATAGTGTATCGTAAATAATTAGGTTTATTTGTTTCTTCTTGCATCTGTGTGATGCATTGCTTTACAAGTTAATTCAATTTGTTTCTCAGTTAGAATTAATTTCCTGGGGGTTAGTTTAGTACATCCTTACAGAATGGCTGTATTTTGTTGGGAGGATTGAAATATTATGGGATACACATGAAACGTTTGAAAGAATGGAAAATGCCAAATCCTTTAGATTAATATTTTCTGATTATCAGGACATGCTTAATGCACCAGCATAACTTATACTTTTGTAATATATGCACTTCCAAGGGCTTGGGCGTGTACCTAAATCATGGACTTCAATATCACATGTTTTTTGTAATGGCAGATGGAGTAATGACTGTTGAATGGTCTACTTCAAGTGAATGGGTCTTGATTACTGGGGGATGTGATGGTGCAATACGTTTTTGGGACATCAGACGTACTGGCTGTTTCCTAGTGTTAGATCAATCTCGGACTCAGCTTGGAAGACGCCCACCTATACTTAAACGCTCCGTGATAACTAAGGTTTTTATTTTAGTTTAGCTTATTCTTTGTCTGCAAATAGTGAGTCTCAATAATGGTTGTTGCAAGTCATGACTATTTTAATCGTGTAGATGAAATTGTACCAAGCCACCAAGTATTATTATGTGAGTTTTTACGCTTCTTATAATCCCAAATCCTTTTCACTCACAGGATTCAAGTACAAAACTGCGTGCTGCACAAAAGAAACTTGCTAATGGGAGTGGTAGCAGACAACTGCCAATTGGTAGAGTTCCATCCAAGGGACCAATGAAGCAGAGATTACATCCAGGGATGCTTTCTTCTCAGGATCGTGCAACTGCTCATTATGGTGCCGTGACAGGGTTAAAAGTAACAGAGGATGGCATGTATCTCCTTAGTGCAGGTTGTTTTTTATTAGTGATTATATTATAGAATTATGAGAAGTATCTATGCAATAATAATTTTATATGGGACTCCATAGTAAACTTGTTGGAACACAGGGTCTGATTCAAGATTGAGGTTGTGGGATGTTCAATCTGGCTGTGACACACTTGTGAACTTTGAAACAGTCCGCCTGCAAACAAACAAGCCTATTCAATTAGCCACCACTCAAGATTCAACCCTTGTTTTTGTTCCATGCATGAGAGCTGTGAAAGTACATCTTTCCTTTAGTTTATTATATATTTTAACTTTAAATCATATGTACAGATACAATGAGAATGAGGAATACTGATCTCAATTTTGGATTATTCAGGCATTTGACATGTGGTATGGGAGCACATACACAACATTACGTGGTCACTATGAATGTGTGAACTCTTGCTGGTTTAATCAACAAGATCAGGTATGTTCATGAAGTGGTTGTTCAATTTCTTTCCCGACTCCTTCCTAATCAGTAGTTCATCAACTTCTGGTGGTGGTGGTGGTGAAATCTGTTAGGCTAGTCAGGTCTTCATGTTTAGTTTCCAATTAAACTCTTTCTGCTGTTATAAATCCGATCAAGGGAATGCAAAACTGAGTAGACATTTGCCTCTTTGCTCATTAAAGTTTATTCCAAGTTCATTCTAGTCTTCTATCTTTAACTGAAAACAATAAACTGAAACTGACCACCTTTCTTTTTTTCTTTTTCGTTTTTCCATTTTATCCTTTTCTTCTAAATTTGACTTTTTATAGAAAAGGTAAAAGGAAGGAGATGAAGACACAGTGAGGGTGTAAATTGTGCATACATGTAATCATCAGACCTTTTCCTTCTTGATAAGAGGTGTATTATCCTTAGGAAGGAAAGAGACTTTAATTATGAGGATTTTCTAAAATATGACAACTCTTTGATTATGTTTAAACATGAAACTAAGATAAAGGTGGAAGATGAAAAAGAAACCATTCATATGAAATAAATCAACTAGAAGCCAACTGACGAATCATGAGGTAAATCATCCCAGTACCCCTTCCCGCAACTGATTACACTGTGGAAAGTTTCATTACTGATTCTTGGAAGGCCATCTCTTGTCTGGAGTCAGCGTTCTTTTGGCAAGAATTGAATGGACCCTAAGTGGAAAATATTTAGTGATTTCTTAACTCTTCTCTGTTAATGATGATCATCAAAATAAAGACTTATAATTTATACTAATTATTTCTGGATAAAATAATCACCCGTAAAACAGCAATGGCCCCAGATACGGTTCTCAATCTACTTGGACATATATGTAGCTATAGAATATATGATATTATTCTCGAACTCTATTGAATTGAACTTCGTTTGAGATGTAATACTTTCTTGTAGAACCTTAACTCCATGTACATTTTAACAATTTTCTTTATTGTCACAGGAATTATACACTGGTGGAAATGATAGACAAATTCTTGTCTGGTCACCTGCTAGATTAATTGCTGATGAAGTGGTACACTCTTTGAACCAATATTGTTGAGAATATCATGCATATATGCCAAGTGAAAGCACCTTCCAATATGTCATTGTCTGACCTTCTTGTGATGAACTGCAGGATGAAGGACCTGCTGAGGATCAGGATAACTGGAGTAACTGAGTTTTGCCTCCATTTGTGTTACATCTTTTCATTGTTCGTCTTCTTCTGCCACTTGTGTTAAGATGTTTGTGGGATTTGTAAATGAAGGCTTGTTCTGGTTTTGGAGAATATGTGAATGTGAATCACTTAAAATGCAACACTGCAAAACTGTATACTAGTAGCCCATTGATTGTGTAGATGTGTTTTTCCCATCTTAGCTCAAATTTTTAGTCACTGTAAATGTTGAATTAATTCCTTTCCTTGTAAGTTACAGCATAAACGCTTCTTTTGTAATGCTTTGCTAAAAAAAGTAGTTGTATATGTTATATATATGTGCGGACTCAGTGACATTGATATTAACCTTTATGGTTTGTACAGTTACAGCTCTTAGTAACTTTTTACTAAAAAAAAAAAAAAAAAATCATCAATTCAACCCTTAAAAAAGTACATATCAATAATCAATAAGCATTTAATTTATTAATATAGCAGATAGTTTTATATAGGAAAATGATGATTTAATATTATTATTTTTATATTATTTTTTATATTATTTTTTAGTGGTTATGATTAAATAAGAAAAAGTGTTAATATATAATGTTGATTTTAATGGTATGAAAAATATTGTAAAAAATTATGTAAAAAAAAAATTGTGTTGAAAAAATCGACATTGTTTTATATTGATAGATCTTTATAGGATTTAACCATTCGTTTAATAGTGCATCAGCTTGACCTATTTGCGTACTGGGAGTCACTGTTCCCTCCGTAAGTATAATGATTATGGCTGTGTTATCCTTGACCAGTTGACTAGTGTTGTCTGTTGCGGCTCAGATTATTATAACCTTATTCAGGTACAAGATTGAATTACCCCGTGCAACCAACTTTGGAGTTTTCATGCTAACAACATTGATTTATTTCAGCATTTATTTTATTTGACATGTTCTTTTCTAATCATAGTCGAAACTCAAAACTACACAATACAACTTGCAATTCTGAAAAAACTCAACTAGTAGATTTTTATATAGATTTTTTTTTTATCTATGATAAGGTATCCCACTAAACATTATTGTATGACTACGTTTTGAACATTGTCGCAACTATAAAATTCTCCTAACAATTATCTTTTCAAGGTTCTTGATATAGATTTTTTTTTCTTTATTAATTATGGCTAAAGTAGAACTAATAAATAGTAATGAATAATTACAAATCTAAATGACAAATAATGAGCTGCAATAACATTGTAAGACTAGAATTCATCCATCCAAATAATATATAACAAATGACCTCATTTTTGTTTAATACATGAAAGTCGTTACTCTATAACTTACACTTATAACTTGACTTTTAATTCATTCTCCAACTATCTCGTTGTTAAATCTTATGCCATTTATAATTCAAGTTATACATCACAATTATTGATGGAATGGTGGTAAACTAAGCAAAGCATGTTTAATACATACTTAGTACTTCTAAGTCTAAACATTATTGTTGTTCGAAGTTAACATGAATTCAGTTCATTCAATTAGAGTAGTAAATAACACATGACAATAACACTTCGATTCTTAAATTTGCAGGTCCACATTGGAATGGTAATCTAAAAATTAATTAGGGACTAACAGAGGAGGTTGTAACCTAAGAATCATGAATAACAGATATAATAGCACATGTAATGTGTCCTCATGTATATGTTTTGAAGTATCACATATCATATCATGTCTAACACAAAGTGTTCGGTCGATATGATAAAAAAAGAAGGAAAAAAAAGTTTTGGTGCTTAACTATAACAAAAAATAAAATAAAAAATTGATCGTTAAGGGATGTATCTGCCAGTTGTCCCATTAAATGAGTATATGCAAATCTTATACAGAGATGGCCATTAACATATATAGTACATTAGCAAGACTGTCACATAACTATGATTTGCACAACTAACTAGTCTCGATCAGTGGTGCAATTAGCGAAACTAAACATAAGATGGTTATTCTCCTGCTCAAGACAAGGTCTAGGCCATATACAAGGTCAAGGTTTCTTCAATGGTTTATGGCACATAGTGGAGTCCTGGAAGTCTAGAAAAGTATAATCCAGAAATTGATACTTATCTGCATCTGTCATCCTTGCAAAGCCAAATGAGTTTGTCCAAGTGTCTACCACATCATGAGCAGCAGGCAAAATCATCCTCTCTACTCCAAAGTGAATCAACTGCTTCTCAAGCTCATTCATCAAGATGCGACACATTCCTTGTCTTCGAAACTGCCTCCTGGTGGCTACAAGAGGTACTTCTGCAACCTTGTGGCCATAAATCCTTAAGGTGGCAACAGAAATCACTTCATCATTTCTCTCCAGAATCACAGTGTAGAACCCTCTAAAGTTCAAACGATTAAATTCTGAACCTCTACTGAAAATAACATCTGCCACAATATCTCTCCCGGTGAGAGCATCAATTATTGGCTCAAAACACTCGTGCATTACTCCAAGAGCCACACTCAGCTTGCTTTCAATTTGACTCAAGCCTTCAAGGTCAACACAAGTATGACCTCCTCTATCACTTTTCATGGTCTTCAACAATGTCCAAGTAAGATTATCTGCACCCACAGAAATTGGTTTTCCTATAAGCTTTTGTAGACTGAAAAATATATTCTCACAAGCACTATTGCAGAACCAATTCTCATTAGGATAGTTTTTCAGCTTAGCAAAGCCTCTAGTCTTTAGGCACCCAATGTGATGTTTGCGCTCACATTGGTAACAAACGAGAACACTGTTATCCACATGATTTGCTGCACAATAATCTTCTCTGTACCTTGGTCGGTTGCATATTTTGCAACAGCATGGTGGGCAGAACCAATCACCATCAGGAACTTGCTCAAGACCAAGACAGCTGTGGTGGAATGAAGATGGACATCGATCACAGAGCATTAGTTCACCCCCATAATGACAAACTGAACAAATGCTGTCATTTTGGTCTTGATAACTGTTTCCCTGCATCATAAGACCATGCATTTTTTTCTCCTGTGAAATCAAGGCTTCCCTTTGGCAATCCATCAATGACCTTCCATCTTCCAAGAAAATATTGGCTGCGGGTCTAGGTTTTGTACAACCGCCATGAGCCTCAAAGCGAGTGAGAGAGAATACCAAACCACAACAATCACAAGCTATGCCACTACGCAGGACCCTTCCTTTCTTCACCACATTATTATTTCCACCACGGCAAATTACTTTCGCTTCTAGAAACACCACTTTGTTGTCTATCAACCAAGAGATAACTGTTCTAGGTTTGAGCAGCAAGGAATCAGAACAACCTTCTGCCTCATCACCACCATGCCTCACTCTTTTGCTTGATCGTAAAACCCGACCTCTTTTATTACCACCCACACAACTTGAACTCGAGGCATCAAACTCGGCTTGAGATTGAACCACACCCATCGGAGGAGTCCACTCATTATCATCATCATCATCTAACGACTTCCTTTGTCTTTTCTTGTTACATCTTCTTGGCTGCACCCTAGTTTTCTTGCATTTTCTTGGTTGCACCTTCAGCTTCAATGTAGTAGTAGTGTCAGTGTGTGCTTCTGCAGAAGATGAAATAGCCGTAGTCGAAGAAGGTTGAACCTCAACGAGATCCCTTGTTTGATGAGTAAAGAAGGCAACATTTTGAGGGCCGCAGCCTCCGTCTTGTATACAGCTTTTGCAGGCAGTTCTGAGAGAGTTATAACTCCTGCCATTGCGAGGTGATTGATAACGCAATTCCAATCTGCCTTTCTTATCAGCATACCAAAACGTCCAACCCAAAGCAGAGAGATGCTTCTTTGCTTTGGAGGACAGATCCCTATTCCTGCCACCGTGCTTCTTATTGTCATTTCCTGTGCATTCGTACCACTCAATCACCGCTTCAGGGCAATATTCGGGTTCAACAACCACTACTGGACCCGAACTAGGAGCCATCAATTTCAAATCATCCTGCTTTTGCACCAAACTTGTTCATGGTCATGGTCTCATCACTCATGGAATCCTCGCTATTAAGCCACACGTGTATATAATTATCAAATTAGGGCAGAAGCTCTGCATTTTGAAAATCTTTTCTGTGTATCATTATCAATTATCAACAAATTTGAATTTCATGATATCTTTTAAAATTCTAGTGTGTGTTTTTTTTAAAAAAATCTGAAATCCTACCGTGTTTTTATATATTATATATATTTGGTTTTATGTGATTATATTTGATTCTATATTATATTGATGGATTGGTTTTGATATTGATTGCGATATATATATCATCTAAATGAGCTAATTTTAGTAATTGAGAAAGTAAAAAGAGATTATTATGATATGTTAATAAGTAGAAGATAAATATGCCAAAATGAAAGCTCAAATTAAAGAGATATATATATATATATATATATATATATATTACAAAAATATTAAAAATCTAAGCGTCACATCAATGCAAACATATATTACACAAGGATTCTCTAATATTATTTATTTTTTTGGTAAATCTCTTTATATTATATTGATCGATGGTTAGGAGAATACATGCATGTTTTCCTATACTTTTTTGAAAACATTAATTCTGTATGAGTTTGTATCTTGTTTTTATTTACAACAATGACATGTTATTCTAAATTTTTTTTAAAAATGAAATGTTATTTATTAATAATATAGCGTATTGACTAAACTGCGCGCATGCCAATTTATATTCTTATTTAAAAATAATAATGATAAAAAGTTATAAGAGTAAATTATACTAAAATATTAATTGGCATTATGCCTCTGTCAATTCATATTTTTTAATAAAAGTTTTTTTAATATGAAATTTGCAAATAGATAGTAAATAGATAGTGGCAACTTTATAATAGAGGTACAAAAATTAGACATCAGAGTGACAAAAAACCTTTTATAATAGTACGTATAGACAGGTATAAAATAGATATAGTGAAACGTTGATACGTGTTAGAAGATAATTATAATTGGGGAGTAAAACGTATTTTCAATTTTGTCCTTTTTATGTTTATCTTTACATTTTAAATGAGAAATAATAAGATCCTCATAAAAAAAATCAATCATCATAAAAAAATGAAAAATAAGATATATGTACAAATTTATATTTTATATTTATTTTTAATTTTTTTAAATGAATAATAATTAATAATGTGACTTTTTCCTCTAAGAAGGTTTTGTAAACTTAACATTAATAAAAACTCTTTAAGCAACTCTTGAAAATGCTGAGTGATGAGAATGATCACTAGTTAATGGGGTTTTCTGGTTGGTGGGTGTGACCACCAACTTGGTAGTGAAATTTTTTGCACTAAAGCAAGGTTTACGTATTGAGTGGGAACAATGGTTATAAGTTGCTTGTTTTGTGAATTATACTCTATAAATATCTTGTACTTAACAATAAAGTAAAGCTCTCCTTTTTATCCCCATTATCCTCATAAGGGATATCCAAAAGTTGATACTAAAAAGTTAAAGAGTTTATTTATTACACACTTTTTGTGAGGACGATAACTGTACTGACTAATGATGGACTCAAAAATTTTAAACAATAGGGACAAAGACAACATACAAGTATAATAAAAACTCAAATGAAAAAAAAATTATTAATATAAAATAATAAAAGATCAATTTACAATTGTTTTGTTTATGTTGAATGATTTTTATTATTAACATTATTAAATATTTCTCTTTTCATATATGTACAAATTATCTTAACAATTAATTACAGGAGATGTATCTTGAGAAAAAAAAAGTTAGATAGATTCTAATTTCTCTTTGCAAATATTCATTTACTCATCATATGAGAGTAAAGTTAAAAATATAAAAGAGATAAAAATGATAAATAACTATCAAGGATAATAAATAATTTCTAAAAATGAGTGGGAGTATGTATTCACATTCTTTAACATAGATCTGTCTCTAGTGTTAACCACCTTGTTAAGCTCCTTATTTGGAACTCGTCTCTTCCAAATTTATTGCCTTTATTGCTTGTTGATTTTATGAGAGTTTTATTTATTTGTGTGTGTATGACAAAAATTGAATACTAAAGGGAATGGACCAAAGTTCGAATTGTGGAGCAAATACTTTATGATGGCCTCCTAGCTGCCAATCATTATCATGTTCACAGAATTAATTTCACTACAATGATCGTAAAGATACGTTGACAAAAAGAAAATGAGAAACATCTTTTTATAAGTAAAAAAAGTATAGATGACATGTAATTTGAGTCAGATGATAAATATTACGAATAAAAAAATGGAACAATTTATGAAATTGGAAATAAAATAAAATGAAACAATTTAATTCTCAGCTAATTTATGACGTGACAATTCGTAAGGAAGATTTATTAAGAATAGATGCTACACTCATATATATATAAAAAAAAAAAATAGATGTTACACATTATGACGAAAGTGAGAATATGTTGAATATTTGGTTAATTCAAATGGTTTGATATTTGTTTTTTTTTAAATAAGATTTTAAGTTTAAGTCTTGTGAAAATGAAAAAATTAATAGAATTTTACACTTTTGTGATTTAACTTAATATGATTCTAAATTTTAGTTAAGGTTCAATACAATTTTAAATACCGTGAAGTTTTTTTTTTTAAAAAAAGTGAGAATTTGATGGAAGACGTGTTGAATTCATAAAAAAAAAAAAAAGACGTGTTGAATGACAGTCCAACGATAATGCTGGCAAGCTTTAGCACATAAAAGTTGTTGAAGTTGAACAGAAATGACTAATTAGGTTATATTATTAACTAGTTTTTTGGTATATCATTAACTAGTTTAATAACTTAATTAAAGCACTTGCAATTATTTGAGTTATTTTTCTGTAAGCCAATCATATTCGCTTAACTTCCTTTTAGCAAATTCTCCTTTATTATTTTAATTTATTAGCCTTTTATCTTCCATCCACTTACTCATATTTACCAATTTATTTATTCGGAATAATGAATTCTTATAAGTTGTTAAACTTTTCACATTAAAACTTTTTCTCTCGAAGCATTTTTACTTTAGTTTATTCAACTATTGATATTCTAAACAATCTATAGGTTTTGATATTCAAACCTTACTCTTTGCCAGACTATGGCTTCACCATAATTAATAAAATGAAATAATTGGTACTTGATTAAAACTCAATATTAGCTATTGGAATTATGTTTTTATAGACTTAAGTTTATGATAAACATTACGCGACAACATATCTATTATTAAATTTTATAATATATATAATTTTTAATTATATTTTAAAAGGTACATATTTGCCGCTTCTTAAAACGACTTGGTTTATTGCATTACAATAAGCAAACATGACCACTACATATTTACATACTAATGCTGTCTTGAAGATTGCAGACGCCAACAAAATGAAGAGTTTTCTTGATGCCTTACCTTAATATAACGAAGTACATGCATAACATAATATATTTTTTTCTCGTCAACCACATTATAACATTATAAATCTCATGTCATGCGGGTCTAGTTTACAATTGATTAAGTCAAAAGGTCTGGACAGAGCAGAAGTAATAATAGAGTATATGAAAAGAATGATCGAATCCCCAAATGAAACAATTATTGTTCCTACTCAAACTCACGCCTCGTCATCAACCATACTGACTGCGTAGTGGCCGAAATTTCTGCCCTGTTAATTTAACAGAAGAAATAAAGAAACAAAGCATCAATACAATATATTTATGCCGATTAAAGTAAACCCACAACATATAAGATGATTGCATAATTAAACATAGCTATTTGCAAGTACGACCAAATTTGGAAACCGCATGAGACTGAAAGCCTCAGCTAGCGGGCGCGCGCACACACACGAGAAGGGTAAACCATATTATTCACATGTAATATTTAATCCATTGTTTCTTCTCTTGTAGCAAAAAATATCATAATTGTCTAGATTTCAAATAGTATTTAATTAACCTATTTTTAATTAAGCATTTCAACAGGAAGATAGAAGTGAACGTTCTTTTATATGGTAAGGATGCCAACCTCAGATAACAACCGCTGCTTATTAAGTAATTGGGTCCTAGCCTTGTTCAGAACCGAATTTGGAGATTTAAACAATCTCTGCAAGTTAGAGAATGAAGCAGATCAGGATGATGACAAGTAAAAGAAAAAAACACGTAACAACTGAGATTAGTCAACAGATAATATGATAGTCAGTAACAAAAACGCAAGATAATTTATCACAACCACTCACACAAACTTACCTTTTCACCACCAGACATTCTATGTTCATTGTTATTAAGATACTTCCTTTTCGGTGTGAAATTGAAGACATCATGAAGGAACTCATTTTCCTAATTTGCCAAGGGAGAAGAGGAAGAAAAAAGTGAAGAAAGTAACCATCAATATTATATACTTTTCACAATAATTAGAACCTTTCCAAAGAAAAATGCAAGAGAAAGCCAACCTGCATATGCTTAATGAACCCTCCTCCTAGAAAGTGCTTGATAAAATTCAACTGCAAAAATCTGTATGTCAAAATGCTAATACGGAAAAAGAGATTTTATAAGTTAAAATGAAAATAAAAATGAAAGAATGCAAGAAAAACCTGTATCATTTGGGACCATGATGATGTCTGCAGTGAATCACCGCCAATCTTCATTGAGGTTTCAGGAGAATAACCATACTAGTATCACAAGGTAAGATCAGTACAGAAGCCTCTGCTCCACAAGCAATATATCTTCTACTCTCAGAGAATAATATTATTTTAAAAAAGGAAAAAACTAACATACCTCAAAAAACTCCAAGATATCTCGGAACAAGTTCCTCTGACTATTAAGATCTTTTTTAGAAGAACCTTTTCCACCAGCCTCCACAGAAAGGTTTTTGCATTGATTTATGACCTTCCCTTTCAATCCTTGTAAAATTATGTAACTTTCCTGTGGAATACTCTCTTCTTGAGTTGTATCACTTGCACTCTTAGACTCAGCAGAAAATTTATCTATAACTCCAATCTCAAAAATTAGAGCCAGTGCTTCGCCAGCAGCAATACGTACAGCCCGATCTTCCTTGTCTAGAAGACTAGATAAATAAGATATTGAACTGCATCAAGCCATCAACAATAAAAATAATAAGTTGGATCCGAGGCAGTGCTACATGGAATGTGCTTCTATATGGCATGGAGTACAGGTACAGGTATACACTGTCACTACAAATGAAACATAGATATAACGTAAATTTAAAATAATTAATCCTGGCCCATATAGTATCTTACTAGGACTCTAATTCTACCTACCATAACAACCTTAAAATTACCTAAAATAAGTAAATAAAATCCCTAAAAATAATTCAGGCAAAATAATGGTAGAATCATCAAAATCAAAATATGATTATGATTGCTCCCCCCTTTGCAATTCACCATATACAGTTCCCAACTTTTCTCATTACTTGATACAAGCTGTAGGTGTGGTTTGCTATTTCGGATTGCAATTCTCTTAAGAATAAATATTTAAATATCAAATTTTTAAATTAAGTGATAGATTTGACATGTCAAAATAGAAAAGATAACCGTTTTAACTCAAATTTTAAACCTATAATAATTTTAGAATATTTCAATTCAACTAATATATTTTAAATTTTATGAACAAGCTTTTACTCTTTATCCATTTTTCCTGCCCTCTTTTTACATTTTGTTCCAAGATGCATGAGATGTGTTTCTCAAGTCTCCATTGCCCTTCCCAATACAATCCCTCATCCTCCTTTCCCTTTCCCCTCCCCCCTATTGTGATACAACAATAGACATGGGCTATCTCTATCTCTTTTACATGGAGGTGCAAATAATTTCAAGTTTCTCAAAACTCAGTATAAAAATGGAAGCACAGACTCTTTCTCTTTCTCACTCAGCTCTCTTCCAAATTCACATACAATGAAGGCATCAACAAGTTGGGGTCACTACTATAGCAATCTAGATCGTGAATAGTCACTTGGGGGTTTCTGGAAACAGTGGTCCCAGGTCATCAACGGCATTAATGAGCAAAATAATTTACCTATCCAAAGCCTCTTATAAGATGCATGAAATGCATATTGGCACATTACCAAAAACGAGTGCAGGAATGGAATGAAAATAGATGCACAAGAACAGACTGTGCTTACTTTTGCCAATTTTTTGAATTTAGCTTCAAATTGCCCACGGTAGAGAGGAGAAAAGACCATGCAGACACCACAGCGGTTATTAATGCAGCAGAAGGTTTGACTGCAACTACCTAAACAATGAAATAACTGAAGCAGTAAATCTAAGGAAGAAAAATTAAGCGCACCAATATAGAAAGAAAAAAAGGTTATTGTCTTCATATTTAGACTGTATGAACTGAACATAACACAATTATTATCTAAAACACATTACACCTGAGTCAATCCTACTAGCAAGGGCTGATCAGCAAATAAAACAAATTAGTATAGTTGAAACAAATGCCTACATTGGAACCTAATTTGGGATGGATCACTCGCCACATTATGTCCATTGATCGCTCTGTTTCCTCTTGATCATTCCCTCCAACAAAAGTGATTATAGCCAAGCACTCCAGCAACTATGAACATAAATAGCATTGAGTATAGAAGATTCAGTCTCAAAGTCTCTAAAGAATCACAAGGAAAAACTTGAACACAAAACTTTGCAATATTTCCAAACTCCCACTTACCGATGACATCTTTGAAACATCTGACCTAGATGCGAGAGATTCATCCAAAGGACGAACCGATTCTTCAAATATTTCACGTGCATTGTCACCACATCCAACAGTCAAGGCCAAACAACCTACAAAGGAATCAAATTAAATATTCAATTAAATGACGGCAATATGGAACATGTGCAAGTTACTCAAACTCAAAATCTTACCAATGGCATGAGATGCCAAAGCTATCTCCTTAGCTGATGCCTTTTTGGATCCTTTTTTTATTGAAGCAAGACATTGATGTAACAAGGTAGCAAATCTGATAAAGGAAAGCACCTCAAGGTTACACAAGGATCATAATTGGAAGGAATACATCTTAGCTTGGGGTGATTAGTTGATAGATGCTTACTTCTTGTCCACAAACTGATGCTGCATATTGGTATTGAATGCCTCAATGATCGATGACAAAGCTTTCTCCCTCGTGGAACCCCTTTATCCAAACAAAAATAATTAAAATATAAATTCAGAAAAGCTGAAAATTTAGTTCCATCTCCATCAAAATCTAATTTTGTGATGGTAAAAGAGCTAAGGTAAGTAAAGTACCTTTTCTCATCCAATGCATCGAGAGCTTGGTCTAGCAAAGAATCTTGATCAAATTGCACTTCTTCAGTCCCAGACACCGACATAAGATCAGAGCGTGCAGTTGATGAGGAAGTCACGCTGCTATCATCATCGCTATCGAATATTGCAGCACTTTTACGTTGAGAATTACCTAACCATAAAAAAAAAACAAATAATTAATTTAATAATAAGAACCACTGAAACCAGCAATTTCAATTGCGTTAAATCAAGGCCATAAATCAATCAATCAATACTTAAAAAGAAACCCTAGGAATAGGAATAGGAATAGGGGGCTTACGCTTTCCCATGGTAACGGCTCCTTTGCTTTGCTTTAATACTGTGTGTTAGAAAGTGTTACAGGATTGAATCGAAATCTGAGAAGGAGAAGGGTGCACAAGAATGAGATGAGCAGAATTAAAGGGAATTGAAATTGGGAAGAAAACGGATAACAGAAACAACACTGGGTTTGACTCCGACGATGAATAGGCCATTAAAATTCTATGGTGAACGAACAATTGGAATTGGAAAACTTCGCTCACAGACAGGGAAGACAGGGATTAGGGATTATTATGATTATCGATATATTGATTGATTGATATATAAATACAGATGGAACCCTAAAAAAGAGAGGCTTCTAAATTCTTATAAATTCTTATTCTTATTGTGACTAAAATAAAAGGGAATTATTTAAATTCGGTGGTGTGCATATTCGGTAGGCGTATGGTTGCGTGGCATTTTTTCCACCTTTGATTGTTACTAGAGACACGTGGCTCGGATCTATCACCCCTACTCGCTTCTGCGGCTGCAGGGAACGCGTGACGTGACAAGGTTGTCTTCCTTGATTCGATAAGATCCTACGTTTCCCTAACTTTCTGGGAAATCTACAATTGCCCGAATTAAAAGAAAAAGACCTTTCTTGGAAATGTACTCATGGTAGAATAAACTAACAAAAGAAAATAAAATATTTATTAAGGCCAAAAAGCATTAGTCACGTGTATCTTTAGGGTGAAATAATATTTTATTTATATATCAAATATATTATTTCTTTATATATTATTTTATATAATAAAATATTTAAAAATAATTTTCATATATTTTTTAACCTTAAACTCAATTAAAAAATTTCTTGTTAATAAATTATTTATGGACAAAAATTTTTTAAAATAAAAATACTTGTAAAATGGAATAATTAAATTCATATTAATTATTGATAGATGGTCAACATTAATCATTAACAATTAATATGAATTTACTTTATTTATTTTATAAAATATTTTAATATAATTTCTTTGAAAAATACTTATTTGTTAGTTAATTTTAATAATAATTTTTTTAGTGATTTATTTTATTTTAAAAATTTATCAAAATATAATTTAAAAAATTGTATCAATAGGATATCACACTTTAACAATCATTCATTATTAAATTTTGAAAAGTGAAACTCATTGTAAAATCTTGAATCAATAATAAGCTAATAACAACTTTATTGACTCTTAATTGTTTAATTTTTTAGTGGTGAAACTCAACTTAAGTCACCCATGAATCAATAAGTATCACAACTGAGATAAAGTACAATAAAGTTAACGTAATCAAGAAAGTAAACAAACTAAATTTATTTAGTGATAGATAAATATATAATATATGAGTAGATGTATAGTCATATATTTCAATTATAATTAGGTTAATTTTGTGAGATTAGGCTATAAAGCCTACTAAATTGTCGAGATGAATTAACAAATTAATTTAGACATCGATTGCAATAAAAAAAATAAAAAAAGAAAACAACTGACATCTTATTTTCACTATTTAATTTACTTTATGAAGAAACGAAAACAAAAATTCACATTTTATTTCCTTTTTCCCCACCTCCTGAAATTTCAAATGAAGACAAACATGAATGACTAAGCACTCCTAGGAATCCTTTTGCAACTCAAACTCCCAAGCATTTTCCTTCAATTTTTTTCCCATCATTTCATCTTTTTTTATCTTGTTATGTTTATTAAAACACTCTGACAAAGTTTAAACAATTATTGCCGGAGACCACTACTGATACTTAATATCCTAAAACACACACTACACAATGAATGAATAAACTTCCGGCCTTCTGATTCTCTAGTGCTCAAGTGCTTAAAAGGTTGAAAACAAAGAGGGAGTGAGGTTAGAGATGGTACCGGCACGTTTCATGTGCAGTGGCTTCTTTCACGGGATATGGCCAATATAGTGGAGAAGAAAACTTTGGTCACTTTTGATATAGAAAAGGTATTCAGATTTGATAAAGAAAACTTTGGCCAGTTTGGCCAGAAGCATATTGGGCCAAAAAGATAAAATTCAGTTTTTTTTTTTGGTACATGAAACTCAGGGATTTAATTAAGCATATAAATATGTCACGTACAGCAACGATGCAAGATTAACTTAGAGATGTGTTATGTCACAGAGTCAGAGTCAGGAATACTGACCTCCAGCAGAATTTAATGAGATTGGTGATTGGGGAAGGAGCATCAATGCTGCGTGTTCTAGTTAAGATTTGCACGAGTGAAAAAGATATGCACTTGAGGTATCAGCCCCTTTATATAAGTTGGAGATTGCTTAGTCTGGACGCAACTTAGGAAAATTCAATCTCCTAGGATTTAGGAATGAGACTTTATCTCTTATTTCCTATTATATGGAGATTTTATGCTATCTCCTATATTTAAGGGAATTGTTACCCAAGTGAGGTTGAAGTGGATATTTACTAGATTTGCACGATCAAGTTAAGGTAGACTCAAATCCTAAATCATAATCCGAAACAAGATGGAAAACAAAGAAGCCAAGCTGTTATTTGGCGCATAGAATTAGGCTTAACATAGAAATTAGATCTCTCAATTTTAATTATTTTGTTTGGTATACACGTTAAAATTAAAAATTTAATTATGAGTCTAATTACATAGAATTAAAAAATAATTATTTTATTATATTTTTAATTCTTAGCTTAGATTATAAGAACTATCAATCTCAAACACAAAAGTTAAAAATAATATATTACAATTATTATTTATTATCTTTTTTGTATACTTCGTTAACTATTGTTGTCGATGCCAGCACCATCGTCAGTAATAATAATATCCTCCAATTATTGTTGCCGATGGTGTCCTCTAATCACTGTCACTAACATCACCGTTGTCGAACCACCAACTTCTGACCATCGTCACCGATGGCATCCAAGATCACCGTCGTCGGCGACATCCTCTAACCACCATCACTGGGGGCATCCTTTGACCAACATTGCCGATGGTGTCCCCGGACCATTGTCACCGACGACGCCCTCTAACTATTACTGTTGGTGGTAGGGGTGTAAATGGGTGGTTTGATTCGGTTCTTGAGGAAAAATAAATATGAACCAATTAAAATTGATTGGTTTGATTTGATTTGGTTTGGTTTGTGTGTTTTTTGATAATCAAATATGAGTCAAACCGAACCGAACATCTACGAATTGGTTTGATTCGGGTGATCGGGTTGACTATTTTTTTAACACAAAAATTAATTAAATAATTAGCTATTCATAGCAAAAAATATATATATACATAATAAACCTATGAAAAAATTTCTAAAAATAGAATCAAACTTATTAATTTGAACACTAATAATTATTTTATATTTTAGAATGTGTATTAAAAGGTTCATAAAGAGGGAATAAAGAAATATATTAATATTTGTATTAAGAAATTATATTTGAATAAATTAAAAAATTCTTCAAGAGATATTTAATTTGACAAATTGCATACTACTACTATTTAATTAAAGAGGAAGTTGTGAGGCTACTAACTTAGAGTAGGAATGGCAATGAGGCGGGGCGGGGACGGGTAGTAGCCCCCCGTCCCCTGCCCCAGCGAATAATATCTGCACCCGCCCTCTCCTCCATATCCGTGCGGGTATCCGTTTATCTTTCTCCCGCGGGTAAACGGGTACTTGCATGATATTCGCAGATACCCAATAAATTATAAAAAAAATTAAAAAAATCAAATAAATAAAATAAAAAATAAAAATGAAAATGAAAAAAAAAATATAATACTATAATTTTTTAAAATTTATCCAACACAACTTAATCTAAAAATAATGTCAAACATCTAAAATACTTTTGATTTATATAACTTTACAATATTTTAATTTATATATTTAAGTTTTTTAATAATTTTATATAAAATATTTGTGTAAATTTTTTGCGGGTACCCGCAGGTACGGGGGGAACCACTCCCGCTCTCGTCCCGCTTATTAAACGGGGATAACACAAAATGAGTATTTATATCCGCGGGAGAAATTTGACGGGTATTACCCGCCCCCGTCAAGGGTATTACCAGCGGGGGCAGGTAAAATTGTCATCCCTAACCTGGAGGTATATATGTAACCAATTAAACCCCTAAGGACATGAGTGGAGCTAATAGAGACTTGATTAGTTGAACTTTGAATCACCTACCTAGCAAATCCAAAGTCTCTAACATTTGTTGTCATATCTTCATCCAAGAGAATGTTGCTAATTCAGGAAAAAAAAAGAAAAATGAAAAACATCAGCATAAATTTCGTATTTCACTTTTTTTAAATGTCAAATCCAAAAGTAAGCAGATGAGAACCATTGTTTCACCTTTGTGGTCGGTGAGTTGCGGTGTCGGTGAGCTGCGGTGCCAGTGAGTTATGGTGCCGGTGAGCTGTGCTGCCGGTGAGCAGAACCAAACATTTTGACAGAGGAGTTTTCTAATTTTCTGCGTTAGACGAATGACGTGGCCCGAGCTGTGGTAGAGCAGATCTGACCTGAGCTGTGGTGGAGTAGAACCTACGATGAGCTGCGGTGCAGGTGAACAGAACCGAATGTTTTGGTAGATGAGTTTTCTGACTTTCTACGTTTGACGAAGACGACATTTTAAAAATTAGGAACTGAGAAAGTATTACAAAAAGTCAAAAAAATAAGTAGTAGCAAAAAAATGTTGTAGCATAAATTAAAATAATAATAATAATAACAAAATATATAAATATATGATTTGGTTTGGTTTAATTTTAAAATTTCAAATCCGAGAACTGAACCAATTAAACTTTAATTGAACTTAATTGGTTCAAATTTTACCCGAACCAATCAATATACCCAAATCAAATCGAATAAATTTAATTGATTCGGTTCAGATTGATCGGGTTAGTCGAATTATCCGAACTAATTTACACCCCTAACTGACAGCGCCCTCCAACCACCATCATCAGTGACACCCTCTGACCACCATCGTTGGTGGTGTCCACCAACCTAACGACATCCTCCAATTCAATTACAATTCTATTCCTTAATTTTTTATTTGCTCTAAATATAAAAATTAAAATTCATAATCAATTCTAATTTCAACATAATTAAAATTTTATTTTTCAATTTTAATTCTAACACAGAAACGGACCCTAAAAGAACTTAATTCCAGAATAATAATAATAAACTATCACAAAAACCTCTTGCTCTACACGTTTTCACCCCAAAGAAGTTTATGCTCAAGGTTCTCTATGCTTTTCAGACTTTTACTTCTCTATTGTGTGTTTCTACTTTCCAAATGCCTTTATTTAAGATGCAAATCTTTCACCTTATCAACGCTTCTTGAACCAGGTTTAATTTTTCTTACTCAGACTTTTATTACCTACGAAACCATTCAAACTTTATTAGTTAACTTCCCCCTTAATTTTCTCCCATATCTCTTAAGATTTATGATGATGTCATCTAAACTCTTTAAGATAATTACCCTTATTTTATGACTCTTTTTTATAATAAGATATTTTTTAGTCTTTTACTAAGTATCCACAAATATTAATATGAGATTGACATTTAAATCTTGTCGCATCGAAGAGACCCCTCAATAATTATATTTTTAATAAGATTATGTTTGATATACTGATAATATAAAGTATAATAATATAAGACAATAAAATAATATTTGATAGTATAAACAAGTTGATAAAATTTTATATTATCAAATATTTAGTGCATATAATATAAATAACTTGATAGTATATATAACTGTTTATTCTGACCAGACTACCCTTCACCTTCTTCACTAAAACCCAAACCCAAAAATTCAACCCAACCTTTCAAAGTTAATCCAATCAGAAAAATAACACAAATAAAAAAGTATTGATTTTTTTATCAATAAAAAAAACAAAAACAAAGAAAGAAAGAGACTTTTAGTCTATGAAACAGACACACAAAAAAGAGGAAAAAGGGGAGGGGTTACGACGGAGGTGTTTGTCTGGTGATGGGTCGTGGTGGGTGCGCGGTGGTGCTTCGCGCGAGGTGGATCTGGGTGGCAGATCTGATTCCGGGTCCTAGAGTGGTGGCTAGACATAGGACGTAAAGTAGCGGCAGCTGAGTCGTAGTTCGGGCTTGGCTAAGGTTGTTGTGGAGAACGATAGACATTTAGCGAGTTGGGTGGTGGTTCGCGCAAGGGGGATGATCAGCTCATCTGAGGTGGTTGGTGTTGGCCGGATCTGGTATGGCGTGGCCCGATGGGGGGTTGCGGAGGCTGTGGTGGATGGCGCCTGGAGGCATGACGCAGACCAATGGCTTGGGGTTTCTGTGTTGCCCACGGTGGTCGATTTGCCGCGGCGAGAACAAGGTTTCACCAATGGCAGGAGACTGGTGGCTTGCTTTTGGAACGAAGGTGGCACAGTGGTGTTGATCTAGAGAAGTGAGGATGGCGTGATGAAGGCATTTGTTTGATTTTTGGGTATTAAAGTGGAGGGGTAGTGGTGTAATACAAATCCTATGAATCATGGAGAGGATTGTGCTTTATTATTAGAGTAGGATAAAAAGTTTTAACCGTATTTGAGTATCCTATCAGATAGACATACTGAATATTTGATAAAATCTGATAGTATTAATTTATACTATCAGATTTTTTTATACGAAGTACTAAACATAACATAAGTGTTTACAATTACAACATGTATTAAATTGTACAGTAAATTTATAAAGGTTCGTTGT
Source organism: Ormosia semicastrata (assembly GCA_029884595.1). Lineage (NCBI taxonomy): Eukaryota > Viridiplantae > Streptophyta > Magnoliopsida > Fabales > Fabaceae > Ormosia > Ormosia semicastrata. Next base: position 9,368,328 of record JAQQTO010000046.1, on the reverse strand, counting down.
CATCGTCACTTCATTGAGTTAATAACTTGCATTTATTGACCTTATTTTCCACGGGAGTTTGCTAAAATGAAGGGGGGAAAAACGAAGACGTCTCCTGAAGAACATAATTAACAGGCTAATATTCTGCGCCGCACATGCTGGAGGAAACACAATCCTGTACGTGTTTTTTTTTTTTGGGGGGGGGGGGTCTAGATCCTCTCTTTTTGGTCAGTTTTTGCTCTAGATCCTAAACATGGTTTTTTTTTTTGGGGTCCAAGATCCTAAACGTGGTTAAAAAAAACCTTTTATTTATTTATTTCTTTCTTTTTTTCTACACCATTTATTTTATTTATTTATTTTCCTTCTTTTATTTTTATTTTTCATAAACGTGGTTTTGTTTTTGGTCGTCTATAAACGTGGTTAGAAAAACATAGCTTTCATTGTGGGGTTGATGGGTTCCCTTATGGACCAGACCATGACAACCAACCCTGCCAAGAATGGGCTATTTTGTATCGCAATTCATCGGCTGGATAAGTGGTCAGTCCACCGGGATAGTTATTGGGCTCTCTACTTAAGTCTCCTATTTACTGCAACTGCAGGTTTCGACCAAATAAATAGAATTGCAACTTCTGACCACACAAAAAAAAAAATTGCAATTATTACTAATAAAATAATAATAATAAATGCAACTGCAAGTTACAGAAGCTGCTTAATGTATAGAAATGAAGAGTCAATTTTTAATTCCCTCAAGACAAAAAATAAAATAAAAGTAAGAGGAAGAAAAAAAGTTTGTAAGCATAGTTATGCCTTCCGGTTATGGAGAGATGATTTTGTATTTTGAGAGTATTACACTATTTTACTAAAAACATAATACGTGGTACCATATAATCTTTTTTTATATATATATGACGTGGTACCGCATAATAAATAATACATACCATTAGATTAAAAAAAATATTATCAAATTAAATCTAAACATTACTAAACTATTAAGAATATTACTCTCAAAGTATATAAACATTTTTCCTGGTAACGGCATACAAAATCAGATAAGTTTAAATTTGATCTGAGTGTGAAATATTTTCGCTATTATGACTAAACTAAACAAGAAAAAAGCCACATCATTATAATAATTTTTTAAAGATTTTCTATCCCCGGGTTATTCAAGGTTCACATATCTTGAACTGGAGAAAAAAAAAAGTGGGAAAAAGGGCAAGTTCACATCCCAAACCATTGAATTTACATTTTCTCACTACATATTTTAGTTGGATGATCATCACATACTAGAAAATAAGTTGTCCATAACACTAACAATCAAGCTGACTCTATTATATATGGGTCCATGAATTATAACTAAATCATATGGTATGGGGACTTAGTGGGATTTCTCTTATCTGTGTTCAACAAGCCCTAAGCGTTTGGGAATGATGCTCTTGTCACAAAGTGGTTGTTTTGTGGTGTTACAAAACGTGCAGCAAACACGTTAAAATAAGAAGGCCCGGGTGTTGGAGTCGGACCTAGAAAGGCCGAGCCCTGTGGCGCCAGGAATGGTTTTATTTGGCGTAACTGGTGTGAGGGGATGGTGGATACTCACTGTATCTAAATTAGCCATGTGAGCACACTGCCCGGTGGGTTTTGGGAGAGGCAAATTTGAATATGAAAAGAAAGGGATAGGGACAGTCAAAGCATTGGGATTTGAGAATACCAAACTCCTATACCCTCTGACTACCCTGTGTAATACAAGGAAAGATGAACAGGCACTTTTGTTGAAAGAAATGGCATGGGAGTTAGTGGCTGTGGGGTATAACCCCTTCGTGTGTCAGAAAATTTATAAGGCAACAACCACAATCATGCTCGCTTACCCTCTCCATATTCACTCATCCCCTACTACGCATCATTGAGTTTTGGGTGTCATTTTACCCCATCCATGACAGCTCTTTCCACCTTCAATTCTACATAGCTGGTTCACCAACCTCCAAGTTAGAATCTTTGGCCTTAATTATTTTCTTCTTTTTTCTTTTTCGAAGCTTATTTTTGTGTAAAAGATTGACAACGTTATGCAAAATATTGAAGTACTATTGGCATCAATCTGGCTTCCAGCGCATAAACTTAGTTGTAAGGATCATTTATAATCTAGAATGTGATACAAATTAAAGTGATTGACTATTGCAAGCTTTTTGGCGATCGATCTCCTTCGATAACTTGTTCAATCAATATATCATCTTTATCTGCTGAAATCGTACAACCAATGTCAATGATCAGACAATGGGCTAAGTTAATTAGTGTGTATTTTCTGCAATGTGACAGATTTATACATGGTGCAGCTTTCTTCAGGAGTGTACTTCCAAATTGGGCTGGCTGTTTTGGGCTTTCGATTAACTTTTTCTGCAGAGTTGAATGCATGCTCGAAATCCAAGTATTGCTATTGTAAAATAATAAACTTTGGATAAAAGAGAATAATTCTTTTATTTTTCAACGTAGGTATTGAAATAAAAAAATTATTACAAGAGTCAAGTTTTTGAAAAGAATTACGTTATTCGTTTAAATTAAATACGTTTAATTTGTCTATTTTAAGTATAAAACTATTTTGTATATAACGAAAATATTATAATTATATACAAAATAATTTAATATTTTAAACTAATTTAACATACAATAGATATACAATGATTGTATTTAATTGGATGAAAAATATTTCTTTTTTCGAAATCAGCATATGTACTCTGTAGTAGCCCCTTTCCCTTAAACACTCCTGTCTATTGAGTTATTTTCCTTTTCCATAAATTATACGTGTGCTCATCATCAACTTGATACTTATGTCGTAGATGATTAGCAATGCATGTATTGTAAGTACAGCATTCAATTCTCTTGCTTTCTAGTTATATGAAATTCCACCCCATCATTGTAGACTTAACCTTTTTCAGGATCACTTCTTGAGATCAATTAATATACTCTACCACCAATAAAAAATGTTCACATGGGATAATTAAGAAAAGTTCAAATTAATGGGCCGGGAAACATATTTGCACAATACATGATGACTGAATTCAAGGGAATAATAGGCAATATTGCAGGCGCCAGCAAGGTAAAGTTGGCAAGATGATACACGCTGCCCCATCGATCCGTACCTAACATTACCTTTTAGGGGGTGACTTACAGACATATCCACAGTCCCATATCCTCAGAGTATTGCGCCAGCCTTTCCTTTTCAAAGCGTACGTAAATCTTCTCAGGTTCACTATCGATACCGCCATATCACCTCTATGCTGTGCACGATCACTTCATATCAGGCATATGACCTACCTGAATGTGATGTTGCTTCACTCCTTGGTGGCTTCGATAAAATTTGCTACAATATTTATGTATTTGTTAGGAATTTAAGGATGACCAGAGATGAAGAATTCGAAAAAAACCTATGAATCTAATATTTTTTATTACGTTTGAATTGATGGAGAGGAATGTAATGAAATAGAATAGATGAAAAGAGTTTAGATAACATTGTTTGAATTTTAAAAATTAGGATAAAATGATATAGTGTGATATTCATTTTATTATATTTAACTATAAATCTTATTTTTTCTTTCGTTTCAAATTAGAAGAAATGGGATGAAATGAGTGTCTATTTTATTAATATAAATATAAAATTACTTTTTGCTTCTTCTTTTTTCCCTTAACACTATAAACAAGTTTGATACAAATAAAGCTACATTCTTTGGGAATGCGACCAAAGTCAATATATAAGTAACATATATCTCATTTTTGGGGGTAAAAACCCAAGAGCTTGAGGACTTAGGCTGCCAAATCTCGTTTCGGTTTGGATGAGTTTGGTATGGACGGTGGTTGGTGGATCCATGTGAAAGGTTTCTTGTATCGAAAGTCTTCCTAGCGATGTGGAGGCTAGGCGGCGTGTTTCGTTGTATCAATGGATGAACGACGGCGGTACAAGTATAACACCGTATCAAAGCCATGCCCCGAAATTAGCAATGGTGGATGAATCTTCAGAATGCCGAACGAAAGTGGTGGGCCCCAGTTAACTCACGATGGGATCCGTAGATGTGGACGGATGAATGATCATTTGAGGGGAGGCTCGATGGTCCTTTGTTCGAGGGGAGGATTGTTGGGAATGCGACCAAAGTCACACATTGTTCATGTGTATATAAGTATGGACATATATATCCATTAGTATGGCGCCTTTTGGGGTAAAAGCAGTATCATACTAATGTAGAGATATGTGGTGTCCATGAGCCTTACAAGACATTCTTCCTGCCAAATCTCGTTGTAGCCATGGCTGCTGTGTCACCTTATTCTCTTGCCATCCAATTCCTTGTGTGATTTCGTTCTGTTATTTATTTATAATATATTGTAATTGTTATTAATTAATATTAATAAAAGTATATGATATTATCCTAACGCACATCATATATCATAGTATGGGTGGGTAACTCAGTGCTTCAATTCATTAGACTATAGCCATATTACTATTAAAAGTTGTAATAAAGGCATATTATTATTATTGCAATGGATTATAAAATTTTATAAAATAACTAAAGTCTTTTTTAAAAAACAATTAAAGTGTAATGTATTTGAGAAAATGGTAATATAGGAACAAAAATTTATAATTATTATTTCATTCACTTTCACTAAGACTTTCAAATAATGGAATAAAAACTTTTTTTTATTCTATCATTAAATATTCAAACAATGGTATAAAAACTTTATTTCATTTCATTTAACCACATCTCATTCCATTCCATCCAACATAAATTATCCAAACATAACATTAAAGTTTTGGGTTGATGCTTGATGTCAGGCCTACTGGTATGGCTCCTCAATATAAGTCCATTGAAATGAATTTTCTCAGTGTTTTGTGTTTTGGGCTCCCATTGAACTTAACAAGTGGTATATATTAGAGCTAATGTTTCGGATCAACTAGGACAAGTATTGGAGAAAGGATAGTTGATGAAAGACGGTTCAAGCATGTGGCCCTCCAATTGATGACTAGGACCACATGTGGAGATGTGGCTCAATGAGTAGTAAAAAGCCATAACAAGTATGACGTGACTCTTGAAAAAAGTAGGCTCGGTAGGTGGCCCAATCCAAGTGACAAGTGGTAACATAGTGGTCAAGATATGGCTTAGTCTGATTAAGAATAGTAACATTTTGTTAGATATATGACTTTTGAAAAAGTGGGCTTAGTGTGCTCAAATAAAGATAGTTGACCGTTAAATACTCGAGAAAGAAGCTTCCACATGAAAGGGGTGTTTAATGACTCACACTTAATGAAGAGATGTTGAGAATTCAAGTGTAAGTGAGATGTAGGTAAATAGATCCCATAATAAAAAAAGATAAACAAAGTGAAAATTATATAAGTGAAAAAAATATATAAATCTAATACATTAAAGTTTTGGATTGAAACGTGGTATCAGACTCAATGTTATGATTCTTTTGTAAGTCAATTAAAATACATCTCCCATTATTGTGGGATCTTTGAACTTAACATTATACTTACAAATTACAATATTCTATTGACCAATAGAAACATATTCATGTACATTGTGCATGTACACCCTTATGCTTTGTTTGGATGAGGAGAGAAAACGAGAAGAGAGAAAATGAGAAGAGAGAAAATAGAAGAGAAAAATAAAGAAAAATATATTTTTTCTCTTATTGTTTGGATGAAGAGAAAATGAAGAGAAAGAAAATGAGAGTTGAATAAAAAATAAAAAAATATAATATATAATTTTATAAAATGACATATTTATCCTTATTAAATGTATAATGAAATATAAATATATTATTATATTTTTTAATTATACATTTTTAAATTTATATTAAGTAAATAAATACATTTTATAATTATATAAAATGAGAAACGAAAAAAAAAAATTATAATTATATAAAATAACATATATATTCTTATCATAATTAATTAATTATAAACAAAAGTTAATTTTATTTTAATCTATAAATATTTTTTTATAAATTAAAAAAAATAATTTTATATTAAATATTAATTACAAAATTTTAATTTATTAACACCAAATTATAAAAATTTAATTTGAAATTATTTATTTAATAAATATTTTTGATTTGTTATTTATAATTATATAATATTTATATCAAATTTTATTAAATATATTTTAATATATATATAAAAAAAAAAATTTGCCAGTTTTCCTCCCACCCCCAACGTTCAGAACCCCTTCCCCCACCCCCAATCTCCTTCCCCAATGTTCCTTCTCCTTCCCCTTCCCCTTCCCCCACATCACAGGTCCATAGACGCATTAGCGGTGCGGGTTGAGACGACGAGCGCCGCAAGAAGGTGACGAGCTCTGCGTCGAGCACTTGGATCCGACTTACGGCGCAGATCAAGCCGCCGTTTGAACCGCTTAACATTATACTTAACCGGATAACTGAATAACGCCGAACCGAACCCGAGAACGGAACACACGGGCGAACCCGAATCCGCCCGAACAACCCGCGTCGCCGACCGCTGTTCGTGCTCGATCCGGCCGCCACCTCCACCACGTCCGCATGCCGCACGTGCAAGAGGAAGAAGAAGAAGGGCTCTGTCGCACAAATGAAGAGGAAGAAGAAGCGAGAAGGGGTATCGGAAATTTTGATATAAATGTAGGGGTATAATGGTCATTTTACTTGATATCATACTTTCTCTTCCAACGCAAATGAGAGAAAAGCATTTTCTCTCATTTTCTCTCATCAAAACCTGGAGAAAATAATATTTACATTTTGCTCTATTTTCTTTCCACTCATTTTCTCTTGAAACAAACAAAGCATTAAGGATTTTAAGGAAATCTATATCTATATATATATACACACACATTGCATATCCAGATCTCGGCAGGTGGCCATCCATTAAGGATTTTAATTATTCTTGGTGTGTATTGAATAAAAACGTACTGCCAACTTATTAATTAGATGTTGACTTATATATAATAAGCAAGTTTATTCTTCATCTTATTACATCGAGTTCAAATTTGTTGTCAAGTTAAAGGAGTACAACTTTCATGAATATGGGTTAAATCTAATGTTAAACAAATCTGTTTACCCCAGTTCGAAGAGTGATGTAACCTTTAGCCGCAATAATTAAAAAAACAAATGCTACTAAATTAAAGACTAGAAACAATATAATTTGATCAAAGAAGGTTAAATACTAAAAAGAAGAAAAAATAAACCAAAGCGCAGATTGACTTGCCAGATGGAGTTGTCTCAGGATTTTGACCATTAGACACATGGACATCCCCTCCACAGGATATGAACTTTCTCCTGTACGCTGATGTTTAGTTTCTTTTCTTTTGGGCCGTAGCCCTCCTTTTGTAACGAATAAATAAAAAGCAAGAAAAAATTAATTGTAACCCACCTAAAAAAACACACATACACTATACGACAATAATGTCATTTATCGTAATACAAAAAAGGGATAAGAAAGAATGCATGACATATTTGGTGGGATCAATAGATTCAATTAATTTTAGTTGTTTATGGGAGTAATGCTCGTTCAACTGTTGAAATATGAAAATTATGTAATCTTTCTACAAGAATTACTTTTTAAATATTTGAACCTTGTTATATTATATATGCATGACATATGTAATATAGCTGTCCCTTTCTTCACTCATTGAAACTATTTTTGCATTCGACAAGTTTTCAAGCCAATCAATTGCTTGTCTTTAATTAGTCTTCACTTTAGCTCAGTTTCTTATAGTCCAAAATGCGACACTGTCAATGGATTACCCAGTTTATTAAGTATCTATAATCTTTGGTGGCTTAAGTGGGAATGATATTCAGTGAGAGGGATTTGTAACAACTTGAGATATTATAAGGAAGAATAATAAATAAATAAAACTAGAATTTTTCAAAATGGTATAATAAGTATAAAAATAAGAAAATAATTAAATTGGTGTTCTTTTAGTTATATTAATTATTAAGTTAAAAAAACAAATGATATTGCTTTAAAGCACGGAAGTCTCTCCCAGAGTAAAAACTAATTAAAAATACATCAAATATTTTTTTTAGTGAAATACTCCAGCCTGCTTTTTATTTGTCTAAATTTTCATATATCCCTTCTATTTTCAAAAGCTACACAAAACTTCCCTAATACTTACATGGACATTTCTTATATTTTGAAAAAACATTACATATAAATTCATTTAAACATAATAAACCTAAAATTAACTATGAGAGTTATTAACCAACTATTAATGACTTTGAAATGACATTTTTACCTTTAATTTTATTAATTCTACTTATAATATTAAATGATTTTTTATTTTGCTTAAATTGTCATTTTTACCTAAAAATCTCTATCCTTAATTTCATTTTTATCTCTTAATTTCATCAATATTACAAGTAATATTAATAAAATTAAAATTAAAATTATTATTTTAAGGTCATTAATGATTAATTAATAACTCTGTTAGTCAATTTTAAATTTATTACACTTAATTAGATTTATGTGTAGTGTTTTTTTTTTTCAAAATACAAGTGGTATTTGTACAAGTGTTAAGAAAATTTTGTATAACTTTTATAAATTGAGGAAGATATATGAAAAATAAGACAAATAAAGGGAAGGTGAAGTATTTTATTTATTTTTATTTTTTGTGAAAGATACTGTAAAAAATGAACTAACGATAACTCAAAAATGTACACATGTCATATTTTTGCTGTTATATATTATCAATTTCACATAAAATTACTAATTATGTTTCCACATATATATGACTCCATTTTGGACTTACTTTGTTTCCAGCTGTTATTTGGAAAAGAACAAAGAAAAGTAAGAGCACGTTAAATATTGCAGAGAGACTTTATTGTCATTAAGTGCAGAAAAAGCTTACTATCATGTATAACATCAATGGGTACCCAACCATCATAGCTGTTTGAAAATAAATTTAAATAAAAATGCATACTTTGAATTTATCGTTTTCTTTGCACTGCTTCCGGCCTGGGAACAAAATGCATGTGGGTGTTGATAATTTCATTTTTGCTATCCCTTGGTGGAAATATATCCCTCCGAGAAGACGAGGAAGGATAGCAACATAACATAGCATGACCAAAGCGCAGTACGTTCGCAGAGGGGGAGGAGTTATATAATTAACTTTTGTAGTTAAGTGAACAAAGCCCCAGTGATGGGGACAAAAACTTAGCTATGACATTTCATAAAGTTCAATATTATGGGAAGGATGGACCATTCTGGCTGGTAGTTTCTCATCAATAAATTATTCTTCCAGACTAGATCGAAGCTGCAGGTTAACAATATTAATGGAGTAGCACGATTCCATTGACATATATCACTAATCACTATATTTGGATTTTGCACAACATATAAGGGCTGGTTGCGATGCAATTACACAGAAAAATTAACTTGATTACATTACTTCTCATTTGCTATGATCCACGCAGTTAGAACTATTTAGTAAAATAACGATAAACAAAAAGAACTATTTAGTAAAATACAAATGTTTTGCTGTTTTAAATAAGAACACTAAATTTATACTCAACAATTATAAACGCACAATTAACACGAAGATAGAGAAAAGGAATAAATATATTACAATCGTGTTAAAGTATGCACTGATTTTGGACTACCTGCATCATATATGATCCGTGAAAAATGCATACATATATAGCTTTCATGATGACCAACCAATTAAATATGGATTGCTTGGTGAATGCGATTTGAAGGGGTATGTGTTATATCTTACACATAAGTTCTCTTTCAGAACATATTCTGTACAATGTATAACTCGCAGAGAAAAAAAAGTTTAAAAATTGTTTTTAATTATGAGGTTTCTCCATACTTTTATTTAGGTACGTGACTATATTTTATCGACAATTGAGGCTGTCTTTCTCTATGTTGGGATTATCCAAATTCTTGATATGATAACTATTGATAATTTTTTATTTTATTAGCAAATTCATATTTTATAATTAATATTGAGATATGTAAATAATATGTAATAAATATTAAAAATATGATAAAGATATAATAAAAAATGGGGAAAGTCGTAATTAGTGTAAAAAGAGTAATTACTTGACAAGTAAATTTTTGTGAGTTATAAATACTTATATTGAGAAATGAATGAGTTATGAAAATGAAAAAGATGGGTAATGAAAGAGTCGTAATTTTGTTCTCAAAATTTGTATTGAGAGTGTAATTTTATATACTTTATTTATAACCATGTAACTAAAAGTTGTGTTGTAATGTTACATAGTAAATTTTATCTTTTCTCATCCATGAATGTAAATATGTTGCATTAATCTGTGTTAAATTGTAAGTAATTGTTTGTGATACTTTTTTTTGAAATACTCGTATTTATACAAATATGTATAAAAGGGAATGAGATATTTTTCAATACTCTATAAGTATTTTTTTATGGGGTTCAAATCTTTATTATAGAGACTTCTCAACCACTTAATTTAAGTTTACTAATCACTTGAGTTAGTATGTTCGTTAAGTTTGAAACTAATAAGTAATAGCACAACAAAGTTTTTATCTTTTTTATTTTTCTATGTGGATCAATTAGTTTTTTTAAGATACTTTTTAATCAACATTAATTTGAACTTGAGATAAGAGGGTCTTGTTATAATAAAACAATATGAGAGAGGTTGTTAGAAGATGGACCTAATTAGATCGCACTTCCGTCAAACTATCCTCATGCCAAGAGAAGAGCGATCACATGCTTATACAATTCCTTTTTTTTTTTAATGTTAAATCTATGAACATTTTCCCCTTCTTTTTTTAATCTGTTTTTTTTCTGACTTCCCTTTTGTTTATATATATATATATATATATATATATATATATATATATATATATATATAAATTTTAACATTTTTCCCCCTTAAATCGAAGAGGGCAGAGGAATTGTCCAAGTTTCCAAATAAAAGCTGGTTGGAGATGAGCAAGATTATATATACTCACTAATTTGACTTTCGAGTCTTTATATTTTCTTTATTTAGTTCTCTTTAAATCACCACTTACCAATATTTTTATCCTTCCAATCAATTTACTTCAATTTTTTCCCCCTTCTCTCATTGTCATCAATAAATGCTTGTGTTGAAGAAACTATAGACAATTAGACATCAGTCGTTTTTTCACAAAAAAAATAAATAATAAAAGGTTGAATTTTTGCTGAAGATTTTTCATTTATGTACCACTTAAATTTTTTTTTTCTTTGACTCGTGACATGCTGTGATCTTAAAATGGGCAACTTACCAACCATTTCACCCGTAAATTTTTCTGAAAGAAAAAGGTTTTGTTTTTGTGAAATGACAAAAAATACATTTATTGTCTAAGAAGAACTAACTTTTGAGTGTGAAAAGAGTAAAAAGTATTGGATTTTGCTGTTAAATACTCGAGCACAAAGAGTTTGGGATTTTCATCCCTTGATTCCGTTTTGTATTTCGAGATGCATGGGTCTTTCATTAAAACTTAGAAAATAAAAAAAAAATATTTTACAAAACTGGGGACCAAAAATAATAAGTAATTAAGTATAGAGTAAATTACAGTCTCCTATCCAAAAAGATGCTAAAATTATATTACCTTCTCTTTTATTTTAAAAAAATAAATAAATTTTTCTTCTTTTGAGATATGAAAATGCAGTACATTTTAGTTTATTTTTATCTTTTTTATTAAAATTCTGTTATATTTTGTTTTGGATAAAGGGTAATTTAGTAAACTTAAAATAATTTAATACATATTAAAGAGTAAATTAATAATTTAATTCTTAAAATTATTTTTCTCTTGCAGTTTAGTCTCTAAATTTAATTATATGTATGAGTTAGTATTGGAATTTATAAGATTCATATCAACTTATTCATTTTTATATTTCACTTTAATTTATAAGAAGGACTAATTTGATACATTTTATAAATTTATCTACTAATTTGTACAATAATTAAATTCAGGGAACTTAATTACAAAAAATAAAAAATAATTCTAAGGACTATAATACTAATTATGCTTAAAATATATATTATATTACCCTTTACTCAAAATATAGTATAAGGTAGTTTAACAGGAAAAAAGGAATAAAGTAGAGTGTATTTTCATTTTTCAAAGAAGGAGAATGTAATTTTCTAAAATAAAATATAAGATAGTAATTTAAGCATCTCTCGATAAAAATAGTGTAATTTACCCTTAAGTATATAATAATTTTATGTTGAATTTGTATACATCAACTCCGTTCTTAAATATAGGTGGCGGACTAAATACTAAGCAAAATTATAAGAGATTAATTTATTAAATAGATATAAATAGAAGTAAAATTTATTAAATAGGTATAATTTAAAAAATAATTATTAAAATAATATAAATAGTTGTTCTCAACTGTGATTTATATTTAGATTTTTATCATTTTTTTATTTTTTGTATTAAAATTGTGATCCAACAACGACTTCTATGTTAAATTTAAAAAATAAAAAATAAAATACAAAAAAGTTGTGGCTAGACTTCAGTAAGAAAAATAAAAAAAAATTCAAGGTAAGTCGTGACCATTTTAGTAATTATTTTTTAAATTATACTTATTTAATAATTTTTTTTATTTATATCTATTTGATAAATGAATCATTATAAGACAATAAAGTGTTTTTACATTTATTGAGTATGAAATTAATCATCACATAGACATCAATTTAATTATAGTTAAGAGATATTTTTTATAGATTTATAACAAATAAAATAATTTAATATTTTTATTACAAATAATACATATATTTTTTAATATTATTTATTATTTTTATCTTTATTTTTTTTTTATTTTTTTTATTTAATCACAATCTTTAAAAATAACATAAAAAATAATATCCTTTTTTAAGAATGTAAAACTATCATTTTTTTCAAATAAAATCTACCCAAATAAAGTTCAGTTGGGCCTCGTGGTAGAGTGAGTACCGACAATCTAGAAATAGGGACTAGCCTAGGGGGTTGTTCCGTGGACTGTGGTGCACCCTGAAAATCAGGGTGCATCTTTATTTTACCTCCTATAGCCAGTTAAGCTGAAATTTTAAAAGGTTTCTTTTATAATTTATATTAAAACAACATAAACATGGAGATTTGCATTGATTCAAAAACAGTGATGATTAACCAAATACAAATCTGGGAATGTATGAAACTCCTTTTTTCTGCTAATTAAAGGAAAATGCTCGATACTCATAATTTCACTTATAACTTTCAAATAGTTGTTTGTTACAATCAAACACCAAACAATAATGACAAAAACAACTCAAAATCAAAAAATCAAAAACTTTGAATGAAGTAGTGCTACTCATCACATGGCCTCCGTTATCGCAGGGGCGATCTTGCAAACATTAACACCAGCAGGCAGGTGGCCGTTCTCGAAATCCTACCACACCGAAACCCTCACGTTTCTGGACTCCTCGTCCTGACGCCGTCAAGATGACGGTGGGTACTTGGGTGAGGCTGAGAAGTGAGAGACTTTAAGCCGAAGAAAAAGCGTAAGAGCATGTAATGAGGAACAGGAGGAGAAAAACGAGAGAGAAAACGAAGAATAGGTAGATATGATTAACCTAAGCACCAATTATCCTTTTTTCATCCTTGCCATCGATTTAAGTTTCTACAGATCCAACGGCTTGAATTGCAAGGAGCACCGCTGCTCCTTCTCTTTCAGGGTGCACCACAGCCTAGGCTAGGTTGCTTTTGTGGCGTCGATTTCTTTCTAGTCTTTTGGTTTATTTCTTCAGAGTTTGAACTGCTGCATATCAGGAATGTTTACCTGATATCGAGAATCAAGAAGGTTAAAATCGAGGAAGGTGTGTTCTTCCAGTAAAAATGATTCGAATTATTTAAGTATATAATTTTAAGTTTAATTTTAAAATTTATGTATATAAAAATAATATTATTAAAAAAATTTAAATACTTATTTAATTATGTCTTGAAAGATTAACTTTTACTATTGAGTAAAGATATTTAAAAAAATTCAAAAGCTATAAATTATTATAAGTGACCAGTGTTCTCTACTTTAAGACAAGCTAATTGACTTCCAAGTATTCGTCTTTGTTTTTTATAAAAAAGAAAGAAAGAAAGAAAGAAAAAGAACAGTGATTCTTCGTTCTTTCTATTATTTATTAGACTGAACAAACCCCATTAATTAATTAGCATACGGTAAGATATAACATTAAAATTTTAACGGCCATTGAGTTTCAAGGACTTAGTTACAAACATTTAGAATTCTACTGACTTGATTAAAATTTTTAAAATTATTGAGATATAATTGAAAATTCAGTAAAATTATAGGATCAACAAATTAATTTAACCTAAAACTTATAATAATTATAAATACAATGTAAAATATAAAATATTTAAAAGTGTAAGGTGATATATGTATAAGGAAATTTTTTATGATACTTTGATGGATACAATATCTAAAATGATCTGTAAACATTCATTAAATACTAATTTTATAATAAATATTTAAAAAATAACTAACAACTAATAAAATACTTAATGAATACCATATCCTAAAAAAAAATATGAGTACCATAAAATTACCCATATATAAATATGTATATATAACTGTACTCTAATTTGTTCTACCATTATCTTACACCTTGGTTTCATATAGTGTATATATTTTCAAAGATTTGGTTGAATAGTAAAGTATATGTCTATCAATACTACTGGATATACATACGTAGATGCATATTACTTTATATTTATATAATTTTCACATCTTATTACAATTGGATTTTTTTTTGTTTTTTATATATTTATATTATGATTATATTACTCACAAAATTGTGTACTAACCATTATTCATATATGCTTATAGAAAATGTTTATTATATACCTCTCACATCTCTCACATTTACTTAGAAAAAATTATTACATGTTCTTAGGACACAATAAATATATGATCATAAAAGATTTTTACCATTAATTATTTAGATGGCTAAAAATCAGAATATAAGTACAGAAAATGAAATGATAGAAAGTATAATCAAATGTTAAAAATTATATAAATACATAATAATGTGTGTATAAATAATATTTTTATTAAAATTTTACTAATAAGTGTCCTATAAAAAAATTAAAATAAATTTTTTAGAAAAAAAAACATTGAATGTATTAGAAATTTAAAAAGATTATTATTTATTTTATTTTCATTTAAAAATTATTTTATCTAAAAATTTTAATTTTAATTTTTTTAACAAATGAACTTGCTTACAAAAACTCATATTATTATAGGCTGTACAGCATGATGTTCGGCATTTATGAATCTCTGGCTATGAATCTCGTTGAACATCCTACGTATTTATGAATTAAAACAACTTTTTCAGTTTTTAATTGAATGACGACATGGTTTTATTTGACTGGTCAAGGGATCAGGATTTTCTCCTGGGCCCTCCAGTATGCACACCTATCCAAAGCCCGGCCCGCTTCAAAAACTTAGGTGCGGTGAGGTTCAGGACAGGACCCCACGTACGGCACGCTGATCGGCTCTGAAAATAAAAGGGCGGACCCGATCCATTCCCAACCGGGCCACCACAAAATGGGTATGCGGGTTGCTCTCCACGCACCACAAAGCTCGCGTGTCTCAGAGACAGTGCCACTTCACTTGCTCCCCGAAAGCGAAGGCTTTTTTGGTCAAACTAAAATCAAAACCTCATCAGTCATCATCATCAAGAGATTCAATACTTACCAAACCCAACGGCACACGAAAATGAGAACACATTCACACAAACAGAAACCACAGCCACAGGAATTAAAATATCGCCATATTCTGGAGCCAATGCTAATCCTTATTACCAAAAACAAGATAATCACTGTCTTCAAACTGTAACCGCTGCAACAGCTTTAAGATTCCAGCTAAATCATAGGCTGCCTCAATATCCTTTTCCATCTCCACCTCTTTTCTTCGTTGATTCTAGACTCCTAGTCCTAGGTGGTCAACTATATAATAATAATAATAATAATATAAATATAATACACTCCACAAATGTTGTTTTTTTCATTATTATTATTATTGATTTAGCTGGTGAAATCTCTTTTCAAAGGGAGAATAGGGAACTTCTTGTTTTTGAAGAAAAGAAACAAAAGATGGATGATCTTTCGTCCAGCCTTCTTTGCCAAGAAAACGAAACGTGCTTGGAATTAGAGGTGGGAGATGAAGAATGTTCATTCATTCAATCACAGCAGGATTATGGTGTTTCAGAGGATGAGCATGTGGGCATTTTGCTTGAGAGAGAGATCCGTCTTGGGTTCGAAAAGGATGAAACTTTGGTGTTTGAGGACTGGGTGAAACGTGCCCGCATGAATGCAATCAATTCGATTATCAAAGTTAGTCCGACAACCCATTTTCTTGTACTTTTGTTTGAGCTTCATTAACGAAACTGCAGTTAGAAATTTTTTGTTTTTCTTAAATTATTATTATTATTTTCTAATTTTCGATGGTAAAATGAGCCCAGACAAGAGCAACATTGGGTTTTCGCTTTCAAACGGCTTATCTGTCTGTCACATACTTGGATCGATTCTTTTCCAGGCGGTCCATTGATGTAAGCTCAACCAGACTGTTATTCTTCCCATGGCAACATTGATCTATTTATTATATTTTATTTGGTCACTCTTGATTAGTTTAGTTCCTTAGCTTTTGGTTGAATTCCCCATTTTATGCAGAGTGAAAAGCATTGGGCAATCCGGTTACTTTCAGTTGCATGCCTTTCTCTGGCTGCAAAGATGGAGGAGTGCAATGTGCCGGGGCTATCAGAGTTTCAATTGCAAGATTATTGCTTTGAGAGTAAAGTAATTCAAAGAATGGAACTTTTGGTGCTGAGCACATTGGAATGGAATATGGCTATTATCACCCCCTTTGCTTTTCTTCCTTGTTTCATCACAAAGCTCTGCAACGAATCCCCACCAAGTCATATTTTGTCCAAGACTATGCAACTCATCTTCACCACAATGAAAGGTGAATTATGAGCATTTGAATGAATTATTTCCAAATCTGTGATTTTTTTCAATGGTTTCTTATCTTTTTCCACATGCATTAATGCAAATATTTGTTCTCTTTGTGCAGAGGTCAATTTAATGGATCACAAGCCATCTGTTATTGCAGCGGCTGCTACTTTGGTGGCATTGGATCAGCAATTGACGATAGAAGCGATAGAGTTGAAGATGAGTTCAATTCCTCAACATACGTTTCTTGAACTTGTGAGTTCTGAATTTATTTATTCCTTAATTTACACCAAAACCATGCTTAGAAGATATTAGCTAACTAGTCTGGATCAATTTGGGCCTTTTTGTTTTCTTAACAGAACGATATATTTGCATGCTACAATCTAATTCAAAGATTAAACGCGGATAAAACTAGAAGAGACAAGCTTTTGCATACGCCGAATCCTTCACCTATCCGATCCAGGCCAATTGACATGACAGAGAGCTCTCAACTTACTTCTGCTCCTATGACAAAGAGAAGAAGACTCACATTCAATGATGATGAAGAAAGTCGTGATGGGAAGAGAAGTGACTCCACTAGGGAAAATCCAAAATTTTGAATTTTTTGAAGTTTTAATAATTCTATGTGAAGATTGTGTTGTCCTCTTTTTGGTTACTTTTTGCTGTAGTTTGCTATAGTCTCACCCAGAGGGGGAAAAAAACAAGAGAAAGTTATTGATTGTTACTGGACGAAAAATTATTTAAGATTGATTGGATGTAACCCCGAGCAACAAGGAGAAGATGAACATAGGAGGAAACAAAAATTCAGTCTTTGGGACACATACACTAGTTGAAGTGCTCAAGTCACCAGGTGGACGAAAGCCAGATGCTGTTCTAGAAAGCTGCTGAAACAGTTAGAACATAGTTTTTCTCTTTTACTCTTATATCTTTTTTCTTTTTTTTTAATTTTCCTCCATTCTTATTATTTTATTTCCGTTAATCTTTTTAACCTTCAATGCCACTTCATAACGGCTTTTGTCATATCTCTTGCAACCTAACTTTTGATGGATGCTTGGGATGCTTTAGTAATGTCTTCAAAAAGGCTGAAAGAGGGGCGAGAGAACTCTGTTGATGTGTGATTGGATGCATGGTCTATGTTGCATATTGGCCATCACAAAAGTTTTATAAAGATGAATGTGATTAGATTTGTTTGAATGTTTGGGACTGCCTTTAAAGCGGGACCTAGCGTTTTGCCTGCAAATTTTATTGGCTTCGTTGTGTTCATGGGTCATGAAACCCAACACATGGTTTGTGGAATCAAATGGATTTCTATGTTGATTATGCTTTGAAGCAATATATTTTAGTGTACTGCCAGGTTCACTGTATAACATTCTAAAACTTGGTTTGCTCGTTTAGCACTAAAGGATACAATAGTCCTGCTATTTTACAAGAACCAAAAAAAGAAAAGACTGAAATTACAAATTAGTTCTTCAGCCGATTTTTGCCCAAAAGAAGTTATTCTATTGCTTGGTGGAGATTGAGAAGAATACCATTGCCATTTGGTCGTTGAACACCATACTTGTAATATTTTCAAATTTGATAATGGAAATGAATCGTTTAACACCAAATGTGAGGATTAGGGACTAGGGCAGCATGAGAAGGCACGTGACTTAGTTTCTATTAGTGTAATGAATGGAAACTTAATAGAAGGGATTCCTTGCATGTATTTGGAAGCTTAAGTAATTAATTTGTTCAATTTTAAATTACAAGAAACTTTTTTTTTTTGCACATAACTTATAATTAGAAGGAATAATAAGTATTTTACCAAAAATATATATATAGTAGACATTTGCATACTGATTTTTTTTTTAATCTATTTGATGATTAGTAGGAGAGGCATTTTGTCACACTTCGAAATTGACTTTCCCACATGAATATGATATGACTATAAGTCAGGAGTCAGAGATGTAGTAGCTCCCTACTCCCTAGTTAGAACAATAAAACGAATGAATACATATATGTTGAAGGGTCAACTTGAAGTCCGTGAGACAGGATTGGTGTCAGCGGTCAGAGTGGTACTTCTGCTGAACAGGGTTCCGCACCAGCTGCCTAGGAGAAGCATCTTCGATGCAGAGGATTGAGCTGAACAACACAGCACTCCATTCGGGTTAGAGTTGTTAAAATGGATCAACTCGTTTTGATCTGTTTTAATCTGTTAAAATACGAAATGAGGTGTGTAGGTCTATTTTAAGAAATTAGCTAAAAAAGTTAATTCATTTTATTTTAAAGAGGGTTAACGGATTGATTGACATAAAAGATAAAATAAATAAAAAATGAATTAGTAAATGAATCAGTTTAACTCATCTAAAAAATAAAAAAATTATATAAAAAATTAATAAATACAATAAAAAGAATATTAATAAAAAATTATAAATCACATATCTAAAATATAATTTTTAAAATAATCTAATTAAATATTCAAACATAAATTATATAACATTAAAAAAAATTATTTATAATATTACTTATTATTTTTTTAAAGAAAAATAGTCAATTCATCGGATCAATTGTCTCACCTCGCTTAACTCGATGGTTAAGCGGAACAGATTATACGAATTAAAAAAAATATGAGTTTAATTTTTAAATTCAACTCATAAAAAAATGAAAAATTAATAGATTAACTCAACAAATTAAATTCGTTTTACTAACTCTAATCATGACCTACTTTATTAACTCGACTGAGGTTGATTTGAGATGACACACATGCTCGAATCTTGATACATGCAAACGAAAATTTCTTGTGTAAGCATAGTGCTCTATTTACACTTACAAGTTACAACTTAAAAAGTACATATATATATATATATATATATAATATAAATACGATACGATAAGAATATATTAATATAATAAAAATTAAAAAAATAATTAAAAAATATATAAATAAAAAATATTTAAAAATATCAAAATATCTAATTCAATAAGTATTGAATATTGACACGGTCAATTTGTGGGCATTAGAATTATGGAAAACGGTTTACGTCCAACGAAATACGTCCAACGTATATCCACCGTAGGTATATTTGCTGAGTCATCCGTATGCCTCCAACATTTTCCATTTCATTTCCCGCTTCTCATTTGGTTTTTTTCTTTTCCATTTCACTCTCAATTCCTCTCAATCTGGTCTCTCCTCTCAATCTCATCTCCTCCTCTCCCTTGTCTCCCCTCCTGAATCTCGTCCCCTCGTCTCCTCTTCTCAATCTCGGCTCCCCGTCTCCCTCGTCTCCCTCTCATCTCATTTCTTTATTTCTTTATCGATTTTAAAGACTACAAAATATCTAGGTTCCAACCTCACTAACTTTGGAAGTAAGACTCTTCATTTCTTCATCAACCTTATTCTACTTTCTCACTCTAGTCGACCACGCCTTCTCAAGGTAAGAGGAGATAAAAGCCCTCTCATTTTCTTCTTATTTCATCTCTTATAACTCATGACTATGGTTTACTTCATCTTTTTATTCTTAAAAATATTTTCTTTTGAAAAATTAATGATGGATCTTGAACCAGAGTTTGAAAAATCTTTTCTTTTATGTTTTTGAGTTTTTGTTTCTCAAAATGTTGTACAAATCGAGTTTAGATCATCATCCGATGATTTTCTTTTTCGTATGTGATACTGAAATTTTTTGTTAAACTGACAAATGGATGGAGTTTTGTTCTCGACATTTTCTAACTTAGGATTTGAAGGAGGCATTTGTAAGGAGAAGCCTCCATTGCATTTTATTCTTTTTTATTTTTTATTTTTAGAAGAACCTGAAATGTGGGTTTAAAGGGGTGAACCGAGACTACCTAAATGTGTTGTATTGTGGACTATGGATTGTTCTTCTAATCCTTTTTGTTTCGGTGGAGTCCGTAGCTTAAAGCTCGACTTTTCTTGTGATTAGTTATCAAACTTATTCACTAGGGCACTTGCATGATTTATACTTCCTTTCATTTTTTGGTTTACACAAGGCAAAACCTTGAAACCGAGATTGATGCATCTTGGAAATTGTGTAGGGATGGGAGTTTGGTTGAGATATGTGAATGAACTTTTTCTTTCATTCTGGAAATGCATATTAAAGGACTACCTTTCAATTTGATTTTAAGGGCATGATTGAAAACTATGCTTTGAGATTGTTTTAAAATATAATTAATGGTTGAGTTGTGAGAAAGTTATACAATAAAAATGCAGATGCTTTGACTGCTTTTGTTCAAATTTCATTGTATAGAACCTCATAAAGGATGCTTTCCTTTCTTCGGGACCTTTCATATAATAATTTCACGGAGAGATCTACCAAGGTCATTTGGTTTGTTAGCAAACTGTGCTAGATTGTAAGTTTCTTCTTTCATATGCTTTTTTTTTTCTACATAAACTTGATTTATGTTTTATGATATACTCAATGGCGAAACTTTTCTTTTCCTACCATACGATCCATATTATGATCTTCCAAGATACTCATATGATACCCACCGATTATATTTTCTAATTGCTATAACCCTTTGGTATTGATATTATAAAGTAGTGTTGATTGATTTAATAAGTGCGAGTTGTTAATTTGATTTAGTGTCTTTGGTTAATTTGAGTATGACTTCCTCAATGATACTTTTGAATTTGGAATTCTTGGTACTACCCTGAATCTTGAGTTAATTTCTAGCCTCGGACAACATGATTATGAATGTTCAGAATATGGGCTCTGAGTTTAGTTTGTTCTTCTCTTGAGGTTTAATAACAAGATGCATGAGATTTATTGTTATTCCACGATTTATGTATCGTTATATTTGCCGTTATGTTTTATATATTGTTTTGATCAACTTTATAACCCATAAATTATGAAGCACATGCCTTTACTTTGTTATTTTGAGTTTGAAGGTTTCCAACATGTTTTGGTATGTTTGCATATCTTCTGCATTATATATATTTTTTTATCTTTTGAATGGCTAATACACATTATTTTTATGGGTGTTTGATTGCAAATGATAGAGGTTGAGTGCAATCTGGATGAATCTAAATCTTTGATGTTTTGTGTTTAAGTTCGCTATGTCTCCATTTTTTTATTTTAAATATGAGGCACAATAATTTTGGTTCAAGATCCATGACAATATGATTTGCTTCTAAATGAATTTGATGGTCTTGTTTGTACTAGAATTGGAATAATTTGCTTGACAAAATGTCTGGGTTGAGTTTCATTGTCTTGCCACTCTTGGTTCTTGTATGCTCCTCTTCGTTAAGTGAACTAAATTTTTGAACTTGATTACAAATTGTCTTGTTTCTTGTTCGTAATATGAAAATGTATAAGTTGTGGTATGTTCTTTACAAGGGTCATTGGTGGTTTGTAAGTTGAGTCTAGATTATGTGCTTTTGAAGTAAGTGATGTCATTGATCAATATGCTGCATAATTGTATTTTCTTTTTAGTAATGACTGTGAAGTTGATGGTATTTGTAGATGATGGTATTTTAGTAATGACTGTGAAGTTGATGTATAAGTTTTAGTAATGACTGTGTAAGTTGATGGTATTTTCTTTTCAAGTATGCAGATTTAAAAATGTGTTTCTAATGTATTGTTTGGCATAACCTTTAGCGGTATTTTTATATATTAATGTTGTGACCTTTTTTATTTCATGGGTTGGAATTTGATGTGTGATTAATGGTAGATAGTATGCTTATTAGCTTTGAAATTGACAATAAATGGATGAGGAGTTGGGGAATTTTTTTGGTTTGTGATTAATTCTGTCATAAAGGAATGTTGGGGGATTTATTTGTTTGATTATTATTATTGATTAACTCGAAATGTCTTTGAGAAATAATATTGTCCATAAGTGGTTAATACACTACAAATAAGGGGTTAATATGAACATGTTTCTAGTTAATCCAAAAAAAGTTTCAAAGAGTGGAGGGAATCTAGTTACAAACCAATTAATAGTGGAGTGGACGTGTGAAATATTGTTTTTACTAAGTAGGAGTAGATTGGCAGAAAACTATGAAAAAGGGGTGAATCTCATGAATTTGGTGAGTTCAAAATTAAGTGGTTAATACACTATGAATAACTGGTTAATATGAACAAGTTTCTGGTTAATCCCAAAAAAATTTCAAATAGTGGGGGGAAACTAGTTAGAAAAGAATCAGTAGTGAAGTGGACATTTGGAACATTGTTTTTACTAAGTTGGGAGTAGATTGGTAGAAAATCATGGAAAAAGTGGTGAATCTCATGAATTTGGTGAGTTCAAAATTAAGTGTTTAATATACTATGAATAACTGGTTAATATGAACAAGTTTCTGGTTAATCTAAAAAAATTCCAAATGGTAGGAGAAAACTAGTTAGAAACGAATCACTGTAATGTTGTTTTTAACAATATGTGAGCAGATTAGTAGAAAACCATACAAAAAGTGGTGTATCTCATGGATTTGTTGAGTTCAAAATTAGGTGGTTAATACATTATGAATAAGTGGTTAATATGAACAAGTTTCTGGTTAATCCAAAAAATTTCTAAAGGGTGGGCGGAAAACTGTTAGAACTCGATCAATTAGACTAGAAACTACTAAAGAATTCGATATTATTGTAGAAATCTAGCTTGGTGTTAGTTTGTAATAACCACTGTTGTTCTTAAATTTGAGACTTGTGAAATGCAAATAAGTGTGTATGCTTATAATCGATTTGAGAAAATGTCTATTTGAATGGAGTGAATTGAACATAGAGATAATGATGTATGTGGTTTTTTTTGTTAGACTCGTTGTTGATATACTATGGTAGTAGTGTGTATTTGGTTGAATGAAAAAGAGATATGATCCACAATATAACTGATAACCTCTTTCAGTGTAACTTTCCTTTTTTCCTTGAAGTTCCATAGCTCATTAACAGTATACCCACCGCTTGAATTGTATTCATTTAATTCTTTCAAGGTCAGTAACAACAGGTAAATGTATGACATCTCCCCATTCCTGCTTGAGACTTTGTAACTTCTCATCTTCCTCATCTATAATTTCCTATATCGATGCAAATAAGTGTGTTCCGCATTTAAATGATTTATATAAGTTTTTAATTTGTTGTTCCTTAGGCTTAAGGAATTTTAAATGACACAATTGGTTCAAAATGATGAAGTTGGTGCATGTCTATGAGTTGTGACCAATACGATTGATTATTCATTTGTGCTTTTAATCGTCTTTGGTAACCGGTGAAAATTCATTCTTTGTCTTCGTATATGCGAGAATACTTACATGGACACTCACGGGCAACACGGAGCGTGATTTGTCCAAAGCATCAATCGTGGTAACCAACTTGGTTAAATCATTATACGTGTTTGGCTATGCGCATATGTTGACTAATATGTTCTCATAATGCAGAAGGTGCGAGTGAGGCATGTTTGCACACCACGGTTGTTGCTTGACGCGAATAGCACTTTGACGGATGTGCAGAAGTCCCGCGTCGAGTCTACCCCATTCAAATCACTACTATGTATGCCTAAAAATTTAGAAATCAATTGTGTCTTGTTGTGGGAGTTAGCGTCTAGATGGATTGAAAGAGATGGGGATTTCGAGTCAGAGGTAGGGTTATCCCTTTCGGTCAGTTAGACGTGTGCTTGACACTTGGATTGCGGATTTTGGGAAAGAACAACCCCACGTGACGATGGAGTGGGCCGAACTTTGTCCTTATTTAAGGGGGCGATATAACCATTGGCACAATTTGGGCCGAGTTGTATCACCATGTAGGGGTCAATGAAGTCGATAATTTTTGTCGACTTTACATCCTGCTTTGCTTTCGCGGAGTTCTACTTTCCGTTACGGTGTCAACGTGCATTCCGTCTTCGCACACATGTTAGATGATTTGGACTCCCTCGATAAGTATAGCTGGGGGTTGGCAGTGTACGATTTTTTGGTGGATGACTTGACACGAGTAGCACGTGCAGTGCACGAGGGTAAAAATATCTGCCAAGTCCATTTAACGGGATGTGTTGCACTTCTTCAGGTACATGTTTTATTATTTCCTGGTTGTTATAATTGTTTCATGCAATGTGGTAGTTTTGTTTTTGTTATTTTCCTGTTGCATCATTCTGATACCGTACATCTGATTTTCTTCAAGGTTTGGGCTTTTGAACACCTGTCGTTATGCCCCACATCAACTGTGATAAGTGCTCAATGCTTCCCACGTTTCTTGAACTGGCGCGTGTTTAGGGCGAGGGAGGAGAAAGTGCGAACAACGTTCGAAAAAAACAAGGTAGCCTGCAACTTTTAAACAATGTTTGTATTGCTGCGACATTTGTATCAAAATGATTTTGTATTTCAAAAATTTATGTTATTTAACCATAGTAGTCCATTTTCACCATACTACTTAACTACGTATCTGGTGGTTACTGACATGTAGGTAACTGAAGATTTGGTTGCATCGAGCGAAGAGAACCAGATTGACATAGTTAGGGAAGCAATAGCACCTGTGCAGTTGTTAAGTGTTGGGCATCGGCGGCCGAGGCTATTTGATATGGAGGACGTTTCTCAGGTGGTTGCGATAATGTGCGGTGAAGAAACGGATTTCTTGCAGGAAACGGAAATGAGCACAAATCAAACAACAATTGTTACATCAATCAGTGCCTCCACCTTCACGTTGTCTTATAGGCGATCCAGTAACGACCACCAAGGTACTCAATCATTGGATGTAGCGAGCATTCCTTTCTACGGATTCAGTGAAGGTGGTAAGCCGAGTGATCGACATCCGCCTGCACATGCCATCCCTCCAGGAGCACCTGTTGGCTACCCTGGTACACACATGAACCCAATCAAAAAGAACCCCGACTCCAACATTTGCACCCGGGTTAAGGCTCAGCCCAGGAACCGTGTGCTTGGGAAAAGCACCCGAACTCCTTACACTAAACTGCAGAAGAATAAGCAGAAGAAAACGAATCTGCGTACCCAACTTTTTACTTATTGCACCAGAGTGCTTAAAAAAGAGGACCACAATTCCACGTAAATTTTTGAATTACCATCATGACATGCTTGATACGTTTAAAACTGATTTTACTTGGTCTAACATTTGTCATTTGCATCTTATGAAATTTTAGCATCAGGCAATTTGTTTTGTGATTGTATTTAAACATTTTGTTTTGGGTTGCGATGTAGGGCGGTGGTCAAACTATACGATCAGTTCCTTACCATTGCAGACGCCTCTTGCATGAAACCAAGGGGATGGGTCAGCAATATGGTAAGATCGAATGACATTCAACTCATAATTAAGATTATATATATCACACGTACTTAATTGTGTCGGTTCACATATAAGGACCTTTCTTAATTCACTCTTTCAGGTTATTATGTTGGCTACAAGGGTTTTTGTGGGAGATGAAATTGATCGATCACGAATAGTGACTCGTCACATGTTTTGTCCCACGTTCATGGTAACAACAACATGCTCAATTAACTTAGCACTATATGCATATTGACAATGTCAACCTTAACTTATTGTTGGTTATTTAAAAAATTTAGGATTTGGTGAAAAGTGGACTGAGCGTTTCAAATCAGTTACCACAAAGCCACTGGCGAAGTATCAACGACTTCATGCCTCACGCTTTGAAGTGGGATATGACATCACTCGGTGCAACTTGGTAACTTTTAATCATTATGTGTCAAAAATTAATGTGTTTGGTGCATACACTTTATTGGGCAACATCTGGGGTTAAACCCATCATTTATCTAGTATCATTGTGTCTAGTGATTTAATTTCTTAATACCACGTAAGACTTTATGTTCTAACTATAATGCACATCACTATCATATGTCTACATTATCAAATAACTATGTAACATAAAAAGCCATTTGAGGAATAGAAATACTTTATGTAAGCATATTATGTAATACCCTAGAAAATCATGTTAGGGTTGTATATGGTTCTTAAGTTAGTGATTAATGTTTCCTAAGTGTTAATGAACTAGTTAGGAACTTAAAATCACATAGAAAATGATCTTGAATGTTTGAAATTGAGAATTGTTTCAAAGGAACCATTTTCGGATTCTGCAGAATTCTACAGAATCCAGTGAGCAGTCAGCGATGTTTGCTGCATAACTCGAGCTACCGATATCGGAATGACCTGATTCTAGATCCATTTGAAAGCTAAGACATAAGGCTTCATGTGGTAAAAATTTTAGAATTTTAGAGCAAGCCAATCAATACCAGTTTCTGTTTGAATCCACGGCAGATTCTGCAGAAAAATGTATTCTGGCAGTCAGTAAACCAGATTGCATAATTTCTTGCTCCGATGTCGTATGGACATGAAACCAGTGCCATTTGAAAACTAAGACATGAGGCTTCATGTGGTAAAAATTTCAGAATTTTCCCACATGTAGTTTGTTCCCAGATTTAATTTAAAGTTAGGTCAAAAATGAGTAAAACAGAGAATGCTCTGTTTTGGCCTCTCCGCAAAATGTTGCATAACTTTGGCTACATTTATCCAAATGAGGCAAGGTTTGTGGAATTGGAAAGATATGAGAAAGATCTAGGTACTCATAAAATTTCAGAGTTTTATCAGTTAAAATGGATTTCCATTACTTTGTTTAAGTTTCATGCATTCATGACATATTACAAGGAACACATTTAATGAACTTGTACGCATTTTTTCATGTAGATATTCGCTCCAGGTCGTGTTTGACGGCCATTGGTGGTGTTATGTGTTGCAGCCGAAATTTAAAAGGTTGTATGTGTTGGATTCAATGGGCAATCATATTGACACTGAAAAAGCTAGGCTGGACGTTCTGACGGTATCACACTCCTCTAATGTCATTGTATTGATAGTGTATTAGTTGTGCCATATGATTTGACTTTGAATTGTACTTTGAATTTGTAGAAGCGCCGGTTTGAAGAATTGTTGCAGATACTTAGTCCAACCTGACGAATGATAATCATTTAGACCTAGTGGAGGTTGACTTGCCTCGACAATGCAACTCGTGAGTACGGTTGCATTTCTCAACAAATATTAATTGTTATGTTGAGGCATATATGTTTAATTTATTCCCTTGTACTTGTATGTCATTGAAATAGGGATGATTGTGGCATTTACGTTATCAAGTACATGGAGCTATGGGATGGACACAAGATGTTTGGGGACAAGACTATGCCCGAATGGGAAGTGGTGAGCAAATTAATTATTTTGTTTTTTGATTCAACAATTACATTATGTTAGAATTTTTATTTATTCGTACTATATACCGGTGTAGGGAGAAGTCACACAAATGCGACGTGACTTATTATGTGGTGGGTCTTGCATCCAAAGAACGAGTGAGAGAAGAAGTTTTGAGAGCTGCAAATGCCATGGAGTTGTTGTCTTGATTTGTAAATTTTATTCTACACTATTTAGCTTGCCCTATGTACAGCTTATCCACCGATTTGGAATTGTATCTTATATAAGCCACTTTTTGTATAGATAGCGCTTTGATGATAATTGGATAGATGCCTTTGAGATTTGTGCTTTGTCCATGGTTTTTTGATAATATACACCCAATGTGTTCAAAACAACATTACAAGTGTAAACTTTTGCTAGTACTTCATTCCTAAATAGTCGCCCCCATTATTGGGAACTAATCCAATGATTAACCGTAAAACTGTTCATATTAACCACTTATTCATATTGTATTAACCACTTTTTTTTGTAACTCACCAAATACATGAGATTCACCCTTTTTTCAATGATTTTCTGCAAATCTAACTCCAACATGGCAAAAACAACATTACACTAGTCCACCGCACTAGTGATTCGTGTCTAACCGCTTTCCCACCTTCAGCTTGGACATTTGTTCATATTAACCAGATACTTGTTCTTATTAACCACTTATTCATAGTGTATTAACCACTTATTTTTGAACTCACCAAATACATGAGTTTCACCCATTTTTCAATGGTTTTCTCACTGCAGATCTACCTCCAACATGGCAAAAACAACATTACACTAGTCCACTCCACCAAAGGTGATTCGTGTCTAACCGCTTTCCACCTTCAGCTTGGACATTTGTTCATATTAACCAGGATACTTGTTCTTATTAACCACTTATTCATAGTGTATTAACCACTTATTTTTGAACTCACCAAATACATGAGTTTCACCCATTTTTCAATGGTTTTCTCGAGATCTACCTCCAACATGGCAAAAACAACATTACACTAGTCCACTCCACCAAAGTGATTCGTGTCTAACCGCTTTCCCACCTTCGGTTGGAAATTTGTTCATATTAACCACAAACTTGTTCTTATTAACCACTTATTCATAGTGTATTAACCACTTATATTTGAACTCACCAAATACATGAATTTCACCCATTTTTCAATGGTTTTCTCAGAGATCTACCTCCAACATGGCAAAAACAACATTACACTAGTCCACTCCACCAAGTGATTCGTGTCTAACCGCTTCTCACCTTCAGCTTGGAAATTTGTTCATATTAACCACAAACTTGTTCTTATTAACCACTTATTCATAGTGTATTAACCACTTATATTTGAACTCACCAAATACATGAATTTCACCCATTTTTCAATGGTTTTCTGCAGATCTACCTCCAACATGGCAAAAATAACATTACACTAGTCCACTCCACCAGTGATTCGTGTCTAACCAGTTTCTCACCTTCAGTTGGGAATTTGTTCATATTAACCACAAACTTGTTCTTATTAACCACTTATTCATAGTGTATTAACCACTTATATTTGAACTCACCAAATACATGAATTTCACCCATTTTTCAATGGTTTTCGCAAATCTACCTCCAACATGGCAAAAACAACATTACACTAGTCCACTCCACCAAAGGATTCGTGTCTAACCGCTTTCCACCTTCAGCTTGGAAATTTGTTCATATTAACCACTTATGCGTAGTTTATTAACCACTTATATTTGAACTCGCCAAATACATGAGTTTCACCCATTTTTCCATGATTTTCTCGCAAATCTACCCGCAACATGGTAAAAACAACATTACATATGTCCAAAAATTCCCCCTCACCATTTGGATAATCCAAAAATTCAGTTCCTAATGGTGGGGGTAGATTTTATATTTCTTTTAACTTCAATTATTCTTAAAGTTGCAAGTAAAAATACACAAAAAATACACCTGAATTACAAAAGAGCCATTTAGTACATCACTAATATGGTGGCATTGCAATGATACATTCCTACCATTCACCCTAAGAAAATATATACATCCTCCCCCTCTACGTGTAATTACATGTATTCTATACACATTACATGTGAATCATAAATAACTATAGCACAGAAACAATCCACTTAAAAGAACAAAAAAACTATCTAAGTGGGTTCCTGATGATCCACTAAGATCTATTTTCATGATTGCCACAAAAATTACTGTAGGCAAAATCATATATGCATCACAGTGTGAGCATGAGATTCACCAATTTGCTCCTAGGTATTTGTCAAGACACTTTGACCATGTAAATTATCCTATATACCAAAAAAAGGAAATCAACTCCGCAAAATAACAAGAGATGAGATTAGTGCTAATTTGAAGCATATACATGAAGTTACCCGATATAATTTATACAAATCTAGACTTGTACTATGTCACCGATTCCCACCGAGTACCTTCAAATTGGCCTCGCATTACCACTAACTGAAAATTGGTGTATGACATTTGACAATGACAACCCTGAATAAAAACATATAAAAATGTCAATTTCAAAATTACAATGAACTTGTTCAAGATATGTTGGACATGCTTGTGGCCTTTGACTGACATCATGATCAATTCCTTCTAATAATGATAAAAAACCAGCCGATGAGTTGTGTGATAGTTGCGAAACCCAATAGCTACCGTCACACATATGACAATTAAGCAACAATATAACAAACATCCCTTCATTAAAACAGATGACAATTCAAATGTAAGTAGCTTAAAACTTAACAAACATTTCAACAATGATTACACATGACAAATAGTTTTGGTGTATAGACACACCACAGTACAATCATCACGGCATTCTCCACAGCTGTTCACTTCTATAGATGACTCTATGCGCAACTTCTTTCCATCCATCTGACTCGAGCTTCCAACATTGCACTCCTACATGTTCATAATAAAATAACTTAATGCACAAATAAAAGGGACGCTAATCACTAAATAAAACATATACACAACCAAAACATCCCATACAATTATAATTAGCAAAATCATATATGCATACATCAATTATCAAAGTTTGACGACGCTGGTGCTTCCTTTTTCTCAAATTAGAAAATACTCGATCAACTTTCGACATTTTTCTATTGCTTGGTGGCCGTCCTTACGAGGTACATGTAATGGACTACGAATGCCGAGTTAGCGATTTCAATGCCCGCAGCTTAACTTCCTTTGACGGTCATCACCATTGCATGTTGTTCTAATAGCTTGCTTAGATACGACCATCAATTGCATCTTGCTTTTATATTCACATAATCCCCGGTGGAGATCTTCTGAGATCTTCAAACTCTAGCAAAGAACTTCACCACCTCATAGAAATGCTTGCATAATTTATCAAACCTTTGCATTTGTGGCTTCAACAAGGTCACATCGTAATCGCTCTTTATGTATGCATGTCTCCATCTAATGTTTTTGCTCCATCTACGTAGAATATACTTTGACGACACTTCTTGAACCATCTCATTACCAAGAACACAAAGTGAATGTCTACACATAATTCCCTAAACTCAAACAACAAGCAATTGCAACTAACATCGTGATTGTCACGATAAAATACCACCTCAAAAATAGCATTCTTTGCTATCCCTCCAACTACCATATCCGCCTCACATGGTAAGTACAAACCATTCCCTCCACACACTTAATGGACGCAAAAAGTCTATTCTTCCTCCGAATTCACTTGGACCTCAACGAACTTTGCATGGGTATACTCGAATTGAAACCGTTTTTCAATAGGTGAGTTTGACCCACATTGAATGATGGAGTCCATTGACTTGAAATCTGCCTCAAATTCCTTTTCTCGCCTTGCTTCTTAGAGCATTATCATACTTGCTTCACAAATTGTTGGAGGCTTGTTTTTGAGTTGATATATCCGTCAAAGAAAGCATGTATGCTCTCACTTGCGTTGTGTTGTTGACATCCCTGCCCAAAAATACTTCTTCAAGAAAATGCACCCATCTATGCCTCTCCATGTACAAACCACTCAACCAATTGTTACCTTCTAGCTCAAATTCTTTGATGAATGCAGACCATTTTTCTTCAAAATCTTCCACTTTGTTAGGGTATCGTAAATGTGACTACTTTAATTGCATTCTTTATATTGTTATATTCAATGTAACCTTTCACTTCTCAGAATTTTTTTCATTATATGCCATAGACACCACCTATGTCGAGTAGTTGGAAAGACTATCTCAATAGCATTTTGCATGGCCCCACACTGTCCGTGACAATACCATCAGTGCCTTACCCGACATGCAACGAAGCCATGATTTAAATAGCCACACAAATGACTCCGTGTCTTCAAATGAAATTAGACCACATCCAAGCAAACCGATTGGCGTGATGATTCACACCGACAAAAGCAAAGAAAATGGCATATCATATTTATTTGTCAAATATGTTGTGTCAAAAGTCACAACATCTCCAAATGACTCGAGGTGGCTCTACTTCTAGCATCGACCAAAATACATTTTGCACATGAAAATCATCATCAACGTCTATATCGTAGAAAAAACTACTATTCTCCTCTTGCATTCTTGTAAAATAATTCTTCAAAGCCTTCCCATCACCTTCCTTGCCAATTGCACGTCTTTTCCTTGTTGACATAATTTCTAGCATCTTGCTCATTAAATGATAAGTTCTCGTAACCTCCCACCTCATAAGCAAGAGACCGAACTGTCTTATGTATTCTCACCCCTACATCATCATTCACTTGGATTGTTCTCTTCACGTGCATGCTAAGATTCTTGTTAACTCTCAACATTCTCGCCTTTGTTGGGCTAAGTTCATGAGAGTGTTCAAGTATAGCTGTCTTGATAAACCATCGTCCATCTCCCATCTTCTTGACTGTAATTTTTGCTTCACAATTTGTCCGTCTAGTTGGAAGTGTCTTCAAAGTATTTGGTATTGTTGACACATGTTTTCCCTGTCTTGAACAAGCTAGCATAATGTAATTAACCTTACCATCATCTCCTTTTTTTGAAGTTCTATTTACAATACCAAACCCCTTTTGGTAAGCATATTTCCTATAAAATTCCTTAACATCATCTTCTGATGCAAACAACATCCCTCGTTTTGGTTCATAACTTTCAAACTCGCCATCCAACGTATCACTCATAATGAAGTCACTTTCACATGCTTCTTCTACATTATCAACAGCCTCGGCTATATTGAGATTATTTGAACCCTCCATCAACTTCAGTTTTGGGTTGCACACACACTGTAAGTTATCAAGTATCTACTTGTCATGTTACAAGCATATTTTGTATTTCACCAACATCTAGATTTTATTATGAAAGTTAAGAAATGGCGTGAAAAGTAAACATACAAATGACAATAGATAATGAGGATAGAGACCCATTCGAATGGGTCTCTTCTATAAAGGCCACACTTAACCTTTTGTGAGATGAAATAAAGCTTAAAAAGATAGCCTGAAATCATCTAGTTAATAAAATCGCGTACAATGGTAGTCATGTTAATCTTCTTTCACGTGTGCTCAAATAAGTCTCAAATGGCTAAGTGGCAATTTTAAAGTGTATAAAAACAGCATTCAAAACATGCCATTACTCTTTCTCTTCTAAAACAGGATATGTTTTACCTCTATAGCAACGCTTAGGTAAGAAATTAAGGATGCTCAATGGACCAACTATTTCTGCTATATGAACCACCATAACCCATCCCAACTCCACTCCACTAGTAGTTCATTTGTAAGTAATTACCCCACTGTTAGAAAGTCATTGTTGGACTCACCGAGAAACGTGTGAAGATTAACCACTTATTCTAAACATATTAACCAGCTTAATTTTAGATTCACCACAAATCACAAACCATGTCAATGGACTAACTATTTCGCTATATGAACCAGCCCATAACCCATCCCAACTCCACTCCACTAGTAGTTCATTTGTAAGTAATTACCCCCACTATTGGAAAGTCATTGTTGGATTCACCAGAAACGTGTGAAGATTAACCATTTATTCCAAACATATTAACCAGTTAATTTTAGATTCACCACAAACCACAAACCATGTCAATGGACCAACTATTTCTGCTATATGAACCATTTTAAATCCTCCTAACAGAAACAAAATATACCAAATAAACCAACGAATGAACCAACAAGCATTCTCCTATTTACCTATCTAATCAACACACAGCCAACAAAAATAGATTTCATGGATTTGTACCCAACAAAAAATACAACTCACCAAACAGAGAGCATAATACGCAACATTTCACAGAAATTGCAAGTGTCCATCTCAGAAAAGACGAAATATTATGGGGAGAAAAGTAGAGGATACTTACCGAAATTGTAGAAAATCCACAAAACTCGAACCCACGTGTGCGTGTGAAAGTCAGAGTGACGGAAGAGAGTGAGTGATGCCTGAAAATGGGGGAAAGAGAATGAGGACACGAGAACAAGAATTAAAATACTGTGGGTGCTGCTAGTGAGTGAATTACAATATCGAGAGGAGAGGAGATGTAACAGAGATGAAA
This sequence comes from Ormosia semicastrata, assembly GCA_029884595.1. Taxonomy (NCBI): domain Eukaryota; kingdom Viridiplantae; phylum Streptophyta; class Magnoliopsida; order Fabales; family Fabaceae; genus Ormosia; species Ormosia semicastrata. The sequence continues at coordinate 9,333,746 of JAQQTO010000046.1, read as the reverse complement.
GAAAGAAAGAAATGAGAAATAGAGGGAAGAAAGGAAGGAAAACAAAATACAGATAAGCAGAAAATGAAAAGAGACAAATATACGTACGAAAGATACGGTGGATAAAAGTTAGATGTATATTTGGTGGACATATAGCGCGACCGTAGAATTATCCATCGTACATACCTTACAACCATACACTTAAATTTAAATTCACCGTCACAACAAACATCAACACGGTGCTCCCTTTTTTAAAAAGAAAATGAATTTACTACTGTCTATTCAGCGCAGAAGACAAATATATGGTCAACAAAAGGAAGATGCTGGCCTTGTCCTTCTATTCTTAAAAAAATAAAGAATAAAAATTAACTTAGTTTCTTTTCCGTGGACATTAAAAATAAATATTTTAAAAATCAAATCAAAAATTGAATTGATAAGATTTTTAAGTTATAATTCAATTATTTTAAACAGTTAAATTTATTATTAAATAGTGATTAAATTGTAGTTATATTGAATATTAAATTGTAATTAAATTAAATATTATTTAAATCAAACAAATAACTAGTTCATAATTCAACCAGTTTAATTAATTTTTTAAAATACTGTTAAAAATCGTTCGTGTTTTTCTTCTGGTCTTTCATTCTTAACAACTTCTCTTAAAGCCTCCATCAAAGTTGATTAGCAAAAAATGCAAGAGATAATCATTAACACTGTATTTGGACTGCGAAATAGGGAAAGCTAGGTAAACGAGAGGAAAGGAATATTTAAATCTGTATTTGAAAGTATTCTTTAACCTGTGCAACCTAATGAAAACACAGATAATTCAAGGTAGGCCTTGTGCTGTGTTGGTCTCTTATGTAACTCCATCCTCCTCCTTTTAATGGAAAATTTCTTATATGTTCATTTTTTTTTTTCATGTTGATCTTCACCCTTCATTTTAAAAAAGTAAGGAGAGAGAAAGAGAATTAAAAAAAATTTAATGGTTGAGAAGAATTTTTTTTTCTTCTTGGTATACCGAAATTCTCCTTTTAACGGCTTTATTTTTTGTAGTTCATATTATAGAATAATATAAATAATTAATGTTTTTTAGAGATTTATATAAAAAAGTAAAAATTATTTTATGTTTGGATATAATTATAAAAAAACACTGTTATTTTCTCTTTATTCTATTGTATCTCTCCGTAATAAATTATTTTGAGAAACAACTCATTCTTGTTTTTCAAAAAATGTAAAAAATTACTTATTTTTAGATTTTGCTTTTTTTCAAAATATTATCTAAATTCAGAATTAATTTTTTTTAATGAAAAAAACACTTTTCTTATTAAAAAAGCACAAAAAAATGCACTCTAAAATTTGACCTACTTCTAAGTTCTAACAATCGAATAATTTCGTTCTAACGTTCTCAGAAATGAAAATTAAAAGAGGGTATCCAGGCAAAAGAGATTAAACCAGTTACACTAGCAGGAACTGCCCATTTGACAGACAAGTGTGGACTATGGAGCATAATTTGAAGATCAACGATATTAGTTAATCCTCCAACTATTCTTTAAAAAATTATGTCCATGACAAAGGGTTTTATGTTGTATAGCGGACAATGATGGGTGTTGTATGGGAGCCACAACTATCGGTGACCTTTCCTCCAACTTGAGCAGCCAAAATTTGCTTCTACGCCCTTTGCTTCATTAGGATTAAATTGAAGCACTTTTTCCAATTCCGCAAAAAGGACGCTGCGTTTCTGGTCTCCACCAATAATAGACCAATAATGGCTATCTATTCGACTTTATTGGACAAATTTACTTTTTTATTATACAAATTTATTTATTGTAATTTAATTTAATTTTAAGCAAGTCATTATTATTATAAACATATATAATGTAGATCATACATGTACAATTAAAATCATGAAATAACATTTAAAAATATTCTTTCTTTTTTAAGTCGGTATCAAAACTCTCGATCTGAGAGTCTCTCTTGTTTCTACTGCAATAAGCCTTCATTATTAATCAAACTAACATTTATTGTTGGGTTTATAGTCATCATTCATCGCTGGAATTCTAACAACCTTCATTACTACCTTCAATCAAAATCGGACCAGAACCGAATCAGATCATCTGTACACATTGTTTCAGCCCAAACAATCATCCTTTGTTCTACCACGAGCACTGTTCCTCTGTTTCTCTATTGCCTCATTAAGGTATTCACCCTCTCTTTCTCTGCTTTGATTCGAACTGCTCGGAGCCACTACGCCCAGAGTCGACGAGTAGATCCGTTCATCGTGAGACCAACTGCACCATTGTTTGCCAGACCAACCTTGTTGGTCTCTAGTTTCGCACCACCATTTACCGAACCAGTCATTGTCTTCTTTGGTCTCGCCCTCGTTCTCTCTCATTGGCATCATCATTCATCTGTGTGGTTCAACCTCAGCCTCCTTTTAATATATTTTGTTTCTTTTATGTTCAGCCTCACAATGTTAAAAAAAAAAGGTAAAAAAAAATAGATTAGAAATTGAACCATGAGTCTGTCAAACGACTAGACTGGTAAGATTTTTTGTTTTCACTCCTTTAATACTTCTGGTACTAAAAATTTATGGATTATGGATTCTAGTGCAACTGACCATATGACCTTTTTATTCACCACCTTTGTTATCTTATCAACTCACTTCTAGTAAACATCATATAATCATAGTTGATGACTCTCACACCTCAGTTGCGGATTTTGGAACTATTAAACTCTAGCCCTCTATACACTTATACAATGTACTCCATGTTCCCAAACTTTCCTATAATCTTATTTTCATTCATAAGTTTACTAAAGACAATAATTGTGTCATAACCTTTTTTTCATTCTCATTGTGTCTTTTAGGATCTTGTCACGAAGAGGACGATTAGAGTTGCTAAGGAATAAGGAGGGTTGTATTATTTCCTTAATATGTCAACTAATGGTGGTTCTAATCAGAAGTTACTATCTTCTTGTCACCAATTCAGTTTTGAGTCTCTCTTCTCAAAATTTGCTACAATACAAGCATATGGGTCATCCTCCTTTTTCTTTGTTTAATTTTATGTTTTCGTCCTTATTTTGAAAAGAATCTATTGAGTCTTTTCATTGTGATGTTTGTGAGTTTGCCAAATACCATCGTGTAACTTTTTCACCTATTTCTAATAAAAATGTTAAGCCTTTTGCACTTATCTGCTCTGATGTTTGGGGTCCTGCATCTATTTCTAACATTTCTGACACTAAATAGTTTGTGTCATTCGTTGATGATTGTATTTGAGTAACTTGACTTTTTCTAATGAAAGACAAATCCAATGTGTTTCAGTTATTTGTTTAGTTTTACCGCATGATTCAAACCCAATTTGAAAAGTCCATTAAACCGTTGCGTTCTGATAATGGTAAGAAGTATGTCAACCAAAATTTCTCTACAATTTTTAAAGAGCATGGTATTGTGCATGAACTCACATGTGTTGATACTGCTCAGCAAAATGGTATTGTAGAAAGAAAAAATCGTTATATACTTGAAATCACTAGAACTTTACTATTCTAAATGTATGTTCCTAGTTCATATTGGGGGTGAGCTATTTTAACTGTTGCATATTTAATCAATTGGTTACCATCTCATGTCCTGGAAAATGTAAGTCCAGTCTAACTCATGACCTTTCACTTTCCATTTGTTCCTATTATGCAGAGTCTACAGTTTCATGTCTTTGGTTGTATAGCTTTTGTCCATATACATCGTCACAATCGCAGCAAACTTGATCCCCGTGCTATCAAATGTGTTTTTCTAGGTAATGCTCCTAACAAGAAATGGTACAAATGTTATCATCCCTCAAGTTGTCTTTTTTTGTCTCCATGGATGTCACTTTTCATGAAAATGAATCATTCTTTACTCGTCCTCAGCTTCAGAGGGAGAACACTCAGGAAGCTAAGGCTGAGTCCTTCTCTCTTGAGTCATTCCTTCCTTTACCATCTAACTCTACACAGGAATTAAAATATTCTTTTGGCACCCCATCTGAATTAGCTAACATCAAGGCCAACGCTAGCACACCAAAATTGGTGTATCAGAGGAGAAGAAAACCTGAACTGGCCCAATAGCAACTTTAGGCGTCTGAACCAATAGTAAGTACTAAAGATACAAGTTTTTCTATATATGAACTTTTTGTTTTTGAACCTGACCCAAATAATATTATTTCTGAACCTGATAACATGTCTTTGAATTATTGTGAACATAACCTAGATGACTTACCCATTGCATTGAGGAAAGGGAAAATGTATTGTCCCAATCTCAAGTACCCTATTTCTCAATTTGTCTCTTCTAAACATCTTTCCCTGCAGTACCAGAGTTTCATTTCAGTCATAAATTCCATCAAAATCCTAACATCAGGACAAGAAGCATTAAAAGATAAGAACTTGATTCAAGCCATGAATGAGGAGATGGGTGCATTGGAAAAGAATGGAATATGGGAGAATGGTGAGAGACCAAGTGACAAAAGCTAGTAGAATGCAGATGGATATATACTTTGAAATATCGGTCTGATGGTACACTAGACCGATATAAAGCAAGTTTAGTGTCAAAATAATACACTCAAACTTATGGAATTGATTATGAGGAGACATTTGCTTCAGAAGTCAAGATGAATACTATAAGAATCTTACTCTCTCTTGCTGCCCACTTTGGGTGGGAATTACATCATTTTGATGTTAAAAATGCTTTTCTTCGTGGCGACTTAGAGGAGGAAGTTTATATGGAAATTCCCCCTAGATACGACTCCACTAGTGGAAGGAACAAGGTGTGCAGGTTAAAGAAGGCTTTATATGGGTTGAAGCAGTCTCCCCGTGCTTGGTTTGGAAAATTCACAAAAACAATGGTGTCCTTAAGATGCAGACAAAGTCAAGGTGATCATACTCTCTTTTTTAAACATTTACAAGAAAGTAAACTCATAGTCTTACTTGTGTATGTTGATGACATCATTATATCAAGAGATGATATAGTTGAGAAGCAACTCCTAAAAAAGAAATTAGCAGCTAAGTTTTAAATAAAAGATCTTGGAAAACTAAAGTACTTCCTTAGAATTGAAGTTGCCTACTCCAAGTAAGGTATCTTTATTTCTCAAAGGAAATACGTCTTAGATCTTCTCAAAGAGATTAGAAAGCTTGGGTGTAAGGCTACCGATGTACCTATTGAACAGAATCACAAAATGGGAAGTGATGAAGGGAGTCCCAAGGTGAATAAAGCTCAATACCAGAGACTAATAGGGAAAGTGATATACCTGGCACATACCAAACTAGATCTAACATATGTTGTCAGTGTGGTTAGCCAATTCATGCATGATATGTGAGAAAGACATAGGCAGACTGTGGATCGAATTCAACAATATTTTAGAACCACGCCTGGAAGAGGATTACTATTTAGAAATGAGGGAAATCTATAAATAAAAATGTACATAGATGTTGACTATGCAAGTTCAGTTACTGTCAGGAAGTCAACATCAAGTTATTGTATGTTTCTGAGTGAAAATCTAGTAACAGGAAGAAATAAGAAACAGAATGTAGTAGCACGATCAAGTGCAGAAGCTGAATTTCGAACTATGACACAATAAAGTTGTGAGTTACTATGGATGAAGATCATATTAGATGACCTTAAACTAAAGTGTGAAGCGCCTATGAAACTATTTTGTGACAACAAATTAGTCATTAACATTGTGCATAATCTAGTTCAACATGATAAGACAAAACATATTGAGATAGACTGATACTTTATCAAGGAGAAATTGAATAATAGACTCATAACCACAGCATACATTCTTTCAAGATATCAGTTGACAGATGTATTAACTAAGGAACTACCCACAGAGCGCTTTCAGAATCTTACTGATAAGCTGGGAATGTTAAATATTTATTCACTAGCTCAATGGAGAATGTTAGACTTTATTGTACAGATTTATTTCTTTATTGTACAAATTAATTTCTTATAATTTAACTCTATTTTAAGTAAGTTATTATTGTCATAAACTTATATAATACAGATCATACCTGTACAATTGAACCCATGAAATAATATTCAAAAATATTCTTTCTCTTTCAAGTATATCCATGATCATTCCTGGCTAACTGCAGCATCAAAATTAACTTTGATTGATCAAAGGGACCAACTTGCCAAAGATGATTTCTGATCCAACTCTGATATTCTTACCACAAACAGTATATACATCCCTTTTCACACCTCATCTAATATCATTCATCATATTTACTTTTTCTTATCACTTTTTCTCTCTCAATCACACACTCTTAAAAAAAGTGTGTACAGTATCTACACCTCTAAAAGAAATGTAAAATCATCATTTTTCTTTCTGATCACAATGAGACCGCATACTCGTTTAAACTCCACTAAAGAACTTAGCTTAAACCCAACTAAATGATGGGAATTTGTGCATATGTATATTATATTTCATTCCTTTCACGCCAGATACATTCCATAGCCACATGTAAAAGTTTGAAGTTGTCTTGCTTGAGCTATATACCCGGTTGACAATGGACGTTCTGTTTTAACAATGGAAAGTTGAGCCACATACGACTGAATATCTTGAAAAACTTCCAGATGGATACTCCATTCAGAGCTAAACCAAAATATTGTTGAGATATGACATTCAAAGAAAAATGATGATTTGTTTCCTCCTCAGTATGATAGACCAAGCAGTGTCTTGTATATTATAATTGAAGCTCTACGCTGCCTGCAGTTCATGGGCAAAATATCCAAGTACGTTTTCCACCATAGAAGATGCCTCCCCAGGATCTCAAACCTCAAGAACTTCCCCAGTTCAATTGCTCATCAGTAACTCTAGGAATTACATCCTAGTTGATACAAGGAACCCGAGTCTAAAACGATTACCAGCTCAGAGGAGAAAGCTATTATATAAATTTTCTTTTTCACTTTAATATCCGATACACAGTCATCCACAATGAGTTCAGAGTGAGCTCAGAATCCTACTTGGCATTATCAGAAGCTTAGATCTCCAATCTTAATTCCGAGTAGAATCCAACCTGGATGACATAATCCCTCTTTTAACAGCGATGATAATACTAGGTCCAGCCAAAACAAAAAGTGTGATGGCACCATCAACAATTCAAACACAACATGCACCCCACGATCCAACGGGCGTGCATAAAATAACATGCACAAGAAACCTTTTGTAAACAACTCATCTGTGACTTCTCACAGAATAAATAGAAAGAAACAGTAGGAGGACATCATCATAATTCATAAATAATAATAATCAAACAAATAATTCAAATTAACAGAAATTACAACCGGTATACTGCAAACTTACCTCATTATATGAAAGGTTTTAGTTAATACAATATAAATCACTTTGAAATGTGACGACCATCATGCAAAATGTATATATGTTATCCTCCGACACCAGCAACAAGTACCAGATCTAGCCTCTAATTTGTTAGCCTTCTGTAACTTCGCGCTAAGAAAACTCTTGGTTTAATTGGCATCTTTTTAAAGAGGCGAGGAGCATACAAGACCCTTGATTTACGTGTGAGAACATAGAAATGAGCAAAAATGTACCTAATTTGTCTGAATTGATTTTAGGTAGATCCCACAGGGACCATCTTTAAAGCTGCTGCAACTGGCATGCCAAGGACTCCAAGGAAAACGCTACCAAACCACTGCTTCAAACTAAGGGGAGTTGTGTTTGCATAGGTGGCCAAGAATTCGACAATTATGATTTGGAAGATGATAGTGCAAGTGAGGACAGCTACAAACACATAATTCTTCAGTACACCTTCAAAAACATTTATCTTCTCCATATCTCTGGAACTGATCTCATTGAAAACCTAACAATACATTTGAAGAACAGTGAACTTAATAAAAAGCACAATCAGAGAACACATTAGAAGGAATCATAGTCAGAAAATTTTATACAGGAAATTTAACTATTAATTATTACTTGCACTCAGGTTAGAAAAATATTCAACCACAGTATTTTTATATTCCAAAAGTCAGAAGTCAGAACATCTTGTTTTGAGAAATTATTGAGAACATTTTATTATTGACAAAGAGGAAAACAGACTTCTACTATGTACTAACTAGAAAGATGGGAGAGAAGAAGCAAAACAAACTTGCCTAGTCTGAACATGCAATCATATCCACAGAACAAGCAACTAAAGCAGATGTCACAGAATTTTCATTTTGCTTCAGTTATGTGTTTAACAACTTTAAAAAATGGGTGAATCAAAAGTCGGCAACTTCAAGAAAAAAAAAAAATTTCCATAGACACCCCAGAATTTGCACATGAATATAACTTCTATCCAAGTAAATTCTGTCATTTCAGTTGCAGGACCTTATTAGTGCATAAGAAAGACAGAGGCACTGAATTAAGTCCAATGCCGTGACGGTTTTAAGTTTACCTGACAGAACACAAATGAGTTGAAAATGAGTGTGTTCAATATCAGATCAGAATCCGGGCCATCAAGATGAAAAGCTACTTTTCCTCTTGTCTGAAGGAACCAGATTACGACAAATTGATATATAGACTGCCCCAAGATATTCCTCCACATCACATTACTGATAAAGTTTCCTTTCCTACCAACAGGTGGTCTTTTCATCAAGTCGTCATTAGGAGGTTCAGTGGCTAGTGCAAGTGCTCCAAGAGTGTCCATAATCATGTTAACCCAAAGAAGTTGAACCGCAGTGAGGGGAGCATTTCCTAGGAATTCATATATACCATTAAAAAAAAGGGACAAAAAAAATTAAATAATAAATTACTGCTAAAAGAAAAAGTCAACTTTGATAAGGAAGATAAAAGCAAGGAGAGCATCATGTTTACCGGTCAAACAGGCAGAAGAGAAGTTGACGATTAAAGCAACAACATTTACAGTTAGTTGGAACTGCACAAATTTCTGTATGTTTATGTAGACTGAACGGCCCCATTTAGCCACAGTCACAATGGTGGAAAAGTTATCATCAAGTATTATTACATCTGCACTTTCTTTTGCTACCTGAATTGGCAAAAAACAGCTTTACAAAATATATCATAAAGTACAAATTTATCATGACAATAATTCCAAGGACTAAGACCTTTCACTAGTAAGTAGTAACCAATGATAAAGTCGGGAATTGAGAGAATGGGTATTATAAATGCAATGTGAAGCATCTCGTTGACCGAAGATTTAGCCAATTGTTGTATAGACTAAATTAAAGAGTACGGTTTTCCATTTTAGATATGATAAGCACTTCACCTTCAGTAATACATATTAGAGAACTCTAACAAGATTTACTCTCAATATATTGGAGTTGCATTTGGAAATAAACATGGTGAAACATAACCACTAAACCCAGATATCTAATTGTGCATGAAAAGTAGGACTGAATATCTCAAACAAAAATCATTCATGGTTTTCAAATTAAAAAAAAAAAAAAAAGACCTTTACTAAGACAAGATCAATGGAGTTGTCTTGGCATACCTCGGTTCCAGCAATGCCCATTGCAAGTCCAATATCCGCTTCATGAAGTGCTGGAGCATCATTTGTACCATCACCGGTAACTGAAACAACCTCTTCAAATGTTGTCCTCAAGTGTTTCACCAGGGTATGCTTATCCATGGGTGAAGATCGAGCCATTACCTTCAGATATAGACATATCACATGTTTGTAGTATGCTAATTTCTTCTTAGTAAAGAGTAATGTAGACCATCAAACTCTTACTTTCAAGCTTCAAGAATCACTTAGTATCTACTAATGGTCCATCACTGGCGTCTATTCACTATCAGTTTTAATGGTAGTTGGCATACATTTAAGTAGATGGCAGTTTTAAATTAATATAATGTGATTTGCAGTGTATATAAAACAGGAATATGCATAACGGCAATTTTGCATAGGCTGCAAAAGGAATCAAACTTCAAATGAGAATTTTCATGAATCATTCTGGTAAGTCTCTAAGACATTGGCATGTTTATAGCAATCTCTAAAACAATTTTGCATAGGCTTTCAAGTCCAGGACAGCAAATGCATCCATGTATTTTTCCCCCATTATCACCTGCATGCCAAAGTCAAACTCTGGCAAAAGCAGCTAATCCTTAAAACACATTGCCAAGAACACAGAAAAAATGGATTTAATCACATGATTATTGGTATGTACCTGAATTTTTGGAATGATATCATGCAATTCCTCCTCACTCTTCTCGCAGAATTCAGGGCCTTCAATTGCTATACCATCCGTTAAAATTCCACATTCTCTAGCAATAGCCTTTGCAGTATTTATGTTGTCTCCGGTAACCATCCTAACAGTAATACCAGCTGACCTACAGATGGCGACAGACTCTCGAACACCAGGGCGAACTGGATCTTTAATACCCACAATTCCTATACATGTGTAACCCCTAATAGGAATAGGACTTTCAACTAAAAATTCATCATCACCAATATCAATGTAAGCAAGGCAAAGGGTTCGGAGAGCTTCACCAGCAAATTTTTCAATTGTATCCTTCAAGTGATTGGTGGATTCTTCATCAAGGGGAACAACCTCGCCATTTGAGTCTACAACTTTGTCACAGGCAGCTAGAATTATTTCAGAGGCACCTTTGCAGTGTGCTCTGAAGCCACCATCAGCATGCTGTAGAACCACCCCCATGCGCTTCTTTAGAGAATTAAATGGTTCAACTTTCACAAGTTTTGAAGCTTGTCGTTCCTTGAGGAAATCACCACCAAGTGAAAGCCCAAATTCCAAGAGTGCAGTCTCAGTTGGTGATCCCAGAATCTCAATCTTCTCATCTTTGTTTTTGACAACTTCACCTCCAGTGTTGTTGAATATTGATTCAAGTAGAATTGCCAGAGCAGAATCAGGAAGATCAGATGAGAAATCAGAAGAGACCTTAGAGTTCTTTACTTCTTTAATCTTCCCACATATGCAAGCTTTTACAACAGTCATATGGTTAGTAGTTAGTGTGCCAGTCTTGTCACTGCAGATAGTAGTGGCAGATCCCATTGTCTCACAAGCAGCCAAATGACGGACGAGTGCCTTATCATTCATCATCTTTTTCATGGCAAAAGCAAGGCTCAATGTTACAGCTAAAGGTAAACCTTCAGGAACAGCAACAACAACAATAGTAACAGCAATAGCAAAGAATTCCACAATTTCCATAGCATCATCACCAAACCACGTCCATTGGGATCCTTCTCGCAGCTTGCGGCTAAATAGTCCTTGGATCAACACAGAAAAAGTCACAACAGCGAAAAAAAGGCCTATTTTACCAATAATAGTAGCCACACCATTGAGTTTTACCTGCAAGGGAGTTTCATCATCTCCCCCTTCACTTAGAGTAGCCATTAGTTTACCCCACTGGGTCCTCATTCCAACAGTAGTCACAAGCATCTTGCATGATCCATCCTGAACTTTGGTTCCAGAAAGAAGAAAAGGATTGAGGCCACCAACATTCACTGGTTCACTCTCTCCTGTCAAACTTGATTCATTTATCAACAGAGAGAAACCGGACACAAAAAGTCCATCAGCAGGGACCTGATCTCCAATATTAAGATGGACAATATCACCAGGAAGTAAATCATATATTGAGATCTTCTGTCTACAACCATTTCGTGCGACCTGAACTGTAATTTTTTTCTTCTCTCTATCTAGATCCTTAAACTGCAACGATTGTCTGTAATCACTAGTGGCAGTGACAAACACTACAAGCATTATGCTTGCAACAATACCAATTCCATCCTGTGCACCCTTGGGCCACCCTTCCATTATTATGCCAACCACCAAAGAGACCAAGGCACAGGCAGCAAGTATCATTAGGGTTGTATCTTGAAGGGCTTCCCATACAAAAACCCAAAATCCCCGGACTGGGCTTTCAGTGAATTTATTAATTCCATAAATTTCTTTTCTCTTATTCAGCAAGTGCTCAGATGTTGATATCCCATCATTGATTGAGGTATTGAGTTTGTTTGCAATACCCTCAACTCCACCATGAATTTTCAACTTCTTCACATCATGTCCTTCAACAATTGATCCCAACTCATCAGCACAAATTTCAAAACCTGCAGCTCTAACTTTCTCAGGTACAGTGTACTCACTAGCCAAATTTAGACCTGGAGGGAGTGAAGATTTTCTTATGATGTAAAAGTTAAACCTTTACAACAATTTTAAAATGCAAGTAGGTTGACTTTCTTACCATGGATAAACTGAAGTGCAGCTTGTGAAACCAACACTGCAACTCTGAATTTCTCCTACAATGTATAGTGGGGGTGGGGGAATTATGAGATTCTAGAATTGTTTTTACAATGTTTAAATGGATCAATATGCTAGATAGGCTAGCATTAAAAATATGGAGGAAAAGAAAAGGAAAGGAGTGAAAATTGGCAATGGATCAATGCAAGTATGGTGTTTAGATCCTTAGCCAACATTCATTCCTTTCATTCTAGTTCCCTCTTTTGCAGACAAAGGCTAAGGGAAGAACAACTTAGCAGTTATTGTGTAGCTGGTATTCTAGTAAGGAGCTTCATTCCGATTCTAAAAAAGCAGAAGAGCATAGCATAGGTCAATTTTATAAACGCTTGGCAACAAGGATAATATCTGCTACTGCAATTTGCTGAACATTATCAAGGGCCTTAAGTTGCAGGTACTCAAAAGGAGAACCACACCACCAGAACTACCATAAGCAATGGTTTTTAATTTCCGGACTAGAGTAACCATTGCTCTCTCCATTGGTGTTGAATTAGCGTCAAGATAACTTAATAAGGATTTTATTTAATCACTGACATTCCATAAACTAGAATGCCTGGCTCAAGACCAGATCAGCCTTTCATTTAAATAGAGCTGTGCTGCGAAGTGTACCACATCAAAGGATAATGAAAACAATAAAAATAAATAAATTGATTAACCATATTTCTATATTAGTATTCCAGATTAATTATAAATAGTTGCAGTTCGGTTTTAGAGTGTAAAAAACATTCAGATTTGTGGACATAAAACGCCAGAACAGGGAGGATGTAAACTAGGATTCAAATCGGTACAGTTGGTGCAGTTTTTTTATGCTTATCTTGATCTAGCAAGAGAAAAGATAAGGTATAAAAAAGAAGAAACCTGATTGGAGCGTCTGATGGCCTCAGCTTCAAATCGCTTGGAGAGGTTAGCAGTGAAGCGAAACCTCCTTTTGCGGTTCTTGACAAGCCAACAGAGCTTCCTCCATCTCTGAAGCGCTTCTTCCGACGAGTTTTTGGGCTTCACATCTCCAAAATTCTCATTCAGGTAACTCTCCATCTGTACTCTTTCCTTTCAGACAACTCAAACCAAACCTACTCTACTCTCCACTAGTCACCTCATTCAAGCCCACAACTCTGAAGAAAAAAGCTAAAGTAATTTGTGGAATCAATTTCAAAGACTGAGATTTTAAATATAATTGATTTCTTTATTCTCTTGTGTAAAAGTAGGAGAACAACAGAAATCGAACTGGAGACACAGTTAGATCCTTCCAAAACACAAAAGCTTCAAAGTTCAGAAAATCAGGAAAGCTCTTCTTGACAAATGATACACTGCAATCGTCCGCTTCACTAACCCAAAGGCACGCTTTGCCATGCTACGGTCAGTGAGCAAACAACATAATCATCTCATTAATTTTTTTTTAAACACCATTTCAGATCAAATTTGTAATTATAATTCTGATATTTTTATTATTAATAGTGTATATATATTTTTATATTTTTTAATATTATTTATTATATTTTTATTATTTTTTTATTAAATTTGACACATTTAAAAAATATGCCAACAATACGTATATTTTTTAAAAAAGAATGTATAATAATTTTCTTCTTTGTAATTAATTATATATAGTAGTTAGTTAATAAAAATTATATATATATATATTTATTAATTATTAAAATATTTATGAATTAATTTATATATATAATTAATTATAAATTTATATTTTATTAATTAATATAAAAATAATGTAAAAAATGTGTGAAAATTTGAGTTAAAAGTAAAACTACATGAACAAAAATGAAAAATTAAAAAGTGTGTGCTATAGTTAATGTTGTGAGTTGAAGACCTAACCTGTAGAAAGGCTTAAGTTAATGTTGTGAGTTGTGAAGTGAAAATATCTTACAGGGTGTGGGCCAGTCCGGGAAATGGGAAACACTTTCCGGTGATTTGATTCGTGCCAAAACGGGATTCCCGTTTGTCTTCACGTTAGCACCGCATGGAGCCCATCGCTTACGGACAGAGTGTCCCATGTCAGACGTGGAACCCTCACTTGTGCTTTTTTTGTTTCCCGTTTTGGCCAAAGCTATTGTTATTGTTATTAAATACATTTGTTTCATTTCTAAATATAATATAAAAATTGATGGGATATGGTATAATTTTAAAAAGAAGGTGAATTATAAAAGTTTGTGTAATATTTCTATATTTAGAAACTGAATTTTTTTTGTAAAAAAAAAACTGAGATAGTTACATCTTTTAAGGGAAGTGCTGTTAAGTCATTAGTCAACTTAGTTAATTTTAATTTAAAATTTTAAATATAATAATAACCACATACATATAAAATTAGTAAATTTTTGTATAATTATACTAAAAATATTTTAAATCAAACAATTTAATTAGTAAAAAGGAATAACTACAATGAGAATTAATTAAAAAGGTATTATTAGTTCATAAAAATAATTAAAATTTTAATAAAAATTTCTATTTGGTTCATAGGTCAAATCATTCGTGTTACATTCAATTTTTTAATTTGCTTAGAGTTCAAACTTAAATTAGGAGACAAAAAGCATTCATTCATTATTAAGTTAAGTGGGTGACTACATACTAGAGGTTTAATGATTGAACCGGCTGACCGGTTCCGAATATTTATGTAGCATTTCCAAATGATTTTTTTCCCTCTTAACTCTTTGGTGGTTAAATTAATTCATGTTCTTTTTTTTAATGTGAAAATAAATTCATGTTCCGTACATGAGTAGAGTGGGACTGTGGGAGTAGCTGCCGGGATGACAAAGTTGGTTTGTTTTGTTGGTGACACTCCGGATTCGCACGCCGGAGTCAGATCCTTCTTCTTTCCGAAATATATACTGCATTTCCAAATGATTTTTTCCCCTCTTAACTCTTTGGTGATTAAATTATTTCATGTTTTTTTTAAATGTGAAAATAAATTCATGTTCCTTACATGAGTAGAGTGGGACAGTGGGAGTAGTTGGCAGGATGACAAAGTTGGTTTGTTTTGTTGGTGACACTCCGGATTCGCACGCCGGAGTCAGATCCTTCTTCATTGGAATTATTTTTAATTTCGAATTGACATTTTGTTAATTTAATTAGTTTATTTTGTCGATTATTCTGACTAATCTGATCCATTTTGATTCGCACAAACGAGTAACGAGACAATCTGGTTCGCACAGACCCGAAGAATTGATAATAAACAGGTCGCGCTGGGCTGACTCACATGCACAAATTTAGCTTGCGACTTCACAGATGTGCATACAACTTTTTTATTTTTTGCTTTTTTGTCTTTTAAATGACAAAAATTATGCTACAATTTTTTTAATTTTTATAAAAGAAAAGGCATACAAATATCTAAATTTAACTTCTATCAAATTCAACCCTAAAATATTATTTTTTATCAATTAAGTAATGCAATACAGCAATTAAAATAAGTCATATTTATATATATTTTAAAAAAATTTAATTATATGTTAAGCGTCGTGGATCATAATATATTTAACTCACAAGTTAAATAGACTAAGCTTTATAGGAATCTGTTTAAATAAGTTCACAAAATGCTTAGTCCTAATTCACGTGAATTGTAGATTAAATTGGTTGTCTCCCAAATCACACCCATTTACCCAACTCTAGACACAATTATTGGGGTAGATTTGGTACACCCGAGTATGTGTGGACGCCAGTTTTTCACAATGACACTTCACTATATTTACTAAATTATCTCCTAATTTCATCTCACAAGTTCACGAATACATTAAATTATATGAACCTAATTAAAAGTAATGTATACTTATAAAACAACGGCAACCACTTTGGTATTTGTCAAACACATGTCTGACATTGACATTTTATACGACACATAACTACACACATTCAACATGTGTCTAATTTAACTTTTTTTTCATTTTCGACACGTCTATGACAAGGTGAAACACGACATGATATGGAGTGGACACGGCCACTTAAAATTTGAAAAAGAAAATAACACCCAAAAGTTGGGTCTGTCGTTTTAGACTTTTAATCAGTTTTTTTTTTGTTAAGAACTTTTAATCAACTTTTAATAATAAAAAAGAAAATAAGACATAGAGATTACATTATTTAAAATTCAAAATTTTATTAAATCCAGAAATATATACCCAATTTTATAATGCCAAAAAAAGAAATAGGTTTCATTATAGCATCAATTACTTATGATTTATCTCATGTTGAAACATGGCATAGAGATTTTATTTTTATTCCCAGGGTCCGAATTCTCAATGTATGGGCTTCATTCTAAAAGATGTGGATGTGGTACTTCATGATTGACTTGTCACTTTTCCAATCAAATCCCTTCATATTTCGAATTGGGCCATCCTGATTTACTCCAACCTGGGCCTCCGTGTATCTAGAAGAAAGGTATGCATATTTTGGGCTACTTATCTTTACTTCTCCACTTCTAACGCCACGGGCAACGCCTCCTCTCTGATCTATATAGAAAATGAATAGTTTATTGGTTATGCATTCTGCTCAGTTGGGTTAATTCTTCAATTGTAATTCGTAGTTGTAGACTTGTAGTAGTTGATTCCAAAGAAAATGTTGAAAACAAAAATGAAAACCAAAGACGAATGAGTGAACGACCAAAATACAAGGAAATGGATCATCTGCAGTTAGAAAACTAACTGCATGAGCTGCAGTTATGTATCCATGGGTTGACATGTGATTTGTAATTTTTATGATGGGCTATGCTATGCAGCCCATATTGTAAAGCCCGGAGGAGCTCGGATTTCCTTAAATGTATGAACAGTTTTTTTAATTTAAATAAAATTAAAATTAAAATTAAAACTTATTACTAAAAATAATAATCCATGTCATCCAGACATTTAGAAAGTGTGGATACGTAGCATTTTCCTTTTATAATTTATATTTCGTAATAAAATGAGACATTTTCTTAGGTTAAGATTTGGTATAGTTTTTTTAAATATATATATATAAAATTCACCAACATGTGTTGGTTTGAGTATAAGGATTCAGGTCTCTTAAGTATATAGTCTTGAATTCAACCTAAAGATTCATGTGTATTGTTCTGAATCGGATTCAGAGGAGTACCTGAGATAGGCATGTTATGGTGGTTCCTCCTTTGAGCGAGCATGAGCATGTAGCATAGGGGGGTGGAGTACTGCGCAAAGGACTCCAACGCTCAAGTCAGCAAGTGCACAAGAAGGTTTAAGAGATTGGATTCAGAGTTACCTTACTAAGATGACTTAGCCTTGTATTTATAGAGCGTATACAGAATCCTAATGGGATTCTTATTGAATGCAGGTAATTTAGGATTAGTATCCCGATGATGATCACATTTCTATTATTATAGGATACACCCCTATAAATCCGGGATTAATATAAGGAAAGTATCTAGCCATCAAGGATATCTGTAAATCCTATAATATCGTAAGTTGATGATTGACAGTTGCGGATATTTAGGGATTGATCCTGTATGAATCTATCAGCCGCGATGTCGTATTTCAACGCCACTTTAGGACCGTAATCTGTGGTCTGGAATACGTCGTGAGTCTTCCTCTACGCCAGTTAGGAGAGTCCAGTAGTGTGCATGCCAGGTTGATCCCATGGAGCGGGATCCCGGATCACGGTCCAGAACAATTGCCCTCAACTTGGCTCTTGGATGAGACAGACCAGAGTCAGGTTTAGAACGGATCAACCATCAGATGGCTAATATGGCAATTCGAAGGATAGGTGTTAAACCCCGGGTTATTACCGACGTTCTTGACCTATTCAGTTATAAGCAAAGATCACTGCCCCCAAGTATGAGTACTGGAGACATATTCGACGTAAATCCTGAACGCGATCTCTGGTGGTAATAATCTGCGATTCTCTGGGAAACTGATACTTGGACTTTATTGAGAAGTAATGATTCTTTAAAAAAAACGTCAGTTTCACACGGATTTTTTCAACTGCTCCCTATCTTTGTGACCAACCAGAGATCAAAAGCATTTATTTTGGTGACTTCATGGGATCAGGTCACTTTTTACTTGGACCAATCAGAATCCTCATGTATGCTATAAGTAGTGAATACTTCTCCGTGAGTTTGCATTCCCTCCTTTTTCATTGTCGAACAGAGATGATTTCTCCCAGGGGAATGAGTGTAGTTCTTTCTTCATTTTCCTCTTTTATGAAGAGAGCTTCATCATCTACAGAGATTATACTTTTATATTTTCCAAAGTTTTTGAAGAGGTTTGATCTTCCCCGAGCGTTTTTTCTTTTCGACAGGGGCCTTTCTTTCTTGGCGTAAAACTGGGTTGCTATGCATTTAGGGAGGCGGGAGCCTTTCTCTCCTGGCGTACGCGGCGGTGTCTGATCCAACGTGTTTCCAGGATGAGACAATGCATTCATCTACTACTGCATGGGGACCCGACGGAGCACACTGTTCCTCTCTTCATCTTCTTGGCGGGCTACTTGAAAGCACCTGGCCGGTCTTCTTCGTAGTAATGGCTGGATATGCAAGGATACCGGGACAAAGGAAGCGAAGACCCTCTTGGAGCAACCTGGGGTGGTCTGTTTTCTTTGACTTGCTTTCAAGGAAACAGCGGGTATTCGCTTCTGCCGTTATCCGTCAAGAAGGTGGGAGAAGAATGAGTGAGCGGAGGATTTCTACTCGAGTGGCTTCACTCTGTTCCGGGGTGGAAAGGCCGTTGTAGCTGCTCCGTGACTTGAGGCAACTTGGAATGGTTGACACCGGCGGAGGATTCTTCAGCTAGAGAGGTCGTACCCCTTCCAATGAGCGAAAGAAGATCTTGGTCTTTAGTTGCACCGCGAAGAAGCAGTGCAAGGAACTTTGGCATTTTCTCCCGGATTATGATCCCGGTTTGCCAATGTTCGCAAAAAATGACCCACCTTTTCAAGAGATCGGGTTTGGAGATGTGGATGGGGTATGATCCAGAGCGGCCGGAGATGTTTGCCCCTTTCCCGGATATCTTTATACATTTCCATGTCTCAATATTTTTTTTTTCTCTTTTTCGGTTGTATGACGATGTATGAAATGAAGATGATTCAATAGACTTTACCTTCTCTCGTATTTGTCCCGCACTTTCATTATATATATATTTTTCCACCGAGTAACGCTTCCGGATTAGTCCAACGCTTATCCCAGTATAACCAAGTAAAGACATTGTCGGGATAGGTCCAATGTCAACCGGCATAATCGCCACCACAAATGCACCTCGGCGTTAGCACGTTGTCCGTGATGTTCATAGTTAGTTGGAGCTGGAATCCGCGGTACAAACTCGGGTTCTTATCCAACGTTCGTACGACGCCTTGGATCACTGCGTAATCGTCCTTTCAACTGCTATTACAGCTGTGTGGGCCACGTGTTGCGATTTCATCGGAGGGACGTACCTAGAGCTCCGCAAGCCATGATGAGCACATTTTGAACTTGCGTCGGAGAGGATAGAAATGTCCCTTAACCGTTCAACCCTTTATAAATAAGAGTTAAAGGTTCGTCTTCCTCACTTTACCATTTTTGGCCTCCTTCACTGTAAACACCGTGCGTCGAAAGCTTTGGCTTCTTTTTGGGTGCTTTCCACTCGCGGCTTCTCCATTGTTCAAGTATTCTGCCTTTACATAGTAAGTAGTTTTCTTTCAACCTTCTTGTTATTTGCGCTTTCAGTATGTTACTTACTTTTTAAAGAGTAAAGTAGCTTCGCATTTCTGGTTTTGCTTTCCTTCAGATAGAGCTTAGTGATTTAGGTAGAATTTGTCGCCTCCCTGAAACACCATCTTCGCTGCGCCATGCGCGGTGGGGGAGTTCCCCTGAATGTTTTGTTTCTGGTAGGACAGGAGGTCGGTAGGGGAGGTTTGGATTACTTCGCTCTCCCTGTGTCTGAATCTATGAAACTATTGATTCTGACAGTTGCTTACCGACTTCTTTGGATGTTCTCAGGATTTTCATGGCCAAAGGAAAAAGGCTAGAGTCTAGCCCCCATTTCACGACGTCCGTGATTCGACAAAGGACGAGGTGGTTCGAGTTCGGCGAGGTCCCGGGCTGGTGTGCCCCTAGGTGGTGGACGACGTATGGGATCGTCAGTCCAAGTTTTCGAGCGAAGCCATACTCTGAGAATCCTTATTTGCCTTGGAGTTAACTGTGAACAAAATTCGAGATGACGAATTTGAAGTTGTCTGCCCAAACTGGAGTGAGAGTGTGTGCTCCTGTCGAGAAGAGGGTTCACACTTCATGTTCCTGTATGAGCCACTTTTTCTCAAGTTGGGGCTTAGGATGCCATTTTCTGACTTCCAAATGGCCGTTCTCCGTACTCTCCAAGTGGCCCCTTCGCAGATCCATCCTAACGGTTGAGGCTACATCATATCGTTTGAGAGGTTTTGTCGGTTGATGAGCCTTAAGTACTCGGCGAATACCTTTTTTTATTTTTATACAAGAATAAACACCCAGGGGACGGTAAGGCAAACGAGTTGGCTTGTCATCCGATCCCGACTTGGTCGTAAGTCCTTTGACGTTTTCAAAGAAAGCTTCAAAGGGTTTAAGACTGCGTTTTTCAAGGTAAAAGCCAAGGAGGGATGTCAACCATTCTTCCTCAAGCCGGACGGGGGGCCAGAATTTCCTCTTTACCAGACGCAAAGGTGCTAGGACATGCCCATCGACTTGATTGAAAAAGAGGAGGAAGATCTCGACCCCGAGGAGCTTAGGACCACGAGGTTTATAACCCGATATGTTGAGAAGCATGGGAACATCAATATTACAGATGTTCTTTATATCCCTGATGATGATCTTTTTTACGCTTTATTAGGTAGGAGTTAGGGCGTTTTTACCCCTAGTATCCGTAGGTGTTTGCTCTGTCTTCATATATCAATGTTTCGTGATGTGCTGACTGTATTTGTTTCTGTTTCTTTTCAGTTAGCAACATGACTTCTGGGTCTTCCATGGTTACCCTGCAATCTTCAAGGAACCGGAGGAAGGGGAAGAAGACCGCGGCTTCCTCCTCCACAGCCATTCTGAACTCCTCCGACTGGGGTTTTATCAGCAAGATCAGTCAGGATCCCTTGCCCACAATTTTAAAAGGAGAAAAAGGCAGGCTGTCGAAGAGCCTTCTGAGCACGATGGAAGGTCGTCGGAGGGCGGAGAAAGGGAAAGGGCGGACTTCTTGCCAATCATCACGGGGCTCTCTGATCCTGGCCCCTTCATATCTGGGCGATTTTTGGGTGGCGAGGTGAGGTAGCATATTGCCGAGTAAGGTCTGGCCCAAACCTTAGCCGCACTTCAGAGGCAAGCTCTCCGGGCAGCGGCCGAGATCCATTTCATAGAGGAGACTATCGAGAACGCTGATCTGCAAGCGTCGGAAGAACTGAAGACTTTGAAGAAAGAAAAGGAGGAAATCAATTAGAAGTTGACCGCGTCTTTAAAAGCCGACGAGGATAGTAGGGCAAGGGCCGTCGAACTGGAAAAGAGGGTCATTGAACTGGAGAAGGCGTTGGCGGACTCTGAGGCTGCCAGGAAGACCGAGAAGCTTGAAGCCGACAGAAGCATTGGCGCACTGAGGGCCGAGGTGAAAGAGCTCGAAAAGGATGTGGAGGAGCTAGACGGGGTAGCTGGAAAGGTCAGGGGAGAGCAATTCCAAAATGTTGTGGCGCAAATCCAGCATTTCAATCCTGGGGTCGACCTTAACTTGGAGGATGTTACCCCGGATAAAATCTTTCATAACGGCTAACTTGTAGCTGTTGTGAAGTTAGTCACGAAAGCTCCTGGTGGCAACCCGGAGGTTATTCAAATCCCAGAAGGGGAAGAGGCCGACGTTTAAGCTCTTCTTGCTTTTTCCTATTTTCTGCCCCCTGCGTGTGGTTTTGTTGCTTGTATGGACAATTGCCCCGTGTTTGGAGCTTTATAATTAATTACTTTGTTTAACCATTCATTCTTGTTTTTCATGGTCTGACTTGGGTCCAACGCCCATTTTCATAGTCATTGTAATGGACTTAGAAAACTATTCGTCGTAGAAAATCATGATCCGGGATCCTTCACTCATACCATTGAGTGAATGGCATTCCACTTGACTTAGGTAGAAATAACGCCTTAGTCTGTAATCTAACGCTTATAATAATCAAACGTCAAGAAATTTTAGACTTAGGCAAAGTAAAACCTTAATCTATATTCCAGTGCTTGCTATGGGAAGCGTTTGGAATTGCAGACATAGGTAAGAGTAACACCTGGTTTAGGGCATTTTACGCAAAAACCTTTCTACCTAAGGCATTAACATTGTTTAACCTTGCCCGGGGTAGGTACCCCAATAATCATATAGATTTTGGGACTTCTTTTTAGCTTAGGTATAAAGAAGGAGTGTGTACATATGATCCGTATTGTCTCCTATCAATTTGACATTTTAGCAGTTAGAGCAGCGTGTTCAACTAACCTTGATACCTGAATAACTATTTTATTGATGATATTGGGAGGACGAAAGTCCGTACATAGCATATTTATTCAAAACAACAACGAATCAAAGATAATTCTACTAGAGGGTTAAGCCACTACGGGCATTTTAGCTATAGTATTTTCTTAGTTTATCGGCATTCCAGTAATTCTTGACCGAGGTTCCGGATAACGTTTCCGTGGTGTTGGCTCGCTTACCCGTCTCGGGTGACGACACGGTAGGGCCTTCCCATTAGGGGCTAGTTTCCTGGGAGGCATTTTCCCTCTATGTCGCTCTCCCGAGCACTGATCGCCGGGTCGAAATTTCCTTGGGACCACTTTCTTGTTGTACCCGGCCGCCGTTATGGCGCGGCAAGTAAGCTTTTCTTCTTTCTTCAAGCAAGTCCAGTCCCTCCGATTAGACCGGGGTTTCTTTGTCGGATGAAACTGCGGTGGTAGCGCCACCGGTGCTCCCCTATCTCCAATGTGATGGTGAACTTGAAAGGGGTTCGACCTCGAATTTGGTAAATGTCCAAAGAACATGGTCTACCCGGTTCCTTCTATTGCCTAACCTCCTTTTTAAGTATTTAAACTCCTTGTCCATTTGTCTTGGGGTTCTCGACGAGCTGCGGGGTGCTTTATTTTCACGGACTTAAGATGTCCAAAGCTTTGTCTTTGAACTGTAGAAGGGACGACGTTCTCGGGGCCGAACGTCGTGAATAGCTCTTCGGAAGGGATGGTGATCGGGGGTTCGGCATCGATCCATTTGGTAAAATAGTCTACCGCTACACCACTATTTAAACGCAACGGACCTAAGATGTCCATACCCCACCCGTAGAAAGGCCAGGGACCGACGTTGAACATAAAGTGATCTGGCATGGCGCCGAAACTTGTCACAAACTTCATTGCTTGAGAGTCGGCTTCCATTGTCGGCCAATAGAATCCTGCCCTTAATACTTTTTGGGCTAAGGCTTTGTCTCCTAGGTGATGACCACAGCTTCCTTCATGAACTTCAGCTAAGGCGTACTCTGCGTCCTTTGGGGTTAAGCATTTTAGAAGGGGCGAGGAAAAACCACATCGGTAGAGGTGGCCATTGTAAATGGTGTATTTGACCGCGATCTTTATTAACCTGGAAGCTTCTTTCGGGTCCGACGGTAAGTTTCCATACTGCAAATAGCCCAGTATAAGGGTGATCCAAGATGGCTGATGATCCTCCACCTGGGATATGCTGTGATCCGTGATGGAGGGTTGGGAGAAGGTTTCTTGGATTACAGACCGGTTGTTACCGGGCTCTTCGTGCTGGCCAGTTTAGACAAAAGGTCTACTCTGGAGTTCTGTTCCCTTGGGATGTGCTCTATCTTGACCTCTTCAAAACCTTTCAAAAGTTCCTAGACCTTGTTCAGGTATTTCTGCAGGAGGGGTTCTTTAACTTGATAGTCGCCTCGGATTTGGGAGGTTACTAGCTGGGAATCACTGCAAAGTGTGATCCGCGTTGCCTCAAGATCCTTTGCCATTAGCAAACCGGCGATGCAGGCCTCATACTCGGCCTGATTATTTAAAGTCGGGAATTCAAACTTTAGGGAGTGCTCCAAGGTCAAACCCTCCGAATTTTCGACAATCACTCCGGCCCCACTTCCTTTGGGGTTCGACAATCCGTCGACAAAAATGGTCCAGAAGGTTTTCTTAGAGTCGACGTTGTCTGTTGTGAGTTCTGCTAGGAAGTCGGACAATGCCTGGGCTTTTATTGCAAGTCGTGGTTCGTATGTGATTCCAAACTTTGAGAGTTCAATCGACCATGCAATCATTCACCCGACTAGATCTTGTTTGTGTAGCACATGTCAGATAGGTTGGTCTGTTCTTACCACCACTGGGTGGCATTAGAAGTATTGTCGAAGTCTTCTTGTGGTGATAATGAGCGCAAATACAACTTTCTCAACCTTTTGGTATCGAAACTCAGGGCCCTGGAGGACCTTACTTACGAAGTAGACAGGCTTTTGTCCTTCGTCGGTTTCCCGGATCAAGACTGAGCTTACGGCCTCATCGTGGATGGATAGGTACAAGTAGAGTGTCTCCCCGGTGTCCGGCCTTGTCAAGATAGGAGGGGAGGACAAGAGGTTTTTTAGTGATGTGAAGGCGTCCTCACACTCTTGAGTCCATTCAAAACTTTTTCCCTTCTTCAGCAATTTGAACAAGGGGAGAGACTTGTGAGCGGCTTTAGCTAAGAATCTTATGAGGGTCGTTATACGTCCCGTAAGCTGTTGTACTTCTTTGACGTTCCGGGGACTTCTCATGTTGAGGATGACCTGACATTTATCCGGATTAGTTTCGATTCCTCTATGAGTTAGCATGAACCCCAAAAATTTATTGGCCTGGACCCCGAAAGCGCACTTCTCCGGGTTCAACCTCATGTTGTACTTTCGGAGTTGTGCAAATACTTTATCGAGGTCCGCCGTGTGTGATCCGTTGTGTGGGATCTTTACTATTATGTCATCTATATAGACTTCTAGCATCTTCCCCACTTGGTTTTCAAAAACCTTGTTCATCATCCTCTAGTAGGTGGCTCCTGCATTCTTTAGGCCGAAAGGCATGACCTTGTAGCAGTAACTCGCCCTGTCGGTAATGAAAGCGGTTTTATCCTCATCCCTAGCGTACATGGGAATCTGGTTGTACCTGGAATATGCGTCCATGAGCGAAAGTCATCTGAACCCCGAGGAGCCATCCACTAATTTGTCCACGTTGGGGAGTGGGTATGGGTCCTTCGGACAGGCTTTATTCAGGTCGGTATAGTCTACGCACATCCTCCATTTTCCGTTGGACTTTTTCACCAGAACCACGTTGGAAAGCCACGTGATATAGGAAATTTCTCTGATGAAGTTGCCATTTAGTAGTTCTTTAACTTGGTCTTCGATGACTTACTGCCTCTCGGGTCCGACCTTCCTCTTCTTTTGTGCGACCGGCCTGGTACCCTCTTTAATTGACAATCGGTGGCAAATAAAGCTGGGGTTGAGTCCGAGCATGTCGGAGGAAGTCCAAGCGAAAAGGTCTTTGTTTCTCAACAAGAGTTCCGACAGTTGTTGTTTTTTTTTTTCACCCAGACGAGCTCCGATCTTGGTGACCTGTTCTGAGTTGGGCCCAAGCTGAAGAGACTCCAGTTCACCTTCGGGCTGTGGGCGAGTACCCCAGATTTCTTCTCTGACGTCCAATTCTGTCATTAGAATGTTAACCTGGTCGATAGCCGGGGTGGATACGACGGGGCTCGACCTCCGAGGCACTTTACAAATCTTCAAGCTCTCATTATAGCATTTTCTGACTGTAATTTGGTCGCCTTTTACAGTGACGACGTCATTGTTCTTATTGAGGAACTTCACCACGAGGTGGGTGGTAGATACCACCGCTCCAAGGGCGTTGAGAGAAGGGCGGCCCAGGATAATGTTATAAGCCGAGAGGCAGTCCACAACCAGGAACTTTACCTTGACAGTCCTAAATAATGTAGATGATCCAAGGGTCAGGTGAGTTTCGTAATATCTGACCGGGGTGATCTTCTCACCGATGAAACCCGTCAATTCTCCAACATGGGGAGTCAAGTCGGATTGCGGGAGTTCTAACTTCTGATAAAGATCTAGGAACATAATGTCGGCTGAACTCCTTTGATCAACGAAAATTTGGCGGACTTCAGCATTGAAAATCACCCCGGAGATGACGAGTGGGTCATCGTGATCCGAGATTATTCCGCCGTAGTCTTCGTCTGAGAAGGTGATGAGAGGCGCCTTTCTATTCTCTGCTTGTGTTCTTAGTTCTGAGTGGACCACGCTAAAAACTATCATTCTAAGGGCTTTCTTTCGAGTTCCATTGGAGGATCCCCCTCCGACAAAGCCACCGGCAATGGTATGGATCGTCCTGTTGGGCTCGGCGCGGTGGTCGTCGTTATCAACGGGGGGAGTGTTCCTGGCCCGACCCTGTCGATCGCTGTTATCGCGTCGAGCCGGAGTCCGGGATCTTCTCCTAGGACTTCTTGTCCTTCTTCTGCGCGGAGGGGACGGACTTCGACGCAGGGTACGTCTGCTGTCTCTGAGTCTATTGTCCCCTTCGTTGTTTTGTACACGAAGGATATACTGCTGCAAGCGTCCGGCCTTGATCAAAATTTCAATGGCATCGCGCAACTGATAGCAATCTTCTGTATCCTGGCCGTAGGCCTTATGCCATGTGCAATGTTTGGAGTGATCCTTCTGCTTGTGTTTCTTGATAGGGGGCGGTCTCCGGATGTTCTGAAACTCCGTGTTCATCACTTCCCTCAAGATTGTTTCCCAATGCGTGTTCAAAGGAGTGTAGTCAGAATGATTTCTCCGTGGAGGGCTACCTTTTGGGGGTTGTGACCTTGAGAAATTTTGGTTGGGCTTTTGGTGAGAAGGCTCACCTTTGTCCCATCTCCTGTGGTCTTCTGTTGCCTCCTCCAAGTAGACGTACTTCTAGGATCGTTTCTGGAAGTCGGTCAGATTGTCTGGTTTCTTTTTTGCCAGGGACTTGAAGAATTCAGAGCTTATCCGGAGACCGCTCCTGGCGTAATGCAAGGCTATTCTGTCTTCAAAATTTTTAACGTTGGTGCAGGCAGCCATAAAGCGCCTAATTTAATCCCGAAGGCTCTCGTCCTTTCCCTGGCGGACCTTAGCCAGGGATTCGATGGATTTAGGTTGTTCCTTGCTCGTGGTGTACTGCAGCAAAAAATGTTGTTTGAGGTCCGACTAATCCACGATGGTCCCCCGTGGTTGGCTGGTAAACCATTTGAGGGCCCCCTTTTTGAGGGAGAGAGGGAAGGTTCGGCACAACAACTCCATGGATCCGCCATAGAAACATAGGGACTGCTCGTAGGCATTTATGTGTTCCTGGGGGTCCGTGGTTCAATCGTAAATTTCCAGGTTTTGAGGAAACTTGAAATTCCTCGAAACCCGGAACTCCATGAGTTGGTCAGAGAAAGGTTGTTCCATAGTTCCGCGATTCCGGTTATTATCCCCAGTATTGGGAATTCCCTCATCGTCGTGGGCCCTCCTTTTGTTATTTTCCACGTCGGTCCGTCTATCACGTCGGCGCGGCTTTGGTTGGTTTTCATGCATGGCGCGCTGCATGTCTTCCAGCCTCCTGAATTGGTCGTTGAGCAAGTCCATATGTTGCTGCAACATATCTTGAAATTGGCGTTGGGAACCCCGAGATTGATGTGTGCGTTCAGAGCGGGATGCACGATCATCGAACTCGTTGTTCGGGATTCCCAAACGTTGGTGTACCGGAATCCTGCGCTCTTGAAGGCTCTGATCACCTCTCTGGGCTGGGAACTCAAGTCTTTCCCTGACAGAAATTCTGCGTGATAGGTTAGGAGACTCCTCAGAAAAGGAGGTGGAGTGCCCATCACGTCGGCTTCCTGATCCAGGTGCCTGATTTCTCACAGCAGAGGTTTGAGTCATAAGTGGAGGCAGTGGTGGTGGTGGACGTTGCATGTCAAGATATTGTCTCTAGTTGACAGAGGTTTGAGCAGCGTCTCTTCTCAAGTTTTGCCTCTTATTCACCATGATTGGGTGATATTAGAATTTTATGGTTCTCCACAGTCGCGCCAATGTTCTGAATCGGATTCAGAGGAGTACCTGAGATAGGCACGTTACGGTGGTTCCTCCTTTGAGCAGCAGCTGAGCGTGTAGCACAGGGAGGTGGGTACCTGCAAAGGGACTCCAACGCTCAAGTCGGCAAAGGCACAAGAAGGTTTAAGAGACTGATTCGAGTTACCTTACTAAGATGACTTAGCCTTGTATTTATAGAGCGTATACAGA
Organism: Ormosia semicastrata; assembly: GCA_029884595.1. NCBI lineage: Eukaryota > Viridiplantae > Streptophyta > Magnoliopsida > Fabales > Fabaceae > Ormosia > Ormosia semicastrata. The sequence goes on along the minus strand of JAQQTO010000046.1, from coordinate 9,305,338 downwards.
ATCCTAATGGGATTCTTATTGAATGCAGGTAATTTAGGATTAGTATCCTGATGATGATCACCTTTCTATTATTATAGGATTCATCCCTATAAATCCGGGATTAATATAAGCAAAGTATCTAGCCATCAAGGATATCTGTAAATCCTATAATTTCGTAAGTTGATGATCGACAGTTGCGGATATTTAAGGATTGATCCTGTATGAATCTATCAGCTGCGATGTCGTATTCCAACGCCACTTTAGGACCGTAATCCGTGGTCTGGAATACGTCGTGAGTCTTCCTCTACGTCAGCTAGGAAAGTCCGGTAGTGTGCATGCCGAGTTGATCCCATGGAGCGGGATCTCGGATCACGGTTCAGAACATGTATAAAAAAAATACTGTTACGAGGAGTTTCTGCTTAAACTTTTAATTATATTTCGAGAGATTAATTTTTCACATATCAAATAAGAAGATACTTTGAAAAAAAAAATTATAGACAATCCAAATCCAAAATACAAAAAGAAAAGAGAACCCAATAAAGTTTGGCCCAACATGCAGGTGCAAGATAAGTAAAGTGCTGAATTGAATGGCTTGCACTGATTAAATTAGAGGAAGTGAGAAACCAAAAAAAAATTACAAGAAATGATTGCACTAAAAAAATACAAGAAATAATATTTGCACACCAAGAACCTTATATCAGTTTTTCACTTTATTTATTTGAAAGAATAAAGATAAAAAAGAATGTATTAGAATGTGTGTTTTTTGTTATTTTATTATCTAAATAAAAAGTGGTATAAGAATAGTGTCAAGTGTTTTTTTTTTTGGTGCAAATATCATTTTGTTAAATTACTGTGGTTGGGTGTAGGTGGGTTCCTCTTTCGTTATTGGGTGGGGGCTGTGAGTCACCATTAAAACGATTTTATAGAAATTAAATTAAATTCACGGTTGTTACTAGTTGTTGTCACTTTCTTACCCTGCAATAGAAACACGACAGAATTTGGATTTTAGTTGAGAATGAAGGTGGTCAATTTCGGTGGCTGATTATCGTTGTCCATTGTAGTTAGATCTCACCACATAAATGATGTCATGAAACTCTGTGGGAACAAAAAGAGAGCGTGCATATTAGCAACAACACTATGATTATTATGTCAATAGCAATACCAATATACCTGTTGCCCAGTAGACCTTTTACTTCGTCACTTCAGCAATCTATTTATTTCTTTATTCACTTTGCTCTTTTGATTTTTGATTGGGTTTCATAGTGCATGCGTGGTTCATCTGCATACCTGTTCAACAATTCTTAAAACTGCAATAACTGAAAACCCTTATGCAACCGAATAACTAACTCCCGCTTCTTAAAGTGTTTATCTTTCAAAAATTTATGTGAAATCAGACATGGGAATTAATCTCGTAATTAATGTTTTAAAACTCGGATGGATCGACCAGTTTAACTGGTGGAACCATGAATAGAGTCTCTTCGATTCATTTTTATGATTTGATTTTTAAAACATTGTTTCTAATCTATTTTGTTCAATTTCCACAATTAAGAATGGCCTTAAGACGAAAGAATATGTACCTGCTTCCTGAACCGGACCCTCTACATTTGTCCGCATTTGATAAATTAAACGCTTTCAGGTATCTTAGTTTCCTTTTTTTTTTTAATATATACTATGATGATTCTTTGTTACTGCAGTTTTAATATGCAAAGAAGGTTCGCGAGAAACTAAAATATAAGGATAAAAAAATTTGAACAGTTAATTTTTATTGAATAATGATATATTTTTTCTTGTCATTACTTATTAACTTTATTTTAGTTTATAATATTATAGAAACAGGGCCAATTCAATTCATAAGCAGTGGTATGAAAATAAGATGCTTGTTTATTAGGAGAAATGATTTTTACATTTTCTTCGTTTTTTAGATAATTCACTTCTATATAATAAATTATAGTACAAATTCTTAACAGTGATATAATTTTTTACTTTACTTTTTTCTAAGAGTGACACATGTTATTCTTAATTTTTTTAAATTTTAAATTTAAATTATCTTTTTAATTAATTATACACATCTCTTTTATAATTTTATTTTTCTCTTTTAATATGTATTTTTTAGATTCTATCTGAATAAATTAATTATGTATATATTTTTTATAATTTTAAATATTTTTATTTTTTAATATATATTTATTTAAATTCTATCTGAATTTTAAAAAAATTAGTACAATACACGAAATACTTGCAAGTTAAATATATTAATAAAGAAATTGTAGTCTTTATTATAAATTATAGTTATTTGAATTATGAAATCAAACTTAAAAATAGAATATATGTAAAATTTAACTAAAAAAGAAATCTTTTATATATAAAAGAAGGATACTTTAGTGTTACTTAAGGTTGCCCTAAGATTTCATTTTCTCTCTTAAATTGAGGATATTTTATATTTAGATACTTTTAACTTAATTACTTTGGAACTTTCAATAATTTAATTCTCACTAATTATGTATTAATTATATTTTATTTTTCATGAATAACTCTTAATTGTTTTTTATAATCTCTCTTACTACTCATAATTATGATCTATCTATAATAATAATAATAATAATAATAATAATAATAATAATAATAATAATAATAATAATAATAATAATAATAATAATGACCCATATCTATCTATGGAGAAACATAATAAAATTCATTAGAGATACTGAGTGTATGATTTAATTTTATTAGTCTCAAATATTACAAACAATAAAATACCAAAAAATCTTAATTATAGGTAAATCATTTATTTACAGTATATGAAAAAAATTTGTATTAATATATTTTAGTCATGTATTGATTAGTTTTATTAATGGGTTTTTTTTATAGATTTGTTCATAGGTTTAAATTGAAATTGTCATAGTTAAATTATGTTCATATCTTTCACTCAGGTATTTATCTAATTAACTTTGTAGGATTTTAATAAAATATATCGTTTATGCATTAATATATTTAGTTGTAGTAATCTTTTTTTTTTTCAGGTTGGCTATGCATTAGAGGTAAAAATAAAATAAAGTGGACAACAGAGGACCTCTAATATTGCTATAATGATTAGTGCCATTGTTATTATTATTATTATTATTATTATTATTAATTATAAAATTTTGGTTGATGTTATTTTGCTACAGTTTTTCAATTTATTATTTAATTGTTATTTTTTTGGGCACATATCTAATTATTATTTTACTACTTTATCAACTTTACAATTTCGATATGTCAATTGTAATATACATTATAAAATTGTTATCTTTTTTATCACTCATATTTAAATGTATTTGACCACGACCAATACACATTTTTTTACAAACAAATAGTATATAATTTAATTAATTTTTTATCATCATAAATAAAAAATATATATGTCGTGCAATGCACGAGGTACAAATCTATTATATATAAAAGAAAAATAATCTGATGTTGTTATAGGGTTTTATTTTCCCTCCTAAACTGTGGATATTTTAGATATTTTATATTTAGATATTTTAAACTTAATTACTTTGGAGTTTCAATAATTTAATTCTCACTAATTTTGTATTAATTACATTTTATTTTCCATGAATAACTCATAATTGTTTTATATAGTCTCTCTCACTACTTTTAAGTCTAAATATTATTCATGATTAATTGCATTCTATTTTCTATAAAATACTCTTAATTGTCTTTGATAGCCTTTCTCACTACTCATTGATCCGGTCTATCTATAACCTATTATCTTTTATACATAAAAGAAGAATACTCTAATGTTATCCTAGGCTTGTCCTAGAATTTCATTTTCTATCCTAAATTGAGTGCATTTTATATTTATATGCATTTAACTTAATTATTTTAGAACTTTCAATAATTTGATTTTCACTAATTTTGTATTAATTACATTTTATTTCTCATGAATTACTTTAAATTGTCTTTGATAGTTTATCTCACTACTAATATGTCTTAATATTGTTCATGTATTAATTGCATTCTATTTCCGATAAAATACTATTAATTGCCTTTAATAGCCTTTCTCACTATTCATTGGTCTGATCTATCTATAATTTATTATCTTTTATATATAAAATAAAAATACTATGGTGTTATACTAGGGTTGTCCTAGGGTTTCATTTTTCCTCCTAGAATGCATTTTATATTTAGATACTTTTAACTTAATTATTTTGGAGCTTTCAATGATTTAATTCTCTCTAATTATGTATTAATTGCATTTTATTTTTCATGAATAACTCTTTATTATCTTTGATAGTCTCTTTCACTACTCATAGTCCGATCTATAATAATAATAATAATAATAATAATAATAATAATAATAATAATAAATAATAATAATAATAGCAACAACAATTCATATTTATCTATCTATCTATCTTTTTATTTATTTATTTATCATATAAAGATCACATGTCTTTATTTTTTGTCCTCTTCCTATCCTCTTATTTAAAATTTGTCAAGTATAAAATAAATTAAAATAAAAAGAGAAAGGAAAGGGATTTTAATTAAGTTTAGAACATTTGAAAATTTAAATGAAGAGATAAAGAATAAGACAAGAAATGAGAATAAGTGATCATCGTCCCTATCTATCTATCTATCTATCTATCTATTTGTATTATATATTTTTTAGATATCATTACAAGAAAAGTCTACATTAAGTGGCAATTATTTGTGAATTATATTTTTTTTCCAAAATTTCAAAGTTTCTATTTTAAGAAAGTTTTTGAATTTTATAAAAAATAATAATAATAATAATTTTAATTAATAATTTATGAGTGATTATGGCATATAGTTGTAAACCATTTGTGTCAAAAAAAATTTCACTTTTTCGATAAAGTTTTTTTTTTTCACATAGTGGAAGTTAGCCCTTTCATCTTTTTCTAAAAACTTGGCAAATAAGTTTTCTTATCCAACTAATATATGAGGGCAAATAAGACAATGGACAAATTTTAAATGGTGCATTATGATTAAATTGAATAAGAGAGTAGACATGCTTTCCTTCTCTTTTTCATTACTATTACTAAAGTCATTTTCATTCACACTTCAAAAGCTATTTTCTTTGTCTTATATTGAAACTTTTTAAATCATCATGTGTTATATTGGAAACTCTCCCTCTTGATTCCTGTAATATAGATTTTGAATTTTAAACTTTTGGCTCAATTGTTTTTGCCTTTTTCATACTATTCTACAAACATACACCAATGAATATGTTAAAAAGTCTCTTTCTTTTTTTCTTATCCAGCCACATAGGTTTTTCGAACGTTTTTTTTTTTTTTTCTGTAGCACAAGACTAAGCTAAGAGAGAGACATGATTTCCAGATGGTTTCAATTGTTCTCCTTTTCTAACTAATTTTTTCATTTCTTTATGTGGTTCCAATTGCTCTCTTGTCCTTATTTTTTTTTTGGATTAATTTTTTGGGGTTACTTTCAGGTCTAGAAGTAGAGGTGATTTTTTTTTTGAATTATTGTAATTAGCATAAATTTTATATATCTATTTTAAAAAAAAATGTTTAGGCTTTTGGTCCTTAGACTCAAAAGAAATTGTTGATTTTAAAACAATAAAGAAATTGTTTATAACTATTGTTTTTTTATGAAAGATCACATTATCTTGCAGCTTTAATATGACGCATCATTAAGTAGCATATTGTTACATATGATAAATTGTTTCAAATAAAATTTGTATGTTATTACTTGAATTTATTTTCATGTGATAATTGATAAATTGTTTCAGGTATAAGTTAAGAGTGAGTAAGAGGATTTTTAATTTTATGATGGTTTTATAAGATATTTATTTTATCTTTGGTATAAATTTTTGTTTTCAAATGCTCAATAAATTGTTAAATATTTGTTAATGATGTGCTACTTACTGAATGTCAGTATCACTACTTATGAATATTTAGTAAGGGGAGTGAGAAATTTGTAGATAAGCATAATATATATGTAGCATGGGGAGTGAAAATTTAATAGAGAAACATAATAAAATTCATTTATAATAGTTGGAAATAAAGAATTTATGAGAAAAAAATAATTATATTTAAGTATTATAATATTTTAATATCTGTGTAGCACCGAGGTAAAAAATTCGTGGATAAACATATAAAATTAATTAAAATGTATTTTACTTTAATAGATTTTATTGAAAATATTTTAATTTTAGATTTAATTATTTCTCTTACACATATATTGTACATAATTTAAGATTTAATTAATATCTTATATTTATAATTAACGTGTTATATGAAGTTTAAATGATAAATTGGTGATAATTTTTTATAGTTGACAATGAAAAAAACTTTTAAATTCTAATAAGCGTTTTCATTACTTGATATTTTTATATTATATGTGATAGATAATTATAGTTATAAAACTAAAATCGTGTAAAATTATTGATGATAATACCTTTAGATGAATTTTTATTATATTATTATAAGCTTTAATTAAATGTGTGTACAAAATTACAACTGTGCAACACACGGGTACACATAATTTAAACTAAGTAAATTATTTTACATGACATTTAACTTATATAAAAGTTATGATGTATTACTATAGAAAATATTAAAGACAATGTTGTTTATTATGCTTAATTACATACAATATAAAATAATTTTAATTTGATAAATCTTAAAATGTTGTTGGAAGTATGATGTTCTATAACTGTTTGGTGGAGTATTTTTATAATCTTCAAACAGCTAAAAAGTAACATATCAAAAGTTTATTTTGTTGATTGAAGCTGATCATGTTTTCAAATCTTTATTATTGTAACTAATTCTATAAAGCTAATCAATATACAATAATAATAAGTTATCGACTTCCATATTGAACAAACCATGTTTTTTTTTTTTTATAGTTGATTACTTAGAATATTTTACATCAAATTTTCTACAAAAATATTACTTTCAATTCTTATTAGAGGTACTGAGTGTAAGATTTAATTTTATAAGTCTCAAATATTACGACTAATGAAGTATTAAAAAATATTAATTGATAATTAAATCATTTATTTATAATATATGAAAAAATTGTATTAATATATTTTAGTCATATATTGATTAGTTTTATTAATGGTTTTTTTAGATTTGTTCATAGGTTTAAATTGAAATTTTAATAGTTAAATTATATTCATATCTTAAGCGTATTTATCTAATTAATTAAAATTATAATATTTTAATGAAATATATTTATTCTGTATTAATGCATTTAGTTGTAATAATATATTTTTAGGTTGGCTATGCTTTAGAGGTGAAAATAAAATAAAGTAGATAATTGATGGCCTCTAATATTACTATAATGATTAGTGATATTGTTTATTATATATATAAAATTTTGATTGATGTTACTTTGCTACGGTTTTATTCACTTTATAATCTAATTTTTAGTTTTTTTGGTACATATCTAATTATTATTTTACTATTTATCAATTTCACAATTTCGATATTCCAATTGTATTGTACATTATAAAATTGTTATATTTTTTATTACTCATATTTAAATGTATTCATAATAATATACATATAGTATATACATATTAAATATGACCATGACCAATACACAATTTTTTATAAAAATAATCTATAATTTAATTAAAATTTTATCATCATAAATAAAAAATATATTTGTCGTACAATGCATAAGTAGAAATAATAATTATTAAAAAAATTGAGAAGACGAGTAGTATTAGGCATTAGCGCATTAGCATTTAGCTGCATGCATTAATATCTTCCCCACTTCCGTTTATGTTGGGCTTACGAGGCATACATATTCAAGGTCCATTTCATGAAAAGGATATGTGATTGGGCAAAAGCCCAGTCGCCCCCGGATTTTGCCAAAAGGCTATGAAGAAAATTTTAAAGAAACTGCCAATAAGAGTTAGGAGCACAAAAAAAAGAAAGAAAAGAAACTCCTATATATATATTATATAGTCCACTAGTCGTCAAGGTAGGGGGACCCAGAGTCCCCACACAATGATCCTAATCCAAGATCCTAAACGACCAACCGCTAATCACTAACGGAATATTTCAACGTGTCAAATGGATGCGTGGTTTGGGTTCACTTCCAGCAGAAAAAGAAAAAAACATCATAAGATAAAATATTGCCAAAACAACGCTGATTGTTGTCCTCTACTCCTCTTCCACGCGAACCGTGTGGACTCGTTCTTTTCAAACTTCAAACCATCATTCTTTCTCTATATTTTTCCCCTTTTCTTACCACTTCACAAAGTTTAAATTTCAAGCCATCATTACTTTTCTTTGAAACCCAATACTCACTCACTCGTTAAACCTCCACCCCAAAAAAGCAGCAAAAGATATTCATCTGCCAACTCCACTGAAAGTCAGAAACATTAAGGATTTGTTTGAAAAAATTAAAAATTATAAGTTATGCTGATTATTATTATAATTGATTATAATTAATTTATTTTTATGTTTGAATGTATTAATTAAAAAATAATTTTAAGTTAATATAATTTATTTAGATGATATAAAAAAATTATTTTTATGTATTAAATTATTAAAATAGGTATAAAATGATTAAAAAAATTATTTGATTAAACAAAATAGTATTTACATATCAAAATGTAAAAAATAATTTATAAGTTAAAATCATAAGTTCCAATCTTTAACTTATGAATTAGTTGAAAAAAGTTTTTATTTTACATTAAATTTCATGTAAAATTTTTTTAAAAATAATCTTTTTATCTGCCAACTCTCAAAAATAGGCTGAGAAAGATTTAATCTTTTCCAAACATGCTCTAAGATCGCCTGGTGAGATATTTAATAAGTGAATGTTTGGTTTAGTTATTTAAACTTTAAAATTACAATTTTAAAAAAAACAATTTTAAATTTTTTAACTAATCCTCCTATTTATTTTCTTAACTACTAAATAAAAAAATATTAAATAATTTTTATGTTTCTTAAATATTAAATGTATTTATTTTTTTATTTAATACTTTATTTTTAAGTATGAGTTTTGCTAATATCTTTTGGACACTTATAAAGAAAGTCAAAATAAAAAATTTAAATAAAAAATTAAAATATTTTTAATTTTTAATGTATTAAATACTTTATTTTCATTAATTTTTTTAATTTCTTTAACAAATATTCTTAAGACACTTATCAACAAAATCTTTTAATATTAAAAAGATTATTAAGAACATCTTTTAATAAGATATAATAAAACTATTTGAACTTATAGTAAGAAACAAGTTTTTTCCTAAATCATAATTTTTAAATTTCTCAAAAACTAAATCAAACATGTTATAATTAATTATGTAGTAAATCATCATTCTCCTCTATTATTTATACTATTTTATATGCTAATAATAATTAACATGTGAAAACTTAAATCTAAAACATGTTGAATGATATATATATATATAGATATAGGCTCAACATGCAAAATATGCATTTATAAATAGAAAGAAGAGAGATATCGAAATCGGGATCAAAATACTTTATTGATAATTTCAAAATACTTACAGTAATACAAAATTACAAGTCTTGAACAAAAACTGAATTCCAAAGGTTTACCAACTTTTTGATACAAAGTGTTTACAAATTTTTTAAACTAAATTTTTCGATGCCTTTCTCTGAAGGAGCTTCAGCTTATATAGAGAAAAGACTTCGAATATGAACCCATCAGGAACCTTCATGGGAAGCTTCGTGCTGTGCTAGATGACAAGTGAGGAGCCTTCACGGGAAGCTTCATCCTTAGCTAGGTGACAAGTGAGGAACCTTCACGGGAAGCTTCATGCTGAGGTAGATGACAAGTAAAGAATCTTCTCAGGAAGCTGCATGCTTGGCAAGACAACAAACTAGGAAACTTCATAATTAGACAAATGAACTAGACGACAAATAAGGAGCCTTCGTAGGAATCTTGACGAATAGCTAGACGACGAATAACGAACCTTCATAGGAAATTTCCTGCTCAGCTAAGTAACAAATAAGTAACCTTCGTGGGGACTTTCTTAGGAATCTTAGGAAATTTCCTGCTTGGCTAAACAACAAATCAGGAAGCTTCATAATATGCCAAATAAGGAACCTTCATGAAAAATTTCATAAATTACTATGTGGGCCTTTACAGGTTGGAAAGGTCAACACCATAACAGTCATCTTCATTACTATTACCAAGAAGGTCGTTGTTTTCACTTCCTTCAAGGAGACGAACCGAGAGGTGGACATGGTTGTCTTAATTTTGCTTAGCAATTCTTGTTCAGAGGACGAAGAGGCCAGTTCTTGAAGAAGCTTATTCTTAAGTTCTTCAAATTGTGATGGCTTCTTATGATTCTTCTTAACCAAAGAAGGATTAGCAAGGAACCATTGATTAACCGCTTCAATACTTACTAATTTCATGTTGAACTGAGACCACCATTTAACACTAAATTCTCTGGCGACCCATTCTGGATGAGGAATCTGATGCTTATGATAGAAATTATAATCCCAAACATTAATCCAAGCAATTCCAAAAGTAGCATAAAAATGTAAGAGTCTGGAACCTTGAGGAAAATTAGTTTTTTGAGTAAACAAATTGTAAGAATCCTTAGCAAGCTGAGGAAGAATATCAACACAAGGACCAGTGGTACACATCCAATCGGCAAACCATGAGGGAAAGTTTTTTATCCCTTTCTGGAACCAAAATAACCAATAGTGAGAATATGGCCTGAGGAGCATAAATCTGTACCAAGCTTGTTGATAATCTCAGTAAGTATAAGTTTGAGGATCAAATTTAATTGAAAATGATTTTGGAGTGTGAGGAGCTTGATTCCAATCTTTTGGACCTAGAACCTTAAGGATCTTTACTTTAGAAAAATCAATATAATCGGGATTAGTATCACTATAATAATGATCTAAAGAGATTGATTCAGTATCAATGAGGATGAGTTCATAAAAAGTTCTGTTCTTTTTAAGTGACTCTTGAGGAATAAAATGAAAATCTGGGGGAAGCATGTTCTGAATGATTTCTCGAGGGTCGAGTGAGGAAAAAAGAATCATGGTTCAAGGGTGATTATGGGTTCAAAGATATTTTTCTTAACATATTTGCATTCTTCTGTGGTGGGAGAATTGGTGAGTAGCGGTGAAGATTGTTTCGGTCTCTGAAGAGTTCTAGAAGGAGTACCAGTAATGGTTTGTGAGTAAGATAGAGGTGTAAACCTATTGGATGAGGGAGATGAAGGTCGTACAGACTGAATAGGATTAGGAACATGAACTAGGGTGGAAGCCCCTTTTAAGGAGGTAGATGACCTTGTACTTATCTCAGTGTTCTTATCTGCAGAAATCTGCATGTACTTATCCAGAGTAATTTTCTTAGCATTTGATTTTGATGAGGAGCTAGCGGCCATTGTAGCCTTGCAAAAACTCTCTGGTTAGGAAATTAGGAAGATAATTATCTCTTCCTTTAATATGTTGAATATCAAAATCAAAACAAAATAACAGTGCTTGCCATCTGGCAAAAATCTGTTTTGAAACCAAGTTCTTAACATCCTTTTGAATAATTGAAGGAGCAGCTTTACAATCAATTTTTAACAAAAACTTTTTATTAAACAAATCATCCTGAAATTTTGTGATACTTAACACTATAGATAAAACTTCTTTCTTAACAGTACTATAATTCTGTTGAGCCAGTTGCCAAACTCCAGAGTGATATCTGACGACTTGTTCTTTGGATGACTCGGTAGTAATCGCTTTTTAACACTCCCCATACCCCAAATCGAGGCATCTGTTTCTACTATGAGAGAGGCTTGAGGATCCAAAGTCCTAAACAAGGGATATTTTTTACTAGATTCTTAACTTGTTGAACAAACATTAGTCATCTGATTATCCCAACGAGGCGGGTCTTTTCTTAGCCTTCTAAATAAAGAGCACAAATTATTCGTATATTAGGAATAAAATCTGCTACATAATTAACACATCCTAAAAATCTTTGAAGAGTATTCTTATCTTTGAGCTCATTGGAGAACTTATCTGCAAATTCTATAGATCTTTCTATAGGAACAATAGTGCCTTGATTAATTTCGAATCCTAAAAATCTAGTCTTAGTCTGGAACAATTTCATTTTCTTAGCAAAAATTACTAAACCATTTTCTTTAATAAGATTAAAGAAAGTTTCTAAATGATTAAAGTGTTGATCAATAGAGTGGCTGAATACTAATACATTATATAAATATACTATGGTGAACTTTGAGTAAGGATTCAAAGTATTATTCATTATATTTTGAAATTCTGAAGGGGCATTTTTTAATCCTTGAAGCATTACATTCCATTCATAATATCCAAAGGGTACTATAAAAGCAGTTTTGTACTTATCTTCTTCAGCTACTTCTATTTGATAGTATCCAGATTTCATATCAAATTTTGAGAATATATTAGCCTGATGAACTCTACTTACTAAATCTTTTTTATTAGGAATTGGATACCTTATCCATCTTAAAACCTTGTTTAAACGTTTATAATTAATTACTAGTCTAGGGGTACCTCTTTCTATTTCTGAAGTGTTCATAACATAAAATCCTGCACAACTCCAAGAGGACTTACTTGGTCTAATTAAATCCTTATCTAAATATTCTTGAATTTCTTTCTTACAATATTCTAAGTATTGTTGATTCATTTGAATAGGTCTTGCTTTAGTAGGGATATTAATTTCTTCAAATCGTTCTTCATATGGTAAAGTAACTGTATACATTTTTCGTTCTTTAAAGGCATTAGGGAATTCACTACATACTTCTTGTTCAAATTTCTGTTGAACATTTTTTATCTTATCTTGAACTTGGGGTTTATTTATCTGTTCTTGAATTCTTTTATATTGAACTTCTCTGCTTAACATGTTTATGTGCTTTGTTTTCTTTTCTATTAAGTTAATATTAGTAATTAATGAATCTTGGACCATATTTAATTCTTTAATTAATGGTGGTTTTATAAACTCAAAACAAATTTCTTTTCCTAATGCATTAGTAACTAATCCTTTTTCGTTTACTGAGAAGGGGTATAGTAAGGATAAAAAGGGAGTACCTAGAATTATTTGCTCAGAAATATTTTTTACTAATAAAAATAAGGTTTTATAACAAATTTTATTTTTACAAATCTTAGCATTATTTAGCTTATATTTAATTTGTATTTTATTTTCGGAGGCACTACTTAACGATTATGTGGTCTTATCGTAATACTTAGTTGGGATTAATTCTTCTTGAACACAATTCATATCAGCTCCTGAATCTATTAAGGCTATAAAATTAAATCGTTCATCTTTTATTACTAACTCTATCGGACAATGCCATTTATGAACAATTACTTGACTTAATAAATGAATATAAGGATCTTTTTCTGGGTCTTGACTGGTACTTGTATCTTGATTTTGTACTATTATTTGTGCTTGTAAATTTAGCATTTTGAATTCTAAATCAGTATCTTTTTCTTTAAGTAATTTAACTTCATTCTTTAAATTTTTTATTTCTTGCTGTAAATCTTTTAGGGTCACTTCATTTCTTTGAGGTTTCTTAAATCTTTCTAATATTTCTTTCATATCTATCTTTTGTACTTCTTCTTTCTTCTTATCTTCGTATTCTAGAAATTCTTTTATTTGCTTAATGAACTCTTGCTTAACAGATGATTCTTTCATGTTTTCTATTATGCTTAATAATGATGATGCTTGATCTCTAATAATTACATTAATAGTTTTTAAGCACGATGAATAATCACATAGTTCTGGTCCTAAGCCTGTACATTCTTTCTCATTATCGCTTTCTGATTCAGATGAAGATGAGTCTTTTAATTGATTAATCATTTCTTCTTCGAATCGTATTCTTCTTCTAAGATTGATTCATTAATTAATATGTTTATTAAAGATTTCTTTAATTCTTCATCAATTTTTAGATTATTAATTTTTTGTTTTACTTTCTGACGTCTTTCTTATAATGTCCTACTCGGCCACATTTATAACATACTATTTCGTTCTTAGACTTAGACGATCTATACTTATTTTTCTTTGATGATCTAGGTTTTGATGAGCTTGCTTCTTCTCTATAGTGTTTTTTATAGTAGCGCCTAGATTTTCTTGATTTATGAGGAACATATTTTTGAACTTTCTTTGGTCTACTTGGAGCTTTGACTCCTTCTATTCCCCACTAGGAACAAAATGATCCTAATTCTTTTCTAGTGGTTTTTGCTTCATTCTTAAGTTTATGTTGAAGTTTAAGATCTAAACACACTTGCAATCCAGTTTCTATAATATAATTAGACAATTGACCAAACGTAAGTTGATCATAAGGAATTGTACCATCATTTTGGTTCTGAATCATTACTTTAACTTTTTCTACAAACAATTTTGGAAGACCAGCTATAAATCTTTATTTCCAGTAATCAACTGATGCATCACTTCTTAAATATAGTTTAGACAAAAACATATCCCTATACCATCTATAATCAGACATGGAGGGACAATATAGATTAACAATTTGGTCTGCAATTCTTTGCTGAAATTTTAAGGGTTCTCCTATAAAATACTTTGTTATTATGTACAAAAGAGTTGTTACAGCATCTTCAAATACTTGTCCATTAGAATCAATTTTTGTTGAATTCATTATAAAATCCTTTTCTTCTTGACTTAGCACATTATCCCACCATCCTTTAAGCTGGCTTGTAAATCCCATAACAATTAAGGAGGCTGAAGTTCTATCAGTATTATTTTTTCCTTTAAAGGCTGTTGCAGCCATAGTCATTTGTTGAACAGTGTCTAAAATTTGTTGTTCACCTAATCTGTCTATATTCTATTCATTAATTGATTCACCAGAAAAGGCTACAGAATCTTGAAAAGGTATTTCTTCATACTGAACATCAGGATATGTGGGTCTTGGGTAATAATTTCTAGTTTTTGAAACAGGCATATCTTTTCTTAACTTATTAACTTGAAGATTTAAAAGCTCATTCTCTAATTCTTCAATTTTTTGTAAAGTATGTATCTTAGGTGTAGAACTTATTCCTATGGTTAACTGTTCTATTTTTTTTTTTAATTTCTTCAATAGAGTTGTCAAATTTTGAACCAAAGTGTATATTTTTTAAATCTGATTCTGGGACATTAATTACCTTATAAATGGGTCTATTAGGATCTAAATTTTTATTAACATTTTGAGTTGATATATATTCTTTAGGTTTTTCACTTATTTGATTATCTATCCTTTCTAATGTTTTAGACATAGTATGAAGCATTTGATTAGAGTAATTAAGTTGTTGATGAACTTTATTAAAATCGCCCTTATCTATAGGTAAATTATGAGCTCTTGAAGCTATTGCCTTAAAAGGGGTGGCTTCAACTTCTAATCCTTCTTTTGTGGTTACCTTAATGGTTTCTAAGGGAGGAAATTCTGAAATTATTATCTTGTCTTTCTCTATTTTTCACGAAGTTGATATTTTATTATTTATTAATATTTCTGGTATTCTTATAAAAGGATTTTGAATATTATTTTCTTTGCAATACTTTTCAAACCAGTCAAAGAAATATAAATTAATTTGTTGTTCCCTTAAATATGAGTAAAATTCTTTTCTAAACTTAGTAGTTTGTTCTTTACTAAAATTCTTAAAATACCAATCTCTTTTATCTTTATTATAAGGAGCTTCAAAATCATTATTTATCCATTTTTTATCTATTTCAAAAGGTTCTTCTTTAGTTAATACATTAATGACTTGGGATTTGGTGAGTGAATATTCTGGTGATTCTGATCTATGAGTTTGTTAGTAAATTGGTTGAGGAACATTAGGTTCAAAGTTTACACCAGTTAGGCTTATATTAATAGCCGATCCATCTACTGAATGTCTTGAGGAAGTAGGAGCAGTTGAAGGGATGTTAATTATCAGATTTGTAGGAGTGTTTAGTCTAGAGTGAGAATTAGACCTAAGCATTCCTATTCTTATATTAGAACTATATTGAACTATTGTTCTTATTCTAGTATTTCTTATCGGTTGAGGGGGTATTATATCTGGAAACACCCAATCTTCAGGAATCCTTGACAAGATTTCTTCATGAGATAATCTTTTAGGAGTTAGTATTGATGATTTCTTAAGATTTGCTTCCATAATTACAGTTTCATGCTTTGGGGATTGTCTTAGTGCTTTAAAGTTTTGATTTTCATAAGAGACTTTATAATGAACTCTATACATAACAGACATATGCTTAGTTCCTTCTTAAAAACATTGTCCAATATCTTAACATTTAATTCTAAAGCTTGCTTAGTCATATAATCATTTAATGGCATGGTATAATTAGGATAACAGTTAAAGAAAACAGGACCATCATGCAAATTAGATTCTAAAATAGCAGTAATTTGATCATGAAGTTTTCTTAACCTTTTATCTCTTAACAAAATTAACACAGGATTATCAATTCCTAACTTATGTTGCCCTTTGGCGGCTACTTGAATTAACCCAATATGTATAAAATGATAATTATCCTTAACATGTTGATCAATAATATTATCTTTTAATAAACTTATTGATTCACAGAGTTTTTCTAAAATATGAGTAGCTTCGAACATATGGATCTGATCTTTAGACTTGAATAAAGAAGTACTAGTTTTATAAATTTCTTTAGGAGGAACATAAGGAATTGCCCAATTTTGAAGGTTGTTTTCAATATTAGCAATTTCTAATTTATTTGCTTGAACCTGATCTTGATCTACTTCTAATCTAGAGGATGCATATTTAAACTGTAAGGAACCTATGCTAGAAGCCTTCCCGCTACGGAAGGAGAGCTCGCTTAAGTTTCTGAATATCCTAGACATAATGAAGGAATTCTCTTACTGGGACCACCACTTGCATGTCGGGACCACCTAATCTTGCCTTCTCTGGCACTAACACAGGCTGACCAACGTGCACGAAAGGGGCGACCAACGCTAAGTCCTTCTCCCTTCCTTAGGCTTTGGATACTCAGAACCTCTTACGAGGCTCTGATACCAGTAACGACAGGACCGACGACATAACCTTTCATTTTCTGAACTTCGAAAAACTCATCCGTTTACCAACTTTGCAATATCAATACTTTATTTATTCCTGTTGTCTGTGGAGTCTGTTTTGAAGATATAATAAAAAATGAAAAATCACTTTATTCCTTTTGAGTTTTGACTATAGCTAGTTTGTTATCAGAACCATGTTTTCATTTTAAAAACCAAATAAAGCCAGTGCCATATTTATAAGGCTAGATTTTAAAACTTAAATTTTTTTCTTGTGTATACTTTTTTTTTTTTAGTTTTATTGCAGTAATTTATTTTCATAATTTATTTCAATGTATTCAAGGAAGTCCCTTTTGCTTACGATAAAATTAAACACCAAACTTCCTACACCAAAACTCACTCACTAGTCACTATTCAGTATTCACAGTGCAGTGGAACAGAAAGGGACTCACAGCTTGGAAAAAGTCTTGATGGAATACGAGCAACGATGTTTTTATGTAATATTTAATATTTGTACATTAAAAATTTAATACATTAAAAAATAAAAAAACTTTACCTTTTATGTAATATTTTATATTTGTACTTATTAACATTTTTTTAATTTACCCTATTTATAAGGGCAACAATACCATAATTCATAAATAAGAAAAGGGATGCCTTTTAGAGATCTCATCAGTCATTGATCTGTCGATTATTTTCATATTTTAATTGCCTTATGACTGATTTAATTGGACTCCATATGTGCTTAATTGTTGATATTTAGCTAAGTTTCTGCTTTAGAGCTTAATTAGATGTTTATTGTGAAACTATGCTTAAATGTGGTTATAAACACTCATAAATGAATTATGCTTTTCAGGATATCTTTGAGTGTTTGAGTCCATTAGCATTGAACCAAGCTTGATGACCATTTAAGGAGAGAGATGAATGCTTAAGGAGATCAGTATCACCTCTTGAAGCAATGAAAGAAAAGCATTTGTAAAGAATCCAGGCTAAAAATGAAGGTGTCAAATTACAGGGCCCATGTCGATTACGGGGCACAGGCGGTGTCAAATTACAGGGCCCATGTCACTTGACGGGGGTGGGCGTGTCAAACGACACGGCCCGTGTCAAAGTACGGGGCCTCGGCCGTGTCCTTCTCGACTTGTGAAATACATGGAATCAAACGAAAAGTACGGGGCACAGGCCGTGTCACATGACACGGCCCGTGTCATGTGACACGGCCCGTGTCGTCGCACCAGAAAGTTAAATTCGTATTTTAATATTAAATTAGGTATCCAAACCTATAAATAGGGTTGCTTAGAGTCCTTAAAGGAGGTCTGGACAGAGAGAGCGTCAAGAAACGAGAGAAACATAAAGACCAAGAAGGGGAAGGATTCGATTGAGGATTGGAGACTCGGATTCGACGATCAAAGATCAATCACTCTCAAGCCTTGGAAACTAGTTTGATATTTAGTTTTTCTTTTCTTCTTTTGTTCAACAATGTTTTCTTTTAATTCTTCTTCTGTTTTTGAATTTGCCATGTGTATTAACCTTCTTGATTGGTTAAGGGAGGATGAAACTCTAGTTTTGATTATGTGAATCTTGCATACCTCTTTATATCAATACAATTATGTTTTTATTCCTATGTTTCTATTCTTAAATCAATATAAAGGTTTTTATATTCTTGCCAAATTTCGAGAGTGGTAAAACTAGGATTGCTATCTTGTGATTGCGGTGGTATGACTAGTGAAACATATGATCTAAGTAATTTAATCCCGGTGTGTGATTAGATCTTAGTGTGATTGGTTTTCTAACTCTTAATGCAATCATTAGGTAGGTGTAAGAGCGGTTGCTTTACAAATAACTAATGGTTAGTGTTTGATTTGAGCGGTTGCTGAATTAAGCGAAACTTAAGGAAAACAAATGATTTATCTCACAATTACATAAGAACATAATTGATCACGATGGTATAAAGAGTATGTAAGTTAGCATAATCATATAAATCTAGCTGTGGATTCCATCTCTTAACTAATATCTTTAACTTGATAATTCAATTTGTATTTACTGCTTTGGTTTAAGTTTAATTTCTTTTATTAGTTTTAATTAACAAAACTCCCCTTTTAATTTTACTGTTTATTTTTCATCAGAGTTTAATTTAGGAATTAGATTGATAGTATTAATTGAATTGGTTCTCTGTGGATCGACCCTTGCTAATTACAACTGGTTGCAAGGTTTTTATATTTTTGGTGGAACTTGACAACTGTTTTTTATCTTAATTTTAAATCACAATCCGTATCACACCAAATTTTGGCGCTGTTGCTGGGGAACTAATTGTCCAATTGCGCTATTAATTTGTTTCCTATTTTTACTCTGTTTTTGTTTTTTTTTTTTTTATTTTTGATTCTTTCTTTCACGTATTTGTAGGTGTTGATGTCCATTGATCATGGATGCTTGTGAGATTTGCTTATCATCTGGACCTCCCACTGATTTGTGTCCCACTTTCCTAGTAGACACAAATGAGGAGGTAGAGGCAGTATGGGGATATTCTGAACCATCCGACAACTACAACCCTTACTCCAATACATATTATCCAGGGTGGTGGGATCCTCCTAACTTGAGTCATGGGCAGCAACAAGTTCGACCTCCTAGGCAACCTGAACCTTCACTGGAGGAGCTAATAAGACAAATGGCCACTAATAACATTCAGTTTCAATAAGAAACAAAGGCCATGTGTAATGACCTGCAAAACTCTTTGGATCAGTTAGCCACAGATCTCAGCAAGTTCCAGAGCCAAATTTCTGAAGGACTTCCCTTACAATCAGAAGAGAATGTGAAGGAAGATACTAGTGCTGTTACACTACTAAGTGGGAAGACACTAGATGAACCCACCTCTCCTTCACAAATCATTGAAAAGAACGAAACAGAGCCTGAAGAGGTAAGTGAGGAGGGGGAAAACTCTAAGGCCCCCAAGATAAGTATTTTTGAACCCCTTCCTAAGGTAGTGGAGAGACAGTATGACGAGTTGTGTGATGAATTTTTTGATTTTATTGATTTCAATAATTATATTCATTGCCACTCATGTACTGATATCATATGTGCTAATCGTGCTGAGATTTCTGCAGACTTAAAAGTTGATGATTTTATTTACAAAGCAGAATCTAAGACCCAAAAGGAGGTGGAATTGCAAGCCACTGAAGAGTTTTCAAAGGTGGAAGAAGAGAACCAGATGATGGTCACTACTGAAGTGGATTTTGTTTTTGGACTATGGTTCATTACAAAAAATGCATATGAAGTGGATAAAGTACATATATTAGTTTCCAGTGGTGAAGCCAAGGAAACTAAGGAAGACCAATGGGACCCTGGTGGAAGCCCTCACGTTGCAAGCTTAATTTGGTCATTACACTTCAACCAGTGGGATCCCGGTGGAAGCCCTCATGTCTCAAGCTTAACTTGGTCATTACACTTCAGTCAATGGGACCCCGGTGGAAACTCTCATGTTATTTCAAGCATAAATTGGTTATTATGCTTTCGCCAATGAGATCCTGGTGGAAATCTCTTCATCTTCCTCCGTTACTTCAATTAATAAGGATGTTTCTTTCCTCTCTTTTATTTTACTTGTCTTAGATTTATTAATGATTGTTTATTATTGAGGTTTACATTGAGGACAATGTAGAATTTAAGTGTGGGGAGGAATTGACATTTTGTTTTCTGTTTTATTTTTATTTTTATTTTAATTTCTATTTTCTGTTTTTGAAAAAATAATTGTGTTTTTTTTTTAATTTCTAATGATGTTTTGAGATTTGTGAAGTCTATGAGTTTGAAACAATTGAAATTCAAGGTTATGATTTATAAATTTTTTCTCTCATCTTGAATTTGACATGCTTAGTTTTAGATGTTTGATTGATGAATTGAGTTTGATAGATGTATACCTGGTGAGATTTTGAGCCTTTTGATGGATGGATTTAGCATTTATGTCATTCTCTTCTTTCTTGTATGATTTTTACTCATGTCATATTGATCACTCTAGAACTTGCTTTAATTCTTTTTGAAGCTACATTTTCACTTGCATACATGAACATGATTGAGGCATTCTTTTGTGATTACCTACTTTGGCCAAATAGCCAACCTTGCATTATTTCCCTTTGATTAACCCCTTGAGCCTATTTGCCTATTCTTTGTCTTACCTCATTATATGATTTATGTGAAAAACCATGATTTTACCTTACCTTAGGGAATGGGAGAGCATTGGTTCATTTTCATTGGGGGAGCTCTTTTGCTTGCAAGTATTTAATAGGACAAGTGTGGGGGTTGTGCAAGTTGATGTGTAATATGCAAGGTGTTGGTGAAAAAAAAAGCAAAGAAAAAAAATTCAAGAAAGGTTGTAAGAGAAAAAAAAGAAAGAAAAAGGAAAGGAATTTGTAAAGAGAATGTGCATTATATAGATTTGAAGGGATAAAAATTTCATGTTTATCAATTGAGTTCCTTCACAATGTTCTTTTATTCTCTTGGGTGCTCATCTTACCATATTCATATTATTTTCTTCCCTTACCTTGGCCCCATTACAATCTTAAATAAAGTCCTCTTGATTTGTGTGTGCATATGTTTGAGTAATGGAGAAGTAGAAGATAAACAAGCTTATGGTAGTGCATTTTTCATGGGTTGAATTGAGTGAAATACTTACCTGGTAAACACTTGAGAGATTGAGAGTGTATCTTGTGAGGATCTATCATTCTTAATTCATGCTTTTCAATTTGAAGATACTTTGCATGTTGGTTTGAGATGTGAAGAATTGTTATCTCTTGAATATTGTGATCCCTTGAATCTTTTCTTGCTTTTTTTGCCTCTCTTGAATATCATTGGAAATTGAGTTCTTTAAATTGTTAAGTTTTTGAATTTGTTTTGTTTTCCTTGTTCCTTGGTTTGGTCTTATATTTTGTCCAGGAGTGCAAAAGGCTAAGTGTGGGGGTATTTGATCTGTCGATTATTTTCATATTTTAATTGCATTATGATTGATTTAATTGGACTCCATATGTGCTTAATTGTTGATATTTAGCTAAGTTTCTGCTTTAGAGCTTAATTGGATGTTTATTGTGAAACTATGCTTAAATGTGGTTATAAACACTCATAAATGAATTATGCTTTTCAGGATATCTTTGAGTGTTTGAGTCCATTAGCATTGAACCGAGCTTGATGACCATTTAAGGAGAGAGATGAATGCTTAAGGAGATCAATATCACCTCTTGAAGCAATGAAAGAAAAGCATTTGTAAAGAATCCTAAATTTGAAAATGAAGGTGTCAAATTACGGGGCCCATGTCGAATTACGGGGCACAGGCCGTGTCAAATCAGCACGGGGCCCATGTCACTGACAGGGGGTGGGCGTGTCAAACGACACGGCCGTGTCAAATTACGGGCATGGGCCGTGTCCTTCTCGACTTGTGAAATACATGGAATTGGGGCGACGAGAAAAGTACGGGGCTGGCGTGTCATATGACACTGGCCCATGTCGTCGCACCCGCAAAGTTAAATTCGTATTTTAATGTTAAATTAGGTATCCAAACCTATAAATAGGGTTGCTTAGAGTCCTTAAAGGAGGTCCTGACGAGAGAGATTCAAGAAACCGAGAGAAACACAAAGACCAAGAAGGGGAAGGATTCGATTGAGGATTTGAGACTCGATTCGAGCGATCAAAGATCAATCACTCTCAAGCCTTGGAAACTAGTTTGATATTTAGTTTTTCTTTTCTTCTTTTGTTCTGAACAATGTTTTCTTTTAATTCTTCTTCTGTTTTTGAATTTGCCATGTGTGGCTAACCTTCTTGATTGGTTAAGGGAGGATGAAACTCTAGTTTTGATTATGTGAATCTTGCATACCTCTTTATATCAATACAATTATGTTTTTATTCCTATGTTTCTATTCTTAAATCAATATAAATGTTTTTATATTCTTGCCAAATTTCGAGAGTGGTAAAACTAGGATTACATCTTGCCAAGCTTGCGGTGGTATGACTAGTCAAACATATGATCTAAGTAATTTAATCCCTAGTGTGTGATTAGATCTTAGTGTGATTGGTTTTCTAACTCTTAATGCAATCATTAGGTAGGTGTAAGAGCTTGCTTTACAAATAACTAATGGTTAGTGTTGATTTGAGCGGTTCTTGAATTAAACGAAACTTAAGGAAAACAAGTTTATCTCACAATTACATAAGAACATAATTGATCACGTTGGTATAAAGAGTATGTAAGTTAGCATAATCATATAAATCTAGCGGTGGATTCCATCTCTTAACCAATATCTTTAACTTGATAATTCAATTTGTGTTTACTGCTTTGATTTAAGTTTAATTTCTTTTATTAGTTTTAATTAACAAAACCCCCTTTTAATTTTACTTGTTTATTTTTCATCGAGTTTAATTTAGAATTAGATTGATAGTGTTACGAATTAGTTTGTGGATCAGAGATCTCTATAAGGTTGCAAGGTTTTTATATTTTTTATGGAACTTGACAACTATTTTTTATATTTATTTTTAATCACATTACACACCACACCAGTTATCACAAAATCAATCCCTAAAAAAAAAAAAATGGAGCCAGTGGCGTGCCGTGGCCGTTGCATATATATATTTTCGGAAACCAAAAAAGCAAACAAAAGTACCAAGCTGGCATCATTTATATCACAAATTTACAAAGCTTCTTCGTTACAAAGGTATTTACAAGTTGTGCTCTGTGTCTTTCCTTGGGGATGGATGTTGCTTTAACTATTCCACTGTTCGATTGTGGGAATACATGGATGGGCACAAGATGATGGGTGGTGGGGTTTATGCTGACACTTCTGACGTACGAGCAGCGGCGTTGCCGGATCTTGGTTGCCGTAGAAGCTCTATTAGTGTCTCCGCCTGTCCGCATGTAGAGGAACAATACACAACCATAAAAAAGAGACCAGTTCCGCCATCAGACACGCAATCAAAATATTAAAATAAAGGCCATTATTCTTAGACCCAGATAATTTTTTTTTCTATTAATAACTTGATGAATTATTATAACATTAATTGGCTGTTGTTATAGTTAATTAATGAATTTTAAAATTACTATTATGAAAATCAATAGTTAATAAATATCTAACAACTAAAAAAAATTACTCTACTAAAAAAACACAAGTAACGTAAAAAAGAGATCCTAAAACAAAACTAACAGCAGAAACAAAAAATGAAAGTGAAAACTTTTAATTATTGTTTAGACATTAAACATGGGCATAAGGGAAAAATACATTGAAGACCATGCTACAATGCTAGCTCAGATGCAGATATCTATGTTGTTCCTAAAACATTGGCCCACCAAAAATTATGCAATAAGAATACTTGAGGCCTTTTTTAGTGTTACTAAAGCAATTTTCACTTTTGCCATTTAGCTGTAACAAAAAGTTAGTTAAGAATAAAAGTTCAGATAAGAATAAGAGAGTGGTATTTGCGTTTTGCAGGGGGCAGTGGTGGACTGTGCAAGAGGCAAGAGGGGACTACTGAGGTGGCAATAGAAGTTCTAGTAAAAGTTGCAAGTAGCCATGGGACATGGCATTATTGAATTGAATTGGAAACTCAAAAACACACTGCCACGTCAGCGACCGAGAGTCGTGGAGCCGTGGAGGAATTGAGTGGAGGATGGCACAATTACAGACACGAATTTAGGAGCAGGATATGTCTGAATGTGACTTACCTTTTGTTTGGCGCGGTTGGTACCGGACTGGGACAAAGCAACCAAGGGAGGAATTGCTCCTTCGCGACCCACCATAGTACGATAAGCCACGCTCTCCTCACAAATCTGCAACAAAATAACCACCGCTATTTCCTTCTGTCTCTGCGACCCCACCTCCACAATCTCCACCAGCACAGGAATCCCTCCTTCCTCCACCAACGCCGTCCTCGCCTCCGCCACCGTCACCAGCACGCTCACCACGTACGCCGACTTATCCACCATGTTCGATCCAAAATCCGCCATCAATTCCACCAACGGCTTCATAATCCCCGCTTTCACCGCCCTCATCTTGTTATTCTTCTCTGAACACAGCGAATACAGCGCCGTCGACGCGTCCTTTTTCCCGCGAAAACCACCTTTTTCTAGAAGGTTCACTAAGAGCGGAATGGCTCCCGCCCTTCCAATTGCGACCTTGTTCTCTTCTATCTGCGAGAGACGAAGCAAAGCGCATGCTGCATTCTCTTTGGCCGTTTGAGTCCCTGTCTTGAGTGCTCGAACCAGAGGCTTAATCGCTCCCGATAAAGCAATAAGCTCTTTATTCTCGTCGCACAGAGAAAGATTCAGAATCGCTGTAACCCCGTACTCTTGAAGCTGAAGATCAGGCGATGATATGAGCGAGATTAAGGGCTTAATTGCGCCGGCTTTGGCCATTTTGAGGCGATTTTCTGGCTTGTTCTTGGCAAGTAATCTGATCTCCATGGCCGCTTGTTTTTGCTCGTCGATCGAACAGGAGTCGAGATCGGAAACTAGTTGACGAATGAGATCGTCGGAATTCTCGGAGGCGCAAGCAATCAGGAGGCGTCGGCTTTGGGAAGAAGCTGAAGGGAATTCGCCAGATCTGTCACTGTTGCAGTCGCTGAAAGCGGAAGTGGAATTGCTCAATTCGCTGAAGCTCCGTCCCATGAACGTGTAATTCGCCGGAATATCCGTTCCCATGGTCGTGAATGTAACAAACTTAATCAGAATTGACAAATGGTTTAGGGGGAAAAGATTGGAGAGACAGAGAAAGAGAGGGAGACAAGGGAAGGGAAGGTAAGGGGTGAGGTGTCAAATATATTGGGAGTGGAGCCGTTGAGGTCCCGTCTGGGCTGACACGTGCGCATATTCAATGTTGACCGTACCAAATCCCAATGGGGAAAGCAGCACATGCGATGGGTCTCTTTAAACGCGTGCTTAGAAGCTAAAAACATCGTTGCTCGTATTCCATCAAGACTTTTTCCATGCTATAAGGGACTGTGAATCCTCAATAGTGACTAGGCTAGTGAGTGAGTTTTGGTGTAGGAAGTTTGGTGTTTAATTTTATTGTAAGCAAAGAGACTTCCTTGAATACTATGGTGCACGCTAGGCTAGCTAACCACGGGGATATTTTGCTTCAATACTTAAATGTTTTGCTTACTATGTTGGGTCGCCCGCACATGCTTTCATCAATTATGGGAATCAGTACAGGTCAGGTCACGCCCAGGGCCGGTGATCATGAAATTGAAAAGCTTGCTCATTGTCTGGGCTTCCCCAGTTTCTCTATGTATTGTTTTTTTTTAATTGCTAAATCCTACTAAATTTTTTTCGTAGAACCACAAACTAAAGTTAAATCCTGTGAAAAGTTTCTATCGTTTTATGTGATAGTTATTTTTGGATTTAAAAAGCTGTAATTCTTAAATTAATGACCCACATGTATTTGATCATGCGTAGAATTTCGTAAATACTTGATTCGTTATAAATATTATTTTTCTTTTTTTTTTCCTCGAGTACTCCCAACTTCCTATTCATTCGCTGATGTTGGACAAGAAAATTGAATTAAAAAATCTATTGTTTCACGAAGAATTTTTTTTTTAAAGTTCCTAACTTCCTAGTATTTTTATTTTTTCCCCCTCTCATAGACAAGTTACACACTATTGATTAATTAATGCATACCAACCTTTGTTTTTACATAAGTTGATATCTATGAATCACATACACGAATACAAAAATACATTAAATTTAAAAATTATAAGATACTGAATACTGATATATATATATATATATAAAATTATAAAATTTAATTAAAAAATTTAATTAACAATTTAATTTATTATATTATTTTTATAAATTTAAAGATTTATAATATCTTAATATATGTCATATGTCTTAATATTTATTACTTAATAAGTCTCTTTTAAAAAATATGAAACATAATTTTATTGATATATTTTTAAAAAAATTTAAACCAACTTCTCTTAATAGACTAATCATGAATGAGTACATATACATAAAAAAAAATTAAATAGAGAGAATATTAGTATGAAGTAAGTTTCAAGATAACGACGAAGTGACGATTTGGTATGAAGCAAATGTAGAAGAAGTAGATGAAAATAATGATGTATGATAAAATAAAACTTAAAAGTCTAACAATGATATATGAAAAGATAAAACTTAAAATACTGATGTGTAAAAATAGTGACTTGAAACATTAGTTATGTGATTGAACTTTGATGAATTACGGACTTACTAATTAAACGTTAATTGTGAAAATTATTTAAAAAAATATTAATAGATCGTATCCAAGTTGTATCCTAAACGTATCTAAACGTGTCTGAGGCATATCTAAATGTGTCTGAAATGTGTCCCGAGCCGTGTCTAAATTAAAAAAAAAAAATTTTTTAATCAGACACATATTGACATGCAAGACACGTGTGTCATACAAATGCCTCTATGTATCTAACATAAACACGTCTACAACACGTAAATACACCTCAAGAACAATATATCTGTACTTAATTGGTCGATATATGTAAAGGAGTTTTGTTGAATTTTCCAAAAACATGCTCCTAACAAATGATTGAATAGGTAAGAATATAAAGAGTGGAGCAGTCATAAAGGAACAACGAGAAACTGATAGGAGAAGTTATTACACGGTGTAATATAAAATTGTGTTTACACTACTCAAATATTGATTTTTTAATATTTATTAATAATAAATTTATATATTTTTATTTCTTAAAAATTAAATTTAAGATATAAATAGATAAATTATATCATTAATAAATGTTAAAATATTAATATTTAAGTGATATAAACACAATTTTACATAACATTTTAAAAACATACAATAATTTCTCAAACGGTTGAGCAACATTTAGATTCATGAAAGGCGGTTGCATGCAATAACTTCTCGCTTGGATGTTGATGGCAACCGGTGGGAACAAAACTATAACTGAATGGGTAAACCTGAACATGTGGGCACAAAATACAATAAGGTCCTAATCGCAAGAACCACTAGCTAAGATGTATTGAAATTGAACCGATCATTGGGACACGCGTAATATACACAGTTTTTATTTTAGTTTTGATATATCTTTTAAAAATATTTTTTAATAATTATTTAAATAAATAAAAATATTAAATAAAAAATAAAAAATTTATTAAACATATTTATTAACAAGTCAAAATATAAGTTTTTAAATAAAAATAAGATATTTAATATATTAAAAATTTAAAAAATTACTTTTAATTTAAATTTTATTATTTTAATTTTTTAACATGTATTCTTAACAAAATTTAATAAATAAATATATTTAATATCTTAAAATATAAGCAACATTTAATATTTTTTATATTATAATTAAAAAATTATAACAAAGATTAATTACGAAAATTTAAAATTATTCTTTCATTTCAATGACTTTGAATTCAGACTAATACAAGCAACCAAACAACAGTATATTATTTTTCTCTTTTTCTTATGTTTTACCCATTAAATTAATAATAAAAAATATTAAGTCAATTAAAATAAAGTTAAGAAAAAAATAAAACGAACTTCGGTATATTTAAATAACTATGTATTTTATTCTTATCTACATATTGAAATTATTTTTAAATATAAGTTGTCTTGTATACATTGGTTTTATAATATTTAAATTTAAAAGACCTGATGTGACAAATAATAATTAATTATTCACCTTTATTTATTAAATTAGAGTTTTCTTTATTGAGAGTAGTTTAATATACTTATGTTACTTTTTTTTAAAGAATGACATGTGTTATTTTTAATTTTATATTAAAAAAATTAAAATTAAATTCTTTTTTAATCTAATTATGGATGTTTCTTTTTTTTAGTTTTGTATATAAGTTTAATCTTGATGTATTATTAATGTAAAATTTTTTACACTATAATCTAATCATATATTATTATATATATAACTTTTGAAATAATTATGATGAGAATTAAATAAATTTTATGATGTGATAATATACAATTAAATGATACTGTAAAAATTTTGAATATTTTTTAAAAATAATTTCTCTTTTAATCTTTACTTTTTTAAATTATAGTTAAAATTAAAAAATATTATTTAATTTTAAATTCTCCTTCAATCTATGTTTTTTTTTTTAAAATTATCACTAAATTTAAAAAAATCTATACAATGCACAAGATACTCACTAGCGTAAAAGAATTTTATCATCTCTCTTTTCTATTATCAATGCTGTAATTAACGTCAACATGTTATAGTTGAAGTGATTCACATGCTACTTTGAGAGGACCTAAAAATTTCATCTCATGTGAAGTCCGAAAGAAAACCTAAAATACATGGATATAATGACACATTTGATTCATATTTAATTTTGTGAAAAATATTTTCCATATGATTTTCCTTTTGGATTTAATTTAAATATATTGTGAGTGTATAAGTTTTTTTATACTATTATTCAACTATACATTATTATGTTATTAAAAATATTTAATTCTTTCAATACTTATATCAAAAGTCATACATATAATAATGTATAATTAATTAATAGTACAAAAAAATTATATTAATAATGTATAAAAATTAAATTCTTTTTTTTTTTTTTTTGGTGGAAGAAGAAGGGAACGTAGGATTTAGTATGATTCTCCTATTATTATTACAATAAATGAATTAACGAATTCAACAAGACCAATTAAGCACTAATTTTTTCTATAAATTTTGGTAAACATTCTTAAGAAAGTTTTGAGGGTATTGAACAAATTTAATAGCATGTTTAATAATTATTTTGAAAAAATATTTTAACAAATGCTCATCACTTTTTTTTAATTACTAAATACCACTGTACAGTTAGTATTTGGAAATAGATAAAATTTAGATTTATTTTTTTATGTTCATTATTATTTTATTTCACTAATTAAGTTATGACATATGTTTATTAATATTTTTTCTTATTATTTTTTAAAAAAAGTTATACATATATCATAATTTAATCAGTAAAATAAATATAATAAATATAAAAAAATTTGCCTAAATTTTGTCTTTGAAAATATTAAGCTTCTTTTTTTGGTCAACGGAAATATTAAGCTTCAATGATGGGTTTCGTCTTTTTATTTCAGGCTTTTGAAACCATGGCCCAATTAAATAAGACCCTATGATAATGTGACTACCGACATGAAAATTACAAATCAGTAAGGGAAAAAAAAGAAAAAATCAATAGGATTGCCGGATACAAAAACAGTGCAAACTGCAGGCAAATGAGTGAAAAACTGCATCCGTCATGTGCGATAGAAGGTGTCGGGCATGTGTCTCGCATCCAATCATTATCGTTATACTTTTTTAATGTGTTTTT
Source organism: Ormosia semicastrata (assembly GCA_029884595.1). Lineage (NCBI taxonomy): Eukaryota > Viridiplantae > Streptophyta > Magnoliopsida > Fabales > Fabaceae > Ormosia > Ormosia semicastrata. The sequence goes on along the minus strand of JAQQTO010000046.1, from coordinate 9,275,108 downwards.
TCAAATTAAACATACTTATATTTTGTATCACGCACGAAATAATTAAATATAAAATAAATAATTTATTTATATAATTTTAATTACTTTTCATTTTAGACTTTATAAATTTGTATATTTTTTTATATCATTTATTATATTTTTATTCATTTTTTTAGATCATTTATTTATATTTTAGTCCATTCTATTAAAGTATCAGTTCTTATATTATTTATTCATTTGAATTTTTATTATTATAAATTCTCTCCATTAACATATTAATCCATATTTTACATGAAAAATTAATTATTATAATTTTTAAGATTTGATGATATTAAATCTAATTTATGAATATAAATATTGTTATCAATATGTTTTCATATTACTATTTTTGCTCCTATCATATTAGTCTCTCATTTTTTACAATTAATTTATTTTATTATACAATTCTACTGTTTAATCAATATTTTTAAGTAGTACAATTTAAACTCTTTTTTAAAGTTATATCAAAATGATCTATAATGTAAAAATTATATTATCATTTATAATCATTTTAGTGTATCGTTAAATAAAAAGATTCATAAATAAAATACAAATAAAATTATATTGAAATTATTCCATTAACTTTTCACTCTTATTTTTAAAAATTATACCAGACTAAGTCTTAATGCAAAAAAAAAAAATCTTCTTTTATAATTATTATTAAATACTATTAAATATTAAATATCTAGATAAAAGTTCACTAATAATATTTTCATATAAAATTATATTACAAATTAAATCCTTAATTTTTTACTTTCATTATCAAAGTTGCATCAAACTAATCACTAATATCAAATTCTATCAAAAAAAAATTTCTTAGGTCAATAGATATTTTAGTGACAATTGAAAAAATATATATTTGTAAAAAATTATAATAGTCTATAATAATATTGCTAAATAATACTTAATACATTCTAATTCCTTAACACTCTTTAACCTATATATTTAGTTTATATAATTTAAGTAGGTTAAATAAAAATAATACATTAATTAAATTAATCATTTAACATTTGACTTCTTAAGTTATTTGACTTTTTTAATTCATTTTTTTGTAATTTATGTTCTTTCTTTTAGTGACAATTGAAAAAATATATATCTGTAAAAAATTATAATAATCTATAATAATATTACTAAATAATACTTAATGCATTCTAATTCCTTAACACTCTTTAACCTATATATTTAGTTTATATAATTTAAGTAGGTTAAATAAAAATAACACATTAATTAAATTAATCATTTCACATTTGACTTCTTAAGTTATTTGACTTTTTTAATTCATTTTTTTTGTAATTTATGTTCTTTCTTTCTCTTTGTAATTTTTTGTCTTATTTTTTATTTTTTTATGTATATGCAACATTTTTTACATGTACTAATATTTTTTTAAGTTATTATATCAAATGACACATGGTAGAAAATTAAAGAATATATTTGCTATATGTCAAAAGCTTAATGCATTTACTAATTGATTTGGATGAAGTATGACATAATTTTAGACCATGTATTTTTTATATAAATTATAATAATTATTAATTATATTGATGATTAATTGATTTATTATATTGATTGATTAATTAATTAATTATATTGATGTATATGTGATAAATTTTTTTACACATGTCAATATTCCTTTTAAATTGTTATGTTAGATGACACAAATTAGGTAATATATTTGTCACAAACCAAAAGTTTAATCTATTTACTAAATACATAACAAAATTTTAGGTTATATATTTTTTTCTATATTATATTGATAATTTGTTCAGTGAATTATGCCTATTAATTGAATTTAATTCTTATACTATTGAGTATGCTATGCTTTGTACATGTATTGAAGAGACTTTAATTATAATATTTTATATATTATTAATATTTTTTATACATATATGTTTTAAATATAAAATATTTAAAATAAATTTATTTATTTTATTCCTTTTATTATAATTTATTTGTTTTATAATTATTTATTGATATAATTCACATTTTAAAATAAAATATATGGATTGAATCAAAAATTTTAAAAACTAAAAAATAGACATGTTATGATATGTTACTTGACATTCAAATAGAGAAAATAACCTAATAAATAACAAATTAATCCATTTTTAAGAAAGAACTAGATTTGTAGCCCCTGATTGCACAAATTTAAAGAAAAATTGAAATGACTGCAAGTGATTGTATCATTTCATACTGTTCCACCATGAAATGATTTGTGAACTTTAGACTTCATGTGAAGTCTTCTGTCAAAGTTGCTCCATGCAGCTTTATTCCTTACGTCTTCTCTGTTCTGTGAAACTTTATTATTTTAATTATTATTTTTGAAAGACGACACGTGAATTAACGCATTTTATAGGATTTTGTCACATAATCTGTAAAAATTGTGAAGTTTTGAAAACAGTGTGAGTTCACATAATTTTTTTAAAGCGTTAAGTAGATTAGTGCTTTTGACTCAGTTGAAAAAATAATAAAAAATTAGTAGATTTTGTTGATATGACAAAAACTACATCAAATTAATAATTAATTTTAAAATGATCCTAAATTGATAAATTATTTTTAAATTAACACTAATTAATTTATTCAATTACCCGTGAAGGCAAAGCTGAATAACCAGGGGAATCTTGGGGCCCTTTCACAGCATGTACTTACAATTACACCCAAGTCATTCTTGACAATCTCGGGTGCCTTTGGAACAAAGGCTTTGGAAAGAGTCCCAAGCTTTGTTTTTCATTCTATCAAACCTTAACGGGAGTTTTGTTCTCACATGCATTTTATTTTATTTTTTTGGTACAACACATGCATATTTCTTTAATTAAGTAGATTGAAAGGACGAAAAGTTTAGGAAATGGTTATAGATAGTTGAAGTCCTTTATTTCCAATTATCTTCGAGTGATTGATTGTAGGTCTTGAAACCAGAACGGCATTATTGTCACATGTAATGATTTTCAGATTATGGATAGCATCTCATTCAAAACTAGTTGGGGAAAAATTTAATCAATTATATATATTTTGAACTTCTGATTATTGTTTGAAATTTCTGAGCTGTCTTCAGATTTTGAAGCATATTGTCACTTCCACATGTTGCATATAATTCATACACATTTGACTGGATATATTTGGAGCTTATCACTTAGAAGTTATGACATCCGGAAAACAGAGAATTTGTTTGAATTCTTTTGATGAGAATTATAGTAGCCAGTAATTCGAATTTACGACATTCAACCATGCATGCTGCATCTCCATCTCCATCTCCCTTAAAATATAAAGCTCAAATCCTTTCACTGCTCCTCTTTCGGTTGTTTTAATTTGGAGCTAAATCCACTTGTTTGCAGTCCATATCAAATTGTAAACGCTTTGAAAGCTTCTTGAAGAGGCTTTGTGCAAGTTGTAAAGTAAACACATTTGAGTCATTGACCCAATCAAAATGCGACGACAGTTGAAACATGTTTGCCCCGAGCGCTTCTGACAGTGCCGTGGGAGTACTTCTCAGCTCTGGTATAGCTCACATTTACAATCAATGACTATATAACTCTACGGTTTTCAGATTTCAGATGATAAATAAAAATTCGTTAGCACCAAAAGAACATTGAAAATTTGTTTACGAATTAGCTAAGCTTGCAAGTTGTATACCTGCTTTCGTTAGTGTGGCGTATCGTATGAAATTTTTTGAAGAGAAGTTGATTAAATGTGTTCTTTTGAAGAGAAGTAGATTAGATGTGGTCTTTCCTTGGAAACTTTTCTCTTTTTTTTTTTAGATTATTCTTACTTGATAAATGTGAAATTAATCTGTTAAATATAGTCAAATATTTCAACTGAAATTTTTTTAAACAGTATTATTTTTATACACATCAATTTTGATATCAAACTTAGAACTACATATTTAAAAAATTCAAACCTCTTCCACTTATATTAATATATGTGGATAATATAATAAGTCATCCTCATTGTTTCTTATTTATATTAGAGTACATTTTATCTTCCGACGTTACATCGTATATATACATTTTTTACCAAATGAAATAATCTCTTTATAATAATATGGATAAATATTTATATATATATTTTGGTAAACAAAAAGTAAAAAGGGTAGGATGCTATTCATTTCTGAAACCAAAATATGCAACAAGCTTACAAAATGCAAGCACAACATGCCACAAGCTTACGAATCACTTACTAAGAAAAATTGTTAAGACACTAAGCCAACTAAACAAATACTTCCAACTAAACTAATCCCGTTTAGCATACATACATTTGTTTTAACTTTTTTAGCGTGCAACTACCCGATGGAATCTGTTTGACTTCTTAGACGCAAAGTTTGATAGTTGATACTTTTATTTTTATGTCGTTTTCTTATATTTTCAACTCTTCTGTCTCCATAAAATTAATTCGCAGTAGTTGGCCCAAGTAGCCGGTGAAATCTCTATTCTTCTTTGCGTGATTCATGATAACAACAAAGAGATAATGACAATAGCAATCATCTATCTCTATCTAAAATGACATATGGTTCCGACGAAAAGGAAAATTGGTATAAATATGAGAAATGAGAAAAGTTTTCCTAAAACGAAATTATGTATAAAATGAATAAATTAAATAAATTATAATTATTAAAAAATAAATATATTTTTATTTCAGGACGCACTTGTGTATTTATTTTTTTAAATTATTTAAAATTAAATTTAATTAATTTTATAATTAAAAAATAAAAAATAAATATTTCATTTTTTTTATTTCAGATAGATTTGCAATAATTATCTTTAACAATCTCTTATAAGGGTTAAAATGTAAAATGATAAAATCAAATCAAATTAATTTTCATTTTAATAAATTCAAAACACAAAATTTGATTTTTAAATCAATTCAAATCTTATTTTTTTTTTAAAATTTCAAACACAAAATTTAATTTCTAAATCATATCAAATTAATTTAATTCAAATCAAATCAAATCATTTCTCGTTTTTGTTCGTTCCAAACACACTCTTAGAATTGGGGAGGTTGCCACTTGCCACCATCGCCAATAACTCCAGCCCAGCTGCCAGTGTCACTGCGCTAAGCTTCCATCATTAGATCTTGGCTGGTGCGGGTTTTGGGTGGCGTGGTGGAGAAGCTAAGGTGGGGGTTTCCGGTGGTTAGGCCGCAGTTGGAGGTGCCCATGAATGGTGAGGTGCGGGTCCGGTTGGCTGAGAGGCTCGGGGTTCGTTCTTGGCCGGCGATGGTGGCAGAGGCGGTGGAGAAGCTGGTGGTTGTGGGTTGAGGTTTCAGGTCAGATTTGTACTCTAGAAAAGTGGCGCAAGGGCGGCATGCAGCGGAGCTCAGCTTGGTTGCAGATCCGGCCATGAGGGGAGGGACTTAGGTCACTTTGACTGGCAGTGGTTTTCCGGCGAATGGTTAAACCGGTTATCACCGGTTAAAAGTGTGTAGTACCATACTCTTCAAATATTGTGGAGTATGGAAAACGCTTTCATTGGTGATGAAAACTTACTTTGAGTCATCTTGTTGGAAACAGTTTGTTGAAAATTGCATATGATTTTAGCCATTTAATTTAGTTCGTTCGTGAAGTAGTAAAATATAATTCAAAAAGTTATAGTCATTAGATTTAGAACTGTATGCATGCTATGCGGTTATTTCATATTTCTAGACGATCACTCAGTCCCTTTTTGTCGGAGATTTTTTTTTTTTTTTGGGTACACGATTTCTGCCGGCATCTATAAAGAAGATTCCATTCATTAACGAAAAGGCATAATAACAGGGCTATAGGAAGACGGCAAAGCACAATAATTTGAGGCGGAGAAGAAAAAAAATTTGAAGGATGGTTTTTTTTTTTTAAAAAAAGATGGATCTCTAGGAAATATGTTAAATCATCTTAAAAAAACAGCTATAAATTCTTTTAATTATTTTAAAAAAATTGAAGAGCACATACCCTTAAAACTATTATTTAACATTTTTTCTATAAATACTTAACATTTTTATTTTTATTTTTGATATATAAAATTTTAAGGCAATGAGAGACTCTTCCTGCTACAAGACTATAATAAATCATCAACCTCACTGTAACTAATTGGTCAAGAATTTAATCCTTATCCTTTATTATTCTAAATAAAGTTAAACCTTAGAAACGACTCTTGCATATCTTATTATTATAAATAAAGTTAAATTTTAGAATAACAGTTGTATGAGGAGGCCTTGTAATTATAAAACCATTTATGAGGCTCTAAGTATTTGCCCCTTTTTTTTTGGCACATTGACTACGTGTTAGCACAAATCACACACACAAAATTAAAATAGGTAGGATTTTCAATAATTTTGGTGGAGTTGTTAATTAAGTTGGTGATACGTACAGTGCCCTTGGACAAAATTAAATTCCAAAATTTATCACAAAAACAGAACATAGACATAAAACAACAGGATGAGCTGATGATACTAATCCAACACTGCATATTATAAGTAAAAGACAAAAGAAACCCACTCAGACCGAAGCATATAGCTTTGGAACAAAAGAAAACCACTTGAAACCACAGCACCATTTCAGAGGCAACGATGGGCACCTGGGAAGCCAATGCCAAGTCCTCCTCAAAACATTGTAATACAAGATCTCCGGCCACGTATAGCAGCAAATACAGATCATTCTTTGATGCCAAAAGCAATAAACGTGTTCGTAATTATGGTAACAAACCGACACAAATTTTCTGCACAGAATCTCAGGCAAGCTCTGCACTTCCACCCAATTCCCTTCTTCACCCATTTCCCACAACTTGATGCTCCTCGAGATTCCATTGTTCCCAAGCCCTCCAACCATATATAACTTACCCTCTCCCTCACTCACCAATCGAATAAAAGTGAGCTGGTTGGGCAACTCACCAATGTGTCTCTCCCATTTTCCACTCTTCAAATCAAAGCGCACCACAGAAAATGGTTCTGGGGTGGTAAAATACATACCCCCATTAAAGAAAGTCCCTTGCTGGTGATAATTGTCGCTGAGAATGGGATCAAAACCTTCAAATCGTTGCCAAGAAAGTGCATTCGAGTCATAAACGAAGGCACTATTTGAAGTTGACACAGAAAAAAGAACCACTATGTGATACCCAAGTGGGGTAGTAACAAAAGTGAGATGGCCCAAGTGAAGAAGAGAGTGAGTTGGGAACTGGATCCGTCTGGAGGACTTGACCAAAAAGTTGCAGACATAAAAGGAAGATGAAGTGGGATCGGACAAACAAAAGAGGCCACCAGAAGAGGAGACAAGAGTGAAGTGAGGGAGGGAGAGAGAGATGTTGCGCCACGCACCAAAGTTGGAGTCGTAGAGAGGGAAGTGGGGGTGGCAGTGAGGGTGAGAGAGGAGGAGAAAGGAAGAGAAGGGTGAGGAAGAAGATGAGTGCTTGGAGACGAAGGAGGGAGAGAATAGGAGAGAGGTGAAGGCCTTGCAAGTGGGTCTCAGACGCAACAAGGTCTTGAGAGGGAGCAACAACACTATGTGCTCCACAAGCTCAGTAGGTAGTTTGCTCCAGATTCTGGGATCCATTGCCCACGATCCTGCCCTCCTTCGTCCTCTCACCTGCCCGTTGTTAATTTTTAGGACCAGGTTGCCTTCATCTCCTTTTTCGGTTTCCCCACCAACTATCACCACCCTTTAATTTAATTTACAAGGCCCACTAATTATACAAATCCCCTCATAATTTTGATGACATAAGATTCAACTGCTATATAAGAATTTTCCAAGCCTCGTGTTTTTACCTGTAGGATGGTGTGAAAAGAAACATTGACTTGATTAGTTAACTTGTTATGAAATCACATCACTTGAGGAAAAAAAAAATCTGAATATGGCCCAACTTTGTGTTTTAACTTAACAGAAAAATTAACGAGAAAGATAGTTAATTATATAAAATTAAAGATGAAGTAAAAACTATTTTTGTACAAATCCCGTCGGATGTGTGAGATGGAACCTTGGATTCAGGGAGAATTGAAACTCCGAGAATTACCAATCCAATGAACAGGAAAATTAATTCATGAATAATTTTCGATGCACATGAATAAAACACAGATAATTGAGAGAGTTTTTAGAGAAAAAAAGTAATGATGATTGAATATTCTTGTTATCTCCTTTAATGCACCATAGTGCCTGTAAGGCTCGGTTAGTTACAAAACCCACAAAAGGATACTGAGCTATACTAATCCTTTCCACTACCTATTGTTGCCTCATCAGCAAAAAACATATAAAAGAGAAAATACAACTAACAGCTTCGAATAACAGAGTTGGTAAAAGAAAAATAAGAAATAAATCATAAGTTACAACATATTATATCTGTCATAGCTAAATGCTGTAACAATGTGGCCGATGATGTTGTCTCGTTCACCCTCCTGCCCTTCTTCATAAACTATCACCACCATTTAATTTACAAGGGCTCACTAATTATACAAATCTCCTCATAATTTTGATGACATAAGATCCAATTGTTATATAAGAATTTTCCAAGCCTCGTGTCTTTACCCGTAGGATGTGGCAAGAAACATTGACTTGATTAAAAAAAAACCCTCTGGATATGGCCCAACTTTGTGTTTTAACTTAATGGAAAAATTAACCAGAAAGATAGTTAATTATATAAAATTAAAGATGAATAATTAATAACTATTTTTGTAAAAATAATAACTATTTGAAATGACTATTTTGAATGGTTAATTAGCCCATTCTATTAATTTAATATTGTTAACAGTCGTTTTTATTAATTCTCTCTTTTTAAAAAATAATTCTCGATTAGCATTACTCTTTTTTTAGGGTCAAAGGGTCAAAGCTGCTTATTGAGTTGGTAATAGGTGCAAAGTGAGAGAGAATCTCCTCTCACTTCCATCCATTACCAATTCACAATTGTGTAGTTCTAACATCTAAGTTGGGTTACAGGAAAGAATTGGTTGCCCATCAAAAGAAAGTAAAATGGAAACTTATAATAACACTTGCTCTTTTTTTTTGTAAATATAATAATAATTAGCAAGTATCAATGCACGGGATCTTTTAAATTAAGATAAAATTCAAAAGATTTAGATTAAAATAAAAAAAATATCTTTTAAATTAAAAAAGATTGGATGCATAATGTTTAAGATCAAAAGAGATTTTTTTTTTCAAAAATAATTAAAAGATAATTCAAATTTAAAATTTAAAAAAGAAAAAGAGAAGATAAAAATGACATGTCATATTTTGAGAGAGAATATAATAATAAATTTTGCCACTCTCAAGTAGATATATTCTAATTTAATAAATAAGGATATATTATTTTATTATGAGAAATTATTATATGTTATCATAAATAATCTATACCATTAATTTAAGTTATTTTATTTAAAATTTATGTAAATATAACTTAAATTAATGATAAAAATCATTTATAATCTTACATTTATTATTAAAAGAATATACAATAATTTATCGTTTGTTATGGGGTGAAAGCAAATTTCTTTTGAATGCTCAGTTCACTATAAGCAAACACTAAGGCTATGTTTGGATTTGTGGGATTTGATGGAATGAAATGAAATGAAAATGGATTCTATTATTTGGTTATGTTAAAAAATGATGGAGTAAGATGAAAGTGAATGAGATGGATTCTATCTCATCTCATCAGAAATTATTAATTTTGTTCCTCCCAATTTGAAAAGTATGGGATGAAATTATTTTTTTATTATTATTATAAGTAAAATTTTACTTAATTAACCTTATAACCCTGCCTCCATCTTTGCTCTCCCTCACTCGAGACAACCACCTAATTTCTAACCCTCTTCATTCACCCTCACGGCAACACCTTCTTCATCGACGCACACCGTACCCTCTTTGAAAATTTGATTTTGGCCGGTACATGAGTTGATACTCAGAAATGAGCCCTTGTTGGCTACTATAGGCTTCGTTGTATTTACTTAGCCAAGTGTTAGAAATCAACTTTGCTTAATCACAAAATGAATAACTTGTCAATACGTGGAGAACTACATTCAGAGTCAGCTGCTGACTTCTACAATTTGCAGGACATCTATTGATTGTCATCTTTTATTGTTATTGGCTATCCTGTTGCAATTTTCTATTCTGTTGAATATATAGATACGTGGAGAACTACCAGCTTCCATGTTATTGTAGAATATATAGAATTGACAAATATTTGGGAATGCAGGACATCAATTTTCTTTTATTGTTGTAATGAATATGAAGTTTGAAAGCTGCACTCAAATAGTAGAGTTATAAGTCATTGTTTGAAAGCTGCATTCACGTAAAGGATGCATTTTTGAAAATTGTTATTTACATAATCAAAATGAAATAATTAAAAATGAGATTAAGAAATAACAAAAAAAGATAAAAAAATTTAAGAAAAAATATTTAATAAATATCATCATTAGATAATATATAAAGATAATTAAAGTCTTTTTAATTAGTTAGAAATAAAAAAAATTAATGTGTTTGTAATAAGAGTAATTTAAGAAAAATAAAATTATAACTCTTCTCATTTTATTCACTTTCCAAATAATAGAATGATAATTTTATTTCATTCCATCTTAAAATATTCAAATAATAAAATTATATTTTTATCTCATTCAATTTCATTTCATTCTATCACATCATCCATCTCATTCTTCCATTCCATCAATTACTAAATATCTAAATATACCCTAACGAGGTGACCAAATAAATTAAATTAAATTCAACCCTAATATTCTCACACTAATTTTAATTACATTACTTTACACTAATTAATGAAAGACAAATATGTAATTAATCATATATATTAATCGATTAACAAAAATCACGTATATTGATTAATTAAAAAAATATTTATTAACTAATACATATAATTAATTACGAATTTACATCTTATTAACCGGTGCAAAACGGTGTAACCACAAGTAGTGTGAGATAGATATTTTTTCGACTGACACTGCTACACAATTGCATTCGTAAGCCAAACGTAACTAACCTGAATTCATATGCCCCACTAAAAGGGAATGTAGGCTAAAGTACATGCAAATCCTCCTAAACAAAATTCGCTTCGGGGATGAAGTAACCTGCACAGACATTATACTATTCTTTATGTTGTGTAGAGAATGTTGGTATCACGTGAGCTTATTGCGTATTTAATAATGCTCCTCATTAAGTATGCATAGATCACTCTAATCTTCCAAAGTCCTAACCAACGAGGACAAAAAAAAGGCCCTGGAAACAATACATACATGAAAGACTCTGCTCCATCCGTAGTAGATTTTAATCGGTCTGATATATGAGACCCAAGGAGGGAGAGAAGTCAGTAGACGAGGGGTCATGCACTATGTTTATGCACCTCTTGACAAGTAACAAATGCATGATGATTGGCTTATGTACCTAATAACCACTCAATCCAGAGAAATGCTTCTTCATGGCTTGATCCTTCCTGTAATGATTGCTTCTTCCTCCTCCCCTCCCTCTCCCTCTCCCTCTCCCCCTGTTATTTGAAATATGCCCTTTCCCTTCCACCTCAGAAACATCAGATTGTTTCTCCTGCTGCTGATGAGGTTCATTTTGTTTTCCCCCTTCCTTCCTTCCCCTGCTTCCAGGATTGCCTAGAATCCCTCTCCCTTCTGTTTCAGAAACATGGAATTGGTTATCATCTTCCTTGTAGGAATCTGTCAGCTTCTTTACCGCACCAAGAGGAAAGTTGCCACCACGTCCAAGACCATGTATTAATTCTACCTGAGCTTGAGTAACTAGTGAAGCTTCATCAGAATTTGCCACCGCTATTGCACCTGCCACTTTGTAGCTGTAATTCTTACCATCCTTGACATAATACTGTGGCGTTTTCCTGGAGCCCCATTTTGAATTAGGGGCATTTTGGACCGAGTTACCGGTCTCAGTTGCCCGTGATTTTCCCAATTTTGCATTCATTTTGTCACCCAGTATTTCATTTTCCTCTACTCCAGAATCCGCTACGCTTAGACCCAAGTCATCGAAAGAGTCGTCATATTCATCATCATATTCATATTGTAAAACCATATCAGCAGTTTTTGATGTATCTTTCTCATCCTTTTTATCCAGAACACTGAGATCAGGCAAATCAGCTTTAGATTTCCTCACAAATTTTCCTAGTGAAGCAGAGGATGACATCAATAGCTCCTCTGTCTGTTGCTTCCCACTAACAACTTCTGTATTTGAGCACACTGATGCAGAATCAATTAATTTTCCTTTTCCTTTATCATTCCCGCCCACAGTGGTGGAAATGGCTAGTGGCACTGTCTCTAGTGACGTGTCCAAGCACTGCAGATCTTCATGAAGGGTTCCCTCTAAAATTCTTTGAATAACCTCTTCTGGATTCTGGTCATAGACCTCAAGACACGCAGCTAAAAACCCTTTACCATAATCAGGGAACAGGTCCCTAATTTGACTGATTTTTGACTCTATAATCGCAGCATCTTCATCCATCTGCAATGTTTGGTTTGGCACAGGGGTTATTGCAGAATAAGGCTCCTTATAGATCTCTTTCAGAGAACTCAAAATCCCAGATATATATTGAAACTGTTCATCATCAATGAATATCCATCCTGAATCAAAGCAACTAGATTAGAAAAACAAAAAGAGCAAGCATATGCTATGCTATCAACCATGATTCATAGAAAAAAAATGCAAAAATTTGATACAAAAAAATAATTTTGAAGGGTCAGAGAAACCTGATTCCACCTTATATTTAAAAGGGGGGAAAAGGTTAAGCCCTCAAAAAATTTACTGGATCAAGCTTTTTACCCAAAAGCATACTTAGCCCAGCAAGTTATGCACAATTCCTGCACACATGCAAGTGAATTATACTAATGTACGTATTAGATCATTTACCATTATCCTTTAATCTCTCGATCCTGCTTAATATATTGAAATTCCTTTCAACATCTTGAAGAAATGTTTCCTTCTGATGGCTTTCCTGAAAATTTAATGATATAGAATTGATCTCTCTAAATGTTTGAACCAGAATATCTGCTCTGATGACTGGGTCCTCTACATTGGCAGGAAACATCTTTGTGGCAGCTGGAAGAGGGATACTGTCTCTGAACACTTCATCACTTAGATAGCAAAAGTGCAATAATTGCCAGCCAAACTTTACCATTCTCATTCTTAACATCTTCAAACTTACTAAGATATTAGATACTGTGCCATCTTGTCTGTCAGCAAAAATGATATGGAATCCCTTTTGAAAGGATGGAATTAGTGAATCATGCAATCTGGCAAGGACGCTTAGCAGTTCCTCATTCCCATGACTACAACAATAAAGACCAGAAAAACATCAAAATTTTCTACAAAAACTTTCAATTGCCAATCTTAATCGTAGATTCTATTTTGATAAATTAATCAACATAAATCATTAACACATGATAGACCAAATGTAATGTATGATAAGTCATATTTACCGTGGAAATGCATTAAGCCATTACGCATCATAAAAAACCAAAAAATTCAATGGTCAAAGATACCTCATTTCTACTGGGCAAGAGAAGAATATAGCTGCTGGCTCATATGCACTAACAAAAGCATCCATCGATACAATTGCATCATTTATAAAGTCCATCACCTATCACAAAAACAGATGGCGTCAATATTATGCTGCATATGTCAAAGAACAACATAAATCGAGGCTCCACATTTTGCAATGTGAATAAACTAAATGCTACATGTTTTTAAGAAACTATGGGGGAGCCAATACACATTTCCCTGGCCATTTGCCACAGCAAAATTTTACTTTAAATTGCCTTGAAGTATAGACAGTAGTTATTTTCTATGAAAAATCTGAGGGTGTGCTATGACGAAATAGGGTTGTATACGCGAGATAGTGAAAATACTATTCATCTATTGATTTGCTGCCAACGCCATATATTCAAAGTTTTCTGCAGTCATTCTCATCTAATGTCTGGGCTTAACCGGATTATGCCTGTGACTGTTTCTAAGCTTTGCAGGAGTACAAGTTAATTCACACGTAAGGGTAAGGTTAAACAGATGGTTGAAACTGGTCCCCAGCCGTATTATAGGGAGTAACTGGTTGGAAAGGATTGGATGGTCATTCTAGAATCTAAATAAAAGCTCAACTCAAATGCTCAAGAGCAGACTAGCAGACTCTCTCTAGTGTTCTCATACTGTGGGTTTAGATGCTCAGATAGTCTACTGTTTCTACTCCACTATTCCGCTTTTCTCTCCTTTCATGTAAATTGTATCCACTTCCAGATGCACTCTATTTCTATTTTCCCTCTTGGCACTTTTCCAATAAAATAGTTCATCAGAAACGAGGAATATAAATTCATTCAACTTTCTTAATAGAAACTAAACCAATCACTTCTCCCTGGCTATAGCAAATCACAAGCTTTTGGATACAGAATTTGAAGCTTCTCATATCTGGTTTATCCCCATTAAAGAAAATTGAGTTACAACTCATTTTCAAAGAGAAAAAAACATAAAACAACTCACCTCCAGCAGATCAGCTTGAAGAAAAGTAGCGTTACAGTAATCAGGGTTTCCAGAAGAAAATAAGACCTGTACACAATCCCCAAAAAAAAAGTTTATAATTTTCTTCATACTATAATTACGTACATCAACTTTCTATCAAGATTCAGTCAATTGTAAATGGTTTTCTAAAAGATACACTTATGCCTTAATTCATTTTAAATAAATCAAACAATTTATGGAAAGGAGAAAAAGAAGGTCATCAGGCACAATATAGGTCAACAAGATGTTCAAAAGGAATGCAAAGAAGAAAAATGATCAGGAGTCATACCCCAGATACTATATTGTTCTAAGAATAAGAATGATGAATTAATAGTTTATATTTTATAAGGCCAAAAGATGTATGTTCTGGACACATCCAAATAATACAGAAGTAAATTTGGCACTTTTTATATACAAGTTTCTCTTAACACAGATATCACCCAACAGAACTTAGAGCCATAGCTGATCAAAATCTTGTGAAGTAAAATACTATCTCTGCCCGAGTTCCTATTTCCTTTTCCCTCCCCTTTCTTTGGGGATATGTGGAGGCGTGTGCCTGTCCTAGATTATCTTTTGGTACATCCTATGAAGCACGGACATGCCATTGTTGAGGCGTGTCCGCGTGTTAGACACTCGCGGACACGTGTCCGTGTCAGACACATAGAGACATCCGTATGACACACGTGTCCGATGTATTAGAATGTGTCTGATTAAAAAAATTATTTTTTTTTCAATTTGGACATGTCTCGGACATGGTTGGACACGCTTGGATACGTATCGGACACGTTTGGACACGTCTAGGACACGACTAGGACACGACTTGAACACAATTCATTAATATTTTTTTTTAAATAGTTTCCATGATTAACGTTCAATTAGTAAGCCCGTAACTCACCCAAACTCAATTACATAACTAATATCCCAAGTCATTATTTTCACACATCAGTATTTTAAGTTTTATCTTTTCGTATATCACTATTAGACTTTTAAGTTTTATCTTTTCACACATCACTATTTTCATCTGCTCCTTCTACCTTTACTCTTATCAAATCGTCCACTTCATCGTCACTAAAGCTTGCTTCATACCAATATTCTCTCTAATTAATTTTTTTTATGCACATGTACTCATTCATGATTAGTTCAATTAGGAGAAGTTAGTTTAAGAGATTTTTTAGAATATATTAATAGAAATTATACTCCATATTTTTTAGAAGGGGCTTGTTAGGTAGCAAATATTGGTACATACATGGTTGTCGAATCGGGATTCGAATCGTGAATCGAAAGACTTATTTTTTGAATCGTGAATCGAATCTTATCATGAATCGTAAGATTCATGATTAATAATTAAAAATAATATAAAATATATTTTTACATAAAGAAATATTAAAAACATCTAGATATTAGTATTTTGAAGTCAAATAACTCACTACATAGTCAAATAAATTGAAATATAAACCAATATTCAAGATCAATGATCATCATTATAGATATAAACCAATATAAACCTAATACATAATCTAATGATCATCATTCATCATTCCCAAGAGACAAAAAAAAGCAAATTTTCGTGGGAGAGAAAAAGAGTAAAGGGCAAACTGACAAAATGTGGAAGAGAGGCGGAGAGTGGGGACTAATATTAGGTCATTGTTTATTTAATATTATTGTTTGGGATTGATGGGAGGGAAAGATTCGGCCTTTCCCTCCAAGCCCATAAAAAGATTTGCAAAAAAACCCCTCAAAAATGGATTTTCGAGCATCGCACAAAACCAGACCGTTTTCGTGTGCGACCCGTTTGAGCTTCGCGCAACCCGTTTACTGCTTCTCGTTCTGCAGCTTCGTGACCAGTTCTGCTGCTTATGGTTGGGCGTTCTGCAACTTCTCCATGCGCGACCGTTCTGGAACTTCTGCTTTGCGCGACCCGCTTCACGCGACCTGTTTGAGAGGACCGACTCGTATCGAATCGTAAGAATCGCGATTGAATCGTAAGAATCGAATCGCGATTCTTACGATACTGACTACCATGGGTACATATGACATATATTAAGTTATTGTAAATCTTCAAACTTATAGAAATAATATTAATGAATTATGAATTTTTTACTTAAATTTTGTAATTATATATATATATATATATATATATATCTGTGTCTTGTCTTACAATTTTTGAATTTGGTGTGTTTCCGTGTATGTGTCCGTGTCGTGTCCCGTGTCCGTGTCCGTGTCCGTGTTTCATAGGATACATCAAACTTTTAATTGAAAGTGTAAATTTAATGAACAAAAAAGAGGATAAACTCTTTGGCATAGCATAAATAAACAAGAACTCATTATTCCTCTAATAGCAAGGAAATAAAAATTGTGGTTGGCCTTTCGACTTTGATCTCCTTATGTATTGTATGGGTCACAAATATACAACAACAACAACAACAACCAAATATTTTCCCATTAGGTGGGGTCGGCTACATGGATCAAACGACGCCATTGTGCCCTATCATAAACCAAGACTTCAGATATGCTATTCAGATCTAAATCTTTTTTAATCGTTTCACCTATAGTCTTTCTTGGTCTTCCTCTACTTCCAGCTATTGGGCTATTATCTACTTGACCTACTCTTCTTACAGGGGCTTCTAAGGGTCTTCTCCTTACATGTCCAAATCACCTAAGGCGAGATTCTCCCATCTTTTTCACAATAGGTGCTACCCCTACTTTCTCTCTAATGCATTCATTCCTAATCCTATCTTGTCTTGTATGGCCACACATCCAACGCAACATCCTCATCTCCGCAACACTGATCTTATGCTCTTGTTGGTTTTTTACCGCCCAACATTCAATACCATACAACATCGCGGGCCTTATAGCTGTGCGGTAAAATTTACCCTTAAGCTTGAGAGGCACTTTTCTATCACAAATAACTCTTGAAGCACTCCTCCATTTCATCCATCCAGCTTGAATCCTATGATTTACATCTCCCTCTATCTCTCCATCATTTTGTATGATAGATCCAAGGCACCTAAATTGTGTGACTTGTGGTATTGTATGATCTTCAACTTTCACCGCTAAGCTAGCATTAACACGCCTCTTACTAAACTTACATTCCATATACTCCGTCTTACTCCTACTTAGACGAAGGCCATGTTCTTCCAAAATTCGTCTCCATAGCTCTATCTTCCCATTTGTTTCCTCTCTCAACTCTCCAACTAAGACTATATCATCCTTATGTATTGGATATGCGTCAAGACCAAGGTACAAAGATATGGACTCAAATAAGCATAATTATAGGGAAATCCATTTCTATTCCACTATTCTACAAGAATATTAAAACAAAAGCACCCAAACAAATAAATGAAAAGGATTTAAATATTGAGAAAATGTCCATCAAGTAACTTCTTGCAAGTCTTACGGCACAAAACGGTTTGTTGAACACCAAAATTAAACTTATCAAATTATCAATTCACCTAATAATATGAGTCATGATGTAATATATACATGCAATAACAAGAATAAATTAAACTAACATTGTCAAATAAACTCAACTAATTTACCGAAGGACAGTATAGAAACTCACAGCTGAAAAGAAAGTAATTAACAAATTATGGATATATCACATTTACACTTTGTCAAATTACAAGAGTACCTCCAATGAAGAACTGCAACGTTCATGCATTGTGCTGACAATTCCTAGAAAATGGGATATTACAGCAGTCAGATTATTATGAACCCAAGGCTGAGCATTCAAAGCATTTCTGACCTGAAAGACACATGAGAGGAAGAGAGAAAAGTAAGCAAGGCAAGTCAAATGCATGGAAGGAAGTACTGTCATTACCACAACAAAGGGTACACAGTCACAGAGCAGATCATTTAGATTGAGATAGCTATATAAGCATAAAATGTGCACGAGTGTAATGCACACAAAGTTGGATTAATATCCTTCTATATTTTTCTTGACCAAAATAGTAACAGGACCTTCTTGAGAAAGTTCTACTCAAGTGAACCCAAAAACTCACAATTCACAAATATTGAGTATAATGAAACAGAGAAAGCAACAGAATAAAGCAGGCTGGTAGTATAATTCAAGAGAAAGAGAACCAAATACTATCACATATTCCATTTCAACAATGACTGAGGAAGCTTCCCAAGGTTACAAAAAGGCAAAAAAATAACACAACTTGTAGTCTAAGTGATTAGTTTTGATAGGTTTCTACATATCACTGTAATGATAACCAACGGTACCAAGAAATAGAAAATTTTAAGAAACAATTCAAAGTATTGTTTATACAAACTTAAGAAAACTCTTCTATTTTCTTCTCAAATTACTAGGCAGTGACAAATTCCATTAATAGAACATCTGGAAGCCACGTAGCAAATGATATACTGATTAACAACATTATAATAAATAGCTTCTTGATAATCATGATTCAGCCCATTCCAAAGCAAATGCCCAATCTCTTGGTCTATTATGCACCTACAGATGGAATAATGGAAATAACCTTTTCCTGTTACAAAGGAGGCCCTGGTAAAGGAGAAATACTTGTGTAGACCTTGCCTACACAGTTCTGTAGACTAAACCAATCAATACTTGAATAATTGCATAGATTCTTGAGCCACACAATTATTTTATATTATAGGTAACAATGTGTCAATTGTTAATTGGTTTAGTCTACACAATTGTTGATTGATTTAGTCTACACAACACAACTTGAGTAGACAAGGTCTGCACAAATATTTCTCCCTTGTGAGGGGATGGGGAAAAATGATATAAAGGTTGTCAAGGAAAAATTTTCACTTCCAAGATAATGCTTCTTCTTAGAAGCTACATTTATTGAAACTAATGAAGCCTCAAGCAATATAAAGGGGTTTCTTTAGACACACAGCATTTAAGGGATGCTAACTTATTAATCCCCCATTAATTAAAATTTCTTACTAGCAATCTTGTCAGTTCTTCATTTTTGTGATTGTATATAGCACATATATCTAGCAACTTTGGTAATTCAAGCAACTTCTTCTCCTGCAAAAGAACTATAGGCAAAATTAGTGAACAACAGCGAATCACAACACAAATAATACAAAATATGAGGTAATTGCCCAACATGGATCGCAACTGGAAATAATTTTCCCAGACAATACATCAGCAAATGTCTAATGTTTTATTTTTATACCATTCAACTAGGGGTGGCAAATGGATGGATTGGCTGGATTTTGGATTGAATTATAATGGATGGGTTAAAAATAAACCATTAATTCATTTAAGACCCATAAAAAATGTATTAACAAAATCCAATCCATCCACAATTCATTTATAAACGAATATCCAACCGATCTGTTAGTCTCTTTTTATGGATGGATATCCAACTCATCCATTTAAAATTATACTAATTTTCCTAAAAAAATTATTAAGATTTTTTTTCTTCAAAAAAATAATAATTCTAACCTCTCTCCTAGTAAAGTTTCAGAGCATAGATTCTAAGCACTTTTCTCAGCAACTAAACAAAGAGACACAGAAAAAACTAAAACTTGAGAGAGGTATCGGAGGGAGGAAGAGAGATATTGGGACAGCACAAGTTCTGAAATGTCACATTTCCTTCATTAATTAATGTAATATATTGCCAACGATTGTTTTGAGAAATTAATTCCAAATGATGGAGTAAAGGCATTGAAACTACACCAAATCAATTGATAGACACATCTTAAATTCAGACACGAAATGAAATGTTCCTCTCTCTGCACTTTATGCTTGTACATTGTGCCAGAAAATCACTTTCGTCGCTTCAGTAGGATACGTTGCACATGCGCGATGTACAGGAGAGAGGGAGGGAGAGAATTGGAACAGCAAAATAATCTCCACAATCTGAAATTGCAATGATGGGCTTGAGAGAGAAAGGGGGGAGAGAAGCAAAAGAAAGAGACGAAAAGGTGAACAAATGAATTGAAGGAAAGTGCAGAGAAGAAAGAGAAAGAAAGCTATTGGATCGGATATGGTAAATTCATTTTTGATCCAATGGATAAAGAAATATATTCCATTAATAAAAAATGACCCAATCCATCTAATCCATTAAATTTATTTTTATAATTGGATGGATTGGATTAGATTTATATATGGATGGGCTCGAAGGAAGGTGTATTAATGGATCCAATTGCCACCCCTACATTCAACGCAGAAATTACTAGTTAGATAAGCAACATGCCCATACATATCTTTAAGAATCAATTATCACCTTTGCCTGTGACAGACAAGTTTTATCAACTACAAGCCAATGATTTCTAATATATCCAGAAAGTTTATGAGACATGTACAAAAACTTAGTTCCAATGTAAGTTCAAAATAAAAATGAAATTTAAAACAAAAAATAAAAGGAAAAAGAAAGAAGTTCCAATTTTCTGTCTATGCTAAGATATACATATGACGCCCACATGTGCATGCAACGTAGAGCATTCTGATGCTTACCATACCAAATCTGATTTTATAAAAATAGTCAGAGACTTCAAAATTCAACAAGACAAAGAATCATTACTGAATTATGTAGTGGTGGTGAGTCAAATAAAAATCAGGCATTGTATGCTCAGCCAAAATGAATTCCATTGTCCATAAACTAGAAAAGGATGAGGGAGATCCCACCTCCATGGTCTCTCAAGTTGAGGCCATCAGCAGCTGGGGCACCAGGATCTTTATTGGATGAACTGCAAGACACATACATTAAAAAAATTATCAGAAAAGATAGCTGAAAGATCAAAGGAAAGAGAGTTGAAAATCACTTATCAGAAACTTACATGCGATACAATACCATGAAAACACGGCGGCTTAACTCAAGCTCTCCAACAATAACCCCAGCAACAATACCTTTGGCAGCGCGATGAGGGAAATCATACCATCTGCTCCTAAATTGTAGGAAGCTGTCTAGAAACTCATGCAGGGAGGTGTCAATTGCCACTGTAAACATAAACATGAACTGAATGAGAATTCCAAATATAACAGGACATGACATCAATGATAGATGATATAATAATGAACATAGAGAACTACTCCAGAAGTAATTTTCAACAACTTGGGAAACAATCAACATAACGATGATATATTATTATAAACAATAATTAGAGTTAAGTACCTTGTCTCCAGAATTCTCTGGGTTTCAACTTGAGCAAGCGAGACAACTCTCTATTCAAAAGATCTACAACTCTCTGAGATTCAAGGGGATCCAATGCCCCATCCTCAGCACCAAGACCAGCTGCCACTGCTTCGTCTTGTGGCAAGTACTTTACGAAATTCCCATTCCCACCATCGGCTCTGTTTGGGACCCACTCTCCATGGTCGCCCATTTGAACCCTACCAGTTAGGGCATTCGATTTCGATTGTTTCATCGAAATGGATTGTCTTTCTCTGAGGGAGGTTGAGAGGGTTGGGTTTTGGTTTGAGCCTCCGGGTGCAGGTGCAGGTGCAGGTGCAGGTGCAGTATGGTTTGGATTCGGATTTTTGGGGACAAATTTCTTCTGGGTTTTGATGAAGCCCTTGTTATTATTGTCTTGCCTACCCTGACCATATCGATTCGACATTTTTATCACAAACGATCAGCGAAATTTGTACAAAACTTTAATATCCAGTAGCTACTGAGTTACAAGCAGAGAGGGCAGAGGCGAAAATCTTCTGGATTGAACAAAACACAGTCACCGTGCCCGGAAGGGTGAAAGGTAGGGTACGTAATGGGAAATAATACTCTTACGTCATTTTTTATAAATCACCATTTTTTACATAACAATTACCATTAAATGAGAAAAAATAATAATAATATAATATAATTAATGATATAATAAATAATATAAAAAATAATGTGAAAAAATGATATAAAAAAGTTATAATTGTATATGTAATAGTAACACCTGAAGTCGAAGCCGAGTGTTTGCCATGTATATACCTTTATTTTTTAAAAATAACTTATTTTGTGTTTAACTTAACTTAATCAAAGCTTTTTTAGAATTTTTAAAAATAAGTTATTATTTTTTAAAAAATAAGTGGAATCAATCATGCCTTAAACTTGAGTAACATAAAGAATTAAATCACCACATAAAATTAATAGATAAATGTTTTGTTCATTCTCTCGATAGTGGGTTGAATAGTAGTTAGACTTATCAGGGAATCTTCAAATAGGTCAGACTAGTAAAGTGGAGATACTTGTAAATATTTCAATGTTCAAGTTATAATGTAAATAAGGAGAATAAAGCGGATAAAGAGAGTAAAGAGAGAATGAAAAAAAAAGAAAAGAAACTCTATAATGTGCGAACAATGGTTATTTATAATGGTAATGGTATGGTGTGTACTGTGCATCCCATAATGTAATATTGTGATCGGTGGAAAAATTTTCTATAGACGTGGTGACACGTGATCAGCCATTATAATATATTTTGGTATTCAGATATGAGAATTGGGCTTGGGTCGAGTGGTGACTTAAGATTATAAGTTGAGTTACTGTTAAAGGTAGAGGTGTCAAAATGGGATCAAGTTCGATGGATCACCAATAATTAGATAAAATAAATAAAATTTGAGTTAATAAAATATCAATCTAAAATTTACATGGCTCGATGAAATTTGAATCGAATGGTTGAGTCGATCAACTTTTTTAACATCACATAAAATTAAATGAGTTGAGTTGAGTTGAGTTAGTAAAATATCAGTCCAAAATTTACATGATCCAAATGGACCAGTCCAAAAATAAGCCAAATTCGAATAGACTGGCCCGACCCATTTTGACACTCCTAGCTAAAGAGTCGAATATGAGTAAGAGGGTAATAATCAATGGGTTTTGTTGAGTATGTGTGTTAGGATTCGAATCGGGTCAGAGTATGACTTGGAATCAAGTCACTGTGGCCCTTATGGTTTTGAGAGGTGGCGTTGGACTTAGGCCCAAGTGTTCTAGTACATTCCAATAAGAGAACAAATTTCTTTTATTTCATGAGTCATGTGCTATTGTCAAAGAACCAATAGTTGATTTAAGTGCAAAGTTCTAAATTGTGATTGCGTTTGCGTAACCTACAATTGTAGAATGATATAGTTGTGACAATCACAAAATATTCCATTACATCAGATGATGTGATTCTCTATTAAAATATCTTATTAGAATTAAAATTCTATTTTAGCTTTTAAAAGGTATTGCTCTTTATAGATTAATTTTATTAATTTAATTCTTCGAAATTCAAATTCTCAATATTTTAACTCTTCCATCAAGTTTAATTCACAATTCATTCGCCTTCATTATTTTTATTTAAAAAATTTAACTTTGAAGGTTCAAATTAATAAAATTAATATATAAGGTTCCAAGTTGATAGTAGGTATATCTTTCAACTACTAAAGTAGCATTTTACTCTTGTTTTAAACACAAACATAAGTATGGATGCCTGTATAACCCTATAATTTGGACATCAATGCTGAGCACTAAACAAGACTTGCAAGGGATTATGGTTTGCCAAACACTTTCTACAAGCCATGGTCATAAATAAACCTTGGTATATCTTTGTGGACTATGATATAATCTTCCTCTAATTCTCAGTTAAACATAAGAGACCAATTCCAATATCAAGAATAAAAAGCAGGGGAGGAACAGAGCCGACCCCTTTAATTATTGTATGAGAAAAGGTTAACATCATGGCAACCAATAGTATTGATCAAAGCTTCTCTAAAGATGGCATTTGGGCATTCCCATTCGTAAAATCATTCGTGGCCTCCAAAGGGACAGATTAATCTTCTGACACTAAAGTCCTATAACTGCACACTGACAATGTTTCAAACTTTCAATGCAAAATGCATCATGGAGATTTGGCAATCTCTACCCTCTGCTTCGAACACTTAAGAATATAAAATAATTCATTTGAAACTAAATTTACAATTCCTATAAAAAGTGGTAGGATTTTCAAATCATGAGCTACACATGACGATTTGTAAATGAATTGAATTCTTAAACTAATATCACTTCAAACAAGTTTCATACAAGAATTTGCTTTAAGCTCATTGAGGTGGAGAAATCTTCCGGCTGAGATCGAGTCCCATGTCAAGTCCATTATAAGCAATCGGAGCGTACATCCACAAATCATCAGAGCATAAAAGCTACAAAAGAAATTAGAAAAAAAAAAAAAAAAGGTTAGTTTGATTGTATATATGTTGATGTGTAAATCTTTCTGAGAAAATATTGACAAGTAAAATTTATGCGATCTCATGTCTCCTATCACCTTGATCTGCAGCTGCAAAAATTTCACGTAATGGACTGCCTCTTCAAGCATTGTGCTTATATCAACCTGCATGACCATCCATGAAATTAATTCTCTCAGTACATCTCCAATACACTTGGCATATTCCCCCACCCACCAACCCCCTTTGACAAAGAAAAACAATTACGCAAACAATATATTACCTTTGTTCCGTTGGGGACAAGATTCTGTAGAATTCTTAGTCTCTCATTTATTCTCTCTCTTCTTTTCTGCAAGATTCAAAAAGACAATAAGCAACATATTTATAGTATACTCATAATTTACAATGGCATCACATAACGAGGGGAAAAAAAAGACATTTTACATTCAAAGAAATTAATTACCCTTGCATAAAGGCTCTGAGGATCTGTTGCTGATCCCCTAGTGGCTCTTGTCTTCCCATTTATGTTGAAAGCCGCAGGTGATTTAGATGGCGAAGTAGCTCCTCCACTATTTTCCTGATGAGCATTATCATCCTCTGAGGTGTAACTACTAGAGCTCTGTCCATCTGATCCTGTATTAGTCTCTTCTGTCTCGTTCCCATTTCTGTCAAGCTTCTGGTTCTTCTTCGACCATGCATTCCTCATGCATCTTTGCACCTGAATTTGGAAACCAAACACACAAACTGTTACAAGCTCCCAGCTCTAATGTCGAGTTAACAGAGTTAAGATCATAGACAAACTTACATCTTTTGAAGCACGAGGTTTTTTCTTCTGATTCCCGGATGAGTTTATGTTTATTTTGCCTTCTACATGCACCTCCAAATCTGGCACAACAGGCTTCCTTTTGAGCTGTAACTGTTTGGCAGGTTCAACTTGACTGTGATCAGAATTCTGTGATCCATCACTTCTCCCATCTTCATTCAAGCTGACATTCTCTTCCATTGCAATGTCAGTAAGCAATGGCACAAACGAACCAGGGCTTTTCTCATCCATCATGCCAAAACCCATAGATTCACAGGTATTATTTGCTAGCACATGATCAGGGTAACCGCAATAGTAGTTTTTATCACCCGGATTGGCAATGAAGACATTATGGCCACTACAATTGCTACTGTGACTACTTTCTTGAGAAATATACTGCAAATTATAGTTGTGAGCATCAAAATCAAAAGAATAAAACATACTCTCATTTCCCCCAGATTCGGGAATGGAGAAAAACATGGATTGTATTCCAATGTTCCCATCATCTTCCCCAAGCAGAAGTGAACTTTGACCGAGAAATTGTGGTGAATGATCATGCTCTTCAATGGCAAACATTCTGGGAAAGCAGTCCCATTCTCCATCAGGGAAGGCTCCAAGTGTTTCCATTCTTCTCTGTATACTTATAAGCCTAAAGGTAAAAAAGAGCTATTCTTTTGTGGTCTAATAGCACAGCAAACAGAAGCTAAATGGTACTTGTCATCAGCAAAAGCTAGAGACACATTTATACTCAATCCCAAGAAAAAATGTCAATACGATGGTTGACTTCATTTGTAAATAACATTTTTAATTAGTAATCATTGTCATGGGTAGGTCCTAGTTCTCTGTAACTAAACTCAGGAGTCCACTGTGGGGCTAGTACCAGACAAACGACAACTCATAGGGGAACCAAATTTCATGCCATGATAATTTAGAATAATATAATTCTTCAATGGCCTTTAAACACCTTAGAGTCTGACTTGTAAAACTGTCATCAACTGGGGGTCTAAGTATGATCATTGAGAGGTGACCAACAGTTATTAATAAATCTATTAAGTCTTAATTAATGATGACAGTGATATGGTTTGAATTCAAGAGAGCTATATATATCATGCGCGTTTTTTATATTGTTAGGAACGCGGGAGTCTCCATGAATATAAGAAACAGAAAGAATTCTGTCAGGGAAATAAACAAAATTTGGTCCATGGGCGGCCACATCGTGGGGATGAGTTTTACATTCTAGAAGTACTTTAAAAGACAGACATAGCAACCGTGGAGCCCACTCACTGTCTCCTGAGTGTAAGATTAAGATGGAGGATCAATGTACTATCCGTTCAATCATTCCCAGATCCCAATTAGCATATAATGTGTTTCAGATTAATTTTGTTTAACCACGCCTAAGACTTTCTACTGCAATATCTGACAGATCATCATATCGTCTAGGCTGTATCAGGACATTAGCACATCTACATAATACACCATATATAATGGTTAACACGCCCCCAAAATACAAATTCCAAACTAACCAAATGCTGTCCTCAATATAACAAAAAATGAAGTAAAGCTAACTTCAGCAGCGAAAGGCAAAGCATGTCAACAAACCCAAGATTAATGTACAACCTTAGGATCCCAGTACCGTAAAATGCACATTTTCTGAAGTCTAAACAAACAATACATTGGGATATGGATGTTAAAATCACAAAGGCAGAGAGAAGATAGTGCTCCTTTTGTTTCTTAGCTATTGAAAATCTCACAAGTGACCTATCAAAACAAGAAGTTATTTTGCTGTTACCTATTTCTTCCAAGTAGGCCTCTATGCCGGCACATATTGACGTTGCCTTCAATTTCCGTCCTCACCACCAACAAAGTAAAAGCTGTTTATGTTTCGAGAAATTTTTGCTTCCCTGCAAGTGATAAATTTTAGAGAAATTCTTAATTGCACACAGATGTAACACTCTAGATTTACACACACTTATACAAAATTAGATAGAGATGATGATTTT
This sequence comes from Ormosia semicastrata, assembly GCA_029884595.1. Taxonomy (NCBI): domain Eukaryota; kingdom Viridiplantae; phylum Streptophyta; class Magnoliopsida; order Fabales; family Fabaceae; genus Ormosia; species Ormosia semicastrata. The sequence goes on along the minus strand of JAQQTO010000046.1, from coordinate 9,247,734 downwards.
TTGTGTTAAGTGAATTTAGTGAAATTCTTTTTTTTTTTCTCTAAAATTTTATCTCTTGTGTGTAAATCTGATGTATTACATCTGTGTACACCTAATAATATCTCTAAATGTTAAATGTTAGGTCAAATAGCAAATTACTCACTTTAACTTTAGACATTTTATAAATTACTACCTGAAGTTTTAATTTTGGCAATTTACTCACTTGAAGTTTAAACATTTTGGAATTTTCTATTTCTATCAATTCCTCTTTTAATTACTAATACCAAACATGTTAATGTGTTGATAAGTTATTTTCCTAGCCAAACACTTCCTAATAGAAAATTATACTCTTTTTTTTTTAAATAACAGAGAATTATATTTATATACATATTATGAGTTTGGATGGTTTCTGTTATTAGGCTGCATATGAGTTTCATTTAATGAACATAATTTTAGAGTATAGCAAAATGATTTTTTTAATAGACAAAAAAGCATGGTTATTTTGATTTTTAAACTGTTAATATAAGAATGGTAGCATGTACATAGTTATTTTGATAAAAAGATAAAAAAACATCTATTAAGTTTATTTTGATTAGACCAATGCACATAATTTATCTTTGTCTTCCTCTATAAATAGTGAAAATAAAAAAATAATGAAATGTTTATTGTTGGCAATGTTAAAGCGAAATAAAGAAAATTATGAATTGCAAAATGTTTAAACTTCTAGCGAATAAATTGTTAAAATTAAAACTTTAGGCGATAATTTGTAAACAAATCTAAAATTGAAGTTAGTAATTTGTAATTTGACTTATAAAGTAATTATTTTGTACCCAATGACATGAAAGAAAGATTTTCAATAAGTGAGAATATTTTGCACGCTAAATATTGAGCAATTTATTTAGATGTTTGACTATATTTTAAAATATTAATATCTCATCTATCAAGTAGGAATATTTAAAAAAAAAATCATAAAATAAGACATTTCATAACATATACCATATCATCAAAAGAAACCAACATGACAATGATTCCCTCGTCCATGTACATGTGACCAGGACATGAGAGTGTATTTTAATCGTAGTATATCCTCAACCCGCGGATGAGGCCCCTTGTGGCAGGGATCAAATCCCTGCCAATGCATTCTCACTCCTTTCCCCTCCTCCTCCCCCTCCCATGGGGTCCCTTGTGGGGTATTCCTTAGCCTCACCTCGGTGGTAAGGTCTCCCCCTAAACTTGTGTAGGGCCTACGCACAAAAAAAAAAAATCCTCAACCCATTAAAAACATAATACATGAACTATATAATCATCCAAGAGATAAACATACAACTTGTTAGATTAAATTTAATGTAGTATTTAATAAATTTTAAATCAAATTTTACATGTGTTGAAAGTGAAAGATTCTTAGGTGTTGGTTTATATTATTGAATATGTAACACATTAGTTATATGATTAAATATATAGTTAAAGCCGATTATAATATTAAAAATATAATTAAAAGTTATTATAAAATATATATATAATTAATGTAGGTGTCAACAATGATTCATACAACTATTATGGTACAAAGAAAGAGAAGGGAGGACTTGCTACCCAGTGAAAAAAAAAATGTTTGTTACAAGTAACTCATACTCACATCTTAGGTGTTAAGATAGTATGTATGCAAGTGTGTGTATATAAGACTTCATGCACGCGTATAACAGAATCAATCATCATTAGTCAATTAATATAATATATAAAAATAAAGTTCTAATTTATAGAATTCTGTTAAGTGATGATTTTAGGTTGTGCTATCAATATCATTTGAATTTAAATTTTAGTATTATCCTATTAAAGAAAAATTAAATGAAAATATAAATGATTTTGCCAATTGTAAACTTTAGGTTATGACACTAATGTAATTTGAATTTGAATTTGAATATTATCATTTTAAAGAAAAATTAAAACAAAATGTAAATTACTTCATAATTCTTTCTTATAAGTATCATTTTTAAGTTATATCATCAATGACTCATTACAAATTTAAATTTGAATTTCATTGTTATTATCTTATTAATGTAATAATAATAATAATAATGTTTATATATATATACATATATGAAAACTTTTTTGAGATACTTTTTATAAAAAATATATATTTTTGTTATGGTGTTAAACCATTCTATAATATACATATATAAAGTTATGACTTCTGTTAAGTGATGATTTTAGGTTGTGCTATCAATATTATTTGAATTTAAATTTTAGTATTATCCTATTAAATAAAAATTAAATGAAAATATAAATGATTTTGCCAATTGTAAACTTTAGGTTATGACACTAATGTAATTTGAATTTGAATTTGAATATTATTATTTTAAAGAAAAATTAAAAGAAAATGTAAATTACTTCATAATTATTTCTTACAAATATCATTTTTAAGTTATATCATCAATGACTCATTACAAATTTAAATTTGAATTTCATTGTTATTATCTTATTAATGTAATAATAATAATAATAATAATGTTTATATATATATATATATATGAAAACTTTTTTGAGATACTTTTTATAAAAAATATATTTTTGTTATGGTGTTAAACCATTCTATAATATATATATATAAAGTTAAGACAGTTGGTAGTGACTACAACCTTCAAAGCTCAAAACAATCTTTCGATAATTTTTTAAATTTTAAAATATGCTCAAAATTTTATATATAAAGTTTATATTTAACACCTTAAAAAATAAAATAAAATTTTAAATTTCAATGTAAATTTTTACATCACTTATAATCATTTATAAAAATTATAAATATATATTTTATAATAATAACATAATTATCATATATTAATTTTAAATACTTTTTCATAATTCCATAAATTACATGAGTGTTATTCTAGTTTCTCTATTTAAGAGAGACTCAATAATAACCCTGTTGTAGGTTATAACAATAATAATAATAATAATAATAATAATAATAATAATAATAATAATAATAATAATAGCTCTGTCGTGATATCTTACTTTTGGCTAAAACATATTTCAGTCTCGTAATTCATCTAACTTTTATACGTTTAACTTTTTTTAACACACTCACAAATTTATTTTGTATCATGCGAGAATGCTACAGTTACATATAAGCTAATTTGACATATCTCTTACATTTAACATATGGTATAAATATAATGTACATATAAAAATTATATGCAAAATATTTCCCAACGCATTTAGAACGGTCACTTCAATTATATCCTTAAATTCCGCCGATCCTCGCACTCCCATTCTGCGCATAGGAAATTGACTATTTTTCTTAATTTTTTATGCCAATCATCATCAAAGAAAGTTTAGTGAGGTCTTCATTGTTCTTTGGAAATTGCACTGCCTTACATAACCCTTTGAAATGGTTTAAAGAAACCCTAAACCCCCAAACGCAAATGTTTGAGGATAGTTACCCAAAATCATTTCATTATTTTATACTTCATTTCATTTTTTACCACTAATCCAAACATAATATAGAAACTCAAGAGGGTATGGAGATTAGATAGTACCATTAAAATTAGATTTTATTCCCTTTTGAAATTGTAGGTATGTCGTGGCCTCAAATCCTTACATGGTGACACAACTTTAGAGTTAGGGTTCATCTCCGAAAGGCTCCAATAACGGCTTTATTTGTTTTTGTTTTATCAAATTACCTTACCAACTAAGTTGATTATATTACATTAGTTTTATCCTGCACATGTCACGTACGACACGTCACCATTTAATTGGTTTTCTGCAAATTTCATTCATTTTAAACTCTTGGTTGATGACACTTGGCCAAAAAGTATAATAATATATATCTCCTTGAAGGAAAATCCAACTTAAATAAGTAAGAAAACCAAAGAATAAAGCAAGTGAGCTGTAATGTTCAATCTCCAACTTCAACCCTTTTTTCATCTTTCCCCTACCTACTAGTAATCACTAAAGGAAAAGAAAAAAACATTAACTATTATAAATAATAATTTGAATTCTTCATACATATTCTTCTCCTTCGAGATGCAATGTATGTTATGCTTTTTCTTAAATAATAAAGTATAAAACATAAAACATGAAATGTATGTTTGGTTTCTAAAGAGATCTCTAAATTAGCTTTACTTCTATATTAACTTTTGCCCATTGATGTAAGATTACATTCACTTGAATATCAAAATCTTAAAACATAAAAAATGATAACTTAATTAATAAGCTCAAATCAAACTCGCTTCAACTTACTTACGGCAACATGCATTAATGTAATTAATATAAACACCAAAACAAATTTTAAACAACAATACCTGATAACCCATAACAAGTCATATAAAATAAATTAACTTGTATTTATTTATTTATTTGTCTCAAGTATTAGTTTTTTCACATATAACAGACTTTATATATTCACAACAAATATTTCAAAAGAATAACAGTTACAAAATTCATATTTTTAAAAAAGATAAAAGAATACTAAATTAAAATAGCAAGAGAAAAAAATTTTATTTTTCCAAGAGATTTAATAAGAACACTAAATTTATGATCTAAGAAGTAAATTATAACAACTCTGATATGTGGTAATATATTAACAATTAAAATGTTAGACCAAAGACATGTACTGGTGGGAGGGTATGAAAAAGGAAATAGCTGAGTTTGTGGCCAAATGTCTGGTATGCCAGCAAGTCAAGGTTAAACATCAAAAACTATCTGGAAAACTTCAAAACCTTGAGGTTCTGGAATGAAAATGGGAACGGATTAGTATGAACTTCATGACAGGACTACCAAGAACACAAAATAGTACGATTCTATCTGGGTGATTGTTGACCAAGTTTACTCATTTTCTCATAGTTAAGAATCATCCAAACATTAAAGGATATGCTCAGAGCATGTGTTATGGACTTTGGAGGAAGTTGGGATCAACACTTGCCTCTTTTGGAATTTGCTTACAATAACAGATACCATAACGATATCAAAATGACTCCTTTTGAAACTCTATATGGCAAAAAGTGTATGTCTCCTATAGGATGGTTTGAGATAGGAGAGCAACAGTTGATGAGACCAAATCTAGTATAATACTCTTTGGAAAAAGTGAAGACCATTCGGGAAAAATTAAAAATGGCTCAAAGTCGACAAAAATCTTATGTCGATAATAGAAGGAGACAATTAGAGTTTGAGGTGGGTGACCACATATTCCTTCGAGTTTCTCCCTTTAAAGGCATAATGAGATTTAGAAAGAAAGGCTAGCTTAGTCCAAGATACATTGGGCCTTTCTAGATTTTGGGGCGAAAGGGAGCTATAGCATATAAGTTAACCCTCCCTTTTGGGACTAGGTATATTCCTTTTACTCATTTTACTCTTAAAATTCGAGGATGATTTTTTTAAGTGAATAGAATTGTAGGACTCTAAAAAAAATTAAAATAATAATTTAAAAAAAAGTAAAATATATGTGAAACGGTGCGTTGAGGACTCTAAGGATAATACATTATCTTATCTCCTTATTTTTTGTTATCACCACTACCCACATCCCATACCCATAAACACTTGCTTGTCAGTAACTACTTTCTCTCTTCTCTATGATTTTGAGGGTTTGTTATATCGTAGTTGAGGAATACTTTTTGTCCAAATCAGGAATTTCATCAATTGCAATTATGACTAGCTAATTTCCCTTCTTGGAGGAATTCTTGAAAATAAGGTGAAGGAAATTTACTTTTCTTTTCTTTTCTTTTTGTACACTTTTTTTTTAGTCAAAGACATTGCTCTGTTGTGTTGCTTCATGATCATCTTCTACTGCCATAGATTGTAAGAGATCAATTCTTCTTGATTGCCAAGGAAAATAAATACATGATTGCATCATTTTGCCTATTAGGCTATTAGGCATATGGATGTTGTACATTCACGATGAACTTTATTTATGGACCAAGTGCATTTCGATACTTCTAGAGTAGGTGGTTGTGCATTTGACGGTGCAATTTGTGTTGCTTTTGCCTATTGCAATGAATATTTTTTTATTATGCACTTCATCGTCAATTTTTTATTATTATTGAAATGATAAGAAATTGTAAAGACTAAACAATTTAGGATTTCTTGCTTTGAATTATTGTGTACAAGTTGTACCTATTTCACTAATAACATGGCTCATCAATACATTCCAATAGTTGTTTACTTTGCTATATTACATTTTTTTCCAGATAATTTAGTGAGCTTATTTCATTCCATTTTATTTTAATACTCTTTTCATAAATTTTAATGTCAGCTTCTATTTGCAATAATTTTTATATGTTTAGTCTATTATGTTATGGCTGATGTCCAACTTGAAATACTTGGAGTTAACTCTGAAAAGGAAAATGACTGAATAAATGTGTGGTTGATGCTGGTCGAAACTACATAGGGCTTAACTCTGTTTATATGAATTTCTCTGACTTTTGCAAAGTATGTCTATCACAAAGTAAGTTAGTTAATAGATAAAATTAAAAGCATTGTTGAATCATACTTATGCTTAGACTCTACGTGTCTAGTAGCTCTTTTAAATTATACTTGCATATAAAGTAGAAGTTATGTTTGATAAGTAAATTTTGATTATTAGGTGTTGCTCACTGAGTTTGTCTCACCCCTACTTCCTTTATTTTCCTTTCAGAGCCTATCCAAGCCACTCATATCCCACTTGATTAATGGTTTCAATCACTCCTTGTGAAGTTTGCTTGGAGATAGGTATACATGTGATGGGATCATTATAGTCTTTGGACTATAGACAATAAGCGTTATATAACGTTTAGTACTTTCTTTTTAAGTTATTATTTTATCTTATTGAGATTGGTTAAAATTAAACTTCATTTGACTGTTGCATGTTTTTATTTATTTCTTGAATTCCACAACCAAGCTATGTAAACTCTATTTTAAGTTTTGGGAAACCTCTAATTTTAAGGGAGATCTTTGCCAATAATTTTTATTTTATTTTCTTTCTATATACTTGGTAGTGGTCTAATTACCTTTCCCTTATAATATATCCCTTTAAGTCATGTTTTATTGGCTGACAAGAAAAAGTATTCGGAGATTAGGAATGCATTTAAGATAACTAAGCAATTAAAATTCTATCATTACTAGCATTAGGAGAGCAACATCAATGTAATATTTATGAGACAAGTCAATCAAATCTTGTATTGATTGATAATAATATCAAGTAGTTTAGGTCAAATGATGTGCAATAGTTTGGTTCAAATATTAGAAAACTTGGAGATACTTTGTTAGACTTGTAAGAAATTACCTTGCAATAATTGGATTATACTAAAGGCAATGGAGCACGTACAGAAAATTATGGAGATTGACAATCATTTAATTATTGATGACAAATTCAATTTCAAATTACATGATTCTTAATTAAATTTCATATTGTATTTACGTTTAAACATAAATTATTTAATTATTAAATTACATTTATTTTACCTCTTACGATTAATTTTAAATATTTTGAACATATAAAACATGCAAATATCACTTGATAGCCTAACCACAAAATAAGAAAGATTTTTTTTTCCAAATTTAATCGAATCAATTAAGCTAGCTAATTGATAAGGTGATTAGGGACACCTTTTAAGAATTAATAGTTGCAATTCCAGGAGTGTAGTCAATTAACATTTTTGTTTGACTAGTAACCATATCTAAATCTCAAAATAATTTTTTTTTTAAAATCAATTAAATTTTTTGAATCTTTATGAAAAGAATGCAACCAAAAGACTATGATCATGTGTTTTTACCTGACAACATGAGGCCAGCCACCCATTCGCGTCAAGCTCAACTTTTTCCTACCATCAGAACCCCAAACAACCACCACAAGCTCTCTGCCACATTTGCACAACGAACCCAAGCCATCGTCGGAGCTAGCATTTGGCACAACATCGCACATTGTCACTTATTATTTCAGACCTCAACCTGAAAATCACCCACCAAGAGCCCACACATCGCCGAATGTGAGATTAGGAAAAAAATTGCAGGAAACTCTACTATATAAGGAAAAATTGCATGAAACTCAAGACATTGTGAGATATCAATTAGGTTATGGTGAAGAACAAGAAAGTAATATTGGGAAAAGTAAAATGAAGGAAGATTCTAAAACCTAGAAATGGTTAGAGCTACGTTCTTCAAGTATTTTCATTTTCATAGCATTTTCATTTTGATATTCAGGCAATGTTAGGAGAAGTAAATTGAATGGAATGAACGAAATAACTTATTTTAACGTTTCATTTTTTTTTCATTTTGATGTTAATCCATTTTGATTTTTGTTTACTTATTTGTGTGTTTGAGTTTTTTTTTTAATTTTTGTTCTCTATTTTATAATATGATTATTGATATTTTTTAATCTTATTATTTATTTATTTATTTTACATATGTCATATCATATCATATGTGAAAAAATTTATCACATTAAATAACATATGATATAAAAATGACAACTATAAACGTCACATGTAAAAAAATTAAAGTAATGAGTTAATGACTAGGAAAATACATGGCTGATTTTTAAGACATGTATTTTTTTATATTATATTAATTTTACTGATGCTTATATATAATAATTTTCGGATAAAAAACAAATCTATAGTTGGAATAAAAGTTTTATATTGTATATAAAAAAGAAATACGTCTTATCATTGAGTTAATAACAGGACTTCTAGCGCAAGGACTCGCGTGAACCATTATAATATAGTCACATAATTGTTGTAGAATGCATGATACTATAATATATTTCCAGTCTTAACACTAATTGTTGGTTGGCTGACTACTGTAGATTAAGATATATAATATACGTGGATGGTAGCAGGTCCATATTATTGAAGTTCAAACATGATTCTCTGGACAATCAATAAGAAATTGAGAAATTACATCTAACTAATTTGACAATGATTAGGGGAGGTACAAAAATGTATTGGAAAATCTTGCGTGGGGGGGAAGGTATTGGACAACGAGGAAACAACGCAAGCATAATGTCAAACAGACCCGTTAACCTATTATTTAGAAATTATAATCACTCAGAAGCTTTCTAGTTTTTAGGCTCCCAGGTCTCGGCAACCAGCAGCCCATTGGCCTTTGCCCAGCACTCTTACTTTACACAACAGTCCTTTTTTTTTTTCCATATATAAAAATGTTTTTTTTGTTTTTTTTCAACACTCAACAGTCCATTAATAGCAGCAACAACAACAGACCACGAGCCCAGCCTAAGCTCAAGTTAGGGCTTCAGAAGCTCAAGCTCTGTTTGAGCGCACACGTCTCTTTTCGTTGCTCTTGTCAATTTTTTTTTGTTTACATTATTTTTTGGATTTTTATTTAATACTTTTGTTGTTTAAAGACATTTGAAACCTACCAAGTTCATACATATTACTGAACTTGACGTGCCCATTCTGTCACGAGACTCACAACAGGAACTTTAAGTTATTACTTATTATCACAATTTAGTATTTACATCTTCAAGTGTGTGTGGTTATCTCTAATTCTCTATCTTAATCCATCCAAGTGGCTGCTAAAATTGAAAAAATACTTAGATATTTTGAGAATAATACTCAGCAATTTTGTAATAGTCCAAATCTAATTAAATAATATTTTATTTTTAATTTAATGGTGTGTATGATTATTTGATGTCACATATTAATTCTTTAGTGTAGTACAATACTCCAAGAGTTTACAAGATTTTCTCGTGAAAATGATGATTAATGAAGAACAGATGGACCGTGCTTTCCCTTGCGTTTTAATTGTGTTGCTAGTAATATTACTTAATTGTTTTTCATTTTTTGTTTCTCATAATATATTCACTAGTTTGGATCCTCTCATATAACATGATCAACATGTTGGAAAGAGATTAACACAAATTTTATTATTATGTAAAGACTTAACATGATTTAGCATGAGAGAATCTATATTCATATATTCACTAGTTATAGAGCCCACTAATTATATTAGAAAAAATTGTTTTTTTCTCTCTAACACGGTCATTTCATATTATTTAATATGAAAAAATCTATATTCGTATATTCACAACATTTGGGTATAAGACTAATCTATTTAAACATAGAACAATACGGTTAGATCTGCTTACAAGTAGCGTACTCCTGACTGGAACTGTGGGTCAATTGTATCAATTTGTATAGCTACAAAATGCAGCTGAAAAAAAAATTTGAACACATTTAATTGAAAATTTACTCTTTCCGGGTTGGCTTGCTTGCATGCGGGCCCAATACAAGGCTGGCCGGGTCTACTATTGGCCGAAAAACGTGTAAAATCCCGGGGGTACTACAATATGCATGCAATGGTGGAGGCCCGCCAATTTTGCAGTTACCAATATTAGATTCATCAAAATTATTGACACAAAAAAGTCATACAGTGTACATGGTACTTAAATTATCTATGAATCGGTCAAAAGATATTAATTTAATAATTTAATAAATTTGATTTATTGTATCAATTGTAGACATAGTATTACTCTTTTATAGTAACATGGCTTTGCACAAAGAACAAAGAATAAATTACACCAACTTTTGAACTTTAGAGTATGCAAAACCTATACCCATTTTCTAGTTTAATAATTTTTACATATAATAAACAACCACTAATGCATCAAGGAATATGTATGTTTGAAAAATTATATAAGTATTTTCGTAATAAACTTTTAAAATGAAAAAATGTCAATGTAATTTATAAAATTGAAATAAATGTGAGCATATATAAACATAAAATAGTTATACATCGACGTAATAGCAAAGGCTGAAACTTAAACATTCATACTTTGCAGGTGACGTTGCCCATGACAACTCATTTAAATAAACCTAAACTCAGGATCTTCCACTACCAAATGGCAAACAAGGCCTTTAATATAGCCACCATTCCTCAGTATCAAAATAGGGCTCAAGCATAGAAACGCCTGAGCTCTATATTGGTTATTCACTATAAAATAATACAAGTTAAGAGTTTTAAACCAAACGAGCTCCAAAGAAAATTGCAAAAAATACTTAAGCAGAACTCGAGCGCACAAGCACCCAAGCTTTCTGCAGCAAATCCCATCAAAATATATAAGGAAATATAAGCAGTCGTCAATACAGCTCCTATTAACTAAGAGCTCAAATGGTCAATAACTAAAATACAATCACAAAAACACATAGATCAGGCTCCATCAACTAAGACAAATAGCGACTTGTCTCCCAGCCGTTCCCGCCCCTGAAATGAGCCAAGAGAAAGGAAAATAGTTTATAGCAATGAATTTTCAGCCTCAACCCTCAAGATTTGGTATTCAAAGTAGTCATGTAATGCACTTAGAAGAATACGCTATAGCGAATGTCATATAATGGCCTTGACACTTTTCAAAGTAGTCAAGCCAAGGTAACAACAGTTGAGATCCCTTACTTTGGTATTCTAGTTACAATTTACAAGCATATTTATCTCAGTACTGTCCAGAACAAAAGAATGCGGAAGTTATGGCCTTCCTTCAAAAAACTACATGAACACACATGAAGAAAAATAAGTGCAACACTTCAAGGGTAAGAAGCTCTAACAAACCATCAAGGCAATAACCAGAGTCCAGTAGAGAGGAGGTTCAAGTGGTGATATAACTTTCTATGAGACTTCAGCTAGATTTGCACTTGCACGGATTTTCTAATCAAACATGTTAGATCAAGGCAGGAGAGCACCAATCACTCCCACTACTGATGACCACCAAAGTCCAAACAATTTCTGTCTTTGTTGCTTTTTTCACCATAGATTTAAGGAATGCAAGGGCCTAGTGAGACATTATTGGGTAGACATGATGCATATTCAGTTTGTGCAGTAGACTAATAAAATCTAGTTGGTTTGACAAATCCTATTTGGTGGTACCCAAATTTGAAAATGTCAAACCAAGTCATTCTCTATTGACTCAGTGCACACATTACTTTGTACACCGTGTCTATGAAATAATTTTGTAGACTAATGTCTCTCAAAAAAAAAAAATTCCAAGATATAATGTAATTTTTACCATCATTCTTTAATTATGCTCATGTTGCTAGAGTTCCTATTATGGAAACTGTAACTTACGAAGATAATTGCCTTCCAGATTCCAGTTTTTTTTTTTTTTATTTTGGTTGTGAAAACTATCTGGTGTGTAAGAAATAAATTAAGCCAAACAATTAGCCAAGGTAAGGGTAAATAAATGTGTAAGGCTATACCTTTAACTCCGGCAATTCAATCACACAAGCACACTCAACAACATGCACCCCAACACGTTCTGCAACAAAGAGAGTAACAAACAGAACAACTAAGAATGTATTGAAATGCTAAAGTTAAGCATTAAACATAACGTAATATAAATCACGCTTCCAAGTAAAAAAGTCACTAGTTGAAAACACAGTTATAGTGGTAGATCAAAAGGGTACTACCAGGTTCATTACCCAGAAGCAAGGTTTCCTATTGTCTCCATACTATATCATACATCCATTATTTGTCTGAATGTATAAACAAATAGAAAGACAAAAGAAAATCAAGAAGGCTGTGGAACACTGATAGGATGATCTCTTTTGTGGTTCATTAGGACCTAAGCCCAATATTTGCTCATTTTCACAACTTCTGCAGACTTTTTTAATCCATAAACAAAACTACAAATTCTCTTCCTGATAAAAGATACAACAAATCCTTCTTCCTACAGCACTTATCTTAAAGGAGATAGACACCATCATATGAAACCAAACAAGGAAGCAGGGTATCTAGGTTGGGACCCACTCATGCATTGCCTTAAAATGGCAGAGAAATAATTTTCCCCACATTCATGTTAGTGGGTTTTTCTTTCCTGATAAAACATTCATGTTGACAACTTTACCTAGTAGCTTAATTGCAGCACATAACGTTCCCCCAGTGGCAATAAGATCATCTATGACTAAGGCTCGATCTCCAGGTTGTACAGCCCCTACATGCATCTCCATTATGTCAGTTCCATACTCCAAAGAATATTCTTCTGAGATAACCTCCCCTGAAACGATAATCAAAACACAAGCAATCAAACAAATCAAATATCTTCCCCATCATAGAAACCTCAAGAGCTTTCAGGAACAGAAAATTAGCACAGTGAAGCAGTACAGAACTTATAATTAGAAGACCATATACAATACAGAGATTCGAAGACCTCAAACCATAATTATCTGCCAAGTAGGAATTTGTGATAAGGTTATATGCAACTCTTTCAAAAGAAAGGCGCAAAACTTATACCCGGCAATTTATTGGGTTTCCTCATGGGGACAAATTTTGCTCCAATGGCTAATGCAATGGGCGGGCCAAATATAAAGCCTCTTGCTTCGATGCCTGCATTGTGTCATAAATAAAGCTATCAGACACAAATTGGTAACTTATTTTGAGCAGATTCAAAAACAACAAAAATAAAAGAACATGAACTATCTAAAATTCTAATGACTCAATTGTCGATTGGTAACTAATTTTGCTTCTACTATCTTCTGATGTTGGTAACCCAGTTTGTGTGGAACTGAGTCACTGACATGAATGAATTACTCAAAGTAATTCTAGGTTGAACAGGTGCCTGAATTTTTGTCGTTCAATAGATCATTCCACTAAGCATGATCAACATTGTATTTTAAACCCATCAAGAGAAAGAAGCAATTATGACTTGTGCCCATAGGCAAGGAAACAATGCCGCCACTAATAACAAATTGCAGATTAGAAATCGTTAATTGAAAGAAAGAGGAAGGGCATTCATTCTCATAATATCAAAAGTTTTACATAACATTGACACTCTTCTTCACCTTCTACTTAAATCACCTGCACACCCACTACACCCAATTTTTCAATAAAAAGTTAGCTCCATGAGGGAAAAGGATATGGCAGTGAAGATGTATGTAGATAAAAGATAGTGAGTTGATACATATACATTTAAATCTTCTTTAGATAAATCACCAATCTTAATAAATGACAGAAAATTAAATTTCCCTTGACCTGATGGTGGGGTTTAGGACAAAGGTAGAAACAGAAACAGAAACAGAAAAAGGAAAACATATTTATTTGATGAAAACTGTGCAGTAGAAGCTATCATAATTCATAAAGACCAACTAAACATGAAATTGTGGATACAAATAAGGGGGTCTGGGAGAGTACCTGCCACAACAGAAATATTTTGATCTCTGTACCTCTCAACAAACAAGTCAATGGTATCTTTGAAAGCCTTTGTATCAAGAAGCAACGTGGTTATATCTTGAAACATAATACCTGCCAAAAAAAAACAAAAAAACAATGCAGCACAACCATATCATATCACATAACCAAAAAACGTTTATATCCAATCCTCCAGCCTAAAACTCATAATCCCAGAACGCTAAAATGCAGCATCATACTTCATAACCATTAAATAAATCAGAAAACAAGAGAGTATTTACCTGGCTTGGGAAAGTTGGGGATGACTCGGATTGCAGAGGAGATTCTAGCTAAACGTGGGTCTTGAGGATCGTTGGAAGCCATTTTTTCTGCAATTTGGGGCGAGTCACTGGCTGATCAACCACAGTCAATCAGAGAGAAACAGGGTCAGAAACTCAGAACGGAGCCTTATGTTCCAAGTTTCTCTTTTTGAGAAAGAGAAGAATACTTGCGATTGAAGATTATAGAGAACAAAATTAATTTTAAAATTGTGGAATTTGGGAGTGGGAGAGATGGGAAATTACATTTACCAGTGGAGCGCAGAGTGGTAGTGGTAAGGGCAGGTCGACAATTTTGTAAGCGAATCGAGGGTGAAACTGAGAGTGAGAGCGAAGATGTTGAATTTGCGATCTTTCGGAAGAGTTGTACTGGTACTGTTACTGGTGGGAACCTGAGACCACGACCAGAGAGAAGAGTGGCAGCGCCAGCAGACCCAAACAACGAATTGGAGGAGAGCACACTAGTACCTGATTGCATTCTCTTGCTTAAGTTGTTAACTTGTGATATGACTTTACCTTGTGAGTCACATATTCATCATAAATAAAATAAAAATGCTTTTGAATAAAAATAACCAAAAAGAAATGATCTTTTGCAAGTTGCAATGAGTATGTACCAGTCTAGGCAGCTCTTAAATTCTCCTTTTGCATTATTTCAACTGGAATATAAATCAACAGCGTAATAATGAAGGGTTTTAAATAAAACGAATAAAATAAAATGAACGGGTTTTTCCTCCATGGAAGAGAAATTGTCTAGGGAAGGGCATTTTGGTCCAACCGTCAGTCTGCGAGTCTCCTTCGTGGTTCATGCCTTTCTCCGTTTTCTTTCGTTCTCTCTCCAATCTGTCTGTTGTTTGGGTTGGTGAGATCCATGCTGCTTGGAGTTTGCCAAAGAAATTGGCAGAGATTCTTAAAGGTTGGGGTGTATATGGGACCGTTTAAGATAAATTTGGCACCCAAATTTGATCTAATTTTTTAATTGAATTATTTATTTTAGACTGAATTTGATTTGACTATGATTTAATAATGATCAAGTCTAAACTGAATCAATTTAATATATAATTATAATATATAAATTTAAATATTATGTATAATTAAATCATAAAATTATAAAAATAAAAATTAAAATTAAGATATATTTTGTAATATATATTTTAAAATAAATAATATTAATATAAATATATTATAATATTATGTAAAAGTTATTAATTTAAATTAATAAATCTTATTATTTATAATTAATTGTAAAAAATATAAATTTTAAAATAATTCAAGACATTGGTCAAGTTGTGTTGATTTAAAATATAACACAAATTTAACTAAAAAATATACTGAATTTAATTATTAAAATTCAAACCAATCTTAATTAAATTCGAGTCACATTTTAAATATCCTACTTAACGTAGTGTATACAAAAAGTATTTATAAAAATTTCACAAACTCTAATTTATACTATTTCTTTTTTTCTCTCCTTTACCTTTCCTATATTCAATAATTAACGTATCTCCTCACATGTGTGAGGAATTTTTACAAAGGCTTTATGGACATGTATCATTTTTGTTCTTAAAGTGCTCTTGCTATTACATATTTGACATGAAGTCTGACTATTTGATCCTTAATTTAAATTTTAGTAATTATTTAACCTTTTTTAAGTTTATTTACTTCGTCGCCTAAAGAAATTGGATCAAGTGATAAGTAGTCTGTAACTCTAGAGACGAATGTATGTTTAAACCTTACTGGAGTCGGCATCTTATAGATGACTTCATTTAACATGATCCAGCTCAGGAAATTAGGTTTCTTTCTCTGCCCAGCCTTTTGTACCAAAATTTTTTTATCTCCTTCTTCTTAACATTAGGCTTTGAATCTTCTTTGTAACCATTTTTTTTAAATAATTGTAATTCTTTTTACGCTGTAATAACAATAATATTGAGTTTCTGCCACCTTAGTTTGTATGTTATTATTATTTTTAAATTTGATTTTTAATACTTAAACTTGTTGTATATGTTGTAATACTTAAACTTTTAATATTAGTCATTGCCATTATTAGTATAAAAATAATAAAGGATAAATTACATTGATCCCTCGTGAGTTTACGAAAATTACACATGACATCTCCTTATTTGTATTCCTACACTGATCTCCCATAAAATAGACGAACAAAAAAGATAAGTGTAATAACAATATAAACTTTAATGAAAAGTTAGAGTAATAACAATATAAATTTGACATAATTTTTAAAATAAGAAAAATGTCGAGTATAATTAGATCAAACATTAGTAGAAGTCAATGTAATTTACCCAATAATAAAAGATAATAATAATCCACATATCAAATACTCCATCTGTTCACTTTTATCTGTTCGTTAAAATTAATACACATATATTAAGAAATTTGTTAAATATATTGAATGATAGAAAAATATAATTTAACATGATTAAATTATCTTTTCTCTTAATTAATATTTTCTCCTCCCCTCTATCTTCATTAATTTCACATTCTGTCTCCTCCTCTCACTGCATTAATCTCACATTCCATGGATTAACTAGAGTAATTGGTTTTAAGGAGTTATAAAAATTAATTAATATATATTTATTGAGTTTAATAGAGATAATAAAAGATGAAGATATGTTGAAAAAAGACTAATAAATACTTTTAAATTTTTTAAATAGATAAATAATATTAGACAAATTAAAATTTTTAAACAAACAAATAAAAGTGAATAGATGAAATAATACACAAGCTCAATAATACAATGCATAATATTTAAGAATTTCTCTTAAGCATGAAATATAGATTATCATTTTGAAAAATATGACCATAAGACGAATGACTTATGAGTGTTGCGGATTGCATCTTTGGTATCCGTTATGACTTTGCTTGACTCGGCCAGTCTTACTAATCCGGCTTGTCCTGAAGTTAAGTTGGATATATTTGATTTTTATAAACTAGATTTGATGTATTTTTAGATTAGATTTAGATTATATTTCAAGTTATTACAAACCGGCCTGATATCTTAAAGTATTTAAAATCTTATAATTTTTTATAATTAGTTATAAATAATAAATTTTTTAACTTAAATTAATAACTTTTGTATAACATGATAATATATTTATATTAATATTATTTGTTTTAAAATATATATTATAAAATATGCATTAATTTTAATTTTTTCTATAATTTTATAACTTAACCATACATAATATTCAAATTTATATATTATATTTACATATAAAATTAACTTAATTTAAATCTAATTATTATTAAATCATGATCAAAATTGAGTTCAAATCTAATAAAAAAGCCCAATCAAAATTAAGTCTAAAAATATATACAATCAAAATATCATGTCACGTAATATGTCCAATATACTCCCTTACTCATCAGAGGAGAATCTCACATGAGAGAGAGAGAGAGAGATAGAGAAATCTTTTGAAATGTGCAGCTGCAATTTAATTGCTTGAGGCCAAGGAGAACAGTGTAGTGTCCCAGTCTAGTAGCTCTTAAATTCACGTTTTTCATTATTTCAATGGAATTCAAATCAAATACGTAATAACGAAAGACTTCTCCTTTATTAAAAAAGTTAAATTCTAATAAAATATTAACTTAATAAATATTGGATAATTTTAAATTCTCAAACTAATTATCTTAATAATTCTCTTAATTATTACATAAAAATATTAAATATTTTTATATCATTAATATATTAATTTTTTGTATTTTTTATCTAATATATTTTTTAATTATTAAAATAATTATTGAAATAATATTTTAAAAAAATATAACAAAACATAAAATTTTCAATTACTTAATAAAACGTGAAAACAAAGTTTTGAAACTCTTAAATTATTGGAGGAGGATTCTCTAAAGTAATTTATGAGTAAGTAAATATCTTAGGTCTACCTATCATTCAATAATTGATAGATTACTCATAAATTACTTTAAAAAATCCAAATCCTAAATTATTAATGGGCAAAGTTAGACATCCGGATAATTTAAAACTTGGATGAGCCAGATTATTCATAATAAAGACTTTTTGACATATCATATTATGTTTGATAGAACAAATTAATATAATATATTATGATATTATTAATTATTTAATATAAATATTATATTGTATAAGTTTATTTATTAAATATCTCTTGTATGTTAAAATGATAAATAACTTAATCAAATCTTAATATAAAATTAAACTTAATTGAATTTTATTGTATAAATTATTAAAAAAACTTTCTTATTTAATTCTAAACACCCTAATTTTCTCAACATTTACATTTTAAATCATATACTATCAAATCTAATATTATCAAATTTATCTACCTTATTCTTCATATTAAACGGCCAGAATGGCATTATAAGTTTTGGTAAATGTTAAACGTCGTAACTTTTTAATAGTCTGGGTAACCCGTATAACTATATTTGCATATTAAGTTTTTTATTTTAGTTTTTGTTTTACTTAAGTTAAAAAACTTACACTGCAATTGAAGGAAGCTGGGCTCTTCCGGACTTCATAAATTCGGGATCCGTAGCATGATCCATAAGTATTTTTATTTAAAACAAAATAAAAACAAAAACTAAAAATCCATCATAGATGGTGAAGTACCCGTGCTGATCCGGGCAACAAAAAGCTGGCAAGTCCCAGAATTTTCCATCATTAATTGCGTTTTTTTTAATTATCTCTAAGCATTATTAAACTAATTCCTTAAGAAGATATAACATTTTATTAAAAAAATAAAGGAAAGGCATTTTGGTCTAACTACTGCTCTGCGAGTGCATCTCCCACTTCTTCGTGGCTTATGCCTTTCTTTGTTTACTTTTGATTTCTCTCCAATCTGTCTGTAGTTTGGGTTGGCGAGGCCCATGCCGTTTTGGGTTTAGACATTGAAGTACATGTTTGGAATAGTTATAAAATTTAAATTATTTTAATAATTAATTATTATATAAAATTTTTATACATTGAAGTTTTTTATAAAAACTTTTTATTATAATTAATTTTATATTTAAATATATTAACTAAAAATTAATTTTAAGTTAATCAATTTTGTTTGGATGATATAAAAAATTATTTTTATATATTAAATTATTAAAATAAGTATAAAATAATTAAAAAAATTATTTGATTGATGACAAAATAATATTTATATCTCAAAATAAAAAATAATCTTAATAGCAAAAATACAAACAACTCAAATTTTAACTTAAACAAAAAAGTTGTTACCATACATATTTTTACAATTAACAGCTTTTAACAATTTTACCCAAACACATTCCATTCAAGCTACAACAACTTTTTTGGGTGTTTAACATATGTTGGGGATGGAAATAATCTGTTCCAAACATACTCCAAGTGAAAACTAGAGATATGATGAACCGTTAATATGTCGTATTTTTACGGTTCAATTCATTGGTTTTTCATATTCTTTTCATTTATTTTTATTGAATTTTGTTTGTAAGTTTTATTATATTTTTAGTATTGTTTGTTTATGTTTTTATTAAGTATTTTGTATGTTTTTGTTAGATAATTACACCTGGAGAAGACTGGACATTCAAATGAGCAAGAAAAAGTGGAATTTTCATCAGCGTTCAGCGCCTAAGCGCTGAGAGTGGAGCGCTTGAGCGCTCAAAGCGTATACAGTAGCGTTGATCTAGTGACCCAACGCTTGAGCGCTGTTGAGGAGCGCCTGAGCGCGTAAGAGGTAGCAGCGCGTATCTGGACTTAAGTGTCTGAACGCCCAAGCGCTCAGAACTGAGCGCCTAGGCGCTAGTTGCGTAATAGCAGACGTGATTTTTATTAAATAGAAAAAGTTACGCTAAATTCAACACATTGAGTACATTACACAGAAAATCCCTAATCCTGAGAGAGTTATTTTGCGATAACAGACCTTGGAAGACGACTTCAAAAGAGGATTCGATTCTTGAAGGCTTGAAGATCATAATATCCATTAAAGGGATTTTTGATTTCTCTTTCTTTCTAGTTTCCCTTTTCTTTGGGTTTTCTTTCCATGGGTTTGTATATTGATATGAGTTTGTTTATATTGAACATGAGTAGCTAAACCCATAGTTAGAGCTATGGAGGATTTTGTTTTCCTAATTATTTGGGTTTGATTTCTAATTTGATTAAGGTAATTTCTTTAGGGTTTATCATATTACTTGCATTATTATCATAACTTGATCACTTTTGGCATGTGTTAATTCATTGTTTGACCGGTGACCATTCGCATTCAATGAGTGGATTTATATGGTAAGCCTAAGATTAGATTGGTAAATGACCAAACATCAATTTTTCCTACCAATGGAATTGACAGGTATGTTGATTCATCTCTCGAATTGAAGCTTAATGCATTCCTAATTAATTCAACTAAATGACCAAATAGGTGATTTAATTTAGGAATAGAATTTTGTTTCATCCATGATCATTGAGATTCAATAGCAGGTAAGAGAATATTGGCAAAAGAATTATCTTACATCATAAATGAAAAAAAATCTAAATAATTGAATTCAAATGAATATTGCGCCCTAGTATCTCTCTCATCAATTATCTATTCTCTGTTTGATTGATCATTGTTTTTCTTTATTTATTTATGTTGATTTTATCTTGAATTTCTTCATACACTTTTGATTGTCTGGATAACAAAGGGTTTTACGAATCTAGTAATTACCATTTATTCCTCGTGGGATCGATAACTAGGACTCAAGTCCTATATTACTTGGCGATAGAGTACACTTACTCTTAGTATATTTTACGTGCATCAAGTTTTTGGCGCTGTTATCAGGGAATAAATTTGGTAATATTAGAAGCGAAAAGCTCTAGTTAATTTAGACGCTCTTTTATTATTTATTTTATTTTTATTTCTTATTCTTATTTTATTTTATTTTTAATTAATTTTATTTTTTTTCTATTTCTTGTTTATACTTACTCGATTTCAGTTTCCTGATTTGACATTTGATCCAAAAATTGAGAAAACAGCTCGCAGGTTAAGGAAGCAGTCTTTAATTGCAGTTGTGGCAAGAGATATAAATAGGATGGAGAGACAACCAGTTGTTGAGGCAAACCATGAAGAAAGAGCTACCCCAGCAGAGCGAACCATGTTTGAGTACTCTATGCCCACTGCTGAAGGATATGGAGGGAGTATTATAAGACCATCTGTGGCGGCTAATAATTTTCAGATCAAACCAGCATTGATTTGCATGATTTAGAATTCAGTTCAATTTGGTGGATTGCCTTCGGATGATCCAAATCAGTATTTGACCAGGTTCTTGCAGTTGTGTGATTCTATCAAGTACAATGAGATGACAGATGATGCAATCCAATTGTGACTTTTTCCTTTCTCTCTTAGGGACAAAGCAAGTCAATGATTAACGTCACTTCCAAGGGGTTCCATCACTAAATGGAATCAGTTGACACAACAGTTTTTGGCTAAGTATTTTCCTCCTTCTAAATCTGCTAAGTTAAGGAATGATATATATTCTTTTGTGCAGTTTGAAATAGACACTCTTTATGAAGCTTGGGAGTGCTTTCAAGAGTTGTTAAAAAGATATCCACATCATGGATTTCTCGTATAGCTGTAGGTTCAGACTTTTTACAATGGTTTGTCGTCTGCAAATCGTTCACTCATTGATGCTATTGCGGGAGGTACTATATGGAGGAAAACACCTACTGAGAACCAAGCATTGATTGAAGAAATGGTGCTGAACAGTTATCAATGGCAAAATGAGCGCCAGACTCTTAAGAAACAAGCAGGTGTACATGCTATTGATTTCTCTACTGCTATTTTGAGTCAATTGGAAGCTTTGACAAAGAAAGTGAAGACTTTGATGGTAACAAATAGTGCAATTCCACTAATCATTTGTGAGGCATGTGGAGGACAAGGTCATACAAGTACAAACTGTCAAGTTGGTAGTCCATTTGCCCCCGAACTTGAAGTAGTAAATTTTGTTGGTAATTCCAACCAGTAGCAGTACAATCCGTATTCAAATACGTACAATCCTGGTTAGAGGGACCACCCTAAATTCAAATGGGGAAGTCAACAGGGTTATCAGCAGACTCAGTAGAGAGCTCTACCACCACCTTAAGGTTTCCAAGCACCTGCAGAGAAGCCAAGCTTTGAAGATTTGGTCATGAAATACATGCAGAATTCTGATGTTAGAATGAAGAACATGAAGACTCAGATTAGTCAGTTGAGTACATTGATGACAGCAAGGGCTCCAAGGATATTGCTTAGTAATACTGAGACTAATCCAAAGGAACAGGTCCTTGCAATTACCCTGAGAAGTGGTAAGGAACTTGGAGAGTTCTCCCAGAATAAGGAAATGTCAGAGCTTAGAGGTACTATTGTTCAATCAGTGCATGAAGATGAGAAGGCAACTGAAGCACCTAGTTCGTCAAGAATTGAGACAAAGAAAAATGATGTCATTACTGAAGATGTCTCAATTCAAGATGTCAATAAAGGAAAAGTTAAGAAGAAAGAACCAAAGTGGCAGAGAGCAAAGGAGCACAGTTTATGAATCATCACCATATGCCAAGATCTCATTTCCTCATAGGCTCAAGAACAATCAACCAGATCAGTAATTTATCAAATTCTTGGAGATATTTAAGAAATTACAAATTAACATTCGGTTTGTTGAAGTCATCTCTCAAATGCCCAAGTATGCAAAGTTTTTGAAAGAAATACTTACAAAGAAACGCAAGCTTGAGGAGTTTGAGACAATATGTCTTAATGAGGAGTGTTCTGCTATTCTTTTGAAGAAGTTACCCCCGAAATTAAAAGATTCAGGGAGTTTTACTATTCCTTACACTATTGGTAAATCTTATTTTGATACGGCATTATGTGATTTGGGTGTTAGTATTAATTTGATATCTTTCTCTGTGTTTAAGAAATTGAGAATGCAGGAACCGAAATCCTCCAACATTTCACTACAGTTGGCTGATAGATCCATCATTTACCCGCGTTGTGTGGTAGAGGATGTTTTGGTGAATATGGACAGATTCATTTTCCCAGTTGATTTTGTAGTGCTGGATATGGAAGAGGATGCTGATATTCCTCTCATTTTTGGAAGACCATTTTTTGCCACTTCAGGAACTGTAATTGATGTGCCTTGGGGTGAGCTTATTTTGAGAGTGGATGGAGATTATGTAACCATCAATGTCTTTAGGGAGGCTAAATCTTCCCCAATGTCAAATCTCCATGCCCCTATCAATTTTGTTCAAACTAAGAAGCACCAAACCTTAGCTATCAAGGACCCCCCGCCATCATACAATATTGATTTTGACCTTCCAAAAACTCAAGCTGCTGAAACAGATAAAGGTCCTCCTATATTCCCTACTTCTTCACGAATTGGTCATTCATCTATTGATCGAGTGCGACCACTATAGCCTAGCGGAGTTAAGGTGCAATTGAGACAACCAAGCTTTTCGCAAGTTCAGAATGCTGATGGAAGCAATCCTAAGGTCATGGACGAAGGAAGGAGACACGACTTTGAAAAGAAGAAGGCGTTCTCCTATTTTTCTTACTTTAAGCTACTTTGATTTATCTGAAAAAGGCAGCGTCAAGCTACTGACGTTAAATAAGCACTTCACAGGAGGCAACTTGTTTTCTTCTTTATTTATTTTATTTTAGTTATTTTTATTATTTTTGTTTTTCTTTTAGATGTTACTCATGTGTTTTGAGATTTTATTTTTCAAATTTTATTGCTGCGCTGACTCTTGTACTTCTTTTATGCCTAACATTGTTTTATTATTCATCAGGTTGTGTTGTTCTTTTCTTTAACCCCTTTATTTTTTTTCTTCTACATTGAGGACAATGTTTATCTTAAGTGTGGAGGGTACTTTTACAATTTTTGTGTAAAAAAAATTGATGAGCACTTGAGTATTACTGGTAATTAAGTTAGAATTGTGTGTTGATGTGTCGCAACCGTCCCGAAGGGCGCCGCGAAAATAAAAAGAAAGAAGAGGAATGGACCTCGGGATGTTGGGAGTCGCCACTAATCGCTTTATCCATTAAATGGAATGGCGCAATTGACACACTAAAATATGGTCTACGTTTGAGTTTAAGGTTCGGGAGTTGATTACGGGTAGGGAAGGTGTTAGCACTTATATCACCGTCCGTTCTAAAACATTACCTATTTAATCTAATGTTATTTGCAAGATTAATTTAATTGGTCCTTTATTAATTAAAAGAAAAAAAATTTTATTTTTTTATTTTTTTATTTTGACATGTCCCATTTTGTCAAGTATAATATTAAGAATGATAAATGACTAAGACAAGTAATGGGTGGCTAAATAGCCATTATTTTAGAACAAATTCTAAGTCTATAACATATTGTATAAAAGTGGTGAATTAAAATTTTATCTTTTGAAGAGAATTAATTTTTAAAATAAATGGCCAAATAAAAAAAAATTTCAATGAATAATTTTAATTCAAAGAAATTTGTTTGAAGTAAGAGAAAGTTTTTTTTTTTAAGTAAATGGCCAAATAAAATCTCTTTTGTAATCAAGGAGAAAAATATTTTTAGGCACAATGAGATTTTTGCATTAATTTCTAGAAAATATCTTCATGAAAAATAAAATTTTAATTCACCACAATTATAATGTTAAAACTATATGAATTTGTTCACTTTTATTTGTATACTTTATTTTACAAAAAGAAAAGTTTATTTTGGTTTATTTAAAAAAAAATATTTTAATTTACATAATTATTTTAATTTTTATGTGGGGATTAGACTTACGTAGCTTCTCTGGCAAAATTCAATATAAAGCCTCAAGATTATCGGGAAGAGTGTAATCGATCGGCGCTCCGATCTTCTCCTCCCAATTTTTCCGTCATAGGCAGATTTTAATCAATAAGATAAATTTACAAGTTATAAAGAGACAGATAAACTATAGTCAAATCAAATCAAATCACAAAATCCAATATTTTTTTAAAATAAAAAAAATATTAAATAAAATAAAAATGCATAAAAGATAAAAAAATCATAAATAAAAAATATAATGAAAGTGAACTTGTGATTTGATTTGATTTGACTATAGTTTATCTGTCTCTTTATAACTTGTAAATTTATCTTATTGATTAAAATCAGCCTATGACGGAAAAATTGGGAGAGGATCGGAGCGCCGATCGATTACACTCTTCCCGATAATCTTGAGGCTTTATATTGGATTTTGCTTGAGAATGCAAAGTCTAATCCCCACATAAAAATTAAAATAATTATGTAAATTAAAATATTTTTTTAAATAAACCAAAATAAACTTTTCTTTTTGTAAAATAAAGTATAAAAATAAAAGTGAACAAATTCATATAGTTTTAACATTATAATTGTGGTGAATTAAAATTTTATTTTTCATGAAGATATTTTCTAGAAATTAATGCAAAAATCTCATTGTGCCTAAAAATATTTTTCTCTCCTTGATTACAAAAGAGATTTTATTTGGCCATTTACTTAAAAAAAAAAAAAAAACTTTCTCTTACTTCAAACAAATTTCTTTGAATTAAAATTATTCATTGAAATTTTTTTTTATTTGGCCATTTATTTTAAAAATTAATTCTCTTCAAAAGATAAAATTTTAATTCACCACTTTTATACAATATGTTATAGACTTAGAATTTGTTCTAAAATAATGACTATTTAGCCACTCATTGCTTGTCTTAGTCATTTATTATTCTTAATATTATGCTTGACAAAATGGGACATGTCAAAATAAAAAAATAAAAAAATAAAAAATTCTTTTCTTTTAATTAATAAAGGACCAATTAAATTAATCTTGCAAATAACATTAGATTAAATAGGTAACCGTTCTTAGAACGGACGGTGTAGGGTGCTAACACCTTCCCTACCCGTAATCAACTCCCGAACCTTAAACTCTGAAACGTAGACCATATTTTAGGTGTCCAATTGCGCCATTCCATTTAATGGATAAAGCGATTGGTGGCGACTCCCAACATCCCGAGGTCCATTCCTCTTCTTTCTTTTTATTTTCGCGGCGCCCTTCGGGACGGTTGCGACAGCTGGCGACTCCACTGGGGACTTAGAGGGTTAAACCTTATTTTAATATCATGTTATTTGCTCTTTAATTATATTGGTCCATTTATTTTTGTTTGTTTATTTGTTATTTATTTCATATTATTGTACATTTTGTTTATATTATATGTATTATATTTCTGCTTTATAAATAAGTTCTCTCATGTACACTTCCACACACAAGCTCTCTACAGAGCTCAAGGTACCTTGTAGGCTTAGACAGAGGGTGAAGTAGTGTTGCTTTGTGGGACCGTTGGTCTCCGTTTAGGCACATGAAAACCCCTCGCTCAAATTGAACTCTTTCCGCTTGTAACCTATCATGGGTGAGGATGGAGGACCCTTGCTAGCCAAAGTGTTGGTGACAAAGAAGGGACAATTTGGGGACCTTTTGTCCAATAGGGGTCTAGAACCAAAGCTCTCACTTGTAGATATAATCTTAGAGCTATCATCGTTTATAGAACTTATCCTGTTGATCGGGTACCAAGATTAGGTACCCCTTTTCCTCTAACATATGAGGAATTTCGTTTGTCTTTTATTTTGTAGTTGTTGACTTTTCTTTTATCTTGCATTTGCATATGTGGTCCAATCTGTGAAGATATCGATAAACCTTAAGCATGAATAAGGAAAGATGACTCTAATGTCTGAGGTGGCGAGAGAGTATCAGGGTTGTCGGTGAAGAGTCTGCAAGAATTCAAGCCAAGGAAGGAAATAGTTTGCATTGCGAGGATGTTCCTTTACCTCTCTTAAAGGGGAGCCATGACTTTGAGCAAAATGACTTAAGGAGGCTCAAGTAATATGTGGTGTAGCATGAGAAGACAAGAAGAATTCAATGACAAGTATGGAGATATTGCAGCTCTCATGTTTATCACCCCGACCTCCAAATGTTGAAAGCTATGCTCCATTTTGGGATCCTCATATCGGTGTTTTACTTTTCGACAATTTGACTTGGTGCCCACGATTGAGGAGTATGCTAGGCTTCTTAATAGAGACGACGTGCCAAAGGACAAAGTGTACTCACATGACCCTAAGAAGACGTCCAGAAGGATCTTTGTCCAAATTGATAGGGATTCATGCCAATGAACTGGACAAGTACATGGTGGATGAAGGACGAAGTCTAGATTCGGAGTTCTTGCTTAGGGTTGGTTGAAGCTCAAATTGATCAAAGGTTTGGTTTGGTAGCACTAGCCCTTGCTATTTATGGGTTAGTAATTTTTCCAAGATGGAAAAATCAAATAGATGGACATGTGATCAATTTGTTCGAGCAGATTGAGCATGGGGTACACCCACCCCCACCAATTTTAGCCGAGACAATTCGATCTCTCGAACTACTTGCCGAGTCCATCAAAAGGAAGGTTTTGGGGATGTGCACCATTACTTGCGTATGGATGCTTAGTCATATGCCAACGTTGAAGTGCTTTAACCATCCGAAATTGATCCGAAACAAGATGTCATACCTAAGCACCCGCTTCTCTCTATATGGTCGTGACAATTAGCCTCCCGAACTCCGACGATGAGGCAATGGATCGGTTTTTCATGGAAATAAAAGAAGTGGTCGGAGGGCCAAGTGGTTTCCTCACACTTATACCATATATAGATGTGGAAGCAAACCTTGGGTTCCACTTATTGGCCCATGGGGAGTAGTGGGCTATGCTCCAACTATGGTCCGAAGACAAATGGCATCCTTGCAATTCATTCCGATGACTCATGGATTATCCAAATTTGAATTCTCGTATGACGATGAAGGAACCAGGTCATAAAATAAAAGAAGTCATTGAAGATTGGAAGGACACAAGAAGTGTGAAGCCCTAGGTCTCCCATCATCCGAAACGACACCGAATACCCAATTTGGCGGGCTAGTAGGAAGAAAGGGTTTCTTGCTCCCAAGGTACAAGGTCCGAGTTACCAATGCACCAATTTAATGAACCCAATGACTACTATCTTTGAAGCAGAGGGGCGGTACGAAATCATTTATCGGCGGTGGACTACGAGAGAAGGTCCTTGGAAGATCAACTTAGCACGCAAGAAGAAAAATCCAAAGTCAAGAACAAGAGACAAATTCTAAAGATATTGAAATAGAGAGGTTAAGGAAAACATGTCAAGCCCTCGAAATAATCATTCAGGGGAAGGATGGTCAACTTCAAGAATTCAAGAATGAAGTTAAAATCTTGAATCAACATTTGGAAAAGCATGTTGAATGGTCTACTTTCTTGGAAAATAAGAAGAATCGGTTAGAGGATGATGTTCTTTTCTTGACTAATGAAAAGAATTTCTATCGTAATGCAAGCCAAGAAATGGAGCGAAAAGCCGAAATGGTTCTTGATAATATGAGGGAAATCTCCAACCATTCAAGAAAGAGGGCAAGAGAAATCATCAAAGTGGAAGCCAAGCTAGCACCAGGAGAAAACCAAGATATTCTGACTCGGGTTAGAAAGGACCTTGACTTCCTAGGAAAATTTCATTGAAATTAGTTTCTTGTTCTAGGAATGCTGATGTAATGACTCTTTCCATCTTGTTTTGTAAAGCTAACTCCTCCATTTGACTTGAGGAGTAGCAAGAATCAACGTATGTAAAACTCTCTATGACCATAGAGCTTTTCCCTTTGAATAAATGAGGTTTATCGATATCACTTGCTACTTTGGATCATGTCTCTACATGCATAGTTTTATTTTTGTTTACATTTTCTTTTTCTTTTTCATATTTTCTAATAATAAAAAATGAATACGAAAGGAAAACTGCCTCTACGACACCCATATAGGACTCGCTCTCAATCAAGAGTCATGGATGAACTGGGTCGATCACAAGAGGAGTTGAGAAGTGAAGTAAGCCACTCAAAGAACAAATGGCCAAGATCTTGGAAATTCGGAAAAAACGAAGAACACAGAGGGACTCCTTTAAAGGCAAATGATGATCCTTCGCGCACGCACACGCACACCCGCCCGCTTTACGCCGGTTCCTTGCGGTATCCTAGTGTCACCTCTCAAGGGGCCATGATGCCACTCACAATTTACTCAAATAATCCTGAAGCACAGGCATCTTCATTCCCACCATATGGCCTTCCACCTGGTTATGTGCCACCATTATCCACCAATATTCCTGAGGGCAGTGCACCGACAGTCCCAACGAGTTCAAACCCTCTCCAAGGATCTCAACCAAATACCAGTGAGATTCCTCAGTACCCGGTTTCTATTCCACCTTATGGCATTTCTCCTGGTTTTATGTCATCCCAAATTACCAACCCTCTTGAGAGCGGCTCTTCATTGGTAATACCTACTTCAGGGCCACAAGGTTCGACTCAGGCCCAACCTCCTTTCTACATGCCACAGTTTTTTTCCCATAAAGTCGCTGGAACTTCTCCGCTGAACCCTTCAACTGAAGGCATTCAATCCAAGGGAAAATTAGAAGTTCTGGAAGAAAGATTGCGAGCCATAGAAGGAGCAAGTAGCTATGGTCTTCCGGATGCCGCAGCTGCTCGTCTTGTCCCGAATGTGGTAATCCCTCCAAAGTTTAAGGTCCCGATTTTGAAAAATATAAGGGAACCACTTGCCCAAAGAATCATCGACCATGTACATCCGCAAGATGGCATCCCATGCTCATGATGATAACTCTGTTGATTCATTTCTTCCAGGATAGCTTAGTTTGGGGCAGCTTCTAATTGGTATACACACACAGAACGTGCTCATATACGATGCTTCAAGGACTTGGCGGATGCTTTCTTAAAGCAATATAAGTACAACATCGATATGGCACCGGATAGGTTACAATTACGAGAATATGGCTAAGAAATGAGTGAAACCTTTAAAGAATATGCTCGGCGGTGGAGAGAAATAGTTTGCTCGGGTTGAACCCCATTGTGACGAAAGAGAAATGGTGGCCACATTCATTGACACTCTCCAGTCACCCTTCTATGACAAGATGATAGGAAGCGTGTCGTCGAATTTCTCAGACATGGTTATCATCGGGGAAAGAATCGAAAGAGGAATTAGAAGTGGAAAGATTGAAAGCTCAATGGGGACATTTAGTGCCAAAAAGCCCCCAGCAGGGAAGAAAAGAGAAGGAGAAGCCCATGCTGTGACTTTCGATCAAAGGAGTTTTGCCCAAGGGAGACATAGCCAGGCACCTGTTAACCCTCAACCATCCTTCCAACCTCCCTACATGCCTTATTATCCATACATTGCTAATGTCTCTCAAGCTCCATACCCTCAACCTTATCACCCAATGATCCCTTATCGTGCACCATCTCCTATCCCAAACCAAACACTCTCTACCATACCATATCAACTAACCCAACCATGGGCCCAAAACCCAAATACCAACCAAAGAAGGCCACCAGCTAACCAAGAAAAGAAACCTATCCAATTTGATCCAATTCCCATGACCTATACTGAATTGCTACCACA
This sequence comes from Ormosia semicastrata, assembly GCA_029884595.1. NCBI lineage: Eukaryota > Viridiplantae > Streptophyta > Magnoliopsida > Fabales > Fabaceae > Ormosia > Ormosia semicastrata. Next base: position 9,216,932 of record JAQQTO010000046.1, on the reverse strand, counting down.
ACTCTTCCGAAATTCCTTATTGGCTCCTTGCCCAATGAAGCCATTGGAACCCCCCTACCCAAGGGGGTTTGACCAGAATGCTAAATGTGAGTACCATCTTTGAAATTTGTAGGTCACTCAACAGAAAATTGTAGAGCCTTGAAGTTCAAAGTGCAAGATTTGATTAATGCCAAATGGTTAAACTTTAAGGAAAAAACTCCTAATGTAGGCCGCAATCCCTTGCACCGATCATGGAGGTCCGTAGTTAATGCCATAGAGAAGTCTTCTGGACGATGCCTCATAAGTCAGGTAGCTGAGGTGAAAACTCCCATGAGAGTAATTTTTCAAGAGCTTTGCAAATATGGGTTGATACAAAACCAAGCTGGGATAAAAAAGGTCAATGAAGATGAAACTGTGTGCAAGATCCATGGGGAAGTTGGGCATTCTATTGAGGAATGTGATGAATTCAAGCAGATCCTCCAAAGTTTAATGGACAGTCACCTAGTGCAAATAAGCAATCAGTACGATAATGGTGACGTCTATATGGTCAAGGAAGTTACACCTCCACCAGTTCAAGAGGCTGCCAATACCTATGCAACGCCACCAATCATAGGGCAAGCTCCAGGCATACCAAGGCCATTGACAATTCATTATAGTAAAGAGGTGTCTCCGCAAGTCTCTTTTGGTCGGAATCCTATCACTATTCAAGTGCCGACTCCTTTTCCCTATAAGGATACCAGAGCTGTGCCTTGGAAATATGATGTGCAAGTCGTTGTAAATGATTTTCAGGACAATCAAATGAAAATCCCGTCGGCTATCTCTAACATATCTGGGATTGGTGGAATGACTCGGAGTGGTCGTATTTATACACCTGAGTATTTGCGTAAAGACCAAGTGGAGGAAGTGGAAAGAATTCGGAAAGGGAAGGCAAGATAGGGAAACTTCTATTGAAGAAGTCTTGAAAGAAAAAGAAGAACCAAAGGCAACACAGCAAGAGCTCTATAAGAAAGAAGTGACCGAAGAAGAAGCTTGTGAGTTCTTAAAGTTTATAAAGCAAAGTGAATACAAGGTGATAGATCAACTGAACCGCACCCCTGCAAGAATATCACTTTTATCCTTATTAATGAACTCTGAGCCATACAGGAAGGTGCTAATGAAAGTGCTTAATCAAGCTCATGTTTCTCATGACATCACGGTTGACAAGTTGAATGGCGTTATCAGCAACATTACAGCAGATAATTACATCACTTTCACCGATGATGAAATACCCAATGAGGAAGGGGACATAATAAAGCACTTCATATCTCGGTAAAATGTCAAGACCATATCATGGCTAGAATCTTGATGGACAATGGCTCTTCCTTGAATGTGATGCTTGAAAGTCGACACTCTCCAAATTGCCTTTTGATGGGTCACACATGAAATCAAGTGCGATGATAGTAAGGGCATTTGATGGCACAAGGAGAGAAGTCATAGGGGAGATTGAAATACCAGTTCAAATTGGTCCTTGCACTTTCAACATACTCTTTCAAGTGATGGACATTGCACCATCATACAGTTGTCTCCTAGGACGACCATGGATTCATTCTGCTGGAGCTGTGCCTTCCACCTTGCACCAAAAAGTCAAATTCATAGTTGATAACAAGATGATTACTGTCTTTGGTGAAGAGGACCTACTGGTGAGCAAGCCGCTAGACACCCCTTATATTGAAGCTACAGAAGAGGCTTTGGAGACTGCCTTTCAAGCACTCGAAGTTGTCAATACCATTTATATAAAAGAAGGAGCTCCAATTTCTAAACCGCGGCCGTCTGTTGCATCTGTAATGATGGCTAAAGTTATGCTAGAAGGGGGTTATCAGCATGGAGAAGGGCTGGGCAAGAAACGACAAGGTGCCACAGGACTTTTTCAACCCTTTGAAAACAAAGATAGATTCGGGCTGGGGTACAAACCCACCAAGGCCGATAGGAGGAGAATAATGGAAGAGAAAAAAGAGAAAAGGCTGGCTCGCTTGGAAAATCGAGAACCTAAAGTGAAGGAAGTCCCCATCTGTGATATACGACAAAGCTTCCGGAGCGCAGGAGTTGTGTTTGTAGACCAAGTGACTGCAGTTGAAGATGATTTTATCAGTCATACGGACCTGGTATATGCATGTTCTTCAGATACAAGACTCGACAATTGGGAGATCTCCGAGTTTTCCATAACCTTAGAGTCTCTTTCAAAGTAATTCTGTAGTGCTTTTCCTTTAGCTCTGCCCAAGGCTTTAGGATTTTCATTTGTAAATGGGCTCACATGTTTCATTTCCAATAACTGTTATTAATAAAATGCATTTTTGAGTTCTCTCATTTTTTCATTCCATTAGCTTTCATCCCTCTATTATCATGGCCTTCTATTCATTTCATCTTTCTTGTGTCGACATCATTTCTTGCAGATCTGAAATTGACTCTCTTGAAAGTAACAGTGTCAATATCTCATCATATAATTTTGAACACCTTGTTAATCATGCTGATGAGGATAATGAGGATGATTGGGAAACTTCACCTGAGTTAATGAGATTACTTGAACAAAAAGCTAAAGAAATCCAACCCCATGAGGAACCAATTGAAGTAATTAACTTGGGGACTGAAAATGATAAGAAAGAAATCAAAATTGGTACCTCGATGAAAGAGGATGAGCGTAACAAGTTGATTAAGCTCTTGTTTGATTATAGTGATGTTTTTGCATGGTCATACCAAGATATGCCTGGGCTAGACACTGACATAGTTGAGCATAAATTGCCACTAAAACCTGAGTATCCTCCGATTAAGCAAAAGTTGAGACGAATGAAACCTGAGATGTCCCTAAAAATCAGAGATGAAGTAAAAAACGACAGGTTTGATCTTTGGATTTCTTGCGGTTGTAAAATACCCACAATGGGTTGCCAATATTGTTCTGTCCCAAAGAAAGACGGGAAAGTCCGAATGTGTGTAGACTATCGAGACTTAAATAGGGCTAGCCCTAAAGATGACTTCCGTTACCTCACATTGATGTTTTGGTGGACAACACTGCTCAGCATTCATTTTTTTCCTTTATGGATGGTTTCTCGGGATATAATCAGATCAAGATGGCACCGGAAGATATGGAGAAGACCACATTCATCACTTTATAGGGAACCTTCTGCTACAAAGTGATGCCTTTTGGCTTAAAAAATGCTGGGGCAACGTATCAAAGAGCTATGGTGACATTGTTCCATGACATGATGCACAAAGAAATAGAAGTTTATGTGGATGATATGATTGCAAAGTCAAAAACAGAAGAAGATCATATAATCAATCTGCAAAAGCTTTTTGAGCGATTGAGGAAGTTCAAACTCAGATTGAATCCTGCAAAATGCACTTTTGGTGTCAGATCAGGCAAACTATTGGGGTTTGTGGTGAGTCAGAAAGGAATAGAAGTTGATCCTGACAAGGTCCGAGCAATACTGGACATGCCAGTCCCTCGCACTGAAAAGGAAGTTCGGGGATTTTTGGGAAGGTTGAATTACATCGCTCGATTCATATTCCAGCTCACAGCAACATGTGAGCCGCTCTTCAAGTTGTTACGCAAGAATCAGCCAGTCAAGTGGAATGATGATTGCCAAAGAGCCTTTGAAAAAGTCAAGCAGTATTTACAAGAACCCCCAGTTTTGGTGCCTCCAGTGCCAAGGAGACCTCTCATTATGTATTTGACGGTGCTTAATGAGTCTATGGGCTGCATACTGGGGCAGCATGATGAATCCGGTAGAAAAGAACGCGCCATTTATTACTTAAGTAAAAAGTTCACCGATTATGAGGTAAAGTACTCATTGTTAGAGCGAACTTGTTGCGCCTTGGCATGGGCTGCCCATCGATTGAGGCAATACATGTTGTGTTACACTACTTGGTTGGTGTCCAAAATGGATCCTATCAAGTATATCTTTGAGAAACCCGCTCTCACTGGGAGAATCGCGCGATGGCAAGTTCTATTATCGGAGTATGAAATTGTTTATGTCACCCAAAAGGCAATTAAGGGAAGTGCCCTTGCATTATCGGCTAACCAACCTATAGAAGATTATGGGTCGATGCAATGTGAGTTCCCGATGAAGATATAATGGCTCATTTAAAAATGAGGATTCCTCTGAAAAAGAAAAATGGACTATGTGGTTTGATGGAGCCTCTAATGCCTTGGGGCACGGCATTGGAGCCATCTTGATCTCCCCTGAAGATAAATACATCCCAATCACAGCAAGGTTGTGTTTTGACTGTACTAACAATATAGCAGAATACGAAGCGTGTGCTTTGGGTATTCAGGCGGCAATAGAATCAAAAGTAAAGATCTTGGAAGTATATGGGGACTCTGCCTTGGTCATTCATCAACTAAAAGGAGAATGGGAGACCCGTGATGCCAAATTGATCCCATACCATGTTTACATCAAAGAATTGATCGAGCAATTTGATGAAGTCACTTTTCATCATGTTCCTCGAGAAGAAAATCAGTTGGCTGACGCTTTGGCCACATTGTCATCAATGTTCCAAGTAAGTCATGAAAGGGACCTACCACTTATAAAAATGGAAAGTCGTGATCATCTGTATATTGTCAAGTGGTTGAAGATGAGCCGATGGGAAGCCGTGGTACCATGACACATCAAATGCTTCATCAAGAATAGGGAGTACCACTGCGGGCGCTTGAGAAAATGACAAGAGGACCACGAGGAGGCTCGCAATGGGTTATTTTACGAGTGGGGAAATACTTTACAAAAGAAACCATGATATGGTGCTTCTAAGATGTGTTGATGCAATGGAAGCAGAAAAGATTATTGAAGAAGTACATGAGGGCTCCTTTGGAACTCACTCCAATGGACATGCAATGGCAAGGAAAATCCTAAGATCTGGTTATTATTGGTTAACCATGGAAACTGACTGCTTCAATCATGTGAGGAAGTGCCACAAGTTCCAAACATATGCTGATAAGATCAATGCTCCTCCAGTCCCTTTGAATGTCCTAGCAGCACCGTGGCCATTCTCCATGTGGGGTATGGATGTCATAGGACCTATTGAACCTAAGGCCTCAAATGGGCATCGCTTTATCCTTGTCGCGATAGACTACTTCACCAAATGGGTTGAAGGCCGCTTCTTTACGCCAATGTGACTAGGAATGTGGTGATCAAGTTCATCAAAAGAGAGTTGATATGTCGTTATGGTCTCACCGAATAAGATCATCACCGACAATGCAACTAACTTGAATAACAAAATGATGAAGGAAATGTGCGAGAATTTCAAGATCCAACATCATAACTCCTCACCATACCGCCCAAAGATGAATGGGGGTATTGAGGCAGAGAACAAAAACATCAAGAAAATCATCCAAAAAATGGTTGTGACATACAAAGATTGTGAGATGCTTCCCTTTGCTCTGCATGGTTATCGCACATCTGTCCGTACCTCAACCGGGGCAACTCCTTTCTCTTTAGTTTACGGAATGGAAGCTATACTCCCTATTGAGGTAGAGATCCCCTCATTAAAATACTTGATGGAGACAAAGCGGAAGAGGCGAATGGACCCAAGCTCGACTAGATCAGTTGAATCTTATTGAAGGTAAAAGGTTAACGCATTGTGTCATGGCCAAGTTATATCAAAGGAGGCTTATGAAAGCCTATGCAAAAAAAGTGCGCCTCGACAATTTCAAGAAGGAGACTTAGTGCTCAAAAAGATCCCCGCCAATTCAAAAAGATCACCGTGGAAAATGGACTCCAAATTATGAAGGACCTTATGTTGTGAAGAAGGCTTTCTCTGGAGGGTCCTTGATTCTCACAAGAATGGATGGTGAAGATCTACCACTTCTGTAAATTCGGACGTTGAGTCAAGAAATATTATGCATAAAAGCACTACTTGTCAAAAATAAAAAAAAAATAAAAAAAAAGAAAAGAAAAAAAAAAAAGGATAACCATGGCTCGCTAGGTGGAAAACCCGAAAAGGCTACCTAGGCAAAAGTTAGAAGCGACCTGGTAGGTTGAAAACTTCGAAAGAAGCGACCTAGGCAAAAGTTAAGGTCCAAAATAAAATGACAATAGTGCTTGATATGACAAAGGAAGTGAGACCTGAGCGGTTGAGTCTCCATGCCGGGGAGGAGCAAATCTACGCTTTAGAGCAAACTAAGTTTCCATTTTGGGGCAGGCCAAATGATCTCAATGGGGCAATCAAAGTCTTCATAGGCTGGTTAACGGGTGTTCAAAATCGGATATGCAGAGAGGATTGATGCTGATTACGATAAAGGGTTTCATTGGAAGAACTGAAGACCTTTGCCCTTATCATCCCTCTGTAAATTTCATGTTGATGACCACAATAATACTTTCTTTTCATCATTTCCATTTCAATACAATATCATCATGTTTTTACCTTTGCCTTTTCTTTGACTCAATATGCATTTTTCTAATAATCATATGTTGGAATGTGAAATGTGTGACATTGCTATCCGAGCATTGAGAATTGCTAATGACTTGAAAGGTATGGGAAACACAATGATTCCTGATAAGAATGTTGATAAAAAAGGACAATCAGGTCACCTCAAGGGTCATCTAAAGGTTTTTTCATTGCTCTTGTGTGTCACATCTAATGCACACTTCAAGGGTCATTCTGGTTGGACATTTCAATCATCGGCTGAATAGACAAATGAAAGGATGTCATTAAATCCTATTCCAGTTCATCTTTGAAAATGATTGCAATCATGTCCTCAAGGGTCGTGGAGACAAAAATAAAAAAAAAACAAACAAAACAAACAAAAAAAAGAAAAAAGAAAAATTTTTCAGACTCTCATACATTTGAAGCATGCATTGCATAATGCATTTGTTCTCATTTTGCTAGCCTTGACCTACAAAGGTCCAAATTACTGTTTTGGGTCCCCGTACCCATTGTTTTATGTTTTTGGGTCCGCGTACCCATTGCTTTTAAGTTTTTAAGCTTCAAATGGATATCCGACTCATGAAGCTTTTTACCTTTTCTACGGGTCCCCGTGCAGTTGTTCTTGGGTCCCCGTACCCATTGCCTTTAAGTTTTCTGTTAAGCTTCAACGGATACCCGACTCCGTAAGCTTCTTGCTTTTAAGTTTTTCTTAAGCTTCAGCGGATACCTGACTCCGTAAGCTTTTTACCTTTTCTGGGTCCCCGTACCCGTTGTTCTTGGGTCCCGTACCCATTGCCTTTAAGTTTTGTTAAGCTTCAACGGATACCCGACCTCAGTAAGCTTCTTGCTTTTAAGTTTTCTGTTAAGCTTCAACGGATACACCGACTCAGTAAGCTTTTTACCTTTTGGGTCCTCGTACCCATTGTTTGTTTTTGGGTCCCGTACCCATTGCTTCTTTGTTTTTGTTAAGCTTCAACGGATACCCGACTCAGTAAGCTTTTTACCTAGTTTTCTGTTAAGCCTCAACGGATGCACCCGACTCAGTAAGCTTCTTACTTTGTTTCGTAAAGCTTCAAGGTGGATACTTGACTCGACAAGTTTTTACCTTTTGGGTGCCCGTGCAGTTGCTTTTGGGTCCTCGTACCCATTGTTTATGTTATCGGGTCCTCGTACCCATTGCCTTTAAGTTTTCTGTTCAAATTCAACGATGATACCCGACTCCGTAAGCTTCTTACGTTGTTTTTGTTAAGCTTCAAAGAGATACACGACTCTGCAAGCTTTTGGGTCCTCATACCCATTGTTTTAAGTTTTCTATTAAGCTTCAGCAGATACCTGACTCTGCAAGCTTTCGGGTCCTCGTACCCATTGTTTTAAGTTTTCTGTTAAGCTTCAGCAGATACCTGACTCTGCAAGCTTTCGGTCTCCGTACCCATTCCTTTGAAGTTTTCTGTTAAGTTTCAAATGGACACTTGAATCATGTAAGTTTTTACCTTCTCATGGATAAAATTGAATCAATTCCTTTGTTTTTCATTTATTTCTAAATGTAAAACAAAGGGGACAACTTGTTGATACCCAATTTTATCCATTTTCTTTATTTTTGTTTTTGTTTTATTTATTTAATTTAATTTCCTTTTTTAAAAAAAAAAAAAAAAAAAAAAAAAAAAACTTTATACGGTCAACCCATGACCCAGTTTTCTCCTCAACCCGAAACCCAATTTCATTTTCTCAACTCATAACCCAACTTCTCCATTCTCTGCAACCTTCAAACCCTAGCCTCCACAAGCAGCATTAAAATGGCAGTTTCTTTGTTTTAATTGTTTTTGAATTTTCTAACAGTTTTGGTTCTGTTTTAATTGAGTTTTGAATGATCAAGCGGTTTTTAATCCTTCTGCTTTCCAAATGTAAAAAGAAATTAAGGCATTCGAATGATGGGGCACAATAAAAGGAAAGGAAGAATGAAAAGAACGGGGAGAAAAAAGGATTCAAAAAAAACACAGAGAGCTACACAGGATGGTTCAGAAAAATACAAGCAAAAAAAATCATAGAGCAATCACAGAATCACAGATAGATTGAGCAAAAAAAAAAAACTCTCATCATCTTCACCACTGTGAACCACCCACCATACCGTGCCGTCCAACCAGGCGACCACCACCGCGCGGCTGCCACCACGATCCACCCACTGCGCGTTCCCTCCTCCTCATCGCGAACCGGACCGAGCTGGGGCCGGCGACCCACACGCGTGACCCACTAGGCCGTCCGCCGAGACCACCTTTGCCGTCGAACCCGCACCGGTCGGACCATCTCGAAGCCGATCCGGCGAGCCGCTACCCCGTGCCGTGCTACCGAAAATGTGAGTGTTCGGTCTTCACCGTTGCTCTCCCGGGACCCGACCGGCCGCCGAACTCGATCCTCCCGGATCCGTGCCGGCGCCGGCATTCCTTCCCCGCCACACAAGCCGCCGCTTCTCCGCGTCCACCCACCGTGAGCCCTCCTTCTTCCTCTCTCTCTTCTTTTTCCTTTCATCTTCGTTTTTTTATGAGTCCGAGACTATTAAGTCTCCTTTTTTTTTTTTCTTTGCTTTCTTTTTTTTTTTCTTTTTTTTTTTTTTTTTTTTTTGATGGGCTTACTGACCCATTTCCTTTAAAATGTTTTTTTTACTTACTAAAATAAAAAAGTGTGAAATAAAAAAAAGATCCAAATATGTTTTGAATTTTAAGATTTAGTACTTATTTGATCACATTTATTTTTCTTAATGATATGTTTTATATTGTGTTTTGTGATAAATAAAAAATAAACAAATAAAATAAAAATGCATAAAAGATAAAAAAATCATAAATAAAAAATATAATGAAAGTGAACTTGTGATTTGATTTGATTTGACTATAGTTTATCTGTCTCTTTATAACTTGTAAATTTATCTTATTGATTAAAATCACTATGACGGAAAAATTGGGAGAGGATCGGAGCAATGATCGATTACACTCTTCCCGATAATCTTGAGGTTTATATTGGATTTTTGCCAGGGAGCCAAATAATAAGTCTAATCCCCACATAAAAATTAAAATAATTATGTAAATTAAAATATATTTTTTAAATAAACCAAAATAAACTTTTCTTTTTGTAAAATAAAGTATACAAATAAAAGTGAACAAATTCATATAGTTTTAACATTATAATTGTGGTGAATTAAAATTTTATTTTTCATGAAGATATTTTCTAGAAATTAATGCAAAAATCTCATTGTGCCTAAAAATATTTTTCTCATTGATTACAAAAGAGATTTTATTTGGCCATTTACTTAAAAAAAAAACTTTCTCTTACTTCAAACAAATTTCTTTGAATTAAAATTATTCATTGAATTTTTTTTTTATTTGGCCATTTATTTTAAAAATTAATTCTCTTCAAAAGATAAAATTTTAATTCACCACTTTTATACAATATGTTATAGATTTAGAATTTGTTCTAAAATAATGGCTATTTAGCCACCCATTGCTTGTCTTAGTCATTTATCATTCTTAATATTATGCTTGACAAAATGGGACATGTCAAAATAAAAAAATAAAAAAATAAATTTTTTTTTCTTTTAATTAATAAAGGACCAATTAAATTAATCTTGCAAATAACATTAGATTAAATAGGTAACCGTTCTTAGAACGGACGGTGTAGGGTGCTAACACCTTCCCTACCCGTAATCAACTCCCGAACCTTAAACTCTGAAACGTAGACCATATTTTAGGTGTCCAATTGCGCCATTCCATTTAATGGATAAAGCGATTGGTGGCGACTCCCAACATCCCGAGGTCCATTCCTCTTCTTTCTTTTTATTTTCGCGGCGCCCTTCGGGACGGTTGCGACATGATGTATTGATTTATTCTAAACTGATAGAAATATGTTTTAAAGAGGATTCCATTGATCATAAGCTGATAATGTGTGAAGCAATCTTTTTCAATGAAGCAAAGTGAAATTTAACATCTTATTTAGAAATTAGTCATGTTTGCTTGTTTTTGTTCTCTTTATTAACTCTAGTCAGAAAGTGAGTTTCGAGCCTTAATGATTGGATTTTTCAAAAAATGAAATCCTATTTTTCTTCTGAAGTGAGTTTTCTCTTGATTAATGTGCGCTAGAACTTGCTTTGATATCTTGTTGAGGCTTTAATGATTTATATACAGACTTGAATATGATTAAGGCAATTACGCTTAATTCTTTCTTGACTTTCAGAGTTGCATTGATTAAATAATCTCTTAGTTGCACTATTTGAGCCTGAAATTGATTTTTTTGAATATCCAATTGAATAATCAGGTTGGATTCTTTGGAGCATCTAATGTGTTGATTGAAAAGTCATTAAATGTTGCTTTTGTCTTCAATGGTTGAAAAAAATGAAAAAAAATGATGAAAAAAAGAAAAAGAAAAAGTTTGAATAAAAAAATGGAAAAAAGGAAGAAAAGAAAAGAATTGTTGGTGAAGAATAATGAGAATATTGGGTTGAAAGTGAGAATTTGTTATATCTTTGTGCATTATGTTCTATCTGTCATCTTTTCAACTTGATTCTGTTTTGTATTGATTTATCCATGAGTATTCTTTATCCTTATTTATCTTTTTCCTACCTTTCATTATACCCTTGGCCCCGTTACAACCAAAGAAAGTCCTTTTGATTCTTGTGTTGTATGTGAATTTAGAAGTGGAGGTGAGATTGATAAGCAAGCCTATGGTATTGCATTTTTTAAGAGAAATTTGAGTGATCTCTTTATCTTTTAAACACTTGAGTGATGGAAAGATGAGTGATCTTAGATGTTAAATGAAGAGAACAGTTACAAGCTAGACTCAAGCCTCTAATTGTTTAAGTGTTAAATGATCTTACTTGATTGGATTTGATTGCTGAACTTGAATTTCTTTTAATTGTAGAATTTTCCTTTGATTCATGTTTCTTGACGTTGAGTTTGATCTTGTTTTTGATTCCTATTCTTTGCTTGAGGACAAACAAAGCTCAAGTCTAGGGGAGTTGATGAACTGTCAACATGTCATATTTTTATGGTTCAATTCCTTGATTTTTCATATTTCTTTCATTTATTTTTATTGAATTTTGTTTGTAAGTTTTGTTATATTTTTAGTATTGTTTGTTTTTATTTTTATTAAGTATTCTGTGTGTTTTTGTTAGGTAATTACACCTAGAGAAGAATGGACATTCAAAGGAGTAAAAAAAAGTGAAATTTTCATTAGCGTTTAGCGCCTAAGCGCTGAGAGTGGAGCGCTTGAGCGCTCAAACCTTATGCAACAACGTTGATCTAGTGACCCAATGCCTGAGCGCTGGGTGAGAAGCACCTAAGCGCGCAGGAGGTAGCAGCGCGCATCTGGACTTAAGTGTCTGAGCGCCTAAGCGCTCAGAACTGAGCGCCTAGGCACTAGTTGAGTAACAGCAGACGTGATTTTCATTAAATAGAAAAAGTTACGCCAAATTCAACACATTGAGCACATTACACAGAAAATTCATAATCTTGAGAGAGTTGTTTTGCGGTAACAAACCTTGGAGGATGGCTTCAAAAGAGGATTCGATTCTTGAAGGCTTGAAGATCATAATCTCCATTAAAAGAATTTTTGATTTCTCTTTCTTTCTAATTTCTCTTTTCTTTGGGTTTTCTTTTCATGGGTTTGTGGTTTGATATGAGTTTCTTTGTATTGAACACGAGTATCTAAACTCATACCTAGAGCTATGGGGGATCTTGTTTTCCTAATTATTTGGATTTAATTTTTAATTTGATTAAAATAATTTATTTAGGGTTTATCATATTACTTGCATTCTTGTCATAACTTGATCACTTTTAGCATGTGTTAATTCATTGTTTGACCGGTGACCATCCGCATTCAATGAGTGAATCTATATGGTAATTGGTAAGCCTAGGATTAGATTGATGAATGACCAAACATTAATTTTTCCTACCAATGAAATTGTCAGGTATGTTGATTCATCTCTCGAAATGAAGCTTAATGCATTCTTAATTAATTCAACTAAATGACCAAATAGATGGTTTAATTTAGGAATAGAATATTGCTTCATTCATGACCATTAGAATTCAATAGCAGGTAAGAGAATATTAGTAAAAGAATTACTTTATATCATAAATGAAAGAAAATCTGAATAATTAGATTTAAGCGAACCTTGCGCCCTAGTATTTTTCTCATCGATTATCTATTCTCTGTTTGATTGTTCATTATTTTTCTTTATTTATTTATTTTGATTATCTTAAATTTCTTCATACACTTTTGATTGTCTGGATAACAAAGAGTTTTATGAATTTAGTAATTACTATTTATTTCTCGTGGGATCGATAACTGGGACTCATGTCCTATATTACTTGGCGATAGAGTGCACTTGCTCTTAGTGTATTTTATGCACATCAAGATATATAAAACATAATATTTTAATAGAAGGTAATTTAGTTAAATAAAATATTTTTCTTATACTTGAGGTTATTTTTTTGTTCTTGAGTCTATTTATTAACTTATCTTAATATTTGTACAAAACTCTTAAGTGACAGATATTTTAAAATGAAAAATATAATATAAATTATTTATGATAAACTTCTAAAAAACTTTGAAGGTGTACTTCATGAGAGGTATTATGATTCTCATCCCTATTTCTTAAATGGATATTCATTTCTAGGGATATTTATTAAGTGAATTTTGTGACATTTTTTATCTGATATGCTTACCAAATTAATGGGTTATGTTGGGTCGAGAAAATTTTTCCTCCAACCTGACTCACTCAAGAGTAACTTGAAATGAGCTAAACGGTCTGACATACATTAAAAAAATTATACTAATATAAATATTGAAATACAAAATCAAAAATTTATTATACATAATATGTCTTAATTAGATAAAAATATATGGTCCAAATAAAATAAAAATCACATAACTAGTCTTATATAAATATAATATGTCTAAAACAAACTAAATAAACATAACAAGTCTTACTAAGTTAGCATAAAATTGAAATAAACCAAAATAAACTAACAAAATGTAAAAGTCATAAACAACAAATTATATTAGCTAATTAAAGTCATTGTTATCACATATAGCAAATGAATTGATATAATCATTTACTTTATTCTCAATTTTCTTAAGATACTATTTATCATCCAATCGATCCATTGAATTTTCATCGTAATGATTTGTTAGATGCTTCATGAGTTTATTATCTCTAATATAATGTGGCCACAATGTTTGTTCTGAACTTAATTGACACTACACAAAAATAAAGAGAAAGCAACTTGAAATATCACCATGACTAAACGAGTAAAAAAAAACTACTTTGGTGGATTAGATTTGTGTAGATTAATATTTTTCAAACCAGCTATTTGGCTCGTACCTTAAAGATTAGAGTATTTTTCAATTTGAAAATCTAATTCAACTCACATTTTGTAGATTAAGTTAGATTAAACCCCACAGGTTCATAGGTTGACCCAACCTACAACATGTTAAGAGTATAACTTGTCTCAATCTTTCGGGTGTAGTTTACATATCTATTGGACCACTTCACTTAAAGTCAATTGGTTTTAGAATAGAACCTAACATGGTATCAGAGTCAATATTTCATCTCTGTCGCCTACTTCACTAGGCTTCTCATGCTTAATTTGCTAAGCTTCTTTTATCTACTTCACTAGGCTCGCCTATTCTATCCAGACATCTGTGGAGGAAGGTATTAAGAGTCCAACATTGCCTGTCTCGATCTTTTGAATGTAATTTATATATCTGTTAGGTCACTCCACTTAATATCAATTAATTTTATGTTAGAATCTAACACTACATATCCCTATTCATTCCTACCTCATCCAAGATAATCCTTCCAAATCCCTATGTGCTCACAAATTTTTTCATCTTTTAAGTTATAGGACACATCATTTTCCAAAAAAGATTACTATTCACACCATTATTTAATGATTGTAATTAAATGAGAAAAAGTAATAAAAAAAGTGATGTAATCAATAGTATAAAAAGTAGTATAAAAAGTAATATAAAAAAAATAGTGTGAAAAAATCATGGTGGCAAGTTCAAATCCTCATGATAGGTCAGGGATACCACTAAGCAAAATTTGAACTTCTATACTTAAAGAATACACAACCTTATGCGAAATCATTGAACCAATTGAGCCAACGCGTGTCGGCGTTGTTGTCATGCTAATTGTGTTGTTAACATGATAGTATGTGAAATGATATTATTATTATTATTATTATTATTATTATTATTATTATTATTATTATATTATTAGCATGTGAAATGATATTAATTAATGAATTTAAAGATAAAAATATTTCATATTTTTTAGCATGATAAAGAAGAGAGATTATGAGAGAGAGAGAGAGAGAAAAAATGCGTGCTTAATAATTCATCGATCAATATCGTGTTAAATATTAACATATTATCAAAGTAGTTAATATGTATATAAAAAAAATAAAAGTACTTAATATGTCATATTAACATTTTTTTTGTAAGATTTGATAAATAAAAGTAACGAAAAGGACTAATGGGTGATGTATATAACCAAAAAAGAAGATTGAATATACTATAATATATTTACGGACTAAAATATACTTTACATATATATTATTTATATGAACGAGATTGTCTGTTTATTCAACAAAAAACTTTACGCTAAAAAGAAATCAAAATGAAACGAAAACAAATAGTAAAGGGGGAAAAAGGAGAAAAACACAAGAAAGGAGGATTTTCGTTTTTTTATGATAGTATGTGGCGTCAAAGTTTTTAAAGAGAATTGAACTGTTTGAAAATTAAATTTCCCCTGCAAAAAACAACATATTTACGCATTACGCAATTGTGAATATTAGAGCCAAAAAAAAAAAAAGGTTAGAAGTCTTGGGTCAAGATCTCAAGATTGATTGAAGTAGGATTTCTACGTAGTTGACGTGCTAGAATATGAAATTTGGACGGCTGAATCAAACAATCGATTTTTTTTTTCACCAATGTAGGTCGTAATTATTATCAAATATTATACTTTTCAATTTGTTCTTAAAAAGTAATTGTCAGTAAATATGATTATTATTAACTGAAAGTTAATTGAAAATTGCCTGCTTTAATTTTAGACTTTTGATGAATCATTCCTAAAATTTTAATTTTGACATTTCACCTGCTTGAAATCTAAACATTTAGTCATTTATATTTTTTTTTCAAAATTTAAATTATAATTATAGCCTGTTTCATATGACTTTATTTTTTTATGTTAGGAAGTATTTGGTTTGAGAGAAAAAAATAAATATAATGTAATGTTAGAGGTTAATAATATAAAAGATGACTGATATGTGTGAATAATTTGTCTAAATTAAATTTTCAATAATAATATATTAGAGACTTAAAATTGAAGCGAGTAATTTGTAATTTCACCTTAAATGAATCAGGAGACAGCAAAGTTGATGTGAACAAAATCGTTAGAACAAACATGGCATTTGCATATATTTTTAGGGTTTAAAAAAACCGTGGACAATTAATTTTGAGTTCACAACTTTTCTTTAAAAAAGAAAAGAAAAAAGGAAAGAAGACCCAGCGCAGTATCGTTGGAGGTTTCGCAGTTCACAGTGACATGTGAGCTGAGGTGATCAATGAACAAAACTCCAATGAAACGATACCTGGTTTATTACTTTCTTTGGACGCCACCAGATCTAAATCATCCATATGAGGGTCACCTTTTTTTTGTTTTGTTGACTTCCATGTGAGGATCACCTTGAATGCTTTAACTACTCGGTTGGTCTTTACTTTGAACGAATATTAAAAACTAAAAAGCATAAAGTTGTGGTCAATTTGGGCCCTATATCTATTACGGTTGTGTCATGCGTGATTGCATGTCCCCATTCATTAACATGTCCGTTTTCCAACTAGTAAATTTGTAATTACTTGTACCAAAAAAAATTTGTAATTACTTACTTTAACAAAACAACATAAACGGAGACGAAATTGGTAGTTGACATATGAACCAGGTCCAACTTATATCTGCTAAACATTAATCCAACGCCAATCAAGCCCTGTTACTTAAAATAACATTCATGCATGTGTAGAGATAAAATACATTAATCAAACGTAATTGATATATTTATCAATATTTATTTATTTATTTATTTATCGTAAAATTGAAAAGATACTAGTTTTTAAATACATGGAGAATAAATTATCGTTGTTTTATCCTGTTCAAATTGTACTGTTCATTCATTAACTTCTAAATTGATTTAGGTTTGGATGCAGTATATCATGGACTACAGTTCAAGGTTCCATTTTTTCTAATTGCTTCCATTTAATTTTTAATTTAATAAATTAAATGTATGAGTGGCTAAATTGAGTAGGGGTTAAAAAATCTAATTCACTCAAACTATAATTATAATGTAAGCATAAATAAGAAAATGTACGACTTCATTGCAAGCGACATTATCGTATGCTTTATGTCCGTATCGAATCTAATACCTTACAAAACCGCCTCTTAGCGTACGGACGACTAACCAATATAATAATAATAATAATAATAATAATAATAATAATAATAATAATAATAATAATCATCATCATCATCATATATATAATATATATATAGAGAATGTATATGTTTTTATATTATGATATGTATCATCTTGACATAAAAAAATATATTTAAAAATTTATCATGTAACAACTACACGATCTTAATAATCGTAAATGTGATATCTCATATTACAATTTAAAAATAAAATGTTCATATGTCACTAGGTATAAATTAAATTTATTACTCAACATATAAATATAGAAATTTATGATCATATATTAATTACTTTGACATATATACTTTTACATATTAATTCATATGTATATTCAAAAAATTCTTACCTATCTTTAGTTGAACACGTTATTAATTATTTTTATTAATGGTTAATTTTATAATCTCAAAATTTTCGTAAGTGTTTAATATCATCTCTGTTATATATGTCTTGTTATCCTAAATTAATTAATTATATTTTTAAATTATTATATTTACTCATATATATTTATTCTATATTATTTAGAAAACTTCAATATATATGTCATATAAGAGTGAAAATTTTGCATGAAAATACAGTAAAATTAATTAAATATAATTTATTATAAAAAACTAAGAAATTATTAAGTGTTTTTGTTCATATATATAATATATAATATTTAAATATTTTATATTTATATTTCCCGACATTGAAAACTTTAAATGAAAATATATTAATATTTACATATATGAAATAAAAACTTTACAAGGAGGCATGATAAAATCAATTAAAAAATTTATATTTATAATAAAATTTGTTTAGTAAGATCGTTTAAATGCAATTGAAAACTTGTATCATATAACATTAATATTTTAAGTAAAATTATTTGCAGAAATCGAAATAATTTTTGTGGACAATTAATCGAATAAATTAACTTCAACGGGAGCATTGATGAAACATATGTAATGGGCAAGCTATATTCTTGATCATATTAAAATATATTAGATTTGTGAAAGAAATAAGATTAAAGAACCTAAGAAGTCATATATTAATTGATTGATTTAACTAACGTGTTATTTTATTTAGTCTACTTAAATTGTGTAAACTAAATGTATGTGTTATAAAATACTAAGGTATTTAAATGCATTGAGTATTATTTGATTATATTATTATTGACCATTTTAATTTTTAATAGGTTTTCTTTTTATTTGTCATTGTAATATATATCAATTTAAGATTATTTTGTTGGTATAATTTGACATTAGGAGCCAATTTGGTATACTCTTAATAATAAGTTGATAAAACATTCAAATGACCAAACACAAAATTTAATATTAAAGGAAAAAAACTATAGAATCAAAAATTAAAATTATCTAAAACTATATAAACTAATTATTTATTAGGTAGACATATAAAAAAAATATTGAGAAAAGTTACATAACCCGATTATTATAACATGAGAAAAGCTGGTTAATGAAAACAAAAAAAAAAGTTTTGAATGGGTCTCACTATAGACTCCACTAATTATAACTTAATCAAATTCATCTAAATTATCTGAAATGTCATATATATAGGTTTAGTATATTTTTTCTTATTTATTTTAATAATTTTTAATTTATGCACGAATACAAAATACTAGTAATATAGAAAAGGAATATACATGACTTGAAAATCTGTCATGTATCATCCCAATAAACAACCACGTGCTTTAATTTCTTGACATATGACATCTACAATAATTAATTTTCTGTCACATGTCATCTGATGTGTCAATTTTTTATCACATATAATTTGATGTGACACATGTACAAAAACCAAATAATAAAATTTTAAAAAATAAATCAATAGAAAACAAAATAAAAAACAAAAATAAAAAAAATAAGATAAGAAATAAAAGAGTTGTTTTTTGGTCCCCAAGGAACTTCTCTTGCGATAACCATTATGCTTTTTCTAGAATAACTTCTTTCATGAAATATGCAGGGTTGTGTTTGTTTGTGGGATTGGCGTTAATATACATCCATTTCCATTCTTCTTTTTCTAGGTCTCCAAAAAATTGCTTTTCATTGTTCTTGGTGGAAATGCCTAATAATGCTCCTCATATTTCATCGAAGAAGGAACAACAAATTGAAGAAATTCTGGCGACGATGGAGGGACATATGGATAGTAGAGGAACTCTCTCGCTCAACCCATTGGAACCCCTCTCCTCGAGATGCCTATGCAGCATCTTATCATCCCATTAGGTGACATCGAAGGAGATCTCCCATACAATTCCTGCCGTTGCCTAAGCACCAAGCTATGAAAGCATTCAAGTTCAACCACCACTGCAAAGACACGTGCTATGTGCTACGGGGATAAAAATGTTAAAGATTAGAACTTCACTGAGGGGAATAATGGGTGATATATGTTGCGTCAGACCAGATTTAGGTTTTGGAGGATTTGTGGAAAGATAGGTGCTTTATGCAAGTGTCAAGATGTAAGCAGAGACAAGGGCAGGGAACACTAAATCAAGGAGTGGGATAAGGCCACTTGCTGAGAAAACCATTATGATGGCCATAAGCTGAAGCTTTATCACATGCAGGGAACCATTCATGTCACCAACAAGTCCCTGTTCGTGTTGTTTTTGCTTAGTGCCTGCTGGTGGAGGCACCATTTGATCTGATGAAAGTGATGCTGCTACAGACCACTAACAACAACACAATTGAAGAAGGAAATGTTATTTTTCTTTTTGTGAAATTATTTAATATAATAAACCATATTAGATCATAATATTATTAATTAATATTACTACATTGCTTTATGTAGATGACTAAGCAAGTTAGAAAGAATCACCATTCACCAGTCCCCAAAAGTGGTTGCCGCGTATTATCATTGGTAAGCATATATAATTCATGTATAATTATTACCAAAATTATTTTTATAAGGTAACACTTATTTGAATTGACATATAATTGATTCTATTACAATCAGAAATCATTACAATCAACTTTATTTTTTTTGAATTTGATTTGAAATTAATTTTGACTGATATATTTGAAATTTATTTTGGGTGATTTAGTTAACGATGTAAAACATAGAAAATCTGTAATTAAATTCAAATTAGAATTGAAAGTGAAGGTAGTGAGAAATAATTACTTTTCTATGCAAAGATTACTTTTCTTCTTATTCTTATAATTCGATTTACACTCTTATTTTAAAAAATATAAAATAATTCAATTAAATAGTTTTAAAAAATACAAAACAAAATTTTTATATGGAATATAAAATAATATTTTAATAAAAATATAAAATAACACTATACTAATCAGATGAAAAAGACTAAATTCTCTTACTCTCCCTTGGATACCAAACGACCCAATATTAATATGTGATTTTGCTCTGATATTGATTTATCCTAGTGATATCTCCTAGTGAGACTTATGGTAAGTTTTTATTGCTTACATTAATTTCAAATTAATTATGACAGGAAAGGAAGTTAATCAATATTACTTTCAAATTTTATGTAATTGTCAAGAGTCTTCACTACTACAACAAAAACTAAGTATTTTCTCATTAGGTGAGATCAGTTACATGGATCAAACGATATCATTATGTCATATCATAAACTGTCACGAGTCTTCACTATGACAATAAAAAAGATATTATTATTGATTAATAATTTTTCAATTATAAACTAAATAGATTTTCAATTATAAAGAGTTAATTTTTTAAAATTAATATTTAATTTCTATTTATTTTTTTATTTTTTAAAATTTATGTGAATTTAATTGGAATCTTACCTTACTATTTGAAAAGAACTTTGCTTGTGGTGAAGGTTAATACTCTCATAAGTCAAACGACAAAAAAAAAAAAGAATATTGAGTCTTTAACTAAATTAAATTTTTTTTGTGTGATTTCCTAAAGTATCTCCTCACCTGATAGGTGAGAAACTAGTTTATCGGGGTACGATGCCTAAGTAGGAACTCTTCCTAACAATGTTATTTTCATACACATGAATTTAGGGATCGAACTTAAGATCACATCCTTAAGGGATCTGAACTCTTTCTACTCGGACTAACACATATTAATAACTAAATTATATTTAATCGCCTAAGTAATTGCTTAAGCAGAATTTTTATAGCTTATTTTTTGAAGTTTATTTTAATAAAATAGAAGTGACTTATCACTTGACTTATTTCTTTTAGGTTGCATAAATATAAGTTGAAATAATTTATATGTAATCTTCAAGTAAAATTAATTTATTAATTTTTTTGCTAAAATTATTGGAATAAATTGTACAATTAAATGACAAATATTTTTGTTTGTATTTATTTTATAATATTTTATATTTAGATTCTTTAGTATTTATATTGAAATAAATTTTTTTATGAAAATATAATACAAATTATATTTTATGTATTTCAATTTAAACTTATAAATATTATTTCTATTTATGAATTATTACATATATTTTATGTATTAAATTTTCATTTATAATTATATTTATTTTTATTATTTAATTCTTAATTTATCCCATACATCCGCGTGAGAGTAAAAAATCTAGTAATAAAAATAAAAACAGTAATGCGTAATGGCCTTCTGACCTTCTCAATTCTTATAGATATATGATCTTAATTTGAATATTTAATTTACTTTTCCCCCTCCTTTAGGTTTTGTGAATTAATAAGAAAATGAAGATAATTAAATTAAATATATATAATAAAACTTAGTAGAAATCAAAATTAAAACACTTAGTTAAAAAATAAAAGAGTACAAATTTTCGATGTTGAATATTATTTGTTTTGATTCTTATTCAGACAATTAATTTTGATCCCTATGAAATGAGAAATTATTTAATGATCTTAGAATACAATAAATATATATTTTAGAATTATTTTTTATCTTTTATTTTAAAAAACTTTATATAAATTTTAAGTTAATAATTGAAAATTAATAATATAAATTTATCTTAAAATATATATTTATTGTATTTTAAAAATATGTAATAATTTTTCGTATTCAACGTATGACATAAATCAACAAGGGGCGGAAAAGTGGTGAGTAGGGGGCCAATCCATAAACAATAGAAAAATGGTTTTGACATGTCCACGTGTGAATTACCGAAACCTGGATGCTTCGCGTAGCTTTCCATTCCCATGGTTTCTAGACTCTCTAGACTCTTATCTAAAAGAAGGAATTCATGAGCAAATGAACTTGGCTGTTGTTTCCTGACCCTTAACCTTTGTTTAAAATTCCGAGCCATGGACTAGTACGCACGTGAGTCAAAACTCAAATCCAAACAAATTTGAACTTCGCCCTCCCTTAACGAAACTTCTTTCATCAAATGTATAATGATAGGATAGGATAGGAGACGACAGGATTTAATTTTCATCCATCGTGTAAAACTAACATTCAATGATATATAAATTCTTTTTTTTAATCTGCAATGATAGATATTTAACAAAAAAAAAATCAATGATGTGTAATAATAATAATACTACATTAATTACAAGCAGCTTCCCCTCCTTTCTTTTTACCAAAATAAACAACTTGATGAATAAATATTCATTGACAGAAAGCATTTTCATATCATTTTTCATATTTTTTTAAAAAAATTGTAAATGTGATTTATTTAAAATTTGGTATATATGAATGAAAACAGAACAACTATTTCACTGAAAACTTTTTACCAAAACTTGCTATGAATGAGTGGCACATAAATAATAAAGTAGAAAAACAATTTAAAGTAATATATACAAAATCATCAAATAGATAAATGATAAAATGCAACAATATACCAGTGCTAGTTTTCAATTCATGTATCGTTTTATGAATTTCTTTTCGTGAAAATGAGCATTTTCTTAATGAAAATTGGCCTTTGGCTATAGCACAACGTCGAGGAATTTGGTTATTAACTGTCATATTTTTCATTTTAAAAAATTGAATTTCAATTACCACTCTGACATATTTATCCACACCTATTTCATCAGCCCAATTTAATTGTAAAGGGAAAAAAGGAAGTCTTCTATAAAAAGTAAATTGAAAAATTATATAATTAAAAAAACGGAAAAATAAAAGTGTTTATAAAGAACGCCTTTTTTTTTTGTATTATATAGAGAACATGTTTTATTATTATTATTCCTCCATATATTTATACTAATAAAGTTTCCTTTTTATTATTTAATGGGTCGGAAGAGGCCAATAAAGAGGGAAGAATATTACTACTTTTTTTTTCTCTTATTGGAACTATACTCATCTTTTATCATGTTTGAATTGAAAGGAAAAGAAAATAAGGAAAATTATCCTTATAAAAATTTGCCACTTTTTTTCAATATTTTTAGTTTAAAATTTAAGAATTTATTTGCAGCTTATGTTCACAATCACACATTCGCAATTACCAAAAATCTTCATTCTTGAACAATTATAATGTGCTACACTTGCTTCAATACGTAAATATTAAAATTTAAAATTAGTGACAATATTCACGTATGTTAGTTTAAGTAGAAAATGTTTAAGTTTCTTAAAAATATAATTGAGTTTAATTTTTAAATTTATATACATAAAAATAATATCATTACGAAATATATATTTAGACATTTAATTTTATTTTAAAAAATTAATTTATTATTTATGAAGAGATAAGTTACTATAGAAAAATTAGTGGCAATATCCCACACTTATCCTAGTCCGCACACTCACTCCACTTGCCATTGCTGACACTAGTTTCTCCACCACAATAAGAAAAGTCTCCCATGTGATCTGGCTGGTTGATTCCTCTTCTTCCTCTCCCCATTACCAACCTCACAACAAACCATATGGCGGTGTGTCATTTTTTTTTTCTTGCTAATTGGAAATGCAATTTGCAGTACATATCCTGAATGATGCATGAATGATGTGCATAGGCAAATAAAGTAAATGAATAATGAGAATGACTCACTTTCCAAGTTGCCAAACAGTGCTCCATTTTATAGGTCGGCCCCCGAACCTTAAATATTGAATAAGGAAAAGTCGTGGTTGGGTGGCTAGGACACTGGCCTACCGGCTGCTGTGGACGAACTCTACCGTGTTCACCTAAGTTGGACCCCAAAACAAGTAAAAAAAAAATGTTAATGTGTGTTCTTAAAATGGTAAATGTTAAAGAAAAAAATAAAAATCATTAAATAAAAAATACAAATATTTATTATTTTTAAAAATATAAAAAAATTGATATTTTTATTTTTAAATAATTAATAATAAATTATAAATATTATTTTTAATTCTTATCATATATTCACATAATACCAAAACTAAAAAAAACTATTTTCTTTTAGTTTTTGCGGATTTTGACTTGGAACTTGGAACCAGTCTTTATTTAGACTTCACTTTGCACTGGGTCTGACTAACACTTTGTTTGACCGACTCAAGGTCCACTGGCCACCGAGAAAACTCTTCTCATAACTAAAAAACGTGCTCCACTCCACTCCACCCACCTGTATTCTCTCTGTTAATTTATATATCAAAAATATTTATTTTATTACTTTTTTATACTATTTTTAATATTAATTAATAAAATACAAACTTATAATTAATTACATGTATTAATTAATTAAAATAATATATATTAATTAGTTAATAAAATATTTATTAATTAATTTATATATATAATTAATTATAAATTTATTATTCCTTAATTAATATAAAAAGTAATGTAAAAAATTATATAAAAAATTAAAGATGTCTATATATTAATTAATTTTAAATAAATAAATAATAATAATTCTATTATAAGTTGGCACTGCGCCTACTTTCTCACCACTTGTGGCGCAACTTCCTCTACATTCTCACCTCCTTATAAAGCCACCGCACCCTCCTACACAATCACTCCAACTCCAATCCCAAAGCAAGAAGCACAAGCACCTCACCTCGCAACACAGTCTCTCTTTGTCTTAGTTGCAATTCACATAGCGTTGAGTGCAGACCAGATGGCTCTGGAAGCTCTGAAATCACCCACCACCGCCACTCCATCCTTCACCTTTGAGGAAACCAATCTCCGATACCTGGAGGCACCATGGGCGAAGCGAAAGCGTTCCAAGCGTAGCCGCATGGACAACCAGCCTTCATGCACCGAGGAAGAGTACCTCGCTCTCTGCCTCATCATGCTCGCTCGCGGCGGCGCCAATATCTCCACCGCCAAACCTCACGCCACTCCTGCTCTCTCTGATGAGTCGGCGCCGCTACTAATCACAGAACCCGCTAAGCTCAGTTACAAGTGTTCTGTGTGCAACAAAGCCTTCTCCTCTTACCAAGCACTCGGCGGACACAAGGCCAGCCACCGGAAACTCGCTGGCGGCGGTGAAGATCAGTCCACCTCCTCCGCCGTCACCACTGGTTCCGCAAATACAGCATCCAACGGCGCAGGTAGGACCCACGAGTGTTCCATCTGCCATAAGTCCTTTTCTACAGGGCAGGCCTTGGGAGGACACAAGCGTTGCCACTACGAAGGCGGTACTGGCGGCGTTAGCAGCAATATCACTGCCTCCGAAGGGGTTGGGTCCACACACACCGTCAGCCACAGCCACAGCCACCACCGCGACTTCGATCTCAACCTCCCTGCTTTTCCAGACTTTTCAACCAAGTTCTTCGTAGAGGACGAGGTCACCAGCCCTCTGCCATTGAAGAAGCCTCGTCTTTTGACCATTCCCAAGATTGAGATCCCTCAACACCAATGAATCCAACTGTCTTAGATTCAAATTTAATCAGTCCTTAGTTTTTTTTTCTTTTTTCAATTATTTGGGGATTTTTTTAGATTAATTTGTTCCTGTACATAGTACTTGGACCTGTTCGTTAGAATTTAGATTGTACTTTGACAGTGGTAATTCAATTCAATTTATTTATTTAATTTTTATTTGTGGAAATCTATTTAACTTTGCGTTATCATATCCGTGCGTAATTAATGGATGATTGATGTCATCATCTAGAATGCCCCCGCTTACGCCGTGGAATCGCCATCATGAAAAAGCTGAGCTGCGTTATCGATCGGTGCGGCAATAACAGGCGGCACTGCCTGTTTTAGTTCAGTTGAACCCACTTTCGCATATGTTTCTTTCTGTGTGTATGGGTGACCGTTTTTACTGTTGGAACAGTGCACACTTTTAAAAAAAGGGTTCAATATTTTTTTCTATACGGAAATAAACATTTTATCTTAATGATTAAGATTGCAGTGAGTAGTGATTTAACTTTTGCTGGAACCTGAGTGGATGACATGGGAGGAACACGGGGGATGTTTCGTGTTTGGTGTGCTGATAAGAACGAAGGTTTGGCTTTGGCCTTTTACACGTTGTGATGGGAACGACACGTGGAGTTACTTACCATTACATTGTTATTTTTTTATATATGATGATAATGTTCTAGCATTTCAGTTGTGTCCGATTAGTCTTGGGACGCGTCATTGAATGGTCCTAAGGTTGCTAAACGCCAAGGTTTATAAATAAGGAGGTTTTGGTTTGATACGTTTTACATGTATATGACGTACGAAAATCGATTGAAAGTTCCTTTTACAGGAGTATGATGTAGAAAAAAGAAAAAAGGAATTGAAATTTCTTGCCGTGATACGCTGTATTGTACGTGTCAATTATTTACCATACTTATCGCCAGCGATTCATTCCAATCTTCAGTTTTCCCCTCTCCACTATCTCAATTGCCATACCGCTGTCACACGCGGCATCCAACATTTAAAATTAGTTAGAGAAAGAGAAAACGTCTTTTGCTTGGTAAAGGAGGTGCCCAATTTTATGCAAAACTCTGGTGAAGTTGCTCCGCGTTAAATTAAATGAACCATGTTTTTTCTCTAGACTTCCAAGTTCCAACTCTATCTATCATCTTTACGCACCCCCCAAAAAAAAAAACAGTCAATCTATCATCTCTCTTTGCGTGTTAGAGGGAAAAAGTCCACGAAGAGAAACATAAGTGTTCATACTAGAATGTTGTTCTTTTGGCAATCAACTAACCCGTGCATAACGCCTAAGGCACACGTTTTCTAATTCTAGTTTACACGTTTGAGAATTTTTACTTCTCGAATTAATTGTCCTACTATGTACTTGAGGTCACAGTGATTTAATAATATATATTTATCATTGAATTAAACCATGAAGGTGTGGCTCAATTAGCAAACTGACCTTTATTTGGGTGGATTTTATTTGCAGTGTAAGGTTTGAATCACATTGACAACACTTTCATGGTTAGGGCCTTACTCATACCCAAATAATATAATTAGACTGGCATCCAAAAAAAAAGTGTAAAAACGCCTAAGTGTTGTTTTTTTTTTTTTTAGAGTTTAGATTTATAACAATTTCAACATATTGTTTTTTTTTTGGTGCAGAAGACAAAGAACAAAACAAACAGGTCTTCGCCAAGGGACTTCGGATGAGATTATTGGCCCTCTGGAGAGTAATTTTGTTTTAGGGAGAGGGATTTCGGATAATGTCATTGTGGTCTAAGAAGTAATACATTATTTTCATAAGACAAAAGTTAAGAAGGATTTGGTGGCCTTCAAAATTGATTTTAAAAAAGTTTATGATAGAATTAATTAAAATTTTTCGAAAGCTGTAATTTGTATGATTTTGGTTTCCCTCAAGTTTCTATTAATCTTATAATGAGTTCTGTGAAGTCTTCTACTCCGTCTTTGCTTTGGAATGGGTCTAAATTATAACTCTGCGCCTAGGAGAGGTCATTACCAAGGTGATCCGATGTCTCCCTACCTTTTTGTGATTTGTATGGAGAAATTAGCTTTGGCTATTACTCAGAAAGTTGATAGTAATCGTGGTAGCCTATTCATATCTCTAGGGGAGGTCCAGGTATTTCTTATTTATTTTTTACAGATGATGTTCTTCTTTTCTGTAAAGCAAAAAATTCTCAAGTTCGTATGGTTACTGAGGTTGTTAACAATTTTTGCAAAGCTTCTGGCCTTAAAATAAATTTTGATAAATCTCGAGCTATGAGTTCAGGTTCTGTCATGAGAAGAAGGAGGGAGAATTTTACTAGCATTTCCTCTATTCGTTTTGCCATTGATCTTGGGAAATATTTGGGTTTTCCATTGTTGAAATGAAGGGTTAAAAAGTCTGTTTTTGATCCTATTATTGAGAAAGTTCAACGTCGCTCAGCTTCGTGGAAAGGGAACCTTCTTAACAGGGCTAGTAAAGTTTGTCTTGCTAAATCTGTTTTAACGGCCATCACTACATACTCTATACAAGTTCTTTGGTTTCCCCAGAATGTTTGTAGAAGTTTAGATAAAATCACTAGAGGTTTTATATGGAATAAGAATGGTAATGCTAGGGGTTAGAATTTGGTTAATTGGGATGTGCTTACTACCCTTAAAAGATTTGGTGGGCTGAATGTTAGAAAAGCAAGAGTGTCTAATGTGACTATATTAATTGGGTAAATTGGTTTGGGCTCTTCTTCAATACCATAATAAATTATAAGTCAGCCTTTTATCCCATAAATATCTCCAGCATGTCTGTTTTGCATAGTACGGCTCTTGTTAATGCTTCCTATGTTTGGCATGGGATTATGAAGGCGTCTAAGCTGCTTGCTCCTGGGTTTGGTATCCGTTTGGGGAGTATGGATCTATCCCTTTAGTTTGACGAGTGGTTTGAATGGGGTCTTTTAAGTGACAAAGTACCTTATGTTCATATCACTGATTCCCAATTACAGGTTAAAGACCCTTGGTTGGATGGGCATTGGGTGTTTGATGACTTATGCACTATTCTTCCAGATGGTATTAAGCATCAATTGTCCTTTATTCTTGTTTTTCTGTCAGCTATTCATGAATGGTGGGTTTGGAAGAGTAAAGTCTCTCGTGTGCATACGGTCTCTGCTGGTTATTTTTTGTTTTTGGATAGAAGTCATTCTTGGGTTGACATTTCGATTTCCCGGTCTTGGATTTGGAAGTTGGGTGTTCTTGAGAAAATTCAATTTCTTGTTTGGACATTTCGATTTACTCCTATCAAGTTAGATTATTTTTAATATGTGTGGAATATATATTGGTTTAACCCATTTGTGATCAATTTTATTATTGATTATTATAGTTTCTTGTAGTCACATGCTCACTTATTGTAAGGCCAATATTGTGTTTTGTAAATCTTGTGAGATATGATCTCTAAGAGTTCCATCCAGAATATTTATAATTATTTTTGTCAATCTTTCCCTTTTAACAACTTATCATGATCACGTGTCTTAGGTTGCCTTTTTTTCCTAGTCTCTTCCTCATAATTTGTAATAGAAGCCAAAACTGTGGGATGATTGGCAATCAAATAATTGGGAATTAATGACTTGTCCCCCTTGTGTCCCTCTTCAATCACACAGTTAGTAACCTCCACTTCTCCACTGCCAGCCACCATATTAGAAGGAGCGGCATTAATAACTATATCCTACTTAGCCATCTTCACGGTCTCTCATCAAATGCCCTTAACAACCACAAACTTGCATAAATGATATGAAGACCCTCGTATTCCACTTTATACTAGTAACCTCTTTGCCATACTTTTCCTACTATGAGTTGGTTGAGATCAATCTCGACACAAATCCGAGCAAAGTGGCCTCTAGACACTTTTAAAGTATTCGAATCCACTTTTATTGGTCTGCCAACTGCAAAGGACATAACAAACAGGAAACTCTCATCATAGTAGATTAAATTTAGACCAAGGAAACGGATCCAAACCATGGTACATTCAATCTTTGCCACTAGAAAAACGAAGTGAGGGGACCAAGTGGAAACTGCTAAATAGTGATCAAACAACATCTAGAGACCCCCTCCCATAACCTTATCCTTATCTTCCTCCAAGTCAAATTTCACCATGAACAAACCTCTTCCATATCCATTATCTCAAACGCACCTGCTAGTTTCCAAAAGGACTTAAGCTTATCATTCATCAACTTGTAACCAATATTTTTTCCTAGGAGCTTGATTATCAAAGCATCCTGCCATGGCAAACGTAACTCTTTAAAAACACTATCATCCAACTGCACTTTTGGTAACAAGCAGTTCCCTCCTTCGTACTCAACTTTCGCCAAACCTTGTTGGATAAGGTCTTGTTTCACACGTTGTGGTGGTGGTGGTTTGTTCCCCAACACCTTTTCCTTAAAGGATGTCTCCGGCTGCACTCTACTGCCTCCATCAGGTGGCTTGTCTGATGGAGAAGGGTTTGTCCTAATAGAGAACTCAAGCACTCATTTTCTTACAATTGCAACATATTGTAAAATCACAAGATAATATTTTGCATTATTTGAATTCAATTTTTTTTTATAGTTATAATAATGTTTAAGGGGTTAGTCGAATAAAAACGCATGCAGTGATATTCTCATCAAGAGATCAATTTTTTTTTCATTACTATTCTATAAGTTCAATGAATCAATGCTATTAACTTCAACATCACATATAATAATATTTATAAATAACTTTGATTTAATAATGAAAAATTACTAACAAAAATCAAATTCAAAATCACTTTAGCCATAACACCAATTAAATCAACCTTCATTAACAACTCATTTAAGGATAGTATTCATACGATAATGTTATACAACAATATATTTTCTGTAATGGCTTCGGCCCGTTGCTTATAAAAAGAAAAATATATTTTTTGTAATTTATTTTGAATATTTTATCAAATTTTTATTTTTATTTTAAATGTGAATTTAATTTTGATTCATTAATACTATAAAAACTTTGCATTATCCGCTAGTTATATAACGTCACATATTTAAAAAATTAAATTATAAATTATCTGCTTTGACTTTGATCTTTAATTTCTGATATTTGTTATTTATAAAATATAATAAACAGTTTTGTGCTTATAATTGTTAAAAATATATTTTTTTTAAAGGCGGCGACGATGAATTTGGCCGAAAACTCGATTTTTTGCCGTTAAGGCTTTTTTTTTTTAAAAAACAAGGAGTTTTTCCCTAAGGTTGACTGTTCCTGTAACCTTTCAACTGCCATGAATGTCCTTCGCAGAATCCTTCTTGGGATGTCCAGGTTCTTCAGATCTTGTTCTTCCTAGTTGCCAAAAGGTGGCGCCCTTATGCTTTGGAAGATATGTAGTGTAAATTTAAATTTGGTTAAATTATAATTACATCGTTATAGCAATATATGCTTAGGTACTTAACAATATTTTAAAAATTAATTTCTCATTAATTAGTAAGATATATTTTTAAAAATAAAATAAAATTATAATTTTAGTTTATATAATTTTTATTTAAATTAATCATTATACTTACAAATATTTTTAAACAATCTCAATCATCAATTTATGTTATAGTACCATTAATTTAATCAATATTAGATATTTAACAAGAAAAAAGAACATTTAAAGAAACACTTATACAAAACAAATGAGCAACTATAAGAATATTTAGTAGAATAAAGAATCACTGCTAGATGTTTTATAAAAAAAGGAGCATGAAAGCATCTAAAAGAACATTTAATTAAACAAAGAAATATTTAATAAATTAGTCAATTGAAAGTTATAACGATAAAAGAAGTTTAAGACTATTTTGAAAATATTTATAAGAATTAATTTGAAAAAAAAATTATAAGAACAAAATTAAAAATGAATGAACCAAAATTCTATTTTAATCTTTAAATTTTTATATAATAATTGTATAATTTTATAAGATAAATATTTATTTATAATACTCAAGAATTAAATTAAATGTACTTATTATTTATAATAAATTATGCATAATTTTAGTTTTTTTACTTTATTAACTTATAAAATTAATGTAAAAATTTTCTATATAAATAAAAATACTAATGCTTGATTACATATCTATAGATAAATAATTTTATAAAACTTGATATATGATTAACAAGATAATTAAGTATATAAATTAACGTATTTATGCCATCTAACAACTCTTTTGTGTAATTTTTTTCCCGTTAATTAGATTATACAAAAAACATGTTATACATACAACAAAAGACATTCACGAATCCAGCCTCATATGTATTGACCTCTTGCCAATGTTTTTAGTACTGGACTAATAATTGTATTGGTAAAGAGAAAAAGCTAAGGTTTCGAGGTTTTACTTAAATTAATTAGTGGGGTTCAACTGGAGTTTTATATATATATATATATATATATAAAACAATGTATAAGAAAAATATAATATTCATATGTTAATTGCATAAATAATATAAAAAAATATTGGAATGTATTTTGCATAAATAATATAAAAAATATTGTGTATTTTCATAGTTATATTCATTTATTATGTAAATAAATATTAAATTAAAAGTATTATTATACTAATATTAACATGATTTTTTAACATATATTAATCCCACATCAAGTAAGTAAAAAGGTAAAAAGTGAAACATCTCATTATAAATTGAAGTCAACTCTTATTGCATTACATACTCCAATCACACATTTGACAAAATAATAGGAAAAATGCTTATTTCTAAAAAAGAAATTTTGATTTTTTAAAAAAAGACTGGATAAATCATGTGAATCGTGATCGATTTAAATGGATTAACTAGTTCAGGATCTATTTCTGATATTTTTACCAATTTTTTAAAATTCAATTTTTGTCAAGGATCATTCCCAATTTTTCTGGTGATCCGGTTCTAAAAGCAATGTCTCTTACACCTTATCACACAATGGCCGTCATTCCTAGTCATCTGGAACTAACATAATCGGCATTGATCCAGTGAACAGTCAATTCATAGTGTCATCCTCCGAACCCCTTGCATTTTATCTGATTGATATTTTCGTGGTTGAGGGAGAGTCTAAGGCTGTGTTTGGGAGGGAGGGTTAGAAGGGAAAGGGAAGGAATGGGAGGTTTGGAATTGAGAAACTTTTGTTTGGGAGTTTTGAAAATAAGAGGGAAGGGAAAGTGAGATTTTCGGATTCCCTCCAAACCCCTTCAGTTCAGTTCCTCCAAATTGGGGGATTTTGGTGTGAAATTACCCACTTATCCTTCATCCCAAATCCCTTACCCACCCCACCTCACCGACACAGCACTCATCCCTGGCTCGTCTCTGCACTCGAAGAAGCCTTGACAAAGAAACAAGACGCAGCAGCAACCAACGAGCTTTGAAGGGCGATGGGCTTCAAACGGTGGTGCACTATCATCAAATGGTGATAGGCTTCGAACAGGGGTGGCCGACCGGGTTCTAATTGCGATGGTAACACGACGATGGAAACGGTCAAAATCGGGGCGGCGGCGAAGGAGGCACGTAAGGCGATGGTGGTCTTGCTGTGCACCGCGTGCGCACTCCTCATGGCGGTGTTGTACATCGTCAACGCTGGATTCTCACAGCATAGCATAGCAGAAGGCTCCCACATATATATTCCAATTCCAAACATGATATTCCCTTATGAAGTAGACTCTGGATTCTCCATACTCAATAGTGAATACTGGTCTTGCTTATTTTTATTTTTTTGGTTAAAGAATACTGGTTTTGGTTAAAGAATACTGGTCTTGCTTATTATTCGGGTTATAAGCTTATTTGAATTCTCTTTATTTTCAGGAATTTTATACTGTACATAGTGTTGGGTTTTAAGCCTTATATTATTTAGAATAATGATCATTTGTATCTCATATAATAATCACACTTCTTTTAATATAAAATGAAAGTTGATTAATAAAATATAAATTGTTAGTAATAAAGTATAAGTTTTTAAAAAAGAAAAATTGTAGTGGGAGAAATTTTAGACATTTATTTTTTAGTTTTTCACATTAATATTTTTTATAAAATGTTAATTATGTTTATTTTTTTGAATAAAGGGTAAAATTATAAAAAATATATTCTAAACCCTCCATTTCTTTCTCTTCATATATTTCACACTTCCAAACAAGGAGAAGGGTAACCTCTCATTTTCCTTCCATTCCTTTCCCTTTAAACCCTTCCCCTTCCTTTCCCTCCAAACTTCCAAACAAACCCTAAGTGAATTTAGAGGAAAGTTAAGGCGGTGTATTGACATTTTCCCTATAATTTAATATAACAATTTTACATGTTAGTATGATTTTTTTTTTTACATGCATGTTAGTCTGATTTAAATAATAACAATGGTAACTGATAAATCAGTGACAATTTATTCATCCTTTGAAAATTTTATTGAGAGAGGAACAAGAAAAAAATAAAAACCTTACTTCAGCGTTTTGTTGTTTTTCTTTTTAGAATTTCTGCATGTATATGAACTTTATGAACGCATCTTCCATTGTTGAAACAATTGTCCAATTCCTTTCAGGCTTTCACACATCCCCTTTTACAATAATCCATTATGACCTTTGCTTCGCCACTAAATGCCGAAAATTGACTCAAAAGCGAATAAGCACTGAATGTGCTCGTTTTAGCCAAAGAATAATGCTTTGGCACATAGCATCTGAGTGTACATCATCTCAAGTTAGAGTGAGGTGTCAGAGTAGAAGTGTAGGAGTTGAAGTGTAGGTGTGTATATAGTAGAGTATATGATAGGTGTTTTATAGCAAGGCAAAAGAAAAAAATATTTTTCCTGAATTTGAGGCCAGGAAAGATACCTCTAGAAATAGAAGAGATAATAGAATTTTCTGAGTAATACTTATTGCATTTCATTCCTTTCATTACATCCCTATATACTACTCATACGTAAAGGGAAATAATAGAAACTGACAGAAATGAAAATCACAAACCCAATCATTAGGTGTCAACACAATACCAAAATCTACCACTCATGACAGCTCACATATGAAATCCTAATAGAAAATCTACCACTCAATGGATGAAATCATCCCATCCTGGTGGTCGTTTAAGGACTCTCTTGGGCCTATCTCCATTAGCTGACTCAGCACCTAATGCCTCACATCCTTTTGGACAAACACTTACTGGGTCTAGGGTACTATCATGCCCTACTCCTTGGAAAAACACCTTGTCCTCAAGGTGGTAGGAAGCATTCAATCCATCCCAGTCCTCCCAAGTGGTGTCTTCGGGTGGTAAGCCCAGCCATTGCACCAAAACCAACCTTCATGGAGGGTCGGCAGAGGAGTCCCACTTATAATCGAGGATGCAAAGTGGTTGAATAACAGGTTTGCTATCAAGAACCTGGTCTGGAATGTCCTATTGGGACTGCACTGGTCCGTGTTGGGGTTTGAGCAATGAGTAATGAAACACCGGGTGGATCTTGGCAGTCTCTGGTAGAGCTAAACGATAAGCAACCAAACCAATTACCTTAATTACCTGATATGGACCATAATATCTCTTTCCCAACTTCTGATAACGGGCACCGGAGAGGGAGACTTGGAGATAGGGGCGAAGCTTCACATAGACCCAATCTCCAACAATATACTTAACATCTCTGCAGTGCATATCAGTAGTATTTTTCATCTGTTGCTGAGCTTTCTGCAATTTTCTCTTGAGGAATTCTAGCATATCTCTGCTAGAAGAAATGAAAGAATCAATAGCTTCCACAGATGATGAGCCAGTTATGTATTGAGGAATGTTGGGAGGAGGTTTCCCATAAGTTACTTGGAATGGAGTCAGGCCAGTTGCAGAGTGACATGTAGTGTTATAACACCATTCGGATAAACTCAGAAACTTACCCCACTGAGAGGGTTTATGATGCACATAAGCTCTCAGATACTGCTCCATTATTCTGTTTAACACCTCAGTTTGCCCATCACTTTGTGGGTGATATGATGTGCTCATGCGCAGCTTGGTCCCATTCAATTTGAAAAGTTCCTTCCAGAATTAGCTCATGAAAACTGGGTCCCTGTCTGAGATTAGACTCTTAGGGAACCCGTGAAGTTTACAAATCAGATCAATTAAGAGCTGAGCAATTTTGTAGGCTGTAAAATGAGTAAGCAGCATACCGAAATGAGCATCTTTTGAAAATCGGTCCACTACAACTAAGATCACAGTGGAACCTTGGTAGGATGGTAATCCTATAATGAAATCCAATACCAACTCCTCCCATGGGCCTGACGAAGGTGGGATAGGTTGTAATAAAACAGGAGACTTCTTAGGGACATATTTCGTGTGTTGGTAGTCAGAGCATTGTAGGATGTAGTGATGAACATCTTGTTTCATCCCCTACCCAAAAAAATTCTCCTTAAGTCTACTAAGAGTTTTTGCAAGTCCCATGTGGCCCCCTAGTGGAGACCTATGAAATTCTTCCAATAGAAGCGGAATAAAAGGGTTGACTTTGTTGATCTAAATGCGTCCTTTAAAAAACAACAAGTCATTGGACAGTTGATAGTCGGGATGATCTCCAAGGTGCTGCTGTACGACTTGTGCCAAATCAAGGAAATCCTTATTGCGAACCAATTCCTTCTTAAGATTGTCCAAAAATTGATAATGAGGCATAGTAAGTATCTAATAAGCATTAGTGGACTGCTCATGGATGCGAGACAAAGCATCAGCTACTGTGTTGCTCTTACCATCTTTGTATTGAATGGTATAGTCATAGTCAATCAATTTTGCAAGGTAGACATATTGCTCAAGGGTCTGCACAGCTTGGCACATCAATTCCTTCAAGCTTCGATGATCAGTAAGAATGGTGAAAGGGTGACCAAGCAAATATTGTCTCCATCGCTTTACTGCAGTAGTGATAGCATGGAGCTCCCGAATGTAAGTTGAGGAGTGCATTAATTTAGGACAGAATTGCTTACTGAAATAAGTAATTGGGTGATTGGGCTACATCAGAACCGCTCCCATGCCTGTCCCCGAGGCATCCGTTTCTATGATAAAAGGTAAACTAAAATCGGGTAGGCCCAAAACTGAAGCCTTGGTCATAGCTGTCTTGAGCTGTTCGAATGCCAATTGCGCCTCACAACCCCATTTGAAACGATCTTTCCGAAGCAGCACTGTTAAGGGTGAAGCAATCTTCGCATAATCTTTGATAAATCGAAGATAGAACCCGGTGAGACCAAGGAAACCACGCAATGATTTGAGAGAATTTGGCACATGCCAGTCTTGCATTGCTTGGATTTTTTATGGTTCTGGTTC
The DNA here is from genome assembly GCA_029884595.1 of Ormosia semicastrata. Lineage (NCBI taxonomy): Eukaryota > Viridiplantae > Streptophyta > Magnoliopsida > Fabales > Fabaceae > Ormosia > Ormosia semicastrata. The sequence continues at coordinate 9,180,131 of JAQQTO010000046.1, read as the reverse complement.
AAACCCGTTAGTCGAAACAACATGGCCCAGGTATTCAATTTTTCTCTGACCAAATGCACACTTAGAATGTTTGAGGAAAAACTGACCTTGTTGCAATGTATGGAAAACTAGCTCGAGGTGTTGTAAATGTTCTTCGAAATGCTTGCTGAAAGTCAGTATATCGTCAAAGAACACGAGCACGAACTTACAGAGAAATGGTTTGAACAATTCGTTCATCGTGGCCTGAAAAGTGGATGGGGCATTGATAATCACATATTTTATTCATTAAGAAACCCTTATGTTTAGTCATTTACACTCTCCATATTCTTAATTGATTGAATTTGGTATGATTTTGTGAGTTTGAGCTCAAATTGGTCCTAATTGAATATTTTTAGCATTATTGAGATTTTACACTGTTTCTGTATTTTGGCCATAACTTGAGTTCCTGATATCTGATAATCATTAATTTTATCTTGTAGGAAAGCTAAGAGGAAGCTCTACAACTTTGATGAAGAGCTCGAAGTCCTAAACAGATGTCTAAGGGACCTAAGTTTACATGGAAGTCAGAATACGGGTTCTTTTATCACTAGAATCCGAACGGTGTGCACTCATAAAATCATATCTTAAGATGTAATAATGGAGATGGGCTGAAATTTGGATAGTTGATAGTCCAGACCCAAATAAACAACTTTCATGAAGAATATCTTTTGAAATAATTAAGTCTAATGGGTCATTTTGGACTTGCAAGTCGGAACAGATGTGCTGAAGTTGGATTTGAGCAACCTGTGGTATTTGGGTCATTTCTTGGGCTGTAGGAAGCCAAATTGGACGATCCAGATATGCATGTTATAGCCAAGACAAAGATCTACAACTTTCATGAAGAGTACTTTTCATGAATCTGAATTATAATTGGTCATTTTTGGCTTCCAAGTCAGACCAAGGAATTTTTGCACTCAACCAAACCACTCCACTCTACTCAACCAAATCACTCCACTCAACCAACCCACTCACTCCACTCATTCACTCAACCACTCAACCACTCCACTCATCCACTCAACCAAATCATTCCACTCAACCATTCATCCACTCATCCACTCAACTAACCCACTCAACCAATATTTAATCCACTCCACTCAAACCAACCCACTCATCCACTAACCCACTCATCCATCCACTCACCTTTGTCATTTTGTTACCCTAAACTTCTATAAAAGGGCACCATTGGTTATCATGTAGGGGGTTGGAGGTTGGACTCTCTTTCATTTCTCTCAATTTTTCTTGTGATTTTCTTCTAGCTATGTGTAACTAAACCTCCCTTGGTTAAGGGGGTGATGAAACCACTAGTATTGATGTTGTAAACTTTGCATATTTGATTATTTCAACACAGTTATGTTTTTATTCATATATTTCTGAATCTATTGTTGGTATGAAGGTTTTTGTACTTGTTCCTACTTTCAAAGTAGTAGATCTAGGTTTATTATACGCTTTTAGTAGTAGATCTAGTGGGATGTATGATGTTCATGTGGGTATAATTATCTTTGTGCTATTTGCCGTTATAAAAGTGGTAGATCTGGGTTTATTATCTTGCGCTTCGTATTAGATCTAGAGAAATATATGTTCTAAGTAATTTAATCCCGGTGTGTGATTAGATCTTAGTGTAATTGGTTTTCTAAATCTTAATGCAATTGTTGGATAGTTGTAAGAGCGGCGTTTATGACTAATCGGTGATTAGGAGTTGATTTGAAATGATTCTTGAATTGCCAACACGTAAGGAAAACAGAGATTTACTCTCACAATTGCATAAAAACATAATTGAGCATGTTGGAATAAAATGATATGTGGATTTACATCATCATATAAATCTAGTGGTGGATTCAATCTCTTAACCAATTTTCTTATATTGTTATTTTTAGTTTATTTATTATTATTGTCTTTAAAATTGTTCATTATTCATCAAAACTCCAAAACCCCCTATTTATTGTTTATTGTCAATCAGAGTCTAAATTAGGAATTATTTGATAGTGTTAATTGAATTGGTTCTTGTGGATCGAATATTACTAACTACAACTAGTTGTAAGGTTTTTATTTTCTCGTGGACCCGATAATCGATTTTTATCTGAATTTTAATTACTACATCCGCACGCATCAGAATTTTGGCACCGTTGCCGGGGAGCCAATTTTTCAATTACACTATTAATTTATTTCCGATTTTTACTCTATTTTTATTTTGATTGTTAATTTTTTTTTTTGATGTTTTCTTTCTGAGTGTCTTATAGGTGTTGATGTCCATTAATCATGGATGCTTGTGGGATTTGCTTATCACCTGGACATATCACTGATTTGTGTCCTACTTTGCTAGTGGACACAAATGAGGAAGTAAAGGCAGTATGAGGATATTCTGAACCTTCCGACAACTACAACCCCTACTCCAATACGTATTATCCAGAATGGTGGGACTATCCTAACTTGAGTTATGGACAGCAACCTCATAATCAACCTCCGGCCTATGAACTTCCAGAATTTCAGCAGAGGCAAACATATTTCCTCTCGAGACAAGAAGAAGTTCAAGATCCTTGTGCACCGAACCTTCATTGAAAGAACTAATAAGAGAAATGACCATTGATATTATGCGGTTTCAACAAGAAACAAGGGCCGCAATCAATGACATACAAAACTCTTTGGATCAGTTAGCCATACAACTCAAAATGCGTCGATGGCGAGCCTAAATTCTGAAAGACTTCCTTCATAACCCAAAGAGGATGTGATGGAAGATCCTAGTGCTGACATATTGCAAAATGAGAAGACGTTAGATGAATCCACCTCTCCTCTATATACCACTACAGAGAAAGACCAAGAGCCTAAACAGGTAAATGAGGAAGGGAAAAACTCTGAAACCCCCAAGGTAAGTAATCTTGAACCCCTTCTTAATGTAGTGGAGGAGCAACATGATGAGTTGTGTGATGAATTTCCTGATTTTATTGGTTTCAATAATTATATTCATTACCACTCATGTACTAATATAATATGTGCTAGTCAATTGTCGCAGATTTCTCATCAGAGTTGAAAGTTGATGATTCTGTTTACAAAACAATCTAAGACCCAAAGGGAGGAGGAATTACGTGCCATGGAAGAATTTTAGAAAAGGAAGAAAAGCACCCGATGGAATGAAATCCTTCTTGAAGTAGACTTTGTTTTTGGGCCATCATTCAAGTAGAAACAATGCATATGAAGGCGATTAAGTGCACATATTACTTTTCGATGGTGAAACCAAGGAAAATAAGGGCCAACTGGGACCCTGGTGGGAGCCCTTATCTTTAAAGCTTAATTTGTTCATCACACAACCAATGGCATTCTCGGTGAAAGCTCTCATATTATTTCACCTACGAGTTTGGTCATCATACTTCAACCAATGGGACCCCTATGAAAGCTATCATGTTGTCTTAACTATAGCTTGGTCATCATGTTTCAAACAATGGGATCCTGGTGGAGTCTTTTCACCTACCTCACTTGATAAGGCAATAAGGCCAATAAACACCGTCTCAAACAATATCATGAACTACCAAAGAATGCAGAGTGGAGGTGATGAACCTTCTCCATCCGCATTATGAATAAAAAAATAATAATAATAATAAAATGAAATGAAAAACCAAAAAAAAGAAAACAAAAAAAATTATTAACCTTTTATTTTTATCTTTATTTTTATTTTTTATTTTCTATTTTTTTATAATTTTTAATTCTCCATTTTCTTTTCTTGTACATATTAATAGTGGGGTTAATTCTCTTTTTTTTTTTATTTTTATTTTTTTTTGTACAAATGGGGTAATTCTCCTTTTATTTTTTTTGTATATACTAACTCAAATGGGAGAATCTCTCCCTTTTTTTTATTTTTTTATTTACATACTAACAAAATTTCGGAACCTCTCCCTTTTACTTTCTGTAATTTTTTTATTTATTTATTATTTTTGTCATTTATTTATTTTCTAAGAAATTTTTTTTTTATTTATTATTTATTATTTTTGTCGTTTATTTATTTCCTTGTCATTTATTTTCTCATTTATTTTTGTTATTTATTTATTTATTTATTTTTTATTTTTTTATTTTTTTTTTTGCTTATTAATTTATTTGGTGGTTGGTTTCTACCACACCATTTTTGAATTTTTTTATTTGGTGGTTGGTTTATTACCCCACATTTGCTATTTTATTTATTTATTTTATTTATTTGGTGGTTGGTTTATTACCCCACCTTTGCTATTTTATTTATTTATTTTATTTATTTGGTGGTTGGTTTATTACCCCACCTTTGTTATTTTTTTTATTTGGTGGTTGGTTTATTACCCCACCTTTGTTATTTTTTTTATTCGGTGGTTGATTTATTCCACACCTTTGTAAATATTTATTTGGTGGCTGGATTTATACCACACCTTTGTATATATATTTTTTTATTTTTTTTATTTGGTGGCTGAAAATATTTCATGTGTTTTCATTTCAAAACAAAAAAAAAAAAAAAAAAAAAAAAAAAAACAACATTTGATGCCCACAATAATTGGACAACAATTGCGAAAATCTTGCAAAAGATAGATTTTATTGGCCTACTTTATTCAAGGTCTACTACACCTTTTGCAAAAGCTGCGGAAATTGGTCAAAAATGTTCTGCTTTGAGATTATCATCCGCACCTACTCCTTAGAAAATTGAGATCAAGAATGCGCAGTTCTTTGGTTGTCAAACACGTGGGGCTAGATATTGAGGATCCTAGGAATGGTAATGCGCTTAAAGTTAATGGACAAAGACTCAACCATTCCAAAAACCAAGTTCAGCGATTCTTTGTGTTCCCTTTAAATGGCGGATAACGGATTTCTGCGTGACTCTCAAGTCGGTTTGTTTTTCGGTTTCATAATAACGATTTCTTCTCCTTTCAAAATGGATGTCATTCTCTCAAATCTAAGAAAACATTTTCCTTCTCTCCCCTCTAAATGCTCTAACAAAAGTCTATGAAGCTAGGTGTGAAAGAGCGAGATTGTTAATGTATAAGGGCATCCCGATAAGATATACATTTGGATAATCGAAGCAAAGGTTCGTCTAGTGTGAATCTTGATTCATTTGTCCCATACATGCCCGGTCTCGGTAAAAGTTCATTTTCAAAAAGGAGAAGAGCAAAAGAATGAAAGTTTGTTACAAGTGTGCACGATGGGAATTGCAACACGCGATGTCACTTTTGGGGATGGTTTCTATAAATAGAGAGATAAAATATTCTTCATTAAGAATGGATGAGTAAGAGTCATTAGATATTATCTTATTGACTCTTGAGACGCATTCTTGTGGAGTTGTGCGGCGTGAACTTCTTAGTTTGTGGAATCTCTTCAAGGATGAACAAGAGCGTTATAGTCTTGGGAATCACTCAAAAGACCCTGTTTGTCAATTTATAAGAAAATTGGATGGGAAGCTTATCCTCGACTCATGTCTTGATTTAAGCCATTAGTTTGGACGTTAAACCGTAGCGGAGTGTGAGCCATATCTACAAACAATCAGACACGTATCATCCTCTTCTTCTTCTTCTTCATGTCATCTTTAAAAAAAAAAAAAATAAAAAAAAAAAAAAAAAAAAACAAAACAAAAACAAAAAAGAAAAGAAAAAAAAAGATTCTCGTGTTTCTTAATTTCAACCTTTTCTCGACACCAATGCCAACCTACCCATATAGGTGTTATCATTACTTTTTCTATTCTCTTCCTTATTTAAACACTACATTTCCTTCACTTTCCTTCAACTTAAAATCATTCAAAGGGAGTGTGAGTGTAAAATGGAGGAACTTCTTCTTCTCGTTCGTAGATTTGTCAATAATCTGTGTATTTTGTGGGACAAGTTATGGGAATGGTTTAGAGTTTGTAAACGACAAGCACATTGGTAGAACACTTGCTTTGCGAGGAACATTCGTGTAGTATATAGGGGAGGTTGCATTGGGTTAATGGGGGCATTATCACTTTCTCGCATTTGTAAGAGGTGGTCAAGTTTTAGGTGTCATTCTTTTAACTCGAAGGAACATCGTTGGAAAGACAGTTGGATTTTTAAGGTATCCTCTATGCATGAACGAATGAAGGCGATGCTTGACAACTCGATGCATTCATTGCCTTACCTGGTGGTTTTGGTACTTTGGAAGAAGTCTTTCAAATTGTCTCTTGGGCTCAACTGAACATCCACCATAAACCCATAGGTTTGTTGAATGTTAATAATTTCTTTGATAATTTGTTATCTTTTGTTGACCATGCTGTGGAACAGAAATTTGTCACACCTTTTGCAAGACAACTCCTTATCTCTGCTTCTACTGTTGATGAATTGATTGATAAATTAGAAACATTTGTTTATGAACTGATCCAGTAATAACTAAGATAGATTGGTCCGAAGGAAGCGGTGAAGGAAGTGGTGAAGGAAGCAAAATGAAAAGAAAGCCAGCCAAGACACTCCAACTATTTAAATAATTACTAGCTTTGGTTTTATTTATTGTACTTTGTTTTTGTTTGTGTGAGGTTTTTCTTTTCATTAATTGCAAAGAATTGGATCTGATGCGACAATGAAATGGGATCGATTTTTTACGCTTAGCGTTGATTCACTTCTTATCGATTGTGTTGCTCTTTTCTATATCTCTTTTCACATTGAGGACAATGCTTATATTAAGTGTGGGGAGAGATTTTAGCGTTTTTAAAAAAAAAAATTCATTTCAAAAAAAAAAAAAAGAGTTTCATTGCATGATTGAATAACTTTTCTCCCTTCTTGAACTGATATGCTTGGTGATGGATGATTGAATTGATGAATTGAGTTTGATGGATGCATACCTTGTGAGATTTTGAGCCTAATGGATGGATTCAACATTTATGCCATTCTCTTCTTTCTTGTGTGATTTTCACTCATGTTAATGACCACTCTAGAACTTGCTTTGATTCTTTTTAAGGCTACATTTCACTTGCATGCATGAACATGATTGAGGCCGTCTTTCTTAATTAGCTAGTTTAACCAAATAGTCAACCTTGTTTTCAATATGATATCAAGCACTCTTTTGACTTCTTGAAAATTTTCTGATTCTTGCCAACCTTGTATATTTTCCTTTGCTTAACCCCTTTGAGCTTATTTGACCATTCCTTGTTTCTAGCTCATTATGTGCCTTAAATGAAAAATCGTGTTCTTACTTTACCTTAGGGAATAAAAGAACATTAGCTTGGTTAATGGATGAGTTTTTGAACAAGTGTGGGGGTGTGTGTAAAAAATGGTTGTTGAAAAAGGAAAGAGTGCCTAAAAAAAAAAACAAAAAGTAAAAAAAATGTATGTATACAGTTATGTTCAAATATGAAAAAAAGAAAAAAAGAAAAGGATTGAGAAATGAATATGTAAAGGGTTATACATTAGAGTTGGGATGAACTTTTATGCTTGTTATTTGAACTCAGCTCTCATTTGCTTTTATTCTCTTTGGTATTTATCCTCTCATATCCATTTTATCCTCTTTTGTTATCTTGACCTCACTACAACCTTGAATAAAGTCCTCATGATTTGTGTATGCATGTGTTTTGAGTAGTGGAGAAGTAGAAGATAAGCAAGCTTATGGTAGTGTAATTTTCATGGGTTGAATTGAGTGAAATACCTACCTTTTAAACACTTGAGAGATTGAGAGGGAATCTTGTGAAGATCTATCATTCTCGATTCATATTGAAGATACCTTGCTTGTTGGTTTGAGATGTGGAGAATTGTTAACTCATGAATGTTTTGATCCTTTGAACCTTTGGTCATTCTTCTTGATTGTAAAATTTTGGGCTCTTGAAGTTAGAATTTAAAATTTTGTTAATCTCTTATGTCTTTGTTTTGGTCTTGAGTTTTGCCCAGGAGTGCAAAAAGCTAAGTGTGGGGGAATTTGATAATCACATATTTTATTCATTAAGAAACTCTTATGTTTAGTCATTTACACTCTCCATATTCTTAATTGATTGAATTTGGTATGATTTTGTGAGTTTGAGCTCAAATTGGTCCTAATTGAATATTTTGAGCATTATTGAGATTTTACACTGTTTCTGTATTTTGGCCATAACTTGAGTTCCTAATATCTGATAATCATTAATTTTATCTTGTAGGAAAGCTAAGAGGAAGCTCTACAACTTTGATGAAGAGCTCGAAGTCCTAAACAGATGTCTAAGGGACCTAAGTTTACATGGAAGTCAGAATACGGGTTCTGTCACTAGAATCCGAACGGTGTGCACTCATAAAATCATATCTCAAGATGTAATAATGGAGATGGGTTGAAATTTGGATAGTTGATAGTCCAGACCCAAATAAACAACTTTCATGAAGAATACCTTTTGAAATAATTAAGTCTAATGGGTCATTTTGGACTTGCAAGTCGGAACAGAGGTGCTGAAGTTGGGTTTGAGCAACCTGTGGTATTTGGGTCATTTCTTGGGCTGTAGGAAGCCAAATTGGACGATCCAGATATGCATGTTATAGCCAAGACAAAGATTTACAACTTTCATGAAGAGTACTTTTCATGAATCTGAATTATAATCGGTCGTTTTTGGCTTCCAAGTCAGACCAAGGAATTTTCGCACTCAACCAAACCACTCCACTCTACTCAACCAAATCACTCCACTCAACCAACCCACTCACTCCACTCATTCACTCAACCACTCCACTCATCCACTCAACCACTCATCCACTCAACTAACCAACTCAACTAATGTTTAATCCACTCCACTCAAACCAACCCACTCATCCACTAACCCACTCATCCATCCACTCACCTTTGTCATTTTGTTACCCTAGACTTCTATAAAAGAGCACCATTGGTTATCATGTAGGGGGTTGGAGGTTGGACTCTCCTTCATTTCTCTCAGTTTTTCTTGTGATTTCCTTCTAGCTATGTGTAACTAAACCTCCCTTGGTTAAGGGGGTGATGAAACCACTAGTATTGATGTTGTAAACTTTGCATATTTGATTATTTCAACACAGTTATGTTTTTATTCATATTTTCTCGAATCTATTGTTGGTATGAAGGTTTTTGTACTTGTTCCTACTTTCAAAGTAGTAGATCTAGGTTTATTATGCGCGATTGCGGTAGTAGATCTAGTGGGATGTATGATGTTCATATGGGTATAATTATCTTTGTGCTATATTTGTCGAGCTTATAAAAGTGGTAGATCTGCGGTTTATTATGCGCGGCGCATTTGGTATTAGATCTAGAGAAATATATGTTCTAAGTAATTTAATCCGGTGTGTGATTAGATCTTAGTGTAATTGGTTTTCTAAATCTTAATGCAATTATTGGATAGTTGTAAGAGCGGTTGCTTTATGACTAATCGGTGATTAGGAGTTGATTTGGCTGATTTCTTTGAATTGGCCAACACGTAAGGAAAACAGAGATTTACTCTCACAATTGCATAAAAACATAATTGAGCATGTTGGAATAAAATGATATGTGGATTTACATCATCATATAAATCTAGTGGTGGATTCAATCTCTTAACCAATTTTCTTATATTGTTATTTTTAGTTTATTTATTATTATTGTCTTTAAAATTGTTCATTATTCATCAAAACTCCAAAACCCCCTATTTACTGTTTATTGTCAATCAGAGTCTAAATTAGGAATTATTTGATAGTGTTAATTGAATTGGTTCTCTGTGGATCGACCCTTACTAACTACAACTAGTTGTAAGGTTTTTATTTTCTGGTGGACCTGACAACTGATTTTTATCTGAATTTTAATTACTACATCCGCACGCATCAGGCATTACAGAGGCCAAATGGCATGACCTTGTACTCGTAGTGGCCCTGGTGAGTGCGAAAAGCCGTTTTGGGGACATCTTCGGGGCGCATGCGTATCTAGTGAAAGCCCTGTGCGAGGTCCAACTTTGAAAACTAGCTAGTCATTCCCAAGTCATCCAAAAGCTTGTTAATGGTGGGAATTGGGAAATAGTCTTTAATCGTGATTGCATTTAGGGCACGATAATTAACACAAAACCGTCAGGTACCATCCTTCTTCCTGACTAGCAACACAGGTGATGAAAATGGGTTCTTGCTGGTTAAATCAACCCATCTCGCAACATCTCATCAACTTGCTTTTCTATTTCTTGCTTCTGGAAATACGGGTAACGATAGGGCTTAACATTCACTGGTTTGTCTTCTGGGAACAAATGAATGGAATGGTCCGTAGAGCGTGAAGGTGGCAGAACGTTGGGTTACTGGAATAAGCTGGTATACTGGTCAAGTAATTTTTGCAGTGCAGAGGGCAAGGAAGAAGTGGCAATGGTTGTGTCTGAGGATGAACCCGAGTTAGTCCCCATCTGAATATGAAAGTAGGCTGCGACCCGATTGGTATTGATGAGGCATTTGACTTGGTGGTGAGTTATTTCTTTTGGGCTTAGTCCAGAACAGCCCTTAAGCTCGACCATCTGGTCGCCCTTCATGAACTTCATAGTCAAGAGGTAGTAGTCGGTCACAGTTGGACCGAGTGCCTTCAACCATTCAACCCCAAAAACTAAGTCTGCACCAACAATGGACATAACGAAGAGGTCTACTTCGTAATGGTGGTTCTGGATGACCATCTGGACTCCTTTGCACACTTGTCTGCATAACAGCTCACTACCATTGCGACCATAACATTTAGCTACTTAGTGGGTTGGGCTTTGAGATTGAGAAATCGGACCATTTTATCCTGAATGAAATTATGGGTACTACCCCTATCAATTAAGACAGTCACCTCTTGCCCATTAACCAAACCTGTGACCTGTAAAGTTTTGGGAGCCTGTTGCCCTGATAAAGCGTTAAAGCTTATCTGAGCTAAGGAGGAGCTGCTTACATCAATAGAGTCAGGACCCGTGACATCCTCAACCAATGTTGGAGGTACCCCGGGGTCGGGGTCATCGTCGGCAATAAGTAAGAAAAACTGAGATTTGCATTTATGATTAGGGTCGTAACGCTCGTCGCAGTTGTAGCATAAACCTTTCTCGCGATGGGTAGCCATCTCAGCGGGGGTCAATCTTTTAAAAGTGGTTTTAGGGGGTGCTGGTAACAGAGGCGGTTGAGACTGCGATGGAACAGTAGCCAAAGGGGAAAGCGAGAGCGGCGCCGAATTGAACTTGGGTCGTGTTGGACGTTTGGCATCATTGAGCTTGTCTTCCTGCAACTTTGCAAGGGCAGTAGCTTGAAGAAGCGTTAGTGGTTGAAGGGCTTGAACTTCCCTTCGGATATCAGGGGATAAACTAGAGATGAAGCAGCTTAAGAGAAAAGGTGCAGGAAGACCGACTATACGGTTGGCTAGGCTCTCAAATTCAGAGAGATAGTTATTGACCGTACCATGTTGAGTGAGTTTGAAGAGGGCACCCTTGCGGTTGTCGTAGTAGGATGGTGCGAAGCACATCTCTAAAGCGTGTAGCAAGCTAGACCAAGAAGAAATTTGGCCATTGCTAAACATCCATTGAAACCAGCTGAGAGCAGGGCCATCTATGTAGAAAGACGCGACCTGAATACGATCCTCCTCTGGTGTGCCATGATAGTTGAAGAATTAAGAGATCTTAAAGATCTAACCCATGGCGTCGGCATCGTCGAAACAGGGAACATCTAGCTTCATGTGGGGTTTAAATCCCTTAGAAGAGTTGGAAAGGGGGCTACATTCTGCATTGGATAGAGGGCGAGTGGTTTCAAGAGAGGTTAAACGGTGGATAACCTCGTCGAGTTTGGAGTGGAGGGAGCTCTGATTACCGATAAAGGCAGTCTGGGTTTGGGTAAGCTTTGTAATGGCCTCCTCTAGGCAAGTAATGGCCTGAGCCTGAGAGCGGGTATTGTCTACCATGGACGAAAGTCAATGAAAGCACCAAGTTGATAGGTGTTTTATAACAAGGCAAAAGAAAAAACGTTTTTCCTGAATTTGAGGCCAGGAAAGATAGAAGAGAGAATAGCATTTTTTGAGCAATTCTTATTGCCTTTCATTCCTTTTATTACATCCCTATATACTACTCATACGTAAAGGGAAATAACAGAAATTGACAGAAATGAAAATAACAAACCCAATCATTGGGTGTCAACACAATACCAAAATCTACCACTCATGACAGCTCACATATGAAATCCTAATAGAAAATCTGCCACTCAATGGATGAAATCATCCCATCCTGGTGGTCGTTTAAGGACTCTCTTGGGCCTATCTCCCTCAGCATAATTCTTGGGCCTATCTCCTTGAGCTGACTCAGCACCTAATGCCTCACATCCTTTTGGACAAACACTTACTGGGTCTTGGGTACTATCAGTATAATTAGTTATAATTAGATGATAAAAAACTGTACAAGATATAAGGTAGTGTATGTGTAAATAATGTGTGTAGTATTATTCTTAACCACATAACATAAGCGGGTGCAGCATCTCACACTTGTTTATTAATATTAAATTTATGTGTGGATGTTGTTATGTTGAGGCGTAGTTGTTGCCCACACCGTATGAGATGGCATCTCCTCAGTTGTATTCATGTGGTTTCTACAGCCACCACTAAACAAGCAAGCTGAACGCAGCACAACACATCTTTGTAGTCGTCAGAGGTTCTCTGTATGCGCATGTCTCTGTCTTTTCATTTGGCAATGCTATGCTATATTTGCAATTTTCTCTCTTTTTACCTTTTCTATACATTCTCTCATATTCCTTACCCAAACAAAAAGGAAATCCATCATATTCCTTACCCAACCAAAAAGGAAATCCATCATATTCGTTTTAGATAGGAGTTAGGATATATAGTATAGAAACTAAATAACACTTGGTGGGTGTTGTTTGACATTGGTCACCCACCGTTCAGCTTGTTTCCCTGTGGATTGATGATTCTTATAAATTATTCCCTGTAATAATGAAATTCTAATGATAAAACATAAAGATCATAACATCTAAGTCAGTCATGGTTCAATATATATTATATATGTAACATTACAAATTCATGAATATATCAAATATCCAATACGGCAAAAAATAATTGTATTCACTATGAAAAGTCATTGAGTCGGCGATGTTAAACAAATACTGGAGGAAAGATGAACCACACAGCTGGTAAACTATGGGTTCAGTTATGAGAAAATTGTAAAGTTTATAATTAATATTCTTGAGTGGTTGTTTATTGCTTTAGCGATCAAAATTATTTCTAGCTTGCTACTAAAATTCCACCCAAGAATTGGATTCATGTTAGCTGTACTATATTCTATATGATCTGATGGTATGTTAAATGGGGTTGGGAAGTAATCAAGAATAGAAATAAAAGTTGTAATTTCCTAAAATGAGGATAACTTCATATAAACACAATCACCCCCTTCCTACAATGTGTTCTCTGACGGAATTAAACTACTAACATTGCAAGTAAACTTCGTCTCACTAATGCTAGAACTTGCTTACTATTGAGCAACACCCTTATAGTTATAGGTTTCTTCAGTGAATGTTGAATCTATTTATCACCGACGACATCATGTCAGGATTAGTTACCACTTTAAAAAAAAGAAAAAACAATCATTGCTGAAGTTGCGTAGAGACTGATCAAAACTAACATGCATAAGGATTTGCTAATGATCCTTCCAAGTACACATAATAATACAATAATATGCATTCTCCCATTAAACATACATTCAGTTGGCTAGTTTATAGGATGTTAAAAAGCAGAACATTTTTTTTCCACAAGCAGCACATGAGAAAACAAGGATTACAGAGCTAAGCAGGCCGAATAAGCATAACAAATGACAATGCACAAAGAGCTTATTAAACAACACGCCCAAACTAAAGCCTACAATCTTCAAGTTTGAGCATAGCCACTAGCACGCTGGAAGAGAAGGGCAGGTTAGTTAGAACCGCCAGGCTGAAGATTACCAGGAGGAGGCGTAGGTTTTGGGATATATGGCATGAGGGGAGTGCCATGCTCAATAGGTCCAGGTTTTACAGACGCCTTTGAACTTGGTACTGGATCAATGGGATGATAATCATCCAGAGTCACGCGACCTATATCACCCTTATTTTTGCTTCTAATACTGTTGTCATTTTCCTGAAATTTCATAAAAGAGAACAATTATAACATACAATTCGTTAACAAAATTAAATTGTCATCCCATATTCCCATTATGATTAGGCTCTGATTATTTTAACCAACTTGTTCAGAGGCCAGAGCTAAACTCCATGAATAAGAAGCATCAATACCTTCAGTTTCCTGCCTATTGCAATCAGTGTTGTTCTATCGCCACAGTTGGTAGCAAACAAATCTGAGATGGCATTAGAAAACGGGGGTGTAAGTACTGGGAGGCTTCCTACTTTAAGACGCTAAGCAACAGAGCATCTAGTCTCGTTAGTCAAATACATTTGGAATGGTGTACAATAACATGAATAAAAGAAAAAAGAAAAAAAAGAGGAGTACTTTGTAGCCAGGCTAGCTATTTCTTTTATGCATGCAATATTTAGAGTGAATTACGCTATATGAATTATGCAGAAGACTCAAAAGAGGAACTCAATCATCAACCACTTTTACCAACTAGTACAACAGATACAACACCCACTCAAAGTGAGTTTCTCATCTATTCTTCCTTCTCTATTTTTTTTTAATCTTTTAATTTTTGAAATAAACCAATAAATCAAATGATCATTTTAGTTTTCAACTCAGTGCTGGCCGAAAGAATGAACACAATAACATGAACAATTTGTCAAAATATAATGTGGGGAGACAAAAGTTGTGGTCTTTCAAGAAAATGAAAAGAAATCAAGCGAGATGGGAAACTGCCACCACCAATGCGTGTACCAATCTCCTCTTATATCCTTGGCAAATGAAATGAAGAGTTGCAATATTGCAATGAAAAGCAACGGAGAGACAAAATATTTCTCTTACCAGGAAACCTGGAGCCAATAACTGGAGTTGAGAAGTTAAAGAACAAAGCTGCCTCAACCACCAACACCAAGCATAAAGCCCAAAAGACAGAAACTTTCATGATGTTAAATTATCACAAAAACTCAACTGGACAATGTCACACTCCTTGAATCCTTCTCAAGCAACTCAAAATAAAGAAACAACAGGAAAAATGTGGAAGTATTGAGCTGTGCGTCGTCACTGCAGATTCATGGAACCCAAGTGTCCTGATAATTCATTCAGTGTTTAGAATCCAAAAAAATAAGAAATAATATTTGTAAATTAAATTAAATTTAATTATTAGAATGTTAAAAAATAAAAAATAATTTAATTAAAATTTTATAAATTTTATTTTTTTATTTTAAATATTCTATCAAATTTGATAATTTTATTAAATTTAATAAAATTTATTAAGATTTGATTTGATTTAAAATAAATAAATTATTTTATTTTTAATAATTATTTTTAACTACTTTTCATAAGAGTTTAAAATATAAAATAATTAAATTAAATTAAATTAATTTTTATTTTAATAAAATTTAAACACAAAATTTAATTTTTAAATTAATTTAAATTTTTTAAAAAAATCAAATACAAAATTTAATTTTTAAATTAAATCAAATTATTTTTTCTATTTTTATTCATTCTAAATTAAGTAAAGATAAGAAGTCGAAGAAAAGGAGATGTTGTCCAAAGGCAGAGCCCATCTTGTCTTTGAAATAGAAATTCCTTATGTGAATTTTAAATGCATTAAGTAAATGATGATAAAGGGCGGCATGTGGAAGTTATTGTGTTTCGTTGCTGTGCGAGATGCGGAATGAGTTATTGCTATTGCTTTTGTTTACAGTTGTAGAGCAGTGGGCAACCAACAAGACTTTAATGCTGGCTACAAGGGTTGTGGTGGAATGCGAGCCCCATGGAACGATTCTTTTCTGGGGTATTGTGCTTATTGCTTTTTGCTTGCACGTAGCGGTCACATAGCTTACAGGAAACGGTATACTTCGCTTGGGTTGGCAAACTATGCCATGCCCAACTGAACTGAAAATGGGTTTAATGTCACTTGGGCCCAATACTAAATTAAAATCGACCAAAATGATATTGTTGGTGTATTTGTATGAAGGGGTATCAAGGGATCACATATTCACGAGTTTTAATTTAATTTAATTTATAAAATATGAATTGATTTAGGTTAAAAAATATTTTAATTCATAATTTGTGAGTTAGATAGTAAATTTAGAAATATCAAATTTATGGGTACTTAATTCATCCATTTTTTTAATTTAAAAAAATTATTTAGTCGCGATTAAAAAGTCATTTAGTTGTAGGTTAAATGACCATTGAAAAAAAAAAGGTTCATCTAGTAGAATGAGATCGTTTCACTTTAAAACCTAATAAAAGGTAAAAGCACTCACACATAAACAGTACGCTCGTTCTCACTAATCACAAATTCGGTCACTCACTCCTAAATTCTCAATCTCTCAAATAAAAAATCCAAATCTCTAACTTCCTATTTTAAGAACTGCAGCGTCTTGAAAAAATAGTGTATGAAATCAATGATTATGTCAATTCACATGGTACGTGTGATGACGTTGACTTTAATTGGTTAGAATAATTTGTTGTTTATGAATACTGAGACATATTAACTTAGTTTAATTTATTGCAAACTTAAATTAGTAAGACTTGTTAATTTGTTATGTACTTATATGTAATTAGTTTATTTGAGATTTATTATATTTGTGTAAGATCGATTATATAAATTATTATGTAACTTGTTAGTTGTTATGTTTATATAAGGTATGTTATGTGTAATGAATTTTCAATTTCATATTTTAAATTTTTTTAAGAATTTTTTTAAAAATATATATCAGACTCACGAGTTTAACTTAACCTAACTCACTATTGAACGAGTCAGGTTAGGTCGAGTTATAAAATTTTCTTCAATTCAACCCAATTCACTATTTCAATAAGCGAGTCAAGTTAAAAAATACTACAAAACTCACGCAGCCCACCCAATCAACACCACTATTTGTATGTACTCCCAGAGGTCCTAAACCTAAATAATTGCTGCTTTAAGATTTACACACAGATTAAAGAAGCTAGTAGATAATCTTGATAATAGTAAAAATTAAATTAATTTTGATGTCCTCCTCTTCCCAAGTTTTTTTTAAGTAACATGTTAGAACGATATTGCATACTTTTCCCCATGTTCTTAGTTTGTTGTCATCAGATTGTCTACTTTAAATGAATTGATAAACTGTTACTGCATGATCAAAACATGCATTAAATAGTATTATAAAATTCCAACTTAACCAATAAAACTTTATACCTCCACCTTCACTGGTGCAGCAAATTGTGTTTGGTTTCTGATGAATCTGCATAATATGTAGATTTATAGGTTAAAAATGGATTGTGGTTATGTGAATTTTTAATAGAAGTTATTGATTTTAGATTTAGGATCAGTGTAAATAAATCTCACACCAATTGTTCTCACTTATGGTAATTTTCTTGGATTTGATTAACTTTAGAAAACCATCCTTTATAGGAATTCAAGACCATCAAGTTCATGCTCAGCGCAAAAGGAAGATTTTGATTCTGACTTCCACATGCTCAACAGTGATTTCTCATGCTCGGCCTTAAAAAAGAAGATTTTGATTCGACTTCCACATGCTCACACAGTGATTTCCCATACTCAAATACCGAAAAGGGCGATTTCAATTACGACTTCCACGTGCTCGTAAATTTCGTGATGCTCGGCGCAAATGGGGGATTTTCATTTTTGACCTATTTGCGCTCAGCGTGGATTTCTCATGCTGAGCGCAAACGGTTATTTCTGATACTTTTAAATATAATGGCAGCTCATTTTTACGGATATAGCTTGTTTTTCTGAGCACAAATTGGAGGATTCTCATAGAGTCTTGGGATCTATTGGTGTTCAAGTGCTTTTGGAAAGAAGATTTGAAGATCCAATGCAATCCTCATCCAATTTCTCTTCTTCTTCTTCTACTTTTCTCAATTTCATCATGTGTAACTAAACTCTACAGGTTAGAGTAGGATGAATTTTAGTTCAAATCTTGTGTACTTGTTCTAATCTTGAATTCAATGATGATTCATAGTAATTGAGTAAATTCTTCTACTCTTAATGCTTTCCTTGATTGGCCATCATTGGAATTGTTCTTGTGACTTGATTGTTCAATTAGAAAATTGACATTAGGTTAAATCTGAAGAAATTTACCATGAATTACATGATCTTAGAAATAGGATATGGAATTTATGCATTTGTATGAATTCTTATGCTTATTGCTTGGTTTGAATTGAGAGCACCTAAGGGATTAGGGTTCTTAGTTAAGATTAAAGGGATTATTTGCCAAGGAATTGGGGATAATCTGAATTTGTGAATTTGAATGTCAATTGCTTGAGTTTAAATTGAATTCAGAATAGAATTAAGGCATAAGAGGAGAGCTAAGAGGATTCCGAACTCTAACCGATTTTATTCTAAAAATCTCAATTCACTTGTATTGTTTGATTCTAGGATAATTCATTTCATACTTTCAGCACAATTTATAATTCATCATTAGTTTTACTTACTCCAACCCTAAGTTCTATTGCAATTCTAAACTCAAATATATGTTATTCATTGGTTCAATTAGTAATTTCTTAGTTTACGTTGGTAATTGACACACAATCCTCGTGGGATCGACAACCTTATTCACTCTTTATTATTTGTACGATTTGGTATACTTGCCAATTTATTAACAAGTTTTTGGCGCCGTTGCCGGGGATTGTATTTCAATATCAACAAGACTATAGGAATTCTAAATTGGATATTTATCTGTTTTATTTTTTGTTTAGATTTTTGTTCTTAATTTTCTGTAGAAATTCGTACATTGTGCTTTGTTTTTGTGTTGTTGTGCATGCGAGGAAAAGCATCGGGTGAACTGTTATACGATCCCGAAGTAGAAAAGACCACAAGAAAGAATAGAAAGAAAACAAGAGAAAGAAAACAGCAGAAGAAAAGTTTGGAAAAAGGAAATTCATCAACATCACAAGTTCAAGTAGAAGTAGTCATGGCTGATAGTGGGAACAAAGTCCGGAGAACTTTGGGGGATTATAACAATGCTACGGACAATAGAAATTTATCAAGCATTGTTAGACCACCAGTAGCAGCCACCAACTTTGAAATCAAACCAGCTCTTTTGCAAATTGTAGCCCAAAACTAGTTTGGAGGAGTTGAGGTAGAAGATCCTAACATTCATATCTCAAATTTTCTTGAAATTTGTGATACATTCAAGATGAATGGAGTTACCGAGGATGCAATACGATTGAGGCTATTTCCCTTTTCGCTTAGAGATAGAGCCAAAGCTTGGCTCCAATCTCACCCAAAGGGTAGCATTACAACTTGAGAGGATTTAGAAGCAAGATTTTTGTCAAGATACTTTCCTCCATCTCGGTTTGTCAAGATGAGAGGAGAAATCACTAGCTTTAGCCAAAAGGAAGGGGAAACATTATATGAAGCTTGGGAGCGTTTCAAAGAGCTGCTAAGGAAGTGTCCTAACCATGGATTCGATGATTTACAGCAATTGTAAATTTTTTGCAATGGGTTGAGGCCAGCCACCAAGCTAATGCTAGATGCTTCCGCTGGAGGTTCTATGAATACAAAGACTGCGGAAGAGGCTCAAAGTTTGATTGAAGCCATGGCATCGAATGAATATCTAATGCATCATGATAAAGGATTTTTGGGAAGGAAAGGAATGTTGGAGCTTGACTCACAAAGTGCACTCTTGGCACAAAACAAGCTTATGACTCAGCAATTAGAGGCATTAACAAAACAGATTCAAAACATGAGTTTTGGTCAAGTTCAACCACATCACGTTATGAGGTGTGACTTTTGTGGAGGCGAGCATGACAATGGGAAGTGTGAAGCCACCCCAAATTCTCAAGAAGAGGTGAACTACATGGGGAATTATAGAAGACAATGCAATAATCAATTCTCCAATACCTACAATCAAGGGTGGAGGAACTATCCAAATTTCTCATGGAAGCAAGAAAGCTCTCAATCTAGTAAACCACCACCACCACATCCTCCACAAGACCGAACCACTGTTTTGGAGAATACTTTGGCACAATTCATTCAAGTCTCTCAATCTAACTACAAGAATACCGAGTCATCTATCAAGAATTTAGAAAATCAGATTGGACAGCTTGCAAAACAACTTGCAGAACAATCAAGTAGCAATTTTTCAGCAAATACGCAAGTTAATCCCAAGGAACATTGCAAAGTCATTACATTAAGGAGTGGGAAGATTTTTGAACCAGTTGTTAGGGAGTTGATAGAGGAGAAAGAGTAAGGTGTTGAAGACTTGATAGTGGAAGAGGATTAACCAAAATCAGTGGGATAAGAAGACAACAAAACAGACAAAGACAAGAAGTTGAAGCTATTTGATGAGGACTCTATCTTGAGAAAAATAAAGAGCCAATTATTGAAAGAAGACAGCAAGCCTCAAGAGATCCCTCCTTATGTTAAACTGCCATATCCACATTTAGGGAAGAAAAAGGATAAAGAAGAATAATTTGCTCGATTCCTCGATATTTTCAAAAGATTACAGATTAATATTCCTTTTGTCGATGCATTAGAGCAAATGCCTACCTATGCCAAATTCATGAAGGAACTCCTCACCAAGAAAAGGAAGTTGAAGGAAAATGGGATAGTCGCTTTGACAGAAGAATGCAGTGCGATTTTACAGCGAAAGTTACCTCCGAAGCTCACTGACCCTGATAGTTTCACTATCCCTTGCACTATCGGGAACATAACTATCGGGAAGGCCCTTTGTGACTTGGGGGCAAGCATCAATCTCATGCTTTTGTCTATTTTAAAGAAGTTAAGAGTAGGTGAGGTGAAGCCTACTCGCATGACACTTCAACTAGCAGACCGGTCCATTAAATACCCTTATGGAATCTGGGAGGATGTATTGGTAAAGGTAGATAAGTTCATCTTCCCAGCTGACTTTATCATTCTAGACATGGAGGAGGATTCGGAGATACCACTCATCTTGGGGAGACCTTTCCTAGCCACTGGTCGTGCTCTAATAGATGTCCAACAAGGACATCTGCTGCTTAGAGTTCAAGATGAGGAGATCACTTTCAATATTTTTGAGGCTATGCATCATCCGAATGATAAGGGCCAATGTTTTCAAATGGATATGGTTGATGTAATGGCCAAGGAAGTCTTGGGACAGCAACAACCTTTTACTGCTCTTGAGAAGGTAATGGTTAATTCTATTGAAAACCTTTATGATGAGGGAGAGAAGGAAGTAGAAGAATGTATATGGAATTTGGAGGCTCAACAAGTTCAGTTGGCTGTTGATACCAAGAAGGAAGAGCTAAAGAGAGATGAAGTACAAGAGAAGCCCAAGTTAGAGCTCAAGCCACTCCCTCCACACTTGAAATATGTTTTTCTTGGCAATAATGATGAAAACCCTATCATAGTGAGCAATGAGTTGTCTAATTCGGAGTAATGAGGCGTCCAGCTAATGACGTTAAAGAAGCGCTAATTGGGAGGCAACCCAATTTCTTTTATGTTTTTGCATTCATTCATTAATTTTTTTTATTTTTTTTTATTTTTAGTGTAGTTGTGTTGGATATAACTTGGTTAACTTCTGAAAGTTTGATGCAAGTCATTTTTGTTTTAGGTAGTATCCTTTATGATGTTCAAGTTGAGTAAAGAGAAGAAAAAAAAATCTTGAGGATGGCACCAAAGCATCTCAGGCATTCTGCGAATTTTTCATAGATCAAGGTTTCATGCTGAGCGCCAAGCCTGCATTACTGAGCGTAATTGACGAGGTCAGCCACTAACTTCATCATGCTGAGCGTATCAGGAGCATGCTGAGCGCAAGTTGTTCCTGGAGCTATTGTTTGAAATATGCTGAGCGCCATGATCTCATGCTGAGCGTAATTGAAGAGGTCAGCCACTGACTTCATCATGCTGAGCGTATCAGGAGCATGCTGAGCACAATTCGGATTTATTGTTACTGACTTAGTCATGCTGAGCGGGACGTGGTCACGCTGACCACAATCTCAGTTTTTTAAAAGCCCCTTGAAAAGAATTTTCATTGAGTGTGCTTTCAAGTTCAGTTGCTCTAAATTTCAAATCTACGTTACGCATTCCTCCTTCCAAGCTCTGTGTTCATCTACGATTTTCCTTAAATTTTCTTTCTTTAGGTTATCATAATACCTCCCCACTTCGTATGTCTTTTTCTTCTTTTTCTCTTTTATTTCATTTTTTTTCGGTTGCTTGTTGCTACACGAGATTCATTCTCGGGTAAGGTAGGAATTTGGGTGATGCATTTTGGGTCTGGTTATATTGGTGGATATCCGTAGCTTGTTGTATGTGTTAGGATGGACGTTCTATCATTGAAATGAATTTTTTTTTCTTTAATTGGGTGATGTGCATCCTACGTGCTCCCAAATGTTCCATATATTGATACGTTCTGTTGTTTTAAAAGGGGATATGCAAATTGCTAGTTGGTTTTGGCTCAGTTATGAATTTGGTTCTTGGGTTTTCATGATCCCTTGCATGAGTGTTAATGTTTTTGTGTACTACACATGAGTGTAATGGCTTGTACATTGTTAATGTTGTTAAAATTCTAGATTGGGGCTATGACAGCATCACACACATCATTGCCTTAATTTTAGTTTCTTCGTAGTTTCATAATGCTGCTGACTTATGCCTCTCTTTGTCTTGTTGCCTTACTGAATTATTTCTATTTTCATAAGACTATGGCATCAAAAGCTAAGGCAGATAAGAAGCGCAAGACTCCAACCTCTAAACCATTCAATGCTGACCTTTTCAAGTCTTTTGACCATCAACAGCGTTTCGAGTCAATTACCAGGCAAAAGAAAATTATACCGGAGAAGGCTTTTGAGCTCTATGATGATGAGTATCTAGAAATTCAGCAGAACATTCAGGATAGGGGCTGGAAAACTTTGGTGACATTCTCGAAACCGGCTTGCCCTGATATTGTACTAGAATTTTATGCTAACGCATATGCACAATAGCTGGAAGATAGGTTTATCAGTTATGTTCGAGGAAAAGTAATCAAGTTTGATTTTCGCACTCTGAATGCCCTGTTGGGAGTTGCGGAGATTTCACCATGTGCATATGAGCAGAGAGAGAAAGCACGTCCCGATGCGACAGATATTCGTGAAGCTTTGTGTAGACCAGGGGGGCAATGGACTTATGGTAGTGATGGAGCCCCGAGAAAGATTCGTTCTTCAGACCTGAAACCAATTGCAAGGGCCTGGTCCACTTTTGTTCATCACACTCTTCTTCCGTGTGCTAATGTCTCTAACATCAGTGTGATCAGGGCCCAGTTAATTTGTGCTATAGTAAAAGGCGAAGATGTGAATGTGGGGCGCGTGCTCTCGTTAGACATTCAAGCCACTGCAAATGACACTCATGCCACATTATGCCATCCTTCTCTCATCTGCCTTCTCTGTAGTAAGGCCGGTGTGAAGCTGCCAAAGAATGCGATGGTACTGAAGCCAATGATTTCCATCACAGCCAAGTGGATTCGATGACTTCCCACTGAAGATATTGGAGCATCTTCCTCTCGCCCGACCACCGGCGGTGACCGGACACTCAAATGCAAGACCGGTCCACGGGATTTGCGGGACGGATTCTTTGAGGCTAGAGGTTACTGTTAACCAGATGAGGCAGGATCAGGTTCGACTGCTAATGGGTCAAGCTCGTATCGAGCAGAGCATCCAGGCATTATTCAGGGTGTTCACTGTTGCACGAGAGAGATCGGCGTGGTCGATGTCGAGCGTGGCGATGTAGTTAATAAATTTTGATGGTCGTGTACTAGACGTGCAGCAGGGTGGTCTCGGGACAGCCACCCCTATTTTGGAGGAGCAAGGGGAACCAGAGTCATAATGCACTATTGCATTTTGTTGTCTCTTTTTCTGTTCTTTTGGTTTTCTAATTATTTTGGATATTTTCTTTGGGATGTTTTGTGGTTGTTAGTGTTTGTTTAGTTTATCTTGCCCTGTCATTACTTCATTCTTGTTTTACTTTTGATTTTACCTATATAGCTACTCACTTACTTCTTTCTGTGCAGACCTCCTTCTTTAGTAATTGCCATCGGATTGTGAAGTTACTAGAAGTTCATCCATGGTTTGCTTTGACGGAGGGAAGTTTCTTTCCCTTACTCATATTTCTGTTTATATTTCTATTGGGACATGGTTGGGTGATATATTTTTGGATGCATGTCATTTTTTTAATTTTGCATGGGTGTGTATCAATCGTTCACTGTCCATGAATTCCTTGTTTAGTTCTTTTTGAGACCTTGTGCAGTTTGTGGCTGCATTGCATGATTCTTTCACTGCTTCCTTGTTGGAATGTGCATCAATTAGGTAATTTGTGTTGGTATTGACTGTGACACTTACTAGTTGTGATTGTTTCCTTGATACACTCAATTACCTGTAAGGATTTGAGCTCAAACAAATGCATTTTCATTCATGTGTGTTTAATTCATCACTTGCATGTTTTCTTCAGAACTTGACTTAGTTCTTAATCACTTTTGTTTATCTTAGGCACACACACATGATTGAGGCAATTTTTCTTCAATTACACTCAGTGCCAAATAAGCCTCCCTTGCCTTCATTCTTTTGCTTTGCCCAATTGAGCTGTTTACCCATTTTTTTTGTTGTACTTAGCTTATTACAAGCCCAGGCCGAAAAACAAAGTTGACATTTCCTAATTAGGATTAAGGGATCTAATTTGATTTATGAGACTCTGGATTTTGCATTAAGTTTGGAGTTATGTTCATTGCTTGAGGACAAGCACGATTTTTAAGTTTGGGGTGGAGGTAGTGCAATGTGCAAAGAAAAAAAAAAGAAAAAAAGAAAGAAAGAAAAATAAATAAAAAATGGTGTATAAAGAAAAAGAAAGAAAAAAAAAAAAAATATATATTTTATGTATATAATAAAAAAAGAAACAAAAGAAAATCCCAATGAAAAAAAGAAACAAAAACAAGAGAAGACCAAGAATGGCACAAATCAAAAGAAAATGTGGGATGGAATAAAGTTGGGAGTGAAAAAAAAAAGTTTGTAAATGAGGAAAAGTTCAAAAGAAATGAAGTCTCATTGATTGGATCCTTTAATTCTAATTAGAGTTAGCTTAGATCTTTCAATGTACCTACCTTCACCTTAGCCTTATTACAACCCAAAGAAAGACCTCTTGATGTGTGTTGTTCTAGAAAGTACAATTGTTATTTGAGAATTTTGTCAAACCTATGGTAAGAAATTACATAATGATGATAATGTTAGAGAGTAAATAGACCCTAAACAGTTGAGTGAGAGTGAAACACATAATCTGGTGAGGAGTGTGAAAAGGAGTCAATCACATTTAGGAAAGTCAAGGTCCAATGCTCTCTTGAATTACCACAATTGGGAATCATGAACTCAAGGGAGTAAGTGCATGAGTTGTGTGATGCATGTTACATTGTGTGCATTGATCAAGACTTGAGCTTAACATGGATGGATTGGTGTGAGGTGAAACTGACCTTTGAGAATTCAACTCGATCCCTGTGTGATTCTAGTTGTTTGCTTGGGGACAAGCAAAATTTCTAAGTTTGGGGTTGTGATGAATCTGCATAATATGTAGATTTATAGGTTAAAAAAAGGGGTTGTGGTTATGTGAATTTTTAATAGAAGTTGTTGATTTTAGATTTAGGATCAGTGTAAATAAATCTCACATCAATTGTTCTCACTTATGGTACTTTTCTTGGATTTGATTAACTTTAGAAAACCATCCTTTATAGGAATTCAAGACCATCAAGTTCATGCTCAGCGCAAAAGGAAGATTTTGATTCTGACTTCCACATGCTCAGCGCGGATTTCCCATGCTCAGTGCAAAAGGACGATTTCAATTCTGACTTCCACATGCTCAGCTCGGATTTCCCATGCTCAGCGCAAAAGGACGATTTCAATTCTGACTTCCACGTGCTCAGCGCAGATTTCGCATGCTCAGCGCAAATGGGGAATTTTCATTTCTAACCTATTTGCGCTCAGCGTGGATTTCTCATGCTGAACGCAAACGGTTATTTCTGATACTTTTAAATAGAATGGCAGCTCATTTTTACAGATATAGCTGGTTTTTCTGAGCACAAATTGGAGGATTCTCATAGAGTCTTGGGATCTATTGGTGTTCAAGTGCTTTTGGAAAGAAGATTTGAATATCCAATGCAATCCTCATCCAATTTCTCTTCTTCTTCTTCTACTTTTCTCAATTTCATCATGTGTAACTAAACTCTACAGGTTAGAGTAGGATGAATTTTAGTTCAAATCTTGTGTACTTTTTCTGATCTTGAATTCAATGATGATTCATAGTAATTAAGTAAATTCTTCTACTCTTAATGCTTTCCTTGACTGGCCATCATTGGAATTGTTCTTGTGACTTGATTGTTCAATTGGAAAATTGACATTAGGTTAGATCTGAAGAAATTTACCATGAATTACATGATCTTAGGAATAGGATATGGAATTTATGCATTTGTATGAATTCTTATGCTTATTGCTTGGTTTGAATTGAGAGCACCTAAGGGATTAAGGTTCTTAGTTAAGACTAAAGGGATTATTTGCCAAGGAATTGGGGATAATCTGAATTTGTGAATTTGAATGTCAATTGCTTGAGTTTAAATTGAATTCAGAATAGAATTAAGGCATAAGAGGAGAGCTAAGAGGATTTCGAACTCTAACCAATTTTATTCTAAAAATCTCAATTCACTTGTGTTGTTTGATTCTAAGATAATTCATTTCATACTTTCAGCACAATTTATAATTCATCATTAGTTTTACTTACTCCAACCCTAAGTTCTATTGCAATTCTAAACTCAAATACATGTTATTCATTGGTTCAATTAGTAATTTCTTAGTTTACGTTGGTAATTAACACACAATCCTCGTGGGATCGATAACCTTATTCACTCTTTATTACTTGTACGATTTGGTGTACTTGTCAATTCATTAACAGTTTCTAGATAGGATACTATGTGTACCCACAGTCTGATTAAGTTGTTCAACTTTTTCGTCGATGTTCTGCCCTTCGATGTTATCCGCCAACAGGGGCTGCTAGAAATTTTGGGAGAGATCATGTCATTACACCTCAGACTAGGGTAGCTCGGAGCATCTCTGTCAAGGATGTAATTGCAGTCCTGGAGAGGGAACCCCAGATGTCCAAATCATCACTCATACATCGCTTGTATGAGATAATTCATTATGATGCCTCAATTGAGTTAGGTTAAATGAAGTACCAATATGACATTGGCCTTTTGATGTCATCACTGAGCTTATCATTATCTTATGCTTACCGACTTACATCAATTGGTCACAAGTTGGAGATCAGCTGAATTGACCAAGATTTGTTAGTACACCACACTACATATAACCCGGGCATTTTGACTATTACATTTGGATTTGCTCCTATATTCAAATCACCTTCTGAGAAGCTTGTCTAGTTTTTGGTCCACTCTCTGTATTCTTTTGTATTCAAATCACTATAGGGTAATTTGGAAATAGTGAAATTAAACTGTAACTCCTCATTGGGCAAAGTTGAGGATTTTTAGCTAGGAATTATGCCTAACACAACTGCACACCTGGCTCCATCTAACTTTAAATTTACTATTAAACTGGGAATCAAGTATGTAGCTGCATAAAATTGAATTGGGGTTTTGCTAAAGATATCTGGACCATCCTGGTCCAATTGACATCTGACCACTTATAAGCTCGGCCCATCTTTACAGATGACCAAGCTGCGGGGCTGTGGACCATCTTGGCCCAATTGGCATCCGACCATAAGCTAAGCCCATTTCTGCAAGGTCCGACCGACCTATACTTGAATGGGTAACAACTCAACAAACACGTGTTTAATACGATATACCAAACAGACATAATGGTCTCATGCCATAATGACCAAACATAACGTCTCGCGTCATAATAACCAGATATAATGTCTCACACCATAATAATCAGACATAACGTTCAGAATCCTAAATGGCCTTAATGGAGAGTATCCAGAGAGTCAGTCATCCGAATCTCTATATAAACTGACCTGGCAGTCTAAGTCAGACATGTTCACTTTTCTCTACCTATGTATTTATCACTGTCTTGACTCCAAGACTGATCAGTAAGAGTGTCTCTGTTGACATTTCACCTCGTCTTCCTCGGGCAATTGCCGGATGACCGACTTAAGACTATCCGACGACCACCTCATCGGGTAGAGGTCAGAACAATATCAAAATGAAAAATTTTAAATAATTTTTTTAATTTCTAATATATTAAATGTCATATTTCCATCTAAAAATTCTTATTTTAAAGCATTTGTTACAAAACCTAGTTGTAAATAAGGAAGTGTAACTAGCATTGTACTATTTTAATCTCCAAATATTTGACTGAAACAATCCGTTAAATGATCCAACCTCTCATGGAGGGGTGGTGCACTGGATTCCCTTACACTGTACAACTCAAATTTCTGTTGATAACGTGATGCATCAAGAGGTGTGCAAAAAGATTTATGCCACGTTCAGTGGGACGAGACATGAAATTATTATTATTATTTTCTTTTAACGAACATGAGAATTTCTCCTGGAGGGAGGGACACAACTGGAAAGTGGTCCTTTTTATTTTAATTGAAGTGAATTGCGATCTATACAACATCCTCACTTCACTCATTGCTGGGGCCCAATTTAGATTTGTTTACTGGGCCTAAGCCCCCACCGAATGGATCGTATCTCATTCATTTATAGAAACCAACATGGCCGTAAGGAAGACCTCTTCCCAAACTCCTGGTTGTCTGACCCAAAAAAAAAAAAACCTCCTGGTTGCATTTACGTCAATGCAACTTGGATTGTTTTATCCATCATCAAAGTAATCCCAACTTCAAGCAACTATCAGCCGGAAAAAAGAAAATCCCAACGTCATTCAAGATTCAAGAAGAATAAAGTCATGTCATGCCTCTTATTCACGTAGCCTATCTTTGTCTTTCTTGAGAAATTATTTGGACCGCTAATTGTGGAAGGAGAATAATTACAAAGACGGTTTGAAAATCATAATTTTGACGCAAACAAATTAAAATATTATGTGTATTAATATTAATATAATGTTAAAGACGACTTTCATCATAAAATTTTTATTTAAAAAACATGAAATAATTGTCTCTTGTTTGCAACTTATAATATTACTTTCATATGGTATTGTCCTAACAATTAAGTTAATAAATACATCTAAAAACAAACAAACAGATAAATAAATAAATACATCTAAAAAATATAAATTAAGTTAATAAATAATTTCCAATACAAGAAATTTGACGATTAGCAGTGAATTTTTCTAGAGGAATTCACGATGTCGGTATTCCAAGTTGGAAAACTAAACAACAATAACAATTAAGTTTTTTTCTCACTAAGTAGGATCGGTTACATGGATAAAACGATGTCATTATACCCTATCATAAATTAAGTCTTCAGAAATGTCATACAAATCTAAATCTTTTTTAATCGTTTCACCTATAGTCTTTCTTGGTCTCTCTCTACCTCTAACTATTGAGCTATCATCCACTTAATCTACTCTTCTTACAAGGACTTCTAAGTGTCGTCTCTTTACATGTCCAAATCACTTAAGGTGAGATTCTCTCATCTTTTTCACAATAGGTGTTACCCCTACTTTCTCTCTAATGCATTCATTCCTAATCTTATCTTATCTTGTATGGTCGAACATCCAACAGAATATCCTCATCTCAGCGACACTAATCTTATGTTCTTGCTGGCTTTTTACTGCTCAACATTCAGTACTATACAATATCGCAAGTCTTATATCTGTGAGATAAAATTTACCCTTAAGCTAGAAAACTAAATGTCTTTAGAAAAAATTATTAAATAAAATAAAATAAATTTCCAACAAATTAATCTCCTAGAAACATAAATCGTCATATATTTTTTTTACATTTCCTGAGGATTATCCACCGATAAATGTATTAGTTTCATTTTTTCGAGATTTTTCGACGAATTTTCCTCTAACTTCTGAGGAGGAGCGTCATTGAAAATACTCACCGGGAAATATTTCCAACTCTTTTTAAGAGCTAAACGCAGTTCATTTCTCTTCCATTTATGTGACTTTCTTCGTCCCCTCTCCCTATTCCTCTCCTTATTCTCTATCCAATATTCCCTTTCCTCCCTATTCTCCTTCATCTCTCCATTTCCATCCTTTGGGTGCCGACTACAGCAAAAATGTCAGACCCTGGCTCCTTCGACGTTGCTCCTTCCAGTGTTGATGGTTGTTGAACCTAAAGGCCTCGATGGCCTGAGCTCTAACAATGGGTACCATCGAGGTTGATGGCCCATGCAACCCAGACATGGTGCATGGAATGTGGGTGTGGGTACATGGGATCGAACGTGGCTGGAGTACGGCATGTATGTATTCATTGCATTTATATTTATTAATAATAAATGTGTGTGTGTGTGTGTGTGTATATATATATATTGTATTTACATTTTGAATATATAGGCCCATTTGGTATAAATGATAGGATAATACTTGATAGTATTAGGTCTGATAGTATAAAACCTGATAATATAAGGTCAAATACATAATGGTTAGGGATATCAGAGTATTTAAAATTGTAATGAAAAAGTCTTTATAGTAGCTTATACATCAAACTCAATCAGGCCTAATCTCACCCCCTAAAGCTTGATTAAGGTATCTATCATTTTAATGTATAAGAAGGATTCGATTGATAAACTTATATAATTTAGTATTTGAGCCAAACAACTGATAAGGTCATGATATATTGTATTAACTTATCTTATCAAGTTTAATACAGAATGTCAAGTAGGTCTTATATGTTTATGTGTATATTTGAATGTATATTGATATGTATGATATATTGTTATCAGTTATTTGTTTGTGTTTGTATGTTGTTGTGATAGATAATTCTCTATTATGTTATTATAGGATTTGATTCATAATTTTACATTGTAGAAAATTAATACTATAATTTATATTAAATGATAATGGCAAAATGAAAAACTTAGAATTGTGATCAAACCAGTGGAATCCCCTTTATT
This sequence comes from Ormosia semicastrata, assembly GCA_029884595.1. Taxonomy (NCBI): domain Eukaryota; kingdom Viridiplantae; phylum Streptophyta; class Magnoliopsida; order Fabales; family Fabaceae; genus Ormosia; species Ormosia semicastrata. Next base: position 9,149,154 of record JAQQTO010000046.1, on the reverse strand, counting down.
AGTAACATAAATTATAACCTAATGTGTTAATTTGAAATTTTTAAAAAATTTGTGATAAAATAATAATAAGAAATATTAAATTTTAAAATTTTAAAATGTTAAGTGAAGATATTGATTAGTTATTAATTAATTTAATAATTTATATATTAAATTAAAAATAATTATTAATTATTAAAAAATATAATTAATAATGTATAATATAATGTAATAAAATATAAAATAAAATAAAGTAAAAATTTGAATTATATGTATCATTAATAATTAATTAATTTAATAATATTTTATTAATTTTATTATAATGATAAATTTCAAAAAGTCTACTTGGCTTTAAATAAGAAATGTCAAATAAATTAATAGTTAAAGAAGAAACCCTTATCTTTTAAAATCTACTAAAAATATTCAAATGAAGAGCACTTATTAAAATTTAGAATAATTTTCAATTAAGTTAGTTAAAAATTGTAACTCAAAATATGACTTCATTTCTCCAAAATTACCAAAGAAAAACCCTAATAAAGCCATTTTTAACAATTTTATATTAATAAATATTTTAACTTAATTGCATACAATATAATGTTTATTCATTTTACTTATCCAAATTTAATTTAATTTAATATGTTATTGTGTTTGAATTATTGAAATAATTAATACTCTACTGAATTAGGAAGCTTTAAACCTTAAGTTACGCGATATTAATTTTACATGATAGTTTAAGTGATTTTGAATAGTCCGAGATTTGATTGCTCATGTAACTTATCTTTTGTCATCCACTAGTAGTGAGGATGATAACTCTAGTGATAAGATTATCATGTAGCAAATGTAATAGAAAGGTTGAGTAGTAACACGAGTCCATATCTTATGATGATAAGGAGAAGATTAGGTAGGGTGATATAAGAAAAGAAAAAAAAATATTGCGGATTAAAAATATAACATTGCACATTTTTTTTAAGTATATTTTTTACGGATAAAAAGCGTATAGTGGAGCAATTGAAGAATAAGTCAAAAATCGAAAGCAAACGAAATTAATACAAAAAAGTTATTTTAACAATGAAAATGATGTTATTCAATAGTCTCGTGGAGAGGATATGCGGAATAGAATCGTGAGTTCGACATCGTTAAGATTGAGAAAGTTGAGTGAGTAGTGTCTAGATCGTTGATCTTGCTGGTGACATCGAAAGCGTGTGTCTCATTGCACTCATTTATCAAGTTTTAGAAAGTAGTTAATTGAAAGAAAAATAATTTTAGGAATATTTGATTGAAAATAAAATTAAGGTTTTAAAAGTGATTATGATAACAAGTGAAGTAGATATATTTTTTTATACATTATAAACTATTGAAGCTCAATGGACGACTATCCATGTTTAATGAATGAATTTAAGAACCGGAAGCGCCAGTATCAAGAAAAGTAAAATTTCTTTTGATCTTTAATAAATTACTCTCACTCGTGTTAAAATATTTTCGTATTGAATCTCTTCTAGTGAGCTGGGATAGAAATATTAGCAACTATATAGAAATATGTATTTTTCTAAGTAATGTTCCTTTCAAAATACATGAATCACCATCCTTGTCTTCAACAATTAAATACTCAAATTTTCGTAACATTTTTTGTAATTTTCCTTACGCTTGATGATAGTCACATCATACAATAGTCAACTCATATGTCTTCTCTAATCTAGAGACCTATTTGGATTGGAGAAGTTGTAAGTTCAGATTTCTGGAGTGGAGAAGGTATATGACTTAACTTCTATAAAATTTGGCTATTATAGATTATATGGAAGAATGTATGTAAAAAAAATGTTAATAAAATTTGTATATTTAATAGTTAAAGATAATGATGATAATTGATATATTTCGCAACAAACATTACTTTTAAAAAAATTATGGATCTCAAATTGTAGCGAGCAAAATTAGTATACCAGTTCATGAGGTAAGAAACCAATATAATTTTTTTTAAACACAAGCATGATTAATTCAAGAGCTTAAAAGAAAAATGATTTTTTTTATACTGACGCTCTTAATTTATAGACTAATTTGTTAAATTTGGACAGTCTTTCCTTAAGTTTCATATTGTATTATATTGTATAAGAAAAATATATATACTTTCACTTGTTATCATCATCACTCTTGAAATCTTAATTTCACTCCAAATTCCCTTGAGATTACATTTTTTTTTTACTTTTTAAAATTCATTACACGACTGCAAGCAAACAGCATAACCTTAGGTTGACTTCCTTAATCCAATTCAAGTTTCAAGAAATGTCGGCTCCCAGAATATTTCGGTTGAATTATGGCCTGTGAACTCAGACATTTCTACTTCCAACGTTGATGTACTGACGAAGGAATCCCAATCCCTACGAGAAAAAACCACAGAGGTTGGTTCTTCTGCCAAAGCCAACACACAGGAGGAATTAAAAGTGTGTTGAAGAAATCAGCATAGAGTCTTCTGCTCAACCGATTGTAAAGGAAGAAATAGATTTGGAAGATGATGATTGGGAAGGGACTGAGAAGAGTGAGTTGGAATAACCAGATTCGTGTATATTTGTATGATTATTTGTATGATTAATCTTTGTGAATTAAGTCATGAAATAACCTTAGGTTGTGATGTTTTTTTAGCAAAAGTAAACCAATGGTTTGTTCTCTTGCATTTGATTGCTATGCCATACTTCCCAAGATGTAATGTAACGTACACAAAATTTGGACAGATGAATTAATGAACCGATCAATCAAATAAAAGACACTAGGAAGTAAAGTATGGAGGAGAAAAAATGTGTCAAACACTCTAACTTGATAAACAATTGTAAACAACACACATGATACGGCTGTGCTGTACAAGTTACTTGTCATTGGTCCATGATATAAAACACTATCATACATATATGATTAAAGAAGAATGCAGAAGCCTACTTCCACTAGTAGCCATTGTTATCAAGCACTCTTCCTCTCAAGCAATCTAACAAACACATTCACGAACCAACAATCAGTTTTAGAGAAAGGAGAGAAATTTTTTGACCTTTGCCTTTCCTGTAGTATGTGAACCAATGGAGCATCACAGGTTTTTATAGACAAGGTTAGGGACCATCTCATGATTGCAGAATTGTAACTGCTCCTTCATTAGCTCCTCCATTAAGAGCCAATAATCACCTTCTGTAACTGCTGCTCCCATTTGAATTTGTAACAACTCTAAAAATATCAAGTAATACTAATATTCAATATATGGGTCACATTAAATTGTTATTTATAACATTCTCCCACTTGGCCTATATATTATCAACGATAATCCTTATTTTTGATAATTAAATATGGCCACAAAAATAATTGTCAACTTAAGCTTAATGTACCTGATAATCACCTAGAAATTACTATACATGAATCATGGCGGTTATGTTTTAAGACAAACATTTCCTTCCATGTATTACAATGCATAATTCTTTCAAAGTGAGTAAAATAGGGTCCAAACTTTATTGATCCAAACGAACCATAACTTTACATAACAAACTTAATGTGCACAAAGTCATATAATAAATGAAAAGACGTAAATATCAAGATTAACTAATGAGACCCACACAAATCACATGATCCTGAAACATTTTAGTCGGCAATCCTTTAGTTAATAGATCAGCAATCATGGATTTCGTGTCTACATATTCTATGGAGACTAACTCCCTTTTGATGTCTTCTCTTACAACTAAAAACTTAGTATCAATATGCTTACTTCGGCTTCTGCTTTTATTATTCTTTGAAAAGAACACTGCAGTCGAATTATCACATGAGATTTTTATTGGTCTTTCAATTGAATTGACAACTTGAAGATCATAAACAAAATTCTTCAACCATTTAGCTTATGATGTGGCTTCGTAGCAACCAATGAATTCCGCTTCCATAATGGATGCTGCAACAATTGTTTGCTTTTTGCTTCTCCAAGAGATAGCATCTTCTGCTAAAAAGAAAATATAGCCCGAAGTGGACTTCTTAGAGTCCGTGCATCCAGCGAAATCCGAATCTGAATATCTTATTATTTCCAAAGCATCAGAGTACTTGTATGTCAACTTGTAATCCTTAGTTCCTTGAAGATATCTCATAACCCTTTTTTCTGCCTTCCAATGTTCCTTGCCTGGGTTACTTTGATATTTTCCCAACATTCCTACCGCGAATGCAATATCAGACCTAGTGCTGACCTGAGCATACATGAGACTTCCTACTGCTAAAGCATAAGGAATGTCTTTCATCTCCTCTTGTTCCAATGTTATTTGGGGACATTGATTAAGATTGAACTTTTTCCCTTTAACTATAGGTATAGCAATTGATGAACAATTCTGCATATTAAACTTTTTCAAAACTTTTTCAATGTAGGCCTTTTGAGATAATCCCAATGTCATTAGAGATCTATCCTTATGAAGTTCTATGCCAATGACATAAGAGGCTTCACCCATATCCTTCATATCAAAGTTTTGTGATAGGAAAAGTTTTGTATCATGCAAGAGACCTAATCACTGCTTGCAAGTAAAATGTCATCTACATATAGGACTAAAAAGATAAATTTACTACCACTGACCTTGAGGTATATGCATTGGTCTACCACATTTTCCTCAAATCTATTTTGGAAATGACATGATGTAACTTTATATACCATTGACGGGATGCTTATTTTAGCCTATATATAGATCTTCTAAGCTTGCAAACTAAGTGATTACCTTTGTCACTTTCAAAGCCCATAGGTTGTGACATGTACACTTCTTCCTTAAGATCCCCATTGAGAAAAGCTGTTTTCACATCCATTTGATGTAACTCTAGATCAAAATGTGCTACTAAGGTCATAATTATTCTAAATGAATCCTTCTTAGAAACTGGAGAGAAGGTTTCATGATAATCAATAACTTCTTTTTGAGTAAAGCCCTTAGCTATATGTCTTGCTTTATATCTTTCGACATTACCGGTTGAATCTCTTTTGGTTTTAAAAACACATTTACAACTAACAGGAAAAACTCCTTTTGGTAATTCTACTAGATCCCAAACTTGATTTTAGCCATAGACTCCATTTCATCTTTCATGGCATCATACCACAATTTAGAGTCTTCTCTACTCATGGCTTGTGAAAATGTAGTAGGATTATCCTTAGGTCCAACATCATAGTCAGACTCTTGAAGGTACACTATATAGTCACTAGAAATTACCAATTTTCTATCTCTTGTAGATCTCTTTAATGCTATTGGCTCTTGATTAATAGGATCTATATTAGTAGGTTCCTCATGTGGTATATTCTCAACAAGTGGTTCTTGATGAGTTGGCAGATGTTCAACCGTATCGGATTGATTAAGTTGAACACTAACTAACTCTATTGCTTTTTGAGGTATCACAGGTAATTCCCTTATTTCCTCAAATTCTATTTATTGAGAATTTTCGCTCCCACTAACTTCATGATCTTCAAGAAATTTCACATTTCTAACTTCAACTATTTTAGGAGTGTGTGAATGACAATAAAATTTATACCCTTTGAAGTTGGTTGGGTAACCAACAAAATAGCCACTAGTGGTTCTTGAGTCCAATTTCTCAATATTTGAATTGTAAATCCTTATTTCAACTGGACAACCTCATACATGTAAGTGTTTTATACTAGGTTTCCATCCATTCCAAATTTCAAAAGGTGTCTTTGGAATAGCCTTAGATGGCACCCTATTTAATACATATACATCGATTTTCAAGGCTTCACTCCATAAGGACATAGGTAATACTTTTGAACTGCTAATCATGCTTCTAACCATGTCCATAAGTGTGCGGTTCCTTCTTTCAGTAACACCATTTTGTTGTGGTGTACCAGTCATAGTATATTGGGCAACAATACCCTTTTCTATAAGGAACTTAGCAAATGGACCAGGTTGTTGTCCATTCTCTGTGTATCTTTCATAATATTCTCCACCTCTATCTGATCTTATGATTTTTATTTTCTTATCCTTTTGTTTCTCTACTTCCGCTTTGAAAACTTTAAAAGCATCAAGTGCTTCTGATTTTTCAAACAGAAGATAAAGGTACATGAATCTTGAATGGTCATCAATGAAAGAGATAAAATATCTCTGACCATTTAAACAAGGCGTGGGAAACGGACCACAGATATCTGTATGAATAATTTCAAGAAGCTCACTACTTCTTTTGGCACCTTTAGTGGTCTTGTTGGTTTGCTTTCCCTTTATGCATTCCACACAAGCACCAAAATCAGCAAAGTCAAGATTCTTAAGAATTCCTTCCTTTACCAATCTCTTAAGTCTTTCAAGAGAAATGTGCCCCAACCTCTTATGCCAAAGCATAGAGGAATCCTCATTTATAATACTTCGCTTAGCACCAACATTGGTGGTATGTAAGGCTATGAGACTTGTTTCAAAAACAGGATCTAATTCAAACTTAAATAAATTTTCAACCAAAATTTCAGAACCAACAACTTTATTATTGTGCAATAGTTCAAAAGAAACATCACGAAAATAAAACTGATAACCAGCACAAGTAAGTTTAGAAACAGAAACCAAGTTTCTAGAAAATGATGGAACATAAAAAGTGTTTTCCAAGAGCAAACAAAATTCAGAATTCAAAACAAGTTTATAAGTCCTAACAGCCTCCATATGTGAACTCATCTAATTTCTCGTATAGATGCTTTGTTCACTTCTCACTGGTTTCCGTAGGTTTAGAAAGCCCTGTACATTATTAGCAATGTGAATTGTAGAACCTGAATCAATCCACCAAGTATTGCTAAGAACTTTAATGAAATTTGATTCAAAACAAGTTAAGACAAAATTACCTTTCTTTTTGAGCCATTTCTTGTATTTAGAACAATCTCTCTTCATGTGTCCAGCCTTTTTGTAGAAAAAATAATTTCCTTTCTTCCCATTCCGCTTTATGTGAGCAGTTTTGCGGATTCCAAGAACACCATTGCCTCTTCTCCCATTTCCTTTATCATGAGTACCATGTGAGCACTTTCAGGTGTCTTATGCTTCGATCTCTCCTCCTCTTGAATACACATGGTCAAAAGTTCATTGATTGACCATTTATCTTTATGTGTGTTGTAGGATATTTTGAAAGGACCATATTTCACAGGAAGAGAATTGAGTATGAAATGCACAAGAAACGATTCAGAAATTTTCACTTCAAGGGACTTAAGTTTAGCAGCAGTATCCCTCATTTCCATGATGTGCTCACGCACACCCCGAATTTTGTCATGCTTCATGCTTGAAAGCTTCTTCATTAAGGTGCTGGCCAGCGACTTGTCAGAGCTAACAAACTGCTCCTCAATAGCCTTCATATAAGCTTTTACCTTATCACATTCGGGAATAGATCCCCTAATGCTCTTGCTTATATGAGATTTAACAAGTATCAAACTTAAGCGATTAGATCGCTCCCACCGCTCATAGTTAGCCCTTTCTTCTTGAGCACTTCCTTCCGCGGGAATGAGTGGTTCATCCATATGTAGTGCCAAGTCCAATTCCATACACCCCAATGTCAAGAGAATTTATTCTTTCCAATCAGCATAATTATCACCAATCAACATAGGAATTCAAGACTCAAGAAAGGTATTAGTAAGAACAACTGCAATATAAGGATTACCAATATTAATGCTATGAATAAAAAATTAACAAGTAAATTCAAACCTTCTTACGGGCAGAGGTACAAATCATGCATAGAATTTAAAAACTTTATTTATGGACATAATTAAACATCATAATAAAATAAATCATACTTGTGTGCTTAGAAATATTTTATCATGATCTTTAATCCATTTTATAATCTTGATTAACTATTACCTCCCTATGGGGCCAAGTAATAATTCTTTTATTACAATGTCTAGGATGCTATGGCTATTCCCAAACATGTAATCATACAATGTAATCCAAACAATAATCCAAAATATTTAACTCATATGACACACAAAAATTATTGATACACAAAAAATTCTTGTTGACACATGCTTAAAAGAATTAAATAAGCACAAATAATGATACAAGAATTATATCAATAAAAATGCACCTTTCATTATTATTGAAACCATTAATTACAATTAATAACAATTTAAAATAATAAATGCACTTTTAAATTATTAAAAAATAGCATCGTAATACTTCTGCACTTTTAAATTATTCAACAATTCCATAATTACCTTTAACGCCCAGATTATGGCAGCGTGAATGCACCTTTAAAGGCTCTCTAATTTTAAAAACGTTGCCTTATGGATAGCAGAAATCATCTTTATTTTTTCTTGAAAAAAAATTATTTATAATATTGCCTCCATATCCATCCAGCATCCATATCAGAAAGCATAAGCAAATTTCAATAAAATCAATTTCATGGCCAAACCACATTATGGACATCATTATTATATATTAAAATATAATAATAATTCAAGCCTATATTTCTGATCCTTTACGCTAAAATGGTGGCATCATAAAGTAATTCATCATGTGATCAAAGCAATACTAAAACCATATTCTGGACTAATTCAATTTGACGTGAAGTATATAAATAATAGCAATATTCTGGCGACATTTTAAAAATCCGAAATTCAAATGACATATTCAAATGAAATAATCAACCTTTTATTGATGGACACAATACGCACAGTACGAAATAGTGTATGAATGCAATACTGAATTTTAAAACTTGAATTTTAAAGCAATTCATACAATAAAAATAACCATTGATCCAATCCAAAACAAAAATCAGTACTAAAGAACATAGCAAAATAGTTGAATAACAAGGTTATAGTGATGGCTCTGATACCAATTGATGGACCTCAATGTTGAATATTTAATATATTCATATGATTGTCATTGGTCCATGATATAAAGCACTATCATACATATATGATTAAAGAAGAATGCGGAAGCCTACCTCTACTAGTAGTCATTGTTATTAAGTATTCTTCCTCTCAAACAATCTAACAAACACCTTCACGAACCAGCATTCAATTTCAGAAAAAGGAGAGAAATCTTTTGACTTTTACCTTTTCTGCAATATGTGAACCAATAGAGCATCACAGACTTTTATAGGCAAGGTTAGGGACCCTCTCATGATTACAGAATTGTAACTGTTCCTTCATTAGCTCCTTCATTAAGAGCCAATAATCACCTTTTGTAACGGCTGCTCCCATTTGAATTTCTAACAGCTCTAAGAATATCAAGCAATACTAATATTTAATATATGGGTCACATTAAATTGTTATTTCTAACAAAGTTAGCTTAGCATGATAATTTTCAGGTTAAGAAAAGACGGCATCTCTTTGCTTCAACCCCGTGCCACGGGGACATTCTCCTGCATTTATTTCAGCAGAAAGAAGAATGATATTTAAAGCCAAGAATAGAACTTTGTTTCGAAGTTTGGGAGATTAATTCTTGGGCTGTTTGTTATCTCCTTTGTTCCTTAAATTGTATGCCGATCATGATGTGTTCTTTAATATTGAACTGTTAATATATATATTATACATAGATGCTTGTATATGGATCTTATGTGCTTCCCAAGATTATGTACTTCAAGGTTGTTAAAATTAATTTATCAATATTAGCTTAGCGGTTCTTATATGGCCAAAAGAAAAAGTATCACAGAGATTCTGATGTCTGCAAGTTCTTTCCAGTAGAACTACGTTTTTACTGTGATTTTTATATATATTGTGATATAGCAGTTAATCTTTCAATAAATACTCCAGAAAAATGTTGAGGGACATTGGAGATATGTAAACTAATAAAATATGGCAGTATGGCACTAAATATGTTATTGATATTCCAGGTAAACGTTACTGTGCTTTGTGTTACATTATCTCAAATTGACCTGTTAGTTCAATTCAACGCACCCTTTCTAAATCTTTGGTAACATACTATCATTCGATTTTCATTATGAGATATGGGAGATATCTCTTACTCACACCTAAGAATTTCTCCATTATAACATTAGCTAAACAAGATATGAGAATGAGACAAAGTTATATCATTTGATGAACCACTTATGAAAGACGTATTATAGAGTAAGATTTTTTGATACTTTTTTTTTTTAAAGATTTAAGATAAATTTATTAAATATTTTATTAAATATTAATTTTTTAAATATTTATTATAAATTTATTATTCAATAAATATTTGATAACTCAAATATGAAATCCATCTTAATATTATAAAAATTCCTATGCAGATGGCAACTATAATTAATTCTAGAAGGGGTAAAACCGTAATAGCAAAAAGCAACACGCTAGTTGAGTAGTGGGCCTGGTGGCTATGCAAAAGGCAACATGGGTTAGCTCAATCCCTGCTCAGCTAATGTGACTTGGTGGTCAACTTTTGAGAAATTTCTCAGCCGTCGAGAGCTAGTTGAGTATTTTTTTTTTTTGGGTACTCTAGTTGAGTATATTTTTCTTTAGAGAAAAATATTCTTTAAGATAGACTTCTGATCGAGCCTCTATTCACTTTTCTGGAATCTATACATGTCATGATGATATTAGAATAGAATAACCAATCTTTTTATCATCAGTTTCTTAAAAAAATAACATGGGAGGCAAAGGGAAAAGGGGTGTCTGATCAATGGTTAATAAGGACCAGCCATAGCCTATTAGTGGATTGGATATGTACTCTAATACATATCCAAGGCTGTTATGCCTAGGATGATCATATTCATAAACCCTATCGTCTTCACCTCCAACAATGCCACTATGTCTATGAGGCCATTTACCTCCATTGGACCCATAATCCGAACCAGCCTCCTCGCTTTCTTCCGCGCTTATCCATTTCAACCACCTCCACTTGGTCCATACCTGTGGCCTTGGCCCATGCCAATGCCATAGCCCGAAACCACCTGATACAAAGCCACCTGCTCCTCCGTCCACCATAGCAGCATCTTTAGCATGATGCGTGCGTGGCCATTAATAGAGCTTATGTCTCTGGAACGCTTTTCCTGTCTCATTGCTCCGACAAATAAGCAACAAGGACATAGCTCCAAAACCATAAAAGAAATAAAATCACCCACGACCATCATCAACATCCTTCTAGTCTCCAGTGCACTCAAAAGGTTTTAAATCTCGGACCGCATCACGTGATGCGGTGTTTACGATGTTTTTTGGTTAAGATCAAGTCCGAAAAATAAATAATGAAAATCAAGTGAATATGGGTACCGAGTTATGTGGTAATCTCGTAGGTTTTAAAAATGAACTTAAAATAAATAAAAGAAGTTTTAATGCAAGTTTAAAGAAATAAACAGAAGTTCAGAAAAGAAAGCTTTGATAAATTAAATAAATTGATGCAGAAAATTAAAGAGCAGAAGTTTAAAAGAAAGCATGTAAATGACAATAGAATGTAAAGTGCAAGGAAAATTAAAGTGCAGAAATGTAAAGTGCGGAAAGTTTAAATGTACAGTAAAAGTAAAGAACGTGAATTTAAAGTGCAGAAAAAGTAAAGGAAATATAAAGGACAAGTGCAGAAATGTAAAAAAGGTTGAATGCAAATTGCATTGAAATTTAACTTGTTTGAATGTAAAGAGTGGAATGTATACTTGATCTGTATCCGTGTATCTGCTTGAGTGAGATGTTTAGGATTTCAATCAAGTATCCAACCCTTTGTACATCGTGAATCCTAATATTTATAGGTAAACTATGAAAATAACTGATTCTTAAAAATTAGACATGTATATGGCAATTATATGCCACATATTCGACACTAATACTTTGCCCAACTTTTGAGAAAACCAACTTCTGACCATTTAGTACTTTCGTTGGTTCAATACTTAGAAGATTTTTCCAATCTCAACATCCATCTATCGAATTAGAATTTCTGCTGATCTTCTTGTATCTTCAACAGCTTTATACATCATTCGACAAAACTGATCTTCTAGCATATTCGACAGGTTTATGCATCATTCAATGAACATCTTCTAAGCATCTTCAATAACTTTATGTCATTCATTAACCCGATCTTCTAGTCATTCTTGTCAAATAATGTTATCTTGTCAGCATTAATTTTGTTAAATTGTAACTTAGTCATTTTCATCACCAAGTCACATTATGACTGACATATTTCATCATTCTTTGTCATGTCATTTTTTGTCGAAAGATAACTTCACATTTATACACTTGAGGTATTTTCTCTGTCAAAGTCAAAATTAAAATTTATTACCTAACATGCGGCCATGACAAAATGGTCATGACGACCGCCGCTCCAATTGCGGTTGCATCAGTCATAATGCGACTGCAACGGAAATTTAAAACTTATAATAATTAATATATGAGAAACCAATGTCAGTAATCCTTTTATTTTTTGGTCTGACACTTCCAGTACTCCAGTGTCCATCCCCTATTCCAACCAACGTACCGATTCATTTCTTACTGTCCTTATCTAATCTGAAACTATTAAAACATAAAAGACCTGACCTAGTAAGAGCCTGGCAAGGCCAATTAAGTTAGAAGACCAGAACCCAAACCCGGAGAAGATATGACGATCGCCCATTGGAGCTAACATGTTGTCACGTGGGTCCAAGTATATTATTTTAAATTTAATTTGATTTCTGTCTCATGAAAACTAAAGCATATAAATTCTGCTTCTTTCTTTCTCTCAAATAATTACTAGCATGAATTGATACCCCGAAAAGAAGAGGCCGGGATGACATGTGCAAAGCAAAACTTCAAACCTTTAGTGGGCGGCTAAAAAGAAAATGATGCATGCTTTTCTATTTTCTACTGAATGGGAACAACATAATGATTAATTGTATCCATAAGTAGGCAATGACGGATTGGAATCATATGCAGTTACTTACAAAGCTGCACCAAATTCTATCCCTTCAAATATTTTATTATAGAAAAAAGATTATCATATATTCTTTTTAGGGGTATATGCATTATTGATATTTTTTTTTTTAAAAATATCAAATTTAATAAGAAAAAGTAATAAAAAAAATAAGTATAATAAATAATATTGAGATAAATATAAAAAGAAGTATATCTACACTATTAATGATAAAAATATTAAATTATTTATTATATGATAAATTTATTTTTAAAATCATAGTTTAATATACTGTTTAATATACTGAAGAGTGAGATAATGAACTGCACATCTTGCAGTTTTTTCCAAAACTATAGTGGATCCAAATCCAGCTAAAAATCGAGCATATGTTTTTTCAATTATAGCTTAATTATATTATCAAATTCTAGCTATCAGTTTGAAGTTTGGCGAAAAGCACTTTGACATTTGTGCAAAGCCACCATCTCATTACTTCAAATGAAAAATAGTCACATATTTAAAGAGTGTCAAAAAATTTCGCAAGTCAAAAAAAAGAAACCACCAAACAAGTTTCTTTACAACTAAAAATATTTGTGATTGTCTTGTAAAATATATGCTTATTGGGGGATTTAATACTCCTGAGTCATGAATCCCTTAAGCCCTATTCTAGTAATAGATAGAGTTTAAAGAAGTGTCAAAAAATTTCGCCCGTTATTTTTTGCGGGTTGGGTTGAATTGAGTTCAATTTTTTTCCAACTCACATAATCAAGTCCCACATAACTTTCATGGATTAAGCGGGACGGAGGCGGTTGGCTCTCTTTTTATAAAAAAATGATAAGTAATATTATAAATAAAAATTATTTGATGTTATATAATTTATATTTGAATATTTAATTAAATTATTTTAAAAATTATATTTTAAATATGTGGTTTGTAATTTTTTATTATTATTATTTATTATTTTTTATAGTATTTATTGATTTTTTATATAATTTTTTTTTTTTTTATTTTTAGGTGGGTTAAGCTTGATTGACTTGCTAATTATTTTTTTTTTTTTTTATCTTTTATGAGTCAATTTACCAACCCAGTCAAAGCGAAATGGGTTAACTCTTCTAACCCATTTTTAAAATGGCCCCCATCCCACCTCATATTTTAATGAGTTAAAGCGGGTCAAAACGGGTCGAGACGGGTTAGCCTATTTTGTCACCTCTAATAATAGACCTCCCTTAAGTCACTATGTGACCTAATCACACACACTACAAAATTAATACCATAGTCAACTTTTTTGCTAATAAATTAATAAGGATTACTTATTAGATTTTTGTTTTTCTCACACACACTACAAAATTAATACCATAGTCAACTTTTTTGCTAATAAATTAATAAGGATTACTTATTAGATTTTTGTTTTTCTCACACACACTACAAAATTAATACCATAGTCAATTTTTTTGCTAATAAATTAATAAGGATTACTTATTAGATTTTTGTTTTTCACTTTAATGATTTAAAAACCCTGCGCACGTGTAAAATTTTTAAATGAAAGTACTACTAAAAAAATCCAGTACATAATAATGGCATAGTTCGGCTTCTTTTTCTCCATTTTATTGCGACGTCTTTGTTTTGTTTTGTTTTTTTTTCTTTTCTTTTCTTTTTTTTTTTTTTAAAGTAGATACTTTTATAATACCCATTAGTTGTATGTTTTTAAAGTTGAAGCATTAACTTCTATGGAGAAGTTAGTACACACCTAATAGTCTTTAGGTGCATTCGTGTACCATCTTTATGCGCGGGTGCTATTATCTATCTTGTCAAATTTAGGTTTACTCATATATTTAAATTTTTACTTATAATAATAAGTTTTTTTTTTTTTTTATAGGTTGTTTGCTTTTTTTTTTTTTACATTTTTTTTTTTTAGGTCATTGTTATCGGCATTGTCAGCCACTGGCTGTCGTCGGTAAACCTCTAATCTCTATCGGTCAACTTCCAGCCAACATCCGACTGCTATCGATGGCCTACTTCTGGTCACCTATGATTGATTAAAATTGTTCATTATTTTTAAATATATATAATTGTATAAATAATATTTTTTCTTATAACTATAATCATTAAAAATTTTATAAATTTTAATCGAAAAATTATAATTTATACGATTAAATTTATACAATTATACAACTTAAAAAAATTAGAGGTGACCGATTTTCTTAAAATTATAACTGTTTATTAAAAAATCTTATAAATTTTAACTGATAATATTTATACAGTTATACAATTAAAAAAATTTGAGATAACCAGTGGTGATCGACAAACAACGTACAATGACCTGTCAATTGACTACTATGGTGATGATAATATGTAAAAAAAAATATAAAACTAAAAAATAACATGAAAAAAAACTTAAAAAAAAGAAAAAAAAACTTGTTTATTCTTATATTGATCTAAGCCATTAATTTATTTTATAAATAAATTAATGACTTAAATTTTAAGGTGCACCATACACCCTATTAGACTTGGCCCATCTTTATGACCTATAATGTTAAGTCATAGTTAGACTTTTGAGATATTAAATTAACACCCACATTTTTATCATTTTATACTTTTGGCATGCTTAAAATGAATCTCTTGCAGCTTTCTCCTTCTCCCCACATAACGCATGCGACCTTACCCCCTATCTAGCATTCTGCGCAACTACTCTGCCCCCTCGTTATTTATCCATACATGACCAAGGCCGTTTCTTTCTTCAATAATTATTGTCTATAACAACCTTTGCATATTGTTTTAAGAATAAAATTTAGCTTCAATCGTTAATTTTAATTTTAATTTTTAATCTTATTTAATTTTTTTTATTTATTAATTTTGATTTTATTTAATTGAATTAATAAATACATAAAAAAAAATTAAATAAGAATAAATGCAAGGTTGAAGTCAAATTTTGTTCTTGTGTGAAGCAAATCAAATGTCGTGGACTTGCAGCAAGCAACCCACATCATTTTCCACGTTATAACATAAATGTTGATTCACAAAAGAATTGGTATCAGTTTCCAAGAAAACTTATGTTGGAAGGGTTGTGTCTTCTTTGCATCTAAAAAATGGTGTCAAATTGATAGATGATTGAAAGCCCAAATTGCCACAGTTGGTTCCCACAACAGGGGTCGTGGAATGGTACTGGCTTGGGGTGGTTGCAGGGGAGCACGACTGAGACCTCAAGCAGTGCAAACTAGTGATTTGTGTCAGACGGGTGTGCGGCGGCGTGGTGGATGTGAGGCGCGGAGGTAGCTGATGGCGGCGTGGGCGGCGGACTGCATCCACATTGGTCGGTGGTGGCTGGGCTCACGGTTGCTCGACGAGTGGGTTTCAGGGCTAGTGCGGCTTGCCCGCTGTGGCACAATGGGTGGTTCTTGACGGGGGTTCCTTTGGTGGTAGTTGGTCGTCGGTTGCTAATGGCAATGCAACGGTGTGGAGGCAGTTTGACTGAGATTGGTCCACGGATGATGGTGTACGTCGACGGGGCCTCCCTTTGTTATTTTAACAACTTCAACATGACCTCTTCAGCAGGTTGCAAGTTTTTCATCCTTGCCATTGCTTTTTTAAATTAATTATCAACGGATAAAATAACTTAAGTGCATCATGCACCACAGAATTTTAGGTGCTTATTAGAACAAAACAACTTCTATATAATCTATCCAAAAAAAAAAAATTATTGCATGGACTTTACATAATTCATGTAGACTAAATTAATTAAAAAGAATTCACATTATTACCAAAAAATTTCATGCTAAGTAAACTAAATTTAAAATAGAGAAAAGATAAGTTTAAATGATGTTAACAGTGTTTTAAAAATCGGTTTAATCGGGCCAATAGAATTGTGAACTAGTTACTTCACTTTAATTCACTTAAAAAATTTGAATGAATGGTTGAATCGTCAAAAATTAATAAAAAATTAAAAAAATTAATGAAAGTTAGTGAAACAACCAATTGAACAAACTAATTTTTAATTGATTTTTTTTATAAAAAAAGAACTTATGTAATTATAATATTAGTGGTTTAACTACCATTGAACCGATTGAATAATGAATTGTTCACTTCACTAATTTAACAATTTAACTAATTTTAATAATATTGGATGCCAATTATATCTAAATACTTATAAATTATATATTTGTTTTAAGTATTGTGTGTGTATATATATATAAATATTTATTGTAAGAGGTAAGATAAATAAATTTTTACTATTAGATCTTATGTGAATGATTAAAATTATAATATAAATATATGTGATTTTTAAAAATAATCACATAATTTTTAAATAACTTTTAATTTTGACTATCTAATATATAATTACATGATTAAAATTTTCTCCTATCATTATCTCAAAATAAGAACTCCTCCTATATATATATTCTTACTATTATTATTGGTTCTTTTCTTTTATATTTTTTTCCCCTCTATGGTTGCTGATTCTTTCATTTTGTCTGGCGACTTTACTTGGTCACGATTGAAACCGATCCAATACCTATTGGCCAATGTGGAAATAGCTAATGGGGCAATTAGGACGGTCCAATGGTTGTTTTTGGCACTCATCACTGATTGTTTTTGGTATGATGCTGGCCTGCAACAAATCCAGCATGTAAGAATTGATTGAATTTGTTGTTTACCCGGATGATACTGCTTAGGTCCCTGAAACTTAATTGTGTTGACTGTTGACGGATCATCTCACTATCTAGAGATTCTTGCAGCATGGCGGGACCCCATTGCAAACTCAGCAACGTTCAATTGTGATGTTAAGGATTTGATTGCAAACAAAGAAAAAAAGAAGAAAAAAAAGTTTGTTGCGCATTTATTTTGGATGTCAAAACAAAATGTCTACGTTTGATATGTGGGCATAAGATGAGGGTCGGTGTCGCATTATAACATAATTAATTAAAATAGAAATTATTAAATAAAAAAAAAAAAAATTAATAATTAATATATTAAAAGTTTAGAAAATATTTAATATTTTAAATCATTATTTTACATATTAAAAATATTTATTATTTTTTACTAAAATTCAATGATTTTTAATAAAAGATAACAAATACTTATTAACATGCGTAAAGTAAGTAATTTTAAAGAGGAAGATCAATTTATCAAGCTTTTTTCTCTTACACTCATTTTCAATCGTTATTTCACTTTCATCAAATAAATAATCTCCACCATTAATGAAAGTGGAACTAATTAAAAATTTATACTTAATAATATAAACTATTTTTCAATTTTAAATGCTGAATATTCAAATAAGGTATCAAGACCATTATTTATACAATAATAATATTCTTATCACAAATAATATATACATCTTTTTTATATTATTATTAATACTTATTTATTATACTTTTTTTTTATATTACTTTCTTTTCTTAATCACATCAATTCAAAATGAATATGAAAAGAGATGTGAGAAAGAATATATTAACATCATTTTCCTTATTTGTATGTATATGACACCTTTTCAATTAAAAAAGTCTTAGATATTTAGACATGAGACTTAACAATTTTTATGAATGATCAATTTTACCAATTTTATCAAATAAGTTTTACCAAATAAAACTTATTTTTATATGTTAAAAAAAAATTATTTAAACGGCTACAAATCTTTTTTAATTAACACTTATTTTATGACTCACAATCATCAAATAAATATATAATATAGTTATTAAATTTTTATAAAATCAATGATATAATATACTAATTATATTAGTTATACAGAAAATTAAGAAAAGGTGTGTTTATAATTTTAAAATTAAATATAAGAAATTATTGTGTATAATTAAATAATGACATTAATTATGTTTAGACACATGATGACATATTAAACACGAGAATTTTATCAATTTAGACAATTAATTCCTAGATATCTTATATGTAGACATCTTAAATATTTGGAGAAGTAGAAATGTATATGCATTAAATTAAATTTATAAGCAGGGTGCTTAACCAATATAGCTAGCATTAATGAGTGGTGGTCCATTCCAACCAATTGCGCAATAAAACATAACAAACAAGTTTTACAAGTTGGAGATTGGAGAATCTATTATTGAAGTGTCTATAAAAGTTCTGATGTTTGACTATTCAGAATATGATATTTAAGCAATATTTTATCTATATTAGTATATGATACATTTATTTTTTTCGAAATATAATATATGTTTATATTCATCCACACTCATTAATATACATATTTATACGAAATATGTGTCATATATCATGTGTTCAAAATACATTTTCCCGTAACAATAACTATAATCAGCAAGGTCTTAGCAATTCTCAATTTCTCATTTAATTCCTGCCTTGACTTATGAATGCACAGAGTTTCTTTTCATTTTACAGTCCTGCACAATTCTCGGCCGATGGTAGACAATATCTGAAATCTGAGCTCTTACTAACAGTCCTCTAAGGAGGATGCTAATACATCTTTACATCAGAGGGCCAGCGAAACGGAGTGGTTCTTCCACTAGAAAATTTTGTGGACCATAACCAAGAATATCTCAGTGGGTTTGTTGGTAGAAATGACATAATTAATTAGCATTATCTTAACTTTTACTTGTTATTCCTCCTTTTCAAGTAAAATAGACAAAGGGCGGGTCCCCATTTTCTACATGACAGATCCCTGATTGTCAAAAAAGCAAAAGAATCGCTGCCATTTATTTTCTCTTTGATTGGACAGTTTTTTAATTTCTTTGTTGAAAGTTAAGAGGAAGAATCCTATGGACGAGATGTTTGGGTATACGTCCTACTAAAATAATGTATACAAGTTATGTCAACCAGGCCACCAAGTAAAGTTTTTCATTATATTCCTTTATAATTGGATCAATTTTATATTTAAATATATTAATTAAAAAATAATTTGAAATTAATTTATTTTATTTAGATAGTATAAAAAAATTATTTTTATATATTAAATTATTAAAATAAATATAAAATAATTAAAAAATTATTTAATTAAAAATAAAATAATATTTATATATCAAAATATAAAAAATAATCTATAACTTAAAATTATAAACTTTAATATTTAATATTATAATTTTTTTATAATACATTAAATTTCATATTAAAAATAACTTTTTTTAAAAGAAATATAAACAAAGCTAATCTAATCTGAATCAAAGACAAGTTTTTAATGTCTCAAAAATATAATTAATATTTTTTATTTAATAATTAAAAATATTAATAAAAAAAGTATGCAGAAAAATTTAAAACTATTCGTCTCTTTATAGTGTTTATAAGTTTACACGAAACTTTTTCAAAGAACGTGAAATATGACATGTAAAGCATATCAGTGAACGAAGGCACAAAAAGAATTCCATTGCTGGTCTAACTCGCGTGTTAAACCCACCATATCTACATATGGTATTTTTAAAAGATAGATAGATGATCTGGGATTATGTGGTCTCTAACTCGATGGCACGAACGCACTAAATTTGCAGAAGATATGGATCATGGCAAGTGAATTATCTACAATCCAATATTCCATAGCACACTCTTCTATTTTGAAACTTGGAAAACTTATAACTTATAAGTTATAAGCAGTTGGATTATAGTGGCCATAACGAAACAAATTAAGAAATAAAAGCCTCCTTTTTCTCTTAACAAAACAAGAGGTTGCAAAATAACTTTTTTTGATACCCTAAACACTCACAAAAAAAATTATTTTTATTTTTATTTTATATTATTTAGTGTTTTGTGGACTACACTATTTTGCGTCCTATTGCCATTACTATAATCACCTTTTAAAAGAGGAGAAATTATTAGTTACACACAGATATAATACTTTATTTTTACATACACTCACATGAAAATGAGACCCCCTCATGATGAGGATCACCTGTAATCATTTTTTGTTTTTTTCCCTGTCTCTCCACTTAAATTCTGTCAAGTGTTTTAAATTTAATTACATGTCTCTTTTTCTTCCCTTTTCATTTTAATTTATTTTTCACTTAACAGAATTTAAGATTATGTTTGAATTGGTGGGATTGAGTAGAATGGAGGAGAATAGAATTAAATACAGATATGTTCCATTATTTGGTTATGATAAAAAAGAATGGAATGAGATGGAAGTGAGATGTGATAAATCATTCTATCAAAAACTATCAATTTTCTTCCCTCCCCTCAATTTGAGAGGTATGAGATGAAATCATTTTATTATTATTATTATAATTAAGATTTCATCTCATCTCATCTCACCAAAAATTATTCATTGAATTTTATATAAAAATTGAAGTTAATTTTACCAAAAATATTATAACACTGTTGAAATAGTTTTTTTTTTTTAAAAAGCTGAACAAAGCTAATCCAATATGAACCAAACAAGTCCTAAATACATTTACTTTTTTATTAAATACTTTTTTATTTAATATTAGAAGGATTATTAAAAAAAAAATTTTTAGGAAGATATAATAAAATTCTAAAGAGATAGTGGGAGAAAGTTATATTATTGAATGTATATTACTTTAATTATAACAGTAATTAAAATAGAGATAATAATACTCTATATAACTGTTATGATATATATTTAAAAATATAGAATAAGAAATTTCTTCTCTTTCAAGAGCAATTAATTTAAAAAAAACAAAAAAATATCATTTTAGTCACTTAAGCAATAGTTCAAGTGGTAACTTTGGCTTTCCAACAAAGGTGAGAAACTAGGTTAAATTTCTCCTCCCTTATCTAACAAACGCTAGCTCTTTGTTAAAAAAAATCATTTCAATAATATAACAGTTAAGTGGAATGGAGAGAAATGTAATAGAATAGAGATATATTTTACTATTTTAGTATGTTAAAAAAGGATAGAATGAGATGAAAGTGATCCATCCCATCCCACCAAAATCCTTCTCATTTCACCAAAAATCATCAATTTATCATATAATGGAATAGTAACTTTACTCCATCTCATCTTAAAATATTTAAACAATAGAATGATATTTTTATTCCATTTCATTTTATTTCATTCAATTTTATCAATTAATAAATATCTAAACATATTTATATTTTTATCAATTAATAATAATTCTCCTAATATTAAATAAAGAAAGTATTTAATAAAAAAATAAATATATTTAATATCTTAAAAATATAAAAAATATTTAATATTTTTTTATTTAATAATTAAGAAGATTAGTATGAAAATTGTGTGAGAAGATTTAAAATTATTCATCTCTTTACAGTGTTTACAAGTCTACACGAAACTTTTTCAAAGAACGTGAAATATGACATGTAAAGCATATCAATGAACGAAGGCACAAAAAGAATTCCATTGCTGATCCGCTTGTTACTTCAGACTCGCGTGTTAAACTCACCATATCTACATATGGTATTTTTAAGATAGATAGATGATCTGGGATTATGTGGTCTCCAACACGAGAAGATATGAATCATGGCAAGTGAATTATCTACAATCCAATATTCCATAACACTCTTCTATTTTGAAACTTGAAAACTTATAAGTAGTTGGAGTATAGTGGCCATAAACGAAACAAATTAAGAAATAAAAGCATCCTTTTTATCTTAACAAAACAAGAGGTTGCAAAATAACTTTTCTTGATACCCTAAACACTCACAAAAAAATTATGTTTATTTTTTTTATATTATTTAGTATTTTGTGGACTATGCTATTTTGCGTCTTATTGCTATTACTGTAATTACCTTCTAAAAGAGGAGAAATTCTTAGTTGCACACAGATGTAACACCTTATTTTATACATACTCACATAAAAATGGGACCCCCCTCACGGATGAAGATCAGTTGTCCCCATTTCCTGTTCCATTCTCTGTCTCCTCACTTAAATTCTGTCAAGTGTTCTAAACTTAATTATATATTTTTTTTCTTGGGATTGAGTGGAATGGAGGAGAATTGAATGGAATAGAAATATGTTTCATTGTTTGGTTATGTTAAAAAGGGATAGAATAAGATTGAAGTAAGTAGGATGGATTCCACCCCATCCCACAAAAAATCATCAATTTTCTTTTCTCTCAATTTAGGGAGTATGAAATAGAATCATCTTTTTTATTATTATTATAATTAGGATTCCATCTCATCCTATAAAAAATTATCTACTTCTCAAACAATGAAATGGTAACATTACTTAATTCTATCCTAAAATATTCAAATAATAGAATGGTACTTTTATCGCATTCTATTCCATCAATCTCATCCCATTTTATTCTATTCTATCAATTACTATATATTCAAACATAGCCTAAGTGAGGAGACAGAGAAGAGGATAGGTGATTCTTGTCTCCCACTCACAACCCATAAAAAAAATTCATTGAAACTTGTTCTTACACACTAATTATGTGAGTATATGTAAATATGACATATTACATTGTGTGCAAATAAGAATTCCTGCTAAAAGAAACCCTCAAATAGAAATATGTGTTCGCAGTAAAAGAATCTTTACCTATCTATGCAGATTCAACAGTTCGAGATCAACAATAAATACCAGTTATCCTTGCATTTCTGAAGCAAATTCAAAAGAAGCCAAAGACTAAATATTGGCTAAAACTCTAATACTGGAGAGAAAGCAGGGTGACAAGATGATTATGCTGCTTTTCAAGTGTCTTCAGATTGTTTTGCTGCTAGTTTTCTCTAGTAGATACACCATAGCAGAAAAGAAAACACCGCAGCCTAAAAGGACATACATAATTCACATGGACAAGTTCAACATGCCAGCAAGTTTCGACGATCATCTCCACTGGTATGATTCATCACTAAAATCAATATCAGACTCCGCAGAGATGCTGTATACCTACAAACATGTAGCTCACGGCTTCTCCACAAGGCTAACTACCCAAGAAGCAGACTTACTTGCAAAGCAACCGGGAATTCTCTCGGTTATCCCCGAAGTTAGATACGAGCTTCATACAACTCGAACACCAGAGTTCCTCGGATTGGACAAAACCAGCTCTCTTCTACTTGCCTCTGGACAACAAAGCCAGGTGATTGTTGGAGTGTTGGACACTGGTGTATGGCCTGAACTAAAGAGCTTTGATGACACGGGACTTGGACCAGTACCCAGTAGCTGGAAAGGTGAGTGTGAGAGAGGTAGCAATTTCAACTCATCAAACTGTAACAGGAAACTTGTTGGTGCAAGGTTTTTTGCCAAAGGCTATGAAGCAGCTTTTGGACCCATCAACAAAAAGACAGAATCAAAATCACCAAGGGATGATGACGGCCACGGAAGTCACACCTCAACTACAGCAGCAGGCTCAGCAGTTGCAGGAGCTAGCCTCTTTGGTTTTGCTTCAGGGACAGCAAGAGGCATGGCCACACAAGCCCGAGTGGCCACTTACAAAGTGTGTTGGCAAGGCGGGTGCTTTACATCAGACATTGCTGCTGGAATTGACAAGGCCATCCAAGACGGTGTTAACATCCTTTCCATGTCTATTGGGGGAGTTACAATGGACTACGACAAAGATACTGTTGCAATTGGAACTTTTGCAGCCACAGCACATGGAATACTAGTATCCAATTCAGCAGGAAATGATGGGCCTAGTCAAGCAACTTTGTCTAATGTGGCACCATGGATAACCACCGTGGGTGCTGGAACTATAGACCGTGATTTCCCCGCCTATATCACCCTTGGAAATGGAAAAAGATACAGTGGCGTATCTCTTTACAATGGCAAACTGCCATCTCATTCTCCACTGCCACTGGTTTATGCTGGCAATGTAAGCAGTGATTCCAACGGAAATCTATGCATCGAAGGTAGTTTGATTACTAAAAAAGTTTCAGGAAAAATCGTGATATGTGATCGAGGAGGAAATCCTAGGGTGGAAAAGGGTTTGGTGGTCAAGAAGGCAGGAGGCATTGGGATGATTTTAGCAAACAATGAAGAGTACGGGGAAGAGCTAGTTGCTGACTCCTTTATCCTCCCTGCAGCAGCTTTGGGCGAGAAATCCAGCAATGAAGTAAAGAAGTATGTTTTCTCTGTTCCCAATCCCACCACTAAATTTGCATTTGGTAACACCCGGTTAGGGGTTCAACCTTCCCCAGTGGTGGCAGCTTTCAGCTCCAGAGGACCAAATATGCTCACGCCAAAAATACTCAAGCCAGACCTGATAGCTCCGGGAGTCAACATCCTAGCTGGGTGGACAGGTGCAGTTGGACCATCTGGTTTGTCCGTTGATACCAGGCATGTGAGCTTCAACATAATCTCTGGCACATCCATGTCATGCCCCCATGTCAGTGGGTTAGCTGCCCTCCTTAAGGGAGATCACCCAGAATGGAGCCCTGCAGCTATAAGGTCTGCCCTCATGACCACAGCCTACAGAACCTACAAAAATGGGCAAACCATAAAAGATATTGCCACTGGGCTACCAGCTACACCGTTTGATTATGGTGCTGGCCACGTGGATCCAGCAGCTGCACTTGATCCTGGTCTTGTGTATGATGTTACCGTGGATGACTACCTGAGCTTTTTCTGTGCCTTGAACTACACTTCATTTCAAATAAAGCTTATCACAAAAAGAGTGTTTACCTGCAACAAAAGGAAGAAGTACAGAGTGGAAGATCTCAATTACCCATCTTTTGCTGTTCCTTTTGACACAGCTTCAGGCGTAGGGGGTGATTCTCACGCACCAAGCACTGTCCGGTATAACAGGGTTTTAACTAACGTGGGCACCCCAGCAACATATGAAGTTTCAGTGTCATCGCAGTCTCCCTCGGTGAAGATTGTGGTTGAACCTCAGACACTTAGTTTCAAGGAACTGCATGAGAAGAAGAGCTACAAGGTTACATTCACGTCTCCTTCAAAGCCTTCTGGCACAACCAGCTTTGCTTATCTGGAATGGTCGGATGGGACACATAAGATTACTAGTCCCATTGCTTTCAGCTGGACTTGACTATGATTTTCAAAGGCCCTAACTTTGAATTAACTGATCAAGTACAATGGCTCACGTAATGTCCTGTTTGTCCAGCAAAGAAGCCTAAGAGCTGGTTATGTATCTATTTGCTGTTCCTCTTTGACCATTAGTAAGGAATAATTGTACAGAAAAGACAGTGTTATACCACACCTGTATAATGACTTTGAAAGGTAATTCATATTTGCCCAGCTTTGCGCTTTCACTTATCTTCGTTGGCTCACGTGACATAAGTCATCAAATGATTGATCCATTGCAGGCATCCGAATGGCATTTTAGTGACACATTTAACATTTTCTTGTTAATTACTTAGTAGTAATAAGGAAGAAAACTCTGAAGCATTGACCAGAAACCGAAGTGCTAAGACAGTAAGATCTTTGTTTACCCACAGTGCAGTACATGTAGTCGCTTGGGTTATATACATCTACTCCCCTAAAGCGCAACAAAACAACCGACACTCGCGGCATTTTGATAGACATTGACAAAATAAGTTCTAATGGTTTGTGAAACATTCTTGTATGCTCCTGGAGTAGGAATCTTTTCCTCCAAAAGGATAGCCACCGTTGGATGTCTGCATGAAACCCACACAACCAGTAAAAAACACGGATCTAATGGTTGGTATGCTTTTGGATGACGAACCAGGAACATACAAGAATTTCTCATGGTTTGCTAGAAAGTTTAATTTCAGTATCAATATGATCGACATTAAAGGTTAAAAAATAATCAGGCAAATGAAATGGCATAATGTTGAGACTAACAACCACTCTGAAAAGAAATTTCAGCAAAAAACAATCTTCAAACAGTCCATATCAGTACCACGTCTCTTAATCAGAAAAAGGACTGACTGGATTGATTGTTTCTGGCTCAAATAGGCTTTATTACAACCCCAACTCAGACAGAAAAGCTTCTTAACAAAGGGAAAAAGAGGCACTTGATTTGACTCTTTTGAAAATACTAGCTTTAACTTTTAATGCGAAAATCATAGTTTTTTTCTTACGTATATTTTAAAATGAAATCCTTCAATATTAATTACAATGCATTTTCTTCTCCCATGTTGGCTATAAGCCCATAACTTCTAAATTCAGAGGACACCCAATGTAATGAAATTTCCAAATAAAGCTCAAGATTTCTATGACACTAACTGTATCCTTACAATATCGTTTGGTACGTTACCCAAGCAACAACACATCATTTGTTAGAATCATTTTGAAGATGTGATTAAAATCAAACCGCAAATGCAAATCTAAACATCACTCAGAGTCCTCTACAGACTGACAGACAGGGAGGTAGTACGTATCAAGCTGCCAATATTTGTGTTTCACACCTTCCCAAACTTGTTCTCCCAAACAATCCTTAACAGGCAATGGAATCAGTTGCGTGGAATACCCCAAATTCTCAAGCTCAAGAGATACCAAATGGCAGTAAACAACATGGAAAAATGCATTACCGCCACAAAGGCCATTGAAGAATGAGTAGATTCCACCCGGCTTCAACAGTGCTTGAAGATGTTGGTGGAACTCTCTCAGGTCTTCATAGTACTCTCCGTAGGTGTCAAAGAAAATTCCTAAACAAAATTCAGGCAAATGCACCACATGAAAGAGTCAAGAAGGCATAACCCAGATACGATTCACCAGGCATTAGAAATAAATAAATAAATAAATGAAACAAAATAACTTTCCTATGTTTTTCACAGAAGTAAAACTTATACTCTTAGAAAGCATTTTGGAGACCAGTTACAATTTTCACAAATTTCCAAACGTCTTCACAAAATAATTGCAGTGAGTGACTAAGGTTACCACTATTTTGAACATGACACAGAAAGACAATCCAATCAATTGTAATGTTGCAATTAAGTATTGAAGTTTATGCACATAAGAATCAACAATTACCATCATATGTTTCAAGCTGAGACAGAACATCTTGCCAGCGGCCAAAAATAATCTTTACATTTTCCTTGTGCCCCCAACCTGTGTTCAGCACGCGTTCATAAACCTCTGGATGAGCCTCAACAATGGTGTGTGTGACAGGTGCATACTGCTGAATGGCTGTATCTACAAGACCCATTCCAAATCCAATGTTGAGTATGTGACCACCTCCCGAACAAACAGCTTTAGCATGAGCCTCCATCAATGGCTTCTCCCATGCCATCATGACAGCTTTGCTATCAGAGTCCATAAGTTTATCTTCACTAAAACTTACCCTATCTTCCAAATAATCATGACCCGAATTGGCATTTTTATTTTCTTTCCTAGCAATCGTACCCAGGACCAATTCAGCTTGAATCCCTGAATATGTAGTGAATATATAGAAATCAGATTCCAATACTCATGATGTAGTTAGCAGAACCAAAATTAAAATTATTTTGGTAATTTAATTTAATTTAATTTAATTTATTTTATTTCTTGAGGCAAGTGTAATCAAATATGCAAATATAAAAGAAAAGGAGGTGGAGTAGAGGACGACGAAAAGGCGCGTACCGGCATTGAGGAGGAGCTGGAAGGCATCGTGGTGACCTGCTTCCATGGCAAAGTCACCGGCGGAGAGGTTGGAAGGAGAAAGAGCGTTCCAGGGAGCGCCAACAGAGAGAAGAATGTTGAGAACGGGTGCATGGCCTAGCTTTGCGGCGTGCATCAGAGGAGTAAGGCCATCGGCGTCGAAATGGGTAACGTCGCCTCCGGAGTCTATCAGAGCCCTTACCTTCTCCGTGTCACCGTTCTTCGCCGCTTCGCACAGTTGCTCCCCTACGTTCATGTCTGCGCTGCTCTCTGCACTCTGCATTCAAACCCTGCCCTGCCTCACCACCCACCTTGTGCTCCAAAATGTCAACACTTCCTTCTTTCTTTTTTTTTTTTTGTTTAAGAAAAAATAAAAATTACAAATTACTGCTGCATCTTTAAGAAGACTCTAACAAATTATCTTATGAAATTTTAATTTTAGTAAATAAATTATCCATTAAAACTTTTAAGAATTTAAGCCGTCATTATTTTCATTAGTCTTCATTTACAATGTTAACGCCAAACAGAACATATTTATAATCTAAGTTTTTGGAAAAATAATGATTCTGCTAAATATTTAAAGTTAAAACAGATTTTTTTAAAATCAGATAAAAATTTTAAAAAATAAATTAAAAGAGAAAAATATTTAAAATTATAAAAAAAGTTATACATAATTAATTTATTTAGATAAAATAAAAAATATAAATTAAAAGATAAAAAATATTCTAAAATTATTAGAGAGATATCTATAATTAATTTAAAATAGAATTTAAATTTAAAATTTCAAAAAAGAAAAGTTAAGAATAACATGTGTCATTTTATAAAAAAGAGTATAATAAGAGAATAAACTACTATTAAAAGAGTGTATTCTAATTTATTATATAAAGATGAATTAAATTTTTAAAAAATTTGTCAGAAGTTTAAATTAAATCTGTAAAAGGAAGTAATTTGTGATTTAACATATTTTTATAGTAGAACCTTTTTCGTCCCTGATATCACATATTAATTTTGCCAATGAAAATTTTATTTTATCAATTTAACTCTATATTTTATCGAAAAATAAATTTTACTTTATATTCTTTTTCATAATAATCAGTTTTTTTCCTTCCCATAGTTAGGATATGCCACAAGTTTAATCAACCTTTTATATATGCCACAAACGAACCTATTAGTTGCCATAATAAGAATTCTAAGCTAGAGTTCAGTTTGAGCAGATTTAATCAGCCTTTTCAATGAATTTTAATTGAATTTACACAAGTAACATAGCAGCACTGTTTTTCAGGTGATAGGATTACTCCATTTCCTCCTTTAGGAGGAGCACTTCTTATAGTGTCAAAAAGATGTCTGCATGCCATATTAAGAATGGAAATCCAAAGAAAGAAAGTTTACTTTTCCTTTCTTCATACTTCATACTTGCTAATATTATGTTCTCACCAATTACCTAATTTGTTTTGTCTTTCTGTCCTCTTCGTAGGTCTCTCCTTACCTTGAGGTCTACACAAATACTGGTGTCAAAATTGTTAAAGAAAGTGGAGAATGTAAAAACAGGAAGTACGATGAGCATCCAGACATGACAATGGTTAAGTATCTGTTATGCAAGGAATGTCAACCACAATTATGATCTGTGATCATTTAATCACCACACTACATAAATAAAGTTAATTACATTAAAGGCCATATAGATTCTCTGTCTCAACTCAAGAACCATTTTTAGGTCCTTACTTAAAGTATAAACTTTTAGATTGTTTAACATGGTCTTAGAGTATGGTTGACCGAGTGGTTTAGATTTTCTGGATTCTTGATGTGCCTAACATCTTAATTAAATCCTAGTAATATAGCAGGGAGTTATCAGTACAAGGTAGTGTGGTAATCCTTCTTTTGTCTACATTTCAAACACAACGGGTGTTAATGTGAGTTGGCATTTTATTGTTATAAAAAACACTTAGCCTTGCTTAACAGTGTAAATTTTTAGTCAGGGTGTTCTTGTTGGATAGGAGCCGAACCAGAAGATGAGTTACCTCTCCGGTCTCCTAAGAACGCCACCTCCATATTCACTTTTAACATTGGCCTGCCCTGAGCTTTCGCCTCCTTAACCTATAACATCGGTCTGCCCCTAAGCAAAGAAGGATGAATTACGCTGAAGGCTAGACTTTTATTTCTGTGTGTCTCTCTATCATCTATGTTTATGTATGCTAAGGTTATATTTAGATTGTTAACGTGAATTTTCATCTGCATGCCCAGATTGTTCGTAAAGAATACAAGAATATTGATTTCTAATCTTTTATAATTATAAGATGTTCTACATTTCATTAATTTCACAGAAAGATATGAGTAAGTATTATGTCAGTTTAACAGAGAAGATACAGATTAAAATGTTTAAGAACTATTATTTTGATTTGTCATGGAAGATTGTCTCCTGAGAGGTTTTAGACATACAATTTATGTCATGGCCTAAGAAGACAGTGGATGATCGCCTGGTTTTCTTCTCATGTCACAGTCGTGGACATCAGAACTTAAACTTCTTTAAGCACAAATTTGTCTGCAGATACTATGATAAGAAATTTAGAAGAAACGTTAAAAGCTAGTAGATTGGACATAGATAGTTTGAATTCAAAATTAGAAGAAGTTCACCTTCAGTAAAGAGTCAAGGTGAAATTGCAAAGAACTTAACCACTCAGGAGATATTGGAGAAGGAAAAGAGTTATCTTCAGTGGTGTAATGCTGAGATCATTAAAAAACTTGACACGTCACTTCAGGAAATCAAACAT
This sequence comes from Ormosia semicastrata, assembly GCA_029884595.1. Lineage (NCBI taxonomy): Eukaryota > Viridiplantae > Streptophyta > Magnoliopsida > Fabales > Fabaceae > Ormosia > Ormosia semicastrata. The sequence continues at coordinate 9,118,270 of JAQQTO010000046.1, read as the reverse complement.
TTTGAAGGATTATTTCATGCCTTGGACATTTGGCAAATTAAGACAAATAAAGCTTGAACTTTTTGGGCAAGTTTGATGAGCTGAACTCTCTGTATGCTTGTTGCTTCAAGTTGGTCCAGCAGAAGAGGGGGATGCTTTCTCTAGGCATGCTCAAAACCAGTACGATGAGCTTCATAATAAATTCTTGATAGTGACATCAGAAAAGGAGACAATTCAAATGATAAAAATCATGAGTTAAACTATAATGTAATTGAGTAAGAATAACACTGTACTTCAGGAAGTCCTAAAGTCCACTGTAGCCCGGAATACTGAGGGGCGTCAGTTTACTGTTGAGAGAATTCAGTGTTTGGAGTCAGAAAAAAAGGCAGAATCAGAGGGCTTAATTTCCATTTACATTTTATGAACCACTTATTTAACGGTGCGTTATTTTAGTGTATGTTACAATTTACATTACTAAACACACATTCCAATTTTATTTTGAGAATAACATTTTTGCCCAAGAGAGAAATTTTAATTAAGCTATCAAGAAATCCATTTTCAGATTCAAAATTTACAATATACTCAAAGGTTCATTTATTCAAACTCCTACATATCACTTTTGGGGATGGAGTAATCTATATTACATATAATAAATTAGTAATGTTACTCGTACATTACATTTTTACTGGTATCTCTTTACAACTTTTTCTTTTAGGGGAAAAGGAAGAGAGAAAAAAGAAAAAAGAGAGAGAGAAAGTAAATTTCTCTATTTACGTTTTTCTCAAAAGGAAAAAGTGTACATAACTGTGATGTATGAATAAAATTGTTGTATCACATAATACATATTTAGAAATTTTACATTTAGTTTTTTGGTTTGAACTTTGAACTTTGAACTTTGAAAATCCTCTCGTCCCGTCCCCGGTCAAACACAGAAGCTTCTAAATAATGTAGTGAGGGGAAAGCCAAGCAGGGTGAGTGCAGTACTTTATTGACCACTAAGCTAGTATTGCAGAAAAACGGCGCCGTGCCGCCTGACACGGATTTTATCACGCGTGCGGTATATCCATATTCCATAGTTTCCCAACGAGAAATTTACGTTGAATGCAATCGCCAAAAATAATTTGGGGGAAAATAGAGAAAAAGAGATAATAATAACCACCTCCTTCTAGTGCAACTAATCGGATCCACCATTTTTCTGGTTTTTAATCGACGACCTTCCTGTGCAAGCCAAGTTTGATTGGTGACTTCAAGAGAGATTAGAGATTTCCTCAGCTAGGGTTTTTATATCGGATTCATCATTTGTTGTCAATTCTTTCATTTTATATTCTAATCATTATTCATGGCTTCGAGTTTTGACCGGTGGGAAAAAGATCCTTTCTTTAACGCCGCCGAAGAAGTTCAGCAATCTGCAGACAGGTGCCTATTACTATTACCTATTATTGTAACTATCCTTCCATTCTTCCCATTAGGTTTTCTCCTGCTTTTTGTTATTTGCCTTTTGCTTTTATTTAATTTGTAATTTGCTTTTTCGAGAGGAAATGTAGGGATAGAACCTTTGTAATTAATTTAATTCCATTGCTGAGGAAACAGATGCACCTGCCAAATGCTACCCTTATTTTTTTTTTCAATTGAATTCAAAGATTGGAAAACTATTAAGTTCATTTGTGTGCACAACCTTATAATCTGTTGTACTGCTCCAATTTCTTGCTACTGATTTGCTTTCATCGTCTTTTCAAGGATGGAATCTGCGTATAGGACATGGATTCACGCAAAGAAAGATGCTTCCAGCCCGTGGAACTCTGGTGAACTCCGCCGAGATGTACATACTGCCCTTGGCACTGCTAAATGGCAGGTAATCTCCCTTGGTAGAATTGCTTACCACAATTACAACAGATGCACGCATGAATTATGCTCCCTTCTAGTGAATATGATTTGACTTATTGTATCATCGTAATGAGCATGTTGTTACATTTTGGTGGGCAATGCAGTTAGACGAATTTGAGCAGGCAGTCAGATCAAGTTATAGCCCAAGCTCAAGTGAGGATGCAAGAAATAGGCACCGAGATTTTATTGCTGCCATTAAGGACAAGATTACGAAAGTTGAGCATTCATTACACGAATCCGTTCATTCAGGTGGTAAGGCATCTCTGCCTTGGGTGCGTCTGGATGAAGGAGAACGAAATGAGCTTGCGTTGTTTCTTTCGGGAATGCCAGCTGCTGAAGGCAAAAATCCCATTAAATGTATCAGCAGAGAAAGTGAGAATCCACAATCAAGTGATAAAGATTCATTCAATAATTGTTCAGACAATTTATGTGTTTCGTCTGGGTGGGGTTCCTCAGAAGCAATGGAGGAGAAATCACATGGGCATCGTAGGACAGCTAGTGCTGATGCTGATATTGGTTCTTGGAAAATTGCTGTTTCTGATGATGTGCAACAATGGAGTTCCTCCAATGGTTCTTCTGGTCCTATGCATAAGGTAGCCAGTCTCTCTGGATTTCTTAGTTCCATGGAATCCGTCTCTAAGTTGAAATGGCCTAACAAAGGTTATAGAAAGCTGAAAGCAGTGAATCACCATCAAGAAACTGATAATGCACTACTACCTTCAACTCAATTGAACGGGGTGTGTTCTTAATCTGCTTTTGTTTTTTTCTCTATTAGTGGAGACTTGCATGAATATTTTTAATGCATTTGCCGAATTACTAACACATTTTTTTCTATAAAAAAGGGCATCAATACACACTATGAAAGAAGTAAGGGTTACCTTGATAGTTGTGATGAATGTTATGATAAGCAACTCTATGGGTGGTATGGGGCTATCCAAAGACAGCTTCAAAGATCTCAATACCAAATGCAATACAGTCGGCCTGTTCAAATAACTGTCTGGATTGTTATTCTCCTTTGCTTGATTGGTAAGCTCTGAATCTTTGTTTGTATGGGTGTGTGAAACTGTATTCCTACAAAAATGTATGTACTTGCATGCTCTGCAATTTCTTAGCCTGAGGAACTGCTTGTACAACTTTGAAATTGGTGGAATTTCACCTTCTTCCTCTATTTTTGTTTCTATTTCAATGATTCGTATGGCCTTGTTGGTAATGCTTTCCTTTTTCTTTCCCCCTTCATAAAGCTCTTATTTATTTTTACTGTTCTTTTTATATTTTTTTCCAGTTCCTTTGTTGGTAAAGGCTACTCTCTGGTGCTCTCCATGCTTTTCCATGATTTTCTTGTTCATGCTTTTTATTTTTCCATTTATTTTCTGTTCATGATTTTGTTGCTGTTATATTTTTCACACGTAGACATGAGGCTATTTTGAATTTATAGAACTTTATTATGCTATATGCATTCTGTTGTGGGGAACTTCTAGGAATGAAGGAATGTGCAGGGACGGACCTACATGGAAGACTGGGGACACATGCCCCACCACCTTTGAAATTTTTCTATGACCCAAGATAACAATTTGTCATTCATATATCTTTCATATTTTTAACTTTGCTCTTATATGACGAGTAAATAAGTAAATTTGCAATAAGAGAAGTTAAAACCTATTTAACATTTTTCCCTAAGTTGCATCCAATATAATTAGCCATCAAGATCATTCATACATACATAGAGAGGGAGATATTTGATAATATCGATAGTGAAAAGATTGTTTAACGTATTCAAGATATAAAAACGTAAAGAAAATAATTGTAAATCGATCTTTTATCATTATGTAATAATATATTTCTTGATGTATAAACATAATCATTTGAAACTTTTTTTATTTTTATGCTTGTGTGTTGCCTGTGTCCTATACTTGTGTGTTACTTTTGCTCTCACTACCTAAAATTTTTGGGTCCATCACTGGGAATGTGAATGTGAAGTGGGGAGGTTTTGTTACGTTTGCCCCTCCCCCTTTTAAAGTTTTACTTTTATAAGTTGGCTGTTTTTTCCAAGGGGTGTTCTGTGAGCACCCTATTGCTTATATCTTCATCGTCTAAACTTGGTAACTGTTTGAAGTTTAATCCACACACCTCACAAGCCAAAGGAAGACACAGAAGCTGTGTCAATTCTAAATGCTCTGTGCAATTGTTGCTTATATGGGTGTTTCTGTTAAATTATCGTTTCCTTTCTCCTCCCTTGCAATTTTTTTTTAAATGTGTGTATATAATATATGTATGTTGGCTTACAATTTTGATTTCTCTGCAGTTTTAATTGCTTTTTGCGGAATGTAGAAAGGAAGATTTAGATACATTATCTATTTGTGGTTGACGGCAGCATGGGGGATGGACAAACAATCTTTTAATACAAGTGCATATAATCTGTGTTGTCGCTTTAGCATTTTTTTCTGGTTCTCGCTGGCATACTCGGTGACAATATAACATTTCAAGTGCTTCGAGATTACTATTTAGAGTAAGCCATAATCCATAGCAGTAGCACTTTCTTACTTTTTCTGTTTGTGGTATGTATTTTTTGTTTTTGTCCCTCCCATTTCAGAATGATCTCATGAAGAGTGTTCTCTGTTGTACTATATCGTAAGATGTAGATGAAAAATTGTATCAACCTACTAAATGTTGTAATGTATATGTTGTCTTCTTGATGCGAGAACTGTGTGATGCACCAAAGCTTTTAGCCTTGCATGTACAGTGTAATGAGAAATTCCAAAATATTTCTCTGATAAATTTTGTAGCCGTTTATTTTTTATTTAATAATTTTTTTTTTATCCAACGACGGATGATTATAAGTGTCACGAATAATAATTTGAATAATAGTCTCCAAAGTATGGAACAACCTCTCCAAAGCAATACATCAACCAGAATATAGATAGTGCGGTCTTTCCAAATAAAACGAATTTTGGAAAATATCAAATCCTACGTATCTGGACGGCTGGACCGGATTTGAAAGCTAAACGATTCTTTTTTATTTGTGTAGAATATATATCAATACTAGATCGAAAATAATATTGAACCCGAACACTTGCCAGAATTCCTAGAGCCCGAACTAGGTGGAATTTCCACACTATTATATACTTTTATTTTTTGATAGCTTTCCCTTCTTTCCTTTACCCAATATCCAATCCATCTTGTCCACCCGAGATTCACCATCCATTGCCCCTTCTTTCTTCTCAGATTTACACTTCCTCTGGCAAAGTTCATCATCACCAACTACAGCGCCATCATCCTCAACAAGATGGAAGTCCTTCAACTCACTGTCAAAATGCAAGTTAGACTATCCAAGTCTCAGAATGCCGCTGCCAGCAACGGCACCCAAGGTTCTAAAATGTGGTCTGTATCACTTGATGCAGCCGCAATATTACAAATGCGACTTGTGTCGCAATTACATCATGCTGCAATTGCACTGTAGAAGAAAATTACGTGAAATAATTACAATGTAACGGTATTGTGGCCTCAACAAATCGCATCAAGTTGAATTATTTTTTATATATATTATGTAAGCTTAAAAAAAATTTACGCCATAACAACTGCAATATGCATCGTAGCAGCCACAATGCTTATAATTGCAACAACCGCGATTGCGACCGCAACTGTAATTTAAAACCATGGCAACACCACCACCATGGTTGTCATTGCCAAGTTGCTCCTCTCACATGGCATTCACTCCACTGTGAATTCCGATTCGCTGCACAAGGCCTCGATGAAGGTCATTAATCTACACACAGCCATGGTTGTGTCCATCAAGCTCTGTGCTTCCTAGTAGTTGATCAAATTTGTTGTCGATGCTCATGACCCAACGAAGCTCGGCATGGTTGATCTCTGGGACATCAGGATTGTGAAGAAGTTTGGTGAGACGTGGATGACACAGTTTGTCTAGTGGGGTTTTACCCTATGAGAAATGGTGCTAATGAAAGTGGATTTAATTAAAGGTGGGAGAGAGAATTAAAAAAAAATAGTTGCAGAGATGAACATCCAGGCAAAATTGGACAATTTAGAGCACATTACCTTGAAGCATGGTTTTAAATTGCGGTTGCGGTCGTGGTCGCGGTCGTTGCGGCGTGAATTTTTTTTAAGTTTGCACAAAATGTAAAAAAAAAATCTATAATTATTATAACTCTTCATATATCTTTATTTATAATTTTTTATAGGCTTTTACACATTTGATAAGATTTTGTACAATCTTAAAGAATAATTGAAATTGAATTTATAACCAAAATAACATAATTATTGTTATAATAATTATTAATAAGTCTTTTAAAGTTTTATTTGGGCATATATAAGTATAAGGGAGTAAGAAACTAAATAATATATAAACTTAAATAAGTTTCAAATAAATTTCACTAAAATATGTCATATTTTTTACACTGATAAAAAAGAATCTAACTCACTTAGAAAAATACAACTAACTGCAACTTTAGTCACGTCACCAATTATACAAGGAACAATGTCGCTGTTAAGATGCATGACTTCACTGCAAAAAAAAAGCATGATATAAACTCATAATTAATATCTTAAATATTTAAGAGCATCATAAAAATTCTTTTTATTGATGATTCACAAATTATAAACTAAATCTCACAATTTTTTTTTAAATTTCCCTCTTCCTAATTTTTTCCACTCTTTTTCTCAAAAATTTTCCCAATTTTCCGCAATTCCCCCCTTGCCCCCAAATCCCTCTCAAACCTAAGCCCACTTTCTCTCTCGGTCTCTCTCCTTCTCCATCTCTTCTTTTCTCCATTTCCATCTCCATTTCACAATGGCCGCAACCCATCTCTTCCACACGCGCTCCCCATCCACGGCCGCAACCCATCTCTTTCGCGCGCACCCCCAGCCCCTCTTCCTCTCTGATTCGTGAGTGGAATCGCACCCCTGCAAAGAGCCAGAGACTGTCGCGGTGTCGTCCACTTCCCTTTCTCAGCCCAATCGCCCACGGCCACGCCGACCAAGCTCGAATAATGAAAGGTAAGTTCGTAACGAAGATCTAATTTGATGACTTTGTCTTTGTCTGTGACCCTATGTGATACTGTGACTCTGCCTGAGATCTGATGACCAAACTTGAATTTTCTTCTTTTTCTTTTGAATCATCTTTGACATCTTTGTTTTGAAAGAAAAAATGAAATGGAGCACCGATGCGGCCAGTAACGTTGCGGCCGATTTACGTGGTTTTGGTTCACAATGCAATTTCGATCTGATGTTGCAACCGTAATATTATGGCTGCATCAGATGATGCGGATCGCAATTTAGAACCTTGCCTTAAGGCAACAATCAATTGGACCAACACCTTGAGGAGGGAAAGAAAAATGAAAATGACAAAAGATTGAAAAAAAACTACAACAAAAAGAAAATTATTTGTGAGTAACTTTGATTGAATTAAAGTAAGAACGGAAAAGCATCACGCTTCATCTTACAAATTTACTACACCTTTCATCCAAACCTTTTGGGTTTTTCTTTTAAATATTAATGTTAATATAAATAACAAGCCACCTCACGTAAATAACCTGCCAGCTGGTTCTGGCAAACCAAATTCGGGCACTTATTCTGGCTGCATAGCAGTACTCGTATATCTTGATGACATCCAAACAACTCAAACACGTGACATAAATAAACTTAACTAAATTCCTTATTTTCAAAGAGTTCCAACACAATCGCATTTAGAAAGTGAGAGTAAAGATAAGATGTCCTAGTAAGTAATAGGGTCTGCTCGGGTGAGGCATCGGTAAGCAAAATAGAGAGTGGCAACAAGAATTGGTACAAAGAACTCGCAAAATGCCAGAGACTTGGGCATGGCTTCATCTTTGATCACGAAGGCACTCATCTCTTTGCTTTTGGATTCCTTGTCAATAACATCCTTGAAGTCTACCTCTTGAACTGTGGCACCTTGGAGGACACCCACCTGGTACTTGGATAGCAAGTTTTGAGCTGCCCTGCTGTGCCCAATAGCATCAAACTCCTTCGTTGCATCCTTCCCTGCCAACTCCAGCAGCACCTCTTCTCCTCCTGGGTGTTCCTCCAAGAATTTTGTGACGTCCAACACCTACAAAATTCAAATAATCATCATGACCCTCTTAAAATCAATATTTGGGAGTGAGTGTAAAATTAGAGAGACCCATATATAAAGAAGGATGGATTTACTCTGCCATTGATCACAAGCCAACAATCTTTGTTGGATTTGTGTTGGGCAACCTGTGAGAGGGTGAAAACCCTTCGTTCTGCCATGCTTCCAATTTCCAAATGAGAGTTTTGAGCGAAGTTCCTATAACCACAAACGTTCTAGTTAGGTACCCAAATTTATACAATGTGGTAGTATGGTAGATTAGTTGCACTCACCAATTACTACTATCACGTTTTATTATTCGTCCGAGGGTCATCAAGTACCAGACTACCAGTCAACCACGTGCATAGGAAGAAGTGGCTGTATCTACCTAAATAGTTCAAAGATATCATCATATCATCAAGATTATCTCAAAGACACTGAGAACTCCATTTATTCTTTAATTATTATACTTACCATATTTTGATACACTATATAAATTTTTTACACTATCCGTTTATTATTTAATTATACATTGTGGAATCATTAAAAAAATTGAAATAATGAATGTAAAAGTCATTTTTTTAAGAATGTGAAAATATATAATTAAATGATAATATGTTTTTTTTAAACAATACATCAAGATTAAATCAATAATAATAATAATAATAATAATAATAATAATATATAAAGAAAAAGTACATGCTTTTATATTCGACATGATACTACATGTTTAAAACATGGTCGTGTAACAAAATACATAATTTCAATAATCGTCATGCGACATCTCACGTTATAATTTAAAAGGAATGTGTAAATGTGTAGCTGCATTTGAAAAATCTTACCATGTAGGAAAAAAATTTGAAAGACTAGAAAATAAATAAAAATTTGGTATTTCAATTATTACATATTAAAATTATAAATTATAATTATTATGTATTAAAATTATAAATTATAAAATTTTGAAAATAGAGCTCTAAAAAAGAAAATAAAAAGAAAATAAAAACATTAAACAACATCGAAATGAAGAAGATTTATTGAAGGGGAAGATATAGAAACATGAAACAGCTACGAAATTATTCGCAATGCTTCACTTTCCATCAACGACTGAAGTGTGTTTTTTCGCCAAAAACATAATTGCTCTTCGTCATAATTACTAGGTAATACGGTTGACTTTGACTCTGTGTTTGCCCTAAATTACCACTCTGTTTCATCACATATTCATATTTCCACTTCACTTTCACCGTTGTTCTTTAGAAGAATTGCTTCTAACTAGCTCGTCGGAACATCATATCTAGGCAGCTCCACTATGCTTCACCTGAACTCTTTCCCGGTTATCAGGTAGCCTAAAAAAATGGTCGTTAAGCCTTCCTTGATGTAATTCCCTCAATCTTCTATCTAATTGTTGTGATTTCCATGTATATCGATTTCTCCCTGAGACAACCCTCTCAGCTAGGATTTCCCATCAAAACCTGCAACATGTTCATGACAAATACAAGACAAACGAATGAGGAAGAAGTAATTAGTTTGTTTTTTAAAAATTCTTATAAATTAGTTAATTGATGGATTGCATTTAAGGTTCAATTTTTTTAATTCAAAATTCAATTTTTATTTGATAGGTTCCATTTTTATTCTAATCAACCATTTAATTTTTAATATGAAAAATAATGATCACTTATTATTATTTTTTAATCATAATGGATACTGCTAATTAAATTTAAAAATTTTATTGATTAATTGATAATTCTTTCCAAATATGATTTTTTCGGTCAACTTTTATTTGCTGTGATTAATAATTATTTTCGATATCATCATAATTTCTTATTGACAATCTTAGACAAAAAATGTGATATTTTACAATTGTGTTCATATTTTAACATGTTTTTACATTTATGAAGATAATATGTTTTTACAATTGTATTCACTTTTTAATATTTAATTTAAAAAATTTATTTTATTACTTTATTTTTCTAAAAAAAATATGCTAAAGGCTATTATAACTGAAATTAGTTTTAATATTTTGTTTTTAGAAAGCTTTCAATTTGTGATTAATGACTATTATAACTTTTAATAACAATTTCCTTAAAGAAGCGTGTGTTAATGGCTATTATGACTATTATGGCTGGAATCCGTTTTAATTTTATATGCATTAGCATGTTTCTTTATTAAATTATTTCTTTCTATTTGGTATGTATTTTAATTGATATCAACTTTGTATTTTTAGAAAGATTTTTATTACACATTAATTACCTGAGTGATTATAAATTAATGTTTGATGTGTCAGAATCTATCATGATAAATTCTTAGAATACTTCAATTTTGTGTATAAAATCACACTACACAATTTACAAGAAATTATGGGTGTTAACCTATTTCTCATAGGAAAACCTTTAATAATTTGGTATTTATTATTAATTTGGTATTTTCATACATATTTTTACAATTTAGCTATAATAATTCAGCCTTTAAATTTTTTTAAATATATTTGATATCATTGAATACACTACAAGCTCCAATCTTTCAAAATACAGGTCTCATCTATCTTTTTTGAGCAATTTGAACCTATTTGTAAGTGAGATATCACAATAATTATATAGATAATATTATTTTATTATGTTTGCAAAAATTAAAACAGACTTAGCAACATTAATGTCTTTATTTTAGTTTAAGATTTGTGTTTTTATCTTTATATTATATTAATTTAATATATTGTATCTTAATTATATTCATATCTTATAATTTATAAACTTTACTCTATGAATGTATTTATATTGTGTTGTATTTGTATTTAGATCGATATTCATGCTTCCTAATAACATAAACTATAATGCAAAGTCATTTTTTTTTGTACATTAATTTCACATTATATTTGAATTTGAATACTAAGTATAATCATTTTAAATACAATCATCTTTTCATATATGTCCAATTCAATTACGATATTTAACTTTTTTAAGTTCTTGCTATTTTTTGTGTTTGTTAATTTTTTAGTTGTTATTAAATTTAAAAAATAACTTTTTATTTATAATAAGCTTATCTTCAATATAAATTTTAATATAAAATTACAGAACAAAATAATAATAATAATTTGTTTTATTTTATTCTTTTACATTATTTTAATTTTAGTATTATTCTGTGTATCGAATGAGTGAAAGACTTGTTATTTAACTATGACACAATTATTGTTATGATTCTTTTTTCTACGAATTAGATTTTACTAATAGCCAACCTTTAGCATGATTTTTTCCCCTCTTGTCATACATTATAAGCTTATCTGGAAATGATAATTTTTCAAATATCGAAACCTTCTGCTAGATTCAAGCCTTAGCTTAACGTCTGAGCCTAAAGATCCATTTACACGAGTGTAAAGCACTCAACATAACCCCACATTTCTTATCCCTTTAAAGAAAGGAAGAAATAGATGTGAGAAAAACCAAAATATTATCTTAGATTTAACGAGTGTCTAGTCAATTTCTCCGGCACGACACCATATAGTCAAATATAAAAGCTTACTAGAAAACAAAATAAAGAGAATTGCAGAAACGGACATTGACATAAAACCGATCGGATAATAACGTCCAAACTCCAAAGATAATTTAATTACGTAGTGAACCTTTGACTTCTGGGCTGGGTTTAGAGAACTCCTTGCTGTTGTTACCTTTCTCCTTGCTGTCAAATTCCACACCTTGAAATGTGATCCGTGATGACCGATACTTACTACCAAAAGCAGTACCAAACCCCCAACCAAGTCCTACTCCAACGCCACAGCCTCCACCTTCAAAATAAAATCCAATATACCTAACTCAATATGAAAAGTCAAATTCATACATTTAAAAAAAGAAAAGGACAAACCAAATACAGACACCTCAGGCGGAACTAAAATCATGAAATTGGAAGTGGTAATGCCAAAATTACTTGAGAGAGTTAAAAAGCAAAATTTGGGACTTTTAGGGGGTCAATTTTTTTATATTTAAAAAAACTACTGTGATTATTTCTTTTGGGAACCCTGTGAAGGGATTATTGCAACACTATGCCATAGTCCTGCCAGTGGATTTCATATATGAATAACCAAAACCAGTGGGATAAATATTAGCAACGGTGTTACTACAAGATGAAGAGGTTTCGGGTTTCACATGTAGGATAAGGGTTTTGGAGGAAAAAGGCTAACCACATAGTGTAGCATGTTATTGCCATTAAATACTGAAAATTGAAACTAAGAAACAGAGAAGGAAGCAAGATCCATGAATATTATACCTGCACCAAGACCCAAGAAGTTCAATGGCACACCTGTGCAACAGACAAAGATAACAGATTAGATAAGTTGACTGTAATGTAATAAGAAAAGTAAAGAGGAAAAAGCTGATTGGGCCTTGAGCAGTTGCTGAGATTAAATTGACAAAAATTCAGATTAAACCTAAATTACTCACTACACTTTCTTAGTTTCTTCATCCAGATAACCTAACTTTGCATCATTTTTCACAGGAAAAACACAAGAAGAACATAGAATTTGGCCATCAATTTGGCACACTTGTAAAAGGAAGAACAAAAAATGCAATAGTAAGATGCTGTATTTTTTTTTTCTTGGTTTTTGATACACAGAAAGAACATAATGCAGGGAAGACCAACACCATAGCAATTATTCTCACAAATGCAGGGAAGAGACAAAAAACAAGAAAACATAGTAGGTACAATAAATATAAGAAGTCTGCCAAGTACCAATTCATGGTAAGAGATATCAACAGCAAGTGTCCCTATTGATCCACCCAGGGACGGATCCACGTTAAGTGGAGTGGGGACGCACGCCCTCACTCTACTTTGTAATTTTTTTTTATCTTATATAGGTATATGTCTTTTTATATTTTTATATGTGTAATTTTTACTTTTATATATAGATAAATTAGTAAATTCATAGCAATAAAAAGTAAAATTCATATAATATTATTGAATAATTGTTTTATTACATATATAGAGAGAGAAATATTTGATAGTATTGATAATAAAAATATCATTTAGCGTTTTCAAAATATAAAAATGCGACTTTACCCCCACTGGCTAAAATTCATGCAACTTTGCCCCCATTGGCTAAAATTTCTGGATCCGTCACTGGATCCACCTCATGAATGCTCTTGCTGATAACCAAAAGAAAGGTAATATACTTCTTCTATCCGATTCACAATTCAAAACCCATGAAAGAAAACAATCTTTAAAAATTATTAAGCTGTAATACCCATAAATGATAATTTGCACACAAAAATTAGACAATTTTTTAACCAAAGAAATTAACCAAGTTTCTTCTCATCTATAGATTATGTTGGAAATTTGACTTTAACCTGGTTTCTCATGAGAAGCCAGATAAACTTGACGCACCTAGAAAGTAGGAAGTAGGGTCTCTATCACCAAATCATGCATTACGGCTCTTATACATTGGCTCCAAATTAAAATTTCAGACATGAATTTCCTATCCATCAATATAATATGGGAGAGAAAATGAGTTTCCAGTGTACCAAGTGAGTCAAGTAACCTTGAGAAGAGAATCTAGTTAGTTTATAACTTAAATGGTTAATATGGTCCGAGGCTAAAGTCCATTCAGCATACACCGGTAAATAAAACAAGAAAAGAGGTGGGGTGGGAGATGAAACTGAGACTGATACTTTATGGAAGGCTTGACCAATGAAAGTAACTATAGATAGACAGAACTTGAGTAAGAGAAAGAGAATAAGAGTGTGTTTGGTTGAGCTGAAAATAGGTGAGTGAAAAAATTGGAATGAAAATTATTTGACACTTACATGAAGCCACAAAAGTTTGGGATGGTAGAAAGTGGAGTGCAATACATTTTCACTCCATGCCAAAATATTTAGCCTATAATCCTATATAGTACGAAAGTGAGCTAAACTAAAAGTGCTTGTCCACCTATTTTCCATCCTCTACCAAGAAACTATGGGTGAAGATTAAAACCTATGCATCTCACTCCATTTTGACTCTCCTCTCTATTTTCCACATTCAATAGTTGCCAAATACCAACATTCAATCATGCTTGGTTTGGAATGGAATGGGAGTGAGAATGGAATGGAATGCTCATTCCCTGGCTTGGCTCGGCCCGATTTAGGCCAACAAAAATCTTTGGGCCAGCCAAGGCCCAAGTTGGTCCGGGTTGTTTTTTTTGGGCCAAAAAAACACAACTTGGCCCAAAAAAATTGGGCTAAATAGATGGGCAGGATGGGCTTGGCATTTTTTACATCTACATTTTGGTGAAATGGAATGAGGTGTGGGAATAACATTATTGTTTTGTGAGTGAATGCCTATTTTACATCTACATTTTGGTGAAATGGAATGAGGTGTGGGAATAACATTGTTGTTTTGTGAGTGAATGCCTATTCCCACAATTGTAGGAATGCTCATTCCCATTCCAATTACCAAACCAAAAATGGGAACCACTCCCACTCCATCCAACCAAATATGCAAGCACGTCTAACGAATTCTTCTAGAGTGACAACCTTAACATTAGAAGAAAAAAAATTAAAAAGGAACTTGGAAAACTACTTCTGAGTTAAATGCATGGTCTTAAGAACTTGGCCCAATAAATGATTTCAACAGCTTAAAAAGATTGCTTAGTAAAGAAGGGGGGGGGGGGGGCTCATAATTCCGATATCAACGAGCCAAGCATCCAAGTTGCGCGCGGCCTTAGGGCAATTAATAACATTTCATCAGAGCATGTGAACTAAAATAATGTAAATGTAAAGGGAAATTGCAAAGAGAAAAGAGTGTATGTGACGGATTCGCAGGTGGCAAAACGTGTAGAAGGTTCAATCAAAGAAGTTAGAAATGAAAGTGAAGCATTGAAAATAAAAGCAGCAGGCAACAACAGACCTCCGAAACCCCATCCTACACCGAAACCGCAACCTACACCGAAACCTGAAAAACAAATATCAGCATCAATGAGGTAGGGATTTCAGATTGGGAATATGCAGAGAAATCATGAGACCCAAATCAGCATACCAAATCCGACGCCAGCTCCGCTGAAGTTTGTGATGACCATTTCTTTCTTTCTTTCCGGTTAAGCAGAGTTAAGCCGAGGGGGTAAATGAAATCGTAGCATAAATATGGTGTAGAAACTGAAAGGTCATATGGACTCGGATACTCACACTGGACCTGGATCACAGACCCAAGTCCACTCTTTAGAATTCCTTTGGAGTTTGGACGACTAGGTGTTAATAGCATGACTAAGAAAATTATATTATAATTCAAATTAAAAATGAGTTACTTTTTAACTTTTTTTTATATCTTTGTTATAACTTAAATGAAAATAAGTGAAAAGTTATTTTTATTTCAATATTTTGATCTTTTCACGTTTTAGTTATTCAACTTTTTTATAACAATGATGACAATAAAATTTGAACTAAACATATTAAAAATAGTTATTAAAATGACTAATATTATTTAACCAATTGCATAAGATAAAGTAATATGACACTATTAATGAACTCTATTTTTTTTCCTATACATACATCTATGTCTTTTATCCTAAATCTATCTCTTTTACTTTAAATCTTCACTCGCCTCCATCAGTAACTTAAATATTTTTGTAAAACTATTTTTTTTACGTGTTTGTTAAACTATTATTGAATTGCATTAGAAAAGTTTTTCTTTTTAATCTGAATTGCATTAGAAGTTAATTGGTATAGTTTGTTCAGTCTTGAATATAGTGTAAGTTTTATGTTCCTCTCTAACATTTTATCAAGTAGATTGAATGCAATATTTTCTCGGACAGTCTTGGAATATACAGTGAATCACATAAACTCGTGAATTCAAAACCTTAACTATGAAGCATCAAACTTGACAGGATTCTAATTTGCCTTGTCCAAATGTTTCAAATGGCTGATCAAATGGGAACCTATCGAACATAACTTATGAGACAAAAAAGTATACAATGCAAATCTTCCAAATAAAACAATTGACTCAAGCCACCTCTCTTATCTCGATAGCACATTAATTCTTCTTCAATCATCGGAGCATTCTCAAATCTCAATGAGCCACTACCGATTAGCTTGAGATCATGGTTTTCAGGCCGTGGAGTGTGAAACTGATTGTTTAGAGGCGACAAGATTGATCCGTGCAGATGCAGGTCCCAACATCTTTCATCAGTATAGTGCTGTTATTGCTAACATTTTGCGCATGATTTCGAGGGACTGGAGATGCAAGATTAATCATGTCCTCCGACAAGGCAACGCTGGTGCAGATTCCCTTGCTAAATTTGGAGCTACTCAACTGGATTCTATGGTGGTTTGGAAAGAAGCCCTCTCTGGGATGAGTGCTATTTCGCTTGCTGATAGTATGGGGACCCTGCTCCCTCGCGGTTAGCTTTGTCTGGTTTTTGTTTCTTCCTTTGTTTCTCCTTTTAGCAAATGCACCCAAAATAAAAAATAAAAAAATGAGCGACTACAGAAAAGTAGTGAGGTTTTCATTTCGCGATTCTCACAGAATTTGCAAGAGATTGTGCCGGAATTTTTTTTAATTTAAAGTTGGTTGTGTCTTGAAAAGGCAGTAGTCCAATTCACTTGTTCTAGGCTAATAGTCGCTCAACTTGTCTCATGACCTTTATGTTTCAAGTTGCAATCCCTTTTATAATCAGATAGATGGAACGAAGTTCCCACATCACCAGAAATTGTGGCCTTATCCTTTCATTCCTATGAAGTTTTTTTTCCCCCTTTAGTAGATACTACTAGACTGGATAGCTGCGGTGAGTGGTGACAAATTCATCTACACACAGATAAATTCATTTCCCACAACAGCATTATTACAAAGTACAAACAGAAACAGAACACACGACATAAATCTGGGTACACAATCTCTTCCGTTAAACCACTTTTTCCCTCGAATTTTATTTATTCAACAGAAAATCGGAAACATAAAAAAAAAAAAAAACTCTGAAAGTAGAAGCAGACCCACATGAACATGACAATTTATCCAGGACTATCAAAGATTCAAGGCACGATCTTGTAAGCTTTGGTCTTATCTACCCAACTGATGAAGGAATTCTTGGAGTTCCTGAATCCCAAAAAGCCATGCTCTTTGGCCTTGTTCATGCTATCCAACACGCCCTCCCCTCCCAAGATAAGATCTGCAAACCACCAATCACCAACCTCCTTCAGCTTCGTGGGCTGCAGCTGATTCTCCCCCACAATCTCCTCCCACACAGGGCCCTTGTCCTTCATCAGCTCCGACAACCTCAAATTCGAACCCTCTTCAAACCCGAAATCCTCAATTCCAAACTGTTCAGCCAACACCTTCCACAGATGCTTCCACTTGTAAACATCCCCGTTGGTGCAGTTAAAGGCCTCGTTTCTCGCATAGGGATCCACCGCGGCCCAAATGTGCTGCTCAGCAATCAAATCTGCATCCGAAGCCATAGAATAAGATTCCCAGGCTTCTTTGGAGCCGGGAAATCTCAAGGGAACCCCCTCGTGCTTGCAAATGGCAGCGTAAACACAAAGGGTACCGATTAGGTTCATCAAGCTGTAAGGGGAGAACCCAAAAATCACTTGTGGTCTGTGAACGGACCATGTCAAACCCTCCTTCTTCTCGGTCTCTTCGAACAAGATGTCCTCCTGGACGTAGTAGAAATTGGGTGCGTCGAGGCGCGGCAAATCCTCCGTGAAGGGTGGCTCGTGGGACTTGATCTTGCCGATGAGCTCGAAAGATCCAAGGTAGTGCTTGCCACCTGTCTGGAGGGACACGTGGCGGAGATTGGGAGCGTTTGGGATGACGGCGCGTAGGACGTTCCTGAGCATAGCACCGTTAATCTCGCAGTTCTCAGCCTCGGTAGGTCGCTGAGTCCAAGACACGTAGAAGATGTGGGTGACATCGGTCAAGACGGAGAGCTTGGCTTGGGTATCGTCGGGCTCGGAGATGTCGCACTGGATGTAGTCGATGGGGTGATCGGCGTTCCAGGCAGGTCGGGGACGGCGAGCCACGCCGTACACCTTCCATGGTCCACCCGGTGTGTCTGCGAGTGGTAGAATCTCTGCTAGGCTGTTGCCAACGATGCCAGTGACGCCGATCACCAGACCCACGCTCTGGAAGCTTCGCGGCGCTTCGTCTTCATCGAATTTCTTCTGCACAATAAGCACAATAGAAAGAGATTTAAAATTAAATAAAAGAACAAGAAAAGGCTTTATAAGAGTAAAAGGAAATTGAGGTGGGAGAGTGAAAGATTGTAGGTATGCTTGCCTTGGCAGCGCCAATAGCTCCAGCCCACCACCAGCTCATTTTTCGATTGGAGTGGTTACACAGAGTAATTGGATCAAAGAGGTTTTATGCGGCCATACAGAGAGGAAGAAGGGCCAGTAAATAAAGGTCAGACTGAGAGCGGGTTGAACCAGTTACAACCGATAGTCTATATCTGAATGGTTTGATTTAGCAGATGCTTTTTTGGCTATTTGCTCCTTCGACTTGCAGATTCACGCGGAGAATATGATATACTGATAGAGGGTGCATTTTAAATAATATAGCACCCACGACAAGAGCCGTGTGTCCCTTGACATCCTGCCCTTCCTGCCATTGACTTATCTGGGTCCTTTGTGGGTGTCCCTTTTTTTGTCTTTCTTTCTTCTTCTTTTTTAATGATAAAGACAATATAGGGTGATTTCTCCATGGTTTCATTTTCAACTTACAAGTTACATGGAAGAATTTGATGCAAAGGAAATAAATTTATCAAATGTATTTGGACAGGTGTCTATCAAGAAACATTTATATTTTTTTATTTTTATTTCTACTCAAATTTACATTACCAAACATATCCACTAGTCTTTATCAAAATCTATTTATATTTTTTTTCCTTCTCAAACTTACATTTCCAAACATATGGATAAGTCCATAAATGATTATTCTAGTAGCGGAGAGAATCGCCTAATTGAAATCTTATGCTAATTCCAAAACACACAATTCTTTATTCATAATTTATTATTTTGTATACAATTTTAATTATTATGAATAAACAACTAAAACATAGTTTAGTTTCTGACATAAAAATATAATGTAAGAGTAAAGATAAAATTTTATTTTTAAAAAATAATATTTATTATTATAATTTTTATATCTTTATATTTATTGGATGAAGTGCTCGTCACTAGATAAAAAATTATATAGCTATTAATTACCTTTGATGAGGGCCCACATGCATTTATGAGTTTTATGGTGATTATTAAATTATCATAAATTTAATAATTTCCCCCAAGCGATACTCAAGAGACTTGAACTTGTAATATTACTTTAATACTACTTATTAAATTAAACACTTACCATTTATCTAAAAATTATAACTATCAATTATGACATAGTTTTATTTTTATATAGTGACAACGAGTAACTCTATGTATATAATGTTAAGCGGACAAATATAAAAGGCTTTGCAGTGCACACATAACATACTAACAAGTTAGGCTTTTAAATATTTTTGATGTATATCTATACGCACGTACAAGTCTTATGATGGTTACTAAATTTTTATAAGTCCAACAATGGTCTTATAATTTTACTAATTTATTTAAAATGAATACATTAATATTTTTGATATTTTGAATAAAAATAATCTTTCAAGTAAAAAAAAGGAATAAAAAAATAACTTTCTGTTTTCTTTACTAATAGGTATAGGTTGAAGTTAGGCAAATGTGGGGTGGGGGGATACAAAGCAGCATGATTACGTATTGCATGAGATAAGTTCTTGAAAATTTAGTGGGGAGATTTCAACAAAAGATCATCAACATGAGATTTGCAGGTTGAACGCCATCGACACAAGAAAAAAGTAGGCCTTATTTTTATTATTTCTTTCAGAAAAATATGAAAGCAGAAAAATAAAATAAAAATAATTAATATTTTTATAATTATAAAAAAACATATTACTTAAAAATAAAAATAGAAAATAAAACTAAACACACTCTTAACCTTCATGCTTGAAATATTACAGTGCTATATATTTGAAATCAGAAATTTGAAGTTCAAAATACGACTATCGAAGGAAAACCAACAGAATAGAAGGCTTTATTTTCTCTAAACTAGTCCATGCATGCTCAATGTCTTAATCTAAGGGGTATTTTTCAAGTCTAGCCCATTGTAACCATATCTCTTCTAATCCTCTCTTCCATGGGTCTAGGCCCGCTTCTTTAGTCTTTATTCTACCTTTAAAATCATAGTTTAAGTAATAAAAAAAAAGCCTTTAAAATCATAATTATACACTATTTATTCGCACCGTCTGACCCACACCACATTCGAAGCAATATGCAAATGAAAGTGAGTGTTTGGGAATTTACAAAAATTATATATTTAAGTATAAGGGAGTTAATTTTTAAATATAAGATATTTGATAATTATTTAACTTTTTAAAATTTGATTCTCATTTAAATTAATTTTGAGATAAAATTAGTTTTAATTTTTTTAGAATTGATTTTTTTAATCTAACTTTTTTATATTCTCTCTCATCTTTTTTTTTATTTTTGAGTAACATTTATCTCATCTTTTTTATTCTCTTTTTATTTTCTTTCATGTTTTATTTTTGTCTCAATATTTATATTAAAAATTTTATAACGAATTTAAGATAATTTTTAATCAAATTAAGAATAAATTAAAACATATTATAAAATAACCTAAATTTATATAATCAATTTATCTTAAATAGTTCTAAACTAATTTTGAAGATTACCAAATTACCCTTAAATATAAAAATTTGCATTCATCACAAATACTACTATATAAGTATGTGAAGCCTTAAGTTGTAATATGTACTGATTTTTTAATTAGACAATTAGACAACTTCTCATTTCTTAGATTTGTTTTACTCAGGAAAAAAAAAAATTATTGACCAAAATTTACCAAACCCTGCTGATCTCGAGTGTAGACTTAACAAGGCCAAGCCCAATGATCATAGGAGATGTAAACCTCTCTCCCTTGACAAAAAGAACTTACATTGATCAATCACAAGCCAATAGGTAAGTTTACGAAATAGATAAGAAAGCTTTCCCAATGGCACATGCAGTGACCAAATCCTGCACTATACTTGGTCTCAAGACTATAGTTGTATAACTCGGATCGGATCAGGTCAATGATTTGATCGTAGGTTAAGTAGTCAAATTAAAAAATTTAGACAAAAAGATGTTATATAAAAAAATATCTCATATAAAAAAATAATATATTAAAATAATCTATATGAAAAATACTTTATATTATGTAACCAAATTAATAATGATAATAATTCAGCTTATGTGTGAAAATTAGATTAATTGAATAATAATATAAATTAAAAAAAACAAAGAACATAACTTAATAAAAACACATGATTTAATGGTATAATACACTCAATCACAAAAGGTCTTTCTTGTACCAAGTTCAACTCCCATAAGTAACCATTTTAAAATTTTATATATTTAAAAATCTGGGTCACTCATATTTGACCGATTTGCTGCGATAACCCGTAATACACAATAATCAGATCGGTCCAAAGACCAGGTCATAGATTTCCCAGTTCGATCGGCCGGTTTGAGTCAAACAATTATGCTCAATACACTCATATTTATAAATAGCTATAGTGACTATAAGGGTAAAAATGTTTTTTTGTTCATTGCACTCATCTCATATTCTCATTAAACAGATCCTTAAAATTAAATTCAAACTTCACGCTTTACTCACTAACTACCCTCAAACCCTCTCTTTTAAAATTTATTGTTTAATATTCATTGATATAAAGTAAAAAAAAAAATACATAAATATATTTTATAAAAATACATATTGACAAGCACTGCTAGTGAAAATAATGGTGTATGATAAATATCCATTGACATGTGTATATGCTTTTTGAAAATATTTATAAAACTGTATTTTTAGGTGGGATTTGATTTATAAATAAATTTTTGTTATCGTAGAAAATTATTTTACTAAAAACACTATTGAGAATATTTATAAAATTATTATAAATTATTGTTTGGTTTGGTTTAAAATAATTATTTTAAATACTTTATATATATTCTTTTAAAACTTTGTTCACAATTTAAAAAAAAATCAATGAGTACCTATGATTCAGGCAGAACGAATGATGAAAATGAGAGGATAGGTTATAAGAGATAAATAATAATTATCTTCAATATTTTATTCCCATTCATTAAAAAGTAAAAACTGATGGAATAGTTTTTTGACTGTATCATAACAAAAGGCAATTGGCGTAAGCCGAAAAGAGGCCTGTAGCCATAATGTTTAATACTTAAAAAAATTGAATCCTCCACCTTAAAAAGAAAAAAATGGTTTAAAATATTTATTGTAATTTGGTCACAATTAATTGACATAGATAAGATTTGAATTTGTGATCATATATCTATTTACACACATATTACATATGTTCTGAGACCGTGATCCGGGATCCAACTCTATGGATCAACCCGGCATGAGCACTACCGGACTCTCCTAGCTGGCGTAGAGGAAGACTCACGACGTATTCTGGACCACGGATTACGACCTTCGAGCAGTATCAGTATATGACATCATGATTGATAGATTCGCGCAGAGGATGAATCCCTAAATATCTGTAACTACCAATCATCAACTTACGATATTATAGGATTGATAGATATCCTTAATGGTTAGATACTTTCCATATCTTAATCTCAGGTTTACAGGGATATATTTGATAATAACGGGAAGACAATCCGCATCAGGATACTAATTCTAAATTATCTGCATTCAGTATTCGATAAGAATCCCATTAGGATTCTGTACACACTCTATAAATACGAGGCTAAGTCATCTCAGTAAGGTAACTCTAAACCCAATCCCTAAAACCTTGTTGTGCACTGCCTAACTTGAGCGTTGGAGTCCCTTTGCAGGTACCCAACCCCCCTGTGTTACGAGTCCCGCTGCTGCACAAAGGGAGAATCCACCGTAATGTGCCTATCTCAGGTACCATCTGAATCCACTTCAGAACATTAGCGCCGACTGTGGGGACCATAAATTTCTAATCCCACCCAATCATGGTCAATACGAGGCAAAACTCCAGAAGAGACGCTGCTCAAGCCTCTGTCAACCAGAGACAAGATCCCGACATGCAACATCCGCCACCACCACCACTGCCTCCACCACCACTGCCTCCACTCGTGGCTCAAACCTCTGCTGTGAGAAATCAGGCACCCGGATCAGGAAGCCGGCGTGATGGGCACTCTACCTCCTTTTCTGAGGAGTCTCCCAACCCATCACGCAGGATTTCTGTCAGGGAAAGACTTGAATTCCCAGCTCAGAGAGGCGATCAGAGCCTTCAAGAGCGCAGGATTCCAGTGCACCAACGTTTGGGAATCCCGAACAACGAGTTCGATGATCGTGCATCCCGCTCTGAACGCACACATCAAACTCGAGGTTCCCAACGCCAGTTTCAAGATATGTTGCAGCAACATATGGACTTACTCAACGATCAATTCAGGAGGCTGGAGGACATGCAGCACGCCATGCATGAAAACCAACCCAAGCCGCGCCGCCGTGATAGACGGACCGACGTGGAAAATAACAGAAGGACAGCCCACGCTGATGACGGAATTCCCTATGCTGGGGACAATAACCGCACTAATCGAGGAACTATGGAACAACCTTTCTCCGACCAGCTCATGGAATTCCGGGTTCCGAGGAATTTCAAGTTTCCTCCAAACCTTGAAATTTACGACGGGACCACGGACCCCCAGGAACACATAAACGCCTACGAGCAGTCCCTGTGTTTCTATGGCGGATCCATGGAACTGTTGTGCCGAGCCTTCCCCCTCTCCCTCAAAAAGGGAGCCCTCAGATGGTTTACCAGCCAACCACGGGGAGCCATTGTGGATTGGTCGGACCTCAAATAGCGTTTCCTGCTGCAGTACACCACGAGCAAGGAGCAACCGAAATCCATCGAATCCCTGGCTAAGATCCGTCAGGGAAAGGATGAGAGCCTTCGGGATTACGTTAGGCGCTTTATGACTGCTTGCACGAATGTAGAAAACTTTGAAGACAGAATAGCCTTGCATTATGTCAGTAGCGGTCTCCGGATAGGCTCTGATTTTTTCAAGTCCTTGGCAAAAAAGAAGTCGGACAATCTTACCGACTTCCAGAAACGATCTGAGAAGTACGTTTACTTGGAGGAAGCAACAGAAGACCATAGGAGGTGGGACAAAGGTGAGTCTTCTCACCAAAAACCCAACCAGAATTCCTCAAGGTCACGACCCCCAAAGGGTAGCCCACCACAGAGAAACTACGCTGACTACACTCCTTTGAACACACCCCGGGAAACAATCTTAAGGGAAGTAATGAACACGGAGTTTCAGAACATCCGGAGGCCGCCTCCTATCAAGAAGCACAAGCAGAAGGATCATTCCAAGCATTGCACATGGCATAAAGCCTATGGCCACGACACAGAGGATTGCTATCAGTTGCGCGATGCCATTGAATTTCTAATAAAGGCCGAATGCCTGCAGCAGTATATCCTCTGAGTACAAAACAACGAAGGGGATAATAGGCACAGAGACAGCAGACGTCGAAGCCCGTCCCCTGCACGCAGAAGAAGGATAAGAAGCCCTAGGAGAAGATCCTGGACTCCGCCTCGACGAGATAACAGCGATCGACAGGGTCGAGCCAGGAACACTCCCCCTGTCGACAACAACGACCACCGCGCCGAGCCCAACAGGACGATCCATACCATCGCCGGTGGCTTTTCCGGAGGGGGATCCTCCAATGGAGCTCGAAAGAAAACCCTTAGAATGGTAGTCTTTAGCGTGGTCCACTCAGAGCTAAGAACATAAGCGGAGAATAGAAAAGCATCTCTCATTACCTTCTCAGACGAAGACTACGGCGGAATAATCTCGGATCACGATGACCCACTCGTCATATCCGGGGTAATTTCCAATGCCGAAGTTCGACGAATTTTCGTCGATCAAAGGAGTTCAGCCAACATCATGTTCCTAGATCTCTATCAGAAGTTGGAGCTCCCGCAATCCGACTTGACTCCCCACGTTGGAGAACTGACGGGTTTCACTGGTGAGAAGATCACCCCGGTCGAATATTACGAAACCCACCTGACTCTCGGATCATTTACACTATTCAGAACTGTCAAGGTAAAGTTCCTGGTTGTGGACTGCCCATCGGCTTATAACATCATCCTGGGCTGTCCTTCTCTCAATGCCCTCAGAGCGGTGGTATCCACCACCCACCTCATGATGAAGTTCCCCAACAAGAATAATGACGTCATCATTGTAAAAGGCGACCAAATTGCAGACAGGAAGTGCTATAATGAGAGTTTGAAGATCTGTAAAGTACCTCGGAGGTCGAGCCCCGTAGCATCTACCCCGGCTATCGACCAGGTTAACATCTTAATGATAGAGCTGGACGTTAGAGAAGAGATCCGGGATACCCGACCCCAGCCCGAAGGCGAACTGGAGCCCTTTCAACTCGGGACCAACCCTGAACAGATCACCAAGATCAGAGCTCATCAGGGTGAAAAAGAAAAACAGCAACTCTCAGAACTCTTGTTGAAAAACAAAGATCTTTTCGCTTGGACTTCCTCCGACATGCCTGAACTCGACTCCAGTTTCATTTGCCACCGATTGTCGATTAAAGAAGGTACCAAGCCGGTCGCGCAAAAAAAGAGGAAGGTCGGACCCGAGAGGCAGCAAGTCGTCGAGGACCAAGTTAAAGAGCTACTAAATGGCAACTTCATCAGGGAAATCTCATATACCACATGGCTCTCCAACGTAGTTTTAGTAAAAAAGTCCAATGGAAAATGGAGGATCTGCATAGATTACACCGACCTGAATAAAGCCTGTCCCAAGGACCCATATCCACTCTCCAATGTGGATAAATTAGTGGATGGCTCCTCGGGATTCAGATGACTCTCATTCATGGACGCATATTCCGGGTACAACCAGATTCCCATGTACGTTGGAGAAAAAAGGATAAAACCGCTTTCATTACCGACAGGGCGAGCTACTGCTACAAGGTCATGCCTTTCGGCCTAAAGAATGCAGGAGCCACCTACCAGAGGATGATGAACAAGGTTTTTGAAAACCAAGTGGGAAAGATGCTAGAAGTCTACATAGATGACATGATAGTAAAGACCCCGCACAGCGGATCACACACAGCGGACCTCGAGGAAGTATTTGCACAAATCTGGAAGTACAACATGAGATTAAACCCGGAGAAGTGCGCTTTCGGGGTCCAGGCCGGTAAATTTTTAGGGTTCATGCTAACTCATAGAGGGATTGAAGTCAATCCAGATAAATGTCAGGTCGTCCTCAACATGAGAAGTCCCTGGAATGTCAAAGAGGTACAATAGCTTACGGGGCGCATAGCGGCCCTCACAAGATTCTTAGCTAAAGCCGCTCACAAGTCTCCCCCCTGTTCAAATTGCTCAAGAAGGGAAAAAGCTTTGAATTGACTCAGGAGTGTGAAGATGCCTTCACGTCATTAAAAAACCTTTTGTCCTCCCCTCCTATCTTGACAAGGCCGGACACCGGAGAGATGCTCTACTTGTACCTATCCGTCCACGACGAGGCCGTAAGTTCAGTCTTAATCAGAGAAACCAACGAAGGACAGAAGCCTGTCTACTTCGTAAGTAAGGTCCTCCAGGGCCCTGAGCTTCGATACCAAAAGGTTAAGAAAGTTGTTTTTGCGCTCATTATCATCGCAAGAAGACTTCGACAATACTTCCAATGCCACCCAGTGGTGGTAAGAACAGACCAACCAATCCAACAGGTTCTACACAAGCCAGAACTGGCCGGCCGAATGATTGCGTGGTCGATCGAACTCTCAGAGTTTGGAATCACATACGAACCACAACTGGCAATAAAAGCCCAAGCGTTGTCGAACTTCCTGGCGGAACTCACAACAGACAATGGTGACCATACAAAAGCCTTCTGGACCATTTTTGTCGACAGATCGTCGAACCCCAAAGGAAGCGGGGCCGGAGTGATTGTCTAAAACTCGGAAAGCTTGACCTTGGAACACTCCCTAAAGTTTGAATTCCCGACTTCAAACAATCAGGCCGAGTACCAGGCCTGCATCGCCGGCTTACTAATGGCAAAGGACTTGGAGGCAACGCGGATCATGCTTTGCAGTGATTCCCAGCTAGTAACCTCCCAAATTCGAGGTGAATATCAAGCCAAAGAACCCCTCCTGCAGAAATACTTAAACAAGGTCCAGGAACTTTTGAAAGGCTTCGAAGAGGTCAAGATAGAGCACATTCTAAGGGAACAGAACTCCAGAGCAGACCTTTTGTCTAAACTGGCAAGCACGAAGAGCCCTGGCAACAACCGGTCTGTTATCCAAGAAACCCTCTCCCAACCCTCCATCACGGATCACAGCATATCCCAAGTGGAGGACCATCAGTCATCTTGGATCACTCCTATACTGGGCTATCTGCAGCATGAGAAGTTACCGTCGGACCCGAAGGAGGCCTCCCGATTGATAAGGACGTCAGTCAGATATACTATTCACAACGGTCGTCTATATCGACGTGGTTTCTCCTCCCCTCTTCTAAAGTGCTTAACCCCCAAAGAAGCAGAATACGCCCTAGCTGAAGTTCATGAAGGAAGCTGTAGTCACCACTTGGGAGCCAAAGCCCTAGCCCAAAAAGTATTAAGGGCAGGATTCTATTAGCCGACAATGGAAGCTGACTCTCATACACATGTTCAAACTTGCGACAAGTGCCAGCGTCATGCAGATCATTTTCAAGCCCCTTCTGAAGAATTATTCACGATGTCGATTCCCTGGCCCTTTTACAGGTGGGGTATGGACATTTTGGGACCGTTCCCTCAGGCCTCAGGGTAATTTAAATACTTGGTGGTAGCAGTATACTACTTTACTAAGTGGATCGAGGCCGAACCCCTGATCACCATCACTTCGGCGCGAATTCAGAAGTTTACTTGACGCCATATTATCACCAGGTTCGGTATACCGGAATCGGTAGTCACAGATAACGGTACCCAGTTCAAAGACAAAGTTTTTGAAGAGCTACTAGCCGGATTGAAAATAAAACACCACTGTAGCTCTGTCGAGAACCCTAGAACAAATGGACAAGCCGAGGTTGCCAATAGAATCATCATGCGAAGCTTAAAAAGAAGGCTCGACGAAGCCAAAGAAAATTGGGTTGAGCAACTTGACCATGTTCTCTGGGCATACCGGACCACTCCTCATTCCACGACAGGAGAAACCCCTTTCAAGTTGACCTATGGCTGCGAGGCCATGATCCCTAGAGATAGGGAACCCGGTTAGCGCTACTAACGCTTCATCCGACAAAGAATCCCGGTCTAATCGAGAGGACTTGGACTTACTCGAAGAAAGAAGAAACGTGGCTCACATACGGGATGCAGCCCTCAAGCAGAAGACAGCGGCCAGGTACAACAAGAAAGTGGTCCCAAGAAAATTCCAACCCGGTGATCTAGTGCTCAGGAGAGCCGACATAGGAGGGAAAAATGTCTCCCAAGGGAAACTAGCCCCTAATTGGGAAGGCCCCTATCGTGTCATTACCAGTACGGGTAAAGGAGCTTACACCCTGGAAACATTATCCGGAACTCCGGTCAAGAATTACTGGAATACGGACAAATTAGGAAAGTACTATAGCTAAATGCTGATAATGAATCAGCCCTTTAGTAGAATTATCTTTGATCCGTTCTTGTTTTGAATAAGTACATTGTGTACGGACTCTCGTCCTCCAAATATCATCAATAAAATGGTTATTCAAGTATCAAGGTTGGTCGAACGCGCTGCCTTAATCGCTAAAGTGTAAAACTGATAGGAGACAGTACGGATTATATGTACACACTCCTTCTTTATACCTAAACCAGGAAGGGGTACCTACCCCAGGCAAGGTTAAGCAATGTTAATGCCTTAGGCAAAAGGGTTTTCCGTAAAATGTCAGGCGTTATTCTTACCTATATCTGCAATTCCAAATGCTTCCCATAGTAAGCACTGGAATATGGATTAAGGTTTTACTTTGCTTAAGTCTAAAATTTCTTGACGCTTGATTATTATAAGCGTTAGATTACAGACTAAGGCGTCATTTCTACCTAAGTCAAGTGGAATGTCATTCACTCAACGGTATGAGTGAAGGATCCCGGACCATGGTTTTCTATGATAAGAAGTTTTCTAAGTCCATTATAATGAAAATGGGCGTTGGACCCAAGTCAGACCATGAAAAAAAAGAATAAATGGTTGAACAAAATCATTAATTATAAAACCCCAAAAATAGGGCAATTGTTCATACAAGTAACAAAACCCAACGCAGGGGGCAGAAAATAGCAAAATGAAAAAAGCAAGAAAAGGTTAGACGTCGGTTTCTTCCCCTTCCGGGATCTGGATAACCTCTAGGTTGCTACCAGGAGCCTTCGCTGCTAACTCCACAACAGCTACAAGTTGGCCATTATGGAAGGTTTTATCTGGGGTAACACCCTCCAAGATAAGGTCGACCCCGGGGTTGAAGTACTGGATTTGCTTCACAGCATTTTGGAACTGCTCTTCTCCGATATTTCCAGCTACTCTGTCCAGCCCCTCCACTTCTTTTTCGAGCTCTACCACCTCGGACCTTAGTGCGCCAATGGTTCTGTCGGCTTCAAGCTTCTCGGCCTTCCTGGCAGCCTCTGAGTCTGCCAACGTCTTCTCCAGTTCAATGACCTTCTTTTCAAGTTCGATGGCCCTTGCCCTACTATCCTCGTCGGCTTTCAAGGAAGCAGTCAACTTCTGGTTGATTTCCTCCTTTTCTTTCCTCAAAGTCTTCAGCTCTTCCGACGTCTGCCGATCAGCGTTCTCGATGGTCTCCTCGATGAAACGGATCTCGGCCGCTGCTCGGAGAACTTGCCTTTGCAGTGCGGCTAAGGTTTGGGCCAGACCTTGCTCAGCAATATGCTGCCTCACCTCGCCACCCAAAAATCGCCCAGATATGAAGGGGCCAGAGTCAGAGTGCCCAGTGATGATTAGCAAGAAGTCCGCCCTCTCCCTTTCTCCGACATCCGACGACCTTTCATCATGCTCAGAAGACTCTCCGACAGCCTACCTCTTTCTCCCCCTTGAACTGTGGGTAGGGGATCCTGGTTGATCTTGCTGTCCGATGACAGCACCTCGGTCGGAAGAGTCCGAAACGGCTGTAGAGGAAGAAACCGCGGCCTTCTTTCCCTTTCTCTGGTTCCTTGATGATTGCAGGGTAACCATAGAAGACCCAAAAGTCATGTTGCTAACTGAAAAGAAACAGAAACAAATACAGTCAGCATATCACGAAACATTGACATATGAAGACGGAGCAAACACCTAGGGATACTAGGGTTAAAAATGCCCTAATTCCTACCTAATAAAGCGTAAAGAAGATCATCACCAGGGATATGAAGAACATCTCTAATATTGATGTTCCCATACTTCTCGGCATATCGGGTTATAAACCCGACGGTCCTAAGCTCCTCAGGGTCGAGATCTTCCTCCTCCTTCTCAATCAAGTCGACGGGCACATCCCAGCACCTCTGCGTCCAGTAAAGAGGAAACTCCGGCTCCCCGTCCGGGTTGAGAAAGAAAGGCCGACAGCCTTCCTTGGCTTTTATCTTGAAGAACGCGGTCTTAAACCCTTTGAAGCTTTCTTCGAAAACATCAAAGGATTTACGCCCGAGTCGCGACCGGATGACAAGCCAGCTCGTTTGCCTTATCGTTCCCTGGGTGTTTATTCTTGTATAAAAGTAAAAAAAGGTATTCACCGAGCACTTAAGGCTCATTAACCGACAAAACCTCTCAAACGATATGATGTAGCCCCAACCGTTAGGGTGGATTTGCGAAGGGGCCACTTGGAGGGTACGGAGGACGGCCATTTGGAAGTCGAAAAACGGCATCCTAAGCCCCAACTTGAGAAAAAGAGGCTCATACAGGAACATGAAGTGTGAACCCTCCTCTCGACAGGAGCACACTCTCTCATTCCAGGTTGGGCAGACAACTTCAAATTCGTCGTCTCGAGCCTTGTTCACAGTTAACTCCAAGGCGAATAGGGATTCTCGGAGTACGGCTTTGCTTGAAAACTTGGACTGACGCTCCCACACGTCGTCCACTACCCATGGGCATACCAACTCGGGACCCCGCCGAACTCGAACCAGCTCGTCTTCTGTCGGATCACGGACGTCGTGAAACGGGGGCTGGACCCTAGCTTTTTTTCCTTTGGCCATGGGAATCCTGAGAACATCCAAAGAAGTCAGTAAGAAATTGTCAGAATTAATAGTTTCACAGATTCAGACACAGGGAGAGCGAGGTAATCCTAACCTCCCCTACCGACCTCCTGTCCCACCAGAAACAAAGCATCCAGGGGAACTCCTCTACCGCGCTTGGCACGGCGAAGTTAGTGTTTCAAGGAGGCGACCATATCTACCTAAATCACTAAGCCCTATTTGAAGGCAAGACCAGAAATGCGAAGCTACTCTACTTTCGAAAAAGCCATTGACATACTGAAAGTGCAAATAACAAAAAGACTGAAAAAAAGCAACTTACTGTGTAAAGGCAGAATGCTTGAAAGTGGAGAAGTTGTGCCAGAACAATGAAGAAGCCGTGAGTGGAAAGCACCTGAAAAGAAGCCAAAGCTTTCAACGCACGGTGTTTTCAGTAAAGGAGGCCAAAAATGATAGAGTAAGGAAGACAAACCTTTTATTTATAAAGGGCTGAAAGGTTAAGGGACATTTCTGTCCCCTCCGATGCAAGTTCAAAAGGTGCTCATCATGGCTCGCGAAGCTCTAGGCACGTCCCTCCGATGAAGTCGCGACACGTGGCCCACCCAGCTGTAATAGCAGTTGAAATGATGGTTACGCAATAATCCAAAGCATCGTATGAATGTTGGATGAGAACCCGGGTTTGTACCACGGATTCCAGGCCCAATTAATTATTGACATCACGGACAACGTGCTATCTCCGAGGTATATTTATGGCTATTATGCCAGGTTGGCATTGGACCTATCCCGGCAGTGTCTTTACTTGGTTATACTGGGATAAGCGTTGGACTCATCTCAGCAGAATTACCTCGGTGGAAAAACATATATATATAATTAAAGTACAGGACAAATACAGAGAAGGTAAAGTCTATTGGATCATCTTCATTCCATACATCGTCATACAATCGAAAAAGAGGAAAAAGAAAATATTGAGACATGGAATGCATAACGACACCCCGGGAAAGGCGGCAAATGTCTCCGGCTACCTGGAGCGTACCTCATCCACATCTCCAAACCCCGGCCTTTTGAAAAAGTGGATAGGCTTTGCAGAACATTGGCAAACCAGGATCATAACCCCGAATAAAGTGCCAAAGTTCTTTGCACTGCTTCTCCGCGATGCAACTAAAGGCCAAAATCTTCCTTCGCTCGTTGGAAGGGGAGCGACCTCTCTAGCTGAAGAATCCTCCGCTGGTGTCAGTCATTCCAAGTTGCCTCAAGTCACGAAGCAGCTACAGCGGCCTTTCCACCCCTAACAGTGAAGCCACTCCGAGTAGGAATTCTCCGCTCACTCGTTCTTCTCCCACCTTCTCGACGGATAACGGCAGAAGCGGATACGCGCTGCTTCCTTGAAAGCAAGTCAAAGAAAGCAGACCACCCCAGGTTGCTCCAAGGGGGTCCTCACTCCCTTGACCAGGCATCCTTGCATTTCCAGCCGTTACTACGAAAAAGACCGGCCAAGTGCTTTCAAGCAGCCCGCCGAGAAGAAGGAGAGAGGAACAGTGTGCTCCGTCGGGTCCCCATGCAATGAAGGACGGAAGCATTATTCCATCCTAACAACACGTTGGATCAGACACCCCCGTGTACGCCAGGATAGAAAGGCTTCCGCCTCCCTAAATGCATAGCAACTTGATTTTACGCCAAGATAGAAAGGCCCCTCTCAAAAAGGAAAAACGCTCGGAGAAGATAAAATCTCTTCAAGAACTTTGGAAAAAATGAAAGTATAGTCTCTGCAGATGATGAAGCTCTCTTCACACAAGGAGGAAATGAGGAAAAAACTACACTTATTCCCCTGGGAGAAATCATCTGTGTTCGATAATGAAAAAGGATGGAATGTAAACCCACGAAGAAGTATTCAGTACTTATAGCATGCATGAGGGATTTTGATTGGTCCCGTAAAAGGTGACCTGATCCCATGAAGTAAGCCAAAATAAATGCTTTTGATCTTTGGTTAGTTACAAAGATAGGGAGCAGTTGAAAAAATCCGTATGAAACTGATGTTTTCTTTAAAGAATCACTACTTCCCAATAAAGTCCAAGCATCAGTTTCCCAGAGAACCGCAGACTGTTACGTTAGAGATCGCGTTTGGGATCTACGTCGAATATGTCTCCAGGAATCCTTAGTACTCATGCTTGGGGGCAGCGACGTTTGCTCGTAACTGAATAGGACAAGGACGTCGGTAATAACCCGAGGTCTAACACCTACCCGTCGACTTACCACACAATGGTTGATCCGTTCTAAACTTGACTCTGGTCTGTCTCATCCAAGAGCCAAGCTGGGGGCAATTGTTCTGGACCGTGATCCGGGATCCAGCTCCATGGATCAACCCGGCATGAGCACTACCGGACTCTCCTAGCTGGCGTAAAGGAAGACTCACGACGTATTCCGGACCACGGATTACGGCCTTCGAGCAGTATCAGTATATGACATCGTGATTGATAGATTCGCGCAGAGGATGAATCCCTAAATATCCGTAACTGCCAATCATCAACTTACGATATTATAGGATTGACAGATATCCTTAATGGTTAGATACTTCCCATATCTTAATCCCAGGTTTACAGGGATATATCTGATAATAACGGGAAGGCAATCCGCATCAGGATACTAATCCTAAATTACCTGCATTCAGTATTCGATAAGAATCCCATTAGGATTCTGTACACGCTCTATAAATACGAGGCTAAGTCATCTCAGTAAGGTAACTCTAAACTCAATCCCTAAAACCTTGTTGTGCACTGCCTGACTTGAGCATTAGAGTCCCTTTGCAGGTACCCAACCCCCTGTGTTACGAGTCCCGCTGCTGCGCGAAGGGAGAATCCACCGTAACGTACCTATCTTAGATACCCTCTGAATCCACTTTTGAACAACATATTTATTAATTACTCACTAAATTAACTCTTTAGAGTTAAGATTAAAAGTAAGGTAAAAGTCATATAAAATAAAGTAAGTTAAAAGTCCAAGCAAAGTGCCAAAAAGGGTTGGTTTATTAATTTAATCGATCTTTCACTCATTTCAATAATATGACTTCGGTATGAACTTAAGATTCTTTGTTGATATGCGATTTATAATCTTACATTAATTTTTTTTTTTAAATTAATGATTTACCTTAAAGTTGAAATGAAGAAAACCTTCTCTTACCCTTAATTTTAAAAAAAATTCAAACAAAGTTATTTTATTAAATTTATTATTTGGGTTCAAATCTTAGGTAAGTAGAGATTTGTTTATCTTAAATATACAAAATTGATGTGAGATACACCTTTAAAATTGTGGAAGAAAAAGATTTTAAAGATTTAATCAAAAAATCAATGAGTAATGCTATTTGATTTAATAATGTGCTTAGATATTTTTTTATTAATAAAATGCAACTCAACAAATAAAGACAAATCAGAAAGGGAAAGTAAGGAATTGATATCTGATTTTTTTTTTAATCTTTCAAATAAAGCCAACTTATTATTCTTTTTCTTGTTCTTTTATATTAAATTTTATACTCGTGCGATGAACGAGATGAACAATGAATTAAATAAAATAATAAATATAATTATAAATAAAAGTAATAAAAAAATAATATTAAATAAAATATATGCATTATAATTATATAAATTTATAAATATAATTATAACTACAGTAAAAAACACAACAATAAACAACAACAATAAACAACAACTACACTTAGTATTGCACAATTATATGGCTAACAGATAGTAAGAGAAAATTAATATGTAAAAAAATTAGGACATGAGACAATTCACATAATGAAACAATCACTTTTATATATTATAATAAATAATAGATAAAATAAAAAGAAAACAAAACAGGAAAACAAATTAAGATCATATAAAAAGCCTTCGTCAAAACTGTTTATAGATGTATTGACGTGTAACATGGTTGCACATATATAAAATGATGATATGATATGTGTCTGAAATATGAGAGTTAATGTGATTTGAAAATAACACTATCAACATAATTAGACATATGAATCACATAATAACTTTTCATACTTGAAACTAATGGAAACCAATTTAAATTAATTTAAATTGAAGATTGAAGATAGTCAGCATAAGTATCAACTATCAAATATCAAGTATAACACATAATATAATGTATTTTTTTAAAAATTTGAAAGTTGATATGCATATTTGGAAAATTTATATTTGACAAAATTAATTGTAGGAAGCACACATTAACTTTCTATATTTGAAACAAATAGAAAACGCTTCAAATTTATTTATATTGATTATAGTGAAAAAATTAAAATAAATTATAATTTAAACATGATATTGAGGAATAAAAATAACATAATCGATACAATTAAATATGAGAATTACATAAAAACTTATCATATTTGAAAAAAATAAAAATCAATTCAAATTTGTTTAGATTGATAACACTTAGCAACCTTATTATCAATCAATTAATTATAACACAAATCATAAAACATTTAACTTAATACATTTCCATTTCTATATTTGATAATAATTTTAATTTAGACTTAAGAAAAAGAAATCAATATGATTGAATTGTTATTTTAAATTTTATTATTTGACAATTATTCTTCATTGTTTTATTATTTGACACTAATTGTCAAATAATAAAATGTATTCATTTTTTTAAATAGATTGAAAATCAATCAAAATTTGTTAGGGCATTTGGATATGATATTTACATCTACAAACAAAGGAAAAACCAACGATATGTAAATACAGAGGTACCTGGTTGCTATAACTCCATCGACATTGATTTGAAAACGCAATGTGGAACATTGCTGCTGCACCCAAAATGCCACTGGAACTTGATTAGTTTTAATGGCCGCTGAAACAAATAAAAAATGCTTCAAATTTATTTAAATTGAAGATATTTAGTATAGGTATCAATTATCATAAATTATATTGATTATAATGAAAAAGTAAAATAAATTATAATTTAAATATGATATTGAGAATTGAAAATAACATAATCAGTATAATTAAATATGAGAAACACATAAAAACTTACCATATTTAAAAAAATAAAAATCAATTCAAATTTGTTTAGATTGAAAGCAATAAGCAACTTTATTATCAATCAATCAATTATAACATAAATCAACTATTATAACACAAATCATAAAACATTTCACTTAATATATTTCCATTTCCATATTTGATAATAGTTTTAATTTAGAAAAAAATCAATATGATTGAATTATTATTTTAAATTTTATTATGTGACAATTATTATTCTCCGTTTTATTATTAGAAAATGGATCATTTTATTATTAAAATAATAAAATAGATTCACCATTTTTTTATTTGACAATAATTTTTCACTGTTTTATTTGTCAAATAATAAAATGCATTCTTTTTTTTTTTGAAATGGATTGAAAAAAAAATTAGGGCATTTGGATATGATATTTTCATCTATAAATAGAGGAAAAATTAACGTCATATAGACACAAAGTACTTGGTTATCGTAACTCCATCGACACTAATCCAAAAATGCAGTATGGAACGCTACTGTTGCATCCAAAATGCCACTGGAACCTAATTAGTTCCAAAGCATGACTGCTGAAAACAAAGCATTAGGTGAAAAAAGATCAAGCATGGCCGCTGAAACATTAACAAAGACATTGTCT
This sequence comes from Ormosia semicastrata, assembly GCA_029884595.1. Lineage (NCBI taxonomy): Eukaryota > Viridiplantae > Streptophyta > Magnoliopsida > Fabales > Fabaceae > Ormosia > Ormosia semicastrata. Next base: position 9,081,498 of record JAQQTO010000046.1, on the reverse strand, counting down.
TAATTTAAGTTAAAATGAAGTTTTAAATCAAAAGGAAAACGACTTGGAATCCTCAAAGTAAGTTACATTAACAAAGAATTGACTCAATTTAAGTTAAAATGAAGCTTTTCAAAATGTGAAGGTTAAAGAAATAAAAAATAGACGCTTAGCAATGATTGCTTGATTAGGTTTTTACATGCAAGTAGCTCTAACAGGTAAAGGTCATGTGCAAAACCTTCTTAAACACATCTCTAATCCTTTTCACAATAACTTGTTGGGCTTACTCAACTTAATGGACATAAAAGAAAGTGTAGGCCAATTGGAACCCAGAAATATGAGGTTTAAGATGGAAGGAAATGTTTGTAAATAATAAAAATTATTTAGTTTTATTTATTTATTTAATTTAGCTTTATTTTCATTTAATTTATTATTTTTTATTAATTTATTATATTTTTTTTGTACATGTGGCAGTTGCCACATCATTTTATACGTGAAAAAAATATCACACAAGATAACACATGGTTGACTTTTAACTGCCATATGTTAACAAACTGAAACGTTTAGTTGTTGATTTAGAAGACACATAATAGCTTTTCATGCCACGTATCTTCCTTTTTTATATTATTATATTATATAATATTGATGATTGATTGATTGATTCCTTTCATTACTTATCATTAAGGGTGGGAATAGATAAAATGACATAACTTATTTTTGATCTACATAGATCTAACCTATTTAACAAACAAGTTAAGTTTTAAGTTTTTTGAAAAGCCTATTTATCTAAGTAGGTTAAGACTAGGACTTTTGAAAAAAAATATTTAGCCTATCAGGCTAATCTATTTTTTTTTAATATATATATAATTAATAATTTATAATACATACATAATTTACTAATTATATATTAGTATAATATATTTATTTTATATAAAATATAATAATTTAATTTATCAAAAATTATACTTATTTAAAAAATAAAAATTTAAAAGTTTATTAGCATATATGAAAGTCGACCCTTTATGTAATGTAAACTTTTAAATATACTTTCGAGTTAGGTCAAGTAGAGTTTCAAAATTAAACAAGTATATGATAAATAATATGTCAGATTTAAGCCTACACATTATAATACAGGTTTAAGTCTATTTAGATAAAGTCTAACCTAATCCAGCCCATTACCACCTCTACTTGTCATCCAAATATAATTTTGGTGAATTTGAACATGTTTTTATTAAGAGATGATATACAAGGATTTTGTGATTTAAATTCATTGACTGTTGCATTTTAATTTTTTATCATGGTGAAGTTAAACCATGCACGTTATCATGTGTTCACTTATTTTATTTCATCTGTTTATATTTTGTGATTTTTTTCCCCACAAGAACATTCCTATCGCTTCCAATGAAAACAGAAATGAACCAAAATATAAAAATAATGATATTTTCAAAAATAAAAATTTGTTTAAATTATTTTTTTGTCTTTAATCAATTAGTCACATAATTTTTTTAAAGTATGAACAAATAAGAAATGTTACAACACAATAAAAATTCATAAAAATTCTTTAAAATATTAAAATAGCATGCGAACCAAATATATTTTTAACAATAATTTCTTGCTTAATACTTGATATCTTAATTTTCACCCTCTCTCATCTCTATGACTAAATTCTCACTCTATATGACTACGTACCTCTACTGACGAACTTTCATTGCTTCCAATATGTGATTTTGGCTATCTGATGCAAAACTACTATCAGGTATCAACAATGCACAGCGCTTTTTTTATTTTTATTTTTATTTTTATTTTTATTATTATTATTATTTTGACGAGATCAGCAGCGGTTATTTAATAACAATGAAATGAGTGTGATTTTATGCGTCACTTAACATTTCTTATTGAAATGTGTTTACACATTTAGCAAACGTCATTTTTGGATCTAATTAACATCGCAACAAAAAAATGTTGAAACCTTGAACAACCTCTAAATGGTCTACTTTTATAAGCGGATACTAGATTGGATAGCTGCGATGACACAAAATCACAAATTAATTTTCAAACGTATAAATTCATCTTCCAGCATAGCATTATTACAAACAGAACACACAACATAAACCTGATGCACAATCTCTTCCCATTAAACTACACTTTCACTCGCGTTCACTTATTCCAAAGAAATTAGCAAACAAAGCAGACCCACATCACAAATTTATCCAGGTGCAGGATTATATCAAGGCACAATCTTGTAAGCTTTGGTCTTTTCTATCCAACTTAAGAAGGAATTCTTGGAGTTCTTGAATCCCAAAAAGCCATGTTCTTTGGCCTTGTTCATGCTATCTAACATGGTCTCCCCTCCCAACATAAAGATCTGAAAACCACCAGTCACCAACCTCTTCCAGCTTCGCGGGAAGCAGCTGATTCTCCCACACATGGCCCTTGTCCTTCATCAGCTCTGACAATTCGAACCCTCTTCAAACCCATATTCCTCAATCCCAAACTGTTCCGCCAACACCTTCCACACACGTAGGACGGTCCTGAACATAGCACCGTTAACCTGGCAGTTGTCAGCCTTGGTGGGTCGCTGGGTCCACGACACGTAGAAGATGTGGGTGACAACGGTCAATACGGAGAGCTTAGCTTGGGTGTCGTTGGGATCGCACTGGATGTATTCGATGGGATGATCGGCATTCCAGGTGGGTCGAGGCCGTACACCTTCCATGGTCCACCCGGTGTGTCTGCGAGTGGTAGAATCTCAGCTAAACTGTTGCCAACGATGCCCGTCACACCGATCACCAACTCCACGCTCTGGAAGCTTCGTGTCGCTTCGTCTTCGTCGAATTTCTTCAGCACAAGAGAAAGAGAAAATCACCAAAAAGTGAAGAATAAAGGGAGAGTGATGAAGTGAAAAATTAATGTTGTGCTTTGCTTTGCCTTTGCAGCGCCAATAGCTCCAGCCCACCACCAGCTTATTTTTTCAGTGCTTAGACCAATTGGATGGCGAAAGCCGAAAACACAACAAGAGAAGATAATATTATGACGCTGAAATGAAAGGAACAGAATGGCAAGAAGGTATGCTGATATTCCCCATCGAGAGTGAGGGTCGGTTAAACAAGGGTCACTTTATACCTAGTTTTGCAATTGTCTATTGGTTTTTTTTTAAAATCAAAATGTTCTTATTGCCAAAATTATTTATTAAATTGTTACATTTTTAATTATATATTAAACTGTCATACTTGTAGTCACGTTAGTTTTTATTTTTATATTTTTTGAGTGCCACTTAGTCAATGCAGTTGACGTTATTTACATAAAAATTTCATCATAAATGACATTATTTAGGTGAAAACACCAAACAGAAAGACGTTACCTACATGAAAATGACAAAAGGAAATGTGTTATCCGCGTAATAGAGCTTGTACATTTGGTGCTTTCACATTAAAAATGCCAAACACATTGACATTACTAGCGTGCCCTATTATAAATAGACCTTTTTTCTCATTCTCATGCACAAACTCCCCAATATATGTTATATCTGTTTCTTTCTTAGACTGATATTGTAGAGAATCAATATGCTTAAGTTATGAACCTAATTCAAGATTTAATGTGGTTAGCCTTCGTGAATCTACCGAGCAGATCTTATCTTCATTGAAAGAACATGATCGCATTACAATGACGCAGTTTTGTCCAACTCCTCATGCAAATGACATTCTAGGGCCACCTGAGCAGGCTGACAAATAGAGGACACATCGTAGAAGAAAGACAGGTTTAGCGAGTACTCGAACAACATTTAGAGGATTCTGATTCTTCAAGTGTGCCTAAAACTCATCCCCTAATCACTACTATTGCCACTTATCTACCTTCTCAACCACCACCTACATTTTATCCACCATATCCAAGTTACTCACCACCTACTTACACTTACCCACCATATTCAGGTTACCCACCATCTACAGGCTACCTACCACCAACTAAGACTTACAAGTTTTTATGCTGTGAAAAATAAATTTTCCAACAAAGCAGGGAAGTGTTGAATTTAGTAAGTGTGGCCAAAAGTGTAGTAGCTTGGTATATAATTTTAAAAGTGTGACAATTTAGTAAATAATTTTGCCACTAAGGGTATTTTAGTCAAAAAGTTTTAGTTATTTGGGTAGGAAAAAGATCAGAATGAAGGTGTCAAACCATTAGACGTTTTCATGAAGGATATACCTTTAAGTTTGACGTTTGCACGTAGGTAATGCCTTTTTGTTTGGTGTTTCCATGTAGGTAACACCATTCAGGATAGAGTTTTCACGTGGATAACGCTAACTGCATTGATGCTATCTACGTGACACTCGAAAAAAATAAATAAATAAACTAGCATAGCTAAAAGTGTGATAATTTGCTCTATAATTTTAAAAGTATGATAATTTGATAAATAGTTTTAACATTAAGAGTATTTTGGACAAAAGCCTTGTCTATTGGCTCTTTTGACTTACAGATTTTCTTGTATTTATACAAGAAAAATGCTAGCAACGTATTCTTTTTAACACTCTTTTTAACACTTACTTTACTATTAATTTAAAAGTAAATATTGCTAATATCTCTCTTCTAATAATCTTTTTAAGTATATGAGGTGAACCAATAATAAAATAAGTATTAAAAAATGTCAAAAAAATGTGTTACTAATATTCTTCTTTATACAAACCTTTATTATGATACAATATTGTTTTCTTCCTTCTCAAATTTACTATACCAAACATATGGGCCAGTCCGCACAACAATGAGAAAAATGATCTCACATCATTTTTTATTACTTTTAAATTGTTATGATTAAGTAAGAAAAAGTGATGAGGAGAAAATGATATAATTAATAATATGAGAAGTAGTATAAAAAATAATGTAAAAATAAATATTAAAAAAATTGAGATTGTAACAATGATTCTTAATTATAGCGGTGGAGAATCCATTCAAATCTCATAAGAATGCAGAAGCAGACAATTTTTAGTTTAATATAGAGTTTAATTTAATTCTTAGTTAATTTGTATTATGCCGTACTCTTCCAACCTGGTTTCATTAAAAAATAATGTTTAATTTTTATGTATTGTAAATATAATCTTATTTTATAATCTCGTACACTGTACAATTGTTTTTTAGTTTGTCACTAAATTATAAAATTATTTTATTTTTGGTGTTAATTTTTTTATAATATTGTGGGTATTATTCTAGTTTATTACTAAATTGTATGTTGCTAACTTATTAATAAGTTTGATTATCTTAATAATTATATAAAATATCAAATTTATTAAATAATATTTTTTTGGTGTAAATTCTCGAGTATATGGAAATCGCATTAAACCCTGACTTATCCGAAATTGAATCGAGTTGAATCACAAAAATATAAAATTCTCATAGGGTTATTTTTTTTCTATTCTTAATATTCGAACTTAAGATTCTTTTTAAGAGAAACATGTGTCAAACTACTTAAATCAAATATGCGTTGATAATTTATTAAATAATATATAAACACATTCCTGAATACATGTTTATAACTTTTTTACACTTGTTGCACATCAAAATTAAATTATGAGAAATTCTTAAATAATATCACCAAACGCAAAACACGACATTAGTGTTCGTTTAATATTTTATGATTTTTATTATAATATTTGATGTCAACTTCGATTGATATATTATAATATTTATAATATTATATTTTTACTAATTTATGTTAAAATGAATAATCTAATACTTTTTGAATAAAAAATATATTTTCATATTCCCTTTATTAATAGGTATATGTTGTACATTTTATGAAAAAGGTGAGGTTAAAAAATACATACCTACATGATTATGTACATCACATAAGTTTTTCCTAATTTAGAGGAAATTTCAAATAAAGATGATCAAGAATATGAGATTTGGAAGTTGAACATCAGTCACACATGAAAATTTAACCTCCATTCGTGGAATATTATAGTGTTATATGTTTGAAAGCCGAAATTTAAACTTTAAAGTCCAAAATATGACTAACGATGGAAAATCAACAGAAGAAAAGGTTTTTTTGTCCCCCTCTTAATAGTTTTTAAAGGCCTATTCTTATTTCTCATACCAAACTACAGACAATTCTCCGTTGAAAACTCAAGAACAAAGATGAAAAAGACATTCCAATCCATGCTTTTTCAAAATTGGGCTATAGACCCAAACTATAGGACATTTAACATTTTTCAAGTCTAGCCCATTGCTACCACATCTATTCGATTCTCTCTTCCATGGGTCACGGCCTGCTTCTCTAGACTCTGTACTTGTTGCAACTTCTTTTTTAATCATGTTATACATGGCCGTTTCTAATCTCATAATTTAAGTCATTAATTTATTTATAAAATAAATTAATAACTTAGATCAATTACTGTTAAGCAGATTTTTTTTTTTCTTTTTATTTTTTTTCAATTTTTTTTAGTGTTATATTTTTTTTACATACTACCACCACCATCATTATCTATTCTGTTTACACTACTTGCCGACTATCATCTATCATCTACTCTAATTTTTTAAATTGTATAACTATATAAATATTATCAATTAAAATTTATAAGATTTTTTAAAAAATACAGTTATAATTTTAAGAAACTCGATGACTTCCAATTTTTTAAGTTGTATAACTGTATAAATATTATCAGTTAAAATTTATAAGATTTTTTAACAGTAATAGTTTTAGAAAAAAATTTTAATATGCACAGTTATTTATGAAAAAATATAAAGACTAACTGATATAATTTTAACTGGTATTATTTACAGAACTGTATAATTTTAAAATATGTGAACAGTAATCAACAGAAGTGGGTGGCGGCCGGCGGTGTCGTTGACCAGTGTTGATCGACATTGACCGGCATTGACTGGCGTTGAGCGGTGCTGAGCGATGGCGGCGTGACCGATGTTGACTGGTAGTGGGCGGTGTTGACCAACGGTCGGCTGCGTTGATCGGTGGCAAGCGGCGGGCGACAGTGTCTGACTGCCTAAAAAAAATAAGCTTAAAAAAAAGAGATGCAACCTATAAATAAAAAAAAACTTACTGTTACAAATAAAAATTTAGGTGTATGACATACCCAAACTTAGCAGGGTGCATAGTAGCACCTGCCCTACCTTTTCTATTTGTGGTGCAAATGTTATACATCACTTATTGAGCTAGGGTTTGATCCATAATCAAGTAGAGTGAGGTGCACCTAAATAAATTTTGGTGTCCCATACATAAAACTTTTTAACCGAACATAACCAGTTGGCTGGTTTTCTTTTAGGTTTTTTTTTTCCTCTTACATATTCCATCTTCTCCCCACTCCTACAGCCACCGCCACTGCCCTTTCCCCACTCTTCAAAACAACATGATTTCTTTTCCACAAACTTAACACCCTCATGGTGCATACCTCTGCTTCGTGTTGTGTTGCAGAGCACACTTCACATGGAGAGCTGGCGAATCTACAGCCACAACTTGATGGTTGTTCCTGCAGGTAGAGCGGCGGCGTAGATGGCAACGCAGTGAAGGCGACGCTGGAAAACCCCCAAAGTATTCAAAATTTTTGAAGGGTATATATCTTATTCAAGCCATACCCATCAATCAAAAAGCTAATTCAGGAAAAATTAAAGAAAAAAAAGGATACTACTAAAAATGGATTTTTGAAACAACACTTGTTTAAGGCAAGAGGGGAAAGTGATTTTGCCGGTGTGAGAAGAGGAATGCATGATCTCACAGGTGATGTCTATACAGCACTTGTAGACGTAGGCACAAGCGACGACGTTTTGGCAGTGGGACCACTGGTCCTCGGCAGCGTCGACGCGGCTTATGATCTAGCCAAGGAGCTCTGGCAGCATGGTTTACCACGCATTGCAGAACGACGCCAGAGTTCCATTTGCCAGCGGTGGCTTGGTCGTGGGCGGTGGTTTCCTTGAAGGATCTGGAGAATTTACGAGAACAGAAGACCTTCCTGAGAGACATGGTGGCTATGGCTGTGGATTAGGGTTCTCTCTGTATGAACTTTCATGGAAGAGAGAGAAACATAGAGGAGAAGATAGAGAAAGAGAGTGAAATGATAGGGGTGACCTATTCACAAGGTTGCCATTTTTTCATCTTGATCCTTGATTTTTTTTTATTAATAGATCAACAACTCAAAACTAATGGTGCACGGTGCACCATAAAGTAGAGGCTTAGGGCTTGTTTGGAAAAGCTAAAAATTATAGATTATGCTGATAATTGATTATTGTTATAATCGATTATAATCGATTATTGTTATAATCGATTATAATCGATTCATTTTTATGTTTGGATGCATTAGCTGTAAAGCGATTTTAAACTAATATGATTCGTTTGGATGATATAAAAAAGAATCGCTTTTATGCATTAAATTACTAAAATATGTATAGAATGATTAAAAAAATTATTTGATTGAGGGCAAAATAGTATTTACATATCAAAGTATAAGAAATAATCTATAAGCTAAAATCATAAGCTTCAATCTTCAGCTTATGATTATTAGCTGTAAAAAAAAAATTTTGCATTAAATTTTGTGTAAAAGCTTTTTTAAAAAATAATCTTTTTATCCAAACATAATAATTATTTCACAAAATAACTTAATCTTCCAAAAACAGCTGAATGAGAAATAATCCATCTTTCTCAAACATGCTCTTAATATGATTTGAGTGAGTTACAGCTTGACACAGTTAGAAGCTTTTTACTTTCAGCAATTTTACACTACTAAATTTTCAACCATACAAGAATTAAATTATAAAAATAAATATAATTTAAATAAATATAATTTTATTAAATAAAATATATGTAATAATTTATTAAAAAATATTTATAAGTTTAAGTTAAAAATATATAACATTTTCATAAAAAAATTATTTTAATATAAATACTAAAGAATTTAAATAAAATAACCTATATATCTAAAAAAAATTATAATATAAACAAAAATCTATTTTTTAAAATCAAAATTTAATCCAATAATTTTATAAAATAAATATTTCAATAAATTAAGTTTACTAAAAATTATATATAAATTAATTCAATTTATGTTCATGTAACTTAAAAGAAGTAAGTCAAATGATAAACAGTCTAGAGTTCAAATAAAAATGCACTTGTAGGGAAGGAAAGTTCTTGTACCCTAAGCAGCTATAGTCTCAAAGTTAAAATATATGATAAAACCTTATAAAACAAAAAAAAAGTTCATGTAAATTTTTATTTTATGTTAGTTTAATTTTTTATTTTTTTATTGCATTTGTATTTTATGCTCTTTCTTTGCCTATGTAAGGAGTTTACATCGACATTTTAACTTATTAGGTTTTTAATATTCGAATGTGTGTCATTCTCGTATGCAAACATGTCAATACTGTATTGCAAAAAAAAAAGAAGAAGAAAAACACATGTCATGCAAATAAGATGACTATTTGACACAGATAAAAAATTAGAGCATATTTTGCTAGCCAAGGGTGACACATGACAAAATTCTATGCCATATATATTTTTCTTTTAAATATTATTATATTATTATTACATTGATTGATTTCAAGTTACACTCATTTAAAAGTTTTAAGTATATTTTTTTATCTCAGTTTTAATTATATTATTATGATTATTACGATTATTTAAATTACTTGAATGATAATATTATTCATAGAAGATACTCAATAATTAATATATTAATTGGTTTAAACAATTAATTAAATGTACATAAATAACATTCAATTAGGAGGAAAATTTGAATTTGAATTTTTCTTATTATTTTATTATTTAGATTATTTATTTGAATGTAAATCTTATTAGTGGAAGATAATGGAAAATTCAAAAAATTAATTAGTTTAGGAAACTAATTAATTATATATAAATTGTTTAATAGTAAATAAATGACATTCATTAAGAGTGAGTTTTGAAATTTAAAAGTTTTAATTATATTATTATTTAAATTATTTGAATTTGGATAGTAATATTATTTATATAAGATAATTTTGGTAGAGATTCATAGAATATAATGAATAATAATTAATATATTAATTAGTTGAGGTAATTAATTAGTTAGTTATACATAAATATCATTAAGAAAATTCAAATTTTAATTATGCTTATTAATGTTGTTGTTGTTCTTGTCCTTTTTTTTACATTGATGTACGTACATGGTAGAATCTCCATCAAGCATAGGAATTTGGCAACGACCATGACAGAACCCCAATGGTTGCTTCGCATCCTCCTTTGTTCAAGTCATTGGATATTGTACTTACTATCATCATTTTCCATGTTAACCCTAAAAGTTACATGCAACCTCAACGACTATTATCGTTAAACATTAATTCCCAACACATATGTATTATCTAAATAAAAAATGTAATTGCATCGATTCTCTAAATAAAAAAATATGATTTTTTTTTTCATTTGTATTTTTGGTGTCTTGTATTTCTTTAATTTATTTCTTAAATAATTTTTGTACATGTGTCATTTTTTTCACATATTTTATGTTGTCACACTAAATCATATGTAGAAAAAAATTATCACATAAGATTATATATAATAGAGTATTAAGTACTCTAAATGTCACATGCCAAGTAAATAAAACATTTACTTGTTAACAAAAAAGACAAATGACAATTTTTGAAGCATGTATTTTTTTATATTATTATATTGATTGATCATATTTCCCCAAAATAATACTTACATTAATATTGACTTTTATTTGCTCCCGAAAATAGAATTAGACCAGAAACTAACACCAATTAGAAAAGAAAGAGACACATCCCTGAAATGTCTTTTAGGTGGCATTTGATTTATTCGTTCCTGATAATTTATATAATTCTTATAAATATTATTGATGTATTTTGAAGTAAAGATAGTTTTTTTTTTTGAAAATCTTGAATATTTTAAAATAATTATACTCAATAAAAAAAATCATGAGCATCTGAAGTGGTGGAGATAAGTTGTATGATGGGTAGTAAGACTCAAATTTTGAGTATTGAGGGTTAAGGGCAGTATACAAACATTTTATCAATTTGAAAGAACGAATGATTGTAAAATTTTACAATTATTCCTACATCCCATTCTTTACAAATATGTTCTATACCTCCCTTTTATAAAAAGTAAAAAGAAAGAGAAAAGAGTGAAATTACTTTTCTTTCTTTTCGTTTTTAATGAAAAAGAGGTGTAGAGTATGGGTATAAAGAATTGAGTGAAGGAATAACATTTTTGTTTTACAAGCAACAATGTTACTTATATATATTTATATTCATATCACCTTATATTTTTATAGTTTTTTCTATTAAATTATATCTAACTTATTTTATTTTTTGCAAACTTATATTTTAATTTTGTCATATATTAATAAATAATCATTAGATGAAAGTAGAAATGGTATGTATCTAAATTTTGTCAGTGATCTAAAAGTGATGTGTTTCTAACATTTTTCTTTTACAAATTAGACGGAGATGGCTGCCGACATAAGTTTGTTCACATGAAGATCGAGAATTTGGAGTTTCTGAGTGATTGACTAATTTGACAATATCTTTCATAACATGGAAAGCTTAAAAATAACTCAATGAACCTTATGATGGGGGCAAAAATTAAAAATGAAAACTTTAAGTCAGCATTTAAGAGTTAAGAAAATTAATTATTTTTTATAAATATACTAAGATGAAATGAGGGTTGAGCCTTTAAAATAATCAGAAAGAAACTTAGTGTTTGGTTGGCTCTTGAAATTAAGCATGAAATTAGAATTTAAAATTAGAATTTAGCTTCAATGCCATTTGGATTTGAAATTGTAATTTTATAAATAAATTTCATGAAATTAAAAAATAATTAAGTTAAATAATTTTTAATTCTTAACTTATATATTAAAAATTACTAATTTCATAACTTAAAAATTAAAAACTCTCTCTTTCCACATTTATTTATGAGCAATCATATTTATTGAGATTCTATATAGAATTTTTTTATATTTATATAAAAATTATTTTAATAGTATTAAAAAATATGAGAAATTTCTTTATGAAAAAATATGACTATTATATTATAAAAATATTATTGTATGAATATTTTTATTCATTTAAATTTTATAAATAATTTTTTAATGTTTTAGATCATACTTTTAAATAAAAAAATTATAATTGAATTTAAAATTATAATTTCTTATTTTAATTCTTTAACAATCTAAACATAAAATTTAGGATTTTAAACTAATTCTAACTCTAAAAAATTAAAATTAAAATTTTATATTTCAATTTTAGTTTTACTATCCAAACAATCCTTAGTTTCAATTGATGTAAAAATTGGCTCTAAACACATATGTGATTCCTCAAACTACTTTAATTCTTATGCGTTCGTTTAATTTATTTTATTTTGCTTATATTTTGTGAAAATGATTAATATATTTCAACGAAAGATACTTACATGAGATTTTTTTTCCTAACAAAAACATTCCCACCGCTTCCAATGGAAATAAATTAACCAAAATAAAAAATATTTTCAAAAATAATTTTTTAAATTATATTTTAAACATAAACAAAATATGATAATATTAACCAAAACATATTTTTTACAATGTTTTATAGTTTAATACTTCCATTTCTTATTTTTCACTTTCTCCCTATTTGTATAACTAAATTATTTCTTGAGTAATTTTAGTTATACACACTTTCACTCACATCATTTTACATTTGCATAATTTTTAATATTTAATTATATCCTATATTACCTTGTTTTTTGTATACATTTATTCTAATTATATCACATAGACAGATGTGAGATACACATTCCTTGTATCGAACTTTTTTCTTATCACTACATGTTGTTTCCTCAACCTCCATTGGCAAACTAGTTCATTGCTTTTGGGTTTCATGGTTGCAGAACTACCATCGACTTCACCACAATGACTACTCTTTTTAAAGGAAAATATAACAAAGATATATTGCTTTTAAGACTGTTGGTTTTATTGGTACAACTCTAAGACTACCGGTTAGGACATTAATGTCATGTTTGAGATTTTGTAGAGATAAATAATTGCTCATCCAAAACATTATTCAATAATTCTTTTTAAAACAAGTTTAAGATGAGGGAAAACTAGGATTCACAGTAAAATTATAGATTGCTTATTAATAAGGGATTTTTAAATTTGAATCTAAGTGATATAATTGTTATGAGCAGAATTACAATGATTATATTTTATTCACAATGAGTATTTAATGACATAACTATTTATTTTTTCTTTTTGGTAGTATGTGTAACACTATTGTGGAGATGTCACATTTTTAATGCAATAAAATAAAATAAAATAAATTACTACCCAAGTTGTAAAATGTTTGGTACATAAATAATATTAGTGGTAAAATTTTTTCTTTTTATACTTGATAATGTTAAACAAAATAACGCAGAATACGAAATAATGCAAAACATAATCACACCATAATATACATATGATTTTATCTGAAGTATACAAATAATTTACAACTACAAATATTTAACAAAACAGTAAAAAGTCAGTATAATACTAAAACATAACATTGCCCAAGTGCACCTCAAAGATTTTCTAACCCTCCGATGGATCATCTTTAGAGAGATCATCGAATGACAGAAATCCTGGAGGTCCCACAGCTCTACGGACATGAGTCCGTGCTGTCGACTCACTACTAAGCTCACTAGGAGCATGGAAAATTCTTTCCCAATAACGCCTAAGAGTTAGAGGCAACTCAAGATGTAAATACAAAGTAGTAGTAAATATAATCTCCCATCAAACTCTCTACTCAGGGACACAGTCAGACGTCCCACGTAGACTACTGATCCTCTATCCTCACGTATTCGCCAGGCTTCCGAGCTTCCATGAAAATCAAGTCTCATGAAACCGAAGAATCCCGGCAATGCCATGATCACAGGATCAATCCAGATGGTAGGGGTGATCTATCGGCTTGCCGTCCTCGCACTGCTCACTCTGCTGACGCTCGTCCAGATACTGAATCTCAAGAGGCTGTTCCTCTTCCTCTTCCTCAAACTCTTTACGGAAATATCATAATAATATAGAGAAAAGCATATAGAGAGGTGAGACAATCTACATCATTACTAGCATGACAATAAAAAAATGACAATACAAACAAATATTACAATAATACATACCATCATATCACATACAGTATATCACATCAGCACATCATACATTCTATCACAGATTATAATAAATATTAAAATGTAGATAATGAATGATAACACACACTGACTCGTTCCTACTCCATGGAGCTAAACACAGATATCTGAGAGAATGATCTAAAAAGAACTAATAGTACCTCAGGCTGCCCAACCAAACTATTACACTATCCAACGTCGCATCTATAGTCCACAGTCCAAAACATTGTGTAGCAGTACACAGTCCAATACATCGTGCACTACAGGCATTGTACTAAATAGTCTCCACAAGATCTCGATTAAGAATAGTGTTTGTCGAGATCATTAGTGTGTTGCCCGTTACCACGGCCCAGAGGAGCAACCCACAGTCCATATGTGGAATTCTCCACACACTAATGCCTCCAAGTTCATATAATGAATCATACTACGCCTATCACACCCACAACACGGTATAATTCGTCTCATCAATCAATCGTCAATTATCAACCAAATTGACACAACTCTCTAAGCATGATCAAGAATTATCAAAATACCCTTAGTCTCAATATACCAAAATATAGTATACCTCCACTTGACAGTACTATTTCACAACATGTTCGAGTCTACCACTTTGTCCCGACAGTAAAACTCACTGTTCCATTTAGTCGCATAAAAATTTTATAGCATTTTCACAATCGCGTCGCTTTTACAAATGTTTTTAAATTGCGTAAATATATTTTGACATTTTTGAACATTGCGTAATGTTTTTAAATCATTTTCTCAATCGCGTAAGATTTTTAAATCATTTTCTTAACCATATAGCTTAAAGTCTTTATTTTAACAATGCATATGCTTTATTTAGTACTTTTAAACTACGTAGAATATTTTCCTTACGTTATAAATATATTATGGAATCTTTTCATTTTATTTGTCTAATTTTAATAAATTTCAGCAGCATTTTTGCCTAAAAAATTAGTATATGGTATTTTTGACATTTTTCTCTAAATACTGTTCATTTTAACCTTACCCAATAGTTATGCCTTAAAACTTGCTAACGCGCTTCAAAACTCAGAGAGTGAGCTCTACGTTAGTATTTTTCAAGTGTTCTCTTTAATTCTTACTCATAATAAATTCTTCTAATTAAGAATTCTGATTAGCTACTTAACCTACCTTAGAAAATAAATTTGGATTTCAAATATACATTAAATGGCATGTTGGCCAAAATCGATCTAAATCATTCTCAAATTCATTATTTTACCTAGATTCATTAAATCATTGTTTAGAAAATAGTTGAGAACATTTTGGTTCTCTTTTTCTTGGAGAAGCCGTGAGCTCCTTTGTGTTCTTTGGAACACTCATACAATCTTTACATGTTATTCACATCCTACATTAATAATCATATATCTATAAACACATGCAATATATTTTAAAACTATAGACATGCTTGCAAATAAAATCAATCACAAAATAGGAAAGCATTAAACAAACACATAAATGAATTCTTATGGATTCTTAACACACAAACAATCCATTTTTTCATCACCACACAAGGTTGATGAGATTAAATCTCCCTCTTACCTCTTAAAGACAAGGATCTCAAGTCTCCTCCTCTCCTTTGATTTTCGTGCAGATTCCAAAACAAATCCCTAAAATTCTTAAATAATTAACAAAATCACATACAAGGCTTCATAATGAAAAATCATGGAACAAACATGGTTTAGAAAATTAAAAATCAAATTTCAAACCATAGAATCACAAATTTACCTTTAGGGAAGTGAACAAAAGCTTGGATTTTGAATTAGAAGGAGTAGGTTTTTGACAAAACCTTCTAAAGGAAAAGTGTTTAGGAGATAGTTTAGGTTTAGAAAATGATAAAAGGAAAAATTATAGAAGATAGATGGTGGTATTGGGTGCTTGGGCCGAAAACTAGAGAGAAAATGGAAGAGAAAAGTTACTTGGTATTCTTGGGAATTTGAGAAAAAATAAAGTAAAGTCTTTAGGTAAATGAAAAGTGAATATTAAGTGTGAAATGAGAGGGGCTGCCGTGAGGTAGCTTGTAGGAGAGATTGAGTGATAAGTTTGGATAGTAAATATCCATTTGTGTTCACATTTGAATGACACATGGCCTATGTCACCAAGTAGTCACCTAATGGTCACTTGGATGGTTCAAGAAGTTTGTGGAACTTGGTAATTTAGCCTCCTTGGCCGTGGGACTCAAGGGGATTAGGGGCTTAATTTGATTTCCATTAAAGACTAATTACATGCTAATTAATTAGCTAATGAATTAGGTTAAGTTTCCTAATTACACTTATCTAACATTCTAATTACACAACTAATTAATTAAATATATAATTACATATATCATAGCCTCTAAATAAAAATAGGATATCTAATTAGTAATTAGATTATAACTAATCAATAACTAGGTTAGCTTACTTAGTTTCTTAATTAAGTAATTAGATTAATCAAATTATGTTTAATTAGCTACTAAGTGAAAGTCAAGCCACTATATTTGACTCAATCCTAGCCATTGAATTTAACTTTGTTTCTTATCCATTGATCTAATCTAAGGTGGATATCACTTAGTGATTTAATTAGGATTGCTCTCACACCATTGATTTGATCAACGGTTATGATCAAAGGCATCTAAAACAAGCTTTACATCTAATGGTCCTTAATGAAGTTCATGCTTCTTTATTTGACAAATTCTTATTGGTTTAGAATCTTTAAGCCACTTTCGTTGACTGATTCCTATTGGTTCAAAATTTAGTCCAGTCAGAATCGTTGACTGCTACTCTAAACGCGGGTCCCACAGACTTTTTAGAGTCCATGGTCATTTTGAAGCAAATTTCTACTATTTTGAGGCAAGAGTAAGATCTTGTCAAATAAAATAATATTATAATAATATAAAATTATTTTATTACACAAGTTAAATCCTAAAAATTAAAAGATATAATATATATATATATATATATATATATATATATATATATATATATATCAATCAAATTGGGTTTAGTAAGATCCCAGGTTAGAATAATTAAAATAAGATTTTTTCAACCAAAAAATTATTATTTTCTTGACTTCGAACAAATCACATACTGACGATTAAATACACTCACGAAACATTCAAATTCAATTTACTACTCACAGAAATTACAAAACAGTACATTCAGGACAATATCATATTTATCCAAAAAGTTGGGGTGTTACAGTATGTGTCACTTAACATTACTTATTCAAATAAGTGTTTACACATTTAGCAAACGTCATTTTTGTATCTTAAATCGCAACAAAATTATTGTTTTAACCTAGAACAAAATCCAAATGATCTACTACTATATATATAAATATAAATATATAATATATATATATATATATATTTTATAAATTTTTATGTAGTATGATTTTAATGTTAAAACACAATAACAATAATCTTTATCTTTTTTTTCAAGGAAAAACTTTAATACATGTTGGATCGTCCAAGCCCAAGAAACTCAGGTAAATCTAATTGGTCTCGCTTTAACTGATTAATTTATTTAGGCACACCTAATAAATGATAAGCTCATTTGACACTTGAAACCCTTATTTAAACACCCTTGACATCATAAGTTAGATATATTCACTTTTTTCTGCCTTTACTTTCATCATCGTCTCCACTAGCTCCGAGACTAATTGGTCAGAATGTTTGTGCAGATACTCCACTTCATCTCCAATCAATGGATTGTCAGACAGTCAACGTGAAACTCTCCAACGATCCATCCCTCAAGTAGAGGATGAAACACGTCATACATATTTACATTTCAGAAAAATGGTCATGACTTATGATAATATACAGCTTTAATTTCTCGTTAAAATTAGTACCATATAGGTCTGTATATATAATGCATAGTGTAATATTCCAAAGTGATTATTATTTTTTACCAAAATAAAGTGATTATATGCATCAACGAGCACTCTAAGGGATAATTTCAAAAAGGTTGAAAAGAAGTTTATAGAATTAGCAGATTAAAAAGCATTTTTACATTTAAGATAAAACACCAATCTATGTAGCTCAAAGTCATTGTAAATTCACAAAATCTGTGTGGTTCTTGCTGTCTTCAAACTTCAAACCCCATTTTCCCCAAGTTTTTGCAGTTCACATTAGGAACTTCTGATAGGTGTGGAAGATTTTAAAAGTTTGTGTGGTACTAATTGTTGGCTATCTTTAAGCAATAAGTAACAACAAATAATATTATATTAAAAATGGATTTGTGGTCCTCTCCACATTTCCCTGCGTGCTACTGGGTTATATCAGTCACGCCATTCTTTTATAATTGCCTATTCTATTCTATTCTGTACCACTCCATTTGCCATTTTGAATATGTAAAAATAGATTTTGAGAGCCCTTAGTTGTTCGATTTCTAACTTGCCACTGACAAAGTACATGCAGAAACAAAGTATATGTCTAACCTAGTGGCCAATATCTGAGAGGCACAAGATTCTCTTCCTCCGCATGTAACAAGCCAATTTAAATTGACTTACGTTGGTCGAGCTACAACACCTTTCTTTAATCTCCTCCTTGCCCTTTCCATCTTTCTCCTACCTGCTTCTTTTGCGTGAAAAGGTTCTTCAATAATGGTGGACAGACCTGAAAAAGTTAGCAGCAAAAGTGATTGACCCCTCACGTAAGCAAACGCTGTAAAGTTTAAAGAAAACATAGCAAAGCCATTCAAAATTCAAATTAGCTACAATACAATCCATTTTTAAAGTTTCAACTTTCTAGTTCAACTGTATATGTTGTAATCTGCTCTAATTATATATTATATGCAATAAAACCTGCAGGGCAAGGACCTAATTACCGGGCATGAGACCTCTTTTTTCCATCATCTTCATCATCAGCGCTTTATGATGATCGTGTGGTTGCTCTTCATAGTTGCCATCATTCTCATCCCCACCAATTCCATTAGATTCTTTTGTCTTTTCCACCACTAGATTCTTGTGTGTTACCTTGGACTTGGAGCGAGCATTGGCAAAGAGCCATGTGGCATCCATCTGTTTGCAGATCATGCGCGCGGCGTGGTATGGAATAATCTTGACACGCTTGGTATCATCTGACTTGATGCAACCATTCATGAACAATATGCAGTCCATAAGGCTCTCTTTGGTCATTCCTTTCATGTCATAAGCCTGTGACCTCCTCCAAAGGCTTTTGCTGTGTGTGTTTGCAGGGTTGGAGAGGCAAAGAGCTCTGGTTGAGTCACTGATGGCTGAATCAGGGTTTTTAAGCAGCAAATGACATTGGGCTTTGTTGCTATAAAGCACAATTCTTTCTTTTCTAAACCTCAAGGGGCAAACATCCAGTGCTTCAGAATATTTCAACAAAGCTTCTTCTACCTTTCCCAACCTGAACACGTGATTCGCTTGCTGCTTTATCAAACTCACCAAAACCCTTGTTTCCTCTAATTTTTCTTCGGACATTAGTTTCTCCTTATTCCTCCTATCCACCTGCAAATCTAGCACTTGTTGTAATGCTTTTTCAACTTTATGTCTGTTGAATTTCAATTTACTATGATGATTATGTTCTAGAAGGAGCACCTTTGTGATGGTCTCACCTACGTTTGATTTATCTCCAAGGCTTCTAAGTTCAATCAAATCAACGAGGTATGAAGCAGCAATATCAAGAACTTTGTATCTCGTATCAGCGTCCTTGAGAAGCAGTACAAGACAATCGATACCCATATACTGCCAATCATCCGAAGATCTTGAAAGGTTACCAAGAGTCTTTATAACTTTTGGAGACTCAGCAATGTTTTTCCTTCCTACTTTACTATAGCATAGGATTCTAATCAGTCCAACCCCAGCTGGTGACGTGTGATTTACCAATCCACCCCACATATCGCACAAGTCCTTCAGGAACACCCTTTTACAAATGAGATTCAGAGACCTTTGTTTGCAAGCAAAGCAATTCAGCAGATAAAGAGACCAGCACTGAAGTTGGCTAGCCCATTCCTCCGCCTTCTGATTCTCCATCTCCATCTCCAAATCCCCAACGCCTCTAGTCAGCAAGTTCCTATGGTACTCGAGTCTTTTGTTCACATCCTCCACCCCTACAAAGTTAACATAGACCACTTGTAAGCAAGTGGAAGCCAAGTTCATGGCCAATTTCACCACCTCTTGTTCGTATTCTGCTACTGAATCAAAGGTACTCTTGTAACTGGCCAAGTGCCCCAGTGCTCGAACAGCAACTCTTTGCTCAACCCAACTGATCTTACCACTCAGCAGCTCCAATAGTGGTGGTATAACACCTGATTGCACAGCTATTTGTGCAAACTCCTCCTTATTAATGGTGTAAGATCCAATAATATGAGCAGCATAATAGGGTATGTATATATTCTGATTTGTAAGAAGCCAGTTTCTGTCGTTTATACCTTTGTGGATTAGATTTGCCATGCACTTGAATATGCCAAGGGAAGGGAACTCTGGGTCATTGGGTTGGCTCATAGCGATATGCCATAGTCCACTCAGCACCAAGACATGTTCTTGATTCTCACGTAGAGGCATTTCTTTGAAGCAGTTGGCTATTCCAGCTCTTCTGAGAGATGCATCTTGTTCTTTCATGGTGCAAAAGAAGCAACACGGACTGCTGCAAAGCTGATTCCGAGACTCGTCGGTCATATCATCGCTGGTGTTGTAAGGAGTTTTGGGGATGGGGGTCACTCTTTTTTTCTTCATTAGGGAATCCATGGCTAGCTACCAGAACAATATTGAGGTGATTAGGGATTTCTTTGGACAGTAAGCTTAGGCTCGGTGCTTTATATGAAGAAGATCCTGGGGGATTCAAGTTTGAAAAGCTAATGGAAAAAACGAATGATATGGTTATACCTAGAGGCGCATAAATGGCAGGCTTTCATAATCCGATAAAGCAGTCTCTATCTGAGAAAGTTTTATCAGATACTCTTTCAAAATGATTTGGCGTGTCATAACTAGATTGCAAATATGCTTCATACAGCAATTGTCATTTTGTTTTCCACTAATTAATATATATATGAGAAATGATTCATGCATACTTTTTATCTTACATAATTTTTTTTACAATTTTTCAGCATAATATTGCATAAGGCCTGCGCACTTAGCAAGGTCTTGTGTACGGACTGAAATGATGAAATATTAATGTAAAAAGTGACGTGCAAAAATAAAAACTCTTAAGAGTTTTATACGATTTACTATTTTTTTAGTATTATTATTTATTATTATGAAATTTCTTGTCGTCGAAACTTTCGCTTAAGACTTTTTCTTAAGTCCTTACTCAAGCCAACCACGATCTAATATATTAAGATAAGTAACATATTCAATTCATTTTCAATGTGTTCATTTTACAACACGTATTTTCACTTGTTTCATAAGTAAATTGCAAATCCTACATCAATTTCATGACAATTATACTTTGTTCTTACAATTTTTTCCCCTAGAAATCAACACGTAAAATAGCATCTTTATTTATTTATCTTGTTTTTTGGGTTATAAAATAGCATCTTTATTGTTTTTGGCTTCCATGCATTTGACTTTGTGCTTAAACTGAAGTAAAATCAAACTTATGTAATATGTACGATCCTTGTACCCAAAAGAAAAATTAAGGCAACCCAGTGATTGTTATACTGCATAAATGAACCAGCTAATCAAAGCAGGAAGACAGGCCAAGCCAACAGTCAAGTGACTCAAGCACGTTCGTGGTTTCAATTACACTACAAACCTGTATAACAGGGTCACAAGAGAGACATTTTACCCTGCACTTGGACAATTCTATACATTTCTATAAGCTCAAGAATTTTTTATGCCGTGTTCTAAGTTTCTCTTACATTAAGTGCTTCCCACATCAAAAGCGAGTGCGAGTGGTCCTCCTCTCCCTCATCTATGTTTCTTGTTGGAAGCTAAACCCCGACAATACTTTTTAAGTTAAATCCTTGTTCATGAAAAGTTTCTTTACCTTGGTTTTTTTTATCTAACTTTCTTTACTTTTGCTCTTCCTTTCTCGTACAAGAGTTTTTTGTCCTTATGTGACAAAGGGATCACGTAAGCAAGAAAAATTCAAGACTTCCATACATTGCACACAGTATAGACACATGTTGCAACAAAATTTTCTAATTTTCTATGCAAATTTATCATCAAGCTGTCCAGTATCTAGTCAATTAAGTTCATTTGTCAACAGCTCTAATGCTCTAGTCCTATGCCTATAAAGCCCTTGTTTAAGCAAAAAAGTGTACAGTCTTGTTAAACTGGAAATATATCATGGGATTTCACCTACCTTCAGCCCACAAATCTCCCTGATTTCTCTAGTTAAATATTTTGACAGTTTAATATGTAATATGTGAATAGAAAGGAGCCCGTAAGTTATACTAAGCAAAGATGAGGGACCACATCTTCAGATGGGAAAACAAACCCCTTCAAATCAGTAGCAGAATGTGGTCCCATCATATTGCTAAACTTGCATCTTCAAATAAAATATGCACCATCACTGTTAGAAGGCAGACTATAGATTAAAAACAGAATTTAGTACAGATGGTGGTGGTCTCAAGAATGTGCGGCTGCCATAGGTAGAAAGCATCAAAAGGAGGTTTCTTAGATTTTATCTTTTTCTTAAGAAGATAAGGAGGGTTAGGAACACATTTTCTATCGCACTCTTTTCAACACACTCTCTTCTATTAGATTATATCACACATTAAAACACACACTCAAATTTAATTATACGTTAATCGAAGTTGAGTGTGTGCTTTAATATGTGACGTGATCTAATAGAAAAGAATGTGTATTGAAAAGAGTGTGATAGAAAGTGTGTTCTTAACATTCTCCTAAGAAAATTGTTTCGAACATGCTTTGAAGATTCATTTAACTATGCGGAAATGATTGAGGCTGGGATTTTATTAATTGTAAATAACAATAACAGCTTCTATGCTCATGATGGCCAAGACTAAATTTGTAATCTGTACACATCAAACTATGCGGGAATTGAGCATGTTTTGCTTGGATAGAATTGGAGTTTCAACGTTGTTCAAATCCAAATCCACATGGTCCCTTGTCATCCTAAAGAAGTTTCACTTGTTTGTTCATCAGGGTCATATTATACTCATAAGTAGACAAATTTGCTAAGTGACTCTGTTGGAAAGGCCTAACTGCAGAGAAGTATTTGGATCCAGGAGTTCTTTTTTGGTGGGTGAGGGTAGGCTACCGGCTATCCCCTTGCAAGGCCAGGGCATATCACAAGCATCAATAGGGGCTTATAATGGTACTTACAAATCACTAATTAGAAGCTATGCACCAAAAAACAAGAATCACATAAGAAGCTTCATTTGTTTGCACATTAGTAAACCAGAAATGTTGATACGGTGATACTTAAAATGCTATTCTTTAAACCCCCCCCCCCCCCTCCCCCAACAAAAAAATAAATAAATCTGCTATTGTAATTGTAACCATGTTTGAAAAGGCCTAGCTTCAGGAAAGTGGATTTGAATAGGAATCAGGAATTTATGGTAACATAAGCTGCCATATTTCATACCGGCGTTGGTTTCCTTCTAGGAGGAGAGGCTTGGTATTTCCTAGCACAGCTGCAGCCAAGCCATGAGGACCACCCTCTTTTACCACTAGTAAAACTGAATGAGAAGTTTGCATATAAACACAAGTAATATGCTCAAGCACGTAACCTTATTGTATAACATCAGAAAATCCTGCCACCATTTTTTATTTACAACCAATGAACCAAGTATAGAGCATTTGTAGAATTTACCACTCTTCTAACAATAGGCACAAAGCGAAAACTGCTAACACGTCACTAACTTTTTTTTCGTCAATGAGTTTCTTTCATCGGAAGATGACATTACATTTCAGACCATTAGCATTGCTGCTCACATAAGGGTATTTGTTATGGCCCGGTATCCAGGACCCTGCCCATTAGAAGTTGGGCCAAACAGCAGCTCTGATCTGTTACGATTACAATATTTGTAATCTTAACTGCCCCACTCTATGGATAATTGTTATTCCCCAACAGAATCTCATATTTAATGAGGATATTTAGGGATGAAATCCCTTTAAAATTAATTATCTTAATTATATGGAAACATTATCTCAATTTAGATATCTTTACTTTTTTAACAAGTAAACATAATATATAAATAATAGGTTATGCCACTCAAGTATGCATGTAATTCCCACGCTCTTCTCTCTTAAGACAAACACTAACTTGAGCGTAAGCTACACCAACCTTCCTTTCTACCGCTGTCATACAAGGAAGAGCCACCATCTTCTACACTCACCACCGTTTGAGAATGTGATCAGGTAACATCTTATGATCCTGGCTCTGAACAGTATTACATAATATAAATTCAACGACAAAAAAAGATACCTCAGCTTCTCTAATCTAAACTATCCAACAAGCAAGCCTTAAAAAGGAATACCATTTATTATTCCTTCAAAGATGTAGTTGATAAACTCAAAATTAAGATTACTTGGTTTAGTTTCCTACTCGTCTTTTGTCTCTCAATGCTATTCCTCTTTCGTCTATCAATTTAAATAGTCTGTAACCTCCTGAATGTCCTATTATTTCAACAAATATCTTCAATGAATAACGGAGTAGGTCATCTGCCGTAAACATATCTAAGTCAAATGTACCTTAATTTGAAGCCAATGGAGTTTTCAAGCTTTAATAAAGAGTGCTGATACTACTGTTTGATAAACTCTTCCGCATTCAAAACCTGGAGACAACGACGTATGTTGAATTTCTGAGAAATACAACAAGTTTAACAAATCCTCAAGGAGGATATCAAAAAGAAGAAAAATGCTAAATGCCGAATATATATATCGCACCAATATTATTAGAGGAAAATTAGTTGATTTAGTCCTGTAAGCGTAGCTCATTATTCATATATATTCAATTCAAAACACAGACACACATCCCCTCTCCTTTCTCCCTAGTCCCTGGTGGGATTTTCCTAAGCCCCAGCCCAATGGTGGCACTTGCAGTTGATTTCATTCAAAGTCCATGCAATACGTTGTCGTTTAGTAATTGCTTCGGTTGATTTAGCACGACGCCGAAAAGATAGGAAAATAAAATGAATTTTAATCCTTTTACATTTTTTTTTTAACAATGATAACGTCATGTTATAAGAAAGATACAAATCTCCCATCTACTATAATCTGATCCACTAATTGAAATAATTTGTTTTTTCATCTTTTATAACATAACAATTATATTTTTTTTAAAAAGAAAACGATCCAAATTCAAATAAGAATTGTCCTTATGGGTATCAAATGAATAGACAACCGAGAAAATTGTGAAGAGGCTTTCTGTAATTCTGTCCATGCCATGTGGTGATTGGCAAGTCTGTTTTTCTCCAGCCACAGTTAAAACTTAAGAGGCCTAAATAAAAGTTTGAAACTGTGATTCGCCATGTCGATGCCCCAGAACAAATGACTATCTGTTTGGTCCTATAACAAAGCTCAGTATTGGTCCTTAAAAAGAATGGGCTCACTTTGGCTTGGAAGAATGAGTTCCGCAGTATTGTGTGTGATAGTGATTCCCTAATATGGTGAATTTAATATCCAGTAATGTTGGGACCTTCCATCTATACTCACTGCGAGCAATCGAGCATTAGGAGCTTTCTGGTATTGGAATGGGATGTTCAGCTTAAACACATTCTCAGGGAGGCTAACAGCTATGCAGACCTGCTAGCGAAAAGTGGTGCTGCTGGAAATGACCATTTGCTCTTTTGGTAGGTTCCTCTGCCTGTCATGAGCCACCTGCTTATAGCAGATGCGATGCAGACCAGTTGTTTTTTTTTATTTATTATTCTCGTTTCTCCAGTTGTAACTTGTACCAAAAAAACCTTGATATATTTCTAATAGTGACTACAGTTAAGTAATCAACAATAGTTACAAGCTTGTAATAAATTGTCAATACATATTTCCTTATAAGCAGAAATCTTAGATCCAGGAAAATATGTAGCTTCCACTTAGGCTACTTGGTTCACAATTCATAATAAAAACCAGCATAAAACATTTCTAACAGTCCTTCAGTCCTATATAATTTCCATGAAAGATGGAAGAAATTTCCTAAGGGGGTACAAACAGCAATATCGATATCAATAACTTGTAACTCAAATCCAAAACTTGTCAGTAATGAAATTTAGGTCATAACTGTGTTTGATCTTCAAGCATCATGGTTAAATGCTTTCACAGAAAAAATCAACAGGAACCATAGCTAATAAAATTATCAGCGGATCCCAATTTCACACTTACTGAAAACAAGTGGAAAAGCAAACCTTCTTGTGCATTATCATCTACCAAAAAACCCATAAGAGAGTATTAAAATTCACTTTTGGGGATCTGCTACTGATTTTTCCTATTTACAAATTTGACGAGGCAATGACCCACAGCAGAAAACTCCACTTGACAACCCTGCTGCAATCTTTCCATTTATCTCCAGTGACTTGTTAGTCTGGCTTAAGTGTTAAAATTAGACAACTAGGATAATCCAGAAACTAACCCTTTGCTAAACCATCCACCGTCCAGTTAATGCTATTCACATTGTTTGCATGTGATTTTTGTAGTTGAGGAACTTTGGCATGGTATGCATTTGCTGCAGCAGCAGTCTTCACCCTCTGACCTGGAGGAAGCAGACAGGCTTCACTTTTAGAAGCAAACCTTAGGTCAGCTGGAGGAATGAAACAGTCCACTGAAAGGCCAGGGACATTGAATGCCACTTCCTCAATTGTCCAAGCTTCTTCCATCGTGGTTTTAGTGTGGCTCATTGCTGCTTCCCCAAACCTGAAAAGCGTCGCTGCAGAACGACCTGAGTGAGCAATCATAATTCCCTCCACAGGCCTATAGTCATCAAGAAATGAATTTATCGTGGTCTCCCAATATACCGCATCGCCTCCATTGTTCTGAATACGAGTCAAATGGGAGTCTTCCAAGTGGATAAGAAGTCCTGTTTTCTGACTGAAGTACCCAAACAAAACATGCCTTATGATCTCCGCTGGGCCTTCACTCCTGGCTTTTAATGTGGAGGGGTCTGCACAGAGTTTGAGGATGAAACAATCCTCTCCATTTATCTTCTTCTCCCCAATGCATCTTGCATTGATAAACATGCTTGCAGTTGTTCTTGGGTCAAGACCCTGTAAATAGAAAGAAGGAGCACTGATATTTATCATGTAGAGTATCACACGAACATGACTACCAAAGAGAAAATGCATTCGGGTGAAAGGAATGAAACAGGGCAGGTAACTTCACCTGAAGGGCACGTCTCAAAGGCCTAACGGGGCCTTTGGCTGCATGTGCACCAAGCCAGGGTGTGTGCCGCCACACAAGTTTCCCATTGCAACCGGCATGAACCTTGCTGCCACCAAGAGCAAGCTCCACATACCACATGTCTGGATTCATCTGCCACAAGACAAACCCACCGGATTCTGCAGCTCTGGAGGAATTCCGAGTACGTACGACCTTGTTACCAGTCTCAAACTCGGAGGCTATCATCCTCACCTTTCCCATGGCATAAGCATTGTTAATGGAATTTTGAAGCTTTTGCCCTCCTGAAGCAGCTATGTACTGCTGCAATATGTACTGAGCAGAAGAAGTTTCCTGTAAAGACACCCAATAAGATTGTATTCTGTGGTGATGAACTAATGATCATGGAAAATGGAGGAAAGAAAAACCCTTTTAAGATCAACAACACAACACTCATCCCTCTTTCCCTTCCCCAACACACACACACATACTAATACATTTCAGTTAGATGCTTGAAATGAAGTTATAGAATATTTGCTGAACTTACTTTCAATTGCATGATCTAAGCGCCTACAGAAAACGAATAATTAACCTGTGCCTATTTTATCTGTAAATATATTAAAAGAAAAATGAGTGAAAACTCACTCAGGTGTGTGTGACTCAAATTCATCATTTTCGAATTCCTTGAGATGAGAAATAGAAAGAGAGAAACTAACAATGGGAATGTCTTTGATGCTGAGGTGAGGAAAGGGATCGGTGGTGCAGACATGGAGTGGGGCAAGGGGTGCACCCAAGACACCAAGTAGCAGTCTGAGATCGGAGCTTTTGAAGTCAGAAGAGGAGGAAACAGCGAGTGGTGCCTTCATTATCCAGTGGGGCCATCTTCCTTCGGCCCTGGAGGTGGCGAAGTCTTCTTCATCGGGGCCCTCCTTCAAGGGCGAAAGTGCTTCCACCTGCCTCAAGCTGCCCGATCTGGCAATGAACGAGTCGAGCGGAGGGGCGTGGTGTTTCCTCCTCCGCCGGAGCAAACTTGACAAGGGAGAGCCACTCCTCGCCGCCTCTTTCAGCACCAAAAAGAACCCCTGCTTCCTCTCCATTTTACAACTTTACCCCAGCCCCCCAAAGTGGTGCACAACTCCACTAGCAGCTGCAAACAAGGGAGAGTGTTGTTTGCAAGAATGGAATTTGGAGAGATGGGCAATCATAAAAAAAATAAAATCAGATATTATTGCCGCGAGACAAAGACATTACATTATTCATTTTTTAAAAATTAAATAAATTTGTGTCTGTCTGTTTCTTTTTATTTGGTAGCTGTTTGTTTGTTTTGGAATTTAGTGGAGAGAAACGGAAAGTGACAGAGTCACAGATACATGAGTATGTGAATAGGAAGGAATAGGACTACAGCTAACGGACGAAACCTGGCCACGCCAGTTGATCTTGATCCCTTAACCCACACTGACACTGAGCAACAAACGGAAAATTAAACGGCAAATCCTCTTCCCGTTTTGTGAGTTGTGAGCCCGCCAAGTGCACCGTTAGCGACGGTCAAGAGTGTTCCAGTGTGGTCAAATGGCACTTCAGTGTATAATATTTAGTCTATTCTCCACTACCACTAGCTATAGCTAATGACTAACCAGCGTCATCATCATTTTGAATTACTTTAATCACTGCGGAGTGCGGATTAATCACGGGACTCCTCTCTTCTTCAAACGTCACCATTCACCAGCCTCGGCATGCACTTCAACAAAATTACACATACACAAGAGGACGTGCACTGGGTACCAGCCACTACCACCAAGCTTTTGGTTTTTTCCAAGCATTTCTCTTAATCACATCGCTAATCACGGGACTGGTTAAATTGTGTCGTATAAGAATATGGATTACAGCTTACAAGTTATAAGTACGAATTAACCCTTTTCTTTTGTCTTTTTCTCCCTTCTCCCTAACCTGCTCTACTAGACAGTAGACAGCTAGAGCTAGTGATATTATTAAAAA
Organism: Ormosia semicastrata; assembly: GCA_029884595.1. Taxonomy (NCBI): domain Eukaryota; kingdom Viridiplantae; phylum Streptophyta; class Magnoliopsida; order Fabales; family Fabaceae; genus Ormosia; species Ormosia semicastrata. The sequence continues at coordinate 9,052,178 of JAQQTO010000046.1, read as the reverse complement.
GAAAAATAAAACCCATTCCCACAAATTATTCAGCATAACTGGCTTTCTAAACTTCTCTTTGATTGAAAGGTGAGTTTTTTTAATAAATAGTTAAAGGAATTTAAAATAAAAAATATTTTTTAAAATTTTTAATATATTAAATATTTTTATTTTTTATGATTTTTTTATTTTAAATCTTTAACAAATGTCTTTAAAATATTTTTTTAACAAAATTCTTGAAAGGTATTAGATATTACTCACTTTATATTGAATGTTATTGACATGTATCATTACGACATATATTAATAAAATAAAAATAACAATTTAAAACAATAAAATATTTAAAACACCGCTATATGACACAAATTTATTTTTTAAACATGAATAAGTAGCACATTCATTTTCTTTTCTCAACCACAAAAAGGATAGAAGATAAATAAACGGTGGTGATAGTTCATAAAGTGAAATCATTTTGTATTATTTATCATTTCTGAAATATTTGATATCTTAAAAATTAAATATTTAATTAAAAAATTAATAAGAATGATAAATACTATTTTAATTTCTTAATATTTGTCTTAAAAACATACATCATCAAAACCATATAATGTTCACATTTGAAGACGGATTTATAGTAATACCACGGCCATTAGCCACTGGGGCATCAGATTTTTTTTTTTCTTTTTCAACAAATTACTCTTGTAATTTTGATCTAGGACTAGGAGTAATGATCAGGTAAAGTCATAAGTGACTACAAAGTCTTCTATTATTCTTCATTGACAATTAAATTGTGATTAATAATAAAAAAATTTGTAAAGAAATATTTAATACCTTTATTACATATATGTTTTAAACAGAAATTTTAAATAAAAACTCATATAAAACATATTTGTTTATTAAACGCTTCCAAACAGCCTTTAGTTAGAAATATGGAGTCAGACAGAGACACCAGCAATGGTTAACTTTAGACCAGGAATTAATGGATTCATGCTGCTTCAACATCAATTCGTTTCTTAACTTTGTTCCATGTACGCTTGTATTTATTGCAACTTTTTTTATATAGTCTGTCATTCGAGATCGAGACCTCACGTTTATACCTTATTATATATTAATCTTGGGTTGATTCATCCCTTCGTGGCTAAGTGGCTAATGAACCACATGTAAAAGCTAAATATATAAATAACGTCTCTTAATTAGGACACAAGAATTAGGCTTCGGTACAACTCTTAGTGTTCTGTTCTGCATTAGAGAGGGATACAAACTGGATATCCAATCTGTATAATGCGTAAAAATTAATTGCATATGTGCCAGGAGACAATGAGAGTTTTTCTAGATTCAAGACGATGAAAATGAGTGTAATATTCCTTTACAGAAAACACAAGTGTAATCTTCATTTTTATTTTTTGGCATATGGAAAAAACTACCATGGGAGTTTGGTTTGGAGTGGATGAATAATAGGAGCATAACTTTCCGGAAAACAACATTTGCCCATCAAAATGAAACAAATCGAGGGCTATAAGCCCATGTGAGGTTCGAGGGTACTTCAACCCAGAGTTTTTAGTGCACTACATGTGAATTAGGCCCAATAAAACATCACATAAAGCAATCTAACTATTTATGGCTTCAAAGCAATGGCGTATCTACATTGGTTTAAGGGATTGCCATGGCTACTCCAAGTTTTGAAGAAATTTCATATATATGCTTGATTATATATTATACATGCTTATATTTAAGTGGCGCTCTAAACTAGAAAATAAACAACTTTCAAATTAGAGCACCACTTAATTTATTTGATGTTAGTTATTTAAAAATGAAACAAATATAAGAATGTATATTATTCGGCCACTCTAAAAAGTGCTACATCCGCCACTGCTTCAAAGCATGTATAATTGCAGCCTTTCTCGTCTCCAGTCTCCTATTTCAGTTATGGGAACCTAAATTTGCATAATGCATGTGGTCAACCAAAAAAAAATGACAGTAGTACACGTGAATCCGTAGACTATATTTTAATGTCCTTCCCCCCTTGATTATAAGACCAAATATAAATTTTAAACTTTCAACGCTTAATCAAAGGGCTCACTAGTAATTTAAAACTCAAATGTAAGCACAATTGAATATAATTTTTTTTTTCTAAAACAAGAAGGGGATGAATATAATTTAATTCTTTTTAAATTATAAGTAGTATTTACATTGAATTAATTGTACTAAATTTGTTTACAAGTCCTTTTCTAAAAATGGACAATACAGAGTGCAATAAATTCATAAGAATACACTACAAAGATAATGTGCATTCCAATATATAGTTACGATGTTCTGAATCTAATTTTAGGTTTGTGTTTTACAGAATAAAAAATTGGCTATAGTAAATGACGCCAGGGAATTGATTGTTTAGAGATTGGAAGTCTTCTGGAGTCTCGGATTTGGATTACCTGCAATTTAACTGCAGATGGAATTAGAGAGATAGAGGAATAATAGGTAGGCACCTCAATTTTTGAAAATATGAAACTCACATACTCAATTCCTTGTTCTCCTTGACCGCAGGTGATCCAAAATCCTCTAGTTTCAGAGTCACACTAAAGTTGCTGACAGACATGGGCATTCTATTAGCTTTTGGCAGGAGTCAAAACGGGCCAAATTCATTGAGTTCGTCCTATTATAAGTTAAAATTAAATAGGTTAGTTTTCAAAAATATTGACTCATTTAAATTAATTTATTTTTAAATTGAACCATTTAACTTGTGAATTAATAAGGCAAGTCCATTAAACTCGTAGCCTGTTTAGCCAGCGAGTTAACCTGTGACTAGTTTATTTTTATTTAAACATATTTTTTTATGTTATTTTAAAAGACTAGATTTAATATGATTTTTTGGCTTTTGTTATGTTGAATTTTATTAGATTTATTGAAATTTGATAGTTCTTTGGAATTTAGAAGTTTAGAATTGTTATGTTAAATTTGATTTAGAACATTATATTGGTTGTGGCTTCGTAATACTTAAGAAGGGAGGTTGAATTGAGTATTATAAGTTTTTGAATTTTTTTTTCTTTTTACAAAAATTGATTCTTTTCTATAACTATAAAAAAGATTTTGTCAACCAACAAAACAAAATGCATTTTTGTAAGATGTATTTTTATTAAGACTTTAAACTTATAAAGAAATATCAACAATAAGATTAATTTCAGATATGAATAAGATCATAAACTAATCAAATCATGCAAGCATCCCTAACATATTGCTTAATTTATACATTCAAAAAAATAAAGCAAATAAAGAGTTAAGGGATAGAGAAAATTACAAACCGAGATTTATACTAGTTCAGCTATATCCTCTGATAACCTACATCCAGTCCCCACATGATTGTGAGTTTTGTCCACTATTAAAAATCAAGTTACAGGATTTTTTACACAAACTTCACTTATTAGTTCCTTCTACCCAAATGATAGTTTTTCCAGTCAAAGCAATCTTGTAATTCCCACAAGAGTTCCTTCTACTCTTGCACAACACCAAGAGTCCCTTCTACTCTTGATTTAATCAGCGAGAGAACCTTCTCTCTTATCTCTCTTTTACAATACGAAAAGATTGAATCAGATTCTAAGAAATCAGATATTACAAATTGAAGCTTTACAGAAAAATACTCAGTTTTTCAATGAAAAGTTCTCTCTCTTTATTTGTGTGAAATTTTGAATGAGTTGTTATTGAGAAAGAATTTTTCAATGTCCTTATATAGGTATATTTTAAAATAGATTCGTTGGTCACACTTTTCAAGTCAGTTAAGATCAAAGCAAACTTATAAAACAGATCCTGTTATCAGTTAATCGATTAGTACACAGATGTATTAAACAAAAATTTCACTCTTACAACGTGTGTACATCGATTGACTAATCGATTATGTTCTTGGATGTTCTTGATCTTGAGTGATACACACATTAATACATCGATGTTGTTCTTGAAAAACACTTGCAATTTCAGCCCAGAAGTTTATACATCGATTACCTAATTGATTGTATGGCTATTTCAAAAAGTCCTTACTTCTGTTTTGGCTTATGCTTCGATGTACCAATCGATGTATAGATGCAAAAGTGCATACTGACCAAATACGTTCAGAATCAATCGATGTATACATAAATGTATAACATTTATACATAGATGTACACTAAGGTTTTCATTAAAAGTTAATTAATTAACTGAAAGTACATCGATGTACACATAGATGTACAGACTTATTAATTAACTTTTTTCATTCTTAGTTCATTTTTACTTTTGAAAACCATTTTTACTTATTTTAGAGAGTTTAATCAAAGAATTATACTAAGTTTTTCTTTACAAAAAGGTTCCTAATGATCTTCCTTGAATTCCTTCTTTATGATGCTTCTTCTTCAAGTTTTCCTTCATGATCCTCGCATTGAAATGCTTTGCTCCATGATCCTTTGCATCCACTTTTCTTGCTCCATTAAATCTCATTGAAAAAGTCAAGCTTGACAAGTAGTTAGTGAATCAAAGTAATAATCATGTTAAGTTTAATCATTAATCAAAACATACCAGGGTCATTTATCCACAAACTCTCCCTTTTTGATTGATGACAAACTTACCATACATATTACATATATAACTTGTTTAACATTCAATATATCTTAGGAAGTAATTAGAAATATCAGAGTAATAAAATGCAGCAGTTGTTTACCATTTACTCCCAATGTCTAATTGACAGTTCTTATCATTTGAGCATATATAGGATCATTGCATCATTATTTTAGATCATTAGTTCAAGTTGTTTTATTTAGTGTGGTTTTATTTAGTATGGTACCCATTATTCTCCCCCTTTGTCATTATCAAAAAGAACATGTGTAGGAGATTCAAAATAATAATCATGTTATAAAAGCATGTAAAACAAGGTACATACTAGAAATTCAACCATTCATTGATATCAGAAATTCATTCATTCATATCAGCATAATCAAAACAAGGTATCCAGTCATTTATATTCATCATTGTTCAAAGAAAGATTGAAATAGAAAACAATAGAACAAACATAAAAAAACAGCATGTTAACATCATCAGAGACACACTTAAGACACCCTAAGATCTAAACATCTTCATTGGTCTTTGGTTCTTCAGTGTGCTGTGAAGCTTGGGCTGCTTGTTCTTCTGCACTACCTTCTTCTTCAGGTGCAGCAGCAGCAACTTCTCTAGCCATGTTCACAACATCTTCAGAAGTGAGATGAACTTCTAGAGGTGCGGTGATGAAAATGCCTAGATTTTTATGCAAAGTGGTCATTTGGATTTCCAATGTGTTAAGTCTGATATGCAGATAATCAATAGACTGTTTTAACATTAAATGATGTTTTATTTATTTAGTCTCAAAATCCTGAAACATTTGGAGTAATTTATTCATATTGTTATTCAGCTCTGAGTTTTCCACAGCAGCTCTTGGCTCTTCACCAGCTATCCTAACCCATTCTTCATTCACTTTAGCAAGCTTCATCTTGCTAATGGTCTTTTTACCAAACTTGTGAGTGACCTGCATAGCCTGAAACCTCTCTTCATTATCCAGAGAGACTTCAAAATGCTCCAACAATCTCACCACTAATCCAGGATAGGGTAGGGTAGCTCCCCTGATTTTGCAATCCAGCATGTGCCTGACAATTATGAAACTCCAACTCAACTGCTTCTTCTGTATCATAGCCCAGAGCAGTAGAATATCATTATTTTATAACACAACATGATTTCCAGATCTTGGTAAAAGCATCCTGCTTAGCACATATTGCAGGAGCCTATGCTGAATGTGCATAGAGCTGATGTTAATCAGTCTTCCTTCTGGTGCATTTTCAACTAGAAGCACCTTCATTGCTTCTTCTTTGTCAAAGTTCTTAATCCATACACTGTCAGGTCCAGTGCCAGCAAGATTACTTCCTTTGTAATCTAGTCCAGTAAATTGAGCAAACTCATCAAAAGTCATCTCAATTCTTATGTTCTTTACCTTAGCAGAAAATTCCTCATTGTCCATCTCAAATGTACAGTAAAATACTTTGATCAATGTAGGCTAAATATCACTCTTAATTTGAAGAAATTCACTCAGCTTATACTCCTTTAAAATCTTGTGAAAAGTAAACTCATTGACTTCAAAATAGTTGAAATTTACAGTCCTAGCCTCGTGAATATCCCAATTTTTAAAATTATTCTTGTAAAGCATGATGTACTCCTCATCAGAAAAATACCTCTTAAGAAGTTCAATCTCAGTGACTCCTTCATCATCATCTTCTTCTTCCTCTGTTCTCTTTCTCTTCTTTTGAACAGTCTTCTTTTTAGGTGTTTCCTTCACCACTGTCTTCTACTTTTCTTGTTTCTTGGGTGCTGGTTTTGAAGATTCAGCTACCTTCTTGCCCTTGTCTTGTGTCTTCTTCAAACTTTTGATTGGAAGCTTATCAATCCTTTGAGAAGTCTGAGTTTTCTCAATTCCATGTCTTTTAAGGCGTGCAGGGGTTGTTTTGGGTGAAACATGTTGAGGTGTGGAAGATTGAGTTGAGAAAGAAGATATGGAGTTAGAGGGAACAGGTGTAGAGGGTCCAGGTTGCTTCACACGAGCCATTGGAGATGATTTTGAACTCTGCTAGGGTTTGGGTCTTTGATATTTTGATTTGAAAAGTGAAAAATTTGGAGGGAAAGGTTGAAATTTATAAACCCAGATCAGTCAATTAATTACTCAATCGATGTATTAAAAGATTTTTCCTCCTATAAACACGTGCTAATCGATGTACTTAGCATCAGAATTTTGAATTTTAAACCAGGTGCATCGATGTATTAATCGATGTATAAGCTAAATCAAAGAGTATCAAGTTCTGAAAACTTGAACTTAATCGATGTGTGAATCGATGTATAACCAATGTCAGAGAGTCCAACAATTGCTGCATACACTCAATCGATGTACAAATCGATGTATAGGGTAAGTCAGCGAGTCTTAAATTTTAGAACTATCATTCAATCGATGTTACAATCGATGTATACACAGGATCAAACTTTTAATCAATTTATAATCGATGTATCAATCGATGCATAGGCACTTACAATGAGTAGTGCATCTGAGATCAGTGATTCAATCGATGTGCTAATCGATTTATAGCAGATCAAATTAGAATTTTTAAGTTTTCATAGTAGATCAATCGATGTGTTAATCAATGTACATGATATCTTGTACCTATTTGATTAAAATAATCGATTGTTTAATCGACGTACAGACATCAAACATCAAATTATCATGCATTCAACATTCAAAACATCAAGCATAGGTAGGATCAATTATTCCTAATTCTCTTCTTATGTAGAAAAAGCTTTCTTTAGCCAATGATTTAGTGAAAATATCAGCTAATTGCTTAGATGTATCAATATATTCAATGATTATATCTCCACTTTGAATGTAATCCCTTATGAAATGATGTCTTATCTCAATGTGTTTAGTTCTTGAATGCATTATAGGATTCTTAGTGAGATTTATAGCACTAGTATTATCACATTTGATTTCCCTCTCTCTAAGAGAACACCATAGTCAATAAGTTATTGTTTCATCCAAAGAATTTGTGCACAACAACTTCCTGCTGCAATATATTCTGCTTCAGCAGTTGATAAAGCCACACTTGTTTGTTTCTTACTAAACTAAGAAACTAATGAGTTTCCTAGAATGTGACAAGTTCCACTAGTACTTTTCCTATCTAATTTGCATTCAGCAAAGTCAGAATCAGAATATCCTACTAAGTTACATGTTGATCCTTTAGCATACCATAATCCCATTTCTTTAGTTCTTAATAAGTATTTCATGATTCTTTTTAAAGTAGTTAAGTGTAATTCCTTAGGATTAGATTGGTATCTAGCACACATATAAATACTGAACATTATATCAGGTCTACTTGCAGTTAGATAGAGTAAGGAACCAATCATACCTCTGTACTTGGAAACATTTACTGATTTACATTTCTCATCTTTGTCCAAGTAGAATGATGGACTCATTGGAGTACCTATTTCCTTTGCATTCTCCATTCCAAATTTCTTCAATAGTTCTTTGCAGTACTTAGTTTGGCTTATAAAAGTCTCATCATCACATTGTTTGATTTGTAGTCCAAGGAAGAATGTAAGCTCTCCCATCATAGACATTTCAAACTCGTTTTGCATTAGTTTGACAAATTCCTTACACAAAGATTCATTAGTAGAATCAAATATAATATCATCAACATAAATTTGAACAAATAGTATGTTTTGTGCTTTTCTTTTAGTGAATAGTATTATGTCAACTTTTCTTCTTATAAATCCTTTTTGAAATAAGAAATTATTTAACCTTTCACACCAAGCTCTTGGAACTTGTTTAAGTCCATACAAGACTTTAGTTAGTTTATACACATGATTAGGAAATTCATTTATTTCAAATCCAGGGGGTTGACCAACATACACTTCTTCTTGTATATATCCATTTAGGAATGCACTTTTAACATCCATTTGATACAATTTAAAATCTATGATACATGCATATACTAACAACATTCTAATAGCTTCTAATCTAGCCACAGGTGCATATGTTTCATCATAGTCAACTTCTTCTTCTTGATTATAGTCTTTGCCTACTAATCTAGCTTTATTCCTTATTATAATACCATTTTCATCAAACTTATTCCTAAACACCCATTTTGTACTAATTATTTGTTTATCCTTGGGTTTTGGAACAAGTTTCCAAACTTTATTTATTTCAAATTGATTAAGTTTTTCTTGCATTGCCATAGTCCAATTTTCATCACTAATTGCTTCATCTATAGTTTTAGGTTCAACTTGTGATACAAAAGTCATATTATTGCATGCATTTCTTAAGGAATGTCTAGTGGTTACCCCTTTCGATATTTCACCAATTATGTTGTCCAGAGGGTGATTCTTTGCAGTTTTCCATTCTTTAGATAGATCTTCATGTTTAGCCTCTCTTGGAATTTCTACTATTTCATCCACTTTGGCATTGTCCTGCTTTTCCTTTAGTTGAATCTCTTCTAAAGTTTCTGCAACATCATCAACAAATTCTTTTTGCCAACCTTTTGGGGTTAGTTTCATCAAATGTAACATGTACAGATTCTTCAGTTGTTTGTGTTCTTTTATTGAAGATTTTAAAAGCTTTACTAAATGATGAATAGCTTAGAAAGATTCCTTCATCAGCTTTAGGATCAAACTTTCCTAGATTGTCCTTTCCATTATTTAGTACAAAACACTTACAACCAAAGACATGAAAATGTGAAACATTTAGTTTTCTACCTTTATAAAGTTCATATGGAGACTTTTTTAAAATTGGTCTTATCAAGACTATATTCATTAAGTAGCAAGCTGTGTTTACAGCATCTGCTCAAAAATATTTTGGCATGTTTGAGTCATTCAACATAGTTCTTGCTATTTTTTCTAAAGATCTGTTTTTCCTTTCCACAATTTCATTTTGTTGTGGAGTTCTTGGAGCAGAGAAATTATGTTGAATTCTCAACTCTTCACAGAAATTATCAAATTCTTTATTTTGAAATTCTCCACCATGATCACTTCTTATTGAAGTTATTTTCATGCATTTTTCATTTTGTACTAACTTAGCCATTTTCTTAAAAGCTGTAAAAGCTTCATTCTTATGTGCTAAGAAGAAGATCTATGTAAATTTAGAGTAATCATTAACTATAACTAATGCATACAAATTTCCTCCAAAAGTTTTGGTCCTATAGGGTCCAAATAAGTCCATGTGCAATAGTTGTAAAGGTCTTTTAGTTGAAACTATATTCTTAACCTTAAAAGATACTTTAGTTTGTTTGCCCTTTTGACATGCATCACATAAATCATCTTTTGAGAATTTGATTTTTGGAAGTCCAATTGTCAATTCTTTAGAAAAGAGTTTGTTTAGATGATCCATATGAATATGTCCTATTCTTCTATGTCATAGCCAATTCTCCTATTCCTTAGATATTAAACAACATACATCACTAGCAGAAATACTCTCTAAATCTATCATGTATATGTTATTCAATCAATTACCTATTAGCTTTGCATTACTATCATACTTATTTTCTATAATGCAACTACTAGAGTTAAAGAATACATTATAACCTTTATCACATAGTTGGCTAATGCTTAGTAAATTGTGCTTGAGCCCTTCCACATATAGTACATCTTTTATCTTGGTAGTTGTGCTCCTTCCAATTGTTTCAACTCCTAATATCCTTCTTTTGTTGTTATCACCATAGGTGACACTTCTACCTTGTTTGGGAATGAAGGATGAGAACCTTGTGATATCTCCAGTCATATGTTTGGAGCAGCCACTATTAAGATACCAATTTGTACTTTTGGCTCTCAAACACACCTACAAAACAGATTCTAAGCATTTGTCTTAGGTACCCAAATTTTGTTAGGTCCTTTGGTATTAGTCATAACATATGTTCTCTTGGGAACCCAAATTTGTTTAACATTAATCCTTGAAAGATTTCTAAGATAGCATGTAGAAGTTGTATGTCCTTTTCTTGCACAATAGAAATATTTAACAAAAGGACTAATAGAGGATTTAGGTGCAATAAAGAGTTTTTTAAAAACCTTTTCATACAATGCAATGCTAGTTTATAGTCTATTCCAGCTTTGTCATGTACTCCTTTTTGCTGTCCTAATATGGCTTAGATTATCTCTTCCTATTGTAAATTTAGATAGAGTGATTTTCAGTTTTTTCACTTCTTTTTCCAGAATAATGCAATTAGAACATGTAGAACTAGATGCACTAAGCTTGTTGTTCTTAGCTTCTAATTCTTTAATTTTAATTTGAAGAGATGCATAATCACTACATTATTTAGCAATGACTTTCCTAAATGACATTAATTGCTTAGCAATTTTCAAATATTCACTATGCAATTCATCAAAAGTATATTGTAGTTCATCATAAGTAGGGGGGATTTCATTTACCTCATCTTCATTGTCACTTTGATGATTAGTCATGAGACAAAGGTTGGCCTCTTCTTCCTCAGAATCTTCAGAGGAATCCATGTCATTCTCCTCCCAGGCTATGTATACTCTTTTTGGCTTTCTATTCTTCTTGTCCTTGGACTCATGATTATCATGCTTGTCCTTCTTTTGAAGTTTAAGACACTCATTTTTGTAATGTCCAAGTTTGCCACATTCATAGCACTTCACATTTGATGTTGAACTTTCAGCTTTTGAAGTGTTCCTCTTTGAAAATAAGTTTGAGAGCCTTTTGTTGAAGGTTTTCTTCTTTTTAAGGAATCTCTTGAACTTTTTAACTAGCAGTCCCATATCCTCTTCAGATTCATAATCTTTTTCATCTTCTTCATCTTCATCACTGTCAAAATTTTCTTTGGAGACATGTGCTTTAAGTGATAAGTCTCTTTTCTTTTTCTCATTCTCTTCATAGTCATTCAATCTATGCAACTTCATCTCGTGCTCTTTAAGTTTTCCAAATAGTGTAGCAATATTCATGGTTGCTAAGTCCTTTAATTCAGCTATAGCAGTAATCTTTGGTTGTCATTCTCTTGTCAAATATCTCATAATCTTGTTGATTTGTTGTTCATCTGAAATGCTCTTTCCAAATTCATTCAGCTGATTCACTATGTGAGTGAACCTCCTTTACATATCATTGATGTCTTCACCATTCTTCATGTGAAAGAGTTCATACTCGTGCATGAGTGAGTTCATTCTTGCTCTCTTTACATCACTAGTTCCTTCATGAGTAATTTGTAGCGTATTCCACATTTGCTTGGCTGTCTTACAATTTGAAACCCTGAAAAATTCATCATAACCCAATGCAACAGTTATAATATTCTTAGCTTTAGCATTATAACCTACTCTCTTTTTGTTATCATCATCCCATTCACTTCTAGGTTTTTCTTTCTTGGTGCCATTTGCATCAAGAGTATGAGGAATGTATGGACCATTATCAACAGCATCTAATACATCAATACCACTCGCCTCAAGGAATATTAACATCATTTCTTTCCAATACATATAGACAGTGCCATTGAAAGCAGGGGGTCTTGCCAAGCAAGCCCCTTCTCCCAAGATGTCATTTGAAGCCATCCTCTTAAGCTGTTAAGCTTTATACAAAAGTGAAAGCTCTGGTACCACTTGTTGGTTGTGGCTTCGTAATACTTAAGAAGAGGGGGTTAAATTGAGTATTATAAGTTTTTGAAACTTTTTTCCTTTTTGTAAAAACTGATTCTTTTCTATAACTATAAAAAAGATTTTGTCAACCAACAAAACAAAATGTGTTTTTGCAAGATGTATTTCTATCAAGACTTGAAACTTATAAAGAAATATCAACAATAAGATTGATTTCAGATATGAACAAGATCATAAACTAATCAAATCATGCAAGCATCCCTAACATATTGCTTAATTCATACATTCAAAAAAATAAAGCAAATAAAGAGTTAAGGAATAGAGAAAATTACAAACCGAGATTTATGCTGGTTCAGCTACCTCCTCTGGTAACCTACATCCAGTTCCCACATGACTGTGAGTTTTGTCAACTTTAAAATCAATTTACAAGATTCTTTACACAAGTTTCACTTCTTGGTTCCTTCTACCCAAATGACAACTTTTCCAATTAAAGCAATCTTGCAATTCCCACAAGAGTTCCTTCTACTCTTGCACAACACCAAGAGTCTCTTCTACTCTTGATTTAATCAGCGAGAGAACCTTCTCTCTTATCTCTCTTTTACAATACGAAAAGATTGAATCAGATTCTAAGAAATCAGGTATCACAAATTGAAACTTTATAAAAAAATACTCAATTTTTCAATGAAAAGCTCTCTCTCTTTATTTGTGTGTTTGATCTCAAATTTTGAATGAGTTGTTATTGAGAAAGTGTTTTTCAATGTCTTTATATAAGTATATTTCAAAATAGATTCGTTGGTCACACTTATTAAGTCAGTTAAGATCAAAACAAACTTATAAAACAGATTCTGTTATCAGTCAATCAACTAGTACACAGATTTATTAAACAAAAATTTTACTCTTACAACATGTGTACATCGATTGTGTTCTTGGATGTTCTTGATCTTGAGTGATACACACATTAATACATCGATGTTGTTCTTGAAAAACACTCGCAATTTCAGCCCATAAGTTTATACATCGATTACCTAATCAATTGTATGGCTATTTCAAAAAGTTCTTGCTTCTATTTTGGCTTATGCATCGATGTACCAATCGATGTACAGATGCAAAAGTGCATACTGACCAAGTACGTCCAGAATCAATCGATATATACATAGATGTATAACATTTATACATAGATGTACAATGAGGTTTTCATTAAAAGTTAGTTAATTAACTGAAAGTACATCGATGTACACATAGATATACAGACTTATTAATTAACATTTTTCATTCTTAGTCCGTTTTTAGTTTTGAAAACCATTTTTACTTATTTTAGATAGCTTAATCAAATAATTATACTAAGTCTTTTCTTTACAAAAAGGTTCCTAATGATCTTTCTTGAATTCCTTCTTCATGATGCTCCTTCTTCAAGTTTTCATTCATGATCCTCGCATTGAAATGCTTTGCTCCATGATCATTTGCATCCACTTTTCTTACTCCATTAAATCTCATTGAAAAAGTCAAGCTTGACAAGTAATTAGTGAATCAAAGTAATAATTATGTTAAGTTTAGTCATTAATCAAAATATACCAGGGTCATTTATTCACACATTATATATTTTTTTGTTAGGTTTTGGAATCTTGAATTTGATAATATGACTTTGTTTTTAGAGTTTAGAAGCTTGAAAGTGATAATTTAAATTTGTTTTAGAATTTGAAAATTTAGATTTGTTTTGTATGACTTTACTTTAAAAAATAGAAATTTAAAATGAGAGTTACAAATTTGATTTTAAATTTGAATTTGAATGTTATATTAAACTTATTTTGTATAATTTTTAAAATATTTTTTTCTAAAAAACACAATCCATTTAAACCTGTGGGCTGTCCTTAAATGTTCTGAACTAATAAAATATTGTCTCATTTACACTTCGTTTGGATGAGGAGAGAAAATGTGAGGAGAGAAAATGGCAAGAAAGAAAATGAGAGGAGAGAAAATAGATAGAAAAGTAGAGAGAAATTTTAGTTGTTTGGATGAAGAGAAAATGAGAAGAAAGAAAACATAGAAAAGATTAAAAAAATATTTTTTTACAAAAATCAAAAATACAAAAAGAAAAAAGTAATTTTTTTATTAATATCTCAACCTATCCTACTAAATCCCACCCCCTTAGCGTCCCCACCCCACCCCACCCCACCCCACCCCCACCCCACCTCCCACTCCCTTTCTGCTTCTTTTTCATTCTCCACCCGTTCCTCCCTCTGTTACTCTCTTTTTGGTTTTTTTTTTCATTCACCACTCATTTCCTCCATCACCCACCTGCACCCCCTCCCCTTTCTTCCTCACCCACCCCTTCCCCCATCCCTTAATCCAACCGAGAGGAAAGGAAGCCATGGCTGCTGTGGTGAGTGCCTCTGCCTCATCCTTCACCTGCAATCGCGTGCCGTCGACCCTGATCCGAGTTGCACCGCCCGGATCCAAGCCACCGCGAACCGGATCCGTGCACTAGCCGTACCGTTCCCGTCGCGTCTTCCACCCAGAATCTATCGGCCAGCACTACGTGCTGCCCTGCCATTCCGAAACCAGAACCGTTGATGCGCGCAACCCGTTTCTCAGCAACCGCTCCGCACCCACGTCCGCGCACCAATCGTTGCACCCTGACTCGCCCAGCCACCATCCTATCGTCGCGCCTCTGCCAATGTTTGGGTATTTTTTCTGTAGCACCTGAGAAATATTAGGGGTTTTTCTCTCTGACCACCCCAGCCCCTTACCTTTCCCCTCTCCATTGTCCTCCTCCCCTTCCCAATTGGTGAATTTTTACTGTGATTTTATGTTGTTAGTTTAATTACTGTGTTGGATCAGAGTGTAGAGCCTATGTTAGTATGTTGCAGATAAAGAAGAATATTGTGGGCAAAGTCGTAAAATTGCAACATCAGTGTTCTTCTTTCCATTTTCTTCGCAGTTCCGGAGAGAAAATTTTTATGTGGGTCCCGCAGGATTTTTTTTTCTCTCTTCTCTATTTTCTCTGCACATCCAAACGGGAGAAAATGACATAATCTTCTCATTTTCTCTTGAAACAAACAATGGGTTAAACTCATTTAACCTCCGGGCTCCGTTTTACCCCCCTACCTTTTGGGTTTCACTTTCTTTATAGTCCTCCTGACTAGGGGTGGAAATAGGTCAGACTGCCCGTAAGGGGCCTATGGCCTGGCCTGCCTGAGGCCTAGCCTATTTACTAAACAAATTAGGCCAAGACTTTTTTAAAAGCCTGTTTAACTAAAAAGGTCAAGTCTCGGTAATCTAATAGTAGCTTTTTAAGCTGGTAGTAGCCACCGACCTATTTAATTATATATAATATAATTATAATAATTATAAATTATAATTATAATTATTAATTTATTATAATATATTAATATATTTTTAATTAAATTTTAATAAAAGTCAATAATTAAAACTTAAGTTAGTAAGTTAGAATAGAAATAACATTTTATTAATATATTTAACGTAATATATTTATTAGAATGAAAATAATAAGTTAACACTCACCCCTTACTTTTATAGATACTCACTACTTTCTTACTTTGATCTTTGATCGATGTGGGACTTGAAAGATTAGAGTAAGAAAATGAGCAACTTGGTATATCTCCAAGTCCCACATCGACCAAAGACTAGAGTAAGAAAGTCGTGAGCATCTATAAAATTAGAAGGTGAGTATTAAATTATAACAAAGGCCTATTGACTTTGAGTAGACCCGTTGACTTATTTCAATACTTAAGTCTGTTAACTTATGTAAAGACATATTGACTTATTTAAAGGTAGGTCTGTTAGCCTATGTAAGACATGTTCTATTTAAAGGTAAGTCTGTTAATCTATGTAAAGGCCTGTTAGCCTATTTAAAAGTAGGTCTGTTAACCTATTTAAAGGCCTCATTATAAAGTAGGCCTTTAAATAAGTTTTCAGGTCAGACTAGGCTTTTAAAAAGACCAGGTCAGACATTAAAAATTGGCCTATTACAGGCTCATAAGTCAGACTCAGGCCTTATAATTGAAATACAATCTAAACTTATTTAAGACAAAACCTAACCTGACCTAACCTGTTTCCACCCCTACTCCTGACTTTCTATCCTTATCATTATTAGCTGATGGCCATCATATAGCCCCACATCGTCAATTGGTAGTTCTTTCTCCTTGTTTGTTTGGACTTTGCACCGTTTATTACTTTATTACAAAAATATATCAAATGGGTAAAAGCCTATCTAGACTGGTAGTTTTCAAATGGAAGAAAAATTTGTTATCATACTCCCAACAATCTGATTCCCCCTTCCAACCGATCCTTGTTACGCTAAAACGAATTATTATTATTTTACCATTTAAAAAAAAAGGCTATTATTTTACCATTAAAATTTAAAATGAATTTCATTAATTTAAAACGCACTCCAAACAACATAATTCAATTTAACTTCATAAGTTTTAAAATTATATCCAAACACATAAAAAAAAACTATCTCCAAACAACGGTTTATTAAATAATAAATTTTAATTAAAATCATTTAAAAGAATAGGATTGAAATCCTAATGAGATTGGTCCCAAACAGAGCCGGAACTAGCAAAAATCTTCTTTCTCCATGCTGTGTAGTGTGGAATATTCAAGATTGATAGCACTGTTTCGTCTTGTAGTATAGGTATCCACTCGAAGGCAATTTTAAAAAAGAAAAAGAAGAAATAAGAGAGAAATAAATTATTATATGCTGTGATAAAAATATCAAAACATGTCATGTTGATATTTTTTTTAATGAACCTATTGAAATTTTTTCTAGAAAGAAATGTTATCTGGAATAATGTTAGATAAAAACAGATACTGAAAAGCGTATTTGGTAGAACTTTGATTAGCTTTCTTAAGTTTTTTTTTTGAAAAAAAGTTATTTAAATAGTGTTATAATATATTTGGTAAAATTAATTTTAATTTTTATACAAAATTTAATGTATTATAAAAGATTAAAATTTATGATTTTACTTTATAGATTATTCCTTATATTTGAGATATAAATAATATTTTATCTTTAATTAAATAATTTTTTTAATTATTTTATACATATTTTAGTAATTTAATACATAAAAATAATTTTTTATATCATTTAAATAAAATAAATTAGCTTAAAATTATTTTTTAACTAACATATCTAAATATAAAACTGATTCAATTATAATAGATTATAACAAAAAAAAATTATACAATAATTAATTATTGAAATAATAAAATTTTCACAATTATCTCAAACTACATATTTAGTATTGTAAAAGCTGTTTAGTGCAGATAAATGTAATAAAAAAGCAATAAAAAAGATTTAACCAGAAAAAAAAACCATAAAAAGAGGTCAAATGGTCCATCAAGATATCACACATTATCATATATATAAAAAGTGTGTTTAATTAGAAGTATATTCTTATGTGTATGATACAAATAAGTATATTATATTTATTTAAGCCCTCAGAAAATTAAAAGAGAAAAAGAAAAATTTGATTTAGTGAATGTGTAAAAAGTGTGTATAATAAGTCAATTATATGTCTTATATAAAATAACATAGTATAACTAATTAGTAACTAACATACTAATTCAATAAATTAATTTAACATCAGCTTTTGGTTGATTTAAGTTATTCGATACTTGTTTTTTAAAATAAAATTTTGAATTTGAGTTTTATAAATAAAAAAATTTAATGTTAAAAGAATTGTATATTTTTGTGATTCAACTCGATTCGACTTCAGATTAATCATGATCTAATGCAATTTTTTGAATATTAAAAGATTAAAAAAAACTAATTTAACTAACTAGTAATTAAGCTAACCAATTCTAACTGTAGTCTAACTAACTAAGATAATATCATGTTAAAAAATTGAAAAAAGAGAATCATAATCATACTGTTAACCTGAAAAATCAAAAAATTAAAAATAAAACAAAACTAATTAAGACTTGCTCCAAAATTGGTATTACATGAGCTAAGAAAGTGAAATTGGGGTGGTTCCCCCAAGACGAATGAGGACGATAAATTTAGCACCAACAGATCATGTGACAGTAGACTCAATGCATAAAAAGTAATATTATTCAATACATTTCTACTCACAATACTTTACATGTTAGTAATTTTTACTATTTGATAATAATTAAGTTTACCTTACACATTTATTTTAATTCTATCATATAAATAAATGTACATAAGATATAAGTTCAAATGTAAATCACTAGCATTATTGATTCATAAAAAAACGTACGAAATGACCATAGTATCCTTTCACGGCAACTCTCCTTTCTCTTCTATGGTAGTGATAGGGTGTTCTAAAGACTAAAGAATGAAGCCCCATTTTAAGTGGATGATGTTTAAATTCATACACAATACATAGAATCACTTTATTTCATATTTGTTTAAGATAGCATAATTAATGTAATTATACAAAAATATAATGTAAAATTAAGATAATTAAATGATAAAAATTATGTAAGATGATGTGCATTAGTTTATATGTTTAGCATTTTTTAATCTCACACCATGCCCTACCATTTTTATTCACAATACTTCACATCTTAATAATTTTTACTATTTGATAATAATTAAGTTCACCTCATTTTCTATACACATTTATTCTAATTCTATCATATAAATAAATATACATAAGATATAAGTCCAAATGTATATCACTAACATTATTGATTCGTAAAAAAACGTATGAAATGATCATGGTCTCATTTCACGGTAACTCTCCTTTCTCTTCTATGGTAGTGACAGGGTGTTCTAAAGACTAAAGAATGAAGCCCCATTTTAGGTGGATGATGTTTGAATTCATACACAATACATAGAATCACTTTATTTCATATTTATTTAAGATAGCATAATTAATGTAATTATACAAAAAATAATATAAAATTAAAATAATTAAACGATAAAAATTATGTAAGATGATATGCATTAGTTTATATGTTTAGCTTTTTTTAATCTCACGCCATGCCCTGCCACTACAGCTGTTAAAATGGGTCGAATCAGCCCATTCATGCAGAGCCAGTTCGGGGTGAATTATTTTCAAGTCAGGTCAGATCGGACTATATGAATTTGATACTAATATTTTGTTAACCCAGTTCACCCCTATGTAATGTTAATGGATTGGGCTGATCCATTCGAATTTAGCTAGATTGGATTATTTTTAATTTTATGTTCACTTTTATTATCTTAACCTATCCATTTTATTGAATTATTTAATATTGACCACACTACTTACCGCGCACGCAACTAGTAGTCTATCACCCGCGAATTACGTCATATTCGTTTGCTTGGTGTAAAGCAGTTGAAAATGGAACAAAGTAACATCATGACACTATGAACATCCTAGGTCTTAGCACTAACTGAACTGGCAATATCCAACCTGTGAACACTGCTTTAAATTAATGTGGGCTTAGTAGCACTCACTGAATGACTCTGTTGATGGTCGTCGATTTATGAGTGAGAAAGGCATGCATATTGCCACCTTCACAACACAAAGGGAAGAGAAATGGTTTGGGGATGAACACGAAGATGACGAAAAAAGATCGAGAATGCAAAAAAGTAAAAACAATGTGATCTGCATGTACAACTCCACCTCCTTCAATTAACGAAGCATGAATCTTTTGACTAACCATGGATATACAACTGTTCGTTTTTGACTTGTATTGCGTAATTGAATTCTTATTTAATCTTACAAAGAAAAATGTGAAAAGCATGAGCGAGAATCCGGCGATCCCATCCCTCAAACCACCATCTTTATATTCTTTCGGGACAAAAATATTTGTTCAACCGCCCAACGCAATAGCAATGAATAGTTACATAAAATGAGACACGGGACCATTATAATGCCAGAAATAAAGATTGTCCATCCTATTTAGCAGGTCATGATATATAAATCATTACATACAATGATGTATTGTTAAATTTTCCTTAACAATACTTTTTATTTTTATATAAAGAAAGTTACTATTTCATCATGTAATAAGGCTTACATAAAAAAAAGTTACTATTATATATATCATATTTATATCACAAAAATAATATAAAATATGAAGGTTCACGTATGATTCAATTTTTGCATTGAGTCATTAACTGGAGTGGCAAACAAAAGTTCTTAGAAAAAGATGCAGAGGAAGGGAAGTTTTATAGAGGGGTCAAGAGGAACAAAGACATTAATGAGGGAGCCAACTGCCAAGTTAAAGTTTTAATTATTTTTTAAAAAATCTGGAAGAGGCCGTAGCCCACTCAATCATAACTATGTTCCGCCCCTACATAAAAAAAGATGATCACATTAGTTGTCACCGATATTTTTTTGGATACGTCCATTGTGACCCAGATTTGAGGGGCCCTGGGTCTGCTTAATCTTTGCTCTTTTTTTTTTTTCAAAACTTTGCTATTGCATTTCCATTCCTGGAAAAAAAATAAAAAAAATAACGGATAGCAAATGGACAGTTTCCTCTAATATATTTACCGGATGCAGTTCCTCTTCAAAAGAACTGCATAAAATTTGAAACTTTAAAGATGTTTTATTTTATAAGAAAATAAAAATTATAAATATAATTTAACAAATATGAGTCATTAGATAATAACTGCACAACCATGTAGTAGCATCCTAATCCTATATTACCACTAAGTATTTGCGGATAATTTGAGGAAAATGTCATTCGTTTACATCCAACTAGTTTCATTCCCCATACGATGCATGAGTTTGTTAAATTTGATGTGAATAATTTTTTAAATAGAATTTTGATATTTATTATAATTTAACAATATATAAATTTTATTAATCATTTTTTAATTTATTTCAAGAAAAAACCATATAACTCATAAAAACTAACATTATTATAAAATATTTAACATATCAGCAGCCTTTCAGGATGTTAGAAAATTTAAAACAATTGGCATAAAAATATAAAACTTGAGTCTTTAATTGAATATCTCTAATAATGACATGTCACTTCACAATATTGGATCCTTCATAAAGATTATGTAATATTTTAATACATATTTTATTTAGTTTTGTTTAATTAAAAAATCTAGGACCTCATCAACCTGATTAGAAAAAATCTGAAGGGCAATTTAAATTTATATATATTTAAATATATATATATATATATATATATATATATATAAAATATCTTACTCAAATAAGAGAAGTGTTTATTATGAGAAGTGAGATGAGTGAATCTTGAGTATTGAATCTTTGATAAATGATCAAGATTAGAACATAAATACATGTGACTTTTTTAAGTGGTCACATGATCTTCAAGTAACTTTTAATTTTAACTATTCATGTATAGAGTTGTATGGTCAAAATTTACTCCTTTTATCCTCTCACAATAAAAATTGCTCTCACTAAATATGTCCCCTATATATATATATATATATATATATATATATATATATATATATATATATATATATATATATATATATATATATATATGCTAAAAACAAACTTGAAGCATATCTCATTTTTTAATTAAATTTAAATTTTGAAAAGCTCCATCATAATTTTTACAATTAATTAACCAAATAATAAAAAATAAAATTTTGTTGTTAAATCTCCATTAAAGTTTCAAAATTTGAATAGTAGTTAATTTAAAGTGATAATTATTTATTTATTAAGATAATTTAAAACTTTATTAAAATAGAGTCTGAATTTGAAGGAAAAAGTTCATCAATGACTATTACGTGTCATTAGTAAAATTTACATGAACTGTCTTTCATGTAATATATATAGATATGGTTAATCTCTTCCAATCACAGGTTGTGTCACAAAATTTCCTAAATCCTAATTAAGTTGATATTTTTCAAAATTGTCAATTCTTGAATCCTGTTGATATGATAATTAATAATTTATGCGATATTAATAACCTCTTTTTCCTAATTAACAATATTTGATTTTTTATATCGAAAAAAAAATGCAATTCCTCGATTAATCATCTTTGCCATAAAGATGTGGGGACTAGGGGAATGATAAGATAGAGTAAAGTGAGAACTGAGAAGGGCGAAAGTTTTTGGTGCAGTTACTCCCAAGCAAGAACAACTCATACCATGCTGTCATACCATGCTGTATGAACGTGGCAGAATGGCAATATCAATAAGCAATGGAATGTCCATCATATATGGCTTCATGCTCATAGTATATTACTTATGACAATGCAATTCTAATCCAAGAGATTAGTAAATGGGGTAGAAACGACTCAGGTGAAATTAGTGTGTGTTTGAAAAAGTTATTAAAATTTGATTATGTTTAGTAATTGATTATTGTATAAATTTTTTTTGCTATAATCGATTATAATCAAATTATTTTTATGTTTGGATACATTAGTTGAAAAATTATTTTAAACTAATTTGATTCATTTAAATGATATAAAAAAATTATTTTTATGCATTAAATTACTAAAATAGGTATAGAATGATTAAAAAAATTATTTGATTGAGGACAAAATAGTATTTATATATCAAATTGTAAGGAATAATTTATAAACTAGAATCATAAATTTCAATCTTCAATATTATGAAAACTAGCTTTAAAATGTTTTTATAATACATTGAATTTTATGCAAAAATTAAAGTTAATTTTGACAAATATGTTAGTGTGTGTTTGGTTTATCGTTGGTAAACTTAAGTTTGGTTGAAAGTGTGTTTGTAAACTTTAATTTGGTTAAAAGTAAGTTTGTAGTAACATAATTTATGTTTGAAAACTTTTGTCTCAAAAGTGA
The DNA here is from genome assembly GCA_029884595.1 of Ormosia semicastrata. Lineage (NCBI taxonomy): Eukaryota > Viridiplantae > Streptophyta > Magnoliopsida > Fabales > Fabaceae > Ormosia > Ormosia semicastrata. The sequence goes on along the minus strand of JAQQTO010000046.1, from coordinate 9,029,357 downwards.
GCTTGACAAAATAAATGTTATTTGAAAGAAAGATTAAAATCATTTTTGAAGTATGATTAAATAATAAAATACTTTCCAATGGACTTTTGTCAATGAAAAAGCACAAAATTTGTGCCTCCACTGTAACTGAGTTTGGAGGCCATTTTCGATTAAAACCAATAGAAACTGAAAATATCCAAATAAGATTAAACTTCCGTTTAGAGATTTGGGAAGTACATTTGATTGCCGAAACATGAATCCAAACAAGCACTTAAAAGTTGTTTGTACAGTGAATTAATCATTATCAAATATGCACTTAAATTTTGACTTTAAACGAGTTTAACTTGATTTCTATATATAATATTTGAGTCTAATTTATTTACTTGATATAAATTATTTTTTAAAATCTGACTTAATCTTTTTAAAAATCTGACATGATCTGAAAGTTTATTTAAAAATTTACTTTGCAAAAAGACTTTTAAATAAGTCAACAAATTTATTTTTAAATAAATTAATTAAATATATAAAATAATAAATATTATATAAATATTAAAAATTTATAATATATATAAATTAATAATATATATGATTATACAGACTAATCTATTAAACTTAAAAAAAAAATTCAAAAACTTAAAATCTAACCTATTTAACTAAAAAATATTTTTAAAAACCTTTAACTTACCTTTTTTTATTAAATGAGTTAAGGTAGTTCAAACCTTAAATAAATTAGATCATAAACTCAAAAGATTCGTCTGTCCTATTTCCACCCCGTTAGTAAAGCCAAAAGGAATAACGCGGTTTTCGCACAATCTACCAATACGAAACCTACTGGCCAGCTGTCTCTCGCTTGCAATTATGTTGATAAGTAATTAACTGGGGCTGAGGAGTAATAAATTCACACAGTAACATCGTCCTCACCTTTCACCTACCCCCCAATTTGTTACTATAAATATCACCCTTAACGGGCTCACACTTCCACAACACAGCCTAATAAGCTTCAGAGTTCTTCTAAGTCTTAGTCCTTCCTGTGTCACTCTATAATTAATATAGTACTCCTGTCCTGTTTTGTATTCTACCCAGTGAAAGTAAGATGAAGCTCGTGTTTGCAAATGTGCTACTTGTGTGCCTTGTCCTCAGCTCCTCTTTGTTGGAAGTCTCAATGGCTGGTTCTGGTAAGCCGTAAGCCCAATTAATTAGTAGCATTACTCCATCAGTTGTATATGTTTTGTTTCAATTAACAGTAGAACTACCGTATATATTTATTTAATTAGATATGCAACTTGATTTGTTATACTAATTATTAACTTATATTAACTGATGAAATGTGCTGTGTGGGGGGTGGAATTAGCTTTCTGTAACTCCAAGTGCGCGGAGAGGTGCTCCAAAGCTGCGGTTCAGGACAGATGCTTGAGGTTCTGCGGGATCTGCTGCGAGAAGTGCAACTGCGTGCCATCTGGGACTTACGGGAACAAGCACGAGTGCCCTTGCTACAGGGACTTGAAGAACTCCAAGGGCAAGGACAAATGCCCTTGACTCAATTCATTCCTATCCTATCCTATCAATGCATCACGATACCTTCCTTTCAACAAAACTGGCATGTATCTCCAGCTTATGAGATATTCCGCCACGTACCCTAGCTAGCTGATTAAGTTTTCGCAGCAGTTTACATTACTATTTATGAAGTTCCTTTATCATGTTTTATGTATTACGTATATTATATATTAAGAAATTTGGTCATAGGAGTTGAATCAGGTATGATGCGTCTAGGAATAAATCGGGGCCATCTTTGTCCTTCTGTGTATGGGTGCGGTGCTGTCTTAATTAGGCTTGTGGTTAATTAATAGTAATACTTATTTGATTCTATTGATCTTGTATAAACTGTATCCCTTAATTTGTAATGAATAAATAAGTATCTTTATTAAAAAATTGTTTGTTTATGTAAACATTCCTCCTCCTCTCCGTACTTCTTGTACAAATGTATACCCCACAATGGGGTTGGTGCTCCTTAAAATGCCGTTTGATTTTTATTGCCAACAATAATTTATGATCGGTGATATTTAAAATTTAAATATCTGGCTAAAACTTGTAACGTGTTTTAATTGTCAAATAAGATCATTGTCCCGACAGAGATCGCGACAGAAGCCACGAACAAATGGAATTTAAAAAAAAAGTATTTTATTTGAATTAATAGAAGTTAAAAAAAATTCTTAAAAATTAATTTTTTAAATTAAATTAAGTTCAGAAGTTAATTATAAAAAATGGTAAAAATTTAATTTTACAATGCTTCTAATACATTCGTTGTGAAAGTTATTTTAAGTTAATTATGTAAATTTTTTATAATTCTTAAAAATATTTTTTTAAAAAATAAATTAATTAGATAAATAAATTATAAAAAATTAATTTTCATTCGACGAAATAAAAGTCTTGCTTTTACGTATATGCAATGATCACTGTGAGACGGATCTGGTGGGTTCGTCGCCGTAGCAGCAGTGCAGATCTCTGCTTAAGGTGGTTGCGGGTTGGGGCTCGAAGCCAACGGCTTTGGAGGCGTTGTCGGCGGTGGTGACTTGTTGCGGTGGAGCGGCGACTATGGGTGCGGGTCGCCGGTGATGTGAGACGGTGGTGACGTGGATGGCCTCAGTGGTTGCGGGTTTGGCTAGCAGCGAGGTTGTAGGTTCGAAGGGCAATAGTTCTGGACAGCGGGGATGAAAGTGTTTGTTGGTCTGGGGTTGACGACATGGTGGCAGAAACCTTAGTGAGAGGCGAGGCGGTTCGCAGATGGAGGGGAGCGGCAAAGATGACGACTGGAGCAGAGGTGCTGATTTTTGGGGTAGTCTTGTTCTTGTTTATGGTTTTTGTTTTTGGGTTTCAAAGGGTAGAAAATATTGTTTTTGGGGTGATTTTTGGGCTAAAGCCGCAAGGTAGATTTGTTTGGGTTTTGCTTGTTTGTGTGTTGATGGTTGCAGGGATTTTAAAGTTTTGGTTTTGAGTGGGGCTTATCGATGAAAATGTGATGATGGATGATCAAAGTGTGTACGTGGTAGAATGAAGAAGAGTGGGTGAAAAGTGTGGATGAAAGTGGGTGCAAAGTGTGGATGACGCAGAAAAAAAATATAATTACTATTTTGGACCTGGAACTGATATCACGTCCCATGGATTAACCTGACGTGTATCTAATCGGAGTTTGTCATTGATATTATATACTCTCACAATATTTAATTTTTATAATAATTATTTTAAAAATTATACATATAATATTTTTTGATTAGTTCATATCATAAAAAAATGTATACTTATAGTATATTAAAATTATTTTTTTTAATATCTCTTGTTGTTTTTTTTTTAAATAAAATAAAACAACAAAGAAAAAATTACACGAGATAAGGCAGTTCAGTCAAACCATTAAACACTAATTTAGATGAATCCCTAGGAGGATTAGATATCTCATGAAGCCTAAGTCCCTTAGCAAGGCCCCAATTCGCTAATCAATTTGCTCAAAAACTTCCTTCGTGCCAGGTATGCATGAAATGGAGCTCCCAGTTGTGCTGCTTCCACTGAAGAATGCTGGGAACTAGAGGATGATGATGAGTGGCAAAGGACTCCAATCTATTTATTAGGGAAGTAATAGCATTAGAGTCGCAAGGCACAACCAATTGTCCATAACCCGATTGCCATGCGATATTTTAATATTTAATATTAAACATATATAAAGTTGTATAAGTTGTGATAGAAATATCTTTATTTCTAAAAAAAATCTTTGTATATATTAACTATTAAATGAAATATTTTCCACTAAAAAACTATTAAATGCAGTATTTATTATAAACAATATTTATTTAAAAATTTGGTGATTGCGAAGCAAAAGTGCAAAATAAAACGGGTTTGATATAGAAAAATAAAAAGTATTGCATGTTTTTTTTTCCCTCAAAGACAAAGTATTATCTACTTAATAGATAAAAAATTAATCTCATAAGATATTATTAGACACTTAAGCAAAGATTTCTTTTAATAATATTATTTTTATATACATAAATCTCATAATCAAATTTAAGATCACGTGCTTAATAGATTTAAACTCCTTCCAAAATATTACATGTTTCTAAAACAATCATTAATGGTGTGTTTGGGTATCATTTACAATCCATAATTACGTTTGCATTGTTCAAATATGTCTTAAATATTGTGTTAACATGTTTGACAACTTTTTACCAAAAGTAAGTTTGAGTGCAAACTTAAGTTTAACACCTCAAATGGTACATTAAGAGAAATTTTGTTTGTGTGTGTATAGATAAATATATTATTATAATTTGATATTAAATATTATTTTAATAATATTTAAATAATTATATTATATAACTTAATAATTATTAAAAATTATTGTAATTATACTCTATTTTAGAATACTCAAACAAACTTAACTTTTAAAAGAAATTATTTCATCGTTAATTTATTGACAAATAATTTTGTTAGCATCAATTTTTTTGAAGCATTTTTAGCATCAATTTATCAACAATCTAATTAAAAAACAACTCATACCATTTTCGGTAATTACACGTGTAAAATTAGTTTTTATTAACCATATCCAAACAAAATTTATTTTGACAAAATTAATTTTAAGATAAAAGTTTTTAAACATAAACCACTTTCACTCAAACTCACTTTTGTTTAAAATCAAATTTATATAATTAAATTTATAAAAAATCAAATTGACAAACTTTAATTCAAACGCACACTAAGTATGCTTTATGAAGATTTTTATCATTAATTTAAACACACTTAAAATTAATAGTTAAAAGATTTTGTTAATAAGTACTTTAAAAATATTTGTTAAAGATATCAACATAAAAAGTTTTAAATAAATAAGTAATTTTTTTATTTTTTAATATAAAAAATATATTATTTTTATCTAAAAAAATTATTTTATATTCCTTAATAAGTATCTAAAGACGCTTATCATAAAAATACCCATAGTAACAATCTTCCCAAATCAAATATTAATTGTGATTCTTTTTTTATAGGCATTACATATTACTTTAGAAATATGTTAGAATTTCTCATTCAATTCGAGTGAAAGTTTAAAAAAAAAATGATAATTAGCAAAGCAGCCAGCTGTGAGGCACGATCGGACTCAGCACAGTCAGAGAGTCACTCACCAGTACCACAGCTTAGTTACTTTAGTACTCTGCGTTAATTCAAACAAAAGGTTCAAAAGAAACGCTTCGATTAATAGTTAGAAATAACATATTATATAATGAGTTTAATATTTATACACTATAAATGTAAAGTTTTTTTATAATAATTAATTAATTATATATTATTATATATGTAATTTTTAAAATACTTATTAAGAGAATTAAATATTTTTAATAATATGACAATATATAATTAAATGATAATATAAAAAATTATTAATAATATATTCAAATTAAATCCTTATGTAATTTTAAAAAGAAATAACATATCATATGTTAGCTTTTTTTATCAGAATATAGTTATTTTTTTATTTATCATTCTATAATATCTTTTAAATTATATATCAAAATACGTTTGTTTTAAGGCATGTTTAGAAGTTATTATAGGTGATGACGACTTATGATTTGTGTAATTTTTTTTAATAAATAGTTCAAAAATTATCATGAGTAATGGTGACTTCTTACTTGTATATTTATTTATATTTTTTGTTAAGTAATTTAAAAGTCACTATAGCTAATAGCAATTTTCAAACATTATATATTTTTTAAAAAAATTACATTTTGTTTACAAAAGTTACCATTCATGAAGGCACTTTTGTGCAATTATGTTTTTTTGTAATTTTTTATAGTAAGTAATTTAAAAATTATTATTGGTGATAGTGTCTTCTTACTTATACATTTATTTATATTTTTGCTAAGTAACGTAGAAATCGCCATGATTAATGGTGATTTTTAGACATTGTATTTTTTAAAAAAAGTATATTTTGTTCACAAAAGTCACCACCCATGAGAGTCACTTTTATGCATATAATAAATAAAAATAAAAACTAAATATTCATAGAAACCGTCATCATTCATCGCGGCTTTGAAGAAGAAAAAATTAAAAGAGAAATAATATACCATATAACGTACACTTCTAGCTATGTAACTATGTGTTGCATGACTTGATGACTACTTACTATTACATCACATGCATTTGCACATGCTTTATTCAGAGATTCTTTGAATTATTATACACTTAATCTATGCATTATTAGTGTATTAAGCTTTATATGTTTTGCACGTCAGAGATTCTTTAATTATTATGTGTATGATCTATGCATTATTGGTGTATTGAACTTTACATGTTTTGTATTTTAGATATTCTTAAATTATTATGTGTATGATCTATACATTATTGATGTATTGAGTGAATGTGGATATATGTTGGCTTGTGGCTATAATGCATAGATTATGCGCATAATAATTTAAGAATCTCTGAAATGCAAAACATGTAAAGTTCAATACACCAATAATGGATAGATCATGTACATAATAATTAAAGAATCTCCAACATGCAAAATATGTAAAACTCAATACACCAATAATACATAGATTATATGCATAATAATTCAAAGAATCTCAAAATGAAGTCTATGCAAATCCATGTGATGTAATATTAAGTAGTTAATCAAGTCATGCAACACATAGCCAGAAGTGTGCTATACCGTAAATTCTTTGCTTTTCATTTTTATATATATTCTATAAAATCGCCAAGAATGATGACAGTTTCTATAAGTATTTTAATTTTTTTTATTACAAACATAAAAGTTGCCTTTATAGATAGTGACTCTTGTGAATAAAATGCATTTTTTTAAAAAAATATAGTGTCTGAAAACTATCATCAGTCATGGTGATTTCTAAGCTATTTTAACAAAAAGCATAAATAAATGTACAAATAAGAAGTCATCATCACTTATGACAACTTTTAAATTATTTATTAAAAAAAAAGTTACACAAGTTAGAAATTGCTATCACTCATGATAACTTCTGAATATGTTCTAAAATAAGCATATTTTGATACATAATCTAAAATGTGAGGTAAAATAATAAATAAAAAAATCTATATTTTAATAAAAAAAAGCCATCATATGTCGTCAATAGATAAAATAATTCGAAATATAGACTTTTAGTTTTAATTTAAAAGTTAACTCGGTTTTGTAATAAAAATGAATTACAAGATTATTCTTAAAAAAATTATTATAACACCGTTTTTTTTTTTGGGTGCACAACACCGCTTTTAATAATGAATAATATATGACCTTATTTAAAAAAAAAAAAAACTTCACGGTGTTAAGTTAATTTGTCAGAGATAACAAGTGTAATGAATGTGTAGAGTTTTTTAATTAAATATATTTTTTAAAGAATTTTGATATTTTATCATGAAATTTCAAAATTAAAATTTAATAGTTATGAAAACTTATTTATATATATAATATAATAATTGGGTCAAAAAATATATATATAATATAATAATATTATGCTTATGAAAAATAAACATATGTAATATTATTATTATTATTATTATTATATAAATATGTGTACAATGCATTTTTTTATACAAAATTTATAACAATTAATAATTTCTCATATTAATTATTTTTTCTTAGAAAGCTATTTACATTTAATTATGCCACGTTGTTTTGTCGTTTAACGTACACACTACACACTACTAAGGAATAATAAAAATAATGTGTATAATTTTTATACACATATTATATTTATATCATATATTAATATAAAAAAATATTAAATTAATTTATATGTAATTATAATATTTTTATGATATATAAAATAAATTTATAAAAAAATTAAACAAATAATTAAACTGATCCATATCATGATTTGAGCAACACCGTGCGGCATGGTCACATGCTCCGTACTATGTAAACAAAAGAGGAGGCAGCTTTAAGCTTTTTGTGTTCCCCTATCCTTTCTATCTCTTCCCCAGTCCCACTCTTTCTTTATGTTAATAAATAGGTTTTTTTTTCACATTAATTTAAAATAAATAATTCTAAATGCTCTTAAAAAATTCTCTTACTAATATTCTTAATTATTAAATAAAAATATTAAAAATATTTTATATTTTTAAAATATTAAATGTATTTTTTTAATAAATTTTTTATTAAGTGTTGATATTTAAATTTATTTAAGATATTTTGAATTTTGAGTTGTTTTCAAATTAAAATACAATGAAACAAATAAAGAATAAATAATAAAAAGTAAAAAAGAAGAATAAAAAAGAAATATAATAACATAATTTTCAATTTTGAAGAGAGAGAAAAGAGAAAATTCCATCTAATTACGAGAGAGTGAGAGAGAAAGAGAAATAATTTCGTCTAGTTACATAGAGGGAGAGAGGCGTACGATGCCATAAAAAAGAAGAAGAAGAAGTGGGAGCACGTAAATGTTAAGAAGCGATAGTTAACATTTAAAGCTTTGGCTATAATACTTCTTAGGTATTTCGATATCTTCATCTGTATTCTATCTCCCATTTTTAAAACTTACTTGTTTTGATCTTGTGTAACAAAAAGGCACGTCATTCATTGACACCTTTTTTTAATAATTTTTATAGTAATTAGAAAAGCTTTTTAACGTGTTTGTTTTTTTGATGGTCAATGACTTGGCTTTCGAAGCAATCATCTCATAATATTTAAGAAGTCATCTTTTTATAATTAACATATACTTCAGTCATTTTTATGATTGCATTAAGAGAAATTTACAAGTAGTAACCCATGTGTAATTGCGCATAAAAAGTGCTAACCCAATTCATTGTGACGTAGCAAAGTCGACGATGAAAAAATTGGGAGAAGATCGATGTGTCGATCATTTAAGCTATTCCCAATAATCTTGAGTCTTATCGTTGTTGGATCTCACTAAGTGAGTTGACTTGATCTAATTTTTCAATAAAAAGTCTTTTTTTCTTACATTTAACTTTAAACATAATATCAAATAAAAATCAAATCAAATTTTGAAACACGGCCAATGACGAAAAAGTTGAGAGAGGATCGTGGTGTCAATCATTTAAGCTCTTCCCAATATTCTCGAGGCCTATCTCTATTAGATCTCACAAAGTGAGTTGACTTGATCTAATTTTTTAAGAATTTTTTTTAATAAAACAAAATAAAAAATGAATGTGAACAAATTTACAAATTCCTAACCTTTTGATTGTGGTGTTTAAAGCTTCTGTAAAAACCTTTTTTAAAAATAACTTAAAAAGTCTCATTTTACGTACACAAAAAAATATATTTTTAAATTAAAGTCTTTTAAAATGAGATTTTATTTGACAATTAACTCTAAAGAAGAAATATTTTCTTAGAGCAAATAAATAAAATTTTGTTTGGTCATCTTTCTTTTTTAAATGTTTTTAATAAAATATATAATTATTAATTCACCACTATTATATTATATGTTACAGATTTAAATTTGTTTCATAGAGTAATGACTATTTAGTCACTCATTTTCTATCAAAGTTATTTATCACTTTTGATAATATATTTGATAAAATGAGACACGTTAAAATAAAATAAGAATAAAATATTTTTTTACAAATAAACAATAAAGGACAAATTTAGCTAATTTTAAAAGATAACACTAGATTAAATAAATAATCATTTTTGGAACGGACGGCGTAGAGTGCTAGTATCTTCCCTACCTATAATCAACTCCCGAACCTAAACTCTAAAATGTATACTATCTTTTAGGTATCTGATCAAACATTTTCATTTTTAATGGATAAATCGTTTGGTGACAACTCTTTTTTATCCTTGCATTCATTTGTAAGAATTCACTGCTTCACATTGCATTATGCCGAGAGGGATGTTACAATAGCTTTGCGACATTAAGTGTTAAACAAATTATTAAGAGAATCTTCTAAAAATTATAACAAAATTCTTTTAAAATAGGTGATTAGCTAAAACCTTTCATAAAAAATAAAAAAATTAATGTATTTAATGTCTGATATTGTAAAACTTAATATATGATATTGCAATATTAAAAAATAAAAATTATTGAATAAAAAATTAAATATTTAATATATTTGATAAAAATTAATAATGAGTTAATAAAACATCAAAATGAATAAACACATAAAAATTAAATTTTAATGCGAAAAATTATAGAATTGAAAATTGAAATTAACTTAAACTATATAGATTAATTATTTATTGAGAGATCATACAATAATTAGTAAGTATTTTTTTACTAGGAGGGTATTGGGAGATCATAAGAAAAAATATTTATTAAAAGAAGTTACATAACCTAATTATGATAACTCGAGAAGAGGTCAATTAATGAAAAAAAATTGATTTTGAGTGAATCTAACTAATTATAACTAAATCAGTTTCATCTTAATAACGTAAAATGTCATATTTTCAAGTTAAATACCATTTTATTTATTATTTTAACATGTTTTAAATTATCTTGTGTATTATACAAGTACAAAATGTTAGTCGTATACCAACGTAGCATTGGTCTAAGTGATAATGGACTTAGATACCTTAAACATATAGTCATTAATTTGATTCTTGACTCATATATATAAAAAAAAGTAATTAGAAGTAATTTTTTTTCTGAGCCAGTATTACAACAAATTAAACATTTAACGCAGGAAACTTAAAAAAATGCTAGTTGTATACATTTCTCACATATTCATCATTAATCATGGCATTGACCGGTTGAGGACAGAAAGAAGGAGACGGATACAGATACTACTAAGGAAACTAATTATTTTATATTTTTTTTAGAAGTGTAAGTAGTGTATATATATTTTTTAAGAGTATATGATTAAAAAAATAATAATAATAAAAAAATAAATATAATAAATAATATTAAATAAAATATAAAAAAAGTGTATATATTATTTGTGATAAAAATATAAAAGTTATACTACTAAATATGCGAGAAATATTATATGTGTATTATCATTTTATACGTAAATAATATATTAAAAAATATTTATAAATAGTAAAATACTTAAAAATTTAATGAGTTGACTCAATACAAGTCATACAATTAAAAAATTACAAATTATCACTTAAAATTAAGGTAGAACCTTCGATGAAAGAGGCAGATGCCGCTTCACAATGCAAGCATTTTGGAAAAAAATAAAAAAATAAAAAACTGACAAATTTAACATCAGATTACGGGCTGGGAATACATTATTGTTCGCACAACTACAGGAAATCGTGTATTCTTCTTGTTTAAGAAGTATAAAAGTGTTGTAGTTTGCTGTAGACATTTAGGATATTTTAAATTTCATTATCCCAAGCCGAAAGATAAGAACAAAGGAGCATTGTCAAGGTGCTTATCAAACAATTATAAATTTTTTATTATACATTTTTTTATATCACTTTTTATATTATTCTATATATTATTAATTATATTATTTTTTTATTATTTCTTTCACTTAATTATAATTATTAAAAAATAAAATAAAAAATAATATAATATCATTATTTTTCCTTATCAAATGTCCCTTTTATCTACAAGCTAGCAGCTGCCCGGAGATGATTCTAGTGGTTGCCCAATCCAGTCAAGCGGGGCTCCTTTAATCGCATATTTAAGGAGCAAAATTTTAAATTGCAGTTATGATTGTAGTTGTAATTAGAGCCTAATCACCAGTCTGATGCAAGTTGATGTGCTCAGAATTGCAACCTCATCACCACAACCGCCGTATTATGTGATGTGATTCACAATTTAAAACCTTGACAAGGAGTATGTAACTTAGGAATAAAGACGCAAAGGGCATGGAATACTAATGTGCATTGCTACATCAAGAATAATGTGATTTTTTTTTAATGCAACACTGCCAACACATGACCAGTTAACCACACAAATATTTGTTAGTCAACCATCGAAAGGTATTGGAATTTGGAAGGCATGGAAGCCTAGTCCAACGTTCAGATATTTTTTCATTAATGGAACGGAATAAAATAAATGAAAATAGACTGAAAAGAAAATAGAATAAATGAAACAATCAATATTTTATTTGTCTAAAAGTTTTATTAACGGAATGAAATGAAACTTTATTACTTATGTGTTTTTTCCATTTCACCTTAATTTTGAAAGGAATAAAAGTTAGACATTTGAGGAAAAGAGAAGAGAAATGATTTTTTATGTATTTTGTTTTTTTTCATATATTTTAAAACTCTCAAATAATAGAAATTATTTCTCTTTTTCTTATTTTCTTTCTATTCTTCTCATTATCTATCATCTAAATATAATATAAGAAGATATATATTCTAATATTAGATCATCTTATGGGTGGGTAGGACTTGATTGAAAAGTATGTCATATTATAATAGATGTTATCCACAGCAAGAGAATGTCACAAGTAAAGCCTCAGCAGAAAAACATAAGTCTAAGTGCATGTTTAGATTAATTTATTTTCAACATATCAAGTTAGTTTAATGATAGATGAATATGTGATGTATGAATGAATACATAATTATATAGATTTAAAATTTAATTATGTTAATTATTTGAGGCCAAGTCACAATGATTATTTTTATGAATCTCTTACTCTTAATGTATATAACTTATCTTTAATCATATTAGAGAAGTATATTAATCGAATTACATGCAAGATAACCAAAATACCATTAGACCACCGTACAAAAATGGTTATTTTGTATTTCAAACGAGATTTTCAAAAAAAAATATTCTTTGAGTATTTAAAAAATTATGTGTATATATATATATATATAAAGCCGATTCAAAGATTATATAGCAAGGTCAACCGCTGGTTCCTATCAAAGGCGTTAGTGTCCAGGTGTAGGGTTTTTTTGGAGTTCTTAATGTCATCTTGTCTTTAGTGTCCATATTTCTCGAGTGTTTCTAATATTTTTCAGGTATATCTATCCTTTCCTTATGTAACTATTGCTTTTTGCACACAAAAAAGAAAACAATCTCATGCATCATTTAAAAAAAAGAAATGGGACAATTATATTGACGTCTACTAAAGTTTGATTTAATTATACTCAATATTTATTTATTTAAAAAATTACACATGTCTTTTTTGTTTGTTATTTATAGAACAAACAGTATAAAAAAAATATACATAACATAAAGGAGATAAGTGTAATTTTTCAAATAACTAAAGTCACAGTACATCAAATAGGAGAGGTATCAAGTATATATACTTTTCAAATAAGAATGTCATGTTCAATTAAGCCAAACTTAGGAGAGTTCACTGTAATTTATCTTTAGAAAATGTTCTTTAGTTATTTTGCATGTTAATTTATCAATTTGATTTACCTTAGAAGCCCACATTTGTTTTAGTGTGTGTTTACCAATAAGTGATGAATGTAACAATGATATGCAATTTTTGGTGTACAAATAACAAAACTTATATATTTTCAATTTTGAAGGAAGAAAGAAAACTGTTTTCTACATCTAAAGGGAATGGTAGGGTCACATTAGGGTAACAACAAGAGTTATTGCAATGGCTCTGAATACATGTACCACAAAATTATAAGACCACCAACAGAAGGTGAATTCATTATTCATCATGAGCTTCTGGTCTAATTCACCAATATTTGTGAGGTGAAATCCGAAGCTTCGCGCCAAGGGGGATATATAAAGCGAAGATGATGTGATCAAAAGCTATAGACGGAAATTAAAATATGGAACCAAGAACCAACTTAAATTTATCCTCATGATTCATTTATTGGACACAAAATACAGAGTAATGAACAGTAGAATCACAAGAATACACTTATAGAAAATCAGAATTTGTATCACCCACTTCAGCTCCCCTTGCGAGGATCATCATGTATGTAGTTAGCTCCTATACAGCTGAGCATTGTCCACCCATAATCCAATTTAAATCGTTCTAGTCGCAAGTCCTTCCATGCAAGAGACAAAAAATTGAAAGAAAACAACATATAAACTACAAACAAACACAACCTTAGACATCAACACTGTTACGAAAGTGATGGGACAGAACAGAAAGACTGAGGAGATACGTAAAAAGTGTAACTCCTTGATTGGAAGTGTGAAAAATCTTCAGGGCAATATGTAAGTCACAGTAATAGATGTTTATATATGCCGTAGTTTCCCCCTGTCAAACCTAGCTAGTAACTTTTTGCCGTAGAGGTTGCTACGCATAATTGGAGAGTTTAGTTGGATAAGCTGCAGTAGGGCATTTCGAATGGCACCCTGCTTCAAGAAATAGATACAAAAACCAAGTTATCGCAGCATAGCATGCCAATAACCGAGGCTTCTAGGACATTTCAAATATCAAAAAGAGGACTATGGCAAAATATTGGTTTTATTACTGGATTTATTTATGATAGTCTGCGGATTCTAAGAGAAACAACGTGATAAAGATTTGTGTCAACTCAAATAATTCTATTTCTGCATATAATAACTGAGCAAAGACTTACCTATGCTTAAAATTGTCTACAGAGGAATTGTATGATACTTACAGGCAGGGCATCAAATCAAGCAATTTTAAGCCTTTTAAAATAAATCCTACCCACAGATTATAATTTAGGCATCTTAAAAACCGAAAGGAAAATTAGCTAGCTTCTTCAACTAGATTTATTTCCCACTTATGCTAAGAGAGCCAAATCATTGCAATTCAACTTTTGGAAACTCTGCCAACTGCCTAAACTACAATGACTATGCAAAATTAGAAATCCAGTGTAATGCACAAACATAAAGATTAAAAAAAAACCGAAGTGTTCAAGTGCGCTAACCTTGGACACCAACAGTGCTGATTTGATGACATAATTTCCATATGGATCCACAAGAAGCATTGCAACATTTGGATTGTGGAGCAACTCCAAAATAATACGTGTTGAATGCTGCTCTCCCGATTCTTGAAAGAACTTCTCCACTACATTACTCCCATATTTATTGCAGGAAAGAGATAAAAATTTCCCTTCAAGCTGTCTCAGTAGACATTCTGTAACTCTTGGTATTTTCAGAGACACTAAATGTTGCAAAACATAGTTGCTGCCAGACAAGGAAACAAAATAAGGAAGAGAAAGATAGGTATAGTTAATTATTGGTTAGAAAGGAAAATTTTGATAGTTAGTGAAAACAAACCCGTAACAGTCTTCTGCTAGGAGTGAAGCATTTACTATAATTTCAGCAATCAGCTGCTTTTTGGTTTCTCCCCTAGCAAGGTCAACACATTGCTGCAGCACACAACACCCAGTCTTCTCTGTTGCGATCCCAAAACAGTTGTTTGCCACCACATTCAGAAGATACTGTGATGAAAGTCTACATTCAGAACTTAATGAAACCAGAAAACCAAAGTAAAGTAATGTAACAAACCAGGGCTTATCCAATAAGAACCTTTTTTCTTCTTTTATTTTTTAATAATTTCTGTGAACAAATAGAATGATGAATATTATATAAAAGCTTGATCATTTCCACCACTTCTGTAGGGCTTACCCAAACGAGCAAACAGATCACAATTCATTTACTTTGAAAACCAAAAAGTGGATGAAGCAAGGAAAACATTAAAAAAAAAAAAAAGACAAAACAAAAGTAACATGAAGGAAAAGTATGTTGAATATGTTATATATACAGTCCAATGTGGTAACCCAACAATGGACTTCATTCATGTTCAGAAACTTAAATAAAACCTACCAAAAACAAAAAAACAAAACAAAACAAAAAAGAAACTTAATTAAGCAAGAAATAGCAGATTATAATTATTTCTTGAAGGTGTAAATCATGACTGAACTTCCAGAAACCAAGAAAAGAACTTTCAACTTAAATCATATATAGGTCAAAGTCAAAATGCTCTGGAGTCATCCCCTTAAACTTGAAGTGGAAAATTCTGCAATTCTAGATGGCGTGGAGCTACTGTTGAACTCAGTCTATCATCCTTAAAATAATTTTGATTCCTTATGTGGTACGATCTTTCAGTCATTTTATAAGAACCAAATGACTAGCCTGAAACACTATTTCACCAATAGGCAAAAGCTGCAGGAACAGTGAAATTTGCCGTCCACATTATTTTCAAATTTCCAACACTGAATTCAAGTTGCTTATTTGTAAAGTTCAACATACTATCAGTGAAGCAACAATGGAAAGGCAATGAGTTGAACGTAGATGGTCTCCATAGTTACCTAAAATTAAATGTGTGAATTCAAACAAAGTACATAACCAAATCATGAACATGTATTACCTTATTATCTTCTGCTGAGAAATATTTTAGACAATGCAGAATCACACGATGACCATTTATATCAGTAGCCAATGCAACAGCACCGGGGCTTAGAGCTGACATAATAAGAGTTCGTTGCTCCTGGGTGGTAACATGCTCCAATAACTTCTCCACAGCGCGGGTTCTGGCAGGAGAAAAGAAAACCACCTTATTAGTTAAATATAAATATATAAAAAAAAAACAGCGGAATTACCGTTCAGGATGCCATCACAAATTAGAAATAAGACATAAAGCTAAAGTAACCAAAACAAGATTCTTGAAAAGTGAAGAGCCTGAAGCTATACCCATGCGGGTTAAGACATATTCTGACTAGCTGAAAATTAGGCTCCATCACCCTTAAAATGATGAAAGTCCTCTGTTCTTCACTGCACATTTCCACCATCTTCTGAACAACATAATTCCCGAACGGTTCGACCATCAACTCAGCTACGTGATTTATCAGCTCCAAGAAAATGAAAGAAACCTCCTCGGTTGTCAATCTTTGCATCATTTCCTGCAAAACCCGACATCCATATTGATCCTTAGCCATTAACACAAACCTTCCCCAGAAATCATTAAACCAATGTGGACTCCTTCCATTAACATTAAACCCCGGAATATTCGATCTGTTACCCAAGAACTCATTCGAGACAACACCACGGGGTTTTTGTCGCAATTCATCCCCACCACCATTCGAAAGTGGCACAGTCAGAAAACCCCTTCCAAATCCTTTTTGTCTCACCAAAGGCTCAGAATCAAGAAACCCAATCTTGCTCTCCTGCATTTGCCCAGAAAGATTGGAGCTTTGAGGAGGATGAAGCCTGCGGCCATCAAAAGAGGAAATTTTTGTGGCGCCGCTAAGAGCAGAAGAGCCATCAGTGATTAAAGGTGGTTGATTGAAGTTGAACGGAGAGACAGAGAGAAGAGCAAAAGCGTCTTCTAGGGTTTGGGTTTGATTGTTATGAGGGGGGTTTTGGTTTTCCAACAAGAAGTAAAACAAGTTTGACTGGGGCGATGATGACGATGAGGTACGGGACCTATCATCGTCCACAGTCACAGAAGATGGCTGCGTCGACATCCTTAGTAGCGAAGGAAAAACGAGACGGTGGTGGCAGGCGAAGCAATAAGGTGGGTTTAGAGAAAGGATGGGTTTTTAAAGGAAGCGATAAGGGGTTTTTATTTATTAATATTAATTTATAATAATAATTATGATTAAAGTGGAAAGAAAAATAAGGAAATTAGGGTGATGAATGGATGAGGAGGAGGAGGAGAAGAAGAAGAGAAAGAAGCGAGGCGGAAAAGGAAGAGGGAGTGAGTGTGTTTGTGCTTTAGCGGAAGGGATAGAGATAGTAAGGAGAGTCTTCCTAAGACCACCATTCTGCATGCAATATATAGTAACTTTACATGCGTTGCGAGAACCCCAAGTGGACGAGAGAGAAACTTGTGTGTTTACGCGGCGCTTGGTTGAGAATGTCCTGTCACCTTATATAACGTTAATTGCCCCCGGGAAAATGAATTAGGAAAATTCAAATCTAATCTACACAGAAAATTAAATGAAAAATTGAAATTCAATATTAAAATTGAATAAATTTAAATTTTTTTTTGGGTTAATTTTTATTTTTGATTTTTAAAATTGACCTGATTCAAAATAAATTGGTTAATATTATATAATATTTATTTATTTATTATTAAATTTTTATTTTTATTTTTAGTAATTTTTATTTTTCACAGTATTATCTTATTTTTATGTAATTAAATATTATTTTAAATATATAAAATAAAATAAAATTAACTATAATAAATCAAGAAAAATTATAAAAATATAAAGTGTTATGTGTATATATATGTGTGGATAATATTACTCTAATTCCCTGTCGTTTTCGGTCCATGTGCATGTGGGCTTTCCTTTCATGTTTCGGTCAACACTCTTCCACAACAAAATTGTGTCTCTTTGTAGCAAAACAATTTTTTTTTTAAATTTATATTTTAATTTTTAAAAATACTTTTATCAATTAAATTATCTGGCAATTTCAATATACCGTGCAATCAACTTCACGTACACAGAATCAACGAAAATTGACTTATTGGTTGACTTTGCTTATAAATAATTAAGGGCTTTCTTTCGTATTTTAAAGGAAGAAATTTCTTATTTTATAGAACATTTCAGTCATTAATTTTTTTTAATTTTTTCTCTTTTATATTTTAAAAATCAATGACTGAGACTCATCAAGAGAAAAACTTTCTCTAAGAGGACATAAGATTTTTTCTAATAATTATATGACTTGAGTTCAAATGTTGAGATTTTTTGTTACTAGACAATCAATAACCTCACCATAAATGTTTGGTAAGATTAGTTGGTTATTCAAATTTTAGAAAAAATTTCTCTCATCTTAAACTTTTAATGTAAAAAAAATAAAAAATAAAACACATGATTATATGTAAACCATTCTTAAGATAGTATACTTCAATTTATAATATGGGGTGAGTTTAACACAAAAAATTAATTGGTATAAGATATCAATCCCTAAAAAAATGTTACTTCTACTGTGAAATCGTTCATATGCCCTTTTTTATTTATGCTAAGAGAAAATTGTATATATATAATTAGTATAATGAGGTAAAAACATGATGCAAGTTATATTTTAAGTAAATAATTTGTGATTAATTATAATAAAGAAATTTGATATAATTAATAAAAATGTTAGTTAGGTTTCACTATGTTTGGATGATAGGTAATGAGGAGAACGGAAAGAGAATGAAGGGAACAAAAATAATTTTCTTTGTTTGGGAGTTTTAAAATACATGGGAAAGAAACAGAACACATGGTGAATCATTTTTCCTATTTTCTTCTCAAATGTCCAACTTTTGTTCCTCCCAAACTTGAGGTAGAATGGAGGGAATACATGAGTAATGAAGTTCCGTTCTGTTCCGTTAATGAAACTTCCAAACAAAGAGAATGAAAACTATGTTCCATTCTTTTCATTTCCTTTCTATTCCATCCCCACATATTCCGTTCCGTTCCATTAATGAAAAAACATCCAAACACAAGGTTAGTTAATAAATTTTTTTGTATGTGAAATCTCGGCTCTCATGATTCGTACAAAAGAAAGCTTTGAAAATTCCTCACAATAAGAGAGGGGCCAACTGCAACGCAGTAAGAAAAAATGTGTCAAGGTGGAAATGAATTTACAAGGTCATCTTCCCTAGCCTTAAGAGAAGAAGACTGGATGAAAGATACAACTCCCAGAGGGTCGTATATCGATACAATTAGGAGGGGGAAATCAGAACTTGGCTGAACAAGACAGTGCTGATGAGGATGTTGATAGCACAGAGGAGAACGAGGACATCTCTAAAGATGATTAAGAGAAGGAGGAATACGTAAGGAAGTGTAGAGACAAGTTCCTAGAACTCAAAGTGAAACATCTTCTGAACGGAGCGTACAACATCATCACCAATGAAGCTGAAAAAGAAGACTTTGCATACCCTGGGCTTAGTCGCTCATAGTTAAATTCTTGGGATGCAAAATAAGGTACAACGTGTTGAAAAAGAGGCTTGAAGGGCTCTGGGCTAGTAACAAAGTCATGGACCTCATCCACCTGGGTAATGATTACTTCCTTGTTAAGCTACATTCCACAGAAGACCATTCTTTTGCTCTAATAGGGGGCCCCTGGCTCATATTTGACCACTACCTTGTTGTTCGCCAATGAGAACAAGACTTCACTCCTCTAAGAGCTCCCATTAACAACATAGCAGCTTGGGTCCTACTACTAGGGTTGGCTATCGAGTACTATGACAATCAGTTTCTAGGAGTAGTGGCTAACTTTTCTTGGGAGGCATTCCTACCATTGATGTCTGCTTTCCTAAGTACTAGATCACCTGGTTCAAATTTTCTTGGAAAAACATTGAGGTTATATCGAGCCACCATCTTTTGTTTAATGGCGGTGTCGCATATATGAGCGACGCACCTTCTTTTTTCCAGAAGGTCTAAGTCTTTCCTGATTAATCTAAGGTTGTCGTTGGGCGAAAACTATTGATGACGCCAGCTGGGTTCCCTTATCTCCACCGGAATCATAGTCTTACACCTATAAGTGAATTTAAATGGGGTTTCACTTGTTGTGGAGTGAGGCGTAGTCAGGTAGGCCCAGGGGACATGGTCTAGTTACTCGGCTCAGTTTCCCTTAGCTTTGTCCAACTTTCTTTCAATTTCGCAGACAATAACCCGGTTGGCGACCTCAGCTTGTCCATTTCTCTTGCGATTCTCAACAGAACTACAATGATGCTTGACTTTTAGCTCAATAAACAGTTCTTCGAAACCCTTATCTTTGAACTGGATTCCATTGTCTGTCATAATGGACTTCATAACCCCAAACCTGGTGATGATGTGACACCAAGTGAACTTTTAGTTCCTGGCAGATGTGATCGTGGCTAGGGGTTCCGCTTCGATTCATTTGGTGAAATAATTCATGGTCACCACCAAGTATTTCAGTTGCCCAGGTGCTTGAGGAAACAGACCCAATATATTTATACTCCATCTATAGAATGATCAGGGTACAGACATCATAGATAACTCTTCAGAGGGAGCTTGAAAATGGTTCGAATATTGTTGGCATTTATCACAAACTCAGACATGTGCGAGGGGATCAACTTCCATTGTTAGTCAGTAGTATCCAACTCTAAGTGCCTTTAAAGCTAATATTTTGCCCCCTAAGTGGCGTCCACAACTCTCCTCATGGACCTCGACCAAGACATATTTTGCTTCTTTTGGTATGAGGTATTTGAGGAAAGATAAAAGCAAAACCACGACAATACAACTGTCCATTGTAGATAGTGTCTCGGACCACGTTTCTGACTAGCTTAGAGGCTTCTTTTGGATCTTCGAGTCTGGTTCCGAATTGCAAGTACTCCATTACTGGGGTGAGCTAAGTACGCTCTTCCCCTTCCACTTGGAAAATGATTGTGTCCACGATAGAGGGCCGAGAGAGGGTATCTTATATCATGAAGCGGTTGTTGTCAGGACTCTTTGTGCTGGTCAGTTTGGACAAGAAGTCCGCCCTAGAGTTCTACTCCCTGAGTATGTGCTCTATCATGATGGCCTGAAAGTTTTTGAGGAACTCTTGGACTTTGGCCAAATATCTCTGAAGGAGGGGCTCCTTGACTTAATAATTACCTTGGATCTGAGAGGTCACAAGTTGAGAGTCACTGTAGAGTGTGATCTTAGCTGCTCCCAAATCTTTGGCCATTACCAATCTGGCGATGCATGCTTTATACTCCGCTTGATTGTTTGAAATGAGGAACTCAAACTTCAGGAAGTTTTCTACTATTACTTCTTCAGGTGGCTCTTATGTTTTTCAGTCCAAAGGGTATAACCCTTTAGCCATAGCTTGTGTTGTCAGTGATGAAAGCAATCTTGTCTTCATCTTCGGGTTGCATTAATATCTTATTGTACCTGGGGCACGCATCCATGAAAGACAATAAACAGAAGTCGAAGGAACTGTCAACCAGTTTATCTACGTTGGGAAGCAGATATGGATTCTTAAGGCAGACTTTGTTCAAGTTCGTGTAGTCCACGCACATCCTCCACTTCACATTGGATTTCTTCACCAAGACTACGTTAGATAGCCAAGTTATATAAGGTATCTTCTTGATGAAGCCGACACTAAGCAGCTCCTTGACTTGTTCTTCAATGACTAACTTTCTTTATGGCCTAACTTTCCTCTTCTTTTGGGAGACCAACCTTATATCCTTCCTTATAGATAGGCAATAGCGGATGAAGGTGGAGTCAAGCCCAAGCATGTTAGAAAATGTCCAGGCGAAGAGGTCTTTATTTTTCTTCAAAAGCTCAATCAATTGGCATCTCTCTTCTTCGTCCAAGTTTGCTCTAATCTTGGTGATTTGATCTAACTTGACACCAAGTTAGAGAGGTTGTAGTTCACCCTCCGGCTGGGGCCTAGTACTTCGGATTTCTTCGCGTACATCCAACT
The DNA here is from genome assembly GCA_029884595.1 of Ormosia semicastrata. Classification (NCBI taxonomy): domain Eukaryota; kingdom Viridiplantae; phylum Streptophyta; class Magnoliopsida; order Fabales; family Fabaceae; genus Ormosia; species Ormosia semicastrata. Next base: position 9,007,218 of record JAQQTO010000046.1, on the reverse strand, counting down.
TAGTCATAAGAATATTGACTTGGTCTAGAATTGGACTAGATGTGCTGAATTCTGTTTTCTTGGGGGTATTACAGATCTTAATGCTTTCATTGTAACACTTATGCGCCATGATCTGGTGCCCCTTGACTATGACAACCTCATTATTTTGCTGAGGAATTTCATGGTCAAGTGAGTGGTAGACACTATGGAACCAAGCATATTTAGCGCAAGATGACCCAAGATGATGTTATATGCTGAGGGGTAGTTCACCACCAGAAACTTGACTTTGACAATTTTGAAGAACTTGCTACTTCCTAGGGTTAGGTAAGTCTTAACATACCCTATCAGAGTTATCTTTTCACTAGTGAAACCAGTGAGCTCGTCATTATAGAGGGTCAGCTCTGAATCTAGAAATTACAGCTTCTCGTATCCATGAACATGATGTCAATTGAACTTCCTTAGTCCACAAAAATGCACTAGACCTCGACATTAGAGATTATCCTAGAGACCATTAACGAATTGTTATAATCTGGGATAATCTCATCGTAGTCTTCATATGAAAAGGAGTCATGCGGAGTGCCTTCCGATCTCCGATCCGTGGTTTGGGTGCGAAGTGGGTGATGCTTCCTTTCGAGCTCTGTTGGATGACCCACTGCCTGCAAAACTACCTACAATAGTATTGATGGTACAATTGACCTGGGCATGGTAGTCATCGTTGTCATCTGACTAAGTGCTTTAGTTTTGATCCTGCCGATTGTCAATATCACGATGAGGTGGAGTCCAGGATCTTCTCTTAGGACTCTAAATCTTTCTTCTTTAGTGTGGAGACAGGCTCCGCTGAGGGCTACGTCTTCTTTCACTTCATCCTTTGCGCCGTCCATTGTTTTGGACATGGCCAATGTATTGATCCAGTCGTCCTCCCCTAATCAGGGACTCAATAGCGTCACAAAATTGGAAGCAATCTTCAGTGTCATGGACGAAGCCCTTGTGTCATGAGTAATGCTTTGTATGATCCTTCTGCGCATGTTTCTTCAGAGAAGCTGACCTCTTAATATCGCAGAACTGGGTCTAAAACACTTCCCTCAGAATTGTTGCATGTGGAGTGTTCAGAGGACTGTAGCTAGAATACTTGGCCTGAGGTGGATTGTCCTTAGAGGAGTTACCAGGCTGTGAGGAGTTCTGATTGCCCTTCTGGTGAGAAGGCTCACTTTTCTCGAGGTTTCTCTTAGCCTTAGTAACCTCCTCCAAGTTTATCTACTTTTGGGACCGTTGGCGAAATTCTTCTATATTCTCTAGCTCTTTCTTAGCTAATGATTGAAAAAAACTGGGAGTCAGTCTGGAGGCCATTTCTAGCATAGTGGAGAACAATCCTTTCATCGAGGTTCTCCACATTGATACAAGTCGTATTGAACCTCTTAAGGTATTCACCAAGGGGCTCGTCGCGCCCTTGGCGAATCTCAAAGAGAGATTCAATAAATCTGGGTTGCTCCTTACTGGTAATGCAATGGAGCAGAAAACGCTGTCTGAGGTCCTGCTAATTGATGACGAATCCCCGTGGCAAGGTTACGAACCGTCTGAGGGCTGCCTTCTTCAAGGAAAGGGGGAATGAGCAACATAGAAATTGTGAGGATCCCCCATGAAAATGCATAGATTGGACATAGACATCTATGTACTCCTGAAGGTCCGTAGTCCCGTTATAGAGCTCCACGTTGGCGGGAAACTTGAAGTTTCTTAGAACTCTATATTCCATGAGCTAGGCAGAGAAGGGCTGCTCCTAATCGTCGAGGTCCAAGTTATTATTAACAACATAGAGATTTCAAAGTCAATATGTGACATTCTTCTCTAGTCGTTGGTCGCGTTCCGCTTACCGTCGTCATGGTATAGTCCGGGCTGGCCTTTCTACACAAATCATTCCAGATTTTCTAATTTATGACATTGTTCTTCCAACATTGTCATTTGTCGGACACATCAAATTGAATTGTGCCCTCTGAATGGGACACACGATCATCAACTTCTTCGTTCCTAGGTCTCAAACGTTGGTGCACTGAGATTCTAGGCTCATGACCATTAGAATTGGCTTCAAGCATACAGAGACTATGACGATTCCTTATAGAGGTCCTGCGCGATGGGTGATGACTTTAATCGAAAAGTGAGGTTTTATGCCTATCGCATAGGTGCCTAGTGTTAGGTCCCTGATTCCTCGCGGTGGAGGTTTCAACAACTGGTGGGTTTTAGGCCACACGGTCATCGTGAGGTGGTAAGACATGGTGAGGGTGATGATGTGTCGCTAGTCCTTGTCGTTGGCTTGCAAGGACCTCATCTCATTGAGTTCTATCTTGTGCTTACCATGATTAATTGGGAATACGAGTTTAAGGATTTCCCACAGACGACACCAATGTTCAGTAGTGGATACTAACATGTACCTGTATAAGCATATACTGATGTTTTCCTCCTTGCGCAGTAGTGGAGTGTTATGAAACGAGGGCAATTGGTACCTGTAAAGGGACTCTAATGCTCAAGTTAGACACTGTACAATTAAGGATTAACCTATAGAGCAATAGATACCTGTTAGAGGTGATTGAGTTTGATATTTATAGAGGTTGAATAGGGAGATGCGTTCCCTTAATAGTTATAGAAGATTCCTATAAAATCGAAATGTTGATACTGCAATTATGAGCAGTCAAAGGCAGTCATAAGTGTTATTATTACACAAGATCATGATTAGCAATTACGGATAATCATAGGATTTATTTATTGTATAAATTTTGCGGTAATGTCATTGGTATCTAATACTGTGGTTCGACATCTGTTATGTTAGAATCTCAACAGTGTACCATGAATTCCTACTGAGGGGTCAACAACGGACTCTAATTGGATGCATATCGAGTTAATCCATGGGACAAGATCCTCGATTATAGTCCATAATAATCTTCCTTTTGAACCTTAGCCCATTTGTACCCAAAAAAAAAGTATATATGGTTATAAAGACTTGAAATCATATTTCACCTCTATCTCTGTGGTGTCATTTGTTCAAAAAAATTTAAGTGAACCCTCCTCCTCCTCAAATGTAGTGTGTTAAGTTCTCTGAATAAAAAATTTAGTGAAATTAATGAAAAAGAAATATTTTTCATCCACCTAAATATATTCACCATATATTCATTGTATATTAAGTTATTTTAAAATATTAAATTATTTTATATGTAACTCTAATATTTTTATGATATATAAATAATTTTACATTTAAATTAAACAAATTAAACGTATATAAACGAGCACTTGAGCAATGAAGGAACAAAAACATCACTATTGTGGTCAATCTGTTTGATGGTGACCTCAATGATATTCAAAGATGGGGACATCTAACTGATTTGCCCATCCAAGATTGAATCTAATGAAAGTTATAAAACATCATTATCAGAAATGACCGCGTGGAATGAGATGAAGCAGAAGGAATTGCTTGGGTCAAAGTGTCAAACTGAAAATGATTATAAAACATCATTATCAGAAATGACCGCGTGGAATGTAGACGAAGCAGAAGGAATTCCTTGGGTCAAAGTGTCAAACTGAAAATGAATTGCTGAGCAAGACGGCTACTATCTGCTGAGATTGCTGGCATGCACATAGAAATCACAAGGCAACTTCCTCGTTCTTTCGCTATGGGCATTCACATTTCATTTGAACAAAACTTAGTTTTAATTTTTATCTTTGATTTCATTTAATTTCTTTTATTTATTATTTTTAATTTTATTTAATTGCGTCAATAAATATATAAAAAAATTAAATAAAATTAAAAATTAAAAATAAAACCAAAAATTAAAGTTAAATTTTATTCTTTCATACCACCTACGCTTTGTTATTTTTTAAATAGAAGTGACAAAACAGACTAATCTATCTTGTCTGTCTCACTCCATCTTCAATTTATCAAAATATAAAATGAGACAAGTTAATTTATTTAAAAAATAAATTAAAAAATAATAAATTAATGGATTAACCCAACTGAACTCCTACGCATACTTCTCTTGCCCTATTTTCTTTTTCTATTTTTGGCTGAAGTACACAGTTTTCAATAAGGAAAGGTATGCTATATATATGGCAGCTATTTATTTTAGAATGTAGTTGCAAGTGCATGTGGTCAGAAATTCATGAGTAGTTACACTCAGAACCCAGTCAAATTTTGATTATATTTGACAACTATTATATCTTATTTAATATTATTTATTATATATATATTTATTATTTTTTCTTACCTAATTACATCCTTTAAAAATAATATAAATAATATTACATCTTTAAAATAAAATATAAGACTATCTTTATCCTTCATTTGATTACCAAGAGGAGAAGAGGGAGGGGGCACTTGGCTAATTAACCTGGACAATAATTAGCTTAGCATCGTATCGATGTAAACCGTAACGTGAAATCAGCATTCACCTACACTGCACATATATATATGAAACTTCTATAAAATTACTCTAGGTTGACACACGTAATGAGTGTACCTGACGGGTGTGTAATTACCATAAAAAGATGGATTGTGATATAAGCTATACAGTACATACATAGATACATATATAGGATACTATATGAATATAAATATAGAGACGCATTAAATTTAAAAAATTATAAGATATAGATATATTATATATATCAAAATAAATTAAATAACTTAATTTATGTATATATATAATTATAAAATTTAAAAAACTTTTTTATAATTTATTAATATTATTTTTATAAATTTAAAGATTTATAGTATCTTAATATATGTCATATATATCAATATTTATTACTTAGTAAGTCCCTCTTAAAAAATATAAAACATAATTTCTATTAATATTTTTTAAAAAATATCCTAAATTAACTTCTTCTAATAAAACTAATTATGTATAAGCACATGTGTATCTAAAAAAATTAACTAGAAGAAATAGTAGTGTGAGGCAAGTTTCGGTGACAACGAAGTAGATGACTTAGTACAAACAAAAGTAGAAAGAGTAGATAAAAATAATAGTGTGTAAAAAAATAAAACTTAAAAGCGTAATAATGACGTGTAAAAAGATAAAATTTAAAATACTAGTATGAAAAAATAGTGACTTAGAATATCAGTTGTGTGATTGAACTTGTGTAAATTATGAGCTTACTAATTAGACGTTAGTCATAAAAATTATTATTATTTAAATATTAATGAGTTGTATTTAAACTGTGTCTTAGACATGTCTAAATATGTTTGAAATGTATCTACGCATATTTGAGACATGTTCAAGTCAAATAATAATAATTTTTTTAATTAAACACGTAAGATACAAATATCATATGCCTGTTCTCATGTATTAAACACGTATTCATATCTCACTTACTGACTCGTCTCAAAATCAACGTGTGCTTGCTTCATCGGATATAAGTCTTCCTTAAGCTTATACGGGAATGGAACTGCGTAGCTAATTGTTATGAAATGGAACTAGAAGCAAATAAACTGGAAGAGAATGTTGGGTTAGGGAAAAGGAGGGAAGAGAAATTTTTTTTTTTTGGTTACAGGGGGAAGAGAATATTTTAACTTGTAAAAAAGCCTACTTTAGTTTGGAAATTTTTTTAAAATGAGATATTGTCATGCTTTTTTTTTTTGGCGAACCATAATTCTCCAAAAAATTTAATAATTTTTAAGAACATTTTAATGTTCTCCTAATTTAGAGAACTTCGGAGAATTTTAAAAATCCAAACAAAGAAAATAAAACTTATTAATTTACCTCTAATACCCTTCCCTTCCCTTCTCTTCTCTTCCTTTTTTTTATTCATTTTTTTAGATAATGCTTGGTATACTGGTACATATCACCTCATACCAAAGTGAGGTGATAGAATGATAATGTTGATGTGTAGAAAATGACAACTGGTGAAAATTTTATAAAGATGTGAGGTGATATGTACGTGTAGTATTATTCATTTTCTTTAGATTCCTTCCTCTCTCTTCCCCACCCAACTTCCAAGGATCCGGCTTCTCTCTAGCCGGATCTCCTCTAACAGCCTCCTGCAGTATTTTGAATCGTTGGATAAAAATTTAACGGTCCAAATTAAAAGATATTAATTTAATATTAATTTTTTTAATATTAAAAAAAAACTGGACCATTGGATTTTCATCCAACGGTCCAGACTCCAGCAGCAGGAGAGAATCCATTTCCCAACTTCCAAACATACCCTGAAGGCACAAGCAAAGCAGCATTATCGTAGGGTTTTCTGGTGCATTGCAATCCAACCAGTTACTCCATCATTGAATGTCCCTTGACTTTTCATTCTTCTATAGGCTTTTCAATTATTGACAGAGGCAGCTTGTAACTTAGGCTAAACAGTTTTCAGTTTTCAGTTCTAATAGTTCACTAGTGTGTGCTCATCAACTGAATAGCACCTTCACATGATATCATAACCAACTAGAAAACTGGTAAAATGAAAGACAATAATTTGGAAAATGTACGCCACATTGCACTATTGATTAATCCCTACAACTTATGTCTGTTGTCTTCCCTGGCCAGCCTCAGCAGGTAAAATCTACTCCAAGTTCCTTCATGAAAGCAACATGTGCCAGTTTGACTAAGTTAAATACAAACTGTTTACATCAAATAATAATGGAGCAGTTCACAACTTGTTAGAAAAAGAATAAGGCATGTAGGAAAGTTATTCATCCTGCAAGTTGGAATAATGCTCCTCCACATCTTCAACTACAGAAAAATATTTCCTTCTTGTTACATGGAAGGTAATCTCTGTAACTCTATTGCAAAAATGAAGTGCAGTTAAATACAGGTGCTTTCCACTATCTGACCTTGTGCTCCCTTTAATGCAGGTTGCAAGGTTAGAGAAACTCTATAAAACTTCCTTCATGGTGTATGAAGCAAAACTCCTCATGCAAAATTGTGTAGCTGGAGTTTGCAGTTCTATTTCCAGATTTTAATGGTGTGTGAATTTTGTCGACTTAATTCCCAGTCAAAGAAAATCCCTTGGGAAGTCGATTAACCCAAGCGGAAGGAAGAGCACCGCTCTGTGAAACCAAATATACAATGAATGCAACATAGGCAGCAGTGCAGGAGCAGACTACAAAACCAAACAGCAGGCCTTTCACCTCAGAAATGAAGAAATCTAACAAGAGATACCCATTAATTACTATTATCAGTGCAGCAATAGTCCATGCCACCCTCTACCAAAAAAAATAAAATAAAATTAGTAACAAAGAAAATAGATTATTTTAATAACTGGAAATCAGTTTACTGAGTGGATTCGGTATTTGCACATCATATTTCTGTAAATTATTTTTACATCACCCCAAATCCTGCAAAAAGGGCACTCAAGCGTGTGAATCCTGTACAGGATTTTCCTTAATGTTATTGTTGAATTAGAGGGTTTTGGGTAGGAAAGGAGAAAAAGAGAGAATATAGATTGATATTGATATTGACTTGATGTGTTGATAATATGATATAAAAGACAAACTCAATAGTCCTATTTATACTAATACTAGGCTCTTAATCCTAATTAATAAGGAAATAAATTAGAAAATATAATAAATAAAAAATAAATCCTAAGAGATCCTATGAGATATTTTTCAGATATTCTAATAGTTATGAGACAATTTTTTGAAGCTTTACAACTTAATGAACTCAACCAAGCAGCACTATAAACTGAAATTTAAGCACCTGAATCTACTTGATGTAACAGTGAAACATTCATGATCTGAGAAACAATCTATGTCAGAAAATTAGCACTTTCATTGACTTTCATGTGCATTGGCATCAATATTTGGTAAAATTAGCTTTGGAAAGGTGAGGAATAATCACTCACATATTTTATATAACTAAAAAATGATACGTACCAGTAAGAACAAAGCAGAATGAACAAGTAAAAGAATGAAGGGCAATGCTGAGGTATGTATTACTTGCTGAAATAGAGAATTTACAGAGGGAATACTCCTTCTGCCACAGAGCAGTGCTCCTATAGAGAGCTAGAGCTCTCTATCCATAACAAACTAATGATTACTCCCAAAAAGATCCCTCACTCTACGCACTCCCCTTCCTAATAACAGAAAATGATTGTTACCCCCCACTATCCTTCTCTCACTCTGCCAGCAGGGCACTCAATTCAGCTTGCCTCTTGCCTCTCCTAGTATAAACTCTCCACACTTTGGGCCCATGTGACATTTGGGTTACCAACTACATATTTGGGTCACGAATTAGATTTTGGGCCCTAACAATGCCTCCTTCTTCAATTTCAGCCTTGTCCTCAAGGCTGAATTCTGGAAATTGACTCTGGATAGTGAATTCATCCTCCCAAGTGGCTTCTTCAGCTGGTTTCCCCTTCCACAGGACCAGCACTTGATTAATAGAGTCCTCTTTTTTATAGACAGTCCTGTTTGCTAAGACAGCTGCAGGTTCAATCCTTATGGAGCTATCCCCTTCTAATCCTTGTGGCAGTTCCTCCTCAACATGATACTTGCCAATAGCTCTCTTCAATAATGACACATGGAACACCGGGTGTATTTTTGAAGAGGCAGGAAGATCGAGCTTATAAGCCACTGCTCCGAGACGCTCTACTATCTGAAACGGGCCATAATACCTTGCTGCAAGTTTGGCATTAATCCTTGAAGCTACGGACTGTTGTTTATGAGGGCGCAGCTTAAGAAACACCCATTCCCCTACTGTAAAACTGATTTCTTTTCTTTTGCGATCAGCTTGACCTTTCATTCTTTCTTGACCTCGCTGGAGGTGCTGTTTTAGTTGTCGGAGAGCCTCATCCCTATCCATTAAATCCCTCTGCACCGCTTCTACTCTTGTCTCACCTTGTAGAAATCTAGTAATAACTGGTGGCTTCCTTCCATAGACTATTTCAAAGGGTGTGACCCCTGTAGTCTCATGGAAAGTTGTATTGTACCAGTATTCGGCCCAATGCAACCAATGCAGCCATGTTCTCGGTTGATCAGCAATGAAGCACCTCAGAAAAGTCTCAACACATCTATTCACTACCTCAGTTTGCCCATCTGTTTCCGGGTGGTAAGCTGAACTCATTTTTAACTGAGTCCCCTGCAGTTTGAAGAGTTCTTTCCAGAAATTGCTAACAAAAAAAGGGTCTCTGTCACTGATAATTGTCGCAGGAATCCCATGCAATCTCATCACTTCCTTAGTAAAAACTTCAGCCATTGTCCTTACTGTGTAGGGGTGTTTTAGAGGAAGGAAATGCCCATACTTGGACAGCCTGTCCACCACCACAAATATGACTTCAAACCCCTTAGAACGTGAGAGCCCGGTAATGAAATCCATGGAAACTTTGTCCCAAATCGTCTCTGGTATGTTTAGAGGTTGCAACAAACTTCCAGGAGAAGCTGCAAGATATTTCTGCCTTTGACACACATTAGACTCCCGTACAAACTCCTAGATCCTTCTTTTCATGCCCACCCAGTACACATTGGCAGCAATTCTCCTATAAGTTCTATGGAACCCAGAATGTCCTCCTTGAGGAGAAGAATGAAATTCTTCCAGCATCCGAGGAATCCAAATCGATTGAGCCGAGATGACTAATCGGCCCTCATACAAGAGAACCCCCTCCTTGTAAGAGAAACCAGGTTTGGACCCCGCATTCTTCTTCAATTCCTCAATAATTTGCAACAAATAAACATCCTGATGAACCTCTGCAAGGACTTGAGACAAATCTGTCCATATAGGATAAGACACCAAAGCACCAAATTCTCCTTCTTCTCCCATTCTAGAGAGTGCATCAGCACCCCTATTCTCATGACCAGGTTTATATACTATATCAAACCTGTATCCCAACAACTTGGCTGCCCAATTCTGCTGATCCATTGTGGAAATGCGTTGCTGCAGTAACTGTTTTAAGCTTTTCTGGTCTGTGCATACCGTAAAATGCCTTCCCAAAAGGTATGGACGCCAATGTTGAATGGCTAGAGCAACGGCCATCAATTCCTTCTCATAGGCTGATTTGGACAGGTTTCTTTCACCCAAAGCCTTGCTGAAATAAGCAATGGGTCGACCATTTTGCATGAGAATGGCACCAAGGCCCTTGCCCGAGGCATCACACTCAATGATGAATTCTTGAGTGAAGTCCGGTAGAGCCAAAACAAGTGCTGTAGTCATCTTTACTTTCAGGAGCTCAAATGCCTCTTGTGCCATCAAATTCCACTTGAAACCCTCCTTCTTAGTGAGTTCGGGCAAAGGCCTAGCTATCTTCCCATAATTCTGGATAAATTTTCTGTAGTAGCTCGTCAACCCCAAAAACCCCCTCACTCCTTTGACATTCTTAGGAGTAGGCCATTGGAGAACACTCTTCACTTTGCTTGGGTCCATCATAACTCCCTTCTTTGAGATCAAGTGTCCCAAATATTCGATTGAAGATTGGGCAAAATGACATTTCTTCTGATTTGCAACCAGTACATGCTGCTGCAATATGTTTAAAACCATAGCCAAATGCTTCATGTGGATGTCCCAATCCGGGCTATACACTAGGATATCGTCAAAGAATACAAGCACAAACCTCCTTAACATATGTCTAAAGACTTCATTCATGAGGGATTGGAAAGTGGAGGGGGCATTCATCAACCCAAAAGGCATCACTAAATATTCGTAGTGACCCTCGTGGGTTCTAAATGCTGTTTTGTGCACATCTTCCTTCCGAACTCTCACTTGATGATAACCAGACTTGAGGTCCAGTTTAGAGAAGAACTGGGCACCATGCAACTCATCCAATAATTCATCGATTACCGAAATAGGGAATTTATTAGGAATTGTTACCTTGTTCAATGCTCGGTAGTCGTCACACATTCTCCAAGAGTCATCTTTCTTCTTTACTAAGATGACAGGGCTGGAAAAAGCGCTCTGACTATGCCGCATGACTCCTGAATCCAACAACTCCTTCACTTGGCATTCAATCTCATTTTTTTGATGATAAGGATAGCGATATGGTCTCACATACATTGGTCCCTGACCTTCCAGTAATAAGATGACATGTTCCTTACCCCTCTTCGGAGGTAACCCTATAGGCTCCCAAAAAACTGCAAAGTATTGGGCCAACATTTTGGCTAATTGTTCCTGTTGTTGAAATTCAAGCTTCCCAAACTCAACATGCTTCTCTGCCTTGCTGTTTAAGATCACATCAGTTGATATAAGTAGGCCTTCAACCCACCTCTTTGGTTTCCCTAACAAGCTCTATAGGGCTATGTCGGTTACATAATTAGCCCCTCCTCCTTTGAGTTCCACCCACACTCCATTTTTCTGAAATTTCATCACTTGTTAGCCCCAATCTACCCGGGTTTCCCCCAATGTTGCCAACCAAGAAATTCCCAAAACCACATTTATGCCTTCCAAATCAAACAGAAAGGTATCCACAGTCACTTTCCCCTCTTCTAATTTGAGTTCAATGCCCTTACATTTACCTCGGGCTGCTGCTCTATACCCATTCCCTAATTTAATTCTCATTGGGTGTGTGTCTTCTGTACCCCAACCCATCTTTGCCTCCAATTTCCTACAAATGAAATTGTGGGTTGCCCCACTATCAACTAAAATGAGAACTGGAACTCCTTTAATTCGACCCCTAAGCTTCATAGCTTGAGGTACACCTCTGTTTTCTGCATCCAAACTCCCAAGACTCATAACACTGCACTCACCATCAGCCTCCTCTTCTTCCTCTACCTCTCTGGCGACAATATTTCCCTCTGTTTCTCCTTCATCTTCATCATCCAACACCATCAACCTCAATTGCTTGCCCAGACACTGATGGAGGGGATGAAACGGACCCCCACATTTGTAACACAGTCCCTTTTGTTTCCTCTCCAAGAGTTCGTGATACGATAGGTGAGTAACACCCTTGTCTCTAGAATTCATCCTCTTCCGCTCAACACTGGGATCGACTTTGGATTTCTACCCATAGGACCCACCCTTCGATGGGCTCCCTCCTCCCAAATTCTGCTCCTTAGACCCACGTACAAAGACCCAATCTGAACCCGTATTGCGACCCGGGTTACTTGAGTTGGGCCGAAAATTATTACCCGACTCGAACCCGTTTCAGTTCCCTCAACCTCCAAACGTCATCGCGTTTCCTCCTTCGCCCCCTATCTCCTTCTCCACCGCTCAAGCCACATTCATCAGGCGCGAACGCGATACTGGCCCTAGGGTTAAGAGGCTCCTGACTCGTCTTCTGATTTCATCCTTCAATCCATGAAGAAAATACTCGAAACACTGATCATCAGGTATCCTCTTTACTTGCGCAATCAAACACTCGAAGCTCCAAATATAATCATCGACGCTACCCTTCTGCCTGAGGTTTGTCAATTGTTTGAAGACGCCGCCATCTCCCATTCCGCCATACCGCTCGAGGAGCTCGAATTTCAGTTGTTCCCATGTCAACTCCTTCTCATCATCAAGAAGGGAATTGAAGAAATGGATCGTGGGCCCCTCCATACATAGTTGAGCTAAATTCACCCTCACCTCAGGGCGTGTCTCCTGAACACTGAAATAAATTTCTGCCCGAGTAATCCACCCAGCTAGATCATCGCCATCGAACATGGGCAGCTCCACCTTTTTCACCGACTGACGAAACTCCTCCAACGCCTCTCCTTGTAACTTTTTTAGACTCGACGTGGATGACTCTTTTTTTGTTGAAGAGTCCTTGTTCTCATCGTTTTTAACAATCTCGTCTGGTTTCTTCTTGGTGCTATTATCACCTGTCTCCTCCTCCTCGTCTAGGAGCTTCTTTTCTAAGCACTTCGTAAGCATGGTCATGAGAGTTTCATGATTCTCATCGGCCTTGCTCTGGTTCTCATCAGCTTTGCTCTGCATCGCCGACAAAGCCCATTTCACATTCGACAACTCCGCCTCCAATGCCGCTACCTTCGCTTCCATTGCCTTCTTCTTTGGTGGCATTCACCCCCTAAAAATCTCCTTGCTCCGCTGATCCCCTCTTCGAATCCGGCAGGTCGGACCAATTTGATACGTACCAATAAGAACAAAGCAGAATGAACAAGTAAAAGAATGAAGGGAAATGCTGAGGTATGTATTACTTGCTGAAATAGGGAATTTACAGAGGGAATACTCCTGCCACAGAGCAGTGCTCCTATAGAGAGCTAGAGCTCTCTATCCATAACAAACTAATGATTACTCCCAAAAAGATCCCTCACTCTACGCACTCCCCTTCCTAATAACAGAAAATGGTTGTTACCCCCCACTATCCTTCTCTCTCTCTGCCAGCAGGGCACTCAATTCAGCTTGCCTCTTGCCTCTCCTAATATAAACTCTCCACACTTTGGGCCCATGTGACATTTGGGTTACCAACTGCATATTTGGGTCACGAATCAGATTTTGGGCCCTAACAAAAAATTCCAAGCTTCATTTCATTCTGGAGGTATATAAATTTGCATTTTACAACAAATGGGGTTACTGGATCACTAGGTTGTCACTTGTTTGAATCCCAACTCATCCAGCCATTCAAAACTTCAAAGTTAATCTCATATATTAATGTATCCAAATATGATTCATGATCCTTTGATGACTTGAAATGAACTCTACAAAAGTAATGTCCTAGTAACACATAGTTCCCAGAAAATTTGTGGCTCATTACCAACCAAAATGGCCCACCTGAGATACAATATGCAAGAAACAGATCTTCCAAGTAATTTACATTCAATTGTACTGATCAATCATACTATAGGAATACAGATCCAATCATAAACACACACATTTATGACTGGAGAATTCACACATATAATCCAATGAAGACTGAACTAGGATGCACTAAGATGATCATAAAATACTATTAAAACTGAATGCATCTAAGCTTTGGCAACATAAGACGGGGGATAAAAGCAGATATAGACAAATGTCATGCCTGTTACAGTCTCTTATTATATTACTGCAGTTCTATTTCCAATTTTACCCAGCAAACAGGCATAGATTATTGATTGAATAGCTAATAGACATCTTAAAAACATAAGATTTGATTATCAGATTAAATCTGACCATTAATCTAGAAAGACAACCAATCTTAACAAAAGAAAAAGATTGATAGCTGCAGAGACAAAGCTAAACATAGGAGAACTTTACTTTCATTTCCTTAAAACCCATTTCATTGTGTCGTCAAATATTATAATAAGATGAAAAAACATTATTTTGAACCATGCAGGACGTTGCTTCTGAGATCTTACAATTATGAATTGATGAAACGAAAGAACAGTGAGATGAGTAACTCACCTCAAGAACAGGCCCAACCCTAAAGGTCCCCATGATCTGCTCTTTGGAGACCAATGTGAGGAGGGGAATCAGTGCAAAGGGAATTTGCATGGACTGAAGCACATTAAGCCATTCATTCAAAACGTCCAATGAGGCTTCTGATCTATTAAAAACAATAGCTACAATTATAGTTGGCACAATTGCAAAACTTCGAGTGATCAATGCTCTCAACCATTTCTTTAAACGAAGGTTGAGGAAACCCCCCATTATGAATTGCCCAGCATATGTGCCAGTGATGGTGCTACTCTGTCCAGCCGCCAATAACCCAATTCCCCATATATAAAGAACGGGGAAGGGTCCTCCTCCATACTTTTCCTCAAGATACTGCCCAGCATTCACCAATCCTATGCTATTTGCTTGCTTTGTACCGTAGAACCCCTTAGCAAAAACTGTTGTGACAAATAGATTAATCATGAAGGAGACTAAAAGTGCAGTTGATGACTCAATCGCATAGTAGTTGAGAGCCTCCTGTACCCGGCCTTTCTTATGGGGATCAATCTTCCTTGACTGCACTAAAGCAGAATGCAGGAATACATTGTGAGGCATTATGACACAACCCACAACGCCCACAGCCTGACGAATTGTTTTCGAGCTAAGTCTTGGAAGCAAAATACCTACCGGAAGGAACAAACATGGTTATACCTTAGGATTATTAGAGGACAGAAGTCTTTCTATTTCTGAAATGCCAGTGGGAGGGGCAAGCTATTAAAAAGACAGAAATTTGAGTCATAATAAAAATTGATATTTCAATTACATCATTAGATAAAATTTACCCATCAAAAGTTCTTTTCCACTAGGTTTTGTGTCACCAAACATCCAGGCAAAAGAAAGAGCCATAGTAGCGATGAGAACTGCAAAAGCAGCTTCCAACTTCCTCACTCCATAGTTCTCAAGAAATAGAAAGACAAAACTGTTCAACAACAAAGAGAATAAACCACAGTTAAACGTGTTTGAACATGAAAAGTAGGAAGGGTACAAGCAATTACTTAAAAACATAATAATAAACTAGAGTCAGAAAATTGAAATCAAGAAATGAAACCAGTAAATGTTTAAAAGAGAAAGGTTGATTTATACATGGTTCTCTTACTAGCTTTCAAATTAGAATAGCATATAAAAGTTCATTTTAAACCATTGAATTTCAAAACTTTTGGTGTTGATAAAGGGGTTCACAAGTTCAAAATTATAGTGAGCTAAGACGCTGAGCATGTGGTTGTCATAGTTGAAGAGTCCACCATAACAGGACATAGTGTTCAAAGATAACAGAGATCCAAAAATAACATCAAAGCATAAGCAACCATCCAAGTACAGAGAGGCTATAAGAGGCTTGATAATATCATGTCAGAAAATGAAATCTTTTGCAGAAAAGTTTGAGTTTTGAAAATGAATTCAAGAGTAAGTCCAGTGACATGACATAATTATTAGCTTGACTTGCCTTAAATTATGTGTCGTCTAGGCTCTAGATACAGCAGAAATATTTGAAGTATTACAAATTGGATTAAACTATAAAGCAAATAAGCAACCATCCATGTAAAACTCGTTATGCTTATATGACTATGATAAATACATTTGCAATTGCATCTCTTCTGAAATCGAACCTACAAACAACTAGTTAACAGCCAACTGCTCTATCAAAAAGCTACCAACGAACAATGGGAAATTTAATCTCATAGAATTCCAATTCCAGTTCTCAACCCAAGACCAACAAGAGCCCGAAGTTTCCTTGTAACTCGAGGACAGGTAATCCTTTGCATAGGCTCTGAGTTCTAATTATGAATCATATAAACAAGACCAAAATGATTACCAATCGGAAGCAGTAATTAAAACTCCAGCCCAGAGCGGCAACACCCCTCGGCTAAGAATTTGGATGGCGATGGCACTCCCAATGACCTCTTGAATATCAGCACCAATCAAGGCCAGCTCCGCCATGAACCACAGCACGAACCTAGCCCAATTGGGATACTCGTCCCTGCAGAGCTCAGCCAGGTGGCGACCAGTGGCCACCCCAACCCTCACAGACAGAAGCTGAATCAACAGCCCCATAACGGTCGCCCACATCAACAACCACAGGAGAGAGTAACCAGCAATAGCTCCAGCCTGGAGATCCCCTTCCAGATTCCCCGGATCCAGGAACGCTATGCTCATCAAGAACCCAGGCCCCGTGAACAACCACAGCTTCTTCCATGAGAATGGAGGCACGCTTGAATCCTCCGAATCTTCCACCGAGTCAAAATCTACGACCATGATCTTCTCCCCCGATTCATATGCCACCTCTTCTTCGTCCTCCGATGACGATTGGGGTTGTAACAGCCGGTTGGCCTCTTCGTCCCTGTCGTCTTCTTTCGACTCATCTTCTCGCGCCTCAGCAGCACTCATTGTCAAGCTGCCGGAGCAGTGTTTTTATTTCAAATCTACAATATTCCGGTGCGCACGGGTGGCAGAGATGGAGTGAGTTCCGCTCCGTTGAAGCCAGTTTGTGGTGGAGCTACCGTGCCGTGCGCGGGGTGTCTTGCTACGTGTGCAAAGCCAATGCAGAATTTTATAGTTTTATACGGATCTAGCTAAGCCAAACGGCGGTGTAGTTATTGAATACTCTTATCAGAGTTGCAACCGGTGGAATTGGACCAATAATTGAGTGACATGTCAAGGGTGTAGGGTTTGTTTCGTCTATTTGAACAGACTTTTGCGGTTTTGCCGCATATGATCTTGAGCAGAAACAAGGGTAACTGAGACTGACGCACGCAGAACAACGTTTCGCACCGTCTGTTGTGTGATTATTATTACAACATCCTTTTTATTTTTTTTATTTTATTTTTTGGGTTGGCGATTATTATTACAACATCTCAATTCCCGGCTTTGTTTGGTACGAAGCTTTGAAAAAATGCAATGAAGGGATATAAAAAGGAAGGGAGAAGGAAATATGGATTTGCATTCTCTTATATTAGTTAAGAATAATGATACTTTTACACTTATAAAAATGAGTGTATTATTATTTATATTTTTTTAAAAGTTGTGATTAAATGAAAAAAATGATAAAAAAATAAGTATAATAAATAATATTAAAAAATATAAAAAAGATATATATGTATTATTTGTAATAAGAATATAAGAATTGATTAGTTAATAGTATGAGAAGGTAATATCAAAGAGAGAAAAATATAATTTTTTAATATAATTAATTATAGTAAATTTTTATATAATAAAATTTATATCTTATTTTTTTAATATAATAGTTATGTTATATGAGAGAATTTTATTTTAAGAAGTATTCCTTATCTCCTTTTATTTAGTTTTATAAAATAAAAAATATATATATATATTAATAATATTAGAATGAATAAAAATATATAGAGCTCATTCACTTTTTTCTTTTCTCTCCCAATCTTCCGCCCCCAAACAAAAAAGAGGAATGAAATATTGTATGATCCATAAAAGTTTCACTCCTCATTTTTTTTTCTATTATTTTCATCTCTATCAAATAAAGGATCAATCATTTACTTTACATCTTCTTTTCTTTTCCATTCAATATGTCCATACTAAAAACACCTTAAATGATAACCTGCAAGTGTAACAAGAAGAGACATTTTTATATTATAAAGTTATATTCTATTTTTCTACCCAAAAAAAGTTATATTCTATTCTTTTTTTATAATTTTACATAAAATATTATATTTAAAAGTTATAATTTTTATTTATAAACTGTTATTTATTGAACATTACTTTGTTTAAGAAATACAAAGTCAACAATTCTTGAAGAAATGTAAAATAACTAATATCCATAATTTTTAAATTATTGTAAATTTTTATAGTAATATGACTATATAGGAATTTTAATATTAAAAAGGATATAGATTTTCGTTATACCAAATATCAAATTAATAAACTAATGATATGGAATATGGATAAAAATAAGTACGTGTTTCACATTACCCTATTTCAATTAGATTATCAAATAAACTAAACTATAATTTAAAAAAAAAAGGAAAACTGTGTGCATAAAAAGATTCTTAAATGAAACTAAACTACAAATTTTCAAAATATCGTCATTTCTCAACATGCCACAGATTTACATATAGAAATTCCCTTACATATATCAACACATAGTGACGACTCTTGTTCCCCACAGATGTAACACTCCGAATAGAAACATAATAGTATGTCCGATGGGCGTGTGGCAAACGCATGGAATGAGGAGCATTTTTTTTTTCTTTTAAGTTGCTATAAGTAACGAGTATTAAGTAATTTGCAAACATTTATTTGCTGTTAATTTTAAAATAATGTTTGGATGATGATAAGATATAATTAATAATAAACAAATATTTGATAGCTCATAAAAACATTGGTATTAGAATTTCTTTTTTTCTTGAAATGAAACCTTTAAAGTAAGAGATGGGGAAGGAAAGGAATATTTTTAAAATTTTTAAAAGTAAACATTCTCCTTATTTTGTTAAATGAGAGAAAATATAAAAATTATTATACAAGTTTTTAATCATTATTTATTTATTTTTAAAAAATATTTTATGATAATTTATTTAGAACTTTAGTAAGAATTAAGTGGAATTACTGCACTAATAAAATGTTTAATAAATTTTAATAAAATTCTCTTTAAGTAAATAAATAAGATGTATTCATCTTTAAACTTCTTATGTATTAAGATCATGATATCCTTTAAATTAAATCAAAAGTTATACATTTTTACTTTCTCACTTTATATACAAACTCAATTTAAAAGAGTTTTATTCAATTAATTTAATTTTAATACTTGCAAAACTTTATATACTATGTAGGGTAGAAATAGGTTAGGCTGCACGTCGGAGACATATGGTCTGGCTTGCCTGAGGCCTGATATGGCCTAATCTGTTTACTAAATAAGTTAGGCTAAAACTTTTTAAAAAAATTTGTTTAACTAAAAAGGTCAGGTCTCAAGTCATATAATAGGTCATTTAAGCCTGACAGGCCGGCATGACCTATTTAATTATATATAATATTATATATATCATTATAATAATTATAAATTATAATTATAATTATTAATTTATTATAATATATTAATATATTTTTTAATTAAATTTTAATAAAAGTAGTAACTAAAACTTAAGTTAGTAAGTTAGAATAAAAATAACATATTTATTAATATATTTAATGTAATATATTTATTAGAATGAAAATAATAAGTTAACACTCACCCTTTACTTTTATAGATGTTCATTACTTTCTTACTCTGATTTTTGGTCGATGTGGGATTTGAAAGACTAGAGTAAGAAAGTGAGCAACTTGGTATATCTTCAAGTCCCACATCGACCAAAGATTAGAGTAAGAAAGTAGTGAGCATCTATAAAATTAGAAGGTAAGTGTTAAATTATAACAAAGGCCTATTGACTTTGAGTAGGCCTGTTGGCTTATTTCAAGGCTTAGGCCGATTAGCTTATGTAAAGATATATTGACTTATTTAAAGGCAGGTCTGTTAGTCTATGTAAGACATGTTGACCTATTTAAAGGTAGATTTGTTAGCCTATGTAAATGCTTTTGTTGGCTTATTTAAATGTAGGCATGTTAGCCTATTTAAATATCTCATTACAAAGTAGACCTTTAAATAGGCTTTTAGGCCAGACTAGGCTTTTAAAAAGGCCAAGTTAAGCCTTAAAAATTGACTTATTACAAACTTACATGTCAGAATCATACCTTATAATTAGGATACAGGTCAGATCTATTTAAGACAAAACCTGACCTGACATGACCTATTTACACCCCTCTATATCTTTATAAAATATTAACCCTCTCCTCCAAATTAACCCTTACCTTAATGGATAATAAATGAGCGTCATAAGAACTTCTTTCGGTGTACTACTCTACTTTTGTTTCTTGACAACAAAGTAAAGAGAACAATTCCAAAAGCTCTAAGGAAAATAAAAGCGTAACTGAGATGCTGAACTAAAAAATATTGCATTATACAAGCCATGTGAATTAGTTGAGACTGAGCACTTTGCGATTGTTTGAAACTCGTCCGTCAGCAATAATCGATCAGCAACATTTTTGGAAGAAGAGTCTCCAATCACCCCTCCCCCTGGGTGCTATTATATATGTAGTTAATTTTGGGGGTCCTAGCTCGTCGCATCTGCAGCCATAACAACAGCCATCGGATTTGATAAGAAAGTGAAGTGGGCCATCCTCAAACACTTTCACTAGTTCCCTTTGTTGATTCTCTGATGCTTGTGATGGAATTTCCCGTGTTTGTTCCCGAGATATTTGCTCTGTTTTTCAAATTGGATTTCCATTGGAATCTTTTGCTATTTTATCGGGAAATTAGTTTTCAAAGGTGGTCCAGTTTTAGCCTATATTCAATCCACATTTTCAACAACATTCAGCAACGTTTACACGCAAGAATCTCGCGCTCCCACGCCCTGCTCATGTTTGTTGAATTCTGTGATGGGCAGAGCTCTATAAATTGAACGTGTTGTTCTCAGTTTGGGGTTACTAAGTCTGCTCCTCTCTTCAAAAAACAAAACACCATCGAGTTATGAGCGAGCAAAGGTTTGGAAAAACAAGGCAGAATTCGGGTTACAGGTGAAGGGTGACAACGTTTGAAAGCAAAGTAGAAACTGGGTCAATGTGGAAGAATAAACTTTAATTGCAGTGGGTAGAAGTAGGTGTTCTCGATCTGTTTTAGCTTCCGCTATATTGATCTGAATATGTTGCTTGAGTTGTTTAACATGTTTAGATCGAAATTTTAATCTTACATTTTGGTATCAGAACTTGTATATGCCTCTGCCTTGCTTATTGTTTGTTCTGTGTTGGAGTTTCAAATTGAAGAATATGGGCATTGTGTTTTAGACCTTTTTTTAATCTAAACTAAAATTGGAAATCAGAATGAAATTGAGTTTCTAAGCTTTCTGTGTTTTTAAATGTTGTTTTTGGTATCGAAAATGGCCAAAAACTGTCGAGTTTTCTGATAACACTGTATTTTATACATTTTATAATCCTCTCACTAGGCTTTTTAAGGTTCAATTAGGCTTAATTAAGTTAGTTTTGACACATTTTATGATTTTGAGCCAAATTAGATAATTAAATAAATTATTGCATAAATTAACTGTAATAATCTCTTTGGCAATGTTTAGTAAACTGGCTATAACTTGAGTTGCAAAAATCTGATTGATGTGATTTTGGTCTTGTAGGAAAGTTAAGACAAGTTCCTACAACTTTCATGTTGAACATTTTTCCAGAATCAGACTCCTTGGAGGTGATATTGAGCTTTGAAATCAAAATAGAGAAGAGCTGAAACCGGGCCTAAAATACTTGTGCAATAATTGGACCATATCTTGAGTTCTAGGCATGATTTTGGATTGAAACCAAAGCCATTTTAAAGCAAATATTCAGGCCTACAACTTTCATGAAGACCACTTCTCTCAAAAATGAAGAAATGACTGGACACACGGTTGTGTATTTACTCAATTATTATTTAAAAATAATAATAAAAAAAGAAAAGAGAGATGTCATGCATGACGTTTTCGTTTAAATAATTCCAGTTACTGTGCATTGCATAATAACCTGAAATTGGGCATCGCAATTCACAATTGGAGATTCACAATTGAATTCAGAATTGAGAGAAGGAGATTCGACGGGGGAGACGCTGCTGGAGAGAGGCTTTTGGGCAGTGCCCTGCTTCTCTCCTCAGTCTCCCTCTAATTTCTTTTCTCTCTCTTTTTCTCTTTTTCTCTTTTCTAGTTTATGTGTAAATAAGTTCCAGTCTACTTGGGTCAAAGTGTGAAGCTCTTAGTAATAAAATAAGGTTAGATTTATTCCTCTCTTGTGCTTTAATGATTTATATTTTTAAGTAGTTATTATGCGTGTTATATTTTGTTTCTGATAATTTAGAAATTACCCTTGTGAATAGGAGTTTTTGATTTATTGTAGACAAAATATTGACACAATAAATGCTTTAACCCATTTATAAGTGGTGGTAATAATTAAAGGAAATATAATATAATTACGTATATTATTTTATTTCGTATTATATTTTGTTTCCAATCAATTTAGAAACGCTCCTTGTAAAATGGAGTTCTTGATTTGTTGTAGACAAGAGATTGGCATAATGAATGCTTTAACCCATTTATAAGTATTGGTGTTAGAAACTCTCCTTGTAATGTGAAAATCTTGATTTATTGTAGACAAAATATTAGCACAGTGAATGTTTGATCCCATTTATGAGTGATGATATTAATAGATGATTAAAGGAAACATAATATAATTACGTATATTATTTTAATGGATTTTTAACGTTGTATTTTCTGATTTGAACCTCCATGTTGCGAGGATTCTATTTGAGTTATAAAAGGAATTAATCTTACTTTTACTTTATTTACCAAGAGTGGATCATTTTACCCAAGTAAATAATTTTTACTATAGTAACTAAATATTTACCTCATCTTAAATAATCTTCATCAATTCCCTGTGGATCGATTCCTGACTCACCGAGAATTTATTACTTGAGACAACTTGCACTTGGGTTTGTAAATGCAACAATTAAAAAGTGTGCATCAAGTTTTTGGCGCCGTTGTGGGGACTTGTTTTGAGGAATAAATTTTTGGTGTAAATATTTTTGTACATAGTAAAAAGTAAATAGTATGTGAATAGTGTGTGAATATTGCGTGAATAGTATATGAATAGTGTGTGAATAGTGTGTAAATAGTAGCGTGAATAGTATGAATAGTAAAAATGAAAAAAATAAAAAAAATAATTTTTTTTTGGGTAAGTAGTGTGAATAGTATAAATATGATAAATAATGTGTGAATAGTGTGAATAGTAAAAAAGTAAAAAAAATTAAAAAGAATGAAAAACAAAAAAAGTGGTAACACCTGACAAAAAAAAAAAAAAAAGTAAAATTAAAAAAAAAAAGTTAAGCCTTTTTTTTTTTTTTCTTTTCTTGTACATATTAATAGTGGGGTTAATTCTCCTTATTATTATTATTATTATTATTATTATTTTTGTACAAATGGTAGAGTAATTCTCCTTTTAATTTTTGTAAATATTAACAAATGTGGGGATTCTCTCCATTTTATTTTTATTTATTTATTTAATTTTTTTTGTCCTTACTAATTAGTGGGGTAATTTTCCTTTTAATTTTTGTACATACTAACATACTAATTGTGGGGGTATCTCTCCCTTTTAATTTTTTTTTGGTACATACTAACAAATGGGAACCTCTCCTTTTACTTTCTGTAATTTACTTTTTGCACTTTATTATTTTTTATATTTTATTTTTTGCACTTTATTTATTTATTTATTTATTTTTTGTTATTTATTTTCTGTCATTTATTTTTGTTATTTATTTTTTTATTTATTTTCTGTTTTATTTTTTATTTATTTTTTTATTTTTGTTATTTATTTATTTTCTGTCATTTATTTGTTGTAATTTATTTTTGTTATTTATTTATTTATTTAAATATTTATTTGGTGGTTGGTTTATTACCCCACCTTTGTTATTTTTTATTTGGTGGTTGGTTTATTACCCCACCTTTGTTATTTTTTTTTTTATTTGGTAATTAGTTTATTCTACACCTTTGTAAATATTTATTTGGTGGTTGGTTTATTATCCCACCTTTGTTATTTTTTTTATTTGGTGGTTGGTTTATTCCACACATTTGTAAATATTTGTTTGGTGGTTGGTTTATTCCACACCTTTGTAAATATTTTTTTTATTTTTTTATTTTTTTCTATTTCTTTTTCTATTTTGTTATGTGTAATTAATTTGTGTGTTTTTAGGGTGAAGACGTAACTTGATTCAATTGACATGTATTAAGATTGGAATTCTAATTAACTCTTTTCTATTCAATTTGAGTGTTTATTATGGTTCATAATGCTTTTATGAATTGGCCACTCATAAATTGATCTAGTGGGTATATGTGTAATCCGAAATGTTTGCATATGACCTAGACCATAAATAATAAAGTGTCATGATTGATAATCATCTAGGAATGGAGGTTATAGGTTGTGTGGGAGAACTATGGTATTTTTCCATGAGAATACATAGAGTAAAAGTCATGCCTTTAAATGTTTTTAATTACTGATTCTCCCCATCAATTGAATGATTAGAAATTGATTAGAAGGAAGGTTCCAAAGCTACTCTATTGTCTATGATAGACTATTGAATCAAGTGAAGTCTGATCCCTAGTATTCTAATTTCATGTGTTCTCATTACCAAAAAAAAAAAAACAAACAAACAAACAAAATAAAACAAAAAAAACAAAAAAAAAACTTTTGTTTTCTTTTTTTCTAATTTCGTATGTCTTAGTGTTTGTTTTTCTTTTCTTTTTAAATATTCAACTTTATTTTGACCTTTTGGTCATTTGTCGATTTTCTCTACAAGTTTTTGTAAATCTAGGTTGATACGATGGATTTTGTTGCTTCAAGAATTCAAAATGAGCCTAAAATTTTGTTGTTGATTTGTCCATACTTACAATAGGCTCACCTTTTGAAATCGCACCTATCAATGATCATTTTTCTAATGAATTTTTAATTTTCAATTTTATGGTTTGATTTGCCAAAATTGTCAATTTTTCTTGTAATAAGAGAAGTTGTTCTTTGTGGATGGTTTCCGCAAATAAAAAAATATATTTTTCATTAAAGAATGACTGAGTAAGGAGACATTAGGTGAAATCTTTTTGACTCTTGAGACGCATTCTTGTGAATTTGTGCAGTATGAATTTATTAATTTGTGGAATCTCTTCAAAGGTAAGTAAGTGCGTTACAGTCTTGGGAATCTGACTCAAAAAGACCTTGTTTGCCAATTTATAAGAAAATTGGATGGGAAGCCTATCCTCGACTCATAGAAGGCGTTGAAGCCGTTACTGGACGTAAAATCAGAGGAAGATGTGAGCCACAATCACAACTACATGTATATATTTTCTTGTATATCTTCTTCTTATGACAGCCTTGATCTAGTAGCAGCTCAGCTAGAAGTGGTCTGAAAGAAATGTTGTGTGAAGCAGTAAGAAAAGGAAGCCAGTCAAGACACTCCATCTGTATAAATTATTTCAATCTTTGGTCATACTTTGTTTATTTCTATATTTGTGTGAGGTTTCTCTTTTCAGTAATTGCGATAACAGGTACTATCTTCTATCTTTTTCCTTTCTATTTTTTTTAACATTGAGGACAATGTTGTGATCTAGTTGGAGGGAAAGATAGTTGTGTAAAAAAGAAAAAAAAAGAAAAAAAGTGTGTTTATGTTTGTCGTGTGTAGAGTTGTGTAAAAAAAAATCCAAAAAAAAAAAATTAGGAAGTGTGTGTATTAATATGTTTGTCATGTTTATATGTTTGTCAGTAATTTTCTAACCTAAACCAATTAAGGATGGCAGAGTAAGGAGTAAATTTTGCTGTGATTGTAATTTTACTCTTGAGACGCGTCTAGATTGGGGCAGATACCTTGTTTGTGTGGAAGTAGCAATTCAAATTCAGGGAAGTTTGCATGATTGAGTAAATTGTCTTCTTTCTTAAACATCACGTGCTTGGTTATGGATGTTAAAATTTTTGTGGATTGAGAATGATGGATATATGCCTTGTGAGATTTTGAGCCTATAAATGAATGAATTGAACATCTGTACCATTCTCTTCTTTCTTGTGTGATTTTTTTTCTCATGGAATTGTTACTCTAGAACTTGCTTTGATTCTTTTTGAAGCTATATTTTCACATGCATACATAAACATGATTGAGGCAAATTTTCTTGAATTAACTACTTTGACCAAATAGCTAACCTTACATATTTTCCTTTGCTTAACCCCTTTGAGCTTATTTGACCATTCTTTGTTTCTAACTCATTACGTGCCTTAAATGAAAAACCATGTTCTAACCCAACCTTAGGGAATAAGAGAGCATTGAATTTGTTATTTGATGAGTTCTTGAACAAGTGTGGGGGTGCATGTGCAGATTGGTTATATAAAAAAAAAGGAAAAAATGTTTCTATAAAAAAAAGAGAGCTGATTATTGCTACAATCAAAAAAATGCACCATGTGATATTTTCATACCTAGATTGAGGGTGGATGATTGGAAATAACAAGAATAGAAGGAGAATGTTCAAGCTTAACAATGAATTCAACTTACCAATTGATCTTCAACAAAACATTAGTCAGATATTGGTCATTGTCCTATATGAGGAAGAACTAAGAAATTCTTGAGAAATTTAGACTGAATGTTCTCAAACATCTTCTCCATTCTAACTGTATCATAATGCTCTTTTATTCTCTTTGGCATTTAACTTGACATATCTATATTACTTCCACCTTTACCTTGGCCCCATTAAAACCTTGATTAAAGTCCTCATGATTTGTGTATATATGTTGTTTTTGAGTAGTGGAGAAGTAGAAGATAAGTAAGCTTATGGTAGTGCAATTATTCATGAGTTGAATAGAGTGAAATACTAACCTTTTTAAACACTTGAGAGATTGAGAGTGAATTCTGTGAGGATCTATCATTCTTGATTCATTCTTTTCAACTGAAGTTTCCTTGCTTGTTGGTTTGAGATGTGAAGACATGTTACCTCATGAATGTTTTGATCCTTGAATGTCTAGTTGCTCTTCTTAAGTCATTAAATTCTTTGGAGTTTTTAGTTTTTGAGTTTGTGTTGTTTTTCTTTATTCTTTAGTTTTTGTCTTTTGTGTTTTGCCCAGGAGTGCAAAAGTTAAGTGTGGGAGAATTTGATAACACTGTATTTTATACATTTTATAATCCTCTCACTAGGCTTTTTAAGGTTCAATTAGGCTTAATTAAGTCAGTTTTGACACATTTTATGATTTTGAGCCAAATTGGATAATTAAATAAATTATTGCATAAATTAACTGTAATAATCTCTTTGGCAATGTTTAGTAAACTGGCTATAACTTGAGTTGTAAAAATCTGATTGATGTGATTTTGGTCTTGTAGGAAAGTTAAGACAAGTTCCTACAACTTTCATGTTGAACATTTTTCCAGAATCAGACTCCTTGGAGGTGATATTGAGCTTTGAAGTCAAAATAGAGGAGCTGAAACCGGGCCTAAAATACTGTGCAGTAATTGGACCATATCTTGAGTTTTAGGCATGATTTTGGATTGAAACCAAAGCCATTTTAAAGCAAATATTCAGGCCTACAACTTTCATGAAGACCACTTCTCTCAAAAATGAAGAAATGACTGGACACACGGTTGTGTATTTACTCAATTATTATTTAAAAATAATAATAAAAAAAGAAAAGAGAGATGTCATGCATGACGTTTTCGTTTAAATAATTCCAGTTACTGTGCATTGCATAGTAACCTGAAATTGCCTATAAAAGGCATCGCAATTCACAATTGGAGATTCACAATTGAATTCAGAATTGAGAGAAGGAGATTCGATGGGGGAGACGCTGCTAGAGAGAGGCTTTTGGGCAGTGCCCTGCTTCTCTCCTCAGTCTCCCTCTAATTTCTTTTCTTTCTCTTTTTCTCTTTTTCTCTTTTCTAGTTTATGTGTAAATAAGTTCCAGTCTACTTGGGTCAAAGTGTGAAGCTCTTGGTAATAAAATAAGGTTAGATTTATTCCTCTCTTGTACTTTAATGATTTATATTTTTAAGTAGTTATTATGCGTGTTATATTTTGTTTCTGATAATTTAGAAATTACCCTTGTGAATAGGAGTTTTTGATTTATTGTAGACAAAATATTGGCACAGTAAATGCTTTAACCCATTTATAAGTGGTGGTAATAATTAAAGAAAATATAATATAATTACGTATATTATTTTATTTCGTATTGTATTTTGTTTCCAATCAATTTAGAAACGCTTCTTGTAAAGTGGAGTTCTTGATTTGTTGTAGACAAGAGATTGGCACAATGAATGCTTTAACCCATTTATAAGTATTGGTGTTAGAAACTCTCCTTGTAATGTGGAGATCTTGATTTATTGTAGACAAAATATTGGCACAGTGAATGCTTGATCCCATTTATGAGTGATGATATTAATAGATGATTAAAGGAAACATAATATAATTACGTATATTATTTTAATGGACTTTTAACGTTGTATTTTTCGATTGGAACCTCCATGTTGCGAGGATTCTATTTGAGTTATAAAAGGAATTAATCTTACTTTTACTTTATTTACCAAGAGTGGATCATTTTACCCAAGTAAATAATTTTTACTATAGTAACTAAATATTTACCTCATCTTAAATAATCTTCATCAATTCCCTGTGGATCGACCTCGGACTCACCGAGAATTTATTACTTGAGACAACTTGCACTTGGGTTTGTAAATGCAACAATTAAAAAGTGTGCATCATTTTCCATTCGGGTTCGCAGGTTACAACTGGGTCAAAATGACCCGGCTCAAGGAAGAAGACGACCCAAGGGACTTTTCTGGAAGTACTGTGTTTGTCATTTTATTTGATTGAAAACTGATTTCAGCATTTATTAAAAGCTTACACGTTTTTTACTTTTGAATATTTTTTTTTCTTTTTTGAATAATTGGAAAAAGACAAATACCGTACATTAAAGCTATATTTCTTGAAATCTGTGTGTATGACTTTATGATCACTATACATGCAAAACTATATTAAATAACATTTATGCATTGTTATTCAATTTATTTGCATTTATTTAAGATGTTATGCAAATATTTAGCTCTTTATTAAGAATTAATTAATGTTAAGTGATTGATACAATTTTAATTAATTAGGGAATGGCCACAACATCTTCAATTAATTAGGATTATATATTAAGTTTTAGAATCACATTAAGACATTAATTGTAATTAATCATGTGTTATGTAATGAAATATACCTACAGGAATTTTGTTATATTTGTATGATTAATTAGGATAAAATATCAAATTATATTTCTTAATCTACCCACAGGAATTAAGAAAATGAACATAATTTGGTAGTTTTGTCATAAGGATACTGGATGAATCTAATTGAATAAGGCTTTAGCCTATAGGCAAGTTTTATGTTGCTAGATTCATAGATTAAGACATGATTTACATTGATAAAATATGACATTTAATTTTGTCTCAAATTATGAATAATGATCATGTATGTTTGAACTTTGCAGTTATTCAACCTGCGAACATTTTTGATATTAAGTGTGATATTTCCAAATTAAGGGGTGACAACTATAAAGTTTGGAAGGAGAGAGTTCTTCCCCATTTGGGCTGGATGGACATTGATTATGCTATTAGGAAAGATGAACCACCTGGTATTTCTGAAACCAGCACTCCAGATGCTGTTGACCTTTATGAAAAATGGGAGAAATCTAATTGTCTCTCCATGATGTTCATAAAGACCAAAATAGTTGCTGGTATCCTTAGTTCTATCGACCAGCATAATAAAGTCAAGGATCTTTTGAAAGCCATTAATGATAAATTTGCTACATCTGACAAGGTGTTTGCTAGCACTCTGATAATACAGTTCTCATCCATGAAGCTCACTGGGATAAGAGGTGTGCGTGATCACATCATGCGCATAAGGGATATAGCGGCTCAGTTGAAAGCCTTGGAGGTTACCATGTCAGAATCTTTCCTGATACACTACATTTTGTGCACTCTGCCTCAGCAATATGGCCCTTTCAAAATCTCTTATAACACACATAAGGATAAGTGGTCAATTAATAAGCTATTGACTATGTGTGTTCAAGAAAAAGAAATGTTGATGATGGAACATGGCGAAAGGGTGAACTTGACTATTGACGAAAAGAAAAAGAATGATCAAGCCAAAAACAAGGGCAACATTCCCCCTCAGTCAGTCATAAAAAAAGAGTCAAAGTGTTTCTTCTGTAAGAAGAAGAGGCACATAAAGAAAGACTGCTGAAAGTTTAAGAACTGGATCGACAAGAAAGGTATTCCATTTATATTTATTTGTTATGAATCTAATATGGTTAGTGTTAATCATAACACGTGGTGGATTGATTCTGGTTCTATAATCCTTGTTTATAATACCATGCAGGGTATGGAAAACCTAAGGAAGGCAGTGGAAAGTGAACAATGCATCGATTCAGGAGAGAAGATGAGTTCACATGTGGAAGCCATTAGGACATGCAGTGTGGTTTTAAGCAGTGACTTTATTTTATGTTTAGAAAAGACATTTTATGTTCCTAATTTTTCTAA
The DNA here is from genome assembly GCA_029884595.1 of Ormosia semicastrata. Taxonomy (NCBI): domain Eukaryota; kingdom Viridiplantae; phylum Streptophyta; class Magnoliopsida; order Fabales; family Fabaceae; genus Ormosia; species Ormosia semicastrata. The sequence continues at coordinate 8,976,876 of JAQQTO010000046.1, read as the reverse complement.
GAATTTGATTTCTGTTTCAAGACTTGCACCTTTGGATTTTTCTTTTAATTTTTTAGATTCTAGTTTTACTTTGTCCAATAAATCTGAAATTATTGGTTTTGGTACATTACTTGATGGTCTTTACTCTATTAATTTACAAAATGACGTTACTTGTAATTCTATGCATGTTACTGCTAGTTTAAAATGATGTGTTGTGAATGAGGAATCCTATGTTGTGGCACTAGAGATTGGGACACATCTCCATTGAAAGAATTAAGCGATTAGTGAATGAAGGGATACTTAGTACTTTGGATTTCACTGATTTTGAGACTTGTCTTGATTGTATTAAGGGTAAACAAACTAACAAGTCTAAAAAGGGTGCAAAGAGGAGCTCGAACCTGTTGGAAATCATACATACAGATATTTGCTGTCCAGACATGGACGCAAGTAGTCCAAAATACTTTACCACTTTTATAGATGATTATTCACGATATATGTATCTCTACTTACTTCGTTCTAAGGATAAAGCTTTGGATGCCTTTAAGGTTTTTAAGGCTGAAGTGGAGAAGCAATGTGGAAAGCAATTAAGATCGTGAGATCCGATAGAGGTGAAGAGTACTATGGTAGATACACGGAGAATGGACAAGCACCTAGTCCATTTGCGAAGTTTCTTCAAGAACAAGGGATTGTTGCCCAATACACTATGCCTGATTCTCCAGATCTTGAAGCACTAAAGACGACTGTGTATATATTAAACCGAGTTCTGAAGTTTGCGACATATACGCAAAAGACACCTTTTGAGTTATTCAAAGGTTGGAAACCAAGTTTGCGACATATATGCATTTGGAGATGACCGTCTGAAGTGAGAATTTATAACTCACAAGAGAAGAAACTAGACCCAAGGACTATTAGTGGGTATTTCATTGGATATGCTGAAAAGCCCAAAGGGTATAGATTCTATTGTCCATCACACAACACTAGGATTGTAGAATCAAGAAATGCAAAATTTCTTGAAAATGACTTGATCAGTGGGAGTGATCAGTTTCAGGACATTGCTTCTGAAAAGGATCACTATGAGGCTCAACCCTCTGGATCAAGCAACAGATTGATTGTCATTCACGCCCCTCAAGTACAAACGAGTGTTAGACGACAGGTAATTGAAGTTCCACAAGCTGTTGAAAATGATCCTGTAGATCAAATTGTTGATAAAGAACAAGATAATGTTGAACAACTAGTTGGACAACAGTTCCTCAAGAAGATAACGAGGCAACATTAAGAAGATCTACTAGAGTCAAAAGGTCAGCAATTTCTAGTGATTATGTAATGTATCTGCAAGAATCAGACTATAACATTGGAATCGAAAATGATCCTGAAATGTTTTCACAGGCCATGAGTTCTAAGGAATCAAATTTGTGGTATAATGTCATAAAAGATGAGATGGATCCTATGGCATCTAACCGAGTCTGGGATCTCGTTGAGTTGCCTAATGGTGTAAAAGCCATTAGATGTAAATGGATCTTTAAAACAAAAAAAGACTCACAAGGCAACATTGAGAGACATAAGGCAAGACTTGTTGCCAAAGGATTCACTCAAAGAGAAGGAATCGACTACACGGAGACATTTTCTCCTATATCCAAGAATGATTCTCTCCGGATAATTATGGCATTAGTAGGTTATTTTAATTTTGAGTTACATCAAATGGATGTGAAAACGGCGTTCCTCAATGGTAATTTAGAGGAAGAGGTTTACATGAAACAACTTGAAGGATTCTCCTCTAGTGATGGTGAGCACTTAGTCTGCAAGTTTAATAAATCCATCTATGGATTGAAACAAGCCTCCCGCTAGTGGTATTTAAAATTTCATGAGGTCATCACTTCATTCAGTTTTAAAGAGAACGACATAGATCAATATATGTTTGCTTGTTTTCTTGTGTTATACGTTTGCTTGCGACTAATGTTAAGGGTATGCTATATAAGGTGAAACAATTTCTCTCGAAGAATTTTGATATGAAGTATATGGGAAAGACATCTTATGTCATTGGCATTAAGATCCAGAGGGAAAGATCTCGAGGCATTTTGGGTTTATCTCAAGAGACCTATATCAACAAAGTTTTAGAGAGATTTAACATGAAGGATTGTTCACCGAGTGTAGCTCCCATTGTAAAGGGTGACAAACTCGATTTGAGTCAGTGCCTGAAAAATGATTTCGAGTAGGAACACACGAAGAACATTTCATATGCTTCAGCTGTTGGAAGCCTTATGTATGCTCAAGTTTGCACTAGACCTAACATTGTATATGTTGTTGGAGTTTTGGGAAGATATCAGAGTAGTCCAGGTATTGACCATTGGAAAGCTGTAAAGAAGGTGATGAGATATCTTCAAGGGACAAAGAACTACATGCACATATACAGACGGACTAATGATTTGGGAGTGATTAGCTACTCCAATTCAGACTATGCTGACTGCATTGATACCCAGAAATCAACATCTGGTTATATTTTTATGCTAGCTAGTGGAGTTGTATCTTGGAGAAGTGCAAAGTAGACCTTGACTGCTACTTCCACTATGGAGGCTGAGTTCGTTTCTTGTTTTGAGGCTACCTCGCATGGTGTATGGTTGAAGAGTTTCATATCTGGGCTTAGAGTTGTGAACTTTATTTCTAGGCCATTGAAGTTGTACTGTGACAACTCTGCTGCGGTATTTATGGCTAAGAACAACAAGAGTGGAAGTCGAAATAAGCATATCGACATCAAATATTTAGCCATAAGAGAACATGTTAAGGAAAAGAAAGTGGTCATTGTACACGTTAGCACTGAGTTGATGATTGTCGATCCTTTGACTAAAGGCTTGCCACCAAAGAATTATAAGGATCATGTAGTACGAATGAGACTTGGTTCCATGATGTGATTTTCGTTGTACGTACATTTATTATTTTCAATGAAACTCTTATTCAGTTTGATATTTTTTCATATGTTTTTGTGCACATATTTGTTTATTTTGAGAAATATCATTTGGTTTTGACCTAGAATAAACATATGGTTTATTCATTAAGTTAAGGGTTAGTATAAGAGACTTGATATATTGTGATACATGGAAGATAATACTCGCTATCAGAGGACCTATAGCCACTATTTATATATCTTGTTTCTTGTTATGATTGATGTTGGGTTAAATGGACCAAGTGGGAGAATGATGGAATTTCCCGTGTTTATTCCCGAGATATTTGCTCTGTTTTTTCAAATTGGATTTCCGTTGAAATCCTTTGCTATTTTATCGAGAAATTAGTTTCCAAAGGTGGTCCATTTTCAACCTATATTCAACCCACATTCTTAGCAACGTTTACACGCGAAAATCTTGCGCTCCCACGCCCTGCTCACGTTTGTTGAACTCTATGATGGGTAGATATCTATAAATTGAATGTGCTGCTTTCAGTTTTGGGTTACTAAGCCTGCTCCTCTCTTCAAAAAACAAAACATCATCGAGTTATGAGCGAGCAAAGGTTTGGAAAAATAAGGCAAAATTTGGGTTACAGGTAAAGGGCGACAACGTTTGAAAGCAAAGCAGAAATTGGATCAGTGTGGGAGAATAAACTTTAATTGCAATGGCTGGAGGTAGGTGTTCTCGATCTGTTTTGGCTTCTGCTATGTTGATCTGAATATGTTGCTTGAGTTGTTTAACATGTTTAGATCGATATTTTAATCTTACAGCCTGCCCATTATTTGGTTCCCAGCCATGAACATGTTTCTAATAATTGCAATCTTTTGTAAATTCTTCAACAAAATTGGATTGCTGTGACTGTGAGTGTGGAGTACTTGTCAGCCTGCAAGAGAGAAAATGACATTTGTTCTCCACTCAAAACGCTGTTGGACCCCTTGGGGGCAGCCAAAAAAAAGACTGGGAGCGAAGACTGAAAAATTGGCCTGTAATAGTCCAAGAGAGTTGTTGCACCACCATTTTCAAGCCACACTTGGACTCTACGATGTAGACTTTAGCTTGGGAAAATATTCATTTTAAGATTGAAGATTAAGATTCAGAGCATCGGTGAGATTATTTATCCATAATTCTAAAGCTGATATAATCAGTTCCTATAACCAGCTGGCTGTTTGGCAGTGGCGACAAGTTTCTACTCGCCAAATTGACCCAAACACTATGCTTCACATGTTAGAAGGATAATCGTTTCATGTATTAGGGTGGCTCCAGATTCCAGCAATCAGACTAACAATTGTTTGAGTCGTATTAAATTTCGTTTTAACAATTTAGAGATAGAAGGTCTTATTAAGTGTAGCTTCCTCCATGCCTTAAGTGCGAGGACTATATCAGAGAAGGTGAGGAATGGGGATACATTTTTCAAGACAAAATGACTAAGGTTTTGATAAAAAGAAATGTCTGTGATAAAAAAATTTAGTAGGGAAAAAAGGAATAACATCGGAGATGTACTTTGATTCATGCCGGTTCACTGATGGATAATTCGAATCGGCTGTCCACAACAGAATTAGAACCTAGAAATTCAATTTTATATCATACATCTTTTGCTTATTCTGGAAAAGAGATAATAGTTCATAGGGAATGGGCTGAATGTAATCGGGACATAGGTTTTGAAAGTGAGTAAATATATGGGAGCACTCTCGGCAGGTAACATATTTTCTTAAATTAAAAAAATAATTTCTAGCATCTTTGAAGAGTTCTGTTAAATAGGGCAGTGGTTCAAATGTAGTTGAAAATTTAAATTTCAGCGAAAGATGCAGAATTGATATAATTAATAAGCAATTAAGCTTTAATTCTATAACTGACTAGAACTCAGTGAATCAAGTAATCAACAAACGCTGAAACAATGTGCAAATTACACTGTCTAAGTAACAACAATATTATCAAAGTGTGTTGCTCTGAGTGAAAGGAGTTCAGTCCCTTAAGCATATTGCCTTGGATTCGATTTTAGAATTTATATATATGAAAATAACATAATTAAAATAAGTCATCGCTTAGTGCATGTTTGGTATGGCTTTTCAACAGCTTTTTTTGGGAAAAAAGCTGTTTGAATAATGTTTAATCATGTTTGGTAAAATTAGCTTTAGCTTTTACACGAAATTCAATGTAAAATAAAAGCTTTTTAAAGCTGATTTTTATAATCTTCAAGATTGTTTTATGATTTTAAATTTTATAGATTATTTCTTACATTTTGATATGTAAATACTATTTTGTCCTCAGTCAAATAATTTTTTTAATCATTCTATACTTATTTTAGTAATTTAATACATAAAAGCGATTCTTTTTTATATCATCCAAACGAATTAGATTAACGTAAAATCGCTTTACAGCTAATGCATCCAAACATAAAAATGAATCAATTATAATCGATTATAACAAAAAGCTTTTATACAATAATCGATTACTAAGCATAATCAAATTTTTGCAGCTATCCCAAACACACACTTAGATGACTGATCATACTCAAGAAATTAGTTTTCCAATTATCAAGTAGGAGATATTCTACGAAATCAAAAAAGCAAGAAGACAATTTTTTAGGTGATAAAAAAAATTTTGAGTCAGTGCCGCTAAGATGAACACTGTCCAAATCATAGTAACTCATTCCCCTGCAGCTTGATGCAAAAAATAGAAAGCCATGGAAGTACATTGAGGTACGGAAAGAGTAGCAAGCAGAGAAAATAATATCACTCACTCTCTTCACAAAACCTGCGTCCAATTTCTAATTTCCTCTCAAATGAACCCACTATTTACATGATCTTCCAATATCATAATCATTACCAGTTGACAAGCCTAATTATGAAATAATCTTCGTACTTTGTGAATAAGCCTTCGGCATATGGGACACACTTTGCTGTCCCCATCGACAATCCTGCAAAATGCATTCTAATGAGAATCTCCTAAAATTTGCATGCAGGTAAAGTATATGAAAATCTTCTGCAGTGTTTACCTCTGTGCACAGTCATAGCAAGTGGCACAATGTCCACAAGGAACAAAAAAGCTGTTGCGTTGTTCATCATAACAAATGACACATAATTTTTCATCATATAACTCCTCTGAAGAGCTACTGGACGCTCCTGATTCTTCGTCATCTTCTTCATTTGTTCCATGTGACAATCGATTTGGCTCCACATGCATCAAGGGCTCAGTTTCAGTTTGCATTGCAACTACATTACTTGTTCTATATGTGTCGACTATAACATTAGTATTCCGATCATCACCATCAGAGACTCCAAGGAATTTCAGTATCAGATAAACAACAATCATCATAAATCCTATAAATTGAAAAAGGCAGCATCTTTAGTAACAAATAATAAATTAAACTAATGCGTCACAAGAAGACATTTTAATCACCGTACCCAAAAGTAATACGTAGGTTAGCACACGAGCCACAAAAGAAACTTCAACATACAATCCGCCAACATCTCCCTGCAATCAATTTGTATGAACAATGTTGAATTACTTTGGTGAAGATCCATAAGAACAAGTCCATAAAGATATATGAGTCAGACAAGGTTAGCTATGCCTGACGTTGTTGGGTGCCGTAAGAATAACATAATGCGTGTTGGGGAAGAGAAAACTGAGCCTGCACGATCCATTTGCAATAGAGCACATGTTCTTGGCTTTGGTGGTATCATAAATCTTTCCCGAAACATTAACATTCATAGTCAATATTATGCTCCTGGCATTCATGTTTAGAACCCCAATGTGGTATCTATCATCTTCCTCGACGATATATTCAGCTTCTTTACCTAGAAATGTCCAAAATATCAAACACACACCCTGCCTTTTTCAAAAAATTTAGATATTTAGTTACATGCTAATCATAGAAAATTGGGTGTAACGCGGGCCAATAGAATTGGAAATTGTTAGGTGATAAATATCAAATTTGGGTTCGACAGAGGAAATGCCTCAAGTGTAAAAATGTGAGGCTACTTTTCGACGAAATATGACATGACAGAGAATGATAAAAGATGTCAGCCATAATGTGACTTGGTGACGAAAATGACTAAGTTATAATTTGACAAAATCAATGTGTCAGGAGAATATTATTTGATAATAATGGCTAAAAGCCAAGTTCTGTCGAATGATGTATAAATTATCGAAGAAAATGGAAGAATGAAAAGTGTCAAGTTACGATTCGATAGAGTGTTGACAAGAGGGTGTGGTTCAGAAAAAATTGTTAGAAACCAAGTTCCGTCAAACAAGTTGTACAAAGCTGTCGAAGATACTAGAAGATCAACAGAAATGACTACGTGATGGAATTGCTACCTGACTTGTCAAGAAAGAGGCAGAAAATGTTGTCGAATATACGGAAGAGTTAAGACCCCTACTTTGAAGTCAAATTAGACAGTTATATCTAAATGTTTCAATTTAGATATAATATAACTGTTATAGGCGTAGCTTATGAATAAAAATAATTGCTACCTACGTGTCAAGTTTTAAAGTAGTCAGTTACCTTTATAGTTTTCCTATAAATATTAAGATTCACAATGTACAAAGGGTTAGATACTTGATTGAAATCATAAACATCTCACTCAAGCAAATACACGGATATAGATCAAGTATACCTTCCACTCTTTGCTTTCAAGCAAGTTAAATTTCAATGCAATTTACATTCAACATTTTTATATTTCTGCACTTATCCTTAAATTTTCTTTACTTTTCCTACACTTTAAATTCATGTTCTTTTACATTAATGTTATTTACTTTTACTGCACATTTAGACTTTCTGCCCTTTATATTTCTGCACTTTATTTTTCTTGCATTTTATTTTCTATTATCATTTACATGCTTTCTTTTGCATTCTCAATTATTTACATGTTTTCCTTTATTTCATGTATTTACATTCCTTTTTCATACCTTTCATTTGACAAAATCATTGTCATACTCTAAAATTGATTTTGTCATATTTGTACTTTTGATAGAAAAATCTTTTGAAACTTTGACACGAGATTACCACATAACTCGAAATCTACATTCATCTAATTTTCATTATTTATTTGTCGGATTTGGTCTTAACTAAAAAACACCATAAACAGAAATCAAGAAGATTAAATAGTGGTCTAACAGTTGCTAACTAGACATAAAAGATGACAAGAATGCAAAGGTTCAAAATTATTGCCAATGCCTCTGGCTTATGGAAGTAACTTCGGAACAAATTACCTTGAACAGTCTCACGAACAGCAATAGCATTGGGGAAGCTCGTTTGTTTTGGCTGCAGTTGTTCAAACTTCTTTTCTCCTGTGAAACAAGAATGAATCTTTCATGAGATAAACCTGAAATTCTAACCGAGAGAAAAGAGTAGGAAGAGAGAGCCGTGAGATATCCCCACAAGAAGAAACCTTTGATCACCATCCCTTGTAGCTGATTCAAACTACTACTAGAATGTGCTTCCCACCTCATACGGATAGTGGAGCCCTTATTTAACCACAAAGAAATTCCCTGGATATGAAAAATATATAAATCAATATCTACATAGCCATTCTTAATTTGCTTAAACCAAACTTGGCCTTATGATAATGTTACCTTGCGACTATATGGTGCAACAAGGAAGAAATTGGAGGCAGTCCAATTTGTTTGGGAGCTTAACTCAGGGTCCTCGTTAAAGGCATGAAGAATAACTTGATTACTATACTTGTTTGATACTTGAAGTTGCTTCACAAAAACAGAGCTGGCCTTGATCAACTGCGATGAGGCCGGCCCAAGCAGGAGACGAGAATCTCCATAATACACATATCGAAGAGTGGCTGAAACTGCAAAAGCACAAAGAAAGAAGGAATAGGGCAATGGTTGAGAAAGAGGAGTGAACGGAGAGAGGGCAGCATAAAGAAGATGAAAAATTACATCACATGCCACAAATCCAAATGGTGAGAGGAGGCAGCATGATGCGGGCCCAAGTCTGTAGCCATCGATGAGATGGTGGCGTTGGAGGAGGAGGCGGCCGCCACTGTGTAGTGTGCATGGCTCGTCGTGAGTCGCACGACAGAGCCACAGATTCAAAGAAGAGCGTGAGATAGTGGAAAATATAAAGAATTGAAGAACAAGACAAGTGTAGAGTAGACTTTAAGACTAGTAGGTATTCCCGTTCTTTTTTTATTTAGTTAAGGGAAGTGCCGGTATTCTTCAACTAACTGTTTATGATGTAGTTGGCTGGTATTTGAATGGTAAGTATTTTGAACATTAGGTGTTCATTATTTTTAATTCACTCGATTAGGAATTGCAATGACTTAGCAGCAATTTTTTTAAAATCCGGACCAGACCGTCGCAAATTGGCTATAACTATTGTTCAATTACTCCTTACTACATTGTTTGGTTTAATTATTTAGTTGATTGAGTTAATGGAATCAGAACTTTCATGTCTCGTTGATTTAATCTCTAATAAAACATTTGTTAATAGTTAGATAATTTGTCGGCTTTTGTTAGTTATCAGGGCTAACTTCAAGTTAAGGAGATAAAAATATCAAATGAACCAAATTTATGCAATTCATATAATTCACTAATGAATTATTTTGAAGTATAATGTTGATTCATACTAACACAAATGAAACGATACACAAATTAAAAATCATTACTGATGTGACTTACCTTTTATCAACCATCCCCCATGATTCCGTTTGCGGTGGGTGTAATTAGAACCGTCAAAATGGATCAAATTCGATGAGTCAATCTGAATAACTCAATAAAATGTACAAGTTAAATTAGTAAAAGAAAACACAAAATTAAAAATAACTCAAATTCGAGTTGGTCGGCTTCGAGCCAGGCCAACCTGACAACTCGAGAGAGATCTTTCTCCGCAAGAGATAGAACTCACAATAGAAACCTTAAACCCAAATTAACCCATTCTACCATTTTCTCATCCTTTTTCCTTTATTTTCTCAGCAACCAAACAACACAAGTTACCCTTGATAATCGAAGGAAAATCCATCGTCAAGGTGCGTGGCTCACTGGCTCATCCTATGTTGACGCCACGCCTTGTGATTTACGACCTTCTTCAATACCTTCGAGCAAGTTTGCAGAGGCACCAGCAATAGCCTCCACAAGGTCTCAAACTTCCGCTATTTTCTGTCCTAATTTCTAAGGCCACGCTCGAGAGGATATGCGAATTAAAGGGAAGTTAGGGTTGTTTTTCAAGGTTCCTTTGAAGGTTCTTCACTTGTTGTCAATTAAAGTTGCCATTTTTTTAATTCAATATCGTTTGTGGTTCTCTTTGAACAATGCTTTAGTGGGTATGTGAAAAATTGGAAAATTTCAATTTAATGTATTCATAAGCAACACAACTTTGGACTTTAACATTATTTGATTGGAATGGTGTTGAGTTTATCTAAATTTGCCTTTGAGATTTGATTTGCTTAAGCGATGTTGGTGGGTAAGTTCACAGAGTTGTTGTGGGTGTGTGAATTGGTGCTTGGTGGCTCCCAGTACATTTGGTTGCTTTATGGTATGTCGTCTTCCATCTTGAACATTTTTATTTTTTTTCTCCAAAAAATATTTGAGCGTTTGTAAAAAATATATATAGGGGGCTAGTGAACTGACCCATAGTCTGCATAAGGTTAGATTAGGTTAACAAAATGTTAACCTAAAACTCACATAACTCGATCTAATTCAGCTTAAAAATGATTCGACCTAAGTTGATCCAATTTGACAGCTCTAGGTGTAATAATTTTTCTCCTCAATTATTAATTCTTTACGTAGAAGCCATTTATAGAAATTTTTTCCTATGATATAGTAATGTTATATTTTGAAATTCTAAGTTCTATTTATACAATGAATCAATTAACTAAATGACAAGTAACAAACAATTGACTAACTAATATTTATCTAACTAACTGCTAACTCATTACGATTTCTATCAACTTAAGTTCTACAACTTTTTTAATATGTTTGAACATTTTTTTCAATGAAAATTACTCACTACAAACAGTTGACATAATCCCAATCCAACTTTGTGCATCAAAAGTAGGAAAAAATTTAAGATCTATTAAAAGTATTACATCCAACTGCGTTGAGATTTGTTCTTAATTAATCTTACTATATAAAATTTTTAATTTTAAAAAAATTGTATGAATTTTTTAGTAGATTAAGTATAATACTTTCAAATTACATAAAAAATTGTCAAAAGGAAAACTGCACTGCTCATAAAGTTGTTGATGTGTCAAAATCAACATTCTTTTAGGAATGAGTTTTAAAATTAGTTAATCACCAAAAATGAAAACAAAGTTTTAGAATTAGTGTATTTAAGTAAATGTTTGATAAATAGTATATTATGCTCAAATTTTCATAATAAGATATGCGTGTATTTAATTTTAAGGGCAGATGTTAACATAAGCCAAATAAAATAAAGAAGGATTATGTGATACTTCCAATGTAAGTATCATTGCTAGTTGATAATAATTATTCTTTTTTTAATGATAAGAATATAATTTTTTTATTAGCTTTCACGTTAATATTTATAAATGTTAAACTATTGTTACAATGATTTCAACGTAAATCCAATAATTAAAAAAGGCTTTTCTTCAAACAACTATCAAGGAGTAGTAAATAACTTTTTAGAGTTGTAATTATGTTAAAAAAGAATGAAAATTACGTTCAAAAACGTTTTCTATAAAACAAAATAAGTGAAGTGTTCAGTAATTATGTAAAAAACAAAAGGCACACTTATATATGTGCTGCACACATAAAAAAATTAATTTTTAAATTAATTAAAATAAAAAACTGATAAATACTATGATGGACAATGTTGTCATTAAAATAAAAGTAAACTAGTATTAACGATTAATGAGCAAAATTTCGAACAACATTATAATAAGGAAGAGTTTATTTGACAAAAAAAAACAACTTTAAACTTTAAAGAAGAGTTTATAAATACATCATTATAATAAGGAAGAGTTTAAACTTTAAAGAACGATAAAAAATAACAACTAATTGGATATATGGAGTGCTATCACTATTAATAAGGGCGAGAATATGTCAAATGACTCATTAGAGGTTTAGCCCCGCGTCTGTTTAGTAAATATATTAAGTTAAGATTTTTTTTAAAGTCTATTTAAGTAAAAAAGCTAAGTTTTATATCATATAACAGGCTTTTTAAACTTGCAGATTGACTCATTTATAATTATTATATATTATTATGATTATTACATATAACTTTTAATTATAATATGACATTATTATATAATTATTAACCTTTATATATTGAACATATATAATATGATATTCATTTTAATTTAAAACTTAAACCAGTGAACCGTAACATAATAAGGAAATATATGTGACTCCTTCTCCTGCACTAGTCGAACAGCCACAGTGCCGTACACTGCGGCAACCTAGGCGATCGTCGCTCAAGCTACCTAGAGACTGCCATGTTGTGACGCTCTGTTGTCCACTGCGACCTCACACTCAGGCAAATAACCACCATCGTGCACTACTTTTAGTTTGCTTATTTGGGAATTTTTTATTGACTAATTTTTTTTCTCTTTCATTCTTGTGTAGCTAACTTCTGACAAGTCCTAAATTTGATAACAAACAGTGTTACAAAAGTAAAAAGAGTGTGTCTATAGTGGAAGCAATAATACATAAATAGATAATAAAAAATTTTCAACTTATAATGAGTAAAATATACAGTCAATCAAAAATATTCATCAAAAGATATATCTAAAAATGTACAAAAATAAATAGATAAAAAGAACACACAAAATTTTAAAGTAAAAAACCTCTTCAATGTAAAAAGTAAAAATTACGGAACTTAATGTAGAAAATCTTTATTATAACATATCAATAAGTACAACAAAGTGTCTCCTAATAAATAAGGATATCACAACGGCTCCTACTCACTACCAACAAAGTGAAAATCAATAAAGCAATAAAACTCAAAACCTACAAATGGGTACAAACAGCTCAACAAGTTGAGATGGAGGAATAAAATTCTGATCGTACAAGTAGAAGCTCACGGTGCAAGGAATAACATACTGAAAATCATTAAGATCGGACCACAAATGACTACCCGATCTGAATACACAAAATCAGATCTGAAGAATTTTTCTTCTCCTCTCACGGCGCTGCTTCACGAAGAAGCAGAAAAATGAAAATGAGCTCTCTGACAAAGGTGCTGGCTGATTGGCAATACTATTAGCCAAAGTGCCACGGGCAAACATTGTAACTTTAAAGGGAATTAGATTTTAGTGAAAAACAGGGAGGCTTTTTTTTTTAATATAATGTGGCATGAGCCCCACTAAGTTGGACTCATCCAATAAACTCTCTCTCCAACTTAAGTGAAAGCAAATGCCAAACCGGCAACCAAACGGCAATATTCAAACTTTCTCCTCAGTAGAGTCTTTGTCAGCATGTTTAAACCATTATCATCAATATGAATTTTCTCAAGCTCCAACAACTTCGAGTCCAGAATATCACGTATCCAATGATGTCTCACATCAATATGCTTAGATCTACCATGGAACATAGGATTGTTGCCAAGATGAATAGCACTCTGACTATCACAAAACAAAACATACCTCTATTGAGTAAAACCAAGTTCATGTACAAATTTTTTCATCCAAAGCATGTCCTTACAAGTCTCGTGATAACTCCATAAAATGTAGTTATTGGTGCCCTATTTCTATGAAAGAAAGAATGCTTAGTTCTTGTTTATAATGCATATTTGGAAGGTTTATGACTTATATTTGACATATTCTTATTTTGATATCCTTCTATATGTTTTATAGCAAACTGTGCGTATTTGATATAAGATTAAGTGAATTTATATCTATTACTGATTTGGTGACTTCTCTATACTATGAAGGGCTCTAAACAAGATGATATATGGAGTAATTAAGCCAAAAGTGGAAGAGGAAGCCAAATTTATATCTCAGTAAGTAACGCCGCAACGTGGGCATGTTAGTGCCGCGACGTGGTGTATTCCCTGCATCAGTAGAAAAAACTCGAGGCCAAGGCGTCGCAACATAAAGATTCAACGCCTCAGGCATTGGTGACCTAATTACGTATGCGGCCCGCGACGTGGCATGTTTAGCGCCGCGGCTTCCCCTGTTTTTCTGCGCCTATAAATAGTTTTTATTAGATTTTAGGAAAAAGAGTTTTTTAGGTTTTGAGAAAGTTGCGAGTGGAAATTGTATTTTGGAGGCTGAGGAGCCTAGAGGAGCCAAGGATGGAGGTTATCATCCTTATGGATGATGATTTGAGCTATGAAGATGATATCTATGAGATTCATTCCTTCTCCCTATGTTTTCTCTTGTCTTTCTTATCTTTTGAGCATGGTTTTTGGTTGTAATCATGTGTTCATGGATTAGCTGAGCTGTATTTAGGGATACTTTGAATCTTTCTATGATTATTGATGAGTTTGTTATCTTTGGAGTATATATTGATATTTAGTTATGTTCAATTATATGGTTCTTAATGCTTTTGAAGGTTTGATAAGCTTTTGATTGATTTGATGAAATTTGATGAACCTAGATATAGGAATTTGGATCTTAGATCGTACGTATGGTTGATGCATATTCGATGAGTTCAATTGACTTGGATGAGTTGATTCGCTAACTGGATAGAAATATACATTTTAGCCATGTATAGTGGGTGATTGAGAATAAATCGTTCATGAGTGGAGTTTGCACTGGTTCTCATGGAAACATAGTGAATTGAGTAAATGAAACTATGGTTGATTGACCTAGACATAGGCTTTTAACTAAATCAGATTCTCAAGCTAACTTAATAATTCATTAATGTTGTTTATAAGGATTGCATGTCATTAGTATGAAATAGGAGGTGAAGAAAGATTCCCTAGATCTCTAAACTATTATCTTTATTGCTTTGTAGTCTAGATTTAGTTAATTTATGTTTTCTCTATTTTTATGTACTTGAATAGAAATAGCTAAGCTATTGGTTGATACTTAGTTATAGAAGCCAATGTCATCGTGGGAACGAACTTTGTTTATCACTGTATTACTTGAAACCCGTGCACTTGCGGTACAAAAAGTCGTAACAAGTTTTTGGTGCCATTGTCGGGGATATGGTTTAATTCTATATGGCTAATATCAACAATGGGTTTGGTTAGTTCTAATTCAAGTTGCATATAATCTATGTTAATTTTAGTTCTCTTTATGTTATTGCTTTAGGTTGAATAAAGAAGTCGGATGATTTTAATCATATGAGACCCTTGAGAGAATTCGCGACTCTTGGAACGGATAACATTCGAATCAAGTTTAAGAAGACTACTCATCCGCACAATTCACTTTTGGTGACAAAGTCCTGCCAGGACTTTTTAAACTAAGTCCTTCTTGGGGAGGAAATTCCAAGTTTATGTTTATTTCGTGTCTTTACTTTGTGCATAAATAGGTAGTATGTAAATTGTGTATGTTAGTATGTATGTGTTAATAAGTTGATATTAATTGTGTTAGTATGTTGTTTTGTTAGTATGTTACTAGTTATATGAGTTAGTATGTTAGTTTAGTAGTTTATAGCTTTTGTTAGTTTTTATGTCTTAATTATGTTAGTTTTTGTTTGGTTATGTTTTAAGTATTGTTTATGTTAATTTTTATATATGTTAGTATGTTAAATATATTAGTTTTATGTTTTTTGATTGTTTTATTGTTTTAAGTATGTTTTAAGTATTAAGTAAGTTAGTATGTTGATTTTGTGTTATAATATGTTTGTGTTATGTTTTTAGTAGTTTAGCTATTTGGACAAGTTTTAGAGGTGTTGAGAATCCCTTTGAGAAAGTTCTGCAGCAAAACTGAATTTGCTGCAGAATTCTGCACGCTGACCTCTCACGTCGCGGCGTGAGTATGTTATACATCACGGCGTGAGTATGTTATACATCACGGCGTGACTGTTATTCTGTACGTATCAAGGCAAAATCCAAAGATCTCAGCGTCGCGGCATGGCAAGTTCAATCACATGGCTGCCCTTTTAAATTTGTTAAAAAAAAGACTTGATTTGGGGGCTGCTGAAAGCACCCATTCTGATCAAATGTCACAGCATGGATGCTATGTGCTACGGTGTTTTACTTATAGTGTATATATTGTATATTGTTAGTTTATTTCATGTATTTTCTTATTTTAATATGCGCAGATTAACAGTGTGCTTTATTTGATAAGTTTATGCACAAATGAAAGTGAGGACTTTGTCTTACTTAGGTTTTGGGAAGTATCTTTACATGCTTGGTTGTTATGATGTATTATGTATGCGTGTGATGATATTTTCTGAATGTAGTTGTGATAGTCACCATGTTTTTATGAATTTCTATTTCTTTGGTTATTACTAATTGTTTGGATGAAGAAATTTTAATTTTTAATATTATAAAAATGATGTTATGCATGTTTGATGAAAAAGTTGAATCTATTTGAATGCATAACTTGTTGAAAAAAATTGTTGGTGTTGTTTTGATTGTTCATTGCTTTTGAAAGGTTGCTATTTGCCCCCTTTTGAGTGAAACATTATATGATCTTGAAGTATGTGAAACAATTTAGTTATTTTTGATGCATGATTTACATTCCACTTAGATGCAAGTGTAACTTTGAAAATGATAAGAGTACATGTCTAGAGAATGTTTATGGATATACATGTAGAGGTTTCTATTATCCTAGAAATTGTTTGTCAACTCTCTTGAGGTGAAATCCTAGGTTATATATGATTAATGAAATGATTAGGGCATTATTTGGACCGATTGAGCTTTTTCAAGCTTACCTGAATGATTTTATCATAGGTTCCCTTTTGAAGCCTTATATTATTTGACCTTATTTATTTTTCATCACTATTGTGTTCGTTAACCTGTTAACCATTTTAATGCATGTGAAAGCATTGCATTTTCTTCCTACCATTATTATTTGTTGAGTACATAATATATTATTTCTTGAAATGAGTCTTGTGATTAGGGGTGTTAATGAATATTCAATACAAAATGAGTTTGAAGGAACCTGATGCAGTAAAAATAAAAAAAAGAATTGCTTTGAAAAAAGAGAAACAAAATGAAAAGAAAAGAAAAGAGAAAAATAAAAGCAAAGCATTAGAAAAGTAGAGTGTAAAAAGCATCGAAAATGGTTTTGGCAAGTTTTCAGCATTCACTGTTGAATATCCTACGAAAATCATGTGGTGACTCAAGTCTTGAAATAATATGTTTATGTTTCTCAATGTTTGTATTATATTCTTTCCAGTTCATTTCTTTCGCCCGTACCATTAGCATTACATTACAAGCTAATAAAGTCTCTTTTGATCCCCAATCTTGTGTGATTTACATTAGTGGAGAGAGAGTTAATTTACAATTTGTAGATTTTGTGATTCATATGCATGTATGCTTATAAATTTATCCAGATGTGTATGACTTGACTAGCAGAAGTTTATCTTGCATGTTTGTGGATAATGTGAATTACATGAAAGGAAGCTGAATTGTTAGTATATAAAGGATTGTATATGTGTGGAGCTAATTTTGGGGCATTTGCACTTTTTGAGGACTATGCAATCATTACACACTAGTAGTTGTGGTTTAAATGAAAGATTGAAATTTGATAATTGTTGAATGAAAATTGAGTTTGAATTGTTAAGTTTGTTTACTTAGCCCTATTTTGATTTGCTCGAGGACTAGCAAAATTTAGGTTTGGGAGTGTGATAACTCCATAAAATGTAGTTATTGGTGACTTATTTCTATGCTAGAAAGAATGCTTAGTCCTTATTTATAATGCATCTTTGGAAGGTTTATGACTTATATTTGACATATTCTAATTTTAATATCCTTCTGTATGTTTTTATAGCAAACTGTGCGTATTTGATATGAGATTAAGTGGATTTGTATCTGTTACTGATTTGGTGACTTCTCTATATTAGGAAAAGTTCTAAACAAGATGATATATGGAGCAATTGAGCCAAAAGTAGAAGAGGAAGCCAAATTTGCATATCAGCAAGTAACGCCGCGACGTGCCATGTTAGCTCCAAGACGTGGTGCATCCTCTGCATCAGCAGAAAATACCTGAGGCCAAGGCGCCGTAACATGAAGATTCAACGCCTCAGGCGTTGGTGACCTAATTACGTATGCGCGCCACGACATGGCAACGTCCCCTTTTTTTTGCGCCTATAAATAGCTTTTATTATATTTTAGGAAAAAGAGTTTTTTTGGTTTTGAGAAAGCTGTGGCTGGAAATTGTATTTTGGAGGCTGAGGAGCCAAGGATGGAGGTTATCATCCTTATAGATGATGATTTGAACTATGAAGATGATATCTATGAGGTTTCTTCCTTCTTCCTATGTTTTCTCTTGTTTTTCTTATCTTTTGAGCATGGTTTTTGGTTGTAATCATGTGTTCATGGATTAGTTGAGCTGTATCTAGGGATACTTTGAATCTTTCTATGATTATTGATGAGTTTGTTATCTTTGGAGTATATATTGATGTTTAGTTATGTTTAATTATATGGTTCTTAATGCTTTTCAAGGTTTGATCAGCTTTTGATTGATTTGATGAAATATGATGAACATAGACATAAGAATTTGGATATTAGATCGTACGTATGGTTGACACATGTTCAATAAGTTCAATTGGCTTGGATGAGTTGATTCACTAACTGGATAGAAATATACCTTTTAGCCATGTATAGTGGGTAATTGAGAATAGATCGTTCATGAGTAGAGTTTGCGTTACTTCTCATGGAAATATAGTGAATTGGGTAAATGAAACTATAATTGATTGACCTAGACATAGGCTTTTAACTAAATCAGATTCTCAAGCTAACTTAACAATTCATTGATGTTGCTTATAAGGATTGCATATCATTAGTATGAAATAAGAGGTGAAGAAGGATTCCCTAAATCTCTAAACCATTATCTTTATTGCTTTGTAGTTTAGATTTAGTTAATTTATGTTTTCTCTATTTTTATGTATTTGAATAGAAATAGCTAAGCTATTGGTTGATACTTAGTTATGGAAGCCAATGTCCTCGAAGGAACAAACTTTGTTTATCACTGTATTATTTGAGACCTGTGCACTTGGGTACAAAAGGTTGTAACACCTCAATGAACTCAGCCTCAATAGTAGACAATGCAACACACTTTTGCAACCTAAATTGCCAAGCCACAGCTCCCCCTGCAAAGGTAATCAAATAGCTAGTAGTAGACTTTCTAGAATCAACATCCCTTACCAAGTTTGAATCTGTATAACCACAAAGAACAGGTTGCCCAATTCCAAAATAAAGCTTCAAACTAGAAGTGCCCCGAAGATATCTCAATATCCACTTCACAGTTTTCCAATGTTCTCTACCAGGATTGGAAAGAAAATGACTAATCACACCAACTGCATGAGCTATATTAGGCCTTGTGCAAACAATTGCATACATCAAACTTCCTACTGCAGATGCATAAGGCACACGTTGCATGTCTTATTTCTCTTCATCACTAGAAGGAGCTTATCTAGTGCTAAGCTTAAAATGTAAAGCAAGAGGTATAGTTACAACTTTAGCTTTATCTAAGTGAAACCGTTGAAGTACTTTCTCAATGTACTTCTCCTGAGACAACCACAACTTCTTGGCCACTCTATCACGAGTAATCTGCATGTCAAGAATATGCTTTGCTGGTCCTAAGTCTTTCATTGCAAAAAACTTACTAAGCTCATTTTTCAACTTGTCAATTCTAGAAGAATTATGACCAACAATCAACATATCATCAACATAGAGTAATAAAATGATGAATTCATTATCAGAAATTTTTTGCACAAACACACAATGATCAAAAGTAGTCTTCTTGAATCCCTGTTGAATCATAACAGACTCAAATTTCTTGGACCGTTACCTTGGGGCTTGTTTCAAGCCATACAAACTTTTCTTCAACTTGTAGACATAATTTTTTTTACCCTTCATCATAAAACCCTTAGGTTGTTCCATGTAAATCTCCTCCTCCAAATCACTATGAAGGTAAGTAGTTTTAACATCCATCTGTTCAACCTCTAAATCAAGACTAGCTGTCAAACCAAGAACAACTCGGATGGATGACATTTTAACAATTGGTGAGAAGATTTCCTTAAAATTAATCCCCTTTTTCTAACGGTAGCCTTTGACAACTAATCTAGCTTTGTATCTTGGAGTGGAAGTATTCTCATCATTCTTCAACCTGTAAATCCATCGATTTTTCAAAGTTTTCCTATCCTTAGGCAACTTGACCAGCTCAAAAGTACGGTTGTCAAGCAAAGATTTCATCTCATCATTCATTGCTGCAACCCATTCTGCCTTCTGCTCACTCTCCACAGCCTCTTCGTAGCACTCAGGTTCTCCCCCGTTAGTAAGGAGCACATATTCATCAGATGAATAACGGGTAGAGGGAATAAGATGTCTGGAAGACCTCCTAAATGAAACAACAGGTTCATCAAAAACCTCACGAGTAGGAGCATCTACCTCATCAACATTATTATCAACAACATCCTCAATGTGATCACCTTGAATATGATTATGCACATCATCATGATTGCCAAAGTTAGCTACATCAGGCATATGAGACTCAGGAACTGGATCAATATCAACCAAACCATCAGTACTCAGAGACTTTGACTTCTTTGTCTTGTCAATATATTCAATGGTCTAATCCTCCATGAAAATAACATCACGACTTCTAACAAGTTTCTTCTTAACTGGATCATACAACCTATAGCCAAACTCATCATGACCATAGCCAATGAAGATGCACTGCCTAGTCTTGACATCCAACTTGGACCTCTCATCTTTGGACACATATACAAATGCTTTACACCCAAAGACATGTAAGTGGTCATAGAAAACATCCTTTTTCATACCACACCCTGTCAGGAACATCAGCCTTTAGAGTAACAGTAAGAGATAAATTAATAACATGTGCAGCAGTATACAAAGCCTCATCCCAAAAAGATCCAGGTAACTTTGCTTCAGAAAGCAAACATCTAACTCTCTCCATCAATGTATTGTTCATCATTTCTACCAGGCCATTAAGCTGAGGAGTCTTAGGAGGCGTCTTCTGATGTCTAATACCCTGTTGTCTGCAGTACTCATCAAATGGTCCACAATATTCACGACCATTATCGGTGCGAACACATTTTAGTTTCTTCTTTGTTTCTCTCTCAACAAAAGTCTGAAACTGCTTAAAGACACCAAGCACCAGGTTCTTAGTTTTCAAGGCATAAACCCAAAGTTTCCTTGAATGATCATCAATGAAAGTTACAAAGTAAAGTGCACTATCAAATATTTTAGTCCTCATTGGACCACAAAGATCTGAATGTACCAACTCAAGCACCTCTGATTTCCTAGAAAGAGGATGACTTTTGAAAGAGACTCTATTCTGCTTCCCAGTCAAACAATGAGTACATTTTTCTAAACTTGCACCCTTCAAACCTGAAAGTAGATTCCTTTTGGTCAAAGTATCAAGTCCTTCTCAGTAATGTGGCTAAGTCTCTTGTGCCATAACTCTGACTGATTATCACACTCAGCTATATTAATAACATCAACAGAAACTGAAGCCTTTGTCCAGTACAAATCTGAACACTTCTTTCTATGTGCCACAACCAAAGAACCATTGGAGAGTTTCCACTGTCCACCACCAAAGGTACTAAAATAGCCATCATCATCAAGAACACTAGCAGAAATCAGAAGCAAAAGGATATCTGGTGCGTGTCTGACATTCTTCAAAGTCAACTTTGTCCCATTACTGGTTACCAAATAAACATTGCCAATTTCAGTCACCTTTGACATACCATCATTACCCATCTTCAAAACCCCATAATTACCAAGAGTATAAGATGTGAAGAAATCTTTTCTAGATGTCACATGAAAACAAGCACCATTGTCAACAACCCTGCTGGTCTTATCACAAGCAACATCAATCAAATTCTCATTACAGATAATCACAAGATCTCCTCCAATAGTGGTGGCAACACGATCATCATTATCATTATCCTTTTTTTGTTGCTTACCTTTGTTACCCTTGTTCTCCTTTTCTATCAGTAACAGAACCTTTCGAGATGCCCTTTGTTACCACAATACTCATACTCAAAGTTTTTGTATTTAGACCTTGATTTGCTTCTACTCTTGCTTTTGCCTCTATTGCCTTGTCCCTGCTCCCTCTCAATGCTTCTCCACTGTTTTCAGTAACCAAAATCTCTGACTGTGAAGAGGACGCCTGCTGAGTTCGTTGTCTAATTTCTTCATTTAAAACAGCAGTCTTTACATAATTCATGGTCACAACACCTCCAGGAGCAGAACTAGTCAAAGTGACTCTGAGATTTTCCTAAGAATTAGGTAGAGTATTTAGCAAAAAAAGTCCTAAAATTTCATCTTCAAATTTCACACCCATGCACGACAACTAGTCAAAACATCCCTGAAAATCACTCAAGTGATCAGAAATAGAACTACCATCCTTGTAATTCAAGTTCATAGTCTGCTTCAACAAAAACAATTTATTGTTCCCAGACTTGGAGGCATACAAGGTCTCAAGCTTCTCCCACAAAGTTCTGGCATGTGAGTCATTAGCAATATGATTCAAAACATTATCATTTACTCATTGCCGAATAAAGTCACAAATCATCTCATGTTCAAAAGCCCAGTATTCATCAGATTTAGCCTCAGGATTTTCACTAGCAAACACCGGTAAATGTAATTTTTTCACAAATAATAAATCTTTCATCTTTCCTTTCCACTTGTAGTAATTTGTGTCATTCAAAGTAATCATTCTACTGTAATTCGGCTCTATCATTCAATCAAGTAAACAAACCAATAAATTTCTCTTATGCCAGCTGTTGGGAAAGAAAAAAGAGTGTGTACACAGCGGAAGTAATAACACACAAATAGACAATAAAATCTTTCCCATTTGAAAGAACCTGTGGGGAGCAAAATATACAGCCAACCAAAAATATTCACCAAAAGATATATCTAAGAATGCACAAAAATAAATAGGCAAAGAGAACACACAATTTTAACGTGAAAAACTTCCTCAATGTGAAAAGTAAAAATTATGGGACCTAATCTAAAAAAATCTCTACTATAATAGATCAATGAGTGCAACAAAGTGTCTCCCAATAAACAAGAATATTACAATGATTCCTACTCACTACCAATAAAGTGAAAATCAATAAAATAATAAAGTTCAAAACTCACAAATATGTACAAACAGCCTACTAAGTAGAGATAGAAAAATAAAATTCTGATTAGTAGAAGCTTATGGTGCAAGAAA
Organism: Ormosia semicastrata; assembly: GCA_029884595.1. Classification (NCBI taxonomy): domain Eukaryota; kingdom Viridiplantae; phylum Streptophyta; class Magnoliopsida; order Fabales; family Fabaceae; genus Ormosia; species Ormosia semicastrata. The sequence goes on along the minus strand of JAQQTO010000046.1, from coordinate 8,953,739 downwards.
CAATATATTAAAAATTATCAAGAACACAAATAACCATTCGATCTAAATACACAAAATCAGAATTGAAGAATTTTTCTTCTCCTCTCACGGCGCTGCTTAACGAAGAAGCAGAAAAATGAAAATGGATTTTAGTGTCACGGGCAAACATTGAAACTTTAAAGGCAATTGGATTTTAGTGAAAAACAGGGCAGTTTTTTTTTTTAATATAATGTGGCATGGCCCCACTAAGTTGGATCTATCCAACAAGCAGCTCAAACATTACTTTTAATTTTGGTTATTTTTTTCTTAGTTGAGGTAACCACCAATTAAGAGATTTGATTTTGTTTTCAAGAGAATTATATTGAGATTTAATTATATTTTTGAGAGATTTATATTGAGATTTAGTTATATTTTGAGATATTTGTTTTTTTCTGATTTGTGGTAATCACCAAATATGTTGTTATAGTTAGATTAAGAGATTTAGTTATATTTTTCAGATGTTGAAATTGCCTATTGTTGCCTTTTGTTTTTTAGGTGATTTAAATTTGTTGGTTATAGTTGTTTTTGTAAAGCTCGTTAACTTATGTAAATATTTATTAATTTATTTAAAGATTTTATTATAAAATAGACTTTTAAATATATTTTTAAGTCAAATTTATATTAAATAAATTAGTTAGGTTCAAATCTTATATTTAAAAAATAGACTAAATCTATTTAAGATAAAACTTAACTTGACCTTACTCTCTACTCCTAACTATGATGGACAACTTTGTCAATAAAATAAGACTAAACTAGCATTAATCATGGATGAGCAAAATTTAGAACTTTCAGAAAGAATACCTAATTAAAAGTAGTGTTATACTTTACAATGGCATAACAACAGAGTTTGGAGAATATTCATCGTGATTCACCTAATTATTAGTGACTGTTTTTCAAGACCAACCTCAAGCCGTCAACCTGGACCATCTCAAGCTCTGTTTTGGGCTGCATTGGATCAAGTCTCGATAAAAATAAGTCGGGTTAGGACCGAGTAAAATACCAATAGAATGGTGTATACCAAAAAAAAGTACCATTAGAGTGGGGTGACGCATGATGGCTATGTTTGCATGGATAGAAATTGATGAAATAATACGAAACTTTTATTTCATTTCATATTATTCTATTTTATTTCACTCACCAATAAATAAATACCCAAAACATAGTCAAAGGGACTCATGCAAGTGCGAAAATGTGAAAGTAGGATTACAGTCACTTGGATTGAAAGAAATAAGAATAATAATGATATTTTTATTACAAATAATATTTTTTATATTTTTCTCAATATTAATTATTATATTTATTTTTTTATCACTTTTTCTTACTTAATCACACTTGTTTAAAATAAATATAAAAAAGAATGCGAAGAGAAACATCATTTTTCAAATCAGAAAAAGTAGTGTTTCAGATTAAAAAGAAAAAAAAAGTAATAATGTAAAGTATATGAATTGTGTGATTGAAATGTTATCTGAAAATAATATTTCTCAACATGAAAATTGAAGACGTGGCAATGGATTCTGCTATGACAATGATTATTTTCCATTACTTTATGCATCATCGTCCTCCATTCTCAACCATGCTTGAAAGCCAAAACCAGCGCAAGCTTGTCTCTTTCACGGTTTCACCCTCTCCGGCTGCCTCTTTTATGACATCTAGCTCGCTCGGTTGTGACTTGTGACTATTGCTAGTACCAAAGAAAATTTATATCATGTTGATATTCACTTCTCAACTTCAGTTACAGTTTCCTCTGTTTTCTTGGGAATTGGGATAAATCCTCGCTCTTCTCATGCTTCAGGGCAGGTTCAAGCTATGACAATAATTCAGACATTCTATAAATTCAGTTTTCAAAATGAGGAATTTATGGAGGAATTTGAGTTTAAAACATTTTACTGCATTTATTAATTTGAGACCCACCACCTCTTCGAAATTAGTTATTGGGAGATGCTATGCCGCATCAAACCAACGTGGCAGCATCAAAGTCAGAAAATAAACATGTTAGCAGGGAGATGGAGAAAAACATCTCCGCAGGATTAATAGAAATTCTGTGATGTAATATATTGTTAGTTGGAACAGCATGGTCGTCAATTCTTAAGTTATCTGCATATACATATATAAACCGCCATCTCTTTCTTTATTAGCCCTCTCGCGTCACCTTCTATAAATGGCCTGACAGAGACAAAATCCATCGCCTACATTTCTTCCTTTTTTCCTTATTTCCTTCTATTGTCGCCGCCTAAGTTTCCAGATGCATTTCACTAAGGGTAACATGTGGTTTGGTTCAATTCAACCTCTCATTTATAAATCTTTAGTCATTTTTAAGAGCGGTTTTAATTTAGTGTTTCCTTTTCCTATATATTTGACTTCTTCTCATCAGTGCAGCTAGCCTTTCCATGAATAGAAGAGGGTGGAAATATGGGAAGAGTGAAGCTTCAGATAAAAAAGATTGAGAACATAACAAATAGGCAAGTCACTTTCTCAAAGAGGAGGAATGGGCTAATCAAGAAAGCTTATGAACTTTCTGTTCTTTGTGATGTTGATGTAGCTCTGATCATGTTTTCCCCATCTGGGAGACTCAGTCTCTTCTCTGGCAACAGAAGGTAGACTAACTCCTATGGATGTGTCTGCTTCTGCTATTCATCAGAATAGTTCAGGAAGATAATTCGTTTATTGATTTTATCTCATTCATTCCAAATGTTTTTGTTATTCATTAAAAAATTATAGATAACTCATGTATCTCTCTCTTTTTTTAATATATGTTTTGAAGCATTGAAGAAATTCTAGAACGATATATTAATCTTCCGGAGCAGGAACGCGGAAAGTAAGACTTCTGAGATAATTTGCTTTGTTAAGTACTTTTCTTCTTATGGTGCTTGATACTTCGTAATTTATCCTAATGTTGCTACCTTTGATTTATCGGGCCTAATGGATTTATGTAAACTCTTGTTACCGTGCAACTTTGAAGATTACGTAATCAAGAGGTAATTTAGTCTTGCATCGTATAATGAATGTTAAATGTTTTGACATCAATTTTCAAAGGTTGATGGAAATATTCTTCCGAAATTACAAAATTTCATCGTCTCTGTAGCACATTCAAAAGGTGGTTAGTAAGCTGAAAGCTAAAGCCGATCAAATATGCAAAGCCCCTAGGTACCATTTTCTATATATAGCTCTTGTTTAGTTTGCTATTTGATTATTTACTAAGGTTTGAATCGTAGTCTATACTATTACTGGCTATGCCTAGCAACCGTTTCTTGTTTTCCAAACTACATTTCATCGTCTTGTTATGCAGCCCCATGACTACAGACTCTCGGCTTGAGCTTGAGGTATTAATTCATGAGCATTGTATCTCATCTAGCTGATCTTCTTCCAACTTCAATTAATATCATGTGTTAGACTGATCATTCTATTTCTATGCGAATGTCAGGAGATTCAAAGAGAAATTTTTATTTGCAAGTCTCAATTGGAAGAGATGGAGAAGTGGCTAAGGTGCCCTTGACTTTTTCATTGCTTACTACTTATCATCATTGTTTCACACTATATTATTGTAGGATATTTGAAGGTGATCCTTCTGAGATCACAACGCTGTGTGAGGCTGAATGTCGCGAACATGTCCTTCAGGAAACTCTAAATCAAGTGCAACTGCGAAAAGTAAGTTTGATTGCTTAATTACCGTCAACAGTAGCCACAATAAATTCCACTTTTATTATTTTACTGTATACTCATAAATTTAAGGAGTTAATGATATGAATTTACATGTCTTAAGATTAAAAAAACAACTTATAATTTTGTTTTGAACAGTGTGTTTTGGAGGAAGAGTATAGTTCCCGTGCATCTCCACAGGTATATAAAGATTAAGCTACCTTGTATGACATTCCCTAATCACCTCGTTCCAATGTATTCTAAAAAGTCTATCCAACAAGGAGTTTGTATACTGACATTTTTCTTTCTTTGAAATCTTGTATACATAAATTTACAAAGATATATTAATATTTAAGATTATGATGTTTAATATGATAAAAATTATTAGAAAAATGACCTGATTGACTATTTGATGAAACCTTTTTATTAGGATATTAGATTAATTCTATACTTGTGTGTTGTGTCCTAACAGAATCAATTAACTCAAGTCTCTAGCTAAGGAATTTTAAAATGTCTAGATGGATAGATGAAATATAGATGTGTATAATAAACACCTCTTTAGCAACTATATTATTCCCTTTAAAAACATGGAAGGATATGCTTATCAAGAGAAGTACTCTTCGTAATCATGAAAGACAGGTGACTACAAGGTTACAACTTACAACAATTGTGACCATTTAATTAAATTCAGAACTATGTATGCGGTATATCTTTATTACAGCTAATTATTGATTGCAACTTGCAACTATAACTTAATTATTATTATTATGATTAGGTACATCTTGCAAAAACTGTAGATGTAGATGGATTTGTTACCAAAACCTCAAAGAACGCAGTAGATTGGTTTCCACAGGGAGATCCACATGTTCAGATACTGAACTTTGCCGATGCCTATGACCCTGCTCCTCTCAGGTACTTTTTTATTGGCATTGATCTATTTGTCACTCCATACTTCGAAATTTGCATCAAATTGTTCATTTCTCTTCTTTCTGCACTCAGAGATCAACAATCACATAGTACTGTTGTTGATATGTTAACGCCAACTTCTACCCTTCAGCGCTCTGCAAACATGGGTCAGGATGGTCAAATGAGTCCAAGGGATAGTTTAGAGGCTAGCACTAATAATACACTACGTTCTGAGTTTGGACAAGTTATCGACATCAATTCCTCCTCTTGGGAGCACCTCCATCCCTTAGGTACTTACTTTAGCTATATATTACTCGAATATAATCTTAATAAAAGTAACAATTTGCGCCTAGAAACTCCAACACGGCCTTGTATGACATCTTCATTGATGGCTAGCTGATCAAGTAGAAGTATAATATTTGACTTGGATAAGGCAACCGAACTGCATACTAGTTGAACACGAAATTATTGAAATTTTACTTTTTGCTACATCCATTGTTGTGTATATTGATGATTAGATTATCATAAAATTATTAGTTTTCAAGACAAGTATAGGTTTGGAGCCATTGTTTTGACAGTTTTGTAATGGATGCTGAACATTGATGTTTAAACTGTTCGCAGGGAATGGATCTTTGTCGGTTGCAGAGACAAGGGAAGGACAACTACTTGAACAGTTTTTTTCTCAATTTAACCCGTCAAACATCTTAATACCCAATCATGATCAACATCATACATGATATATGATCTTTACGTGTATATTGATTCCTGAAAAAATAAGATACTGCTTAAACTGGGAGAAAATAGACAAAACTTGAATATGTACTTGCAATTCCTCAGCCAGCAGCTGAAATAATTTGTTTTCCATGTGTTATTATCTTTTGGCTTCGATGTGTATGAGTTGCAGGTAAGTATTAAAATTTAGTCGGTTGTATATAGTTGCTATAGTTTGATGAATCTAATTGAGTGAGATTAGCAAAATCTACTTCTAGCAAAATAAAATATTCAGACAAACTATGAGCTCACTTGGATAAGATTTTAAAATAATTTTTTTTTATGCAATCTTTTTTTAATTTTGTTTAAAAGTAAAATTATTTTTTGTTTAAACGTAATACTTAAAGAGCACCTTTTAAAATCTATTATTATTTGAATAAAAAACACAATTTATTTTTTTCTATTTTTTTTTTTTTAAAATTTCATCCAAATATGCAAAAAATTGAACAAAATACTTTATTTTTTAAAAAATATATGTCTTTTTATCTAAAAAAATACATCCAAATAAACTCTGTATGATTGTACCTAATGTTAAAAAAAAAGAGCATTTTCAATCCACAAAGGTATAAATTAATTTTAACAATAGTAATATTTTATTTTTTGGTAATTTTTAGAATAAGAGTAGTTTTTAACCCATTCAAATGAATTGTTTATTGTTTAGTACAAGAGTAAAAATCTTATGTCTTCTTTTTTAAGCTGTTTCATTTCATACTACAAACCCTATTTGGTGTATATAAAAAACTAAAGAATAAAACTCATTTCTATTTTTTTATGTTCATTACATTCATTCTACCAATTAAACTATAACATGTGTATATTTAAAAAAAAGAATTAAAAAAAATTAATAAACACATCATAGTTTAATTAATGAAATGAATATAATAAACATAAAAAATAGAATTAAGTTTTGTCCAAAATTAAATACTAAATAGTTTCATTTTCATAAATTTTATTATTCAATATATGTTTATCATATGTAATAATTAATACATGCAAGTCACATAATAATTGGTTTAAACTTAAATAGTAAATATAAAAAGTGTATTTGCATGTTTTAAAAAATTTAAAAACCTCTCACCCAAATTTAGAAAATTCAAGATACCTACTTCAAAATGAAATAAAGTTGAAAGTGTGTATGCATTTTTCCCATATCTTTAGTATCATATTCTTTTTGCCATTAATTCAATTCATATCAAAAGGAACTAAAAAACAATTAAAACTTCTGTCAATTCAAACCATTTCTATTATACATTAGTATTGAGTTAATATCTTCAAATCAAACATTTCTTATACTCTAGATTATGAACATCTAAAAATCCATACATTATCCAATCTATAAAACCTACCAACATACATTGAGGCGGGGATACATGAATTATTAAGAAAATAGTTACCGTACGAACGAGCATGGTATGGATAAGATAATGACAGGACAAGGAAAATTTGAGGCCCAATGGAAAAAATCCCAATAACTTAAGAGATGTCAGATTGTATTAAATTAACAGAACTTAATTTACAAAGAGCTAATTGTGCAATGAGATTATCATCAAAGAAACAGCTGGCAATCAGCATCAGTAATTGGGTAATTAGCTTTCACATCACACCTATTTAAAGTGGGCATACATTGATGGAAAGACATACATTGATGTCATACCGTTGAAGGTCAGTTTAGTTACCCAGCTGCACAAAACCATACCATAGGTGGTTAATACTAAAGTGAATGTTTATAAGTTGAACTGTACTTTGAAGTAACTTCTACTACAATCTCAATACCTAGCTAGGCAACTTCTGCAGTGTCCTAACCAAAACTTTAGCCAAATAAGTTGATTGCCGTTTGCCATATAACCTTTACAAAATTGAAATTCAGCGTTGAAAGGACTTCATAGTGAAGTCATTTAACAGCCATTTATCCCATATAGCATGATTCTCGTGCAAAAGATACCATGTTCGATTACAAATTGGACCACTTCAAAAAATACCAAGTCCCATCCAACTACTTCAATCTTCTTCAAAGAGAGAATTTGGTAACTGAGGAGGGGAAGGCAGGCTTGCCACATATTTGAACTGTTACAGTGTAAAGATCTCAAGTCACTCAACTTGTCATAATAAGTCAAAGTAATAGAATCAAAGAAAGCTTAAAATAATAACCTTGTGCTGCTTGTATTTTTCCCGAATAGCTGGGAAGGACCCTCCCCTTCTTGCCAAATATAAGTCGTGTAAGATGAGAACACATTCCTTCAACTCAGCTAAATTATATCCAGAGCATTTACGCAGGGTTGAAGTCTGTCATAGGCACTCAACTTCATAAATGCCTTGAATCACAGGTCTTAATTTGGTAATTCTTTAACAGAAAAAGTAGTTTATTATCCATAACATCAAATACTTACCCAGGGATTCACTTTAGGCCAGATGATATATCTAGCAAGAAATGTAACAGACGCAGCCACCAAAGAAGGCAAGAACTTCAAACAACAATACTCCAACAAACTTAGCTCAGCAAGATAATAACACAGGAACTCAAACTGCAATTTTGGAGCCTGAAATTATTTAAAAAAAAAAATCAGTAAACTTAACAAAGCTTTTGAAATGACCAAGAAAGACAGAATGCATTGTTGAACTTACTTTTTTATTCTCACAAGCAATCCCAGTAAACCTCCTGCATCACAGTAAGTACACATAATTAGTCCACTGCCATTTCAATTGGGCTTAGATATTCCATATTTGCATTAACAGAATAATAGAATCACAGAGTTCAGCATTCTTGCCTTAGAAAGATTTTAACAGTAGGGTTGCCCATTTCAAAATTTAGGGACTTGAGTATCTCAGCTTCCATCTCTACGACCTGCGTTGTTACCAATAACAAAATGAAATCCACAAAATCAAACAAGAAGGTGATTTGATAGCATACCAAAGATAAAAACAGCATTTTTACCTCTGCCTTGTTGTAAGTGTTATCAGTAATGAAACAGAACTCTTCCACATGCGGTGGGTTAATTTCTTCATACTTCCTGAATATTAGGGGAAAAATTGAAATTTTGATGCTTAATCAGATTAAGCAGGATAACATTTGCAGAATCACAAACAGGTGGTGAAGACTTACGATGCAATGAGCATGGAGGAAACACCCAGCAACTGAAGTCTGGGTTTAGAGACAGGATGAATAGATAGGAACCTATCAATATAGGAAATAGAGAGAAAAAGAGTGTCAGAGAGAAGCTTGTACTCCTCTGCAACCTCTACTAACCAATCCACCAATATTCCCCTCATGTTAGCAGTAACATCATTCTGAACTCTCTCAATGTAATCAATTATTGGTCTTCGCTTTTTCTCCTTCTGAGAAACAAGCAAGCAATCATCGGAATTGGTACAAATACAAACACCGCCATAAAATCTAAAAAGGTACAATTTTTCAACAATATTAATTAAAAACATAAACAAAAGGGTATATGTTACAACACCCAGAATTACCTCCATTGTGCGAAGATATGTATAGATGTCGGAAACAAAAGGTTCGCTATTTTGTGGATCATCGAACTTGGGATGGGTGGTTGAATTTGCATCAATGCCATTGTCAAGTGCTTTCTTCTCCACCTTGACCCTCGCAGCATCGAAATTGGAATCCACAGAAGAAAGGGTCTTCTTTGTGGCCGCAGCTTTCTTGACCTTGGGATTCTTCAGACAAATCGGTTTCTCGGGATGCAAAGTTGCAGGAACGATAAGGTTGGGTAAATTGGGAAGTTCCCCTAACACAACACGTTTCTTTTTGAGGGGTTGATTCTCGGGTAGGTTGGCCCTCCTCTTCGCGGAACGAGTCTTCATCTTTGCTATTTGCTTGTGGCTGTGTTGGTACCTCTCCCTCACTCTCGGTTGGAACGCAGGGAAGGAGAGGGAAGAGTACACAGATTTGGGATGAGGCATTGAGATTTATAGAAGGAGATAATAACATGAAGAGCGCCATTTCCGGTATTTTCAAATAAAAACAAGTGACAAAACGAAAATGCTTTGGAATGCCGCTACTGGGGTATGCTAAAAAAATTGGCGACTTTTGCGTTTTGATTCAAAAATTTAATGTGAGTTTGAGTTAAAAATGTTGTTTTCGTATAGCGGGGATAGCGCGCTCCTTTTTCCGCCATGAGTATCCATTGAATAGGAGTCAAAAACTTTTCCCTTCGCCTCTTCCGTGGGCCAGCCAATTTTTTTTTAAAAAAAATCTGATTAAGTTGACCAAAAATAAAAGAAGTCTGATTAGCAAAACTATTTTGTCGGGTAAAGAAAAATAACTATGATATTTTTATCATAAATAATATATATATATATTTAATATTATTTATCATATTTATTTATTTTTATTATTTTTTTTACTTAATCACATTTATTTAAAATAAATATAAAAATAATTATGGGATAAAAAATGATGTATGAACATCATTTTCTAAAGAAAAATACAAATATGTGCTCTAAATTTATATTTATTTTTTAATCAAAATATTTCAATTGATACATAACCAATCCAAAGTCTTGAAACTATGATACACATTAATTTCTATTTTTTAAATAATAAATATTTCATAAATTTAACTTATTTGAACTGCTCATAAGATTAATCTTTGTTTAATCATAGAAGTATAAAAATTATGTAATTTCTTTACAAAAATTATTTTATTGAGATTTGAATTCATATTCTCGTTTTATAAGATTAAAGTTACTTATCACTTCAACTCATCTTCTCTCCATAACTTCTAAACTTATAATTTGTATGTGAATTCATCATTGTCAATTTTGAAATCTAATGATTGTGATTATTCCAATCTTTCTTCTAGATGTGTTTATTTCTTTAATAAAAAAATTTAACAATGATAAATTACTTATTTACTCTAATACTATTTAACAATGATTTAAAAGTGTTTTTGGAGTGAGTTTCACTTAACTCGAACTTAATTTGATATTTTTATCGGGTCAATTTTTTAAATTCAGACTTGATCCGATTATTAGTGATCGAGTAGGGATCGAATTCAACCTTTCCTATTATTTAGATAAAATTTAAAAATTTAAATATTATGTATAGTTAAATCATAAAATTTTAAAAATATAAAACAAAAACTATAAGATATTTTGCAATATATATTTTGAAACAAAATATATCAATATAAAAAGTATTAATTTAAGTCAAAAAATATTTATAATTTGTTATTAATTTTTATAAAATTATAAGTTTTAATATATTATGTAATATTAGACTAAATTAAATAAATAAATTACATCAAACTTAATTTTAAAAACTCAACTCAACTAAATTAACTTCAAATAATCAAATTATCAGTTCAAGTAAGGACATTAAGTGTGTGTTTGAATTAAAGTTGATAAACTTAAATTTGATTGAAAGTGTATTTGTAAACTTAAATTTGGTTAAAAATAAAATTATAATAACGTGATTTATGTTTAAAAATTTTTATCTTAAAAATAAATTTGATAAAATAAATATAAGAAATAAAAATTATTAACTAATAAAATTATAACTCAAAAATAATATTTTCTTACTTTTGAGCAAACCTAAGTTAACAATAAAACTCAATTAAAAGAGTATAAACACTTGAAATACCAAATAAGTTTTACACACCATTCAAAAAACTTAAAGTGTGTTTGAAGTTACAAACGGACAACCAAACATGCACTAACACCCCTACAGGGATCCATAAAGAGGATTGTCTAAAATATACTCTCAATCAAAATAAAATTATCTATACAAGGGGCACTTGCCCATATCTTTGAAGGTCAGGGATCTTCTTGGTGAGGGTTAGCCACAGAATAATACGAATGTCTATTAGAAAGAGTTTCGTTATATCTTCCTAATACATTCTCTTAATAATTCTCTTATTATTTAATAAAAAATATTAAATAAAATATTAAATGTAATTAATATATTAAGAATATAAAAATATTTAATATTTTTTTTATTTAATAATTAAAAAAATTATTAAAAAAATAAATTAAGAGGATTAATTATTTCCTATTAAAAATTTTGAAGTCGTTTACTTGGAAAATGCATAGCATTACCTAAAACTTATGAGCCAATTGAGTTGACTCTTGTCGGAATATTACCACCTTTTTATATATGTCCTCTAACCTGCCAAATTATAATGACCAGTATTTTAAAATATAATTTTCAAAAACCAATATTGATGCTTTTATTAATAAGTTGATGTTTTCATTAATGAAAGCACATTAAATGAGTCAATAGGATACATGTATAGAACTACTTTTTGGTTTAAGATTATTTTTAATTTTAATTTATGTCGTGGTTGTTGCGCATTAACGTCCACATGGTATATTTATCAAAATATAATAAAATGATGTACCAAAAAATTAATAAAATGATATATTTGTTTTTGTGTTTACATTAATTAAATTTTAAATATGTTATATTAATAAAAAATAATTATCTTATACTCCTTAAAAGGAGTATAAGATTCTGTTTATATCATTTTTTAAAAATGTGATTAAATAAAAAAAATGATAATATATATATATAGTGAATAATATTAAATAAAATATGAAAATAAATATATGTATTATTTAATATAATAATATAAGTGTTGTATATCAATTGACTAAGCACAATTCAACCATATGAACTAGTCAACATTAGAGTTAGTATCGAATTGACCCATGACATGATTTGATCGAGTTAAATTCAGAGAGCTACAACTTATGGAAATAGATGAACAACACATGATGAATTGAATAAAGTCTGCTTGAATTTGGATTAAGCGAGCGAAAGGATATGTGATTGAATATTATATTCACAACTGTAAGATAATTTTGGAGTAAGGTATGTTTAATTTGAGGAGTTCAGTTTATGATAATAAATTAATTTAGAAATTGAATGTTTACTCTTAGGTTGTGTTTGGATAAGGTATTTTGAAATTTCAAGGTATTTGAAATTCAAAGAATTTTAATTACATCAATTCAATTCCCTTCATTTATAAATTATTTTGTTTGGATAAAGCACGTTAAATTACTTTGAATTTCAAATTTCTTGTTTGGATAAAGCAATTTAATTACATTCATTTGTAAAATCTCTTTTTAAGATATTTTTGTAAAATTAAGATTTCAACACAAAATTTTACAAAACAAAATAAGCATCATATAATATTTTTTCATAAAATTTATTAAGCTTTGATTAGATTTTGATTTTTTGATTTGATTTTTGTTTGGATTAAAATTCAAAACCCCTACATTCAATTATTTCAAGACTATAGTGCTGTTAAAATACACAATAAAATGCAAACTTTCACTTGGTGTGCTCAGCTTCAACCTATACAATTTTTATTTTTAAAAAAAATTAAAAAATTTGCACAAATGAAAAGATTAATATACCATTTTTTATAAATAATCTATAAGTACAACTTATACAACGATTTATAAAAATAAAATAACACAATTCAGGTTACATTGAAAATAAGTCAACTTTCAATGGACATATGAACCTAACATTATGTATATGCTTACAAACATCTCAAATATATGAACTCAACATCATGTGCATATGTAATTAAACAAAATAATATCAACTCTCAACATGTTTTTCTCCACTTTTTCTTTGGGATTGCATAGAAGTAGACGATGAAGATTGTCCTCTTTTTTTTGTTGCAGAGCTTGGTTCCTCCAAATCAATATTAACACTATCAACTTTATCCTCTTCATTTGCTTCTTTGCTCATGACATCATCCGCATCAAGAGAACCAAACCCATATCCGAGAACCAGATCGAACTCTCTCTCAGAAACAAGCCTTCAAATCACTTGCAACCAAACAACTATACTTAAATTAAATCTTTACTCAAAGTTGAATATGGAACACAACTTATATCTAAATGGTTAAACAGTGCCCATGGAAGTGATATCAATTAGTTACAGTGGAAAACAATTTAGTGTACATAACTAACAAAATAAACAAATTAAAGCCATCAGCAACAGCATACAAACCAGAAGCCTGAACCCTAGGACTTAAGTATACAAACCAACAGCATCTATGCTCCAAAATTGTTTAGGAGCATTGAAAAACTTTTCCATTTTATTGATTGTTAAATATTACTTATGTTTTTTTTGGTTTCTTAGGAACCACTAGTCCCCAATATCATCACCTGCTCCACCTTACCTATATGGAACCACCAAGAGATTTCTCAAATATTTATTTTGAGTCCCAATTAATGTTTTTATAATATTTTATATAGGAAGTTTCTTAATGTATATTATAGTTATTTAAATAGATTTTGAAAAGTAATATTTGCTATGAATATTTTTGAAACTGAATATTCAAAAGATTAACTTTTTTGACGAGCATTCAAAAGATTAATTTGAGGAAACCAAAAGTTATATTTTTAAGAAACTAGTGTTTCCTTATAACTAGATTTGATTTTTATTTTAGGAAATTATTATTTTTTTCTTCTTGTCTGGATACATTCACAATTTATAAATGTAATTGCAATGCCACCGATTAAAAAAGTAAAATATTGAGAAAATTAATTGGTAAGGTGGGAAGTAGAAGTGGGGATGATGTGGATCTTGAGTCTTGACTTGAGTCTCATTCATATCAAAGTCTTTCTCTTTCCCAAACTATCATTTGCAGTAACAGTAACAGTAACAGTAACAGTGAAGGATGAAGCAAGGCAAAAAAAAAAAAAAAAAAAAGGTGAAAAGGGAAGCTGAAGCTACAAACAAATAGTTCTGTGTGGGTTTGCTTTGCTGATTTTTCTCATTCTGAACCAAATGGGAGTGGTTTCCCAGGATGCCCTCAACCAGCTCCAAGCTCTCATGGATCAAGGTCTCAACTTTCTCATTTCTTTCTCTCTCTCTCTCTCATTTTCTTCTGCCTTTCTCACTTTTTTTTTTGAATTGTTTCTTTCTCATCTATGATGGGTACTATTGCTAGTTGAGGAGCCATTGCAGAGAACGTTTCAGGTGACCATCTTATTTCTTTTTAATCACTCCTTCCGATCTGCTTTTAACATTCTCAACTCAATTTCTTCTTTTTGCTACTTTGGTGGGACTTTGTTTGTTTTCAACATCTGCTGATCTCTCTCTTCTGCATCAGTTGTGTCTATTACTTTCTATTTGGTTCCTTTCTGGGTAAGCTTATACTACATGGATTGTTATTTTTTAATAACGATGCAACATTAAGCTCCAAACAGATGTAACTAGTTCAACTAATTAGCTCTCATTTTTTCTCGGACCTGGACAACTAAGGCCCATCACTGCAATCTTATAACTTCGGCGTAATTACACTGAACTCCCCTAACATTAGTGCTTCTTACAACCTACATACCTCTTGATTGAAAAATTACAACCGCATACCTTATGTATTGTTCTTGCATCCAACACCCTTCTTCATTTGAGAAATTACATCTACCTCTCCTACTATATGTAGGGTTCCTACACACCATTTCGACTTCTAAATAACAAAGTAAGGGAGGTAGATGTAATTTCTCAAATAACAGGAGTATCGGTGTAATAAGCACCGTGGTCAGTGTAACTGAGCATGCAACATGAGGCATTTAGGAAATTTGACTCAGATTGAAGAATTTCAGACCCCAGAATGCAGCAAGTAGTATGTGTATCGATAGGAGAATATAATAATGCAAGACAAGGGCTGCTCCTGGGTCATCAAAATCACTAGTCTTGGAACAAAAGTAAAATCGAAGGATCAAATTTGACCGTGCATTCCTCTCCCAGAATTTGAAAGGAAGTACTCTGAGACAAACAACAAACATGCAAATACTCAACTAACTAAGAGTGAAAGTAAACCTGAGAACACTGAGAAATGAGCTTTCCCCACGCAGCCTTGGGGCTAGATTTCAAATTTTTATGCGTTTAAAAATGGTTTTTCTTGAAAGTAGTGTCGTAGTGGGACATCTAAATTGAAATCAAACTTCGATAAATGGTATTAATCTCCTTGCTCCCTTTGAAGTTTTAAGAACCCAAATCCCATCAGCTCAACTAGATTCTGTAGTTTGGAAACTAAGCAAACTAATGGAGATTTATTTCATAATATAGATTTGGAAACTCAGAACATAGTGCAGGTAATTGACCTATAAACTTAGAAAGCAAAGCTACCAAAACAAAACTATCGTTGTGGAAAAATGCCATACATGACAGAATAGGTGAATAACTAACAGAGTTCCCACAATATACAAAGTTCAGTGCACATGTAACAAAAATTTGTCATGTAAGAGAGTTAAGATCCAAATGCAGAGTTCACAACACTTGTTATGAAGACCCAAGAATGATTCCAAAAGGAAATGACAGTACTAAATCAAATTATCAAGAAGTTAGCATGAGACGAAATCAAGAAACCTTATAAATCAATTCAAAATATCACAATAGTAGCAAATAACTATTACTTAATATAAATAAATAAAAAAATTAAACCCAATTAATCGAAGCATATTTTAAAAATTTCTTCTTTGATTGTTGGTGTTGGTTGTCTTTCATTTCATTTTCAAAACTTATAATACAGAAACAACCAAGACTAGAGGAGTTGCCATTACTGATATATTAAAACATGAACGGGCACTTAGGAGATGATATAAAAACAAGCAAAAACCAAATGCAATAGCTTTTATTAATACACAACCAAGAAGAAGATTCAAAACGAAAATAAACAAAATCAAGAACTACTTTTTGATTCAAAGGTGATAAAAGTTTGATTTGAGTACCTAGTGTTCGCACAAAACGTGTACATGATCGTGTTCGCACAACACCAAAAAATGGTACGGCTTTGATTCTGGGTATATATTGTGGATGGAGGTGCTACATGGTGGGTTAGGTTCGAGATATGTTATGGATCTGGGAGCGACGGTGGTGGCTCTTATACTCCTTGGAAGCAAGGGCGGTGGTCGTGGTTGGGGTTCGCTTTTAAAAGAGTAGATCGAGAGTGAACAAAAGTGAGATCGAATATGGAGGTTGAGAAAGTAAGATTAAGCTATAGAGGTTGAAAAGAGTGAGCTATTATTTATGGATGATTGAGCTAAGTGTTGTATATGGATGACTAGCTTTCAACCATATGAACTAGTCAGAGAAGAGAGATCGAATTGATGAAAGAGATCGAGTTAAATTCGGGAGATAAGAGGGATTTTAGAAATTAGATGAACTTTAGGTGGGAATTGAAATTCTCTCAATTTGATTAACAAAATTCTTGATTAAAATTCTTTAGAATTCTTAAAATTCTTTACTTAATTATCCAAACAAAATATTTTAAAATAAAGAATTTTAAATCTCCTGAAAAAATACATTACCTCTTTAAAATACTCCATCCAAACACACCCTTACTGATTAAAGAAGAATAATAGGAGTGGGAGAAGTGGCAAATGATTTAATGCTATGTGTAATGTGATGTGGTTTCACGTGTTTAATAAACACCACATGATAGAAAGATTTTTCTTTTTCTTTTTCACCATCATCTATTTTTTGGGAGTCCTACTAACTATTTAAGTTGTAACATATTTTTAACAGAGCTAAATTATCTTGAACTTTTCTTCTCAGAGGATACAATAATCTTTCTCACATTATAAAGGTGATATGTATCTCTGTTTGACATGTCATCATTTAACACATCTTTACTGAAAATAGTGACTAAAATCACTTATTTTTAAAAAATAAGGTATAAATATCGAACTCAAAATTTAACTAGAACCAAAATTAAAAAGTACTATATTTTAGAATCAAAATCATATTTAAGCCTAAAATTATATATATTTAGGATTTCATTATATAAGATAAGTACTATTGAAGAATATAATGTTATTTACAGATTAAATCATTCCTATTATTTCTTTAATTTTTCTCTCATTCTCTTTTTATATATATATATTTTCAAATCCCTATAAACAATCAACGGCTCTCTTGATTAGGGGTGTTTAAAACTGAATCAATCTAATTAAAATCGAAAAAATTGAATTGGAAAACAAAAAATAAACAAATTGAAAATCAAAAAAATGAAAAACCAAAAAAATTAATTGGATTGAATTGAGTTTCAATTCCAAATTTAAAATTCAGTTAAATCCAAACAAATCAAAAATTATATATGTATATTTAAAAATAATATTTTACCTATACTTATTTAAGAACTTTTCTATTATACCTCAAATCAAACTTAATTTATTCTCTTAGATTTAAACATGTATAGGAGGATTATCAATTAATTTAGACTTATATTTTGGATTTAGATTTTCATTTTGATGAAATAATTTGAATTTATATTTATTATTATTTGATAAGTTAGTTTATATGTGTATTTGATGTAGTTTGATGAATTTGAATTATGTTTTTTTGTTAAATTTGTGTATTAAAAAATTATAATAAAAAATAAAAAAATTAATGCAATCAAAACTGAATTAAATTGAATTAAATTTGATCGAATTTACATTTAAAACAAAAATAAATAAATAATAATATAAAAAAACTAAAGAAATTACATCATATGACTTTTTCTTTCAAAATCAATCAAATCTTATGTACAAATATCTCTACTCCTTAGAAGTTTGTGTGCGTTGTGCCCAAAGGCATATCTGTGTTTAACATTTTCGTATTTAATGTTATAGTAGTTCTTTTTTTAAGTCTTATTGTTATAAGTATAAATATTGTTAGTTTAAATTCATAAAAATTTTTTATGTACACTTATCTATGACAAAAAAATGTTCAATTTCTTGTGTATAAGTTTAAGTATGTATAAATATTATTAATTAAAATTTATAATATTTACAATATAAACCATATTTATTATATGTTAATCAAATAACATATAACTAATTATATCTATTATTTATTTTTTACAATAAATCAATAATTCATGATGTAATGAGTATCATACTCACAAAAAATGTGGAGTATGTGAAACATTTCGTGAAAATTCAAGCCAAAAAATGGTTGTTTTGGGCTACCGGTGTGGTCAGTGACAGAGCTGGTGAGAATTATTTGAACTAGAAGTTTGACTCATTTTCATTGGACAACGCGGCGGAAAAAGAGCGCGCCTTCCCGGCCATATGAAAACAACTTTTTAACCCAAACCCGCATCAACATCAACTTCTTGATTTCGTTTCGAACCAAAAGAAAATCGCCAAAACACAAAAAGTAGCGGCATTCGAAAGCATTTTTGTTTCGCCATTTCTTTTGAAATACCTTAAATGGCGCTCTGGGTTGTATCTATATAACACTCAATCGCTCATCTCAACAATTCCCAACACTCATCGTCTGTTTCACCTTCCTCTGTCTCTCTTTCTCTTTCCCATCTGTTCCAATCTACCAATACAGGCATACAGCCGCAAGGAAATGGAAACTCGCGCTGCAAAGAGAAGGGCAAACGCTGCTACCCTAGTCGAGAATCAACAGCTCAAAAAGCAACGTGTTGTGTTGGGGGAACTTCCCAATTTACCCAATCTTATCGCTCCTGCAACTTTGAATCAGCATAAACCGCAATGTCGGAAGAATCCCATTCCCAAGGTCAAGAAATCAGCTGCGACAAAGAAGAGCTTTTCTTTGTTGGATAAGGCAGTTGAGCATGACTTAGATGCAAAATCAGGCACCCATGCCAACTTGGAAGATCCACACATTACCGAACCTTTTGTTTCCGACATCTATAACTATCTTCGCACAATGGAGGTAATTCCGGGTGTTGTAACATATACCCTTTTGTATACGTTTTTAATTAATATTGTTGAAAAATTGTGCCTTTTAGTTTTTGTGCTGGTGTTTCAATTTGCACTAATTCCAATGATTGCTTGTTTGTCAGATGGAGAAAAAGAGAAGACCAATGATTGATTACCTTGAGAGAGTTCAGAAGAATGTTACCACAAACATGAGAGGAATATTGGTGGATTGGTTAGTTGAGGTTGCAGAGGAGTACAAGCTTCTCTCTGACACTCTTCATCTCTCTATTTCATACATCGATAGGTTCCTATCTATTAACCCTGTCACTAAGCCCAAGCTCCAGTTGCTGGGTGTCTCCTCCATGTTCATTGCATCGTAAGTCTTCAGCAGCTGCTTTTAGTTTGCAATTACTATTCTGTTAATCTAATTAACCATCAAAATTACCTTTTTTTTTTCTTCTAATATTCAGGAAGTATGAAGAAATTAGCCCACCGCATGTGGAAGAGTTCTGCTTCATTGCCGATAACACATACACCAAGACAGAGGTAAATATGGTGTTCTTATATTTTGTCTGCTATCGAATCTTCTTGTTTGAATTAGTGGATTTCATTTTGTTATTTGTCTGTTCCCCCCTCACTTTGGTTCCCATGGTTATTTCTAACAATGTAGGTTGTAGAGATGGAAGCTGACATACTCAAGTCCCTAAATTTTGAAATGGGTAACCCTACTGCAAAGACCTTTCTAAGGCAAGAACTCTATTGCAAATGTAAATATTTAAACCCCCATTGAAATGAAATTAATTGGACTAATTATGTGTAATTACTGTTTCAGGAGGTTTGCTGAGATTGCTTCTGAGACATCTGAGAATCAAAAAGTAAGTTGAACTGCTCTTCCTGTTCTTCTTGGTCATTTCAAAAGCTTTATTGTGTTAACTAATTGTTATTTGCATTTTTACTTTCAGACCCCAAATTTGCAGATTGAAGTCTTAGGCAACTATCTTGCGGAGCTAAGTTTGTTGGACTACGATTGTATAAAATTCTTGCCTTCTATGGTGGCTGCGTCAGTTATATTTCTAGCCAGATTTATTATCTGGCCTGAAGTGCATCCTTGGGTAATTATTTGATGTTATGGATGATAATCTATATTTTCCCTAATAGAATAAGACAAGACCTGTGTTTCAATGCACTTATCAAGTTGAGAACCTTTTGCAGACTTCCTCCCTGTGTGAATGCTTGGGTTATAAATCAGTTGAGTTGAAAGAATGTGTTCTCATCTTACATGACTTGTATTTGTCAAGAAGGGCAACGTCTTTCCAAGCTGTTCGGGAGAAATATATGCAGCACAAGGTGGATTGTTTTCACCTTTCTTTGTTGTAATACTTTAATTTAATTTTTATTATGGTAAATCGAGTGACTCAATTTTTGTACTGTAACAGTTCAAATACGTGGCAAGCCTACCTTCCCCGCCAGAGATACCAAGTTCTTACTTTGAAGAAGAGTAATGCAGTGGGAATTTCTTGATGAGTGAAATTCAGGGAAGACAAATAGACCACTTTTGAAGTGGTCCAGTGTGTGATGGAAGTTGGTATCTTCTATACAAGGAGCATGCAATCCACAACAGTGTCACTATTAAGCTGCCACAAGAGTTTTGAGGTATCTAATGGGCTCTCCTGGGCATGGTCTTTTCTTCTTTGCCAGTTCACAATTACAGCTGAAAGGGTTTGCAGATTCAGATTGGGCAGCCTGCCCTGAGACCAGAAGGTCCATCATTGGATATTGCACCTTCTTGGGAGATTCTTTGGTTTACTGGAAATCTAAAACGCAGTCTACTGTCTCAAGGTCTTCCTCAGAGGCAGAATACCGGGTCCTTGCTTTAGCAACCTGTGGGGTCCAGTGGCTCACCTACCTCTTGCAAGACTTCAAAGTTCCCTTCGAGACCCCTGCTGTGCTCTAATGTGATAATCTGTTAGCCCTCCATATTGCAGCAAATCCCACCTTTCATGAGAGGACAAAATACCTTGAAAATGACTGTCACATTGTGAGAGAAAAGACTCGAAGTGGGCTTTTGCACCTGTTGCCAGTGTCTTCCCGAGATAAAGTTGCTGATATCTTCACCAAGCTACTGGCCAGTTCTCCTTTTCACACACTTCATGTCAAGCTGGGAATGATCAATCTTCATTCTCTAGCTTGAGGGGGTATCACCAGCCACATCAGCTACACATTGGTACCCCTATCATCAGCCACATCAACTACACATGGCAACTACATTTATAACAGATTAGTTACTGTTACTGTTAGTTTATATTAGTTGCTGTTAATTCATAGTTAGTTATACAGTTGCAATAGTTAGTTGGTTGCAATAACAGCTCATATTGTTGCTAAGCCTTGTATATATATCATTGATCACAGTGAAATGAATCAGATTGCTTTTTTCTCCCAAATTCATGTTCTTGTTATACGTGGTTTGTATTTTTGAATGAGAATATAAGATTTTCCCTCTAGTGTTGAAGCAATTTTTCTTTATCCATTTTCTGTTTTCATTAAACATTTTTAATAAAAATAACCAAAAAAAAAATTGGTGGAGCCCCGAACTCTTTAGAAGTGTTAATTAATAAACTTTCTTTTCACTCACTCCAACAACAGGCTTGATGAATTTTGTGCTTACAGTCCTTAAAATCAAGGTTGCTGCCAGTGTTTACAAAATTTGAATACTGGAGAAGGCCCCCCCAAAAGGCTGGATCTAGTTGAGCATTAATGCTGCTTTCAAGCTATGGCTGTCTTAGCCTTAGTTGCGAAAAAGTATGATGGTTGTATATTATTGTTACAATCAGAACTCACGTATAGCATAGTGATCCGCTAATATGTGTAGCTTTGGCAGGACGAGTGTCCTTTGGAAAATAAAATTTGATAGAAACAAGGTCGTTGTTAGGGATGGTAATTTACCCGTCCCGCATGTAATACCCGTGACGGGGGCGGGTAATACCCGTCAAATTCTCCTCGTGGATATAAATACTCATTTAATATTATTCCGGTTTAATAAACGGGGTAGGGGCGGGGGTATTTCCTCCATGACTATGGTATGCAAAAAAAATTTTATATAAATATTTTATATAAAATTATTAAAAAACTTAATTATACAAATTAAAATATTATAAAGTTATATAAATTAAAAGTATTTTAGGTGTTTGACATTATTTTTAAATTAAATTGTGTTGGACAAATTTTAAAAAATTATAGTATTATACTTTTTTTATGTTTTATTTTTTATTTTATTTTTTTGATTTTTTTGAATTTTTTTTACAATTTATTGAGTACTACATGAGATATCCACGAATATTCGGTTTATCCGCGAGGAGAAAGATAAATGGATCCACACGATATGAAGACGGGGGCGGGGGTGGATATTATTCGCGGAGGCGGGGACGGAGACTACTACCCGCCCCCCCCTACCCCGTTAAATCCCTAGTCATTGTGGAAGATGTGTTGCAAGTTATTGAATCTGTGTCGATGATTTCTAGTAATTCGCACATGATTAATCACTCAATTTTTTGTGGTATAAGTGCATGTTTAGAATAGTTGATAAAATTTCATTATTTTAATAATCGATTATTGTATAATTTTTTTTATAATTAATTATAATAGAATCGATTTTATGTTTAGATATATTAGTGAAAATAATTTTAAATTAATGCTTTTTTTTAAATAATATAAAAAAATTACTTTTATGTATTATATTACCAAAATAGATATAGAATTAATTTTTTTAGATATATTATATGATTAACAACAAAATAATATTTACATATTAAAATGTATGGAATAATCAAAAGTTGTTTCAACAAAATGCTGTTGCATTTTGGGCCAACGTTTTGGGCATTTTACTCTCCAAAATCAACAGCTTTATTTTTTTTTTGAGAAAAAAACTGTTGAAGGAGAAGCAACAATTTGAACATTTTGTAAAAAAGTTATTAGGATTATTTCCTACTTTGAGACGTAAATATCATTTTGTCTTCAATCAAATAATTTTTTTAATTAATTAAATAATTTTTTTAATCATTTTATACATATTTTGATAATTTAATACATAAAAATAATTTTTTTATACAATCAAAATAAAAATAAATTAACTTAAAATTACTTTTCAATTAACATATCCAAACATAATTTTTTTTTCTTATAATCAATTATAATAAAAAAATTTATATAATAATCAATTATTGAAATAATTAAGTTTTCACAACTATCCTAATTACACACTACCAGATTATAAACCAACAACTTTTTATCATTGTAAAAAGTTGTTGATTTCTTTTATCAAAATTACCAAACACCATTCAAAAGTAAAAAACAACTTTTTTTCAGAAAAAAACTATTGGATGTGTGAAAACATCCAAAACAAACACAAGTTAAGACAATTGCAGAATCAATTTCAGCATGTAAAATCTAGTTGAGTTCGAAGGAAATTAGTGACCATCTAATGTCGTTTGATACTGATGAAATGGGAAGTGAGTTCCCAGTTATTTAGGTCGTTAGCAGATGAATCTGACCAAAATAAAAAAGAATAAAATAAAAAAGAATAGAGCTGGTTTCGTAAGGTTTTCAGGCTGCTCGGTGATCCTTTTCTTACCATCTTGTGGCCAAGAGAAACAAAAACAGTATGCAACAGGATGAATTCACATGAACATCTACTTGGCCTCTAATATTTCGACTTTCGTAGCATCCACTCACTCCAACACAGCTTGATGCGAGGCACGCAAGTCATTGCATAAAATACAATTTGATAGATTGCAACGGAAAATTTTATGGTATTCCATTCTTATTTTGTCCCTGCCCAATTCACAGCATTAGTAGCTGTTAGATAATTGTTAAACAAATCCTAATTTAGAATTTAATGATTAATTAATAATGCAGGAGATACCACCAATATGAAGTACCCCAAAAAAAAGCTTTCTATTTAATTTTGACAACGCAAAATTGATCCCGGCCAGCTCAACAGGAATAACTTTCAAGTCTCATGCACTACGTATCATAGAAGCATATCCTACACCAAGTCCGTACCAGAATGCACATCACGAGGCAGAAAGCAGTTTACGCAAGCGAGTAATTCTAATTATACTTATTGGACGACTGAACGCCGAGTAAAACTGGGTATGCTAGAAATAGGAAATTGCAGTAAACGGCCCTGTACAAAAGCTGTAACTGGTAGTACAGATGAAATATACTCAATAATTAGCAGTTAAGTAAACCTAGACCCTACATTCGGAAATCCAAAACACAAACTATATTGTTTGAAAAACAAGCAGCAACTTTATCACCGTCTTTGCTCCAACTAACTTCAAATATCCCACCATTTCCAGTATATGTTTTCACAATTTTGCCCTCCTTCACGGACCATATATGCATGCATTTATCCATGGAGCCACTAGCCAGATACTCACCATTAGGACTGAATGCAATGGAATATACAGGATCCCTGAGAGTTGCAACAGAAAGCAACCTATTAAAATGCTAAAAATACAATATGCTGGAACATTGATAATTTCTAAGTTCTAAGCAACAGAAAATCATTGATTTCTGCGTTAGACCCTCATTTCCTTTTAATAAAGGATGTTGCATATCATATATTAGCATGGACAAATGCATGCATCCATTCCTACACATGTATATGCATGTGTGTTTGCTTGTAATGCAGGTTGATTTAATTTCAGCACCTGTGGCCATTTAAGCTGTAGAGTACTTTCCCTAGTTCCACATCCCAGAGCTTTACTGTAGAGTCGAAGGAGGCGCTGCTTAAAAGAACAACAATCTAAATTATAAGGGGAATACAAAAGCGATATTAAAAATTTAAAAACAACAGGTTTCAAAAGGAGCCGTTTCCATATCTTTTATTGCCAATTTTTATACAACAGTGGAAGCATATTTACCTTGCTAGCACTAACTGCTGATTGGGACTGTTGGTACCAGGGCCTGTAGGGCTCCATCGGATTGTATATATCTCCTGAAGGATCATTGCTTAGTTAGAAAGAGAATAAAGGGAAATAGAAAGAAAAGAGCAAACATGGCAACATATGTCCAAACCTTGACATGTTCCTTTAGATCATGTAAATGCTTGTCCTGCTTCATACTCCATATCTGCATCATAGTTTCATGAGTAGTCAATTGGACGCTCACAAATACTTAAAAGCACAACGATAGTCAGGTTTACACTTCCAAAGGCACTTTTGTATCTATGCTTTTTGTCCTAAAAAGCACCAAAAAATCGCAGACCCTTGAATATTTGTTATATAAATCTATAAAAGACTATAAATCTAATAAATAAAATAGATTTTTTAGTATTTACACCCCAATTTGTTTTTTTCAGCACAGCCCTTATCTCTAATATCTATCCATTATCCCACTATTATAAATAAATATTTTAAAAAAGTATATGGGTGCTCCACTTGTGTGTCTGTGTTTTATATGACAACAAAAGTAGACTAAATCGATAATTTCCTGTTGATTACTTTTGCAGTGTGATCGTCGGAGCAGGAGGCCAGCAAAGAACCTGTTGGATCCCATTTAATGGCATTAACTTCACCCTGAAACAACAGCATTACAGCACGTTTGAGCAAGATTAAAGCAGTGACTGAACTTCCCTCTCCTCCCCCCCCAAAAAAAAAAGCAGTGACCGAACTTTCCTCTCCTCCCCCCCCCCGCCCCCCCAAAAAAAAAAAAAGCAGTGACCGAACTTTCCTCATAGCTGATGATAAATAAACATACCATTCTATTTTGTGATAGAAAGTCACTATGTCATCTACGATTAAAAGTTGCCATATTAATATTAAAAAAAAAACCCATCAGCAGACTGATTGACTAGGAAGAGATACCTGATGCCCTGAAAAAGTTTTGATTGGTCTATTCTCTCCAATTTTGCACACATATATCATATTATCAGTGGAGCATGTTGCAAATGAAACATTATTTCGCCAATCAACATCAAGAGTTGGGGCTGAAACAATTTGGGAATAATTATGATTACAAGCACAGCCAGACAGAAAAAACAAAAGTTTCCTCACCAGAAGACAAACAAAAACAAACTTACCAGAGTGAAATTCAAATTGTTGTTTCCATTCCCCAGTCTTTATGTCCCATACAATAGCAGTTTTATCTACACTTCCACTAAGAAGATAATCCCCCTTCTTATTCCACTTTAGAGAAAATATTGGACCTTTATGCTTGTTTAGTGTACTCTTCAACTCTCCTAAAGAACCTCACAAGCAAGACTTAATTAACAGCATAGAATACAAGGCCCATAGTTACAAGTTGATGTACAGCTCATGACAGGAAATGCATATTTGTAAAATAAAATATCAAATAGCTCACCATCTCTACTCCAAATTCTTGCTTGCCCATCATAGGAACCAGTTGCCAATAATGTTCCGTCCCCCTGCATAATAAAGAGCATGGTGGAACATATCAGCTGGGGAATAAGATTGAAGCACAAGTAGAGGAAGACAGAGTTAAAAGTTTTCAGCTAAATATCTCACTAAAGAATAAAGTTAATTCTACAAAGAAGCATGGTAAGTATGTCAACACAATAATGCTACAAAAACTCACATTCCAGTCAAGTGTTGTCACATCCTTGCTTTTTTCATTGGTTCTTCCTTTAAAATGCTTCAGCACCACAACATTTACTGCTTCATTTTCCACACTAGAGTTACAAGGTCCTTCAGCAAGTTTCCAAATTCGAGCTGTTGAATCTCCAGATCTAGAATAGTTGAAAATAAAAAAGACATTGTCAAATTATTATGATAGACCCCTATTACTAATGTGTATGCAACAAGGAAGTGGATGGGAAGTAGAGGATCAATTCTCATGGATAAGGACAGAATGGGCAAATTAGGGGAATATTCGTGCTGACAAGTGAGGAGCATAACTGAATGCTGATGTTGCAAGAGGAGAGAGAAAAAGGCATGAAAAGAGTGGGGGTCGTCTCGGAGGGAGATAAAATGTGATGGGGAAAGGAGAGAGAGGTAAGGCAAGAAATTGGTAAGGTTTGAGTAGGGAGGTTGCAGCCCCTCGAAGTGCTGCTCTATCAGTGTATTTTCTTTTCTTCTTTTTTTCTGTTTCTGTGAGTGAGAGTGAGAGGTTTCTGTTCTGTGTTTCAGTCACTGTGATTGGGAATTACTTCCCCTCTTTCTGTAATCAAATATTTGGGTTCCTATCATATTAACTTGAAATTGATCCAGAAAAAAAAAAAAGGATAACAGTCAATACTGTTTACTACTTGTTGATCCTGCATAAGTAGCATCACAAACTGTGCCACTTCACCATTTGGATGGTTTTAATACAGAACATATTCATTACACTATTAATTTATGATAGAAAACAGCTTGTATTGTACCCATAAACCAAGTTTTGCTGTCATACTCTATGTCTTCTAAGCATATTTAAGATGTAGTGTACTATATAGAGCGTGGACATCTTATTTTTATGCTTGGAAGAAAGAAATGTGATTTAAATTCAACACCAGACCTAAGAAATAAAATTTAGAGGAAAGGAGTATTTCTATCAATTTGAAGCACAAACCAATGGTCAAAATCAAGAATATGCTTGTCAAAACCAGCCTATGATGTCCATTAACATAATTGTTTCCTTAGACTTACAAACACTTAAAATTTAATTTTTAAATTCCTGGATGGCTAGATTACTGAATGTAACCCTACATTGAAGGTTACTGTTAGGAACTCAATTAGTAAAACAAATGGTTTAACATTTTGAAACAACCAATAACACATGAATCAGAAGAACAAAGGAAGGCAATCATAGGAACAGGAAGAAAAGGAACTATTATCTTAATTCAAAATAGCATGGCTAAGCTTCCCGTTCGAAGGGTTTTCTTTTTTTATGTGGGAGGGGGGGGACACTTCTGAGAAAAATGAGATTTCTTTATAAATTACTTGTACTCACCCAGAAGCAAGAAGAGGACCTGATGGATTCCATGCACAAGCAAAAACCTGCCAGGAATGAAATAACTGTTCAACAAGCCACACAATAGGAAGAAAAAACCAAGTAATGGGGAAGAAAAGAAAACAGACAAGTCCAAACCTCGGAGGTATGGCCTTCCAAAATTTTTACATCACAAGATGGAATATCGTTAGGCAATGACATGGAGTTTTGGGAGATCTCCATTGGCTCAGGCCCTATAACATAGAAATTTTACTTTTTTTTCCTTGTCTGATATGCTATCCATAAAGATTGATGGCTAATGGAAAAAGGGGAAATAAAACATTTATATTTACCTCCATGTGCTCTGTTTTCTAGATTTTCAACTATAATCTTATCTTCATGATTCTCTGTATGGTTTTGATCTGGGTGTTGTATTTCTTTATGTTCACCCTTTTCTTGCTCTCTTTCTTTTTCTAGCCTTATCTTTTCCATTCCGTGTTCATTTTCCCTTTCTTTCTCCGTTTCCTGAATGTGTTCCCGTGCATTGTCCTGATTCAAGTCATTCACTGTTTTATTTGATTCAAACTTATTTTGACGTAGATTTTCCTTTTTGGCTTTTACTATGTTGTGTAGTTCATATGGGTCCTTTGTGATAAGATCAAGAGGCTGTAGAAATGAGAAATCCTCATCCATGTCTGCATCGCTCTGGAGACCTAACACAGACACCAATCAGCTTAAGGTCCTTAAGTATACATTATGTGCGCATTAGTAATAATGATATGAACATCAAAATAACATATAACAAGAAATTAAAATGCTTACACCACTCAAGTTTGCTTCCAGCTCAAGATATTGAATTCCTTTCTGTATGAAAGTAACAAGAGCACCTGGTGGAACCACATTAACATCAATTTTGCTTTTATCGATTCCTGCTTCATACCCAAATGCAAATGCTGAATGAGTAAAACCTGAAACAAGGCAGCTATCAGAAAAAAAGGAGAGAAAATTGAATATTTGGGGGGGGGGGGGAGAGGAGAAAGCAAAAGAGGCATAGTGTGCAAATGCCAAATTTATGAGAAATTCCTATGTACTCTCAAAGTAACAGATAAGATTTTTTTTTTATTGAAAAAGAATTCAATAAGAAAGAAGAGGATTACAAAGATAGGAGGATAAGACATCCTCCACTAGAAAACTACTAAAAAAGAAAGTTACAAAGAAAATAGCAAAAGAAAAGTCAAGAGTAACAATGCACAATGGCAACCCAATCCCTATGTATATATGAAACGGTAACCCCCTTAAAAAGGCCATGGGCCAAGCACCAAAGACAAGCCAAAAACTTTATTCTATCCCACAACAATTGATACCGAAATACTCTGAAAAATCCGATTATTCCTCTCCAAGCAGATGCATCACTGAATAACAAACATAGCAGAGTAATGGTTAGGATTTAATTTAGATTTTATTATTTATTTAATATTTTAAATTTAATCCAGCCGCATATGTGGTTATGCTGTCCACCTGTGGATTGGATGTAGTATTGTGGGAGAACATAAAAATTTCACCAAATTTACAGTCTATCAGGTGTTTTTCTGCATATAGGCGCCCATATTACTTTTGTAGCTCCTCCTCTTGTACAAAAAAATCTCAACGTGAACGAAAAATGATATGATATGAAACTATGTACGCATCCATTAGGGAATCGACACGAAATGACTTGTCTATAGGCTTAAATTGTTGTGTGGAGAAACAAATGGAGCACAAAAAATCTGCCTATACGATATGCAAGAAAAATCCAAAAGCATATTCATTACACTAATATCACTCAAAAATGATTAAATCTGCGGACTTCCTAAACCATCGTTTTCAACTAATAATATGGCCTAAGAGACAAACATGCTTGCGGATATGGATAATAAAAGTTTTCTGTTTACAGAGTGATGATATAAAGACAAGGAATGAAAATAAAGATCAGAGTGGATGAGTTCTTAACTGTTCCACAGTAGGTTTTCATATTCATAATATTATTTTGTAATGATGTATGAGAAAAAAAGGACTTTGATTAAGATGAACACGAACCGGATTCGTGAAGGTAACGGAAGACTAAGTAGTTCAACTCAGCGGAAGAGATTGAGATCATTGTTGTGGATCAGAGGTTTGAGGCTAAAGCTTCAGCTCTGAAGTTTCAAGTTCTGAACCGCAGAGAAAATAAATGCACAGAGACGGAAATACGGACACTGGTGAGGTGGTGGGTTGGGGATTGGTACTCTCGGGTCGGGACCAAGTAAATCCAGCAACAGCCCCAGTGAAGCAACCGCACCCGAAGCCATCACTGTCACTCACTAACGACTGATTGGGTTCTAATTTTACATTTATCTCAAATCTTGTTCTTGGGCTTTGATTTTTTGGCCATGTTTTTGGGCTTACAATAGGCCATTAGGTTAGAACTTCCGGTTCTGGCTGAAAAGGTTGAGCCCATGGGTCTGAACACTTCCCCAATAAAGAAAAGAAAAGCCCAGGCGTCGAAGTGGTTGGGCAGAACAATAAAGGATCACTTTTCCTTATTTTTTTGTTATCTTAATTATATTTTTAGTGCCTTTAGTATTGTACTTGTATCATTTTGTTCTCATAAATTTTAAAATACATTTTTTGTGCTCAAAATGCTTTAATATAATGCAGCTTTCCTTCAAATTTTTGAGTGAAGATAAAGATTGGACTATCTTTAATAGTTTTTTAAAAAAAAAAAATCAGATTGGACCAAAACTATGCTTATAATACTAGGGGGATCAAAAGTGTAATACACTTGTTTTTTTTTTCCAATTAAAATGTACATTTTGTTTTTGCTGAACACTCTCATTATTATGTACTTAAAGACACTTATGACATTACTGGTCAAGTTAATCACAAGTTTTTAGCATTAATTAAAATGCCCAGTCACTATGAAAGTCTGAAGGATGCTCAATAATGGAAACTTACTTGGTCATTCTTCTACTCTACATAATATACAGTCTTCCAAATTTCCAAATTGGCCAAGCCAATGGTACACTTAAAATGCACACATGCACACATGTATGGGCAGACAGCGAGAGAAAGAGACTACGCAGGCCTGCCTGGTAAGTTCTACGGTTCCTATGAGTTTATATAATTAGAAACATGGGAAGCATAACTTTGGAAAAACACCACCTGTCTCGGAAGCACACGAGAAAATCAAAGTGTCGAATGCCCTGTGGGTTTAATGTTTTTATATCCACAGTAAAGCCATTTACTCAGAAGGTATTTGGTAGAACCCGTTAATCGATTAGTCTTTTGCATGATTTGACCACTGAAAACTTCTACTTTAAGCAAGGATTGCTGATATTATATTTATTTAATATTAAATAATAATACTCCATACTTTAAAGAGATTCTGCAACATGAGTATTACATGCCATGCAATGCAGATTGCAGATGATGTTAGGCCCGCTATTACTCTTGGCTAAACCAAAAGAAGAAAAAGAAAGAGAAAGTTGAAACAAAGATAATAGAAGTGGGAGACTAGAACTTGCTCATTTTTAGATGACAATTATTAGGGAATTACTGGGCCCTAGGGATGGAAATAAGTCAGTCGGCTGTCTAGGCACCTGGACTACTTTGTTTTAGGCCACCATTTAGAAAATGAATCGTGCCTCAGACTTTTTAAAAACTTGTTTCATTTATTAGGTCAGGCCTTACCTCTTAAAGAAAGACGTTGGCTATTAATATTTATTTATAAAATTTTATTTTATTTTTTTTTCAATGATTTCAAGGCCTGTTTAAAAGAAGGCTTTAGCGCAAATTTAGAGGCCTTAATATAAATCAGAAACAGGCTTGAGTCAGTTGCTTAAACAGTCATTTTTGACAGTAACAATTAGAAGCTCAGGCAAATATTTGTAACACAGTCCGGCTGTTTAGGGACTTGGCTTTTCCATCCCTACTGGGCCCTCAGCTCTTAGCAGTAATATAATTTTAGCTTCAATCATGATTTTTTCACATTACTTTTATTTTGTATCACTTTTTATATTATTTTTTATATTATTAATTATATTAATTTATTTTATTATTATTTATTTAATTATAATTATTAAATAATAGTATAAATAGTAATGTGATTAGGAAGATGATGTTTTCCTTTTAGCTATTGGAAGCAAATTGACTGCTTTCCAAAGCTGACAAGCAACGCCCGGACAAGGAAACAAAGAAATCCACATGAGCCAAAGTCTGAATACATATGCCACAAATTGAATCTGGGAGTGATTCTTGTTTAGAGGGACTGAAAGCGAGAATAAAATCAGAAGGGGAGAGAAAAAGGTTCCTGTGAAACTTGCAGAATATATTAAAGCAAAAATAGAAAAAGTCCTCTCGTGAGATGTGCCACTTGTTTGCAGTGTTTTACTCAATGAATACACCGCGTAACCTTTTTCCTTCTACCCTACCCAAACAAAGCCTATTAGCTTTTCCTCTTTTCTCTATATCAAGTGCTTGGCCTTTTTAATTTCTCCAACTTTTTCAACTATATATGTATGTTTCAATACCACCTCCACCACATTTCCTCTGAAGGCAGCAAAATATGCTCTTTCAGCAGTTCTCACAAGTTGGGGGGTTGCAGAGGTTAATGGTTTTTGTGTTGCTTACATTCTTAGTCTGCGGAGAAATGGAAGAGGCTTCAGTTGTTGGCCCGCGCAACCAGACACCAAGTATGCCAGAGCAGCAATACCAGCGTCCAAAGCACCCATTTGACGCTTACGTCTCAGAGAAGAGAAAAGTTCCTGATGCATCAGACCCTCTCCACAATCGTTGAGTGGTTTCATTTGCTTATTTCGTATGATGTTGGGGCTGGAAAATGAACATATTGAATAGAGGTTTGAGATTCATTTACTGTGGAGGATTAGTGTAAAAATTATTTGATGCATTTTTTCAACCATGATTGGATGTTGTCGGGGAGTGCTGCTGCTTCCTTCGAAAATTGCACCCATGCGCTCTAGGTGCTATTTAGCTTGTTCATCGAGTAGGACCTTTTTCCCCCATATCATGACGTACTAAAATCTATAAAGGATTTGTAAATTTTGAACTTATAATGTGGTGAAGAAACTTGGTGAGAATACAATGCGCCTTTTTTCTTGCTAGAGTTGAGTGTCCTACTTCTATTATTCTTTTCCTTTTTATCTCCCCCTGGTGTTGCCTCTCCTTTAACCATCAATCTTAAGATTTTTGGTGTAGTGTATTATGCCAATCATGTATTTTACTGAAGAATATATCAGATTTTAATTTAACCCATCAAAGTCTTGCGATGGAAGATGTTTGATATCACACACTCGGTGCAAGTCACGATCATGAATTCCCCATTAAAACTCGTAGATTCAGGCGGCAAATGGATTTCTTGTTGAAATATTCAAAAGAAACTACCAGAACAAAGAATAATAGTGTGACTGGAACTTCATCTTTTATTGAAATCTTCCAGTTACATATATAGTAGTGGAACGAACTACTTTTACTTAAACTAAGGAGATAAAACAGCAACTTAAAAAAAAAACTAGGACTCCTAAAGACATGGCCTATAGCAGCAGAACGTGGCCTATAACAAGAACAAATCCCAAAAGAATAGGACTTGACTTATTCAAAACAGAAAATTACTTGAATCAAAGCAAAAAATACTAATTAAAATCCAACATTTCCCTCCCTTAAACTGAAAATCCTACTGACATCAGTTTACAGCAGAGGAAACTCCAACAACCACTTTTCATCATAACAACAAATGACCTCCTTTCTTGAACAAACTCCAAGCATACTTGAAGCTTCTCAAATACAACTGTCTTGAGAGGTTTTGTCATTATATCTGCAATCTGCTCCTCACTCTTGCAATAGATAACATCAATAACACCATCCTTGCACAGATCACGTAAGAAGTGAAATCTAACATCTATATGTTTGCTCCTCCCATGTAAAACAGAATTCTTTGACAACTTAATTGCAGAGACATTATCACATAACACTAAAGTGGGTCCTTCTTGATCATATCCAAGCTCCCCAAGTAACCTTCTCAACCAAATGGCTTGGCAAGCACATGATGTTCTGCAATAAACTCAGCTTCAAGTAGAGGATAAAGTAGCAATTGGCTGCTTTTTTGATGACCATGAAACAACACCTGAACCCATCATGAAGACATATCCAGATGTGCTTTTCCTATCATCTTCATCCCCGGCATAATCACTGTCATTGAAGCCAAATAAACCCTTTTGTGCTCCCTTTTTATACAATATTCCAAAATCAGTGGTTCCTTTCAAATACCTGAAAATTCTTTTAGCTACTAAGAGGTGTAGCTCTGTTGGATTCTCCATATATCGACTAATGAGGCTAACAACATGCATTATATCAGGCTTGGTTGAAGTTAAATACATCAAACTCCCTACAATTTGCTTATAGATTGTAGCATCTACCTTCTTCCCATTTAAATCCCTTTTTAGCTTCAAATCTACAGAAGTAGGAGTGCAGATAACATTGCACTCTTCCATTTGGAACCTGCTCAAAATCTCCAGAACATACTTCTTCTATGACACAAAAATTCTAGCAGCTGATTGTACTACCTCAATGCCAAGAAAATAGCACATCAAACCCAAGTCTGTCATGTCAAATTCAGTCATCATAGAAGCTTTAAATGCATCAATCATGACTTTATCATTACCTGTGAAGATCAAGTCATCAACATATAAGCATACTATAAGCATTTTCCCACCATCTCCATGCTTTATGAAAAATGTATGCTCATATGGGCATTTATGAAAGCCTACTCTAATGAAATAAGACTCTATACGACTATACCAAGCTCGAGGTGCTTGTTTTAGCCCGTGTAGTGCCTTCTTCAACTTGTAAACCTTCTTCTCATTTCCTTGCTTCACATATCCCAAAGGCTGCTCAACATAGACATCTTCTTGCAATTCACCATGTAAAAAAGCTGACTTGACATCAAATTGATAAATAGACCATAAACATAGGGAGGGAATCACGTTGTTGTTTGCCAATAACACAATCTTCACAAACTTGTGAGGGAGGAGTGATTTGAGGAAGCCCTAACACCATTCCTTTTTGGTGCAAAGTTTTTAGCCCATTGAAGTTGAGATGCCCATACCGGAGGTGCCACAACCAAGCTGTGTCTTTCACCTTAGCAGAGAAACAGGTTTGAAGATCTGCACCCTCATCTACAATGATAATTGGGAACATCTGATTTTCTGTCATGTGAACACGAGTAATAACTCCTCTCTTTGAATCTTTGATAAGACAAGTTCCACTTTTGATGATGACCTTATACCCCTTCTCTTGAAGTTGGCCCAAGCTAATCAAGTTACTTTTCAAATCTGGAACATAAAACACACTAGAGATTCTTTCAACAACATCATTTTTCAAGCGAACACTAACACTTCCTTTCCCATGACAAAGAATAAAGGGAGTTGTCTCCAAATTTTACAAGATTCTAAATGACTCATCCAACTCGAGAATAAAAATTTATTGCCACACATATGATTACTGCAACCTGAGTCTAAGTACCACATATTATTAGAATTTTCTTCCTTGTTATGACATGCCATCAATAAGGTTATTTCTTCTTCTTCTATCATAGCATAATTTAACTGCTCTCCCTGACCTCTAAAGAAATTAGGATATTCTGACCTGTAATGGCTATATTGATGGCAATTGAAGCATTCAATATGAGATTTATTAAACCTTGATCCTTGACCACGCCCTCTACCTCTGCCTCTAGAATAAGAATTGAATCTGCCGCTGCATCTTCCTTGACCACATCCTACACCTTCAGAAGCAACTGGACTATTGGAGGAGACTTTCAAAGCTTTCTCCTCAATTGTGGCCCCTTGATTAATTCTTTGCTCATGAACCAGCAAGGAACTTTGCAATTCATCAATAGAAACTTTATCAATGTCATGTGATTCCTCAATCGAACAAACTACGTAATCAAATTTCGTAGTCATCGACCGAAGAATTTTTTCAACAACAGCAACATCATCTAGTTTGTCACCATGGGTCCGCATATTGTTTGCAATCGCCATCGTCCTTGAAAAATAGTCAGTGACCGACTCTCTCATCTTCATCTGAAGAGTCTCAAAATCTCTTAGAAGGGCTTGAAGCTGTGCACGCTTCACTCTTGCTGTCCCTTGGTATTTACGTTTCATTGAGTCCCAGATCTGCTTGCTAGTCTCCTTTTGAAGAATGGTCTCCAAGATAGTACGATCAATAGCTTGGAACAAATAGTTTTTCACCTTCAGGTCCTTTAATTTTTGGTCTTCCCGTTGCTTCTCCTGAGCTGCAGTCAACACTGTCCCTTCTGGATAAATTGTGACCCCATCTTCAACTAATGACCAATACTCTTTTGATCGCAAAAAGTTCTCCATCAACATTGCCCAATGGTCGTAATGACCATCAAAGCGAGGAATTGCTGGTTGCACAAAGTTGCTATTTTCAGATGCCATTTTTATCTACTACTGCAAAAAGCTGCTGCTTCAATATGTACCAGGCCCAAGGTGGGCTCTGACACCAGAATGTTGAAATATTCAAAAGAAACTACCATAACAAAGAATAATAGTGTGACTGGAACTTCATCTTTTATTGAAATCTTCCAGTTACATATATAGTAGTGGAACGAACTACTTTTACTTAAACTAAGGAGATAAAATAGCAACTTAAGAAAAAAAACTAGGACTCCTAAAGACGTGGCCTATAACAGTAACAAATCCCAAAAGAATAGGACTTGACTTATTCAAAACAGAAAATTACTTAATCAAAGCAGAAAATACTAATTAAAATCCAACATTTCTTCCTACTTGTAAATGCATAACCAAGAAACTGCTTCGTTGTTTTTTTTTTTTTTTTATCTTTTGACAATGAGCTAAATTGTAGGAACACTAACGTAGTCAAATTATTTTTAAATTTGTTTGTTGTAAATAGCCTGTTGTATATCCTAATTTATAGGATTAGTTTACGTTAGCTTATCTTTCAAAAGCTTGTATAAATAACATCTTGTATACTTTACGTTGATTTTGAATGAAACCATTTTCTCTTAAGCTCCTTATGGTATCAGAAGTCTTTCTTGTTTAATCAGTATTTTGATCTGCTTCCATGGCCTCCTCCACCTCTTCTGGAATCCGGCTTCTCTCCATTCTTTGGACCTCCAAAATTTTGGAATCTGACCATTTATTTTTCATCTAATGGTCCAATTTTTAATTTTAATATTAATTTTTTTTAATATTAAATTAATATTTTTTAATATTGACCGCTGAATGAAAAATGAATGATCCAGATTGTTCTTTTCCAAAGAACTGTAGAGAAGCCGGATCGACCTCTTCTGCTACAACCACTGAATATGTGACCCCTCCCACCCCAAACCCCGAAGAGCTTGTTGAATTCAACACCACACACTCATCTTCCCATCAAACTTATGTGGATGGAATGGTGTTATGGAACACAAACTTTTGAATGGTTGAGTGATTTCTATTACTTTATTTTCTTTAACAATCATTCTTAAACATTATTAAATTCTGGTTATGTATATATTGCTACTCAATAACAAATATCCCCACTATATATTTTAACAGCTTATTAAATCGGTAATCCCTGACCCTGACCTCGCAGACTGTGTTGGGCTTGGAATATAACTAATGGTCATAACTGTGAACATGGATCCTCCGGAGCCTATCCATGTTACCGTTTCCAATTTGTTTGCCCAGGCCCATTCATATCTGTTTGGCCATTAAATTATTTTTCCAATTCCCATTTCATCTCTTAAACATCATCTGTAGCTACTAGCTAATGTCCAAAAAACAAAATCATCATGTGTAGGTAATAAATAAAAACAATTATATTTTTATCACAAACAGTACATATATATTTTTTTAGATCTTTCTTAATATTATTCATTATACTTATCTTTTTTTATTATTTTTTTCACTTAATCACATCTACTTAAAATGAGTGTAAAAAATAATATTGGATAAAAAATGAGATAAGATGGTCATTTTTGAATAAATAATTTCTCATTTCTAATTAACACTGGGTACGTAACTTTTATATGTTTGATGTTAGGTTGGATTTACATGGGACTTATAGCAAATGACCATTAAAGAACTTTTCAAAAGTATATATGATATTTATTTTATAAATAATGTGTTTATCTAAATCGTCAAATATATATATATATATATATATATATATATATATATATATATATATATATTAGAGAAAAATATCCACTAACAATTCAGGTAATATATTAGGAAAAAGGCAATAAGTGATGTGGAAGGGCACCATGCAACCCATTGTCTCCTCTGCATCGAGCATAGCAATATTTCAATTATACTTGTTAGGGGTGTAAATTGATTGGAACGATCTCACAAATTCAAAAAAATTAAATCAAATCAATTAATTTGATTTGGTTTTGTTCAAATAATTGAGTTTGATAAGGTAAAACTTGATCAGAACCAATTAAGATTGGTTTGATTTTCGGTTTCCATATGACCTAAAATTTTTTTTTTTTGAAACGGTGTTGTCGTGTGTTGTATTGTTGTTTGTCCCTAATACACAACAGACAACACATTTATACAATCCCTTTATCTTATAAATTTTTCATTTTCGATCCCACTCTCTAAACCCTAGCACCATCGTTGTTGTCATGCCTAATGCCCTAACCACTGCTCACCCTCACTTTGGCAAAGCTCCTCCGGCCTCACCCTTGTTGGAAATATAGATGTGAGTAATAGTATTTTAACTACTTAAAATACCAAAAATTGAAAGAACAAAGAACTAACGAGAACAAAGGAAAGATTAGAACGGGTATACCACAAATCATGCTAGACATTGTCCTTGAGGGTTTATTTCTGCCATACCCGAAGCAATGCTCGGTGGAATGGCCTTGACGGACAACCCTCTAGGATTAGATGTAGGTCTTCTTAAAAATTCATCCACACGAAGATCTTGGTACTCTGAGCAACAACGCCTCCGGTTTTAATACCAGAAGTTGTAACAGAGAAGTGAGAGAGAGTCTCTAGTGCGCGCACAGTAGCAGAAAAGAGAGGAAAAAAAAGTTGAACAGTAATGAGAGCAAAAGGTGTGTGAGAAGTAAGCTTGATATGTAATCTGATAAGTGTGGTTCTGGTAGTGGACTAAAATAAATAGACCAAGGTAGCTTACTAAATAAGCAGTCCAACAGATCTATCTCAACGGTTCAAATAAATATTTTAGTCTCCAAGTGAGTTGGCAAAAGATAAGCCCAAGGTAAAACCAGACCAAGCTCACACGTGCGCGGATGAGACGTGACGAGGCGGGACGGGACGCATGCGTGTATATATTACGTTAAGTCCAAGTCTACACATCTACTTCAATACCATAAGGTATCTACCCAATGACATAGTCCTTATATAAATACTCTTCAAGAGTCTATCTTACTCAATATGAAATTTCGTTTTATACAAAACCTACACAAGGGCACTCTAAGTTTGAAACACTCTTAAGACCCAAGTCTAACAACTCTCATCCTCACGACCTCACACACCTTACCCTCACTCTCACCCTTTCTTTGGTCATGCCTTCACAATCGTTCCTCCACCAACATCCAGTGCTATGACTCCACTAACGAGACACTGTGACGGTCGTTCTTATTCCTCACCGACGACTTTCCAATAACTCAAGCTCAAGGTGAATCCCAAAATCGGCAACAGGAGTCCATCAGCGATATTCTTGTCTTCTTGACGCAAGTCCACCAGCGACAGCGAGGTGACCAACAACGGAGGCTTTCTTCAATAACTACAAAGGTGAGTACAGTACATGATCTCTTTGTTGTCCAAATTTGTTAGATTTGTGATTTCTCTACTATCCACTTTGATCTGTGTATTAGCAAGTCATTTAAAAATTAAAAAAAAAGACATAACCCAATCACTTGAACCAAACAAATCTATTGTTATACAATTTGGTTTGATTTGGTTCAAGTTTAGTCATAAAAAAATATAAAAATCAAACCAAACTAAATTAATTAATTTTAATTAATTTAAATTATTTTTCCGCCTAAACTTGAACCAAACCGACTCGTTATATCTCTAACACTTGTGACAATAATGGCCAAAATTCCAGTGAGACTCTAGAGACCTTCTTGAATTGACGATTGTCTTGTGACTCTTGTTTGTTTCTGCCCAATCTATTAGCACTCAGCAAGAAGTTCAATTGCTTAAATTATGATGATTTTGATTAGGGCACTTATTAAAAAAATTAAAATAAAAAGTTTTTGATAAAAATAAAATAAATGGTAAAGTTTTTTAATTTTTAATATATTAAATATATTTTTATTAAAAAAATTATTTTAACTTTTTTAACAAGTATGTTTAACAAAATCTAAATTTTTAAATTATTTTTTAATTCACTTTTATCTATTTATTTAAAAAATATATATCTAAAATTATTTGTTTATTTAAAAAATTAACAAGTCATTAATAATTTTTTTAACTTTATCGTTTATATTAATAAGTGAAAAAATAATAAAATGATAATAATATTTTAAATATTTAAATAAAAATTTCATTATTTTCTTAATTTATATAAAATAACCTTAACAAATATATAAAAATAAACAGAAGGAATAAAATAAAACACACACAGACAAACACAAAAACATAAAATAGGGTGCATGAAGAGCTCCGTGTTGAACAAATCCAGTCGTGGATCATCTCGTAAGATTCCCGATGATCGGTAGGCACGACTTATCAGGCCTCTTATTTCCTCTATCTGTGGCTCTTTTCTTTGCTTTATAATCACCTCTACCTCTACCTCTACTTGCCATCTTGTCATTGCACACCTATATATCTCGACCAACTAGCAGAGGCCCAACCAATGGTATAAAAATTAAAAACAGAACGAGAACATTAAACTGATTACTTGAGACTAACTAGCTTCGCTTGTTATCTTTGAACGATGTACTGGATGTACAACTATTTAGTGGTGCCAGTTGCATATGAAGTGGAAACTGTGGAATTGACTAGAATAATTTTCCCTCCGCGTAGACTGTTATATAAAAGGATATGGTATCAGTATCAGCATGTCGCATACGGAGCTTGTTTATATAATTCCCGATAATAGTCGTTCGGCACGTTACATCTGGGCTTCGTCTAATACACGATCGCAAATGTTACGGTAAACACTTCTATCTTTGGGTGTATTATATATCTTTAAATTTATTTATAATAGTAAATTATTTTTTTTTTTTTTTAGGCTACTATTTTTTTAGATTATTATATTTTTTGGTTTCTTTTACAAACGATTGATAACTTCTGGTCGACTACCGCTGGCAACCGATGGCTAACTCTGGTTGGCAACTACTGGCAACCTACTATTTATTTTTTAAAATTATATTATTATATAAATAATACTGATTAAAATTATACAAATTTTTATTTTTTTGTAAATAATTATGCATATTAAAAATTTTATAAATTTTAACGATAATATTTACATATAATAATACAATTTTCTTTGTGAGTGTGTAAGGAATTTTTAAATAATATATATATTTTTAATTGATAATGTTATCAATTTTAACCCAGTAAAAAATATTATTTCTTAAAAATTTTAACTGATAATATTTATACAGTTATACAATCTAAAAAAAACTAGAGGTAGCCGATGGTGGCGGACGATTGCCGACCATCGACATACGATGGCCCGTAAGTGACGTCTGACTGGTCTTGATCGACGACAATGATAGTGATAATATGTAAAAAAAATATAAAACTAAAAAAAGAAATAAAAACTAAAAAAAAACTCACTTAGCAGATTTCACATACTTGATCTAAGCCATTAATATTTTTTATAATTAAATCAATAACTTAAATTAAGTGACGTACTATACACCTTATTTTTGAAGATGTATATTAGACACCACCAATATATGATTAGAGTCGAGCCTGCATAACATGAGATTTTTTTTTTCAAAAAATTTAATTATTGTATGCACACATCTCAAAATAATTTTATTCATGTAATAATGAATACAAAACTCAATGGCATATCACTTTTCTTTTATCCTCAGCAATATATATAAAAGATTCAATGATCAAGATTCACTTCTCTCACATCTCAAAATAAACACTCCTCTTACTCAGGTGAGAAGAGTGTTTATTGTGAAAGGTGAGAGGAGTGAATCTTGACCATTGGATCTTTTATGAATGATCAAGATTATAATATAAATGCATGTGACTTTTTGAAGTGATCATATGAATTTCAAATAACTTTTAATATTGACCATCCATGTATGATTGTATGGTAAAGATTTACTTCTCTCACCCTCTCACAATAAAAATTTCTCTCAACAGATATATATATATATATATATATATATATATATATATATATATAATTTTACTTTGATGAGAGGAGTGTTTATTATAAGAGGTGAGAAAAGTAAATGTTGACCATTAGATCTTACATAAATGGTCAAAATTAGAACATAAATGCATGTGACTTTTTTAAGTGATTACATGACCTTTAAGTAACTTTTAATCTTGACTATCCATATATGATTATATGGTCAAGATTTACTCGTCTTACCTTCTCATAATAAAAACTCCTCTCACTATATATATATATACAAAGAGTAGAAGAAGAAAAATCAGAGATATAGATCAAAATACTTTATTGATAATTTCACAATACTTGATACAAATTACAAGTTCAAGTTCTTAAACGAAAAGCTGGATTCCAAAAGTTAACAGAGGAAAACAAATTACAAGTGTTTTGAGACAGAGTGTTTACAGAGCATAAAACTAAACTTCAATGCCTTTCTCTAAAAGAGCTTCGGCTTATATAGAGAAATGACTCCAAAGAAGTTCCAATTGTCGGTGGATCTCAAATAAATTAAAATCCAACAACTTTGAGTAGAGGATAGGGGTCCCATCAGGAAGCTTCATGCTTAGCTAGACGACGAATAAAGAACCTTCATAATTAGACAAATGAGCTAGACGACGAATAAGGAACCTTCATAGGAATCTTCATGCTTAACTAGACGACGAATAAGGAACCTTCATATTTAGACAAATGATAAACTTTCATAATTAGCTAGACAAATGAGGAACCTTCATAATTAACCATATAGACCTTTACAGGTTGGAAAGGTCCACACCGAAACAGTCATCTTGATTATCACCGAGAAGGTCGTGGTTTTCACTTCCTTCACTGGGAGGAAACGAACCAGAGGTAGACATGGTTGTCTTGAGTTTGCTTAACAATTCCTGTTCTGAGGAAGAAGAGGACAGTTCTCGAAGAAGCTTGTTCTTAAGTTCTTCAAATTGTGATGACTTCTTATGGTTTTTCTTAACCAAAGACGGATTAGCAACGACCCATTGATTAACCGCATCAATACTTACTAATTTCATGTTGAACTGAGGCCACCATTTAACACTAAATTCTCTGACAACCCATTCTGGATGAGGAATCTGGTATTTATGATAGAAATTATAATCTCAAACATTAATCCATGCAATTCCAAAAGCAACATAAAAATGTAAAAGTCTGGAACCTTGAGGAAAATCGATTTTTTGAGTAAACAAATTATAAGAATCCTTAGCAAGCTGAGGAAGAATATCAACACAAGGACCAGTGATACACATCCAATCGGTAAACTATGAGGGAAAGTTTTTTAACCCTTTCTGGAACCAAAAGAACCAAGAGTGGGAATATGGCCTAAGGAGCATAAATCTATACCAAGCTTGCTGATAATCCCAATAAGTATAAGTTTGATGATCAAATTTTATTGAGAAAGATTTTGGAGTGTGAGGAGCTTGATTTCATTCATTCGGACCTAGGACCTTAAGGATTTTTACTTTAGAAAAAATCAATATACTCAGGATTGGTAGCATTATAATAATGATTTAAAGAGATTGATTCAGTATCAATGAGGATGAGTTCATAAAAAATTCTATTCTTTTTAAGTGACTATTGAGGAACAAAATGAAAATCTTGGGGAAGCATATTTTGAATGATTTCTCGAGGGGCCGAGTGAGGAGAAAAGAATCTTGGTTCAAGGGTAATTATAGGTTCAAAAATATTTTTCTTAACATATTTGTATTCTTTTGTGGTGGGAGAATTAGTGAGTAGCGGTGTAGGTTGTTTCAATTTTTGAGGAGTTCTAAAAGGAGTACTAGTAATGGTTTGTGAGTAGGATAAATGTGTAAACCTGTTGGGTGAAGGAGACGAAGGTCGTATAGACTGAATAGGATTATCCAGAGTAACTTTCTTAGCCTTTGATTTTGATGATGAGCTAGCGGCCATTGTAGTCCTGCAAAAACTCTCTGGTTAGAAAATTATGAAGATAATTATCTTTTCCTTTAATATGTCGAATATCAAAATCAAAGTAAGATAACATTGTTTGCCATCTAGCAAAAATCTGTTTTGAAACCAAGTTTTTAACATCCTTTTGAATAATTGAAGGAGTAGATTTACAATCAGTTTTTAATAAAAACCTTTTATTAAACAAATCATCTTGAAATTTTGTGATACTTAACACTATAGATAAAACTTCTTTCTTAACAGTACTATATTTCTGTTGAGCCGGTTGTCAAACTCCAGAGTGATATCTAATGACTTATTTTTTGGACGACTCAGGTAGTAACTACTTTAACACTCTCTCATACCCCAAATCAGATGTTTCTGTTTCTACTATGAGAGGGGCTTGAGGATTTGGAAGCCCTAAACAATGAATAGTTTTAACTAAATTCTTAACTTGTTGAACAACATTAGTCATCTGAGTATCCCAAGGAGGAGGGTTTTTTCTTAGCCGTCTAAATAAAGGAGCACAAATTATTTGTATATTAGGAATAAAATCTACTACATAATTAACATATCCTAAAAATCTCTAAAGAGTATTCTTATTTTTGAGTTCGTTGGAGAACTTATCTGCAAATTCTATGAATCTTTCTATGGGAACAATAGTACCTTGATTAATTTCAAATCCTAAAAATTTAGTCTTAGTTTGGAACAGTTTCATTTTCTTAGCAGAAATTACTAAACCAT
Organism: Ormosia semicastrata; assembly: GCA_029884595.1. NCBI lineage: Eukaryota > Viridiplantae > Streptophyta > Magnoliopsida > Fabales > Fabaceae > Ormosia > Ormosia semicastrata. Next base: position 8,908,772 of record JAQQTO010000046.1, on the reverse strand, counting down.
TTTCTTTAATAAGATTAAAGAAAGTTTTTAAATAATTAAAGTGTTGATCAATAGAGTTACTGAATACTAATACATCATCCAAATATACTATGGTGAACTTTTGGATTCAAAATATTGTTCATTATATTTTGAAATTCTGAGGGGGCATTTTTTAATCCTTGAGGCATTACATTTCCATTTTTTAATGTCCAATGGGTACTACAAAAACAATTTTGTACCTATCTTCTTCACTTACTTCAATTTGATAGTATCTGGATTTCATATCAAATTTTGAGAATATATTAGCCTGATGAACTCTACTTACTAAGTCCTTTTTATTGGGAATCGGATACCTTATCCATCTTAAAACCTTGTTTAAGGGTTTATAATTAATTACTAACCTGGGAGCACCTCTTTCTATTTCTGAAGCGTTTATAACATAAAATCCTGCACAACTCCAATGAGACTTACTTGGTCTAATTAAATTCTTATCTAGATATTCTTGAATTTCTTTCTTACAATATTCTAAGTATTGTTGATTCATTTGGATATGTATTACTTTAGTAGGAATATTGATTTCTTCAAATCCTTCTTCATATGGTAAAGTAACTGTATACATTTTTCATTCTTTAAAAGCATTAGGGAATTCACTACATACTTCTTGTTCAAATTTCTGTTGAACGTATTTTATCTTATCTTGAACTTGGGGTTTACTTATCTGTTCTTAAATTCTTTTATATTGAACTTCTCTACTTAACATATTTATGTGTTTTGTTTTCTTTTCTATTAAGTTAATCTTAGAGATTAGTGAATCTTGAACCATATTTAATTCTTTGATTAAAGGGGGTTTTATAAACTCAAAACAAATTTCTTTTCCTAATGCATTAGTAATTAATCTTTTTTCGGTTACTAAGAATAAGTATAGTAAGAATAAAAAGGGAATACCTAGAATTATTTGCTCAGAAATATTTCTTACTAATAAGAATGAAGTTTTATAACAAATTTTATTTTTACAGATCTTAGCATTATTTAACTTATATTTAATTTACATTTTATTTCCGGAAGCACTACTTAACGACGTTGTTGTCTTATCATAATACTTAGTTCGGATTAATCCTTCTTGAACACAATTCATATCAGCTTCTGAATCTATTAATGCTATAAAATTAAATTGTTCATATTTTATTACTAATTCTTTCGGACAATGCCATTTATGAACAATTACTTGACTTAATAAATGAATATAATGATCTTTTTCGAGGTCTTGACTAGTACTTGTATCTTGATTTTGTACTATTATTTGTGCTTGTAAATTTAGCATTTTAAATTCTAAATCAGTATCTTTTTCTTTAAGTAATTTAACTTCATTCTTTAAATTTTTTATTTCTTACTGTAAGTCTTTTAGGGTAACTTCATTTCTTTGAGGTTTCTTAAATCTTTCTAATACTTCTTTCATATCTATCTTTTGTAATTCTTCTTTTTTCTTATATTCGTATTCTAGAAATTCTTTTATTTGTTGAATGAATTCTTGCTTAATAGATGATTCTTCCATATTTTCTACTATGCTTAATAATGATGAGGCTTGATCTCTAGTAATTACATTAATAGTTTTAAAATATGATGAGCAATCACATAATTCTGGTCCTAAGCCTGTACATTCTTTGTCATTTTCACTTTCTGATTCAGATGAAGAGGAATATTTTAATTGATTAACCATTTCTTCTTCGGAACTGTATTCTTCTTCAGAAGATTCAGATTCATTAATTAATATATTTATTAAAGATTTCTTTAATTCTTCATCAATTTTTAGGTTATTAATTTTTTGTTTTACTTTACAGTCAATCTTATAATGTCCTACTCATCCACATTCATAACATATTATCTCTCTTTTAGACTTAGATGGTCTATACTTATCTTTCTTTGATGATCTAGGTTTTAATGAGCTTGCTTCTTCTCTATAATGTTTTTTATAGTATCTCCTAGATTTTATTGATTTATGAGGAACATATTTCTAAACTCTTTTTTGTCTACTTGGAGCTTTAACTCCTTCTATTTCCCACTGGGAACAGAACGATCCTAGTTCTTTCCTAGTAGTTTTAGCTTCATTCTTAAGCTTATGTTTAAGTTTTAGATTTAAACATACTTGTAATCCAGTTTCTACAATATAATTAGACAGTTGACCAAACGTAAGTTGATTGTAAGGAATTGCACCTTCATTTTGATTTTGAATCATTACTTTTACTTTTTCTGTAAACAATTTAGGAAGTCCAGCTATAAATCTTTCTTTCCAATAATCAGCTGAAGCATCACTTCTTAAGTATAGCTTAGACAGAAACATATCCCGACACCATCTATAATCAGACATGGAAGGACAATATAAATTAACAATTTGATCTGCTATTCTGTGCTGAAATTTTAAAGGTTCTCCTATAAAATGCTTTGTTATCGTATATAGGAGAGTTGTAATAGCATCTTCAAATACTTGTCCATCAGGATCAATTCTTGTTGAATTCATTATAAAATATTTTTCTTCTTGGCTTAGCATATTATCCCACTAACCTTTTAAGTTGGCCTATAAATCTCATAACAATTAAGGAGGCTGAAGTTCTATCAGTATTATTTTTCCCTTTAAAGGCTTATGCAACCATAGTCATTTGTTGAATAGTGTCTAAAATTTGTTGCTCACCTAATTTGTCTATATTCCATTCATTAATTGATTCGCTACTAAAGGCTATAGAATCTTAAAAAGGTCTTTCTTCATACTGAACATCAGGATATGTGGATCTTGAGTAATAATTCCTAGTTTTTGAGATGAGCATATTTTTTCTTAACTTATTAACTTGAAGATTTAAAAGTTTGTTTTCTAATTCTTCAATTTTTTTGTAAAGTATGTATCTTTGGTGTAGAACTTGTTCCTATGGTTTACTGTTCTAATTTTTTCAATAGAATTATTTGATTTTGAATCAAAGTGTATGTTTTTTAAATCTGATTATGGAACATTAATTACCTTATAGATGAGTCTATTGGGATCTAATTTTTTGTTAATATTTTGAGCTAATGTATATTCTTTAGGCTTTTCACCTATTTGATTATCTATTATTTCCAGTGTTTTAGACATAGTATATAGCATTTGATTAGAGTAATTAAGCTGTTGACGAACTTTATTAAAATCGCCCTTATCTATAGGTAAATTATGTGCTCGTGAAGCTATTGCCTTAAAAGGTGTGACTTCGACTTCTATTCCTTCTTTCGTAGTTACTTTAATAGTTTCTAATGGGGAAAATTCAGAAATTATTACTTTATCTTTTTCTGTTTTCCAAGCTGTTAATACTTTAGTATTTACTAATACTTCTGGTATTCTTATATAAGGATTTTGAACATTATTTTCTTTGCAATATTTTTCAAATCAGTCAAAGAAATATATATTAATTTCTTGTTCTATTAAGTATGAGTAAAACTCTTCTCTAAATTTAGTAGTCTATTCTTTACTAAAATTCTTAAAATACCATTATCTTTTATCTTTATTATAAGGAGTTCAAAATCATTACTTATCCATTTTTTTTATCTATTTCAGAGGGTTCTTCTTTAGTTAATACATTAATGACTTGGGATCTGGTGGGTGAGTATTCTGGTGATTCTGATCTATGAGTTTGTTGGTAAATTGGTTGAGGAACATTTGGTTCAAAATTTACACATGTTAGGTTTATATTAATAGCTGATCTATCTACTGAATGTCTTGAGGAAGTAGAAGCAGTTGAAGGAATGTTAATTATCGAATTTATAGGAGTGTTTGATCTAGATGAATTAGACCTAAGCATTCTTATTCTTATATTAGAACCATCTTGAACTATTGATCTTATTCTAGTATTTCTTATCGGTTGAGGGGGTATTACATCTGGAAAAACCCAATCTTCAAGGATTCTAGACAAGATTTCTTCATGAGATAATCTTTTAGGAGTTAGTATCGATGACTTCTTAAGATTTGCTTCCATAATTACAGTTTCATACTTTGGGGATTGTCTTAATGCTTTAAAGTTTTGATCTTCATAAGAAACTTTATAATGAACTCTATACATAACAGACATATGCTTAGTTCATTCTTGAAAAATATTATCTAATATCTTAACATTTAATTCTAAAGCTTGCTTAGTCATATAATTATTTAATGGCATGGTATGATTAGGATAACAATTAAAGAAAACAGGGTCATCATGCAAATTAGATTCTAAAATAGCAGTAATTTGATCATGAAGTTTTCTTAACATTTTATCTCTTACAAAATTAACACATGATTATCAATTCCTAACCTATGTTGCCCTTTAGCGGCTACTTGAATTAACCTTATATGTATAAACTGATAATTATCTTTAACATGTTGATCTATGATATTATCTTTTAATAAACTTATTGATTCACAAGGCTTTTCTAATATGTGAGTAGCTTCGAACATATGGATCTGATCTTTAGATATGAATAAAGAAGTACTAGTCTTATAAAATTCTTTAGGAGGAACACAAGGAATTGACCAATTTTGAAGGCTGTTTTCAATATTAGCAATTTCTAATTCATTTTCTTAAACTTGATCTTGATCTACTTCTAATCTAGAGGATGCAGATTTAAACGGTGAGGAACCTATTCTAGAAGCCTTCCCGCTACGGAAGGAGAGCTCGCTTAAGTTTCTGAATATCCTTAACATAATGAATGAATTCTCTTAACGGGACCACCATACACTCGTACGGGACCACCTAACCTGCCTTCTCCAGCATAAACATGGCTGACCAACGTACGGACTGAGGGCTGACCAACGCTAAGTCCTTCTCCCTTCCTTAGACTTTGGATACTCAAAACCTCTTACGAGGATATATACATATCCTCACAAAGTCTCAACAAACTTTCAGAATGTATCTTTAACTTCCATACATCATGTGGAATAATAATTTTTACCCAACTATTTTCTTTACATATAACAATTTAACTTAATTTTATTATATAAATTTATTTATTTTTATATACACTTATTATTTATTTAAAATAAAAATCTTAATTAGAAGTCTAAATCATTATATAAACAATTAGGATGTATTCCTTTATTTTTTTTACTTGAAAAAAATTTTAATTAATAAAAAAATCACTTCTAACAAATTTTAAAAGTGTTTTTGGATAAGCTTTTAAAAATGATCAAAATAAAAAAATAGATTTCTAATTGTTTTGAGAAGTTAAATTGAGTAATTTAAAAAAAATAGATAATATGTAAAGAAGAGAGAACACTTTCGTTTAAGGAGGCGTAAATTTTTTTAGATAAATATATTCTTATATCATTTCAAAATGATAAATGTTATTGTTCACATTTTAAAAAGTAATTTTTGTAATTGTATCTAAATGATAAAATAGGGCTTTTAATACAAATCTAACACTATATTTGTATGATAGGTAATGATGAGGGGAAGGAAAAGAGAATGAGGAGAAGAGAAATAACTTTCCTTATTTGAAAGTTTTAAAATACATGAGAAGAGAATGGAATATATGGGAAACTATGTCCCACCTCTTCCCCTCAAATGTCTAACTTTTGTTCCCCATAAAATTGAGGTGGAATGGGGGGAATACATAGGTAATGAAATTCTGTTTCGTTTCGTTAATAAAACTTCCAAACAAAGAGAATGGTAACTATGTTTCATTCCATTCCTTTTCTTTCCAGTCCATTCTCACCTATTCCATTCTATTTCATTAATGAAAAAACATTCAAACACAGGATAAGAAAAAAATTACTTTTTTATGATATCTTAAAATTACTTTTATTCAAAACTTATCGAAATGAACCGTTAGTTTAATTGATCAATATCAAATAGTACTAAAAATTCAAAGAATATAACTACTTAAAAAACTAATAAAGTGTATGTGAATACTTATTTCAGGAAGGTTATGATGATAACAAAGTTATGACAAAGACCAAGTCCAAATGAAGCTCTAAAGAAATAAACTTATAGGACTTAAGATCTTTTTGTGAGAAGTAATATAAGATATCTCAATAAGTTTTAAAATGATTTTTGAAAAGTTTATCATGAAGTCTTTTTGTTGGTAGTTGTTAGTTTGGAAAAATATTGGGTGGTTTTACACAAAATTATGTTTTAAACTTGTGTTATAAAAATCTTGTTTGAATCCTTGAAAAATCCAAGTCTTAGTTGTTGGAAATATTTACCAAGGTTGTTTGGGCTCAAAATTTAATTTTAGAATGATTGTAATCTCTTATAAAAGTTTCATAATTCATTACGAAAATATCAGAAAGCTCATAATTGATTACCACAAGCATGTAATCAATTACAAGCTTCCCAAAACTTGTTTTCCTGGAAATAGAAGCTTGGTAATTAGATTACTAGCATGATTGTTAGCATGGTAATTGATTATCAAGAGCCCAGAAGCTGGTTTGTAAAGCCAGTAATCGATTACCATGAGTTGTAATCGATTATCAAGAGTTTCACACACCCAAAACAAGTTCTTCAAGCATGGTAATCGATTACTATATGCTTGTAATCGATTACCACACCTCTGAAACTAACAACAACTAGTTTTTAATGTACTAAATGTTATACCAACTCTCTCTAATGACTCTATTTCATTTATGGACTGTAAATACAAACATTGGGACACTTAATACTAACTCTTGAATATCTAACAACTTATTCCCAAGCATTAAATTCATGATTTAATTCGTTCAATAATCTTGCTCTATTTTAAACTTTTTTGAGATATCTTTGAAAGTTTCATAGTGCTTCAATTTGTATAATAAGCTCTTTGAGAAAGTTTATTTCCATCGGTCTTTATTATAAACACTTGTGAGGGTGGAAGATCCCTTTAGGAAACAAAAAGATTTCTGCACATAAAGGTGGATGATCCTTGAAGAGTAAGAAGGACTCAAAGCTTGTAAGGGTTTCTCAAACACCTATTGAAGCTTGAAGAATAGTGTCATACGTGTTCGAATGTGTCTAATTAAAAAGATTTTTTTTTCAGTTTTGACACATCTCGGACACACTTGGACATGTAACATCCTAATACATATATTTAGATATATCCTAGATATACCAAGATATATAAAGATAATCAATGTTAGAAACGTCACTACTACATAACTACATACTAACATATGTTCATAATCACAACTGAGTAATCATAGAAAGCCTTGAGAGAATGCGAAAAACTTAAGCTCATACATATATATATATATATACAACACTAGCCAGAATGACATATTGTGATAAATACTATTTAAAACATACAAAGCAAATATAAACTTATACATAAGCTTTGTCTACTAAAGCATATAAAACTAATCGAGTCTTCATGCTTCGTCTTCATTCCCTTAACAGGATCTGTACCTCTGTACGTAGATTTACTTGAAAAAATAACTGGGGTGAGAATTACAATTCTTAGTAAAAGTAATTTCAATACCAGTTAGCCATAACATTGTATAAACAAATACAACAATTACTATAACTACTAACATAGGAGTTTCTTCCCTAATTCTTATAACTGCACACTACCAAATAGTGTGATCTAAAACCGATAACTTACACACTGTTAAATATAAATAAATGCCCATACAACTGTAAATATCAACGGTGACAGACAATGTCCATACAACTATCTGTATATGTAATGAGGATGGTATGTATTATGATTATGCTCAAGAAAGATCCTAAAGATATGTTCGTGCAATGTTTTGTTTTGAAATACATGCGGGGGGTTATTTTGAAAACAAAGATATTCATTAGGAACTGGTTTAATATATTATCTTGTGGTAAATAGAGGGAAAACTTATCCTCACATCACACGTATCCTAGTACGCTGAGAAATTCGAGCTTCATCTTTGCTCAAAGAGCGTCTTCAGATTTCTCACTTATCTCATTTGGCCTTGTGTGAACACCCAATTTTGACCGGACTTAAAAAAAAAATTTAAAATAATAAAAAATTAAACAAATAAAATAAAATAAAATAAAAACAACAATAAACAATAATTAAAACAAAAAAACAAAAAAAGCACACACTTATTTATTATTATTATTATTATTTTCTAACCACTCCATTCACTTTCACCTTCTCCAATCTCCCCAATATCACCAACTCTCCCACTCTATGATCTTGATATCTCACCCCACTTTCACAATTCCACTACCTGCACACGCTCACGTTCCCACTAACACACACTCACTCTATTTTTTTATTTTATTTTCTTTTCTTTTACTGCTTTCTTACTCCCACTCACTTCATATTTTTTTTTTTTTTCTTTTGCTCTCCACTTACTCACGCACACACTCACGTTCCCACTAACACACACTCACTCTATTTTTTATTTTATTTTCTTTTCTTTTACTTGCTTTCTTACTCCCACTCACTCCATCCGTTTTTTTCTTTTTCTGCTTTGCCAACTTCATCCCCTCAAACCAACCCTCACCATAACTTCTTCATCAACTTCAAACCCATCATCTTCTTTATCCTTTCCCCGCTTTACCACCATTATCTCCATCTCACCACAACCATCCAAGCCTCTCAACCGTAATAGTAACCACCCTTCACTTCCATCTCCACAGAACCTCCATCACCTTCCCATCACCCTCATCATCATCTTGCAACCACCCTCCATAGTCACACGTCCACCTCCACCATACAACACCCATCATCACCCCGCTTCTCAAACTCCCTCCTGTAACCATCCAAACCAGCCACCACATCAACTCCATCTCCACGTAAACTAGCCACCACATCAACTCCATCTCCACGTAAATCGGCCACCACTACACAACCACCATTAACTTCCATCAAAACCAACCACCTCCCATCATCATCCTTCCTTGAACCACCACTCCATCTCCACCGAACCAGCCACCACATCAACTCCATCTCCTCTCCATGCACACGTAACAACTCCTCCCTTCATCTCCTCTATCCAACCGAGTCAACTCGGTCACCACCTTCACACCTTCACAAACTCCCATCATCATCTCCTCACAACCATCACCTTCCCATCACCCACATCACCACCATACCCCAGCCGAGACACCACGTGAACCCCCAACATCAACCCCATCTCCACGTAACCAACCACCACTCCGTCTCTAACCAGCAGCCACCGTCCCTCAGCCACGCAGCAAGCCGTGCGTCATCACCGTGAACCATCCCTCGCCAGCATGGAGACAGCGACTGCTTCACCGTGAACCACTCGTACAATAACACCATCACCCAAGCCGCCCACTTCGTGCAGCCTACTGCACCACCATAGCAGGTAAAACCGTGTTACCCTCCTCAACGTGAGCCCATGCATCTTTCTCCCCTTTCCTGTTCCAGCAAAAAGGGTTAATGTCCCCGTGGGCCAAATCTTGTGTTTATTTTTGTTGTAAAATCTTAGTTTCAGTTTTAGTGTTTGCTGAGGTACTTATATTTGGGCTTGTTTTAAAATAATGATAAAAAAGAATGTTAAGATTGGAAAATAAAAATAAAAAATGTTGAGTTTAAATATTTGTGTTACTTAGGATTATTCCTTGTTAGATAGTGTTTATTTAACTTAACTAGGTGTTTTATGTTATGTCTTATGACTAATAAAAATGAAGAAAATAAAAAGTTGTTAAAAGATAATATAAAAATGTGTTTTGTGATGCTTTTTTTTTTTTTAATTTTATCATATTCATCTAGTTTATAAAAAAATTATGTGTACTCATTTGTCTTTTACCATCCTTTAAAAAATGATAGATAAAAAATAAAAAAATAATAAAAAAATAATAATAAATGATAAAAATAAAAATAAAATAATTAATTTTTTTAGAAGAAAAAAAAAAAAAAACGGGATTAACGAGTTGCGACAACTTGTTAATCCTGTAACTTTCATAATCATCCGAGTTATAACAAATTTGATAATCGGTGGGTGATGTCTCTACATAGCGACGCGAGCTTCACCTATTCAATCCTTAATTTGATTAACAAGTCGCGACGACTTGTTAATTCAAATTTCTAAAAAATAATAATATAATTAAATCATTGTTTTTTTTAATAAAAAATGAAATCAACTATTTTTTTTTCCTAGATAAATTTTATATAAAAATTTTGTAACAAATTTGATAATTAGTGGGTGACGTCTCTAGCGCGACGCAAAACCCATTCAATCCTTAATTTGAATAAGCTGGTCGCGACGACTTGTTAATTCAAATTTTTAAAGATTAAAATTAACCAAATCAAGATTTTTTTAAAGAACTACGTGACTTTGAATTCCTCATTGCACTGAGGATACGTAGGAGCGAATTTCTATTCTCAAAGCAAAAATTAAATTTTTATAATTTATTTGTTTATTTCATATTTTTTACAAAAAGGGTAAAACAAATATTTTCAAAGATTATTAAGAATTTGCATAATTAATTTAAGGTAATTGTCTTAGGACTGTGTTAGGAGTCTTTGTGGGATTAAGTTTCCACCCTTCCCTACACATAACCGACTCCCGAATTCAATCTGGTTTCAAAGACCATTTTCTAATAAGGGTTTTCTAATTTTTCCTAATTTAAATAAAATTGGTGGCGACTCCTAATTAAATATACTTTAGTTTAAGTTGCTATTTCGCCGCGATTTTTGACGGTCGCGACACCTTGGCACTATCGAGATATCAGGGTTATGTCCTTCCTCAAAAAAGTTTATCAGACACCCATCTATCTCTATAACACCCTCCTTAGGGTATCACATGTCTGACTTCCGACTCATAATCTGAAAAGAAGTTCGCACAAAGTTTAAGTTATAAAAGATGGATTTCAAAATTTCTTTTTTACTGAAACGTAAATTTACTGAAAATATTAGGTAATATTGAAAATCATATTTCAACTATTCATTATGCAATATTGACACCAATTTATATCACAATTTAAAGAGAAATATAAAATTAATAGACTTATTTTTTTTAACAGTAGTAAACCTCATAACAGATCCTACTTAATAGCACGGTACAACACTACCATTAAATCTTAACATACTCGTTCCTTCTCTTGTATCAACTTGATGCATCAGAACTTTACTCCTTATCTACCCGGCACATCTTCGAACTTGAGACAGCCACTTTTCAATGTTTCCATCAATCTCTGAGTATCTACCACTCGTTATGTCTAAAACAACTTATTCCTTCTACTGTATAATTTTAACAATACAGACAAAGCAAAACAATATAACGAAGAGGTGAGATCACCTACACCAATACAACATGGCAGCACAGAGATAACACAAACCGCAATATCATACAGATAGATCATACCATAATCATGCTATCAGCATTAATCAACTATCATCATCTAATCATTTATCAGTTCAATCATCATCCAAGTACTCAAAACAATTGTCATAACTAATAACCAATATTCCTCAATTAATATATCACACAGATATAAATGCTCAGATTTATGCATATGTACAAAGACTCAGTTTATCAAAAATAACTCTATGGAGGTTTTTTACAATTTCGAGGAGAATGCTCTGGTTAATTGTCAGCCTTAGCCCAAAGACAATCTCCCAGTCGTTGAAAAGAATCGTGTTCTTGTCGGGTATCGTTAATGCGTTGCAACGGACTGCATCGCCAAGTGGCACGGTACTCGCCAACGTCCACTTTGGTCGACCGCCGCGCCTCAACGCCCCAAGATCCATCATAGACCTCACTATCAATTCTCATTCCTCTTCAACCACAAGGGCCATAATAGCTATTAGCTATATTTTATACAATGCACGAATATATCAGTGCAAGTCCAACCCCAAAGGGCCAAATCTTTTCAATTTCATTTGTTCAATGTAATCATATGCTTCAATGCATATTTTTTCAATGCACGTATAATGCACCAAATCCAATCACAGACATATCTTTCCAATGCATGTATAATGCACCAAATGCCAATCACAGGCAAAACATGTCATTTTCTCACAAAGCATCCATATACTGGTTCTACAATATTTATACTGTATTTTCAACAGGAAAATCATATTATCACATTTTCATAGTTATAAAACTCTTTCGTCGTGTTTTCACAAAATTGCGCAATATTTCCATTTCATTTTCACAATTCCAAAACATTTCTGTTACGTTTCACAATACTGCAACTCTTCTGTTGCACCTTTAAATCACGTATTAAATTTTTTTAACATTTTTCTCAATCGCATAAAAATATACGTTTTCTCAAATTGCGTAATGATTTTTCATTATTGTCAAAATCGCGTAACTTAAAAATCATTCTTTTAAGTTGCGTAAATCATTTTCCATCATTCTTAAAATATTTAAAACACTTTCGAAATCACATAATGATTTTCTGTCATTTTCACAATCACGTAAAAATATTCTCTCATTATTTAATCACGTAGTGATTTTTCAACAATAGTTCAAATTACGTAAAATATTTAAACGTAATTCAAATCACTTAAAAATGTTTCAACGCATCTCCAATCAGCGTAGTAATATTTTATTATATTTCAAATCGCATAAAAATATTTTACTTGTATTTCCAAATACTTAAAAATATTTTACTATATTTCAAATCACGTACTTTAAAAATTATATTTTTAAGATACGTAAATAATTGTTTTTCACCACAATTCCATTACTGAGAAAATATTTCTCATTTCTTCAAAAATTCCATTTCAACTTTTCTTAAAATAATATGACTTTATACTTTATTTAACATATTTTCTTTACTCAAGAAAATCTTTTTCACATTTCTTTACTCAAGAAATCTTTTTCCAAAATATAATTCACAAAATCACTTTTCCATTGATATAAATCAACGTTTCAAAACTTAACATTTTCTAACGTACTTCCAAACTCAAAAATAAGTTATACGTTAGTAGATTTTCATAATACCACTATATTCTTCATTTTTTTCAAATCATTTCCAAACACAACCTTCTTCAAAATAAATTGAAGTTCAAAAACATTCTTGTTTACAAAAACTTAATTTCTCAAGTGATTAAAATGCTCTAATTCCCTTTTCAAATTCCTTGTATTAAATCAATTATATTTCCACTTGAAAAATTACTTTGTTTCATCAAAATCTAGGCATTACAAGCCTTCAAAAACGTGGACATGACTATTGAAAATTATCAAAATATTTTTCCTTCTAAATTGATATGGTTTTACACAAACAAAATCATTAAAATTTTATTTTCAAAACCGAAGTACCGATGGTTATAAAAACCAAACTCATTTGTTCAAATCCTTTTTCACTTTCTTTACAAATCCTTTTTCACTTTCTTTGCAAATCCTTATTCACTTTCTTTGCAAATCTTTAAAATCAATGTTTGTTCGTTTCATTCAAAACTCATATTTAGAAAAACACTTAGGATCTTTTTACACAAAATAAATCAATAAAAATTCCCCAAAGATCATATTCTTGTTCACAAAATCACTTTTTATTGATCTAGTCTTACAAAATCACATTTAGTTGATTTAATTATTGTTTTTAACTTTAAATTTCATAATGTTTTCCAAAATCCAATAAATAAATTCTACGTTAGTAAATTTAAGTTACAAACATTTTCTTTTATATTTCTAAATCACTTCTAAAATTAATTCTCTTTAAAATAATTTGAAGTTCAACACCTTCAATCTCCTTTTTTCCTTTATTTATGAAAATTCCACTTGATAACACTTTAATTCCCTTTTCAGAAATCCTTATTGGAAATTCTTATATTTTATAACTTCAAATTTTTTTTCTAAATTATCAAAACTTTATAAATGGCCATTGGAACCATGAAATATTTTCTTCTAACTTAAATAAATTTCATTCTTATTTCTCTTGAAAAACAAACTCTTTGTTTATTTTTCATACTCTTCAAATCATCCATTTTCATTCTTCATGAAATTATTAATTTATGAACACCTATTTAGAGGTGTCTTGGCCGAAATTCACTAAGTTCTAGGGACCAAAAATTAATTCCCTTATTCTTAAAAAATCTCAACATGAACTCTAATTTTTGGGAGCTCAAAATCGTAGCCTTCTCTATGGCCTTTGGAGCCAAAATTTCTTGTTTTATCATACTTTCATCATAATATATTCAATATATCTTCATCATGCATATCATAAGCATACCATATAAGCAAATAAAAATCATACTAAGCATGCATACACAAGTAAATCATGCAAAGCATATCAAGCATAGACAAAAATAATCAAAGCACATAACACACACAAATTATTACATGACCATGGATTGGAATCCTCACATAGATTCACCATCCATCAAATTTAAGACCATCTCTCACCACCATACTTGGTTGGTGAGATGGATCTCCCTCTTACCTCTTGAAGATCCTCAAAAACTCCTTGTTTTGCTTCTTTTTCCAAGTCCTTCACCACCAAAGGCTTCTCAAATATAAAACAAAATACATAAAAATTAGTATATTAAGTTTGATTAAGAGGAACCATGGATCAAACATGGTTTAGAACATGAAAAAGAAGAGAAGAAATGAAGTCTTCTTATACTTCACCTCAAAAACCCAATAACTTTGATCTTGAAGAAAGTCCATAAAGATGAATGATTTAGAGAAAATCTCCAACATGAAAGTTGTTTAGAATATCATATAGATTCAAGATCTATGGTTGGATTAAATTAAACAAACTTGAAGGGTGGTCTTAGGGTAGTTGACTGAGTTCCTCACAAGAAGAAAAACATAAGCTTTTTGATTTTTAACTTGAAGGACAAGGTTGTAGATGATAGAATTTTGAGAAGTTCCTAATAATTCTAAAACAATTAGTAAAATCACAAACAAAGCTTAATAATAACAAACCATGGAACAAACATGACTTAGAAAATCATAAACATGAATTTAAACCATAGAAATCAAAGTTTACCTCCAAAGAAGTAAGCTAAAAGTGGGATTTTGAAGCACTTAGAGTGGGATTTTGAGAAAACTTTCTAAATGAAAAGTGTTTAAAATGGTGTTTAGCTTTAAGAAATGATGAGAGTGAAAATTATAGGTGAGTGATGGTGTATTTGGGTGTAGAGACCAAACCAATGGAGAGAAAATGGAAGGAAAAATAGTTGCTTGGTTCTTGGAATTTTGAGAGAATAAGATGGAGGCTTTTTGGGTGAGAGAAAAAAATGAATATGCATGCTCAAAATGAGTGAGCTGCCGTGAGAATGAAAGAATGGAGAGGTAGAAATTTCTTTAGCATAATTGAAGGCTATCACATGCATGCAAAAGTCTTCCACTTTGTCATCTTTTTCCTTGGCCTAAAAAGGCTACTCCAATTTGTCTCCTCCTTTCCAAGCATCTCCAACCATCCCCCCTCTTCATAATGCATGCAAAGTTGTCATCTTTTCATGCCATTATTTGAAGCATTTCTAGCCATTGATTAATTCAATGGTTAGGATTTAGGTAGACTTTTGATTTTTAGGAGACTTAATCTAGGTATTAGATCTTTTTCCTTTAAATTCTAAACATTAGATGTGTCTCCAAAATAAAGGGTCAAGATCGCTTCCTTCAAACTTTAAATCCAAGGATTATAATTAGTCATAGCCTTTTTTAGAAGACCAAATCTCCACCTTTGATTAATTCTTTATCCAATAGTCATAAATGGTCTTTGTCACTTTTTAAGACTAAATCTCCACCCTTGATCAATTCCAAATCCAAAGGTTGTAAATGGTCACTTTATATAATCAAATTTACATCGTTGATTAAATCTACGGTTGATATTAAAACTTGCCTAACTAAGTTTATTCTCACACCATTGATTAAATCAATGGTGATTATCCAATGCTTCTTTATTAAATTTATTTCTTAACCGTTAATTAAATCAAGATCAAGTCTTCACCGTTAAATAAATTAATGGTGGATATCCAAACCACCAATGTTGACTTAAGCAATATAATTTCTATTTTTATCTATTAAAAACCTCACGAAAGAATATATTTACTGTATTTTTATAGCCCGATAATTAAATACGAATACAAACACAAAAACAAAAAAATTTCTAAAACTGTTTCGGATTCGGGTTTAGTAAGATCCCCTGTCTCCCTAAACAAGCAAAACAAATTTTTCTATGCGTAGAAAAATTTTCACTTTGTGGAACCCACCGGGCCCACGTAAGGTCACACAGGCTCACCTAGGACCACCTGGGCCCACATACAGTGAAAAAAATTCATAATCATCCACAAAATCACAAATATTAGAAAACGTATGAAAATCAAGTCAGATTGTTAAAAATAATTAACAGTCAAGAGAAATAAATACAGAAAAAATTTTCCTGGCCCAAAAATTATTATTTTTCTGACACGGAGTAAATCACTCAAAACGATCAAATATGCTGACGGAATAAACAAAATAATTTTACAATATCCAGAAATTACTAAACAGTAAAATTCTATTAACTGTCAAAATTACTGTTTAAGAGATACGAAATTTGGGGTGTTACAATCTCCCTTGGCCTTCATGAATAGGCATCAAAGGATACTCACTAAAATCAATACTATTAGACCATTTCGATTTGCATACATACATACTTATATCTAAACACCACCTTATCACTCATAACTCTTAAGTGATCTCTATGCAACACTATGTTGTTGAGGTGTTAGATACTCACCTATGGCAAACCATTACTCTTGGTTGCACTAAGGTTCTCATAGCTTTTCTATAGACTCAACTCATCCTAGTGAAAGAATCTATCTTAATTAATGCCTTATTCAACCTTGCTTAAGGAAATAAATGAGCATTTCTCTAGAACTTTGCATACTTAATGAATGCAACCAGCTTACAAGTCAACATTCATCCTATTATGTATTCTACAATGCACAAAGTCTCGTTTAACTAGAGACTTAGTACATAACATCCCCCTTTTGGAACTAAATACATAACTTTATCTCCACTCAAGTGAATCTAATTCAATAGTGATTCTTACTTAAAACTCTTTGCTGCTTAAGGTTCTAGGTACCTTTCAAAGGTAATCCACTACTCTTGGATATCCTAAGGCTCATACATTCCTTATTCTTACAAGAGTGAACCATACAATTCATCCTAGTATAATTATCTCCATTGCACTATCTCATCATATCTTGAGTGATATCTAATGCAACACTAGGTTGCGTAATATGCTATGTTCTTACCTCGGACAATCCTTCACTCTAGGTTGCTCAAAGGCCTATGCTTTTTTTCTTTACTTGCTAGGTGATAATTCTTCTTTTGAACTATCCCTATTTGTGTCCTCAAACACCTTTGGAAACATATACTAATGATCTCATCTAGTCTATAGCTTCAAGACATCATCAATGATATTTTTAACCTATCTGGTGCTCATGTCGTGGCACAAACCAAGGCACACCGTGGTGCCCTAGCTTCGAGTTTCATTACTGGGCGTGGCATCACTCTCACGCCACAACACGACATCTTCACGTCACAGCGTGTGTTGCAAAATTGACCTCAAGTTACGGCGTGACCTTCTCACGTTGCAGCATTCGAAGCCAGTTCATCTTCACGCCGCGACACGGCGTCTCTCATACCGCGGTACGCATGGCAGAACCCAGGTTCTACAGAATTCTGCAGAACCATGGCACTGTTCCCATGGTTCAATCTTACTTCTAATCATCTAAAATTAGTTTTTTGGTGATTTCTAACACTCATCCATGCTCCTAAACTTGTTGTAACTTAATTACAACCTATGGATTCTCTTAGGTAAAGATCTAATTCCAAATCACATAACTCCAACTATTGTCCAATTCTTAAATTTATGGATCCTAACGGTTGATCTTGAGTTGTAAATGGCCCTCGTAGGTTTACTAGGATAAAATTAACTTAACCTAATCTTTAAAATCAAGAATCAAGTTAAGAACTCAAATTTGACTCTCCATACCCTTATTTCTACTCAAAATCCCAAACTTCATTCAATGAGAATCAAATAGGAGAATGATGAATAGAAACCCATTACCTCTTGAGGAAGATGAAGATCTTGAAGCTTAATCCTCTTGCTCTTGCTCTTGCTCTTCTCTTTCTCCTTCTTTTTCTTCCTTTCTTCCCCTTTCTCTCTTTTCTTCGTTTTCTCTCTTCTCTGTTTCTCTTCTCAGCTGAGAGAAAGGAAAGAAATAAAGAAGAGGAAACCAACTTGAGTTCCTGTGTTGGAACTCATATCCGCTAAGGACACCCGAATTATGTTAATTCAAGTTTTTTAGCTTCTAACAACTTTAGAATAAATCATGAGATTCATCTAAATTATTATTTCACCTATATCTTTTTTTTTCATATCTGCTAGTAGTCAATCTGGTATTAAAAGCACAATCAGTATGCCTAAAAATACCAAACTAACTCAGATTCTCTTGAAATTTTAACTGCATCTTACTTAGCTCATTTGTGACCTAGAAATAAGTTATCCATACCTGTTTCCCTCAACTTAGCCTTTAAAGCCATTATCTGAGTCATTTTAAGCTACTTTTTAATTTATGTGTTGTAACTAAGTGCCTAAACGAACTTAGTTTGTCACAAAACTTCACAGACATGTTAAGCAAGTAATATGCTACTTTTTGTAATCGTATACAAGTCTAACATATTACTAAGGGTATTACAGGACACGTCTCGGACACGCTTGAACACGTCTAGGACACGGCTTGGACACGACCAATGAATATTTTATTTTAAAAAAATTAGTTTCTGTGATTAACATTCAATTGGTAAGTCTGTAACCCACTCAAGTCCAATCACATGACCGATGTCCCAAGCCACTATTTTCACATACTAGTATTTTAAATTTTATCTTTTCACACACCACTATTTTCATCTGTTCTTTCTACCTCTGCTCGTACCAAACCGTCTACTTCGTCATCACCGAAGCTTGCCTCACATCAATATTCCCTTTAGTTAATTTTTTTATACACATATACTTGTACATGGTTAGTTCTATTAGGAGAAGTTGGTTTAGGAGATTTTTTTTAAAAAAATGTCAATAGAAAATTATGCCTTATATTTTTTAGGAGTGACTTACTAGGTAGCAAATATTGACACATATAACATATAATAAGATATTGTAAATCTTCAAACTTATAAAAATGATATTAATAAATTATAATTTTTTTTAATTTTGTAATTATATATATAAACCAAGTTCTTTAATTTACTTTGATATTAATTTTTATATATATATATGTCATATCCATGTCCTACAATTTTTGAATTTGGTGTGTCCTCGTGTCCGTGTTGTGTCTTGTGTCCATGTCTGTGTCTGTGATTCATAGGTATAATCAACTATTTGAGAAAGTTTATTTCCTTTAATCTTTATTATAAATACTTGTGAGGGTGGAGAATCCCTTTAGGAAATAAAAAGACTTCTACACATAGAGGTCGATAATCCTTAAAGTGTAAAAAGGGCTTACAACTTGTAAAGGTTTCTCAAGCACATATTGAAGCTTTAAGAATAGTGGAAAACTCCTAGGTGGAAGATCCCAGGGACTTGGACGTAAATCACAAGGATGATTGAACCGGTATAAATATTATTTTCACTATTCTCTACCCTTATATCTTTACTTTCAAGTTTGTTTATTGAATTTGCGTACTTGTTGTTCATCTTCTACTCATTCACTTTCTTTAAATTTGTATGACATCTTTTTGTTGTCATAATAAATTCATTCACCACATAAGAAAATAGATTCAACAAAAATCAAAAGGGACTTATTTGTGAAAAGTTTTGAAAAACTTAATTCACACTTTTTTGAATTTTGAAGCCACTTGATAATAGTATAAAAATTAATGAAACAAATTTTCAAAAAATTATTTAACAATTATAATATATATTACTCGAAATCTTTTCCCTATGTATTCCATTGTTTGTTTTAGATTTTATAATTATAACTATAAAAAATTTATTCAAAATTTAAATATTCAATAAATGTCTAATTTAATTTCATTTTTTGAAAAAAATTGACATTAATAAAAAATGTAAAAACATAACTTAAAAATTATCCAAAAAAATAAAGGATAAAAGTAACAAAGTTTTATTCAATTTTAACTTTTTAAAATTCAATTAATTATTTAATTAAGAAAATAAAAAATATATATACCATATATTTCTTTAAATTAGTTATAACCATTTTTTATTTGAAAAATAAAATAAGAAAATATTTTTAACTCTAGTATTAATACCATTTAAGTAATAACAAGTTTTAATTAAATAAAATTATTTTTAATCATTTTATAAAAATGCAAGGTAATATTTTTATTATTTTTTATACCCACCCTATTTTATGGTAAGTTGACGGGTCAACTCGCTTAAAATAATTAAAAAAAGGATAGCATACTAGACGCGTCAACTTGGCATAAATAAATAAATAAATAAAAGTAACAAGTTAGGTGGGTTAATATGCCAAAAAATGAACAAAAAAACAAATTAGACGAATTAACACGAAAGTTGACTTGCCTAATCTTTCACCAAAAAATAGAAAAAGAAAAAGAAAGTGGCTCAATTAGTCAATTCGTCCCACCCCGCCACCATAACCTATTGGTTATACAAGTCAACTTAAAATTACCCGCCTTAAATAACAGGTTACAAAATGCAATCTAACTCATTATTTTTGGCAAGTTAAGTGAGTTGATCCATCGAGTCTAACTCATTTTGACATATCTACTTCAAATGATAAGAAAATAAAAATTTAGTAATTAAAGTATATATATAAAAAATATATATACCTACAAATAAGAAACATTCACTATCATAAAAATAAATATTTCTCTTTAAAATTTTCACTTTATTTTAAAAGGTTATACCAAACTTATTATTAATGTAAAAACTTTATTATCATTTAATAACTTTATAGTCACCTTTTTTATTTTGTCTAAAATATGCTTCCAACAGTATCAAGTTAAGATATAATGATATAATTTGAGTATTAATAATTTATCACTTAACAAAGCATTAAAAACAATAACAAAACTATTACTTCATTTGATAATAAAATAATTATTTAACAATAAAAATTACTAGTTTGAAATAACCTACTTATGTAATCGCCATCTCCCATATTTTTTTTTTGAATTCACACGTGACACACATGCAAAAGTCAAAAAATTGTTTGTGGGCCCGTAGAATAAATAATATAGACTCATCTTGTTTTATTTTATTAATTGATTTATCTTAAATATGCAATAATAACAACACCCATTATGTATTAAAGTGCTTATAAAAGTATTAAAAAATAACAAAAGTGTAACTACCAAAGATAATATAAATAAAATATATAATATTTTAATATTATAATATAAATGTTTTAATATTAAAATATTATAATATTTTATGTAAATACGTGTATTTATATATTTTTATTAAATGAATGTATTTTATTATTAAATGTTTTTGTAATAAAATAATTTTTTAATTATTTGTTTACCTACAAATGAGAGAACTAAACATTAAGATGAATAATAGTAGTCATTTGCATTATCAAAGATGATGTATGACTTATTGAATAAAAAATGATATTGTCCCCTTAATAAATGAAAGACAAGTTAAATTTTTAATTCTTAAATATATTATAAAATATTTTTATTTAATATTAAATATTAATATTAAAATATTATTTATTAAATATTAATGTTTTGTTAAAATAACTTATTTTTAATTATTAAATATTTGTATAATAAAAAACTTGACTATGGAATGAATAGTAATAAAATATTAACTAATTTTGTCTAAAATAAAATATTAATAAATATTCAAAATTTAGTTTTATAATGGTAGTAATGAAATTTCAAATATTATATTTTTAATTTATTGTGCATTATGACACATGATTTATCGGGACATATGTACAAATTTTATTAAAAACTAATACTTGATAATTTTTTTCAAATTCGATTATCTTTTTACAATATATATTAATTATAATAGATCAAATTTTTTAATAATAATAGATTAATAATAGCATATTTTTATTGCATTTTGATTGCTGTATTCTTGCTCAAGGTAGCTTTTAAAGGAAGGAAATTTATGTACCGAAAAAAAAAGGAAGTAAATTTTATGAAGTATCTTCCTTTCCCTCTCAAGTACTCATCATCATGCGTTCAAGCATTTTGAACAAACGTGCCTTAAATCAGTATGTAATTCACCTTGTGTCAATGTTTGGATAAACTTTTTTTATTGTACAAACAGTTTTTTTTTTTTTAATTTTTTTATAATATTAAATATATTTGATAAAATTAGTTCAAAAATCATTATTATTTTTATAATATTAAAGATTGAATTTTATAATTTTAATTTATAAATTATTTATTATAAGATATATTATTTTATTCGATCATCTTATTTTTTAATATATTTTAATAATTTATACTTAATTTTTTATATCATCTAAATAAAATAAATTAATTTAATAACATATCTAAATATGTATTATAATTAATTATAATAAAAAATTTATAATAATTAAATTTTTACAATTTTTTTCAAACATTATGTCGATGCAAAGTGTCCACTCTAGAACAAAGAATCATATAGAAATGAATTAATACCAAATAAAATTAGAGTAAAAGAAAAGATGATTCGCAAAAATATAAATAAAAATGTTTTATCTTTTTATCAAATTTTTAATAATTAAATAAATAAATATTAAATATTTTTAAATAAAATATATATATTTATAATAATATATAAATATAAAAAACTATGTTATAAAATATTAAATTCTTATATTATATATATATTTATTTTAATAAATTTATATTATTACATTTTTGTATCACTTTCTCTTAATAAATATAACATCTTTAAAAAATATCAAAATACAATATTTTAAAAATGTAAAACCTTTTTCCGTTATGCTAGATCCCGCGCTTAGTAACATACCCTAACTCATCTTTCCCTTTTCACAAATCCGCTTTTTACACGTAATAAAATTATTTATTAAAATGTATTTTTTTTACCCAAATTACCATTTTTTTAACTATTTATCAAATTGTCCTTATTGTTTAACTATAAACCTATATACCAAAAATATTTTATGAGACGTGGATCTTGGCAATATTTTGGTAACCAAAACATCACTCCTTTTGGTACAAAAGCAGTTATTAAAATTAAATAATAATTAAAAATTAATTGAAATACTTAATAAATATTTATAAATTTATTAATGAATTTACTAATTACGGAATAAAATATATATTTAATATGTTAGTAATATTAAATATTATTTTAGTTATTATGAAGATTTATTAATATAACACATATGTTTATTTTTTTGTTATTTTTTAAAAATTTATTGTTTCAATTTATTGAAGAAGACAAGTATTAATTAAATTTCTTTATGTATGATTTTTAATTTTAAAAACAATCTTCTTAATTATCTTTTTTATTGAATATATAAATAATTTAAACAACATATTTTGGTATATAATATCACTAAATGAATTTTTTGTTGAGTAGATTCGGATATAGTAATCCGAATAAATTAAAGTAATTCAAATACTTTATTTTAAATATCAACCAATGATCCTGTTTAATGCAACCAGTTACTTAATATTTAATAAAATCTAAAACAAGGTCATCAAAAGCAATATAATTTAATTTTAAGGTAAACTCGTTAAAATATTTCTCAATAGTATTTACACAAAATCAATAAATATATTCTCTAAATGTCAATGAAAATCGAATAAAATGGTTCGGAAGAGACCTGGCCGTTGATGGGTATGGTTGTAACCCGGTGGTGGGTAAGGATATGGTGGGTAACATATGGAATGAATAGTAATAAAAATATTAATCTTAAAACTCCAATTTATTTCGATTTACTAATAAATATTTTAATAAATATTCAAAATTTAAATGAGATTTGTGTAATAGTAATAATATTAACCGAGAAATTTCAAATATATAATAAAATATTCATTATACTTGAATACAAAATTATATTTACAATTAAGCATTATGACACAATTCAGAAAAATCCAATGGGAATTCATATGTAACAAATTTTAATTTTAATATCCTGTGCATTATATTAATTTCGCCACAAACTGCCTCGAATTTTCAAGACAAAGCGCGATGATGTCACTGAATTTTTTCAAAAAGGTTCGATTATCTTTTAAGACGGCATACAATATATATTAATTATAATAGATAATATGAAAGGACGCCAATTTTTTTATGTTTACCACCTATTTGGTAAATGAAAGTATTACAAACGTTATTTTTTATTACAAAGCATGTCATGAAATTATGTAATAGAAATAATATTATCCCATATTTTTATTGCATTTTGATTGCTGTATTCTTGCTCTCTATAAGGTAGCACTTTTTCCAAGGATCAAGTGCACGAGCTATTCGGGGCATTTCAAGCGAAGTATGTAATGTCCACCCGTTGAATCGTCTCAAAAACCAAGTAAATTGCTGACCCACGTAACAACTTCGTCCCATGCGTAACGCCCGGATTATTCAATGGGAAGACCCGATATCATTACGATATCCTCCAACGTAATGGTGCACTCCCTTGGCGGAAATGTGAAATGTATGCGTCTTTGGGCACTATCTTCAACTGCAAATCTAATCAATACCGCAAATTGACAACTCCCAAGAAACCGTTGGATAAAATAATCGGAATCGGGTTTTGTTTCGTCTTCTTCCTCTCGTATGTCCCCCATACATGCAAAACATGATACTCCTTGCAACTCCAAAATCGAGCCGTTTTTTTAATGCCATTTTAAACATTAAAAAAATTATTATTTTTATAATTAATATGATATTTGATAACTATACAAGAATTAATATGGAATAAATAAAGTTGAATTTTATAGGAGAATAGTATTCGAATACAATACAAAACAATACAACTCGTAAATACACATCATTACTAATACAAGATTCTCAAAAATGAAAATAGGAGATCAACTAGATGGTAATCCGGCTGGAGAGAAGCCGGATCCCTTCCTTTCCCTCTCAAGTGTCAGCGTGAAGCTGCGTTCAGCAATCTGTGAATCAAACGTGCCTTAAATCTGGCTAAATCAAACGTTTCCTTGGACTGTCAATGTTTGGATAAACTTTTTTCAAAGTTGTACAAACAAAAGCCTCTTCAACCATTTTTTTTCGACCTTTTTATTTAATATTATACTCCATAAATAATAGGAATAACAATATCAAACCATAAATAGATGCATACTTAATATTGTAAAAAACAATATAAATTTCGAATTTGCCTCGTCCTTTTAGTTTTTATATATGTCAATTGAACCAAATTTAATCATTATAAAATTTCTTTTTTAAATCAAATTTATAATTGGTTTATAATTAAATTTACAACCTAACTATTATATGATTTTAATTTATAAATTATTTATTATACTTTATGATGATATAAATATTTTCATTTTATTCTCATGTCAAACAATTTGTTTATATATCTTTCCACAATGGCAAATGCAATAATATCTTAATACATAAAAATAATTTTTCATATATCATCTAAATAAAATAATGATTAATTTAAAATTATTTTTTAACTAACATATTTAAATATAAAAATGTCCCAAATCTATTATAATTAATTATAATTGGTAAAAATTTATAATAATTAAATTTTTACAATTTTTTGTATGGCTCTAAACATATTTGGCGTGAATCTTAGACAATGATCGATGCAACTTTCTTTCATCTAGAACATAGAATTCATCACCCATGCTCCAAGTACGAATGTCTAAATTATCGAATTAATATCCAAATAAAAACGAATTACAAAATTAGAGTAAAAGAAAAGGGTGATGGTCGCACCGCCACAGTATATTACTGCAGTTCTAATATTCTTAGAGAAATGTTTTATCTTTTTATTTAATTTTTTTAATCTTTTTAATTATTAAATAAATAAATATTAAATATTTTTTATGTTATTAAGATATTAAATATATTTATTTTTTTATTTAATATTAAAAAAATTATTAAAAAAACTTATAAAAAATATAAAATTATTTATATTCTTATAATTAATAATATATATACCTCTTTTTATATTTATTTTAATTATTTATTATTATTACATTTTTTATCACTTTCTCTAATAATAAATATAACATCTTTAAAAAAATATCAAATAATACATATATTTTAAAAAAATGTATCATAACCTTTTTCCGTTATGCTCCCTCCCACGCTCAATAGTAACATGCTTTGATAACTCGCGATAAATAATTTTACTCTCATCTCACAAATCCTTATTCCTTCTCTCTCATTAATTTTGCGCTTAAATACAGTAATGAAAATTAATTAACTAATTAATTAATTGATAACAGTGTCCTTTCCTTACCCCAAAAAGCCAAACAGCTTAAAATTCTACAACTACATTATCACTCTTTACATACACTGGCTCCCAACGCAGTGTTTAAGGAAACAATTCCTATCCCATTCGGATTCGGCATCTCAAAATGTCCGACCCGGAAATCACACCCGCAGCCCCATCGGAGCAAGACTCTACTCAACCTCCACCGCACAACCAAGACCAACCGACCACCACCACCACCAAAGTGGGCCCCGGCGGCATCTCCTTCAGCATCTGGCCTCCAACTCAGCGCACTCGCGATGCCGTCATCAATCGCTTAATCGAAACCCTATCTACCCCCTCCGTCCTCTCCAAGCGCTACGGGACACTCACCCTCGACGACGCCTCCGCTGCCGCCCGCCAGATCGAGGATGATGCTTTCGCCGCCGCTGGTGGCTCCGCCGCTTCCGACGACGACGGCATCGAGATTCTCCAGGTCTACTCCAAGGAAATCAGCAAGCGGATGCTCGACACCGTTAAGACCAGAGCTAATACTGGTTCCGCCGCCGTCGATGACGGTGTCGCTCCGACGCCTACCTCTGACGTTCCTCCTTCCGCCGCCGAGGGCGTCCCTGCTGCCGCTGAGTTCGACACCTGATCCTTGGGATTATAGTATGTTAGGGTACCCTTGCTTGTTGAGGGATTATATTTAATATTTTATATATTATGATTATGATCTATCTGTAGAACTTTGTTTATTTCTTTGTGTCACCAATCTTGATTATATATTCTTCCTTTGAACATCCTAGGTTGTTTTAATTTGCCTCACTTGTGTTCTACTCATTTTCTTATTTGCTATCCTCCTTACATTTTAACATTTGCTTCTATGTGCTTTGTTTGTTGGGAGAGATTACTCTAGCTTGTCCAAACTCTGTGAAAACTGTATCTGTTCCGACTTTCTAGCCTCATTTGTGTGCGTGTCTATGTGTTTTGTGTTCACGATTCTTGTTGCTTCCTTTTTTTTTGTTTTGGTCAAATACAATTAATCCACCCATTCTCATGGTGTGGTGTTGTATTTGCTGAATCTTGTAAATAGAGCTTCCTTGATTTTGTACGCCTGCAAGTCATTGAAACTATTTGTTATTGATTTAACTTAGTTACCTTGATAATGGTTAGCATTAGTTACTTAAGTGATGCTGTTTTCTCCTCTCTTGAGCAATTGAGTTTTCTTCTATTTATTTGGTGTTCTCTTCTATATTCTAGGTAATGTTTTGGATATACCACGAGAAAATATAGGTGAGCATTTATACTGTACCCTGTGATTGTGAGTAATCTGTTTCTAATGTTTTATTTATACAAAAACAATTTCCTTGAAAGTTCGAGTTGCTGCTGGTTGAAATTCTATATGCTTGTGACTGATTGCACCAAAGCATGCAAGATGTAGACCGGCAGTTTAAACTGAAATGTGGGAATGGGAGCAGTTCACCTCCTTGGATAGAAATCTGAAAAGACTTCAGAAATCTGGGCTTACTGATCAATTTTATGATTTAGGCTATGTTTGGGAGTTTGGAGGGAAAGGAAGGGGAAGGGTTTAAAAGGAAAGGAAGAGAAGGAAAATGAGAGGTTTACTCTTTTACTTGTTTGGGAGTGTAAAATATACGAGGGAAGGACATGAAGGGTTTAAGATATATTTTTTATCATTTTACCCTTTATTCCATCACACCCAAAATTCCCTTTCCAACCGAGACCACCAACAGACTCCCAATATTTCCAAATCATCTGCA
The DNA here is from genome assembly GCA_029884595.1 of Ormosia semicastrata. NCBI lineage: Eukaryota > Viridiplantae > Streptophyta > Magnoliopsida > Fabales > Fabaceae > Ormosia > Ormosia semicastrata. The sequence goes on along the minus strand of JAQQTO010000046.1, from coordinate 8,880,798 downwards.
CCATGAACCTCCACCACAAAACCACCATCCTCCACGTGAAACCAATTCTCCATCATCAACAACAACCACCCAACCATCACCACCTTCCTCACCACAAACCTCCATCATTCTCTCCCAACCACTCACATGAAACCACCATCTCCTTTTTCTGCCAGATCTGAGCAACCCAGGCGCGTTCTCACCAGATCCGTGAGCCACCGAAAACTAGAACCCGCGTCACCTCCGATCTATGCGAGCACCGGCCTCCATCGCCGTTGATCCCACTCCCCTTGCGAACCAGAATCACCCGTCGCGCCGAACCAGTCATCGTCCTCACACTGGCACTACAAGATGCCGCTGAGCCGTCCTCTTCGCCGACCATTCTGGCCGTTCTCTGCAGCTTCAGCCGCTCGGTGGCGGAGCCCCTACAAAATCGTGTAGCTCTGTTTGTAACGTTCTCCCCTGTTGTAAATCTTAAAATGTGAAAGGAAGATGAAAGGGCTTCAGACAAGAGAAAATGCATTTTAATACATTTGTTTATTTTTCTCCCAAAATCCCCCAATTTGGAGGAACCGTGAATTGGTGAGATGGGAGGGCTTCAGAGGGTTAATGAAATATCCTTATTCCCTTTCCCTCCCATACAAAAACTTCCAAACAAGAGAAAGGCATAGGATAAGCCTTCCCCTTCCCTCCCTTTCCCTCTTAAAATTAGCTTCCAAACATAGCCTTAGGGTCTACTGTTATTGCTTGTTTGGTTTCAACTGTCAAATATCATACATTTCTAGAGCTGAACTAAAGTCTCTTTGTTTCTTGAAGTTGGGGCTGCAACTTTCAACGTTTTCTGCCAAGTTTAGTGATCTTGGAGTGAGCTATGCATGCTTAACTATATTTGTGGTTTAAGCAGCTTAAAGGTTTTATATATTCTTGAATGACTGATTAAATGCATGTCTACCGAAGTTGTCTATACCTTGTGATGTTGCAATTATGACTCATGATTGGATGATTAACGTTCTCCTGTTGAGCTGTTATGTTTCCGTGTATTTTCAATCATCAGAGTGATTCGCGGGGACATAATGCTATTATGTGTATTTAAATTACATTTTACCTTGGTTAATATTTCGTTAGGGGCTTATTATGCGATTAAGCACAGGTTGTTCAGGGTGGACAGCACTAGAGAAGGCATCCCCTGTTTTAATGATATTTTATGGAATTGTAGTGACAGTCTAACATTTTTATGATGTGTACTGCTTGTGGACGCATTTCATACTAGTTGCTTTTTTGCTAGTAATTGCATCATGAGCCTGTACTTCCAGTAGAAATACAAACTTAACTGTAATGGATCATCATCCTAATTTGAGCTTTTTTCTTGTTAGATGTGTGTATTTTGTAGAGAAAATAAGGGATCTTGAAATAGTAGAATGTATCATCTCTTAGTATTTAATCTTGATTCTTTGGCTGGAATATAACATTGGGTGTTGGATACCAGTTAGTCTAATTGCTTCCCGTGTTTTAATGATATTTTATGGAATTGTAGTGACAGTAACATTTTTATGATGTGTAATGCTTGTGGACGTATTTCATACTAGTTGCCTTTTCGCTAGTGATTGCATCATGAGCCTGTACTTTCAGTAGAAATACAAACTTAACTGTAATGGATCATCATCCTAATTTGAGCTTTTTTCTTATTAGATGCATGTATTTTGTAGAGAAAATAAGGGATCTTGAAATAGTAGAATGTATCATCTCTTAGTATTTAATCTTGATTCTTTGGCTGGAATATAACATTGGGTGTTGGATACCAGTTAGTCTAACTGCTTCTATCCTTTATTGTTTCATTCTTTACTCTTTTTTCTATTATGAAAGATCATTCTGGAATAGTAGTGAAGAGCAGCATACTTGTCTGCATGCAAGTAATGCAAGGTATTCGTTATGCCTTGTTCAGTTTTTATTGTCTGAACTTCATAGCACAGACACCCTTGCTTGATGTCTTTATAACATGATTGTGTAAAATGGAGTCTTATAATTTTTATGAACCAAATGAGAAAAGGTCCAGCATTTTTGGGGCATAAGGTTCCATTGTATTGGCCTCTCTTGTAGAGTGGTTCCTTCAACTTCCATTCTTAGATGAATAGGGTTTTGAAAGGGGCTATGATCAATGGTTAAGTTTATGGGAAGTGTTGATTTGTCATGGCCATTCTTTCCCCCTTAAATTTTGTAGGTGTTCATGTCCTCATTGGTTTTGCCTAGAGACTGGAGAGTTACACCTAGGGGTGGACCATGGTAAAGGGCTAGGGGGGCCATCGCACCCCAAAGATATTGGCAAACCATGTAGGAAGGTTATACTGAAATTAACAAATGAAAGGAGAAAAAAATTGAGTGCAACTCATGCTCTGTACTCCTAGACAATATCTTCTGAATTCGCACCTGGTTACAGTTCCCTGTCTGAAAAGCTGAGAAAGATATTTCGCTGGATTGTTTAATGAAAATGCTTGAATCTTATGCTACTTGCTTTGTGTTTGAATTCTGATTTCATGACTCATTTCTGTGAGTCAGTAGCTATGTGTTACCTCTTATTATGGGTTTTGGGTAATTCTATTTGGGGGATAGAGCTCTCAAAAGGTTGTGCCTTTTGACCATGTGATACATCTTGAGATTCCTACCTTTATTAAAAATCAACAACCAATAATGGAGTTGAATAATAGGTCAATTTTTTTTAATGCTTTATCTCTCCTTAGAGTTATCATTCTGTTCTTTATTGCAATTTATGGTGAGATGCAGTTGAATACGTCTCCAAAGCTCTTATCCATGTTCATAACATATACAACTGAGACCGGCATAACCAGTAAGTTCCTGATTTAGCTTTCCATTCCTTACTTGTATGTGAATTTTCATACACGTTTTTGTCTTCTGAGGTTATGGCTTATTAGTTTCTTGCCTCGATAGTATTTTAGTGTGTATGTTAGGCAATAGTTACCTCATCTGCATTGCCAATCCGGTTGATTGTGTTGGCGCCCTGAACGCTTTTCTTTATTGAGAATGGCTGTTACACCAGCTACTATGGAAGTATTGGAAAGTTGATCGTTGATTTGTCTGTTTACCGTTGTTCTTTTATTTGATAATTAGGCTGTGAACGCATTGTGAGGAGTATTATCTAACTGGTTCTTCCAATTAAAAATATATTGGCTCCTTTGCAAGTGATTTACATGACAAATCTCAGTCATACTTGAGTAGAATTTTTTATAATAGTTGAGTATAATCTTGGCATAAGATGCCAACCCCTCAACTAGAAGCAGGATAGTACTGTAGCAATGCTCATTATTGAAAAATAAAATAAAAGAAACCCAAGTTAAGAACAGGGAGTTAAAAATAAAATGAGAGGAGTGGTTGGTTTGAGGGTTGAAAATGAGATGGGTTATTCCACTCTTTATTGTTTATTTAGTTTAAATTGTATTTTTAAATAATTTAATTAAATTTTAATAAATAGAATTATAATTGGGTAAAATTTGATTTGAGCAAGAATTATTTAATTTAAGAATTTTTAAATTAATGAAAAATAATTAAGGAAAATTTTTAGATAATGACTGGTCCACTAATAAAGAGAAATTGACTAATGCTATTCATAGGGATGTCAATGAGACCTGCAGTACCTGTTACGAGTATTTATTTGTGATTTTCACAGATAAAATGTACGTAAATAATTAATAATTTAAAATAAAATTTTAAAAATTATAAAAATAAAATAAATTTTAACTTTACATATTATAATTTTGTTTAATAATTTAATATTCTTATAAAAGTAAAATAATATTATAAATAATAAATTAAATTAAATTATATTTTATAATAATTAGACTACATAAGTAATTATTATATAATTAATATTTTTTTTTTCAATAAGCTTTATTATTATGAGTTCATTTAATAAAAAATTCATTGTAATATAATAAAAATATATATTTTTTCATATCATTTTTAAAATAAAAAATATATAATATATTATATATATTAAATAAAAATATATATTTCATGAGTTACGAGTAACTATAGAGTGGGTACTATGATTCTTGCTCTTACTCTTATTTATTAAACATGTATTCATCTCTTGCTTATGAGTAATTCTCGCAGATTTCCACTAACATGGATAATTTTATCATTCCTAAGTATTCATACGATTTTTTTCTTTATATTTATCTCACCTTTTTTTAACTTTGCTTATGTGTGAGTTTTTGTTGTAAATTTCTACATAATCAGTGTTAAATTTGAATAAAAGAGAATAGTTGTATTAAGCAGTCAATAATCAATATAAAACATTGTCAAATTTTTATGATATTAATAAATAATGTGATATTTATCTCACCTTTTTTTCTTTTAGGAGGGAAAAAAAGAGAAAGCTATCTGATTTTTTTTTCTCGAAACAGGAGAGTCTCTCTCTCTGTCTCTCTCTCTCTCTCTCTCTCTCTCTCTCATTACTCTCTCTCTCTCTCTCTCTCTCTCTCTCTCTCTCTCTGTCTCTCTCTTTTCTTTACATTACTCATTAATAAAATGCTCACCTGTACAATTTTGAACAGGTCAAGCTCTCCTTTCATCTTTCGTGCTCCATTCATTTGACTATATAGCTGGAATAAGTCGGATTGGGAAGATAATTTTTTATGAATTTTAAAAAATAATACACCACTTCGACAATAATGTAACACGTGATATGAAAATTAATATCATGTTATCAGATTAATTTTATAATTATATAATGAAGTGTACGCAGTTAAGCATATCCACCCTTACATATTAAATTTAGTACATCTTGAGAGGCTAAATTTGTTAATGGATTCTCATTTTTAGATTCTCTTTACCTTTTTGCATTTCAATTTCAAATTCTCTTTTAATTCAAATATTACGTGTATAATCATTTTTTAATTTTGAACATCTTTCTTATTTTAATTTAATTTTTTAAAATTCTATCTGGATTTAAAGTATCTACTCACTAGTTATTACACGTATTGATGAGACAAGTTATGATGAGTTTATTTTAACTCGAACCCGACTTGATATTTTGATCGGATCAATTCTTTAGACTCTGACCCGGCCTAATCATGGTCTGACAAATGACTAGGTCAATAAAGTTGACCCGATAATAAAATGAATTATGCAAATATAGACATTTATATAATTAAGTCATAAAATTTTAGAAATATGAAACTAAAAGTATGTAATGTTTTATAATATATATTTCAAAATAATTTATATCAATATAAATATATTATAATATTATATAAAAAGTATTAATTTAAGTTAAAAAGTTTTAGGTTAAATTACTCTGTTAGTCCTTAAATTTTTTGAGATAATTCAAATAGGTTTCTAAATTTTTTAAGTTTGTAATCAGGTTCTTAAACTTATAAAACGTTTATAACTGGGTCCCTGGACCCAAACACCTGTTAAAGCTCCGTTAACACAAACAGAATATTCCTTGATTCTATATGATTAAATTACTCTGTAGGTCTCTAAACTTTTTGGAATAATTTAAATAGATCTCTAAACATTTTAAGTTTGTAATCAGATCCTTGCTGAACTTAGAAAACGTTTGTAATTGGGTCCTAAGATCCAGACACCAGTTAACAGAGCTTTAACGAGTGTCTGGGTCTAGGGACCCAATTATAAATGTTTTATAAGTTCAGGGACCTGATTACAAACTTAAAAATTTTAAGGACCTATTTTCTCAAAAGTTTAGGGACCAACAGAGTAATTTAACCAAAGTTTTATTATTTATCACTAATTGTAATTTTTTTTATAAATTTTGAAATATTTCTTAACACTGGGTCTGGTTGGGATAACCCAAAGTATGACCATAATCCGATCCGAAAATACACCGAGTCCAATTTATAGAATCCAAACTCGTTCAAATTAACTTCGGACCGGGTCAATGGAATAGGTTGAGTTTTGAACATCCTTATTAGTTATATAAGAAAATATATAAAAAATTTCCTTAGAGCATGCTTGCTGAAAATGTGAAATAGTTTTTATTAATTTTTTTCTTGGTACAAGGATGCAAATTAATCAAATTTCTCATAGCTGATATATATTTTGTGGTTCATTTAAAAATTCTTTATTAAAAATTTTGGTCCAATTGCTCACATAATTTTGGATCGAAGTGATAGTTAAGTAAAATTCTTTTCAAAGTAACAATTTCAAGATTTTAACCATCTTTAAAGTGACAACTTCAAGATGTTAACTCCTCACATTATATGTAAAATTTACCTGATGTCACAATCTATTTCTACTACGACTAATTACTTTTGGTTCAATGATACTAAATATTTTGATTGCGTAGTTAAAAATGTGGTTAAGCCAACTACTACAACGTAAAATTGTTAAAATGCAATTGAATTGGAATATATTCTTATATGCATACAGATTTATCATGTCACATTTACACATAAAAAATAAAAAGTTAGAGAAAGAATATGATTTTTTGTGATGAGTGAATTTAGTGAGACTCGTTCATCTTCTTTCTCTAACTTTTTATTTCCTGTTTGTAAATATGACATGATACATCTGTATGCACATAAGAATATATTGTGATCTGGTTTTCTCAAAGAACTTTAAATGGTACAATAAGCTAAAACGTCGGTGTGTTCTAAACGAAATTACTCTGGTTAAGCCCTTTTCATAATTTCTTGATCGTGAACAATGCGAAAATTTGAGGTGGTTCCCCAGCAAGCTTGTTCTGTTTCAAGGTATGTCACTTATGTTATAATATTAAAAATATTGTTAAAATTAAATATAATAACCGCCCTTATAACTGATCAGTGATACATCATCCACATTGAATGCTACTGACCTACACACAAATTTGTAAACCCTCATATTAATAGCAAAATTAAAAGGTGCTTAATTTCATGGATGCATCTTTTGGGTATGAAAGATAGGTGAAGGTGGCTGAGCTAGCGTCAATGCAAGTTTACAAGCGGCGGAATTATGGGAGAGAGTTGTTCTTCCTTCCACGGCTGCATGGGCGGCCAAGATCTTGGACCGGTCTGTGTCCGTGTGTGCAGATCCTATATATATACAATTGAACTTTGAAGACTCCCCCTAACAAACATTTCTCAATCCTTCACGACTTTCACATGCTGCTAACGGCAGTTTTTGACCTTCATGTGACTCACTGTGCTTAGTTGATTATGATCTATATGGATTTCCGTATTAGATTAACTTATAAACTATTTGGATGGGAAATTATTTATTCTACTTAGAATTTATAAATAAATAGAACTAAGAACACTGATGCTGTGTAATAAGATGCTTGGTATGAATTTTTGGTAAACGTTGCATCATTGGCAACTAAAAAAACCGTCCACAAAGCCAAGGGTTCAGTAAACTTGCTTATCATTTGTATTTGAAATTTGAATTTGTTAGTTCGACTCATTTGAAACCCATTAGGGTCTGCTTCGTTTAATTGTATAAGACGTTAAAAAAATGAAAGGGTAAAAAATTTAGTATGTATTGTTTGGTGGAATTTTTTTCCTAAAAAATAAAAGAGATTGACAATAAGAAGTACATTACCTTTAATTTCACCGACTTTAGTAGTAATTTTTAGTAGTAATTAACAAATGATGAAAACCAAAACCTTTCTATTTTCTCCTCTTTAAATCTTTTTTACCCATTTTCCTTTATGTCATATATTACATTGATCTTTTAGAAGGAAAGTTTCTGTCATATCCCTACCAATGCTGTCCAGTGTAAATCCAGATAATGGCCCGTGTGATATTGTACATTTGTTTGTATTACATGGAAGCAACTAGGCAGAGTCAACGTTTTGAGGCAGTGGCTAAGCTATCTTCCTCTCTGGCTTTGTGAATTGTGACGATCTTATCTTTGACTTGAATTCAGGGGGTTTGGTGAGGTTTGTAAATTGTCTGTAACCTCTGTACACACTCTTTGACATTGCTTAACAGCTCAAGTGAAAACAGTAACTCAAAAGTTGATTGTTAATTGTAATTGCTGCTAATATATACCAAGCTCATAACATACATCACCTTTCGTGTACAATAAGTTGAAGATTAAGAACGCACGCGGTTGGTATATATATAACTGCATTAAAAATTAAAATTTTAAATTATCTTAATCAATTACTTTAATAATCTTCTTAATTATATAATAAAGCATAAAATATTAAATACTTTTTGTATTTCTAAGAATTTAAAAACTTGTATTTTTCGGCAGAATTTAGCAATACTCTAATGCGTTTTGCGTAAAGCCATGCCCGTGATAAAGATGAAGATATAATTGTATACAGAAGGGTGTCACACCTTGTTTTTACAATGAACAATCTACAAAGTACATACACGTATCAGATCAGTGTCCGTAAGAGAAGTTAAAATAATAATAAAAAAAAAGTCATGGCGTTTGGAGACTCAACATATATAACCTAGAAAAAAAAAATAACATTTGTAAAAACCAAAAATCGAAGAAAAAGACTGAATTTAAAGCAGCTAATGTCCAGGGCCTTTTCTGCTGGGTCCGGAAGCTAGTCTAAATGCCAAGCTGCGTTTTGAAGGACGAGTGGTGGAGTTGTAAGAAGAAACAGCAAAGGACGCCATCCCAAGAGACGAGTCAGCTACCTCTGTCTTTAACGCGTTCGATCGAAGAACACGGCCATGCACAACACTGAGCTGCGACGACACCACAATCATTATGATGACAACCAACACAATCCAAAGGCTCTTCTTCATCGCCATCTTTGTTTTTCAAACCCCCTCTCTGTGCCTGTGAGTAATGTTCCTTTTTTTTTAAGGCCTCTCAGTATATATTTGTATTTCAAGCTGTACCTGTTATACTTGTTTTGGGCTAGACGAGGAGCCACTACTTGGTTTATATACTGAAATTTTCTGCTGAGGACGGTGAAGTGCTTTCCAAGTGGACCCTTAAAAGCTGCATGCTGATTTGACTTTAGCCATCCTATACTGTTTCTTTTGAATATTATTCTTTGAAGAATTTTGGTGGCGCCTGTGTGGGGATGCTGGCCATCCGCGGGGTTCTCACTTGCTGAGAGAGATCAATTCCTTGCTTTGAAATTGTTTTTGACTTTATAATACTACTCAAAAGGGACTAAATTACATGCTAGACCAAAGAAAGAATGCATTAAGGTTAGTGAACTCTCTAGTATACGAGCTCGTGGGTATGCTTTTGCATGTTCCCGTTGAACCCATTCGTTTCACACGGTCTTTTTTGACTTAATACTTGTATTTGCAATCTGTTACGCGGTGCATGCTCACTCTATCTATCTATTGATCATTTTTTTTAATGTTTATGTTCCTTTTTCCATGTCACAATAGTTAACAACCACTAAGAAGTTTACCCTTGAAATTTATTGTCTATCTGTCAATTGGGGAAAGAGTACACGTTTGGTTGAACTGTCACCTCTTTTGAGTTCAAGACGGTGCATACGACAGTGGCCCATCCTATCAAAACGCACGCGCATACAAACGCAACGCGAAATGTACAGCAAGGCTTGCAAATTAATTCGATCACAAGCCTTGGGGCTCAAGGTTCTTAATGTGGAGTTCAAGTTTCCTTTATGTTTATGAAAAATGCTACATGATCAATAATTATTAGAGATATAAGAGATAATTTATATGTATAGTTATTGAATTATAATCTCAGACAATATCAGCTAACTCAAGTCTTAACAAAGACATATATCGATATTAATTAAAAAGTTATATAGTTCGTTGGCATTTAAAAATAATTTTAATAATATAATATATACAGTATATCCTATTTAAGATAATACATTGATGTATTATTTCTGCAAATATAAAGTAATTAAAATGATCCAGATCTAATGTTGCCAGCGGAAGAAGGGCGTTTTTCTATCCCGAAAAAAGAAGAGTAATATATGATATCTTGAATCACATGGCAAAGGAAGAGTAGAAAATTAAATGAGCAATATTTTCAATACGCACCTTTTGGGAGGAATGGTCTTGGTGGTGGTAGCTCACTGAGGGCTGTTAAAGCACAGGACTAGAAGAATAACGAATTAGACACGAAATCTGACCGTCTCTACCTTTCCTGTGCCGCACAATTTGAATAAGGCCCTGTCTTTTATATATCTTTCAATATCTGTTGCATAATTAAACCATTTATATGCCAGGAAATTTTATACCCCTCGCCCCCAACAAACAAAAACAAAAACAAAAGCAAAAACAGAAATCGGTGCAACCACCGCCTGTTCCTCCTACCCTTATTGTTTACAAAAGAGAGATCGAAAATCCGAAAAGGTTTTCGAATTGTTTTATTAATCATATTATTTATGTTATTATTTGGCAATTGACATGAATAGATAATGCGCCGAGATTATCCTTAGAAAGATCATACAGTTGATTGGGTCGTTACAGGAGCAATCAGGCACCAATGCTCACTTCTTAACTCAGTTTCTGTATTTATATGACTTTTGGATGCCCAAAAACACAGTTAATAGTATACCCTTCACGTCACAAAAAAGTCATTTATGTTCTTTCGGATAAATTACTTGGTATGTTTTGTGGGGAAAAAATGGAACTAGAATCTAAAGACCAAATTAACCTAAGCTTTTGCACGAAAGACCCACCTGGTTTAGGATGCAACTTGGCAAGATATCCGGAGATAAGATTTAAGAAGATCACCGGACAAATGTATGTTAGATCCCAAAAATCTTATTAGGTATACAGGCAAGCCCTATATCCCTGTGTTTAGAATATTAGTTCAATTCTCGTCTATTTTCTCCCCAACTCGTTATCTTTCTATATTTCCTAACTATTTGTTAAATGAGTAATGATATTTGCATAAATTTACACTCACATGCTCTTTACATGTTTGTATGTAAGTAATTTGAATAACACCTTAGGCTTATTATAACTTATTTTATTGTGCACATATATACTTCACATAATTCGTGCAACTATCGTTTTTCTAGTTAAATTCATAATTACATAAATCTTGTATCCTGCGGTTATATACCTTGGTGGCAATGACCCCATGTTAGCCAATCTCCTGCATTATAATAAATAAAACATTGTTTTTCATCTTGTCTATATATGGCTATTGTCGTTGTGAGCCATTATGTATTGTCACCCAACAAATTAAAAGCAAGTTGATGAAAGGTCAACACAATATATGATTCTTGTACGCCTAGACTGAAATTCTTAAGGGCAAAAAAAATTGTTACATACTTCAAATTGCAGTACATGCAATCTCGTGAGCTTCCTTTCATCATAAATAATTATTTTAAACTTTGTCTTGTGACGTTTAACATTCTCATTCACAGACTGACCTGCAACAAAATTTGGAACATCCAAAATCTTCATTAGAAAAAGGTTTTCCAATATTCCACATTGATATTTTAATATTGAACCAAATATTTGATTATTATCTGAGAAGCGGTTGAGAAGAATCAAGAATTAATGTGTTCCATTTCCATCTGATTGGGAAATTAGCAAATCACCGAAGTCGTACCTAATCTGAGTGACAAGAATATATTATTATCCATATTATAATTCCCACAAGATAAGCAAAGAAAGTAGAATGATGTCATCAGATGGTTCATTTTCTCTGCAGTATCCCTAACGATTCAAACCCAAATTTCTTCTCCAGGCAACTTACAATGTATATATATATTAGCCCAAAAGGAACTAGAACACACAGCAACTTAATTACAGCTACTGTGTATTCAGACTTCAGAGCCAAATCTAGAGATGAAACATCCCTCTGTCATCTTGTTCACTTTGCAGCATTGGCTCTCAGTCATTATCTTGCTCCTTGTCTTATTTTGCTTCTCATCATGGCACGTGGAAGGCTCGAGGCCTCTACCGCATCAGCATGCACCTGTTTCGTTGCCCTTCAACCGCTTCATGATGGCTCAAGCATACACTGGTCCAAGTCGAGGGGGGATGGGTCATAAAGTCATAAACTAATTTCTTAAAGGTTTTACGTACTTCAGGCATATGAAGATTAATTATTTCTTCCTATTGTTTTCCATGTTATCTTCTCGAGCTATATATGGTTTTGATAAGCACATAGTACTGATCAGAACTGCAATATTATTTCACATTTATCATCGTTCATGATAGCAGCCATTTGTTTAATTAGGGAATTGTATGTCAGTCATTTTTGAATAAGAGTCTTTGAAGACCGTAACCCCTTGTTTTTGGCGTGTCCTTCCACTAAGAGAATTTGGCAGTAGTGCCTTGTATAAAAAGATTTACTTTTAAAGTCCAGGATCAACTACTTTGGTTTGGAAATCTACCATGTTCAAATAAACGGAACAATATATTAGTGTTATGGGAATTATTCTGTACTGATTACTTAAGATCGCGTAATGTTAGCAAGTATTGAGCTTAAATAAACATAGGTAAACTCTATATTGTCTCCAAGTTTAGAAGTAATTTTTATGTATTATAACTATAAAAAAATGTTTTAACTTATTAAATAACGTGATAACATATTATTAGATGACAATATTTTTAACACAAAAAGAAAAAAAAATAACTCAGCTAAATAGCTGAAGTTAATCAGCTGATAGCAGAGGTAAATTACTTATGCAGTAGCTATTGCCTGTTCTAATTTATTGGGCCTCCTAGATATTGGGCTTGGGCTTAGGCTTAGTGAGGAAGTGGAATACACATGCCATTGAGAATCTAGAAGAAATTTAATATTAAAAAGAGTGGATAAAACATTGACTAAGTCCAAAATCACTTCCCTAAATTATAGGAATAGTTGGAGAATATCAATTTTCCTGCAAGTTCAAATGAGGTTTGAAAATGAAAATAAGATTGAGGGAGATCACGTGGGCTAGCTTGAACTATATGTTAGTCATTTTTCTTGAATATAGGGATTAAGTTGAAGTGGTCAACTAGTGGAGTAGTTGTTTAGCTAACTTATACAATGTATTTGGTTTTTAAACTGAAAGAATTTAGCTGACATGACAATAACCACCACTTTAATTATTGGTCATGATTTCACAACATTGGAAAATGGGTAGAAAGCTTAGGAAACATGACAAACAGTTTTAGTGAGGGATAACAACTAGTTTTAGGCTCTATAAATAACTATTGTGAACTCAGTTGTAACAACTACTCAACACAAGAACCATTCAATTAATTAAACACAAGCTTTTACATTTATTCTTCATTTTTCAGTCATTACTTTACTTTATCACTTTATTTACAACTTTCTTTATCATTTTTCTTAACCACTTTAATGTCTTTACTTTCATTTTTAGTCTTTATCAAACCTAGTTTTTAGTTGATCTTCGAATTAGGAGCATTTTTTAGTCATCTTAGGAACCTACAACTGAGGAACAAAGTCCCTTCCTTAGCGTATCACCTGATCAAAGGGAATCAACTATTTTACGAGCTAGTCGAGTCATTTAGTTAATTAGTCAAATAATCGATCTACTCGGCTAATCATAAAAATTTATAAACATAATTATGGTACGCCCAGTGGGAATAGAAGAAGATCTTCCTATGAGGCATGAGTTCAATGGATCCTATACAATAAGCTACAAAGAAGAATGACAACTGGAGACTTGCTGAACCTCATGTTTCTTAACCAAAGGTGACATTAACTTTAGTTATGTCGTCTTCTCAACCCATCATTCCAGCCATTATGGGTCAATTAAGTCCAAATAATGAAGATATTGCATATCTCAGATAGTCAATGGTCTTGACAACATCCTTCATTCAACAACAGATTGATATAGGCCTTAATGATCTAATATATCAAATGTATAGCCAACTTGCTCAGATTGTCAATCCAATCATCCATAATGAGTTGTATAATGTTTGTGAGTCATTCTTCAACATTAGCCAATTAGTTTAGCAAACAAGTACAATACAAAATATTCCCACAGCTAACGCAAAGGGCAAACATCAGTTGAACCAGTAACACAGCTAGTAGTGCAACCAGGTTTGCAGTATAGGCAAGTTCATACAGCTAAGAAATCACATAATACCTCAGATAATCTTGGTTTACCATATGATCAAATTGTGCCTAACTCATTAGCTACAAGTATAATCCCACAAATGGCTGAACAAGGTGCCTCACAGTATCCCACATATCCTATTATTGTATATGAAGGGACTCAATATAGGGAACCTATTGATTTTGTTGGAGAGCAGCCATGAAATCTAATTCCACCTCTTTTAGCTTTTCAACCAGTCAACCTACCAACCCCTAAACAACATATCATTCATCAAGTGAATCAAGTTTTTCCAATTAGGGGAACTGAATATAGGGCACTTGGAGATCTTGCTAGAGAGCAGTCATGGAATCCAGTTCCACCTCTTTCAACTAGTCAACCAATTTACCCAACAACTCCAGAGCAACTGATATACCATCAAGCAGCCTGGATACCACCATTACAGATGGGTCCAGTTCTAGTATAGTTGTCGAGTTTTAATTAATAGGTGATTGCTGAGCCGAGACTTGTCATACCTCAACTGATCATGCACAACATGATAACTAAGAATATAAGGAAGCATTTTGACTTAGAATTAAGGCCACTTGATAGACTAGTCTACAAAAAATCATATGTGGACAAAGTCATGTCCTTGCCGGGATGTTATAAAATTCCTAATTTTATTACTTGGTATGTATACCATGGAATATATCGACATATTTGCTGCCCAATATGGTAAGGCGAATCAGAATGAGTATTATAAACTTTAGTTGTTTCCTTTATCTTTAACTGAAATTGCTTTCACTTGGTATTCGTATTTGCCACCAAACTCTGTGCTAAATTGGGTAGACATAGAAAGATTATTCCATGATCAATTTTACAAGCCACGGCCAGAAATTACGATAGCTGATCTTTTGAACTTAAAGCAAGAACTAGATGAGCTTGTAGCTGATTTCTTAGAGAAGTTTAGTAAGCTGAGGAGTATATGTCATGTACAGTTTCTAGAAGTTGAATATACCACAATTGTTATGGAAAATATGCATCATCAATTAAGAGAAAAGTTAATTTGCCACGAATGTTCAAACTTGACTTAGCTCTTAGCCAAAGTCATCCGAATTGAACAATTCATCTTGGAGAAAGATTTGAGGAGAGCTAACGATGACATAAAAGAACTACACCTACCTTTCATTGTCGACTCGACTGATCTTGATCTAGGAGAAATAGCTGAGTACGATGACTAACTGTTAGCTACTAAGGAGTTTGTCGATTACCTACTTGCATATGGTGCCAAAAATAAAATTGAGCAAAAACCTATCTACCTACCTTTAACTAGAACCAACAAAATTTAGCAAAGTCTTAAGGAAGACATCCTACATCAGTTATGCCTAAAATTGTCTAGCCTGGTGATATATAAGTCAAAATATCACTTAATCCTAGTAAGAATAGTTGATGAAGTAGCAACCTGACTTTAGGGTATGATAGTTAACCCATAGTTCATTCCAACTTGTTCATTCTTAACTTCAATCAAGGTTTCTTGGAGATATAGTTTTCAGCTAAGGTTGGAGTGCACAATTTTAAATTAGATCTTGGTTGGCATCTTGACATTTTTTTAGTTTTGAATTTAAATACATCCTTCACCCATTTTTGCATGCTCACTAACTAAAGGATGTAGGGGAAAATGTTTCAAAAATAAAAAAAGCTAAATAATTGAAGTCAATTAGCTGATAGCCGAGACAGATCACGTATACAGCTATTGCTGCCTATTCTAGTTTATTGGGCAGCCTAGATATTAGGCCCAGGCCTAGTGAGGAAGTAGGTTACATATGCCAATGAGAATCTAGAAAGAATTTAGTGTTGAAAGGAGTGAATAAAGCATTTAGTAAGTTCAAAACCATTTCCTTAAATTATAAGAACAGTTGCAGAATATGTTTTATGACTCCTGCAAGTTCAAATAAGGTTTGAAATTGAAGATAAGATTGAGGGAAATCACGTGTGCCAGCTTGAACTACATAGTAGCCATCTTCCTTGAATATAGGGATTAGGTTGAAGCGATCAACTATTGGGGTTAAGCTAACTTATACAATACATTTGATCTTTAAATTGAAAAAAATTAACTGACGTGACAGTAACTACAACTTTGATTGTTGACCATGATTCCATAACATTGTAAAGTAAGTAGAAAGGTTAAGAAATGTGGCAAATAGTTTTAGTGGGGGTACCAGTTAATTTTAGGCTTTATTAATAGATATTGTGAACTTAATTGTAACAACCACTAAGCACAAAAAGCACTAATAATTAATAAAATATAAGACTTTACATTTATTATTTATCTGTCAACTATTTCTTTACTTTATTTATAGCTCTCTCTATCACTTTATTAATCGCTTTTATATCTTTACTTTCATTTTTAGTATTTATCAAACTTAGTTTTTAGCTGATCTTTGAACTAAGAGCTTTCTTTAGTCATATTAAGAACCTACAGCTAAGGAACTGAGTCTATTCCTTAACGTATTACCTGATCAAAGGGAATCAATTATTTTGCGAGTTAGCCGAGTCATTCAACTAATTAGTCATGTAGCTGATCCACCCGGCTAATCATAAAAATTCACAAATAGGTGTAAAACTATTTTTACTTTTAGTACATCAAAATTAAATTTAAAAAATAATTTACCAATAAATATATGTAAATTATAAATACTTCTTAATTTCTTGTTACAATTAATTGCTCAATTTTTCATTATATAATTATGATTTCTTTTGAATACATTGATGATAATGAGATTTAAACTAATGACCTCATCATTATATAATTATAATTCACTTCAAATACTTTATTTTAACAATAAAAATATAAATTAACCCTAAAAATAATGAATTAATACGCATGGTAGCATGTTTGGATTTGCTTAACTTTTGAAAAAAATGTTTTTTTTATAAATTTCTTTTAGTAAAATTTTAATTATAAGCTATTTTCAACTAAAAATAAATGAATTCAAATTACAAACGCAAGTTAAATAAAGAGTACTACTCAATAAATTAAAATTAATATTTTTAATCCTTACACATAAGTATCCCCATCACCAAACATAAGCTTCCCCAAAACATACATTAAATATATGGCATGCTTGCAGCCGCATCTAACGCAACAGACTTGATAATTATTCATGAGTAGCAATCAATAGACAAAGAAAAAGACGGCTACAAAGTTATCAATCAGTAACACTCCAAGCTCAACCGAGAGAAAAATATTAGTTGGATCATGCTATTCTCAGATCTAACACTTTTGATCTCTAAAACAATAATTCATTTTCTTTATTTTATTTTAAAATTAAGATTAATTTTTCTTTTGAGCTGAAAATTAAGTTTAATTGTGTTGTTGACTAAAATTTACTATATCAAATTTTTTTACCGGTAAACTGTATAACTATAAGCCAAACTTAATAAAAATTGAATGATCGTCCTTTTATTCATGTAAAATGAATATTTAAAGGATTTAATTTAATATATTATCAAAATAAAATTTTTTACACTATTATGTAATAATATATTGTTATATCATTAAAAGTATTTAACTCTCACAATAACTAACTCAAATATCACACATATAATAATATATGATTAATTAATGATATAAAAAACTTTATACTTACACTGTAACAAAATTAAACTCATATAAAAAAATAAAATTATAAATACATTATAAATACATTTTACTCATTTAAAGATTAAAAAAAGTTTAATTTTAATATATTATTAATATAAAAAAATTTTACAATATCATCTAATGATGTGTTATCATATCATTTAATGAGTATAACTTCACATGTAAGTTTTAACTTACTAAATGATGTGACAACACTTTATTGGATGATAATATAAAACTTTTTATATTAATAGTGCATTAAAATTAAATTCTATAAATAAATATAAAAATGATTTAAAAATAAATATATAAAAATTATAAATACTTCTTACTTTTTTGTTACAAATGCCCAATTTCCATTATATGATTATAAAGGTTTTTGATACATATGTGATAATGAGCTTTGAATCTATGACTTCATCATTATATAATTATGATTTACTTCAAATACTTTATTTTAACAATAAAAAATATGAATTAACTCTAAAAATAATTAATTAATAGGCATGATACACATGTTTGGATTTGCTTAATTTTTTAAGAAAACAATTTTTAAAGCTCTTTTAATAATATTTTAATTATAAACTATTTTGATTTCAAAATATCCAAATTACTAACACAAGCTAAATAAAGAGTACTACTCAATAAATTAAAATTAAGTAATTTTTGTCCTTACTTCATCAGTATCACTGTCAACAAAGATAAGCTTCCCCAAAACAAATATTATACATAAGGCATGCTTGCAGCCGCATCTAACGCAGTAGACTTGATAATTATATATGAGCAGCAATCAATAGACAAAAACAAAAAACAAAAACAAAACAAAACAAAAAAACTAGAAAACAAGACGCCTACTGAGTTATCAATCAGTAACACTCCAATCTCGTCAAAAAAAAAAAAAAAATCAGTAACACCCCAAGCTCAATCGAGAGAAAAATATTAGTTGAATCATGCTATCCTCAGATCTGACACTGTTGATCTCTAAAACATTAATTCATTTTCTTTATTTTATTCTTAAATTAAGATTTTTTTTTTGAGCTGAAAATTAAGATTAATTGTTGTTGTTGACTAAAATTTACTACATCATTGCTTTTTTTTGGGTAAACTGTATAGCTACAAGCCAAACTTAATAAAAATTGAATGTTTGTCCTGTAAAATGAATATTTAAAAGATTTAATTTGAATGGACACTTAGTATATTTATACTATCATCTAATTATATATTGCTACATTATTAAAAATATTTAAGTCATATATATAATAATATATGATTAGTTAATGATATTTTATACTGATAATGCATCAAAATTAAATTCATATTGATTCCTGTTAAGAAAAAAAAAAGGAAATTACATTTATTGAAAAGATTATCAGATGTGGTTTTATGTGAATATAGGTTATTTTTGTTTGGATATTATGATTATTTCATCGCCTTCTATAACTATCTATTGACTCTTTTACTTTTTTGATTTTTGAAGAGTTGATTCTTTTACTTGGGTCAGTTGTATTTGGATTTCGCTCAATTATTTACCCAAGCGCAGAATTTTTTTAAAAAATGGGCCTTATGCTTTGTAAAGCCCATATTTTAAGAGGCCTTAACTCTCAAGTCCGCTCAAGTCAGTAATCAACAAGATAGTTCGGGCCATGGCACCCTAACCGAATGAGGTAATGAAGCTGTGTGTATTTGAATTTATATAATATACTTCATGATTAAACAAAATAAGTGCAAATATCAACTAATGAAAGTTTATTTAAAAAAATATCAACCTATAAAAAACCTCATCTATCTTGTTACAGCTTGAGAATAAAATGTGGTCAAGTTAATTACTTTGTTTATTTTTAATTACTATTAATTAAACAAATTATTACTTCTATTAAAATTAAAACTTAGTGCGGTTTGATAAATAAAAAATAACTAAATATGCTCGTGCATTACATGCGCTTACTTAATAGTTTCTAACTTTCTATAATTTAGAAGGACATTAGACACGCAATGAACATTTTAATTAGATAGTAAAATTTGAAATTTGTAAAAATAATTTAAATTAAAGTTTTAGTCCCTTCATTTTTCACTCATTTTAAATTTTTAAAAAATTGTAAAAGAATGTTTTTTTTTAAATCAATTTTTACATTTTTAAATGTTTTTAAAATAGTCTTTGTTGTCAACTTCTGTTATAACGTTATTATAATACTGTCAATTGACTAACCTAATAAGTATTCTCTCATCTAATAGGTGTTGCTTTTAGATACTTATTTATATGTAAATATGTAGTAAATGCTCTCATACATTTCAATAAGTGTTTCTGTAGGTGTTTTTTTTAGTATGTGCTTTTTTATATTCTCTTTGTTTTTTTTTTTTTTTTTTGCAAAATGTCTAGTAAGGTAAAGATGTTATAATGAAAATTGATAGTAAGAATTATTTTGAAATTTTTGTAATTATAAAGACTAATTTAAAAAATTATAAGAATTAAATTAAAAATAGATATAAAATATAGGTACTAAAATTTTAATTTAACCGTAAGAATATAATCATATTAAACTCAAGTACCAAATATAGGTATTTTGTCAAAGCATTCAAAATACATGGAATCTTGAATGTCTAATGGCTGAAAAAATTATTGAATAAGCATGGTTGATTATAAATATTCAAATTAACAGTCGATATGTATATTTTTTAGAGATATATACATTTTTAATATTATATATAATATAAAATTGGTATTTTGGTTCTTTTTTATTTTTTAAATTTGGTTTTCTATTTTTTTTAATTTGACACTTTATCTTGTAAATTATCTATTAATATAATTTTCTGTCACATTTTCGTTACAAACTCTAACAGAAATGATGATATATTAATACACTAACGACAATGGCGTGTCACTGACGAAGTAATGATGTGAATATGACATGACGATAATGTGATACAACAAGTGTGTAACACATCATAACTTATCTTAAGGAGATGATAGAATTGAGACGACATAATCATATTGATAGATAATTTGTAAAATAATAAATTACTTTTTTTAAAAAAAAGAGATCAAAATGTCCATTTTACCTTTATATAACTATTAATTTAAATGTTTATAATAGGTATCACCTAATTAAAAATACTTCCTATAGTCAGATCACATATGTTTATACAAAAAATAATAATCTAAAATCTAAATAATAAGTCTGCTGTTTTCTATAATTTTAAAATAAAAAAACTTAAGAATCAGATATTTCATTAAAAAATAATAAAAAATTACTCTTATCAATCCTTTTTTTGTAAAAACAAAAAATTCTCACCATAAAATATCAATTAATATTAATGACATGCATGTTTACTTTTTGTTTTGTTTTTTGTTTGGGTACATGGCGTCCATGTTTTCTATAAACACAAAATGTGCGCTTATTATTAATGAGAGTTGACCTAATTGGTAGGATCTAATAATGTTAAGTATGTCTTGAGCTTGAAACTTGTAGCATATCATAATTTTGAAATAAGCAACTTTCCATCCCTCTAAAATTCTTTTAAGAAAACACACACTTATATTTAGGGGATGTAAATCCTTATATTTTATTTTACATTCTAAGATTGTTTAGGTTGAATTTTGTGTCTATTTTTCTTTTATTATAAAATTTGTCTTCACTAATTGTTATAAATTTTTATTTTTTAGAAGAACCATGTCCGAAAACTCCTGTTAATTGTTATACTCAATAAAAAAATATAAATTATATATGATGGAGTAGAGAATATTAGAAAGTTAATCGGGGGAACCAAATAAAGATCCAGTTGAAGTTAATGCAGGGGAGGAAATGCCAAAGAAGTCGTTTTCAAACTCGATTCTCCAAATATTTCTTCCAACTTTTGTAATTTGTAGCGAACCCTTGTAATATGTTAAGCACATGACTGA
This sequence comes from Ormosia semicastrata, assembly GCA_029884595.1. Classification (NCBI taxonomy): domain Eukaryota; kingdom Viridiplantae; phylum Streptophyta; class Magnoliopsida; order Fabales; family Fabaceae; genus Ormosia; species Ormosia semicastrata. Next base: position 8,859,351 of record JAQQTO010000046.1, on the reverse strand, counting down.
CTACCAACGCGGAGTCGCGGTCTCGCGGAGTTGTTCCTAACCACTCAATTTGCTTTATATATATATATATATATATATATTGCACAAAATATGATAGAGGTGAAATAAGAGCACCAAATCGAGTAAGTAACAATTATTCATACTACACGTAAAAAAAATTATATATTCATACTACGGGAAAGAAAAGAGAACAATATATCTCGAGCAAATGTTATTTATTTAATGATTTTTTAAATGTAAGCGAATAAAAGATAATTTTTAGTGTTTTTAAAATAAATAACTTTCAGCGATTTTAGTTGCTAAACATATATCATTTTATTAAGAGAAAGAATATTTTTGCACAAATTATGTGAAATATATATATATAATATTAATTCATTTGAATAAAGTTATAGCAGAATAAAGTGTTATCTAATAATTTGTACAAAAAATGTATAAAAAATATGAGTATAAATTTGCACAAAATATCATTACTCTTATTAAATAATGAATTTGGTTTAACGGCAACTGAGAAATTCAAACTTGAGAGTTACAGAGATTCAGAACCAGGAATTGGTTGACAATAAGTAAATGTTGAAATATTTAAGTGGGGTGTTAAATGGAGTGAAATGATGGTCAATTTGAATAAATTGATAAAATATTTGAGTTGAGTTAAGAAAATTAAGTTAGAATATATTTTATTTTGATTGGGTGAGTCTAATTTTGACTTGACTCACATTTTGATTTAATTGGGTCAGTTTAATTTTAACTCGACTCATGATTTGATATTTAATTATTTAATTAATAATTTTATTTTTATTTTTTAATATAAATTAATATTTGTTTTATAAAAATAATTATATTTGATGTTTATTAATATTTAAATTGTACAAAAGAAAAATATAATAATTAACTATAAGGATACAATTTTTAAGTGTTAAAAATTTAAGAGAAATTTTTTTAAAACAAATAATAATTCAAGCCAACGAGTTGATTCGACCTAATCAAAAGTCTAAATAAAATTGAGCTAAGTTAGCAATTTTGTTAACCCTTAACAACTTTGACCTGGCCAATCCAAAAGTTGACTTGCCCCAACTCATTTTAACAAGTCTATACTTATGTTGTTAGAGGGATTATTAAATTAAAAAATAATAATCATAATAGTTAACTCATTAAAATCTAAATTTTAATATAGTGCTTGTTTGGAAGAGATTTCAACATGTCATAATAGATTCCAAGAGATTAACTTGTCCTGATAATCGTATTTGTCATGTTTTGGTGTAAAATTAAAATCAATTATTCTTTTGAAAAAAGGATTTTAGAGCTTAATTTTGATGAATTTTAAGTATAATATTTTTATTTTATCATTTAATATTGTCTTCACACCTTATTTAATCAGTTTGACTATGTTAAACAAATATTATATTAATATTTTATTTAATAAGTTTAACTATATTAATAATTATAAGAGATATCAAACTTATTAAATAATATAATAATACATTATTAAATATAAGTGTAAAACATTTTTTAGCTGGAAAACTATTTTACATTGACTAGACATTAAAATTAAATTATTGATTTTATTCCATTAAAAAATAAATAACCTCAAATGGGTAGAGTTAGAAGATATTTATTGAGGAGATCAATCGCACACAATACTTTATTAGAGAGGTAAAAATAAAATTAACAAAAGTTGCATGCATTGGTAAGTAAGTTACATTCTTATAGAAATGATTAAAATTTAAATTTTGGAAAAAACAATTGTTATAAGGGTCTTTTAATCACTACAACGTCCAAGGGTTAGTTTTTATAAGAATACATGATTAAAGAAAAAGAGAGAGAGAGAGAGAGCCCAAATTAAAATTTTCTTATCAAAACCAACCTTATCAAAGACCATAAAAAGAGGGGTCAAATTAAAATTTTCTTAAAAAAACTACAATTAAATCCATCTTATATATTAAAGTAGAATACATCTTCTTTGAAGTGACTTAATCTCATACTTTTCTATAGCGAATTGTGGTTAGTCGTAATAGAAATAAATTGTGTTTTTAAGTAAATCTTAATTATAATATTAGGAATTTAAATTTTAAAATTGTCACTTTAAAAGAGACTTTATCTAATTATTACTTTCGAATTAAAATTGTGTGAGCAATTGTTTATATAAAAAAAATCTCATAAAAAAATCTTTTTAAGGCCTGTTTATTTGGGATTTTTAAAAAGAATAGTAAAAACTCTTTTTCAATTAAAATATATGTCTAAAAATTTAAGATAATTAGATAATTTTTTTAAAAGCAAAAACATAAAAAAAGTAGTTTTAGTGCTTTTCTCAAAAGCTTAAAAAAGTAACTTCTAAAAAAATCTAAAAAAATATAATGAATAATTTTTTAAATTTTTTTAAATTAATTATGTATATTTTTTTATAATTTTAAATTATTTATCTTTCAGTCTATTTTTTTTAGATTCTACCCATATTTTTAAAAACTTGTGCAAACCCACAAAGGGTGTTCCACTCTTGGAGCAAGAACGCAAATTTAAATTATAAAAAAATAATTCTTATGAAAAATTTACATAACATTTATATTTTTACTATTAATAAAAATTAATATCATAAATGATTCAAATAAGTCAACATATAAAAATACATTACCCCATGCTTTTGGAGAGGAGGCATGCCCTCTTTAGAATACACTACCCCCTTCCCTCGTCCCTCCTCATTAGAGGTGGTAAAACGGCCAACCCGTCTCGTTCCGTCTCGTCCCGCCTCACCTTCAACTCGCCAAAATGTAAAGCGAGATGGGTTGATTCATTTTAAGAAATGAGTTAGAAGAACCAACCCATCTTGTTTTAGGATGGGTTGGTAGATTAGCGAGTTGATCCGTATAAAAGAGAAAATGAGAAAAAAGTAAACGGATTGGCGAGTTAACTCGCTAACTCACTTAAAAAATAAAAAAAATTAAAAACAAAAAATCCATAAAAATTTTAAAAAATTATAATTTATAGAGACTAAAAAATAAAGAAACAAAATAAAATTAGTATCATACCCATAAAAATATTACAAACATAAATAAAAAGATTCATTTATAATACTTAAAAAAAAATATCAACCTAACGGTCAATTGCTTCGCCCGCTTAACCCGCGGGTTATGCAAGACGGGTTATGCAGGTTGAAAAATAAAAATGGGTTGAAAACTTGAACTCAACCCGTCAAAAAAATAGTGAGTTAGCGAGTTAACTCAGCATGTTGAACCCGTTTTGCCACCTCTATTCCTCATTTCTATTTTTTTTTTGTGGTATAATCCTCCTCATTTTTGTGATGAAAAAAAAAATACAAGCTGGAGTTTTATAAATTTTTACAGTCAACACTATAAAACTCACTTTAACGCGAAACACAATAACTATCCAAAATTATCATACAGTTATTACAATAATATTTCAAAAGTAATTCAACTTTTCGATACTTAAATAAAATAAAATCAGAAATTTAAAATTAATTACCTTTAGTCAACTATTTAGCAATTAATCATTTTAAGATCAACTCTTTCATAATTATTAGTGTTTTTTTATTTATTGAAAATATAATAATAATAATAAATATTTAAACTGAATTATAATTATATAATGAAGAGTTAGAGAAGTGTTTGAAGCCTATTGTAATTTAATAGTAAGATACATTTATAATTTTAACTTTTTTCTTATTTATCTTTATAATTTTAAATGAGTATTAATAAATATTTATAATTTAATTTTTTAATAATTAATTTAAATATTTAGATAAATAATTGATAATGATATCTTTTTAAAAAATTATATATACTAAAATAAGAAATTTTCTTTATATAATAATACAGATATCGGAGGAAACAGAGCATAGTTTAGGTGTCTAATTTGTTTTAGCAAAAAGATTTTTACTCTAAAATACATCTTTGATTATTTTACTTAAGATATAATTAGAAATTAAAACAAAAATAGTAAAAAAAGAGACACTATCACAATTACTGTTTGTAACTTAGCTTTCCCGGAGATGTATTTTTTATAATGATGATTATTCTTAAATTTCTTTCATCTCTTTAACTACGTTGTGTCTGGTATTAACTTTTCCAATGAACTTATAAATAATTTTAAACATATAAATATACAAGGTAAATATTCTATATTATGACAGGAAACGTTTTTCATGGGTAGTTTATGACTTTATTCTTGACGTGTGGCCTGGGTATTCAAGCAATTGTTTTACTGCGAAAGCAATAGCCAAGAGGTGAAATAAAAGACAACCAGCACCTGGTGAATGTTGAATGTTGAATGTCGAATGGTGAATGGTGATGGTGGAAAATAATAAATAAACATAGAGAAGAGTTGCATCCCATACTCACCATGACCATTCCCCGGTAAGAATGAAGAGAAAGCGAATAGCAACAGGAACACGGAGCCAGAAGGATCAGGACAAAATCGTCAATCACAGAAAAGAATCGAAGCGCATTCATTTCACTCTTTGTCGTCTTCGAAAACCATCAAAAGCAGGTGCACCCCCCTAACATTAACCTTTACTTCACCTGCCCCATTATCTTTCCTTTCTCCCAAAACCTTCGCAATTTTATGTATCAAAATAAAATAAAATAAAAAACCTTGGCAATTTTATCAATCTCAGAATCAATACATACATACAAATTACATACATCACTGACCTAATTCCGTTACCATTATCCCCAGCCTTCTTTCTTTCTCTCGCCCTTTAGTTCTCTTCTGATGTTAGTATTTATTAACCCTTGATTCAGCTAGTTCTGCACAACAACCCCTCTCTGTCAGTGTCTCTTCCCTCTTCTCCTCCCTCCACCAAGATTCTAACTTTTTGGTTGCAGGAGAGAGCAACGGCAAAAGGGTGTTCGGTTCTGCGCTTGTAATTCTAATTCAGGCTAAGGGATGAAGCGTCCACTTGCCGGCGAGGGTGCCTCGGCAACGATGGAGGATAGGAAAATGAAAAAGGTGAAGGTGGAAGAAAGTGATGAAGATGGGAAGAGTGGTGGGCTTGCGTGTTTCGATGACAATCTGCTGTTCGAGGTGTTGAAGCACGTGGACGCGAAGACGCTGGCGATGGCGGGTTGCGTGAACAAGCAGTGGCATAAGACGGCGCAGGACGAGAGGCTTTGGGAGCTGATCTGCACCAAGCAGTGGCCTAACACTGGCTGCGGCGAGCAACAACTGCGATCCGTGGTCCTTGCTCTCGGTGGTTTCCGTCGTCTCCACTCGCTTTACCTCTGGCCTCTCTCTAGGCCCCAAACATCTTCCTCCTCCTCCTCCTCCTCCTCGTATTGGCCTACCAGTCCCGTTCCGCAGGTGGTTCGGCCGAAGCCGCTACCTCGTTTGGGGAAAGACGAGGTTCATCTCTCACTGTCGCTCCTCTCTATCCGCTACTATGAGAAGATGAATTTCAATAACAGAGGCAGATGAATGTTCCGTTTCATGTGTTGTTCCTAAATCTAATAGCGCTTCCGTTGTGTCTTTCTGTCTTCCTCAAGATTTCAGCTTTGGAGTTTTTTCTTTTCTTTTATTTTATGCAATTTTCGTTTTTCAGTTACCAGATCTGCTTTTTATTTAGGCAATTAAGCTAAGCTGATTGTGTAAATTGAGGGGGGAAAAGTCGCTGAAGGGATGTTTTGTATGTACTTATGATAAATATATATATTGGGATCAAATTATGATATCTTTATCTTGAGATTTAATTGCTTATTTTGGGGGCTTGCAAAATAGATTAGCGTTTGGATCTGGAGAAAGAAAGGATATGGTTGTGTGCAGAATAAGAAATTGGGTATGGTGGGCGTGAATTGCCGAAACGAGCAGAAGGGGAGGGGTTGGCGGTCATGGGGGTGTCTTTTCCGAATACGCACAAGGAGACAGATGCAAATGTCTTAGTTGTAATAAATGTCTGGTACTGCCTTTGCTCTCTGGCTCTTACATCGGCCTAATTGGTAAAGGACACACAGATGAGTTTGGCTTACGATTGGTCCTGCAAAAGCCAATTTTTTCTGAAGGGGCGATATTTGTCGCACTGGTGATCCCTATTCTTTGTTCCATATACCGAACATTGTTTAGGCACTAGATCAACCAGCAGGAGTTGACTCTTTTGGATGAATACCATGTTTTATTCCCCCTCCTTCAGTTTTAGCATAATCTTTCTCTATCAATAATAATAATAATAATAATGCTACGAGTGGCAAGATTAACAACTAGACTGCGCAAAAAGGAACTCTAGCCATATCTTCAACTGGGATTCTATCAGAACTATTACAATAGGAACGCTCAATATGAAGCAAACCAATTTCCATGAAGGGCACAAAATTGGCCAATCACCTCTGTTCCCTTCTCTTAAGCTTCGAGTAACACGAGCATTTCATGTTACAAGGAACGTCCAAATGACGCAAACCAATTTTCATGGAGTACGCAAAATTAGCCAACCATCCGCTTTGTTCCTTTCTTTCAAGCTTCGAGTAACACAAGCATTTCATGTCTTAGACAACTGTTACAACGAACGTCCAAATGACGCAAACCAATTTCCATGTCTTCGAGTAACAAGAGCATTCCATGTTTACGAGTAACACGAGCACTCCATATCTTAAACAATCATTACAAGGAACGTCCAAATGACGTAAGAGCAGTCTATAATGATAGAATTTCCCCTTAAACTTCGGAGCAGACGTGCTCTGTTTGTTGAAGTTAGTTTAAGTTTAAAAAGGCTTTGTTATTTTCATGGGAAATTCGTTTCCAATATGATCCATTTTCTGGCTAAGTTCAACCCATATTCTTAGCGGTTGCTTCATGAAAATCGTGTGCTCCCACATCCCACGTTCTTTGCACGTCCGTTGAGCTCTGATGGGCGTTTCTATAAAAGGACTGTGTTGCTCTTTGTTTTGGATCACTAAACCTGCTCCTCTATTCAGAAAACAACACCATCGAGTTTGAGCGAGTGAGGGTTTGGAAAGCCAAGGCAGAAACACGTTTGACGTAAAGCTTGAAAACAGAGGAAAAGTGAATCAAATAGCAATGGCAGGAGGTTGGTATTTCTTGATCCGTTTTGCTTCCGCTGTATTGATCTGAATATGTTATTTAAATCCTTAGCATGTTTAGATCGATTATTAAGTCTTTCATTTGGTATCATAGCCTGTATATATGCCTCTGCCTTGCTTGCTCTTATCTGTTACGGAGTTTTGATTTTTTCAGAATATAGGTATTATGTTTTTGGCCCTTTTAATCCAAACTAAAATCAGAAATCTGTTTGAAATTGAATTTCTAAGCTTTCTGTGATTTAAAACATTGTTTTTGACGTAAAAAATGGCTGGAAAACATCGAGTTTTGTTTTTGAATTCGCGAGTCGCAACCGGGTCAGAATGACCTAGCTCAAGATTGAAGACGAACGGAACGCAGGCCTTTTGTGTCGTTTGGAGTTTATTATATATTTGACGACGTCAACTTTAGTCAGATAATTCTGAAGTGACTCAGCGGTAGGCTGCTTTCTTCAAATGTTGCGTCAGGTCACGAGCTCGAGTTCGATTCTCAGAATGCACCATTATTGAATCCTGTTATTGTTTTATTCAGTTTACGAGCTCGAGTTCGATTCTCAGAATGCACCATTATTGAATCCTGTTGTTGTTTTATTCAATTTTTGTTTAATTAAAAAAAAAACGGTTGCTCCTTTGCGTCTGGGAGGATAGAACCCGTGACCTATTGAATGAAAACCAATTGGGCTACCACCATGCTATCAACATTTCTTAAGAGTTGAAGTGCTACAAGTTATATATATGCTTAATTTACGTGCTGATTGAAAATTGTATATGTTTTAACAATTGTATTATTTTAGCACATGAATTATTTAATAAATTTTAATGTGTATAGATTGTCTGTTTATTTTGTTGAATTGTATGTTTAATTTTGGTACTTACTTAAGCATGCAATATTAAGTTAAATAATTTATGCACATTAGAATTAATTATTAAAGGGCTTATATAATTTATTTTATTGAATAATTATATGCATATATTATTTATTTCTTGAAATTTTGTATGTATGAATTTATGATTTTTGTACATGCAATATTATGCTAAATAATATTTATGCATTGTTATTCAATTTATTTGTATTATGTTATGCAAATATTTAGCTATTTATTAAGAATGGTTTAATGTTAAGTGATTGATATAATTTTAATTAATTAGGGAATAGTCACAAAGATCTTTAATTAATTAGAATTATATATTAAGTTTTAGAATCACATTAAAACATTACTTGTAATTAATCATATGTGATATAATAAGATCTACCTACAGGAATTTTGTTATATTTGTATGATTAATTAAGATGAAATATCATATTATATTTCTTGATATGCCCACAGGAATTAAGAAAATGAACATAATTTGATAGTTTTGTCATAATGTTAGCCCACAAGCAAGTTTTATGTCTCTAGATTCATATATTAAGGCATGATTTACATTGGTAAAACATGATATTTATTTTGTCTTAAATTATGAATAATAAGCATGTATGTTTGAACTTTGCAGTTATTCAACCTGCGAATATTTCTGATATTAAGTGTGATATTCCCGAATTAAGGGGTGACAACTATAAAGTTTGAAAGGAGAGAATTCTTTTCCATTTGGGCTGGATGGACATTGATTATGCTATTAGGAAGGATGAACCACCGGGTATTACTGAAACCAGTCTTCCAGATGCCGTTGACCTTTATGAAAAATGGGAGAGATCTAACCGTCTCTAATGTTCATAAAGACTAAAATATCTCATTTGGTATCGGTGGTTCTGTCGATCAAAGATACTAAAGTCAAGGATCTTTTGAAAGCTATTGATGAACAATTTGTTACATCGACAAGGCCCTTGCCAAAGACTCTAATAATACGTTCTCATCCATGACTAGATAAGAGGAGTGCATGATCACATCATGCGCATGAGGGATATAGCGGCTCAGCTAAAAGCTTTGGATGTTACCATGTCGGATTCTTTCCTAGTACACTACATTTTGTACTCTCTACCACATCAATATGATCCTTTCAAAATCTCTTATAACACACATAAGGATAAGTGGTCAATTAATGAGCTATAGACTATGTGTGTCTAGGAAGAGGAAAGGTTGATGATGGAAGAGGGCGAAAAGGTGAACTTGACTGTTCATGGAAAGAAAAAGAAGGATCATGCCAAAAATAAGGGCAACATTCTTCCTCAGCCGGTCATAAAGAAAGAGTCAAAGTGTTTCTTCTGCAAGAAGAAATGGCACATGAAGAAAGACTGCATAAAGTTTAAGAACTGGCTCGACAAGAAAGGTACTCCATTTACATTTGTTTGTTATGAATCTAATATGGTTCGTGTTAATCATAACACATGGTGGATTGATTCTGGTTCTACAATCTATATTTCTAATACCTTGCAGGGTATGGAAAACCTAAGGAAGCCAGTGGGAAGTGAATAATACATCTATTCAGGCGGGAAGATGAGTTCACATGTGGAGGCCATTGGGACATGCAGTTTAGTTTTAAGCAGCAACTTTATTTTACGTTTAGAAAAGACCTTTTATGTTCCTAGTTTTTCTAAGAATTTAATTTCTGTTTCAAGACTTGCATCTTTGGGTTTTTCGTTTAATTTTTCAGATTCTGGTTTTACTTTATTAAATAAATCAGAAATTGTTGGTTTTGGTGAATTACTTGATGGTCTTTATTGTATTAATTTGCAAAATGATGCTGCTTATAATTCTATGCATGTTACTTCTGGGTTAAAACGTTGTGTTGTGAATGAGGAATCCTCTATGTTGTGGCAAGGAGATTAGGACATATCTCCATTGAGAGAATTAAGTGATTAATAAATGAAGGAGTACTTAGTACTTTGGATTTTGTTGATTTTGAGACTTGTGTGAATTGCATTAAAGGTAAGCAAACTAACAAGTCTAAGAAGGGTGCAAAGAGGAGCTCGAACCTATTGGAAAATCATACATACGATATTTGTTGTCCGGACATGGACGCAAGTAGTCCGAAATACTTTATCACTTTTATAGATGATTATTCACGATATATGTATCTCTACTTGCTTCGTTCTAAGGATGAAGCTTTGGACGCTTTTAAAGTTTTTAAGGTCAAGTGGAGAAGCAATGTGGAAAACAAATTAAGATCGTGAGATCATAGAGGTGGAGAGTACTATGGCGGATACATAGAGAATGGACAAGCACTTGGTCCATTTGCGAAGTTTCTTCAAGAACAAGGGATTGTTGCCAAGACACTATGCCAGTTCTCTCCTGGATCGAATGGTGTGGCGGAAAAGAAACCGAACCTTAATGGACATGGTGAGAAGTATGAGGAGTAACACAAAACTTCCTCAATTCTTGTGGATTGAAGCGCTAAAGACGGTTGTGGGTATATATTAAATCGAGTTCAAAGGCCTCGTCTTTTGAGTTATTCAAAGGTTGGAAACCAAGTTTGCGACATATACGCGTTTGGGGATGCCTGTCCGTCAAGTAAGAATTTATAACCTTCCGCGAAACCCATAGCTGCTAGACCAAGGACTATTAGTGGGTATTTCATTGGATATGTTGAAAAGTCCAAGGGGTATAGATTCTATTGTCCATCAAACCATGTTCAATAAATGCTAAGTTTCGAGAATGACTTGATCGGTGGGATCGTGACCGCTCAGAACATTGTTTTTGAAAAAGATCCAAGCTCCAACCCTAGAAGTGACCATTGTCATTCACACCCCTCGCAAACCGGTGTTAGACAACCGAGAATCAAGTTCCACAAACCCAAAATGATCCCTCAAATTGTTGATTCGAACAACCTATTGAACAACCCGAACAACAAGTTCCTCTAATGAGGTAATATTAAGATCTACTGTGCAAAGTCAAGGGTGATTAATATCCGCAAGATTGCTAAACCTAGAAAAGAAAAATGAAGAACAGTTCAAGGAATGATTTATGGTACAATGACGAAAGGGAGATGGATTCTATGACATCTAACAAATCTCGATGCCAATGCAAAAGTCATTGGATGTAAATGAGTCTTTAAAACGAAGAGATAAGACCATAAGACTTGTAGCCAAAGGGTCGGATCATTACACGAGCATTTTCTCCTGTAAAGAAGGATGGAATAGCAATGGTAACTTTGAGTCATCAAATGATGTGTGGGTGATTCAAATCGTTTAGTTGAAACCCCGAAGGATTCTCCTCTAGTGATGGTGAGCACTTAGTTTGAAGCGACCATGGTGTAGAAAGTGTGATTAAAATTTCATGAGATCACTGTAATCCAAAGAACATCAGGATCAATGTATATCCAACCATTGATTTTTTTTTATTATAAAATCAATGGTCGTAGATTAATGGAGCATCCATGGTCCATATCTCACTTGGAGCATAGTAGAATTTCCATGGAGTACGCAAAATTGGCCAGCCAACTGCCCTGTTCCCTTCTCTCAAGTTACAAGTAACACGAGCATTCCATGTCTTAGACAACCTTTACAAGGAACGTCCAAATGACGCAAGCCAATTTCCATGGAGTGCGCAAAATTGGCCAACCAGTTACATTTTTCCCTTCTTTCAAGCCACCAATAACATGAGCATTCCATGTCTTAGACAGCATGTCCTTGATGGAAGTTACCGTGGGAGCACACGAATCGGGTGGTTCACAACCCTTTATGACGAAGTTCACTGCATTAAAAGAATCAAACTGGAGCCAAATGGCTGGAATATCTCTATCTCAAGCAATCTGTAAAACAATAATAATGGCCCACAGATCAGCCGTTAAAATGCTAGATGAACCAAGGTTGCTGGCAAACCCCACCAACCATGCACTATAGGAGTACCTCCACAAGCAGCTTGCAGATCACCTTGTTTACATGACCAGTCGTCTACATTACACTTTATCCTACCCTTACTAGGAAATACCCAGCTAACAACAACCAATAATTCGATTTCATTACCAAAAATGAAAGTTATACCTATTTTGGACTCAATTTCTCAAAGATTGATCATAATAATGTAAATTCACTTGTTAGGGATAAAATTTGAACTATTTCTTATCATGCTTCCCCAAATTTTCTTTATTGAAAGATAAACATACACACCCAACTTTAGGTGGTGCTTTGATTGTTTTTTATTTTCATTTTTATTCAAAACAACACCATCGTTGATATATTTTTATTGATAATTATAAAAAAGATCACAATCTTTTATTTCATTTCACTTCCTATTATAAACATTTTGTAACACCTTAGTTTTATATATATGATGACATCATAAATATCCTTATAAATTCTCTAAAATGGAGCATTTACTTGAATTGCTTATAATAAGGTAATTTATTTTTAACTTTATGAACAAACGATTAGCCCTTTTTTTCCTTTATTATGTGATTTTTCTATAAAAGTTATAACAGAGGGTTAAAACCATAACGGATAAACACACACACACAAACTACATCCTCATTTTAGGAAGTCAAGATTACTTACCACATCGACTCATCCTTTATGAATTATAACACCTCTTATATTGCTTTTATTATAATGCTTTGTTTCTATATTATATTTAAGAGATTCTTATTCTTATTGTCATTCGGATCCACTAGAACTACGAATATAGATGGACTATATTTTCCCTATTGAAATATCTTGATTTCATCTTCATATGTGTAATTTGGTAGCCAAAAAAATAATGTCTTTATTATTATTTTGAATTGGAGAATTTTAGATAGGAAAGAAAGAATAGAGAGAATAGAAACTCAAAATAATATGATATTGATATTGATTTGATATGACAATAATGTGATACAAAAGATAAACTCAATAATCTTATTTATACTAATACAAAAATCAATATTGATGAGATAAAGATATTACCGATACATCGGATCATAGAGCTAAAGAAGGATGGAATAGCAATGGTAATTGTCAATGATTGTGGGCTTCAAATCGTTTAGTTGAATCCCCGTGCTCCAGCTAATACGGCCAACGCCATGGTCGTAAGAAAGTGCAGACGAATAATTACATCCATCCATGGTCCATATCTTACTTGAGCATAGTAGAATTTCCATGGAGTACGCAAAATTAATCCTAATTAATATGAAAATAAATAAAAAATAAATAAAAAATAAGAAATAAATACTAAGAGATTGTATGAGATATTCTAAAATATTTCAAAATACAATAAAGATATTTTGAGATATTTTTAAAAGATATGGTAATATCTCATCCTCAAGCTAAAGCAATATTAATGCTTTAAGCTTGTTACAATTAGAAACATCACAAGAATGCACTATAGACTACCTATATATATTTATGATCATGATTACACGAATAAATTACACTTTATCCTACCCTTACTAGGAAATACCCAGCTAATAACAACCAATAATTCAATTTCATTACCAAAAATGAAAGTTATACCTATTTTGGACTCAATTTCTCAAAGATTGATCATAATAATGTAAATTCACTTGTTAGGGATAAAATTTGAACTATTTCTTATCATGCTTCCCCAAATTTTCTTTATTGAAAGATAAACATACACACCCAACTTTAGGTGGTGCTTTGATTGTTTTCTATTTTCATTTTTAGTTGATATATTTTTGTTGATAATTATAAAAATATCACAATCTTTTTCATTTCACTTCTTATTATAAACATTTTGTAACACCTATTTTATATATATGGTGAGATCACGAAGTATCCTTATAAATTCTATCCATTTGAATTGCTTATGAAACTAATTCTCTTAACTATGAACACACGAGAGTTATGTGATCTTTCTACAAAAGTTATTTCAATGAAATTTGAAACTACATCCTCATTTTAGGAAGTCAAAATTACTTATCACATTAACTCATCCTTTATGAATTATAACACCTCTTATATTGCTTTTATTACAATGCTTTGTTTCTATAAAATTTAAGAGATGTGATCTTATTACAAAAGTTATTTCATGATTTGAAACTACATCCTATAGATAGGAAGTCAAAATTACTATCACATTAACTCATATATATGAATATAACACCTATATATTATATATATTATATTTAGAGATAGGAATTCTTATTGTATTCGAGAGAATATATTTTCCATATTGAAATATCTTGATTTCACCTTCATATGTAATTTGAAAAAATAATGTCTTTATTATTATTTTGAATATATATATTAGATATATATATATAGAGAATAGAAACTCAAAATAATATGATATATATTGATTTGATAATACAATAATGATAAAAGATAAATTCAAAATAATATGATATTGATATTGATTTGATATGACAATAATGAGATACTAATACAAAAATCTTAATCTAATTAATATGAAAACAAATAAAAACTTAATAAAAAATAAGAAATAAATCCTAAGAGATTGTATGAGATATTCTAAAATATTTCAAGATACAATAAAGATATTTTTAGAGATATATTTAGATATTCTAATACTCATCCTCAAGCTAAAGCTTATTATGCTTTAAACTTGTTACAATTAGAAACATCACAGGAAAATAGACTATATATATATATATATATATATTTATGAGATGATAAGAAGAATAAATCTTAACCATACAACTATACATAAATGGTCAAGATTAAAAGTTACTTAAAGATCATGTGACCACTTTCAAAAATCACATGTATTTATATTCTAAACTTGACCATTCATGTAAAATTAAATGATCAAAATTCACTACTCTCATATCTTACAATAAATACTTCTTCAAGTGCGAAAAAAATGTGATTTATATATTGAATCAATATATATATGTATATATATATATAAGAAGGATCAAGTTACACTGTAAATTAATATCACTTACACCATTGAATAATTTTTCATTGAATAATTTTTTCACTAAATCTACCATTTGATTAAAAGTTCATATCATATACATCATATTTATAAAATTTTATATTAATCTAAAATTATTTAATAATTCATTAATATATGTTAAAATTAGTGTAATATATACTTTTAAAATATATGAAAATAAAAACTACTTGATTACATTTTTATCGATATTTAATTTTTTCAAAATTTGACACAAATGATCAAGGTGTTGGATAGTTATAATTTAACCCTACAACTATACATGGATGACTAAGATTAAAAGTTACTTAAAAATCATGTGATCACTTTAAAAAGTTACATGTATTTATGTTATAATATTGATCATTCATGTAAAATTCATATATATATATATATATATATATATATATATATATATATATATATATATAGGAGCGTGATCTATTTGAGAAGAGTATTTATTATAAGAAGTGAGAGAAATAAATTTTGACCGTTAAATTTTACATGAATTGTCAAGATTAGAATATAAATGCATGTAACTTTTTTAAATTGTCACATGACCTTTAAGTAACTTTTAATCTTGACCATCCATGTATAGTTGTATGGTCAAGATTTACTTCTCTCAACCTCTCACAATAAAAATTTCTCACTAGATTTGTCTTATATATATATATAGGGAGTGTATCTGGTGAGATGAGTGTTTATTGTGAGAGGTGAGAGGAGTAAATCTTGACCATTGAATCTTTCATGAATGGTCAAGATTAGAAGATAAATGCATGTGACTTTTTTAAGTGATCACATAACTTTTAAGTAACTTTTAATCTTGACCATTCATGTATTGTTGTATGATCAAAATTTACTCCTCACAATAAAAACTTCTCTCACTATATATGCCCTATATATATATGGGGAGGGATCTAGTTACACCAGTGTAAGTCAAAGTCATTCTTACACTATTGAATATCTTTTTATTGAATAATTTTCTCATTAAATCTACCATTAAATTGAAAGTTCTTATCATATAAATCATTTCTATAAAAGTTTACATTAATCCAAATTCGTTTAATATTTCATTGATATACGTCAAGATTAACATAATATATACTTTTGAAATATGAAATATATCAATGAAATACTAAACGAATTTGGATTAATGTAAAATTTTATAGAAATGATCTATATGACAAGAACTTTCAATCCAATGATAGATTTCGTGTGAAAATTATTCAATAAAAAGATATTCAATGGTGTAAGAATGACTTTGAGTTACACCGGTGTAACTTGATCTCTTCCCTATATATATATAATGTGCTAAATAGTGTGATAGTGGCAGGCGACTGCATATGGGATGGAAAGGCGAGGCCAATGCATCTTAAGATAGAGACGGAACCAGTGCATCTGGGACAGAGACGGGACTAGAGCATCTGAGATAAAGAACTAGACTAGAGCATATAAGACATAGAGCCGAGTTAGTGTGAGTCATAACTAACATAATTTATCATTGGAATGATAATTAATGAAAAGAGAAGTCATCACTAATATTATTCATTCATAAGAAAGAAGTCACCACTCCAATGATCGTCGATAGGAAGAGAAGTCATTAATATAATTCATTAGTAAGAAAAGAATAACATGACAAACATTAATATTAAAGTATATGTTAAGATGAATTTATTCTCATTCTCTCTTCAATGCTATGCTAACATTAGAAAAGAATCAAACGGTAATAAAAAAACTAGAGATAACCACCACAAAAAATACCAAACAGTCAAAAAACCGAAGATAACCCCTCTTCCCTCCTTCCTTCTAGTCCACAAATCCCAACGATATATATATCCCCACATACATAAACTGCATCTAATATTGAGCCTTTTTAGAATCATTATCTTAGCCACCGCTGTAGGTTGCTTTTGCCCTAAAAAAGCATCTTGCCGAAAGCAAGTACGAAAAATACCAAGAACCAAAAAAAGTATTTAAAAAAACAGATAATGATAACAAAGTAACCACTAATAAAAAAAACCAAAGATCAGGAAGTTTACGATACAATATTAACATATACATGCATTCTCATTGGGGTGAGAGTATGTTCAGAATAATTTCAAAGTAGAATTCGCAATCTTTATTATCCTCAAACTTTTCTTTTCTCTCAGAAGTATGATTCTCCATCTCTAAACCATCAATTTGCAATACTTACCCATTATTAGATAATAATACTAATAACACAACAAAGGAAAATTTACAAAGAAAAAAAAATATAAAACTTTAAACACTAATGGAAGAAGAAATTCTTACCAATTTGATTTAATAACAATGGAAGGAGCACTAAGCAGCAGCAATCCTAAAGCAGCTTAAATACTAATCAATTAGTATGTGAAAAAATGTAAATGAAGCAAATCTCGTGTTTAAAAAACAAATTTACGTTGAAAGCAAATGAAAAATAGGGGGGGGGGGGGGGGAAGAACACTAAAATTTAAATAGATGAACCACTAACAAAGAGCTAATTTAAAGGATAAACACTCGTCACCTATCCATTTGCCACGCTTACACTTCGGCTCTTTGAGGCAACTTCCCATGAAAAGTTTTGAAGTGCTTCTCTGTGAAGAAATATATACAAATAGAGATGAACATGAATACGAATCTGAGAAATATATAAATAAGAATTCCAAAAAGAAAAAAATATATATATATATATATATATATATATATATATATATCCTATAAATATAACAGGTACATTAGATTTTTTTTTTTTAGATTTTTTTTTTTTTTTTACAAAGTAAATACTCAATGTTCATAATAAACTAAGAAATTCATTTTATTGGGTAATATTCATTTATAATTGAGTAATATAGATATAGACTAATATAGTTGTGATATAAAGCACCAACACCATTAAAAGGGACGAACCAAGTAGGCAAATTACCATAACCAAAGGAAATAAAATTTAAAAGCAAAATGACTACAAAAAAAAAAATTATAAGCGAAAACTGCATGAAACGCTAATCCTATTTCAACATTATAATTATGGAGAACAAAGGAATCCTTTTCCAAAATCATTTGGTAAAAGTTAGACTATTTTTACATATCTCACATTGTTCCACCAACTGGTCCCTGTATTGTTTTACTGCAATCATTAGAGTTCAAGGAATGTTTCTTACGCACTCATATCACTAATACTAATCATAAGAATAATAGGCAACTCATACCCACTACATGACTACTCCATTGGGATGGGCTCAAGGCCATAAGAGATGTAGGTAAGATGATTCACTATTTCTATAACCACATAAGATAAGTGAAAAAAAGCCAGCCCATATTAATGTGTATTTCAGAAATTTCAACAGAGCAATATATAACAAATATGCAATGGACATAATGGCAGTAAAAATAACTCAACCCTGATATGCTCCTTTCTTATAACAGGATTGTCTAAGTATATGCTATGGTTCTAGTCCAAGACTGTAGAAAAGAACATCATCTGTAAAATGAAATCCAAACAAACTAAAAAAGCATCAAAATAAAGACTAACATCTCCATCTCAAACATGAAAAAATAAAATAAAATCACAAACACACCCCAGCCAAGATAGAAGAAAAAAAGTATGGTTTTTTGGGGATAAAAATCACAGCTTGTTCTATGAACAAACTCACCTTGTAAATATAAATCCCAGAAAATGGAGACAAAGAGAACAAAACAAAATTCCAATAGGAACTAGCAACCAAAATTATTTCTGATTTCCATTCTTAGACAGTAGCAAAATCATCTCAAATGAAGAGGAATAGATGCCAATGCATGATACAGTAGCCAAGTTTCATCACCAAGCTTCTGCTACAAACCACTGAAACCCCCATCTTAACATTCTTTCAGATACACACCAACAATGCACAAACCAAAGCCCAATTACCTAATCACCCACAAACAGTAGCACACCACACCCATAACAGCAAGTCAACTCACATAAACACTTACCCACAAATTCAAAAGTCAGCCCCTGCACATGAACAGAGACACTATGGTCCCCTACTCCCCTGCAACCCACAGTAATGATTTAATTATAGTTAACAATAAATCAGCATAATAAGATAGAACGCACAATGTTTGGCATAAGAAAACCTTGAGGAGCAAAGCAATGATGAAGGCAGTATTCATCCCAAATTGTCAGCTGCATCTGTATATTGAATCCACTTGCAACGATGCGTTCCCTCACGCGTAGTCTGAAAGGAGTAGATAGCGGGGATCGAAAATGAGACTGGGGTTTGAGATTGTGGGCATTTGGAATTTTTAGATTTTTTGTGGAAAAAAGATAAAAAAGAAGAAAAGCGAGGAGAGGGAAGGGAAGGGAGATGCAGTGGTAGATTGGAGGAGGATAAAGGTGGCCGCCAGTGGTAACCGTGGCAGCGCGAGGTAAAAAGAGAGTTTAAATGATAGTGCAATAAGAGACAGTGCGGAGAAAGACAAGTGATGGAAGACGAAGTAGGTGAAAATTAAAACAGCAAGATAATATATATATATTTTTTTTTTATATTTTATTTAATATTATTTATTATATTTATTTTTTTATCATTTTTTCTTTTCAATCATATATTCTTCAAAAAAATACATATAATACTACACTTCTAAAAAAATATAAGATCATCATTTTCCTTAAAAAAACGTGTAATTAAAAGTCATCTCTACTGAAAAAAGTTTCATGGACGAAATTACCAGTATATTCCAATTTAAAACAAATTCATATTAAGGATTTCACGTGCTATATTAAGTTTAGTAAGATAAATTAATATAATATATTATGATTTTATTAATTATTTGATATAAATATTATATTATATAAATTTATTTATTAAATTTTTTATACATTAAAATGATAGATAATTTAATCAAATCTTGAGAATGAGATTAAATTTAATTGAGTTTTGTTACATAAACTTTTTTAAAGACTTTTTTTATTATAATTTTAAACATTTCGATATTCTTAATCCTTACATATTAAGTCTTATATTATTAGGTGCTTTATCTTATTAAATTTTATATTATTAAGTTTAATACTATCAAATTTTATCTTATCATTCGTATCAAGCAGACCCTAAATATAATGACCCGGTGAGGAAACCAGGAAGCCTAACATAATACAACCAAATTAAAATATTCACTTTGATTCTAACTTAAAATTAAGTAGAATAATTTAATAAATATATAAATTATATTTTAAAAATTAAAATAGGTAATGTAAGATTCTTAAGAAGTAGAGATTTTATAGATTAAAAAAAATTACATTGATCACTCCTTAGGTTTAGTTTAATTATATCCGACAATTTTTTTTTTTTGTTTACATCTTTCTTCCTTATATAGGAGATAAATGCAATAATCAAGGAGAGATCAATATAAACCTCAAAAAATTTAGTTTAATTTTTAAAATAAAAAAAATATCAAGTGTAATTAAATCAAATTTTTAAAAAAGTCAATATAATTTTTCCAATAGCTTATATAAAAGGTCATTCTAATTAATTTTTAGTTAATAATTAACCTCGTATTCTTAATTAATTAAAAAGAAATTTGATTTCAGCTCCTTATATTTATAATTAAAATATATTATTAGTGTCACATTTGGTGCACAAATAATGATTCCACTAAATAAAAATGAACAGAATAATGATTCCATACTTTAAGTTATTATATATTTTTCTTTTACCATAAATTAAATTTATTCAAATAAAAGTCCAACAACACTTATAATTTCAATAAAAATATATATATATTAAGAAGAAGAAAATAGATATACTTTCTATCCAAAATTAACACATAATATGTAACTTTGTCCTTGATTTGTTGATCGATGATGATGACACATCTTTTATCATAAAAATCGGTACATAACATATTATCGTATAAATAAATTATCACATCTCTTATCTTAATAAATCAAAAAAATTTTTTATTATTATGTAAAGTTAAAGCATAAAAATGACACGAGAATACTAAAATTAAATATTTTAGATCTATTATAACATGAAACAGATTTAAAAAACTTCAAACCAAACTCTTTATATCTATATCAAAAGTAATAAATCTAAAAGATCTTGATAGTTTTATTAAAAAAATTAAAAAAATAAGAAAAAAAAAAAAACGAAAAGGATTGCAAATCCAATTAAAGAACACCCAACATAGGGATCAAGCATCACAATATAATATATACATTTTAAATATAAGATGTTTAAATCTTTAAATCACTATTTTAATAAGAATTTTATCTAATTACCGTTACCTCTAGTCTAGAGGTTAACCTCACAATCATGAAGTCACTACTCTAAGAAAATTTTTATTTAATTATTGTTATCTCTAATCTAAAGGTTAATCGACAACAAGATGCGTTAACTTGATCAAAGAAAAAAATAATATATATATTTTAATTTTAATACATTATTATTATAATATTTTTATACTATTACTTAATCATACGTTGTTAAATTATTAAAGCAGTAAAGTATAACTTTGTTTCTTTGAAATAGCTTAATTGCTAGAGCTGTGAGACATGCAACAATAAGGACGAGGCTTGAATCCTGCAATATACCTCACTTTAAAAATAGTTATGTAAGAGCCAAACTTCTTTTAAAGACATAGCAACGCATAATTAAGGTAGACTGTAAAAAAATTATTAATATAAAAGGTATAATTCTTCGGGATTCTGTGCAATTTTCATTTGTAAGAAAAGTAATATAAAAAGACATAAATACTGGGCTTTTAACTCATATGTGTAATGGAAATTTTATTTATTTTTTGATCTGGGACTAATGGAAATTTTAAAAAATGACATACTTGATAAATTATCAACAGATGGTGTACAACTATCAAAGCATGATTTTTCAATTATAAAAATGGATGTTACAAACTACAAAGTAATAACTGGTTAGCAAACCCCCCCCCCCCCCCAAAAAAACTGGTTACTGTATAACTAATGTATACCTAAAACTCACTTGGAAAAACAAAATTGTCGAGTCTAATGGAATGGGATTACTCATTATTATGCATAAATGGGTGATTACAAGGAAATTGTTGTAAAAATAAGTGTGTATTTGGATTACAGTTAGTAAATTTAAGTTTAGTTGAAAGTGTGTTTATAAACTTAAGTTTGATTAAAAGTATGTTTATAATAATGTGATTTATGTTTGAAAATTTTTATTTCAAAAGTGAGTTTGACAAAATAAATATAAGTGATAAAAGTGAGTTTATAACTCAAAAGCAAAAATTTGTTGTTTTACTCCAAACATAAGTTAGAGGTCAAAATTCTGTTAGACCAAATAAAAACATAAATTTTTCAAACATAAATGCACAATGTTCGAGGACTGGGAACTCACGTTTGCATGCTGCTGCAAACGAGTTCCCAAACACACCCTAAATCAATTAAGATTGTTGGGTTGGGAGTGTAATTTATTTTACTAAATTTTTTATGATTTTTTTTATTTTATGTTGAATCTTTAACAGGCGCTTGTTATTTTATTTATTTATTTATTACAAAAAGGTTTTGGTTTTTTTGGAGCTGATACAATAACGTAATTTTTTTTACTGGAACGTAATAATTTATTAATTTTACATTAACAGGGATAAAATCTTATATTTATTTACATTAACCGCAAAGTTATGTTCTTACAGTTGACCGAAAAATATGTAAGAAAATAGGAAGAGACGTGATTCTTGGTTTTGGGTCCGTTAGGGGGAGAAATTGTTTGTTTGTGAATAGCGGCTGCGACTGATGAAAGCAAAAAAGCCCAAAACTGAAAAATACTAGCTGGGAAGAAGAAGGCAACGAGCATCCGAGAAAGAATTCGGAATTGGTGATTTGATTCAGATTGAGATAGGAAATGGAAATGGGGAGTTCCAAGACAAGTAGTGCTGCTGGGGTTACCGACAATTCGACCACGCCCACCAATAGCAGCACTCAAACTGAAACTGACATTCATATCTCCGATGCTCCCTTACACTTGCCCGACTCCCCTCCCTACGCCGAGGCCGAAAAGGTCTTCGCCTACCATTCTACTCGACTCTATGAAGCCAAGGTTTCTTCTCTCTTCTCCATTTGTCACTTAACTAAACTATGTTTTCTATTTTATTCTCAAATTATCAATTAATGTTGGTGAAACTCAACCTTTTGTCTTGTTTCAAAGGTTAGCCAAGTTGAGTACAAGCATAACCGATGGAGGTTCTTTGTTCATTATCTCGTAAGCATGCTTTTCTTTTACTGCATTTCTCTCCTTTTAATTACCATGTCATTTATCATCAAGTTCTGGCACTACTCCACCATAGCATGTGTCGTCTTCTCATTTTCTCAACGTTATCTATTTATTTATTTATTTTGTTGCTTGGATGTATTGGGTGGCTCAGTAATTTTTTTCTTCTTCTTCGATTTGAATGTTTTCAGGGTTGGAAGAAAAGGTAAGCATATCGTCGTCTTATATATTCAGCATACTATTAACAACTACAGGCTTAATTTCTTAGCATTTGTTTGTGTTTTACTGCAGTTGGGATGAATGGGTTGGTATGGATCGTTTGATGAAACACACGGAGGAAAATATGCAGAAAAAACTTGCCCTTGATGAGAAATATGGCAATGACAAGAATACAAAAATCCCCCGTGCATCACTCACTAAATCAAAGAGTTCCAACGGTCAGATATTTCTTTTCTGCACTTTAATTACTTTAACACCAATCACTTGCTGTAATCACCTGAGAAATTCTCAGCAATTTTCACTGCCCTTGAATGCTATGGTTGAACAACATATCCGCCATCTTTCTTGTCTTTTATGGCCTAGTATAGGCAATAGAGATGACTGTGTAAAAGCCAAATTAGTAGCATACCATATGAATTGATTTAGAGTGTAACTTGTTCACAACTATAGAGTATAGAGGTTGATTTTGTCTGACTTGCCATTTAGGAATCCAACGAAAAAAGCCATCACAGTTTTTCTGGTGTGCAGTATGAGATGCAGATGACTCTGTGCTTTGTGTCTATTTGGGTGAAGGGGGATGTAGAGGAAAAGATGTTTATATTTGTATATTTGTTTCTTTGTAGGATTAGAAGAGATATAGTCATTGAATTGTTGCTTTTGTATTCATCTTATAGAGCAAACCTATTGAAGATGTAAGTAGTATGCATGGTAAGAAACTATTTCTTGCTTGACCTTCACCATGTTCAGGAACTGGAAACCTCACATAATTTAACTTTATGGGGATAATTAATAATTGATATTACTTGATAGTTACATGAGTAATTGGGGGGGGGGTGTCTGTCTTCTTCTCTCTTAATAGAACCATAACTTGTTGGCTTCTTTTTTCATTTTTTCTTTTGGTAGATATTTTTTTATTGATGTGCTTTTATACACGCGTTATCTCCAACTTAACTTTTTCATGTTCATTGGCTGATCCAAACAAAATTAGACAGTGGGGAAATATAAATACGTAAATAGGAATAATTATTTTAATATTTTATATCAATATATTAAAATGAATATATACTATATAGTAGAAATAAAGAGAAAAATATAAAAAGTTTTAATTAAACAAGTTTGTACACTTTCAAAGTAAGAAAAATAAAAAAATTCCTTCTCTTTGATTTGATTTTCATTTTCATTTTTAGATATCCACAATAATGGTGAGATAATAAAGTACATAGAAGAGTGAGGAGCTTATTGGAAAAAAGGGATCTTATGAAATTTACCCTACACTTTGTAGAGTATGAGAGTGGATCACTACTGGTAATTAAACTAAACAAATTAGCTTTTCTTTATAAACTGCAAGCAACTTGAAAACAGTCTGTGAATTTGTGGAAACTAATTCTCTTGATTTTTTCATCAATAGTTACCTGTTTCCATTTTATTTAATGGAGTGAGGTTCAAAAGAATAGAATATACATTTATTTGTCTCCTTAGTTAATATGTAAGGTTTAGTGACTTGTTTTTTAAAATTTTGCCGTCAACTGTCTACCAAAAATAAAAATTTCTGTCAACTTGTTGTTTAGTGAGTGATACTGTGATAGTGGAGGCTGGGGGGAAATTCTAAATATATGATATGGCCAATAATAGAAAATCCTTGAGCTTAGTTGGAGCCCCATACACAACAACATAGATATGCCACTGATTAAGTACAATGCCTTGCATCGTGCTACTTTCATCCCTTTAATTAAAAGTTGGCATGAAAGCCATTTGGTCAAGAAGATATATGATCTAATACTCAATGCATTCCTTGTTTTGATTTAGTTACTCTAGTAGCGTATGTTGTAAAATAAAAGGACTTTATGGTTTATTTCGACATGGAAATATGTTTAAATCAACTTTTACTTCAGTCTATGCCCCTACTCTTTCTCTGAGACGTTCTGGGGAAAATGTGATGCAGTAGCAAGAGGCAGAAAGCGAAAGAATGAATATGTGATTAAGGTACTCTCATTTTAAATTTTAATTTGTATAAGGAAATAGTTGTACACCTGCACATCTTTTAAGTCAACGTAAATCATCTGCATTAATATAAACTATTAATCAAATTAGTTGAATGATTCTGATGGAAATATTTCAAACTTTCCTCTCGTATTTTGTCCCAGGGGTGAATTGAGGGGAGGGTTCCTCTCAACTTCTCTCTTGGGCTACTGAGCATAATTTGATTGGTTTTATTGTTTGCTCAATGCTAGGGAAAACCTGTGGTAAATCCTGACAAGCTTGTCAACATTCAGATTCCACCAACACTAAAGAAGCAATTAGTTGATGATTGTGAATTTATTACTCATCTGGGCAAGGTAGCAATATCGTTTTTCATATATTAATATTATTTATAAAGATCAGTCAGTGCCTTATTTCCTTTACGAGCAAGTTGATATAGCCTGTTACAGAACAAAGATTTGCTTCAAAAAATAGTGTTGAAAGAGAGAAAAGAGATAGACATATGAAGAAAACTGTGTATCTGAATTACACAACAGAGGCTGATTATATAGAGCTATTGTAATAAATACAAAGATTACAAAAGATCTTAATTACCGTGATTACATGATTTGGTTAGCTTATACAACGAATCTAGACACTATTTACATAGTTTTCAACACTCCCCCTTAAGCTAGAGCATATAAGTCATATGCACTAAGCTTGTTACAAATATAATTTACTCGAGAACCTCTCAAAGACTTAGTGAAAACAATCGCTAGTTGATCATTTGAATTGACGAAGTTAGTGGTGATGTCTCCAGATAGGATTTTCTCTCTAATAAAATGACAATCTATATCTATGTGTTTGGTCCTCTCATTAAATACTGGATTAGAGGATATATGCAATACAACTTGGTTATCACAAATGAGTGTCATTTGCATAATATCCCAAAATTAAAACTCCTTAAGCAGTTGTTTTAACCAAATGAGTTTACAAGTGGCTAAAGTCATTGCTCGATATTCTGCTTCGACACTTGATCTTGTAACCACATTTTGTTTCTTACTCTTCCACGATATCAGATTACTCCCGATGAATACACAATACTCAGAAGTGAATCTTCTATCTGTAAGAGAGCTTGCCCAGTCGGCGTCTGAATATCCAACAATTTAAGTATGACCTTTATTTTCATAGATGAGGCCTTTTCCTGGAGCTCTTTTAATATACTTCAGGATACGAATGACTGCATCCCATTGTCCTTCACAAGGTGAGTTTAAAAACTGACTTACCACACTCACTGCAAAAGAAATACCTGGACGGGTAACAGTGAGGTAGTTTAATTTTTCGACCATTCTTCTATATCTTCCTGGGTCTGAAAGTGGCTCCCTCTGATCTGGTAGAAGCCTGACATTAGGATCCATAGGAGTGTCAATAGGTTTTGCATTCAACAAACCTATTTCCTCAAGGATGTCCATAGCGTACTTCCTTTGTGAGATAACTATACCATCCTTGGATTATGCCACTTCGATTTCCAAGAAATAACGAAGTTTGCCAAGATCTTTGGTTTGAAAGTGATGACAGAGGTGCTATTTTATCTAAGTTATGCCTTAATGATCACTGCTAGTGATAACAATGTCGTCCACATACACAATCAAATAGATGCAACCTCGGGCTATATGGCGATAGAAGACAGAGTGGTCAGCCTCACTCCGAATCTTACCAAATTGTTGAACTACAGTATTGAATCGACCAAACCAAACCCGAGGAGATTGTTTGAGACCATACAAAGACTTATGAAGACGGCAAACGAGGCCAGAAGACTCCCCCTGAGCAAGAAACCTTGGTGGTTGTTCCATATAAACCTCTTCTTCTAGATCACCAAGGAGAAAAACATTCTTGATGTCCAGCTGATGAAGGGGCCAATGGCGAATAGTGGCCATAGATAAAAAGAGCCGAACAAAAGCCATCTTCGCCACCGGTGAGAAAGTATCTCCATAATCCAAGCTAAAAATCTATGTATACCTTTTTGCCACCAGACGCACCTTGAGGCGATCAAGCTTGCCATCTAGGCCAACCTTAACCGTATAGATCCACTAGAACAGACTTCCATGGAGGAAGAGGAACAAGTTCCCAAGTACCACTATTCTGAAGGGCACGCATTTCCTCAATCATAGCTTGTTTCCACCCAGGATAGGATAAGGTTTTACCTGGAGATTTAAGAATAGACATAGAAGACAAGGAAGAAAGACATGCAAAATGCAAAGAAGATAGGTGATGATAACTCAAAGTAACATAGTGAAGAGAATGGTTACGAGTAGACCGTATACCATTTCGGAGAGCAATGGTAAGTTTAGGCTCAGGAGGCAGTGCTGGAGCTGGTAAAGGAGTTGGTGCCGGAGGAGAGTCTGTAGTGACCTCTGTAACTTCTGGTGGAGGTAGTGGCGGTGGACGTGGCTGAGGCCGACGATGATAGACTTGAAAGGAACGTATGATCAGTGGGGGTCCTTCACAGGATGTGGCTGAGGGGTATCATATTCAACTGAGACAAGCAGAAGAGGAACAGGGAAGACCTCAGTAATGGGTTCAAGAGTCAAACTAGAAAAGTCAAAGAAGGGAACCGACTCAAAGAATGTGAAATCGACAGAGACTAGGTAACGGTGGAGAGTAGGTGAAAAACAACGATAATCCTTTTGAGACCGATTGTAACTGAGAAAAACACATTTGATGGAGCGGGTAGAAAGTTTATCAAGATCGTAAGTGAGATTATGGACAAAACATGTTGACCCGAAAACACGAGGCGAAAAAGAATAGAGAGGTTGATGAGAAAACAACACAGAGTGGGGTACCTGGTTATCAAGCACAGAAAAGGGCATGTGGTTAATTAAGTAGCAGATAGTAAGAACTGCTTCGTCCCAAAAACGGAAAGGGACGTGACCATGAAGTAAGATTGTTCGAGTTGTTTCAATGAGGTGTCTATTTTTGCGCTCAGCAACCCCATTTCGTTGAGGGGTATAGGCACAAGATGGTTGGTGAAGAATGTCATTAGATGTCATAAAATGTTGAAAAGGCTGAGATAAAAATTCACGGGCATTGTCACTACGCAAAGTATGAACTGGAAGACCAAATTGAGTTTTTATTTCATTATAAAATTTCTGAAAAATCGAAAACAACTCAGACCTGTTTTGTATTAAAAATAACCAAGTATACCGAGAGTAATCATCAATTAAAGTAACAAAATATTTGGAATCCAAAGTAGACTTGATACGACTAGGACCCCAAACATCAGAATGAACTAAAGTAAAGAGAGACATGGCTCGATGACAGACTCTGTCGGGAAACGGACTACAGGTGTGTTTCCCAAGTTGACACGACTCACAAGGTAAATTAGATTACTTAGATAAGATCGACACTATTTTTTGTAATTTGGCAAGGATCAGATGATCCAACTGAACATGGATAGTGAAAGGGAAATTCGTGATAGAGCAAACACGAGAGGTGGCAAAGAGCTGGTAGAGGCCATTGGACTCTCATTCGGCGCCAATCATCTGTATCGAACTCCGATCCTGCAAAATGACAATTTTGTAGTGAATGTAATGTTACAATCTAAAGAACGGGTCAAACAACTAATGGATAATAAATTAAAAGGACTCCCAGGAACATAAAGCATGGAATCAACAGACAAGGAAGGGAGGGGATGGACAGTGCCAATCCCTTGTGATGATGTTTGGGAACCATTTTCTAAAGTGATTATAGGTAAATAATCAGAATTAGAAATTTTGGAGAAAATGTTTTTATTACCAGAGATGTGATCAGAGGCACCAGAATCAAGGATCCAAGGATGGTGAGTGAGAGAGACAAGCAAATGTATTACCAGTGTACTCAACAGATGTAATGGAACTAGAGGCTTGGTGTTGCTCAACTCACCTCAGAAAATCTGCATAGGCAACGAGAGATACGGTTGGTTGGGCAGAGGGCTCAGGTGGACTCGGGGCAGTAGTCTGGGCAACATTGGCAGCCCAAGAAGGACAGCTATGTAAAATTCAACACTTAGCAATAGTATGACCCAACTTGTTGAAATGATCACATTTTGTACGGGGTCTACCTGAGTTGCCAGAACAAGAATGACCATGATTGTTGCTCGGGGAGACCAAGACAGAGGTGGGTAGCGGCTCATTGAAATCATGGAGAGCACCATGAACTTTCCCCAAATAGGCCGACATAGGACCATCAAACTTCCGAGAAGCAACAACACTCATGAGGTTATGACTCACCCCATATAGCTGTTGAGTGTCATTGGTATAAAGAACCTTGGCCTGCTCCCAAATAGATTCACATGTAATATGAGCGCGGAAGATCTACTTGAGGGATGGATGAATAGTAAATTTGATGAAACTGCATAACTGGGCATCAATCTTCTTCCACTTTAGTTTGTCAACCTCGGCCACAGACTCAAGCTTCGTGATGAGGTGCTCTTCATAGCTTTGGTCAGTTAGCCACAGTTTGATGTCCGAAGCCCAAGTATCATAGTTACTGTCATCTAATTTGTCAGCGGAGAGAGGGGCACTGACGTAATTGGTGAAAACAGAATGCTTAGCCTTCGAGAGGTCTTTAGAGCCAGCTGAGGAAGGAGAACTAGCTACGGATTAGTAAACAACAGGCCAAAAAATACAACTAAACAATACCTGAATGCACCAATTCAAACGAGGTCTCGACAAACGGTCACAAACACAAAAGGCGAGGGCAGATCCAGAAAGAGGAGAGAAGGGTGATCACGACACAACAAACGGTGTCGAAGGAGGTGGCCCACACGCCGCCACATGCCAGTGAAAGGGCGGCCAGTGGAGCTACGCGTAGGGACGTTGGACGGTGTGTGTGGGCGCGTCTAAGGGATTCTCGGGTTGGGTTTTTGGGTTCTGGCCGAACAGGAAGAGGCGATTCCGGTGGTGGGGTCGTCGACTGGAAAGGACGGCGGCTGACAATAGCAGACGACGGCGGGCAATGGTAGAGTGCAACAAAGGAGATGAGTCTGTTGAAAAGATGACACAACAAAAGGAGAAAGGCCAGCAAACCGGAGTGGAAACATGGTTAGCCAGAAAAAATTTTCACCAGAGAGCAGTGGACTTACTAGGCATGTACGATTCTAAGATTGCCTCTCTTTAGGCTCTAGATACCATGTTGAAAGAGAGAAAAGAAAGAGACGTATGAAGAAAACCGTGTGTTTGAATTACACAACGGAGACTGAATTATAGAGTTATTGTAATACATACAAAGATTACAAAAGATCCTAATTACCGTGATTACATAGTTTTCATAAAATAGAAACTTCCTATCATTATAAATATTTATGGTCGAAGAAAAGAAATTTATTATCATTTTAAAATTGTTGATTCTATGTTTTTTACTGCAGCTCGTTAAACTTCCTCGTACTCCTAATGTGAACGACATATTGAAGAAGTATTTTGATTACAGATTGAAGAAATGTGGCTCGTAAGTTCATGTTGAGGCACCCTCCATTTTTTAAGCATCATATTGAAACATTTTTCTGTCATGGGAATCAAATTGTATGTTGAATTATTTTGAATATCTTTTTAGAATATTAGAAACCGGGGGAAAAAAAAAAACTCCCCATACACTGGCAGGTTAAGCAGTTTAAACGGTAACTTGGAGCCAGCATACCTTTTTTTATTCCCCTCAATGCTATTATTATTATTATTATTATTATTATTAAGAATAAACCCCTTCCCCATAATCATTTTACAAACCATTTACGCTTAGAAGGTTTCTTTAAAAAAAAAAAACAAAATGAAAAAATATTTTTGTTCGGATTATAATTTTGTTTTTTGCTTGGTCAACACCATATTCAAGTAGCAAGTTCCATTATGATTAGTCTGTGCCTAAAATCTGCATCTTAGTGTCTTTTACTGGGGTTTTTCACTCATTGAATTAATATCTTGAATTCACTACTCCTTCATCTCTTGGTTTTTGGTAGTCTTTATATTTTTACTTACGGTGCTTATTATCATACAATGTTTGATATAGGCTAGCTGGTTCAGTTGAAGAAATAATGAAAGGATTGTGTTGTTACTTTGACAAAGCACTGCCAGTGATGCTCTTATACAAGAATGAGCGTCAACAGTACCAAGAAGCATGTCCAAATAATATCATTCCTTCTACTATATATGGTGCTGAGCATTTGTTACGCCTCTTTGGTATGCTAGTTTGTCTGTGCCAGACCAGCTTATTATATAATTTAGAATTGGATTTTGCTATTGAAAGCTCGAGCATTTATATGCTTGAGCATTTCAACCTTTAGATTAGAGAAAATACTAAGGGATCTGTGCTTTGTAATTAAAACAAAAGAAAAAAAATGATGTGACTGTAAAGGGTTGAGCATTTAAATGCTCGACTGCTTAGTAGCATGACCCTTTATCATTATACATTTGTTGTCTTCGCACTGGAAGATAAACAGTGTTGGAAATTTAAGTGTGAGTGAGATGTGTGTGAAGAAGTCCCACATTAGAAAAGAATAAATAAGCTAAAAGCTATATACAACAACAACGACAACCAAGTCTTTTTCCACTAGGTGAGGTCGGCTACATGGATCAAACGATGTCATTGTGCTCTATCATAAATTAAGTCTTCAAAAATTTCATTCAAAAAGTTAAAGGCTATATAAGTGAAAAAAACTCATATACGTAATGTTTTAAAGTTTTGAATCAAGATGTAGTATCAAACCCACTTATGTGGTTCTTTACTTAGTTCATTGAATATAGATCTTCCTAATGTTTTCGACTCCTCCAATCCTAACAAGAAGTGTCAGAGAGGGAGATGTGGGTAAAGAAATAGGCAAATTAAAGGTTATATTAGTAGAAAAGACTCATATACCTAATGTCTTAAGATTTTGAGTCAAGATGTGGTGTTAAGGCCACAGTCTCCAATCCTAACAGACAGAAGGGTCTTAATATAGACTTTTTTGTCAGTCTGTCATGACTCTCCCCTCATTGTTACACCAATGGAAATATAGATGGCAGTGGGGCTGTGCTGCCCAGACTGGACAGCAAAATGCTGGCCTTTTGGACCCAGCCCCACTTATGGGTTTATCGCTATGATCTCATAGTTTTGTCAAGTTTGCATTTGTAAAGCTTCATTTTTAGAACTTCTAATATTTTGTGATTCTAATCACTGGTGCAATTTTTCTGGATTTGAAGTTAAGTTGCCTGAGTTATTGTTCCATGCTAGCATTGAAGAAGAGACATTGGTAGAACTTCAGGCACAATTAGTTGAATTTCTCAGGTATCATGTTTTTGTCCAAGTTTTAAGTTAAAAATAGTCATTGGAGATGAATTGTAATGGGAAAAAGAATTTTACTGGCAGTTGACAATTTACGAATAAATAATGTTATGTAACTATCCATTTTATGGTGCAGGTTCTTGCAAAGAAATCAAAGCACATTTTTCCTTTCTACTTATCATGTTCCAGAAGATATTGAGAACAGCACCAACAAACAAGGTGACTAGGCTAGGGGACAAAGCAATCGATTTGCATTGTACATAATACCACAGAGCTGCTGCTGTCATACAAGGCTTGTCACAACTGCAGTTTACTTCTTAATGATCAAAATGTTGTGAAATTAGATTTATTAAGTGTTACTCATAGTCTTGAGAACCCTACGTTTTCAGGGTACAGAGAGAGTAACGTCTATGGAAGGGATATGCTACTGACCCTCATTTCTATATCAGATAGATTTGATCTGTTGTTCAACAGAAAGGTTTTGATTTCACAATCCACCCCAACACTCTGAAATTCTATTAATGATATTTGTATAAAATTTAATTGTTTGTAGTACTGTTGTTTAATAAAAAAATGACATGTATTATTTTCTACACTTCAATTATGAAAATTTTAAAAATGAAAATGAGGTATAATACACATTATATTTTTATTGAATAATAGTATTACATAATTTAAAAAACCTTAGTTTTATCCAAAAAGTGATGGGGCTGGGCCAGCCGGCCAGGGCTGCGAGAAAGAGTCATGTTGACTTTAACTTCTGGACGAACTATGATTTTGAAAGGTACCATTGCGTTCAATACTCAGCTTATGGTTGGGCAATACGATGTTAAAATAGCCATGTGATGTGACGTCCCTCTTCTTCCTTATATTACATTCATTAATTTGCATTATTATTAATGCAAAAATTCATTATTTTATATATTGCCTTGCGATTAAAAAATAATTATATTTATGCCCAATGTAGGATGATATTTACCGAAACAAGAAGGCATGAGAATATTCTAGAATTTCTTAATCTTTGACTTGAATATTTGTTATTTTGTTTTGAAAGAAAATTTTATCAAGGGTAGATATTTGACGTAGTATTAATAATACCTATTAAACATGATGATATTTTTTTGGTGTGATACAATTCAATTTCGTCTACAGTTATCCTCACCATCTAAATTTAATTGATAAAATCAGACTTTGATAATTTCATTGAATTAATAACTCCAATGTACCTAACATACCATTATAACATATTCTATTGATTTTGCAATTTCTTTATATTGACCAATTAGTAGTTGAGAATGTATTACATCCAATAAAAAAATTGTGGCCAAAAATAAAAAATAAAAGTTGTGAAAAATTAAACTCTTTTATCAATTCTTAATTCATAAAATCGTACTTTTATAGTTTTTCATATACATTATTATAACATATATTGATTTAGAAGTTCTACATATTGACCAAATAGTTGTTGAGAATGAATTATATCCTAAAAAAAAGAGGGTGTGACAATGTAAATTCTTTCAATATCCAAGATAAATTATAAATGATAATCTATACAACAAAGTCCTTGTCACAGTTTTGCAGAAGCAGAACAACGCAGAAGCCCGAATTAGGCCTATCAATAAAATTTATTAATTTTTAATTCTTTTAATCTATTTATATTAAAATTATTCTAATCCATTTAATTTAAATAATATATTTTATTAGATTAAATCTAATAAATAAATTTAGTTATAAATAGTTAATAATTTAACCAAAATATGCATTAGATATTCAAATAAAAATCAATCAAATGGATCTGTTGGATTATCTGCCATCATGCTGTCAATTGCCGCGGCTTTTTTTTATTAGAGAGAGATGAGATCATAGTTAAGATCGCTGTCATTTATTTTCGTCCTCTGATTGTATTTCTTATGGATTCAATTTTCTTAGGCCATTTTTATTTTTGAATAAAGTTAGCTCCTTTCATCGGCTACAGTTTTGGTTTTTTTCCTTAATTTTCTTTTCATCGATTTCTAATGAGTAAAATAGATGGTGTGACTGTGTAAATAAGCTTATAAATAATTAAATACTGTAAACTTTTTTTCTTTTGAAACCGCTTTTATGCGTAGTTGGAAATAAATATTAGTTTGATTTGATGAACGAATTTTTAATACCTCTCACAATCACATTTTGTTTGGTTGTGGAGAAATTATCCCCTTGAAGTTTGAATTAGGATGAGGTTGATAACTTACCCTCTTTAAAAATAATTTGGTTTGATAACGAAGTCTTGGCACATAAAATCCTTGCCAATCTCTTGCCAAATTTCAATGAATTAATTCTTCAATTAATGAGTATTAAATTTTTGACAATTTAAATTTTTAGAGAGAGATTTTTTAGAGCGTGAAAAAAATATTTTTTAGAGAGAATAAAATTTTTTAGAAAAAAATATTTTTTAAAGAAAAAACAAAAAAAATTAGAGAGATGAAAATTTTTTAAAGATAATTTTTAAAAAAAAGAATGAGTTAGATATTTATCCATCAAATCCATTAAAATTGATTAATAAATGAATTGAATATATATCCATTAAATTGAGTAATTGATAAATTTGATAATATTAAATATTTTATAATAAATTTTAAATAAATTAATAATTTATTTTGGATCTATTCATTATAATCTAATTTAAAATCAAACAAATTCATCTATTTGACACCCCTAGCCCGAATTTATATATTTAGGTAAATGGTCAACGAGATACAAGCATTAGTAATTCTAATGAAATGCAACTTGAATTTATAGGCCAATTCTGAAAGCAATGCTGGAGACATTAGTACTGTATTACTATTTATAGACATTTGCCATTTGGTTTTCTGCAGGCATGTTCTATTGATTTTCCAATTTCTATATATATATTGACCAATTATATATCAATTCTGAATTCTTTTATCAATTCTAAATTCCAATGAAATTCTTTCAATATCCAAGACAATTATATAAGATGATAATATATAAAACAAAGTCCTTCACACAGTCTTGCAGAAGCAGAACAGATTCCCAATCAGTGCCGGAACGCCTAATATATATATTTATATTGAATGGTCAACGGATGCAAAGAATAGTAATTCTAATGAAATGCAACTTGAATTTGTAGGCCAATTCAGAAAGCAATGTTAGAGACATTTGTATTATATTTATATTGATACTGATCAGAGTGAGTTGGTTGTTCCATATACGTGGTATCTTGCTAACTTTGCTCAATTAAACATTGCGCGTTTGTGAGATTCCATGGATATTATACCGACCTTATCGTTGCTCCTCACTCTAGTTTTGTCTCTACAGCTTTCATGTTCAGCAATGCATACTATGAGTCAAGGTTCATCCCTCTCAGTGGAGGAACCAGGAGATGTTATGGTCTCACCAAATGGCACCTTCTCTGCAGGCTTCTATGCCGTTGGTGAAAATGCCTATTGCTTTGCCATTTGGTTTTCCCAACCCAATGGCCAAACCCAAAACGCTACCGTGGTATGGATGGCAAACCGTGACCAACCAGTCAACGGGAAGCGCTCAAAGCTTTACCTACTTGACAATGGTAATCTTGCCTTAATGGACGCTGATGAGTTCCACGTTTGGTCCACTGACACTGTTTCATTGTCCTCCGTTCATCTGCTCCTTTACGATACTGGTAACCTTGTTCTGATTAAAGGGGAAGGTGATGATGGTGTCATCTTGTGGCAAAGCTTCGATTTCCCTACAGATACCCTTCTTCCTCAACAAGTGTTCACCAGATATGCAAAACTAGACTCTTCAAGAAGCGAGACTAACAAGTCCACTGGTTTTTATACACTGTTTTTCGACAATGATAATATTCTTCGTCTTCTTTATAATGGTCCTGAAGTTTCAGGCCTTTACTGGCCAGATCCTTGGCTGGCCATTTTGGATATTAAAAGGGCTGGTTACAACAACAGTAGAGTTGCGGTGATGGATACCCTTGGCAATTTTAGTTCATCAGATGATTTCACTTTTATGACATCTGATTACGGGACTGTGATCCAAAGAAGATTGACTGTTGATCATGATGGAAACATTCGTGTCTACAGTCGGAGACATGGAGGAGAGGAATGGTCTGTTTCATGGCAAGCCAAGTCAAGACCATGCAATATTCATGGCATTTGTGGTTCCAACAGTTTGTGCTCTTATAATTACCAGTCTGGTGTAAGATGCTCTTGCCTTCCAGGCTATAAGATGAAGAATGTTGACGATTGGTCTTATGGATGTGAACCAAAATTCTCTATGTCTTGCAACAAAAATGAGTCTCGCTTTTTATATATAAGCAACGTGGAGTTATATGGCTATGACTATGGGATCATGGAAAATTACACATTGAAACAGTGTAAGGAGTTATGCCTGCAATTATGCAACTGCAAAGGCATCCAGTATACCTATGTCTATGGCTCTGGCACTTATACCTGTTACCCCAAGTTGCAGTTGCAGAATGGGTATCGTACATCATATTTTAATGCTGATCTGTACTTGAGACTGCCAGCAAACAGTTCATATTCTTATCAGGAGTCGATTAATGAGGACAGTCATGCTTGTTCCCCGAATTCAAAAACAATTCAGCTTCAAAGAGCATATGACAAAGGCCACGAAAACAAGTATGTTAAGTTCATGCTGTGGTTTGCAGGAGGAGTGGGGGGACTTGAAATTCTGTGCATATTTTTGGTTTGGTTTTTTTTTGTAAGAACCAGGCAACATTCTGGTGCAGATGCACAAGTCTATAATCTGTGCTTGGCAGGGTTTAGAAAATTCAGTTATTCTGAGCTGAAACGAGCCACCAAAGGTTTTAGTCAAGAGATTGGAAGGGGTGCAGGAGGGATTGTATACAAAGGTGTATTGTCGGATCAACGTGTTGCAGCAGTAAAGAGACTCAACGAGGCTAATCAAGGAGAAGAAGAGTTCCTCGCGGAAGTAAGCAGCATAGGAAGACTTAACCATATGAACGTGATTGAGATGTGGGGATATTGTGCTGAGGGAAAACATAGGCTATTGGTGTACGAGTACATGGAGCATGGGTCTCTAGCTG
This sequence comes from Ormosia semicastrata, assembly GCA_029884595.1. NCBI lineage: Eukaryota > Viridiplantae > Streptophyta > Magnoliopsida > Fabales > Fabaceae > Ormosia > Ormosia semicastrata. The sequence continues at coordinate 8,821,796 of JAQQTO010000046.1, read as the reverse complement.
AAAATATCAGGTCAAATGGATTGGACTGGACAAAAAGGTTTGATATAGCCTTGGGTACAGCAAAAGGTCTGGCTTATCTGCATGAAGAGTGCTTGGAGTGGATTCTGCACTGTGATGTAAAGCCCCAAAACATACTTTTGGATTCCAATTATCAACCAAAGGTAGCAGATTTTGGGCTGTCCAAGCTGCTCAACAGAAGTGCTACTAAATACTCTAGTTTTTCAAGGATACGTGGAACCAGAGGTTATATGGCGCCTGAGTGGGTTTTTAATCTACCAATCACCTCCAAAGTTGACGTTTATAGTTATGGAATTGTTGTCTTGGAAATGGTCACTGGAAAGAGCGCAACAAAGGACATTGAAACCACTAATGGGGTAGAGATGCAGCATCTAAGCCTGGTCACGTTGCTGAGAGGGAAACAGAAGAGCGGATCTGCGTGGGTTAATGAAATCATAGACCCCACAATAGAAGGAGGCTGTGACGAAAGTAAGATAGAAGCTTTGGCTAGAGTCGCTTTGCAATGTGTAGAGGAAGAGAAGGATAAAAGGCCCACCATGAGCCAAGTAGTAGAGATGCTTCAGAAATATAGCCGCGAAAATGATAATCAGTGACCATCACAAAGTGAAGTGCCATCTCATGAATTATCATTTGGGAAATTTGGACTCTGGGCTTCAGGCGTTCAGTGTAGCATACTGTCAAATTGGAATAAAGTTTAAGTGTATACAGTGTCTCTGATTGAATAATCTGCGTTATGATTTGGTGATAATGTGTTTTAGTCATAGAAACAATCTCTGTAATCATAGGAATATGGTTGCTTGCATACTTAGTAATGACAAGAATCTCGTGTAGTGGTTTCTCCTTTATTAAATGATGTGTATCATCTTTAAATAACTAGTTTCAAGAGTGACCCCTATATATGACTGCTTGTTTCAGTGAATTCAATCAATAAAGTAAACCATTAGGCGTTTCATGTAATTTATTCAAAATTTGAGACTAGCATCTCAAGTTTCCATTGCATCCATGGCTTTACTCTTATATGAATTCTAATAGTTGCTACTTTGTGATTATAGATAACAATCTAATGTTTATGCATTTGCAATTAAGTTGCCTGAATTAATATTGTTCCATGCTACAGATCAAATAATAATAATAATAACAATAACACTGTTCCATGCTAACATTGGAAAGAAGATAGTTCCGAAGGAGCTCCATGCAGGCAGCAATTGTCAACAATGGTAGATATGGTAAATTTTCATCATTTCCTCTTATACTGATGCTAAATTTCAACTTATTTTCCATCGATTACTTTAAAACATTTGTTACTAAATTGAAGTTGAAGGATACCTGTCCTGTTTTCTCTACTACACTACTGAGAACTACTATTCTAGTTCCAAATTTTTAATTCAATACAGTCAGCAGACGATTCTCATTTATTTAACCACTCATCTCTCTCTCTCTTCAAGGCACCGAGATGACATTGCATGCTTATGGAGCACAATAAACATACGCTCAATAATAGATATCTATCATTAATTTTAAATTAGTGTCTTAAAATTTATGTAAATTTGTTTAAAATCAATAATATAAATCCTTCTTAGAGCATGCGTATTTATTGTACTCTTAGAACATGCTAGAATTTTTTCAGGGCAAATCGAACCAACTAGCCGGTCAGATTTGGGTGAATGAGTGACCCACCCAAATTGGTTGTCCTAGTTTTCCTATTTTAATTAAAATATAAAAAATATAATTTGTAAGATTTAAACACATCACCTAGTATACCTTGTCATGGAATGCATTCTACCACTAGACCACATGCTTTTTTTAAGTAATATATTTAGTTTTTTAATTTATAATATTATCTAATTAATAAGTTATTATCACTACTAATTTAAAAGTATTTTTTCATATAATATTTTTTATTTAGCATTTTTAATATAATAATATGTATATAAAGTAATTTTTTATATAATATTTTTTAAAAATATTTTCTTCTGTATCCAAATTTTATGGTTCAATCACTTGATGCATGGTCAAATCACTTACTTGGTAACCTGACCTCTTGACCAAGTCAATCTTTGATTTAAGTTATACAATTATAATTAAAAATGTTAAATATTAATGAAATTTAATTTTTTTCTTTGTTTCTCGATAAAGGTATCCTCAAACCTGTTTTAGATCAATTGAGATTAAGCCTGAGTGCTGACCTAAGGTTTTAAGCTTAGAGTTAATTAGGTCAAAATATTAATTGGGTTATTTTTATTTTTTTATTGACAAAAGTTTAAAGTGAAGAGAGGCTCTCCCTATTCCAAGTTTAAGATAAATCACTAACCTCATTAAGAATTTATATTGTGATTACATACCGCTTCTTAATGTGAGAACCATGGATTCAAATTCAAGTCATGTTGTTATCATGAATAAAAGGTTAACTAAGTAGCCAACTTCATTGGCAACACTAATTTGTCATGATATTTTTATTTGGCAAAATCTAATCCTTTTCTCTGAATAAATTTTGTGTGATCATTTTTAATAATTTAAACTTTTTATTAGAGTTATTTGGACCAAAGTCTAATTTAGGTTTTTGTTCCAAAAAAAAAATAAATTACATAAATAATAATAATAGAATCTGAGAGCAATTGAAAGTCTATTAAGTTTAGACATTTGATTTAAACGAAACCAATGAAGTAATTTATTTTTTTTTTTGTTAGACACCAATGAACTAATATAAAAAATTACTAAATAATTAGTAATCTTCTATATAAAAAAAATTCACTGACTTGTCACGATATTTTTGTTTATTTGACGAAATCTAATGATGCTTTTCGTTGAATAAATTTTGTATGGTCATTTTAATAATTAAATTTTTTATATTTTTCAAGATTAAATACATGTTTGGTTAAGCATATTTTAAATAATATTATCATTTATTTTTTAAAAACTCTCTTAAATAATTTTTTATTATAAATTATTTTAAATATAAAATAAGATAATTTAAACAAATACCAAATGTTCTTTCTTAGTAATACTTGAACTTTTTCATAAAAATTTCGTTGTTCTTGAAGATCGGAGTTGAGTCATTTAAATGTTGGTTGGTTAGCTGGGCTAATCCGAACTAGTATTGAACTATTTGGAACTAGTCCTAATTGACATACTTTCCCACCATGCCATTTTTTTTAAGATTATGAAACATAATTTTTATTGATATTTTTAAAAAAATTTTTTAAACTAATTTTTTTAATAAAATTAATAATGTATAAGTATATATATATTTAAAAAAATTAACTAAAGGGAATAATTGACAGAAAACCAAAAGTCTAAATGATTTAACAAACTTTCAATTTTGTTAGTTAGTTGGTTATTCTCGATTAGACTTCTATTGCTTGTATTAGTATGTATAAATACTACTCTATCAATGAAATGAAGATGAGATTCATTTTTCCAAATCATTCTAACAATAATGAAGTAAGACAAATTTTGGTAATGACGAATTGGATGATTTGGTATAAGCAGAATTAGAAAAATCAGATGAAAATAGTGATGTGTGAAAAGATAAAACTTAAAAGTTTAATAGTAATGTGTGAAAAGATAAAATTTAAAATACTAGTATGTGAAAATAGTAATTTGGAATGTCAGTCATGTGATTGAGCTTAGGTAAGTTACAGACTTACTAATTAGACGTCAGTTATGAAAACTAATTTTAAAAAAAATATATTAATAAACCATGTATAAGTCGTATTCAAAATATGTCCAAATCAAAAAAATAATCTTTTTAATTGAATATATTCAAACATACAAAATACATATATCGTATATACATCTTTATATATTCAACATAAAATACATGTCAAATACGCTAGCACGCTTTAAAAATAGGAGAAGTCTCTGGTGCCCCATGGGCACCATGCCCCTTTAACATAAATATAAAGAAAATAAATAAATAAAGATAAATTAAAGATGAGAATATAAGAAGAGATTGAATTAATGAATAATATACTAATAGAATTATAAATTGTACATGTGATAGAATACAAAATGAAATAAATGAAATAAATAATATTAGAGATACACTTAATAATATAAATAATGGTAAAGAAATTGATGAAAATGAAAATATTAAAAGAATTGAAGAATTTCTTTTACAACTAGAAAATCTTTTAGAAGAAGAACAAAATACTAGATATATAACGAAAAAAGATTTAGAAGAACTATTAAAAATACAACCAAATGAATTAATTACATCAATAGAACAAGAACCTTCAAAATTCCTAAAATCAATGACTGCATGGAGGGGATAAGAAATGAATATTGAATCACTAAAGAAATCAAATGATATTGAAGAAATCCAATTATTAGAATAATTAAAAATAATTGAAGAAGAAAATAAACAAATACAAAAAATAAAACAAATAGAAACAAATAGAAACAAATAATGAAAATGAGAAAATTATATTAAATTATAGTACTTTAGATACTGAATCAGATTATCATGAAATATTTATGAAAAAATGAGAGTCAAGTAGTACAAAACCTAAAAGAAAATGAAATGAATAATGGGATAACCCAAAAGGATCATGGGGAAAATATGAGCAAGAAACAATATATAATTAAGGATATGCAAGAAAAGATGGTAGATGAACTAAAATTCAAGAAGAATTTAAATCTCATTATGAAAGTATTAGGTCAGAAAATAAATTAAATATTGATTGTGCAAGAAATAAATAAGAAATACTTTTACAATGGACTAATGAAATAATTTTTCTTATAGCAACTGATGAAAGACTTAACGGATTAAATTTAATAGATATTAATAATTTATTAATCTATAAAACAGAAAGAAATGTACAAAAATTTCTTATGAGTATTAATGATAAAACATGGCTAGAATATGCGAGATTTGTAAGAAATAATTAAGAATTTGTTAAAATAATTATGAGATTAATTTATTAAGAATTTATAGGATATAATACTTTCGAACATAGAAAGATGTAAATAGGTTTTTACATGAAAAAGTAAAAGCACATTTAAATATAATACAAATATGTAATATATGCGAAATAGAAGCTTTATATGTGAATATCAAAAATATTATTATCAACTAAATACTTGATATAAAACAAATATATATGGATATATTTATAAATAAATTATCATATCCACTTAATACAAAAATAAGAACTATTTAACAAACTCAACTAAGAGAAATAGCTAATACTTTAGGAGGAATTATACAAATTATTTATTATGAATTAAGAGAACAATGTATATAAAGAGAAACAATTAGACAATTAAATAAAGGAAGAAATAAAATTTGTTGTGATATACCGAAAATATAAAAATCAAGAAACTATGAATGTAATCAAACTACAAAGAAAAGAAAGTATTATAAAAGAAAACCTAGATTAAGAAAAACTTATCTTAGGAAAAGAGCCTATAAAAATACTAAGAGAAAATATTTTAGAAGAAAATAACAAACACCAAAAAATATTGTCCAAAAGGAAAAAAGAAATGTGTGTGTTGATATGTAATATAGAAAGCCATTATGCAAATGAATGTCCTCAAAAGAAATAAAAATATTTTAAAAAGAAATTAAAATTAATAAAAAAAGTATATAAAATATATGGTCTAAAGCCATTAGAAGAAGAATTAAGTAATATTGAAAATAGTATATATGAATATTTAGAAGATGAATTATCTTAAAAAAAAACAGAATCTGAATAGTACTTATATTAAGATTAATATTGAAAAAAGTAATAAAAAATTGAAGTTTATATAGATACAGGTGCAAGTATTTGTATAGCAACAAAAGCATTACTAGATAAATGGGAAAAATTAGAAAAATCATTAAAGATTCAAATAGCGGACGGATCAATGCATCCTTTGTACTTAATAGCAAAAAGAACTACTTTAAAAATCAAAAATAAATTATTTATGGTGCCAACGATATACCAACAAGAAACTGGTTCAGATATGATAATAGAAAACAATTTCTTACGATTATATTCGCCGTTCTGTCAGTTTTTAGAACATATAACACTTAAAATACCATATATTAGAGGAAAGTAATTAAAAGAGATAATTGAGATCCCAATTATTCATTTTTCTGAATGTATTTATTCTAAAAAATAATCAGAGCTTAGCAAGCTGAAACGTGGTGAGATAGTTGAGGCAGTATGCCGAAAAATTTGACATGTATTGGTTAATTTAGAACCAGGTAGAATAATTTCAGCTTATATTGAAGAACTTTTAGAAAAAGTATGTAGTGAAAATCCTCTAGATCCAAAAATTAATAACAAAAATATGGAATTAATTAGATTAAAACTAAAAGATCGAATGAAGGAAATAAAATGCAAACTTATGATCTATACGAAACAAGATAGAGATGAATTTGTAAAATATATTAAAGAAATGGAAGATAAGGATTTAATAAGACCATAAAAAAGTAAACACTCATCACCAATATTCTATGTTGAAAATCATAATGAAATAAAAAGAGGAAAAAGACGAATGGTAATTAATTACAAGTAAATGAATGATGCAATGGAAGGAGACGCATACTATCTTCCAAGAAAAGATTTAATTATTGAAAGAATAAGAAATATGTGTTGGTTTAGTACTTTTGATTGTAAGTCAAGCTTTTACCAAATACGACTCATAGAAGAATCTAAAGCTTTGATAGTATTCAGTTGTCTCTAAGGGCAATATGAATGGAATGTACTTCCAATGGGACTCAAACAATCACCAGATATTTTCCAATGAAGAATGGATTCAATACTTAAAGATTTTAAAGACTTTTGTCTTATTTACCTTGATGACATATTAGTTTTTACTAACAAAGATGTAGATGATCATTTTAGGAAAATAGACTTAGTACTTAGTAAATGTATGGAACATAGAGTAGTTTTAAGTAAGAAAAAAGTTATTTTAGCCCAAAATAAAATAAATTATTTAGGATTAGAAATTGAAAAAGGAAAAATAATAATGCAAAAACATGTATTAGAAAAGCTTTAGAATTTTCCAATAAAATTAAAGGATAAAAAAGAATTACAAAGATTTCTTGGATTATTGACATATATTTCTAATGAAGGTTTTATAAAGAATCTTACTGCAGAAAAGAAATTACTTCAGTAAAAGCTAAAAAAGAATGTCCTTTGGTCTTGGACTGAGGAAGATAAAGCAATTATTACTAAACTGAAATACTTATGTCAGGATCTTCCTGAGTTATATCATCCATCGAATGATGACCTAATTATCATTGAGACTGATGCCTCAAATGAATATTGGGGAGGTGTAATGAAAGCAAAACTCCCTGGACAAAAGAAAGAATTACTATGTCGATACATGTCTGGAACATTTTCAGACAGTGAAATTAATTACCCTATTCATGAAAAGGAAACATTGGCATTAATTCGAATGTTGGAAAAACATTGAATCTATGTGCTTGACAAAGAATTCATTGTTAAAACAGATTCTACTTATGTTGCAGGTTTAAAGAATATTAATTACAAAGGAACTTACAAGCAGGGAAGACTAATTAGATGGCAAATGAAGCTTGTCGAATATAATTATTCAATTTCACACATTAAAGGTGAAAAGAATGTCCTTGCAGATATATTATCAAGAGAATGGAACAAAGCACAACAGAAATGATTAAATATCAGCTGGAGCTCAAAGAAACATTAAAAGGACAAAAATTGAAGGAATTAGAGCTTATTGAAGCAGACATCAAAGTTTTAAAATTACAACTCAAGGTAGAAAGTTTTCTCGAAGAAGCATTTTAGCAAGAAGAGAAAAAGACTAATAAATGGTATGTAATATTTAATGGACCATTTTTAGGAATTTATGATGATTGGTTTAAAGTGGCACCACACTATCAAAAGATCTCAGGAGTCCTTCACAAATCATACCCAACAAGAGAAGAAGCAAAGAAAGCACTTAAAGAATATTCAGAAAAGGGAAAATAAACCTATCTTGGACTAAGGACTTTTTCAAAAGCAACTAAAAATCCACCGGTAAAGCAGTCTTCATTTAGAACTCTAGGAAGAATTCCTTCTTCTCTAGACAATTTTCAAATTATTTTTATAAAAGAACATGAACTACAAGTACAATTCTCAGAAGAAAATTTTTGGAAAAACTTCAAAAGACTTGTTAATTGGAGTGATAAAGAGAAGATTAACTGTTTCTACATAGTTGATTGAAAACTTTTTAGAATTAAAGCAATTATTCTTCTTAGAGCACCATCAATATTGGCTTTCAATATATTCCAATTTAAATTTATTGATTGTCTTTATTTAAGTCTGAACTTAGAAGAAATTAATCTTTTTCCTCACAGTTTTAAAGAAGCCGTTCAAATGTTTAAGAAGAATATAGCAAAGGATCAAAGTATTTTTTTGAAGTTTTATTTAGCCTATCCAAATTTCATTACCAAGTAACAAGCCAAGCATCTAGTCTTTGTGGAAGTAAGTAATAATAATTTTTCACTCAAAGATGAACCCATTGGAGTAGTCTATGAAGAAGGCCAAATTTCTTAGATATTGTCTAATCAACTTGCAAGCATTTACTCATAGTGTTAAAACATTGGAAAAGAATCGTTTATTAAGACTCTGTACAAAGGACCAAATACTTTGCTTCTCAGCAAAACAAGTGGCAAAGTAATAAAGGAAAAGGATATGAATCTTCTAACAAGCTTTGAATTCCCTTTCTACGCACTGCAAGAACCACAAATGGAGTATAGGCCAGCTGTCCTTAATAGCCTATATGTAATGATAAAGCAAAGTGGGAACCACGCATGCATAATTTGTTCAAAAGGAAAAGAAGTGGCTGACACCACTAAAGACGAGGAGTTATCAGATGAGGTAATAATAGGAGAATGACGAAAGCCCATACGTCACCATGTGAATTATTAGTAGTCTGATGTAAGCACTTTACGTTTTCCTTGTAAATAGTTTTAAGAATCATTAAGCTATAAATAAGACCTCTTATGCTCAGGCAAGGTAGATTTTGAAAATTCTCTTTGAAAAATCTCAATTAAGAAGGTTTTCTTAGAAAAACTCTGTGCTAGTCCTTTCATGGGATCTAGTCGGATACTTGAGAGTGTGTCCAGTTATCTTGTAACATACCACCACTTATTATCAAGAAAAGTTTTTCGTTTCACTTAATCCTCTTTTCTAACACATTTATTCTACTCAATCACCAAATCAATTTACTCTTCGAAAGTGGAAGCAGCAATGGACTAAGAAGAAACATAAAATCAGTTACGGAAGCAGTAGTGGGCTAAAGAAGAATCTAAGATCAGGTATGTTAATTCAACTTCTCCTAAATAATTATTGTCAATATCATGTATTAGGATTAGTAAATGGAATTATTATGCCTATACTTTTTGATACTAAAGCATGTCTTAGTCATATAAGTAAAGATTTAGCAAATATAATAGAAGAAACAATACCAAGAACAATAGTAAAATATAATCAAGAAGAGAAAATTTTGAAATAAAAAACTAGAATAGATGTTTACTTTAATCCGAAATAAGAATTAAAACCGAATTATTTGTTGAAGAACAATTAAATATTAAACTACTTCTAGGAATAGATTTTCTTGAAACAAGTAAAATCATATGAAATTATATTTGAAGAATTAATTATATCACTAGAAAAGAGAAAAATAAGAATTTCAAGAATTAATCTAAGTATTTATACTATAAAAGCTCATATGAACAAAATAATATAAAAATGGAGATAAAAAGGAAGACAGAACCGATATAGATTTCTTACAGAATCTTTGAAGAAGAAGGAAATTATGAAGGAAATATTTTAATAAATAGATCTTTATTTAAGAAAATACAAAAAGAATATTTAGATTTAACAAAAAATGCAAATATGAAATGAAAAGAAAAACTACGAAGAATACTAAAAAGATTTGATCAAAGAGAAAATATTATTTATTATAGGAAATTAAATAATGAAGCACCAACGGATATAACCGATCCACAAGGAAATACTTGTATACAATTACTTAATAAAAGAAAACTTACAAATTAAAAAGAAATACAAAAGACAGAAGAAGATAGAAGAAAGATAGGATATATTCATATAAGAGCAGTAGTATTAATCAAATCAATTTTTCATGAAGAAATAAATTCACTTGTAGAATTAATATTAAAAGATAATAGAATTACTGACCTTAAAGAAAAGATACTAGGAGTAATAGAAAAAAACTTAGCCTATGAAAAACTAAAATTTGAAATATAACCAAATATAGGAATACATCTAAATACTCAGAGAATAGAGCAATCATTAACATTAGAGCATAATTTCTTAAGAAAAGATCTAATGAAATCAGGAGGTAAATTTTTTTCAATAACTTATTGTATCAGTTACGCCTTAACAAACTCACATCATAGTATTACTTTAAAAAAATGATAAAATAGACATTCTAGCCTTATTTAAAAACATAGGAAAAATTTACTGCTCCAAGAAAAATGAAATAACATAGCTAAGAACTTTTATAAATAAACTAAAATTATTAGAGTATAAAGAAAAGCAAATATCAAAACTTATTAAATTTAATGAACCAAAAAAATTGATGAAGAAAATGAAATTAATAAATTAGCAAATCAAGTAAATGACTTAACTCAATATTTAAAACATAAAATATGAATAATTTTGAAAAAAATTAAAAAAATTTGATATCAGAGCTAAGTACTAAAAGAAATATAATGAATAAAAATAGAAGACAAAAAGAAATACAAATTCAACATATTATTAATACTAAAGAAATAAGAGAAAGATTAAGATATTATATAAAAAATAAAAAATTTAATCAAGAACAAAAAGATAGGAAAATAAAGAGAATAAGCTATCACCTAAAAAGAATAAATAATTTATTAAAAAAATCATTATAAAAAAAAATGACCGATGCATCCATATTTTAGATTCCACCGAAATAGTCACCTTAAAAGTAACGTGTTTTCATAAATTCCTACCGTTGATTCCCTCGATGCAATAAATACGTAGGTCAACTCCGGAGACCTATAAGAATCCATGTACTAGCTGCTAGCAGCCCATGTTTCACTTTTCACCTTAAACACTGCACCTAATCAATCTACCATTCAAACCTAACTTTTGCTTGCCGCCCCTCGCTGTGGCCTCTCTCTTATGCCTCAGCCTTCTTGGTCCTCCAATCTAGATCTCGGAGTCCGGAAGAAACGCTCCAAAAAAAAAAAAAGAGAGAAATTTCAATATTGCGGGGTGCAATGGCCGAGTAGCACTTAAGAATAAGATAAGTCATATATCTAATATTTTTAATTCGATTGCTTTCATACCTACTGCTAAATCATTACGGTGTTGAACAAGAGGAAGTGAAACAATGTGAATTATTCTTGTGGTCCTTGGTTTCAACGCCCTACAATTTTGCTTTTGACATTTGATGTAACATAGTCAAACAAAACAAAGAAGGGTTACTTGACTCAATTGGATTGTTTATTTGCTTTCGTACTCTGTTTAGCTTTAGCCTACTGTCATGAGCACTGAGCACTTCTTCTTAATTTGCAGAATTCCCACGGCGTAATATCATTCCTCTCTTAGTTATCATGGAACTAATGGGTATGGCGATTTCGTTTCTGATCCTAGCTTCAATATCATCTTTTCAGTTTTCATGTTCAGCAATCTACGATCTTCGCAAGGGTTCATCCCTGTCCGTGGAGAAACCAGATGTTCTGCTTTCACAAAATGGCATATTCTCCGCTGGCTTTCACCCAGTTGGTGCTAATGCTTACTGCTTTGCCGTGTGGTTCACCCAAAACCCCACCCTGGTTTGGATGGCAAACCGCGACCAACCGGTAAACGGAAAGCTCTCTACATTATCCCTCGTTAAAACCGGTAATCTTCTCTTACAAGATGCTGGCCAGTTCATCGTATGGGCCACCTACACTTCTTCACGGTCACCCGTTGAGTTGGTTCTCACCAACACAGGTAACCTTGTTCTACGCGAAACAGGGACAGTGGAAGGGGTCACTTTGTGGGAGAGCTTTGATTTCCCAACGGACACTCTCCTTCCTCAGCAACAATTGACCAGGTATACAAAGCTCATCTCGTCAAGAAGTGAGAGTAACCATTCCTCGGGTTTTTATACGCTGTTTTTTGACAACGACAATGTTCTTCGCCTTCTTTACGATGGACCCGAAATTTCTAGCATTTATTGGCCAGATCCAGGGCTGGTGAGCTGGGAGGCAGGAAGGACCACTTACAATGGAAGTAGGGTTGCAGTGCTTGATTCTTTGGGGAATTTCAGCTCATCTGATGATCTTAGTTTCATGACATCTGATTATGGCACTGTGCTTCAAAGAAGATTAACACTTGATTACGATGGCAATATTCGAGTCTACAGCCGAAAAGATGGGACAGAAGGATGGTATGTGTCTTGGCAAGCCATATCAAAACCTTGTACTATTCATGGCATATGTGGTGCTAATAGCACGTGTAGCTATGATTCTGCTGGTTCCGGAAGGAAATGTTCTTGCATTCCAGGTTATAAACCCAACAATGGTAGTGATTGGTCTCTGGGGTGTGAACCCAAATACAATTCTCCTTGGCCTTGCATCAAAAGTGGGGCTTACTTTGTACGCCTACTCCATTCTGATTTCTATGGTTATGATTCTGAGTATACCCCAAATTGCACTTTACAGGAATGCTTGAAGCTATGTTTGCAATCCTGCAATTGCAAAAGTGTTCAGTATAAATTTAGCATCGAAAACGGCTACTTTAATTGTTACCCAAAAACGATGTTGTTGAATGGGTATCGTTCACCAGATTTCCATGGAGATATCTACTTGAAACTTCCTGCAAGCTACCCACAGTTGGATCTGCCTGAAGCATTGGTTGAAGGATTATATACCCCTTGTAATTCCAGCGAATCAATATTGCTTGAAAGAACTTACATGAAAAACCATCAAAATGGAAAAGTAAAGCTCTTGCTATGGTTTGCTTGTGGTACAGGAGTGCTTGAGCTGATCTGTATCCTTTTGGTGTGGTGTTTCTTGATAAGAACCCGACGAGACTCTGATGCTTACGCACAAGGGTACCTTCCTGTAGGCACTGGATTTAGAAAATATGGTTACTCTGAGCTGAAAAAGGCATCTAGACGTTTTAGCGAGGAGATTGGAAGAGGCGCGGCAGGGACTGTATACAAAGGTGAATTGTCAGATCATCGAATTGTAGCAATAAAAAGACTCAGTGAAGCTAAACAAGGAGAAGATGAGTTTCTTGATGAAGTAAGCATCATTGGAAGGCTTAACCACATGAACTTGATCAAAATGTGGGGATATTGTGCAGAGGGCAAGCACAGGTTATTGGTATACGAGTGCATGGAGAATGGTTCATTGGCTGAAAATCTTGGGTCCAATGCTCTGGACTTCAATACAAGGTTCAACATCGCATTGGGTATGGCAAGAGGACTAGCCTATTTGCATGAAGAATGCTTGGAGTGGATTTTGCACTGTGATGTGAAGCCTCAAAACATACTTTTGGATTCTAGTTATCAGCCCAAGGTAGCAGATTTTGGCCTGTCCAAGCTACTAAACAGAAATGACTCTCAGAATTCAAATTTCTCAAGGATAAGAGGCACCAGAGGCTACATGGCTCCAGAGTGGGTTTTCAATTTGCCAATTACCTCCAAAGTAGATGTCTATAGCTATGGGATTGTGGTCTTGGAGATGGTGACCGGAAAGAGCCCCACAATGGAAGTCCAAGAAGTTGATGGTACTGAAGCGAGGCAGTATTGGAGTCTGGTAACATGGGTGAGGCAGAAAAGGGCTAAGGGATCCCCATTGTCCTCGTGGTTGAAGCAGATAGTAGACCCTGTTATAGGAGGGAGATTTGACTCGGATAGACTGGAAACTTTGGTTGAAGTGGCTTTACAATGTGTAGAAGAAGACAGAGATGCAAGACCCACCATGAGGCATGTTGTAGAGATGCTACAAAGCCGTGAAAATGATTGAAACTTAATTAGCAATGACATCCTGCAGAAATTTCAGGGAGCGAGTTGTTTCCTGGTTTATTGCATAACAATTTGGAAAATGATTATCATGTATCACTTTTTACTTTACTTTTTGGATGTAATTAAATCTGAAATTGATAGAAAAAATTGATATAATTAATTGAACAAAAAATAATATAAAATTAATATTTGAGTGAAAATGATTTGAAGAAATTTTTTTCCCTTCTAACAGTTTGTCCAACTTATAATACTGTGGTCCGAGTTCACTGGTTCGTAATAATCTGTTCGGTCTGCCAATTTCTATGGTTGCTTTTATATGTATGGCACAGATTATATAAAATTCACAGTATTTGAGCTTAATTTTTATGATTTGAAAATTTGTTTCATTATAAAGTCTGACTTGGAGTTACCAGTGGTCCAAGTTAAATATAATAATTAAACAAATAACTTCTGAATCCTTTGTCCAACTCCTTTTTTTTTTTTTTTTTTTTTTTCTTATTTATTTTATGTAGACAGCTAGTATTTTTGTTTTGATAAATAATTGCCTTTTTCTTCTGTAAGTATTTTTATTCATGACAAGATAATTATCACTATCTGATTTGGCAGATTATATAAATGTAAAGTTACAAATATTAAGATTTATAAAATTAACTGGATTGACATGCTCTTAACTGCATAGTGTACTTTAAAGAGTAGACTGCCTGATTAGTTGATAAAACCATTCGAAAAGTGAAAGTCTCCGTCTTTTTGTTTTGAGACAGAGACACTGTTGCAAAGATTTTGCAGTCGCAAGAGGGAATCTTCCAGTTTGTTTTGAGTCTAACATACAATATTACAATTACAAGAACTGCGCCGTAGGAAGAGGTCCAGATGTTACAAGGGGATCACAATATTTTTTGACATGACTGGAGGATTCACTATTGAAAAAACAACAATAAAAAATGTTTGATTTTTCATACCGGCAAGAATTATAAGGATTATATATATACATTGGTCACATATACGTACCTTTATTTTGGGCATTAGCTGATTTAGTAATTCCGGCTGAGATTTGTAATGGGCTATGTGGCTAAAAAATCGAAACAAAGTTTTGACCAAGGGCCCATGACAGCTGGGCCCTGCAATTGGCATTCAGAATAAGGCCTGGATGCTTATGCCAGAGCACTTCTTCTCTATTAGAAATGGGGTATCACTCTACAGTAATCCATTCCGCAAGTGCCTTCCTAGTCCGACTTCACTAAAAAGGCCATCATTTAACCAAGACAAAAACAACTAACAATTATCATGTAGGCACCAATAAATTATGTTTGCGATTCTTCAACAACCAATATTGTGGTTGTTTACATGCTAAAATTAAGTGGATTGTGTCTCAAAAATATTGATTCATTTAGATTAATCCATTTTTTATTAACTCATTTAACTGTGAGCTAAATAGGCTAGTTCCCGTAGCCCTTATCTTTTTTAACTTTTTTTTTTATATTGTAACTTTATGTTTAGAGTTTAAAAGTTTAGAAGTGGTAATATGAATTTATTTTAGAACTTAAAAGCTTAATTTTTTTGTATGACTTTACTTTATAAATTAGAAATTAGAATTAAAATCTTGGATTTGAATTTAAATGTTGTATTAACCTTATATTATATAATTTTTAAAGTAAATATTAAAAAAAAAAGACAGTCCGTTTAGACTTATTGAAATAGAATACTAACATATTTAAACTCACATCTTTTCAATTTGCTCCATTTAATCCACAGGCTTAAATGGGTCAAGCTGACTCATTTAACAGCCCTATCACATATATGTAAGATGTAGGGTCAAACATATTGTCATCGATATATATGAATTGATTTCACTTCCCGAATGAAACAATATATTTAACCCAAAAGAGTTGAAATTGTATCACATGACAATCTTATCCACCATTTCTCCCTAATGTTATACTCTATTTGACATAGAACCAAATGATAAAGATACTCAGGATCAAGAGATTCAATCTCAATAAACAGAAATATATTTCATATTAAATTCAATAATAAAAAACATATTATTTTAAAGTGATGATAGAAAGGATATTTATAGCTCTCTTACAAATACAAATCAAATACAAATACAAATCAAATGTGTGTGTGTGTGTTATGTGTGTGTGTGTTTAGATGATAGGTAAAAATGAATAAAGGAAATGGAAACAAATTCTCTTGTTTGAGAGTGAGTTTAAAATTTCTCTTGTACTTCTTGAAAACACAATTTGCTTACTACTCTATCTAACTCCTAGTGGGTTATAATGGCATATAATATTTATAATTGTGTTTTGGAAACTAAATATTTTCATTTATTAAAAAAATATTGAATTAAAAATGATATTAATTGTTACTTTTTACGAGTGATTTGAATTCAAATATTCATATATAATAATCAAGTATAAAAAGCATATGAGCACTAGGCATTTATAAGAGACTCCCAAATGTGTGCTTATGTATGAGCTCTTTGTCAGTACATATTTCCCCCCTCTCTATTTGCACTGTCAAATAAAAGAGGCTTGATATATCATAATCCATTTGTCGTAAGTTTGTTTGTACAAGCACAAATAGCACAACTGGTCCATGGCTTTTCCTATAAGCTTAATGACCTAAGTTTAAACTTTAAACCCTTTCTCCCATAATATTTTAACTAAAATAACTCACAGACCCGTGGCATAAGTTGTACCAAATAAGACTTTGACTTGACGTTTTAGAAGCAAAAGAAGGGTCAGAGGATTTACAAAAATAGCAAGCTCTCATAAAAGTCAAAGCGAAAAATAATGGATGAGTACATGTTATTTGAAGCCGCTGTGGCGTTCGTTGTTTTATCAACTCTATTTTGCCTAGTGGATCCCGTTGCCTAGCCAAAAAATTTGACCAAACTCACGAATTGAAGCATAAAATAAGGCTTGCCATTTGCCCAGTTAGGCCATAGGGCATGCCAATTCTATAGTTATCGAAACAGATAATTTGATTAATAAATTGTTTATATCAATACAATGTATTGGTTGCATGACTCCAATGGACTATGTGGATAGGCTGAGAAAAAAATAATAATTAAAGACTAGTAGTAGATAATGAAATGAGTTTGAACTGTAGGGTAGGGGAGGTAGTTGGCATTATTATTATTATTATTGCAGCCTCGCTGCCTCAGATTGACCCAAATTTGGCGTTTGATGGCTTTAGTTCAGTGCGCATGGTTTCACTGAGCCATCGCACTCATTTACGTTTGACGAATAATAATTTGTGTATTTTCAAAAGTAGTATGTTATTTGTATATTTTGCTCTCATAGAATAAAATTAATGGGTACCTCTGTGTGTATTTGAGTGGATAATTTATGTGAAGAAAATAGTGATAGAGAAAAAAAGAAGAAACAAAAGTGAATTATCGTAATAAAATAATTGAGATTTGTATAAAAAAGTTTCGTTTCGGCTTTGATGGGATGTATAACATAATATTCATATATCTTTAGACCTCCTAATACTACCATTTCTCGTCCCAGCTGGATTGATAAAACGTAGAAGTTTCGTGGTGATAAACGATAGTTACATATAGCTCCATATCTAACTATATCGAACGTTTTATTAAAGAAATAATTCTCAGTTTTGGACCATGACATGAGACATTAGTCCTGTGAGTTCATCTGGCATATATCTAGTCAGAGTTCGTTATTGATATCTTAGTAAGAATTCATTCGTAATGCACTGTTGGGATCTTAGCATAACGAATGTCAGACCACAACATTTGGTAGTCGCAACATTATCGTGAGATTTACACAATGAATAAATTCTATGATTATTCGTAATTGTCAATTACGATTTTACATAATAATAGCGTTCGTCGTCTTTGAATGTTTATAACTACAGTATCAATATTCTGATTTTATAAGGATCCTTAACAACAATCAAGGGAATACGTTTCTCTATCCATCCTCTATAAATATCAGACTTAATCACCTTCAACAAGTAACTATTATCCTTTTACGCTGAGTTTGGTGTACCTGATAGTATAAGATATGATAGTATAAGACAATAAGATTAGATTTGATAGTATAAATAAACTGATAAACTCTTATACTATCAAATATTTGATGCAAATAGTATAAGTAACTTGATAGTATATATAATTATCTACTATGACCATATTACCCTTCATCACTCTTGAGTAAAAATTAGTATATCTACAAATCAACACATCCAAAAACAATTTTAACTCTGTGAAATCCCATGAGGATAGGTGCGAAATCTATTATTATTATATTTTTGTAATCTATTATTATTATATTTAATAATAATATCAATTAGCAAAACAATAGGTGCGAAATCCCATAAACCGTTGATGGCTCCTGGTGCTGGTCTTTGTGGTGTCTTCAAGGATGGTGTGTCCCACCTCCCGTTCCCTTTGTATGTTTTCGAAGCGGTCCAATATTTGGATTGAAGTCCTCATCTCCTCAAAAACACACAAATAATACAAAGAAAAATTCACCAAAATAAGGCTAGAGAAGCTATTGAAGGAGAGGTCGAGGTAGAGGAGGGAAGGGAGGGAGGAGAGGGTGTCAGGGATGGGGGTGGTGAGGAGGTTTTGGGAGAGAGAGGGGGGAGGCGGCAGAGGGAGATGGGGAAGGGGCAAGAGAGGTTGGAGGGGCTTGGAGTGAGAGTGATAAAGTTGAGGGATAAGATTGAAAAAGATATGTTATCAAGCCTAATCAGGGGGTGAAGTAGAGGATAGAATAATTATGTTAGAGTAGGATAAAAATGTTGAATCTGATTTCATTATACTATCATGTTAAATCACTAAACACTTTATAAGACCTGATAGTATTAGTTAATACTATCATGTTCTCCTTATCCTGTTCACAAAACATAGTCTTACTTAAATCATACTTGTGTACAACCTGACTTGAGAGTTAGAATGCTTTTACAAGTACTAATCATCCCTATTTCAACACGCTCCATTGTTGTTCAAGAAAAAAAACACTCATATATGTACATGCCTATTCAAGTAAACTTTAGTATCTACTACTAAACATTTTTTTTAATTTAGTGTAATTTATATGATAGTTGAAAAAAAAAAAAAACAGGTATAACTAGGTTAAACTCTTAATAGATTGTATGTTTCCCTTAGGATCCAACGTTGTTTCTTTTCAAGTTGAAGAGATTTGCCAGTTTTTGTTATGATACTCACCAAGGATCACCACCTAGTGATAAAAGAGCTACAAACAATAAATATTCGTATAAAATGAAATGAGATGATCATATATAGCTTTTGGGTGTTGCAGACATCCATGCATTTCTTTTTTTTTTTTTGAGAATGACATTCATACAGAATTTAAATCGTAGTTTAAGATAATATTTTTATCGGGAACAATAGTATAAATTAATCAAATGATTTTTTAACACATCCTTTTATTTTAAATACGTAGAGATATTGTTGTCAAAAACAGCGCAGAAGAGGCATGATCACAAATGTTAAATATAACAATTGAAAGGAAAATGTGCATCTCACGTTACTTTTTTTTTACATAAATTTTTATATCATATGTCAATTCTTGTGATTAAGTGAGAGAAGAGTATTTATATGTGAACATTCATTTCAATAATAAGTAATGTGATGTAAAAAATAATATAAAAAAATGATATAAGAAAAATGGGATTGTAATTAAAATGTGTAGTGCTTACCACTTATTCTAAATACAAAATAGCACAGATTTGTAGAAGATTAAGAAGAAGAAAACCAATTATGCAGCAGCATAAATGCAAAACAAAGATAATCAAGGAAAACACAAGAAGATATAACTAACGAAGGGCAACTCAGTTTTCATGGGACTGAAGCATCTCCGCTACTTGGCTCATGGACGGTCTTTCATTCATGTCATCTTGCACACATTGCAAAGCCACTTTAACCAAAATCTCAACCTGCGAAATATCGTATCGGCCTTCCAAGTTGGGATCTGCTATCTCCTCAATCCAAAACTTACTTGTGGAAGCACTGTTTATCTTGTCTGTCACCCACGTCACCAACCTACGCTGCTCTATGCCCCCACTGTTCTCAAAGCTGTGGATTTCCATTGGGCTCTTTCCAGTTACCATTTCCAACACAACAATCCCATAACTATAAACATCCACTTTAGAAGTGATGCGAAGATTGTAAACCCACTCCGGAGCCATGTAACCTCGAGTTCCTCTTATTCTAGAAAAACCAGAACTGCCACGCTCATCTCTATTCAAAAGTTTTGACAATCCAAAATCTGCTACCTTGGGTTGGAAATCAGAGTCTAGGAGTATATTTTGAGGCTTCACATCGCAATGCAAAATCCATTCCAAGCACTCTTCGTGTAAATAAGACAGACCTCTCGCTGTACCTACAGCTACATTAAACCTCTTGTTCCAATCAAGTGCTTTAGAAAAGAGATTCTCTGCTAAGGATCCATGCTCCATATACTCATACACCAAGAGCCTGTGCTTCCCTTCGACGCAGTATCCCCACATGTCAATCAAATTCATGTGGTTCAACATGCCAATGGTGCTTATTTCGGCCATGAATTCAGCTTCTCCTTGATTAGCTTCGCCTAGGCGTTTGATAGCCGCAACACGATGATCATATAATGTCCCTTTGTACACAACCCCTGCTGCTCCTCGCCCAATCTCCTCACTGAATCCCCTTGTGGCGCTTTTGAGCTCTGCATAGGTGAACCTTTGAAATCCTGTAGCAGAAAGAAGATGTCGTTGTTGATCTCCTGTGTCAGGTTGCTTGCTGGTTCTAAACAAGAAGAACCACACAAGGAAAATGGTGGATATCTCAAAGGCCCCTACCCCGCAAGCGAACCAAACCAAGAAATTCAACGTAGAGTTTCTTCGAGGTATTTCATAAAATCTATTCAGCCGTTGAAACAAACCTATTGAACAGTTCAAGGGTGAATGTTTAAGAGGCTTGTTGGAGGATAACAGAGTAGCCTTTGGCAATTTTAGATAGATTTCTCCATAGAAATTTGGGGAATCCCTTCCGTTGAGCAATATTGTTTTAGGGAAACAATTATAAGTACCAACTTCGTTGAATTTGAATTGGACACCTTTGCAATCATCACAAAGTTCCAAGCATATATTTTCACATTCTTTCAAGCTTGAAACGCGGTGTACGCTCTTGTCATAGCCGAAGAATTCCATGCTGGAAAGATGGAGGAAACCAGCAGAGTCACTGCTATTGCAAGAGAGATCAGCAGGGTTAAAATCAGGTTCGCACCCTTGAGTCCAGTCGTTTGGATCCTTAACCTTAAATCCTTGCAAACAATAGCAAGTCCTGCCAGAGACAGGATCATAAGTGCACATGCTGTTAGAACCACAAATGCCATGAACGGTACATGGTTGTTTAATGGCGTGCCATGACACCTCCCACATCTTATGGTCCTCGTTGAAGCTGTAGAGACGCAAGTTACCGTCAGGATCCATCATGAGTCGTCTATACAGTCTCCTAGGATAATCGGTGGAAGAGAATTGGAACCCATCAGAGGACGTGAACTTGCCATATGAATCTAGGACCGCAATTTTAGTTATATTGTAGGTGGATCTACCATTATCACTTGGCAGTTTCCACGGTTCTGGCCAGTACACGCTAGATAGGGTAGGAGCTTTGAAAAGCAAGCGAAGAACGTTGTCGTTGTCAAAATAAAGTTTATAGAAACCGGATGAGTAGTTGGTGGTGCTTCTTGATGAAACCAGGCTTGCATTCTCTGTGACTGCTTGGCCGCGAAGAAGGGTATCTGTTGGGGAGTCAAAGCTTTGCCAAAGGACAGTGCCTTCTTGTAAAGTACGAAGAACGAGGTTACCGTTGTCCATGAGCTTCAGCTGCACTTGGAAAGGGGACACGGTCTCGGTGGTCCAAATAGTGGTTCTTCCTGCATCGATCAAAACGAGATTGCCATTTTTCCAAAGTGATAATTTCGAGTATTTTCCGTTGACGGGTTCGTCCCGATTTGCCATCCAAACAACGGTGGGTTGATTGGACCTTGTGAACCATACGGAGAAGCAGAAAGCGTTGTCACCCACTTGGAAGAAGCCCGCCGAGAAGTCACCATTGGCTGAAACCAGGGTGTCACTTGGTTTCTCAACCGAAAGAGACGAGCTCTCTGGGAGTGTATCTGTCACCGCAAATGAAGTTGAGGCAATCAGGAGAATGAGGAGGAGGAAGACTAGGATGTGCATTGCTAGCGCAAAAAAGATGAACTGATAGGATAATGAATTAGATTGGCTTCTACAAGGATCGTGTAAGTACATATATATATATATATAAGTCTCTGTTAAGACTAAATCAGAGAAGGGTTCATAGATGGCTCCCACTAATTTGAATGATTAATCTTTGGTTGGTCATAAAACTTAAAAAGAGAGATTTTTATATTTAGCCAAAATAAAACATCCGAATTATACCACCATAAACATGTGACAGATCACTTAAATAAGGTGGCATAAGATAGAAATTAATTATATAATCAAAATAAAATACACATAAGGGTTTCTAAAAGTCGGACGACTTTTCTAGTTATACAGCATTTTCCTTTTACATACTCTATATTATTGAGTGTATATTATTAGATGTGGGCATATGGGTCAACTTGATTCAAACCAGCCAGTCCGCGACAGACCAATGTTAAACGGGTCAGATTGGGTTAGCCCGTTTAACATAATATCAGCCCGCGTCTATATCCCTTTACCCTGCGGATTTGCGAGCTTGCATGCAAACCCCGACTAAATCTTTTCTTTTTTTTTGGGCTTTTTTTCTCCTTTTAAATGCTTGAAAATAAAGCTTGATATCAGCCTACCAATTACTATATAATACAGAACAAATTCGACAAATCAGTTACTACATATATTGTATTCTAAATAATTAACAATTAATAGAGAGCAATTAACAAATAACTTATCAAATGAGTTACACATAACAATTAAATAGAGCTATCATAAGAAGTTGTCACTTACACAAAGCAATTAACAAATTTGAGAAATCGAAAAGTCTCATACACACAGATAGAGAGTGGAAAACACACAAAATAGAAGAATAGAAGCTGGTAACATGGTAGATGAGGGTGTGACTGTGTGGAAGGACCTCAGAGTCTGAGATTGATGCCACAGGTGGATGAGGGCGTGGGTGGACCTGCTAGTGCCAACGTGGTGGCTGAACAATGTGGTGAAGAGAGATACAAACGGTGCAGTGACGAGATAGACAAACGGCAAGGTGAGACTCTCAGACGGGACACTGATATCAGAGCAGACAAACGGTCGATGATACCTTGACAAGTTGATAGGCAAAGCAAACGTACAATCGTTGAGAGGGATGGTGATTGAGGTTGAATGAAGGCGGCAAAGGCTAAGAGGGGTGGTTGGGATGATGATCGTATACTATCAGTGTCTAGAACTCTAAGGGCCCGTTTGGTATGCAGGATAGGATAAGGCCTGATTGTATTAGGCTTGATAGTATAAGACCTGATAGTATAAGACTTGATAAATTTTTAATACTATCCTGTGTTTGGTATAACATTGTATAAGATATTATGTTGTATAAGATAATACTATCATGTGTTTGTTGATGCACTGTATAATATTAGATATGATAAAATATTAATATTTTTTGACAAAAATACCCTTTAATAAAAAATATACTATATTTATCTAAATTTATCATGTTATACTAATTTTTTGAGAAAAAATTGGCTTTGTATTTTCATTTGGTCTCCATAAAATTTGTTATATTAAATTTATTCCTATATTTTAAATAATTAAAAAATATTTGTATTTTTTTTTTTTGGCTATAGATGGATTTGATCACAGGTTTATTAATTGAATTAGCTAATATCTTCAAAAAGAAATTGTATTTACAATCCAGTCAAAAAAAAAATTGTATTTACAAATTATAAAATTATTATAAGCAAATACATTTAACAAATATATGCCAATTTCTTTGGTACAGTATATGCCGCTTTCCCTTTCAATTACATCGAATATAATTTAAAATTTAAAGAAAGAAAGAAATTGAACAATTAAACTCATCCATTTTTATATATTAAATTGGAGTATTCTTATTTAAAGGTTACTTAATTTATTTATGCTACTATCCCTCAAAAAAGTCTTAAAAGTCTATAAAAAAAAATCATGACCGCTATGTATATTAAATAAAAAATAATTCTGCCTTCACAACAAAAATTAGCAAAAATCTAAAAGATGTTTGGATCGAATAGTCATTTTTGTCTTTATTTTGGTAAAGCTCATCTTAATAGTAAAAATTCACAAGAATTTATATAGCTATTTAGTTTCTGAATGCAACACATAATATGAAAAATAATTCAGTTGTACACATAATTTCATAAATAGTAATCATCAAGTTCTAATAGTAAGTACCATAAAACACCATCAAATTAAAAATAACATCAAGTTTTAATATCAAGTACCATCAAATCCTTACAACTGTAGTCTACTACATATTTTATTTCTAGTTTTGAAAGACTAACACCATTAGTTATCATCAAGTAAATCTTTCACAAATTGAACTCTGTGTTCACCTTGAAACCCCCAAAACAAATGCATAAGGGGAAGGTTTTGCATAAGCAAACGACCAGCCTTGTTGCGTTCTCTAGGTGTGAGGTCTTCCAATTTCATCAATTCATCAGTAATAGCCCTTGAATCATCATAGAAGTCTTTCACAACCTTCACACCTTCAGATATTACCTTGACACTTTCTACCATGGCATTCATCCTATCAGCAGATTTTTCAACAACTTCTACAAGTGAACTAGCAAACTTGTCCATACTAGTAGCTAATATATCTTCTCCTCTTGACCTCTTTCTCACTCGTTGACCTTCAGAATGAGTATCTTTTGCCTTATTTTTATTTTGGTTCATAGACATTGATCGAGTGACATCCTGAATATCATCATCACTCAACCCAATGACTCCCTCCGGAAGTTCTGTAGTAGCATTGTTTCCTTGAGCTTGTTCTTCTTTGTCTAAGTCCTCAGGTACATCAAAAAGTGCTTGAATTTTTCCCAGGTATACGATCCTTTCCAAAGATAATCATCAATCGATTAAAATGAGGAAACACTTTGGTCCTATAGTTCTTCAAGGTTACATCTTTCTTTACACATAAAACAAACATAATAGTCATATTAGTTAGTTAAAGTAGACAAAAAAAATGACATACGATAAAACTAATTAAAAAAATTAGAGAACCTTAACTTGGATGTAGGCATTCCACACATCATCACTGTCAACTATAATCTTCTTATTTACATCATCCCATCCAAAACCACTTGTGTTCAGCATGTCATATATATTACTATACTCTGTCTTAAGCCTCCTCATGATTGATTCAAT
This sequence comes from Ormosia semicastrata, assembly GCA_029884595.1. NCBI lineage: Eukaryota > Viridiplantae > Streptophyta > Magnoliopsida > Fabales > Fabaceae > Ormosia > Ormosia semicastrata. The sequence continues at coordinate 8,796,437 of JAQQTO010000046.1, read as the reverse complement.
ATGTGGTTTCACCTTTATGCCTGCTTCAGGAAACCTAACCCCCAACTTTTGTTCTAACCATTTAAAAGTACCATTTTTAAATTGACCAAAGATCGACCTTTTGTTTAGAACCGCTCTCTCTAAGAAATCTAGCATGCATTAAACTCTTCATCACTCCAACCCCTACGTTCTCCTTTAATTTTGCCACTTGTTGAGTACTTTCAGATGCCATACCTATCAAATATATTAACACGTAATACAAGTGTAGAAAACCAACAACAACTAACTAAATCAAAATAAAAAATAAATAAAACTCAATAAAACTGCATGTATTTTACAAGTTCTAATATAAAAGTCATAATACAGTACACCATCAAAACATAAAAGTATATCATAACTTTAAGCAACCAAAATATAAAAGTACATCATAACTCCATCGACAAGAACAAGAACAAGCCTTCATTTAGCCTGAATGAGCAACCCAATCATTATACATTTCATTTGCCAATGCATCCCTCCATGCAGTCCACGCTTCACTTGTTTCAATGGTTTCTATGCTATCATGTAGTTCCACATCCTCTTCTTCGTTAATTGACATGTTACCAAACTCTATTTCTAATGGATCTACCAACATCTCCCTCCTAATCAAATTGTGCAATAAGCAACAAGCAATAATAATTCGATTATGAGTTTTAACTGGATAATAACTTGGACTTCTAAGAATTGCCCAACGCATCTTCAATAATCCAAATGTTCTTTCTATCACATTCCTAGCTTGAGCATGTCGCTTATTGAATACTTCTTCAGGAGTTGCTGGGACATGTCCACGTCTCCACTCACTAAGATGGTATCGGGTTCCCCTATAAGGGGCAAGAAACCCTTCCCCATTAGTATATCTAGCATCTACCAAGTAGTAGTATCCTATTTCATAAAACAAGATTCAATATTTTTTTTTTTTATAATAAGGTTATCAATTTGAAGGTAGTTTTCACGTTCTTACCAGTTGGAACTTTAAGACCATTTCTTCTATTAATTGCGTCGCGCAATACCCTAGCATCTGAAGCCGAACCCTCCCATCCCGGCAACACATATATAAATTTCATGTCTCTTGAGCACACTCCTAACACATTTGTGGCAATTTCACCTTTTCAACTTCTATATCTTGGTTTGTCGGCCTCAGGAACATTAAGACCAATATAGGTTCCATCTAAAGCTCTAAGACAACCCTAAAATAGATAAACAAACCATCTTTACTAACTCATGTGAAATAAACAGAAACAATGCAAAAGTTTAAAAGGAACATTTGATAACACTAATATAGTTCATACCTTAAACCATTTCCACCTATCATCAGTGCAATCCTCAGGTACTGGATCCGGTGCCCTAAGTAAATTTCCTTGCAACCTCAACATAGAGTTCAACACTAAATTGAAGTATCTACTAACAGTTTCTCCCGAACGTTGAAATTTAAACTTGATAACACGATTTTTAGCATGGTGACCTAATATGTGTAAAAACATAGCAACTTGTTCTTCTATTAGTACTAATCCATCTTCCTTTAGCCTACCCTCAACACGTAGAAGAGAACACAACACTTGAAATGTATAAGTATCCATTCGAAGTTGTTCCACACATGCAACATCATCATTTATTAGTCTCCTTATGAATGTTACCCTTGATTCTTCCCTTACCCTTGGTATTACCCGTCGCCTTAATGATAATCTCTCATGTTGTCTTTGGGCTACACGACATACATGTAGGTATGACATAATACATACAGTCATCATCTCCAAAAATGCTTGTTCCATAATCAAGCATATTGACATGACATTAAGGAGCTCACTTATATCATTAAGCCATCCATTTGGGTCATTTAGCCATCGATTTGGGTCAAGTCTTTTATTTGGATCCATATCACCTAAAAATTTAAAAATCGCTCATTAAAAGATCCATATCCACCAAAGATGGATACAAGGCTATAATGAAAAAAAAGTGCAACAAAGGTTATCTTCATCCTTCACTATGATTTGGTGGTTATAAATGTTTTGCTAGTGTTTTGTAATCCATTTCCAAGCAGTACAACCTTATATGAATGATCATTATGAATGGTTTTTGTTTTTGAAATAGTAGAAAGAAAAGAGAAAATGTAATCTTAAAACTCTGTGAACTCAATTTCATGGTTTTTGTTTTTGATGTCCTAGCACTGAGGGAGCAAGGTTTCAAGTTGTTTCATAGTTTTACAGTGACCTTTGAGATCGCAAAACATGCTCTTTTTCAAATTTTTAGTTGCCCTCAAATTTGTAGCATATTGGAGTTACATATCAGAGGTAATAGATTTAACATTTTGATGAATTTCAATTATTGTATAAAAGTAAGTTACTTATGGGTCAAAATAAATGTTTTTCCAATATATGTAAATTCAATGTTCGTTTCAGCAGAGACATTCTCAAGTAGCAGAAGAACAAGACAATAAGTACTGATTCCTTTTAACTGCTGAATGATTGATTGCACAATAGCCCAAAAACTTGAAAACAAAAATACATTCCAATGTATTAGTCTAGTATCTCAAGACAAAGACATTTGCCAAATAAGATGAAATGCCAAAATGTCAACGCATTGACAAAGTAAAATTTCCAAGCAAAAGACAATGCAATAATAGATTAAATGGCAAGTCCGCTTCAGAAAGAAAAGCTTATTTCAGCATACTTATATTCTCCACCTTAAAAATGTAGTACCAGTTAAGAATATGATAAGCGTAAAAATGGCAAAAATACGAACTAGTTGAGGCAAGATGGTAAGAGACTGAATCACATGTAACATCTCTGAAAAAACAGGGGAATCTTAAAACTTCCAAAGTTCTTCTGCCGCTTATTGAGTGCACTCCTACTAAATGATTACTCGAAAACCATTTTCCTATGTCACTAATTAGGAGTATTTCCAAGCAGTATTTCCATTACCAAGATTTATTTATCAAAGAAACACGTTTAGGTAGCCTTATATGAATGATCATTATGTCACTAATTAGGAGTACAATTTGTTCTTATTATCAATGAAAGTACAACTTACAGCAAGCTTGTAATTGTTAATGAAAGTACAACACTACTTCAATGATTAAGAAAGTGTTTTGCTTCTCTGTTCATATGTTTCTAGATTTTAAGCAAAAGAATAAGGTATTTTTCTATTATATATCCTTATAATCATAGATTTTAAGCGAAAGAATAAGGTGTTTTTTTTAATAACTTCAAATTCTTTAACTAATCCTATCAATATGAAATATTATGTGCTTATGGGTCTTTGGAGTTTATCTACTGAGTTTTTTGGGGGCTGTGAGGGTGAGGCAAAGATATCAATTGGAATGGCTATAATAGATCTCATTCTATATGTGAACTTGTGAAGTGTGAGCTTTGATAGGGAAATGATACCTGCCTACTGTGACTAATGAGACATTGCAGAATATCCTCAAATTTTTCATTGTTATTTGTAACAATTAATTGATCAAAAAATCATTTATGAGTTAAATTATTGGATAGGCCAGAACCTAATCATAAATTTCTTAGAAATATATAGCACGTAGAAGAGTACTCCCTGTGGTTTTGATGGTTGAAGCCAATATAATTTACTGCAATGATCTGTTGCTATATATATTATGCAAATAATGTAAGAGCAAGATGGAAATCAATATACTTTGGCTGAATATCCTAAACTTAAAATTTATTCTTTCCCTTCAATTATACCAGCTTTGATATAAAATGTTGAATGTTTCCTGATAACAAGAAAATAATATTTAAGGATAGGGAAGGTTACTTAGTTAATGTTCTATTTTAAGTGTTAAAAAATGAACTACTTCAACGAATATGCATTGATTGCACTTTCCAATAACTTAAAAAGGATGTATTCTATGAAGTTGCTTACTAGATGACGTCTTGACAGTAATTTGAGAAACAACTTAAGAATTAAGAAATTAGTAAATTCTATTTGCTAAAGATTTGATTAGATTTATCATTTATGTGTTATGAATCTGAAATTCCAATTATGGTGATGTTTTGCTTATTTGCTAATATTATTTCTTAGCACCAATTTTTTTTAAAGTACTTATTTGCATATATGAATATTTATAGATGCGAGGTTTGTTCAATAGCAGTCTTCCATGTTACAATTGAATATAAAAAGACTTAATAATTTATTCTCCTCTTGAGTTTTACCTAATAACAAGTTGGTTTTTTAGTTTTTATGACCCAAGATGAAATCATATGTGCCTCCTATAGTAGGTTCTCTGTTAGTTTGGCTTTCTAAATTTATGGTTCTGCTATGTTATTTAATTTAGCTCCTCTGACTTTTAAGTTTTAGCTACATTAGTGAAATTATCTACTTTGAATCCAACTTGCTCTGTGAAACTATCTAAATTTTTTGAACATTTTGCAATTGCATTCTACTCCTTAAGCAATAAATCTTTAAAAGAGTAGTTTAAAACTAATAAAAGATAACCACACCTACTAAAGTATTCTTTGGCAACAAGTTCAACATCAACAACATGTTATTTTCTGGCAACTCATTCTTGATAATGTATTGAAAGCATTCTCAAATATTGAAAGCATACAATAGTTGAAGCATTTGTTGATTACTCCCTAGTAAATGTTTTAACCCCCAAAAGAAAATGATTCACAATAATTTTTTTCGTCACAAAAAGAAACTAAGTTGCTACTTGCTAAAAACAATTATCAATCTGAAGTTAATATCATTTAAATGCATCAACAGCAACACAGATGAACTTCCAAAAGTTGACAAAAGCATATGTTCAAAAGACAAATACCTTCAAATGGTGTTCGGTGATGAGCAGGAATATGCAAGCAACAAACTTCAAAAGCCCTGTATTACAAAAAAGTAAAGGAGAAAAGAGAAAACAAAATAAAATTGCATGAAAGTACATAGAATAATTTTTCTGAACAATACAAGAAACTTGTCAATTTCGATTTGTACACAACTATGAGCAACATAATAATAGATTAAAAGAAGACTTTTCTCTTGAAGAAGCTTAAATATTGCCATTAACCTTCAGTATAATATGTATTCACAACAAATACAAAGGTGGGTCTAATCCCATAATAATCAAGTTCGTATGACAACAATCCATTTACCCAGACGTGATTTAAGTTCATATTAGATCAGCTAGAGAAAATAGAGAGGAAGTTAATGGAACAAAACTAGAGAAAATAAAAGGAGTGACGTACCTTGAAGGCAGAGGAGGGGAGAAGTTAATGGCTTGCTTAGAGCTCGTCGGCAATGAGAAGAGGGGAGAGGGTGGTAGTGAGAAGACAGAGGAGAGTATCGGGGTTCACTGTGTTGGAAGGGGAAAAGTTTTACATGAGCTTATACATCAAATCCTAATCAGGCCTAATCCTACCCCTTGAGGCCTGATTAAATTATACATCATTTTAATGTATAAGAAAAATTTGTTGGATAAGTTTATACAATACTATGGTTTCACTAAACAACGGATAAAGTCATAATGTATTGTATAAGGTTATCCTATCATGCCTAATCCATTATGCCAAACGCGCCCTAAGGTTTTTCTCTCTTTGTTTTACAATTTTACTGTCTTATTTTTTTCATCATTTTCAAAAATTATTTTAGTAGAAATGTTTTATCCTTCTACTTAATTTTTTTACTAATTCTCCTAATTACTTAATAAAAAAAATATTGAATATTTTTTATATTATCAAGACATTAGATACATTTATTTTTTTATTTAATATTTTTTCATTTAATATTAATAAGATTATTAGGAAGAATTTGTAGGAAGATATAACATTACTCTTATTTTAAGAGAAATGATTTATCCTCCTACTCAATTCTTCTAATTATTAAATAACGCAAGTATTAAATGTTTGTTATATTCTCAAAATATTAGATATATTTATTTTTTTATTTAATACATTCTTTATTTAGTATTAAAAAAATTATTAAAAAAATTGTAAGAGAATATAAAATTACTCTTATTTTAAACATTCATCCATAATTAGGCTGCTCTCTCAATTTGTCTAGTTTTCCTAAATAAAAAAATAGTAAACAGGTATTATGGAGGTTCGTGGGCTGGCTCGCAAATTTGTGAGTTTATAAGCTTTTAAGCCTACATTTTAATTAGCTTACAAAATATCTAATCTTAATTCATGTAAATTGTGAGTTAAATGAACTAGTCTGTTGATCACGATCTGTTTATTCAGCTCTATATACTATATACCATAGTTATATAGATTAATTTTTTTTTTATTAAATTTATAATGTTATAATTAGGGTATTATACATTTCATCCTACATGATCACCTAAACATTTTTCAAAACTTAAAAAGTACGAACACTTTGAACATTTCAATTCAATAATAATATTACGGTATTTCCAAATCACTTTTTGTACACTATTTTTATACTATTTTCCTTTTCGATAATAAAATAAAATAAATATATTTTTCAAAATACATTTTCTTTTATTAATAAAATAGATGTGTACAAAAAATGCACAAAAATAATAGGCAAGAATGTATTTCTATAATAATTTATTACGTGGGCTTCTTCCCGTCTGCAATGCATCGTACTTTCCCGTGGGATGTGTATGTCAACACCCATGAGGCCGAGGCCAAACATTTCATATTTTAAATAAAATAAAATAAAATAATATAATATAATACTGTCAACTTGGTTTCAAGCGTGTGAACAGATTTATGCCTTGTATCACTATTCTTGATTAGAGTTGGTCAAACGAGTTAAACTTGTCGGATTAATTCGTCAATTTGTCATTTTTTTTATAGATTGAGTTTAAGAATTAAACTCATATTTTTTTTCAATCCGTATAACTCGCATTGTATATTTAAGCGATTAAAGCGGCGAGAATGAAGTACTTCTGTGAGTTAAATTTTTTTTTTAAAAAAAATGATAAGTAATACTTATAAATAAAAAACTCTTTAAATGTTATATAATTTATGTTTAAATTTTTAATTAGACTATTTTAATAATTATATTTTAGATATGTGGTTTGTAATTTTTTACCATTATTATTTATTATTTTTTTATAATATTTTTTGATTTTTTATTTTTTTTTTTTTTAGGAGGATTAAGCTAAGTTAACCCGCCAACTCATTTATTTTTTTTATTTTATTTTTTATACGGCCAACCCGCTTAACCCTTTTAAAGTAGAGTGGGTTAATTCTTCTAAACCATTTTTTAAAACGGGTCAACCCACTCTGCCTCACATTTTAGCTGGTTGAAACGGGTCGAGATTGATCAAGGTAAGTTAGCCCATTTTATCAACTCTGTTCTTGATTCTTAGACTAGTGCAATCCTACATTATAAGCGAAAAAAAGTACAACCCATAAATGATTACATAATAATTAATGTTTCAATCTCAATTTTCTCACATTATTCTTTTTTACATTAATTTTTATATCACATCATTTATTACTGAAATAAATATTTATATATGAACAATTTTTTAGAGATTTAATCATAATTATTAATATGTAATATAAATAATATAAAAAAGTGATATAAAATAAACATTTTCCTTAATATTTCGCATGAGAATAGTCTTTGATTAAATATAATTTCTACTATACACCTCATACACCCTAAAAATTTTTATACATTATTTAAAAAAAAACGTAAGTTCTACAATTCCGATGATCAAGTTGCAAAAACAATAAGGATTTTAACCTACATTTATATTTATAATAATCAATACCAAAATTAATATGTCAATTAGCTTGTAGCTCGATGGACAACAACGTAAAATGTCATATATTCGATCTTATATTATATTAATATTATTAACATTTTTTTATCATTTCATAAAAATGTGAAAACATATCAAATTCAAACATCTCATGATCACTCTCAACCATTGGTTCAATGTGTTATGATTTTGTATACAGACTAATTTTCAAAGCTAAGAAGTGATTTCATTGAAACTATTATAATGAATTTAGATATAACTATACATTTGTTTTACAATTTAAAGACTAGGTATAAATCACTACAATAATTCACTTTTGTTTTTTTTTTTTTTTTCTCTATCACTATTTTCTTCACATAAATTATCCACTCACATACACACATAGAGGTACCCATTAATTTTATTCTATGAGAGCAAAATATACAAATAACATACTACTTTTAAAAATTAACTCTTATATTCTTACATTAAACAATATATATATTTCTTTTCACACTCATCTAATATTATTTATTATACATATTTTTTTCTATTATTTTCTCTCACTCAATTACATTCCTTAAAAAGAATATAAATAATACTTATACTTCTTTTTAAAGATATAAGATGATAATTTTTTTTAAAAATACACAAATTATTATTCGTCAAACATAAATAAGTGCGATGGCTCAGTGAAACCATGCGTACTGAACTAAAACCATCAAACGCCAAATTTGGGTTAATCTGAGGCAGCTGTGAGGCTGTAATAATAATAACAATAATGATATTCTTATCATAAATAGTACATACACTTCTTTTTACATCTTTTTAATATCATTCATTATACTTATTTTTTTTATCATTTTTTCTTAATTAATCACATCCATCTAAAAAAATATGAAAAATAGTGTTTCATATAAAATGAGATAAGACAATCATTTTTGAAATAATAATAATGCCAACTACCTCCCCTACCCAACAATTCACACTCATTTCATTATCTACTACTAGTCTTTAATTATTATTATTTTTCTCAGCCTTTCCACATAGTCCATTGGAGCCATGCAACCAATACATTGTAGTGATATAAACATTTTTTTATTCAAATTATCTGTTTCGATAACGATAGAATTGGCATGCCCTATGGCCTATATATATAGCAACTGGGCAAATGGCAAGCCTTATTTTATGCTTCAATTCGTAAGTTTGGTCAAATTTTTTGGCTAGGCAATAAGATCTACTAGGCAAAATAGAGTTGATAAAACTACGAACGCCACAGCGGCGTCAAATATCATATATTCATCCATTATTTTTTGCTTTGACTTTTATGAGAGCTTGCTATTTTTGTAAATCCTCTGACCCTTCTTTTGCCTTCTAAAACGTCAAGTCTTTAGTCTTGTAAATTTGGTACAATTTATGCCACGGGTCTGTGAGTTATTCTAGTTAAAATATTATGGGAGAAAGGGTTTAAAGTTTAAACTTAGGTCATTAAGCTTATAGGAAAAGCCATGGGCCAGTTGTGTTATTTGTGCTTGTACAAACAAACTTAAGACAAATGGATTATGATATATCAAAGCCTCTTTTATTTGACTGTGCAAATAGAGAGGGGGGGAATATGTACTGAGAAAGAGCTCATACATAAGCACACATTTGGGAGTCTCTTATAAATGCCTAGTGCTCATATGCTTTTTATACTTGATTATTATATATGAATATTTGAATTCAAATCACTCGTAAAAAGTAACAATTAATATCATTTTTAATTCAAGATTTTTTTAATAAATGAAAATATTTAGTTTCCAAAACACAATTATAAATATTATATGCCATTATAACCCACTAGAAGTTAGATAGAGTAGTAAGCGAATTGTGTTATCAAAAAGTACAAAAGTATTAATAGAAGAAAAATAAGAGAAATTTTAAACTCACTCTCAAACAAGATAAATTGTTTCCATTTCCCTCATTCATTTTCTATTCTCTTTATTACCTATCATCTAAACACACACACACATGTTGTGGATTTTTTATTATTTTAATTTGAGATTTTATGTTATTAATTAAGAGATTTGATCTATTTTAGAATTTCAGTTTTAATTAGATTATATCCAAATCATATTATCAATTAGTTGTATTTGATTTGTATTTGTATTTGATTTGTTTTATAATAGAGCTATAAATATCCTTTCTATCATCACTTTAAAATAATATGTTTTTTTTATTATTGATTTTAATATGAAATATATTTCTGTTTATTGAGATTGAATCTCTTGACACTGAGTGTCTTTAGCATTTGGTTCTACGTCAAATAGAATATCAACATTAAAGAGAAACAGTGGATAAGATTGTCATGTGATGCAATTTCAACGCTTTTGGGTTAAATATGTGATATGCCCCAGCCCAATATGCCCCAACAAGTAGCCTTAGCCCATTCAAACAGTTCTGATGCACAGGAGGAAGTCCAGAACACTAGGCCCAAAAGGACTACTACTAAACCAAAGAAATGGGTAGACTTTGTTAGTTACAAATAAAGGACACAGGTGGCTGATTCTAGAAGTCACGATTAGTACTATGTAAGAATATCTATTACTGTCATTTGCTGTATTTTCCTTTTGTTGCGGAGGTAGACGTTGGGTGTGTACCCACCTCCACTTTATATAGCCATGTACTCCTCATTGTGAGGCAATGAATATCTATTAATTTTCCCTTCTCAATCTTAATCTTGCTGGAGGTATCTCTGTCCTCAAATTCAGAAAATATCACACATATCAATATGTTGTTTCATCGGGGAAGTGAAATTAATTCATATACACCGATGACAATATGTTTGGCCCTACATCTTACATATATATGATAGGACTATTAAACGGGTAAACTTGGCCCATTTAGGCCTGTGCGTTAAATGGAGCAAGTTGAAAAGATGTGAGTTTAAATATGTTGATATTCTAATCTAGTGAGTGTAAACGGATTGCCTTTTTTTTTAATATTTACTTTAAAAATTATACAATATAAGGTTAATACAACATTTAAATTCAAATCCAAGATTTTAATTCTAAATTTATGAAGTAAAGTCATACAAAAAATTTTTAAGCTTTTAAGTTCTAAAATAAATTCATATTATTACTTCCAAACTTTCAAACTCTAAAAATAAAGTCACAATATAAAAAAAAATGTTAAAAAAGATAAGGGCTACGGGAACTAGCCTATTTAGCTCACAGTTAAATGAGTTAATAAAAAATGGATTAATCTAAATGAATCAATATTTTTGAGACACAATCCACTTAATTTTAGCATGTAAACAACCACAATATTGGTTGTTGAAGAATCGTAAACATAATTTATTGGGGCCTACATGATAATTGTTAGTTGTTTTTGCCTTGGTTAAATGATGGCCTTTTTAGTGTAGTCGGACTAGGAAGGCACTTGCGGAATGGATTACTGTAGAATGATACCCCATTTCTAATAGAGAAGAAGTGCTCGAGCATAAGCATCCAAGCCTTTTTCTGAATGCCAATTGGAGGGCCCAGCGGTCATGGGCCCTTGGTCTAAACTTTGTTTCGATTTTTTAGCTACATAGCCCATTACAAATCTCAGCCGGAATTACTAAATCAGCTAATGCCCAAAATAAAGGGACGTATATGTGACCAACGTATATATATAATCCTTACAATTCTTGCCGGTATGAAAAATCAAACATTTTTTATTGTTGTATTTTCAATAGTGAATCCTCCTGTCATGTCAAAAAATAGTGTGATCCCCCTGTAAGGCTGTAACCTATAAAATAACAAAAATGATCTTTTTACATTATTTTTGTTTTAACACTATTTTTTACATGTTTTATGAGTAATTATAATTAAGTAAAAAAAATTGATAAGAAAATATAAGCATGATAAATAATATTAAAAAATATAAAAAAATTATACATATTGATAATATAATTCTTATATTTTTACATCAAATAATACAGATATTTATTTTTATATTATATTTAATATTATTTATTATACATATTTTATTATTATTATTTTTCACTCAACTATATTTTTTAAAAAAATATGAATAATACTTATAATTTTTTTTAAAGATGTAAGATGATCATTTTTCATTGACAATAATAAAAATATCAAAAGTGATAAAATAATGAACACGCTCTTCCACAGCTCGACCATCTGGACCTCTTCCTACGGCGCAGTTCTTGTAATTGTAATATTGTATGTTAGACTCAAAACAAACTGGAAGATTCCCTCTTGCGACTGCAAAATCTTTGCAACAGTATCTTAGACGGAGACTTTCACTTTTCTAATGGTTTTATCAACTAATCATGCAGTCTACTCTTTAAAGTACAGTATGCATTTAAGAGCATGTTAATCCAGTTAATTTTATAAATCTTAATATTTGTAAGTTTACATTTATATAATCTGTCAAATCAGATAGTGATAATTATCTTGTCATGAATAAAAATACTTACAGAAGAAAAAGGCAATTATTTAGCAAAACAAAAATACTGGCTGTCTACATAAAATAAATAAGAAGAAAAAAAAAAGAAGAAAAGAAAAGGAGTGTTGGACACTTGGACCGAAGCTAAATTATTAGCAGCTAACTCTGGACCAGTGGTAACTCAAGAGTCCAGACTGTTAGAAGGGAAACAAATTTCCTCAAATCATAGATACAGTTCAAATACTGTGAATTTTACTAATCTGTGTTCGCCTTAAAAGCAACCACAGAAAATTGGCAGACCGAACAGATTATGCTACGAACCACGGCAACAGTATTATAAGTTGGACATAAATTGTTACAAAAATGAATTTCTTATCTCCCTTTTTACTCATATTACTTTTTATATTATTTTTTATTCAATTAATTATATCATTTTTTCTCTACCACTTTCTCATATTTAATTACATTCATTAAAAAGTAAAATAAAAAGTGATATATCATAATCATTTTCCAAATTGTTATGCAATAAACCAGGAAACAACTCGCTCCCTGAAATTTCTGCAGGATGTCATTGCTAATTAAGTTTCAATCATTTTCACGACTAAATTTCAACTGTGGGTAGCTTGCAGGAAGTTTCAAGTAGATATCTCCACGGAAATCTGGTGAGCGATACCCATTCAACAACATCGTTTTTGGGTAATAGACCGTACTGGTCCGATTGTCATCGGAACACTTATGTTCTTGGCTGATTGGGTCGACCTAATGCTGAGTAATATTCAGGTCTCATACCCGACCTACCAAAACCCGAGGTTTCGAATTATGAACCGTCAACGGTCATCGGATCTTGACTTGATGACTAACGTCTAAAAACGGCTCTGTACCATTAAGACCAAGTATAACGTAAGTTGGAGATTCAAATGACCTTAAATGGTAGGAATCCGAGGGATAGCCCTTATATAAGTCAGCTCGGTTATCCAGGCTGGGCATGTTCCAATTCTCCTAACCTTTTATTATATTGACTAATTCTTTAAATTGATCAGTATACCCGAGAGCTGACTCCACTGACATTCCGTTCAGGGAACTTCGGTGGATATCTTTCTGACTACCTTGGGTTTCGGTCAGCATCCGGAACATTTGGCACCTACCGTGGGACTAGGTAAAACTTTTCCTACCTCACAAGCAGTCAACTTAATCATCCGAAAATTCACTTCTTTGACCAGTTATGGCCAGCAATGAGAATCGCACTGTCAATGGAGAGAATTCGGGTGATCCTCAGCCCGGTCTAATGGAGATGCTCATGCAAGCGATAAAGGACATTAACAGCCGCATTGACCAGATTGATAGGATGAACAAAAAAGAGCAACGCAGAGCAAAGCCAGAGGGGGAGATTGAAGGGTTACTTAATGAGGATGTGGCGAGAGAATTTCATCAACGCTCAAGTTAGCCAAGAGTAACCGACCTTGAAGCTCGTGTGCAGATGAACCACAAGAATCTTCCGACTGCTGATCATCCATTCTCGGATTTTATAATGTCAATCAAACTCCCGGAAGGCTTCCGACTTCCAACGATGGAGTTGTACAATGGGACGACTGATCCGCAGGAGCACCTTACAATGTTTAATTCCATGATGCTTTTGAATGGCGGATCAGATCCGATCAAGTGCAGGGTCTTCCCAACAACGTTGAAGAAATCGGCTTTACTTTGGTTCTCAAGCCTTGAAGCAGGTTCAATTTATGACTTTTCTGAATTGTCCATTAAATTTCTTAATCATTTTTCTACCAGCAGGATACATCGGAAGACTTTGGCAAGTCTGATCAATTTAAGGCAGGGAAAAGAAGAATCCCTCAAAGAATTTATGCGGAGATTCAGAGAGGAAGCGGTTCAAATTAGAGATCTAAACCCAGCTGTGTCCTTACATGCAATCATGGCAGGATTACGTCTGAGACCGTTTGCAGATTCCTTGGCCAGAAAACCTCATTTGGATCTTGATGATTTGTGGGATAGATCCATAGGGTATATAAACATGGAAGAAAGCGCCCTCGCAAGAAAGCAGATGGAGCGACAATTTTTCGATCTGGAAACGTGAGGAAGCAGAAGCAACCCTCACATCTCCATTCGCCCGATTTCATTCGAAAAATTTCAAGGGGGGTGATCCAACCCGAGGGACAGAACAACAACACGTAATAGCGACCACTCAGAAAGGTTCAACCGAGGTTCATGGGAGACATTCGGGAGAGTTCGATCTGTCTTTGACAAATACACTCCTTTGAACACTCCCCAGGATCAAATTTTATGAGAAATCTATAGCACTGACTTGATTCAAATTCCGATGAACGCAGGAAAGCAAAGGACCCAGGTAAATGTGGACAAGAGCAAAAGATGTGAATTTCATAAGGTATATGGCCACTCAACAGAGGAGTGTATTACATTGAAAGACAGAATTGAGCAACTCATTCGAGAAGGCTATCTTGGGAAGTATATATATCGGCGTAGAAGCCGTAGTAGAGAAGCAAAGGAGACAAGAGAAGGAAATCAACACAGACCAAGGAGCCCAAGCTCGAGAGAAAAGAGCAAGACTGTTGTTGCTGTTTCGGATCCCCGGGATCATTTGATTAGAGGAGTGATCGACACCATAGCTGGAGGATTTGCTGGAGGAGGGAGTTCGAATTCGTCTCGGAAAAGACATCTCCGAGTTGTTATGTCTGTAAGTCACCCTTCTCCGATACAGCATGAAGAAAGCCCAGTGATCTCATTTTCCAGTAAAGATTTCGCTGGTCTCGATGAAAACTTGGACGACCCAATGGTAATCTCCATCATTGCCAGAAATTTCCAGATTAGGAGGGTCTTGGTTGACCAGGGCAGCTCGGCAGATATACTTTATTTGTCGACTCTCCATAGATTACAAATTCCAAAAACCGAGTTGAATCCTTTTGATGGGTGTCTGGTTAGTTTCTCAGGTGAACAGGTAAATGTAAAAGGGTATATTGAACTCCGAACGACTCTCGGAACAGGTACGCTCTTGAAAATGATTCTTGTTTAATATCTGGTTATTGATTCTCATACTCCATACAATATTATGCTTGGAAGACCCTCTCTTAATTCTTTGGGAGCGGTGGTATCAACCTCGCATTTAAAGATGAAGTTTCCTGTTTCTAAAAATGAGATAGGTGTAGTTCATGCAGATCAAAGAGAGGCAAGAATATGTTATAACGAAAGTCTAAAGCCAAAACAAAAAGAGGTGGCCGAAATTTTGAGTCATCAGGCAAACCCTTGCACATCAATATGGCGGAATTAGACCCAAGGAGTGATGAGCAGGATCGACCTCAGCCAATACAAGATTTGCAGGTTATATCCTTGGGCCCGAAACCAAATCAGGTAACTCGCATCGGTTCCAATCTTCCAGTCGATGTCAAGAATGAATTGGAAAAGCTATTGAAGGAAAACTCTGATGTGTTCGCTTGGACCGCATTGACGAGACTTACCAGAATTGACCCGAGGTAATTACTCATAAACTCTCCGTAAATCAAAAAATAAAGCCTGTTGCTCGAAAAAAAAGCGAAGCTTGAGCCGAAAGGCAAGAGGTCACTTGCTCGAGAGACCAAAAAATTTGGAGGGCCGGTTTCATAAGGGAGGTTGAGTATACCATGTGATTGGCTAACGTGGTCATGGTCAAGAAGTTGACAGGGAAGTGGAGGATGTGCATGGATTTTACCAACTTGAACAAAGCTTGTCCGAAGGACTCCTACCCTCTACCTAGCATAGATCGGTTGGTCGACGGTGCGTCCGGTTATTGATAACACTGTATTTTATACATTTTGCAATCCTCTCACTAGGTTTCTTAAGGTTCAATTAGGCTTAATTAAGTTGGTTTTGACACATTTTATGATTTTGAGCCGAATTGGACAATTAAATAAATTATTGCATAAATTAACCGTAATTATCTCTTTGGCAATGTTTAGTAAACTGGCTATAATTTGAGTTTCAAATATTTGATTGATGTGATTTTGGTCTTGTAGGAAAGCTAAGACAATTCCCTACAACTTTCATGTTGAACACTTTTCCAGAATCAGACTCCTTGGAGGTGATATTGAGCTTTGAAGTCGAATAGAGGAAATGAAACCGGCCTAAACACCGCAAGAATTGACCATATCTTGAGTTCTAGGCATGATTTTGGACTGAAACCAAAGCCATTTTAAAGCAAATATTCAGGCCTACAACTTTCATGAAGACCTCTTCTCTCAAAAAATAAAAAGATGACTGACGCACTTACTGTGTACATGTTTACTCAATTATTATTAAAAGAAAAAGAAAAAAAAGGAAAATACGTCATAAACTTAGCAATTAAGTTTTCCTGTGCATCAAATCATTAATTCCACTGTAGCTACTGTAGCTCCAATTTGCAATTCTAAATTGCAAGTTACAGTAACTCCATTTGCCTATAAATAGGCGATTGACATTCAGAATTCGAGGACGCTCGGGGAGAAATTTTGAGGAATTTCCTCCTCCCTCCAATTTCTTTTTCTCTCTTTTTTTCTTTTTAACTCTTTTCTAGTTTATGTGTAAATAAATTTCAGTTTACTTGGGTCAAAGTGTGAAGCTCTTGGTAATAAAATAATGTTAGATTTATTCTCTCTTGTGCTTTAATGATTTATCTTTCTAGTATTTTTTTTATACGTATTATATTTTGATTCGATAATTTAAAATCCCGGTGACAGATGGAATACTCTAACCTTGTAAAGAGGAGTTCTTGATTTATTGTAGACAAGATTTTAAGCAGTGAATGCTTTAACCCATTTACAAGTGGTAGTAATAATTAAATGAATCATAGTATAATTACGTATATTATTTTAATGGACTTTTAACGTTGTATTTTTCGATTAGAATCTCCATGATGCGAGGATTCTAATTGAGTTATAAAATGAATTAATCTTACTTTTACTTTATTTACCAAGAGTGGATCTTTTTACCCAAGTAAATAATTTTTACCGTAGTCACAAAATATTTACTTCACCTTAATCTTCAACAATTCCCTGTGGATCGACCTCGGACTCACCGAGAAATTTATTACTTGAGATAACCTGCACTTGGGTTTGTAATGCAACAATTAAAAAGTATGCATCAAGTTTTTGACGCCGTTGTCGGGGACTTGTTTTGAAGAATAAATTTTTGGTGTAAATATTTTTGTACATAGTAAAAAGTAAATAGTGTGTGAATAGTATGTAAATAGCGTGTGAATAGTGCGTAAATAGTGTGTAAATAGTGCGTAAATAGTATGTGAATAGTGTGAATAGTATGAATAGTAAAAAAAATAAAAAATAAAAAAATTTGTGTGAATAGTATAAATAGGATAAATAATGTGTGAATAGTGTGAATAGTAAAAAAGAAAAAAAATATAAAAAAGTAAAAAAAAGTAAAAAAAATTAAAAAGTAAAATAATTAAAAAATGAAAATTAAAAAAAAAAAAAAAGGTGGTCACACCCGTGACCACCAAAAAAAAAAATAAAAAAAAACCAAAAAAAATGTTAAGTTTTTATTATTATTATTTTTTATATATTAACTCAAAAAAAAACTCTCCCTTTTCTTTTCTTGTACATATTAATAGTGGAATTAATTCTCTTTTTTATTTTTTTTTGTATCTACTAATTTAGGGGGAGAATCTCTCTCTTTTAATTTTTGTACATACTAACATACTAACTTGTGAGTACATCTCCTTTTATTTTCTTTGTACATATTAACTCATGTGAATTCTTCCTTTTATTTTTTTTGTAAATACTAACAAAATGTGGGGGATTCTCTCCCTTTTATTCTTATTTATTTATTTTTTGTCCTTACTAATTTGTGAGGGTAATTCTCCTTTTTATTTTTTTTTGTATATACTAACTCAATGGGGAATCTCTCCTTTTACTTTCTGTAATTTATTTTTTACACTTTATTATTATTTTTTGTATTTTATTTTTTACACTTTATTTTTATTTTTATTTTATTTATTTTCTGTCATTTTTTTGCATTTTATTTTTTTGTTATTATTTATTTTCTCATCATTTTTTTATTTATTTTTGCTTATTAATTTATTTGGTGGTTGGTTTCTACCACACTATTTTTAATTTTTTATTTGGTGGTTGGTTTATTACCTCACCTTTGTTATTCTTTTATTATTTTATTTATTTGGTGATTGGTTTATTACTTCACCTTTGTTATTTTTTTTATTTGGTGGTTGATTTATTACCCCACCTTTGTCATTTTTTATTTGGTGGTTGGTTCATACCACATCTTTGTTTATATATTTTCTTTCTTTCTTTTTATTTGGTGGTTGATTTATTACCCCACCTTTGTTATTTTTTTTTTATTTGGTGGTTGGTTTATTACCACACCTTTATTAATATTTAATGGCAGTTTATACCGCCTACTTTTTAATTTTTTTTTTATCATGGCAAGTTTATACTGCCTATTTTTTATATTATTATTATTTTCATCATGGCGGTTTATACTGGCTTACTTATAAATATATATATATATATATATATATTTAAAAAAAGTCTTGGAATCGACTTTCAAAAAAGACTTGTTTGTCAATTTATAAGAAAATTGAATGGGAAGCCTATCTTCGACTCATAGAAGCGTTTAAGCGGACTTGGACGTAAAACTAGAGGAAGATGTGAGCTACAATCACAACTACATGTATATATTTTCTTGTATATCTTCTTCTTATGACAGCCCTGATCTAGTAGCAGCTCAGCTAGAAGTGGTTTGAAGGAAATGTTGTGTGAAGCAGTAAAAAAATGAAGCCAGTCAAGACACTCCATCTGTATAAATAATTTCAATCTTTGGTCATACTTTTTTTCTGTTTATATTTGTGTGAGGTTGCTTTTTTTTCAGTAATTGTGGTAATAGGTACTATCTTCTATCTTTTTCCTTTCTATTTTTTAACATTGAAGACAATGTTGTATTCTGGTTGGGGGGAAGGATAGTTGTGTAAATAGTTGTTGTGTGAATAAATGTGTAAAAAAAAATTGTTTATAAAAAAAAATTGAAAAAAAAATTTGAAAGTGTGTTTGTTTGTTGTGTTTATATGTTTGTTAGTAATTTTCTAACCTAAACCAGTTAAGGATGGCAGAGTAAGGAGTAAATTTTGCTGTGGCGGTAATTTTACTCTTGAGACGCATTTAGATTGGGGTAAATACCTTGTTTGTGTAGAAGTAGCAAATGTATTCAGGAAAATTTGCATGATTGAGTGAATTGTCTTCTTTCTTAAACATCACATGCTTTGTTATGGATGTTAAAATTTTTGTGGATTGAGAATGATGGATATATGCCTTGTGAGATTTTGAGCCTATAAATGAATAGATTGAACATCTGTATCATTCTCTTCTTTCTTGTGTGATTTTTTTTCACTTATGGAATTATTACTCTAGAACTTGCTTTGATTCTTTTTGAAACTACTTTTTCACATGCATACATAAACATGATTGAGGCAAATTTTCTTGAATTAACTACTTTGACCAAATAGCTAACCTTACATATTTTCCTTTGTTTAACCCCTTTGAGCTTATTTGACTATTCTTTGTTTCTAACTCATTACGTGCCTTAAATGAAAAACCATGTTCTAACCCAACCTTAGGGAATAAGAGAGCATTGACTTTGTTATTTGATGAGTTCTTGAACAAGTGTAAGAGTGCATGCATGCTTGATTAGGTTATATAAAAAAGAAAAAAAAAAAAAAAATGTTTCTATATAAAAAAAGAGTGATTATTGCTACAATCAAAAGAATGCACCATGTGATATATTCATACCTAGAATGAGGGTGGATGATTGGAAATAACAGGAATAGAAGGAGAATGTTCAAGCCTAACAATGAATTCAATCTACCAATTGATCTTTAATAAAACATTAGTCAGATATTGGTCATTGTCCTGTATAAGGAAGAACTAAGAAATTCTTAAGAAATTTAGACTGAATGTTCTCAAACATCTTCTCCACTCTATCTGTAACATAATGCTCTTTTATTCTCTTTGGTCTTTAACTTGTCTTATCTATATTACTTCCACCTTTACCTTGACCCCATTATAACCTTGAATAAAGTCCTCATGATTTGTGTATATATGTTGTTTTTGAGTAGCGGAGAAGCAGAAGATAAGCAAGCTTATGGTAGTGCAATTATTCATGAGTTGAATAGAGTGAAATATTAACCTTTTTAAACACTTGAGAGATTGAGAGTGAATTCTGTGAGGATCTATCATTCTTGATTCATTCTTTTCAACTGAAGTTTCCTTGCTTGTTGGTTTGAGATGCGAAGAAATGTTACCTCATGAATTTTTTGATCCTTGAATGTCTAGTTGCTCTTCTTAAGTCATTGAATCTTTTAGAGTTTTTAGTTTTTGAGTTTGTGTTGTTTTTCTTTATTCCTTGGTTTTTTGTCTTTTGTGTTTTACCCAAGAGTGCAAAAGTTAAGTGTGGGAGAATTTGATAACACTGTATTTTATACATTTTGCAATCCTCTCATTAGCCTTCTCAAGGTTCAATTAGGCTTAATTAAGTTAGTTTTGACACATTTTATGATTTTGAGCCAAATTGGACAATTAAATAAATTATTACATAAATTAACCGTAATTATCTCTTTGACAATGTTTAGTAAACTGGCTATAATTTGAGTTTCAAATATCTGATTGATGTGATTTTGGTCTTGTAGGAAAGCTAAGACAATTCCCTACAACTTTCATGTTGAACACTTTTCCAGAATCAGACTCCTTGGAGGTGATATTGAGCTTTGAAGTCGGAATAGAGGAGCTGAAATCGGGCCTAAATACTTGTGCAAGAATTGGACCATATCTTGAGTTCTAGGCATGATTTTGGACTGAAACCAAAGCCATTTTAAAGCAAATATTCAGGCCTACAACTTTCATGAAGACCTCTTCTCTCAAAAAATGAAAAAGATGATTTGACGCGACGCACGTACCAGTATGTTTACTCAATTATTATTAAAAGAAAAAGAAAAAAAAGAAAAATACGTTAGAAACTTAGTAATTAAGTTTTCCTGTGCATCAAATCATTAATTCTCTATCAGTAGCTATTTGTAGCTCCAATTTGCAATTCTAAATTGCAAGCTACATAACTCCATTTGCCTATAAATAGGCAATTGACATTAAGAATTCGAGGACGCTCGGGGGAGGGGAAATTCTGAGGAATTTCCTTCTCCCTCCAATTTTTTTTCTCTCTCTTTTTCTCTTTTTCTCTTTTCTAGTTTATGTGTAAATAAATTTCAGTTTACTTGGATCAAAGTGTGAAGCTCTTGGTAATAAAATAAGGTTAGATTTATTCCTCTCTTGTGCTTTAATGATTTATCTTTCTAGTATTCTTTATACATATTATATTTTAATTTTGATAATTTAAAATCCCGGGTGACAGACGGGAATACTCTATCCTTGTAAAGAGGAGTTCTTGATTTATTGTAGACAAGATTTTGGCACAGTGAATACTTTAACCCATTTACAAGTGGTAGTAATAATTAAATGAATCGTAGTATAATTACGTATATTATTTTAATGGACTTTTAACGTTGTATTTTTCGATTAGAATCTCCATGATGCGAGGATTCTAATTGAGTTATAAAAGGAATTAATCTTACTTTTACTTTATTTACCAAGAGTGGATCTTTTTACCCAAGTAAATAATTTTTACCGTAGTCACAAAATATTTACTTCACCTTAATCTTCAACAATTCCCTGTGGATCGACCTCGGACTCACCGAGAAATTTATTACTTGAGATAACCTGCACTTGAGTTTGCAATGCAACAATTAAAAAGTGTGCATCAGTTATCAATTCCTTAGTTTCATGAATGCCTACTCAAGATATAACCAAATCAAGATGCATCGGGAAGACGAGGAGAAAACTGCCTTTATCACCAAGTTTGGGAATTATTGTTATCGGGTTATGGCTTTTGGTTTGAAAAATGCCGGGGCGACCTATCAAAGGCTTATGAACAAAATATTTAAGGACCAAATCAGAAGAAACATCGAGGTATATGTTGATGATATGGTGGTAAAGACGCCGGCCAGTGGCAGCCACTGTTCAGATCTCCTAGAAATCTTTGCTCAATTAAGAAGGTACAACATGAAATTGAATCCAGAGAAATGTGTGTTCGGTGTTCAAGGCAGGAAATTCCTCGGCTTCCTCCTAACCAATAAAGGGATTGAGGCTAATCCGAACAAATGTAGAGCTATAATGGACATGAGGAGCCCCGCATCAATCAAGGAAGTCCAGAGACTAACGGGGAGAATCACTGCTTTGTCAAGGTTTTTGTCGAAATCAGCCGACCGAGCTCTTCCATTTTTCCAGTGCCTAAAGAAACCAACTAATTTTCAATGGACGGAGGAGTGCGAAAAGGCATTTGCAGAGTTGAAGCACTTCTTAACCACACCGCCAGTCCTAACTAGACCCGAACAAGGTGACTCTTTATTATTTTATATATCTGTCTCTAATAAAGCTTTGAGTTTGGTATTAATTAAAGAAGACGGAAAGGTCCAACGTCTAGTCTATTTTGTGAGTTGAGTGCTGCAAGGACCGGAAGTCGGATATCAAAGGATAGAAAAAATGGCATTGGCCCTTGTGGTGACAGCAAGGCGTCTTCGACAATATTTCCAAAGCCATCGAATAATTGTCATGACTGACCAACCTATTAAACAAGTTCTAAGAAAATCGAAGTTAGCAGGTCGTATGATCTCTTAGTCGGTCGAGCTGTCAGAATTTGATATCCAGTATCAACCCAGAGGGCCAATCAAGGCACAAGTATTATTTGATTTCCTGGTTGAACTATCCTCACCCTCTTCTCATGACCCAAATAATGACCTCCGGTATCTTTTTGTTGATAGAGCCTCGAATGTGAAAGAAAGCGGGGCAGGAATTATATTGGAAGGGCCTAATGAAATTCTGATCGAGCAATCATTAAAGTTCAACTTCCGAACCAGTAATAATCAGGCAGAGTATGAAGCCCTCCTAGCTGGGCTTTCCCTTGCTGCTGAGATGGGAGCAACCCGACTGATTGCAAAATTAGACTCCCAACTGATGACTGGACAAGTCAGGGGTGAATTCCAAACTAAAGATGTTCAACTAACAAAATATTTATTGAAGGTGCAGGATATTGTCAAAAAATTCACAGAGTTTGAAATTTTGCACATTCCAAGAGACCAGAATGCACGTGCCGATTTATTATCCAAGCTAGCCAGTACTAAAAGAGTCGGGAACAATAGATCAGTCATTCAGGAGGTGATAGAAAGTCCGAGCATTGATGTAAAAGAATCTTTTATCATAAACACCGACCTAGATTCTTGGATGGCCCCGATCATTAGATATCTGCAAAATAGTGATTTACTGACCGACGAATCAAAGGCTCAAAAGCTCAAAAAATTGGCCAGTTATTATGTTTTGATCGGTGAAGATTTATTTAAAAGGGGATTCACTTTGCCTTTACTAAAATGCATTGAGCAAGATCAAATTATGTCGGTAATGGAGGAAGTTCATGAAGGTGTATGCGGCAATCATATTGGAGGACGTTCTTTGGCAGGAAAGGTTTTACGTGCTGGATTATATTGACCTACTATGAAGTCCGATTGCTTGAAGTACGTTCAGAAATGTGAAAAATGCCAAAAGTTTTCAAGTCTGCACAAGGCTCCACCAGAGGAACTTCATAACCTTGATACTCCATGGCCGTTCTGTAGATGGGGAATTGATTTGCTGGGACCTTTACCAATTACAGCAGGGCAAATAAAATACATTGTGGTGGTAATCGACTACTTTACGAAGTGGATCGAGGCCGAGCCACTCTCCAGCATAACGTCAAAAAAGGTAAAAAGGTTTGTATAGAAAAATATTATATGTCGATTTGGTTTACCATTTATTATTGTGTCTGATAACGAAACACAGTTCACTGACAAGAAATTTTGAGAATTTTGTTATAAGAATGGAATTAAGCAGGTTTTTACATCGGTGGAGCACCCGCAGACCAATGGTTTGGCCGAAGCTACAAACAAAATCATTTTGGCAGGACTCAAGAAAAGACTAGATCGTACTAAGGGGCTCTGGCCAGAAGAATTACACCGTGTTCTGTAGGCATATCATACTACACCTCAATCATCGACCTAAGAAACACCGTTCTGACTCACATATGGAGCCGATGCTATGATTCCGGTTGAAGTCGGTGAGCCGAGCTTCAGAAGGATAGCATTTTCTGAAGAAGCAAATGATGAGCATAGGAAAACCGACCTTGATCTGCTGGAAGAAGAGAGGGAAGTCGCCCACATTCGCGAAGAAGCAGTCAAAGCAAGGGTGGCAAGGAAGTACAATCGCAAGGTCAGATCGAGGAGTTTTCAGCAGGGAGACTTGGTTTTGCGCAAGGTGGAGGACTGCAGAAGACCACAAGGTGAGGGGAAGATGTCGGCCAACTGGGAAGGGCCTTTTCGAATTGTAGAAGTTGTTGGAGGAGGAGCTTACAGGATCGGGGAACTCACCGGAAAAGTTCTTCCTAGGTCCTGGAACTCGGCCTCTTTAAGGAAGTTTTTTAGTTAAAATCTCTTGTACTAAGGATGTTGTACTCTTTTTCCTTACCAGGATTTTTCCCAATAGGTTTTGCCTGGAAGGTTTTAACGAGGCACATCTTATGACCCACTTTACTTAATCAAAATATTACTGTCTTTTAAAGTATTTTAGTTAAACATATTCATACCGGCTTTTCAGCCGATACCGACCAAAGTCGATGCCAACCAAAGCTGATGGAAGATACCGGCTTTTCAGCTGAAGTCAGTCAAAGACAACTCCTTTCATTAACTTTGGTTGAGGTCGAAATTAGTATTTCAGACCGACCAAAAATCACTTTGGTTGAGGTCGAAATGAAATGACATAATGAAATGGTTGAGGTTGAAATGAAATGAAATGATATAAATGAAATGACATAATGAAATGCTTGAGGTCGAAATGAAATGAAATAATGTCGAAATGAAATGAAATGATATAACATTATATAAGTCTACCTCGGAAAACATGGACAAATAATGAAAATCAAATATTTCCAAACATATTTAATTACATTAAAGAGGAAAATGTTCTTTACAGGAAATAAGGCTACAGTAATTTTTGGCCCGAACAAAATAAAGCACATAAATAAACTTGAAGTTATTCATTCATCTTCATCTTCATCTTTTGGTGGATCAACAATTCGGCCATCCATTACAATCTTGAATGGACCAAGCTCGCCAAGCTGATCGTCAAATACTCCGTCGGGGTTAAGGAGTTTTGCTTGCTCAAGACCGGACTCAAAACCGGCGATCCTTTGCTCGACCGCGTCCTCTTTTAAGCTTGTTAGTTCGGTCTTAAGGGCATCCCTTGATTTTAAAGCTTCTATCAAGACTCGGTTAGCCTCCATTTTCTGTCTCTCTGTATCCTCTTTTGCCTTTTTCAAAATCAAAAGCTCTTCTTCAGCTTCTTTCTTTTCTTTCTTTAGTGAAGCAAGAGACGCCTCAAGGTCGTCGATGTGCAGGATTTTTTGCCTTAAGACTTCATTTTCTTTCTTTAAGGTTTAGACCTCTTCCTGATGAGCTCTTTGAGTTTTTTCTATTTCTGATCGGTAGAGTGAATTGAAAGAAGATAACTTCCTTTTTGAATCTTCCAGCTCATGTTCTACCAACTTGATTGCACTTGTTGCTCGAAGGAGTTGAACTTCAGTCCATCGGCATAGACCAATCCCACCAACCTTATCATTTCTCTCCTTATCATTTGGCAGAGAGATCTGTGTTTCCAAGAAGGACTCGAAGGGGAAGGAAGATGCCCAGAGAGAAGGGCTATCTGCATTAGCATAGAAGCCATTCAATGCCTCAAACGCACTGTTTTTCCTGATTCTCAGAGGAAGAGCCCTCACCTAGGGTTCGGTATTTTGAAGCAGGAATCTTCGGAACTTCAGTCGCTTTGTCACCTTCTGCCTGATTCCTCTTTCCGACCAATGGTTCTGATTAGGTCTCGGGGGAGTCAACAACAAGAATTAGGGCTTCAGTCCTCTCTACGTCGGAAGCCATTTTTTTTGCCTCGACCACGTCGGTCGGTAGTTCTTTTTTTTTCGTGAACTTCTTCAACTGTTTGAGTGAGATTCGGGGTGCCATCGACTCTGAAAAGTGGAACAAAAGGGTTAAAAGTCAGTTTACGTTAAAAGCTGAGTCGATAAACATCAGATTTAAAACTTACTCATTAACTTTGCAATTTTGTTTGGATAATCCCCAAATTTGACAAATACACTGATATCCAGAACAGGACAATCTTCTAAGAAGTCGACTAAGTCTCGGTCGGTTGGCAAAAGGCTTCAGTATCCAATACTCAGTATGGATTTCAGTTCTATTCTCCAATAGAGAGGGAATCTCTCTATCCCAAGTCGGTCGGCATAGAAGGGTATGTCGCCGTGACGGGTCTTAACTCGGAAAAATTTACTTTTGAAGTTCTTATATGATGAGTCGAAGGCTGAGAAAAGTTTTTTACGGGGGTGGCTGTTGAGTGAAACCCAACCTCCCTTACCAACTCCTTTACATTGAAAAAAAGAAAAAGAAAACTTCTGTGCTGGGAATTCTATCAAGGAAGTTCATCAAAATTTCAAAAGCCTTTACAAAGGCCCAACTATTAGGATGAAGTTGGGTCGGAGCAACATTTAGACGACCAAGTACCGAGCACTGGAAATCAGTTAAAGGAAGCTTTAAATTCAGATGGTTGAAAAAGGTTTCGTACATATACACCCAACCGACTTGGTCGTCGCCAAACGATGACATGAATACGAACTCATCTTTTCAGCACGGAAGGCAGATAAACCGACCTTCATCATCATCCCGGCTAAATGAGACACGTTGTCGGAGTACATTAATGCTCTCGGCCGTAGTGTAAATGGAAGGGAATTTGCTAACCGCTGGGTGAACCCAGTCATAGCTCGGCATCGACTCTTCTCCTACCAATGTATTTTCTGGATGGTCGGACATCCTGGTTGGAAGGATTTCTCGACAACAACCTTCTACTAAAGTTGAAGTTAACACTGTATTAACCTATTTGGTTTGGAAAAGAAAGTGAAAAAACTATTTGGCTTAGAGAAGAAGGTGAATAAACCTATTTGGTGACTAAAAACAAATCCTAGTTACACACCCTCCTGGTTACACACCCTTCGCTGTCAAAAACGGGTATCAAAACAAAAGGAAATTCAAACTTGTATTTTAGAAATTACCTGGAGTGTGCGAAGGAAAGGCTGTGTAAAGAAAAATGGAAATGCTCGCTTGTACAGAATGAGAAAACTATCTGGATTAAAAATGGGATGGAAAGGTTTACCGGCAACACGCAGAAATGAGAAGAGGAAGGGTCAAGAAGAAGAAATGGAGAAGTGAGTTAAAGAAGTAAATAAATGAAGGATAATTTGGAAGGTTTTAAAACGATAAAACCGCTAATCAAAAGATCAAGGAAAACAAAAAGTTTCAAGCAAGACGGTTGGATATATCTAACGGTGATCTAACGGTGGAAGGTGAAGAATCGAAAGTTTTAAAGGTCTTTTATGGAGTCAGGTGCATTAATGGTGAAGTGACATAACTGGCGTTTGGTGAACAAAAGCATGACACGTGGCAAGTTATATTCGAATTTTGTACACAGATAACGAAGCGCCTAGTTAGAAGGAAAAATTATGGTCTGGACATCCTCATCCAACCAATAAAAAAGTAAGCTCGGTCAAAACTAATGATTAACCGAGCTGGGGGGCTGTGGACCATACTGGCCCAATTATTGTCCGGGACTTACATGCCCAGTTGAAAACCATGTAGGCTGAACTCTCATCCGAGCTATGAAGAAAGTAAGCTCAGTCAAATCTAAAAGATTGACCGAGTTGAGGGGCTGTAGACCGTACTGGCCCGATTGTCATCGGAGCACCTATGTCCCTGACTGGTTGGACCGACCTAATGCTGAGTAATATTCAAGTCTCATACCCAACCTACCAAAACCCGAGGTTTCGAATTATGAACCGTCAACAGTCATCGGATCTTGACTTGATGACTAACGTCTAAAAACGGTTCTGTACCATTAAGACCAAGTATAACGTAGGTTGGAGATTCAAATGACCTTAAACGGTAGGAATCCGAGGAATAACCCTTATATAAGCCAACTCGGTTATCCAGGCCGGGCATATTTCAATTCTCCTAGCCTTTTATTATATTGACTAATTCTTTAAACTGAGCAGTTTACCAGAGAGTCGACTCCACTGACATTCCGTTCAGGGAACTTCAGTGAATCTCTTTTTGACTACCTTGGGTTTCGGTCAGCATCCTGAACAGGTAACAATTAAAGTAGCCGTTTTCGATGCTAAATTTATACTGAACACTTTTGCAGTTGCAGGATTGCAAACATAGCTTCAAGCATTCCTGTAAAGTGCAATTTGGGGTATACTCAGAATCATAACCATAGAAATCAGAATGGGGTAGGCGTACAAAGTAAGCCCCACTTTTGATGCAAGGCCAAGGAGAATTGTATTTGGGTTCACACCCCAGAGACCAATCACTACCATTGTTGGGTTTTTATAACCTGGAATGCAAGAGCATTTCCTTCCGGAACCAGCAGAATCATAGCTACACGTGCTATTAGCACCACATATGCCATGAATAGTACAAGGTTTTGATATGGCTTGCCAAGACACATACCATTCTTCTGTCCCATCTTTTCGGCTATAGACTCGAATATTGCCATCGTAATCAAGTGTTAATCTTCTTTGAAGCACAGTGCCATAATCAGATGTCATGAAACTAAGATCATCAGATGAGCTGAAATTCCCCAAAGAATCAAGCACTGCAACCCTACTTCCATTGTAAGTGGTCCTTCCTGCCTCCCAGCTCACCAGCCCTGGATCTGGCCAATAAATGCTAGAAATTCGAGTCCATCGTAAAGAAGGCGAAGAACATTGTCGTTGTCAAAAAACAGCTTATAAAAACCCGAGGAATGATTGCCGGTTTTAACGAGGGATAGTGTAGAAAGCTTTCCGTTTACCGGTTGGTCGCGGTTTGCCATCCAAACGAGGGTGGGGTTTTGGGTGAACCACACGGCAAAGCAGTATGCATTAGCACCAACTGGGTAAAAGCCAGCGGAGAATATGCCATTTTGTGAAAGCAGAACATCTGGTCTCTCCACGGACAGGGATGAACCCTTGCGAAGATCGTAGATTGCTGAACATGAAAACTGAAAAGATGATATTGAAGCTAGGATCAGAAACGAAATCGCCATACCCATTAGTTCCATGATAACTGAGAGGAATGATATTACGCCGTGGGAATTCTGCAAATTAAGAAGAAGTGCTCGGTGCTCATGACAGTAGGCTAAAGCTAAACAGAGTACGAAAGCAAATAAACAATTCAATTGAGTCAAGTAACCATTCTTTTTGTTTTGTTTGACTATGTTACATCAAATGTCAAAAGCAAAATTGTAGGGCGTTGAAACCAAAGACCACAAGAATAATTCACATTGTTTCACTTCCTCTTGTTCAACACCGTAATGATTTAGCCGTAGGTATGAAAGCAATCGAATTAAAAATATTAGATATATGACTTATCTTATTCTTAAGTGACACTCGGCCATTACACCCCGCAATATTGAAATTTCTCCTCTTCTTTTTTTTGGAGCGTTTCTTCCAGACTCCGAGATCTAGATTGGAGGACCAAGAAGGCTGAGGCATAAGAGAGAGGCCACAGTGAGGGCAACCTAGGATCTAGGCGGCAAGGCAAAAGTTAGGTTTGAATGATAGATTGATAAGGTGAAGGGTTTAAGGTGAAAAGTGAAACATGAGCTGCTAGCCGCTAGTACATGGATTCTTCTAGGTCTCCGGAGTTGACCTAGGTATGTATTGCATCGAGGGAATCAACCGATTGGTAGGAATTTATGAAAACACTTATTTTTAAGAAAATGTCTCTAGTGCCTGCCAAATAAAAAAGGGCACCATACTTCTAAGTATAAAATAATCAGAAGATAATGAGAATATAAGAAGAAATTGAAATAATGGATAAAAAGTTAAATAAAATGATGGAAGAAATTAATAAAAATATAATTTTATTAATAAAAATTACTAATAGAATTGTAAATTATACATGTAATAGAATATAAAATGAAAAAGATGTAATAAATAATATTAAAGAAATACTCAATAATATAAATAAAGGCAAAGAAGTTAATGAAGATAAAAATATTAAAAGAATTGAAAAAATCCTTCTACAATTAGAAGAATTTTTAGAAGATGAAAAAGGTAATAAGTATATAACGAAAAAAAATTAGAAGATTTATTAAAAGTGCAATCAAAAGAATTAACTGAACTAATAGAATAAGAACTTTCAAAATTCTTAAAATCAAGTAATTTCATGGAGGGATAAAAGATGAATTTATAGAATCATTAAAGAAATCAAATGATATGAAAAAATTTAACAATTTTTAGAATAATTAAAAATAATTGAAGAAGAAAATAAACAAATACAAAAAATAGAACAAATAGAAACAAACAATGAAAATAAAGAAGTAATATTAAATTATAATACTTCATATTCAGAATCGACTATGATGAAATATTTATGAAAAAAAAAAAAAGAGAATCAAGTGGTTCAAAACCAAAAAGAAAATGGGAAGAATACTGGGGTAACCCCGAAAGATCATGAGATAAATATGAATAAGAAACAATATATAATAAAGGATGTGCAAGAAAAGATGGTAGATGGACCAAGATCCAAGAAGAATTTAAACCTCATTATGAAAGTATTTGGTAAGGAAATAAATTAAATATTGACTGTGTAGGAAATAAAGAAGAAGTACTCTTACAATTTGGACTAACGAAATAACTTTGCTTATGACAACAGATGAAAGATTTAGTAGATTAAACTTATTAGACATTAAGAATTTATTAATCTATAAAATAGAAGGAAAATATACAAAAATTTCTTATGAGTATTTTAGATGATATATGGCTACAATATGCGAGATCTATAGGAAGCAATTAAGAATTTGCTAGAATAATTATGAGATTAAATTACCAAGAATTTATAGGATATAATACCTTTGAACATAGGGAAGAAATAAATAGATTTCTACACGAAAAAGTAAAAACACATCTAAATAGGTTACAAATATGTAATATGTGTGAAATAGAAAGCTTTATCTGTGAATATCAAAAATGTTATTATCAGTTAAATGCATATACGAAAGATATATATATGGATATCTTTATAGATAAACTACCATACCCACTTAATACAAAAATAAGAACTATCTGACAAATACAACCAAAAGAAACAGCTAATACTTTGGGAGGAATTATACAAATTCTTTATTACAAATTATGAGAGTAATGTATATAGAGAGAAACAATTAGACAACTAAATAGAGGAAGAAATGCAATTTGTTGTAACATACCAGAAATAGAAAATCCAAGAAATTATGAATGTAACCAAAACACAAAGAAAAAAAAGTACTATAAAAGAAATCCTAGATTAAGAAAAGTTTACCTAAAGAAAAGAGCTTATAAAAATACTAAGAAAAAATATTTTAGAAGAAAGAGACAAATGCCAAGAAAATATTGTCCAAAGAAAAAAAAAAGAATGTGTATGTTGGATATGCAACATTGAATGTTATTATGCAAATGAATGTCTTCAAAAGAAAGAGAATGATTTTAAAGAAAAATCAAAATTAATAAAAAAGAGTATATAAAATATATGATCTAGAACCACTAGAAGAAGAATTAAGTGATACTGAAAATATATATATGAATATTTAGAAAATGAATTATTTGTAGAAGAAACAGAATCTGAATAGTACCTATATTAAAATCAATATTGAAAAAAGTAATAAATAAATTGAAGCTTATATAGATACAGGAGCGAGTATTTGTATAACGACAAAAGCACTATTTAATAAATGGAAAAAATTAGAAAAGCCATTAAAAATTCAAATAGCACATGGATCAATACATCCTTTATATTTGATAGCAAAAAGAATTACTTTAAAAACTCACAATAAATTATTTATGGTACCAACAATATATTAACAAGAAACTACTTTGGATATGATAATACGAAATAATTTTTTTGCGATTATATTCACCTTTCTGCCAGTATTTAGGACACATATAACTTAAAACACCATATATTAGGTGAAAACAGTTAAAAGAAATAATTGAAATCCCAATCATCCACTTTTCTAAGTGTATTTACTCTAAAAAATAATCAGAGCTCAGCAAACTAAAATGTGGTGAGATAGTTGAGGCAGTATACCGAAAAATTCATCATGTACTAATTAATTTAGAACCAGGAATAATAATCCCAGCCTATATTGAAGAACTTTTAGAGAAAGTATGTAGTGAAAATCCTCTAGATCCAAAAATCAATTATAAAAATATGGAATTAATTGAATTAAAATTAAAAGATCCAACAAAAGAAATAAAATGTAAACCTATGATCTATACAAAACAAGATAGAGATCAATTTACAAAAGATATCAAAGAAATAGAAGATACAAACTTAATAAGATCATCGAAAAGTAAACACTCATTGCCAGCATTTTATGTTGAAAATCATAATGAAATAAAAAGAGAGAAAAGAAGAATGGTAATTAATTATAAATGAATGATGCAATGAAAGGAGATGCATATTATCTTCCAATAAAAGATTTAATTATTAAAAGAATAAGAAATATGAATTAGTTTAGCATTTTTTATTGTAAGTCAGGCTTCTATCAAATAAGGCTCACAGAAGAATCTAAAGCTTTGACAGCATTTAGTTGCCCTCAAGGCCAATATGAATGGAATATGCTTTCAATGGGACTTAAGCAATCACCAGGTATTTTCTAGCAAAGAATGGATTCAATACTTAAGGAATTTTAAGACTTTTGTCTTATTTATATTAATGATATATTAGTCTTTTCTAATAAAAATTTAAATGATCATTTTAAGAAAGCAACATTAGTACTTGGTAAGTGTATCGAACATGGAGTGGTTCTAAGCAAGCAAAAAATTGTTTTAGCTCAAAATAAAATTAATTATTTAGGATTAGAAATTGAAAAGGAAAAAATAATAATGCAAAAGCATGTGCTAGAAAAGTTTCAGAATTTTTCAATCAAATTAAAGGATAAGAAAGAATTACAAAGATTTATTGGATTACTAACATATATTTTTAATGAAGGCTTTATAAAGAACCTGGCAGCAGAAAGGAAACTACTTCAGCAAAAACTAAAAATGGATGCTTTCTGGTCCTGGACTGAGAAAGAAGAAGTAATTATTACTAAATTGAAATACTTATGTCAGGATCTTCCTGAGCTATATCATCCATCAGATGATGACTAAATTATTATTGAAACTGATGCTTTAAATGAATATTGGGGAGGTGTGATGAAAGCAAAACCTCCTAGATAAAAGAAAGAATTACTATGTCGATATATGTCTGAAACCTTCTCAGACAACAAAATTAATTATCCTACTCATGAAAAAGAAACATTAGCGCTAATTCAAATGTTAGAAAAATATCGAATTTATATGCTTGATAAAGAATTTATTGTTAGAACAGATTCTACTTATGTTTTTCAAAAATATTAATCACAAAGGAACTTACAAGTAAGGAAGATTAATTAGATGGCAAATGAAGTTTGCCGAATATAATTAATCAATTTCACATATTAAGGGTGAAAAGAATATCCTTACAGATATACTATCAAGAGAATGGAATGAGGTACAGCAGAAATGATTAAGTAGCAATTGGAACTCAAAGAAGCATTAAAAGGACAAAAATTGAAAGAATTAGATCTTATTGAAGTAGATATCAAAGTCCTAAAACTACAACTCAAAGCAGAAGGATTTCTTGAAGAAGTATTTCAACAAGAAGAGAAAAAGACTAACAAATGGTATGTAATTTTCAACGAACCATTTCCAAGAATCTATGATGATTAGTTCAAAGCAGCACCCCATTGTCAAAAGATTTCAGGAGTTGATCACAAATCTTACCCAACAAAGGAAGAAGCAGAAAAAGCACTCATGGAATATTTAGAAAAATAAAAAAAAAGGGAAAGAAATTTATCTTGGACCAAGAACATTTTCAGAGGCAACTAAAAATCCATTGGTAAAGCAATCTTCGCTTAAAATTCTAGGAAATATTCTTTCTTCTCTAGATAATTTTTAAACTACTTCAAGAAAAGAACATGAACTACAGGTTCAATTCTCAAAAGAAAATTTTTGGAAAAAATTTAAAAGACTAGTCAATTGGAGCGATAAGGAGAAGGTTAACTGTTTCTACATGGTTGATCAGAAAATCTTTGGGATTAAAACAATCATTCTCCCAGGAGCACCTACAATATTGACATTCAATATGTTCCAATTTAGATTTATTGATTGTCTTTATTTAAGCTTAAACTTAGAATAAATAAGTCTATGTCCTCACGACTTCAAAGAAGCAGTCCAAATGTTTAACAAGAATATAGTAAAAGAAAGAAGTATTTTTTTGAAATTCTATATAGTCTATCCTGATTTTATCACTAAACAGCCAGCCAAGCATTTAGTTTTTGTGGGAGTAAGCAATAATAATTTCCCACTTAAAGACGAGCCTACTGGGGTATCCTATGAAGAAGATCAAATTACTCAAATATTGTCCAATCAACTTGCAAGTATTTACTCACAATGTCAAAGTATTGGAAAAGACTCGTTTATCAAAACCCTTTACAAGGGACGAAATACTTTACTTCTTAGTAAAACAAGTGGCAAAGTAATTAAGGAAAAAGATCTGACTTTTATTGACAAGCTTTGAATTCCCTTTCTATGCAATACAAGGACCGCAAATAGAGTATAGGCCAGCTGTCCTCAAAGGCCTATGTGCAATGATAAAACAAAGTGGGAACCACGCATGTACAAATTGTGCAAAAGGAAAAGAAGTGGCCAACACCACTAAAGGAGAAGATTCATCAGATGAGGTAATAATAAAAATGTGATGTAACCCCTTACGTCCCCATGTAAATTATTAAGTTTGATGTAAGCACTTATGTAATAAGAGGATATTTTTGTAAATAGTTCTAGGAATCTTTGAGATATAAATAAGCCCTCTTATGCAGAGGAAGGGGAGGAGAAATGAAGATAGTTTTCTTAGAAAAACTCTGTGCTACTCCTTTCATGGGAAGTAGTCAGACACTTGAGAGTGTGTCTAGTTATCTTGTACTCATTACTACTTACCAACAATGAAATTTCTTATTCCACTAAAATTTCCTAACCCATTTATTTCACTCAAAATTACCAAATAAACTCATTCTATCCAGTCAACGGAAGTAGTAGTGGGCTAGAAAGAATTCTAGGATAACAAAGCCAGGTATGTTTATTCAACTTCTCCCGAATAATTATTGTCAATATTATGTATTAGGTCTAGTAAATGAAATTATTATGCTTATACTTATTGATACTGGAGCATGTCTTAGTCATATTAGTAAAGAATTAGCGAATAAAATAGAAAAGACAATACCAAGAATAGCAATACAATATAATTTAGAAGAGAAAACTTTGAATGAAAAAACAAGGATAGAAATTTGTTTTAACCCAGATGTACAAATTCAAACTGAGTTATTGGTTGAAGAGCACTCAAATACTAAATTATTTTTAGGAATAGATTTTCTTGAAGTAGTAAAACCATACGAAATTAGATCTGAAGAAATAGTTATATCTCTAGAAGAAGGAAAAATAAGAATTCCAAGAATTAATCTAAGTATCTATACTATTGAAGCTCATCTAAATAAAATAATATAAAAATAGAAATAGAGAGAGAAGATAAAGATGACATAGAACACTTATAAGATTACTGAAGAAGAAGGAAATTATGAAAGGAAGTATTGTAATAAATCGATCTCTATTTAAGAAAATACAAAAAGAAGATTTAGATTGAACAAAAAATGCAAACATGAAAAGAAAAGAGAAACTTAGAAGAATATTAAAAGATTTAATCAAAGGGAAAATATTATCTATTACGGAAAACTAAACAATGAAGCATCAATGGATATAGCAGATGCTCAAGAATATACTTGTATACGACTACTTAGTAAGAAAAAACTTGTGGATTTAAAGAAAAATGTAAAAAGGGAAGAAGATAGGAGGAAAATAGGATATATTCATATAGAAGCAGTGTAAGTACTAATTAAATTTAACTTTTCAAGAAGAAATAAATTCACCTATAGAATTGATACTAAAAGATGATAGAATTATTGACCCAAAAGATAAAATACTAGGAGTAATAGAAGGAAATTTAGCTTATGAAAAATTAAAAATTGAAGTACGACCAAATATTGGAATACCTCTAAATACTCAAAGATTAGATCACACATTAACATTAGAACACAAATTTTTAAGAGGAAATTTAATGAGACCAGGAGATAAATTTTTTTCAGTCACTTACTGTGTTAGTTATGCATTAACAAACTCACATCATAGTATTACTTTCAGAAATAATGATAGAATAGATATTCCATATCTATTCAAAGATATAGGAAAAATTTATTACCCTAAGAAAAATAATATAACAGAATTAGAAACTTTTATAAATAAATCAAAATTATTAGAATTTAAAAAAGGACAAATACCAAACCAATTAGATTTTACGAATCAGAAAAAACTAATGAAGAAAATGAAATTAGCAAATTAGCAAATCAAGTAAATGACTTAACTCAATATTTAAAACATAAAATATGAATAAGAGCAAAATTTTGGATAAAAAAGAAATCCAAATAATAAAGGCCACAAGAATTTATTGGTATCATAGCAAAGACTAAATTAAAAGATGAAAGAAAAAATTAGTCTAAAAGAAAAACAAATTCAGAATACTATTAGTACTCTTAGAGAATTAGGAGAAAGATTAACATATGTTATAGAAACCAAAAAATTAATAGAGAACAAAAAAATAGAGAAGTGAAAAGAATAAGCTATCACCTAGAAAGAATAGATAATTTATTACAAAAATAAAAACTATATATAGACACACACATACACCAATGCACCCATATTTCTATTTTTACCGGAGAAGCCACCTTTTTTAAAGCATGTTTGCGTGTTTGACAGGTATTTTATGTTGAATATATGAAGATATATAAATGATATACATATTTTGTATGTTTGAATATATTCAATTAAAAATTATTTTTTTGATTTGTACATATTTTGAATATGACTTGAACATAGTTCATTAATTTTTTTTTTTTTAAAAATTAGTTTCTATAATTGACGTTTAATTAATAAGTCCGTAACCTACCTAAATCCAATCACATGACTGACATTTTAAATCACTATTTTTATATACCATTATTTTAAGTTTTATCTTTTCACATGTCACTATTAAGTTTTTAAGTTTTATCTATTTACACACCATTATTTTTATCTATTCTTTTTAATTCTACTTATACCAAGTCGTCCACTTCATCATCACAAAATATTATCTCACATCATTATTCTCCCTAATTAATTTTTTTAAATACACATATACTTATATATTATTAATTCTATTAAAAAATTAATTTAAATTTTTTAAAAAAATATCAATAAAAATTATACTTCATATTTAGTAATCTTAAAAAAAATGGCGTGGTGGGAAAGTATGTCAATTTGGACCAATTCCAAATAGTTTAACACTAGTTCGGATTAGCCCAGCTAACCAACCAACATTTAAATGACTCAACTCCGTTCTTAAAGAACAACGAATTTTTATGAAAAAGTTCAAGTATTATTAAGATAGAACATTTGGTATTTGTTTAAATTATCTTATTTTATATTTAAAATAATTTATAATAAAAAATTATTTGAGAGAGTTTTTAAAAAATAAATGATAATATTATTTAAAATATGCTTAACCAAACATGTATGTAATCTTGAAAGATATAAAAAGTTTTAATTATTAAAAATGACCATACAAAATTTATTCAACGAAAAGGATAATTAGATTTCGTCAAATAAACAAAAATATCATGACAAGTCAGTGAATTTTTTTTATATAGAAAATTACTTATTATTTAGTAATTTTTATATTAGTTCATTGGTGTCTAACAAAAAATAAATAAATTCCTTCATTGGTTTCGTTTAAATCAAATGTCTAAACTTAATAGACTTTCAATTGCTCTCAGATTCTATTATTATTTTTATGTAATTTATTTTTTTAACAAAAGCCTAAATTAGACTTTGGTCCAAATAACTCTAACAATAACCCAATTAAAGAGGATATAAAATGTTTAAATGATTAAAAATGATTACACAAAATTTATTCAGAGAAAAGGATTAGATTTCGCCAAATAAAAATATCATGACAAATTAGTGTTGCCAATGAGGTTGGCTACTTAGTTAACCTTTTGTTCATGATAACAACATGACTTGAATTCAAATCTAGGATTCCCATATTGAGAGACGGTATATAATCACACTATAAATTCTTAATGATGTCAGTGATTTATCTTACAGTTTTGCTATATTCTCCTAAAACATCCTCATAATAATCATCTTATTACTTAATAAATAAAGTATTAAATGAAAAATTTAAATACAACCAATATCTTGAGAACATAAAAAGTATTTAATATTTTTTTCATTTAGTAAGTAGGAGGATTATTAAGATAATGAGTTAGAAGGATTAATCATTTTCCTTTATCTTAACCTTGGAATAGGGAGAGTTTCTCTTCACTTTAAACTTTTGTCAATAAAAAAATAATAATAACCAAATTAATATTTTGACCTAATTAACTCTAAGCTTAAAACCTTAAGTCAGCACTTAGGCTTAATCTCAATTGATCTAAAACAGGTTTGAGGATACCTTTATCGAGAAAAAAGAAAGAAATTAAATTTCATTAATATTTAACATTTTTAATCATAGTTGTATAACCTAAATCAGAGATTGAATTGGTTAGGAAGTCAGGTTACCAGGTCAGGGATTTGACCGTGGGTCAAGTGATCGAACCAAAAAATTTGGATAGTAAAGAAAATTTTTTTAAAATATTATATAAAAATTACTTTATATACATATTATTATATTAAAAATGTTAAATAAAAAATATTATATGAAAAAAATACTTTCAAATTAACAGTAATAATAATTTATTAGTTGAATAATATTATAAATTAAAAAGCTAAGTATATTACTCAGCAAAAGTATGTGGTCTAATAATAAAATGCATTTCATGATAAGGTATATTAGGTGATGTGTTTAAATCTTACAAATTGTATTTTTTATATTTTAATTACAATAAGAAAATTAGGACAACCAATTCGGGTACGTCACTAAGTCACTCAAGTCTGACCGGCTAACTGGTTCGATTTGCTTGGAGAAATTCTAGCATTTTCTAATAGTACAATAAGCATGCAATGTCATCTCGGTGCCTCGAAGAGAGAGAGAGAGATTAGTGGTTAAATAAATGAGAATCGTCTGCTAACTATATTGAATTAAAAATTTGGAACTAGAATAGTAGTTCTCAGTAGTGTACGTAGTTGAAAAAACAGGACAGGTATCCTTCAACTTCAATTTAGTAACAAAAGTTTTTAAAGTAATAGATGGAAAATAAGTTGAAATTTAACTTCAGTATAAGAGGAAATGATGAAAATTTACCATATCTACCATTGTTGACAATTGCTGCCTGCATGGAGCTCCTTCGGAACTATCTTCTTTCCAATGTTAGCGTGGAACAATGTTGTTGTTATTATTATTATTATTAGTATATTATTATTTGATCTGTAGCATGGAACAATATTAATTCAGGCAACTTAATTGCAAATGCATAAACATTAGATTGTTACCTATAATCACAAAGTAGCAACTATTAGAATTCATATAAGAGTAAAGCCATGGATGCAATGGAAACTTGAGATGCTAGTCTCAAAATTTGAACAAATTACATGAAACGCCTAATGGTTTACTTTATTGATTGAATTCACTGAAACAAGCAGTCATATATAGGGGTCACTGTTGAAGCTAGTTATTTAAAGATGATACACATCATTTAATAAAGGAGAAACCACTACACGAGATTCTTGTCATTACTAAGTATGCAAGCAACCATATTCCTATGATTACAGAGATTGTTTCTATGACTAAAACACATTATCACCAAATCATGACGCAGATTATTCAATCAGAGACACTGTATACACTTAAACTTTATTCCAATTTGACAGTATGCTACACTGAACGCCTGAAGCCCAGAGTCCAAATTTCCCAATGATAATTCATGAGCTGGCACTTCACTTTGTGATGGTCACTGATTATCATTTTCGCGGCTATATTTCTGAAGCATCTCTACTACTTGGCTCATGGTGGGCCTTTTATCCTTCTCTTCCTCTACACATTGCAAAGCCACTCTAGCCAAAGCTTCTATCTTACTTTCGTCACAGCCTCCTTCTATCGTGGGGTCTGTGATTTCATTAACCCACGCAGATCCGCTCTTCTGTTTCCCTCTCAGCAACGTGACCAGACTTAGATGCTGCATCTCTACCCCATTAGTGGTTTCAATGTCCTTTGTTGCGCTCTTTCCAGTGACCATTTCCAAGACAACAATTCCATAACTATAAACGTCAACTTTGGAGGTGATTGGTAGATTAAAAACCCACTCAGGAGCCATATAACCTCTGGTTCCACGTATCCTTGAAAAACTAGAGTATTTAGTAGCACTTCTGTTGAGCAGCTTGGACAGCCCAAAATCTGCTACCTTTGGTTGATAATTAGAATCCAAAAGTATGTTTTGGGGCTTTGCATCACAGTGCAGAATCCACTCCAAGCACTCTTCATGCAGATAAGCCAGACCTTTTGCTGTACCTAAGGCTATATCAAACCTTTTTGTCCAGTCCAATCCATTTGACATGATATTTTC
The DNA here is from genome assembly GCA_029884595.1 of Ormosia semicastrata. NCBI lineage: Eukaryota > Viridiplantae > Streptophyta > Magnoliopsida > Fabales > Fabaceae > Ormosia > Ormosia semicastrata. Next base: position 8,755,445 of record JAQQTO010000046.1, on the reverse strand, counting down.
AGCTAGAGACCCATGCTCCATGTACTCGATCGTACACCAATAGCCTATGTTTTCCCTCAGCACAATATCCCCACATCTCAATCAAGTTCATGTGGTTAGTCTTCCTATGCTGCTTACTTCCGCGAGGAACTCTTCTTCTCCTTGATTAGCCTCGTTGAGTCTCTTTACTGCTGCAACACGTTGATCCGACAATACACCTTTGTATACAATCCCTCCTGCACCCCTTCCAATCTCTTGACTAAAACCTTCGGTGGCTCGTTTCAGCTCAGAATAACTGAATTTTCTAAACCCTGCCAAGTACAGATTATAGACTTGTGCATCTGCACCAGAATTTTGCCTGGTTCTTACCAAAAAAGACCAAACCAGAAATATGCACAGAATTTCAAGTCCCCCCACTCCTCCTGCAAACCACAGCATGAACTTAACATACTTGTTTTCATGGAACCTTTGAAGCTGTATTGTTTTTGAATTCGGGGAACAAGCAAGACTGTCCTCATTAATCGACTCCTCATAAGAATATGAACTGTTTGCTGGCAGTCTCAAGTACAGATCAGCATTAAAATATGATGTACGATACCCATTCTGCAACTGCAACTTGGGGTAACAGGTATAAGTGCCAGAGCCATAGACATAGGTATACTGGATGCCTTTGCAGTTGCATAATTGCAGGCATAACTCCTTACACTGTTTCAATGTGTAATTTTCCATGACCCCATAGTCATAGCCATATAACTCCACGTTGCTTATATATAAAAAGCGAGACTCAGTTTTGTTGCAAGACATAGAGAATTTTGGTTCACATCTATAAGACCAATCGTCAACATTCTTCATCTTATTGCCTGGAAGGCAAGAGCATCTTACACCAGAATGATAATTATAAGAGCACAAACTGTTGGAACCACAAATGCCATGAATATTGCATGGTCTTGACTTGGCTTGCCATGAAACAGACCATTCCTCTCCTCCATGTCTCCGACTGTAGACACGAATGTTTCCATCATGATCAACAGTCAATCTTCTTTGGATCACTGTCCCGTAATCAGATGTCATAAAAGTGAAATCATCTGATGAACTAAATTTGCCAAGGGTATCCATCACCGCAACTCTACTGCTGTTGTAACCAGCCCTGTTAGCTTCAGAATTGGCAAGCCAAGGATCTGGCCAGTAAAGGCCTGAAACTTCAGGACCATTATAAAGAAGACGAAGAATATTATCATTGTCGAAAAACAGTGTATAAAAACCCGTGGACTTGTTAGTCTCGCTTCTTGGAGAGTCTAGTTTTGCATATCTGGTAAACACTTGTTGAGGAAGAAGGGTATCTTTAGGGAAATCGAAGCTTTGCCACAAGAGGACACCATTATCACCCTCCCCTCCACGTAGAATAAGGTTACCAGTATCGTAAAGGAGCAGATGAACGGAGGACAATGAAACAGTGTCAGTGGACCAAACGGGGAACTCATCAGCGTCCATTAAGGCAAGATTACCATTGTCAAGTAGGTAAAGCTTTGAGCGCTTCCCGTTGACTGGTTGGTCACGGTTTGCCATCCATACCACGGTAGCGTTTTGGGTTTGGCCATTGAGTTGGGAAAACCAAATGGCAAAGCAATAGGCATTTTCACCGACGGCATAGAAGCCTGCAGAGAAGGTGCCATTTGGTGAAACCATAACATCTCCTGGTTCCTCCACTAAGAGGGATGAACCTTGACTCATAGTATGCACTGCTGAACATGAAAGCTGTAGAGACAAAACAAGAGTGAGGAGCAACGATAAGGTCGGTATAATATCCATGGAATCTCACAAACGCGCAATGTTTAATTGAGCAAAGTTAGCAAGATACCACGTATGGAACAACCAACTCACTCTGATCAGTATCAATATAAATATAATACAAATGTTTCTAATACTATGTTTGGATCATAAGTAATAAAAGGAACATAAATAATTTTTTTTGTTTCAAAATTTTAAAATATATGAAAATGTAACAAAATACATGTAGAATCTTTTTTTTTTTCTTCCTTAAATGTCTAACTTTTGTTCTCTTCAAAATTGAAGTAGAATGGAAGAAATACATAAATAATGAAGTTCCGTTCCGTTAATAAAACTTTTAAATAAAAAAAATTAAAATTATATTCCATTTTATTCTTTTCATTTCCGTTCTATCTCCACTTATTCAGTTATATTTTTTTAATATCGAAACATAGAGTAACGTTACTTTCTGAATTGGCCTACAAATTCAAGTTGCATTTCATTAGAATTACTATTCTTTGCATCCGTTGACCATTTACCTAAATATATATATTAGGCGTTCCGGCACTGATTGGGAATCTGTTCTGTGCTTCTGCAAGATTGTCTCAAGGACTTTGTTTTATAGATTATCATCTTATATAATTGCCTTGGATATTGAAAAAATTTCATTGGAATTTAGAATTGATAAAAGAATTCAGAATTGACATATAATTGGTCAATATATATATATATATATAGAAATTGGAAAATCAATAGAACATGCCTGCAGAGAACCAAATGGCAAATGCTATAAATAGTAATACAATGCTAATATCTCCAGCATTGCTTTCAGAATTGGCCTATAAATTCAAGTTGCATTTCATTAGAATTACTAATGCTTGCATTACGTTGATCATTTACCTAAATATATAAATTCGCGCAATAAATGAATTGATTTTATTTTGAATTGGATCATAATAAATGAATGCAAAATAAACTATTAATTTATTTAAAATCTATTACAAAATACTTAATATTATCTAATCCATCAATGACCTAATTTAATATATGGATATTTAATTAATCTATTAATTCATTTTAATGAATTGGATAGATGAATATCTAATCCATTCATTTAAAAAAAAATTCTCTAAAAATTTTTATTTTCTCTCTAAAAAATTTTTGTTCTCTCTAAAAATTATTTCTCTTTCTATAAAATTTCTTTCTCTCTCTAAAAAATCTATCTCTAAAAAGTTTCTCTCTCCCTTAAAAAATTTATTCTCTTTCTAAAAAAGATTTTTTTCACACTCTAAAAAATCTCTTTCTAAAAAATTAGATTGGCAAAAATTTAATACTCATTAATTGAAGAACTAATTCATTGAAGTTTGGCAAGGATTTTATGTGCCAAGACTTCGTTATCAAACCAAATTATTTTTAAAGAGGGTAAGTTATCAACCTCATCCTAATTCAAACTTCAAGGTGATAATTTCTCCACAACCAAACAAAATATGATTGTGAGAGGTAAACATTCATTCATCAAATCAAACTAATATTTATTTTCAACTACGCATAAAAGTGGTCTCAAAAGAGAAGAAGTTTACAGTATTTAATTATTTATAAGCTTATTCACACAATCTCACCACCTATTTTACTCATTAGAAATGAATGAAAAATAAATTAAGAAAAAAAAAACCAAAACTGTAGCCAATGAAAGGAGCTAACTTTATTCAAAAGAAGAATGGCCTAAGAAAATTGAATCCATAAGAAACAAAATCAGAGAACGAAAATGAATGACAACAATCCTGACTATGATCTTATCTCTCTCTAATAAAAATAGCTGCGGCAAATGACAGTAAGATGGTAGATAATCCAACAAATTCGTTGGATTGGTTTTTAATTGAATATTCATTGAATATCCAATCCATATTTTGATTGAATTATTAACTATTAATAATTAAATTTAATTTATTAGATTTAATTCAATAAAATATATTATTTAAATCGAATAGACTAAATTAATTTTAATATAGATGAATTAAAAATCAATAAATTTTATTGTCAAGCCTAATTCGGGCTTCTGCGTTGTTCCGCTTATTGTGACAATGACTTTGTTGTATAGATTGTCATCTTGTATAATTTATCTTGGATATTGAAAGAATTTACATTGTCACACCCTCTTTTTTTTAAGGATATAATTCATTCTTAACAACTATGTGGTCAATATGTAGAACTTCTAAATCAATATAATATGTTATAATAATGTATATGAAAAACTATACAAGTACGTTTTATGAATTAAGAATTGATAAAAGAGTTTTAATTTTCACAGCTTTTATTTTTTATTTTTTGGCCACACAATTTTTTTATTGGATTAATACATTCTCAACAACTAATTGGTCAATATATAGAAATTTCAAAATCAATAGAATATGTTATAATGGTATGTTAGGTACATTGGAGTTATTAATTCAATGAAAACTATCAAAGTCTGATTTTATCAATTAAATTTAGATGGTGAGGATAATTGTAGACGAAATTGAATTGTATCACACCAAAAAAAAAAATATCATCATGTTTAACGTTTTATTATTTTGCTCATATATTACTTTTTATATACACCATTGGTATTATTAATACTTTAATAGGTACGTCAAATATCTACCCTTGATAAAATTTTCTTTCAAAACAAAATAACAAATATTCAAGTCAAAGGTTAAGAAATTCTAGAATATTCTTATACCTTCTTGTTTCGGTAAATATCATCCTACATTGGGCATAAATATAATTATTTTTTAATTGCAAGGCTATATAAAATAATGAATTTTTGCATTAATAATAATGTAAATTAATGAATGTAATATAAGAAAGAAGTGGGACGTCACATCACAACCATAAGCTGAGGCTATTTGAACATCGTATTACCGAACCATAAGCTGAGTATTGAACGCAGGGACGTCACATCACATGGCTATTTGAACATCGTATTGCCCATCACACATGGCGCTCAACCATAAGCTGAGTATTGAACGCAATGGTAGCTTTCAAAATCATCAGTTCCTCCAGAAGTAAAAGTCAACATGACTCTTTCCTGCAGCCCTGGCCGGCTGGCCCAGCCCCTTCACTTTTTGGATAAAATTAAGGTTTTTTAAATTAGCTGATATTATTATCTAATAAAACTATAATATATATATTACACCTTGTTCTCATTTTTTAAGTTTTCATAATTAAAGTGTAAAAAATAATACATATCATATTTTTATTAAACAACAAACTACAAACAATTAAATTTTATACAAATATCATTAATAGAATTTCAGACTGTTGGGGTGGATTGTGAAATCAAAACCTTTATGTTGAACAACAGATTAAATCTATCCGATATAGAAATGAGCGTCAGTAGCATATCCCTTCCATAGACGTTACTCTCTCTGTACCCTGAAAACGTAGGGTTCCCAAGACTATGAGTAACACTCAATAAATCTAATTTCACAACATTTTGATCAATAAGAAGTAAACTGCAGTTGTGACAAGCCTTGTATGACAGCAGCAGCTCTGTGGTATTATGTACAATGCAAATCGATTGCTTTGTCCCCTAGCCTAGTCACCTTGTTTGTTGGTGCTGTTCTCAATATCTTCTGGAACATGATAAGTAGAAAGGAAAAATGTGCTTTGATTTCTTTGCAAGAACCTGCAGCATAAAATGGATACTTACATAACATAATTTACTCGTAAGATGTCAACTGCCAGTAAAATTGTTTTTCCCATTACAATTCATCTCCAACGACAATTTTTAACTTAAAACTTGGACGAAAACATGATACCTGAGAAATTCAACTAATTGTGCCTGAAGTTCTATCAATGTCTCCTCTTCAATGCTAGCATGGAGCAATAACTCAGGCAACTTAACTTCAAATCCAGAAAAACTGCACCAGTGATTAGAATCACAAAATATTAGAAGTTCTCAAAATGAAGGTTTACAAATGCAAACTTGACAAAACTATGAGATCATAGCGATAAACCCATACGCGGGGCTGGGTCCAAAAGGCCAGCATTTTGCTGTCCAGTCTGGGCAGAACAGCCCCACTCCCATCTATTTTTCCATTGGTGTAACAATGAGGGGAGAGTCATGACAGACTTGACAAAAAGTTTATATTAAGACCCTTCTGTCTGTTAGGATCGGAGACTGTTGCCTTAACATCATTAGGTATACGAGTCTTTTCTATTAATATAACCTTTAACTTTAACTTCTCTATTTATTTACCCACATCTCCCTCTTTGACATCTCTTGTTCGGATTGCAGGAGCCGAAAACATTAGAAACATCTAAATACAATAGACTAAGTAAAGAACTACATAAGTGAATTTGATACCACATCTTAATCTAAAACTTAAAGACATTATATATGAGTTTTTTTTACTTATTGAGCTTTTGACTTTTTGAATGATATTTTTAAAGTCCTAGTTTATAATCGGATATAATAACATCATTTAATTTATGTGACCGATCTTATTTAATGAAAAAAAAATTTGATTGTTGTTGTTATATATAATCTTTAACTTATTCATTCTTTTCTAATGTAAAACTTCTTTACACACATCTCACTCTCATTTAAATTTTCAAACGTGTTCACCTTCCATTGCGAAGACAACAAATGTATAATGATAAAGGGTCATGCTACTAAGCAGTGGAGCATGGTTTTCCCTTTACAGTCACATCATTTTTTTTTCTTTTGTTTTAATTACAAAGCACAGATCCCTTAGTATTTTCTCTAATCTAAAGGTTGAAATGCTCAAGCATATAAATGTTCGAGCTTTCAATGGCAAAATCCAATTCTAAATCATATAATAAGCTGGTCTGGCACAGACAAACTAGCATACCAAAGAGGCGTAACAAATGCTCAGCATCATATATAGTAGAAGGAATGATATTATTTGGACATGCTTCTTGGTACTGTTGACGCTCATTCTTGTATAAGAGCATCACTGGCAGTGCTTTGTCAAAGTATAACAACACAATCCTTTCATTATTTCTTCAACTGAACCAGCTCCTATATCAAACATTGTATGATAATAAGCACCGTAAGTAAAAATATAAAGACTGTACCAAAAACCAAGAGCTGAAGGAGTAAAAGACACTAAGCTGCAGATTTTAGGCACAGACTAATCATAATGGAACTTGCTACTCGAATATGGTGTTGACCAAGCAGTAAAACAAAATTATAATCCGAACAAAAATATTTTTTAATTTTTATTTTTTAAAAAGAAACCTTCTAAGCGTAAATGGTTTGTAAAATGATTATGGGGAAGGGGTTTATTCTTAATAATAATAATAATAATACTAATAGCGTTGAGGGGAATAAAAAAAGGTATGCTGGCTCCAAGTTACCGTTTAAACTGCTTAACCTGCCAGTGTATGGGGAGGTTTTTTTTCCCCCCGGTTCCTAATATTCTAAAAAGATATTCAAAATCATTCAACATACACTTTGATTCCCATGACAGAAAATGTTTCAATATGATGCTTAAAAAATGGAGGGTGCCTCAACATGAACTTACGAGCCACATTTCTTCAATCTGTAATCAAAATACTTCTTCAATATGTCGTTCACATTAGGAGTACGAGGAAGTTTAACGAGCTGCAGAAAAAAACATAGATTCAACAATTTTAAAATGACAATAAATTTCTTTTCTCTAACCATAAAAATTTACAATGACAGGAAGTTTCTATTTAATGAAAACTATGTAAATAGTGTCTAGATTTGTTGTATAAGCTAATCAAATCATGTAATTACGATAATTAGGATCTTTTATAATCTTTATATTTATTACAATAACTCTATATAATTCAGCCTCTGTTGTATAATTCAGACACACGATTTTCTTCATATCTCTCTTTATTTTCTCTCTTTCAATATAGTATCTAGAGCCTAAAAAGAGATAATCCTAAAAACCGTGCACGCTCAGTAAATCCACTGCTCTCCGGTGAAATTTTTTCCCGGCTAACCGTGTTTCCACTCCGATTTACCGGCCTTTCTAGCTCCTTCTGTTGTGTCCTCTTTCCAGCAGACACATCTCATTTGTTACTATCCACCACTGCCCGCCGTTGTCTGCTATTGTTAGTCGCAGTCCTTTCCAGCTGACGACCCCACCACTAGAATCGCCTCTCCCTATTCTGCCAGAACCCAAAAGCCTAATCCGAGAATCCTTCAGACGCGCCTACACAAGTTGTCCAATGTCCCTGCATGTAGCTCCATCGACCGCCCTTTCATCTGCACGTGGTGGCGCATGGGACACCTCCTCCGGCCACTGTTTGTTGTGTTGTGATTGCCCTTCTCTCCTATTTCTGGATCTGCACTCACCTTTTGTATTCGTGACGGTTTGTCGAGACCCCTTTTGAATTAGTGCATTCAGGTACTGTTTGGTTGTGTTTTTTGGTTTGTTGTTTACTAATCAATAGCTAGTTCTCCTTCCTCAGCTGGTTCTAAAGACTTCTCAAAGGCTAAGCATCTTGTTTTCACTAGTTACACCTCAAAGGCTAAGTATCCTGTTTTCACCAGTTACGTCAGTGCCTCTCTCTCCGCTAACAAATTAGATGGCAGTAACTATGATACTTGGGTTTCAAACATCAAACTGTGGCTCAATGACCAAAGCTATGAAGAACACTCATCACAAAGCTTGAGTCTGTGCCCAAGGCTGACAAACCAAGGTGGAAGAAGATTGAAGCCCAGTTATGCAGTGTCATCAAATCTACAATTCATTCATCCCTCAAGCAGATCTTCTAAGCTCATATTACCTGTGAATCTGTTTGGGAGCAGGTCAAGGTTCTTTACACTGATGACACTCAACAGCTATATAGGGTAAGTCATAACCTCATGAGTGTTGTTACTTCTTGAAAGTTTGATGGTCCTATGTCGGCCTATTTGGGGAAGGTCTATGGTGTTTTCTGTAACACCCTCCTTAGGGCATCACATTTCTGACTCCTGACTCATAATCTGAAAAGAAGTTCGCACAAAGTTTGAGTTATAAAAGATGGGTTTCAAAATTTCTTCTTTACTAACACGTAAATTTACTGAAAATATTAGGTAATATTGAAAATCATATTTCAACTATTCATTATGCAATATTGACACCAATTAATATCACAATTTAAAGAGAAATATAAAATTAACAAACTTATTTTTTTTTTTGACAAGAAGCAAACCCATGATGACGGTCCTACTTAATAGCACGGTACAACACTAACGAGAAACTTTAACATACTTATTCCTTTTTCTCGTCCATCTTGATGCATCGAACTTTACTCCTATCTACCCTAAGACATCTTCGAACTTGAGACAACCACTTTTCAATGTTTCCATCAATCTCTGAGTATCTACCACTCGTTATGTCTAAGACAACTCATTCCTTTTACTGTATAATTTTAACAATACAGACAAAGTAAAACAATATAACAAAGAGGTGAGATCACCTACACCAATACCAACATAGCAGCACAGAGATAACACAAACAGTAATATCATACAGATAGATCATACCGCAATTATGATCATGCCATCAACATTAATCAACTATCATCATCTAATCATTTATCAATTCAATTATCATCGAAGTATTTAAAACAATTGTCATAACCAATAACCAATATTCCTCAATTAATATATCACACGATATAAATGCTCGATTTATGCATATGCACAAAGACTCGCCATCAAAAACAACTCCATGGAGGTTTTGACAATTTTGAGAAGAATGCTCTGGTTAATTGTCAGCCTTAGCCCAAAGACAATCTCCCAGTCGTTGAAAAGAATCGTGTTCTTATCGGGTATCGTCAATGCGTTGCAACGGACTGCTTCGCCAAGTGGCACAGTGTTGCCAACGTCCACTGGCCGACCGCCTTCTCGCGCCTCAAGATCCATCATAGACCTCACTATCAATTCTCATTCCCTCTTCAACCACAATGGCCATAATAGCTATTAGCTATATTTTATACAATGCACGAATATATCAGTGCAAGTCAACCCTAAAGGGCCAAATCTTTTCAATTTCATTTGTTCAATGTAATCATATGCTTCAACGCATATTTTATACAATGCACAAATATATCAGTGCAAGTCCAACTCCAAAGGGCCAAATCTTTTCAATTTCATTTGTTCAATGTAATCATATGCTTCAATGCATATTTTTTTTTCAATGCACGTATAATGCACCAAATCCAATCACAGACATATCTTTCCAATGTATGTATAATGCACCAAATGCCAATCATAGGCAAAATATGTCATTTTCTCACACAACATCCGTATACTGGTTCTACAGTATTTATACTGTATTTTCAACAGGAAAATCATATTATCACATTTTCATAGTTATAAAACTCTTTCGTCGTATTTTTACAAAATTGCGTAACATTTTCATTTCATTTTCACAATTCCAAAACATTTATGTTACGTTTTCACAATTCCAAAACGTTTCTGTTATATTTTCACAATACCATAACACTTCTTTTATGTTTTTAAAATTTTGTAACATTTCTGTTATATTTTCAAAATACTGCAACACTTCACATTTGACTTTTAAATCACGTATTTAATTTTTTGATATTTTTCTCAATCACATAAAAATATACGTTTCTCAAATTAAGCGTAACGATTTTTCACCATTTTCAAAATCGCATAACTTAAAAATCATTCTTTTAAATTGCGTAAATCATTTTCCATCATTCTCAAAATATTTAAAACACTTTCCAAATCACATAAGATTTTCTCATTTTTCACAATTACGTAAAAATATCATATCATTATTTAATCACGTAGTGATTTTTTAATAATATTTTTAATAATGTAAAATATTTAAACGCTTTCTAAATTACGTAGAAATATTTTAACATTTTTTAAATTACGTAAAAATATTTTACTGTATTTCAAATCATTTTTAAGATACGTAAAATATTTTTCAACATTTTACAATTACGTAAAATATTTCTCAATATTCCAAACATTATTTTGGACTTAAATAAATCAATCTTAATTCAAGAAATCCTTTTCCAAAATATAATTCACAAAATCACTTTTCCATTGATATAAATCAACGTTTCAAAACTTAAGCGTTTTCTAACGTGCATCAAAACTCAAAAATAAGTTATACGTTATAAAATTTTTAAAATACCATTATATTCTCCATTTTTCCCAAATCATTTCCAAATCAACCTTCCTCAAAATAATATAACTTTCTACTTCATTTAATATATCTTCTTTATTCAAGAAAATCCTTTTTGATAGTATATTTCACAAATTCACAATTCCATTGAATTAAATCAATGTTTCTAACGTTAAAAATTACTAATGCTTTCCAAAATCCAACGGGATTTTAATAAATTCTTCTTAAAACAAATTGAGGCTCACTTGCAACCTCTCTTTTCCATTTACATAAAAATTCATTTCTCAAGTACTAAAATACTCTGATTCTCTTTTCAATTTTTTTGTATTAAATTAATTATATTTTCACTTGGAGAATCACTTTGTTTCATCAAAATCAATGTATTACAAGCCTTCGAAAACGTGGACATGACTATTGAAACCATCAAATATTTTTCCTTCTAAATTGATATGGTTTTACACAAACAAAATCATTAAAAATTTTATTTTCAAAACCGCAAGACTTATGGTTATAAAACCAAACTCATTTGTTCAAATTCATTTTTATTTTCTTTGCAAATCTTTTTTTTCACTTTCTTTGCAAATCCTTAAAATCACCATTGCCATTTTCATTTAAATCTCATGTTTTGTAAAACACTTAGAAATTTTTTACACAAAATAAATCAATAAAAATTCCTCAAAAATCATGTTCTTGTACTCTTTGAAAAATAAACTCTTTGTTTATTTTTCTTATTTTTCTAAACATCCATTTTCATCATTCATGAAAATATTCATTTATGAACACCTATCTTGAGGTATCTTAATCGATATTCACCATGTTTCTAGGGACCAAAAATTAATTCCCTTGTTCTTGAAAAATTTTAATATGAACCCTAATCAAGGACATCAAAATCGTAGTCCTTCCTTGGCCATTGGGACCAAAATTAATTTTCTTTCCATCACCAAATCATGGCATACACATACATACACATCATATATATATATCAAAAGCATGTTATATTATCATCATGCATAGTATAAGCATACCATCAAAATCATAAACTCATGCAAAGTATATATTAAGCATAGGCAATTAATCAAAGCTCATAAACACATATAAATTATTACATAACCATGGATATGAATCCTTACATGGATTCACCATCCATCAAATATAAGACCATCTCTCACAACCATGTTTTGTTGGTGAGATGGATCTCCCTCTTACCTCTTGAAGATCCTTAAAAACTTCTTGATTTGCTTCTTTTTCTAAGTCCTTCACCACCAAAGGCTTCTCAAATACAAAACAAAATACATAGAAATTAGTATATTAAGTTTGATTAAGAGGAACCATGGATCAAACATGGTTTAGAACATGAAAAAGAAGAGAAGAAATGAAGTCTTCTTATACTTCACCTAAAAAATTCAATAACTTTGATCTTGAAGAAAGTCCATGAAGATGAATGATTTAGAGAAAATCTCCAACATAAAAGTTGCTTAGAATATCATATAGATTCAAGATCTATGGTTGGATTAAATTAAACAAACTTGAAGGGTGGTCTTAGGGTGGTTGACCGAATTCCTCACAAGAAGGAAAACATAAGCTTTTTGATTTTTAACCTGAAGGACAAGGTTGTAGATGATAGAATTTTGAGAAGTTCCTAACAATTCTAAAACAATTAGTAAAATTACAAACAAAGCTTAATAATAATAAACCATGGAACAAACATGACTTAGAAAATCATAAACATGAATTTAAACCATAGAAATCAAAGTTTACCTCCAAGGAAGTAAGCTAAAAGTGGGATTTTGAAGCACTTAGAGTGGGATTTTGGGAAAACTTTCTAAATGAAAAGTGTTTAGAATATTGTTTAGCTTTAGGAAATGATGAGAGTGAAAATTATAGGTGAGTGATGGTGTATTTGGGTGTAGAGACCGAACCAATGGAGAGAAAATGAAAGGAAAAATGGTTGCTTGGTTCTTGGAATTTTGAGAGAATAAGATGGAGCCTTTTTGGGTGAGAGAAAAAAGTGAAAATACATGCACAAAGTGAGTGGGCTGCCGTGTGAGTGTTGGAGAGTTTGAAGAGTTTTACTTGAAATAATATCCCATTTTGGGTTCACACTTGAAACACATGGTCTTCCACTTTGTCATCTTTTTCTTTGGCCTAAAAAGGCTACTCCAATTTGTCTCCTCCTTTCCAAGCATCTCCAACCGTCCCCCCCTCTTCATAATGCATGCAAAGTTGTCATCTTTTCATGCTATTATTTGAAGCATTTCTAGTCATTGATTAATTCAATGGTTAGGATTTAGGTAGACTTTTGATTTTTAGGAGACTTAATCTAGGCCATTAGATCTTTTTCTTTTAAATTCTAGCCATTAGATGTGTCTCCAAAATAAAGGGTCAAGATCGCTCCTTCAAACTTTAAATCCAAGGGTTATAATTAGTCATAACCTTTTTAGAAGACCAAATATCCACCTTTGATTAATTTTTCATCCAATGGTCATAAATGGTCTTTGTCACTTTTTAAGACTAAATCTCCACTCTTGATCAATTCCAAATCCAATGGTTGTAAATGACCATTTTATATAATCAAATTTATACCGTTGATTAAATTTACGGTTGATATTGAAGCTTGCCTAACTAAGTTTATTCTCACACCATTGATTAAATCAATGGTGATTATCCAATACTTCTTTATTAAATTTATTTCTTAACCGTTAATTAAATCAAGATCAAGTCTTCACCGTTAAATAAATCAATAGTGGATATCCAAACCACCAATGTTGACTTAAGCAATATAATTTCTATTTTTATCTACTAAAAATCACACGAAAGAATATATTTATTGTATTTTTATCGCCCGATAATTAAATACAGTGCCAAACACAAAACAAGAAAATTTCTAAAACTGTTTTCGGATTCAGGTTTAGTAAGATCCCCTGTCTCCGTCTAAACAGTACAAATTTTTCTATGCGTAGAAAAATTTTCACTTTGCGAGACCCACCTGGGCCCACGTAAGGTCACCTAGGCCCACCTAGGCCCACCTAGGACCACCTGGGCCCACATACAGAAAAAAATTTATAATCATCCACAAAAATCACAAATATTAGAAAACGTATGAAAATCAAGTCAGATTGTTAAAAATAATTAACAGTCAAGAGAAATAAATACTGAGAAAGATTTTCCCCTACACGAAAATTATTATTTTCCCGACACGAGTAAATCACTCAAAACGATCAAATATCTTGTAATAATCAAAATAATTTTACAAAGACACAGAGATCACTAAATAGTAAAATTCTGTTAACTATCAAAATTACTGTTTAAGAGATAGAAAATTTGGGGTGTTACATTTTCCATGATTTCAATGAGTTGCTGCCCTCTACTGATACCCCGATGAAGGAACTCGAGCAACACAGTGCCTTCTTCATGCTCATGGCCTAGTATAGTTTGCCTTCTGAATATTCTTACAACCGTGATCAGATTTTGGGTTCTCCCACTATCTCTACTCTGAGGACGGCTTGGTCCACTTTGCTTCGGGTTCTAGCCAAGCGGCCCTCTAATTTTATCGTTGTTCTAGCTCTGGTTGATACCTCTGTCCTGGTCTCCCCAAGTAACAATCGTAGTCATTCTCGATTGTTCTGGCAACTCAGTTAGACCCTGTACAAAATGTAATTATTGCAACAAGTTAGGTCATACCATTGATAAGTGTTGGATTTTACATGACAACAAAATTGCTTAGCAGCTGCTCTTTCCAAAAATTCATGCTTATTTGCCTCCTTGTCAGGCTGTTACTCTTTAGTATAGAAAGACATTAAAGCTAGGGATTTCTATTGGTATTTTTTTGTGGGTTTCTCTAACGAATGTGATTTATTATTATTATTTTTTTGTGTTCAAGGAAAGAAAAAGTAGAATGTATCAAATAAAAGGTAAAGTATTTATTGTATTAAATAAAAAGTAGAGTATTTATTGTATTAAAAATTAAAAAAATATTTAATATTTGTTATTCTTTATTTTTTAATAAATACATACATGTTAGTAAATTTTTTTTCTAACATTTAGTATTTAAAGTGAGTTATCAAATATTTAATTAATTATTGATAACTTTTAAATATTTATTATGAATTTAATATTAAATTCATCCTAATAATATAATTAAATATTTAACAACTCATTCTAAGTATCAAACACAACTAGGTATCATAGAAATTCTCAAGAAAGCTATAAGACTTGACAAATTAAAATTACTCTCTCAATTTCATGTCGTTTAAGGTTTTTTACATAGACTAAAAACACTATTATATACTTTTAATTTTAAAAAAATATAATTACATATGACTAAATTATCATATCTATTTTTTAATGCTATTTCATTCTACTTAATTAGTGAAAATATGAAGAGACAATAATAAAGTTGAAAAAAATAATTAATACTTTTTTAATTTTTTAAAACAACAAATAAAATAAAACAAAATTTACTTTCTAAAACCATAATTATTTTTTAAAACAAAGGGAGTATTTCTTTAGCAGCATCTAAGTGTAAGCGAGTTGTTTAAAAAATAACTACACCAAAAAATGAATAATTGAAATTGTTTTATACTTATTATTATGCAAATCTGATTATGAATCTGTGTTACCCCAATACATGAATTTTTTTTCTCAAAATATAAATGATCAAGGTTTTAAATCTCGGACCACATCACGTGTTGTGGCCACAACATCTCAGTTATGGTAACTGTCGTAACTGCATCACACCATAATTGCAGTCTACATCGACCTGCAACAACCGCAACACGATCACAACCACAATTTAAAACCTTGCAAATGATATCAAAAGGAAAAGCTAAACAAATTAAACAAAAGGCCAAACTTCTCAAAAGAAGAACTCACATAATCTGTCTTATATACATGATTGCTTTAACAAAATAAATACAAAAAAATATAAATTTCTCAAAAAGTATTCTGAAAAAAAACTTTTTGGAGATTAGTAAAATAAATTAAAATGCTCCATACATGTTAAACTTTTTAAAAGATCCTTGTAAGGGCATCTGAAATTATTTGGGAATTAAAATAGATAAGGACATTGTAAACATATTTTATTTGGAAAAAAAAATTTAATGAGAGAGAAAATGAATAGATGATTGAGAACATTCACAACTTGCTATTTGCCAAGAATCATTTTCATTTTCAATGTGTTTAAGTGGAATTTTGGTTTAGAGACTTAGTAACAATTTCAACAAACAAATAAATATATCAAAACGAATGTGGGCTCAGAGTTATGTGGTAATCTCGTTATAAAAATGGTTTTAAAGGCAAACAAGAAGGATTTACGAGATTTAAAATAAATAAACAGAAATGCAGAAAAGAAACTTTGAAAAAAAAATTAAAGAAAGTTTAAAGAAACTTGAACAGAAATTTAAAAATGCAGAAAATTAGTTAAAAGTGTGTAAATGGTGCAAAATTAAAGTACAAAACTTAAATGAAAAACAGTAAAGAAAAGCAAGTAAAAGTGCGAAGAAATGTAAAGAAAATTTAAAGAACAAGACTGAAAAGTAAATGAATTTAAAAGAACATTGCATTAATGTAAATGACTTGAAATGTAAAGGGAAAACGTACTTGGATCAAAATCCTCTAATCTGCTAGAGTTTAGATGTTAGGATTTTTGTATCAGCAAATAACCTCTCTTTTTTACATCGGGACTATTGATATTTATAGACAAAAATAAAAATAACTGACACCCTAAAAGATCAACACGTTCTTTGGTAGTTATGTCATCAGCATGTACCCACTTTTCGACAAAATCAACACTTAACTGCTTTGACCATTCTTCGTCGATTCAATACAACCTTTCTGTCGAATTATTCTTCTATCCGACATCAATACCTTATTGCCACATTAGAATTCTCCTCCTATTCAATATTTCTATCGATTTCACCATTTAACATTTCTGTCGGCTCAATACTTAGGAAATTTTTCAATACCATCATCCAACTGACGAATTTGCCAAATCTTTATTTTTTACCTCCAACACAATGATATATTTTCTATTATTTAATAAAATTCTCCGATCCAAACCATTTTTAAAAAAATATTATCTAAGGTAATAGTTTGTAGTAAATAATTCAAATAAATGTTTAATTTATTATGATTCAATTTAACATTTTATACAGGCAATACAATTTTCCATATTTTTAGCTGGAAAAAAAGGTAAGAGGAATGCCAAGCTATTTGATTAGCTTTTAGTTGAAAAGATTTGAGATTCACTTTTAACTTTGGCTTTTGGAGTCTTGAAGTCACCCATTTTCTTGTTTTTTCCATGCTAAACAGTTGAAGTCACCATATGAAACCATTGAATATTTCAATTATTTTTTTTTCAATATTTCTCTTATGATTCACATGCTTCTATTTTGTTTCAAGTTCAACATGACACATATACTCAAATCTCAAGGTACTTTTTAGTCTTCATGTCTCCATTTACGTAGCGTTTAACATGGACCTTTGGAGAAGAGGTCCATGCATGGACCTATTTTCAAAATCATTGGATTGTATGAAGATTAGATGGATGGTGGGGATCATTTACCCGCTCATCAGGTATCAAGTTAATTATTAAAAATTCTGAATTTCAAATTGATTCTTGTTCTCCGATTACCTTACCTCTTCGACAACCTTATCGACAC
The DNA here is from genome assembly GCA_029884595.1 of Ormosia semicastrata. Taxonomy (NCBI): domain Eukaryota; kingdom Viridiplantae; phylum Streptophyta; class Magnoliopsida; order Fabales; family Fabaceae; genus Ormosia; species Ormosia semicastrata. The sequence continues at coordinate 8,737,909 of JAQQTO010000046.1, read as the reverse complement.
CGCCAGATCATCTGTGACCCAACACCGTCAAGCATCAACCCCCATGCCCTATACCACACCATTTGAGACCCACTCATCCACTACAAACACCAACCTAGAATCAACTATAGCACTACTAGAAATTTCTAATTTAGAGATGGAATAAATTTCGTCTCTAATAAAGATGAAAACAGAGATGAATTTGATGAATTAGAGAGGAAAAATAAAATTTAAAATTTAGAGACAAAAATTAGAGACAAAAATGATCCATCTCAGAATTTTTCGTCTCTAATTCCATCTCAATTTAGTCAATTTAAAGTCAAATATATTTAGAGACGGATTTAGAGACGAAATTTATCCATCTCAGATTTTTCCTTCCCTAATTCTGTCTCTATTTAGTCAATGTGATATTTTAAAAAGTCAAATATGTGTAGAGATATAATTTAGAGATTGAAAAATTATGTCTCTAAATTTTTTATCTCTAATTTCGTCTCTATTTAATCAAATAAGTGTTTTAAAAAGTCAAAATATATTAGAGACAAATGTGTTCCGTCTCTAAATTATATATAATATTTAATTAATTATTTTTTAAAGATAAAGACAAAATGTTATTTTCGTCTCTAATATTTCTCTAATTAATTCACGTCCCTGTTCTTTAATCATCTCCCACTTTTTTTTTTTTCATTTCCCACTCTTTTTCCCATCTCTCTCTTTCTCTTCCCATTCTTTCCCCATTGTCCAGGACAACCGCGTCTCGTCACCGGGCTTGTCACCTTCTAGTCGTCGAGCTCCTCCGTTTCCACTGTGAACACCCAATTTTGTCCGGGACATTTTGTTAAAAAAAAAAAGCTCATCTTTCACTTAGTGACTCATCAATCCATAACCCATGATCTAACTCGTTAACTCATTGACCCATTATCCAACCACCCATACCATTAAACTTATCCTAAACCTACTTCAGCACTTATCATAAACAAACCCCAACAGTCATCCTAAACCTTAAACTCATCTTAAACAAACCTCATCACTTATTCTAAACAAATCTTAATCACACTTCAACTTAAACACTTCAGTCTAATTCCCTTCTATAAAACCCATAACTCACTTCAGCTTAAAAGGACTCCAGCATACAAGACTTTTCAGCTTAAACACACTTTATCCTTATCACACTATGGCCTAATTTTTTTCACATAGCCATCACCATCCCCTTATAACTCTTCTTCACAGTCACTAACTTCTGCCAAATACCACTATCAAAGTTCCTTAACATTATCAACACCATTCTCATCCCTATATAACCATTCACCTTCCCTCTATCTTTGCCACATATCTTCATCATCTTCACCAAAAACCCCACCACTTGCAACCTCCATTAAACCAAGCCTCCATCATCACCATTCCATCACCGCATTCTCATCATCACAACCATTAGCACCACCATCCACCCATCCACCATCAACCAACCACCCATTCACGGTCCAATCCTCTAAACCAATCATCACCACCTTCTTCACCATAAACCTCATTCCACAACAACCAAGCACATAGCATAGCCCCTCACCATCTTCTCCATTCCAACCGAGAAGCACCACTTCTCCACATAACTCATCCACCCAAATCGTAACCATCCCACCTTCAATCTTCCTTTCACCACACCATCCTTATCTCCAACTTCCTATAGCCCCACAACCCATTCCATAGCCACCATAACCACTCTTCACCCATCCATCCTAACCAAGAAACACCGTCCCCCACAACTCAAACAGCCACCTCCTTCATCCTCAACACCCGAACCAGAACTGACGTCCGCCCAAGCCGTCGACCCACTCACCAGATCTCGAACGCCATCATCGTCTCGCTTCACTCCGACAAACCTAGCAACCAGAACCAGTCACCGCCCGAGACCGGCCGGCTCAGAAGTTAGATCTGCCAGGACCGAACAGCAGAAGTACGACCAGCGTCGCGTCCCCTCCGACACCGACTCTGACCCAGGCACAGTGCCGCGCCGCTCCAGCCGTTCCCTGAAACCGAATTGCTGTCTCACGCATCCACCTCCTGACCCACTCACCGTCGGCGTCGGTTGCTCCCTTGGTTCTCTGGTTTGTTTCTGCAAAAAAAATAGCAAAGAAAGGAGATGCAAGAACCCCTCCCCTTTTGCTGAATTGTGAGCATCATTTTCTATTTTTGACATTTTTTTTTTGTTGTTGTTTAAAGGGAAGTGGGCTTAAGGTAGCAATTTTGGGCTGAAAACGATAATAAAAAAAGAAAAAAGGTTAAAAAAATGATAAAACTACAAAGTAAAAATATAAAATAATTAAATTTTTTTTAAAGAACAAAATAGGATAACTGAGTTGTGACAGCTTGTCGATCTTATAATATTTGCAATTATCTCGAGTTATGATAATTTGATGATTCAAAAATTTATTAAAAAATTGAATCAATTTCTTTAAAAAAAATAATAATAAATCAATAAATTAAATTTATTTTAAAAGAGTAAAATGAGATTAACTGAGTTGTGACAGCTTGGTTTCTCAACCGAAAGAGACGAGCTCTCTGGGAGTGTATCTGTCACCGCAAATGAAGCTGAGGCAATTAGGAGAATAAGGAGGAGGAAGACTAGGATGTGCATTGCTAGCGCAAAAAAGATGAATTGATAGGATAATGAATTAGATTGGCTTCTACAAGGATCGTGTAAGTATTTATATATATATAAGTCTCTGTTAAGACTAAATCAAAGAAGGGTTCATAGATGGCTCCCACTAATTTGAATGATTAATCTTTGGTTGGTCATAAAACCTAAAAGAGAGATTTTTATATTTAGCCAAAATAAAACATCCGAATTATAACACCAGAAACATGTGACAGATCACTTAAATGAGTTAATATAAGATAGAAATTAATTATATAATCAAAATAAAATACACATAAGGGTTTCTAAAAGTCGAACAAATTTTCTGGTTATACAGCATTTTCCTTTTACATACTTTATATTATTGAGTGTATATTATTAGATGTGGGCATATGGGCCAACTTGATTCACACTAGCCAGTCCGCGACAGACTAATGTTAAACGGGTTAGATTGGGTTGGCCCGTTTAACATAATATCAGCCCGCGTCTATATCACTTTAGCTTACGGATTTGCGGGCTTGCATGCAGCCCCCTACTAATTCTTTTCTTTTTTTTGGGCTTTTTTTCTCCTTTTAAATGCCTGAAAACAAAGCTTGATATCAGCCTACCAATTACTATATAATACAGAACAAATTCGACAAATCAGTTACTACATAAATTGTATTCTAAATAATTAACAATTAATAGAGAGCAATTAACAAATAACTTATCAAATGAGTTACACATAACAATTAAATAGAGCTATCATAAGAAGTTGTCACTTACACAAAGCAATTAACAAATTTGAGAAATTGAAAAGTCTCATACACACAGATAAAGAGTGGAAAACACACACAAAATAGAAGAATAGAAGCTGGTAACATGGTGGATGAGGGTGTGATTATGTCGAAGGACCTCAGAGTCTGAGATTGATGCCACAGGTGGATGAGGGCGTGGGTGGACCTGCTAGTGCCAACGTGGTGGTTGAACAATGTGGTGAAGAGAGATACAAACGGTGCAGTGACGAGATAGACAAACGGCAGGGTGAGACTCTCAGACAGGACACTGATATTAGAGTGGACAAACGGTCGATGATACCTTGACAAGTTGATAGGCAGAGCAAACGTACGACCGTTGAGAGGGATGGTGATTGAGGTTGAGTGAAGGCGGCAAAGGCTAAGAGGGGTGGTTGGGATGAGGATCATATATTATCAGTGTCTAGAACTCTAGGGTTTTTTTCTCTTTGTTTTACACTTTTACTGTTTTATTTTTTTCATCATTTTTAAAAATTATTTTAGGAGAAATGTTTTATCCTTCTACTCAATCTTCCTACTAATTATCCTAATTACTAAATGAAGAAAGCATTGAATGTTTTTTATGTTCTCAAGACTGTCACGACCATGATCGTGGCGGATAGCGGCGAACAAAATAAATTGTTAGGAGTTGCCACCAATTTTATTTTGATCAAGAAAAATTGGAAAACCCAAGAAAAATAGTCTTTGAAACCAGATTAAATTCGGGAGTCGGTTATGCATAGGGAAGGGTGAAAACTTAATTCCACAGCACCCCTAATACATCAGTCATAAGACAGTACCTTAAGTTAATTATGTAAATTCTTAACAATCCTTGAAAATATTTGTTTCACCCCTTTTGTAAAAGAAATAAATGAAATAAACAAATAAATTAAGAAAATCAATTTTTGGCTTGACAGAATAGAAATTTTGCTCCTACTTATCCTCGGCTGCAATGAGGAACTCAAAGTCACGTAATTCTTTAGAAAATATGTGTGGGTTGATTGATTTTAATTAAAAATAATAATTTCTTTAAAAATTTGAATTAACAAGTCATCCGACTCAATTATTCAAATTAAGAATTGAATAGGTGAAGTTCGTCACGCTAGAGACGTCACCCATTAGTTATCAAATTTGTTACAAAATTTTTATTGAAAAATTATCCAAAAAATGGCTGATTTGATTTAACAAGTCGTTGCGACTTAGTTAATCAAATTAAGGATTGAATAGGTGAAACTCACGTCACGCTAGAGACGTCACCCATTATTCATCAAGTTTGTTAAGAAAAAAAATATCAATTAGTAATTTATTTTATAAAAATCAATACAAAATAATAATAATAATAATAATAATAATAATAATAATAATAATAATAATAATTTGAATCATCAAGTTCGTTTAACTCGGATGATTACAAAATTATAGGATCAACAAGTTCTCGCAACTCGCTTAATCCTTTTTTTAAAGAAAAATAGTTTAAATTATTTTATATATTTTTTATATTTTATTCTTATCATTTTTTTTACTTATCATCTTTTTAGATATTTTATTTTGCTTTTTTTTAGCCCAATATGCCTACTTCTCCAAAAAAGGTAGCAGAATTCCCAAACAAAAGAAAAGAAGAAAAAAAAAAAAAAAAAAGTACCTACTTACGAAATCGAAAAAGGAAAGGAAAAGCAGGGGGGTCTCTTCTTTTCTTTTATTTTGCTAGGCTGTTGCGAATGATTTAAACCAAGGAAGAAGATGAAAGCTCCGGATCTAGGTTGCAAAGAAGGTGGCACAGCTGGTTACTTCTGGTTTGACTAGGACAGTGGTGTTTGGGTGACGCCTCGCGTCACAGATCTGGACGGTTCGGTGGCTGTGGTGCAGTTTGTAGGATTTTTGGTGGATGGCTTGATGGTGGTATTAAAGTGGGTGGTGATGAAGATGGTTATGGTGTTCACTATAAAGGTTGAATGTTGAAGTTATGAAGATAAATTTTGATGAGGAAGAAGATGTACAACAAATGAAAGTGGTGGAGGTTAGTTTTGAAGGTGGTATTAACGGTAGAGTGGGTGATGAAGGGGAGGTTGAAGATGAAGTGGTAAAAATAATGCTATGGCAGAAGGAAGGTGAATAAGGACCACATGATATATAAAAAAAAGTTAGGTTGTGAGTGTGTTTTTAAGGTTGAGAAATCAGTTTCTGAGTATCTATTTTGAGTGTGGGTTATGTGTTTATATAGGAGAGGATTAGGCTGAAGTGTTTGAGTGGAAGTGTGATTGAAATTTGTTTAGGATGATAAGTTGTGGTTGGTTGAGGATAAGTGCTGGTTGGTTCAGGATAGGTTTGTTTAGGATAGTTAAGATAAGTGCTTAGGAATTAGAATAATTGATATGGTTTATTTAGGATAAGTGCTGGTATATGGGTTGTGGGTTAACGAGTTGGATCATGATGGATTAATGGGTTAGTTTATGGGTTAATGGATCAATGAGTTGGATAGTGAGCCACTAAGTGAAAGATGATTCTTTTTTCTTTTTTTTTTCTTTTTCTTTTTACAAAATGCTCTGGACAAAATTGGGTGTTCACAGTTGCCCCTCTTTACTTGTTTCTTACTAGATAAAAAGAACAATCGTAGTTTTTCATTTTATCACTGTAAAAAACGAGTAAAAACATGAACTTGAATTTTGTTCGGGAGCAAAAAGAAACAAAACAATGCAAAGAGCGATGCGCTCAATGATAGAAACTTAAATGACAGGGAGCTGATGCGCTCAAAAGTAACAAATAGGAGCTGATGCGCTCAAAAGCAAAAGACAGGAATTTAAAATGCATGGAATACATGGAGCTGATGCGCTTAACAAAATTTAAAATGCATGGAGCCGATGCGCTCAAAGAAATTGACAGAAATTTAAAATGCATGAAATGCATAGAGCCGATGTGCTCAACAGAACTTAAAATGACAATGGGCAACTGAGTCCTGGAATTTAAAATGCAATGGGCAACTGAGTCTCAGAATTTAAATGACAATGGGCAACACTGAGTCTCGAAATTTAAAAGGCAATGGGCAGCACTGAGTCCTGAAATTTAAAAGACAATGGACAACTGAGTCTCGAAATTTAAAAGACAATAGGCAACTGAGTCCCGAAATTTAAAAGACAATGGGCAATCGAGTCCCGGAATTTAAATGACAATGGGCAACTGAGTCCCGAAACACAAATTTTAAAGACAATGGGCATCTTGACCCAAAAAGATCTTCTTTTTCTTTTATTATTTTTTCTCTCCTTTTCCTCTTTTTTTTTCTCTATTTTTTTTTTTTTTTCTTTTTCTTCTCTCTTTTTTTTCTCTTTTTTTTTTTTTTTTTTTTTTTCTTTTTTTTCTTCTTTTTTTTTTTTTCTTTTTCTCTCTTTTTTCTCTTTTTTTTTCTTTTCTTTTTCCTTTTTTTTCTTTCTTTTTTTATTTTTTCTTATTTTCTAAATTTTATTTTAAAAAAAAATTTGAACCAAGGACAACTTTAGAAAGCTTTGACCAATCAATCTCCTCGTTCACGTGCTTTAGCCCATTTGACCTGAAAACTTTGGTCCTCATCTTTTCTTTCCTTTTTCTTGTTCTTTCTCTTTCCTTGTTTGCCACTCTCAACTCTCCTTTTGAGAAATGAAATGATCATCTCTTGTCATGAACCCTTATTTGGCTGAGTTCTTGAGAGAAAATTTTACTCCAGTGTCCTTCATCTAATTGATTCCCTGCAATTGCTTGATTACTCATATCTTCTCTTTAATCCTTCAAAAATTTGTCCCAGTATGGCCAATTGAACAAAATTGCCCCAGTTTGGTGAACTTTTCAAGGGGCTTCAGGCCATCTTCCTATTTATTCGCCCCAATTTTTGCTTAAACTGCCCTTTCGGGTTTTCAGTCTTACAGGCTCTTTTCCCTTTTTGTTTAGGTACCTCTTGTTTATGAATTATCCCTTGAGATATCATTTTTTCCTTTAATTGGAACTTCTAAGCTCTTTTCGATCTGAATTGTTCATCAGGGAATTATCATCGGATGGTCAAATCATAATGTTGTACTCATGTTCACCTTACCTGAAGCATTACATAATAGATAGACATGGATTCAAAAAATACAATGGAACAAGAATTGACTAAGTGAACAACTTCCAGATTGACCTTGGAAGTTTGACAACACAAAAGGGTACATATGAAATAAGACACAAACGATGGTATGAGATTCAAAGAAGAGTTGCCTTGATATGGATTAGTTTGATCCTCATGAAAACGATCTTCAGTTGCTCATTAGACATTATGACCAAGGATTTCCTTCCAAAGAGAAATTTGCCCCAGTTTAGGATTGAATAGAATAAGGCTAACACTCGCCCTAGTGACCCAAAAATTTACCCCAGTGTAGGTCAAATTGAATCAAGAAAAAGAAAAATTGCCCCAGTTTAGAGTCAAATCAAGCAGGATAGAAATTTGTCCTAGTGTAAGGCCAAATTGAACCAAAAAGAAATTTGTCCCAGTTTAGGACTAAATTGAATAGAACAAGAACTTACCCTAGTGACCAAAAGATTTGTCCCGGCTAAGACTGGCAAGTACCTCTTCCTCCTTTTTTCCTTCTCTTTTTTTTTTTTGAGGAGCAATAAAATAGATACTTAGATGAGCATAACGTTTGTTTCAAAATTAAAGTTAACGAAAATGACAACAACTTTTCATTGATCAGAATGGACTTTTTCAGGTTTGTAATGTGGCCAAGATTAAGGGTTATGAAAGGAAATATATAAGGCTCAAACAAGTGTTTAAAGGTTGAATGGGACTAAGGATCCTTACACTTTTAAAATTGAACTTTGTCAACTACTTTTACACTTTCAAACACACTTTTCTCTTATTGTTCTTCATTTCTTCCCCATTTCATTTTATTTTCTTTCATTCCCCTTTGTCATGACCCATTTCATTTCATTTTTTCATTTCTCTCTTTTTTTGTTATTTTTTTATTTTTTTATCATTTTTTACTCATTTTTTACTCCTTACCCCTTTCACATTTTCTTTCTCTTTTATTATGCTTCAAAATAGTCACAATGACAATTCATGTTTGTTTTGTGCTACCCCCTAGTGTAGGGGTGATCCTTTTCTAGGGTTTATTGAAGAAATTTTCAAGCTCAAAAGGGGTAACAAGGGATAAAGATGATGAAATTTTGTAAAAGATAGAGAAAAATGGTTAGTCTTCATTTCCAAATCATGATTGTTTATTTTCAAAACTTTAATTTTGAGACAAAAAGATAGCGCACACCAAATGATCACTTCATTGCTCTTTTTTTCTTTTTTTTTTTTTTTTTCTTTTTTTTTTTTTCAAAAGACACTTGCACTCGAGGACTTTATTGACGTCTACCAAACTAGGGATTGCCAAGAATTGAATACAAGGAAGACACTTTGCAGAAATGAAATAGCATAAATGTCAAGAAAGACAACGTAATAAAAATGAAAGGAAACAAGATATTCATTGAAATTCATTACACTAATACTTCAAGAAAGTTATCATAAGTTCAAAACCCAAATGATTTTATTGATCGAACAAGCATAGGGTTGATACAATTAAACCATCGTTTCATGGTAACTACTTGATAAACAAATCAGAATACCAGTCGCTTAGAAATTCTCTAGTGTTGGAAGACTCTAAGGTATTGTTTATGAACCACCACTAAGTTAAACTTTCTGAGGTTTCCTTGATCAACTATTCTAAGCATTTACCCCATTCCTTCCACCATGATTAGGAATTGGGTTGTTGACAATGTCGGGTCCAGCCTCCTCCTGGATATCAAGCTTCCCATAAGCAATTAACTTCATCATTGCTATCTTAAAAGCTTCACAGTCTTCAATGGAATGCCCAGAAATGTCCATGTGAAATTTACAAGTCAAATTTGGGTTATGCCAACTTGGGAATGGTGACTCCATGGGGCGCACAGGACTCCCCGAAATTAAATGAGCATCATAGAGCCTTTGGAATAATTCTGCATTCAAAATGGATATTCTTGGGAAATGAGGTAAGCCTTGGGGACAAAAACGACCTTGATTTTGGAAGTTTGGCCGAGGTTGTGGGTAATTTTGTGGAGGTGCAAATGGATATTGGTTATAGGTTGGGTGGGTTGGAGCATATGGTTGAGGTACAGGAACATTGTTGATTTGGAGTGGCTGGGTTTGAGGTGCATTCGTGGGAGAGGCGGCTAGGCCAGGTAGATGGGACGATGCAGAAGGGTAAATGTTTGGGTTATATAGGGGTGGTCGGTATATAAGGTTGAATGGCAATTATCGAGATTGTGAAGGTTGTTGGTTTTACAGATAACTCACTTCTGACTCATTTTTCTTAGTGGGAAACCCCTTCTTGAAACTACCTTCATTATTATCAATTGGCAATTTGCCAGCCTTTACCAGAATTTCAATCCTCTCTCCGACAGCAATTAATTCAGCAAAGTCTTGGTAAGCAGGACCTACCATTGTCCCAACATAGGGAGCTCATAAAGTCCCCAAGAAGTATGAGCACATTTTCGTCAGAGTTAACGGCGGTTGCACTTGAGCTGTGAGAGTTCTCCACCTCTGGGCATATTGCTTGAATGTTTCCTTATTTTTCTTTTATAGTGTTCCCAACTGCTCTCGGGTTAGGGCTGTATCCAAATTAAATCGATATTATCCCATAAACAAATTCACCCAGTTATCCCAAGAGGAGATTTTTGAAAGGTCCTATTGGATACACCACTCCAAAGTAGGCCCAGTCAAACTTTCATGAAAGAAATTGACGAGGAACTTTCAGTCCTTAGACCAAATGGACATTTTGGTAATGTAAGTTTTTAGATGGAAAAAGGGGTTGGTGCTCCCATCATACTTGACGAATTCTAAGATTTTAAAACACTTGGGGATTATGATGTTAGCAGTAGGACACAATTCTTCTATTCCAAGGAGACCGTAGGTGCTAGGACCCTTGATCGCCTTGATTTGCTCCTCCATCTTTTCCATCCACTCTTCTTTCATTTTATCATTCTGAACAGTTGCATGCCTAGTACTGGCAGGAAATCCAATTGGCATCGGGATGGATATATGTGGCAGTTCCCATGTGAACTCGGTATTACCATGGACCTCATTTCGAGTACCTTCCAATGAATGATATCCTTCTCCAATAGGAATTACTACTGATGCAGTGTTTGAGGTTCCTTCCACAGAATGTATCTCAGTAGTAACCCCTGGGTTTGTCCTCATGGAAGTAATATTCGGTGGGTACAAATGTGCCCCGGTTACTCCTGTACTTCCAGCTACCCCCATCATGGTGAGGGTCTCCCTCATAGCTAACAACATTTCCTCCATTCTTCTTTGAGACTTTGTCACCTCCTTCATCCTTCCTTTCACTTCATCCACTTCCAAACTTAGGTTCTTGCCTTCATTTTCAGTTGCCATCGCTGCAAGCAACTTTGTTCGAGCCCTTGTATTGTGAACACGGGTTTGATTGATGTCTTCTTTCCTTGGTCGCGCAACTGTTGCTGAACACGGTAACATCATACAAGGAATGAGATGAAATGAATGAGCTTAATGTCATGCATAAGATGAAATGAAAACATTTTTAAAATGCATGAAATGAAAATGCATGATTTTTTTTTTTAGAATGTTAAAGATGCCATGAACATGCAAGATGATATTTTTTTTCTTTTGAAGAATGTTAGGAATGCCATGAAAATGCAAGACATTTTAAAAAAAATGCTAAGAATGACATGAAAATGTAAGATGATTTTTTTTAAGAATGCTAGGAATGCCATGAAAATGTAAGAAAATATATTTTTTAAGTTTTTTTTTATGCAATAATGGATGGCATGAGGAAAAAAGAAGTACGCTCCCTTTGTGTCCTAATGGGATTGCCTTAAACTTGGGACTTTCTATCCTAAAGATCTAAGAGTCCTTCTGATTCGTGCGAATTTTTATTAGGTGACTCTTCTGCTCTAAAGGTTTCTAGAGCCAAGTCCTATTTTAGAATGTTGACCACAAAATAGTAGGTAAACCACTAGGTGTGGGACATTCGTGAAAAAAGCACATTCTAGATGAGATTTTCGCGATAACCAAACAGGATGTCCATCCAAAATGGCTACCACTACGCAACTTCTACCTAACTTAGACTTCACTCAGACCCAGGTATAGGGCCCCACTCAGGCGTGTGTGATAAACGTGTAGGTGTAGTGGGTTTAGGGAGCATACAAACATTTACAATCCTAAAGACTACTCATATCCTGCAAAACAAAGTAACAAACAAACTCCAAAAGTTTTCTACCCTAAAGTTTAGGTAACAAAACAATTAACTAAAAAAAAAGAATAGTCAAATATGAAAAAAAAAGAAAGAAAAAGGGTAAAACAAACACATAAAATCACAATATTTGCATAATCAACTTGTATAGGCTTGACTCTCAAGTGTCCCTACGTGGAGTCGCCATCTGTCGCGACCGTGATCGCGGCGGATAGCGGCGAACAAAATAAATTGTTAAGAGTCGCCACCAATTTTATTTTGATTAGGAAAAATTGAAAAAATCAAGAAAAATAGTCTTTGAAACCAGATTGAATTCGAGAGTCGGTTATGCATAGGGAAGGGTGGAAACTTAATCCTACAGCACCCCTAACACACCCGTCCTAAGACAGTACCTTAAGTTAATTATGCAAATTCTTAACAATCCTTGAAAATATTTGTTTCACCCCTTTTGTAAAAGAAATAAATGAAATAAACAAATAAATTATGAAAATTAATTTTTGGCTTGACAGAATAGAAATTTTGCTCCTACGTATCCTCAACTGCAATGAAAAACTCAAAGTCACATAGTTCTTTAGAAAATAAGTGTGAGTTGATTGATTTTAATTAAAAATAATAATTTCTTCAAAAATTTGAATTAACAAGTTATCGCGACTCAATTATTTAAATTAAGGATTGAATAGCTGAAACTCGCGTCAAGCTAGAAACGTCACCCATTGGTTATTGAATTTGTTACAAAATTTTTATTGAAAAATTATCTAAAAAATGGCTGATTTGGTTTAACAAGTTGTCGCGACTCAGTTAATCAAATTAAGGATTGAATAGGTGAAACTCGCGTCACGCTAGAGACGTCACCCATTATTCATCAAGTTTGTTACGAAAAAAAAATTATCAATTAGTAATTTATTTTATAAAAATCTGAATACAAAATAATAATAATAATAATAATAATAATAATAATAATAATAATAATAATAATAATAATTTGAACCATCAAACTGTCATGCCGCAACTCAAATGATTACAAAAACTATAAAATCAACAAGTTGTCGCAATTTAGTTAATCCCTTTTATTTTTTTTTAAGAAAAATATTTTAAATTATTTTATATATTTTTTATATTTTATTCTTGTCATTTTTTTTACTTATCATCTTTTTAGATTTTTTATTTTGCTTTTTTTAGCCCAATATGCCTACTTCTCCAAAAAAAAAAGTAGTAAAATTTCCAAACAAAAGAAAAGAAAAAAAAAGATAAAAAAAAGTAGCTGCTTACGAAACCGAAAAAGGAAAGGCAAAACAGGGGTGGTCTCTTTTTTTCTTTTATTTTGCTGGGTTGTTGCGAATGATTTAAACCAAGGAGGAAGATGAAAGCTCCGGATCTGGGTTGCAGAGAAGGTGGCACGACTGGTTGCTTTTGGTTAGGCTAGGACAGTGGTGTTTGGGTGACACCTCGCGTCACAGATCTGGACGGTTCGGTGGCTGTGGTGCGGTTTGTAGGATTTCTGGTGGATGGCTTGATGGTGGTATTAAAGTGGGTGGTGATGAAGATGGTTATGGTGTTCACTATAAAGGTTGAATGTTGAAGTTGTGAAGATAAATTTTGTTGAGGAAGAATATGTACAACAAATGAAAGTGGTGGAGGTTGGTTTTGAAGATGGTATTAATGGTGGTATTAACAGTAGAGTGAGTGATGAAGGGGAGGTTGAAGATGAAGTGGTAAAAAATAATGCTATGGCAGAAGGAAGGTGAATAGGGACCACGTGATATATAAAAAAAAGCTAGGCTATGAGTGTGTTTTTAAGGTTGAGAAATCAGTTTCTGAGTATCTGTTTTAAGTGTGGGTTATGTGTTTATATAGGAGGGGATTAGGTTGAAGTGTTTGAATTGAAGTGTGATTGAAATTTGTTTAGGATGATAAGTTGTAGTTGGTTTAGTATAAGTGCTAGTTGGTTCAAGATAGGTTTGTTTAGGATAGTTAGGATAAGTGCTTAAGAATTAGGATAACTGATGGAGTTTATTTAGGATAAGTGCTGGTATATGAGTTGTGGGTTAACGGGTTGGATCATGGGTTATGGGTTAATCGGTTGGTTTATGAGTTAATGGGTCAATGGGTTGGATAGTGTGCCACTAAGTGAAAAATAAGTCTTTTTTCTTTTCTTTTTTTCTTTTCTTTTCTTACAAAAATGTTTCAGACAAAATTGGGTGCTCACAAAGACATTAGATGCATTTACTTTTTCATGTATTATTTTCTTCATTTAGTATTAGAAAAATTATTAGGAAGAACTTGTAGGAGGATATAACATTACTCTTGTTTTAGGAGAAATAATTTATCTTCCTACTCAATCTTCCTATTAATCCTCTTAATTATTAAATAAAGTAAGTATTAAATGTTTGTTATATTCTTAAGACATTAAATATATTTATTTTTTTATTTAATGTTTTTTTATTTAGTATTAAGAGGATTATTAAAAAAAATTATAAAAAGATATTAAATTACTCTTATTTTAGACATTCATCGATCATTGAGCTGCTCTCTCAATTTGTCTAGTTTTCCTAAATAAAAAAATAGTAAACAGGTATTATGGAGGTTCGTGGGCTGGCTCGCAAAATTGCGAGTTTGTAAGCTTTTAAGCCTACATTTTAATTAGCTTACAAAATATCTAATCTTAATTCATGAAAATTGTGAGTTAAATGAACTAGTCTGTTGATCACGATCTGTTTATTCAGCTCTACATACTATATACCATAGTTATATAGATTAATTTTTTTATTTTTATTAAATTTATAATGTTATAATTAGGGTATTATACATTTCATCCTACATGATCACCTAAACATTTTTCAAAACTTAAAAAGTACGAACACTTTGAACATTCCAATTCAATAATAATATTACGGTATTTCCAAATCACTTTTTGTACACTATTTTTATACTATTTTCCTTTTCGATAATAAAATAAAATAAATATATTTTTCAAAATACATTTTCTTTTATTAATAAAATAGATGTGTACAAAAAATGCACAAATAGGCAAGAATGTATTTCTATAATAAATTATTACGTGGGCTTCTTCCCGTCTGCAATGCATCGTACTTTTCCGTGGGATGTGTATATCAACACCCATGAGGCGGCGACCAACATTTCATATTTTAAATAAAATAAAATAATATAATATAATAGAAAAATAATGGTCTTATATTATTTTTTATCTTATATTTATTTTTATATCTATTTTAAATGAGTGTGATTAAATAAAAATAATAAAAATAAATAAATATAATAAATAATATTAAAAATAGTGTAAATATATATATATATATATTTTATTTGTGATAAAAAATCAAATTGAATATAATAATATTCAACTTGGTTGAAAAAAAATATTAAGAAAAATGTATACTATTTATGATAATAAGTGTAACCCATGAGGCGGAGACCAAACATTTCATATTTTAAATAAAATAAAATAATAAAATATAATATAATACTGTCAACTTGGTTACAAGCGTGTGAACAGATTTATGCCTTGTATCACTATTCTTGATTCTTAGACTAGTGCAATCCTCGTTCTGGCTTATCTCCAGCTGTTGGAGGTCCAATAGTCTCTAACAATAATTTGGATCATTTATTTTTTATTTAATAGTTAATATTAAAAAATATTAATTTAATATTATATTTTTATTTAAAAAATATATAATTTAAAAAATATTAAAAAATATTTCAAATTCCTTCCTAATTATTAAAAAAATGATTACATAATTTAATGTTTCATTAATTAAATTATTTTTATATTACTTTATTTATTATTGAAATAAATATTTATATATGAATAATTTTTTAGAGATTTAATCATAATCATTAATATGTAACATAAATAATATAAAAAAGTGATATAAAATAATCATTTTCCTTACCCTTCGTTTGGATGAAGAAAAAATAAGAAAAAAGAAAAAGGGTAGAAAGAAAACAAAAAGAAAATGTACTTTTCTCTCGTTTCGATGAGGTAAGAAAATAGCAAAGAGAAAAAAAATTTGTATGGGGTCCACGGTGAAAGTTTTCTTCACTCAACAAAGATTCGTGATGAAAGGGGGCAATCTCTACATTATAAGCTAAACTATAAAAATGTACAACCTAGAAATGATTACATAATAATTAATGTTTCAATCCCAATTTTTCACATTATTCTTTTTTTTAATATTTTTTATATTTTCCATTATTTTTTTTTCCTCTATATTACTTTATTTATTATTGAAAAATAAATATTTATATATGAATAATAAGTTTACAATTAGAGATTTAATCATAATCATTAATATGTAACATAAATAATAAGTGATATAAAATAATCATTTTCCTTATTTCATTTAAACTATTATAATGAATTTAGATATAACTATACATTTGTTTTACAATTTAAAGACTAGGTATAAATCACATACTTTAAAATTTAAATCACTTATGTGGTCAATTTCTTTTCAACCCATGTTTACTTAAACAAATAAGTGAATTTTATATATATATATATATAAAAGGGATATATCTAATAAAAAAGTGAGAGAAGTAAAGATTAATTATACAACCATGTATAGATAGTTAAGATTAAAAGTTACTTAAAGATAATGTGATTACTTAAAAAAGTTATATGCATTCATGTTTTAATGAATATTCATGTAAAATTCAATGATCAAGATTCACTCATCTCACTTATTACAATAAATACTCTTAATGAACTGTCAATATGTTATATTTTTGCAGTTTAATTTCTTGATTTTTTTCATGTTCTTTTTATATTTTTTATTGAACTTTGTTCGTAAGTTTTGTTAGGATTTTTAGTATTATTTAATTGTGTTTTATTATGTATTTTGTGTATTTTTGTCAAGTAATTATACATAGAGAAAACTGAACATTCAAAGAAGTAAGGAAAAGAGAAATTTTTCATCAACGTTCAGCGCTTGAGCACTGAGGAGTGGAGCGCTTGAGTGCCCAAAGTGTATACAATAGCAGTGATTCAGTGACCCAGTGCCTGAGCGCTGGGTGAGCACTTGAGCGCGCAAAACATAACACAACGCATCTTGATTTAAGTGGCTCAACGCTTGAGCGCCCATGAACCAACACCTTTCGTAATAGAACACATTATTTTCTATAAATTAGAAAAGTTACACAAAACTCAATACACTGGGGGAATACACTTTACACATCATGCAGAAAATCCCTAATCCTGAGAGAATAGTTTTGCCGCAGCAAACTTTGGAGGACGATTTTGAATGGAGGATTCGATTCTTGAAGGCTTGAAGATCATAATCTCCATTAAAGAGGTTTTGATTTCTCTTTCTTTCTAATTTTTTCCTTTATTTGAGCTTTATTTTCATGAGTTTGTATCTTGATATGAGTTTGTTTGTATTCAACATGAGTAGCTAAACCCATAACTAGGGTTATAGGGGATCTTGTTTTCTTAATTATTTAAGTTTGATTTCTAATTTAATTAAGGTGATTTATTTTAGGGTTTATCATATTGCTTGTATTTTTATCATAACTTGATCACTTTTGACATGTTTTAATTCATTGTTTGATCAATGATCATCCGCATTCAATGAGTGGATCTACATGGTAAGCCTAAGATTAGATTGGTGAATGACCAAACATCAATTTTTCCTACTAATAGAATTGACAAGTATGTTAATTCATCTCTTGAATTGAAACTTAATGCATTCCTAATTAATTCAACTAAATGACCAAATAGGTGATTTAATTTAGGAATAGAATATTATTTTATCCATAACCATTATGATTCAGTAGCAAGTAAGAGAATATTGGTAAAAGAATTACCTTACATCATAAATGAAAGAAAATCTGAATAATTGGATTCAAGTGAATCTTGCGCTTTAGTCTTTCTCTCATTGATTATATATTCTTTATTTGATTGTTCATTATTATTATTTATTTGTGTTTTGATTTTATATTGAGTTTCTTTTCACTTCTGATTATCTAAATAACAAAGAGTTTTACGAATCTAGTAATCATCATTTATTCTTTGTGGGATCAATAATTGGGACTCAAGTCCTATAGTACTTGATGATAGGGTACACTTATTTTTAGTGTATTTTACGTGTATCAACTCTTCTCACCAGTTATGTACCTTATGTATCAATTTATAGTGTATATATTTTTGGTGTTACAATCACCACAACTATTTCCATTTTCAACAATAATATTCTCACCATTTTTTTCTCTTATGTTCTTTTTTACATTACTCCTTATACTATTGATTACATCATTTTTTTTTATCACTTTTTTTCACTTAATCACAATCATTTAAAAATGGTGTTTTAGAAAAAATAGTGTGATGGTATCATTTTCCTTCCATTTTTTGTCATACATTCTAAACATAATCAGCACGTGGTCAATAAGCTAAGCATAACTTGCTTTAGTCATTCTTGGGCCCACGGAGGAAAAATGAAACTATTGAGACCCAATACACGATTACCTTTATCGGCCTACTGAAAAAGAAGAACCATAACTAAGCCACATGTGAGCTTTTTCCAAAGTTAAATGGAGGTTGCTTTTACCATAGAACCCTTGAGTTGGGGTTTATAGATGTACTAGGTAAAAAATATCTGATAGAAGATTTTAGTGTTTTTATAAAATTGTCCCAAATTATTTTATTACTAATGAGTCCTATGTGAATTTTAATTATTACAACTTGGTCCTTATTTTCACATCATAGTTTGCACTCTGGAGTGGTGATGCAGTGGAGATTTGCAGGTGGGCAACGGTGATGGGAAGCTATTATGCAGGTGGAGATTCGCACAGTCGTTGGTGACAGGGAGGACCAAAGAAACTGGTGAGGAGCATAACCTCTGTTCTCCAAGCCCAGACCAACCACCGCAACTACCACCCAACCTATTAGTTGTGAACCTCCTCGGAACCTATCGCCATTCATCATCCTCCGCTGCTCACCACCACCTGCGCGGTGTTTGCACTCTTTGCCTCTCATCTTCTTCTGGGGTTGTCCTATTTGGAAGCATGGCCTATGAATCTCAACTTGTTACCAAAATTCTCAGATCTCTAACTCTCACACCCCTTGTTACCAACCAAAACCAGAGATACCCTTCATAGGAATACTTCATCAACGTGAACTCCATCAAGGTCAGAGGCAAAAAAGTGTCAAATGGTAGTCGTGAATAGGGATTGGAAAACAGGGGGTTCCGCCCTATAGTTGATTCTAGGTTGGTGTTTGTAGTGGATGAGCGGGTCTCAAATGGTGTGGTACAGGGCATGGGGGCTGATGCTTGACGGTGTTAGGTCACAATTGCTCCGGCAGTGTCGTCGTCGAAGAGGTAAGGTCGTCGGAGAACAAGAATCAATTTGAAATTCAGAATTTTTAATAATTAACTTGATACCTGATGAGCGGGTAAATGATCCACACCATCCATCTAATCTTCGCACAATCCAACGATTTTGAAAGTGGGTCCATGCATGGACCTCTTCTCCGAAGGTCCATGTTAAACGCTACCTAAATGGAGACGTGAAGACTACATAGTACCCTGAGATTTGAGTATCTGTGTCATGTTGAACGTGAAACAAAACAGAAGCATGTAAATCATAAGAGAAATATTGAAAGAAAAAAATCATTTGAAAAATTCAATGGTTTCATATGGTGACTTCAACTGTTCAACATGGAAAAAACAAGAAAATGGGTGACTTCTAGATCCCCAAAAGCCAAAGTTAAAAGTGAATCCCGAATCTTTTCAGCTAAAAGCTAACCAAATAGCTTGGCATTCTTCTTACCTTTTTTTTCCAGCTAAAAATATGGAAAATTGTATTGCCTGTATAAAATGTTAAATTGAATCATAATAAATTAAACATTTATTTGAATTATTTACTACAAACTATTACCTTAAATAATATTTTTTAAAAATGGTTTGGATCCGAGAATATTATTAAATAATAGAAAATATATCATTGAAAATGAAAATGATTCTTGGCAAATAGCAAGTTATGAATGTTCCCAATCATCTATTCATTTTCTCTCTCATTAAAAAAGTATTTTTTTTCAAATAAAATATGTTTACAATGTGCTTATCTATCTTAATTCCCAAATAATTTCAAATACCCCTTATAAGGATCTTTTTAAAAAGTTTAACATGTATGGAGCATTTTAATTTATTTTACTAATCTCCAAAAAGTTTTTTTTTCCGAATATTTTTTGAGAAATTTATATTTGTTGTATTTATTTTGTTAAAGCAATCATGTAAAGTTTGGCTTTTCTTTAAGGTTTGGCAATTTGTTGTATTTTTTGAGTTCTTCTTCTAAGAAGTTAGGCCTTCTGTTTTGTTTGGCTTTTCCTTTTCCTTCTAATATCATTTGTAAGGTTTTTAATTGTAGTTGTGATCGTGTTGCGGCTATTGCGGGTTGATGTAGATTGCAATTACGGTGTGATGCGATTAAGGCGATTATCGTAACTGAGATGTTGCGGCCACAACAAGTGATGTGGTATGAGATTTAAAACCTTGATCATTTATACTGAGAAAAAAAATCCATGTATAGGGGTAGGGGTGTAAGTTGGTTTGGGTAATCCAACCAACCAGACTAAACCGAACCGAACCAATTAATTTGGTTCGGTTTGGTTCGAGTATACTTAATGGTTTGGATAAAATCCAAACCAATTGATGCTCAATTGGTTTGGTTCACGGGTTCAAGATTTCAAACCCGTGAATCGAACCGAACCAAACCATTTTTTTTAAAACTCGTGATTCATTATTTCGTGAATCTGTTTCTGCTTTCAAATTTCATTACTTCATTCCCTTTCAAGTTTTTCTTCCCAAATCCAACCCTAACCGTTCCCCTTTTCGCGCCGTCGCCGCTTCCCGTAGGCCGCGCCCTCGCTGCTCTACCTAGCCGGTCGCCCTCGCCGCTCTCCCTTGCCGCGTCGCTCGGCCTCTCGCTGTGTCGCTTGCCCTCGCCGCGTCGCTGTCCCTTGCCGCATCGCTCGCTGGTCGCCCTCACCCTTGGTAAATCTTCAACTCCTTCACCACAAACTCCTCTCAACTCTCTGTTCTCTGTTGGTTCTCTCAACTCATTACTTTGCCACCAACCATTTGATCTCATAGTCCAGGGAATTTATCGTTGAAATTTTTTTTTTTATCAATGCAAGTGTACAGTGTTTTTCTCAAGAGTGTCCAACTTTCTCTATGTTTTATTATTTTCATATATAATCTATGTTTTTGTGATATTCATATATAATGGTTTATTAGATATGTATGCATATTTTGATCTTATTGCAATTGTTATTGGAATATATTGGTAGGTGTTTGCTGTACTAAATTGGCATCCATTGCAGATGACCCAGCACAACGTGGGAGCATTGGTGGTTATGAAACCTGATGAGCAGAAGTCAATTGCAGGAATTATAACAGAAAAATGTATCAAATTGGGGATGTGGATTTGTTTTTTATGTACTTTGATATATTGCACTATAATAAAAATCTGGGATATTTAAAAGAAATTTGCTTGTATTAGTATCAATTATAGTTGGAATTGATTTTGGTTGCATAGTTGGATCAGGAACTTTAGAGATGAAGGAAAAGCAAAATTGGAAGTCAATGATGCTAGGGAATAATCTTATTACTCAAATGTCACTTTCCCCTTAAAACTAAGTGGAGTAGAAAGTGAAGTTCTATGAGGAATTAAAATGTGAATGTAGAATATCTTTCTGTTAATGTGCCTTAGAAAAATTGATGAAAAATGCAGAGTAATTAACCTGAATTTTCTGATTTATAAAAGCAAATAAAAAGGGGAAACGACTTTCTTAGACTCTGCTCCATCACTTTCTCCTACCTTGCTATCTAAGTCCTAAAATTCCTTTAAAGTGACTTTTGGTAAGATCAACTATGTTATAGGTTATGCAAAGTTAAGCCATTAAGGTATGCATTAATGGATCACCAGCAAAATGAGGTTGTCATGACTGACAAGTCACACCTTGGAAATACTAGATGGGATAAGGAAGGGAGATCTTCACTTGGTGGGGTCTTTGACATTTGAACTCATGTCATGCTGTGAAGACCTGCATGTGCTTTCATAAGAACAACATGATATATGTTGGAGAAGCAAATCAACTAACTAGCTAAGAGCCCAATAAATAACATGGCATAATGTAAATGGCGTAAATGCATTAATGAATATTTGAATGTAGTCTTGGACACAATTAAATGGTCCTAAATATATACAGCAGTGTATGTGAATTATATTTGTCATTGGGTCATTGATGTACATCTTTTGTCTTAGTTTTGAATATCATGGTTAAAGCTAATATCTGATTCTTATGTTTGTAGAATTTTGCACGACAACAATCTCATTAGAACAATACCTAAAGAGTTGTAGAATTTTGTATGTCAAGCTTTCAAGGGAACTACCTCCAGAACAAAGACTTAAAGCAACGACCTTCTATGCAATGTGGTATGTATGACATGACCTTTTTAACATTCAAAATTGAAGTTATGAATTAGGATGTCTCTTCATAGACATCTGATAAAATTTGAATGATACAGAATTATGATGTGTTAAAAAAATTAATGGTCAACCCGATTACCCGAACCAAACCAATCTATAGATGGTTGGTTCGATTTGGTTCGGATTTAGCAATCAAAAAACAAGAAAACCGAACCAAACCGAATCAATTGATTTTGATTGATTCAGATTTATTTTTCCCCAAAACTCGAACCAAACCACCCATTTACACCCCTATATAGGTGTAACACAACAATTACAGCTCGCTTGCATTGTAGATGTTGCTAAAGAAATACTCCATTTGTTTTAAAAAATAATTTTGATTTTAGAAAGTAGATTTTGTTTTATTTTATTTGTTGTTTTAAAAAATTTAAAAAGTATTAATTATTTTTTTCAACTTTATTATTGTCTCTTCATATTTTCACTAAGTAGAATGAAAGAGCATTAAAGAATAGAGATGATAATTTAATCATATGTAATTATATTTCTCTAAAATTAAAAGTATTTAATAGTTTTTTAATCTACGTAAAAAACCTTAAACCACGTGAAATTGAGAGAGTAATTTTAATTTGTCAAGTCTTATAGCTTTCTTGAGAATTTCAATGATACCTAGTTGTGTTTGACACTTAAAATGAGTAGTCAAATATTTAATTATATTATTAGGATGAATTTAATATTAAATTCATAATAAATATTTAAAAATTATCAATAATTAATTAAATGTTTCATAATTCACTTTAAATATTAAATCTTAGGAAAAAAATTACTAACAAGTACGTATTTATTAGAAAATAAAAAATAAAAAATATTTTTTAATTTTTAATACATTAAATATTTTACTTTTTATTTAATACAATAATACTTTACCTTTTATTTAATACATTCTACTTTTTCTTTCCCTGAACACAAAAAAAAAAAAAAATCACATCCGTTAGAGAAACCCACAAAAAAATACCAATAGAAATCCCCAGCTTTCATATGTCTTTCTACACTAAAGAGTAACAGCCTGACAAGGAGGCAGATAAGCATTAATTTCTGGAAAGAGCAGCTGATAAGCAATTTTGTTGCCATTCCCATCATGAAATCACCAATTTCAGGACTTGAAATTCATGGCTCATATTAGTTCATCACATTCTTTAATTTCCTTGGCATCACTCGAATCTCGATCACTTGTCCAACAAGTTCCTACTGCAAAACAAAATCATTCCCACTGCACACTCTTTTCTCAAACGAAAACGCTACTGTCCATTCTGTATGTCAATGAGCCCCCATGAACAACTTGGGCTTTACGCTTCTTCAGTTTTAGGGCCTTGTATTCGTTTGTTACGATCATTATTATTATTACTTTTTCATATAAGATACTTGAAATAAATAGAGAGTCCAAACTCTCCAGTCTTTTCCACAAATAAAAACCATTTTTTCTCCATTTTTGTTTATTTGAGTTTGGACTTAAAATTCAATGATTTATCGTTCCCTTTCTGAAACTCCGTTATGTCCTCGTATATAGTACAAAAATTATTACCATTTTCTTTTACTTTTTTTGTCGTAAAGCAAAGGGGAATTGAACTAAACAAAAAGAAAAACAAAGACTGTTTCTCTACTCCCTGATTCATATTCTAATTTTTCTACTCAACCCTGCCAATTCCCATACGCTTCACGACAGCGTTTCTAATGGCTTCGGTCTGCATACACAGACCATTATGCTCAACCCCAGACATATAATTCCTAACTTCCATTCGAATCATCTCTTGCATCACCGCCAAGAACTCCGCGCTGAACAACTGCTTCTCGTAACTAAATTGCTCACGCCCCTCACTGCTCTGAGCTGGCTGGGTCACCTGGGTCGGGTTAGAACCGGATACCTGATTCGGCCCGGAGCCGTGGTTAGAGACATCGCAGGAATCAGATCCGGGCAGAGATAAGCTGAGTGACGTGGGTGGATCAGTGGCCGAAGACGCAGTCTCCGCAAGATGGGTCGAGGGAACCTGCAGCGTTGCGCTTCTCGCAAGGGGTCTGTAAACCTGGGCGGGCAAACTAGAATCGCTCAAATCGGATCCGGATGGGCTACTCGGGTTCAAGTGCAAACCCGAGACAGTGGTGCCCGCACCGACACTGGCGGATCTTTTGAGAGGCTGGTGGTCGCCGAGACCATCCGTGACGGCGGAGCATTTCCTCTTGAGGCTGGAATTCCAGTGGTTCTTGATGGAGTTGTCGGTGCGGCCATTGAGGAGGCGAGCGATGGTGGCCCACTTGTTCCCGAACTTGGCATGTGCCTTGATGATGGCGTCGTCCTCCTCCGGAGTGAAGGGCCTGTGTTCCACCTCCGGAGACAGTTGGTTGCACCACCGCAAACGGCACGACTTGCCGGATCGACCCAGAATGGATTTGCTGATCAGAGACCAGTTTCGAGGCCCGTAAGTCTGAACCAGCCTTCGTAACGCTTCGTCCTCTTCAGGGCTCCATGGGCCTTTAATCCGATCCACTTCTTTCTTTGCGGAAGCCATGGAATTAATGTTGGAAGTCAATTAAGCTCCTCCTCTAACAAACCCAAATGAAAAACAACAATAAATATAAAATATTTATATTAGAGCTTGTGTGGATAGTCAAAATTTGTAACAGAGGGTGTTATGGTGTTGTGGAGGCTGAGGGGCCTCGCCTCGCCTCTGCTCTGAGACCGAGAGACAAGGGTGAGGGTTGAGAGAGGGAAGGAATATATATAGGAGACTATGAAAGCGATAAGGATGACTTGTTGAGCCGGTGGTAGTGACCTGTCATAGCGGTTAGTTGGGTTGCGAGCGGAGGATTATTCCTGCCAAGGCAGTTACTAACATACAGCTGTCAAACTAACACCTGTCAAGCGATTGTCCCTCAGTGTTACACGTATGATCACCTCACGCTCTCGGCGCTCCCATTGTAGCTGCTGTTGAGTCCTCGAACTCAAATTTCACAATGCACGAGCCACTCTCCCTTTCATAATACATGAGTGATACTATATGTTTGGGACCAAATCCTCTCAACATATGTGCCACCAATCCACTATTAACGTATTAATAAATATCTCTTCTTTGACTGTGACCGTTTATCTATCAAATTATTAAATCTTAAACGCAAAACAAAACGGAATTCAAAGTTTTCAATCATATCATAAAAAATAATTAATGTAGTAATTTTAAAAACTAGGTCTAACCTAACGGATAACTTCTAATTATTGCTAAAATTTTGCAACTTCAAAAACTTTAACAAACTCTTGCAAATTCCTTCTTATATAAGCGATTTGGAATTTCAATCTGTAACCCTTTTAACGTGGAAACTGGAAACGTAAATTCTGGGTTTGAATTTTCTTCTATTTATTATTACTGATCTGTAATAACCAAAGAGTAATTAGGTTTGAGCAATCACTAAAATTAGAGGCTCTCTTTGAGGGGGGAAAACATTTTAAAAATTCACCACATTATTTGAAGAGAGAAAAAAGAAAAAGAAGAAGCCACTTTATAAACTCAAACTCAAACTCAAATCAGATGAGCGCAGTGATTCATTCAAATTAATAAATGAGAAAAAATAACTTCTTTCTTTGGATGTGAAGCATATTTGAAAAAGTTTAATATTTTAAATAACTGTGGCAACGAAGAAAATTAAATACTAATAAACAGTATAGTCATAATTTTTTCACACTATTTTTCTCTCACATAATTTTTATTCTATTTTTTATATCATTAATTATATCACTTTTTTCTTATCATTTTTTTCACTTAATCATAACTATTAAATAATGATGTAAATAGTGAGGTGATTAGAAAATGATGTGATAACAATATTTTCCTAAACAATAAACCTTTTTTTGTTAAAATTGTTTTTTGTAATTTGAGTCTTTATGTGTTTTTAATTTGTTTTTTTATATAAAACCATGAGCGTTGCATACTATGAATAGGGATGGAAAAAGGTCACCGACTATTGCATTACTGCCTGTAAACTGCATTTTTAAGCGCAACATTCTGATTGACTTGTTTATAAAATGAAGTTAGCTGCGCGCTTTTTAAAAGTTCTTTTTTATTTAAGTAGGTTAGGTCTGACGACTCTCAAAGAAAGTTCTCATTGGCTTATTAAATGGCACTGTTTATATTTATTTATAAAATTATATATATTTTTTTTCAATGGTCTTTCAAGACTTATTTAAAAACAGTAAGCTATTTGAGGCTATATAAAAGCGTTGCTATCATTTACTATTTAGAGGTTTTAATATAAATCGAACTTCTAAACATGAGCTTCAGATCGTGTTAGAACTTTTAAACAGTCGTGCCAAACCCAAAAAAAGGCTTTTGACAGAAGAATGTGTCGATTCAGTAAATATTTATAACACAGGCCTAGCCTGTTTAGGGTGAAACTTGGTCTGGCCTGACCTATTTCCATCCCTAACTATGAAGCACCTACACACTATTTTTTAGGTGTGTTTATGTGTCAGACACATATTTATGTCGAACACATAGGGACGAGCATACGACACATGTGTTCTGCGTATCTGAATGTGTCCAATTAAAAATATTATTTTTCAGCTTAAACAAACTTAGACATATATTGGACACAGTTTGGACACACTTAGACATATCTAAAATACGACTTGGACACAACTCATTAATATTTTTTTTAAAAAAATTAGTTTTTATGACTAACGTCCAATCAGTAAGCCTATAACTACTCAAACCCAATACATAATTGACATCCAAAGCCACTATTTTCACATACTAATATTTTAAAATTTATCTTTTTACATGTCATGTACCAAGTCATTCACTTTGTCGTTACCAAAACTTGTCTCATATCACTATTCTCTCTAGTTAATTTTTTTAGATACACATGAACTTGTACATAATTAGTTTTATTAGGAGAAGTTAGTTTAAAAAAAAATTTAGAAAATGTCAATAAAAATTATACTTCATATTTTTTAAGAAGCGCTTACTAGATAACAAATATTGACACATATAACATATATTAATATATTAAAAATCTTAAAGTTTATAAAAATTATATTAATAAACTATAAATCTTTTTCTTAAATTTTATAATTATATATATATACATAAACTAAACTTTTTAATTTATTTTGATATTAATATATATATACCATATCTATATTTTATAATTTTTTAAATTATTATATTTTTATATTTATATCCGTATCTGTATTTATAATTCATGAGTTACATATAATACAAACAAGTACCACCTCGCTCTGCCTTGCACGTGCGATATCCATTTGAGTTTGGTTTCAGAGTCATTCATTTTCGAGTCCTTTTGACCCATGCTAAGGTGGTTTTTATCAAAAATAAAAAATAAAAGATTTTCCTTTGTCGATCTTCTGCTAGCATAGAGGCCAGAGGGGATTGTAGCTAGTTGGAGACAACTCATATGGATTAACAATAACCATTGAACTTTACTTATTTCCTTTGGTGAGCTCTCCGGTGCAATAACTATTTTTTGGTGATTTAAGTATTATAATTGATATACATATAAGTGTATGACATGTGAAGAATAATAAAACGTACATTTTTTTAAACTTACTATACTATGTCTTTTTATAATAATATTCTGACTCACATTTTGTGTTTATTTTTTCTATTTGAGACTTTAGACTTTAGATATTGAATATCATAAATAATTAATGTTAAATATTTTTATTAAAAAATTTTTTTAAATTAAATCTCATAATTAAAATAATAATGAATTAATTTTTTAAATTAATATTTATTATAAAATATAATAATTAATATTTATTATAAAATGCAGTATTTATACAATTTACAAAATAATACATTTAATTTAGAGATGTAAAATATAAAAAAATGAATTTATTTATATCAAGATAATATATATATATATATATATATATATATATATATATATATATGTGTGTGTGTGTGTGTGTGTGTGTGTGTGTGAAGGGATCAGTTCTGTACCAAATAGTAAGTTTTTTTTCTTACATCTATTTTTAACCGTTAGTTTTACTTTCATCTAATGGTTGAAATTATTTCATCAAAGGCAACCATTAGATGAAAGTAGTAACTAACTATGATTGAAAATGAGTGTAACGAAAAAAAAGACTTACAACTAAGTTGATCCTCCCTCTATATATATATATATTATTTTGTATAATTTTATATTTTCTTCCATTAATCTTTTACCCAACTTATATTGTTTTCTCTCATTTTCTCTTCATCCAAACATACCTAGAGAAAATATACTTCTCTATCCATTTACTCTTCTCTGTAGTTTCTTTATTTCTATATTATAAAAGAATTTATATAAAAAAATAGTTTATAGTACAATTAGTCACTAATCAAGGAGACCGAATCATTCCTTAAACACAGATTATACTAATAGTCACTAATCATGAACATTGAGTCTTTCTTTAAGGATAGATAATACAAATAATCACAAATCACGGATATTGAGTCTTTTCTTAAATATAGATTATACAATTAGTCATTAATAATTGACGTTAGAACTTTTCTAAAAACATAGATTATATTAGTATTTACAAATCATGAACAAAGAGTTGTTCCTTAAATATGAAAAATATAATTAATCACTAATTATGTATTGAATTTTTCTTTAAGCGTGAATTATAATAGTAGTCAATAATCATGGACAATGACTCTTTGCTTAAGCAGGGATATGTAACACAATCAGTCACTAATCATGTCTGCAGTCTATGATTAGTGACTAATAATATAATCCATGACTTATGAAAGGCTCCTTGTCCATGTTAGTGATTAATAATATAATCCATGCTTAAGAATGTTCATGATTAGCGACTAATAGTATAATTCATGTTTAAAGAAAAGCTTATTGTTCATAATTAGTAACTAATTATATTATTCATCCTTAAGGAAAGGCCCATAATCTATGATTATGTGACTAATATTATAATTGATGGCTAACCATACTTAAGGAAAAGTCTATTATCCATTATTAGTGACAAATTGTATTATCCATGTTTAAGGAAAGACCCAAAGTTTATGATTAATGACCAATATTATAATCTATAGTTAAGATAAAGCACATTGTCTATGATTAGTGACCAATGGTATAATCCATTGTTGAGAAAAGGCTCAATGTTTTTGATTAGTGACTAATTGTATTATTCATGCTTAAGAAAAAACTCATAGTTCATGATTAGTAATTAATAGTATAATTCATGCTTAAGGAGATCAATTTCCTTATTCATGCGAAGTGATTAATTGTATTATTTATGTTTAAGCAAAGACATATCCATGTTTAAGCAAATGTCAATTGTTCATGATTAGTGACTAATAGTATAATCCATACTTAAGGAAAGACTCCTTCTCTATACTTAGTGATTAATTGTATTATACATACTTAAAAAAAGACCCATGTCAATGATTAGTGACTAATAACATAATATATGCTTAAAGAAATGTTCCTTATCTATACTTAGTGATTAATTGTATTACTCATATATATTTAAGCAAAAACTCATACTCTATGATTAGGGACTAATAGTATAATTCATGATTAAGGAAAGACTCTTTATCCATGCTTAGTGATCACTTGTATAATTATCCATACTTAAGGAAAGACCCATAGTTTATAATTAATGACAAATAATATAATATACGGTTAAGGAAATTCGCTAATCATGCACATTGAGTCTTTCCTTATTTTCAATTACAACAACCATGACGCTGATGGTGAATTAAGATGTGAAGCGTAGGATCAAGGACGACAATGGGTCAATCCAACTAGGATTGCGAGGTCGTCTGTGTCTATGTGGGGATTCTTCGCCCAATTGGCTTGACTTTGGGGAAGATGAAAAGGATGAGGATCACTTGTCCTCATTTCTTATCTTTTTTCATGTTTTCCCACTTAAAATTTGATAAGTGTTCTAAACTTAATTATATGTCTTTTTTTCACTTAATTTATTTTACACTTATTAAAATTTAAGTTGAAAGACACGGAAAAGAACAAAAAATGAAGACATGTGATCTCCATCCAAATGAAAGATGGGAAATGGTGATGCATGATTGAATGGTTGAAGTTCTAAAGATTTTTTTTGCTTAGGTGGTTGATTTCAATCGCAAAAATTTAACCGATTGTGTAAGTAATCAAAAGTTCTAAAGATTTTTTTTGTCCTATTCCTTTTGGATGTTGATAGCACAATCATCTGTGTTCCACTCTTACTCACGCATCCCTACTCCCCAATTATACTTCTTTATTCTTTCCCTGGTTCATGTTTAGGCATTTAGCACTAAGTATTTGCATTTGTTATATGTTTCGATCTCAATTGATTTTTACATTTTTTG
Organism: Ormosia semicastrata; assembly: GCA_029884595.1. Lineage (NCBI taxonomy): Eukaryota > Viridiplantae > Streptophyta > Magnoliopsida > Fabales > Fabaceae > Ormosia > Ormosia semicastrata. Next base: position 8,707,461 of record JAQQTO010000046.1, on the reverse strand, counting down.
ACTAGAACAAGTTAGTTGTTACTGTATTGCTTGGGTTCACTGGGTTTGGGTGTACACCATTATCAAGCCGCCACATATAATCTTGAAAGATTATAGCATGACTTGTGATTAGGACTGGAAATGAGCTTTAGTTATTATTATTCGACTTGTTAAATATTTGATTAAATTCATCTTATTATAACTAAACAAACATGTTTAAGGTTGAATTTTAGGCTTGATTATATAAATGAATTAAATTTAAACTTTTATAAGTTTAAAATTAAAAATTTGTGAATAGTTCAGTATGTATGTATATATATATAAAATCACAAAAAAATTGTAATTTTATATAAAAAAAGTATAAATAATAATAATTTATATATTACTATCACTTAGTAAATTTTAATTCTATTTAGAGAATTGTAATTTTATATATTGCTATTTATTACTTACTTAACTTTAATGTTAAGTTTAAGTTTTATATTTTTTAAATAAGTTAAATTCAAATTTGAAATTTAGTTTTTTTTTTCTTATGGATGCGGATAGATAATTTTTTTTATGAAAGTCTGAAGAAATAATTAAAAGTACTAAATAGCCCGATCTACTTTCTACGTAGTTGGGGATAGGAGAAATCCAGGAGCGACGTTTACAAATAATATTTAGGAAACATTTGTATTATTATTTTTAATAAATTGTTTTTCAACAAAATCTGAAGTCATAACATAAGTATAAGCATGAATGAGCTTTTGCAAGAGTTAAAAGATAGAGAGTGGAGAGTTGAGTCCGTCTGATTTTTGACCAAGACAGCCTGGACAGCATTTGGTAGCGAATGGGCTGGAACTCAAAATGGAAGTTGGCCATCATTTTAATTTTTATATTTATTTATTATGTTTTCTGAATCAATAAAGAAATAGAGGAAGAGGACGCACGGAAGTGCTGAGCTGGCGAAGTAAACGACAAAAAAGATTAGCAGATTTGGGAGATGAATGAATGGTACTAGTAATATACACAAATTTTTACATAAACTTAGAATATTTAAATTAGATGTATTAATTAAATTATATTATTACTTAATTAATAATTCATTATTTTAATTTATTATAATTAATAATTTGATTAATTTAAGGCACCTAAATTAATTATTTTAAATTTATACAAAAATTTATCATTAATATATTATCTACAAAGTCTAATTTGTCATGATTATAAATTAGAGTCGTCAAATGAGTTAAGTTTGACGGATCAGTCCAAATCAGTCAATAAAATAGATAAATTAAACTAATAAATATAAATATAAAATTAAAAATAACTCAAATTAGTTTAATCGAAATAGACCAACCAATAATAAATTGAATTTGTTAGTCATAAGAACCATTACCCAGAGAGGGGTGAATTGGGTATAAAATTTTTTTTACAAATGCTCTTAAAATAAATATAAATATTTAAGCTATTTAAATAAACGCATTGTAAGGAACGTGATGAAGAAAAGAAACTTTAAGAACAATGGAAAGTAAATGTGCAATAAAATAAATTACATAAAATAAAGAGATAAAGAGAAGAAGAAAGAAAGAGACGATATTTATCCCGTTCGACCACTTCAACCACTTGTGGTCTACGTCCGATCCCCGAAACACGGTTAGAGATTTTTTACTATATGTACAAGCTTCATATAGCTACTTGCAATGCTTACATGAAAGAAGACTTTTCACACACAGTAAACTCTACCTTTGTGCTAAAGTCTCACTCCATGAGATACCTCACCCTTATACAAACCTTGAGGATACCTCACCCCTTTACAAACCTTGAAGGATACCTCACCTCAATATAGAAGAATAGAAATATAGATGAAGAGAAACTCTCACTCAGAGTAAATAATACAATTTGAAGCTCTATGAAGCTCTCTAAGGATATCTCAAATTTTGGCTAAAAAGAGCACAGACATTTGGTAAAATATGTATCACAAAATAAAGCAAGAATGAATCATTTCAGATAAATGGGTGTGTGTCAAAGATGTCCCAAAAACATGTATTTATAATGGTATAAGAAAAAGAGCCGTTGGGTATAAATTAATATCACATTTAAAGCTTCTGAAAATAGCCGTTGCGTAGAACAGGATCGAGTTTATTCGAATAAAATGAAGTCCTATTCGAATAAAACCTTCAAACAATACGTTCCTAAAAGTCTTTATTCGAATAATAGGTTTACTATTCGAATAAACCTTCAAAAACAAGTTCTGGAACATTTAATGGGTCATGTTATTCGAATAGCCTTTTGGTTATTCGAATAAACCACTAAAAACTCGTTCTGGTATGATTTTTGTGGTGTGTTATTCGAATAACATTTGGTTTATTCGAATAAACCACTCAGATTTTGAAAACTGACTTTAAACGGTCATAACTTCTTCATTTCTTATCCGTTTAAAGCAAATGACCACTCATTGGAAAGATCTTTGAGTCTATTTTCAAATGAAACAAGTTTCAAAACAAAACTCAAAGTATTTTGAAAGTTATGATTAAAAGAGTGACCAAAGGTCAGTTTTGCAAAACTCAAACTTTGCTATTTTTCATAAATTTGAACTACCACCATAAATAACTTTTCAAAACTTATTTGTTGGGTATTTTATCATAGGAAAACCATTTATAAAAACATATTTGAGATATCCATAAGGCTTCGTACATAAAGACACTAAGTCCTATAAGCTATACCATTTAATCTTCCTTTGGACTTGGTCTTTGACATGACTTTGATGTTTATCAATACCTTCATGAAATAGGCATTTACATTCTCCTTTATGTTGAGCTTAATTGAGATCTTTTGCTTTCTTGTTGCAAGCTCACTATTGGTACTTGGACTATCCTACAAAGTATCACTCACTTAAACAAGCATAATTAGTCCAAAAAACATAATTTAATATCTTCATATGCATAAATCATAAATATATAGCTTTAGTTAGTTTAACATGCATATAAGACATTCATAGACACATCCAAATAAGATATTTATTAAATATTAATGGATATGCTCTATATAGAATGCAACAAAGAGTATAAGCAAGATATTCTTTTTGTCTTGTATTTGTCATCATCAAAACTTAACATATAAAACCATTTGGGGCAAACTTATTTCCACAATCTCCCCCTTTTTGATGATGAAAAATCACCAAAGAAAAATATATTGAGCAATATACAAGAATTGATATTTATGTAAGCATATCAAGCAATTGAGCACAAGAACATATTTTTCTTTCTAATTTTCTCTTCCCCTATTTGACATCAACAAAAAGGCTTAGGAAGGAAAGATAATAAATTGCTCTCCCCTTATAGATAAAACTCATGATTCAAAGAGAGATGAAATAAACATGCTTTCAAGATATAGAAGTTTATTCATGCAATGCTTGTCATATTTTTGTATGTCAATATTCAGCATATGATAGTAATAAAACACTTTATGTAATCAAATAAAGATGTAAGGCAAGAGATATAAACAACTTCAGAGCTAGGCTCCCCCTCAAAATATGCATATTATCAAAAATACATCTTCTTAATCCTTAAATCAAAAAAGCCACTTTAAAAACTTCTTCCCCTTTCAAAAAGAATTTTACAAAAGCACATTATATTTTCAAAAGCATTTTAGAAAGGTAGAGATATTTTATATAAAAAGCCATATATTCCTTGGAAGCATCTAGTAATTTAACATTAATTTATCAATAAATATCATACAATTCATAACATATAGAATACTATAAAAGTTAAGGGATAGAGATACTTATTGAGTCATATAAAGAGTGATGCTCCTTCTTTATTGGTCCTTTAACTTTGAGCTTTCTTCCTTTGAATTCTACATTTCATTGCACTAGAAGAAAGTCTTCTTTATCTTCCGCTTCATTTGAATTCCATTCAGCTTTTCTCGTTTGTGCTTGTATGTAAAAATCTGATGGCTATATTTGAAACACATAGAGAGACTTGCAAAGCTAACTTTAAAAGTCCTCTAAAACATAGGTTAGCATCAAATATCATTTAATCTCATTTACAAGCATAAATTAGGTTGATATATAATTTAAAGCATGTATCACATTATCAACCATGCAATATTAGTTCTAACAAGAGTGTATGAAGCACATATGCACTTGAATAAATGAAAAAATAGTTTAAGCATTTTAAGGCATGATTCAAGTTTATTAAGAAATATATGATCAACATCAAAACTTATATAAGCATTTTGGGGCAAACCGTGATCATATTAGGCATGTAATATCAAGTAAGAAATTTTAGTACTCACACATACCAAGAACAAAAAGTCCTTTATTGTAATGAAAGAATTGAAAAGTCATAGAACTATAACTTTTGAAATCATTTACTTATTGTTTTCAAAATTTAACATATCAAACAAGAAGACATGTAACATTTTACTTTTCAATCTCCAAGTGAGTATATGAGACAATTAGGCATCAAAGAGAAAGGATTAGAATGACTTCTGAGAATGTGAATTTACATATTTAAACAAAGAGAATTGATTACAAGCTTAATAACAAAGATATTACCATAGCATGTCATTCCAAGCAAAAATGTATGCATATCTAGCATGTTAGCATATGTAGAGATACTTTCAAGACATAATACTAGAAAAGCACAACTTAAAACATGGTAAGACATAAAAACAAATTTCTACTTATCCAAGTATCACATGATATTCAATAATAGTTTGATATCACCAAAAGTGTATTCTTTGAGTTTTTGTAGATGACTCCCACTTTCACCAACTTCCAAGCTTCAAGCTTTCGTGAGGGAATAGAAATTTTTTGCACATCTTTTAAAAGTTGAGTCCTTTTAAGCTTTACTATCCTCAAGTTGAATAAATTCCATTTAAATGCTTGCTTGAGGTAGTTATCACCCTATAACACAATTCAAAGAATTTTCTTTGGTATCCATCAATTTTGGATCCATAGAGGTTAGTTATTATGCCAAACTTATAAACAAATAAGCATTTAAAGTAATAAATAAGTTCACAAGGGCAAAAGATATTTCATGATCAATTAAGCAATTACATATGTTCATAAAAAAGAATAGTGAATTACTTTTGATTAAGCATTTGTATTTTTAAAAGGAATTCAGCATATATTAACGAAACATAGTAGAACATTTTGTTTAAAAACGAGCCATGTTTATTCGAATAAAAGAAGAAAATTTAGGTTTTATTCGAATAGAGGATCTGCAACGGCCAAACATTTTGGCCATTTAACAGGTTTTATTCGAATAACCTAGGGGTTATTCGAATAGACAAAACAATCACTCAAGATTGATAAGCCAAGTCTCTGGTTATTCGAATAGACTTGATTTTATTCGAATAGAGCGAGAGATCATCAAATAAGATCGATGAAACAAGCCTCGGTTTATTCGAATAAGCTTAGCTTTATTCGAATAAAGCGAACCAAATTGAGAAGTCAGTAGTTGCTAAGGGTCATTTATTCGAATAAATATAACGTTATTCAAATAATACTAACATGCAACATAATTTTGATCCGATGATTTATCTTTATTTGAATAAACCTAGATTTATTCGAATAAATCTATCAGAAACACAAAAAAGCATACGTTCAAGAATTCAAGACAAAGCATATATTCATATGATTTAAAGATTCCAGAGAGATACAAAAAAAAATATAGTATTCAAATTAATTATATGTATGATTGATCAAAAAATTCAAGCTCAAGGATATTATCATTTAGACATGTCATTTCAAACTAGAATTATACTTTATCTAGCATATTAACATGTAGAAATATTTTTAAAAAGAAAAGCATAATAAAAGGTTTCACTTATCCGGAAATTGTAAGTCCAAACTTCACGGAGACAAGGAAGAGAGCTTGAAATTATTTCTAGTTTTTGTACTTGCAGCAACCACTTTCAAGATATCAAAGTCAGCTCTTAGCCTTCAAGCACACCTACAACACACTTTAATTTTTGACTTTTGGTACCTAAATTTTCTTGAGTCCTTGTGTGTTAGTTTTTGGCTATTAATCTATTATGCTCTCATAAAGATCAATTTTTCCATAATATGTAAATTGAGCACAATAAATTAAATAATCATTTTCTATTAAGCATATAATCGATAACATGCTTGCTTTCATGATACATAGACAGTTTTAAAGCATATAAAGCATACATAGGCATTATAGAACTTTATGTACCAAGATATATAACAAATTAATGAACTATGGTACAATAAAAAAATGAACATAATCATGTGTTAAGCATAATATTCAAATTTTATCAAGTACACATGATCCTATTAATTACTTAAGGCCTACAAGGAATATACCTCAAATTTATTGACTTTGCATGTGAGTGTGCATAAGAGGTAAAAACTTTTGATACCTTGGCCTTGGTAATCGAGGGAACTCTTTTCCTTACCCATTGCTTCTCTTTTGGTGTTTTAAACTTTGCAAGTTCTATATTTTGTACTTGAGAAGCTTTGGTTGAAATCATCTTCCTTCTTTGACTAAAATCTCTTTTATTGGGCTTTGGAAGCGCTCTTCGTGATGATTCCTCTTTCCTTTGACCAATAAGTCCATCCTTTTGAGAAATTTTCTGCATAATTGAAACACTAGGAGAACATTTTGGTACCCACTTCATTTTGGGTCCTTGAATGTTAATATTAGGGCCTTTAGGATTTTTAGGAACCCATACCATACAATTTCTCATATAATGATTTTTTCTATAATTGCATAAATGAGAAATATGTCCTAGATGGCCACAAAAATTACAAACAATTGAATTTAATGATGGCTTGGTCTTCTGAAGATCATCTTTGAAAAACTTAAGCATTTTCTTATTATTACATTCTATGTTATTTCTGCCACAAGCTTTACTTAAATTTTCATGTGGAATAATATTGATTTTATTTTCATTAACAAGCATAGAATGTAAGCATTTAGAATCATTAGCTTTGGAAAGTTTGAAAGATAAGTCCTCAACTTGATTTTCTAAATTAATGCATTTTTCACAAGAAGATGAGGTTTCGTATTTCAAAGGCATTTCCTCATTAAGAAAAGCATATTCATTTTTCAAAAACTCAATTTTATTTTCAATAGAGGAAATGTTTTCCAAACTCGATAAGTTTTTCTTTTCTAAATTTAATAAACCATCATACAATTCATTATATGCACTTTGCAACTCATCATAATAAGGACTATAATATAGTTTAGAATTATTTACCTCAAAGTCCTTTTTAGCCATATAAGAAGTAGTCGCAATTTCTAGCACACTTGGCTCTTGAAGGGAATCACCTTCTTCCTCATCAATTTTATTTTGCTTTGCCTCTTCTTCAAATTGAGCACCATCGTCACCAAGAGGCATTTGGCTTGCTTCAGTAGTTTGAATATCTCTTTGAGCATGCGTTTCATGACAGGCTTCCTTCAATGACTTTTGCTCTTCTTGCTTTCTATATGCAACTTTATGCACAAAATCATCGTTAGCAAGATAAATAGCATTAAGAGCATCCCATATATCTTTAGCACAAGAACAATTTTTAATTTCAACATAAGTATCATCATTTAATCTACTTCTCAAAATTTGCATAGTTCTAATGTTCAAAGAAAAACATTTTTTGTCAAAACTATTCCACGTTTGTTTTGATTTGTAAATAAATTCATTTAGCACAACATCCCACAAATCTAAATCAATTGATTGCATATAAAACTCTATTCTAGCTTTCCAATAAACAAAATTCACACCATCAAAGAATGGTGGTTTATCAATTTCAAAACCTTCCATTTTGAAAAACTTTCAAGGTTGCTAATAAACAATGATCTTTAACTCTAAGCGGTTAAGCTTTCACCAGAGCACGAAACTCTGATACCACTTGTTAGTCATGGCAACCATTACCCAAGAGGGGGGGTGAATTGAGTATAAAAACTTTTTCACAAATGCTCTTAAAATAAATATAAATATTTAAGCTATTTAAATAAACGCACAGAAGGAACGTGATGAAGAAAAGAAACTTTAAGAACAATGGAAAGTAAATGTGCAATAAAATAAATTACATAAAATAAAGAGATAAAGAGAAGAAGAAGCGAGGCACGATATTTATCTGGTTCGACCACCAACCACTTGTGGTCTACGTCCGATCCCAGAAACACAGATTCGAGATTTTTCACTATATGTACAAGCTTCATAGGTGCTTGCAAGAAAGACTGTTTACATGAAAGAGCACTTTTCACACACGGGAAACTCTACCCTTGTGCTAAAGTCTCAACCCGCAGGGATACCTCACCCTTATACAAACCTTAGAGGGATACCTCACCCCCTTTACAAACCTTGAAGGATACCTCACCCTCAATATAGAAGAATAGAAATATAGATGAAGAGAAACTCTCACTCAGAGTAAATAATACAATTTGAAGCTCTATGAAGCTCTCTAAGGATATCTCAAATTTTGGCTAAAAAGAACACAGAAATTTGGTAAAATATGTATCACAAAATAAAGCAAGAATGAATCATTTCAGATAAATGGGTGTGTGTCAAAGATGTCCCAAAAACATGTATTTATAGTGGTATAAGAAAAAGAGCCGTTTGGTATAAATTAATATCACATTTAAAGCTTCTGAAAATAGTCGTTGCATAGAACAGGATCGAGTTTATTCGAATAAAATGAAGTCCTATTCGAATAAAACCTTCAAACAATACGTTCCTAAAAGTCTTTATTCGAATAATAGGTTTACTATTCGAATAAACCTTCAAAAACAAGTTCTGGAACGTTTTATGGGTCATGTTATTCGAATAGCCTTTTGGTTATTCGAATAAACCACTAAAAACTCGTTCTGGTATGATTTTTGTGGTGTGTTATTCGAATAACATTTGGTTTATTCGAATAAACCACTCAGATTTTGAAAACTGACTTTAAACGGTCATAACTTCTTCATTTCTTATCCGTTTAAAGCAAATGACCAGTCATTGGAAAGATCTTTGAGTCTATTTTCAAATGAAACAAGTTTCAAAACAAAACTCAAAGTATTTTGAAAGTTATGATTAAAAGAGTGACCAAAGGTCAGTTTTGCAAAACTCAAACTTTGCTATTTTTCATAAATTTGAACTACCACCATAAATAACTTTTCAAAACTTATTTGTTGGGTATTTTATCATAGGAAAACCATTTATAAAAACATATTTGAGATATCCATAAGGTTTCGTACATAAAGACACTAAGTCCTATAAGCTATACCATTTAATCTTCCTTTGGACTTGGTCTTTGACATGACTTTGATGTTTATCAATACCTTCATGAAATAGCCATTTACATTCTCCTTTATGTTGAGCTTAATTGAGATCTTTTACTTTCTTGTTGCAAGCTCACTATTGGTACTTGGACTATCCTACAAAGTATCACTCACTTAAACAAGCATAGTTAGTCCAAAAAATATAATTTAATATCTTCATATGCATAAATCATAAATATATAACTTTAGTTAGTTTAACATGCATATAAAACATTCATAGACACATCCAAATAAGATATTTATTAAATATTAATGGATATGCTCTATATAGAATGCAACAAAGAGTATAAGCAAGATATTCTTTTTGTCTTGTATTTGTCATCATCAAAACTTAACATATAAAACTATTTGGGGCAAACTTATTTCCACAGAATTAGGTCGATTTATTAACATTATATAAAAACAAACTAAATTAACAAAATATCAATTCAAAACTCACATAACTTAATATGACGTTACCTAAAAATAATCCAACCTATTTTAACAGCTATAGCCCAAACTCACAAATCCATTCCTAACGGTCTACTTCTCACATTACTGCCAACTCGCTCACCTCTTGCCCCTCCTCTTTATGTGTGACGTACAATATATTTCTTAAAAACATTTTATTACATACAACATTCAGCTCACCAAAAAAATTATTGTAATATTTAAATTTTTTATTTCTTAGAGTATTATTTTATTCAATAAGTGAGAAGTTAATTATTTTTAAAATATTCATAGATATTTTATACTAATTGTTTTTATTTGAGTTTTATTAATGTGTGCTCTTAGTACATATATTAAATAATTAAAAATAAAAAGTATAAGTATTTAATACATTTAAAATCTAATTTTATACTTCTTTTTAAAATAACTTTGGATAAGTAATAAATGCTATTTTAATTTTTTAATATATGCTCTAAGAATACATGTTAACAAAATTAATTTTTTTATTAATTTTATATCAAATGTTACAAATTGTTAAAATAAATTTGAGATATATTTTTTAAAAAATAAAAAAGCATTTCTTTGCTTAAATTTATAAATCGAACGGAAAAATTTTCTTCAAGATGCTAGTATGAAATTCGAACTCAACTAGTCAAGACAAACACACTTTCTAAATTACAAGGCCAATCATGGGATTGTATCATATCAATTTTTAACATTTATATTAATAAATTAAGTAAAAAAAGTGTACGTCTTAATTATTAATAGTAGAATTTTAGTACAGTGGTTAAGCATATGTTTAGTTTTGTTTTATTTTATATTAAATCTGTTTTACAGTTAAAAGTTTTCTTTATAATATTTTGATAAGATCTACTTAAACACAAAATAGAATATGAAAAGATTTCTACATGACAATGATGATTTGATAAAACGGCTATGCCAGATGAGACCGAGTGTGATACGCAAGATACTATGTATTCCATGACGTGTATCAATTATACAAGTAGTTGCAACATTATTATATTGGGATTGTTCATTCATGCATAACTAACAAGATCCGTACGTGCATAACGAACAAGCAGCGGCACCCCCATAAATGAAGAGAAAATCCAGTATATAATTAGTTATGTAAGTTGTGAATATCTTGATAGCTTAGTTGCACATACTTTTTATTAACAATTAAAGGTTGGTCGCTCGTAAGTGAACTGTGCATTTTAAGAGACGATAAAGATTCAAATTACGTAGATGTCACTTGTAGATATAGTCTAACGATATTATTTTGTGTTCCAAAGGATTAATTTCAAATTGAAAGAATATAGGGATATTTTGAAAAACAAAACAAAACAAAATTTGGAAATATCATGTAGTGAATAATTTAAAAATTGATAATTAGATCTTGATTTTCCTTTTGTTATATATTATTTGTAAATTTTATTCCACTTTATTCACATGCTGAGAGCTTTATAACTCCTAACATTCAAAAGTGGAACAAACAAATGTTTGGAATTTTTTTCATTTAATCGGAAGAGAAGATTATTTGCACTTATTGGCGACACCGAGAAAGCCCTGTCACAGGAAAGCTGGAATTCCAACTTTGACAGGATTTGGATGTGGTCCTTCACCGGAAGGAATCGATGTGGGGCACCCACAATTACGTATGCCAATGGATCAGAGTAATGCACAAAGTTAATAAAATATAATATTTGACACGGCAATTAAGTTTGTGAAATCATATTAACTTTATAATAAAATTTAAATTGATGGATGTATTATTTTGAGAATACACAAAAAAAAAAAATTTCTTTCGTATGTTTCCGCATATGAGATAATAGAGGCATTATCAGACTAAAACAATTATTCCTAGAAGAAGAAATTCTAAAAATATGCTACGAAATAATGATGGGTTGTAAGTCGATGATAAGGAAATCTTTAATAAGATGGCAATTGATTTCTATATTTGTATATAAGTTGAAATTTTTTGAGTGAATGTATATAAATGAGAAATTTTAGTATGCTCATTGAGCTACAATTAATGCATGATTTTGGAAAATTTCAATCATTAATTTTAAGTTGGTGCATCTAAAATTTATGTAGATGTTCGTAAAATCAATTATAAATTTTTTATTGGAACATACATTAATTGTGTTAGCTAAATGAAACCAAAATATTTTTTTTCACTTGTATAAATAAATAAGCACTACAAATACTTCTTCCAACAAAATATCAACCACATAGAATAAGTTATCTCAACAATAATAATGGTAAAAAAATAAATATCAGAAACATCACCATTTTAACGTGAAAAAATCTATTAGTGTAAAGGGAAAGACTAATGGACCAAGTTCAATAAAAACATCCACTAATAAATCAATGAGTATACCAATTAATCCTCCTAATAACACTAAATAATATCATAATCAATAATATATCACCAAATAAGTAGATTAATCAAATAATAAGATAAAAACTTCACAAAAGTAAATATCACATATCTTCTAAAAGAAAAGGTAAAACAACAAATAAGTTATGTCAAAATATATCTCTGAACACTAACAACAACATATACAAATTTCATGAAAAATAATAAGAATTTATCCATCTAATATTAATATCAATGACACTAAAACCCATTTTCTTCGCCTCCAATGACTACGAGGAGATCCCCTCTCTCTGCCTGTTTCTATCTTTTCTTTTCACCCTCACTCCCTCTTCCTTTCTTTGTCGTTTCTTTTTTCTAAGCCTTTCAAAGGCTTTCATTTTTATTTTTTATTTTTTATTTACTTTTTACGTGGTAAGTCCCACTAAGAGGAGGGAACAAAACCAACAAATTATTATTCTAAGTATATGTATTAATTTTTTTTATGTAAACACCATAAGCATACATGTAAACAAAAAAAAAAAAAACACCTTACTATGAAGTGTAATTACTAATTAGCACGTACACAACAATGTGCGTGAGAATGATGTTTTTTGGTCTCACTTAAGGTCAAGGTTTGAAGTTTGATTTCCGTCTTTTAATTTTGACCAAAGTAGTCCCCTACTATTTATTGGCAAAAATAAAAAATAAGCGCGTGAGATTGGAATGATGGCAATGACTACGAATTTTGTTGGGGAAAAGATGAAAACAACAAACAATGGAAAACATAAAAGAACTTATCCCAGCTTTAAAAAAACCCAAAAAGAAAAGAAAAAAGTTTTTTGTATTATTAAATTTAACATTTCATATAAATTTCATATATTGATGTTAATGTAAATAGATATAAAAATATATTATATTTTGAGATAAAATAAACATATTATAAATTAATATAAAAAAATAAATTAAGTATTATATTTTAAATGTACAACTAACGAGATTTTAAAAAAAACGAAAAGATAAAAGAAACTCAACATTAGGGCTTTAAAAAATTAGAAGGGGACCTCATATTCAACGGGAAACAGCTGTCTATAGCCTTTTCCTCCATCGAACTCACTCAAGAAATAGAAACCGTTAATTACTCACGTGCCACATAATCGTCGTGGACGCCCATCCTCGCAAGCCAATTCCTTTCTCTCTCTCTCTCTTTTTTAAAATATATTACATAAATAAATATCTAAAGTTAAAAACATATTATAATATTATAAAAAAATAAATTTTAATTTAAAAATATAATAATAAATCAATTTTTATTTATAAAAATATTTTTTATTCATCCAAAATATAATAAATATATGTTTACTGTATTTTAACATAAGACAAATATTAAATTAAATTATATATAACTGTATTATTCTCATAAAATATAAAATAAATTTATAAAAAAATTAAAATACAAATATTAAACAAATAACGACACTATTTTATTTACAAAACATTTACATAAAAAAATTGTATAACATACAAATAATTCAAATACTTACATGTCCTTTACTCGTACCGTACTATTTTTCTACTTATGGTCATGTATTGTTTTTCAACAATTATATTTTTACTTCAAATAATGTATATATTTTTTTTATACTTTATCTAATATCATTTATTATACATATTTTTTTATTACTTTTTCTCACTCAATCACATCCATTCAAAGTGGTGAAACAGTACTTACACCCTTTTTTGAAGTGTAAAATGATTATTTTTCATTGTTTTTTGGACTTCAATCGCACGAGTGGTTATCACGTGAGCCTCACTTGTTACTTTACATTATTTTTGTGTAAATTCAATCAGTTTTGTTAAATTGATTTTAGATTTTTCTATTTTAAGGTGTGTCCATAGGGCACATTACTTATTAACACATAAAAACGAGTTAAAACAAATTATTAAATAAATAAAATATTTTAATTTAAAAAAAAGTATTTAGCATTTTTAAAAAATAATTAGTATGATTTAATAAAAAGTAATAAATGCTTCCTAATATGTGCCATAAGAACATAGATCAACAAAACCCAAATTCAATTCAAGAAATGGTGTATCTGTTTATTGACCTTAAATTTACTTTAATCTTTATATTAGAATCACTTTTTGGAAAAAAAAAAGAAGCTATTGGACAAAAAAAAAGCCCAAGTATGAATGGTAAGAGCATTACGAGTTTAATGATACAACTAATCAAGTTTATCAAAAACGTTGATGAAGATCATTCACGCATATGGGATGGGGAAAAAATGGTATGGGAGCATAACTGCACAATCTAGCTAAGATAAATATAATGGTCCCAAGTCCCCAACGCAATGTGGGAGCGCTCAGACATTGCATTGCTTTTCGAAACATTATTATTTGGGCATTGGATTCCAGCAACTGTGCATATGCAAATGTGATTAATTTTTTGGGGATACGTTTGCCTTGTATCACCGGGTCTTTCTCAGTCTTTCTAAAAATGTCATTTCCAAGTACATCTTTGATATATACTGCCTAATCTCGTGATTAATATTTGAATAAAGTGATTTGATTCTCAAATAAGCTGTGTCAATCATATGATGCTGAAAGAGCGAGGATACTTCCTGCCGTCGCATCGATCTAGTTTAGGCCCTCCATGCTGATTAAGCCTATGTATAGGTTTCTCCTTTGTCTTCATACAGCTAGCATAATGATCACCAATGAAGATGATTCATTTGCATGTGTTTCTTACTTTCTTGCCCCAACAATGAAATCACAATATTTAAACATGCAATTCATTTAACTCAAATGGCTATTGCTCAATTATCAGAATGCTTGATAAAACATTAAAATTTCATCCTAACACGTTATAAGAAAAATTAATCGTTTTATGTAGTTTGTTTACTAATTACACATTATATATCTTAACATTGGGACAGATTTGGAACGGAAATAATACACGCAAACGTAATTAATTATACGATCATTGTATAAATATAACCCAAATATTTAGGCGTTGATAGATGTTGTGTCTTCTTCTTTCTCGATTGTAGGGGTGTTCATGGTACGAATAAGGCTAATAACTCGGTTTGATCCAAAGTTAATTTGGTTAGGTTGGACTCTTAGAATTAGACCCGATATATTTTTTGAGTTAGGTTTGGGTCACACTTCAAGTTGATCCAACTTAACCCAATGTTATATAATATATTAAAACTTATAATTTAATAAAAATTAAGAACAAATTATAAGATTTATTGACTTAAATTATATTCTTTTAACTAAATTAAATTAATATTTTTTGCATTGATATAATTTATTTCAAAATATATATTGTAAAACATCTTATAGTTTTTGTTTCATACTTTTAAAATTTTATGACTTTGTTATATATAATATTTAAATTTATACATTTTATCTAAATATCAGGTTGGCTTGATCTCAGCCTGATCACAAATTGGGCCATGATCAAGTCGAGACTAAGTCTACAATTTTGTCCAAATTAAAAAATCAAGTCAGGATTAACCTAGATTAAATCTGACCAGATTAAACCTGACCTATAAAGACCATACTCGATTGCACTTCACTGTTAGGGTATTAAGCGAGAGATGGGATGTTATAGAACATGTTTTTTATCTTCTTAAGTTTAAGGAATTAAGTGGTTGTTAAAGCAATTTTGGATAATTTTTCTAATGTTCCCTGTCAACTTACAAAGTAAAAGCCTTTAAGATAATAAATATTCTACAATTAATTTGATTTTTTTAGTAAATTGAATATGTAAACACTTAAGTAATTTAAAAGGGGAATAGGTGATTGTTTGTATTAAATACTTTATTTTCATTTAAAACTTCTTATTTTAAATTTTTTAAGATAGTCGACAGCTAACATAAAATTCTGTCTAATCTTTAAGACATGGGCATAAGATCAGTGTTGCGGAGATGAGAATGTTGCGCTGGATATGTGGCCATACAAGACAAGATAGGATTAGGAATGAATGCATTAGAGAGAAAGTAAGGATAGCACTTATTGTGAAAAAAGATGGAAAAATCTCGCTTTTAGGTGATTTGGATATGTAAAGAGAAGACTTTTAGAAGTCCTTGTAAGAAGAGTAGATCAAGTAGAGATTAACCCAATAGCTAGAAGTATAGGAAGATTAAGAAAGACTATAGGTGAAACGATTAAAAAATATTTAGATTTGAATGATATTTTTGAAGACTTGATTTATGATAGGGCCAATGACGTTATTTGATCCATGTAGCCGACCCCACCTAGTGAAAAAATGCTTGATTGTTGTTGTTGTTGTAATAGTTATTAACAAAACCCTAATTATATTGATTTGTTGAATTCATTCTATTTAATATTTTTAAAACTGAATCGGAGATTAAACTGACAAGGTCTCTAGAACATGGTTTGATTGGTTCAACAGGTCTAATTTGTAGTTGAATTGTAATTGAACTGTGATTGAACCAAAAAATAATTGAACAAAAAATGCTCAAATAAAAAATATAATCGGTTCATGGTCCAACCAATCAGCTCGCTTTAGTTTTTAAAACATTGTTCTATTGTTCATTGGCGAACATTTTAAATTTACAACAAACATTAATTACTAATACTATTTATCTTTTTTGTTTTGTCTCCCATAATATATCTCCACCTAATAGGTGAGAGACCAATTTCTCATAATTCTCTAATAGCATTATTTTCATTAACATGAATCACATAATCGAACTCAAAACTACATAATTAAGGGACTCAAATTTCTTATACTCAGAACAAGACGCGTTGGTCTATTTATCATTTTCTAACATTTAGTCCTAATTTTTCATGCAATTATTTTTTAAAGATTTTCCCCCCTTAAATATAACAGAACAAGGAGAAAAAATATTCTAATCATTAATTAGGATTAAATAATTTAATAAATATGATTTATGTTAACGATCCTAATAATTTAATAAATTAGTATCTCTAAATATACCACAATAAATTAGACAATAAAAAACAGAAGTGCTTATGGATCGAGTTTAACCTAGTTTAATCTTGATTTGATATTTTAATTGAGCTTAATTTTTAGAATCAGACCCGACTCAATCATGATCTGATTAGTGATCGGATCAGTATTAGACCAACTTAGTATGTAGATAAAATGCAAGAATTTGAATATTATTATAATTAAGTCATAAAATTTTTAAAGTATTAAATAAAATTATATTATATATTTTAAAATAAATTATAATAATTTAAAAAATATCAATTTAAATTAAAAAATCTTATATTTTATTATAAATTTTTATTAAATTATAAAATTTAATGCAAGTAATATCAAATCAAATTAGGTGAAATTAAAATATAATATAATTCCAACCTAAAAAATACAACAAATCAAAATTTAAAGGTTCCAATTAAGTCAAATTAACTTTAAGGCTGACCGAATTATTAGACCAAGTCGAGTTATAAGCACCCATGAAAAAGAGAATAGAGGCGACTGAGACCAGTGGCGAAATGTGGTCCAAATGTGGCCCTACAGTGGCCAACGTAGCACATCAAATGATGACTAACGTCTAACAAGTAATGGGTGAATCTTATCATAATCTCAAAGAGGATTTTGGTCAAGTGAACATGTAAATTTGAGAAATGTTTTATGCACTTATCAAATTCTCCGATTAATTTTTAAGTATTAAATAAAGAAAATTTTAAATATTTTTATATTTTTAAAATATTAAATGTATTTATTTTTTATTTTTTATTTAATATAAAAAAATTATTAAAAAGATCTTATAAGAGAATATAAAATTACTCTATAAATTTATATTAGTTATTAATAGATGAGTTTATTAATTTATTAATAATTAATATAAATTTATTTATTTATTTTATAAAAATCTTCAAGATCTTTATGAGAATATTATATAAATCTAATAAAAATGTAAGATATAACATTTATAATCATATTATTATTAAATTAAAAAAATTATTATTAAATTAAAATTAAATGTTTATAACATTTTTCGGAATAATAACATTTTAAAATTTCTCGTGACATGATATTATGCAGAATTCAACAAAAATATCCGAAACTTTAACGGACCTAGCCGCAAGACAAGGAAAAAGTACTGTGTGGCCACTTGCCACGTAGGCAACTGCCAGCTATATCCCACCTTCGGGAGTTCCAAAGAGAGAATCAAACTCTAGGGATTCGTAATAAAGATAGGGGTCTACTCACCATGATTTTCCGCAACATGCTCGGCCCTCGTACCAGCCCATTATCGTACGGCGCCTTTTTTTTTTCTTCTGTTTTTAAGTATATATGAAATTTTTTTGTTTTGTTATAAATTTTATTAAATACTCTTAATACTTTTTTTATTTGATAAAAAATATTAAATAAAAAATAGATATACATCATATTTTATAAAAAAAAAAACTTAATACCTCTTTACTTAATCATTTGGAAATTTATTAATATGATCGGTTAAGAAAATTATAATTATTTTTTTATTTTCTGATTTTTCTTTTTTCCTTAAAAACATTCTATATAATTTTGAATTTAATTTGAATATTTTGTTAATGTAAAATTTTTTACACTTTTATTCAATCATTTATTATCATGTCATAAAATTTATTTAATTCTTATAATAACTATCTTATAAATTATATTTGTGACAATGTATAATGAATTAATAATATAAATTTTTTTATATTATATTAAAATTAAACTCTAATTTTTTTTTGAAAAAATTATTTTATATTACTACTAAAATAGAATGTTGACTTTATATTTGATCGTTGACCCAGTCTCCGGATTCGAAGCAATCCAACCAAGCATGCATTGAAAATGTTGAACTTTGGGTTTTAGTTGTGGAGGAGGATAATGATACTCTTAATTGTTTCTTTACACTCTTCAGTAATTAGTTATAATCTTATAGAAGTAAAATAAAATATAATTGATCAATATGAAATTTACATAGACAATGGGAATATAAATAACCTCATCCTTTACTTGAAGAAAATTTCACTAGCCATTTGAAATTAGTTAACAATAGTTAGAAGATTGGATAAGATTGAAGAAAATACTCTTGCACTTGGTTTAGGTATTAATTTTCATCTCTCTTTATGATTCTTGCTTTTTGAATGAACGAGATAGATAAGAAAGGAAGAATTTTAGGGTAATCTGAATAAGAGAGAGCTATTTTAGTGGTCAAATTTGCCACATCCTTAAAGATGATAACTGTTCTGGACCGTGGACCGGGATCTTACCCAGAAGGGTCAACCCGGTACACGCTCCACCTTACTCCTCCATCAACATCCCAGAAAGTATTGTAGGACCTCGGAATGCATAATTCATGAGGATCAGGAAATCACTAGATCTTCGTAACTGCTGTTACGAATCTCTTTGATTCTATAACCTCTCCTCCCCATAAATGACTATAACGTCCACATTACAATAATACCTGCATTGAATGCTCTGACTCTAATCATGTTCCATAAAGTTCAAGCTAAGTAAACCTAAACAGGTAACGGTTATTGAATAACAGACACCTTAGCACACTATCTGACTTGAACATCGGAGTCCTTTTTGCAGGTACCACTCCCGTCAGACCCTAACGATGGAACGCAGCTGCAGAAGGGAGGAAACCACCAAACCATACCTTCAACAGGTATCCATCTGAATTCGTTCAGAACATTTGGCACCGTCTGTGGGAACCAGATAAATTACTATTCCCACGTTCATCATGGTCAGTACAAGGCAAAATCAACGGAGAGGAAGTGCTGCGCATGCTGCCCCTGTTCACGGACAGGGCCCAGCGGTTTAGCGCGACCCTCCTTCCGTCACACCACCAGAAACTTCCGTCGTAAGGAGTAGACCTGTTCTGGTAGAGACACTCAACGGGGGACATGAAACTTCAGCTTCAGCTGAAAGCCCAGTCCCCTCGCGAAGGATCTCTGTCCGGGATAGACTTGTTTACCCCCCAACTGGAGAGAATAACGCAAATCAAGGCGCAAGGGTCCCAGCGCATGCTCGCTTGGGAATCCCGAATTTGGATGCTGACCATTCACATTATGAGGACAACTCTCAATCTGAAATGGTGAGGAATGAACTTTGAGAATTACTGCGCCAACAAACCGCACTGATTAACAACCAACGGTGTCAGTTAGAGGAACAGCGCCGCCGTTTGGACAATTTAGAAAGGTTTGCGCAGGCTGGCAATGAGGGAGGTGAGCGAGTCGCAGTTCAAAGGGAAACCCAACATGTCGGTGCCGGGGTCATAGAAAACAGTGACCTGGTCCCCGGCCGTCAGCAGCAATTCTCCGACGCCTTAATGGCATATAGGGTCCCGAGGAACTTCAAGCCCCCGAGCAATTTAGAGCCCTACGACGGGACCACGGATCCACAAGAGCACTTGGATGCTTATACCCAGTCCATGCAGCTCTACGGGTATACCCCAGAACTGTTATGTCGTGCTTTCCCACTCTTCTTGAAGAAGGATGCTCTTCGTTGGTTCGTGATCTTACGGACAAAAAATACAGGATGCGGGGACCTCACGCAGCGGTTCTTGTTGCATTATACTACTGCCAAGCAACGACCAAAGTCGATTGATTCTCTCTCTAGAATTCTCCAAAAGAGTAATGAATCCCTGCGCGAATACATCAAGAGATTCAGTCATGCTTGTGTGGGCATTGAGAACCTCGATGACAGGATAGCCCTCCATTATGCCAGAAATGGTCTATGGACTGATTCAGATTTCTTCCGGTCACTAGCTAAGATAAAGCCGGCCAGTTTAGATGAGTTCCACCTACGGGCAGATAAGTACGTTGAATTGGAAGAGATTACCAGGGCGAAAGAAAGCCTTGAGAAAGGAGAACCAGTCCAGAAAAAGAGTCACAATTCCAACCAACCCCGAGATCCCTCCAAGAGTGAGCGGTATAGGCCCAAGTATTCTGAGTACATTCCTTTGAACACCCCTCGAGAAACAATCTTGAAGGAGGTCTTTCAAACTGAGTTCCAGGATATCAAAAGGCCACCACCTGTTAAAAAACAGTCCTGGAGGGATCATTCGAAGCATTGCAGGTGGCACAATAGTTACGGCCATGAGACCGAAGATTGTTATCAGCTCCAAGATGTTATCGAGTCCCTGATCAAAGAGGGACGTCTGCAGAAATACATTAGTGGTTTTCGTGGTAATCAAGACCACGGAAGGAGAAGGAATCAGAGACGAAGCCGAACTCCACGGCGGAGTCCAAATCAACATCGGCAAAGAACCCGTAGCCTAACCGGACGAAACTGAAGTCCCGTCAGAAGATCTCGAACCCCGACACGCCGAGATGAGAACAGACAAGGACCAAACTGGGATGCCTAAGAAGGTAGATACGAGAAGGATAGATTAATCCATACCATCGTAGGAGGGTTCGCTGGAGGAGGAATGTCAAATAATTCCCGAAAGAAGGCACTTCGGACGGCGGTTTTAAGCGTGTCAAGTTCTTCACTAAGACCACCTGCCCGAAATAGTGGAGCACCTCTGATCTGATAATAATTTTAGCTTTTTAGTGTTCTTTGTTTGATCTAATTGGATTCCATATGAGTTTAATTGTTAACATTTAGCTAAGTTTCTGATTTAGAATTATCTTTGGATGTTTATTGTGAAACTTTGCTAAAATGTGATTATAAACACTCATAAACGTGTTGTGATTTTCAGGAGATTCATGAGTGATGGAGTCCATTGGTTTTGAACTATTGAGAAGAGAGTTGAAGGACTTTAAAGGAATCAAGTATCAACCCCTGAAGCAAAGGGAGAAGGGTATGCACGAAGAATCAAGGTGATCTTGATTATATTGAATAACACGGCCGTGTCAATTGACACGGGGTAGGCCGTGTCCTATTCGAGTTTGAAGATTTGAAGAACTTGAACAACACGGCCGTGTCAAATGACACGGGGAAGGCCGTGTACTCCTCCTGACTACGAGGAAGAGCCAATATCGTGCCTAGACCGAAAACACGGCCCGTGTCAAATGACACGGGGTGGGCCGTGTTCCTCTCTCGACTTGGAATGTTTGGAAATCGCCACGAGAATAAGACACGGGTTGGGCGTGTAGAAGGACACGGCCCGTGTCGTCGCATCGAGAGGTTAAGTTCGTGCTTTAATGTTAAATTAGGTTCCAAAACCTATAAATAGGGTGACTTAGAGCCCTTTAAGGTATTCTCGACGAGAGAGAGCCGTCAAGGAGACTAAGAAACACGAAGACCAAGAAAGAGGAGGATTCGATTGAAGATTGGAGACTTCGGATTCGAGCGATCAAAGATCAATCATTCTCAAGCCTTGGAAACTAGTTTGATTTTTAGTTTTTCTTTTCTTCTTCCATTCAACAATGTTTTCCTTTAACTTTTATTGTGATTTTGAATTTGCCATGTGTGGCTAAACTCTTTGATTGGTTAAGGGAAGATGAAACTCTAGTTTTGATTATGTGACTCTTGCATAATTCTTTATATCAATACAATTATGTTTTTATTCATATGTTTCTGTTCTTAAATCAATATAAAGGTTTTTATATTCTTGCCAAATTTCGAGAGTGGTAAAACTAGGATTGCTATGCGCGGTTGCGGTAGTATGACTAGTGAGACATATGGTCTAAGTAATTTAATCCCGGTGTGTGATTAGATCTTAGTGTGATTGGTTTTCTAATTCTTAATGCAATCATTAGGTAGGTGTAAGAGCGGTTGCTTTACAAATAACTAATGGTTAGGGTTTGATTTGAGCGGTTGCTGAATTAAGCGAAACTTAAGGAAGACATGGGATTTATCTCACAATCACATAAGAACATAATTGATCATGTTGGTATAAAGGGTATGTAAGTTAGCATAATCATATAAATCTAGTGGTGGATTCTATCTCTTAACCAATATCTTTAATTTGATAATTCAGGTTTGTGTTTCTTGTTTTGATTTTAGTTCAATTTCTCTTTTCGGTTTAATCAACAAAACCCCTTTTACTTTTTACTGTTTTATTGTTCACCAGAGTTTAATTTAGGAATTGGATTAATAGTGTTAATTGAATTGGTTCTCTGTGGATCGACCCTTGCTACTACAACTGGTTGCAGGGTTTTTATATTTTTGGTGGAACTTAGCAACTGTTTTTGATATTATATTTAATCACATTCCACACCACACCAAATTTTGGTGCCGTTGCCGGGGAACCAATTTTTTCAATCGCGCTATTAATTTGTTTCCTACTTTTCTCTCTGTTTTCTATTTTAATTTTAATAGTTTATTTGTTCTTTTCAACTATCTTGCAGGTGTTCATGTCCGGTGAAGAGGTAAACGAGCAATTGAGGAATCTGAGGCACTACTTTGAACAAATCACTCATGATTCACATCTGCGACGTTGAAGTCGCCCGTCACGTAGATCTTTCCACTCTGCGGCATCCGAGATATCCGAGCCGCCAAGAAGTGATGGCGAGAAAATACATTAAGGATGTTGGGTGCTCCTGACTTAGACCAACAACCTTTGTGCATAGAAATTCCTGAGAATGAAGAGGCATTTGAATTGAAATCTGGACTGATTCATCCGTTGCCATCTTTCAATGGACTAGCCGGAGAGGACCCTAACAAGCATCCGAAGGA
Source organism: Ormosia semicastrata (assembly GCA_029884595.1). Lineage (NCBI taxonomy): Eukaryota > Viridiplantae > Streptophyta > Magnoliopsida > Fabales > Fabaceae > Ormosia > Ormosia semicastrata. The sequence goes on along the minus strand of JAQQTO010000046.1, from coordinate 8,683,817 downwards.
AATTCATGTTGTGTGTTCTAGCATGAAGCTCGGGAATTTCGGTGGAGCAAGTCAAGCCGAGAGCTTTTCCGTTTTCCCTAAAGGACTCTCAAAGCAGTGGTTGTTGTACTACTTGCCGCCCGGATCAATTCGGACATGGCGGGACATGGCTCGGGCTTTCCTAGACGATACTTCCCACTGCATCAAAGGCCGCAACAATCGAAAAGAAATTTGCGGCATCCAACAAAGACATGGGGAATCACTTCACGAGTACTTGGGAAAGATTCAAGAGATTGTGTGCTAACCTGTCCTCGGCACCAAATTAGTGAACAACTTCGATCAAGATTTCTATGAAGGTTTGCTAGGAATGGACGCAACATGATTGATGCTTTGCCGGTGGAGGAGCCTTGGTTGATAAGACTCCTCGAGAAGCCGAACTGATATCTAGAATGGCTGCAAACACTCAACAATTCTTTACTCGGAATGATACAGGAGTGAGAAGCGATTAAAGAGGCCGACACTACTAGTCTGCGAATCAAATGACACAGTTGACTGCCATGATTCAGAAGTTGATGGACACTGGGAAGGCACCAGTACAGGCATGTGGGATTTGTTGCTCTTCAGGACATCCCACTGATATGTGTCCCACTTTGCAAGAAGACTCAAATGAAGAACATAATTGATCATGTTGGTATAAAGGGTATGTAAGTTAGCATAATCATATAAATCTAGTGGTGGATTCTATCTCTTAACCAATATCTTTAATTTGATAATTCAGTTTGTGTTTACTGTTTTGATTTTAGTTCAATTTCTCTTTTCAGTTTTAATCAACAAAACCCCCTTTTACTTTTTACTGTTTTATTGTTCACCAGAGTTTAATTTAGGAATTGGATTAATAGTGTTAATTGAATTGGTTCTCTGTGGATCGACCCTTGCTACTACAACTGGTTGCAGGGTTTTTATATTTTTGGTGGAACTTAGCAACTGTTTTTGATATTATATTTAATCACATTCCACACCACACCAACCTCCCATCTCTTTTTCCGAGGATGACTATGGCGATATCATCCGGGATCATGACTACCCACTAGTGATCTCCGGCGTGATATTCAATGCCGAAGTCCATCAAATTTTTGTGGATCAGGGAAGTTTGGCAGATAGCTTGTTCATGGACGCCTTTGAAAAGTTGGAATTCCCTTTATCTGAATTAACACCATATGAAGGTGAGCTCATTGGTTTCTCTGGGGAGAAGGTCACCCCAGTAGGATATTTTGATACTTTCCTGACCTTGGGTGATGACAGCGCATATAGAACCGTGAAGGTGAGATTCTTGGTTGTGGATTGTCCCTCGGCCTACAACATCATTTTGGGATGACCTACGTTGAACAGCATTGCCGCTGTAATCTCCACCACCCACCAGGCCATGAAATTCCTTAACCGAGATAATAAAGTGGTCACGGTCAAGGGCGATCAGATTGCAGCCCGCAAGTGTTACAACGAAAGTCTGAAAATCAATAGGCTGTCGAGAAACAAAAAGGCGCGCACACCCATCCCAACCCACCAAGTCAATGTTTTAATGACCAAATTGGATGCGCGAGAGGAAATTCGAGGCACTAGACCCCAACCCGATGGAGACTTGATCCCGTTACAGTTTGGTGATGAACCTAATCACACCACCAAAATTGGGGCGAACCTCGATGAGCAGGAGAAAGCTCAATTGGTAAAACTCTTGCAAGAGAATAAAGATCTTTTTTCCTGGACATTTGTTGACATGCCTGGAATTGACCCCACTTTCATCTGTCATCATTTATCTATTAAGTGAGATGCAAAGTCGGTCTCTCAGAAGAAGAGGAAGGTAGGCTCAGAAAAATGGCAGGTCATTGAAGGGCAAGTAAAAGAGTTCCTGAATACCAGATTCATCAGGGAGATTTCATATACCACCTAACTGTCGAATATTGTCTTAGTTAAAAAATCCAAAAGTGGAAGATGTGTGTGGACTATACCGACGTAAACAAAGCATGCCCTAAGGATCCATACCCTCTCCCTAATGTGGACAAGCCGGTTGATAGTTCCTCCATTTTCCAACTACTGTCTTTCATGGACGCTTACTCCGGGTACAATCAGATTCTGATGTACCCCGAGGACGAAGATAAAATCGCGTTTATCACCGAAAAGGCAAGTTACTGCTACAAAGTAATGCCTTTTGGGTTGAAAAATGTCGGGGCTACATATCAGAGAATGATGAACAGGGTCTTTGAAGATCAGATTGGAAGAATGCTAGAGGTCTATATGGATGATATGATAGTCAAGACCTCATTGTCAGGATCACACACCTCGGATTTAGAAGAAGTGTTTGAACAGCTTAGGAAGCACAATATGAGGCTTAACCCGGAGAAGTGTGCATTCGGGGTCCAGGCTGGAAAGTTTTTGGGGTTCATGCTGATACACCGGGGAATTGAGGCAAACCCCGACAAGTGTAAGACCCTGCTCGACATGCACAGCCCCCAGAATGTGAAAGAAGTACAACAATTAAATGGACGGATCGTGGCTCTTACACGTTTCCTGGCTGGAGCCGCTCACAAATCCTTCCCACTTTTCAAGTTGTTGAAAAGGGGGACCAGGTTTGAATGGACTCAGGAGTGCGAGGACGCATTCGTCTCCTTGAAAAATATCTTGTCATCCCCCCCAATTCTCACAAGACCTGAGCCAGGAGAAACGTTGTACATATATCTCTCCATTCATGAGGAAGCCGTTAGTGTAGTACTTGTCAGAGAATCCGAGGGTGTCCAGAAGTCGGTCTACTTTGTGAGCAAAGTATTGCAAGGCCCCGAGCTCCGGTATCAGAAGATTGAGAAGGTCGCATTCGCACTCATCGTTACGGCTAGAAGACTGAGACAGTACTTCCAATGCCACCCGGTGGTGGTAAGAACAGATCAGCCCATCCGACAGATATTGCACAAATCGGACTTGGCAGGAAGGATGATTGCATGGTCCATCGAGCTTTCCAAGTTTGGAATCACCTATGAACCCATAATAGCAATCAAGGCATAAGCACTCTCGGATTTTCTAGCTGAATTAACCTCGAAAACAAATAAAGTCGAAGAAAAACAATGGACCGTGTTTGTTGATGGGTCCTCAAACCCAAAAAGAAGTGGCACCGGGGTGATAATAAAAAATTCTGACGGGGTCACTGTAGAAAATTCCCTCAGGTTCGAGTTTCCCACCTCAAACAATCAAGCTGAATATGAAGCATACATTGCCGGACTAACGATGGCTAGAGACTTGGGAGCCACCAAACTTAAACTATGCAGTGACTCCCAACTCATAACTTCACAGATCTGAGGTGATTATCAAGCAAAAGAGCCACTTTTACAGAGATATTTGATGAAAGTAAAGCAGCTTCTCTCAAGTTTTCAGTCGGTACAGCTAGAACACACCCTGAGAGAGCAGAATTCAAGAGCCGATCTCTTGTCCAAATTGGCTAGCACTAAAAGCCCGGGTAATAACCGCTCTGTGATCCAGGAGATCATCCAACAACCATCAATCGCCGACATGGCAATTTTCTAGGTTGACGGGGAGGAGCACGATTGGACTATGTCGTTGGTGGAGTACTTACAGTCCGGCAGCCTCCCTGATGACCCAAAGGAAGCATCTAGGCTAAAGAGAACCGCGGTCAGGTATACTATCTATAATGAGCAGCTTTATCGACGGGGATTTTCCTTACCCCTCCTTAAGTGCCTTACGCCGAAAGAGGCCAAATATGTGTTAGTCGAAGTCTATGAAGGAAGTTGTGGACACCATCTGGGAGGGAAAGCCCTAGCTTTGAAGGCTCTCAGGGCAGGTTACTACTGGCCGACAATGGAAGCAGATGCTTTTGCACACGTTCAAGTATGTGACAAGTGCCAGCGGCATTCGAATCACTATCACGCCCCACCTGAAGAACTATCCACGATGTCCATTCCCTGGGCCTTTTATCAGTGGGGAATGGACATCCTGGGTTCGTTCCCTCAGGCTCCCGGGCAGCTGAAATTCTTGATTGTTGCGGTGAATTACTTTACCAAGTGGATTGAAGCTGAGCCCGTAGTCACCATCACCTCGGCTCGAGTTCAGAAATTTACTTGGCGTCACATTATTACCAGATTCGGTGTTTTGGCGTCAATTGTTACGGATAATGGGACGCAGTTTAAAGTCAAAGGGTTCGAAGAATTACTTTCTGGGCTGAAAATAAAATATTATTGTAGCGCAGTCGAGAACCCCAAGACAAACGGGCAGGCCGAAGCCACAAATCGGATCATAGTCCGAGGATTGAAGAGAAGGTTAGATGAAGCAAAAGGGAACTGGGCTGAGCAGTTGGACCACGTCCTTTGGGCCTACCGAACTACTCCCCACTCCTCGACGGGCGAAACTCCTTTCAAGCTAACATTCGAATGTGAGTCCATGATCCCGGTGGAAATTGGAGAACCAAGTCTGCGTTCTCAGAACTTCTCGTATGATGGCAACCCCGGGTTAATCAGGGAGGACTTGGACCTGTTGGAGGAAAGGAGACGTATTGCCCACATATGAGATGCCGCGATCAAGCAGAGAACGGCATCCCAGTACAACCTGAAGGTCATCCCGAGAAGATTCCAGCCAGGCGACTTGGTACTCCGCAGAGCCGATGTCGGCGGAAGGAATGCCTCCCAAGGAAAATTAGCCCCTAACTGGGAGGGTCCTTACCGGATTGTAATCAGCACCGGCAAATGAGCTTATACCTTAGAAACTTTGACAGGGAGGCCGGTAAAAATTTTTTGGAACGCAGACAAACTTAGAAAATACTACAGCTAAGTGTCTTGTCATGCCTAGTCTCCTAGTTAAACTTTGTTTGATCTGCCCAAAATTGTTATGAAACGCACATTATGATATTCAATAAAGTAAGTGTTATTTTTTCTATTGTGTTGTTCTTCTATTCAATTTTCAAGTTTCAGTTACTTCATAGTACCAACTGAGGTGTGTTACCTAGTTCGTGCAGTAGAAAAATCCTATATTAAGAAAATTCTAGCACCAAACTAAAAAACACGAAACGACCTCGGCAATGATTAGTCTGTTAAAACATCGTCGCGCGGTATCCAAAAAAGGACCCCGGACATTGTTTCCTACCTTTGACACGGATCTTAAGCAGTTCTACAAAGAATAAAGAATATGGCATCTCGATCAGCAAGAACAACGATAATTAATAAAGCCCAAAATCTGGGTTGATGTTTACAAAAAATCGGGGTACAGATAAACCAAGACCTCGCGCAAGAGGTTTTAAAAAAAAAAACCCTAATCTACAGCTGAATCCGGACCACGGATGTTAGAGTCTTCGGCCAAATCTGAAGAAGCCACACGAGGAGCTACAAGAGATCCCTCCCGAACCACCTTTCCGGAGTCAAGCCCGTCCAAAACCAATGCAACCCCGGGGTTGAAGTGTTGAACTTGGCTGACAGCGTTGCTGAATTGATCTTCCTTTATTTTGGTACACAACGATATTAGCTGGTTGACATCGGCCTAAAGAGAGATAATTTTAGCCTCACACCATCGAGACTTGGCTCGAGAATTGTCACTCTCAGCCCGAAGCGAGGCAATCTGCTTCTGCTGCTCGGTAAGGGTGACCTCCTTTGCCTTACCGGCATCCTTCAAAGCTACCACTTTAGTTTCTAACTCCTTTACCTGAAGTAAAGCTTCATCTTTGGCCTTTACGGAATCCTCTAGATCCTTAAGAGCTTTGGTTTCACCACTCTTGCCCACAGCCAGTTTGTCCGCCATTTCTCGTTCATGTTCCTCGAGGGCGAGCTCTAAGAACCGAGCTTCGGCAGCAATATGGATCCCCATGTTTTGGAAAGCCAACAAAGCTTCCTTTGGACTGCGCCAGGCAAAGTGATCCACAACCTCTTCATCAAGAATATTAAATTCAATAAATTCCCAGGGATCTACTTCCTCCTGAAACAGCTCTATTGGCCCGAAATTTTTTTCTGTCGCTATCCTCTTACTCAGGCCACTAGACTGCCCTTCTTCCAATGCCGCCCTCTTGCGTCCCCGGGGTGATTTAGGAGAATCATCCACATCAATAGGTTCCACCACCTCAGAAGGAACCTTGGGCATCGTGCTCATAAGGGACGACATAAACCCCACTGGAGGACTCATTGGAACGTCAGAATTCCTTGCCCTGAGTGCCTCCAAAATCGCCAAAGAATCACCACCCACCATCTCGGCTAAACTCTCTGCAAAACATAGAAACAAAGTCAGATGCATTAAAATATTTGGGCATTTAAATATACACCACGGCCGACCGACGTTACCTAGCACGGTCCAGAGCTCATCGTCATCTGGACTATTTAAAATATCTTTAGGCCGGATCTTGCCGACCTCTTCAACCCACATCTCGAAGAAATTTACACATTCAACCTCTTCAACGGTGAGCTGATTGATCTCCCTCTCAAATGATTGAGTAGGGATGTTCCATGCCGCTGGATTCCAGTACAGACTGAATATCGTCTCCTCACCATTACCCAGCCAAAAGGGACGACTACCGCTCGCCGCCTTCAATTTGAAAAATTTCTCCTTGAAGTCCTTGTAACTCTCCAAGTACGGCAAGAATACAGCCCTTCCTTGCCGGGATCGGACTGAGAGCCAAGACTGCTATCGAGCACGGGATCCAAGGGTTGAATACCGGGTATGGAAATAGAAGAATGCCTCGTCAGAGCATAGCAACCCCACTACCCGGCATATTCTTTCGAAGGCCACGATGTTTGCCCAACCGTTGGGATGAATTTGACTAGGGGCAGCATGAAGAATCCGGAGAATAGCAATATGAAAGTCGTTGAAAAGAAGCCGTAGTCTAAATCACGTGAAAAAGTCCTCGTAGAGATACATGAAGTGCTCGCCTTCTTCACGGGTCCAGCACACTCATTCTCTCCCCGGGGACAAAATCACGAACTCATCGTCCTTTTCGCCACCCTCGGTGAGCTCCAGGTATTCCTCCAGCTTATCTAGTTCGGTGCCGAACTCATAACGGGATATCCTGTCATAGGCGTCGTCCGCAACCCATGTACAGGGCAACAAAGGACCCCAACGAATCCTAATCGCCTGCTCCGCTTGTTGATCCGAGGCCGGGGCAGGGGCTTCACCTCTTGGCCACCTTCTTCTGGCTATTTAGTTTCTTGGAAGACACACAGAGGCCTAGGGTCAGAATCAAAGATGTTCAAAACATCCAAACATGGCATTGGGCGAGCAGCAAACTAACACCCATACACCGGCCTCTGCACCCACCGAGACTTAAGCCTCGGAAGGACATCCCTGACTGCCGTACGCGGCGCAATAGGGGAGGTGCAACATCAGGCAACGCCGTTTGAAAGGGGGACGAAATAGCTATCCCCAAAATTAACAGAAAAGAAAAACAAACAATCCACCAGAAGGACGTTCGCATGTTCAAGTTATCAGTAAAAATGGTGTTTAGAGGAAGAAAATACCTTGACAAAGGTTAGTAGAAGCTGCTTTAAAACGCAAACACCGTCGCTGATAGCCATGAAAACTTGTCGAATTTCCTCTCAAGCAACCAGTTTTTAAGCAGAAATAGTAAAAGGTGAAAAATGGAAGGACGAAGCCCTATTGATAGAAGCTACGGTTAGGGGGCATTTCTGTCCGTTCAGTTTGAATTTGAAAAGATGTTCATTATGGCGCGCAAAGTACTATGCACGACCCCTCAACCACAGCAAGCCACGTGGCCCACGTCGCTGTCATGGCAGTTGAGGGGACGGCCGCTCAGCAGACCCAACCAACCCTAGTATCTACAACGTCTGTAAAATATTAAAGACCTCGGCTCATTACATACCCCGGTAATCTCCCTCATGGTAACAAATACCCCGATTTAGTTGCTTAAGCTTTGTACTTTGTCTGTCTCGGCAAAGTACAGAGCTGGGGGCATGTTATACAGGGCGAGCTTTGGACTCACCCCGGTACAATGTAAATTTCGCAAATCAAAAATGGTCAAACAAGTCGCTAGATAATTCAATCAGATTTTATTTCATTTCATACATCGTCATACATCAATACAAGGAGAAGGAAAACATAGGATATAAAAAGGTTAAACAGCACTGACGAGCCCGGAGGCCAACTTTTTGCTGTGTACTTTCACATCCAGATTCTCTAGAGCGCACATCAGTCTCTTCCCTGTTGAGGCTTATTGAAAAAGTGGATTGGCTTCAAAAAATTGAAGATAACCGGAACAGAACACTGCCGCGGGCTCAGGAAATTTCAGCCATACCACTCATCGGTTCCACTCACAAGGATAAAAGAAGACCGACGTGCGTCCTCTTCGGTTGAACGGAGTTGGGCGTGGAATGAACTTCTTCATGATCATTCCGGGACGCTTGGAAGCAATTACTTCAATGGTCCCCCCAGCTTATCTAAAAGGAGGACCAAGAAAGGCTCTATTTCTCCAATTACCTCCGTCCAACACGACAGGGATTACAGAACTTCCCAGCGAAGAAGAATGAATTAGACATTCCTTCGTACGCTGGGAAGGTAAAGTCTCCGTCCTCATTACGCTGGGAAAGAAAAGTTCTTAATGAAACAAGGTTTTTAGCAGGAAAAGAAGTATCTTCAAATATTTTGGGAAAAGTAGAAAAATGGTGGCCTTCACAGAAGACAAAACTTCTCTAACTCCCTCTGAACACAAGCACAGGCGTAAGAACAGCAAAACCATTCTGGAAGATTGCAGGATTAGGAGGAAAAAGGAACGGTTGTACCAGGCGTGAACCTTCTGTATTTATAGAACGGGAGACTTTGACCAACCCTACGAATCAAATCAACGACATTAAATGCTCTCCTTTTCCTATTGGTTACGAGAGCAACGGATGTCTGGGAAATATTGAAACTGATCCTCTTTTAAAGGATCCTTATCTTCCAATTAAGTCAGAAGCAACAGTTTTCAAAGATAAGGATTCAGTTTTCTACAAGTTTCAAGAGGTCTAGGAACAAGATCCAGACTCCGGGATAAGGGGTACGGATTTACCGATCTCCAACCCTGAAGATATTTTAATACAATGAACGTCGACCTCGGCACGAGACATCGCGAAACCTGGCTTTGAAGTCAGGGCATAGCCCGTTAAGTTTTATGAAGCTGAAAACCTTGGCACTTGACTACCCTGTCAAAGCACCAAGTTGGGGGCAACTGTTCTAGACTGTGGACCGGGATCCTACCCAGAAGGGTCAACCCGGCACACGCTCTACCTTACTCCTCCATCAACACCCTGGAAAGTACTATAGGACCTCGGAATGCATAATTCATGAGGATTAGGGAATCAACAGATCTTCGTAACTGGTGATATGAATATCTTTGATTCTATAACCTCTCCTCCCCATAAATGACTATAACGTCCACATTACAATAATACCTGCATTGAATGCTCTGACTCTAATCATGCTCCATAAAGTTCAGGTTAAGTAAACCTAAACAGGTAACGGTTATTGAATAACAGACACCTTAGCATACTATCTGACTTGAGCATCGGAGTCCTTTTTTGCAGTACCACCCCATGGGACCACTAACGGTGGAACGCAATTGCTATAAAGGAGAAATCACCAAATCATACTTTCAACAAGTATCCATCTGAATTTGTTCAAAATAATAACATATAAGAGTATTTATCTTATATATATATATCAGATTACTAGTAACAAGACTAAAATAATATATGTAGACAATTTTTTTTTAAAAATATTAATTATGAGTAGAAGCATAAATGTTATACAAGAATAAAAGAAGTTGTGTTTAACATTACTGCTATAGGTCCTCATAAAAAAATGTACACATTAGCAAAAGAATAAAAATGGATACTTAAGACTTTTATTCTTTAAAATGTAATTTCATAATAACTATACATCGTAAAAGATAATTGAAAGATTAATATAATATATTTTCTATTATCAAAAAATTATATTACTAATTTAACACATTGTCCTGTTAATGATATTTGAAATAGTAAAAATAAGTAATACATATTGCTATGGCTTCACGTGAATGAGGTGTCATAAAAAATTTAATAAAAGTTTAAATAATTATAAGAGTTTGAAAACATAATTTGAATGACATTTATGAAAATTTAATTTATAAAAAAGTATAATGACATTATTTAATCTATGTTACTAACTTCACATAATAGAAAAAAGTATGGTTGTTGTTGTTGTGTAAGAGTTCAAAACATAAACAAAAATACAAAAATTAATGTTATAGAATGCGAATAAACAAATATTAATAGAATAATTCTAAATCTTCTAACTAATTCTCTTATTATTTTTTTAATTATTAAATGAAGAAAGTATTAAATATTTTTTATGTTTTAAATACATTAATTATATTTAATTTTTTATTTAATATTTTTTATTAAGTATTAAAAAGATTATTATAAAGATATAACAAAAATCATATTAATATACTTAATTAAAGTTAGACTTTAATAAAACGAAAGTATTTAGGTGAGGATAATTTAAAAAATTTAAACTATAAGTTACTAGTAAGGAGTGCAATAGATATTTGAGAATGCTAATAGCTTCATCTTTAGTTTTGATGTATTGTGGATATAATATTTTTAAATTTTTAGATTATCATCTAATATTGGTTGACATCTCATTTAATAAAATTGAATATATTAACAATTACACCAAATGTCAATTTCATTAAATAATATGATAAGACATTATATTCATAAATATAAGTGTAACACTATTTTACATTAACCTTACACAAAAATTAAATTCAAAATATAATTCGTATCACATATTTTTTCTTTGACCATATTATTATTACAAACATTATTATAAGAGTAATTCATAAAACACTATTATGATCAGAAGACCCGACCAAATATATTTTAAAAACTGTAGGACGAATCTCTCAATATTGGAGGAGTATCATAAAATTTTAATATTTTGAACATTAGCAGATGTTTCAAGAAAGTTCGAAAATTGACGTAGGTATGGAAAAAGAAAATGATACTTGCATGACGTTTTTTTATAAACTCTTTACAGGTACAGTAAGTCATTATATAACACATTGATTTATTGTAAGTTGTATTTTTTTTAAATGGTTTAGTTGAATATAACAAAATAAAAAAAAATTGTAAAGATGAAGCATGTACAAGTATCGTTACTTATAAAAGTAAAAAAGAAAAAAAGTATCGTTACTTAAAATGATGTATTTTACAGTCCAAATTTCTTCTACTAGTTCTCCAATATTTTGAAATAGGAATCAGTATAATTTTGTCTAGGTGAAAGAAAATAACAAATATCATCAAACGGTCACTCTTCGCACGCTGCGAATAATTGTTATTATTGAATACAAATTTAAAGAATATTATTTCTTTATATATATATATATAATTTCAAAAACAAATTCAAATTATTTTACTAAAAATATATTAATGAAACACATGAAATTATACAATAATCAACAAAATGCAATATTTTTGTCATAAAATTTCAATATTCTGTCTTCATTTTTTTTTCAATTTTTAATACACTACATACAAAAATAATTTAACACAGTATAAAACTAGACCGTATAAAAGTACACAAGTCAAATATAACATGAGATAAACTTATTTGAATAATATTTTTTATTATATATTTTTTCATAACTTATTTGACTTGAGATCATAGTTGTATAATCTAGATTGAAGATTGACTAGGTCAAAAGACTGAGTTACTGGGTCAGCAATCCAACTATGAATCAAATGGTCGAATCAGATAACTTGGAATATATATATATATATATAGTAAGAGGTATTTTTATTGTGAGATAGATAAATTTTAACTATACAACTATACATGGATGGTCAACATTAAAAATTATTTAAAAGTCATTTGATCATTTAAAAAAATTATATGCATTTATGTTCTAATATTGATCATTCATATAAGATCCAACGGTCAATATTCACTCATATCTTCTTTTACAATAAACATTTTATGTCCGGTGAGATGAGTGAATCTTGATCATTGGATCTTATATGAATAATTAATATTAGAACATAAATGCGCATGAGGATCACCTGTCCCCTATCCCTGTCCCATTTCCTGTCCTCCGGTTATATATTGACAAATGAAAAATAAATTACATGTCATTTTTTATAAAAATTATAAATTCTTTAATTTTGTTTAATGTCGTTTTTAACCCTGAAGTGCCCCCGTTGCCTAGGGCCATCACTGTCATTATTGTCCTCTGCCTCACTGCAGTCCAACACCAACACCACCACTCCATGTCGCCTCCCCTGCCTTGTTTTAATCACAGCCACCATCATCACTCGTTGAACTAGAGTTGCGCCGCCCTCCGCCCAACCCGCAGGAATAGTCATCCCTGGTAATTGTGACAGAACAATTGTTGTGTTTCGAGTGAGTCGATGATGACAAGGCACCCCACGTGTATATATTCGCAGTCCCATCTGAACCGAACGTATCACCTCAATCTAAAGGAAGAAAGGGGGCTATTCTTCTATTTCCCCTTCCTTGTGAATTTTTTTTATTCTTTTACACTGAGCTCCCACGCTCCCAGAATTTCTGGCTACAAACTCACTCAAGGTTTCTTCTTTTACTTATTTATGCTCTGAAAATATAATTTTGCTTGATTGATTATGTTTGTTATAATGTTTTAAGTGAGTAATAAATGTTTGTTCAAATTTTAGTTTGAAGTAGTGATGGGGAGTGCATCATCTATGCTAACTCAATATGACATTGAGGAAGTTCAAGAACACTGCAATAATTTATATGAGCCCTCCTTATTTTTCTCTGCCTTCATTTGTATCCAATGTTTTGTTTTCTGGATAAAATTAAGATTTGATTTTGGGTGTCAAACTTTGTTTCCCAACAGGAAATAGTGTCCTTGTACCAAAGGTTTTGCCAACTTTACCGCAATGCAAAGGGATTTGTTTTAGCAGATGAGTTATTGTCTATCCCTGAGTTTGCAATGAATCCACTTTCTCATATACAAAGTTATTTTTCACTTGATGGGAATTTCCAACCCTAGATTTTAGTTTATTTTGGAACTTCTGCTACACTTTCTTATGCCATAACTATCTATATGCTGTAGGCTGATGTGTGTGATATATTTTCCCTTATTTGATGGATTATGTGCTTATTTGTAGAGGCTGCTCAAGATGGTGGATGATTTGAATTTTAAAGATTTTGTGGCCTTCTTGTCTGCATTCAGTGCCAAAGCTTGTACACAGCAAAAAATAGAACGTACGTGTGTCAATTATATTATATAGCATAATTATTTTATGTTCTCCGAAGTTGTTTTATTTGTTAGATGTAACACTGCTTCACAATGTAAACAAGGTACTAGGTTGTTAGTTTTGATTTGTTTATCTCATTTCTTTTGAATGTCCTCCAAAGGGGGAAACTAATGCCTAAAATTGTTCCCAATAAATTTCTCTAGTTTTTGTATGATCCAATTTGTTTCTGCTGTTTGTATTACCTGTAGATGAATTGCATTTTCATTGAACAAAAGCCAAAACATCTCCTCTTTTTTTTAGCTATTATTTATTTCAGCTCATGAGACTGCATGAGTGCTTTTGTTTCTACACATTTTCAGTTATGTTGGTATTGGTATATTAAGACTTAACTGGAGCTTGGCTAATTTTGTTCTTGGTTCTTTGACTTACAAGAAGTCCTGGTTGTTTTGCATACTTTGGTGTAATATTCAAAATAAAAATGACTATTAGAAAATTACAAGAGATGTTTGTGAAATTCTTCTGTTGTAGGAATGATGAATTTCACCAGTATTTCATTCAATCATATTCATGAACAGGATTCAGTTAAGCAAATTGATAATTCTATTATTGTATTTATTGATTTTCAATATCAATAACAAATATGAAAATAAAATGATTCTGTTGTACAACCACAGCAAGACTGACAACAATAAATACTATAATCTCTATAACACAAGCTAAAAAAATTGTCATATGCCAAAATATTTGTAGCACAAGTGAAAAAAAATATATGTAGCTATTAAAAGTAAAACTAAGATGCTTTGGCAAATTCTGAGGATCATCAATATCAAATAACACCAACATATTAAGTTGCATCATGGATGACCTTGTTGATCTTGACTTTGTAAGTTGATGACATCACTTGCTACTTGTTCAGTGCCTGATAATTGTGTTTGTGAATAAAAGTATATTTTGTTTTTTTCATATTAATGTAAAAAATATGTTAGATTAAGACAAAAATAAAGAAATGCTACAACTGTTTATCACATGTAGCAATTCCATCATGCTCATGTTGTTACTTGACTCTTTGGAGGTATTGTATGCAACGTATATAGGCAATTAATTAATATAAATTTAATCACAATGAAAATTATTAGTATGTAAGTAAGATATATTGATAACAAATTATCATGAAAAACAAAAATCAAATAAATGAAAAAATAAAGAAAATACTTGACTAGACTGAAATAAAGGCAATTCACAATCTACGTTTTATAAAGGAAGTTCATCTTCTTGTGCAATTTTGTTCTTTTTCCTTCTTCTCTCAAGAACACCTTTTGGTCTGGTAGATGTTTCACAAAATCTTTCTTTAGTCTTTTTTCCTTTCACATTATTATTATTCCCACTACACAAAACCTTTCCTGTATCAATGGGTGAAACGTCATGGGTGTTGGCCCTGTTATTTTTACCTCCAAGATATGCATCTATATCATTCATGGTCTTAGTCAAATCATCAATAACTATTTTATAGGCTACTTCAGTTATTGCACATTTAGTTGCCAACTAAGCTTGCAGCCTACACAAATCCTTATAGCGATTTCCCATTCTTGCCTTAGGATCCTCATGGATTATAGAACAACTAGTTGTTATGTCATTTCTTATTTTTGCATGCTTTGTCCATCTCTTTAATATATACATTGCAGGAATTTTCATTATATTTCTTGATGAAAGAACTTTGAGAGCATGTGAGCATAAAATTTCAGAGAACTCAAACCTCTTACAACTACACTTCACTGCACCAGTAGATAAGTCATATTGGATAGTATGTTGAATTTTTTTTTTTGTAAAGGACAACTCTATATTCAGTAACTTCCTCATTTTGAGCAGAAATATGCATACTATTATCATAAGCAATTGATATCTCATATTGGATCATCTTGAATATTCCAAGAGTATAAATTATTGTTGCATGCCTTAAAATTTCCACTTCAAATGACAAAGTTAGACTTCTTTGGGATGCTTTAAAATCTGCCTTTGATTCCTCATACCGACGATCCTCAACCAATCTTTGAAAATGATGGAAAAATCTTAGTAAATTATACTAGTAACTCACATATTTTTTAATTACGTTGTTCAAGCTCTTACTGCGTTGTGTGGTTGTCATGTCTGCACAAAAGTTCTCTCGACCATACACTAAAGCCCATTTTTCCTTCAAATCAAATGTTTACTTCAACCAACTATTATCTTTAAGATTATACTTCACAAGCATATTGTTCCAAGCTACGAGAAGCTCTTCTTTTTCTTCATACTCATAGATGCAATTATTAAAATCCTTATTGAAGTCTTGAAGCTTCCCAAATACAACACTAAGTTTTTTTAGTGCATTATGATACAATTGCCAAATACAAAGGCGATGACATATTTCTGACCATGCTAAAGCTAAAGCTTTTGCCATTGCTGCATCTTGGTCGGTCAGAATAGTCCGAGGTTTCTTTCTTGACATAGCTTTAATAAAAAGTATTAAACAACCAAATAAAGATTTTAGCAATCTCATCAGATAACAGTGCTACACCAAAACAATGCTAAGCTTGTGATGATTCACTCCAACAAACATTGCAAATGGACGACCTTACTTATTTTTTTCTATAAGTAGTATTGAAACAAACTACATCACCAAAATACAAATAGTTAACCATCATCATTGCATCTGCCCAAAAGATATTAGTTATTAAATCATCCTCATCAACTTGTATTGCATAGAAAAAATCAGCATCTTCTAATTGCATTTGTTGTAAATACTCTAGCACACCACTTGTATCTCCCAATCTCATTTGAATTGTTCACTTGGAACGCAAATATTTTTTGTAATCATCTGGGATGAATCTAAGATTCTCGCTACCGCCAACTCGCCTTGCCATTAATTCGTAACTTGCTTTTGGAATGATTCCAGAGCTATTGACTAAATCAACCTCAACTGCTTGAGGATGAGTTATTTTCCTTTGAGAAGCAAATGACTCTTACTCAAAGTTTCAGTAACACAATACTTCCCAGTTAAATGACAATTAACTTTCATCCTTGCCAAACAACCAAATCTTGTTTGTGCACGAGGATTCTTGACATTAGCCTCTTGTTTATCTTTCCCATGATAACCTTCATATGAGCAACAAAATACTCTATTGATTATCTTCCCATCAACGCCATTATGCCATTTACTAATGTTTATACTAAAATCCACTTTATAAGCATAAGAATTATAAAAGGTTAAGGTTGCGTCTTCCGTATCAAATTACATCCCAACTTTTAGTATACATTCACTAGGAATCTTATCATGTATCTTAGTAATTTGTTTTTCCTCGAGCTCGTCACCATTGTTATTCTCAAATGTTTGATGCTCTCCTTCTGCCATAATTTCTTGTTTATCACCTTCACATTAAAGAAGACAAATAAATCTGGTAAAGCTTAATACAACTCATACAAAAGATACAATTTAATCTTGCTTTTGTTGATTCTCTTTATAACTAATTCTAAAATTGACAACATCAAAATTATCAAAGAAAATGAAGAATAATAATATTCTGCAAACCAATTCATCTTTTATACATAATGGAGTGCAATTCAAAGCAAACTTAATAATATACTAACTGCTATAGTTATAAATAGCTGCAAAAATAAATATAGGAAGTGCAATTCCAAGCAAACTCAATATTAGAGTTCGGATACACATTAGAAAGAGAATGTATCTCCAACATCAAATTCTATTTCAAAATGTGAAAAGTGATACACCAAGGTGTAGCTATGGCCAAGGGTATAAATGGAGGGCATATGTCCAACATCAAATTCTCCTGGAAGAGGTAGTTGATTTATACCATCCTGTGGCTA
The DNA here is from genome assembly GCA_029884595.1 of Ormosia semicastrata. NCBI lineage: Eukaryota > Viridiplantae > Streptophyta > Magnoliopsida > Fabales > Fabaceae > Ormosia > Ormosia semicastrata. The sequence goes on along the minus strand of JAQQTO010000046.1, from coordinate 8,666,733 downwards.
TGAAGAAAGGTGTAGATCTTGTATTGGACCCTTGTAATGGTTCTGTTATCAAATATTCACGTGTGAAAGGCGACAGAGGAAAACTTAAACAAGTTTTGTGTAATTTACTAAGCAATGTTGTTAAATTTACTAATTAGGGGCACATAGTAGTTTGGGCATAGGCTCAGAAGCCAAGTTTGCAGAACTCAATAATTGCTACTAACCAATATAGTTTCATAAAACATTTATCATGCTTATTTTATAAGAAAAACAAAGCACGTGATGACCTTAGAAGCCATGAATTCAATCCAACAAGATCCTTCTTCTATGGATCTTATGTTTGAAGTGGATGATACAGGAAAATGAGTTTCTAAAGAGAATTACAAATCTGTGTTTGAGAATTAGATAAACATTTCATCAAACAGGTAGTGTGAATTAGAGAAACATCTAACTACCCAAAAATTTTCTAACCCATTATGTAATCTCAATCACAGCTTACAATAAATTCATTCAACCTATTCTGTAAGAATGAAAACATAAAGGAAGAATAGAGAATAAAAGAGCTAGAGGGCAATGATGTTTGATCACAAGAGTTAGAGGACATTCTTACTCTTAACAGTAGCGTGGAGGTCAAAGTCATCGCTGGTGATGGACGGAGGGGTCACAACCTGGAGGAAGAGGCGGAGGACGGCGCCGGCGCTGGTGAAGGACAGAGGGGTCGCAAATGTTAAAAGTGTTTTTTGTGAGAAAGGAAGAAAACGTGCATATAACAATGTTAAGTGCTTTTAATTTTTTTTTAAATGACATGTAATTTATTTTCCATTTGTCAAGATATAACTGGGGGGATAGGAAAGGTGACAAAGATAAGGGACACGTAATCTTCATCCCATTAATGCATGTGGCTTTTTTTATTATAATTGATATTTTTTGTAGTTGATATTTTACAAAAAAAAAAAATAAAGAGTATATAATTTAATTTTAATATTTAAAATATATAATTAATAATCCAAAATAAATAAGACACACTCAACCATAATTTCCTTTACTTTAATCTATATAAATTACTCTTGAAACTATTTTTTTTAAAACTATAGGTACTACTACATAATTCAGTACATTGAAAATTCAAATTGAAAAGTCACATCGCTCATATGAGAGCATAAGAAGTGGAGCATCGCTATTTTTATATTTTTTTATGAATTTTACAATTTTTATAACTTTTTCTTTTCTACTAATATTGCTCAGTGTTAAGCAAAGCAAGCTGAAACTTAAAAGTGAATCTCTGAACTTTGGTTACATTCTAAGGGGAAGCATATGAAGTGGAAGGGTGGAGAACAACTATAACACATACCAGAACACAAATAGCCAAAGCCTTCAACGGATGGTAGCGACACACACTACCTCGCACCACAGCTTTCGCTGGATGGGAGCGATGTAGAGCACTGGAAACAATCGTGTACGACAACCATGTCTCCACTTCACATTGTAACCTCACAACCACTTTGACACTAAAAACTCAAAGAGTCACAACCTCAAGCCCCTATAGCTTCGTCTCACATAGAAGGCCTGACATCTTTCTTTCATTTTTTTTATTAATTTAACCGGTTCGGATTGAGCCAGTTAGGTCACTGGTTTACACGGATTTATATGGATTTGACCGAGTCAATCTGAAAAACGAACCACCTGCATGCCCGAACCAACTAAGGACCCAAATCATGGGCTTTCTAGGGGAACCAGCTGGGCTGGTTTGGTCCGGTCCAAGTTGTACAACTATGCTTGAGACCAGCGATAAGGCAAAATAAAAGAAGTTATGTACTAGTATTATTTCTCTATTAAGTGTTAGGAATTGGGGAACCCAAAACACTTAAAAGATATGTATCTAATGGAATAAGTAAAGAATTATATAATGAGCTTGACACCACATATACCAACAACCAACAACTAAGCTTTTTCCCACTAGGTGGGGTCGGTTACATGGATCAAACGACTCCATTGTATCCTATCATAAATCAAGTCTTCATAAATGTTATTTAAATCTAAATCTTTTTTAATTGTTTCACCTATAGTCTTTCTTGCTCTTCCTCCACTTCTAACTATTGGGCTATTTTTTACCTAATCTACTCTTCTTACAGGGGCTTCTCGGGGTCTTCTCCTTATATGTCCAAATCATCTAAGACGAGATTCTCTCATCTTCTCTTTACAGGAGCTTGACACCACATATGTACTAAAAAAATTAAAGTATTAAGTTTATAAGTCTTTCTACTTATAGAGTTTTCAACTTGTCAATTACTTTTAAATGTGAGACTTTTTCATTCATATTTAACTCACACTTAAATTATCAACATTAATAGTATTTTTATCTAAATAAATATTTGTTTATATTGTCAAATTATTTCCATAACTATACATCAAATAATCAATAATATAAAATATTTTACTTTGTCAAAATTTATTTTATTGATTTATACTTCTTTACATTTTTATTTACAACAGGGATTAGTACAAAATAAACAAACAAACAGTTTCATGTATTTTATCAATAAAGATAATTAGTGGAAGAATATCGTGTTTCTCGTGCGAGTTGCTACATCGTTTAGTCCATATATATAAAAACTAAAATGAGAAAGGGATCCATTGTGGGAATTGACTATTCATTAAGTCAGAATTGAGTAAGGATTAAGGAGAATCGAGCGTTGGAACGGCAATGTCCGCGAATTTTTTGTTAGCCAACTTGTTGATTAATAATAGCCATTTGTCTCCACTCCACTAATATATATAATCATCATCATGCCATAAACTATATATTTATTTTCATGGAAGCAACTTCTTTGCATTGGCACTCTAATCTGTAATAGATTCACGATCAAGTGCTTTACAACTAACAAAGTGTTCCGTTAATTGATTGATAACTAATAATGTTATTATGATGGGAAGCATTAATTTAGTGATTTCATTCGACTGAAGACCAAAATAAAATTAATAAGGCTAGTACGTCTTCATCCATGTCAAAACTTGCTACGACGCCTCAAAGTTGTGGATCCATTTACGCCTGGGAACGGAAAGCAATCACATAGGGGTCACATCAAATTTGGTTGAGAACCCATTCTTTTCCTTCCAAAATAATATGCACCACTCAATGAGTTGGCGTCAAAACGATTGTTGACTTCTCGACACCCACCCACATCACAAATTAGATATTTATACGAGAAACTCTATTTGCACATTATTATTTTCACATCTATATTTATGTTTTAATTTTATATTTAGTATTAATACGTTGACATTTTAAAATATGTTAATAATTTAATCATTAGATTAAAAATAAATAACCATTAAAATTAAATAAAACAAAAACATCAAATTTTTAGAAAATTATTTTATCAATGAATTAAAAGGATACCACTTATCAGTTACACGTTTTGTATTGAAAATAAAAATAATTACTATATTGAGAGGATATCTTTTGTTTTATAATAATATAATATTTTCATTAATAAATAATTAAAATTATAAAATAATTATAAATAAAACAAGTTATTAGCTATTATAAATATGAAAATTTGTGTTAAAAGATTTGTTTTCTACATTGAGAAAATAGCAATGTTATCAACATGTTGTGGCTCAAGTGTTAAGCAAGCTTGAGTTAAGCGGTTGAGGGATCTCTCTTATGTTAATTGTTCAAGCTTGTGAAAACATATTGCTACTCACACCCAAAAAATGTTAGAATATCCATTGTTCACGTTAGCCAACAGAGGGTTTTGGGTCTTTTTCAAAGAGGAAAAAATCCAAAATGACTTGACCAAAAAGAGGGCTTCTTTGGGTAAGGTAGGTGTTTGGGCTTAGGATAAACTCACCTCTTGTGTTGACTTCACCCCCTCTTTATAAGACCAAGGGGAGTGTGTCATGTATCCCTTCATGCTTGCCATGCATTGGGTGGGCATGATATGCACCCCTCACGTTTTTCTATTTTTTGCATGGGGGTGTGTGCACCTTTCACACACACTAAGGGATTTTGGTGAAATTTTTTGTTAAAGTCTTCCTTTGGTCAAGGCTCGCCACATGTCGCTTTTGTTAGCGTGTTCTATGCTTTCTTAAGGATCCCTTGACCTTCTTTGGTCGACATTACCTTTTTCATGTTGTGATACTACCTCGGGAAAGCCTTCCAGGCTTGGGTGGGTAGGAAGTCTCCTTAAGGGTTGTTGCATATACAAGTATGTTTCATTAAGCCCGGTTTCCATGATTCCTCCACGCTCAACGAATTTTAGAGTTTCTCGGTTTGTTTCAGAGTTCTCATCCTTTATGGCTTGTGGGAGTATATGGTCTTTTTAGGTGGCATGAAGTGATACTGAGGATCTTGGTATGACTCATAGCCCTTCAAACTCATAGCTTGAGAGAGCGTATAGTCTTTTAGATGCTATGAAGTGATATCAGGGGTCTTAGTATGACTCACAGCCCCTTAAGCCCATAGCTCGAGAGAGCGTATGGGCTTTTAGATGGTATGAAGTGATACCAAGGATCTTGGTGTGGTTCATCAACCTCCACTACAGTAACTCTCATTCTCTCCGGGGTACAAGGGAGGAATTCACCCAAAAATTCAATTGAATCTCGCTCGCCATCACTCATAGTTAAAAATACTACCCCACCAAAAATGAAACTAATAGAACAGAAAAGACAAAGAAAAAAGTTGCATAACAAAAAGAATGAAGCAACAAATACCACAAGAAACAAAGAAGAGGGCAGTACCTAAAAAATGTAATGACACGATGAAATCAAGAAAGAGGAAAGCACTAGTGAATTCCACTTAAAGGAAAGACAACAACTTTGCCAAGAAATGGCCAAAGGAAGCAATGTTGGAGCGTTAAAAGAGAAAGGGAGCAATGTTGGAACGTTGAAAGGAAAAAAGGGAGCTATACTGAAGCGGTAAAAGAAAGAGTAGGAACAGAGAGACTAAGCATTTTTCGACGGAAAACAAAGAGAAATCAAAAATGAAATAAGAGAAGGAAAAATAAAAGGCATTAAAAGAAGATGAAAAGAATCAAATGGTCCTCAAGAACCTATAACCATCTTCAAATCCAATGGTCACAACGAAACAAAATCTAACAACCCTTAGCAAGGAATCCGTCACATCAAGAAACGTTAAAGACAAGATGAATGAATGACAACCAACCCATAAGAAACATGACACATGCCACAAAATGCAAAAACCGAGAAAGAGCGACAAGGCAAAACAACACGGCCGCTTAAAAACACTAATCCGATTAACCATACCAGGACCCATGGTATCATTTCATACCATCTAAAAGCCCATTCGCTCTCTCGAGCTATGGGCTTGAGTGGTTGTGAGTTATACTAGAATCCCCAATATCACTTCGTACCATCTAAAAGTCCATACACTCTCTCAAGTTATGGACCTAAGGGGCTGTGAGCCATACTAGAACCCCCAATATCACTTCATATCATCTAAAATCTTATACGCTCTCTTGAGCTATGGGCTTGAGGGGTTGTGAGCCATACCAGGATCCCAAGTATCACTTCATGTCACCTAAAAAGACCATATACTCCCACAAGACATAGAGGATGAGAACCCCAAAACATATCAAGAAACTCTAAAATTCGCCAAGCTTGGAGGAATCATGTAAACGCTTAATAAAAACAAACCTTGATATGCAACAACCCTAAGGAGACTTCCTACCCACCCTCAAGCTTGGAAGGCGTTCCCGAGGTAGTATCATGACATGACAAAGGTAATGCCAAGTAAAGAGGGTCAAGGGATCCTTAAGAAAACACTAGAACATGTTAACAAAAGCGACACATGGTGAGCCTGGACAAAAGGAAGACTCTTAACATATTTTTCCTCCAAAACCCCTTGATGTAAACAGTGTGAAGGGTACACATACCCCTGTGCAGAAAAAACGTGAGTAGGTGCATATCATGCCCACCCCATGCATGGCAAGTTTGAAGGGGTACATGACACAACCCCTTGGTTTTATAAAAAGGGGGTGAAGTCAGCATAAGAAGTGAGTTCACCTTAAGTTGAAAAGCTTAACCTTACTCGAAAAAACCCTATTTTCTGTTCACGTCATTTTGGATCTTTTCCTCTCTAAAAAAGACTCAAAATCCCCTTTGTTGGTTGACTTGAACACCCATTAAAGACCCAAAAAGAAAAAAAGAATCAATGTTGTCTAAATAACACCACTCTTTATACAAAAACACCAAATAATCATGTATGCAACTATGCATATCAATTATTATCAAATCAAAGAAAAAAAAGAAAAGATAAGTTCGAGTTTGAAGTGATTTCTCTAAGTTTTCAGCTGGCCATTCGAACAGGAGGCACCTACTTAATGTTTGATTAGTTAGAACAACTTTGAGGAAATAAGAATAGGAGTAAGAATAGAACGGAATTGAATATTCATTTCTATGTTTTGTTTGGTGTGGAGAAGAATAGAATAGTAACTTAAATCCCTTTTTATTTAATTACAAGCTTGGCACAGTTGGCAATGTGAACTTCATGTGGGGAATTTCACCTAAAAGTGTAAGCATTTAAATTTTAGTGGAAGTACATCTAGTCAAAGTCATGCCATTAAATATTTGAGAGGGAATTAGTCTCACACTTAAAATGTATGGAGAAATCTCACAACAACAAAAATTTATTTATTATTTTTTGCATGTTATAAATGATAAAAATATAAAATAAAAGACATGATTTTTAAATTAAATGGACCTAATTGGGCTCAATTTTGGCTAAGCAAATTTTGGTTCAAGCCGAAGTCAGCCCAAACTAACTTTTTGGGCCTAAAAAACACATTATTCTAAAAGTGTTTGGGAGTGAACATGTAAAAGCGGATAGGCTGGGCTATTATTTTCAGATATATTTTGGAGAAATGAAATGTAGATTCGATCACAAATATGATGGAATACTTATTTCCACAATTATAAAAATGCTCATTCCCTTGAAAATACTCATTTTCTTTCAAATGAACTAACCGAAAACTAGAACGGGGATTTTCATTCCTTCTACTCCAACCAAACATGCACTTATATATGTAAATAGGAGGAACGGAGTTGCTTGGCCTGACCCAAATTCGGTTAAGATGATAAGTATGGTAATTGTCCTTCACTTTTTTTTTTTTGGCACTAAAAGTTGTAGTAAGGATTGGTTACTTTAATATTACTAGTCAATACATAAGATCTTAAATGGCAAGTAAAGGTCTATCTAAATTTTTTTTTAGAGAACTCACTCAATGAATTTTTTTTCATACGGAAACTATTCATCTATAATCCCTGAGTGTCAAAAGGTCCCTATGAGAATAGGCAAAACTATAAGATACTTTTTGGGGTTGTACAAGTCATATTTTAAGAGTGTTAAAATCATATTTTATAAAAATAAAATTGAAAGTCAATGGTAATTTTTTAAATTTTATAGATCTTTTTTTTGGAGGTTTGACCCCCTATGCATATATGGAGTTGCGCTCATGATGGAGAGGAATGAATACTAAACGAAATTACTAGCTGAGAGGAGAATTGAACCTGTGCAATTGGAAAGTTTGTTCTTCACATATTAAACTTTTACCTCAATTGCTACTTGCTTTTAATTTTTTTTAGTTCCTTATTTTTATATAGTGCTCTCTTGAGGGCCTGAGGCAACAAATGTTTGTAAAATTTGTAACTTTGTAGTCCCAATTGCAATCAAACATCAGCAGTGTGTAAAAGCAAGACTAATTTAGAAAAGAAAAAGAAAAGCAAGATAATTTATCTCAGTTCAGTGAATGAAAAGCAAACCCCTTGACCCACGTCTACTCTTCTTGATCACAATAAAATTTTCCACCAAATGAACTTTGTTTACAAATTTAAATTACCTAACCTTTATAGACCGATGCTATTGTGCACCTCTTAAGTTATGGTGCACCGGTACACCATTGAAATGACCTACAATTAGAAGTAGTGCAGCTTGTCCACACTGTTTATTGTTATTTTCAAATTAACCCAACAAGTATAGCATTTTGTAAGTTAGTCCCTATTGATAAATTACTCCAACTACCTCCTCCATCAGACACATTAACTCTCTCATCTTTCATTCTAATTTCTCAGTTTGTGATCAGAGAAAAAATTAGCATAACTAAAAACTTACAGAAGAGAAATCAGATGGATGGAATCAATGTGGAGAACGTGGTGATGCTTTAAACTGCAAACCTTATCTTCAAAGAAAAAAATAAAAAATAAACCAATAACAACATTTAGACAAAAAAAAAAAACCAACGGAGTGCATTGAGTTTGGCTGATGGTGGTGCATATGGAACAGAGGAGAACGTGGTGGCTCATGGTGGTTGAGGAGACGGTGTGATGGGTTTGAAGGATTGGGGCATTCATGGGTTGTGGCCTTGTTTTCTAGTGCGTGAAGATGGAATTTGTGTGGAAGAGAGGCCGATGGCATGCGGCTCTTTGTGGTGACATTTTGGGTTGTGGTGGTTGATTTTATGTGTGAAATATTGTTGGTTTGAGTGTGCCAGCAATATGCTTTATTTGCCATTGGATCAATGGGACTTAGTGACTTGTTTGTGTCTTAGTGTTAGTGAAGACGGTGATGTTATAGGGCCATTGGCTGTTGCTATTAGCAGAAGTGGCAAAACCAACTACATTTTTGGCTAAGCAAGGCTAGAAACGTTGCTGATTAATAAAAATGGCCCAGTCCGGTCTTATGTGGGATGTAGATTGGGTCGAATAAGCCGCATTATGTGTTTTTTTAGTTTTTAATACTTAAAAATTATTTTTTATATCAATTTTTTTGTTTAATCCATCATTTTATAAACTTATTTAGGTCGGTTCATTGAACTCGACCTATTTTGACATCTTTATCTATTAAGATTTTATGATGATGGAGCAAGTGAGATTTATGACAAATGAAGTAAGTGAGATTTCTAACAATATCTATGAAATACAAACACGGACTCTATTACATCTAAATGGATAATATAGGATATTGGGAATTAATTTTTAACAAATTAGGGCATTTTCCAAAATTCCCTAATTAAAATTTCTTGATTTTTTCAGACCACATTTGTATTTTACAAATAACCTTTTCCCCCAATTATCGATACTTCATTCCTGCCATTGATAGATTTTAAGCCAAATCAAGGAGCTTGGCTGTATTCTGCACCCTATCATGAAGGATGCACTTTGAATATTGGTCATAGAAACTGGCCTTTCTAGGCCAGTAATACCTTGTTTTTCTTCATCTTAACATAGAAAATTCTCAAACACTTTCTAGGCCAGGTGGGAACCAGGGATCAAACTCGTCCCGTTTTCTCACAAGGCATGCAGTCTTATTTATGTTGTTTGATTTTATTAACTTGAACATGTGGGCCAACCGAGTAATCCCACCTGATTTCTCCTTATTTGATCATAGGTATTGACCAAGGAAGCCCAGTCTAAGTCAAGCCCGCATAGAAACAAGATCCATCACCCACTTACATCCCTAATGCCCGTAGCTCTCTGGGAGAACAAAATCCATTGTTCACCAGCTGTTAATACAACAGCGGCATTGGCCCTGAAGAATGAATTTCAAACTTAGGATACAAACTTGTTTTTAATGCACTGTAGGCTCTCTCATATGAGCGCTACATTTATTTTTTTACCTTCTAAAAATCAAATTCAGATAAATTGCTTAGTATGCAAAAGGGCTGATTTCAGATCCGACATGTTAAAAACAATAAATGGTAAAGAAGTTGAAGTCCATCCAAGCTTCATTTTACCGTGTATAATGCGATCCGTGGAATTATATTTTGTCGTTAAGGTATATATGAGAAATCTGGATTTGTGGGATGAACATCACGTGTTTCTTTTTTCTGTCTCTTTTCTTTTTTTTCTATTTAAATTTTATCAGGTAAAACATAAATTTAAATAAAAAAGAAGAGAATGAGATATGTATTTAAGTTTAAAATACTTGTCAAATTTTAAGTTGAGAAACAGGAACAAGAACAAGAAAAAGAGATAAGTGATTTTCATCCGGATTTGTGATGCTGCCATTCTTGTCTCCACTAATCTCGTAAGGAAATTTAAGTTTTTCAAGATGCATAATTGGTTAACATGGAAGCGAATAGTATCATTGGTCCAATTACTTGTAAGAGAAGGTAAGCTCAGCCCAACCAAAAGTCAAGTCATATTTATATATAGATTATTCAACATGTTCTAAATCAGATTACGAGTCCACAGATCTGAAATAACCCGACCCACCCAGGCGTTACTACGTGCATGCACTAAGCGTAACATCCTCAACAAGAATGAATGTTTGTCACATCTCACATAAATAGGGATTAAGCATATGGAATAATGATTTCTACAATTTTAGATAACAGCATCCAATATGCATTGAATGCTCAGATTTCGCACACTTTTAAATGCTTAATATATAAATTGTCAACAAAGAAAAAAGAGGTATGACTTAATTCACAACGAACACGATATCCTCCTTATGCACCTAGTGACTTGAACGTCAGAGTGTAACATCCTCCTACCTTAATAAACTTAATTAAGGTTATAGAAGTTCAATAACACTGGTAAGAATTATTTGTTAATTCGAGTAATTTTTTGAATTAATTTGAGCATAATTCTGTAACATTGATTGATAAAAAATAATTAAAGTATCTGTGTAAATAGTTGATTTGAAGGAAGTAAATAAGAAAAAATTATTTCTGAGCTAAGAACCATTGATAAGAGTTGAAGAAAACTTTGGAGAAGCAATTGAGCTAGTTTGGTATTTTTAAGGATACTGACAAGAGATAAGTGAATAGTAAAGTGAAATAGCTAATTAACTCGGAAAATTATGAAAATATTTCAAGATGGTAAGTATGACATAGAAATATTTTGGTATAAAATTTCAATTAAGATAAGTATCAGTAAGTAAATTTACTTAATTCTTGAGTTTAATTCAATTCAAAATTGAGTAATGAAACTTAATTAATAAATAATAATATATGAAAAATCCTGAAAAAATGGATCTGAGGACTAAGATGAATCTTAAAATTTTCTCTAATACTTATGGATACTTAAAAATTTAACTTTAGAAGATTAAAGTGTGTTTAACATATCTAAAAGTTTCAGTCATAAATTTTGACTATTCCACCGCTTTTCACTTGGTCATTTTTTTCTACACAAATCTTAACTATTCTTTGGATATTTTTGCTTCATCTTTCTCTCGGTTCCAGACCGCAAGCAATTTCCTTTTTGTTCTCATCATCCTTGACTTTTTTCTATTTCATTTCATCTTTGTACATTTTCTTTCCCCTGTTTCCGTCCAGCAGCAGCAGCCCAAGAGAAACAAGAAAAACAAAATAAGAGAAAGCAAAGAAACAAGAGACAAGAGGAAGAATAAATCAAAGGTAAGAAAGGAAAGAAAATTGTGGCAACCTAGTGGAGTTAAGGTAGGGGTTTTGGTCTTTAACTTCTTGTTCTTTCTTCTTTGTTTTTGGTTTAAAATTCTAGATGATGAACATATGATGCTCACGGCCAGAACTTGTAAAAGAGGAAATGTTGAGTGAGTTTACACTTAATTTTCGTTGTTGAATTGTTGAAAGAGTCACACTTTGTGAATGTTGTTTAAGGCCAAGTATTGACTTTGAAATTGTGTTTGTTTTGTGACTTAAATCACACGGCCAACCAAGAAAGTGATATATTACTTTATTGACTTTGAAAATTTGTCATGGTTTTGATGGTAGAAATGATAAGTGTATATATATGTGTTTCAAGTGTTCACACATGTGGTATTGACTTAAATTGTATTTGTTTTATGGCATGGTGTGTTACACGGCCAAACAAGAAGGAAAAAGTGTTTAGTGAAAAATAAGAATAAATATTCTAATGAGTCATTTTCAAATTCTTGTTAATTATGTGCTTCAATTGTTTAATTCTAGTCTATAAGATTTTCAAGTGGAACATGAATGGAGTTATAGTCGTGGCATGTCCTTGTTTGGTTGTATTTGATAATGGAGTTATAGTCTTTATGTCTCTATACTTATTTGCTAATTAAGTGAATTAACGAAATGATGATTATTTGATGGGTTTGTAAATATGGTCCTTAATATGGACCTTAGTCGTGTCACCTTCTTAATCATTTGTATTTGACATTGTGACACATTCTTGATTACTTGTGTTTATTTGATATACAAATGGTTAATAAATGTGATTAGAAATTATTCTCTTGATTGAGAAATTCATGAAATATGATTGAATGTTGAATTTAAAATGAGTAAGAAGCTCACGGGCAAGTGGGCCTTATCAAGGACAATATATGATTGTGAACAATTTATTGTTGTATGGAAACTTATCGGATGTTGTGGTTTATATGAGTAATCCTTATATTTTATATGACCAAAAAGTTGAACTAGGACCACACTAGGTTAGAATGACTCATGTTCTTCCTAGTGGAAAATAGATGAGGAGAGACATTCTCTCTCTACTAGAGATGATTTTAGATTAATGATAGTGTGGGGATGGACATTCCCTCCCTATCTTAATAGTTGAGGATGAACAATTCTCTCTCTACTCACAACTCTATGTTGAGGAGGGACATTCCCTCACTAGAGGTGGCCAAGTTACTCATTTATCGGAGTAATTTTATGTGATTAGCAAATGGTCATAAATAAGTTGAAGTATACCAACATGAAAGCAGGTTACTGCCAAGTGTTTTAAATAAGTAATACAAATGAAATTGAATTTATTTGATTAATTGTGATGTTTGATTAAAGGTGTGTTTTTAAGAATTATTTCTGAGTGCATACTGTTATATTTGATAATAAATGTTTTCTAAAACTTAATAACTGAATTTCTGTTTCGGGAAGAGGAAGAGCTTGATTTGATTTTTACCACTTTCCTATGTAATGAAATTGAATTTGAAAGTGATTTTTCCCCAAAACAGTTAGAAATATTACGATGTCATTGATTTATAATAATGATACTGAAAATTCTATGATACTGAGAATTCTTTGAATTCTCACCCCCTTTTTTTGTTCTTGTTTCCGTAATATTTTCAGGGATGAGATCCTCAGTATGAAGACCAAAGCAGAAGACGTAGAATATTTTAGTTGTCGTTTTATAGTTTGTATTATATAATTATTATATTGTAAAAGTTTATGTAAATTATTGTATTGTAAAAGTATATTGTACTCTTGTATATAGCCCTTATAACATAAAAATCTTATATTATTCTGTGACAGGCTCATATTTTTAATATATTAACTAAATAAAATTTTAAATTATTAATTTTTATGTGACATGCTTAATTTTATTTGTTAATATGTAATTCTAGATTACATTATTAATAAAGAAGTTAAAGATGTTACATAGAATGCTATTTACAAGTACCCACCCTCTCTCTAGTTACTATTGCGACCGCGTCACTAAAAAATCTATCATCTCTTACCTTCGTATATAATCCTCAAAACTTATTCTATACACAACATAAACTAAAAAGTAGCCAATGATATAGTTCAGTTTACGAATAATTTGGGCCAGGTTAATGATTAATTGGACACACATATAAAACGTTTAATCCAGGCTCCACTGTCTTATTTTTAGCCCCAAATGAAAGGTAGAACGTAAATAAGAAGACGAGTTTTGTTGTTCACGTGGTGATTAATTATTTTTATCATTCTAAAAGCTTGAAGAAGTAGAGACAGGCTGTATGAAACGCAATTTGCAAAAGTTATATGTATATTATGATATAATAACAAGGAAGCATCTCAGAATTTATTCTTTGTGCTTTGGATATGGCATATAAATAATGAAGTGTGGGAAAGGAGTGTCTCCATCTCAACCGGCACCCAAGAATGGCTTCCTTGTTATTATTGGTCGTTCTGATTCAAGCATGGCCAGTGAGGCCACAAGCTGATAAAAACATATTTATATTGGCCGGGCAGAGCAACATGGCTGGACGGGGAGGCGTGGTAAATGACACGGCCACCGGGGTCACCACCTGGGACGGCGTCGTCCCTCCCCAGTGCCGCCCCAATCCGTCAATTCTGCGGCTCAACGCACAGCTGAAGTGGGTGGAAGCTCATGAACCACTCCACCAGGGCATAGATACCAAGAAGACTAATGGGATTGGACCAGGGATGCCATTTGCAAATTCGATCTTGGAGAAGCACCCGGCATTTGGTGTGGTGGGTTTGGTCCCTTGTGCGATTGGAGGCACCAACATAAGTGAGTGGGAGAGGGGAAAAGTGCTTTACAACCAAATGATGAGGAGGGTTAAGGCATCTTTGCGCGATGGTGGCAGTATTCAAGCGCTGCTGTGGTATCAAGGGGAGTCCGATACGGCGAATCTAAACTGCGCTCAATCATACCGAACAAGACTACACAAGTTTTTCTTGGACGTTCGTGATGATCTGCAGTCTCCATTGCTGCCTATAATCCAGGTATTTTTTTTTTAATCTCTTATTTGTTCAACTCATTATATTTATTAATCACTAGTTATTCATTAAATTGTTAGGTTCGGTTTGGTTTCACCTTCCGGTAGTTGTTTACATATTTTCAAGAAAAAGTAGTTGGTGTTGAGAAAAATTAAAAAAAGTAAAAGCCAAGTCATCAACTTATTTATTTATTTATGAGCAAAAGCAATATCTATTTATCTGTCAGGACAAATAATAAAACTAAAGAAGAAGCTGATTTTTTATTTATTAGGAAGTGACTGGAATGAAAGAATATTCAATTTTCAACTCTAATATTTTTATCATAAATAATATATATATATATATATATATATTTTATTTAATATTATTTCTCATATTTTTTTTTTTTTTTTTTTTAATTACACATTCTTACAAAAAATATATACAATATCTACACTTCTAAAAAAATGTTGGATAATCTTTTCCCTTCAATTTTTAGGTATCTTTTCGATACAAAGGAAATGTTGGATGGGTACTTATCATCACACATGTCAAGTATGCTAATTATAAATTATTTAAAAACTCTAGAAAATATGGTGATCATTTTGGTAATTCTTAAATTTATTTGAAACCGACCTCAAAATAATGTTTTTATTTTCATATGTAGACATCCAACATTTTTAGGTTTTTTAAATTTCAGTCCACTTTAAAAGACATTAGAAGCCCAAAAATAAAGCGGAGTATGAATTGTTAGCCGTCTTATATTCTATGCGTATATATCACTTGACATTTATGATATTGACATACTCCAACCAAGATGATCACGTTTAAAGTAATTCCCAAAGACTATGATTTCATTATTTTTGGACGTGCCCCAAAGACTACGATTAAAACTTAGTCAATATTAACATGGCCGGCTGGTGGAAAAAGCCAACAAGACCATTGCTTTAAAGCCGCTTATTTTATAGGTCTCATAATTTTATAATTATTACATATTAATTTTAAATGATATTAAAAATATATAAAAGTGAATATAACTAATAAAATACTCAAATAAGCATGTATTTGATTTTTTTTACTACAATGGTGTATTTTGAACGTTAATTTTTTTATATAAGTGTAGGTCAAACTTAATTTTCAAAATTGGGTAAGTGGTCAAAATTGGGTAAGTAAAACAGTAGCGTATAATGAGTTGTAACTGGGAAGCACAATTTACCTGGACATCTTTTCTTTTATTATTATTATATATTGAGTAAGTCGTGTTCCTATGCACGACTTTTCTCTTTATTTATTTATTTTTTAATTTATATAAGTCATATTTGTGAGATATGACTTATCTTTTTTTTTTTAAATATCATATAAAGTCATGGTTGGTATTCATAACTTGTATTAAATCTTGGTCTATGCTTATAAATTTCACTCTCTCCTTCCGATGTTACTTCATATTTTAATGTTTTTCAAGTTCTCTCCATTACTGCTACTTTGTATCAAACTCGACTCATTTTTGTTTAATTCTCTCTACTGGAAGTATTTATTAATAATGTTCATTATATTTTTTATTATTACAACTTTTTTACGTTTCTTTATATGAAGTTTTATTTATTTTTTACTTAAATTGACAGATGTCATCATATGACCCTCCTCATAGTTCATTTATTACTAATGTTAATATTTATTAATATAATGATTCTTATATGTCTCTAAGTCCTATGATTGTTAACTCTGCTATTGCAGTAAATATTTATTCAACAGTATTATATAATCCAGATAATGTAACTATAGCTATAGGAGATAACTCTAACTTCTAAATCCTAATACAAGTCATGAGCCATGATTTGTTATTTATAAGGTACGTCATGAATAGAAGGCACAACTTACTTAAATATAATTAAAAAAATTATCGTTGAATAAGTCGTGTCTCTGAGCCATGACTTATTATTGAAAAATAAAAATAAAAATATTTAAGTGTAAATTGTGTTTGACATATATGACTTATTATATTTTACTGTTCATTTTATACTATTTCGATAATTAACTTTTGACTTATACTACTCTAAAAAATTAATTTTCAAATTGCACTATTTTGGTAAAAAAAAGTCACATATATACTCTCGTGTCTTTTTTTTATTTTTTTTATTGGTATATTCTCTCATGTCTTTAATTAAAGTTCATAGTAAATTTCTATTTAATCTCACTTTCCACATTATTTCTTATTTTCATACCAATTATTTTTTTCCCTACAAAACCACTTTTTTTATTCAATTTATAATATACACTTCTTAGTTCTTCTTTTATCATAATAGATGTAGCAAGTTTTTTTAACTCTGAAGTAATTTTAATTTTACCTAAGATTAACTATATTATTCATTAAAAAGATATAATAAAAGAAGTTGATTACAAAAATTTAGTTAAAAAACGTTTTTAATAAAAGTATTACATTATGTTTAACAAGTAAAGAAAAAAAAAACTCATTTTATAATTTTACTCTAGGTTTCCAAATGTGTTGAGCCCCTTAACTATTAATGAAGTTCTTAAACTATAAGAAATAATAATATACCACATTATTATGCTAATTAAAAATTCACTTTTAATAAAAGATTTTAATTATTTCTTAAGTATGTCATAGCAAATAACTTTTTGATATTATCAGTAATCAAACTCATTCTGTATTTCCTCTCAAAATCTTATTCCTAGTATATCTTTTAACTCCCCGCTAGGATTGTTCTTTCTTCTCAAGATATTGTTATTTCATTACTATGGAACTAGTGTTAGAATGAGCCTGCAGTATAATTAATGGTTTACTGTCGGATATTTACTGTCAATTCATGCAATCAACTACTAATCTTTATTTTATTTTTTGAAAGAAAATTTTGAAATAATTTAATTTGAATGTACTGTCAGTGTAAAAAAAATTTATACTGTCATTCAATCATACATTGTCGTTATGTGTAATTTTACATATGTAATAATGTATAATTGTGTAAAAAATGTTACATTAACAATATATTAAAATTAAACTCATTTTGAAAACACTATCAACTACTAATCTATAAAAATAGGTAATAATCTTGTTATAGAGTTATGTGTGCTAAGTACTTTCATAGCTTTACAAATGATATATTGGTTTTGCCTTACTATTACTTTACAGGGACAACTTAAACTAAAATATTAAGCTATAGAGACAAGTTAAACTGAAATCTTAATCTAAGAGAGTAAAGCGTCTTTATCATTAAGACATATAGTCACTTGGTGGGGGCAGTTAGTTGAAGATTGAAAATCGTGTTTTTTGTTTTAAATTGTAGGTGGCTTTGGCATCTGGAGAAGGCCCTTACATAGAGATAGTGAGACAAGCTCAGCTGGATATTGACCTTCTAAACCTCAGAACTGTGGACGCTAAGGGTTTGCCCCTTAAGCCCGATGGCCTGCACCTTACGACCCCGGCCCAGGTTGATCTTGGGCAGATGATGGCTGACGCATTCCTTCAGTTCGTACCCCCTTCAAATCCAGAACACGATGTTAGTCCAATAGGCAATGAGGCTCCCACAAGGCTTTATAATTGTGCCTCTGATATTTATACATTCCCCTTCTTGATTAGATTTCTCACAATAATGTCCTTAACTTTCTTATAGTAGCCCTTCTTTTTTCATTTACTATTTTCGTCCCGAGGCATAAACACAATCATGAAATTACACTTTAAAGTCTATAAATTCGAGCAGTGTATGAATTATTTCAATCTTAAAGTAAAAGTACATTTTAAGAAAGAGCTATTGTTAATGGAATTCATAGAATACAAAACCTGGGATTTGCAAACAGTACTGGTTCACTTGGGCACCCGCTTAGCCCATGCCTTTCTAGCTTCCACCAGCCATTTCTTTGGTCATACGCATGTTCGCTAAACGCTAGCTGAGGATGAATTTGCCTATCTTGCTATGTTATTAGCTGAGAATGTTTTTTTTGTTTTTTATTTTTTATTTTATTTTTTGGTTATTTATAGCTGAGAATGTATTTTTATTTTTATTTTGATTTTATATCTGGTAATTTGGTAAACCAGCTAGCGCGGCTCCTGTGGAAAGCAACTCTTTGAGAAGGCTCTGGCTCTCTGATCTGGAATCTACTTTGGACTTGAAGATGCATTCACCAAGCTAGCTATGTACTGCATGAAATTGGAGAAAATGTGCATTAAGTGACGTAACCTTCTATGATAAGGAATGTCTCATAGTCTATTTGTCTACAAGGCTTTCATGGCTTCATCAAATCAAGTCACTTATCACGCTAATTTTTTAATTAAAAAAATGCAGTAGTTTCATCAACGGAGTTGAGTAGGCAACAAGAAGTCTCTGTTGACTGTCATGTGATAATGATAAAATAAAAAAGACAGAGTGGCCTAACATAGCTTGGGCCGTACAAGATCAGGATAAGCTTGGTATTATGGTAGTATTTATACATTTTGATTTGTTGAAATAATCTATAGCTCTGCATGGCTTGGACAGTTGGACCATGTACAAGTTCAGCATGTGACAATTACGAAAAATAGAGTGATCTGTAGCCCAGCATGGCTTAGAGCGTTTAAGATCAGGATAAAACATGGTATTTTATAGGGATGGAACGTGCGTGGGGGCGGGGCGTACTTCCCGTTTTTCATTTTTGTCTCTTTATTTATTTATTTTTCTCCATTCTCGGTCTTCGCTTCGGAAAAAAAATATATAAAGTTATAAATAAAAATATACATGATATTTTTTTTGTCTCTTTATTTTATAGGAAGGTGAGGATTTCAATATTATTTTAAAAATTTAAAAAAATTAGAAAATATATAAAATTATAAATAATTTTAATTTAAATCAATAATATCAACAAATTAAAACAACAAATTAATACAAAGTGATATGTTTTTATTTTTTAAAATTTTAAATTAATATAAAAATAATATAGATGAAAATTAATAAAAAAAATATAATAATAATACATATATATAATATAATCAATAATAATAATTTAATAATTTTTTAAAGACAAAAATTTCATGGACAGGAGATATGATCTCTGTCTCGTTCGCGTATTTGTTTTGGAGAAAATTTTATCCTTATTTCCATTTTCACCAAAAAAATAAGTCTTCAAATTCGAGTACTTAAATAAAATAATCCATTCGAATATCCTCAAATGCAAATAGTTTTTGCCTCTCTAATATTTTATTATCGTACGTATAAGATCAAATTCGAGTACTTAAATAAAATAATCCATTCGAATATCCTCAAATGCAAATAGTTTTTGCATTTTTATGATCGTATTTTAAGGTCATTTTGTGTCGTATTTTATTATTATTTTTATACTATCAGCACGATGGTCAAAATAAAATAAAAACAATAACAATACTAGCAGTCTATCTAATTAACAGAACCAGCTAACGTGTTTATTTGCTACAAATTCGGGTTCAGAACGACAGCAGGAGCAGCCACCGCATGCAATACGTGTCTAGAGCAAGCCTTTACCAAAATGAGTTACTCTTGCAATATATATCGAGAGTATTGACCTGCCTATTAATATTTTGGAAATAAATCAAATACACTTCATCTTCCATTGTGTATCGACATACGGGATCTTAGTCAAATCCTTCACATATCATAATGAATACAAAGGTACTGAATTTGACTGGTTTAAATAAATTCTTTTGTCTTGGTTTCTCTTGTAAGATACGCGATTGTGTATGGTTTTGATATTATTTTACTTGTGTCGGAGGGAATTGAATTTATAAACGAGCAAGGTGCAGTAGAAATCAAAGTTGACAGTACAGAGGGTCATCAGTCATCGGTAGAGCAAGACAGAGAACCCACCAAGAGGATATTCCGGGCCGATGATATGACAGGAGCCACGAGTGGCTCCACCAAACAAAATGTTGCATTGGATGGTGAAGCCGATGATGCCCCAGTAAACAATTTTCAATCAGTAAAGGGCACCGGACCGTATGGACCTATGAAATACTTGGTCTGCTCCGACAAGTCCCACTAACGGTCACAAGCCCATGTAATCAATAACGAAGCCCAGTCCATTAGGCACCATGGTAAGTCGGACTAACATCGGTCGATCCAACTAGGTTTGGGTTGACTCGAGTTATCTCTGACTAAAATACAGAGCTTAGTCAGCATTTCGAACCTATCAAATTAATGTAGCTTTGGCTTTAGCATTAGAGTTTCTCTTTTCTTAAGCATTAGAGTTTCTCTTTTTATTATTTTTTTTTATAAAAAAATTATAGATCTGTAACTCTTCAATAAGTTGATCTACAAATGTATTTGAAAAAATACGATTCTTTAGTGATAGATGTTTAATTTAAAACAGGTGATACATGTATTTTTATAAGGTCATTGTTAAAAGGAATATTATTAATATATGATGTTGTCAATATTTTATTGTTAATAAGTTGTCTATAATTTCTTTAACATTTTTTGAGTGTTTTTTTCAAAATTTTAATAATTTATAATGTTAATAAATGAATTCTAAATTTTATTTATTTTTAAATCTTTAAATTTTTTTTTCAGCATGGTATGAATTTTTTAATATAGCGATATATTTACATTTTTAATTTAAATTATAACATGATATATTACGTTATAATTATTAAAAGTATATATTTGTGATATAATATATTTTTATATATATACTGTCATATCAAAATGATATATATTATGATTTAAATATATATATATATATATATATATATATATATATATTCTTTTTATATATTATATGATTATAAGATATTAATAAACGATTACAGTATAATAGTTGCTCATTATTTATATATATACCTTCCAACGGTAATTTCTTGAACATAAATGAATGTATTCGAAATCCTACACGCAATCGCCTAATTTTATTTTAATTGATCGTACAGCTTGAGAAAGAGCTTCTTTAAAATTATTTTTTATGATGTATTAACACGTTATTAATTATTAGATGATAGTATAAAAGATTTTTGATCAAAATTAAACTTGATAACAAATTAAAGTTTAGTCCAGAGGAAAAAACATGAAAGAAATCCAATTAGGTTTATGCCTAACCATATGTTTGAAAAAATTATCTTCTGAGGGAAGCCCCACACACTTATTGGGCCTTTTCCCAACCCGAGTCAATCACAACTTGTATACTTCTCCTCATCTAGCTTATAATTTTTATATTTTATCTTAAATAGTATATATTTTTTTATATTTTATTTAATATTATTTATTATACATATTATTATTATTTTTTTCATTCAATCATATTTATTTTAAAAAATATAAATAATACTTACACCTCTTTTTAAAAAAGATGTAATATGGTAATTTTTTCTCTTGCCAGTGACATCAATATCAAGCATCATTAAAACATATTGCAATTGTGTTTGAATTATGCATATGGTGTATAAGAACTAATTAGGTACCCTTACAAACTTTCAATAAAGAAAAAATATACGACAAAATATAACAAGATATAGAAAGATAACTTAAGATACAAACGCGCTTTGTTCAATTTTTATGAAGGTATAAAGGTGCTTTGTTTATAGAGATTATTTGGTTTTTTTAATTGTAAATAAATAGATGTCATTAATAAAAAATATTAAATGCTGTATAATCAATACTCTCAAGTTAAGCAAAAAAATTTTTTACTAGTTCTTAATTAACTATTAAATATTTATAGATAATTAAAATTTATGAAATTTAAAAAATTATGAAATTATTAATTAATATAGATTTAATAACTCAAAAATAATATTAAAAAAATTTCATATATCAACTTTATGATAATGTCATCTACACATATTTACACACATATCATTTAATATCTTTATAATTTTTATCATAAGATTTTTTTTTTAATTTTTCAAAGTATCCACCCACTTAATAGGTGAGAGACAAATCTCTCAAAGTACGGTTGTTAACAACATATTTTATTCATTTAATGATCATCTCACTAAGTGTCTTAAGGTTCAATTTGACTTAATTAAATTATTTTTGTCACATTTTATGATATTGAACCTAATTAGATCATCGTGGGAATTATTGCATGAATTGGTCTTAACTTGTCTATTGAGAAGTGTTCAGTATTTTAGCTATAATATGAGTTTCAAGTATCTGATTGATGTAATTCTAGTATTGTAGGAAAGATAAGACAAATTTCTACAACTTTCAAGAGACCTCGGGAGTAGAATCACACATTTGGAGAATTTAAATTGAAGTTGAAGTAAGAGTCAGAATGCTGATCCTGACAGTTGACCTCTGCACACTCATTGGCCCATATCTTGAGTTACAGGAATGCAATGGACGTCAACCCAAACCCAAATGAAATATAAGATTCAAAGAATCAACTCTTATGAGACTCTTAAGCCAAACTACATTGTTTTGGGTATGTAATTGGTGTTGGAAAACAGAGACGAGTTACTGACGAGTTTATGTCACTTAAATAGGCATAACTTGAGTTGTAGGCCTCTAATTGACATAGGACTTAGGCCCAATATTCCTAATGAACCCAGCTTTGTAACTAATAGATTTCTAATCACGTGAGGCCAAATTAGGAGGTAATTATAGGGGTTTGAAGCAGAAGTCCAATACTGAGTTTTCATTCTACACTTTTCATCATCTTTCTAGATCTAAATCTTTCTCTATTCTCTTCCTTTTCTCTAGATTTTCTCTTCTTTTTTTTGAGTTCTTCCCTCCCATTCATAGAGAGGTAATGCCTTTAATCAATTCAAGAGATTGAACATTTTTTATTCTTAATCTTGAGATTTTGTTTTAATTGTTTACATTCAATTATTAATCTAGTTTCTCTTCTTCTTCTCTTTTTCTAATTCTGATTGGGTACTTAATTTGATTGGAATTTGCATTTAATAATTGTGTAATTACCATGTGCTAAGGGAGGAATTCATAGACTAAACAAGGCATTGAAAGTGTTTGATGAAATGTTTGACTTGGTTGGATCTTAGTTTTTAAGATAATTTGAGTTTTAGATAGTTGCTTAATTTGTCTAACATTAATTAATTGAATTATGGATGCGTATCTAGTAGAAGATCTATGAATTATTTTGAGGCGTCTTGATATGATATAAGACCAATGATTCGATTGATAATTGAAGAGACGACCTTTAGTGGTCAAGAATGGATTAAGATCAAGATTTGTTAATTCTATTGGATTGATTGTTTTTAAAATTATGTTTACCTCTTTTAATTACTTTCTGCTTTCTATTGTTTAATTTCATAAATCTTTTTTCATCTTTACTAATCTCTTAATCTGATTTTACAATTAGAGTGATTTACGGAATCGACCTGATGTTACCTTATGTTGCAAGAAGTTTTGATAATTCGATTGTAATTTGATTTAAATTTCGTAGCATCAGCAGTTACCAACGGTTAAGTACTTAAGTAGAAACTTTTTCAATAATATTATTTTCATATACATGAATCTATATATTAAATTCAAAATCACATATTTAAGATATATAAGTCACTTTTACTCGGACGAACTCAAACAAATATGAGATAACGTGATCTGACTTCCTACACTTATCATACCAAATACCAACCACGGTTGGCACCTTCTTTAATTATACGCATTAAGAATTGTATCTATGTTTATTTATGGGCAGGGATTAATGCATTTGGTACCAGAATGCATTATGGATATGAATATTTTTCTGTTATATAATAGGAGAGGTCCTTTAAAATGATAAAAATATAATTTGTTTTAAATATAACTAATAGGTTTTAGTTTTAATCAATTATGGTGGATTTTTATATAATAAAATTCACGTCTATCTCTTTCTGACAACCCTATTATATAAGAGAATTCAAACTCATGCGTTATCAAATGTTATCTTAAAAGAGATTTTAAATTTGGTCAAAAAACAGATTTTAAATTCTGTTAATCAATTAGCCTAATAGTAATAATTCCTTAAAAATAAAAATATCTAATACTTTTGAGATTCTCGATCTTTTTGTTTAACGAAAAAGATTTTTTATAAGAAAATGATATATGCACAAATTCACTCCTCAAAAAATCCAATGCAACTAATGCAAGTCATTAATAAAGATAGAGTCTTAATAAGTATCAATACATTTTTTAATATGTTATATGCTTCGATATTAGGAGGATTTAATGTTACTAAGTGTTAAGTCTTATTAAAATAAGAAAAAATTTAAATCATAATAATTCTTTGAATTATGCTACAAAACTCTCAGCGTTCGTTGGAGTGGCTTGTATCATTTCATCAAAAGCTTTATTTTCGAAACTCAAATAATGAATAGTGATTTTATCTCAAAAAACTAGTATATCTAATGAATAAAAAACATGCAGTTCGAATGGTCGAGCATTTCGTGAGAGAATATTGATTCTTATAATTTTTTTTCAGTTTCCTAACAATATTAATTACTTTAACTGTTTCATTTAAAATTTTGTTTTAAGTTGATGTTAACCATTGCTTTAGAACACTATTTAAGATGCATTTAATATTCATCGTTAACAATATTATTTAATGATTAAAATCTTCTTAATTACTTAACACTTTTGCTAACAAGTGCTCTGAACATTGATTAAGAGTAGAGGTGGAAAACAAGTCAGGCCTTACTTTAAGCAGGCTTAACCTGCTTCTCAAATGCAAGGTTTGGGTATAGTTTATTTACCCGACATAGCTTATTTTTCAAAGTTTGACTTAAGCCTTTTTTAAAAGTTTGATCTGACTTGAAAACCTATTTAAAGACTTACTTTAATAAGGTCTTAAACCTTTATATAGGCCAACGAGATAGGCTAATGGGTCTAGGCCTTTATATAGACTCATAGACCTAAACTTTAAAAAAAAATATTATATTATTTATTACATTAATTATATTATACAAATAAAATTTTATAATATATATAAAATAATAATATATATAATTAAATAAGTCAACCTACTAAATCTAAAAGACTTTTCCAAAGACCTGATGTTTGATATGTTTAACTAAATAACTTTTTAAAAAGTCTTGACCTGACCTTTTTATTAAACGAGTCAAGTCAGGTCAGGTTTTAAATAGGTCAATTCATAAGTCCTCGACGTGTTGCTTGACATATTTCCACCCCTAATTAAGGGGATTAAAATGAAAAGTATAAAACATTCAACACACTAGTCAATATATTTTGATATTTTTTCTTTAAATAATTAGGAGTATTCATAAGCATTAGTTAGCAAGGTCCATTACCTAAGAAAAACATATCAACGTGTGTTGGTCCGAGTGGAAGGAGTTCGGGTCCTTTAAGCATATGGTCTCAAATTTGATATTGGAATTCATGTGTATGGAAATAATATCATTAGGAGGAGTTTTCGCTTAAGCACCAGATTGTACTCTGGGATATTAGTTTATTACTTATCAGGTAGAATAATACTCTGAGAAACAAAAACAAAAAATTATAAAAAAATATTAAATACTTTTTATTATCAAAATATTAATTTAATGTTTTTGACATTTTAATTTATGCTTTTTATTTTAATTCCATTGGTAGCCTTATAACACTTGTTAACAAAGTTGTAAATAATTAAGAGAATGTTACAAAGATTTAACATTGCTCATTTCTCCTTAAAATAAAAAGGAAAAAAGACATTGCTCAATTATAAATATGTTTAAAATATGATTTTTTTTTTGGTTACATTGAGGGGCCTAGGCCCAAAATATGGAAAATTTTTAATTCTCATAAGTTAGCCTAATAATTCTTCTAGTTACCTCTAAGAAAAATTACAATTTTTTTTAAAAAAAATTATTTTTTGTTGCTTTGAATTTAATTTGAATGCATTATCAATGTAAAAGTTTTTAATACTATTATTCATCATGTATTGTCATATCATAAAAAATATTTAACTCTCACAATAATTACCTTAAAAGTTACATATATAGTGATGTATGATTGATTAATGGTGTAAAATATTTTACACAAATAGTGCATAAAAATTAAATTCGTTTGTTTTAAGCAATTATGAGAATTTGTAAGAAAAATTAACATGTTTTTAAATATTTAGTAAAATAATTCTCTTAAATTATTTAAAATAAAAGATAAGATAAAAGACACGTTTGCATTTATTAGTTTAATAATTAGTTTGGATGTTTCTTGATGTGGGAGAAGGGATGGAAGAGGAAGGAAAGGAGAAGGAAGGTAAGGAAGGAGATGAAGGGGGAATTAATTTCCTTTATTAATTTAGATGTTTAAGCTGGAGAAGGAAAGGAAAGTAAGAATAATTAGTTGTCATTCCCTTTATTTAATTTTAAATATAGTTTTTTCCCCTTCTTACCTCTCAAATTAAGTGAGAAAAATTTAAAGCTTTTAAGGAGAGGTAGAGCGCAGTGTTCTCCCTTTTTATTGTCTTATCCTTCATCAAAAATATTCCAAACAAGAGAACAAGTCTCTTTTCTCTTTCTTTCCCTTCCCCTCCTTATCTCTCATCCTAAAGAGTTACAAAACTTTATCTCTAATATTTTTTTTAATAATTGTAAAAATTATAAGATTAATATTTTAAAAACATTTAATATTTCCCTATTAAATATATATTAATTATTGATTATATTTGCCAAACTCCTAAATATTTATTGTAAAAATAAACAATATATGTGTTTATGAATAATGAGATCATTTCTAAATTTAAGATTACATATTTAAAAAAAATTAATTTATATTTATGACTTTATTTTTTATATGAATGTAAAGGTTTTTTTAGCATTATCGAACTGTATATAATTTCAGGCATTAATTTATTATGATAATAATAACGCATAAACCATTGATACTAATGATATGCAATTTTTTTTTTAAATATCAATTAATCAGAGAAACTTAATTTATTAAAAATATTTGTTAATCCTATGACAAAAAGATGTAATTATACATATGAGAAGTTTTATTTAGTAACTGCTTTTTGGCGTTGTAATGGTTAGTTTGGAAACAATCCGTAAGAATCTCTAAGAAAAAAGCCCTCACAAGATGATGAGTTAGTGGAATAGAGAATAGAAAACTAGGAGTGCGGTTGAGGAAAGGACACGAGCTTTTTATTTCGAAAAATAAGAGAGAAACATCTACTATTATTTCATAATTCTATCACTGAAAAACAAAACTAGCTAATTCTAGGACTAGGACTCATTTTAACTTAGGGCGTTGCAACGAAACATCCAAGTGACGAGCCCAACCAATAACAAGTCCACGAAGGCTACATCTATTCCCAGATTTCCACCTCCATGAACCCATCCTCAGTGGCGCAGCCCCTGAACATGCCATTACAGTTGAACCCATAAGCCACTTCACCAGAGCTGGACACTGCAATAAGGCCAGCCTTCCCTTCATCGAGCCTGTGCTTGATGACAAAGTCCACAGCTTTCTGAAGGCCCAGCCCTTTGTACTCCATGACAGCCGCCACCTCACGCGCCAGCGTCCCACGTATGATGGCCTCCCCTTCACCGGTGCACGACACCCCACACACCTCACACGCGTACGTCCCAGCGCCTATCAGGGGCGAGTCACCGATCCGACCGGTCATCTTGTTCATGAGTCCCCCTGTCGACGTGGCAGCCGCACACCGACCCTCACTGTCCACCACCACGCACCCTACCGTCTCGGGCGCATACACGCTGATTGGCAGTCCATTCATTTGCATTGGACTCTTAACTACTGCACCGCATGTGTCGTGTGAAGCCGTTGGAATCCTATAATCGAACTGCATCACCCTCCATCAAAAGATTCTTTTGTCAGTGAACAAACATGGAAATGGAATCCACGTTGTTATTACTATACTATCAATTATCAAACACACTTAAATGCCTTGGCGGCGGTACCGCCTACAAAGACAAATAGGCTTAATTACCAGGATTGTATTTGCTTCCTTTGCCAGTTTCAGCATACCAACATTTTCAGGAGTGATGAAGTATTCCTTATCCACAACCTCCACCCCCTAGCAAAAAACACAACAACTAACCTTTATTTGATAGATAGTAATTAATACGGTATCAAACTTACACCTATGTTTGCCCGAAATATAACATATTTATATGGTAACAGACAGCCAAACCAAGGGTTCAACGAAAACAAAGTCATGCAAATGTGCTTTGTTAAGATTTATTTTGTCGTTTTTTTTTTGTAGAAAAAGAAAAAAAAAAGGGCAGATGCAAAATAAATGAAAGTAGAGGTGAGATGGGCGTGACGAATAGGCAGAGGGGTGAGAAAGATGAAAATGGGAAAGAGAAACACGTAAGGGTAGGAACCTGTTGTCTGGCGAAGTCTTCGGCGCCAGAGAAGGCGAGGTAGGAATGCGGGGATTTGTCCATGACTAGGCGAGCGAGTGAGATGGGGTTTTTGACGGTGGTAAGGCCGGATACGGCGCCGCATCTTCTCTTGGTACCATCCATGATACTAGCCTCCATTTCCACTGTCCCCTTTTCTGTCAGGGCAGATCCACGCCCAGAGTTGAACAGGGGATCCGTTTCCAGTTCCCTCACCTGTCACAAACCACAATAACATAACGTCACCTCAGCTATCATTTCTTCTCTCTTTTCTTTGTTTTTTACTTAAATTTTTACAAATATTTTAAATTTAATTATATGTTTCGTTCGTACTTAAAATCAAAGAACACATAACAAACACTCATTCACAAAATAAATTAATAAATATTTCTCAAATGCCCTGCAATAATTATATTATTATTATTATTCGTGTATTTTATTTAAATGTTATTAAAAGTTTAAAACCAAATAAACTCCGATTCCAAGTACATGCATCCGGAAGAAGGCATGCATGAACTCGCCGGGTAACATTTTCTGCAGATTTAATGAATAGCGAGACAACTATTTTCGCATGAAAGGGTATACGTTATGAAAGTATGTCAACGGCATAACGGCAAAACAGGGACATGTGTAGAACAGAGAGAGTAGATACTAGACATACGACAAGTTCGACGACATCGATGGCGGAAGCATTGGAACGAAGAGCAGAGATGCCAAGATTGAGACAGTGAGTGAGGAGCTGCTTCGCTTCTTCCTGGCGCTGGGTTGGGAGATTAGGGTCCACACCAGCGCCTCCATGTACCGCTATAGCCCAACCCCCCATTTCTCTCCTTTTTTTAATCTCTCCTCTCTGCACTTCCCTTCCCTGCCTGTGTGTGTGTGATGTGTGCAATCAAGGGGTTACTTGGTGCATTTATAGGCAATTTCCGACTTGAAATGCTTATGTGGTGGAGTTAAATCTGGGGTTGTGTATGAGTGAGTGTTTGGTTTGGTTTGGTTTGGTTTGGGTTATGAAGAGGGTGCTCTCTGCCCGGTCGTTTCGGGCGGATGAATCCGGTCATCGCTTGCTGGTTTCCTTATTAACAACGAAGGCTGGGGTGTGTAATCTCCATTTTGCCCCTCATTGCAACTTCAACTGAATGAGTCAAAATTCGGGCTGAACCCGGGTGTCTTTCCTCTTTTTTCTCTTCTGATCAATAGAAAAAAACAATCATCATTAAATATAACAATTAAGGATTTTTCTAACATTTGTCTCAAGTGTACTTTTTATTTTTAGTCTTTCTTCATGTATTCGAAAAAAATTTGTATAAATTTTGTTTCGACAATTGTATAAATTTAATTAATTAATAATTAAATAAATATATAAAATTTTGTATCTCATAATTATTTTATATTAAAAATAATAATATATTAATTATTAATTTAATTTAATTTACACAATATATAAATTAAGTTCACACAATTATTTTTTCAAATATTCTCATAAGAGCACTTTTCATTTTATATATTTTTTAAATTTTTAATGTATTAAATATTATACTTTTCATTTAATATAAATTTTTTCATTTTTAATCTATTAAATATTAAATATTAAATATTTTATTTTTTATTTAATATTCTTTACATCTAATTTTTTAATTAGTGCGTTTAAGACGCTATTTGAAAAAACCATTAATTTAGTTGGCTCTTTTGGTAGGAAATTTTAGGCTATGTTTGGATTGGTGGTATTGAGTGGAATGAAATGTGATGGGATGGGATAGAGATAAGTTCTATTGTTTGATTGTGTTAAAAAATGATGGAACCATTCATTCCACCACAAATCATTAATTTTCTTTCTCCCCAATTTGGAGGGTATGGGATGGAATCATGTTTTTAATTGTAATTATAATTAGGATTTTACTACATTAACTTTATACTCTAAAATTAGTGTATTTGAAATAAGGGCAATATAGGAAAAATGAAGTTATAATTCTTACCATTCCATTCACTTCCCAAACAATAGAATGGTATCTTTATTTCATTCTATCCTAAAATATCTAAACAATAGAATAATACTTTTATCCCATTTCATTCCATTCCATCTCATTCCATCCCATCACATCTCATTCCATTCCATCAATTACTAAAAAGATTCAGCCTTAAAAGAATCATGGTGTGCCGAGAAGGAGAATCACCGTTTCGAAACAGAGACATCACTGCTACAAACTACAGAGTCAAACTCCATTGCCCCATCATTCTTGCGTGATGCAAAGCTGCCAATGCCAAGCCAAACCATCTTGTGCGCTGCTCTGCCTTTAAATATATAAAATTTATTAGAAATGTCTGTAGGATACTTCTTAATAAATTGAAAAAAATATTAAATAAAAATTAAAGTATTTAATACATTAAAATAAATTTATTTATTTTTAAAATAATTAGAAACATTTAATAAGAATTATTAAATACTTTTAAAAGCAATACTCCTCGTAATACACTCATACTTAAAAGAATATCTATTTAATGTCTAAATTGATCTAACTTGTTTCGCTAAAATAATTTAATTAATTATTCTATGAAAAAATTAAGCAAAAATGTCCAATTTGAACATTTTTTCAGTTTTTTTATTTATTCTTGCAAAAAATATAGTATTTTATTAAAGAAGAATCTAGCCGTAACAATATTTTGAATGAGGAATCTGGAATCCCCTCGATTCGCTAAAGAAATTGTCACCTGCCTCGTTACTTTTTTTATTATATATATTTCCAAGTAACCTTTTAAATTAATATTTTTATGTTGAAGAAACCATAAAATTAGTACTATTATTATCAATAATATTATTTTTATTCTTGATATTCTACATCCATGTTATATACTTTCCTTTTATGAAAAAAAAAGAAAAATGATTTTTTTTTCATGAAAGGAAGGTGTAGAGCATATATGTAAAATATGATTATATATAGGAACAACTGCCAGTACACGAGTGCACACAGAATACTGATGGTCACTCTCACTTCATATGTTTTAGGTTAATTTGAACAAGCAAGAAACTTTATATGTTTAGGGTTAATTTGTACAGGCAGTCAGGCATGAATCCATAGAATAGTGTTGTTGATTCTATTCCCTTTATTAGGGCAAGACACGCATATCAGTACATATATAATTTAAGAAAAGTGGGCCAGAAAAAACAAAAGCGTGGCTTGTGACCTAATCAAAATGTTCAAGGTGGTTTCAACTTTCTGCTAAGTTCCATAAAGCCAGGGGCAGACGGCCCACTAAGGTAGAAGAAAATAATGATCTCACATTATTTCGTTTTTATATTATTTTTATATTATTTTTTAATAATAATTATAATTAAATAAAAAATTATTGATATATAAATGTTGATTTTAATAGTATAAAAAATAATATAAAAAATGTAAAAAAAATATAGTCAAAAAATCAGAATTAACAGGCAAATACTCATATTCAACCATTCAAGAACTGAACGACTTCCACTACGATCAGAAAATTAGGCGATAATAACTGGTCAGCTGGGGTTGGTGACTAATTAACACGAAAGCTCACAGGTAATGCGATATGCATATGCTCAGCTATTAACTGGTTTAAGACTAAACACGTACGTCAAATAAAAAAAAAAGAAGAGAAAAACTTCAGGTGGCTTTATTTCAATATTTTTAAAATCAGTTGAATTATTGATTTGGAAAAGTCTCGATTTAATTTGTAATTAAATTGTTAATATTATAATCATATAAATTTAAAAAAAATAATTAACAATTTTGTTTGGTCGATTTATTAATTTTTATTGATTTTCTTATTTTTTATTAATTCGTGATGGTTCAATCGTTTATTTGATTTTTCGAATAAATTAAAACTGACAAAGTGATCCACTTACGGTTCAACCAATTTAGTTAAATCGATTTTTAAAACACTGATTTATTTGGCAACTTCATTACAATTATAATAAATGGAAAGATAAGGATTGTGATTGGCTGCAAAAGATGACTAATGAACGCCATAGCTCTGAGTTAATGCGATATGCATGCATGGACCCAGCTGCTTCCTAGTTATTGCTAAAACCAAAAAAAATAAAGATATCATATTGTCTTTATTTGCCAATTTAGTAGATATTAATTGACTTTTATGGTGATTAAGAAAATTATATAAATAATGAAAATATGTAAATAGATATATAAGGATACGTCCAGTTTCCCCTGAATATTGGTTGATATCAAAATCGAATCTATTTAGACAAAGGAAAATGGTGATCTTATATTTCTTTTAAAAGTGTAAGTATTGTATACATATTTTTTAAAGATATGTGATTGAGAAAGAGAAAGTAATAAAAAAAATAAATATAATAAATAATATTAGATAAAATATGAAAAGAGATGTATATATTATTTATGATAAGAATATCATAGCAAAAATGAATAATACGTACATGGAAGAAATTGACCCGCACTTCCCAGCTTTTGGGTTAGCCAATATAAGCCATGGCACGTCAATGACAGCAATTACTGAGTTTGTGTTATACAGCTTCCTCGTGTTTTTATCCGGTGTTTCTGCTGGGGTCCTTTGTGCTCTGGCTGATTGGCTGGTACGTGAACGGTTTGAAAATTTCTTATTCCGCAAAACTCGAAAATTTTAAAAACATATAAAGTGAGATAGAGGACTTTCTTTTGGGAAGCGTTTACAATGCCTACACCATCTTTAGAGTATGGATGCTCTACACTTTTTATTAGTTATAACCAGTTTCAACAGTTTTATTAATTTTTAACTTTACTTTGACTAGTCTTTCAGCTTGTAATGTGCTCGTCATAGTTCTCTCACAATACATGGAGGATGGCATGTGCATCATGTCTCCATACGAGGCATGTTGGTTGATGGAGATCATAAGGTGACAATAATAGTGATGAGTTCACTCATTAAGATAGGAAGAAAGAAGAAAGCGAGTTATAGTGAGAGTTGGAAATCTTGTAAACTTCACTGATGACATTCTTTTTCTTTTGTATTTAATCTTTTCAAATGTTATTCATTCATTAAATTCAATTTTCTGTAATTTTCTTTTCTCTCTCTACCATTCTCATACCAAATTAACTAATTAAACCATATTATTGTTGCATTATTTCTTCTTCCTCCACTCAATAGTGTTATCTCAATTCTTATCTCACTATTCTCTTTAGTAATCAGAATCTAAACCACTAATATAACTATCTATTGCAGCCACAAAATAGAAAAAGAAATTATAACCTAAAAAAAAATCATTTGGAAAAAGGAAAAAAAAAAGAAAATTTTCTGTGTGAGAAGTCTCCTCCTCCACCCACCATACTCATTCACAATCCACATACATGCACAGTGATTCTCATTCTTAAAAAAATAACTGAAAAATCCTAAATTAAGGTTCCTCTTCCTCCACCTCCGCACAATTTAGAAAAGAGACCAAAAACTGAAAATCCTGGAACATGAAATAGAAAATCGTGGAAAAAATCAAAATTAGTTTATACCAATAAATATCCATGCTCCACAGACCGAAACACATAATTATACTCCCTTTCAATGAACTCTTCAAAGATTGAAAATTGCATAACTTTGAAATTGTCGTATGGAATAGGATGGTAAAAAACCTTTGACTAAAAAAAACTAAGAAGCTCAATGCAGATTGCTTTGGGACTCCGACCAGTGATCAAGGTCACCGGCATGTACCAGGAATGTTGGCAGCTGAGCAAGGTGAGGTTGTGAACATAATAAACATTAATTTCATGGATTAACTTGCATTTTTTATTTTTACCGCCATTGACCTACTAAACAATTACCTCTTGAAACATTTTCAACTTCTCCTATTTTTTAACATTTAATCAACGGCTACACTTGCATGGAGCATCATACTCCATAAAATGTGTGGAGCATATTGTAAACATTTCCTTTTCTTTTGTTCTTAGTCCTATTTAGATTAGAAAACTTTAAATATATAATTAAAAAATTACTTAAAATGTATTGGTTTGCAAATTCTCTTCATTGGTATACGATTTACAAATTCTCAAATATAACAAAAAGGTAATTTCGTAATGAATTAAATTCACAAATTATTATCATTTCAAACATGTCTTACATAAAAAAATATGTAGTTTTTTTTTAATTTTTAGATTCCAAACACAGTTAAAGAATTTGTAGTATATCCAGTATTTTAGTATGGGTAGCTGATCATTCACTTGGTTTTTCTACTTTCCACAAATTTGAAAACAGATTCACTGTCCAATCTATCTAGAATTTGGGCAGGTTTGAGGGAGAAGTTGGCAGCATCCTTTTAAACTGATTTTGTATTCAATCGAGAAATCACGCTTACATTCTCGGCATTGAGTTATGTTGAATTGGAGCAAGTTTAGGGGTCAAGACATTTTACATTTTAACATTTGGAAATGAAGGCACAGCTGGTTGATTACATATTGTGCAAGTTGATATCTAGGAGAAGAGAAATAAACGTGAATAACCTGACAGCAATTGATATGTGGCTGAGCAAAACCTCTTCCCCACCCAACCAGTACCTAGCTAAGCACAATAAAGAATAAGGAAAAGGACTGAACACAGTTGATTTCCAAAGTTAGGTCTTATGTCATGCATTGTCAAGATAATTCATGAACATAAACAGTATATACTACATCAAGACAGAAAGATTCAAATACTGAAATACAATGCAAAAGATGTGTACTAGCGTACGTTGCACGGGTACGGGTACAGTACTAGTGCCTAGTAGGATATGGGTATGGGGTACGAATTTTTTTAAAAAATTAGGGTACGAGTACGTCATATATATATGTGTGTGTGTGTGTGTGTGTGTAATAAACTAAAATCTCACACAATAAAATATGACAACATAACATAAAAATTAAAATACACAAATTTCAACATAAAACATATAAAAGAACTTAAATTATTCAAACAAAACAACATCCACAATAAGAAATTACAATACTTAAGTTGTTTAACGTGACAACTTCTAAAGATGATTACAAAAATCAAACTCCAACAGTCTCAATTTCATCATTTCATTGCCCATCATCAGTGAAAAAAACAGCCTCTAAATCTGGTTCATCAAGAGAGAGACTAGCAACTTCAAGAATCTCAACTCCTTCAAATGGATCCCATTTATCTCCACCAATGTCCCATAATTTAGTCTCACTCTCATTATAGTTCTTATTCTTCTTTGAGAGGAGACGAAGATTTGTGTGTACAAAAACTAAATCTTCAGCTCTCTTGAGATTTAGCCTATTCCTTTTCATGGAGTGGATAAAGGAATATGTGCTCCAATTCCTTTCACAACAAGAGGAAGAGGAAGGTTGTGAAAGGAGCTTCAAGGCAATTGTTTGAAGTTTGGGGATTGAAGCTCCATACATGACCCACCATTCCTTTGGTGTCAAGTTCCACCTATCTTGCAAGTAATCAAATTGGCTAAGCTCTTCTTCACCACTTGAGAATTTAACAAACTTTGAAGTGGCCTCTCACCTTTCTTGAGAATCCGAAAAGTAATACTTCAAGCATTTATTTCTCCCCATACAAATCTCATTGTCCTTATGTGGGGGGACTTGTTTTGGAGCTTCCTCAAGCCATTGTCTACAATAATACCTATTATACAAAATATAAATTGTGATTAGTATAATACAAAAACCAAAGTACATCTCTTAGATGAAAAAGTAAAAGAACTTGGAACTTGAAAGTTAATTAAATTTACCTAGGATTAAGTGAATGAGCCAAGCAATGAAGAGGTGTGCAACTTTGATTTCATCTAGAAATTAGGATGTCATACACCACTCCATAGAAGGATGAATGTTGATTTAACTCCTTTTCCTCATGTTGATAGATGGCTAGCTTCACTTGCTCAATCATACAATCTCATTTCTCATAAATCAAATGAAGGTTTGGCTTATCGGTGTCACAAGAACAAAGCATTTTATAGATGGACTTTGTAAAGCTTAGAATATAATCAACTTTATCTCACTAAAGGTTATTCAAAATTGTTTCTTTCACACAGGAAGCCTTTTAAACATCATCTTCTCTATAGTGAGACCACTCTTCACTAATGACCATAGATTGGAGACCATGCTTAATAGTTCTAAACCTTTTAAGCATTACAATGACAGAGACAAATCTAGTCTCAGCAATAGAAAGTAGCTTCAGATGCACAAATTGATTATACATGGCTAGCCTCATGAAATGATTCATGATAAAATTCTTAATGAAAAAGTTATCATCAGCAACAGCAGTAATCTAATGACACTCAGCATAAACACTCTCATTATTTGGATTATTTTTAGGAGCACAAATGTTTTTCAAAGTAAGGTTCAAGGTGTGCGCCATACACGGTTACCAAAAGATATGAGGATGAATGGATTCAACAATTGCTCTAGCAGCCTTGCAAACAGGTGCATTATCAATAATGATTTGCACCACATTTTGTGATCCAACCTCATCAATGGTGGACAAAATCAAATTAGCAATGTAATGTTTGTCCTTAAACTCACCAGAGCCATCAACCGCCTTCAAGAACATAGGTCCCAAATCTGATGCAGCCATGAAGTTAATCAATGGTCTTTTCTGCGCATCAGTCCAACCATCACTCACTATACTTACACCTTTTTCTGGCCAAGTGTCTTTGATGGGTTGAAGTAATCTCAATATGTGAGTTTTTTTCTCTTTGCAACATTGAAGTTCTTATAGCATTGTAGCTAGGTGAAAGAAAACTTGAGAGGGTAATATTTGTAGTATATGTGATGAACCGTCAACATGTCATATTTTTACAGTTCAATTCCTTAGTTTTTCATATTTTTTTAATTTATTTTTAATGAATTTTGTTCGTAAGTTTTATTATATTTTTAGTATTGTTTGATTGTGTTTTTATTAAGTGTTTTGTGTGTTTTTGTCAGGTAATTACTCATGAAGAAGACTGGATGTTCAAAGAAGCAAAAGAAAAAAAAGAATTTTGTATCAGTTGCCAGCGCTTGAGCACTCAGAGTCATAGCGCTTGAGCGCCTGAGCGCTCAAGAGGTAGCAGTGCATTTGGACTTAAGTGGCTAAGTGCTTGAGCGCTCAAAACTGAGTGCTTAAGAGTTGAATGCGTAACAGAACACGTGATTTTTAATAAAATGAGAAAAATTATACCAAATTCAACACAGATAACACATTGAGCATATTATACAGAAAATCTCTAATCCTGAGAGTTGTTTTGCGGTAGCAAACCTTGGAGAGCGGCTTCGAAGGAGGATTCAATTCTTGAAGGCTTGAAGATCATAAACTCCATTAAAGGGGTTTTGATTTCTTTTTCCCTCTAGTTTTTCCCTTTTCTTTGAGTTTTCTTTCCATGGGTTTGTATCTTGATATGTGTTTGTTTATATTGAACATGAATAGCTAAACCCATAGCTAGGACTATGGGGGATCTTGTTTCTCTAATTATTTGGGTTTGATTTCTAATTTGATTAAGGTAATTTCTTTAGGGTTTATCATATTGCTTGCATTCTTGTCATAACCTGATCACTTTTGGCATGTGTTAATTCATTGTTTGACCGGTGACTATCCGCATTCAATGAGTAGATCTATACGGTAAGCCTGGGATTAGATTGATGAATAACCAAACATCAAATTTTCCTACCAATAGAATTGACAGGTATGTTAATTCATCTCTTGAATTGGAGCTTAATGCATTCCTAATTAATTTAACTAAATGACCAAATAGGTTATTTAATTTAGGAATAGAATATTGTTTCATCTATGACCATTGGGATTCAATAGCAAGTAAGAGAATATTGGCAAAAAAATTACCTTACATTATAAATGAAAGAAAATCTGAATAATTGGATTCAAGTGAACCTTGCGCCCTAGTCTTTCTTTCATTGATTATCTATTTTTTTGTTTAATTGTTCATTATTTTTCTTTATTTAGTTTCTACTTTTATTTTGAATTTCTTCATACACTTTTGATTGTCTAGATAATAAAGAGTTTTGCGAATCTAATAATTACCAATTATTCTTTGTGGGATCGATAACTAAGACTCAAGTCTTATATTACTTGGCGATAGAGTGCACTTGCTCTTAGTATATTTTACACGTACCAATATATGAATGAGCTAACAAAATAGAGATTTCTAGCCACATTGAATGGCAAACCAGCAGAGTAGAATAGTCTAGCTATTTCACATGACAAATGATCTCTCGCCTCATTATTAAATGCCCTTCCTATTACACTCTCAGTGCCTCTTCTTCTCTTGCTCCCATCAGAAGACATATCAACTCTAGAAGGGTTCAAACCTGTAGAGCCAGAGGGTAAAAGAACTTGCACTGGCTTTACATGCTTCTCAATAGCCTCTTTTTCTATTTGCTTCATTTTTTAAAGATAGTCATTTAGCATAGCATTACATATGCTAATCCCATGTCCCTTTTCCCTTAATAGATGAGACCTCACTCTAAAATAAGATCCCTTGTAAGTTCCATCACAAAAATTGCACTTCCAACATGCATTCCCTCCTCCAGCTTTTTTACTTTGCAATATAGTCATATAAGCCCAAAGGGGACAACCATTTTCAGCTATGTCAGTTGCATATTTGCTAGTCAAAGAAGCAGAACTCCCTGTGCCACTAGCAGACCCACTGCCAGACCCAGCACTACCAACACTAGTAGAACCTTGTGAAAACATCTCTGAAATAGAGGGCAGAGAATGAACTGAAGACTGAAACAGAGAATGGACTGAAGACTGAAACAGAGAACGGACTGAAGATTGAAATAGAGAACGGACTGGCTGCTACTAAAATAGAAACAGAGAACGCGCCGCTCGGGTAGGGGGTGAAGATCGTGGCTACTGGATGGTATGTA
This sequence comes from Ormosia semicastrata, assembly GCA_029884595.1. Classification (NCBI taxonomy): domain Eukaryota; kingdom Viridiplantae; phylum Streptophyta; class Magnoliopsida; order Fabales; family Fabaceae; genus Ormosia; species Ormosia semicastrata. Next base: position 8,627,278 of record JAQQTO010000046.1, on the reverse strand, counting down.
CAAGCACAGAGAGAAGAAGTAGTCGAATGGGGGGTGAAGGTCGCCGGAGTTGCAGACGTGCTGCTCTGGTCGTACTGCTCTAGTCGAATGATTCTCGCATAGCTTCGACGGCTGGAACAAACAGAGAACTGATCTGAAGAATCAAAGGTTTAGGGCTGCAATTCAAACGGGGGAGGAAAGACTGAAACGACCGTGTTTTGTCCAAAAAATGGTGGAGCTGTCAGAGTTGCAGTTGTCGGAGTTACAAACGGGTAGAAGGAGAATGAAGAGCTACTGAAGGTCTAGTATCGAATTCGAGAGGAACATGTTAGGGGTTTTGAAAGGGGTTCTCAAAACTGAAGCAAAATACCCCTTTGAACCTTGTCAAACGACTGTGCTTTGGGAGAAAATTGGCCAAGCCGTACCAGCCGTAATCGAAACCGAACTGAGCCACACTGAGCCGTACCCAATCGCCTAGGAGCCGTACCTAAATTTTTTTTAAAAAAAAAATTAGGTATGTACCTAGCACATACCCACCGCGTACCCATACCCAATACATACCGGATACTAGTACTCCTCCTTGAGAGGAGTACCCATGCTTCAGAGGTACTAGCTAATAGATAATATATTGTCATTTATTAAAGAACTTCCACCGTAGGTTTTGTTTGATATAAATTTTTAGGGTGGAAAGGAAAGTAGGAGACCTCTGTTTCCCTTGTTTGGTACCAACTTAAAGATATAAATGAAGTGATTTATCTTCCTTTCCTTTCCATTAGGCCTACATTATTCTGTTTTTATGTTTTTGAAGAGATTGAGAGAAAAATGATTTTTTTTTTACTTTACCCACTTTTTTCACTTTATCTATTTTATTAGATGAAGAGTACGTAATACAATAATTTAACAATTTTTATATATGTTTTCTTTTTTTCCATTGATAATACTAAATAAAGTGAAAAATAACTGCTACACTTTTTCTTTTTTTCTTTTCTTTTCTTTTCTTTTAAATTGTATTCCTTTCCCCTTTTTTTTTCTGTGTTATACCAAACAAAGCTTGGAGAAATGGTTCTACTTATACATGTAAGTGAATTGCAATTCCCAAGAAGAAAATCGTCAGTGAAGTTACACTATTATAGAATGAATCTAATAAAAAATATTTCTATTAAATATTAATTAATTCTTTGAACTCGGAGCAAGCAAACAAAGTATGCACGTCCCCAAGAGTTGGCAAAAGTAACTAGTTGTAATTTTTAAGTTGCCAAGCCAAAAGTGGAGCGAGAGTAGTATATTATATTATTAATATCCACGAAGCAAAGTTAATAAGGGTTTTAGAGTACGGCATGTTGAAAGAAAGGAAAAGTAAACAATGAAAAGGCAGAGGGAGAGGGAGAATGCAAATTGCAGAATGAAGATTGCCGTAGTAGTAGTAGTGTATCGTTTTAGAAGCTGTAGGACCAATGCAAGGGCCACCGGCGAATTTAGGAGGAAAGTGTGAGGTGAATAGGAGACGAGGGTACTCTGAAGGAGTTGGCATGAAAGCAACAGCGCGCATGTGGATTGGTAGACGTCAGACTCACAGCTCATCTATGCACACTTTCGGTCACAAACACCCTTACACCCACAAAAAGTAGGAGAGACGAAAAGAATCTTGCAAGATACTTGGCCTCGCTTTCTCGCCCACCACCAACGCAAAAGGACACTTGTTTTTTGTGTTCCAAAGCATTCGCCATCGATCACGTGTTCTTTGTCTTTCACCGTGTCCTTGTTTCTGTCCACGTACTTTGCCTCTGTCTTTTTTGTTTTTACAGTTTTTTTTGGGGGAATTATACTGTTCTTTTATTTACACATTCTTTTTCCTTATACAAAATTTAGAATTAGTATTTTTTTTACATTATTATTATTACTTTTTGCATAATACTATCAAACACATACTTCTACAAAATTATCATTATTTATTTATATAACTATTATACAATTACTTTTATATAGTTAGGTAGTTACTATAAATATGGCACTATTTCTTAGACGCTTACTAGATTGAAGTAATAAAGTCTTAATTAGGTCTTTTATTATTGTGTATAAATAAAATATAATTGATTTCATCAGCATTGTTTTGAGGTAAAATTTTAAATATAGATATATATAAATTTGAAAATAAAGATTTTTTTGGCATACTGAAAAAATAGCTTCCTTTTGGTACTCGGAATAATTTCTCCAAGTTAACATATTAGTAGCCTCTCATTGGATGGTGTAGAATTTCTCTGCAATCATATCAAAAGATCAAGAGGGTTAACTAACCCGCTACAGATGATAATGACCCACCCGTCAAAATGCATGGTTTTATTACTATAGATCGCAGACAGATGTAGATTATATTTAATTAGTTTAATTAAGCTGGGTGGATTTGACAGATTAATCCAAAATATCAAGGACAGTTGGACAAAGCTGTTGCTTACAACCCTTTAACGAACCAAGAAATGATTAGATCTTGCTTTCGGATGGGTTACATTGGATTAATCTTGATGAAACCCAACAGCACCCACCTGTTCTAAAATGCTGAATCTATTAAGAATATTCCTAAGACATGGTATCAGGTTCCATAGGTGCACGAATGATCAGATCTCACCACTAATGCATGTGGAGGAAAACAACGACACGCGCGTTATTCTGTTCCCTGGAAAAAAGAAGCAGGTTCCGTAAACAACTGAACCTGTGTTTCACTATGCACATATCCAAGGGAAGCCAATAGGATTCCAAATCTTTTGACTCCGTTATTCATCGCTAGTCGTTTCTCTCCACTTTCTTGCCTAGTGATAAACTGATAATTGCTATTATTAAAAAAAAAAAGTGATAAACTGATAATATACTTATCGATATTCAGCATGTACTTTACATTTTTTTTTTTTGTAAATTGTGGGGACTAAAGCTCATTAGCCCCTAATACCAGGGGTGATAGTTTTACTTGTTTTTTAAAGCTTCTTCTTAATTGTTTGTCGCCTCAAGTAATTAAATTCACCTTTATGAAGAAAGAGGGTTTTTTTATATATAAAAAGAAACAAAAAACCAACTTTATTTCGTAATTCAGACACTTATTTTGTTGCTTGAGTAATTGTTTTTTTATTTTGTAATTCAACACTACGTGCTTGTCAATCGGTATTTTTTTATATTTTTTATTTATATAAAGTTATTCACATCATATTAAATATTAAATTCATACATTGCATGAGTAAAATTACTTATTATACCAGTCACATTAAATTAGGATCAAAGCTCTCAGAAAGAGAATTGCAAAAGAGAGAGCAAGAATCTCATTCCAAAAAATGATGATATAGTTATCAATAGGAACAGATCCTGCAAATTCCAAGCAAAAATACATGTTACAGAACTTGGAGCAAAAAAAAATTTGATTGAACACGAAACCACAATATCAGCGAACTGATATCAATTAGTAGATCACCAAATTAAAAAAAATAAAAAATTATGCCAATAGAAGCCGCACTGATCATGCCATGAGAAGTAATGAAATATGGCTATTTTAAAGGGCCTATAAATCTATTTTAATTTTGTAAATCCGCACTTTTCAATATGCATGTACCAGTACCAGTAGATATCACCAAAAGAACAAAAAATTATATCAGTAGAAAAACAATTATAAGGGGATTGGGTGGATGCTATTTTTTGTGAGTGGTATAATACAATTATCAGGGGATTGGGTCCATGCTTATTTTTGCTATGTTCATGGTATAGACGATAGAACTATCTTCTTGTTTGTTTTTGAAATAAATAGAATTGTAGTACAGAATTGGTGGTTTGGATTTGTCGTGAGAGGTTGAAATCACAATAGAATTGGTGAAGAATATGAATTGTGCAAGTGGAAGTAGGAAGTAGGAAGATGAGTTGTTTGAAAGTGTGTAACCCTTACATAGTAAGTGTTCTGAACTGTGATCCGGGATCCCGTTTGATGGGATCAATCAGACATGCATACTACCGGACTCCTCCTAGCTAGGGTAGAGGAAGACTCACGACGTGCTCCGAACTACGGATTACGGCCCTTAAATAGTGTTGGGATACGACATCGTGGATGATAGATTCACGCAGAGGATGAATCCCTAAATATCCGTAACTGCTAATCATCAACTTACGATATTATAGGATCTATAGATATCTTTGATGGCTAGATACTTTCCATATCTTAATCTCGGATTCACAGGGATGTATCCTATAATAATGGAAAGGTGATCCTTATCAGGATACTAATCCTAAATTACCTGCATTCAGTAAGGATCCTACTAGGATTCCGTATACGCTCTATAAATACATTGTTGAGCCATCCTAAGGAGGTAACTTTGAATCCAATCCTTTAAACCTTCTTGTGCACTGCCTGACTTGAGCGTTGGAGTCCCTTTGCAGGTACCCACCCCCTTGTGCAACACGTTCAACTGCTGCTCAAAGGAGAAATCACTGTTACGTGCCTATCTCAGGTATTCTCTGAACCAGATTTAGAACATTGACACCGACTGTGGGGAAACCATAAAATTCTAATCCCACCCAATCATGGTGAATACGAGGCAAAACTCGAGAAGAAATGCCGCACAAACCTCTGTCAACCAGAGACAGGATCCTGACATGCAACGTCCACCACCACCACTGCCTCCACTTGTGGCTCAAACCTCTGCTATGAGAAATCAGGCACCCGGATCAGGAAGCCGACATGATGGGCACTCCACTCCTTTTCTGAGGAGTCTCCTAACCCATCGCGCAGGATTTCTGTCAAGGAAAGACTTGAATTCTCAGCCCAGAGAGGTGACCAGAGCCTTCAAGAACGCAGGATTCCGGTACACCAACGTTTGGGAATCCCGAGCAACGAGTTCGATGATCGTGCATCCCGCTCCGAATGCACACATCAATCTCAGGGCTCCCAACGCCAATTTTAGGATATGTTGCAGCAACATATGGACTTGCTCAATGACCAATTCAGGAGGCTGGAAGACATGCAGCGAGCCATGCATGAAAACCAGCCAAAGCCGCGCCACCGTGATAGACGAACCGACGTGGAAAATAACAAAAGGAGGGCCCACGACGATGAGGGAATTCCTAATACTGGGGACAATAACAGGAATCGCGGAACTATGGAACAACCTTTCTCCGATCGACTCATGGAGTTCCGGGTTCTAAGAAATTTCAAGTTTCCTCCAAACCTGAAAATTTAAGACGGAACCACGGACCCCCAGGAACACATAAATGCCTACGAGTAGTCTCTATGTTTCTATGGCGGATCCATGGAATTGTTGTGCTGAGCCTTCCCTCTCTCCATAAAAAAGGGGGCCCTTAAATGGTTTACCAGCCAACTGCGGGGGACCATCGTGGATTGGTCGGACCTCAAACAGCGTTTTCTGCTACAATACACCACGAACAAGGAACAACCTAAATCCATCGAATCTTTGGCTAAGATCCTCCAGGGAAAGGACGAGAGCCTCCGGGATTACGTTAGGCATTTTATGACTGCCTACACTAATGGGGAAAATTTTGAAGACAGAATAGCCTTGCATTATGCCAAGAGCGGCCTCCGGATAGGCTCTGAATTCTTCAAGTCCCTGGCAAAGAAGAAACCGGACAATCTGACCGACTTTCAGAAACGATCCGAGAAATATGTCTACTTGGAGGAGGCAATAGAAGACCATAGGAGGTGGGACAAGGGCGAACCTTCTTACCAAAAGCCCAACCAAAATTCCTTAAGGTCACGACCCCCAAAGGGTAGCCCACCCTGGAGAAATTATTCTGACTACACTCCTTTGAACACGCCTCGGGAAACAATCTTGAGGGGAGTGATGAACATGGAGTTTCAGAACGTCCGGAGACCGCTCCCTATCAAGAAACACAAGCAGAAGGATCACTCCAAACATTGCACATGGCATAAGGCCTATGGCCATGATACAAAAGATTGCTATCAGTTGATCGATGCCATTAAATTTTTAATCAAGGCCGGACGCCTGCAGCAGTATATCCTTCGTGTACAAAACAACGAGGGGGACAGTAGACGTACCCCGCGTCGGGGTCCGTCCCCTCCGCGTAGAAGAAGGACAAGAAGTCCTAGGAGAATATCCCAGACTCCACCTCGCCGGGATAACAGCGATCGACAGGGTCGGACCAGGAAAACTCCCCCCATTGACAACAACGACCATCGCACCGAGCCCAGCAGAACGATCCATACCATTGCCGGAGGGGGATCTTCCAATGGAACTTGAAAGAAAGCCCTTAGAATGACAATTTTTAGCGTGGTCCACTCAGAACTAAGAACACAAGCACAGAATAGAAAAACGCCTCTCATCACATTTTCAGACGAAGACTACGGCGGCATAATCCCGGACCACGATGATCCACTCGTAATCTCCGGGGTAATTTCCAATGCTGAGGTCCGCCGAATTTTCATCGATCAAGGGAGTTTAGCCAACATTATATTCCTAGATCTCTATCAGAAGTTGGAGCTCCCGCAATCTGACTTGACTCCCCACGTAGGAGAACTGACGGGTTTCACTGGCGAGAAGATCACCCCGGTCGGATATTACGAAACCCACTTAACCCTCGAGTCATCTAAATTCTTCAGGACTGTCAAGGTAAGGTTCCTAGTTGTGGACTGCCCTTCGATTTATAACATTATCCTAGGCCGTCCTTCCCTCAACGCCCTTGGAGTGGTGGTATCCACCACCCACCTCGTGATGAAGTTCCTCAATAAAAACAACGATGTCGTCACTGTTAAAGGCGACCAAGTTGCTGCCAGGAAATGCTATAATGAGAGCTTGAAGATTTGTAAAGTGCCCCGAAGGTCGAGTCCCGTCGTCTTAACCCCGGCTATCGACCAGGTTAATATTTTAATGACCGAGTTGGACGTCAGAGAAGAAATTCGGGGTACTCGTCCCCATCCTGAAGGTGAACTGGAGTCACTTCAACTCGGGACCAACCCAGAACAGGTCATCAAGATCGGAGCTCGTCTGGGTGAAAAAGGAAAACAAGAAGTCTCAGAACTCTTGTTGAGAAACAAGGACCTTTTCGCGTGGACTTTCTCCAATATGCCCAGACTCGACCCCAGCTTTATTTGCCACCGATTGTCAGTTAAAGAAGGTACCAGGCCGGTCGCTCAAAAGAAGAGGAAGGTCGGACTAGAAAGGCAGCAAGTCGTCGAAGACCAAGTTAAAGAGCTACTAAATGGCAACTTCATCAGAGAAATTTCCTATACCACATAGCTTTCCAACGTGGTTCTGGTAAAAAAATCCAACGAAAAATGGAGAATGTGCGTAGACTACACTGACCTGAATAAAGCCTGTCCCAAGGACCCATACCCACTCCCCAATGTGGACAAATTAGTGGATGGCTCCTCAGGGTTTAGATGACTCTCGTTCATGGATGCATATTCCGGGTACAAGCAGATTCCCATGTACGCTGGGGATGAGGATAAAATTGCCTTCATTACCGATAGGGCGAGCTACTGCTACAAGGTCATGCCTTTCGGCCTAAAGAATGCAGGAGCCATCTACCAGAGGATGATGAACAAGGTTTTTGAAAACCAAGTGGGAAAGATGCTAGAAGTTTATATAGATGACATGATAGTAAAGACCCCACACAGCGGATCCTACGCAGCAGACCTCGAGGAAGTATTTGCACAACTCCGAAAGTACAACATGAGGTTGAACCTGGAGAAGTGCGCTTTTGGGGTTCAGGCCGGTAAATTTTTAGGATTTATGCTAACTCATAGAGGAATCGAAGCCAATCCGGACAAATGTCAGGCCGTCCTCAACATGAGAAGTCCCCAGAACGTCAAAGAAGTACAACAGCTTACGGGGCGCATAGCGGCCCTCACAAGATTCTTAGCCAAAACAGCTCACAAGTCTCTCCCCCTCTTCAAGTTACTCAAGAAGGGAAAAAGTTTTGAATGGACCAAAGAGTGCGAGGACGCCTTCACATCATTAAAAAACCTCTTGTCCTCGCCTCCTATCTTGATGAGGTCGAACACCGGGGATACACTCTACTTGTACCTATCCGTCCACGACGAGGCCGTAAGCTCAGTCTTGATCCGGGAAACCGACGAAGGACAAAAGCCTGTCTACTTCGTAAGCAAGGTCCTCCAGGGCCCCGAGCTTCGATACCAAAAGGTTGAGAAAGTTGCCTTTGTGCTCATTATCACTGCAAGAAGACTTCAACAATACTTCCAATGCCACTCAGTGGTGGTAAGAATAGACCAACCTATCCGACAGGTGCTACACAAACCAGATTTGGCCGTACGAATAATTGCATGGTTGATTGAACTCTCAGAGTTTAGAATTACATACGAACCACGACTTGCAATAAAAGCCCAAGCGTTGTCTGACTTCCTAGCGGAACTCACGACAGACAACGGCGATCCTAAGAAAGCCTTCTGGACCATCTTTGCTGACGGATCATCGAACCCCAAAGGAAGCAGGGTCGGAGTTATTTTGGAAAATTCAGAGGTTTTGATCTTGGAGCACTCCCTAAAGTTTGAATTCCCAACCTCAAACAATCAGGCCGAGTATGAGGCCTGCATTACCGGTTTGCTAATGGCAAAGGATATGGAGGCAACGCGGATCATACTTTGCAGTGATTCCCAGCTAGTAACTTCCCAAATCCGAGGTGACTATCAAGCTAAAGAACCCTTCCTGCAGAAATACTTGAGCAAGGTCCAGGAACTTTTGAGAGGTTTTGAAGAGGTCAAGATAGAGCACATCCTAAGAGAACAGAACTCCAGAGCAGACCTTCTGTCTAAACTGGTCAGCACGAAGAGCCCCAGCAACAACCAATCTATAATCCAAGAAACCCTCTCCCAACCCTCCATCACGGATCATAGCATATCCCAAGTGGAGGACCATCAGCCATCTTGAATCACCCTTATACTGGGCTATTTACAGCATGGAAACTTACCAGCAGACCCGAAAGAAACTTCCAGATTGGTAAAGACCGCGGTCAGATACACCATTTACGATGGCTGCCTATACCGACGTGGTTTCTCCTCCCCTCTTCTAAAGTGCTTAACCCCAAAAGAAGCAGAATACGCCCTAACTGAATTTCATAAAGGAAGTTGCGGTCACCATTTAAGAGCCAAAGCCCTAGCCCAAAAAGTATTAAGGGCAGGATTCTATTGGCCGACAATGGAAGCTGACTCTCAAACGCATGTTCAAGTTTGCGACAAGTGTTAGCGCCATACAGATCACTTTCAAGCCCCTTCTGAAGAGCTATTTACAACGTCAGTCCCTTGGCTCTTTTACAGGTGGGGTATGGATATCTTAGGTCCGTTCCCCTAAGTACCGGGGCAGTTTAAATACTTGGTGGTAGCGGTAGACTATTTTACCAAATGGATCGAGGCCAAACCTCTGATCACTGTCACCTCGGCGCAGATTCAGAAGTTTACTTGGTGTCATATTATCACCAGGTTCGGCATACCGAAATCTATCGTCACAGATAACGGTACTCAGTTCAAAGATAAAACTTTTGAAGAGCTACTAGCCAGACTGAAAATAAAGCACCACTGCAGCTCCGTCGAGAACCCCAGGACAAATGGACAAGCTGAGGCCGCCAATAGAATCATCGTGCGAGGCTTAAAAAAGAGGTTAGATGAAGCCAAATGGAACTGGGTCGAGCAACTCGACCATGTTCTCTGGGCATACCAGACCACTCCCCATTCCACGACGGGAGATACCCCTTTCAAATTGACCTATGGCTGCGAGGCCATGATCCCAGTCGAGATAGGGGAGCCCAGCTGGCGCTACCAACAGTTCTCATATGACAGCAACACTGGTCTAATCAGATAGGACCTGGACTTGCTCGAAGAAAGAAGAAACGTAGCTCACATACGGGATGCCGCCCTCAAGCAGAAAAGAGCGGCCAGGTACAACAAGAAAGTGGTCCCAAGGAAATTCCAGTCGGGCAACCTAGTGCTCAAGAGAGCCGACATAGGAGGGAAAAATGCCTCCCAAGGAAAACTAGCCCCTAACTGGGAAGGCCCCTACCGTGTCGTCACCAGTACGGGTAAGGGACCTTACACCCTGGAAATGTTATCTGGAACCCCGGTCAAGAATTACTGGAATGCGGATAAGTTAAGAAAATACTATAGCTAAATGCCCATAGTGGCTTAGCCCTCTAGTAGAATTATCTTTGATCCGTTCTTGTTTTGAATAAATACGCTGTGTACGGACTCTCATCCTCCCAATGTCATCAATAAAATAGTTATTCAGGTACCAAGGCTAGTCTAACGCGCTGCTCTAACTGCTAAAATGTCAAATCGATAGGAGGCAGTACGGATCATATGTACACACTCCTTCTTTATACCCAAGCCAAGAAAGGGTCCCAAAATCTATATGATTATTAGGGTACCTACCCCGGGCAAGGTCAAATAATGTTGATGCCTTAGGTAAAAGGGTTTTCACGTAAAATACCCTAAGCCAGGGCGTTACTTTTACCTATATCTGCAATTCCAAACGCTTCCCATAGCAAGTACTGGAATATGGATTAAGGTTTTACTTTGCCTAAGTCTAAAATTTCATGACGTTTGATTATTATAAGCGTTAGATTACAAACCAAGGCATTATTCCTACCTAAGTCAAGTGGAATGTCATTCACTCAATGGTATGAGTGAAGGATCCCGGACCATGATTTCCTACGACAAACAGTTTTCTAAGTTTATTAGAATGACTATAAAATAGGCATTGGACCCAAGTCGGACCATGAAAAACATGAATGAATGGTTAAACGAAGTAATTAATTATAAAACCCCAATCACAGGGCAATTATCTATACAAGTAACAAAACCCCACGCAGGGGCAGAAAACAGGAACTGAAAAAAGTAAGACAACTTAAACGTCGGCCTCTTCTCCTTCCGGGATTTGAATAACCCCCGGGTTGCCACCAAGAGCTTTCGCGGCTAACTCTTCTGCAGCTACAAGTTGGCCGTTATGAAAGATTTTATCCTGGGTAACACCCTCCAAGATAAGGGCGACCCTGGGATTGAAATGGTGGATTTGCGCCACGACATTCTGGAACTGCTCTCCCCCGACCTTTCCAGCTACTTCGTCTAGCTCCTCCACCTCCTTTTCAAGCTTTGTCACCTCGGCCCTCAGTGCGCCAATGCTTCAGTCGGCTTCAAGCTTCTCGGTCCTCCTGGCAGCCTTAGAGTCCGCCAATGCCTTTTCCAGTTCAATGACCCTCTTTTCCAGTTCGACGGCCCTCGCCCTACTATCCTCGTTGGCTTTTAAGGACGCGGTCAACTTCTGGTCTATCAGCATTCTCGATAGTCTCCTCAATGACACGGATCTCGGCTGCCGCCCGGAGAGCTTGCCTCTGAAGTGCAGCTAAGGTTCGGGCCAAACCTTGCTCGGTAATATGCTGCCTCACATCGCCACTCAAAAATCGCCCATATATGAAAGGGCCGGGGTCAGAGCGCCCCGTGATGATTGGCAAGAAGTCCGCCCTTTCCCTTTTGTCGCCCTCCAGTGACCTTTCATCGTGCTCAGAAGGCCCTTCGACAGCTTGCATTTTTCTCCCTTTAAAATTATGGGTAGGGGATCCCGGTTGATCTTGTTCTCCGATGACAACACCCTGGTCGGAGGAGGCCGGAACGACTATGTAGGAAGAAGTCGCGGTCTTCTTCCCTTTCCTCCGGTTCCTTGAAGAATGCAGGGTAACCATGGAAGACTCAGAAGTCATGTTGCTAACTGAAAGAAAACAGAAATAAGTACAGTCAACACATCACGAAACATTGATATATGAAGACAGAGCAAACACTTAGGGATACTACGGGTAAAAACGCCCTAATTCCTACCTAATAAAGCGTAAAGAAGATCATCACTAGGGATACAAAGAACATCTCTAATATTGATGTTCCCATGCTTCTTGGCATATCGGGTTATGAACCTGATAGTCCTAAGCTCCTCGGGGTCGAGATCTTCCTCCTCTTTTTCAATCAAGTTGATGAGCACGTCCCAGCACCTCTGCGTCCAGTAAAGAGAAAATTCTGGCTCCCCGTCCGGTTTGAGGAAGAATGGTTGACATCCTTCCTTGGCTTTTACCTTGAAGAATGCAGTCTTAAACCCTTTGAAGCTTTCTTCGAAAATATCAAAGGACTTACGACCAAGTCGTGACCGAATGACAAGCCAACTCGTTTGCCTTGTCGTCCCCTGGGTGTTTATTCTTGTATAATAATAAAAAAAGGTGTTCACAGAGCACTTAAGGCTCATTAACCGGCAAAACCTCTCAAACGAGATGATGTAGCCCCAACCGTTAGGGTGGATCTGCGAAGGGGCCACATGGAGAGTACGGAGGACGGCCATTTGGAAGTCTGAAAACAGCATCCTAAGCCCCAACTTTAGGAAAAGTGACTCATACAGGAACATGAAATGTGAACCAGCTTCTCGACAGGAACACACTCTCTCACTCCAGTTTGGGCAGTTAATAAAATTAAAATGTTTTTTTATAAAAAGTATTAAAAAAATTAAAAAATATTATTTATCTTATTTTATAAAAAAATATTTTAATTTTCTTAATAAATATTTTTAGAATGCTTGTTAGCAATATTTTTATTTAATTACTTAATATTTCAATTTGTTTCAGTTTATTTTTAAAAAATCAATGGAAGCCAAACACAAATTTGAGTTTCAAAACTTATACTTACATGAAGTATTAAAATAAAATACTATGTAGAGTTGTAATGTTGATGTATAAAGTAATTTTTTATTAATTAATTTTTAAAATAATCTCTATGAAGGTAAAAGTTATAAGAGATAAACTCCTATTGTTTAAAAAATTAGGAAATTGGTATGTAGTAGGATTCATTATCCCATTCTTCCACTCATCTTAATGTGACAGGTGTTGGCATAAAAGGGTTTATAACATTTGATATACTATATTGAAGGATTAAGATAATTAGGAGGATGATGTTTTCCTCGGAGAATGCTACTGTGCACCCGTTCTTTATGTGGGGCACTAAAGCACCTCAATTTTACCTGTGATTACATGTTACTAACTTCTTTTCCTGTCTAACTTCCGTTCAATGGTGGATGCAGACGGTCACGCTTTGTCGATTATGGCAACCCAAACTATCAAGCCACACCTAGCCACTTCACCCGCAGCCACCATCGAACCAGCCACCTGTCATATTTGAGGTTTACCTGTTTCACAGGTAGAGAATGGTTAATTTCAACTGTTGATCACATTTCACCTCTTTTTCTACCATATCAATGGTTAATATTTGAGGTGTATTAGGGTGCATGTAAGACAAAGTCGTATTTCCTTACCATGCTCGGTTGTTAATTTGTTGTCGAGTCATTGAGGTCACCAATTTAGATGATAACCAATTCCACGTTTCCAATTCCAATGCAAAATGACAATAAATTTTGGTTAAGATGCTGGGGAATTTAGGTAAAGAAAATTTGCAGCTCACCTTTATCGAAGACCATGGTAGGCGGGGACAACTTTGCATAGGGGTAGAAATAGGTTAGGACAGGTCAGACTTTGCCTTAAATAGGTTTGACTTGTATCTCAATTATAAGGTCTGAGCTTGGTCTATGAGCTTGTAATAGGCCGATTTTAAAGGTCTGGTCTGACCCTTTTAAAAGTCTGGCCTAACTCGAAAGCCTATTTAAAAATCTATTTTACAATGAGATATTTAAATAGGCTAACAGACCTACATTTCAATAGGTCAATAAGCCTTTACATAGGCTAACAGACGTACCTTTAAATAGGTCAACATGTCTTACATAAGCTAACAGACTTACCTTTAAATAAGTTAATATGCATTTACATAGGCTAACAGGCCTAGACCTTGAAATAAGCCAACGGGTCTACTCAAAGCCAATAGGCTTTTGTTATAATTTAACACTCACCTTCTAATTTTATAGAAGTTCATCACTTTCTTACTCTAGTCTTTAGTCGATGTGGGACTTGGAGATATATCAAGTTGCTCACTTTCTTATTCTAGTCTTTCAAGTCTTACATCGATCAAAGATCAGAATAAGAAAGTAGTGAGTATCTATAAAAGTAGGGAGTAAATGTTAACTTATTATTTTCATTCTAATAAATATATTATATATAAATATATTAATAAATATGTTATTTCTATTTTAACTTACTAACTTAACTTTAGTTACTGATTTTTATAAAAATTTAATTAAAAATATATTAATATAATAAATTAATAATTTTTATTATAATTTATAATTATTATAATAATATATATATTATATTATATATAATTAAATAAGTCATACTTGTCTTGTGATAGCTACATAGAATGCAGTTATTTGTGCCCTATCCTTGTGCTAGAATGAATGTTATATCCTTGTTTAAATGCATATTTGGAGGGTTTTGTACTTATATTTGTCATATTCTGATTCTAAGCCTTTCTGATATGTTATTGTGCAAAACTGAGCTTTAATGATCATGGATTGAGTAGATTTATATATGTTATTGATTTGGTGTTTTCTCTATGATAGGAGGGTCTCCAAACAAGGTTAAATATGGAGCAATTGAGCTTAAAGAGGAAGAGAAGCCAAATTGGCATTCCAAAGAAAGCAATGCCATGCAAGAAAGAGGATTTTCAGCCTGGTCATACTTGGACCCGGGGCAAGAGCGTCGCGGCGTAGTGAAGTGAACGTTGCGGCGGTACATAGACCGACCCATTGTGCGCTGCGGCGCGCATATGTGGGCGCCGCGGCGTAAAGGCGGCTGCTGAACCTATAAATAGATTTTTACACATTTTTCTCAAAACCTCTCCCCTCTCTCTCCGTTTTCTCTCTGTTTTTCTGAGTTTTGGCCATTTGGCCATCTCTCTCTTTTTAGGTTTAGTTAGTTTAGTTAGTTTAGGTTAGTTTTAGGTTAGATAGCTTGGCTAGATCTTCATGGATGGTGGATTGGAGGCTAGGATCAAAGGATTGAAAGAGGATTCAAGTTTCAGAGACAAATCAATGAGTTTCTTTCTCTCTTTTCCCTTTCTCTCTTCTCTTCCTTATCTTTTGTATAGTTAAGCTATGTTTTAGGAATATTCTGGATCCTTTGATATATATTAATGATGTGGTTTTTCTCTAAGTTTGTATGGATGTTTGATTATGGTTCAATCATTATCTGTACTTAATGCTTGTTCTTGGTTGGCCTCAATTGCATGATCCTAATATTGGTAAATGAACTAGACATAGGGATTTGTTGATATGGATATGGTGTGGTTGATACATGTTTGGCGAGTTCAATTGGCTTGGATGAGTTGATTCGTTAATAGGATAGAAATATACCTATTAACCATGTATAGTGTGTGATTGAGAATAGATCGTTCATGAGTGGAAGTTGCACTAGCTCTCAAGGAAACTTAGTGAGTTGGGCAATTGAAACCAAGGTTGATTGACCTAGACATAGGGTTTTGACTAATGAAGATTCTCAAGGTAACCTAATCAATGCATTTGTGTTTATGAGGGGAATTGCATGTTGTTGATAGATGTAGGAAGTGAAGGAGGATTTCCTGAAACCTAACCGCTTTTAGGTTTAGTGCTTTTGTAGGTTAGATAGTTTTTATATTATTTTCTTATTTTTATGTCCTTGTCTAGAATTGATTAAGCTATTGGTTGGTATTTAGCTTTATATCGTAATATCCTCGTGAGAACGAACTTTTACTCTGTATCTGTATTACTTGTGCGACCCGTGCACTTGCGGTTAGCAAATGGGCAACACGTTTTGACCCTAAACAAGTTTTTTTAGCGCCGTTGTCGGGGATAGTTTTTATATTGCTAATATCAACAATGAGTTTGATTGGTTCTAATTCAAGTTGTATATAAGTTGTATATAATCTATGTTTCGTTTATGTTTTTTAGTTTCAAATAAGAAGCCGGGTGATTTCATTCATACGAGGCCCTTGAGGGAATTCGCGACTCTTGAAAGGAATATCCTTGGATCAAGTTCTTGAAGACTACTCATCCGCAATACTTCAATTTTGGTGACAAAGTCCTGCTGAGACTATAACTCAGGCCCTTCGTGGGAGGGTACCCCATGTTTGTGTTTCATTCCTGTTTTTACTTTGTGCATAAATATGTAGTATGTTAATGTGTTATGTTAAATATGTTAGCATATTAGTTTGTTAGTTGTGTTAATGTGTTTTTGTTAGTATGTTCGTGTATATAAGTGTTAGTATGTTAGTTTAGAAGTTTATAGTTTTTGTTAGTTGTTATGTTTTAGTTATGTTAGTGTTTGTTTGTTTATGTTTTCGGTGTTGTTTGTGTTTAGTTAGTATATAGGTTAATATGTTCATTAGGTTAGTTTAATGTTTGTGTTTGTTTTTCTAGTTTTAAGTTTGTTTAGGTTTGTATATAGGTTAGTAAGTTGTTTATATGTGTTATTTCGTGTGTGTTGTACATTTCTGTAATTTAGCTTTTTGAACAAGTTTTGTTGCAGTTAGAGACCCATAAGAGCCAAACCCAAAGAAAAAGCGTGTTTGTTTGCTAAATTTAGCAGCTTGTGTAGTCACGCCGCGGCGTAGGGTAGCACGCGCCTGCGGCAAGGGGCGTTTCTACATAATTATGCAGCTTTTTGTGAGCACCGCGACCTAAGCATGGGTGCGCCGCGGCGCTGATCCCCTGTTTTTGCTATTTTTGTTTTTATTTTTGTTATTTTTTCTGTTTTGTAGTATTTAATAATGCTCAGTACTTGTCTCAGGTTCCCTATAGGCCATGTTCATTAATGATACATTTCATTTTAGGTTTGGGGGAGTATCTTTACATGTTTTGTTACTTTTATGCTTAATGTTAACATGTATTGGTATTTTGAGTATGCAGTGATTTTAGTCATCATATTTTCATGATTATATTCTGTTTTGACTATCACTGATGTGCTGATGACAGAATTTTCAATTTTCATTTTATGCAAAAGATGTTATGTATGCTTGAACTTAGAAAGTTGAATCCATTTGAATGCATGACATGTTGCAAGAATGTTGATGTTGTTTTTGGTTATCCATGATTTGAAAGGTTGCTATTTGCCCCTTTTTCAGTGAAACCTTATGTGATTTGATGCATGTGAAACAATTTAGTTGCTTTTGATGCATGATTTACATCTCACTTAGATGCAAGTGTAACTTTGAAAATGATACGAGTGCACGTTTTGAGAATGTTCATGGATGTACATGCAGAGTTTTGATTATCCTTGAAATTGTTTTTGAACTCTCTTGAGGCGAAATTCTAAGTTGTGCATGATTGAGGAGATGATTAGGGCATTGTTTGGACCGATTGAGCCTTAAAAAGCTTACCTGATATGATGATATCCTTAGGTCCCTTTTTGAAGCCTTAAACTATTTGGCCTTATTTGTTTTTCATAACCATTGTGTTCGTTAACCTGTTAACCATTCTAATGCATGTGAAAGCATGTCATTTTCTTTCTACCCTTATTGTTTGTTGAGTATATGATGTGTTATTTCTTGAAATGAGTCTAATGATTAGGGGTATGAATATTCACTACAAAATGAGCCTAAAGGAACCAGATGCAAAACAAAGAAAAGAAAAAGCATTGCTTTGCAAAAATAGAAGAAAGAAAAGAAAGAGAAAATAAAAAGAAAAATGAAAATGAAAAGAAAAGCAAAAGCTTAAGAAAAATAAAGTTCAAAAAAGCATCGAAAATGGTTCTGGAAAGTTTTATGCTCTCACAATTGAATACCCTGCTAGTATCAGTTTGTGACTCATGTCTTGGAATATCATGTTTATGTGTCTTAATATTTGTATTGTATCTTTCCCGTTCATTTCTTTCGCCTATACCATTGGCCTAACAATATAAGCTGATTAGGTCCCTTTTAATCTTCAATCTTATATGATTTACATTAGTGGAGAGAGAGTTGATTTACAATCTTGTGGATTCTGTGAATCATATGCATGTATGCTTATAAACTTATCTGAATGTGTATGACTTGATTAGAAGAAGTTTATCTTGCATGTTTGTGATAAATGTGAATTGCATGGAGAGTTTTCTGGCTTGTTAGCATGTTTAGGATTGTATATGTGTGGAACTGTTTACGGGGCATTTGCACTTTTTGAGTATTGATGCAGTCATTACACACTAGTATTTGTTTTTGATTGAAAAAGAAGATTGAAATATATTTACTGAATGAAAAAAATTGATTTTAATGTTTCAGTGATTTACTTAGTTCTATTTGGTTTTGCTCGAGGACTAGCAAAATGTAGGTTTGCGGGTGTGATAGCTACATAGAATACAGTTATTTGTGCCCTATCCTTGTGCTAGAATGAATGTTATGTCCTTGTTTAAATGCATATTTGGAGGGTGTTGTGCTTAATTTGTCATATTCTGATTCTAAGTCTTTCTGATATGTTATTGTGCAAAACTGAGCTTTAATGATCATGGATTGAGTAGATTTATATATGTTATTGATTTGGTGTTTTCTCTATGATAGGAGGGTCTCCAAACAAGGTTAAATATGGAGCAATTAAGCTTAAAAAGGAAGAGGAAGCCAAATTGGCATTCCAAAGAAGCAATGCCATGGCAGTCAGAGCACGCCGCGACGCAAAGAGGATTTTCAGCCTGGTCATACTTGGACCCGGGGCAAGAGCGCCGCGGCGTAGTGAAATGAACGTTGCGGCGGTACATAGACCGACCCATTGTGCGCCACGGTGCGCATATGTGGGCGCCGCAGCGTGAAGGCGGCTGCTGAGCCTATAAATAGATTTTTACACGTTTTTCTCAAAACCTCTCCCCTCTCTCTCCGTTTTCTCTCTGTTTTTCTGAGTTTTGGCCATTTGGCCATCTCTCTCTTTTTAAGTTTAGTTAGTTTAGTTAGTTTAGGTTAGTTTTAGGTTAGATAGCTTGGCTAGATCTTCATGGATGGTGGATTGGAGGCCAGGATCAAAGGATTTAAGGAGGATTCAAGCTTCAGAGATAAATCAATGAGCTTCTTTATCTCTTTTCCCTTTCTCTCTTCTTTTCCTTATCTTTTGTATAGTTAAGCTATGTTTTAGGAATATTCTGGATCCTTTGATATATATTTGTGAACACCCAATTTTGACCGGACTAAAAGAAAATAAAAAAGAAACAAAAAAGAGAAAAATAAAAAAAAAGAAAAAAAAAGATTCTTGTTATTTTTTTTTATCCATCTTTTTAACCCAAATACTTAAGCCCAAAATATAATAGAAAATGAAAAAATAATAAAAAAAAAAAAAGAAAATAATAAAAATAATAATAATTAAAAAAAAAAAATTTGTTTTCGTTGGGATAAAAATCATTTTTTTCTTTAGCCATGCAAAGATCACCACTCTGGCACAGGGGACAAGCACTTTTGCCTCCCATTCTCTTTTTCCACAGTGCACAGTTTTTGCTCCCCATTTAGTTTCCCACTAGCACTACTGAACAAACAGATTCCCTCACTAATTGCACCTACTCCCTCACTGATTCACCCACTCCATTATCACCTGGCTGCTAGCAACTAATAAGAGAGGACGAACTTCAAGATTTAGGGGGGGATCTCTCCAGGAGGAGCGGAGATTCAACTTTCAACCCCCATTATCCTGGATAACCTCTCCTCACTATCTCCACGCCCTCTTCCTCTCTCTCAGGAGGACACCATCTTGCTGCCAACTTTAACACCTCACCACCCCAAATCGTAACTACCACGAGCTCAAGCCTCTTCCCTTTACCCCCTCATTTCGACAACCCCACAAACCAACCTCTACCAAAAGCCGAATTTGATCCCACCTCCACTTTCAATCTCATTTCCACGTCCAACCTTCACTATTCACCTTCTCCAATCTCCCATACCACCGCGAACCCCTTCACTAAAACCAACGGAACCCTCAACCGACCGTCGGATAACTACCACCTCTCAACCGACCGTCGAACCACCCAAGAACCAAAACCGACCGTCGAACCGTCCTCTCATCCGACCGTCAGACTACACAACCACCCAAGAACAGAAACCAGACGCGTCGAATACCATATCCCTAAACCGACCGTCGAACTCAAAACCCCAAATCCTCTCTCATCCGACCGTCGGACCCCCAAGCTCCACCCTATTCGACTGTCGAACCACCCCAGTTACCACACCTTACTGACCCCTCTTCGACCGTCGAAACCCCAGAGGCCAGATCCTTCCCTTCAACCAACCGACCGTCGACTCCTGAATCCCTCTATACCCGACCGTCGAACTAACGATCATCATGCCCCCACCGTCTGTCGAACCTATCCAAACCTCACCTAACTAGATCCCCTCAACCGACGACGAACCCCGGGCACCGTCGAATCCCAAATTCCATCATATCCGACCGTCGAAGCACCCAACCTCCCCGAACCGACCGTCGAACCACACCGCCTACCATCACCTCACCGACAACCCATCCAAACTCCATCCCCTCACTCGACCGTCGAATCCATCAACCTTCCTCACCGACCGTCGGACCGCATGTGCCGATCCTTCACTTTACCACCCACATTCATCTCCACCCGACCGTCGAACCGTGAGCTCCACTCCTCTCACCGACAAGCCATCCAAACCTTCACACCATCAACCAAACTCCGTCCACCCGACCGTCGGACCCCAAAAGCAAGACCATCTACATTCTCTAACTCGACCGTCGAACCTCAGCTAGGTTGCCCCTCACCGACTGTCGAACTCCTCACTGACAACCCATCCAAACTCCCCTCACCGACTGTCGAACTCCTCACTGACAACCCATCCAAACTCCCCTCACCGACCGATCCAAGATCCTTTCCAACAGACCGTCGAATTCCAGATCTTTTCCAATCGACGGTCGAATTCGTCCTATCCTCACCTCCATTCGACCGTCGAATCGAAGAAGCCAACCACCCTCTCCTGCTAATCTGGTCGTAAACGAGGTCCTTACTGTTGCATCTTTAATTTTATATCTCCCAGTTTTGGATTATCTGTTTCTTGATTTTCTTTTTACGTTTCCTTGTTCTTTTTATTTCATTTATTATCAGTTTGTTGGGCTAGATTTTGGGAGTTAAAAAATGATAAATAAAGAAATAATTAAAATTTTTTTAAAAAGGAATAAAAATGGGTTATCTGAGTTGCGACAGCTTGCTAACCCTTATATTTTGTAAACATCTGAGTTGCGACAGCTTGATGATTTACAATCTTAAATAAAAAATTTCGTAACAAACTCGATAATCAATGGGTGACGTCTCTAGCGTGACGCGAGCTTCACCTATTTAATCCTTAATTTGAATAACTGAGCCGCGACGGTTTGTTAATTCAAATTCCAAAAAAATCATTTTAAATAAAATCAACCAACCCACACTTATTTTATAGAGAACTACGTAACTTTGAGTTCCCCATTGCACCAGGGGATACGTAGGAGCAGAATTTCATTTCTGTCAAGCCAAATTTAAATTTTCACAATTTTGTGGTTTCGCTTTTTAGTTACAATGTTTGCAAAAGGGGTAAAATAAATATTTTCAAGGATTGTTAATAATTTGCACAATTAATCTAAGGTACCGTCTTAGACGGTGCTTAGGTGCAAATGGGATTAAGTTTCCACCCTTCCCTAAGCATAACCGACTCCCGAATCCAATCTGTTCCAAAGACCATTTCCAAATAAAAGGTTTTCTAATTTTTCCAAATTCAAATAAAATTGGTGGCGACTCTTAAAATTAAAATAATTTAATTCGTGTTGCTATTTCACACATTAATTTTACTGGTCGCGACAGATGGCGACTCACTGGGAGTTTTTGGAGAGTCAAGCCTGTCGTTGTTAGTTGTGCAAATTGTTAATAATTTTCATTTATTTATTTTACCCTTTTTATCCTTGTTTTTGTTTTCTTTTTGTTTGTAAATGGGCTTTATTTATTTTGTTCTATGTAAATATTTGATAGCGTTATCCCCGTGTTTGTTTTGACCGATATACTTGTATATAATTTGTACTTAATTGTGCATAATTGTTGAAACCTTAGGATAGATGATTCTTCATCGGCTATTGTATATATGTTTTTGCAGGTTGGGGGTAGTTTCTTTTAAATTTTTGTACAGTTTTGTACGTTCCCAAAGACCCATCGCACCTACACATAAAGCACACACAATCGAGTGGGGCCCTATACCCGGGTCTGAGTGAAGCCTAAATTAAGTAGAGGTTGCGTAGTGGTAACCATTTTGGATGTACATCCTGTTTGGTTATCGCGAAAACCTCATCTAGAGTGCGCCTTTTTCATGAATGTCCCACTCGTAGTTGGTTTACCCACTATTTCGTGGTCAACATTCTGAAATAGGACTTGGCTCTAGAGACCTCTAAAATAGAAGAGCCACCCTATGGAAGTTATCACGAACCAGAAAAACTCTTAGATCTTTAGGACAGAGAGTCCCAAGTTTAAGGCAACCTCATTAGGACACAAAGGGAGCGTATTTCTTCTTTCCTCATGCCATCCATTCTTAAAAAAACTAAAAAAAAATACATTTTCTTACATTCTTAAAAAAAAAAAAAACTTTAAAAATACATTTTCTTACATTCTTAAAAAAAAAAAATCATCTTGCATTTTTATAACCTCAAAAAAAAAAAAAAAAAATTGCATTTTCATGACATTGCATAAAGAAAATCATGCATTCCTAGCATTCAAAAAAAAAAAAATCATGCATTTTCATGACGCTCCAAGCATTCTAAAAAAAATCATGCACTTTCATGCCATCTTTAGCGTTTAAAAAAAATAATAATAAATAAATCAGCATTTTCATAAAAAATATTTCATGCATGGCATCTTTAGCATTCTAAAAAAATATATATAAAAAAAATAAATCATGCATTTCATTTCATGCATTTAAAAAGAAAATGTTTTCATTTCATTCATCTCATTTTATGCATGACATTCCTTGTATGATGTTACCGTGTTCGGCAACTATTGCAAGCGACTAAGGAAAGAAGACACCGCCTCAAATAATTTCAAGAACTTCCAGAGAATGCGAGAAATGGAGGTGATGAACCTTCTCCATCCGCATTATGAATAAAAACAAGAAGAAAAAAAAAAAAGACAGTTGTGTACCCGACAATGAGGTAGGTAGTGCCATTAAATCTTATCGGAAGCATGTGGAGACAACAATTGCGAGAATCTTGCAGTATGGATTTTATTGGCCTTCTTTATTCAAGGTCTGTTACACCTTTTATAGAAGTTGCGGAAATTGGTCAATAAAGTTTTGCTTTAAGACTCTCATCCGCACCTACTCCTTAGAAAATTGAGATATAGGAGGCGCGGTTCTTTTGTTGTCAAACACGTGTATTTTATGGGGCCATAGACATTGAGAATCCTAAGAATGGTAATACGCTTAAAGTTAATGGACCAAGACTCAACCATTTCTGGAACATCAAGTTGTTGAGTTCTCTGTGTTACCGGTTAAGTGGCGGATAACGGTACTCCGTGACTCTCAAGTCGGTTTGTTTTTCAGTTTCCCATAATAACTGATTTCTTCTCCTTTCAAAATGGATGCCATTCTTTCAAACCTAAGAAAATATTTTCCTTCTCTCCCTCTAAATGCTCTAACAAAAGTCTATGAAGCTAGGTGTGAAAGACTGAGATTGTTAATGTATAAGGGCATCCCAGAAGATATACGCTGGATAATCGAAGCAAAGGTTCGTTTAGTCAGAATCTTCGATTCATTTGTCCCATACATGCCTGGTCTCGGTAAAAGTTCATTTTCAAAAAGGAGAAGAGCAAAAAAAGAATGAAAGTTTGTTACAAGTGTGCACGATGGAATTGCAACACGCGATGTCACTGGGGATGGTTTCGTAAATAGAGAAGATAAAATATTCTTCATTAAGAATGGATCGAGTAAGGAGTCATTAGATAATATCTTATTGACTCTTGAGACGCATTCTTGTGGAGTTGTACAAAGCGTGAACTTCTTAGTTTGTGGAATCTCTTCAAGGACGAGCGGGAGCGTTACAGTCTTGGGAATCGACTCAAAAAGACCACTGTTTGCCAATTTATAAGAAAATTGGATGGGAAGCTTATCCTCGACTCATAGAAGGCGTTTAAGCCGTTTCGGACGTGAAACCAGAGGAAGATGTGAGCCACAATCACAACAACATGTATATATTATCTTTCAAAAGAAAAAAAAAAAAAAAAAAAACTAAAAATTAAAAAAAAAAAGGGCGAAACTTCTATTGTACTTGGTCTTTAATTAGATTAGAGCCCCCGCCGGTGGAGTGGCGGACCCGTCATTGACTCGGGTGGACCTTCGCACGCCGGTCGTTAAATAAGGTTCGTGTGCCATGCTCTGCAGAGAGCTGCGCGCAAGCATTCCTGTGTTTTAACCAAAGGCTCGCTCGTTGATGGACGTAAAGAAGCGTCCGTGTTTGCATTCTCGCGTGATAATGCCTCCGAGCCGAATCCCGTGATTTAATGCCATGGGCTCTTCACCTCTCATTGGCCGTGGTCGTTGGTGGTAGTCCGTCGATTTACGCACTTTAATTAGTGGCGTCGTAGCTCAATCCAAAATATCCCACAAGCGGGAGGAGAAGAATGCCCAGATTGGTGAGCCGTCTTGGTATTACTTGCACTCATGACGCGCAAGATATAAAGATCTGCCATGAAACCCGTACATAAAGGTATGTAATCATTTTTTATCTTTGTATGATTTTGTTGAATTTTGGTTTTGGATGAGACGATCTTTTGGATGGGATCCTTCTGGGGTTTCTAGACTTCTTTACCCCGATGATTTTCTTGAAAAAAAGTTAAAAAAAAAAAACAACACAAAAAAAAAAAAAAAAGATTTTATTCAACCTTTTCTGACAACAGCTGACCTACCTTTCTAGGTGCAATTATTTCCCTTTCCATTCTTTTTCTTATTTAAACACTCCATTTTCTCCTTCATCTTCAACTCAGAAACACTCAAAGAGAAGAAGGGTATAGAATGGGGCCTGCTATTCGTAACCTAAAAATGTCTGTGTTTTTTGTGGGTCGAGTTATGGGAAGGGATTAGAGTTTGTAAACGCAGCTAGCGCTCTTGGTCGATCACTTGCTGCAAGGAATATTCATCTTGTATATGGGGGAGGTTGTCGTGGGTTAATGGGGGCTGTTTCGCTTGCTGCTCTTATAGGAGGCAGTCAGGTTTTAGGTGTTATTCCTAAACCTTTAGCTGAAAGTAACATCACTGGCAAGACAGTTGGAGAAGAAATTGTAACATCCATGCATGGACGCATGAAAATAATGGTGACAATTCGATGCATTTCTTGTCTTACCAGGTGATTTTGGTACTTTGGAAGAAATTTTTCAAATTGTCTCTTGTTTAAACCGAACATCCACCATAAACCCATTGGTCTCGTTGAATGTTAATAATTTCTTTGACCTTTTGTTATTTTTTCTTGACAAAGTCAGTGGAACGTAAATTTATCACTCCTTCTAAGAAGACAACTTCTTATCTCTCGCCTCCACTATTGATGAGCTCATTGATAAATTGGAAGCTTTTGAGTATGTACCGATAAGGTATTGGCTCGATAGATTGGTCAATAGGAAGCAAATGAAGGAAGTAACAAGAAAAGCAAGCTAGATCCGACACTTTCTCTTTAATCGGTTTGATTTTATTGTACTTTGTTTCGTTTAAATTTGTGTCCGCTTTCTCCAAAGAGTAATTCTATCCTTTACTCATCTATATTTTAACATTAAGGACAATGTTATGATCTGGTTGGGGGGAAGGATGGTTGTGTAAAAACAAAAAAAAAACAAAAAAAAAATAAAAATAAAAACAAAAAACCAAAAAAATTTCAAAAAGTGTGTTTGTTAATATGTTTGTTGTGTTTGTCATCAATTAACAACAAAAGTAAATAGAGATGGCAGAGTAAGGAGTTTTTTTTTATCTTGAGACGCATCTCAATTGGTGGCAGAGTAAGGAGTAGTAGGGTAGTAATTAGTATTAAATTATGGAAGTACTAAAGTTTTATTCACTTCTTATCAGGGTCCGATGCAGCACTGACTGTGTGCTTCTTTTCTACTGGGCATTGATTCACTTCTTATCAAGTTGTTTTGCTCTTTTCTATATCTCTCTTTCACATTGAGGACAATGTTATGATCTGGTTGGGGGGAAGGATCGTTGTGTGCCTAAATAAAAAAAAAAAAAAAAAAAAACAAAAAACAAAAACAAAAAAAAAAAAAAAAAAAAAAAAAAAGGTGTGTGCATGTATTAATATGTTTATATGTTTGTCGGTAATTTTCTAAACCAGCTTAAGGATGGCGAGTAGTAGGAGTAAATTTTACTCTTGAGACGCATTTTAGTTGGGGTAGATAACTAGTTTGTGTGGAAGTAGCAATTGAAATTCGGGAAAATTTGCATGATTGAGTAAATTGTCTTCTTTCTTAAAAATCATATGTTTGGTTATGGATGTTGAATTGGTGGACCGTGAAATGATAGAACTATATCTTGTGAGATCTTGAGCCTAATGGATGGATTCAACATTTATGTCATTCTCTTCTTTCTTGTGTGATTTTCACTCATGATAATGATCACTCTAGAACTTGCTTTGATTCTTTTTGAGGCTACGTTTCACTTGCATGCATGAACATGATTGAGGCCCTCTTTCTTAGCCAGTTTAGCCAAATAGCCAACCTTGCATATTTTCCTTTGCTTAACCCCTTTGAGCTTATTTGACCATTCTTTGTTTTTAACTCATTACGTGCCTTAAATGAAAAACCATGTTCTAACCCAACCTTAGGGAATAAGAGAGCATTGACTTTGTTATTTGATGAGTTCTTGAACAAGTGCGAAGTGCATGTGCAGATTGGTTATATAAAAAAAAAAAAAAAAAAAAAAGAAAAGAAAAATATGTTTCTATAAAAAAAAAAAAAAAAAAGTGATTGTTGCTACAATCAAAAGAATGCACCATGTGATATATTCATACCTAGAATGAGGGTGGATGATTGGAAATAACAGGAATAGAAGGAGAATGTTCAAGCCTAAAGGAATTCAATCTACCAATTGATCTTTAACAAAACATTAGTTAGATATTGGTCATTGTTCGTATGAGAAAAAACTAAGAAAATCGTGGGAAAGTTAGATCAATGTTCTCAAACATCTTCTCCACTCTAACTCAGTATCATAATGCTCTTCTATTCTCTTTGGTATTTAACTTGACATATCTATATTACTTCTACCTTTACCGACCTCACTACAACCATGAATAAAGTCCTCATGATTTGCGTGTGCATGTGTTTTGAGTAGTAGAGAAGTAGAAGATAAGCAAGCTTATGGTAGTGCAATTTTCATGGGTTGAATTGAGTGAAACACCTACCTTTTAAACACTTGAGAGATTGAGAGTAAATTCTGTGAGGATCTATCATTCTTTACTCATGTTTTTCAATTGAAGTATCCTTGCTTGTTGATTTGAGATGTGAAGATGTGTTGCCTCATGAATGTTTGATTACTTGAATTATTAATTGATCTTCATTCTTAAATATTATTAGAAATTGAGTCTTTTAGAATGTTTAACTTTTGAGTCAGTTTTTTTTTTTTCTGTTTTGCCCGAGGACGTGCAAAAGAGTAAGTGTGGGGGGTGTTTGATAATTAATGATGTCCAGTTGTCGAATCTTGACTCAAGCGAAAAAAAATCTTTTGATTTTCTTGCTATTTTTTTTTCTTGTGTCTTTAACCGTTGTAAATAATATCCTTTCTGTAGTCAAACTTCTAAGAACAATCTGGAAGTGTTCGTTTCTTTCCTGTTGTACTTTTTGAATTCACGAGTGTTTGTGACATAATGCTTCAGGTAAAGTGACCATGAGTACAACACCATGATTTGACCATCTAATGGTAATTGCTTATTGACCAATTCAGATCGAAGAGATCTTGGAAATCCCAATTGATGGAAGAGGAGGTACCCGAGCAAAAAAAAAAAAAGAAAAAGAGCCCGTTAGTCTGAAAACCTGAAAGGTCGGTCTAAACAAAAGTTAGGGCAAATGAATGGGCAAAATCTCAGAGGAAGTTAGCCTGAAACACCTTGAAGGGTGCACCCAAACTGGGGCAATTTTGAATTGCGTGTGATCACCACACAGGGGCGCTTTGTTTGCATTTAGTTGGCCATCTTGGGGCAAAATTTTTGAAGGATTGAGGAGAAGCTGTGTTGAAGGAAGTAGCAACGCAGCAGACAAGGATCGAGTTATCAAGCGCTTGCGGGGAATCAACTAAATGAGAGACAAGGTTAAACACTGGGGCAAAATTTTCTCTCAAGGAATCATCAAGCAATGGTTCATCCCATTTCTTGAAAGGAGAGTTGAAAGTGAAAAAAAAAAAAAAAGAAAAAGAAGGAAAGGAGAAGAAGAAGGAAAGAACCGAAGGGTCTAAGGAAGAAAAGCATGTGAATAAAGTTTGAGTGGTCAAAACTTTCCAAAGTCGTCCTTGGTTCAAATGTTTTTAAATAAAATTTAGAAAATAAAAAAAAGAGAAGAAAAATCCTGTTTTCGGGACTCAGTTGCCCATTGTCTTTTAAATTTCGGAACTTAGTTGCCCATTGTCTTTTAAAATTCCTAACTCAATGGCCCATTGTCATTTAAATTTCGGGACTCATTGCCCATTGTCATTTAAATTTCGGACTCATTGCCCATTATCTTTTAAAATTCGGACGCATTGCCCATTGTTTTTAAAAAATTCAAAAAAAAAAAAAAAGAAAAAAAAAAAAGAAAGAAAAAGAAAGAGAAAAAGAAAACAAAAAAAAGAGAAAAGGAGAGAAAAGCAAAAGAAAAAACAAAGAAATAAAAATAAAAAAATATAAAAAAAAAGAGAAAAGAAAAAAATCTTTTTGATCAAAATGCTTATTCCTTCATTTTAAATTTGGGACACCAGATACCCATTGCTTTTTAAATTCGGACACCAGATACCAATTTCATTTTAAATTGGACACCAGATACCCATCTTTTAAATTAGGCCAAGCCAATGTCTTTTAAATTTCAGGCCAATCCCATCGTTTTAAATTTCGCAAGCTGCCCATCTTTTAAATTGGGCCAAGCCCATGTTTTTCAAATTCTCGGGCAAGCCCATTGTCTTTTAAATTTCGCCAAGCTGCTTTAAATTGCCTGCCCATCGTTTTTAAATTGGCCAAGCCCATCGTTTTTTAAATTTCGCCAAGCCCATCGTCCTAAATTGGTCAAGCCCATCGTTTTTTAAATTACTGGGCCAAGCCCATCGTTTTTTAAATTTTGGGCCAAGCCCATCGTTTTTTTAAATTGGGTCAAGCCCACTGTTTTTCAAATTCTCGGCTGCCCATCGTTTTTCAAATTGCCAAGCCCATCGTTCTAAATTGCCAAGCCCACTCGTCTTTTAAATTCCTGGTCAAGCCCATTGTCTTTTTAAATTCCTGCCAAGCCCATGTCCTTCAAATTGGGCCAAGCCCATCGTTTTTTAAATTGCGCCAAGCCCATTGTCCTTTAAATTCCTGTCAAGCCCATTGTCTTTTAAATTTTGGGTCAAATCCACTGTCTTTTTAAATTTCGACCAAGCCCATCGTTTTTCAAATTCTCGGGCCAAGCCCACTGCCTTAAATTCCTGGTCAAGCCCATCGTTTTTCAAATTCTCGGGCCAAGCCCACCGTCACTCAGCATGCACTTTATTGTTCTTGTTTTATTTTGCATTATCAAACAAAATTGAGTTCATGTTTTACTGCTTTCTTACGACGATAAAATGAAAAACCACGCTTTTTTTTTTTTTTTATCTAATAAGAAACAAGTAAAGAGAACAACTAATGAACACCCAATTTTGACCGGACTAAAAGAAAATAAAAAAGAAACAAAAAAGAGAAAAATAAAAAAAAAAAAAAAAAAAAAAAGATTCTTGTTATTTTTTTTTTTTTATCCATCTTTTTAACCCAAATACTTAAGCCCAAAATATAATAGAAAATGAAAAAATAATAAAAAAAAAGAAAAGAAAATAATAAAAATAATAATTAAAAAAAAAAAAAAGATTTGTTTTCGTTGGGATAAAAATCATTTTTTTCTTTAGCCATGCAGCATCACCACTGCAGCAGGGGACAAGCACTTTTGCCTCCCATTCTCTTTTTCCACAGTGCACAGTTTTTGCTCCCCATTTAGTTTCCCACTAGCACTACTGAACAAACAGATTCCCTCACTAATTGCACCTACTCCCTCACTGATTCACCCACTCCATTATCACCTGGCTGCTAGCAACTAATAAGAGAGGACGAACTTCAAGATTTAGGGGGGGATCTCTCCAGGAGGAGCGGAGATTCAACTTTCAACCCCCATTATCCTGGATAACCTCTCCTCACTATCTCCACGCCCTCTTCCTCTCTCTCAGGAGGACACCATCTTGCTGCCAACTTTAACACCTCACCACCCCAAATCGTAACTACCACGAGCTCAAGCCTCTTCCCCTTTACCCCCTCATTTCGACAACCCCACAAACCAACCTCTACCAAAAGCCGAATTTGATCCCACCTCCACTTTCAATCTCATTTCCACGTCCAACCTTCACTATTCACCTTCTCCAATCTCCCATACCACCGCGAACCCCTTCACTAAAACCAACGGAACCCTCAACCGACCGTCGGATAACTACCACCTCTCAACCGACCGTCGAACCACCCAAGAACCAAACCGACCGTCGACCCGTCCTCTCATCCGACCGTCGACTACACAACCACCCAAGAACAGAAACCGCACGCGTCGAATACCATATCCCTAAACCGACCGTCGAACTCAAAACCCCAAATCCTCTCTCATCCGACCGTCGACCCCAAGCTCTACCCTATTCGACCGTCGAACCACCCCGCTTACCACACCTTCGACCCTCTTCGACCGTCGAAACCCCGAGAGGCCGATCCTTCCCTTCAACCAACCGACCGTCGGACTCCCGAATCCCTCTATACCCGACCGTCGAACTAACGATCATCATGCCCCCACCGTCTCGTCGAACCTATCCAAACCTCACCTAACTAGATCCCCTCAACCGACAGACGAACCCCAGAACCGTCGAATCCCAAATTCCATCATATCCGACCGTCGAAGCACCCAACCTCCCCCCGAACCGACCGTCGAACCACACCAGCCTACCATCACCTCACCGACAACCCATCCAAACTCCATCCCCTCACTCGACCGTCGAATCCATCAACCTTCCTCACCGACCGTCGACCGCATGAAGCCGATCCTTCACTTTACCACCCACATTCATCTCCACCCGACCGTCGAACCGTGAGCTCCACTCCTCTCACCGACAAGCCATCCAAACCTTCACACCATCAACCAAACTCCGTCCACCCGACCGTCGGACCCCAAAAGCAAGACCATCTACATTCTCTAACTCGACCGTCGAACCTCGCCTAGGTTGCCCTCACCGACCGTCGAACTCCTCACCGACAACCCATCCAAACTCCCCTCACCGACCGTCGAACTCCTCACTGACAACCCATCCAAACTCCCCTCACCGACCGATCCAAGATCCTTTCCAACAGACCGTCGAATTCCAGATCTTTTCCAATCGACGGTCGAATTCGTCCTATCCTCACCTCCATTCGACCGTCGAATCGAAGAAGCCAACCACCCTCTCCTGCTAATCTGGTCGTAAACGAGGTCCTTACTGTTGCATCTTTAATTTTATATCTCCCAGTTTTGGATTATCTGTTTCTTGATTTTCTTTTTACGTTTCCTTGTTCTTTTTATTTCATTTATTATCAGTTTGTTGGGCTAGATTTTGGGAGTTAAAAAATGATAAATAAAGAAATAATTAAAATTTTTTTAAAAAGGAATAAAAATGGGTTATCTGAGTTGCGACAGCTTGCTAACCCTTATATTTTGTAAACATCTGAGTTGCGACAGCTTGATGATTTACAATCTTAAATAAAAAATTTCGTAACAAACTCGATAATCAATGGGTGACGTCTCTAGCGTGACGCGAGCTTCACCTATTTAATCCTTAATTTGAATAACCGAGCCTGACGGCTTGTTAATTCAAATTCCAAAAAAATCATTTTAAATAAAATCAACCAACCCACACTTATTTTATAGAGAACTACGTAACTTTGAGTTCCCCATTGCACCAGGGGGATACGTAGGAGCAAAATTTCATTTCTCAAGCCAAATTTAAATTTTCACAATTTTGTGGTTTCGCTTTTTTAGTTACAATGTTTGCAAAAGGGGTAAAATAAATATTTTCAAGGATTGTTAATAATTTACACAATTAATCTAAGGTACCGTCTTAGATTCGTGCTTAGGGGTGCGATGGGATTAAGTTTCCACCCTTCCCTAAGCATAACCGACTCCCGAATCCAATCTGGTTCCAAAGACCATTTCCAAATAAAAGGTTTTCCAATTTTTCCAAATTCAAATAAAATTGGTGGCGACTCTTAAAATTAAAATAATTTAATTCGTGTTGCTATTTCGCCGCGATTAATTTTACGGTCGCGACAATATTAATGATGTGTTTTTTCTCTAAGTTTGTATGGATGTTTGATTATGGTTCAATCATTATCTGTGCTTAATGATTGTTCTTGGTTGGCCTCAATTGCATGATCCTAATATTGGCAAATGAACTAGACATAGGGATTTGTTGATATGGATATGGTGTGGTTGATACATGTTTGGCGAGTTCAATTGGCTTGGATGAGTTGATTCGTTAATAGGATAGAAATATACCTATTAACCATGTATAGTGTGTGATTGAGAATAGATCGTTCATGAGTGGAAGTTGCACTGGCTCTCAAGGAAACTTAGTGAGTTGGGCAATTGAAACCAGGGTTGATTGACCTAGACATAGGGTTTTGACTAATGAAGATTCTCAAGTTAACCTAATCAATGCATTTGTGTTTATGAGGGGAATTGCATGTTGTTGATAGATGTAGGAGGTGAAAGAGGATTTCCTGAAACCTAACCGCTTTTAGGTTTAGTGCTTTTGTAGGTTAGATAGTTTTTATATTATTTTCCTATTTTTATGTCCTTGTCTAGAATTGATTAAGCTATTGGTTGGTATTTAGCTTTATATCGTAATATCCTCGTGGGAACGAACTTTTACTCTGTATCTGTATTACTTGTGCGACCCGTGCACTTACGGTTAGCAAATGGGCAACACGTTTTGACCATTAACATCTTGTCAGGCTTAAAAGGCCTATTAGATGGCTTGAGGTTTGGCCTTTTTAGTTAAACAGGCTTTTAAAA
Source organism: Ormosia semicastrata (assembly GCA_029884595.1). Classification (NCBI taxonomy): domain Eukaryota; kingdom Viridiplantae; phylum Streptophyta; class Magnoliopsida; order Fabales; family Fabaceae; genus Ormosia; species Ormosia semicastrata. Next base: position 8,594,176 of record JAQQTO010000046.1, on the reverse strand, counting down.
AAGACTTGGTTTAACTTGTTTTGTAAACAGGTCAAGCCAGGCCAAACCTCAGGCAGGGCAGGCAATAGGCCCCTGACGGGTAGCCTGACCTATTTCCACCTCAACTTTGCAACGACGAAAAACACAATAAATTCCAATGGCTACCACGACCAGATTCTTTTCTTTGAGTTATTTTTTTTTCTAAAAAAAATTCCTCTTCCTTTAGTTTTAATTTATTAGTGCAAAAATTAAAATAAAGAAGGACTATCCTACAATTTATTTTTAAAAAATATTTATTTATAATTAGATTTATAAAAGGCTCACCTTAAAAATTTACTTAATCCATGTGTTATCTTCCATTCTTCTTATTTCTTCCTATTGTGACTGTGACTAATATATTTTCAATTCAGTTGATATACTTGACTGATATAATAATTATTATTTCATCACTAAGGTCGACCCAACTCATTACCTTAGATCCTTTTATGGGTCTCACCCTTATATAAGATAGGTGTGTTCATGACCCGTCCTATCCCAAAGTTAATTGGATCGGGTTCAGGTTCTTAAAATTTGATACAGTGTGTTTTGAAGTCGGAGTCGGGTCATACACTGTGTTGTTTCGATCCGACCTAATACAACAATGCTTTAAAACTTAAATTTTTTTTTAAAAAATTAATAGTAAATTATAAGACTTTTATATATAAATTAATACTTTTTGTATAACATGATAATATTTGTGTATTAATATAATTTATTTCATAATATATATTGTAAAACATCTCTTAGTTTTAATTTCATACTTCTAAAATTTTATGATTTAGCTATGCATAATGTCTAATTTTGTGTATTTTATATAAATATCATGTCAACTCGCTCCCGGCCTAGTCAGTCGGGTCATGACCAAGTTGGATCCAGGTCTAAATAAATGACTCAATCAACATATCGGGTTGAGTTCGGGTTAGACTAACTCATCCCAACCCATCCTTTAAACACCCCAAATATAAGCACACATTATGGGTATCTCAAGTTGTTTTTTTTTTCCTCTGCCTTTATCATTTTCTCTATCTTTTCTGGCTCTGAGACTAACTTGAGTATCAGAATATTTTTGCAGGTACTTCTACTCCACCATTGCTGACCGACGCTGAGCTCTCTGGCGACCTCAGATTGTCTTAGGACCACCTACTCAAGTAGAGAACGAAACAATATCTTTTTTATTGGTGTTCGTAATAATAATTACAAATAATTGAATTAGAGTTTTTAGCTTTTTATCATTAGATTTTACACTCATTTCATTTTATCTTTTAAGTTGTTGCACAATAATTTGAAAAATATTAAATAACTTTGATTATAAGCTACAAAACATGGATACAGATACAAGACACGACTACGACATAATATAGATACAATGATACGACAAAAATTCAAAAATTAACTTAAAGATATATAGACAAAAATTATTTAAAAATATCAAAGTATCTAATACGATATGTGTTGGATACAGGTACGAAGACCATTTTAAAATATCAATGCTCCATAGATTATAAGTAAAATTATTATATTTGATTGAATTATCCCTTAGTGAAATACTTAAAATACTATTATAACTCTAATAATATTTTCTCTCACTTATTAATACTAATAGAACGTAAAGTTAGAAAAAATAATTACTGATTCATTGATTTCCTAAAACAACATATAAAATGAGACGAAAATAATTATCTACAGTGACCGATAAAAGTAGATAGAGGGAGTACCATATAAATATTTGACCATTAATAATGTTTCCTTTTTTTATTGTGTTTTTTCCTTTTAAATGAGTTCTAATAATAAGGAAAATAATTTTTTTTTGTAATATAGACAGTTTGAATCTGGGAAATTTACTGATTTCAATAAGCGATTTTTTATACACACAAAGGGAGTGAAATTAGTTCTTGTATTTATCTGCAAATGATTTTACCAATTAGGTTAGCTGATACCTCTGAAAATAAATTCTTATTTAAAATTAAATATTGCTAATAAGACATATAGAAAGAGAGAATGGACGAATAATAACAATTTGATGTCATTTTATTAACAAATCTTGGATATATCATATAGAGTTATATATGTTTGGTCTGGGTTTGCTTCCCCATGTACTTGTTCTTGGGTTTGCATTGTCCCCAAAGCAGGCCATGTGGGTTGGGCTCCACTGGGCCGAAGGGCGAACTCATAATGATTCAAGATGCTAATCACTTCGACCAAAAACAAAAATAACAAGAGGCTAATCATAAGCTTCGCTTCAACCTCGGTAGTTGACCATGACAAAAAAAAAAAAAAAACCTTTGTAGTGTCGTTACCAACCAGAAACAGCCAACGGGTGCAATGTGTTAAGTGATATTGGCTTTGTCATTTGGGAAGAATATGTTGAGGAGCTGAGAAGTGAGCACTGGTCATGGTCTGAAATGCAGCCAACATGCAAACAATGTGGATTCATGTGTAGCTTATCGTTCTCTGCGGAGACTATTAGGGGGCGTTGAGCTTGGCGACATCTCGGAATGCTTAAAAATTAGAATGTTCGCAGTTGCAGCCAATTCTTCGTGATTACGGTGTCGTTGGCCCAATCCCTGGCGACGCCAATAGCATCTACTTATGTCACTTTTGTTTCTAATTAATGTATGTAAGTTTAATACGGGGTTAAAAATGAAGGTTAAAAATTGGTAGGTGCAGCTTGGGGTATGAAATTAGCCAATTAGGCTTAGAATTGCATATCGAAATTAAAATTGAACTTTTTAATTTTAATTTTTTTGTTTGGGTATATTAAAATTGAAATTCTAATTTTGAGTTTAATTCTATAAATTTAGAAAATAATTATTTTATACTATTTTCAATTCGTAGCTTAGATCATAAGGTTATGTTTGGTGTAAAAAATGTAATTCTATATAATTATAAATAATTTTTTATAAAAAGTGATTATGTAATTAAGTTTGTGTGATACAATACAAAATAGAATTCAAATTGATTTAAATGACATAAATATCTCAAATAAAAAATATGACAAATTAACTTTTTCTTTCATATTATATATATAATACAAATATCTATTTTTAAAGCAATATTTAAGATTAATTTTTAAACAAGTTTAATAAAATAAATATTGATAATATGTTTTTTTCTTTCTAATGATTTTGTTCTTATAATTAATATGTTATAGTTATGGCCATAAGTTTTGTCATATTGACACAATATTAATTTTAATATAAAAATTCAATAAAAATTACGATTGAAAAATTATCTAACTTATTATAAAAATAGTCAATAATTATATGATAATCTTAAATGAAAATTATACTACAAATAAAGTACTAAAGTCAAATATCTAAAAGACTAAAGTTTTCAACAATAGATAATATATGCCTTTTTTTATAATTGAAAAATTTACAACACATGAGTACTTTGTAAATTATGAAATTGTTAAATTATGTTATTTTATAAATTAGTTAAGGATATATTAAGAAAAATATATGGAATCTTATTCCATAAAAATGTGGAATAGCAATCCCACGTTTTTTTGGAGGAATAGAATTCCATGAATTTGTGGAATAGGATTTGGAATATGAATGTTATTTTTTTTTTCATCAACAAACATAGGAATATTGTGATCCCAAGATTAAATACAAAATGTCATTTCATTCATCACACCAAACGTAATCTAAGAATTATCAATTCTAAGCACAAAAGTTAAAAATAATGTTACAATTTTTATTTATTATCTTTGTTACATACTTTGGCAACCATTGTTGCCGATGCTAGCACCGTTGTTGGCAGCATCCTCCGATCACTGTGGCTAGCAGTGTCGTCCAACCAGCGTCACCAGCAACACCCACCAACCACCGTTGTCAAACCACCGTCCTTTGACCATGGTCACCGATGGCATCCAAGACTCCTGTTGTTGATAGTATGCATCGACCACCGTTGCCAGCAGCATTATCTGACTAATGTTGCCGGTGACACCCTCTGACCATCGTCCCTAATAGTGCCCTCCAACCACCGTCGTCGGTAGTACCCTCTGACCACCATTGTTAGCGATGTCCACCGACCATCATCGTTAACGACATCCTCTAATTCAATTATAATTTTATTCCTCAATTCTTTATTTGTTTCAAATATACAAATTAAAATTCATAACTAATTCTAATCCTGAAAGAATTGAAATTAAAACTAAAATTTTATATTCTAATTCCAATTTTGACTCCAACATTCAAACGGATGTTTAATATTATTAAAACTAGACCAAATAGTGAACTAGAAAAGTTTATAATTTCATGTACAACAGTCTCAATTGGTTAGATCGGTTGGTCAAACCAAATTAGCATCATAATTAAATCATATATACAACTTGGACAATCAAGTTTTAACTGAGTACAGCGATGGATTTTTGACTTATAGGCTTACAAAAATTCCATGAAATCTGTTCCGTCCTCTACTCGATGGGGTGGTTGCCAGAGAGTCCCAAGTCAGTCGTCTGGCAGTTACCTGATGAAGACAGGGTGAAATGTCAACAGAGACACTCCGACCGATCAGTCTTGGAGTCAAGGCAGTGATGAAGACATAGGTAAAGAAAAGTAAACATGCTTGGCCTAGGCTGCCAGACCGGTTTATATAGAGATCCGGATGACTGACTCTCCGGATACCTTCCGTTTAGGCCATTTAGGATTCTGAGCGTTATGTTTGGTCATTATGACATAAAGCCATTATGTTTGGTTATTATGACACGAGACATTATGTCTGGTCATTATGGCGCATGACCGTTATGTCTGTTGGTGAGTTGTATTAAGTACGGGTTTGTCGAGTAATTACTCATTCGGGTATCGGCCGGTCGGACCTTACAGAAATGGGTCTAACTTATAGTCGGATGCCAATTGGGTCAAGACGGTCCACAGCTCCCTAGTTTGGTCATCTGTGAAGATGGATCAAGCTTATGAGTGGTCGGATGTTTAATTGGATTGGGACAGTCTACAGTCTCCCAACTTGGTCATTTATAAAGATGAGTCAAACTTATGAGTGGTCAGATGTTTAATTGAGTCGGGACGGTCCAAAATCTAATGTCAAAGTAGAGCTCAACATTGAATAGGCCCAAGAATAACCCATTAAACATGTATAGCATAATCAGTGCTTAGGAATTGATTCCTTAATAGCCTAAACGACTATATTTCTTTCTTCCTATTTCCTAACCTCCTCAAGCGCCTTCACAAGGATTTCAGCTGCTGGACTATGACGGAGACTTAGACAAACCTGCATATGTGCATTGCGGCGGACAAGCATGGACGGCGGCAGAAGCTTTAGTTACAGCCTTCAGCGGCGATAAGGTTACAAATTCATCATCATTGCATCTTTATTCTGTTGGACAAGCATGGTCACTAACTCACTATGAAAACCATTATAACATTAAATCAAAGCAGGACAGAAGACTGGTTCGTGGTGTGGGTAATCGGACCATCCAGTTCAGTGTGGCCCAAACAGCCGTGTCTTTTTTTTTTTTTTAATGTCAACACTGCTAAGTTTTAAACATAAGAAAATAAAATTGAGAAAGTAAAAGCGCACGATAATTGGACCAAGTGAGACGGAATCTGCCCCTGAATTGGACCACATGTAGGAACCTGATTGCCCAAATACCGCATAACTTATTTCCTAATTCCAATAATATATCATAGAATCATAGTATATGTTATGCTTCCCTCCCTCTATTTTCCGTTGTCCACACAAAGACAATGGGAGAAGAAGGCAGATCTGGTTAATGCATAACTGTCTTCACCTGTCAAAGGCTGAGTAGCAGCGTTTGGCATTACCCAGGATGAGATAGTGACACCTAACAAGTAACAACAGATGGCACCAGGCACCAGCCCAAGCCCACCAGCCCATTGGACACTTATCCCGTGCTGCATTTGACCAACCCTTTCTTTGAGCACTTTCAGTGACAAGAAGTAAATAAATTTCTACATTACATTTTTCAAGAAATAAATAAATAAAACAACAATTCATATTGCATTTGTTATTTTGTATTTACCTCTGCTGTTGCTGGTGAGGCTGTGGCAGAGGATGGAGGACAGAGGGGTAGTTCACCATTATAACAATCACGCACGGAATGTGTATCACCTGTCAACTTGACAATTCAAACTGTATCGTCCCTTCAATTCTGTTCTAAAATCAGATTCTAATCTCACTATAGGGGGCCACTTCCATTCCATCCAATTTTCTAGTCCCAGATTCCTCTGTCTGGTATTTAATATTGAAGTACGTCATATATTATTTTATTTATGATGATCGTATTCCATTCACTTTTCAATCAAAAGGAGCTTCTAGGATCAATTATTTCTCCAAATCCAATCAAGTAATACAGAACTGGAAATTACATTCTATACATTCACACTACGGTGAAATCCAAAGGTTGTGAATTGTGACAGTAAAACCATATTTAAAGTCTTGGGTCCAATTTCCGTGGGGCCTCCTCTACCCTTGAGTTGAGTGTCTTGGACAAGAAATTGAGAAAGACAACAAAGAAAATATCAAAAGCATATTAACAACAATAAAAACAAAGGAGACATTGAGTAGAGACTACTAATTCTAGATCTCATATTAATATAGGTCATAGAAAGTGGTTGAAAAGCATGTTGCTACACAATGATTCTACGAATCACTAACATGGCCGTCCAATTGGAGAGGTAAAAGGTCGATGCTGATTGACCATGAGGTTGTGATGATTGCTTGCCGCAAATAATTTGGGGGGTGAGAAGCCATATTTAATCGCAGCGATTGTTTGCAACATTAGTGACCAAAGTACACTTGACGTCTAATTTGCTTTGTCCTTGACCCTGGCATTACCATCTCCTTTTCGGCATTAACATCTGCATTTTCATTTCTTCGAATCAAGTTTGAATTTGTCCACAGCCATATCATGTATATCGAACGAGGAAAGAATAGCAGTTATACTAAATAAAAGAGTAATGCTATTTTGATAGTTGTTTTTTTCCACATCATCTGTGCATCAGTGCATGTTTGGTTTGCACTTGCATTCAGTAAGTATAAAATACATCTAACTACCAAAATAAATTTTGGGGAGGTTGAAATAATGTTTGGGTAAAAAATTTAAAGTAATAAAATATAACTTTTTGTTACTTTCAACTAAAATGTAAATGCATTTTGAATATAATTTATCAATGTATTCTCATTAAAATAATATAGTTTTATACAAAATAAAGTAACTTTTATTCCGTAATTTTTATTTAAAATTAATATATATATATATATATATATATTAAATTTTCCGCTATTACGACGTGTGATTGAGATTTTTGAAATAAAAACAGGAAAATGGATAAATGAAAAGGACCCTACGCCATTCCTTATTAATTATATAAAATTACAACTCTTGTACAAATGGTGTTAGAATGTATGCACATCACTTTAGTTTGAATACTGTCAAAATTTTGATTTGGCTAAGATTTTGCGAAAATAAGTGTGGGTAACATTTCTTTTTTTGTTTTGTTTTTTTGTTTTTAAAAGAAAGATGGAGAATGCACCGAGAAGAAAATATTAAATTGTAGATTGTGATAGTCTTTACAGCTTTGCTGGAGTAAAAAAGACGAGAAATAAAAAAAAGAAATATATTAACAGGCACCGCCTAACAGGTACCCGACGGTTTCTCCTACACAAAATTTGTTTATTTATTCTTTAAGAGGCTAAAGAGTAAAAAGTGAGAGACTGCACTTAATATCTTTTCACCATCCACTTTTACCGTGGCACTGCTGAAGCGAAAATGCAGATGGTAATAAAAACAAATTAACTAACAAACAAAAGCATATGGTAATTCATTATTGATTATTTAAAACGAACTCCACCAGATTAATTTTTTCAGTAAAAAAATATTACATCCAGTTTGTCTAGGATCAATAAGTTAATTGCCAGGTATAAAATAAAAAACTGTTGGTAAGTAATGGGAAGCTAGTTAAGAATTAAGACAACTTATCTAATGGCGTGGGCAGATAACATAAGGATTAATGAGGATATAGAGCATATGATCAGTTTATGTAATCCAGCCATGGCCATGAGTGATTGAAATTTGAAATGAATGAGATATATGCACTTTGCGGTCAAATTCCATTCAGTGATCATTCCATAGTGCTGAACAGGTCAAAAGAGTGACGCTGCTGCCTGCCTCCTTGCGGAGTTTAATAAAGATTCAATTCAAGTGCACATAAAAGAAACTAAGAAAGAAGCATCCAATTACGTGTTTCTCCTTTCAGCAATAGTCCACAGGAGACTATCATTGTCTTTTCTCTCTTTTTCATTTTGGGTTGAAATAGGCACTACTGCATTCTACAGTCTTTTACCTCCTAACCACAAAGACATCCCAAACAGAATCACTAGATATTGCCCGTGCCCCTCAATTTCAACATTCTTCACCTTTCTTCTTCTTTTTTATCTCCCTTTTTATGGGACTCTGTGAGTTATGAGCTTTTTTTCCCTTTAATTCTCCTTTATTTTAATTTTCCATTTGGTTCTCATTTGTTAGGCTACACTATAATAAATTAAAAGTGTCCTCAGGCTTTTTTTCCCCTTAACTTTATTTTGTTGGGGGCATGAACTCATGCCATGGCAATGTGTGAATTAAGTGGCGAAAACTGAGATCGGTGATCAATGATTTCATAATTTGACGGCACATAATTTAAAAAAAAAAATTTAATATTAAAGTTAATCTCTAATAAATTTTAATATGTGAGTATTTAGCTCACTTTCTTTTTAAACAAAATCTTCGCGTCTTCTTTGTTAAAATAAAAAAGAGAGAAAAAAAAATTCTAAACCAGTGTAATAATGCTCGGCAAATGAGGTGAGATATGCCACATAGGCAATGAACTAAATCTTACATCATAGATATCCTGCAACAAGGTCAACATCAGCCACAACTATCAAACTCATTTTATTATTAAAAACTCCGACATTCACGGTGATTATAGTTTATATTTTATAAATTAAATAATTTTAAATCTTTCAAATTAATTATCTTAATAATTCTTTTAGTTATTAAATGAAAAAATGTTAAATATTGTTTATATTTTTAAGATATTAAATATATCTATTTTTTAATTAATATTTTTTTATTAAGTAATAAAAAAGAGTTTTAAGATGATATAACAAAAGAATTATAAATTATATCCATCAGTAGAAATGAGAATTCATATAATTTTTCTTGGAAAAAAGAATATGTTTGTTAATATATGCCTATGACCACATGGTCCACACCTAAAAAACAACCCCTCCCCAAAAAAAAAAACAAAATTTAAATGCGAAGTTGCACATATGTAGAGAAAGGGAATAAAGTCAAGCAATGGCCCCCTTTAATAAGGAGGGGAAAGCACATGCAGGGGCTTTTGTGGGTGTCTTTTGCGTGCTATCAACAAGACAGAAGCAAGATCCACCACAACAAAATTGTTTTGCTAAGGCAAGGCAATTGTTAAACTCAAGTGGCATGTTCTTTTATCACATTTTATTCTCTACTTAAATGGCCATGGTGTTATTTCTTGTACACTTTAGCCGATCCAAGTGAACCAACTAGGTTTCAAAGATGGCCGGTTTATATTTTCTTTTTTTGAATTTCTCTACCATGCTTCTCTATGACAACAAGAGAAAATGTTTACACATAATTAGTTTATATTTCTTTCAACATTGTTAATTTTCTCAATGTTATATCATTAACAAATTTTAAAAAATGTAAATAATATTTAATAATAAAAGAATACTATATAAAAGCTTTGTAGAAACTATGTGGATTTAATGTAAAAATATCATACTTTTCTTCTTGCAAATCTGTAGAAGAAGCAACACATAGGGACGGAGGAGATATGAGCAAAGCTGCTTGATGTACCCTCATTGACTTGGTCCTGATTGATTGAGATGAGATGCCAATACAAACTTTGCGGTGCTTCCGAGAAAGGATGTAAACGAATTTTGCACTTTGAGCTTCAAAGCCATTGACATACCACCCAACAAAACCTTTCTTTTTAAGAGGTGGTGAAAGCAAAAGATTATTGGCACAACCCTTTATTTTTTGTCTTTTCTTTTGCTTGTCATAGGCAGAAAATTAACCCTATAGATTGCTAATTGACCCATTCAACATAAAATATTTGCCTTCTCTCATTTTTCCCTTTTAAGTTTTGAAAGTTCAGGATAGTAAATGCAAGTGCAATCTTCCCTTAAGATGTCACAACCTCCCTTTAACGAGATCCGACAACCAACTCTATTTGAAATTGATCTGATGATGATGTTTAACCTTACCAAAAATCTTTTCCAAATGTCAAGGTGATTTGATTTTCAAGGCAATAATGGTTCATAGGTGCATAATTTTGAAAAAATTGTAAAATCAACATTAACCATCTCCATGTAATTATTTTTTTCACTAATAATAATTTTGGTTCAATTTGCTTGTATAATCACCAAGATACTCAAACACAAAGGGGAAGACAAGGGTCCACCTTGGCTTTTGCTAAAACAAGAGGGACAACGAAAAGAAAATTTAGATATTGGAGAACAATTGAACAAGCATTAAAAGAAAGGAAAAAGATAAAATAACATAAAAAAACACAAAAGGATGCTATTACAGCTGGATAGCTCATTATATGGTTACTTTTACTATAATTGCAATACAAACACAAACTGAACTCTCCCCAACGAGGTCAACACCCAATAAATAATCCGTCATAGATATCTGTATTTCAATATGTGCGGTGGCCGACAACATGTTTCTCCCCTCACATGCAAAACAAAAATTCATTCCCATGAATCTCCCTGTATTTCACTTACTCGATTTCAACATAAACCAGCTAGCACAAACAATGAACGTAGCGCTCTCTCTATATATGCTATTTATTTCGAACTGCTTGTGATTTTGTAATTCATAGTTAACATAAAATATCTAATATTTTATCACGCGTTAAAAGTCTCATATGGATGATAATATAAAAGATAATGTAAAAGAGTAAACAAAATATTAAACTCATTTTGAGAACGTATATAATTTTGGATATATATGACTGGGAATTATTTGGATAAAGTAAAGGACAATTAATACACTTTAATTAGTCCATTGATATGCTCATGTTTTTTTTTTAATATTATATAAATTTCTTAATGATAAAATGCCAACAATCTCTGCTCCCAATCCTATACACCCATGAACGATCTCAGGTTTCGGGGAAGGTCTATTACTATTAATGAGTTGTGAATGGAAATAGGCAAGTAGTTTTATGCAGAGATGGTTGGCAATTTAACTTGCCCGTCCGAAGGAGAAAAAGAAAGATACGTGATTATTAAAACATAGAAAGTTTATATTTGTTTTCCATAATAATAATAAGAGAAGAAAGGTAAATTAAGAAGAAGGGACGGTAAATGAAACTAAGGGCGAGACTAGCTAGCGAGGAACGGTGAGAAAATCTGAGGTGGGATGGTTAAGTAGAAGCTGGTCTTGAGTCCTAGTCTTCTTGGACAAAGGCTCCGGTGAGGATGACACAGAAGCAGCTACTGCCCATGAGTCATTGGAGCTATCGCAGCTAAAAGATACATCCATTACACCATTTGGGCTACCAGGAATGGACCCAAACTTGCGCTTGTTGCATTGCCTTCCCTGCTCGTATCCTGACCACAGTTCCAACATGAGCTTGCAGCACTCATCCACCTTGTCCTGTATCAATTCCAGAGTTCATTAACTATATAAGTAATAACAACACTGTTCTATATCTAATCTAATGAAAGACAAATCCACTTTCAAAGAATCAGTAACTTAATTATAAGGATGCAAGAATTGAAAAGAACGCCAACCAACCTTGTTGATTCCAAGAATACCAAGGAGCTGGTTTTGGTATTCAACTCCTAGACGAGGCTCCACGCTATTGACGACGTGCATCATTGTAGCTGTTGCCACCACAGAAGGGAGATAACTCATAAACCTGGAATCTGCAATGTTGAAAGAATCACGAGGAAATTAAAAATAATAATAATAATAATAATAATATAAATTAAGATGAGAAAACAGAACATGAAATATTTTATATTGAGTGAATTACCTCGAATGAGAGAGAGGAGAACAGCTTCGCACCTTCCGAGGAACTCCCAGCAGAGATGATAATCCTTGAATCCAAGTCTTCTTGTGATATAATCAAGAAAGGAGAGAGGGGTTGCTGGATTCATCTTCCATCCAAGAGTGGAAAGGACCAAAATCTCCATTCTTTTAATGGTTTTGGCTTCGAACACGTATCTACTGTCCTCCACCTACACAATTTAGAGAATAATTAATTAACAACCAAAATCAAGGACAGACAAGGTAGCTAATAATGTTTGTTACTTGGTTTAATTACATACTTGGAGGTCTAGTAAAAGAGGAACTTGGGTCTCCTCAACCTTGGCAGCGAGGGAGAGGCAAGCGACAGCAGCAAGCTGAGTCATCCATGGCTTCCCATTCTGAAACCGGAAGCTGGAAAGGAACCTGTCAAGGTAGTTGACAGCAAGAACAGCGGTGAGAGCAGAGAAGGAGTAGTGGGCATTCACTTTCAGCATCCACTCCACGCCTTCTCTGCGAACTCCCTCCAACAAAGGGTTGCTTTCCAGCCAACTGCACAGTGGGTTGTGTTCTTCTTTGGCCAGCAGTGATCTTAACTCTTCATCGTCCCACAACATGTCCTGTTCTAGCAACAAAGGAGGGTAGTTTGAGTTGATTATTGTGCTTGTACTACTTGTAGTATTGGCACTTAGGGAATCACTACCGCACTCATCGTATTCTTCTAATTCATCTTCCTCCCAATGTTCTTCTGAGCAGTACAGGGCATCCAGAAGGAATTTTGGGTTGTCATGTGGTTCTTGATGATGGTGGTGAGCCATCTTCAATAAATCTTTTGGTTCATTATAGGTTGGAGTTGGAGATAAGCATGGCTATGGAATGCCCCGATGGAGGAGGCGTTTCTATTTCTAAAGACCAATTGGGAAATAACTCAAAGAAGGGACAGCTTGCTATGTCCTTGAGAGAGAGGAGAGGTGAAGGGAGTGGCCACTGCCCACTGACTAGTGGAGACCATAAACCAAATCATGTTATTTATTCGTGGGTTCCCCAAACCGGGCCAAATATTATTTTCTTGGGAGCGTCTTGCGCTCGAGACCTGAATGAATCATGGGCCATGCACCACAATTACTCGACACGTGACAATTGTACCCTACAATTTAATGGACCCCCCTCACTCCGGGGCTTTTGAGTCCTTAAGATTGAACACCATATTAACTATCACTTAATTTATAGAATGTTTAGACCCTCGTAGAGGTACAACTGTACAATTGAGTCAGATGCAACGCAAGAGTAGCTTTTCTATTACATGCATTTTTGTTACCAAAACCAGAGATAAAAATCTTTTCTTTTTCCGTGCTTTCTTCTCCCTCCTTTGGATTCGAGGATTGTAATTACTAAATATTAAGCGTTGCGATTAACATTGTAATTATTAATTAGCGTTGAGATAAAAAAAACATAATAAATAATAAATTAGGAGGGCTGACATTTTGTAAAACAAATATGGGCTTATTTAAGTATAGCTTCACTTATTTTTAACCTACTGATAGACCAAATAGGTTTAATTAGAGACCTAGGTCATAAGCTTATTTAGTTAAATAAATATTTTTAAAGTGTAGGTTTAAAACATGTCAAAAAAAAAAAAGAGTAGGTTTAAAATAAATTAAGCCGTTATGTACTATTCACACCCTTATTACTAATTTAAGCGTTGTTATTACCATTGTGTTAACTAGAACTGGAACTAGAATAGAGAGAAATTAAGAAATTGGCGCGCAAGGGAGTTAAAACCGTACACAGTGTCCGACACATGAAAATAACATCTCTGAATCTCCTTCTCTCTCTGATGCCTGATGAGTGATGATAGACAGAAAGGCAAATCGTCGATGAAGCTTTCATAAATCCCCCATCCTGGTCCTGCACCATAACGATTATTTTTCAATAAAAAAACCATACATTTGTTTTGGGAGCATTAAAACGTTGTTGTAAAATGAGCTGTCATTTTTGGATACAGAATATTTTATTTATTTGTTTTTGTTTATCTATTTACCGAGAACTGGAGTACTATGGTTCATGAATGAAGCAACGGTTGGGGATGGGATAGGGATCGACGCTCTCGATTCCAAGATAAAGAAACAAACAAACAAAAATTAATAATTAATAATAAAAAAGACTTCATGTTAAAACTTAAAACAAAGTCCAGTCAAAATCGAACTTCGAAATTCCAATATCAGTTTCTTTCTTTAATCAAACTGAAGAACCGTACCCATCTTCGTTTCTCTCTTTCTTTTACAATCTTATTAAAGAGAGAAGTATAGATAACGCATTCAAGCCACAAAGACGCCCATATATTAACTAGCATTTTTGAATGAGTAGAGATAATATATTTAATAATCGTTTGGCCTAACACGTAATAAGCTTATCTTAATTAAAGTATATCTTCTCAGACCAACCATACAAAGTTAATATTTGTATTCGATAGATCCTTTTTGAATCAATAAGTTTAAAAGATTCGAGTTAATTTAACCGAAGTCTTATAAGTAAGATTCACTTTATTTATATCTGAATGAGTAATAACTCGACATACATGTGCTCAAAATGACTTATCAATGGTCATCGATTGCTTGACGTCATGTTAACTAACAGTCGTCGACAGCTTGATGCCATGATAATCAAGTATAATATAATCTTAACATCTATAATCCTTAATAGTCTAAACGGAAAGAATTCAGAGAATCAGTCCTCCATAACCCCACTTAAACCAACTTGATAGTTTAGGTCAAGCATATTTCATTTTTTTACACTAAACACTTTAGCTTACTAACTTTGCATACGATCATACTTATCTTTTGACCTGTATAAGTTCTCTTGCCATTGCTATTGTCTTCTTTATAAGTTTTCAGTGAATCTTTTCTACCCCGACCTAGGTCCCAATAATTACCTAGAACAAATACATTGACATAAAAAATGAATGAAATATTTGTTATAAATCATGCTAGCACCTCCTAACTACCGACCATGCATTTTTTCTCTCAATTATTTCAAAATCTCAAATTCGTGTATTAAACTTTATATGTAGAGATCTAGTGCATGTGATGAAGCCCACGAGGGGGGCATGCCCAAAATATGGAGAGTATATTCTAGAAAAAGGGTTGGGCCACGTGGACAAGGGGGAGAGAGAGAGGGGAATCAGTGAATGGAAGGGAGCGATTGAGTATAGGAGAGAAGGGAGAGAGGGGAGGAAAGCGCGCTTAGGATATTTCGATTTTGAGTAGGGGTATCGGCCGTGTTGGCTTGGGAATAGCTGTTGGAGCTATAGGAAAGTAACAATATCTGCATTGTGCAGCTATTACTGTTTTTACTGGTTTTTCATAATCAATACATTGCATTTCAGATTCATTGCATAACTACCCGTTAATTTAGTCTCCATCATTGGTCCGACCTGCCGGATCATACCGATCACTGCCGGAGAAGAAGCATGGAGACGAGAATGCAATCGCGAATTGAAACGAATGAGAACAAACTCAATGGGTTGGAAGCAACTGTACACGAACTGGCGGGTACCGTGGCGAGCTTGAAGGAAGCTATGGTTCGCGGCCAACAGGAGCAAACAGAGATTCGAACCTTGCTGACTCGATTCGTAACCCGATGGGAGAAACAAAAGCCTCATGAAGAAGATGGCGGTGCCTCGGGTCAGTCGTGTGCGACGGGAATATGGTCGGAGTCGAATGGTGGTGTCCTGAACCATCATCGAGAGGAGGACGCCATACTGGAGTCTACTTTGTCTGCCAAACGAGTCGAACTTCCGATGTTCGATGGCCATGACCCTCGTGGTTGGCTAATTCGAGCTGAAACGTATTTCCGAATCCATCAGACCGCACTGGAGAACAGAGTAGCTATGGCTCAAGTTTGTATGGAGGGTGTGGCAACCCACTGGTTTGCCATTTTGTGGGAGGTCAATCCGACATTGACATGGGACCGATTTAGTAATGAGTTAATGGAGCGATTCAGTGGATTGATGATCCAAAACCCGTATGAAGAGTTAGCGTCTTTGAAACAGAGAGGTTCGGTCACAGAATTCATTGAGGATTTCGAATTGGTGGCATCACTTCTTCCTCGCATGCCGGAGCTGCAGTACGTGGGATATTTTGTTAGTGGATTGAAGGACGACATCAGGGATTGGGTTCGTGTTCAAGACCCCTGTACACGACTCTAAGCCATGAAAGTAGCCCGGAATGTCGAACTCGCGTTAAATCGCGGTGAGAGACTGAATCGGTATGTTGGAGGCCGGATAGCACCATCAACGGGATTCGAAAATCATGGGGTTACAAGGGTGAACTATGGAGGAGTGGGTCGAGGGCTCAACACCGGGCAACAGGGAGCTGTTACGACTAAGCCTGCGGTCCCTGTTTCTGGGTATCAAAAACAGGGGGTGACCAACAAACGTGGTTATCATAATTTGACAGCTAAGGAGTGGGAAGATAGAAGGAGAAGAGGAAAAACAGGGGGTGACCAACAAACGTGGTTATCATAATTTGACAGCTAAGGAGTGGGAAGATAGAAGGAGAAGAGGCCTTTATTTCCGTTGTGGTCTGCAATATGGTGCAAACCATAAATGTCCGACCCAAAATTACGTGTGCTTATTTTGGGAGATGGGGAAGAAACAGAGGATGGGGACGAAGGAACAGTGTCAAAAATTGAAGACGAAGAAGGTGAACAGGAAGGAGAATGTACCCTGGTTGACTCACAAGGGGTGTGGGAGCTAGCCGAATTAAACAACCGAGAAACGTCTTTCTTGAAAACAATGAAGATAGAAGGCAGTATCGAGGGTATTCCGATCATTATATTGGTCGATAGTGGAGCCACACATAACTTTGTGTCGCCTAAGGTGGTGTCCGCTTTGAACTTGCCCTCTGAAGTTGCTGTAGGAGGCCTGGGAATACGTCTGGGGGACGGTCACAAGGTCTATTCTTGTGGGAAATGCCCAAACCTCACAGTAGCAGTAGGAAAGTATCAATGCAAGTTGGAGGCGTGGATATTAGACATGGGGAGCTTGGATCTGATTTTAGGAGTAGCCTGGTTGCGCACGTTGGGTGAAGTGGTCACAAATTGGGATACTATGACAATGAAATTCAATGGATCAGGTGGATTGGTGGTATTTCAGGGGATCAACAATCATCAACAAAGCACTCTTCAAAGCATCATAACCGCTGGGAGAGTAGGAGTGAGCAAAATGTCATGTGGGAGAGGCGAACAACGGTACGTCCGAAACGCAGGACGAGGAACTTCAGCAACTTCTTAATCAGTTCACAGGGATTTTTCGTGAACCCGAGGGTCTACCACCTAAAAGGCCCTTTGATCATGCCATTCACTTGATGCCTGGGACAAGGGCCAATCGGTGTGCGACCTTACAGTGTCATCCGCAACTACACAAAGATGAGATTCAAAATCGTGCAGGAGTCACATACGCCTAGGGGTTATCATCGCAAAGAATAGTGCTTATTCTAGTCCCGTAATATTAGTTAAAAAGAAGGATGACTCTTGGAGAATGTGTGTCGACTATGGGCTCTTAACAAGATAACCATTCCCGATAAGTTCCCTATCCCTATTGTAGAAGAGCCATTGGATGAGCTTCATGGATCACGTTTTTCTCTAAACTAGATTTAAAGTCGTTATCATCGATAAGGATGAAGTCTAGTGATATCGAGAAAACAGCTTTCAGGACATATGACGGGCACTACGAGTACTTGGTAATGCCTTTTGGCCTTACCAATGCACCTTCCACTTTTCAAGCTGCCATGAATGACATCTTTAGACCCTTCTTGCGAAAAATGGTATTGGTTTTCTTTGACGATATCCTCATTTATAACCGATCTTGGCATCAACACTTGGAACACCTGAAGTTAGTGTTCAATGTGCTTGAGAAGAATTATTTTGTGCTAAATCACAAGAAATGTCAATTTGGGCAGCAAGTACTTGAGTACCTTGGACATATAATATCGGGAGAAGGAGTGGCCATGGATCCTAACAAGGTGCAAGCAGTTTTGGATTGGCCAATCCCTAGAAATGTAAAAGGAGTGCGAGGTTTTTTGGGATTGACAGGGTACTATCGAAAGTTCATAAAGGGATATGGGAAGGTGGCTCAACCATTGACTGTTCTCACAAAAAAAGAGGGGTTTTCATGGAGTGATAACGCTCAACAAGCCTTTGAAAAATTAAAAAGGATGGTTACATCTGCTCCTCTTTTAGCATTACTTGATTTCTCTAAGGTGTTTGATATAGAGTGTGACGCTTCTGGAAGGGGAATTGGAGCTGTCTTGATGCAAGAAGGAAGCCTATTGCTTTTTTCAGCAAGGCCATTTCTAAAAAATCTTTGTCAAAATCTGCCTATGAACGAGAAATTATGGCTCTAGCTCTCTCCATTCAGCATTGGAGACCTTACCTTTTAAGGAGGCAGTTCAGGGTATATTCGGATCGAAGAGTTTGAAATTCCTACTCCAACAAAGAATCTCAACACCAGATCAGCAAAACTGGTTGGCTAAACTTATGGGGTACCAATTTGAAGTGTTCTACAAGCCAGGGAGGGAAAATGGGGCTGCAGATGCCTTGTCTAGAAGCTGTGAGGAGGCAGCTTGTAATGCCTATAGATCTTTTCCAATTTGAACCGAGGGGAGGGCCCTAACGAAGCATATCGAGAGATTCATTTCTCAACAAAGTGGTGCAACATTCTTTGGCCGGCGAGGCAACAAAACCTGGTTTTCAGCTAATACAAGGGGTGTTGTATTATAAGAACAGGTTGGTCATTCCTGCTCAATCTGCTTGGATCCCAGTTCTCTTAAAAGAATTCCATGAGACCCCATTAGGAGGACATTCTGGATACCTCAGAACATACGAGAAGAATAGCCGCCAATATGTAACTTGATTGGTATGAAGAAGCACATCCAAGACTTTGTAAAAGTCAGATGTATATATCAATGACAAAAGTATTCTTCTTTATCTCCTAGTGGTTTGTTACAACCCCTGGCCATTCCTGAAGTTGTATGGGAGGACATTTCTATGGATTTCATTACAGGACTACCTAAGTCAAAAGGATGGGAAGTTATCTTGGTGGTCGTGGATCGTTTGACGAAATATGCTCATTTTATTCTTCTAAAACATCCTTATACAGCAAAGACGGTTGTAGAAATGTTTGTTAAGGAAGTCATTCGACTTCATGGAGTGCCGCAATCAATCATTTCAGATAGGGATCCTGTTTTCATGAGCAGTTTCTGGCGAGAGCTTTTTAAGTTGCAAGGAACCAAACTGAAAATGAGTTCCTCTTACCATCCTGAAACTGATGGTCAAACAGAGGTGGTGAATAGATGCGTAGAGGCATACCTGCGATGCTTTGCTTCCGAGCAACCAAGGACCTGGGCATTCTTGATACCATGGGCTGAACTATGGTACAATACCACTTTCCATGCCTCAACTAATGTGTCCCTTTTTGAGGCCTTATATGGGAGGAAACCACCCTCCATTCTGCGGTTTATTCCTGGAGAAACAAGGCTAGAAGTGGTTTCAAGAGAGCTCATTGACAGGGATGAAGCCTTGAGCCAGTTGAAGTTCCATTTGCACAAGGCCAGACAACAGATGAAATGATATGCTGATAAGCAACGTAGGGACATCACTTTCAATGTAGGCGAATGGGTTTATCTCAAGTTGAGACCCCATAGACAACAATCTGTGGTTAAAAGGATTAATCAAAAGCTAGCTCCTCGTTATTTTGGTCCCTTCCAAATCATTGCCAAGATAGGAGAGGTCTCTTATAAGTTACACCTACCGGACCGTGCAAAAATCCATCCGGTGTTCCATGTCTCCCAACTCAAGAAAGCCATTGGAGATCATCATGTAACTATTGACTTACCTACAGGCATGGAGAGTGATTCAAAGGATTTGACTGAACCCGAAGACATATTAGCTAGGAGAAAGGTGAAGAAACAAGGGGAAGATGTAGATCAATTGTTAGTGAAGTGGAAGCACTTACCCTTGGATGAAGCCACCTGGGAAGATACTTTTGTGATTCACAACCAATTCCCTAACTTCAGTCTTGAGGACAAGACTGCTGTTGATGAAGGGGGTAGTGATGAAGCCCATGAGGGGGGCAGGCCCAAAATATGGAGAGTATATTCTAGAAAAAGGGTTGGGCCACGTGGACAAGGAGAGAGAGTGTGGGGAATCTATAACAGAATTGGAAAGGGAGTGATTGAGTATAGGAGAGAAGGGAGAGAGGAGGAAAGGCAGTTAGGATATTTCGGTTTTGAGTAGGGGGTATCACTGTAGTGTTGGCTTGGAAATAGTCTTCTGAGCTATAGGAAAGTAACAAGATCTGCATTGTGCAAATTACTTTATTTTACTTGGTTTTTCATAATCAATACATTGCATTTCAGATTCATTGCATAACTATCCGTTAATTTAGTCTCCATCAGCATGTTAGACCACAAGACTGTATGAAGATTCTGGGATTAATTCTATATCTTAAGGAAATATCAATCTAGTTAGTAACCATTTAATAAATTCAGTTTCAGTGGCAAGTTATTTTATGATTTTGTAGTCTAAAGATAACTCATATATGCGTCACTCTATCACTCTATCTTACATCAAGTGATGTTTAAATATAAAGTAATTTTAACGTCAGAAAAATATATAAAGTAATTTTTATATTAAAAATATTTTAAAAAATATAAAATAGCATTATTTTATTAAAAACTCACTAGGAGATAGATTTACAGGTTAGGGCTTAAAATTCCCCTTCAGACACACACATTAACGTTGCCAATATCCGTAGCCTGTTAGCCATGTAACATTCAACAAATATAAATAGATAAAGTTGTAAGAATCATAGCTTAATAAGCTGTATGGATAATCCTATAGCTAGTAATTGATGTTTCTCCTCTGCTAATCCGTTCCAACTACAAATGCAGACCACCCCTTATGTAGGATGAGATTTTATACTTAAGAGATATTCAGTTCTTTGATTTGTATAACTATCGCCAAGTTGGTAATGCTGTCTCATACCAACAAAGATAAGGATCTTTATCTGTGTTCAATTGTTTTATTTCTAAAAAAATTGCAAATAAGATGTATACAAGCGAACTTTTCATTATGAACCGCATGCAAGCGTATTGAATCTGCGTAGTCCAAAGAAGATTTTAGAAAGAGACGTAAATACAACCCTTTGATGAGATTTCAATTCAATTGTGGGTATCATTCTCTGTGGTTCAGAGACCGAAAACTGTAACGTAATATGACAATTATGGAAGTATACACTTTCCAACATAATTTACTACTAATATATAACACAACACAAGGACAACTCAGTTCTTCTTTTTATCGTACGATAAAGAGATGTCTCTGACGCTCTGCAGTCGCCCCATATTAATAAATGGTTGCAACAGAGCAGCGAACCGTAGAAGCAGAAGGGCTGAAGCAGAGAGACGAGAGAGTATAGCATGTCTTTCGAGTTACTGGAAGAATTTTCCCACTTAGCCATGGCATGCAAGAAAATAGTAAAAAAATATTAATAGTGCGTAACTGTTTATAGAGCGGAAAATTAGTACTGGGTATAGTCTGCTAACTAACTGAGACATACGCGTGTAGGGTTAATTTTTCTGCGCTGATATGTTGCTTTCTTTTCTTTTTCTTTTCTTTGCATCTTTGTTTTCAATTCTTCTACTTCTTTTATAGGCTCGATCTCCAAGAAACGAAGTTGGGTGGAGTGGGGTGGGGTGATAAAGAGAAAGAGAAATGCACAAAAAAGGGCTGGCTAGATATCCATAGTGCAAGCAGGTGAGACAGAATCACTGAAGGCAAGTAGTGATGGTGGTGAAAGGTGACGGTAGATATCGTGGTGGTTGTGGTTGTGGAAGCTTGTCGTGGTTTCCAGCCCACCACCAACGCAACAAGTTACTTTCCTCACTAGCCTTAACTCTTGTACGCCAAACTGTAGTACCAAAGCAAAGGTTGCCACTGTTTAAGTATAGTTTAGTGACCTATTTGCGAAAGCAATCTCCATTTTGCAATTAAAACCTACTATACCAAGTATTTTTTTCTTATGACAAGATCATTACGAGTTTTCTTTTCGACTTTCTCCCCAAAGTAGTGTCTGATTTCTAAGACAAAAACAGCAACTCCCACTACATACTGGTCAAAGTCAGACAAGCCCACTCTCTGAAGGATCAGAAAGTAGCTGATTTCTTGCATTTCAATCACACTGCAGAAAAAAAATAAAGCACAACCCTTTATTGGGACTCATAAAACCTTTCTACACATCGTATCATGTAGCTACCTAGATGGTTTCATATCCAACTCAGGATCATAACCGTGGAATGGAACACCCTGGTCAAGCATGATCTCTTTTTGGATTATGCTATACTTTAAAAAATAAAAATATTTTTTTAACACCCTAAACTTTGTACGTTTTAAAAATGTTTACATTTCTACATTTAATGTTCAAAAATTACTCAGAAAAATAATTGTGAACGGATACGTAAATAATTGTATTTTAAAATAGAAGAAAAGATACGTGTGGTGTTAATGAAAAGAACATTTTGATATTATTTATTATATAAAGTTTGATAATTTATTTATTTATATTTAAAAATAAAATGAAAAGTTATTATAAAAAGAAAACTTCTTAACTTCTTTAATTTTATTTTATATTATTATAATTAGAAAAGAGAGAAGTAACATTATGAATTTTTTAATTCTAACGTAAATAACTTACCTTTAACGAGATCGAATAAGTGAATTAATTAAGGTACGTACAAATTAGTCTAGACACTATTTAATTATAATATAAAAAATTAAAAATTAAATAAAATAGATAGTCTTATACATGAAATAATAAATTTCGCTACACACTTAGATTTGATTTTTCAAGTCTATTATGTACATTTTCTTATACTTATAATACATTATTATTCTTCTCTACCAGTTTTTTTTTCAGAATTTAGTGTGATATCGATGTCAAAAATGTGATCTTCCATCAGGCTATCATTTTCTTTCTCTTATCAAAGTGCTTGCACTTAATGTAACAAAATTAGAAATTTCATTTTAATCCTTAAAATATACACCCGTTATGACTTTGGTTCTTAATTTAATCAATTTTATTATTTAAAGTTTAAATTTTCAATATTTTAGTCCTTCCATATAATGAATGTCAATAATGTGTGAACTTATTAAAGGGATTAAAATATTAGAAATTTAAAACTTTGAGAGATCAAATTGATGAAATTAATATGTAAGAAAATAAATTAATAACAGGTGTATCATTTTTTTAAAAAAATCTTGCCCTTTTTTATTCCTCCCTCAAAAATCAAAATCCCTACACCCATGAGCCCAACCAACCGTACTAAGAAAATAAATAAATGTCATAATGGTGTGAGGGTTGTGGAATGATGGCCCACAAGAATCTTGATCCAGCTGGGTGAAGACCATTTAGATGGGGGTCCACAATACATAGTCAGAGCTTAATGATAATGTTTTCCCCATAATCATAAAATAGCATAACAGTACATAATTGCCGGTAACGTAACTACTAAGAGCCCATATAATGTAATAATGGCCCAGAGGTTGACCTTTCTCAACTCCCATGACCACCTACTTTTTACCTTTGTTCTCACTTTTCAATAAAGAACTAAAACTCTTTTAAGTTATATGAAAAATATTACATCAAGTCATTTTGCCGCTCTGTCTAATAGCTTCATTAGTCATATAATGATTTGATACACTAAATATCACATCATTCGTTCATGTCAATTTTATAGTTCACATCAAATAAAACTCTAATATAATATTTAAATGGATTCATTTTGAAGTATGAAATATTAAAAATATATGATATTATTAACTTTCTAAATAGATTCTCACATATTTTTGGTACAGAAAAAAGATTCTTACATAATAAAATATATCAGTGGCCACATGATTAACAAAATATTAATAAGATGTTATGGATGAAATGGCATATTGTTGTAACATTTTCAGAGTTAAATTTTAATTGACAGATTTAAGTGTACGTAATTATTTGTGATCGTCATAAAGTTCAACGGGTGTGTGTATGCATTTTTTTCCTTACATATTTTAGTGTAAATTACACCAATAATTTATAATATTTATACAAGTTTTTTTTTTAGAGGAATATTTATCAAGTTGTGACACTATAAATTCATCAGTATAAATTAACTATTCTATCAACAGATCAAGACCTGCATCATGCTTAGAGAACTGATTCTCAATATAACGATGAATAGTTACGAGCAATGGTCCTTAGCAAATTAGGTAGCATTTTGATTTTGCATGGCAATCAAATCCTTTGAACGCGAACAATCCAACTCTTACCTATCATTAGTAAATGGCAAGACAAGACATCCCAACCTGGTAACCGATAAAGTCTGGTGCATAATCATTTCCAAACAAACACATAAAAGATTCCTCATAAGCGACACAATGAAGACCAAGATCATTTCAAATACATACCTTTGGACTTGGATTGTAATTTCCATCAATAGTTCTTCAACAGTCTCGGCTCTTGAAGTTGCATAATAGGAATACCATATAGGTAAGATTTGCAAACAAATAGTAATGCAAATTGTAGCTACTTTCCTCTGGAGAAAGTCCCTAAGGTCTTAAACTTAACCCAAACAGAAAATTACAATAATGGTGAAGCAAAATTGAGAGAGATGTGAAAAATAGATACAAAATGAACCCATACGGGTTAAAGACAAGACTTATACCCCCCAACCCCGACAAAAACAAAAGAAAAGACAAGACTATGATAAAGGCTAGAGCCGAAACTACAATGAAGGCAAAATGGTACGTACATAATGTTGTAAATCTTGTCCATTGTTCAATCTAATGGGACGAGCTGGTGAATAATTTACGCATAACGATCTCCAGAACTTTTTTTTTTGGTCATTAACGATCTCTCGAACTTAACAAGGGTTGAAGAACCAATAAATGGGACCACGGGAAAGGCCTCACAACCTGTTTATTCTGTCCTAGTTCATCAATATGAAGAACCAAGCCCAGAGAATTTTAAAGTACCTCCCCCCAAAAATATTCCATTGGCAGTTATAACAAACGAAACCAACCGCTCTTCCAGATAGGAAGTTCTACATCCTGTACATAAACTTCAAAATTCAAATAAAACCAAAGGTAATAGGAGAAACAAGAAAAAAAAGGAAAAAGAAAAGAAATCCGTTTTAGTTTTAAATTGTCGCCTTCAACACTTGTGCATGATGATATACTGCTATAACGGCAATTGGTTTGAGGGTTTGACTTATCATCAAAAACCAACATACAGAAAGAAGGATGATTCTGTCTTAAGATTTAGAAACAAATTCTGATAAAAATCTAAAAGTAGGCCAAACATAGTTTCTCTACGTTTTGACTTGTGCAGTGTCCTACTAAACCTAATTGGACAACCTGCCCTAGCTTGACCCTTTATGACTCGCACATGTCCGACCTCAACCACTACTAAAAATGACTCGTGACTAATAAAGCTGGACACAGAACACCCCAATCAAAATCCAGAATAAGAACAATCCTAGGCTTCCCACTCATTTTACGGAAATTTTTAGACTCGTTGCTATTTAAGCAACGTTATGGTTATTCTCTGGGAATGAATCCAAATTCCGGGTGAAAACATCCTCCAAAAATTCCATGCTGAAGAGAAGAGACCTTGCAACATTAAATTAAAAATGCTGTAAGACTGTAAAAGGAGATTGAATACTAGTAAATTTCCTACAATATTAAAGGTAGTCAATCAACAAAATTTCGTTCCTTACTGCCTACCAGTTACCTAACGACCAATTTTTGCATCGCCAACAAAGTGTTACACAAGTCAACAAAGTGAAGCCACTGAATAATCTAGGTTCCCTTCACATTTCAATCATTTTCTATGTTCCCTTCACAATATGTTTGATAGCCTAGTCAATGATTATCTACTACCATTGACAATCTAGGTAGGCCACTGAACAATAAGGGACAAAAATTTAGGGGAGAAAAGAAAGACAGAAGTAAAATCGTCACATTATCACATATTGGCACACCAAAGTAAGTAAACGAATTCCACTAGATACAGGTCAACCACTCCCACGCTTAAAATGTTCACGAATAAACCTTTCTGCATGAGTTGGGTACTTATCTCTAATGTATTCCCGAAGGCACTTCTGATAGGAGAAATCGATCCAGCCACCATCAGTTCTTACAACAAAAAGACACCTTGAGTGCCGAAATTGGGGATGACGATCAACCTACAAAAAACACAAGTCACATATCCAAATCCTGCACTTGCGGCTAACTCTGGAAAAGAACCAGAGCAGGTCATTGACAAGCAAATAATAATAGCTGAAGTTCAACACTCTTGAGGTCAATCAATGAAAATTTTAGTAAAATAGGAAATGTATATGAAAACAAAAAAGTTTACAATTAAAGAAAAGGTGCATGAGAAACACCAAAAACATCCCATTGGATTAACCGCCTTAGTTATCAAATTTCAATTGAAAGGAGGGGCCAGGGGGGATGGTCTGAAGAACTGAAAATCAAACCAAGAATATTCAAATCAAATAATAAAGGATAAAGTGAAATCCAAATCTGAAGTGCTTGCTCTCTTGTCTTTGACCAATTAGCACAAACATGATTTGATCAATAGATTGTGATCGGCAGGCTAACTAAGGCATAAAAGATTAAAAGTATATCTTTTAAGTAAAAAGTAAGAATAAATATAAATTCATAAGGTTCCAGTACAAATACTTTTCTATACCTGATGTATCTATGAGCAGCACAATAATGTAAAGACATTTGATCTAATTGAGGTGGTAACCTAGACAGTAATAGAAGATAACTGCACCTTCAAAATGCGTTAACATTGGCAAAAACAATGCAATTCTTAACACTTCAGGAAGCACGAGACTGACAGACCAGTGCATAACGAGTAGCAGATCAATTTGTAATTTTCAACATTTTGGCTTAGTTACACTTTTGTTCCTTCTGGTTTTACTAAAGTTTGATTGCCATCCCTCTTGTTTTAATTGCTACAAAGTTATCCTCATAGTTTTAATATAGATGCAATTAAGCCCTCTGTAAGTTTGATGATGACAAGACATTGAATTTGCCGACATGGCAATGCCTTGTTTTTTGCTGATGAGAAATCAAATTTGATTATGTGGAACTCTTTTTTTAATTACTTTGCTTATATGGAAATGACAATTGCACAATGGCAGATCAATCAAAAGAGAGCCGCGCTAACATCAATGAGACAAGGGGACTTAATTGGATCAATTTGAAAACTATTAGGACAACGCTTTGCAATTAAAGCTGGGGGAACCAGATTGCATATTTAATGAAACTAAAGGCACCAAAAGTCCAAAAGTATAATCAAGCCTAACATTTTTTTTGGGTAGATAAATAGGGCTAAAGCCCAATTAAGCCTAACATTTTTTTAATATTACTTGCACACCATTTTCAAGATTTATCAGAAAGACATATTATGTATAGCTATTTGAGTATATGGTTTTCTTCTTTTTGGTTTTTAGTACATAAAGTATATAGTATTAATTCATAGAAACTAAAAACTTAGCCCTATCAATAGACTGCAAAGAAGAGCCAAGTAGCATTTTGCATAATTGCAGTTTGGGCCTAGCGGTGAGGAGGAAGAAAGAGAGCAGCCGTTTAAGTTGGGTCATCGAATTGTTCTACATGAATAGAAGGGTAAGTTACTGATTTTACATGCATGTTTAAGAACTCTATTGATAATTTCAGATTTTAGCTCAATCAAGACTGAAATCACAATCGTAGCAGTGATATACAAACAGTTTATTGGATCTTCAATTCATAATCAGCAGTTAAATGCCACATCTGATCTGTCAGGTTTTTTATCATCACTTACTGGAGACAGGTCTCAAGAAGTATCTCTTTGGGGTTAGCAACAACCAAAAGTTAAACAAAATCAAATGACTGGCTTAATTATAGTTTTAAAGCATTTAAGCCTGTCTGTCTTTCCATGTGAGTATGTGACTACATTGTCCTCATCAACAAAATGACCTGTTAAGAGTAACAAAGTAGTGTATGCTATGTACGACAGCAAGAGGTTAGGATTTAATGAGTCAGGATTAGGGGCTTTTTTTTTTTTTGGGGGGGGGGGGGGGGATCAATGGTAGATAATAGGTGGATTTAAGGTTCATTGGATGTATGAGAATAAGGGAAATTTGGAAGCTGTGGGATGGCTCCAAAGGAACTGGATTGGTGGCTGTTTGGGAGCAGTGAACAGTACTGTATGGAATTAGGATTTGGTGTTTGATGGGTTCTTGGGCAAATTGAAGGAAGAATCAATTAGAGTTTTGATTGGGCGAATCTTGATGACGTCTGCCAAAGAAATCTGATCTGAGCAGTTGATAAAATTAAAGAAAATACAGTAGAAATTAGAAACTGAGAAGAAGAAAAGAAACTGTTAGGCATCACAACTGTTTTTTTTTTTTTTTTGGGGGGGGGGTGGTTTACATAGGAGGTGCAAGCACCTAGGTGGGGAAGGGAGAAAGATAACCTCATAGAGAATTGAACCTCTAATATGAACATCACACCCAAGTCTTAAAGATTTTGGCCGGTACCAATTCAGCTACAAGCTCATTGGCACATAGGGTTTTGATTACATGACTGAGACTGCTTCAGACAATAAAAAAGAGAGCAATATGCTTCCAAAATTCATAAATCTCATCTTTTTAGAAAAGAAAACATTAAATGCATTTAACAGACCTCCTATAACTTATCCTACAATAATTAGGAACATAATCCAAATCCTATAAGGATTAAAACTCTACTAACTCCATAAGGGAGACTTGGGCACTAAAATAAAACCCATTCACGGCTACCTTAACATAAACCCAAGCCTAAGTACAACCTAAGACCAGAAAATATAAGTTACTAAAGTAACCAACAACAACAACAACCAAGCCTTTTCCCATTAGGTGGGGTCGGCTACATGGATCAAACGACGCCATTGTACCCTATCATAAACCAAGTCTTCAGATATGCTATTCAGATCTAAATCTTTTTTAATCGTTTCACCTATAGTCTTTCTTGGTCTTCCTCTACTTCTAACTATTGGGCTATTATCTACCTGATCTACTCTTCTTACAGGAGATTCTAAGGGTTTTCTCCTTACATGTTCAAATCACCTAAGGCGAGATTCTTCCATCTTTTTCACAATAGGTGCTATCCCTACTTTCTCTCTAATGCATTCATTCCTAATCCTATCTTTTCTTGTATGGCCACACATCCAACGCAACATCTTCATCTCCGCAACACTGATCTTATGCTCTTGTTGGCTTTTTACCGCCCAACATTCAGTACCATACAACATCGCGGGCCTTATAGCTGTGCGGTAAAATTTACCCTTAAGCTTGAGAGGCACTTTTTTATCACAAATAACTCCTGAAGCACTTCTTCATTTCATCCATCCAGCTTGAGTCCTATGATTTACATCTCCCTCTATCTTTCCATCATTTTGTATGATAGATCCAAGGTATCTAAATTGTGTGACTTGTGGTATTGTATGATCTCCAACTTTCACCGCTAAGCTAGCATTAACACGCCTCTTACTGAATTTACATTCCATATACTCCGTCTTACTCCTACTTAGACGAAGGCCATGTTCTTCCAAAGTTCGTCTCCATAGCTCTAGCTTCCCATTTGTTTCCTCTCTCGACTATCCAACTAAGACTATATCATTTGCAAAAGGCATGCATTGTGGCACCGGCTCTTGGATATACGCAACATCCAAGACCAAGGTAAAAAGATATGAACTCAAAGCTGACCCTTGGTGTAGTCCTATAGATATAGGAAAATCTTCTGTGGCCCCACCCTGTGTTCTCACACTAGTTTTAGCCCCATCATACATATCTTGGATTACTCGAATATAGGCGATACTCCTTTCTTCTCCAAAGCCTTCCACAGGACCTCTCTCGGTACCCTATCGTAGGTTTTTTCTAGATCAATGAAAATCATGTGTAGGTCTTTTTGCTTCCTCCGATACCTCTCCATTAATCTTCGTAAAAGATAGATTGCTTCCATAATTGACCTCCCAAGCATAAAACCAAATTGATTCTCTGAAATATGAGTCTCTTGTCTTAATCTCCGTTCAATTACTCTTTCCCATAACTTCATGGTATGACTCATGAGCTTAATTCCTCTGTAATTTGCACAGTTTTGTATATCTCCCTTATTTTTATAAATAGGGATTAAAGTACTTCTCCTCCATTCGTTTGGCATTTTCTTAGACCTCATTATCTTGTTAAACAACTTTGTGATCCAACTTATACCTTTCTCTCCTAGGCACTTCCATACCTCAATAGGTATATTATCCGGTCCGACCACTTTTCCATTATCCATCCTCTTCAATGCTTCTTTTACCTCAAACTCCCTGATTCTACGATAAAAGATTTTATTTTGATCCTCCTCTCTAATGTTTAGAATGTCCGAGTCCCCTAATGTTCCATGTTCCTCATTAAATAACTTGTGAAAATAACCCTTCCATCGATCCTTAATGTCTTGTTCCGTAACCAAGACTTTACCCTTTTCATCCTTAATGCATTTCACTTGATCCAAGTCTCTTGTCTTCCTTTTCTTACTTTTAGCAAGCCTGTAGATATTCCTTTCTCCGTCTTTGGTGCCCAACGATTGATATAACCCGTTGAACGCTTTAGTTTTCGCCTCGCTCACCGCCTTCTTAGTATCTTTTTTAGCTGCCTTATATTTTTCCCAATTTTCATCATTTTTACATACGTGCCAAGATTTATAACATTCTCTTTTAACCTTAACCTTATCTTGTACACTTGTGTCCCACCATGGACTGAAAATACACAATAAAAGTAACAACATACTAAACCATCTGGCAGAGCCAAAATATAAAATAAACCAAAATACTGATATAATTTGACATTTAAATTTAGGCTTTCTTGATGCTAACCATCTTTCATCAACCGGAGGAGACAAAACCAGCAGGATAGCAGTCAGAGAAGGTGTATGTTTTTGGTGGAAAAAAAAAGTTTAGTGGGTGGAGAGGTTGACTAATCCCAGGTCAGGTATGCCACAAGACTCACTGAGGGCTTATAGTAGTACCTACAAATGACCAACCAATGAAGGACCACTGACAGAGATCGAACCCAAGACCTATGAGTCGGCGTTGTTCAATCTTACCAACTGAGCCAGCACTAATTGACGCCTTTAGACAATGTTAAATGTAATCCCAGTCCCTTATAGAAGCAAACCAGCTGGTCAGGCTTGACATAATCATGGTTTTGTGCAGAGAAACAGCAGTACAAATTCCAGCAGCATCATTTATTTCATATGACCTACTCTCGCCAAACCCAATTGTGCTCAAACTAAGCTCTAATAAAGCGGCAGCCTTTTACTTGTTATATATTCTTCTACACATATACAAGACAGAAGTACTATGAGCACCATCTAATTCAAAAAAAGTAGATATTCATTTACAAGCAGTTTGTTGGTAAGTTAGGAGAAACACAATCAGAAGTTGCAAACTAAGACAACTAACTAAGCCATAGCAAAACAAGCAATGAAATGAGCATAAAGAAGGACGCATTGGTATTACAGCAAGAGGACCTAGGCATCAAAGTAAACATAATATTCAGATACAGCGCTTACCATAATGGATTCAAGACCACATCCAATCTTATCTTCAGAGTGTGGATGGTAAGCAAGGAGCTTCTCTACTACAGCTTTCTCATCCTCCACACTCAGTCGCTCTCCATCCATGTACCTGGTGCAGAAAATTGAAGAAATAAAACACAATAATCATTTCATGGTACCCGTATCTTCCACTGATGCAGCAGCACCGCACCATGAAATGTCAAATGATAATAAGACAATGCCAAGAAAATAATAGTAATTTGTACAACACAAAATAAGAAAGTGACCTTCGAGAGTGGAGAATATCCTTGGTGAGCAAAATGATAGGCCCAATGTCTCTGAGAATCTCCTCTTCTTTATCCTTCCACTTGCGATAATCGGGGTCATCCCACCGCGGGTAACTTGATGGGTCCTTAGCCCTCACCAGGTTGGGGTTGTTGCTAACAGAACTAACTTTGTCGTCCGCTTGATCTGACGGTGGGTCGGTGGCGGCGCTGCACCATAGCCGGTGAGGCGCCGCAACGGCTCCGGAGGTAAACCGTTTGTAGTTGTGCAAGCCAGCGCGAAGCAGCAGAACCTGTCTAAGAAGAAGAGGTGCGGCCATTGTTATTTGTGGGTTGGGTCCTTTGCTTGATACTTGATGATCATATGAATGAGTGACAGTCTCGCGCGCCACCATGGACCTCAAACAGCGGGTCCTCAACCCACTCCGTGTCGGGCCGGGTTATCACTGTATTATTTATTTTCCTTAATCTTTTATAATTTATCACCTTAGCAGGGTCTTCTTGTTCTGGGCTTCTTGTATTTCTGAGGAGTGAGGATATTGGGTTTCTGGGTTCTGCGCATTGGTATCCATTTATTTTTTGGTTCAGTAGGCCCACTCTCTTGATAGAATGAACTATTATTACCCAAAAAAAAAACACTAGTTCCTCAAAGTCGATATAAAAATACCAATAACCATCGAATTTTAACCCAAAAAAAAAGTTAATTTTCTGTACATAAAAAGAGTTAATCTTAAATGGCCCAAACTGTGTAGATATTTCATGATGTCAAAATAAATAAATAAATAAAAGTTAATTTTATGTACTTAAAAAAAGTAAGTTAATCTTAACCTTTTATAATAATAATAATAATAATAGTTGAGATGCTTATACATTATTTTATTTTTTCATAAAAATATTGAAGTTTTATTTTAATCTCTAAAATTATAAATATCATTTTTCAATTAAATTAATTATATTAGTCTTTTATATTAATCATTATTCAGTTAAAATAGTCTTTATTAATCTTTAAATAAAAATCAATTTAATTAACGAATTATAATTTTAAAGATTAATATATTAATTATTTTAAAATTAAAAATTAATATAATCGGTGTTAATAATTTCAGTATTACAACGAGGGTTCATGCCCATTATAACCCAAAACAAATCAAAATCGAACTTTTCAATTTGTGAGCAAATGAGGCTAAATCGATGCAGGGTTGGCGTTGAAGTATTCGAACACGCTCTTCTGTGTCTTTGTGCTTCCTTCTCATGTAACAAGACAAATTCGTGGTGTCAACGCTTAGCTTCATCATCAGAGAGAAGACGAGGAACATAGTTTAGGTGCTATGGTACTGTAGCCTGAGTTCGCTTTGTCGGTGCCTGTGCATCATAATGAAATTCTTTATTTAACTTGGGTTCATTTTGAAATTTTAGTTTGTATTTTATGGAACGAACTAGAGATATAAAGTTTTGATTTGATTGTGTTGATTAGGATTTGATAAGGTTTCGTCCGAGCGAGGAAGCAATTCAAGCATCAGTAAACAAATAGTATGTGTTAGAATATTATCTAAACATATGTTAGGATTAAATTAAATTTTATTTTGTATTATTTTGGGGATTTTGTTCGCATATAATTAGAGATATTATTTTAATTATATTTGATTATATTTTCTTTTTTATATAGACTTCATCTCTTATAAATAGAGAATCATCTTGTTCACACTAATTAATTTAGAGATAATTCAGTAAATATACAAAAACCTTCTTTAGACTTTTTCTCGTGTCCATATTTCTCTATTTTTAACATGGTATTAGAGTCATGGTATCCACCTTGAGGAGAGTTTCTCCTTTTTCGCTATGCAAAATTCATGGAACTTGTTAGAATATTTACTAATCATCATCACATCAAGATTTAGTTTTTTTTATTCTTATCATCTTTGTCCACTTTGGTCCAATCATTCCGTTCACCCTCACTATTTTTCTGTCACTCCATTTCAGACTCTAATTACTGTCCTAGATTCCAGACTCCTTTTTTATGCTAGACTTCTTTTCAAATTCCGTCCTAGATTTCAAACTCTATTTTAGATTATGTCCTAAATTACAGACTCCATTTTGATAACAAACTCTGTTTCAGAATCTGTTCCCATCCAGAAGCAGATAGTTCTATCTCAAATGCAGTTTTGGTTTGTTGGTTTCTCCATGATCTCGATGTTATGTTTTTAGATTATTTTTAATTTATTTTATTTTCATGTGTCTAATTGATGGGGAATGTTAAAATATCTAGAACATATCTCAAGATAAAATTAGGCTTGATTTTATGTTATCTGAGGGATTTGATTCGCATACAATTAGAGATACTATTTTGATTATATTTGATTGTATTTCATTCTTTATATAGATTCTCTATCCTATAAATAAGGAATCTTCTAGTACACAATGATTAATTTATATATAATTCAGATATTCAAAAATAATTCATAATATACATAAATATTTTTCAAATTTTTCTTATGTCATTATTTATCTATTTCTAATATGGCTGTAATGGGCATTTCGTGTTTGGTTGATATTTTGTAAAAAAAAAAAAATTGAAGGAGAAAATGAGGGTTTTTTTTTACTAAACTGCCACTGTTGGTAAAATTATTTACTAAATTACTATTTTTTTAAACTATTTATCAAATTGTCATTTTTTTAAACTATTTATCAAATTGTCATTTTTTTAAACTATTTATTAAAATGTCACTCTTTTGAAATTATATACTGTCACATTTTTGTCTACGTGACTTTTTTAATATTATCTCCCGTCGGATCATAAAGTAAATACAGATTACGCATCCACATAGGTTGTGCCAACACGCGCTACACCCTACGTGAATGTCTTGCCCCTCTTGGCGATCCTCCTATTAGGCCTTAGCGAAAAAAACATCATCCTTTGATAGTAACTATTGAATTATACATAAAATTTAAATTTAAAATTTTATAAATTATTTAAATTACTTAATAAAATTTTGTAAGCATTTATTAATGAGTTCATACTAATTACGGAGGTAAAATATAAAATATAAAATTAAAAAAGTGACAAATTTAATATGTTGGTAATATTTAATATTGTTTTAATTATTATGAGGATTTATTAATTAAATAACACATATGCTTTTTTTTTGTTATTTTTTAAAAATTTATTGTTTCAATTTATTTTTCATTTTAAAAACAAATGAGGTATTAATTATTTTCTTTTAATGTTGTCTTTATTTATGATTTTTAATATTTTAAAAATAATCTAATCAAATATAAGTACATATATTATTATTGAAGTTATTTAATATATTTATTTATTTTTACACAAATATTTTAAACAACATATAAAAAGAAATAAATGGTATATCCTTTAGAAAGACGTTATCACTTATAGATTATATTTGGTTAATATATTCATTAAAACAAATTTCAATGACTTTCATTTTATTATTAGTCAAATCATAAGAAAAGTGAGTATTGATGATATGGGTATTAAATGCTTCTTAAAAAAGTCTATTATTGGGCATATCAATTGAATTACTCTTACATTAATTCAAATAAATAAATGAAATATTTTGAGTAGGATTCAGATGATAGTGAGTAGGATTTGGATCCCAATAATCCCCCTCTCAAATTTTTAGTAATTCGAATTAGTAAAAATTTCGACAGAGTTTTCCTAAATGTTGGACCTCCCCAAAAGCCCATGATCCTGTTTAATGCAACCAGTTACCAAAATCTTTAATAAAATCTAAAACAGTGCGAAAAACATATATAGTCTAATCTAATAAGGGTACCAAACTCACAAGAAGATATTATCAATAGTCTTTTACACAAAATCACTAAATATAATTGCATGTCAATGTCAATGAGATGGGCCCGCATCAGAATGCGGTGGCCTGTGAGATGGTTCGGAAGAGGGACTTGGCTGTGATGGGTATGGTGGGTAACCTAGTGGTGGGTAAGGATATGGTGGGTAACCCTGTGGTGGGTAAAGATATGAGGGGTAACTCTCGGGCGGGTATGAATACGGTGGGTAAGCGTATGATGGGTATGGTGGGTAATATGCGGTGGTGGTGGTGAGTGGTAGGAGGGTGAGTGGGGGTATGTAGCAGGTAGGAGGTGAGTCGTATCTTGGTGGTAGTGGAGTCCTCGGGATGTCGAAGTCGTGTCCGAGTGCTCGCCAATCCTCTCCTCCGCTCTACGCCGCGTTCCCGTTGGTGGACTCCTCGGCGGCCGAATGTCGTCTGCTTCTTGGAGCCGGACGCACTTGTGTTTTCATCGTAATGCGGTTATGCTCCCGCAATGAGTGTAGGATCACGTGTGTACACTCTCTCGAGCGGCAGTGTCGATGTTGAATTAGTTGAATTAAAAATACTCTGCAATGTCCGCCTAATAAATAGATATAATTTATGTCATTATATTGAATACAAAATACATATAGTCACTAACAAATTGGTAAAGAGCTTACCGCATTCCCAATAGATGCGCTAGTGAAAGCAATCCAGCGTCTGGTAATTTTTTTTATACCAACGCATGTACTTAGAACGCGAACTGAGGGGTGCGACCAATGGGACTCCCCTAACAAGCTTCTCCCTACGACTATCCCAGGTGGTTATATAAACAGCATGTGTAGCTGGCCAATCCTCATCATGCCTACCTGCCAATGTAACCGAGTGCAATCTGTCTGGATGGAGCGGTCTCCGTGGAATGGGCTGGTCAAGACCAAATTGGCGCGATGCGTACGCGTGTGCAGCGCATCGATAAGCGCGGTCGACTAGTGCCACTCAACAATGTGGAAAACATATGAGAGGGACCACTGTGTAGTGCTATGTCCCTACCAGCCACACAAAAAGGTGGCAATGTTGCCACCTGCTCATCCGTGTATGGTTGCCATATAAACTGAAAAAATGAGATGCACAAAACATTTAGATGGCATGTGCATAAGTAAATATCTCAAAGGAATGTAAACGAAGACATACCTCATCGTTCTTCAACTGATCAAAGAACTGACGATAATATGCAAGGACGCCAATCACAGTATCACTCAATACTTTATGCTTGCGCCACCTATTTGGTAAATGAAAGTATTGCAAATGTAAGTTAAAATATTAACAAAGTATATCAAGGAAGTAATGTAAAAATACGAAATGAAATAGAAACTTACTCCCATCCTAAGGGACGTAATTGACCACGATCAGCATTATAAAATACCTTAGGCTCAACATGGTCAACTAGTGAAGGGGCAAGCCGGGGAATCATCCATGCCCGTCTTCGCAATAAGATGCATGCCCTCCGATCTCGCGTGCGTCATAGTCCGTAGCTTTACAAAGCTCTCTATACAGTACGCCAAAACTGCAGACCCCAACTATACGTCCCGGCAACAAAAAGTCCTCCAACAATGGGAGGAACATCAAGTGCACGAGCTTACCCGAATGATCGGGGCATAAGAAACCCCCAAGCAAGCGAAGTATGTAATGTCGTGTACGCTGTTGCACGTACTCATCATCATCGTCGTCCTCAATGACTGCAGTAACACTCGGCTGCCACAGTTATGTCATGTCAATGCGTGCCCCAGCTATGAGCGAGGGAGTCTCATCAATCCCTAACAACTGAGCACACAAACTGAGCCAATCATCCCTATGCGTAACGCCAGTGACTGCAGCGCCATCAATGGGAAGACCCGATATCATTCCTATATCCTCCAACGTAATGGTGCACTCCCCGGTAGGCATGTGAAATGTATGCGTCTCTAGGCGCCATCTCTCAACCAACGCAGAGATCAGGGAGTGATCAATGCTGCAATAGCCCATGTGGGCAACTCCCAAGAAACCAGCCTGCTGTAGATACGAAATAATCGGAGCAGGGGGGTCTATATGTTTCGTCTTCTGAGCAAGTCTAACAAGCAGGTGTCGGTCCTCATGTCCCTGCCATATATGGTGGGAAATATGGTACTCCTGTAACTCCAAAATCGAGCCGTCCTCTGGTCCGGGGTTTACACGGAATGCCATCTGTCAGTTGTATGCCAAATAATAACAACAATTAGTATTGCAATATGATTACTATAATAAAATATGATATAACCATATGATAACTATACAAAAATATAATATGGAAGAAATGAAGATAACACTGAGAATCAACTAACATATATAGGAGAATAGTATTCGAATACAACTGCATAGATTAGTGATACAAAACAATACAACTCCTAAATACACATGATTGCTAATACAAGATTCTGAAAAATGAAAATAGGTCCTAGATCAACTAGACGGCCCCAGTTGATGGCCCTACTCAATCATCCCTCAAGGAACTCGATTCACCGACACGACAAGTACGAGAATTATGTCCAGGTTGATGGCATCTTGTACACGTCTGTCCTGACCCTGCTTCGCGCCAATCCATCTCATTCCTGAGTCGGGTTGATTTTGGTCAACTTTTGGATCTAAGCAATGCACGTGGTGGCACCGAAGTGGTGTCGGGAGCTGCAGGCCACCATGGTTTAACCCGGACCGGTTCAAAGTCAAACTTATAGGCTCTATAAATGCTTTCCATCCTGTAAACCCTATGAACAAGTCGGAATGGGTCAACTGCCACTGAAGCACACGCAGCAATCGCATGCGAGCATGGATAATGCAATGCTTGAAACACCCCACAGTCACACCGCCTTTCTTCCATGTTCAAAGTATAAGAAAGTCCACCCTGTTGTGTTACAGGATTAAAAGTCTCTTCAACTATGAACCTTGTGTTCTCTCTATTGTACTGGCGAACTTGGTGTGAACTAGCCTTTGTCAGGTTGACTCTCCAGTGCTTTAATAAGTCATTACTCCATTCCTGGTTAACTGTCATCAATTTCACATTTGTCTCGTCTTTTCGGTTGATAAAGTATTCTACTAACTTCGTATATGTCAATTGAACCAATGCAGTTATGGGTAGATTTCTGCTATCCTTCAACACTCCGTTCATGCACTCTGACAAATTGGTAGTCATATGACCGAATCTGCAGCCACCATCATACGCCAAACTCCATTTTTCTTTTGGAATTTCGTTAATCCAATTTGCCATCTCCGTTGTGACTTTAAGCTTCTCTAACCTAGCATCAAACTTTATTGCGATTAGTTCATACTCTGATACAACAAATGAATTGAGTTAGTATTAGAACCTAATTATTATTATCGACAAAATTAGAATACAAATAGAAAATGTAAAGTACAAAATGTAAAGTACCTGTTAATCAAAAATCTTTTCAGCTCCTTGTTCTGAAATTTAGAGTTAAAATTGGAACCAATATGCCGTATGCAAAAGACATGATATGCATTCAGAGACTGTCATCCAAGATTTTCATTTGCCATTGATTGTAAGATGCCTCGATGTCGATCAGAGATCAAACACAAGCCCTCTTGTTGGGTGACATGTAATCTCAGGTGGGCTAAGAACCAACTCCAAGCATTCTTGGTCCCCCCTCCACAATAGCAAATGCAATAGGCAGAGGTTTTCTGTCTCCATCTTGAGTTGTTGCAATCAACAATTTATGACGGTACTTGCCATACAAATGAGTGACATCAATCTGAACGATGGACTTACAATATCGGAAGCCAGTCACACATGGTCTAAATGTCCAGAATAATCGACAAAAGATTCTTTTTGAACGATCGAGTCGGTTATTCACAAAATATTCCTCGTCTTGCAACTCCACCATTGTGCCTTCCATGTCTCTCTTCATGGCTACTAGCCATCTGGGCAACACCTCGTAAGATTTGTCCCAA
The DNA here is from genome assembly GCA_029884595.1 of Ormosia semicastrata. Lineage (NCBI taxonomy): Eukaryota > Viridiplantae > Streptophyta > Magnoliopsida > Fabales > Fabaceae > Ormosia > Ormosia semicastrata. The sequence goes on along the minus strand of JAQQTO010000046.1, from coordinate 8,554,385 downwards.
TCCCCAAACACATTCACAATAGCCATTTGTTTTGCCTTCCAAGCTTTTTGATATGAAACTTGGTAACCAAATTGGCTTCAAATCCGTTCAACAATTAAGGATACGGGTGCATCGGGTTTTGTTCTGACTAACTCCAAAATGTAAGAGCAGATCAAACGAGAGTCCAACTTCCGGTGATCTAATGACATAGATGGGTTTACGCAACTATGAGGTCCATTATATTTTGTAATCTGTCACGTATTCGACCTCTTGCTTTGTATGGCTCTAAGTCTCCAACTACAACCTTCATCAAAACTAGGGCACTTGGCAGTCAGTCTTCGTGAATCAGAGTCTTCAATCTTGTACTCTTGATGTATGTGAATGGAATATTGTTTGAGGACTAATTTCACGGAATCTTTTGATGGAAATTGCAAGCCAACATAGAATTCATCAGTCATGCTCCAAGTCCCACAACTATATAATTCAAGCAAGTTATCAGGATTACTCAACGCATCCCAATTAATTTGAGAAAACTGAGGACATGGTGGCACAAACACGGATTCAGGTCCTCAAGACATAAATATGGATTGAGGAGCAACCGCCAATGAAACTTGTAAATTTTCTTCGGCATCAAAGTTTTTTGCCTCTATGTTAGTGTCTGAATCATCGCCCTCAGCTACTTGTTCTTCGTCTTCACTTGACTCTCATACTACATCTCTGACAAGTGGGTTATCAGGTTCAACAATTGCATCACAAATAACGATCATATTGCATGACCCAACTTGATTAGAATGACCAACTTGAACTTCGATTTCACTAGGAGCTTCAACATGCTCTTCTTGCCCACTTGTTTCTACCTCCACATACAACTCCATCGACGCCATGTTCAGAGTTTGACAGAAGGAATCTATCATGTACTTTACATCATTATCGTCTTCTATTGGAAACCCTACCCATCTCCATGGATTGAAGCATTGCGGACACCGATAGATAACTTTTGACACATATTGGTTTGCTTGAAGCCTCAACTTTGAATGAATCTTAGTTTTCAACCCATCCAAAGTCATATTGGCTGTGATCATAATAGGCCTAGGAGGAGGACTTTGATACATGACACCCTATTCACCATCATACATTGTCCCATTGAAGTAAATGTGCACATTTAGCAGTTTTGTCATGTTAACTCCAATTCTGAACAATAACGATTCAACACATTTATTTAATATATTAAAAATTAATTACAATATTAATTGGACATATAATAATGTATAAATATATATAACAATGTATTACATATATTTATTCAATATATTAACAATCAATTATAATATTCAATATAGTTATTTATGTAAAAAAAACTTTCTAAACTCAATTATTTTGAATTAAGCTACATTTACTAATGTAAATCATGTCAATTACTCAAGAAAAAAATATATATCCTACTCGATTAGCTACAAAATAATGATTCATACAATTTAGACTACATATCATACAATTTTATTATTCATTAGCCAATAAAAATATTAAAGTATAATAACATTAAATTATAATTAACACTAACCTAATAAAAAACCAATCAACAAATAATAAATAAACTATTTAACTATTGAAAGAGGTACTTGCAGTGTTAAGGAATACAATCTAAATTTGATCACAAATAATAATCCAGGCACCACTTCTATTAAGAATTGAGTTCGTTGAGAGAGTTCAGAGCGTTTAGAGAGAAGAAATTTGTAGAGAGATAGTGATAATTTAGAAAATGGTTTGAATGTCACGGAAGGGGGAGGGAATGGTAGATATATACTAGGGTTACGCCACCCTTATTGGCTTATTGTGCTTGGTTGCGCCAACAAGGGTGGCTCTTTTAGTGATCTAGTCAAACCAGGATGCGCCAAGTAGGCTGGCGCATCCACGTAGGTTGCGCCAAGCGTGTTGGCGCAACTTACGTGACTTCGATGCGCTTTTAAATTTACTACTTTCTTTTAATCCCGTTGGCCGATAATATTAAAAAAAGCCACGTATAACAAAAGAGTGACATTTTGGTATATAGTTTCAAAAGAGTGGCATTTTGATAAATAGTTTAAAAAAATAGCAATTTGATAAATAGTTTAAAAAAATGGTAATTTAGTAAATAGTTTTACCAACAGTGGCAGTTTAGTAAAAAAGCTGAAAAGGAGGATGGTTGACTTGATTGAATTTTTTTCAATTTCTTGAGGCAACCATGTGATTTTTTTTTTGCAAAAGTTTTCTTTCATTGTAAAGAACTTGTTTAGAAGATTAAGTTGAGGTTGAGAAGATCAAAGAAGGGAGAAAAAAATTTGGTTCTCTATTATCGGTTCTTTGAGGAAGGGCGACCTTTCTCTCTCCCATTTTTTTAAAATTTGTTTTCAAAATATTTTTAATAAAAAATTATAATGATATATAAATATTTCAACCATTAATAACCATTAATATTTTTTTAGCTTACCAACCCTTAAAATTTTGAATGGTTGAGATTAACTAATTTTATTCTCTAAAGTGAGAGGCTTATTTTATAGGAGTCAAATCCAATTTTAGCAATGAGGCTTATTTGACATGAAGTTTTGTCTGCACCATACCTTAAAAATAATTTATCGTTAAGTAAGATAAAATCATTCAGACACTTATCTTAGGCTTGCAATCACACCCCAACCTGTAGGTACCCACCTCGCATAGGGTAGGTCTTAAACTCGTTCTACAGTTGGGCAAGGCAGGTGCAAATTTGGGTCAATTCGCCCTGTCCCGCTTAACATCCCACGTCTATATAATCGTTGTGCTTAGTTTTTTTTTTGTTACATGAATCTTATGTTTTGTTTAGTTACTAATAAAATCAACTATATTAATTATTTTTACTAATTTAATGCTTATTATGAACATTTTTTTAGTTTATATGAGATGATAAACTAATTTTTAGAAAATGGTTAATTATTGTACACATTTAATTTAAAATATTGATATGTGAGGGTCAAATATGGGTTTTGATATTTTTCTTGTGAGTTGAGTGCATGTTCTAATCCCTCGTGGGACGAGTCAAGTTGAGAAAAGAACCTGTCCCAAAGCCTAACTTGTCTATTATTTTTATTTTTATTTTTTATTTTTGATATGGCATACTCTTATGTAATAATCTTATAAATTGAGAGAAAGGAAATTAACACTTGTTTGATGCAATTGAAGGCAGGCTTAATTAGGGGTGTCCGTTAGGTGGATTGGGTAGGTTCAATAGCATTCTTGGATCTAACCCGCTCACCAGAGCAGTGGGTTAGGTTGGATTGAATTGAGTCGATGAGATTTTTTCGCTCAATTTGACCCAACCTGATCCGCTCAAGAGTGAGTTGGGTTGGGTCGAATCCGTGGGTCTGATATTTTTTTCTAAAAAAAATTCAGAAAAAAAGTCAAAATACAAAATCTAACAAATTAATACCATAGGTCTCAATCTCAAATATAATAGGTTTCAATCTAACAAATTAACAACATAAGTCTCAATCTCAAACATAATAGGTCTCAATCTACCAAATTAACACCATAAATCTCAACTGACCTTACTCAAACATAATAGGTCTCAATCTCAAATAAACTAAACACCATAAGTCAATAAGTGCATAATAAATTAACAACTAACAAGTCTAAAATAAACTAAATAAAATTATTCATAACTCAAATACTTGTAAGAAAACTTCATTTACCATACTTTTGTTTTCTAACTTTTTGGAAATGCATTACAGGTTTATTACCATATAAATTTTCTTAGTAAGTATAGAACATTTTCTAAGATCTTTTATTCAGTTATAAAATGTTAGTAAAATAAGCATATTATTTTGTTTGAGTTATTTATTCCTTTTAATTAGTTTATAAACAAGAATATACAATCCACAATATCAGCCCACGTCTATATCACTTTATCCTCTTCTTTATCCTTCCATTTGTGATAATCAGGGTCATCCCACCGCGGGTAACTTGACGGGTCCTTAGCTCTCACCAAGTTAGGGTTGTTGCTAACAGAACTAACTTTGTTGTCCGCTTGATCTGACGGTGGGTTGGTGGCGGCGCTGCACCATAGCCAATGAGGCGTCGCACCTTAGCCAGTGAGGCGCTGCAACGACTCCGAAGGTAAATCGTTTGTAGTTGTGCAAGCCAACGCGAAGCAGCAGAACCTGTCTAAGAAGAAGAAGCGTGGCCACTGTTATTTGTGGGTTGGGTCCTTTGCTTGATAATTGATGATCATATGAATGAGTGATAATCTCGTGCGCCACCATGGACCCCAAATAGCAGGTCCTCAACCCACTCCTTGTCGGGCCGAGTTATCACTGTATTAATTATTTTCATTAATCTTTTATTGTTACATGAATCTTATGTTTAGTTTAATTACTAATAAAGTCAATTATATTAATTATTTTTACTAATTTAATGTTTATTATGAACATGTTTTTTTAATTTATATGAGATGATAAATTAATTTTTAAAAATTAAATTAATTATTGTATAAATTTAATTTAAAATATTGATATGTGAGGGACAAATATGAGTTTTGATAATTTTTTTAGGCAAAAGAGTGTGGATACTTTTTAAACTTTTACTCTTTTACAAATTAGTACAATGAACTTTAAAACTTTTTCAATTAGTCTCTAAACTTTAATTAATGTCCCAATAGATCTTTATGTTTAATTTGGATCCGTTAATTCACTAATGATAATATCTTGCATGATATCATTTTATTTATATTAACATTAATTAAGAATTATTTATTAATTTATTTATTAAAATTTAATTTTAAATATATTTTATTCCTTACAAAATAAATAAAAAACAAATTTATTTTGTAATAATAAAAATTTGATTTTATTTATTTTGTAATAATAAAATGTATTTATAATCAAATTTTAATAAATTAATTAATAAACTAATTTAGAAAATGTTAATATGGATAAAATGTTGTTACACAATATCATCATTAATAAAATAATAGATTCAAATTAAATATAAAGATTTATTAGAATATTAATTAAAATTTAGAGATTAATTAAAAAATTTGAAATTCGTGATAATAATTTGTGAAAACGTTAAAACTCAAGTAACTTATCTATTATTTTATTTTTATTTTTTATTTTTGATATGGCATACTCTTATGTAATAATCTTGTAAATTGAGAGAACAACTCTGATTTTTTTATCCACTTTTCTCTCTCATCACTTTTTACATTCTTCTCAATACTATTTATCATACATATTTTTTCTATCATTTTCTCTTAATAAATTATATACTCATAAAAATGGTATACACAGTGCATACAATTACCGTACGATTACCTTTTTCCTTGAAAGAAAGGAATAATCGATGAAGAGGCTTCACGGAATAATTGATGGAGCTGCCACCGAACGGATTTGGGGCGGGGTTGCAACATCGTCCCTGAAATCCATTTGCTTGAAAGAGCTTTACAATGGACAATGTTTCTTCTATCTTATTTTGGGCACCAAGAACCTGAAGAGCTTGAAGCTTTTCCGGTGCTCTGGCGATTGGGATGAGCTTTTTCATCTATTGTCGGATCAGGTTAAAAGTTTGTTAGAAATCCACCTTGAGAGGCCTCAGATTAACGATATTGGGTTGACGACAATCTCTAATTGTTCGAGTCTAGAAACTTTGCATCTTGTTTAGACCCCTGAGTGCACTGACTTAGGACTTATTGAAATTGCAGAGTGATGTAAGCTTTTGAGAAAACTTCATATTGATGGATGGAAGGCAAACCGTATTGGCAATGACGGTTTAATGGCAGTTGCTAGATGCTGCCCTAATCGTCAAGAATTGGTCCCTATTGGGGTCCATTCTACTAAAGCAAGTTTGGAAATGTCTGCATCCAATTGCCAGAATCTAGAGCGACTGGCGTTATGTGCAAGTGATACAGTTGGTGATAGTGAGATATCTTGCATTGCAGTAGAATGTATAGCTTTGAAGAAACTTTGCATTAAGAGTTGCCTTGTCTCTGATCATGGTATGGAAGCGCTAGCAGGTGGGTACCCCAATTTGATGAAAGTGAAGGTTAAGAAGTGTAAAGAGGTTACCTCTAAGGGTGGGGATTGGTTGAGGTTAACTAGGGGGTCAATTGCTGTTAATTTAGATACTGGCAAAACGGAACATCAGGATTCAAGTGTTGGTGATGGTGGAGCACAAGACAACGGCTTGGAATTTCCTTCAATTCCCCCTAGTCCTAGCCAAACAGCAACCTTGACCACTATTGCATCAAGCAGTACTGGTCGGTCTTCGTTGATGTCAAGGTTAGGAATTTTGTCTAGGAGGAGTTTAGTGGCTTGCAGCCCTAAACTTTGATGACTTGATCATTTTTTCAAGATTCTGTGTTTGTATCACTTGAATATCTATTTCTTGTGTTCAAATTTTAAATTTAGGCAATGTGCTGTTTATTTTTTGTTTTTGAGTTGAATCTTCATAGTTAAAGTGAGTCAAGTGACAATCATATTTTTTCTTGCCAATTGTGTAATACTCATGAAAATATGATAGACTTGTATATGGTTACAGAGGTAGTCTAATACTTGTTTGTCATACTTGTTATGTTTTGTGATCTTCTGAGCATACTTAGTCACTTTGTTGTAACACTATATGTGAAATATAGCTATTATTAGCTCCGAAATTGGCTTAAATTGCTTAGGTAATAAAAATAAATATGAAAAATTTGTTTCTAAGTCATAAATGTGTGAAAGATGGTGTAGTTAAAATTTGAGGTTAATCAGAGTTAATTTGACATTTTTAAGCATACTGAGTATGTGTTTTAATGTCAGGTTGAATACTAGCAGATATGAAAAAATAGAAAAATAATGAAAAAATATTTTTTATGAATCTTAAGATTTATTTGAAACTTATTGGAAGTTAGGAAACTGAATTTGGTGAAATCTAATTATTTTTAATAGATCGGGAGTTTTAGTACTTGGCTATAAGAAGCTAATTTTTTTACTTATATTCTTCAATGCTCACGACAGAAGAAGCTGAAAACAAAAAAAAAAAAGAAAAGAAAGAAAGGAAACAGAGAAGGACGAGAAAGAGGAAGGAGGGCTTGGGATCTCCATAGCCAATCCTTGGCTTCATCTTCAAGACCTTGAGGTAGGGGGAACCTTGTTTTACTCTTTACTTTCATTTTCTCCATCTTTTCTTAGGAGGAGGGTTGATGAAGAAAGTGAGGTTTGAGTGATGTTCTTTGTTGTTTATGCTTAATTATTGTTGTATGACTTGAAAATGGCATGACTCTGGTTTGTGATATGTTTGGTGATGCATTTTTCATCTCTTAAACACTCATAATCTCATTTGAGTTAAAAATTGGGTTTTAGGTTTTTATGGTGATGGATGATGCATTGATGCATGTGGAGTGATTTGGAAATGGTTTTGAGAGTTGCAATGTGTTAATGGACCTTGTATAAGGTTGGAAACAACTTGGAATTGAGTTAGGAGTGATTGGAGGGGGATTTGTTCCAATAGGACAGTACCTGTATCTATAGAATTCTATAGAAAGCTCCTCGTGCCGCGGCGTTAATGCACCACGTCACGGCGTGAGGGACCAGAGAGCTCAGTGTTGCGGTGTAAGCAATGTTGCGCTGGAGCGTGACTTCCAGACTTGGACAAGATTTGCTGTTTGATGCAATAGAGCCTTTTAATGATGTAGTTTCTTCGTTTATGCTTCGTAATGATTGATGAGACTTTAATAGGAATATTTAATTAAGTGTTTGTATGATGAATGTAAATCAATTGGTATGTGATTTATTGTGATACTTAGCATCATTGTTGTTCATGCTTGAGATGAGATGAATGTAATTCAATTGGTATGCTATCTATTGTGATAATTGACATCATTGTATTTCACTCTTGTAGTTATGATTATAAACCAATTGACATTGTAGTAATTGACATTATTGTTTTTCATAACTATGTTGAAGAGGATGGATTCCTCTATGTTGCTGAAGACCGTGTAGTTGATGAGACTTCACTATCCGAAGAGGGTGATCATACATGATTGTAAGTGAAGAGATAACTTATCTTCCCGATCATAGTGATGAGTTGAGGATGGTCATTCCCTCACACCCTGTGGAATAACTAGAATTGGGTTTCCGGTATTTGTTCAGGACTTGTGGAACTAGGTTTTTTTGTTTTGTTCAAGGCTCATGCATTCATGACATTACCATAGAATTAGATTCCCGTAAATTGTATCATGCATTATTCATTACATACTTTGGTTATTGAATAAGCATAAACATAAGACATAATTTGGCATAGCATGTCAATTGTATGGGCAGTTGCTAATCATAACATATTCATGCGTTGCAATTGTATGGACAATTGCATATCTCTGATATGGAAATGTTTATGTGAGTGTGGTGATTACTTGAAGACTATTTGTGGAAATGAGTTTTTCTGAACAAATGTATAATATGAGAATCTATTTCGAGAAAAGAAATGACTTAGTTTTGACTTTTGTCACATTTCTAGCTTGTTATGTATCAGACTTTAGTTTTAAAAATGTGTTTTTCCCTAAAATAGTTGAAATGATTGTGATGACATATTTTATGGATATATCTATTGAGAATATGTGATTCTCATCTCGTGTGTGTTTCCAAGATGATTCTAGGAAGGAGGACTTATGAAAAGTGAAGTGCAAACACGAGCTTAGAGAACTTAGCTTAGTATAACTATGTAGTTTTTTCAAATTTAAATATGTATTGTATTTGTGAGAAATATAGATGTTGTGTAATAAATATATTCATTTATTTGTAGCTCATATTTTCTATATATTTAGTTTTGTTATGTTAAAAAATGCTTAGCTATAGTAAGTAGTAAGCCTGAATCTAATGACTGTTGTATAACACCAATTATACTATGATTATTAAATTTGAAATGTTTCAAATTGTCTTTGAGGCTTTTTTACTAAACTGCCACTATTAGTAAAACTATTTATCAAAATGCCATTTTTTTAACTATTTACTAAATTGCCATTTTTTTAACTATTTATCAAATTGCCCTTTTTTTTAACTATTTACCAAAATGCCACTATTTTGAAATTATATACCAAACTACCACCCTTTTGGATGACGTGGCATTTTTTAATGTTTTCTGGTCAACCAGGATGCGCCAAGTAGGATGGCGCATCCACGTGGATGCGCGCCACGCTTGCTGGCGCAACCTACGTGGATGCGCCATCCTACGTGGCGCATCCTGGTTGTCTGAACCAAAAACGCCACCCTTGATGGCGCAACCAAGTACAAAACGCCAACAAGGGTGGCGTAACCCTAGTATATATTCCCACACCCCTTCCCCGTGCGTGACATTCTCACATTTTCCTAAATTCTCACTATCTCTCTACAAATTTCTTCTCTCTAAACACTCTGAAGTCTCTCATTCTTACGAGAAATGGTGTCGGGATCATTATTTGTTTAAATTATATTCCTTCACACTTTGTAAGTATTTCTTTCAATAGTTAAATAGTTTATTTATTATTTATTGATTACTTTTTTACTAAGTTAGTGTTAATTATAATGTATTATTATTATAGTTTAATATTTGTATTGACTAATGAATAATGAAGTTGTATGATATGTAATTTAAATTATATAGATAATTAATTTATAGGTAATCTAGTAGGATATATATCTTTGACATGATTTACATTAGTAAATGTAGCTTAATTCAAGATATTCGACTTTAGAAATTTTTTTTACATAAATAAGCGTATTGAATATTGTAATTGATGATGTTTAATCTCTACAAATGTGTTGAATTGTTATTGTTCGAGAATTGGAGTTAACATGACAAAATCGCTAAATGTGCATATTTACTTCAATGGGACAATGTATGATGGTGAAGAGGGTGTCATGTATCGAGGTCCTCCTCCTAGGCCTATTGTGATCACAGTAAATTCTACACATGACTTTGGATGGGTTGAAAACTAAGATCCATTCAAAGTTGAGGTTTCAAGCAAACCAACATGTGTCAAAAGTTGTCTATCGGTGTCCGTAATGCTTCAATCCGTGGAGATGGGTAGGGCTTCCAATAGAAGAGGCGATGATGATCTAAAGTACATGATAGATTCTTTCTCAAACTCCGAACATGGCATCTATGGAGTTGTATGTGGAGGTAGAAACAAGTGGGCAAGAAGAGCATCTTTGAAGCTTACGGTGAAACCGAATGTCAAGTTGGTCAAATCAAGTTGAGTCATGCAATATGATCGTTATTGGTGGTGCAATGGTTGAACCCGATAACCCACTTGTCGAGATGCGGTGTGGGAGTCAAGTGAAGACGAAGAACAAGTAGGCGAGGCGACGATTCTGAGACATTGCCGAACAAAATTTACTGAGTTCCTTTGGCGATTGCTCCTCAATCCATATTTATGCCTCGGGTACCTGAATCAGTGTTTGTGCCACCATGCCCTCAGTTTTCTCAAATTAACTGGGATGCATTGGATAATCCTGATAACTTGCCTGAGTTAGACACTCGTGGGACTTGGAGCATGGGTGATGAATTCTATGTTGGCTTGCAATTTCCATCAAAAGATTCTGTGAAGTTAGCTCTCAAACAATATTCCATTCACAGGCATCAAGAGTACAAGATTGAAGACTCTGATTCACGAAGATTCACTGCCAAATGCCTTAACTTTAACGAAGGTTGTAGTTGGAGACTTAGAGCCATACAAAGTAGGAGGTCGAATACGTGGCAGATTACAAAATATAATGGACCTCATAGTTGCGTAAGCCCATCTATGTCATTAGATCACCGGAAGTTGGACTCTCGTTTGATCTGCTCTTGCATTTTGGAGTTAGTCAGAACAAAACCCGATGCACCCGTATCATTAATTATTGAACGGATTCGAAGTCAATTTGGTTACCAAGTTTCATATCGAAAGGCTTTGAAGGCAAAACAAATGGCTATTGTGAATGTGTTTGGGGATTGGGACAAATCTTATAAGGTGTTGCCCAGATGGCTAGCAGCCATGCAGAGAGACATGGAAGGCACAGTGGTGGAGTTGTAAGACGAGGAATGTTTTGTGAATAACCGACTCGATCGTTCAAAAAGAGTCTTTTGTCGGTTATTCTGGACATTTAGACCATGTGTGGTTGGGTTCCGATATTGTAAGTCCATCATTCAGATTGATGCCACTCATTTGTATGGCAAGTATCGTCATAAGTTGTTGATTGCAACAACTCAAGATGGAGACAGAAAACCTCTGCCTATTGCATTTGCCATTGTGGAGGGGGAGACAAAGGATGCTTGGAGTTGGTTCTTAGCCCACTTGAGATTGCATGTAACCCAACAAGAGGGCTTGTGTTTGATCTCTGATCGACATCGAGGCATCTTACAATCAATGGCAAATGAAAATCTTGGATGGCAGCCTCCGAATGCATATCATGTCTTCTGCATACGGCATATTGGTTCCAATTTTAACTCCAAATTTCAGAACAAGGAGTTGAAAAGATTTTTGATTAACACAGGTACTTTACATTTTCTCTTTGTGTTGTAATTTTTGTCGCTAATAATAGTTAGGTTGTAATACTAACCCAAATTATTCGATGTATCAGGGTATGAACCAATCGCGATAAAGTTTGATGCTAGGCTAAAGAAGCTTAAAGTTACAACGGAGATGGCAAATTGGATTAACGGAATTCCAAAAGAAAAATGGAGTTTGGCGTACCTGTATAGAGAGCTTTGTAAAGCTACAGACTATGACGCACACAAGATCGGAGGTGCATGCATCTTATTGCGATGCGGGCGTGGTACAATTCCCCTTGCTTGCCCTTCACTAGTGACCATGATGAGCACGATGTGTTTTACGATGTTGGTCGTGGTCAACTACGTCCCTTAGGATGGGAGTAAGTTTCTATTTCATTTCATATTTTTACATTACTTTCATGACATGCTTTGTTAATAAAAATACTTACGTTTGCAATACTTTCATTTACCAAATAGGTGGCACAAGCATAAAGTATTGAGTGATAGTGATTGGCGTCCTTTCATATTATCGTCGCTTCTTCGATCGATTGAAGAACGATGAGGTATGTCTTCGTTTACATTCCTTTGATATATTTTCTTATGCATATGCCATCTTAATGTTTTGTGCATCTCATTTTTTCGGTTTATATGGCAACCATACACGGATGAGCGGTGGCGGCATTGCCACCTTTTGTGTGGTCTAGGGACATAGCGGCCGGCGGTGGTCCTCTCATATGTTTCCATATTGTCGAGTGGCACCGGCCAGGACCGCGTCATGCGCCGGTTTGGTCTTGACCGGCCCGTTCCACGGAGATCGCTCCGGCGAGACAGTGCACTCGGTTACATTGGCGGGCGGGCATGATGAGGATTGGCCGGCTACACATGCCGTTTATATAGCCACCGGATAGTCGTAGGGAGAAGCTTGTTAGGGGAGTCCCATTGGTCGCACCCCTCGGTTCGCGTTACGAGTACATGCGTTGGTATAAAAGAATTACCGGTATTTGGATTGCTCCCACAAGCGCATCTATTGGGAATGCGGTAAGCTCTTTACTAATTCGTTAGTGACTATATGTATTTTGTATTCGGTATAATGACATAAATTGTATATGTTTATTAGGCGGACATTGCGGAGAGTATTTGCTCGGTTCAACTACCGACACACTGTCGCTCGAGAGGCTTACGATGGAGCGGTGCGTTCGGCTCCACCAAACGAGACGACATTTCGGGGCCACCCGAGGAGTCGAGCCAACAGGAACGCGGCGTGGACGGAGGAGAGAGGATTAGCGAGGCGGTCGAACACGACTTCGACATCCCGAGGACTCCGGCTTACTTGCCAAAGATACGACACGACAAGATCTCACATACCGCGCTACATACCCCCACCTCACTCTCTTACTCCGCTACGTGCCCTACTCGGCCACCACCTGCATATACCCACCATACCCACCATACCCTTACTCACCATATCCATACCACCGCCACCGGTTACCCCTCATATCCTTACCCACCACATACCCACCATATCCTTACCCACCACCAGGTTACCCACCATACCCATCACGGCCGGTCCTCTTCCGAACCATCTCACGGCCACCGCATTCGATGCGGGCCCATCTCATTGACATTTAGAGAATATATTTATTGATTTTGTGTAAAATACTATTGAGAATATATTCTTGTGAGTTCAATACCCTAATTAGATTACACTATATATGCTTTTTGCAATTGTTTTAGATATTATTAAATATTGTGGTAACTGGTTGCATTAAACAGGATCATTGGCTTTTGGGAGATCCAACATTTAGGGAAACTCACAAAATTTTTACTAATTCGAATTATTAAAAATTTGAGAAAGGGATTATTCGGATCGAATCTTACTCATATCATCCGAATCCTACTCAACAAAAATTCATTTAAGTGATACGTCTCTTCTACAGGATATACCATTTAATTTTTATTATATGTTGTTTAAATTATTTGTGTCAAAATAAATAAATATATTCAATAACTTCATAATAAGATATGTACGTACATTTGATTAGATTGTTTTTAAATTTATTAAAAATCTTACATAAAGACAATTAAAAGCAAATAATTAATACCTCAATCGTTTTTAAATTGATCAATAAATTGAAACAAATTTTTTTAAAAAATAACAAAAAAATAAACATATGTGTTATGTAATTAATAAATCTTCATAATAACTAAAATAATATTCAATATTATTAACATACTCAATTTGTCACTTTTTTTATTTTATATTATATATTTTATTCTCGTAATTAGTATGAATTCATTAATAAACGTTTATAAATATTTATTAAGTATTTTAATTAATTTTTAATTAATTATTTAATTTTAATAGCTTTGGCGTTTTTGGTTCCAGGGCCAACCAGGATGTGCCAAGTAGGATGGCGCATCCACGTAGGTTAGCGTATTAGGCGCACCTACGTGATCGCCATCCTACTTGGCGCATCCTGGTTGGCCAGAAAACATTAAAAAATGCCACGTCAGCCAAAAGGGTGGCAGTTTGGTATATAGTTTCAAAATAGTGATATTTTGATAAATAGTTAAAAAAAGGGCAATTTGGTAAATAATTTAAAAAATGACAATTTGGTAAATAGTTAAAAAAAATGGCATTTTGATAAATAGTTTTACTAACAGTAGCAGTTTAGTAAAAAAGCCTCATTTTCGCCTAGCATATGTCTAATCAGTTTCAATTCCTATGTACAACGAGTGCACCTCGAATTAATAAAAATAACGGAAAAAAGTGTGTAGTTTTTCTGAACTTTAATTTTTTTTATAAATTATTATTGTGAATTTTAATTTTTTTAATTAGTTTTTAAATTTTAATTAATATTTTAATAGATCTTTTTATTTAATTTAGATTTATTAATTCATTAATGATGATATTATATAAAAATATCTTATTCATATTTATAAGGAAGAAAATATATTTAAAATTAAATTTTAAAAATAAATTAATAAATAATTTTTAATTAATATTAATACAAATAAAATAATATTATATAATATTATCGTTAGTGAATTAACGGATTTAAATTAAATATAAAAATTTATTGAAACATTAATTAAAATTTAAAAATTAATTAAGAAGATTTTAAAGTTCGTGATAATAATTTACAAAAAATTAAAATTTAAGAAATATTTATACTTTTTTTCCTAGAAATAGTAATTCCCCATTAGCTGAAAATGGAAGGGCTTTGTGAAGACAGTAAGCTAGTGCTATGGTGTATCCGATGGAAAGGCTATGGTATATTGGTGATTTTTTTACTTTTCCGTACAAAATAATCCTGGCATTTTGACATAATAGATTTTTTTATTATAATGAATAGTAAGTTTTAAGAGATGAGAATTTGTTTCACTTTAGGAGAACGATCATCGTATACCATTTTTAAAAATATATATATTGTTTACATATTTTTTAAGAATATCAAATTTAATAAAAAAATAATTTAAAAAAATAAATATGATAAATAATATTAAAAAAATATAAAAAAAGATATATATATTGGTAATTATAAGAATACCCTAAAGTGTTCACTTTAAGATCAAAACATACCACACAATAGCTGCATTCTCAAAAAGTATACAATACTTGTATATTCTGAGCAGAAAGCTTGTTTATAAATTGTTTTGACTCAATGAAAGAAAGAAAGAAAGCAATAAAATTGTTGCAATTGAATTGAAGACAGTCAAAGTGATTATTAGCAACAGCAGTCAGCAACTTAACTGCGGAAAATATATAATCAGGCACTTTCACATTACAAGTGCCCCAGGATTTTCCAATTGGAGATTGAGTTTGCAACTGCGGAGAGAACCTAGTAACTTAATCAGTTGCAAAATAATTATTTTACCAATGAGGTGTTGTCGTTGGAATTTTGTATCTGTTGAGAAGATTGAGATAAGGGATGGGGAACAAGTATGAAAGGATGGACACACCATAGAGATAGGCAAGTGAGTGGGACGTTTTGGGTCCTATTCTTGTAGCTGTCAATCCGTTTGCATGCCCAGCCCATGGGATGCATCACTCACTTCCTGTTTATTTTATTTTTACCCTGGATCAGTATTTCTTTCCAAGGTCATGTTAAATTTTCCAGTATGCAATTCTTCTTGTCTTAATGAGTGAACAGTGACGAGTGATCAATGATGAGTGAGATGTTACATTCAACGGACAATGGGTCATTGGGTGGGCTTGCAGCTAAAATTTGACTGGGGATTAGCTTGTCTTGTTGTCCAAGTACAGCACTTAACTTGTACTAATGTTAAGCTAATGACAGGAGGCTGCACAGTGCTTTGAGGGACCATGCTGGAAAAGAAATGCCAATTTGTTATTATGTACAGCATAAGTGCTGAAACCAATTGTCATCCAACAGGACCACTTCAACAAGAGACAAGTAGACAGCCCGGTATTGTTGTGACATTGCTGATAAGTAGCCAACTCTAATTAGGTGTTTTCAAGGATCAAAATAACACAATGTGTGAATCAACATCTTAATAAGTTGAAGCTCTTTTCTGAAAACAACAAGCTTCATTAGCAACCTATCTCTCCCTATATATATAATTGCATTATCGAACACGTCAGCTGAAATCCTTCCTTCTTTTTTTTCAGCAGAATCAGAAGGAACTCAATATTGAGAGAGGATCTAGTGAGATAAAAAGTGGTAGAAGAGGAAACAGCTCATGAATAAGATTTTCCTATATGATACTGCTAACCTGTGCAATGGAAATGGAAATATCAAACTATAACCAATTTACTTCTAGGATTTTTGAGTTATAAATGCCCTCACCAGTCAACCAAAGTGGAAAGGGAAATGTGAATGTCCTGGTCCCACTCTAAAATTACAACAACTCGTGTTGTCTTGTACAACCCTCAGTGTTGGAGCATGATCACCTCACTTGGTGGCTGCCAGAGGCGAGTGGTGGGTACCATCACCTTGTTTTCCATTTTGCCTTTTAAATTTTAATCTTGTTGACCCCTCTCCCCCACTCTTCACTCTGTGCGTGCGTGCTTGTAGACAATGGAAAGTGGATTACCCTTGCTTAATTGTCTCTTGCAGCAGACTCTGAGAAGCATTTGCTCCTCTCCCAATTCTTCCAGTTCTTCTAAGTGGGTATACGCTGTCTTCTGGAGGATATTACCTCGAAACTTTCCTCCACCGAGGTAAGTAAGGAATATAGAATGACGGTTTTGTCTGCGTAGACAGGTTGATGCTGCAGCCTGCAAGTGAGAGGAACTTTTGGCTGTATGTTGATGTTTGTAGACTGCTAATTTGCTTTGTTACAGGTTGGAATTTGAAGGAACTACTCTTGATCGCTCCAATGGAAATAAAAGAAACTGGTAATTTCTATGGCAAACCTATGTCTCATTTCAGTTAGTTCTTTTGACCAAGCAAATAGAGGCTTCCTTTTTTAGGATCCTTGTGTGGGAAGATGGGTTCTGTGATTTTAATGAATGCGAACAAAGGAGGAGCGGATGCTTGAACGGCAGGTTTGGAGCTGACGTATTCTTCAAAATGTCTCATGAAGTTTACAATTATGGAGAGGGGTGAGAGTTGACATTGCTCCACCTTTACATTTTCTTGCCATAAGAAGATTTATTATCTTTTCCTCTATTTTTTAAAAGTAGCATTACAAAATTCACGTGAAAGGAGGAGGGACAAAATAATCCATCATTTGATATGTATATCTGCAGACTACTGGGAAAAGTGGCCGCAGATAATGGTCACAAATGGGTTTACTGTGGTACTCACAGTGAGTATGAACCTAGCTACATTGCTTCATGGAATGCTTCAATCGAGCCAGTAAGAGAATTTGCTGTTAAACGAAATGATTGTAAACTAAATAGTTCTTTCACATTTTGTCCCTCTATTTTAAATCTTAATGGTTGACTTTTTTGTTGTAATTCTGATCTTGATATTTGACAGCAACCAAGGGCGTGGGAGTTACAGTTCAATTCAGGTATTCAGGTTGGTATATTGATTCACAAACATGTTGAAGAAATAGAAGTGCTAATAACTGAGACTTTTATCAAGTTCACATCACTCATGGTAACGAAATTATTATTCATTTGGGTAGAGTATTGCGGTAATTGCTGTTAGAGAAGGCGTGGTGCAACTGGGTTCTTTTAACAAGGTACTGCACTTTCTCCTTTCTAACGTAACGTTTCTCAGTTCTTGTAAAATCTGGATCATTATTAATTCATGGGTTCTTCAGATTGCAGAGGACCTCAATCTAGTGATCAGCATACAAAGGAAATTCAACTACCTTCAGAGCATGCCAGGTGTGTTTGCTATTCAAAGGCCATACCTACCCATCCAACATCCTTACATTGTCAAGCCCAGTTTTCAGATGATCGAAGGCAATGGAATGGCTGTGTCTGCCTACGATATGAGCCTGAGCCAAGTAACCGGAGTCAATAGACTACTTGATGAAAGATCTAACTGTTCTTCCATGATAGCCATCGACTTGGGGTGGAACCCCACTCAGAATGTAACAGCAGGACCACCTCTTTGGTCATGTCCTCCTCCCTTGCCCAACAACATGTCTTGCAGTCTTGGAGCACTGCTATCAAAGCTACCCTCTGTAACCCCATCCCATAATTCCACTCAAGTCCCTGATGCAGAGATTCAAAGCACTGGCGAGAGAGTGAAGGTTGAAGACTCTGGATTTCATACTACTGATGATGGTGATCACAAAGGAAAGGTCGGTTCCCTGAGCAAATAGCATGGAGTTGCAAGATTAAGTGGCAGGAAGCCAGGAACTGTGACCATAATAATGGCTCTTAATTAGACTAGTTAGTTTGTGAAGAAATGGTTGCTTATTTTCTCCCACTTGGCCACAAATTAGCATTATGTAGTAACCGACAATGTATCAATCATAGCGATGCACTATTACTGTTTCTTTCTGCACATTTATGCTAAATATCAAAGCAATGCAGACGTTATCTGTTGCAATTTCACTTCTGTACAATCTTTCACCTATTTCTATCATGTGAAAAAGACACTGACGCTGCCTAACACCCTGCGACCAAGTTGTTAATAGCGGGCAATAATTGAAAAATTAAAGAAGAAATAATTTCCAATTCGGATTCATAACCTTTAAACACTTGTTAATCCCAACTTTTGTAGTCATCATGGAACCTATGACGCGAAGCAAGGATGGCCTTAAAGATCAGAACACCCGGGCTGGCTAGCGTGGTGGGGCTGGATACCGTGACCCTATCCTCTGAAGTGTGGTGTTCCATCTTGTGGGCTGGTGTTGAAAACGAAATGAAACAAGACACTGACAATTGAACTCAGCATCAACTTGTTATGGGCGACAATTAGTATTTGACCCCTGGTCCCCCAACACTACTCTTCTGTTTCTCTGGGGGCGTGGGACGTAAGAAAATTACGTATACGAACTCTTCTGTACACACAGACGCACTTCGTCCTTTACTCCTTATCAGAAATTCTAGTTAGGACTTAGGTCCGCAAAACTTATTATTAAACTAATAATGGGGTCGCTTTGCAGGGCAATTAATTTTTACATTATCGAGTTATATAAAGTGGCTAATAGATTGGCTATCATTAATAATTACTACTACGGTCCCAAGGATTTGTCAATATCCACTAGGGCAGCAACCACGGACGAAATTACCAAAATGCACTTACCTCGAGTGTCCTCGAAGTTGTGTGATTGAATGTAAGCTTCCATTATATTGTAACATTTGATGAATAATGTCATATATCACTTATACACTTAGGCCTCTATGATTTTTATTATCGGACTACAACTAGTCTCACATTATTTTTCATACATTTACACTTTAATTTAATCACTTTATTATAATATAAAGTAATGTGCATCAAAATGTATAATATAGAATTAGACAGAAATAGCAAATAATTAACCCGAATCAATGTTGGCTCAACGCAACTGAAAATTGTTTCAGCCGCTTGGCCGAAATTAACACCTCTAAAATTATTTGCATAGAATCCATTTTTTTCTTTTTCTTCATTTTCTAATTTTTTTTAGGCAAGACATAACATACTTGTATTGATGACTAACACAGTAAACTGAACAACTGAGAAGGGCAATAAAGCATGCAGTGGAGGACATAGGAAGTGAACAATGGGAGAAATTCTTTTACACTTCTAGAGCATTATATTACTTCAATAAAATTGTAACATATGAACATTTATAATTGAACCGTCTAGGCTCAATAAACTCAAGTAAGTTTAGCTTACTTCGTCTTAACTGATTAACTTATATAGACCTAATAAAATAAATTCGATGAGCTCAATCGACACTCGAAATTTTTATTCAAACACCTTTACTCTATCTCTATTAGATAGACTGTCGGATGATCAACATGAACTTCTTAGACGACCACCCCCCTTAAGCATAAGATGAAACAATAATCATATAAGCGAGTGAATTAAAATTTAAATATTTTAAAATCAAATCTTGACAATTTTAAACTCATAGAGTATTACTCCAAGAATATTTTAGATTTTTCTAAATAATGGACACCGTAAGGACATAGAAAGTTAGCAACTAACGTGAATAAAAAAGTTTATTCCAGCATTGCTAAATGGTCGCAGAATCTAGTGAAGTTGGAAAATAACAATAATCTATATATGTTCGTCGATTGAAATTTGAATACAATACATCACCAAACACAAATAGAGCGCTATGTACATAGTCAATATCTGACTGAAATTTGACAAACCATTAACTGTTGGTATCCAAACATTTATGCTTCTATGTTTTTGGCCGTGCGACGAAAGCAAGGAAAAGAGTATCAACTTGGTCATCATCTGCTTCAGCATGTACACATTCGCTTAAGCAAAGTTTATCTTGTTCCAACCTGCAAACGCCGAGCGGGGTTTAGCTGGAGTTCTCTTCATTGCCTTCACTCCAAATGGGTTATCCTTGCTCTGCAATAGACAGAAATTCAGATAATCAGAGGCCAAAGAGTCAACCAAAAAAAAAAAAAAAATTGAAATGTTGAGTGAGAATGCAAAGGTTCGTCATCAATGGGAAATTCAGCATTTTAACGATGCCAAGTGTAGTTCAGTTTGTTATGCATTCAAATAACAAGATTATTAGCTGGTCATAGACTTACCATTAGACAGGTGCCTGCGTAAATGTTACAGATGGGATAGTCATGCGGGCAGCAACTTAAGTGATCTTCACAGCAGGTGGCAGCCTCGAGAGGACAGCATCCCCACTCAAAGCAAGAATTTCCAAACTCGAAAACACAACAGCAAGTAGTACTCTCAGCACAGCTGTAGTAATTATCACAAACAGATGGTGGCTTCACAGGTGAAGGGGGAGATGGTCCAGGGTTTGGGGGATTTTGACCCTTCTTTATGGGATAGGAGGACTGAATTGCAATTCCACACTTGCCCGCTCTGCTTGTGCCCACATTACGTTCCATTCTGATATAGCCTGCCTCTCCCCAGCTCTTACCCCATGAATTCTTCACAATCCAATAATCAACACCCCGTTCTGTACCATACCCAACAGCCGTAACACCATGGTCTAACGCTGTCCCACATTTTCCCGTAAATATACCCTAACAAAATTGAGGCAAATAGAATATATACTAAATAAGGAAGTTAAGCCTCGCAGCAGCAACAAGATATTATCTAGGTAAAGAAAGTCCAGTAAATAAGCTTTCAAATGGCCTCAGGAAATTTTTGTGATCTCATCAATAGGCGATATAATAATAACAAATACTTGAGATATCGAACTCTTTTAATGATGTGCTAACAAATGATTAGATGTTAATGTAATTTACGCTTGAAAATTAAACTCAATTCACAATGTATATCATTAGATATAATGCATGCTTTGATACATTACCAATTTTGACTCTTTCCCCTCTCTACTACTATACCGTAGGCACCTTTACTCCCCAAGTAAAATTGATTAAGAAACTTACTGATACATATAACTGGAATTCCCTGCCACCTGCTTCAATGGCAACGCTCACTGGCTGATTTGCAACAGCCTTTTTCAAGGCTAACTCATCATTGGCAGGAACATCTTCGTAGTCATCAATTGTAACAACTTTAGCATTTTTCTGCAGACAGGGCAAAAAAAAAAAAAAGAGTTAAGTATTGGAGTGGTAAATATTACAAGCATTTATTATTTCATCAAATATCAAGACTAACCCTGTATTGATCACATCTGCCATCAACACCACGATAGGGGTAATCCTTTTCGGTGTCAATGCCACCATTGTTGATGATGAACTCAAAGGCATAGTCCATAAGTCCGCCATCGCATCCTGCATTAATTGTTCTGTCACAGTCCACAAGTTCTTGCTCTGATAAAGAAATTAGATCGCCTGTTACTATCTTATTTATCCCTTCTACTGCAGCGATTGTTGAGAATGCCCAGCAGCTCCCTTCATTAAAGAAAACCAGACAATGAGTTTATAAACCATATCTCAACATACACAAAGTCTGCCAAAATATTAAGTGAGAAAATTAGTAAAAGGAATGAAGGTACAGGGCAGGTTAAAGGTATCAGTGCTCAGGTAGAAATAATGAACAGCAGAGAAAAGAGAGAACTGAGATTGAAGATGAAATGATGAATTGTGATTGTGTCTTGATTTACACTCATTGTCAGTTTATATAGTATCTGTATATAGAAGTAACTGTGAAACTAACAACCTAACAGAATTGCCATGTCAGCATGTCAATCTAACTAAGTATTATTGTAACTAACATAACCAACTACTGATCTGATTCTTTATCCTTTACATTTCCCCAGCAAACTCAGAGTTGAAGTGTTCAACTCTGAGTTTGTGTCGTATAAGAGGAAATTGAGTGCTGGATGTTGGTTTGGTAAATATGTCTGCAACTTGATCTGCTGAGGGGACATGAACAACCTTAATGAGTTGCTGTGCTACTTTTTCTCTAACAAAATACAAATCCAATTCAAAGTGCTTGGTTTTGGAGTGCAGTACAGGATTGGCAGCTAGCAACACTGTACTGAGGTTATCACAGTGGATTAGTGGAGCTTGATTGACAGAAACATGTAGCTCACTGAGTAAGGATTTCAACCAGGAGATTTCTGCAACTGCAGAAGCTAAACTTCTATATTCAGCTTCAGTGGTTGATCTTGATACTATGCTTCTTAGATGACCATCAGACCAAATTTGAGCCCAAATAGACACACATCCCTGATGTACTTCTCCTGTCATCCAAATCCGATCCCCAATCAGAATCTGAGTAAGCTGTAAGGTTTAGATGAGGTGACTTGTTAAGGTGCAGACCATGACCAAGTGTTCCTGCTAGGTACCTTAATATCCTTTTCAGAGCTTTTCAATGTGCATCTAAGGGATGGTGCATAAATTGGTGCACTTTATTCACACTGAAGGCTATTTCAGGTCTGGTTATAGTTGCATATTGCAACCCTCCAACAATTGACCTGTACAAGGATGCATCAGCTGCTGCTTCTGTTCCTTTAGCAGTAAGCTTAAGTCCAGTAGCCATGGGAGTTCTCATAGGCCTAGCATTCAGCATATTTGCTTTAGCAAGCAGATCTGAGATATATTTATCTTGACACAACAATATTCCACCTTCTGCAGTAGGTTTGGCTTCTATCCCCAAGAAGTAGTGTAACTTGCCTAAATCCTTTAAGGCAAAGACTGAATTCAGTTGAGAAATCAGAGTAGTAACAGCCTGCAGAGAGCTACTGGTGATGATTATATCATCTACATACACTAGCACAAACGTAGTGACTTGTGCTGTGAACTGAACAAACAATGAATTATCACACTTTGTAGCCTGAAATCCTAGTTGACATAGTGTCTGTCCCAATTTCTCAAACCAAGCTCTTGGGGCCTGCTTGAGTCCATAGAGTGCTTTGTTGAGCTTGCAAACAAGAGCACCACCATCTATCTGTGCATAGCCCTCTGGTTGCTGCATGAACACTTCCTCCTTTAACTCCCCATTAAGGAAAGCATTATTAACATCTATTTGGTGAATTGGCCAGCCACAAGACAAAGCAATTGTCAGAACCACTCTCACTGTGACAGGCTTGACTACTGGACTAAAAGTCTCAGTAAAGTCAAAGCCCTCTTTTTAAGTCTCAGTAAAGTCAAAGCCCTCTTTTTGGTGGAACCCTTTGGCTACTAGGCGTGCCTTATATTTCTGATCTGTGCCATTAGGATTCCTTTTGATCCTGAAAATCCACTTACAGCCTATAGGACTCCTCTGTGGTAAGGGCATTAATGTCCAGGTATGATTCTTCAATAAGGCTTGATATTCTTGGTCCATTGCAACTTTCCACTCTGAAATAGACAATGCTTCTGCTACTGTGGTAGGTTCAGTGACACTAAGGAATGCTCTTGGTTTAAAAATACCAGCTTTGCTTCTAGTGATCATTGGATGCTCATTTTCAGTTACAGGAACAATAGTAGCAGGTATAGGTACTGACAGAGAATCCATGTGTCTACTAGAAGGAGAGTGAGGGGATGTTGCCGCATGTGAAGCAGCCTCTCTGCTGGAATTAGATGAATTTGCTGTAGTGGTGAAGTCTGAACCAGGTAATCTTGTATCAAAAATTCCTGCAGGTGGCACAGTATGACTAAGAGCAAGATTAGGAGTAATAGCTATGTTGCAGTTTTGGTTAGCCTCATTAACAGTATGCTGAAAATTGTTAGAAGTGACAACAGGAATTAGAGGAGGATAAGGAACTGAAGAAACTGAATCACTAGGATTAAAGGTTGACTGGGACAGGAAATTAGGAATAAGCTTGAAAGGAAAAACATGTTCATCAAAGACAACATGTCTAGAAATAAAAATTCTGCCTGGGGAAGCTAAACACTTATAACCTTTATGAAATGGTGAGTAGCCTAGAAAAACACATGGCTGAGAATGAAAGTCCAGTTTGTGTTTATTATAAGGTCTAAGATGAGGAAAGCAAGAGCATCCAAAGACTCTTAAGAATGTGTAATCAGGTTTATGACCAGAGAGTGTTTCAAGGGGTGACTTAAGAGCAAGTACTGGAGTTGGCAGTCTATTAATCACATAAACTGCAGTGGAAAAGGCTTCAACCCAGTACTTGTGAGGGACACCAAATTCAGCCAAGTGTGTTAAGCCAAGCTCAGAAATATGTCTGTGTTTTCTCTCTGCTACCCCATTTTGCTCATGAGTATGGGGACAGCTAAACCTGTGAATTATACCCAATTAGTGAGTTGTCTAGTAAAGACATAATATTCTTTAGCATTGTCTATTTGTAACACTTTTAGTTTGGTATTAAGTTGGAGTTCAGCAAGTGCTTTAAACTTGAGAAAAGCAGAAAATGCCTCTGATTTGTGAGTTAAAAAACAAACCCAGCTAAACTTAGAGAAAGCATCAATAAATACAATGTAATACCTATGACCTGAAGTAGAAATAATTGGGGAGGGTCCCCAAATATCAGAGTAAACAAGCTGTAATAGGGCAGTATACACAAATGCAGATATAGGAAATGGTAATTTGTGTGATTTGCCAATGCAACAAGCTGGACAAACTAGAGAGTCTGTTTTGTTATCAATGAATGAAATGTTACAAGAGTTTAAGACATGTTGTACAATTTTCACAGAAGTATGTCTTAATCGAGAGTGCCAAAGAGAAAATGAAATTTTGCTGTAAGGAACAACTGCACTATGAGCAGTACTAGGCATTGTTACAGAAACAAAAGGTACATTACACATAGAAGAAGATGAAGGTGGCTTGAGCTTCAAGTTGTCAAAGACATATAGGCCATTGCTAAGTGTCCCTTGCAAAAGAATCTGTTTGGACACCTGTGATTTTACCAAACAACAATTAGCATGAAATTCAAAGAAAACATTGTTATCTTTGGCAAATTGAGACACTAATTAAGGTCTTGGTGAGATGAGGTACATGCAACAAATTTGACAAGGAAAGATTTGAATTTGAAAAAGAAGAACTACAACCACTAGCAATATCAATATAACTAATATGATGGATATCCAAACCTGCTCCATTAACAAGATGGACCTTATCCTGTCCAGCATAGTGTTGCTTCACTGCAAGATTGCTGATGTCTGGTGTGAGGTGAGCAATGGCACCAGAATCCACATATTAGGATGAATCAAATGGAGGCATTGTATTCGGTTGCACAGTGGAATCAGCAGGCCCGGGTGTGGCAAAGAAAGCTCTAATTGGACCAGATGATTGTGATGAGGCAAATTGAGAAGAAGAACTAGAATAGGGAATTGGAAGGTTCTGATCAAACCTATGCGAGCAAGACCAAGCTTCATGTCCAATTTTTCCACGTAGCTGACACTTGGGGCGATCAGCACCAAAGTGGTTGTGACCAGAATTGCCATAAGGCTGTCTGCCACAACGTCCATAGCCTCGACCACCACGGCCACGACCTCAATAGAACCCCCTTCCTCTTCCTCTGTTAAACTGAGAAGGGGCCTGTGCAACATTGGGTTGTAAGATGCCAGAACCTCCACCAGAGAATTTTGTGTTTCTCCTATACCTCTCAAATCGTTCCTCTTGAACCATTAGCAGAGCTTCAATTTCTACCGCTGTGTATGATTCACTTTTTGATAGAACTGAAATAACAAATCCATCATATTCTTCTGGAAGACCATCAAAGATTGCATCAAGATGATCAGCAGTGTCAATTGGAGCTCCAACTGCTGCAAGAACATCCACAATTTTCTTGATCTGTAGCAAATAGTCAGAGATTGAAGAACCTCCGTTTCTTACATTCCTCAATTGAACTTTCAACTGCTTCACCTTGGCTCTAGTTTGAGCTGCAAAGAAAGTCTCAAGTTGTTGCCAGATCTGATAGGAGTGTTCACATCCCATCATATGTGTACTGAGAGATTTAGACATAGATGCCAGTAGCCAAGACATGAGAATCTGATCTTGTTGTTCCCAATTGAGGAACTCTTCACTCTGCACACCATTTCGAGCTGCATCCTCATAATCAAATTCAGACGGAATTGACTTTGCACCTTGAATAAATTTCTAAAGTTTGAACCCTTTGATTGTTGCCAAAATCTGTTGCTTTCATGGGAGAAAATTATTCTTATCTAATTTGAAGGAGACAGTATTTGAGAAAGTATGCAAGACAAATCTTGATGATGAATTTTGGGAAGAAGCGTGGAAAGGATCTAAAGCCACGGTTGGATCCTAAGCTCTGATACCCTAAAGGTATCAGTGCTCAGATAGAAAGAATGAAGAGCAGAGAAAAGAGAGAACCGAGATTGAAGATGAAATGATGAATTGTGATTGTGTCTTGATTTACACTCATTGTCAGTTTATATAGTATCAGTATATAGAAGTAACAGTGAAACTAACAACCTAACAGAATTGCCATGTCAGCATGTCAATCTAACTAAGTATTATTGTAACTAACATAACCAACTACTGATCTGATTCTTTATCCTTTATAAAGGTATAATCAGAAGGACATAATTTTTTTAAAATTTTATTAACACTTAAGTTTTGGTTTTTTATGCTATAATTATTTTCGGTATTTAATTTTGTCACATAATAATAATTATTTTACACTCCATAAAAATTATTTTGGTTTTGTCACATAACTATTTTACTTTAATAGTTTAGACTCGATCCCCAAAATACAAGAACTGTCCTGCAGCTCCTGCTACTACTCATGTAAACTTACAAGTTACAAATGAAGAATCTGTCTAAAAGTGCAAGTGACGGTGAGAGATTCTAGTGTAAATTTAGTGAAGATTATATTTATTTAATACACATCATTATCAATTTTTTTTGACGATCACATCATTATCATTAATATAAAATATTAACACATAGTTAATACAATAGTAAAAATATTTATTTAATAAATGCTGATAATGTTTCAATACTTTATTTATTTAGTACACTCAAATTAAATATATTAAATATATTTAAAATCTCATTGACATCATTGTAAAAAAATATATATATATATATTGAATTTATTAAAAAATCTCTCAAGCAGAGTAGTGGGGCTTGGACCATACAAGTATAAGGGTTTTTTAAGAAGTGTCCGTTAAATTTTAATTAATCCCAAATAAAAAAAATTGTATAAAAAATAGAGATTTTTTAATTTTTAATGTATTAAATATTTTACTTTTCATGTAAAATTTTCTAGTGGATCCTTAAGGACACTTGCTAAAAAAAATCTAAATAGAAAATAGGTTTCCCAACAAGTGGTCTAAAGATGATTGTTAATGATTGCAAAATAAAAAATTTAAAATGAGAAAGTAAATCTTTATTAATTTCAAATGTACTAAATACCTTATTTTTATCTAAAACTTCTTATTTTGACCCTTAACAAATGTCTCAAGAAAAAATATAAATTGTGTAAACTAAACCTATCAATAATTCACATATCATATTATTTTTAATATAAAACAATTATGTAATACAAAAATTTATACAATTATTTAAAGGTTAATTAATCTAATCTACAAGTATTTCTCGACCTAAATGCACTTGATAACAAAACCTACAGAATATAACATAATAAAGACATAGTATTTACCGCAATTTCCTTGGTCTTTGACTTGGACGACTGCACCTTCCTTCCTCCAATCAACGGATTCCGGCAATTTGTCGCCGACACGTGGAGCATAACGATTGCTCCTGGTGTTGGCCTTGGCCATCCTCCGATTGGGATCAATCCTGGTTCCCAGGTACTTAGCCCTGTACTCCTCGTTGGTGAGATCGGCGAACCGGTTCAACCCCACCTTGTATGTCCGGTTCTGGGTATTGTGCTCGTCGATGAACCGGAGGTTGTCCTTAAAGATCTCGAATCTCTTCTCCTTCTCGCCCAGGGCGTTGTAGACATTGTCGTGCTTCACAAGCCATTGTACGTATATAGTCATTACCTCCTCGTCACTCCTCCACGCCGACTTGTCCGCGTGGGTTCTGTCGTATGAGATGATCGACATGTCCAAGGCCGATGACACCGTCAAGACCATTAGCACGATGACCATCATGGCCATGGGCATTGCCATTGCCGACATATTTGGACCCATTATCTTTAGATATTTTGGGAAGAAAACTTGGAAGAAGAGAAAGGACTAAGAAAAAGGTGCAGGGAAGGGGAACCTCATAAAGGCAGAACTGCAGAAGGATGGGGACTTTGGACTCCTTTTAAAATAAATAGACTGTAATGAATTAGGTACGAAATAATATGGGCAAGGAACGGAGATCAAT
The DNA here is from genome assembly GCA_029884595.1 of Ormosia semicastrata. Lineage (NCBI taxonomy): Eukaryota > Viridiplantae > Streptophyta > Magnoliopsida > Fabales > Fabaceae > Ormosia > Ormosia semicastrata. The sequence continues at coordinate 8,525,694 of JAQQTO010000046.1, read as the reverse complement.
GACAAGGCAAAACAAAAAATATAGGATTTTGATCACGTGTAACTTTGTTAAAAAATTATTAATAAAAAGAATAATTATTCTTATTTAATATTTAAGATATTCAATGTTTTTTAAATAATTATAATTAATAAAAAAATTATATATATATATATATATATAAAATATATTATACTAATATTTTGAAGTCAGACATAATAAATATCTTAATGAATCATCTAGGCTCAATGTAAATAATTTATCTTGAATAATGCTAATAAGATTAAGAACTTTAATTTAATAAAGTAGTATTCAAATAGAATTAAGATAATCGTATGCTTGAGTTACAAATTAGGATATAATGTCTTTAAAAAAAATATTATTAAAATAATTCTTATAAATTTAGTTCAACTAAAATTAGTATGTTCATATGCTTGAGACATAAAGTGAGATAATGTTATTAAAACAAAAATGAAATTAGAATAATACTATTAAAATGATTTGTATAAATTTATAATTCAAGTGATATTGTAATACTCATATGCTTAAACTATAAATCAAATGAAATAAAATAATTTGCAACATCATTAAAAAATAAAGAGAAAGAGCTTACTCAAATCTCCTCACATTTTTTATGTGTAGCAACATGTTTTTCACATCAAAAATGAAAAATAATTCATATTCATAATTGATTAGTAGTTTTTTTTCTAATATTTTTTACTCTTTTTCATATATTATCTTTGTATTCTTAGAAACTTAAATTGGTTATCAAAACTTATTAAAATGCGTGCAATAATAAATTATGGGGATTGATTATAATAGTTAGTTAATTAAAAATAATTTATTGTAGGCATATTAAATTACAAATTAACATCTCTGAGTATTTGTGTATTCAAAATTTTTCTTTTACCACTTGCTCCATAAATATTTTTTATTTAATGATCAATAATTTTTGTTGCAGGATTTGCCTACAATACAGATTTTGACACAGGATTTACATACCATGTTTGGATTATAATGCAATTAAATAAAGAAAGCAATCGTTGAGAGGCTAGAGGTAAATAATTTTATTAGTTGAACATGTGTCATGTGTTTGTATTATGTTATTTTGCTTATGTGTGTTGAAACTGATTTATATTCACAATTGATTTATAGTGTTCTTTTTTATAGATATTTTTCATATTTAAGATTAACCTTAACAAATTAAATTTAATAAGAGAAAATATAAAATAAAGTATGATAATGCTATTTAAGAAATTGGTATAAATTTAGGATTTGGATGATTGAGAAACAAAAATAAAATAAAATAAAAATAATATATATATATATAATGATTAATCAAGGTCAATGCTAGAAAAATTAAAATTAGTCATAAGAACTTAAATTTAATAAGTAATAAGTAATAAAAAATAAAGTAGGATTGTGTTATTAAAGAGATTTTTTTATAAATTTAGGATTCGATTAAGATAGAATACTCAATAAATAATAAGAAAATAAGAAAAGAAAAGAAAAGCCCAAAAATTAAGTAAACAATATGTAATTAATAAATGACAATGTTAAAAAATTAATATTAATTTTAAGAACTTAAATTTAATAAGAATATAAAAAAGTATAAATTTAATAAGAATATAAAAAAGTAGAATAATGCTATTGAGATTATTTATAAATTTAGAATTTGATTGAGAGTGGTATACTTGTATTATTATGTTATAAATTGAATAAAATATGAACACTCACAATATCTTATATTAAAGAAAAAGTATATATCTCAATTGAGTCTTAAAAAATCTTTTTATTAAACTATGGATAAGTAATATATAACTTCATTCATATAAATTGTATTCACAATGAATATATAGTGCTACTTTCTTATAAATAATTTTTTATAATTAAGTTGCATGCAATAATTTCTCACAACATCACCACGTGAGTTGAAGCTCGCCTGCTCTTCAAAGTTTGTCAATTGCAAGTAATTACGTTTATTGCATGAGAATGATGATAAATATTATTATGTGATCTGTTGAGGTGAATAAGGAAATTCAATGTAACACTCAATTTATAAGCATTTTTCATTTAATAGGTTAGTTTTTTGGATTGAATTTTCTTTATGAACTTAAGTTATAATAATTAATATTTTTATTAAAAGTTGGGTTATGAAAATAATTAACTGTCTATAAATTGGATTGAGATGTAATACATTTTTTGAGGTGTTATATTGAATACTGGTAGATGAATAAAGTTATTAAAGAAAAAAAAGTTATTACTAAATTAATATTAATAAAGTGAAGTTATCATGGACATAAACTCTTCGAGAGAACAACAATATTATGTCTCACATTAAATAAGTAATAAGATTTAAAATAATACTTAAATTAGGAGACTCACTTAAATAATATATTAGTGTTTTAATTTTCACTCATATTGTATATTAAAGTTGTAAAAAATATCGGCAGAGTAGAAACTGATTTGCGATTAGGGACGTGACAAGTCAGATTTGAATTTTTAATTTTTTTATTTTAAATAATCAATTATAAGAGAGAGAGAAATATAAAAAAATTATTAATAAAATTCAATTATTAATGTAATTTTTTATAAAATTTAGTTTTTTTAATTTTTAATACATTAAATATTCTATTTTTTTATGAAAAATTTTATATTTTAAAATTTTAATAAATGTTTTTAAGACATTTTTTTTAACAAAACCTATATACTAATATCGTGTTATCACACCCTCCTAGGGATATGGCACTCACCGGGGCCCGTTCTTCGTCCTCACCTCTTTAGTTTCTCCCGTTCCAACCCTTGATTCTCGATTAGGGGGAAAATCCTCCCCGCTCTTCAGCATTGCTTCTTCAATTTTTCCCATTCTAGCCATTGATTCCTGTTTAGGGGAAAAAATCTTCCTGTTCCCATTTCACGTGAGTCCGGGACTCCGAAATTATTTTAAAAAATCAGAAAAATGAAAAATATATATAAAAAAAGTTGTAAACAACAAGTTATTACTTATTGACATTTTTTACTTTTTTTAAATCTTAAATCAATATTAAATAATATATATATAAATTACTAAAAAGGAACAAAGTATTTAAACATATATATAATATAATTAATAATAATTTAATAATTTCTCAAATATAAAAACTTTTTGAAAGAGGAGATATGATCTTTATCTTCGTGCTCACATTTACATTAAGAGTATTTTTATTCACCTTTCATTCTCCGCAACAAAATATTCTCCAAATTCAAATCTTAAAATTAAACTACTGTCACATAAATCTCCAAATACAAGAATATTTTGTTATCCCAACATTCTCCCCCTGATATGTTAGCCATGGGAGAATGGCTTTCTTCAATAACTTGAGATCTAACTTACAAGTTATAATAAAGACACTCTAGCATTAGAAAATGGTAATTTTATATCATATTAATATATAAGCTTAATAAATTCATTAATTAAAGAAAGAATATAGCAAACGCTTTTTAAATATATTATTCTTATTTTATTTTATTTTTTTATTTAAGAAAATTATAATGATGTTAGGACTTATGATAATTTATTTAAAACGTATAACATTTTTCTTCCAAACACACGTGCATTCTCAAATTCTCAGTAACAAACTTTTGAAAAGACTTGTAATTGAACTTCATTTATGTGAGAAAATGAAGATATATTTTATATGAAAAGGTAAAATAAAATAGACAATATTATCAATCATTATCTAACACAAATAAATTTTTTTATAAATATTTGTGAATAATATTAGTTCAATTTCAATTAGTTTAAAAGTTATTATATGTACTTTTTATAAGATAAGTTTTTTTGAACTGTTTTGTAAAATAAGTTTTATAATATTTGATTTGAAATAATACATTAAATTATAATATTATATTTGAATAATAGATAATGCAGGAACAGAAAAGAAAATGAAAGAAAAGTGAATAAATTTTCATGTTTAAGAGTTTAAAAATTGATAGGAAGAGAAAAAAAATTTATGAGAATCAATTTCTCCTCTCTATTTCTTAAAAGTTCACTTTTTATCTATTTTAAAATTAAGATGAAATGAAGAAAAATAAAATTTTTAATAGAGTTAAAAAGAATAATGTTCCGTTTCGTCTCTTTATAATGTAAGTCATGTAACTTCCAAATATGGATTCCTTTATTAATTTTTCAAATAAAGAAAAACTAGTTTTTTTTTCTATTTCTTTCTTTCCTTTTTTCGTCAATCTTCACTTGTTCTATACACATTGTATAAATTATTCACTTCAACTTTAAATGCCAAGGTCTCAAATTAACTTTATATATTCCTACCAACTTTTTAATATTTTGATCTAATTCTAAGGGAATACTATATATTAAGGATTCAATTATAATGCACTATAATATAAAAGTTTTTTATACTATCAATTAGTTATATATTGTTACATTATTATAAATATTTAACTCTTATAATTACTTCAAAAGTTACACATATAATATTATATGATTAGTTAATAGTATAAAAAAATTTATACTAATAATATATCAATAATAAACTAATTTATTAATATATAAAAGTGATTTTTTATTAAGTTTGATCTAATTTAATTTTTTTAATACTTTGTAGCATGGTTGATCTTTAATAAATCACATTTTAAATAGTTACTCGTGGCATGTGAAATGCTTTCTTAATTTTACATCAAGTTGGTTTTACTTTTTTACATGTTGTGACTGTTTTTTCGTTATTTATTTATTTATTTTTTTACATGATTTTCCTCGAAAATATATATTCATTTGTCATTCACTTTAATTTTAAGAACTCGAATTGAAGGCATTACAAATTTACAATGGGATGTTTATTGCAACTTCTTTATATCTATTTTTTTTATTAGATATCGAATCATTAAAAAATCTTATAAATTTTATTCGATAATTAATTCACATATTCAAACTCACGTATATATACCAGCACACACATGTTACATCCCAAGAAGAGAAAACCACATTGAGTTTTGCTCATATTATGCAAATGGATAAAAATTATATTTAATTTCAAAACTCTACAATCAACTATAAAAGTTTTTATTACATCTTCTTATTCGTTTACATCTATTATTTCTCTTATTTTATTAACTTTTTATTGAATAAATTTATTTAAACTATTGACTCAAAATAAAATAAAAATTATTTAATAAAAAGTTTATAAAGTAAAAATAACAATAAATACAAAGAAATAATAATACACACTTTTTTATTACAATGAAAGTGAATGCGAGGCCTGTCCGTCATTCTATTGGTTGTTAGAAACTGAGTTCTCAGGGTTATGTGGGTGTCAAAAGAAACCCTGCCAGCTGAATTTGTGCCAATTAGCATGCGTGTTGATGCAGTGCATATTACAGCAGCTAGCATATATAATTTCATCGATGTATTATTTATGACATTTGGCTTATTCTTCAACAAGATTGGCGAGCGCATTAATTTGCATCATGTCCTTGGTCAAGCGAACTCTCGAGCAGAAATAGAATTTGACCACTGTGATTATTTGAAAATAAAAAATTTAATATTGCAATATAAATTTGAATCGATGATTTAAAAAGTATGTGAATTTTGAATGACGTCTCAAATTAAAAATGCTATTGTGATTTCTTTACATTATTTTAGTCATTTATCGAATATTTATGCAACATTTATTTCTTTACATTATGATAAATATGTTTTTATTATATATTTATTTAGTTATTTTTGCTGAATGAAATCAAGCCTTAGGCCCAAAAATTAAAAGCCTTCAAACCGGCAAAAATTAATCTTTATTAAAATACTCAAATTATTATTACTTAATTAATGCTTTCTCTTATTTGAAGTTCGAAAAAGATGATTAATATTTTCTTAATTTTTAAGTGACAAATAAATTGAAATAAATTGAAATAAAATATTTAAAAACACAACATATATTTTTAAATGAAAAGAGTACAAAACTAACATTTTACTAATATTCAATAAATATCTTACATCATTATATTTTTTAAATATATATTTTTGTATTAAAATATTTATATAAACTAATTAGTAGTGCATGCATTACATGATATTTTTTTTTTAAATTTTAATTTGTGTTTAAAATATATCTTAGACACTTTATTTTTAACATGTTATACACATGCAACATGTTATAAATTTAAACTATTTAAATTGACACCAATTTATTTTAAAGTAATAAAAAAAAAAAATAATAATTATGTGCTGAATATCTTTTTAAGAATTTTGAGATTTGATTGAGAATAAAATTAAAGAGATTGAAATATCTCTTGATTGATGAGACATCTAAAACATAATCGAACATATTAGGCGAAAAAAGAGAGAAAAGTAAGAATTCAATCTTGAATGAGAGAAGGATATGTGAGATAAGATATAGGTAGACACTCTATAAATAAGGCAAGTAAAAAAAATTTAACACTCCCAAGAGAGAGTATTTAAATTTGTCATATGAGGGTAGATATGTTAATTATATATTTTATATTTTTATTAATGTATTTATATAATATTATTTAATTTAACACAAAAATACTATAAAATCAATATAACAAAATCATAAAAATGATTTTTGCAAAAATGAAAAAAAGAAACATTAAAATATAACTAACGAACTTGTAAATTAAGTGACATTAATCAAAGACTTGAATGTAATAAAGATGTGGGAAGTTGTGTTATCTAGGACTGCACAACCTGACCTAATAATTCGAGAACTTGATCAATCCGACTAAATTCAATATAAAATATCTGAGTCGGTTCGGGTCATTGGGTCGGTTAAGGTAGAACCCAATCAACTTAATTATTTATTGGTTTGGGTAACGGGTTCAAGAAACTAACTCGATGATCTAACCTGATCACCCGATAGAAAACAACGTCATTTTGGGTTTTTAGAAAACTAATACATTGGTTTTCACCTGAGCTGCTCTCCTCCTCCTCATTTCTCACATTTCTGTTTCTGATTTCTCCCAAAATTACAAAATCCCTAACCCTAACTCCCCAAGATCCACTGCAACACGACAGAAGCATTGCACTACTCAATCAGTCAATCCCAGCCCTCTCTCACCACTCCAGAGTTCCTCCTCTCCTCTCGGTAGCCAAAGGGAGACCTAATGGCTTAGGACCTTCTTCCCATTTCTCTTTCTCTCTAGGATATGGGTGCAGCGTAGACAGTGCTCTTCAAGTTGCTGGGGACGACGGCAGCGGACGCCAGGGGAGATGATAATGGCAGTGTAGATCTGGGGAGCACGACGGCGGCGCATGTTAGGGGAGCACGACGATGGCATAGATCTAAACAAGGATGTCGTCCTCCTCCGACGTGAAGGCTGGTGGCACAACGCAGGCGACCATGCTTGTGACTCTGCAACGGTGAGCACGAGTTGCGACAGTGAGCACACAGAGAGATTCTTTTCCATGGCTGGTAGCACAGATCTGGAGAATGAGTTCGAATCTGAATGCACTTGATTTTGTATCTAGAGGATACACTTCTGGAAGATAATGGAGTTTCGCCTTTGCCATTACTCTCCATTTACGCTCGATCGATTCTGGTCGAGGGTGAAGAATTACTCAATTATAGATGATGCTACTAGTTTTTAGCAACCATTGCTTGCTTATAGCCCCTTCTCTCATTTCTTGAAATTGTCAAGCTGTAACACATTTCAATTTCAACCTGAATACCCGACCCGAACCAACCCGATTGTAATCGGGTTGGTTCGGTTTGGGTTACTCGAAATTTTTTTTCAAACCCAACTCAACTCAACACGACCTTAACTAATTGGTTTGAGTTTTTTTCCTTAAACTCGAACCAACCCGATTCGTGTGCAGCCCTAGTGTTATCGTGCACTAGGACACTTAACTTATTTTCCTACCCATGTGCTTGTGTTTTTCAATGTAATAAAATTAAAAATAAAAATAAGAAGGTAACTATATAGTTATTTATTTGTTTGGTTGTTTATAAATTTCTTAGAACGCATAATATATGATTAATATAAGTAAGCATCATATTATAGGGCAAAAAACAAAAAGTAAAGAGAGGAGTTTATTATTATGGATTCATTATGTTTGAGTTTATAGATGTATTATTATTTTTTATTTGATAGGATCTAATGCATGTTAACTATTGAAACAATTTTCTTTTTTAACAAAAAAATTGTTTCAACAATGTTATATAATGTTTGATAAAATTAATTTTAATTTTTACATGAAATTCAATGCATTATAAAAGATTTTTTCATAATATCTTGAAGATTGAAACTTATGATTATCTCTTATAGATTATTTTTACACTTTGATATGTAAATATTATTTTGTTCTCAATTAAATAATTTTTTAAATTATTTTATACATATTTTAGTAATTTAATGCATAAAAATAATTTTTATACCACTCAAACAAAATAAATTATCTTAAAATCATTTTTCAACTAATATATTTAAATATAAAAATGATTTAATTATAATAAATTATAATAAAAAAATTTATATAATAATTAATTATTAAAATAATCAAATTTTTACGTATATTTCAAACACACACTTATATGTAATCTAGATATATATAAATATTATTAATTAAAATTTATAAATTTTTTGTATGTATTATTATTTATAAAATTAAATTTATGTATAAATTTAAATATTATTAATTAAAATATGTAAAATTTTAAATAATTAATTTTAATCATTAATTTATTTATAAATAAATTAATAATTTATTATTTTGAGATCTTAGACAAACCCGTAAAGAGAAGTTGGAAGCACAATATGAGGAGTTTGTTGCTCCTCCTCCGTCTCTTCAGTCCTTCCACCTCTGGACCTGATTTTCACGTGATTCTGACCTATGCGCTCAGACAGCTGCTCCTACACATTTTTTGTCACGTACTGCTTGCTTCTCTCCCATTCCCATACGCCCCTTCGCTTCTCTCTCTTTCCTTCTCTGTGGACTGTGGTCTCGTTAAATGTAAAAGCCTATTCCTTTACCTTGTAACGTAGCGTATGAAATGGACAAATCTATACTTAAATTTCTCAACAGAGGAAACAGATACAGAGCATAGAAAAAAAAAAAAAGCAATTGGCCATTCAAAAAAGAAAGAGAACATCACTTGTTTGCTGCACCTAAAATTGTTCTCCTTGTTGAACTGAGGAGGTTTCTTCAAGAATGGAGAAGAGAAAGCAGTTGGGCATTCATCCACAGTTGCAGCTGGTGTTGCTGCTACTCGTGTCAAATGCATGTGTCTCCCTATCATCATCTCCTTCTCTCTCAGTGTCACCACCACCCGATGCTCGCGCCCTACTCGCATTCAAATCCAAAGCTGATCTCAACAACCATCTCCACTTCTCTCCCAACTCTTCCACCCTCAGTTTCTGCGACTGGCAAGGCGTCCAATGCAACGCACACAAAGTAGTGCGCCTCGTTCTCCAAGCCTTAGATCTCGGCGGTGTTTTCGCTCCCAACACACTTTCCCATCTCGACCAGCTTCGCGTCCTTAGTTTGCAGAACAACTCCCTCACCGGACCCATACCTGACCTTACCGGTCTCTTCAACCTCAAAAGCCTCTTCCTTGACAACAACCACTTCACCGGTTCTCTTCCTCCTTCACTCTTTTCCCTTCACCGGCTTCGAACCGTGGATTTCTCCCACAACAATCTCTCTGGACCCATCTCGACCTGGTTCACCAAGCTAGACCGGCTCTACTACCTCCGTTTGAGCTGGAACCGGTTCAATGGAACCGTCCCACCTCTCAACCAGTCTTCTCTCCGAACCTTCGACGTCTCCGGTAACAACCTCACCGGCGCCATTCCGGTAACCCCCACATTGTTCCGTTTTGACCCCTCTTCCTTCTCTTCAAACCCGGGTCTCTGCGGTGAAATCATCCACAAAGAATGCCACCCCACCGCACCTTTCTTCGGACCCACAACATCCACCGGGTCAGCATCGCCGCCGACAGTGGCGCTCGGCCAGAGCGCGCAAGTCCACGGCGTTAACGGCTTAATCCGGCAGCCCTACGAGAAAAAGCACGACCGGAGAGCAGTGATTATTGCGTTCTCAACGGGAATCTTTGTTCTGATCGGTTCACTAGTGTGCTTCCTAGTAATCCTGAAGAAACAGAGAAACAAGAATGGAGCTTCGGGTTCAGCATATATGGCTTCGGATGCAGCGGCTACTGCAGAAGCTGCGGCGGTGATGCAAATGGAGCAGGAGAAGGAGTTGGAGGAGAAGGTGAAGAGGGTGCAGGTGGCGAAGAGTGGGAGTTTGGTATTCTGTGCGGGTGAGGCGCAGGTGTATACGCTGGACCAGTTGATGAAGGGCTCTGCGGAGCTTTTGGGGAGAGGGTCTTTGGGGACAACGTACAAGGCGGTGCTTGATAGCCGTCTGATCGTGACTGTGAAGCGCCTTGATGCTGGGAAAATGGCTGCCCACGCAAGCAAGGAAGTGTTCGAGCAACACATGGAATCAGTGGGTGGCCTTCGCCATCCCAATTTGGTTCCCCTTAGGGCTTATTTTCAGGCCAAGGAAGAGAGGCTCATTATCTATGACTACGAGCCCAATGGCAGTCTCTTCTCCCTCATTCACGGTACCTACTAATTTTAAGCTTTCTTTCTCTCATTCTACTACTGCATTTCATTTCATTTCATTTCACTGAGTTAACACCGCGATAAGAACGATTCACTACAACTCGCTGCTAGCACTCGGTCTACTGTATCACTTGAAACTTACAATAATAAAGTGCATTTCATTGATATAAACAAAATAGTATAATAATGACTGAAATGGCTAATGACTAGAAGACACGATGTTTGGTGCGTGGAAAATCTTTTGAAATTCTCTTTTTCATGTGGTTGTATTCATAGTCTCTTAGATTTGATAGCATTTGAGCTTTTCTACCAGCAGCGAGACCGAGAATCTCGCTGCTGACCACTGGCTAGTGATCACTAGTGACTGACCTAGGAATTGCTTATGTAGATTAGTTAATTATTTTAAGATAAGATAGCGAATTAAACAAAACATCAGTCTAATCTTATTCAATTTGTCTGGTCCGTGTCGTATAGCGAGCTGTTTTCTAGCACTAGTTCTTTCGTTTTTCCTATATCTTTTTCGATCAAATCCAAACAGGCAGATGCCATTAGTTGATGAACGATTTTTCTAGCACCAGCAAATAGCAGTGGTGTTATATTTTTATATCATTTTTGGACTTTAGCCATTGCCAATTGGGAGCTGAAATAGCTATTAATTACATTGCCAGACACCGCTGAATTCGGATCTGATAGATTGCTCTGGAAGGTAACTATGGGCATTACTACTAAGTGGGGTGGTGATAGTACGAGCATTGATAAGCCATTAAAATCTGTGTAGTCGTTGGATTGGAGCAGGATCCTGAGTCCTGATTGAGGAGTTTTAAATCCACTGCACTGCACCATTTTGGCAGGGCGCTGGAGGTGGAACCCAGGGTGCTTGGTTGATTATAACATGCTAATGGCCTGAATCTAGTCCCTTGTCTTTTTGGGTCCCTACTATCGCTGGTGCATATGCTACTCATATTGTATTCCTTTATGAATTTTGAGTGCTGTAAAGTAAAGTGATCAAGTGAGGCTCAGGTCTTTTGACTTGTAGATCCATGCATACCAAACTGCATTCAATCAACTACCATGAGTCCAAGACCAATATTACTAACTATTTATAATTTTTCTTTCATTATTTCCTATTAAGCCGAACCCACCTAGTGGGTTGTTGTTTCTTATTATTCACTTTTCAATAAATTCTTTCATAAATTTGGAGTATTTAAATTGGGGACACTAGATTAATTATAATATTAATTAATTATAGTAGTTATTTATTAATTAATTAATAATATAATTTATAACTTAAGTGGTCCAGGAATTTATCATCCCTCTTTTAGATTCGTACTCAGACTATCATTCATACATAATTAACTTATATATTAGTAAAGATAATCTATTGTTAATTTGGTGCAGGTTCCAGGTCAAGCAAGGCAAGGCCATTGCACTGGACATCGTGCTTAAAAATAGCAGAGGACGTAGCACAAGGGCTGTCCTACATCCACCAGGCATGGAGACTGGTCCATGGCAATCTCAAGTCCTCCAATGTTCTCCTTGGACTCGATTTCGAGGCATGCATCACAGACTACTGCCTGACCGTGTTGGCCAACCCATCTAGCTTTGATGAAGATGGTGATTCTGCAGCCTACAGAGCTCCAGAGACTCGCGTTCCAAATCACCAGCCAACCCCCAAATCCGACGTTTATGCATATGGCATTTTGTTGCTAGAGCTTCTGACAGGGAAATCTCCTTCTGAGCTCCCATTCTTGGTACCTGGTGATATGTTAAGCTGGGTGAGGTCCATCAGGGATGACAATGGGGGAGAAGACAGTAGAATGGACATGCTTCTTCAGGTGGCTACAACTTGTAGCTTGACTTCGCCAGAGCAGAGGCCCACTATGTGGCAGGTCTTGAAGATGTTGCAGGAAATCAAAGAGATTGTACTATTGGAGGATAGTGAATTGAACCTACGCACTACTGCCATGCCTTAATTTTTTTTTTTTTTTGGTTTAATTACGTTATAAATGTTGGATAGAAAGGCAAGAGAGTAGTATTAGTTGGGAAAGAAATTTAAGAAAGAAATAAAAAAGTATACTGTGTTGTATTCCCTAAATTTCACTATCTTGGTATTAATTAGACTCTTGGTAGCATGTGGGGTGCACATAACTTCCTCTTTTTGGGCTTGTATATTGCTGCTTAGGTCGTGTGAAAGTAAAATGTGTATATAGTTATATAAGGTTTTTTTTTTTTTTTTTTTATTTTTTAAAGGTATTCGGTAAGTTGGAGTCCAAATCAGCTGTGTGTAAGGGTTGTTTAGAGGAAAGATTGTCTGATTTTGTCATAAATGAGCTTGTGTTGTTTAGCGCTGATCTAGTATAAGTTTCAAGCCTGATTCCATTTAAAAAGCTATCAGTTAAGGTACTGTTTGTGTTTTAGCAGAGTGATGCACTGCTTGCCAATTTCGTCAAAATCAGTCTAATAATCCAGAACACTAACAAGAGTAAATTCATATTTCTAAGGTGCCAATTTGGCGGTTTCATATTTGGTTTAAATTAATGTTACACAACCAAAAAACTTTTTAACAGAATTTAACTAAAATTTATAAAAGATTTAAGGGTTATTGTTAGATTAGTCAAAATATTAGGGATCACTAATTCATCAAAGAGTTAATAACAATGCCAACTTATTTTTCAAAAAAATTATGACAACAAAATTTTTCTGATTATCTTTTTTGTTTTTTGTTTTTTGTTTTTATTTAGTAGGGAGTGTCCTCTTCTTTTTCGTCTCTCTCTTGTTTTTCTGGTCTCACTTTTTAAATTTTAACTATGGGATTGGGTGTCAATTCAAAAGGAAATGCATTGCATTCTACTACTTTGGAAGTGGTTTGATTTTTGGGCTTAACCGAACGATGTAAGTCCCGGAAAAGAAGTCCAACCAATCTCCATCCATTAGTAGTGATATCATATGTTTGTTGGTAAGGAGTCCCGAGCCCAAAAGGGAACAGTAGGACTAGTGGCCACTGCAGAATCTGCTAGAATCTTCTGCTTAGTCCAGAACGCAGCACAACATAAATAATCATTTATATATATATATACACACATTTATACACACACACACAACATAATCATATTTATTTTGATGTATATTGGACCGTCTAAGCCCAATAAACTCAGATAAATTTGATTGGTCTCGTTCCAATTGATTAGCTTACATAGGTTCAATAAATTCGGTGAGCTCAATCGACATCCGAGACTCCTATTTAAATATCTTAGTAGCAAAAATTAGACATGTTTACTTTTCTCTACCTATATCTTCATCAACATCGTAACTCCAAGATTGATTAGTTTGAGTATTTTTGCGGGTATTCTATCACGTCTCCAACTAACGAATTGTCAAACGATTGGTTTGGGGTTCTTCAATGAACACTCCATCGGGTGGAAGATGGAACATCTGACGTCGTCTACGAGAATTTGGTAAAACAATTTCCATTCTCTCTAGCTATAATAAAGATTTATATTCTTCACCTCCACAACTCATCATGAAAAAGTCAAGTTCTACGGTTTTCCTTTCGAGTCTTTATTCATGATTAATTTATAATTTATCAATATTTGATTCTCCTTCTTATTTTATCTATTTATTTTTAATGATATATGCAATTATTCATTATGTCTCCCCTATGATGAGGAAGGCACAAGTTTTTTAGATCTATCTCAGACAAACAAAAAGAGCAGGCTTTGAAGAATTTATGAAAAAGGTTCGATAGGAACTCTCAGTTGGCCATCCAGAAAACTCGGCAGAACTGCAAATGGTTCAGGGTGCATTATGAGATTGCAATCAAAACCAGGAACATCAGCTTGTGATGTTTTAAGATGGGTTATTTGACTTGTTGTAGGCTTTTCACTTGACACGGTCAGTTACCTCCACTATATCTACCCCTGAGTAACTCTAATAATCTCATATCGTTATCATTAGTTGCCAATCGTGCTCAAAGCCTAGTCACCATCATTTGCATTCTTCTTTTGGTATAAAATTCATTAGCATAATGTTAATCTTTGAACATGCATTTAATTTTCTTTTATTACTATTAAAATGTTCATATTTGCATTACACATGAATAATTTCTAATAAGGCGACATTTACTGGTATGCTTCTGCATCCTAGGCAAATTGAAGAAATGGTTTAAGACACGAATGTTGGTAAATGTAAAATGACAGTAACAGTTCACAAAATTGCGGTCATTATTTGCATTATATTAATTGGTATTATATTTTATTGCACAATTTATTACCCTTTGGTTATACATGCACAATCTTGAGTATGCCTCACGGCTTAACCTTAGCCCTTGCTTTGCTTTAGTTTGTTCTTGCCCATTCATAGATCATTTGCAATTATTAATGTGTAACTATCATAGTATTAATTATAATTATCAAAGAATTTATAAGATGAGCATAATATGTATTTCATTGTCCTTTGTGGAGTTGGACAGACATTGTCTAATGCTAATTCTTCTGCATCAAATAAAAGAAAAGGTGATACCTACATGATTACTCTCTCTCTCTCTCTCTCCAATTCTAGGGTGGAATATTTGATTTGTTACATAATTCATATTTGTGCTTGATTCCATTTTAATTGCTTGGCACATGATATGATCTACCTTATATCTTTGGTCATTACTTGTGATCCAATGCTAATTGCTTGTCTCATTATCTAGTTTTAGCTTTGTAAACGTGCAATATAGAAAGCTTTGAGAGAAAGAGAGAGCATTGGAGATGAAGCATAGCTTGCTCTATAGTGTGACTTGCTACTTGTTATCTGAATTATTTTGTTTGCATTATGTTCAATTTCTCCAGTCCTAAAAAAATGTGGGATATCCAAAATTTGATTAAAAAGTGTGTTTTACATAATTTAGTGTGTCTATTTATTCCTCTTATTATTTGGAGAATTTACTCATGAATATATTTATATTTAAATAAATATAAATTTTGTTAAGTAAATTTGTAGTTTTTACATAACATATCCATTATATTATGGCATCTTCAGTCCAAAATTTTAAGGTAAAAATAGTAAATGAATAAATTATTGTGACATAACACATAATTAATTGTAATCTCCATTTAATTTTACAGCATTGATGGCCATTATTTATATATTAATGTATGCTATTACTAATTGTTAAGAGATCGTTGCATGCTTAGTTTTAGGTTGGATTTACTTACAAAACGTTATCAAAGAGCTCTACAGCAAGACATCAAATTGCTTTATTAGAAGTTAAAGCTAACCTCAATCATAGCTCAACCTTTCGAGTTCAAATCTTTGTAGTCGCTTCGGCGTTCTTCATGATGTAATTTTGTCAATCAAAATATCTTTGCAGGAAATTTAGTCTACAAGTTATTTGAACTTACATACTTATATTGTTGGATATATTGTGGTTACATGATATTATGAAATTAAATGTCTATTGATTTCTTAGCATGTTATTTGTGGAGCAATGATTCAATATTAATAGATATGTTAACAATAGTATTCATTGGTTGAATGATATATTAGCTTATTTGAATGACATGATTTTATTATTACTGATATAAATATAAATAAAAAAATAAGTTGGCCCAATCGTAGATGGTTCACCCATCCAACTTCCACATTATACCATTGTTTGCCTTAATTAATTTGATACCAAAGCCCGTCTGCTCAGTGCATTCTCATTTTTGAAATATATATATATATATATAAACAAAAATGCTTCATGTGTTATCTATAGGGCATTGATTTGATATCATTAAGGATATTATTTATTAATTAAATATGAACATTTATATTCTTTGATTAAATGATATTAGCTTCCACCCCTGAATAGTGTGACTTACATGACAATAATTACCACGTAATTCCCTCAAGCCTGTACTCCAATTTTCAGTGAATTCATCATCTAGTTTTTAATTTGTTCCTTGGTGTTAATTGTTAATTAATACTTAAATTCATGATATTATTGTATGACAATCAATTGCCATCAATTTGCTATTATTTGTCATTGTTTGAAATGTATTTAATAGGCACGTGATCATGTTAAAAAATATAGATCTCCTCCCTGACATAGTGTGAGTTAGATAACTCTAATCACCATGTAATTCGTTCAAGATGTTAGCATAAGCAACATATAGCAATTAGCATATTTGTGTGGCATGATTATACTAATTGCCTTAAATTTTCCCCTCACTTGATTTTGGGTAGCATTAAATTTTTGTTCATTGCCAAGATAACTTCGGAATACGAGAAAAAGACTTCGGATTAGAGGTTTTCTTTATTTTATTTTAAATGTTCCGAAAAAAATCATAATATAGATAATAACAAGAAATAGATAAAACATGTTTATAAGGCTTTCATTTTTTCAAAGAAAGGCAAGACTCATAACATAAAATGACAATCTCATCACATATTTGTACAACCAACCTTACTAAGGTATGAAAATTTATTTTCATCTATTTCAATTATATATTATTATCAGAATTACTAACATTATAGGATCAATATAATTTAAATTAAAGTCCGGGCATTACAACATCAAGTATACAAACTCCTGGAAAATTTTACGCGAAGACCCTAAAAATTTGGGATAATAAAAACCTCAAGAAAAGTCTAGGCAAAGGTCCCAAAACTTGGGATGATAAAACCCTTGAAAAATTCTAGTCGAAGGCTCCGAAAAATTGAGATGATAAAAGGCCAAGCTCTGAAAAATCAACAATCATAGTCAACCCATGATGCCCACCTTATGATCGGCCTGGTTTGGAAAAATCTGAAGTCATAGTTAACCCAAGATGCCCACCTTATAATCGGCTTAGCTCGGAAAAATCTAAAATCATGGTCAACCCATGATGCCCATTACATGATTAGCTCAGCTCAGAAAAATCTGAGGTCATGGTCAATCCATGGAACCCACCTTACGAACGGTCAAAGCTCGGTAATTCTGATGTTATGGTAAAAATCCAAGGTCATGGTAAAATCTAAGGTCATAGAAATTTCATGATGCTCAATCCTTAATTGGCCAAAGCTTAATAATTTTGAGGTCATAGAAATTTCATGATGCCTAATACTTGATCGGGGGTCAACCTATGATGCCCACCTTACGATTGGTCAAAGCTCGGTAATTCCAAGGTCATGGTAAAAATCTAAGGTCATGGAAAATTCCATAATACCCAATCCTTGATCGGCCAAAACTCAGTAATTTTGAGGTCATGGAAATTCCATGATGCCTAATACTTAATTGGCTCAACTCGGAAAAGTCAAAAGTCATGGTCAACCCATAATGTTCATATAATACTAGCTCAGCTTGGAAGACATCAAATTTTTTTTTTAAAAAAACCTTCAGATTAAAGGCAAAAAATCTCGTATTATAGACCAATATAACCTCATATTAGAAGGGAAAATATCAGATTAAAGGGTAATAAACTAAGTACTAGAAAATACAAGCATAAAAAACCTTGATTTCTTAGGGAAATTACCCAAGTCAAGGAAAAATGCATACACAAAAGATCTCGATTTCTAAGATAAATTGTAATCTTAGGAAGTACAGACATGAAGAATTCAAAAAAAATTGAGGCTAAAACAATTCCTAGAAAAATCTAAGAAAATGGAACTTGATATGATAAATCTTATAAAAACTCGATATTTTCTCATCTCAACATAGTCGATATTTTTTAACAGTACTCTAAAAATATTTTTAAGCTATACTTCAAAACACCTTGAAACAAAAAATCAAGTATTAATAAAAGAACGAATAGAATCTCAAAACATCGATCAAGAGCAAAATTGAATCACCTCACGACTCACCTTGGGAGGTTATCCAGGGATGAAACTGAAAAATTATGAAGAGTTCGGAAAAGCTTAGTCATTCATCTTGTGATTATCCAAGCTGAGGAGCTGTGAACCGTTTAGATCCAATAAGCTTGTATAAGTCTAAACATTACTAATATAAGCCTAAGCTATCATCACTGATTACTCAAGTTAGGAGACTGTGGATTGTCTTGACCCAATAAACTTGGGTAAGCCTGGTTGGCCTCATCCTAATTGATTAGCTTACATAGACTCAATAAATTCGATAAGCCTATAATCGACACTCGAAACTCCTATTTAAGCACCTTTAGTAACAGAAGTTAAACATGTTCACTTTTCTCTACTTATACTTTCATCACCATCTTAATTACAAGATTGATTGGTCAGATTGTCTTTGTGGATATTCTACCTCGTCTTCAACTAATAAATTACCAGATGATCGATATGAGACTTTTTAGCAACCAACCCATCGGGTAGAGAACTAAACATATATTATTATACTCGAACACTTGGAAATCATTTGAAAATTGAAATGGAGATGGAGATGATGGAGGCGGAGGCACGGCGGCAGGAGAATGACAAGGTTGTCCGAGATTTACTCACATTGGCTCGGCAGCTCATCAATGACACGCCCTCCAAGCGGTAATCTCTCCTCCTACCCGTCCCCTTTACCTTTCTGTCTTCGTTCAATTGTAACTTTGCTTCATTAATCTCTTGGTTTCTCCCATTTTTTATTTATTTGAAGAGTTGTAACTGGGTTATTCTTACAGATTTTGTCTGATTTTCGATGTTTAGCCTCAAGGTTTGTGGTTTTCAATTTGGTTCAGATATTTCTGAGGCTCACTTGTGCTTTGAGGTTTTCCGGGTTTGTGCCATAACATGAAGAGAATGTTTAATCTTCGTGACCAAACTAGCCAAGTGACTTGTATGTATACCTTGGAATCCAAAGCCTGCAAATTATTGTGCATTTATATACATTTTAAATTATTTTTATTTGTTTTTATTACATCAAACATAACATGGGGATTTGAATTTCAAGTATTTGATACCGGGTATCTAATATTGGGGGTTGGGGTATCTCACGTGTGCCAAACTCCTTAAAAAGACTTTGCTTTTGGGTGGAAGAAATGCTAGCAACTTCGCTTAACTGGTCAGCAGCACGTTAATCTATGCTGCTCACCCTTCTGCATGGTTATTCCAACTACTTGTAGGAATGGCCTAAGCAAAGTACTCTATATCTATGATCTGTGCTGGGGCAGAAGAATTTGCTGTTCATACTCAATTACTAAAGTACCAAGATTGTTCTGCCTAAACACAGATTTACAAGATGTGTGAAGCACATTAGGCATAAATGGAAGTTGATTTCTTCTTTTTATTTTTATTTATTAAAGATCCTTCAGCATCATATCATCAGAATGAAAGACTAGTGACATGTGTTTATTCAAAGAGTACGTGGCCCTTGGTAGGAGGCCTAAGAAGACATGACACATTTTCATCATAGCTCTATCTTTATCTCTAGTTACTAAAAGATGAAGTGATGTGAAATTAGTTATTCTAGCATGCCATAGCGGAGATTTTCTTTTGTGATGTCTGAAACATTAAACATGTTTATAGAAAGTACAATATACTTAACAAAAGAGAAAACATAGAAAAATTCTGAAACTCGTGGAGTCCTTTTGGTAGCTGATATTTACCTAAAATTGATACAGGAGGTTGTAGCAATGAAGTCCAAAGGTGGGGACGAAGCTGTCTTTCAGTCCTTGCATCGTGCTCGTGAGCTGTATAGAAGTAGTTTGCAAGAGAATGCTGCTGTTGATCAGCTGGCTTCTTTGTTTGCTGAGTGTGCCATTGCTGAAGCTCAGCCCGTAAAAATTGAATCATCTGGAAATAACATTGTCAGTCTATCAATTACCCCAGATGCTCATGGGACTTTTATACTGGCAGGATGCAAGTAGTATTGGATGCAGTTTCAGATGGAAACAGCTTTATCTGTTTGAAGTGCGGGGGCCCTTGTTAGTAACCATCGCAAAGACGAGCACTATGCATACTGGTGTTTTTAACCATGATGCTTGGGTACAGGGATCTGCTATGGTGATGCCTTGTTTTTCTATGCATCGTCAACATACTATACTACTATTTGTTTTCTCATCTTACTACGTGGCAGATTTCTGCTTTTGATGATGCATATGCTAGATGGATTGATGGAAGAACAGAAATTGGTTCCAATTTTGAGAGGAGTTATCTCCTTCCAACTCTTTTTAATCTGTTTTCATGTATCTATTTTATTATTCACTCATATTAATTGAGTTAATAAACGTATGACAACAGATTAAGAGGAGTTAGAGGCTCCTCCCACAGTTAAAAGCCAAGTTCTGATGGAATATCTTGCGAAAGCAAGTGAACTTCTTCTGACTGCCATGTATACCTTGTTCTTTGGAAAGGTCATGCTACGGTCATACCTTGTCTCCTTTCAAGACTTAAATGCTGCAAACCATAGTGATTAAGTTCCAATACGGAAGAGTCTGAGTAATGAGTGTAATAACGTCCATGTTGATTCTAATGTTTCGATTTGAGTCAACAGTGCCTTATTCTCCGTTAGTGATTACTCTTACTGCGGGATTTGTATGTAATGATAATGAATTGTAGGCACGTATGCCTTTGCTGGAAATAATGATTTATTTCTATAATACCTTCTGGTTCTTATAAAAAATGGACGTTATTTAAAATTTTAAGTATTTGTTGAGTTTAATTTTGTTTCGGGTATAAGACGTTTTAATACCATCATTCAATTGTGTGTTACATGTGTTTGCTCCGTCTCAAAGCTCGGGGGTGGTTTGGAGCCGTCTACCATGCTCCACTTAGCAGAGGGAGCATCGATGTTCCACTCAAAAAACCTGTAATAACAGGTTGCAGCAGGTTATGTTAAAATTTTGATTTTACTATATTATTTATCTTTTAATCCCTATATTTTTGTTTTTTTACTTATTATTCCTTTTTATATGTTTTGTTCCATGATCCATGTGTGTGTGTCGCAGCAGAACCACCGCCATTTTTTTCAAGCTTCAAGTTTCATCCATGGCTGCCATAATCTTTCTTCATTTCTCACACCAAACATTAAAAAAAAAAAAGGCGGTCTATTTTCCGGCAACTGCGAGCGAGCGGGGTGCATTTTGGAAACCACGTTTCAGGTCTCGTTTTCCGGCCATGTGGTTTTAGATCATGTTTCTGTTTGCATTTCCGGCAACCAGGCGGTGGCTCCATTGAGCCGGTGATGTCGTTTGCTCGAGCTATGCACCTGGTGTTACATAGTGGTTCTTGCCGGAAAACTGCTTCCATGCTATCTAATCTTTGTGGTCGTGTCCATCGCCGGAGATGAAGGCGTGGGGAGAGGAGATTATGGTCATCAGAAGGAGATGGATAAACATTAATTTTTTATACTTTAGGGCCAAACTTTTAATTAACAATTATCCGACACTCACCTATTTTCAAAGTTACTAGTAATTTAATCTAGCCATTAATTTTTTATTATAAAATCAATGGTGTTAAACATATACAGCATCCATGTTCAGATGGAGCATTATATACATTGCCAAGTTGTTTAGGAAGTATTTAGGCGTGCTGGAGTGTCATCAAGGGTGGCTCGGCTCCAATAATGAGTGAGTGTACTTCCAAAAATACCCCAACATTCAAGTAAACAAAAAATTTAGCAGATTAAAGCAAAGAGAATCAACATAAAAAATGAAAGAATAAATAGTAGTTGTTATTTATAGGAAGAGAGAGTGACGTATGTACTTTTGGGGGTATGTTTAGTATCCCCTTACCTCATAATTGAGGTGTGCATTATGTTGCAATCCTCTCCTATGGTAGGGTGCCACGTGTTAGATAATCCCTTAAGTTTCCGCAGTGTGTTCTAATGGGGAGCATGGGGTGACCAGGGTTCGGGTACGAGGGTCAGGTCCTTTGGGTGTACCCAATAGTCTAGTACCTAGTATAGGTCCAAACGTCCAGCACAGTCCGGTATTAGAAGTTAGCACATCATTAAATGAGTGTGATTTTTTATTATTATGGTATATGGTTTAATTTTTTTTAATAATATGATAATACATAATTAGATAACCTTTAAACATATTTGTTTTAGGTGGTGTTGTATAAATAATACTGTATTTAACTTTTACATTTCTTTCTATATTAGTAGATTTACTATTAATTTTTGATATAGATTTATATCTTCATTGGTTCTTTTTATCTGTTATAGTTGATATTTTTTCTTTTATTTTGATATATATCAACAATTATACCTTATGAAATTTTTTTAGATGCACTAACATGTTTTTTTTGTGTGTCGTGTGTGCATGTGATTTGTGTATCGCGAACGTGTATACGTATATTACAATGCTGAAGAGATATATATAGAATGATTGCTTTGGCAATCATTAATCCACTATAGAAAAAGAAAACATATGTGTTTTGATCTTTTTAGGTGTCTAAATGTAATTATGTACTTATTACTCGTAAACCAATTAAAAAGATTATTTTTTTATAACCCTTCCGATGGGTTGAGAGCAGACAGATTGGATACGTCTTAAACACGTTTGAATACGTTTAGTATACGACTTGGACACATCACTATTAAACTTTTAAGTTTTATTTTTTCACACACTATTATTTTCATCTTTGCAAGCATTTTAATCTATCCACTTATTCTTTTATTCATTAATTCCTTGCTATTAACGTCGAAGTAATGTAATGGAATTGAAGTACTAAATTTACATCTTAGTTGTCCACTACAAAAGAAACTTGCCTTATACTAATATTATCTCTAGTTAATTTTTTTTAGATGCACATTGTACTTATACATGGTTAATTTTATTAAGAAAAGTTGAATTAGGAGATTTTTAAAAAAATATCAATAGAAATTATGCTCCATATTTTTTAGGAGAACTTACTAGATAACAAATAAATATTATACATATAATATATATTAAGATATTATAAATTTTTAAGTTTATAGAAATGATATTATTGAATTATAAATTCTTTTTCTTAAATTTTGTGTGTATATATATATATATATATATACTATATCTTACAGTTGATATGTTATTTCTTCTATATAATTTTTTGAATTTAATATTCCTCTATTTTTGTTCATTGAATTTTTTTTTTTATATTTGTTTACTAGTCCTTTGTTCATGGAACAATGCTCATGTCTATGTAGTTATTGTGGAATCCTATAAAACCTAGGTTTTAGAATCTGTAACGTTGTTTATATATGTGCCTTAGTTTATAGATTATACCTATTGTTTGGTGGAGCATCATGTTAATGTCTTTGGGGAACATTTTTCGGTTTTCTCGATTTTTCAATTTTGCAAGTTCGGTAGTTGGTAGCATGGGAGCTCCTATACAAGAGAGTATTCTACAGCTTTGAAATTTCCCGGAGCATTGATCCTATACAAGAGAGTATTCTACAGCTTTGAAATTTCCCGGAGCATTGATCATCTTGCGCCTGCGCATACACCAAAGCCAACTGCTATGCATATCTTGACGTACAGCACATTATGACATCATTTTTAGTTCATGTGTTTGATTTATTTGTAATCGCAAATATTTACAATGCTGAAGAGATATATACGTAACGGTTCAGCAATGATTGCTTTGATTTCGGGGTTCAAATTTCATTGCGTGAGGTTATGGGTGCTGTAACCCAAAATCCACTATAGACAATAAAAGAAAAACTAGTTGACAAGTGCAATTCAATTAGCTATGATGTCGTTGTCATCCTCTTATTACAAAAGTATGGTAGAATCTCTTCCAATATAATAGCTATGTTCTTTACACACAAGAAGCCCTAGAGGATTTTTAAAAAAAAAAACTACAGAAGAATTTCCTTCTGTTATGTGACAGAAATGCTACTGCATATATAAACTATCAACAAAAATCAATTGGCTTAAACACAATAGGACCATAAGACAATAAGGAAAAAAAGACCCTCAATACACATTTCCAAGACTCAACAACAGAATTTTTCCTTTGTTTCTTCTAGTGTTGGTATGAACAGACGACTATTTTCCAAGATAATTTGTCGGGCCAGAATCTACGAATGTCTTCAAGCAAGCGATGTCTTCTCTGTTTCATTATTTGGGTAGCTGTCGGCAACATTACACTGCAACACACCTCACAAGATGCTCCATATGCAGTACTTATGGCTAAATTTCCAAAATCTGGACAGCATTATTCAAAACTGATAGGTATAAATTTTCTTTCAGCAACCACTTATATTACACTGCTGCAAGAAACGAGAAATGTCAGATCAATGCATCTTTATTTACAAAAAAAAAAAAGACAAAAAAAGAAAGTGTTTGGACAGCTATGACTGAGTCATATATAGTTAAAAAAATAGCATAAAATTAGATTGAAATGAAAAAGATAACGGGTGGATATATATTCATTCAAAAGATGGATATTGGCGGATATAATTTTGCAAGAAGACCATATGTTTGGCACAATGGTTTGCAAGAAATTGTTATTTAAAGAAATAAATTAATAAAGAAGCGTTACTACCTGCACCTAGTGTTCTGTTATTTCCAATGCCTTGTGTGTCCAGGATCATTCTCGTGGGTCAAAAAATGCTGGGCCACAGCAACTGTGCTGATCGTAAAAAGATCACATGATATGTGGCAAAGCCTGTGAACGTGGCCTTGCTCTCATGATTGTCTCATCGCTGTGTCGAATCCATTCTGAAAGTCTCCATGGCTTCTGCCACTTCCACTTGAATTGTAGTAGCCACTGATGATGACTTCTTTTCCACCTCCATAGCTTGCCAGAAGCTTGTCCGACAATTGCTAGTTTTTTCATTGACAGCTGCCCGATGGGTACCATCTGCATTAACAGCAAATCTCACATCCGTAGCCCAATAAAAGACATACCAATTTCATATAAATGAAGATTGACTTACCCTTCTACTCTGATCTATAAATGCTGCTGATTCCCTCACTAAGCCATTAGCAACCCCTGGCGTATATTTTAGCTGTTTTGGTATTGGCACTGACATTGGAGATAAGGGTCCCTTCATGTCTTCAGCGTAGTGTTTCAATGAATTTGGAGAGTTTCCCTGTTGATGTTGAGTGACGATAAGTTAACTACGAAAAAAGGAAGCAATACATTGATGACAATTACTATGATTTACAGAAGTGAAGGAAAGCCGATCAAAAGTTTGTTCCAACAGCAACCATAAAATATCAGCTACAAGGCATATTATGACAATAATTGACAACCTAACTAAAGGAGACAGTCATGATACAGTAAGAAATTATAAAGCTATTTAAAATCCTCAATTATAATTTCTTTATAGTTTAAGCAATGGTAATCTAATTGTCCTTTGCTACTACTAAGTACTGGAAACCTTGAAATTAGCTAGATAGAGGTAAAACCTTCTACTTCAAATTATAATCAAGCTCAAAAGGTCTCTGATTCAGGCAGCATTAGATCAAGAAAGCATAAGTTTGAAGATCAAAGAATCTAATTATTTTGGTTTATTTTGATTATGGGGCTGATTCTGCTAGTCCAAGACTTTACTGGATCCTTATTATTTAAGGTTATTAGGATTAGTAGGCTGTTACTTTGTTCATATTATATCAGTGGAGTATTTTAATAATTTTGTTAGGGCTTGGTAGTCAAGTATTTAGGGTATGCTTGATTGAGTTGAAAATGAGTAAGTAGAAAATAGTGAGGCGGAAGATTTTGTGTTAAAATAACTTTACACTTGTTGGGTACAACAAAAATGTGGAGCGGCTAACAGTGGAATGCAACTGATTTGACTCTGGGCTAATAATTTTTGGTCTGTCCTTGCCATCAAGAGTCGAGACATGTGATGAGTTTTATGCGAGATGCCCAAGAACCTTGGGTACCAAGCCTAGGTTAACTTCTTCTACTTCTACAAGTCTAATTCTTTTTTTCTTCAACTTTATCAGGTGCCTAGATCTGATTCTTTGGCAGACAGTGTGGCAATTATTTATTTATTTATTTTTAAACCCTAGTTGATTTTTGCTTGAATATACTCTAGAACCCATCAAATCCTAAATCCAAATTCTTACAGAAGCTGGTGTAGCCAATGTGGTTGCAGCATCTTGCTCTCTCACTTTTAGCTCTTTCTCAGCTTCCTTTCTCTTCATCTCGCTTTGCCGTAATAGACTGACAAGTTCTTTGATTTGATCTTTCATTTCCCTGATCTCCATGTCCTTCTCCCAGAGTTGGCACCTGTTGTTAACATAGGAACTCATACTTCAAATTTCAACAGTATATATAGTGGCATATGCCACTATAGACTACTAAATAAAAATATACGAGTTTATACAGTAATTTAACATGACTTTTAATGCCATATATTCCGCTCGTTATCATAGATCTGTGCTTTGTTCGTGTTCAACTAGCAAATTGTTCAGTTAGCTTATTTGTACAGTACTGAAAAAAGAAAATACCAACAACAGAGAAAGAAAATGTATAGGTCAAAGAAAGCACCTAGCATCTGCAACAGAATTAAACATATATTGAAGTAAATTCTTGGCTTCTCCCATTGAACGCAACTGATTCCAGCGTCCACGATTAGTGAAGGCCCGTTCTCGTTCTTCTGCCTCGGAAAGTTGAGAAGCCATTGCCACAAGAGAATTAGATGATATGCTCAGCATGTTCTCGAGTGAAGCTATTCTGGCCATTCTTGCATTTGGTGACATAGAGGATGCTCTGAGAAAGACAGGTGTTAAAAAACCAGGAAGACAGAATTTATCCTTTGTATATTCCATGCATTATTAATTGAAAGATCCAATATTTTCGAAAAGTGAAGAGGTAGGCATTAGCAAATAAAATTAGATTTATACCCAAAAAAAGATACCTGGCAAATCCATTCTTTCCTCTTGGAGGACTAAGACCCTTAGCAGCAAACTCATTCACTTGCTTCAGCATGGCTAACTCCTCTGCAAGGGCAGCTCGCCTGAAAATTGCATCATGAAGTTAAAAGACTACACTACAGATTAATCAGTAACAAAAATAATCACTGAACACGTGTTACATACACTTGGCTCTGTTTCTCATACTCAAAACGAACTTCATGCTCTTTTATCATGACTTCTAGTTCGTGATCAAGCCACCGTTGTAAGGACTTCTCATTGCTCTAAAGATGAAACTCAAAAACTTATTTAAGATCACATGGATAGCAAAGCAAATCTAAGAAGAGGAAGGAAAGTTCATTACCTGCCCATTTGTTCCACTTCCATTCATTGTAACTGGAAGATGAAATAGAATTAGAATATTAAATAAAAGTAAAGAGTCCATGCAGTGATACCCCCATGCTATTCACAAAAAGACAGTCTCCTCTATTTAATAATTTAAGGCATTTCAAAAGAACATCCATTTCAAATGCTTTGGTAAATAAACTATAACTTGATTTTTCAAAACATCATAGAAGAGAAAATACAAATTACTAAAATTGAGCATCTTCTATCTCAGACTCTCAGAAGCCTCAAAAGCCTTCAATTGATTGTTGTCCACTAAAGCCAAATCATACCTGAAGTGTCTCGGCTGGAAGTTTTACGAGCTTCTAACAACTCCTTTAACCTCTTGGTGGCCATTGCGGCTTCTTCAGTTTTTCTCTGAAGGACCTGAAAGATATACATATATTTATTTAACATAAGCAGTTACTCATGTATCAGCCATGATAACCACAAAAGTCAACAATAAC
Organism: Ormosia semicastrata; assembly: GCA_029884595.1. Classification (NCBI taxonomy): domain Eukaryota; kingdom Viridiplantae; phylum Streptophyta; class Magnoliopsida; order Fabales; family Fabaceae; genus Ormosia; species Ormosia semicastrata. The sequence goes on along the minus strand of JAQQTO010000046.1, from coordinate 8,497,595 downwards.
ATCAATTGTAGGCTCTCTGAACCTTTACTTTTTTCCTATTAAGAGTTATGCATGTTGAGTGGAACAAAACATAAAACAGAAGCACTCACAATGTCTGTTTGATTTGGCTTATTAAAATCACACAAAAAAAATGTTTAACTTCAAAAAATGACTTACTTTGTGCATATTTGACATCTTCAAGAGGAAGACAAAGGCTAATTTTATGCACGAGTGAATATTAATCTCTAAAGGAATGTCTGGATAACTTAACCAAGTAGCAAAACTTCCAAAATGCATGAATTCAACCTCAGTTTCTAAACATTGTTTGAATTATTTATTTTTGGACCTTTTGGAAGTTAATAAAATGGTTTCCTGAAATTTGCTGGAGTTATTTATCTGAAACATGTTATCTATCTTGATCAATGATTTGCAAATAGCTATGCATTGTTGATTAAATTAACTGAACCAACACCATGCAACAGTTATTTGGATACCTCAGCAATTTTATTCCATACAACACCATGCAACACCATTTTGGCTACCTCTAAATTGAACCAGGCTTCTAGAATAAAGATTTTAATCCCTAAGAACACTTTAGTTTTCATTACACTTACTCCATTAAAAACCTTGAAAATAAAATAAAAAGGCAGACTATCATATCTCCATGTTTGTCATTTAGTAATTAACACATACAGCATGCAAAGTGTCCCCCTGCTCCCATGCCCAAAAAAGGCCCCTGGGTAGGAAAAAAAAACTGTCCCACCACAATTTCCTCAATTGTAATATATATACCTAAGATAGACAAAATCATCACTCCTGTGAATTAGAGATTATTAGTAATTTGACTTAAACAACTTCTTAAGGTCAAATTTCAAACAAAGTGAACATATTGCTAAAAAGTAGGCATGCTTTAAATACTTGCAGGAGTATCTGTTAACTGGAAATCAAAGAATAAAGGCTTAAGATGATTCCAATTTTCCAATAACATCAGCAAAGCTCAATTGCATATGACTTCTGAGATTTATTTTATAAAGTATCTAAGACAAGATTATTAAGTAGAACAAAGCAGCCATCCAACAACTTAGAAATACTTACCATTTTCTGGCGCTGATTTAAAGCTTGCAGCTTATGCCTTTCATACTCATTTCTTCTTCCCTCCTTCCTTAACTGCTTTTGCAAACATATAATTAATACAAGGTGATTAAGCATATATGCAATGCAGGCATGGTAATGTTTAAAAGCTTTGGAGTTTGGAGAAGTCATGATCAAATGGCACAATAACAGCAAATGTAAATGCGAGTAAACAAATGCCATGGCTTCTAATTCCACCTTATTAATTTGTTATTTGCAAGCTTTGAAGCAGCCAGGATTTAAACTTTAAATTAAGCATGAATTTGTGTTTATTACTTTACAAAGAAACTTTCAACTGATAACAAAGCAATTATCTTATTTTGGGAAAAACACTAATTGGTGAACTTTCATCACGTTAAGATATCATTGAGAAGTAGCATGAACAAATAAAATAAAATGAAAAGAGAGGAAGCTTGACATACTTGCAGCAGCTCTTTCTCTCTAGAAGCCTTCCACTGCCGAAACTGTTCTGCCTCTTGTTTTATCCTCTGTTGCAATTGAACCTGCAACATTATTCAGGTTATAATAGAAAGCGAGTATATTAAGTGATTACAACTACGGATTTGAGAAATACAACGGTCAACCTTTTGTGCCTTTATAGATTGTATTTCATCTTGCAGTCTCTTTGCTGCTTCATCACTTTTTTGCTTTTGCTTCAGAAGCTGGACCTGGCTCTCTTGTTTCTTCTTCAGATCCATAATCTAGCATGCATGAATTTTGAAAAGATTTTTGCAATTTAGAATATCTTCCCATTTAAATCTTACAAATGGAAAAATAAATTTAAATAATTGAAATTAGACTCATTCACCAGTGCTTCAAGTGCTTTCAATTTTTGGGCATGGATATCCTCTAATTTCTGTGTTTGTCCATCAGAATTGGCAGCAAGATTTTCAACTTCAGCCAAAAGACAATCTCTCTCTCGCTGCATTCATAAATCAGTTGCATATATGAATATCAATTTTTCAGTAGGATCAAAATAAATTTGCATAACTTCTATTGAACCTGCACAGCTCTCTTTTCGTCCTCCAGTTCCATAATCTTCCTTCCGAAGTGCTGCTTGAGTACTTCAGCATCAGATACTCCAAAAAGTTTCATCTCAGACTGTACAGACATTAGTCCCAGTATGTACATTAGTAAAATATGAGAGAGAAGAAAATATGTAAGACACTTCTAAAGAGTCTAATATAAATTTTTTCTAATTCTCCAGTAATACTGGGAGAAAAAATCACTCTGCTACTTTATTTATTTATTTATTTATTTTGGTGTCTTGTTAATGATTAAATTCCCTTGTGATGAATAATCTGATAATTTTCAGTAGCATAACAACCTTACTAAGTTATGTGCAAACTTTACAAAGGAAATGGACTCAAGTAAAACACAATTATTTACTAAGCTAAATACGACACAATATCAAGCATCAGAAATAAATTTCTCACCATAAGGTTAATGAAATTATAGAACAGAAGTTACCCATGGTTGTGTTGATTTAAATGTGTTACTGATTGATTAATACGTCATGGATATGTGTCTAATTATACATATGCACTATAACAACCTCTTTCTGCTCCAAGCGTTTATTCAATTCATGTAACTCTCTATCCATACTATTTTGCAGAAGTGTGTGCTCCCACTCTTTTGCTACTTCTTCAATTTCCCTTGAATCACCTGCTAAAATTGGCAATTGGTACCCTGAATTATTGCAGTTCTAATCACACTTGATTATGTAGTAGCAGAGAAATGGATAGACAAAGGACAGGTTTAAGCAGGTGCATGTTTAGAACTGGCTTTAATAACATTAAATCCAAGCTGAAGAAGAGACTTACCTGCTGTTTCATTCATTGGATAATCAGGCGGTATGATAGGTAAGCTCCTCCTAAGCCCATCAGTCTTCATAATGCACGTGCTACCATCCTGAAAAACAAAGTTTAAAAATTGCAGGCATAACCTATGCAGCCAATATCCTGAACTCACTTTAATAAGTGTAATGGAAATACCAAGATGAGATGAAAGCACAAATATAGGCATTGAAACAGTATCTGAGAAAAAATTTGTTGAGTCAGAAGAATATCAATAGAAAATAAGAGGCATACATAAGCATCCTTTTCACATTGTTTTACAACAGAGCATCTACTACGGTATTCATGAAGTTCACGGCAAAGATCTTCATTAGCAGCTTCAAGCCAAGCAATCCTTTCCTTAAGGACCTACATGAATCAGATATAAGATGATTATATATTTACGATATGAATACAAACCATTTAAAGGTATGTAATTAATGTAAATCAAATTATATTAGAAGTGTCTAAAACAAGAGGCACAAGCCCAGTTAAGGCTAGGATCCTTTTCCTTTAAATAACCAACACAGTGATGAGCATTGATTTGTGTCCAACCATGCACCATAAATTTAAACCATTTAATTTTACCACTAATCTATTATAGGAAATATATTTGTGAGATTCTAACCTAAAACCAATTGGCTTTAAGTGGAGTAACCCAACAGATATATAAACCGCACCCGAAATATTGAGACAGGCGATGTGAGACACCCCCCTTCCACAGATGTCTGGACGAAATAGACGAGCCTATCGAAGTAGGCGGAAATGGAAACAAGCCTAGTGAAGTAGGCAGAAACAAGCCTAACGAAGTAGTCGACGAAGATGGGATCTTGGCTCTTGTTAAGAGTCCCACATCGCTTGCCTCAATCTTCCGGGTGCGGTTTATATATCTGTTAGACCACTCCACTTAATACACTTGGTTTTAGGTTGGAATCTAACATGGTATCAAAGCCAAGATCCCATCTTTGTATCCGCCTACTTCGTTAGGCTTGTTTCCGCTTACTTCGCTAGACTTGTTTGTTTCTGCCTGTTCCGTCCAGGCATCTGTGGAGGAGAAGTGTTAAGAGTCCCACATCGCCTGTCTCAATCTTCCGGGTGCGGTTTATATATCTGTTGGACCACTCCACTTAATACCAATTGGTTTTAGGTTGGAATCTAACAGCTCTGATACCATGTGAGATTCCAACCTAAAATCAATTGGCCTTAAGTGGAGTGACCCAACAGATATATAAACCGCACCCGAAATATTGAGACAGGCGATGTGGGACTCTTAACAATATTAAAGTAATCAAGACATCACTGAAGATTCAAGCTAATAGAAGCTAACTACCTGAACTTCCTCAGAAGAGCCACCAGCACGAGCACAAAGTTCTGCCTGCAAATACTCTAGTTGTTGTCGCATTTTTAGCATCTCATTGGACATGGGGTCTCTATTGATCTAAAGAAGAAGAAACAAAAATGAGCATCAATAACAATCATAGCAACAAATTATCTCGATTTTGCCAAATGAAAGATAGGGAACAAAAAGCTTATGCAGGTACTTACTACAGGCTTATTTTGGATATTGCGTGCACGATTTGCGTACTTCAAAGTGTTAAGGGTTTCCTCAGCATTAATATCAGCTGGACTTATGCAGGCTGAAATAGAAATATCTCTTTAATGTAAGAAGAAAAAACATAAATTCAACAAATGCTGGTTTTAAGATGCAACTTCACAGGTTACGAAGTAAACCAGAAACACATTATACAGTATTCTAATTCTTGTCATCAATCATTTAGTACCATAGAGAAGTTGCAAGAAGCTCAAATCTGCTGAAAAATAATTTCCGAAGTAGGGAAAAAAAGGTTTGAGAATGTAAAATACAAAACACTGAGCTTATGCATTGCTAAGGCATGTCTGAATTGGTTTCTAACATTTAGTGCATCCCTGGTACTTTTGTTCATATACAACTGTGTTGATGAACGTGAATAGTAAAGATCAGAAAGAGATTGAAAAAAAAAAAAAACAGATTAGTAACTTGAGCTCCGTGCCAAAAATTATAGATGTTTGCTTGAAGCTTATCAGGTCAATTATGGGAGGCAAAAAATAGAATTTATTGGGATACAAGCAAGAGAAACAACTGACCTATCATAACAGTTCTGCTATTACCTCCAAGTGAATCCTGCAAAATCATTTAACTTAAATCTATAAATATGGAAAATATTAAAAAATATATATTAAACTAAAAAGATCAAAGAAAGAAAAATTGAATACAAAATATTTCATATACATGTTTCCTGTTTTATATTGTCTTCTTTTATCAGTAATAATTTTTTTTTCTAGGCAATTGAAGTATTCCAGTTCAGAATGATCCAGATCCAACACAGGTGAGTTTTTGTGATACAAAGGGTGTGTTTCTAGCATAACACAACCTGAAAATATAAGAGCTTCTCATGGACTTATATGTTGATGAATTTGGAGTAATGAGAGATAGGGGGCTCACTTATTCTTCTCTAATAAAATACCTTCAACATCATAATAAAGAAGAGTGTATGCTACAAGAAGGAAGCTGGATACGAAGATATCAAACCTGCAAAAGCCTAGTAAGTTTACTATCCCTATATGGAACATGAACGCCTTCCTTTCTCTTCTTTTCATCACCAAGTGCACTAATAACATTACCAAGGGCTAGAAGGCCCTTGTTAATGTGAACTCCTGTTTGAAAGATTAAATTACTAGTGAATACGTAATCTCAAAAGCATGCTTAAAAAATAAAAGTGAAAAATGTCACAAACTAACCTTCCTTAAAACGCAGACCATCAGATCCTGTTCTTTTAGCTCGTTCTGATCCAGCAAGATCTACTAAGTGCAACTTGGCACAAAGATACTCTTCATTCATGGTATCATTTAAACTGCTGTCAGTAGGAATATTGAGCTTCCGCATTTGCTCTAATGTGATGGTGAAGATGGCATGAGATCGACTAGTTGGACACATAATAGAAGGCGAATAAGTAATAGAAGAGAAGTCCAGCAGAATAAACAGTAACAGCATTTTGAGGCACAACTTTTTAATCCTGGATTGATACCAACAAGTAAATTGCTGGAAGATTCATTGCAAAAATCATAAAAAGTGTTGCAAAATTGCAAGCATTCTTGCAGTGACAAAAGATCCATCTATTAAGTATTCAATTTAATAACCAGAAATCCAAAACATTTCATATGAAACTTATTTTAAAGGAAACAACCCAAAGCTCAGTCTCATTGTTAGATGCTTAAACTGCCAGCAGAGTTTAAAACAAAGAGATGCTAAAGGTAAAGTATATACAATTTCTTCAGTTAGTTATTGATTTATTATCTGAATTTTATGCAGCACAGCTCTTGCTCTAATCATATCTTGCAATCATGTTATCCAAGTTGTTTATAAATCTAAAAATCAGATAAAAAAATATTTCATGAATAAAAACTAATTTGAGCAGTTCAAAGAAGAGAAGAAAAATGCATAATCAACCTGGACTGGTTGTTCATATTTGTGCTCCCAGTTGCTCTGCTCAATGATCCCTGCTCCAGCCGAGCAGCCATTTCCTTTAGTGTTGTAACACTGACTTCAGTAGATCCTGCTAGGGTAATGACACCATTTGATGTCTCACGAATTTGTATTGGTGGTTTCCCAGGAGAGTTCACTTTTCCTGCATGTCCATTTGCAGTTTCTGGTTTGCTTATGGAGGAGGGATCCAGCAAGTCTCTTACTTCTTCTTTAAGAATCTTTTCACAATTAAATGTTGTTGTTAGATACTAAAATCTAAGCACATATGAAATGTTTAAGTTTAAGATATTAAAGCACAACTAAACTACAAAAATCATGCTGCAAGCAGTAACAAACTTATCAACAGACCTCAATAAAGGAAACATGCAACTGAAATTCAATCTGGTGTTTTAAGGTCCCAATTTTGTTGAACAAAGCATTCATAACTTGGGGTATTATTCCAGTTTGGCAACCATCCTTAACGCCAGTGCCCATGGTGTATGTTTTCCCGGAACCTGTCTGCAATGGAGTGAAAGTGTCAAATGCAAAAGAGTTATAACTTATAAGGGTAGAGGCTTGTAACTTCTGTTTCCTTTAGCAGTAACTATACCTGACCATATGCAAGAACAGTAGCATTATATCCTTGGAATAAACCATCAACAAGGGGAGCAACACATTCTTCGAACATGGCACACGAGGGAGAACCAGTGCTTCCATAAACATGATCAAATGTAAAGGAGTGGGCGCCAATTTGTACCTGTATTATAGCGACAATTAGCATGCGATTCCCCACCCAAATTTTTAGCTAATTAACAATACTAATATGGGGTGCTATTTCAGATGCAGGCGTCCAAAACCATAAGCAATTGGCAGCCATGCAAACATGCAAGCAAGTAACATGGAAAAATATACTGAATGCTAACTCTCCTTGAAAATAAGAGAATCACTAGCAGTTTTTCAATTGGACACAGAAGAAATATACAGAAATATTCAATATCATGACTTTATAAAGAAGAAGAAACTATGACCTATTATTACGAGAAAGAAATCAGCTGATAATTTCTAACCAGATACAGCAGTGGGATTTTGACATGATTAGAAACTGAAAAACTTGAAAGGCATAATTGATGTGACAAGCAATTCAACCATAGTCTGGATGATACGAAGAAACTAAAGAGCTACTTTCATTTAGTAAGACTCCCTGATCATCATGTTCAATTACTGTGCCTTTGCAACCTCCAAAATTAAATAATTCATTTCATTCATAAATGAGTTCTTGTTTGAAACTTGTTTTGAATGATATTAGTTTAAGGATTCAATACATATAGAAATCACGTTGAGTATAACATTTTATGATTGGTGAATTATTTCAATAGGATTTCATAATGATATATATATATATATATAGACACACACACACTTTCTAGTTCTAAAGTTGAACTATTGAAAACTCTGCATTATAGTAATTTACGGGCTAAAGATCCTACCAGACCAAAGCGAAATTGCCAAACCGGGTAAAAGCCTTCCTCTCCTCCCCCATGTTGAAAATACAACATGAAATATAGCCACCAAAACCAAACCCCTTTTTCCCCAAAATAACGCTTCAGGAACTTACCCGCCCAAGCCTATAACGATAAAATCCAGAAATAGAACGAAGTCAAATATCCTAATTAAGTAAGTATCAGATCATAAAAGTTATTCCAAACTCTCTAGTCATAGAAGACGCATGACGCATCTTTAGTTACGTAAGCAATTTCGGATCCAGATCTCCAACAGAATCATCAATTCAAGACTACATGCCAAAAGAGGAAACAGAATGCAGGACTGAAAAATTGTTTCGAGTCAACGACAATGCTTTTGAGTTTTCAAATCACATTGTTGAGAGTAAGTGCACCTGCGGCTTCCCAGGGACGACGGTGACACAATCTTTGCATCCTTGAAGCTTCTCGTCGGCGATGAGTGGCCGTACATGCACCGCAACCTTAACGCAACAATCTTCCCCTGCTTCCATGTGGAAGCAGCTCAGAAACAGAGTGAGAGAGTGAGAGTGAATCAGAAAAGAGGCAAAGGGAGCTCCGGCAGTATCAGTGAGTGGAGTGAACCAAAGATCAATTCGCTAGGACCACCGTTCTGCGGAACACAAGGAAGTGATGCAGTAACGACGGGAGCAGGAGAGAAGCTGAGATGAGAATGAGAGTCTCCGACAATGCTAGAGAGAGAAAGCAATACAGTCAGAGATGGAGAGAGTGAGAGAGAGTGAAAAAAGGGTAGTTGTAGAAACAACAGGGGCTGATAAGCTAGCTGGGCGAGGTAACTGTAAGGACAACAACCACTATCATTTTCCCTTCACCTTCACTGCATTGTGGTGGCGTGCTTTCAACCTTCTCTCCCCCTCTTTCCCATTTTGCCCCTCCTCAACTCCATCCTTCTTTGTTATTTACATCCCAACCTAACGGCCCTGTACACCTGTACTCCCGCATAAAAGCCTCTGTTCCTGTTCTCATCACATTTACTATTTTACCCCCGACCTCCTTGGCTTAATACTTATGCACTTTTTGATTTTAGAGAGTAATTGAGTAGATTATTTTCACCTCCAACAATTTAAAAAAAAATTATTATAATAGTATTTAATTATATTATTAAAAATTCAGTTTGAATTTTTGTATAAAATTTAATATATTTTAAAAAAATTTATAATTTAAAATTTTAATTATAATTTTAGATTATAAATTATAAATTATTTTCTACATTTTGAGATATAAATATAATTTTATCTTTAATTAAATAAATTTTTTAATTAATTAAATAACTTTTTAATTATTTTATATCTATTTTAATAATTTAATATATAAAAATAATTTTTTATATTATCTAAATAAAATAAATTAATTTAAAATTAATTTTAACTAATATATCTAAATATAATTTTTTTTCTTATAATTAATTATAAAAAATTATATAATAATTAATTATTAAAATAATCAAATTTTTATAACAATCCTAGACACGTACTTAATTAATACTTTTTAGAGTATTTTTTTATTCCTTTATTTACTAAATGTTGAGAAATAAAAAATAAAAAATATTAGCCGTGGATCTGTGGTTCAAATTTTACAAGAGGCTCAATAAACTTTACCTAATGTGTGACAGAGAATGGTATTCAAATAAATAAGAATTAAAGAAGGAAGAGGAGTAGGGAAGATGGACTTTGAAAGATAGCAAGTTTGACAGGAACATATATCTACTGAAAACAGTTTATATTGTGAGAAAATAAGATAAATAAATTTTGATTATATAATTATATATAAATAATTAAAACTAAAATTTATTTAGAAATTATGTATTTATTTAAAAAATAATATATATTTATATTCTAATTTTTATAATTTATATAAAATTTAAAAATTAAATTTATTTATTTTACTTCTTATAATAAAATACTAAATATACTCACATTTGAGAGAATGGAACAAAAACCTTACGTAATCTTGTTGGGATGTGGATTTGAGAACAAAGCTAGGAAAAGGAATAACACAACGCACAAAGCCACGTGACGCGGAACCAGATACACCATTATGGGGGGAGCTTTGTGTCTTTGGCGGTACACAGTCATAATCAATCACTGACGTCCCCATTTCACAGGTGCCATAGTATACTTGTTCCTCAGTTTCTGTGACTCAGCGTTTGCATAACTGCATATATATGTCGTGCACACGTTTTAATTTTCATCCTTCTATTTCTTTTTCAAAAATAAAAGTGAAAATCATTATCCAAGTTTGGGCGACCCTTAACTCATTAATTATACATAAAATTGTTAGGCAGAGGGAGGGATACGAAAAAAAGAAAAGGACTATAGATCCATATTGAACCGAAAGATCGAAAAAAGAAAACAAAAGCAAGCAAAAGAAAAAAGGAAAGGTGACATAACCCAGGAGGCATAAGCAAAAGGAGAGTAGAGGGCTTGTTGATTTGGGTAACATAACGTTAGCACTTAGCAGCAATAGCAATAGAGTCGACAAGAAAAAAAGAAAAGGAAGACCCACCTATTGGACACATCCAGCTGGGCTGGACTCTTCCTTCACATGGTGCTTACCTTCTATAATATGGTGGGGCCCATGGGCTCACTTGGTCAGACTGTGGTGGTCCCACAATCTGTGGCAGAGGCAGCTCATAAATTCATCTTTGCATTATGCTACTTTAAGCATGGTTTATTTCACTCCATACCTGCCAGTGTGAACCGTCGTAGTGTATGTATTTACCTATTAAACCAGCTCATTTTGTCATCCTTTATTTTAGACGTAATAGTCAAGAATTAGGAACAACCTAAAACATAAAAATCCCAACGGTCGTGTACTAACATCGAACAACAAATTTTGAGTGATATTATTATGTGTACGTCGCTTTTTTTTTGTACGCATCATCCTATTTACATCCTCTCATTATTTGAAAACTACCGTTCATTCCGTTTCCTCTTTATACTCACGTGATCTTGACAAGTAGAAATATACATCATTTTCATTCAACAACTGTATTTGCTGTGAGATGCAGATATTATTTAAGAACGTACGATATAATTGTTCTAGTTCTAGTAAATATTTTCAAAATTGTTATGGTAATAAAGTGATAAGCGCTATAATTTAAGATTAGTATAAGAATAATATAACAATAATTAAGATATTATTAACTATAATTATTACTATTAAACCATATACGTAGGATTTTTATATAAAAGACAAAACATTTGCAAATTACTAAATTAATAATATATATATATATAATAAGAAAATGCCTTTTTAATTAAATCTTCTAAAATTTTGATCATTTTCTTTTAAAAAAAAAACTACTAATTATTAATATCATGCACTCGGAGAAAGCAATATACCAACTTTGAATCAATTTTTTTAACAGTCTTATTAACGAATGTTCTAGAAGGACAACATAGTCCCAAGATTTATTATTTATTTTTTATGTTCTCAATGTAGTAAGTATTCTATTTATTTAATATTAATACTTATTATTTTGTTTTCTTAACCAACTTAACAAATCCTTTTTTTTTCCAGTAAGAACAAATATATTCTTTCAATACCAACAAAATTCACTACTTCAAGTTTCAAATAATCAAACGAGAAATTCTAAGAATCTCTCTAATCAAACACATCTTCTAATTTGCAACTTTCCGATACACACATATATAGATTATCTTGAATATTAGGTTGAGCATCAATAATATTACTCCCTTGATTGCCTAGGGCTTCAATGATATCATTCTTTAATTTTATTGTTGCATTTTTGCTGTAGTGCTGTGAAATTTCTCCAACAGTGAGCTCATATAAATGTATTCGATTTTTTGACAATAATTCTTCTAAAAAATCCCTTAATATTGATTATTCCTGGACTCATATAAGTTATAGTTCTTCTATGCTTGCATTGCACCATCCTTTTAAAGAACATATAATTAAAAAATTAAGTTATCAAAATTTAATAGTATTCTCATCAACCATAACACTCACATCTATATAAAAACCATACTTGTGCGCAGAAGCATGGCTATTTTTCATGTGTACGCAGATGAACGTATATATATGCACGAACAATCAAATAGTGACTGTCACGTGTATATATGTACATGTGTTATTTTTTGGTGCGTATAAATGTACCACTTTACACACGCTCTTCTCGAACCATATAGACCATTATTTCTGCAACATTATTGTTCTTTTGTTAATTGAATTTTTCCTACTGAGTACTGACTACTATACGATAAGCATGCAAAATGCAAATGAATTCCCCTCAACAAAAACGCGATTTATACTTTCACCGGCTTTCCTTGTTTTATTATTTATATTTTGTAGTAAATAAATGAAATTGTCCGTACTCTTATATGAACTTCGGACTTGTACTTATACCGTCGATCATTCATAAAGACAGTACATTTTGATATTTGAATGACTTCACATCTCCATTCTTCCTCCGAAACCACATGTTCCATTGAATTTTCAGCTACAAATTAAAAGGCAACATTTAACAAGAAGCTCTGCGCACATCCTAGTATCCTACTCTGTCTTAATATTATACATGATTAAACATATGTCCAGGACCTGTTAAGGAGTTATTCATTCTGGTTCTAATAGAAAGCAGGAAACTGGTGGAAAATTAAGAGCGTTTGAAAAACAGTTCAAAGTTGTTGCACGGGGGCCACCCATGCGGATGACAGGGGAAGATCTTTAGTGACTAGTGAGTGCAGTTTGATGGTATATACTGACTGCACTCGACTTTAACTCTTTAAGTTGAAGGTCCACATGCCATGAGCTTGCCTGCAGATTTATGAAATTAAACCCATATATAAATAAACATGTCGTTTTCCGTAGCTAAAAAAATCCAGGACAATATATATCATATCTTACATAGCGTGGCAAAAAGTTGATTAGTGGGCCATAACTGGAATAACATTTCCTGGATATCCAACTGTGGGGTATCAATTCTGGATTAGACGCATATACATATGTAGTTATGTACAGTTGTACACAGCAGAGACTCAAAAGTAAACATTGAAGTATTGCTAAGTTTAAACCTAAAAGTATCAAAAAATTCTCAATACCGTATTTAGAAATTTCATTAATACTGCTGCTCGCGAGTTTAGAAAAGGAAAATTTTAGCTTTGGCTCTGTTAGTGTGAAAAAACCATTCTAATTAGGTAATGATTTTGAACATTTTGGATTATTTTATTGTTCAATCCAAAATAGAAAATGACCTCTCCTCTAAACACTTTGTCTGCCTTTTCTCTTCATGTGATGGTGGACTGCAAGAAAAGCAAACTTGCAGTAAAAACAATTGTTTTTTATTTTCCAGCACTTCTATGGCTCCTTTATTTAGAAGGAAGAACTAAGAACTGTAGGGAGGGTGGGTGCATAAAACCCCAACCTTAAGCTTCTTTTCAACCTAACTCTTCATTCATTGGATTTTGTCATCCGAACGTTAGCTCAGATGCAAACAAAGCAACCACAAAGTGGTCCCCATTTAACTGTTTATTTGAGCTTTGAGGGACAACACGTCTTTTTCGAGCACCTGTAGTTAAGTGGACACTAGCTACTAACATCAAGCGGAGTTTGTAACAGTGTTTCTTCTAGGTATGTGATTGAAAATGGAATTCAACTGCAATGAGAGATGATTGATTCGACAAAGAAGATCGAACAAAGTTGATAAAAAAGTTTTAGATTCAATTCATAATCTATAATAGTAACATATATGTAAATATCAATGTAATTTTTTTGGGTACATTTCATTGTAAATTTTCGTTGAAATATGTTGCTTGTTATGACTTTAAAATGAAGCAGGCTTGCTCATTGGATGCCATAAATCTGATTATGAAAGATTTTCCTTCTTCACATAAGTATGCCTGCATCATTCAAAGTATCAAAAGTCTCCTTGCAGCTGAGTGGGTTGTTACTTTGTAGCATACTTTGAGAGAAGGGAATGTTTGAACAGATTGGTTGGCCAAGGTGGGAGCTAAACAAGATAACAACGATAAATATTTTCGGTAAAAGATGAAGCAGGCTTTTATTCATCTAAACTTTTTATTAAAAATCATAAAAAAAATTTCATCCAACCAATAGTTTCGTCCCTAGAGCTTACTAAATAACAAACGAAATGACCCTCTTCTCTCTCTCTCCTCTTTGTGATTATGAGTAAGCAGAACTAAGTTTACTTTACTTATAATTAAAAATATATATTATATAGTCAGAGGGATTAATAATTGATTACCAATAATACATGTTGTTAATTAGAAATTTATATACCGTTATCTGGTGTAAAAAATAGTGTGTAAAAAATAAGAAACATATAGCATGATTGTAAAACAATTAAAGGTATACTCCTAAAAGTTGATGCAAAATGTCTTGCGTTTTTTGAAAAAAAATTAATATGACAAGAATGAGAATAGGGTGATCATATTTGTTTTAAACTTTATTTCATTCAGAAATAAAATATTTTTATGATTAGTATATGAAATTAAATTTAAAAAGAAATTATAATTATAACTAATGAATATATTTAAAACAAGTATTGAGAATGAATATTAATACGGTAATACCTTTTTGAGAACCAACAATCATTCATGTCTATCCAGAATCGAAATTTAAAATAATAATAATAATAATAGCGAAAGGAATAAAAGCAAATTTCAATGTATATTAAACATAGTTATAATTTTAAATCAGCTTTTGCTTCTTAATTATACGACCTGCTTAATTCCCCGTAAGCCAATATAACATTCTCATTAGAGCAAGAGCACAATCACATGGTCAGGGACGGAATAACCTGAAAATAAGTGGGATATATATATGCTTTCACTCAGCTTTTGAAATTAAATTTTCTATTATCTATGATAATCTTTTGTTATTCTTACCTCTTTATATTTTTAATTTTGCTCTCCTATGATAGGTAAATGAATCAATTTACAATAAAAGAAATTAAAATTTATCTAACATGATCATTCATATATACATAAAGTTAAAAATATATAATAGTATTAATAATAAAAAGATTATTTACCATCAAAGAAATAGTTATAAATCTATCTTTTATCATCTTGTGTTAATATTTTTTTTATTAAATTTTTTTATACTTACGTGTTACCTTTATTCTCATTAGCTAAAATTTTTGAATCCGTAATTTCACATGGTTGAAGAATTAAAAGTTAAAACCTATACTATTCATTTCTTTTGAAACATGGCAGTAAGCAGGAGCTAGCTTTTCCTTTATGCTTCGAGTGAGGTTGCTAACTCTACGCCAGTGCTTTCTTTATTCTCAACCCAGCCTCCCTTACCCCACTCTTTTCCCTGTGCTTTTCTACCCATTCGGACCTTTAAATCACATGCACCCACCACCTTTACATCACTAACATCATTCCTAATCCTCCTTTTTTCTGACCAATCTCACATCTTTCTGCCTCCTTTGGCCCTATCATTCTCTCCCAGGCAACTCTTCCCCTTATTTATCAGAATCATTAATTAATGATAATGTAATTAGAGCTAGATTGGACTATATCTAAATTAGGTCGAATAGCGCAGTTTTATTGACTCCCATGCACTCTTTTCAAGTACATCAAGCATATATATCCTATATATGGTTTCATAGAGAATATATAACTCCCATAACATAATCATCTAAGGTGGCCCAAACCCTTGTCCACACAAAGCGAATACGCAATCTAATTTTGTGCTTTGCTTTAATATCGTTCTTGGTTATATCCTTCTGTCTTGGATAAAAACTGCAATACATACATCCAAATTAAGTATCTTCTCCCTCTTGCTGTGGACTGTAATCTAAACTCTAAAGTTTGGAGTTGGAGTGGAGACACAACATGTGCTACATTGCAAGCTTTCATCGATATCATTAGCATGCGCTGTCGGAGGCCAAGCTAGATAAGTACCTATAGATGCATGACTTTTAGGACAATGAGTAGTGGCATATGATTGGCTATTTGGTGAACGTTAGCTCCTCAGTAATACACATCGCCTGTTCTGTCTTTATTCTTTTTTGGGTCGAATATCACCTGTTCTGTCTAAAAGCACGCATGATTAGTAATTATATGAATAATTGTGCAAATTACTGTATATATAACTCTTGGGTGACGTTTAGAGTGCACCCTTCAATTTAGGGAGCACCGGTGCTCATTGCATTTATAGTCATTAGATGAGTAGCAAAAGAGATGAATGGCAGGATAGAAGAAGGGTTACATGCTGAATAGGTTAGCTAATCTCTTTTCATTATTACAAATGGGTCCTTTAAAAAAAGGTTATTATGTGCATAAATTTTTGCAAAAAAAATTTACATATATGCTTCTTTTTAAGGAAAAAAATTGTTAAAAATTAATAAATTTATTATCTTTGTAAAAAGGAAATGGAAAAAAGAATCATTAGTTTAATTATAATTTAATTGATCTTTTGTTAGTTATACGCATACTATCATTTTAGGACTTAAATAACATAATGTGTGTGACACAAATAATTGATACTTAGCTTTTTTGGACAATAAAATTTAAAAAGTTATATTTGTATTGTTATTTTTAAGTTCCATCCATGACCATTATTTAGAATTTTAAAGTGAAGAATTTCAATAATTTGTTATTATTCAAGTTTATCAGTCAAAATACTTTATGTATGGTCAAATTATTGAATGTATAAATTAAACATTTAAATAACACTTTTGTAGTGCTTGGGCAGAGAAGTGGATCAATAAAGGAAGAAAGCAATAATTGATTGATAAGAAAGTTGCTTGAGCATCATTGAGAAGAAATCTGTATGTGATGTGAAAAATGAATTGATTTCACCCTTTTTTTTCCATCAAAACAGAGAAACGCAATCTAGAAAAGCAAGAGAAAGGAAATTGCAGAAAGAAAATTTATATGCTTCGTCACTGTGTTGCAAAGAATGAGAGAGAGAGAAGGACGAAGCAAAGCGAGAGTCATGGAGATTTTCTTGAAAATGAAAGGGAAAATGAATTTTAAAGAGATTATTTGAGACTGAGAATTTGAGGAATGGAGAAAGTGTGTTATAAGAAATCAAGAGAGGAAAACGTTGATACATCATATGAAACGGAACCACGGTATAAATTGGTTTAGATAATTCGACTAATTCAACCAACTTAAATTACACTAATTAAATTAATTTAGTTTGATTCAGATATATTGATTGGTTTGAACAAAATTCAAATCGAATGAGACTTAATTAGTTTAATTCTCGAGTTAAAAGCTTCAACTCAAGAATTAAACCGAATCGAAACATATATTATTATTATTATTATTTTAACTTTGCTCTATTTTTCAAAGGTACTAAGTCTTAAACAAATATTTTGGAACAAAAAATCACCCATCCATGTTCCATCCACTTTCATGACTGTAATGTTAGACTCATCCACATTCCACATCATTCTTCAATCTTCAACTTCTTTCTAGTTTTCATACCACGCTTCTATTCAACAATCCGAAGCACCCACTACTCTCCATTCCATAATTTTCACATTTTTTTCCCTATGCTCTCTGCGCAGTGCACATTCCACCTCTACCTGTTGCCTTTCTCCACCGCTTGGTAGGTCTCATTTCTCCTATGGATCTGACCAATACGAGTATTGTCAAATAGATATGATATTCATTTCATAGTCTTCTTCTTTTTTTTTTTTCAGCAACAAGCAAAGACAGGCAGAAGCAACACAATAAGAAAAGAGATCCCAACTAAGTTAGCATCTCAAACCTTACCAATCACTTGTAGCATACCTCAATTTATTAAAAGAGAGAAGAAAATAAAAAAAAAACAAAAAACACGGGGAGACATAAAACTAAAATTCATGAAAGAAAACACTTAAATCTGTAATTAGGAAGACCCTATCTATTCCTGAAGAAGTCTCCACTAATAAAAGTCGGGACCAAGTCCCACCAAGAAAAGCATTGGGCCAAGTCCCACCAATAATAGTCTTTTTCTAATTTGAGTCTTTTATTTGGTAAGTCTCCCTTTCTTGTATGTTGATTAAGAAAATTTGATGGCTGAATTTTGTAATTTACTGTAGCAGATTCATAGGAATTTCATCCATTCAAGTATGAACTACTTTTCGTGGTTGACAAAAATGGATGTCTCTATCCTTGCGTGAACACCAAAGATTATGTGTAAATTATTATTGTCAAGCTGAGGTAAGAAATGACTTCTTTGTTTCGTTTGTCCATATTCCCTTCAATTTGTAAATGTATAGTAGTAAAGTCAATTGAATATGATAAGTTTGTACTTCTCCCACAATTTTCAACTCAACATTAAAAAGATACTTGTTATGTTAGGTTTATTAGACTAAATTTTGTATAAAAAAAATGATTAACCTAATCAAACTAATTTATAAATATTTGATTTAATTTAGTTTGAATTTAATTATTTAAAAATAAAAAAATCAAATCAAATCAAATTAATTAATTTTAATTAATTTTAATTTATTTTTAAAAAAACTAAATGGAAGTGACCTAATTTCATCCCATGTCAGTAGAGGGAAGCACCTGCTGCAGTGTCGACGAGTTGATGCCAGATGCAACGTTCACAGACGTCGTCAGAGATGTCCTGACAAGGACAAATGGAACCGGTACGATAATCCCGATCACCATAATAAAAATTTGGTGAAGCTCATAGATCTTGCCACGGCAGCAAGAAATCGCCATCATCATCGCCATTGACGATGCGTCAATCCAAGCACGATAAATCCAGATACTCAAAGAGTAAGTGACAAATGAGTAACTGAAATAGAAGTAAAATTTTATTAACCTAAGGAATTAAAATTTAAATAAAATAAACAATAACAATAAAATACAGAAATCTAATATACCCGGTTGAGTTAATGGACCACTGGTGCGCTAATTACCGAAACGGGACCACTGTAAAAGCCGCTACCTGGCCAATTCAAGTCCACAGGTGCGCTCAGATATGCAAGCCTATTGCGGTCCATTAATTTGGACAACCACTGATTGTGGACAAACAACATGAAGCCAATCGAATTCAGGGGAGAGCAACCCAAAGGCCCAGTTGATATATGGGCCTTTTGCTTCTGGACAAAATAAAACTTGGAACTTTTTACGCCGATCCATATTTTGGACTGAACGTTTGCTTCATGAGTATTACAACCCCGGACCATTCACAATGTTTGGTTAAAAATATATATATAGAAAATAATAGACTAATAGTGATTTTCAATTTTTTTTGGGTAAAAGACTAATAGTGTATAGACAAAGAGTTGACTTAGTTGATTAGATCTAACGGCATCAATAAAAAAGTTTGAGTTTTTCCAAAATAAAAAAAATAGAGTTTAATTAGATTTGTGGTATGATTTTGAAATGTGACAACGTTTCCGTTTCTCAAATTATTTAAAAAAAAAACACACGTAAATGATAAAATTATGGATTTGTAAGAATTTATTCAAAATTTTTTTTTATCAATGACTGTGATTTATAGTTTATACTTTGTTCTCTAAAAGTGCAACATGTTATACATATCTAAATGAAATTCGATTCATTTAACAAATGATTGAAAAGTTTTAACTTTCAATTGATTAAATTGTAAATGAAAGCTGGCTCATAAGTTGAACAAACAAATTGTCAGCTCTAGATTTCTATATCGCTAAAGAATATGGTAGTTTGAGGGACCAAAGTATTATTTTTTAAATTATAAAAGCCTAATTACAGATTTTAAAATATAAATAGCTATTTAATTTTTCGCAAACATAG
Organism: Ormosia semicastrata; assembly: GCA_029884595.1. Lineage (NCBI taxonomy): Eukaryota > Viridiplantae > Streptophyta > Magnoliopsida > Fabales > Fabaceae > Ormosia > Ormosia semicastrata. The sequence goes on along the minus strand of JAQQTO010000046.1, from coordinate 8,477,896 downwards.
TTATTTAACCATATTTGCAAAGGTTTTTCTTTTGAAAATGATAAACATTTTCAAAACAGAAGATTTGTAAAAATTTAGAACATTGGGACTGGAACATTTTACTGAAAGCATTAATTTATTATTTAGAATTATAAAGGAAAATTAAAAGATAAAAAAAGGAAAATAGAATTAAATCATGATTAATTAACGAATAAAGAGGCAAATCACATCCCTTTTGAGGAAAGGCTGTTGATTTCAATTTTTTGAAATATTAATACAGAAAAACATCAAATCTCAATATAGATCAAGTTCAAAATATTTAATTATTCTCCACTTAGATTCAAAGAGAAAAAAATAAGAAGAACACAAGAGCAGAAGCGTACCTTAATTCATAGCAATTATTCAAAGAGATATAGGGGTTTGAAGATCTTTCACTTGATACATATTTTGATATGTTTTTCTCTGTAGAAATATTACATTGAAAAACTAAAGTGATACATTCAAATGGGAACTATAACTCCTTTTATAATTACTAACAATCATCAATTATTACCATCGCATTAGAAATCACCTAATGATATCTACACATAAAATTTCATGACAATTTAATATCCCTTAGTCTAACTTTAACCTTGTTAGATCACAATTAATTTTGAACTATACTTTCAAGATAGCCATACAATATTATTAGATACATATGTGAGCCCACACATGTTGAATATTTTCAACAATCTCCCATTTGGGCTACATATGTTACCTTATAAATGTATACACCTTATGCATTTAAATATTGCTATCATATAATGGGGTATTCCTAACAATCTCGCCCATTAACTACATTGATATAGGATTAAAGGAACTTTCGTTACATTTAGCGTAACTAAATCCATCAGTACTCACATATACCAATACAACCATATGAGTAGCGTGCTCATGAAAAACTTTGGGTGTCAATCCCTTAGTAAGCGGATCTGCAATCATAGAATTTGTCGCAATGTGCTCTATAGAAATTTGTCCATTCTGTATCATTTCCTTCATAACTAGGAACTTTGTGTCAATAAACTTTGAACGAGATAAGCTCCTATTGTTGTTGAAATATTGAACTGCTGAATTATTATCACAATGCAACTTTAGTGTTCTTTCAATACCACTCACAATGCGTAGCCTAGTGACAAAGTTTCACAGCCATAATCCATGGTTGGATGCCTCAAAACATGCTACAAATTCTGCTGCTATAGTGGATGAACCAATGAGTGTTTGTTTAACACTTTTCCAGGAAATAGCTCCTTCAGCCAACAAAAAAATGTAGCCTGATGTGGATCTCCTACTGTCGTGACATCCAGCATAGTCAGAATCTGAATACCCACTGATCTCCAAATGATCTGACCCATTGTATATGAGTATGTAGTCCTTAGTTCTCTGTAAATACCTCAAAACTTTTTTTACTGCTTTCCAGTTATCCATCCCAGGGTTTCTTAAATATCTACCTAGCATTCCAACTATGAATGCTATGTCTGGACGTGTGCAAACCTAAGCATACATTAGACTCCCAACAAGTGAGGCATAGGGAATCTTCTGCATTTCTTTAACTTCAAGGTCATTCTTTGGACACTGATTGAGACTGAACTTGTCTCCCTTAGCGACAGAGGTGTCTATTGGTCTATATTCTTGCATGCCATATCACTTGAAAACCTTTTTCTATGTAGCTCTTTTGTGATAATCCAAGAATACCCCGAGAGCGATCACGACGTATCTGGATTCCTAATACAAAAGATGCTTCACCAAGGTCTTTCATATCAAAACTCTTTGATAGAAATGTCTTAGTTTCGTGTTACATCCTCTTATCATTAGTGACAAGTAATATGTTATCAACATACAAAATCAAGAATATAAACTTACTCCCACTGAACTTGTGATACACACAATCCTCAACAACATTTGTCTCAAAACCAAATGAGACAACTACTTGATGAAACTTGTAGTACCATTGATGGGAAGCCTGCTTGAGTCTATAGATGGATTTCTTTAATTTGCAAATCATGTTCTTTGGGTCTCCAAACACAAATTTTTCTGGTTGCACCATATATATTGTTTCATCAATGTCTCCATTAAGAAACGTTGTCTTAACATCCATCTGATGTAATTCAAGATCAAAATGTGCAACAAGAGTCATTATAGTCCTAAAAGAGTATTTCGAAGAAACCGGAGAGAAAGTTTCTTTAAAATCAATGTCTTCCTTTTGAGTAAAGCCTTTAGCTACAAGACGAGCCTTATATCTTTCCACATTACTGATAACTCCATGTAATGTAGTTATTTGTGCCCCATAATTATGCTTCATATAATGCTATGTCCTTATTATTATGTATATATGTGAGATTTTATGCTCATATTGGTTAAATTTCCTTTGGATGTCTTTCTATATGATTATGAGCAATTTGTATGTATTCGTTAAGTGATTAAGTGGATTTATAATTTGTATTTAACTTGGTAATTTCCTAATGTATGATGAGCTTAAAACAGAAGAATTGGAGTAATTCAAGGCTCAAAAGCCCAAGAAAAAACCAATGAGACATTTCAGGAGAGAACGCCGCGGCTCAGGTTATTGCACGTCACAGTGCAAAAGGTGCATCATCAAGCTGTCATACTGAGACCCGAGGCTAGCGCGCCGCGGCACAAAGGAGTGTGAGCCGCGGCACTAGGTGATGGACTCAATGCGTGACGCGGCACAAAGGAGTGTGCGCCGCGGCGTGAGGTGCAGAACTGAGCCTATAAATAGAATTTTATCAAATTTTCTTAGCATGACTTTTTTGGTTAGAGAAGTTGCGCTTGGATCTTCATTTTTTGAGGCCGAAAGAGGCCAAGTGAGCCAAGGTTGGAGGCTATCTTCCTCATGGAGGGAGATTCAACCATCAATGGCAACATCCATAAGCCTTTCCTCCATTCTCCCTTTGTTTTCTTCTCTTTCTCATTCTTTGAGCATGTATTTTGATTTGTATTTTCGTGTTTAATGATGTAGCAGCTATTTTAGGAAATACTTTGAATCTTTTTTATGGATATTAATGATTTTGTTCTACTTTGAGTTTGTATGGATGTATGGTTTTGTTCAATTGTATTGTGCTTAATGCTCTTGAGTGTCTGATCATCATTTAAGTGATTTGATAGAATCTAATGAACCTAGACATAGGAATTTAGATTTGAGATCATATGTATATTTGATGCATGTTCGATTCTATTCCAATGGCGGGATGAGTTGATTTGCTAATAGGATAGAAATATACTTCTTAGTCATGCATAGCGTGTGTTTGAGAATAGACCTTAAAGAATGAATTTTGTGTTAGCTATCATGGAAACATAGTGAGTTGGGCAATTGAAACTATGGTTAGATGACCTAGACATAGGCTTTTAGCTAAAGAAGATTCTCAAGCTAACCTAATCATTGCATTCATATTTATGAAGAAGATTACATGTTGTTAGTTGAAGTAAAGGATGATGAAGGATTCCCCTAATCTCTAATTGATTATCTTTACCACTTTTTAGTCTTTAGTTTAATTGTTTTTCTTTATTTTTATGTTCTTGAATAGAATTAGGTAAGCTATTGGTTAATATTTAACATTGGAAGTAAACTTATCTTCAAGGGAACGATCTCTGTTTTTCACTTTATTACTTGAATGACCTGTGCACTTGTACCTTATTTTGGGACAAACAAGTTTTTGCCTTTAGAATCCTTTTTAGTTTTAAATATCCATTTGCAGCCAATGAGCTTCTTTCCTTCAGGTAATGGGACAAGATCCCAAACTTGATTGTCTTGCATAGACTTATACTCTTCATTCATGGCATCTATCCACCTTTGAGAGTTAGAATCCTGCATAGCTTGATGGATATTGATTGGATCATCCTCCACTATGCCATCAGTGTCCTCATGTTCTTGGAGGAATACTATATAATCATCTGGAATAGCATTTCTCCTCTCTCTTGTGGATCTCCTTAATAGCATGGGTTCTTGAGGTTGTTGAGTTTGTTCTTCAGGAATAATTACCCCAACTTGATTGGGGAGTTGTTCAACATTATTTTGTCGAGGCTCTAAAACTGATTCTTGATCAATGACAGGTATAGGTATTAAAACTTGTACACTGTCAAAAGTAGTAGTAGTAGGAATCAGAATCGATTCCTCCTCAAACACAATGTCCCTAACCTTATTTCTCCCCCCAAACTCAACTTCCTCAAAAAATGTTGCATTTCCCGTTTCAAAAATTGACTTCATTGTGGGATCATAAAACTTATAGCCCCTAGATCGCTCAGAGTAACCTATAAAGTAGCTGCTCACTGTTTTGGAGTCCAATTTCTTTTCATTTGGCCTATAAGGCCGAGCCTCAGATGGACATCCCCAAATGTGAAGGTGCTTTAGACTAGGCTTTCAGCTGTCCAAAGCTCATAAGGTGTTTTGGCAACTGCTTTAGTTGGTACTCTATTCAAGATATAAGCTGCTGTCTTTATTGCTTCTCCCCAGAATGATTCTGGTAAGGTGGATTGACTGATCATACTCCTTACCATATCCTTAAGAGTTCTGTTTCGCTCTTCGGGCTATACCATTCATGCTAGGTGAACCCGGCATGGTATATTGTGGGATGATTCCACATTCCTTCAGGAAGTTAGCAAATGGTCCTAGACGTTGTTCTCCTAAACCGTCATATCTGCCGTAATATTTACCACCATGGTCAGACCTGATACACTTAATTTTCTTGTCAAGTTAGTTTTCAACTTCTGCATTGAAAGCTTTAAACCTGTCCAACGACTCTGATTTCTCATGAATGAGATATAGGTACCCATAGCGTGAGTAGTCATCTATGAGTGATATAAAGTATCGTTGACCATTTCAAGAAGCCGTCGGGAATGGTCCGCAAATATTCGTATATATCAATTATAAGAGGTCTGAAGATCTATTGGCACATAATCTTTTTTATTTGGTCTGTTTTCCTTTTATACACTCAACACAGGCATCTAAATCTGAGAAGTCAAGTGAATTTAAAAGACCTTCTGACACAAGTCTTTCTATTCTTGATTTGGATATATGACCCAAACGCTTATGCTATAATTTTGTCAATTTTTCATTATTTAGATTTCTTTTAGTACCATGTGATTCCACATGCAAGATTTCATTATATGATGCAATAGTTTCAAGCAAATATAGGTTATCATAAATACTCAATGAACCAGTACCAATAATATTTGAATTTAAAGAAAGACTAAACTGATTGTTTCCAAAAGAACAATAATAACCAGATTTGTCCAATAAAAAAATAGAAACCAAATTCCGTCTAAAAGACGGTATAACAAAAGTGTCTTTCAAATCTAAATAATAACCAATTCCTAATAACAACCTAAAATGCCTTATCGCCTCGACTTCCACCGATTTTCCATCACCCACAAAGATGCGTTTTTCAACATCACTTGACCTTCGGTAGCTCAGGCAACCCTGCATAGAAATACTGATGTAAGTAGTAGCACCGGAATCTAACCACCAAGTGTTTTTAGGCATTGAAGCTAAATTTACCTTAGAACAGACCAAAGTAAAGAACATATCTTTCTTGGCACGCCAAGCATGATACCTCAGACATTCTTTCTTCATGTGTCCAGGCTTTCCATAAAAGAAACATCCTTCAGTGCTTTCTTTAGGTTTCTTTTGTGCTGGACCCTTAGCAGCTTCATCTTTCTTTTTTTTCTTGCCCTTATCTTTTGAGGTAGTAGCCAAATGAGCACTATCAAATTTCTCATGCTTCATCCTTTCCTCTTCTTACACACAATATGAAATGAGCTCATTGAGAGTCCATTTCTCCTTTTGGCAGTTATAACTAGCCTTGAATTGACCAAATTGTGCAGGAAAAGAATTCAATACTAAATGCACGAGTAAGTCCTCAGACAAATTGAGCTTTAATGCCTTAAGTTTAGAAGCAATATGAGACATTTGCATGATGTACTCCTTTATATTTCCCTTGCCTTGATACCTCATGGAAGTCAAGCTAGCTAAAAGCGTGCTTGTTTTCGCCTTATCATTTTTGGCAAAGTGTTTTTCAATCTCATCAAGGAAATCTTTAGCCAGAGTTACCTCTTCAAATGTTGCGCCTCGAAAGGCTTTCGGAATGCCGTGCTTTATGATCATTAGGCTTATGCGGTTAGAGCGGTTCCACTTCTCAAAGTACCTTCTGGCTTCAGAAGAACTTTCATCTGTAAGAAGAGTGGGCTGCTTTGTCCTTAGCGCAAGATCTAGATCCATGCAACCAAGAATGATTAACACATTCTCTTTCCAATCCTTGAAGTTGGTCCCATTAATCATGGGAATGTTATTTGTGTTTGTAGATATAGTAGTAGCAGATGCAATAATTGTACAGAGAATTTAATTGAAATAAATAAATATGTTCACATCATAAACTAAATATATGACTTTCAAATTTAAACAATTATTGGATGCATCTCAAGATTCCTAGTACAACATTAATATCAAGTCTTTGGATAGTAATATTAATTGTAAGTGGTACTCTTGGTGCAGTGATCAAATATTGGAAATAAGTTTGGTCAAATAATGAGTTTATATTTGGATCAACTTATTATTCACATGGAAACCTTACAATTTTCACATATTTATCACCACAAATGTATATGCAATTTGGCCAAATATTAGCTTTCCTTTGGGCCAACCAATACCCGTATGAATTCACATACACAGAAACATCTTAACACTCTCAATAAGCTAATCTACACAAGAGAGTTCACTTTAATGACATCTTGTTTCAATTAGTTCTTTTAAATGTTAGACAAACTTGACAAGTCATTAGATGCACCAAAAAATATCATCTAAAAAATTAAAAAAATAGTGCCTTTATCCATGGGCTCTACGCCCACATCTTGATCCAATCAATATATATCATATCCAATCAATATATATATTATACCAAAAGAAATATTAAAACCAAAACAACAATGCTCAGTATTTCACGTAAGTAATGGCATGTTTAGATGTTCAATTCTTCAATTTATACTTGAAAGCAAAGAAAAGCCTCGAAAGTCAATAATAGATTGGGTGATTTCACGTGATTTCAATAATTAATTTCACGTGGATTCAAAAGTCAATATAAAGCAAAGCCTTTAGAATGATGACGATGAATCAGTACATATTGCAATCAGATTGAAACTTTTAAATCGTAACAAATTGGTGTGAATCCCGTAATTAATGTCCAATAATCCAAGTTTGTGAATTTTTTTTTCTGATTGTCGAACTAGTAGAGTAACTTTCATATGATTAAATTCAGAAAACTTTAGAACCCTAAAATAGCAAACTTTTCTCCAAAAGTTCAAAATCTGAAATTTCTCAAAGAATCTAAAAAAGGAGATGGCTCTGATACCACTTGTTGATTTCAATTTTTTGAAATATTTATACAGAGAAACATCAAATGTAAATATAGATCAAGCCTAAAAGATTTAATCATTCTCCACTTAAATTCAAAGAGAAAGAAATAAGAGGAACACAAGAGCGGAAGCGTACTTTGATTCATAGCAATTCTTCAAAGAGATATGAAGATTTGAAGATCTTCTACTTGACACGTATTTTGATATGTTTTTCTCTGTAGAAAGGTTACATTGAGAAACCAAAGTGATACGTTCAAATGGAGACCATAACTCTTTTTATAATAACTGACAATCTTCAGTTATTATAATATTTCTTTTATTTCTAATTTGACCCCTCATCAAATTAGAAACCACCTAATGATATCTACACATAAAATTCTTTGACAATTTAATACCTTTTAGTCCAACTTTAACCTTGTTAGATCACAATTAATTTTGGACTATACTTTCAAGATAGTCGTACAACATTGTTAGATACATATGTGAGCCCACACATGTTGAATATTTTCAACAAAGGCGTTAAAAGCTAGAAGATGAGATATGGTGCACTTGATTGATGGGCGTGAGTTAGGACATCAGAATATTTGCGCCAGTTTAGTTAGAGGATCCATCCAACAGAAGGAAAATCCCACTCCTTTAACTACTCTTCTTCTCAAACTCAATCAATCTCATCTATTCATTCATAAATAATCATCACTTAACCAACCAACAAGCACCTCCCCTCTCCCCTCTTTGAAATCGCTCATAACGATTTTATTAAGAGTTCTACATCGCCTGCCTCAATCTTCCGAGTGCGATTTATATATCTGTTGAGCCACTCCACTTAATGCCAACTGGTTTTAGGTTAGAATCTCACATGGTATCAAAGACAAGATCTCACCTTTGTTTTTGCCTACCTCGTTAGGCTTGTTTTCGCTTACTTCGTTAGGCTTGTTTGTTTCCGCCTGTATCTGTTGAGCCACACTGCTTAATTTCAGTTAGTTTTAGGTTGAAATCTTACAGATTTGATGACAGCATGAATGGTTTTGAAGGCTTTCTCCTTATTTTTTTAATCGATTATCTATCTATCTATATATATATATATATGATAGCCTCTGCAGCTGTAGTTTTTGATAAACCCTACGTTAGATTCGGTCATATTGGCTTTAGAAGCTCCTTCTGCACGAGCTGTAGTTTTTGGAGTGCAAATTGGCGGCACTCTTTCATTTCCTTAACCGAAATGAAATATCTTTTTCCTTTGCATGTGTGATTAATGTTTATTTTTTCCCCATTCTTCTTTGCCTTGTGGTTGAAGGACATTTGTTTCTCAAAGTTTTTCTCCTGGTGGTCATCCTTTTCTTACTTTCCCAGAAAAGTTACAAGCCTCCTAAATGGCCCTTAACAAACAAGGTTAGTTCTACAGCACCATTGCTTTTTATCCTCTCTTTTGGTTCATGTGCATTTTTTATTTATTTATTTGTTTATTCAACTATTTAGTTATTGTGTTGAAGAAACTGTTTGTTCTGTAGAGCTTATATATGGCTTGTGCAAACCGTTATGTGAAAATAAAGTTGACATTCATTCGGTTTATTATCATTTATCAATGGGATTTTAGGTAAAACGACTCTTATTTGGTCGTTTCATATAATGCAGGCAAGCTTCACCTCTTATTTGTGTGTGAAATTATTACTAGTATTTTGTGCAGTTAAATGGTTGTTTACATTACTGTTTACAACTTCTCAAAACACTTTAAAATTCAAATAGATATTCGATTAGTGTGGTTTTAGTATTATATAGGGACTTAAAATGCGGGTATCTCTTATTAGTCTTGAATTGATGGCGCTTTTAGAGCTTTCAAGTTCCAAGGTTGTTAAACCTTCAGGTTTCCTATAAATACAAATGCTCTTCAGATGTGGACTTCAGCTATGCTTGCAGCTCATATGCTTTTTTTCTTTCTTTCTTTTACCCTGCTGATCTTGAACGCTTGATATAGGAATTGAATAGGTTTTTTTTTTTTATGCCTATTCACAATTTCCTTTCATTAGCGAAGTCCTTTTGTAATTTTTTAAGATGTTATTAACTTGGGTGCCTGACTTGTCGCTCTTTCTCTCTCTCTTTCGATATTGAGTGGCATAGTGCTATTATTGGTGCTTATCTAGCAATTTCTAGTTCTTTGAATTCTCATTGACTGTCTGTAGCCTGCTACTGTTAAAAATCTTGAATTCTGTTATGTTTTTGAAATATATCAATCTCTTTCTGTATCTAATTGTTTCAAACTGGAATTTTTATTTTTATCAATTATTGTGTGGAATCCCTGAACTTACTGTAATTTTCTCAAGGACATAGTTACCTTATTCTATTGAGTGAATATTTATGATTTGAATCCCTAAGTATATTGTTATTTTCTGTTGTAGTTCTTGTACCACCAATCTGAAATTCATCATGTTGTTGTGTTGATGTTTTGACATTATTGAAAATTGAGCCTAATGTATGCAGGAAATAGATGAGCTATGTGATGAATGGGTTCCAGAAACCCCTGATTCCTCCTCTTAATAAAGAGATGCAGCATGAACCACCAGTGCTGGAGAGGTGATTACTTTTTCTCAAGGGGAAGCATCTTTTTTTTTTTTTGTTTTTAAAATAATTTATGTTTATTGTTTTCTTTGTTGATGGAGTGTCTTCCCTGAAATTATACACCCGTGACCTTTTACTTGTTTAAAATAAAGGAGGTTCATGTAATATTTTAAACAAGAAGGGGTTCATGTCATGTCATGTTAGATTTTGATAACAAAGAGAGGTCTGAGTAATTTACCACTGAAAAAACATTTTTAGGTTGAAATATATGATCTGAACAGGCAATTGTCATGATGAGCTCAATTTGTCATATAAGTTGTTATATAATTGATTAGGAGACAACGCAGCAAAACATGATGAAATAATAGCATGAGGCGTGTGAGAAGACACTGTCCTCAAGGATTTTATCGCACGGGTGTACGAATCCCCCAGGATTCAACAGGCTCATCCCGATGGAGACCGAGGTAGCAGAACAGCAGAGAAATTTTTCTAATGCAATTAACCCAGGGAGAGAATGCAATATTTTAGAAGAAGTAAAGAATTTCGTATATATCAAAAACCATAGTCAGAAAACAGTATATATAAAAGGCAAGAAATAGCCGTTCAGAAAGTAACGTTAAGTTTGTTAAAATGTTGGAATAATAACGTTAGAAAATGAATTTGGTTGTTGAAAACTAATTGGAACGTTAGAAACAAATTGGAATATTAAAACAAATTTGCCCGTTAGGAAGACCAAGTCAAATACGACCAAGTCAGTTTTGACTAGAGTTGGCAAAACGGGTTCAATCCATCGGGTTAACCCGCCAACCCGCTATTTTTTTGCGGGTTGGGTTCAATCCTTGAACCTATATTTTTTTTTCAACCCGTATAAGCCGCCCCGCTTAACCCGCGGGTTAAGCGAGGAGGGGGCGGGTTAGCCCGGCGGGTTGACTTTTTTTTTATTTTTAAAAATGATAAGTAATACTATAAATGAAAAATTCTTTGATGTTATATAATTTATGTTTGAATATTTAATTAGACTATTTTAAAAATTATATTTTAGATATGTGGTTTGTAATTTTTTACCATTATTATTTATTATTTTTTATAGTATTTATTGATTTTTTATATAATTTTTTTTGTTTTTTAGGTGGGTTAAGCCGATTGACCCGCCAACTTATCTACTTTTTCCTATTTTATCTTTTATGCGGGCCAATTCGCCAACCCACCAACCCACCTTAAAGCGGGGTGGGTTGGCTCTTCCAACCCATTTTTTAAAATGGGCCAACCCACCCAGCCCCGCATTTTAGCGGGTTGAGGCGGGGCGGGGCGGGTTGACCCATTTTGCCAGCTCTAGTTTTGACTTCTTCAAAATCTTCATTTTCCTAGTAAGCTCAAAAAATTAAATAAATATTTCACAAAAAGATTCGGGCCTCATGATATCACGCGCAAGGGGGGCAAATTGATGATTTGCACTGGCCATGAGCCTTTTAGCCCAATCTTGTGCGCGCGAGCCGACCACCTTATTTGTTTCTTACAAAGTCCAAAACACATATTGATTTATAAACTCTTTAAAACTTTGAAGACTAAGCAATGTGAGACATAGACTTTTGAAATATCATAACTAAAGCTAGAACAACAACAATCCCCAACATATTTTAAAAGTTTAAAGAAATATTTAAGAAAATTTTAAAACAAGATTTTTCCTGGGTTAACACCATGGGTGTAAACGCATCGAATCTGGTGTCTTTTGGACTATGAACCAGACCTAGACGGATGAGACATAATATACAGTGAGTTGGTGAAGTAAACTTCTATGAACCAAAAACACTTTGTATACATTAGAGGTCTACCAGTCACACTACACCCCCACAATTCTCGTTGTTGTCACTGTGTTGCGCTAATAGGCCATGCGCGCGCCTGGTAATTCATGAGTGCTCTAGAGATATGCCATAATCTCATACAAGCGGCCCCACTTGACACTCATATAGGTGATTTCATTAAGTGTATGCTGCAAATCATACACTACCCATAAGAGATATGAAAATCCTTAAAAGCTTTTAAGTTTATCCTCTCAATAATACAGTGTAGCACATCTCACACCATAGGAAGAGACAAAAATATTAGTGCTAGCAGAACTAACAAATGACTTGTTTTTACCCATATGAACCTTCTTCATGGGATCTCCAATCACAAAGGTTGGGTTACCATCACTGTTAATTTCAAATTGGCTTAAGTCTCATTCCCCTCGATATTTCATATATTGGTTTCCTCCCAAGAGGCTTTGTCAGAGGATCGGCCAAGTTCACTTCTGACTTCACATAATCAATTGATATTGTTCTATCTTTTAGCAGCTGCTTTACCACATTATGCCTCAATTGTATATGTCTGTTTTTACCATTGAATGTCTTATTCTTTGCAATGGCTATTACCGCTTGACAATCACAATGCATTGACACTGACGGTGTTGGTTTTATTCCTAAAGGAATATTTGCCAAGAAGTTTTTTAACCACTCAGCCTCACTACTAGCCAACTCCAGAGCTACAAACTTTGACTCCATAGTGGATCTTGCAATTATAGCTTATTTGGCTGATCTCCAAGTAACCGCTCCATCACCAAGTGTGAATACATAACTACTAGTAGATTTTGTCTCATCTGAATCTGAGATCCAGTTAGCATCACTATATCCTTCTAATACAGCGGAAAATTCATTATACACTATACCATAGTTCATGGTACCTCTCAAATATCTCATGAGTCTAACAAGTGCAGCCCAGTGATCCTGATTTGGACTTTGAGTATATCGACTCAATCTCCCCACAGCATATGCTATGTCTGGTCTCAAAAAATTCATTAAATATAATAAACTTTCAATAATTTGGGCATACTCAGATTGAGCAACAGAATCACCTCTATTCTTTTTTAATTAAGAGTTAGAATCATAAAGGGTACTCATTGGTTTCGAGTCATAATGACCAAACTTTCTAAGAAGTTTCTCTACATAATGTTCTTGAGATAATGTTATACTATCACCCTTCCTTATGATCTTGACTCCTAGTATTACACTTGCTTCACCCATGTCTTTCATATCAAACTTAGATGTGAGAAAAGATTTTGTTCTTATCACAATATCATTACAAGTACCAAAGATAAGCATGTCATCCATATATAAACATATGATTACACATTCACCATTCATTAATTTAGTGTAAACACATTTATCAACTTCAATAGAAGTAAAACCATTATCAATCAATATTTGATTAAATTTTTCATGCCATTGTTTTGTGCTTGTTTCAAACCATATAAGGATTTGAGAAGTTTACAAACTTTATTTTCTTGACCACGAATTATACATCCTTCAGGTTATGTCATATAAATTTCTTCTTCTAAATCACCATTTAAGAAAGCAGTTTTAACATCCATTTAGTGAATAACAAGTTTGTAAATTGAAACCAAGGCTATCAAAATCCGAATTGAAGAAATTCTGGTCACAGGAGCAAAGGTGTAACACCCCAAATTTCCTATATCTTAAACAGTTATTTTGACAGTTAACAAAATTTTACTGTTTAGTAATTTCTGAATACTGTAAAATTATTTTGTTTATTCCGTCAGCATATTTGATCGTTTTGAGTGATTTACTCCGTGTCAGGAAAATAAAAATTTTTCGGGCCGGGAAAAACTTTACGTAATTTAATTTTTACCGTTAGGTAATTATTTTACGTAATCTGATTTGATATTTGTGCGTTTTCTAATTTTTGTGATTTTATGGATGATTATGAAATTTTTGACTGTATGTGGGCCTCGGTGGTCCTAGGTGGGCCCAGGTGACTATACGTGGGCCCAGGTGGGTCCCGCAAAGTGAAAAAATTTTCTATGCATAGAAAAATTTGTACTGTTTAGACGGAGACAGGGGATCTTACTAAACCTGAATCCGGAAACAGTTTTAGAAAATTTGTTTTGTACTGTATTTATTTATCAGAAGATAAAAATACAGTAAATATATTCTTTCGTGAGATTTTTAATAGATAAAAATAGAAATTATATTGCTTAAGTCAACATTGGTGGTTTGGATATCCACTATTGATTCAATTAACAGTTAAGAAATAAATTTAATAAAGAAACATAAGATAATCATCATTGATTTAATCAATGGTGTGAGAATAAACTTAATTAGGCAAGCTTCAATATCAACCATAGATTTAATCAACGGTGTAAATTTGATTATATAAAGTGACAATTTACAACCATTGGATTTAGAATTGATCAAGGGTGGAGATTTGGTCTTGTAAAGTAACAAGGACCATTTATGACCATTGGATGAAGAATTAATCAAGGGTGGAGATTTAGTCTTCTAAAAAGGTTATGACTAATTATAACCCTTGGATTTAAAATTTGAAGGAGCAATCTTGACCCTTTATTTTGGAGACACATCTAATGGCTAGAATTTAAAGGAGAAAGATCCAATGGCTTAGATTTAGTCTTCTAAAAATCAAAAGTCTACCTAAATCCTAACCATTGAATTAATCAATGGCTAGAAATGCTTCAAATAATGACCTAATTAACAAGCCAAGTAAACTAAATTAAATGTTAAATTGTTATAATCTAATTCTTAATTAGATATCCTAATTTTAATTAGAGATTATAATATATGAAATAATATGTCTAATTAATTAGTTATGTAATTAGAAAATTAGTTAAGATTGATTAGGAAACTTAATCTAATGAATTAACTAATCAATTAGCAAGTAATTATGACAACTTTGGAGTGCATGATGAAGAGGGGGACGGTTTTGGAGTGTTAGGAAGGAGGAGACATGTTTAGACATGCTTGTATAGCCTTTTTAGGCCAAAGAAAAAGATGACAAAGTGGAAGACTTTTGCATGCATGTGATAGCCTTCAATTATGCTAAACAAATTTCTATCTCTTCATTCTTTCACTCCTACGGTTACCCACTTCAATTCAGCCCTCTATTTTGATTTTCTATCACACTTAGTAATACAAAGACCATTCTCTCTCTTCTCTCTCTTCCAATTGTTCAAGAACACCAAGAACAAATACAAAGAACACCATTTTCTCTATTCTTTGAGCTATTCGGTCACCACCCATAGAACCACTTCCAATCTTTCATAATTTTATCTAGTTACATATCTTGAATCCTCTCATCAATCCAAAACACTTTCATGTTAGGAACTTCTCAAAATTCTATCATCTTCAACCTTGTTCTTTAAGTTAAAGATCAAAAAGCTTATGTTTTCCTTCTTGTGAGGAATTCGGTCAACACCTAGAAACCATGTCTCCAAGCTTCTAAAATTTCATCTAAACACATTTCCTAAACCTAAACACCATTCTAAGAACATCTCTAGTTATGAGTTTTTCCAAAATAATTCATCTTGAGCTTCAAATCCAAGCTTCAAGTTTCTATCAAAAATTCCATCTTTGTGCTTCAAGAGAAACCATTCGGTCAAGACACTCAAAACCACCATCCAATCTCTTTTAATTTCATCCAACCATAAATCTTGAATCTACATGATATTCTAAGCAACTTTCATGTTGAAGACTTTCTCTAAATTTTTCATCTTGAAGGACTTTTACTAAGATCAAGTTCTAGAGTTCTTGTTGGTGAAGTGTAAGGAAACTTCATTTATTCTTTTCTTTTTCATGATCTAAACCATGTTTGATCCATGGTTCCTCTTAATCAAGCTTAGTATACTAATTTCTATGTATTTTGTTTTGAATTTGAGAAGCCCTTGGCGGTGAAGAACTTGGAAAGAGAAGCAAAATCAAGAAGCTTTGAGGATCTTCAAGAGGTAAGAGGGAGATCCATCTCACCAACCAATTATGGTGGTGGGAGATGGTCTTATATTTGATGAATTGTGAATTCATGTGAGAATTCCAATCCATGGTCATCTAATAATTAATTGTGTGTTTATGAGCTTTGCTTTATTTTCTTGTGCTTTGATTATTTTTGTCTATGCTTAATATGCTTTGCATGATTTTATGGCTTTGATAGTATACTTATAATATGCATGATGAGTATATCACATGTTTGTGATATTTATGATGAAATATATATATGTATGCCATGATGTGTGGATGGAAAGAAAATTGATATTGGTTCCAATGGCCAAGGAAGAGCTACGGTTTTGATGCCCTTGATGAGGGTCAATGTTGAAAATTTTCAAGAACAAGAAAATTAAATTTTGATCCCTAGAACAATGAGAATTTCGGTCAAGACACCTCAAAATAGGTGTTTACAAATTAATATGTTATGGAAGAATAAAATTGGATTGATTTGAAGAGTATGAAAAATGAACTAAAGGTTTGTTTTTTTAGAAAACATGAACACAAATTTTAGAGTGAAATTTTATTGATTTATTTTGTGTAGAAATAAGAATGGAATTTATTTAAGTTAGAAGAAAAATATTTCATGGTTCCAATGGCCATCTATAAGGTTTTGATAATTTAGAAAAATATTTTGATGCTATGAAATACAAGAATTTTCAAATAAGGACTTTTGAAAAGGGAATTAAGTGTTATAAATTAGGTGAAGTGAAATTTTCATAAAAAGAAGATTGAAAGTATTGAACTTCATATTAATTTAAAAGGAATCAATTTTTAGAAGTGATTTAGAAATATAAAAGAAAATGTTTGTAACTTAAATTTACTCATGAAGAATTTATTTGAGTTTTGAAAAACGTTAGGAAATTTAAAGTTAAGAAACAATAATTAAAACAACTCAATATGATTTTGTAGGACTAGATTAATAAAAAGTGATTTTGAGAAAATATATATTAAGGAAAAGATTTTTGACTAAGAATGAAAAAGGATTTGCAAAGAAAGTGAAAATGAATTTGAACAAATTAGTTTGTTTTATGACCAATCGGTACTTTGGTTTTGAAAATAAAATTTTAATGGTTTTGTTTGTGTAAAACTATATCAATTTAAAAGGAAAAATATTTTGATAATTTTTCAATAGTAATGCCTAGATTTTGATGAAACAAAGTAATTTTTCAAGTGGAAATATAATTGATTTAATACAAGAAATTTGAAAAGGGAATTAGAGTATTTTACTCACTTGAAAAATTAAGTTTTGTAAACGAAAATGTTTTCAAACTTCAATTTATTTTGAAGTAGGTTAATTTGGAAATGATTTAGGAAAAAATGGAGAATATAATGGTATTTTGAGAATTTACTCAACTATAACTTATTTTCAAGTTTTGAAGTACGTTTGAAAATTTTAAGATTTGAAATATTGATTTATATCAATGGAAAGGTAATTTTGTGGATTATATTTGAAAAGAATTTCTTGAGTAAAAAAATTGGAAAAAGATTTTCTTGAGTAAGAAAATGTGAAAAATGAAATACAAAGTCATAATATTTTAAGAAAAGATGAAATGAAATTTTTGAAGGTTGAGAAATATTTTTCGTAATAGAATTATGGTGAAAAAATTATTTACGTATCTTAAAAATGTGTTGAAAATGATATTGACTTATTTGAAAGTCCAAATTAATATTATTTTGGAATATTGAGGAATATTTTACGTAATTTGAACTACTGTTGAAAAATCACTATATGATTTAAAAGTAATAGAATATTTTTACAGTATTGTGAAAATATAACAGAAATGTTTCAAAATTTTGAAAACGTAACAGAAGTGTTACGATATTTTGAAAACATAACAGAAACATTTTGGAATTGTGAAAACATAATGAAAATGTTGCGCAATCTTGTGAAAATACGGTGAAAGTGTTTTATAACTATGAAAACATGATAACATGATTTTGTGTTGAAAATACAGAGATAATTATTATTTAACCAATGTATGGACACTGTATGAGAGAGTGACATGTTTTGCCTATAATTGGTATTTGGTGCATTTTATATGCATTGGAAAGAGATGCCCGTATTTGGATTTGGTGCATTATACATGCATTGAAAAGATTTGGCTGTTGGGGTTGGACTTGCACTGATATACTCGTGCATTGTACAAATGAAATTGAAAAGATTTGGCCCGTTGGGGTTGGACTTGCACTGATAAATTCGTGCATTGTATAAAAGATAGCTAATAGCTATTATGGCCCTTGTGGTTGAAGAGAGAATGGGAATTGATAGTGAGGTCTGTGATGGATCTTAGGGGCGTCGAGGCGCGGCGGTCGACCAGTGGACAGTGGCGAGTACCACATGTGCCACTTGGCGATGCAATCTGTTGCAACGCATTGACGGTACCCGACAAGAACACGATTCTTTTCAACGACTGAGAGATTGTCTTTGGGCTAAGGCTGACAATTGACCAGAGCATTCTTCTCGAAATTGTGAAAACCTCCATGGAGTTGTTTTTGATAAACTGAGTCTTTGTGCATATGCATAAATCTGAGCATTTATATCTATGTGATATATTAATTGAGGAATGTTGGCTATGACAATTGTTTTGAGTACTTGGATGATGATTGAACTAATAAATGATTAGATGATGATAGTTGATTAATGCTGATAGCATGATTATGGTATGATCTATCTGTATAGTATTGTTGTTTGTGTTATCTCTGTGCTGTCATGTTGGTATTGGTGTAGGTGATCTCACCTCTTTGTTATGCTGTTTTATTGTGTCTGTACTGTTAAAATCAAATAATAGAAAGATCGAGTTGTCTTAGACATAACGGGCGATGGATACTCTGAGATTGGTGACAACAATAAGGAGTGGACATTCAAGACTCGAAGGTGTGCAGTGTTGACAAAGGAACAGATGTCTGATGCATCAAGATGGATAGAAAAAGGAATAAGTATGTTAAAGTTTTCCGTTAGTGTTGCACCGTGCTATTAAGTAGGACCCGTCATGGGATTTGCTACTGTCAAAAAAAATAAGTCTGTTAATTTTATATTTCTCTTTAAATTATGATATTAATTAGTGTCAATATTGTATAATGAATAGTTGAAATATGATTTACAATATTACCTAATATTTTCAGTAAATTTACGTTTCAGTAAAAGAAGAAAATTTTGAAACCCATATTTTATAACTCAAACTTTGTGCGAACTTATTTTCAGATTATAAGTCGGAAGTCAGTAATGTTATGTCCTAGCTAGGGTGTTACATTAGTTGGTATCAGAGCACGGTTTGAGTCTTTTGGGGTTTGTGGTTAGGTCTATTTTGCTTGTGTTGTGTTCTCTATGTTTGTTTTCCAAAAGGAAATAATGTTGTTTATAATGGATATTAGATCCATTGTATTTCGATCCGCACGCCTCGAGAAAAAAAAAGGGAATGGCTCGGGATAGTTATACTTGCGTGGAAGTGGAACATGTTACTAGTAATGCAGTTGCAGCTATGAGAGCAACGGGAGCAATGTGGAAAGACGACTGCACGAACAAATGACCGCTGTTCAGTGGAAACTAGAAGTTGAAGTTTAGAATCTGATGGAAGAGAATCAGTCTTGGAATTTAAGATTTCGTAATTTTGGAACTTGATATTTTTTTTAGGATATTGAGAAAGTAATTGATTTCGACAGAAGATGAATTTACAACCATTGAGGAAACTAAAAGCAGTAAGTGATATGAAAGAAAGTACTTAAATGAAGGAATGTACGTCAAGAAAACAATTTGCGGAAAAGTTGGACACATTTCCAAAGAGTATAATCTCTGATGTGTTCTTTGAAAACAGAGTTTTCTATTAGTAAAATTTTAGATAGTAAGGGAAGTTGTTACTCTGAATGGAACGAGAGTGTTCTGAGCGGAAGATTTAAACAATGGAGATTGCGTCATTGGAGCTAATCCTATAAACCATACTGAATATTTCTGTGAATAACCTATTCCTTATGACATATGATTGAGTAGATCAATTATATGTTAGAGTTATTCGTTATCCTCTGATTTGTTTACTTCTGTTTCTATTCTTAGCTAATCGAGCTATTCAAGTTGTTGTTATAGATCAAATCTTTGTATTAGTTTGATCTGTTGTTCAAAATTTTGTGTTAGTTTGATCTGCTTCATAAACAGACGTGGTCATTGAAAATGGATTGGTTATTTTCCAACCATATCCAATGAGATTATTTCAACAGACTGTGAGTAATCCAGAGAAAATTCATTTTTGAAAATCGGGTTACATCCAATTCTTTGCTGGATATGTTCGATAACAGGTTCGATTCGTTTTGTTATCTTTCATGATGTTTTCTTTCATCTCCTGTAACTAAAGGAATATCTTGCAAGAAAGGATATTTCTATATTTGTATCCGTGTTAACGTATCTGAGTAACGCGGCAGAAGCGTGGTGAATTTTTCAAAAAATTGAAACAATTCTTCTATGGAAAAACTTAAGACAGTAATGGAAAATTGTAGAAATTTTTTTTTTATGGAAGTATCTGGTATCGTGCTGTGGAAAGGAGAACTCGGTTAGTGAGACATTTCCTGTTAAAAGTAAAAATCTAGAATATGTAGTGATACGAGGATAAGGAAATTTTAAGTAATACATTACATTGGCTGAACATTTCATTACATTTGTTGGAAGTTATCTGAGAAAAACTATTCTAGGCATGAATGAAGATCGGTTGTTGTTATGTTGATATCAGAGATATGGAAATTCTTTCTTTCTGGAGTAACATTCAACATCTTCAGTAATAACCAACAAAATCTCTATGATAGGAGTCTGAGATATCTGTTTGATCAGGAGAAGTTGAACATCAGCAAAGAGATTTTGTGGGATTAGAATAGTATAGCAAGACGTAAGAAAGGAAGCTTCATGAGAATTAGAAAATAAGATGAAAGCACCATATCCGTATTTATTCCGAGGGTGTGAAATCATGGTCATGAAATTTCAAGGACAAAATTTCTATAAAGAGGGGGAGTATTGTAACACCCTAAATTTCCTATATCTTAAACAGTTATTTTGACAGTTAACAGAATTTTACTGTTTAGTAATTTTTGAATACTATAAAATTATTTTGTTTATTCCGTCAGCATATTTGATCGGTTTGAGTGATTTACTCCGTGTCAGGTAAATAAAAATTTTTTGGCCGGAAATTTTTTTACGTAATTTAATTTTTACCGTTAGGTAATTATTTTACATAATCTGATTTGATATTTGTGCGTTTTCTAATTTTTGTGATTTTATGGATAATTATGAAATTTTTGACTGTATGTGGGCTCCGGTGATCCTAGGTGGGCCCAGGTGACCATACATGGGCCCAGGTGGGTCTCGCAAAGTGAAAAAATTTTCTACGCATAGAAAAATTTGTACTGTTTAGACGGAGACATGGGATCTTACTAAACCTGAATCCGGAAACAATTTTAGAAAATTTATTTTGTACTGTATTTATTTATTGGAAGATAAAAATACAGTAAATATATTCTTTCGTGAGATTTTTAGTAGATAAAAATAGAAATTATATTGCTTAAGTCAACATTGGTGATTTGGATATCCACTATTGATTCAATTAATGGTTAAGAAATAAATTTAATAAAGAAACATAAGATAATCATCATTGATTTAATCAATGGTGTGAGAATAAACTTAATTAGGCAAGCTTCAATATCAACCGTAGATTTAATCAACGGTGTAAATTTGATTATATAAAATGACCATTTACAACCATTGGATTTAGAATTGATTAAGGGTGGAGATTTGGTCTTGTAAAGTAACAAGGACCATTTATGACCATTGGATGAAGAATTAATTAAGGGTGGAGATTTGGTCTTCTAAAAAGGTTATGACTAATTATAACCCTTGGATTTAAAATTTGAAGGAGCAATCCTGACCCTTTATTTTGGAGACACATCTAATGGCTAGAATTTAAAGGAGAAAGATCCAATGGCTTAGATTTAGTCTTCTAAAAATCAAAAGTCTACCTAAATCCTAACCATTGAATTAATCAATGGCTAGAAATGCTTCAAATAATGGCCTAATTAACAAGCCAAGTAAACTAAATTAAATGTTAAATTGTTATAATCTAATTCTTAATTAGATATCCTAATTTTAATTAGAGATTATAATATATGAAATAATATGTCTAATTAATTAGTTATGTAATTAGAAAATTAGTTAAGATTGATTAGGAAACTTAATCTAATGAATTAACTAATCAATTAGCAAGTAATTATGATAACTTTAGAGTGCATGATGAAGGGGGGGACGGTTTTGGAGTGTTAGGAAGGAGGAGACATGTTTAGACATGCTTGTATAGCCTTTTTAGGCCAAAGAAAAAGATGACAAAGTGGAAGACTTTTGCATGCATGTGATAGCCTTCAATTATGCTAAACAAATTTCTATCTCTTCATTCTTTCACTTCTATGGTTACCCACTTCAATTCAGCCCTCTATTTTGATTTTCTATCACACTTAGTAACACAAAGACCATTCTCTCTCTTCTCTCTCTTCCAATTGTTCAAGAACACCAAGAACAAATACAAAGAACACCATTTTCTCTATTCTTTGAGCTATTCGGTCACCGCCCATAGAACCACTTCCAATCTTTCATAATTTTATCTAGCTACATATCTTGAATCCTCTCATCAATCCAAAACACTTTCATATTAGGAACTTCTCAAAATTCTATCATCTTCAACCTTGTTCTTCAAGTTAAAGATCAAAAAGCTTATGTTTTCCTTCTTGTGAGGAATTCGGTCAACACCTAGAAACCATGTCTCCAAGCTTATAAAATTTCATCTAAACACATTTCCTAAACCTAAACATCATTCTAAGAACATCTCTAGTTATGAGTTTTTCCAAAATCATTCATCTTGAGCTTCAAATCCAAGCTTCAAGTTTCTATCAAAAATCAAAAATTCCATCTTTGTGCTTCAAGAGAAACCATTCGGTCAAGACACTCAAAACCACCATCCAATCTCTTTTAATTTCATCCAACCATAGATCTTGAATTTACATGATATTCTAAGTAACTTTCATGTTGAAGAATTTCTCTAAATTTTCCATCTTGAAGGACTTTTACTAAGATCAAGTTCTAGAGTTCTTGTTGGTGAAGTGTAAGGAAACTTCATTTATTCTTTTCTTTTTCATGATCTAAACCATGTTTGATCCATGGTTCCTCTTAATCAAGCTTAGTATACTAATTTCTATGTATTTTGTTTTGAATTTGAGAAGCCCTTGGTGGTGAAAGACTTGGAAAGAGAAGCAAAATCAAGAAGCTTTGAGGATCTTCAAGAGGTAAGAGGGAGATTCATCTCACCAACCAATTATGGTGGTGGGAGATAGTCTTATATTTGATGAATTGTGAATTCATGTGAGAATTCCAATCCATGGTCATGTAATAATTAATTGTGTGTTTATGAGCTTTGCTTTATTTTCTTGTGCTTTGATTATTTTTGTCTATGCTTAATATGTTTTGCATGATTCTATGGCTTTGATAGTATACTTATAATATGCATGATGAGTATATGGCATGTTTGTGATATTTATGATGAAATATATATATGTATGCCATGATGTGTGAATGGAAAGAAAATTGATCTTAGTTCCAATGGCCAAGGAAGAGCTACGGTTTTGATGCCCTTGATGGGGGTCAATGTTGAAATTTTTCAAGAACAAGGAAATTAAATTTTGATCCCTAGAACAATGAGAATTTAAATAAGACACCTCAAAATAGGTGTTTACAAATTAATATGTTATGGAAGAATAAAATTGGATTGATTTGAGGAGTATGAAAAATGAACTAAAGGTTTGTTTTTCTAGAAAACATGAACACAAATTTTAGAGTGAAATTTTATTGATTTATTTTGTGTAGAAACAAGAATGGAATTTATTTAAGTTAGAAGAAAAATATTTCATGGTTCCAATGGCCATCTATAAGGTTTTGATAATTTAGAAAAATATTTTGATGCTATGAAATACAAGAATTTTCAAATAAGGACTTTTGAAAAGGGAATTAAGTGTTATAAATTAGGTGAAGTGGAATTTTCATAAAAAGAAGATTGAAAGTATTGAACTTCATATTAATTTAAAAAGAATCAATTTTTAGAAGTGATTTAGAAATATAAAAGAAAATGTTTGTAACTTAAATTTACTCACGAAGAATTTATTTGAGTTTTGAAAAACGTTAGGAAATTTAAAGTTAAGAAACAATAATTAAAACAACTCAATATGATTTTGTAGGACTAGATCAATAAAAAGTGATTTTGAGAAAATATATATTAAGGAAAAGATTTTTGACTAAGAATGAAAAAGGATTTGCAAAGAAAGTGAAAATGAATTTGAACAAATGAGTTTGTTTTATGACCAATCGGTACTTTGGTTTTGAAAATAAAACTTTAATGGTTTTGTTTGTGTAAAACTATATCAATTTAAAAAGAAAAATGTTTTGATAATTTTTCAATAGTAATGCCTAGATTTTGATGAAACAAAGTAAATTTTCAAGTGGAAATATAATTGATTTAATACAAGAAATTTGAAAAGGGAATCAGAGTATTTTACTCACTTGAAAAATTAAGTTTTGTAAACGAAAATGTTTTCAAACTTCAATTTATTTTGAAGTAGGTTAATTTGGAAATGATTTGGGAAAAAATGGAGAATATAATGTTATTTTGAGAATTTACTCAAGTATAACTTATTTTCAAGTTTTGAAGTACGTTTAAAAATTTTAAGATTTGAAATATTGATTTATATCAATGGAAAGGTAATTTTGTGGATTATATTTGAAAAAGAATTTCTTGAGTAAAGAAAGCGTGGAAAAAGATTTTCTTGAGTAAGAAAATGTGAAAAATGAAATACAAAGTCATAATATTTTAAGAAAAGATGAAATGAAATTTTTGAAGGTTGAGAAATATTTTTCGTAATAGAATTATGGTGAAAAAAATTATTTACGTATCTTAAAAATGTGTTGAAAATGATATTGACTTATTTGAAAGTCCAAATTAATATTATTTTGGAATATTGAGGAATATTTTACGTAATTTGAACTACTGTTAAAAAATCACTATGTAATTTAAAAATAATAGAATATTTTTACGGTATTGTGAAAATATAACAGAAACGTTTCAGAATTTTGAAAACGTAACAGAAGTGTTACGATATTTTGAAAACATAACAGAAACATTTTGGAATTGTGAAAACATAATGAAAATGTTGCGCAATTTTGTGAAAATACGGCGAAAGTGTTTTATAACTATGAAAACATGATAACATGATTTTGTGTTGAAAATACAGTATAATTACTGTTTAACCAGTGTATGGACACTGTATGAGAGAATGATGTGTTTTGCCTATGATTGATATTTGGTGCATTTTATATGCATTGGAAAGAGATGCCCGTATTTGGATTTGGTGCATTATACATGCATTGAAAAGATTTGGCCGTTGGGGTTGGACTTGCACTGATAAATTCGTGCATTATATAAAAGATAGCTAATAGCTATTATGGCCCTTGTGGTTGAAGAGGGAATGAGAATTGATAGTGAGGTCTGTGAACACCCAATTTTGACCGGGCATAAAAAAATAAAAATAAAAATAAAATAAAAATGAAATAAAATAAAACAATAATAATAATAATACCAAAAATAATGATAACAAAGAAAATACTTTCATTTTGTCCTTCTCTGACCAAGTCCAATCCCAATGAAAAAATATGTCCAGGTCCATTAATCCACCTTGGCCCATTTTGTTTTAAGGTCCCTAATATACACAAAAAAAAAAGAGGGGAGAGGAAAGCTAACGTTGCAGGTCAGCAGAGTCAAAGAGAAAGAAGGCCAATGCATGCTTCTTTCGTTGATTGCAAAAGAAAAGGAAAAAGCGTCAGGTAGAGTTTTTTAAAGTAAAGCATCAAAGAAGTAACAGCCTCCTTCCTATTGCAGCTCCTCTGCAACACAAACAGGCCAAGAGCAAAAGGACAAAACGAACACGCTGGTGATAGCAGAAGGAAGGCAGAAGAGTGAGGTTAGAGATTTTGAAAAATGAAACACCAAACAGGGAAGGTGCTGCTGTCTCTGATGCAACCCTTGCAGCTACTGCCTTTGATGCAGCTCTTGCAGCTGCTGTCCCTGATGCAACTCTTGCAGCGTTGAACCACAAATACATAAAACGGGATAGGGGGCAGGAAAAGAAAAAAAGGAAGCAAGTTTAAAGTCAAAAATAGAGATCCGACAGGGATGGCACAACCTTGTGCTGCCCAAATTGATACGGAGAAGGAGATATTTCTTTACAGAGAAAGGGACTACACAATTGACGCTCGAGGCATGCCAAGCCGAATTACGAGTGCCTATATAAAGAGGAACAATGTAGAGAAAACGGGTTGGATTCTTTTTTGAGGAGTTGGTGTTTTTTTGGTTCCAGTTTTTTGAGAGAGAAATTTTTCTTGGTTTACACTTCTTCTTCTTAGTTAAAAATCTGGAACTCACTTGCAGCTACTGTTTGCTACTGGTGAGAAAACTGGGTATTGAGAGAAAGTGAGAAGTGAAATTGTAAAGAAAAGGATTTGAATAGAAAGAGATTTTTCCAAGTGTTTTACTGAAGCACGGAGGTATTTTGTTTGTTCTTTCTCTTATGTATGGACTTCCACCATTCTTTGTTGCATTTAAGTCTCTGCATTCTGTCTTTCTCTATATTCATGTTCTGATTCTCACCTACCATCCACCACTCCCCTAACAATCCATCCTCACCTCCATAGCCTCGCCCATCTTCAACTTCCGCAACCAACCTCCCCACAACCCATTACCTCAGAACCGACCGTCGGACATCAAAACCGACCGTCGAACCTCAGAATCCCTTCAACCGACCGTCGATCCCAACAAATCTCTCCCTTCAACCGATCGTCGAACCCAACAAATCTCTCCCTTCAACCGACCGTCGAACCCAACAAATTTCTCCCTTCAACCGACCGTCGAACATAAAAAATTTCTCCCTTCAACCGACCGTCAAACCTCAGAATCCTTTCAACCGACCATCGAATCCAACACCAAATTTCCCCTTGCAACCGACCGTCGAACCCAACAAATTTCTCCCTTCAATCGACCGTCGAACCCGACAAATCTCTCCTTTCAACCGACCGTCGAGCCCCACACCAAATCTCTCCCTTCAACCGACCATCGAATCCAACACCAAATCTCTCCCTTCAACCGACCGTCGAGTCCAACACCCAAATCCATCCCCTCACCGACCGTCGGACCTCGCAGAGCCAGATCCTCCCAACCGACCGTCGGATCCCAACACCCCCAACACGATACCTCACGTTTTCATTTTCCCACTTCAGAGGCTGAAAGCCTCCCTTTTTTCCCTTATCAGAGGCTACGAGCCTCTGTTTTCTGCTTTCTTCCTTTATTATTTTATCTTATTTTATTATTATTATTCTTTTTTTTGCTAGTATGTATGTCTTAAGAAGGAATTTATAACAAAAAGCATGATAAAACAAAAAGAAGGTTCTGCTGGGTTAGGGTTCGTGGTTATTTTTTTTTATTTTTTTATTTTTATTTTTTTGTGTTCCAAGGCCTTCTCTTGAGTTTGGGTGGGATAGATGAATAACAATAGCATGTTAGTTACTTTTTTCTTTTCTCGGTTAACTTTGTTTATCATATTTATCTTTTTTTTCTTTTCTTTTTTTATCTTTTTTGCCTTCCTTTTTAGTCAATTTGGTTGGTTTTGTTAAAAAATAAATAAATAAATAAATAAAATAAAATAATTAAACGTTGTTAAAAAATAAAATGAGATTAGGTGAAATTATGACGACTTGTTAATTTCCTCCTTTTGATTTAGAATCATTTAAGTCGCGACGACTCGATGATTCACGAAATCTTCTTTTCCTTCCTTTTTATTTATCTATTTTTTTAATGATAAAACAAATATTCTCGAAAGTTATAAAGTTTCACACAATCAATTTAAGGTACCGTTTTTAGAACGGGTGTGTTAGGGGTCCTGTGGGATTAAGTTCCTTCCTTCCTTATCCATAACCGACTCCCGAATTCAATCTGGTTCCAAAGACCATTTCCAAAGAAAGGTTTTTTGATTTTTCCTAATTTAAATAAAATTGGTGACGACTCTATTTCTTTTTTTAAAAACCTTATGAGTTGTTGCATCCGCCGCGATCCCGGTCGCGACAGATGGCGACTCCACTGGGGATATTTGAGAGTCAAGCCTTTGAAAGTTGATTGTGCAAATTTTGTAACTTTTATATGTTTGTTTTACTCCTTTTGTTTTTACTTTAATTTTGTTTTATTTTTCTATTGTTTATTGATCACCTTAACTCGTGATTCTATTTTATCATGCAAACCTTAGGATAGAAGATTTTTGGGAATCTTGTTTTGTGTTTATGTTGTTTTGCAGGGATGTAAATAGTCTCAGGATTATGAAGGTTTGTATGCTCCCTACACACACTTGCACCTACACGTTTATCACACACATTCGAGTGGGGCCCTATACCCGGGTCTGAGTGAATCTTGAGTTAGGTAGAGGTTGCGTAGTGGTAGCCATTTTGGATGTACATCCTGTTTGGTTATCGCGAAAACCTCATCTAGAGTGTGCCTTTTTCATGAATGTCCCGCATTTAGTGGTTTACCCATTATTTGTGGTCAACATTCTGATATGGGACTTAGCTCTAGAGGCCTTTAGAATAGTAGAGCCGCCCGAGGAAAGTTCTCACAAATTAGACAGCCTTATAGATCCTTAGGGTAGAACTCCTCAAATTTAAAACAGTCCTTTAGGGCACAAAGGGAGCGTACCTTTTCGTTATCCTTTAACTTATCTGTCATTGCATATAAAAAAATAATACTTTGCATCTTTGCACCATGTTTCTTTGCAATACCCTAATCTTTTGTCTTTCCTGAGACAGTTTTGTTAGAGAACCGTTAGAACTCAACCAAGATTTGAAAGTGAGTATCTTTGATAAAAGAAATATGGGATCAGATCAGAAGGATGCAAGCTTGAAGAAGACTCTGCGACTCAAGGCTAATAAAGTTCACACTGAAAGCCTAGTGGTTATGGGACGAATGTTTGAAGAAGACTCAATGTTTGACATTTGCAAAGAAAGTATGGGAAGGTTCTGGATCCGTTAGAGGTGAATGTGCAAGTGGAAGCGATCACTGCAGTGGCCCAATACTATGATCCTCCTCTCAGATGTTTCACTTTTCAGGATTTCCAACTAGCTCCCACTCTCGAAGAATTCGAGCAAATCCTAGGTTTGTCATTGGAAGGTAAAAGGCCATACTTTTATAAAGGACACTATGCATCCATCCAAACTGTGGCGAACATTTTGAAAGTGCACGCAAGAGACCTTCAAGATGTGCAGCAGAATAGGAACGGAACCAAAGGGTTTTCAAGGGAATACCTTGAAGGACAGATGCGTCACTTAGCAAAAAGTGAAGATTGGGAGTCTTTCATGGACGTGCTAGCCCTCACCATCTACGGCACAGTCTTGTTCCCTAATATTGATGATTACGTGGATTATGCAGCAATCGATGTGTTCCTTACCTGCAAATTCCACACAGACAACCCTGTTCCAGCCGTTCTCGTAGATGTTTACTCTACCCTAAGCTTTTGTCACGAAAGGAATGGTAAAAGAGTCCTCTGTTGCTTGCCGGTGTTGTATGTGTGGCTCACAGCTCATGTTTTCAATAGATCATACAAAGCGGAGTGCCCTATCACTGACTTTAACCTGTACCAATTGAAGGTTAAGAACAGCCGCGAATGGGCGGACCACTTGGCGAGATTGGAAGAAAAGCAAATAAGATGGTATCCTCGATGGAAAGATGTAGAAGCTATCATCTACCAGTGCGGAAGGTTTCCAAACGTACCCCTCATGGGTACACGAGGATGTATTAATTACAATCCAGCCTTGGCACAGCGACAACTCGGTTATCCTATGATGGGGCCACCTGCAGAAGCCCGAATAACCTCTTTTGTTCTTTACTATATAGATACGGAAGACACTGATTCGCTTCGGGAGGTCCGAAGTGCTTGGGACAAGGTCATCCGAAAAGGAAAAGAACTGGGAGTCAGAAGTTGTGCAGCCAAGGAAGATTATCGCCAATGGGTTAAGGACAGAGTTCAAGAAATCAAATTGCCATTCAAGATCCCGGCAGCCCCTATGGTTGGTGAACCTTCAGCCTCGGTTGTGATCGAGAATGAAGAAATGAAAGAAATGAGACCAAGGTTTATGAAAATGGAAGAGGAAAAGAGAAAAATGGAAGCCGAGTTGAGAGAGATTCGCCAGGCATGTGCGGCCTTGAAGCGAGAAAATGCTGAAAAGGACCACACTATTGAAGAGGCTAATAAAAAGATGAAGGCTGAACGTGATTACATGCTAAAAACCAAACAGTGTCTGGGGGCAGCAAACAAGGAATTAGGGCTCCGCAGACAAGAAAGGGACAGGGCCATGGCTGAAAGTCAACAGCTGAGGGAGCAGCTCAAGAGTGCCAAAACAACCCAGAATAATGCAATGCGCCTAGTAGAAGAAATGAAGCAACAGATGGAAGTGGCATCTAAGCGATATGAAGATATGATAAAAGATAAGAAGCTACACATGAAAGAGACAGTTGCAAAATATGAGGTAGCATTGCAACAAGGATAGGAAAATATGAAAAAACTGATGGATCAGGTGGAACAACAAAAAAGGGACATCGATGGATGGAAGGAGGAAGTTCATTTTTGGATGAGTCACTTTTCAAAATTGGCATGTTTGGCTAATGCGGCAATTGCGGATACTCCATATCATTTGAAGAAAGCTGATCAGATGGTTAACCCTTTTGAAACACCGGTAGAAATCAGTGGTTTCATTGAGTATTGTAAGAACCTTGTAGGGCAGATGAAACGAATGGCTAAGGCCTATTCAGATAAGGAATAGTTTCTTTCGCCTAGGTCATGATGTATTCATCTAAGAAGCAATGTATCGTTATATCTCTTCAATTGAATGAATGAAGTACGCTTGTGTCGGCACTCTTTTTTTCTATCCCATATTTCACTGGAGACTTAATACTTTTGAACGAGACGTTCTGGGTAATAATCACAACAAACAATATCAAAGATACTCATTTCAAATTTATTTGGCGCAAATTCACTAACGGTCCTCTAACAAATAATGAACATAATCACTGATCTTCTAAATTTTTCAGGTAAAAACTTTGAATCATTGCTCATCCTCGGAAAACGCAGATTGCACAAACCCGGGCCTATAGAACTAGATCGCAAACTAGGCTACAAGAGATGTCGAACTCAGAAAGAAACTTAAGTCAAGAGATGGATGAAATGAGAGAAAGGATCAATACAATGGCAGAAGGGCAATCAAGGGTCGAGGATTTACTGAGACAGTTAACCGAGACCCTTAGAGCAACAAATGAAACATCTGTCGGCACTAGGGTAAACGCAAAATGCAAGCAACAATGTAAATGAAGAAAATGATTCCATGAACGAAAATCGGGAAGAGGAGAAGAATAATGTAGAAGTAACTCGTGAACAACTAGGTGAAGATATTCCTGAACAGCAACTCGAAAAAAGAAAAATTAAGAGATGAGTTGATTGGAAAGATGCAAGAACAAATTAAAGCCATGCAAGGCCCTAACCCATATGGCTCGGTGGGAATCGATGAACTGTTCCCTGAGGTTGAAGTTAATATTCCCAAGGACTTCAAAGTACCAGACTTTTCAAAGTATGATGGGAGCACCAATCCAAAATTCCATCTAAAGACTTACCTCACCAAAATGGCCATTTGGTCACGGGATCAAAAGTTCTTGATCAATTTCTTCCATGAGAGCCTGACTGGGTCGGCTTTAGAATGGTACATGCAACTTGACCATTCAAAGGTTTCTTGCTGGGATGATTTGACGAGTCTATTCTTGGAGCAATATCGATTCAATATCGATACTGCACCTACCCGAGAACAACTAGGGGCAACGCACAAAAAGAAGGACGAAACTTTCAAGCAATATGCTCAAAGATGGAGAATGTTAGCAGCCCAAGTTCAACCACCATTGACTCCATCAGAAATGAGCTCGTATTTTATGGGGACCCTAGGAGCACCTTTTATTGGGCTGATGGCAGGCGCCGCCTACAGAGATTTTTCTGATCTAATTTCAGCTGGAGAAAGGATTGAGAATCTTGCAAAAGCAGGAAAATTACCTACTGGGAATACTGAGAGCAATTTTCCTAAGAAGGTGACACCAACAAGGAGGCAAGAGCCAGAAGTCAGTTATGTGCGCCAACAAAACTCAAGTTTTCCTCGTAATCCACAACCATACCCTTCTTATCAAGCCCCTTCACCCGTTTTTCCAGCTTACCAGACTTCATACCAAGTTAACAATGTTCCCTCACCACGTCCTGTCTATACCAACCGTCCTCCCGCACCTCGAAATTCGGGAAACCAAGGGTATGTTCGACCCCCGTCGAATCTACCCCCTTTTCCAAAGTTGCCAATCTCCAATGCTGATTTGTTTCAACAGTTGTTTGATGCACATTTGGTTGCATGCGTTCCTTCTCGCCCTATGGTGCCCCCATTCCCAGCCTGGTACAATCCCAATGTAACTTGCAAGTTCCACATGGATAATCCAGGACATTCAATTGAAGATTGCGAGGTATTTAAGAACATAGTGAAGAGGTTGATTTCCTGCGGAAAGCTGGACTTCGAAGAGGAGAAGGGACCTAGCATCACTAGCAACCCAATTCCAAATCATGGGAAAGCGATTGTAAACGCATTAGAAAAGGAGAGTGAGGGACTTCAAAATGTAGAGGATGTCAAAACTCCTATGAAGTTAATATTCCAAGGCCTTGTCCGAAAGGTGCCACTTGTTCCTCCGTAGCCTTGGGTGATGTTAATATTGAAGCTCACTGTGAATACCACATAGAAAAGGGACACGATATTGAAAGTTGTCAGGAGTTCAAGGCTCAGGTGCAAAGGTTCATGGCTTTGGGGGTAATAGATGTTACCCAAGCAAGAGGGTTCGCAAAAGAGGTAGATGTTGTGGAACGTCTAGTCCTCAAACTCCCGCGTACTAGTCAAGTTCCAGATTCCCAGAAAGTTGTCATAGCGGTAAAGAAGCCTACACCTTTTCCCTATAGTGATACACATGCTGTACCTTGGAAGTATGATGTCAAGGTAAAGACGCAAAATAATATAGGACAACCGCTTCAACCTCTATTGCCCAGACACGAGCTCGCACAAGCAGTGTCGAGCGTCGTGGGCATAGGAGGGATCACAAGAAGTGGCAGGTGTTACGGGCAAGAAGATAAGACCGGGAAAGGAAAAGCAGGCTTTGTAGAAACAAAAGAAGATGATGATGAAGAATTCCTAAAAATCATGAAGCAAAGTGAGTATGATATGGTAGAACAACTCAAAAAAACTCCAGCTCGGATCTCTCTATTGTCACTCATCTTGAGTTCCGAACCTCATCGCAAAGCACTGCAGAGAGTGTTAAATGAAGCTTATGTGAAGCCGGATGTTACCCCAGAAAGCTTAGTGAACATGGTAGACCCAGTAAGGCACACCAATGTGATCCCCTTCTCGGAGGAAGAAGTGGTACGTTCGATAGGGAATAACCCACGTGCTTTGCATATCACTTTGAAATGTCAGGGGTATGTAGTCGCAAAAGTTCTGATTGATGGG
This sequence comes from Ormosia semicastrata, assembly GCA_029884595.1. Lineage (NCBI taxonomy): Eukaryota > Viridiplantae > Streptophyta > Magnoliopsida > Fabales > Fabaceae > Ormosia > Ormosia semicastrata. Next base: position 8,444,464 of record JAQQTO010000046.1, on the reverse strand, counting down.
GGTTCGGCCTTGAACGTCCTCCCAAAGACAACCTTGTCCCAGCTGGCTATGAGTGTAGAAGACCTTAAGCCTCAAGAAATGACAGTGCGAGCCTTCGATGGAAGGAAAAGAGGAATTCTGGGAGAGGTGACCCTTCCACTTGAGATAGGCCCGAGCTGCTTCCAAGTGCTTTTTCAAGTAATGGATATTGAGCCTACATATACTATACTTTTGGGAAGGCCATGGATTCACGCTGCTGGTGTCGTTCCCTCAACCTTGCACCAATGCCTGAAATACATTGAAAATGGATGTCTGGTTACCATCCGGGGAGAGGAAGAAATCTTACTGATGAAGCCTACTTCAGCCTTATGTTGAAAACACAGTAGGAGGTGGAAAACTTCCTACACAGTTTCCACTTGGTGGAATCAAAAGCAGAGAAAGATGAGTCAACTTCTAAAGATGTTCATCAAGTTGTGACTCGCATTATGACCAATAATGGTTACCAAGCCGGAAAAGGTTTAGGAATTCAGCTGCAAGGAACCAAGTCTATGATTACCCTCCCGGAGAACAAAAACAGATATGGTCTGGGATATGAGGCACCTTTGGAAGGCATGATGAAGCACAATTTGGTTCTCAAGTGAAGGAAAAAGGGAGAATGAAGTGAAAAAGCGATTCCTCATCCGAAGGAGACATTCCCCATCCCTGCCGAGGTTATCAATGGAACCTCCAATCGTCAAGTCCGGTTAATCATTAACAATGTAGAGGAAGACTCCGGAGAAGGCCATGTTATCCAGCCTGCTGACGATTTGGAACCTCTGAACAATTGGCCATCTGAGACGTTAATGGATGTGATTGTCATAAAGTAATTGTTTGGTCATGATGTTATCTTAGACTTTTGTAATGTTGAATTTATGCTAACTCTTGTCGAAGCTTTAAAGTGATGAACTTGTGTGTTTTCCAGTATAATTCTCTGCTCATGTTATCCTTCATCAAAGTTTCAATGCAATGAACTTGTGTGTTTCTCGTTGACTCACTTGCTTTTAATTCTTTTCTATCTTTGATTTACGTCTTTGCTTAGTCTTGTCCAATTACCATATTTTCTTTCTGTTTCCAATCGGGCACAAATAAATCTTCCAGGATTTGGGTCTGGTAGAGGCATTACCCCATGAAGGGATACCCGAAAGCTCAAGGATGGATTCCTATTCAATGATAGATATAGATAATCGTGACTCGATGAAGACAAAACGCCACCGAGGAGTTTGCCAAGTTGGTAGAAAGGTCGGAAAGAGACTTCACTGGATGAGGAAGAAGTAGAGGTGATCAATATGGGAACCAATGAAGACAAGAAAGAGTTGAGGTTGGTGGATAACCCTAACGTGAAAGCATGATCAAGTTATTCGGAGACTACATGGATGTATTTGCTTGGTCTTACCGAGATATGCTGTGGCTCGGATCCAAGCATAGCTTCCCACAAGATTCTGCTATACCCCAATGTTAAGGCGAAAAAGCGAAATCGAGGAGAATGCACCCTGAAATGTCCTTAAAGATCAAAGAGAGTCACCAAGCAATTGGAGGCGGGATTTTTAGAAGTTTCAAGGCACCCGAATGGGTAGCAAATATCGTCCTGTTCAAGAAAGATGGAAAAGTCGATGTGTGTGGACTATAGGGATTTGAATAAAGCTAGCCCTAAAGATAATTTCCCTTACCTCACATTGATGTCCTTGTCGATAATGCAAAGAAGAGGTCATAGATTCTCTTTCATGGATGGTTATTCTGGTTACAATCAAATTCTTATGGACACAAGTGATAAAGAGAAGACCACATTTGTCACATCATGGGGAACCTTTTGTTATACAGTCATGCCATTCGGATTGAAGAATGCTGGGGCCACCTATCAGCGTGCCATGGTTGCTTTGTTCCACGATATGATGCACAAAGAAATTGAGGTGTACGTGGATGACATAGTTGCTAAGTCCCAAGGAGGGGAAAGTCATGTGGTAGTGTTACAAAAGTTGTTTGAAAGACTCAGAAAATACAAGTTGAGGCTAAACCCGGCAAAATGTGTTTTTGGTGCGTCGACTGGAAAATTGCTTGGTTTTGTTGTTAGCAAGGAAGGAATCAAAGTGGACCCTGATAAAGTCAAAGCCATACAAGAGATGCCTGCTCCCAAAACTGAAAAGGAAGTAAGAGGTTTTCTCGGGAGACTGAATTACATCGCTAGGTTCATAGCCAACCTGACCAAAGACTTGTGAGCCAATCTTCAAGCTACTGAAGAAACAACAACCAGGAGAATGGGATGAACAAAGTGTCGTGAAGCTTTTGAGAAGATAAAAACTTACTTACAAAGTCCTCCTATTTTGGTGCCACCTACACCGGTCGTCCTTTGATATTATACCTCACGGTATTGCAGACATCCATGGGAGCAATGCTAGGGCGCATTTACATGATGAAACGAGAAAAAAGAACAGCCATCTACTATTTGAGCAAGAAGTTCAATGAGTGCGAGTCTCGCTACATGGCAGCTTGAGAAAACATGTTGTGCAATCGGCATGGACATCTAGAAGGTGAGGCGACATGTTGTACTATACTACTTGGCTTATCTCAAGGATGGACCCATAAAGTACATATTCGAAAGCCCTCATGTTTCCACACGAGTCTCCAAATGGCAAGTGATCCTTTCGAGTTCGACATAAAGCATGTAACTCGAAAATCTATCAAAGGGAGCATAATTGCGGATCACTTAGCCGAGAATCCACTCAATTACAAGCAACCCGTGACGTCGATTTTCCCGATGAGGATGTTTTAGCAGTTGAAGAAGAAGAGTCGAGATAAAGAGGACGTGTGGAAAATGTTTTTTGATGGAGCAAGCCAATATGTATGGGAACGGCATAGGTGCGGTGGTCATATCACCAAGTGGGAAGCAATACCCAAGTGGCCATCAAGTTAGAGTTCGATTGCACCAATAATGTAGCCGAGTATGAAGCTTGTGCTCAAGGGCTAAATGTTGCAATAGAATCGGGGAGTGAAAGAACTACAAGTATATGGAGATTCAAGACCGATAATCTATCAAGTGAACGGGAATGGCGTACTAAGGACCCCAAGTTGATTCTATACCAAAATATTTGATGCGCTTGATCGAGAAGTTTGAATGGATCACCTTTTCGCATCGACTCGGGATAAGAACCAAGTTTGCGGATGCTTTGGCCACTTTGGTCAGTAATGACCAATCTGAATATTCATGCTAATGTGCAACCCATCCGAATAAGGGCAGAAAGTGAACCAGTCTATGTTCTAATGTTGAAGAAAAAGAAGATGGGCAGCCTTGGTTCCATGATATCATGCAGTACATCAAGTTCAGAGAGTACCCATCAGGGGCAAATGAGACAGACAAAAAGAGCATCCGTCGACTTTCCATGCCTTTCTTTTTGAATGGGGAAATACTGTACAAAAGGAACTATGATGGCACACTCCTCAGATGTATAGCAGCTAAGGAGGCTCTCACCATCTTAACAGAAGTTCATGAGGGAATATGCGGAACACATGCCAATGGTATCATGATGGCTCGTCAGATCCTGCGATATGGTTATTACTGGTCCACTATGGAAGCTGATTGCATAGAATATGTTCGAAAGTGTCGTAAATGCCAAGTGTACGCTGATCGCATCAACGCACCACCTGTCCCATTGCATAATATGGTGGCACCCTGGCAATTTTCAATGTGGGGAATCGATGTTATTGGGCCAATAAACCCGAAAGCTTCTAATGGCCACAGGTTTATCCTGGTAGCAATTGATTATTTCACCAAGTGGGTAGAGGCTGCTTCCTACGCCAAAGTCACTCAAAAGGTTGTCCTTAAATTTTTAAGGGTAAACATCATTTGTCGGTATGGGATTCCAGAGAGGATTATCACAGATAACGACCCTAATCTCAATAGCACAGAAATCAAGAATTTATGTGAGAGATTTAGGATCAAGCATCACACCTTGCTCCTTACATGACCCCGGATGAATGGTGCGATGAAGCGACAAATAAGAACATCAAGAAGATAGTAGCCAAAATGGTGGTCAACTACAGAGAATGGCATGAGATGCTCCCCATGCTCTCCACGCTTATCGCACTAATATCCGATCCAAAGACTCGGGCAACACCGTTCTCCTTGGTCTATGGTATGGAAGCAGCCTCCCCGTAGAGGTTGAAATCCCATCTTTAAGGGTGTTGATGGAAGCTGAGTTAGAAGAAGCAGAATGGGTAAAGACTCGGTGACGAGCGCTAAACATGATTGAAGAAAAGCGATTGAAAGCTATTTGTCATGGACAACTATACCAAAGGAGAATGGCGAGAGCCTTCAACAAGAAAGTGCGCCCTGGGAGTTCCAAGCAGTGACCTGGTTTTAAAGAAAAAACTTCCAAACCAAGAGGACGCTCGAGGAAAATGGGCACCGAGTTATGAAGGGCCGTACATCGTTAGGAAGGCATTCTCTGGTGGAGCCTTAGTTTTAACGGATATGGACGGAAATGAGTTACCAAGACCGACAAATGCTGATGCAGTCAAAAAGTTCTATGCCTAAAACAAAAAAAAAAAAAAAAAAATAACCCGTTAGGTCGAAAACCCGCAAGGGCAGTCTAAGCAAAAGTTAGGGCATCTACAAAAAAAAAAAAACTGGGGCAATTTTAAGTGGTGATGGAAGACAAAACTGGGGCAATTTTAAGCAGTGGTGGATGGAAGAGAGCTCGTGTCACAAGTGGTTGTAATATCCATCTGAGAATTAGGACCTATCTAATGAGAAAAAAGGAATCCTAACTGGGGCAATTGTCTGCCACCTTACCTTTGTATCATCCTTTTGTACTATTTGCCTTTTCGTGCTTGTGAACATCCAAATCAATGAAAATACTTTCCTTTCTTTTTATTGTCCATCTTTCTTTTGTCATGTTCCTTTCTTTTTTATATTTGTGAAGTCACACGTGTTTATCACAAAATGCTTCGATAAGAGGGAATATAAATTCAGTATCATTGATCTAACAATTTAATGGCAGTCCTTTAACTAACGAGTTTAGATCAAGAATGAATCAGAAGATTCAAATAAGGCAAGAAAAGCTCCCAATGCGATTCACAATGTTGAGAGAGGAACTATGTGCCTGATGAGCCAACTCAGAAGTAAAATGACTCCAGTGTCCGAGGATCCCAACGAACTCGAAACAAGTTGATGAGCCCTAGTTTGGGAGAGCCTACGCCCGGGTTTGATAGATCAAAATTTTTCGAGGAAGCAATCAGAATCGGGTATGCAAGTGAAAGGTTTTGGCATAATGTTTTCAGTCTTTTGATATGATTTTGAGTTGCAGGAAAGTACGTTGCAACATCCCTCCATGAGCTGCAAATTTGTGAAAAGTGACGTCTTCGGCTTTTGCGCCAAGCTTCACTGTAAAAAATAGCAAAAAAAAAAAATCATTTCGGGCCAAGCCCACTGTCTTTTAAATTCCGGGCCAAGCCCATTGTCTTTAAATTTCTGGGCCAAGCCCACTGTCTTTTAAATTCCGGGCCAAGCCCATTGTCTTTTAAATTTGGGCCAAGCCCATTGTCTTTAAATTTGGGCCAAGCCCATTGTCTTTTAAATTCTGGGCCAAGCCCACTGTCTTTTAAATTTGGGCCAAGCCCATTGTCTTTTAAATTTCGGGCCAAGCCCATTGTCTTTTAAATTTGGGCCAAGCCCATTGTCTTTTAAATTTGGGCCAAGCCCATTGTCTTTTAAATTTCGGGCCAAGCCCATTGTCTTTTAAATTTCGGGTCAAGCCCACTGTCTTTAAATTTCGGGCCAAGCCCATTGTCTTTTAAATTTCGGGCCAAGCCCATTGTCTTTTAAATTTGGGCCAAGCCCATTGTCTTTTAAATTTCGGGCCAAGCCCATTGTCTTTTAAATTCCGGGCCAAGCCCACTGTCTTTTAAATTTGGGCCAAGCCCACTTGTTTTAAATTTCGCCAAGCCCACTTGTCTTTAAATTTGGGCCAAGCCCATTGTCTTTTAAATTTCGGTCAAGCCCATTGTCTTTTAAATTTCGGGCCAAGCCCACGTTTTAAATTTCTGCCAAGCCCATTTGTCTTTTAAATTTGGGCCAAGCCCACTGCTCTTACCATTTCCAAATCATAAAGTCATCCAAGGTCTTTTAGAATTCAAAAAAAAAAAAAAAAAAAAAAAAAACTCTTCTTAATCAATAAATGTCAACCGAAATTGCGACAACTCGTTGACAATGCAAGATGTCTCTCGGCTTTACGCCGAAGTTTCACCTTGGTAGGATTAATGATGTTGCGATAACTCGTAAATCCATGTTTTGGCTCGGCTGGTTTTCAGGCGCGTCTTTGCCTTGTCCATCCACCTCATCCCACGCATTCTTGCTCTGGACAAAATTTAAGTTCATGTCTTTACTCGTTTCTTACGACGTTAACATGAAAACTACGGTTGTTCATAGTCCCTAGTAAGAAACAAGTAAAGAGGGCAATCAGTGAACACCCAATTTTGACCGGGCATAAAAAAAATAAAAATAAAAATAAAATAAAAATGAAATAAAATAAAACAATAATAATAATAATACCAAAAATAATAATAACAAAGAAAATACTTTCATTTTGTCCTTCTCTGACCAAGTCCAATCCCAATGAAAAAAATATGTCCAGGTCCATTAATCCACCTTGGCCCATTTTGTTTTAAGGTCCTTAATATACACAAAAAAAAAAAAAGAGGGGAGAGGAAAGCTAACGTTGCAGGTCAGCAGAGTCAAAGAGAAAGAAGGCCAATGCATGCTTCTTTCGTTGATTGCAAAAGAAAAGGAAAAAGCGTCAGGTAGAGTTTTTAAAGTAAAGCATCAAAGAAGTAACAGCCTCCTTCCTATTGCAGCTCCTCTGCAACACAAACAGGCCAAGAGCAAAAGGACAAAACGAACACGCTGGTGATAGCAGAAGGAAGGCAAAAGAGTGAGGTTAGAGATTTTGAAAAATGAAACACCAAACAGGGAAGGTGCTGTTGTCTCTGATGCAACCCTTGCAGCTATCATCGCTTTGATGCAGCTCTTTGCAATATCATCACGATGCAACTCTTGCAGCGTTGAACCACAAATACATAAAACGGGATAGGGGGCAAGAAAAGAAAAAAAGGAAGCAAGTTTAAAGTCAAAAATAGAGATCCGACAGGGATGACACAACCTTGTGCTGCCCAAATTGATACGGAGAAGGAGATATTTCTTTACAGAGAAAGGGACTACACAATTGACGCTCAGGCATGCCAAGCCAGAATTCTGAGTGCCTATATAAAGAGGAACAATGTAGAGAAAACGGGTTGGATTCTTTTTTTGAGGAGTTGGTGTTTTTTTGGTTCCAGTTTTTTGAGAGAGAAATTTTTCTTGGTTTACACTTCTTCTTCTTAGTTAAAAATCTGGAACTCACTTGCAGCTACTGTTTGCTACTGGTGAGAAAACTGGGTATTGAGAGAAAGTGAGAAGTGAAATTGTAAAGAAAAGGATTTGAATAGTAGGAGATTTTTCCAAGTGTTTTACTGAAGCACGGAGGTATTTTGTTTGTTCTTTCTCTTATGTATGGACTTCCACCATTGCTGTTGCATTTAAGTCTCTGCATTCTGTCTTTCTCTATATTCATGTTCTGATTCTCACCTACCATCCACCACTCCCCTAACAATCCATCCTCACCTCCATAGCCTCGCCCATCTTCAACTTCCGCAACCAACCTCCCCACAACCCATTACCTCAAAACTGACCGTCGGACATCAAAATCGACCGTCGTACATCAAAACCGACCGTCGAACCTCAAAATCCCTTCAACCGACCGTCGATCCCAACAAATCTCTCCCTTCAACAGACCGTCGAGCCCAACAAATCTCTCCCTTCAACCGACCGTCGAACCCAACAAATCTCTCCTTTCAACCGACCGTCGAACCCAACAAATTTCTCCCTTCAACCGACCGTCGAACCTCAGAATCCTTTCAACCGACCGTCGAATCCAACACCAAATTTCCCTTTACGACCGACCGTCGAACCCGACAAATTTCTCCCTTCAACCGACCGTCGAACCCGACAAATCTCTCCTTTCAACCGACCGTCGAGCCCACACCAAATCTCTCCCTTCAACCGACCGTCGAATCCAACACCAAATTTCCCCTTACGACCGACCGTCGAACCCGACAAATTTCTCCCTTCAATCGACCGTCGAACCCGACAAATCTCTCCTTTCAACCGACCGTCGAGCCCCACACCAAATCTCTCCCTTCAACCAACCGTCGAATCCAACACCAAATCTCTCCCTTCAACCGACCGTCGAGTCCAACACCCAAATCCATCCCCTCACCGACCGTCGGACCTCGCAGAGCCGATCCTCCCAACCGACCGTCGGATCCCAATACCCCCAACACGATACCTCACGTTTCATTTTCCCACTTCGTAGGCCGAAAGCCTCCTTTTTTCTCTTATCGAGGCTACGAGCCTCTGTTTCTGTTTTCTTCCTTTATTATTTTATTTTATTTTATTATTATTATTATTATTTTGCTAGTATGTATGTCTTAAGAAGGAATTTATAACAAAAAGCATGATAAAACAAAAAGAGGGTTCTCACTGGTTAGGGTTCGTGGTTATTTTTTTTTTTTTTTTTTTTTTTTTTTTTTTTATTTTTTGTGTTCCAAGGCCTTCTCTTGAGTTTGGGTGGGATAGATGAATAACAATAGCATGTTGGTTACTTTTTTTCTTTTCTGGTTAACTTTGTTTATCATATTTATCTTTTTTTTTCTTTTCTTTTTTTATCTTTTTTGCCTTCCTTTTTAGCTGTTGGTTTTTGTTAAAAAATAAATAAATAAATAAAAAAAAAAATAATTAAACATTGTTAAAAAATAAAATGAGATTAAATGAGTCATGACGACAAATTGTTAATTTCCTCCTTTTGATTTAGAATCATTTAAGTCGCGACGACTCGATGATTCACGAAATCTTCTTTTCCTTCCTTTTTATTTATCTATTTTTTTAATGATAAAACAAATATTCTCGAAAGTTATAAAGTTTCACACAATCAATTTAAGGTACCATTTTTAGAACGAGTGTGTTAGGGGTGCTGTGGGATTAAGTTCCCGCCCTTCCTTATCCATAACCGACTCCCGAATTCAATCTGGTTCCAAAGACCATTTCCAAAGAAAGGTTTTCCGATTTTTCCTAATTTAAATAAAATTGGTGGCGACTCTATTTCTTTTTTTAAAAACCTTATGAGTTGTTGCATCCGCCGCGATCCCGGTCGCGACAAGGTCTGTGATGGATCTTGGGGGCGTCGAGGCGCGGCGGTCGACCAGTGGACAGCTGGCGAGTACCCTGTGCCACTTGGCGATGCAGTCCGTTGCAACGCATTGATGGTACCCGACAAGAACACGATTCTTTTCAACGACTGGGAGATTGTCTTTGGGCTAAGGCTGACAATTGACCAGAGCATTCTTCTCGAAATTGTGAAAACCTCCATGGAGTTATTTTTGATAAACTGAGTCTTTGTGCATATGCATAAATCTGAGCATTTATATCTATGTGATATATTAATTGAGGAATGTTGGCTATGACAATTGTTTTGAGTACTTGTATGATGATTGAACTGATAAATGATTAGATGATAATAGTTGATTAATGTTGATAGCATGATTATGGTATGATCTATCTGTATAATATTGTTGTTTGTGTTATCTCTGTGCTGCCATGTTGGTATTGGTGTAGGTGATCTCACCTCTTTGTTATGCTATTTTATTGTGTCTGTACTATTAAAATCAAATAATAGAAAGATCGAGTTGTCTTAGACATAACGGACGATGGATACTCTGAGATTGGTGACAACAATAAGGAGTGGACATTCAAGACTCGAAGGTGTGCAGTGTTGACAAAGGAACAGATGTCTGATGCATTAAGATGGACAGAAAAAGGAATAAGTATGTTAAAGTTTTCCGTTAGTGTTGCACCGTGCTATTAAGTAGGACCTGTCATGGGGTTTGCTACTGTCAAAAAAAAAAGAAAAAAATAAGTCTGTTAATTTTATATTTCTCTTTAAATTATGATATTAATTAGTGTCAATATTGTATAATGAATAGTTGAAATATGATTTACAATATTACCTAATATTTTTAGTAAATTTACGTTTCAGTAAAAGAAGAAAATTTTGAAACCCATATTTTATAACTCAAACTTTGTGCGAACTTATTTTCAAATTATAAGTCGGAAGTCAGTAATGTGATGTCCTAGCTAGGGTGTTACAAAAGGTATCAAAATAATCAATATTTTGTTTTTGAGTAAAACCTTTTGCTACTAATCTAGCTTTGTATTTTTCAATCGAACCATCAGGATTATATTTTCTTTTAAAAATCCATTTACAACCAATAGGTTTTGTTCTAGGAGATAAGTCAACTAAAGTCCAAGTGTTGCATTTTGAAATATAATCAATTTTGATTTTAATAGCTTCTTTCCAAAATTGAGCATCAGAAGATAAAATAGCTTCAGAAAATGACAAAGGGTCATTTTCAATGAGATAAGTATAAAAATCATTTCCAAAAGATGTCACTTTTCTTTGTCTTTTACTCCTTCTCAAATCCTCCTTCTCTAGATTTCAAAGGAAATATATGCTCTAAAATTTAGCATTTTTAGTCTCCATTATTGTATTATGATCAAGCACATCGCTTCACAAAACAAGAAACCTATAAGCTGCACTACGATCAGTGTAACCAATAAACATACAATCAGAAGTTTTGGTTCCTATTTTTCTTTTCTTAGGATCAGGAAGCATTACTTTAGCTAAACACCCCCACACTTTTAAATATTTTAAATTAGGCATATAACTTTTCCATAATTCATAGGGTGTTTTACTAGTTTTCTTATGAGGTATCCTATTTTGTAAAAAACATGCAGTTAATAAGGCTTCTCCCCAAAGGTTATCGGGTGTTGAGGAACTAACTAGCATTGCATTCATCATTTCTTTTAAAGTTCTATTTTTTCTTTTAGCTATACCATTAGATTCAGGTGAATAAGGAGGAGTTACTTTATGTATTATGCCTTCTTTTTCACAAAATTTATTAAATAAGATATATTCACCACCCCTATCGGATCTAACCCTTTTAATTTTTCTATTTAATTGATTTTCTACTTCTGCCTTATAGGAAACAAACATTTCAAAAGCTTCATCTTTATTTCTAATTAAATAAACCTTAGTGTATCTAGAAAAGTCATCTATAAAGGTCACATAATATTTTTTACCACCTCTAGTCATTGTATTTTTTAAATCTCCTAGATCGGTATGAATTAAACTAAGTAATTCAGATTCACGTTGTTGTACTGAAAGATAAGATTTTTTAGTTAACTTAGATTCAATACAAATATCACATTTATTTAAGCATACATCACTAGTCGCAGAAATTAAACCAAGACATCGCATTTTCTTAATATAAGAAATATTAACATGTCCTAATCTAGCATACCACATATCAACGGAATCAATCAAGTAAGCAGAAGAAGATGCAATTTTATTAATAATTTTAAAAATACTGAGTACAAAAAGTCCTTGATCACTATAGCCCTTTTCCCACAAAAACATTTTTTTTTATCATTATTATCTTGTCAGATTCGAATGACACTTTAATCCCAACTTTTTCCAACAGTGATACAGAAATCAAATTGGCCCTAATATTAGGCACATGAAGTACATCATTCAAAGCCAAGGTGTTCCCAGATGTAAGCTTTAGAAGAACTTTCCTTTTTCCTAAAACTGCAGCAGTTCGAGAATCTCCAAGATACACAAGTTCTTCATCATCCCCTACAGAAGTATAGGAGGTAAAAGCATCTTTGTTTGCACAAATATGCCTGGTAGCACCAGAGTCTACCACCCATTTGTTCATACTGGTCACAATGTTAATTTGAGAAACGACCGCAGCCACAATATCATCTCCTTTCGCTAAATTTGCCTTTGGCTTGGGAGGATTGTCGTTTCTCACTCTATGCCTGCATTGAGGAGCATGATGACCTGGCTTTCCACAAACATAGCAAGCACCTTTTCTTTTGAAAGTGGGATTAGTAACTCTAGGAAAGTGATCAGAAGACTTTTTGTTATTATCATACCTTTTTTTCGATGATTTATTTTGAACAAGATTTGCTCGAGAACTCAAAGTCTTCGCCCTTGCAGCCTGACACTCTCTTCGGTTGGTTTCTTCAATGATAATGTGCATGATCAGATCCGAGGGTGACAATTGCTTATGCTTGTGCTTCAGTTGTTGCTTGTAGTCCTTCCACGATGAAGGCAGCTTCTCGATGAGGAGTCCAGCAACAAATTCGTCCGGGAGGGTGATGTTTTCGACCTTGAGATCCTCCAACAGCTTATGGTATTCATTAATATGAACTTTATTATGTTTGTCCTCGGTCATCTCCCAGCGGTAGTAGTTGCCAATTATAAATTTCTGCTTCCCGACATCTTCAGCGGTGTACTTTATGGTCATGGAGTCTCATATCTCCTTCGCATCCTTGTAAGAACAGTACACCTCGAACAGATCGTTAGAAAGTGTGCTAATAACTGTGTGACGACATACCTTGTTTGCATGTGTCCAATCCTGAATCAATTTTGGATTGGCTGTTGATGGCAGTCTGGGTTCGGTAAGTGCGGAAGTGACTCCGTGCATGTCGAGGATGGTGTAAACACGTTCCTGTCACCTTTTGAAGTTTTGGCCACTGAAAAGCTCTATTTTCGAGATATTTGAAAATGGCTTTGCGTAGGTGACTGGAGCTGGAGGTGGCAAAAGAACAGCCTCATCGTTGTTGGAAGTGGGAGCCTGGTTGTCAACACTGTTGTCAGCCATAGTATAAAATCCTTGAGATTGTTATATAATTGATTAGGAGACAACGCAACAAAACACAATGAAACAATAGCCTGAGGCGTGTGAGAAGACACTATCATCAAGGATTTTATCACACGGGTGTACGAATCCCCTAGGTTTCAACAGGCTCGTCCCGATGGAGACCGAGGTAGCAGAACAGTAGAGAAATTTTTCTAATGCAGTTAACCCAGGGAGAGAATGCAATATTTTAGAAGAGGTAAAGAATTTCGTATATATCAAAAATCATAGTCAGAAAATAGTATATATAAAAGGCAAGAAATACCCATTCAGAAAGTAACGTTAAGTTTGTTAAAATGTTGGAATAATAACGTTAGAAAACGGATCTGGTTGTTGAAAACTAATTGGAACGTTAAAACAGATTTGCCCGTTGGGAAGACCAAGTCAAATACGACCAAGTCAGTTTTGACTTCTTCAAAATCTTCATTTTCCTGGTAAGCTCAAAAAATTAAATAAATATTTCACAAAAAGATTCAGACCTCATGATATCATGCGCAGGGGGGCAAATCGATGATTTGCACTGGTTATGAGCCTTTTAGCTCAATCTTGTGCGCGCGAGCCCACCACCTTATTTGTTTCTTACAAAGCCCCAAACACATATTAATTTATAAACTCTTTAAAACTTTGAAGACTAAGTAATGTAGGACATAGACTTTTAAAATATCATAACTAAAGCTAAAACAACAAGAAGTTAAACAATAGGATTATATACAGTCTGGAACACTGACCAGATAAATGTCATGATGGGTTCATTTTGTCATATAAGTCATGATATCAACCAAAATGGGCAAGTGTTTTATTCGTTTCTCCCGCTGATGAAATGTTTTCTGCAGTGCTGCTGGGCCACATACCATAATTAATGGTAAAGAAGTTGTCAATTTTGCTTCAGTAAACTATCTAGGTTTGATAGGTCATCAAAAGTTAATTGTAAGGAAATGATCCTCATATTAGTGATAAATTTCTCTTTTTGAGCACTGGGTTGATGCTTTAAATTTATAGCAACTTTTTCTTTCAGGAGTCACGTTCTTCTGCTTTAGAAAAATATGGCGTTGGTTCTTGTGTCCCTGTGGGTTTTACGGAACCATTGGTAAGACTCAATTTTAAAGTAGATTCTAATTGAAATTTGTTGATGTTCTTTTCGAGGAAATGTTTGTTCTTCTGATATGTTTCCTTGCTCTAGATGTCCATCTTGACTGTGAAGCAAAAATAGCAACATTTTTGGGAACCCCTGATTCAATTCTTTTCTCTAACGGACTTTCTGCCATGTTTAGTGCAATTCCTGCTTTCTCAAAAAAAAGAGATATAATTGTTGTGTAAGTATGCACAAGTTTGTATTCAACTATCAATTATGTGGTTTTGTTCAGTTTTTCTCAGTTTTAGTCTCATGACATTTATAGTGGCCATTGACAACCAGACAACTTTTACGACGCATTCCTTTTACTTCTACTTCTTTATGATGATATTAGTTAAATTAGTTCTTGTCCCTCCCCTCGATATTTCAAAATTTGTTGCAATAGAATGTCACTTGATACATGCTTATCAATGGAGGCTGTAAACTCTCTGATGTTCAGAGGAGGTTTAAGTTTCAGATATGAGAAATTCTTGCTTACACACAATTGTACCACATCATCTTTACACACACTCACAAAAATTTAGAGAGAGAAAATGATTTTTTATGATGAGTGGGTTTAGAGAGACCCATTTTTTCTCTCTTCAATTTTTTGTGAATGTGTGTAAGAATGACGTGGTACAATTATATGTAAGCAAGAATCTCTCTTTAGATATAAGTTGTTCTTATCTTTTACACGGATGAGGGAGTCCATTGGGGGGATTCAGAATGGCCTTTATCTATCTAGAAGCACAGTGGCGTGTTTTGGGCACAATGACATGAACTCTTTGAGAGAAACTGTGGAGAAAATTACTGCAGAAAATAAGCGGGCTAAGAAATTGAGGCATTATATTGTTGTTGAAGCTGTCTACCAGGTATATATTGTCTGCCATGCACATGGGAGATTAGCTTTACGCTTCCACACTGCTTTCATATGTATAGATCCTATTCAAAATTAGCAAAAAAAGCAGGTGCCAGCTTGAATTGCTGGCTTCTTGTTGCAACTTGCATGTTGGTAAATTGTCCTATATGAATGGCTAGTACTACTAATAATAGGGTAATCAACCATTGTAAATTGAAGATATTTATAAAAAATTGAAATGAGCTTTTTGAACTTTAAAACGCTGCAACCCTTTGGTTGGGTTATGTATATTAGCCAATTAACTTGTAATTATGTGGGGATTCAAAAGAACACAAATGTATGTGCTTGAAGTACTCATAAGTTGGGTATATGTTGTTTTTGTGCATGCTTTATAGATAATTAGTAAGTAGTAATAAAATAGATAAAAAGAGCCATGTGGTCTGACAGTTTTAAATAATCTGCTGCAAGTGTTGTAAGCCAACCTTTCTGCACTTTATTCCTTAAATTTTCCACATTCTTTTGGTTATTCAGATTGTTCTTTCAAGGGTAGGAATGGGGTTGTAAATAAAAGAATGAGTATGTCGCTGTTAGATCTTTGTTGCAAAGTCATTGCATAAAGAATGATTACTGCTTACCCTGGTTTTGTTAACCTTATGAATTGTAATAGTTATTTTTCTGCTTTTGCTGTACTAACATTTGTCCATAATCATATGCCTACATGAAAATAAATTGTTTGACCAATACCTGTTTAACATTTTTTTATAATTATTCAGAATTCTGGCCTGATAGCACCCTTAGATGAGATTATTAGATTGAAAGAGAAATACCATTTTCGTGTTTTGCTGGATGAGAGCAACTCAATTGGTGTGCTTGGAAGTTCTGGAAGAGGTCTCACTGAATACTATGGAGTTCCTGTATGTGCAAAAAATTTCTGTGTGCATGCACATGCATGTCCACACACTAGATTCAAGTGTGCATATATTCTGAAATGTATTGCTATTTGTGATTTATGGTTATTTACTGTAGGTTGAGAAGTTAGATATTATAACTGCCGCTATGGGACATGCATTGGCCATAGAAGGAGGATTCTGCACTGGAAGTGCGAGAGTTATAGATCACCAAGTATGGAACTGTCATATCTGATAATAACCATCCACGAGTAACGTGTTTGGTCTCTAGAATATACTGAGAAAAGAAAATGGAAAACCTGTAAATGTGGAAATTAAGGATTTGTTTCTAAAGTAATTTTTTCATTTTATTATTATTATTATTTTTTAATTTCTTCCCAAATCTAATATAAGCCCAAACTGTAAAAGTTATATGATGGAGAGATGTGCCGCTGGAGTTTCCAACACTATTTTATTAATTATTGCCAGCAATTATTTCTTATCCATTTTCGATGGACTAATTTCTTTATTTCAACATTGGCAGCGATTGAGTAGTTCTGGCTATGTCTTTTCTGCTTCTTTGCCCTTATATATCTTGCAAGCGCTGCAATTACAGCTATATTGACCTCCTGGAGGAAAATCCTATATATTGTTGACACCCTTTTTAGTGAGAGAAAATGATAGAAAAATAAATAAATATGATGAATGATATTAAAAAAATATAAAAAGAGATATATATATTGTTAATGGTAAAAATATCATAACTACTTTTTTTTAGTAGGTTGGCTATGGTAGGATTGTCAAAAATATCAGGCTTCACAATTGCAAATAATCCAGAGTCACCGATTGTTTATTTGAGATTAGAGAAGTCAACAGGTTCCATGCAAGATGACCTACATCTGCTTGAAGATATTGTTGATCGTGTAAGGGAATGCTGTTTGACATTTTTAATGGCTTGTTATTACTTTTGCTCATGCCTAATTTTGTGTATTGACAGGTTTTGAGAGAAGATTCCGTATTTGTCGTGGCTTCCAAAAGATAAACATTGGATAAATGTCGTTCGCCTGTTAGAGTTATATTGTTTGTTTCTGCAGCGCATTCAGAGTCTGATCTTCATAAGGCATCTGAATCATTGAAAAGGATTGCAACACTAGTCCTGGGGGGTCATAATTGAACGCTGTACATCTCTCTTCTGTCGTCTTTGTATGTACCAAATCGTCATTTCTCCTCTATGTTTAAGTGAGGAATTTTGAAATCTTGGCCTGATTGGCATGTAGTTGTTGATAATTTATGTAATATTTTATGGAACTCGGATCTTAGGAACAAGCAGCCGTGATATTTAAGACTTTTGTCCTCGAGTGGGCCTCACATAAAAATTACATCACCCCTGCTATTCCTTATAAACGAAACAACAGATGATTGAAATCCTATTTTAGAGTTGCAATTTGTCTTTTTGGTTCGATGACGTTTAACATGCCCCAAAATATTTTGGCTTAAATTTACCTGTTATTATAAGCTTCTTTTATTTATTTGTTAATATTCATATTATAAGTAATTATTTTTTAAACTCTTATTTTTTTCTTTCTTTGTCCGTCGCTGAAAGCAACACATCATACGGAATAGATCGAACAATTGCCAAATTTACATGAATTTGACTCTATTCCATAACCACCAAAAAGTTTTGGTTTTTGTTAACAACTTTTTTGGGTTACTTTGCAATGCTTTTCGATTAGCTAGATAATTTTAAACAGGTGCAGTTAGACACAACTTCTGTTCTCTTAAGTGTGAATACCAAACATTATTGGGTTGGAAGTTAATGGGAATAACAGATTTAATATCTTTTCTTTTATTAGTTTAGTATCAAACTAAATATATATTAAATCAATTTCAACTGTCTCCAAAACAGTAAATATTTAGAAGGGAGGAAAACGATTGCAAATATGGTATTGGTAAATGCTTCAAAACCAAGAATGAAACATGAGATAGCTAATTAAAATTGACAAAAATAACCAGATCCCATTTATGAAAATTAGAGTTTGGTCTTTTGGAAACAAGTGACGGCCGTAAAAAGAAAATAGACGATTGGAATTAAGAACGGCCTGACGCCGTTTGGATGTTGTTAATCGTGATATGTCGGTGACGAGAACTATAGTTTAAGGAACTTGAAGAGTCTTATTGTGAGTTTTCTCATTTTGGAAGAATCCATGGATTTGGTTCCAAGCTTTTAGCCTAACATTTTCCCAGTTTTCTAGCCTACTATTGGACCATCCTAGTCAATCATCCAACTACTCTAAAGTTCGGTTCATTTTCACAGATCACCAAGTTGAGGGGCTGTGGATCATCCTGAGCCTAAGACATAATAGGCCTATCGTAAGCTTATTCAGACCGACCGTACAAGCCCAATGTTAGGTAGGTTCATTTCAGAATGACAGGCCCAGAAGACTTCGGACTAGCTCGGTCATGACCATGCTTCAAGGATCTGATCGATTAATGAGCAAACACATGCTTAGTACGATTCCCTAACAGCCACCAACTGACCGAGCCATCATGACCAACGGTTGTTAACGGCTTCACGCCTTAATGGATGAGCATAATGAATCCTAATGTTCGGATTTCTTAATAGCTTGAATGGTCGGCATCCAAGGAATTCATATGCAAATCATCTATATAAATCGGCTTAACAACCTAGAGCGGACATGTTCCATTCTTACCTAAACACTCATAATGACCATACTTTGCAATCATTTTATTGACCTGCCTAGGTTTTCTAGACCTTGTTGTTGCCTTTCCCGAGGATCTCCAACTAGTCTTTTTCTTACCGATCTAGACCCTAGTCAGTACTCAGAACAACTAATAAGTTCTTCATCTTTTCTTTCCTCTTTATCAAAGTAGCAAAGGACTTTCACCATAGGGAAGGTTTTGGGTTCCAAGGTGGACCTGGAGACAAGTGAGGTGAAGATGCACAACTATGGCGACAGAAGGTTTGGTGGAGAAGTGTTTTTCTTGGCAAGAGGGAAGGATGGTGATGGTGAGGAAGAATGATGGAAACATTCTGGCCTTGGTGCGTGACAAGAGTATGTGGAAGTCTGGGCTGCAGATTGTGAATGCCATAGATTTAGAAGTGGAAGTAATGGTGATGCTACCATTGAAGGACTTTCCCCATCAATATAATTCAGTTCAATTAGGGAACAAATAAAAAAAATGATCAATTTTGAAAATTCAAAAGATGAATGTTAATACTTTCAGGGACCAAAACTGTAATCATCAATTCTACTAAATAACCTGTTATTAGGGGTGAAAATTTAGCATGTCAAGTCAGACTTTAAACAAACTTGGTTTGTATCACAAATATAATGCTTGAACTTGGCATATGAGCTTGAAATAGGTCAATTTTTAAAATTTGGCCTGACATGGCTTAAAAGTCTATTTAAAGATCTATTTTGCAATAAGACCTTTACATAAGTTAACAGGCTTAAGCCTTGAAATAGACCAACAGGTCAAGGTCTTTAAATAGGTCAACGAGTGTATAATTTTTAAAATATTACATTAAAAATCTAATATTATAATTCAATAACATAAGTCTAACAAGCTTAATTATTCAACAATACAAAATTATAACAAATATAACTGCCCCCAAGCCTCAAATTATTTAACAACATAACAATATAATTAGACAAATCCAAAAGACCTTACCATGACACAAATCTAAAAGGCCTTAGACTTCAAATTGTCTAACAAACATTACCCCAAGTCCACAATAGATATCCAACAAAAATACAAATAACACAAAATAACAACAAACAATTCAACAACATAAAGTGCAACAAACAAGAGATGAAAACCTCTCAAAATGTAGCAATAAAGGTGCAACAACCAACAAAGAAGTTCAAATCTTCAAGATGATCTCTTCTAGTTACTGGGGTAACTAGAATGCATGTGCACATGACCCGCTACACAAGCAGAAACAAACAAGAGCAGAAGAAGTATAGAATCTTCAATGAGAAGGGTAACAAAGTTAGTTGAAACACATAGACAATGCCAAATACTTCAGTCCAAATCAGTACAGTCATGTAATTGTTGGGTATAAAGAATTCTGTTTCAATCATTTGGGAGGCAAATATCATAATTAAACCCCAATTCAACCATATTCAAGTAGATCAAACAGGTTATTTCGACTCCCACTTTGTCGCCAAAATCTTTCACCTATTCAGACAAGATTGATACAAACTAACCAATAATAGCACTATTAGGATTTTCAAGACAGCAACCTTCTCTAGCAATTAAGACATTGACTAGACTCCAAAACTAGCATCACCTATTTCAGCAAAGAAGATGCAAGCCTCACAACATAAGTCATATCCTATTATATTATTTAGGATGCAAAAAGGAGATAATCCAGGAAATCGTAAATGCATGATTTCATCCTAGTTTAACTAAAGCTATGAACAAATATTTGAACATGCATCATGAGTTATTATCACTATTAAGATAACCAACTTAGCAGCAAAGCAAAATATCTCAGTTTCTCAATCAAACAACCATCGTACACAAAATTGGAGTATTTAACTCAAAAGGCCAGCAAAACAAAACAATAAGTGACCAACAAAGAACCATAATAAAAACATGATGACATAGCACCCAAATGCTTAACAGGAAATAACATAGTCATGCTAAAATAGGAAATAACATAGCCATGTTAAAACAGGGACATATTTACAGACAAAATAACATGGGGAAAAAAAACACCAACAATTAGCAGGTGATGGGATCAAAAATTATTATGAGATCAATTACCAACTAATGAGATCAATTAGCAACTAATGGCAAATATCAGTAGATCTTTGAGTCATTCCTAACTTTTATATTTTTTTTGCAACATTTATTTGTGACTGAAGCAATTGATTTGAAATGCGTGCAAAAATTTAATCAAATTAAAAGAGGGGCAATGTGGAGCAGTAGAGACATACCTCTGGAGCAACAGCGTCGCGGTGAAGTGGCATCACAAGATGGACATGGAGCGGCGACAGCGGCTTCAGATCATGGAGAGGCAGAGGCGTGCCGTCGCGAGAGTTTCTGAGTTAAAACTCAGAATCAGAAGTTTGAAAAAATGAAGTTGTGTGTGTGGTTGTGTGCGCGAGGCAGAGACAGAGACATACCTGTGGAGCAGCAGTGTCGCAATGAAGCAATGTCACGGGCTGGACGTGGAGTGGCGGCGATGGTTATGGACGACGACTTTAGATCGTGGAAAGGCAGAGGCGTGCCGACGCGAGTGGTGGACGGCCCAACTATTTTGACTTGAGTTGCTAACTTACTATTTTGATTCTAACTTACTAACTTAGGGCTTTTAGTTATTGACTTTTATTGAAAAAAATTATTAAAAAATATATTAATATATTATAATTATTATAATATTTATAATAATATATATTATATTACATATGATGAGTGCTAGGAACACGTTCTCTAATATATTCTTTTTAACACACTCTCTTCTATTGGACCACGTCACACACTAAAGCACACACTCAACTTTGATTAGTGTGTAATTAACTCGATTAACGTGTAATCAACTCGATTAGTGTGTAATCAAGTTTGAGTGTATGTTTTAATGTGTGACGTGGCCTAATAGAAGAGAGTGTGTTAAAAGGAGTGTGTTCCTAACACTCCTCTATTACATATAGTTAAACAGGCCCGTAAGTCTGTCAAGTCTAAAAGGCCTATTAAAAAGTCTGAGACTTAACCTTTTTAGTTAAATAGACTTTTAAAAAAGTTTTAATCCAACTTATTTAGTAAACAAATTAAGTCAGACCTCAGACAAATTAGACTATAGGCCATTGACGAGCGATTTGGTTCATTTCCACCAATACCTGTTATGCAGGTTACCAATTAAGAACTTCAGTAGTTAATCATTTTTGTAACAAAATCTACGATGATAGACGTATGGAGCATCGATGCTCCACAACTACATTTCATAGGATTTTACTCTTTGATGTGGAAAACTTGCATGTGAGAAGCACTAGTTTTATATTAGTTGTTCAACAAAAGATTAGCAAAGGCCCTTATCGTGTGAATTTGATACATGGAATGGTGATTTTATAAAATTAGAATAGAATTGAATGAATTGAAATGGAATGACCATTCTTAGTCCACAATTTGATAGTTTTCATAACAGAATATTGTCTTTCCAACCAAGCCATTTCATTGTTTGCTACACGAGATCAATGTGGAATAGAATCAAAACAAATCTATATAACATGAGAAAACAAACTGTGTTTGATAAAAAAAATTGTTATAAAACAAATAAGGTCAACTGTTTTGTAACAAGAATTTAATTTCGTGAGATGGATGCACACTTAAGAATAGGATAACGAATATTATTGTTAGTCTCTAAGGCATACACACCCTTAACTGCTTATTCGGTGACATGAGAGCATCAACTAGGTAAGGTAAGTGGTTTCTATATTCTATTTCCGACTTCTCAGGAAAAAAAAAGTCATGGTTAAATTAAAGTTTTGTTCTCTATATTTTTTATTTATTTTTAATTTAATTTTTATAATTTTTATAAAATCAATTCTCATATTTTAAATATTTTAAAAATAGTTTTTACTATTATTTTTTATTGTAATATTGTTATAACACTATTAGTTGACTAATTTAATAAATATTTTTTTGTTCAATAGGTATTTTTTAGATGTTCTTTTATATGTAAAACGCTTAATAGATACTTTTACATTCCAATAAATATTCATTTAGATGTTTATTTCTTTTGAGTATGTGTTCTTTTATTCAAGATGTTCTTTTTTATATTTTTTATGTAAATATTTAGTAAAGATTAAATTAATAGTGTTATAACGAAAATTGATATTAAAATTATTTTAAAAAATATTTATAAATATAATGATTAATTTTTTTTAAAAAAATTATAAAGACTAAATTAAAAATAGATGTAAATAATACGTCCTAAAATTTTAATTTAACCAAAAATCTTTCTTATGACCTTTGACCAATTTAATGAAGGATTGACACGCAATTATATTTCGATTCTGCTTTTTTTTTTGGTCCATTTCATTCTGCTTTATAAGTTGCCAAATGCCAACCACCCAGTTATTCCAAAAAAAGAAAAAGAAAAAAGCCAACCACCCATTCCAAACGGATGGAATTCTTCTTAAGTGGATTCAGTCCATGTCCATCAAAGATTATGGTGGATTTAGTCCATTAAATATGGATAGATGATTTTGAAGGTTCAAATCTGTTTTGAATAGGGAGATTAATAGGTTAATAAATTTATGATTGTACAAAATAATAATAGTTTTAGATCATCTTAAAAAAAAAAAATAAAGATCTCTCCCTTAAACTATTAAAGATCATTTTTCGGTAAGATCATTGTATACTATGCGTTTCGTTTTCAACTGTTGTGACATGTTATAAATAAATAAATAAATAAAGGGATTTTTTCACTTGAAAATGATTTTCATAAGAAGTTGAAAATTCAAATATGAACTAATAATCTTATAAAATAGAAATCTTAACAATTGAATAATCAATTGTGAATGTAACGCAATTTTCTATGAAAAATATATAGATTTATTGACTAAAAAACGATTTTATTGTATCATGAGTGTTTGTTAGAATATTAAAGCTAAGCTTTAGGGTTTATAAGATGACATTAATCTTGTGAAGAGTATGGAACTTCATAATATTGTGGTAAATATGGATTTAGAAGTGACTATTCTTGGTATCTAATTTTGTTCATAATTTTTTTTATTTTTGTTACTTAATCAAGGTATGAACACTCAATTTTGTTCGTAAAGTTTATTTTTAAACCTTGAAAAAATGAATAAAAATCTAAAAAAAATAAAACGAAAAATGAAAAAAATGAAGAAAGTTGAAAAATTAAAGTGTCTAAGTCCCACATTGGAGAAGTCATGCTCCTTCCCCCTCCTCTCCTCCTATATATCGGGGTGGTTCTCATTTGTTTTGGACACATCTAAAAAAAAATTACACACTTGGGCTTAATACAAAGTATAAGAGTCCGAGAACTTTAGTAAATTTTTTACTTGAGTTTAATACTAAGTATAAGAGCCCGAGACTTTAGTAAAAAAATTTTCTTCCATGCAAGTGGGTTGCTTTTCAAGGTTCGATTTGAAGAGAATGCGTGAGGCTCTGTGTAGAATTTTTTGAGCATAACATTTTTATATGCCTTTGAGGTAAGCTTGCTCTCCCTTTCTTTTTTTATTTTTGGTTTGTCTGTATTTTTTTATTTTAAGAAAAAATATAAAAATTTATAAAAAAGAAAAAAATTTAAAAATAAAAAATAAAAAAAAAAATGTTAAAGGATAAAAAAAAATAAAAAAATTTGTTTTTCGTTGTTGTGTTTAATTTGATTTTTATGTTATTTTATTTACTTGACTCATGGTATGACAATGTGTTTTTGTGTAACTACTTAGTTGTCCTTGTGTATGCCTTAAAATAAAATAAAAATCTTTTAATCCATGCAATGACCAATAATGATGATTGAATAGCGGATGCTATCTTTAATGTCGTTTGAATCATAAGAGTTTATTGAGTAGACTGGTACTAATTTGAACCTCATGTAAGAATAGATTTGTTTTCAAACAAAATCCCTTTTCAAAAATCTCTTTCTTAATTAAAATCAACCAACTCACAATCATTTTCTAAAGAACTACGTGACTTTGAGTTCTCCATTGCACCAGGAGATACGTAGGAGTAGAAATTCATTTTTGTTAAGTCAAAAAATAAATTTTCATAATTTAGTTATTCATTTTCTTTCTTTTAAAATAAAAATAAAAATTTAGTTATAAAGTCTTTTTCTAAAAAGGGTAAAAATAAATATATTTGAGATTATTAAATTTTACACAACTAACATAAGGTAACGTTCCTGAAACGGACAGTGTAGGGTGCTAACACCTTCCCTACCTATAATCGACTCCCGAATCCAAACTCATTTTTAAAAGACCTGTTTACCTGATTAAAGAATTTTTTTAATATTTTTTTAATTTAAATAAATATTGATGGTGATTTCATTAATTTTTAAAATCAAATATTTTTGTTCGTTCCGTCGCGATCTCGGTTGTGATAATTATAAATTTCATGTTTGAAAAGTGTTTGGCCACTCATCATTATATTTCACTTGTCCGAGAGTTTTGAGCTTTGTGCCGTGATGATTGGATGGCATAATGTTGACTCATTAGTTTAGAGAAAATACTATGTATGTAATTTTTTTTATTAGGTTAGGTCACTCAAGTTTATTCTTTTATACTATTATAGATGTCTTTTTCCAACCTCTTCTTAACCTCCTATGGTAAGACTTCATGAGGAGTCTCATATGCGATTGTAGTTTTGTTCTCCATTGATGATTAAAAAAAATGATAGTTATACTGATAAATAAAATTGTGTTTAGTAGAATTTATATGTTCTTATTTATATTAATTAATATATAAAGCCAAAATTTCATTGTTAATGAAAATTAAAAACAATAATATGTTATTGCACTTCTTATCTTTTTTATTTATTTATCTTTGACCATGTATCCTTACAAGTATTGTTGTGAAACTACACTTCCAATCTTTAAAAGGTGTTTCTAAATTATTCATAGAAATCTTAATTATTAAGTTTTGAATTAAATTTAAAATCATATTATTTCTACCAAAAAAAATAAATTATTAAATTATGGTATATTCAGATAAATTTTTTTATTTTTAATTACATTGACATTTGCATTGTAAGTTTAAAAAAAAAGGTAAAATACTCCAACCTTCCTTTGATTTGTACAATTTTTCATATACACTATTTTTAAAAATTACACAAAATTCTCTTCACACTTATACAAACATTTGTATTTTGAAAAAATGCTACACATAATCAATGTTACTTGTAAGACTAAAAGTCTAAAATTGACTAACAGAGTCGTTAATCATAATCAATGTTGCTTGTAAGACTAAAAGTCTAAAATTGACTAATAGAGTCATTAATCAATTATTAATGATTTTGAAATGTCATTTCTATCCTAAATTTCATCAATATTGCTTGTAATATGGAAGAAATTAAGGGTAGAAATTTAAGAATAAAAATGTCATTTTAAGAAAAAATATTCAGTATTACAAGTAACATTGATATAATTAAGGATAAAAATATTATTTTAAGATCATTAATGATTGATTAATGACCCTAGTAGTCAATATTAAACTTATTGTGCATAACTAAATTTAGTATTTTTTTCAAAATACGAGAAGTGTTTATATAAGTGTTGAGAACTTTTAATAATAGATTGGATATAAGAAAAATCAGACAAATAGAAGGGAGGTTAGAGTATTTTATTCAAAAAAATTTAAAATCTTGTACCCAAAATAATAAACATTAAAATAGGAGTACGTAACTTTACAAAGTATATTTTAAATTTACAAATTACAAAACAAAGAAATATATATAAATTTATGTATTGAGACATGTCAGCTGTAGTTGGTTATTGTATATTAATATCTTCTTCCTCTTCCTTTTTCTTTCTTGTTGCCGTTTCTAATAACCATTCACATGAAGCAGCAAGGAGAATGTCTGCAGACAGTTGAAACAGAAGGCCTGAAAGTAAAACTTTCATTATTTGAGAATACAATATTTACAGAAGGAAACAATGTTCTCTTCCAAAAGGGAAAATTAAATGCTTAGCCACCAGGAAAAGAAAAAGAGAGTAGAAAACAAAAGACAAACTGTATATGACTAGTTAGTCAATGTTAAAGCCTCCACAATTAGTGATGATAGATATAGTGATTTGCCATGTATAATAATCTCTTTCTGTGTGTGTTCTGTATATTTGATTCGTATGGGACTAAATCATTAAGCACCTCATTGTTGCCGAAGATCCCACTCAGATGATGAGATACAGCAAACATACATCCAAATGAAGGCGATGTATGAGCAGCAAAGCCATGTCCCATTGGGACAAGCAAAGATAATGTTAAATGCCAGAGCCAAGCCAAGACAAATACCAATGTGCACTCTTTCTTTGTTGTAAGCTATGATGCTGTGTTTGGAGATTTTCCAGAACCATCTAAGACGATTTCAAATAGATCAGCCTCAGACTCCTCATCAAATTCTATCGCTCGATTATTATTATTCCCATTGTTGTGGCTTCCTTTGGTTGTAGACCGATTAAGCCACTGAGAATCAATCCTTCCCATGGAGAATAGCTCCTTGCTGTCATCGTAGCCCAGAGTAGCAGCAGGGGAATTTACAAGTGGGGCTATAAAGCATGGATTTGGTGTTCTCTGTGCATTTGCAGGTGCATATTTGAATGCACTTTGTCCAAAATTCACTAATAACAGAATGTCTATATTTGAAGCCATGGTTGGATAGAGTGGAGTGCCAAATTCCTCCGACTGGCAGTGGATGACATGCACCAACTCTGAGTCTAACGTGAAGAAAACCTTCTTTTGCCTAGGATCAAACCCACAACCAATCACCTTATCAGTTCCTACCCATTCTGCCTTCTCGGATTCGAATACAAGTTTCATTCCTGTAACGAAGTTTCACACTTAGATGTCTCAAAAGAAACGCAAATAATATACCAAAAAAATAAACCATGTTTGTAATTGTATGTAAGTATGTGTCTTATGTTTCCATCTGTTCTGTTTTTGGAATCCCAATAGACAAAACAAAATAATAATAAATGGCCATGTGGTTATAATGTGGATTGTGAAACATTTCATGTGGGCCTTTCATAGTGTTGTCATTTTAGGCGAGATTAGAGATTTGTCTTGAGTTGGGTTATCTTTGTTCCCTTTCTAACACATGAGCGCAAAACAAAAAAAAGTTGTAAATTGTGAATCTGTACTGCACTCATCAGTTTCACCTGAACATCCTGTCCACCAGTCTACAAATCTTGACCTAAAGGAATGAAATGAACTTAAAATGGTAAACAAATGAACGCGGAAAAGCAATTAGCTAAGGACAAGTAATTGATTAGTTACCATCAAGATAGACAGAACCGTTGGAGTTGAAGCCAATGCTCCCAGGGTAGCTGCCTGGAACTCTCAAAGGAACAGAACCTCCTGCTGTTAACCCCAATGAGAACATCACAGATTCACTCTTTCCACCCTCTCTTCTGTCAAGTTTCATTTCCTCAACACTGTTGATTTTATGACTATTACTGCTTGTAACATGGACCAAAGCCACCGAATTCCCTTTAGCATTTGAATTACCTTGAATGAGGAGCTTTGTCTTCTCACCTTCTCCACTCTTCCCAACCGATTCATAGTCATCACCACGAGAATACAAGATGGTAATTTCAAAATAGGCTTCTTGTGGGAAGGCATAGTTTCCCAAAGGAGGACCAGGCAGAGGCAGAGCCGTTCTAATGACAGAAGCAACAGTCATAGAAGGGTTGCTTTGATGAGACTTTTTCAGGCCAGGATTCATTCTTACCTTTTGCATAAACTCAGCAGATCCCTGAGACACTTCCCAGCTTATCTCAGCCTCTGATTCTCTTCCATAATCACCTGCTGCTGGTGCTGCACATACTCCTAACAGTGCTGCTCTCTTTGAAGGAGATGGTGTGTAGCTCTTGTAGCCCGTGAAAGCAAATCGAGACCACCCGTTTTCAACAGCATCAGCTGCCATAGAGGGATGATCAGCCCAGCTGAACAAAGTTCTCCTTCCAGAGACCCCACCACGAAACACATAATAATTATTACCCTTGTTCTTGCTCCCTTGATCCATTTGATGATGGACAGTTGGCTGGTGATGAAGTCTAGAAATCCCATTCCCTGCTTGGAGATTCTCCATTCTGGTAAGGCTAGCCGGTTCAACAAAATTTCTACGCTTTCTGTGATGACACCAACGCCATATAAAAACCAGCAAAAGGATTGAAACACATCCCACGGCTGATGCCCCCACGGCAACATGAATCCACTGGCTCATCTCTTCTTCTTCTTCTGCCAGAAATTGAATTCAGATTCTTTATGCTTTGTTTTCCTTTCAGTTTTGTATGCATAGATTGGTTGTGATCGGAGAGGGTGGGGTTTGTTTGGAGGAATAATGGTAAAAAGGAAGAAAATAAAATAATGGTTTGGAGGAGAAAATTAAAATAAGGGGGCTGGCGGGCGTGGACTAGGACTGGTTCAATCAAAGCATTCAGCACGGAGGCGCTAGAAGGCGTTATCAAATCTTGAAGAGGCACACAACTACACAAGGTTGCCTTTTCCTTTATTCAAGAAATTCATTCATTTCTCAATTCCCTATAATTTAATTTATGGGAACCGACCAACTGTCCTTAATAAGCAACGAAGGCGCCTGTTGATTTATCTTTACTTTGTTTTCAAAGGAGAGAGAAAGAAAATGAACAAGGTTGCTTTCAGTTGTTCTGCTCTGCTTTACGAGAAATATTTGTATAAAGTAAACCAATTAGATATTATTAATTATAATATAAAGATTTATATAATTATTTATTAATTGAATCTGCATAATTAAATAAACAAAATTTACTTAAGTCTTCTCCGGCTTTGCAAATATTTGCAATCACTTCTAGAAAGCTAGTGGTCAAATCGTAATTAGCAGAGACAGTTTTCCACTAATCAAAAACAAAATTAATAAAAGAAAGGATGTTCGTACCAAACAAAAAAATATAATAAAGAAAGAATGAAAGGGATGCTTTTTCTTGTTGTTGGCATTACAACCACTCCTTCAGAGCAAAAAGTTCCAAATGCGAACTGGGTGCTTTTAGTGAGTTCTTATTCGTCTGAAGGACATTGGTTGGGTTCTATCGTTCTCAGTACTACCAAAAAATATAAAAAAAAAAAATAGGCTTCAAAGTAGAGAGCTTGAGACGATGGCCCATTGGAACACCAGAAAGACAGAGACCCCAAAAAAGTTAAAAAGAAAAATAGGAGGAAAGGAAACAGATAAACATAAGTTTTGTTGTTGGAAAGTGTTTGGACAGTTTTTTGTCGCCTGACAGTTAATATTATGTTAATCGACCTTTTGTTCTTCTTGTACGGTATTTAAATATTTTTTTATTAATAAAATGTAATAAAATAAATAAGAATAGATTGAAAATAGAATAAAATGAATGTAATATAAATATTTTTTTATTTAAAAGATTAATAAAAGAATAGAATGAAAATAATTTTACTTTAATTTTAGAAAGAATAAAAATTAAAACTTTAAAGAGAAGAAAAAAAAATAATTTTTTATATATTTTTTTTTTTTATTTATTTTAAAACTCTCAAATATAATAATTTTTTTTTCTTTCGTTACCTATCAATCATCTAAAGAGAGTGTTAAATTCTATTAGCTTTTTTGTTAATTTGATAGCGGATCACTAACGAGATCTTCTATTGGAAAACAATAATGCTTTTCAACACAAAACTTTAAATACATAAATGAGGTTTTTTTTTTCTACTTGATATAGATAAATCAGTTTAAATTTAAAAAAAAACTCACATTTTTATTTAAAACAAAAAATTCCATCTTTTATTTATAATATCACATTTTAAGGAGTATAAACTGTTTTCTATATATAAAACAAAATGCCTGAAATATGTTTGCAACTACTTGAAAACTCAATTGATTTTATAAAGGAACTTACTTGTTTGAAAACTATAAAATACATATTGATTTGATTTTAGTTTTTTTAATCTTTTTAGTATATCCTGATATGTAATACCTCAGTAGAAAAAAAAATAATTGACTCAGTATAAGATTAAGCTTCATTCTTCTAATTTTAATTGTGTACATATAAAATATGTGCATATGTTTTATCTTATCTTATTTGTTTTGATTATAAACTTTTATAATTCTTCTTTTATCATACTATTATACGTAAGGGTAATAAAATAAAATAAACTTAACTTATCATTTATTTGTGCTTATTAAAAAAAAACCGGTCTAGAAATCTATTCAAACCATATTGTTTTATAATAAATTTTGCATGTAAAAATCTAATTTCTAAATCAAATTAATTTTTTAATGATTCAGAAAAAACAGTGTATTGAATGGACTTCCAACATTCCATTCCATTGCACCTGGTGGGAATTTTAAGTGAGTCGATGCACTCTGCCACCAATGCACCTGACATCATAATTCATTGTTTTTATGTTTAATAACTGGTTGAGGTTTGAGAGAAAAACACTTCCACATGTAAAATTTGTCTTACTCGATGAATAATGGTTCTTCCAGATGGCAAACTCATTGTTGAGGGACACCTAAATATGGCCAATTGGCCATGGACCATGGTGGAGCCGAACTAGGTGCAGGAAAATAAATACAGTATAACTTTACTAGTACGAAATTTGTGAAGTGGTATTTTAAGACATTTTTGGTGAAAATATTCAATATCTAACGTACTCTTTTAATTTCATATTACTAAGATAATCCTGATCTCTCTTGTGTTGAAATCAAAACTTCAACCAACATTTATTAATCTTCAGAAATTGAGGTACTCTCCTTATTCTGAAGTTGCTAATATCTTTATAGTCTAGTTTCATCTTGGTTTTATTCAGAACAGAAAGCATAAAGAAGCAATGAACCGAATAATTAATAATCATTCTCTGACCAATTAATCTGATGATGATACATAATTGAATCGCTTTTTCAGATTGATGCAGCTGAGAAAAAGTAGATATCATTATTTAAATTATAGCTAATGGCTTTATAGTGTTATTATATTTCGTAAGATGGTGATCTATCTTAATGACTTGACCAATAAGAGTTACCTGCATTTTTTCCCCTTTTAATCCAAAGATAAGTAAAAGAAAGGTACTTTCTTTTTTAAGTTGAATCACATGTGGTATGTGATTGATAATTGTAAATTGAAATGTTTTAAAGAAAATTTACATCTTGTTATGAAATTTTGCAAAACATTAGGAACCTTTAAGAATAAAATTGGATTTTTAAGTACCCAAAAAAAATTGGATTTTTTTTGCTATATATTAATCAAGGCGTAAAATCATTTGAAAAAAAAAAAAAGAAACAAAGAAACAAAGAGGTTCAAGATACTTAAAATTTTAATGACGCAGCAGGTCAGTGCCTCTGCACAAATTTTAGGTGCCAAAGTTGTCATAAAACGCAGGTAAAAGGTTTACAAATTGGCGCCACAAGTCAAGAACTTCTGCGAGGGATTTAGTTCTACAAAGAAAGCATATAACTAGGAATTTTGTATAAATAATTTTTTTTCTTTAGATGATCCGGATTCCCTGGCAGGGATATGCTAATGCTATGCTACCATTCTGGCACACAAATGTTCTCTAACAATTCTTTCCCCTTTTTTTGTTCGTAAGAAAAAAATATTTTTCTTGGTGGCGAATTATATCCTTATTTCCTTTCTGATAAATATTACGAGTTTAAGGAGAGCAATAGCGCATATAAACAAGAAACTCAGTCACCCAAAGTTTCTTATGTGGGGGCATTCATAAACAGAATATATCAGTGCTAGATGAAAAGCATGTAATATTCACAGTAGCAGGGTGCAATCCCCAAGTCGATGAAAACAGGATTCTGACTCTTCTCTTAAAAGGATCAAGAAAGATGAAACGCAGTCACATGCAGAGGAAGACAGTAGAACGAAAAGTTCTTTTCTAATAAAGTAAAAGGGAAAGGGGAAGAAAGCCAACATTGATGGTAATGATCAGCATATGGAAAAAGAGTCATTCCTGGCAGAATTAAAATTCTAGAGCAATTAAGTAAGAGCTCATAATCTCCTTTGTCCCCCTTTCTTGCAGACCAAAAGTTCCCCCAATGGATAGTAAACCGCTGTGGAAGTTGCTTGCAAAAAGGAAAGGGTCCTGGGTTCCTAACATTAACTTAACCCTAACAAAATAACATGTCACTCAATGTCACGTATGCGTCAGCACAACAGTCAAGAAGCATGAGGACCGGAAGCACTCTCTGTCTGTAATGTATCTATAATAGAGATGGCTTTTATATTTATATCTATACTGGTAGAGCAACCTACAGCCAACTCCATTTATCTAAACGGCCGAGTGCAAGTTTTGAACACGAAACAGTCCCTTATACAGTACAGGCTAGTAGTTATCACTTAGCTACTCGACCAAGAATTTGCAATGGAGAACAGACCAAAAGCTTAATTTCCTTGTTCCTTCTCTGTTCGATTTATCCTTTGAACTCGCCTAGTATCTTCTATGCAATTGTTTGCTTTGATTCCTTGGATTTCATTAGAGGATCACATAGTTCCATTAGTATGTTCCAAGTTACCTTGTCCTTGCTCCATTAATTTCCTCTAGTATGAAAGCTTGACATGCATCATAATATGGAAAACTTTATTTTTTCTACTTTGAATATTTACTTAT
This sequence comes from Ormosia semicastrata, assembly GCA_029884595.1. Taxonomy (NCBI): domain Eukaryota; kingdom Viridiplantae; phylum Streptophyta; class Magnoliopsida; order Fabales; family Fabaceae; genus Ormosia; species Ormosia semicastrata. Next base: position 8,411,422 of record JAQQTO010000046.1, on the reverse strand, counting down.
CTAGTTACCTTGATATTTCTTTCTTGTTGATAATACTTAATATGCAAATATATCTATACTTTTATGAGTGTAAAGATTCATTATATTGAAGCACATGAAGTATATGTAAAAAAGTAGGCTGGCCTATCTTGACCCGACTTAACTCACGTGGACTGGGGAGAAAGGCCCACATACTAAATATGCATTTGAAGCAAGTCCATGAACAAGAGCAAGAGCGTCAGACCTCAGGACTAGAAGGCTAGAAGCAGCTCAATCAGATGAGGTTCGTATCTGGGATTCGGAATCGTAAGTACAATATTACAACATAAAATAGAGGCTTTTGCTGAATATGACGGCTTATTGGGATGGAGTGATTCTTTTTATATGGAGCTCGACGATTAATTAATTACCCAAATTGAGAAGAAACTACGTTAAATTGAGGATAGTGTAGCATCTTGGGGCTTTCATCTAGGATTGACAATAAAATTTATTAATTTTTAATCTATGTAATTCATTTATATTAAAATTAATTCACTTTATTCAATTAAAATAATATATTTTATTAAATTGAATCTAATAGATTAAATTTAGTTATAAATAATTAGTAATTCAATCAAAAATATACATTAAATATTCAATGAATATTCATTTAAAAATTAATTCAATGGATATTCAATATTTTTTTTTTGTTCAAACAATTGAACATTTTCAAGTTTCCTTTTTTAGTTCAATACTTTAATTTTCAGTGAAGTCTAAAAGTTTTATAACACAGTGTTGAGTCCCAAAAGTCTAATGTCAAATGGAAAAAATTTTAGAGAGATTTTTTTTAAAGAGAGAAAATTTAAAAAAAAAAAACATTTTTTAGAGAAAGAAATATTTTTTAGAGAGAGAAAGTGAAAATTTTTAGAAAGAGAGAGTGAATATTTTTAGAGAGAAAAATATTTTTTAGATAGAGAATGAAAATTTTAGATAAAAAAAATTTAGAAAGAAAATTTTTTTAGAGAAAGTGAAAATTTTTAGAGAGAGAATGAAAATTTTTAGAGAGAAAATTTTTTTTTATAAAGAGAAATATTTTTTAGAGAGAATAAAAACTTTTAGAGATAAATTTTTTTAAATAAATGAGTTAATATTCATCCATCCAATTGATGCAAACCAAGAATGATGTCCAATTTAAGGTCCATTTGATTTTTGATGAAAATTTTATTTTCATTAGTAATGAACCTATTGATTTGTTTTGGCTATATATTGTGCTATAGATCTCCGATTGGTGCATTCTTTGGTGTGTTGGAAAGCTAATGAACTTATCTACAAATCTTATTTCAAGTTTCTTGACTAGATTCAACTTCTATCATGGTGAAAAATGGGCTGGAAGTTGAAGACGAATTTTTGAACAAATTTTTCTAATTTATTTCTATTAAATAAAGTGTAATAAACTTTGTGTGTGGACCGTGCACATTTTTATTAAGCTTCTTGGGAGGGCAACCTTTGGCTTGCATGCCTAGGTAACTCCTTTTTAGAAGTCATGAACCACTTTTATTATCTACTTAATTGTCATCAGTTACTTTAATTAGTCACTTAGTGGATTAATTATTACTTTTATGGAGAATTTGTCACAATTATGGTGACCTTCTGTATGAATATTCTATGCAGTCCCTAAACTCTATATATGTACACATCTATGATGAATGAAAAAAAAAATTTTGGATGTTCAATTTGGATTTGTTCCAATTGTGAGAGTGTTTAGTCTCTCTTAAGTTCTTCATTGAACCAACCTCTTTGATCTTATCAAGAGTCCAAGACCCTTGTGGCTATCCTCACCTTGGCTTATCAATTCTCCTTGAAATTGTGGCGCCTATCATTCCATTCCTTATCTTGTCCATTTGATTATTTTTCTTCTTCTTCTTCGAATTGTGGTTGGTTACTCAAGGATAGATCCGAATTTCTACATGATCTTTTTTTTTAGGATCTTATCATGTGGTATCTAGAGTCATCCTTCATAGAGTGATTTTTTATCTTGTTCTTCGATTTTTTTTTCCAAAAAAAAAAATTCTTCTTCCCACCACATATCATGGCAACACTATTCCTTGAAATGGAAAGATTGCAAAGACGAATGGAGGAGTTCAATGAGATGCTTGAAAAGTTAGGAGAAATAAAAAGGAGAAGGCATGGAGGAAGGAGATATGAGAGAAGAGATAAAGAAATTGAAAGGGAGAAAAAGGAGAACAAAAAAAGGGTGAGAAAAGAGGAAATAATGAAAAGACAAACAGAAAGTTTTGAAGTACATGTGAAGAAAATGGCTGAAGACTCCAAAAAAGAAAGTGAGATGAACAAAACAAACTTGAATGCTTGTTTTGATGCTATTCCTAATTCTTTGCATAGTTGTGTTGATTCTCTTGTGAAGGAGATTGAGTGTGTTCTTCCAAAGGAAGCTTGTAAGACATTCAATGAAATTGAAGATGTTCCTCCAAAGGAAGCTTGCAAGACATTCAATGAAATTGAAGATGAGATTCCAAAGGAAGCTTGCACAATCAATGAAATTGAAGATGAAATTCCAAAGGAAGAATGCAAAGCATCAATTGAAGTTGAATTGCAAGAGGAAGATAAGGAGATGAAGACGACTAGAGAGTGACTTACACTTAAAGCTGAGAATAAGTCTTCAAATTCACTTGGAAAGTCATGGCAATCTATTACTCTAACACCTACTTCTAGATTAGGTTGTGGAATCAAATGTTGGGATTCTTCTACTTTGGTTCATTTGTCTAACATTTTTCCCCTAAGTCATGAAGAAAAGAATAGTGAAGGCCAAACCAACAAAAGTAAAAAGCAAGAGAAAAATAGTGAGAAGGAAGAGAATGAAAAAGATATTGAGGAAAAAGTAAAGAGACTCTTTATGAACAAAAATGAGGTGGAAAAGCATTCTTTGAAGAGGCAAAAGTTGAAAGAAAAATTGAGAGTCTTCCTATAAAAGAAAATAAGGAAATTGAAGGAGTTGTGTTTGAACTAGGAGGATGAAGACGATTTCCAAAGACAATAAATTTGAGGTCGAATTCTCTTCAAGGGGGAGGGAATGATGCAAACCAAGAATGATGTCAAATTTAAGGCCAATTTGATTTTTGATGAAAATTTTATTTTCATTAGTAATGAACCTGTTGACTTTTTTTGGCTATATATTGCGCTACAGATCTCTGATTGGTGCATTTTTTGGTGCGTTGAAAAGCTAAAGAACTTATTTACAAATCTTATTTCGAGCTTCTTGACCAGATTCGGCTTCTGTCATGGTGAAAAATGGGCTGGAAGTTGAAGATGAATTTTTGGACGGAATTTTCTAGTTTATTTCTATTAAATAAAGTGTAATAAACTTTGTCTGTGGACGGTGCACATTTTTATTAAGCTTTTTGGGAGGGCAACCTTTGACTTGCATGCCTAGGTAACTCCTTTTTAGAAGTCATGAATCATTTTTATTATCCATTTAATTGTCATTAGTTACTTTAATTAGTCACTTAGTGGATTAGTTATTGCTTTTATGGGGAATTTGTCACAATTATGCCGACCTTTTGTATGAATATTCTATACAGTCCCTAAACTCTATATATGTACACATCTATGATGAATGAAAAAAAAACTTTTGGATGTTTAATTTGGATTTGTTCTAATTGTGAGAGTGTTTAACCTCTCTTAGGTTCTTCATTGAACCAACCCCTTTGATCTTATCAAAAGTCCAAGACCCTTATGGCGATTCTCACCTTAACTTATCAATTCTCCTTGGAATTGTGGCGCCTACCATTTCATTCCTTATCTTGTCCATTTGATTGTTTTCTTCTTCTTCGAATTGTGGTTGGTTACTCAAGGATAAATCCGAATTTCTATATGATCTTTTTTTTTTAAGATCATATCACCAATCCATTAAAATAGATTAATGGATAAATTGAATATCCATCTATTAAATTAAGTCATGGATGAATTAGATAATATTAAACATTTTATAATTTGATTTTAAATAGATTAATAATTTATTTTGAATCCATCCTTTATGATCAAATTCAAAATCAAACTAATTCATACATTTCACACTCCACTTTCATCCATACGCGGAACTAATTCACTGTCTATGGATGTGAAGTGTCTGGTTAACACTGGTTAATTTCCTCCATTCTAGACTCAAGTGATCACGTCTGATTTTCTTTACTAATTTAGGTTCAGGCTTGCAACGGTATTCATCTACTCTAAACCAGTTCATATATATAATTTTTCACCCTTCCATGGAGTTTATTAATGAGACTGAATTTATTCCTGAAGTGTATGACAAACATAATGGAATAGAAAGATTGCAATTTGTCACTACCATTGGTGTTTCACTTTCGAGTACCCTCTACTACATTCTTCAATTTAATAATGATTATATTGTGTTACTTATTTATTGCTTGCAAATCTTAAGTTTAAGTATGTGTGGAGAGCGGCGACCAAACTGAAATGCATAATTTTTATTTTTTATTACTTTGCTCTCCATTCCATCTTGGTTTAAACTTTATTAAAATTTATTTAAGATTAAAACCTAAACATCTGCATAAAGCATATGAAGGGGTTTATGTCTCTCACCCAGTATCCCTGAATTCACACTTCCGGATCTCAGTAGTATTATTAGGTTTACAAACTGCTTAAACTATATATCCGGAGGCAAATAATTATAATTAAATTTTCCAGATATTCTGTTGATATAAGTGGAACTTACTTGGAAGTTTGAAGTCATATCAAGTTTCTAAGAAATTTCAGGTTGGACCTATCTTACCTCTGAAAGAATTCTTCTCTCTCTCTCTTTCTCTCTATGGATTCTGATCAGGTGCAATTCACAAAAGAACTACACCTCCTGCAGTTTCTCATCTGACGGTTGCAAAATAAAAATCATGTTAAATTTTAATATTTTATCATTAGAAATAAAAAATTTAACGGTTCAGATCGCATGCAGTTTCTTTGAAACTGCCAGGGGATCGTGATCCATATATATATATTTGACTATCAATAGATTTTCTTTTTATTTTCATGTGAATTTTTTCAATAACCACTGAAATATAGAAGTGTTAAGTACATAATTTGGCTTTTTTGTGAACTGTGGTTGAAAGGGATGCATTTATATGGCCTTCAAATAAACAGAAAGGAATTTTCAGTGCAGTATTTCATTTGCTTCTCGGTTAACTGGATGTAGGGTTGCATTTGATAATTGATATAAGTACCGTTGTTAAAAATGGGTCAATTCAGTTATAGTAATTTATGGTTTTAAGTAATCTTTGTAAAGGTTTCGGATGACTGCTGGTTCTAGATAGAAATCGTTTTCTTTATTGCTTTCCTGCTAGGATTCTATGTGCACTTGCCTTTCCAACTTGCATGTTACACTTTGAATAAGTGAAGTACACTTTGGTTTCCGTTTGACGAAATGTAACATACGGATTATTATCTAATGACTCAGTTGCTTAAAATTTGAACCCATTTGATTGTTTATTATTATCTAATGACGAAGCTACTTTACCCTTTAATGTGAATGCATGGACCAGATCTGAATCTATATTCTATCTGATGTCAAAAAAATTGAAGGATTGGACGAAAATGTGAGTTAGGTTGATTCAGGGTATAAGAAAAGATTTCAACTTTGTACATCTGTTTTCCACCTGAGTAGGCCGTAGCAAGAATTCAGTCTTAACTGTGTTACCCGTAAACTGCCGCCCAGGTTAAAGGACCAATCTGAACAAGGAAATGCATCATGATCTTCAATAATCAACTAGTAAATAAGTTTTCAAAGTTAAAGCTCCCACACTAACTTATATCATTTTCCTCTTGGAGTCAGTTTGGCATGTCTTAAAATTGGGGATTGAAAGTTCAGGAATTAACTTTTCCTGAAAAATTCTATGAAAACCTACCCTCGCCAAGTTATCAGGGGATACCAAGCGTAACCTTTATTCCTTTCCTTCTTTGTAAACTTCTCTTTGATCCAGAAACATGTCTGTATCTAATTCCAACCTGGAACTGATTGTGTAATTTGTAGTCCTGCATTAGATACTTTTTGGTTCTAGAGGTTTCATCTCTCTTGTGAACATTTGGTACATGATTAATCATGAAATTGTTGAACTTTGGTTTACTTTAACAATGTTCCTCACAGAACTGTCATATGCATAGTTACTAAAGTTTCAGCAGTGTTATGGAGTACGCACAATCGGTGATGATTGTACCTGTTAGTAGTTTCCTTACCACACGATGGTATTGTGTATTAATGTTTTATCTTAACTATTATATGACTAGCTAGTCTTTGAGAATTGAGATATACTATCGTTTTCTGATCTTCAAGAAACCTGTTTAAGTATCTTCGTATTTAGTCTAAATACAATAAATTCTCATTTAATAAATTGGTTTTTCAATGTGTCTTGATTGCTTTTGGCCAAATTTTTATTTTAGAATTCTTAGTTATATCAGAAAATGTACTGAATACTGATCTTGAGGGCAGATGCATCTGTTATTGCTGGTGTTCAGTACCCCCTTCTCAGCAGAAGTCCTCGAGTCAAGTGGAGCTGTATAGCTTTTTAGCTCACTAATGTGATTTGATGTTCTGGTGACTGGTCCAATTAGTTATGTTTAATCATCTGAGTTTCACTATAGCTTGGGTCTCTTTCGCTTCAATTACAAGAATGTTATTCTTGCAGGTTTCAAATTGATGCAATTAAGTCTTCATTAATCTAATGTTGACATAATCTTGTCTCTTGCTAATGTTTTTTTTTTTTTTTACATATTAATTGTTCACACAATTTTGAAATAAAGTGACAATAAGATAAAATTCTTCTCAAAATAATAATCTAGAATTCAAACTCTCTCACATTGCAAATAAAATTTGCTTATGATGCAGTCTACTTCTACTGCAACCAACCACCGTTGAGTTGTCTTTTGCTAATGTAGGAAATGTCCCTTTTCTATATGTGACATAAAAATTGATATGATTTTTTTAACTGATTTACTGAAGTGGAAATGACTTGGTATAAGGTGCGTGAGCAAGAAGAGTAGCCATGCCAATATTAGTCAGTCTAGAGGTTTATTTGTATTAATTTGAAAATTAGAGGAAAATTAAACCAAATAGATATACATCCTGCTACTAGGCCGATTCATTGAATAGGAACCTGGGTGGGGACTAGGGATGTTAAATTCCTAACAGCAAAATGAGATTAGATTTTTGTCTCGTGGCCGCAAAACATGTGCTTTCTTAAATTTATGGCTGCTAAGAAAGGTAGACGGTGGTTAATTCATAATGGACGATTCATGGAGCTACTTAGTTATCCATGTAGTGAAGAAACTGCAAGTTGCACTTAACAATTAGATGTCCAATTCATGCATCTTTATTTACTGGTGCAAAACCAGGATGGAAGCACAGTAGAGGTTTTCCTTTATTAAATATGTTTTAGCCTTTGATAAAGACTCGAGATAGTAGCATTGTCAAATGCGTCATGATTTATTAAGGCAAAATAATTTAAGGATTGTTATTATAACCATTAGTGGACAAAATGGACTGCCGACTGAACCTGCTCCACGTTGGGCAGTCCGGTGGAGCCCGCGTCCTGCATCAGTTAATTTTCCATCCTCCTTTCTTCGTCTTACATGATACATTGAATTGGATTTCTCACTATCCTTAAAAATATGTTAAAAACAAACTGGGATTTTATCATTTCTTGTGTGAGGGTTAACAAATCTTTGTGTAAAAGTTGTTTGTTTTTCTTTTTTCTTTGAAAATAATATTTGTCATATAACTGATATTCTAAACAGGAAAAAAAATATGTACAGAAAAAGAAAGATTCATATCAAAGTAGATTATATATATATTCCCTAGTCGTTTGATAAATGAAGCTGAAGAAAAGGATGCCAGCCGTTGGGAGTGACCCTCTGCTGAATCGCTATTATGCTGATGATGACCCAACATCCGGCACTTGCAATTCGTCAAATTATTATTTATTGTTGGACCTGTTATTCACATTAACTTATTAGTATCTCGTTCCAATTGATATGTGAACTCATACTGATTTAGCCAATAATAGATACGCTTCTCTACCGTATGAACAATACATTATACCACAAAAGAACGAATTCCCGAACCATCAAATACCCAATTTCCAAAAAAAAAAAACCAATGAACACATTTTGTTTATCAACTAATATTTCTGTTTAGCAAATTACCCCTATTAGTGGACACACACCGTTACTTTAAGCACTCTATTTCTATTTTTTAAAAATTATTGCATATTCTTGCAGCAACTATAAATCTATGTTCTAAGAAAATTTTTATCGTTAATTTTAATTATATTCATAAATTTTAAACAAACCAACTTAAACTAATTATGAAAATATTTTTGAAACATATATTTATTAAGAACATATTAGATAGAGGTATTCACAGGTTGGATTAGTTCGAGTTTTGATAAAAAAAAATTCAAATTGATCAATTTAATTAGTTCGAATTTGTGAAAGTTTTATCAATCAAACCAAATCAAACTAACTTGATTAAAATCATATTAGTTCATTTTGAACCATTGGGTCATTCATCTTTTTTGAAAACAAAAAAAATTATTGAGCAAACTCCACTATTCTAGAGTTGTACTACCAATTCAACTACCACTATATTTAAGGTTTTGGTCTTCTGATTTTGGGATGGTTTTTCGAATGAGGAATTAGGAACTAGAAAATTCTCTTAAGATAACAAAACGCATAGCATAGGGAATTAGAGATAATGTTTTTTAAAAAAAAAGGTTTGGTCAGATTTTTGGGTTCAAAATCACAAATTTGAAAATCAAAGTATATTTGGAATATAAAAAAAAGGTTTGATTTGTAAATTTTGTGTTTGAAACATTAAAAAATTAGAAATGATTTGATTTTTAAAACTTCATGGATTTCATTCATTTTGATTTATAAATTTTATCAAAGTTAATAGGATTTGTTATAATTTAATTTAATATAAAATAAATAAATTATTTTACCTTTAATAATTACTTTTAACTACTTCTCACATTAAAGATAAAAATATAAAAAAAAAACAAAATCAAATCAAATCAAATTATATTTTAATGAATTACAAAGATAAAATTTAATTTTTAAATTAATCCAAATATTTTTAAAAAATAATTTTTAAATACAAAATTTTATTTTTAAATTAATTCAATTCAATTTAAATCAAAATATTTCTAATTTTAAGTGATTCTAAATATTATAATAAAAACTAATTTTTATCAAAATTGATCTATTATAACTCGATTACTCAAACTAATTTAAACTAATTTAATTAATTTGATTTAAATTTCCAAATTCATTATGTGCGTCCAAACTAATGAACACCCTATTGCTAGAATTTATTCTTTTGCAGACCTCATATAGTATTTCGGAGCCTCTCGTAATTTCGGCGAATCTAACTCTTGGGTTGTACTTGCTGGATCTTCCTTGTCACTAGCCGAACGATCGATTTGAAATCATCTCACCATCCTTGTCCTGTTCGACCAATTAGAGCTCATCATATGCCATTTGAGGAAAATTACCTACCGTCTTGAGGGATGCCAAAACATATTAGGGTCTAGGGCGAGTGGCTGCTGCCTGGCCCATCCCATTCCACATTCCCCTTTTCGTTTCCCTTGCCTCAAAGCATTCACTTGTCTCGTTTCAGTTGTTTAGGGATGCCGTTTCTCCGAAGTCAAACATATTTCCATTTCCTTTTATTTGTACGTTTATTTTTATTTATTTGTTAAAGTTATTTGCTTATTGTATAAGAATTAAGTAAGTTATTAATTTTTTTTAATTATAAGCACAATTAATTTGATTGATTAAATTGTTTTTTATTGAAATGTTTAAAATTTTATTATCATTCTACTAATATTTTTTCTCACTTATTAATATTAAAGATAAAGTTAGAAAAAATAATTAATGACTCATTAATTTTTTAAATAGGTAAATAGTTTTGGACAAAATAAAATTTCTAAATAAACAGATAAATTCAGAAAAGTGAATAGAAGGATTACGAATCAGATGCTGAGCAATTAGGGCTTATTTGATATTTCATATAAGATTTGATAAAATAAGTTAATATCATATATTATAATATTATCAATTATTTAATATAAATATTATATTATATAAATTTATTTATCGAATTTTTATTATATATTAAAATAATAAATAATTTAATCAAGTCTTAACAAGTGAAATTAGACCGAATGAATTTTAATATATAAGTTCTTATAAAAATATTTTATTACAATTTTAAATATCTCAATATTATCAATTATTATGTATTATGTCTTATACTATCATATTTTATATTAACAAGTTTTATAATATCAAATTTAATATTATCAAATTTTATCATATTTTTCGTAACTAATGAGTCCTAAATGATTGATCATCGGGGTGGTATGCAAATTTATTGGCGCTGATGTTAAGAGGTCGTTAATCACCCATCTTTTCTGTACAATTTCCGCACTGCATTGGGAAGGAAATAACTCTTTATGACTACTAGTTAATTATAAAGCTGATAAAATGGGTTTAACCCGTCCGGTTAATCTACTAATCCGTTATTTTTTTATAGGTTGAGTTCAAAGATTGAACTCATATTTTTTTTTTTCAACTAAAGCGTAACCGCACTGTTAAAGGTTAGCTACATAACTTTTATGACTCTTTTTTAAAAAAATGATAAGTATCTATAAATGAAAAATTCTTTAAATGTTATTTAATTTATGTTTGAATATTTAATTAGACTATTTTAAAAATTATATTTTAGATATGTGATTTGTAATTTTTTACCATTATTATTTATTATTTTTTATAATATTTATTGATTTTTTATATAATTTTTTTTTTTTATTTTTCGACGTGTTAAGCTAATTGACCATTAATTCATCTATTTTTTCTCATTTTATCTTTTATGCGGGCCAACCTTCGCTTAAAGCGGGGTGGGTTAACTCTTCCGCTATTTTTAAAGCGAGTAACTTACCCCGCACATTTTAAGGGTTGAAGCGGGTTGGTTGGCCTCTTTTGTCACCTCTAGTTAATTAATGTTGTTTTTGGATAAACTTTAAAAAAATAGTTTTTTTTAATTTTTTTTATAAAAGGTAAAAGTTATTTTGCGTTTTGATATAATTACAAAGAAGTATTTTTTTAGTTTCTCCATCTTCGTTGCTTCTTTCCTAAAATTGATTTTTTTAAAAAGTTAATCATTTTAGTTTTTGATGAAAAACAAAAAATTGTTTTTTAATTCTGATTTTTTTAAAAGAATCTTATTCAAATGCTTGTATATATTTGAGAAGTGATTTTTTAAATAAAAAATATTTTTTCTAACAAATTAAGCACAAATAAACGCACTCTAAAAAATTCAAATTTAATTGATTATTGGTTTTTACATATTTTATATCATTAAGAGACAATTTGACAACTTTTAAAATTAATTTATAACTGTTTAAGATAAAATAATTATATAAATTCAAGTTATTTTGTTTATTTTTAGTTTAGTTAAAATTTACCTTAAATCGATTCTAAAATTTTGGAATTATAACCAAATTCAAAATCTAAATATAGATAGAGTAAAAAAAATAGATAAAGAAACTTTTAATTCAAATATTAAGAGAAAGTAAAAAAAAATAAAAAACAAAAACAAAAGTCTAGGAAACAAAATAGGAGCCATCAATAAAAACGATATACAATAAAATCAACTGTATATTATTTTTTATTAAATATATATATTAATTTAGAACTAGTTATTTAAGCTTTAATACTTATATTTCGAAATAGATTTAGAAGTGTACTTGAGATAGGTACGCCACGGTAGTTTCTTCCTCGTAAAATAGTAGCAAAGCGTATTGAGACAGGGGATTAGCACCTGTAAAGGGATTCTAACGCTCAAGTCAGGTTGTGTATAAGTAGAGTTTATGCAGAGAGTGATAAGTTGCATTTGAAGGAGAATAAGTCTGATATTTATAAAGGTTGGAGAGATACGCTCTCTTGTTAGTTACAGAAGATCCTTATAATATCAGAATATAGATATTGTAATTATGGCAGTTATAGGTGGTTATGGGTGTTACTTTTTTGTAAAATCATGATTAATAATAACAGATATTATTAAGATTTATTTATTGTATAGATCTTGTGGTAAAAATTATTGTCATAGTCCGATATGCATATAGTCAAGATCTCATCCGCATGTCGTAAGCAAATTCCTACTGAGAGCGTCAATGATAAATTATGACGTACTACATGTCAAACCAACATATAAGACATGATCTCAGATCACGGCCCAAAATAACTTACTTAAACACTTTACATTTTAAAATCGGTTCCATATATTTAGTTAACCAATTTTTAGAGTTAGACAAAACACCTCTTAATAAATAAGAAAAAAATTTATGTTATTATATTATAAATAGAAATTTTTAATAATTTTTTAAAACAAATAATGTCATATGATTTTTTAATAATATTATATAGTTAAACTAAGGAAAATTCATATTATAGTTGTCAAGCAAGCAAGCAAACAGCAAACTCTCCCATTGGCAGGTTTATTATGAATTTAGATTCTCTCTAGTTGTGAAAAAATTAATTTTTTCTATAATTTTTTTTTAATAATTATTATATTATATTTATTTTTAATATTTTATTATGTAAAAATTTAATTTTAATAATTAAGATTTTTTCCAATTATTTTTCAACTGAAGATCATCCAAATCCGGTTGGCTACAATAGAAATGAGATTTTTTATTGCTTGGACGGAAAGTCATCCTCAATTCGCACCCCATCCATCCGTCCATTACCACCGACTCTCTCACTCTTTTGATTTCATCCACTTGTCCATCGTGCGCCCACCAACATCACATAAGAGTCATAATTATCATTCGGACAAACTCAAAACAAAAATTGTTATTGCTTATCCCATATTTAATTGTTTGTTTAACTAAACTGTCAAGCAATGAGACCACCCCATTTTCCAAGCAAAATAAAAAAAAAACATTATTTATAATATTTTCTTTGACAATATAATATAATCAAGAAAGAAAAAGAAAAACGGTTGGCAAAGCACAAAAGGAGACGTGTATCATATATGACTGTATAGCATTTTTTATTTATTTATTTATGAATGTATGTTTTCGTATTATTATAGTACAGAGAGGCGAATCCAGCAAAAAAAATAAAAAATAGTATAGAGAGGCGTATCCCGGCCACGTCGGCGGTCATAACGCCCACAAAATACTACGTCGAGTGTGTACTATATACGAACAAAATGGTCTTCAACTGTGTGAGAGAGAGAAAGATGGCCGTGATGGATTGTGTCGGCCATCTTTGGATTTATCTTAAAGAAAGCTCAACGTGGCGGCGGTACCAGACGACAGACTAGCAGCCAAGTGGGAAACTCATTCCTTCACTTCACCCTCCCCTCTCTAATATAATATAATATTAATATTAATATTATATTATATAAATGTTTATACATGAATAATTGCGAAATATTTATACGTCAATAATTATGCTTTCTCCATTTTTTTTCATATAAATAAAAACGAACACAACAGCAACATGGTTTGGGGGAAAAATAGTTTTGAGGGTATGAGCAGAATTTCCCTGAGCTTTTGCTTGCAGTTCGCAACTAGTATACTATATATTATATTTGAAGAAAGATGAAACATATAGATACTAGCTAGCTAGTTTAGTTTTATAGCTTAGTTTAGTGGTTAACCTCTTCACTCTTTAGGTGGATATAGGTAGGTAGGAAGGGGCCGGGGTGGTGTGATAAACACATGGAAGAAGAAAGAGACTGTTGTTCCACGAATTCCACCACGATCACAAGAAGCAGAAGAAGCAGCCCTCCTGCAGAGAAGCGCAAGCAACACCAAGAGAAGCCATACAGAGGAATAAGGATGAGGAAGTGGGGTAAGTGGGTGGCCGAGATTAGAGAACCCAACAAAAGGTCAAGGATTTGGCTGGGTTCTTACACCACCCCAGTCGCCGCCGCACGCGCCTACGACACCGCCGTCTTCTACCTGAGGGGCCCTTCCGCTCGTCTCAACTTCCCTGAATTGTTGTTCCAAGACCAAGATAACGACGACGTTTCCATCCAACAAGGGGACATGTCCGCCGATTCAATACGCAAAAAAGCCACCCAAGTGGGTGCCAGAGTGGATGCTCTCCAAACTGCTCTTCAGGCTTCCTCGCACTCCACTTCTAGCCAAATCACATCCGAGAAACCCGACTTGAACGAGTATCCAAAACCCGAAGATTCCCTTGACCTTGAAAATTAATATTGATACTCCTCTATAGTCTTGTATATCTATCCATGAATCAAGTCAATCAACCCAATCACGTGTTTTGGTGATGGGGCTTGCAACTGCTCCCTTCACCTATCTTCTTCTTGTTTTTCCGGTGAATATCTTTATATTAATCATGTGATTAGATTTCATATTTTTCTTCCAGTTTATTAGATAAAAATCTTAAGAGAGCATAGAAAGAAATAGATACCTCATATATACCTGTATTTGTAGCTATAGAAGATTCTCTCTGATGGAGCATATGGATTTTCTCAGGTCTCAGGTGTATTGCAATTTGTAACTAGGTGACTGCCAAACCTCCATGGGTCCGTTGGCTGGACCTAGATAATCGAATTAAATTAACCATGTTTTGTTGTTGCAAATAAGCTTTTCTACTTTGTTCTGAATTTGATAACCATATATCGTGAAAAAAAAAATCATGTAGTTTTTACCCCCTTATTTTTTGAAAGATATATTCTCCAGGTTTTCTTTACTGCTTAAGGTTGTGTTTGTGAACTATATTCTCTCTTAGGTTACCTTGTTGATTGATCAAATTATGTGCAAATGCAATTCATCAGTGTGGAAAGAGGTCGAGGGTGAAGGGATAAAGATAGGAACAGCAGTGGCCCAACAAAGCCGAATTAATTTAAAACAAACAAACACTAATGTTTCAGTTGCTGAATAGTCGTAACAAGTAGATAAAGAGATAAGGAAGAGTTGAGCACCAAAAGAAGCAGTTGCTCATGACAAGCTTGCATACACCACACAAAAAATAATTTTATATATTTCCTATTTTTTAAGAAAGAACGACCAAGAGAGGCGGAGAATAGTGGAGCTTGATCTCAAAGAGAGGTTGTGACTTGTCACAGTCATGGGAAAGTTGGAGCTTACAATAGCTTTGTTTATCGGAGTTTGATATACCATCGTCGTAAGAGTAGGACCTCAGCAAGTTCTTCTTTCGTGTTTTGTTTTTTTTCCTTTTTTTTTTTGGGTTTTTTAAATATTACTTCCATCTTTCTTTTTTTCTTTTTCCCCTTTTAGATGAAGGTATGAAACAGAAGCAGAAATACAAAGAGATGATAGTATTATTTCTTGTCAAATGTTAATCAGTTAGCATGTGAATGATCTGTCCTCTCCTCTACTCCAAAATCTCATGTTACATGTCAAAGTGTATAATGTTATCTTTCACTTGGGTTGAGAAAATTTTTATTGTACTTTTAGAGTAAGAGCGCGTGTGCTAACCCTTATTTTATTGTTGAAGTAGTTTTTCTTTTTTTAAAAAGTTATTTCAATAGTATTATAATATATTTGAGAAAATCAGTTTTAACTTTTATATGAAATTTAATATATTATAATTTTTTTATAATATTAAAAATTAAAATTTATAATTTTAATTTATAAATTATTTTTTATATTTTAAAATATAAATATAATTTTATTTTTAATTAAATAATTTTTTTAATTATTTTATATTTATGTTAATAATTTAATGTATAAAATTAATTTTTTATATTATTTAAATAAAATAAAATAACTTAAAATTACTTTTCAACTAATATATATAAATATAAAAATAAATTAATTATAATAAAAAAATTTATATAATAATTAATTATTAAGATAATCAAATTTTTATAATTATCACAAATACATATTAATATTTTAGATAAATTTATAATTGTTTATATCTAATTTAAAAATATTTAAATTTTAATTTAATTACTTATATGATTAGTAATGATTAAATATTATAATTTTATTAAAACAGTGTAATTTTTCGGGAATGTAAATGAATTTGTGCTTACGTTGGGCGGCGTCTATGCGGCTCTATCTCAGTGCGTTCCAATCATTGCTTAAGGATTCCACTAGGTCAAACTTCAAAGTCCAATTTGAATAACAAATATTTCTACTCCCTCTCATAAACTTATTAATAGATGAGAAATATTTACTTAAATTTTAGTCATTTAGATGGATGTATCAAATTAATTAAAATTTAATATTTTTATAAATTTTTATATCACATAATTAATTTTATAAAAATTCATAAAAATATTAAGTTTTAATTACTCTAGTACACTTAATTTAAATATTTAAAATTTAGATAAAAATTTCTCTTAATAGATAGGTGAATTTGAAAAAAAGCTTTCATACATGAACAATTTGTATTATTTTTGTAAAATTATGATTTGTTGGTTTTAATAATTTTTTTATTTTATAAAAACATGTAAATTTTGATATTTGACTTTTTGTTAAAATTAAGATACGTGTGTAGCAATTACGATTCCCTAATATGAGCATGCAAATTTAAATTTTAAAAAAGTAACTCTTATAAGAAAATTGTACAATTCTTATATTTTTATCATCGAATGAAGATTAATCCTATGGACAGTACAAATGGATTGAATTAGTGGTTGAATGAAGATTTATCCAATAAGAAATTTAAATGAATCAAACTTATAAAAATATTTATTGGTCTTACCAAAAATTAAGATGTATAATGTTTTAAATATACAAAGTTTTACAAATTTTATTTAAAAAATTAAATTACTACAAACAAAAAATCTTTTAAAAATATGATATATATAATCCATTTCTATTTTTTTTTTCAAATTCACATAATAGGAATCATTTATTAAAGATTTGTTTATTCTCTTCATATGACCTTTATTACGTTTTTCTTTTCGTGATTCCTTCTACCTCGACTATGTGCTTTTAATAAATAAAGATTATCACCGAAAATTAATTCAGTGCACAAAATTTAAGGACATTTATATCTAAGATATTTTCAAAAAATTACATACCTTTTTTTAATTACAAAGTGTCAAACTAAATACAAGCTAAGGAATCATTGGGTGCTGCTCACTCAGTAACCTAAGTTGTATATTGGTGAACTTTGCTTGCAGTGGCTAGGACCAAACTATCAAAGGCTTGAGTGTGAATTAGTTTTATATTCAAAAAGTGTGAAAATATTTTGTGATCGATAAATATTATAAAAAAAAGAGCTAAGATGTTTTTTTCTTAAAAATAAAACACAAAATATCCCATAATAAGTTTTTTTTCACATGTACTTATCTCATAAATTAGTTAGTAGCTAGTGCATTGCACAAAATTTTTTAGAAGTTTTAATTTGTGTTTATAATATATTTTAATGAATTAATTTTTAGCATGTTATACATATATAACATATTATGAGTTTAAATTCTTAAATTGTTAACACTTTATTTAAAATAATAACAAAAATTATATAAAAGTATTGTACATATTAACTATTGACTTCTAAAAATAAATAACTAAAATTGTATTATAATTTGGAATTAAAGAAGATAGTAATTGATTAATACCTACATAAACTTTCAAGAACATAATTGATTTGGGAATTGATTGAGCAAATAAAATGGGAATTGATGGATATGGAATTGAATAGGAAATTCTGGGAATGGAAATTGATTAATGAGATTAGGAAAAAAAAGGAAAAAAAGTAAGAACCAATAATCTTGTTGGTAACCAACAAAAAAGAAAGGTAGCTAAGGAAGAAGGAATTGAGTTGGTAGACAACAAAAAATGAAACGTGGTGAATGGAGGAAAAGAAAACTCAAAGACATTATATACTTCCAGGAAGAGAAAATATGATTAACCAAGAAAGAGAGTACCTCAAAAAAATTACTCTAAAGTAATTTTGTTAATAAGGTTCCTCTAAATTAAGTTTATCTCTAAAATAAAAAAATAAGAGTATATTTACTATTAAATTTTAATAGATTAAGATTTCAATACACTTTAAATTAAATTAAGAATGAATACATTCTTACTTATTTATTTACTTTAAAGACAATATCACTTCAAAAAAACTTTTTTTTCTAATTTTATTATATAGGGGAGGATTAGTAGTTTAGTAATACAATAGATTAGATAGCAATCTTATGTTAATTTTAAGAGGTATCCGCAGATTGGATTATATCAATTTTAAGGCAAAAAGTCAACTAATTCAATCCAATCATTTTGTTTATGTTATCATCTGATCAGTTTTGTTAAAAATATAAAATTGATCCAATCGAATCTAATTTAAATTAGTATATGCGATTAGATTAGTTTGGTCTTTTTTATTTTTTTTGTCAATTTTTTGAAATACACAAATTCATCCAAAAAATGCACAAATTAAAATTCATCAAAACACAACAAATATAATTTTAATCTAATTTATTAAAATATATCAAAATTTAACCCCAAATTCTAAATACAAGTTCAAACTAGTAGTGGATCTTACAATACATGTTCAAATCGACGGTTTAAACTATGAAATTAGAAAAAAAAAAGTTTAACTTAGAGTATAATGATAAAGTTTTTAAATAAGTATGAGTGACATCATAATTTTTTTAGGTAAAGAACTATTTATTTATATATATATATAATTTTTATTTGGATTGGATCAATTTTTAAAATTAAAATTAAAACCGATTTAAAAACCAATAAATCTAATTAGTTTTTTTTTCAATTTTTAACTGTTTAGATTTTTAGTTTTCCCATTTGTTTGGTTTTCGATTTGTGAATTCAAATTTTTTTCAATTTAAATTGAATCAGTTCGGTTTTAAAACCGCTTGTCGCTCGTCAGTTAGTCAAAATATTTATCACTAGTTTGCAAAGGGGTGGCCTAAAACAAGGATACACGCACATTACAATACTGCCAAATCCAACTCTGACCAAGTACAAGAAGACAAAATAACTTGGAAATTTTAGGAAGAAGGTGCAACAAAAGTATTGAGCAATCTAATTTTGACCAGTCTGTAGTAACGTACTTCATATAATCTAAGCTTTTAAACTTTATAGACTCTTAGTTAAGATAAAGTAGTAAAAATTACTCATTTATCAAAGAATTCATAAACAAGGCAATTCATTCTTTCAAATATTATGACAATAAAATTTTAACTATCTATTCGGATTAAAAAAAATAACTATCTATATTTTTTTTCAATTAATGAATAATATTAAATAAAATAAGTTTAATTATTTTATTTTATTAATAGTAAAAAAACTTACACATGGTGTCACCTAATCCTCAGCCCAATAAACGCAACCCAACACTAAAAGTCCGTCCTATCAAGCAAAAAGATCTTGACTTCTGACAGGTAAGGGTCACATCCAATCATATTGTATAGGTAAATACGTACAAATGTCCATTTCCACTAGTAGCGAAAAAAAATAAAAAAATCTATGTTCCAAATTAAAAAAAAAAAAAAGGTAAGTCAAGTTAGGTTTTGTCTAATATTCTGTCATTGGCTTATTTATTTATTTTTTATTTTAGCTTGTCTTGTTATTTTGATGAAGATATAAATATTGATTTGATTTGAATGTTTAAATAAGGTTTATATTATATGAAGGGTTTCAAATAGCAGCATGTTTAGATTTCCTTAATTATTGGGAGGAAAATCACTTTTTCTTTTTCAAAAATTCTCTTAATAATTTTTTATTATAAATTGTTTTGAATAAAATAAATTAATTTTAAATACATATTAAGTCAAAAAATTAATTTTTTTAGTTTAATTAAAAAAATTCAAATTTTCAAAATAAATAATCTTAATAAGTATTTTATATTGTATATAAAATAAATATATTATATTATTATATATATAATTAATAAATTATAAACATCATAAATTTTAAATTATGTATAAGTAATACATAAACATGCCTAACCTATTTAGTTAAATATTTATTTCTTAACGCTGAAATTTAATTTGTTTGATAAATAAATTAAGTTAAAATATATAAAAATAAGTTAAGTTATAAGTATGTGATAGGCAACCTAATCTATTAATTTTCACCCATAATCTCCAATCAAAATTAACTATAATTTCTACTCGCTTATAGTTATATAATTTAGACTGAAAGTTGACCATCAAAGACCGAATCAATGGGTCAACACTTTGACCGCAGATTAAGTGGTTGAACAAAAAACCTAGACAAAAAATAATAATAACAAAATACTATGAAAATTACTTTATATAAAAAATACTACATAAAAAAATACATTATATAAAAAAGTACTAATGATGTGAGCAATCAATGATAATTATTCAGTTCTAATTTTTTAATTTTGAATTAGTTAAATAACAATATAAATTAAAAATTTGGGAATATTACTTAATAGTGCATGTGATCTAATGATAAAATGCATTTTATCCCAAGAGTCTTATACATTATGTTTGAATATTTTTTTATTAATGAAACGAAATGAAACAAGTAGAGAAAATGACTGAAAAGAGAAGGGAAGGAACCAAACAAAGTTAACTTTCTTTTTGTTTGGAAGACTAATAAGGGAATGAAACTAACTTCATTATTTTGTTTAGAAATCAAATCATAAGGGAACAAAATATGAAATGTTTATTTTTAAGCTTATAAGTTTATTTTCTTTCATTTCACTCTAATTTTGGAGGAAACAAAAATTTGATATTTAAGAGAAAGAGTGAGAAAATAATTCCCCTTAAATTTGTTTTCTTTCTATTTATTATTAAACTCCCCGACAAGAGAATATCATTTTCCTTCCCCTCATTCCATTCTCCTTCCTCACATTCTGTAATCCAAATACAATGCTAGGTATCATGCTCAATTCTTACAATTTGTCTTTTTTAAACTTAAATTGAAAAAAAAATGGAAAAAAACTTAGGTCAACTTCGTCTAGTCGCTGGATCACCCGAGTTTAACCAAGTCAATAAACAAACCCGTTTTGTCCAATGACCAAACACCTCAAAATCCGAATCATGAATTTTTCATCGAACTGACCAAACCGGTCCAATCCATACAATTATCACCCCATCCCAAACGGGTCCTTTCCATCCCATACCAAATCCCACATGATACTGATAACAAAATAATTTGTATACCATTCATATACTTGCAGGCATTTAACAGGCACGTAAAGACTTTTTCTCGAGATGAAATGAAATATGCATGTGTAGGTGCTCTCCCTCTACCCTGCCTTTCTGATTCCTATTGTCCTACCAATAAAAGGGAGAGATGTTAATCCGATCAACAGTATCACGCTAGGAGTATTCCACATACTCCAACCATTATGGAATCTATTCAATCTGGGAATGGGAGTGCCCCCATAAACTAAGGACACATGAACAATAATTTATAAATGCACTACAAACAGCTTGTCACTTAGCACAACCAGGTTGTCACCTTGGCACACTACAGTTTATTGGTTTTTGGCCATATACGTAGAATACTATTTTGGCCAGGAGGATAATAATGTTATCAAAGGAGAATATAAATAAATTGAGTTATTCGTGAATTATTTAAATTTAATTTGTTAAATGATGGATCAAACTTAATTATTTAACTAAACAAATAAATTAAAAATTAAATGAAATTTTAATTATATAAATAAGTCAAATTTAAATTTTATAAAATTGATATTAAAAGCTCATCTCTCTTTTCATATATATACTCAATCACAAAAGATTTATAATTTTACATTACTTAGTTAGTTTTAATTTTATTTAGATAATTATAATTGGGAAGGGATCAAGTTACATCAAGGTATAAATCAAAGTCATTCTTATACCATTAAATAATTTTTTATTAAATAATTTTCTCACTAAATCTATTATTAAATTAAAAATTTCTATCATATAGATTATATCTATAAAATTTTACATTAAACCAAAATCATTTAGTATTTCATTGATATACGTCATATTTCAAAAGTATATATTACGTTAATCTTGACGTATGTCAATGAAGTATTAAACGATTTTAGATTAATGTAAAATTTTATAGATATGATTTATATGATAAGAACTTTCAATCTAATGATAGATTTAATAAAAAAATTATTCAATGATGTAAGAATGACTTTGATTTAAACCAGTGTAACTTGATCCCTCCCCATTATAATTTTATTTACTACTATCTATCACTTACTTAACTCTAATTTTTTTTAAAAAAATAAAAAAATAAAAAAAAGGAAAAAATAAAAACTTAAGGGCGGATTATGCTAAAACTGCTAACAGCATGTGAAAACCCTGCGTTGAGGCTGCAAGTTTGTTTCGTAATTTGAGCTAATAATGTTTGGCAATTTTGGGGCAAACGTAATTTTGCATCAGAATCATGGTTTTGATTCCCAACCACAATAGTTAAAAAATGCATTTGCATGTGTATTGAAAAAAAAAACACTATCCTTATAATTTAATATTATATTATTACTTTAATAATATTTATATACCCTTATTAATAATTAACATCTAAAAGTTATTTTTATCGGCATATCCAAATAACATTGCTTTTGCCAAAATCAGTTTCTAAATAAAAAATTTCTAAACATAAAACGCTGCTTACAAATTTACTTCACAGCAAGATCTTTTTTTTTTTTTTTTGGTATTACTTCACAGCAAAATCAAAACACCAAAACTACCAGACAGCTTGTCATGAAATAGTAGAAAACTAGAAATGCATCTTAGCATAGGACTCTTCATTTTCAGACCCAAAAAAAAATTAAAAAAAGACTCTTCGTGGACTAATTTCAATTGGGGCTCTGCTGGAGCCTGCCCACTGCTGGACGCCAGTGGCGAGGCTGGCCCCGCCCGGATAAAAATTGCCAGGGCCGGGGCCTATCTTTTGCTGGCCTTAGTCACATGTGGACAGCCCCCTAGCCCGACAAACGATTAAAAAATTCTCATTTATGTTATTTATATTTTTTATATTGTTAAACAAAATTCATAAATATTTAAAATGTTTAATATAATATATAATATAAATAAATATGTTTGTGACTAAAAAATCGGCTTGTGTATTGTCTTTTTTTTTTGAAATGTTTATTGGCCATATTCATAAACCACATAATGCATTATTTTTTTATGAAATGAAAGATTATAGACATTATTCAATGTCAAGAGTTAGAGTATGCAAAAAAACATTTATGTGGAAGGGAACTTTAGTATCCTGATTTAGAATTAATCTCATATCTAAAACACGAGATTAAATTTCAATGAAACAACTCTTGTGAAGAAATCGCATAATTCTCATACTTTTACAGTCGAGTAGAGATTAGTCTAATGAGCGGTTTAAATGTGCCAAATTTATAGAGGTAGCTTGTGGTCTCAAAAAGAAAAAAACTAATAATAGTAGCCCATTTAATATATATATATATAGACATATTTAGTGAGATGAGTTATTATTGTGAGAGAGTGAGAGGAGTAAATCTTGACCATACAACCATAAATAGATGGTCAAGATTAAAAGTTACTTAAAAGTCATGTGACTATTTAAAAAATTCACATGTATTTATATTTTAATCTTGACCATTCATGAAAGATCTAATGGTTAAGATTCACTTCTCTCACCTCTTACTTATCATAATAAATACTATTATCACTAGATACACTTTCCATATATATATATATATATATATATATATATATAGTGTGTTCCTTTTCTAAAATATTCTCTTTCACTATGGTAGTGTCTACTTTATAGTCCAAACTCCAGAGTCTAGAGCGAGGATGAGGAGTTTTCCTTTCCTTCCTTTTAATTCCTTTTGGCCTCTTACTCGTACTCATCTGCTATGGTTTATCATCTACCAACTCACCACCAGTCTTCATCTTTTGCAGTTGTGGTCCCAAAAAGGTAAAAAAAAACTAACAATAGTAGCTCATTATATATATATATATATATATATATAGTTCCTTTTCTAAAATATACTCTTGCACTGTAGTGTGTAGTGTCTCCTTTATAGTCTAGAGTCCAGAGCGAGGATGAGGAGTTTTCCTTTGCTTCCTTTTAAACCCTTTTGGCCTCTTACTCGTACTCATCTGCTATGGTTTATCATCTACCAACTCACCACCGGTCTTCATCTTTTGCAGTTGTTTCTTTTTCAAATAAGGATCTTACGACATAGTTCTCTTTGATAGAAAGAACACCACGTAGAGACAGAGAGGTAGAGGTTGCAATGATGCCAAGCTAGCCTCATGGGATGGTTGTCAGACTCACTGCTTCCACCGGTCCCAAACGATAGCTCACTGTCCCACTTATTAGTCTGTTTAGTCCAAAGATTTTCTCTCAACTTTTCATCAAAGAAGCAGTTAGACGCATTACAGCTAACAAATTAAAGGCTGATATTATTAGTATTTTTATACATCTTCGTTTAAATCATGTTTGAAATATTGAACTTCAAATATAATTGTAGGGAAGTTATGGATGACATGAAGGTGACTTTTCAAACTTGAATTCATTAACAAATGCCAGCAATTACTCCTGGACCATACTAGATCGGTATTGATCCGACCTATTTTAGGATTGACACAAAATTGAATAAATTCGAATATAGTCATCTCGGCCCAACCCGATTTGATCCGAACGTAGTTGGATTATTCAGCTTACCATTTGGGTCATCTGACCTGACAGCGATTCCTAACTATTTACACGTGATTAAGGTGGCTGAATTCCTTGACATGCCTGACTTGCCTAGTAACGTTACAATGGTATGCTATTAAGGCCATCGGCTATTGAAACCTGCAGCTTTGATGACAAAGTTGAACGGTTGATCAACGCCTAAATACTTTTAATGTTTTCGTGATTAGCATAGGCTAAAAGGTCATTTTGGGAATCCCATTATAAATTGGTATAGCATCATAAGTTGGGCATGTTCCGCTTTCTACCCTAAACACTAGTTTACTAGCTTAGTGCTTAGAATTTCCATCCTCTCTATCTGCCTAGGTCTTAAATGGTTGATCCAGCCACTCTTCTTACAGAGTTCTAGTCGATCACCTTCTTCCCCTTTAACCTAGGTCCTGAAGCCCACCCAAAACATCTGGTGCCCACTGTGGGACTAGGTAAAACTTTCTTACCCCACAAGCATCCTTCAAGAAAAGACATCTTACTCAGCCATGAGGAACAACACCAATAATGAAGCTGCCGATCGAGAGAATGCCCAACCCACCAATGCTTAACCTGTCAATGCTAATAGTCCAATCCTCCAAACCCTTCTTGACACCATCCGAGGTCTCCAGAATTAAGAATGAACAAATGAAGGTCAAAATTGATTAAATTACCAATAGAGAGGCTAGCCGGGAAGAACCAGGAGAACTGAAGAATGGGGCAGAAAGTAACACTAAGAGAAATGTTGGAAGGAATCCACCACGTCAACCCGACTAACCTATGAGAGCTGACCACCCTTTCTCGAAATTTATAATGACGGTTCCCTTGCCAGAAGGATTTCGTATGCCGACCATAGAATTGTATGACAGAATAATTAATCTACAAGAGCATTTGACAATGTTCAAGTCCATGATGCTTTTAAATGAGGGAATTAACCCTATAAATTACAGAGCTATCCCAACCACCCTTAAGAAGTCAGTATTATTGTGGTTTTCGTCTCTTGAGCCTGGTTCTATACATGATTTTTTCTTTATTAACTGCTAAGTTTTTAACTTACTTCTTAACAAGTAGAGTTCATCGAAAGACCTCAGTTAGCCTTATCAATTTGAAATAAGGTAAAAATGAATCGCTGAAAGAATTTATGCAAAGATTCAGTGAAGAAGTTGTCCAGATCTGGGATCTCAGTCCAGTTGTGTCCTTGCATACAATAATGGCTAGTCTGAAGCCAGGCTCATTCGCCGACTCACTTTCTAGACGTCCCCCAGTTGACTTAGATGACTTAAGGAACAAATCGATGGGTTACATCAACATAGAGGAGAGAGCAACAACGAGAAGCCAACTAAATGAGGAGCCACGCAATTCCTCTCGGAGTGATTTAGATAACCTAAATATTTCGATACAACCACTCTACCAAACCCGGCCTCAGCGGGGAGGAGGACTCGATCAACCAGGTGGGTCATGAACTTCAGATCATCGAGGAGACCAGAAAGGTAAATATGAAGAAGCAAAAAGAAATTACAAGACTAACCGATCATGAGACGGGAACAATTTGACAAATAGTTTTGGCTTGAATCCCAAGTATGACATCTATACACCGTTGACTACTCAAAGAGACCATATATTGAATGAGGTTTATAATACCGGGATTATTCGACCACCTTACAATGCAGAATAATAGAAACCCAGCCCTAACAATAACAAAAGTAATATGTGTGATTTCCATAAGGCATATGGCCATGCCACTAAGGAGTGTATTACTCTTAAGGACAAGATCGAGCAGCTTATCAGAAAAGGGCACTTAAGAAAATATGTTTACAGAAGATGAAGTAGGAGCAGAGAACCTAAGAATGACAACCAACCGAGAAAGAGAAGTCTGAGTCTGACCGAAAAATAAAAAGCTATTGTGATTGTGAATGAAGTGTATGATCAAATTAGAGGAGTTATTGATTCCATAGTTAATGGATTTGCAGGGGGAGGAAGCTCTAATTCGACAAGAAAGCGTCATCTCAAGGTCATAATGTCATTAAATTATCCTTTACCTTCCCAAACCAAGGAGAAGGAATAAAGTCCTATCATTTCTTTCTCTGACAAAGATTTTGATTGGTTAATAGAAAAATTGGATGATTTAATGGTGATCTCAGTAGGTACCGAAAACTACCGAATAAAAAGGCTATTGGTTAATTACGAAAGTGTGACTGATATCCTGTATTTGTCTACCTTGAAATGAATTCAGATACCGAAAAATAATCTAAGTTCGTTCAATGGAGCCCAGGTCGAATTCTCAGGAGAACAGGTGAACGTCAAGGGATACATTAAACTCTGAATAACTTTTGAGACAGAAAATTTGCTAAAAAACTATTCCTGTCAAGTACCTAGCTATCAATTGCTCAACTCGCTATAATGTAATTCTAGGGAGACCATCACTCAATACTTTCAGCACAGTGGTCTCCACACCTCATCTGACAATGAAGTTTACCATCTCAAAAGATCAAATAGGTGCGGTACATGTAGACTAAAAAGAAGCTCGTGTTTGTTACAACGAAAGTTTGAAGCTGAAACCCAAAAATTCTACCGACCAATCTTTTGTAGTAGACTGAGTACACCACACACAGAAGTGTAGTTGTCACAATGTTAATCTTATTGAGGTCGACCCCCGTGGAGAGCACCAAGATAGACCTCAACCTACCGATGAGTTACAACCTATTTCTCTCGATCCAAAGCCCCACCAAATAACACACATAGGAGCTCATCTTTCGATCAATGTCAAGCGAGAGTTGGAAGCATTACTGAAGAAAAACTCAAATTTGTTTTCCTAGACAGCCCTTGACATGCCAAGAATTGATCCTAACTTCGTCTTCCATAAGTTGTCCTTAGATTCGAAAGCGAAGCCTGTAGCCCAAAGGAAAAGAAAGCTTGGAGAAGAGAGACAAAAAGCAACCACACAGGAAACTAAGAAACTCTTAGAGGCCATATTTGTTCGTGAAATCAAGTATACCATTTGTTTATCCAATGTGGTTATGATAAAGAAGTTCAATGACAAATGGAGGATGTGTATCGACTTTACTGATATGAACAAGGCTTGCCTGAAAGATTCGTACCCACTCCCGAGCGTTGATAGGTTGGTCGATGGAGTGGCTGGATATTGTTTCTTAAGCTTCATGGATGCTTATTCGTGTTATAATCAAATTAAAATGCATCCTGATGATAATGACAAAACCACCTTCATCACTGATTTGGGAGTTATTGTTACAAGGTAATGGCATTTGGCTTAAAAAATACAAAAGTAAATTATCAAAGGTTGATGAATAAGGTTTTCTTAGAACAAATAGGTCAGCATATAGAAGTATATGTGGATGACATTGAGGCAAAGACTCTAGTGGATCAGAATCATTGTGAAGTCTTGGCATAAATTTTTTATCAAATTAAAAAGCATAATATGAGGCTTAACCCTGAGAAATGTGCTTTCAGAGTTCAAAGAGAGAAGTTTTTAGGTTTCTTTCTTACCAATCGAGGAATCGAAGCAAACCCAGATAAGTGTAAAACCATAATGGACATAAGAAACCCGACTACCGTAAAAGAAGTACAAAGGCTTACAGGACGAATAGCAGCATTATCAAGGTTTCTTTCCTGGTCTGCTGACTGAGCCTTACCATTCTTTAAGTGCCTCAAGAAGCTAGAGAATTTCCAATGGATCGAAGAATACGAGAGAGCCTTTCAAGAGCTTAAAAATTTCCTATCTTCTCTACCCATTTTGACCAAGCCAGAACCTGGAGATCAACTTTTTCTGTACATTTTTGTATTCAACCAGGTCATAAGCTCAGTCCTAGTAAAGGAAGAAGACAATAAGCAGAGAGCAATCTACTTCATCAGTAGAGTCTTACAGGGCTCAGAGGTTAGATACCAAAAAAATTGAAAAGCTGGTGTTTGCTATAGTAACAATAGCTCGGAGACTTCAGCAATACTTTTAGAGTCACTTGGTCATTGTTAGAACCGACCAACCTATTAAACAGGTGCTTAGGAAGCCAAAACTAGCTAGTCAGATGATTGCTTGGTCAATTGAATTGTTCAAGTTTGGAATCCAGTACCAACCCAGAGGTCCTATAAAATCATAGGTACTATCTAACTTTCTAGTTGAATTATCCCCACCCTAGAGCATGATATGAATAGTAATGCTTAGACTTTGTTTGTTGATGGAGCTTCCAACACAAAGGGAAGTGTTCGCTCTTTTGCTACCGCAAGTGCACGGATTGCACTTGTAGTTTAGCCAGGAGTCAGATATCGTTCCCACGAGGAAACAACGTTAAATTAAGTGCTAAGTATAAACCAATAATTCAAATACTTCTATTCAAGGATATATAAATTGGAGTGTTCATGTACTTGTTAATTTTAAGAACTTAAAACTATAAGAGTAATGTGAGAGTAAATAATTCAAGAATAGGGATTCCTTTTTCACTTCCTATTTTAATTGATAACAAGTAATCCTTAAGAGCAATATAAACGAAATGTCTAGGTTAGCTTGGGAATCACAATTAGTTAAAAGTCTATGTCTAGGTCAATTAACCCCGCTTCCATTACCTAGTTCACTATGTTTCCATGAGAACTAGAGTAAATCCACTCATTAAGATCTATTCCCAACTAATTACTATGCATGGTCAATAGGTATATTTCTATCCTATTAACGAATCATTGCATCCAACCCAATTGAATGAAATAGAACATGCATCAATCATACACTTGATCTTAAACCCAATTTCCTATGTCTAGGTTCATTAGATTTAAACAAATCAATTGAAAGCTGATCAGACTAACAAAGCTTTACGCACTATATAACTTCATCAGAGACCAAATCATATATATAACTCAAGGATTACAAGTTTAATCAATATCCATAGGAAGATCCAAAGGAAAACCCTATAACATGACCTAGCGTACCATGACAAATGAAAATACAACAAGATTAATCGAGTCATGGAGATAGAGATAAGAGAGAGAGAAGAAAAAGGAAGAACAAAGCTTAGGGAGATGGTCCTTCAAGCTTCAATCCTCCACCAAGGTGAAGAAGGCCTCCAATCTTGGTTATTTTCGATTGCTTCTCTTTTACCCAAAATCGTAACCCTAGCAAAACTGGAATCTATTTCTACATCATCTCCCAAGGAAAAACTAATGAAACAATATTTATAGACGAAAATAGCTTCACCTGGCCGCGGCTTCAACATTTGCGCGCCGCGGCCCTCCTATGTTAGGTCAGGCGGGGCCGCGGCCTTCACTACATGTGCGCAATTAATCCCGAAGCCTCGGGTTGAAATCTTGAATTATCTTCTTCAGTGCACCAAGCGCCGCGGCCCTAATATGTGTGCTGCCGCGGCCCTCCATACTTGAAATGCTCCATAGGCTTCTCCACCCTATACTGGGTCTTTCCTTGCATCAAATCATCCATTTTGAGCCTATTTACATTTAAGATTTCACCCAGTTAAGCATATGTGCACAATCTACTCAATTCAACAACAAATTGGAAAGATTTTCTCAAAAGCAGAACGGAAAACATCAACCATGGAATTGAGTGAAAATCAGACTAAAGTCTTCCATTCATGCCTCAAAACAAGGACTAAGCAATCAAAACACACACATATTGGAGCAGAAATAACTACATTTCAAGGAGTTATCACACCCCCACACTTAGCTTTTTGCTAGTCCTCGAGCAAAACAAATTATTACCAGCATTCATCCAGTATCCAATCATGAATTTCATTTTCACTTAACCAAGTCTAGTGTTCAATGATTGTATAAGCCTCAAAGATTGCTCATGCATCATAATCAGCTTCACTCATGCACATCTTTAGCATGATAACATTCAAGGTCTCTTATCCAAAAATGACATCTCCCACAAGCATGCAAGTTAATCTTTTACTTTTCAGTTCATACACATCCGGATAAGTTTATAAGCATACAGGCATATGTTTCACCAAATCCACAAGATTGTCACAAAAATCTCTCTCCACTAATGTAAATCATACACCAATGAGGATCAAAAGGGTCTTTCATACCTTATAATGTAAGGCCAGGAATTATGGGATGAAGAACAAAGGGGAATGGATTTAACACAAACATTGAGAATCATACACATTCGATTTCAAGACATGAGCTCAATTAAAACAATCAGGGTATTCAAAATCAGAACTCCTTAGAACCATTCAATGCTTTTTGTAGTTAACTTTTATTTTTCTTTTCTTTTGCTTTGCTTGTTTTTCTTCTTCTTCTTCTTTTCTCCTTTTTTTTTTAACTGAACAGCAAAGCAAAGTTTTTCTTTTTGCAGATGGTTCTTCCAGGTTCACTATTGAACTTAATTTATACAATACCCCTAATTATCGAACTCACAACAAGAAATCATATGGTATGAACTCAACCAATAATGATGGTAAGATAATAAATGCGATGTTTTCACATGCATCAAGAATAGTTACATGGTATGGTATATGTAGGTGATAAAAGAAATAAGGCCAACACATATATAGCTTCAAAGGGGGACCTAAGGATATGATCATGTCAAGGTAAGCTTTTTAAGGCTCAAACGGTTCACACAATGCCCTTATCATTTCCTCAATCATGCATAATCTAGGATTTCGCTTTAAGAGAGTTTTAAAATAATATTACAGAAAAACGAAATCTATACAAGTACTTCCCATAAACATTTTCTAAACATGCATACAACTCATTTTCAAGCTACGCAAGCATACAAGTGGGAAACAAAACCATGCATATAAAGAGACAAACAATGATTCTCATACTTCAAAATCGCGCAAGGTTTCACTAAAAGAGGCAAATTGTAAACATTCATATCATCGGACAATCATTACCACACTAGTCATTTGCGCAAAGCATTAATTTCATCTAAACAATCAACAAAATCTATGTTGTGCAATATATCAAAAAAAAAATTTATCATGTGCACTTCATATATACCAACAAAAATTATACGCAATGATTAGATTAGCATGTATGAACAAGCGAGATATAATCGGTTATATAATTAAAATTCAAAAGCGATTATAGACACCCCCCCATTCGGACACGGGAAACAAACACCTCACCGTACATAGTATGAGCAAGTGTCAACAAAAAATTAAAAGGAAAGATGCCCATGTGCATCGGATAAGATCCTCATCAGAAGAAGTCGTGTCCTCATCATCTTCATCATGATCGGAATCCTGCGGCGGATGAGATGGGCCAGCCACCGCCACGGGTGGGAATTAAAGGGCACGGGGTAGTGATCCATGGGGTAAAGAAAGGGACTGCTGAGCCATCCACCGCTGAGTCTGAATAATATAGGCAAGTTGGGCATCAACAGAGGCACGCCATGCAACATCAGAGGTAGGAGCAGAGCTAGACGCCTCATAAGTCTGTTGCTGTCACCGAGGTCACGGAGGCGCATGAGCGACCTGTGGAGGCCGGAGCAGCGGGAGGGCCGCCCAATCGCTCACGAGAATGATGGAGTCGGTGATGGGTTTCGTTTCACCTCGAGACAACTCCTCGCGAGTCTCCCATGTAACATGTGCTTTGCCCGGCAAAGCTCCTGGATGAGGGAGGGAAGTACAAAATCTGGGCCTCCTCGACCGCGCGCCTAATCCGGGAATGGATGACCTGAGCCACATCAATGTGGTGGCGCTCGAGGATAGCATATAGAAGAATCGCCCGATCCCAGTAACCTGGGACATGTTCCCAGATGGAGTGAGGCGGTGAGAGATAAAATGATACCACACCTTGGCCTCAGGAGTCAAGCAGCGCCTAGGAAAGAACCGAGGGCGCTGAGTATCCACTGTCAATGTCCATAGCATCGGGAGAGACTCAGGACTACAAATACGAGCAAAGGACAAAACCGTGAGGTCAATCCCTCCTCCTTCATTCCCATCGCATAAATTGCTCATAATCACAAATCTCGAGCCGGGTCCAACCCAAGAATGCACCTCAAAGATATCATCCGGGAGTACGAAACAGAGTGCGAGTGCGCACCTGCAGCGAAACTTAAACTTTGCTAGCAGAGAGGCAACGTTCGCATAGAATTCGTGAACAACTTTAGAAACGGCACCTGTTGGATGAACATGTAAACCTCTTTAAAGATGGTGAGTGATGAGGTCCTGGATATCACGATGGATACCCAGAGTGAAATCGAAGCCGCGCTCAGGAATGACTGGTTTTTTAACCAGGACGCTATAGCGCTCAGCTGCCTCAGCTGAAATAAACCTTTTCCGATCAAACACAGGAGGCGAAGGTTCCCTTTGTGCACGACTGGAGGAAGCTCTGCGTCTGGAAGTCATGGTGGAGCTTACAGAGTACCTAACCATGCAAAAAGAATGCTCAAAATTAAAAAAAAATAGAAAAGATACAGGAAGGTAAAGCAGAGCACAAGATAACAACAGAGGAACAAGACAAGAATGAAGTTAATAGAGCACCCAATACAACCAAAAGGGGAAAGAACCATTTCGGGCATTCGAGGAGAGGGTCGCGGCCCCAAAACTCACGGCCGCGGCGCGCGCAAAACCCGAAACGCATAAATGGCTCCCTGTTCCATGGCTTCCCCAAATAGCGTAAATAGCAACAGATGGCAATAAACACCATGCAAACAGGCTACATTATACTAGATTACATAACTATTAACTAACATCAAGCCCCTACAACTAAGGAATACACAGAAATTGAAAAAATGCGAGAAAAAGAAACGGTAAAAAGGCTTAAAGCTTGTTACCTGTGAAGACAATGAGAAAGGGAGGGAATGGAGCCTTAAAACCACCAAGAGAGGAAGGAAATGGGAAGGGAGAAGAGAGGAATCAAGAGAGGTAGGGGAAAGTGACACAAATGGAAGGGAGGCCGATTTAACACGCTTGTATACCACCGAGGGCCGCGGCCCCATGGTGTCGGGCCGCGGTGCGCATATAGAGTGAAACGCGCGTTTCACTCTAGGGCAATTTTTTTTTTTTTTTTTAACTGGGGCCGCGCGCCGTCATAAGTCGTAAGAAAATTTACCGTCATGTTCATTGGCCTTCAAGTTATCGGGGCCGCGGCCAATGCCCCCGATTTTGGCCTGGTATAACGGAGGGCCGCGGCGCACCATGTGGGGCAAGGCGTAAGTCAAAGTCCGATTTACGTACTTGTTAGCCAAGAGATAGACCACTCATTTTATAGGATATGAGCAACCAATTAAGAGATGTTGCCTCATTTAAGCCTTCCACACTTATAAAACTTGTCCAAAGTATTTATTTACAAATTGGACCACAAAAACATCTTTTAAAAGTTAAATCTACTTATTAAGCTATTTAAAAACTTAAAGGTAAAGAAACACACCCTTGGGTTCCCTCCCAAAAGGGCCTAATTTATAGTCCCAAATAGACTTGTCTATTTATTCCAAATGCTTGTCTATAAGAGAGGAAGATCTTCCTCCTAATTTACAAAATTGGTTTGATGCATTTGGAATGGGAAGACTCTTAGCTCCAAGTTTGGAGCTTAACTCAATAGGTGCATCAATTAAATTTACCACCATAGCAGCTTTTAACTGGCCCATTTCGCCTTTGGTAATGACTTGACCTTCTCCCTTGGCACAGGCTTCACTTACACTCCCTTCCTTGAATGTCATCCCATCAAGTATGCTTACCGTTGCACAATCTTCTTGATCTTGAGGGCCTTGTTGTGTATTGAAAATATTGAATTTTACCTCTTGATCCTGAACCCTCATGGTGAGTTCACCTTTCTGTACATCGATGAGTGCTCTCCCTGTAGCTAAAAACGGCCTGCCTATGATCAATGGGACCCTTTGATCTTCTTCCATATCTAGGATCACAAAGTCCGCAGGGAATATAAATTTGTCCACTTTAACCAGGACATCTTCCACTATTCCCCTTGGATACGTGTAGGAACGATCGGCTAGCTGGAGGGTCACTGATGTGGGCTTGCATTCCCCCAAACCTAACCTCTGGAATATGGACAGGGGCATAAGATTAATGCTTGCCCCTATATCACACAATGCTTGACCCAAAAAATTCTCTCCTATGGCACAAGGGATAGTAAAGCTTCCTGGATCCTTCAGCTTTGGGGGAAGCTTCTGTTGCAACACTGCACTGCATTCCTCAGATAGTGTCACCGTTTCAAATTCACCCAGCCTACGTTTCTTTGACAAAATATCCTTCATGAATTTAACGTAGCTGGGCATCTGTTCCAAGGCTTCAGCAAAAGGGATGTTGATATGTAATTTCTTGAAAACTTCTAAGAATTTCTTAAACTGCTCATCCATCTTATGCTTGATTTGCCTACTAGGAAAAGGTAGAGGATGTACATAAGGTCTATTCTCCACTTTCTTGCCCTCGGGCTTCCTTTGGACTGTACCTTCATCCTTTTTACTTTCCTCAACTTTCTTATCCACCACCTCCGGATGGTCTATTTCACCTTGGTCCTGTTTCTCAGCTACTTCATCTTCCAACAGCTTAGTCTTTGGATTACCCTCTATGTCTTTGCCACTTCTCAGTGATATGACCTTACAGTCCTCATTCGAGGCACCTTTTGGATTATTCAATGTCTGCTTGCTTGGGAAGGTGCCTGGGGTCTGTTGTTGATGGCATTGGCCAACTGTCCCACTTGTGTTTCTACTGCTCGCATTGAAGCCGTTAGGCTTTGAATAATGGAATCATTCTTTGCTAAATGAGCATCTGTCCTTGCCATGTGGGAGTCAGTCTTTGTGATGAAAGCATCATTCTTGGCCATCAGCTACATGAACATATCCTCCAAGGTAGGCTTCCTTTCTGGCATTGGCTGTCTCTGTTGAGCTGGGAACCCAGGAGGGTTATACTGACGTTCATTTCCAGGAGTATTGGAGGAAGAAGAAGGTCCTTGGTTGTCTCTCCAGGAGAAATTGGGATGGTTCCTCCATCCTGGATTGTACTGATTTGCATAAGGGTTGTTCTGGGGTGGCCGATAGTTGCTTACATATTGAGCAGATTCTGAAACAAAAGTGCATCTATCGGTTGCATGATTGTCCCCGCATCGGTCACATAGAACAAAAGGACTTTGATGTGGACTTTGATGCTGGTTTGCTCCCAAACTATCCAGTTTATTCGCAATTAAGGCCACCTGAGCGGAAAGTGATGTTATGGCATCAACATCATGCACTCCTTAATCATATGCTTCTTCTTGGGATACTTCTTGGAGATTCGCCATTGATAGTCATTGGCGGCCAATTCCTCCGAAGCTCATAGGCATCATCAAAAGACTTGCTCAAAGAAAAAACCACCACTCAATTTAGCTGCATGCATCAACTATTGGACGATGATGGTGTAACAAACCCTTGTGGAAAGAGTAAATCGATGCCAGGGTATCTCATGATGTGGGCACCTTCTCGGAAGATCTTTGTATCTCTCCCAAGCTTCATGCAATGATTCGATCATCAATCACGTGAATGAGGTAATATCATTCACCATTTCCGCAGTTTTAGCAGGGGGGAAATATTTGTTCAAGAACTTGGTACACATCTCCGCCTAAGTTATAATGGATCCTGCAGGAAGAGAATGTAACCAACTTTTGGCTTTATCTCTTAGTGAGAAAGGGAAGAGCCGCAAGTGAATGGCATCGTTAGAAACGCCATTATGCTTGAATGTGTCGCAAATCTCTAGAAAGTTTGAGAGATGCGCATTTGGGTCTTCTTTGGATAAGCCGCCAAACTGCATTATGTTTGAATCATTTGGATTATGGCCGAGCTTGATCTCGAAAGTATTAGCCTATGGCGGGGCGTCGATGCTGATTGTAAATTATCCATTTGAGGAGTAGCAAACTCCTCAATGGTCCGGAGCGACTATCATCCTCCAACCGAAGTGTAGCATTATCATCCGCCATCGTATAAAGAATTACATATAAAACAATTAAATTTAGAAAAATTAAATCAATATGGACAAAAGAAACTTGAACTAGAGATACTTAAATTTGTTGTTTATATTAGCTAATCTAAATATAAACCGTTGAATCCTTGGCAAGAATCAAGCGCCAAAAACTTGTTCGCTCTTTTCTACCGCAAGTGCACGGATCGCACTTGTAGTTTAGCCAGAGTCAGATATCGTTCCCACGAGGAAACAACGTTAAATTAAGTGCTAAGTATAAACCAATAATTCAAATACTTCTATTCAAGGATATATAAATTGGAGTGTTCATGTACTTGTTAATTTTAAGAACTTAAAACTATAAGAGTAATGTGAGAGTAAATAATTCAAGAATAGGGATTCCTTTTTCACTTCCTATTTTAATTGATAACAAGTAATCCTTAAGAGCAATATAAATGAAATGTCTAGGTTAGCTTGGGAATCACAATTAGTTAAAAGCCTATGTCTAGGTCAATTAACCCCGCTTCCATTACTTAGTTCACTATGTTTCTATGAGAACTAGAGTAAATCCACTCATTAAGATCTATTCCCAACTAATTACTATGCATGGTCAATAGGTATATTTCTATCCTATTAACGAATCATTGCATCCAACCCAATTGAATGAAATAGAACATGCATCAATCATACACTTGATCTTAAACCCAATTTCCTATGTCTAGGTTCATTAGATTTAAACAAATCAATTGAAAGCTGATCAGACTAACAAAGCTTTACGCATTTCATATAACCGAAAATGTTTTCAGAGACCAAATCATATATATAACTCAAGGGATTACAAGTTTAATCAATATCCATAGGAAGATCCAAAGGAAAACCCTATAACATAGTTTAGCCATGACAAAATGAAAATACAACAAGATTAATCGAGTCATGGAGATAGAGATAAGAGAGGAGAAGAAAAAAGAAGAACAAAGCTTAGGGAGATGGTCCTTCAAGCTTCAATCCTCCACCAAGGTGAAGAAGGCCTCCAATCTTGGTTATTTCAGCTTCTCTTTTACCCAAAAATCGTAACCCTAGCAGCTGGAATCTATTTCTACATCATCTCCCAAGGAAAAACTAATGAAACAGTATTTATAGACGAAAATAGCTTCTGTGCGCTGCGGCCCTGACATTTGCGCGCCGCGGCCCTCCTATGTTAGGTCACTGGGGCCGCGGCCTTCACTACATGTGCGCCGCGGCCCTGAAGCCTCAGGTTGAAATACTGAATTACTGCTGGTGCACCAAGCGCCGCGGCCCTGATATGTGTGCGCCGCGGCCCTCCATACTGAAATGCTCCATAGGCTTCTCCACCCTATACTGGGTCTTTCCTTGCATCAAATCATCCATTTTGAGCCTATTTACATTTAAGATTTCACCCAGTTAAGCATATGTGCACAATCTACTCAGTTCAACAACAAATTGGAAAGATTTTCTCAAAAGCAGAACGGAAAACATCAACCATGGAATTGAGTGAAAATCAGACTAAAGTCTTCCAT
Source organism: Ormosia semicastrata (assembly GCA_029884595.1). Classification (NCBI taxonomy): domain Eukaryota; kingdom Viridiplantae; phylum Streptophyta; class Magnoliopsida; order Fabales; family Fabaceae; genus Ormosia; species Ormosia semicastrata. Next base: position 8,373,385 of record JAQQTO010000046.1, on the reverse strand, counting down.
TCATGCCTCAAAACAAGGACTAAGCAATCAAAACACACACATATTGGAGCAGAAATAACTACATTTCAAGGAGTTATCAGGAAGCGGGGCAGGGATAATCCTAGAAGGACCAAATGAGGTTCTAATCGAACAATCCCTACGCTTTAACTTCAAGGCTAATAATAATCAAGCCGAATAAGAAGCCTTCTTAGCTAGTTTAAGCCTTGCTGCCGAGTTAGGAGCAACCTGATTAGTCGAAAAATCAGATTCTCAATTTATAACTGGGCAGGTAAGGGGAGAATACCAAACAAAAGACCCATAATTGACCAAGTACTTGGCAAAAGTTCAGAATGCTATCAGTAAGTTTGAGCAATTCAGGATACTCCATATCCTGAGAGAACATAATACAAGAGCAGATTTGTTGTCCAAGTTGGCAAGCATAAAAGGATCAAGTAATAACTGATCCGTGATTTAGGAGGTCGTGGAAAAACCATGCATTGAATTTGAAGAAGTTTTTGTTATAAATAATGATCTGAACTCTTGGATGAATCATATAATTAGATATCTTATGCATGGAGAACTACCGACCGAAGTGAAAAAAACCAAGAAACTTAGGAGATCAGCCAGCTATTATGTTACCAATGAGGAAGAACTCTTTAAAAAAAGATTTTTGTTACCTCTCCTGAAATGGGTAGACCATTCTAGAGCTCGAACGATCACGAAGGAGGTTCACAATGGAGTTTGTGGAAGTCATATAGAAGGCTGATCTTTTTTTGGAAAAATCTTAAGAGCAGGATTTTACCGGATGACCATGAAATCTAACTACCTGAAGTATGTTTAGAAATATAAAAAGTGTCAAAAAATTTCCAACATTCATTGAGCACCACCCAAGGAATTACATAGCATGGAAACTTCGTGGCCATTTTGCAGGTAGGGGATTAATCTTCTTTGTCCTTTCACGGTAGCACTAAGACAATTAAGGTATATCGTGGTAGGGATAAACTATTTTACCAAGTGGATAGAGGTCAAACTCCTCTCCAATATTACTTCTGAAAAGGTAAAGAAGTTTGTTTAGAAGAATATTGTTTGTCAGTTTGGTTTACCATTTATAATTGTTAGATAATGGCACCCAGTTCACTGACAAAAAATTTTGAGAATCTGGTGAGAAATATAGAATTAAATAAGCATTCACCTTAGTCGAACATCCTCAAGTGAATGGTCTAGCAGAGGTAGCAAATAAAGTCATCCTAATTAGGTTGAAGAAAAGATTAGACTGAGCTAAGGGACACTGGGTTGAAGAATTACCTAATGTACTTTGGGTATATCACACAATTGCCCAATCATCTACTCAGGAAATCCCATTCAGACTCATATTTGGTGCATATGCAATGATTCCAATTGAAGTAGAAGAGCCGAGTTTTTAAAATTTTGTCTTCAATGAGCAAGACAATAAAGCAAGGAGGAAAACCAATATCAACTTATTGGAAGAAAAGAGAGAAATCGTACACATTCAGGAGATGGATGCCATAGAAAGGTTGGCTCAGAAGTATGACGTCAAAGTTCGGGTAAGGAAATTCAAGGAAGGGGATTTGGTCCTTCGCAGAATTGAAGAATCTAGAAAGTATCCTAGAGAAGGAAAATTAACAGCAAGTTGGGAATGCCCTTACCGAGTTGTCAAAAATATCGAAGAAGGATAATACAAGATAGCAGAGATCACTGGCAAAGTTCTTCCCAAGGCTTAGAACATGACCTCTCTCTGAGTTTATTATAGCTAAGTTATCTGTTATTTTTGCTGTTCTTTATGCTAATTGGTATTTCCATTGTATTTTCATCTTTATAATGTATAGGAGCTTGGGGCAGTGTACTCTTTTTCCTCACTGGGATTTTTTTCACCCGATTTATCCTAAAACGTTTTAACGAGGCACGTCTCAGCGTCCTTCAAGGAATAAAGTCAATTCAAAATCAGCAAAATTACACTTTGAGTTTTAATATATAATCGGCCAATGCTTGGAAAATTCTAAAGACACAGAAAACTCCATGGTGCCCAATTTATGATCGGCTAATGCTCAAAAAATTCTGAAGTCATGGAAAATTCTATGATGCTGGAAGATATATTTGGCCAATGCTCATAAAATTACGAGGTCATGGAAAATTCCATAATGATCGAAGATATATTCAGTCAAAGCTCAAAAAAATTTGAGGCCATAGAAAATTCCATGGTGCCCAATTTTGATCGACCAAATTTAGAGATATCGATGTAACTTTGTGATGGGCTAAACTTAATAATTAGAGGTCTTGAATAGCCTAAATAATTCTGAGATCAAACTCAACTAAAATCAACTCGATCAAAACTACGTTGATTAGTCAAAAAATTTGATGGAACTATGAAAGATATGGCTTGAAAAATCCAAGCCCATAATTCTTAATCGTGTTGCATTCATCTCAAATTTATCCAAGATCCTAATCTTGTTGCGCCAAGTTATCTTATCTTTGACCAAGGTCTTAATTTTGCTGTAATATTTTAATATCATTGCATCAAAATATTTTATGCTTTCCCAAGTTCGTCGAAGAAATCTTATACCATTAAGAGGAGACATAAAATACTTGCTGTGTTTGGACGAATACCTTTGAAGACTTGTTTTGATGATAACAAACGTGAAGACTAAATGAAGATGATAGAAAGATCAAGTTCGAGTTTATATAAGATTAACATTAGGACTTAGGTTCTGTTGTACGGAGCTTACTTTGATATCTCTCTGTTTTCGAAAGAAAAGATAAAACTTGTTTTTAAAAGAAACTTAGTTCTTTGAAACACCTTTTTCAAAATAGTTTTGTATTGATTTATTTGAATAGAGCTTAGTCTATTTGAATAAACACTTTCACGGGGTTCTATTTTTTAAAGATGCTATTCGAATAGCAGGATAGATATTCGAATAATGAGTTTCTCAGAACTGTGTTTATAAGTGAATTATTCGAATAACTCAAACATTATTCAAATAAATCATTTTCTATCTGAACAGTTTTTAACCGAGTTATTCGAATAACATAGAGGTTATTCGAATAACCCATATCAGATGGCTTTTTCACGATGGCTTCAGGAACAGTGTTATTCGAATAACATGTTAAGTTATTCGAATAAACACGTTGCTCACGAACACTGATATGGAAACAAACATGTTTTTAATTCGGTTAAATGGCTTTTAATTCTACCCAACGGCTATTTCTTCCAATTTTCTCTCTAAATAGGAACCTTGGGTCACGACTAAAATTGCCCAATACTCTGATTTATTTTCTGCTTGCTCTAATCTGTGAAATTATTTTCTACGCTCTTTTTGATTAAAAACTTTGAGATATTTCTGTGAGAGCTCCATTAGCACTTCAATTTGTATTACCTGCTCTGAGTGAGAGTTTCTCTTCATCTACTTTCTAATATTCTGTATCGAGGGTGAGGTATCCCTCAAGGTTTGTATAAGGGTGAGGTATCCCAAATAGGCCGAGGCTTTAGCACAAGGGTAGAGTTTTCCCTGTGTGTGAAAAGCACTCTTTTATGTAACGGTTGCAAGCACTATTGAAGCTTGTATACATAGTAAAAAATCTTGACTTTCGAGGACTGGATGTAGACCACAAATTGGTCAGTGGTCGAACCAGGATAAATACGTGTCTCGCTTCTTTTTCTTAATCTCTTTATTTTATGCAATTTTAATTTACTGCATATTTATTTTTCGCTGCTTTTATTGTTTCTTTTCTTCTTCTTGTTCCTTCTGTGCATTTATTTATTAAGTTTTAATATTTGTTTTTGATAAAAAGAGGTTTTGAGAAAAAAATTTATACTCAATTCACCCCCCTCTTGAGTACTGGAAGCCACTTGGTAACACTTGAAAGTCAAAAAACAAATTGAGTCGCATGGTATTGAGCATATTCACCAAAAAATTATAGGTCTGTGATATGCGATAAAATACACTAAGAGCAAGTGTACCCTATCGCTAAGTAATATAGGATTTGAGTCTCAGTTATCGATCTCACGAGGAATAAGTGGTAATTACTAGATTTGTAAAACTCTTTGTTATTTAGAAAATCAATCGTGTATGAATAGATTCAAGAACAAATAAAGGGAAACAAATAAAGAAAAATAATGAACAATCAAATAGATAATAGATAATCAATGAGATAGAGATTAGGGCGCAATGTTTACTTGATTCCAATTATTCAGATTTTCTTTCATTTATGATGTAAGGTAACTCTTTTGTCAATATTCTCTTACCTACTATTGAATCCTAATGGTCATGGATGAAACAATATTATATTCCTCAATTAAATCACCTATTTGGTCATTAAGTTGAATTAATTAGGAATGCATTAAGCTTCAATTCGAGAGATGAACTAACATACTTGTCAATTCCATTAGTAGGAAAAATTAATGTTTGGTCATTCACCAATCTAATCCTAGGCTTACCATATAGATTCACTCATTGAATGCGGATGATCACCGGTCAAACAATGAATTAACATATGCTAAAAGTGATCAAGTTATGACAAGAATGTAAGTAATATGATAAACCCTAAACGAAATTACCTTAATCAAATTAGAAATCAAACCCAAATAATTAGGAAAACAAGATCGCCCATAGCCTAGTTATGAGTTTAGTTACTTATGTTCAATACAAATAAACCTATATCATAATACAAACTTGTGGTACGAAAGCTCAAAGAAAAGGGAAAAGTAGAGGGAAAGAGAAATCAAAACTCCTTTTAATGGAGATTATGATCTTCAAGCCCTCAAGAATTGAATCCTCCTTTCGAAGTCGTCCTCCAAGGTCTGCTGCCGCGAAATTACTCTCTCAAGATTAGGGATTTTCTGCGTGATATGCTCAATGTCTAAAAGTGTCTTAAATTTGGCGTAACTTCTCCTTTTTATTGAAATTCACATTTGCTGTTACGCAACCCACGCCTAGGCGCTTAATTTTGAATGCTTGGGTGCTGAGCCACTTAAACCAAGACGCGCGCTGTTACGCATTGCACGCTCAGGCGCTCCTCCCCAGTACTTAGGCACTTGGCCATTAAATTACCGTTACTGCATACGCTTTGGGTGCTCAAGCACTCCACACCAGCGCTCAAGCACTCCACACCAGTGCTGGATGCTGATGAAATTTCTTCTTTTCCTTACTCCTTTGAACGTGCAGTCTTCTCCATGTGTAATTACCTAACAAAAACATATAAAACACATAATAAAAACACAATTAAATAATACTAAAAATATAACAAAACTTACAAACAAAGTTCAATTAAAATTAAAATAAACATAAAAATAACATAAAAAATCAAGGAATTAAACCATAAAAATATGACATATTGACGGTTCATCAACTCCCCCACACTTGAGCTTTACTTGTCCTCAAGCAAAGAACAGGAATCAACAACAAGATCAAACTCAATATCAAAAAAATGAGTCAAGGGAAATTCCACAATTTAAAGATTCAAGCTCAACAATCAGATCCAATCAAGCAAGATCATTTAACACTTAAAACAATTAGAGGCTTGAGCCTAGCTTGTAACTGTTCTCTTCACCAAACATCTGAGATCACTCATCTTTTCATCGCTCAAGTGTTTAATGACAAATAGATCACTCAAATTTCTCTTGAAAAATACAATATCATAGGTTTGCTTATCAATCTCATCTCCACTTCCAAGTTCACATACAACACAAGAATCAAAATGACTTCCTCTGGTTGTAACGGGGCCAAGAGTATAATGAAAGGTTGAAAAAAAAGGATAAATAAGAGTAAAGAATGCTTATGAATAAATCAATACACAACAGAATCAGATTGAAAATATGATAAATAGAGCATAATGCATAAGAATATAACAGATTTTCACTTTTAACTCAATATTCTCATTATTCTTCACTAACAATCCTTTTCTTTCTTTTTTTTTCTATTTTTTTCTTTTCTTTTTTTCACTTTTTTTTCAAACTTTTTTTCAACCCTTGATGACAAAAATAACCTTTCAAGACTTTTCAATCAACACATCAGATGTTCCAAAGAATTCAACCTGATTATTCAATTGGGTATTCAAAGAAATTAATTTCAGGCTCAAATGGGACAACTAAGGGGTTATTTTATCAATACAACTCTGAAAGTCAAGAAAGAATTAAGTCTAATTGCCTTAATCATATTCAAGTCTAAATGTAAATCATTAAAGCTTCAACAAGATATCAAAGCAATTTCTAGCGCATATCAATCAAGAGAAAACTCACTCCAGAAGAAAAATAGGATTTTATTTATGAAAAATCCAATCATTAAAGCTCAAAACTCACTTTCTGGCTAGAGTTAATAAAGGGAACAAATGCAAGCAGACATGACTAATTTTCAAATAAGATGTTAAATTTTACTTTGCTTCATTGAAAAAGATTGTTTCACACATTATCAACTCATGATCAAAGGAATCCCCTTTAAAACATATCTCCATTAACTCAGAATAAATCAAGACATCAACACATAATTCCTACTTAATTACCAGCAATACTCAAGTGTGTATAAAAAAAATTCACAAAAATTATAAAAGTACCCCCACATTTAAGATAAACATTGTCCTCAATGTGGAAGAAAAAGAAATAAAGGGTTAAAGAAAAGAATAACATAACCTGATGACAAGTGACACAATGACAGACATAGAAGAAGCACAAGAGTCAACGCTGCAGCAAAATCTGAAAAATCCTAATAATTCAAAATAAATGAGTAGAATCTAAAAGAAAAACAAAAATAACAAAAATAACGAAAACAATAAAAATAAGATATATAAAGAAGAAACACATGTTGCCTCTTATGAAGCGCTTGTTTAACATCATTAGTCCGACGTTACTTTTTCAGATAAATCAAGTGGCTTAAAACAAGAGAAATAGGAGGACTTCTTCTTCTTTTCAAAACAGTTCTTCCACCCTTCAATAATGACATTGGGAATGCTTCCAACAACATTTTGAACTTGATAAGAGCTTGGCTGTCCCAATTGCGCCTTGACTCTGCTAGGCCATGATGGGTTTAATCGATCAATAGATGAAGGACTAATTTGTAAAGGAGGATGGAACATAGGAGGACCTTTATCTGTTTTAGCAGCTTGAGTTTTCAGAAGATCAACATTAACATTGTATAATGGCGGGGGGTCTTTGATAGCTAAGATTTCTTACTTCTTAACTTGAACAATATTGATAGGGGCATGGAGATTTGACATTGGAGAAGATTTAGCCTTCCTAAAAACATTGATGGTCACAGAATCTCCATCCACTCTCAATATAAGCTCACCCCGAGGTACTTCAAACACAGCTCCTAAAGTGGCCAGAAACGGTCTTCCAAGAATGAGAGGGATATCAGCGTCCTTTTCCATATCTAGCACCACAAAATCAACTAGGAATATGAATTTGTCCATTTTCACTAAAACATCCTCCACCACATCGCGAGGGTAAGGGATGGATCTATCCGCCAACTGTAGTGAAATGTTAGTGAGTTTTGGTTCCTGTATTCCCAATTTCTTAAAAATAGAGAAATATATCAAATTAATACTAGCACCCAAATCACATAACGCCTTCTCAAAATAAGAATTATCAATAGAGCAAGGAATAGTAAAACTCCCTGCATTTTTTAATTTAAGGGGTAACTTCTTCAAAAGGATGGCAGAATACTCTTCATTAAGACATATCATCTCAAATTCCTTAAGCTTGCATTTCTTAGTAAATATTTCCTTCAAAAAATTTGCATGGGCATTTGAGAGATGACTTCAACAAACGGAAGGTTGATCTGAAATTTCTTGAACATCTCTAAAAATTTTACAAATTCTTTATCTGGCTAAATGTTCTTGAGCCTCTAAGGGAATGAGATCTTGATATATGGTGATGGTTCATATACTGTGCTCTGCTCACGATCCCTCTTCGCTCTCTGCCACTTTGGTTATTTCTTCCCAACCTCTCCTGCTTTATTAACATCTTGAATTGAGACATCTTTAGTAAGACCATCATTTTGCTTGGTCTCAATTCTAGCTAGGTGCTTCAGTTGCCTTGTCGCTTTCCTCATGAACTGACTTAACAAGAGTATCTCGAAGCTCTGACGCTTCCTTCTTTTGGGAGGACTCCCCAAGTTCCTTACTATTTCTCAATGTAATTGTATGGACTTATTCCTTTGGATTAGACTCAGTAGTACTAGGCAATGTCCCTAGTGCCCTTGCTGTCATCAAAGTAGCCAATTGACTAATCTGGGTCTCTATGTTCTTCATTCTAGCATTTGAATTTTGTATGTACTTCATTACTAAATCTTCAAAGGTTGGCTTCTTTGCAGATGCTTGGAAACTTAGAGGTGGTTGTGGAGCTCTCTACTGATTCTGCTGATAGCTCTGTTGATTTCCTCATTTGAAATTAAAGTGGTCCCAACAACCGGGATTGTACGTATTAGCATATGGATTGTATTGTTGCTTCTTGGAATTACTAACAAAATTTGCTTCTTCAGGTTCGGGGGCAAATGGACTATCAACTTGACAGTTTGCACTTATATGACCCTGTTCGCCATATGCTTCACAAATGATTGGTGGGACCGCATTATTTGTTACCGTTAGAGTCTTAACTTTCTTTGTCAGAGCTTCCAATTGACTTAGAATGGTTGTAGAAGAATCAACAGCATGTACACTTGCTTGTTTCTTAGGAACTTGGCATTCATTCTATCATTGATGACTGTTCAGCGTCATTTCTTTAATCAATGCTTGGATTTCAGTAGGTGTTTTCCTCTAAATTGTACCTCTCGCAGCAGCATCAATGAGTGAACGGTTTGAAGGCGATAAACCATTGTAAAAAGTCTGAACCTGTTGTCATACATGAAATCCATGATGTGGACATCTCCTCAACAACTCTTGAAAACGCTCCCAAGTTTCATAAAGAGTGTCCATGTCAAACTGCACAAAAGAAGATATATCATTTCTTAACTTAGCAGATTTAGAAAGAGGAAAATACTTAGCCAGAAACTGTTTGTCAACTAATCCAATGTAGTGATGGAATCCCTCGGTAGTGACGTTAAGCATTGACTCGCTCTATCCCTAAGAGAAAAATGAAAGAGTCGCAATTGGATTGCATCATCTGCCACCCCATTATACTTGATAGTATCACACAACTGCAAGAACGTGGCCAAATACTGATTTAGATCATCCAAAGGCAATCCACTAAACTGAACTGAATTCTAAATCGTGGAGATCAATGCTAGTTTGATCTCAAAATTATTAGCTGTCACAGCTGATCTTATAATACTCCCTCCATACCCTTCGGAAGTGGACATGGAATACTCAAGCATGGTCCGCTCTGTTGGGGTAGCTCTTTCTTCATGGTTTGCCTTAACTATTGGTTGTCTCTCCATCTTGCTTATATCTTCTGTCACAACTGCAATAAAAGATTACTTCCTTAGCCTGCGAGCTGTTTTCTCAATTTCTGGATCAAATGTCAAATCAGAAAACTGAGATCGAATAAGCATTAAAAAAAAAATATGAAGTGATAAATTAACTAAAAATAAAAATAAAAATAAAAAAAATAAAAATAAAAAAAAAAATAAGGAATAAAATAAAAAGATGTCTAAATTAACTAGAGCTTTTCGCTTCTAATATTATCAAACTTATTCCCCGGCAACAGCGCCAAAGACTTGATGCGCACTAAAATACACTAAGAGTAAGTGCACCCTATCGCCAAGTAATATAGGACTTGAGTCCCAGTTATCGATCCCAAGAGGAATAAGTTATAATTACTAGATTCGTAAAACTCTTTATTATTTAGACAATCAATAGTGTATGAATAGATTCAAGAACAAATAAAGGGAAACAAATAAAGAAAAATAATAAACAATCAAACAAAGAATAGATAATCAATGAGAGAGAGACCAGAGCACAAGATTCACTTGATTCCAATTATTCAGATTTTCTTTCATTTATGATGTAAGGTAGTTCTTTTGCCAATATTTTCTTACCTGCTATTGAATCCCAATAGTTATGGATGAAATAATATTCTATTCCTAAATTAAATCACTTATTTGGTTATTTAGTTAAATTAATTAGAAATGCATTAAGCTTCAATTCGAGAGATGAACTAACATACCTGTCATTTTCATTGGTAGGAAAAATTGATGTTTGGTCATTCACCAATCTAATCCTAGGCTTACCATATAGATCCACTCATTGAATGCGATTGGTCACCAATCAAACAATAAATGAACACATGCCAAAAGTGATCAAGTTATGACAAGAATGCAAGTAATATGATAAACCCTAAAAGAAACTACCTTAATCAAATTAGAAATCAAACTTAAATAATTAGGAAAACAAGATCACCCATAGCCCTAGCTATGGGTTTAGCTACTCATATTTAATACAAACAAACTTATATCATAATACAAACTTGTGGTAAGAAAATCCAAAGAAAAGAGAAAACTAGAGGGCAAGAGAAATCAAAACCCCTTTTAATGGAGATTATGATCTTCAAGCCTTCAAAAATTGAATCATCCCTTCGAAGTCGTCCTCCAAGGTCTGCTGCTGCGAAACTATTCTCTCAAGATTAGGAATTTTTTGCGTGATATGCTCAATGTCTAAAAGTGTCTTGAATTTGGCATAACTTCTCCTTTTTATTAAAATTCACATCTGCTGTTACGCAACCACTGCCTAGGTGCTTAATTCCGAATGCTTGGGCGCTGAGCCACTTAAACCAAGATGCTCACTGTTATACGTTGCGCGCTCAGGTGCTGGGCCATCAAATCACTGCTGCTGCATACACTTTGGGCGCTCAAGCTCTCCACACCAGCGCTCAAGCGCTAGATACTAATGAAATTTCTTCTTTTTCTTGTTCCTTTGAATGTCCAGTCTTCTTCGTGTGTAATTACTTGACAAAAACATATAATAAAAACACAATTAAACAATACTAAAAATATAACAAAACTTACAAACAAAGTTCAATAAAAATAAAATAAACATAAAAAGAACATGAAAAACCAAAGAATTGAACCGTAAAAATATGACATGTTGACGGTTCATCAGTCTGCACAAAAGAAAATTATTTAAGACTTTAACGGCACAAAAACGACCGGCCATTAATACAAATCCAGCATAAAACATTCTAAAAGATAACCTAAAAATAGAAACAACCTATTCCTCATCCACAATTTGACCATCTACAATATCTTTGAATGCCCCAAGCTCTTCTAGTTGGTCGTCAAAGATTCCCTCAGAGTTCAACAATTTAGCCTGTGCTATGCCTTTCTCAAAGCCCAATACCCATTGCTCGGCCGCCTCCTTGGCAAGATGACTATCTTCACGAAGAGAGTCTAAGTTAGCTTTAGCCTTCTTTTTATCTTCTTCAATTTTCTTCGCAGATTCCTCAAACTAAATGACCTGATTAACCTTCTTTTTCCATTTTTTCAATTTTTTTTCTTTAATTGTTCTACTTCAAGAGCATGTTCCGTATGAAGTTTTTCTATCTCTAAATTTAAATACCTACCAATAGACTTCAACTTTTGTTGTATCGAGAGAAATTATGATTTAATAGCATTACTGATACTAGTTGTCCGAAGTGCATGGACTTCTAGCCACTTACATAGTTTAGTCAGTCTTACTCTAGCAAATTTGCCTTTGTCAAAGGAATAAGAGAAATGGGTGTTAAGAAATTTGTCGAAGGGAAAATCAGTATTCCAGAGTCATAAATCATCTGCGTGGTCGTCAAAATCTTTCAGGACATCAAGAGCAATACAAAACTCTAGATTCAGAGAATGCTCACACTAGTCTAGTTTTCACTGAGTTGATGTAGGAGAATCGATAGCTTCCAAAATATAAACATCGGAATGATCAATAAAGTCGACCTGAGCCCTAGGCCTCTTATAGATCAATGGATCCGACTGAGTCGTAGAGGACTCCCCAGCTGGAGGAATTGAAGCGGTCTCAACATCCGCTACAGTTATGATAAGACCACTCCCTGCCACGATGGTCATTTTTTTCTTCTTCAAATATTATTGCAACTCCTTCCTAGAAACACGAGGTGCCATTGAACCTAAAAACACGATATAAAGTTAAAGGTCAGAATATATTAAAAATATTATAACTATAAAGCCAAATTGAGAACTTACGCATAATCTTTGCTAGTTCATTCGGATCGTCTCCAAACTTGACCAGCGCGCTATAATCCAAAAGTGGAGATTTCTCAAGAAAGTCCATATGTTCTCAATTAGCCAAAAGAAGACTTCAATAATCAATACTTAAAACCAAAGCAGGTTCACTTTGCCAATACAAGAGAAATTTGTCAACACCAAATTAGTCAACATAAAAGGCAATCTCACTTAGTCGAGAACTAACTCAAAAGTAACTATTTTTGAAATTCTTGTATGAAGAATTAAAATTCAAAAATAACTTCTCCCGGGGATGACCATTGATGGAAACCCAACCACCTTTTCCTACCCATTTTCATTGAAAAAAGGACAATAACCCTCCTATAGTCAGAATCCTACCAAGGTAATTCACCAACACTTCAAAAGCCCTTAAAAAAGCCCAACTGTTCGGATGTAACTAGGTAGGAGCTATATTCAATCGTGACAAGACAAAACATTGGAACTCTATGAATGGTAACCTCAGCTTGAGTCAAAGGAAGAAGGTGTCGTACATATACAGCCATCCGAGTTCATCACCAGGACTAGGAGACATATACACTCTCTCTTTGGCATTACAAGGTCTGCATTGAAAATAAGTTTCATCCCTATCTCTCTCCAACGATAAGCACTGCCACAACATATCAATGCTATCGTCTGAATCAAATACAAATGAATATTATCTAATGTCAACATGAACCCAACCGTATTGATCCTCGGATGGCTGCTCGAAAGCTCCCACAATTTCAACACAGTCAGAAGTTTGATCGGCTATACTCCTTTCGGTTGTTAATCGGTCAGATGATCCAAATCCTATACTGTTCCTAGGAAAATCAAAACCCATTTCATACCCTGTAAATATGATAGACTCTTCCCCACCACATATTTCAAAATCCAGAACCCTTTTACCTAAATTTCCTAATTCTAATGAATCCTTTATTTTTCCAGAACCACACCACTAAGGTGGCGGCGTCCAAGATGGAAAGTCACCCACAACCACCACGAATGCATCACTGTTAGAAATTTCCTCACTTCTCATTCTTAATTAAACTAGCAAATGAAAGGAAAAGAAACGAGGTAAAACAAACAACAAAAGAAGGAAAGAGAAAATTGAAATACTTGGAGAGTGTTTAAAATGCAACGAAGATGTATAGAAGCATAATCCAAAGCCAGGCAGCGACGAGAAAGGAGGAAGAAACCTCTAGGTTCTCTGGGAAATTTTTGACGAGAAAGATGGGAGGAGAGCAAGAAAGATGGTTCGTTTAAATAAAGTGGTGCTTGAATAAAGAAAGGAACAACAAACCTCTAAAGCATCAACTATTGTGATTAAAAATAACTAGAAAGGTTTATTTATAGCCGTAGGATGCATCCAACAAAGGAACTTCAAAAACCAAAAACCAACGAACGCGATGGGCCCCAATAAAGCTGTTATTTGCGCATTCATAATGGGTGATTAATGTGATCGTGCCTCAAATCAAAGTGCAACACATGGCACAATAGCATTCCCCTTGGTACATAAAGCGCCGGAACACGAAAAATGAAGCACCTTATAAACTTTGTAGTGATCCTGACCAAACATAACTAATCACTCATTAACTTGGCTCATCCTCACAGATGGTCGAACTGGGAGGTTGTGGAGCACACTAGTCGGTATATTAATTGGTTTATTAAAAGCTTGGTCTATCTTCACAGATGGCCGAGTTGGGGACTGTGGACTATACTAGATCGGTATTGATCTGACTTATTTTAGGATTGGCCCAAAATTGAATAAACTCGAATATAGCCATCTCGGCCCAACCCAATTTGATCTGAATGCAGTTGGATTATTCGACCTACCATCTGGGTCATCCGACCTAACAAAAATTCCCTACTCTTTACACATGATTAAGGTGGCCGAATTCCTCGACCCTCTTGACTTGGTTTTATTAAGGCCACCAACTATTGACAACCTGGAGCTTTGATGACTAAGCTGAATAGTTGATTAACACTTGGATACTTTTAATGCTCTCATGATTAGTAGAGGCTGAAAGGTTATTATGGGAATCCCTTTATAAATTGGTCTAGCGTCCAAAGCTAGACATGTTCTGATTTCTACCTTAAATAATAGTTTTTTGAGTTAGTGCTCAGGCTTTCCATCCTCTCCGTCTGCCTAGGCCTTAAGTGGATGATCCAGCTACTCTTATTACATGGTTCTGGATGATCACCTTCTTCCCCTCTGACTTAGGTCCTAGAGCCTACCCGGAACAACTCCTATTTTAATTCCTTGCAAGCTGTAATTAATTAATGAAATTAGGTCTAAACTGAAAAGGGATTTGAGTCTTACAAATCAGTTATCCTCCAATAGTTGATTAAATGGTTACCAAGTATATTCAAGGACCCAAATTTCAATGAAGAATCGAGGATAATCACAGAAACTATACAATCTAAATTTGAGGCATAGAAGAAAAAAAGATGATGCGGTGTCCAGCCGTAACAAGGACTGAATTATCATTGCTCTGGATTAGTGTTGTGCTTGGAGGATTTTATCTAGGCCTTTTTTTTTATAAACTTAATTTATCCTAAATTACACTTTACTTTCTTAAAATTTTGATCTAAATTTTAATTTTAATATACTAAGTTTGAAACTTTACATTTTTTTTGGGTGAATACTTTTAACAATCTTAAAAGGTAAAGATGGGGAACTACAGTTAGTTTAGTTGTTTTTATTTTTATTTTTGTTTCTTAGAGTATATATCTTTCACCGAATAGATGAGAGACTAATCTTTCGGAATACGGTCAGGTACCTAAGCAGGGATCTTTCACAATGATGTTATTTTCACACACATGAATCCTAAGATTGAGCCCATGCAGTCAATTTATATTTGAATTTAGAAAAAAAAATTATTATTTGAATTGGATAATCAAATCAAAATCCCTATACTCCCGAAAAAAGTGCTAGAAGAGAGAAAAAAAGTTGAAGGATAATTTGCTTAAATTTTAAATATGAACTTCTTTAATAAATCGAAGCTCTAACTATTCTTGGTGGACTTTTTTAGCATGATGCTTGTGTATTAATACATATTTTTATCCTGTGTTAGTAACTCGGTTGGTAAGAATTGGAGATATACAGGAAAAATAGTGGGGTTCGATTCCCACAAATGTTCTCTATCTCAATTTTCTTTCTCCTATCTATTTACCCCTTCCCTTAAGCCCCATTAGGGGGCTATCTAAGGGTCTCACTAGGGAGCCTTCCATCAGGCCCATAGAATGGGTCTTTAGATTATTTATAAAAAAAACATTTTCAAGTTGATCCATATTAATTAATGTTTGATTTATTTAAATAAAATGAGGTTCGTAGATAAAAATTATATAAATAAAAGTAATTTGTCTGTAAATTTATAAAATTAGTATGTTATAATTTTTTGTGTATTTTTTCGTTATGTGATTTTAAATAAAATAATGGTATAATATTTACATATTAAAAACTAAATATCTATTTACAGAGGAAAATTGTCAATGTATTTGACAAAAAATATGATTCTAGTTAGTTATCTAGGAAGAGAATTTCCTTTTCTTAGGATTCTCAAGTTCTTGTTGATCTGTAATTTTAACATGTCAAGTGAATAAAATTTAATTGGAATTTCTTAGAATAGCAATTTCATAGAGTAAATGGAAAATGAAATTGACAAATTGAATAAAGTGTTAGAAAGGTAAATGGTAAGAAATATGAATAAACTAACAATTAAAGAATTGTGACAAAAGTAAAGAAACTAGATGAAAATGACCAAAATGTGAATGATTGGAATGAAAATGACCAAATCAAAATAACAGAATGTAAACTTGATAGAAATGATATTAATAGTCAAATTAAAGAAACAAATTGTAAATTGACGATCAAACAAAGACTCTAGGAACACAAATTGACAAGTAATGTAAAATGCATGAGATTAAAGTATAAGAGAACTTAAGTGCATGAGTTGGACGACAATTAATGTAAAATGCAACAATTAACCAACTAGAGTGATACATACAAGAAATAAATTAACTGGAATATAATGAACAAGATTTTAATGAAAGAAATGGTCATGCAAATAAAATAAAGAACATGAATTTAAACATACATGAAAGAAAATTGCAGAACTTAAAAGTGCAAAAACTTAAAAGAAGAACATTAAGTGAATTGGATCACTCAATGCAAGGAGTAGAAAAGAGAAATTGAAATAACATTGCATTGCATTAATTGAAAAGATCATATGAAAGAGAAAAGGTGGAAGGATCGTATTTGAGTTTTTCCTTGTGTTTTTTAGAGTGTCAACGTGACAAATGGAAGTGTAAAATAATTTGTCAAGTGTTTTTCCAACTACTCATTTGCCTTGGCATCAAGGCTTATTTATGTTGAAAATTCAAGTGTGAGTGTTGAAGTCTCACATTGGTAAAAAAAAATAGGCAAGTTGAAGATTATATAAGTGGAAAAGACTTATAGACCTAATGCCTTAAGATTTTGGGTTAAGATATAATGTCAAATTCATTTATGTAGTTTTTCACTTAGCTCATTAATGGAGATCTTCTTGACTTTTGGGCTCTCTTTACGGCCCAACAAGTGTTATTAGGTGTGCGACCAAAGTCTCACATTGGATAAATATGTGATGTACATAGTCCTTTCAATTAGTATCAAAGTCATGCCCTAAAGTTAGCCATCGTGGATGTGTAAGGAACTAAAATTATGTCTTAATTGGACAATATAGTTTTTCCTGAATAATGCCGCTGAGTTTGTATTATTGATAGTTATCAACACTACTGGTGTTGATATGAGTTTAAACACGTATAGAAAGTTATCCAGAAGAAGATTAACAATGGAAGAAGAAGAGACAAGATAAACAGAAGAAGAAGATAACAACATTCATATTTTTCATAACCCATTCTATTCTTATTCCTCATTATATCCCTACTCAACCTATCACGTAGTCCTTCACCTTGGAGCTAACAACCCACACTCTTGCTCCTCTGGTAGCTTCCTGACCCTGCGACTCATTAACCATGTGTCCACTATCACTAACTGTTTTCCTACTAGCCTTCTTGCTGAGTTGGTTCTCCTTTTCGATTATTCTCCTAACATGTCCCCTCCCATTGAAAACAACCTTGTCCTCAAGATTGAAGTTAGGGTAATGTTGTTACATGTAGTCTGTGTTTTCCAAAGTAGCTTTTGTTGTAGTCAATCCTTCCCATTGCACAAGAACCTGAATTACTGTCTGATCATCCTTTACTATACTTCTGACATCCAACACCTGAGATGGTTGTAAGATTGGGCCCTGTTTAGTGGTTAACAACGATAGTGGAATATGTGGTTGGCTATCATCTCCCTTAAATGGCTTCAACAGAGAAATGTGAAAAATTGGATGTATCTTTGCTGTATTAGGCAAAGCAAGTTTGTATGCCACTGCTCCTACCTTTTGTATAATTTCAAATGGTCCAAAATATTTCATCCCTAGCTTCTGATTCTTTCTTAAAGCCACTGAATTTTGTCTATATGGTTGTAGCTTTACTAATACTATATCACCAATTTCAAAGTGTATGTCTTGCCTCTTCTTATATGTCTGCTGCTTCATTAAGTTTTGTGCTTTACTCAAATTCCACTTCAGTTGAGCCAACAAGGAATTTCTTTGTTGTAACAGCTCCTGTAATAATGGTGGATCATTATGATCCACTATGTATTTGATCAAAGTAGGAGGATCCCTTCCATATACCGCTTTAAAGGGTGTCATCCCCAAGTTGCTATGATAAGAAGTATTATACCAATACTCTGCCTATGCTAACACCTTATACCAGCACCTAGGATTTTTGAAAGTAAAACACCTAAGGTATACTTCTAAACATCTATTTAGAACCTCGGATTGCCCATTTGTTTGAGGATGATAGGCTGAGCTCATGGCCAATGTAGTTCCTTGCAACCTGAATAAGTGTTTCCAAAATTTACTGGTGAAAACCTTGTCTCTATCAGAGATAATTGATTTAGGCATCTCATGTAATTTCACAATATTATTCATGAACATCTCAGCTACTTGTTTGCTGGAATACTCAGTTTTCAATATAGCAAGATGGTTGTATTTTGATAACATGTCAATGCCGACCATAATTACAGTATAACCAAATAAAATTGGCAAACCTGTGATAAAATCCATTGCCATATCCTCCCAGACTTGATTATGAATTAGTAATGGCTATAGTAGCCCTCCAGGCAATGCATTTACTGATTTAGCTTTCTGGCATATGCTGCAATTTTGAACAAATGTATTTATACTTTCTGTCATTCCAAACCAAAAAAATTCTATCTTAATCCTTGTTGTTGTTTAAGCAATATCAACGTGTTCTCCAATTGGTGAAGCATGGTATTCTTATAATATATGCTGAATCAAGTTATGTTGTTCAGGTATAACCAATCTGTCCTTCCAAAATAATAATTGATCCTTAGTTGTCCACCTTGGTTCTGTGTTTATATTGGTCATGCATAGCTCCAAGTTCCTAGCAGTTGCAGGGTCTGATTGAATAACTTCCTTCAGTTGGGACAAAAATTCCACCTTAGGTTCTGACCATGCCAATATGAATGATCTTGAAAGACCATCTGCTGCTAAATTGTCTCTTCCTGGTTTGTACTCAATACTAAAATCATATCCCAAAAATTTGTGTAGCCACTTCTGCTGTTCTAGAGTTTGAATAGTTTGGCCTGTTAAATCCTTCAAACTTCTTTAATCTGTTCTAATGATGAATTGGTGACCAAGTAGATAGTGCCTGAATTTTGCTAATGCCTCTATGATAGCATAAAGCTCCCTAGAATAAGTTGATTTCTTCTACATTCTGGATGATAACCTCTTTGAAAAGTAAGCTATTGGGTGTTTGTTTTGACATAAAACAGCCCCTATACCAGTTCCTGATGCATCAGTTTCAAGTATAAAGGGTTCCTTAAAATTAGGGAGTACCAACACTAGAGCAGTAGTAACTGCATGTTTAAGGGCTGTGAATGTTTTCTTTGTTGGTTCACCCCACCCCAAATTGTCATTTTTTAATAGATCAGTAAAAGAAACAGCAATTGAAGCATAATTCTTGATAAATTTCTTGTAATAACTAGACAATCCCAAAAAACCCCTCAACTACTTCACTGATTTAGGTTTAGGCCATTGTAATACGGCCTCCACTTTTGTTTTATCCATAGCTACTCCAGCACCTGTTACTATATGTCCAAGGTATTCCACTTGTTGCAATCTGAATGAGCATTTTGACAATTTTGAAAACAAATGGTGATACTGTAAAATACTTAATACTATCTCCAAATCCTCCAAATGAGACTTCCAATCCTTACTATAAACTAGAATATCATCAAAGAATATTAAGACTGACTTCCTTAGTAGCTGCTGAAAAATCTTATTCATTAAGCTTTGAAAAATGGATAGTGCATTGCTGAGACCAAATGGCATAACCAACCATTCAAAATGGTCTTGATGTGTTCTAAAAGTTGTTTTGTATCTATCCTCAGGATCCACTAGCACTTGATGATAACTTGATCATAGGTCCAATTTTGAAAAGTATTGAGCTCCATAAAGTTCATCTAGTAGTTCATCCACTGTTGACATTAGGAAATTATCCTTGACAGTAATGGTATTCAAGGCCCTATAGTCAGTGCAAAACCTCCAAGTCCCATCCTTTTTCTTGACCAACAAGATTGGTGAGGAGAAAAGACTATTGCTAGGTTGAATGATGCCCTCATCCAACATTTCCTGTACCATAACCTCTATCTGTGTCTTCTGGCTATGAGGGTATCTATAAGGCTTGACCTTTACTAGATTGGACCCTTTTATCAGTGTGATTCTGTTCTTTGTCAGGAGGTAAACCTGAAGGCTTGTTAAACACCTGTCTGTAAGTGTACAACAACAAGGCTATTTCGAGTTCCAAGTCACTTGGCAAGTCCAACAACTGATCTTGATGTTGGTCTGGATGCTGCAAGTGCAAGGTAAACATTTCACTAATAGCATCAGTGTGATGTAGTTTTCTCAAATGATGAAATTGTGCCTGTATTAGAATTTTATTCTTGTCCCCATATAAAGTAATGAACTGGTCATTGCAGAAAAATTTCAATGTTAGTGCACTATAATCAACCACATGAGGGCCCAAGATAGCTAACCAAGGAGCTCCAAGCACTAGATCTACTCTTATAACTGGCAGCAAGTACACAGGAAGCTGTAGCACTTGTCCTTGTACCTTGACTTGTAAATTTCTTATGCATCCTTCTGCAGTTACTTTCATTTCCCACCATCACTTGAAATTGTGGTGCAGGCTATATTGGTAGCTTCAAGAATTGTGCTATTCTAGGTTACAAAAAGTTGTCACTGCTTCCACTATCTAATAATATTTGTACCTTAGTGCCATTGATCTGACCATTAAATTTCATTATGCCTCTACCATTAGCACCTTTAAGAGCATTATATGATAGGTGATGTGCTTCATTAACCAAAGTTTCTAACTCCTCGGAATTGCTTAGGGAATCAGGATTATCTAGAGGTTCAGGGTCAATGTGTTGATAACTGTCATCCTCTATTTGCAATATTATTAGATGCTTGTTAGGACACTTATGACTCAAAGTGAATTTGTCATCGCAAGTGTAGCATAGTCCCTTTTCTCTTCTTAGTTGCATCTCTGCAAAGGTCAATTTCTTGATGTTATTTGGTTTATATGGTTAGTTATAAGGTCTATATAGTGGTATGGGTAATAGTGGTGGTCGGGAATTGGTTTTGGTTTGAAATGTGGGATTTGTGTTGTTGTTTTGGTATCTGTTTAGGTTTGCTGTGAAGTACTATTTAGGCTTTGTAACATATTTCTCCTTAAATAGTTTGGTAAGTGATACTGCTCTCATCAAATTTATTGGTGACTGTGCAATTACCTCTCTCCTAAGATCAGGTTTTAACCCACTGATAAAATAGTCCAAAATGGCATTTGCACTTAAACCATAAACTTTATTTGCTAGTGCAGTGAATTCTACATAATAATCACTCACTGATCTAGCTTAAGTTAATTTGAATAAGGATGATCTCACACACTCATATGGTGAAGGGCCAAACTCCAGTTCTAAGGCTCAAGTAAATGCTTGCCATGACTGAAATTATAAAGTTTTGCTCATCATCTGAAACCAAGGCACTACATTCTTGTCCAGATGAATTGCAGCAATAGTCAAATGTTGTGCGTCAGGAGTATCATAATATTCAAAAAACTGCTCAGCTTTGAAGATCCATTGTAATACGTCTGACCCATCAAATCTTGGAAAATTAAGTTTAATGTTCCTGAAACAACTGCCTGTTACCTGTATTACCGTCATGTCCTGAGCTCGGACCACCATGCACTGAGTTAGCATTTTGGATCAAAGTGTGTATGGTTGCTTTAATTATATCCAATCTTTCTCTGGATTCTGTTTCAGCTTGTTCCAATCGTATAGTATACTTGTGGTCCCTTGATCCATCAATTCTGCCATACGTTTCATCTCTGTTTGGAGCTCCTTCATTTTAGTGTTGTCGGCCATGGTGGCAATGAAAGCACCAAATTTTAAGGAACTAAAATTATGTCTCAATTGGACAATATATTTTTTCCTGAATAATGCCTCTGAGTTTGTATTATTGATAGTTATCAGCACTACTGGTGTTGATATGAGTTTAAACGGGTACAGAAAGTTATGCAGAAGAAGAGTAACAATGGAGGAAGAAAAGACAAGATAGACAGAAGAAGAAGAAGATAACAACATTCATATTTTTCATAACCCATTCTATTCTTATTCCCCATTATATCCCTACTCAACCAATCACGTAGTCCTTTAGCTTAGAGCTAACAACCTGCACTCTTGCTCCTCTGCCAGCTTCCTGACCCTGTGGCTCATTAACCACGTGTCCACTATCACTAACTGTTTTCCTGCCAGCCCTCTTGCTGAGTTGGTTCTTCTTTTTGGTTATTCTCCTAACAGGATGAATCTTCAAAATGCCAAACGAAGGTGGTGGGCCCTGGTTAGCTCACGATGGGATCCGTGGATGAGCTCTATTGAGACAAATGGTGCATGTTGGAAATTCAAGCGATACAAGTATGAAGAAGAGCATGTGTAGTCCGATCTGGAGGAGATGAGGCTCTTGGATGCGGGCTGAGACTCACACTTGATGGGAGAATGTTGAAAATTCAAGTGTGAGTGTTGAAGTTCTACATTGATAAAAAATAGGCAAGTTAAAGATTATATAAGTGGAAAAGACCCATAAACCTAATACCTTAAGGTTTTGGGTTAATATGTGATGTCAAGTCTATTTATGTGGTTCTTTACTTAACTCATTGATGGAGATCTTCGTGACTTTTGGGCTCCTTCTACGACCCAACATTTTATAGATAAACTTACACCTAGAAGTTTGACACATGTCCTTATTTTCTACAAATTTAATGCCTATGGGACAAATGCCCTAAATGCACTACTAACACATCATTTAACTACTCCTAGTTTGATTACAAAAATAATTGATGCAAACTTCTTCACTTTGAATATGAATTTCTTCATAACTGCCAGTCTTCTTCATTTTTGAATTTCAAACCAATATACAACTACTCTCTTATTTATCAAGTCTCTTCGGTCTTGTGGCCTTGCAAATTTCTCTAAGTGTTGGCAACTTTGTTTACTTGGCTTCAAATTCTTTACTTGTTCATTGAGAATTTTTTTGATACTTTCTATTCGTCAATCTTCTATTTAGTTGAATAACTTCACCCTTATTCCTTATAGTCCTTTAGGCTACGTTTGGTACATCGTATAAAGAAGACATGATAATATAAACTAATACTATCAGGTCTTATTTAATGTTTGATGCATTCAACTGATAGTATAATGAAATCAGGTCAAGTCATTTTATCATATTCTAAGCTGATAACTATATTCCCTCCCCTAGTACATGATAAGACCTGATAGAATTTCTATTCCAATCTTATCCTCAACTTCATTTTTATCACTCCTCTCCCTTGATCCACCACCACCACCACCATCGCCCCCAACGCCACCACCACTACCACCACCATCACCACCACCGTCGTCGTTGCCGACACCACCACCACCGCCACCACGCCACCACCACCACCACCACCCACCACCACCGTCGCCGCCGCCGCCGCCACCACCACCACCACAACCACCACTATTGTGAGTTTCAGTTGTAGAGTTGCATAAGGTTTTTATTATTATTATTTAATTATTTTAACTTTTATATTAAATGATATTTTGGTCTTAAAAAAAATATTATATAATAAGTTAATTTATCCTTTTGTTATCCAACAAAAGATAAGATTATGTTTTATCTTATTAATTATACTATTATACTTTATACTATCATATCATTTTATTTTATACTATACTATCATGTACACCAAACGTAACGATAACTTCACCCTTATAACATATAGTCATTTTTCCTTAAATCGTGATTCTCTTTTAGACCTTGTTGAATGTCAACACCATTCTTCTAGTTGCTTATCTACCTTTAACGTTATTCTCTTGACACTTTAAGCATTCTTATTTTCTTCTAAACAGTCAAACATATTTTTCAAACTATTAACTGGCTTGAAGAGCTAGATTTTTTACCATAACAATATCCCTTATAAATTTTTCAGTTAATTAATATTTTAAACGATATATGAAAAGAAAACTATCTAATGAAAGAATAACGCATTATTTTTAAAAACAAATAAAAATCCATTGATTAAACTCGTTGCAGTAAAAAAAAAGGTTTTTGGTCTCTTTGCGCCTGTACTCTATGGTTTTGGCGGGAAAATAACAACGTTGATGTCAATCTTTGACGCGCGTTTGAGACGTTTGGACTTGGGAACAATAGTCAAAGTTTTAACTGAGTTTGTGCAAACAGCACAAATAGGTAAAATAAAAGAAGCATAACAAGAAGTGAAAAAAAAAAAAAGCCAAAGCAGAAATATAAGAGAGAAAAGTTTGTACAGGGAGGGATCATTCAGTGCCATCAATTCAATTAATTGTGTTTGGTCTGTCTTCCATTCACTTCCCCCTCTCCCCTCCCAAAAAAACAAAATCCTTTTCTTTTCCCTGCTCTTTTGCACCCACTTTCCCTTACATGAAATGACAATTATTTCACCATACGATCATGCCCTTCATTCCTCTCCTTAACTTTCTTTCTCTTTCTCGAGAAAAAGGAAAAGGAGGGCGGAGAAAAAGGAAAAGGAAACTAAACTGTAGAACATAAAGTCATGAGTTAAATGCATATAAAGATGCCTCATATAGATCTAGTTGGGAATATATTTCTATCCGAACAATGATGCTGCCCGCATTTCACTTTATTTGGCATTATACATAAGAGCAACCAGTGATATGTATTAGCATCAACAATCCCTTTCCACCAATTTCCAAGCTAAAAAGGCTTCCAAGCAAAATGAGGACTAGGAGTATAGAAATAAAAAGTTACTTGCACAACAAATTAAAGTGGGTGAAGGTGACATCTTTCTATATTTTTCTTTTCCTTTTCACCTACGAATAGATTTTATGATTTGCCCGAGGTTATATGCTTAGTTTCAGCTTTCAAGATTTCTTACCCACCAACCTCAGTTAATTATTGGAGTTAACAAACAGTATGCAGGTTATCTTATAAACTTTCATAGATGCTGAGTTTCGATAGTTTATTTGATCTAGTCCGAAACAATATAATTATTTGCGCTGTGTGTTTTTTCTTTTATCATTGCTAAGTTTAAATTTTCACACTATCAATAAATAAAAGAGTGCTATATTATTGTAAATTTTTTTCTCTTATAATATAGTTTCAATTTTTTTAAAATAATTAAGTGATGCTGTATAATTTATTGATAATGCAATTTTTTAACCATAAATTGATTAAAATTTAATATTTTTTTAATTAGACTCTAAGATATTACATTGTGCTTTATGTAATTTTAGTTATAAAAAGTTGTGACAAAGTTTAATCATAAAAATAAAATGCCATAGTGTTTAAGTTTTTTTTAACCATACACACATCTTAATACAATTTTTGACAATCAAAAGACTAGAAAACCTATTTTGTGCACTCATAATGAGGTCCAGATATCCATTGATTTATTTTTTTATACACAAAACCATTCATTTCAATACTTTTTTTTTCTTTATACACTCAATGTGAGACTAATTATTGATTGAGATAGTGAGTCTATCACTATTCATTCATTTCAATATTGATTCATGCAGAAACACCTTTTTCTCTTATATTAAGGTCAATGTTAACTCTTGCTCTAGTAATTAAAATAACACACTGCTAACTTTAACAAAGTCATAGTGGAAAGATTACTAATCAATCTGTATACAATTGTAAAAATTACATATATTTTGCGTAACATGTTAGTTTTTTTTTTTTTATCTGAGTAACATGTTAGTTAACAACCGCAGTTGCCTCCAAATCTAATCATATTAATCATCTACGTTTAGGGTTTGATTGGTGATGAAATTTTGTGTCAATAACAATAATAATAACTATTAAATAAAATAATATATGCATATATAATATTTAAAATGTAATGTTGGAGGGAAGATATATTTGTTTTTCTTTTTTTCTTTCCAAGTATCATGATTAAAGGTATGATACAATTTTGTTGATGAAGGTTTAAGTTAGTTTTATGTGGGATTGAAATGTATGGTCCATTGACACGTGCAAATGATGGCGTTGTCTTCCCCTAATGATGGATTTCCACCGCTTCTTCCACTGTGTGGGATCCACGTCCTATCATGCGACCCAACTTCGCCAGTGTCCTCTACACAGCCCCACTCCTAGCCCTTTATCTTTGACCGACAACATACCCAATTTCAAAATCAAATCTCTCGTTAACGTTTCTGAGCTCATCAATTTTGCTAAACGACAAATCATCCTGGCGCAGCCACGATAGCCAGATGGCCATCCAATCACATTTCACCGGGTGTCTTCTGATTGAGAAATTTGTGTTCACCGAAAGCATTACACTTCTTCAATATAAACGTAACACATGATATTTTATAATGTGACTGAAAATAAAATATTAGTAAAATACATTTAAACAGCTACAACTTATAAAATTGCTTAGATTATTACACCCGGAGCGTATAAGAATTTTGGAAAATAAACATTTTATACTATTTTTTTACACTACTCTTATTTAAGAAAAATATATATAAAGAGAATGAGTGTCGAGATATATGTTTATCTTTTATTATTTAAAAAAATATAGTATACAAATAGTATAATAAAATGGTATATGAATATTATTACTCAAGAATTTTTTCTGTTGACGTGCTTTCTTTCCGTTATGAGTTGTCCTTGCGTTTTGTTTTTTTTTGGCGTTTCGACTCCCATCCTAGCTGGACTGGTCCGCATTATTTTACAATTGGATTTTTTTGTTGACGTACTCTTTTACAAATGGATTTTTTTTTCAAATGTAAATTTACTTGTAAAGTGAATAAGTATAAATATATTTACTTTAATTTAATTTAATATATATTAAAATATTAAGTGTGTATCTGAGATAATTATAAAAATTTAATTATTTTAATAATTAATTATTATATAAATTTTTTTTGTTATAATCAATTATAATTGAATTATTTTTATGTTTAGATATGTTAGTGATTTTAAGTTAATTTGTTTCGCTTAGATAAAAAAAAAATAGTTTTATGCATTACTTTACTAAAATAAGTATAAAATGATTTAAAAAGTTATTCGATTAAGGATAAAATGATATTTACATATCAAAATATAAAGAATAATATATAAGTTAAAATCATAAACTTTAATCTTCAATACTATAAAAATAATGCATTGAATTTTATGTAAAATTTGAAGTTAATTTTGTCAAACATGTGAGAGTACTGTTCAAACAGTTTTTTACTAAAAAAAAGGTTGTTTGAAGCATTTCCAAACATGTTCTAACTCACTAATAATTCAAAAATAAATATACACTTACTTACTCACTTTACACACAAACTTATTCATCATATTTCTCTTTTATTTTATCTTTTTGTAAACCCTCTAGTATCCAAAAGTAACATTGAGTTCCGATTAATCTGAAGTCGAGTTATGTCAGACTATAAAAATATAAAGCTCTCTTAACATTAATTTTTTTTATTTATAAGACTCAAATTCAATATCTTATTTAAAAGAAACAAATGTTGAATTACTCAAACGGAAGATCTCTCTTTCATGTTTTAAAATAAAAATTATTGTTAATGTAAATCTTTTACATTTTAAAAAGAATTTAAACTCTTACATAATAATTGTTATAATTATATATTTTTTATAATATAACAACTGATCATAATTAAATTATAGGTTATACTCGCAACAAAGCATTATCCTGAATTTTGTAACGGCTCAACATGGTATAATTCGGTTCAACATTCAGCACTTAATTTCGTATCCCTCACGACTAAGCATTATGTTCAATTTTGTTATTCTCATTAGAATAATGCTAGATGTTACCAATCTAGATTGGTAAAATGGCACACGAATACAAAATGACTGCAGTTAGCCAATTGTTCTTGTGTTTTATTAGCCCCATACATACGTGAGTTGCACGTGAATGGTTAACTGTCATTAAATATCATGTTCGTGAATATTTGAGGAAAAACGTTTTGTGATGAATAACAATGTTGTTCTCATTAAATTACTAAGCTCTTGCAAATTACTTCCTTCCTTTGTTTACTTTTATTTGTTTATTAAGATTAATACTTATATATTAAGAAAGTTAATAAATATATTAAATGATAAAAATATAATTTAATATGAATAAATTATTATTTTTTACTTAATTAATATTTTTCTCTTTCCTTATATTTTTATTAATCTCATATTCTCTTTTCTCCTCTCACTCCATTAATTAGAATAAAAGATGAGAGTTTAGTAATGTAATGGAGATAATAAAAGATGAGAATAAAGTTAGAAAAAGATTAATAGATATTCTTTGATTTTCTAAATGAACAGATAATGTTAGACAAATCAATATTATTAAATGAACAAACAAAAGTGGACAAACAGAATAACTATTTTTAGTTTTTCAGGATATCATCACTAGGGAAGTCAACGGGTTTGTTATCCCCACAGATAGGTGAGTATCTACGGGTACCCAAGAATAATCAATAATTTTACATAAAATCTTAAAAATTATAATAAAAAATTAAAATAAACTTTAACACTATACATACCACAACTTTGTTCAACATAATAAAATTTTTACAAAATTAAAAGAATATTACAAATAACGTATTAAATTTAATTATATTTTGTAATAATCAATCTACATAAATAACTATTACATACATGATATATATTTTTTCAACAACATTTCTCATTATGGGCTCATCCAATAAGAAAATTCATTGTAAAATAATAAGAAAATATATACATCTCATTTCAAAGTAAAAAGGATATATATATATATAATATATATATATATATGAGACATATCTAGTGAGAGAAATTTTTATTGTGAGATATATGAGATATATCTAGTGAGAGAAATTTTTATTATGAGAGGGTGAGATAAGTAAATCTTGACTATACAACCATACATGAATAGTCATGATTAAAAGTTACTTAAAGGTCATGTGACCACTTAAAAAAGTCACATGCATTTATGTTCTAATATTGACCATTCATTCAATGGTCAATATTCATTCCTCTCACCTCATAAAATAAGCACTTCTCTCATCACACATGCTCACACACTCACACACACACACATATATATATATGGTCACATAACATTTAAGTGACTTTTAATCTTGACTATCCATGTATGGTTATATGGTCAAATTTTACTCATCTTGTCCTCTTACAATAAAAACTCCTCTCACTAGACTAGTGATAGGAGATTTTATTGTGAAAGAGCGAGAGGAGTAAATCTTGACCATATATGAATAGTCAAAATTAAAAGTTATTTAAAGGTCACATGACTACTTAAAAAAGTCACATGCATTTATGTTCTAATCTTGACCATTCATGTAAAATCTAATGGTCAAGATTCACTCATCTCACCTCTTATAATAAACATTTTTCTCACCAGATACGCTCCATGAAGTGGATGCATATCCATGGAGTGGGTACTATAATCACTGCCCCCATCCTCATTTTTTAAATGGATACCCAACCTCCTTTTCATTGTAGGAAATTCTCACGGATCCTTACAGATACAAGTAATTTTGCCATACCTAATCATCATATCCTTTAGGTGTGGATGCATATCTAAGACTCAGAAAGATTATTGCACAAACTTGGAGCACCCAAGTTGTGTACACTTACCAATTACATCATTAATTGTGGTAGATTATGATAACTAATTAATATTTAAGTATAGTAATTATCCATTTATTAATTATGTGATTGGTCAAATACACTTAACTTAAATACTTTAAGTTTATCTAAGAATTTGACTTAAATCGTTGTCTTCTTTTAATAACACAATTAATTCATTTACCACTACACCGAATTTCTTGTGGCTCACCAATTAACTATGCCGTACAAAAAAAAAAGATTATACAAACTATCGTGTGTTTGATATATTATGGATTTAATTAATTTTGTTAGAGATATAAAATTAATTTTGAGCCTTAAATATATAGCTAATTATTACATCGTGATGTGTATAAAACTTGAACAATTATATAAAGTAAATTCTTCAATTTGATAAATTTATTGAATTAGTTATTAATTGATTATTTAATAACTTTTTAGACATAAAAAATAAAATTATAAATACTTATTACATTTTAATTATAGACATTTTAAAATAGTTTATATGAATTGACAGCATTTCACATTCGAAACAATTAAAGAAATCTCCCGTTCTTATCTACTTCCCGCTACGCTACCAGAATAAGGAGAGTTAATCTTGATATATAACTATACTTAGGGCCACTCTGCCACAATAGCTTATTCCTTACAACAATGATTATAAAAAAAAAATCACTCTAACCCTCGATCAAATGATCGAATCCTCTTCTTATTGAGGTTTAAGTTATGTAAAAATAAATTTCTTGTTCCCCTTAAGCTCAATCCACTTAATTTTTATCTTTTTATATTTAGTTATGATATTTTTATCATTATCAGTGCCTACATCTCTTTTTATATTTTTCTCAATATTATTTTTTATACTTTTTTTTTATCATTTTTTTTACAAAATTTGACACCGTGTATATACCTCTAAAAGAAATATATGATGATATTTTCCTTTTATATTAAGCATATCAACATGAAAAAATCAATCTCTTATATCATAGATGTTGGAATAAGTCCACAAATCTTTAGAAAAAATGGGACATAAATCAAACAACTATCAGTAGTCCAGCACCTATACGCAAGGGTGCCTGCTAAATGAGTTGGGTAGGTTCATCAATGTTTTTAGACTTGCCCTGTTTATTAGAGCAGTGAGTTGGGTTGAGTTGGGTCGAAGAGATATTTTTTGTCCAATCTGACCCAACCCGATCTGCTCAAGAGTGAGTTGGACTAGATCGAACTTGTGGGTCTGACATGTTTTTTTTTTAAAAACATATTTTCTAAAAAGAAGTCAAAATATAAAATTTAACAAATTAATATCATAAGTCTCAATCTCAAATATAATAAGTCTAAATTTAACAAATTAACAACATAAATCTCAATCGTTCTTACTTAAACATAATATGTCTTAATCTCAAATAAATTAAATATCATAAGTCAATAAGTGTATAATAAATTAACAACTAACAAATCTTATTAAGTCTGAAATAAACTAAATAAAATTAATCATAACACAAATAATAAATTAGTCTAACTAATCGAAATTAATGTCATCACACATGTCATATGTGTTGACATAATCATTGACTTCATTCTTTATTTTTTTTTATATAATCTTTATCATCTAAATGACATTTTATTAAAAATAAATAAAAAGATGCGTGAGTAAATTGGGTTTGTGCAGATTAAATGTATTCCAACCTGCTACCTGACTCACATTAACCAAGGTTAAAATATTTTTCAATCTAACACAATTTACATTTTTTGGGTTAGATTGAGTCAAATCGCGAGTTGACCGCCCGACCCACTAAACACCCTCACCTATACATACAACATCAAAGAATGCCGATTTGCCACAAAGTGAGACCGGGGATATAACCTACAGAATGAAGTTCAATCTACATAACATATATGTGTTAAGGTCAATTCTAATATACACCCTCTAAATATAGTGCATTTTGTGAATTATAGCCATTAATTGTGTTGAAAAAACACATCAACGACTATGATGAATGTCATGTAACTTGTTAATCCATTCTTTTTTTTAAAAGTTGTGTTAGTGTGTAAATATTATCAATTAAAATTTATAGAGTTTTTAGCATGTACAATTATGATTTTAGGAAAAAAATGATTTTTTAAAAAATATTATTATGTATAAATATTATCGCTTAAAATTTGGTAATTTTTTTTTTACTAGTTAAAATCCGATAACATTACCGCTTATATATATATATATTAAAAATCCCTTATACATTCACACAGAGAAAATTGTAAGGAGTTTTTTTAAAAAAATATTATTGTGTATAAATATTATCAATTAAAATTTATAAAATTTTCAAGATCTTGTGATTGTTTATGAAAAAAAATATAAAGGCTAATATAGTTTTAATTTATATTATTTACACAATTATGTAACTTTAAAAAAATGAATAGTATAACTTGAAAAAAAAGTGATGGTGGCGACCGGTGGTTGGCCGATGGCGCCGTACGGTGGCCGACCAACTACAATGGTGGTGGTGATGTGTAAAAAAAAATATAAAATAAAAAAAACTGAAAAAAATTATTATTGCATAAAATAAAAGATGTATCATACATCTTAATATAATAGAATGTATATTAGCAACGCCTGTGTTAATTAATCCATAATTTTTTTGGTACATTAATTAATCCATATTTAAAACGTATAGGTTAAAGAATTGAATATAAAAAATTATACGCTAACGTAAAAATCTTGTACTGGAATTTTATTTTATTTGTAAGAATAGATCGAATCAGAATGGTTTTATATTTAACATTTGTCATTTCCTATTTGTCCCAAAGAAAGCATCAGATAATTAGATTATGTCAATTGTCAAGTAGTCTCCCCTGCCTAGAACTTTTTTTTTCACCCAGCAGATTTCAACGATAATTAACTTACACGCACATTGTATTTAGAGAGGAAGAAGTCATATTAAACTTTGTCCATATAATGCAAATAAATAAAGATAGAATTTGACCTCAAAACTCTGCAATTAACTGTAAAATTTTTTACTAACTGGGTTAGTTAACATCTTCCCTGTCTAGATTATAAGTATATTTATTTCTTGTAATTAATTATATTTCGTTTAAAATAGAGTTTCGGTAAAATTCTCACCGGTTACTAATTTTTCTTGTACTTTCTATAATTTAGTGAAAAATAATAGGGGAATGTGATTGAACTCATTGAAGTTTTTTTTCCATTTTTTTTCTTTTGAAAGATGAAGCACTTGTTTTAGACTTTTAGATGTTTATATTTGGGCAAATTAGAAAATTCCTAATTCGGTAATATGTAACTCAGGGACAGACAGACTCGTGGAAATATATCAAGCGATGACGTGGGCTATAATTATAATTGACGCATGTTTGGCTTTTTAGCAAATAACATAAGCCTTTAAAAACAGATTAGCTGGAATACCTTAAGCCTATTATAAAGAAAGTAAAATTAGGAACAGAATCATGAAAACCTATATGTATGTAAATAGGCATGGCATTGGGGCATTGGCATGAATTGATAGGAGAGAAAATATTGCGTTGTCGTGATTGAAGGGAGTTGAGATAAATGTGGTGCAATCAGATACGGGATCTATATTATGTGAGGCCGAAAACATGGCCTCAAGCTCATTATCTATAAATTGTCAACCTTGATATCATTATCCCTCGATTTTGACGTTCATATATAGTGACATCTGGCCAATGGGATATAAGATTAAAAAAGGTTAACTTTTAAACCAAACTTTTCTCCTTAATTAGAATATGGCCAAGGTAAGTATCAAAACAACTTATTGTTTTTTTTTTTTTTAATAAAAAAAGTATCAAAGCAGCTGGGCAAGTTTCAACATGCAACTGAAGTTAAATAATTTTTGTCTTATTGAAAGTTATCTGTCATAATTTAAGAAAAATTACTAAAAAAATCTATTATCTCCATCAAACAGATAATTATTTCTGTTTGTAATGACACGATTTTTTTTAAAAAAAATTGAATTAAGCGGTACATTCATATCTATATCTTGCAAAGTCTTTTTTTTTTTTTACAGTATCTTGTAAAGTTTAATATAATTATTATTGGCCTTATGTATATAATAAAAAATAATAATTTGAATGTACTATCAATAAAAATATTTTTTACATTATCATTTAATAATGTATATGATAACTATATTAAAGTCACATATATAATAATGTATAATTAGTTGATAGTGTAAAAATTTTATATTAACAATATATCAAAATTAAACTAAAAAAAAAACTATGGGAAGAAAAGTAAGTAATAATACTGAAATTTAAGTAAGGCTAACATCAGAGCACACGGATCTAATTTTGATGTTAAAAAATGTCAACAAACGCCAATATTCTTGGTGCAAATTAAACAACTTGGAGACAGATCAGGAAAACCTACTTAACGAAGAACAATTACAATTTACAGGAGAAGATCGAGTTGGTAAAATGAAAAAAACAAAAAAGTACAGCTTCAGGACATCACCAGAATACTTAAGAAGCATTCACAATGAGCTGGTAAGCAGAAGGAAAGTAGACAGACACAACACAACAAGGATTACGGAGTTGGAGGGAATTAAGGAGATCAAAATGCGGAGGGTCGCATCAGGGTCAGGGCTAGCAATTGAAAGTTTATATAGTGTCGATTGGGCTTTGATGGAATTGGTGGTATATAAAGGGTGGAATGAAATGAAATAATATATAATTTTATTGTTTGAGTTTTTTTTAAATAATGATGAAATGGAATGATATTAGATGGAATAGATTACATCTCATATCATTTTATACTTAATTTTTTCTTTTCTTTTAAATTAAGGGATATGAGATGAAATGAGTTTTATATTTTATTAATATAAATATATAATTACGTTTTGATCCTTAATTCTGTAACAAAAATTAGTAAGAGAACAAACTATCTTTTCTCGCTCTGCCTCATCGTGTAGCCAGCGGTTACATTTGTTATGCTTTTTGGTATACTTTAGTAGCTGGTTGTGTGAAATGCTTTTCGACTTGTGTTCTGGTTTTTAGTATACCTTCTTAGTATATAGACTCAAGTGGTTCTCTATAACAATGGAATCCTTTCATACTTTGTACCGTTAAACCAAATGCTTTTTTTTAACAAGATTTTTTTTTGACTGTAATAATATAACTGTTAGTTTTTACTTTATAGATTGAAGCTTGCTTACGGCTTCTTGACCTGGTAATTCACTTTTTTAAATGAAAAAAAACACTATAAGAAATTCGCTAATTAGAGATGAAAAAATCTTTCGTTAATTTTTCATTAAATCTTGTTAGTAAAGGATTAACGAAGAATAAACGAAAAAAATTTCTGTTACTAATTTTGAGTTGCTAATTTGCAACAAAAAAATCTTCATCTTTAATTTTGCGTTAATTCCTCAATTTCTGTCGCTAATCCATTACTAATATGTCATTAATATACATTAGCAAGGGATTAGCTAAAGAAAAATTTCATCGCTAAATTTATGTCGCTAATCTACAAAATTCTTGTAGTGAAATATTTCACAACAAATAATTTTAAAGAGGAAAACAATATTTAATGAATATGATTATTGGATAATATGTAAAAATAATTTAAATATTTTGTTATTTAAATTTATGTCTCTAATCTACAAAATTATTGTAGTGAAATATTTCACAACAAATGATTTTAAAGAGGAAAAAATATTTAATGAATATGATTATTAGATAATATGTAAAAATAATTTAAATATTTTGTTAGTTAAAAATAATTGAAGTTTAGTGTGTGTGAGATAAGGGTAATATGGGAATAAAAATTTATAATTCTTACAATTCTATTTTGTTATATGACATCTTATTCTATTTCATTTCATTAAATTCTATTCATCATTATAAGTTTAGCTGTCTTTCTATCGGATTATTTCATTTCAAAAACATGTATAATAAAAAATGTTTTAAGGGGTGATATTTAACTAAAAAAAATTGATTACAAAAAAAAGTTTCTATTACATACATGCATAATTTTTTAATGGGAGAGATTAATTTACACTGGTATAAGACTTGATATTCTTATACTACCTAATAATTATATATAGAATATGATTTTTATCGATTCAATCGTTGAATTATAATTATTCATTACATTGATTATTTGTGTTAAATTTTGTAAAAATTAAACATCAATAAAAATATAAATCAAATGTTTCTTATTTTTATATATTTCAAATATATATATTATGGTAATATTGATATATATTAATGACGTACAAAAATAATTTTAAATTAATGTAAAATTTCATAAATATGATTTATATTATAAATTTTTTTATTCTAATAGTAGATTTAATAAAAAAATTATTTAATAAAAAATAATTTAATAATATAAAAATGATTTTAATTTATGTCGATATAATTTGATTTTTTCCATTTTTTAATATTGGAGATGACAACCGTTATATCTAAAAAGACATTTTTAATACATTAGTGAATGCTAATAATATGAATTTTGTTTTAACAAGAATCTGAAATTTTATTTTTATAATTTAGAATTGGACCTATTAAATTTCATAATATTTATTTTTAAAAATTTTGATAGCTTCAGCCGTTTTATATTAATTTTTACCAAACTTATTTTAACTAAAGTGCAATATATAGAAACTTTTATCACATTCCACTGAAAGACTTCTATAGACAACATTTTACAATAGTCTTTTTATAGCACCAACGATACAACAGTTTTTTGGAAAGTCACAATATTCTCAAACCGATGCCAAAAATTTATGGCAATCAGATTCACATGAAAGTCACATTATATTCACATCATGCTTTTGGAATTCCCTTTTGTTGCCTTCACATTTTAGCTTTAAAAGTGGTTTCCTCCTACTTTGAAAGGGAGTCATCGATCAAACTTTTTACCATAGCCAGCTTCTGCAATGATATTTACTGGTCTAATCACATATCCTTCTAAAGAGATAAAAGGTAAAATGATTAAAGTTGGTGGTGGAATTAAGCGTTTCCCCCCTCCCCCCTCCCTTATTTTCCCTTTTTCTGAACCTTTTTTTTTAGTAATATACTCAAACTTATATCACATCTATTTTACATATTTTTATGTAAATTATTAAATAATACTTTAGCCCCAATCTAACTTTTGAAAATGTTTCAAATTATGGACATACCTTATATAATTTGTGCTGATATAAACACCACCCTTATAGTGCTCCTCCCTCCTCCTCATATATTTAAAATCATTTTTTCTAAAACACATCTCCTTTAAATTCTAATTCTAATGCATTTCTAGCACGCCCCATGTACTTTACCAATTAGACAAACTGAGTTTTATTTTTTATTTTTTTATATTCGTTTCGTCTCAATTGATGACTAGCATTATATTGTTTAAAAAAAAAATCGACCACTAAAATTAAATTTTCATGAGTTGTTTGAAAATGATTCAACCATTATTCCATATGTTTTGAATGAGTTTAAGAAGATTATCTGATTAAGGTTGTTGAAGGCAATTTTTTCTATTACACGGTGACAATGACAGTAGTGCGAGAGGTGAGTATCTGTAAAATACATTTTGACGCTTAAATTAGACTATGCACAAGGTGGATAAAGTGTTTTGGGTTTAGATGCATATTATTACTATCTTGTGTAGTATTTGTAAAAGAGTCATGATAGATAAGAATCATGTTTAAATTTATATTAATGGATAATAAATGTTGTTAATAATGATAAGAATCTTTTAAGATAATGATAGATAAAGATTTATTCTACATAAATAGATATATTTATTAATCCAAAGGAACTCAATGTTAGCTAGGATTCATCCTTAACAGATTGAGTTACTCCTGATCTGTTAATTCGGAACCTGATCCAAAACACCATTTTATTGAGATTATATAATACTCAAAATGAATAATTCCTAAAATAATTGTACGTATGTGATCTTCGATTTATAAATACTTTTCGCAACTCTGATTATCCATCTAAATTTCTAATATTCCTTTTATGCGTGTTACTTACAGTACTGTTTGTATAGATTGTTTTTTATTTTACGATATTTTCTCACATTTATTGGGTGTGAGGCATTTTCACTCGGGATATTGAGAGGCTATCCCTCTATATAAGTGGTTTAATTTTTCAGAGTTAAAATCCCTAACATTGTTGAGCTGTCTTAAGAACCTTTAAACTTATGCTAACTTATCACTTGAACCACTCTACGGGTTATGACTTATACAGATTAATTGTTAAGCATTTCATATATATATATATATATATTGAGAGCTGCTATGGTGCTTACATAAAATAAAAAAAAAAATAGACTTGCTATGATACTTCAAAGGTGTGGTATCTAAGATAATTTGTAAAATATTTATTGATTATTTGTTTCACTACAAATGTTTATCAGCATATTTTTACGATATGGGTAAAAAAAAAAGAGTAATAAAATCCATATTTTTTGTTAATAAAATCCATATTTGTTGCTTAAATAATATGTTTTTATAGTTAATTTGAAAAACAAAAACAAAAAAAAGGATAAAATTTGAAATAGGGAACTCTAATCGACTAATCACCAAAATATAAGGGTGTGACTGCAACAATTAAAAATTGCGTGTTTTCTTTTCAAATTTGTCAAACCTGAACTAAAGGGGTATTTATATGCATTTGATTATTTTCGTTATTTGAGAATGCAAGTGGTATATTTTGGTGTGAATAGCTTTTGTATAACGGCTATAAATTTTGTTTTAAAGACGTAATAATTATAGTGTGTGTAAATCTTGGTTATTAATGGTATGAAGTTAACAGGAGAGATGGCATTAATTACTACACAGCATTATTGCCCGGAAGAGGAAAGTTTGTGTTTGGACAATGTCTTCATCGGCTTGCTTCTGGTCGGCAAGTAGCAGAAGGGCTTGCATAATCATAACCATAGGAGTGAAACAGGAAAAACTCACGCTCAGCCTGCGGGTGCATGATTGTGATGATTGGCCATCATGTATTTTGACTGAAACACGTGTGCAGTGTGTGCCTCTCTCGTGCGCCCAAATTGAATGGCACGTGTATAACTAAGGATTGGGATTACTTGAATGAATATGTTCACTCACGTGATGACTTGGTTGATGGTTGGTTAAAGAACTGTGTTTAGCTACCCAATTGCCAGCTGCTCTCAACACTCAATCATATGCTACGCGGGAAGTGAGAATTATTGCCCACTCCTCGTAAGCTTAAGCTTATTGAGGATATATACCTACGTATATGTAAATGTATATTTATTATTATTATTAAGATCTTACCAGGACATTTATTTAAAAAGTCAAAATAATATTTTTATTTCACTTTTTATAAATTAAATACTTTATTTTTATCAAAAAAAATTATTTATTTTAACTTCTTTAATAAATACACTATGAACAATTGTTATTAAAACTCTTATTATTATTATATTACCAGTATGTCACATATATGTTTGCTAGCTAGCTGTAGAAAAATGCATGGGAGCAGTTGATAGACTCAAATTTGGATATGAAGTTGGATGGACAAAGGAGGGTAGATGATGGGTGCATGGTCTATAGATTATGGTATAAAATAGTATTTGGGAAATTGGAAATAACAATTCCCAAAGGAGTGGGAAATGGGTTTCAGATATGGTTGAGTGAGTGAGTGTTTTCTTCAACATTCTCTACCACTTCAAAAGGACAAAGACCGCATTCACCATATCCCTCTCGACGTCTCGTCTCATTAATAAATTTATATAAAAATCCGTATCTTGAAAAGCAGATCAAAGGGCTTCCATTTTCAAGTTTTGGGATTGGAGGAATCTTTTTGCATTCTTCACTTCACTTTATTGATGAGCAAAAGCTTTGAAAGAGAGAGAGCCACAGAGGCCACCGAAAAGCATGGACACCTTATCATGAAAGCAAGAAAAAAACGATCCGATTTGACGGGCCAACACACACGCACATACACATACACATACACACGCATGATCCATCCATCCATCCACACATAGAGCCAGTCCTGTCCACACACGCTCATCCCATTCATAAAACAAAATTAACTTAACTAATATACTGTGTACCGTGCATGTCTCTGATTGTGCGTTTTTCTTTTTCTTTCTATATTTATATTAATTTTACTTTTGATTCGATGAGTTGTACTGCCTTTTAGTTTAATTTATAGGTGGAAATTCCCAAGTCAACTGCACCTCATCATTTGGTCTTGGTTCTTTACAGGCAACATCTCATTTCCCACTTTGTCCACTTAACAATAACAGTGTTCTCTCATCCTCCTCTATATAATTACTGATCTCCCTATCATCCACTTCTCCACCATGGGAAGCATGAAGGTGCATCAGTTCGCACGTGGATTCTGGGAGCACGAACCCTCCCTCACGCTTGGGTGCAAGCGCTTACGCCCTCTTGCTCCCAAGCTTTCCACCACCGAAAGTACCACTCCTGCTTCTGTTGCGCCTTTCGATCTCAAGAGCTTCATCAGACCAGAAAGTGGACCCAGAAAACTCGTATCCTCTGACGATAATAAGAAAGATCCACCTTCACCCCAGGGCCAGGTCCATATTCTCTTAATTGTTGATTTCTTTTCTTTAATTAATTTGCTAGCTCTATGCCCATCATCCATGCAGTGATCATATAATACACGTGCACATAGCACACCACAAATATATATGATACATGCATTTTACTAATTATTAATTAATTTGAAGAGAGAGATACAAAAATGAATGAATTGTTGATTAATTGATTAAGAAATTAAAAGTAAAATGCATATTATTAATATTAATATTAATAATATACCCAGGTGGAAACGCATCCAGGAGGGACGCGGTGGAATCCGACGCAAGAGCAGATAGGCATATTGGAGATGCTGTACAGAGGAGGGATGCGAACTCCAAATGCTCAGCAGATAGAGCACATCACGGCCCAGCTTGGCAAGTACGGCAAGATCGAAGGGAAGAATGTGTTTTATTGGTTTCAAAACCACAAAGCACGCGAGAGACAAAAGCAGAAGCGCAACAGTCTTGGCCTTGCTCATAGTCCTCGAACTCCCACCACAGTAGTGCTGTCACCCACCATTCATACTCATACTATAACTTTGGAGACGACAAGGGTATGTATGTATGTTCTAGTCTACACTGATCTAGCCTCATTATAATTAAGTAGTGGTATCCAACATCCATCTCAATTCTCAAGGCTCAAGAATCAAGATATATGTATAATTATATATGAGATGGAATTTTTCTTAACAAAATTAAGTTGCATGATGGATTTTTTTCAGGGGGAAGTAGTAGAAAGAGATCAGGAAGATAGTCCGTACAAGAAGTGTAGGAGATGGGGATTTGAGTGCTTGGAAGACCAAAACTGGTCATCATGTAAAGAGGAGGAGGAACATAGAACTCTGGAGCTTTTCCCATTGCACCCGGAAGGCAGATGAAGGGGTTTGACCATTTTATCCATCATTTTGCTTTGCTTTTGTTCCGAATCCCAGCTGATTGAATTGAATGTGCATCTTTAATTTGCTTTATTTTTCTTCTTTCTTTTGCATTGGGAAAGAAGAAAGACAAAGTTGTCTCAGAATTGTACTCTTCCGCTTGATGCTATTCCTGACTTTGGAACCAAACCAAAGCGATTTGTCTCTCTTTATTTGTTAATTTCAGCTCGGTGGGTGTGACTTTGAAAACGATAGATCCTTTTGACTACAGTTGCTTATAAATCAACGCTTTTAGGTTAAAAGAAGAAGCTACGGACGCGGAAGTCCACGCATCTACTTCCTCCTCCTCCTCTTCTTCTTCTTCTTAAACCTACCCCTTCACGTCTTAAGTTTCAAATTAAAAAGGTGTAAGTGTCCTCTAGCCGAAATCTTTAAAAATAATCATACTAGATACTCCACTCACCCATCATAAATCAGACTTTCATAAAGTAGGACACATCAAGTAT
Organism: Ormosia semicastrata; assembly: GCA_029884595.1. Classification (NCBI taxonomy): domain Eukaryota; kingdom Viridiplantae; phylum Streptophyta; class Magnoliopsida; order Fabales; family Fabaceae; genus Ormosia; species Ormosia semicastrata. The sequence goes on along the minus strand of JAQQTO010000046.1, from coordinate 8,332,042 downwards.
CAAAGGGTACATGCATTTATTTATTTTTTCATCATTGACATGCAAATTTCTTTTTACCACATAGTGCTTCGTAGGGCCATGAGAACTAGGACTTGGGAGGGAAAGGAAGATCAACAATTTGAAACATAGGAGAGCCAACCAACCGGCTTCTTCTCGTTTAGTGTGTAATTGCATATTCAGAAAATGTAATCACCAAAAAGTCCTCCAACTGAATTGTTGAATACAAGAAATTAAGAACAAAACAATTTTGCTCATCCAACACTAATATATATATATGGAAAGTGTTCGATTTACAGCAAACTTGATATATTTACACTATTTAACAAATTTTTAAAAAATGTGATTTTTATCGATGCAACCATTAAATTATAACAATCTAATACTTTGATCATTTATGTCAAATCTTAAAAAAATTAAATATCAATAAGAATGTAATCAAGTGATTATTATTTTCATATATTTTAAAAATATATATTACGTTAATCTTGACGTATGTTAATGAAATACTAATTAATTTTAAATTAATATAAATTTTATAGATATGATTTATATGATATGAACTTTCAATTTAACGGTAAATTTTGTGAGAAAAATATTTAATAAAAAGTTATTTAATAATGTAAGAGTAATTTTGATTTACACCAGTATAAATTGATCCCTCTCATATATATATATATATCGAATGTGGATCCTTTCCTATTGCCAAAAATCAGGAGGATGTCCTGTTAGTTATTTCTCCTTGTCAAAAACTCCATTTTTCTTTCTTTTTTTCCTTTTCCAAAACAACCATTTTGACAAATAAGGCACCCTCCTATTTTTTGGCAACAGGAGAGGATTTGTATCCATATATATCAATGATTTAAAAATTGGGATGGTAATCTAATCGATGAATATAATGATTTATGATTGATTGGTTCAACTGTGGTTGAATTGGTAATTATTAAATATGTATTTTAATATTATATAATGTATTAATTAATAGATTAATATATTAATATTTCATATTATGTTACTTAATACTTTAAAGTCTTACATTATACAATAAGTAAAACATTTAAGGATATAAAATATATAAAAGTTAAGAAGAGATCACACTTACAAGTCTCACATAGAGTAGTGAGTAAAACATCCAAGCATACAACCTATATAAAAGTCAAGAGAAAAATAAATTTTTTTGTACCTTTTTTAAGCCTTATATGTGGAACTTTATAGTATGACATTAGGCCTCTATTTAGTTCAAAATTTATTTTTTAATGAATTAAAAATTTGTTTTAAAAAATGAATTTAAATTTATTTTAATAAAATTGGTTCAAATTGATTTATTATCGATTTTATCAATTTTTGACTAGTTTTAATCAATTCTCTCATGAACTAGTTCTGTAAGTTAAATAGATCAAATTTGTGATTAGTTCACTAATTTTTTGGTTAAACTGATCAATGTGGTCTAATTTTTTAAACTTTGATTATATACACTAAAGTTATCTCACAAATTTATCTCTAAACCTTTATTCTTTCTCACCTCAACCATTCATCTCTAACCATTGCCTTTCCTCTCCTCTTCTACCATGACTGCTAGACCACCGTTGTTGCTAGAATGCAGCCATCATCATCGTTGGAATGTTGCCTTCATCATCACTAGACCGCCACTGTCCACTGTCTCCATTGTTGGTGAAGAAGGCTTCTATAACATGACATGACAACAACAACGATGTTGTGACACACCTGCTATTGCCGGAACTTTGATGATGACAGCGTTTCATCATCGTCGGAGAAGTATTTGTGACATGACACAACAACAGCAATGGTAAAAGCAATGATGATAGCAACACGACCTTAACAACATCACAAACTACTCAGATCTATACCAGTTGTTAGGATCCATGACTTGTCTCCAGATCCTTGAACCGTCCTCTATTTCTCTGTCTCGCTTTCTGCCATTAACGAATCACAACAGTTTGAGTTTTAAGCCTTTCCCATCTTTTACTTTCAAATAATTTCTAGCTTTTTAATTTTGTAAGAGAAGAGGAATCAAATGGCTCATGGGAAGAAAGACTTGATGGGATTAGGGCTGCACAACCCGATCCAATGGCCCGCGAACCTGATTGACCCAACCCGATGTAAAATATCCGGGTTGGTTCGGGTAATCGGGTCTGTTTGGGTCAAACTCGATGAACTCATCCACTTATTGGTTCGGGTGGCGGGTTCAGTGAACAAACTCGACGACCCGACCCAATGACCAAAAAAAATGACGTAGTTTTGGTAAAATATACCTTAGTTTCATTTCTGGTTCTCACTTTCACTTTTCATTTCATTTCTGCCCGTGCACCCAAGCCTCACACACTCACTCACTCTCTGCAAAACAAAATCCCCAAATTGAAACCCTTCCTTAACCTTAAGCGGCAGCGCCATCGTCCACCTAGCCACAACCATCAAATACTACTACTAGTATAAATAAATAAATAAACACACCAAACAAATAGCTCTGCTCATGTATTCTTCACATGCTACTCGAATCCCCGGCTGCTCTCGGCCTTACTCTTACTCGTTGCTCCTCCTTTCCTCTTGTTTCGGCCACCATCCAGCAACCCAGAAGCCAGAAGCTGTAGCATCATCCAATAAACCAGAAGCCAGAAGCCTTATGGCCACCGAAGCCGTAGCACTAGCTATCGCGAATCTCAGCACCGCGACCCAAATCCTATGCGCTGCCATCCTCCACCGCGAGCTTCACCCACCCACGAAGAGCCATCGCTCCGCCGCTCTGTTCCACGACCCAAAACCCACAACCTCAGAAATGTCATGACCTAGAAATGTTGTGAACCCACATGCCCAGAAAAACATTGTCCTCCTCCCACAAGCCCAGAACCTACCGTCCTCCGTCGCGAGCCTAGGACCACCCCGTCATGCTTCCACCCAGATGGCCAGATCTGCTTTACGCCTCTGCCCAGATCTGCGTCGCGCCTAGCCGCCTCCACCCAGAACCGTCGTAGCCAATCAACACTCGTCCAACAGCTGGCGTAGCAAGGAAAGGAAAGTCTGAAAAGGAGGCATAAGGTTTGGGTTAGTACTTGGCATAGTGAAATGTAAAGTGAAACTAGAAATAAAGAAGGATCTAAACAAGGGACTGTAAAAGCTTCTCTCTCTTCTGTTGCTGTGGAACAAGAACAGAAGGTGGCGTAGTGTAGAGGATTCTCGAGGTGGAGGATGGCGGAGGCGGAGGCAACCCGTCTATGGGCACAAGTCAAGTCTGCAGAAACAAAAGGAAAGGAATTCTGTTAAGCGATGGGCTATATTTGGTCGCTACGCATATTTTGTATTAATTTTTTATTTAGAGAACTGAAAGCACTCACTTTATTTAAATTTCTAAATTTATTATTTAGAGACTGAATTAGATGCAAATAATAAGATTTATTTCAGTCTCTCTCTCTCTTCGTTTATATATTTTTTTAATCTTTGTTTTTAATTTTTAATTTGAATGAGATTAGATAGATATAAACGAGTAACTCGATGACCCAACCCGATCCAACCCGTCTATAAGTCGAGTTGGTTTGGTTCGGGTTATCTAAAAAAAAATTCAAGAAAACCGACCCGACCTGACCTGAACTTAATTAATTAGTTTGGATTTTATTTTCCCTAAAACCCAACCCAACCCAACCCGTGTGCAGCCCTAGATGGGATTAAGGAGATTTGATGAATTTGTGAGTTTTTTTCCTTTTTTTTTTCTTAAAAAAAAAAGTTGCTGCCATTCTTCTTCCATGGAGGAGTGGAGGAGCTAAAGGTGAGGAAAAGATTATTTTAATTTTTTTAATGTAAAAGGATAATTTTGTCTTGAAAAATAATTATTTATTCAATCAATTTAGTTATACATAGCTAATCAAATATTTGCTGAGATAAGACCTTATAAGCTCTAGGCCTTATGCTATTAGGTAAACAAAATGAGGCCTAAAGCATTACGACATTGTTTGGTATATTGTATAAGATAAGATCAAATACTATAAAATTTGATAGTATAAAATTTAATAGTATAATATATAATATATATTGTATAAATTTTTATATTATCAAATATTTGATGTGTCATACATAATCGTATAATTTTAAAATTTTATTTCAACAACAAAAATTATTAAAATTAATATAATTTTATTTGTAGTTTTGAACATATGTGCATGGTATCAAAATAATTTGAGTATGATGTTCAACCTAAATAACCCAATAAAATGTGTGAACTAAGCTAACAAAATTTGAACCTTAAAATTTTTTGGCTTGAAGCGAGCTAGCTGGCAAGCCCAAAAAAGTCAAACTCTACTACTAAAATTATTAAGTTTCTACTTTTTAATTTTACCAAAATGTCATTTTAAATAATAAATCATTCAAAATATTTCAATACAATTAATTTAAGCTTTTCCACATAATTTAGTCAAATAAATTATTTAAAATTGATATTTTTGGATTCTAATTATAAGAATAAATAAGAAAATGCAAGTTAGTAAGCTATCAATTTACTAACTCAAATTAAATTTGGTCTGATCTAACCCTACTCGTAGCGAGTCAGCCCAGTCCAAATTGACATTCATACTTATGATAGGAGAATAGAGAGCTTAAGTTAATTTGGAATTGAAATATTATATTTTTTATTTAATATTATACAAAATAATTCTATCAAGTCTTATAAGGTCACTTGAGACCTAATAAGTTTATCCTATGATCTTAGGATAAAAATAAGTAGATCGAATAACTTTATTTTATCATATATCATACCAAATATATGATAAAAATGAATTATATGATATAAGCTTACATTATAAAATTTTATACTATGTATCAAACAGGATTTATAAGTGATGAAGTAGTTACATTAAACTAAACAATTATATATAAATAAAAATTTGTTAAAATTTTTTCTAAAGAAAATAATCATTTAAATTAAATTTATTTTTAAAATAAGTAATTAAAAATATCTACATTTAAATGATTTATTGAGTTGAGATTTCAATTAACTTTTTCAAACTTACTTACTCTTCTTATAAATAGTTTCTTTTGTTACAATATATGATTCATTTAACGTTTTCATGCTGGTGATGTTGTACTTCCACTATTTCATGTCACATCTGAGATCACTCAGTCACAAAAGAATCTGTTGCTATTTCTTTGTTTAGCAAAACAAAAAGTATCGCCCTTTTTTTATGTACTAATTGTTTAGATTTAGCTAAGGTCAAAATTTTTAGAAATTTTTGACAAATTTTATTAGAAATAATTTGATATAGCATTTAATTGTTTTTATTATTAGTAGTAATATATTGTCAATAAAGACGCGAATATATATTATTTGGTACAATGAAGATAATAAAATTTAAATATATAACCTTATACAAACTATTCAAAGTATCCAGATGTGAATATACATAACTTCCAAGGATAGAACTAAAATAGAATAACAGTAATAACAAAATCCATTCTAGACCTAATAACATAGCTATGTGAATTTTGTGCTATGTTTTATATGGAATTATGTCAAGCTTTATGCTTGCGCCATTTAAAAATTAACAGAATTACGATTTTGACCGGTCTGTGATACCTAATCATTTACATAGAACTTATGAAGAATTTAAAAAGCGCCTAACTAGAACGGGTCGGAGTGTTGAAACTGCTACGAGGGTCACCAATTTAAATTTTTTAACACAAATTATAACTATGTTGCAAAACTATATTCTTCGTTTTTTTTTTTTACTTTGTTGCAAAACTATATTCATTTAATATATTATTCAACAACTCATTGACCAGCCTGGGGGATTAATTCCCTAATTAACTAGTTTTAAAAATCTTTAAAAATTCCCACAAATATTGAATTATAATTTCTAGTATATTAGTAATATGATTGGCACCTAAAATCATAATATATTTCTTGCATGTCCGTTAATTTTTAAATCTTGACATCTACGAAGTTCATGTTACTCACATTATAAGTAAAATTTACTCTTATGTCTGACGAAAGAAAATCAATAGGCGTCTAGGTTTTTTTTTGTTTTGTTTTTAAATTAAAGTTTTGATACTTATATTTTACATGTATTTTTAATTTAATCTTTATAATTTTTTCTTTTTAAATTAAATCTCACACTTATTAAAGTTTTTAAAGTAGTTATCACTATTAACTTTTGTTATAACATCGTTTTAACACAATAAGTTGGCTAACAAAATAAATATTTTTTTATCCCATAAAGACTCTATAAGGTACTCGTTTTCTCTGTAAAACATCAAATAGTGTTTATTCATTCTATTAGGTACTTATTTTTTTTAAGTAGGTACTCTTTTGTCCAATAGGTGCTTATTCATTCTAGTAGGTGTTTATTTCTTTTAAATAAGTATTTTTTTGTCCAATATATGATATTTTATATGCTCTTTTTACTTTGTAAAATGTTTAATAGAGACTAAATTAACAATATTAGAATGAAATTTAATAGTAGAGACTATTTTGAAAACTTTTATAAGTGTGGGGATTAAATTGAAAAGAAAAAATATAAGGACTAAATTGAAAATAAATGTAAACTATAAGGACCAATATTTTAATTTAATATTTTTTCCTTGATAGAAAATTGAGAGAGAAGATTGTAAGACAATAGGCACGTATATATGCAAAGTATTTTAAAATATACATGCATGCGCATAATTAGAGAATAAATTTATGAAACTAACTCAGATAAAAAAATATGAAACTAACCATTTCTAAATTTAAATTAGTATAAATTTGTTGAGAAAAATACTACGAGATGTGTAGTTTATGCTATGAAATTGGTGTAACACTACAAGAAAATTATGAATTAGCGACGGAAATTTGCGAGGGAATTTTTCCCTCCCAATTCCCTCTCTAATAAGCTAGAAAATTGCGAGGAATTAGCGAGGCAAACACTTTCCCTCACTAAAATTCAAAACAAAATCCACAACTGGTAAATAGCGAAGCAATAGCGAGTAAATTAATTCTCTCTCTAAAATTAGCGAGGGAAGTGAGAGAGATTATCTCCCTCGCTAACTTTTGCGAGGGAACTGCGAGGGAATATGTTACCCTCGCTAAAATCAGCGAGGGATTTGCGAGGTAATATTTCTCTCTCTAAAATCAGCGAGGGATTTGCGAGGTATAAAATTCCCTCGCTAAATTCAGAGAGCTAATTGCGAGGGAATTGCGAGGGATTAATTTCCCTCGCTAAATTAGAAATCCTGCGGATTTACAAAACGTCTCCTTTAGGTTTAGTGTTCTGCTCTCCTTCCCCAAATCAAATATCCTTCCCACCCACAGCCGTACGAACTTTCCCTCCACCACCCAAGCCCTTCCCCGGAGCTGAGCATGGCAGCCACACGACGCGAGTGAGTTCCCCTCCTTCTGCAGGTATGCCTTCTTCCATTATTTCTTTCTTCCATTCAAGTTTTCTTCTTTCTTCCATCATTCTGCCTCCTTCTTCGTTCCCTTCTATTTTTGGTATGATTCTCCCTCCTTCTCCGTCCCTTCTTCTTTGTATGGGTGGTTTACTTCTGATGGTGATGGGTTCGAAAGGGTGTGAGTTGGCCGGACCCGTGAGGGGTTGCTTTGGTTCGAATAGGGTCATTGGTGATAATTGTTGGTGATGGTGAAACGGTGGTGGCGACCTCTGTGGTGACTTGAGCCCAAGCTCCTGGATCTGCAAGTCTTTGGATTCGAGTAGGTAATGGTGGTCATGGGTTTCGTTGGGTAGAGAGTATGGACCTGTGGTGACATTTTTTTTAGTGGTTTGGTTGAGGGTGGTTGTTTGTGGGCAGAACAGTGTGGAGATGGTGGTTGAGGGTCTGCTTCTGATATTAGCAGTGGTTGCTACTCTACTAAAATTCTAAACCACTTCCAATCTGAAGCTATTGCATCAGAATGGTTCTTCAACATATGTTATTCCTTGTTTGCAGAAAAAAAAATTAAATTGAAGGAAATGAAATAGCAACATCTGCTATTTACGTTTTGATAGAGTATGTATGTAATTTTATTTTGATGTATAAGGTCTTGAACCATAATTTCCTGCTTGTTGGTGTATGAAGTTTACATAGTAAATCTATTTGGTCAGAGATATATATACTCTCCTCTATAGCATATGTTGTTATTATTACTCTTTACATAAGAGGTCATTTAAAAATGCATCAATGAACACTTTTGCCATTTCAGATAAATTGACAACTTACATAATCTTTTAAGGTAATGTACTTGCTTCAAATGAATCAAAACGATTCACTGAGGGGGTGAGAAATGTGTCCGGGTTTAAGAAATCAAGTTGAGGGAGATACTATGAGGGGTGACAATGTAATAAGCGGGTGGATGTGAATTGGTGATTATAGAAAACGCTTCTTTCACATCACTCTGCATTTGGGGAAATGTAGCGAAATTAAAGTGTTAATGAAGTAGAACTAGTTAGTGTATAAAAACGAAGTCAAACTAATTTTCACAGATCAAGGTGTTTACTTTGACATTAGACTAGAAAAAATAGATTAAAATAGGAATTTATGTGGCTCATATTGATAGGAATTTTCACAGGATCAAGTTTTTGGGTCCTACTTTGTGCATTAGAAAATTATTACTTATTTTTCGAAAAAGAAAGAGTAATTAGTGCATCCACATATAAGAGTACTTAGGTGTATTAAGAGTAATTATACTTTTAGCAGTTGATATTTAATTTAAGATGACATAAACAACATCCCATTTTTTTGTTTCATTTCATTGTTTGAAATACATGGAGAAATATGAGACTTCTCTAAAATCTATACAATGATATTGGATGTGCTTTAATCTCTCTGCACAAGAAGAACAGATCTTGTTCATCATTGTATCATAATCCCTATAACAAGGTTGTGAAGAGAGGTGTGAGATGTTGGGTACATGGTCGTTTAGTTATTGTCTTTGTTCTAATGATGAAAATGTCTGCTTGTGATCGTGACTGAAATATGTGCTTTTTCATTATATGTACAGGGATACTTACTTAAACTCAAGTCTTCATAACATTCTTGTGTTGGATGTTCTATTGAGCTCCTACATTTCTTCTTCTCTGGAGCCCACTTATAAAGGCCACTTCAGTTGTACTACTATTAACGGTAGTTACTTAAACTCAATTCGCTATTCTGAGTAATTAACTGATTTTGTTATGAATGACAAATTATCTCTTTTATCAAATTTAAGTTTTTTAAAGTTAAATAACATTCACTCTTGTTGATGAGTTATGCATATATGGAGTATGGACCTTGAATTGATTATGTTTTCTATGAACACTTTTTACTTTATTTTACACTTTTTACTCTTTCTGTACATTGGCCTTAAAAAAATTCAATTCTTTGATGAAACTTTTCTGCTTAATCAAATTCAGAAGACAATATTAGGACAATATTAGTAGCTAGTACATTCTAACTCATAAAATTATGGAATTTTATGGGAAGATAGCTTTCTCTAGGAACAAAATACGCACAGGAAAATTAAGAAATTTTCCTGGCAACTAGCCTTACATGTTAGCTTTTAAATACCAATGGTTTCATGTGAAACAGACACCGGAGTAGGAAGTTATGTAACCTGGTTTACTGGCTTGCAGAATGCATTTTCTGCAGAATCCAACTCTGATTCAAACAGAAACTGGTGCAAATTGGCTACGTGAAAAATTCTGAAATTTTTACCACACGTAGCCCTATGTCTTAGCTTCAAAATGACACAAAAATCATGTCATTCCGATGTCTGTAACTCAAGTTATGCGACAAACATCACTAGCTGTCAAGATAACGCATTTTCCTGGTTTAAAGGAGTCTTTGCTGATTTTCTGCATAATGTTGCAGAAAACAACAAAAAATCACATTCCCAAACCTCCCCAAAGGTCTCTAACCGATTAGAGGTCTTCAATAATCAGTCAAAGTCTGTAATAATATGTTTTCTAAAGATGCCAAACTATAGGTTCGACCCGTAGGGAACCAACTCTAGGTTCGACCTCACTTGCTTAAGGGAACCAACTCAATAGGTTCGACCTCACTTGCTTGAGGGAACCAATTCAATAGCTTCGACCTCACTTGCTTAAGGGAACTACTGACAAGGCTCAACCTCACTTGCCTGAGGGAACCAATTCACTCTTGTTACTACCCCATTTCAACTCAACTTATTGAGAGAGTAAAGTATTTACCACAAAACTTGCCTATCTAACTTAACTTTAACTATCAAAGGAGTTACTAGTATTTCTACGATTCAAACCATCCCAAAATACCTCCAAAATTTGCTTAAAAAAGCTGATTTTCAGGATTACACCAAATGTACATTCTAACTCATAAAATTCTGAAATTTTATGGGAAGATACCTGTCTCTCATATCTTTCCAATGCCACAAACCTCACCTCATTTGGCTAAGCGTATCTAAACTTATGTGACATTTTGCAAAAGCAAAAACAGGGAATTCACCGATTCACCCGTTTCTGCCTTGACTTAAAACTACAACTGGGAACAAAATATATACAGTAAAATTATGAAATTTTGCAGGCAAGAAGCCTTACATGTTAGCTTTAAAATGCCACTGGTTTCATGTGATACGGACACCGGAGCAAGGAGTTATGCAATCTGGTTTAGTGGCTGCCAGAATGCATTTTCTGTAGAATCTGCCTTGGATTCAAATCGAAACTGGTTCTGCTTGGATCAGTGTAAAATTCTGAAATTTTTACCACATGTAGCCCTATGTCTTAACTTTAAAATGACACAAAAATCATGTCAATCCGATGTCTGTAGCTCAAGTTATGCGACAAGCACCACAGGCTGCCAAGATAACTCATTTTTCTGGTTTCAGGGAGTCTTCTACTCAGTTTTCTGCATAATGTTGCAGAAAACAACCAAAAATCACACTCCCACACCTCGCCAAAGGTTTTCCACCTCTAAGCATAATTAGGTCTCTAACCGATTAGAGGTCTTCAATAATCAGTTAAAGTCCGTAATAATTTGTTTTCTAAAGATGCCAAACTCTAGGTTCGACCCGTAGGGAACCAACTCTAGGTTCGACCTCACTTGCTTGAGGGAACCAACTCAATAGGTTTGACCTCACTTGCTTGAGGGAACCAATTCAATAGGCTCAACCTCACTTACTTGAGGGAACCAACTGACAAGGCTCAACCTCACTTGCTTGAGGGAAGCAATTCACTCTTGCTACTACCCCATTTCAACTCAACTTATTGAGAGAGTAAAGTATTTACCACAAAACTTGCCTATCTAACTCAACTTTAACTATCAAAGGAGTTACTAGTATTTCTACGATTCAAACCATCCCAAAATACCTCCAACATTTGCCTAAAAAGGCTTATTTTTAGGATTGCACCTAATGTACATTCTAACTCATAAAATTCTGAAATTTTATGGAAAGATAGCTCTCTCTCATATCTTTCCAATGCCACAAACCTCACCTCATTTGGCTAAGCATATCTAAACTTATGCGACATTTTGCAGAAGCAAAAACAGGAAGTTCATCGATTCACCCGTTTCTGCCCTGACTTAAAACTGTAACTGGGAACAAAATACACACAGTAAAATTATGAAATTTTGCAGGCAAGAAGCCTTACATGTTAGCTTTAAAATGCCACTGGTTTCATGTGAAACGGACATCGGAGCAAGGAGTTATGCAATCTAGTTTAGTGGCTGCCAGAATGCATTTTCTGCAGAATCTGCCTTGGATTCAAACGGAAACTGGTTCTGCTTGGCTTGGTGCAAAATTCTGAAATTCTTACCACATGTAGCCCTATGTCTTAGCTTTAAAATGACATAAAAATCATGTCAATCCGATGTCTGTAGCTCAAGTTATGCGACAAGCACTACAGGCTGCCAAGATAACTCGTTTTTCTGGTTTCAGGGAGTCTTCTACTCAGTTTTCTGCAACATTTTGCAGAAAACAACCAAAAATCACACTCCCACACCTCGCCAAAGGTTTTCCACCTCTAAGCATAATTAGGTCTCTAACCGATTAGAGGTCTTCAATAATCAGTTAAAGTCCGTAATAATCTATTTTCTAAAGATGCCAAACTCTAGGTTCGACCCGTAGGGAACCAACTCTAGCTTCGACCTCACTTGCTTGAGGGAACCAACTCAATAGGTTTGACCTCACTTGCTTGAGGGAACCAATTCAATAGGTTCGACCTCACTTGCTTGAGGAAACCAACTGACAAGGCTCAACCTCACTTGCTTGAGGGAACCAATTCACTCTTGCAACTACCCCATTTCAACTCAACTTATTGAGAGAGTAAAGTATTTACCACAAAACTTGCCTATCTAACTCAACTTTAACTATCAAAGGAGTTACTAGTATTTCTACGATTCAAACCATCCCAAAATACCTCCAAAATTTGCCTAAAAAGGCTTATTTTTAGGATTGCACCAAATGTACATTCTAACTCATAAAATTCTGAAATTTTATGGGAAGATAGCTCTCTCTCATATCTTTCCAATGCCACAAACCTCACCTCATTTGGCTAAGCGTATCTAAACTTATGTGACATTTTGCAAAAGCAAAAACAGGAAATTCACTGATTCACCCGTTTCTGCCCTGACTTAAAACTGCAACTGGGAACAAAATACACACAGTAAAATTATGAAATTTTGCAGGCAAGAAGCCTTACATGTTAGCTTTAAATTTCCACTGGTTTCATGTGAAACGGACATCAGAGCAAGGAGTTATGTAATCTGGTTTAGTGGCTGCCAGAATGCATTTTCTGCAGAATCTGCCTTGGATTCAAACCGAAACTGGTTCTGCTTGGATCTGTGTAAAATTCTAAATTTTTTTACCACATGTAGCCCTATGTCTTAGCTTTAAAATGACATAAAAATCATGTCAATCTGATGTCTGTAGCTCAAGTTATGCGACAAGCACCACAGGCTGCCAAGATAACTCATTTTTCTGGTTTCAGGGAGTCTTCTACTCAGTTTTCTGCATAATGTTGCAGAAAACAACCAAAAATCACACTCCCACACCTCATCAAAGGTTTTCCACCTCTAAGCATAATTAGGTCTCTAACCGATTAGAGGTCTTCAATAATCAGTTAAAGTCTGTAATAATCTATTTTTTAAAGATGCCAAACTCTAGGTTCGACCCGTAGGGAACCAACTCTAGGTTCGACCTCACTTGCTTGAGGGAACCAACTCAATAGGTTCAACCTCACTTGCTTGAGGGAACCAATTCAATAGGCTCAACCTCACTTGCTTGAGGGAACCAACTGACAAGGCTCAACCTCACTTGCTTGAGGGAACCAATTCACTCTTGCTACTACCCCATTTCAACTCAACTTATTGAGAGAGTAAAGTATTTACCACAAAACTTACCTATCTAACTCAACTTTAACTATCAAAGGAGTTACTAGTATTTCTACGATTCAAACTATCCTAAAATACCTCCAAAATTTATCTAAAAATACTGATTTTCAGGATTGCACCAAATGTACATTCTAACTCATAAAATTCTGAAATTTTATGGGAAGATAGCTCTCTCTCGTATCTTTCCAATGCCATAAACCTCACCTCATTTGGCTAAGCGTATCTAAACTTATGCGACATTTTGCAGAAGCAAAAACAGGAAATTCATCGATTCACCAGTTTCTGCCCTAACTTAAAACTGCAACTGGGAACAAAATACACATAGTAAAATTATGAAATTTTGCAGGCAAGAAGCCTTACATGTTATCTTTAAAATGCCACTGGTTTCATGTGAAACGAACACCGGAGCAAGGAGTTATGCGATCTGGTTTAGTGGCTGCCAGAATGCATTTTCTGCAGAATCCAATTCTGATTCAAATAGAAACTGGTGCAAATTGGCTACGTGGAAAATTCTGAAATTTTTACCACACGTAGCCCTATGTCTTAGCTTTAAAATGACATAAAAATCATGTCAATCCGATGTTTGTAACTCACGTTATGCGACAAGCACCACAGGCTGTTAGGGTGCTGTCCTGATTCTGCAAATTCGGGTATTGCATAATCTTAGTTTTTAACCAAGTTCTAATCCTCAAATCATGGATTCTAAGTGTTTTCCTACCCTAATCATAGTCTCTAATCACGTTAGGATCATTAAACACTAATTCAACTCATCAATGATACATTTAAACTCAAACTTCCAACTAAAACCCTACTTTTTTCTAACTAACCAATAAAAACGAAACTATAGATTCTAAGGGCTCCAATCCATCAATTAACTAGTATCTAACTCATTAAACTTAGATTATGATCAAAGTCAATCAATCATAACCTAATTCTCATTTTTCTCCAATCCATTTCTAAGATTCTCTATCATGAACCAAAATGGTTGGTTTGAGCGATAAATGACTATCTAATACTTATTACACTTAAATTATACTAACTTAATTCTTGGAAGCAATAATCAAGCTAAGAGCTAGGATTTTGCTCTCCAAATCCAGTTTTTCATTCCAAATCTCTAACCCCCATTCAAAAGAATAAAGAGGGAAAAAGAATAGAAATCTCCTACCTTTATGTGATGACCAACCTTGGAGCCTTGTTCTTCTTCATTTCCTCTTCCCTTCCTTTCTTCTCCTTTCTCTCTTTCTCCCCTTCGTTTCTCTGATTTTGTTAAATTCTATTCTTTTCTTTTGTTTTCTGCTGGGGGTCGTGGGTTAAGGGGAAAATCGGAACTTAAGTTCCAGTGTTAGAACTTTTATATGCTAAGAACACTTGAATTATACTAATTCAAGTTTTTCAACTTCCCAACAACTTTAAAATAAATACTAGGATTCATTTAAATTACTGGTTCACGTTTATTCTCATTTTCCATAATTGCTAGTTCACGAATCAGAATGATCATGACTTCCTTAGTATAGCAACTGGCGATAGGACTTCCAATTCCTTACACACTTACTTCACATTCTCAATCTGTTGCACATCTTAATCCCAAGTGTCCGAGCTTGCCATGATTTCTTACTTTTATAAACAACCTTCAAGAAGGGTAAGAGTGCAGGTATATCAAGAGCGAGGCAACAACACCGAAAAGCAGATGAGTGTTCCTAACATATTCATCAATGTTGTCTATGTCAGGCCGCATAGCAAGCAATCATTGTGGCCAGTGAAAACTTAGATTTTATTTATGCTTTTCTCTCCTATGAGGTACATTTTGGACTATCTAAATATGACATCAAATCTTGGATGTTAAAAATAAAAGTTATGAATTTCTAACAAATTTTGTGTTAAGAATTTTGGTTTGATTTAACTTTTGATTGTGCTTTAACATATGCTTAAAGTTTTATTTTCTTATTCGAGTGAAGATTTGAGGAAAACCTTAGTTTCCCGTTTGAGATTCAATATGAATGAGCACACATACTTATTGTTCGTACTGCTCATTGTATTGAATCTTGAATTGTCCAAGTGGGACAATTTGGTAAGAAATTTTTCCTTCCCTTGGTTAATAGTTATTATTTAAATCTCATATCTTATACTTTTTGAAATTTCGGTCCGTTACATTTCCTTTTGTTATCTGGGTGTATACTTAAACGTGGTAGATCTCACTGCGTTATAGTCATGCATTTGGAGACCAATGAAAAATACTGCCAAAATTTCGTCAAGTATAAAATATGAGATTTAAGGAATAACTATTAACCAAGTATTGAAAAAGTTTCTTATCAAATGGGATAGGGTCATACCATGTTAAGAAGGATAAGTTGATATAAGGATTTGTATTAATGTGCTAAATCAATTTCAGCAATCATGAGACCCGATCGAAGTTGGATGTTACGAAGAAATGATCCTACCAGCTATGTAAGTGAAGAATTCAAGGATGGAGTTGATGATTTCATTAGGGTTGCTCAAGGAGACCCGACAGTTAGTGATGCATTAAATCGCATCCTTTGTCCATGTGCTAGATGTAAGAATCATGCTTGGAGGGAGGTATTTGGGGTAGAACAACATCTATATAAGTACGGATTTGTTGATGGTTATGTAAATTGGACCATTCATGGTGAGGACATATGGGGAGATAGCGGCTCAACATCCATTATCCATGATGATGACGTGGAGCCTAGGAATCCATACGTGAATATGGTTATGGATGCCGCAGGTGATAGATTAAATCCAGAGGCTCAAGATTTAGAAGAGGATCCAAATACGTCAGCTGCGAAGTTTTATGACTTACTAAGAGACGCTGACGAACCTTTATGGGATGGTTGCCATAAGCACACGAAATTGTCAGCTGTAACTCAATTTTTGAACTTGAAGTCGGAGTTTAACATGAGTGAGAGTTGTTATGATAGAATGATTGTCATAATTAAGAGCATGCTTCCAGAGCCTGAAAGGTTACCCGAAAACTTCTACAAATCGAAGAGAATGGTTCGTGAGCTGGGATTAGGATATGAGAAGATAGATGCGTGTCTTAATCAGTGTATGTTGTATTACAAAGAATACAGTGACAAGAGACTCTACTCAGTTTGCTTAGTATGTGGACACCCACGATTCAAACCGAAGGCGGGACGTTCATCGAATGAGAAGGATGTGCCGCACTCAGTGTTGCGATATTTTTCCATTATGCCAAGACTCCAACGTCTGTTTATGTCCAAAAACACTGCATGACTTGGCATGCGGATGGAGTGCGTCAAGATGAATCAGTGATCAGGCATCCAGCTGATGCTGAGGCTTGGAAACGATTTGATGCTACCCATCCTACATTTGCCCTAGACGCTCGAAATGTTAGGCTTAGCCTGTGTACAGACGGTTTTAATCCATTCAGCGGTTCAGCCACACCATATTCATATTGGCCTGTTTTTGTCACACCGTACAATCTACCTCCAAGTATATGTATGAGAAGGGAATACATATTCCTCACTCTTGTGATTCCTGGACCAAAGTCACCTGGGAAAAGTTTGGATGTCTATCTTAGACCCCTAATTGACGATCTGAAGATATTGTGGGATGATGGGGGTGCAAACTTATGATGCTTGGAAGAAACAAAATTTCGATATGAAAGCGGCTTTGTTGTGGACAATATATGACTTTTCAGCTTATGGAATGCTATCTAGGTGGAGCACTCATGGAAAACTTTCTTGTCCACTTTGTATGAATCACAGTAAGTCATTTGTGTTGAAGCACGATAGGAAATGTTGTTGGTTTAATTGTCATCGCCAATTTTTGCCCTTTGATCATCCATTTCGCCGTGATCGAAACTCTTTTAAGAGATCTACAGTGGAAAAATCGAATCCACCGCAACGGCTGAGTGGGACAGATGTCTTGAATAGAGTGACTCAACTTAAGGAAATTATTTTCGGCTTGAATTCAGGTAAATAAAAATAAGATGGCTTTGGTATACACCACAATTGGGTGAAGAATAGCATATTCTTGGAATTGGCTTATTGGTCAACTAATCTAATACGACATAATTTAGATGTTATACATGTTGAGAAAAACGTGTTTGATAATATCTTCAACACTGTCATGGACATAAAGGGCAAGACAAAAGACAATGCAAATGCAAGAAAAGATTTAAAGATAATATGCAAACGTCCTACCTTGGAGCTAATAGTTGACAATGGCAAGTGTAAAAAACCAAATGCGACGTATGTCTTGGATGCCAATAAAAGAAGGATGGTGTGTGAGTGGATAAAACAGTTGAAATTTCCCGATGGGTATGCGTCGAATATTGCACGTTGCATCAATGTAGACGGCGGGAATATATATGGAATGAAAAGTCACGATTGTCATGTTTTTATGCAAAGGTTAATTCCTCTGGCATTTCATGATATCTTGCCAAAGCCTATATGGGGACCGTTAACGTAATCTAAGCTTGTTCTTTAAAGAAGTTTGCGCAATCGAAATTGTGCTTCCACCATGGAGAATGCGAGCTTTCTATCATTGAAACAATTTGCAAGTTAGAGAAGATTTTCCTCCAAGATTCTTTGACGTGATGGAACATCTAGTCGTGCATCTCCCTTATGAAGCTAAGGTTGGAGGACCAGTGCATTACAGGTGGATGTACCCCTTTGAGAGGTGTATGCTGTACTTGAAAAGAAAGGTCCGAAATAAGGCAAAAGTTGAAGGATCTATTTGTGAAGCGTATATTTTAGAAGAAATTTTCAATTTTGCTTCCATGTATTTCGATCCCCACCTACAGGCCAGGCGCACTCAAGTTCCTCGGAATGACGACGGTGGGGAAGAAACAATTAATGAACGATTGTCTGTTATCAAATATTGGAAGCTCGGGATAAGGACTTTAGTAGGTGGCTAAAACATCTAGTAAGTCCTTTTTATCCATAATAGTGATCAATCATATTAAACTCAATGTGCATTATGCTAGATGTTACAACTATCTACCGTCTATGTAATGATACAGGTTAATATAGGCCAAGTCGAGGATCAAATGATACGAGGGATAAGTTACGGTCCATCCAAGTCCGTGACTTCATCGTGGCTTAATAGTTAATGGGTACAGATTTCATACCAAGGTGTACAGACAAAATAAAGCTACCATGAATAGTGGCGTATGTGTTAGAGGTAGTATATATGGTGAGAATGACTTCGACTATTATGGCATCATTGAAGATATATTGGAACTGTCATATGTAGGAAATCAGAACAAAGTATTTCTTTTACAATGTCATTGGTTTGACCCGATAAATAGAGTCAATGTTGATGAGAGATATGGTTTGGTTGACATCAAGCATAAATCAAGACTTCACTCAAATAAGCCATTCATCTTAGCCGAACAAGCACAACAAGTGTACTATACAAGATACCCACAAAGTGGGAATAGAGCTAGTGGTGAATGGTGGGCAGCATGCAAGGTCAGAGCAAAACTCTTTGTGGCTGAGACATTGAATGAGGAAGGTGATGAATTGAATGACTTAACTGCCACTGATTATTACCAAGATGATGGATCCATTGGAGCACACAATCCTGTGATAGATGATGAAACAGTCTCCTTGTTTGATGCACATGCCCAAATGGAAGAAGTTAACATACGTGATATACATTATCCAATGGACGATCTGGTTGATGATAAGTTCATTGATGACAACGAAAATAATGAAATTAATGAATTCTCAGATGAAGATGAGGAATCTGTTGCTTCAGACTCAAGTGGTTAAAATTGAAGCTTGTTCAATAATTTTCGTTAATGGTATTTACACTGAAATATCATTATTATATTTTGAGGTTTTTATTGACATATAGTTTCTCAACTCGTCATGTTTCATTATGTTTCTTTATGCAGATATCCATCATGACCATTCGAGGTAGAGGTGCTGGACGCAATCGTGGGAGAGGCCGTAATGGTGCATCTACCTATGATTCTCCACCAAGACAAAGATTCTCACCCTCTCGGGTATACCAGTAGGATAATCTTTTTAATTATTATTAACTCGTGGTTTATATAAATGTAATATATATGTGTTTTTTATATATAATTATATTAGGTGCAACTTCTCACCATCGGCCCATCGACTAATGCAAGCCTACCAGCATCTAGTCCATTGACCATTGGAGGCGCATCAGCTTCTGTCCCACCCCTTACTGACCCAGCGATTTCTATGCCACCCCCTGCTGACCCACCCACTTGCGACCCGAATGTGGTGCCTTCATGTGGAGAATCCAATGCAGAAACAGATAGCAGGGAACTTATATATGTGGCGCCTGTCTCTGAATCGTAAGTACTAATGACATATTATCTTTTATTACATGTATTTACTTTCAGATAACTAACATTATCTTATTGTACTTACAGGAGTAGGTTTCTACCGTCGAGGGTGACACGTGACATTATGTACAATGTCATGACACGGATGCCTGTTCCGGCTAGTACGTGACGAGGTTATCCAGCTGAGATGAAGGAAATACTATTTACCGACTTCATAGTAAGTAATTGTGTTTCTATATAATTATATATTATATGTTTGTTGAAAAATAAATATACATACTTATCCTTTGTGTAGGCTAAGCATCGGTTCACATCTGATGCTGATCGTAGTATGGCGAGAACTGTCTGGGAACGGATTATCTTGGACCGTTATCCAGACCATTTGAACAAAGCACGAGATAAGGCCTTTGAGCGGGCAAATTGAAACAACTTAGCTGATATTAAGGGCCATGGGCCCAGAGGAATGAGACGGAAGTGTGGGATGGCACAGTCGACATTTGGTGACGATAAATGGATGACGAGATCTGCAAATTTCTTGCGAAGGAACAGGCGACCATGCCTAATGCCTTGAAGCATACAAAGGGTCGATAAGCTTTGGTCAACACAAGAGCAAGATGGTAATATAACTTCCTCATTTAAAGTTTTAATGATAAACATCTGTGTATGAATATGTTGTAATTACTTGAGTTATTTGCCTATCTTGAGTATGACATAGTATTTTAGAAGGATTACCTTACTTTTGATATATTTTTATTATATAATATTCTTCTATATGCGATTACAGGAGGCAAAGTTAAAGCATTCGGTTTCTTACAGAGATCTGTATGCAAAAGTTCATAAGAAGAAAGACGGAAGCTATGTTTCTGAACGCTCGAGAAATTTTATTGTAAGTGTCTTGTTCCTATTCAACAGTAATATATATTTTAGATTATTCATTTTTTTATTAATATTTTTCTTTTTTTGTTATTTTTAGGAGTCATATGACACCGCAATGATAGAAAAATATGGAGAAAACTCTTCCTCTCACCCTATGATTGACCCAGAGGTCTGGTTGGATGCGGCGGGTCCCAACAAGAAGGGACATGTGCATGGCATAGGTAACAGCTTGCACATTGGTAATAACATCAGGCCAGCTTCATCCTCCTCGGTTGCGGGTCCTTCCCACTTTACACCGTTGACACAAGACATATCTGAAGCTGTAAACATAGCAGTAGCTGCAGCGATGGCTTCGTTTGTCCAGAGTCAACTTGTCCCTATGTTGGCGCCCTTCCAATCGTTTCTATCTACGATCGGATCAACAAATGTTGCTCCACAACCACCATCGCAAGATTTAGGCAGGGAGGGTCGAGAGGAAGAGGAAGACGAAGATAATTTAGACTGATTGCTATTTTTTATTCTTATTGTTACATTTGTATAACTTTCAACTACATTGATTGATTATTTGTATAATAACTTTTAACTATATTATTCGATTATTTTGTATAAGTTTTTTGTTGTAGCATTTTATAATTATTGGATTGTTGTTTGCTAGATTTCTGTTTGCTGGATTGTGGTTTGATATGCAAGTTTTAGGGAAAGTTATATAAATATAAACAGGTTATTAAAAAAAATTTAGCTCATTAGCGAGTGATTAGCGAGGGATTAGCGACAGAAAACTCACATTATAAATAGCGAGGGATTAGCGAGGAAATAACGAGTAAAATATTATCGCAACCGGGATCGCGACGGGACGACCGAAAAATGATAAAATCAATGGAGTCGCCACCAATGTTTATTTAAATTGGGAAAACATTAGAAAAACCATTTTATCAGGAAAACTGGTCTTTTGAAAATGAGTTTGAGTCTGGGAGTCGATTACAGATAGAGAAGGTGTTAGCACCCTATACTGCCCATTCCAAGAATGGTACCTTAAGTTAGTTGTGCAAATTTTAATAATCTCAAATATGTTTATTTTATCCCCTTTAAACAAAGACTTTGTAATTATTATTTTTTCACTTTTTTTTATTTTTTTTATTTTTTGAAAAGAAATAAAAGAAACAGTCAAATTATGAAAATTTATTTTTTTGGCTTGACAGAATAGAGATTCTGCTCCTACGTATCCTCGGGTGCAATGAGGAACTCAAAGTCACGTAGTTCTTTATAAAATAAGTGTGGGTTGGTTGATTTTATTTTAAAAAAGATTTTATTTGAAAGTGAATCCATTTTTTTTGCACAGGATCCAAGTTAGCACTAGGCTACTCAATAAACCCTTATGATCCAAAAGATAATGAAGATAGCATTCACTATTCAATCACCATCATTGGTCATTGCATGGATTAAAAGATTTTTTTATTTTCTTTATTATTTTTATTTTTCTTTATTTGCTATTTTTATCACTTTTAACTCCCAAAATCTAGCCCAACAAACTGAGGATACATGAAAAAAAATAAGAAAACGTAAAAAGAAAACAAAGAAACAGATATCCTAAATTAAAAGATACAACAGTAAGGACCTCGTTTACGATCAGATTAGCAGGAGAGGGTGGCTGGTTTCTTCGGTTCGACGGTCGGTTTAAAGAGATTGGGTGATTCTGTTTTGGAGTTCGACACTCGGTTGGAGGTGAGGATGGGATGGATTCGACGGTCGGTTGGAAAGGGGTGATTCTGTTTTGGGGTTTGACGGTCGATTGGGGGTAAGGATGGGATGGATTCGACGGTCGGTTGGGAAAGGGTAATGGATTCGACGGTCGGTTGCAATTGATGAAGATGGTGGAGTCACGGTTTTGGGATCCGACAAATGGATGTGATGGAGTTTGGTTGATGGTGTGAAGGTTTGGATGGGTTGTCGGTTGGATGGCGGTTGGTCGAAAGAGATGGTGATGGAGTTTTGGTGCGATCCGACGGTCGGTGGTGAGGATATGGTAGTGTTTGTGAAGTTGGTTGAAGGCTGCGGTGGAGTTCGACGGTCGAATAGGAGGTGAGGATATGATGGTGTTTGTGAAGTTGGTTGAAGGCCGGTGCGGGAGTTCGACAATGAATGGGAGGTGAGGATATGATGGTGTTTGTGAAGTTGGTCGGTGAAGGTCACAAAGGTGGTGTGGTTCGACGGTGGTTTAGGGAGATTGGATGGTTCGACACTCGGATATGATGGAGTTTGGTTGATGGTGTGAAGGTTTGGATGGGTTGTCGGTGAGGGGGAGTGGAGCTCACGGTTCGACGGTCGGTTGGTTAAAGGTCATGGTTGAGGGAAAGGTTAAGGAAGGTGTTGTTTGCGTGTGCATGGGTTGATGGAAAGTAGATGTTTTCGGTCTGAAAAAGGTTGAATGTGGGTAGTTGAAGATGAAAGTAATAAAAGGAAGATGGATTCACGGTTGGAGAGTGGATATTGGGTTTCACGGGGAGGCTTGAGTGGATATGTAGTCTTCATTTCGGGTTGAGTGCGAGAGGATTCAAGGGTTGTGTGCAAGTGAGAATAGTTAGCGAAATGAGCTACATGACATAAATGCAGAAGGTTACTGTGGAGTTCAAGGTGGAACAGGTTGAAGTGAATGCTATTCCTCGAAAGGCTTCGTCTCCTTCTTGTTCCCTTCTCTCTGTCTCCTTTGTGATGGTCATTGCTCTTGGAAGTTTATGGTGATGAAGGATTGATAAAGACGATGGTCACAAGTGGAGAATGGGTGAAGGTGCTTTGTTCTTGGTGATGAGGGTGGTGAAAATGGAAGATGTTTTTCTGGTTCTTGAAGGTGAAAAAATGTGTGAAAAAGATCCCCTTTTCTCGATGCTCTTCTCTTTTAAATACCTCCACCCTTTCATCATTTCTCCCCGACATTTCCTTCTTTTTTTTTTTTGCGTGAGCCTTCCTACGTTGAGCCCCCATTTCCTCCTTTATCGAACCTTTTTCTTTTCTTTCCATCCTTTTAACCCCCTTTTTTCTCACTTATGCATTTAATGCCTTCTTCCTTGCGTGTGCAAGTATCGTATTGAATGCAATGCCCCTTTTAAAAAATTTTATTTTAAAACGAGATCAGAGTTCCCCTTTTTAGTAGGCTTACAATTGGGCCAAAAAAGAAGAGTAAAAGAATTTGTTAGCCCGTTCCAAATTGAGTATTCACAGTATATGTTCAAAATATTGTAATTAAGTATAAAAATTTTTATGGACAAAATTGGGTATCAACAAATATTAGCGAGGGATTAGCGATGAAATGGCGAGGGATAATATAGCGAGGGATTAGCGAGGACATGGCGAGGGAAATTTTAGTGAGGCATTAGCGAGGGAATGGAGAGGGAATTAATAGAGAGGGAATAGCGAGGGAAATTGACAAAATTACTAAATAATTTAGCGAGGGAATAGCGAGGGAAATTCCATCGCCATTTTGCGAGGGAATATTAGCGAGGGATTAGAGAAGGATTAGCGAGGGAAATAAATTTTCTAGAGACGGATTAGAGAGGGAATACTTTCCCTCGCTAATTAGCGATGAAAAAAAAGCGAGGAAACTTTCCCTCGCTAATCCCTCTCTAATCCTTCGCTTTTATCAGCGAGGGATTAGAGAGGGATTAGCGAGGGAATTTTTCCTCGCTGTTTTCCTAATTTCTTGTAGTGTAAGGATAAGTTGTCACATGTAAATGACAATTGCTTGAGTACTATTTCTGTATTGCATGGGTTGATTTTAATATAATTCTAATTTTTAAATATTTTATTATAGTTTAATTATTTATTTTTGTATCAAGTCCAAATTAAACCTAATACAACAACAAAACGAAGTCCAAATCCAATCTAATAAAACCTTAAAATATTGAGTATATTTGCTGAGTGGAATTTGAAGATAATTTAACTTCGGGATGCAATATGCTTTGACGTATTTGTTGAATTTCATGGTTACAGAGAAGAGGGAGAAGAGAAAGATGAGAGAAATGAAGAAACTTGTATATTAATAAAATGAAGAAGTAAATAATACAATGGGTAATCTTGGCTTATATAGCCAACTAATTCAAGTAAACTAACTAGCCATTAAAACTAATTCTAACTAACTCTAACCAATTCTAACTATCTTATTTAATATTTTGTACATTACACTTCCAGCTTGGGATGATCAAAACAAATGCATATCAAATGCATATCCAGAAAAATACAATGATAATGCCAAGAACCGGTAAGGCACGCAGATCAACAAATGCTTAACCACCATACAAGGCAGAAGCTCCAAATGCTTAACCACCATACAAGGCAGAAGCTAAAATCAGCAAAGCCAACAAAGGACAAAAGCTTAACCATTAAGCAGAAGCCACAACTCAAGGCTTAACCACTTAACAGAAGCAAGAACAACCATCAATGCTTAACCACCCATGACAGAAGCTCACATCAACACTTAACCATCATGGACAGAAGCTTACAACAACAACAAAAAAATCAAAGAAGCAAATCACCAAACAAGTTGGTGTACACGAACTTAAGAAACATTGGAAATACAAATTGATCAAAACAAAAAAATCCAAAAAAAAGCGTGTATCCTTTGAATCCAAAGAAAAAAACGGCAAAGCAACAACAGGATTGGCTTGCAAGATTTGAGGCTGGAGCGTCCATCGCCAGCAAGAACTTAAGATCAATGACTCACAATCGTGGTGAGTGAACAGGGGCGCAAGAATCAGCGTCGGAGGCTTCAACAGCGGCGACCGGCGGCTGAAAATCGCCTCCCACGATAGAACACAGTTGAATCCACCATTTCTGTCCCTTCCACCACCACCACGGGACTGGGCCTCGTTCATGGTGATGTTACGGCCGTCAAGGTTCTGGGCGTTCATCCCATCTACCGCATCCCTCATCGCTTGAATCGAGGCAAAATTCACAAATCTGAAACCTCTGGATCTTCCATTTTCACGATCGTTGATAATCTTCGATTCAACGATGTCACCGTAAGGAGAGAAGGATTTCTCGAGGGCATTGTTGTCGGTGGCCCAGGCAAGACCACCAACAAAGCAACGGAACTCGACATCTGCATTGGAAATATCTAAAGGTAGAAGAAACCCTAGAATTTGGAACAGAGGGTATAAAGGAAAAAGAGAGCACCAAAAGAGGAAGAGGAGCTTATCTTGAAGGTCTAAAAAGCGAGAAAGGAAGAGGAAGCGAAAGAAAGTTGAAGGAGAAAAAAAAACGAGCAGAAAAGAGAATGTAAGATTTTCTCGGGAAAGTGTAAAAGGAAAAGAAAAATAAACTAAGAAAGAGAAAAAGAAAAGAAAATGCAGCGAAGAAAGTATTCAAGGTGGATGGAATGACTCTGATACCATGTTGAATTTCATGGTTACAGAGAAGAGGGAGAAGAGAAAGATGAGAGAAATGGAGAAACTTGTATATTAATAGAATGAAGAAGTAAAAAATACAATGGGTAATCTTGGCTTATATAGCCAACTAATTCAAGTAAACTAACTAGCCATTAAAACTAATTTTAACTAATTCTAACCAATTCTAACTATCTTAACAGTATTGATTAAAATGTATGAGCTTTGTATTTATGGTCAAGACTATTCTACGGACACATGTACATGTATTTTTTTACAGTTTAATGGGTAATTGTTGTTTACACTTGATCAATGATATCTTATCTATGCTCAGTTGCTCACAAGCGAAAGTCTCAATGGTGTTATGATATTGATTAATAATAAGATTAGATACTTTATTTGGTATTCATAATATATATGATGTCAAATGATTTAGTGCTTATACAGGTTCTATCTATATGGGCTCACATGGTTACATAATTATTGGTTCATAGCATATGCCCCCTAATATGGTTAAACTCATACTTTTTTATAATTATAACACGGATGTTTAAATTTATGATTCCTTGTAAATTATTAAAATTCCTCACCATTACACATTAAGACTTGATTTAAAATGTGGTTGCATGTATTTACTACTTTATATGTAATGTCTCATTCGTTACAATTTGTAGTGATTATGTAAGTCAACAATAATGAATATATAACAATAATGTCTCGATTCTTCCAAAGTCAGCTTGCACAGTGGCTTGAGGAGAATATCTTGAAGAAACACTCCAACTGAGATGGAGCACCTTGGTACCATGTTTTTTCAACTGCATTCTCCTCTTTGGAACAGAAGGAATAAAATTATCTTTGAAGGAGCCACGGATCCTGCTAGTAATGTTCCTTTCCAGGTTCGTAGGCTGGCTGGAGACTACCAATAGGCTATCAAGACTTCAGAGTTCAGACCATGCCAGGAGAATGGTTCCCAATGTTCGAATGGTTCAAGTGGCTTTATCGGTGCATTTTCTGCAAACTTGGGTTGTGGTACAAATACAATCACAATGGCTGAATTTTGGGGCCTGTGGAAGGGGCTTAAAATGGCTTCTGAGTTGGGCTTTAACAAGATCATAGTTGAAACTGATTCCAGGGGACTGTTTTACAGCTGGTCCAAATGGGTCGTGAAGGTTGGCATCAGTATGCTCCTATGGTCAACTCAGTGAACGGGGTTGATCAGATGTGAGGGGCGGCCGACGGATGAAAGCTACCAGCCATCACCACCAATCTTGCACAGAAACATCAATAATGGAAACGATATGAAACCTGTGTGGTGGAGATTGCAGACTTAAGGTTCACACACGGATGAGATGCAGTCTCGGGCATTGTAAGTTGCTTAGTGATTGATGTCAATCATTGGGTCCAAGAATCTTGATTATTATAGTTACTTTGACAAAATTAAACATCAAGGGAGCTTGGTATGGCAGATGATTGAATGCAATGAGCAAAATGTACCAATTCATGTTGAATGATGGAGATCTTTCAGTAGCCAATATCGCTGTGGTGGAATTACTGAACTGCTTATACCAATTGGAGTGTACCACAATCCAATTTTCCCCCCTTGCTCAATGGCGATGTTCCATTAATAATTTGCTAGGTTATGAATGTTTTAAATTATTGTTCCTCATTATTGCAAGAATTGGTGTTCCCCTAAAATTGGCATTCAGTGCTGGTTCATTTCATTGTTTGATATTGAACTTCTGATCCGTAGAAGAATTTAAGTTACTTATGGCTTATGAATTCTCATGTGTTGAAGAAACTGAGCAATCATTATGTACCAAAAAAAAAACTGAGTAGTCATTGGTTTTGATGTTGAATTTAACCAAATATGATTTCAACAAACGAGCAACAATGAAGGAAAAGGAATTTCTGATATCAAATATAATTAAATTTGGTTAAACTTGCCCTATGCTCCAGCTGGTAAGAACAGAGCAGCACGACAAAGGTGGACTGGAAATGAAAGAATCGATCAAACTTGCCCTTTGCTTTATCGACTGGCTTATATTCAGCAAAAATGAATGATTTCAATTTTTAATAAATTAAAGGACTATAACATAATATAACAAAAGTATTATTTTCTTTTCAAAATTGTGAAAACTTATTACTACAGTTTGGTCAAAGGAGTACCGTGCATCTCTGACCAAAATGGTGAACCATAAGCGGCTCCCTACAAAGAGTCTTACTTCTGTGCAGATACTTTGGCCAAGTTTGGTCATAATTGCAATATTGGCTTTTATGAATAATGATTTTTTAAAGTGAAAATTCTTGTAAAGTGAGTAAGTAAATACACATTAATTATTGATAAATATATCAATTATTAATAGATTAAAGAATTTATTTATTAATAATTAATATAAATTTACTTACTTATTTTACAAAATTCTCACTTTAAAAGATACTTATTTTACTTTAATAAGTGTTATGCTTTACTGGAGTTCTTGTCCATTGCCTTTATATAGCAATACTCTATTTAGTCGTTTTGTAGCTCAGTAGTTTTGTTTATGGGCTTTTTGCCCTGAAGGGAATAAAAAATATATAATGAATCTATAACGTCAATAATAATAATAATGAATCTTTGCTCTCGTATATTTAAAATGATTTTGTTAAGTACAACTTTTTTTCTATAGTAAATTAACAACACTTTATTACAATTGAGTATTAATTGATTTTTATAGTTTGGAAACTAATTTCATTGCAATCATAGCATTAATTATATAACCTCGATCTGTTAAATACAAAATAATAATATTTAAGTGATTAAGTTATTACTTTGACTTGCCATTGGATACATCAGCTAATAACTCTAAATTTAAATGTTTAGTATTTAAAAAGATTATATTTCATATCACTAGTTATTTTGTACGTGCAATGCACAGTTTTTTTATTTTATATTTATAATCTGTATTATCAAAATTTTACATTTAACTAATATTTTCAATGAGTTAAGTTTACAAAATATATTTTAATATAAAAATGCTAAATATAGATAAATATTATAATGTTAAAAATTAATTTTTATTTTATTATATTTTATTACTTTTATTTAACACTTTCACCTCATGCATTTAATGATATTATTAATTAATTTTCATAATAATAATAATAATAACAATAATAATAATAACAAATGAAAATAAATAAATAAATAAACTCTCACTAACTCTATGCAATTAAAGAAATTAGTAATTTCTTATCAAGCAATTTTATTAACTAGTGTATGAACATGTGCAATACATGAGACATAGTTATAAAATTTTAATGATTAATAAAATTAGAATACAAATATTTGATTAGTTAAAGAAAATATCAAAGTCCTTCGTACAATTGAAATTACTATTAAATTTTATTTATCATATTTAAAAAGTACAACTAATTATATTAACTTGAGATATAACAATATAATCTAACTCATAATATTTTTTCATTTAACAAATCAAATATAATGATGTAAACATTCATGCGAGCACTGCTTCTTATAATAAGAAAATAATAATTTGGAAAAAAAAAACGAAAACCAATTGGTGAAACTGAAATCCATAAATGAGTATGCTATGTGTTACACGTATCTCACATATGAAAGAAGCAAACCAATAGATAGGTAACTAATGTGCATGACACCATGAACAAGCAAAAAGTACAATTAATGAAGTAAGGAGTCACCACTACAAAACCTGACCTGCAGACTGCAGTGATATCAATTTCTTTACAGATGACAACAATTACAAAATTAAAAAAACAAACGGAGAAAGTTGGTGGCACTAAAATGTTAATTTCCCAAACAGCTTTGCAGTTTGCAAATGAATATACATTGCCCACGCGGCACTGCTTGTAGTGCTGCCCAAAAAATATAACAATAAGAAATCAAATATCATCATCATCTTACTATGTCAGTCATAAATATAACAATAACGGATTCTCTTTTTTTTTTCAACAATTACGAATTCTTTACTATTCCTATTTTTCATGTTATCGAAATTCAATACCCCACTTTCATTCTCTCTTGCAACTTCTAAATTGAACAGTGACTGAGGTAGAGGCATCTACAATGTCGTCTTACTCAGTTCTCTATAATCAGCCAAATCAGTTAATCAATTTCTAAAATTGATGCATATGTTAGCCACTTAGCAATATAAGAGGGAGAGCGAGAGAGAAATATACCTCCTTTGTATCATCACTTTTCTAGACAATAAAACTTTAGTAATCTACTTCTAATGAATGATTATCACCAAAAGGATCTCTGCAATCATTGTGACGTGTCTGTCGATTGTCAATGGAAAAATCAGTTTTTGCATCACCGACAAAATCACGATCTATAACATATGGGAAAAAAAATCTTGAGAGAGAAATTTTGAGTAATAAACCAAAGTTCATTAGCATAGAGTAATAACAGAAATTTTGAGAGAGAAATTTTCAGAAATTATGGAGGAAATTATGGAATTTAAATAGGATCAATTAGGGAAATAATGTTGAGTAAAATAAAGGACAAAATTTAGGTAAAAATTTTTAAGTACTTATGATGCTGTTTTCTAAAAAAAATATGACACGTGTCTTATTTTCTAATAAAAATATAATATGTGTCATAATTTTAGTCACTTAATCATCATTTTTTAAGTTTTCATTAATAAATTATAAAAAAATATACACATATATCATATTTTTATGAGAAAATAACACTACAAGTACTTAACGAACTTTACTTAAATTTTGTCTTAAAATAAATAGGGGCAATATTAATTATGCTACAATTCTACCAAAAAAAATCCTATTATCTCTCTAGGTAAGTATTAGTGTACTACACCTTTCTGTTTCAGACACCATTAATTAGGGAGATGTAATCCAAAAAGGAAGTTTTTCAAAAAATTTCGAATCAATTAACATTTTTGGTTGACCACTAACCATATCATAATCTCTCAATTTAATATTTTTTAAATCAATTAAACTTTTTTGAATCCTTATAAAAAAATGAAACCAAAAGATTATGAACGAGCATTTTACCGAGAATTTTGATAATCGCAGCAACTATCAACTCCTTTCTACACCAGAACCTCAAACAACCGCCACACCCTCCTTGCCCCATCCGTGCACCAAACTTCATGCCACCGCTGGAGCCAGCAATTGGCGCAACCATGCACCATCGTCGGAGCTAGCATTTTGCTGGGGTTTCACTGGGTATTATGTGGCTAATGCTGCAGCAGGAGAAGCCCGATGACAACGTTGTGGCCATGGAGGAGACGCTCACGGAGGAGTCGCACATGATGGGATTTGAACAGCTAGTGAAGATATGGTGGAGCAGGACATTATCATTGGAACAAGACAATATTGAATGCTGAGATATCTTCTTTGGAGGAGTCCATTCCAAAAAACCCACCCACAGTTGATTTGCATTTGGTAAAAGCAATACGACCACGCTTGAACCAATTTTCATGTTGTTTTTTAAACACCCATTTCGTGGAGTATATCTTATTGATTTATTGCTTTTTCATTTTTCATCTTTTTTTTTTTCATTTTCCTTTATTTTCTTTATATATAAATTTCTTTTGTTATATTGTATTTCTTTAATTTATTTATTAAATAAATTTTGTACATATGACATTTTTTTTAGTTACATGTTTCATGTTACCACATCGATATTATGTAATAGAAAATTACTATATAAGATAAGATGACATGTAACAAAGCATTAGGTATTCTAGATGTTATATGTTAAGTAAGTAATACATTTACTTAATGACAATGAATACACATGATAATTTTTTAAGACATGTATCTTTATTTTCTATATTATACTAGTATTTTGTATTTGAGCAATGCATATGATAAATTAAAAAATATTAAAATAAAAAAATGTACTTAGCTTATAGATATGATATCCTGATAGTTTAGATAAATTTGATTAAGTTATAATTAGTAAATCTATATTGGAGTTCACTCAAAATCAATTTTTTTTGTTTTCGTTAACCAGATCTTCTAGTGTTATGATAATCAGATTATGTAACTCTACTCAATAAATAGTTTTTTATATGATCTCCAAAAAATAATTAGTTATAGTTTTGGATAATTTTTATTTTTGATTCTAGATTTTTTTTTTTTTAATATTAATTTTTATGTGCTTATTTATTTATTTTATTGAAACATTTATGTGTTTATTTATTTGGATATTTTATTAACTTATCAATACTAAGTTGGTCCCTAATGTCAAATTATACTAACAAAATAATCTTAAATAGATAGATATTACAATGATAAATAATAAAAAACCTACTAAAATTGAAATGATGAATAATAATAAAATCAAATTATACTTAACGCATTCAAATACCCTATCATTTTATAACCTATACATTTAGTTTACATAATTTAAGTAGAATAAATAAAATAATATATTAATTAAATCAATCAATTGACATATGACTTGTTAGATACTTGAATCTTATTCTCTTTTACAAATCCAATCTATTTCAATATGACACAGAATTATAGTTTGTTCATTACATATGCTCCGTCAATACTCTCGTTGAGGTTAATTTCTTCTATTATTTGTTCACAAAACTATCTCAATTCCTGTATATAATTTTACACAAAACATCAATGAAACCTCAATATTATATGATACGGGTTTTCAATTGTACTTAAACGAATTTACTAAACAAACTTTATTATAAATTTAAACTTTATAATTGATTTTATCATGCATGTCTTTTTGTAAAGTTTTTATTTCATATATGTAAATATTAATATATTTTCATTTAAAATTTTTAATGTCGGGAGATATAAATATAAAATATTTAAATATTATATATTATATATATGAATGAAAAAATTTAAAAAAACATTTAATAATTTATTAGTTTCCTCATAATAAATTTTATTTAATTAATTTTACTATATTTTAATGTAAAATTTTCACTCTCGTGTGATGTATATATTAAAGTTTTCTAAATAATATAGAATAAATATTTATGAATAAATATAGTAATTTAAAAATATAATTAATTAATTTAGGGTGACAATGACATATATAGTAGAGATGATATCGGTACCTACGAAAATTTTAGAATTTTAAGATCGATCCAAATTAAAACAATTAATAACGTGATCAACTAAATATAAGTGAATTTTTTTCAATTTTTTTGAATATGAATTAATATGCAAATGTATATATGTCAATGTAATTAATATGTGATTATAAATTTTTATATTTGTATGTGTGACAATAAATTTAATTTAGACACGACAACATATATACATATTATTTTTAAATTGTAATATGTGATGTCACATGACAATTATTGAGATTATGTATTTGTCACATAATAATTTTTTAAACATGTTATTTCATGTTTTTTTCATATTTAATTAAACATTTTTTATTTGTATTTTCTAATATATTTTTTTATTTTTGAAGGTCTTTGATTTATTATTTTTTATTAATTTATTATATATTTTTTGTACACATGGCGTGGTTACATCAGTTTACGGATGAAAAGAAATCATAATAGATGATACGTGGTGAAAATTTAACTATTTTACTTATTACATATTAACAAACTAAAACATTAACTTATTAACTTGGAAGACAATGACAACTTTTAAGCTATCTATCTTTTTTTTTATATATATTATATTGATTGATTCATTATATATATAGACTTAGCTTTTGCTTGATAATTTTAACATCAAAGCTTTATCTTGATTTTCGGATTGAATTCAGCTAAGATTGTTTTGTCTTCAAATTAGTCTACTCTCCCTCTTTTCATATATTACTTATTCCTCAGCTACTATATGCATGCAGCTTCTCCCAATATATGAGAAACTTAAGGGGAAATTAAATTAAACCATGTTTCTAACTTTTCAATCAAAATACGAATACAATAACGTGTGTTGGTCTTAGTGGGAGGGACTCAAATCCCTTAAGCATGCGATTTTGGGTTTAATATCTAGTTTTATGTGTATGAAAATAATATTGTTGAAAGGAATCTCCACTTAAGTATTTGATCGTATCTTGAGAGATTAGTCCCTCACCTGATAGGTGAGGGAATACTCTGAAGAAAAAAAATCAAAAGAGGAATATTGATATATTAAAATGTTGTGTGTTAATGAATTAAACTATAATGTTGATTATATTCATCCTTTTAAGAAGATGATAAAAATAGTTATAACTCTAATAAAGATCACATTTGATAGCCTGATTTGTTAAAATAGTTAGAATTAGTTAGAGTTAATTAGAATTAGTTTTAATAATTAGTTAGTTTACTTGGATTAGTTGACTATATAAGCCAAGTCTATCTATTGTATTTTTTT
This sequence comes from Ormosia semicastrata, assembly GCA_029884595.1. Classification (NCBI taxonomy): domain Eukaryota; kingdom Viridiplantae; phylum Streptophyta; class Magnoliopsida; order Fabales; family Fabaceae; genus Ormosia; species Ormosia semicastrata. The sequence goes on along the minus strand of JAQQTO010000046.1, from coordinate 8,297,830 downwards.
TTCAACTTCTTCATTTTATCAATATACAAATTTTCCATTTCTCTCATTTTCCTCTTCTCCCTCTTCTCTGAAACCATGAAATTCAACATGGTATCAGAGTCATTCCATCCACCTTGAATACTCTTCTGCTGCATTTTCTTTTCTTTTCCCCTTTCTTAGTTTATTTTCCTTTTCTTTTACACTTTCCCGAGAAAATCTGCAAATTCTTCTCCATCTTCTTCCTATCCTCTCTTCCCCTCCAGATTCCAATCAGTCCCCATGGACTCTTGGTCCGAAATCCAGATCTTGTTCTCGCTCTATCTCTCTTACGCTTCTTGTTACCAGATCCATATGGATCTGATCGAGATCAACACGACGCTGGTGTTCTTGTTCGGTCCTCAACCTCCTCTGCGAGGGCCACCGTGTTCTGCCGTGGGAGGCGATTTTCGACCGCCGGTCGCCGCTGTTGAAGCCTCAGACGTTGATTCTTGTGCCCCTGTTCACTCAACTATTTTCTTGCTCGAGATGTGCGATTCCATGGCTCCATCTTCATCTTCGGAGATGAATTTGGCCGTCAATGGCGGCCTCTGATGCTCACAACAACGGAACCTCCATCAGAAACGCCTTCGGAAACGTTCTCGCGTTCTTCATCCTGCTCCTTATCGGTGTTCTCGCCTTCTCGATCCGTCTCTTCTCTGTTATAAAGTATGAGAGTGTTATTCATGAATTTGATCCTTATTTCAATTATAGAGTCACTCAGTATTTGACAAAGAATGGGATATATGATTTCTGGAACTGGTTTGATGACCGAACTTGGTATCCTCTTGGTCGTGTAATTGGTGGGACTGTGTATCCTGGTTTGACCTTGACAGCAGGCACCTTACGGTGGATACTGAATTCCTTAAACATCCCTCTCTCAGTAGAAACTGTCTGTGTGTTTACTGCACCTATATTCTCAGCCTTTGCTTCATGGGCAACTTTTCTTCTGACAAAGGAGGTTAAGGGTGCTGGGGCTGGCTTGACAGCAGCGGCTCTTTTGGCTATGGTCCCGTCATATATTTCTCGATTGTGGCTTGTAGATCTGGTATGGTGGAGACCATTGTTGCATTGGGTCTCTGGGATTGTGTTCCCTGTCACGTATTTTTTTTTGGAAGCACAGGCTGGATTCTTTGTTTTGATTAAGATGTATTTCCAATTGTTTTTAAGTTCTGTGTACACCAACTGTTTGGTGATTTGCTTCTTTGATTTTTTGTTGTTGTAAGCTTCTGTCCATTATGGTTAAGTGTTGATGTGAGCTTCTGTCATGGGTGGTTAAGCATTGATGGATGTTCTTGCTTCTGTTAAGTGGTTAAGCCTTGAGTTGTGGCTTCTGCTTAATGGTTAAGCTTTTGCCCTTTGTTGGCTTTGTTGATTTTCGCTTCTGCCTTGTATGGTAGTTAAGCATTTGGAGCTTCTGCCTTGTAAGGTGGTTAAGCATTTAGAGCTTCTGCCTTTTATGGTGGTTAAGCATTTGTTGGTCTTATCAGTTCTTGGCATTATCATTGTATTTTTTTTTATATGCATTTGTATTGGTCATTCCAAGTTGGAAGTGTAATGTACATCTTCCAGCTTGCGGGGGGCTGTTAAAATAGTTAGAATTAGTTAGAGTTAATTAGAATTAGTTTTAATAATTAGTTAGTTTACTTGGATTAGTTGGCTATATAAGACAAGTCTACTTATTGTATTTTTTTTTCAACTTCTTCATTTTATCAATATACAAATTTTTCATTTCTCTCATTTTCCTCTTCTCCCTCTTCTCTGAAACCATGAAATTCAACATGATTGATACTAAGAATTAGGAAAAATAATTGGAGAGTCAGAGTGTCTATTATCACTCTTATTTGCTTATTGTCACTTTTTTAATTATTTTTTTCCTTAAAATACTATTTATTAAATAGTTGAGTGAAACTAATGATATATCAACATCCATATTATTCTATACTTATTTAAATTTATGATTAATAAATATAATAATAGTTGATTTTAAATACAAAAATCACTTTATAAGTATAGTATTATTTTTTTATCATTTTTAATAAGTGAACTTTCATCAAGGGACTGCAGTGAATGAAACTGTAGATAAATAACAAGGAAAAAACACAAGACAAAGTAAAATTCTTAAAATCTCACTAATTACATAAAATTTCTGTTTTCATTTTCCTTTCTCTCTCTACTCTTTGTAACTCTTCAAAGCTATTAAGGTTCATGGGGACATATTTTTTACATTTTGCTAAAAAAAAAAAAGGAGACTGATAAAGAATGCATAGTCCTTCAAGGGGGTTAGCATGGGTGAGAGGGTTTTTTTTTTTTTTGGAGGGGGGAATGGCATGTGTATTTAATTTATGCCAAAAGAACTTGAAACTTCATATGGAGCAAGTTAAAAATTACTTTTAATAGTGTATAATTCATTGAACAACCCGCCCATACAAGCAAAAATAGAAAAGTAAAAATTTGTTTTGATGATTTAACATGAAGAACACAAAAACATGATTTTTGCTGAAAAATAATCTAACCAAAGGTAGAGAAAGGAAAGTTTATGCTGCATATTGTTTGATAAGTAATATTATGAGCCCCTGAATGACCTTAGAAGCCATTTTATAATTTTAAATGCTCCAATATGACATAGTCAAAAGACGTTAAATAAATAAAATTAGTGCGGTAATGAGCAAGTAATTTTTATTAAAATTTATTATAATTGTTAATTTTTTTTACTTTTGTTCATTAGAAATTTAGATAAGTATATTAGTAATAATAAAACATTAGCTTGATTCAATTATTTAATAAAATACATTTAAAAAAATTGAAAAAGAGTGATAATAAACACACTCAAATGACTCGCTTTCTTTTTTAGTCATGCTAATACAGTCATGCTCTAGCAACCAACAACTTGGGCGAAATAACGACAGTGAAAAAGAAAAAAAAAACGAAGTAAAAACAGGTGTGTGGCCTTTTATAATGGATATGATGACGCATGTACTGTTGTGCCCAGTCCAACGTTAATGGTTTTTTTTTAAATATTTTTTAAACACCTATAATATCATATTCACATTTCTTGTCACATGTTAATATAATTTATTGTTCATATATATTATATGTAAAAGTAAGTGAAGTGTTATATTTTGAATGTTTAAATAATATAATTCATTTTTTTAAAGTGAAAGGACACCCAAGTTTGATGACAACCAGGCCGTTATTAATTGGAAGATATTTGTTTTATACTTTTTTTTTAGGATGTAAGACTGTTTATATTTTTTTAAGAGATGTGATTGAGTAAAAAAAATAATAAAAAAATATATATATATAATAAATGATATTAAATAAAATATAAAAAAGAGTATATATACTATTTGATGTAAAAATATAAGAGTTATTATTAATTTGGACTGAAACGAAGCCGTTTGGTTGAGTTTCTTTTCTTTTCCTTTTTATTTTTAATCTTAGAGAGGCTTATAGTTACAAATATATAATTGACAAAAAAAAACAAATTGCAGATATATCATATAAATAGACCAGGCCACAACTGAAGTGTACATTGCCACATTGGTAACAACTAACAAGGAAATTATGAACTCTTGTTATTTTGATTTTTTAAGTTCAAATCTTTATGTGGTTATTGTTAAAAAATAAATCACAACGTGTAAGTAGTATTCTTAGACCAAAAAAAAAGGGTTCTTGGGCTAATTACACTGCATTACTCTAAAAATATCTAATCCAATAATAATAATATTTAGCAGTTAGTATTCAAAATTAAAATAACCTTTTTAGAATTCAATGTCAGAATTCAAACCCACATAAACAAATTGCTGAGAGGAGCGATTTTAGTATCTTAACCGGAATTAATCTCATACTTAAAAGGTGTGGGAATGCTCGTGAAAAACTTAAAAAAAAAAAAAAACCTTATCAGTTTTCAACTTTGTATAAAAAAGAAAGTCTTTCAACCAAAGACAAAAAATCCAAAATCAACAACATATTCTTCAAAAAATAAAATATAAGTAAAATAAATATTTTAATTCCTTATCATTATTTTTTTCAATTTAATCTTATAGTTTTTTTTTTAATTTAATTTCTTATCTTATAACTTATTTATCAATGTAATTCTCTGTTGTAACTTTTGCACAACCGATGATGTCAAAAGCATTCTTAAAAATTATTTCGTTAGACTACTTTGTCTGCGTTTTAACTTTTTCTTCCCACTATGTCTCGACATTTATTTCAACTTAATAATGTGTATACTTCTCCTCATAATAAGAAAAAAATATTAAAAATTGTAGTTAATTATTATATTTTAGTGGGTACAATCTTTTGATTTGATGCTCCGAAGAATAGAATTATTTTAAAATTCTTATTTTAAACTTTAGACACTAAATTATGATTTATAATAAGGAACAAAATAAGAAAAATAGAAAAATAAAATATAATTAAAGATATCTTTATTTTAGCTTATTTTTAAATAAATAATTACTTATTTTTAAAAAATTATTTAATTTTTTTATTCTAAACTGTTTTAAATATAAAATAAATGAATTTAAATACAAAATAAAACCACCTGTATAACAGTGAAATCCCGTAATGCTTGACAAAAGAAAAAAAAAAGTAAAAACTTTCTTTATAATAAATATTGGTTTTTGATAAAAAAATAAAATTTATTTGCGAAATTAAATTTGGATTTCACAATCTCACTACTCACTGTATAAGTCGCACCTTTGACCTTTCCATACAGGCGAGCACGATGCAGATTGATCTGCCCTCCTTACCAAATAAAAATAAATAAATTTCTAGTTAACAGTTCCATCCTTCTCACTTCCGCTACTTATCTCTGGCAGGTTTATCCAAAAACCAAAAAAATTCCGAAGTTATTTTTCTCCAAAGAAAAAATCGTGATCAGTACTTTCGGGTTTAGTAATTTCAATCCATTGACATGATTAATCGCTTTTTTTTCTTGCCGATAACTATCAACATACTGAATTTTGATTTCAAACTATAATCATCCCACAGCCGCAAAAGCGTTGGATGTGCTAAATTTCACTCCGTTGAACAACAAACCCATTAGGATAATGTATTCTCATCGCGATCTTAGTGCTCGGAAGAGTGGCACTGCTAATATTTTTATCATGGTGCCTCTGCGTAATTCTTAAACCTTTCTTTCCTTTATAAGTTGCGGTTGTTCAATAAACTAATTGAATCGTGTATTTCGTGATGGTATTGATGGTGCAGAATTTGGATAAGGCAATGGCAATCGATCAGACCACAAAGATTTGCATGATACTTTTTTGTCTTTTGGAAATATTCTTTCTTGCAAGACAGCAACAGATGCTTCTGGCCAATCTGAAGGCTATGGCACGGTTTTGTACAGTTTGAGAACGAAGAATCTGCACAAAATACAATTGACAAGTTAAATGGCATGCTGATTAATGATAAACAAGTCTATGTAGGTCATTTCCTACGAAAAGAGGATAGAGAGAGTGTCTTAAGTCGCAGTAACACAAAATTTAATAATGTATATGTAAAAAACCTATCAGAGTCGATGACAGATGATGACTTGAAGAAAACTTTTGGAGAATATGGGACCATTACTAGTGCTGTAGTAATGAGAGATGTAGATGGTAAATCGAAGTGTTTTAGTTTTGTCAATTTTAAAAGTGCAGATGATGCTGCTAAAGCTGTTGAGGCAATGGGAAGAAATTTAATGATAGGGAGTGGTATGTCGGAAAAGCCCAGAAAAAATCTGAAAGAGAGCTTGAACTTAAAGAACGATTTTGGGAAATTACACAAAAAAAAGTTATCATCAGATTTGTGGAATAATGAAATAAATACAGAATAATAAGACATACTAATGATTGATAACGAGAGTTAATGATTGTATATCTAAATATATTTTTATTGAAAAAGAAAACATAAAAAGTGTTTACAAAACACTCAAAACTTCTCACAACCTAATTACACCTAGAAATTAAAGTTTTTCTCTCTAAGCTTTTTTTGTTTCTCTCTCTGTGATTTTTTTCTCTTGTTTGGGATGATTTTCTTCTTCTGTAGAGGCTTCTATTTATAGAAGTAAATCTGCTTTCCTCAATCTGTGTTTGAAGGAGCTTTCGGTGCAAATTGCTGGACATTTGCAATTTGTAATTTGCTGGACAAATTAAGTATGCACATTTCAATGCAGGTGTAATTTTTCTTTGTAGTAGGACACATATCAATCTTTTGTAGTGGGGCCACCCTTTTTGACTAACATTCTCTCACTTGAAGACTGATTTCAATCTATCTTCACACCTCGATCAATGCAAGTGCATTATTTAATGTGAACTAACAGAAAGGCGATGACTTCATTGTCGATAGTTACCACTTTTGTTAACATATCTGCTGGATTCTTACTTCCTTGGATTTTCTTCAATGTTAGCATCTCATCCTCAAGCAGAGTCCTGATGAAGTGATAACGAAGATCAATGTGCTTTGTTTTGGAATGAAATGCAGAATTCTTTACTAGATGTATTGCACTCTGACTATCACTATACAAAACACTCTTTTTCTGGACGAATCCCAACTCTGTCAACAACCCTTGAAGTCATATCAATTTTTCTCGGCTTCATTGCTTCATACTTTCGAACACGTAGTGGATAAAGTAACACTCTTTTGTATCTGTAACATCCAACTAACAGCTGTTGTTCCAACGGTGAATATGTAACCGATAGTACTTCTTCGGAGATCGACTTCACCTCCAAAGTCTGCATCTACATAGCTTTGCACTTTTAATTCTCCTTTACCAAAGTACAAACACTTCTCTGTAGTGCCTCGTAGATACCTCAAAATCCACTTAGTGGCTTCCCAATGAGCTTTATCTGAATTTGACATAACACGCTTTTTTCCCACCGCAATGTCTAGCCTCGACATGTGGACCATTGCGTACATCAAACTTCCAATGGTGAAGCATACTGATTTTAGTTATGAATTCCCTTTCTTCCTCTGTCCGGGGGTGATTGGAAAATGGTAGGCCAAAGGTGTGCTAACCGGTTTGGCGTTGTCCGTGTTAAATCTTTGCAAAACACGGTTAAGGTACTCTACCTGAGATAACTGCAAAATCCTTCTTTGCTTATCTCTCGTGATTTGCATTCCAAGGATCTTCCTTACTGGACCTAAGTCTTTCATATCAAATTCATTTGACAATTGCATCTTCAAGTTTCTGATCTCGTCCATATTTGAACCTGCTACTAATATATCATCGACGTAAAGTAGCAAAATGATATAACTGGACTTATATCTCTTGAAGAAGCAACAGTGGTCGGCATTGCACTTCTGGAAACCTTCCTTGTGCATGAAGCTATCAAACTTCCTGCACCACTGTCTTGGAGCTTGTTTCAAGCCATACAAGCTCTTCTTTAATCTACACACCATATTCTCTTTTCCTTTTTTTGAGAAGCCTTTTGGCTGGTGCATGTATATATCCTCATCCAGGTCTCCGTGAAGAAATGTGATATTTACGTCCAACTGCTCAAGGTAGAGCTCTTCACTAGCAACAATACTTAATACAGACCTGATAGTATTGAGCTTCACAACTGGAGCAAAGATCTCAGTGTAGTCGACTCCTTTGTTTTGCTGGAATCCTTTGACAACTAGTTGGGCTTTGTATCTCTTGAAGCCATCATGCTCCTCCTTCACCCGATACACCCATTTGTTGTGAAGTGCCTTCTTCCCCGCAGGTAACTCAGCTAGTTCCCATGTCTGGTTGGAGATCAGAGACTTCATCTCATCTTTCATGGTAAGCTCCCACTTGCTAGCATCGCCAGTCTGACAAGCTTCATCATAACATTCAGGCTCTCCACCATCAGTCAGCAATAGATAGTTCATGTATCTCCTATTAGGCACATGAGGCCGAAAAGACCTTCTCAATACAGGAGCTGAAGTAAAAGTCTGTGGTGTGTCAGACTGCTGTGCACTGCTTTGTTCAGTTGATTCCTCTAACTAAGGACTCTCAACTATAGGACCTTCTGGGACATCATCCACCTCTGCATACACTAGCCCACTCTGTTCTGAGTCATTGGTGTCTGTGTTATTCCTGTCCTTGTACATCATTCTTTCATTAAAGATCACATCTCTACTGCAGATCATCTTTTTGTTTTCATCATCCCAAAGGCGGTAGCCAAACTCATCTTCACCATAATCGATGAATGTGCACTTCTTTGATTTGGGATCAAGTTTATTCCTACCTTAATCACTGATGAGCATATATGCTACACAGCCAAAAACTCTAAGATGTGAGAGTTTTGCCTCTTTTCCGCTCCATACCTCTTTTGGTATTCTATGTTCCAATGGTATCGATAGACCTCAGTTGATCAAATAAGCTGCTGTGTTAACTACTTCGGTAGGCCTGACTGCACACACAAGCTTCTGGCTCTTTCAGTCAATGTTCAGTTCATACGCTCAGCTACACCATTGTGTTAAGGCGTACCCGACACGGTCCTCTCCATTTTGATCCCGTGCTCATAGCAAAACTTCTTGAATCTGGTGTCTTCATATTCACCACCATTGTCGATTCTGAGCTTTTTGATCTTCAACCCTATCTCATTTTTAACCATGGCTTTCCATCTTCTGAAAGCCTCAAACACTTCAGACTTATGCTTTAGAAAGTAAACTCATACCTTCCGAGAGTGATCATCGATGAAGGTCATGAAGTAGTGTTTCCCACCAATTGATGAGACAATCATTGGACCCCAAACATCAGAGTGAACAAGCTCGAGTCTTTCCTTCTTTAGGGTTCTTCCACTTGTCTGAAAACTGACTCTTTTCTGCTTTCCAAGTTTGTAGTCTTCACACATGTCAATTTTCACTGACTGAAGACCTGGTAATTTGCCCTTCGAGTGCATGATCTTCATCCCTTTCACACTCATATGACCAAGTCTCTGGTGCCACAGATTAGGATTTTCGTTTCCAGCTGCAACTGTAATTGAGCAGCGTGCCCCTGCTGTCATGTAAAGAGTACCACTCTTTTTGCCCCGAGCAACCGTCATTACACCTTTTGAAATCTTCCAATCATCACTGTGAAAGATTGTAGTGTATCCTTCACTAACTAGCTGCCCTACTGAGATTAAGTTCTTTCTCAGGTCGGGAATATGCTTGACGTCCTTCAGCTCCCAAACAGACCCGTTCAACTTAATCTTCACTACACCTTTACCAATAATAGCACAAGATTGATCATCACCAAGGTATACTTTTCCAAGGTTTTCGAGGACATACCTCTAGAAGAATTCTTTCTGTGAAGTAGCATGGAACGATGCTCCAAAGTCTAACACCCAAGACTCTTCCTTGCTCTCCAAAAAGCACATCAACGCATCATTTCCTCCTGAGGTGGAAGTAACATTTGCCTCGTCATTCGCCTCCTAATTCTTCAGTGCACTCTTGCACTGATTTTTGTAGTGTCCGGTCTTCCCACAATTCCAACACTCGATGGTCTTTGAGCTATAGGAATTATTGAGATTCTTGGATTTGGATCTCCTGTCCTTTGATCTACCTCTGTAGTTCGATCTGCCACATCCATTCCTTCTGGTTGAACTTCTTCCTCTTGACTCTATATGCAAAACTGAAGAGGATGACGATTCACCTGACTCTCTCCGTCGGATCTCTTCACTGAGAACCAGGTCACGAACATCATCAAATTTTAACTTATTGTTTCCCGATGAGCTACTCACAGCCGTGACAGTAGCATTCCAACTTTCTGGTAGAGAAGACAAAAGTATTAATGCTCGTACTTCTTCATCAAATTCAATTCCAACTGAACTCAATCATTGAGTTCATTGAGATGTTGAGCTACCGATGCGCCTTCTGTCATCCGCAAATTGAATAACCGCCTCATTAAGTGAATTTTGTTAGAGGTCGACGACTTCTTATACATACTGGAGAGCCGCCATAAGACCTGTTGTGGTCTTTTCCTTTGCTATATTAAAAGCAATATTGCGGGATAGTGTCAATCGGATAACTCCGAAATCTTGTCTATCTAGAAGAGCCCAGTCTTTATCCTTCATACCCTCTGGCTTCTTTTCTGAGAGAGGTTGATAAAGTTTTTTCTGGTACAAATAATCTTCTATCTGCATCTTCCAAAATCCGAAATCTGCGCCATCGAACTTTTCAATTTTCACCTTCACTTTGTCTGCAGTCATCGCTCCCACTCGAATCTGACTTCCTCAGGATCGTTTCTGACAATTTTTGCGAACCACCGTGCTTTAGAACACTTCCGTGGATAAATTGGTAACACAAACCAATTTTTACTATTCATAAATTTACTATTCACATAAATAGTACCCATATCAAAATTAGCAGAAGTAACCAATCAGCTCTAATACCAGTTGTTGGGAAATTACGCAAAATTTTCTTATCATCAAATTTGTGGAATAGCGAAATAAATGCGGAATAATAACACATACACAATTGATAACGGAGTTCGGCCAATTGTGTCTACGTCTCCGGGCTGCTGCAGATATTTTATTAAAAAAGAAAATATAAAAAGTATTTACAAAACACTCACAACCTACAACCCCATTACACCCAGAAACTAAAGCTTTTTTCTCTAAACTTTTTCTGTTTCTCTCTCTTGTTTGGGATGATTTTCTTCTTCAGCAGAGGCTTCTATTTATAGAAGCTGAAACCGCGTCTCCTCAATCTTCTCCGACAAATTTGAAGGAGTTTTTGGTGCAAATTGCTGGACATTTGCAATTTGTAATTTACTGGACAAATTAAGGATGCAACTTTCGGTGCAAGTGTAATTTTTCTTTATAGTGGGGCACGTATCAATCTTTTGTAGTGAGGCCACCTTTTTTTACTAACAGGAAGTTGTTGACAAATATCAAGGCATGAACTTATATCTCAAGAACTTGGATGATAGTGTTGGGGATGAAAAAATTAAGGAACTGTTCTCCATGTTTGGTACAATAACTTCATGCAATGTGTATGAATATGGTTCTTCTTTTTGTTCGTATATGCAAGGTCAAATCTTCGTCTTTATGAAATGTGTTTCTTTTCGCCTGACCTGCAGGTTTTGCAAAATCCACATGGAATTAGTAGAAGATCTGGATTTGTTGCATTTTCAACTCCTGAGGAAGCAACTCGAGCTGTAAGTATAAAAATGTTGGTGACTGTTGTTTAATAATTGACAAGGAAATTTATTGCTCATATACAAATCTGTTGGTACTTGTAGCTTAGTGAGATGAATGGTAAAATGGTTGCTGACAAACCTCTCTATGTTGCCCTTGCACAGAGAGAAAAGAAGAGAGAAGAGCAAAGTTACAGGTAATATTGTACAATAGTGGGTCGGCAATTAATTATATGCTTTATAATCACATTATGGTCATTTTTAGGAACAGAAATCCCTGCATTGGGGCTATTATTAATGGTAGTTATTTTTTGTACTTCCATGTCTATCTTTTAGTTAAAATTTTACATAAATTTCATTTGGTAGAAAAAACCCTGCTCTGATTGTAGATTAGCAAAGATTATTCAATGTTGAATATTGAAAACTTATAATTTCATTCATATGAATCATAGATATGAAACACAATACAGTATGACACGATACAGATACATGAATATGATAATTTTTAAATGATAATTGAAAAGATATGGCTAGGATACGTTGTCACGAATGTGTAGAACAATTACTATTTATACATAGATGCATCAATATTTGAAACTATAGGAAGAATTTAGCATTAGTAGATCAATTTCACAAATCCAAAAACACAGATATATATACCTTGTTTTATCCTATACTACTCATGTTGCATACACGAAATTGGAAGCTATGGAATTACTTGATTGGAATAATCACACCCTTATCGATATGACAAAGTGGAAAGATTAGAGATAAAGTCAAAACACAAATATGATGGAAGGAAATTAATATAATGCACCCTCATCAATATGGTCATGTTTTCTAACATCTTGTAGGTCGTGAATGATTAACATAAATAAGAAGGATCTTAACTTATTATTGTATTTATATGTGTAGTTGTTAATTGTTTTACCTAGCATAATTAATGATGTCATATACAGGCACAATTTTCACAAACGAGCCATGTTGCAATGGCTCTTTCTACACCTCGTATGCCACTCTACCCTCCTGGGGTTCCAAGTCTAGTACAACAATCTTTGTATGGGCAAGCACCTCCAGCCATCATTCCTCAAGTAATTACATAGAAGTTATATTTACCTTGTTTTTCAATTTTCAGTTTTGGTGATATCATGTTGTGTTAGAAAATCTCCATGTCAACTTCTATATTAGCTTGTCAATTCTTCACATTTTAGTTGGTTTTAAGTTTTAACTCTGTTGTACTTAAGGGCCTACCTACTTATTAATATAATACCTTAGCTAGAGGTATGATCAGTTGTGTTGTATTCTCTTCCTTCTGCATCTGTTACTCGTGTGTGTTGTGTTGATGTTTATCAGAAAGAAATGTTGTAATTGAACCTGAAAATTAGATAAACTTAGATATATTCATTGATCTTCACATTTCATCCTTATTTATTGAATTTATATCAAGAAATAAAGTAATCATCCTTCTAATGATAAATACAGGCTAGATTCGGTTACCAGTAGCAACTTGTTCCTGGAATGAGACCAGGTGGTGCTCAATTGCCAGACTTCTTTGTTCCATTGGTTCAGCAGGGTTAACAAGGCCAGCACCCATTTGTTCCACACAACTTATAATTAATAATAAAGAGGTTATTTAATTAATGATAAGTAAATTTAAAAGTGTATATAAAATTATTCTTTTAATAATGTATACATCTTCTTGCAAGGATTTAATTTCGATGTAGAGTAAAAAAAATTTACATTATCATTTAATCATGTCTTGACACATTGTTAAAAATACTTGACTCTCACAATAACTACTTCAAAAGTCATATATGTAATAATATATTATTGATTGATACTGTAAAAAAATTTTACACACATCAAAATTAAACTCTTTTTGCAATTATGTGGAAAATATTCATATAATCCACACCTTTTTTATTAGTTGCACACACATCTATTTTTACAGTTTTGCTATTCACACACCTTTTTTCACTTACCATTTACAAAATTAGTGATTCACGTGTAAATAATTAATAATCAATGTATATTATGTAGTGACTAAAAATATCAATTGACGTGTTTTAACTGATGAATAATGTGTAAATAACTAGTATTTGAAGACATTAATCTAACATAATTGTTACAAAAAAATTACCAATTAATATAATAATACATGTTAATCATTAATTATTTGAGAAACAAAGTGTATAAGAGAAATTATTACATACTTTTAGAATATCACACAAAATTGTGTTCATATTATTTATAATTTTAAATATTTTAGTCTTTATTAATAATAAAATTCATCACTAATTTATATCTTTATTATTCTAACATTATTTTTTTATTTTTAAAAATAATAATAAATAATAAATATATAAATTAATGAAATACTTCATCATTAATAAAAGTTAAAATATCAATAATATATAAATAATATAAGTATAATCTTACCTAGTGCAGGAATATGTAATAATTTTTCTTTGTACAAACAGCTTTTTTCCTATTTTTAAATTACAAAAACCAAAGTTGAAGTCACGTTACTTTATAAAAACCGCCGCACGGCAGCCCATTGTATTCATTGAAGTTTCCTTATTTTTTAAATTGTTTTTCTGGACTGCAGTTTCTTGAAGAAATATTTTGTGTCATATATTATTTTATATTAAAAATAATAATATATAATTTATTAATTACTTTAATTTATACAACTTGTCTATACTTTTGTCTACACAAATATTTCTGAGTTTCTTGATCTTTTCATCTCCATAGTAAAAAGGCGGTGACGACCAGCTGGAGTTGACTCTTCATTAGTAGATCTAGAGCTGCAAACATTCATATTCATATAAACAAAGAGTAACCATCCCCCCAGTCCAGAGATCTAAAAGGAAATAAATCTCTAAGCTCTCTGCAACCCAATTCCGAATTCCATGACTATTTGGATGATGAGTACCGCTGCCGTTGGTCGCGTTTCAAAATGCTTCTTCAAGCCGCAACGCCCCACTGAAGAATCAATCCAAATATGCTATTTTAGAATATTCTAACTTGTTGGTCAAACCATAAAATTTAGACTAGCAACTTGAAGCACAACTTTTTTTTGCTTAATTTAAATATTTAATAATGAAGTCTTTAAATTTAATCAGGTATATATTCATTACCTACATGAGTTCACTATATATTCTCATTACAAGTTTACTGAACTAAACTAATGACTTAAGACATTGGAGTGCTATTATACGTACCCTGTCACCCGCTACAACAAGCTGATTGATAGAGCTCTCCGACGTGGTCAAGCAGCCCCAATCCATTCAAACTAGGTACAGGCGGCAACAATTATCTTTGTCATAAATTAGACATTTTGAGAGGGTATTTTCATAAAATGCGTATTGATAAAACTCTTGCAATGTAATGTTGGACAATATTTTACTATGGATATATAATGTCATAGGAAAATGTTTTTTTTTTCTCACCTTCAATGCAACACATATGTAAGACATAATATGCCATGTGAGTGTAATTGGATAGTAATATATATGGGCTATTTTTACTATACAAAAACCAAAGTTGAAGTCACGTTATCATATAAAAACCATTGCACGGCAGCCCATTGTAATCCTTGAAGTTTTTTATTTTTTAAATTGTTTTTCTTTTTTTTTTTTTGAAGAAATCATATTTTGTGTGATATATTATTTTATATTAAAAATAATAATATATAATTTATTAAAATTCAATTTATACATGCTTTCTATACTTTTGTCTCGGAAAATTCATTTCTGAGTTTCTTGATCTCTTTCAAAATTCCATAGTTCATGCGGTGATAAAACAGCTGGAGTTGACTCTTCATTAGTAAAAAGAATACATTCATATATTTTAAAATTACACAAGTAACCATCAAATAATACCGGAAAATTATATCAATCTAAGCTCTTTATATTTTTTCATAAATAATTCTATGATACTAAAATTTTTTTAAAATTATTATCAGGAAAAAATTTATAAATTTTAACTAATGATATTATATACGCTTATATAATTTAAAAATATTAAACTGATGACTTTCTAAAATTATAATGCTATTTTTTTGAAAAATTTTATATAATTTAACTGATAATATTTATACAGCCCCATATCATTCAAAAAAATTACAGGTACAGGCGTTAAGCAACAATTATCTTTGAATCATAAATTAGACATAGATATAAAAAAATATAATACTAAAAAATTGAAAAATTAAAAAACTCTTGCAATGTAATGTTTTCAATATTTTACTATTGATTTATTTTATGAATAAATCAATGGCTTGTGTTTTAAGGTGTATGATACACCCTCCAAAGGAGGGTGTATATTAGACGTTGCCATATATATGGTATGCAAAGTTAAAATAAATGTAACTGATATATAATAGTCAAGTTGGTGCCATAAAAAATTTAGGCAGTGTAATTTGGCGGCTACAAGACTAGTTTTTCCACATTGGCGTGTTATCGATCTTGTGGTTATATCAAACGCAAAGTTATGTTTTACAACAGCAATTTCTCGGAAATTGGACCATCAACTTAAGGCTGTGACCAGCTGCAAATATAAACGAAGAGCAATCATGCCTCCCAAACAAACAAGTTCAGACATCTTAAAGCAATAAATCTCTAAGCTCACAGCAACTGAATTCTGTGATTATTTGGATGATGAATGCCCCAGCCGTCCGTCGCGTTTCAGAATGCTTTATAAAGCCGCTGCATACCACGGAAGATTCAAACCAAATATGCTATTTAACACCCTGGGATGTCGGCATGTTATCTGGACGCTATATTCAAAAGGGCCTGCTCTTCAAGAAGCCTGCACCTCTCGATAATCAACACGATTTCATCGAGAATCTGTTGGACAAACTCAAACACTCACTTTCCCTCGCCCTCCTACATTTCTATCCTTTAGCTGGCCGCCTTGTCACCCACAAAACCCGAGACCCTCCCTCTTATACTATTTTTGTTGATTGCAGCAGTAACAGTTCCGGAGCTAGATTTATTTATGCAACTTTGGACATGACCATATCCAACATCCTCTCCCCCATTGACGTCCCACCCATTGTTCACTCTTTGTTTGATCACCACAAAGCAGTCAACCACGATGGTCACACCATGCCCTTGTTGTCCATCCAAGTCACTGAACTAAAGGATGGCGTTTTCATAGGGTGTTCCATCAACCACAGCATTGGTGATGGAACTTCTTATTGGAATTTCTTTAATACATGGTCTGAGATCTTTCAAGCTCAAGGCCATGCCAATGCCCATAATGTTCCTATCTCACACCAACCCATTCACAATCGCTGGTTTCCAGAGGGTTGCGGTCCACTAATCAATCTTCCCTTCAAACATCATGACGAGTTTATTAGCAGATTTGAAGCACCCAAGCTCAGGGAGAGAATCTTCCATTTCTCAGCAGAGTCTATCGCGAAACTGAAAGCCAAGGCCAACAAAGATTCTAATACCACCAGAATCTCTTCATACCAGTCCTTGTCAGCACTTGTTTGGAGAACTATAACTCGTGCGCGCCGACTATCTTATGATCAGAAAACCAGTTGCAAAATGACTGCCAACAACCGATCGAGAATGGAACCGCCGCTGCCGGATGAGTACTTTGGAAACTCAAGTCATGTGCTGAGTACAGGGACAACGGCAGGGGAATTGCTTGAGCATGATCTAGGATGGGTGGCATGGAAGTTACACTTGGCTGTTGCAAACCATAACGACAAAGCAGTGCAACAGACGCTTAACCAGTGGTTACAGTCTCCTGTTGTCTATCAAACTCATCTGCGCTATGACAAGTACAGTGTGCTGATGGGTAGTTCACCCAGGTTCAACATATATGGGAATGACTTTGGAATGGGAAAAGCGGTGGCAGTTCGAAGTGGGTATGCCAACAAATTTGATGGGAAAGTGACATCATACCCAGGATATGAAGGAGGGGGAAGCATCGACTTAGAAGTGTGTCTTTTGCCAGATAACATGAGCTCGCTGGAATCAGACGAGGAGTTCATGAATTCTGTTTCAGCGTCCCATCCCCTGTACTAGTTTGCTACTTTTTCGCCCTGTACTTGACCTTGTTGAACAGGTCATCCATGAAATAAGATAACAAGTATTCCATACGCTAACAAGCATTTTCTTTTTGAATTAAATATGTATTAAACTTTTGTTAAAATGCATTAAGCTTTTTGAATTTTCTTTCTACTTTGAAATAGAAAAATATTTAGTCCTACTGAAGGACTGACTGCTCGGATTTGAGAGCTCACCTACTCAAATTAGAGTGATTCTTACATGATTTTGGAGCAGGTTAAGATTTTGTTGTTATATATTGCTCAATGTTTATCACGTTAGATTTATGAGTTATTTTTATCTCTTTTAAATTATATTTTTAATTCTACTTTAATAGTCATATTAAAAATATATTTTAAGTAAAAATAATAATAATCTATACATCTAATATAATACTCATTTAATGATACAATAAAAAATATCTTATTCTAAATACACTTAAGAATTTCTCCTCAAATTATGCAATTTGAATTCCTTTTTTTGCATCATATCTCTGACGTGGTATGGCTAAATGATCATTTCTTCCTCTTTTCATTTCTTTGACCGAAGATGCTACAGTACACGAATTATGCACCAAATATTGAAAACTGAAGTAATTTGTATAATTGTAATAATCATATATAAATTCATATGACAGTTACGTTGTGCTTTCTGTGTTTACTGTTTAGGCATTGTTGCAACCGTACCATATACTAATAGCCAATGTAGCTAGAAACTTGCTCGGTTTTCTTCCGGCAATTTGAGAGAGATACGATAAGGTAAAAGAGTGACAACAATTTCTAATGGCCATTGGCCAAGATCATTTAACTCAGTTTTTGTACTATAGTAAGTTCCAGCTATAATCTCCAAATTGTGCATAATTATGTGATGCAATGTTGTTTTGGTGATCGATCAAATTATAAATCAACACAGCGAAATGTGGTGGATCGAAACTTCCTCCATCCCAATATGCAAATTGTGAAAGGTTGTGATCATATGCTCCACATCTACACGCTAGCTAAACATGCTTTGCTTGACAACGTTGTAACTGTAAGCATGTTCCAAGGTTGTAACTATGATTCTCATTTCTCAATGGAAAGTGTGTGGCTGGCTCAATTTAAATCTATTTTCCTTTTATGATAAATTTATGATATCTTCTCATTTCCTTTGGATAATTTTCATCTATAAATGGATTTGGCGTGTATTTGAATGAGTTTATTTTGTCTATATATAAATATATATATATATATTTATATATATATTTCAAAACACACTAGAGTGCTTTTCAATTTGATTTTTTTTAGTATATATAAAAAATATAATTCAAATATTTATTCCGACCTTTACTAGGGTAAGCTTTGCATGGAAAGGCGTTGGGACTGCTGGAGGTGGTCAAACCAGACCAATTTATGGGTCTAAAGTTTATCTCAAACTTTTTCCATTATTCTAAATCCGTGTCCATATTAATATTTAATCTGTTTTTCTTTTTAGCTTCAGTTGATTATCTTTGTCATAAATTAGATATTTTGAGAGGATATTCATAAAGTGTGTATTATAAAGCATTTGCAATGTTAAGTTGGGGAATATGGAACTATGCATACATATTAGAATAATGATATTTATACATAATTTTTTGTATCAATTTTTTAGTTAATACATTATTCTTGTATCAATTTTTTCTAGTTAATAAAATAAAAATGATATATTTTAACATCTTCTCTTTCTATTTTTTGTTTCTTAAATAAACAAAATTATAAACATGATATAAAAAAATGATATGTAAATATCATTTCTCTATATATATATATATATTATTATATATATATATATATATATGAAATATATTTGATAAAAGTAATTTATTATAAAAAGTGAGAGGAGTGAATCTTATATAAATTGTCAATTATAACATAAATATGTGTATTTTTTTTAAGTGATCACATGACTTTTAATTTTTAATCTTGATCATTTATATATAGTTGTATGATCAAGATTTATTTATCTAATAAAAACTCTCTTCACCTAGATATGCTTTACATATATATATATATATATATATATATATATATATATATATATATATATATATAGAGAGAGAGAGAGAGAGAGAGAGAGAGAGAGAGAGAGAGAGAGAGAGAGAGAGAGAGAACGTGTCATTAAAATATTTATTGTAAGAGGTTAGAGAAGTGGATCTTAACCATCAGTAAATGGTTAAGATAAATATTTATTTTAAAATGACCTTTAAGTAATTTTTAATCTTAATCATTAGAGGTTATATGATCAAGATTTACTCATCGACTCTTAACTCATTAAATATTCTCATAAATATGGTATAAGATAAAAACTTTTATAAAAAATGTTTTATATGAGTGACTTTATTATCTTTTATTTTAACTATATTGTTCATGTTAAATTGAAGTAATATATATTTAATAATATATATTAAGACCTTTTCTAAAATGTCTAAAAATTTTCTAATTTGATAAAATGGAGAGGAATATACCTACTTTGTCCACCTTTTAATTTCTTGCATAAAATATATATATATATAAAAAATATGACATTAGAATAATAAATAAATAAATATTAATGATAATTATATAACAAATTTACTATAAAATAATATTTACGTAAATATGTAAAAATAGTTGTACTGCTCAGATATTACCAGAAAAGCCATCGTAACTTTGATAAAATTTTGCATTGTTTGATTGTCTAAAAGCCATTGACACTTTTCAAGCATATTTTACACTAAATATGTCTCATATATATATATATATATTAACAACATATTTTTATACAAATTTGACTTATTTAAACTATTTATAAAATTAACTTTTATTTGACCACTAAAATATGAGAGTTTTGTATTCTTCCCCTTATAAGAGTTACTTCTATGGTTCATGCATAATATTATTATCTTTTATTTTAACTATATTGTTCATGTTACAATTGAAGTAATATATATTTAATAATATATATAATAAGAAAAATTTATCAAAATTGAACTCTTCTTGTAACGTGGAAAATATTCTAAATGTCTAAAAATTTCTCTAAATTTGATAAAATGGAGAGGAATATACCTACTTTGTCCAACTTTTTTTAATTTTGTTCTTTGAAGTATATATATTTAATATATATATACATACATATATATATATATATAATTTCTTGCATAATAATATGACATATATATAAGAATATGACATTAGAATAATAAATAAATAAATAAAATTAATGATAATTATATAACAAAATTTTATAAATATAAAATAATATTTACGTAAATATGTAAAAATAGTTGTACTCCTCCAGATATTGCGCAGAAAAGCCATCGTAACTTTGACCGGTTATTAATGGTTGGATGCATTGTTTGATTGTCCAAAAGCCATTGACACTTTTCAAGCATATTTTACCTTCCCTAAAGATCAGGTTATTGACACAATCAACAAAAATGATATATGCTCAACTTGATAATTTTCTTTTACGATCATGACCATATATTAATTGTTAAGAATAATATATATATATAATTAATATACACATTATTTTATATTTATATAATTTTTATACTTAAATTATAGTTAATTTTATCTTATTTTTTTATACTTATATTTGATTATGTCACCTCACTAAAGTGAGATATATAATCTACACTAAAATATTGTGAATCAAGCACTATTCAATTGTTAATATTCAATCAACTTGTATAAAAAAAATCAACTGGTATAAGTTTTGATTCCACACGGCACAACTTATAATTAATAATAAAGAGGTTATTTAATTAATGATAAATAAATTATTATTTAAATAAATTTAAAAGTGTATATAAAATTATTCTTTTAATAATATATGCATAATCTTACAAAGATTTAATTTGAATGTAGAGTAAATATTTTTTTATTATCATACATGTCTTGATACGTTATTAAAAATGTTTGATTATCACAATAATTATTTTAAAAGTCATATATATAATAATATAAAAAAATCATATACGCATCAAAATTGAACTCTTCTTGTAACGTGAAAAATATTCATATGATTCATGCTTTTTTATTAGTTGCACACAACTTTATTTTTATAATTTTTCTATTCACACATCCTTTTTTTTTTTTTGCTTATCATTTCCATAATTAATGATTCATATATAAATAATTAATGATTAGTGTATCTTATGTAATGACTAAGGATATCAATTGATGTGTAAATAATTAATAATTAATGTGTAAATAATTAGTAATTAGGGATATTAATCTAATATAATTGTTATAAGAGAATCACCAATTAATATAATAATACATACTAATTACTAATTATTTGTGAAATGCTAATCACTAATTATTTGTGAAACAAAGTGTACAAGAGAAATTATTATATATTCTTAAAATATCATGTAAAATTATGCTTATATCACTCAAATTTTGACATTTTAACATTCATTAATAATAAGACTTACCATTATTATCTTTTTTAAAAAAATAATAAATTATAAATTAATAATATAATCTATAATTAATAAAGACAAAAATATTAACACGTAAGTAATATAAGTACAATTTTACCTTTCATTCTATTAACATATAATAATTTCTTTGTGTACAAACAGCTTTTTTCCTATTTTTAATAGTATTACAAAAA
Organism: Ormosia semicastrata; assembly: GCA_029884595.1. NCBI lineage: Eukaryota > Viridiplantae > Streptophyta > Magnoliopsida > Fabales > Fabaceae > Ormosia > Ormosia semicastrata. The sequence goes on along the minus strand of JAQQTO010000046.1, from coordinate 8,276,053 downwards.
CCAAAGTTTAAGTCACGTTACATTACAAAAACCGCTGCACGACAGCACATTTCCTTATTTTTTAATTTTTTTTTGAACTGCAATTTTCTTAAAAAAATATTTAAATAGATTTTGTATATCTAATCACATGAACTAAATCAATTACTACTTAAATAATAACATAGGTGTCTCATAATATTTTACATTAAAAATAATAATTTATACAACTTGTGTTGACTTTTGTCTACACAAATAATTCTGAGTTTCTTGATCTTTTCATGTCCATAACAAAAAGGCAGAGACGACCAGCTGGAGTTGACTCCTCATTAGTAGATCTAGAGCTGCATACATTCATATTCATATAAACAAAGAGTAACCATACCCCCAGTTCAGATCTCTAAAAGGAAATTCATCTCTAAGCTCTCTGCAACCCAATTCCGAATTGTGTGTCTGACTAATTGGATGATGAATACCCCTGCCGTTCGATACGTTTCAGAGTGCTTCATCAAGCCACAGCGCCCCATTGAAGAGTCAAACCAAATGTGCTACTTAGCACCAGGGGATATTGCTATGTTGTCTGCACACTACATCCAGAAGGGCCTGCTCTTCAAAAAGCCTGCACCCCTACATAACCAACAAGATTTCATCAATAATCTTTTAGACAAGCTCAAGCACTCCCTTTCTCTTGCCCTCTTCCATTTCTATCCATTGGCTGGCCGCCTTGTCACCCACAAAACCCAACATCCTCCCTCTTATGTTGTTTTCGTTGATTGCAGCAGTGACAGTTCGGGATCTAGATTTATCTACGCAACTTCAGACATAACCATATCTGATATCCTATCCCCCGTTGACGTCCCATCTATTGTTCAATCATTCTTTGATCACGACAGAGCAGTTAACCATGATGGTCACACCATGCCTTTGTTGTCCATCCAAGTCACTGAACTATTGGATGGCGTTTTCATAGGATGTTCCATGAACCACTGTATTGGTGATGGAACTTCTTATTGGAATTTCTTTAATACATGGTCTGAGATCTTTCAAGCTCATCCAATTTCACACCAACCCATTCACAATCGTTGGTTTTCAGAGGGTTCTGGTCCACTAATCAATCTTCCCTTCAAACATCATGACGAGTTTATTAGCAGATTTGAAGCACCCAAGCTCAGGGAGAGAATCTTCCACTTCTCAGCAGAATCTATCGCAAAACTGAAAGCAAAGGCCAACAAAGAATCCAATACCACAAAAATCTCTTCATTCCAAACCTTATCAGCACATGTTTGGAGATCCATAACTCGCGTGCGCCACCTACCACATGGTCAGGAAACCAACTGCAGATTAGCCACAAACAACCGAACAAGATTGGAACCGCCTGTGGCGCAGGAGTATTTTGGAAATTTAATTCAAGTGGTAAGTGCAGGAACCACGGCAGGAGAATTGCTTGAACATCATCTAGGATGGGCTGCGTGGAAGTTGCATCTGGCTGTTGCAAACCACAACGACAGTGTGGTGCGACAGTCGCTCAAAGAGTGGTTACAGTCTCCTTTTGTCTATCAAATTGGTCGGCATTTTGACCCATACAGTGTGATGATGGGTAGTTCACCCAGGTTCAATGTATATGGGAATGACTTTGGAATGGGAAAAGCGGTGGCAGTTCGAAGTGGGTATGCTAACAAATTTGATGGGAAAGTGACATCATACCCAGGATATGAAGGAGGGGGAAGCATAGACTTAGAAGTGTGTCTTTCGCCAGATTCAATGAGCGCGCTGGAATCAGACGAGGAGTTCATGAATTCTGTTTCAACGTCCCATCCCCTGTACTAGTTTGCTAATGTAATGTGCCCTGTTCTTCGCCTTGTAGAAGACTTCATCCTTAAAATAAGAAATAAAATGATTGCTCAGTATTGATTAGTGCTCACCTTGTTCACTACTACCCCTCTAATTAGCTAACTCAAACTATGTTATTCTCTCATTTGAATTCTTTTCACATCATATCTCTCAGAGCTTAAGGATTATTTATTCTCTTTTCATTTCTTTGACCGAAAATGCTACTCAACACGAGCTATGCACCAAATATGATGAATTGAACTGCTGAATATTAATCATAATTGTCACTTACGTTGTGGCCACCGCACAAAGTCATCTGATAGTTACGGTGCTTCTGTGGTTAAGGCTTTAAGTATTTGTTGCAATATACCATATCCGGCAAGTCCAAGCAAGCTCATACTGCTAGAAACTCATTTGGGTTTCTTCCCACTATTTGAGAAAGAGATACAAGAGGAATGACAACATCTAAAGGCCAAGATTGTGTAACTCTTTTTTTTTTTTACCATAGTTTCCCGCTGTAATCTTCCAAGTTCCAACTGTGCAGAATGATGAAATGCGATATTATTATCAATCTCGAGTTTAGGAATGTATAAATCTAAAGGATTTCAACGAATATATATATATATATATATATATATTATAGTGATTTTATAATAAGAATTTTAATCATATTCAGGTACGAAACTAAAATAAAAATATTGGGAATAAAAAAATTTAAATTATTGAAATTATATTATAGTAAAATTTAAAACTTTCTAGAATAAAAACTAAAATTCCAACATTTTTAGTTTAAGCCTTTAAGGCCATTTAGTGCAAGGCTAACGCCTAACAGGTTTGTAAAGAGCCCAGTATTAAAATTTTGGTTTATGGTGTGATGAAATGTTAGAGGTTGAATTTGAATGACAATCCATCGGTCCATATATTCGCTGGCATATTCTTCTTCTTCTTCTTTTTTATACATACTCGCTTGCATATTCTTGTATTTAACCGTTATGAAGTTAGTCTTATTCACATGTTACTTCATGGTTTAATTAAATATTTGGTTCAAGATGTAAAGAATTTGTAATCCAAGTACATATACTTTGTAACATGTGCTTTTTGATGATCCATCTTAAATTATTTAATGTACTTTAACTAAGCATTATCATGAAGTAAGTGTTATTCATTTAACTTGGTGCTTTAACTAAAAATTTGGTTTAAGATATAGATATTTTGTAACTATGCCCATATTCATTTGTCTTTGTAGCATCCACTTTTTCTCATCATTTATTCATTCATGTGACACACATTTTCTTGATAGTCACAGTGATTAATACTATCCGTGCATATATAAATAATAATTACTGAAAGACACTTCATGTGTCAGTTTTATGAAAAAACTGATTGATATGTAAAATAATCTAAAGTACACAACATTAGCAGTCTAGATTTTTTTTAAAGAAAAATTAAATGATCAATATTGAAAAATAAAATATTACATGTATTATAAACTTGTGCACGGTGCACCTTATGGGAATGATAACTAATGTAATTTATACATACAATAAAATTTATTTGAGATCAATAAATATTATTGGTTTTTTAATAATTTTTTTGTAAACAACAGGCCTTTTAAGTTTTTTTTTTTGAAAAATATAACGGTTTTGTTTTTCAATATAATTAATATATTAATTTATATTTTGTGTTATGTCCTCCTATTCTATTGGGGTGGTCAAAATGGACCTAAGTTTGATGGGTTGAAGTGAATAACCCAATAAAAAATTTGGGTTGAGCTATCAAAATCTTGGCCCGATCTTTTAGGCCCAGCCCAAATTTTGGCTACCTCTTCGCACGAGTCCAGGGTTTTTATTTTTCTAAATGAATATAACATAGGTTCATTTTTAATTTCCAACTAAGGTCCATTTTGTTTTGCTTGCTATTTCGATTTGGGCCTTTAGCTTTTGGGGCGTTACAAATTCAAAATTCAGTCAATAACTCATTTTTGTCCAATATGACAAGGAACATGCTCCAAATGTAAGTCATAGGACAATATCTTTGTCCAACATGCCTTTGGTCTTTGTAGCGCACACCTTAATTATCACTTAGCTGTATATTACAATTAACAAAGTGCACTAAAACCACTATAATAGGAAAAATAATAATATTTAATGAGACATGTCATTAACATTGTTGATAAAAAAAATGAAGGGTTATTGGGCTAGTCCTTAGCTCGCGAGAAATTATTATATGTTCGTAGAGTATAATTAATGTATGCTCTAAAAATGATCTTTACCATTAATTTAAAATTAGCAACCTAAAATATATGTAAGTTTATTTAAAATTAATGGTAGATATTTGTCATAAATTTAAAATTAATGGTACAAATCCTTCTTAGAACACATATTAATTGTACTTCAGAAACATCATAGAATTTCTCTTAATCCGCATAGAGTTGAGCTGGTTTAGCAAATACCTATCCCACATTAAAATTAGCCCAATGCAAAACTAACTTAGCTCGAATGTAATCCAGGCCATACTGATAGGGATGAAATAAAGCCAAATTTACTACTGTCAGAACACAATGTAACTTTGTTTTGACTGTTTTAGCCTACCGACTTGGCTTTGTTTAGAAAATGAATCGCCAATTTTTTTAAAAGCCTGTTTTATTTAAGTAGGTGAAAACCTTCAGTAAATTATTAAGCTTAGCAAATAAGTATTAGGCCACTGTTTATATTTATTTATAAAATTATATTTTATTTTATTTTTCAATGGCGCTGGCTGTTTCAAGGCTGTTTAAAGGCTTAGCGCTATTTTGAAACTTTATATGAAGCATTAAAATATAATATAAACCAGCCTAAACAGCAGCGCCAGTAAATGCCAGCGCTTCTTAACAATGCCAGTGCGCAAAAAAACTTAGCTAATGTGAATAAATATTTATATCTGGTCTGGCTCCAGGCCATACTGAGTTAATATTTGTATGCGCCACATTGCATAAACATAGAGTTTCAACATAATACTTAAATTATGAGACATCCTCTCTAATAGTATAAGTTAGTTTTTTTAAAAATTATCTTCTTACGAGTTTAAATCGTAATAATTAGTGTTATCATTGAAAGCAATTGACACGAAAAGGATTAAGGCTACCTAATACCAGAAGGCACCAGAGTGAAAGTTATCCAATTGCATACCTAGAGTGGCAGCCAAAGTGAGCCTCATTTAGGATGCTTACAGAATAGTTTAACTTATTTAAACAACTATGAGCATCTCAAATATGAAGAGCAGCAGTTCTCAGCTCAAAAATAAAGTAATTTTATTTAATAAAATTTTGGAACAACGTTGCACCTATTTTTTTTAACCTGTCTTAATAAATTATTTGGTTAATTAGAAGTAGTGATAATTACAACTATTTTTCTAATGAAAAACTCTTCGCTAATATTATATATATATATATATTCCAGACAACATTTAATAAAAAAGGTGTAGTTTGACATTTTATCGTTTGTACTATGTAGTTTATTTTAAAAAAAAATTACCCGCATTGTTATTTAATTAGAATAAAATGCACTAAACTTCCAAAGGTTTTTTACCAAAAAAAAAAACTTCCATAGGTTTTCTTATTTTGAAATTTTTCATAAATTGTGATTTAATATTTCTGTCACCCTTACAGATTAATTTTGATGAGCTTCGAATGATTTTAATCATTTTACTGGGAATGAAAATAATATGCCATAGAATTTGATGAAAAAATGTGCTTAAAATGATTTGAAATTTTATGATATAATAATTGGTAAATTATTGTCCTTGCAAATCATTTTTTATTTATAATATGTATAATTTTATACATAATATAAAATTCAACGTATATAACTCGTACAGACCTTATGCCAGGGATAGTACCGTGAATTATTGCACACAAGGACGTTTTTTTCTGGTGAAGTTGATTAGTGCGTGCTGCCTTGCGTGCATTGATTCTCAAGCGTGTTTGTCTTGGGGTTCATATGGGTGACTTTAATTTTCACCAGTTGTTTGTGCCAATTATGATGGCCGGTTTCTTTCAAAGAAAAGTCGTCTTATTGTTGAATAAACTTTTTGTTTCTTCGGTCCATTATGCTACAAGTTGAGCCCAGCACCCTGTGACGGCAATAGGTTGTTGTGGATATGAAAGCAATATTGGTATCTCAAATGGTTCTTAATCATTCTATTTCCCATACGTAATTATAATCTCCATCATTGTCTCTTTCATGCATCTAGCTATAGACCATAAAATATTAAACAAAAATTGAACGCACATCTGTTTTTTGTTGGATGTAGAAAGGGGGAAAAGGTAGGATTGAATGGTCAGTGGCCTACTGGCATAAAAGAAAATAAAAAAACTTATTGGACTGTCTCTCATTCGGTCACTCATAAACTTGATTTATTTTCGTAGATGACCGAATTAAGGGCTATAGACCATCTTAAAACTTATAATAGGTCTGTCATGACCAAAGCAAATCTTAATGGACTGACCATATAAGTTCAACGTCTATGCTAAGTATGTCCATTTTTCAATGATTAGCCTAAGAAAGTTTGAATTAACCCGATCGATGTCTTGCTCTAAGACCCAACTGGACTAAACCAAAACAGGTAGCGATATGCCTTTCATGTGCTTAATTTTAGCTGCCAATGGTCCTTGGCCGTTCGGCGCCATCATGATCAATAGTTGTAAACGGCTTTGCACCATAAAGTCTGAACATAACATAACCCTAACGATCAGAGCTCTAAATAACCTGAATGAAAGGTATTCGAGGAGTCAGTTCTCAGACTCCTATATAAGTTGGCCTAGTAGTCTAGGTCAGACATGTTTCATCTTTTACTCAGACATTATGACTAGGCTATTTTGTGTGCTTTGCGACCATTTTTCTGACCTATTTAGGTACACTTAACCTCATTGTTGCCTCACCTATAGGTCTCCAGTGAGTATCATTTTTACCTACCAACCTCTACCGACCTAACACCCGATCAGTACCCGAAAACACTTACAATGTGCATAATCATTGCAATATGAACAACTTACACAAGGCAAATGGCCCATTTGTTTGCCTCAAACTTCGTTTTGGTGATCCGTTACCCGTGAGTCCAGGCAACTAGTCACAAGCTCCCTTTCTATATATGTTTTGCCTATTTGCCAGAACATGTATAGTTCTTCTTTGTTTTTTCTTTTTGACCTTATGAGCATGCACAGTTGATTCTTGATCATTGAGTTTGCTACCAGTCACTATACAAATAATTATTCATAAGAAAAAGAATCTATAATATTATATAATGTATCATGCATGTATAAATATTCTTATTCGCATTTATACCATATTGTATGTTGTCATAACAAACATAACATATCTTTTGTAAATAGAGGTGGAAATAGGTCAGGCTTTGCCTTAACCAGGTTTGACTTGTATTCTAATTATAAGATCTGAGCTTGGCCTGTGAGCCTGAAATAGGTCGACTTTTAAGGCCTGACTTGACATTTTTAAAAGCTTAGCCTCACCTGAAAGTCTATTTAAAGGTCTACTTTATAATAATATTTTTAAATAGACTAACAGACCTACCTTTAAATAGGTCAATAAGCCTTTACATAGGCTAACAAACATCTCTTTAAATAGGCCAACAGACTTTTATATAGACTAACAAATTTAAGCCTTGAAATAAGTCAACGGGCCTAGGCCTTTAATGTAACATTCCAGAAAATCATGTTAAGCTTGTATAAGGTTACATAAGTAGTATGATACTTATTTAGCATATCAGTTAAGTTTCGTGACAAATTGAGTTAATTTAAGCACTTAGCTACAATACAAAATGTGGTAAATACCCTGAAATGACTCAGAAAATAGCATAAACTGCTATTTGAATGGAACTAAGTGTGGATAATTTGCTTCTAGGTCACAAGTAAGCTAAGTAAGGCGTGATTAAAGTTTCTGGACAGTTAGAGTTAATTTGATATTTTTAGGCATACTGATTGTACTTTTAATGTCGGATTGACCCCCAGCAGATATGAAAAAATAGAGAAATAGTGCAACATGATTTTTAATGAATCTTAGGATTTATTTTGAGTTTGTTAGACGTTTGGAACCTTAATTCGGAAGAATCCAAGTGTTCATAACATATCAAATTTTTCAGTACCATATTAGTAGTTATCTTATAAGAAGTAAAGTTAGATTTTTGCTTCTTATATTTTTTTACTTCCCACGACAGAGAGCCAAAAATAGAAAAGAGAGGAAAAGAAAAGGGAAAGAAAGGGGGCGGCCGTAGGAGAGAAAGAAGAAAAGAAAGAGAAGGAAATCAAAGGGGAAGCTCTAAGAGTAATAACAAAACTTCAAGATTTTCATCTAAGCAAGAGGTAAAAGTGTTTTCTATCTTTATTTCTTCATCTTTTCTATGCTTTAGACTTAGGTCTTTAGATGGAGAAATTGAGTTTTAAAGAGGGAAAACTAGTTTCTTTAATTTGATTCTTACTTTCATTGATTGAAATTGATTATTTTAACTTAATGAAAACAAGATAGATGAATTTATTCATAGTTTGAGCTAATTGGTTATTGAGTTGGAACTTAGGTTTTTAAGGAACTAAGTGGGTGATTTTTGGAGTTTGATCCTAGTTTTGTGAATTAATATGTTGCTATGGTGTTACAACATGATTAGAAGTTGTTGGTGGTGTTAGAAACCAACTAAGAACCAAGTTCAAAGGATTGGAAGCTAAGATGGATTAATGGAATAGCGCAGAACTGTGTGTTTTCTGCAGAATTCTGCACACACAAAAAAAAATAGCTTGCGCTGCAATGTGGAGAGCTCACGTTGAGGCTGAGACTAGTTTAGCTTCGAGTGCCACGACGTAAAAAAGTCGTGCCAAGGCGTGGGGTGCATCACCTTGGTGCTCGAGAGCAGGGCATCGCGGCATGAAAAGGGAGTGTCACGGTGTGAAGGTCAGAAACTCACCAACATGTTGATTTTGATTGGTTGAGTTTTCTAGTTATTAGAATCCTTTTTTTATGTCTTTTTAAGAGTGTTGAGGCACTAAAGAGAGTATTTCATAGAGAGAAAAACCTAGTGGCATACAAGGGAAAATAGAGGAAAGTGTGTGCATCCATTGGACATAGATTGCCATAAACTAAGAGTTAATTTCTTAAGCAACCTAGTGTTGCATAGATATCACAAGAGAGGTGATTAAAGATTTAAGGAACTAGATGGCAAGAGTTGAGTGCCTTAAATCCTAGTTGGCAAGGGTGAATGCCATAGTGCGTGAAAGCTCTTAAAGAGAGAAATAGAATTAGCAATGCAAAGTTAGAAAATGTACTAAGTCTAGTTGGGCATTGCCATAGTGTCGTAGTATATGGACTGCTCTTACAGAGAAGAGGTAGTCTTAGTAGTGCAAGATGGACTTAGTATAGAATTATGTGGTAGTTATGTTAGAGTTAGGACATAACTCCGCATTTTCACACACTTCACTTGCCATATACTTGCTATCCCTAGAGATCAGATAGTGGAGGCATCCACTCAGTTTGGTGGCGATATCCACCCAATTTACGGTAGACTACTTAGTAGGATAAAGAGGATACATGTTCTGGTAACAGACTTTGCTCCTACTAGGTAGGCTATAAGAGGTCACATGTTATTATGACAGAGTATCTCCTTGAGCAGGGGAAATAGTTAAGTATCACGACACTACACTTACACTGCATATTCTTTTCTTTGAGCATACATCATCGCATCATTTCATTATTCAATAATTGCGATGGTTGGTGTTCTGTGTTCTTGTTGTGTATATGTTAGTTGTACCTTCGGTGACAGCTGTATGAGCGATTTTCTAGTAGATGATTCCAAATAATTGTATGGGCAGTTGTTTGTTATCATCGTAGTTTTGGTTATCAGATCATAAGTATAGAATTGTTTAGGAACGTTACATAGAGTGAAGAAGTATTGTAATGGTTCTTATGCAATGAGTTTTTAATATGTTTATCAGTTTAAGTTGTGTTTATTCATTTTGAATGTTTAGACTGCTGGTTTGGGTATACTTATACTGAGTAAAATGATTTCTCACTTTTTTGTTGTCATGTAAATTCAGGTGAAAGTTCATTAAAGGACAATAAGAAAAAGTATGAAGAATATGATAATTTTTATATTTAGTAGTTTAAAACTTTATATTTATTTACGTGCTTTTAGTTTGTGTAACGTTTATGTATGCAATGAGTCCTTTTGTGGCAAAGGTGTATGTATAACTTTAGTTTTTTACAAGACTCTCTATTATTATTTACTTAAATGATATAGATTAGTATGATGTTAAGTTAGAAATAGCATAACTAATACTGTTTATCTTATATTAAGCTTGATACGCTAGGTTACCGGTATTAAAGTATTATATTTAATACTTATCATCTATTTTTATAAATATTTATTATTTTCTTACTCTAATATTTAATCGATATAAAACTTAAAAGATATAACAAATTACTACCACAACACAATAAAAAAAAGTAGAGCACAACAGTTACTAACTTTCACATATAAGCACCAACACATTAGAGTACAAAATGCAAGATACTTTGACTAATCGTATTAAATAAAAAAGAAACAGATAATACCATTGGCCACCCACAAGCAGAACACAAATTAAGGATCATAATATAATGAGTAGTTGGTGGATTCCCCCTATTGTAGAAACACCACGAGCAAAAGCAGACATCTGGCTTGCCGTACAATTCCAAAAACCAAACCACCAGAAATCGGAAGCAAGGAAATGGAAAAGAGAAGCCTAAGCAATATGGAACAAATACGACGAACAAAGCCTAAACGTAGTGCATCATTTATAAGCATTAAACAAAACAGTGAAAGTGTAAGTAATTATCAGTCTCAAGAATCTCAATGATGGGTAGGCATATTAATAGCCATTCCATTCAACTTTCAGAACATGTAATTGAGTATGAAGAACAACATGTAAATTAACTTTCACATTTTAATTGCAAAACATGAAGATCAAACATTCACTTTTCTCGTTGTAAAATTATATGCTTTTAATAATTTTGTAACTTGTTACTTCTTTAAGTTTTACATCGACTAAAAATTAAAATAAAAAAATAATAAACATCTAAAAAATAGAATATGAGTATTAAGTTATAACATAATTTTAATATGTTATATATTATTTTTATTTTAATTTATTAACTTAAATTTAAGTTATTAATTTTTATTAAAATTAAATTTTAACTTATTAACATAAGTTTTAATTATTAATTTTTATTAAATTTTAATTTAAAAATATATTAATATATTATAATTATTATAATAATATATATTATATTATATATAATTAAACAGATCAAATTATCTTACAAAATTTAAAAAATTTATTAAATAACTTGAGATATGATCTTTTTAATTAAATAAATTTTTAAAAAAAATTTAACTTAACTTTTTTATAGGTCCTTAATGACAGTCTGACTTTTTTTCATCATATCTGTAAATAATATTAGAAACATAGAAAACTTCAGATATTCGCTTTGGGAGATTTATTATTCTAATCATTTTGAAATTTTTAAAGGTTCTATTGTTTTTCTACGGAAATATCACGCAATGAGGTGTGTATCCAAGCATCCAAATGGGCTCATAGCTTAAAAATAATTAACAAATTTATCTATCGTGGAGAGATAAAAACAAAACAGCGTTTGGAAGGGTTGGAGAACAAAAATAAAGAACGGGGAGAAGGAAGCACAAAGATGAAAGTACAAGAAGAATAAAATAGCCACGAGTGGTAGTAGCAGTAGCACACACTGCCTGGATCCGGCTTCTCTCCAGCCGGATCACCTCCAGCAACCTCCAGCAACATAGTAGCAGTAGCACAAAATTCAACTATCTGCCTAAAGAAGATTGGAATCCCAAGAGTTGGTTGAATATTGAACTCCCAAGAGTTGGTTGAATATTGAACTCCTACTTTTTCTTCTTCCATTCCATTCCATTCCATTTCATTCCACCACCCTCTATCAAGGGCAGAACAAGAAAATTAAATTAAAGAGAAGTGGACCTGGCAATGCAAAGGTACCTTGGGAACTTTTCGCTTCACGTTTTCACACCTCTTTAAGGCAAAGTAAAATTGATAGATGAATTGGTTGAATCCCAAAGACCCAAAAGATACAACTCCTTCGTCACCACCTACACCCACCAGGCAGCATGCATTATTATTTGGTTAAATTATACCTAAATTTGTACTGACAGGAAATTTGACGACTCTGCGATGTTTTATATTTAGTTATTTTATTTACTGTTCATGCCATAGAATTTTTTTTTCCAACCCAAATGATGAATAGATGACAGACAAAAAAATAAAAAATAACTCAAAATTCATTCCAGCAAGCAGCAATATTTTGGGCACAACACAGAGTGAAACAAACAGGAAAATTACAAGTCATCTGCCTGTGGGCCTTAGATATTATAACAAAAAGCACGTGTTTTTTTTTTCCTTTTCCAAATCAAATAGAACCGGAGTCACAACGGGGACAGAAAAAAAAGGGGCATGAGTGAATGTGAATGAGATGAGATGGTAAAAGAAAGAGAGAGAGAGGGGCGAGTGCTTGGCGTGAAGTAGATGGGAACACAAAGGGTGGAGGAGGCTGTGTTTGGCAGCAATTGCTACACTGCTCATTTATTATTGTTATTATTTGCTGTGTTTGGGGACAGAGAAGAGAGGGGTGAGAGTGAGAGAGGGAGATGGATTTCTTTGAGGAAAATAAAAAACAAAGACAATATGACATTAAGACAGAGACCTCACCTGTGTCATTCGGTAAGCGGCCTAACAGTAACAGGGCACCCCTTTTGCCTCTTTCTCATTACGTAATTACCAATTAACATACTAATAAATTAATAAATACTATATGCCAAAATAAATTACTACAATTAACAATTACTACAAATTATATTTTTTATTTTAAAATCTAAATAAATAGTAAATGTAATTTCATTTGATTTGATTCATGTATTATACATTTTGTTGGAAGAAGAAAAGCTGGTCTTTTCTCTCCTCCGAGGCAAGGACTTTTACTCTCTGAATCTGTATTGGGTTGTCTCGTAAGTTAAAAATTACTGTCCTCTTTACGTTTTATTTTTTATTTTTTGTTTGGTTTGGTTATTTTCATTTTCATTTGTGTATCTGATTTTGATATATCCTCCTCTAGCACCCAACCCCCTCTCTTCTTCTCTATTCTCTCCCCTTTCTCACTGGCTTTGTTTTCTCCCCAGGAGGAAAGGGAACAATAAATCGAATAAAAAGGCACCCCCCATCCAACATGGGTGCTTGTGCTTTCCTTCTCTATTTATTCTATGACTCATTCATCCTCTGATTTTCCAATTAGATCGGCCTTTTTCCTTTCATCTGGTAAGTTTCTTCCACTTAACCTACCCTTCTTTTTCGTTCACTTCTGGTCTGACCAGTCGGTGATTTGCTACGATTCAGAAATTTATCAACTTTGAATTTTCCATGGTTTTCTTTTTTTTTATTAATTTATTTATTTTGAATGGGAGTTCTTAGAAGGGTTGGTTGTTGAGCTATGCTGGTTTTTGTTGGTTCCTGGAATCGCTTAATTCAACTTGGTCTTGTATCGATTGAACCCAATTTGGTGTTGTCAATATTCGAGCTGATCTTGTCAAAAACTTCTTCTTCTTTTTTATTTCTACCATTTTTATTCATTACCTCCTGTATAAAGGAGCTGACTTTATTGTTGAGGTACGTCTCTTCATCTAGAGGGTGAGCAAATTTCTGCCACTTAATCAATTGGCAATGCTGCATTAGTGGGATTTGTACTGCAGGATTCTTTAGTTGATGAAAGAGGTTTGAGTGGTGGTGCTTGTGATTTGGGTAGTGCATACCTGTTCTGCGTGTTAAATCCTAAGGTTAGGGCACATGAAGCACGCTTATCCTGATCTTTAGTTCCACATTGACTTTATTAATAGTGATGACTTTCATGTGTTAAAGGATGTTTATTTGATAATCTCGTTAAATAATTGTGGAATTTGTGTGTTGAATTGAAAACACATAAGCTACCTCATGTACAGATACTTATTGTTGATATATGACGTTGTACTGAAGCTTATACAGATTACATGTTAGGTGGATGAGTACTCTGCCTTTAGATTGCTTTGCCTTTCCTACTGTGGTTTCAACGGATACTACTATATGAGTCTTGAGAATGATCGAAGTCTTTTATGTTCCCACATCATGGATCTTAGCTACTTGTGTTAGTTGCATTCATGTCATCACCGTGAGACTCACTTTCAATGCTAGTGTACAAAGAGCACCAATATAAAGCTCATGTACTGCTGCTACTACAAGAAAAGGTCTACAGAACATATACAATTGTGACTGATGCATTATAGAGAGAAAGAGAACTTTGAAAAAAAATGGGGTAGTTGTTGCTTTTAGAAGCTTAAATTAGAGTTTTCGTGAGATGATACATTGTGAAATAATTATTCCAAACTGGGTTTCTGTAATTTGTTTTTGGGGTTTTGGTTTCTGAGTTCACTATGATAGAATGCATACACACAATTCATTATAGATATGCATAATTGGATCAAAACCATACTAAGAAGCATTACAGTTGGTTTACATCTCACAACAGCAGGCATCTGGCTACTGATTAAATATGTGATTATAAATGTTTTCACAGGCTTTGTTGGCATCATAAGGTGCACGAGAACAAAAGATCAGTATTTGATGCTATTTATAGTTTCTTTTTAGTGATAGTGGATTTTTTATGACTTGTCCATTTTCAATACCTAATGACTAATGAGCATTTTCTTGTTTTGTTGAACAGACCTGCCAAATTTAGTGCATGGCTTGCTGCTTTATTGAGGAATTCCTTTCATATATTTAACTGTGTTGAGTAGGGAAACTCATAGATTCCCTCAATGCAAGGGCAGAGAGGTACAATTGGTTCCATGCCTGAAACCTTAGAATTTGATTGTGGATCTACATCAAGTAATGCAACTGTGGATCAGCAGATTTGCTGGAATAATGTGCGGAATCCTGCTGAAAATCAAATACCTGAATATATACTTTCTCCTGGTGATATAAACCCGTCTTATGTGAATTCCATGTGTCCTGAATGGCAAAATTTGAGTGGATGGAGCTTAGGTGAGCCAAGTTCCAGTAATACACCGAATGAGATTAACAATAATGAGCAGAAAAGAGAACTTGGATGGTCATCATCAATAAGTGCTGGTGCATTAGCTGGTCCAAGACTAGAAGAAAGGCGCCATGAACCAACCAATGCTCTTTCGCTGGATAATGTCAATACTGGTCCTATGTATATGCACAGCTCCAATTCTCATTTGATGTCCCAGAATCTCAACTTAAATGCAGGTTTAGCAGACAGTGGCAGTGATAATAGTCAACATCTGGAGCACCCTAACTTGCACAAGTCGAGTGGATCAGTAAATGAGCATATTCCACCTAATATTGGTTCTGGTACTTTTCTGCTTCCTTCTGGAAGTAACGGCTTCTTGGTAGACGATACTGATGGTAGGCCAGGTTGTTCTCTAGACACTCGCCGTGTATCTTGTAAAAGAAAGGCTGTTGAAGGAAATGTTGGACAATCTTCAGATGGTGGAAGTTCTAGCTACAGTCAGCATACAGATGGTAGTGCTTGGCACTCTCTTCCTACTCAGGATAATACTGGGAGCAGTTTAAGCAGATCTATTTCATCGGAACAAGTAAATGCAAGACTTGGCCTGGGTATGGGGGATGAAGCCTCTGAAAGTATTCCTGATTCAAATGTTGCCGGAAGCTCAGAGAGCTTTCACAGGAACTTTCGTTTGAGGATAAATCATTCAAACCAACAAAATTCCATTCCTCCAACTGCGTTCTCAGCTGGGAGTGTGATTAGACATTCTGGTGTTTCTTCATCCTCTCCGATGTCACAAAGGTTTCATCCTGTTGATAATTCTCTGAACTTGAGGTCAGCACCTCCAATAGATAATATGATTCCTCAAAGCCAGCCGCATGTAATCCATGTTCCTGCTTTGCCAAGGAATAGGCAATCATTTAGATGGAGTGGTGGTTCTAGCTCAAGAAACATCCATTCATCAAACTCAATTACATGTGCAGACAGGGATAATCTACCACATGAGGACGCAAGCTCAAGAAGTATGTCTAGAAATATTTTAGAACACCCAGTGTTTGTACCTGCAACTGATTTAAGAAATTTGGTTCAAAATCCAACAATTAGAGCTTCAAGTTCAAGTGGTGCAAATTTAAGTATTCCAGGAAATGTTGCTTCTTCATCGCGGACTGGATTGAATTCAGCTACCAATCCATCATCTGCCTCAACCTGGGCTTCTCGTCCTAATCCTCCACAGCATCCCCGAAGGTTATCTGAATATGTCCGTCGGTCCTTGTTTCCTCCTGGTTCTGAGCCTACTGGAGCTCCGAGCAATAATTATTCTTCCTTGCGCTCTGGTCCTTCTACATCTGACTCGAGGGTGTTATCATCTGGGGCACACCCAAGATCATCTTTGTGGTTGGAGAGGCAAGGTGATAGTGACTTTGGAATTCCCTATTCATTACGAACTTTGGCTGTTGCAAGTGAAGGAAGCAGTAGACTTGTATCCGAGGTTTGTGTTCAGCTGTCTTGTCTCTTGCATTTCAATTATCACCTTAGTTTTTACTGCTGGGAAAGATTGTTGGTTTAGTGGTTGTATCAAGTGTATGGAGGCATCTGGGTGATCAGCCCATTTTCTTTGAAATTTAAATATTTGATCCAGAAATTGTTTTAGTAGAAATTCTCCTATTTAAAAATTAGTTTCAATTCCAACACATTTGGTTCGCATCATATGTGATCCCAGTGAGTTAAGACTACCTGATTACTTTAATTCAGCCCCTAGTTGGTATTTCTTATGAACCTTGCCTGAACTTTGTTTTCTTTCTGTTCCAAAGCTGTGAATAATAATTTAGGCTTATAAGTTTAATGTAAGGCAAACTCCTGGCTCGATGAGGTAGGGTTTTGAATATGTTGTTAATAATGATTTCTGTCAAGCAAAACAAGTCTGGGAGCAAATTTGATTAGACTTCTATGGTTGGTTGCTCTTGCTCATTCATCACACTAGATTTGATTGCATCACTTTGGCCCTAACAGTCTAGTCCCAATCCTTCAAGGGTATTGAACCTCAATAACTACGGCTCTAAATGAAATCTAAATAATGAATTAAGGTCTATAAATATACAACAACAACAACAACAGTCCTAAATAATATTAAACCACTGTCCAAAACCTTTCCCCACAAATCACGGAATACTAAAAAATACAACTAATAGCATGAGAAAAGAGGAATAAATATTTTAGTGGCTAATAGACCACTATTACAACTTATATTATCATAATTGAGTTAGCCCCTCGAAGAAAAAGATAATTTTTGTTTTGTTTTTCCAAACCTTTTAGCCAATGCCCTCTTGCTGCCTTCTCCAGATAATATCTGAGCTCCCTGTTATTGTAATACTCTTGAAAGTTGCATTATTTTATTTCCTTTCATGAATAATTGTTCTCTTGGAAATGACTTTTTTCTTTTTGGTGCAGCTCCGCAATGTTTTGGGCCTTATGCGTAGGGGTGGGAACATGCGATTTGAGGTTAGTTATTCAAAATTAATGGTGTATGTTGACAAAGTACAGATGTTGAGTTGAGTAAAGCTTTCTTTGCCTTTCTCTGTCTGGTTTATTAATAGTGCCATAATGGCTTCAAACTTGGTTCAATCCTGATTCAGTTCTAATGCAAAAGATATTATTACTTGTCATGGTGTTTAGCAGTAAGGATTGAGTTGTTAAGTTGGCCCTAACAGGTATATTAATAGTGCCCTATGTTGATTTGTAATTCTGATTGGACTTACACTTGGATTCCCAAAGGTATATTCTGTTATCTGTCAGCAAGAATTAATAAGAATCTGATGCTGTATTTGAGGTAAAAAGTGGAAGGATGCAAAATTTTGCACATATTATTAGTTAATGTCCTGCCTACCTAAAATAATGACTTGTATGTTTCGAAGAGTATTATTAAAGATGAAAACAGGAATGAACCCAGGTATCAAGTGCTAAGTGGCCAAAAAGAGCATGACATTTCTCTATATCATGAATTTGATTACGTATGGAATCTGTATCAAAATTTCCAGCAATAATCACAACATAAGCAATAAAGCTCCCAACTATTTTGCATTTAGCCTATCTTTGGCACTGTCCATAACTATTTTGAAATGTGCCCCAAACTGCAAATGCTTTGTGTGTGTTTGAGAGAGAGAGAGAGAGAGAGAGAGAGAGATGCGTGTTCTTTTTCAAGGCACTTACCTTTTGTACTAATTCTATGTGTAAAAGTGATATAGGGTAAGAGACCTAGGGTTTAATTTGTAGCACTCGATAAATAGGGAGAGGAAATAATGGCAAGGAGATCTAAAACACTACAAAAACCCAAAGGGGACTGTCTTTTGTTCTGGTTAGGAAATGGGGAAAATTGAAGAAAAAGCTTATGTTATTGATAAAATCTGAATCCCCTTGATACAGCCATTAAAACCCCTTTATATAGCAATAGCTTAGAAACCCTAATTAAAAACAAGTCTTAATCCTCAGAATAGATCTAATCCTAGCCATCTAAAGTAACTTGATTAAAAAAAACTGTAAGACATGAATAAAATAACACTGCTTCAGTAGTATGAACAGTACTTGTGCTACAGAAGCATAACAGTTCTTTTGCTACATTATTGTTATCCTAACTTGAGCTACAGTGGCATGAACAGTAAACCCACGGTTAACTATAGTTCTCTTTGTCCTGCATCAGAAAGATTAGAGTTATCTAGGACTTTTAGTATGTAAACCTATATCCTAAATAGTAAGTTGAAGTTTATCAAGCTTTTGAAAATCCTAATATCACTTAAACAATTCTTGGAGTTGTTGATGCGTTGTACATGTGTTCTGTCATATTTATGTTTTCTAAATTTGTTTGTGGTAGAATCTTGCATGTAATCCAAGAGATTTTAATTTTAGGTTGTTCAACTGATGTTTGGGCTGATGTTAAGGTCCCTTGATTCCCTTCTAAGCTGTTTCTTTCGATGCCAAGGTGGGGAGTTCAATTTCTAGAATAATAATAAAGGGCCCATAAGTTTTAGTTTTTTTTTCAATGTGTTCAGGAAAAGACATGAGCATGAGTGGGCTAAACTCAATTTTCTACAGTATCTATATGAAAGTCTATTGAAATTTTTAAATTGTGTTGAGGGGGACTAAGCAATAGCATAGGGTGGGCTTGTAAGTTCTAATTTTCTGTGGTTTTGTTTGGATTTGGGAAACTGCCTCTGCAGCCAACTCCACATCTCCTTCCTTAAGTTAAAATGCTCATAATTTGAAGTTAGCCAAGTATATGAATCTTTATCTGTTCATAGTCACATTTAGGTTGGCTGTTTGGCTGTTTGCTATTTGACTTAATATATATTTATACTAAGCTTGTGGACCGTGGTGTAAGACCTGTGTTTTCATTTTCTGACAGGATGTTATGATCCTTGACCAATCAGTATTTTCTGGAATGGCTGATATTCACGATCAACACAGGGATATGCGGCTTGATGTTGATAACATGTCTTATGAGGTAAAAACTCATTTCCACATTTGGGTGCATATATTAATATCTGTACAAGTTAGTGTCATTTTATCTGTTGCTTATATTTCAGGTTGATGCTTCATTTTAGAGTTTCTTATTATGTAACATTTATTACTATAATAGGAGTTATTGGCTTTGGAAGAGCGCATCGGAAATGTGAGTACTGGATTGAGTGAGGAAACCATATTGAAACATTTGAAACAGAAAAAGAATTCAACTGAAACAGGTTCTCAGCTTGATGCAGAACCCTGTTGTGTTTGTCAGGTAAACCTGTTTAGCTGACTTCTATATGCCCCCTACATGCATTTGCACTAGGGTCTTATCACTTGAATTATGTTGTGTACAGGAGGATTATGGTGATGGAGATGATATTGGAACACTCGATTGCGGGCATGATTTCCATAGCAACTGTATTAAACATTGGCTAATGCATAAGAATCTGTGTCCCATTTGTAAGACAACAGGCTTGGCAACATGAGATTTGGCCCTTGATTCTCAGGCAAATACGATGAAGATGAAGAAGATACATGGCACAATTTACCCAGGCAATTCTGGTTAATTGAATCGGAATCCTCTGGTGCTTTGCTGCCTTTGTCATACTATCTGTAGCCTAGTAAATTGCTCTTTAAGCCGTAGCTGACTGACAAAGGCCTCCCCTCCCCTCCCCCGAATTTCTTATTATCATTTTGTTTATTTATCTAAGCCAATGATCTCCCGGTTTAGGTGGCAGATGATTGGTGTGAATGAAGGAGCATTTCTTAACTCCAGTTGACAAGGCTTGGTTTACATTTATGAAAAAAAATTTACATTGCTCATAGTGCTCGGATTCGATTTATGGGTGAAACTATGGAAGCAAAACTAGTACAAGAATATTATTCAAATGTAAGAATCGTAGGTATTGGATTTACATATTTGGATGTTATGACTAAACTAAGCTGCTGCAATTGCTATTCCTATTCCTTGCCTTTGTTGATGTATATGAATATTAGTGGGTGGAGTTACCTTAGCTTGCTGAGGTTTCTCAACATTCTCCTATAAGAAATAAAATGGAAGGGGAGATTATCCAAGTCCTTATTAAAAGATTACTGCTGTATCCACAAAATGAGTGCAACATTGACAAATTGCTAGGCAACATTTGTTGCCACAATAATAAAGTGGTCATTGAGTTAAAAAAAAATTGATTTGAGGATTTTTTTTTATTGCATGAGATTTTTGTCTTTCAAATTCTTTTTTTCATCCATAGCACATATTAGTAAAATCCTAAAAAAAAAATAGCTCCTGACTGATCTCTTTTTAAAAACATTTCTCGTTTTCTAAGGGAAAATAATTATTTTATATTTTTTTTAGAAGTGTAAGTATTGTATATATTTTTTTAAAAAATGTGTGATTGAGAGAAAAAATGATAAAAAAATAAGTATAATAAATAATATTAAATAAAATATAAAAATAAATATATATATTATTTGTGGTAAGAATAAAATAGTTAATTTTTAAGTGTAGTAATACTGTTTAAGAAACACGCCACCAAACTTAGCATCGGGAATTGCACATTTTGGCTTCCATAATAAATAGGTCTCGCTGGCCTTTTGGTTGGATAAGACGGTGAAGATTATTAAAACGCCTTTGACTTTTGATTTCTTCTTTGACTTCTTTCCCATTTTTTTCCTTTTTTTTTTCCTTCAAATTATTTTTTTAAATATGACGGGGGCAAAGGCCTTTCTTCCTTCCTCCAAATAGATCTACTCTACTAGTTACATATTTAAAAATGAAAAATTAACATAAAAAAAGCTAATGAATGAATTTTTTTTCAAATTAAATTGTATGTACCTTGATTAGTTTATTTCTTTAGTTTGGTCAAAACAAGTCACATTCATGTTGAAATTAAAATATTCACAAAGATATTTTTTATAATTATACTTTAAGAAAAAACTAATAATAGATGATAAAATAAAGACATTAACTCATTTAAGTATTTACATCATTAATTCAGTTAATATTTCATTTATTACTTGTAAAATAAAGTAATTATATTGGTGTTTTAATAAATATAGTCATTCATTGGCTTTATATTTATTTATAAATGTTAAATTAAAAAACTGGAATAAATCAAATATCTCAAGAAAGAAAAAGTAAAATATCAAATATAATATTTATTCCGTTTCATAATATTTGTCATTTTAGAGAAAAAATTATGTTTCATTTTATCTATTACTTTAGAAAACCAAGAAAGCATTAATTATTTTTTCAAATTTATTCTTATCTCTTAGTGTCTCTATTAAGTGGAATGAAAAAGCATCAATAGAGTGAATTAGTGATTTAGTCAAATATAATACTTCCTCCGTTTCATAATATCTATCTGTCATTTTAGAGAAAAAATTATGTTTCATTTTATCTGTTATTTTAGAAAATCAATAAAAATTAATTAATTATTTTTTTAAATTTATCCTTATCTCTTAGTATCTCTACTAAATGGAATGAGCGAATATTAATGAAGTGAGAGAGTAATTTAATTAAATATAATTATATTTCTCTAAAATTGAGGATATTTAATATATTGAATCTGTTTTTTTTTTTGTCTTTTAAGATTTTTACACAAGAATTAAAGACATTATTAAATAATTTTAAATTAAGTGAAATATAAGTTAACATAATTAAATTATTCTTTCTCATTTTTTAAAAAATTGTAAAAATTAATTAATATATGTAATTATTAAATTCAATAGAGACAATAAAAGATGAGATAAAATTGAAAAAAAATAATTAATGTACCTTTAAAATTCTCAAATAACAAATAAATTGAAACAAAACAAATTTTGAAAAGATAAATAAAAAAGAATGAAATGAGTATTTCTTAATCCTTGTGTAGAAACTTTAAACAACATATATTACGAAAAGGATGGAATAATAACAAAGGGAATGTATCAATACTGCAGTAGGTAATGCTTTCTTCTAGCCAAAAAAAGAAAACTTTTTGCAAATATCTTGAAATTTTTAACTTTTTTTATCACTACTAACAATCATGGAGCATGGCCTTTCTTCTTATATTGAGATAAATTTTCATGTTATAAGAAATAAATGCATTATTCTCTGTAATTTTGAAAAGTGATTAAAATGTATCACTTATGCATAAACCATTTGAAATCAATAGTAGCTTCAATTTAAAATTTATTTAATTCAAATGTGTCAGGAAGAAAATTATAAAAAGAATAAACATTTATAGATAATAATAAAAAGAAACAGAGAGATAGAGGAGAAAAAATTTTTTTATCGAAAAAAAATGAAAAACATGAGAATGACAAGGAAACAGTAATTGAGGCGGGAGAGTAGTCAAATATTAATTAAGAACAACACTAGACAACCTCGAACAAATCTATAAATTATAAATTAAAAAATAAAAGCACTTGTTGAAACGTTAAACTGAACCCGAATTTCTGCTGCAAATTGAAGATGCAAACAAAACCTTTCTTTGTATCTGTAAGCTGCTGAACTCAAACATTCTCTCTCTGTCGTCTAGTTCTCTGATCCTTCATGTTCATGGCTGGTAATGGTATCTACGGAACTCCACTATCATCTTCAATCACTGTCACTGGCTTAATGCCTTCTCATTCCGAAGAGGTATACACCTTCTTCAACCACAACTGGGTTTCTACACCACTGCCACTCGGTTTCTTCCGCTCTGAGGACCCTGCTAACTACCCACTCAAAACTGGCCCTGATGCCGAAACATCTTTCAAACAACATATGATTTGTCCTTTCGAGGTACCTTGCGTTTGATTCTTTTTTGGTTGCCAAGAAAAATGTTAAACATACATCATGATAATTGAAATGAATTTTGAATCTGTTTTTTAGTTATTCTTTTTCTTTTCTGTGCTGTCGTTACCTTCAATTCGGTGACCACAGCAATAAAACATAGTTTCTTCTGATCACATGGTTGTACGATTGTGCGAGAGGTGCGTACCCGAAAAAAGTAATATGATGCTCAAATTAAACCTTATGCCGTATATAAGGTGGGTAAAATGTTTAGGATTAAATGTCTATCTTTGTTATATTGTATGACATTTATAAGAGATAGATGAAAATTATATTTAAATTTATATTAAATACTGTTAATTAAGATAAAAATATAATAAGATTATTATTTTTTATAATTAACTTTTCTATTTATAAGAGATTTATTCTTCATAAATATGTATATTTATTTATCTAATAGCACTAAAAAATATATGAAATTTAACTCTAGCGGATCGGGTTGCTCCTGAACTGCTAACCTGAAACTTGGTATAGAACAGTTGCCTTCAGCTTGGTACTCAGATGTGATAACTGAGTGTCAATGTATCTAAGATTATCAGCAGTAAACAGCACACGTGAAACAAAGAGATCTAGGTCATAATATAAATGTTGGATCTCGCGATGTCTCTAATGAAAGGCCGAAGTTTGCAATGAAAAATAAAAATTGGGATACTCCTACTATTGATGAATTAGGTTGGGATCCGATATAGATCACTTTGCCTTAAAGTCGCAACACCATTGTCCAAGATTCATACGGAGTTACCCTCATACCAATTTTGGCAGTGGGGCCATCCATTAATTATGAATTCATTGAAATAAAATATGTGATCTGTATTATAAATTTGTTGCAATATCATACCGTTAATCCGATGTCCGACATGGATATCATCCTCTCTGGCATGTTTCGCTTCAATTCTGACTGTTGTTCTTTTAACTGAGTGGCGAAAAATAAGTGGAAGTCGTCGTTTGATCTTCGTACTGCCATGATTGTCATTTTCAAATTAAATGTGAATGGACATATTTACCCTTGCGAGTGGTGGTTGTTGGGGGTTACCCTCACTCCTATAAATAGATAACCCCCAACTTTACATTTTCTCCTTCGCCTCCCTCTACTTCCAGCACTCAAAGAAGTTTTCAACGAGCTTTTGGTGGTGGTTATTGGCGGTCTTCTGCTTTCTAACCTTTCCCATCCATTTTTGCTCTTCAAAGCACAAGGTATTTCCCTCTTCTTCTCCTTTTTCTTTTGCAAAAAGCCATGGTGAAAGTGAAGGTGTTAAACAGTAATGATGGGGAGAGTAGTTCCTTAGAGATTTTAAGTGCTTCGCCGTCTCCGGTGCGTAAGACAATCTCCTCGTGGTTAAGGTACTGGTAGGAGACAGACGCTGCTATCCGGGGTGGATATCCTGGAAATGATACGGAGGGCGGGCAAAGCCAGGGAACTAGCAAGGCAAAGGCCTTCACGTCAGCTCTCCGTAGTCATGAGGGAGTTAGAAAGTTATGATGAAACTTTTTTTGATTCTGACATGAGTAGAACCTCTATAGGCAACGCCAGTAACTTGGAGATGGGACGATAGAGGACGACAACATCGGAACCAAGAGAGTATATATTCCCCAGGGACGTCAACTGGTACCAGTGGGTTGACCGTGAAGTTCTGGGTACCCCGTCTAGCATTGAGACCTAGGAGGGCACTAGGGGTAAGCAAGAGTATATCCATCTTACCGAAGGTCGACAATATGAAAACAAGTTCGTGATCTAGGCTTCGACGGATCAAGAATGAGTCTGCTCAACCATAACGGAGGGCGACCACTTTGTATATATCTACATTTACCCGCATTGGTGTCTGTTTTCCATTCTTCAAATTTGAAATCAGGGTTTTGAATTATCTGCAGGTGGCTCGAACACAACTACATCTAAAAGCATGGGGCTTCATCCAAACTTACGAGCTAATTTGTAAAGTTTTCAAGTGGTTGTATTCCGCAGAGGCTTTCTTCTTCCTTTTCATCCGATTTTCACCCTCGAGGGATAATTTCCAAAATAGGTGGGTTACATTACGTGCTCAGGCAGGGTGGAAAGTATTTAAGCCATGCCAAGAGTCTTTTAAAAGTTTTAAGAAATTTTTCTTCCCAATAGAAAGGGCTTTGGGGATGATCCCTTTTTATATTACCCTGGAGGGCGTGCCACGAGTGTACATGTATTGGACACAAGCAGTATGGAAACCACATTCATTAATCTCCACCCCGGTTTCTTTCTCTTGGTCACCCTCCTCGCTCTCGTCGCTCTCCTCCTCGCCGCCATCCGCTGCAGGGACCTAGTTCACAAGGGTAGCTTCAGAGACGACATCCACAATGTAACCATCTCTGACCACCTTCCGTGATCTAGTCCTTTTGGTAACGAGGTCAAGGTTCAACAGAAAAATTTGGGCAAGCGTGTTGGAGAAAGAGTCGTCCATGGAAGCAACCCATTCATCTTCAAGGTACAGAACATCATTTTTCAGCCTTGCCTCGGACTGTCTGAGGATTTCATTTTCATCACGGAGTACAGTCAGGCTGAACTCGGTTGAAGAGATTTGATCCTTCAGGGTCTTCTCCCGAGATTCACTTTCCTCAACCTTTTTCTAGAGCCTGGTAATTTTGGCCTTTTGTAGACCAAGCTCCTCATTCATCTGGGCCAACTGCCTGTCCTTTTGGGACACCATCATCTCCAGTTCCTTTTTCTCACCCTAGAAGGCATCTAGCTCTTTCTCCAAATCCTAAGTCTGACGAACAGACTCGAAGGCAGATTCCAGGAACTGTAGCATGGAGACATTGCAAAGAGTCCAGACCTAGGCGTCCCAAATGATTTCAATTAAGTCCTGCTCAATCAGGACGTCTTGATCTGCTTGGATAAGGAGGGTGCTATCAATGATCCATCTTGGATCAACCCCCTGCCCCAAATGGACCTGACAACAAATTGGAGGGGGGCGCCCTCTGGGATTTTAGTCTCTTGGCCAACTGTAAGGTCAATAGGTGCCACGTCGGATCCCGACCTAATTCATCAATACTAGGGGCATCCCGATTTTTACTTTTCATCATAGACTTCGACCTTTCGTTAGAGACATCGCGAGATCTAATATCTATATCATGACCTGGATTCTTTTGTCCCACATGTGTTGTTTGCTCCTGATAACCTCAGATATCTTGACACTCAGCTGTCACATCTGAGCATCAAACTGGAGGCAACTGTTCTGGACCAAGTCATGTTAGCAGTTCAAGAGCAACCCAACCCGCTAAAGTTGGATCTCAGATATTTATGAGCACTATTAGATAAGTAAATATACATATTTATGAGGAGTAAATCTCTTATAAATAGAGGAGTTAGTTATAAGAGATAATAATCTTATTAGATTCTTATCCTAATTAACAACATTTAATATAGATTTAAACATGATTTTCATCTACTAAGACGCTCCTATAAATACCACACAAGGTAACAAAAGTATGCATCTAACCCTAAACACTCTACCCACCTTGTGCACTGTTTAACTTGAGCGTCAAAGCATCTTTTACAGGTACTTACCCCTCACACAACCGTCGCAACTACCGTGCACAGGAGTAAATTATTTTCATCAACCTTTTTTAGGTAATCATCTAAATCCCGTTCAGAACAGATTATTATTATTATTATTTTGTTTTATGTAGAAAAATGGTGAGGCTTCAGAGTTACCATCAAAGCCAGTCCCAGCACGTACTTCGTCTAAGAGGAGCAGAGCCGCAGAGGTCCATAGTTTGTCCGAAAAGGTTGGCTTTTGATCGTTCAATTTTCATTAGTTGTTCTGACTTTGGATTAGTCACTGATAAATTCTTATAAATGTGCAGAGAAGGAGGAGTAAGATTAACGAGAAAATAAAAGCCTTACAGAATTTAATTCCAAATTCTAACAAGGTATTCTATGGGCTTTCCCTCCGTTAAATTTATTTTATGAAAGATTCCATTCTTTTTTTATTAAATCTTCTGAATGAACATGTTGTGTTTATTTTCAATAGACGGACAAAGCTTCAATATTAGATGATGCCATAGAATATTTGAAGCAGATGCAGCTTCAAGTGCAAGTGAGTATTCTTTCAGCCTGTAATATCATGTGATGACTCTTCTGATATGCCGTATGCTTTCTAATAAGCGCCTCATATATTTTTCTTAACTCTTGCTGCCCCTGTATTTTGGCTTACGGGTAATAGACTTACACTATTAAACCCAAAAAGAAATGGATGACTTCGTTCATCTTCCTATTCTTCTTCTTCAATGTTAGTTAGGGCTATCATTTTTTGTTAGATATAAATTCATTAATTGTTCACAATGCAGAATGTGATCACCAAAAGGATGAATTTTTTATCGGTACTTAAGATGAAAAGTAATCAGAGATGAGGATGTTCAATGTGTGGCCAACAAGGATGATTTTGAATGCATTAAGAGAAAAGTTGAGGATTTTAAAACCTGTTTTGCACACTGCAATATATCATGCTGCTAGGCCATGAATACAGAGCAGACAACAAATAGCTAGATGCTTGTTGTCCAGATACTGCTGAAAGATGAAAAGTTGAGGATTTTAAAACCTGTTTTGCACACTGCAATATATCATGCTGCTAGGCCATGAATACCATAGATTTGTTGTCAGATGGAAATTTTTGGCTCCATTTGATTTGGCATGGAGGATTTCTTTAGTTGAAAACCAAAAGATAAGCTTTCCATTAGAACATCATAGCTGGACAGATTCTGTAAGCTCTTGAATATTATTGTGCAGCACATTTATCATTAACTATGACACATGGCCACTGGCGAATCCATATACTATTTCGCCCATAGTTGTCTTTGGCCTTGTCACAAAGGCACCAATCATTTTAATTCTTTTTGGTATATTGAAGAAAAATACTTATGTAAACCTTGTTTACACAGTTGTGTATATTGAGAGTTGAGAATCGTTCAAGCAAATTCAACCCATAAGCTATAACATCTGCCCAAATCACACCCACCCTCTCCGCATAGAGAAATTTTAATATACTCACAGAGTAATACTTTCAACAACTGAGATTTGATTTAAAATTATGAAATAATATTTTAAATTTAATCTAATGGCTTATATGATTTTACAGTCCGCGTGTTATGTTTTTATTGGATTGAATGTACAACTCTTAAAGTACACAATAATCTCTCGTCCCCACGAGGCATGAGGCATGAGATATGCCCAGGTGGGTCCAATTTGATTTATTTACCGCTGTTGATTAGGACCAAAAAAGGCTTGAAGTTAGGGTGCCACTTTAAAATTATATGTGCTCCAATGAGTATGTTTTGTTTTTTGTTCATTGACTAATTGTTACTTCAGTGCTTGTGATTGGTTCTGCAGATATTAATGATGAGAAATGGTTTGAGCTCGTATCCAATGTGTTTATCAGGTGGACTGCAACCTATGATATTGCCTCAGATTGAGTTGAATTTTAATGAGGGTAACGAATTTCAGAATTGTATCAGTGGAATCGCCTCATCTGCAAATGCTGAAAGCTTGGTGCGGCCTGCTTTTGGTTTTTCAAAGCATTGCAGCTTCTCAAATCAGTCTGTTGTCATACCCTCAGTGACAAACATAACCACTTCAGATACCTCGTCTAGTTTTCATCCATCTGTTAAGGTTCATGTTGGACATTTTATTCTTCAACATCATCCAAAATAATTATGGCAAGATAAGTACATTTATTAATCTCTGTGCTTAACGGCTCGTGTGTTCAATGTGAAGGATGCACTCTGTGGCAACATGCCATAACTGCTTTTGCATACAACAAAGATTGGAAGGAAAAACTCCTTCTCCAGACGTGTCTTAAACAACTTGTAAAAGGTTAGTTTTTGGTTCTTCAGATACTACATGATCTACACCAGAACTCGAATTCGCTGACTCTGTGGCACTGTATCCGGTTGTTCGTGGTACAAGTGGTAACAATTTGACACAATCTTCAAGCCGTTGACATGCATTGAAATGTACAATACTACAACCATTTTGTAACTTTATCAATTGCAAAGCTGGTAGATCTTGGGAGTCATTCAGCTTCAGCTCATGTTTGATTAAAAAGGCAGAAAATATAGCTAATGAACTTTCTGCAGCATATCACTACTTCCTACTGGTATTTTTGGATCAATGGTTTTTTTCCCCAATAGATTTTCTTTGGGAGAAATTCTTACCTAAACCCTGGACACGCAGATGGGTGCACCAGATCAATCAAAACTTAATATTTTTATAAATATTTGTATCATATAATTCATTTCACAAAAATTCATAAAAATATTAAGTCTTAATTGGTCTGGTGCACCCAACTTAAATGCTCAAGATTTAAGTAAGAATTTTTCTTTTTTTGGTGATTACAATAAGAATAACGATTTTTCTATCCTGTGCAAGGTTGCACAAGTTAAGCCTTATTAATTATCTACTTTCAATTAATTTTGATCAAGATTGCACAGGTTAAGCCTTATTAATTATCCACTTTTAATTAATTTTGACTAGTTAACTAATCATAATTTTTTGAAAAAAATAATTATCTCTCCCTTAATTATTTTATGACTTCACCTCTTTGTAATCTCTCTCTTCCCACCAAAAAATAATAATGATTTGATTATAGAGTATGTTTTCTACTCTGATGAATGAAAAAACATTCTTTTGAAAAAAAAAACTTCAAGGAGTCAGAATACTTTTTTCTGCTGCTACAATGCAAAACTTGGCTAATAAAAAAAAAGAAATTTTCAACTTTTGTTGGAGGAGAATATTTGGAAGAGAGAGTCACGTAGGCTCAAAAAAGTGAGAATTAAATCGTTAGTATTTTTTGGTGAAAAGAAATGAATTACAGGAAAGTAAATTTATAAAATAAATAAGAAAAAAATAATTACTTTTTTCAAAGAATCATAATTAATTAGTTGGACAAAATTAATTTAATAATAATAGTATAGAGAAGATATATACAAGAGACTGCATACAGGTCCAAGTCTGCATGAATGACCTTACAGGCTTCAAACATCGATGCCATTCTAAAATGAAATGCTCCACTAGCTCCCTTCCTCGAGCTCTATACATATATAACCTCTATTCTTGATATTTCTTTCTTCTTTTAATTAAAAGAATGCATGTACTTAAAAGAACGAAAGATAAAAGAAGAGAGAAAAAGCATGTACGCTTACAGGGGAAGCAGAAATTGTTAGCAGTAATGGAACATAGAAGAGAGGAATGAGTAGTCCTCTCCGCTAAAACATTTCTTTGTGTAGAAGACATAATTTTTTGAGTAGATATTTTATAAAAATTAAAGCTTACCAATCTTTTAAAATTTTATTATATAGCACCTCATTTAAATTTTTATAATTTCGTCTCTGATAGTTACGATATATATATTTATATGTATGTATGTATTTTCTTGACTATGACCGTTACGATATTTTTCTTTTAGATATTGGAAAGCAAAAAAAAGTTTAAAAAAATTGTATTAACTAATTCTAAATAACTATGTACCAGAAAAAAAAAGTTAATTCTGACTAACTAGATAAAATATTATTCCATCGGAATTAACCTTCGTGAATAGTGACAATGTGACATTGCATAAATATTAATTTATGTTATATGACCGAATTGTAGAAAGGAATTTAAAAGTCATTATTGTAAACAACAAATAAAAAAAAGGGCATTACAAACAAAGTTCTATATGTACATATGTAACAGGACTAGTAGGAGAATCGTGTGATGTACGGATGCATTTAATTTATATTGTGTATGTGTTATTTTAATAATTAAGATGATTTTAATTATGATTATTATGAATTATATTTAATTATAAAAAATTTTAAAAATTAGACTATTCAAATTAATAGATATAGAATATAAAAAGATTATAGATTAATGAATTTTTTTTATAAAATATATTTGAATTAAATAAGAATAAAAAAATTTATAAATTTTTTTTTCATAAAGTATATTTGAGAAATACATAAAAAAATTTATACATTACATAAATTAATTTTAATTTGATCTCATAAATTATAAAAATTAATTGTTATAAACAAAATAAAATAGTATTGATCAACACATAAAAAAAATAATATCCTATTAAAAATAATATATCGATGAGAATTTCTCTAAATCACGACTCAGCTCGGAAAATTATACTTTCTTATCTAACCATTTTCTACCAAAAAATATAAAGTGAATATTGGGAATGTGTCATGCCTGTGCATTGGGTTTGGATAAATTATCATTGTTTACTTGGAGTAAGCTATGACCAGAACAGGATACATGTTCAGTTGACTTCTTGCAGTCTAAAAGGACCGAGCCTCAAAATTGGGAAAGGCGTTTGATTTTTTTTGGTACATATGACTTGATTTGCATTTGGATAAATATAAAGAAAAATAATAATAAAGTACAAGGGAGAAATTCTTATTTATTTTTAGTTAATATATATTATTATATTAATTTACAATCTTCTATAATAAAACTTAAATCAACTTTCAATCGTTAAATATTAGAATTTAGGTTTTTAAAAATTGTAAGAAACTTTTTACTACGGAAGGGGCAAGCTGAAATTACAAAGAAATTTCTACATCGGTGTCCTGCTCTGTGTTGTGTTGATCCATATCCATGGCTCTTCCTCAGCAACACTTCCAACGAAACTACCAACCCCAACCCCAACCCCAACCCCAACCACAACAATCACATTCGCAATTTTTCAGGTAATTATTCTCCCAATTCTACAAATTTATTGAAATTTCTAAAACCCCTAACAGTTACCTTCCAATCTAATTTTAATCTCTTCCTTTCTTTTGCAGAAATTTACATACAATTGATTTTGATGGTCAGATGTCGCAGCCCGTCTCCTATTTTAACCCCACCGATTTGCACCATCCTCCCTGTATGTTTCAATTCTTCATTTTTAGTTTTCCTTTTCCTTTTCTCTGTTCAATTCCTTTGTTTTCTGTGCTTTTCTTTTAGCTACTTTTTCTTTAGTACCCTGCAAAATAGGAAGCTAATTGCCCCACCTCACCTAGGTTTCTTGGCAATCTTGCATTAAAGTTAAAGACTTTTTTAAAAAATAAATAAATAAATAAACTTTGAAATAATTTTCTTGTGTTTCCTCAACATTTTTTTGGGTTCCTTTTGTACTATAGTTGATTGTTTCTAAATTGAGCTTTTATTGGGTTATGGTGTTTTTCTAGTTCATGTTGTTGGGCTTGCTCCAGCTGATGGCAGCGATGGCGGCGGCGCTGATTTGCAATGGAATTATGGTTTGGAGCATGAGAGAAAAAGACTGAAAGAACAGGATTTTCTGGAGAACAATTCTCAGATATCTTGTGTAGATTTTATGCAACCTCGATCAGTCTCCACTGGATTGGGTTTGTCACTTGACAATACCCGCATGGCTTCCACTGGAGACTCCGCTTTGTTGTCGCTCATTGGCGACAACATTGATTGTGATTTACTGCAGCAGGATGCAGAGATTGATAGATTTCTTAGAGTCCAGGTTAGTTCAGGTTTTCATGTCTAGTTAGGGTGCTGCTCTAATGACCACGGCTGTTTTCATTCTTGTGCAATGCATAAATATATGCTTGCCAAAATTATTTATTAAGTTGTAGTTCCGTGATGATCAAATTATTCAAATTAACTGGTTATTAAAAGTGTATTGAGATGGACGAAATTGAATGGAAGAAAAGGAGTTAAAAGAAGAATCTTCTATATACCCTTGTTTAATGTAAAGGAAAAAAATGCCAAATACTTGTTGAAGGAACTGGGGACTAAACTATGTAACTTTTTTAAAAATTATTTTTGTCTAATTTGCAAGGCCTCTTACTGATATTATTTAAACTTTCAGTTTTCTGTATCAATGTTAAAGGGAAATACCTATTAAAAGTGGTATGTAATGGGAAATGGAACCTTTAAAGAATGTTATTTCTCAATTCTGATTACATAGCTTAACTGCCATCACAAGAAACAAAAATCTAGCTTGCATCCATCCTAGGAGTCTATACACCTTAAGTAAGATCTGTTGATAGTTTTTCTGTTTCACTCTTCAATTTTTCTTTCCTTTCGTTTTCATCCCTGTCTGCATCAATGTTATCAAGAGTCATAGGTGAATGGTTTGTTACCAAAGTTTCTTTCCAAAATGGAGTGTGTTTCTGTTACATTACTGACTGGTTGTTCAGGGTTGGCATATTTGGCCTTTCAAATAACCTATTCGATCATTTAGATGACTTAAAGGAAGAGATCAAGCAATTTTTATTAACTGCTGCATGACCTCTTTCTTATTCTTTGATCATGGTTATGAAGGAGACCATTTTTGTTCATTCCATTCCCAGTTTCTGGTGTTGTCTTTTTGGTTAAATGGACAGTGAGTGTTTTGATGTTGTGTTACAAAATGTATTATGATTAGTAAGGTTCATTATGTTGAAAAACTGGTGTAGCTTGCATATGTGAGATACGGGATTTTTCACTTGAGTGCCAGAGAGTCATCTGCCTTTTCATTGTCTCTTGCTGTTATTGGACCAGTAATGATTAGATCAAGCTTCATCATCATCCCTTTTTCTGCTTATTGGCTCTGTCAATAAACTGCTTTTCTTGTTAGTAATTGCTTCAAAGTTCAAATGGCTTACCTTACTGCATTGGCACTTGTGTGGTGCATTATAACCTGATTTGGCATCTGTATAACTGCAAAAAAGCTATGTCTAATTTGAAGATCTTGACAATAATTAATCTTTCCCTTTCTAATAGGGTGAACGATTGCGGGAAACAATTCTAGAGAAGGTTCAGGCAACACAACTTCAGAGCATTTCTATCATTGAAGACAAAATCCTTAAAAAACTTCGTGAGAAAGAAGCTGAGGTAGAAAGCATCAATAAGAGGAATATAGAACTTGAAGAGCGAATGGAGCAGTTGACTGTTGAAGCAGATTCCTGGCAACGGCGAGCCAGATACAATGAGAATATGATTGCTGCTCTGAAGTTTAACCTTCAGCAAGTATATGCCCAAAGCAGAGACAGTAAAGAAGGATGTGGTGACAGCGAGGTAGATGACACAGCTTCATGCTTCAATGGTTGCTCCATTGATTTTCATCTGCTCTCCAAAGGGAACAATATGAAAGAGATGATGACATGTAAGGCCTGCAGAGTCAATGAAGTGACCATGCTTTTATTACCATGTAAGCATCTCTGCCTCTGTAAAGATTGTGAAAGTAAGCTTAGTTTTTGTCCTCTATGTCAATCCTCTAAATTTATTGGCATGGAGGTCTATATGTAACACAGTAACAGGATATCCTACATGTGAAATCTCTAATTTTTAAGATTATGTTTCGTTTTGTTGCTGATTATTGTTTTGTTCAACCTCTAAAGCCTTTATCTCCATCGTATATATATAAAGATAAAAAAAGAAAAAGAAAAGAAGCTTGTATCTCCACTTGAACGTGATTAGTAACCAAATACTAATACAGTGGGAAGAGTTATTTCTTTAAGTTTTGGGATTACAGTATGCATGAAGTGTTGTTGTAACTGTCTTAAGATTGCTTGGCTATCACCGGCATGTTAGGTTTCCTTTTACAGGCAATCAGTGCATTGTTTTTGGTGATCTTCTTCACCCATGTCTGAGTTCACTTTTCCAAATGCGCATGTGACGTCATGTGATTGCTAGAAATAAGAACATGCAAGAGAGATCTCTTGTCTAATCTCCCTGCCAAAGATATCACATGGCTGTGGAGAGATACCTCGGTTGTTTGCTTTGCTTTACTTGAAGCCCGGGTGCTCGTTGCTGTTCTTTGAGGCATTATACATGTCAGGATTAGAGCTGGCTTGAATAACAGTTTTAGACAAATTTAGGTGGATGCAAACTCGGGTTATGTGAGTACTGAGTAGAAACTAAAATGGCAAATGAGAATCATGCATACTCACAGCACACAAAACAAAGAACCACGCAGGCAGGGACATTCGCACTCGAGAGTCCAGACAGTCTCACGATTAATTTTCTCATCCTTACCATCTTCCCTGTTTAGGGTATTCTATTACCTAGCAATTTCCCCCAAATTTTTCTTTATTTTTTTTCTCTTTTCTATTCACACTCGAGATACCCGTTAGTTATGACTTTTGAAGAAAACTGAACCATTCTTGCTGTGTTGTAAAAGTTTGTCCCTCTCTTATCTTGACGACCCACCGGAAAAGTCAACATCATCCACAAGCATGGGATATAAAGAAGAGACAACCCTTCAAATATGCTCATACAAGAACCTATTTTGCATTCTCCTTTCAAAATTTTTAACGAATGTGTTTGCTGCTTAATTTCATACAGCTCACTCTAGAGACGTAAAATCCCCTTTCATAATTTTTCTCTTTAAGACATAGGTCCCTAACACAATCTTCAGAACTTTCGCGAATTTGATCAAAGCTACACTGTAAGTGAACGAAAGGTGTTGTATCATGCATAAAGAAGCTTTGAGGAGGCCAATGGGAAATGCGAGTTACAACGGTTCCGATGATGAACCCCATTTACTGAGATAGTCATCTGTTGTGGTTGAGTGCCTGCCAGTCCATCAATTAAGCATCCCCTCGGCCCTTGTAATATGACCCAATTGCAACTTTTAACACTACATCACTACTAGTTCAGCTAAAGTGAAACACCCTACCCATTCCGAGAGGGGTAAAAAAATGAAAAAGATAAAGCCCAATACCATAAAAATCTAAAGCCCACTCATCAACAAATGCAATAGAAATGTTAAATCCTGATTCCTAAGACCACAAGATTTCCTTTTAGAATAGTAATAGTAATACTGATACATACACACTTTTTAGCTGTTTATTGAGAGAGGTAAGACTTAAGAGGAATGAATCTATATATATATAAACAAACCTTTCCTTTCCATTTAGGTAAAAGCCTACATTATATCACCCAACTATACGTACTCTAATCCTAAGTTCCTAACACTAGTTGTTTACCCATCGTATGAAAATGAGTTACTTACAATAACAATGGCCGCATGAGCGTTTAAAAAATAAAAAATTATATCATTAATTCAGTTTGACAAATAAAAAAATCACAATAAAATGAAGACCACGATAAAAAAAAAACAACAATTATATATTTTAAAACAACTTCAAGAACTCATTTGTTAACCTGTTCAGTGATCTCCATCTTTTAACATGAAAGCAAGACACAAAAACTTA
Organism: Ormosia semicastrata; assembly: GCA_029884595.1. NCBI lineage: Eukaryota > Viridiplantae > Streptophyta > Magnoliopsida > Fabales > Fabaceae > Ormosia > Ormosia semicastrata. The sequence goes on along the minus strand of JAQQTO010000046.1, from coordinate 8,239,645 downwards.
ATTTATGGTTATTGGTTAATACTTAATAGTGACGATTATCTCAAACTTTTCTCCCTATTTAATATACTAGTCAAATACTTGGAAAGCAAGGGTTTTTTTTTTTTTCTATAAATGTAGGTTTTGTTTTTTCCCCTAAGTTTGGTGTAATAGAGTTGGCAACATAAAGGGGAGGGAGGAAGCGGAAGAAAGGACGAAGGAAGAGACTGCTTTTCTTTGAAGGAGGTGGAGAAGATTGGTAAACTTTTTTCTAATCATGCCATAGAAAGTGATGACAAAGAGGAAAGTGAATATGCTTCGTCCATGATTATAACTATCTATCTTGCAAACTATTATTGTTATTATAATTATTCCCACCACCTCCTCCACTTCCACCACCTCCCACCGCAAACTCCAGCTGATCTTGGTCCTGTCATACTCATGCCCCTTTGCCTTTTTTTCCCAATCTTCTTTTTCTCTCATTCTTCTCTGTCTCTTTCTCTCTCTCTCTTGCCATTTTTTTTTTCTTATCTTTCTGAAAAGTAAAGGAGTCATCTTCATCTCAATCGTAGACAGAGAATTAAAATTAAGTGTATATATATGTACATACCAAAAGATTGTCGTAAAATTTAGATGGAGAAGAGTGAAAGTGTTTACTTCAGTTCAATCATGCAATCTCATCCTTATTCCCCATAAAGCTGTTTTTATACTTTCTTTTTTCTTCTTTCTCTTTGTGGGGTCTGTGGCCAGCCTTCTCTAGGCCTGCTTCCTTCCACTTTTTATCACTATATGCTTCTTCTTTTTTTCTCACTGATATCATACGCCTTAGTGAATTTATTTTGGGACTCCAATATCTCTGTTCTTTTGCAGTCAAAGGTATTCCTTCTTTGAGCTGAACCATGTAGCTAGTTATGCCCACACCTTCTGCTTTTGATGCATATTGCGCTCTGATGCAAAGCTTCCACCCACGTAAATGAAACATTTGTTCTTTTGCCAGGATATGTAAAAACCCAATATTCTGTATCCTAGTGTTGGACTTTGGGAGGTGAGTAGCTTTATGGTACCTTGTGGAATTATGCATAAATGGTACCTGGAGTATACATACATGCCTGTCCTTGTCCTTTATTCTCTTCGTGTCCTTAATTTGAGAATGAGCATTAATCTAAATGTCACCTCTTCTTGTAACTATTTTTTGTTTGTTTCATGAAGTTGCACGTAATAATAACTAGTATGTTTAAAAAGCAAGAGGGAATAACAGCAATTTCTTCCTAAGATGCAAATCTTCTCCTTAAATAACCTGGCACCACAGCAGTCAGCAGCTTATATACTGTTTTAAATCCTATGAACCTGTTTTCTATGATATCCACATACGTATAGTATTGGTAATTCACCTTTTTTTTCTTTTGGATTTATGTTTATTCTCTTATTTGAATGTTGAAACTTGAAACACAAAATCAATAATCACCATGCATCTCTAGCTAGCCTCCACCATCGAAAGCTAGGACGTACGCTTTGTCTTACATGCTTGTACGCATCTGTTCTTTTACTTATATCTACAAAAGTTTGGTGCGTACCCTTTGCTTTTTTGGGTGGGACGTGAAAACAGCTTCACTATTGTTCTGTAAATAAAGCCAAGCCCCGGGCCATAATAGGATGTTGGTTCCACTTTTGGCAACGGTGATGCGGTCCTTGTTAGATGAGGAGGTAGTAGCTAACATTAACTCAAAAACTAACCTTAAATCCTCATGTTTTTCTATACATATCCCTGTCGATTAAACCCATCTTCTAATTGACTTATCTGCCAACTTGATTGTCTTCTTGGACATTTATTAAGTAGTACCTTGCTAATAACAAACCCGGCCGGCTTGTTGAAAGCAGATTAAATGGATGTAATTAAGTTGGTCTAGACCATGCCTGAAGTCATTGTTAATTTGGTAAAATACAAGAAACTCCCTCCAATTATGAGTTATGTGCATAAATTTTGATTTTTTGAACTCATCAAATTGTACATATTGACTTCTTATAAGAGAATTTTCTACAAATACACGAGTGGTCAATATACACTAATATGTACTGTTTAAATAATTTAAAGAATTATATTAGTAAGTTTTAAAATACAGTAAATTTTTTTACACACGACTCATAGTTGAATGAGTCTTCTTACATTTTGCCCTTCTTAATTAGCGTTATCTCAAGCGAATGACTGGAGATGCAATATAAACATTGATCTATAATAAGTTTAACTTTCATGCACTTTGAAAATAATTTTTTTTTATATTATCATTCAATCTTATATGTTTTACTATATTAACAGTTATATCATATGTTAAATTCATTAATTGATGTGATAACACATCGTTGAATGATAATATAAAAGTTTTTATAATCAAAATTAAATTTGATGAGAAAAAGTTTAAAAGTCAAGTTTAGGAAATTTGGCAAAAACTAGTTTTCATTTGACCGTTTGATTTGAGCAGGATTATTTTGCTTTACGCAGTATATACTTAATTATAAGCGGCGCGAGATAATTTTGAAAGAGTAATAACATTTGAGGCAAAACGTCAATTCCATTCCCTGGTTGATCGAATGAGACCCGCGTCACTATCAGATCACTTAGCAAAATGAACTTTATATCAGACATGATTGACTCAGCCAAAAGGGTTCTTGTTTAGTGGAAAATTAGGTGGCAACTATATTTCTAGCATTATATATATGGAAATATATTTACATATGCATATATATATATATATATATATATATATATAGTTTATTAATTTTAATAAGGATAATAAAAAATAGAGATTCGGAAAACTGGACAGTTCGAATCTATCAAACAAGGCAAATGATTTTCCGATCACAACATAATAATAAAACCCGATCGATTTGCGATTCAGTTTTATTTGTTTCTTTACCGAAAATCGATGATAAGATAATGAGATGGATTGGTGAGTGAGGTGGCATAAGGATGTGTTCCACAGGGTGGTCGGGTTGCCATTTTGATAAACATGCAGTCATGCATTATTGGCTGGCATCAGAAAAAAATGCCCCTTTAAGCAAATGCTTTACAAAGTTATGGACGTGAGAGAGGTGGGTCTTTCAACTATATGCATGAAATGATGACGGTGGGGGACCCAGAACCAGAAGGAAGGAGCTTCATCATGTAATGGAATCCCTTGGATTGAGGAGGATGTAGCAACAGCCTTCAAACTGTGGAATATGGAATGTGGATGTGGAATTAACCATGCCCCCTTCTTTCTTTCTTTTTTTTTTTGGTTAGGAATGACCTTTATTTTTGTTTTTTCTCTTTAAACATTCATCAACCACAGTATAAAAAGAAGAGAAGGAGAAGAAGAAGGAGAAAAGAATGTGATATGCATGTGATCCAACAGACTTTATGTTCCCCGTTACTTCTTACCTCTACCTACCTATCTTCCTTCTTCCACTTCACTATTTCTAAACCAAATGAATCACCAACCATTGCTTCTATCTCTGTCTTTTTGGACATTCGGTGACTCAGACTTTTTGATTAATCATGTTTAGGTCAAGCATAGGCGTTTAAATCTTAATTGTACTGAAAACATAATTCGGGTCCCACAATTAGACATGCGAGGTCGGCCATGCATGCATGCCAATGTGCTTGATCATCCATCAAATTAAAAGCTTGTTTCAAATAGTGAAGTTCTTAGGCCCAACATCACATCAAATGGATTATCTAACACCTCTCTTTGCTTTTCTTTTAATTAAATTAGGAAAAGATAGATGGTGTTTGGTGTCTGATCATTTAGGTGGTAGAATATGAATATACTACTCGTTCTATTCTTATTCTGTGGTACGAGGCAAAGTATCTCACCATCTCACATAAATAGAAGGATCTATTTTTTTCTTCACGTAGAAGTCGTATGGATGACTTTAAGAAAGAGAGAAAGAAAGAAACAAAAATAAAGGGAAAGGAAAAGAGGAAGAAAAGGGAGAAAAAAAAGGGGTGAAAGGTAGAGGAGGAAAGACCTCTCTTGTTGTTCTCTCCTTTTAATGTAACTCTAAAGTATGTTAAAATGAGCTTTCTTTTATTGATAAGAAGTAGCAATATGCCATGCATGTCTAATATTTTGATTATGGAGATATTAATATTCTTCAGGAAGCTGCTTTACAACGTCTTTTTCAGGACAATTTTACTTTTACATGCAAACCAATATCCCCCATGTACATACTCTTTATTCTATCACCTTTATTTTTATATTAACTTTTTTGTTTGATCAATTATGTATATAAGTTTTACATATATTTGTGTTACATATTATTTTCATATCTAAACATCTCAAAACTCACAATTAGTTTATATAATCATATTTTCTATCTAATTAACTGATTCAATATCAATTTTTATAATAACCAAGTCCCTTAAAACCCAAATTCAAATAATAATTATTTGCAGGAATATCCTGTAATTATTGGATCTGTGGACGTAAAACATAAAACCCCATAATTCTTTTATAAGAAAAAAAAAGAACAAATAATAAAAACACAAGCAAGATTGAAAGTGAATGACTTGAGAAAATATATTCTAATTATTATTGTGTTTATGCTTAAAAAGATTTGACTCATGTTAAGTGTCATATGTGTTTTTTTCTTTTTAGTTGAGAAGTGCTAGGTGTATTTAGAAATAAGTTGCATATAAAATAACTATTTATGAAAAAAAAATTATTTGACTTATGACCTAATAAAAAAATATAACTTAACGTCAAAATAATGGCAACTTGTTAATTTTCACTGGAGGTCCATTAAATGCCTTTAGAAGAAATGTGCGTCAACATGTTATTTGACAAATTAAATTTCTTTCAAAGTATTATATTTTAAAGATTATCATGAACCAACTTTTTAAAAAAGTTTAAACTATTAAGTGAAGATACTTAAATAATTTTATATATTTAATAAGATCTCTCATTTAACATATTTCTTTAGATTTAAAGTATAAACAATATAAAGGTATACTTACTTTATACTAAAATTTAACTTTTTTAGAAGAATGGAGGTATAAATGATCGAATTATAGATCACATGTCACAAATTAATTCTCTCAAAAGATTAAACTATTAGATGAAAAAATATAAATAATTTTATATATCTAACAAAAAATATATTTGAAATTAGACATATTTATAGAAATGTAATAATATTTGCGAGGTTAATCTGCTTCGGATTCTTAACTGAAACTGGAATATTACTTTATAGTAGTACCTACGTATTGAGTCATAACTGATTTCATGGTTTAGCGCGGAAATCTGACCAGTTCTTAAATACTTGACAACAATTAGATTAGTAATTTTCTTTTAGTACATATGAGTGAGTTACTATTAAACTGATAATGAAGAGAACAGAATTAGATGACCCGGCCAATACAGAAAGCAAAATCTCTCATTATCCAGGAAATTTTATGCATGGTTGTGGTCTAGAAGGGACGAGAGATAGCAAGAAGAGTCAAGAGCCTGAGGCCGAGGTACAGTACGTATGTTTGCATATTAAACTAAGTGGCACTATAAAGACAAACGGGCATCTTGTCCGGTACATTATTACCAGAGAGCCATTTCCTCGTGGGATTCATATTCATAGCCCCTCGTGACCCTCCAATTAAGTAATGTTGTATGGAAACAGAGCCTTTAAAGGAACTTTGAATTAAACTTAGCTTGTTTAACCCACCCTTCGTTTGTCTGTATATATATATCGCATAACCACGTTATCAACGACGTCTAACAAAGTGTGCTAGCTGTGTGTCCCTCTTTCTTCTCCTTCATTTTTATAATTTTAACATCCATCTACGTATCTATATATTATAAGTTAATTAATATAAAAACGTGTGTGTTTTTATGGAAATCGAAGAGGGGGTCAATGAAACAGACAAAAGATAGTGCAAAAAGAGACAGAAGAAAGAACCTTAGTATCTTTGTCGTATAGAAAATACAGATTTTTTAATTTTTTGCTTTAGAAGGATTAAAGTTTTAAAAAGAAGAAGGGGGTATCTATATTCGTCATTAACGTAACATGTTGAGTAACTTAAGCCTACATCTGATAGATATCAACGTCGTTACTGTGCAGTGAATTAAAAATTTAAATATAAGATGCATTTTTTTAAACAAAAAATTCGTTTATCCGTATTCGGCCTGTGTTTTGAAGTTGTCTCTCCTTGAAATTCCCATTCGTGTTTTGTCCAATAATAACAAATATGATTTTATTGAAAGGTACCGGCGGTGGTCATGTGATAGGAGGTGGGGTTGGTTCACTTTCACTACGTTTTAGAAATTAGAATAGAATCTTCTTGGCTCTTCAACGTGTAGGGAGAGAGTGTGAAGTGTGTGAAGTGAGAGGGGGGGTGTGAGTTTATTTGTTTGTTGGGTGAATTTTGGTAGTGATGGTGGTGGGCTCGGTAGGATCTGTCTCAGTTGCTGACAACTTGTGAGGGAAATCAGCCTTTGCTTTCTAGACTTCCTTACTCTGTGGGGCCGGGTTTCTCTCTCTCTCTCTCTAATTTCTTTCAAACAAAAATGTATGATTAATTATGTATATCCCTTATCTTTTGTTCCAATCCTATCCATAATCATCCTAATCAGAGTACAAAAATTAAAGGCAAGAACTCTTTTATTTTTCTGAACAAAAGTTCAAGAACTGATCTTTATGATAAATAAAATGAGGCACAGGATCATAATTCAACAAATTAAATACATGCTTCCTCATCAAACTCTTCTCTTACTAAATTACCCTTAAAAGAAAAAAAAATTGAGGGGTCCCACACTATACCTCATAGATGGACCCACCTAATCTCATGTTTATCATCCAATATCTATTCATAATCACATCACATAATAATAATTAGGTCTAATTCTGTTCTGGTCAAGCCAATCAACCGGACATAATTCTGAAACAAGAAGTTAGAATATGAATAGATAATATTGACTGTGAAACCATGACAACATAGAAAACTTTCTATGTCCGTGAAATTCTTTAATTTACCCGCTCCTGTTCTAAAGATCAGACTCTATTCAATTAGAAACACAATCAAAGTTGGAAAAAAACAGAAAGAGGGGTATACTCCTCACTGTGATCACGTTAAATTTGATATTTGTACAAAAGACAAGAATCAGAGAGGAGAAGAGGGATGGTTCAACTAGCTTCTAGCTAGCTAAGTTAAGTGGGATAAAAAAATTCAAAATCTCCACAATTCCCATAAATATGCATGTAACATGAACAAGGGAATAAGGTGGTGGTAATAAATATATGTTGTCAACGGAAAAAAACAAAACAAGAATCACGAGACTAGTAATACTCACAGATGCATCAAAATAAAAAGGACTACTGTGTCTGTGTCCATGTCAGCCGCTGCAATGGTGCAGTAGAGTACAGCGAAAGAGTCAGGGGGGTGTGAACTGGGAATTGGGAATTAAGAAAAGGTTAGGAAGCAGAAGCGCGCAGAAGAAGAAGCAAAAAGAAATAGAAACAAGAAACAAGAAACAAGGGCATGATTGTTTAGAACTTACCAGATAGTTATCACTTTGGTCCCTTCCCTTCCTTCTCCTCTTCTTCACATCTCACACAACTAGACTAGACTAGGGGAAGAACTATAACCCATCTATTCCCCATTCTTATTTGATTATCGGGACTTGAAGCTGCCGGCGTTGTTAGCTGCTGCTGCTGCATTTTCTGTTTTCATATCTCGATTCTCACTTTTATTTACATACAGTACCCTCTGAAAAAATTCACAAATACATATTGACATATATCGAATAAATGAAAAATTCTTACAATTTGGTATGACTTTATATATTAATATGAGTTATACAATTTGACAAAAAATATAAAGTCAAAAGTAGTTAAATGGATCAATATTCTTTATTTAAATAATTAATAGAATTATCATTTTATAAAAAAAATTAAACAATAAGAATTATATGAAAGATACATTTTTTATTTTGATTGCAATATCAACAAGATCTTTATTTTATTAGTACATAAAAAATCATGTGAATTTATTTATTACATTATCAATTTTAGTTTATGATTATGTACTCATATTGACTCTTGTACATGGCTAGATAGTCCACCTGAGTTCAGTTGTTGACTCTCGTTACCTGATATTCTCGTGGAATGAATTCTTATTTTAAATTAAAAAAAATCCAAAGCAGGAAATATTTTTAAATAAGAACCTATAAATACTTTTAAATCAATAAAGCATACAAAAATATCTATAATAATAAAAATCCTTTAGTATGCATAAATGAAAGTTGATGGCTAAAATTAGTTTTATACAAAATATATGTCCTTGTACTAACTAATTTGATTTTTAATTACAAGAGACGCTTATTATGTTGACGTTCGTATTATCTTAAACTTTCGTCTAGTTATTCTTACCAACTCTCATTTATGTATACTAAAGGATTTTTATATATGTAATATCTGAATATTTTTGTCTTGGATCGATAGAGACATTATCTGAATGTTGGATATGAAAAATTATGATATTTATATTAAGTACTAACTTGTACTTTTGAAGTGTTAATTCTTATAAACGATTTTAATTTACTGTTAATGTATAATTTGTTTATATTATCATTCAATCATATATATATATATATAATTAAAATAATTATATATATATATATATTTGAAATCAAACTATTTTTTAATGATATGTTCCCAAAAAATTATTATTAATAATATGTTCAAAATGTTATTGAATGATAAATTTAAATATTTACTATCATGTCAAATATGATTAAACAAGATAATTTATGAACACTAGTATCTAAAGTTTTCACAGAAATATCTTCAAATATTTGATATTGATTTCGATTTTTTAACATAAAGTTTAAAGAAAAAGATTTTATCCTATTCTAAGATCAAATATAAGTTTCAATGAAGACTTATTGTGATAATATTATATTATTTGTAAATAAAAAAAGATAATATTATATTATTTGATGTTGTGGCATGTCATTTTTTTGGGGGGGGGGATAAGTTTACGAGTTTTATTTGAGAAACATGAATTGTAAAATTAGATACATGATTACTAAACCACGTATTTTAGGATCTCATCTACTAATTTTTTTTTAAAACTATATTTAAATAAATTCTCTAACATAATAACCACCTAAATGTGATAGTCGAAAAATAAGTACGTATTCTACTAATATTTTCTGTTATTCATTATCTCTAATGAATAACCACAGCTTTGCTTTTTCAATCATGAGAATAATACTTTACCAGATGAGAAAGAAGACCTTTATACTTCTTGCACTAATTTTACCCCTCCTCATTCTTTGTAGAATGTTTAAAAGTGTACAACTCATTCTGTCTTTCTTTCTTTTCTTTTTTTGAAAAAAAGTTTTTAATGAGATTTTGTTTTGTTTCACTTCACAAATGTTTTCCTTTTTTACTTTATCGTATGCCAGTCCAGTTTTATATTCTTAACCATATCAGCAAATAAGAGGGTTAGTACCTCTGCTGGTTTAGTGCTATATGCAATACTGATGGACAATTATGACCCGCACCCTGAGTCCTAAAATTAAACAACATATTTCCCTTCAAAACCCCTTTCTATAATCCTAGCTTCCTTTGAATTGTTTCTAGTTTTTGTTTTGGGGTAAACCGATAATAACATAAAGTTCAAGCTTCTCTCGTAAGCTTAACTTGGATGTTGAGTACCTTTTGAGATATTATTATTTAATTATATTCACATTGATCTATGAAGAAAGCGAAGAAAATTGTAAAGTGAGAAATAATTACAATATGGGTGGGGAGCCGGGACAGTTTAGCTTTGTTTTTCCAATAATGAGAATCATAGACATTATCAAAATAATCAGTTGTGGTATCTATCCGAAATAATTAGTCATCATTTTCCCATTGTTTTGCTTTGCCCCTCTATCTGCTTCTGCGTCCCTACTCTTTTACTTTCGCTTATTATCACAAAATGGATGCGCTTCTCATTTTACCTATTTGGATCCTCACTGGTCACTTATTCCCTATGGTTTTCAAGCAACTTTTTTTACCTCCTCTTTTCTTTCAAATTATTAAACCTGTAGCTTAGTATGCAAACACAATCCTACCCACCTATAAAAGTAAAAATAAATAAAATTAATGAGAGATAATTGAAGAAATATTAAAAACTTTACAAAAGAAAAAAAAGGACCATGAAAAAGTTCAAGTAAGCAAAATGTTGTTCTTCAGTTGTTCGAGTTTCTTAGTATTATTGATGTGATATTGTGAATGGACTGTACAGTAATTTGGGAAACAAATATTGTATTTTGTTAATTAACTCTTTCATGTATCTTGCTTATTGGAGTTCCATTTAGCTGAGAAGTTTGATGCATGAGCAGCTTATGCATGGTGTAGGGTGGGAGGAAGAAAGGAAAAATAGAGAAAGTAAAAGAAATATTTTGTTTTGGGGGCCATTATTATTATACAAAGGGAGGTGGAAAAGCTGTAAAAATTTCCCCAGTTATTCATGGGAACTTTTGGGGCCAATAATTCAATCACCTGGACACATCAGCAGAAGGAAGCCGAGCCGGGGAAGAGCCAAAGTTAGAGGCTCAATGTAAAGGTAAGGGAAAGCTAAACAGGGGTAGCTAGAGCTAGCTATTGTAAGCTAGTGAGTAAAAGGTACTAGTGGTCACAGAGAGCATACGTCTCTAGCACACATGATATTGAAGTTTGAAATATGTTTTTATCAATAAGAAGAAGAAGAACAAGAAGAAGAAGAAGAAAAGAAAAGGTAGAGAGAGATCATAGAAGCAACGGAAGGAAGTAATGTCGTCACCCAGAACAGTCTTTAATTCCCATCACGTTGTTCTATGTATGATGTATCCTTTGCCTTATATTTGCTAGAGATGCGCAATAGAAAAATGATAGGTATTCGAAATTAGAGACTGTGTTTGGTTGGTGACATTAAACAACAAAAGGAAAGCTACAAAGTGAAAAGAGGTGACTCGTTTGACGTGAGGTGAAGCCCACCTTCTTCCCATTTCTGTTCTTACTTGATTCCAATAATTTATTCTGAGAAGAAAAATGTAATGTCAATACCCAAAAACCTTATTGTTTCTCAAAAATTAAAATTATCCCTCTTTACGAGATTTCCTCTAGCTTTGGAATTGGAAATAACCTTGATGATGGCATAATTATTCCAATCTAATGACTATCCAGTTATTATATAAGGATTCGTCTGGATATATATATATATATATAAAAGGTTTTTAGTTTAGTGAGTTATTAAATATTTTATTGATTATTGATTAATTTTAAATATTTATTATGAATTTAATATTTTATAAATACTTAATAATAATAAATTCATCAGAGTATTATATAAATTCTTTAGCATATTTATTCTAAGAGAGATACCAATTATTGGATCAATATTTATAACCGTTACGCTATAACAGTAAAACTTTTTAGGATATTATTAGAGTATTTGTTAAGAGTAAAAAAATAGTAAATTTTAAATAAAAAATATATTTTTAAATTTTTAATATAATAAATATTTTATATTTTATTTAATATTTATTATCTTTGATTTTTTAACAAATGTGTGAAGACTTGTTACTTTTTAATCTGACCATGAAATTAACTTTATATTTAGATGTTTTTTTATTAATGGAACGGAACGGAATAGGTAAGAATGGAATGGAATAGAACATAGTTTCCATTTTTTTTATTTAGAAGTTTCATTAATGGAACGGAATTAACAATTACTTCGTGTGTTTCCCATTCCCTCTCAATTTTGGAGGAACAAAAGTTGGGTATTTGAGGGAAAATGGAAATGATTCCCTATGTGTTAGTTAAGTTCTTCTACGTTTTAAAACTCTCAAACAAAGCGAAGTTATTTCGCTTATCTCATCATTCCCTTTTCATTCTCCTCATTACCTATCATCAAAACACAACAGTAAGAGCAATTCTTAATTAGACATAATATATCAATTAGGTAATTAAATTATTATTTTACATATATAAGATTGTGAGATTTATAATAAAATTATAATTATTATTAACAATATTTTTACACATATTAATAATAATTTAAATAGTTAAAAAATGACATAATAGATTATATTTATTTAAAAAAATTTCTAAAATTAATTTTTTTGTTAGAATACTTATTAATGAATTCAAATTAAAAAATTTTGAATAAAAAAATTATTTTTAATTTATAATTAATTAAATATTTTATTTTTATTAAAAAAATTATTTTACCTTTTTTAGCAAATATCCAAAATTAAAATTAAAATACATGGAAAAAAAATCATAAGGGAAAAAGACTGTAACGTATGAAGTCTTTGACTGATTACTACTAATGGAACAAAAGTAAAGGAACAAAGGATGGAGTTGAAGAAGGGTGCAATGGTCAATTTGTAAAAGATGGCAGCATTGCTCTGCAGCTTCTTCCTCATGTGCGTGATTTAAGTGGGTGTGCGCGGGATCAATGTCAGAACTCAGAACCCTCTCTGTATCACAAACACATACGCACACACGTAGAATGAGAGAGAGAGAGTCACGGGTTTGTCTTGAAAGGCCCTTATTTCACAGTCCTATACAGACAGACACATATTCTCTCTCACTACATAACCGATGAGGGAAACAAAAATATAATGCCCCCCTACCAGACAATATTCTTCTACCCTAAACAGCTGAAATATTTAAAATATAATAAATAATAAATATATATGAGAAATTAAAAAAAACAAAAAACCAAACCGCATTACACAGTAACAACACTAGTACAGTAGTACTACTCATTCCATTCCTCTCCTCCAAACATTTTTATTCCGCCCCATTCTCATTTTCACTCACCTCCTTTACACTCAGGCGCTCTTTCTCTCTCTCATCTTTTTTCTACCTCTTCCTCTCCTTACTAGTTAGCAGTGTGTCTGAATCTGTGCAATGGCTCTTCTGCTAGACAACTGTGAAGGCATTTTACTCTCCTTAGACTCGCACAAATCGGTGCCGGCACCCTTCCTCACCAAGACATACCAACTAGTAGACGACCCCACCACCGATCACATAGTGTCTTGGGGCGAAGACGACACCACCTTCGTCGTTTGGCGCCCTCCCGAGTTCGCTAGGGATCTTCTCCCCAACTACTTCAAGCACAACAACTTCTCAAGCTTCGTTCGCCAGCTCAACACCTATGTATACACCTTCTCATCCATCTATACTTCGAATATTTCTTTCATCTTCAAATTAATTTCACCATTTACGTTCATCAAGTTGTTGTATTTTTCCACATATACATATATATTATATATTCTTTCTAACTTTGTTTTGCTTTCAAACATATATGTATATATATGAACTAGGGTTTTAGAAAGATTGTGCCAGACAGATGGGAGTTTGCAAATGAATTGTTCAAGAAGGGAGAGAAACACTTGCTGTGTGAGATCCATAGAAGAAAGACGGCTCAGCCTCAGCAGGTAGCATCCATGAATCATCACCCCCATTCTCCACTTGGAGTCAACGTCCCCACTTTCTTTCCTTTTTCCGGCAGAGTCAGCATCTCTCCTCCCCATGATTCCGATGAGCAACCCAATTGGTATGACTCTCCGCCACTCACTTCCCCAATAAGACCACCCACTTCCGTCATCAACGGAGCACCCAACTACAACAGTTCCGTCACTGCGCTCTCTGAGGACAATGAAAGATTGAGGCGAAGCAACAACATGCTCATGTCCGAGCTCGCACACATGAAGAAGCTCTATAACGACATCATCTATTTCGTTCAGAACCATGTCAAGCCTGTGGCTCCAAGCAACACTTACTCTTCTTCTTTGCTACTCTGCAATACACCACAAGCGTCGGCTGCAACTCCCATGAGTACTACTAGTAATGTTTCAATAGTGCAAAGGCCAATGAACCAGCTTCTGGGGTATTATTCTACTACTAACCCTAAGCAAGTCCCACACCTTCAACCTCAAGCACATGTTGTGAACTCTCCCACCAACACATCAAGGAGCTCTATAACCATTGTTGAAGGCCCCGGCAGTAACAGCTGCAAGACTAAGCTATTTGGGGTGTCGCTGCAGTCCAAGAAAAGGGTGCACCCTGAGTATGCATCTAATCCCACTTTTTCGGAGACCAACAAGGCCCGTTTGGTTTTGGAAAAGGATGACTTGGGCTTGAATCTCATGCCTCCTTCCACTTGTTAGTTCCAATCCACTGATTCTCTGAAAATCCCCAAGCTATATAGCTAGCTACTTTCTTTTACTTGCTTGATTTCTTTTCTTTTCTTTTTAAAAAAAAATATTTTTAAATCTTTCAGTTTTGAGTTTCAGAGAGAGAAGGCAGATGATACTGATGGAAACATGTGTGTGTGCGTGCGTGGTTGTGACTGTTTGTGATTCTGTGTACATATAACTTAGTGCCGATATTATCTTTGTTCCCCACCCATCATTCATTGATGTAGGTGGGTTTTGGTTAGATTAAAGATGAAATTAAAGCAAACTTTAAATGTTCAACTCCTCTTTTTGGTCCAGTAATTTTCTCATTTTTCAATGGTGCAATTTATTGCCCCGGATTGTGTTGTGTGGGATCATTTTCTTTTCGTCCTGTTCATTATCTCTTTTGCTGATTTTGATCTCTGCATGCTTCAGTTACATTAATGCAAACGAGAGAGAGAGAGAGTTATATGATAAAGCGTTCCTTACAGTTTTATTGGGTAAAAGGCTGAGAACTGAGAATGTAACAGCCTGGCTTCAAGACAAATTTCTAAGGCTTTCTTGACGAAGCCTCATTAATGGTGTCCATGTACGAAGCCAAGAACACAAAATACTTTGCATCTCAATTCAAAAACCGATGAAAAGACGAGTGATATTACAAAAGATCCATACTATAAAGGAGATGACAGCAAATGACAGATTCGTTAATCAAAAATCCCATTATTAGAAGTACGATTTGTGGTTAGTCTTCCTAATTAATTAAATAATATATAGTAATTAATATTGATTAATCTTATCATTATACTATGATTTATGGAAAAAGAAGGTTATCATAGTGTTTCACGGTCACGGAGCGAGGGTTTATAAATCTACTTCTCGAATTTATGATCAATTGTCAGTAGGGCAGAGAAGGAAACCCCCTATCCGCTCCCCCCGGCCCATAAGAACGAAAGGAGGGAGAACTAGAGAGAGATGTAAGATAATAGGAATAAAATATATATTCAAAATAGTGTTGAAGATTTTTAAGAAAAGAACAAGGATGTGAATTATTCGATGAAAGCGAGATGTGAGGAAACTGACTAAAAATGTTGTTCGAAACGTTTCTATCAAGGCTTCTTCTATACTTCTTCTGAGGACCAGAAACCTTGGCCTTTCCCCACTTTAAGTAGTCATCTGATTAACGTTTTCACAGCACTCTTGGGATTCCACTCTCTTTCTTTTTTACCCCACCCCACTTCACGTCTCCCGGGTCTTTTTATTTTTCACCCTTTTGCTTATTACAGAGACATAAACACGAGCATTGTGAAAGAGAGTGCCTTGACCGGTTGATGAACACTGAACAATAGGAAAATGTTTTTTGAACAATATATGTGCCTTTGCCTGGAACTTCATGAGTCTTGCTCTTTTGAGTTGAGTCTTCTTTTCTTGTCGCATTGTCCTACTCCTACATCCCTATACGGGTAAAGTGTCCCATAAAGTTTGTCTATGCATTTTCACAGGCTACTGCTTTCCTTGACTCCTGCGTTTTTTAATTTAATGTATTGTATATTTGTAGTGTTCATAATTTCATATTCCTGCGTACTGCGGAGTATTAAAATCTTAAACAGAGAAACTCTGAGAGAAATCAGAGAAAGCAACATAAGAAAGATCTATTTTTGGGTCTCTAGAGCAATAAAGATGGTTAAAGTTAAGAGGAATATAAAATAAAATAATATAAAGCTGGTATAATTTCGTCTCATAATAAGAACCAAAAAGTGTAAAAACAAAAAGACTAAATTCAAAAGAAAAAACACCCAACCCTAGTTTAGACAAGTCTATATTTCCTTGTATATTTAATTTGTGGTCTTTTATGTTCATTTGGGTTCCTCTTGGGTGAGCGTCACAAATGACAAGTGTTTGCACGTGTAGAAGCAGCTAGGATTGGAATATTGTCAGATAAGGTTCAGGTCCGAGTGTCCGGGGCGACTAGAGAGTGCAGAGCAGTGAGATGGAGTTTGGAGAAGAGAAAAGTGGGTGATGGGTTTCAAAAGTGGATCCCGATCAAGCGGGTAAACACGCTTTGGGTTTATGACTTTAAGGGCATTTGAGATTGAGCTGTTGCTAAATGCTAAACAGCCGTATCGAACCACTCACCAAAAGGAGTTTTCAAAGCATTATTAGACCAAAAAAATAAATTCAGAACTGAAAAAGAACATTTGCGGTTAAGGAAAAGATGCTAAAATTAAGGATACAATTTGATTAATATATTTAATTGTGTAATCTATTTTTATTCTATAATTATATGATTTTTTTTGTAATCTTTTTATTATTTTTTTATTAATATTTGTACTATATATATATTATACAATTACGATAAAAGGAATTATCAATAAATTATCCTACAATTGTATTTATTTGATATGGTATCAAAGCCTCCTTCAATCTCTTTTTCTTAACACTAAGAATTGAAGTATGTCCTTTATTCACAATTGTTATTTCTGTTCATATCATTTCACTGTAAAATTTTCTTTTAGTGCCATCATGACTGAAGCAAGTGGTGCCAAATCATCAAAGAAGAACGAATCTTCGACTATTGTGTCTTACCTCCATTTGCAGGAAACTTTTTCTCTCATCACAACTCTTGCATTCACTGCTAAGTCAGGTATGTCTTTTACTAGAATTATTGATTGGATAATTGACTTTGACGCAACAGACCATATAACTTGTAATCATTATAAGTTTAGTCATTTATCTCCTAAATGTTCCAAAATCACTATTACCACTGCTAATGGTATATCATCTCCAGTTATTGGAGTTTGTACAGTTCCATTATCTTCCACGTTAGAAATCGATGATGTCTTATTTGTGCCATTGTTAAATTGTAATATTCTCTCTGTGAATCAATTAGCCAAATCTCATAATTGTGTTGCTCTATTTTTTCCTACTCACTGTATCTTTCAGAACATCCATACTCAGGAGAAGATTGGCAGTGGTAGACAAATAGGAGGGTTGTACTATCTTGAAGATGGATTCCAATATTCCGATAAAAAAGGACAAGCTCTTGTGGTAAATGAAGATTCGATGAATAAGAAAAAGGAAGAAATTTGGCTATGACATAGGAGATTGGGACATCCTTCCTTTGGTTATCTTAGGAGATTATTTTCATCATTGTTTCATGGATGTAATCTTTTAGACTTTGTTTGCGAAACTTGTGTAAAGGCAAAAAGTCATTGTACTACTTTTCTTTTGAGTGATCATAAAATAGATTTACCTTTTTCATTAGTTCATTCAGATGTTTGGGGACTGGCCCCAATTTTTACTCTTAATGGGATGAAGTGGTTTATAACTTTTGTTGATGATTGCACTCGCATGACTTGGGTTTATCAAATGAAACACAAGAGTGATGTTTGTTCAATTTTTTGCATGTTCCATCAAATGATAGAAAAAAAATTGACATTTATTGGAAGTTACTCAGTCTCTATTAATTGGGGGTCATGTTCTCATTTACTTGTGAAATGAAACTTTAAATTCGGTAGTCTACTTAATAAATCGTACGTCATCCAGTGTTCTTAATTTTCGAAGACCATTGGATGCCCTTTTTTATCATTGCACTCTTTCACTGGTAGTACTTTTGGCCCCACAAATTTTTGAGTATGTAGTTCATGTTCATTTGCATTCGCGTCAACGAACTAAGCTTGAGTCTCGTGCTTTGAAGTGTGTTTATGTGGGATATAGGAACAATAAAAAAGGCTACAAGTGTTATGATCTAAAAACTCGAAGGCTTTATGTTTCCATGGATATTACCTTCCACGAGACCGAACCTTTTTACAGGGCACCGACTCCTAATTTACCATTTCAAGAGGAGAATTCAGACGAAATGATAAATTATGAAGAACCGGAGACATTTTTTTACCAAAAATTCATAAAATATTTATTCGTCTGGAGATTCTTCAGGACAAGGTGAATTTTCAAATGAAAGGGAAGAGTTATCGGTTGTTGAACCAGAGACTTCTCATATTGAAGATAATGCTCTTCATAATAGTACAATGTCGCCCAATAATTCAACACAACCACTGAGGCAGTCTTCTTCAGAGATTCCTCCAGAGGTATCCACTAATCCTAATTCCACTTGTAATAATGATCTTTTTCTGAATCTCAAGTGTCTCAATATCGTCTTCCACCTCATTCTAATCATGTTGTACCACCTGTTAAATATGATCCTGATCCTAAATCCAAAGTTAGATACCCCATTAGTAATCATGTGTCTTGTCAAAAACTATTCAAATCATATGTGTCTTATGTGCTACAGTTATCATTTGTTCCTATTCCTAGTAAAATGCAAGAAGCTCTAGCAGATGATAGATGGACTCAAGCCATGGCAGAAGAAATGGCAGCGCTTGAAAAAAATGATACTTGGGAACTTGTGACTCTACCGAAAGAAAAAAAGAATGTGGGATATAGATGGGTCTTTGCGGTCAAGTATAAAGCAGATGAGACAATCGAGAGGTATAAAGCTCGATTGGTTGTGAAAGGATATACACAATCTTATGGGTTGACTACCAGGACGAGGACACTTTTGCACCTGTTGCCAAACTTAATACTGTTAGAGTGCTCCTGTCTTTGGCGATGAGCAGAGATTGGCCACTTCTTTAACTTGATGTAAAAAAATGATTTTTTACATGGAGATCTTACAGAGGAACTGTATATGGATCCACATCCAGGTGTGAAAAAATACTCAAATGTTATAATAGTGTGTAAACTCAAAAAGGCGTTGTATGGGTTAAAACATTCACTACAAGAAAACAGCTATTTTACAGCGGATTTGAATCCGCCGCAATTACTTCAAATTTTGCGACATATAAAAAATTGTCTCAATTTGAGAGGGATTTTGCGACAGATCCATTTGTGCCAGATTTTTCACCCCAATTTTTTTTTGTGACACTTCCATCGTGAAATTTTATTTTATTTTTTTGTAAAAAAAGGTTTGCGGCGGAACTATCTATCGCAAAATTAATAAATATAATAAAAAAATTCTGGAGAAAAATTTTAAAAATAGAAAAAAAAAATTTACCACTAAAAAATTCGTCATAAATAATCCACAACAATTTAAAAAATAAATTTGCAGTGAAACTATTTGTCACAAAATTAATAAATATAATAAAAAATTCTGGAGAAAAATAAAAAAATATAAATAAAAATTAAGAATTTGAGGCAAAAAAATTTGTCGCTAATAATCTGTCGCAATTTAAAAAATACATTTGTAGCGGAACTATCTGTCGCAAAATTAATAAATATAATAAAAAATTCAGGAAAAAAAAAAAATAAAAAATTCAAAATAATTTGTGACAAAAAAATCCTCCACAAAATAATCCACAGCAATTTTAAAAATAAATTTGTGGTGAAACT
Organism: Ormosia semicastrata; assembly: GCA_029884595.1. Classification (NCBI taxonomy): domain Eukaryota; kingdom Viridiplantae; phylum Streptophyta; class Magnoliopsida; order Fabales; family Fabaceae; genus Ormosia; species Ormosia semicastrata. The sequence continues at coordinate 8,220,095 of JAQQTO010000046.1, read as the reverse complement.
ATCCACCGTAAAACTATTAAATATAATAAAAAATTCTAGAGAAAAAATAAAAAAAAAAAAATTTGGGCCAAAAAAATCCACCGCGAATAATCCGTTGCAATTTAAAAAATAAATTTGGTTGCTGCTTAACAAATCCCACTCTGCTGCCTCATCTCATATAACCCTCAGACTATGTCTCTGTTTCCACCACAAATATTCTCCCTAACTCTATTCGCTTTCTCTCTCTTCCCATCTATCTCCACACACACTCTCTCACTCTTTTGTACCCCATAAAGCCACCCCTCCCCACACCAAAACTCCACACACACTAATTCCCTTCTTCTATAACAATTCCACAATACAACCCACATACACTCATTCGTTGAAACAAGCTTATTTCCATTCTGCAAATTTTCACAACTACCACCATATGTGATCGTCAGATTCTGGTGAAAACCGCCGCAGCGCAACCAAGCCCCTACAGAACCCTGCTAGTGTCAGAGTTGCTCCTCCTTCGCCACCAAAACAAGAGCATTTCACATGCCCTCGCTGCGACTCCACTAACACCAAATTCTACTACTACAACAACTACAACTACTACAACATTTACGGTGTTGGAAATGAAGTGGAAAGGGATGCGGTGAATGGAGAATCCTCAAAGGGGTTGCTGCTTGGGATGATGGACATTTTCTTGAGAATGAGATTGTTGTGGTAGTTGAAAGAAATTGTGAGATGGTGTTATATGTTGCTGAAACACGTTGGATTATATATATATATATATAAGAGTGTTGTTCTAATATAAGAGTGTTGTTCTAAATCTTCTCTCTTTTACAAAAAATTTCACTGATATAAATTCAGTGTTTCCTTCAAAATAAGTAAAATAACAAATAAGAAAATATTTAATTTTATTTTTTTAATCCATAATTTTTGCGGCAGATATCTACGTCGCAAAATTGGCATAATCTGCCGCAAATGGCTCTGCTAATTAAATTTGCTCTGCCAATCCGCCGCTAAATCCACTGCCATTTGCAGTGGATTTTTTTGCAGCTAAAATTCTCATCAAATTAGTGGCGGAAACATTCACTGCAAATTAGCGGTGAAAAAATCTGCCGCAAATTAGCAGCTGAAAAATCTGCTGCAAACACTCCATTTCTAACAACGAATTCGACATATCTCTGGAGAATTTTGTGACAGATTTGTGGCGAAAAAATTCGTCGCAAATTTGCAGCGAAAACTAAAATATGCCGCAAACTATATTTCAACGATCGTTTTGCGATGGTCACGAATCCACTGCAAATTCACCGTAAATAAGCGATTTGCAATAAATTTTAGCTGATTTGCGTTGAATTTATCATTCGCAAATCGCGATTTTTATTGTGGTGATTCTCCAAGAACTTGGTTCAATAAATTTACCAAGTCTATGAAGAGCTTCGGATATAAATAAAGCAACTCAAACCATACTTTGTTTTTAAAGCATCGAATGGGACATGGTAAGGTTACAGGAGATGATAAAAAAGAAATTGCTTTTTGACCTTAGAGTTTGAAATGAAACAATTTGGAGATTTAAAATACTTTCTTGGAATCGAGGTAGCTCGCTCAAAGAATGGTATTTTCTTATCTCAATGAAAATACATTATTCTTGATTTGTTAATTGAAACAGGTATGCTTGGATGTAAGCCTGCGAATACCCATGTTGAACAAAATCACAAGTTGGTTAAGTGTTTGCATGCAACTTCTACCGATAAAGCAAGGTATAGAGACTTGTGGAAAAATTAATTTATTTGTCCCATACTAGGCCAGATATTACTTATTCAGTATGCGTAGTGAGCCATTTTATGCATGATCCTCGTAAACCTCACATGGATGCTGTGGAACGCATATTATGATATTGGAACACATATTATGATATTTAAAGTCTGCTCCGAGTAAAGGGTTGTTGTTCAACAAGAATAATCACTTGAAGGTAGAATGTTACACTGATGCAGATTGGGCTCGTTCATCTAACGATAGAAAATCTACATCAGGATACTTCACTTTTTTAGGGGGCAACCTTGTGACTTAGAGGAGTAAAAAACAACTGGTGGTAGCAAGGTCAAGTGCAGAAGATGAATATAGAGGCATGACTTTTAGAGTATGTGAGTTACTATAGTTGAGGAACTTGCTTAACGATTTAGGTGTTAACTCTCAGAAGGCAATGAAGTTGTATTGTGATAACACTTCTACTATAGAAATTGCTCATAATCTAGTCCAACACGATCAGACGAATCATGTGGAAATTGATAGACATTTCATTAAGAAAAAACTTGAAGCTAGAATCATTGTTTTTTCGTTTGTGAAGTCTGAAGACTAACTAGCCAATGTCCTTACCAAAGCTGTTGCCAGCAGTGTTTTCGGTCACTCTTTAGACAAGTTAGGCATGTGCGATATACATGCTCCAACTTGAGGAGGAGTGCTAAAATTAAAGATATGATCTGGTCAATATTTGATTTGGTCAATATCCTTAATTGTGTAATCTATTTTTATTCTGTAGTTGTAGGATATTTCTCTGTAATTTTTTATTCTTTCATTATTAATGTTTATACTATATATATTGTACAACTACGAAGAATAGAATTATCAAAAAATTCTTTCATAATTGTGTTTATTTGATAAATAAAACATTGAGTTCCGCTTTGCTTTCTTGCCTGCTCAGGCCCATGGGAGATCATGCTTTGTGATTTTACTAACAAAAGTACCACAATCTGAGCTAGCTAATATTCACATGGGGAACAAAACTTAATTAGCTCTAACCTTTTGCTCTAATTCTTACTTCTAACTTTATTTAATCTTCCTCTATTTGTTACTTTTAATCATATTTAATTGAGTTGATAGACACATAAAAAAAGATTAAATAAAATTAAAGACAATAGTTAGAGCTGAAAGTTAGAGCCAAAAATTAAAGCTAAATTTTATTCATCCATGACCAAGAAGAATCATCATCATGCAGCCCGGTTCTATCTACTTCTATTTGTTGTTGAAATTCTCGTGGAATATTTTTGGGCCTGCTTCAACCAGCTCTCTCCCAGTTCCACTCAAAACAGTCTCTCTTCAAACGGATCAAAATTCCGAGCTTCACAATGTGATAAGTTGGACCTCTGTTTTCCAGGCCCATAGTATCTACCATCGCAAATATCTTACAGTTTAGCCTATGTGATTTGTTGTGCCGAAAAAAAAAAGAAGCCTATGTGATTTTACTTGACATCACTTTGCTCTCTGTAAGTGGCACTTCCTTCCTGTGATTTCCTTCGTTATATAGTACATAACCTCCTCCTGATTTTTTTCATCTAATTTTTAAAGGAAGGCACATGTTAGAGTTTATAAATTTCTTTTTAGCTAAATTTTAATTGTATTTGTGCATGTTTTATAACAAAAGTAAAGCATTGTTTTATAATATGAGTAAATCATTGATAATTTGTTAATTTGTTCATCATCTTCTTGACGTGGGGTTTGATTTTTTTCCCTATTTTTTGATAATTGAATATTTGATGTTTTCTATAAAAATTTCTAAGTTATTTATGAAGTTGTTTTTATAGCTCTAACATATATTTTTTGTTGAAAATTGAATGAAAAAATCACAGGGTAATTGTGTGATTAAAGAGAAAACCATAAGAAAAATACAAAGTAATACTTTTTAAACCACAAGGATGCAAAGTAATTTTGAGTCAAACTAAGGAGGTAAATTGTAATCCATCCTAAAAGTTTTGTTTATGAAAAGGCTGTATAAGATTAAAAAATAATAATTCATTTCATTTATTCATCACAAACACAAAGTTAATTCGTTTTTTGTTTCTTGTTTTATTTCAATGATGCTTTTAAAATCATATTTCTTTTCATTAGATTACATAATCTTATATCTATTCACATGTAAGGTGACAAATTAAATTCGAAAGGCCGTATAATATTTTAATAATATTTAATAGTGATATATATATATATATATATACATGTTTAGTGAGAGAAGTTTTTATTATGAGAGGATGAGATGATTAAATATTGATCATGCAACCATATATGGATGGTCAAGATTAAAAATTACTTAAAGGTCATGTGAACTTAAAAAAGTTACATGTATTTATGTTCTAATCTTTATCATTCATATAAGATCTAATAATCAAGATTCATTTCTCTCACCTCTTATAATAAACACTCTCATTAAATCTTATATTAATGATTAAGATTAGAACATAAATGCATATAACATTTTTTAAGTGATCACATGACCTTTAAGTAATTTTTAATCTTGATCATTCATATATGGTTATATGATCAAAATTTATTATTCTCACCCTCTCCCAATAAAAGTCATCGTCTCATATATATATATATATAAAACTAGAAAATGATAAGTGATCGGTTAGAGTGAGGAATTGCCACTCATGCTACCTAAATTATAAAAAAGAGCTTTCAAGTTTTCATTCATTATCATCGATTGCATCTGTATGTTTTCAGTTTCCCTAAACCCTAATATTTTATTTTGACAACGTTGGGGCTTTTCTATGTTTGCTCAAATCCTGTCTTTCACTTCAAAATAAAACATATTGCTATGGATCTCATATCTCCAGATCTAGTAAAGATCAACTTGTAGGTACGCAGCATATGCTTACAGCTTACCGAACCTTTCTCTACCGCTCAACATAAAAGCACATATATAGTCCAAGATTGGTGTTGAAGAATGCACCACCATTTAGCAAGAGCATAATCGGCCCCGTCTAAACATTCATATTCAATTTCAACCATAACTTAAAGAGAGGATAATATATTATTTTCAGTTATTTCTTAATTTTTTTATGCACTTTTTTTTGTAACTGCCTTATACTATAAACTCCATTTTATACATGATTATATCAATGATAAACTCACTATCATTTTAACAATTTCTTGAACAAGCTAGTAACATCATACATATATGTATATATTTCAGAGGAAGTCTAAGACTTGGTATAGGGATGGAAAAGGCAGGCTAAAAGAAAGACAAAGCAACCTCAATGAAAAATTTTAACCCATGATCAAGAATAACTTGGTATGTAATAATTTCAAATAATCGTTATCCACATATATAATAACTATGCTGCAAGAGACTACTCAATTCATGACCTATGCATACACTAGTAGGCAGAAATTAAGTTGTTGCGGCAGCTGGATGGTAGGTTTCTTTTGATTGGTTTTAAACTTCTAATGTAAGGGATCTAATAATTCAAATTGGACACGTGATCGGATCAAATTAGTGCATTTGGCTTGAGGCGCTCCAGCAGCGAAATGTTAATTAAGACTCAAGAACTAATCAGGTGGACCACTATTTGCCTCTTTTGTTTTTTGAAAAATGCTAATTAAATTCACACAATTATGGAGGGAATGGGACCACTAAATTTACCGTTGGTTTTTTGGATTGGATCAAACCACTGGTCAATTCTGCTTATTTAAAATGGTCGCTGTAATCGGCTACGGAAGTTATTAGAGCTAGTTGCAGCTTTAAGAAGAAAGATGCTAAATTGGGAATTCCTGGCAACAACCAACTCGTGAGATCAGCATGACATTATGACGCAAACCACCATACACATGCAGCAAAGAAAGCAATATTGCCGGCAATAAAACTCTGCTCTACCAAACTCCATTCCATGTAAACACACCTTTTTTTTTTACCCTTCCAGTACTGGACTGGCGTACCGTGAAAATGAGCTAACAGAATGTTGAATCCAAACAACTGGTTGGATTCTTGGACTGTATGATTTGCGTAATTGGGCAACCAGAAAATGATCCAACTTGCTAGTGATGAAAATCATGCACCCACAAACGCATGCATATGCTGTTGCAGCAGGCACACTGTTTTACAGACATGCAGACCTGGGACCATTACAGATTGTAACCATATCATTAGTGTTTTCTTTTTCTTTCTTTTTTTCCCCACGTTAAATATTAAATAATTGATCTAGTCTGCTCCAAGCCTGCCCGCGTTTCCCGATGGGGGAACTGGAGAGAGAGGGAAGAGTGAGAAAAAATATTTAAAAATAGGTGAGAATTGATTTAGTTTGTGTCATAATGTTTAGTTTGTTTGAATGTCTTTTTGATAATAATAATTGAAAAATTCTTGTGTATACCATGCACATTATAGTTGAATGTATTAGATTAATTAAAATTTAATATTTTTATAAATTTTTATAAAATTAATTATATAACATAATTATTTATAAAAATATTAAATTATAATTAACCTATTACACTCAATTAAATATTTATGATTTAGATAAAAATTTCTCATAATAATAATATATCAAATAGAATCAATGTAAAAACAAATGGGATCGGGGGAAGAGAAGATAAATTGATGACCGGGGATAATGCAATTGCAAAGTAAAAATAAAAGTTATATTATTCACAGAAATAATAAAGTACCTCACATGTAACCAAAAAAAAAAGTAGCTTACAAATTTTACACGAGCCATCACAACCATTCATTTTTATCGTTATTTTTTCCTCTCTTACTTATTCCTTACATCTTTTTATTCATGTCTCTTATGTAAAGTTTCTGTGCAAGAAACATTTATGTAAAAATAACACACACCAACTGGACCATCTGAGGCCTTATAACAGGTCTGTCATGACCAAAACAAATTTTAATAGACCGATCATATAAGTTAACATTTGTATTAGGTAGGTTCTTTTTCAAGCTACAAGTCCAAGAAGCTCGGGTCAACCTGACTGAAGTCTTACTTGCAAGACTCGACTAGATAATATCCAAATGGGAAATGATTTGTTAAACATGTGTCCAATACAATCCACCAACAGCTTATCGGATTCAATATCACAAAAGAACGTTAACGACTTGTATAACGTCATAACGTCATTCTAATGTTTAGAGCCCTAAATGACTTGAATGGCGGGTATCCGAGAAACCTGTCCTCAGATTGTAACACTCCTCTATTTAATAACCACGACACAATCGTCATTATACTACGGTCACTAAATTTTAACGTGCTACAACTCAAATAACAAGTTTTCCAAAATTAATCATTTTACATATAAGGGAAATATGAGCCACGAATGAATAGTTACACATTCTGTCGTTTTAAAATATAGTTCGACAAGATATACTCGAGATACAACATATAAAACTGGTTAATTACCTTAAAACATACATATACTCAAAATAACCCTTATACAAGTAATGCAAAAGAAACATAAACTACCCTTAATGACACCACGACTAAGGAGTTAGGCACTCCATCGGATCCATCTCGGAATCCTTCCTCGGTTCATCTGAAGACACAAGGATAGGGAAGAGGGCGGTCTCTCGGGCAGGTACCCTAGTAGCTGATGCCATAGAATCCTCGTCCTCTCTAAGGGTATGAATCAGATCATTCCATAGCTCTCGAATGTGTACGACAACTCCGGATGCACCGATGTAGTGAGAACCAGGAGAGGATCTTCAATCGCAGTCCTCTTCACGGTTAATGTCAGATCCTCAATGATACCATTTACGCTCGTCGGCCCAGTCGACTCGCCAAGCATTGACACCCCCGGTGAACTCAATCATGACAAAACCAATAGAGCCCCTTCTTGTTGCCCTTGTCAAACGCAGGAGATCAAACCAAGTAAAATCTAGGAGATTCAACCTCGTCCCTTTTACTGTTTTTAACCCAAAAAAATCATATAGAACAAGAATAGTGCAAGCAAGAGGTGAGATATCCTACATCATTACCAACATGGCAGCAAAGGAACATAACACAAATGACTAAGTCATTCCATACATATAGATATTGCAGATATATTCAAGTTATCAATTTCATAGGCATATATCATCAAAAAAGCATATCCCACGATAATATAAATATTAACAGCACTATAACAACAGATAACCACCATAGATATATAAATAATAAATCATGTCACCAAAATATGTATGTTGACCATGCCATGACAATTATGTGAACTGACAATGCATATGCACAATATGTATGCTGACCATCCTCATGTACAATGTACTCATTTCCTACTCCATGGAGTTAGATAAAAACATTCGGAGAGAATGATCAAGAGATTTGTCTGTATCGCGGCTGCCGAGGCCTTCAAGTGCTAAAATTCTCAATTTATTAACGTGCACATCATGACATTGTACAAGACATTCTACACAGATCTCAATATATATAGGACAGTGTCTCAGTCCTAATCGTCGGTGCGTTTGTATCGGTCTGCTCCACGGACAGAAGAGCTACCAACTGTCCATTGTGAGGTACCCACACCCCGATGCCCCCAAGGTCAATAAGAGACCTACACTTGTCTATTCGCACCTGCACCAAGGTGTGATTCAACTCCTAGGCAACATGACCTTAACAATAGTTCAACCACCGTTGTACCATTCCCAATGGTATTGAAGCAATCCGTCCATACAATTGTTCAATACCATTTTCATCAGTGATATTATATAACTGTCCATACGACTACATAGTACCACTGTTAACTGGGTTTCCTCTGATAATCAGTCATTTTTGACTAAATCGTCTACCTGATGTTTCTGGTTATAAAAGCAAACCACATCTGACTAAATCGTCCACCTGATGTTTCTTGGTTCAGTACTTTGGTTCCATAATCATAATGTTAATGCATGCTTCAATCATGTTCATCATGTCAGACTATATCAATCATGCCTCAATGCATATAGATTCAATGTGTATATATATATATATATAATACATATATATAGATTTACAATGATAGCATCACTTATCCAAATTCACATGCCATATAGAGCCCAATCATTCGTCCAAAAATCTTCGCTCCCAATTATGGACCCACCTCAAGTCAATATTAAAACCTCCAAGGTGAACACATACTATTTAAAGTTGTTACGAAAGTTATGCTTCAATTCCATTATATTCTTGCGTTAACTCTATTAGAATATTTACTTTGAGTTCCTCACACTCATGATTTTTCTTTATCCAAAACCTCACACTAAGTTGTATAATAAGGTTGTGTTCATTATCCTTTTCACATTATGAACTCCTACTTAAGTGTCTATTCATTTAATTAGTTAAATTCTAACTTGTTACAAAGCCTCCTAATGAGTGCCCAATGAGTTCGTGAGCCTCCAAGGGACTAGAAAAATCAAACAATTCTTCATTATCCTTGATTTCACGGCCTGGAGTACAAGGCCGTGTCAAATTACGTACACGGCCTAGGTTGTGTACTCCTCTGGAAGAACCTGAAAACGTGCCTAAATTGAGTTGCCCGATTACACAGCCGTGTAATATTACATGGCCTAGGCCGTATGACACTCTGTCATGTGCATTGAGCTGGGTTTCCAGTGGAAAACACGGCTTGAGCCGTGTAAATTCACACAGCCTGTGAATCTATACCAGATATCATGAAAATGAGCTTCTCCAAGCTTCCAAATCAAATGGGTATCAATCCATATACATATTTAAGCATTTAGACACATACAAATCCATCAAGATTCATGATGACAAGCATAGAAAATCATACAACACATCCAAATCAAATCATTATCAAAAATCACAAATAATGTAAGAAACTCACAATGGATTCCTTACCATTAACACCAAAGACATTTCCCTCACCACTAAGATTGGGTGAAGAGGATTATCTCCCTTTTACCTCAAGAGAAAACGAGAAAAAGAGCCTTCTTGGTGCTCTTCTTACAATTTTCATCCAAGACCTCAAAGAAAACTCTAAGATGGTGAAACCCAATGAATCCAAAATCAAAGCTTGAAAGGGAAGTCCTTGATCACAATTGTGGCCAAGGACCACGAAAATGAGATGGAGAAATAGAAAATCTATGATCTTTTACCTTAAAGCTTCAAGCTTTGAGCTTCAATGGTGGAAGAAGATGAAGATCGATTTAGGGGATGACCACCAAGGAGAAAAGTCTTAGGATGATGAGAGGAAGCAAGAAAAGCTTGGTTGCTTACCAATGGTGGTGTGTGGCCGTGTGGGAGAAGAGAGGAAGAGAGGAGTGGGCGTGAGAGAGATGAGAGAACGTGAAATGGGTTGGAAATGGGAAAGTGGAAGTGAAAATGTGATGACTTTTGTCATCTTTTTCTCCTCCCAGCCATGGAGCCCACATAAGGAGAGAGGAAAATGTGGTATTGGGTAGGAAGCTTCCTTGAGTAGCTTCGCACGCTTCTCGATAAAGTAAAGGGTGATGATGTCACTTAGATGCTATCATAAAAGTGATCAGATAGAAATAATTTGCTAGAATTATTATCTAGTGGATAAATTTTACAATTAGCAGAAATAATATTTTATTATTCCACGGATAATAAAATATACTGTGATTTTATTTATCAGATAAAATCTCGATAAATGAAAACTTCGTAAATTGTGTCCAGCCTCGGGTTTAGTAAGATCCTCCGTCAACGTTTCTACAGTTCAAAGTTTTCCAACCTTAGGGAAAATATTTCATTTTCTCAGCCTCGCTTAACGTGCACACAAATTGAGAAAAAATATTAAAATAATCAAACAATTCAAAAAAATTTAAAAAATTCTCAAAAATCATAAATATTATAAAATAATTATTTATCATGAAATAAGTAATTTTTGGAATGTTACACGGATCATCTATATAAATCGACTTGACTGCTTAGGTCAGACATGTTCCATCTTTTACCCAGACACTACACAAAATTCGCTATTTAGCGATGAATATTAGCGAGGGAATGTTCTCTCGCAATTCCCTCGCTAATTAGCGAAGATTTTGCAAGGGATTAATGAGAAAAAATTGGTCCCTCCCTTAATTCTAAAAATAAATGCAAGGTGGAAAGACCTACTGAATAGTGAAGGAATTGCAAGGGAAATTTTTCCTTGTTAATAAAAGTCCTTCGCTAAATATATTAGCGAGGGAAAATTCCCTTGCTAATGTAAGTATCAATTTAATCATTTTTAGGGAGGAAATTAGCAAGGAAATTCCCTCGTAAAACTTGGTAAAATTTTAAAATTGAAATATTAATACTTGACAAAACTTACGAAACAATTTTTATTTCCACTGAAATTTCAGAAATCCATCTCCAAACGTTATGAACCCTGTGTTTCAACCATCACTGCCATCAAATAATCACCCACAAAAATAGAACCACTCGTGACACCACGCAGTACCCACTCACAAACAGCCACGCCCAAAATAGAACCAAGCCCACACCGGCCACTAATACATTGTCACACCCCCCATTTTAAAGTCGTTGACACCCCCTGTGTGCGCCCTCTCGCCGTCTCACTGCGCCGCTGCTCGCGTCGCACCTCCACCCAGAATTCACTCCAGATCCGCAGTCAGAACCGTGACCCAAGACCACCCTGTCGCACCTCTACCCATATCTATGTCACATCTCCATCAGATCTGCGAGCCTTCGCCCAACAAGTCGTGCCTCTGTCGTAAGCTCCTACGCGAGTCCATCATTCCCAAGCATCCTTCCTCTGCACTCGCCACCGAGTCAATACTTCGACTTTCATCCCTGCCATTGCGTGGTTGACACCCTCAAACCCTATTTTTTATCCTCTGTTTCATTTTACAATTCAAGAAACTAAAAAGGCTCTTTCTGTTGACTTGGTGGTTGGGTGCTGCAAACATTTCCCTCAAAATTATCTCACATTGGGTGTTCAGTTGAGTATAATTAGAGTACTTGCCCCAGGGTGGGCTATCCTTGGAGTTCCGGGATCGTGAGGAATTGTGGTTGACTTTTTGGTTAGAGGACTCACATTTCTCTCATCTCCTTTGATCCTCAGTTGCCTCTTCTAGGTTTATATACTTCAAGGACCGTTGCCGAAATTCTTGCATGTTCTCTGGCTTTTTCTTGGCTAAAGACGTAAAGAACTCGGAACCAACCCAGAGACCACTTATGGCATAATGTAGGGCAATTCTATCGTCAAAGTTTTTCACATTAGTGCATGCTGCGCTGAATCTTTTAACATATTCGCGAAAGGGTTCATCACGCCCTTGGCGAATCTTAGATAAAGATTCAACAGACTTGAGTTGTTCTCTGCTAGTAGTGTACTAAAGCAAGAAACAATGTCTGAGGTCCGACCAGTCATTAATAGATCATTGTGGTAAGGTAACAAATCATCTGATGGCTCCTTTCTTCAAGGAAAGGGGGAAGGCATGACATAGTAGCTGCGTGGGTTTCCCATGGAAACACATAGATTGGACGTAAGCATCTATGTGTTCCTGGGGATCCGTAGTTCCGTCGTAGAGTTCCATATTGGTCGAGAATTTGAAACTCCTTGGGACTCGGTACTCCAAGAATTGAACAGGAAAAAAAAGGTTGTTCTTGAACGTCATGGTCCAGGTTGTTATGGACAACATAAACATAGTGGCGTCAGCATGCAGTATCCTCTAATCATTATCCGCATTCTGCCTTCCGTTCTCGCATTGTGATTTGGGTTGATCTGCCTACACAGCTCGTCCCATATTTTCCAATCTGTAGTATTATTCTTCTAACATTGTCATATGTTTGTTGCACCATATCTTGGAATCGGTGTCTGGATATATAGGATTGATTCGTGTGTTCTGGGCAAGATACACGATCATCAACTTTAAAGTTTGAGAGTCCCAGGTACTGATTCACCAGAATTCTAGACCCCTGAACTTTCGAATTAGCTCTTTGCATGCGGATTCCAAGTCTATCCCGCACAAGAACCCTACACGATAAATGGGGGCTTTCATCAAAAAGCGAGGTTTCATGCCCATCGCGTAGCTATTCTGTGTTGGGTGCCTAGTTTGTCGAAGCGAAGGCTTCAGCAACTGGTGGTAGAACAGGGTGGGGAGGATGCTACGTCGTTGATCCTTGCCTTTGGTCTGCAGAGGTTTGCGCAGTGTTTCTTCTCAAATTTTGTCTCGTGTTCACCATGGTTGAATGAGAATAGAAGTTTAACGTTTTCCATAGACGGCGCCAATGTTCTGAAATGGATTCAGAGGGGTATCTGTGATAAGCACGTCACTGTGGTTTCCTCATTGCGTAACAGCAACAGAGCGTGTTAAGACATGGGGGGTTGGTACCTACAAAGGGCCTCCAACGCTCAAGTCAGGTTGTGCACAAGTAAGGTTATACGATAAGTGATCTGTTATTTGGAGAGGTGAATAAGTCTGATATTTATAGATGTTGGATAGATACACTCCCATAATAAAGAGATATGTTCCCGTAATAGTGGCAGTAATAGATATGTCCCTTATTTAGTTACAGAGGATCCATATAATATCGGAATATATATACTGTCATTATGGGCAGTTAGAGGCAATTATGAGTGTTATTATTCTGCATGATCATGATTAGCAATAACATAATCAGAATCTATCAATTGCGTAGATCTTGTGGTAATACTATTGCTACCTGATTGCTACCGCAAGTGCACGGATCGCTCAAGTAATACAGATACAGAGTAAAAGTTCGTTCCCACGAGGATATTACGAAATAAAGCTAACTACCAACCAATAGCTTAATCAATTCTAGTCAAGGATATAAAAATAGAAAAGCAATAAACTCAACTAAACTAATCTACAAAAGCTATAAACCTAAAAACGGTTAGGTTTCAGGAAATCCTCCTTCACCCCCTACATCTATCAACAACATGCAATCCCCTTCATAAACACAAATGCATTGATTAGATTAGCTTGAGAATCTTCATTAGTCAACAGCCTATGTCTAGGTCAATCAACCCTGGTTTCTACTTGCCTAACTCATTAAGTTTCCTTGAGAGCTAGTACAACTTCCACTCATGAACGATCTATTCTCAATCACACACTATACATGGTCAATAGGCATATTAAACCTTATTAACGAAACAGCTCATAGCCGAACATGTATCAACCACACCATATCCATATCAACAAATCCCTATATCTAGTTCATTTGCCAATATTAAGATCATGCAATTGAGGCCAGCCAAGAACAAGCATTAAACACAGATAATGATTGAACCATAATCAAACATCCACACAAACTCAGAGAAGAACACATCATTAATATAAATAAAAGGATTCAAAGTATCCTAAACAAAGCTTAGCTATACAAAAGATAAAGAAGAGAAGAGAGAAAGGGAAAAGAGAGAAATAAGCTCATTGATTTGTCTCTTTGAAGCTTGAATCCTCTTTCAATCCTTTGATCCTTGCCTCCAATCCACCAGCAATGAAGATCTAGCTAAACTATCTAACCTAAAACTAACCTAAACTAACTAAACTAACTAAACCTAAAAAGAGAGAAATGGCCAAATGGCCAAAACTCAAAAAAACAGAGAGAATGGGAGAGAGATCTCGTATAGAATATGAGAAAAAACGTATAAAAACTATTTATAAGCTCGTGAAATGCATTGCCTCGCCTCGCATGCCCCCCACATATGCGCGCGCGCGCTCCTCACGAGGGTCGGTCTTATTGCGCCGCAGCCCTCACTCATCTGCGCCGCGGCCCCCTCGCCTCGGGTCCAAGTATGGCATCTCCATTTTGCCTATGCGCGCCGCGGCGCTCAACACCTTGCGCCGCGGCCCTGACCACTGAAATGGCTGATTTGGCTTCTCTTCCTCTTTAAGCTCATTTGCTCCATATTTAACCTTGTTTGGAGCCCCTCCTAACATAGAGAATACACCAAATCAGTAACATATATAAATCTACTCAATTCATAACAATTAAACACAGTTTTGCTATAAACATACAAGAAAGGCTTTAGAATCAGAATATGACAAATATAAGCATAAAACCTCCAAATATGCATTATAAACAAGGATCCAGCATTCATTTTAGCACAAGAATAGGGTACAAATAACTGCATTCTGTGTAGTTATCACACCCCCAAACCTACATTTTGCTAGTCCTCGAGCAAAACAAAATAGAACTAAGTAAAGCACTTAAACATTAAAATCAATTTTTCATTCAGCAATATATTTCAATCTTCTTATTTTCAATTAAAAACAAATACTAGCATGTAATGGTTCCTCAATCCTCAAAAAGTACAAATGCCCTGTAAACAGGTCCACACATATACAATCCTTAACATGCTAACAACTCACCCAACTCTTCATGCAATTCACATTTTTCACAAACATGCAAGATAAACGTATCCTAATCAAGTTATACACATTCAGATAAGTTTACAAGCATACATGCATATGATTGAAAGAATCCACAAAATTGTAAATTAACTCTCTCTCCACTAATGTAAATCACACAAGATTGAGGATCAAAATGGACTTTATCAGCTTATATTGTAAGGCCAATGGTATGGGCGAAAGAAATGAACGAGAAAGGATACAATACAAACATTGAGACATATAACATACTATTTCAATCAATGAGTCACAACTGACACTAGCAGGGTATTCAATTGTGAATCCAGAAAACTTGCCAGAACCATTTTCAATGCTTTTGAACTTTACTTTTCTTAAGCTTTTGCTTTTCTTTTCATTTTCATTTTTCTTTGTATTTTCTCTTTCTTTTCTCTTCTATTTTTGCAAAGCAATGCTTTTTCTTTTCTTTGTTTTGCATCTGGTTCCTTCAGGCTCATTTTGAATTGAATATTCACACCCCTAATCATCAGACTCATTTCAAGAAATAACACATTATATACTCAACAAACAATAAGGGTAGGAAGAAAATGACATGCTTTCACACGCATTAGAATGGTTAACAGGTTAACGAACACAATGGTGGTGAAAACAAATAAGGCCAAACATTTTAAGGCTTCAAAAAGGGACCTAAGGATATCATCATATCAGGTAAAAGCTTTTTAAGGCTCAATCGGTCCAAACAATGCCCTAATAATTTCTTCAATCATGCACAACTTAGGATTTCGCCTCAAGAGAGTTCAAAAATAATTTCTAGGATAATCAAAACTCTACATGTACATCCATAAACATTCTCAAAACATGCACTCTTATCATTTTCAAAGTTACACTTGCATCTAAGTGAGATGTAAATCATGCATCAAAAGTAACTAAATTGTTTCACATGCATCAGATCACATAAGGTTTTACTGAAAATGGGGCAAATAGCAACATTTCAACTCATGAACAACCAAAAACAATACCAGCATCCTTGCAACATGTCATGCATCCTTAAATGAATTCAACTTCTAAGTTCAAACATACACAACACCTTTTGCATAATGTGAAAATTGAAAATCTTGTCATCAGCACATCAGTGATAGTCATAACAGAATATAAACATGAAAATATGTTGACTAAAATCACTGCATACTCAAAATACCAATACATGTTAATATTAAGTACAAAGGAATTAAACATGTAAAGATACTCCCCTCAACCTAAAATGAAATGTATCTTCAAAGAACATGGCCTATAGGGAACTTGAGACTAGTACTGAGCATTACTAAATACTAAAAAACAAAGAAAATAACAAAAAATATAAAAAAAACAGATAAAAATAACAAAAAAAACACAAAAACAGGGGGCTCAAGACTGCAATAAGACTTTAATACAGGTCGCGGCGCTCCCAAAAAGCTGCGCATAATTCTCAGAAAAACGCGCTTGAATCTAGCTGCCCACCCATGCCTACATTACAAGGCTGCACCTACTGAATCAAGTAAATTTAGCGGCTCGACAGATTTCTTTCGCTTGAATTGGTCCATATGGTTCTCTAACCAGCAACAAAACTTGCTCAAAAAGCTAGATTACAAAAATGTACAACCTAAACCTAATAAAGCATAAAAACAACATACTAACCTATATACAAACCTAAAATAACTTAAAACTTAAAAACTAACTAAAACATTAAACTAACCTAATTAACATACATATATACTAACATACTAACAAAAACATATTAACAAAACTAACAAAACACACCATACTAATATACTAACATATTTAACCAAATAAACATACTAACATACTATGTATTTATGCATAAAGTAAAAACAAGAACATAAACATAAACATGGGGTACCCTCCCACGAAGGGCCTGAGTTATAGTCCCAGCAGGACTTTGTCACCAAAATTGAAGTACTGCAGATGAGTAGTCTTCAAGAACTTGATCCAAGGGTATCCTTTCCAGGAATTTGCAACTTCCCTCAAGGGTCTCGTATGAATGAAATCACTCGACTTCTTATTTGAAACTACAACAAAACACAAACAAAACATAGATTATATACAACGTATATACAACTTGAATTAGGACTAATCAAACTCATTGTTGATATTAGCAATATAAAAACTATCCCCGGCAACGCTTATTAGGCGTTGACGGGACTAGAATCTTATCAGGCAAACCATTTATAACGAAATATCCCCGGCAACGGCGCCAAAAACTTGATTGCTACCGCAAGTGCACGGATCGCTCAAGTAATACAGATACAGAGTAAAAGTTCGTTCCCACAAGGATATTACGAAATAAAGCTAACTACCAACCAATAGCTTAATCAATTCTAGTCAATGATATAAAAATAGAAAAGCAATAAACTCAACTAAACTAATCTACAAAAGCTATAAACCTAAAAGCGGTTAGGTTTCAAGAAATCCTCCTTCACCCCCTACATCTATCAACAACATGCAATCCCCTTCATAAACACAAATGCATTGATTAGGTTAGCTTGAGAATCTTCATTAGTCAACAGCCTATGTCTAGGTCAATCAACCCTGATTTCTACTTGCCTAACTCACTAAGTTTCCTTGAGAGCTAGTACAACTTCCACTCATGAACGATCTATTCTCAATCACACACTATACATGGTCAATAGGTATGTTAAACCTTATTAACGAAACAGCTCATAGCCGAACATATATCAACCACACCATATCCATATTAACAAATCCCTATGTCTAGTTCATTTGCCAATATTAAGATCATGCAATTGAGGCCAACCAAGAACAAGCATTAAACACAGATAATGATTGAACCATAATCAAACATCCACACAAACTCAGAGAAGAACACATCATTAATATAAATAAAAGGATTCAAAGTATCCTAAACAAAGCTTAGCTATACAAAAGATAAGGAAGAGAAGAGAGAAAGGGAAAAGAGAGAAAGTAGCTCATTGATTTGTCTCTTTGAAGCTTGAATCCTCTTTCAATCCTTTGATCCTTACCTCCAATCTACCAGCAATGAAGATCTAGCTAAACTATCTAACCTAAAACTAACCTAAACTAACTAAACTAACTAAACCTAAAAAGATAGAAATGGCCAAATGGCCAAAACTCAGAAAAACAGAGAGAATGGGAGAGAGATCTGTACAGAATATGAAAAAAAATGTATAAAAACTATTTATAGGCTCAAGAGCCGCCCCCTGTGCATTATTGCGCCCTCACAGGGTCGGTCTTATTTTGCGCATGGCCCTCACTCATCTCACGCCGCGCCCCCTCGCCTCGGGTCCAAGTATGGCATCTCCATTTTGCCTATGCGCGCCATTGCCTCAACACTTATGCGCCCGACCATTAAAATGACCGATTTGGCTTCTCTTCCTATTTAAGCTCATTTGCTCCATATTTAACCTTGTTTGGAGCCCCTCCTAACATAGAGAATACACCAAATCAGTAACATATATAAATATACTCAATTCATAACAATTAAACACAGTTTTGCTATAAACATACAAGAAAGGCTTTAGAATCAGAATATGATAAATATAAGTATAAAACCTCCAAATATGCATTATAAACAAAGATCCAGCATTCATTTTAACACAGGAATAGGGCACAAATAACTACATTCTGTGTAGTTATCACTACCCAATGCCGTAGCCATGGTCCGATAGGCATAAATCCGAGATCCCATCCGCGTGTCTTAAGCGAACTCCTGCTAAAGACATTTACAACGGACCACGCGTACAACGTGCCAGATCGATCCATGGGAACGTGATTCCAAATTGCAGTCCAAAATAGTATTATTAAAAATAAAGTGGAATAACAATAATTATGATAAAAACACTATATAATTTGGTCTCAAACTCTAGTTGTACTATTATAAAATGAGTTTTTTCTTTTGATCTCTAACTATTTTTTTTTTCTAAAGTACTGTTATTATTTAATAAAAAGATATAAATAATAAAAATTTAATATAATTAAATTAGAAATGCTCTTTACTCTACAGTTATAATTAGGAAAACGTTAGAAAGCCCGAAAAAATGCATCACGGACAGCTCGGATACGTGTAACAGTTGATAGGCTCCACCTTAACATGATCAATGCTAGATATGAATTTACTAGACTAATCTTTCAAATATATCTACCCGGGCCATCCGGACCGGAGGCTCTGTTGCATAGCTCTTATAATTATTTCAAAATACTTATCAATATTTTTTCCTGTAATTATATATTTTTTTAAATTCTACATATATGTTACTTAATTTTATCTTAGAAATAAAAATATATGAATTGTGTGTTTATCAAAATAATAATAATAATAATAATAATAATAATAATAATAAGTTCAGCAATCTTACAATAAAAATAATAATAAATCAACATTTTCTAATATTATATGATTAATATATGCATGCACAATTCAATAATTTATTCAAATCATAATTGGGCTTACTTTCACCGATTTATAAGTTCAGTTCAAAACACTTAACAACCCCTGCCACTAATTTGTTACGGGCCTCCAATCTACTGATTTGCTCCCCTAAAAGTCGGACTCTACTTTATTCTGTTTAAGGCGAATTTAGGTATATGATTACAGACACATTTTTCTCATAATCTGAATTTTGCTTAAAATTTTCTCTCTCTTTTTTTCTTTAAACGATAGTATTGGTCTAGTTACTCGAATAATACTTTTCATTGTTTAAAGATACAATCATAAACAGGTATAGAAATTATAAAACTTCAGAATAATTATTGTCAAAAACAAAACTACAGAATAGTTAACACTTAACAAGTCGGCTTGTGATTAGAATAATAAAATGTGCCACAAAAGTACTAACATAAATATTAGCGGTTAGTAGACCAATGAAAACAAATTGTCTCGTATCATGTTTAACCGTGGAGAAATTCTTATCTAAATTATAGATATTTAAATTAAATATATCAAATCAATTAAGACTTAATATTTTTATAAATATTTATAAAATTAATTATGTGTCATAAAAATTTATAAAGATATTAAATTTTAATTAATTTAATACACTTAATTAAATACTTAGAGTTAAAATAAAAATTTCTCTTAGAACCGTGTCCCTTGCGGACTGATTTACACTAACTTGTCTCCTTTTCAACGTCTACATCACATTAGTACGTGCCGTGCGGGGTCCACACATTCGGGTCGGAGCGCAAATAATGGCCAACAATAAATATCCAAATCTAAAACACGCAAATACACGTTCATGCACCATTGTTTTCCCTCCAAAATACGTGTGGATTAAGGCGATGGGTAACTTCACCTCTTTAGAATGAAAATGTGAATTTAAATTTTAAATAAATAATTCATATAAAATAATTGTATAAATCTCGTGTTTCTACAATTAATGATAATTAATTAAATAAATAGTTTAAATTTATAATTAAATGATAATTTGTCATAAGAATAATTTAAATAAATCAAATTTATAAAGATATTTCGAGATTCTATAAAAAAATATTTTTGATCATAAATAAAAATCAATGTTTTTTCTTTAACTTATGAGTGAAGTATTGTTTGAAGATTTAACTTTTTTTAATAAATTAGTTAGGTATTGAATTTTTATTGTTATTAATTAAAGATCTCAACTTTATTAAAATTTATTTTTATTAATAAAAATATTTAAAAGACAAAAAAATTCAACTTAAAAAATAGAAATAATTTATAATATAAATAAAACACATGATATATGTGTCCTAAATTTGTTTCAATTGATAAATATTATTAAAATAATTTTTATTAAAGTTAAGGTCCTTAATTAGTAAGCAAAATAAAGTTAAAGCTCTTAAGTAGTAAATTTTAAAATTGAGGTATCTAATTAATTATCCCATTAAAATTTGAGATCTTTCTACAAAATGTTGTGACTTTTATCTTCATCTTTATCTCCTATTAAGTAACGCAAATATATTAAGTCTTAGTGACAAAAAATAAATATCAAATTCTGGATGATAGTATAATATAAGATGATAAAATGATAAATTAATGACTAACAGTTAATTTGCAAAGAGACTTGGGTATGATTTCAAATTGTGGACAAAATCAATCAACTTCAATGTTGTGGCTTTTATTTTAAAATAAAACATTTTGTTGTTGTATATTTAAAAAGATTGCCATTTGCAGCTCAGCATCACAATAGTCTCAATTAATTTCGGCTTTTATCGTTAAACGACCGAGTTACCCTGTATAATATATGCATTACGTTGTTCTGAGTGAATATTATCATTATTATGATTTTATTTCCTATAGAATCTTCATTCTATGCGGAAGGAAGCTTTGAGAATTGAAACATGTACAATCATACAAGGGAAACTTTACAAAATGAGTTATTCGTCCAAAAGAAAAATATATATGCCAATCTGTTTTGTGAAACCTACAAAATGATCAAGGTACTGCCTCCCGAATTTTCCGATGTCCCTTATCTCGGTCCTCTCTTGTTCCCATTTCTCGATTCTCTGTGTGGAATCCAAAATTATAAAAATAATAATAGAAAGATGAATATATATATATATATAAAATTAGAAATATTTTTATTTTAAGTCTATAACATCAATAAATTAAAATAAATTTACTATTTAATAATATTTTTTCTACTTTTTTAATTTTAAAATAATATAAAAAAATTATAAATAATTTTTTAAAATAAAATATTAATACATATATATAATATATATATATATATATAATTATTAAAAATAATTTAATAATTTCTTAAAAACAAATAACGCGAGATGAGAGATAAGATCCTCGTCTATGAATGAATAATGTTTCTCTTACAATTAAAATCATGATATTATATTTATATCGTAAATTTATGTGTGAGAAATATTAAATCGATCAGTATGTTACTATAACTTTTTTGTAAAATACAAAATAAATTTATGAGAGAATTAGATGAAAGTTAAAATATTTTAGTTGGACAAATAACGCTGATGGTATCTGAATATGCTTCAGATAAATTTTTATCCCTATTTCTATTCTCAAATTGGGTAGGTAATCCTTACGGGAATCCCTATATTCCGAAAATTTTGCCATCTAGATGAAGGCAAATCAAGTTGGTGAATGGTGAAAAGTGAAAACTACAACAATTCACAGGGTTTCCTGCACAGGGCCGAGTCGCAAAAATAAAGCAAGGTAGTTCAATGCTGCTGGACGGTAAGTTCGTTAACAAATCCGGCACATGAAGCTGGTTCAATCACAGCCTGATCCATCTCGAAAAGCGTTCCGTTTATAATGAGATGGGTAGTATCTTTTACGCTGTAGCTGCGGGACATCAGGGATAATAGAGTGCACCAAATCATGAAATGAAAAATAAATAATGCACTATCTCTTTCCCATTCGATGGCAGCCACGTGCTAAACTGCTTTGATCATACTGCAAGAAATCCCCCACCGCCAACTGGGAAATTATGCAAAGAAAAATTCTAAAATATCCTTGAAGTATTATTTTAAACAAATTTATAATCTTGTAAATTTATTTAAAAATATTTAAATTTCAATTCAACTATCTATATAATTATAAATAACAATATATATATAATATTATTGAACTAAAATAATAAGAAAAAGATAGTCTTACATTTTTTTAGGAGTATAATATTATTCACATTATTTTTGATGAATGTGATTGAGTAAAAAAAATAATAAAAAATATATATATATAAAAATAATATTAAATGAGATATGAAAAGAGATATATATATTATTTAATGTAAGAATATAAAGATTAAAAATAATACTCTCGTAATATACGAAAATATCACCTATCCAACCTAGTCGTTTAAAAGGGTCTGGTAAGATTTCTGACACCTGGCACATGCGTGGGGCTTCAGGGTTCTCATAAAGAAAGTAAATTTAGGGCAAAGCTTGCACTCTCACACTTCCACTCAATGTATTATACTAAAAAATTTTGTACAGGAAAATGATTCATGCACCCGAGAAAGGCACTTATGGTAGCTATTCTTTCAAATTGGTGGGTGCATCTGAACCCCTTAATGGGTGGAGCCTCTTACATCTCATAACCCAAATTCTTACACTACTTGAACCCTCGTGAAGACACGTTTTATAATTTAAGTAATCATTCCTTATAATAATATATCTATTTTTGGTAAAGGTCTTATAATAATATTTTTATTAAGGAGTTTGAATTCGATGCAGTGACGTAGAAGACTAGTAGAGACTAATAACATTTAACGTAATATATCCCAATCAAAGATAATGATAATCTTTTCAGACAGATATATCTTATTGTTGACATTCTCTTATCAATCAAAGATATGGCCTTCAAGTTAATTCAATGGCTCATAGCATACTGCCTAATGCTCCTTGACATAGCAATATGTTTTTCTTTTTAATTTCAAATCAAAATTCTTTCCTAAATAGGAAACGTAAACTACTAACAAGGAGAGTTAAAAGGGTCAACAACTTTGTGATGAAAAAGGGAAGGAAATTATGAATAAGTGGAGCTTCACTAATAGGTTTTCTTTTTAATTAAAGTTTGGGTTATCATAGTTTACATTTATTTTTAATCTAGTGTTTGTAATTTTTTTTCTTTATAAATCAATATTCACACTTACAAAAATTTTTAGAATAGTCTTTATTATTAACTTCTACTTTAACACTATTAATTTAGTTTCTACTAAACAGCTTATAGAGAAAATATATATATAAAAGAATAATTATTAAACAAAAGAGCACATACTCAGAAGAAATAATTATATACTAGAATGAATGTGTACACATTTGACATTTTATAGAAAAAATGAACATATAAAAAAGTTCATATTGAAAAAATAAATAATTATTTTGTTAACCAACTCACAAAAGATTATAATAACATTATAACATAAGTTAATAGAAGTGACTATTTTGAAAACTTTTATAAGTATGAAGATTAATTTTTTTTTAAAAAAGTTAGAGACTAAATTAAAAATGAATGTAAAGTATATAGAGATTAAAATTTTAATTTAACTTTTTTTCTTTCTAATTTTTGTGTGTGTTTGATCCACCTTATGCTTTCATTAATTAATTTACCTATATTATTTAGTCAAGGACAGATCATCATACTAAAATTAAAAGATTTACAAATATATTTTTGTATATGCCCGACCCTAAAGTAATTGATATAGATAGAATTAACTTCACTTATTTTGTTAACCAATTCATGGTATTATAACAACATTATAACACAAGTTAATGAAAGTGACTATTTTGAAAAATTTTGTAAGTATGAGGATTAAATTTTTTTAAAAAAATTTAGAGAGACTAAATTAAAAATGAGTATAAAATATAGGGACTAAAACTTTAATTTAATTTTTTTTTTCTAATTTTTGTACGTGTTTGATCCACCTTATACTTTCATAAATTAATTTACCTATCTTGTTTAGTGATATCATCATACTAAAATTAAAAGATTTACAAAGATATTTTTTTATATGCATAACCCTCAAGTAATTGATAGAGATAGCATTAACTTCACTTATATAGTTAATAAGAATAATATATAATATGCTATTGGCGAGCCACTTGTTATATATAATATATGAGATATAAACATATTGAGGGTCACCACCTCTATGGAGTTGATATTTTGCTGTATTATGTTCCCGATATCACTATTTTATTGATTTTTCACTATCCTTCCTTTTTTCTCACCAGTCTAATAGGCCTTCACACACTGCACATTCTGATAGAACTCCAATTCCACTACTATTCTCTTTTTTCTTTCCCATCCCTCTGTCCATCTGCTAATTTCCTCAGTTTTTTCAGTCACCCTTTAAATACTTGTCCATCCTCTTCCCCTTTCCCCCTAATTAGCGTTTTGTTTCACTGAGTTCAACTTTACTTCTCTTCACCTCTCCCACCTCCGGCCCTTTTTTTGCTTGAGTAGAGGGTGAAATTAACCCCATAAATGGACAATATTGACCAGTTAAAGTCGTCCCCATCGTCGTCGGAGGATCAGATGGACATGATGACGATGATGATGCAGCTCCCTGAATTCTCTGCAGCTTACGGTGACAACCCCGTTCAGGGTTTTCTACCACCGGAGTTCTGTGGGTCTGCTAACAGCATACGCAGTAGTAGTACTATGCCATTGCCACTAGCAGATTTAATTGATAACCCTCCTATGCCTTGGTCATCATTCACACACTTACCATCCACAACAATCTACCCTACCCCAAAGCTTCAAGATCAAGAACAAGAACAAACCCCAATACCTTTGATGTCAAATTCAGGCAAGGAAAGTTGGCAAGCCACCTCCATCAGCGAGGGAATATCATTATCCGGTGCAAACCCTTATGGTGCGGTGGCCTCAGACAAGCGGAACTCGATGGCGGCGATGAGGGAGATTATATTCAGGATAGCGGCCATGCAGCCAATATACATAGACCCAGAGTCAGTGAAACCACCAAAGCGGAGGAACGTGAAGATTTCAAAGGATCCTCAGAGCGTGGCGGCTCGGCACCGGAGAGAAAGGATAAGCGAGAGAATAAGGATACTGCAGAGACTGGTGCCAGGAGGGACTAAGATGGACACTGCGTCCATGTTGGATGAAGCTATTCACTACGTCAAGTTTCTCAAGACTCAGGTTCAGTCACTTGAACGAGCTGCCGCCAACAATACCAGGCCATTTGCTACTGCTGCAGCGACAGGGTTCCCTGTTGCAATGTCTAGTACCAGTAGGAGCACTGCCACTATCACTCCTTGTTTTCCTCAACCTAAACCTTATCAAGCTCGAAATGTTGAGCATTATAGAGATGCATAACAAATATATATGATTGAGGCTTAGCATTATAACTAGGTAGCTTATTAATTAAATACTCCTATATATTAAGGTTTACCCTATCTGGATTATGTGTATGCTGCCTAACATGCATGGCTATCATTCAATAACCCTGTTCATTTTAATTTAGCTAGGCTTCTATAGTTTGAAATCCCAATTGTTATCAATAATAAAAGAAATTATGGCAAGAAATTCCAATTGTTCTCGACCCAATTGGGGATGATGATCACCTGTCATTATTTCTTATCTTTTGTTTTTTTATTATTTAAATTCTGACAAGTATTTTAAAGTTAATTATATATCTAATTCTTATTTAATTAATTTTATACTTATTAAAATTTAAATAAAAAATAAGAAAAGAACAATAAATAAAGATAGGTGATCTCTATCTCCCAACTCTAGTTGGAATGGAATCTCTGGTTTATCTCTTTCCTCTTTGTGAAGTGTGAATTTTTGTTTGTCCAATTTCATACTTGTTCCAATGCCACAAAATAAAAACCTGGCCAAGTTGTTTATTTAATTAATCTGAGGCAATTTGAAAGTTTTCCAAATAAGAATAAGGGAGAAATTAACATGTGGGAGTATTTTAGACAAAAAAGAAATCTAATTAGTGAGAGGAAGAGACAGAGGATAACTTGATCATGTTGATAATAATTAATTTGATTGAATGAATAATGGGGGGAATTTTTATATATATATATTTAGATTGATGTATTTAATGATTAGATTTTATTATAAAATTAATTTAACAAGATAATTAATTTTAGAGTTTGCCTAATAAGTACATGCAAAGTACTTGTTATGAAATTAAAAAATGAAAAATATTAAATAAAAAATATTTAATATATTAAAAATTTAAATAATTTAATTTAATTTAATATTTTTTTATTTTTAAATCTTTACCGGATCGCTTTAGTAAGATCTTTAATTTTAATTTAATGTCACATTTTGATTAACTTAATTCTTGCGGGAGAGGAGGTACCTCCTATGAAAGATGGATGCACGAAAATTGTATGCTCCCGCTGTTTGGGACACCTGTACGGCCATAATGGGGGAGTGGCTGGTCTGGGTTCCCGAGGCTGAAAAAGTTAAAGACGACAAATTGTGGACACGGTGGATATAATTGTAAAAGAGGGTGTTACGAGCTGTAAGGTGTAAGCCGTGCAGCTGTTGATGCAAAATAAGTTAGGTAATATTATATAAATAATATTTTTATCGTATATAAAAATCTTATTTATGTTTATATTAAAATGTTTTTATAAAAACTTGCATTAACTCGATAATGTTATATTTATTTTATATATTTTTGTTTCCTATGACATATATATATACAACATTATTTATTCACCATATATGCTAAACTTCCCTGTGAAGGTGTGAATGTGAGGTGTCTCTGCGTTGTTGAGTGGGGCAAAGTGCATAGACTTGTGTGTGAGTGTAGCAAGTAGCAAGTAGCAAGAAGATGAGTAGCGTGATAGAGGATGCATGAGAAATCCACGTGATGATCTGACAGATTGCGGTGGATGCGTTTACGATCGGGCACGGTGATGACGTCGTTCTTCGTCAATACCCTGACACGTGATCTCCATCTGCCTGGTCAACCATTTCATCTAGCGTGGTTCTCCACGTCGGAAAATCATTACTTCTTGTTCTATTATTCATCTTCTATAGTGTTACAAACGAAGTTCAAGACTATTTCTTCTTTTTTTTCTTTTTTTTTAGTATTCATATAGTTATTGAGCGTGACGCTAATTCTTTTAGAAAGGAGCACTGAGGTTCTTCTATAAGTTATGTCTTGTGGAATTTAACTTTCAGAAAATTCTTATATGTTGTGAATAAGATATTTTTATTATTTTGTATCATTATCATTGAATATGTATCACATTAATATATAAATTATTATTATCTCTCACTTTAATTATATTTTTAATGTTACAATTAATATAACACATATTTAATAATACAGAATAAAATAAATTTATTACTCTAAGAACACTTAAAAATTTCTCTCAAACCTTTATATATATTAGGATTTTGCTAACAATTAAGTATCTTTAAGGAAGCCAAAGTAAAAAATTTAAAATAAAAACAAAACATTCAATGCAAAAATGTTTTACTTTTTTATTTTAAAACTTTTTACTTTAACATCTTTAACAAATAGCTTAGAACAGTTGTTAAAAAAATCTTATATGTTTAAGTTCAAAACTAGTAAAAAAAGGGAAAGATAGGCTAATTAAACTTATTGAAACAAAGAGACTTAAATGAGATTCAAACTCGAAATCAATAGTCTTTATAAAAGAAAAAAGAAATAATCAAATCAATTTGATTGTTCATAATATAAAATAAACATTAACTTAGAGACCAAATTAATGTCTAAAATTTATCAAGGAATTATATTGATGTTTCATTTTAAACATGGAGTAACTAAATTGTTATCCAAAGTTTTTAAAAGACTAGCTAGCTTGTTGTTCCATTTATTTTTGAAGGATAAATTTGAGTATTTAGTCTTAAAAAAACCTTAATACTACTTAACATTGTTGGGCCCGATAAGTTAAAATATTAATATTAGATCCCCTAAACTAAGATTAAATCAAACATTAACCCAAAAATCAAGATAAAAGGGGCTAGTCTGCCCTCTACAACGATTCCACCCAGACGATAAAGGATTCAAAGATGGCGGGGAAGCATCCAGAAACTCTATTGCAACTCTTTTAGCTGCTAGTTTACTAATGTCATCAGCTGCAAAATTAGCATCTCGCTACATTTTTTTTACGCACTTCCACATGGCTAAACTGCGGGAAAACACGTAGAAAGTTTTTCAAAAGAATTTAGAAGAGCACACTCACCACTTTCCAGCGGTTCATGATGCACCAATATCGATCCGAGTCAATTCAACAAGAAAGCATGATGCATATCGATAACCATTTGAAGACCCATTTGCGATGCCCATAATTCAGCACAATTTTTTTTTTAAATATATTTTGTTGAGGTTTTTCCATGAAAAAATTCTTAGATAACAACTTTTCACCTTAGAATATATGTGAAATTGTCTTAATAGATATATGTATATTTTTAGAGTTTCGCTATATCTTTATAAAATATCTTCTTAATAATTCTTTTATTATTGAATAAAAAATTAAATGTAATTAATATTTTAAAAATATAAAAATATTAATATTTTTATTTAATAATTAAGAAGATTATTTAAAAAATAAATTAAAAAATAATCATTTTTCATAATTTTAATATAACATATATATTTTAATATATATTAAAAAATTATTTATATACTTAAAAGATAAAAAATTCTTATCCAAAAAATCTCTCTTTTTGACGAAGTCTGGTAAGCAGTTTCCACTTTCCAATAAGTTTTTCCGATACGAATTGGGATTCGTAGTGGGAAATTTTTTAGGTATTAAATAGCTTAGGTCTTTAACTCTTTTCATAAACCTTTTCCTTCTGAATTCGTTCATGTTGGGCTAGGCCTAGAACCTAGACCGTCTGATTTAGTTGTACTGCCCCCGTAAGCTTTGCCAACAATGTTATTTATATATAATTAACTTATTTTATTTTTTTATAATTTTTTTATTAAATTATATCTGATTTTATTTTATTTTTTTATATATTTATGCTTTAATTTTATTATAAAAATAAACATAAAAGTAATGTATCACTAATATTTTTCAAGCTTCAGAAAAAAACTTTACTGCGATTGTTTCTTCGCATTTTATCGGCCTTTGCGTAAAATTATAATAATATTTTTTGCATCAGAACATAACATGCCATCAATGCGTATTTTCTACCCAATAAATAAATTGGAGGAAGGGCTGGGTTTCATGAAAGAAGCCCAGGGCATCAGTTGGGTGTACTTATTAGAGAAATTAATAATATGAACACAACCTTCTAGGCACAAAAAAGTGACGATTATTGTTTTGTTACTAAATTCAGTAAATTGCACGTGGACTTAATTCGTAACCGACAAAAAAAAAAATGACACGACTGTGTACAGATTCTCAAATAAATTGATACAAAAATATGTATAAATTGACTTTAAGCAAAAGGATTAGGTTTTTCGGTGCAAAGGCATCAGTTGGTTGTACTTATTAGAGAAATTAATAATATGAACACAACCTTCTAGCCCCAAAAAGGTCATGATTATTGTTTTGTTACTAAATTCAGTAAATTGCACGTGGACTTAATTCGTAACCGACAAAAAAAAATGACACGACTGTGTACAGATACTGAAATAAATTGATACAAAAATATGTATAAATTGAGTTTAAGCAAAAGGATTGGGATTTTCGGTGCAAAGAAGAACATTGCTAATTACACAAACCAATGCTTTACATGTTTCTTACAACTTTTTATACGTGTCACCCTTGATAATAATTATTACGACTCTAAATAGTTCAAATTCTACGCAATCTTCTTGCGGTGGAACAAAATGAGAAAGGGTAAGTTGCCTTCTAAGTCCTAGGGCAGCACCTGTACGACTTA
This sequence comes from Ormosia semicastrata, assembly GCA_029884595.1. NCBI lineage: Eukaryota > Viridiplantae > Streptophyta > Magnoliopsida > Fabales > Fabaceae > Ormosia > Ormosia semicastrata. The sequence goes on along the minus strand of JAQQTO010000046.1, from coordinate 8,189,739 downwards.
ACAGGAAGTGCCAAATGCCATTGTCTAAAAAGATCTCGTCCCATTTAAAGTTAGAAAAATTGTTGCATACTTTTAAAACATTACTTATAGAATTTAGATTAAAACTTAAATAAAGTTATTTAAGTATTTATGATTTTTTAATAAAAATATGATATATGTGTTATCCTTTAATAAAAATATAATATTTTTTTATTTTTTAACTATTTCATATATATTTTTTAAATTTATTAGTGAATTATAAAAAAATATACATATGTCATATTTTTATTAATAAAAAATATCACAAACATTTAAAGAATTTTATTTAAGTTTTATTCATAGAATTATAATCATTCTATTTATTTTATGACATTTCAACTTTAATTAATGATGAGGCTTACTACTTACTTTCATTTATTATTATTATTATTATTATTATTATTATTATTATTATTATTATTATTATTATTTTGAAATTAGAAATCAGGTTCCTAACTATCCAATCGAATCTATGTGTTCAGGGTGATGCCAAATTCTAAATATATAACTCACAAGAAATGGTCAAAGAAAGCTATCAGATATCAGAATATCCATGTGCCCGTCTTGCTGAGAAGCCAACACCCCTCATTTTCTTAGGTTTGGATCACTTGATGGGAGCCCAAGTTGTCTGTAATTCTAGTTCTAGGGCATAATTATAAACCCTTGGCTCTCAAACATCTCTTTAAATATCCTAAATATCACGTGAAATAAACACACTAGTTTCTGTAGCCTGTACCATTGCTGATTACCATCATTTTTTTTGGGTGTGAAACAAGTCAAATTTCTTCAAAATAATCTATATTCCGATGAACCATATACTTGACTTATTTGATCGAGAAGTAAATTTATTCTCCAAATTAACAGATAGATTTATTTCGCCGGTGATGGTTACAGTAATTGTTCTTATGCGGTTAATTTTTTTCTGCAGCTAATTAAATCGTTGTAATTTATTTTAATTGTTTTCACCTCTTCTGGTGTTAATTGATCGGGGATGAAACAATGCGTATATGATAGTAATGATGGGTGAAGAGGATATGGCAAACCGAAAGTAAATGATATATGAACAAAACAATATAAAAAATATAGATAATATTGGTTGGTTGATTGGAATAGATTTTGTACCATATCTTGCGAAGAAGGACATGACACAATCTAATCTTTTGGTCCAATATATATTCATTCTTGCTTTGTCCTGTCGGATATGTGGAATATATGTATTATAGAGTCTAGACCCAAAACATTTATATCTAATTTCTTTCTATGGTAGATTGACGAAGATGAAGATTTCAATGTTCACACCAGCAAGTAAAAGCTCTCGAAGAAAACATGTTGTGTGGCGAAAAGAAAGAGCAGACAATATGTACACATCCATAAGATAAGGTGTTGAAAATGAATCAAATAAAACCAGAACTAAATACACGCACCTATGAAACATTAAATATAAATACGAGATATAGATACGACATGATATGAATATGTTGATATAATAAAAATTTTAAAAATAATTAAAAGATCTATAAACAAAAAGTATTAAAATATTCAATACAGCAACCTTTTAAAATATCGATATTACTTAAACATATATCTTCTTTTATCTGTACAATATTCGTCATATGATTATTGATCTTACATTATTTTCTATACAATCATATACTAATTTTGTCACCTTTACACAAATGTAAGATGATATAAATTTATGTAATGTGTATAGAATATTATCCAATCATAATAGTGATATTGTATTGTTCAGTTACTTTAAAATTCCAATAAAATGTACTTGATTTAAGGCTCGCCTGGTCTTTTCAATGTATATCTCTCAGACCAAAAAAAAAAATCAAGGTATATTGATATTAATTTTTGGTAGATTATTGATATTAATGATTAATACCCTTTACATTTTCGCTTGGCCTTGGCCCTTTTTCTTTAAAAAAAAAAATTTGAGAAGTTGCAAATTAATTTCCATTGAGAACAAAAATAAAAAATAAAATATGTTTTTCAAAACATGAGCTTGAATTGAATACCAAATTTTGTAAAATTTCATTATAATAGCGTTAAAGGTGATTTATTTTTACTGCTGAATTATAATGTCAAATTTGGCTCGTTATCAATATATAATTTTCATTAATAATAAATAGAAAGTATTATATCATTAGAGTAATTAATAATGATATTTTAATATTAATAAAAACTTGAATTTTATTTAAATATTTAATATCATATGATTCATTAATGTTATGATCAACAAATTACAATTAAATTTATATGTACATATATAAGTTTTTGTAATCACATGAGCAGAAAATGATCAATTACATTTACATGATTGTCATCCTGTCTTCATTGACATCTATGATCTACCCTGATCAGATGATAAGATTTTTTTTTTTTTTTTGGGTCTACGATCAGATAAGATAAGTGGTCCATTTTTGTATCCTCTTATATGACTTTAATTCTCAGTGCATGACATCCATTGCATCCACTCCAACAAACTATAAAATGTCATTGATAATTGTATACATACTTAAAGGATTCCATTTTGATTTTTTTTTAAAGGGGCTGAGCAGAGCTGAAGCTGTCGTTAGAAATTTTTTCTTTCTTTTTTTGTCCGGTCCTTAGAAATTCTTGAATAGGAGCAATCAGCGAGGTTTTTTTTTTTTGCCAACAATCAGCGTGGTGTTACTCCGTAGTCCATATATCATTGAAAGATAGATAGAAAAATCTGGTTGGCCCATATCGTAACAACAAACACAAAATAGACACCCAGACAAAAACAAGGCCATCAAGGAGCACACAAGCGTGCTACTGGATTTCAAGTGGTGGACCGGAAAAATGAACAAAAACTGAAACCTTAGAGCTTAAATTGTGTGTGTGCACGCTATTATTATTATTATTATTATTATTATTATCTATCTGTCACTTGAAGCTGACTCCTGCGATGAGGGCCTTCCAAGTAATCAATTTCAGCATTTTCTAAGCTCATCATCTATTGACTCTATATTCTTATCCAATAAAGGGTCCTTAAATATAGACCAACCTCCAACTTAGACATAATACTCTACCCAATTATAAATAAACTTTTACACAAATTCCGTAAATAAATTTACAAATAGATTCTTATGCCATGCAATCATAATAAAAAAACTCATACTTTCAATTTATACCACACAATTATGTTTAAAAAATAATATGCAAAAATTTCAGAAAAAAATCCTCCAAAAATAAGTGCTACGTGAAACTAAGTTTTATAAATTGAATCCTTAATATTACTAACTAAAAATATAAAATTACAAATATCTGCGCACGGAGTTAAAAAAGGCTAGTTATGAAATAAAATGTAAACTTTTTACATAGTTGTTGAGGCGATCCTCTAAATCTTTTGATTTTTATTATAGTATTCTCACAAGCTATGATTAACTTTTTCAGTATTAGTATAACTAAGAGATTTTTTTTAATAATTATCTTATTTTAAATTTGAATTTGAATTTTGAAAATACAATTTACTTACCACCACATCTAATTTAATAATGCTTTTGACATACCTTTTTCCTTTTTGGGGAAGGAGAATGGTTGTTGGAGTATTTAGTCTTAGTTTAAAATCTTTGGCTAGTGATAAGTTTATACTGATGAGTCATCATGTAACACTTCCAAATGAACTCTTTGTAAATGGTTTATGTCTAGGATATATATATATATATATATATATATATATATATATACATACTCCATTTGAACTTAAATGCAAGGTATTAATTCAAATGGGCAAAGTAAGAAAATCATTTTTTTCCCTGTACAGGGAAGTGATTTGGGATTTTTTTTAAAAAATATTTTTGAATACAAGTCATATAACCTTTACTTTGATATAGATTATTTGTTTGAAAAGCAATAAGAAATAATTAATAATGATCATTTGAAGTTATATTTTTGGGTTGATTCAAGTTATATTCATGATTTTTTTTTATTGCGGTTAGGCGGTATTCGAGTCAATTTATACGCATCTTAATTAATCTATCTCTCTGATCTAGTTAAAAGTAGGCTATACATACTAGAATTAGAGAATTTACAAGAATATTTCTTATGGCCCGGACCATAGTGGTGTTCATGACTCGTTCCAACCCGATGACCCATTCCAATCCAAAACTAATTAGGGTAAGTTTGGGTTCATAAAATTTGATTTGGCGTATTTTCTAGTCAAGTTCGAGTCACACTCAGAGTTGACTCGGCCTGGCCTGATACAGCATAATACTTTAAAAATTATATATGCATATATATATATTTTATAATTAGTGATAAATTATAAGACTTTTAGATATAAATTAATATTTTTTTTGTATAACATGATAATATTTTTGTATTGAAATAATTTGCTTCATAATATAATTATAGAATATCCCTTAATTTTAGTTTCATACTTTTAATATTTTATGACTTAGCTACTCATAATATCTAATTTTGTGTATTTTGTATAAAATATCGAACCAACCCAATCTCGACCTAGTCATTAATCAGGTCATGAACAAGTCGGGTTCGAGTCTAAATAAATTACCCAGTCAACATATTAGGTCAAATTTGAGTCAAACTGAACTCATTCCAACCCATCTTTTGAACACCCTTACTAGATTCAAGAAATTAATATAATTAAAATTTAAACTGTGTCTACTCACAAATCATATACTTATCAACCATTATATTATATTCTTCCTGGCACTACAGTTTTGACTACCAAAAGAAAAACATTACTCTCTTATGACATAACAGTGATTTCTAAAGTAGGGGATTTTTTTTCTTGATAAATTTATATTGGAATATGCATAATCTATTATTGAATTGGCCAAGCAATGCGCGGGTTTATATTTACTTATTTATCTATACGGTGGTGTTGTGCTCAAGTAGGGGGTTGAATCTAGAGCTGGTAAAACGGGTTCAACCCGTCGGGTTAACCCGCTAATCCGTCTTTTTTTTTGAGTTGGGTTCAAAGATTGAACCCATATTTTTTTTTCAACCCGCATAACCCGTAGTTAAGCGGGCGGCGTGAGTTAGCCAAACGTCGTTGACTCTTTTAAAAAATAATAATAATAAGTAATATTATAAATAAAAAACTCTTTAAATGTTATATAATTTATGTTTAAATTTTTAATTAGACTATTTTAAAAATTATATTTTAGATATGTGATTTGTAATTTTTTATTATTATTATTTATTATTTTTTTATAGTATTTATTGATTTTTTATATAATTTTTTTTTGTTTTTTGACTACCAGATTAAGTCGGTTAACTCATTACTAACTTATCTATTTTTTTTTTATTTTATTTTTTATCTTGACTAAATTTCAACCCGCTTTAAAACGGGGTGGGTTAAATAATCTTTCAACTCATTTTTTAAAATGGTAACCCACTTTACTCCCACCCCACCCCGCATTTAAGCAGGCCAGTCAGGACAGGTGGTGGGTTGGCTCATTTTTACTTTCAGTTGAATCCCTCTGACGACAGTCCTTATCCAATTTCATTATACCCCCCTCGGCCCTCTCCTTAGAGACCTGGTAGGTAACCCATGGATATAATGGGTCTAATGGGGGCCTAGTACCAAAAAAATGGTGATGGAAGGAAAAGAGGCCTATTGGATGGGAACTACGTGCAAGCTTGTATTGGGTGGGAGTTATTATGTTTTTTGGGTAAATATTGGGTGGGAGTTTGAACACATGCATATTAGGCTTTCAGGGCCTGAAGCCCAGTTATTCTTTGAGAACTGGGCTATATGGTTTAACCGTGTAAGTCGCAATTATTTTTTTTGTTTAATTATTATTAAAGGTGGGAGGGGGAGGGTATAATTTGGTTGTTGATTGTTAGTACCTGAAAAGCAGAGAAGAGAGAGAAGTGGATCATCGGGTAGGGTAATGGAAGACGGTGAGATAGAGGAGGGGTCTATCCCTACGGTAGACGAAGACGAACAAGCTTTTGTGCATTCCTCAGAGCAGCGCAAGCTGGAGGAATCACCATACGAAATGTTGCAAAACAGCAAGGCTTCCGTAGAGAAGATCGTCGGCGAGATGCTGTCTATTAAGAGAGAGGGTAAACCCAAGTCACTCCTTCGAGGCCTCGTCACTCAGATGTTCCTACACTTCATCACTCTCCGCCAGGTCTCTCCCTATCCTAATATTCTTCTGCTTTAGGCTTTATACAATTTCAAAATTAACAATGCGTTTGAATCGAAATATTCGATTTTGGAGTTCCTAACATAACAACAATTTTCAGGCAAATCGCTCTATCTTGCTGGAGGAAGACCGTGTGAAAATGGAAACGGAACGTGCCAAGGCACCCGTAGATTTCACAACGCTGCAGCTTCACAACCTGATGTATGAGAAAAGTCACTATGTTAAAGCAATCAAGGCTTGCAAAGACTTCAAGTCCAAATATCCTCACATTGAGCTGGTGCCTGAGGAAGAATTTTTCCGTGATGCTCCCCAAGATATCAAGGACTCCGTTTTGTCAAACGACATTGCCCATAATCGCATGCTTAAGAGGCTCAATTTTGAGCTATTCCAGGTGAAAACCCTACCTACTGTATTTCACATTTTACAATTAGTTGGATTTTTAAAAATGAGACAATAAAAAAACAACAATAAAATTTTGAGTTTTCTTGCGAATAGCAATAAATATGCTTGTGATTTTTATTTGCAATTTTGTATCAGCGCAAAGAGCTCTGCAAGCTTCACGAGAAATTGGAACAACAAAAGAAGAGCCTTTTGGAGATTATTGCAAATCGGAAGAAGTTCCTGACAAGTCTCCCTTCACATCTCAAGTCTCTTAAGAAAGCATCCTTGCCCGTACAAAACCAACTAGGAGTTCTGCATACTAAGAAACTAAAGCAACATCATTCAGCAGAGTTGCTTCCACCTGCTCTTTATGTGATTTACTCACAGCTGTTGGCTCAAAAGGAGGCCTTTGGAGAACCTATTGATCTGGAGATTATAGGAAGCCTGAAAGATGCTCAAGCTTTTGCTCGTCATCAAGCTCACAAGGACACTGGTAATTGAGAGTTGATATTGTCAATTTTAGCATTCTTTGGATGGAATCTATGTTATCAGTACTATTACAGCTGGAGGTGTATTGTATCTACTGACACAGGATGATAAACATTATCTCTTTTATGATATGATTCAACATCAGGACAATGTTTGCTGCTGAAAATTATAGATAATTTTAATTCTAACAACAGGATAACGACTAAAGGAAAGGAAATTTATTACTTTATTACCAGTATTGAAGTACTGCCATGAGTGCCATGTTTTTAATGGTCTTCAGCTCATGCTTCCTTGGCTTAATTAAATGGATGATTAAATATTTGCCATCTTTCTATGCATGTGTCTCGCATGACTTTGGAATTGCTTGAGCATATGAATATTTTAATCCTGAAGCCCTCTTCAAATTCATTTATGTTATTTTCTCCGATCCAAAATAGAAAATTTAGGGATTCACTATGATGTGGTTTTATTACTCAGGCATTTCCACCACCGTGGAGAGTTCCAAATTGGAAGATGATGCTCCTGATGAAGAAGAAGATGGTCAAAGACGGAGAAAAAGGCCAAGGAGGGTTCAAGGCAAGGAGAGCGTTGACCAGGCAGGAATATTTCAAGTTCACCCACTTAAAATCACCATCCATGTATATGATAATGAGGCTTCTGATCCTAAGTCAGCAAAACTCATTACTCTAAAGTTTGAGTACTTGGTGAAGTTGAATATTGTATGTGTTGGAATAGAAGGATCTAACGATGGTCCTGAGAATGACATCTTATGCAATTTATTCCCCAATGATACAGGACTCGAGCTTCCTCACCAGGTTTGGGTGTCTTCTTTACAGATTATTGGCATGTTCTTCATTTATATATTACCCCACCTTTTTATTTATATGCCATTTATTTTTATTTGAATGGTGATGCAGTCAGCCAAACTCTTTGTCGGGGATGCTATAATGTTCAATAGTCAAAGAACTTCACGTCCTTATAAATGGGCTCAACACCTGGCAGGAGTTGATTTCTTGCCAGAGGTGTCTCCCTTGCTTCTTACTGGTCGCGAAACTTCAGACAACAGTGGAACAGCCAAGAGTGAAGATGTTATATCTGGTCTTTCATTATATCGCCAGCAGAACCGAGTACAGACAGTTCTGCAGAGAATTCGCTCAAGGAGAAAAGCTCAGTTGGCTCTTCTGTGAGTCATTGCTCTACTATGATTACAGTTTTAGAATATGAAGGACCCTTATTGTTATTCAATGAAGATAAATATCATAATTTGAACAACTGAAAGTTTACTTTTGGGCTTTGCTTTGGTTGTTTTGCTGTGACTGACATCTTAGTATTGTTTCTTTGTCTCCCTCCCTGTTGTGAACTTGTAGTGTGTATCCTGTGTATAGGATTAGTGTTTTCAGTTCATTTAGTGAAATTCCATTCTATTTTTTAGGATCTCCGGTTTTGTTGCTTATTGATCTGGTTGGGCATGCCTAAGTTAAAATTTGTGGAAATCCTTCACTGGCTTACAGGGAACAGCTAGGCTCTCTTACAAAGCTTGAGTGGCCTCTTCTGTCCTGCAAAAGTGTTCCATGGGCTTTGCACACTCCTTTGTGCAATTTGGATGGTTGGTCAGCTATAAGAGCTCTACCTGTACCTAGCGAGGCTTCATCTCTGGCTGTCATAGATAAAGAGGAGCATGTTCAGCAACCAATGGATGTTGATATAATTGAACGTTCTGGTGCCACAAAGGAAGAACTGGAGAGTATAACAGAAGATGGGGAGCTTCCAACTTTGCTTCCTAACATGTCTAAGTTTGACCACTCCAAGCAACTGAGCTTAATTTCAAAAAGTATTACTCCTCCGCTCAATAAAGTTAGATCACAAAGTTTCAAAAAATTTGATGATAATTCTGATTTCTTGCTGGATACTGAAAGTGATCTTGATGAGCCGGCACAAATTGAACGAGAAGATGAAAATATAGTATCCAATTACTGTGCCAAAAAGTCTGTCTCGTGGATGGATTATGGGGTCAAGGAATTTTCCCTTGTTTTAAGCAGAAAAATCAGTGCAGATGAGAGGAATGTGAATTTAGAGGCCAAGGTAAACAAGTCTCCCCTTTTATCTACTGAATTACAATTCAGGGATCAATTGGCATTTCCACCTAGATTTTTATTTTTTGACAGATCAAGATCAGTATGGAATATCCTCTAAGGCCTCCTCTTTTTGCATTGAGTCTTTGCTGCATATCTTCTGGGGAAAGGCATTATGAGAATGATGGATTGGAGTGGTACAATGAACTTCGTGCTATGGAAGCGGAGGTGAGTAACTGGTGCCTCAAGATGTTACTGCAGTAAAATCACTAAACAGTATCTTGTGGATTTGATTGTTTGAGGAATGGAAACCATGGGATGGTAATGCATAGCGATAATTTAGCTTAGAATAACAGGTCACTGTATATCCGAGTGTTTCCTATTTTCTTGATTTCTTTTCTCTCTCCTACTCATGTTACCTATTTATGCTTCCCTTTCTAAATTATAGGTCAATCTTCACATGCTAAAGATGCTACCTAACGATCAACAAAACTATGTATTGGCTCATCAAGTGCGTTGTCTTGCTATGTTGTTTGACTACTATTTGGATGAGGCATCCCCGTCATCTGAAAGGACAAATTGTACTTCTGTGGTTGATGTTGGCTTATGCAAGCCTGTTAGTGGTCGGTTCCTGGCTAGATCTTTTAGAGGAAGGGATCGCAGGAAGATGATCTCCTGGAAGGACATGAAATTCACTTCCAGCTGTCCCTAGTGGTGGTAGGTTCCTGGCTAGATCTTTTAGAGGAAGGGATCGCAGGAAGATGATGTCCTGCAAAGACGTGAAATTCACTTCCAGTTGTCCTTGGTAGTAATGTTCAAGCTCTGGAGGTGACAAATGGATGCTATAGAATATGGTGCTTATCTTGACTATTGTATTGATAAGGAAATTGTACTTCTGTAATATGCATTCAGCCAACGATGGGACATCATTGTAATTGATTTTACAACCAAAAAAAAAAAAAACTGGCTGAGATACTATGGTAGATTTTGAAGGGATCGTTTCAGCCGTTGATTATTTGTTATTCTGATTTGATGGCAGATAAGTGCAGTTACACGGGTTTGAGCATATGAGTAGCCATCATGGGTGGAATTTTTTAAGGATTATACTTTACTGAGGTCTCCTCTTCTGGATTGTGGCTGTGGTACCCTTTTTTTTGGGGGGGGGGACAGGCTGTAGTACTTTTTTACTGGTTGTACTTGATTCTATCCATTCAAAATCCGAGATTCCCAGGTAAAGGTGAGAATTTTGCCTGCCACTGGAATTTTATAGAAAGGAGGGCATTAAACCAACTAGTTGATTGTATTGAATGTGATATTCTTTAATTGTAATACATCTTTCTGTGTTAGTATTTCCTTGTAGATAATTTATTTTTCAAGAGCCCACAACTTGAGTTAGATTGTAGTCTAAAGCGTGAGTAATTGCCTGGTGAGTCCAAGCTTGCTATATGCCTATATCATTCAATTCAGCCATAAAACATTTGTTAAATTGAGTTGGCTCGTGCAGTGTTAGTATGTAATAAGCACCTTAATATCTTAGGAACATACTAAAAAATCTGAATTTCTGACATGATTTTTTTGGGATTTGGTGACCACCACGTGTGGTACACGTTTGTATGCCGATCTCAAGAATATAGCAGTTTAGAACTTTGCCCAAGTGGTTTACATAGCAAATCCACTTGGTGATCATGTGATACACACACCCTCCACGATAATTGAAAAGATGACTGAGAGTCTTAATGAATGTGTACTAACGCCGAGGAAGCTAGATATACGATTTGACCTCTCAATGCTTGTTGACGAAATATTTGATTACTTGGTCACGTATTGATGCAAATGGCAAAATGGGTGGTCGTCTCATAAGTCATAACCCCAATGGTCGAAACTCTTATGAATAGTGCAAAAAAGAAAAGTGCATACTTTGATACAAACTTCAACCTCTCACCGAATCAAATTCAGCGAAAGTGCTACTGCACACCTGTCTAACACCGGCCAAAAAAACAAAAACAGAAAAAGAAAAAGAAGGCTGCTAACATGGTATTGGACCCCTGCTGGAACATATTCTCATGGTATTGTGCTTACCCTTCCTAACATGGTGCTCAAAAGAGAATCAAGACGTCAAACTTTGAAGTGCTAATCTAAAAACTACAAGAGCCTCAATCTACAGCAGAATACGATTTTATATGTATATACATAGATTTTAACGGTGGAATCATAATCCAATCTCCACTCTACCACGGACCAGTTAGTGTTCGTCTTAAGCGTCTTCTCTTGACTTCTCGTTGCAAATTCATCATTTCCATAACCTGTGACATTACCAAATGCCAGACAATTCAGTATTAAGGTGGCATTAATTAGTAAACCCTTACATGAAATACTTTGAAACTGTAATTACGTATTAAGGGGAGCCAAGAGAGAGTGAATTTTGAAATTAGTCCTAGCATATTACAGTTACAACTGGTGCAGGCTATAAATTTGAAGTAGCCTGCACTTCAAGTATCACAATTTTTGACAGGAAGAATAGAGCATTACAGCAGGTTTGTGTTTAAAGAAGCAACACTAGTAAGCAACAATTTCCATTAGCAGAAAACTTATGCAAAATCTTCCTTAATTACATCTAATGCATTTTAATGTAAGTAGTGGATTTCACACATCCTATTTTTCTGCTTCACATGATTAGGAACGAGTGCAAATAGTCCTAGCATATTTGTAAACAACAAAGTAGATACGAAAATATTCATCAAAAAAGAGCTTGCCAATATCACATGCTAGTTCATAATCACTCATACTGTACTCATACAGAAAGAATTCCAAATTGGAGAAGGAGAAGTAACAGGCTAATATGATGAACAATTAGAATTATGTGATATTTGGCTATAAATATGAAATATAAAACACGATTACATGCACCTCTGTGTGTGTGTGTGTCTCTAAATCGGGATTTCTTGAGAAGGGAAATCCTAGACTTCTATGTTCTAGAAATTCTGGAAGCCTTCATTCACAAACCAGTTATAGTTACAAAGAACCAAAAAGAAATGTAACCAAAATTTACCAGAAAAAAGCAATCCCAATACAGGTTAGTCCCAAATTTTTTTTGGCATAATAGGAACTGGTCTATGAAAAAATTTAAATGGTAAAAAAACAATGAGCTCAAAAAGCATCTGCATTAACGTATTTTTATCAAGTATGAAAAGCTCTCCATGGGGGAAATAAAGGGGGAATGGCTGATTTTAACAGTAACTATATCTCATGGTTTATTTGACAAGAAGAAAAGATGTCAGTGGTCATTGCTACTAGTCTGATTCACAGAAGTAAACATGGGGGAACAGGTTTGGCCAAGATCAGAGTTTTTTATGTCATCTAACCCAAGGGCAGAAAAAGGGAAGTCTGAAAACAGAGGGCTACCCCTTTGGATTGCTATAGTCTCTTTCTCTTTTGTAGACTTTCATGTGATACTAATGTAAGATAGATAATTACTTGTCGAACAGGGTCTTCAGTTAAGTAACATGATATTAAATTAAAACATATTTCCTACTTGCTTCAACTAAAATGATCTTCAGATCAATTTAAAAACTATCAAGGAAATATATGACAGAAGAACAAACAGTCACGAGAGAAAACTAATAGACAAAGGCACGTAACTAGAGAAAAGTATTACATAGGCCATCCTCACAGAAAATACATCAAATGATGTATTAATCAAATTAAAAATGAATTGAAACACTTATTTTAACAAGTGATGGCATAACATAATTAACGGAAGAACCTAAATTAGGTGGTAGTTTAAAGCAGGTATATCATCATATCACCGTTTTGCACCAAAGCAACTTTCTAATTCATCATATGTTGGTCATGACAAGTACACCAACTTATGCTGATTGACATAGCTTGTGACCAAACATTGTCTTCCCAAAGAACTTTGCCAATTCCCCCATTGGTTGGAGTATATTTTATGTAGCAAAATTGCTCTTAGTCGAGGATTAACAATATAGCTTGTTATATGTAAAAAGCTAAAACCATGATATAGATGATATCTTGACCAAAATTAGTCATGAAATGGGGCATAAGGTCATGGCTCTCAATCCTAGGAAAAGTTGTGACATGTATAGTTAATAAGGTCAATACAAATACATGCAATGGCTGAAAATAGAAAGGATGGAAAAGAACCCAGCATAAGAAAGAAAATAAACCAAAGCCTAACTTACTTGATTTTTTTGAGTTTCCATGATTTCTGCCTGCAGTATCCAAATAATTGTCGTTTAGGGAAAATTTTAATGAAAGTGATCTTAAGCCATAATTCATGCGCATATGCATGCCTGCATCAGTGTGTGACACGCAGCAATACCCAAAATTACCTGCTTTTTCCTAAGTTCTTGGTTCTCCTCTTTTAACTTTGCAACTTCTTCTTCCAATTCCATGGTATAAGCCTGAAATAAGTGAAAATAAAAATGTGAAACTGAACATACAGCAGATGTCTTAATACATTTCACAGAATTTCCATCTACACTTCCTTCCCACATTATTTATTTATCTCCCCACTAAAATCCACTTACAGGCGAAACATATTTACTTATTAAATGCTTTCATGGATTTTATGATGAAGCAACTGTTAGTTATGTTCCCTAAATCAGCTGTTCCATTACCTTGTACTAACCTGGATCTTTACAACTTCTCATGACAGTAACTTCTCAAAATCTTTCACCTTTCATCAGATCAGATCGCTATCATATTACCATTCTGCTGCATAATCTTTCATGGTATACAGCATGTTCACAGAGGATAAAAGCAGAATGTCAATGGCTTGGTAGTATTGCTATTAGTAAATCAATAACATGACGCAAATTGTCATCATATTCTCTTTTTTATTTTTGAAATCATTGCATGTCATTGAACCCTATTAATAGTAAATTATTTAGTATATTTTCATCATAAAGGTTACAGAAACTCTACTCTCCTTTCTGTTATTGGAAGTAAAATCTACAGTCTGCAGTGGCAGGCATTTGATTGTCACAAACCAGTAGATGGAGGTTGCGGTACTAAAGATACAAGCCCGAGTTTTCATCCACTTTGGCCTAATGGGGACTAATACAAGGTAAAAGCAGATTTACCAATCATTTGATTTTCTTATGTTTTAACATAGAGAAATTAAATGTGTTTTGTTGCCAGTTGCATCCAAGTAAGTGTTCACTTGAATAAGAAAATACACAGAGCTCTGATTGCTAAATTTAGAATAATAATGATAATCACAATAATAAAGTTGTAGAACAAAAATTCACCTGCTTGCGAGCCCTTGACCTAGCAGCTGACTCTCTATTCTTTATCATCCTTCTCTGCCTCCTCTCAATTACCTTCTCCACGGCTCCACCGCTCTTCCTCCCTCGCAGACCACCATTAAAGACATAAGGAACCGGTGATACCGAAGAAGTATCAACATTGTTCTTTCCAATTTTATTATTCGGCATATGGCTAGCAGGTGACCCAGTAGCAACATGAACAGGACCAGGTGCCAAACCAACCATACCAATCCCTCCACCTTGCACAAGATTACCATTCAGGCCCTGATCAGCAGAAAGTCCCACAATTCCTCCCCTGATTCCTTGATTACTCGCCAGTGGCATCTGAGTTGCATAACTCATAGCAGCCTGTTTAGGAAATATCTGCTGCTGTTGCTGTTGCTGTTGCTGTTGCTGCTGCTGCTGCTGCTGAGACTGTGAATTCTGCTGCATCTGTTGCTGATTCGATGATCGAACACCGTTAACATTCAAGGGCAAATTAGTAGGAGACTGAAGGCCCACCAGTGGATTATTATTCACAGGAATCTTGTTACCCATCAATCCGGGAACATTGTTCAACTGCTGATACCCCATTCCTAAACCACCAAAAACTCCATCATTTGGTTTTCCACCCAATTGAGCATCTTCTCTCACAACACCAGCTCTCACCAAGAACTCCTCCAACGTCATCTCTCCCAACGTTGGCTGCCTCTGCGTCTGCGCCAAATTGGGACCTCCGGTACCGCTACTGGTACCAGTACCGGTACCGGTACCGTAATCCTTGGAAATATTTTTCCAAACCTCGTCCACTGTCTTATGGCTAAGGGTCCGCGGCAGCGTCAACGAGCCTTGCCTCTGCAAATGGGTGACACCACCGCCACCACCGAGGGTACCGGTACCCTGCTCGCCGGCGCTGGCGGATGCCATTGTTTGAACCTCTTCAGCGGTCCAAATGTTCTTGAGCAACTCGTCCATGTTCATCGACCCAAAGTCCTTCCCTGAACCTCCCATCGTGCTCACGAACTCGTCGAACGTCAGCGAGTACACCGACGGTTGCCGTGCCAGGGAGAAATTCCCTGGCGGCCTGCCGCCGCCGTTACCGATGGCTCCCGGGTCGTTTCCGAAGTTCTTGAAGTTCATGTTGTAGTGAAATCTGAAGGAAACACAATCAGAAGCTGATCCGAGATTACATTAGAATACACTACCCCAAATCTGCAACGGGGCACAAATCTGAATTCGGTACCCTCAAAATTCAAACTTTGGAACATAAATTAACAAAAATCCGATTTTTAATTCTCTATAAAGTCACAAACAAATGGAGAAACGATTGACTATTCATTATATTATAAAATATTTAAATCGAAATTAAAAAAACAAACAAACAAACTGAGAGGAGAGCTAAGCTAAGCTATATTGAGCTTGCATGAATCATCAAGTAGAAAAAAAAAAGGTGCAATCTGTGAGTGAGGTACACTTGGACTGTATCATAAACTTGACATTTTCTTCTTCCAACTAATTTCTATAGTGCTTGTATATGTAGAAATTCTGATTCCCTAAGCATGCAACATCCTAGCTAACATGATTCAAGATCCTAGTTAAAATTGCCCCGATTCCAACTCTATCATAATAAAAGCTAGAGCTAACGTTCACACTGAAGACAAATACTGTTTTTTTTTTTTTTTCCTTTAAGAATAAAGGTTCAACATAACTGGAAGAATAAAACTAGAATGACAATTAAACAACAAAATAGGAAGAAAAAAGGATTCAAAATGGCAAAAACAATTTGAAGAAGAATCTAAAGAAAGAAAGGAGGGATTAAAGAGCAGAAAAGGGAGTGCATTCAATTACCTGTGCTATCTTTTTTTGTTTGTTTTTTATGTTTTATTGGGTATTCCTGATTTGGTAATGTTTTGGAAATTTTGGTTTCTGGTGGTGGGTTGGCTTTGGTTGGCTGCGCTCCTCCTTCCTAGGTTACAAAGGGCTCGGTGGATGCGCCAAGTGTCCAATGTCTGCACACGCTACTTTCTCGTTTAACCTTTTTCAATACATTAACTGAGGAGACGCTTGGGTTGTGATTGCTTTGACAAAATATTTTTTATTTTCTTTTCATATTTTTAAATTTTAGAAAATATATTCAATTGATATAGTTCTTTATTTTTAATCATAAAGTTGCCAGCATATTTTTAACATATTGTTTTAAACGACTATTTGTTGTTTTCATTTTTGGTTCCGTTTTAAGAACTGCTTCTTAAAAAATATTTTTACTAAAATCTAATCAAACACGTTTTCATGTCTATTTTCTGTTTTTTACTGAAAAAAAAACTAAAAAAAAAAGCACACAAGCAACATGCTCTTGAGATTTAAAATTTTAATCTTATCATTATGCATAAACATATAGTATGACTTGAATTTAAATCTCAAAATATTTTATTAATAGATAACTTTATATTCTATTAATAAATTCTCCCTAAAATTAATAATCTATCCTTATTTTATAATAAATTTTCACTTTAAACTTTCTGTCTAAAAAATATATATATTATCAAAGAGTAATATATAATATTAGGAGAAAGACATAATAATTGAAAGTAGGCATTGCCGACTTGGAGACGTGTACCAATGAAAAAGGATTGGAGGGGTGCGATGTGACAGCAACCAATAACGTTATGCTTTCTGGGAGAATCAGAACCGTACACGTTTCTGTTAAGGAATGGTCAGCAATTCCTGCTTCATTCATTTATATGCCCTTCCACTCAAATTTGAAGAAAAAAAATAAAATAAAAATTAAAAGTTGGGTAAGGGCCGTAAGGATAAGGCCATGCACATGTTGGTCCAAATGCCCATGTGAATCTAATAAGATAAAAATTTGAGAAATTGGGTAAGGGTCGTAAGGGTAAATGTCTTTTTAAACAAATATTTTTTTATTTAAAAAAAAATATCAAATGAAAAAGGCAAAAGGATAAAAGAGACTGAATGTTAAACTTAAGGGCCGACATGAAAGATTGATATTTTGCTATTTTATTTTTAGTACTCCTCCTCTTTCTTCTCCTCTAACTATTAATATTATTATTACAATTTTTATATTCTCATATTAAATAGTATATATATTATTTTTTATATTTTATTTAATAATATTTATTATATTTTTTATTATTATTATTTTCACTCAATTATATCTATCAAAAATAATGTGAATAATAATACATCTTTAAAAAGAAGTATAAAATTATCTTATTATTATTATTATTATTATTATTATTATTATAATAGTATGATATCATCCAATTCAACTTTTGTTTATTTTGACTAATTAATTTTTTTAATTTGGTCAAATGTTGATGTTATCACTTCAATTAATTTATTTATTTCATTCAATTAAAAATAAATTATCTATACCAAAAATTAATGAATTCATAATGATATTTTTTATAACTTGCTTCTAAGTAATTGATATAATTAAAATATGAACACGTGACATTATTATCTACATATTACATGTTTATAGATTGTTAAATGAATTATACACTATTGTTTTTAGTAATTATTTTATTTTTAATTAATATTTTATCATATGCTATTATGTTATATTTGGTGCAATTTAGGTGTGACACTTTAAAAATTAAATATTTTAATAATTTTTCCCATTATATATATGTATATATATATATATATATATATGAGAGAGATCGGTTTATATTAATATAAATTTTTTTTTTATATTTATTTTTAATTATTAATTTTATTTTTATTTGATAGTTGAGATTATTTTATTAAAAATAATCATCAAACAAAAATGAAACTAACAATTAAAAATAAATATAAAAAAAAAACTTATACTAATATAAATTAATTAATGCTAAAGATATATGAATTTCAAACTTCTGCAATTAATTTCTTCAGGTCAAATGATTTTTAATTGAAATGCTTGAATTCTGAAGATGATATACGGATCCCCTGGCATTACGTGTCGATTAGAGTTGCCTATTAATATTATCTTTGTGATTAGACGTAGATCCAATCCAAACTTGAGAATAAAATGAAAAATGAATGGGCAACCATCAATTAGTGCAACGGTTTCTGCATACGATTTGGCTTCCCCGCCTCCCTATCCGGTTAAAGTACGAAACGTAATGTTGCAAATTTGTTGGGGGAGGTCTTCATTTCTGTACCTTCTCCCAGTCCCACTACATGCTGATCCTGAACAATCCAGTGTCGTTCCCCACGCTTGCCTACTCCTCCCTATCCCTATCCCTTTTGTACTGAATTAGTTTTAACGTTACAAACAGTAATTATTAATAATTATTATAAAAAAGTAAGGAATGGCCACACAGTGTCTGATTTATTAAGTAATAATGTTTCTATTTTTGCTTTGATTTATTAAATAAACAACAATACGATTTGTTTAATATTATTGACCAGCGAATCAGCAATATTGTGCTTATTTTCAACTTAAGCAATAGGCTCTGCTGGGAATCCTGAGGTAAATTTTGTGCCGCTGTTCCTTTTTATTGGCACAGTGTGCCGCTGTTCCTAATTCAGCTGCAAATATTACTGAAAAAATATTATTTAATATTAAAGAGGTTGGTTTTCGGACGTTGTTGCTTCTCACGTCCCTAACCAGGCATCAGTTTTCCTGAAAACCAAGCACTGTCATAATAATATAAGGAAAATGATTGATTTTTTTAATTCATTTTCCTAATAATTTTTTTAATTATTAAATAAAAAATAAAAAATATTTTTTATATTTCTAAAATATTAGTTATATTTAATTTTTTATTTAATATTTCTTATTAAATAATAAAAAATTATTAAAAAAGAATATAACAAAACTCATAATATAATAATGCAATTAAAGGCATAAATGACTTACAATAAACAAAGCATTAGTGATTAGAGTTTGCTTTCAGCTTTCAGGATGTGCCATACTAAATTAGCGAACCCAAATCAACATAAGATATTTCTTTCTAGTCTAGAAAGACTTAGGGTAGCCCTGTAGCTCAGTGTTAATAATAATAATTTATATTTAACTACATAGCCACGCCAAAGCGTATGCAGCAGATAGGACGAAGGTCGCGTCGTTTTCAACCGAAGCCGACAAAAGAGAAGAAAGGTCTGTAGTTTGTAGTAATCTTTATCTTTATCTTCTGAAAAATAAGATGCATTTATAATATTTTTTTTTTGGTCAACTTATAATCTTCAAATTTAGGTAGTGGATGCCTATAGATAGTGGGGTTGTGCTTCACGAATGGTTGTAGCCGCCTTTGCAAAAAGACAAGCACCCTGGCTATTTCCGCGTGACTGAGGGCACTATGCTTTGTTTGGATGAGGAGAGAAAATGAGAAGAGAGAAAATAGAGAAGATAGAAAATAGAGAAAAAATTATATTTTTTCTCTTATTGTTTGGATTACGAGAAAATAGAAAGAAAGAAAATAAAAATTTTTCTTTTTTTTGTTTGGTTGAGAAGAAAAGTGAAAAGAAAGAAAATAGAATTATATAAAATGACTAATATACCCTTCATATTGAGGAAGAAGAAGAAGAGAGTTTGAGTAGGGGTAAAATGATCATTTCACTAAATTATCACATTCTCTCTTCTGTTTTCTGCGTGACTGAGGGCACTAACAATACTAGGCTTCCAGCATGCAGTGGGGTTAACTATGATTGACTTGTGTTCTCAAACTCTCAATTTTGCAGGCATGTAACTATAAAATAGGGATATATTGTTTTTGTGATGTATTTGTGTGTTTGATATTTATTTATATCAAATATATGAAGATGTGTGTATGATAGACATATGTTACGATTAAAAAGATTATATATTTTGATTTAGATATATTTTGTAAACTTGTTTAGATAAATTTAGAGTATGGTCTATTAATATTTTTTTAAAAATTAATTTTTATGATTAATATTTAATTAATAAGTCCGTAATTCACTCAAATTTAATTACATGATTAACATTTCAAATCATTATTTTTACATACGAATATCTTAAATTTTATCTTTTTCACCTTCATTATTAAACTTTTAAATTTTATCTTTTTACACACTATTATTTTCATTTATTTTTTTTACCTCTACTCATACCAAAGTCATCTATTTTATCGTCACCGAAACTTATCTTACACTACTATTTCTTTTAGTTATTTTTTTAAATACACATACACTTGCATATAATTAATTCTATTAAAAGAAGTTGAATTAAAATTTTTTAAAAAATATTAATAGAAATTATAATTTATATTATTTTAAAAAGACTGACCAGATAATAAATATTAATACATATAACATATATTAACATATTATAAATTTTTAAACTTATAAAAATAATATTAATGAATTATAATTTTTTAAATTTAAAATTATATTATTTATATACAAACTAAATTCTTTAATTTATTTTAATATTATATATATATATCATATTTATATCTTATAATTTTTTAAATTTAATATATTTCAATATCTACGCTCATATCATATCTCTTGTTTATCTCCGTGTCTCCACTTCATATCTCATGATTCGCACTCATATCACAAGCCTGCATGAAAATTGAAAAGCAAATGAAAACAAAACAGTAAACCAATATAGTATTTAATTTATAGGAAATATCCACTCTGTTTGATTTTTTTATTTAATATTCATAAATTTAAAATATATTGCTGATAACACAAATTAAAATTATTTACATTATTCCTTCTAATAAATTATGCTTTAAAAATGATATATAATATTGCAATCAATCCCCATCATTCTATTTTTATATTGAATTGGGAACGGGTTCCTTGACATCTATCGGTTTTTCCATCATCACCTGAGGCTGAGAACCAGCACATTACAGAGGAAACAGAGGAGCCCATCATTGTTCTATTCCCACAGGGTATCTTTTGAAGATGGGTATTAATTATTTGTTTTGGCCGTGAATTTCAAGTGTGTGAGACTGAGGCACACTCATGTTGAAGATGAAGTATTTGTTTATTGCGGTAATGAAGTGCGACACATTGTTTTACAGTTGAATACCACTCAAGTTCAATGCACGATTTTAGATTTCATTTTTTAATTAGTTTGGATATTCATACTTTTTTTATTAAAAAAATTGATAATAATTTTTTTTCCCATAAAGTTCAATATATACGTTTAATCTATTTCTTATATCGCTTGCATTAAAAAGGTGTGACAGATGATCTGATCTCACTAACTCACATCAAATCAAATTCATTTTGTCGTTTAAGGGAGCAAAGTAAAGTATTCTGCATCAAGTTTCTTGGTCATTAAGCTACCCACTCTGGAAAGGTCCAAATTTGTTAGCACAGCTCAACACTTTTTCCACCAATGGAGAGAAAAGATCAGAACTCGACTACATCTACATGACATAACAGGTGTCTCATAGAGAAGGCAGAGGCAGGCACTGTCAAATACAGTCGATTTCCATTACCATTTCCTTTCATAAACTTATAATATTACGTAGATGTCAGTTTGTTGGGGCCAACAAATTGGGAGCAGCCACACACGTGTCCAATCCACAAACCTCGCTAATTGAGCCTAAAAGTGCGCGCCACATGTATCCAAGCCACTGAACCTCTCCGTACTAATAAATTTAGAAATACAACCTTTCCATTTCTCTTCATTGTGAACGTCAGCACATCATCAGTTGAGTATCGTTATATTTTGTATATTAATTGAATAAAATGCTGAGTGGGTTAGAAAGTTTGAGGACCAATGAGGAGCTGACATTTCCGTTTCACAGATTTTGAGTTTGGGCATAATTTATCCAGAACACAAAAAAAGTTTCAGCAGGAAGCCGAACCCTTTGTTTGGATGTGGAAAGAAAATGGGAAGAGAGAAAATGGAAAGAAAGAGAGTGGAGAGAAGAGAAAATAAAGAGAAAAGTATATTTTCTCTCTATTGTTTGGTTGAAGAGAGAAAGGAGAGGGAAAATAAAATTTTTTTCTTTCTTTTGTTTGGTTGAAAGAAAAAATAAGAAGAAAGAAAATGTAATTATACTAAATGACTAATATACCCTTCATTTACCAAAGCACATCAATGGTGAGATGATGAGAACTATTTTACAGAATGTCAGACATTTGGCCTACCACAGGTCTACGGGTTATTCTGCAGGAAAGTATAACCTCTTCAACAAATTTACCTGCAATTATTCCAACTGAGATTAATCGAAATATTCGCTTGAAAGGTTTAGATTTTATTCTCTTTGCAACTAATTCTCCATTATATATGATATACAAATATCACACTATAAACCATCAAGCTTATGACATGTTATAGCCTTAAAATAAGATAACATCCCCTCTCCTTAATTTTTTTTGTTTACCAAATAATAGAAGCATGATATAATTTAAAACATTGCAACCCCCTTCCTCTCCTTAATACCAATTAACAAAAACCATTTCAGAAAAAAATTATTCTTTCCGCAGCATCAAGTCATCAATACCTGGGAAATAGTAATGATATGTAAATAAAGCAAAGTTCAGAATTGAACTTCAATTCATTCAAATTGAAACTTAAGTGAACTGAAAGGAACATCATCATCGAGGTCTATATACATAGTCTACATTCCCATATTTTTAAATCACTACGAACATTGTCAATAATAGAATGGAGTCATCTTCCAGCATTGATGGCAATATTTTGTAGTGAGTCACTAAATGGCACATGCTAGCCACTCTTCTGAACACCAGAAATTTCTATATTCCTTTTCTTCAGCAGACATGTGAAATGGCATGCTACCAGCAATAAAGAACACGAAAAATCAAAAGGGACAAAAAAAAAGCGAATTCTAATATAAAATGGTACAACCAGCAAAAGACAGTGCTATCTTCACAAACTACGACTGCGCTTCCTGAAATGTCTGAGAATGAAACTGTCTGCATATAATGGATAATTCTTTCTGATCAAACCCTTTATGCATTTCCAATATGAAAAATCAACCAGCTCTCCATCTTTCCGTACTATGAACAAACACCTAGAGCGTTCAAAATTAGGATGATATCCAATCTGCCAAGGAAAAGAGAACAATAATCTTTTCAGCAAGTATTATAGTCATCCAAGAAAAATCAGACTGGATAGAATTTAAGAGACAATGAGTGCATTAAATGCTTATTTCATTAAAAATAAATAAATAAGACCTAGCGTTGGAATGTAATGAAAGACAGTTAGAGATCAGAAGTCAATATTTGCACTGCTCTTTCTTTAGCCTAACAAGGGAAAAGTGGGATCCAATCATGTTAAATCCTTTTCAGCAGCTAAGACAGTAACACATGAAGGTAACACCGTGGACAAAAGCCGTATTTGACTAGCTGCAAAAGACTTTACAGGTGTATAACATTACATGACTAAATGCATTTATTATGTGAATTCATAACTACAATGGGACGAGAAAAAGATCAAGCAAAGTAGTTGGATTTGGAACATCAAATGAATTGATCTACTAGAAAGGGCAAAATGAAGACAACTTCAAGATTAAGATCCTGAAAGAACCTTACCAGAGACTCAATAAATTGCAAAGCTGAGCAACATACAAAGATTATTTAAGTTCAGTTTATAGCAAATCAGATAGTGTAAGAACTGCCCAATTAGGTTACTATTATATTAAGGATTATGGTCCTCTAAAGTGCAAGGTGCATTTTGCTAAGTGAAGTGTGGAGTGGATCACCGTTGATGAACAAATCAATGGCTTAGATTTTTATAAAATAAAAGCAACCGGATAGCACTCTATGAATTAACAAAAACTAACTCCCTTGATTTCCTCATCAATAGCTACCCACTTGCACTTCAATCAGTAAAGTGCACCCTGCACTTTAGAGGAGACTAATCCTATTATTATTAGTGGGTCAGGTCCTTCTACGGGGCCATTTTAATTTTAAGATGGATGAAGGGTAAAATCTTTGCAGTAGGTAACAACTGACGTCATGGTTATATATCCAATAGATTGCTAAACCTAAAAAATTTATAACTACTGGATTCAACAAAAAAAGATTTAGTAATATTGGGAAAAGCCTTTTGTCAACAAAAGTAGTGCACATGCTATGTGTGTGTGTGTGTATGAGAGAGAGAGAGAGAGAGAGAGAGAGATACCGTGATATAATCAATTCCACATCCCATCTTTTTCTCAAATTCTGGATGAAAGGGAAGCAGCTTCTCAAGAATGGTTTTCTCATGCTCTGGGCTTAGTCTATCTCCACTTTCATATCTAGGACATGAATTCACAAGACGGTATTATTATAATTTCCAAGAGGAATGGAAACAGAAAATGCACATACACGAAAGTAATTATCAATTTTGTTTTCATCACAAGTATCAGATGCTTTTTGCATAAGTAGACTGATTACTAGTAAGTTACCTTGGTTTTAGTCCCCTCTTCCCCATCTCCAATGAAATGGGGGGCAATCAAACCTCCGTGTAACCATGGATAAAGGATTGCCTTAATTGCCCATGCAATTGCCTAGTGCCCATGGCAAGGGGTTTGGACCAATAAAACCCCTCTTGCCTTGCCCGTTTCATGTTGCATAGGTATTACCTGCACAACATGGGCAATATTGAAAATGGCAGAGAACTTAAAACCCAACCTCAAAATTTAGGCCAAATGAAACAGTGTCTCATCTAACAATTAGGGTATGTTTAGATGGAGGAGTTTGAAAGGAAAGGAAAGGGAGGGGAAATTTTCATTTTAAGTAAACATTCTCCTTATTTGAGAATTTTTTAAAATGAGAAATTATCATGTAGCCTTCCAATCATCCCTTATTCATTTTTCAAAGATTTTAATAACAACAATAACAAAGCCTTTTACCACTAGGTGAGATTGATTACATTGATTAAACTACACTATTGTCTTCTGTCATAAATTTCAAAATTCTCTAAATTTAAAAATGAAAAATCAACCCTACCCTCCCTTCCCCTCCAAATTTCTCCACCCAAACATACCCTTAGGAGAACACAATGTCAATAGGCTCTCACCAAAGAGAAGGCATTTCCAGCATCCCTTATCCAAGTACTCTCTCTCTCTCTTCTTGCTTTTGTTGTTTATAGTAATATTGTTTATGCATAGATCTCTAGATGTATGCAGTAATGTGTCTCATCAATCCACACACCAGATTTAAATGCAAAAGGTAATAATGAATTTAAGTTTTGGAATGAAACTGGTGATTCCCTAACTCATAACACTCCCAACTTGCTTACCATGTCTTGTATATTTAGCTTAATGTATTGTCATATTTTTATTATTCTCTCTCAATATATAGTTTGGAAATCATATTCCAGGAAGTGAGTAAAAAGAAACTTAAGTACCAGTTATTGACATTTTTATTGTTGACTAATTTATTGATGATTTAAGTGCTTAGTGTTATGTTTTGAGCTTGATACATTTGAACATTAGAGTGAGAATGAGTTACGTGTTAAGCATGAGTTAGGTTGTCTATGTTGTCTTATATATTAGATGTTTCATTTGCATAACACTCTCATTCCAGAATATATTAAATATATGCTATAGGATGTGGCTGTGCTTGAATTGCCCTGTGCAATGCGCAACTGTGCCACAAATCCTTGGTGCAATAGTGCATGATGCACAATAGATAACTACACTTAAGAGAGAAGATATACAAACTGAACCTTGATGCTTGAGAAATAAAAGATTTCTAGCGTCATAATCAAGAGAAGAGTAGCAATTACACAATGTTTAGTCAAGGATCAAATAGGCAATGCAGAGAACAATGTGAGAACAACTACATGATGGTAAGCACACATACAATCAATGGATGTATTCATTGGAGTTAGGCAAAAAATATGTCTCAAACTATCCACCGAGCACATATACAAGATATGCTAAGTTGAAAGCAAATATCAGAACATCCCTGTAGCAATAAAGTTAGTGGTGTTAGGTAAAAATAATAATAATATAGTTGTCTACTATGTGTATGAATCTAGTCTACTCTATACTTAAAAATCATGCGTTGCATAGATTGAATGCACTCACTGGCCTCAAGGCATTTTGACAGAGTATTGAGATAAGAACTTATTATCTTAATACCACTCAACATGAAATCAAGTGCCTAAACCATATTTGGGAGTTTAAATATGAAGAGAGATAGGTTATAACAGATGACATAACAAATTAAATTACAATATGTTTAATTAAATAGAATTGGAAAAAAGAATAGAAACTTACTGTCCAGAATGAAGAATCATCCTGACAAAGCCAACCAAAGGAACGGTGTCCTCCAAAATCTGGTCTTCCCAGTCAACCCATCTCTCGTGTTCAGTACCGTCATCCTCCTCCACCTCATAGGCATGTTCGTTCAAAATTTCGACGACGTCGTTCCCCTGAGGAACGAGGGGCTTCCTGAACAAATTATCGCCGTCAGAAGAAGCTGCTTTGAGGGCAGAGAGACGAGGATGAGGGTGAAGCAAAGATGGGTTATAGTAGAAACGGAAAGATAGAATGACCGGCACCGGAGAGGAGTGGAAAGAGATAGGGTTTTTGAGGAGGTGGAGGACATGCAGTGCTGTTTTGGATAGCGAACAAGCCATTACTTAAACCTCCAGGTCAACTTCAACTCTCTCAATTATTAAACATAAACATGCCTTTCCTTTTCCTTTTCTCTCACTCACTTTATCAAATTCACCAAGCTGCACCTCTCTCTCTCTCTCTCTCTCTCTCTCTGCGGACTGAGAGCCGAGAGGACACCCAACTTTACCAGGATAACGAAGCCAGCTTGGTTGCCTTGCCACCTGCCTTTCTTTTTTTGTTTTTTTTAAGGGGTTTTAATTTTGGTTAGTAGAAGCAAAGACGGGGACACTTAGCCCAATAATAGCTGGGCTAAAAACCTTAGGCAACCCACAAGTTTCTTCTAGTGGAGTGGGCCGGAAGGCCCATGCATATTCTTGTTTCATTTAATCTTATCTCATGCACTTAATAATCTCAACTAACATCAGAATCAGAATATGAGACATTGTTTGCTTAAAGCTTGTCAATTACACATATTATAACATGATGAAAGTCTTATGTAAGTCACGAGTGTCCATTGCAAAATTCTTATATGCAGGGAAACCCCTGAAACACAAATTGGCCTGGGTTGAGTTGTTGATAGGATTGGGGTAATCATGTATGAGATGCTTATTGGGTATCCTCCATTTTGTTATGATGATCCAAGAATGACCTGCCGTAAGGTATTCCGATTGATTGAATTTTATGTTCTTTAATCTCTTCATATCCTCTATTTATTCATAACAACTTGGTGTCTCTGTATTGTGTCAGATAATTAACTGGAAAACATGCCTAAAATTCCCCATAGAACCCAAGATATCAGCTGAAGCTAAGGATCTGATTTGCCGTTTACTATGTGATGTTGACACAAGGCTAGGGACCGGAGGAGTTGAAGAAATAAAGGTAACACCTCTCTTATGTATAACTATGTTATTGTGAGATTCACTAAATAACAGGAATAAGCTATATTCCTTGCTTTTCCTTGTCTCAAGCTGTTATTAGTCTGTGTGTGCATTCGTAAGTCAAAGTTGAGAGGTGCCTGATCATGTTATGCCCCAAGAAGATTCCTGATATTATTTAATCTGCGTTAGACCACTATTACTATTTTTTCATGTTTGAATATATTAATTAAAAAATAATTTTAAATTAATCTATTTATTTGGATGAAATAAAAAAATTATTTTTATATATTAAATTATTAAAAAATATATAAAATAATTAAAAAATATTTAATTAATTATAAAAATTATTTAATTAAATACAAAATAATATTTACATCTTAAATATAGAATAATTCTAACAACTTTTATAAAAAAATGTTCAAATTTTAGCTTAATCAAAAACGTATATTGACGTACAGATTTTTACAATCAATAGCTTTTAATACTATTATCGACCAAACCCAGGTAGCAATGAAGGAGATCCACCAAGTTCACGGGCAACGGAAAGTCGATGGAGTCGCTTCTTGGAAATCTGTAGATCGGTTTGAAGAATTTAGTCAATGTAATCAAAGGCTAATAGAATTGAACATGCAGACTCGACCCAAATAGCTTATATATGAATCTGCTTTCTGGATTCCAACCGCTTAAGGACATTTGAATCTCTTACCCGGGTGGTCTACGTTATGTTTGGTCTTTATGATATGAACCGATTCGAACGTTGGTCATCAAGTCGAGAACTTATGGCTATTAACGGTATCGGATTTTGACTGATGGCGTGTAGCGGTCCATAATTTGAAACCTCGGGCAATGGTCATGCATGGGGATCCGAATACTACCATGCATTAGGTCGGCCCAATCGGTCAAGAATATAAATCCCGATGACATTTGGGCCAAGATTTCCCATTGCACCCCAAAATTTCGGTTGATCTTTAGATTCGCCGAGAATTTTCACTTTATTGGTACTACCTTGCACCAGTCGGCCTCAATGGTCAAGACATAGGTGTCCCGATGACATTTTGGGCCGATCGGTCCAGTTATCTTTCTCAAATTCGGTCCAATAAACAATTTTTATTTTTGACCGAGCTTACTTTTCATCGCCTGGATGAGGATGGGTCCAAACCGTAAATTTCTCCTCTAACCAGGCGCTTCGTTATCTGTGCACAAAATTTAAATATAACTTGCCACGTGTCATGCTTTCATTTATTGGACGTCAACTATGTCACTTCACCATTAATACACCTGACTCCATCAAGGCCTTTAATTATTACGATTCTTCACCTTCCGCCGTTAGATTCATCCAACAGTCCTGCTTAAAACTTTTCGTTTTCCTAGATTTTTTGATTAGCGGTTTTATCACTTTAAAAACTGCCCAACTATGCTTCATTTATTCGTTTCTCTTCACTTCCCCAACTCTTCTTCTTGATCCTTCCTCTCCTCATTTTCCGCGTGCTGCTGGCGAAACTCAACACCCATTTTAACCCATTCGGTTTCTCATTCTGCATGCTGCGAAAACTCCCATTTTTCTTCACACAGCCTTTACGCACATTCCAGGTAACCTCTAGAATATAATCTTAATTTTCCTTTTGTTTTGGTATCCGTTTTTGAAAGAGAAGGGTGCGTTACTAGGATTTGTGTTTTATTCATCTTCTTCTCCAATCCAAATAGGTTAGTTCAGTGTTGAACTTCAGTTTTAGTAAAAAGTTATTGTCGAGAGATTCCTCTAATTAGCTGTCCAAATCCATACTTTGGAAAAAATCCTAAAAGAAAATCTATAGATACATTAAACCCTATGCATCAAACCAGGATGTCCAACCATCCGGCAAACACATCGGCAAGAGAAGAGTCGATGCCGAGCTACGACTGGGTTCACCCACCGTTAGTTGAAATTCCCTTCAGTTTACAATACGGTCGAGAGCATTACATGCTCGACAACGTGTTCTGCTTAGCCGAGATGGTGATGAGGGTCGGTTTATCCGTCTTCCGTGTCGCAACGATGAGTTCGTATTCATGTCATCGTATGGCGATGATCAAGTTCGGATGGGTGTACATGTACGAAACCTTTTTTTGGTCGAATTTAAAGCTACCTTTTACCGACTTCCAGTGCTCGGTACTTAGTCGTTTGAATGTCGCACCGACCCAACTTCATCCTAATAGTTGGGCCTTTGTAAAGGCTTTCGAAGTTTTGATGATCTTTCTTGATAAAGTTCCTAGCACGTTCAAGTTTTCTTTTTCTTTTTTCAGTGTAAAGGAGTCTGGTAAGGGAGGTTGGGTTTCACTCAACACCCATCCCAGTAAAAACTTTTTTAGGTTTTTGATTCATCATATAAAAACTTCAAAAGTAAATTTTTCCGAGTTAAGACCCGTCATGGCACATACCTTTCTATGCCGACCTACTTGGGATAGAGATTCCTCTTTATTGGAGAACAGAGCATCCATACTAAGTGTCGAATCCGAAGCCTTTTGTCTACCGACCGAGACCATGGTCGACTTCTTGGAAGATTGTCACATTCGGACATTAGTGTGTTTGTCAAATTTGGGGATTATCCGGACAAAATTGCAAATTTAATGAGTAAGTTTTAAATCCGATGTTTACTAACTCATTCTTTAACATAAACCGACTTTTAACCTTTTTGTTTTCGTTTTTCGGATCGATGGCTCCCGGATGTCGGTTCGACAATTTTAATCAAGTTCGTGAAAAGAAAGAACTTCCGGCCGACGTGGTTGAGACAGAGATAAGACAACTTCCGATGTAGAGAAGATTGAGGCCCCAATTCATGTTGCCGATTCCTCCGAGACTCAATCAGATTCAATGGTCGGAAAGAGAAGCACAAGAAGCCGATGAGGCGACTAAACCCCGAAGGTTCCTACTTGCAAGACGCCGAACACTAGGTGAGGGCTCTTCCTCTGAGAATCAGGAATCACGAAGTGCGTTTGAGGCACTGAATGGCTTCGATGCTAATGCAGATGGCCCTTCGCTTTGGGCATCTTCTTTTCCATTTGAGTCATTTTTGGAAACACAGATCTTACTGCCGGGTGACAAGGAGAGGAAGGATAAGGTTGGTGGGATCGATCTTTGCCAATGGGCTGAAGTTCAACTCCTTAGAGCCACAAGTGCGATCAGGTCGGTAGAACACGAGCTGGAAGATTCAAAAAAGAAGTTATCTTCTTTCAACTCATTATATCGATCGGAACTTGAAAAAGCTCAGCGAGCTCATCAGGAGGAAGTCTCAAACCTTAAAAAAGAAAATGAAGTCCTAAGGCAAAAAACTTCGCGTATTGACGATCTCGAGACCTCTCTTGCTTCCTTAGAGAATAAAAAGAAAGAGGTCGATGAAGAACTTTGATTTTGAAGAAGGCGAAAGAGGATGCTGAGAAACAAAAAATGGAGGCAAACCGAGTCCTGATAGAAGCCTTGAAGTCGAGAGATACTCTTAAGACCGAACTGACAAGCTTAAAAGAGGAGGCGGCCGAGCAGAGGATCGCCAGTTTTGAGTCCTTGAGCAGGCAAAACTTCTTAACCCCGATGGAGTTTTTGACGATCGGCTAGGCGAGCTTGGTCCATTCAAGATTATAAGCGAAGGCCGAATAGTTGATCCGCCAGAAGACGAAGATGAAGATGATTAACTTCAAGTTTACTTATGTAGTTTGTTGTTTTTGTTCTAACCGAAAGTCATTGTAATCCTGTTTCCATTAGTGAGCATTTCGTCTTTAATGTAACCTGAATGTGTTTGGAAATATTATTTGCTGTCTTCGTTTGGAAATATTTGGTGTTCCCTACCTGGCCAAGCTTTCCGAGGTATACTTACCCACGATTCCGAGGTATACCTAACAAAAACGTGTATAATAGTAATCATTTTAGGTCGGACAAATCACCGAAAACACGATTTTTACCATAAAATATATTATACGATTGTAGGTCGGACAATTTTGCCGGAAACACGATTTTTAACATAAACGTGTATAATAATATATAATACGATTTTAGGTCGGACAATTTTGCCAAAAAACCTGATTTTTCATCAGCTTTGGCTGGCATCGACTTTGGTCGGCATCAGCTAAAAATCCGGAGTCTTCCTCAGCTTTGGCTGGCATCGACTTTGGTCGGCATCGGCTGAAAAGCCGGAGTATTTCATCAGCTTTGGCTGGCATCGACTTTGGTCGGCATCGGCTGAAAAGCCGGAGTATTTCATCACTTTGGCTGGCATAACACGCTTTGAGTATTTCATCGCTTTGGTCAAGATCGACTTTGGTCGGCATCGGTTGAAAGCCGGAATAAATACGTATCGAAAATATTTTAAAATATGGTAACATTTTGATTTAAGTGTAAGATGTGCCTCGTTAAAACCTTCCAGGCAAAACCCAGTGGGAAAAAACCTGGTAAGGAAAAA
Source organism: Ormosia semicastrata (assembly GCA_029884595.1). NCBI lineage: Eukaryota > Viridiplantae > Streptophyta > Magnoliopsida > Fabales > Fabaceae > Ormosia > Ormosia semicastrata. The sequence continues at coordinate 8,157,537 of JAQQTO010000046.1, read as the reverse complement.
GAGTACAACATCCTCGGTATAAGAGATTTTAACTATAAAACTTCCTTAAAGAGGCCGAGTTCCAGGACCTAGGAAGAATTTTGCCGGTGAGTTCTGATGTGAAAATCGGCAAGTGCACCGATTCGCAAAAAGTAATAAAGTAGTGAAAAGAGAATCGTCCCACGAGGATTATATTGCCAATTACCAAATTCGTTAAATTAACACTATTTAAGCTACTCAAAAGATGGAAGTTGGAAAAAAGTGAAAATAAAGATAATTAAAAGAAAGTAATTAAAACTAAACAAAGTAAAATCAAGCAATTTAACAAGAGATGAAATCAATAATAAGAAAGTGTTAGGGTTCAGACTTCACTTGAACTCTTTCAAATGCAATTCTAAATATTGGTTTAAAACATGTTCTATTTCAATGATTCATGGTCAATTCCCAACATTAATTAATACCCAATCCCTTGGTATATTAATCCTCTTACGCTGATTGAAATTAACTAATCCCTTAGTCTAACTCCAATTAGAAAGGCATTATCAAGCACGAGGGAATTAAAAGAAAGACCACATAACTCACAACGTCTATCCCTAGCGATTGCAGAAATTATGGTGTTTATCACAAGTTCTAGGTTCATGCAAATTTTCCCAAATCATACATAAACCCAATTTATCATTCCCAAATTGATCAGGTTTAGAAAAGCATTAAGAACAGAGATAAACACGTAAATCATGAGATAAAAACATGCATTAAACCCATAAAAGAAATTACATCATCAAAGTATCAAGATCCATCGTCCCCCTAACGAGGGGAAGTTAGTTACACATAGGAAAAGAACAAAACAAAGAATAGAAGATGACAAACTCCATTGATAATTAGTGGCAAGATTGAAGAGAATCCCTAATCTTCAAGTCTTGATGCGCCCACACGAAATTAGGATTTGAGTTGTCTTGACGGCTGCATGCAGAGTATCTTGAAATTTGGCGTAACTTTCTATTTATAAGAAATTCACGCTTCATTATACGTTGCGTTCGGCCAGCGGGCGGCCTAACTCTCCAAGGCCAGCGGTAACCCACTAAAGTTACGGTGCAAAGATACGCAATCGCCAAGCACTCCTTGTTCAACGCTCAGGCCGGCCCATTAAAACAAGATTCCTCCAAATAAGCATGTTGCGCTTCAAAGCGGTGAGGGCCAGTATGCATTACTGGCTTCGAATTATTTTCTGCTTTTTAAATGGCCATTTTCTCCATGTGTAATTATCTACAAAATTACATAAAAACACACCATTAAAACATAAATTAAAATAACTAAAAAATAAAAGAAACTTGAGAATAAACTCAATCAAAAAGATTAAAAGAGAATGAAAACCCAAGATTTTGAACCGTAAAAATATGAATTTTTGCGGGTTCATTACTCCCCAAACTTAAGCTTTTGCTTGTCCTCAAGTAAAAGAAAATCAAAATAAAAACAAAACTAAAACTCAAAGCGGACTCAAAAAGGCAATACCGGGTATTAAAGATCATTCATATCCTCAAAAACTAATTCAAAATCTAATTCCAAAGTATCACACATGAACAATCCAATTATCACATCGTCTCTCACGCAACTTTTATGCACAAATGACTTCCCAAAAACATGAATGAAAGACTCAATCTCCTCATAGAGTACAAGCCCAAATGAGTTTATAAAACAAAAAATGCACATCAAACCCACATCCATAAGGTTGTTTTTCATCTCTCTCTCCACTAATGTAAACAACTCACAACCAAGGATTAAAAGGGACTTTATAAGCTTGTAATGTAAAGTCAAGGGTATGGATTAAGAAAGAAGCGGTAGGAAAATGAAAACAAAAGTTGAGATACAAAATCATGCAAATTTCAAAATTCAAGCCTCAAAATATAAGACAAGTGCAAAACGGAGCAAAAGAATCAACACAACATTCACTTTATTTTTTTTTCTCTTTCTTTTCTTTTTCTTTTTCAACAATCTCCACCCCCAAACTTATTTCTTTGCAATACTTTGGGTGAACTTTCTTTCTTTTTCTTCTTCTTTTTTTTTTTTTTGAAATTTTTCAGCTCCACAAAACTTCATGCACAAAAATAACAAAGACTTGAATAATAAAATAATACAAAATATGCACTCAACAGAGGTTATGTAAGAGAAATTTTTTTTTTTTTGTGGGTATGGGAAAAAGGAAAATGTGAGTAAAGAAAAGAAACAGAGGGCCAAACAATAACAAAGCTGCAAAAGGGAACTAAGGATAAACTGTATACAGTTGGCTTGAAAGGCTCAAACGGTCCAAAGAAGGCCTTATCATTTCCTTAATCATGCACTGCCTAGAATTTCGCCTCAAGAGAATCAAACAACTTCTAGATGCAAATCATCCACACACATGCAATCCCATAAACTTTCTCTAAGCTTGACATGCAATTAAATTCCAAAGTCTATCAATCATAAAGATGGGAAGAACATCCATACACAATTAAAACAATAGAGATAAATGCAACTCATAAATTCTCATGTGCTATCCCAAGAAATCAGATCAATCCACAATTCAAACAATCATTGGATATTCAATTTAACACATTGGTATGCACAAAATGACTCAAAACACAAAATGGATAATGATGACAAAATCAAAATAAATAAAAACAAATAACTAAATAAAATACAAGAAAGGAAAAAAAAACTCTTTTTGGCGACAACTATATACATCCCCTTACAAAGGCTCCGAACTCGGGAGGCACCTAAGCCGACTCAACATTAGCAAACTTCAAAACAGAAAAATGTTAGTCAATGAAATAAGAAAATAACAAAATAAAAACAAAAACAAAAATAAAAATAAAAGAGAAAAGGAGAGAAAATTCGGGTTGCCTCCCAAAAAGCTTGTTTAACGTCATTAGCTCGACGTTGCCTTTATAACTAGTCATGGTGGCTTGAAGCAAGAGAAGTAGGATGACATTTTTCTCTTATCGCTCTTTGCCTCCACACACTCATCACTTCCTCGAATCAATCTTCAATAAATCGGTGGAAGCTGGAGGATCTTTTTCAATTACAAAGACTTTGAGAAAGAGGAGGTCCTTTCTCCTTTTCGTCAACCATCTTGGGAGTAGAAAAATCAAGATTGATCGATGATGAAGGACTCTTATTAGCTAAATCTTGTAGAGGCTTGTCTTAAATGCATTTGACAGGGGGCATAGAGATCCGATGTCGGTGTAGATTTATCAAAAACATTAATAGTCACCGATCACCATCTACCCTCAAAATAAGCTCTCCTCTAGGTACATCAATCAATGCTCCTGAAGTAGCCAAGAATGGTCTTCCAAGAATCGAGAGGAATATCAAATCCTCATCCATATCCAAAATCACAAAATCACCGGGAAAATAAACTTGTCAACCTTCACTAGCAAATCTTCCACTATACCATATGGATGTTTAATTGACCGATCATAGTTGAAGAGACATTGTAGTTGGCTTCACTTTATCAATCCCAAGCTTGGGATTGACAATGGCATTAAATTGATGCTAGCTCCTAAATCACAAAGAGCTTTCTCAATAGTCGGTTGCCAATGGTGCAAGAAATAGAGAAACTACCTGGATCTTTCAATTTAGGTGGCGCTTTCCTCTGAATTATAACACTCACTCCTCGAAAGTGCCACGGTTTCATCTTCTTTCAACTTCCTTTTCTTCAAGAGCAAATCTTTCATGAACCTTGCATAAGAGGGCATCTTTCAAGTGCCTCAAAGAAAAGGAATGTTTATCTCGAGCTTTCTTAAAGACTTCTAAGAACTTAAAGAATTGCTTTTCTTGAATCTCCTTCTTGAATCTTTGAGGATAAGGAAGTTTAGCATACAATGAAGGATCAACTATTTTCTTCTCACATTCCTTCTTCTTTCTCTCGCCACTTTGGTTGCTCCTCTTTAGCTTCTTTATTACAAACAGTCTTGAGATGGGACATCTGCAACAAGAACATCAATTTCCTTAACTGGTCCATCCAAAGTCTTGCCGCTTCTCAGTGTAATTGCATGACATTGCTCCTTTGGATTGACAACATGATATCACTCGGGAAGGTGCCTCGGAGGTCTCTCTTGAAGTCATTTGTTTTGCTATTTGCCCCACTTGATTCTCTAAACTTCTAATTGTCGCCTCATGATTCTTAAAATTGGCCTCGACTCTTCCATAAAATTTGAAGTCTTTGCATAAAAAGCAGAGGTCTGCAAAGAAAGTTTCTCCACTTTGTAATTTCAAGAGGAGACTTACGTTTTCTGTTGTTGAGGATTCAATGGCACTGTTTGATTGCTCCAAGAAAAATTGGGATGATTCCTCCACCCCGAATTATATGTATTTGAAAATGGAACACCCCGAGGTCCGGAAAGATTACCCATATAATTTACCTCTTGAGAACTAAAACCAGAATTGCTTACTTCACATCCACCATTAGCATGATTACCTCCACGAAGTCACAAATTAACCTTTGATGGTTCACAAATTTACCACGCATGCTTCTCACTTGCTTAGTTAGGTTGGCCAACTGTTGAGAAATACTTTTGTTTTGAGCAAGTAAGGCATCGAAAGTACCAAGCTCCATCACTCCTTGTCCGACTCATCTTTGCTCTCCCACTAGGCAACCGATATTCATTAGTGGCCATAACCTCAAATAATTCTGAGCCTCTTCGAGTCTTAGTGTTTAAAGACCCACTGCGACGCATCCACCATAAGTCTTGTGGAATGATTTAACCCATTATAAAATATCTGCACCTGCTGCCAAACCTCAAATGCATGGTGAGGACATCTCCTTAATAGCTCCTTGAATCTCTCCTATGCTTCATAGAGATTCTCCCTGATTCGAGTAAAGCAAGCAATCTCACTCCTTATCTTCACAAACATTGATGGAGGAAAGTATCGAGTCAAAAATTTGTTAACCAAATCCTCCCAAGTAGAGATGCTCCTTGTGGTGGGCTTGTAGCCGCCTCTTTGCTTTATCTCGAGCGAAAATGGGAACAATCGTAATCTAATGGCATCATCGAAAACGCCATTATACTTAAAAGTATCACAGAGCCGCAAGAAATTCACAATATGCAAGTTTGGATCTTCTCATGGCTCCCCAAATGATTCTGTTGCACTAGGCTGTAGTAGAAGTCTTTGGTTTAATCTCAAAATTATTAGCTGAATAGCGGGACGCACAATACTTGGTAGAAATATTCTCAAAAGAGATGGGGTAGCATAGTCACCAATGTACGTCTTTGCTCTCAGCTTACAACAATTTCTGCCATCTTTTGCTCAACTTCTTCAAGTCTCTTCCTCTCTCTAGTCAATTTCCTCGTTCGCTCTAGCAGCTTCTCTCTATCTCTGGATCAAAAGTAATTCTTCTCCGATTCCAAAGAACCTTGCATAAACACAAACAAGCAAACCAGAGTGAAGTAAAGAAAGAAAATAAAAATAAAAATAAAATTAAATGAAAAAAAAATGAAATTAAATATAAAAAAAATAAATTAAAATTAAAAAGAAACAATTAAAAATAAAATTAAACAATTAAAAAAAATACTTAAATTAGTGCTCTTTTAACTACTAATTGATATTAGCAATTAATAATCCCTAAGAATGGGCGCCAAAAACTTGTTGTGAAAATCGGCAAGTGCACCGAATCGCAAAAAGTAATAAAATAGTGAAAAGAGAATCGTCCCACGAGGATTATATTGCCAATTACCAAATTCGTTAAATTAACACTATTTAAGCTACTCAAAAGATGGAAGTTGGAAAAAAGTGAAAATAAAGATAATTAAAAGAAAGTAATTAAAACTAAACAAAGTAAAATCAAGCAATTTAACAAGAGATGAAATCAATAATAAGAAAGTGTTAGGGTTCAGACTTCACTTGAACTCTTTCAAATGCAATTCTAAATATTGGTTTAAAACATGTTCTATTTCAATGATTCATGGTCAATTCCCAACATTAATTAATACCCAATCCCTTGGTATATTAATCCTCTTACGCAAACGATTGAAATTAACTAATCCCTTAGTCTAACTCCAATTAGAAAGGCATTATCAAGCACGAGGAATTAAAAGAAAGACCACATAACTCACAACGCGTCTATCCCTAGCGATTGCAGAAATTATGGTGTTTATCACAAGTTCTAGGTTCATGTAAATTTTCCCAAATCATACATAAACCCAATTTATCATTCCCAAATTGATCGTGGTTTAGAAAAGCATTAAGAATCAGAGATAAACACGTAAATCGTGAGATAAAAACATGCATTAAACCCATAAAAGAAATTACATCATCAAAGTATCAAGATCCATCGTCCCCAACGAGGGAAGTTAGTTACACATAGGAAAAGAACAAAACAAAGAATAGAAGATGACAAACTCCATTGATAATTAGTGGCAAGATTGAAGAGAATCCCTAATCTTCAAGTCTTGATGCGCCCACACGAAATTAGGATTTGAGTTGTCTTGACGGCCATGCCGCAGTATCTTGAAATTTGGCGTAACTTTCTATTTATAAGAAATTCACGCCGCTGGCATTGTTACGCGTTCGGCCTCTCGCTAACTCTCCAGGCCTGCCGGCCCACTAAAGTTACGGTGCAAAGATACGCAATCGGCTCAAGCACTCCTTGTTCAACGCTTGCGCTGGCCCATTAAAACAAGATTCCTCCAACAACGCATGTTGCGCGCTCAATGCAGTGAGGGCCTTCAATTATTGGCGCTGGGCTTCAATTATTTTCTCGCTTCTTTAAATGGCCATCTTCTCCATGTGTAATTATCTACAAAATTACATAAAAACACACAATTAAAACATAAATTAAAATAACTAAAAAATAAAAGAAACTTGAGAATAAACTCAATCAAAAAGATTAAAAGAGAATGAAAACCCAAGATTTTGAACCGTAAAAATATGAATTTTTGCAGGTTCATCAAGTTCCCCGATCCTGTAGGCTCCTCCTCCAACAACCTCTTCAATTCGAAAAGGACCTTCCCAGTTGGCCGACATTTTCCCCTCACCTTGTGGTCTTCTGGAGTCTTCCATCTTGCGCAGCACCAAATTGCCCTGATGAAAAGTTCTCGATCTGACCTTGCGATTGTACTTCCTTGCCATCCTAGCTTTGACTGCTTCTTCGCGGATGTGGGCGACTTCCCTCTCTTCTTCCAACAGATCAAGATCGGTCCTCCTATGCTCATCATTCGCTTCTTCAGAAAACGTCATTCTTCTAAAGCTCGGCTCACCGACTTCAACCGGGATCATAGCGTCGGCTCCATACGTCAGTCGGAATGGTGTTTCTTGGGTCGAGGATTGGGGCGTCGTATGATATGCCCATAGGACACTATGTAATTCTTCCGTCCAGAGCCCCTAAGCACGATCCAGTCCCTTCTTCAGTCCTGACAGAATGATCTTGTTTGCAGTTTCGACCAAGCCATTGGTCTGCGGGTGCTCTACCGACGTAAAAACCTGCTTAATACCATTCTTAAGACAAAATGCTCGAAAATTCTTGTCAGTGAACTGTGTTCCATTATCAGACACAATAATAAATGGTAAACCAAACCGGCATATAATATTTTTTCATACAAACCTTTTTACCTTTTCTGACGTTATGCTGGAAAGTGGCTCGGCCTCAATCCACTTCGTAAAGTAGTCGATTGCCACCACAATGTATTTCACTTGTCCTGCTGCGATTGGTAAAGGACCCAGCAAATCAATTCCCCATCTACAGAATGGCCATGGAGTGTCAAGGTTATGAAGTTTTTCCCACATGGGGCCCTGTGCATACTTGAAAACTTTTGGCATTTTTCACATTTTTGACGTACTCTACATTTCGGTCTTCATAGTAGGCCAATATAATCCTCGCACGTAAAACCTTGCCGCCAAAGAACGTCCTCCGATGTGACTACCACAAACACCTTCATGAACTTCCTCCATTACCGACATAATCCGACTTCGCTCAATGCATTTCAGTAAAGGTAAGGAAAGTCCCCTCTTATATAAATCATCACCGATCAATACATAATAACTTGCCGACCTTTTAAGCTTCGGGCCTTTTGTTCGTCAAGCAGTAAATCGCCATTTTTCGATATTTAATGATCGGAGCCATCCAAGAATCTGGGTCGGTGTTTATAACAAAAGATTCAACTGCATCAATGCTCGGACTTTCTATCACCTCCTGTATGACCGATCTATTGTTCCCGGCTCTCTTAGTACTGGCTAGTTTGGATAATAAGTCGGCACGTGCATTCTGGTCTCTTGGAATGTGTAGAATTTCAAACTCCGCGAATTTCTTGACAATATCCTGCACCTTTAATAAATATTTTGTTAGCTGAGCATCTTTAGTTTGGAATTCACCCACGACTGTGGCAAATCACCGGGAGTCTGATTTTGCAATCGCCGGGTTGCTCCCATCTCATCAGCAAGGGAAAGCCCAGCTAGGAGAGCTTCATACTCGCCCGATTATTACTGGTTCGAAATTGAACTTTAATGATTGTTCGATCAGAATCTCATTAGGCCCCTCCAATATAATTCCTGCCCCACTTCCTTTCACATTCGATGCTCCATCAACAAAAAGATACCAGAGATCATTATTTGGGTCATGAGAGGGTGAGGATAGTTCAACCAGGAAATCGGATAATACCTGTGCCTTGATTGGTCCCCTAGGTTGATACTGGATATCAAATTCCGAGAGCTCGACCGACCAAGAAATCATACGACCTGCTAGCTCCGGTTTTCTTAGAACTTGTTTAATAGGTTGGTCGGACATGACAATTATTCGATGGCTTTGGAAATATTGTCGGAGACGCCTTGCCGTTACCACGAGGGCCAATGCCAATTTCTCTATCCTTTGATATCTGACTTCCGGTCCTTGTAGCACTCGACTCACGAAGTAGACTGGACGCTGGTCCCTTCCGTCTTCCTTAATCAATACCGAACTCAAAGCTTTGTCAGAGATAGATATATAAAGCAATAGAGAATCACCTTGTTCGGGTCTGGTTAAGATTGGCGGTGTGGTTAAGAAGAGCTTCAACTCTGCAAACGCCTTTTCGCATTCCTCGGTCCATTGAAAATTAGTTGGTTTCTTTAAGCACTGGAAAAATGGAATAGCTCGGTCGGCTGATTTTGACAGAAACCTTGATAGAGCAGCGATTCTCCCTGTTAGTCTCTGGACCTCCTTGATTGACGACGGACTCCTCATGTCCATTATAGCTCTACATTTGTCCGGGTTGGCCTCAATCCCTCTATTGGTTAGGAGGAAACCGAGAAATTTCCCACCTTGAACATCGAACACACATTTCTCTGGATTCAATTTCATGTTGTATTTCCTTAATTGAGTGAAGATTTCTAGGAGATCTGAACAGTGGTTACTTGGCCGGTGTCTTTACCACCATATCGTCAACGTACACCTCAATGTTTCTCCCGATTTGGTCCTTAAATATTTTGTTCATGAGTCTCGATAGGTCGCCCGGCATTCTTCGAGACCAAAAGCCATGACTCGAGAATACTTCCAACTCTATGATAAAGGCGATTTTCTCCTCGTCTTCCCGATGCATCTTGATCTGATTATATCCCGAATAGGCATTCATGAAGCTAAGGAACTGATAACCGGATGCACCGTCGACCAACCGATCTATGCTTGGAAGAGGGTAGGAGTCCTTCGGACAGGCTTTGTTCAAATCGGTAAAATCCGTGCACATCCTCCACTTCCCTGTCGACTTCTTGACCATGACCACGTTAGCTAGCCACGTGGTATACTCAACCTCCCTTATGAAACCAGCCTCCAAATAGCTTTTTTTGGTTTCCTGAGCGGCGACCTCCTGCCTTTCAGCTTCGAGCTTCCGCTTCTTCTGAGCAACAGGTTTTATCTTCTGATTTATTGAGAGTTTATGAGTAATTACCTCTGGGTCAATTCCTGGTAAGTCTGCTGCTGTCCAAGCGAACACATCGGCGTTGTCCTTCAATAGCTTCTCCAACTCGTTCTTGACATCGGCTGGAAGGTTGGAACCGATGCGGTTACCTGATTCGGTTTCGCCCCCAGGGATATAACCTGCAAATCTTCTATTGGTTGAGGTCGATCCTCGCTCATCACCCTCGGGTCTAATTCCGCCATATTAATGTGCAGGGTTTGCCTGACGACTCAACTCGGTCGCACACCTCTTTGGTTTTGGCTTCAAATATAAACAGCTTTCGTTATAACATATTCTTGCCTCTCTTTGATCCGCATGAACCACACCTATCTCGCTTTTGGAAATGGGAAATTTCATTGTTAAATGCGGGGTTGACACCACCGCTCCCAAAGAATTAAGAGAAGGCCGTCCAAGGATAATATTATAAGGAGTATGAGAATCAATAACCAAATATTTAACAAGAATTGTTTTTAAGAGTGTACCTGTTCCGAAAGTCGTTCGAAGTTCGATATACCCTTTTACATTTACCTGCTCACCTGAGAAGCCGATCAGACACCCATCAAACGGTTTTAACTCAGATTCTGGAATTTGCAATCTTCGGAGAGTTGACAAATAAAGTATATCTGCCGAGCTTCCCTGATCGACCAAGACCCTTCTGATCTAGAAATTTCCGGCGATGATGGATATCACCATTGGGTCGTCCAAGTTTTCATCGAGACTTGTGAAATCTTTACTGGAAAAAGAGATCACCGGCTCTCTTCACATTGTACTGGGAAGGATGACTTACCGACATGACAAATTTCTGAGGTGTCTTTTCCGAGATGAATTCGAACTCCCTCCTCCAAATAATCCTCCAAAGAATGGTGTCGATCACTCCCTAATCACATGATCCCTGAATCCGAAACAAGAACGACAAATTTTACTTTTTCTCCTGAGTCGGACTCCTTTGTCCATGAATGATTTCCGTCTCTTGTCTCTTTTATCTCTCTACTACGGCTTCTACGTCGATATATGTATTTTCCAAGATGACCTTCTCGGATGAGTTGCTCAATTCTGTCTTTTAACGTAATGCATTCCTCGGTTGAATGTCCGTATACCTTATGAAACTCGCATCTTTTGGTCTTGTCAACATTTGGCGGGGTCCTTTGTTTTCCTGCATTCATCTAATTTGAATCAAACCAGTGCTATATATTTCTCGAAGAATCTCGGTCCTGAGGGGTGTTCAAAGGGGTATATCTCTCAAAGATAGATCGAACTCTTCCGAACGCCTCCCTCGAGCCTCGATTAAACCTTTCTGATTGGTCATTATTGCGTGTTGCGGTTCTGCCTCTTGGATTGGATCGGCCCCCTTGAAATTTTTCTAACAAAGCTGGGCGAATGGAGATGTGAGGGTTGCTCCTGTTTCCTGCCGTTCCTAGATCGGAAAATTGCCGCTCCATCTGCTTTCTTGCAATGGCTATCTCCTCCATGTTTATGTACCCTGCAGATCTACCTCGCAGATCATCAAGGTCCAAAAGGGGCTTTCTGGCTAAGGAATCCGCAAATGGTCCCGGGCGTAACCCTGCCATGATTGCATGCAAGGATATAGTCGGGTTAAGATCTTTAATCTGAACCGCTTCCTCCCCGAATCTCCGCATAAATTCTTTAAGGGGTTCATCTCTTCCCTGTCTTAAATTGATCAGGCTTGCCGAAGTCTTCTGATGCGTCCTGCTTGTAGAAAAATGGTTAAGGAATTTAATTGACAATTCAAAAAGTCATAGATTGAACTCTGCTTCGAGGCTTGAAAACCAAAGTAAGGCCGACTTCTTCGTGTTGTCGGGAAAGCCCTGCATTTAATCGAATCCGACCCGCCGTTCAGAAGCATCATAGAATTAAACATCGTGAGGTGCTCTTGTGGATCGGTCGTTCCGTCGTACAATTCCATAGTTGGAAAAACCCTGCCTTCCGGAGTTTGATCGACATTATGAAATCCGAAAATGGATGATCCGCAGTCGGGAGAGAGTGATTCTTATGGTTCGTCTGCACACGAACTTCCTGGTCGGTTACTCTTGGCTGGCTCGAACGTCGATGAAATTCCCTCGCTACGTCCTCATCAAATAACCCTTCGACCTCCCTTTCGGGTTCTGCTATATGTTGTTCTCTGTTGTGCATCCGACCAATCTGATCAATGCGGCTGTTAATGTCCCTTATTGCTTGCATAAGCATCTCCATTGAACCAGGCTGAAGATCAACCGGGGTCTTGCCATTGACAGCATGGTTCTGATTTGTGGCCATAAGTAATAGGAAAAGTGGACTTTTCGGATAACGGAGTTGGTTGCTTGTGAGGTAGGAAAAGTTTTACCTAGTCCCACGGTGGGCGCCAAATGTTCCGGATACTGACCGAAACCCAAGGTAGCCAGAAGGAGATCCACCGAAGTTCACAGAACGGAAAGTCGATGGAGTCAGTTCTTAGGTCTGCCGATCAGTTTGAAGAATTTAGTCAATGTAATCAAAGGCTAATAGAATTGGAACATGCCCGGCCTGGATGACCGAGCTAGCTTATATATGAACTGTTTCTCGATTCCAACCGTTTAAGGACATTTGAATCTCTTACCCGGTGGTCTACGTTATGTTTGGTCTTTATGATATGAACCGATTCTGAACGTTGGTCATCAAGTCGAGAACTTATGGCTATTAACGGTCATCGGATTTTGACCTGATGGCCGTTAGCGGTCCATAATTTGAAACCTCGGGCAATGGTCAGTCGGGTATGGGGATCCGAATACTACCATGCATTAGGTCGGCCCAATCGGTCAAGAATATAGGTGTCCCGATGACATTTGGGCCAGTACGGTCCACAGCCCCCCAGCTCGGTTGATCTTTAGATTCGGCCGAACTTACTTTATTGGTACTACCTTGCACCAGGTCGGCCCAATCGGTCAAGGACATAGGTGTCCCGATGACATTTTGGGCCAGTACGGTCCAAATACTATTATCCAAACGCGTTGCATTTACTGAGCAACAGCTTTTTTGGGCAACAAATGTACGTTCGGGACGGAAATAATCCGTCCCAAACATGTTCATTATTACTTGATTTTTCAGACTCGTCCATGGTTTAGGTGTAGTCAGTGGGAAATGCTTTATGAAATGGAAGCTGCATATAAACCTACAGTTACTGGAGACTTGAACACACACAACTTTGAGAAGTTCCCTGAAGTACATAAAATTTTGTGCATTGGAAATGTGTGACTAGGTGAAATTTATGCTCTGTAAATTCTCTATCTGAAATTAAAAAGGTGAAAATTGATGCATGCAATAATTTCTCCAAGCTCTAAAATCATTTACTTTTATAGAATTTTCAAGAATGGGAATCAATTACCCTCAATGTCAATATGAATGTGCAAGGTAGTATCCAAAGAGGTTTAGTTATCTTTTCTCTCAATTTCTTTCCCCATTTTCATCACACTGCAAATTGATTGTTCCAGCTACTGTTTATTTAATGTTTAACTATTGGCCAGCGTAGTTACAGTTTAGCATACTTACCTAGCCTTCTTTTTGTATCTAGAAGCTTATTTAATATTGATATTTGATACTAAGCAGGTGGCAAAAAGGGTAGTGAACAAATGATTTAAAATGGCGCTGTAAAAATTAGTAAGTTTTCAGCGACTAAGTAAATGTTAGCTTTGGATTATTATTATTATTATTATCATCATCATTATTATTTGTGAACTGCTTCCCTGTCTTTTCTTGGTTCATTTTGGTTTTGTCTAGGAGTGTCGTTTGCCTTTTGCCTTTCAATTTTGTCATCATTTGTGACAATAACAAAATATATTAAAATACTGTAAACTCTGTCATGGAGGTTCTTGATATTTCTGAGCAGATGAGGTGATTTTATGCTTCTATTTTCATTATATCTAAGCACAGCTAAACATGTGGTTTCCTCTATTGGCAGGTGATCGGCCCACCATGCACAACAGCTACCGTGGGACCTTGGCGGAAGGTAATTACGTTTTGTTAGCTTGTAATTTATTATGATCCTCAAAAAGAGCTTGCATGCTGATTTTGTTCCTGTCATGTTTGTGTGTGTGTGTGTGTGTGTGTTAGGGTGTGAAAATTTTTAATTTTGTATGCCTTCTGTTATAAATTTTACAGATATTCAGAGGTTAGTGCACTACTTTTTTTGGTCAGAAGTTTATATTTCAATTCAGTGTTCATATATTCTGATGGACGAACAAGGTCTAGTGAATGCATTTTGTCATCTATTACTATGTATTGATATTATATAATTTATTGTTCAAGATTTTCTGTTTGTTCGGAGGCATTCTGTAATCTGTATATTTATTCCTCTTGAAACTCTGCTTCTGTAGGTCTTTTAAATGTCACACTGCTGCCAGTGAATTCGAACTTTTCCAGTTCCCTCGACAATTTACCATTTCTTTAAGTTGCAATGTTCTGATATTTTACTTTTTTTTTTTTGACATCTCTTACAGATATCGACATCCAAAGACACCAATATCATAGGATATACTTCTAAGAAATCAAACATCCTTAAATCACTTGAAAGTTCAGGTTTGCAACTTCGGGTGCTTGATACTTTTGTTGCACATTATCAGATTGCAATATTACATTGTAATTTGGATTTATGTTGGTCCATCTTTGTTGAATTTTCTAAATTTTAATCAAGATGAATTAAGAAAGCTGGTATAGTTCATCTGTTCATAAGGAGAAAACCCTTTATTGAAATTATTTTGCTAGCAAAACCTAGTGTGGCAATTGGGTTAAGAGTGGCATCACACCTTAAGAGAATGCAATTATGCAAAGCATATCATACCTAACATTGGAAGAGAATGTTGCGTCTGTCCCTCTTTCAGTCTTTCTCAAGACTACCTAAAATCTAGGTTATGACATTATTAAGCATTCCTCAGTTTTAAAAAAAAAAAAAACATAAACAATGAATATTTTGTTGAACATTGTCAAATGAATGAACATAATGCTTTGCAGGTACTGATGTCAGATAAAATGGATCATCAATAGCCCTTTCCCCAATTTCCTTGCTAGGTATGATCAGCCTATACTTCTTGCATAAATGCACCTAATTAATTGCAGGCATGCATGTGTGCACGTAGTTTTTCTTCTGAGGCTCTTTATGGGTGGAGTAAAGAATTTAGTTACATGAAACCATTTAAATTACATGTTTAAGCAAAACTTCTCCTGACACAGTCATTCTTTGACAAATAAAAATTGCAGCAAGAGAACTTATTCTGTGTAGCTTTGTATCTTTCAGCCCCTTCACAACATTCATGATTCCTGACTTCATCCCCCTTACTCTATAAAACACGGATACTTTATAATGTTTGCGTACCCATATTGGATAAGTATCCAATACCGATATCGTATAGTATTTAGATACTTGATAAATATTAGTTTACATTGTATTTACAATGACTAAGCTTAAAATAAAAACTTTTTTCTCCACTTTTTCCCTTGTGAAGTGGTCCAAATCTTGTGTTTTATTTATGAGATTTTATTATGTGTTCATATTTTTTTTTATGTTTTTATGAGATGATATATATATAAAATTTTTTATATGTATGTTATGTCATATATTACCATACCCGTATCTTAATTTTTTAACAAAAGTCATATTCCTATATCATACTCATATCGTATCCGATACATACCCGTATTCGTGCATTATACCCCTCACTTTTCCCCCTTTCCTTCTTACCTACCCTTCTCTTTCCAATTTAAAGAGAGGGAGTATGATGCACTTACTAATCATAGTCCCTTCTTCCAGTGTGAGTATTATGGGCTGATTGCCATATTCTGGTAATGAAGATTCAACTCTACTATCTGTTCAGCTGATGTTTTAACACGCTTTGGTTATGTAGATCGGAATCGGATTGATTTGCAAGATACTGTCATTCCAGAAAGTAAGCAGAAGCCAGAAACTTGAGTCAAAACTTCCTTGTTTTGCTTCTACTGGAGCGTGTATTCTATTCTTTATACAAGGCATTCGAAGAATATAGTAGATGACTGAATTTTAGCAGCAATATTCAATACAGGCAAGATGGAACAAGGTCATGGATCGTGGGGAAGTCAATACCATGCGGCTCAGTTCTACCGCTTCATGCGCTGTCAAATATGATGCTATCCTTGACACGAAGTCAAACATCTGCAGTTCAATGCAGCTCCATTTCTGCCTCATGAAATCCAGTCATTTTTGTTCTTCAGTAATGAACAAATTTTGGCTGACTTTTTTTTTGTACAGATCTTTTGATATAAATTTTGCAAATCAATTATTTTTTTATAATACAATCCTCACCATTATGCGAATGGTTATTAGTACTTTACTTTTAATTAATTTTGTATTAATTGTGTTACTTTCCCTTAATTTTTAAAAAAATAAATAAAAATAAAACCACAAGAAATATTGTGTAAAATAAAAAGTAATTGCTGTTAAAATTAACTAAAAAATTAACGTTTTTAACTTCCATCAAAGTTTAGAAAAGTTAAGTAATAAGAAAAAAATACAACTTTAGAAGTTTAATTGAGAGGGCAAAAATATATGAGATTTAGAGGATATTTGTAATTTCTTTCATACAACATTATCAATAAAATTTAAGCTTATAATTTTATTAAAACTATCAAAACCTTTTTAACTCCTAAATCAAGTCCTTTTGACCAAACCATTATTAATGGTAAAATTATTTATCAAATGATTATACTTTTAAAATTATATATCAAATTATTACATTTTTAATTATGTTGAATTTTTTTATTTTATAATTATGTCAAAATAGTTGACGTTATTTACTTGGAAACGTCAGATTGTTAGGTGTTATTCACGTAATAGTGCCAGTTTTATTGACATTTTTCAAGTAATAACGTCAGAAACTTTGGCATTATCGAAGTAATAATGCTTAACACATTAACGCTATTACGTACACCACTATTTTTTAAATGTAAATATAAATATAATTATTTTCTTTTTGTTTTATCGAAGTCAACTACTTTCTTGAAAATTTTATTTTTATCAGTATAGAAATTTTTAGTCATTATAATAGTCATTTATATTAAGAAATTTACTGAAATCCCAATGGACGTAAGTGACCACGATAAGCAACATAGGCAATCAAAGGGTTTAGATCAATATCATCAACTAGTATAGGGATAAGACCAAGATGCAAGCACCTCCAATATTGTAACAAAATGTAAGCACCTCTAATCTCATGCATGCTGTAATCAATGACTTTGAAAAACTCCTTATACAAGTACATTAAGATCACAAATCTCTAACTGTATATTTCAATAATAAAAAAATCTTTTAACAGAGGAAGAAACATCATGTATACATATTTATTAAAATGATAAGAAAATAACAAATTATTAATCAATCTAAATATATATACTCACATACATTACTACATGTAAATATCATCAACGATAACCAGAAGAAAAAAAAGAGGAAAGCTTTATTAATAATATATTAGTAATACCAAAATAGATGATGTTACTATTAAGATAATGTAAAGACGTATGATGTTATTAAGTAAAAAATACCAAAAGCATTGATACTGTTACGTGAATAATACCTAACAGTATGACATTTTGACATAAATAACTCTTTCTGTTTTGATATAATTGTATAATAATAAAAGCGTTCAAACTAAAAGTGTTACAGTTTAACATATAATTTTAAAAATATATATTTTGGTCAGGCGTGGACGACAGGATTTCCCGAATTGTTGGCGACATTGACAACGTGTGTGCTCAACTATGAACAGTGGTGGTTCACGTCATGTGATGACTCATTTGCGAAGAACAAAAATGGCCTAAACAGCCACGTGGCTGTTCCATGTTTGAATCCTTAAACAACCGTCTCATTCAACGAACGGCCACCAAAACCAAATCTCCCCCTTCCTAACTCTCTCTCTCAATCTAACAACTTTCTACACTAGAAATCTGCACCAAACCTTAATAACTCGTCGTATTTCTTTCTCGATTTCGCGTCTCCTTCCATTTCAACCTTCTTCCGATCGACAATTTTTCGTTTCCTAGGGTTTCACTTTCACATTCTTCTGATTTCTTTTCGATTTCGAATCCCAATCTGCTATTCTCTCATTCGATCAGATTTTTCCGATAATTCCGATGAGCTATGATTCTAGCTGCACTTGAATTGTAAAAGGTGCACAATTCTGATTTGGTGAAAATTTAATTAGGTATCCCCAATTTTTTTGGAGTTTACAATGCCGCCATTTTTGTCCACCTCTAAGGTACTGCGTTCCTTAGCATCGCGCAAAAGTGGTGTCAGTCAATTGATTAGGTCTGGCAAGAACAGTGGGAAACTACTGGACAGGTGCCGATGCCTTACTACCATTGCCGGCAGGGCCAGCCATCAGATTAAGCCCTTTGGCTGTGGCATAGGTTCTTCACCCTTTATGGGAGGGTTGTGTAATAATAATGCTGTTCAAACGAGGCAGTTTCTTGGATGCGGAGATGGTGAAGAAGGTGTTCTATCTAAAACATATGAGGAGAGGCGCGTTTTGGGGTAACAAACACGATTCTATTCCTCTCCCTCTTCGTTTATGCTTCCGATCATGTGCGTGTTTATATTTGCATTGATTTTATTATTATTAATCTTTATTGGTTGCAGATTTTCCCAAAATTACTTTGTTTTGGTTGCATAATAATTTTGAAAATAAGTGACTTCCGTAAATATTTTCTGGTATAGTTCGTGTGTTCTGTTACTAATTTTTGTATGTCAATCAGAACTTTTCTTGATGAAATTTTAGAGTTTCAATAGGTAACTCTTCTGATTGTTGAATTTCTTCTATCATCATTATTATTAGCCCTCGCTTCTTACGTCATTTATTTCGCTCCCTAGGAGAAAATTAGTTTTGTGATGTCTAACTAGTTTTATTATGTTGGGATATATTCCACCGATAGTTTGAAACTTGCTTCAAACATTAAGTTCGCACTTTTTGCAAATAACTATTATTTTCTGTTGTCTGGGTTTGTACCAAGATTATCTGATAAATCTCCTATATTTAATTTCTATAAGAAGTTTTATGAATTTGACCGTATGAAATACTTTGGATGAATATAAGCGTATGAATCATCATCTTATCCTGGGCCTTGTATGCATTACTGTTGTGTACAGAATATTTATACTTTTTCATTGTTTTCATTCTTGTATTTGTAAGCTGATATACTTACTGATTATTAGGTACTCTCCAGAGCAATTATTTGATGTTGTTGCAGCTGTTGACTTCTATCATGGTTTTGTCCCATGGTGTCAAAGGTCGGAGATACTTAAACACCATCCAGATGGATCGTTTGATGCTGAGTTAGAGATTGGATTTAAATTTCTTGTTGAAAGTTATGTTTCTCATGTTGAATTGGACAGACCAAAGCGTATAAAGGTATTCAACCTCTTCTAGTCTATGCTAGTTACCTTTTTCTTGCATTCAGGAAGATCATGGTTATGAGCTTTTTCTTTTTCTTTTTTTTGGTTTCCAAAATTGTTGAGATCTGTAGGAATATTCAAGGCAAAGTTTGATATTACCTTTGATTTTGCTTCTATTTTATTCCGAAAACTAGTAGCTTTGGTGTTCAGTAAAAACATTTATTCGTGCTTTTAGAAATATTGATGGCTTATGTTGGCATTGGGTACGAACTTCAGATGTCTTTTTTAACTTTTGTTTTAACTTAGACTTAATTGCACGTATGGTCAAACTCTAGTATAAAAAAGTTACATTCTGGTCCTTTTAGTTTCAATTTGAACAATGCTGCCTGCATATTGTTCAAACTGATGCAATTAAGTCCCTTCGCCAATCTGTCATTGGTGTGGAGGTGTTACACAATTCCACATAAGCAATAAAGTTGCCCTATTAGCATCACTCTGATGGACAGAGTTAGTTGCATCAATTTGAAAATTAGAGGGCAAAATGCAACTTTTTTAAACTAGAGGAAGCAAAATTGTAACTATGTCTATGTATTAGCAATGTTTTTACATTTTTCTAGGGATGGGTCTAGCCAAGTGGACCGCTAGCAGGCTCGGGTTCAACTCGTTTAATATAGGAGGCAGCACAGGCTAAGCTTGTTTATTAAATCAGCCAAAATTTGAGCTTAAGCTTAGTCAATTTGGTTATTATAACTAGTCCATATAAACAAACTCAAACCTAAATGAGCCTGAGCCAATTATGAAAAGCTTCAAATATACACCTATACAAAATTTTATATGTAAAATAATATTATCATATAACATATATATTGTTCTTGCATTGTTTCCACACAATCTATTCACAAGTCAAGCCAAACCAAGTAGTAAAATTCTTGAGCTTGGCTCATTTATTAAGTGAGCCGCTCACATGGATTGACCACATGAGCCAAGACAGGCCCAAGCATTTTTCCCTTGAGTAGTTTCTGACAGTATCTTTTCTCTGCAACTTTGGATAAGGTGCAGCAGTATCATTTTTGTCTTATTATTGTGCATGCATGCTGCTTGAGCATCATGCGGTCAATCCATGTGTGGCATGCAATAAATTATTTGTGGAGTGTTAAACCCTTTGGAGAAAACTGCTATAACCAAGCCACCATGATATGTGTGCTGAGATGAGCATTGGCATATGAGATGCAGATTTGCACAACTAAGCATTGCCATATCTTTATTATTGCTATGGTGCTGATGTGATCCTTTCTCATAGATCTTCTCATAGATTGAATGTTATATATATGTGTTTTACATTCTTTACTTGCTATAACCAGTGCATGGTTCAAATTGGTTGATCATGAACATGGCTCTTCCATTATTGGTGTTGCTCTTCATTTTTTTTGGGCAACAGAAGCTCTTCATTTCTACTGATTGCTATTGTATTGTACTTATACTATATATTTTTTGTGTTTCCAGACAACTGTGTCGCAGAGTAACCTGTTTGACCATTTGATAAACATATGGGAATTCAATCCAGGCCCAGTTCCAGGAACTTGCAATCTTTATTTCTTGGTGGATTTTAAGTTTCACTCCCCACTTCACAGACAGGTATAGTTATGTCATTCTGTATCTGTTCTCCTCAACTTCCATTTTGGTGTCTTTATGCTTACTTGGGGAATCAGTATTCCGCCCTCACTTTTTATTTTCTAGCACTGTACCCCGCATGTCCTTCATTCCCTGTCTGGTGGAGGCTTAATCGGTGGATACATGTGCATGTTAAGGATTAAGGAACGTGTGCTTTTGCTGATCAAATACTGCTCAGTAGCATTACTAGTCTCTTGGCATGACTTTCCCTCCTATGCACCTGCATCTGTATTCATACAATTGCCTACATCATCACAATCAACTCTGTTAAGAGTTAAGACTATAAAGATTGTGGTTATATTTTGTATTTTTCTGTTAATGACTAATCAAGTATCCTTTTCTGGTTGTCAGATTGCATCGATGTTCTTTAAGGAGGTAGCCTCTAGGATGGTTGGTTCATTTACTGAGCGTTGCCGTTTGATATATGGACCGGGAGTGCGGGTCCTTGAAAACTCATATGGGGAAAGGGCATAAAGTTGTTCTCCACATCAGTTTCTTGTCTTGAACATAGTTAAGGTCAATTTACATTTTCAGCATTAATTGGGCGGGTTTTTTATTGTTTGCCGCTCAATGCTGAACGATTGATCATTTACTTAGATGAATTCTACAATATACCGTGTACAATATTGAAAGTGACATGAAGTTAACATTATTTTTTTATTTAAAAAAAAGTGACTTCTAATAACATGTTGCCAAAAAGAAAAAAGGGTTAGCGCCTAAAAAACACGGACACGCCTCGTGTCGGATACGTGTTTGACACCGACACACAATGACGCGCACATGACACGTGTGTTCCACGTGTCCGAGTGTGTTCAATTAAAAAATTATTTTTTTTATTTGACACGTCCAGGACATATATATATATATATATATATATATATATATATATATATATATATATATATATCCGTCCGTCTCAAATTTTTAAATTTGTGTGTCCCGTGTATCGTGTCGTTCGTGTAATGCTTTTAGTGCTTTATAGGTTAGCGCACATTCCAAAATTTAAGAGTGTAGTTTAGAAATCATCAATAAAATAAGGTTAGATTTGTGGTAAAATATTTTTTTTACCGCCATCCCAAGTTCATTACTTATTTTGCCCACATGATTGCATTCTGTTAAGTGTAATTTGGATCAATTTTCATAGAACACAATAGAGCTAAGGGTAAAAAAACTGGAGTCATACTCAAGAAACACTAAATCGCAAGGGTCAAGTTGTAATTGTTTATGTATTAGAAATAAGAATTATCATCATAGTAAAACACCATTTTACTATTTCCAATACTTTTAGAGCAACGAAGTACACAAATTCTTGCAGAGGTGACAAGCTGGGAAGGAATATGAACCCTCAGCTCAGTAGGTGCGTTGGTTAGGTGGTGATAAGTTTGTGATTCCTTTAACTCAAATGATTAAATACTTGCCACTAAAAACTGCTATTCTTGCTGTAAATATAACAATCCTTTCTGTAGTTGTTTATTCCACTACCACAGCATATGTTAAATACTTGTGATCTCACATCTAGGGGTCCCCTCGTTCTCTGTTGAAATAGTACTTGACAACTCATTTTATGTACTAAACCAATAAATATATAAATATATCTACTCTTGCTTGGTGGAAGTATTCCTGCACGTTAATGTGGTTTGTCTTCCTCATTCGGACTCTATTTTGTCAATTAGCAACTTATTTAGATTTTGTTTCTAAATAACGGATATCGCCTTAGTCTAAGGCTTAGAGATACAGTTATCATACTAAATTGAACTACGTCTCAAATATCGAAGTCACAGTAATTATCAATAAACTTACATATACTCAATTGAATTATTGAATCACATTCACAGGCACGGGCATCGCCCGGCTCCTCTTCTATTATCCACCAGCATTAGAAGGTCTTGGTCAAATATAAACAGACACATCACACAAGTAGAAAGAAAATTTTATTTAATAATTTATTTATTGGTATTAGACCCTACCAGGGGCCTAGGAGAGACCCCAACAACACTGGGGAAAGGGGAGGGATGTTCCATCAGGGTCATTAAACCCTCGACTGGGAACAACTGAACAAGCAAGTAAATGTCCTAACCAAGTAAATTAGACTCATGGGATTAAAATATTTTATTTTGAGTATACAGAATGATGTTTAATGAACTTTTCATATACAAACAAACTAATTTCCCAGCACAACCGTCCCTGAGGGTGCTGTGACACCATCCCTTAAAGTTAACTTAAAATATCTTGGGGTTCAAGAGATGAGTACTTGAGGATGGCTGCAACAATTCTATCTTTGTCTCTGGTTGGGAATGCTTCCAACAGGACCCCATCTTTGTAGAAGTGGAAAAGAGGCACGGCCTGCATTAGTTTGTTTCCTTTTTAAATTCGATGGATCATAAAGCATGAAGACTGAAGTGCTATGATTATATGCAGTTGTTTTTAGTACAAATGATGCATAACCGGATATCTATCGCATACTAGGAGAATTATCCATAAAGAAGAAGGGGAGAAAGTGAAGACTGAAGATAGTTGGAGAGAGAAACGTAAAATGAAATGACAATATGAGCCAGAACCAAACAAGAAAATGGCATTGTGCACCAATTTATTCGCGTAAACGAGATAAATCATGCAAACGAAGGCACTAACCACAAAACTTTAAAGACAACAAAACATGTAGATCAGCCTGATGTTTAGCTGTCTCCTAGAGAGGCAGGCTAGTTTTATATAGATTAAGTTTCATTTTAATACTCAGTAATCAATAAAAGAGAAATACCCTGATTCTAAGTCGCTCAGCAACCTCGGATTGCTCATCATACTCATCAATTACCTGCAAGCAATGGCGTAATAAGAATCTTTGCAGATAAAATTTTAATATGCTCAATCTAATAATTAAATCAAGTAAAGCCCCAAGTTTGAGAGACAATGATAAACTAAGTAAATATTAGTTGATCATGGCTTTCTTCTGAACAGCATGGTGAGAACTTGGAAAAATAGGGGGAAGGGACGAGCATGTGTTGTTTCTGATGTAACTAATATTTGTCGGAAATATAAAGGAGCTAAACAGATAGCATACTTACATTATGCTTTAGAAAGATTACTGGAGCTTCATGGTCACCAGATTTCTTGCACAATTTTGAAAAACCCTGCTCTATATACTTGCAGCTTCCACAAGAGGTGCGAAAGAAATCTACCACAACCAAAGATCCAGTTTCTTTAGCCTTGTCCAGAATTCTACAGAACTCTTCATCAGTCGTGAACTCTCTTACACATTCAACAGGACAGAGATCGTCATCTTCATCAGGCAAATCTTCTTGATATTCATCTGCAACTCTTATACTACTAGGGAAGAATGTGTGGCTGATTTTTATTATAGGTTCAATTTTTGTCCCACCAAGACATAGTTTGCCATGACTGTGCCAAGGAACCATGCTGAAAACTACATGGGAAATTCTAGAATCAACTGGTTTCTGTAAGTCAAGTCTGACATTGACAAAGGACTCCCTATACAGAACATTCGGCCCGTGGTTGACAGCCTGTGGCATCTTTTCCAGACAAGATCCTGTATGGCTTGTAATCAAGAATTTTGGAGACAAGTTTTGTTAAGTTAGCTGGTAGCAGGTGGTGCCTTATAGAAATTAAGGAGTAATGGGTTTCAAAAACCATTTCAAACTCTCCCAATCACCAGAAGCTAAACACCAAAGTCATGAGAGATCATCTCTATAATCTATAACTTTGCAGAAACAGCAATCTGTAATCCTTATGACAACATGACATTGCACGTCCACTTGCAACTGCAGCCCTTCCTCTGAGAGAAAAATAAAGTAAAAATAAACACACTAACGCCAAGTTCAGAGACAATAATACAGTATATGATAAGCAGCCACCAGCCAGTGTTTATGTATGTCAATTGCATTTAACTTGGCTCGTGGGAGGCCACACTACCTAACTCCTAAGCCCTAACCTCCACCAAACGCTTAATGCACTCCTTCCAGAAGCAAGACTAACTGGTAGGGAAAAAGATTACTTGATCCGTAAATGGACGGGAAAAAAGAAGCGTAATTTGAGCTTAAACAATATCATTTACCAGGGAAACAGATTATGATATTTTTGAAATAAAACACGCACACACAGCACAAGGGTCAAATCTCAAATATATATGGGTAAACAAAAGCATCTAATCTCTCATTTTTTTTTCTTTTTCGAACCTAAAACTTTTTAATCAACATATTTGATCCTGCTAATTGAGCCAACTCTGTATTAACTCGTAACCTCTCATTCTAATTTCCGGGATACCTACGTTGTTGTACTACATAAATTCCAAATTGAATTATAAAATAAAATAAAAAACTTATAATCCGAAAAAGTGGAAATGAAATGAAAAGTTGAGACAATGGAAATGGAAACGAATAAATAGTATGAAATAATAAAAAATAGGGAAATTAATCACAAACAAAAACGATGGGGAAATAATGCGTAGTGGCAGCGGACAAGAGCAATGCAAAAGGGTTAAGCTTTCATTTTGATTTGAGGAGCAGAGTGGCGCTAACTAATACAGGCAGAAGTACAAAACAGAGGAGGAAGGAAGAAGGGATAGTTAACTTACCAGTTCCAAGTGATTGTCGAAAAGCGCGCTTTGCGATATCTCTGCACAGCAAACTTCAAATGCAGAGAAGCCACGCACTCACCACTCACTCACCACTCACCAATATCCGCCTTGTATTTTGGGATTCTATTATTGTATCTATCTTTTCAGTTTGTGCTTGCGTGTCTAATGTAAAGAGTTTTTTTTTTTAATTAAAAAACAGTTTCCTTATTTTTTTATTATTGATAAAAATTTAGGTCAACGATTGCCACACTGCAGATTCAAACCAAGGCAGGCCCCAGTTTCTTTGTTTTTTAAGTAGCATTGTGTTGCACGGGATAAATAAATAAATTAAAATTAAAATAAATAATTAGAATATATAATTTTAATTTTAATATTTTAAAGTTATTTATTTGAATATTAATTTTATATGTTTATTTATTTAGTTATTTTGTCATTTTATTATTAAGAATATATTAAGTTTATTTTAAATGTCAAATTATATCAACAAAATTTAATTTATTTTAAAATAATATACAACTATAATATTATAGCTTTACTATTACATATTTTTCACTAATATTCTTGTTAAAGTCAATTTCTTACCTTACTTGTTTATAAAAATTATTTTAACTTTTATAAATAATTTCATTTAAAATATCAATGAGACTTTGATATTATATGTAGGGGTATCAAACTCCGTCAGAAATAAATTATCCATTCGAGTCGGTTATTTCTGGATCATCATTCTTGATCATGTTAATTTCGAACAAGATTTTACTTGATTCAAATTTCAACTCATTTAACTAAATATAATGTTATAATAATGGCCAAATTCAAATTTATCTCGGACTTAATTATTCGAAATTTCAACCCATTCAAATTATTTTTAATTTTGTGTTCACTTTTACTAATCCAGCTCATCCATTTTGTCGGACTATTCGGGCCGGCCCATCGGGTTCGGCCTATTTTGACACCCCTAATTATATGATATGAGTTTTACTCAATTGTATTTAAGTGAACTTAGTAAAAAAAACTTTATTATAGACCTATACTCTTCAATTGATTTTATCATGTTTACTTATAAAATTATTTCATAAATATAAATATTAATATTTTTTCATGTAAAGTTTTCAATATCGTGAAATATAAATATAAAATATTTAAATATTATATGTTATATATTTGAACAAAAATATTTCAAAAATATATATACTTAAATTTTTTTCAATTTACTCATAATAAATTATATTTAATTAATTTTATTATATTCTTATGTAAAATTTTCACTCTCATACGATGTACATATTGAAATTTTTTAAATATTATAGAACAAATATATATCAGAATAAATATAGTAATTATAAAATATAATTAATTTATTTCTATAATAATAAATTTTATTCAAATTAATTTTACTGTAATTTCTTATAAAATATTCAAATTAATGTAGATATTAATATATTTTTATATAAAATTATTAATCTAGTGCAACATGAATACAAAATATTTAAATATAAAATAATAACATCACTTTTAGTGATAAGTTATAATTTATTTATTTAATCAAATAAATAATTATCACCATAAAACATGTATTCAATAACTTCAATAATATGAAATAATTCAATTTCTAACAATATATGGCTCTCTATATTTCTATGCTTTATTCAATGTCAAAATAATTTAAAACTTTTAACACAATATCAAAAGAATCAAAATTTATTTAAAAGATAATTAAGACAAAAAATTCACAAATTTATATTACTCTAAAGTAATAGTACAAAAGATATATACAATTAAAATTTTAGTGAATTTATTTTAGAAATGCAACGATAACAAATATTGTCATAATAAAGTGTTAGGAGTATTCATGATACGAGTTTGACTTTACCAGAACCTAATCTGATATTTGATTGAGCCATTTTATTATACCTGAATCATACCCAGTCATGGCCTAATAATAACTGGGGCGATCCAATATTTAGATATAATGTATAAATTTAAACATTATGTATAACTAAATCACAAAATTATAAAAATAAAAAATTGATACTAAAATATATTTTATAATATATATTTTAAAATAAATAATATTAATATAAATTACATTATTTTAAAATAATGGATAATACCATACCATATTAGAATGACTCAAAACATACCCTAAACTGAAGCTAAAAAATATATCAAATAAAATTTTTAGAACCAATACACGTCCCAATTAGTAAGAAAAATGATCATCTTACACCCTTAAAAAAAGGTGTAAATACTATTCACACTCTTTTTAAGGAATTGGATTGAGTGAAAGAAATTGATAAAAAAATATGTATAATGAATGGTATTAAATAGAGTGTAAAAAAAAGTGTATACACTGTTTGATATAAGAATATAATAGTTAAATTAGTTTTGGGGAAAGAAATTGCCTCTCACCCTGAATCCAAAGGCTTAACCATCCAACAATGATATTATTACGACAAATAGTATATATATTTCTTTTCACACTCTTTTTAATATCATTTATTATACTTATTTTTTTATCACTTTCTTTTATTTAATCATAACTCTTAAAAATAATGTAAATAATAATATACTTCTAAAAATAAGTGTAAGACTATCATTATTTCTTAACCACCCAAAAGCAAAAAAAAAAAATTGGTCCTTTGACCTCATCTTTCTATACCTTCCATGTGGAAGTTACTGTAAATGAACAGTAACTTGAAAAGTATGTTGATATAGTGTTTATTGATTCCTTGTTAACCAAACACTTTGAATTTATAAGGATGTCATAATAAGAGTAAATTTACTTGTATATACTTACACGCATCACTTTAATGTCTACAAAGTTATTATCATTAATTTGTAATTAATTTTATTTTATTTTCTATATGCTTACAATCAAATTCTATCATATATTTTAATTAATAGTAATTAAAGCTTGTTTTCATGTAATTGGGTCTTTTATTTCTGCTACTATTCATTTGGTCAGATGACACTTTTCTAAGCAGAATATCACAGTTATTAATGTTGATGATAGCAACATGAAAAATCTTGGTCAAGCTAGGTTTGGGGGTCTCTTTAGAAACTCTGATGGTGTTTGATTATCTGGTTTCATTGGTTCTATTGGTATTACTACTAGTCTTCTAGTTGAAATTTGGATGATATATCATGGTCTTTCTTTGGCTTGTAATTATGGGTTTAGGAATATTATTTGTTACTCGAACTCTCAAATGACCATTTTCCTGGTGAAGAAATCCATTCCTAAGTTTCATCAGCATGCAGCTTTGATTCAGTCTGTAAAAGATTTGTTGGATAAGGAGTGGTCTGTCAGTTTGCACCACACTCTAAGGGAAGGTAATTATTGTGCTGATTTTTTGGCAAAGATGGGTGCTTCTCAGGAGGAAGGAATTAAGATCATAGATTCAGCCCCACCTGATATTAGTAGCTTCTTATCTGTTGATAGTTGTGGTGTTGAGTTTCCCAGAGTGTAATTTTACTTTTGTTACTTTTTGTAGTTATTTTTCTTCTTCTACCAAAAAAATTATGAAGTGATGTGTTTTTTGAAAATATACAACAAATATTTTTCTTATAATAATAGTTAAGAACCTGTGTTTCTTATTTTAAATATTTACCCTATATGTTAAAAGTATAATACTTTTATTTAAAAATTACTTATTTTCTTATTTTACTTTCCTTCAAGAAAAAAATGTGTCATTTTTAACTGTGTGGCTGTTTTAATTCACATTAAAAATTACTTGGATAAAATTATACATAAAACTTTATATATTAATTTTAAAAAATGAATAAACTTGAAGTGTTTAATTTTGATGTATTGTTAATATAATATTTTTTATACTATGAATTAATTATACATTATTATATGTGTAATTTTTTATATAATTATTATGAGAGTCAAATATTTTAAATAATATAATAATACATAATTAGTTGATAGTGTAAAAATTTTTTACATTGAGAATCACAATTAAATATAAACTTTAATAACACAAACTGTAATTTACTTAAATATAAATGGAATAATATTGTTAAGCGCAGTTAGTATAACTGTTTATTTTTTAAGAGCCGTCTCAAATTAATGTCGAGAAAAATGAATGTAAAAAAAAAAATGGTCAAGAAAAAGGGTACATACCTCACCTGGGCTACGGTACAATACACAGACGGGATTGTCCGATCAACAGTGCAGCTGGTATCATGGGCTCCGATTTTTTTTTTTGGGTATACAAGAACCCAAGATGATGGGTGAGGAGGAAGAGAAATAGGAATGACAATAGGCTCCACATGATCCTTGTCACGAGTACCTATTTATAATTTATAAGAGGAAGATAAGTGTAAGTATTTATAGGTATCTAATAATTTAAAAAAATTAAAAATATAAATAAAATAAATTTTAATATTATATATTAAAATATTTTTCAATAATTTTAAATTCTTATAAAATTAAAAAAATAACATATATAATATATTAATTTCAATTATATTTTGTAATAATTAATTTATATAAATAATTATTACAAGAATGATATAGATTCATTAAAAAATTTAATTGTAAAATAATAAAAAATATAAATTTTTATCTTATGTTAAAATGAAAGAAAAAAAAACATAATATATATGTAAAATGTTAAATGAAAAAAATATAATTGTAGGGCGAGTAATATGATTCTTATTCCACTTTTATTTATTAAATAAATACTCATATCTTGTCCTATCCCAAATAATCTCCATAAATACACACATATACATATATTTTTATCATCACTAAAGTGGAATGACATGAAGATAAAGAATATTTGAGAAATTGAATCCTTATGCCCTCTGTAACACCAAAACGCGGTAGGCGTTTAGCATATACCAACCAAGAATACAACATCTATTTTTACCTTCAATAATTGGTTTTTCCTTTTATTTGTACTTTTGTCCTTTTTTAAAAAAAAATTGATTGAGTATATGTGCAGATCTAAATATATATAAATATTATTAATTAAAATTTATTAAATTTTTTTATATATAATTATTTATATAAAATAATAATAATTTGACTAAGTCTATGTATGCGAATTTAAGCATATATAAATATTATTAATTAAAATTTATAAAAAAATTATATATACAATATCTATAAAAAAGTTATTTAACTTTCCTATGTGTGAATCTATATATATATATATAAATGTTGTCAATTAAAAAATATATAAGATTTCCTTTATCTACAGTTATTAATATAAAAAAAATTACTTGTAATTAAAATTACATGTTATCAATCACCACCATTATCTATTTGTTTTTAAAGATCAACGGTGGTTTCATGTATAACAAGTTAACAACCTTGTTGTACGAAAATGCAACCAAAAGGCCCAACCACCTGAGCTAAAACTCAAGGGCTGGGCTCCTTTACTTTATTTCTCATTAACTCATTTAATCAATGTGTTTGTTACTTTGTTTCTCAGTCCTCACCCTCCAACTAATTCCCTCTCTTTATTTCTCATTAACTCATTTAATCAATGTGTCTGCAATAATACAGTTTGTTTGGAATGCAAGAGAAATAATTTAATTTATAAATTAAATATAATTAAATTTTATGTTGAAAATGTTTAAATATAAAAAATGATTTAATTTCTAAAATTTTATGAATTTCATTTTTTTATTTTAGAAATTTTATAAAATTTGATAAGATTTGTTAGGATTTGATTTGATTTGAAATAAATAGACTATTTTATCGTTAATAACTACCTCTAATCACATTTTATAAGGGTTAAAATATAAAATAATAAAATCAAATCAAATCAATTCTCATTTTAATGAGGGACAAAACTTATGTCTATTTTTTTATGTCTATTATATTCATTCTACTAATCAAGTTATGATATATGTACATTTTTTAAAAAAAGAGAATAGAAGAGAGAATATTAATAAACACATGTCATAGTTTGATTGGTGGAATGAATGTAATGGACATAAAAAAATAGACATAAGTTTTGTCCGGAAAATTTCAAATACAAAATTTGATTTCTAAATCAATTCAAATCTTAATTTTTTTTTAAAATTCTAATTACAAAATTTGATTTCTAAATCAAATCAAATTAATTCAAATCAAATCAAATCATTTTTTATTCATTCAAAACACAACCATAGTGAATTATGATTGAAACAATAAATCATAACAAGATTATGATTGAAACAAAATTTTGAAAATTCATTTAATGTATATGTATATATGATACTTTTATTTGGAAGCTAATAAAATAAGAATAAATTCTATTTGGAAATTATTTTAGTTTGGTTGCACACAAGTAAAAAGTCAACTCAAAATGGATTAAATTTGAGTAGATGTAATTAATTATAATTATAATTAATTATTTAAATTGATGATTTTATATTAATTAGTTTAATTATTTCTTTCTTTCGTCCACTTTTATTTGACAATTAAGGTTATCGTACAAAAATTAAAAAAATTGTTAGATATACTAAATGATAAAAAAAATGATTCAATATGACTAAATTATTATTTTTCTCTTTTAATTAATATTTTTTCTCCATCTATCTTTATTAATATGTATTTATTGAATTTAATGAAGATAATAAAAGACAAAAGTAAAGCTGAAAAAATCTACTTCATCTTTCATTTTTATCTGTCTTTTTAAAAAATTTGTTTTGTTCCAATTCATCTGTCATTTGAGAATTTTAAGGATGATTAATTAATTTTTTCAATTTTACCCTATAATTTATTATCTACATTAAACTAAATAACTATACATATTAATTAACTTTTACAATTTGTTACACATATTTAATGAAGTGAGAAATAATAATTTAGTTATATCAATCTACATTTCACTTAATTTGAAGTTATTTAATAGTGTTTTTAATTTATGTGCAAAAACTTTAAAAATAAAAAGAAATACTAGTAACATTCTTTTAAATATTTATTTTTAATACTTATTTTATTATTGATTCAAAAGTAAGTGTTGTTATTATTCTTCTCTTAATAATTATTTTAAATATATGAGATGGATTAATAGTAAAATAAATATTTAAAAAATATATTACTAATATTGTTATAATAAAGAAAAACGGAAAAAGTAATAGGTACTTAATAAACTTCCGAATTGATAGATAGTATTAAACAAAATAATTTTTTTAAATAAATAGATAAGAATAAACAAAGACGAGAGAGTAATTATTTTAAGTATAAAAGGACCTTGCTTCTCAGGCTCTAAAGTCCTGAACAAGCCCGGAGCACCGCTATCATTAAAGGACAGTTTTTGAGAAATTATTGTGTAATATTGTATAACATTAAATACGTGTTATAGAATAAATTTTAATCATTAATTTTAGATTAATAACTTAAAATTTATATAAATTTATTTAAAATTCATAGTAAAAATTCTTCCTAAAATATATATTTATTATCTTGAAAATAAAATTCAACTTTTGTTAATGTTCAATCACATTCACGGAAAAAAGAAATCTGCGCCATATTTTGTTTCTCAAAATAAAAATGTTAACATAAAATAAATTCAATTCACTCTATATTTTAGACAAAAACAAATTTAGAAACATATTCAAATATTTAAAAAAAAATTCAACAAAACTAAATTTCAAAAAATTCAACAAAACTAAATTTCATATCAAATCAATTTCATTTACATCAAATCAAATTAAATGTTTAACGAAAAAAATCAAATGAAATCATTTCCATTTTTTAATTCTTCCAAACACAATCAACGTTTATAAAAGAAGAATTCAGATACTGCCCCAAACTCTGGGGGAAGAGCAAAGTGAGGAGAGGCCATGGCTAATTCGACGCAGACGCAGCTAAAATCGGACGCCATAATGGAGCAGATGAAGCAGCATCTGGCCACCGACGCTGGCAAAGAGATGACCAACAAGATTGGCTTTGTTTATCAGTTTCATATTGCCCCAAAGGTCCTCCATTTTTCTACCTACTTCATATTATTATTACTCTCCTCCTTTCATGTCACCTAATTGACTAACTCCTTTTCATCATGTGTATATAGAAAATTGGATTCGACGAGGTCGTTTATACGGTTGATCTCAAAAAAGGGCAGGTCACAAAAGGTTAGCTTTTTTAAATATCTCCTTTTTTCCATAATAGTTTTTTCATATTTTCCAGCAACAAATAATTTCATTAAACATTTTCCTTCTCATGAGTATGTTCTTACTTCATACTATAGATTCATAGATCACACAAAGAATAACACGGTGCCACCATGGAGTGTTCTGCATGATAAGCAATATCTATTCTCTACATCGATGAGACTGCAAATATTCTTAATCCATCAGACATTAGACATTTTTGGTTCGAATTGAATGCTTTATTGCTTAATATGGCCAATTTTATCAAGTTTTCCTATAGAAAAATACCTCCAATGATATGCCTGTGTGAATTGTGATGTATGATTATTTGGGTGTACGTATATTTAGGGACATGTGAAGGAGGAAAACTTGATGCATCCTTTTCATTTACGGACGACGACTTTGTTAAGGTTGCCTTGGGCGAGTTGAATCCACAGATCGCTTTCATGAGGTCCAACCTTTGAATGGAATTTTTTCACCTAATCTTTTTGGCTTTTCTTCTTTGTTTATGTATCCGTGTCCATTTAACTATTGTGCTGATGGATACAGGGGTGCAATGAAGGTTAAGGGAAGTCTGAGCGCTGCTCAGAAATTCACTCCGGATATCTTCCCAAAGCCTTCCAAAATATGAGCAGAGTGGCGACAGATATGACAATGACTACGTGCATTAGGTTGCTTGGATTATCTTTTGGAAGCAATCAAAGAAAATAGACACCAAAAATCTGAGAACTATATCTTTAGTTAGTACATGGATCATCATTCCTAGGGATGTAGATGGTTCATGAGTGTGTTACAGTTCTAAACTCTGAAGGATACTGGGATAATGTTCTGCAAATCTACCAAAAGTGTTGATTTTTTTTTTTTTTGGGTTATAGTGTTGAACTTTATTATTCTTCTATAGATGGATGCTTCAGTTGGAAATTAGTTCACAACTACCTTTCTATTCTTGTCGCCATTATACTTGGATCAACGCATCACTGAGCCAATCATCAAAGTCCATATCTAGTAACATCTGTATTTAGGGACATGAATCAAAGTCCATATCTACTAATTGTTTATGTGGACTTTCATGTGCATCGGCTGCATAAGGGATATATATCTTTGCCATAGGCCCATAGGGTAATATTACTTACATAGCATCCGTCACAAGTGCACAATTGTCCCTATTCCAGTACAAGTGGTTCCACTCAATTTCTTTTTTCATTCAATATCAAATATCAACATATATGTAGTGTGAATCGTGGCGCTGATAAATTATACGTATGACGAGTACTTGCATAGGATGTTAGTAAATAGTCATTTCTCCATTCATGTCATCATGTGGAACCATTTGCAATTTTAAATCCCAACCATAATATTAGGATTAGTAGAACTAACTTGTGTTTAGTGTACGGATGTAACTTAAAATACTCACATCGATGAAGTGTTACTCTTATTGTGAAAATATACAGAATCGTTTTTCTTTTTTTGTAACAAAATATACAAAATCGTTCTTTAGTTAAAACCATTATTTCAGTAAACTTAACATTAATTTAAAAAAAAATAGAAAGAGAAAAGGCTATCTCATTACAAGAGCAGGGCATATCAGAGCAATAGCTTACAATGATAAGTGGAAAATGAATTTAAACCTTACAAGCAAAATGTTTTGTTACCAACTAAAAAATAAAAATAAAGTGTCGTTACTAAAGTATTTTAAATTATTTGTTCTCTCTTCTTTAAACTGGACTTCCTTATAAAAAGGCGAAAAACTTGTGCTTGTACGAACGTATAAATATCTATATAAATATATCATCCAATTTTTTTTTGGGTTAAATGTTAGTGAACTGTTGAGGCCGTTATTTCGTCGTTTCGCTCATCATTTTTGAAAACGACACTGCCATGTTTGTTAGTAATATAACTTGGGCTGGCTGCTCCTGCCTTTATTGCCGAAGAGAAGTATTAGTCATGAAAGATGAAGGTGGCTTCAACAGTTGGGTGCTGCAGAAGCAGAACCAGAACTGCTCCTAATCTCGCATTCTTTCACTCTCTGCTCCAGAATGCGAGATGGGCACTTGTTATCTTTCGTCAACTTTTAGAGGCCAATGCCAATCCCAATGATCTTACTTTTTCCTTACTCATCAAAGCTTGCCTTTCCTCTTCTTCTTACGGTTACGGCTCATCCACTGCGGCACTTCAACAAGTAAACCAGATTCACACCCAGTTGCTGAAACGGGGCATTAACCAATTTGTTTATGTAAATACCGCTCTTGTTGACTTCTACATGAAACTGGGGTTTACCACTCATGCCCGCCAACTGTTTGAAGATATGCCTTCTAGTTCTAGAGATGTTGTTTCATGGAACGTATTGATTTGTGGATATTCACAAAATGGGCATCGTTATCATGCTCTTCAGCTCTTTCTACACATGCTTAGAGAGGGTTTCAGACCTAATCAAACTACATTTGTTAGTTTGCTACCTTCTTGCGGTCGCCATGAGCTGATTCTTCAAGGAAGATCCATTCATGGGTTTGGAATCAAAGCTGGCCTTGGCTGGGATCCTCAACTGAATAATGCCCTTACCTCAATGTATGCTAAATGTGATGACTTGGAAGCATCCCAACTCTTATTTGAAGAAATGGCTGACAAGAATGTTGTCTCTTGGAATACCATGATTGGTGCCTATGGCCAAACTGGATTTTCGGACAAGGCAATTCTTTGCTTCAAAGGGATGCTAAAGGAAGGTTTGCAACCCAGTCCAGTGACAATGATGAACCTTCTGTCAGTAAATGCTGTTCCGGAAACCGTCCATTGTTATATTATCAAATGTGGCTTGACCAATAATGCTTCTGTCATTACTTCGCTAGTTTGTCTATATGCAAAGCAAGGGTTCACTGATATGGCAAAATTGCTTTACAAATATTTTCCCACAAAAGACCTGATTTCTTTGACTGCAATAATCTCTAGCTATTCTGAAAAGGGTGATATAGAGTCAGCGGTTGAGTGTTTTATCCAAACTCTGCAGTTAGACATAAAACCAGATGCAGTTGCCTTGATTAGTGTCCTTCATGGAATTACTAATCCTGCTCATTTTGCTGTTGGATGTGCTTTCCATGGTTATGGATTGAAGAGTGGACTGAATACTGACTGCTTAGTTGCAAATGGGCTAATAAGCATGTATTCTAGATTTGATGAGATCGAAGCTACGTTGTCTTTGTTTTTTGATATGAGCGAAAAACCGCTGATCACTTGGAATTCTGTGATATCTGGCTGTGTGCAGGCTGGAAAGTCAAGTGACGCCATGGAGTTGTTCTGCAAAATGAACATGTGTGGACAAAAACCAGATGCCATTACTATAGCTAGTTTACTATCTGGGTGTTGCCAGCTTGGGTACCTGCGGATTGGGGAGACACTGCATGACTATGTCCTGAGGAACAATGTGAAAGTGGAAGATTTTACAGGAACTGCTCTAATAGATATGTATACTAAGTGTGGAAGATTAGACTATGCTGAGAAGGTATTTTATAGCATCAATGATCCATGTTTGGCAACATGGAACTCTATCATATCAGGTTACAGTTTGTATGGACTTGAACATAAAGCTTTCAGTTGTTATTCTAAACTGCAAGAACAAGGGCTAAAACCTGATAAAATTACCTTCTTGGGAGTTTTAGCAGCATGCACCCATGGGGGACTTGTCTGTGAAGGAACAGAATACTTCCGCATCATGACAGAAGAGTATAGATTGATGCCAGGTTTGCAACATTATGCTTGTATAGTTGGTCTCTTGGGCCGAGCAGGGTTGTTCAAGGAAGCTGTTGAATTTATTAACAACATGGAGATTCGGCCTGATTCTGCTGTCTGGGGAGCTTTGTTAAGTGCTTGTTGCATCCAACAACAGGTCAAGCTTGGGGAATGCTTGGCGAAAAAATTATTTTTCTTGAATTACAAAAACGGTGGATTTTATGTATTAATGTCAAATCTTTATGCGATTGTTGGGAGGTGGGATGATGTAGCAAGGGTGAGGGATATGATGAGAGACAGTGGAGGAGATGGATGTTCAGGTGTTAGTGTTATTCAAGTGACATCCGTCAAAGACACCAATAACAACTCACGCCCGAGTGAAATCTATTTGAACACAAGCACTTGGCAGCATTTGTGTCTATATTGACTGCATAATACAATAACGACCGAATTTTTTTCCCGCAAAAAATTGCAGTTTGTCCACTATCCAAATAGGAGATTTAAATCTTGAAAATAAGCATAACCTAAAAGGAATTTTAGGAGAGTTGGGAAATTTTGTATACTTATTACTGTATAAGTACAAATAAGATGGTAAAACACGAAGAGGAGAAAAATGTTGGCTATATAAGTAAGTTTTTAAGCATGGTCTGTGATTGAAACAACTAGTAAATCCTACTCTCGAACTACTTATGTAGAATAAATTCATAACTAAGTGACGAACTAGCTTACTTAAAGATAATCTCAATAGTCCACATCAATTTTGTACAGAAAGTACTAGTTGCACATTCTTTTTTTCATTTACATCTCATAGCAAAATTAGAGTTTAAGTATGTAAAAAATTTAGCACTATGGAAAAAAAAATGGCAAAGTAGTCATTAGGTATTAGTGCATGTGATTATAGCTGTGAAATCATTTCAGCTCGGGCCATTTTTAGGTCGAATCAGATTGGGTTATATGAGTTTCGAGCTGGCATTTTATTAGTCAAATTCGATTTTATGTAGTGTTATTAAAGTGGGCAGACCTATTTGAACACCGTTAATTCGAGTTATTTTTAATTTTGTGTTCATTTTTTTTAGTCTAATCCGTCCATTTTATCAAAAATTCATTTTTTCTTGAAAATTTAAAATCATCGACTTAAAACTAAATCATTTTGACTAATTTTTTTAAAGATTCTACATGTGATGTGAGAGCCTAGTCGAAAAACTTAAGAATATTGGTTATTGGGTTGTGTACTAGTAATATATACGACATAAGGATGAGACAAGAATTCTGTGCAGTACGGGATATGCTGCAATGTTAGAGTAACGGGAGATTATATAGGTCGAGTGTAATTTAACTTGATAAAAAGTATGAGTTGGGTTAAAAAAATTTATACTTAATCATAATTTGATTTGATGTAACCTGGTCCAATCTAGCTCGACCAGTGTCGGTCTGGGTTGACCTTTAACTCGAATTTTAATTATTTTTAAATCTAATAATATATACACCTAAAAGAAAATTATCATTTTTTCTTGAAAATTTAAAATCTTATTAACAATTGAATTAGTTATTTAATTTATTTATCATTGGCCCCAAAACTAAATAACCAAAATTTCTTATTTTTTACTAATTTTTTTAAAGATTAAATTCATTTTTTTTTTAAAATAAAAAAATTGGGATGGACTAACTCATTTGAACCCACATTTTCAACAAAAATTAGACTAAGTTAACAAAATGTTAGCTTAAAATATACTTGACCTGATTTATTTTGACTCAAAAATAACCTGATCCAATCGAGCTGGATCGGCCCATTTGGCCAGCTATAATTATATATGAGGTCACTTTCATATATATCCTAAGGCCATTTCTAATATACACCCTGCTATACAGGGTGTGTGTATGGTGCACCTGGTGCATCTCAATCGTTGATTGTATTGAAAAACACATCAATGGTTATGATCAACTACTTGTAACTTGTTGGTCTAGCAATGCTCACCATCAAATCTCAATTGTTGACACTATCCGTAAGGATTATCTTTATAAATCTCTTAGTCCTAGAATATCTTGTTTTTGGTCACACCAGAAAAAATATTGTTCACGCAAAAAAAAACAATGTTCATTGCCGAAAAATTATACTGTTCATCGCCAAATTTATTGTTCACGCAGTTACTATTTTATTTTTAAGTTGCATAACTGTGTAAAAATTTGTCGTTAAAATAAGACCAGTTAAAACTATACTAGTTTTTATATTTTTCATAAATAATTGTGTAATAATTAATTGGTATCATTTCTACATTTTTTCAAATGGCTTGCATATTAACAACTTTACATATTTTATTGTGTGTAAATATTACCGCTAAAATCAGAGAGTTTTCGAAACGATGTAAATTATTTATGAAAAAATATAAAGACTAAGTATAATTTTAATCAAGTATTATTTTTA
Organism: Ormosia semicastrata; assembly: GCA_029884595.1. Classification (NCBI taxonomy): domain Eukaryota; kingdom Viridiplantae; phylum Streptophyta; class Magnoliopsida; order Fabales; family Fabaceae; genus Ormosia; species Ormosia semicastrata. The sequence goes on along the minus strand of JAQQTO010000046.1, from coordinate 8,117,776 downwards.
CTTGTATTATTTACACAATTATACAACTTAAAAAATAGTAAACGCATGATATACCTTAAAAAATTTGCTTGGTGGTGGTAAAAATAGACAAAGTCAACATGGTCAACTAAATTTAATAAAGAAACATAAGATAATCATCATGAAATCAATGCAGGTTACTAATCAATTAGCAAGCTTCAATATCAATAGAATATAATGGTGATGATGTGCAAAAATAATAATAAAAAAAATTAACCTAAAAAAAACTAACCTGAAAAAAAATTAACTTAAAAAACAAAAAACTAACTTGAAATAAAAATGTTAATTTGAAAAAAAAAAAAATTATTGCAAGTAAAAGACAAGATGTATTATACACCTAAAACTAATAAGATGTATAATAACAACCGCCTTTATACTAATCTAAACTCAATAAAACCTTGAACCGGGAAATGGACAAAATATAAATATTTGAATATACAAGATAGATTATTTATAAAAGGAAGCAAAATATTGGCTATATATAAGGTCTGATTAGTTTAGGTGGAATCTAAAAGATGCAATTTGTATTGGATACTGATAATGGCCTAAGTCATGCAAAATTTCAGTATTAATTAAAGTAAGCACTATTATATCTCAACACAATTTATTTATAATAAATTAGTGATATTATTGAATAATTTATTTAAAAAATTTAATTAATTTTTGTGATATAATTACAGGATTTTGACAAAACTTTCACTTCTAATGATTTTGATATTTTATTGAGAACAAAGGTGACTATTTTCAGGATAAAGGTTACGGATATCTCTACATTTTTTTTAAATTAGGATCTTCAAGAGGTAAGAGGGTAGACTCCATCTCACCAACCAAGTTTTTATGGTGGTGAGAGATGATCTTATATTTGATGGATGGTGAATCCATATTCCAATCCATGGTCATGTCATAATTAATTGTGTGTTTATGAGCTTTACTTTATTTTCTTGTGCTTTGATTATTTTTGTCTATAATAATATGCTTTGATATCTCTACATTTTTTTCCCTTAATACTTGCATATATTATTTTACGAATATCCCCACCGTGTGGGGGTTAGTTTAATAAGTAATTTAATTTAATATTAATAATTAATTTAAATTAATTATTTTTCTAAATTATTGTGCGGCTTATTCTTAATTCATTATTAAAAATATCAATTTATTAGTACTGTTTTATTTTGAGATGATTTTAAACAAAAAAAAAAAATTCACCAATCATATTGTGAGGCAAGCAATGTTTGAATATCACAGAAAATTGGCGTTTATCGGTTGAGACTTGAGATTTTTAGTAAGAGACATGTTTCATGAATTCATTCTTCTCATTCTACCTTTTTTTTCTATAAATATTTGTTTTTTTCTTCAAATTAATGTAATGAACTCTACCTTTAACCACAAGCAACTTTATTTATCATGCCAGAGAAAAATTAAGGAAAAATAAAAAAATAATATACTTAACCTTAAATAAATAATTCAAACACAAACAACCTTTAAAATGTTTGTATCTTCATAAACACAAATACTAAAAAATATGAAGGATAAATTTATAATTCTTTTTATCTTTATATTTCGAACATATTTTGAAAAATATTAAATTATTTTTTAATATTAATAATATCAAATAATTATCTTTTTATATATGTAATTAAACAATTATTCAACAATTTATCTCTAATATAATTAAAAGAACTTCAAAAATTTTTAAAGACTTAATTACCAAATCAACCATCTATTTTAGTTTGGGGCAAATATCTTTAAAGTATTATATACTCGTAGACGCACAAATGATAAAGGATATAGTATAGTAACCATGAAGTGTAATAATTTGGCAGAAAACTTTATATGTAGTGCACACGTTGAAAACTAAGTGGAAGCACCTTGTGACTGTTGTAAATTTGACAAGTATACTAAGTTGTAAAAGTAATAAAGAGAGTGAAAGAGTATCGTCCACAAAGATTATATTGTCAATTACTAATTTCATAAGTTAGATTATTATCTAAACTATTAATTTGAAGGAGAAACGTATAAATTGCATGAAAATCACAAAACAAGTAAAAAATAATTTTTTTGGAATTTTAAGAAGGCAAAAAGTGTAGTGAGAAACAAGACGATAAAAGCGTCAGGGATTGATTTCACTTAACCTTTACTTGATTTCATTGAACTCATGTTAATTTAATTTGAAATTCTTAATTGGTGGTGAAAAACACTTGGTTGGTTAAAACTCAATTTCTTGGTTGGATAACTCTCTCCTAAATACTCAAATTACTAATTCCTTAGTTAATTCATGCAATTAGAGGGATAAAGCATAAGAATCTCAAGAAAACCATACAATCAACAAAACTCATTCCTAAATCTTGTTAGATTGTAACAATAACCACAAGAAGCAAACAGTAAAGAGGGATTTCTCAATATCCAACAAATCAATTTATGGGTGATCAAATCATAAAAACATTAGGTACATAAATTGATGCTTAATTAAGAAGAAACAAACATAGATCAACATCAAAATCCAACTACATCAAGTTTGAGTCAAGCTACATCTCTCCCTAGCATGAAGAAATTTAGATACCCTTAGTCAAAGAGAAAGAAAAAGAGAGAAGGGAAGAAGGAACCCAAGAATCTATGAGAGAATTAGGATTTGATGATCCACTCATTGATCTTCTCTGAAAACCCTTGAAATTGAAGTCCCCAAGCTCTCCAAAGTGAAAGAAAATCAGAAAATGAGAGAAAGAATCGAAAGTCCTCAAAAATTGGTTTCAGACACCTATTTATACTAAGTCACGTGACTGTCAAGAGGCGCACCTCGTGCATATACATGAGTGGTCCATGCATATGTGTAGTTCCCTCAGGTTCAAAGCATGAATTTTAATTACTGCTCCCATGCATGTGCGTGGAAAACCCTGCATATGCTTGGTCTTCCCTATTTATACATAATAAAAACTCTTTCCTACTCCAAAAATAGCTAAGAAATTTTCACACACCATAGTTAAAATATTCAACTAACTTATAATTAATTGGGTAGGAAAATGGTAGCAAACAAATCTCAAAGAGTTGACCTAACGATAAACGAGCATGCGATGTATGGGTATACACGTGATCACAAGTTCGAATTTCAATTGTAGACAATTTCTTGGGATCAAATCGCAAAAATTATCTTTGTACATCTCTTAATTCTAGAATAAATGGTCTACTTTTGCAATTTTTTTTTTTAAATTAACTTAGGGAGGTATATTGGTTGAGGTGCAAATTTTGAATTTTATCAAACAAAAAAATACATCATTCTGGATACTAGTAAACATGAATTGTGTAAAAATGCTCAAAGATTTCAAATTTATCCATCGGATTGACAATTCTCCTTTGCCCTCGTCTTCTTGGAAAATCCCTTCCCATGAGATTATCTTTCATCCCACAATCTTTTTGCCGTTTACGCTGCTGCCACTGCCACCGCGTGACACCGACGCGCCGCCTCTGCCATTGATGTTTTGCTTCTTTTCTTTTTGCTCACTGATTAATGAGAATAACATTTATAAAAACTATACTTTGGCATAATAAAAAATGATAAGTATAAGGAAAATGAATAGTAATTCATAGATGAGATTATGAAAAGCTCTTAATTTTTTATGTTACTTTTTTATTTTTTTCGGATTGCTTTGTTGCCTTGTTGGTAATATCGAGTTATTTTTTTGATGGTTCTTGCATTTTTTTTCTAATTTTTTAACAACAAAAAATGTGTTTAGGTAAAATGACAGAGCTAGCTAAAACATAGATTGAACTTTTAGTTATAATTGCACATTTTTAGGTATCATTTCTACATTTTTTTCCAAACGGCTTATCTTACTTTCCCATTCCAATTTTTTTAAAATTAAATAATCACAGTGAAGGAGTTGTCATTCAAACTCAGTCTGATATTAGAACAATACTACACTATCATTGAATATGTTAAGACTTTAGACCTTTTTTACCAATTAAGCTGAGTTGAAGAAAAATATGATTATTCACTTTCTGCTCCAAATTAAACCAACAACAAACAAAATTTTGTATAATGGGAGCTCATTATTATTCTGAATGGGAGCACATTATAATGGATTGCTGAGAAAATTGTATCTATATACCAGAAGACATTAGGAAAATATTTTTAAAAAATGTGTCTTTGTTTAATGCCAAGAAGTAACAAAAGTCATTCAATTAAAAAAAAAATATGGACACACTGATGGGATTAAAAACATGAACGGAGATGGCCAATTAAACCGAAGTCAAGAAAAATGGTATTGTTGCTTAAAAACAAGAAATTGAACCTTTAAGAATATTATATGCAAATAATCAAAAAAATCACATCATCCTATGTTTTCCGTACAAAATTCTGCTTCAGCCCCTGCCCTGATAATTTGGCGCTCGAAGCCAGCAAAAACGGCATGGGGAAGGGATGTGTCGAAGAAGATGAGGGAAAAGAGACACAACCGAAAACGTTGTCGTATCTTACCCTGATAATTTTCTACCGTTGATTTATTTTTAGTGATTTTGGACGGCTGGGATCATTTTGGACAACGGGTTCCCTTCTTTTTCGAAAACCCTACCCTAGCCAAAAACAAAACGCTCCGTTTTCGTTTTCAAAATTCGAACTTGGCGCTCTACCTCTGGGAATCCCATCTTCTTCTTCATCTCCGAATTCGAATCCGATCCCACATTTTGGACCCGAAGAATAATGGGTGCTTCTCACAGTCGCGAAGAATTGTTTGAAAGTTCCGAAGAAGAAGATGAAGGAAACTATGAAGATGCCATTGTCAATGCCACCGAAGGAGGTTCAGGTTCAGATTCAGAGCGGAGAATCAAAACCCCATCATCACTCGATGACGTCGAGGCTAAGCTCAAGGCCCTCAAGCTCAAATACTCATCATCAACATCAACATCAACCCCCAATGCAGTTAAGCTTTACCTCCACGTCGGTGGCAACACCCCAAAAGCCAAATGGGTAACCTCCGACAAACTCACTTCTTACTCTTTCGTTAGGACCCACCGAATTGACGGAGACAGCGACGAAGACGAAGCCGAAGCCGAGGAAGGTGGGGAATCTTGGTGGGTTTTGAAGGTTGGTTCAAAAATTCGATCCAAGGTGGCTGTGGAGATGCAATTGAAAGCCTTCGCCGACCAGCGTCGCGTTGACTTCGTTACCCGCGCTGTCTGGGCTATCAAGTTCTTCACCCAACAAGATTACAATGCCTTTGTCACACAGTTTCAGAACTGTTTGTTTGAGAACACGTATGGCGTTGAGGCCACGGAAGAAAACAAGCTCAAGATTTATGGAAAGGATTTCATTGGGTGGGCGAAACCAGAAGCTGCTGATGATTCAATGTGGGAAGATGCTGAGGATAGCTTCTCCAAGAGCCCCGGTTCTGCCACGCCGGTGAGGGCCACCCAAGATTTGAGAGAGGAGTTTGAGGAAGCCTCAAATGGTGGGATTCAGAGCTTGGCGTTGGGTGCACTGGACAACAGTTTCTTGGTCAGCGATTCTGGCATTCAGGTTGTGAAGAATTTCGCTCATGGGATTCATGGGAAAGGTGCTTTTGTTAACTTTGGTGATGGATATCAGAATTTGGTGCATTCTACACCAAAGAAAACGCTGCTTATGAAAGCGGAGACAAACATGCTCCTAATGAGTCCAATGGATGGGGTTAAGCTTCATTCAACAGGGCTTCATCAGCTTGATATTGAGACTGGGAAGGTTGTAACGGAGTGGAAGTTTGGAAAGGATGGGACTGAGATTACAATGAGGGATATCACCAATGATAGTAAGGGTGCGCAATTGGATCCTTCAGGCTCTACTTTTCTAGGATTGGATGATAACAGGCTTTGTAGGTGGGATATGCGTGACCGCAATGGGATAGTTCAGAATCTGGCTGATTCTAATGCTCCTGTCTTGAATTGGGCACAAGGGCATCAGTTCTCAAGGGGAACCAACTTTCAATGCTTTGCCACCACTGGTGATGGTTCCATTGTTGTAGGTTCTGTGGATGGGAAGATCCGGTTGTATTCAATCAATTCTATGAGGCAGGCAAAGACAGCTTTTCCTGGCCTTGGCTCCCCTATTACTCATGTGGATGTTACTTTTGATGGGAAGTGGATTGTGGGTACAACTGACACCTACTTGGTTCTTATTTGTACCATCTTTACTGACAAAGGCGGAAACACAAAAACTGGTTTTGCCGGACGCATGGGAAATAGGATTGCTGCTCCAAGGTTGCTGAAGCTGTCTCCTCTGGATTCACATTTGGCTGGAGTGAATAACAAATTCCGTAATGCTCAGTTTTCATGGGTAAGTACAAATTTTCTGCCTGCTTGCTTATGGTTGTTTCACTGTTATATTGCAAATTAAGAATCATGATATCCTCTAATGCCTTTTTTTTTGGATTTAGCAGAATCAATAAAATTGTGGATTGTCATGGCATCAAATGTTATTATTATTATTTTTTTGTTGTTCTTCTCTTCAATTACCCTTTATTGAAAAGAAAATGTTTTGTGCTTCAAAACATGGTTTGTTGGCCTTCTGAGTCATGGTTTATTGGTGTGTGCAGTATCAATAATAAATATATAGTTGATTAGCCGTATTGCAATTTGCAATACAAGGAGATGTTACCTTATCTATCATACGGTAGCCAGAACAGTTAGCTTTTAATATGTTTGAGTTATTTGCAATACAAGGATATGTTAACTTATCATTAGTACTGCAAATAACTCAAAACAAATACAGTTAGCCAACCATATGTTTACTATTGATACAGTTAGGTAACATCTCCTTGTATTGCATCAGGAGATGGGCTAAGGTCTATGTTATCACCTAACAACTTTTTCTTTTGTTGCATCTTTTCCATAACTTGCTGACATGCTCTTATTTCGTTTTGTGAACTGAACCATTGCCCTTGAATCTGTAAGTGAATAACATTATCATACACTGAATTGGAAACTTCTATATTGGCATTCCATCTGAATGTACTCTTCTATGTAAGTTTATTTACTTCTGGTAAAAGTGTATCCAATGTTAAGATTAGGCATTAGCAAATTCATAACACTATGCATGTTAATTGTTTATTGGTTTTCAAGTGAATGTCATGTTTGCTGAAAACTTAAGAGATTGCAGTAGTTTTGCATGATGTTTTTTTCTTGAAGTATATCATGACCATTCTGTTCCCACTTTTGCTGAGAATTGGCATATCTTGGTTTTTCTAGTGTCTTTCATATTCTTGTGGGAATATATATTATGATTTCAACTTCTTGGTTGCTTAGGTGACAGAGAATGGGAAGCAGGAACGCCATATAGTAGCCACAGTGGGGAAGTTCAGCGTGATATGGAACTTCCAACAAGTCAAGGATGGTTCTCATGAGTGCTACCATAACCAGCAGGGTCTAAAGAGCTGCTACTGCTACAAGATAGTCCTTAGGGATGATTCCATTGTTGATAGCCGATTTATGCATGACAAGTTTGCAGTCGCTGATTCTCCTGAGGCTCCATTGGTAATTGCCACCCCAATGAAAGTTAGCTCATTCAGCATATCCAGCAGGCGATGATACTCTGGACACTGCCATTAACCTATTGTCAGCTCTTTTAGTTTAATTAATGACATTTCAGACGTTTCATATAAAACTTCTCAATTCCATTTAGGATGTTTAAGGTGTAGTTGAAGGGGAAATCCCAGATTGTTGTCAAATTGTACCAGTATATTCTGTTTCCTTTTAAGATAATGTTAGTTGGTCCCAGAATTCTATCATTTTCATTTTAATCCCTTTTTCCCTTTTCAGAGTTACTAATCCCTAATTTAGTTGAATACAGTTCCGACCTAGGTCCCGGTCAGTGCCCCGGGTAAAAATGGAACAAATACTTCCACGAGTCTTGTGGTGGGAGGGGGCCTTCTGAGTAGGGGTGTAAATTGGTTCGGATAATCGACTAATCCAATCAATTCAAATCGAACCAATTAAATTGATTTGGTTTGGTTTGGATATATTGATTGATTCAGGTAAAATCTAAATCAATTAAAGCTTAATTGGTTCAGTTCTCGAATTTGAAATTTTAAAACTGAACCAAACCGAATCAAACCAAACCATATATTTATATATTTTATTTTAAAAAAATTTATGCTACAACATTTTTTAGCTACTATTTTTTTTTGTAATACTTTCTCAGTTTCTAACCCTTAAAATGTCATTTTCATTCAATATAGAAGGCTAGAAAATTCCTTTGCTAAAATGTTCAATTTTACTCAATGGCACTGCAGTTCTGTCTAAGAATATGCTATTAGGTGCTATTTCAAAAGCTCTTGGAGAGGTGAGAGGCTTGAAAACTTTGGATCTTTCTTTCAACCAACTCTCTGGATTCATTCCTATTGAACTTCCTAATTTACATATCATTCATCTTTTGAACCTCTCTTATAATGATTTAGAAGGAACCATTCCTAATGGTGGAATTTTCCAAAATCTTTCTGCTGTCCATTTAGAAGTCAATAAAATACTTTACTTGTATTTTGCATGTGAGTCTCATGGCCATGGAAGAAGACATGTCAGACATTACATCATCATATTCACAGTGGTAACACTGATACTATGTCTGACAATTTGCTTGCTACTATACATAAAGAATAGAAAAGTGAAAGTAACAACAATAACATCATCTAAACTTGAAAGTTTGGAAATGATGAATTGACTTTAAATGCTCTAGTATTAACTTTAAAACAATGAATTTGTGACTCTAATTTATGAGTATTTAAATAATAGGAGTTTGGAAGATTGGATTAAGGGGAAGAGAAAGCATGCAAATAAAAATGAGTTGAACCTTATGGAGAGACTGAATATAGATATTGATGTTACTTGTGCATTAGATTACCTGCACAATGATAGTAAAGTTCCTATTGTGCATTGTGATTTAAAACCCAACAACATTCTCTTGGATGAAAATATGATTGTAAATGTTAGAGACTTTGGATTTGTTAGGTTGTTGATTCAAAGTTCAACTAATCAAGTCTCCATTAGCTCCACTCGTGTCCTTAGGGGTTTAATTGGTTACATATATACTTTCAAGTTAGTAGCCTCACAACTTTCTCTTAATTGAATAATAGTAATATACAACTTGTCAAGTTAAATCTCTTTTGAAATTTTTTTTAACTTATTCAAATATAATTTCTTAATACAAATATCGATATGTTTCTTTATTTTCTCTTTTGAACTTTTTAATACATTTTAAAATATTAAATAATTATTAGTATTCAAATCAATAAGTTTAATTCTATTTTTAAATTTTTTTCATAAATTTATTATGTATTTTTTGTTATGAAAAATTAATTATTTAGTTAATTTTTTATTAAAAAAATGTCAACCCGATCACCCGAACCAAACCAATTCATAAATATTCGGTTCGATTCGGTTCAAATTTGATTATTAAAAAATACTAAAATCGAATTAAACTAAACTAATTAATTTTAATTAATTTAAATTTATTTTTCCTAAAATATCAAATCAAATTATCCATTTATACCCCTACTTCTGAGAGTCTCAGCCTCCACTTCTGGTTTGCGTTTTAAGTTACTGTATGAATTGAAAAGGTCTGAAAAAACTATAAGGTGCTGCTTCAGGCAGTACGAGGTGAAGATTACAACTTGTTTTTTGTTGTTTTTACTGTTAATTGATTATGGAAGATGTTAAAGTAACGTCTGACTTCGTTTATTTTAAAAAGAAAAATGATCATTTTATATTTCTAAAAATGTATAAATATTGTATACATTTTTTTTTTAAGTGTAATGAAATTTAGAAAAAAAATGATAAAAAAATAAGTATTATATTCTTACATTAAATAATATATATATATATTTTTTATATTTTATTTAATATTATTTATTATATATATATTTATTAATTTTTTTACTCAATCATATTTTTTAAAAAAATATAAATAATATTTATATTTTTTTAAAATATAAAATAATTATTTTAAAAAATATATATATATAAAAATAATATTAAATAAGATGTAAAAGAGATATCTATTTGTCTCAAGAATATAAGATTTTTAGAAATTTGGAGAACATAAAGTTCTGATTTCTAGTGTGGCCATGAAACCGCCGTCTCTAGCTTGGAGGAAATTGTTACCATGACGCCTTAGAAGCAGACGTTTGTTATCCAACTCTCTAGTCTCCATGGTGGATAAGTGGGCCCATGTCTTGTCTTTTTGTTATTTTTTCCCCCTTTTAAACTAAAACAACATAAACAAATAAATGCATATGTGGTTGTAGTGAAAGTGGCATTTATGAGCATTGGATTTGTAGTCCTCGAATACGAGCAGATAATCAGAAAATAATGGCCGTAGCAATAGGAAGAAGCTTCCCTTTTCAGGCATGCTCTTTATTCAACAGTAAGAGCATAGATCATAAACCTTCACTAGGCGGAAGATACTCGTGGCTCGGCCCTGCTGCTGCAGGACTAGGAGTCACTCCACGTTGTAGCCAAACTCGTGTTGCAGCGCAACAGCGACCTACATGGCTCCCAGGACTTGATCCCCCACCTTATCTTGATGGAACGTGAGCCCCTTAGAGCTCTCTGCTTTTTGACCCTTGATAACCTTGTTCTGCTAGTGCTTGTTTCTCTTTTGTTGAAGTTTTAACATAAAAGGTAAGCTTTGCAGTCTGGCTGGAGATTATGGGTTCGACCCACTTGGACTTGCTGAGGATCCGGAAAGCTTGAGGTGGTATGTGCAAGCAGAGCTGGTTCATGCTCGCTTTGCAATGCTTGGGGTCTTGGGAATTCTAGTCACAGATGTGAGTCACGCAACTATTACATTTCTTTTTTGGCGTTTGCACATACTAAAGATTAAGTGTTGTAGCAACGTTTTTATATTAAGTTGATACAATATAATTCATCAAAATAATAATAATAATAATAAAGTTGATACAATCTTTCAAGATCCATAAGTTGAGGTATTTAAAAAAAGCTTACTATTAGAATAGTAGCGCCAGTTACAACCAGATTTCATCCTGAACTTCTTAGTAATCTGTGCAGCTACTTCGCGTCACAGGACTTAGTAAGATACCAATTTGGTTTGAAGCCGGTGCAGTAAAATACGAGTTTGCCAACACAGAGACACTCTTCATTGTTCAACTACTTCTGATGGGGTACAATTTTAGTCTTAGGCTGCCAACTTCTGCTTGATGAGTTGGTATTTTCATAATTTCATTATCCTTTAGAGGATTCACGGGCCTTTGCGTGCGATTTCATCACTTTTACTTGCACAGGTATGCTGAAACAAAGAGGTACATGGATTTCGTTAGTCCTGGATCTCAAGCTAAAGAGGGGTCCTTCTTTGGATTGGAAGCTTCACTAGAAGGCTTAGAGCCTGGGTATTTCCAATAACAAAAAAATATATATCTGCTGCATATTTATCTCTTATATTTCTCCCTCAGTTTTGAATATGATTATGTATGTTCTTTAACTATTGCACTGAACAAGAGTTGTTATCCTCAGCCGAGACTCTATGCATTCTCCTCAGCAACGGGAAAAACTGTCATAGGGCAATATGATTTTATTGTACTTGCATAGTTGCATTAGTAGAACATTGAGGTATATCTTCTTGTTTCAACAAACAGGTACCCTGGGGGTCCTCTGCTAAATCCTCTTGGCCTAGCTAAAGACATAAAAAACGCTCATGACTGGAAGCTTAAAGAGATCAAGAACGGTATCCTTTTTCTCAGTTCTTTAATCTTTATCAATTAATTTGTAATACTCCAAAGATCGTTTCCATAGTTGTAAATCTTTGGTTACAGGGCGACTTGCAATGGTGGCAATAATTGGCATTTTTGTACAAGCTTCAGTGACTCATGTTGGGCCAATTGATAACCTTGTGGCGCATCTCTCTAATCCGTGGCATAAAACTATTGTTCAGACCCTTGCCAGTTCTAGTTCTTAGTTCTAAGAAGTGCCTGTATTAATTTTATGTGACATGGAATGGTCCCCATAAGGAAATGGCTTTTCTGTTCACCAAAAAAAGGAAATTACTTTTCTTTTTTTTCTCCTCGGCCTTAGTCCAGTCAAGGCTCAGGTTTAGATCTAAGGGTCTTGAAGTAATTGTGTTCTAATAGAGTAATAGACCAAGGTTATGGTGGGTGGGTGGAATGAGATGGGACGAGATGAGATGAGATAGAGTAGAATGATATATGTGATTGTTTGGATATTGAAGAATAAAATGAAGAAAATTATTCATCCCATTGTTTGGAATGGTGAGTCAAATAAAATGGAATGACAAGAATTATAATTTTTTTATTTCTATGTCATTTCATTTGATCCCATTTCACCTAATTTGAGAAGAAATAAAAAATGGGATTTATGATATAATGGAATGGAATGGATGTCATCTTATGTCATTCCAATCCATCTTAATTCTAAAAATCTAAACAATAGAACTATACTACATTCTATCTCATTTTACTTCACTCCATCCCTTCTCATTAATCCAAGCAAAACATAAGAGTATTTGGATTAGTTGGGGAAAAAGATTATTTAAATAATTGATATATGTATAATCAATTTTGATAGAATTAATTTTATATTTGGATATGTTAATTGAAAAATAATTTTAAGATAATATATTTTGTTTAAATTGTATAAAAAAATCACTTTTACATAATAAATTACTAAAATGATATAAAATAATTGGTTTAAAAATTTAAATTATCTAATATTTGAAGGTTAACTTGGTAAAAATGTTACAATTTCAAAATAATTAGCTTTAGCTTATAATCAAAATGGTGAAACGAAAAAAAAAACTTTTGAAAAAAATGTTGTTTTCCATTGTAAAAAAATAATCCATAGATTATAATCAGTTTTAATAATTTTTGCCAACCATAAGCACTCAAAAAAGTTTTTATTGAAAAAAGGATTTAGATTCTCTTGTATTAATTAATAACATGAGCGTTTCACGTAAAAGAGAAAAAAATATAATTTTCTTTTAATTTAACGAGTAGGTTTTATAACTAATCACGATAAGCCTTTATATGATAAAATTTGTGTATGTCTCTCTTTAATATGATGGTTATGTTACATGAGAATATCTTATTCCTCGAAAAAGGAGTTGTTTTGTAGAAAAAAAAATCTTTTTTAAACATGTTCTAATACATTTCAAAAATGAGTGAGAACTTTCAATTGTTAATTGTGATCAATTGACTATCTTAAATCTTCGTTTAAGCTTGGAGAAATTGACTCAAAAGTTTGGCTCAGCAAGATGTTTTTCCATTTCAATTTGAATCTTTTTTAAGCAAATAATAACATGATTTTAACCCAAAAAATAAACATAATTAACCACACGTAAAGTTTTTTAGTTCAGTTCATATATTAATTAATCAAGTATCAAATTAATTTACTTAATAATCTACTTACATTTTGATACTTAGTTAAATGTAAATAGATTATTAGTTAAATTATATACTTGATTAATCAATATAAGAATTAAAATCAAATATTTCTTGGTAACTCGGATAAACGGGTCATTCTCCCTCTAAGCTTTCATTCTACACTAGTGAAATGATTTAAGCAGAATGGACGAGCAAACTACTACCAGCCTCAATTACTAGTTTATTTTGTGAGTGCCAGTTGCACGAATCTCCCGATCTTTCTATTTCCTATTAAATATATAAACGAATCTCTAAATTTATGCAATGCTTCAGAATTCAACAATGAGCCCTCAAAATTTCTGCGACATTAATTATTCTCACTTTCATATGAAACCATTCTACTGACCTGTTTTTTTCCCCATCACAAGGATAAATTTCTTAGAATAATGTTTGATACACATCTTTTAGATTTACATCACCTCATATTAAGTTTAGATGCAGAATCAAGTATAGAAAACGAGATGAGATCTACTATAATCAAATGATAAAAGATGTATAAATCTTAGGTGATATGTATATATGTAGCATTATTGAATTCTTATAATGCAGTGTTAGTTAAATAAGTTGATGTAAGTATATAATTGGTTCATTAAAAAGATTTTCCAAAAATTTAAAATTTAATGTTGCATAAGAAAAAGAAAATGCAAACAGAACAAAGGATAAATCTGGCATTGACAACTCATTAAAGCAGCATCAACGGATCCAGAACAGTGAACCTGGCCCAAAAAATCAAGTCTGGAAATAGTAATCACGATAATAAGCCATGGAAAGTTACTTGCACAAACAAGTAGAACTGAATCCCTTAAATGGCTCAAGATTTGACGAATGCTCCAGTTAAATTATTTCAAAAGATCTACGACTCTAGACTTTATATGGTATATTCCATGCATCAGAAGATCCACAATAATCTACATTTTGATTGGGAGCTATTTAGAAGCTTCTTCCCGGTTTCAATTTAATGAGGCGTTTCCAATATGCACACACCATGCCATTCAATGTGCTTCAAATCTCAAACTGGGAAAAAAATTTCTTTCATTTGATCAAATCTCAAACAAATTTTTACAGAAGCCGAGGTTCAATATATCAGAAGCTATACACAATACAGAATCATCTTATTGTCTCTTTCCCCACCGAAGATGAACATATTTTTATGTCCTCATAAAGCACTGAGCAGGCGACCATATACCATCATCCTTCCAGTGAGACAGTAAAATCCAGTCAAACCATAAATACAGCAATCACCAACATGTACAGGTTCAGTATAATTTTGAATAGTCCAGCGTTTCAAGTCATTGTGAGATCTCCAAAAGGATGAGAGGTAAGATAACTGCAGCATAACAATGCATACAATTTCAATTCGGAATTACCCTGACTTGGTTGTATGTGCTTTTCTTCTAGCAAAGAACATCAAAACCCGCGGGAACAATGACCTCTTCTTCTTTTTTCCATGTTTTGATTCTGGGGATGATCCACTTTCATCATTGTCTGCATGCACAAAAGCCTTTGGACTTGACAAGTAATGTGCAGGATTAGCTACACCATGAGCTTGGTCAAAATTATTTGCTTCCTTACTCCCCTCAAAACTACCCCTAGGGCTTTTACTCTGGTTTACCACTCCTTGGCCAGACTCACCAGCCTTTCTTCGTTGCTCGTTTTCAGCCCTCCATTTTCTTAATTCTTGTTCTACACCTAATTTACCCTCCTTTGCCTTCTCAGCTTTATCCATTGCAATCTTCAAAGATTCCCTTCTAGCAGCTATCTCTCTATTCACCTCATCCAATTTCTCGAAGGATTTCAATTCAGACTCCTTAGCTATCTCAATTTCAGAATTAGCAGCTGCAACCCTCATATTGGCTCGCTCTTCTGCCTCATGGGCTCGTTTGCTAAGCTCATAGTACTCCTCCAAAGAAAGTGTTACCCCAGTGGATGGGTCCATTTCATTGTTGCTTCTAGTTGATTCACTCTCCTGCAATGCTTTAATTGCTGCTATTGCCAACTTTTCAGAAGCCTTTGCAGCTTCTATCTCCTTTTGAGCTGCAAGTAATCTACTTTCCATCGTACTTACTCCAGCTTTGGCTTGCTCTGCTTCTGCCTGTACTTTCTGCAGCTCTTCACGAGATGCTTGAGCAAGCAAGTTGGCCTGATTAGCCTCTTCATCTGTTTGTTGTAGCTTCTTGGGAAGTTCGGTCATTCTCTCTTTGGCTTCTTTCTCCTTCATCTGAACTAAAGCTATTTCTGATCTAGTCTTATCCAATTCAGCTTTGAGAGATGCAACTGCAATGGAGGCCATTCCCTCTCTTTGCCTGATGGAGGCAAGGGTTGATTTCTCTTGTTCGAGTTCCGATTTTAATGATGTAGCAGCTACCTTCAAGCAACTAACCTCAGCAGCTGCTTTCTCTATGTTAAGCTTTACTTCTTCAAGTTCCTTTTTGGCTGATGCCACTGCTGCTTGTATTTCAGTGTGTGTCTTCTTCTCGGGTTCCTCTAGGTCTCCTTTTGAGATTGCTTCTTCATCACCTTCCTGCTTTAACTTTGATTCCATATAAGCAGTTAATTCAGCTTTCAAATCAAGCAGCAAAGCAGAGGCTGTTTCCAGTTTAGATTTGAGATCCTTTGCAGACAAAATTTGCAGGTTGAGTCTCTGGAGCTCTTCTTCTGCCTGTTTAAGTTCCTTCTCCCAGTTGAGAGAATCTTGATCTCTTGCCATGACTATTCCTATTCTTTGTTCCTCTGCTTCCATGTGTGCAGCATGTGCAGTCTCCAGCGACTCCTTCGTGGCAATTAGCTCAATAGTTAAATCTTCCACTGACTTTTCTACTTCCTTTGATGCGGTAACCGCCTCTTCAGCTTTCCTAATAGCTTCGTCTTTATCAGTCACTAATGAAGCGTATTCCTTATGCAATGCTTCCAGCTCCTCTTTCACAGATATCATATCTGAAACAGCTGCTGTATACCTGGCTTTAGCAACCTCAAGTTGCGCCTTGGCTGCAACGCTCGAATCTTCTGCAATACCCTGCTCCATCTCTTCAACTCTTAGCTTTGCAAGTTCTGAGTCCTGTCTTGCCTGACGCTCTTCTGTTTGTGCCCTCTCTAGGTTAAGTTTTAGTTCTTCTATTAGTCTCTTAGTGCTGTCCAGCTCCTTTAGTACTTCCACTTTTGCCTGTTCAGCAGCCTCTGCTTGTTTTCTGTAATCTGGGATCTCCTCATGTGCTTTTTCAAGTTCTTGTTCTACAAGATTGCGTCTCTGTACATCCAGAGAAAAACTAAAGTTAATTGCAGTTCTGACAGACTAACATGTATGGTCACAAGTACAAATAATTTATTTCTGCATGGCAGGAAGAAAGCCAGGAAGAATTATCATCAGGAAAGAAAAATTTTGACATCAGGAAGGACATAAATTGGGCAAAAAGTACTAAAATTCATTTACTACTTTGTATCTGTCCAAAATGAATTGATAAACAAGGAAATCATAAATACAAGCATATAAAATGTATAAGCACTGCAATTACTTTATAGTGGAAGCAAGAAGCATTCACACAATTCATAGTTTCCTTGTATTATTACAATTAGTATCTGCAGAGTATCACCTTCTAGAAATTCAGCCTGTTTAACACTCATAACTGATCATAACATAAGTAACTCTCCCTTAATTTTGGGCGAGACACATACAGACACTAATATCCTAAAATAACAGAGTTCATATTATAGTGTCATAAAATTGAGATATAGAATATGCTCAGCTTCTTCCTAAAAAAGTTGATAGACAAAGACTTGTAAAAAGAAAAAGACAATTTGCACCACAAGGTCCAGCAACAAAATGCCAGGATAGTAAATTTTACACATACAACATATGTAAAGGCAAATTTGTTGATATGCCACATAACTAGCATTGAGGAATATACAGCAAATAAAAGTGCCACATTTCTACTATATGTGCGCATGCCTCATAAGGTATGATTTTCCCTGTACTGTTGTGACTCAGGTCGACAGAGAATGAGTTTCACATTGTTATCATCAACACTAGCAAGAAAACAGCCATCAAAGCAGCCTCGTTAACCTTCTAGTAAAAGTGGTTGTTGCTTAACTACCATAACTGCCACTAATAATCAAAATAATACTAAAGATTATTGCTCTCATCTTTCTCTCCCATAGTACAGCATTTACCTCTTGCCTATCTTCTAATGGGTATTTGGTTTAGCTTCTAGAAGCAACCAGAACAGTCAAAAGAATCCTTTACTTGAAAAGCAATTAAGAGCAATAGAGTATTTCAAATTTTATGCAAAAAGTGTCAAGAAGGTAAATTGAAAATACTGGCCATACAAAAATATGCAAATAAATGCAAGACAGATATACCTCCACAGTTTGGATTCTATGAGCCTTCCAATCCACAATTCCTCCAAACTTGGAAACAGCTTCCTTGACAGATTCAAATGGAGCTGCGGTATCAATAAGGCCTCTTTTTGCATCAACCTGCTTGGCCTGAGTGGGTAAGTCAACTGTTCCTACAGCAACATCGGCAACCTTGGTTTGAGGTGGATCTATCTTTAGTTCATTGTAATCATTCAGCAAATCTTTTGTTTCAGAAGAGATAGCTGAGAGTATAATCTCATTATCAACATCATTGTCAGCAGTGACAGTAGTAACATCATCCAGCAATTCATGCCTGTCAGAGATATCTTCTACAGCTCCTGGTTCAGATTCTTCAACTAAGGTTCCCTGATGGCTTCTTTCTGTTATATCAACAGTGACATTTGGGGTTGAAGCTGAATTAGCTATAGAGAGATATTCATCTTGTATTGATTGACCATCAGAAATATTTGGTGACCTTGCTAATTCAGAGAACTCAGTCAAGGGCAAATGAGTGCCAGACTCCACTTTTCCATTACTAAATGGGATGGTTGGAGCTTCAGTGGAGAACTGATTATCTGGTGGGCTTATCACTTCAGGATTTTCTTCAGGGGGTTCTGCCAGTGGTGATGCTTCAGCAATTTTTGAAGAGGATTCAAACGGCAGCTTGTCTTCAACATGTTCTGCCAGTGGTGTCTCTTCAGCAATTTTTGAAGAGGATTCAGAGGGCAGCTTGTCTTCTACATGCTCTGCCAGTGGTGTCTCTTCAGCAATTTTTGAAGAGGATTCAGAGGGCAGCTTGTCTTCAACATCCTCCATTCTAAGGAGCAGTCGCGACTCGGGAGTGCTGACGGTGTCTAAACTCTAAAAAACAAGTAATAAAGAAAAGCAATCAGTGAAAAATGAAAGCAAAAACAAGAGAATTACAGCCTGTATAAGCTTTTCAGAAAATACAATTAGAATTAGAAATTAAAAACTAACATATATAAGTTTCAAATTTAAGAGGATAGCTACTCCCAAGAACAAGTCACAAATTGAGAATTGAATTCTATATATACCATTTAATTATTTTTCTTTTTGCAGTCATCATCTCTATTTGGCAGTTAAAATTAAATGAAATTACGTCAAGGTGTCAGCCAATTGCCTAAAACAATACAATGATGCTGTTTCCGAAGTTTTCAGTGTTCGGAGGACAGATTGAGACTTCTTGATGGATAATTCTAATTTCACAAATAAATTAAGCCAAAATGGAATGTAACCGGTACGAAACAGAGCATTCTAAAGTTATCCGTGATTTGATAGATATAGAGATCTCCTTACAAAAGCTCCTATATTTCAAGTTCCTACCACAATTAACTGCACTTCTAAAGTTATTTAAGTACCTATAGTTCTTGACGATTGATCAATGAAAAAAATAGTCATATGATACATGAAAACCAATAGGTCTTCCCTCTTCATACACGTTCATATTGAAATGAAATTTACAATGACAAAGACAAAAAAAAACAGAATATATTGGTAAAAAAAAAAAGATAGTAATTTAAATAATAATAACTACAATAGAAAATAAATACTTGACTTCATATCTCTATTTTGGAAGCCAGATTAACTTTTTGTTTTTCTTACAAAAAAATTTAGACCTATACATTAGGCCATGTGCACTGGCTAACCTTTTGAAGGCAAAGACGTCAGCTTTCAATCGTTTAGGATACTATGTTTGCGGTTGCTTGCTGGGAAAATATATCAGTGAAGGGAGGTTCTTGAAAATTCTTATCAAAGGGAGAAAAACAAAAACAAAAACAGAATCAAACTTATGGAAAAGTCCATTTATGGTAGTTATGGAAAAATCTGTTTTGTTTCCTATAAAATCCGGGCAACTACGCAAGGATATGGGAAACATGTTATATCCAGCTCCAGTTATTCATAAATAGTAATTCAAACTTTGCAAGCGATAAAAGCTATGACATGATCATAAAAAAAATCGAATTGAAGGATAAATTAGACGAAAAAAACAGATTAAAGCAAGCAGTAAGCAGGTGCGTAGAAAGAGGAAGAAGACGTAAACATAAGATTGGAGAGGAAGATACATACCCGGTTACTGTAAGGAATAAGCAGAAAATTGAAAGAGAATGAATTTGAAAGTGGGGGCGATAGTAATGGTCTCTGAAATTTTGAGGACGAAATTAAAATTAGGTTATCCAAAAATAAATGAAGGTGGAAAAAGAATGCAGCTAAAATTAGAAGACAGAAAAATACGGGGAAAGATACACAGTTAGTGGAGCCTACCTCATCAGATCCATCTGTACGCTCTCCCTCCTTTATTTATTTTTCTCTTTCACTCAATTCTCAATTATGCCATTTATTTGTTAAAATATTAAATATTTAAATTTAAATCAAACAAATGTGTTCACTCCCGTTAGTTTTTTTTTTTGGTACAACACTCCTGTTAGAATTTACTGTCGCTATCTACGGTATTTGGCTTTTTCATATTTTATGTAGCACTCGCTAGTCGCCACTACCCATGAGTCGTAATGGAATATTTACTGTTATGTAAATTAAATGAGTAAATTATTTATCTCTCCTCTTTAAATAATGAATATTCCTTCTGATTTAAAATAAAAGTCATTTTAAAAAAATATTTTATTTTAATTTATTTGTCACTTTAAATATTATATTTTTCTAACTAGTGTCCTAAAAATACTTATTAAGAAATCAAAAATAAGAAAATTTTACATAAAAATTAAAGTTTTTCTAATTTTTAATGCATTGAATACATTACTTTTTATAAAAAAAAGGATTCTCCTTTTAATCCTTAACAAGTATCCTTAAAGTACTCTTTAAAAAAATTCTTAAAATTTTGAGAAAGTATTAATTATATTTTTTTATTTTTATTCTTGTCTCTTAATATCTTTACAAAAAAAAAATAAGAGATAACATTAATGAAGTGATAATATTTTGAGTATTTCAACAAAGGATAATTTAGTTAAATGAAATTATATTTTCTTAAAATTGAGATTATTTAATAACTTTATTAATTCATGTGTATTACCTTAAACAACATATTTTTTGAATCGAGAGTATAATTTTATATTTTAAATATATTATTAATTTATTTTTACTTAATAAATAGTTTTCATTTGTTAATCTTTTATTAAGGAAATTAATATAATACTAATATTTGAAGGGTTTTTCTATTAAGTCCCCAAATACACTTGTTAAGGAATTCAAAATTTAAATTTTTGTATGAAAAGTATAATTTTTTCAATTTTCAATACATTGAATATTCTATTTTTTTATAAAAAATTTCCTATTTTGAATCTTTAACAAGTGCATACACTTTTTTTTAGCAAAATCCATATTTGTATTATGTCAAAATCATAGTTGTACGACTTGAATCGACTAGGCCAGTCTGACTGGCAAACTCGCAACCTGATCTATGGGCCTGTTTGATTCTTAGGCACAGCAAATTTTCTCGACAACTCTGTTGACTAAGGTTGAATTGGGTTTCTACTTTTAATTATTTATTTTAGGTTTCAAAAAGACAAATTTTAATATTTGAACATAATACTTTGAAAACTTTTTTAATGAAATACATTTTGCTATTAAAACATATACTCTCTTTGTTGAGTAATGTTATAAATTTTTTAATTTATATTATTATTTAACAAATTTAATTTTTTTAAAAAATGAAACTAGATAATTATTATTAATAGTGTGGTTACATTATTAATACTTTTTTCATATGATGAATTTTTTATGTAATATTTTTTTTATAAATTACATTTTATATAATTTTTAAAAAAATTTTATTAAAAAATATTTATTATTAATTTAAATTTTCTAACTTCCAATTCTTTCAATTCGAGTTATACAAAGATGGTCATAATCACTTTTCTTATCATTACTAACTAATGTGCATCTGTTGAATTAATTTTATATTAGTTCTGGTTATAAAATAAATCAACTGTGTTTATTATGTCTATATGATCTAACTTCATATTTTTGTTTAATTATAAGTAAATTTCACTAAAAAACTTATAAGTAAACTATATTCACATATATATTTAAAAAACAAAATTCAATTTTATATTATTTTTAGTACACATAATTTCTTTTATATATTTTATGGCCAAATATATTTTTATATATTTTTAAATATTATTTATATTTATTTATATATAAGATACAATTACAAGACAAAAGTTGTTTTACATTACAACCATCTCATAGCAGCATAGCCACCTTGTAAACCCGGTTGAGGTGGTCCAGCTTTTATTTCTCTTTCTTTTGTTTAAAAAATATATATATTCTGGCCATGGTTTTTTTTTTTTACCTTTGTGCTGCTGAGCAGCTTCACTTTTTGGCCTATTATTATCTTACAATAATAATTCATAATAATATTGCCCATAATAATATAGTAAAAAGGAATTGTATTGCTGAAATACTTATTGAGGATGTGTTATCGTTAAAACGAGAAGCAAAAACCAAAAAGTGACTTGAGAATTCAAAGGTGATAATCAATAAAGTCACCGCCGATAGTAAATGATGTGGATTCGAGCCTGGCAAAGCGTGTAAATGAAGAGTTCCATTGCACCCACATGATAGCCATAATACCAACACTAATGCACCGTTGATCATTAATAAACTAATTAATTTGTGCTCTTTACTCTTTAGCAGTGGCATCATAACGGCAGGGTTTGCATTGCATGTAACGCAATTGACGATCGCGTGGACCTCGTAAATTTGGTGTTGGGCCCAACGGTACAAGAAAGTCCAACTCAAATGAGAATGA
The DNA here is from genome assembly GCA_029884595.1 of Ormosia semicastrata. Taxonomy (NCBI): domain Eukaryota; kingdom Viridiplantae; phylum Streptophyta; class Magnoliopsida; order Fabales; family Fabaceae; genus Ormosia; species Ormosia semicastrata. The sequence goes on along the minus strand of JAQQTO010000046.1, from coordinate 8,095,210 downwards.
GACGCGTTCTCATCCGTTGGATGCTGAAGTGTGCGGTCCATATCGAGTAATTGCCGCAGGGAGTGGATAGTATAATTGTATAATTCAGATAAGACGTCCACCTGATCATAAAGTTAAGTTATTGGATCAATAGTTTCATCGTGAATTAATTGGTAGAATTTAAAAATCTAAACAAAGAAATAAATATTTTAAAAAAATATTATATGAAAATTTATTTAATATAAAATATATTATATTAAAAATATTACATGAAAAATTATTTTCAAATATATATGGATAATAATTATTAATTACATAATAAATTAATAAATTAAAAATAATATTCAACTCAAACATATATAATATAATAATAAAATATATTTTATAATAAAAACTTTTAAGTATAGTATTTAAATATTCAAAATTATATTTTTATTTAATTTTTGTAAAAAAAAACTACTGATTAACTCAGATCAATATGTCAATTTGAGTCTAACCGAGTTGACAAAAAAAATAGTCAAATAAATGGAGTCCGAATCTACTGGCCGGGCCTGTGGGATCCGTATGTGAATAATGATACATGTGATAGTGATCGTGGTTTTGACGCTTCGACTGATGCGATCTTCAACGGGAAACAATCAGAAGCAGATGGTGTGAAACCAGGAAAGAAACAACACATGATTCTCGATCATCTGTTCTAATTTTATATTCAAATAAATATTTTATTACCTTAAATAATTAAGTTTGATTAAATTTAATTTATTAAGCTTGTTTACATTAATTATATCATTTTCAAATTTATCTCAATTAAAATATTAATATTCATAAGCAATAAATTAATATCAATTTTTCAATAAAAATAATCAAAATAAATTTGCAAAAAATGTTGTGAACTGATGCAAATTGATTTATTAAAAATTAAAGTAATATACAGTAAGTTTTGGGTCAAAAGTTTAATTTATTCTTTTTGCTTTTATGCACTACCAACCCAATCATGCCACGTCCAAGGGCCCTTTAACACTAAAGTTTAGTTCAATACTATCTGCGTAAACTTCGGCTTTTTCTGAAGTATCATTCTTCGGTGGGGTTAAGTAAGTATGTGGTGGCTTTTTCAAAAAAGAAAAAAGAAAAAAAAGAAGAGGTTTTCTGATATTGTGAATATTTCACATATTATTGTCTCTTTTTTTTTTTCATTTTGAGATTATTTATAATTTTCATCATAAAATGATAAAATTAAACGCCTTAGTATTTTATTTAATACAGTTTTTCTGTTAAGTATTTATCATCTTTTAAATGAGGGTTTTTTCAAGGAGGATAAATTTATATATGATGACTGATTTTTTAACGAAAGAATTATCTAAAATAATCGTTGAATCGTATTAAAATTGAGATGTTTATTTCTCCTATATCAATTAAAATATTTATGGCTTTACGTAAGTGTTATCATGTATTTTATGGATCAAGATCCTCTCTAATAATCAGAGAAATTTTTTATTTTTTACATATAAAAATAATACATATCACATGTAATATATTATATAAAATAATAAAATAATATATATAGCATGTGATACGTAAGTTTAAATATATATTTTTAGTTAACAAGATATTTTCTTATTTTTAACCAATTAAAGAGAATCTTGATCCGCACTTTATACTTGTTAAAACATATTTAATACTTTTAATTTATAATTTATTTAACCTGTATTTATTGTTCAGGTTTACTCAACCAATCCTTCACTTAACCAATTCCATCACTATCGTCTCAGATCCAAGCCTTCTACCCAATCATTTTTTGAGTTGTTGCGCTGGACAAACTTGAGAGAACTTGAGAGCGATAGAGACCATTGATCAGACAATTAAAATTATCTATAAGTAAAAGTTTTGTTCATAAAGTGATAAATCCAACAGAAGAAATGGTTAATCTAATCAATTAATGATTATGCTCCTGTTACCTTGTCACCCCAAGGATTTTCACCTATCGGCAGAGTTGGCAATGCATTTGATTTATCTAACTAGAAGCAAATTTTTTTCGGTTTGTAAATTCTGAAAGTCGTTTAGCCATGGCTTTTCTTAAAATTTGGGAGTGTAAATGGGTATGAGCAATAACTAATGGAAGCTGAAAGCTGGCACATCTGTCACTAACCCGCAAGGATCAGATGTTGGATCCTTAATCCAACATTGACTTTATATGTGAATAATTATATATTGTGGACTGTCACTTAAGGTTGAATCCAATTAAAAGTAATCTGATAAGGTTTGAATTATTTAAATTTTAATGTATCTAATAGGATATAAACTTTTAATGTGTAGAGACTAAAAGGTAATTCTATTTTTGCGATGGGCTAAAATAGAAATGCCAATAGATAACCATAAGGTTGTCTATAAAATAGGTGATGGTCCTCCGGATCACACGTATCGTTTTCATTTTTCCTGACATCTCATCATCAGAAAGAAGCATAGGGAAAGCTAAAGGGTTCTATTAGGAAATACGTGTAGATCTGGAAGACTAAACCGCACGACTCTGAAGAGTTATTGGTCATCATGAATTCAGGTACGCTTCCGCACAATTTTCTAATGATCAACATGATTATTTTTTAGGTTATAGATGATTGTTTTCATCTAAGGGGTTTATTCTGGTTCCAACAATCGGTATCAGAAAAGGTTATGTTTGATCATTAAGAAATTCTTTATTTTTTCTTTATGAATCTGATTATGATTTATATGATTTAAAATTGAATTAAGCGGTGGTTTTCTGAATATTTACGTGTATCATTGTAAATTTGATTTGCGCATATATATCGATTATGAATTCAGTTTCGAATACGTATGTGCTTGTAGCAATGTATATTCCTTAGTCAAATGTGTTACAACTCCTTTATTATATGTGGGTTTATAATGAACAAATTATTATTATATTAAAAGAATATTAAAATTGCTTTAAAGCTATAGTATGATCGGAACTAATAAAGACAATAATCTGGTATTGATTGTATGTATATATTATTCTGGAAATCACACGTATAAACGTAGATTGATTTTATTAAATTGTATGTATTATTTCTAAAAATTACAAGTGTTATATGTTTATTTTTGGTATATTTTTAGTCATCCTAAATTCAAATATTGGAAAAGTTTATATATATTTTGGGATAAATTAATTAAAACAACATGTCATCAAAGTGACCTCTCTTGTGGAGATTAATTTATTTTAAAATATAAAAGGTTGTGTGCTTGTAATTTATGTAGATACTGATCGGCCTAAAGGAAGGTGAGTATTTTACAGAATTACAAGTGCATTTGTGGTGATAAATGCGTGATAATTATTCAGTTTTTCATGTGAATAATGAATCGGTCCAAAGGAAGATTTATTGTTTGACATGTTCTTATTATCAGTGTTTGATTACTACGCCAAGGTATCACTAAAATGTTAATATTTTGTCCAAAGATAAAATGTTAATGGATTCCCGATATCTTGAGATGAGATTTACCTTATTTGAATTTAGTATTACTTTGACTTTGAGACTTATCTGAGCATGCTTTGTTTGTTTATTGTTCTCTATTCAGCTATGAATGATCCTGCGAGTACTACTACCAACATTAACTCTATTCCTATGCTGAATGGCTCAAACTTCAAGTCCTGGAAAGAAAATGTCTTGATAGTTCTTGGAGTAATGGGCATCGACCTTGCGTTAAGGGTTGACTTTCCCCTACCTCTTATGGATCAGAGTACCTCTGAAGATAAGAGGGAGATGGAAATGTGGGAGAGGTTAAATGACATGAGTGTGATGATCATGAAGAAGGTCATTCCAGAAGCATTCAGGGACACAATATCTGAAAAGATAATTACAGCTAAGGAGTTCCTTGCAAATATTGAAAAAGAGGTTTATCTAGAACGAAAAGGCTGAAATAGGTATGCTCTTGGCAAAACTAATTTCAATGAAGTATATGGGTAAAGGCAACATCAAGGAGTACATCATGGAGATGTCTCATATTGCTTCAAAGCTGAAAGCACTTAAGCTAGAACTCTCTAAGGACTTGCTGGTGCATCTAGTTCTCATATCTCTTCCGACACAGTTTGACCAGTTTAAGGTGAGCTATAATTTTCAGAAAGAGATTTGGTCTCTGAATGAGCTCATCTCACATTGTGTTCAGGAAGAAGAAAGGTTGAAGCAAGAAAAGACAGAAAGTGCTTATTTTGCCTCTACCTCAAAGTATAAAGTCAAGGGACTGAATAGGAAGATGGACAAGGAAGCTGCAGATACGACGCCTCAAAAGAAACAACAAAAGAAACCAAATGAATCAGGATGTAGTGATTGTTTCTTTTGTGGAGCTGAAGGGCATGTGAAGAAGCATTGCAGTAACTATCACGCATGGCGTGCTAAGAAAGGCATGCTTCTTAATTTGTTTTGTTCTGAGGTTAATTTAACTTCGGTGCCTAAACACATATGGTGGATAGATTCTGGTGCCATAACTCACATCAGTGTGTCTACGCAGAGTTTCCTAAATTTCCAAAAACCAAGTGATGGTGAAAGATACATTTATATAGGTGACGGCAAGACGGTTCAAGTTGAGACAATTGGAAAATTTAGATTATTGTTAAAGACTGGATTTTATTTGGATCTTGATAAAACATTTATTGTACCGTCTTTTAGATGAAATTTGATTTCTATTTCTGCTTTGGACAAATTTGGTTATTCTTGTTCATTTGGGAATGGAAAATTTAGTTTGTTTCATGATTCAAAATTGGTTGGTTCTGGTTCTTTGTCAGGTTACATTAATCTTTATTTGCTTGATACGATTGCTTCGTTTAATGAATCTCTGCAATTAAGTACACGAGGCATAAAGAGGAAATTAACCAATGAGAATTCAGCTGCGTTATGGCATAAGAGATTAGGTCACATCTCTAGACGGAGAATAGAGAGACTTGTGTCAAACGAAATTCTAGAACCCTTAGATTTTACAGATTTTGATATTTGTATCAATTGTATTAAGGGCAAACAAAACAATAAAAGGAGATTTGAGGCCAATAGGACTTTGGACGTCTTAGAACTTATACATACAGATATTTGTGGGTCATTCCCTACGGCTGCTTGGAATGGTCAACAATACTATATAACATTCATAGACGATTTTTCAAGATATGACTACATTTATCTCATTAATAAAAAGGTAAAGTCATTGGATGTGTTCAAAATTATAAGGCTAAAGTTGAGAACTAACTCAACAAAAGAATCAAAAGCGTCGAAACCAAATTGACTTATCGAGGGTGAGAAATAATCCACCACTAGATTTATATGCCCGTCCAGGACTTACTATTTATACTATGCAATTATGTTCTTATGTAATTGTGAGATACCCACTGTCTTCCTAAGCTTAATTGGCAACTTTACTAAACAAGTTAGGTCAATACTTTTTTAAAAGTCAATCACACTAAGTTTAACTAAAACTTAGATCATCGTCTCTCGTGCCATCTAATCCTAGTTTTACTTTTTTGGCAGCCTTTATATTGATTTAGGCTAGCTTGACCTATTTAATTATATATAATATAATATATTAATATATATTTTAATTAAATTTTAATAAAAATCAATAATTAAAACTTAAGTTAGTAAGTTAGAATAGAAATAACATATTTATTAATATATTTAACATAATATATTTATTAGAATGAAAATAATAAGTTAACACTCTTCTTTTACTTTTATAGATGCTCACTACTTTCTTGCTCTGATCTTTGATCGATGTGGAACTTGAAAGACTAGAGTAAGAAAGTGAGCAACTTGATATATTTTCAAGTCCCACATCGACCAAAGATTAGAGTAAGAAAGTAGTGAAAATCTATAACACTCACCCTTTACTTTTATAGATGTTCATTATTTTCTTATTCTGATATTTGGTCGATGTGGGACTTGAAAGATTAGAGTAAGAAAGTGAGTAACTTGATATATCTCCAAGTCCCACATCGACCATTGATTAGAGTACGAAAGTGGTGAGTATCTATAAAATTAGAAGGTGAGTGTTAAATTATAACAAAGACCTATTGACTTTGAGTAGGCCCGTTGATTTATTTCAAAGCTTAGGCATGTTAACTTATGTAAAGGTATATTGACTTATTTAAAAGTAGGTTTGTTAGCCTATGTAAGACATGTTGACCTATTTACAGGTAGGTTTGTTAATTTATGTAAATGTCTGTTGACCTATTTAAAGGTAGGCCTGTTAGCTTATGAATCTACAAAAATTCATATTTTTACAGTTCAAAGTCTTGGATTTTCATTCTCTTTTAATCTTTTTGATTGAGTTTGTTCTCAAGTTTCTTTTGTTTTTAGTTATTCTAAATTATGTTTTAATTGTGTGTTTTTATGTGTTGTTGTTAGGTATTTGCATATAAAAAAAATTAGAAGGTGACACTTTGAATGATGAAGAAAAGCTTGAAAAAAAGCTTAAAAGGCATATTAACTTATTTAAAGGTAGTTACATTAGCCTAGCTCGACATGTTGACCGAGCGCTAGAATCCCACCGCTAAGCACTAATTGAGCGCCCGATGCGCCGACGGTGAAAGCTTGGATTTTCATTTTCTTTTAATCTTTTTGATTGCACCTCAAGTTTCTGCGAATACTTTTAATTGTGATGTGTTTTTGTTAGGTATTTGCTTGAATGACCGCCAGCGCGCTTGAGCGTTGGAGAATGAGCGCGCTGGTTGCAAATACTACATCGAGACTTGAATGACTAAGCGCTTGCAAGAATGCTTTGAGCGCGTGAAATTCTTATAAAAAAGAAAGTTTTGCCAAATTGAACACATCTTTTCACACTTTTTTTTACATACTCTTTGACACTTGGAGAGAAGGTAGTAGACGATAAGAGGCACAAACCCTAATGTGGTGTGGGCGCAAATAGGATTGAAGATTAGAGATTTTCTTCAACCTTTCCACCTTTTTACAATGGAGTTTGTCATATTCTTCCCTTTGTGTTCTTCTTTTTTCACGTGTAACTAATTTTCCATTGTTAGGGGATGATGGATCTTGTTCTTGGATGATGTAACTTTCTTTTATGAGTTTAATTTATGTTTCTATTTCATGATTTACATATTTATCTCTATTCTTAATGTTTTTCTAAATCTGGTCAATTTAGGAATGATCTTTTGGGTTTATATATGATTTGAAAAAATTTGCATGAACCTAGAACTTGTGATAAACACCATAATTTCTGCAATCGCTAGGAATAGACGTTGTGAGTTATATGGTCTTTCTTTTAATTCCCTCATTCTTGATAAAACTTTTCTAATTGGGGTTAGACTAAGGGATTAGTTAATTCCAATCAGCGTAAGAGGATTAATATACTAAGGGATTGAGTATTAATTAATTTTAGGAATTGACCATAAATCATTGAGATAGAACATAGTTAAACCAATATTTGAGTGTGCATCTAAAGAGTTCAAGTGAAATCTGAACCCTAACGCTTTAATATCATTGTTTTTCACCCCTTTGATTTATTGTTTGCTGATTTTTATTTTTCTTCTTAATTTAATTTTTAACAACTCTCTTTTCGTTAATTTGAATAGTGTTGATTTGACGAATTTAGTAATTAATAACATAATCCTCGTGAGAATGATACTTTACTTACTCTTTATTACTTTTGTCGATTCGGTGCACTTGTCGATATCCGCATCAAGTTTTTAACGCCATTGTTGGGGATTATTGTTATTAATATTAAATAATAGTTGAAAAGACATTAATTTGAGCATTTTTTGTTTATTTTTATTTTTAATTGTTTATTTTAATTTTTAATTTTATTTTTCTTCATTTAATTTTCTTTTTGATTTGTTTCTTTTTATTTTTATTTTCTTGGTTTATTTTTATTAGTCATTTATTTTTATTTTATTTTTAATTTCCTTCTTTACTTCACTTTGGTTTGCTTGTTTGTTTGTTTATGCAAGGTTCTCTAGAGTTAGAAGAATTGCTTTTTGATCCAGATATTGAGAGAACAGATAGAGCAAACAGGAAAGCAGCTAGAGAGAGGAAGAGACTTGAAGAAGTAGAGCAAAAGATGGCAGAAAGAGTTGTAACTGCAGAGCGAAGACGCACATTGGCTGACTATGCTACTCCATCTGCTGAAAATATTTCTACCAGTATTGTGCGCCCTGCTATTCAGGCTAATAATTTTGAAATTAAACTAGTTCTTCTACAGCTGGTGCAGCAGAATCAGTTTGGGGGAGGCCATGCAAAAGATCCAAAGTTGCATATTGCGAATTTCTTGCAGCTTTGTGATACTTTTAAGTATAATTGCGCTACTGATGATGTCATTAGATTACGACTGTTCCCATTTTCTCTCAGAGACAAAGCAAAGAGCTGGTTACAAGCTCAGCCACAAGGGAGCATCTCTACTTGGGAGGATCTGGTTGGTAAATTTCTCACTCAGTATTTTCTTTCTTCAATGTTTGTGAAGATGATGGATGAAATAGCTTGTTTCACTCAAAACCAAGGAGAGTCATTATATAAATCTTGGGAGAGATTCAATGAGCTACTAAGGAGGTGTCCTCACCATGCATTTGAGGTTTGGTAGCAGGTGCAAATTTTCTATAATAGTTCCTACCAGGGCTATGGTGGATGCATCTGCAAGTGGGTCTTTAAATACCAGAACTCCTGAAGAAGTTTTAGAACTATTTGAGATCATGGCGACGAATGAATATCGAAATTATTAGAAAACTTAATTATATAAATTAGTAAAGTTATATAAATTAAAAGTATTTTAGGTGTGACATTATTTTTAAACAAGGAATGTTGGAGCTTGGTGTTGTTGATACTATACTTGCACAAAATCAGACTATGATGCAACACATTGTCAACCTTACTAAGCAAGTTAAAAATTTACAAGCAAATGCAGTTAATCAACAAGGTCTGACTTGCGATTTTTGTAAAGGTAACCATGTCAATAGTCAATGTGAGGCAAATGCGGGAATTCGACTTGCAATTTTTGTGTGTCAACATTTCAGAATGTGAAATGAGAGAATTCGTGTCAATATTTGGGAGGTGAACTATATGGGTAATCCTTCAAGGCCACAAGGTAATCTTTATTCTAATACTTACAATCCAGGCTGGAGGAATCATCCTAATTTCTCTTGGAAGAATCAAGCTGTACCATTGAATGCTTAGCCCGAACAAAAGTCTCCTCTTGAGATTGCAATGGAGAAACTTTCTTTGCAGACCTCTGTTTTTGTACAACAGACTTCAGCTTTTATGGAGGAATCTAGAACTAATTTTAAGAATAATGAGGCCACTATTAGAAGTCTTGAGAATCAAGTGGGGTAAATAGCGAAACAGCTTCAAGAGAGACCTCCAGGCGCCTTCCCAAGTGATACTGTAGTCAATCCAAAGGAGCAATGTCATGCAATCATTTTAAGAAGTGGCAAGACTTTGGAAGACAAGAATGAAGCATCTAGTTCTGTAAAAAATCAGAGTGAAAGTACTGAGGTTCCGATTGAAGAGGTTTTGTCTCAGGATAATGGTAAAAAAGTTGAAGTTAAAGAGGAGCACCCAAAGTAGTAGTAGAAGAAGAAAGAACATGAGCAGAAAATAGTCGATCTTTCACTTTATGCTAAACTTCCGTACCCTCAAAGATTCAAGAAGGAGATTCAAGAAAAGCAGTTTTCCAAGTTCTTAGAAGTCTTCAAAAAGCTACAGATAAACATTCCTTTTGCTGAAGCACTTGAGCAGATGCCCTCTTATGCAAAATTCATGAAGGACTTACTATCAAAGAAGAGGAAGTTGGAAGAAAATGGGACTGTAGCACTTACTGAGGAGTGCAGTGTCATTATTCAGAGGAAACTGCCACCAAAATTGAAAGATCCAGGTAGTTTTACTATTCTTTGCACAATTGGAAAGCTGACTATTGAGAAAGCTCCATGTGACTTAGGAGCTAATATCAATTTGATGCCATTGTCTATCTTGCGCAAGCTGGGAATTTATAAAGTTAAGCCTACAATGGTTTCTCTTCAATTAGCAGATCGATCAATCAGACATCCGTATGGTATTGTGGAAGATTTGCTAGTGAAGGTTGACAAATTTATTTTTTCAATTGACTTTGTAGTCTTGGATATAGACGAGGATGCTGATATCCCGTTAATTCTGGGGAGACCATTCCTAGCAACATCAAGAGTGTTAATTGATGTCCCTAGAGGAGAGCTTATTATGAGGGTAGATAGAGATCAAGTGACTATAAATGTTTTTAATAAGTCTGCTCCAACATCAGATCTTTATGCCTATGTTAATTGCATTCAAGGTATATTTCAAAAGGGATTGGATGGTAAGAACTCTTCTTTGTCCATTAATGCTGATTCTCTCACTCCGAAGATTGTTGATGAAAAGGAGAAAGTTCCTTCTACATCTGAGATTACTGGTACAGAGAAAGGTCCTCCCATTATCCATGGTTCACTGCAAGCTAATCCTTTATCTGTTGAAAAATTGAGACCTCCATGGCCTGATGAGATTTCAAATGCTAAGGTGTCTTCTGGACAAGTAAGTACAACTCCAGCTTCCATTAATGTATTGCAGATTGATTCTAAAGGCAGTGACAGAGTATGGAGGCAACGAGTTGATAAAAGAAAAATGTCATCCTACTTCTCTTACTTCAAGCCACCTTGATGAATAAAAGGCAACGTCGAGCTAATGACGTTAAACAAGCGCTTTTTGGGAGGCAACCAAAATTTTCTCTCCTTTTCTCTTTTATTTTTATTTTTATTATTGTTTTTATTTTGTTATTTTCTTATTTTATTGACTAACATTTTTTGTTTTATAATTAACTAGTATTGAGTTAGCTTAGGTGCCTCTCTGAGTTCGAAGCCTTTGTAGGGGATGTATATAGTTGTCGGCCATCAAAAAGATTTTTCTTCTTTCCTTTAGCTTTTAATTTCTGCATTTTTTTTATTTTGTTTCCATCACCCTATTGTGTTTTGAGTCATTTTGTGCATGCTGGTGTGTTGATTTGAATATCCAATGATTGTTTGAATTGTAGATTGATTTGATTTCTTGGGATAGCACATGAGAATCTATGAGTTATGTTTATCTCTATTGTTTCAATTGTGTATGAATGTTCTTCCCATCTTTATGATTGATAGACTTTGCATGTCCTCTATTGTTTACCAGCATGCCTATCCTAATCTTGCAATGGCTCATCGTAACAATTGGTCGTGACTGACATCTTCATCGTTGGCTTACTAGATCTGGTCACCTCTGATCTCGCCATCGGTGATTGCTCCAACGGCGATGGTGCTATCATCAACAAACATCTATTCTACAACCAGACAAGCCTTTATGGTTACTGTCCCGTCACTTGTCTAGTATAAACCACACGGTAGTCGTTGTGAGAGGATTGAGGTAAACATCGACTATTTCTATTTCGCAGAGATAGAGAGGAATCAACCTGTGGCCTAGCCATCTCCTTATGTTATCATACCGGTGAGAAGGGCTTTTGCAAAATTTGGTGGGTTAAATCCACAAAAGTAACATGCCAGAGACACTATATACCATTATCAATCAAAGGCAAAGATATATAGGAGGAACATCCAACCCAAGTTATATGCATATTTTAATTCTCACACCCATGTATTTCCCACACCATGCACCATAGGTGTATCTGATATGCTTCCAGGTTTGATGGAATTTTAGGCACTTGTCCGTTTATCTTGTATTTCAAATGAGAAATGAGAAATTTTGGTTGCCCACAAATGTAACATATTATTTTTATATATTTATAAAAAATTAGATAAAAATGATAATTTTTTGTGATGAGTGAGTTTAGTGAATTTTTTTTTTTTAACTTTTATTTATTGTGTATAAAAATGATATGTTATATTTATGTGTACATAAGAATATTTTTTGAAACATTGTTTCCCTTTTTATTATAGTAATGAATTCAATTTTTTTTTTTTAAAATTGAATTGGAAATAATAAGATTATGAATAAATTTTTACTATTAAAAATGTGGATTACTTATATGTAAGTACAAAGATGGAGGCTTCTTGGAAGAAGGGAATGGGATGTGCGGATTACACATGCATTAGGTGAAGGTAATAGGGTTGCAAATTTCTTAGTCAATGTGGCCCCTTCTTATTCAATGGGACTTCACTTCCTGGAACGTTATCTGCCTTTTTTTAATAGTAGTTGTGTAGTTTGGGGATTTACCCTCATTAATACATTTTGAGTCAGTAAGATCTTAACTCAATAATTAATTGGGGCATGACCAAATTGGAACCAAACTCAAAAGATTAGCTTCATCAAAATATTGGACTGAGATTGGGCCAGGCTTAACTCATGCACCCATAATCCAACATGTGTTAACTAAGGAAGCATTGATTTTAGTGGATTTTTAGATTAATTTGTTTTATATTTAGAAAATTCAATTAAAAGCTTTTTCTTTTATCACTCAACATCAACTAGAAGTCTGCCAGTTAAAAGAATAGAAGTATAGAATGGTATTTTTCTTTCTAGAGAAAAAAAAACAAAGATGATATATATAGCATTAATATTTTAAAATAATTATCATATCAATATTCGTAGTATATCATATCGAATATTTTAATAATTTTTAAATTTATTTATGTATATATTTTTTATTTTTTTATCATATATATATATATATATATATCATGCTGTATTTATGTCGCATATTTGTATTCGTCCTGGAGGTACTTGGTCAAGGTTCTCGAGCGGAATGGATGCTACGGCCCATTCAGTACTATTCACACATAAATAAACAGCATGGAAAGAAAAGAGTAAAGACCTCCATGCGAAGTGTATTTGTGTACTGTATATATACCCGAATAAGAAGGAAAAGGAAAACAATTAATCAAAATACAGAAAGCTTCTATTCCATCAAAAGAGACCCAAGTCGTCTAGGATCCGTAATGTTTATTTTCCAATGACCATCGGGCAATCCCTTCTTTCTAGCAATCCTTCTCTCCCAATTCAACTCAGTCCGACGCCGTTTCGTCAACCTACACAAACGTTGCAACGTCTCATCCATGGCATCGTGAAGCTTCCACCACCTGCGGTGCGCTACATCACTCGCATAAACCCGCTGTTCCTCCACGTCCCAGTTGCAGTCATAGTCCCTGTAACAATGCCACGGTTTCCAACCCAGATAGTGAATCGCGTACACCTTGGGAGGATCCGACTCGAACATTCCGTTCTTCACCCTCTGCTCCAAGGTCGTGTTTGACCAGAAATTCTTGAGGAAATTCACCCTCCTCGGCAACCTGTGCCACCACACGAACACCTCGTTCAAAAACCCTTGGTCCCCCCCGTTGTATGAAACGATGTCGTCTCGATGCCGCATCAACATGCGGAACGTGCAATTCGAGGGCTCGATCACCATGATCCCCGAGTTAAAGATGGATTGGTCGTTCCCCGTGGCCGAAATCTGCGGGAAGTGGAAGAGGATGTCCAGTTTGCGAAGTACGATGATGTCGGAGTCGATGAAGATGATCTTGTCGTAGTCGGTGAGCTGCCATAGCCGGAACTTGCTGTAGTTGTATTCGTTGTAGGAGCCTTTCTCTGCTTTCGGGTTTCGGATCCGGGTTATGATTCGGATGTTCCAGCCCGCATCGGACAGGGCCTGGCGTTTGGAAGCGGGAATAGACTTGTCAATGAGAAGGATAAGGTCGCGTTGGGTGCCAGTTTGGAGGAGGCTTTGAGCGAGTGTTATTGCGCCGCAAACGTAGGCTTCGGAGGAGTGGAGGACGGTGGCGTAAGCCTCGCGTTTGATTCTCGCTTTGCTTGTCACGCTTTCTTCAATCGTGGACAAGTCGTACACTTGGTCAATTCCTGAAAATCAAGAGATCAACATTTTGATTTGTGAAACTTGAAAGCTAACTGCTAACTATGTTTCTAAACTACGAAAAAATGGCTTCTTAAAAAACATTAGGAACAAACGCAAGTTTTAAACATGTAAACAAGGAGCCATCTAAATCTAATAAACATGTATACTAGTAGTGGTTAGTAGTTTACCACACTTAAGCATAGTCCTGTGTTTTTAATAAACACACGCTATTCCCTCCTATGTGCCGCTTGCCTAATCAAAAGACAAGAGAACACCTCTTCTCCTGAAGTTACGGGATCATTTTGTCGAGTTCTTTGGATATGGTTCTCTCAAGCGTCCTAGTATACTCTACTTGTTTATTTGTGTCGATTTGGGAAATGGTTAGTTCACCGGGAAGACTGTTTTCCCATTTCGAAGTTTTTTCTTTGAAGTTTCAACCTTGTTGACTATGGCAATGCATAATGCTATACTCTCTCACGACCCCTACATTAATGAGTAAGCAAATCAACTACCTTTTGAAGCGTAAGTCAAATAGGGCGACCGAGCCAGGCAGAGTAAAAAAGACTTTGATGACTCAGGGTTCATCTTAGGGAAAAGAGAGTGAGAGTAAGAAGGGGCAGCCCTTGGCCCGACCATCCAATTCACTCCATCAGACATGGTTCTGTAGTCAAAGCAACTTTGTCATTTACGGGTACCCATAACCACAATTTTAATGCATTAAGACAAAATAATTTTTTTTTTGATAAAAAACAAGATAAATAGTAATTTTTTAAAAAAAATTTAATGTATTAAATATTTTATTTTTATAAAAAAAAATATTTTCAATTTTTTAAAAATGTCCTTAGCTTTATCCTTAAGAAAAATCGTTTATAAAGATTATAAATGACAAATTACAAAAATAGAATTAATCGTTAAGACTATTCCATTGGATTACTAAGTTTATAACAAAACATAGATAAAAAGTTATGGGCGGAGCCCCTTAGGTTAACAAGCCCCGTAGGTTAATAAATTTGCCAATGTGACAAAATTAAAGTTTAGGTGTGTAGAAAATAAGGTCGGTCCAAATATACTCAAATTGTGAAAATGGTAGAGATCTAAGGTAATATATGTAACAGTTTCATTATTCGTTTAATTTTTATATGTCTAACTTTTTTAACTCAATCACAAATTCATTTTATATCTTATGAGAATGTTACAGTCACATACAGCATGATTTGACATCTCTCTTACGCGTATAAAAATTACACATTCGGTGGAGGTATAAATGTTGGACAAAAATTATTTTGCACCTATAACATATGTAAAATACTTTAAGAAAAATGTGGTGCCGAGACCAGAAGGCTGGTGATTCAAAATTTGTATATAAATTTTAACTAATATTAAAATAAGACAGCGCCTGTAGCTCAGTGGATAGAGCGTCTGTTTCCTAAGCAGAAAGTCGTAGGTTCGACCCCTACCTGGCGCGTGAAGCGTTTTTGCTTGGGCTTGCGAACCTTTTGGTTGTTTATAATGCATGCTTATTTTGCGGGGATGAAGGAAAACCAGATAGGGTAAACGAAAGGAAATGTTGAAGGTAAATGGTATAGCATACCTTGTTCCCAGAGAGGCAACGCCAAGTTGCAGGACCCAACAGGCAATGAAACCTTCTGCCCCAACCTCTTCACCTCTACTTCATAATACCACCACTCACCTTCCCGCCTAACCAAATGGTCGCATGGGAATAGGTCCGGCATCGGTCTACACTTGCTCAACAAAACCACTCTTGTCTTCCAACTCCAATCCTTCTTCCCCTTCTTCACAGCTAGATTCGCCGCAATAAGATGAACTTGCAACCGAAAAACGTCCCTCCGCCACCCTTCTTCAGGATGCTTGCATGGCACCTTAGCCACGATCACGTCCATGCTTTCATATTCTGCATACTCTGGCATAGGTATCTCCGGGCATGATGGCACATCACTCTCTTCCTCCTCATCTATCCATTCAGGAAACAAGTCTGTCCAATTGAAAAACTGTGATACCTTCTCAAAATCAACTGGTATCATTTCTCCATGCGAGCTCCATTCACTGACATCCTCTTCATCCATATTCACCATTCCGATCTTCATTCCTTTCCCCAACTCGCGAAAAAAGCTAGGTACCTTTATCTTAATTGCATTCTTCTCTGACCTCTCTGATTTCGCTTGATGTTCCTCCAATACTGCTTTCATTTTGAAGCTGTTTTCTGTCTACAAGTTTGAAGATCAACCAAATAATTAATGGCTCATCAGAAAACATGCTTTATATACATGCATCAACTGAAGCACACAAAAGGGGGAAAAAATGAGAGAAATTATTGGTAGGCACGGTTGATTATATTATCTGTTAGTCAATCAAATTATTATTTGACATATATAAAAGTATTTTCAAATATTGATGCATTGTGTATCATGAACCTTCACAGCTCATGTGAAATAATAATTTGAGTGTTTATGATAAATTATACTTAACTGAGAATTATTCAAAAAATGAAAGAGTCAACGCCACTAAAGTAGGCTCACCTTACCTTGTGATGACATTCGCGCAAGGAACACCTGACAAGGGAGGCTGCATTCTCGAAATAGGCAGAAGAAGATGGATGGAGAAGAAGGGTTGCATAAACAACCAGAAAGACGGCAAGGAAGACTAAATTGATCCTGATAACCAAAGCTTTAGATGGTACCAACTTCAACATCTTTTGAAGACTCGGAACTCGCATCCCTTGAGGCTTGAGAAGTATTAGCAGGAGTGCCTCAAATGGAGGACGAGACCATATATCTAAATGAACTTCCCACTCGTCAATTTAGATATGAAGTAAAAGTTAAATATGATGAAAAGATTAAGGAGCAAGGATTGGAAGTAGTAGTTCGAGAATTAGAGTAAATCTCAAATCAAGGTAAACCATTTATGTGCCTCCATTTGTCCTTTCCTTGTTCTATATTTCCTTTCGCGTGAGACAAATGAGATCGGAACAAAATTATTTTACTTATATTGCAGGTCGTCGGTCAACTAAAATTTCTAGACAAAATTGGAAATTACCTATATAAATAGGTAGTTGCTCGGGTGCAACTAAAAAGTGTGTCACTAATGACATTTCACTTTTTTCTAATACTATTTTAACACATAATCAAATAAGTTAAAGTCAGCAATCTATGTTGTAGGAATATTTTACAAATTTTTATTTGTTGGATTTTCTTTAAGAGTTGTTTTGTAAATTTGTAAAAAATAAAATATATTATTCCTATAGACAATTATAATTTAAAAATGAATATTAATTATTTATTATTAACCTTTTATAAAAATATGATTCACATTTTTTTAATTAAAAATAATTTTATATTAATTATAATGATGTTTATAGACCTGTTTGAAATGACATGACAATTGTTTATATATCATATGCTAAAAATTACAGTTGATCATGTATGTAACATAATATGAATTAAAACATTAATATTATTTTTACACTTGAATAGAAATTGCTGTCAAACACTCAAGTGTTTTTACCCTTGAGTATTTTGTATGTGAAAAACCAAAATTAAAAATTAAAAAAGAATAATATTATGTTTTTATAATTAGAAAAATATATAATTAATATTAAAACCATAATTTAATTAAAAAATATAAATCAGATTTTATAAAAGGTTAATAATAAATAAATAATATTTATTTTTAAATTATAATTATCTATAAGGATAATATGTTTTAATTTTTACAAATTTACAAAATAACCTTTAAAAGGAGTCCAACAAATAAAAATTTGTAAAATTTCCTTATTACATAAATTGATAACTTAGACTTATTTATTTGTGTTAAAATAGCATTAGATAAAAGTAAAATAACGCTAATGACACACTTTTTTATTACACAAGAACAACCACCTTATATGTTTCTCTTGTTTAGTGAGTTCAGAACTAAAGGGAGGGACAGAGTAGTAAAAACATCAAGTTCATTAACAGACTGCTAATGGAAAATATAAAATTGGAAACGTACAAGAGCAGGCTCACAGGCTCGCCAACAACTACTCGGTTGCCCCGTCAACTTCCAACATGCAAAGAAAGATCGCTTTTATTTGTTCATGAATTGTGAGGCTCCACCAATTCTTGATGGTGGATATCTAATGATAGACTCGTTTTGCTTATCTTTGTTCATAATTGATATAAAATATGTTTGTAGGTTGCTCGTCCGCACATCATAAATTACCAAAAATGATTTCAGGGCTAGCTTTGCACGGCTACACCCCTAGAGAATGGTAAACTATCGCATTTTTGTCCCCATGTCATCCTTCGATGATGATGAGACCAACTCAGAGTGGGGACAATACATGAGACCAATGGGATGCTGCCCATCTCAATCTAAAATGAGATGGGGCGCGTCAGTAGGTCAACAATGTCAATTATAGGCCTATGGTAAATCACCCTCTTCAGATGGTGAATCAGTCAAATCATGTCCTTTAAAAACCAAAAAGGGTGACGAATCAATTACGAACGACAATCATCCTTCAACTCATACCCCCGCGGCCTGCCCAGCCATCCCCATCAAAACAAAGAAAGTAAAAAAATCTCAGATCTCCTCTCATCTTCAAAAACTAGAAGGGATAACAAATGTATTTGAAGACCAGTCTCACCCCTGAACTCATAAAAGCAGAATTCAAGGAATAGGATCACAGCTATTGCCAAAATAAATAAACTGTACATGTATGAGTAGGAACATTTCTCATACATTTAGTTTTTAACACACCCAACAATGGAGTTCCATCGACCTCTCGAATGAAATGGATGTTAGCGGTTATGTCCTCTCACATACACATATACCTTAACTTGTATCCACTGAGAATCTTTAAAAGAGTATCTGCATCAGAAAGAATTTCTATTGAGAAGACAAGGAAAAGGAAGAATACAACAATTGGAAGGCTGAGGTCCCAACATCTCACCAGCTGACTAGAATGTGACAACAACATCCAATTCGCTCATGAAAACCACATAAACAATGGTTAGCTTAATTTTGCCCCAAGGAATCATGCATTAATTTCTTGTATGTGTTGAGAGTGACTTTTTCCTGGTGGAATAAAAATCAAATCCTCCCATCCTGAATTCCTTTCACTCATCTGTAACATGGGAGAGAGAGAGAACTTATCAGAATTCAGACTATTTACCAACTTATAAGCTATAAAACTGTAAGCAGAATAATTACCTCCATTTTTTTCAGTACATCTTCCAAGCTACCAACCTGTGTTTTTTTTAGAAAAAAAAAAGAAAGAAACGAAAACAAACCTAAAATAAATGATAAATTACAAATAAATTAAAAGTGCTTAAAACAAATCCACTATAGCAAGTAACTGTTTTTTGTCATTTGTAAAACTCTCACAACGCCATATATCTAGTACGAGGATCATGTAGGCACTAAAATCCACACAGAAAAAAAAAATTCTTCTAGCTTTTATACCACAAGACACCTTCCTCCCTTACTTTATGTACAGTTCCTACACTATTTCCCCTTGTACATAACAAAGTAAGGGAGGTAGGTGTAATTTCTCAAACAAGAGGAATATTGAGTGTGATAAGGGAGGTCAGTGTAATGATCCCTAAGAATTAAATTAAAGGATGACTTTGAAACTTGCTTCCAAGTTACAGACATCCAGTAGAGAAAAGAAGAACAAGAGATGGCAGATTTTATACCATTATATGCTGAGAGACTCCAGGTCCTCTAGATGCCCTGGAAACCTTGGACAGTTCCTGCTCAATATCTTCCTGTCCATTTAACCAGCAAATGATAACTACTATAAAATTATATTATATTCTATAAGGCAACATGCCTAATGATGTCTTAATGGTGTAAATGAAACAATGAGGAGGCCAATGGGTCAAACAAACCTTGGAGAAATATACAGGGCAGTAACGCTTATTCTTCTTCTTCACAACCAAAAGGTCTGACTGTAAGCACATATGATTCTCAATCAATAGTCAAAGAAAGAACGAAGATCGAGGACTACCAATCTACCACAGATTTAAATTAGACTACTGATAAAATAGTTAAATGGCTTTATCCTGTCTCCAATATTTGTATATCATATACCATGTATGGTATCGGCTATTGTTAATTAGTTGACAGCTAGTTCAGTGAAAATAAAATGTACTGAAGTCCTTACAACTAGTAATACTCCCCCTACTATACTGATAAATACATTATACAAAAGACACACTCATACTATTTTGTAACTCCCAGTCCCACCCACACCCCATCATCGCCCAAAAAAGTCATCTTCAGGACTGAAGTTTACTAACAAGTGGTAACAGATAAGAAAACATACCTGAAAAACTGGAACTCCATCAAAACCTCCCTTATTTGCTGCTCTGAGCTGATAAACATGAAACGAAAAATTATATTAAACACAATCTTACAGCTCAGTGGTTCAACCAACTAACATATATGCTGCATATTTATGTACAATTTAGTGTAAATTGATGTCACAGAACCAATTCCCACACTGCAGCTAACATGTATATTGTTGAAGCTTATTTGCCCCATTATTTATATTCACACTGATTGGTCTAAACTCATACAATATTGTTACTGCTATTGGACTCAAATGATGAAAAAGTACGGGTGCAACTTATAGTGATATGCTCTGTACAAGAACTATAATATATGCTAACCTCTAAAGCATTCTTTATTTGAATTGGATCAGGCAAAAATCGGAATGCAATGCCTTCAACCTTCAGCATATATACCTAGCACAACACAAATAGTCATATGTTAAAAATGAAGGATAAACACTAGGGTAAATTACACATTATCCCCATAAGGCTTTGTCCTTTTTCACTTTTCATACATGAACTTCATCTTGTAACATATAACTCCCCTAAACTATGGTAAAAAGTGAAAACCTGTGTCAATGTTAATGGTAAGAGTCTGCACGTGATCTCTTTCAACGTAATCCTCAAACACTCAACTCTTAAACATGTGTAGACTGCTACTATTAAATTTAATAGAAAATACAGTTTACATTTTTTACAATTGTTTAGGGGGTGAGGCTATTGACACTCCCAATTGCTTATCTAAACTCTCTACTTACCAATCATAATTTTGGTATTTTATTTTATAAAATTATGAGTGATTAATGAGGAGTGTGAATAGGCAACTAGGAGTGCCAATAGGCTCACCCAATTTAGGGGGTTATGGGGTAACAAAATAAAGTTTATGTATGAAAAGTGAAAATGGGTTAGAGCTTAGGGGGGTATTGCGTAATTTACCCTAAGCACTATATATAACGTGCTTAAAAAATTATCCAGTTGCAGTCAGTGGAATGTCCTCCCCCTTTAAGAAGGAAGGTGGATGGACCATAAGATTCATGGCAGTAAAGCCCCTGTTATGTGTGCAGAGAACATGCCTATAGATGCTAACAATCATATAGACATGAGATAGTTTAACTTCAACCAATGGTTTATCTTTCAGAGCAATAAGTACTTGACAAAACCAGTATTATGATGAGACAGTTATGAAATGGGGGGAAAAAAAAACCTGGTCAAGAGTTATGGGGACAACCCTAGCCTTGCCTCGAAGTTCTCTCTTTCGTGACCGAACCTAAAAGATGGACCAGTCAATTAACATCGTGCAATTTAGAGGATGAAAATCCCCCAATTTGCAATTCAATAATGAATTTAGAAGCATCGATTCGCAGATAGTTGAAAATATATAAGAGAAGAGGAAGGAACAAACTTGAGCAAGAAAGGCTTCAGCGTCCTCTTGGCGAAAGCAAAGCAATCCAATGGACTTGGCTCCTT
This sequence comes from Ormosia semicastrata, assembly GCA_029884595.1. NCBI lineage: Eukaryota > Viridiplantae > Streptophyta > Magnoliopsida > Fabales > Fabaceae > Ormosia > Ormosia semicastrata. The sequence continues at coordinate 8,073,617 of JAQQTO010000046.1, read as the reverse complement.
CAGCATCAGAAATAAGAACAAATTCATTGTTGGAATTGCTGACAGTGTAAACTGAAGTGCCGGCAAGGGATTTAGCGACGTGCTGGGAACTAAGAGTAGCAGCAAGGGCAGGTTTGGGATGAGACAGAGAAGCGAAGAGAGAGAGAGATAAATGAGGTTGAGCTAGGGTTCCTGCAAGTCGCTTGGTGTCCTCCAACCGAGTTGCAAGTTCAGCTCCTAGACGGGCGCAGTGTTGGTGGATGAACCTCGAAAATGATAGAAGCGGGTTGGAGTGTCCGCACGACTCCATCTTCACACCTCACACTTTTGCAAGTTCAAATTAAGACAAAATAAGAATGCGTCCCCAGCTCCAAACTGCTACTGCTAACTATAAAATATAAATTATGGATACTGTCTAAAGCTCTAAACTATTTTAATTATCGGTTAATCACCTGCTTTACTTCGATTCGGCCCATCACCTAATACGACTCCAGTTTTCGTGGGCTTATAGACTAGTCCATTTTTATCTGTTTTTACTTAGTCGTTTATCAGACCCAAAAAAAAAAGTACTTAGTCGTTTATTGTTATTTTTTTTTACGTGAATTAAATGACTCAGCGATCAAACATTAAAGAAAGTTCAATTAAATAAACAAAGCTAGTATAAACATGTTAAATTAAAAAAAATAAACTTGGAGTTGTCATTTTGGATAAGACTTTATTTAACCACTATTTTTGACCCAAAATTATGTGAACAATTACTTGAAAAAAAAAGTTAAGATATAAAATATGATAATATGTTTGGGTTGTAAGGAGTAATGTAGTTAGTTAGCAATTCTGGAGTCAGATTCAATTACTTTCAATTTTGTTACTTTCTGTTACTAACAGTTATACATAGTTATATATATACGAGTATTGAACACGATTTAAATTTTATTCTTTCAATATATATAACTTTCTTTCATTCTTGCTATCTTTCTTTCTCTCTTCTCTATCTTTCTTCTCAAGGCATTAATTGTGCCTCAAGCTCAAGAATTGTAAAGAAACCATCATATTCATAAGGTAATCTAACAAAAACTACGTCAGTATAATTTGTTGTACCTATTGGAGAACCAATAGTTGCAAGAGTATCTGCAATTTTTTTGATTGAAAGTATATATTCACAAATTCCAACTACTTACTTGACACTTTTAAGCTGCAATTTTGATTGCTTCACCTTTGCTTTCGTTTGTGAAGCAAAGAATACTTCAAGATTCTTCTACACTTGGAAAGAATAGTCACATCTAACTATTCGGATAGTCAAGCTTTCTGACATGGATGAGAGCAGTCAAGACAGTAATAATTGATATTGTTGTTCTCAATTTGTGAAATCCTCACTGATTGAATTTTGAGCTTCATCTTCTAGATTCACAAACTTGGTTAGCATACCTCCAGATCCTTCGATATAGTTTTACAGTTTGAAACCCTTGATGGTTGTAAGTGCTTGTTGCTTCTAGGATAAAAAATTACTCTCATCTAGTTTGATAGACACTGAATTTAAGAAGGTGTGCACAGTGAAGCGTGAAGATGAAGATATAACTGATCTACCCTCCATTGTTGATTGTTGAAATTCTGATATCATAAAAGTATCTGAGCTCAAGTAAGAAAGATAGAGAAGAGAGAAAGAGAGATAACAAGAATGAAAAAATATTGAAAGAATAAAATTTGAATCGTGTTCAACATTGAGTGTTATGATATATATATATATACACACATATATATAACTATGTATAACTGTCAGTAACAGAAAGTAACAAAACTAAAACTAATTGAAACTGACACCACAACTGCTAACTAAGCAAATCTAATTATGTTAACTAAGTGATACAAACATATCAAATGAAATACGATAGAATGTTATGAAAAAAAAACAAAAAACAAAATAAAATGACACAAATATTTTTTATTTTATCTTTGACTAAAATATTTTAACAGATGTTGCTGTAAGATTAATCTCTCCCAATAATTAATTTCTAAAAAATTTGAAGTTTAAACTTTGGTCGGTGTGTCTCCTATAAAAACATGGCTTGCTTACCATACGCCCAACTCTTCTTGCCAGAATTTCCCATAAATTGCCCAACTTGGTCCATTAATTAAAGAAATAATTAAATTTTGCTGGTTGAAACCGTGAAAAAAATCACAACCCACGTTTTAAGATGAATAATTATAGTTATTATAACGAGTTATGCATATAATATAATATATAAAAATAAAGAGTTATGTATATGATATATAAAAATATATTATGGCTTAGTTTGTCAAATAAAAAATTACTTAAAAAAAAACTATGCTTCAAGTTAAAGTTTAAACCATTGTGAAACTTTGGAGAGGTAAGGTTCAGCTCCGAAAAGACACACTTTTATGGGGATTATTATGTTACTTTTATGAATATGGGATTATTATGTTACTTTTATGAATATGATACTCAAAGTAAATTCTCAAGCATTTATCAACGGATGATTTTGTAATAAAAAAAATATAAGTACTAGAATAATGCCCTACTTTTATACATTTGCACTGTATGTCAATTGTCAAAGTATACTATATAATTTCAAAAAGTATATCTTCACATAATTGCACAGAGGTAGTAGTGGCAACATTGATAGTAGTAGTAGTGCATGGTGGTGTCATGCGCGGTAGCAGGTGGTGGTGGTGATGCATGATGTGCGGCGGTGGTGGTGATGGCAGCGCTATGAATGGTGGTGGTAAGAAGGTATGTCAATTAATATGTTTTGATAAATTTACATGTAATTAAGCAAGTTTGCAACTAGATGTCCTCTTATATCCTTGTGTGTACAAAAATTAATTATTCTTGTTGGAATACAACAACTAATGATGATTAGAATAAAATTGATACTTTCAATTATTTGAGTAGGATTAAAAGCATTGATATGATTGACGTGAACATATGATATAACACATGAAAATATTTCGCTATAATAAAATTTAAAGTATTTAACTTCCATTTTAAAAAAATGATAAGAATGTTTAATGCATGTTTAATGTGAGCATAACTCTTTCAAAATGTTCATGCATCATAGTTCATAGAAGACGAGTTACTTTTGCCGTGATGGTATATGGACATGCCCTTATCGTTCGTACTTGGTGCCTGTAATCTATTGTAAACAAAATACAAGCTTTTTTTGTTTCATATTCATATGCGGGAATGATACCTACGTCTTCTCTTTCTATTATTATTTTAGTATTTGTGTACATAACTTGTTTGTTTTATATATTTTAACTTCGCCGCAGGCTCTTTTAAAGCCTAGATGTTGGTTTAAACTTTAAAGCTTAAGATTTAATATTTCAAGCGGTTTTCTTTTCCCACTGCTTGCCTTTAGAGTGGACCTACGGCCCATAATCCAGGATCTAGATCTAAATGAACAACATGGATATTTCTATCCTTATCTTTCTATAAACTAGAGTTTGCACAAGTAAAAAATTACAAGATAATATAAATATAATAAAATAAAACTTAATTTAATTAAAATATTTTTTAATAATAATAGATTAAATTATAAATAAAAAATAAATTTATTATACACAAATATTTTTTAAGTTTAATTTTAAATATAAATATATATATATATATATATATATATATATATATATATATATACATATAATAATAATAACAACAAAAAATTATATACCATACTTAAATTAGAAGTACACGCTTTTAATTTAAATATAACATAACATTAATCTAAAAAAATTGAACATTAATTTCTTATAGAAATGTAGAAAAAATATTAGCTAGATTTATCATTAACAAATACAATAAGATGTTAATGTTCCATCAAATAACTGAATAAGAGGATAAAGTATTATACTTTGACTTTATTCACCAAGATAATAACAATATTTGTATAAAAACAAACTGATGGCAAATGAACCTACCAATGTGAAAATAATAACATATATGATTCAATGATCTTTTAAATAAGCCGTGTACATGTTTGTAAAATTAATATAATACTTGTTCGTCAACTTCATCTAATACTTGTGTCATTTGTAGGATAATACTTAATTTCATATAAAATTAGAAGATTCAATCACTTATTTAAGCATTCTTAGTGTTTTATATTCAAAATCATATATATTATTAGCATTTACAGGTTAAAATAAATTATATTGTATAGTTATTGAGATTGACAATCAACTAATCACTACTAGAAATTTGAGTTTTAGAAACTGAAAAATCAGTTTCTAAATCATAAAAATTGGTCTTTAAAATAGTTAGAGACCGATTTAAATCGGTCTCTAAAACGTTCATCTCTAAATATTATCGACTGATATTAGTCAGTCGCTAAATTTAGAGACCGATTTTTTAAAATAATTGCTCTCTAATTTCGGTCAAATATTGGTTAATTATTTTTCAAAAAAGTACATTAGAAACCGATTTTTTAGAGACTGATTTTTTGGTCTCTAAATCAGTCTCTGAAAGCATTAATATATTATATATTTTATAAAATTAGTTGCTAAATCGGTCTCTAAACTAGAGACCGGTTTATCAGTCTTTAAATTAGTCTCTAAAAGGTTGAATATATTATATATTTTATAAAATCGATCACTAAATCAGTCTCTAAACTAGAGACTGGTTTATCAATCTCTAAATCGGTTTCTAAAAGACTAAATACATTACCAAACTAAATATATCAGTCTTTCACTTCTTAATTCTTCAAGTTTATCTCTTCGCACCCAGTCAGATGATGAAGAACTTGAGCCACGATATTGTGATCTTCCAACCACTATGGTTGACTCAATTCCAAAATCATATATTTTTACCTTTTTTTCACTCTAGCTACATTGCGCTACACATCCAACTCATCTAGGGGAGAAGTTCCCTGCTCTGATGCTCTTTAATGATAATATTTACCCTTAAAGAACTTAAATCATAACATACAAATGTTTCTAAATATAACATACTAGAATTCTTTCTAAATGCAAAATATATTTCATTAAATCTACAATAAAAAAGAACATTCATAACTTTACAGTGTCAACAGCAAAACATAAAAAGTACACCATCTAATAACTAGTGCCATTTTTAATCTAATAACTAGTGTTATCAAATAGTCATAGTACAATATAGTAAGTAATCCAGAAACAAATCTTTAACTCTTGATCATAATGAAGTCTTTCACATGCGAAATTTTTCAAAATCATACTGTATGACCTGTAATGATAAAATAAAAATAATGTGTCATTCAAATATAATTCATCAACCTTACAAAAAAAAAGGTTAAATTATGGGAGTTTTATTGCAGAGGTTATCAATACAGATTGCGGGGTTTTTTTTCTTATCAGCTGAAGTTATTAACCTCCCACAAATTAAAAAACGCTAATTTTTTTTTGGCTTACCCTCTTTCTAATTTTGTTTTCCCTTCTGATTTCACTCTCACACCCTCTCTCTCTCTCTCTCGCGCTCTCCCTTCTAATGACAGCCAAAATCAAACTTGTTACCTTTAGTTGCAAGGTAAAAATATTTTTAGAACCTTGTCACCGTCTAATGACTCTAGTCCTTTCCTGCATGTTACCAAGTTTTCTTGGTCCTAGAGTACTTCTAGTTCTAAACTATGATCCAAGAGTGACTAAGACCACCTCTCTTTATGTTTAAAATACCAGTAGCATATATAAGTTCACTGCATAAGTTAACTGAAATCACAGGTCATTTGCAAGATTGCAAATAATAATTAGTAACAATGTATGATTATAAAACATTGATTTGTGGAGGTTGCATTTGTTTCCTTCCTATGATTGGCAAAACAAAAGCTGGGGTACAAAGCCATTTAGTTCCTCCAAAGGAAAGCATATTCAAATGCCTCATTATGGCATGGGTAAAGGGAGAATACTAGTATCCGAGAATACACATCTCCCACTATTAGCTCTCTCATCTTATCCACCCATGTGTGATCCTTACAAATTTCATTATTAGGGATTGTGATCACACCAAACTCTGCCACGATATACAGCTTACTCACTCCATGTTTAGTTTATCAAAGAATTTGAAATGCCATACAAATTTCAACAAAATAAATTGAGTTGTACATGGACTACATATCAAAATGCATACACTGACCAGTACCAAGGAAGAAACGATCCATAACCACATTGAACCACCATTGGATTTGCTACAACACACGCACGGGTACCATGACAGGAGCTTGATGCCAAGTTCTGGATGCACGTGTCGTAATTCCACCTGCCTTTATCCAAGGATGAACAGTAGGAAGCCATCCCTATAGACCTATTGGCCTTCATATTATTCACAAAATTGATCCCCGAGTCCTCATGTACTATAGAAACGAATCACAATTCACAACAAACAACTGAACTCAATAATTTTAAACATTAAACACCTGTCTCAGTTGCATAAACACTGCCACAGTGCCACCTACAATGTAATTAGTAGGAAAAAAATACATAGTAGCACATTAATTGAAAAAATAATAAAAAAGATCAAGCAAAATAGAAAATAATAAAAAGATCACTCCATTTATGAACCGAATCTAATTTGTTTATTTAAAGACAATGCTTATTCATTACCATATGCACAAATAATTGAAACAGCAATCCAATTCCAACACATAACAAAAACAAAATCAGAAACAAGTCTAAAAGAGAGAGAGAGAGCGTGGAGCACCTTCTGGTGAAAAAATATTGAACCATATCCACCTTTGACCCCATTTATAGTCACCAATTCCGAGCCACTAGCCAAAAATTTCCCCGCAAACACACACCTCCTCTACCTTCACCCACCATCAACCTTCACCAAACAACAATAAACCACCAACAACCGTCACCTAGTTACCATCACCTTACCCCTACAAATAGCTTGCATCGTCACTCAGTGTCACTAAGCCACCACGATGCTTCGACCGTGAGCTCCAGTTGTCGGGAACCTCCAAGACTGTGTCACCATCAAGCCTAGCTCGTTGCCACCACACAAGCTGCTAGTTTGCAGTGTCTCGTCACCTTGCTAGTGTCGCCCACCAACCTGCCGACGAGGAACCTCGAAGCCAAACCAAACCATCACCTTGACGATGCATCACTGAGCTACAATCCGCCCAAGCAATCGGTCAAACCAAATCTAACCCGCAAAGTCGCAGCCTCTGCGAATCGCCCCATCATCGTGCGACGTCGCTCCACGAACTGACCAACTCCTTCACTCCAGCCGTCGAATCGTGCATCGCCGCACAACCCAGCAGCCGCGTGCCACCGCACAACTCAGCAGATCCGGTTGGAGCAATTCTGATTTTTGGTGTGGATCCGACGCCTTTCTGGTTTCTGGTGCGTTTTATAGCACTAGAAAACGGGGGAATGGGGGGGATTGAGTGAGAGGGAGAATAAGAGAATATGCATATTTGGGAAATATTTGGGAAATGTTATATTCGTTGCTAAGGTCAAAAATTGGGGGAGAAGTATTAGTATTATGTAGTGACAGAATTTTTGGTCTCTAATTATTTATTATTTTTTTGAAATTTTTTTATTTAGAAATTGAAATATTGGTCTCTAACCCTTTTTATTTTTTTTATTTTTTAGCGATCGAATTTGGGGTCTCTATCAATTTATTTATTTATTTTGTAATTTTTTTTATTTAGAGACCAAAATATCGGTCTCTAACAATAAGACATTTTTTTTATATTTTTTAATTTCTTTTATAACATAATTTTGGTCTATAATTGAGTCTCTAAAAAATTTACAAACCGATTTTATTTCGGTAGTAAATTAATTTTTTTTAAATCGGTCTCTAAATCGGTCTCTAAAACTCAAATTTATAGTAGTGAATTATTGATGGCAGATTCAATTTCAAATTACATGACTCCTAATTAAATTTCAGATTGTATCTACATTTAAATAAAAATTATTTAATGAGATTTATTTGACCTCTTACGTTAATTCTGAATTCTTTGAACTCATAAAACATGTAATTATCACTTGATAGCTGCAATCCATAATAAGAAAGATTTTTTTTTTCAAATTTCATTGAATTAATTAAGCTAGCTAATTGATTGACTTATTAAACAACACTAATAGGTGATTAGTGACGCCTTTTAAGAATTAATAGAAACAATTCAAGCGTTGTATTAAAGACCATTTTTATTTTTTTTGTCAAATCAATTAATATTTGTATTTGTCTAGTAACCAAATCAAATCTCTAAATTCAAATTTTTTTAAAAGTAATTAAATTTTTTGAATCCTTATAAAAAATTGCAGCTAAAAGACTATAAACATGAATTTTTACCTGACAACAGGTGGCCAGCCACCCATCTGTGTCAAGTTACAACTGTCAACTCTTTCCCACCACTAGAACCCCAAACAACTACCACGAGCTCTCTGCCCCATCTGCACATCGAACCCATGCCATTGTCGAAGCTAGCATTTGGTGCACCATCGCACACCGCCACCTATGGTTCTAGACCTCAACTTGCAAATCACCCATCAAGAGCTCACGTATCGTTCGACCCCACTCATGTGGCATTGCCTCATGTTGTACTTTACTCTTGTGTGTAGTTATCGATTGGGAGATTGAGGAAAAATTACATAAAACTCTACCATAAAAGGAAAAATTGCATAAAGCTCAAGTCATTACGAGATTTCAATAAGGTTATGGTAAAGAACAAACAAATAATAATGTTGGGAGAAGTAAAATGAAGAAAGATACTGAAATCCATAAACCCACAAAAGAATTATGTATTATTTTTAAAGGTTAATTGGTTGATGTTACGTTCTTCAGACAATCACTCTCGTTAAAATCTATTTTGTAGATGATGTTTGAGTTTTTGAGTATTATCCATTTTCTCATTGTCAACCAATTTAACTTATTTAGTGTTTGAGTTTTTTTTTTCATTTTTGTTATCTAAATTGTAATATGATGATTGATATTTTTTAAATTTTATTATTTGTATTTTTTAAATATGACAATTGCCATAACATATAACATATGGAAAAATTTGTCACATCAATGACATGTGACATAAAAATAGTTACCATAGATACCACATGTCAAAATTTTAAAGCATTGAGTTAATGACTGGAAAGACATATAACATATTTTCAAGTCACGTATCTTCTTTTTCTATAATATTAGTATTTTGTACTCATGCAACGTACGAGATAATTTGAGAAAAATTTAAAATAAATAATTTGTTTATATAGTTTCAGCTAATTTTAATTTTGGACTCTATAGTTTTTTTATATTTTTTTATGTCATTTATTATTTTTTACCCATTTGATTTTTTTTGATCACCCATTTGGATTTTAGTCCATACTATTAAGGCATCAATCCTTATATTTTTTACTTATTTGAGTTTTTATCACTATAGATTCTCTTCATTATGGTATTGGTCCATATTTTTCATAAAAGATTGATTGTTATAGTTTTTAATATTTGATGATATTAAATCCAATATAAGAATATAAATCTTGTAACAAACATGTTTCCATGTTACTATTTTTACTCTATCATATTGGCCTTACTTTATTTATAATTAATTTATTTCATTATACCATCCTACTATTTAATCAATATTTCTAAATAGTACAATCAGAACTCTTTTTTTTATGTTATACCAAAATGATTCATAATATAAAAATTATATTATAATTTATAGCCATTTTAGTGTATCGTCAAATAAAAGATTCATAGATGAAATATAAATAAAATTATATTAAAATTCTTCCATTAACTTTTCATCCTTATTTTAAAAAAGTATACTAGACTAAGTCTTAATGTAAAAATATATATTATTTTATAATTATTATTGAATACTATTAAATATTAAATATCTAGAGGAAAGCTCATTAATGACATTTTTATATAAAATGATATTGCAAAATCAAATCCTTAATTTTTCACTTCTTTTATCAAAGTTATATCAAACTAACCACTAATATCAAATTCTATAAAAAAAATCTTGAGTTGATAGATATTGCAATGACAATTAAAAAAAAAATATTTGTCAAAAGTTACAATAGTCTATAACAATATTGTTAAATAATATTCAATGCATTATAATTCCTTAACACTATCTAACCTATATATTTAGTTAATACAATTTAAGTATGTTAAATAAAAATAACACATTAATTAAATCAATCATTTGACATTTGTCTTCTTAGGTTCTTTGATTTTTTTAATTTATTTTCTTTGTAATTTCTGTTTTTTATTTCTCTTTGTAATTTTTTGTTTTATTTTTTATTTTTATATATATGTGATAATTTTTTTTTGCATGTGTCAATATTTCTTTTAAGTTGTTACATCAAATGACATATGATATAAAATTAGGTAATGTATTTATCACATGTCAAAAGTTTAATGTATTTACTAATTGACTTAGATGAAGTATGTTAGAATTTTAGATCATGTATTTTCTTTTCATATATTAATTATAATAATTATTAATTATATTGATTAATTGATTATTTTTATTGATTGATTGATTGATTATATTGATGTATATGTGATAATTTTTTTGCATGTGTTAATATTCTTTTTAAGTTGCTACATCAAATGACACATGACATAAAATTAAATAATATATTTTTCATATATCAAAAGCTTAATACATTTACTAATTGACTTAGATGATATATGACAAAATTTTAGACTATGTATCTTCATTTTTATATTATTAGAGTTTGCACTCATGCAATGCATAGGGTAATATTAAAAGTAAAAAATTATGAGATAATATAAACATAATAAAATAAATTTAATTTCATTAAAATGCTTCTCAATAATGATAAATTAAATTGTAAATGAAAGATAAGTTTATTATGCACAAAATCATTTTATAAATTCAATTTCAAATGAAAATAAATGAATAAACATATGCATAAAGTAATAATAACCTAATAAAAATATATTTACCATACTTGAATTAGAACTACATGATTTTAATTTAAATATAACACGACATCAATTTAGAGAAAATCAACAAGCAATTTTCTATAGAAATGTAGAAAAAAACATTACCTGAACTTACCATTAACAAATCTAGCAAAAGGTGAATGTTACATAAAATAAGAGGATGAAATATTATGCTCTGACTTTTTTCACTAAAATATCAACAATATTTGTAGGAAAGCAAATTGTTGACAGAGGAACCCACCAATGTAAATATAATAACACGTATGATTTAATGATCTCTTAAATAAGTTGTGCACATGTTTGTTAAATTAATATAATATTTGTTTGTCATCATCTTCTATTACTTGTGATATCTGTAGGATAATATATAATTTCATGTAAAATTAGAGAGAGCCAGTCTTTTATTTATGTCTTCTTAGTGTTTCATATTCAATATCAAATATATTATTAGCATTTAAAAATTAAAATAAATAATATTTCATACTTTTGCATTGATTATGAGTAATTTTTAAGGTTGAGCAATCTAAGAATAAAAAAAAAATCTTTCATATTTTTGTAGAATATTCCCTATTATTAGTTTGATTACATTGTTAATCATGTATGATTCATTTAAATTTTATCTCATTCAAAATCAAATTGATTCTAATTGATAACTTTTAAATTTATTTTAAATTAAATCAACAATTATTTTAAATAACAATTATAATATTTAAATGGCTCATAATATGTTAATTAATGCCTAATACATTAATTATGGAAATAGGCAATAAAAAGTTTTATTTGGGCTCATGAATATTTAAAATAAGAAAAACTAAATTTATTTGTATAAAAATATGCCAATAAATATTTAAAATTTAAATTTATTGTATTAATTTATTACAATAATTACACCCGATAATTCATCTTCTAACAATTTTTCTAACTCATCATTAATGAGCTTTACGATGAAAATTTTGACATCAATAAAATATTTATCTAGCAATTAACAATAATAACCATTATTGCTTGTTAATGTACTAAGTTTTTTATTATTATTATCTTTTTAGTTTTTCAGTTAGCATATTCTCTTTAGAATTTTTATTTAGTTTATTAAATAAATTATAATTGAACATATCAGTAATAACTTAATGCTATTTAATTTTATTATTATAGAAATTATCTATAAAAATATTTTTTGACGTGTATTATTCATTTAAATTTATCTCAATTAACATCAAATTCATTCTAATTAATAATGGGTAAATTTATTTTAGTTTATATCCATCAAAATTATCTTCAATTGATAATTGATTATCTTCAAGGTTATCTTTAAAAATTAGTATATGTCCTTCAAGGTAACCCTTATTTTCATGTTTTTAAATTTCTTTAATTTAATTGATTATATTCTTTTCTAAAGATGTAGGAAATATATATTCTGCATTCTTAGTAAAATATTTGGAAAGAGATCATATAGAGTGAGCTCATAACTAAAGTGAGTAACTAAAGGTGTATTCACCATTAGTTTAATATAAAGTGTATTATAATTTTAACTCAATGTAATTTAACGGTTGATATACCCTTATTTGTTAATTTTAAAAATAATTTTACTTTAAAGAAATCTTATCTAAAATATCTTGCGAAAGACTAAAGTACATACTATTTGGCCATGTGAAAAAAGTTGTTATATAATTAAAATTATGGTTCTATACTGATAGTAACAAAAATCAATTGAATTAAAATTAAAATATATATAAAAGATTAAATTTAAATCTATGATTAAAATAAGCTAACAAAATTATATTTAAACAAATAAATTAAATGAAGGAGTTATTTGTAGCTAATTATGTAGTAAATGTCATATTTTAAAAATTGTTATTATTTATTATATGATTGGATACGTATGACTAAACGAAATTTGAAATGTATATATAATAACTATTTAAATATATAGAAATAAGTTTAAGAAATAGAAATCATTGAATATATATTAAACATTTAATACGAAGATACTTGTTTTTTTAAACATTTGTTGGACATTACTTTTTTATTTTTTTTAATTCATTTTGCATTGCTAAAGAAACAATAAAGAGAGGAGATCATACATGTCTACTTGTTCATCCAATTGATAATCGATTAATTTCAAAATAACTCAAATTTATAAAAAGGAAAGATTGCGCAAGCAAGACACATGGAGCAGGCATATGCATCAAGCATAACAAAAGATTCTTATTTGTTTTCAAAAGTAACGTACACAAATTACACGTTATTCAATTTATTTAGATTTTTTTCATAATACAATTAGATAAATGTAAGTCTAGCATTTTAGGCAAATATTCTAAGAGTATATATTATTAATCCACATAAATGTTTTCCACCAAACATAAGTGTTGATCCCAAGAAAAAATATTAGAAAAAAATTGTGATCTATTAGGATAATTTTCAAATTTATTCAATAGCATCTCTTGTGATTGAAAACTAAAATAAATTGTCATTATTTTTCAATTACATGAATTGCAAATAATCATTGTATTCATATTAATTTCAAATAAACCAAAATATAGGAATGAAAACCTGAAAGGAAAAACCAATCTTGAGAGACCATAAAGTTATATGAATTCAAATCTTACTGTTGTTGTTGTTCTGTTGCGGTGATGGTGGTGGTTAGTTACTATTGGTGTGGTCTAAATTTGGCTTGTAGACGAGGTTGAGTTTTCATTAAGCAACCATGGAGGTTTGGTGGCTGAATTTGACGGTTTGCAAACACTGATTTCTTTATATTGAGAAGACCCAAAAATGATGGAGCTTTTGGTGGGTAAGGATGGCGGTCAAAAGTCGAAAATGATGGAGCCTTGAGTTGAGAGGTGAGAACAAAGATGAAATTGAAAAACCCATAAATGATGAGCTTTGGGTTGACTGTGGAGCATCCTCAAATTTAGTTATTTGAATTTGAGATGAAATTAAAAACCAAATGGATGAGCTTTGGGTTGACAGTGCAACATCCTCATCCCAAATTGATTTATTATTTTTTAACTTATTTGGGTATTTGAGCTTTTTTTTTTCATTTTTTATTTTGTTATTTGATGATTGATATTTTTAAAATTTAATTATTATTTTTTACATGCGACAATTACTACATTAGATCATATGTGAAAAAATTTACTACATTAAATGACACGTGACATAAAAATAACTACCATATATGTCACATGTCAACAAATAAAAATATTGAGTTGATGATTATGAAGCACAAACACGATATGGACACATGACACGACATAGACACAGATCAGGAACACATCAAATTTAAAAAATTATAGGACACGAATACGACATATATATATATATAATATCAAAGTAAATTAAAGAATTTGGTTTATGTATATATATAACTACAAAATTTAAGAAAAAATTTATAATTCATTAATATCATTTTTATAAACTTGAAGATTTATAATATCTTAATATATGTCAATATCATTTTTATATATTATTTCTAATTTTTTAAAAAAATATTAATAGATCGTGTTCAATTCGTGTCTTAGACGTATTTAAGTATGTCTAAGACGTGTCTAAGTATGTTTGAGAGGTGTCCAAGTATGTTCGAGACGTGTCCAAGCTAAAAATAATATTTTTCTTAATTGAACACATTTAGACACGTAAGACACGTGTGTCGTACGTGCATCTCTTTGTATCAAACATGAACATGTGTCCGACATGTAAATACGCCTAAACAATGACGTATTCGTATTTTATAAATTGATGACTAAGAAGACACAACAAATTTTTAAGTTATGTATATATTTTTTTAAATTATTATATTGTTTGATTGATTGAGGTAGCTTATATTCCAACTTGCAAAGAGAATAAACACAGCAACATATATTTATGCTTATATACCAACTTATAAAAAGAGAAACGCACAACAGCACACCAAACGCAGATCCCTCACAGAGAGATTAGTGTTTGTAACCGAAAGCAAAAAGTATATCACTCAAGGTTCCTCCCTCTTGATGTTTTCCATGTGTGATTTGATTTGTGTAAAATAGCAAGGGATACAATTCTTATTCTCCGACAAAGGAAGCAAATTTAATATATAGACACACTCGATATATGTATGTAAATAATGATAAGCATTGCTGCATTAACAAAATACGAAAACAAATGTGGCAATATATATAAATACAAAACCCAAGCTTGGAAGGTGAATGAACAAGACGTATTATATACGTTATACGTAGAGTGTGAGTGAAAGAGGAAGGCATGGCGTTCATGGAGCGTAATGTGTCGAGTGATGGGAAGCGTGTGATGACGGTGGAGCAGTTTAAGCAATGGTTGAAGACATCATTTGACACAAACAGAGATGGCCGAATCAGCAAAGCCGAACTGCGCAGGGCTGTCCGTCTCAACGCAGGGCACTTTGCCTCCTGGAAGAGTGGGCAGGCCTTCAAGTCCGCAGACGCCAACCACAATGGTTTCATTGATGAAGACGAATTCAGAAGCCTTGCCCAGTTTGCAGACAAGCATTTCAATGTCAGGATCACACAGTAACACCTCTAGTTTTCAATTACTCTCAAATGAACATCTGTTGTGTGATTCAATTATATTTATTCTCAAATGAAGGCACTGTTTCAAAACTCAGCCTGTTTAAGGCTAATCTAACTAGCCAGACAGTAAAAAAATAAAAATAATGTTAACTAGAGATTAAATTGACAACATTTTTAGGTTATGATTCAATTGGTTCAATAGACTAAATTTATAGTTAAATCATGATTAAATTATATAATGTTCAAATCGGAAACATAATCCATTCACGGTCCAACCAATTCACGATTTAGTCAGAATTTTAGAACATTAAGTCATACAGTCCCTTATCTTAAGTCTTAACCAGAATAATGCCACGTTGAATTGATTTATAGAATGTTTCCGTAGTTAATCCGAATTAACCCAGTGACAACCAGCAAAATTAGCAAATTGCAGCTATAATTTTACATTATTCTGCTTCGTCTGGAATTCACACTTTATTATAAATCTCAATAAAATTTAGTAACCCTTTTATCACGATTGACTAAACCATCCAAATATAAATTCAAGGGTGATTAATTGATCTAGTCTGTAAACAAGAGAAATGATGCCAAATGCGTGGGATTCCATGACTTTTGTGGTCATGGTATCACATTAAACAATACAAGGGAGAAAATGGATCTGATCTTACAGCATGAAGCAGGGAAGAAGTTGATTTAGGAGTAGGAAGCAGGCAAAGTGTATCCTGCTCTTTCATAAGAATTCCATCCATCAAATTATGAGTTCCGATAAATCAATCCTCCAGTACATGCTAACAACAGAATGAGGCTGTTCTCATGGGCTTAGCTACATATCACCTGTATTAGCAAAAATTATCCAAATGAAGTAGCATGCACAAATGCACATACAGAACGGAGCAAATATACTCCAACATAACATACAAACATAAGATAAAGCTCTAATTATTATGAAGAGGTCCAAGACATTAGGACTTGGACTTGCTAATCATCTATAATCTGTGAGTTCTAACTTCTATTGCATCGCTTCTTCAATATTAGTCACATTAACAATACCTTCTATACTTCCAGTTCCAGCAGAAATATTGAACATAATATGCTAGAAAAGTATAGACATTTCCCGAAAAAATTTTATGATTGAATCAAAAGAAATGCTTTAGTTCAAAACCCATTAAAAATATATCAAGTATCCAATAACTAAAACTAAATCCTGGAGACTGAACAGATTATGTGGAGTTGAAAATAAATTTACCCATATAATTGTAGAAGCAGCACAATCTGCACCCATCCATATCCAGACCAAGCTAATTGAGCCAAAAAAGCCACAGGGCGCTTTTAAATGTCTATAACAGGAGGAGGTAGCTTCCAGTAATTCCATGAATTATAATCCTCCTGAAACCAATGTTCAGCAAGAACAAGGCCAAAAAATAAGTCACATTAGTTACGTCACAACCAAATCCATATAGCATCAGACTTACATTCAAAGCATAATACTGTAATCAGGATTCATAACGCACACCAGACAAATATAAAAAGATCCACCACATTTCTCTCTCACAACTAGCATGCTTTACTTTGAATTTTAAATTGTGGGAAGACCCAAATTAAATATGTGGAACACAATCCCCAAGACTGACATTATGATGAAGAATATAAAAGAGAAAGCTCCTTCATAATTAAACCTGCTCAGAAGAGTTCATAGGCGGGAACATTCCATTCACGAGAGCATGAAGAGAAGTATATGATTTTGTGTCAAGACGACGGCTTACAGCAACCTCTCCCTGAAAACTTAAAAATAAGAAAGGAAGTTTGACAAACTTAAAACATTTCAGGAACTTTTAGCATTTTTTCTTTTTTTAAAATAAGAAGGATTTATTTACCTTGGGATTAATAATGAAGATTTTTCCTTTAGGGATTCCAACCTTCAGGTAGCTGATTTCATCAGTATCCCTATTTCCAAAACCAGCATAGAACGGATTGCAATCAGAAGGAAAAAGTGTCCTGATGCCCTGGAGACATTAAAATTTAACATATAATAACATGATGACCATGCTGAAAAATATTAAAATGTCGTTTTTAATATGTGACAGTGGTAAACTAACCTCTAGGCATGCAATTTTGAATTCATGAGGAACCCTCCTAATAACTGGAAATAGAAAAGAAATGTGTTTTAGTCTAAATATTATAAAGGCAGACCAAGGCATTCCATACTCAGCCTTGATGAATCTCATACTCTCTCATTTATACATCAAATTGCCAATGAATCATATAAGAAAACTTCAAAATAATCAGCATGCTATGTCCTACATATATTGATCATGCCTCCACATGATGGTGTTTTATATGATCTATAATTCAAAATATCATAACCCATCCATGCCATAAAAAAATCCAAAAATTAGTAATTTATGAATCCTTTTTACAAAGATGTCCTGCACTGCATGTATCTTCATGTGAAACATGATGTG
This sequence comes from Ormosia semicastrata, assembly GCA_029884595.1. Classification (NCBI taxonomy): domain Eukaryota; kingdom Viridiplantae; phylum Streptophyta; class Magnoliopsida; order Fabales; family Fabaceae; genus Ormosia; species Ormosia semicastrata. The sequence continues at coordinate 8,055,741 of JAQQTO010000046.1, read as the reverse complement.
TATCAGAGGCTGCTAGCAAACCTCTAATTAAGAGGGTGTACACTAGGAGGAATAAACAGGTAGTAGGGGATCAGAATTAGCAGGGCAGTTATTCTGTTACAATAGGCTGTTAGTTGGTTATTCTGTTAGGAGGGGAAGCTGTGAGTAGTTATAAATAGAGAGGGGGTCTATGGAGGAGAGGGGAACCTGTTTCTGAGTGGAAAGGAAGGTTCAGGTGAGTGAGGACCACTTGAATGTCCTTGGGTGTTCAAATTGGCCTATGATTGCCATTTTTGATCAATTTTTGTAATTCTTTTCTGATTCTTTCTCCCTCAGGTTGATACAGAGAGGAGAGTTTATTAATAAAGTACTATTTTCTTCTCTAAATTCTGGTCCAGTTCTATCAACTGGTATCAGAGCTCCCAAATCCTTGGAGTTTTTCATGGTTTTTACGAGAATGGAGGCTAGACTCGACGCTGTGGAGAGGGGACTGGAAGCTTGGAGATGCCAAGCAGAAGAGGAATTGGAAGCTTGGAGACCCCAAGCAGAAGAAGAGTTGGCTCAACGGGAATTGTTAGAAGCAAGAACCAAGAAAACAGAGGAAATGGTTGAAATTCTGAGGCTGGTGAAAGGTTTCCATCGAGGAGACCCATCCTCTGGGAATTGGTCAAACAGTTCTGAGCATGAAGAAGAAAGATCAGTTGGGGGGTCAATGGTTGAAGGTCCAAGATTTGAGGAAGCAGAAAATCGATGGAGGAAACTCAATATTCCTCTATTCTCGGGTGAAGACGCATACGGGTGGGTGAATAGGATAAAGGTATTTTCAGGTGAAGGGGGTGACAGAGGAAGAGCGGTTGCGAGCGGTGATGATGGCCATGGAGGGTCGTGGGCTGAGTTAATTTCAGTAGTGGGAATCTTGCACACAAAATGCTTCTTGGGAGGTTTTTTGCACAGCTGTGATCAGAAGATTCCAGCCATCAATGGTGCAGAACCCCTACGAGGTTCTTCTTGGGCTGAAACAAACTAGGTCTGTGGAGGAGTTTAGGGAATCTTTTGAGTTGTATGTGGGCCCTTTGAGGAATACTAATCAAGAATACCTCCGTGGTATCTTCTTGAATGGATTGAGAGAAGAAATCAGGGAGGAATTGAAGCTGCATTCTATGGAAACTCTATCTGAATTGATGGATTTGGCACAGTTGATCGATGAAAAGAATTGGGCATTACACAAAGGAGGTATAGGAGAAAGTTCAAGACTAGGAGGGAATTTTAGAAGGTTCCAATAAGCAAGAACAGCTTCTGTGGAGCTGGGTCCAAGATCAAACACTAGTCTGGGTTCTCGAGGGACAACAACTAGTATTGGTTCTGTGTCCAACAGACCTAATCTGGCTACCAAAGCACCTGAGATGAGTACTGTGAAGGAGGTGGATAAACCTGCAATGGTGATGGAGGCTATGGAGGTGACAGTGGTCACTGAGGAGGAGATTGAGAAGGAAGATGAAAGAGTTGGTCAAGATGGAGAAGTGTTTGGTGCAAATCGAACTAAATCAGTACGTCATAGCCCAAGGGAGAAGAGGTCTGAGTCATCGGAGGAAGAGGGGGTTGTGAATGGGAAGAGATTAACCACAGTGGGTGAACATAGGTGGAATTGGCCTGCCATGACCACAAAACTCAACGTATCAAGTGATCCGGCCAATCAACCACCACCGCTGGAACCACAAGACTCGGATTCGTCCATTGCGGTGAAGGGGTCATTGGCTGCAATTGAGCTTTGGCTCTCACGCATGCCAACCAAGCTTCCACCACCGGAACTGCCGGACCAGACCGAACCCTCGTATGGTGGCTGATGGGATATCTGCAGTTATGGTGCAGGCAGATTGGGCTACTGCATCTCAACCTCACGCCGGTAGCGCTGCAAATGGGAAGGAGAAGGGAACCTGTTTCTAAGTGGAAAGGAAAGTTTAGGAGAGTGAGGACCTCTCGAATGTCCTTGGGTATTCAAATTGGCCTATAATTGCCATTTCTGATCAATTCTTGTAATTCTTTTTTGATTCTACCTCCCTCTGGTTGATACAGAGAGGAGATTTTATCAATAGAGTATTATTTTCTTCTCTAAATTCTGGTTCAGTTCTATCAGAGGCACACTAGAAGTTTCAAAATCTCAAGGTTTTGCCCAGCTTATGAGAAGCAACGGAATAAACAATAGTAGTATAACCTTAAGGCACACTTTATTCAATTTTGCTCATTTATACTCTTCTTAGAGGTTCCTAGTATAGAAGTATAGCCTTCCTAATACTATTATACAAAAGCTATCTGTCAATTAAGGCAAAAGCATGGCACAAGAGTCCAGACTCCAGATTTTTGTTTTAGCTTTGTAGACTGCTTTAGCCAGATCAGTTGAATTGCATCAGTGAATTTATCCATTCCTCAAGAAGACATTTAAAAGAGAAATTCTTTTTATTCGTGCAAGATTTCTTTCATTTAGGTTTAATCAGTACTATTAGAAATAATAAAATAATTTAAGACACAGTGAGGTGTTAGATTGTTCAGGCTCGAAACATAACTATTTTAAGAAATTTAATTACCTTGTTCACTTTTCTTCTTCCCTCTCTAAAATCTAAGTTTAAAAATATCAATAAAGACAATTCTACTTCCATGTAATAAAGAAAGTTTTTTACAATTACATTACGATAAAAGTAGTTCCATTATCAGAAGAGAAAAAGTAGTCCTACAAGTGAGGAGGCAAATTTATCATGTACACTTGCACAGTATATGGAAAGAACCTATAAGAAACTTAGAAAAAAGGGAACAGTCAGAAGAAGCAGAAAAGAAAGATAAGCAGACATGTTACCTTCTCGATATAGAGAGGGAAAAAGTCCGTCAGGGGAAATAACAACAGGACCATCTGGTAAAACCTTCCCATCCTGCAATATAAAAATTAAATATGAAAATGTAAATTGCTTTCTTTCCTCTTTTTCTTTTCTTTTGTTTTTTTTGGGGTCCATTTTTGAGATTGGAAACTGATTGCTAAATTTATACATCACCTGTTTAAGGTTGACTAGGAATTGTCGTGTAAGATAGGCCTGAGAAATTGAACGAGCACTGAGAAAAAGCAGTTGGTAACCATTCTCCTGTAAAATGAGAAATAGACGAGGGGAAAACCATAAAAGAGCCCCAAGCCATGTGAAAAAAGATCAGAACATAGTTGTTATAGGCAGGGTACAGGTATAGGTTCTATCCCAAAGCTCCCCAGAACATTAATCATTATTAGAATGATAAAACATTTAAAATAGAAGTAAACAATTTTGTGGTCTTAACAGACAAAGCAACCAATCATTTGTTTTGAGCCCATCTACCCAAAAACTGCCCATTTGCAACTATTATCAATGTATTCAGAATTTAACCACATTATCACATTATCGTAATCTCAACATCTAAACACATTGACAAGATAAACAAACCTTGATAGCAGAGAATAAATGCGCAACACCTGTCTGTGACCAATCAATACCAACCAAAGGCATGAACTGACCTAGAACATCTGACCTGTAAGACATGAAACAAGAGAAAGAAATTACCATTGTCACACCATAGAATTAGAAATTAAAAAAAAAAAAACCCAGAAGAGAAGCAGAAGAGATGGACTCTAATAGTTTGATTCGATTAGTGAATAAAGATGTATTTATTTTTAATTTAAAAATATATTATAATCTTTATTTATTAAATAATTATAAAATAAATACATTATTATTATTTTTACTTTATAAACAAATTTAGTTTAATTTTTCCCCATAATATATTACATTCATATTAGTTATTGTATTAAATTAATTTTTTAATTATTTCAAAATAAATTTACCTACTATTTTACTTTCTGTTGATCATCATATTGTCTTACTTCTTGCCTACTATTCATCAAGCAGTTGGCATTCAAATCAGAACAATCTCACTTAAATATGCAAACACTACCTTTTCAGCTCAAAATTGACCAAGATATTACTACAACCCATAAAATGCCTCATAAAAATATCATCATAAATTGTCAATCAATTCGACCTTAAAGGTATAATGGTAAATTGGTAATTGTGAAACTGTTGGGCGAATTATATCTGCCTTCTTTACGATAATCATGACTAGAATGGACTACACAAAGATCTTTTATCTACTTAAAATTTCACATCCAAGCTGCATCATTTAACTGCAACTGGCCAAGCTAGGTTGTCTAGCTCCATTAAACACACGAATCAATCTGAATACCCCTAAGTGAATGACAAGAAAAATTTCCTTCTATACAGCATAGAGTGCTAATGCAACGATCTTGAATCTACATATGTTATCATGGACCCTTGACGTGGCTGCTCTAAAACAGCATGATGTACTGGATGCACGTTGCTTCACCAAATTTGTGGAGCAGTTATTTTTCCGTTAAAAATCTGTTTTAGACTTTATATCCTAATAAAACTCAAATAATTAATATTTATTAAATAAAAATAATTAAATTATAATAACGCAAATTTAAATATATCTGATTTTTTTTGTCTCACGAGGTTTCCCCACACTCTTTAAATGTGAGACTAATCCTCGCTTGTGGTATTGAGACTGCCCCTCCCCACAAGTGCTTTTTGTGAGCTAGAACCCTGACATTGCAGAAGCCCATCAACTGCTGAGCTCAAGCTTGCTTACCCCTTGAGCCACCTCATATGGTAAAATGTCTGAGATTTCAATTTTGTTATAATAATTGTGAGAAGTTATATATTAGGATATAAAATCTAAAATAGGTTTAAAATAAGATAAATAACTGCTCCACATGGTTAATTTAGTGAAGCAACGTGCATTCATATTCAGTGCACCACACTGATTTACAGTAACAACGTCAAGGTTCCGTGGCAGCATATGTATGTTCGAGACCATTGAATCATCACTCTAGGGCATATCAAACTCCAATAAGTAGTTCATAAGCCTGATCGGGTTTACCAAGTAAACAGCATATATTAAGGTCAATTCCTCCTATGAAGTCTCAAAACACACCAGAGTGTGGACTCATAAAGTTTTTCTTCACTAGAAACCAAAACCTTGTAGCATTGTAAAAAGGTTAGTAACTTTTACGTGTCCAACTTCCCTTCAAAACATAAGTTTTTTAAATTAAAAACTCAGCACATAAGTGAATGAGTCTATGCACTAGGTAAACAAATCTAAGTACCGACTCAACCTGGAAGAAGCAAACATGAAGAGAAACTCCAAAAAGGATGCCCCACATTTAACTATGACACTAGTGTTCTAAAATTCCTTAATAATTGTTCCACATGCAATCTTCCAAAAGCAGCCCCATAATGACATTAAATATTGGATGGATACTCCAAACTTATAATAGATTTATGCTTGTACTGTGTTTACATTAGATATTTCAGCATGGTAAGAACATACTAATTCTGAAAAATCATATGACAGGAAGTAAAACAAAAAGGCAACTAAATGATAAAGAAAAAGAAGCATGGAATAAGATTCATATGATTTTTGAGCAGCAAACAACTGAACAGGCTGAACAAGCAGATGAACCGTAATGTTGGTATCCCATTAGCTCTATACACTAAAAACAAGCTTGTGAGATGCCTAGTTTTCTTCAAGTGATAATAGGAGAAGAAAAAGTCCCATGCAGGGCTCAAAAGAAACAAGATCCCTAGAGAATCTAATTGTTCACCGCCATAAAAGCATCATAGAGTAGTTTACTGTATACATAGCACAATAGATTTGACCGTAACATACATGTGAAGAAATCTGGTGTGACATGTTTTCTCCTTGGTCTAAAAAGCATGGATTGAGATTGAGGAATATATCATACTGCAGATATATTTTTAGTTGATAGAGGCAGGACATATTTGATTGAGCCAAAATAAATAGATTCACTCAGCACTAAGATTTAAACGAGATTGCAGAGCATATTTTTAGGCAGACACCAAGTATCTTCATTTGGTAGGTAACATCATATTAATAATGAGAAAGAAAACAACCATAAATAGAATGAATATTAACCAGTGCGTTGTCAAAGTGAAATATCTATTTTAAAAACAGTTTCATTTCCAAAAGATATATCCTCACTTTGTAATTGTCCCATCCACATCTGAGATCACTATATGAGCATTCCATTTCCACAAATATATTCGAGCATCAACCTGTTAGTCAAACATAACAAAATAAAATATAAGAAATAATACTAGATGAGAGATTTCAATTAAAGAAACATACATAAAAGGAAAGGAGAAGTAAACTTCATGTTCTTAAAATAAAATCATAGAAATTCATGATACCTGCTGCTTCCCCAGCATAGCTGTAGAGAAAGTAAAGGTTACAATGTTCCTCCCTTCCTTCAGATTCAATGATGCTACCTGTTCAGAAGTTGGAGTATTTTCCCTAACCTTCTTTTTCATAAGATTGGGTTTCAGCTCATTTTCGTTTGCATCTGTGCTAATCGTATCCTCTAAAGAATTACCAAGAGTAGTATCTTTGGCATCAGTTGGAGTTGGCAGTATAGCATTTCTAGATCCTGATCTCCTCAAGGAGAAAGGCCAAATTCTCCAATTTCCACCAGGGGAAGGGTTGAGTGTTGATGGATCTCCTGTATGATTTTTCTCAACTTGGTCAACAGGTATCATGCCTTTCAGTTTAAATATTTGTTGACTTCCAAAAGATAGCATGCCTATAACAATAGGAGCAGCCGCATCCCATGGAAAACAATGATGACCAATCTTTAAAAAAAAGCCTATTATGCCTCACAGTTTCAGGGCCTAGAGAAGTAAATTTATTACTAACCAATTTTTCAGCATTTAATGCTTTAGAAGGAGCGTCAGCTTCCATTCATTCATACAACAAGTGTCTGCAAAGAGTATTGTTTGCATAAATGATAAATCACTATGGTGACTACCTACAGCTTAATGCTTAAGAAGCATTTTTCAAAGCCACAACAATGACAAAACTCTTCCATTTTGCTCTGCCAAAATACAGGAGACATGTAGGCTCAAACAAAAGTAATGTAGAAAGTAAGTTGCTTCCAAATCTTTAGTGAAAATTGCAAATTGCTGCTACAAAATGTATAACAATTACCATTTTTTAAAAACAGTATGTTCAGTACACTACTAGAACAAGATGAAATATTATTTGAAGACATGGATTGTTTTCAATTCAGTAGATAGGCAAAAACAAAGGAGCTTTTACAGTGGTAATTTATACAAGTTCTTATTCAAGATCTCTTACCAACGGGAAGATTCAGAACATTATTGTTGAACTCCCCAGAACTATGGTAATCCTTGGCACCTAGCTCCTCATGTGATAACTGGTTTTCTTTGTCTTCGTCTGAATTTAGATATTTCAAGTCATCTTTGCCAGCAAATGTCCATTGCAAGGATGTGGATTTTGAGTCCAGTGATTGACTTAAAGGATAACAAACATCATGTTGGCCCAGGCTGTCACTATAAGTAGAAATGTTGGGCAATGATCCTGTATGCTGTCCAACTTCCTCCCCAGCAGCCTCATTTCTAGGGATAACTATGGGGCTGGATATTACTCTTAACTTTTCAAGGTCACTCGACTGGTTTTCTGTTGTAGAATTTTCTAGAGGTGAATGCAAATCGTAATTTGCATAAACTAAATGGTCTACTTTTTCAGTGCCATTCTCATAAGAAAGATGATCTTCTTTATCTACATATTCAGGGGAGGTTGATCCCTCAAATTGATCATTGATTCTGCTTTCATCAAGGTCGCTAAAAAGGAAGTTTTCTTCTTGTGAACTTGCTGATAATGATGTCCTTGTTGTTTTTCTAGGTAAACAATCACCAAGAGACCTCAGAGGAGATGATAACGTGCTAGAAACATCTTTGTCCTTCATATTATTCTCATCTAAGGTTTGGTCATCCAGGCGTCTATAACAGGAAGGTTTGGTAACATAGTTTGACTCAACTTTATCAGTTGAACAATGTCCTAGATCCATATCGACAGTTTCAGATTTTGGAGATGTTGGTAAGTCTTCAACATCCGCCACATCATTCATACCATCATCAGAATCAGAACAATTTGTTTGCCGATCCCCAGAATGAAACTCAGAGACCTCCATTACTGGCATCCCAAGATCAACATTCTTAGTGACTTCCTCGGTTTCTGTACCCTAAACAAGAACTTTAACGTGTCAACCAAAACAGAATACATCAATACACGTTCTCTTTATTTAATTATATTATTCCAGTTGATATGTAAACAGTTCAATGAGAAGAATTTAATATCATTTATTGTTTCTCAAAAGCTAAAACCTTAATTGATGGCTACTTGGCCATGAGTTTACCTCAGGTAGCATTACAGTTGTACCATGCAAAACTTCATCATGGACATGGACTTGTTCAATAGAACAATCCATGCCCACTTTCGAACTCTCTGATGTTTCACAGTAAACTAACGACTGAATTCCGTCTGCTGAAATGTCCACCTCGGAAATATTATTACCGGCTGTACCAACAGTGCTTACACCAGAAACCTCTTCTCCCTCCAATTGCTTTTCCATGCGTGCTTCAACAACCTCCACACATGCAACTTGTAAATCAGACCCGGTTACATCATATATAACTTCCTTCCCATCAATCCTGGTTGACAGGTCCTGGCCAAGTTCAAAGTCAGAATTGGAACAAGTATCCTCGTTTGAATGACCTTGATGCAAACCATTGTCCATTTTATCAGCACCAGAAGAGCTTCCTAGAATTTGTTCAGTGTATTTGAGTGGGGGTTGATCACCATCACCGGTGAGATTGGTGGACCACTTAAGCTCCAACAGGTTGGCAGCAATCTCAGCACGCTCCAAGGAATCAACCTTATTTACATCAGCATTTTCTTCAACTTGGCCCTTCAACGACCTTCGCCCAAACACAAGGCCAAGTATTCTGGAGCGGCGAGAACCAGTCCTGGCCACCACAATCTTAGCATTCTGTGAATCTAAGTTGCAACTTTTGGACTTGAGAGATCGCTTATCATTATCATGATCTGTGTCATCGCCAGAAGACGAAGGATAAATCACATCGGATTCTGCTTCTCCTTCATGTGCATCGATTTCCCTGAGAAAAAAAGCTTCCCCTTTATGATCGAGATACATGTGGAAATTAGAATCGACCCCATTGACAGTGATATGAACCAGTCTTTCCCTTGCCTTCAAAACCCCTTGGAATTTCCCAAATCGAACGTACCAAGGAGAGGACTTGAAGGTGCCATCTGGCTGTTCCACCACCACGATATCTACGGCGCCACCGAAGGGATGTAAGGGTCCTGTAACTGTGTATACGCTCTGACTAATGAAGCTCCCAAGCCTCCCCACCGCTTGTTGCATCCTCCCAACCCAATTGATTCTAATCCTTCCTCTTCCTCATCATATAATTGCCAACTTTTCAATTCCAATCAACCCCGATCGATTAAGAAAATGTCCAGCAGCAAAGATAGTAATGATTAGAGATCAAGAAACAAGAATGGCCAATCAAAAGATATTCTGTTTGATGGATTCCAATTTGCCAAAACAGAGAATCATTAGTTTAGAATTGTGATATTTATTTAACAATATCTAAACTAATTCAATCCGTAATTAAATTTAAGTTTTTGAGAAGGGGCCATGTCGTGGAACGAGTTTTGTTGAAAAACAAGACTTAAATTGATTTGAGATTGCATGGCTGCTATCACACCGTTGGATCAATCCTACATCGTGCTTCCTTCACGTTTCTTCATTCCTCCTTTTTCAAACACACAGCTCATCATCTGAAAAATAGTTGGTATAATACTTTTTTTACTCCCCCTTATAAAAGCTTAAAGAACTTATTTTTTCACAAAAAAACTTGAATAAACAACTTCCAAATCAAACAACAGATTAAAAAAGAAAAAAAGAAAATTAAACTGACTTCTCTTTAAATTTAACTTAATTATACCTGATTCCTCTTATTTTAAAAATGGAAAATGTTTTAAATATTTTTAAAATTTTATGGAGTACTAGTGCTTTACAAATATAATATTAAAATAAATAAATAAATGAGATTAATTATTTGTTTTCTAATTAATAGATAATATATATAGTTCATATATTTTATATACAAAATATCTTATAAATTTTAACTATTAATATTTATATACAAACAGACTCATATACAAAAAACATAGATTAATCTTATTTTTTACTATAAATGAATGTACATATAATAAATTATGTAAATTTTAATTAGTAATATTTACATACACAATAATAAAATTTTTTAAAAAAATTAGTTAACTAGTTATAATGAATAAAAGCTCATGAAACACTGGTGCTCCAAAACATTTCAAGAGCATATTAAACGTCTCTATCAAAAATTACACTAATCTCTCTTAAAGTTTATATTGTCATTATAATTATTTTCTTTGAAATTTATATTGTTATTATATTAATATCTCTTTTATCATTGTACTTATTTCTCCAATAAAAAAAGTTAATGTGTGAATGTAAACAAGAGAAGTATCGAGTATAATTAGACTAAACTTTAAACGAGATAAATGTAATTTAAAAAAAAAGCTTCAAAATCAAACTATAGGAATATCCAAGGAAAATTTACATTACATAAAATTGTTGTTACATCTTTTGCTAAATTAAGTGACTTGTTTAATGACTTGTATAGATGAGCTATTAATTTTTTTTCTAAATTTAAATAAATTTTATTAAATTCTAACTAATATTTCTTATTAAACTGGACAAAAATCTTTTACTTATTTGAAAATAAAAAAGTCAATGTAAATTGCATTATTTTTGTTATTTTACATCTGTATAAATTAAAATACTTCCTTCAGAATGTTACAACTACGAAGGACATGTCCGGTCAAAAAAAACTTCGAATGACATAGTGGAGAAGAGGACGTGGGGCGCAGAGACTAGTGAGAAAACGACTGGGCTATGGCCCAAGCAGGGAAAGAAATATAAGGGAGAGTCGAACATGGCACGAGTCGACGACCAGATGAATGTGTAAACAGCAGACATTGTAGTGTACTGTCAGCCCAACACACCAAAATGTAATGGACAGATATGATGTGCTGTGTCATTTACGAGGGGGTGGCCCCAATTATCGCCTTTTGTTCATGGGCTTATTGGGATGAGGTGCACCTCCAATTACGGCTTACGATGTTTTCCTCTAATTCAAAGGTATATGGGCCAGCCTTCTCGGTTTTCAATTTAATGCACAATTTAACATTCATATTGTTTGTTGACAAAAACACAAAAAAACATTCATATTGTTTTCGACAAAACATGTATTATATTTTTGAAAAAATTACACTAATTTTCTCTTAAGTTTATCTTAATTACATCTAATACCCTCACAATTCGTATATCTACACTGACCTCCCTTACGAGTAATGACATTAGTAACAGTTTATGTAAGGAGTGATATCTTCTTTTTAATCACTTAACACAACAAAACTTCCTTAAAAATCACTAAATACAACAAAAACCGTCTGCTCACCCGATATTTCGAACACCATAATCATAACATCCCAGGAATAAATTACATCAACCCAATCTCCCATGGAACCGCCACAAGCCATCAGACCCAGACGCACTCACCACACCCGCGGCAGAGCCACCATACCGCTCATTACCAGAGCAGCTTCGCCCACCGCCCAGTCACCCCGCTCTTCCACGCCAACCACCCAACCACCTCTGTTGTGACCCGCAAGGCCCAGCAGCCACCATGAAGTAGAGATGCACCCCTGCAACCTCTCATCCACAAACCACCAACCCAAATGGAGCCACCAAACCTAGAAATCAAAACCCCCATCGCGAACTAGAGCCATAACTCTAACGAACCACCGGCAGCACTTCTAGCCAGAAGTCCCCTGTTCCACCGTGACTTGCTTCTTACCTTCAGCCAACTAAGTCCATGCGAAAATGATCTGTAATCTGTTAGTGAAATGGATGGTCCATCAGCTACAGTGGTTGACGGTGTAAAACCGAGATAAAAATAAGGGGAGATATAATTTTTAAAACTAAAGAGATATAATGTGTAATTAAGATAAACTTTAAGAGATGTTAATAAAAATTTTCCAATATTTTTTAAGTTTTGTTCATTTTTATGTTTGGTCTACAAGGTTTATTTTGTAGTACATAATTTTTTGAACTTTGTTAAAGTCTGAAACTATCAAATGAGATACTATTAAGTTTTATATTGGTTAAATATATGAATAAAAAATTATTTATAATGACTTGGAATAATTCTTTTTTTAACAAATTTTTGAGATAGAGTTAAATTCAGTTATTCTAATAGATAGTATATTATTATTAGATTTAACAAAGAAACTCAAAACTCTTGAAATTAAATTCATTTTCATGTTTAGTAGATGAAGATTTATTTTTAATATATTATTCACCCTATGTGATACGTGCATAAATAGCTTTCAATTAAATTTAACACTTCATTTAATAAGTTCATGGTTTACCAATGTTCAGGAGGTTATGTAATTATAAAATAAATAATATGCAATAATTAAACATGAAAATAAGAAAAACAACAAACTTTAAGAGTGCAATTTGTATTTTATGCTTTTTATCTATTTATAATTTTCTTACTATGTCAATTTTTTTTAAATATACTCGAATATTAAATTTAGTTTATAATTTTTTTTATAAACATAAAATAATAAGTTATTAACAACAAATGTCAATGAACTCAAAACACAATTGATACTGACCGGTCTTTATTATACTGTGTTTGATTTTATAGATTCGATCATTGCTCCATCTCCATTATCATAACTCATTAGAGACGTATGAGAAGTGGGTTGTTTGGGAAAAGTAGTGTGTAGCTACATACTAAATAGCACCAGTCTTCGTTTATCCTAGTTGGGTATGGTAAATATAGACAAAAGATGAATTGGAAAGCTTATCCTCACGTTATAGCACATTATTGAGGCCTCGATTGGAAAGCTTCAAGTTCATTATCATCCATGTTCTGGATTGTAATTCGGGATCCTGTCTAGTTGAATAAACTCGGATCACGTATAATTGGATTTCATCATGAACGACGTAGCTAAGGCCTTGAAGGTTATCCGGATCTCAGAGTCATGCATATCGAGCGACGTTAGGCCATAATATTAAAATTGCTAGATTCATGCAGAGGGTATATCTCTAAATATCTGTAATTGTCAATCATCTATCTACGATATTATAGAACTCATAACTGCCTCAAATTGATAAGTAACTTTCATATAAAGAGTTCCTAACTTATAGGGATTCACTCTAATAATAATGGAAAGGTAATCTTTATTAGGATACTAATCCTAAATATCTACATTCAATGCAGATTGCATGAGGATTCTATATACGCTCTATAAATACCAGGCTAAGTAGCCTTAATCAGGTATCAGTAAATTACTCAATATACACTACCTTACTTGTGCACAGCCTGACTTGAGCGTCGGAGTCCATTTGCAGGTACCCACCCCCAGTCTCAACACGCTTGACCACTACTACTCAAGGGGGAGATTATCGTTATGTGCCTATTTCAGGTATCCTCTGAATCCACTTCAGAACATTGGTGCTGTCTGTGGGGATCAGTAAACTTCTAATCCCACGCAAACATGGTGAACACACATCAACACTCAAAGAGGGACGCTGCACAACCTCCTGTGGATCAGAGACAGGAGCCAATAGCACAGCCCCCTCCTCAACCGATTCCACTAGTTGCGGCCGAAGCTTCAGCCATTAGAAACCAAGAACACATCTCAGAACGTCTGCGCGATAGACATGAAACTTCACTTTCCGAAGAAAGTCTGCTCCCATCACACAGAAGGTTTATCTTGGATAAGCTTGCCTGCCCACGAGAGAGGGCAAATAACGTCGCTCAAGTATTTAGGGGCCTAGTGCAATCACGCCTAGGCCCTCGAAATAACGATACTACTGATCATGCTTCCAGCCGAGCCCCTGCCCGTTCTGAGTTGACCAGAAACCGTATCCAAGAACTAGTAGCCCAACAAATGCAGCAGCTGAATGAACAACGCCGCCAGTTGGATGACCAACGGCACCAGATCGACGAGCTAGAACGATCAGTATACATAGAGAATATCCACGAGAGGCGAAATGTGGCTAACAACCAGAGGAGACCACCTCGCGATGAAGACAGCCATGTCGTCAGAAACAACCTCCCGGTTCTTAGCATCCAACAACAGCCCTTCTCGGATGAACTAATGGCATATAGGATTCCTAGAGGCTTCAAGCCCCCCTCCAATCTTGAACAATATGACGGTATGACAGACCTACAGGAACACCTGGATGCCTACATTTACTCCATATAGTTTCATGACTTGAAATAAATTTTTTTTTTGGAGCTAATTTTTGAGTTAGAGTTAAATTCAGTTATTTTAATAGATAGTATACTATTACTAGATTTAACAAAGAAACTCAAAACTCTTGAAATTAAATTCATTTTCATGTTTATTAGATGAAGATTTATTTTTAATATATTATTCACCCTATGTGATACGTACATAAATAGCTTATCATTAAATTTAACACTTCATTTAATAAGTTCATGGTTTTCAGGAGGTTATGTAATTATAAAATAAATAATATGCAATAATTAAACATGAAAATAAGAAAAACAACAAACTTTAAGAGTGTAATTTGTATTTTACGCTTTTTATTTATTTATAATTTTCTTACTATGTCAATTTTTTTTAAATATACTCAAAAATTAAATTTAGTTTATAAATTTTTTTATAAACATAAAATAATAAGTTATTAACAACAAATGTCAATGAACTCTAAACACAATTGATACTGACCGGTCTTTATTATACTGTGTTTCATTTTATAGATTCGACCATTGCTCCATCTCCATTATCATAACTCATTAGAGATGTATGAGAAGTGGGTTGTTTGGAAAAAGTAGTGTGTAGCTACATACTACATAGCACCAGTCCTTCGTTTATCCCAGTTGGGTATGGTAAATATAGACAATAGATTGCAGGGCATGAATTGGAAAGCTTATCCTCACGTTATAGCACATTATTGAGGCCTTAATTGGAAAGCTTCAAGTTGATTATCATCCATAATTTATTAAAAAAAACTACCTTCATTATTTTTTCTTTATTAATGGTATCCCTATTTTATTTTTGGGTCCTTAATACAGCTTGAATTGAAGTTTTTAACCTTAAATCTTCACCCAGACACCACCATGGCATTTATACTTCTGCAAGTTCTACTCTAGTATATTCCACTAAATTCTACGATTAATGAACTTCTCTCAAAGCAACGCTTCCGTTACGTATCTGCATTTCAGAAAATTTTGTTGATGATTAGTGCGTTTTGATGCGTAGAGCATAGGAAAAAAAGCCGCGGAGCTTATTGTTAACTTACCAGATACATGAACGGTTTACTCTGTGACCTATGTTGTGTCATCCAGATTAGTGGAATGGTCAAAAGACAATACATGCACTTGCATATGGAATGGGATTTTGTTCCAATTGGACTCATAGTACAACAGCGATTGCTGGTGGTGGTCCTCTTTCAAAAAGAGAACAGCCTGTGACCATACTTGCCCATATCTATATGTATACCTCATCGTTATGTTTATCATTAATTGTTAGTGTGATCTTTATGACTTTCAGCACAAATCGTCTCTCCTGAAATTTCACGTATGGAATATATATTTTGTGTGCATTATATATGGCCGTCATATAATTGTTGTTCTTGGAACTTTATGACCTTCCCTTAATTTGTTCTGCAGCCATCCCATCCCATCCCTATCTAGTCATGACCATCCTCTAATTTCATTATTACTGTGAAAAAAATAAAACTAAAAATAAAAAATCCTCCTACTTTCCAGCTCCTTTTTCATTGCCATCATGTGTAGGGGGCTAAACAAAGATTATTCAATCATTTTGTCTATATTGATTTCACCTTGTTTGGTGCCAAATAGTGTATTTTAATTAGTTGAGTTTGAAACTATAATCACATAATGATGTGATTTTTCATCTTGTTCTAACTATATATAGGCTTTGGTTGGTGTCATGGTTTAAAATTACGAATACAGTTGTGGTCGTAGAGATCATTAAAATTACAATATTGTGGTTAATTACAAAAAAATACGATCGATGCGACAGCAATTGCGATTGCAATGCTGTAACGGAGATCATGAAAATTACAATATTGCGACTGTAATTGCGGTTGCGGAACGCAATTTAAAACCATGGTTGGTGTAGATTGAGCTTTCCCAACTGTTAAGCCTGTAAAGAGCATGTTCACACCCTTTTATGTACATATATATGTCACTGACAGTTGTAACCTTACCTTCACGGGTCCATGAATACAATCCTTCTTAGAATGCCGACATGATTGTGACAGGTTAGAACTGATTATTTGGCAAGGGAATCTAGTATACCTGGTCCAAATATGTTCCAGTTGGACTTGTATTGGATATGGTTTTGAAGGAAAACAAAATAACCACGACAGAGGAAAATGAAAGAAAAAGAATAACAGCTGCACATACGCTCAGGTCATTATGGATCTGCAAGGAGAATGTCAGAGAGAACATAGGCATTTAGAGCTGAAAATTTCTGACGCATCTCTAGCCGCTATATATGCTTATTATTGGTATGTCTGAATTCCCACGTATAGATCAGTAAGATTATATATATATATATATATATATATATATATATAAGAGTTTCTGATGAATATGTATATATCTTCTTAACTCGTATATTCTGTATTAATGCAACCTCAATGGCTAATGTTTTATCACCTCATGGGAACAGAACCGCTTGCTGGAGGTTTCAGAATTTTTAAGAGATACTATACAAAGTTAGGCTAGAAGACACAAATTATTAATCTTGTTTGATTTATAATTTTTCCAGATGGCCTTCTTTTTTGAATCTCATATAAAAGTACATTTTTATGTACCCAATTACTTAAAATATAAAATATTAAAACAATGACAGTAAGTACAACTAGGAAAAAATGAATTTATCTAGTATGTGACAATCAGCATTTGAGCTTCTCTTCTTTTGCAATAGAATTTTTGCAGTGAGCAATTGCAGCTTGAATGGCTGCTTGCAACTCTTCCATGGTACTGTCATTAGCAGGAGGAAGAGCTGTGGTTGCAAGCAAGAGGCCACTGTTTGTTGGAGAAGTCCTCATGGATGCTGGTGCTGAATATTCTCCTCTCCTTCCTCTCAATTCTGGCTTATTTCTCCTAATTAAATTCCCTGAATGAGAATAAGCCTGTCCATGGAATCGAACTTTATCTCTTCTTCCTCTGAAAAGCACTAGTGGCTGGACCATTCGTAAGTACCTCTTTAGTGCATGGATCACATCAAACCCGAGCTTCTTCTTGTGCTTCTCTTTATCTTCCTTATCTCTAACTTGGCACCCTTTACGCCCTCTTGTAAAACCAAACAATGAGAAAGTAGGCTTGGACTTACTTTCTTCCTTTGTCCCTTCTCTATTTTTGTCCTCTTCTCTGTTGCTGCTGCTGTTGTTGCTAATGCTATCTATGGTGATGTTGCTCCTGTTGCTGCTGCTGCAACTGCCACTGTCCTTACCATGCTTTTCATCTTCTAATAACTCTCTGATAGGGAGGGTGAAGCTGTCAAAGGAATTGGTGGAAAAGCGAGGTGATGAAGGGAGGTGAGATAGGAGGTGGAGGGGAAGCAAGTGACCATGGAAGAAAATGTCATCAGCAGGAGATAAATCAAGTGCAAGGGAAGGTGGAGCTTTGGATTTATCAGGGACTGTGGTGGAGGAAGAATGGAGAGAGATTGTGAAGGAGAACTCGTGAGAAGGAGAGGAGGATGGTGAAGCAGGGGATGTTTGTGATGGTTGCTTTGCTGCTTCTTGCCTTAACTGATCTCCTCTTTCAATTTGCTTTTCCACATCGTTTTCTCTCTTCTTTTGGTGCTCATGTGTTTCCATAACAGTGAGATTAATTGTCTTGAACACTAACAAGATTCGATGCAGTAGTATCTGAAATTCTCGCTCTATAATCTTCTCTTTTTGGTGCTGAGAGACAGAAAAGGTGTTGCAATCTTTTCTTTGTTGTATGGATGTTAACAAAGCTTTAGGAGGGATAAGGGAACCGAAAAGCAGGGAAAGAGAGAGTTTTTGTCTCAAACCGCTTTGCTGGACTTGCTATGTCTTTTAAACTTTTCCATAAAACATTAACTGATATAATATATATTAATATATATATATATATATATATACGAGAAATGCTAATAATACATTTATCTTAATATTTATTTTATTATTAATTTAAAAATAAGTATTGTTAACATTCTTCTTTTAATAATTTTTTAAATGTATGAAGTGAATTAATAATAAAATAAATGTTAAAAAATATTTAAAAAATATATTACTAGTATTTTCTGTATATATTATTTGCCTGATATATTAAGCATTACCAATGGAATTTTTTTCCCATTTACTTACATTATATAAAAGGGTGGTATAAAATGAGATAAGATAAATTTTACTCGTGTGTTAAAAAGGTTGGTGCTTTGTTTTGTTGGGTCCCTGTCAGGTCCAACAGCAATAGTTGTGCTGGTTTTTGGAAATGAGGTGACAAACATCCAAATTTGGCCACTTAAAGGAAGATGGGATTGTCATGGCGGATTTCATTCAAGAAATTTGAGCCTTTTGTTTTTCTCTCTTTTAAATTAGTGAGAAGGCTCCTAGAGAAAGAAATTTCCATGTACATTTACAGGACGAATTAGAAAAATGTAACCAACTCAAGGGTTAGTCTTTTAGTTAATTAAGGATGTATAATCTCTTCCTTAACAATTCAGGATTGAATCTTAGGTTATCACCTAAATAAATTAATTAATATTTAATAAGAGATTTAGTCTCAATTAATGTAAAAACTAGTGCTACAATAAAATAAAAATGCATTGATCCCAAATTCAAAAAGGGATCTTTTAACAAAAATGTTATTTTTATATTTATTTTTTTACACTTAGTTTTTATGAGAAAAAAGATAAAAAGAGAAAAAACTCACATTTCTTTTTTTCTCTTCTTTTTTTTTCCACAAAAAATAAGTATATTAGAGAAATATAGAAATTCAAGTATAGAAATAGCATTGCGGATATTTTGAATATACTGCAAAATTATTTGCTTCGTTCATTGTCATTGAAAATGTTCCTGCTTTTTATCTAACATACATTTACAAATTATACGGTTGATTTTATGTCAACGAGTAATCAATGTTTCTCGCTTTCTTTTCATCAATATAACAATCGAATCTAAAATCTCTATTTTACCACTTTCATATCTTGTCATTTTAGTTGGACACAATTATTCTAATACGTACGATATTTTTTATTATTTTTATTAAAAAATCCAAAGAAATGATAATGTTTTATTTTCCTGAGCTAATATAAAATGTTCATCTCAAACAAAATTTATTGACTTCATAAAATAAAACACCAACTAAAGATCTTAAGATTTCAACCCAAATTTTTGTAACAAAATAGAAATACTAATTTATTTTATTTTTGTAAGACCACAAGTTATTTCATAAATTAAATTCATTTGAACTCTTCATAAAATTAATTTTCAATTCTCGTTTGACAGCAGAAATATAAGAAATATGTGATTTTTCTTATAAAAATTATGTACTTTTTTAAAATTTAAACTCATATCTTCATTTTAAGAAATTAAAATAACTTACTATTTGGACCTATTCTACGTGGATTATATCCAAATATTAGTTGATCTCATATGAAAGACATGATAAAGTATAATCACATAAATAAATACAAATGATTTGTTGACAAAAGAGAGTGAGACTGAGAGGGCCATCAATCCTGTCCAGCTGTTGGGAGTGATTCAGTTCACCCATTCATTCATTGATGAACACGAAAGCTCAAAGAAACAGAAGGACCAATGTCGTTTAGGGAAGGGAGGTCATGTGAGTGAGCCCCCTTATCCGACGGTGGCCAACACTGTAGTGTGTATGATCGGATTAAAATTTAACTAAAAATAAGAAAAAATTTTATTGATTAAAAATATATGTTTAAATTTATATACCGTATGTAATATGTATAATTTTCTTTTTTTTTATAACATATCTCATGTTATATGTATAAATTTTATCTTTTACAAAGAACAGAATCTCTCCTGTAATAGGAGATGATCCGTTTCCTGTATGATCTATCTATCTATTCATCTGTGTGCTAGTCCACAACCATACATCGACTTCCATAGTCATAGACACGGAAAGAGAGAAGAAGAAAAAAAAAAAAAATGCTAGTTAGGTTAGGTGGTTGGGAGTGGTCACAGACAGACCCACACACACGTGCATGCTGTGGTGGTCCATCCAGCAAGCATAAAGGAATTTTGTATGCATGGTTAAGGTCAACATCTTAATCATGGAGGCATTATTTGGTTGGACTGAACCATCCTCACCACTTTCACCACTCAAAATTAATTATATTCTAAATTTCTCTTGTTTTTTCTTTTCTAGTTGTAGATAAGAGAGAAAGAAAACGTAGCATAAAAGAAATTAATACTTCACGATCGAACAACATAGAGATCCTTTTGTGTGGTAAAACATTTGCCTTTCTTCCTCTCATATTAGCCATTCAATATCCTCAATCCTTTTTTCAGAATACATGACCATTCGTATCGTAGGAACAACAAAACCTTGGATCGCAGCCACCCTTCCTCTCTTTTGTTTTCGTTTCAACTAGTCAGAAATTGGATCTTGTTCGGAAATCCTCGAGAAAACTGATCACGGTTTCATCTTTACGGGTTCACACACCTAGAAAACAATAATTTGCAAAATTGAAAGGAATTACTGCAACTGCTACACGAAATTAATCAGATTGTAAATGTAAATTGTACTATTAATTCCTTATTCAGTTATTCCTTATACAAAGAGATTTGCTAATTGCTTTTGTACCGGATCACTTATACCCCACAAGCCATCCGACAGTGAAATGGATGGTTCAAATAGCGAAGAGTGTGAACTTTTAATTAGCCCATTTACCTCCTTATGCTGACTTTTGCCTCGTTTAGGAGGAGGTAGGTTGTCCTATTCCATTATTCCAATGTTATGTAAATGAAAGATCATTAGCAAAATCGAACCCAAAATCTTTGAATCAACGCAGGTCGATCATATATATCAATTATGCCAATTCTCATTGATTGGTTTCTTCGAAAAATGGCATACTTACCCATGTTAGTACCATAATGATTGGTTCTCTTTCTTTTTTATTAGTGTTAAGGGATTTCTGAGTTTTATTACGTGGTTTTCTTTCTGTACCGATTTAAGCAGACTGTTTTATTACAAATTTAATAAATTTATGAACTTTTATTTCTCATTCAAACTCAAGATAACAATATGAGGAACAAACTATTTAATTGGGCTACTAATTATTGAATATTTTTGTTTTGTGAAAGCAAGTTTAATGTTTAACCCAATAAGTAATAATACATGATTCATTAAGCAATCCGCATAATATTTTGTATGTATAATGGCCTAGTACTTTTTTTTTTTGATGTCCAATGACCTAGTAATTTTCGACACTAGTTTAGCGTTAAAGATACGATGTTTTACCATGTAGAACCTCTCTTAACTCTTAATTTTATTTTTATTTTTTTTGGTAATGTGATGAACTGAAAACAAACACAGAAAATGCAGTAGCCTAGACACGAACAAACATCTTTGCTGATAGATCAGTAATGAGCTGCATAGATAACGCTGGTGGAAGCTTGTTCAGGCAGCACCATGGCAATTGGCTCTGAGCACTAGCCTTGGCTAGAAGATCGGTACAAGAGTTGTGTTCTGGACCGTGATCCGGGATCCCGCTCCATAGGATCAACCCGGTATGCACACTACCGGACTCTCCTAGCTGGCATAGAGGAAGACTCACGACGT
Source organism: Ormosia semicastrata (assembly GCA_029884595.1). Lineage (NCBI taxonomy): Eukaryota > Viridiplantae > Streptophyta > Magnoliopsida > Fabales > Fabaceae > Ormosia > Ormosia semicastrata. The sequence goes on along the minus strand of JAQQTO010000046.1, from coordinate 8,033,854 downwards.
ATTCCAGATCACAGATTACGATCCTAAAGTGGCATTGGAATACGACATCGCGGCTGATAGATTCATACAGGATCAATCCCTAAATATCCGCAACTGTCGATCATCAACTTACGATATTATAGGATTTATAGATATCATTGATGGTTAGATACTTTCCTTATATTAATCCCGGATTTATAGGGATGTATCCTATAATAATGGAAAGATGATCATCATCAGGATACTAATCTTAAATTACCTGCATTCAATAAGAATCCCATTAGGATTCTGTATACGCTCTATAAATACAAGGTTAAGTCATCTTAGTAAGGTAACTCTGAATCCAGTTTCTTAAACCTTCTTGTGCACTGCCTGACTTGAGCGTTGGAGTCCCTTTGTAGGTACCCACCCCCTGTGCTACACGCTCAGCTGCTGCTCAAAGGAGGAACCACCGTAACGTGCCTATCTCAAGTACTCCTCTGAATCCGATTCAGAACATTGGCGCCGACTGTGGGAAACTATAAAATTCTAATCACACCCAATCATGGTGAATACGAGGCAAAACTCGAGAAGAGACGCTGCTCAAACCTCTGTCAACCAGAGACAAGATCTTGACATGCAACGTCTACCACCACCACTGCCTCCACTTATGGCTCAAACCTCTGCTGTGAGAAATCAGGCACCCGGATCAGGAAGTCGACGTGATGGACACTCCACCTCTTTTTCTAAAGAGTCTCCTAACCCATCACGCAGGATTTCTGTCAGGGAAAGACTTGAGTTCCCAGCCCAGAGAGGTGATCAGAGCCTTCAAGAGCGCAAGATTCCGGTACACCAACGTTTGGGAATCCCAAACAACGAGTTCGATGATCGTGCATCCCGCTCTGAACGCACACATCAATCTCGGGGTTCTCAACGCCAATTTCAAGATATGTTGCAGCAACATATGGACTTGCTCAACGACCAATTCAGGAGGCTGGAAGACATGCAGCGCGCTATGCATGAAAACCAATCAAAGTTGCGCCGACGTGATAGACGGACCGATGTGAAAAATAACAAAATGAGGGCCCACGACGATGAGGGTATTCCCAATACAGGGGACAATAACCGGAATCGCGGAACTATGGAATAACCTTTCTCTACCCAACTCATGGAGTTCCGGGTTTCGAGAAATTTCAAGTTTCCTCCAAACCTGAAAATTTACGACGGAACCACGGACCCCCAAGAACACATAAATGCCTACGAGTAGTCCCTATGTTTCTATGGCGGATCCATGGAGTTGTTGTGTCGAGCCTTCCCTCTCTCCCTCAAAAAGGAGGCCCTCAAATGGTTTACCAGCCAACCACGGAGGACCATCGTGGATTGGTCGGACCTCAAACAACGTAACCTAGGAATAACCCAAATCCATCGAATCCCTGGCTAAGGTCCGCCAGGGAAAGGACGAGAGCCTCCGGGATTACGTTAGGCGCTTTATGGCTGCCTGCACCAATGTTGAAAATTTTGAAGACAGAATAGCCTTGCATTACGCCAGGAGCGGTCTCTGGATAGGTTCCGAATTCTTCAAGTCCTTGGCAAAAAAGAAACCAGACAATTTGACCGACTTCCAGAAACGATCCGAGAAGTACGTCTACTTGGAGGAGGCAACAGAAGACCACAGGAGATGGGACAAAGGTGAGCCTTCTCACCAAAAGCCCAACCAAAATTCCTCAAGGTCACGACCCCCAAAAGGTAGCCCTCCACGGAAAAATTATTCTGACTACACTCCTTTGAACACGCCTCGAGAAACAATCTTGAAGGAAGTGATGAATACGAAGTTTCAGAACGTCCGGAGACCGCCCCCTATCAAGAAACACAAGCAGAAGGATCACTCCAAACATTGCACATGGCATAAGACCTATGACCACAATACAGTAGATTGTTATCAGTTGCGCGATGCCATTGAATTTTTGATCAAGGCCGGACGCTTGCAGCAGTATATCCTTCGTGGACAATAAACGCAGAGACAGCAGACGTACCCCGCGTCGAAGTCCGTCCCCTCCGCACAGAAGAAGGACAAGAAGTCCTAGGAGAAGATCCCGGACTCCGCCTCGACGAGATAACAGCGATCGATAGGGTCGGGCCAGGAACACCCCCCTGTTGATAACGACGACCACCGTGCCGAGCCCAACAGGACGATCCATACCATTGCCAGTGGCTTTGCCGGAGGGGGATCCTCCAATGCAGCTCGAAAGAAAGCCCTTAGAATGGCAGTTTTTAGCGTGGTCCACTCAGAACTAAGAACACAAGCAGAGAATAGAAAGGCGCCTCTCATCACCTTCTCAGACGAAGATTACGGCAGAATAATCCCGGATCACGACGACCCACTCGTCATCTCCAGGGTGATTTCCAATGCTGAAGTCCGCCGAATTTTCGTCGATCAAAGGAGTTCAACCGACATTATGTTCCTAGATCTTTATCAGAAGTTGGAACTCCCGCAATCCGACTTGACTCCCCATGTTGGAGAATTGACGAGTTTCACCGGTGAGAAGATCACCCCGGTTGGATATTACGAAACCCACCTGACCCTTGGATCATCTACACTATTCAGGACTGTCAAGGTAAAGTTCTTGGTTGTAGACTGCCCCTCGGCTTATAACATTATCCTGGGCCGCCCTTCTCTCAATGCCCTTGGAGCGGTGATATCTACCACCCACCTCGTGATGAAGTTCCCCAATAAGAACAATGACGTCGTCACTGTAAAAGGTGACCAAATTGCAGCCAGAAAATGCTATAATGAGAGCTTGAAGATTTGTAAAGTGCCCCGGAGGTCGAGCCCCGTCGTATCCACCCCGACTATCGACCAGGTTAACATTCTAATAACAGAATTGGACGTCAGAGAAGAAATCCGGGGTACTCGCCCGCAGCCCGAAAGTGAACTGGAGTCTCTTCAGCTTGGGCCCAACTGAGAACAGGTCACCAAGATCGGAGCTCGTCTGGGTAAAAAAGAAAAACAACAACTGTCGGAACTCCTGTTGAGAAACAATGACCTCTTCGCTTGGACTTCCTCCGACATGCCCGGACTCGACCCCAGCTTTATTTGCCACCGATTGTCAATTAAAGAGGGTACCAGGCCGGTCGCACAAAAGAAGAGGAAGGTCGGACCCGAGAGGCAGCAAGTCGTCGAAGACCAAGTTAAAGAACTACTAAATGGCAACTTCATCAGAGAAATTTCCTATACCACGTGGCTTTCCAACGTGGTTCTGGTGAAAAAGTCCAACGAAAAATGGAGGATGTGCGTAGACTATACCGACCTGAATAAAGCCTGTCCGAAGGACCCATACCCACTCCCTAACGTGGACAAATTAGTGGATGGCTCCTCGGGGTTCAGATGGCTTTCGTTCATGGACGCATATTCCGGGTACAACCAGATTCCCATGTACACTAGGGATGAGGATAAAACTGCTTTCATTATCGATAGGGCGAGCTACTGCTACAAGGTCATGCCTTTCGGCCTAAAGAATGCAGGAGCCACCTACCAGAGGATGATGAACAAGGTTTTTGAAAACCAAGTGGGGAAGATGCTAGAAGTCTATATAGATGACATGATAGTAAAGACCCCACACAATGGATCACACACGACGGACCTCGATGAAGTATTTGCACAACTCTGAAAGTACAACATGAGGTTGAACCCTGAGAAGTGCGCTTTCGGGGTCCAGGCCGATAAATTTTTAGGGTTCATGCTAACTCATAGAGAAATCGAAGCCAATCCGGATAAATGTCAGGCCGTCCTCAACATGAGAAGTCCCCGGAACGTCAAAGAATTACAACAGCTTACGGGGCGCATAGCGGCCCTCACAAGATTCTTAGCTAAAGCCACTCACAAGTCTCTCCCCTTGTTCAAATTGCTCAAAAAGGAAAAAAGTTTTGAATTGACTCAAGAGTGCGAGGACGCCTTCACATCATTAAAGAACCTCTTGTCCTCCCCTCTTATCTTGACGAGGCCGGACACAGGAGAGACATTCTACTTGTATTTATCCGTCCACGACGAGGCCGTAAGCTCAGTCTTGATCCGGAAAATCGACGAAGGACAAAAGTCTGTCTACTTCGTAAGCAAGGTCCTCCAGGGCTCCGAGCTTCGATACCAAAAGGTTGAGAAAGTTACCTTTGCGCTTATTATCACCGCAAGAAGACTTCGACAATACTTCCAATGCCACCCAGTGGTGGTAAGAACAGACCAACCTATCCGACAGGTGCTACACAAACCAGATTTGGTCAGTCGAATGATTGCATGGTCGATTGAACTCTCAGAGTTTGGAATCACATACGAACCACGACTTGCAATAAAAGCCCAAGCGTTGTCCGACTTCTTAGCAAAACTCACAACAGACAACGGTGACCCCAAGAAAGCCTTCTAGACCATTTTTACCGATGGATCGTCGAACCCAAAAGGAAGCGGGGCCGGAGTGATTGTCGAAAATTCTGAGGGTTTGACCTTGGAGCACTCCCTAAAGTTTGAATTCCCAACCTCAAACAATCAGGCCGAGTATGAGGCCTGCATCGCCGGTTTGCTAATGGCAAAGGATCTGGAGGCAACGCGGATCACGCTTTGCAGTGATTCCCAGCTAGTAACCTCCCAAATCCGAGGTGATTATCAAGCTAAAGAACCCCTCCTGCAGAAATACTTGAACAAGGTCCAGGAACTTTTGAAAGGTTTTGAAGAGGTCAAGATAGAGCACATCCCAAGAGAACAGAACTCCAGAGCAAACCTTCTGTTTAAATTGGCCAGCACGAAGAGCCCCAGCAACAACCAGTCAGTAATTCAAGAAACTCTCTCCTAACCCTCCATCACGGATCATAGTGTATCCCAAGTGGAGGACCATCAGCCATCTTGGATCACCCCTATACTAGGCTATTTGTAATATGAAAACCTACTGTCAGACCCGAAAGAAGCTTCCAGGTTAATAAAGACCGCGGTCAGATACACCATTTACAATGGCCGCCTCTACCGACGTGGTTTTTCCTCGCCCCTTCTAAAATGCTTAACCCCAACAGAAGCAGAGTACACCCTAGTTGAAATTCATGAAGGAAGCTGTGGTCATCACCTAGGAGGCAAAGCCTTAGCCCAAAAAGTATTAAGGGCAGGATTCTATTGGCCGACAATGGAAGCCGACTCTCAAGCACATGTTCAAATTTGCGACAAGTGTCAGCGCCATGCAAATCACTTTCAAGCCCCTTCTGAAGAGCTAATCACGACGTCGGTCCTTTGGCCCTTTTACAGATGGGGTATGGACATTTTGGGGCCGTTCCCCCAAGCCCCAGAGTAGTTTAAATACTTGGTGGTAGCAGTAGACTATTTTACTAAGTGGATCGAAGCCGAACCCCTGATCACCATCACCTCGGCGTGAATTCAGAAATTTACTTGGCGTCATATTATCACCAGGTTCGGCATACCGAAATCTGTCGTTACAGATAACGGTACCCAGTTCAAAGACAAAGTTTTTGAAGAGCTACTAGCCAGATTAAAAATAAAGCACCACTGCAGCTCCGTCGAGAACCCCAGGACAAATGGACAAGCCGAGGCTGCCAACAGAATCATCGTGCGAGGCTTAAAAAGGAGGTTAGACGAAGTCAAAGGGAACTGGGTCGAGCAATTTGACCATGTTCTCTGGGCATACCGGACCACTTCCCATTCCACAACGGGAGAGACCCCTTTCAAGTTGACCTATGACTGCGAGGCCATGATCCCGGTGGAGATAGGGGAGCCCAGTTGGCACTACCAACAATTCTCATCCGACAGCAACCCTGGTCTAATCAGAGAGGACCTGGACTTGCTCGAAGAAAAAAGAAACGTAGCTCACATACGGGATGCCGCCCTCAACCAGAAGACAGCGGCCAGGTACAATAAGAAAGTGGTCCCAAGGAAATTCCAGTCTGGCGATCTAGTGGTCAGGAGAGCCGACATAGGAGGGAAAAATGCCTCCCAAGGGAAACTAGCCCCTAATTGGGAAAGCCTCTACCGTGTCATCACCAATATGGGTAAGGGAGCCTACACCCTGGAAACGTTATCCGGAACCCCGGTCAAGAATTACTGGAATGCGGATAAACTAAGAAAATACTATAGCTAAATGCTCGTAGTGGCTTAACCCTCTAGTAGAATTATCTTTGATCCGTTCTTGTTTTGAATAAATATGTTATGTACGGACTTTCGTCCTCCCAATATCATCAATAAAATAGTTACTCAGGTATCAAGGTTAGTCAAACGTGCTGCTCTAACTGCTAAAATGTCAAATTGATAAGAGACAGTACAGATCATATGTACACACTCCTTCTTTATACCTAAGCCAAAAAGGGGTCCCAAAATCTATATGATTATTGGGGTACCTACCCCGGGCAAGGTTAAACAATGTTGATGCCTTAGGTAAAAAGGTTTTTGCGTAAAATGCCCTAAGCCAGGCGTTGCTCTTACCTATGTCTGTAATTCCAAACGCTTCCCATAGCAAGCACTAGAATATGGATTAAGGTTTTACTTTGCCTAAGTTTAAAATTTCTTGACGTTTGATTATTATAAGCGTTAGATTACAGACTAAGGCGTTATTTCTACCTAAGTCAAGTGGAATGTCATTCACTCAACGGTATGAGTGAAGGATCCCGGACCATGATTTTCTACGACGAACAGTTTTCTAAGTCCATTACAATGACTATGAAAATGGGCGTTGGACCCAAGTCAGACCATGAAAAACAAGAATGAATTGTTAAACAAAGTAATTAATTATAAAATCCCAAACACGGGGCAATTGTCCATACAAGCAACAAAACCCCACGCAGAGGGTAAAAAATAGGAAAAAGCAAGAAAAGCTTAAACGTCGGTCTCTTCCCCTTCCGGGATTTGAATAACCTCCGGGTTGCCACTAGGAGCTTTTGCGGCTAACTTCACAACAGCTACAAGTTGGCCGTTATGAAAGATTTTATCTGGGGTAACACCCTCCAAGTTAAGGTTGACCCCGGGATTCAAATGCTGGATTTGCGCCACAGCATTTTGGAATTGCTCTCCCCCGACCTTTCCAGCTACCGCGTCTAGCTCCTCTACATCCTTTTTGAGCTCTGTCACCTCGGCCCTCAGTGCGCCAATGCTTCTGTCGGCTTCAAACTTCTCGGTCTTCCTGGCAGCCTCAGAGTTCGCCAATGCCTTCTCCAGTTCAATGACCCTCTTTTCCAGTTCGACGGCCCTCGCCCTACTATCCTCGTTGGCTTTTAAAGACAAGGTCAACTTTTGGTTGATTTCCTCCTTTTCTTTCTTCAAAGTCTTCAGTTCTTCCGACGCCTGCCGATCAGCGTTCTCGATAGTCTCCTCGATGAAACGGATCTCGGCCGCTGCCCGGAGAGCTTGCCTCTGAAGTGCGGCTAAGGTTTGGGTTAGACCTTACTCGGTAATATCTTTGCCGCCTCACTCGCCACCCAAAATCGCCCGGATATGAAGGGGGCCGGGATCGAGAGCCCCGTGATGATTCGGCAGAAGTTCGCCCTTTCCCTTTCTCCGCCCCGATGACCTTCCATCGTGCTCGAAGGCTCTTCGACACCGCCTTTTTCTCCCTTTAAAATTGTGGGTAGGGGATCCCGGCTGATCTTGCTCTCCAATGACAACACCCCGGTCGGAGGAGTCCGGAATGGCTGTGGAGGAGGAAGTCGCAGTCTTCTTCCCCTTCCTCCGGTTCCTTAAAGATTGCAGGGTAACCATGGAAGACCTAGAAGTCATGTTGCTAACTGAAAAGAAACAGAAACAAATACAGTCAGCACATCACAAAACATTGATATATGAAGACAGAGCAAACACCTAGGGATACTAGGGGTAAAAACGCCCTAATTCCTACCTAATAAAGCGTAAAGAAGATCATCACTAGGGATATAAAGAACATCTCTAATATTGATGTTCCCATGCTTCTCAGCATATCGGGTTATGAACCTCGCGGTCCTAAGCTCCTCGGGATTAATATCTTCCTCCTATTTTTCAATCAAGTCGATGGGCACGTCCCAGCACCTCTGCGTCCAGTAAAGAGAAAATTCTGGCTCCCCGTCCGGCTTGAGGAAGAATGGTTGACATCCCTCCTTGGCTTTTACCTTGAAAAACGCAGTCTTAAACCCTTTGAAGCTTTCTTCGAAAACGTCAAAGGACTTACGACCAAGCCGGGATCAGATGACAAGCCAACTCGTTTGCCTTACCGTCCCCTGGGTGTTTATTCTTGTATAAAAATAAAAAAAGGTATTCGCCGAGCACTTAAGGCTCATCAACCGACAAAACCTCTCAAACGATATGATGTAGCCCCAATCGTTAGGATGGATCTGCGAAGGGGCCACTTGGAGAGTACGGAGAACGACCATTTGGAAGTTAGAAAATGGCATCCTAAGCCCCAACTTGAGAAAAAGTGACTCATACAGGAACATGAAGTGTGAACCTTCTTCTCGACAGGAGTACACTCTCTCACTCCAGTTTGGGCAGACAACTTCAAATTCGTCGTCTCGAGCTTTGTTCATAGTTAACTCCAAGGCAAATAAGGATTCTTGGAGTATGGCTTCGCTCGAAAACTTGGACTGATGATCCCATACGTCATCCACCACCCAGGGGGTCACCAAGGGACCTTATAATGAACTCGAACCGGCTCATCCTCTGTAGGATCACGGACGTCGTGAAGTGGGGGCTGGACTCAGCCTTTTTTCCTTTGGCCATGAAAATCCTGAGAACATCCAAAGAAGTCGGTAGCAACTGTCAGAATCAATAGTTTCATAGATTCAGACACAGGGAGAGCGAAGTAATCCAAACCTCCCCTACCGACCTCCTGTCCCACCAGAAACAAAACATTCAGGGGAACTCCTCCACCGCGCATGGCGCAGCGAAGATGGTGTTTCAGGGAGGCGACGAATTCTACCTAAATCACTAAGCTCTATCTGAAGGAAAGCAAAACCAGAAATGCGAAGCTACTCTACTCTTTAAAAAGTAAGTAACATACTGAAAGCGCAAATAACAAGAAGGTTGAAAGAAAGCTACTTACTATGTAAAGGCAGAATACTTGAACAATGGAGAAGCCGTGAGGGGAAAGCACCCAAAAAGAAGCCAAAGCTTTCGATGCACGGTGTTTACAGTGAAGGAGACCAAAAATGGTAAAGTGAGGAAGACGAACCTTTGACTCTTATTTATAAAGGGTTGAACGGTTAAGGGACATTTCTGTCCTATTCGACGCAAGTTCAAAAGGTGCTCATCATGGCTTGCGGAGCTCTAGGCACGTCCCTCTGATGAAATCGTAACACGTGGCCCACACAGCTGTAATAGCAGTTGAAAGGACGGTTACGCAGTGATTCAAGGTGTCGTACGAACGTTGGATGAGAACACGGGTTTGTACCGCGGATTCCAGCTCCAACTAACTATAAACATCACGGACAACGTGCTAACGCCGAGGTGCATTTGTGGTGGCGATTATGTCGGGTTCGCATTGGACCTATCCCGGTAATGTCTTTACTTGGTTATACCGGGATAAGCGTTGGACTCATCCCGGTAGCATTAGCTCGGTGGAAATATATATATATAATGAAAGTGCAGGACAAATACAGAGAATGTAAAGTCTATTGAATCATCTTCATTCCATACATCGTCATACAACCGAAAAAGAGGAAAAAGAAAATATTGAGACATGGAATATATAAAGATATCCCGAGAAAAGGGGCAAACATCTCCGGCTTCCTGGATCATACCCCATCCACATCTCCAAACCTCGGTCTCTTGAAAAAGTGGGTTAGTGATCTGATAATAATTTCAGCTTTTTAATGTTCTTTGTTTGATCTAATTGGATTCCATATGAGTTTAATTGTTAACATTTAGCTAAGTTTCTGATTTAGAATTATCTTTGGATGTTTATTGTGAAACTTTGCTAAAATGTGATTATAAACACTCATAAACGTGTTGTGATTTTCAGGAGATTCATGAGTGATGGAGTCCATTGGTTTTGAACTATTGAGAAGAGAGTTGAAGGACTTTAAAGGAATCAGTATCAACCCCTAGAAGCAAAGGGAGAAGAGTATGCACGAAGAATCAAGGCTGATTTTGATTATGTTGAACAACACGGCCCGTGTCAATTGACACGGGGTAGGCCGTGTCCTATTCTGAGTTTGAAGATTTGAAGAATTTGAACAACACGGCCGTGTCAAATGACACGGGGAGGCCGTGTACTCCTCGACTTCACGAGGAAGAGCCAATATCAGGCCTTGACCGAAAACACGGCCGTGTCAGATGACACGGGGTGGGCCGTGTTCCTCTCTGACTTGGAATGTTTGGAAATCTGCCACCAGAATAAGACACGGGTTGGGCCGTGTAGAAGGACACGGCCCGTGTCGTCGCACCAGGAGGTTAAGTTCGTGCTTTAATGTTAAATTAGGTTCCCAAACCTATAAATAGGGTGACTTTGAGCCCTTTAAGGTATTCTGGACAGAGAGAGCCGTCAAGGAGACTAAGAAAACACAAAGACCAAGAAGGGGAAGGATTCGATCGAGGATTGGAGACTCGGATTCGAGCGATCAAAGATCAATCACTCTCAAGCTTTGGAAACTAGTTTGATCTTTAGTTTTTCTTTTCTTCTTTTGTTCTGAACAATGTTTTCTTTTAATTCTTCTTCTGTTTTTGAATTTGCCATGTGTGGCTAAACTTCTTGATTGGTTAAGGGAGGAAGAAACTCTAGTTTTGATTATGTGAATCTTGCATACTTCTTTATATCAATACAATTATGTTTTTATTCATATGTTTCTCGTTCTTAAATCAATATAAAGGTTTTTATATTCTTGCCAAACTTCGAATGTGGTAAAACTAGGATTCTATGCTGCGGTTGCAGTGGTATGACTAATTGAGACATATGATCTAAGTAATTTAATCCCGGTGTGTGATTAGACCTTAGTGTGATTGGTTTTCTAATTCTTAATGCAATCATTAGGTAGGTGTAAGAAGCGGTTGCTTTACAAATAACTAATGGTTAGGGTTTGATTTGAGCGGTTCTTTAATTAAAGCGAAACTTAAGGAAAACACGGGATTCATCTCATAATCACATAAGAACATAATTGATCATGTTGGTATAAAGGGTATGTAAGTTAGCATAATCATATAAATCTAGTGGTGGATTCTATCTCTTAACCAATATCTTTAATTTGATAATTCAGTTTGTGTTTACTTGTTTTGATTTTAGTTCAATTTCTCTTTTTCGGTTTTAATCAACAAAACCCCTTTTACTTTTTAATTGTTTTATTGTTCACCGAGTTTAATCTAGGAATTGGATTAATAGTGTTAATTGAATTGGTTCTCTTCGTGGATCGACCCTTGCTTACTACAACCTTGGTTGCAAGGTTTTTATATTTTTGGTGGAACTTAGCAACTGTAGTTTTGATATTATATTTAATCACATTCCACACCACACCAAATTTTGGCGCGTTCTTGAACCGATCTTCTAATTGCGCTATTAATTTGTTTCCTATTTTTCTCTCTGTTTTTGTTTTAATTTTAATAGTTTATTTGTTCTTTTCACCTATCTTGAAGGTGTTCATGTCCCAGGTGAAGAGGTGAACGAGCAATTGAGGAATCTGCGGCATTACTTTGAACAAATCACTCGCAATTCACACTTCTTGACGTTGAAGTCCGCCTTCACATAGAACTCTCCACTTCTGCAAGCATCCGAGATATCCGAGCACGGCTGAAGAAGTGATGGCGAGAAAACACATTAAGGATGTTGGGTGCTCCTGGACTTAGACCAACAACCTCTCGTGCATAGAAATTCCCGAGAATGAAGAGGCATTTGAATTGAAATCTGGGTGATTCATCTGCTTACCATCTTTTAATGGACTAGCCGAGAGAGGACCCTAACAAGCATCCGAAGGAAATTCATGTTGTGTGTTCTAGCATGAAGCCTGCGGGAATTTCGGTGGAGCAAGTCAAGTTTGAGAGCTTTTCCGTTTTCCCTAAAGGACTCGCAAAGGAGTGGTTGTACTACTTGCCGCCCTGGATCAATTCAAACATGGCGGGACATGGCTCGGGCTTTCCTAGACAGATACTTCCTCGCATCAAAGGCCGCAACAATCGAAAAGAAATTTGCGGCATCCAACAAAGACATGGGGAATCACTTCATGAGTCTGGGAGAGATTCAAGAGATTGTGTGCTAGGCGCCCTCGACCAAATTAGTGAACAACTTCGATACAATGATTTCTATGAAGGTTTGCTAGGAATGGACCGCAACATGATTGATCTTTGCCGGTGGAGGAGCCTTGGTTGATAAGACTCCTCGAGAAGCCGAAACGATATCTAGAATGGCTGCAAACACTCAACAATTCTTTACTCGGAATGATACGAGAGTGAGAGCGGTTAAAGAGGCGACACTACTAGTCCGAGAATCAAATGACACAGTTGATTGCCATGATTCGAAGGCGATGGACACCGGGAAGGCACCAGATGTACACGTGTGGGATTTGTTGCTCTTCGGGACATCCCACGATATGTGTCCCACTTTGCAAGAAGACTCAAATGAAGAAGCCAAGGCGGTGGGGGATTTTACGCTCCATCTAAGAACTACAACCCTACTCCAACACATATAATCCGGGGTGGAGAGATCATCCAAACTTTGGCTATGCAAAACGACCTCAAGCTCAAGCGCCACCCCAAGCCTATGGTCCTCCGGGTTTCGGCAAAGGCAAGCACCCTTTCCTCCAAGGCAACCTCAAGTTCAGGCCCCTAGACAACCACGAGCCTTCGTTGGAAGATCTAGTGAGGCAAATGGCCACCAAGAATATTCGGTTTAGCAAGAAAACAAGGGCCACTATCGTACTTTGCAAACCAAGTGGGACAGTTGGCTACTTGAGATAAACAAGGTGCGAGTCGGACTTACAGAAACTTCCTCGCACCCGAGTGAGTGAACCCAAGAGAAAATGCTAGTCTTGTCACACTTGCGCGGTGGGAAGACACTTGACGGACCCACATCCGAAGATAAAGCTCACAATTCGAAGGAGGTAGATGAGGAGGGGCTCATTCTAAGACCCCAAGGTAAGTGTTTCTGACCCATGTCCTAAATATGTCACTAAGGCCCCTTTTCCGAGAAGCAGGTTGGTTAAAAACAAGAAAGAAGAAGCGGATAAAGAGATCTTAGAGACTTTTAGGAAAGTTGAAGTCAACATTCCTCTGTTAGATGCCATAAAGCAAGTGCCTAGGTATGCTAAATTCTTAAAAGAGTTATGCACTAACAAAAGGAAGTTGAAAGGTAATGAACGGGTCCAAGTGGGAGCTAATGTTTCAAATTGCTTTTAATAAGAAACTCCCAACTAAATGTAAGGATCCCGGCACATTCACTATACCTTGCACCATCGGTAATGCCAGGTTTGAGAGGGCCATGCTAGATTTAGGTGCATCCATTAATGTTATGCCTTTTTCTATTTATGCATCTTTACATCTAGGACCTTTAGAACCTACTGGAGTTATCATTCAACTGGCAGACAGGTCTAATGCATACCCTAAGGGGTGGTTGAGGATGTTTTGGTGCAGGTCAATGAGCTGGTGTTTCCAGCAGATTTCTATGTGCTGGATATGGAGGAAGACAAATCTCCCAACTCTGCCCCCATTCTGTTGGGAAGGCCTTTCCTCAAGACTGCCCGAACTAAAATTGATGTGCATTCGGGAACATTGACTATGGAATTTGATGGCGAGTTGATTAGATTCAACATCTTCGAAGCCATGAGATACCCGAGTGATGTCCATTCCTTGTGTTATTGATTCTTTTGATAATTTTGAATCTTTAATTTCTACTATTTTTGAGTCTAATCCATTTGATGTTCTTGATACGATTATGACTCGCGGTTTAGATTTTCGGGATTCAAAGAAGGATGGCCGGAGCGAGGAGGTTGATGAAGTGGTGGCGGCCTTTTACATACACTCTCTTCCACCTCGGAAAGGGCATGAGGTATCATATGTTGAATTACCTTTTACTACGATGTACCCAAACCTTCATTATGCGGGCACGAGCTAGAGTTGAAGGAACTACCCTCCCATCCCAAAATATATTTTCTGGGCGAGAAGAGACACTTCCTGTAATAATTGCTAAATCCTCACCAAAGAGCAAGAGGAGAGCTTGATTTACGTGTTGAAAGAACACAAGACAGCCATTGGGTGGACTATTGCGGACATCGAGGTATTAGCCCCTCCATTTGCATGCATCGAATCTTAATGGAGGAGGGGGCTAAACCAAGAGAGAACCACGAGAGGAGGTTGAATCCCCCATGATGGATGTTGTGAAGAAGGAGATCTTGAAACTCCTAAGTGTGGGGGTTATCTACCCCATTTCGACAATAAGTGGGTAAGCCCTGGTCCGGTAGTACCAAAGAAATCGGCATTCTTGTGGTAAGAAATGCGATAATGAGCTTATTCCCACTAGATTACGAGACGAGGGTGGCGTGTTTGTATAGACTATAGAAAATTGAATGTCGCCACCAAAAGACCACTTTCCTTTTTACCTTTTATTGATCAAATGTTAGAAAGGTTAGTTAATGGTCATTCTCATTATTGTTTCTTAGATGGGTTTTCGAGTTATAACCAGATTGCTATTGCTCAGGAAGATCGAGGACAAGACCACTTTCACTTGTCCTTTTGGCACCTTTGCTTATAGGCGAATGCCTTTTGGACGTGTAATGCACCAGGGGACCTTTCGAGAGATGTATGGTGAGTCTTTTTTCGATTACATAGAAAACATCATTGAGGTCTTCATGGATGATTTTAGTGTATTTGGGAATGGCTTTGAAAAATGTTTGGAACATTTAACTTTGGTTTTAAAGAGATGCATTGACACTAACCTGGTTTTAAATTGGGAAAAATGTCATTTCATGGTAGAAGAAGGTATTGTGTTAGGTCATGTAATCTCTGCTAGGGCATTGAAGTTGATAAAGCTAAGGTAGAGCTTGTGCGTTCATTTACCCCGCCCACAAGTGTGCGGGATATTCGTTCTTTTCTTGGTCATGCGCAGGTTTCTATCGGCGCTTTATCAAGGATTTCTCCAAGATATCAAGACACTCCACACTTCTCCAAAAAGATGTGTCATTTCAATTTAATGAGAAGTGTATGAAGGCTTTCACCACACTTAAGGAGTTGATGACTGAGGCACCTATCATTAGGCCACCGAATTGGGAGCTTCCATTCGAATTAATGTGTGATGCTAGTGACTTTGCGGTAGGGGCTTGTCTTAGGACAACGAGTTGATAGGATTCCTTATGCTATTTACTATGCATCAAGGACCCTAAATGATGCTCAATCAATTACTCTACAACCGAGAAAGAACTTCTTCTTTGTTGTTTTTGCTTTAGAGAAATTTCGATCATATTTAATTGGCTCTAAAGTAATTGTTTTTTCGATCATGCAAAGCATTGAAGTATCTATCGGCAAAGAAGGAAGCGAAGCCAAGATTGCTCCGATGGATTCTGTTGCTCCAAGAGTTTGACTTGGAAATTAAAGACAAAAAGGGAGCGAAAACTTGGTGGCGGACCATTTGAGCAGATTGGTGATGAAGAGGAGGACTTACCTATACCGTAAAAGCTTTCCTGGATGAGCACTTAATGGCTATCGCGACCACTATTCCGTGGTATGCGATATTGCCAATTACTTAGCCACCAAGGACTTTCGGCGTGAGCTGAACAAAGCACAAATGAGATAAGCGAGGAGTGATTGCAAGTACTACATTTGGGATGATCCTTACCTTTGGAAGCATTGCGCGGATCAAGTGATTCGAGATGTATCCGGATTCGAGACTCACTCCGTTCTATCTTTTTGCCATACTTATGCCCTGTGGAGGACATTTCGGTATGAAGAGGACGACCAACAAAGTGCTTGACAAAGGTGGTTTCTCTTGCCTACCATCTTTAAAGATGCTTATGATTTACGTAAGTCATGTGGCCGCCGTCGAGAGAGCAGGGTAATATTGGTCCACGAAATCAAATGCCTCAAACTCCCATAATCTTTGTGGAATTTTTGATGTTTGGGGCATTGACTTCATGGGGCCGTTTCCTCCTTCTTTTGGTTTCTCCTATATTCTTTTAATTGTGGATTATGTTTCCAAATGGGTGGAAGCTAAAGCCACCAAATCGATGATTCTAAAACATTGTGGATTTTGTGAGGTCCTTTATTTTTTCCGTGGTTTGGCACTCCAAGAGCCATCATTAGTGATCAAGGAACACATTTTTGCAACAAATTTTTGAAGCCCCGTTAAAAAATATGGTGTGGTGCACCTGGATCTCTACTCCTTATCATCCTCGGACTAATGGCCGACCGAGGTATCCAATCGGGAGATCAAGTCCATCCTCGAAAAAGCGTGAATCCTACGCGCAAGGATTGGAGTACTAGACTTTCTTTGATGCCTTGTGGGCTTATCGGACCGCATACAAGACCCTATTGGCATGTCCCCATTCCGATTGGTTTATGGGAAGCCCTGTCACTTGCCGGTGGAGCTAGAACACCTGGTCTTACGGGCTATCGTGCAAGTTAACTTGCACTTGGAAGGTGCTTAAAACGAGAAAACTCCAAATTCGGGAGTTGGAAGAATTGAGGAATGAAGCCTTTGAGAGTGCCTTCATTTACAAGGCCAAAACCAAAGCATTTCATGATCAAATGATCTCAAGGAAAAGTTTCCACCAAGGCCAAAAGTGTTGCTATACCAATTCGACTCAAATTATTTCCAGGTAAATTACGTTCTAAATGGATTGGCCCATTTGTAGTAACTCTGTTTTCCTTCAAGTGCAAACAGATCATGAACGAGGCCTCTCGGCAAGGCATTCAAGGTTAATGGGCACCGTCTCAAGCCTTACCACGAACTTCCTGGAGAATGCGAGGTTGAAGACATGCCTCTCCTCCATCCATCTTATGAAGCATAATGAGGAGCATCACAATGTCAATCGGTCGAGGACAATAAACCAAGCGCTCTTTGGGAGGCAACCCAATCAGATTTGCTTTCTTTTCCTTTCTCAAGTTTTGCGTTGTTTAGCTTTTTAGTTTAGCTTATTTTTAAGTGTTACTTGCTTACTGATGTCTGTTTCCTTGCTGCTATGTGTTTTGATTCGCTCAATTTTTAGTTTGATTGCTTGAGTTCCTGGTTTGCTAAGTGTTTGCGGTTTTGAGGAGAATTTAGAGTGCTTCTTGTAAGTCGGCCAAAGTACACGGGGTGGGCCGTGTCCCATGACACGACCCGTGTCCCTATCACAAAGATCCCATTACTTGCGAAAATTCACATCGGGGTGGGCGTGTCACATGACACGGCCCGTGTTTTCGAGGTAAGCATGTTTGGTAATCTTCCAGGCGGTACACGGGTGTGGCCGTGTCCTATGAC
Organism: Ormosia semicastrata; assembly: GCA_029884595.1. Taxonomy (NCBI): domain Eukaryota; kingdom Viridiplantae; phylum Streptophyta; class Magnoliopsida; order Fabales; family Fabaceae; genus Ormosia; species Ormosia semicastrata. The sequence goes on along the minus strand of JAQQTO010000046.1, from coordinate 8,016,521 downwards.
ACGGCCGTGTACTCGTTGCCCGACTTCTCCCATCGAGACAGTAGTACACGGGGTGGGCCGTGTCATATGACACGGCCCGTGTACTCGTACTCCATAGCGTCATTTAAACCCCGAGTTAGGGTTTCTTGCCCCAAATTCCTCTTTTCTTCTTCTTCCCTTCACCCTCACACCCATTCCTTCCAATCTTCACCATTACCTTCACTACCCTCAAATTTCCACCACATTCCATCATCCCCTTTGATTTATATCAATTTCCACCATCTCTCAATAGCAACTCTCTCCCTCCTATCCACCATCTCTCGCGCCACTTCTCTCCTCTCCATCCCCTTTCTCGATTTCACATTCCACATTCTTCATTTTTCTGTTTCCTCCGATAATGGGGCCTAAGAAGCGTGTCAAAACCACTGCTTAAACTGCTCGCTCCATCCCCATCACGCCGGCTCCCAGACGTGCTCGGTCTCCTCACCCCCACGTGAGCCCTCACCCCTCGGTGCCTATTCATCCTATCGATAGAAAGGTAGTGGTTCCCACTCGTTTTTAGATGTCGATACTCTTAGGGCCATAGGATTGTATGATGAGGTGTTTGCTCTTTTAGGTAGAATTGGTTGGGTTGATTTTGCTTTGTTCTGAAAGCCTACTTATCTTTGCATTGACTAGGGAGTTTGTTTCTAGTTTCAATCGTAAGCTTTACCTCTAACTGTCGATCAAACTAGATGGCCTGGGAAATCACCTTTAGGTTGCTAGGTAACTCCCATTCCATTGATATTCATATGTTTAGAGTTATTTTTGGTTTTCCCGAGGGGGAAAATATGTTACCCGTGATTTTAATGCCGATCATGTGTGGTCCGCCCTCACCGTACACGAGTCCGATGACTATGATCCTAAGATGTCGAAAGCTTCTCGGCTTCGGTCCCCCCCCATCGCTATATTCGAAAATGGTTAGCTAATACTCGTGTGGCCTGGGGGAAAGTCAAGGACCATTAGCCGTTCGAGTTGTTTTCTTACACTGCATGATTGAGGTGTACCTGTTAATGGGGGGTATTGGCTCTGTAACTAGTTTCACCATGTCGGGACCACTACAGCTGGTCGCATCGTGTTAGGAGGGTATGTCACCGCTATTGCGGATCACTTTGATTATTTGGATTTGTTGGAGGAGGCTAGGTTCAGGGTTCCAGTGCTATTGATGGGGCCATTTTGGTGTCCATGAAGCTCTGTACTCGTATTAATGGTGCTCGTCTTGCTTGGCGCCGATGGAGCTGCCTTGCCTGAGCGATCCGGCTCCCGAGCCCCACGTGAGGATATTCTTTCTCCCTCCTCACCGAGTTTGCGGATGATGCGGGTCCTTCTACTCACCAGTGCGGCTTTTCATATGCTACTATTTTGGCCCGTCTTGACTGCTTGGAGGTGGATCAAGCAGCCCGTTTCCAGCGCTTAGAGGATCGCTTTCAGGCTCTAGAGGTTGCGCAGGATCGGCGGATGGATGCCATTGATGGCAAACTTGATCTTTTGCTGCAGCATTTTTCATCTCCCCCTCCCCCATCTTGATGTATTTTCCTTTTCTTTTTGAGGCTTTGTCCTTCGTTTTGCTGGATTACTGTACATTGTTTTGATTACTTTTGATACTCTTTTGTATTGAACTGAGTTTCATGATGGCAGAATTCCTTTCTTCGCATATACTTTGTTTATTTACTTGGTTTCATTTTATCTGTTGTTGCTTTGACATTGAGGACACCGTCTGCTTTTAAGTGTGGGGGAAGTTTGGGTTTAAGCCTCATTGCACATTCGATCTTAATGGCATATCGGTGCATGTTTGTTCTAACTGGTTTTTAGAGTATGTTGAGCAATGAGCAAGTGATTGATTTTTAATTGGATAGGTTTTTAAGCCTAAAGGAGTTGACTTTCTTGCTTCTAAATTTGCACTGAGAGGTTTTTAAAATTGAAAGGGTTTTGAGAATTTGATAAAATTTGAACCTAGGGAGTTTTTGGGCCTAAATATGAATGACTAATTTTAAGTCACTTCTGTTCTTTGTCGTGTGATTCCACTTGTGATTATATGTTTTTCAGAACTTGATTTGACTCTCTTTAAAGTTGCAAATGATCACTGCACATTTTTGAGATGATAAAGGCATTTCTTTCTTTTAGCCACTGGCCAAATAGCTATCCTGGTATTTTGATCCATTGTTTCACCCCTTTGAGCCTGAATGATATCCTTTCTTTTTATTATAGCTCAATACAAGCCTAATAATGAAAAACCATTGCTACCCTACCTTAGGGAGTAGAAGAGCTTAATAATTATGTTGGGAATTGTGTTTGAATAAGTGTGGGGGTGATTACATAGTTTTTATTCAAAAAAAAAAAAAAGCTCTCAAATGAAAAAAAAAAAAAAAAAAAAAAAAAAGAAAAAAGAGAAGAAGAAGAAAAAGAAAAGAAAAGAAAAGATTGGTTGTTGAAAAGAGAAAATCAAGCGAAAGATGAAGATGGATTGAAAAGTGTCATCAATTGTGTAAAAATGTTTGATCTTTATATTTCCCTATGCTCTTCTATTTCCGATGGTTTAACTTGATTTATCCTTGATATATCTTACCTTGACCTTGACCCCATTACAACCTGATCAAAGACCTTTTGATCTTTGCGTGCATGTGATTTAGGTGATGGAGAAGTAGAGGCTTGTCAAGCCTATGGTAAGGCATGTTTTCATGAGTTGGTTGAGAGTGAATACAAGCCAAAATACTTGAGTGAAAGAGAGTACATCTGTGAGGATTTATCATGTTGGCTTAACCCTGATTTTGGATTGACCTGTCTTGCGGATTTGGATTCTGAGAGAGAAAATTCTGAATACTTAGATTCCTTTAAAGGATTGATGTGTGTAGATCTTTGCTCATTGTTCAAGTACTTTCATTACTTTTTGGGAAGCATGTGCTTGATTTTATGTTTTTGCCCGGGAGTGCAAAAGGATAAGTGTGGGGTATTTGATCCGATAATAATTTCACTTTTTAATGTTCTTTGTTTGATCTAATTGGATTCCATATGAGTTTAATTGTTAACATTTAGCTAAGTTTCGATTTAGAATTATCTTTGGATGTTTATTGTGAAACTTTGCTAAAATGTGATTATAAACACTCATAAACGTGTTGTGATTTTCGGGAGATTCATGAGTGATGGAGTCCATTGGTTTTGAACTATTGAGAAGAGAGTTGAAGGACTTTAAAGGAATCAAGATCAACCCCTGAAGCAAAGGGAGAAGAGTATGCACGAAGAATCAAGGCTGATTTTGATTATGTTGAACAACACGGCCGTGTCAATTGACACGGGGTAGGCCGTGTCCTATTCTCGAGTTTGAAGATTTGAAGAATTTGAACAACACGGCCGTGTCAAATGACACGGGGAAGGCCGTGTACTCTCCGACTTCACGAGGAAGAGCCAATATCGAGCCTTGACCGAAAACACGGCCCGTGTCGGATGACACGGGGTGGGCCGTGTTCCTCTCTCGACTTGGAATGTTTGGAAATCGCCACCGAGAATAAGACACGGGTTGGGCCGTGTAGAAGGACACGGCCGTGTCGTCGCACCAGAGGTTAAGTTCGTGCTTTAATGTTAAATTAGGTTCCCAAACCTATAAATAGGGTGACTTTGAGCCCTTTAAGGTATTCTCAAAACGACGACGAGAGAGAGTCGTCAGGAGACTAAGAAAACACAAAGACCAAGAAGGGAAGGATTCGATCGAGGATTGGAGACTCGGATTCGAGCGATCAAAGATCAATCACTCTCAAGCTTTGGAAACTAGTTTGATCTTTAGTTTTTCTTTTCTTCTTTTGTTCTGAACAATGTTTTCTTTTAATTCTTCTTCTGTTTTTGAATTTGCCATGTGTGGCTAAACTTCTTGATTGGTTAAGGGAGGATGAAACTCTAGTTTTGATTATGTGAATCTTGCATACTTCTTTATATCAATACAATTATGTTTTTATTCATATGTTTCTGTTCTTAAATCAATATAAAGGTTTTTATATTCTTGCCAAACTTCGAATGTGGTAAAACTAGAATTGCTATGCGCGGTTGCGGTGGTATGACTAGTGAGACATATGATCTAAGTAATTTAATCCCGGTGTGTGATTAGACCTTAGTGTGATTGGTTTTCTAATTCTTAATGCAATCATTAGGTAGGTGTAAGAGCGGTTGCTTTACAAATAACTAATGGTTAGGGTTTGATTTGAGCGGTTGCTGAATTAAGCGAAACTTAAGGAAAACACGGGATTCATCTCATAATCACATAAGAACATAATTGATCATGTTGGTATAAAGGGTATGTAAGTTAGCATAATCATATAAATCTAGTGGTGGATTCTATCTCTTAACCAATATCTTTAATTTGATAATTCAGTTTGTGTTTACTGTTTTGATTTTAGTTCAATTTCTCTTTTCAGTTTTAATCAACAAAACCCCCTTTTACTTTTTACTGTTTTATTGTTCACCAGAGTTTAATCTAGGAATTGGATTAATAGTGTTAATTGAATTGGTTCTCTGTGGATCGACCCTTGCTTACTACAACTGGTTGCAAGGTTTTTATATTTTTGGTGGAACTTAGCAACTGTTTTTGATATTATATTTAATCACATTCCACACCACACCAGTTAGCTTTGCAGAACATTGACAAACCGGGATCATAATCCCGAAGAAAATGCCAAAGTTCCTTGCACTGCTTCTCCGCGGTGCAATTAAAGATCGATATCTTCTTTCGCTCGTTGGAAGGGGTACGACCTCTCTAGCTGAAGAATCCTCCGCCGGTGTCAACCATTCCAAGTTGCCTCAAGTCACGGAGCAGCTACAACGGCCTTTCCACCCCGGAACAGAGTGAAGCCACTCCGGAGTAGAAATCCTCCGCTCACTCGTTCTTCTCCCACCTTCTCGACGGATAACGGCAGAAGCGGATACCCGCTGCTTCCTTGAAAGCAAGTCAAAGAAAGCAGACCACCCCAGGTTGCTCCAAGAGGGTCCTCGCTTCCTTTGTCTCGGCATCCTTACATATTCAGCCGTTACTACGAAGAAGACCGGCCAGGTGCTTTCAAGTAGCCCGCCAAGAAGATGGAGAAAGGAACAGTGTGCTCCGTCGGGTCCCCATGCAGTAGTAGACGAAGGCATTGTCTCATCCTGGTAACACGTTGGATCAGATACCGCCGCGTACGCCAGGAGAGAAAGGCTCCCGCCTCCCTAAATACATAGCAACCCAGTTTTACGCCAAAAAAGAAAGGCCCCTGTCGAAAAGAAAAAATGCTTGGGGAAGATCAAACCTCTTCAAAAACTTTGAAAAAAATAAAAGTATAATATCTGCAGATGATGAAGCTCTCTTCATAAAAGAGGGAAATGAAGAAAGAACTACACTCATTCCCCTGGGAGAAATCATCTCTGTTCGACAATGAAAAAGGAGGGAATGCAAACTCACGGAGAAGTATTCACTACTTATAGCATGCATGAGGGATTCTGATTGGTCCCGTAAAAGGTGACCTGATCCCATGAAGTCAGCCAAAATAAATGCTTTTGATCTCTGGTTGGTCACAAAGATAGGGAGCAGTTGAAAAAATCCGTGTGAAACTGACGTTTTCTTTAAAGAACCATTACTTCCCAATAAAGTCTAAGTATCAGTTTCCCAGAGAATCGCAGATTATTACCACCAGAGATCGCGTTCGGGATTTACGTCGGATATGTATCTAGTACTCATACTTGGGGGTAGTGATCTTTGCTTATAACTGAATAGGTCAAGAACGTCGGTAATAACCCGGGGTTTAACACCTATCCGTCGAATTGCCATATTAGCCATCTGATGGTTGATCTGTTCTAAACTTGACTCTGGTCTGTCTCATCCAAGAGCCAAACTGGGGGCAACTGTTCTGGACCGTGATCCGGGATCTCGCTCCATGGGATCAACCCGGCATGTACACTACCGGACTCTCCTAGCTGGCGTAGAGGAAGACTCACGACGTATTCCAGACCACGGATTACGGTCCTAAAGTGGCGTTGGAATATGACATCGCAGCTGATAGATTCATACAAGATCAATCCCTAAATATCCGCAACTGTCGATCATCAACTTACGATATTATAGGATTTATAGATATCCTTGATGATTAGATATTTTCCTTATATTAATCCCGGATTTATAGGGATGTATCCTATAATAATGGAAATGTGATCATCATCTGGATACTAATCCTAAATTACCTGCATTCAATAAGAATCCCATTAGGAATCTGTATACACTCTATAAATACAAGGCTAAATCATCTTAGTAAGGTAACTCTGAATCCAGTCTCTTAAACCTTCTTGTGCACTGCCTGACTTGAGCGTTGGAGTCCCTTTGCAGGTACCCAACCCCCTGTGCTACACGCTCAGTTGCTGCTCAAAGGAGGAACCACCGTAACATGTCTATCTCAAGTACTCCTCTGAATCTGATTCAGAACAAGTTGCCCTCACGGTAAATGTGGTTCACACGGTAATCCCAATATTCTTTTTAACTCTTAGACTCTTACTTTGTTTAAATTTGTGGTAAGAGATAAAATAGAGTGAGATGAAATGAGATATAATTTTATTATTTGAATTTTTAAAATAAAAATAAAATAAAACAATATTGAAATGGATTTGGAATGAAATGATATTGAATAAAATCTATTCCATCTCATACTATTACACACTATACATTTTGTTTCTCAAATTAGAAATATGCGTTGAGATAGGTTATTATTTTATTAATTTAAATATAAAATTATTTCATTATCTAATGAGAACACTCTCTTTTCCATTCTCCCGGGCACATTGCTCTTTCCCACTCTCCTTTATGTCTCTGCTCAACGTCACTTTGCCTATCAGTGCCTAGCTACGTACTTTCTTCAGTCAAGGTAAGTAAAAATGAAAAACCTTGTTTCTTTTTCTCTATTTTTCAATTTCTTTTGCTATCATTTCATTTCTCAAATCGGGGGTGTTTGATATCTGGGGTTTGGGTTTTTTGTTTATCGGATGAGTAATACTCATTATCACGAAACTGTTTTCGTAGGAAGTCCACGAATGTTAATTTGGCAGTGAGTTGTGGTGGCCAAGTTGATATCACCTCTCTAATTAACATGCAGATTTTGGTATTTATTTGACTTTCCGATGTTATATTTATTGATTTTCCTCATTTATTTTATCCAACTTCATGTTATTATTCAAATATTATCATCTACAGTGACGTAATTTGGTCATCCAATTTCATGTTATTATCCAAATAATATTGATGATTAGAACTTAAATTTCATGTTATTTTCCTCGTTTAATATACATGATAATATAATATAATATAAAAAAGATAATATGATAGTATAAAATATGATAATATAATTAATGAGATAAAATATAATCTTATTTTTTGTTTAATAATAAAAGAATAAATTAATTAATTATATAACATTTTTTAAAACTAAAATATCATTTAACATAAAAGTCAAAATAATTAAAAAAAATAAAAACCTTATACAACTCTTCAGCAGAAACCAGCATCATAACACCAACACACCAATCCAGCCACCTCCTGCAACTGGATGCCGTCGCGCCTCACCCCTATGAACCACTACTTTCTGTGGACTCAGCTTCAGTTGACGAGCTCACTGCAAAAGAAGTGCACAAACGCTACGACGGGTTGGTCATGGTTCGAACCAAAGCCAACAAGGGGAAAGGGGCTTGGTATTGGGCGCACCTTGAAGCCATGTTGGTTCACAACACTGAAACAAGTCTACCCAAAGCTGTGAAGCTCAGGTGTTCTCTCTGTGATGCTGTATTCTCCGCTTCCAACCCTTCTCTCAAGCGTGGAACTTGCCCTAATTTCAATTCTGCACCCAAACCTATTTCCTCTGTTTCCCCCACCGTTGCCGTCATGGCTTCCTCGCCTTCTTCTTCGGCAAACCGCAACCAGCGCAAGAGAACTTTGGCTTCCGGCAGTGGTGTTAGGAGAATACCGCATCCTCCTTTCAATCGTTTGGAGAATACTACATCATCATCAATCTTATTAGGGAATACCACATCCCCGTCAATCTATTTGGGGAATATCACATCCCCTTCTACACAAACATGCAATAGATATTAGTAATTGAAAAAGTATCACACAAATCACACACAAAATTTAACGTAATTCGGCTAATATGCCTACATCCACGGATGAGAAGAGTCAAATCTACTATCAAAATAAATTTAGCCTGTAGGCCTTACAAGACAATCTCTCTCAGACTCTCATTCTCACTCTCATGACCCAACCAATTCTCAAATACAAGTATTTCTAACTCATCCTTCATAATTTTCTATTATAAACAAATCTCTCACAAATCTTATTCATATCTCACAAATCTCTAACATATTTTTCAAATCTTTTAACAAGTCTTTAACATATCTTGACATATTTTTGTCCTCTCACAAATTTTATTCATATCTCACCAATCTCTAACATATTTTTTAAATCTTTTAACAAATATTTAACATATCTTGACATATATTTGCATATCTTCACAAATAGGAAATTAGCGATAACAATCTTTAATGGAATTTGGGTCAAACTCAACAATCTTCACCTTGATACAAATTTCATCATCATCTCTAAAAAATAATCTTCAAATCTTCAAACCTTAAAATCTATCATTATCAATAGAACACGCCGCTTGACCTCCATGTTAAGAAGACTTTCGACAACACTTGCCGCCATTCATAACGCTCAATCTTCCAAATCTTCAAATCAAATCTCCGTGCTTGCACCGTCGTTATATGGAACACGTCGCTTGACCTCAATGTCAAGAAGACTTTCGACACATCTACTGCATTTGTCGCCATCATAACGAGACATGTCACCTGATCTCCATTGTCAGACAAACTTTCGACACAAGGGCCCAAAGGAACCATACCATCTCCTAGATCCTTGAATCACCGGCTCTGATACCACTTGTTGGGAGAATACAGTATCACCCTTTCAATCTTTTGGAGAATATCACATCATCATCAATCTTATTAGGGGAAGAGATAGAATTATCAGCTTAGAATAGAATAAAATGATTAAACTTGATTTCATTATATTATTAGATGAATGTAACAAATATTGAATAGGAATTGATAGTATTAATTTATTAAATCAAATTTTCTTTATACGATACACAAAATATTGGTTAAAGGAATTTGCCATGTCTGAATTCTTCAATTTAAATGTTATTGTCCAAATATTTAGCCCTTTCCTCTTTTTTTTTTAACTTATGTTTGAAAGGTAGGTGGTCTCCAAAAAAATATATTAGATAATAGGAAAGAAATTTTGATACTTCAAATTTCCAAAAAAATATCAACACAATTAATATAATATACTAATGACATTAGTTGATGTCATTTGCGTACATATTAGAAGGAGGTTTATGATAGTCTAAAAAATAATAATAATAATTGATATAATTTTTAAGAGATAAAATAGTTTTTAATTAATATAACTAGTAGATAATAATTTAAAATATTTCTATTAATTTTTTAGTTAAAAATAATTAAAGTTTAATATGTTTAAGATAAGGATGATATGGAAGAAAAAATTATAATGCTTATCATTTCATCACTTTTCATTAGTATTTTCATTACTATCAATAATTTGTTTTTGTTGAAATAAAAGGTATTTATTTTTTAGTAGAAAATTTTATAATAGGATAGAATCCTTATTCAATAAGAAGAGAGAAAGTAGTTAGTTGTCCAGCACATATTTATGGATAATATTTAGTAGAGATGTAAGAATAATAGTGAAACATTTGTAGGATAAAGGAGATTAAGAGTTATTACAAGCATTATCATGTACCATTATATTGATATATTGGTGTATAGGAGGGGGATTTATTTTTCTAACAAATCTCATCTTCGGTTTTAGGTCAGACGTCATTTGTTCTCAATCAGTACAATTAGCAGTGAACATGCACTTTATTCTTGATAGGTAGTCGACTTGTTTGCTTGCCCAAGCATCAACATAGACACAGAGGTAACCCAAACTATAATGTCTGGTTTATATGGTGTCAGAGATTTATAGCTTCAGAATAAAATAGCATAATCTTGTAACTACAGTTCATTATTCTACGGCATCTTTTGTTCAATATTTTGTGAGTTAACAGAATGTCCTCCTATGATCGTTTGCTTTCAAATTGATTTAGCAGCTGAAGTGACTACTGAATGCTCATGCGTTCCGTCACAACAAACGAATAAGAAACAAAGATTACAGTAATTATTTGGTATGTCCGGCTAACAATTGGTTTTGCGAATTCAATTCTAAGTTACTAATTCCTCCAGAAAGAAAGAGTAGAGTCTTCACCGCAGAAAATGGCTGGTCACCTTATTCAATACTATTGTCACTCATTTAAAGGGGGAAAAAAAGGCACAAAATAGCAGCCACCCAAATAAACAGCGGAAGTGGGTGGAGAGAAACATTTACTTTTAATATGATGTTGGGTTTTTTTTTGGGGGGGGGGGGTGGTGGTGGTGGTAATTCCTAACATTTCTATTACAAAAAAAGGTTAATATTCGTTTGGCAAAAGGAGTTGTCAAAATCCAATGCTACAATAATAAATCATTCAGAGGGCTTAACACACATCTATTCTATTGTGGAATTGATCTATGATGTCTAATTAAACTTCCTATATCACAAACACAACAACAAAGGCCACTTTCATTTAAGGTCGATTTCGTGATTCCAAAAGACCCATGTACAAATGAACGGATCGGGGAGAAAAAAGAATATAGAAAAAGAATGCATTGCCTCCAGCATCCTGTTGTGTATTGCCACTTTTAACAGAACCTTTCACAACACTTGGGTAGTTCATATTCCACTCTTCCAAGTTAGAAATCTTCTAACTGTTATTGTTAGTCTCCTGACTCTGATGCATTGAAAAAAGAGAAAACTCCATATGGATTTTCATGTGGAATTTCAAAATAGATCCATATTCTGAGAAAGCCCCCGTGAAAATAGCAGGGAGTCCCTGTTGCTTGGAAGTTTGACCTTCCCGTTATATGATCAATCTTTGTCACTCAAAATGCAAATATACATGAGAATCCATTAGTCACTTCCGCTGCCAAGTCTATCTGAAAGCAAAAGATAGTGTGTGTTTGGGATAGCTGCAAAAATTTGATTATGCTTAATAATCGATTATTGTATAAAAGTTTTTTGTTATAATCGATTATAATTGATTCATTTTTATGTTTGGATGCATTAGCTGTAAAGCGATTTTAAGTTAATCTAATTCGTTTGGATGATATAAAAAGAATCGCTTTTATATATTAAATTACTAAAATAGGTATAAAATGATTAAAAAAATTATTTGATTGAGAACAAAATAGTATTTTACATATCAAAATGTAGAATAATCATAAAATTAAAATCATAAAACTTTCTTCAATAAAAATCACTTTAAAAAGCTTTTTATTTTATATTGAATTTAGGTAAAAGTTTAAAAATTTAATTTTACCAAACACGATTAAATACTATTCAAACAGCTTTTTTCTCAAAAAAAGCTGTTGAAAATCGTATCCAAACATGCACTAAAGGAAAGAATTAAATTATGGACATGTTTAACTCAAGGCAGATGGATAGAAACGACAAAGAGTTAACCAAACACCTGATGTTCGTTTCCCTTCCATGGCTTCTTTCTTCTCTTGACAACTTAAGCAAAGGAAAGGTCCATCCCAGGGGCGCAATTTTCCTGGGTTGGGCGCACCCTCATGTATCGAAATACCCTCCCCTGGTTTAATCTCTACTTGACACACGGCACACATAAACAACTTGAACATGTTGCAGAGTGGATATTTTGTATCAAACCTGCATTTCAGACAAACATGTTTTCATGTCAAGAGAGACAACTAGAGAGCATGCTGCTAACATTAACAACACTTATTACAAAAACAAACCTCTCTGAAAGCATAGCAGATCCTTCCTCGTATAGTTCCCGTACCACATCTGGCTCCATGTATCCTTTCTCAATATAAGAAGATGATTCAGAGGATTTTTTGCGAAACATGGACTTAAACATTCCTTGTAACGGTTTCTTTTGTATTGGCACAGAAGTAGGTGGCTTCTCCTGGGGTAATATATCAATAACAATGCAGGTTGTATCATCTCTGAGTCCCTTCGCTTGCAAAGCTTCCTGAAGGTAGAAAAAAGACAGCAATAAACGGTAGAAATAAGTAATGCATACCACAAAATGACAAAAGTTACAAGGTGAAACTAGAGGACTCAAAAATTATTCAAAAGATGTGCATCAAGCATACTTTCACAATATGTGGTGCTGCAGCCTCCGCTGACATGCCACGACAACAATCAAGGGCCATTTCTGCAGTTAGAGCATCCCAGACACCATCACTGCTGATAATAAGCCTGCCTCCGGCGGTGGATACCTGCATAAACAGAAACAAGAAGGGCAAAAGAAGGAATTAAAATCTTCAGAAAAACAAAATACAAAAGGATTTACAGCAACAAAGCAAGAAAATTTCATTTTGACTTTTAAAAGGCAACAGATAATCTTAAGAAAACGATTGACAAATTCAGTGCTCTTTTTAAGGGGTAGAAAATCATGCTATGAAGAAATTATTTGTGCCTATGAAACAGATATGGAAAACAAAGCAGAATTAAACTTAATTAGATAAAGGAATTATATACACTAAAGTAAAATTAAGAAGGGAAGCAAGAGAAAAATAACTAGTCAACATAAGCCCAATATTGCTGTGTGTGCAGGGGAGAGCAGCAACTGACCTTCACTTGCTTTACATATGGTACAGGGACAATAAATTCACCAACATCCATATCACCAATGGATCGTGAAAGACACAAGCCACCAGGCCAACATCTCAAAGGACCAACCTATAAAAAACATTAATCTAGTCAGGCATATAAACATAACTCAAATGCAAATTTCTTCTAAAGAGAATATTAGTAAATCACAAAGGAAAATTTATATATCATCATATATGGCCAGTATAACACCAAAAATATAAACAACAGTTTCCAGAAAAGATTGTAAAAATTTAATGACCTATGTAACGAGTACTGTTAGTGGAAGACATGATCCTATGACTAGCATCAATTATCTTGCCTCTTGATTCTCCATGGTATGATTGACCTAGTTTATTTCTTAATCTTTGATCATGTAGTTTAACTGGCCAAGCATCATGTACAAAAAAATAGTATTGCTAGAGGGATCAAACCCATTTTACAAGCAGTCCCACTGCTTTGTTTTTAGTAGTGGTGTTGGTCCTTTTTTTTTGGGGGGGGGGGGGGGGAGTTGTTGAAGCTTTTTAGGCAGTCAGTACCATCTGAGTTGAAAAGGGATCACAATTAAAAGGAAATGTACCTCTGCGCCTCCACCTGTATTTAGCCGACCAACCTCAGCCCCACTAGAGGTGATGCGCACCCTCCTGATGACAGGAAAAGAAAGGGTGAGACTGTGCTGTAATGTAATGAAGCAATTGCAAAAAGTTGTTCAACAAAAACATTCCAGTAACAACTTACTCCTCTTCATTGGTTTCTAGTCTATGATCCGCTGACAAGTAATAAACCCCACCTTCGGAAGGTTCAAGTATGCAACGGGAATCACCAACTGATGCAACTGTTACAATCCATCCTTCTATAATCACAAAGGTAACAGTTGTTCCCGATGTTTGTGCTGTACAAGTGAAGATAATATATACAAATCAAACATACAACTTATGAAAATAAAAAAAATTCATTAAACTCAAAAATATAAGAACTATCAGTCACAGTCAGTTACACAAGTTGAATAATTTTCATTAGTAATTGACGTTCTTCAGCAAGCAATTATATAATATATATATCCGATATGTCTAAAAATAGCTGAACCAACTCTACTGTCCATACGAGTAAAAAATATTACACCGTTCTCAATCACCATGCCCTATGCATTAGATAATGTGAAGCTCAAGCTGCAGAAAATATAAGTACTATTTAGAAATTTTATTGACATGGCCAATTAAAAAGCTCAAAAAGAGCTTTGAGCTGGGCTAGTAGCAATCTACCAACAGAGGTTAGAAAAAATTGCCACGGTTTCACAATATTGTCAACATGTTCAGCATGCATCAACTTTTTGTTTCCCCTTTTATTCTTTAATTTTTTTTAACTTTGAGAATTGGGAATATTTACAAGTTGTTTTGGTAATATTATTAGGAAGATTCCAGATGGAGTGCATGAATTTGCCTCATAACCAAATAATTAATAAAGGCCAGAGCAAACACTACAAGGAAGTAACTAGTAATACCTTTCTGTTGAAAATCTTTATCAGTTTTTACAAAGCCTGCAACCAAAGCCCTAGACAATGCTGCTACCCACTCATCTCTGTTAAGATCTGAAGGAGTCGCACTTAAAACGTTGTTTAGAAGATTCTCCTTGGCATAAATAGCGGCAGCAGATCCGTTGTGTCCATCAAATAGCTGTAAAACTGCTACATTAGAAAATGCAAATGCAACATGAAAAAAATACAGAAATGCAGAAACCAGGAAAAGAAATATATAGTTTATTGAGACAAGCATTCAATGCATAAATGGCTAAAATATTCTTGTGATCAAATTAATATGAGTTAATAAAAAATGAAAACATAGTTGCTTTTACATGCACACAAACAAAAGCTATCAGAGAACAAAACCGCAATATGAAAATCATGGCTAAGAGTTAAAAAAAATGCCTTGGCTACTAACAATAAAGTCAGTAATATGGTCGTCCGTGTTGATAGAGACATTATATGCAACTTGCTAAACTCTTTCGAGTTTTGACAGTCTAAATCAGCTATGAACTAGAAGTCAAGTACATCAAAGCATCAAATATAAGCAAAATTACAAAAGATTTGGTTCTAAGAAACTCAACAAAAACTACCCAATCAACAAGCAGAATTCATTGTGCAGCTTTCACTGTCATGTCATCATGCCATGTCATGTATCATATGTAAAATAAGACATCACACACGTTGACTTAATGACTTCTGATGCAACACATGAAAATCTGTTGATAAGTTATAATCCATAAAATCCGAATTAAAAACGCAATTGTGATCGTGGGAGAAAGAAACAGACCCCAAAAACAGAATACGTAGAGACCCCATCTCCTACCACCCTTTGGCATTCCGTCTTTAGGAGCGTGAAATCCTCTCCTTTCTTGCTCTGGCTGGCTTGGCCGTGTGCAATCTCCGCTTTCTCAGTTTTCTCGTTTGCCAATTCACGCTTCAGAAGCACCGAAAGGGGAACGGTTTGGTGTTCACTCCGAGTAGACATTGTTCACGCCGATCAACCTTAACTTTTTTGAATACGACCTAAAGCAGAAGAACGCGCTCTGCTTTAATCCTTAATCCTCCATGTGGTATTGTATTACAACAAAATCCTAAACAATGAAACAATCAATCATATATTAACGAAACATCTTAATGCCAATTCCAATGCTAATCCAGCATTTATTCATAGATATATATGGAAATGGAATCAACAACCAAATCTACGCCACGACAGAAAAATATCGTAATGTATACCATCGGTGCTGTGAATAATGAAATCCAAATAAGGAAGAGAAATTATAAACATTGTGTCCTAATCATTTAGTTAGTTAGTTAGTTAACAAAAACAGAAGGTGGATGCAAACAAGGGAAAAGGAAAAGAAAATTTACCAGGAAGAAGGTTAAGAATGGCGATCAGGCGCGAAAATATGGAGATACGTTGAAACGGAGTGATCGAAAAACGCGGATCCCGGCGTTCTGCAAAACTTCCATCATTGATGCAGAAAAACACTCTCACGTCCAAATGAAACCATCTATATCTCCGTCATTTCCTTTTTCTTTCTCAATTTTTTTAAAAAAAAAAAAACGTAAAGACAATGCAGACATGGCAAAAACGCATCGTTTCTTTAGCTCGGCGCTAACTACACGAGCCATTTTGGAGCCACCGAGCCAGCGTATATCCTGCTTTATTTATCTATTTATCTATAGAAATGGGATAGGGCCAGGTCAATATCAATGTTTTTGATTCTTTGCTGTTGCGGCGTTCTGTGAATTCAATTTAGTCGATTATACACTGACTCATACTTTATGTTCTTTTATTTTTTTATTATTAACTCATACTTTATGTTCCTATCCCATGGTCCACGATTGAATTTGGATTCCTTCTCCGTAAACAGTAATTTTGACTTATATGCCAAAAAATAATAAGAATTACTAAGAACCTCTCTAGTCAAGTCTCTACATAAAAATTACATGGGTATCATCTGGAGATCCAAAAGCGCCCACTGTTAGAATTCAACATTCCATTGGGCCCTACATTTTCTTTCTGGAATTTCCTTATCCACTCAACACAAGGTAATTGGCTCATCATATCAGACAATTTGCTTATGCGTTATGACATGACATGGTTTTAATTAATTTCTTTCTTGTGTTTTTTTATCCTGAATCGGTGCGATTAAGGCCATGTGGGCCCAGCAATTTGAAACAGGAGGGCATGCAAAAATACGTGTCTCCTTGCAAAAGCAAAAGTATTGAGTGTACAAGGGGTGACCAATGGCAACTTGGTAAGTGACATAAGAATATGAAAGCGGTGGTTAATGAGGCTGAATGGTTGCATGAGGAGGGTGGGCCCATATACAGGCAATGAGAACTGAGAAGAACTTTGATTTTGAACCCCCAATTTCGAGGTCCCGCAATTATCGGCGCCAGTTATAGTCATCGCCGAAAACAACCGGTTGCCATGCCACCCTCATATCCGCGCGTGCACATCATAGCCAAAGGGAACGGACAAACAAGGCCAAAGGTAGTACTCTGTTTTAGGACATGTTTGTAAAGAAAAATAAAATAAGACTTGATAGTATTAGGTACGATAGTATAAGTTTTGATAATATAAGATTTAATACGTAATGGTTGAAAATATCAGAGTATTTAAAATTATAATAAAATTTTTTTATAATAACTTATATATCAAAACTTAATCGACTTAATTTTATCTCTTAAAATTTGATTAAGTTATTTATCATTTTAATGTATAAAAGGAATTTAATAAATAAACTTATATAATATAATATTTATATTAAATAATTAATAAAATAATAATATATTATATTAACTTATCTTATCAGATTTAATACAATATGTCAAACAGATTTTTAATGTGTAGGGTTCGTTTGATTGTTTCATTTATAATAATTCTTGAGTTGGATTGAATTGGATTGGACGGGTCAGGCCAAGGTAACCCGGTCACCAACATCTATATCTTACCTACTGTCTACAGTACATTCCGCAGGCGCGTGACGGCTTAAAAGCACATAGATCATGGTGGTTATGGATCAACGTCCGTGTGAAAGGAATCAGTTATGCATAATCAGATACTAGAAAATCAACATAAAAATGATGGCTAATATTTCATGGCTCATCATCATAGACATAGTCACGGCTGAGTGGCTACCCTCAGAAAGAATGAGATGCTCTCATTTTGTACATGCTTTTGCAAGCTGTAAACACCCCACCTTCCCCAAGCAAGTGTTGCTATCAAACATATCAAAATTCAAAAGCGCGTTAATCCACCACAGCTATTCGCTGCACCCCCATCACATGCGCTACTTTGAAGCATCTTGCCCAAAATCATTAATGCGCATAGTCGTCTTCCTATTATTCAAGCTACAATTTAGTTCTACTTGTCTTCCAAGAAAATACAGTAGTAACTTCCCATGCAGGGGGTAAGAGTGTCTTGCTAGTGCCTAGTGACCTTGTCAAAGACACATTAATTCATCAATGATTACATCTGCCCAAGTTGTGTAAGATTTGGATTATAAAACACATGATCGTGACAAGATGGTCCCATGTGTCACCATGATGATTTTTGCCTTTCTACTTCATGCTATAGCTAGAACTGCGAAAACACGCTAACACAATTTGTCTTAATTGGATTATTACGAGTTGTTTAAAAAGTGAATTGAGTTGAATTGATTTATTTTAATGATAAGTCAAAAAAATGACTAATTTGACTCAATTCACCAAAGTTGGTGGGTTATACGAGTTAATTTGTCAAAATTTAAAAGAATAAAAATTATAGAAAAATACATTAAAAAAGCTAAACAAAATTCAAAAAAATCCAAAAAAAAAAAAAACAATAAAACCAAACGATGCTCCCTCCCCCCTCTCTTGCAAACCATATTCGTAGAACCCAAAAATGAGAAAAGAAACTACAACGAGCAATTATAGGGGCTTCAAAGCAAACCCAACTTCTTCGGATAATTCATCATTTACAAAGTAAGAAATTGGCCTAGCAGCAACTATAGCAACACCAAAATTGCGTTCGAGTTCATCGAGAAAGATATAGAGTGAGATTTCAAATCAATAATGAGAGAGAGTGAAGCAAGAGACACTGGGCACTTGGTCCGTTTTGTGGAGGTGGTGGCAGCTCGACGAACGATGGTGGTGGGGTAGGGTGCTCGTCGGATGACGATGGAAGAGTGGCATGCTCGACAGACGATGATGGAGGGGTCATGGCTTCGTTGTGGTTCGACGGTGTCAGCGCCTTAGTGGCTGTTGTTGGCGATGGCCAATATGCTCATGCGGTGATAAACATAATTTTCATATATTTATTAACTATTATATTTAGTCTCTTAGACCTCTTATATGTTTAATTGATTAGTTTTACTCATATTTTATAAATTTGGGGTTCAAATTGGGCTTAATTATATTTTTTAGTATTATTAAGAATTTTACATTATTTTTATATTTCGAACATAACTTGAGTTTTAGATATCTAAAAATTATTAATTTTCCTTTGTAGGAAAGATAAGAAAATTATCTACAACTTTGATGAGAGTTCGAAAACTGAATCAGATGTCTAGTGGGTCAAATTGAGTTTGGAAGTCAAAACAGAGATGTCGTCGCTGGAACCTGAATGATATACAGAAATTGGGTCATAATTTGGGTTGTACGAGTCATTTGGAGTTGAAACTAGTGTTATTGGAAAGTTGAGACACAGATCTTCAACTCTTATGAAGACCACTTATTCAAACTATGACATTTTGATAGTGTTTTTGCCCTTTGAAGTCAGATGACGGGTCTAGATAGCTATTAAAAATGTTTTGGGCATAACTCTCTCATCATAAGCCCAAATTATGCAAATTAGGTATCCAAAAAATTTAAGAGGAAGAGGATTAACACTAAGCTAAGGGCAACTTTAAATTTTTAATTTTAGAGACAATTATTTAAGCAACAATCACGAACAAAATCCTAATTCTCTCTTAGCCATTTTTACTTACACTTTATCTATTCATCTCTCTTCCTCTACATTCTCTCTAGGTTTCTTTCTTTTCTATTTTTCTTCATTTCCATCCATGGAGGGCTAGACTCTTTTTAGTCAATTCTAGGGATTGACAATCTTGATGTTTAATTCTAATATCTTATTTTGATTGTTTTATATTTAATTGTTAATTAAGTTTATCTTTTACTTATTAATCAAGTTTCTCTTTTGCTTGGTAATCAAGTTTCTCTTTTACCTTTTTAGGTTTTTGTTAAATCCGAATTGAATTACTTAATTTGATTTAGATGTTGATGTGATAATTGCATAATTATCACATATTTAATGAGAATTATAGAAACTAAGTAACGCATTAAATGTGTTTGATAGATTGTTAAGTTTGGTTGAATTCTAGGATTTATGTTAATTTAGGATTAGATAAGTATTTAATTCATTTAATTTTGATTAATTAAAATTTGGATGTTTATCTAGTAGAGAATTTATTGATCATGTTAAGGCTTCTTGATATGATCTAAAGCAAAAAACTTAGTTAGTAATTGAATAGATTCTTAGTGATCAAAGATAAGTTAAACTCAAGATTAATTGATCTCCATGTATTTGTTGTTTACTTAATTCTATTTACAGATCTTAATTACTTTCTGTTAATTAATTATGCAACTTCTCCCCTTTTATTAACTTCTTAATTTGATTGTTTAATTAGAGTGATCTAAAGACTCGACTCGATTGTATCTTATTTTACAAGTAATTTGGTGAATTGTCTTATAAATTAATATAATTTGATAGTTTCAACAATTATCAAGCAGCTGACTACAGACACTTGAAAGTGAAATGGGGACCAGGATTTATTTTTTGACCCACACCATTCCTTGACCTGCTTCTACATCTCCCAATCCCCTTATTATGTTTTTTTTATACTTTTAAGTTGTAAAAATTTGGGTCAACTCGTGTTGAACTCAACTTGAACTCGTTCGTTCAACCCGTGAGTTATATAGGCTGAGTCAAATCAACTCAGAGTTTTAACGAGCCATTCTTTTAATAACCCAACCTTGGCTAATGAGTCAAAATCTGCTTTGACAGCTTTGACCACACATTTACCACACTTCTACACATATTCAATCCTAACCAAATGTTTTTACATGAAATAGGGCTTGAAGCGAGTCGAATCACGCCGAATCAGGTTTAGCTCGACTCGCGACTTAACTCGACTCTAATAAATGGTTCAATTCAAAGTTCAACTTAAATTTGATATGAACTATTTTTTTAAGCTTAAATTATATGAATTAAATATCAAAATAAGACAATATGAATTAAATAAACTAGACATGAACCTAGTTCACATTAACTTAGTTCATAACTCAGTTCAACTAATTAATTTTCTCATAACTGCTTTATTTTAAAATTATACTATTATATATATGTGTGTGTGTGACACTTTAAGTGAAAGTTAACATCCTTCAACACTAAAAAATAGAATAATTATTTATTTTTATTCATAGAATAGAATTATGAAGTTAGCATCTTTATATAATATATTTATATAATTAAATTTTATTTTTATATATTAATTGTACTATTTCTTTTATTAATATATTAATATAGAATATTTTTTTTTTTTTTTAATTTGAAATAGAATTTCAAATTTTAAATATCAATAATATTTCTTATAATACTTATACTTATAATATAGAATATTATATATAAATTATTATATTCTATTTTTATATTCATATATATTAATATTATTTATATATTACTCTAATTAAATTAATATAATATTTATTTTTTATTAATAATTTTCTATTTATTATTTTATTATTTATTATTTTATTATTAATATTAATTATATATTTAATTTTAGATATATATTTTATTGAATATAAATTTATTTGATTTGTGCATCCGGTGCTTTCGAATAGAAGCCCTCTTTTGTGGAAATATTATCCTTGTCTTTGTTTATGTCTTGGATTAAAATAAATTACTATAATTCATTTCTGGCTATGGATCAATCAACATTATTCATAAATTTTACGAATAGAGACCCTTATTGGAAGAAAATATGGTTTCCTTAAATTTGGAACTTATAATTGTACCCCCCCAAAAAAAATGTTGAAGTTGAAAAAACAGTCTAATTAAATGACTTATACTTCCATTTTTACTTTCCTATTTGTATATATATATATATTAACTTTTAATATTTTAAGTGAAACTTAACATCCTTCATTCTTTTTTATCTTTTTTATCAAACAATGCATACATCTATTTACATATCCTATCTATTATCATTCATTATACATATTTTTTTATCATTTTCTCTCACTCAATCACATTCCTTAAAAATGATGTAAACAATAATACACTCATTTTTAAAAATATAAGAGTATCTATTATCATTCATTATACATATTTTTTTATCATTTTCTCTCACTCAATCACATTTCTTAAAAATAATGTAAACTATACACTCATTTTTGAAAATATAAGAGTATCTTTTTCCCAAACACAAATAATATGATTATTTTTGTAAAATGAATCCTATCAATTAATGCATCTTCTCTCTCTTAATAATTATCGATTTTATAAATCATTCTCTCTCCATACCTCATAATCTTCTTCTCATTATTATTTTTTAATGATAATATTAACTATTTTAAAAAATAATATTATTTGTTCAAAAATAATAAACTGATATTTCTAAACCAGTTTAATATTAAATAATTTATAACTAAAAAACTAATTATCTTTTTCTTTTAAAAAAAGTAATGTAATATTATTTTATATAACGTTGTAGTTTTTTTTACTAATTTTCAAGTCTTATATTGTATTATTTCTCTACCAATTTGTAGTTTTTATAAAATATTAATGTATTTTTAATTTTTTAACAAATAATAATTAAAAGCATGTTGTAATTTTCTACTTCTTTCGCTTTATTAAAATAACTAATTTATTATAAATTTTTTTACTTTTAATATAATATTATTTTATAAAAAATAATGAAAGAAAAGATTTATCAGATTGGTGGTAATGATAATTATTAAAAAAAAAACTCATAATGTTAAGGAAAGGAAAGGAAAAAGAATGAGTAATTAAGAGAGAGAATATGCATTAACTCTATTATCTGAGTTAGATAAAGACAAGATTTTTGGTCCACAGGAAGAGTGAAAGATATGCTAACCTTCATCTGAAAGTATTGAAAGTTAGCATATATATATATATATATATATATATAACCATGTTCATCAAATTAATTAGCCAATTAAATCTCAAACTAATATCGAGTTTATATAATTGAGAATTACGTGTATATATATATATATATCGAGAGAACGATGGAACAACCGATTCAGGAAAGTCCGTCAAGTGATCGCTATGTTCATTTTTATATATATGCAGAAGTTCACATGTTGTGCCTCAAAGAGGAGATAAAGTAAACAAGTTAGACATCATACTTCAGCCAGACTACTTAAATGTCTGTACCCAAAAAAAATAATAAAAAAACTACTTAAATGTCCTAAACTTCACCAAACTTCAACCACATATTAACCTGCAAAAAACACGCACACAAAAAATAGCGGCATTTATGAGAGATCACCAAAATAAAAATTGCCCTATGATGTTACTCTGGCAGTATCCCAGCAGCAGAAATCAGAATTAAATTAAAACTGACGCAAAAACAAACTTCCACAGCTAGACATCATACTTCAGCCAGACTACTTAAATGTCTGTACCCAAAAAAAATAATAAAAAAACTACTTAAATGTCCTAAACTTCACCAAACTTCAACCACATATTAACCTGCAAAAAACACGCACACAAAAAATAGCGGCATTTATGAGAGATCACCAAAATAAAAATTGCCCTATGATGTTACTCTGGCAGTATCCCAGCAGCAGAAATCAGAATTAAATTAAAACTGACGCAAAAACAAACTTCCACAGCTTCAAGACTTAAATAAGAAAAATGTAAACTATCTACATAAATATATGAGATGGAAGGAATTGCTTTCTCTGCCCAACAAGAGTCCCACCACCGGATGGTGGCGGAGGAGAGCAACCCCAGGGGTCACAGGTAATAAGCCTCCATCACCTGCCAGGGTGAAGGAGGACTTGATAGCAAAGAATCTGGTACGAGTTGAACATGAAGGATGGAACCGTTTACTGCCCAAGGTCTTATTTGGATGAAAGAGTTTTCCAGGAACTCTGCCTTCCCTGGCAAGAGGCGCTCGCTGGTTGTAAAGCTATTGGGGAAAGAATATTGGGTTTAAAAGTTATGAAAGATAGATTGAAAGCGATCTGGAAGCTTTCAGGTGGCTTTGAAATCATAGATGTAGACAATGGCTTCTACATGGTCAAGTTCGATAATGAAGTGGACCGGGAGAAAGTGATGGGGGGTTGAGCCCTGGATGATTTTTGACCACTACCTAGCTGTTAGCACTTGGAGCCCTGACTTCGTCTCTCCACAGCTACAGTGAACTTGGTGTATTATGATGAGAGCACGCTTAATGTGGAGAGGGGCAGGTTTGCCAGAGTCTGTGTTGAGATCGACCTAACTCAACCAGTGGTGGACACAAAGTTTGGCTGCGGGGACATTGGTACAAGGTTAGAGTACAAGGGTCTACACATTATTTGCTCTTGCTGTGGCTGCTATGATCATGTGACCCGTGATTGTAGATCTAAACCAGTGGCTAAAGTCTCCATTGGTGGTGGAGAGGTGGCCGCGCAGGCACCAGACAAGAGAGACGTTCATCCCGCTAATTCCGGAGCTTTAATTGCTGATAGATGCGTTGCGGATGCTCACGGGGATTGGCTGTCTTGTCGTTAATAGAAGGAAGAAGGAAATTAAAAGTGCAGTTACTGCCTTGAAGTCAAAAGGGATTCAGGGCCCACAGAATGCAAACAAATTTGCTGTGCTAGCAAGGGTCAAGTGGAAAAGTAACGGATGGTGGTCCAGCGAGGCCCAAAAACACGAGAGTAGGAACGGGTCAAATGAGCCCAAGATTAAAAGGTTGTTGATATCAATTAACTGGTCCAAAACTCAAAGAAAGTGGTAGCAAGTAACAAACCAACTGCTGCACCAAAAGGCATGCAAGACGTCCCAGCCAAAGTGAAGGAAGTAGTTCCGGGTGGTTTGCATTCTGCTCCTCCCCAACAACAGCAGATCCAAACTGCCATGAATGTTGAGGTGATCTCCCCAAATCACCTTCGATTGATTGATGAGCCACCTGACCCAAACCAATTGGCCAACATGCTACCCAGCCAGGTTCCTATGAGTGGTTCTGATGATATTGAGTTGGACCACGATTCTGATTACGTGGAGAGCACCCCAGGTGTCGAGGGTGTCATGACAGGGACTGCTACTCACTTGAATATGCACCCTTGACTTCATTTCTTCGTCCTGTTCTTTTTTCTATCTTTTTATGATGATAGAGTTTAATGATTTTTCTATTCTCTCCTAGAATATTAAGTGATCTGGGAATGTGACAGGCAACAGACATATGAAGGAGCTCATACATAAATTTCATCTCTCTCTTATTTTCGTTTTGGAGACTAATATTCCTTATACAAAAAAGTCAGTAGATTTTGGCAGAAAAATGGGTATTCTCCAATTCTTATCATGGAAGCACAAGGTTTGGGCTTTGGGCTCTGTCCAATGGAGGTACTCACTATTCTTGTGTTCGATGCTTGCCCTCAAACTATTACTCTCAGGATAGTTTGCGGCGATAAAGCTTGGATGTGCACAGGTGTCTATGCTAGCCCAATTACAAAAGTTTTGGCAGTATCTTTGTAAACATTAGGAGGGACATCTCTCTTCCTTGGATGGTCACTGGGGACTTCAACGACATCACCCTGAACAACGAGGTGGCATTTTCTCCTTGGCTAGATCGAAAAAATTTGGAAACATGCTTAATGAGTGTGTAATTTGCTTGATCTCGAAGCTGTTGGTGGGAAATTTACATGGCAAAGGAAGTGTCAAGGGAACCACATTATCTCTAGGAGGCTTGACAAAGGGGTTGCTGACTGTAGATGGCACCTAGCTTTCCCGGAAGCTTTTGTTGAGGTACTTTGTAGGCTTTACTCTTACCACAATCCTCTCTTGCTCCGGTGTGGTGGCCTCCCCCAAAATAGGAGAACAAGGCACTTTCAGTTTGAAGCTGCTTGGATTTCTCATCCTAAGTATCAGGAAGTGGTATTGAATGCTTGGAATAAGCCTCATCTTAATATTTCCACAGGCCTCACTATTGTCAAAGATGACTCCATTGCTTTCAATTCTGAGACCTTTGGGAATATTTTTAGGCAGAAGAAAAAACTTGGAAGCTCGGTTACAAGGGATTCAACGAACCCTTGAGCATTGTGATTCTCTCTCTCTTCTCATGCTCCAGCACGAATTACAACAGGAGTATAACACAATCCTTTATCAAGAAGAGGTCCATTGGTATCAAAAGTCTAGAGAAAAGGGGATAAAAACTTGGTGATAGGAACACTGCTTTCTTCCATACTTAGTGATCCGTAGAAGGCGCAATAAGATTCATGGCTTAACCTTGCCTAATGGTGTTTGGTGTTTATATAAAGATATCCTTGTGCAAGAGGCCACTGCTTTCTTTAAAGGTCTCTTTTGTACTCAGGAAGCTACTAATCCAGGAGCCCTTCCTACGCCTAATATGCCTCAAGTGAGTACTGATGATGTTTCCAAGCTAACGAATAGTGTTTCTAAAGAGGAAGTTCCAAGCCTTTTAAGGCTACGGGCCCGGATGGCTTCCAAGCTATTTTCTTCAAAACTTACTGGCATATTCTAGGGGATGATGACATCTGGAAACTTGTTAGAGATGCCTTTGCTTATGATGATTCCGATCTAGGGATTGCTAAGACCCTTATTGCTCTCATTCCGAAGGTGGACCATCTTGCGAATTTCAGAGGGCTTAGACCAATTAGCCTCTGCAATGTGATTTTCAAAATCATTACGAAGGTCAGTTAATAGGTTGAGACCTATCATAGGGAATTTAATTGGTCCTTTCGAGAGTAGTTTTTTGCCAGGCCAAGGAACCTCGGACAATGTGATTACTCTCCAGGAGGTGGTCCATATCATATGCACAAGTCGAAGAAGAGGTAAGGTGATTTGGCTTTTAAGCTTGATCTTGAAAAGGCCTACAACCGAGTGGATCGGAATTTCCTGAGAACTACTCCTTGGTGACAGCATGGGAGTAGCTTTCTGTCCTAGTTAGTTGGTGTTGTTCTTTTCTTTTCACTCATGTACCAAAAATAATAAGAAAAACATCAATTGAAGATAAAACGGAACCAACTATGGCTTTGACACACACCATGTCTATTGAAGACTATGTAAGTTTATATGACTATTTTTGCAACCGCAAAAGAACCGGACAGAATAGGAAAGTTGGAATGAAACCAGACCAACGTCATTCACTAGTTTTTTTTTTTAATTTCTTCTGTTAAAACTCGTTCATTATTGTAATTAACTCCTATTAAAGAAAACAAATGTACTTCAAAAACTTATATTCGTCACAAGCTTAATGCCTTCAAGTATTACAATAAGAAAAGCCCTAGGACTAACAACTATATTTGGCCATACATCAGCTCAAGTGACCCAAGTTGTTACCATATGGTGATTCACATTTCATTCCAACTTGAAGATATTCTGAGCATATAATGAAGAAAATATAAAATTCTATAGACAATATTACATCTTACTCAGGATGTAATTTATTGGCTCCAACCTCCAAGTGCAATTTACTTAAGCTGTTTGCCCTCTGCAGGACAATTCACCCTAACACCAAGACTATTCACAACTATATTTGGCCATACATCAGCTCAAGTGACCCAAGTTGTTACCATATGGTGATTCACATTTCATTTTAACTTAAAGATATTCTGAGCATATAATGAGGAAAAAGGAAAATTGTAAAGATAATATTATATCTTACTCAAGATGTAATTTATAATTGGTTATGTTGACCAAGAAAATAATACCTAGATTAATTTTACTGGCTCCAATCTCCAAGTGCAATTTACTTGAGCTGTTTACCCTCTGCAGGACTATTCACCTTAACAATGTACACCTGAAAGAAAATATTAGCAACCACACTATGTCATAATTAATACCTGAGGAGAATAGGGAGAATGCTAAATTTATAAATTCAAATTGCAAAAAATAGCAGTACTGAGATCGCTCAAAATTGTGCAGGTAACAGCAAAGAAAACTAAGTAACTATAGTGGTGTATAAGTAGTAACCACAGCACATGGACTGAAAAATACTAATATACTTTTGAGAGATTTAAATAAAAAGGGTCAAGGACTCAATTATTAGTCACATCACAAGTAATATTTTTTGTTCTTTTTAACATTCATAAATACCATTCACATAATTAAATATGATGAATGTGTTAAACATTAAGGCATGTCAAGATTTAATCACCTTGAATGCAGTGCGCTTGATTAATTGAAAAACTAAAGCGTCCCCATCAGCTAGGTTATGAGCAACCGCAAAAGCTTTCCATCCACCACTAAGTCCTGTTTTTCGAGGCAAATATATTGTTGGATACTCATTCCCCTCCTCATCAATCAAAGTAATCACTTCGTCCCGTTTTGGGAGGTTTCTCCTGCAGAACTGGACTTGAAGGCCCTGTTTGTCAAGGATTGCCACATTGATTAACCCAATATAAATTGCGGGTATAAATAAAATGCATTTAACTGATCCACTACTGCAGTATTGAGGTAATAACATTTGCAGCTGAACCTAATGCAGAGGGTTTTGGTGTTATCTTAGAAAGCCATCAACTTCTGCTGGGAATACTTTTTTAAAAATACACTAACTACTACAGTTAAAATACGCATTTATTTCTGAAAAGATGCTTTTAATCAGGCAGAGTCCTGTCATTGAGTAAAAGGGCATAGCTTAAGTTAATAGACATGAATACAAATCACAAACATGCTGCTTTGAACAATGTTGTTATCTATGCTGCAGCTGCTACCCATTTGAGAAGGAATAAAAAAGTGTGGATGAGAAAGGGAGCAATGCATAGATTAACAAAAACTAACATGGACAAGAAAATGAAACCCAGAATGGTAATTACCAGCCAGAATCCCCCGCTGATGTGGGATTGGAGCATTGACTTAACAAAGGTGGGATACTCAGATTCAGACTCTAAATCCGACTGTAACTTGTCTGCTTTCTCCAAGGCTTCCTCTCTGGCTTCTTCTGAAGCATATACCCGCTTGGAATAATCCCTATGCCTATTATAACTTGTATACACATGACACGGAAAAGTATGTCAGCTATTTCCCATCACAGAACATTGCAACAAATCAAAGAGTTTGGGTGGGTAAGTGTACCTTCTACTTCTAGGTATTGCGATGCGATCAATAACCACCTGTCAGAAACAGAAAATGGAAATGAATGAACATAAGTGAGAGAGACGAAGGAGTTGGGGTTGGAGGGGGAATGAAAATAAAAACACACAGCGAGCGATGGAAGAAAGCTGACTTCTTTGTAAACAGGAGTGGGCAAGTTGGCGACACGGCTGGACCTCCTTACCACAACTAGCTCTTTCTGGATGGTGCGAGATTTCACCTGCTTCAGCTGCGAATTGCAAATAAGCAAACAGCAGAGTGAGGTGATGGTGATGGTGATGGCGAATAAAAAATGAGGGATGATGAAGAATATATACAGGTGATGGAGAGGGTTTGGGTTTGGGAGAAGCGGAATTATGGAGAGCTTGAGAAAGCTGCTGCAGATTGAGGGCCTCCATCCTCTTCCTGTTCTCCTCCACTCTTTTGCGTCGGCTCTCCTCGTATGCCGCCACCATTTTTAGGTTTTCTTTTCACTTTCAGAGAATACTACAATACAAGACAACAACCCAATGCTTCGGTTATTTTTGTACTGCGAATAGATGAATGCTCTGAAATGAAATGAATTGGCATTTGCAATTGCCAGTCGAGTCGACCGTTGGGTTCCCACTTCCCAATGTCTTGGCAAACAGTCATGTCCTCCCTCAGCGGGTAGCTAGATTATATTATATCATCGCCATCTTTTTGGGCTAATTTTCGTATCATCACTATTGCGCTCTTTCTCTGTTTGTTTTAAGCCTTTTTCGTGTTTGAGTACTATTTCTTTACTTGCATTCCATAATCAGGCATCAGATATTTTGAATTCAAATTCAAATACTACTACTGCATATTAGAATATCGGACGTAAATTTTTATTTATTTATTTTATCTTAAAAAATCATTTTAATATTGTTAAATATTTTTTTATGCAAAAGAATTTAATTTTTTCTATAAACTCCCCAAAAAAAAAATTAAGTCATTCACAGAACAGATTTTTTTAGCGGTATATAGCAAATGATTCAAAATTTCAAATTATTCAATCAACAGAAACCAGTAAAAAAAATTAATTATTCACACTACAAAGGGTACCTAATAATAATAATAATAATTAGTGTTTTGTATTTGTGTATAAAATAAATTAAAAATATTAAAATAAATAAAAAATATATACTTAATTTGAAGATATGATATTTTAGATTATTTAAATAAATTTGATTAAATTATAATTAATAAAATTTACAATAAGATCCACTCAAAATTATTTTTTCCTTTTCTTTAATCAGTTCTTTTCCGTCTTTATGATAACCAGATTATATAATTCATCTCAATAATATTTTTTTATATGATTTCTTAATAAATAATTAATTTATATTATTTCAATTTTTAATTCTATAATTTTTTTTTTAATATTAATTATTATGTATTTATTTATTTTAATTTTTATCAATTTATTATTAAGAGTATATAAAAAAAATTTACTATATTTTCTTAGTTTAAAAAACACTTAATAAATTTTTAATTTCTTCATAATCAATATATTTAATTAATTTTACTACATTATCATGCAAAATTTTTATTCCTGTATGATATATATATATATTAATTTTTTTACATAATATAGAATAATTATATAAATAAATATAATAATTTAAAAATATAATTAATTAATTTATGATTACTATACATATAAAGATAATATTAAACACTTACGAA
This sequence comes from Ormosia semicastrata, assembly GCA_029884595.1. Taxonomy (NCBI): domain Eukaryota; kingdom Viridiplantae; phylum Streptophyta; class Magnoliopsida; order Fabales; family Fabaceae; genus Ormosia; species Ormosia semicastrata. The sequence continues at coordinate 7,986,188 of JAQQTO010000046.1, read as the reverse complement.
AATTTTAAAATTTTAAGATAAATAACTAATAAAATTAATTAATAACATGATAAAATTTTAAACATATTATATATTAGAATGATATATGTTAAAATATGAAAACATATCTTTTTTTATATTATTATATGATAATATTGCAAAAAGTGAAGCCCAACAAAAACATAGGCCTAGAATGTTCGCACTAATATCTTATCAAGCCCAAGTTCTGCAACCAGAGTAGCACCTCCGCAAGTCCTTCTTTCAGGCTTCTGGGCCTATAATCTAGCTCCTGTTTAGCTTTCTCGCAGGAATACTCCCATCGATGTCTTAAAACACGCACCGTCTGCTCCAAGATTAAAAGCAGAGAGATAAGAGCATAAAACAGGGAGAAAAGAATGCCGAAAATGAGATAAAAGAAAAGATACAACTTGACAAGAAATAATATTTTGAGATAAACCTTACTTTTTGGTAGTTAAATTTAAATTTTGTTCCTAGCATTTTTTTACCTATTTTTAATTTAATCTTTATATATATATTTTTAAATTAGTCCTTAAATTAACAAACATTTTTAAAATAATTTCTATCATTAATTTATGTTATAATACCATTAATTAACTAACCTAATAAATGATCTTTTATCTAATGTATGCTCTTTTAAATGCTTATTTTTTTATAAAATGTCCTATAAGTACTCTTGCATTTTAATAAATATTCGTGTAAGCATTCATTTTTTATGAGTAAATGTTCATTTATTAAGTATATACTTTTTAAATGCACTTTTTATCTCTATAAAATGTTTAGTAATAACATAATTGATAATGTTATAATAAAAATTGATAGTAAAGACTACTTTAAAAATGTTTATAAGTACTTAAAAAATTGATTTGAAAAGAAAAAAATTATAGGAATTAAATTAAAAATAAGTAAAAATTATAAGGATTAAAGTTTTAATTTAACTTTTTTTTTTGGTATAATATGCCTTATTTTCCTTTAAAACCATCCCTTGGTTGGTTCCACATCCTTTCTTTATTTTTTTTCTCCCTTTTTTTATTTTTTCTTCTTTCTAAAAAAAAAAAGAAAGAAAGAAACTGGTGTGGGAAGGCGTCTGATTTTTGTATATGAGCATTGTTTATTTGCCATGAGTTGAAACACTTTGAGGGCCAAGCATGTAATGAGGAATGCGATTTTGGATTTAAAAGAGTAAATTTTAAAATATCTTTATTATACTTTAAAGCTAATTTTATTTCACAAATTTTTTTTAAAAAAAAACTTTTTTTATAATCTATTTAGAGCCTTAGCAAGGAAAAAAAAAACCTGTTTCACAAGTATTTTAAATTTTTTATGAAGTTAAAAGTGAAAATACATGTTTTTACTAAACACATCTAAGAAACCACTGAGGAAATACTAAAAGCAATTTGATCTATTGTCTACAGCTATTTTAAGATATTAATTTCCTAACAATTTCCGGTAAGAATGAGATATACTTTGGTTAGGATGCATGATCTTTTCCTTTGCGCATAGGAATATTTCCAGATACTATACACATCATTACAGTACATAATATAAACATTTAAAAAGTGCTAAAACAAGAGAAGAGAGCTTACCGGTGGACTGATCAGGGGAAGCTTTCCAGTGATTCGAGAGAATAAAACTGACAGCCAGCCATATGCTTCAATCACCCACAAAGGGATGCTAAGTATCGGTCTTGTAGTATCAGTGATCACAGCAGCCATATCAAAAACTTGCTTGAATGATGCATTTTCACCTGTTAGTAGATACCTATTCCCAGGTTGTCCTTTTTTCATTGCTGCAATGTGCCCGTCCACCACATCATCAACATGACTGAACGAAAATTTATCATTTCCATAGCCTATGTAACCAGGTAATCGGCCATTAAAGCGTTCTATTATCTGACAAGTGAAACAGAATCAAAGAACATTTTCACTTTCAATGAGGCGTACCATATTTTAAAATTCTAAATGAACATCAACTACTTTACTTGTTCAAAGTGAAAAAAAGCTGTGAAGTGATTACTCCTGCCAAGTGGAGTTGGTGGTAAACAAATTATCACAAATAGAAGTTAGAGCAGCAATTCTCATTTGCATCCCAAATTATCCCAAGTGCTACTGCTAGAAAAACACATATATCAGAAGTCATAACCATATTTCTCAATTCTCATCATATCATATCATAAAACAACACAAGAAAAGATAAGTGGAGTGAAGAAACAGTAACAGTACCATCCGAGCAACAACGTTTCCTGCAGTGACCTTGCCAGGCCCATAGATTACCCCTGGATAAAGCAACACGATTGGCACACCCTCGGACGCAGCTTGCACCGCAATCTTATCCGCAGCAACCTTTGATTTCTCATATTCCGTGCAAAAAAATTTCTCATGATGGACCTGCAATTGCAATTAGATTTAGATTTCTGAGAACCAATACACAAAAACACTAATCCCTCACAACATCTTGAACTCTTTATTATACTTGATTCTCATCAGCAACGCCTCCATCATCAGTTGGTCCTAGAGCAAAAAATGACGACGTATATATGAGTTTTTCCACCGTCTTCGTCTCCTTCACCGCCTCCAACACAGTTTTCAATCCCCCAACGTTAACCTAATACAACAATTAATTTAGGGATGGGATTCAATTAACTGCACAAGAAATTTATTTAGTTTTTGTCAATAGATGAGTGCTTACGGAGAAGAATTTAGAAGGATTGGGAAGCCAGGGCTCGACGAGAGCAGCGAGGTGGAAGACGACGGAGCAACCAGAGCAGGCGGAGAGGAGAGAGGCATAGTCAGTGACATCGCCGTAGACGATTTCGAGAGGTACGGCGTCGGAAGGCGGAGGAAGGGCGGAGAGATCGCTGGTAGGCCTGACGAGGACCCTGACGGAGTAACCTTGTCGGAGGAGGACGTTACAGAGCCTTCCCCCAAGGTAACCAGATGCACCAGTCACCAGTATCTTCATTCTCTCGCCGATTCAACCTCTTTAGTTTACTAGTACAGTAGTAACTACTAACTAGTGGAGTACAAGTCAATATTGCAGCTTCTCTTGCTGACGTTAATTGGGTAGATTCAACTCTTGAACAATTCCCAATATGACGGTGCATGGGTTTGGATTCTCTCCTGCTCTTAGCAGGTAATTTTTGGACGGAATTCTTCATGATCTCAAACATGTTGGACTAATATTAAAATAATCTATCTATATTTTTATTTTTATTTTCTTCCCAAAAAAATTAAAAGCATCTCTTGTAGGTTTCTTTCTTGGAATTGTAGCAGGTTACTAGTTCGGTGGTTGTGCAACTCGTGCCTATGGCATTTGACCCTTTTGTTGTGTGACTTGTGTCTGCTGCTTTTGCTCTTTGGCCTTTCAATTTTGACATTATAATTATATTATATATATTTACCATTACATAAAATAAAATATGGTAAAATTTATTTATTTATTTATTTACTATGAGAAAGTAAAAGTTTAATAAAATTATACTTGCATAAACTATATAAACTGGAGGAAGGAATTTATAGTTCAATTAGGAAGGATGTTCAATGAGCTCTCATAAAATGGAGGTATTCTATCTTGAAAATTTGGGATTAAAAGGAAAACTAAATTATAATAAACTCTCAAGTAATAAAAAAAAATAGAATAAACTCTTGAACTATTTATTCTTTAGTACTGGCAACTGAGTTGGTGGCGTTGTAATAGTAGAGACAGTGAGAATAGCATTAAACTTCTTATTTTTAGTCTTATATTAGGCCAACTAAAGTTATACAAAAATATAAAATAAAAAATATCATTCACGTGTGCTATTCATAATGTGCACTAAATATTGTATAAGACCGAATAAAATTCCATTTATTCAACACGCCAAACAGCCTTATTCTGAATGAATGAGGTTGATAGAGCTCTGAAGCAGTGATTAGCACTACTTACTTAAGTATGAAATTTGTCAACTTAATTTGAAGGATACTATATTTACAACGCCCACCTTATTCTTGTCACAGTGATCTCAATCAAAACATAATATTTTCTCCGTTGAAGTAGCTGTACAATTTACGTTAAGAAAAAGGCTAGCTGCTCCATCACATTACTTAGTCCTAAATGCAAGAACAGCTGAAGGTAGGAATTTATTAGTCCTTCTGCCTCTTATTTCAGGTACTATACAAATCTGGGCCTATTAAATCTCCCTAAAAAGTTTGAAGAAAACATCAACCTTCAAGCTTGTTAGAGAATTCACCTGAAACTTTTGTCAGTCAACAATCTTACAATCTTGAGCGCCGAATGCATTTTATAGGATTAAATGGAGTATGCCTCCTTGTACCAGCTAATAGTCGTGCATTCTTAGAATTCGACCTGATATCCCAATCCTCAACATTCTTGGGAACACAAACATCAAACAATATTTGGCCAAGAACCCCATGCGCATTAATGCTTGGACGGCTTGGGAGATGAATAAAACCTTCCTTGCGTTCATTTGCTATGGAGCCAACATCTTTACCCTCATAATACTCCATTGAACTTGGTGACAAATTATCACTTGGAGCAAGAGCAAAACCCTGAAAACTAGTTGAGGTCATTGCTGCTTTCCTCAATTGACAGAATGGATCTGTGATCTCATCTTTTGTTCCCTCAATGCCCAGTTTCTCATCTTCAATTCGTCTATTTTTATGAAAATAAATTGCAACTGCCTTGCCAAGAATCTCAGTGATAGCAGCCTTGTAATCAATTGGATGATGCCGATAATGACCTGTGACAAATTCAATTGGAATTCAGTACATTCATCCCTGATCTACAAACACATTTTTAAATATTACCTGGCATTGCACTAAAAAATATCTGGTTACAATGCTCATTTCGGTTTTATGGAAAAATCAGGAATAATCAATTCTTTCCCTTTGTATACACATGCAATGAAAATAATCATATCATCCGTCAGCTTGCCAAGATTTAAAGAAAATAATATTGTTCATATTTTGCATGTTTACAGACTTAAGTATTTGGAAATTGGAATGTTGGATGCACCCTAGCATGCAAACTTGAGTTGGAATCTAAATGCAGATCTTAAGGGGAAGGAGGTTGCCAACTGTACCAAGACTACACATTTTCCACAAATGAATTTTGTCTCGTTAAAGTGAGAAAGACAGGCAAGAAAAAGAAAAAGGATCAGGAAATTGCATGTCTCTGCCAGAAATATTAACTTGATGTAAAATGTTTACTTAAATAAGCTTTACTGTAACAGATTAAAATAAACAAACACTTTGCAGAGAAGGCATGTACCCATATCACACGGATTTTCCCATAATGAATAGTCATATAGTTATATTGACCATGAAAGTTAGCATAAACAAAGCTTTAATATATGCTGTTATATCTTGAAGTACAAAATCACAATAGGAGCTTCATAATTCAACTCGGCATCTGTTTGTCAAGTAGAATTTTATTATCTCATCCAAGCGCTATTAAGTATAATTAGTCAAGATACTGACCTACATGAGGAGAGGCACTCCATTTTACCAGTTTGACATCTCCCCCAAGGTCTTTCAGTCGATGGACAAAATTTGAAATAACTTGAAAAGGAGCAAGATCATCGTTTTCTGAACAAAAAATGAGATATGGGACCTGCATACTCTGCAAAATCATATTACTTGATAAGCAGATAATTCAGGAGACCTAAGAAAAGGAAAAAAAATAAAATAAAATGTTGATTAGATGTCATGTATTCTTAGCTGCTTACAGTGGTGGAGTAGAGAGTTTGCCAATACTCTGCACGGTGTGATTCAAATCTGCTGAGGAAAAGAGAATCAAGACCAGATGCTATGCCATTTGCAACCCATGAAGCAAATCTTGGTGGATGGGACACTTTTAAAACAGTTGGGTGTAGAAGAAATCGAACACCCAAATCACTGGTAAAATCAACTGGACTGGAATCATAAATATAGCCAGAAATACAGTCTCTAACAAGCTGGTAATCATCCTGAGCCATGAAATAGTTTAGAAGCAGTGAAGCACATAAAACTATCGGTGAACAGAAAAGTTACAAGGACAAAAAAATCATCACCCAATATACATAAGTCCATGTACAAGAACTTGACCAAAATAATTAGTAAAGGGATTATAGGATCAATTAAATTATGAAACATAGCATAACAAGCTAGGGGTTCAACACTATCTCATATACCTCATTTCACACATTAACATGATTTGAGAAAATTTAAAACACTGATTAGTTTACTAATTATGCAATCTATGTAACTCAATCATCCCCCGAACTGCTAATGGCAGAAAACATACCATATTATGTGCTTCACACTTCCCATTAATTATCTGGATCAAAGAAAACAGAGTCATCAAATGTCAGAACTAAAAGTTTTTATAGCATGATTGTCAAAACATAAAAAATAAAAAAATGTAGCCCAAAGTCTGGAACAGAATACCTGAAGAACCTTTAACATACAAGCTTTTGCACCACCTGAAAAAGATGCAAAGACAATGGGGCAAGGCCTAATTTTCAGCACCTGCATATTGAAATATAAAAAACAGTATTTGTAAGCTTGAACCTATGGGCCAACTTTTGACTAAATTCAGAAAAGTCTACAAATTCAACAGAAGGTAAAAAATAAACAGTTTACTTCACTTCAGAATACTTTTACAGAGGTACAACACAATGGGACATAAAACAAGAACAGATGCTATAATTATGCTTCTTATCTCATGCAGACCACTTTGCCTCAAATCTCAACAGTCAATATCATAGACAAATTCAAAATTCATTGAAAAGGTTTTTAGCTGACTTGAATTCAGACTGACTGACCTAAAAATGGAGGATTACAGTAAAATTTACCTCAACAAGTTCATTAAGAATATCAACAGCAAGAATTGTGGCTTTCTCAGGGAAGAACCTGCAAATAATGGCAGTGTTATAATCATCACCCAGTACACATTGAGATGTGCAAAGAACCACAGTATTGATGGCCTCATCCCTTTGAAAAATAAATTAAATATCAAAGCACCTGCAGGCCATTTTACCAAACAACTAAACATATACTTCAATTAAAATAATTTAGCAAACTTAGCATTAGTTTATTATGCTCCCAATAAACCCCTTAAAGAAGAGGTTTGAACATTTGAAGATTAATTACTCGAGCTTATACCATCATCATTCTAAATAATACAAGCAAAAATTAAAATTCAAAAAATTTCCATGCAAGAAAAAAGAAAGAGAATTAAACGCAAATAACCAGCTTCAACTTTGACTTTTTGTCAAATAATTGCTGTGGTTTAAATGCTGGCAAATAGCAACTAGCTCCCTAAAACTTTCAACAATTGGAATAATAATCCATCCAAACTGCTTTAATTTATAAACCCTAAATGAAAATCCAATTCCTAGATGATATGATATGACAAAATTGAGAAAAGCTTCACTAAGGGCACACTTGTTGGTCATGATATGGGTAAGATTATGGTGACACCTTCTCACACTTTGAGCTAACCAGCAAACAACAGGTTGTGTTGTCTATTTTAGAATCTTAAAAGGAAAAGGTTCTACTCCTACTGATTACACTTCATGAAGCCAATATCTGACGATTCCTTCAGCAACCAAAAAGAAGGTACCCTGGATGGAGGGAAGGGCCTCAATTTTTTTGAATGTATACAACTGTAATCAGGCTTCAATTGTACCCATCAACCTTAAGGCCAGGTACCAATAGTTCACACGAGTAATCCATCTCATCTCTATGGACTTCTCTTTTAGACCAATGCTTAGTTGGGAATGACCCATTCCTCTTCTGCTTAGAAATCTTTTGGCTTGAAATGTCCAATTAGCACCCCACTATTAGATAAGATAAGTAGGTAAATAATTTAAGGGATAGAATTCTTTTTTTTTTTGGTGAATTGAGGGGGCAAAAGCCCAAGACAAGGAAAACTACACAGAAACTAGTCTGGGAGTAGAAACTCCCATAGCATCATACAAAAGCAATTGCCTAACTTCTAAAGGAGGCTCAATGAACACCACCATGGCAACCCAGGATCACTTAGAAGAGCATTTTTGGCCAAGCTGTCAGTGCGATAGACATGGTTCACCTTGACTTCCCAATTTCTATCAATAGGAATTCATATTTATTACTACTTAAAATTGAACTAAAATTATATAAAGCAATTGTATATGGAGTTGTAATAGGGTAAAAGCTTGTCTTGGCATATTGGGAGTGGGAGCTCCACTTAGTCATCATACTTATAAGGCTATATCAAATACTTTGTTTCTGTTCTGAGTCTGACTACAAACATGATTAATATCAAAATTATTTGGCGGGCCCCCTACACCCAATTTAGGGAATTTGAAGTTTAGAACTCACATATTGAGAAATTGAGAATGGCAAACGAGTGAATTCCATCCGACAGAGGAGTAGAGCTCCACGTATTTCTCCAAGTGCTTCTCCTCGCTTGACATCCATGCGAACACCACAACTATCCCATCCGCTTTCTCACAAGCCACCTTTCTTCCCCAATAAAATCTACCACCAAATCCCCACATCTTCTTCTTCTACCACCGCAAAGCTCCAAGCATTTAATTTCTACAGAGCTAACAAGAAAAACAAAAATCGGAAATTTGCACAAGACTAGATGAAATGAAGAAACTTTACTTGAGAGGAGGAAATCAAAGAAGCAGACAGGTAGGTACATGCAATTTCGGCTTCTATTTGTTTCCGTCACTGTCGCAGCTTTTTATGGAAAGACAAAACCGGGTTTGGGACTCGGGTGTTATAGCATTAAGGAGCGAGCTGGGTACAGGTTTAGTTTTGTCTCCATCAGAGCCGGAGGAGAGGCAGAGGCAGAGGATGTTGCTGTATTGTATGTGTATCACAGATCGCAACCCATTAACGCTCCCTAACCCTGTCAAGCTGTCCATCTTTTATTGGTTCACCTAGTTTATTTTATGTTGGCTGCGGAGTCCACAGCTCAATACGATATTGTCCTGTGCTAAACTCGAAATTCTGTTTTTACTTTTCTTTTTCCCTTTTTTTTCAGGGTATGAATTGTAATTTGTAATACGCGATTATATGGTTATATGATATCCTCACACCCGAAGACAATTGAACGGCTGGGGGCGGGTTGCAGAGTTGTTAAAATGGGTGGGGTCGGTCTACTTAAGTTGGTCTAACTTGAGATAAGTTATTTTTAAGGCATGTAAATTTTAAATTAATATTTTGTTAATTTATTTTATTTTTTTAATATAAATGAGTCGAACTTATTTAATTTATTATAAATTAACTTAAGGATTATTTTTAATTTTAAATTAATATTTATAAAATTAATTTATCTATTTTATTAAATTATTTAAATTAACTTATTAAATTTAACTCATTTTAACGATTTTAATTTTTGCTGAGCTCAATCTTACTTGTATCTTTGAAATTGAAGGTTAAATTATGCACCTTTCCAAAAACAAATATCAAATCTCAAACTCATTACACTCTACCTCACGCTTATGAATATAGTAATACATTATTATCTTAAAATTAATTTATTATTATATTATATAAATAAAAAATATATTAAAAATAAATATTAAATTAATAAAAAAATAATTAATATTTTTTAATAACTAAAATAAATATAATATTGACGACCCCAAACTCGCATTTGTCCGCAGGACAAGTTATAAGCCCACCCGATAGGATGGATACGTTCGAGTCGTGGTCAAATTACCATGCCTACAGTGGATAGATTACGACTCCAACTTTTTTTTTTTTTTTCATTTTGTTTTGATTAAAGCAGATGATGAAGATAATATCGGATCGCGTCCTGTGATTGTTCTTATCTTACAACCATACCAGGTCCATTCGATTGGTAGCTGTTGCACGGAAGGTTTAGCTTTAATAATTGACGTAAAGTTACGAATAAGATTCAATATTTTTTTAAACAATAGTGTTTTTCAATACTTATCCACTTGTATCAAAATATTATTTGATGACATATAAATAAAATATATATTATTTGATGATAATAAAAAGAAATTATACTATGACTACATCAAAATTAAACTCGTTTATCGTTGCCTTTGCATTTTTCATTCTACCGACTCATTATCAATAGAAACTTCTGCTGCCAAAGAGCACATAGAAGCAACATAATATCAACCCGCTGCTCTATTTACGCATGTTTCAAATCAAACCTGATAAAACGATTTCTTTTTTTGTCCATGGTAAAAGGATTTTCTTATATACTCACAGAGAACAGTAAAATTAGTCACTAAATTCATATGGGTCTCCAATATAGTCAGGAGGAACTACATGAATCTAATGACTCAAATTTTGATAGACAAAATATTTTTCTTCCTACACGCGCATATAAGACTTTCTCTATATTAATCTACATAAAACTAGTTTGAAAATTCAAACATTCAGCTTTCATCAGCTATGATGTTCTGCACATTTGATTACTATGCCATATGTGCGCCTAACTAACATTGGAAGAATGTGCGTGACTAGAAATTTTTTGCCTCATCATTTCAATGCAGATTGCAGCATTCATTTTCACCCTTCTTAACAGTAAGTTTCTTTCCGGCGATAGAGAAGAAGTTAGTGATTAAAGATGTGTTTGGATAAAGTTTAAGAAAAAAAATGCTTTTTTTTTTTCTCTTTCAAATTTTTTTTTCAAAAACAACTCGCTCATCCTAACTTTTTTATAAAAAAATTAATTATTTTTATATTATATTTATTTTAAAAATCTTATCTAAACAGTTAAAAATATTTTTCTTGTCAAAAATATACAAACAAACGTACCCTAAATTTATTTACAATAATGATGGGGGTACCAATTATGCATGGTAAAGCGAGTATGTCTAGGACCAGGAGGGCATGCAAAATCTGGTAACGAGTTAATTCAATGACTTTAGTATACATTCATTTCTCACCATTAACATCAACTATGAAGCACTGAGATGCTCTTTCATAATATGAAGTAACAATTTGAAAATTCATATGAAAACTGCACTGGCAACTTTTTTCACTCATCCCCTATCGGAAAATGCACTGCATGAACAAATTGGCCTTTCTTCCATTCAATTTCATTTGAATCATAATCCACACTACTAACTGATCTCGAGTAAATCCTCCTGAAGTGCTTCAGTTGCCAGAGGGATGTACAAGCAATCTTGACCATCAGAATACCTCTTAATCTTAACCAGCTCATGGTCTTTAAACTCAGTCAAACGAGAATTTAGCTTAACCTGACTGCTAACAAGGAAACGTTCTTGACAGACTGAGTAAAGATCATTGGTCACCATTCCTGAAAAATAAAGGAAAATATTTAACGAAACATAGATAACATATTAGATGAATAACAAATCCATGGAAAAATATAGGAACTTGCCACCTTTTTCGGGATGAGAAAGCTAATGTTCTGCAAGAATTTTGAATACACTTTGGGCATTGGGTGTCAGACTTTGCAAAACTATTGCAGCTGTTTTGACACTTTGGTTGGCACCACCATGTGTAAGAATCGGAGGATAAAACCTGTCTTCAACCTTATAAGGGGCAAAGGTAGGAATATGATACCAGCACCACTTGAACTATGTATAAGCCATATTTTTGTCCCAAACTACCAACAGAGTCAAGATGAATTTTTTACGAAATAGACAAAGACACTACAAATACACTCTGAAATTCATATTTAAGTCTCAGAAAAAAATGTTTAATTGCCCATAGCAAACATAGCAGCAATTTATAAGTCTCTAGTCAAGACCAAGAAAGGTTTTGGTTCTTCAATTTTCTAAAAAGGTGATACCACTTAGTCCTATTGTCACTTTAAAACGGAGATAAGAGCATCTGATCAGAGGATCTCTAATAGATTACAAAAAAATAAATAAATAATATTTTTATTTGATTTTAAAAAGGTACCTATACTTTTTATTGTAAATTAATAATAAAGTAAGTGATTGTATACAAATCAATTATAGATTGCATCATTGAACTTCTATTCAAACCCTCAAAATTAATCTCTTATTAAAAAAGATTGTATAATAATTCAAACCTTGAGAAAATTATATAAGTAGAGCATGAATTTAAGGCAGATAATTTGACATAACTATACTTACACAGAGGAGCATTCACATGGTCAATAGATGCAACAATACGAATTTGAGTACAAGCAACTAGCCGAGCAAGATGATGTTGGGTTTCAGAGTCTCTTAATCCAGGCCCGTCAATATTGTGAATGACAACACAAACAAGACAATTATCCTCCTCTATTTCCACTTCATCCAAAAATGTAAGAAGATCTTCCATGGATTGAGAATTGAATGGCTGTTGGCTTTTGGGCAATTCCCGACTAGAAACCTTTCATATAGTTTTCACTTGATCCCACAAAACTTAGGCTAAAGCTATCACAACCTATATTAAAAAATATTGCATTTGTGATGTATCATAAGGACTGAGGAGAACAAGTTCTTAGAGCGCACTAATATGATCTTATAGACAAACATTTAGCTACTTGTCTCCTTTTAGCATTTTCTTTTTACTTTAAAAGAAATATACATATATGAAAATAACAATGATGCAACAATCACATGCAACACAATCATCTTTGGGGTGTGGGATGCTAGGGGAAAACAAACCTGTTTTAAGTTAATGGCCTGAAGATATCCATCAATGACAAGTACAGAATATTCAGTCAGTGCAATTGAAGCAAAATCTTCAATCAAAGTCTTCTTAGATCCAAAGCCATACATTTGAAGAGCAAAACCACACCTGGCTCATTGATGCCAAATATAAAAAGGAAAAAAAGAAAAGAAAAGTGGTATAAGATGCAATTTTCCCAAGGTGGAGATTAGATGAAGGTATAACATGGCAATTAAGGAATCTAAATTCAGCTAACCAGATGAAGACCTCATCACTATGAACACTAGAACTTTTAAAATTAGAGCAAACTAACAAACCAACTTAAAAACAGGGAAAATTATTTACTTGTTTCATCGTGTGAAGTTCAAAGTTTTCATATTTGGTGCTACATGGCGAATACATCGGGAACATCATCCAAGAAACAAGTAAACAAGAGCAAGCAAGCATTTGGATGAAAAGGGAAGCAGACCTTAGCGCAAGAAGCCATTCGAGATACATATTTGTGTAGCTATCCATTAAGGAAAACGTTTCAATACTCATTTCCTCCACCGTATGCTTCCGGTTTGTTGACTTTTTTAGTATGCCAATATTTTCATTTCAAACTTTTCATTTCCCGCTTCTTGGATTCACCAAACTTGATTAACCACTTATTCCTAATGTATTAACCATTTAATTTCTCGCTTTTCATTTCCCGCTTTTGGGATTCACGCAAAACGATATCGATTAACCACTTATTCTTAACGTATTAACCATTTAATTTCTCGCTTCTCATTTCCTACTTCTTGGATTCACCGAAAACTAATATTGATTAACCACTTATTCTTAACGTATTAACCATTTACTCATTATTGAGAACTCTTTCTTGGATTTACCGAAACATATACTTGATTAACCACTTATTCCTAACGTATTAACCACTTATTCATTATTAGGAACTCTTTCTCGATTCACCGTAAACCGATATAGATTAACCACTTATTTCGGTATTAACATTTATACTTGATTAACCACTTATTCTTAACGTATTAAGCACTTACTTATTTCAATGTATTAACCGAAAACTTATATTGATTAACCACTTATTCATAACGTATTAACCACTTATTCTTAACGTGAACAGTTTCATATTTCAAATTTCAAATGATGACACGTGACATACGATGGACAAAAGTTGGAGTCTTTTCGTTGGACAAATAGCGCGACCGATCCATTAAAGTAGCAATCTCATTCTGGTGGTGCTTAGGTTCAATTTGGGATGCCGCTGCCCTCAATTCCTACGTCAGAATTATGCTCACACAACTCACATTTTCACATTTCAATCTCTATTAATAGTGAACTCAACGTTAACTTATATATTTATTATTTATAATTATTAAAAAAATAAAAAACCTCGGTATAATAAAAGAAGAAGAAAAATTACACATCATAAAATAAAAGGGGAATAGGTGTATGTTTGAAAAAATTATAAAAATTTGATTATTTTAATAATTAATTATTGTATAAATTTTTTTGTTATAATCGATTATAATCAATTTATTTTTATATTTGGATACATTAGTTAAAAAATAATTTTAAACTAATCTGTTTCATTTGGATAATATAAAAAAGAATCACTTTTATACATTAAATTATTAAAATAGATATAAAATGATTAAAAAAGTTATTTGATTGAAGACAAAATAGTATTTACATATCAAAATGTAATGAATAATCTATAAGTTAAAATTATAAACTTCAATCTTTAGCATTATAAAAATTAGCTTAAAAAAACTTTTATAATGCATTGAATTTCGTACAAAAGTTAAAGTTAATTTTACCAAACATGTTATAACACTGTTGAAACAACTTTTTTTAAAAAAAATTGTTTACACAGTAAAAAAAGCTTATCCAAACATGCACTAGATCTTTCCGATACCTGTTCGTCCACAACACCAATGCTAGCAAGCTTGTGCAACGATTTGTCTCCCAAGGACCCCAATTCTTTTGCCAGAAATAGTTTCTAGAGAATTTGAATTCCTCCTCCTCCGACTCTAGGTTCATGTCCATTGTAGGGAATTCAAATTAACAGGAAAATACAAAAGAAAGGGGAATTTTATGCAATGGGCTTGTGCAAATTTGAAACTCCAAGGCGCTGTAGTCACGTACAAATATGGAGTGGAGCAATCAAGTTCCATTTTGTTGTGACTTGATTTGTGCCCTAGAGACTATAAGGTTTTCCAGGTGGAAAAAATCCTCACTTTAGTTCTTAAAATTTTATATACTGATCACTTTAGTTTTTGAATTTAAAAATTAACAACTTAATCCCTGAAATTTTAAAACTTTTGTCACATTATTCCTCACATCTTTTGCATTGTGCATTAAGAAACAAAGTTCCTAATCCTAAAACGATGTCGTTTGGCCCAAAATTCCTGAAGACCAACTTTCCCCTAACCCCGTAACGATGTTGTATTGGAGGTAGAGGAAAAAATTTCATTTCCTCCCCCCCCCCCAATTTCAACGGCATACATTTCCCAAACCGTAATTTTTTAATTCATTTTCTAATCTCAAATTCCACTTGCTTTCTCTCTACAATCAACCTTATTTTGCCCTCAAAGCTCCCCAGTAACATTGAATTTGTTGTCTTCCTCGTGGGATTCGAGCTTCATAAACATTCCTTGTGTTGAGTGGTCATTGTGGTCCATGTTTTCCATTTTTGGTGTGTGGTCTTGCTTGTCTTCCTTTTTTTGTGTGTGTAGTCCCCTTGTGTGTGGTCTTGTGATAGCAATATATTTTACTCATTTTATAATCCTTTCATTGGGCTTCTTAAGGTTCAATTAAGTTTAATTAAGTTGGTTTTGTTACATTTTATGATATTGAACTTAATTGAATCATTAAAAGAATTATTGCTTGAATTGACTTTAATTTGTCTATTTGGTAACATTCAGTAAACTTGCTATAATTTGAGTTACAAATATCTGGTTGATGTGATTCTGGTCTTGTAGGAAATCTAAGACAATTTTCTACAATTTTCATGAAGACCTTAAGAGCCAAATCACAAGTTTGAATAATTTAAAATAGAATTGAAGTAAGAACTAGAGTGTTGATCCTGATAGCTTGACCTCTGCGCACTCATCAGCCCATTTCTTGATCTATAGAAGTTCAATTGACACCAAACTAATGGCATTGAAAGTTAAGACCCAAATCTACAACTTTTATGAAGAACACAAGAGTCAGATCAGAAGTATACTAGGTCATATTGGGCCTATAAGTCAAAACAGATGAGTTGTAGTTGGGCCTGAACAATGTGCAAAGATTGGGCTATATCTCGAGCTGTAGTAATGATATTGGGCTGAAACTAGTGGCATTAGAAAGCTAAGACAAAAGCCTATAACTTTTAGGAAAATCACTTTTCCATTTTCTGATTGCAGCCATAAGTTCAGCACTGAATCATTTGGGAGACAAACATTTCAATAATTTCCCACTCATTCACAATTATCAAACAATTCCCTTGACATTTTTCATCCATTATCAAACCACTCCATTGTCATTTTGTTTTCCTCAAGCTCTATAAAAGAAAGCATTGGCTGCTCATTTTAGGCATCTTGGCTTAGAGATCAAGATCATGCTATTGTGTTATTTGTTTCTCTTGTGGTAGTTTTCTTTTGTTTTAAATAAAAGTTATGTTCATCTTTTTCTTCTTTTCTCTTTCTTTCTTCTTGTTCATGAGTAACTAATTTTCATTTTACTTAAGTGAAAAGGTGAAGCTTTTGGTAATAAATTAAGGTTAGATTAATTTCTCTCTTGTGTTTGAATAATATTTTATCAAGTGGTCATTATATGTGTTGTATTTTGTTTCCAATCAATTTAGAAACCCTCATTATAAAGTGGAGATCTTGATTCATTGTAGACAAGAGATTGACACAATGAATACTTGAGCTCATTTAAAGTGTTGGTATTAGTGAATAATTTAAAGAACCATAATATAATTACATATATAATCTTAATTGAATTTTGAATGTTATATTTTCTTATTGGAACCTCCGTTATGTGTGGATTTCAATTGAGTTATAAAAAGAAATAATATTGTCTTTAATTTATTACCAAGAGTGGATTTTCTAACCCAAACAAATATTTTTTCATTTGTGAATAACTTTTATTACCTTTATTGTTGTGACAAATCTTTTCTTTACCTCAAAGAATTTTTCTTCATCAATTCCTTATGGATCGACCTCGGACTCCCGAGAATTTATTACTTGAAACAACCTGCACTTGAGTTTGCAACTTATAATTCGCATCATCTTGCTTTGTAACTTTATATTGTCACAGCACAATACATTACTTAGGATGCAAATTACTTGTTCCTTTTCTGAGACTACATAGGCCACTAGATTACTTTTTATTAACATGGCAACAACCATTATCATGTCAATCTTCACTTATGTGGTGTTCCTCCTTCTTTTCATTTCTCAATTCACTTGAACATACAACTTATTTGTTCTTTGAGGTCATGTGACTAGTTTCAGTTATAATAATAGGGTAGTTGCATTACCTTTTTATTCATGTTTTAGTTTACAATTTTTTTGGGGGTTAAAGGTTGACCTTGATTTTGGAAATTATGAACGTTTCTTGGACATCAAATTGACTCCTGACAATAATATCACAAATGGAAAAAATATATCAGGTGGACAAACTGCATGTTTCTTCTGTTGGATGTCTTCTAATTTATTTTTTACTAGGTGTGCCTATGGTTTCTTAATGTTTTTTGTTTTGAATGATTAATAGTCTGTTATTGAGAAAAAGAGATTATCTTGGCAAGATTGTCCAAGTATGTTTAATCATTCTGATTTTTTCTTTTGAAGTTATTTGTTATGGTTGATGGTGTCTTTGTTTTGACTTCACCTTTGCTTTACTGGTAGGTTATTCCATACATTACAAATGCTATCCAAGATTGGATAGAGCGTGTAGCACAGATACTGGTTGATGGAAAAGAAGGCCCAACTGATGTTTGTGTCAAAGGTCTTTTGCTCTTTTGTTTTTCCACCATATGTTCCATCGATCACACTCTGCCACTGCAAGTGCTGCAACAAGACCTATTCCACCAGTTGTTCTACTACATGTTTCAACACAATCTGTCGTTGCAAGTGCTGTAGCAAGACTTGGTCCAACACTTGTTAGTGCAGAAACACTGGCAGCAGCAAGTGAGGGTACATCAACAAGGTTCATGAGGTTCATACTAACCCTTGGTTTCAGAGGTGCTCCACCAAAGAATATAAACTGAAGATTTGTCCCTTTTGAATGATGTATAGGTTTATAATGTAAATGGTGATAGGATTTTGTCCTTCTTTTAGAACATGCTTATAAAAGTATTATTCATGAAAATGTTGATAGTCATTTTGGATGTGTTTATATTACATTTGTAAATGTCTATAATCCTTTGTAAAGGCTGATGATCCTTTTGGGAATTGGTATTTTGTTTTGTAAATGGTCAAATATATAAGTTTTACACACTTGTGAAAGAAGTTTGTATTGGTTTATGCCAAATGTTGTAAAACCTACTAAAATATTAATGCAATATGTTATGTTTTACAATTCCAAGTGTGTTCCTCTTATACTGAGTATCATATTGCAATCCCAATTCAATTTCAGTATTTATTATTTATGCAATTGCTTATAATTGAATTATAGTAAACATCAAAAGACTAATGTACATCCACAATGAGCTTTAACAACTCAATCTTCATTTATTTCATTATATCAAAAAAGCCAAATGGCCAATTACACAGAATCACAATTACTTAATTCCTCAAACTAATAACACAACATCACCATTACACATTCCAAATCCAATTACCTACTTCTCTAAACAAACTAAGCCCCATATTATGATAAAAATTAGCATCATAATACACTACCCAATTGCATAACATCTTAAAATCATAACTTCAGCTTCTAAGCTTCTAATCTTCCAAGCAACATTCAATTTTCATTCTTGATTCTCACTTGTAGCAGTCCTACTAGCAGGTTCAGTTGTAGCTTCAGTTGTAGCTTCAATAGCAGGTTCAATGGCAGCCTCAATTCTATTATCTTCTGCCTCATTATTAACCTATCAAAAATAGTCACAATGGTCACCAGTCTGCAAACTATCACATACACAACATAGTTCACATTGCAAATCAAAAACAAAAACAACATATATATATACAGAGACATATAGATATGGAGGTTTATCTTGCATGTCTTATTATTGTTGTCATTGCAGTTATGGTTGTTTCAAAGACTTTTACAATAGCTAAAACCATGTTGAATGCTCGAACGCTTAGAGAATGGATTTCATCTGCACTTAGGTATGTGCAATATTAAGAGTAGTTGATCAAGGATAGTTGTGTAGTCAGGTTCTACAGTTTCCTTTTATATATATATATATATATAGGAAAACTTGCAAAAGATAATATAGAGCATATTCTTCTAGACTTCTTGTAATATATATACCCTGTTGCCCCTGGTCCCCCATCTTCTAAATATATTCACAATTTTTATGAAGGATAGAAAGTGGACAATATTCAAAATAAAATTAGATAATGAATTGAAGACTGTCTCATGATATGATTACTTCCAGGCCCTCTGTAGTTGCAAAGCATATGGTGGCAGTCAACACAAATCTCATGGTATTTACCATATTTTCCTTTTTTTTTTTGCATTAGCTGACTAAGTTCTTCAATGCTTAATCTTTGTTTATTCATGAACCATGTCTACATTTAACTAGTCATTACTGTTTGTCTTGATACATATACTCGCCTTGCTTTCTTAAATCTTTAACTATGTGAATTGTTTGCACTCACATACACTATTGAAACATTTTCCAAATTGTGTATCCTTGGTGGATTTATCTTTCATTACCAAAGTTTATAGCAATAGTAGATGGCAATTTAATAATAAAACTATAAACTCTGAGTTAAAATTTCTTTGTTATTATGTTTGTGCATTTTTTTCTTAAATAAGAGAGATAAAGTTCATGAAAGATGCATTTTCTATTCATAGTTATAGTTAAACCTTTAGCTAATTTTCTTTCTTGTTTAATTTCTAATGCAACTTATGGAAAAGTTTAGTATTGATCCTAATAATGCTTTTGCATTTTGGGACTGGGTTGGTGGTCGGTATAGTGATGAGTAATTTTTCTTCTATCTCCATTCATCTTCCCCTGCCCTTCCCCAACAAAAAAATAAAAAATTAAAAAACCATGTACATTTGAAGTTTTCAAATCAATTAAAAAAATGTTCTCGTCACATACACAACATAGTTCACATTGCAAATCAAAAACAAAAATAATAGTGCTCATCCTAACAACTTTAATTCACTCAAACTCTTACCTTTGCCTTGTACTTAGGGCAGCCATAGAATGATTTATCAAGATTGGTTGTGGTTTTGGATCTTCTTACCACCGTTTCTAAGATCACAAAGGCAAACCCTATCATTACCACATCCTCTCCTATAACGAGACGAATTGGGTATGGAACCTGCATTCCAACTTCAGCTTCCTTCAGTGTGTGATAAGGCGAATTGGGCTAGGTTTCCACCACTCATCACCTCCCAGCTGTAACACCTCAAATTTCGTATCTCTTAAACAGTAATTTTGACAGTTAACAGAATTTTACTGTTTAGTAATTTCTGGATACTGTAAAATTATTTTGTTTATTCCGTCAGCGTATTTGATCGTTTTGAGTGATTTACTCCGTGTCAGGAAAATAATAATTTTCGGGTTGGGGAAAATCTTTCTATATTTATTTCTCTTGACTGTTAATTATTTTTAACAATCTGACTTGATTTTCATACGTTTTCTAATATTTGTGATTTTTGTGGATGATTATGAATTTTTTTGACTGTATGTGGGCTCAGGTGGTCCTAGGTGGGCCCAGGTGATCTTACGTGGGCCTAGGTGGGTCCCGCAAAGTGAAAATTTTTCTACGCATAGAAAAATTTGTACTGTTTAGACGAAGACAGGGGATCTTACTAAACCTGAATCCGAAAATAGTTTTAGAAATTTTCTTGTATTGTGTTTGACACTGTATTTAATTATCGGGAGATAAAAATACAGTAAATATATTCTTTCGTGGGGTTTTTAGTAGATAAAAATAGAAATTATATTGCTGAAGTCAACACTGGTGGTTTGGATATCTACCATTGATTTAATTAACGATGGAGACTTGATCTTGATTTAATTAACGGTTAAGAAATAAATTTAATAAAGAAGTATTGGATAATCACCATTGATTTAATCAATGGTGTGAGAATAAACTTAGTTAGACAAGCTTCAATATCAACCGTAGATTTAATCAACGGTGTAAAATTGATTATATAAAGTGACCATTTACAACCATTGGATTTAGAATTGATCAATGGTGGAGATTTGGTCTTGTAAAGTAACAAGGACCATTTATGACCATTGGATGAAGAATTGATCAAAGGTAGAGATTTGGTCTTCTAAAAAGGCTATGACTAATTATAACCCTTGGATTTAAAGTTTGAAGGAGCAATCTTGACCCTTTATTTTGGAGACACATCTAATGGCTAGAATTTAAAGGAGAAGGATCCAATGGCTTAGATTTAGTCTTCTAAAAATCAAAAGTCTACCTAAACCCTAACCATTGAATTAATCAATGGCTAGAAATGCTTCAAATAATGGCCTAATTAACAAGTCAAGTAAACTAAATTAAAAGTTAGATTGTTATAATTTAATTCTTAATTAGATATCCTAATTTTAATTAGAGATTATAATATATGAAATAATATGCCTAATTAATTAGTTATGCAATTAGAAAATTAGTTAAGATTGATTAGGAAACTTAATCTAATGAATTAACTAATCAATTAACAAGTAATTAGACTTGAATTAAAATAAATTAAAGTCTCTAAACTCCCTTGAATGTCACGGTTTTCAGCAGCCTTGGGAGGCATCTACATGAATTTTGAATCATCCATAATAGCCATGCAAGCCTAATTGATGACCATTATTGCTTGTCATGGTCAATATGACATTCTTCTTGACCATTATTGCTTTGTTTGCTTCCTTTGGAGTGCATGATGAAGGGGGGACGGTTTTGGAGTGTTAGGAAGGAGGAGACATGTTTAGACATGCTTGTATAGCCTTTTTAGGCCAAAGAAAAAGATGACAAAGTGGAAGACTTTGTGCATCATGTGATAGCCTTTAATTATGCCAAATGAATTCATATCTCTCTATTCTTTCACTCCCACGGCAGCAGCACCTTTGGTTACACTCTCCATATTCATTTTTTTACTTCACCAAAAAGCCTTCATCAAATTCTCTCAAAATCTCTAAAAAATTCCAAGAACCAAGCAACCATTTTTCCTTCCTTTTCCTTGAGTAATTCGGCCAAGCACCCTATAATCACCATCACTCACCTATAATTTTCACTCTCACAATTTCCTAAAGCTAAACAACATTCTAAACATTTTTCATTTAAAAAGTTTTCCTAAAATCACACTCTAAGAGCTTCAAATCCAAGCTTCAAGTTTCTATCAAAAATCAAAAATTCCATCTTTATGCTTCAAGAGAAGCCATTCGGCCAAGCAACCAAAATCCATCCTCCAACACTCTTTAATTTCATACAACCTAGTTTCTTGAATCCTTACCTTATTCTAAACAACTTTCATGTTGAAGACTTTCTCTAAATCTTTCATCTTGAAGAACTTTTACTAAGATCAAGTTCTAGAGTTCTTGTTGGTGAAGTGTAAGGAAACTTCATTTATTCTTTTCTTTTTCATGTTCTAAACCATGTTTGATCTATGGTTCCTCTTAATCAAGCTTAGTATACTAATTTCTATGTATTTTGTTTTGTATTTGAGAAGTCCCTTGATGGTGAAGGACTTGGAAAGAGAAGCAAAGCAAAGAGTTTTTGAGGATCTTCAATAGGTAAAAGGGAGATCCATCTCACCAACCAAGTATGGTGGTGAGAGATGATCTTATATTTGATGGATGATGAATCCATGTGAGGATTCCAATCTATGGTTATGTAATAATTAATTGTGTGTTTATGAGCTTTGATTATTTTCTTATGCTTTGATTATTTTTGGCTATGCTTAATATGCTTTGCATGATTTTATGGCTTTGATAGTATACTTATAATATGCATGATGAGTATATGACATGTTTATGATATTTATGATGAAATATATATATGTATGTCATGATGTGTGGATGGAAAGAAAACTAATCTTGGTCCCAATGGCCAAGGAAGAGCTACGGTTTTGATGCCCTTGATTTGTGTCAATGTGAAAATTTTTCAAGAACAAAGAAATTAAATTTTTATTCCTAGAATAATGAGAATTTCGATCAAGACACCTCAAAATAGGTGTTCACAAATTTATATTTTCATGAATGATAAAATTGAATGATTTGAGAAGCAAAGAAAATAAACAAAAGGTTTGTGTTACAAAAAGAATGCATACGATTTTGGAATTTATTTAAGTTAGAAAGAAAAAAAAATAATTCATGGTTTCAATGGCCATTTATAAGATTTTTGATAAATTTAGAACAAATGTTTTACGTATCTTTAAATTAATATTTTCATGAAGAATGATAATGGATGATTTGAAGAGTATTGAAAATAAACAAAGGGTTTGTTTTTCAAGAGAACAAAAATACGATTTTAGAGGAATTTTTATTGATTTATTTTGTGTAAAAAGATCCTAAGTATTTTTCTAAATATGAGTTTTGAATGAAATGGGCAAACATTGATTTTAAGGATTTGCAAAGAAAGTGAAAAAGGAGTTGCAAAGAAAGTAAAAATAAATTTGAACAAATGGGTTTGATTTTTATAACCATCGGTACTTCGGTTTTGAAAATAAAAATTTTAATGATTTTGTTTGTGTAAAATCATATCAATTCAGAAGAAAAAATATTTGATGGTTGCAATAGTCATGTCCACGTTTTTGAAAGCTTGTAATGCCTTGATTTTTATGAACAAAGTGATTTTCAAAATGGAAACGTAAATTTATTTAATACAAGGAATTTGAAAAAGGAATCAGAGCATTTTAATCACTTGAGAAATTAAGTTTTTGTAAACGAAAATGTTTTCGAACTTCAATTTATTTTGAAGAAGGTTGTGTTTGGAAATGTTTTGAGAAAAATAGAGAATATAATGGTGATTTGAGAATTTACTAAAGTATAACTTATTTTCAAGTTTTGAAGTACGTGTGAAAATTTTAAGATTTGAAATATTGATTTATATCAATGGAAAAGTAATTTTGTGGATTATATTTGAAAAAGAATTTCTTAAGTAAAGAAACGTGGAAAAATATTTTCTTGAGTAAGAAAATGTGAAAAATGAAATACAAAGTCATAATATTTTGAGAAAAAGATGAAATGGAATTTTTGAAGGTTGAGAAATATTTTTTCCTAATAGAATTATGGTGAAAAATTATTTACGTATCTTAAAAATGTGTTGAAAATGATATTGACTTATTTGAAAGTCCAAAATAATGTTTGGAATATTGAGGAATATTTTACATGATTGTAAAATGGTGAAAAATGATTTACGTATCTTAAAAATAATTTAAAATATAGTAAAATATTTCTACGTAATTTGAAATATGTTAAAATATTTCTATGTGATTTGAATTACGTTTAAATATTTTATGTAAGTTTAAATATTTTACGTGATTTGAAAATATAGTTGAAAAATCACTACGTGATTGAACAAACGATAAAACATTTTTACGCGATTATGAAAAATAGTAGAAAATTAGTGAAAAATTGTTATGAGATTTGGAAAGCGTTTAAATATTTTACACTATTGAAAATATTATTGAAAAATATACGCAATTTTGAAACAGTGGAAAAATAATATGCGATTTGAGAAACATATATTTTTACGCGATTGAGAAAGACATTGAAAAATTAATACGTGATTTAAAAGTACAACAGAAGAGTTGCGGCATTTTGAAAACGTAACCGAAACATTTTGGAATTGTGAAAATATAATGAAAATGTTACGCAATTTTGTGAAAATACGGCGAAAGTGTTTTATAACTATGAAAACATGATAACATGATTTTGTGTTGAAAATATAGTATAATTACTGTTGAACCAGTGTATGGATATTGTATGAAAAAATGACGTGTTTTGCCTATGACTGGTATTTGGTGCATTTTATATGCATTGGAAAGAGATGTCTGTGATTGGATTTGGTGCATTATACATACATTGGAATGGTCCGATGGACTGGATAAGGCAAATTGCCTAGGAGAAACATACACCTCTTGAGTGGGTGCGATATGCGTAGTGTAGGTCACTCGTTGACCTTGGGGCATCGGGGTGCGGGTTGCCTACAGTGGGCAGTGAGTCGCTCTACTGTAACCGTGGGTTAGACCGACGCGACACACAAATGATCCTGACCGAGACACTATTCTTAATCAAGATCTATTAATTTTATATTTCTCTTTAAATTGTGATATTAATTGGTGTCAATATTGCATAATGAATAGTTGAAATATGATTTTCAATGTTACCTAATATTTTCAGTAAATTTACGTTTCAGTAAAGAAGAAATTTTAAAACCTATCTTTTATAACTCAAACTTTGTGCGAACTTCTTTTCAGTTTATAAGTCGGAAGTCAGACATGTGATACCCTGAGGAGGGTGTTACACCAGCCTTGCCAACTTGAGTAACAAATTTGGAGTTGTGCTTTCTAGGGTTTTGCAAAGGGGAATTGGAGCTTGGGTAACGTTAATGGAATTCAAATAAGGGAGAAGATGGTTTTGAGGCCTAAATAGTGTTATTTTAGGGTTGAGAACTTTGTTTCTTCATGCCACAATCAAAACTATGTCATTTTGGACCAAGTAAGAAATCACATCAGCGTCCAATTTAGCACTTTAACATGTCACACATGCATGTCTGTCAAGTTTAACTGACGACAAAAGATGCGGGGACACATGATATACGTTTTGAGGTTTTAGGAATTAAGTTGTCAATCTTTAAAATTCAGGGACTAAAGTGACCAGTACATTAAACTTCAAGGACTAAAGTGGATGATTACTCTTTTCCTATGATTTTTTTATTTTTTTACTAGTTTTCCCACGATTTCCATTATAATTATAATCTATAGTTGAAGAAATAGAATTGGTCGAGCCATATAAAATAATTGATCGATTTCGAATGGACCTTCAACATCTTTCAGTAAGTCATTTTTTTACCCTAACACATGAAATCCTACTAATTAAGTGGGTAAGAGACTTAGAGCGGGGCTAACCCACTTAATTAGTAGGTCAAAATAATTAGCATAGTCTTATACTAAATTTCAAGGAAAGTTGTAACAAAAAAAAGTCAAAATTGGTTATTAAAAAAAACATAACCTTACACTAAATTCAAAACATTTTGTTTTAATTTTTAATTTTTTTTACTTCATAAGCTAATGAGCAACTTATCCCCTACCATATATCATATTCAATAATCATAAACAATATTTTCTTTTCTCATATTAGTGTTGCACTTAGTAAATCTAGTTGGTTTTAATATACTTAAATATTACATCATTGGTAATAGGGGTGTCCAGTGGATTGAGTCAAATTACGAACCCATGAATTTTAACTTAACTCAACCCACAAAATGCAAGTTGAATTTGGTTTGCAAGTTAGGTCGGGTTAAAAAACACTCTAACACACAAAAGTGTGGGTCGGGTAGCAAGTTTAGAAAGTGTCAACTCACACAAACCCATGTCACCCAAGTAACCACCCTTTTATATATATATATATATATATATATATATATATATATATATATATATATATATATATATAAGTCATTTAGCCATTGTGTCATTTCAAGTTGTTTTCCTTTAACTTTTATATAGTTCCAATTAAGTTTAAGTACAAACATTTTATGATAACATTGATAGTGTGACAAAAAAAAATATTGATGAGAAACTCATGAAACATATAAGGAATTATTGCAATGAAAATTTAATGAATCACTTTGATAACAAATAGTATGTTGAGAAATTTAAAAATGAAGTAAATGATTATATCAATCCATATACTATATGTGATGACATTGATTTCAATTGGTTAATGTGGTTTGTTGTTTATGACTTTTGAAATTTGTTAGCTTATTTTAGATTATTTTAGACTTATATTAACTTAAAAATTTATTATATTTATTTATCTTATTTGAGACTTATTATATATTTTGTAAGATTGATTATATGACTGTTTGGTTTATTTGAGATATATGTAAATTTTAATTAAGATGTGTTATATGTAATAAATTTTCGATTTCATATTTCGACAATTATTTGAACAGAATTTTTTTTAATATATGTTGAACTTACATGTTTGACTCAATCTAACTCATTTTTAAGCGAGTCGAGTTTAGTCAAGTTGAAAGGAAAATTTTTCTCGACCCAACCCACTAATTTGATTAGTGGATCGAGTCCAAAAATTATGTGAAACTCATTCAACTAATCCACATCCCTAATTAATAATGCAACAAGAAAAAAAAAGGAATATTTTCAACAATAGATTCATAAGTTTTAGCAAAATAAAAATATTATTTATTGGTAGTAGAATACTCTAGAGAAAGCATGAAATACAATTACTTTTTTTAGTGAAACTAAAATGAAAAACAGGAAGATGGAACGCTTGACACTCTAAAACACCGGCCAAAAAAAAAAACCACACACACAAGCGCACGTTAGAGTTAATGGGAGGCAAGCGCAGTTTAGCACCACCATCAATGATCGTGGAACTACCGAATTGATTAGGTGTTCCGTCTAATTCCCACTCCCACCAGCTGAGCCTGAGACAAATTTAAAAAGCGTTCGATAGAACCAAACCGGGTTCGATCACTTCGATGTCTACAAACTAGGTGTAAACCCAGTTTAGGTTAGGGTGATCAGTGCCAAAATTTGCAGAGCAAAAGAAAAAAGGAAAAGATCAATCGTTGTGGAATAGCAAAAGCTAATCACAAATTGGTAGTGCAAGCTTGTTACTTGGGTGTTGTTGGAAACAAGTCAATTCTGAGGTTGCTTCGATTCCTCGATCTATCTATAGGGAGGAGACAATCTCAGATTAAAAATATTAAAGCGTCAGCAGCCTTTTCAGTTTTGGCAGAGAGAGAGAGAGAGAGAGAGATAAAAGAGAAAGCAATGGTGGGATGAGGAGAGGGAGGGGGAGATGGCGAGAGGGAAGTGGGTTTGTTCCTACAAGAAAACCAGTCTCTTAGTGTGCTCTTTCAACATTGCCGTTGCTCTCTTTGTCCTTCGCTCTCTTTATGCTTCTCTTTATGTCTACTCCGGTAGCGTTTCCCGCAACAGTAAGTAACTAACACCAATCTCTGAATGGGGTTTTTTATGTTTTATGGTAAACCGTTTACGTTTTGATTTGGTTTTGGTTTCAGTTGTGTTGTATAACCCAGATCAGATTCGTAAAATGGAAGAATCAATCCAAATCCGCAAGGCATTTAAACCGGTGGAGTTAATTAAATGGGTAAGAACTAACAACCCACCAATCAATCACTTACTCACAAGTTAACCTCAAGTTAATGTCATGAAACTGTTGTGCAAATAGTTGAAGGCTTTAGAAGGGGAGTTCTCAAGAGAAAATGTGGCGGTTGAGTTGCCTCGGCATTTGAAACAGAAAATAATTGATGAGATCTTGCAGACACTAAGGAGCTTCAATTCCAGTAGCGGAGGCATTGCTAAGGAACGAGGTGAGTGCGTGCTTGTAAATTTTGCTGATAACAATATATTATTCATTCTATAATAAACATTGTTAAGCATCTTGTTTATTAATAATACAGTAACATTATTTATTAAGAATTAGGTTTGCATTGAAATCTTAATGACAAGTACATAAGATATCGTTTGCACTGTTATTCTTGCTGCCTCCAGGCTGTGTCTCATTACAACTTGATCAATTTCATCACCACAAGATAGCTGTAAAATAATGTTGTCTCAATTTTTCTGCATCCATTTTGGTATTTCACAACTTTCACATTTACTTTTTCAGTTATAAAAATGCATTTTCAACGACCTTACTAAAATTTGTAGTTTCTGCAACCAATTGCAATTTTCAAGTGTCAGACACTCTCACCTCATTACTATCACAACATTGCATCATCACGCTGGTCCTATAGCTTTTCACCTTTTATTCCTGGTTAAGAGTTAGATGAAAAATAAGGAATTGCATTGAAGTTCTTGTTATTTTCTCCTATTAACCTAGATCAGTCCGTCTTACACATCTCTCTTTTACAATTGCTGGGAGCTTCATTAGCAAATATGCATAAAATTCATTCGGAAGTAAGTCCGCTAAATTATAATTGTTTGTTATGGTAATCAGCTAGAATGGAAAATTGTATTTTAACTTAGATACAAGAAGAAAGGAACACGAAAAGTCACATTTTATTTTAGCTTATTACATATGGGATATGTCTCACATTTATAACTTTAGCAGTTTTTATATTTAGTAAGAAGAACAGACAGTGATTGACTTTTCCATCGCTCAAGTTGAATGTCTGAAATGCTCATCATATATTAATTGATATGTAACTCGGAATTATAACTTAGCAGCTTTTATATTTAGTAAGAAGTGCATACAATGTCTGAAATTCTCATCATGTATTAATTGATTTATGGAAGGACAAAATTAGTGAAGATAATTTTTTTTTTTTTTGCCACTAAAATATTTAGACTTATGATGGACCGATTAAATTACTTAACATTTGTGTGTATTTGATTGGGAACGGAAAATCTTTGACCACACATCACATTATTTAATTCTGTTTCAAAATATGTTATTTGTATCCTGAAATATTTGATGAAACAAAAGTGAAAGTTAGAGAGTATCATGCAAAGGTAGAGATCAACAAGTATATGTGGTATGCTGTTAAAATGTAAAGAGGACTGACATGTTTTGGGCTGCAAATCAAGAGCAGAAAATGTCTTGAATGCATCGGGTGTATAATTTTCGGATTACTCCTTTTCTTGTGGGGGAAAGAAAACAAAGTTTCTATCTGGAACTGTTTTATCTTTTGTTCTATACCTTTTCCATATCTGATTATGGTGGTTCACCCCCTGAAAAAAATCTTGAAAAGCTTAGCCATGTGTGGGATCTGAGATCCTGTGGTGCCTGACCCTCCAATTTAATTGACCCTCCAATTTAATTGTTTTTGTTAATTGAAAATAAGCCATAGCTTAGTTAAAGGAGGCTTATACAGTAGCATAGCATGTAGATCTATTCAGTTAACCTGCTTTGAAATCATTGGAGTAAAGATTAATATTGTACTTCCATGAGTGCATAATCAGTCATTTCTTTGATGTCGCCAAACGGGGTGGGAGTAGGGGGAAGAAAAGGTTCATCTCAAGAATGAGGAGTGTAGTCCCCCTTATTTTATGAATTACTACAAGCTATGCTATTTCAGACACTAAATTTGGTGGTGTCATTTAAATGATAATTTTGAAGAATTTGGAAGATATTTTATTGCTAACTTATCTTTAACATTGACTCATTCTTGCTCTTTTTGGTGATATTAAATATTCAAAAATACAGAAGCAGTTGAAAGTTGGCGCATGGAGAAACTGAAAGAAGTCAAGTTGGCTCTTGTGAGTGGGACTCCCAACTCAAACATCCCTCATGAAGAGGCTGGTATGAATATTGATTTTTTGTTGTGTCTGTGACAGTTGAGTTGATTGTGTGATGCTTTAAGATAATGCTCTTTGCAAACTAGTAATGGATGCTTTACAAATCTTTGACACCTTGTACGGTTGCATCTAATGTTTATTTCAACTTCTTAGGTATGCTAGTAAGAGCTTTGGAGTCTGATTGGGCTGTTCTTTGCGAAGAGGTTGGCCTTTGGATACCTGTTCAAGTTGCTAATGAAGAACATGACGACAAACCTGAGGGCGCAGAGGAGTTTGGTATTATCAGTTTCTTCAGTCAATATTTTTTTCCCATCTTCCTATTGTAGTCTCCCCCCACCCCTGGTCTTCAATGTATATTTGTAGAAAATTCATCACTGTAGTGGTTTCCTGGAATCAGTTAACATGCATACATTGTGTGATAGAATCTGGAAGTAGTATGCATATATATATTTTCTTGCAGAAATTTATTCTTTGTATTTACCATGTATACACTCTCTCCAGAGGAGGAGGTTCTTCCTGGCAGACCCCTTGCACCTGAATGCCATGCTGAACTTCACACAGATTATGATGGTCCTGCTGTAAGATGGGGTCTTACCCACCACAAAGATAGTGCAGCTGATTGCTGTCAGGCTTGCTTGGACCATGCGAGACATGCCAAGGAAGGTGAAAAGAAATGCAATGTTTGGGTTTATTGCCCATCTGAGTTTGGGTGTCATTCTCCAGATATCTATCAGCACAAACATCAGGAATGCTGGCTGAAATATGTAAGTTGTGCCCCCATGATTCACTAGTTTGCCTCTTCTATATGTATTTGCATAATAGCTTTTGATATTTTTATTCTCTCTGAGTCATATATTGTCTGGTCTAAAATTTTTCCTCTTGGTCATGTATTTTTCCTCCCTCCTGGCTAATACACTCTTCTTGATATTCTGAATCCAGGCTGAGAAACCTCGACTAAATTTTAAGGATAAGTATCCTGAATCATATCGAAATTCACACCCATCTGCACCAGTGATCGTTCCATGGGTCTCTGGAGTTGTTAGTGCATGAGTCAAATAACCAACACCAAAGATCAACCAGAGCTACGTTGTGTCTACAAGAGCGTAAAGCTAGCTTAGGCAAAGCCTTCGTCATGATCGTGGATTATACTACTGTTCTTCAACATGTTTTTTTGTTTTTGTAAAAGAAGTGAAATGGGGAGCAAAGAATTTTCCCCAACGGTCATTTAGGACTTGGTCTTGGTCAAAATGCGGTTTTTGACAGACTCGCCATCTCAGTGCTAAGGATTTCCCCCCAAGGTCGGTCTAACACTGAGGAAAGGTGACTTTAACTGATGAGGAAGTTGTTTTGTTGTAAGCTATCTGATAACATAATTCATTGTATCTGTGGGACTTTGAATCCTACTCATAATATAATTCTTGTTCTGAGGTTGATAATGTTGATGATCATCATCAATCTTCACTGTCCTCCCTGCCTTCCTTTTATCCATTATTATAATCATACTCACATTTACATATGTGCATAATATATGCATATATATCACTCATACGTACTACGTAGGAGTTGTATAACCCAATATCCACTCGATCCTCAAGATTTTCCACTACTCAATATTATAATTCTATCAAGCAGAGTAGGTAACTAAGTATTGATTGCATTTTCATAGAAGTTATCTTAAAAGAAAAAGAATTGTACCACTGCGGTTCTTAGCTAACATATCGTATCAAACCTGAGTTTGGGGTCCTTGCTTAGAGTGTGTTTGGATTTCCGTTTCCAGCCTCAAACGCCCGTTCATCCTCCTTGAACATTGTTCCAAGCTCGTTTGGGTATTTTTCGCTTCAACGTAATTCTTTTCTCTATCCTCCACTTGAGTTGAAGCAAGAAAATTTTGCTTGTGTTATAATTTTGGCTATTAGAAAATTGAATGAGAAAATTTAATTCTCTTTTATTTTTAGAGTCATTTTTAACCTTCAATTTGGCAGGAGATTGGAGTCTGATACAAGTTCTTTTGTGGTTCGTTTTTTTCTAAACTTGAGGTTCGCAAGTTTTTCTATCTAATTTGAAGTTCTCTCTTGTGATTCATTCAAGTAGATTTCTGGTAAAATTGTTAAAATAGACTAGGTCAGCTCAAGTCGAGTCAGATCTAATTACGTGAATTTTAAGTTGATATTTTGTTAATTCAGTTCAGCTTTATACAGACTACGAGTCAACCTTCTAATCAACTATATATATATATTTAAGATGAAACAAATATATTTTTTTAAAAAAATAGAAAGAAATAAATTTAAAAAAGTAAAAATAAATACTTTGTCATCAATTATTTTACTGGAAATAACATTTTGACTCAAATCAATACTAAACTGCATTTGCTCCTATCACCATTAATTTGACTAACACAAAATCGACTGCTGTTAGTCTTATATATTACTTTCTCCGCTCTACTTGTTCATAAAGCCTCCCATCCCTTCATTTTCTTTTCTTTCTTTTCATTTCTTCCATTTTTCTTCTTTACTGTGTTGCATTGAATGCATTGCATCATTCAAAGGTCTTTCATCTGGTCATAAAAAAAAAAAAGCAAATTGGATTGTTGGGCTGACTCGGCCCAAACCTGAAGGAGACCAATTTGAATTCGGATTAAAATTCATTAAACTATTTTTTATTTTTTATTCACTTTTACTAATTTAACTCGTATATTTTTATCAGACTATTTAAATTCACTCACTGAAGACGACTCTAATCTCTAGTCCCTCAAAGTTAGAAGTTGTTACAAACTGCAGCTCCATCTCTCATTTTACTCCTTTTTGAGTTATTCTTTTATTTCTCCCTTTTCTCCAGTTAGTGAGCTTTATATCTGTTTTTGGTTTTTGGTTTTCGTTTTATTTTGTTTTTGTTTTTTTTGCCACTTATGATCATCCGTTTGTGGGGTTGAAAGGAGTTTATGATTTTTAGGCTGTAGAATGCAAGAAAAGTTATTGAGTTTAGCTCTGTATCGAGGTGCTTTAGCTGCAACCAACTTGTTTGTTTTCATGACTGGTTCACAAGTTTCTCCCCCAATGACGTGTGAACTGTTAAAGTGGAGTTGGAGTATTTCCACTACTTTCAGTGTCTTTGTGCTGTATATATATCACTTAAATATATATAAGAATATATGAGCTCCACATACTGGCACAGTCCACTCACTCCCTTCTCGAGCGTCTTCCCTAATTTCGCCAACTATTATTGACTTCTTTTATTACAAATTAAGTACTTTGATTTGGTTTGGAATTATGGGGTTTGTGTCTTGCTTCCACCAGTTTCACTTTTCAGCTCTTATCTCAAGTCCTCACCAGGGTCTCTGTCTCGCTCACTCTTGAATCGTCCCAAAATCCTCAGGTATATGCCTATAATAATAATAATTATATATAGTTTCCTCAAATCTTCTGTTTAGATTGGGAACTGTATAATTTTGTATTCTAAATCAGGTTACCATTACTATTTCTTTAGCTTATTGATATGATATGTATTCCTCATTTTTTAATAATACCAGTCCCAACCCACATTAATTCAAGAAATCTATTTACATGGGATCATTTCACTAAAGAAAATGAAATGTAATTGGATGTAGTTTAAGTATGGACTTGGTGCTAAAATAATGGATTTGCAGTTTCAGCTCAACACTGCAAGGAATCTCTGGAAGAGCTTTAAAGATGGGGAAATAATAGAAAACACTGTGATTGTCATTCCTAAAAAGAGCTAAGCAGGTGCCAGGTGATTGTGTTGAATTCTATTATTTATTGAAACTTCAACCTAACTTTAGAATTGAGATGTTATATGTTCTTTTTTCTGTGATAGATTGAGGAGTCAAATTCAAGGCTATCCATCTTATTATGAGACCCAAAGGCACAATGAATTGAAGCTCTCCCACAACCAAGCCCGAGGCTCAAACAACTGTAACACAAGAAGGAGGTAACAAGAAACCAACTAAACTGTCTTCTCTTAAAAGAGTTTTGTATTCAAGTCATTTCTGCAAGCGTGTTAATAACTTGTCTCTGCTTAAGGTGCCAGTTACTGTCCCTGAATGTACTAATTAAGCTCACCTTTAGTATAATAGCATTCAAGTCAAATATGGAATGCCTTTATAAATGACTAACAAAGTGAGGGTATGCTCTGGTGGTGGTTGAGTTCAATTAAACTTTTATTGAACTTGTAATTTCTTCTTTTGATAAGTAATAATTGACTTACCAAGTCAATGAGCAACAAGTTTCATAGTTTGTTTGATGGGCCTCATCTAGTACTAAAAGAAGGTTGAAGAATGTGACCAAAGTAAGACCAGGTTGATGCATGTGTATGTTGGTAGTTTATGACAAAGGAAAAAGAAACAAGCGAGAAAAGGATACTATGCTACTGAAGTAAATTATCTTTTCCTCTGTGTTGCACGTTGATACTTTTAGAGGATGTTTATAGATATTAGATATAACTTTGTTTGAAGCAATTTCATATTTTCAGATGTTGATATAATATTATCAGTGATGTTGTACTAATTAAGTTTTCTAGATGTTAGATGTTAGTATTTTTCTGCTTCCATTTTCTGCCCTCGATGTAGCACTGCTTAAAATTCCGGTTAGCTGAACTTAAACTCATGCTTCTTGCTGTTCGGGTTTATCCTTTGAATTGAGTTAAAGACGATGATTAGCAGTTAATATGGCTCTGATTGTTCAAATGGAATTTTGATTCTAAGACCAATCCTGGAAAGAAAAGTGTAAAACAAGTTTGCAACCTTAATTAGGCGTAATTGTTGTAGTACTTTGTGCACTTATGCATCCCTGTTAGTAGTTCAAACTTCCTATGGAAAAACAGCTTGAGGTTCAACTTGAGCTTATATTCAAGTGTCACTAATTTCTTATTTTTTGTTTGGAAAACATGTTCTCTCTCATGAATAACTTAAGTTTTAACATTATCTTAAAACTTAAAAGTCAACTCAATCACTAATAACTTCAATTCCTCTACTCTTTTGATGGACTGAAAGTGCTACATATTGGACTTGGGAACCCCCTTAAATTATCCACAAGCATATCGTAGGAAACTGTTTATCTGATTTCCTTGCAAATGCTACTGTTCACTATTTTAATTATTTCCACTCGTTGATCTCCTCTGAGTATCCTTGAAATTGAAGTCCCCAAGCTCTCCAAAGTGAAAGAAAGTCAGAAAATGGGAGAAAGAATTGAAAGTCCCCCAAAAAATGGTCTCAAACATCTATTTATACTAAGTCACGTGAGTGTTAGGTGGTACATGGGTGTTCCATGCATATGCGTGGTTCACTCGAGTACAAGGCATGGATTTTGGCTGTTGCTCCCACGCATACATGCATATGCGTGGTCTTCTCTGATCAGGAATGCTGCCACCACGCATAGGCTTGGTAGGTCCACGCTTAGGTGCAATCTTCACAGGTTCCAGGAGCTGCTAGCACGCCTAGGTGTGGTAGTTCCACGCTTAGGCGTGGTCTCTTGCTTCACAATTTCTCTTCCAAAGTCTTGGTTGAATTCCTTGATGCTTGATCCTCATGTCCATTTCTCCATATCTCCTTTCCAAAGCTCTCCTTGCCTCCTTGAATCCTACAAATTAACATCAATTATGAGTTCACAGATTTAGGTATCAAAGTAAATCTAATAACTTCATGAATTGACTAAAGGCAAGGTGAAAGTTACTTTGAATCAAGTAACAAAAAGTTACATGCAATTAAGCATTATTTCAAATAAATCAAGGGGAATTATGGACCTAGCACTCATATTTTTATTCAATTTAGGTTGAAATAACTCCACTTTATGGAGTTATCAGCCTGTCTCTGGAAATACTAGAGTTTGATTATGGTTTAAATTTTGAATTTGAAGAATTGTGCTTGGTGATTTTGTTGAGATTACTTTAAAATCAGTAGGCAATAGCTGTAAAATTGATATCACAACTCATAAGAAAAGCACTATAAATAGATACCTGATTCTAAGATTGTTTGATATGGATTTAAAATATTTCATGTTCGTTTGCAAGAAAAAAAAATGATTGAAAGTGTAAAATATAAATTGTGGTCTTTCTTTTGTAAAAGAACAATGAGTAACAAGAAGTGGAAAAGCACTGTGGATACCCCTTCAATAAACAATGAAACTCATAAGCCAAAGGCTACATGAGATTTGAAGATAACTGAACATTTTATCTAAGCATGCT
The DNA here is from genome assembly GCA_029884595.1 of Ormosia semicastrata. NCBI lineage: Eukaryota > Viridiplantae > Streptophyta > Magnoliopsida > Fabales > Fabaceae > Ormosia > Ormosia semicastrata. Next base: position 7,949,757 of record JAQQTO010000046.1, on the reverse strand, counting down.
TGGACCAAGTCTATAAGAGGGAACACAGTGCAACAACCTTTACAAAGAAAGGGTGGAAAGCTATTATATCCCAATTTAATGGGAAAAGTGGAAAGGAATATGACAAGAACCAGTTAAGAAACAAGTGGGATAACCTTAAGAAAGAATGACAACTATGGTACAAGTTGTTTGCCAAAGAGACAAGTTTGGGATGGGATAGTGCAAAGAATACTATAGATGCACCGGACGAGTGGTGGGAGAAAAAGCAGTTGGTATGTAGTAAATAAATGTGAAGTTGTAAGTTTTAGATTTATTTTGTGTAATGTGTTGTGTTGATAAGTAGTATATATGCAGAAAAAATTGTGATTATGAAAAATTTAGGCACAAAGGGCTTCCTTTTGCCCATGAATTAACCATATTGTTCAAGGATGTGGTGGCTATAGGAAAATTTGCTTGGGTACCCTCATCTGGGATATTACCTAATGGCATTGATGAAGATGATGATGGGTACCGTCCTTGCTTTGAGAGTGGTGTAAATCTAGAGGAAGGTTCAAGGGATAGTGAAGAATCTTTAGGTGCTAGTGCAGGTGCTAATGTTGTAACCAGTGTTGGAGTCAATGCTGAATTCTAACATATGAATTTAAGCACATCCCAAGGAAACAGTAATCAGAGCAGCAATGGGAAGAGGAAGAGGTTGGACCTAGTGAAATGACTAAAAAGAAAAGAAAGATCGAAGTTCCCGCCTCAAAAAAGGTAGCTGATGCAATAAGTAGAATTGCATCCGCATCTGAGTCACGCTCAGCTACTGTAAACACACTAATAGTACTTGGTTCATCTATTAGTGAAGTGACGGCTAAGCTTCAAAACATGGAAGTATTACAAGTGATCCATATTGGTTTTCTCGATGCTGTCAACTCATGTTATTCAAGCCTGCAAGGGAAATGTTTATCTCCTTGAAATTATTTGAAGAAAGATTGTTGGATTAGCTTAAGCATGCAGCATATAACCTACTGTCATTAATGAAAAATTAGTTGGAAGTCTGTATTTAAATTAACTGACTTTAGATTATGCTTTTCTGTTAGGCTAGATGTATTTAAGTGACTTATAGTATTCCTATGTATTGCCTATGCTTTTACCTGTATGTCCACTGTACTGCCAATGTGTTGCTTAAGTACTACCTACGAACTGGTTAGATATAATGAACCGTTACTATGCATATGTATTATCTATGCTTTTGCCTATATGTCCAATGTGATGCTTAAGTACTGCCTATGAACCGTTTGTCTATAATGCACCGTTAGTATGCTTCTATACTGCCTATGCTTTGGTGTTTGCAGAATGTTACATCACAAAATTATACACTGCATAATATGTTTATGCAAGATTGGGGTAGTTTAGTCTCTGCATAATTGGTTTCTGCATGGTAGGGCACTACAAAATTGGATTCTGTAAAATTGTGATATGCAGAATATATTTCTGCAAAATTAGTTTCTGCAGAATTGGTTTGTGCAGAGTAAGGCAATGCAAAATTGGTTTACTTGTGACATGCTTTGCTCGAGTTGATAGATTAATCTTTGTTGAACAAGTTCCTGTGCTGCAATAATGAGATGTTAAGATATTGCAGAGTCGGTTCTATGATATGTGAATTTTGAACAATTTGTGGAGTAGGTTCTATAGATAGTTTCTCATTATATCCATTAATTTCCTTACTATATGCAGAATTATAAGTATCACATTAGTCTATTGCAAAATTGTTAGTGCCTTCAAATATTCAATGATAAATAATAAGCTTAATGTGATCTTTAGTTTCTGAAACGTGGCATTTCTTTTGTGCCTGGAAAGAGGAGTTTAGTTTGTGTAAATGATTTGACGACAATTTTTGTGCAGTCAATTTTCCTAGAAAGCATACTGTAGAATAGACGTTGTACTGATCAGTATGCTTGATCCAAAGGTATAAAGATAGTACCATTAGCAAATATGGCTTTATAGTGTGTAGCATCTCTGATCTCTGAAAAAATTCTTAAAGTACTAATTCCTAAGCCCTTGTTGCAAATGTTTCATTGAAGTCCATTGCATGGCATGATAGTTCCTTCTTTTGCCCTTATTAATTGTTATGGAGACTGCCTAATTAGCATTCCTTATTTTCATGTGCATTTATATTTTTCTTAAATAAATTGTCTTGCACTCTTGTATAGGTTTAAAAATCAATGGGGGATTGGAATGAAGAATCTATGGAGGAATGGAATGTGAAGGATTGGAATGAAGAATCTAAAATATTTTCCATTATAGAAGATGATATGAAGGAAGATGAAGATGTGAGTGCATTAATTAGTGAGTATGTAGTAAAATATTTATGTAAAGAGCCACATAGAACCAGTGAACAAACAGGTCATTAATGGGTGCAAGAAATTTTGCGAGGGCATCCCATTCGTTGTTATACGATATTTCAGATGGAAAAGCATGTCTTCTTTTAGTTTGCATTGAATTGGTTGAACATGGTTTAAAAGGTACTAAACGAATGAGGATTCAAGGAGATGGTTATAGTGTTCTTAAACATGGTTGGCCATGGGTAGGCAACAAGATGATACAAGAAAGGTTTCAACACTTAGGAGAGACTTTTTCATAAAGTATTAGTTACCTGTCTTAGGTTGTCCTTCAAATACATGAAGCCACAAGATCTTAGGTTTCGGGATATTCATACCAAAATTCGAAATGATAGACGATACTGGCCATTTTTCAAGAATGTTATAAGAGCAATTAATGGTTTTCATATCTCATGTGTGGTTAGCCCCAGTGAACAACCAAAATTCATTGGAAGAAAGGGACATCCAACACAAAATGTAATGGTGATTAGAACATGTGCTTCATTTTTGCATTGCCTGGATGGGAAGACATTGCCCATGATTCTCGTGTTTTTGACAATGCCCTCACAACTCCTAGCAAGAATTTCTCACATCCACCTCTAAGTTTGTTCTTTCTCACATCTACAATTAATGTATATTTGCATTAAAAATATGATTTACATGATACTAGTTTCATTGTTATTAGGTAAATATTTAGTATATGCTAGTTATCCAACACTAATTGGATATATCGGTCCTTATAAATGTGAATACTGTCACCTTAATTTTAGGTGTTCATCTGGATTTGTAAACCACAATGAGGTGTTCAATTATTATCACTCAAGTTTAAGGTGCACAATAGAAAGGACTTTTGGGGTATGGAAGAATAAATTTGCTATTTTGTGTCACATGCCTAAGTTCAAGATTGAAACATAAGTTCAAATAGTTAGTACAATAATGACTGTACATAATTTTATTAGAAGGAATTCTGAAACAGATTTCGAATTCAATTATTAAAAAGATGAAAATATAGTTGAATCTGAGGATGATAATGATGTTGGTGATGATTCATCTCCAAATTTAACCTTAGTATCTTCAACATAGATGGATATTGTTCGAGACTCAATTCAGGATCAAATTATTGAGTACATGTAACGTAATTAGTAGTGTATTTATATTTATATTTCAAAATTATATTACATTTTCCTCTATGAAATTTACTGTTATTTTGTACTTTGATTTAGATCAATCCATTTGCATTGATGTATTGAAGCTTAGTTGCATTCATTTATTGGATCAATCCATTTGATTTCTTGACATATATTTAACATTTAAACTACTTTTTTGTGCATATAATTTATGTATTTTGCTGCAAAATTTTTTATTTATAATTTAACTCTAGCACCAATTTTTTTTAAAAAAATGTTAACATTTATACAATTTATTCAAGTATGCATATAATTTATACATTTTTTTATTTTTTATAATTTAATTCTATCACTAAATAAAATAAAAATTATATAATTTGTTCAAGTATATTTAAAATAATGAAATAAAATAAAAGATACTATTAATATTGTAATATAAAATTCATATCCTTTTCAGTAATTATATATTCAAAAGTAATTTTGATTAATGTTATTTAAATAATATTTATTTTGTTAAATTCATTTTTTAGATAAAAATTCCGAAATATAAATTTACTCTCGACCAACGGTTTAATTATCTGGAAGGGCTGCAACCTTTACTTTCACTTCCGCCTGTGCAACTCCTAAGATATGCTATGTTTATCTTGTGGTGAAAACTAATCTAAGGAAGCAAGCAATTAAAGAGAAGGGTTTACTTGCACAAGGAAAACATAGAAGAATACTTTCATTGAGTAGAGATATTGTTGTATGCATATAGACTTATTATGTCATAATTACACACAAAAAATAAAAAGTTAGAGAAAGAATAAACGGATTTTACTAAATTTACTTATTATAAAAAATTATTTTTTTTTTAATTTTTTATCTTTTGTGTATAAATGTGACATGGTGAATCTGTATGTACATAATAATATCTTGCATTGGGTAAACATGTGAATGTGATCCCTCGAGTCTAGAAAAACATGTGGACCCCCGGAAGATTAGTTGTGTGCAATGCAATGAATCAAATTGTCGACGAAAGGTTTCCCTTTTTACTTGAAATCCTTTTCGACTAACATTATCCCCTTTCATGCCATGTGAGTCAATTTCAAGGCATACCATAAACGCTCTTATCCCTGTGTTATTTTTCTCGAAATAACTTCAATTGGAGGATAACCAACCAAAGCAAAGTTATTAAATAGCCGTATTTATTCGGTGGCACGTCCCGTTAACCATGACTTTAACTTAAAGTGTAACTCTGACTATGCACCATCGCTTGCGCACATAAATAAACAAAATCGTTGAAGGTTACCTGCTGGAGGAGACATTCTTATGTGTAATACACCCAAAAACATAGATGTCACACGTCATGTTCTTATTGACCTGATGCATGAGTATTTCTCAACCAAAGAATCCATATATTTATGGCTGTCAAACAAATATTTGAATCCTGAATTGAATGTTGTTGCCATTAGTTAAAATGTCTTTAGGCCATTTTAACTTGTCTTTACCTTGAAGGACGGAAAGCTTTAGTGTTCTCAGTACGCTGCAGGGCCACTATCAATAAAGCAGGTCAATTTGAACATCAACACTAGTGTGAATACAGAGGTATTGATAGTTCCAGAAGTATATATATCCTCCTATCTGACACATTGATGAATAAATTTCCACCATGGGTGTCTTCTACCATGAAGAGCCACCAAACCATCCCAACAGATGCAAATTCCTTGTAGCAAATCTGAAAGAAGTATTTTCCCGTTGCCAAGCTTTTGGGGGACGGTTTTCAACTGCTAGCCTTGAGGAGGAGTACCCAATGAGCGATTTTGAAGAGGAACAAGAAGTAAGTACATTCACCTCACTACTCAATCTTAATCAAACTGTTTTTAAAAACTCTTCCCTTTTAGTCCATGTGAATTCAATGTCATCATGATTGTTCTTAATTTTCTTCTACTTCCTCAGGTGGTTGTCTCAGCAGTTATAAGCCGAGCCATGGAAAAACAGAAACACAAGCCAAGCATCTTGAGACATAGCTTTTTGTGGGTATACCCTCCTGCAACAAACGAATTGTATGTCACTCAGGCAGTGGCACCACCACAAGAAAGGGTGGAGGGTGATCAACAACACGACAAAAAAGAAGAATTTTTGTCTGTTAAAAGTTGTTTCTCATCATGCTGTTCACGTTCTGTGAGTGGGGAAGCATTTTATTCTGTGAAGACAAACCTTTCCCGATGTTCAAGCTTGAACGAGCTTAATTTGTCAAAATATTGGAGGCGCTCAGTGCTTCAGGAGTTTTGTCATTGCGAGGGATGGCCTTTTGGTCTCTGCCGCAGAGCTTTGTTACTTCCACCACTGCCTAAGTCACCTTCTGAGTCATGGTTGTCGCGTAAAATACAACGACCTACTAAGAAACCCTGAGTTTATTTAGCTAATTAGCTGTTACTTATTTTATTATCATTTTTCAGGAACTCTAATAGTCACAACGAGTTGAAGATTAACGAATATGGGAAGCTTAAGCTTCATATTTAGTTTTTATAGTTGTACACACATAAAATAAAGAAACTCTTAACATTATTTATTCCATAACACATTTAATTATCAGTTTTCTAAACTTTGCTGTTACTGAAATTATCAACAAAAATAAGAGGAGCATCAAATCACCCTGTAATGGCACTGTGTAGCAGTTCTACAATAAAAATTAAAAAGGTGAGACTGACCTGACAAATTTAGACATGAACTATTCGTTTAATCAGATCACTTTAATTAAGAATACTAATCAATTTCTGGGCAGATGAATAGAGGAGAGCATCCTAGTACAACATAATCAATTATCAAAAGCTGCCATTTATCTCACAACTAACAAAGGGATGCTGATTTCTTAATTATGCTGATAAACTTGCATCGTATATATTCCATTTAATCATCTGTCATACTTTGGATATACACTTTCTCCTACAACATACATATACAACACGGTCATTTTTTAGAACGAAATATGAAAAGTCAATAGATTTAATTCTCATATGCATTACAATAAATTATTTCATTTTTTTGGCCAATAAAAATAATGGGTTGCAAGTTGCAACTGTAAATTCTCGTCCTAACATCGTAGCTATGGTCTTAAAATAAATTTTAAAAAATAATTCAACCATTTACATTTTAAATGTGAGGGAATTAGCCTTATGATATTATATTTTTATTGTATAAATATTTTTATTATCAAAACTAATATTGTTTTTTCAGTGGATTTAAAAATTTATGATGAGGAGAGACTCTCTCTATTCTAATTAAGGTCAGTGCAAACCATTAACCTTAGCAAAAATTTATAGTGAAATTACATATCCCTACTAACTGGGATCCTAAGATTCAAACTCAAGTCATGTTATTGTCATGAGTGGAAGGTCGATCAAGTGAACCAAACTCCGTTGACATTATGAAAACTAATATAAAAATAGGTATCATTGTAAATTTGTAGTTTATATCACATAAATATCTCAAAAAAAAAAAAGTTTATGTCACATAAATCAATTTCAATATATATATAGATATATAGAGAGAGAGAGAGAAAATGTATCACATGAGAAGGCTTGCTTATTGTCACGGATGAGAGGAGCCTCTCACAGCCATCAGATCAAAATTAAAAGTTGAGATAATTAGTTACTCATGTGAGTATATCACATATGAAAACTTGTTTATTGTGAGAGATGAGAGAAGCCTTTCACAGCTATTAGATCAAAATTAAAGGTTGAGATTAAAACATCCCATTAGTTACTCACGTGACTATTTACTCTTTCTCCTTGTTCACCTCTGTCTTTCGATTTTTAGCCTACAGGCCTTGCACGCCTCTCTCTCTCTCTCTCTCTTACGTGGCTCACTTTCTCTTTGTGATTACTCATTTTGCACAAGATTGGTGAATAATGTGTGTGGTGACTAATGTCAATATGAGAAGGCTTGCTTATTATGAGAGATAAGAGGAGCTTCACACTGCCATCAAATCAAAATTGAAAGTTGAGATTAAAACATCTCATTAGTTACTCACGTGACTATTCACTCCTTCTCCTTGCTCACTTATATCTTTTGGTTTTCAGCATGCACCTCTCTCTCTCTCTCTCTCTCTCTCTCTTTTTGTGATTACTCATTCTGCATAGAATTACTGAGTAACGCGTGTGATGGCTGATAGCATGTCTTCCTCCATGAATATTGAAGTGTGAAGATAACAAGCAAACAATCTCTACATTTTGTTTTAGACCAAAAGTCCCATAAATTTCTTTTAAGAGTAATATAAATTTATTGACATTTTAGTCATTTATACTTATATTCATTTAATGAAGAAAGATAATAGTTGTGCTTTGTTTTAATGAAAAGAGAATATAACTACATTACTAACTCTACTCAATATTTTTTAATCTTTAGTTTTAAGATTTTACATTAAAATATGTAATATATTCAATAAATATGATATATTCATTAAATAAAAATAGTTAAAAAATATAACATATAAAATAAATAAAAAATTATAGTCGTGAATCCTGTTTATATGACCTAAGTTTATAAATTATGTAATTCTATAAACAAAATCCTAGAATAAAAATAATAAATATGAAATTCTAAATGTAATTTAAATAATAAGTTGGTATATAAATTATGTAATTATTATCTTTATTTTAGAATTATTTTTTATTTTATATGTTATATTTTTTAACTATTTTATTCAATAAATAAATCATATATATTAAATATTATTACATATTTTAGTATAAAATCATAAAACCAAAAATAAATATTAATGAGTAAAGTTGGTAATAAAGTGATATTATTTCTCTTCATTAAAAAACATAATAATACAACTATTCTTTTTCTTCATTAATATTGGATACTACTATTCTCTTTATTCATTAAATAAATATAAGAGTAAATGACTAAAATGTTAATAAATCTATGTTATTCTTTAAAGAAATTTATGGGGAACAAACTTACTTTGACTTCAACCTTTGCCTCCAACCTCATTTAATCTTCTTTCATATGGTTATTAACTCAATTAAATGTGGTTAGAAGTAACAAATGAAGGGATATTAAATGACGTTAGAAATAAGTTTTGTTCATCTATGGGGCTTTGGGTCCAAAACAAAATGTGAATGTTATATATATATATACAGGAGTTTCCACTTTAGTAGTAAGAATATAATTTTGCTGATCAATATGCCACCAACGTGTGTTGGGATGAGTCCCTGCTTAAACATCTGACCATATCCTTGAAGATTAGTCTCTCACCTATCAGGTAAGGTGATATTATAGGAAACTAAAAAAATAATAAAATTTTTATTACGTGTAGAAACCCTACCCTCCCTTCCTCTTTTAATTCTTTCTTGTTCTGAGCCTCCTTTTGTAAGAGTGTTGGAGCGGGAGCTACCATCCTTTTTCTCTGGTGACAGTCCCATCATCTCTTTTTCTTTTGTTTTTGCATGTTTTTCAAATAATTTGCTCAGATCTAATAGATCTTGAACTTAGTTGTTCGTATTTGCTTCTCTCAATGACAAATCTTATGACTTTGTTATCCATTTTTATGAATGTTTTGATTTTTAAATTTTAGGGTGTCTTTTGTCAATCTCCTTATGATTGGTCGTCGAATTATGATGATTTTGCAGGTAGGGAAGGGTTTCAAATCTATTTTAGAAGAAGGTATAATTCACTCTTAAGCTGCAATATTTTTCGTGTTGATTTTCGTTATGAAATATGTTTAGGTATCGTTAGTCTTCGAGTAAGGAGCAGATCTACATATCGTTGGTTAATTCAAAAGGATAAATTATATTTATTTTTTTTAATTTAATGTATTTTTTTTTTATTTGTAAGTGATGATAGTCATCGATCATAATTAATTATTTTCTCTTAGAAAAAAGAATAAAAAATCTATTAGTATGCTATTATTTGCCAATATATACTATTTTTTTTATCTTATTACTGGTTCAATACTATAATCTATACTATTATTTGCCGACGAATATGCTAGTAAGAATTAAAAAAAACAATTCTGAGGGGAGATGATAGTGAGACTTGAAAGTGAGCGTCCAAGAGTTTAATAGAAGGGTTAGTTTACGGTACTCACTATGGTCAAGTGAGTATCGATACTCATTACACCACAACCGTTGACTTGTGGTGTTGAAAGATCAACGGTTGGGGTTGCTACCTGCAACCTGAACAATGGGTAAGTTAGGATTTATGGATGATTTGGTCATTTTATCGTGATTATTTGGTCATTTCCTCCCTCTAGCAATACGAACTGCCATGTCCTCCTCTCTCCTCCTCCTGCTACCACGTTTTTCGAGTTGAAGAAGTAGGACTCTGCTTTTCCTACAGCTGTCAAAACGGTCGGGCTAGCTCAAGGGGTAGGATTATTTTCGGGTTGGTCTACTTTAAGTTATCTAAATTTTAAATTAATATTTTATTAATTTAATTTATCTCTTTTTAATATAAATAAATTAAATTAATCCAATATTGTGAATCAACTCATTTAAATTGACTTATCTAGATTATTTTAAATTTTAAATTATTATTTATTAATCCAATTCATTTATTTTATCGAACTATCCAAAAGTTACCGGTTAGACTCCACTTATTTTTACAGCTCTAATTTTTCATTTAGATTAATAAATATCCTTTTAATACCAGTTATACATTTTAGAAGCTGATTATGATTTGCCCACTGAGAAATTATGGGATATGCGCTACTCTTCACTTACATTAATCTCGAAGAAATTGCTGAAAATTTAAATAAAAAAAATTGACAGGCGAAGGTTGAATTTATGGCATTACTCCTTTGAACCTACTCATCAGCACTAGCCAATTGTCAAGCCAGATCAAGTCCATCTCAACAAACTTAGGAACCAAATACAGAGAAAGGAGAAGCGTTGAAACCCAAAAAATATGTCCACTATATGCAGAGAAATAGAAATGGGAACCCATTCCCTTTAAGGATGGAACTAAGACACCTTTAATAAAAATTTTAAAAAATTCCAGTGAAGCAAAAGTGAGAGAAAGAAACTGATATCTGGGACTAAAAAAGAAAAAGACACAGAAATCCCGAAAAATTTCCCCTTGATGGCTTCATAAATCCCCCATGGTTTGGGTTGGTGGTCGTTGATCTCGGCGAAGACCACATCGTCGTTTCCGTCAGTGGCGTAGGAAGGAGAAGGCGGAGAGGTTGCGGCGGAAGCTTCTTGGTGAGGAAGCGCTGGATTTTCGTTTCTGTCAACGATGCTGAAATTTTTTTTTTGAATTGTAACAAAAGCTATTATTGGGCTTGATTTTAACCGGAAGGAAGGTGGCCCATAACTTGCAACAGCAGGTAAGAGAAACTATGACTATCGATACAGATAGTGGCCAATAACATAGGATTCTATTAGTTAAAAATATATATATATTTTTTTTATATATCACATGTAATATGTATAATTTTTTTTTCATTACATATATCACATGTAATATATAATAAAAACATATATTTTTGACCAACAACATCATCTCTTATTTTTTGCAGACACGAGAACATCTCAATCCGTATCCATACTCACTTGACAGAGTGAGTACCATAAAATGACCCTTAACGGAATGAAGTGAATACCCGTAGCATGCATCCAATCCCCACTTCCTACGATAACTCTTGGGCATATACGCTATACAGTGTTGACTTCATTACTCACTTCCAAGGAGAGAGCATCGGTAAGGGGTGGGAATTATGACTTAGAACTGGAAGAGAAGGTAAAATTTTGTGGAATTGAAAGTTGGTCTTTGGCCGAAAAATAATTGCAAGATGAGTTCAAAGTTCAAATTTATTAAACTTTCTTCTTTTCCTCTCAATCTTAAAGTCATTCCACCATTAACGACCTACACCAAAGCTGCAAATCAAAACGTTATAGTTGATTCACAAAAGCTATTTGACTGGCTGAATTCAAATAAAGAGAAGCGAATTTGCATGACTAAATGTACCATAATACCTAATTCTCACTACCTCAATAAAACATCTTATTTTTATTTCATTGTGGATGTAGAGTTATTCCTTATGTTACAGATATGTTGTACCCCTCCATACAGGGGTTTGATCTGGACTCAAGCCAGTGTGCTACGCGAGTTCCTCGGGAATATGTAAGTTATTGCTAATTTGCTATTTACTATGCAGTCCAAAATCCCAAACTCAGGAGGCCTACATTCTCAATCGCACTATTTGACGTCTTCATCTCTTGCAAATCACATTCTAGCTTAACAGGTTGTTAATGGTGAGATTGGTTTGTGAGAAAGAGAGAGTTTAAAAGTTTCTTAACACGAAATATAAAAATAGCATAAACTAATAATAACCTGCAATCCCTACCCAATTGTGAGTATCGTAGAATCCTCCACGATACACTGGGTTGCACCCCATCCAAAAAAATACAGTCTTATTTCTTAAATTAAAATACGTTTAATTTTATTTAATTTATTTATAAAATTATTAAATTATTTTGTATATCATAAAAATATTATAATTGAATATAAAATAATTTAACATTTTTTTATATTAATATATAATATAAATACAATATATATATTTTGTTGTACATAAAATATTTTAAAAAAATAACATACCCAAGGCTTCGTTTTTTTTATATTTTCTAAAAAACGAGGGGTCGAGGAAGAGGAAATGTGACACAATAAAAAATTAAACTTCTGAAATCAACATTACATCCAGATATTATAAACTTGGCCCGAGGTCATCAATTAAGCGTCACACTCATAGGTTGAATTTAATTTTCAAATCGACAATATGCTGATATTATGCTATTTATTTTTCTCTTCTCTCCTTTTTTTTGGGGGGGGGCAATTTTTTCTTTTTTTGACTCGCTGTATTACGCTGTTGTTGGTACTTGGTAAATGAGCGTATGAAATTATGAATTATAAAACAAGTTAATTCATGATTCACGAGGCTGGAAAATGCATAGATATCTTTGTCGATGATTATTGACTTATTGTTGTCGCTTATTTCGTCACGCTCTTTTTTTTTATTTGGTCGTATTATTTAATCACGCTCAAAGCAGCACAAAGCCACAAAGTTCAAAAGGTTTGATTTTTTCTTTGGGCCCAGTGATCAAGGATGGGCCTACCATCCGGCGAATAAGCAGAGAAAAGAGGATGGGGCTACGATCCAGTTCATTAAATAAATAAACCAATCAAGCACGCTTAATCATTTTAATAACTTTTACAGCTTCAATAATGCCAGCGTATAATCATTCAACATACCTTACATATTTTCGATGTCCTTTTTTTTTGGGTTTTCAAGATTTTGATTGAGTTCAATTATTTACGTGTTGGATTGTATTTTGTTTCTTATCAATCACTTAATTATTTGGTTAAATTAAAATTTTAATCCTTGTATTTTATATCTATTTCAATTTAATTTTTATAATCTTTTTAAATCAATTTTTATACTTATAAATATTTTTAAAATAATTTTTATTATTAATTTTTGTTATAACACTATTATTTTAATTTCTAATGATATTTTATAAAAAAAAAGAATATCTAAAAAATATATATTGAATAAAAAATATTTATTCAAAAGAAATAAACATTTACAAAAATATTTACTATAATACAGGAGTATCTACTAGATATTTTATATAATATAAAGGAGCGTGTAAAAGAACACTTATTGTACAAAAAAATACTTATTAAATTAGTTAATTGATAATATTATAATAACATTATAATTGAAATTAATGATATGGATTATTATAAAAATATTAAAAAATGTAAAGACTAATTTAAAAAAAAATTATATTGACTAAATAGAAAATAAATAGAAAGTATAAAGATTAGAATGTTGATTTAACCAAACTATTTTTTTTTATACAGTTAACCTAATCATTTTATTCTCTTCAACAAATACATCGTTAATCGTTTTGTGGTACAACAGATAACTATTCTAAGTTGCAATAAATTAGTATTTAATAGCATGCGGAAGTATCCATAAAATATTAAACAGAATTTGATGCTTAATCAACGTATAATATTTTGTTGGATAATTTTAAATTCTCTTATTAATTATTTTAATTATTAAATGAAGAAAATATTAAATATTTTTTATATTTTTAAGATATTAAATGTATTTTTTTATTAAATATTTTTTATTTAATATTAAGAGAAATATTAAAAATAATTTTTAAGAGGATATAGAAAAATTATATTTTGTTTGGGGTTAATGTTTCATATGATTTTACTACTTCAACTTAAGGTTTGAGTTTTTAATTTTTAATTTGTACATAATTGTTTTCTTTGTTTTTAGGTAGTAGGCAATCCATTAGAAAGTGGGCTATTATGGTGTTTACAACGCACATAACAACCCTCTTTCTTATTTATATCATGGTGTGGAGTTTTAAATTTAAAATCATTTTACACCATTAAATTTATCATAAGGTTACCACAAGGAGGCTAAGCACAGAAATAAAGAAACTGCCTTCCAAAGAAGAAAAAAAAGATTCGAGTCCAAAAAGCATCCCTTTATTGCGACAAACACTGCAATAACTTTTTTTGCCGTTGGACAATAATTGAAGACTAAAATGTCTGGGCAGTATGCCTCCGAACTTGGAATTTTGAACTTTGAAATCTACGACCAAAAAAAAAAAGGTTGTTTTGACTTTTTTTAAAAGATTTTAAATACTCGTATGTGAATGAGTTGTATTAACTTATATGAGTATGATCTTATAAAGATTTAGAATTAAATTTTAAGTATTAAAATTTTTAATTTAATCAACAAAAATTATGAATTAAATATGTAAAAATAAAATAAAATAAAATAAAAATTAAAATAAAAGTAAATTAAAAAAGTATGTGATCAAAAAAATTTTATCAATGAAATATTAAAAATAATAATTAAGTGTATAATAAAAATTTTTTAATTAATTTTAAATTATCAAATTATCAAATATATTTTAATAAAAAATCATAATTAATATTTAATAATTACTATCAACACTTAAATAACATAAATAAATTTTAAAATATGAAAAAATATGATTAAATTCATCTAAAAATTTATTCATATAATCTGATAAAAAATAAAATATTAAATATTAAATTCTAAAATTAAATAAAAATAATTTAATATAATAATACTAAAACATTCAAAATTTTATCATTTTCTTAATACAAAAATTAAATAAGACATAAAAAAATTAAAACATAATAAAATTATCTGATTAAAATTTTTAATTAATACTACTCTTCTATTTTTCTTCAATGCAATTTTTTCTCTGCGCTGCGCCCCCTGCTGTGCTCTGCGTTTATGTGTTTCACGCTACGCTGCTCCAAGCGACGTGCTTCAATTTATAAATTTTTCTTCCACCGCCTCAGCACCAATTTCATTTACGTTTTCATTGACTGGGAGCCCAAGTTAATTTTCTAACCTATTTATTCAATTGAGCTTTGCTTTGATTGTAACTTATTTTTATGTGATGCGTGATTTGAGTGCTGAATCACGATTGCCATTCTTACAAAATTAAATATCATTGACCAACTTATAGAGAAATAAATAAAAGTATTCAAAATTAATCAAATTAATTTACAACGTAATAATTAAGCTTATTTTTTAAATATAAAATATATATAATTTAGATTCTTATCAAAAGTCTTTCGATCTATTCCTAGTCAATGTCCCAAAAAGAAGAGAAGACATTCTCTGTGGCAACTCCAACTTGGACAGCTCACCAGCCATCAAGAAGAATGTGCAACCTATATTTTTAACCATAATTTTTTTATATTATTTTTTATACTATCTTTTATATTATTAATTATATTATTTTTTATCACTTTTTTCATTTAATTATAATTATTAAAAAATATAATAAAAAATAAAAAAAATAAAAAATATATAAAAACATCATTTTCCCTATATTTTATAGTCATTCATAAAAGCTGGTGCTGTCTTCTGTGAATGTCCACAACGGATACAACAAAGTCAATTCCTTATCAATACACTCCCCCACTCTTCATCTCTCTGTCTGTTTCCAAGTTCCAAATGGATTCAAACAATCCAGAAATCTCTCTCGAGGTTCCTCCTTACCTTCGAGTACACAAGGATGGGACCGTTGAGAGAATAGCCGGGACTCAAGTTGTCCCTGCGGGCTTGGACTCTGAAACCGACGTTGTCTCCAAAGACATCCTCATCATACCACAAACCGGTGTCACAGCCAGGCTTTATCGTCCCAATTTCACCACCAAAACTGCTCACAACCACAAGCTTCCTTTAGTTGTCTACTTCCACGGTGGTGCCTTTTGCATCTCTTCCGCCTCCGATCCCCTCTACCATAACTCCCTCAACAAACTCGCAGCCGAGGCTAACGTTGTTGCTCTCTCAGTCAATTATAGGTTAGCACCAGAGCATCCACTTCCAGCTGCATACCAAGATTCTTGGGCTGCGGTTCAGTGGGTTGCCTCTCATGCTGTGGAAGATCGTGCAGACCATGAAAGCTGGCTTAAGGACAAAGTTGACTTTGACCGGGTGTTCTTGGCAGGTGATAGCGCAGGTGCTAATATTGGACACTACATGGCCTTATGGTTGCATGTCATGAACTCTGGTCAAAGTCCAACCAAGGATTTGAAGGTCCAGGGTCTTATCATGGTGAATCCTTATTTCTGGGGGAAGGAACCTATTGGAGTGGAGATCAGTGATGTAGTGAGGAAGAAAATGGTGGACAAGTGGTGGGATTTTGTTTGTCCTTCTGATAAAGGGAACGATGATCCTCTAATCAACCCGTTTGTGGAGGAAGCTCCGGGCCTAGAAGGGGTGGGTTGCAACAAGGTGCTTGTTATTGTTGCTGAGAAAGACATATTGAGGGAAAGAGGGAAGCTTTATCATAAAAAGTTGGTGAACAGCGGTTGGAAAGGAACAGCTGAGTTTTATGAGACTGAAGGGGAAGATCACGTCTTTCATATCTTCAATCCAAATTGCGACAAAGCCAAGACCTTGATTAAACGCATGGCTGGTTTCATTAATGAACATTGAAGCTTTACAATAAATAATAGTAGTGTGTGTGGAGAAGCACGATAAAATTCAACCAGGGTTAGGAAGTTAGAGCTATCAGTTGCAGTTCCGTGTTTAAAGTCCACTCAAGGTTACCTCTACTTGTGAACAGGCCTATGAATTTGAGCTTCTCGTGTTTCATTGTTAAACCATAACACTTGATTTGC
Source organism: Ormosia semicastrata (assembly GCA_029884595.1). NCBI lineage: Eukaryota > Viridiplantae > Streptophyta > Magnoliopsida > Fabales > Fabaceae > Ormosia > Ormosia semicastrata. The sequence goes on along the minus strand of JAQQTO010000046.1, from coordinate 7,933,097 downwards.
TGGCTTGTTTCCAATTATCGTTATATGCTTTATTACCTACATATCAACTCATTTGTATTCAATAAAACTTGATATTGTTATGCTTTATTACCTAGTAATATTGTATATTCTACCAATTGATCCGTCTATGCCATTCCTGAGGTAGCATAGTAATCGATTCAGCTGGGCGATTTAATGTTACTTTGAATCATAATTAACATAACATGAGCCATCCACCACCATAACAAAATAAGGGCCCCGTGAAAGAACCACGAAGCAAGCTCTCTGCCCACTTCCTCATTGAGAGAGAGAGACAGAAGCCAGAAAGTAACATGAAAAAAGGGGAACCTCTAATATGGATCACTTTAAATTTGGTTTATGAATCGATTAAATATAAACTAGTTATTAATTTATTGTTAAAATAAATTAATAATTAAGATTAAAATGTTAATCTCTTCATATTTCAATTTGTAATAATTAGATTCGCACACAAATTTAATCAAATTATTTTTTATAAATAATTATATATATAAAAAATTTATAAATTTTAACTGATAATTTTTATATATACTTAAATTTACATATAAATATTATAAATCACAAATTCATAGATAAACCTCTTCTTAATCGGTCCATATTAGTCTTCTCCTGAATAAAGAACCCATCAACAGAGTATGTTTCCAAAATTTACTAAATCCACGAGAATGTATTTGTAATCTTAATAAATAAGAAATAATTTAATTTTAAAAATTTATAAATTTAATTGTTATATTTTAAATTTTTTATTAAATTTTATAAAAATTTATTATAATTTAATTTAATTTAAAATAAATTGTTCATTTTATTCTTAATAATTATTTTCAATTATTTTCAAGCTCTCTGCCCACTTCCTCATTGAGAGAGAGAGAGAAGCCAGAAAGTAACATAAAAAAAGGAGAACCTCTAATATGGATCATTTTAAATTTGGTTTATGAATGGATTAAATATAAATTAGTTATTAATTTATTATTAAAATAAATTAATAATTAAGATTAAAAGGTTAGATTTCTTCATATTTTAACTTGTAACACTTAGATTCGCACACAAATTTAATTTAATTTTTTAATGAATAATTATAGATATAAAAAATTTATAAATTTGTAATTTTTATATATACTTAAATTTGTATATAAATATTATAAATCACAAAATCATAAATAAACTTCTTCTTAATCGGTCCATATTACTCTTATCTTGAGTAGAGAACCGATCAACAGAGTATGTTTCCAAAATTTACTAAATCCACGAGAATGTGTTTGTAATTTTAAAAAATAAGAAATAATTTAATTTTAAAATTTTATAATTTATAATTTATAATTTTTAATTTTTTTGTTAAATTTTATAAAATTTATTAAAATTTAATTTAATTTAAAATAAATAGTTCATTTTATTCTTAATAATAATTTCCAATTACTTTTTATAAAAATAAAAATAAAAATATAAAATAATAAATTAAATTAAATTAATTTTAATTTTAATGACTTCTAAATATAAAATTTAATTTTTAAATTAATTAAAATTTCATTATTTTTAATAAATTTTAAACACAAAATTTAACTCTTAAATCAAATCAATTCAAATTAAAATTAAATCAAACTATTTTTAATTTTAATTTAATTGATTGTAAAAGGTCCCTATCAAGATAATCTATATTTAATTGTTGCAGTGCAACAGAGATACAGGAAAGCAGGTGGCTTGCATCTAGACAGGACTGCAGTCTAAAACATGCACCCATGTTCAGAATCAGAAAGGAAAAGTCAAATTTAAAAAAAAAAAAAAAAAAAGCCAAAGTGGGGAGAAGAGAATAGAAAATAAATAGAGATAAACCTATACTTCCATTTCACCTTAAAGAATCTCAACTAACCTAAACAGTCTGTTCATTAGTTTTAGAATGTGCATCAAAACGTCTGTGTCAAATCATCAGTCCGTTTCTTCTTCTGGAGGTTAAGCAACATCTTCTCTTCAAGCTCATTCTTCCTGTAATTAATGGCTATGGAATAATAAAGTCGGTTCAAGCCATGGATGTGAGGACAAGAATAAGAGCCAGGATCCTCTCCAGTACTGGAGGGTCCTGTGCTTTTTTATATGTATCTTATAAATAAAATATAATATAATAAAATATATATTATAAATATAATATAATATAATAAAATGTATGTATAATTTTTACATGTAAAAAAGTACTGGACCCTCCAGTATTGGAGAGGATCACACAAGAATAAGAGTCAAAATCCATAAACACAAGGCACAGAAACAAGAGCAAAAAGCTCTGCTTTAGAAAGAAATTCGCGCAACAATTACTTGTTAGAATTTTTATTTATGAATTAATATAAATTATATTATAATTATAAAATTCAGATTAATTAAATATCAAAATTATTAGAATATTTTATTTAGTCTAAATTATGATTAGTATTATTAATGAGTCTGTTGTTGTTAAACGCTGTTTATATATGTGAGTTTTGTTTTATGAATTCTGTATATGAATTTGTCACAGTGAGTAGGTTTAATACATTTTAATTATTTTATATATACAGGAAGAGACTATTATTCTTAGTTATTCTAGTGCGTACAGTTACTCTCATTGATACTGACGCATGAACGATTATTGTGGAATAGGAATAATATATCTCCCTCATCGAGTTTTGCTTTTCAGGATTTCAACAATGACTTCCTCATCGATGTCTTTTTAAGATAACCCTAAAACTTTTTTATATGTATTGATATGTCATAAACATTGAAATTAATAGATTCGAAAAATTTCTATCAATGGGTATCAGAAATAATGTTTTAATTCTAATTATGACTATTAATATTTTGTTTTATTAAGAGGTTTGAAAAATTTAAGAAACCTGAAATTTTAACGTATGTGATGTTCAATTCAATTTTTTTTAAAATCAATTTCAAAAATAAAGTTAAGACTTTTGTATATTAGATTGTCCTGAGTTCAAAAACATGTTTATTGCATCTTGATATTGTGAATTTACAAATAATTTTACTCAAACTCGTGGAAGCTTAAAGGTTTTTTTTGTGATTCATTTTCTTTTAAAGATTATTTCAAGAAATTGATTTAGGACTTTTATAAATCATTTGTTTCTGAGTCTAACAACATTTGGATCGTGAGTTTTAGTTGAGAAACAACCACGAATTTAAAAAAAAAATGTAACCATGGTTGGCTCTTTTAATCTCGTTTAAACATAGTTTTTTGTGTTGGTTTTTCTGGAAATTAACTCAGGGGAATTGTAGATCCTGGTTTTTTGAATCTATAGACACAATATCTTAAAATTTGGTGGGGAATTGAACGAGAGAATCAGGGCGACCCATTCCTGTTCAAACCGGGTTGCGCGACCCGTTTGCAGAAAAATGGGCGAAGAAGGAGACAGCTCTCTAGCGCGTTCCCTAGTCGCACAAGTGGCAACTGTAAGCTACTGAGAAGTGTTTCTCAACTTCTGTTTTTTGAGTTGTGCTCCACGCGCCCTTTCCTATTTTTTGTTGATTTTTATTTATTTTTTTATGTCCATTTACTATTTATTTCAAAATTTCTAGAGATTAAAATTATTAAAAATATGTTACTCTCCTCTTTTGCATCTGAAATTTTTTGTGTATTATTGTGATGTTGTTGGGCATGATATATATTATGCACTCTCAGAGTTGATGTTATTTGGTCACAAAAATAATTTTGGTGTTATTTGTGCATAAATTGATATATAATGTTTTGAAAACTATTTGTTTTGTTATTATTTATGCGATTTGATTATGAGAGTTACTGTTTAAAGTATTGTAGTACTGTTTTGAGACACTTTTCATTATTGTGAGCTTACCTTCGCGGGACCAATTATGTTGATGTGTTATTTTGTTGATATTTTGTTAATAATGTCGCATTAGGGATTATATTGATAATACGCTTACCCTATTGGTTTACCTTTATTAATGTAATTTTTGATGATTTGTTAAATGGTACTATTTTGGGTACTTTTCATAATTGTGAGCTCGCTTTCGTGAGACCAATGTGGCAAAGTGCTATTTTGTTGATAAAATATTGTTATGTTGTGGCTTTAGGGATTATATTGATAATGCGTTTACCCTATCAGTTTGCCTTTATTAATGTGATTCCTGATGATTTGTTAATGACATTAAGATTCTGACCTTAGAGTTCTCAGTATCCTTTCGATACTAGCTTTAGGGACATGATTTTGATGTCTGTAGGAGTCTACTCATGTGTTGTAATTTGGGACCCTCAGGCGGGATTGCAATTGCATGAGAAAACTCCATTATGATTATTTGCTCAAATATTGTACATGTTGATATGCTTGACAAAATTTCCCTTTAATGTATCGTTCTTTCAGTATCATCAATGCAAATGAATGTTATAACAAAATTGAATGAGACTAATTTTGAGGACTGAGTGAATTATGTGAAATTATTCCTTATTGTCTCTAATGTTGATACTGCTCTCATTGAGGATGTGTAATACCCTTAGTAATATGTTAGACTTCTATATGATTACGAAAGGTAACATATTACTTGTTTAACATGCCTGTGAAGTTTTGTGACAAACTGAGTTTGTTTAAGCACTTAGTTGCAACACAGAAGTTAAAAAGTAGCTTAAAATGACTCAGATAAGGGCTTAAAAGGTTAAGTTGAGGGAAACAAGTATGGATAACTTGTTTGAGATCACAAATGAGCTAATTAAGATGTAGTTAAAGTTTCAAGAGAATCAAAATCAGTTTGGTATTTTTAAGCATACTAGTTCTGTGTTTTAATACCGATTGATTAGCAACAGATATGGAAAATCATGAAAATGGTGAAATAATAATTTAGATAAATCTTATGATTTATTCTAAAATTGTTGGAAGTTGAAAAGTTAAATTAGTATAATTCGGGTGTTCTTAGTAGATATGAGTTCCAGCATAAAAATTCAAGTTGGTTTCATTTTTCTTATTTCTTTCCTTTCTCTCGGCTTAGAAGAGAAACAGAGAAACAGAGAAGAGAGAAAATGAAGAAAAGAGAAAAAAGGGGAGAAAGGAATAAGGAGAAGGAGAAGGAGGAGAGGAAGAGCAAGAGCAACATGATCAAGCTTCAAGATCTTCATCTTCTTCAAGAGGTAAGAGGTTTCTATTCATCATTCTCTTCTTTGATTCTCATTGAATGAGGTTTGAGATTTTAAGTTGAAATAGGGGTTTGGAGAGCCAAATCCGAGTTCTTGGCTTGATTCTTAATTCCAAGGATTATGTTAAGTTAGTTTTAGCCTAGTAAACCTAAGAGGTGAAACTTGAATACTAGTATAGTTTTATATGCTTTTCTAGCCAGAACTTATGTATATAGTTTATATTTGTTTTGTATGTATTACAATATGTCTTCCTATGGCTAGTGTTGTATGTATATATGTATGAGTTTAAGTTTTTTCGCATTCTCTCAAGGTTTTCTATAATTACTCAGTTATGATTATGAATATATGTTAGTATGTAGTACGTAGAAGTGACCTCTCTAGTACTAGTTATCTTTATATCTCTCTGTATATCTAGGATATATTTAAAAATCTGTATTAAGATGTTACAGGAAAAACCTCAGAGACCCATAAATGCATCTTTCAGTGCAGATAAGAAGAATCATGAAATGTGGGTTCAATCCAATAAAGTTTGTTTGATGACTATAAAGTATAGCATGAAAAAGACTATTAATGAAAGCATTCCTGAAATAAATAATGCTAAGGAGTTTCTCGAATCTATTGGTAAGAAATTCAAGAAGTTTGATAAAATTAAAAATCCCTACTACTTCTCTCTGTTGGCAAAGACTACATATAATGGTATAAGTGGTGTTCGTGAACACGTTTTGAAGCTTGTGAACTGGTACACTAAGTTGAGGTCCATGAAAGTGGAGTTAGGAGATGATTTATTGGTCTGACAGGTGTTTGAGTCTCTTCTGACTATTTTTGATATTTTGAGGACCACTTACAACGCTTAAAAGGAGGAGTGAACTGTTGATGAGCTTATATTCGTTCTTACTCAAGAGGAGCATACCATGAAGAAGGACAATGTCCATAGTGTTTAGTTTGTTTCTCACAAAAATGGTGACAAAAATAAGAGATTTGCTAAAGGGAAGAATAGTAAGCCTCAGTTCAAGAAAAAATGAAATGATAAGCCTGGATATCCTTCTAAGCCATCTTTTGGTCTTGGAAAGTCTTCTGGTGCTAAGCCCAGATATCGATTTAATGACAATTATAAGTTCTGTGATATATATAGGCATAAGCAGTCTGATTGTTTGAAGTTTAAGAGCTGGCTTGAGAAAAAGAAAGGTGATCTCTTGGCTCTAGTATGTTTTGAATCAAATCTAGTTAATGTTCCTTCAAATACCTAGTGGTTAGATACTAGTGCAACTATTTATGTTACAAATCCATTGCAGGAATTCAGAAGCAGAAGGAAACCAAATCAAGGGGAGTAGATGATCATACTAGGAAATGGAATTAAAGTTAAAGTAGAGCATATAGGAGTGGTTTCATTAAAGTTATGTACTGGACATGATTTAGTTTTGAAAGATACAATTTATGTGCCTTCTATGAGGAGGAATTTGATTTCAGTTTCAGTTTTGGATGGTTATGGCTACTCTTTCCATTTTAGTAATGCAAAAGTTTCTTTATATTATGATTCTACTCTTGTTGGTTCTGGAGTCTTGTCTAATGGTTTATACATGTTGAATGTTGATTCTCTTTCTGTTGATGAACATGATTCAAATATCAATAATATTGTTGAGAACAAGCATGATAGAGTTGCTGAAAACACTTCTATGTTTTGGCACAAGCGTTTAGGATAGATCTCTAGGGAGAGAATGGGAAAGTTGATCAAGGAGAATATTCTTCATGATCTGGACTTATCTGATTTTGATACTTGTGTTGATTGTATAAGAGGGAAACTTACAGCTAGAGCCAGGAAGAGTGAGGTTGCTAGGAGTGAAGGAATACTATAAATAATTCATATAAATATTTATGGGTCCATTACTCCTATTGTTATAGGTGGTTTTAGGTACTTTATCACTTTTATTGATGACTTCTCTAGATACTAGTGGATTGATTTGTTGCGTGAGAAATTTGATTCTTTAGATGCCTTTAAAACATTCAAAGTTGCTGTTGAATTGAAATTTAGTAAGCAAATTAAATGTGTAAGGTCTAATAGAGGTGGTGAGTATTATGTCAATATGATAAAACTGATAGAAATCCTGGACCTTTTGCTAGGTTCTTACAGGACTGTAGTATTGAGGCATAGTACACCATGCCTGGAACTCCGCAACAAAATAGAGTTACAGAAAGGCGAAACTGTACTCTTATGAATATAGTGAGATCTATGTTTAGTTATTTTAGTCTTCCAAAATTCTTGTGGAGAGATGCCTTGAAGACTGCTGCTTATATATTGAATTATGTGTTAAATAAATCTGTACTGAAGATTCTATATGAGCTTATGATAGGCAAATAACCTACCTTGAGGCATTTTCGTGTTTGGGGTTGTAGGATAGAGGTGAGACCTTATAACCCACATTTAAAGAAGCTTGATCCCAAAACCATTAGTGATTTCTTCATTGGCTACTGTATTGACTCAAAGGGTTCTATTGTCCTTCTCATACTACTAGAATTATTGAATCTGATCTGATTGTCTATTTTGAAGGGGACTTAGAACATGGTGGAATTTAGAAGCCACGTATTATTGATTTTAGTGAGGAACATATTGTTGTTCCTATTCTTGTTGATCCCTTTCCAAGGATAATGTCATCTCATTTGATCCATAATGATGATGTTGTGACTCCACTGAGAATATCTGAGCGGATTTCTATATTCACTGAGTCTACTAGATTCAGGGATTATGTTGTGTAGCTACAAGAGCATAAGTTTAATTCAGTTGAGGATTATGATCTTATTTCCTTTCAAGAGGCCATGGTTAGTCTTGATTGTGCATAATGGCTAGTGGCTATAGAGGATGAGTTGGCTTCTATGAGAAAGAATAATGTTTGAAAATTGGTGGAGTTGCCTACTGGTTGTAAGAATATTGGTTGTAAATAGGTCTTAAAGACCAAACATGATGCTAGAGGTGAAATTGAGAGGTATAAAGCCAGATTTATCGCTAAGGGATATAACCAGAGGGAAGGCATTGATTATAAGGAGATTTTCTCACTGATCTTCACTAAAGACTCTTTTTGTGTTGTGATGGCTTTGGTTGCTCATTTTGATTTGAAGCTTCATCAAATGGATGTTAAGTCTGCTTTCCTAAATGGTGATTTGTATGAGGATGTGTATATGGATCAACCAGATGATTTTGTTGAAGATGGTAAAGATCATATGGTATGCAAATTGAAAAGATCTATTTATGGATTGAAACAGGCTTCCAGGCAATGATATTTGAAATTTGATTATATTATTGGTTCTCTTGATTTTAAAGAAAATACTATTGACTAATGCATTTATCTGAAGTTTAGTGGGAGCAGATTCATCATTCTTGTTTTATATGTTAATGATATATGGTTGGCTAGTAATGATATTATTTTTTTGAATAAGACTAAGCAGATGTTGACAGCACATTTTGATATGAAAGATATTGGTGATGCCTCTTTTGTATTGGGTATTGAGATTCATTATGACAGATCTCATGATATTCTTGGTTTGTTTCAGAAAGCTTATATTGAAATGATTCTGAATAGATTTAATATGAAATCTTGTAATCCTTATACTGCATCTATTCAAAAGCGTGAAAAAACTCTCTAATACCAAATGTCCTCAAAGTGATAAATATGTTACTGAAATGGAGAAAGTCTCATATGCTTCTGCTATTGGCAGCCTTATGTATGCTCAAGTTTATACACGTCTTGATATTACTTTTGTTATTAGTGTATTTGGGAGATACTTGAGCAAACCTGGTGTGGCTCATTGGCAGGCTGCAATACGAATTATGAGGTATCTACAGGGTACCAAAGATTATATGCTCACCTATAGGAGGTCAGACCGCCTTGAGGTGATAGGTGCAACATCCTAATACCAATATCTCAGTATATACATCATACAATAGATACTTAGCATTACAATGTCACTACATACATACTAGTCATACACTTATATCTATAATGTTTGTTGGAAACGTTATAGAGAGCCATATGAAATGCGAAAATACAATATTTATACCATAATGCATCAAATTACATATACAACATTAGCTTTAGCAAATGCTTGAAGTACTACATAACTCTATACATTTCAAAAGGAATACTAATAAATACAACAATTGAAACATAAAATATAAACTAATCTAATCTTTAGCTTCTTTTTTCTTCTTACCATTGGAAGAAGTTTCACTTGGAATTACATGATACACAGCAGAGTGAGAAACTACAATCTCAGTATGAGTAATCAAAACCAAGCATTCATGCATAGTATAAATAAACATAATCTCAATATCTATTAAGAAAATATGTTTAAAGCGGCTACAAGGTCTAACTGTTACATTTAGATAAACTAAGTTAACATACATATCATACATACATCTAGTTCAACTCAAAACCAAAAATGTAAATAATAGGAATTACTGGTTTCATGTGTTATTTTGTGGTAAGTAGAGGTATCTCCTCACTTTACATATATCCTGACACATGAGAAGTTCAGTCTAAATCTTGATTCCGAAGAACCTTTTGGACCCGTACTTATCTCTTCTGGCCTTGGTGCTATCAAAATATCAGGGTTATATCATTCCTCAATTGAGTTTATCAGACACCCTTCAATCTCCCTTAGCCTTCATGAATATTGTCGAAGGATACTTACAAAATCAATACTACCAATCTTTCTCATACATACTAGATATGATCCTCCTCTTGATAATTATCACTATTTGTGCCTTAACACACCTTAAGAAACATATACTAATGATTCCATCTAGTCTAGAACTTCAAAATATCAAAAATGACATTTTTAAGGTTCCTAGTACTCACGCCACGGCACTAACTTGGGCACGTCGTGGCGCCCAAGGCACGGGTTTCAATACTGATGTAGCATCTCTTTCACGCCGCGACACGGCGTTCTTCACGCCACGGTATGTGCTACAAAAATTAGCCTTACGCTGCGGCGTAACTTCCTCACGCTGCGACACTCAAGCCAATTCATCCTCACGCCACGGCACAGCGTCTCTCACGCCATGATGTTCACAGCAGAATCCAGATTCTGCATAATTCTACAGAATGTGATACTGTTTCATTGGTCTTTTACTAAATTTTTAATAATTTCAAAACAGTTTTTAAGTGATTCTAAGTTCTTAATCAGTTCTTAAACACATAGGAATTATCAATCACTAACTTAAACTTCTTAATTTGGATTAATATACCAAAATCAACCTAGGGTGACCTAACCCCTAAAATTGGGATTCAAAGGCTTAAATGACAAATTCTAAGCTTCTATCTCAGAATTATGCTTTGAACAAGTTACAAATGACTAAAGAAACTCAATCAAGTAATCAAAACACATCAAACACCTCTAAAACTCAATTTGACTTATTAAGCAACCTAATTGTATAAATAGAAAAAAAGGTAACAAAAAGTAGATTTGATCACAAAAACCCTTACCATTAACAGCTAAGTAGAGATTCAAGCTTAACTGGATCTCAAACCTTAGTTTTTCTTTTAGCTTTCCTCTTTCTCTCTTCCTCCTCCTTAGCCTTTTCTTCTCATTCTTTCCTTTCCCTTGGCAACTTTTTTGTTTCTGCTTTTTGAAACAAGTTGGTCATGAGAGAGGCCTTAAAAGGGGAAATTAAAGACTCATATGACCTTTAGGCCAAAACTGATAAAATCCTGATCTGCTAAAAATACTCAGATTTAGTTAAATTCAGATTTTCAGCTTCTAATAACTTTAAAATAAATATTAAGATTCATATAAAAATTCGTTTCAATATTATCTGATATTTTCATATCTGCTGCTAGTCAAACCGATTATAATTAGACAACTTGTATGCCCAAAAATGTCAAACTAGTTCAGTTTACCTTGAAACTTTAATTGTAACTTGTTATATATATTTGTGACTTAGAAATAAATTATCCATATTTATTTCTCTCTCCTAAGCAATTTATGCCATTATCTAAACTATTTTAAGCTACTTTTCACAGTTCGCGTTACAACTAAGGACCTAAATTAACTCAGATTGTCATAAAAATAAACATATATGCTAAACAAGTCATATGTTACCTTTTAAACACATAAACAAGTCTAACATGTTATTTAGGGTATACAATAGGCTATATTGATTCTGATTATGATGGTTATCCAGATGACTACAAGTCCACATCAGGGTATATCTTTATGTTAGCAGAAGGATCTGTTTCTTGAAAGAATGTTAAACAGACACTTATAACTACTTCTACTATGGAGGCAGAGTATATAACTTGTTATGAGGCTACGCGTTAAGCGAAATGGTTAAAAAATTTGATTACTAAATTTCTTATTGTGGAGAGTATTTTCAAGCTTCTTACTATTTATTGTGATAACTCTGCTGTAGTGTATTTCTCTCAAATTAATAAAAGCTCTAAGCGCTCAAAGCATTTTGATACAAAATTCATGTTTGTTAGAGAGAAGATTCAAGAATTTCAGACTCGTGTCGAGCATATCCTTACAGAACTTATGGTTGCAGACCCACTAACCAAATGTTTAACTATTAAAGTTTTTGTTGACCATATAACCCGTATGTGTGTAGTGAGGTCTTTTAATGTTTTGGGTTAATGAGAGTTTATTTTATAATTTTGTTATGACCTCATTTTATTATGTCTCGAAACCTTAGACAATTATATTGTTATTATTATCGTTACCATATAATATTATTATTGTTATTATCTGTGTAATTTTGTTTATTCATGATATGACATATTGTGGAGATATTTTGGACCTAATCTCATTTTGTTGTTGTGCTGAGATGTTTGTTAACTCTTAGAAAGCATATTGGACGGATGTTTGGGGCCATTTTGTTGGGAAATGCACTTTGATCACATACTGACATGCAATTTTGGATATGCTTTCTCATTATCCATATACCACATTTTGATGGATTACCGAAATATGAGTATATTGCATGTATGATATCAGTACTCCTTCAAATATGATTTTCTACATTATTGAGATGTTTGTAATCTCATTTTGGACCAGTTGTTTAGAGTGTTGACTCAATTTTGGCATCATATTATGGCTACATATTGTTTGATTAATCTGGAGAATTATTTTCTTATTAAAGTGATGTAATATAAATTATGTTGTCCAAGTGAGAGAATGTTAAAATTTTTATTTATGGATTACCATAAATCATATTATAATTTTATAAAACTCAGAGTAATTAGATGTCAAAATTATTAGAGTATTTTGTTTAGCCCAAATTGTGATCAGTATTGTTAATATGTCTGTTGTTGTTAAAACATTACTCACATATGTGAGTTTTGTTTTATGGGTCATGTATATAAGTTTGTCATAGTGGGTAGGTTTAACTCATTTTAATTATTCTATATATATAAGGAAAGACCTTTATTCCTAATACTCTAAATACTAGTCTATCGATTCTTTCGAAGATCTTTGAAGCGTGACTTATCATGTAGATAAGAATAATATCTCTCTCTCATCAAATTTTGTTTTTCAAGATTTTAATAATGACTTTTTCATCGGCGCATTTTTAAAATAATCTTAAAACTTTTTTATATATATTGATATACCATCAATATTGAGATTAATAAATCCAATAAATTTCTATCATTACTTGGATAGATGGCTTATTCACGTGGCCAAGGTTATACGTTGTCTAACGTGGTTCCTGACCCAGCATCATAGTTTGTGGATTAATCAACCGAAAAGAATCAATCACCACCTTGCCTTTTACAGTCTGAATAGGGTCCCCCACCACAGCCACAGCACGTTGATTTGAAACCTCAAAACTCTGCATTGGATAAAATAAACAAGCAGATTATGCATAAGATTCTAAAATAACAGCACTTTCTGAATTAGGAGTTGTCATAGACTCGTAGCTCACTTCGTTAAATTCCATCTTTCATTCTCTCTTATAAAAGTTCCTATGTCTAGCTGCTAGTTTCAATAAGTTTTCAACTCTGTGATTCATAATTTAGAAATCAAATTGTATTGAAATGCAAATACAACAGTACATTTTACAAACATTCCCTAAACCTAGGAACTAGTTATCTCTAATGCATAAGTGGCCACTCAGTTTTAAACACAAAAACAATGCAACATCACAATTCACAAATGCATGCTACAAAGATGATTGATGAGCGAAAGACTGAAGGCAAGGTCGAACCTGTCCACTCCAGGAAGCGAGCCTACAACAATCTCTAGTCTGAAACACCAAAGATTCATGGCATGGCAATACAAGGAACAAGGAAGCTCAGCTGATAAACCCATCGGAGATTCATTCCATTCCACTAAGGATTCCAAGAGCAAGGAAAAGGAAAATAGCTTGTAGTCTGTTTGAGCATATCTTATGGAGCATGTTAGTCTGTAAAACATGATGAACGGCTTCAACACTAACATAACATCAAATCCATCACTTCCTACCTTGTAAATTACAAGAAATCTAGGATTCGGATTGATTCAGAGGTCGAGAATAGAAGAGAAGAAAACGTTAAACAAACATACCGTGTTTGACCATTTTGTGAAGGGCGAGAGAGGAGACATATATAAACCTATCTGACTTGGGAGGAATCGAATTGATGGTGGGACGCCAAATGAAATTAAAAAATTCCCCTCTTCTTTAGCAAAACGCTGGCGTTCCAAAAAGGAAAATTACCCAAAATAATTAATACGGCCCAATACGAGCCCATAAATCACGAGCTCAATCCACTGTTTTAAGAATAGCAGCCCAAAAAAGTGTTTATTATCAACCGCAGTTTAGAAATTTTTTCTTCTCTTTCAACTAAAAAAAAATAGAGAATATTTTCTTGTCCAGTTGAATGAATGTTTACACTTTATATATATATATATATATATATATATATATGAAACTCATCTCTAGAATATGACAATTCAGATAGCAGACAAGACATAATTAATAATAGTGAGTCTTTCACGAAGCAGCCTTTCTTTGACATTAAAGTTTTCTTATTGTTTATTACTAGTACTTGCGAGAATCGCAGGTAAGATGTTAAAGAAAGAAATGCAGGTTTGAAGATTAGTTAAGCAAAGCAAAGAATAGCACCCCTTGCGCATGCAAAGTACGTATTATGGATAATATACCTAGTTAGACCTAATCCAACTCATCGGTTACCCAACTTGACTAGTATATACACAGTGTTTGATGCATTAGTTAATTTCTTTAAAGAGGACTTGATAAATGTTGCATATTTGAACTCACATAAGGCGTCTAAAATAAAAGGACGAACATGTGAAGTGAGATGTGAATGATTTAATTAAGTAGTTTAAAAAGCGTAACGGCGTCTAGTTTATATATCTAGTGACTTACATGTGAAAATATCATAAAAAAATGTAAAATGCCACTAACATTTGTGTGAAATGAATAAGAGTTACCTGGTAAAGAGCTCAATAGCCTTTTATAGACACATAGTTTTTTTCATTTAATTTTGAAATTAAGTAATCTTATGAGAAATTGATTTCACTTGATTTAAGATTCTTCAGTAAAATTGATTACCTGAGAGCAGTTTAATTAATACAAATATTGACCGATAATTAAGGGTGTTCAAATTCAATTTAAATAAAAAATTAAATTGAAAAATCAAAATTCAATTAAAATCAAATAAATTTGGCTCTTTTGAACTGAATTTTTTAAAATTGATTAGATAGATCAAATTTTGGTTTTGATTTTCAAAATTGATCCAATCCAATTCAAACTAACTAATATTAAATAATATATTTTTTATTATAAAATTTATATTTTACTTTTAATAATTCTAACTTTTCACACACTTTTTTCATTTTATATAATCAAATATTATTTTAGACATGTGAAATGAGTTATTTCTACTTTTTATTTCTTTTTATTTCTTTTATTTCTTTTTAATAGACTAAATTGCTTTTCATTCACAAATTTTTTTGCTTACAATTTTTTAAATAAAAAATCAATTAAATAGATCCAATCTAAACCGATTATAATCGGATTGGATTAATTTAGTTTTCAAAATATAGCAAGTTTAATCTAATCTAAATTGATATAAATAATATTGTTTGAATCTGTTACTCAAAACCAATCCAAAGTGAATTGCGAACACCCTTAGTAATAATTCACACGTGATGATTGGATATTGGTGCATAGACAAAAAAAAAAACAATTAACGACAATTAAATTATAGCCAACTGTTCAATTGTAGGAGAGTTGATCATTTATACTAATTGATTGCTCATATGTTGAGGAGAAATTATTACGTTGCACTCTAGTTACATGTAATAATTTTTGTGTAAAGAAGTGTGCTTAATCTAGGGTATGCAAGAAAACCAAACTGTACGTATTGAAAAGCCAACAAGAAAACAAATAATTCAAAAGTAATTTCGTCTACTTTGTCTTGATTGGTTTTGTTTGCCAATAGGAGTTTGCTTAGCTAGCTAGTTGTCCTTCGCTCATCATATGAAACGCATGGCTTAAGTTAAAATTCAAGTGTTTGGTTATTAGTAAGGGTGTGTTTGGATAAGTTTAAAAAATAATAATTTTAAGATAGTAAAACAATACTTTTTATTTCTCTCTTTCAATTTTCTGCTTTTTTTTTAGAATCAGTTCATTCTATCTTCTTATAAAAGTAGAAAAAATAATTATTTTTAGATTTTGCTTATTTTGATAATCTTATCTAAACAATTAAAAATATTTGAAAAGTAATTTTTTATTTTAAAAAATATTTTTCTTGCCAAAAAAGTACAAACGAGCATACCCCAAGTATCTTGTAAGTATTTTTTGATTCTGAGGGCTTACCCTAGACCTTATACTAGAGCAAACATCCATTCATCCCAAATTTTTTTAGTGCAAGAAAAAAAAAGATTGAATATTTTTTAATTTTCTTATAAACTACAAAGTAAAAACAAATTCTTTTAGATAATGTAATTATTTTTTTTTGCCAAAGATAGGTGGATTCATATCTTAAAATGAAAAGGAAAACAAATTTCCAAGACAAGACAATAACGAGCATATATGCATGTACCCAAACCCTTCCGACAAGCCTAAAAGACTATAGCTTAAGTGCACCTTGGGCGTACCCCCACAATTTCTAAACATGATCCATAGAAGGTAGATCTTTTACCCTCTCCATTTTGCCCATGGATCAAACTCCGCTTCTTCACCATTTGTTCTTTGAAGGGAGTTTGCTAGATTAGAATTATTACTATTGGGAAGTCCAATTTCACACCAATTTTGCTTTAGTTAGAATGGCAATCGATAAGAAGATAATGTCTCAAGACTTTGAGTCCAGGGGTTTAACTCAAGATGCACATGTGCAATATCTTGAGCTATTATGCCAAAATGGAACCTTTCAATTTCCTTGTCAACAAAGACCCTGCATAATTTGTGCTCCAATTTCTCACATCTGAAGCCTTCTAGGTGATTCCAAATTGTAGTGAGCATTGTTGTGGTGGTAGTGTGGAACTAGTTCCTAATGGAGAGAAGTATCTAGCAGAGACTAATTCTTGTGGCCATGAGTTTGATCCGTAGTTCTTCCCCTTCAAATAACACATGATCTTTATCATCATCGTCGTCATCTGTTGGCTGAGACACCTCATATGAGCCATCGTTGTTAGAGAAGTGCGTGTCGTCATAAAATCGAAGGAGATCTAGCCATGATGAACAAGATGTGAGTGGACAGTAAAGTAGGCTTAGTGGACAAACAATGTTAGCAAGATGATGCAACGTGAATCCAACCAAGGGCCAACAACGAGAGTGATGACTGCTGTGACTATTACCACCACGATGGAGCACTTGAGGGTGGTAAACTGATTGAAGACAGGGCGATGATGGTAGTAGCAAAGAATACATCCCCAATGGATTAACAACGTTGATCAAGAAGGAACAACCTAGGTTATAACTTAATTGTCGTGATAGATCAAACCACCTACGAAGAAGATCGCCAAAGTAGCACAGCGGTGGCGACTTGTTGTGGATAATGAATAAGGATAGCGGCTAGTGTGACACCTGGGGTCGACGAGGGCGGGGAGTGATCGCCGGTGCAAAATATGAAGCACGGACAAGGATCGGCTCTTAGCAGGCTTCTAGGCTGAGGGATACATGAATGAACTAAATACACACCGGAATGAGAGGGATTTAGAGACTGTGCAGGTATGGGATTGCATAGTTGAGGATAGCTTAAAGGAATTGATTAGTACCACCTATATCAACAAGATGCGTCTTCTTTTTAGGAGCCAAGAACATAAGTACTCCACAGTTAAGCGTGCTTGACTTGGAGCACTTGTGGGATAGGTGACCTCCTGAGAAGTTTCCTAAGATACGTGTGAGTGAGGACAAAGCACGCTGAAAAGGCCCGTGTTGGTTTGTGGGGACACTCATCGATCCTGCAGGCAATCTCGAGACGTTACAAATGGTATCAGAGTAGGACCTCTCCCAGTACGGTATGGTTCGGGGATGAACTATGCAGAAGCTAGTGAGCATGTGACACCCGGGCCCGACGAGGGCGAGAAGTGATTACTAGTGCAAAAGATGAAGCACAGACAAGGAGCGACTCCTAACAGGCTTCTAGGCCGAGGGACACATGAATGAACTAAATACACATCGGAATGAGAGGAATTTAGAGACTGTGCATGTATGAGACTGCATAATTGAGGATGACTTAAAGAAATTGATTAACATCACCCATATCAACAAGATGCTTCTTCTTTTCGAGAGCCAATAATATAAGTACTCCATAGTTAAGCGTGTTTGACTTGGAGCACTTGTGGGATCGGTGACCTCTTAGAAAGTTTCCTAGGATGCGAGTGAGTGAGGACAAAGTATACTGAAAAGACTCGTGTTAGTTTGTGAGGACATTCATCGATCCTATAGGCAGTCTCGAGACGTTATAGCTAGCGTCGAGCACAACCTAGAAAAGCTCTTGGCGGAGATATGGACACCACATAGCATGGAATAGTTGCACAGGGAGACGGCTAGGAAGCCTAGCGGCTAGCCTTAGCAGTTTTTTGTTCAGTCATGTTATTTTAAATAATGTAATATTTACATCACTTTTGTTATATAAGAATAGTAACACTCAAATCAATATATGTTATTAAAGGTAATCACTAATCAGGGTTTTCACCATTTGTGGCAATTATGAAATTTTGCATTAGAATGAATCAATGGAGCTTAAACTTTCATTTGTAAGTTGAATATTTGGCAAATGACAATATATACGACAACACATTTTATTGCTTGCTTGAGAAATGACAATTAGGGATAGAAATAGGTTATGTCACCTGTCGGAGACCTATGACTTGTTTTGCCTGAGACCTGACCTGACTTGACTTGTTTACTAAACAAACTGAGTCAAGTCTTTTTTAAAAGTTCATTTAACTAAAAAGATCAAACTTCAAACTATTTAATAAGTCTTTTAAGTTTGATAAACTGGCCTGACCTATTTAATTATACATAATATATTAATAAATAAATTTTTTAATTAAATTTTAATAAAAGTTAATAATTAAAACTTAAGTTAATAAATTAAAATAGAAATAACATATTAGAATTATGTTATAACTTAACATTTACCTCTTATTTTTTATGTTCATCATTTTCTTGCTTTAATATTTAATCAATATAGGACTTAGATATATAACAAGTTAAAAAATAATAAAAGCTTGTGTGGTAAACTGGTAATGTCTCTGGCTTGGTGTATATGTCTTTTAACTTTTAGTTTAGATATTTGTTGCAGGTATTTTTGGTCTTTGTGTCCCGTGAACTGTTGAACATTCATCATAAATTTGAGGAACAAATGACCAATGCAATATGTCTGTCCCAACAGGCCTATATGTTTGTTATTAGCTGTACTGATATGGCATTATTCGCAGGGGATCTTGGTCACAGTTTTGATTCAAATAGAACGTTTTCTCACTAGTCACTATGAAAAGAACTCAAGAAAAGGACAAACTGTGCTGTTTGCTGGAGACTTATCTTATGCGGATAACTACCCAAATCATGATAATGTTAGGTGGGATACTTGGGGAAGGTTTACAGAAAGAAGTGCTGCTTATCAACCATGGATATGGACTGCAGGGAACCATGAAATTGATTTTGCTCCAGAGATTGTAAGCTTCTCATAAAAATTGATTTAATTTTGGTTTTGACTATTTGAGAATTGATTTTAACTTTTGTGTAATGCATTTTCCAAATCCAACTTTGTGAATACATTTCATAGTGGACCACACAAGCGACAGACATTACCACACAAGCTTTTATTATTTTATAACTTAATATATTTTTAAGTCCCACATCAACTTAAAACTAAATAAAAAAGTGGTGAACATCTATAGAAGTATGGGTAATTGTTAAGTTATAACAAAAATATATAAAGGCCTAGGCTCGTTGGCCTATTTTAAGATTTAGGTCTATTAATTTATGTAAAGGTCTGTTGGCCTATTTAAAAATAACATAACTTATTTAAAAGTAAATTTGTTAGTTTATTTAAAGACCTTATTGCAAATTAAGTCTTTAAATAAGTTTTTAAATAAGACTAGACTTTTAAAAATATTAGATCGAACTTTAAAATCGGCCTATTTCAATGTCACAGGTCAGATTTAAACTTTATAATTAGAATACAAACTAAGTTTGTTTAAGACAAAATTTGAACTGACATGACATGTTTCCACCCTAAAGAGAATGGATTACAGCCGAGAATGTCACAATCATGAATTACTTTTATAAAATAATTTATATATGGTCGTGATAATTATTGCTTCAACTTGTATTGAAATTGCATGTGTATGTGATTGATCTTAGTAGAAACCCCACAAAGATATTAAATAAAGTAGCGAAATGCATTGTACCCAAAAAAAAAAATAGTGAAATGCAACAACAAAATCCGCAGCCATGGACCTAAGGAGATGATTTTTGAGTTGTGAAATACGTAATAAGCTGAATTAAAATCTGATCAACCGTCTAGCTACAACTTAATAAACTTCGAATCAGGTGGGTTGACTTGCTTGTGCACCTCGAACGGGAAACAGTACTTTGAATACCATCTTCTGTTAGGCTTTTTCTGCATTTTCGTTGGGTGATTTAGATTCCCGAAACTGCTTCTCCTGGGACAGCAGCTCTGCAAATCTGAAAGAGCACGATTGATTGGTGTGAAGTATATCACTAATTACCATCCCGATTTCATTTTAACAACAAAACAAAGTTAGCAGAGTTTAATTTATTGGTTTTTTTACCTCTTCAGAGCCTCCTCATTTGTCTCATGCTTGCAGGGTTCATAAATGCCAGTATCCAAGTTAACCCTAGAAACTGGTTTCTTCAACAATTGCTCACCAATTCTAACAAGATCATTCAAATTCTTTTCTGTGGCAACATCAACAGAAGATGTTTCCCCTAGTAACGTATCATCCTGGAAGTTCCCGTTTTAAACCGTTAAAGTACCCATTACTTGTCTTTTTTTTTTGGTACGTAAGTACTCATTAGTTAATTAAATAATGCTACACAATTAGAAAATAAATCAAAATTGACAGAATATAAGAATGTTTATTAGATGAAATAAAATAGTAAGAATTACTTACTTATTCAAAAATTAATAAACATGTCATATTATTGTGACAAAAAAATTCTGACAAAAATTCTAAGTCTATTATTTTTGTAGTTAATTAATACTAGAGAGAATTCACCGATTTTTGCATTAAAAAGAACTCGTTAATTCAATTTCCATTTGCTGTACTAATCCGACATGCAACTATTCAAATTATCGTTGTTGTTGTCCATTTTTTTTTTTCGCAAAATAGCTTTCTTGAACAAATAGGAAACGCATATGATCATTGAGTACCTGAATTCGGAGGTAACTTTCCTCAGAGCGGAGGGCTTTAAAAACAACGGACAAGTGTAAGTCAACCATATCAGCAGGAGCTTGAGTGAAGACATCAACCAAAGGGGTGGAACTACCCGCGGTTAGCCACCCAAGGATGCCCCACTTAGCTGCTTTATCTGCAGTGTATCTGTCTTCCGCTTTACGCTGCGAGCCAGTTCCTAAAGATATGACCAAAAATCGGTCATATTCCAAAGGTCTTATGTCGAAGAAGTCAGTGCTACCTCCAACGATTTCCTTTGTCACTTCACCAACGGCAACCAGTGTCTGCAAGTACAGATTGCAGTTAATTAACTAAATTGCTGTAAATTTTGAGATCCAGGTGATAACTTACTAATATTAGAATTTAGACACATTAATCACCAAAAAATAAAATAAAAGAGAGAGACAATTTAGACACATTACCGGATTATTTGCAGCAACGCCTCCATCAATGAGGTTGAACTCTCTGGTCATTTTACCTTCGTCATTCTTCGTTTGAAAATAATAAGCTGGAAGATAAGTTGGTGCTGCTGAAGTTGCAATACATATATCAGAAAGGTGGGCGTCTAAGCTTGGGGTTTTACGTGCCTGTAGCAAAAAAAAAAAAAACCACTTAGAAAAGGACGCAGCTTTATTTTTAAGTAGGAAAATAATAATAAATAAAAATTAATTAATAATATAATATAAAAAAGAACAAGAAAAGAAAAGAAAAAACATATATATATATATATATATGTGTGTGTGTGTGTGTGTGTGTGTGTGTGTGAGGAAGGAGCATTAATGGAAATAAGTGGTAAGAGAATCGAGATGAACCTGATAGCTAGAAAAGATGATGGGTTGAAGGTGCTTGATGTCAAATGTTGGGATGACAACGTTAGTCAGTGTTTGGTGCAATTTTGTGCTTCCTAGTTTTTTCTTAACTAAGGCATGTAAATACTTGCCGTCGTATTTTGGCCCCGATATAGCCTTAATGACCTTTGCAGCATGGGGAAATACCTTACATCTGTTTTGACGTATACGAATATTTTGTTATTTTACAGTTCACGAGAATAACAGTACGCTGTAGTCTAATAATTAATAACAAGTACAAAATAAGTTAGTAATGGCAATTCTGATAATATTGTTGAATTTACTTCTTTTGTGGGAAAATTTTGGGGCAGTTCTCAAGGTAGAAGTCCTTGATCTCTTTGGCTGCAAACAAGGGTCGGTTTGTTTCATTTGGCGCAGCTAGCATGGCAGTCACTAAGCCACCTGTGCTTGTTCCAGCAATCACGTCAAAATAGTCCGCCAATCTTGCATCCTCACCATCCAACTTCTGCACCAAATACATATATATCGAACCAAGAAAACAACTAATGTTAGGACACGAAAGAATCAATCAATTTGGATATAGTGTTATAGCTACCTCATACTTCACTCTTCTCCATTCTCATATTTTTCACTCATATAAACGATAACCCTATATGGCCTTACCAATCTACATGTTCTGGATGTGTAACTGGGTTATTAATTTGCATGTCCTTACTAATAGAACACACAGTGAATTAAATACCATATAAGGGGAGGTGGAAAGCCATGCATGAATGATGAATCGATTTGAAATAAACATGTACATGCATGTAATGGAGTTTTATGAGAATGATATCGTAGCTAGCTAGCAACCTGAAGCTCTGATTCTAGGAAACCAAGTATAACTCCTGGAATGAGTCCCCTTATACCACCTCCATCAATACTAAGCACCGTAATTAGGTTTCCATATTTTGGAGGCAGTAAGAATGACGTCCTTGCTTCCATGAGCTCTAAGATCTATTATATTGCAGACTAGTGATCAAGAAGGATATATTTGTAGAGAAGCTTGGGGGACGGAAAAGTGAACTTCGAAGGTTTAAGATTATATTACTTATGGGAAGTGGAGTATGGGTATATATAAACTCTCGATTCCCGATTTTCCAAGTAATTATATATTCAACCATATCAATACAAATTGCTTCAAAAAATTAAAATTTGTTTGCAGTCTTGCTTTGACAAAAAGTCGTCCCATTGGCTGCGCGCGGAATAACAGTTGAGACCTTAACATGAAAGAATTGTAGGTTTGAAGATTAAGTAAGGCAATGAATAATTATTTAAATGATTATTTCATTTAAGTTGTGTGCATGTAAAAATTTACTTAACTTTAATTATATTTAAGTGTATATAATTTGATTTTACTTTTAATTATTTAAATGAGTGATTTTACCTTTAATGGCTTACCTAATTTATATATTTTAAATAGGGATAACAAAGTAAAATAAAATTTAAAATGTTTTGAACAAGAAAATTAATTTTTAAATCAGTTCAAAAATGTTTTTTTATATTAAATTTTAAACAAAAATTAAATTTTAAATCAAGTCAAACCTATTTAAAATTTTAAATTAAATCAAATCAAATTAATTAATTTCTTATTTTAATCATCACAAACTCAATGTAAATTATGTGAGGCATGGATGATAATCCAGTGGTTTAATTTTTTATAAAGGAAATTAACCTAAACTGAGTTTCAATTTAGCTAGGTTGAATGTTCTGACAAGTGGCGGCTCTCAACAGACAATGTCATACAAACAATATGGATATATACGTTGAAATGGATGTTGTACTTGTGAGTTGTCACATTTTCTGAATCTGTTACCAATTACACTAGGAATCAGAGAGTATAATCAAGAGTTAAATTTTAATTATTATTGTCAGTCCATTTACACACGAGATAAAGTATGGTTTAAAATTTGTTGCCAATTTAGATTCATTCTAATAATCAAATTAAATTAATTAAACTATCCCTGAATGCAAATAGTTGACTAAAATGTTTCATTAATTGATTGGTTTAATCTATTCAATTAAATTGAGCCTACCGCTCAGTATACTTATACTTGCACATCAAAATATATACGTCACTTCTAAGCTAGCCATTATATTTATTTAATGTAAAATAAGTTAGAATTTAATTTTAATGCTTTGTAAATATAAGTTTTTTTATTTTCACTATTATCTAATCACCTCCAATCAAATTATTAAAAGAGTTTAACTATTACAACAAAGAAGTCATACTATTTTAATAAAAAAATGATTAATTCTCTAACTTATCTTCTTAATAATTTTTTAATTATTAAATAAAAAAGTATTAAATATTTTTTATATTCTCAAGATATTGATTACATTTAATTTTTTATTTAATATATTTTTTATTAAATAATAGGAGAATTATTAAGAGGATGTTTTAAGAGAATATAACAAAACTCTTTTAATAATGTGTTAAAAGATTATTGAACACGTATAGTGCATCAATTTAATAATGTAAAAATTTAACACGTATAGTGCATCAATTTAAACTTTATAAATTATAGATAAAAGTGATTAACTTTTTTCTACAAAGGATAAGAAACAGAAATACTAGAACACAGTTCCAGCCTGGCCAACAGTTAGGAGCTCAATTATTCCAGGAAGAGGAACGTCCCAAACAGTCCAAGCCCCCCATGTTGACCACCCCAAAATGTGATTAAGATTAAATATGACTGTATGAGCATACATGTCACGTGAAAAAAAGTGTTCTGAAAATATGTCATGCAGCTGAAGGATTTGTTTTAATAATTCTATAAATTTAAATTAATTATAGATACAAGATTATAGCATATTAAATGAATTGTATTCAAAAGATAGATTAAGAATGTGTACCTGGCATGATTCTACAATCCATTGTTATTCAGTGAAAAGATCAAAAGAATTCTTGTGTATGAGAGAAACTGCCCTCAATCTTAGTAGGTTTTTTATGCGTACACTAAACTGCTTAATGGGGAAGCAGTTTATAACTTATCAGATGAGAGTAGGGACTTCTCAACAGGCTACTAAATGAACAGCCCAAACCCATCACAGGTTACTCACAACAAAAGTCCAATTACAATATTCATAAATTAATCAAATGCTATATTATAAAACATAATTTCATAATTAATATATATTAATAATTTAAATAATATTTTAATTATTGAATAATGCTAATCCACATAACATATATATATATATATATATATATATATATATATATATATATATATATATATATATTTTGAATTGAAATTCAACAATTCTCCCACTTGGATAGCATTGGTCAATCATTAAAGTACAAGAATCATTAACAATAGAATACTAACTATGATCAAAGCACGTGTCAACCAATAGTCTTAGAAATATAAAATTTAACTCTGCAGAAATAGTATCCGATAGGGAAGTAAATCATACATGTTAAATGCTCATATTTCACATAAAGAATAATGAATATGGAAAAACATAATTAATTAAGAGAAATATGCAATCCAAGAATAGTCCAAGTATCTGAAAATGCTATAAGAGATATGATAATAAGAAGTAAATATATAAAATTCTCATAAGAATGACAAGAAGTAAATATATAAAATTTCAGACTCCCAAACATCAAAAGACTTAACTAAACCCATATGAGTTACATGATTCTGAAAAGCTCCAACAGTTAAGCCTTTAGTTAGTGGATCTGCTAATATGTTCTCTGTAGCAAGATGTTCAATTCGAGTCTGAAACTCCAGAATTTTCTCTCTAACAAACAGATATTTAATATCAAAATGTTTTGAGCGAGAAGAACTTCTGTTGTTTTGAGAGAAATGCACA
The DNA here is from genome assembly GCA_029884595.1 of Ormosia semicastrata. Taxonomy (NCBI): domain Eukaryota; kingdom Viridiplantae; phylum Streptophyta; class Magnoliopsida; order Fabales; family Fabaceae; genus Ormosia; species Ormosia semicastrata. Next base: position 7,907,435 of record JAQQTO010000046.1, on the reverse strand, counting down.
ACAGCAGTATTGTCGCAATATATCACAAGTGGCCTAGATATGCTTTCAACAATATGAAAATCAGAGATTAAGTTTTTTAGCCACATGGCTTGACAAGTAGCCTCATAGCAAGCGACATACTCTGTCTCCATGGTAGAAGTAGCTGTAAAAGTCTGTTTGACACTCTTCCAAGAGATAGCTCCTCCTGCCATCATAAAAATAGAGCCGGAAGTAGACTTTCGGTCGTCAGGGCAACTTACGAAATCAGAATCAGAATAACCAATGACCTGAAGTTGATCAGACTTCTTATAGGTCAACAAATAATCATTGGTTCCCTGCAAATATCTCATGACCTTTTTCACGGCTTTCCAATGACCCAAACCTGGGTTGCTCAAGTATCTCCCTAAAGCATTAACAGCAAAAGTAATATCGGGACGAGTACAAACTTGAGCATACATTAAACTGCCAACAGCAGAAGCATATGGGACCTTTTCCATTTCAATTATCTCTACATCATTTTGAGGATATTGGGAATTAGAGAGTTTATCACCCTTTTGAATAGGTGCAGCACATGGGGAGCAAGAATGCATGTTAAATCATTTGAGGATCTTTTCAATATATCCTCTCTGAGACAATCCAAGAATGCCATGTGACCTATCGCGGTAAATCTGAATGCCTAAAACAACTGAAGCATCACCAAGGTCCTTCATATCAAAATGGCTACTCAACATCAGTTTTGTTTCAGTCAAAAGTTTAACGCAACTGCTAGCAAGAATAATATCGTTGACATATAGAACAAGTATTATAAAATTGCTTCCACTAGTCTTTAAATAAATGCACTGATCTGAGGCATTTTCTTTGAATCCAAAAGAAGTGACAACCTGATCAAATTTCAAATACCATTATCTGGATGTTTATTTTAGTCCATAAATGGACTTTTTAAGTCTGCAAACCAAATGCTCCTTATCTGTTTCAACAAAACCATCAGGTTGAACCATATAAACATCCTCGGCTAGATCTCCATTCAGAAAAGCCGTCTTCATGTCCATCTGGTGAAGTTCTAAATCAAAGTGAGCTACCAAAGCCATAACAACTCGAAACGCATCTTTTGTAGAGACCAGTGAAAAAGTCTCCTTATAATCAATGCCTTCACTTTGACTATAACCTTTTGCTACTAGTCTAGCTTTGTACCTCTCAACTCTACCATCTGGACTAGATTGGTTTTGAAAATCCATTTGCACCCAACGAGTTTGCAACCAACTGACAACTCCATAAGATCCTAAACAGTATTATGAGACATAGAATACAATTCATCATGCATAGCATTTAGCCAATCAGAAGCATGAGAGCTATAGATTGCCTCCTTAAAAGTTATAGGATCATCGTCATCATAGAGATCAAACTCGTGCTCCTGAAGATACATTACATAGTCATCTGGTATAGAAGGCCTGTGTACTCTCTGAGATCGTCTTAATGAAACTACTTCATCAATGCCATCTGGTTCCTGTTCATTAGCTGGTGGTGCCACTACATCGTCTTCTCTTCGAAGAACTTGATTATCATTATGATTTACTGGAACCATGATATCTGCAGGAAATGAAACAACCAGTATCGGAACTACGGTCCGATCCTCTTTAAGAGTGACTGGTTGTGGTGTATGGCTCCCACTATCCAAATCATCCTCAAAGAATATCTCTTAGTCAGACTCGATGACTCGCATGGAGTGAGAAGGACAATAGAATCTACAACCTCTGGAGCCCACGCAGTAGCTAATGAAGAAGCCGATAACAGTCTTAAGATCAAGTTTCTTCTGCTGAGGATTATAAGGTCTAACTTCCGCCTTACAACCCCATACATGAAAGTGTTTCAAACTCGGCTTCCTTCCAGTCATCAACTCATGGGAGTTTTCGGTATAGACTTGCTAGGTACTTGATTAAGAATGTACACAACAGTCTTCAAAAGCATCTCCCCAAAGAAATTCGGCAATGACGAATGGCTCAACATACATCTCACCATATCCATAAGCGTGCGGTTACGTCTCTCTCTGCAACTCCATTCTGCTCAGGAGTACCAGGCATAGTATATTGAGCTTCAATTCCACATTCATCAAGAAATCTGGCAAACGGTCCTGGATTTCTTTCAGTTTCATCATATCAGCCGTAATACTCACCTCCTCTGTCAGACCTCACACATTTGATCTTCTTCCCTGTCTTCAATTCAATAGCAGCCTTAAAGGATCTGAAGGCATCCAAAGAATTAGATTTTTCCTGAAGAAGATCTATCCAACCGAATCTGGAGAAATCATCTATAAAGGTAATAAAATACCTATATCCACCCATAGCAGTGGGTGTAATTGGTCCACATATATCTGTATGAATCAACTGTAGCACATCATCACACCTGTTTGCTCCTTTATTCCTAGTTTTGGCAGTGAACTTGCCTTTAACACAATCTACACAAGTGTCAAAATCAGAGAAGATAAAGTTATGAAGAATACATTCCCTAATCAGTCTTTCAATTCGGGGCCTAGAGATATGCCTCAAACGTCTATGCCATAGCATAAAAGAACTCTCATTAGTCCTATTACGCTTACTTCCAACAACAGAGTTAACAGATATATCATTCAAATTCAGCATATATAACCCATCACACAAAACTCCTGAACCAACAGCAACAGAATCAAAACAAACAACAACTTTTTCATTACCAAATTCAAAAGTGTAGCCACATCTATCCAAAGCTGAAACTGAAATTAAATTTCTCCTCATGGAAGGTACATAAACAACATCTTTCAAAAATAAAGTATAACCAGAAGGTAAATGTAAGGTAACTACTCCTATTTCTTCCACTGATACTCTAGTTCCATCTCCCATAATGATCTTGGATTCAACATTACTTGGCTTCCTTAGGCTTATGAACCCCTGTAAAGAATTTATAACGTGAATAGTTGCACCTGAGTCAAACCACCAAGTATTGGAAGCAACATCAATCATATTTGATTCAAAACAAGCTAGAGCTAGGAGTGTACCTTGTTTCTCAAGTTTCTTCTTGAGAATGTAACAATTATCCACTTTATGGCCATATTTCTTGCAATACTTGCAGTTTCCCTTGAAGAAATTCTTGTTAGGCTTGAAGAAATTTTTCTTAGGTTCTAGGTGCTGAGATATTTTCCCCCATTTCTTCTTATCATGTTGAAACTTGCCTTTGTAACCTTCCCATTTCTCATTTTTAGTACCAGAAGTAGAAGCAACAAAATGAACACTGTGTGATTTTCCTTTCCTTATAGAATCCTCTTCTTGAGAGACAATAGCAATCATTTCATCAACAGTCCACTCATTTTTCTGAGTGTTATAAGAGGTCTTTAGAACATCAAATTGAGAAGGAAGTGACTCCAGAACCTGCCAGATCAGATAACTCTCACCGAGATCAACCTTGAGAGACTTCAGTTTATTAAAATAGTGCACTAACTTCATGATGTGCTCACGAACTCCACTAACACCATCATACTTAGTCTTCTCAATCAAAGAAAGATATTGACTCTTCTGAGCTTTATCAAAAGTCGTGAATTTCTCATCAACAGATTTTAGAAATTCCTTAGCATTCTCGCTGTCTGGAAAGCTCTGTCTAATTGACTTCTCCATAGTGTATTTCATCACCTTAAGGCACACCCTGTTTGAGTGCTCCCATTTTTCATGAGAAGCCTTTTCAACAGCAGTGGACTCAGTAGTAAGGGCAGTAGGCTCTTCTTCTCTCAAAGCTAAGTCCATATTAGAGATAGCCAAATAAAGATCCAGAGATTCTTTCCAATCCTCAAAATTAGTCCCATTCAAAGTTTTGACAGATGTCAATTGCATAGGCAAATAGGCTGGCATGAAAACAACAAAAAGAAACATTTAATATGCATAATGTTATCATGCAACAAGAGAATTAAATAGTTCCATATGCTCAACCAAACAAGCCCTTTAGAAAATTTCTTACTTATCATGGTCTCGCCTAAAGGTCCCGAACCATAATAAATAAGAAATATAATAATACAATGTACAAATCTTATATCACCAAAATTTCTAATACCGATAGGGTACTCGAAAAATAATTGACATAAGTATAAATCTAACATTACATTATATAATAACAAATTACATTAATAACAACACACTGATAGGGTGTAATTACTAGTAATGCAATAAAAATTATGATTAAAAAGAAATTTAATCATTCAACTCACAAATTTTATACACTTGTGCCCACAATAGGTGAGCTCATAGTTATACAAATTATTAATAATTTAAAATTAAATTAACTTAAATATTTGATCACTTTGATGATTAACAAATATATTATACATTTAATTCTAAGATATAGATACTTCATAACATTAGTGAAAATAAAATTTCACATTATCTTTAATGAACACAGTATTACATTAGCACATATTAGTGTTCAAGCAATTTTGACAAAAGAAATAAAAGTCACAATCTTAACATATAAGACAAAAAAAAAAACACCTAGCAATAAGTCAATAAAGTGCAGTACGTTCTTTAGCTTCAAAAACAATAAAGCCAATAAAGCAATAAGTCACAAACTAAAGCAGTGCAGCGTTAGTTTGCAAAACTTTAAAACCAATGAAGCCACGTTCAAAGCCAAGTATTGAAACACGTTCTCACATCCAACTGCATCTCCGTTGCAGTGTTGCTATATCAATTTTTTTTTTATTGTTTCACTTTGAATAAAAATTGAAGCTTTATCACAGCAAAAGAAAAGAAAAGAAAAAACATCCAAAGTCCAGCAATCCAGATTCAACAGGTTCGGTTTCAACCCAACAAAAAAAGAAAAAAGGTTCGAAATTCTTTATCCATGATGAGACAAGAATCATCTTTACAAAACAGTGCAACCGAACCGAGGACAATGCTTTCAAGGGAAAAAAATTATAAACGAAACACTGCTTTCAAGGCATAAAGTGAAATCACAGATATAATTAAAATCCCAAATTACATAGTTAGGGTTCATACATCAGTGTATACGAATTTATGATTTAATTATGGGAAAAAAATATAATAGCCATAATTTGTATCTAATCAATCTCTGATACCAATTGAAGGATTTGTTTCAATAATTCTATAAATTTAGATCAATTATAGACATAAGATTATAGCATATTAAATTAATTATATTCAAGAGATAGATTAAGAATGTGTACCTGGCATGATTCTACAATCCATTGTTGTTCAGTGAAAAGATCAAAAGAATTCTTGTGTGTGAAAGAAAGCTATCTCCTCAATCCTTTGGCAGTAGGTTTTCTATGCGTATCACTAAAGTATCCTAATGGGGAAGCGGTTTATAACTTACCATGAAATATGAGGTATGGACTTCTCAAATGGCATGCTACTAAATGAACAGTCAAACCCATCACCAAGCTACTCACAACAAAAGCCCAATTACAATATTCATAAATTAATCAAGTGCTATATTATAAAACATAATTTCATAATTAATATATATTAATGATTTAAATAATATTTTAATTATTGAATAATACTAATCCACATAACATATATATATATATATATATATATATTTGAATTGCAATTCAACAACCTCACTTAATCATCTAAGAAATGATGATGATTGATGTAACACCAAGCTGGGGATGTCACATTTATGATGCAAAAAAATAAAAATAAATAAAATTCCTTACCCAAGAAGTGTAAAAACATTTTGATACTTAAATAATATTTGTGGTATATATATATATTTTTCTTTTATAATTATAACATTAAATAAAATAACACGAACACAAAATATAAGAAACATAAACTCACCATAATATACATGTGATTTTTCTTTAGTGCACGCATAATTTACATCTACAAGCATTTGATAAAACAAGTCAAGACAACATAAAACTAAGACATAATATTGCCCAAGTGCACCTCGAGCTCTCTAATCCTCCAATGGATCATCCTCGAAAAACCCATCCTCGTAATTCGAGCTCCCGGAGGTCCCATAATTCTAGGTCCCATAGTACTACGTTACGAGTCCGAAAGCGGTTGACTCGCTCATCGAGCTCACTAGGCGCATGGAGTATTCCTTACCAAGAACGCCTTTTTAGAGTCAAAGGTAACTCTAAATGTAAATACAACATAATAGTGAATATGACATCTCCATCATACTCTCTACATGGGACACGATCAAATCAAACGTCCCACATAAGCAAGCGTCCCTCTGTCCACATGCATATGTCGTGCCTCGAACCTCCGTGAAACTCCGGTCTCACAAACCCGAAGAATCCACAGCAACGCCATGATCTCAAGATCGATCTTGATGATCGGTGTGATCTCAACGGCTCCTCTTCCTCGTATAGCTCGCCCTTTGTCGCTCGTCCAGGATACTATATCCCAAGAGGCATTCCTCTTCTTCCTCAAACTCTTTATGGAAATAATATAGTAATATCGAGAAAACATATAGAGAGGTGAGACAATCTACACCATTACCCGCATGGCAATAAAGAAAACGACAATACAAACAAATATCACAACAGTACATACCAACATTTCATGCATAATATAACAAAGTAATACATATTAAAATAATACATACCATTATATCATGCATAATATATTAAAGCAATATATATTAAAATAACACGTATCATACATAATATATTAAAATAGTACATCATATATTTTATCACAGAATATGGTAAGTAATAAAGTGCAGATGATGCATGAACAGTAAAATGCAAATAATGCATGAACATAATAAACATTTAAAATGCATGATGAATGATACACACACTGACTCGTTCCTACTTCATGGAGCTAAACACGGATATCGAGGAATGATCCGAATAAAACTAATAATACTTTATGGTACTGCCCAACCAAACTATTGCCTTTGTCCAATCTTTGTGTCTATAGCCCATATCCAAAACATCGTGTAGCAAGTTTGTCAAATCCAACATCATGTACCACGTGCATAAGTACCTAATAATCCCTCAAGATCTCGATTAAGAATAGTGTTGTCGAGATCATTAATGTGTTCATTAAAAATACCATGGCCCGAGAGCGCTACCACTTGTCCACATATGGGATCCTCCGCACACTAATGCCTCCAGTTCAAAATGAAATGAACCACACTATGCTTATCACACCAAACACGATGTAATTAGCGCAAATCAATCAATCACCAATTATAACCCAAATTGACACAACACTCTAAGTATGATCTAAAATGACAAAAATACCCTTATTATCCAAAATTTACCATAATTACGAAAAATTACCAAAATGCCCTTAGTCACAAAATATCAAAGTATAGTACGTCCCACCTGGCAGTACTACACCACAACATGTCCGGGTCCACCACTTTGGCCCGACAGCAAAACTCACAATATCTTTCAATCGTGTAGGAATTTTATCGTATTTTCACAATCTCGTTGTTTTCACAAACGTTTTTAAATCGCGTAAATATATTTTGACATTTTTAAACATCGCAAAATCTTTTTAAATCATTTTATCAATCGCTTAGGATTTTTAATTCATTTTCTTAACCGAATAGCTTATAATTATTATTTTCAATATGTGTAAAACTATATCTAGTATATTTAAAATAACGTAGAGTATTTTTCTTGTGTTCTAAATATAGTATGGAATCTTTTCATTTTATATTCGTCGATTTTAATAAATTTTGTGGCAAGACATTTTGCCTATAAAATCAAGTATAAGGTATTTTTAACGTTTTCCTCTAAATATAGTTTATTTTATTTTTACCCAATAATTTCACTTTGAAACTTACTAACGCGCTTCAAAATTTATGGAATGAGCTCTACGTTAGTATTTTTCAAGCGTCTAATTTAATTCTTATTTAAACTAATTTCTGCTAAGTTAAAATTCTAAAACTGAATTTATTCCTTTTATTTTCTCAATGATTCATTGGAATCAATTTATGTTGTAAATCAATTACCTAACCTATCTTAGAAAATAAAATGGCATGTTGGCCAAATCAAAAATAAAATGGTTTTCAATTATACTCTAAATGGCATGTTGGCCATAATTAACTTAAATCAACTTTAAATTAATTATTTTACCTAGATTCTTTAAATCAAGATTTAGAAAATTCTTTGAGAACATTTTGGTTCTCTATTTTTGATATAAGGCCGTGAGCCTCATAATGTGTTCTTTGGAACACTCATGCAAACCGTATATGTTATTCACATCCTACTTTAATAATTATATAATTATAAACACATGTAATTATATAATCACATACAAAATACATATAATTTATTTAAAACCATAAACATACATAGCAAAAATAATGAAAGCTATAATCATGCATAGCAAAATAAATCACAAATAGGAAAGCATCTAAACAATCACAAAAATAATAAAAGCCATAAACAACCACACAAATCGAATCCTTATGGATTCTTCATACACAATCAAATCCATTTTTCCATCACCACTTAGGGTTGATGAGATTAAATCTCCCTCTTATCTCTTGAAGACAATTAATCGATTAGTTTTCTTCTTTCTTGAAATTTCGTGCAATCTCCCAAATAAATCCCTAAAATTCTTAAATAATTAGTAAAAACACATACAAGGTACAATATTGGAAAACCATAGAACAATCATGATTAGAAAAATTAGAAATCAAATTTTGAACCAAGAAATCAAAACTTACCCTTAAGAAAGTAAGCAAAAGGTTGGATTTTGGACAAGATAGAGTAGGAATTTGGAAAAACTTTGTGAATGAAAAGTGTTTAGAATAGGATTTGGGTTTAGGAAATATGATGAGATAAAATTATAGAGGTTTGGTTGTGTGGGGTGAGGGCTTGGCCGAATAGAGTAAAGAAAATGGAATGAAAAGTATGCATGGGTTCTTGGTATTTTTGGAGAGAAAATGGATGCTTTAATTTGTGATAAGTGTGAAACAAATATTGAAAGGGAAATAGGAGGTGCTGCTGCCATGAGTGGCTTTTTAGAGAGGTTGAGTGTTTGATTTTGCATGTAAATATCCTAAAGTGTTCACACTTGACTAGTTAACAACATGGCTTAGGTCATTGGATGGTTCAAGAACCATGTAAACAATATCACCTTGCCTCCTTATTTGCAGCCCAAAATCGTGTGGGTCTTCATCCATTTAGGGAATTAATTGTTTTCCAATTACATCTAATTATATGCTAATAAATTAGGCAATTAATTAGGTTAATTATCCTATTAAAACTAAATCAACATTCTAATCATATAATCAATTAGTTTAATATATATTAACATATATTATAACCTTTAATCAATATTAGTATATCTAATTAATATTTAGATTATAATTAATTAAAATTAAACTAATTCACTTAGTTTGCTAATTAAGTAATTAGTTTAGTCAAATTAAAGCTTAATTAGCTACTAACCAAATTCAACTCTACTATTTTTGACTTAATTCTAACATTGATTTCATCTTTAATTCCTAACCATATATTAGATCTAAGGTAGATATTAATTAGTCATAAATCTTGAATTCTAATCTCACCATTGATTTGATCAAAATTGAAATTAAAGGCTTCCTAACTAAATGCTTCATCCAATAATTATAAATCAAAACACTGCTTTCAAGGCATTGTTGACCTTTTCCTATTGGTTTAAAAAATCAAATTACACTTTTGTTGACTTGCTACATCATTATACAAATTTATGATTTAAATGGAAAAAACAATAGCCATAATTTGTATCTAATCAATCTCTGTCCCAATTGAAGATTTTTTTTAAAGATCTATAAATTTAGTCAAATCAAGCATATTTTTACTATTTTTTCAAGAGATAGATAGAATGTGTATTGAATACAAAATAATATTATAACAATATAAAATTATTTTATTGCAGAGAACGCTTAAATCCTAAAAATTACGAGATTAATATATATATAACTCAATTGGGTTTAGTAAGATCAACAAACTCCAATTAATTAATTAAAATAAGATTTTTTCACAAAAGCCCAATTAAAATTATTATTTCACGACTATATTAGCAAATCACACACATAATCAATACACTCACGAAACAGTCAATGATTTAATTTATTTTAATTATTGAATTCACAAATCAAGACATTTATATATATCTTGAATTATCCAAAAGTTGGGGTGTTACAATTGAGGCCACAACATTTCTTTTAGGTTAAAATTCAAAAAATCTCCTCCAAATATACTCATTGTGCAACTTGCCTCTAAGTTAAACAAAATGCTGTAAAATATTCCTTGATGTTTTTTTCACATTGTACTAATAAACCACGTTGTTAACTTTTTGGTCAAATACTTAACAAAACTTGGCACATGATTATTAAACAACACCTTTTCCCACCCACGTCACTGTTAAGAGCCATCTTGTCCAAATTAAGCTAAGTTCTGCTGCTGCTTCTAATGGATTCCGCTAAAATAACGTAAAAGAAAATTAAGTTCTTCTTCATCTTCTTTCAATTTGAAGCTGCTACTTTTACAGAGCTATTGGCGCTCTTATTCCAAGTCTTGTACTATGTTCACCTGATATCAACATGCTATTTGTCAGGTGGGTCACCAAAAGTGGGCCCACCTTGACTTTAATTAAAAAAAAAAGAAAAGAAAGGAAGAAAGGGTTATAGGCCAAAAGGCCCATTTACTTGGATATTATTATTGTGTGCCTCTGGTGGTTTTTGGTAGACGCCAAGGGAGAGAATTTGAAGAAACAGAGAAGACGACAACAGCATGTGCGGCGAGAAGAAAATAAGGGGAGAAAGTTGTGCTCTTCTACAGATGTTTGGGAGTATAATTGTGCTCAATTCCTCCTGAATTCTTGATATGTTGATCCTGATAGTGTGAGCTTTATTTTGGTTTTAATATTTCTCTATTTTGGGTTCTCTCTGTTGCCTGGTTAGATACCCATTGGGGGGTTTATTGTGTTGTTATCTATCTTATTGGTGAAGATTAATTTTCTGTTGATCCCTGGTGGTTCCAGGAGGACTTGTGGTGCACCTATTAATTTTATTAGTGGAGGATTTTTTACTGGACTAGGTCCTATGGGTTTTTCCCTCACATTGGGGGTTTTCCCACGTTAAAAATCTGGTGCCTATTGATTTTATTTTTCTGGTCTGTGCATCCTATTATTTGCCTAAAATTATTGTTTGTTGCCTGCGAAATTTCCAGAGCCTATTGTTAATTGCACAGGGGGAAAAGTGATCCAGTTTACTTCTGCTTGTTGTTAATATTTGTTATATTTTCCCAACAACTGGTATCAGAGAGCTCCTTGGTTGGGGCTCTGGTTTGTGCTCTTAAAATGAGAGAAGGCGATGTTGCTGGTACTATGATTAAATTGGATTCTACCAATTACTCAATATGGAAATCCCGAATGGAAAACTTGCTATTTTGCAAAGACCTGTATGATCCCATTAAGGGTGATGGTACTAAACCAGCAGATAAATCTGATGAAGAATGGAAGAGAATAAATAGAAAGACCATTGGCATGATCAGGCAATGGATAGACCAAAGCATTTATCACCATATATCTAGTGAGACTAGTGCCCACAGCTTGTGGAAGAAATTAAGCAACTTGTTTGAGTCTAAAAATGCACAGAACAAGGCATTCTTGATTCAGAAGATAGTAAACTTGAAATACAGGGATGGGTCCTCGGTGGCTGAGCATATGAGTAGTTTTCAAAATGTTGTGAATCAGTTGAATACTATGGAGGTTGTGTTAGATGATGAACTGCTTGCACTGTTGTTGCTTAGCTTATTACTAGACAGCTGGGAAACACTAGTGATATCTCTGAGTAACTCTGCTCCTAATGGAAAGTTGACTTTCAATATGGTGAAAGATAGTCTCTTGAATGAAGAAACTAGGAGGAAGTAACATGGTATGGCTAGCTCTTCGACTCAAAATGAAGCTTTGGTTGTGGAGTCACGGGGAAGAAGCCAACATAGAAATTTTCAGAGATCTGAAGACCACAGCAAGTCAAGAGGAAGGTCAAAGAACAGAAAAGATATCAAGTGCTTCCATTGCAATAAAATGGGACACATGATTAAAGAATGCAGGTTCTTTAAGCGGGAAAAATCAAGGACTAGAGGCAATCATAAAAGAGAAGACAAAGACAAAGACAAAGACACTGCTGCAGTTGTATCTGATGGTGAAGTTGTCATTGTTTATGATGATGACTCTATTAATGTCACATGCCAGGAGTACGAATGGGTTGTTGATTCTGTTGCCTCCTTTCATGTTACACCACACCGTGAGTACTTTACATCCTACACTATCGGAGATTTTGGGCAAGTGAAGATGGGAAATCAAGGGGTAAGCAAGGTTGCTGGCATTGGAGAAATTTGGTTGGAGACTAATGCCGGATGCAAGTTGCACTTGAAGAATGTCAAACATATTCCTGACATGCGCCTCAGCTTGATCTCAGTACAGATACTTGATGAAGATGGCTATCATAATTCCTTTGGTGATGGCAAATGGAAATGTACCAAAGGGACTTTATTGGTAGCAAAGGGAGTGAAGCGGAATACTCTTTATTGGACATCAGCAAAGTTGTCTACACCTCAAGTGAATGCAATTGAGGATTGCTCTACAGAGCTATGACATAAACGCATGGGTCACTTGAGTGAGAAAGGCCTTGACACTCTTACAAGGCAAAAGTTACTTCTTGTTAAAGGTACATCTCTTAAAACTTGCTCTCATTGTCTTGTTGGTAAGCAACATAGAGTTTCCTTCCGCACTTATCCTCCACATAGGAGACCTCATATCTTGGATTTAGTTCACACTAATGTTTGCACTATGGATGCTAAAATCCTTAGTGGTTACTCTTATTTTATTACTTTTATTGATGACCATTCTAGAAAAGTTTAGGCTTTTGTTTTGAAATCCAAAGACCAGGTACTTGATGTGTTCAAACACTTCCATGCAAGTGTTGAAAGAGAAACAGGCAAATTGTTGAAGTGTGTTAGAGCAGATAATGGTGGTGAATACAGGGGTCCATTTGAGACTACTGTAAGGACCCTGGGATCAAGCTTGAGAAGACAGTTCCAAAGACCCCTCAGCACAATGGGGTTGCAGAGAGAATGAACCGCACAATTAACGATAGAATCAGATACATGCTCTCTCATGCTAAATTGCCTAAAGCCTTCTGAGGTGAAGCACTGAGAACTACAGTGGACTTGATCAACCTTTCTCCCTCTGTTCCTCTTGATGGTGATGTTCCTGAGAGGGTGTGGAAAGGGAAAGATGTTTCATATAATCATTTGCGTGTGTTTGGCTGCAAGGCATTTGTTCACATTCCCAGATATGAAAGGTCCAACCTTGATGGTAAGTCTAAACAGTGTATTTTCTTGGGTTATGGTCGTGATGATTTTGGTTACAGATTTTGGGATCCGATTGATAAGAAAGTTATCAGAAGCCGAGATGTTGTCTTTCTTGAAGATCAGACTATTGAAGATATTGATAAGAAGGATAAGCCAAAACAGGTTGTTCATGGGTACATTGATGTTGAGCCAGAACCTCCTACCAAGGTCACTGATAACAGGGGAGATGTAAATGCAGATGTAGAAAACACAGTTAATGTGCTTGAGCCTCAAGTCAATGAACCAATTGAGCCAATTCTACAAGAACCACCTTTACAGCCTCAGGTGAGAAGATCTGCAAGAGAGCATCATCCTTCACAGAGATATCCTCCACATGAGTATGTGTTGTTGACTGATGGGGGAGAGCCAGAGAGCTATGAAAAAGCAATGTCACATAAGGAGAAGGACAAGTGGTATAAAGCCATGCAAGAGGAGATGAAATCCTTGCATGAGAACCATACGTTTGAGTTAGTGAAGCTGCCCCAAGGCAAGAGAGCACTTAGGAATAAATGGGTGTTCAAGCTAAAATCAGAGGAGAATTGCTCACAGCCAAGGTACAAGGCAAGGTTGGTTGTGAAAGGCTTCAGTCAGAAGAAATGAGTTGATTTTGAAGAAATATTTTCACCTGTGGTCAAGATGTCTTCAATACGAGTTATGCTTGGCTTAGCAGCTAATTTGAATTTAGAGGTTGAGCAACTTGATGTGAAGACAGCTTTCCTCCATGGTGACCTGGAGGAAGAAATTTACATGGAACAACCTGAAGGTTTTGCAGTCAAAGGCAAAAAGAAGCTTGTCTGCAGATTAAAGAAGAGCTTGTATGGGCTCAAACAAGCTCCAAGACAGTGGTATAAGAAATTTGATTCCTTCATGATGGATCACGGGTATAGTAAAACTTCTTCTGATCACTGTGTGTTTGTGAAGAAATTTCTTAATGGAAATTTTATTATTCTCTTGCTTTACGTGTATGGCATGTTGATTGTTGGTCATGACATTAAAGAGATTCAAGGTCTTAAAAGAGAGCTGAACAAGTCATTTTCAATGAAGGATTTGGGCCCTACAAGGCAAATCCTTGGCATGAAAATTGTTCGTGATAGGAAGAATGGTAAATTGTGGTTATCACAACAAAGGTATATTGAGAAAGTATTGGAGAGATTTAATATGGCAATTCCAAATCTGTTAGTACTCCACTTGCAGGTCACTTCAAGTTGAGCTTTGCGCAATGTCCTACAAGTGAGAAAGATAAGGAAGAAATGCAAAAGATTCCGTATGCATCTGCGGTTGGTAGCTTGATGTATGCGATGGTATATACAAGGCCGGATATTGCTCATGCTGTTGGCGTTGTTAGTCGTTTCCTCTCCAATCCTGGTAAAGAGCACTGGCAAGCTGTGAAGTGGATACTCAGGTATCTTAGAGGTACTTCTGGAGTCTGTTTATGTTTTGGGAGTGGTGAGCTGTGTTGAATGGTTACGCGAGATGCGGACACGGATGCACATGGTGGTGATGTGGATTCCGGAAGTCTACTGGTTATATGATGACTTTTGCGGGGGAGCAAGGTGTCATGGCGGTCAGTTACATGAAATGTGTTGCTCTATCCTCTACGGAGGCGAATATATTGCCATTACGAAGTTTGCTAAAGAACTCTTGTGGATGCAAAAATTCCTACAAGAGTTGGGTCTTTCACAAGAAAAATATGTTTTATACTGTGATAGTCAAAGTGCAATCTATCTCAGCAAGAACTCGACCTTTCATTCAAGGTCTAAGCATATTACGGGATGCGCTGGAGATGAAGCAATTATCATTAGAGAAAATCTATACTGATGAGAATGGTTCAGATATGATGACAAAGACTTTGCCCACAGGAAAATTTGTCACTTGCAAAGAGAAAGCGGGTTTGGTTGACTATGGTCCCACTTGATTGGTGAGGGGGAGAATTGTCAGGTGAGTCACCAAAAGTGGGCCCACCTTGACTTTAATTAAAAAAAAAAGGAAGAAAGGGTTATTGGCCAAAAGGCCCATTTACTTGGATATTATTATTGTGTGCCTCTGGTGGTTTTTGGTAGACACCGAGGGAGAGAATTTGAAGAAACAGAGAAGACGACAACAGCGTGTGCGGCGAGAAGAAAATAAAGGGAGAAAGTTGTGCTCTTCTATCAGATGTTTGAGAGTATAATTGTACTTCATTCCTCCTGAATTCTTGATATGTTGATCCTGGTAGTGTGAGCTTTATTTTGGTTTTAATATCTCTCTATTTTGGGTTCTCTCTGTTGCCTGGCTAGATATCCATTGGTGGGTTTATTGTGTTGTTATCCACCTTATTAGTGAAGATTAATTTTCTGTTGATTCCTGGTGGTTCCAAAAGGACTTGTGGTGTACCCATTAATTTTATTAGTGGAGAATTTTAGTTTTACTAGACTAGGTCCCGTGGGTTTTTCCCTCACATTGGGAGTTTTCTCACGTTAAAAATCTGGTGCCTATTAATTTTATTTTTCTGGTCTGTGTATCCTATTATTTGCCTAAAATTATTGTTTGTTACCTGAAAAATTTTCAGAGCCTATTATTAATTACACAAAAAAAAATGATCCAATTTATTTCTACTTATTGTTAATATTTATTATCTTTTCTCAACAACACTATTTGACTTGAAAAAGATGTTAATGCGGCTACTTTACTTCGGCTTTCAAAATCTGTGGATCACTCTAAAAAATACTCCTGGAGCTTAACAATAAAGTTCCCTCGTCAAAACCCACTTTTGTGAAAGATGGCTTTCCAATCAGATACATTTCCTGGTATCCTTTTCCAATTTCCTCTCATGGAAAAATTCTTAAATAATTACTGCATCACGTCATCTTTTAAGGACTCTATTTAATAGTTGACATGTATAAAAATATTCTTTAGATATTGGTCCACCTGTTTTGTTTCCAATAAAAACTTATGGTACTCCATGTTTTGGTCGGTGGGTATCATTTTTTCATGCTTGTTTTTCATCCTTTTAATCCTCAAACTAATTTCCCTTGCCCAACACATGTTTTTTTACTTTTGTTGGTGAATGTTATGACAACATAATTCCTTATTGCCATATTACCAACGGCATTTTGAGCTTACATGAAAAGGATAATCGACGTAGTTCCTGATATGCATCTTTTTTGTCACGATCAAAACATCATCTACAACCCATAATCATAATCACGACATAACTTGTACTTTGGAGGACTCACTGCAATGCTCTGTCTCATAGTTCTTGCTCTTACTATAGAATTTGGGCTTGTCTTCGATACTCACATTTGAGGAGTGAGTATCGGTGGTCATAATTTTTACATGTGCTGATAACCGTTGATATAATAATAGAAAAAATGAATGGGTGGGATTTATAACTTGCAACATATGTAACAGGTATATGGTCTATATGTACATACAGAAAATTCTATAAATTTTAATTGTTAATATTTACACATATTCAGACTCACACACAGAAATTGCGAATCCTTTTATTATTATCATAAATACTATATATATAAAAAATTCTACAAATTTTAACTGATAATATATACATACAATAATAAAATTATAGAAAAAAGAAACTTACTATAACAAGTCAAATTATGTGAGTATCGATACTCACACATATGATGTGAGTATTGTAGAAGCCTCCCTAGCTAGACTTTTGGGTTACTTGCAAAATGGAGATTTAGCAATAGAGACTTGTTGGCTTCTACAATGCACCTATTTAGTTTTAGTGCATGGATGCACCAATGAAATGATCGGCCCCCACCGGTCAATGTCCATTTCTTAACAATTATTTTTGAACCTTGAATTTGTCATATTACATTTTGAAACTATGTGAAGCTCCAACACATCATGGACCTCGACACCGACCAGAACAACTTCATCAACCTCTCTGAGTTCGCCATATTCGGATGAGGATCTTCTTCTATTGACCAAAATAGGAGAGAATATTGTTTTGTCAAAACAGGAAAAAAATGGTTAGTTTTTTCCACTCCCCTCCCACCCTCTAACTTTCATTTTTTTCTGTTTTGGAAAAACAGGAGAGAATTGGTCTCAAACCTTGATTGTTAGTCGAAGGCATTCTCACACAGGACTTCAAGTCACAGAAGCTCTTTATAGACGAGAGAATGGGGGAGGAGAGAAGCTAAGGATTTAATTTCCTCTTTTTTAGGGCCAATCTTTGTATAACAACCTATTTAATAGGTTGTAGGTCATTGTTTCTAGCCATTAATGTATTTGTCTCCCTAATCAACGACTCAGATAACATGGTGCATGGATGCACCCAATCTATTTGGGTGCACTGAAGACGTTAACTAGAAATTAGAGAGCCCCATTGGTGAGAAAGAGAGTGATTTTGAGGTTTATGGCAAGAGATGAGAAGCCAAGACTATCTATGAGAAAATGAAGGAACCCAAGAAACTATTGATGGGCTCAAATCTTCAGTGGGTTTTCTTCCAAATTGCTAGTGCCTTTCTTCAATACGAATGGAGTTTATTAGAAACAAGCAATTTGGATTTAAGAACTAGCTAGGGTTCACGGGAAAGTCTAAAATGGACCCAAAAAATGGATAGACCATTGATTATTGGGTCATCAATTTATTCTTAAAATAAATTAATAGTTTAGATTAAAAGTTATATTTTTATAGATTTTAATTAGTAACATTTAGATTTAAATTTGTATAAAAATTTAGTCAAATTATAATATTTTTTACAAATAATCAGTAAATATAAAAAATTTATAAATTTTAACGAGTAATTTTTATATACATTTATATCTATATATAGATATTGTCAAATAAAGTCTTTTAATAAACTCAAATTTGTTAAGTCCATATTAATATCGTGCAGGGTTTATAACTTCAACTTGGATTTCAAGTTTTAGTTTTATCTTGTATTTAACAAAATGTAAAAGGTGTGTATTACTAACACAATGTTAAAATCTTAGAGGGCATTTTGCACAATTTAAAAATTGAAAGGGAGCTAGCTCATGCAATGCAGTTAAAAGGAGTTTTTTTTTTTTAATATTACACTCGTAACTTTAGAAAATCCAAATCTTTAGCATTTCTTTTATGTACTATATATATTATATTATTTTTTATATCTTCATTACATTGACCTATAATAATAAGAAAAAAGCTTTGTAGCCTGCCTTTTTTGTCCCAAAGTTGTTTCGACAATTCTGATATTCTTATCATAAACAGTGTATGCACTCATTTTTACATCTCATCTAATATCATTTATCATACTTATTTTTTCTTATCATTTTCTCTTTCTCAATCACATATCCTTAAAAAGGATGTGCACAATGATCATCATTTTCCCTATTCGGGTGTACCTAAACTATTAAGCCTCATATTATACTGGGTTTTTCTTTTTCATTTTTCTTTTTTAACTCCCTAGGTTATCCGATGTCTAATTTATCACAAATATATCTTTGGGGTAGAAAATCTATAAAATTATAAAGAAAATTTTAATATAATGACGATTAGATTGTAACTTATTAATTACTTTCTTTTTCGTTTCCCTCATTAATATGGGGAAATCTATATATTTGTGATTATAATAGATTAACAATCACAAGTTCTTGCAAGAAGATATAACTGGCAATGATAAAACATTTTAGTGGCCTATTGTGATCTAAAGACCGATCACTATCGAGGCAATCCTTCAATATCAATAATAATAATAATAATAAACTTAACTTTGACAAGTGAAATAAACATAATAAACAAGACAAACACTTGACTAAGTCTTAAAGATAAACAAAACTTGAAGAAAAGATCGTTATTTTATTTGACCAATAGAAATAATTAAAGTATCTCGATAAGTAGATATTATCGCAACTAGAATTCCTTTCCAACAATTGTCTTGTCACATAAGTTTTACCCATTATTTTATTTTGTTAGTTTTACATCTTCTAAAATGCCTTACATTTAAAAATAATTCTTGATTATAAAATCAAACAAACCTGAACAATCATTTGCTTTTATTAGAATATCATTAAAAAAATTAGTACAGAGAAGATCATTAAGTTAAATCTTAACATCAATTAATGAATAAACAATTACACTTTTACTTTACACAAATAGAACAAACACTAAATAAATAAATAAATTAATGACACTGACAAATTTTATTGAATATCATTAGATAGCACGCGTCTCGGAAATAGATTAACCACGGAAACTAATTCCTAAACAACGAATGAACGTCTCACTATATTAAGGCCTTGTTAGTATGAGGGGATTTCAATTCTCGGAGCCTCCTCTCTTGTGAAAGTAATTTTCCAAAACTGCAAGGATTAAAGCCAATGTTAAATATAATATAACTGGTCTGCAAAAAAATGTGAATAATATATATAACTGAATTGCAATAGGCGTTATCATCAAATGAACCATTAATTATAATAAACATGTAGTAGTTTTTAATCTTACCTTCTGAGGGCATCTTCATTGGTCCCCCCATTTTCCATTGGCTGAAACAGACCAGTCTCTAAATTGACCCTAGATACTGGTTTCTTCAATAACCTTTCACCAATTTGGCCTAGTTTTTCCGGATTCTCTTTTGTGGCAATATCAACTGAAGAATCTGTACCGGTCAATTATTAATCCTGCATGTTGTTGTTGGTTGAATTTCACAAAAGGATTAGTTGATCAATTGTAATAAATTAATCATTTATGCTTTACATTTAATTAACTTGAATTATTTGTACAGAAGTGCAAAAGTGAAAGATCAGAGTGGAGTTTACCTGTATCCGGAGGTAATTATCTTGTGAATGAAGTGCTTGAGTGACGGTAACAAGATGGAAATCAACCATATCCGCACTGGATTGAGTAAACACGTCAATTAAGGGATTAGAACCCTTGTGGGTTAACCAATCCAATAGACCCCATTTGGCTGCCATTTTTGCATTGAATTTCTGTTCATTCTTTGGTGTCCCAGTGCCTAATCAGATTATCAAGAAGCGGTCATAGTCCAAGGGCTCGATTGGCAAGAGGTCTGGATTATCATTAATGATCTGCTTGGTTACTTCATTCATGGCAACTAAAGTCTGGATCATGAAGTCCTCAAAAACAAATTAGTGATGTTTGCAATATATATAATTAATAATTAGTCTAAATAAAATTGCCAATAATAATTAGTTAGAGAATATTTACACACACACATACATACATGATACATATATATATATATACCGGATTATTTGCTCAAACGCCACCATCAATTAGGTTGAATTCGTGTACGTTCCCTTCAGGGTCTTGGTTCTTGAAGTAGTAGGCAGGAAGATAAGTAGGTGCAGCGGAGGTGCTGATGCATATGTCAGAGAGTCAAGCATCCAAGCAAGAGGACCTCTTGATCTGATATGAAGAGAAAATGGTTGGTTGCAATGACTTGATGCCAAAGGTGGGAATGACAATGTTGGTGAGAGTCTCATGCAGATGAGTTTCTCCCAGCTTCTCCCTCACCACCCGATGAAGGTATTCCCCATCGTATTTTGGTCCTCCTAATGATCTGAACAACTTTGCTGTCGACCCCCACAGGCCCCTGTGTTTAATTCGTGCAAATTAAGCTCCTCAATATTATTTGTATATATACATATTATATATATGTAGGTTTAAACAGAGGGATATAGTTGCATACCTCTGTTGTGTGGGGTCCAGGCCAAATTGTTAAGCACCGAAAAGCAAACTTACGTTTTCAAACCCAAGGAAATTTGGCACCAAAGTACAAATTGTTTTCGGTGCATCAATTTTAAAATCAAATGCGGTGCACACAGTTTGCATTACAGCATCCTCAATTTGCTTCTATTTATTTGCTTCTATAAATAGAAGCAATTGAGAAGGAAGAAATGCATCAGATCCTCACAATCAAGAAGGAAGAAAGTGAGAGAAAAATAGAAAGAACCTTAGAGAGTGTTTTCTAAGAGAAAAAAATAGTGTGTCAATTTGTGAGAGTTATATCCACAAATTGAAGATACAATATCATTGTATTTTTATATTCCCATTATTTTATAGTGGAGATTTAAGTGGCCTACGGGTCCCGTGGTTTTTCCCTTACTCACATTGAGAAGGTTTTCCACGCTAAAAATTTTCTGGTGTTATTACTCTTATTTACGCTTCTGCATAGTGCCTATTTTTTGAGTTCACTGAGGAGGAAAATTATGCAGGCATTTCCCAACAGTGGTATCAGAGCTCTCAGAGCTCTGGGATACTAGGTGCCGGATTCATAAGAAAATTCTTAGTATGCTCTGTGGTTACAGCATTGTCTGATCTTCCACATCAGAAAAGAATTATTCTCGTTGCTGGAAATAACGTGTGGTGGTGTGAAAGTGTTGTCTAGGAAAGTTTTGGTTAGGAAAGACTTAGTATTTAAGTGTGTCCATTAGTGACCCACTTCTCTTTCCTGGGAACCTACCTGGTGCACTGGTTGCATACTACGGTTATTGTATACGGTACTGTTTACCTGTACGATACTATTCACGTATATTGTATTGGCCGTGTAACTCAAGATGGAGGGAGCTGTCACTCATGATGGAGATATGTTCAAGTTAACTGCTGATAATTACTCCTATTGGAAGCCGATGATGGAAGATCACTTATACTGCAAAGATTTGCATGAGCAAATCACCCAGAAAGATAAATCGGAAGGGAAGATCGACAAAGAATGGGAGCTCCAGAATCGGAAAGCAGTAGCTATAATCCAAAAATATATTGACAGAAGTTCGTTTGAATATGTATCAACTTATACCAACGCGTATGATTTGTGGACGAAACTTGAATCCTTGATTCAAAAGAAGACGCCTAGGAATAAAGCCCACCTTGTTAGACGACTGGTGAAGTTGGAGTACTTGAACGGTCAGAACATGATCGAACATTTGAATACCTTCAAAGGTATTGTAAATCAACTGACGAAGACAGAAATGAAGATAGACGATGAGTTGCAAACTCTTCTACTCCTCAGTTCTCTGCCTGAGAGTTGGGACACTCTAGTTGTCACTCTCAGTAATTTTGCTCCAGAAGGAAAGCTTAGCATGGATTCTGTTACAGACAGTTTGCTGAATGAAGAGTCAAGATGGAGAGAAAGGGGCGTGAACAACCAGTTTGAAGCCAACGTTGTTGACAACAAAGGAAGGAGTAAGAATCATGAAAAAGGAGGTCGTGGAAAATCACAAGGTAGATCCAAATCTCGCACTAGACTAAGTTGTTATTACTGTGGTAAACCAGGTCACGTAAAGTCTGAGTGCAGATTCTTGAAGAGAGACTAACAAGCTGGAACAGTCCATCCTGACCAGATTAACCCAAAGAAGAAGAAGGAAGATGGAACAACTACTGCAGTAGCCTCGACTGATGAGAATATATTTCTTATCGGAGAGGAAAATTATCTGAATGTTGCATCTGATGACTGCATTTGGATAATTGACTTAGGAGCATCCTTCCACGTCACACCTCATGAAGGTTTTTTCTCATCATACCAAAAAGGAGATTTTGGTACAGTGAAGATGGGAAATCATGTCACAAGCAAGATTATTGGCATTGGTGAAGTAATGATGATTACTGAGAATGGAAACAAGCTTGTGCTAAAGGAGGTAAGACATGTTCCAGACATGCTTCTGAACCTTATCTCAGCAGGAAAGTTAGATGAAGCTGGGATGATAAATCAATTTGGTGCTGGCAGATGGAAACTCAACCGAGGAAGCATGATTATTGCTCGTGACAAAAAGGAAGGCTCTCTGTACATTATGCAGGGAAAGATATGCAAGGGCGAGATGAATGTTGCTCAAGACGCAAGTAAGGAATTGTGGCACAAACGATTGGGTCACTTGAGCGAGAAAGGTTTGGAGATTCTCGCAAAAGATCATCATCCAAACATAAAGGGACAGCCACTTGAATCCTATGAAGACTGTCTAGCAGACAAACAACACAGAGTATCTTTCCAAAGATCAGATGATGCAAGAAGAAGAAAGCAGATTCTGGATCTTGTTCATTCAGATGTTTCCTCAACATCTGAAAGGTCCCTTGGCGGTGCCCAATACTTTGTTACCTTCATTGATGATCACTCCAGGAAAGTGTGGGTGTATCCATTGAAGATGAAAGATCAAGTTCTTCAAGCTTTTAAGGAATTCCATGCTTCTGTAGAACGAGCATCTGGAACAAAGTTAAAATGCTTGAGAACTGATAACGACAGAGAGTATAGAGGTCCATTTGAGGACTATTGTAAGACTCATGGGATAAGACATGAGAAAGTACCCCCCAAGACACCTCAAATGAATGGACTAGCTGAGAGAATGAACAGAACTATTGCAGAGAAAGTCAGAAGCATGCTTTCTCATGCAAAACTCCCCAAGGCATTCTGGGGTGAAGTAGTAAAAACTACAGTTGATTTGATTAATTTGTCTCCTTCAAGACCTTTAAATGGAGAGATTCCAGAAGAAGTATGGTCTGGAAAGAAAGCTTCTTATGGTCATTTGAGAGTCTTTGGGTGCAGGACATTTGTCCACATTCCTAAAGATGAAAGAGCAAAGTTTGATGCAAAGACAAAGGAGTGCATATACCTTGGTTCACCAAGTGATGAACTTGGCTTCAGATTATGGGATCCTGTAAACAAGAAGATTGTTCGAAGTAGAGACGTGGTATTCTATGAAGATCAGACAATCCAGGATATTCAACAATCGAAGAAGCCAAAGACCATTATGGTACACAATTCAGGGGGAGAAATTCCTCAAAGGAATGAGTAACCTGATCAGACAATACAACCTCATCAGATGGAGCAACCTGTTCAGACGGAACAACCTGCAACGAGAACAAAGTCAGGCAATGCATGAAGAACAAATGGAGACTGATCAAGTAGAACAAGAACCTCAAGTGAGAAGATCAAAAAGAGTCAAACAACCATCAAGAAGGTATTTCTCAGATGATTATGCCACTCTCACTGATGAAGGGGAACCTCAAAGTTTCATAGAAGCCATTGAGACGAATGATAAAGAGAAATGGATGTAAGTCATGCAAGAAGAAATACAGTCCCTGAAAGAGAATCAAACGTATGACCTGGTGAGATTACCATATAGACGAAAGGCATTGAAAAATAAGTGGGTATTCAAACTCAAGACTGAAGAGAACAACCCAAACCCCATATACAAAGCAAGGATTGTTGTGAAGGGGTACAACCAGAAGAAAGGCATAGATTTTGAAGAAATCTTCTCACCAGTGGTGAAGATGATATCCATTAGAGCAATCCTTGGTCTAGCTGCAAAACTAGACTTGGAAATAGAACAGCTTGATGTTAAAACAACATTCTTACATGGAGACTTAGAGGAAGAAATTTATATGGAGCAACCAGAAGGTTTCAAGAACCAAGCAAAGATCATCTAGTGTGTCGTGTCTCAAGAAAAGCCTCATGATTTGAAGCAAGCTCCAAGGCAATGGTATAAGAAGTTTGATCTCTTCATGACCCAACACAATTTTAAGAAGACCTCCGCAGACCATTGTGTGTTTGTGAAGAACTATGAAAATGATGAATCCATCATACTATTGTTGTATGTTGATGATATGTTGATTGTTGGAAAAGATAAGACAAAGAAAGTTGCTCTCAAGAAGGCATTGAGCAAATATTTTGCCATGAAAGATCTGAGTGCAGTAAAGAAGATTCCTGGAATGAAGATCATCAGAGATCGTTCTAGAAGGATGTTGTGGATGTTACAAGAAGACTATATCAAAAAAGTTCTTGAAAGGTTCAATATGCATAATGCCAAACCTGTGCATGTTCCATTACCTGGTCATCTTAAACTGAGTAAGACGCAATGTACAGGGAATAAAGAAGAAAAGGAAGAAATGAGCAAGGTGCCATATTCTTCTGCTGTTGGTAGTCTTATGTATGCAATGGTCTGTACAAGACCAGACATTGCTTATACTGTAGGAGTTGTGAGTAGATTCCTATCGAATCCAGGAAATGAGCATTAGAATGCTGTGAAATGGATACTAAGCTATCTGAGAGGAACTGCCAAAAGGTGCTTGTGTTTTGGCAATGAAAATCTAATGCTCACTGGGTATGCAGATGCAGATATGGCAGGAGATGTGGATTCAAGAAAGTCTACATCGGGATTATTATGCGATTACTTATTGCTTTAAGGGGAGCCATCTCATGGATGAATAAGTTTCTACAAGAGTTAGGCCAGAATCAAGAAAGCTATGTTCTCTATTGTGATAGTCAAAGCACAATACATCTCAGTAAGAACTCGACATTTCATTCAAAGTCGAAACACATCGACGTAAAGTGTCCGTGATTTGAAAAGTAAACTTTAAGATACATACCACAAGACAATGGCAGATATGATGACAAAAGTTCTACCTAAAGAGAAGTTAGAAGTCTCAGAAAGAAGTTGCAGGCTTAGTGTCACGAATTCGAATTTAATCAAGCGGCGAAATAGCAACATCGAAAAATAGTCTTTGAAACCAGATTGAATTCGGAGTCGGTTATGCATAGGGAAGGGTGGAAACTTAATCACTTCTAACACACCCGTCCTAAGACGGTACGCAAATTCTTAATAATCCTTGAAAATATTTGTTTTACCCCTTTTTGTTTTATGAAATAAACAAATAAATTATGTGGATGAAGAAGTTTCTACAAGTAAGTTAGGCCGAATCAAAAATAATTGTGGGTTGGTTGATTTTATTAAAAATATTTTAAAAATTTGAATTAACAAAGTCGTCGCTATGTTCTCAATTAAGATAAATAGTCAAAGCGCTGTAGAAACGTCACATTTTTATTTAAAATTATCAATTAGCTTTAACTTAAAAATTAAAAAAAACATGATAATAATTTAAATATAATAATAATAATAATAATAATAATAATAATAATAATAATAATAATAATAATAATAATAATAATGTAAATCATCAAAACTCGAATTATTTTAAAAAAAGAAAAAAAATCGACATTTCATTCAAAGTCAAAATACATCGACATAAAGTATCATTGGATCATCGTGATGTGTTGAAAAAATGTAAAAGCTATCGCACATTATTATTAAGATATCATACTAAAGACAATTTTTTAATTTATCCTTTTCTTTTTAGCCCTTTTTCCTTTTTTTATTGACCCAAAAGCCCCGATATGATGACAAAACTCTACCTAAAGAAAAGATAATATATAAAAAAAAGTTGAAACATAAAAAGTGAGTTAAAAAAAAATGTATCCATAATGTAAAAAAAATAAGCCCAAACCAACATAGCCCAAACAAATCTAAACATGAATTCACCCATTCCACAAAATGATGCATATTCTTAAATTGAGGTCTTCTCACGCTGCCAACGGAATAGAAATAAAAGAGAGTAGGAGATAACACAAGTAAAAAGCATGAAAGAGATTGTAACAAAAGAAATAAAAGGAAGAAATAGAAAACACACACCAGGACAAATTGTTAAGCATGTGGACCGAAAAGCAAGCCTACGTTTTGGTGCGCCGGAGAAGCAAACCCAAGGAAATTCTGGCACCAAAGGGGAAGGACTCTGTTTTTATGATACAAAAGGGCGGCAGTGGTACTTTCGATGGAGATGGAGATGGCTTTATGGTGGGTAATTGTTGTTTAATGGTGGTTTGTGAAGGCTAGTCACAAAGGTGAAGTGGAAAATCAAATGCGGATGGGAGGCTGCGTAATATGGAAGAGTAATATGGCCAATATGTGAAGGCCGAAAAGGAAGTTCTCAATTTAATGCATGGGTTAGGTGTTTTATAGGAGAGGATTAAATGTTTGAGTTAGAATGTGATTAGGAGTTTGTTTAGGATAAGTGACGGGAGGTTTAGGATGAGTTTGAGATAGGACGGGTCTCGAGATCCTCACAAGCTATGACGATAGATAAGTTTGTTTGGGAAGGTTGGTTTAGATAAGTTTGTGGTAGGATGAGTTATGGCTAGTTTAGGATAAGTTTGTTTGGGATAGTTAGGATAAGTGTTTGGGGATTGGGATAACCGATGGAGTCTGTTTTAGGATAAATGATGAGTTTAAGTGTGAGGATAGGCGATGGGTTGTGGATTAACTTAATGGGTTAATGGACCAATGGGTTGACAGATTATTTTTTATTTTTTTTATTTTTTTATTCACAAAACGCCTCGGACAAAATTGGGTGTTCACACTTAGCATCAACCCCAAATTAATCCAAGGATATTTTTCCCTTTAACTGGAGGGGGAGAAATGTGGGGTCCAGGCCAAATTGTTAAGCACCGAAAAGCAAGCCTACGTTTTCAAACCCAAGGAAATTTGGCACCGAGTACAAAATACTTTCTAAAGAAAAAATCAAATGTGAGATTTGAAAATCCTCAATTTGCTTCTATAAATAGAAGCAATTGAGAACCTCCTCACAATCAAAAAGGAAGAAAGTATATTTTCTACGAGAAAAAAAATAGTGTGTCAATTTGTGAAAGTTATATCTATAAATTGAAGATACAATATCATTGTATTTTTGTATTCCTATTATTTTATAGTGGAAATTTAAGTGACCTACGAGTCTTGTAGTTTTTTATTTGCTCATATTGAGAAGGTTATTCACATTAAATTTTTTTTGGTATTATTACTCTTATTTACGCTTCTGCATAGTATTTATTTTTTGAATTTACTGAAGAGAAAAATTATACAGGCATTTCCTAACATGTTGTGAGAAAATCTTTGGGCCATGATCCAAGTAAAAGGGCTTGATATCCTTGGCCGCAAAAAGTGGACGCAGCTTTTCATTTGGAGCACTTAACATGGCTGTTACAAGACCACCTGTGCTTGTTCCTGCAATCACATCAAAGTAGTCTGCAAGCCTTGCATCCTCACCATCCAACTCCTGCACGTACAGATCGTTGTTATTAATTAATACACTTAACTAAGTTATAACCTATTATAAGATAATAATGTGGTACATCCTGGATCAGTTTTTTCATGAATACAAAAATAATACGAGCATTCGCTATAATTGATCTCCGACCGGAGCAGAACAAGATGATCCTCTCCCCAAAGGGTTTGAGGAATTAAAAATAAGACTTTTTAAAAATAAATAAAGATATATTCATCGTTAAATATTAATAAGTAAAAATTATGATACATAATTTAAATTAAATTTAGTATAAATACACATTTATTTACTCACACTTTAAATAACTTTTTTTTAGAAATTAAACACATATCCTTATTCCTAAGATTGAGCCACCCCATGTGGGTAGGCATGAGAACCCTGTACTATATACGTAGAGACACACACATTAGTGTAATTAGACATATACCTGAAGTTGCGATTCAAGGAAAGCAAGAATGGTTGCGGGGATGATACCCCTAATACCACCCCCATCGATGCTGAGAATAGTGACTAATTTTCGAAAGGTTGGAGGCTGAATCTGTATGAGGGATGACTTTGTTCTCTCCATATAGATTGATCACAAAGTTACTAAATATTTGAAAAGTGGAATTTTGTGTGCGCTTTTGATCAGCTTGTTGCAAGGAATCCCAAGGAAAAGCTGAAAGCTTATGATTATTGTTGGCACAATGGAATCACTAGGCCTTGCTGTTATAAAATAAGAACGCTAAAGAAAGCTAGATTCAAGTTTTCCGTTGGTTGTTGGTTCGCTCTCTTTGACGTCCTATTTATAGGGGTTTTTAGATTGCATGAGTGCAAAAAGTGTGAAGTTCAAACTCAAAGACGAGAGAGATATGTTCAGTATCTGGCTTGGTAAAAAGGTTGAATCTACAATATGCAATCCATCCTCATCAAGACCCCGCGTTGAATATTTTCATGTCCAAACATCGCTTTAATTAGAGTTAGACTTACAGGGCAAAACAAAAAGAGAAAAATGAAAGAAAAAAATAGTTCCATAGATAGAGGAGCACTACATCATTTGATTTTTTATTTAATGATTAAGATTTTTTTTATATTTTAATCAAAATATTTATTAATTTTAAATTAATATTAACTATTGATAGATAGAGGAATTGCTACTCCAAATCCTAGGAATAATTTTCACAAATGACTGGGATGACGGAACCCAAAATTTGTGTTTGTAGAGACAAACTTTTTTATTCATGAATAATTTTTATTTAAAAATTATGATATTTATTGTATTTTTTATATGTAGTATTAACATAATTATTTTTTTATGTGTACAAGTGTTAGTTTATTTAAGATAAATTTATTAGTTATAAATCATTTAAAATTAGTTAATAGTTATATACATAAATATGATTCTATAAAAGTAGAGAATTAATTAACAATTTAACAATATGTAAATGAAATTTGACAAAATTTAAAAGAGATAAATTGAAAAATTAAAATTTATTCAATTAACTTTATATTTAAGTAAAAAAAATTTCAAATTTTATAAAAAGTAAAAAAATATGTTACATATAAAATGATGATTTTTTTTTAACGAGGGCATGTGCTCCAAACCCAACGTAGGTACGTCCTGAGTCATAGTATTTGGCTGTTACTGACCTAAAATTTAACAATTAAATATTTTAAATAAATATTCACTAAAAAAATATTTTGAATAAATAGAATGGCACGGTTAAAATACAGTAACTGATCATTTGTATTTTCTACCAGAAAGCTGTCATGACAATGTCCATTTCCCAGATAGAGATAATAGGCCTTTTGAGTAAGAAATTAAGATTTATCCATGAGCTTGATAACGGCGTCAAGTCGCCTCTAAGCCTTTAAAGTCCCGAACATAAATAACCTCTAAACTTTCTCGTCCCGCACCACAATCGTCACGCCACATTGGGTGTGTGTTTGAATAATATAAAATAAAGATTAGAAAAGAAAAATTTCGAGAATAGTAAAATTAAAAAGTTTAAATTTGGTTTATTATTACTATAGTAAAACTTTGTATACTGTAAGTAAATAGGAAATTAACATATCATTATGATAATATCTTTTTTTGTTTCAAAAAATTTTAACGTGTTACTACTTATTACATGGTTTACTAAGAGTGTAAAAATCAGTGAAAATAGATTAAAATTGTGAAGATTTTAATGTTTAGTTATTATTGCTTGGTAAAAGAAAAAGATAATTTTAACTCACTTTAATGTTATAATTAATAAGAATTTGTGAGATATAGCGTAAACGTGTTGTGCTCTAATTTAAATATCTAGCATTTTTTTATCATATACTAAACAAATAAATATAAACTAATTTTCATCTTAAATTTTTGTTTTTGATTTGAATTTTCATCTTAAATTTTAAATTTTATTGTTGTTCACGTCTTCATTAATCAAGCAAACCCTAAGAGTGTGTTTTGTTTAGTAAATGGAAAGTAGGAATATAAATTTTAATAAAAATAACTTTATTACACTTGCTTGGTACAATAAAAATAAAATAAAATGTACTTCATCTTCATATTCCTGATTAAACGTTTTTTTTTTTACTTTTTATTTTCTATCTACTCAACTTATGACATTCTAAAGGCTAAACGTTAATTAATTGGGTAATTGCGACTCATACGTACATGCCACCACATGTGTCGTATGCCTTGGTTAATTGTTGTGCTGGACACGCAACAGGAACATAAGATGGCATGCTTTGAGCCAACTAGTTAGGCAGCCAGAGATTACCATGGCCGATTGGTAACATATTTTAATGCACAAAGAGTTTGTTCAACGCGCTTAAAGAATAAAAAATATTATAATTAATCTCCCATTGATTGGACCTTTTGAAACAACGCTTTTTCAAGTTCATGGAACTGATCTTCGTAAAAGATGGTGGCTGACTTGGTCATCAATGAGCTATAATCCTGATAATACGAAGAATTTCCCTAAAATCGAGGTTCGCAATTTGGAGTTTGTTAAAGAAAAATGATCATTTTATATTTTTTAAAAAATATAAATATTATTTACAATTTTTTAAATGTAATTGAGTAAAATAATAATAAAAAAATGTTTATAATAGATAATATTAAATAAAATATAAAAAAAAAATATATATATATATATATATATATTATTTAACGTAAGAATATAATGGTTTAACAACAAAATCGTAATCTCTCCGGTAAAAGCTGAGAAAGGTAATGCATTCAAGAGAAGGAGATAGATAAATTAAATAATTATTTGATAGTGCTGAATCATTATAGCCAGGTACATGAGGGAATCTGTATTATAATTGTTGCACGTGCACCTTGTGGTCCATATCCACCGCTTTTTAGACTTGGAAGTTGGGAGGAACTGCTCGTGGCATGACTTTAGTTGCGTGGAATGCTTAAGAGCTAGCACACGTATGTTAGGTTGTCATGTGGCAGAAATTTTCTATTTGCAACCCATGGCACGGGAATATATAATAATAAGTTAATTGCCAGTTGTATAAAAGTCGGTGAAAAGACTGAATCACATATCTTGATGACTTGTGTTGTTGGGTGAAATAAAATTTTGAATAAGGATGGTAGATCCAATACACATATGTACTAAAAGCATATTATCAAGTGTTAGTGACTAAGTTGACTAGCTGGAATGAATAAAGTTATTTTGTAAGGATTACAAATTACTGCTTTATGACGTTGTGAGGTTGTAATGATATGCATCTCCATGTTCGTTAATTCCTTAAACTTTGTATTGTGGCGTAATATTCTGGCTTGAAGTATCATTTGAATTTTATATTTAATATTTAAGAATTTTTTAGCAAATATTCTAAGGATAATGATTAAAAAATTAAAAATTAAAAATTTTATATAAAAAATAGAATTGTTTCAATTTTCAATGCATTAAAAACTTTTCTTTTCATAAAAAACTTCATAAAGACACTTGTTATAAAAACTTTAATGTTTAAGCCTCCATTTTTTAGGCTATTAATACATTTTAGTAGTTTCCTTCTTGAGTTCTTGTAGGAGCTATATATGCTAAAAGTTATGAACATGCAAAAACGAGGAAAGTCCATTTGAATAATTTTTGTATCATTGTACTTCTTCTATGTTTATACTAGAATTGGGACTTTTGACCTGTTCCCCAACGTCCTGAAATTCAGAAGAAGGGGAAACGGTCCAAGCAGCGAGCATTTATTGAGGGGTTAAAGCAGATTTGTGGGTATGATCAAGTGTAGAGTTTCGTCTCTGATTGATGCACTCAAAATCAAATTAGGCGCGCTCTGACTTAGACGCACATACATAATTAATGCATGCGATGTTTTACTTTCTGCTTTGATTTGGCCTAGCTTCTCCCATCCCATCTGCGCGCTATTATTTTATCAATCAACGACGCCAAACATCATCGTCATGACATTTCTTGGAGTAATTGTATGTCCTAATACTAGTCCAGAATATAGAATTATAGAGGATAAGCTTAACTTCTGACGCTTAATTTTATTCCAGATGCAATCTTCTTCACAAATATTCTTGTATTTTTTTTTGAATTCTTTATCACTGATGACAGAGTCTTGCTTGTCCACTCAACTCACCCGGTCCTAACTTAATTTAGAGGATTCTTGAGGAAACATTAATTAATTTGCTAATATACCCTTTTTACCATACGTCGTAAAAATTTCAATGAATCGTTGAATTAATGAATTTGCAGCTTACTTGTCTTTGGTTAAAAGAAGCAAGACTTGCTATAACATTTACATGCTTATATTCTTCAGTCTTTACTTTAGAAGCGATATCCTGCACTGATTAATTAATATTGACATATACTATGAGATTTGCGATCCAACTCAGTGGTCCAGTTGATTGAATTTATTTGATTGCTTTGGTATGATTGTATGTATGATGCACTGCTCTCGCTTTGCAGACCGTCATTACAATTTCAGCAAATAAATGTATACTGATTTGATGTAATGATGATGAGCAAAAGTATCATAACTCATCAGGGAGGCTTTTACGGTGCACCACCGTGCTCCTTTGAAAAAACTTGACATAGCAAGTGTTAGATTTTAACTTAAAATCAATTGATTTTAAGAGGAGTGATTTAACAAAAATGTAAATCACACTCGGAAGATTGAGGCAGATGACGTGGAATTCTTAACACCCCTTCCACAGATGCCTGACGAACAATGGCAAGCTAACTAATAAACAACACGGAAGATAGAATCTTGACTCTGATACCATGTTAGATTCTAACTTAAAACTAATTGACTTTAAGAGGAGTGGCCCAATAGATATATAAACTGTATCCGAAAGATTGAGGTAGACGATGTGAGATTCTTAACAGCAAGTATTAATAATTTACAATATATATAATCCAATAATTTATTTATGCTTCATACCTATAAGTATATTAATTTTCAATTAAATCCTTTTAACAAATTTTGAGCAACTCCTGACCATCACCAGACTTTGCCATGGCTGGCCACGAAAGACCCATCCAACCATCTGCGACAACCACCGAAAATCCTCACCTTGAAACAAGCCATTCACCCATGCCCTCCTTTTGAACCAGAATAGAATCTCCCCCAACCACGCCAAAGAGAACCCAGTAATGTTGGAATTGATTTTTCTAGTCCATATGGCTACTCTATCTTTTCAAAAGCATAAAGCAGACACATAATTGCAAATTCAAAAGTCACTATAGGATAAACTTATCTTCTTGTTCTATAATCGCAGCAACTAAACACATTTCAATATTATATTATGAGTTTATAACACCCATTACCTTCATATAATGTTCGAAACACCGGCTTTTGAAAAGAAATCACTGTAGCTTGTTTTCTCTTTTTTCGTGTTTTTTTTTGTGTGTGATAAAAACAGTAGAAGCATTTTTATTTTCATAACTCCAATTTTTACCACAATGTTTTTAAGGTTTTGATTTCTGGGTTTCACTCGGGTGGTTCCCCAACCAGCATTCTTCCTGGTGGTGTTGGTGTTGAGTGGGGATGATAATGAGGTGGTATGGTGCTGAGGAATTTGAGCGCTTCTTTGAGGACGTATTTGCGACCTGCTATGGCGGCTCCAGCAGATGATGGTGAGGCGGTCGCGAAGCTCTGGCAGCTCCCTGTGTCGGAAACTGGATCATAGATATTTTAAAGTGTGAATTTTTGTAAATTAAATAAGTAAATTTATAATAATTATTGATAATTAATGTAAATTTATTTATTAATAATTAATATGAACTTATTTATTTATTATATAAAAATTTTTACTTTAAATTTTTTTATCTTAGATACTAATACTTTAAAGTAAAGGTGAAAAATAGATGAATTAATTTGATCTTAGATAAGATCTTAATTGATAAATCTAAAATAAATTATTAATTTATTTAAAATTTATTATAAAATATTTAATATTATTTAATTTATTTATGACTCAATTTAATGAATGAATATTTAATTTATTTATTAATTTATTTTAATAAATTAAATAGATGAATATTCAACTCATATTAATCAATTTTAATAAATTAAATAAATAAATATTTAACTCACTTATTTAAAAAATATCTATTTTTAAAAATTTTATTTTTAAATTTTTTTCTCTCTGTAAACTTTTTCTTTTTTCCTCTAAAAAATTCTCCCTAAAAGTTTTGAAAATCTGAAATTATTTGTGTAAAAATGAAATAACTAATATGATAATGTAATAAAACATATGAAAAACAAAATCATGAAAATTGATTTTTCGTAAGCAAAAAAATAATAAAAATTGAGCTCGCATAGTTATTTATTACTACTGGGATAAGCATTAAGTTTTCTTTTTAGACAAAAAAATAATAATAAAGAGAATAATTCAATATGTTCAAGAAAAGAAAAAGATAATAATTCAATGTTTATCCAATGAAGATATTTTTCGTTTATATGATAAAAATATAGACGAATAGCAGGTTGTCCTATTCTTGATTCAGGACATACCACAAGCTTAACTAAAAAGTCATATTTATAAGTAATTTACCAATCAAAGATGACCAATGTGGAGACTTCGAAATTGAAACATCAACTCTTATATTTTTATCATAAATAATATATACACATTTTTTATATTTTTTTAATATTATTTATTATATTTATATTTTTTATTATTTTTTTTTTTCAATCACACACTTTTAAAAAAATATATACAATACTTACATCAGAATGATCATTTTTCTTGAAACATAGATATATTTTACAAAAAATTTGATATTTTTACTATTAATAATATATACATTTTTTATATTTTTTAATATTATTTATTATATTTATTATTTATTATATTTTTCATTAAATTTAATATTTTTAAAAAATTAACAATAAATACACCTCTAAAAAATTATAAAATAATCTTTTTTCCATTTTACAGTGAATCAAAATGAAAGTACCTTTTTCATTAAAAAAATATAAATCACTTCCAGTATGTATCTATTTATATGATTATATCGAACTGCATTAATGATTTCTTAAAATCTCACCGCACGATTTTATTATATCCAATAACTTAATTTATTGAATATATAATACATGTTTTAGTTGAATTATTAATTATTTATAATTAAATTTAATTTATTACATTTAATTTAAAAATATTTATTATTTAAATTAATAAATTAAAAATTAATAAATTTTATTGTCAGATGTACTTCAAAGGGTGCTCCTTCATATATAGTGTTTTAGAGACCATTTTGCAATAAAAGATTTTAAAAAACATACCAAATAAACAGGTTATAGGTAAACAATGCCTGCCATTGATCTATTTCCCCTGAAATCTAACGGCTCCAACCGCATAGAGCACAGGTGCTCCTTATCAATCAAGGAGCGCCTTAAATGCGGCCAACTCATCGATGGTATAGGAACAAGGAGTTTGATCGAAGGAGGATGCTATGATCCAATTAAAATAGTTTTGGTGACCTATTACTACAGGTCAACTGATTTTATCTCAGAAAATCAAATTTTACTGTTTCTCTCTCCCCCCTCTCTCTTAAAGTTTAACTCGTTGCTGGTGGCACTGTTTCTCTCTCCCCCATCTCTCTCAAAGTTTAACTCTCGTTGCTGGTGGCACCATGAATCACCATTTTCCCAAGACATCTACTTCACAGATAGATTTACTCCAACATACTGACACTCATGGCTCACCAGAGTAGTGCAATTTGTGCTAAACAGGTTCTAAAGTTTTGGGGTTTGTGATATTGGTAGTTGCTGGGAGTAGTGATTGTCCTTGAAAAGGCTATATATGTTTTGAGGATTTTGCACTTAAAAATGAGATCCTTCAATTATTTTGGTTACTTGAAAGCTACTGTTAAAATTTTGCACTTTAAAATGAGATTCTTTTAAGTGACTAAATTTTATACTTGAAACTTGAAAGCTACTCTTCCACGGTAAGGGCGACCTCCCTCGAGAGAGAAAATGGGACAATTACAATATCCTGCTTTTGTGTTTTCAGCTGTAGAGGACAACTCAAAAAGTAAAGAGTACAAATCCAAATAAGTGATCCTCCATTCTACAAATCCAAATAGACCACATGAATGCCAACGGAATGCAGAGACTGGAAGAAGGGAATATATATATATATATATATATTGTAAACCTCTTCAGAAGGTTCCCGGCTTATGATCCCATCCATTCCTTTTTTTTTTATTAATAAATCAACAACATGGTGCATCATGCACCAAAATATTTTAGGTGCATTTTAGAAAAATCCTTGATTAAATACTCCCTCGAATTTATTTTTGCTTCAAAGGACACATTCGTTGTTGGCAACTATTCTTAATTTCTATCGCTAGCCTGACCAGTTTTGGCCCGTTTTCAAGCCTATCTAACAGGGATGCCAAAATCCAGTCTTGACATGTTTGGGCCAAAATAGAGTGTGCTCCAACAATTACATCTTGCAACTATGGGTCATTGCATGAGGTTTTACAGTCCAATTTCAATGAAATTTTGCATGTATCATATTACATATATAGTGTAGAACATCAAAGAAACTGATCATGTATCATTTAAATAATTTTATTCTTTATTTAATGGATAAAATGGTAGTAAGGATAGATCACTTTAACACTTCTGCTCAACATATTAGAGACATGTTGGGATTTGGATAAGTGGAGGCATTGTCTCTAGGTACTCAATCAAAGGATTTTTTTTCATATAGAAATTATTCAACCTTATTTCATGGGCGTTAATTAAGCGATTTTTTTTTTAGAAGAAATAACTACTAAGTAAGATTATTGATTAAGAAGGGATTTAAACTCCCTGCATTTAAGATAATGTTAAATCTTATCTAAAACTCCGAACTAATTGAGCCAACCCATGTTACCAAAAATAATTTTATAATGAAAAAATAATTTTTCTGTCGTATATTCATTCTCTTTAAGTAAACATTCTCATGACACGTGGATATAACAGTATTAGAGTTAAATTATGAGTAATAATATATTCTTCTTTTCTTTCTAAATAATCTTCTTAATATTAAATAAAGAAAATATTAAATAAAAAAATAAATACATCTAATTTTTTAAAAATATAAAAAATATTTAATATTTTCTTTAATTAATAATTAAAAAAATAAATAAAAAAATTTAGTAAGAAAATAAAATATTTCTCTTAAATTATTAACCCCAAAGAGGAGGCAGTCAGGACAAAGGACAAAGCATGTTTATAAAACTCATTTGTGACTCTCTGTCCTTGGGTTGCGTACTTTTCTATGATGGACTTCCATTTTTCGTGAAGAGG
Source organism: Ormosia semicastrata (assembly GCA_029884595.1). Lineage (NCBI taxonomy): Eukaryota > Viridiplantae > Streptophyta > Magnoliopsida > Fabales > Fabaceae > Ormosia > Ormosia semicastrata. The sequence continues at coordinate 7,869,513 of JAQQTO010000046.1, read as the reverse complement.
GTGTGTGTCATTGTTTTCCTAAATTTCATTAATGGATGCTTATGGTAATTTTTTTTTATTTTATAAGATGCTTATAGTAATATACAAGTTAGGATTTAATTTAAAATTTTATAATTAATAGAAGTTTAATTGAAAACTTAGTAAACTATAAGGATAATAAGGACCTAGTTAAAATTTTTTAAGTTATAGAGATAATTGAAAATTTAGTAAAATTATAAGAAACTAACGTGTAATATATATATATATATATATATATATATATATATATATATATATATATATATATTTGATATTGCGGTCATATATGTGATATCTGAAAAGTCATTTACGTTAAAATTAAAAGATCCATAAGATTATTTTTTATTACATGATCTCAAAAAATTAACATAATTGATATTCAAATCTGTAATTATGTTTTCTCACACATAACATGTTAATCTCCCGAAATTTCATGTAATTTAACCTCATGATAAATTCTCGAGATTTCATGTAATTTAACCTTATGTTAAATTGTTAATTACACTATAGAAAAATATTAGCTCATCCCAAAAAAAAGGGATAATTTTTGGCTCCTTTTGTATCCATTTCATCTTCTCCATATTTTTTCCTTTTTCATGTTTTACTTTTGGAAATCTTCTGATTTGCGAATACCTAAAGCTTCTAATATATTTTCTTTGGTTCATTTTAAGTATCACTTTGATAAAAAATAATTTTATTATTTATATACTCATTTTTGACACTTATAGAATGTGCTAATTAATGAGAAAATAAATAGTGATTCAAATTACTTATATGGTGACTTTCTTTTATTATGCATAATGAGTTAAAATTAGAATTTATTAGATTTGACGCACAGATTACCATTTATCTTAGAGGTGTTCACTATTTATTAAGACACATTTTTCAACACAAATAAAGAATGTGGTAACCAATGAAGTCATAAGTAGTGATATTTATTATTTATGCAATAATTTTTTTATATTTTTCCTAACTTAGACTAATTGGAGTTCACCATCTCCGACATAAAAATCATTACTTATTTTAGAGATTTTTATCACATCCTATAAGTGTCAAAAGTGAGTATACAAAAAATAGTTTTGGGTGAAAATAATTTAGTCTATTATAAGTGACATTTTCACATACCAATAGTATTAAATGTTATTTTTTCATTTCTATCATTATATTTTAATAGTCTCAACTATTCATAAAAATTAGATAAATATGATAAAGTGAAGTAATTAATTGAAATGAATAAGCATAGCTTAATAAAAATATTATAATTAAAGTTTAATTTAATATTTTTTTATTCTTGCACTTTGCATCAAAATAACATTTAAAATGGACATGAAGGAGTATTAGATAATAATAAACGTGTGCATTTTATTTTTATGTTACATTGCACGTTTATTTACTCTCACAAATACATTAATTACTTTCATTTATGGCTAACTTTAGATATATGTGCAGCTGCACCGCGCACCCCGGATGCGCTTACATGACTAATCTGATTTTTTCAAGCGTATGCCAAATGCCCTCTGACCCCTTCTTTCGCCATGTATCTCTCAAGCTTTCAAACAGAATTTATAAAATCAAATGCCCTTCAATATACTCTTTTTTTCTTTGGGTCTTTTCTATTTTCTTTATGGAGATCTTAGATGGAAACCAAAGTAAGCTCTGATGATCCCTATTTGATATTGTTTTTCTTCCATCTTTGTCAAAGTTACCCGCGGCTTATATTAGTATTACAGTACTTTGATAACTGCGTATTCCTTGGAGAATGACATCTGGTAACTCTTCTACTGCAGGACCCTCTGGATATAAAATCTATCAAGAAATTTCCATTAACATTGAGGTTGGTAGTTTTAGTTGTCGCTGTGGTTTGTGGAATATACATTTGCTCAATTTGTTTGGAGCAAATAGGTGTACGCACAAATACCAAGTTTTTTGACCTCAGAGTCTTCAAACAGCCATGTCATCCTTCCGGTGTGGAAGAATGGGAAGTGCCCTACTTGCATTATCCAGAACCCGAAACCTATAGCAGGTAAATATACATATATATATGTGTGTGTGTGTGTGTGTGTGTGTTGAGGTGAGGAGAATCGATTTGCCTCCACTCCAATATTTGTTATGTGGGTTTGATTATTTATGTATAATATAGAATAATTGAAATATGTGCAGAGAGGAGTGTGCTTGCAATCCTGTTCGGTTTTTTTGCATCGTGTCAATGCAAAGATCTGGGAGCGGTTGGTTTGAGACATTTTTGAACAGTCATATTAATGTGAGCTCCAACGGAGAAATATTTTCAGTAGGCAAAAGAAGGGAGAACGTTTCTTTAATTTTGAAGACAATGGATAAAGTGTATAATCTTGATTGGTTCACTAGTGCTTCCAAGAATGAGTGCTCTGCAGCTGTTGGCTTCAAGTGGATGCTTAATCAGGTAGGTACCACATTATGAATTAAAATTACTCTGAGCAAGTTGAAGTATCACAGCTTCATGAGCCATCAAACATTATATATTTATATGTATAATTTGTTCATATGGGATGGTAAAAATAAATAATATATATATATATATATATATATATATTGATATTGATTGCAGGGTTTGATGGAGCATCATAAGGAGATAGTGGAATACTTCGAAAGGAGACGAGTTTCTGCATTATTCCTATTCAGAAGGAATTTGCTCCGTAGAATGGTATCTGTGCTAGCAAATTCCTATGACAAAGATGCCAAGCCACTGAATGGAACCCACAAGTCTCACGTGCACTCTATGGTGGAGGTCTCTCTCTTCTTCCCCTTTCTTCCTTCCTATATATATAATTATAAATAATATAATCTTTGTTGATTTCAAAACTGATTTAATTAGGTCTACTTCTGCAGGCTAAAATTCTTGCCAAGTACAGACCACGGATCAATATCACGTTACTGATACCAGAGCTAAAGCTAACAGAGGAGACAGCTGCAAAAGCCATTGCACACTTTAAGAACACTCGCCACATTGTTCTCTACTACGAGGATCTTGTCAACAACCGCACTGTAAGGCTAGCTATAATAGCTAAGACACATTGTGCTGTGCCTGTGCCAGCATAACTCTTCTACAACAACCTTTATTATAATTGTTATATACATATGTCAATGTTGATCTTTCTATATATCTTCCGATATGATATTTCATCTTCCAGAAACTCAAGGATGTTCAAGAATTTCTAAGGGTGCCATGCAGAGATCTGGAGAGCCGTCAGGTCAAGATACATACTGCCCCATTATCTAAGCAAATTGAAAACTGGGATGAAGTGCAGAAAGCGCTCACAGGGACCCCATACCAAAGTTTTCTCCACTCAGACTAATCCAATGTAGTAGATTTTGTCACAAGATTAGACCAACATTTAATGCTCCTTCTATGTGGCTTGTATATACGTAAGATATTATGACTAGGCACAAGATTATCACAAATATTTGACTGCTGCTTTCTGGAAAAGCCAGGCATATTGGATGAAAAGATTGGATCAATTTTTATTTTTTTTAATATTGTTGCCAGATAAATGGTTTGATTTGATATCAACAAAAGTGGATATTACCAAATCGAAATTTAATTTTAGTCACGTGTTATGTAAAACTTTTCAACCCAAATTATTGTGAGACTGTTTTTTGTTTTTTTTTACAAGGGGACCAGAGGCCCTCATGTGAGACAATTTACTTAAAATTGATGATAGACGCAAATGGGATTAGTTATGAAACAGTTGATTTGAAACTAAACCCTAAACCCTCATGAGTTTCAACCAAAATTTTATCCATTTCATGATTTCAAGGGAAGGCACACGAGGAATTAAAGAAAGGGAGGAATTGCACCCAAAAATAAAAGGGGGAGGTGGGGGCTGCAAAGAGCGCTGTTCACATCTTGATGAAGCCTCTAACAAAATATATCTTAGGAAATGAAATCAAGTGACGGGGCTGTGACTCGTTAAGGCTATGGGAGGTTCCAAAAGTTCGCCTTTTTTTTTTTATTAGTTTCCTTTAGGACAGTCCCTCCTTACCTATGTTTTTTACTATCCTAGTTTCGCCACTGTCAAGTGGTAATCCAGCAGGTTTTTTTTTTTTTTTGGCAACCTACCAGTGCGGCATAGTCTCCATACTTTTATATGAGCTATGCTATATATCCCGATTTACACAGCACGCGAGTAGCTTGGGTGGATAAAATAACTAATTTTTAAAGATTTAAAGCTGATTTTAAATTTTAAAAACAAGAACCTATCATAAATTCACAAGTAACTCGGACAATATACCAGCTACATCTTTCGGGCTCCCCAATCTTTTCCCTACTTGTATTTTATCCAATCTAAAATAAATTAGACTAAATAAAAAGGTGTAGGCCAATAGCATCAACACTTTTTTTGGGTCAATAGTATCAACAATGCAACACTTAACTGGTCCAAAAGGACTGATATATAATCAACAGCAAAATTTATTTTCCCTTACACAACCAAAATTTTAATTTTGCAAACCTAGTCACGGCTTTCAAGTGGAGCCCACTGTATCTAGGCTTGAGCTAGCCGAATCAGCCTCCCCATAAACATTCCTAATCAGAAATAATTGCATTTTCACCAACGTTTAAGTTTGTTTGTTGAGCTCACCAACGCTATCATCAGGGACTTAAACTTTGCTAAGAATGTAAGACCAATAAAAAATTGAGCTAGCACAATTGCCTTCGTGACTTCAGCCCATCTAAAAGTTGCAAATGGAAAAAGATGCGTAGAAGGACCTCGATGGTGATTGCATCTGCCCTCGTAAAGAGAAGGAAACAAGATGGATTCGCATAATTCAACTCTCAATGAAAGTATCAAATTGTAAGAAACAAGTATTCAAACAAGGTAAAATAATGAAATGTCTCTGAAAACTATATTATTATTGGAATAAGGAAAGTACAATGTAGAAAATCTAATCCAAAAATAGATTACTAGTACAAAAGAGCAATTAAAACAGAAATATAGAAAGAAGGGAAAAATTCGAGAGGGAATCCTTCATTCTTCTATTAGCTTCCCTCACTCTCTTGCTTTTCCTCACTCCTTAAATTCCTAGAGCAATTGTTTGGTTGCCTTTACCATTAACTCTAACCTCACCACATTTCTGGTTTGGTTGTCAGTTATTTCCTTATTTGCCATGTCAACAGGCCACGTGACAGTACCTATGCCCAACCCCCCCTCCCCTCCCTCCCTCAAAAAAAATTACCTAAAAAAAAAAAGGAAAAGGATACGGAAACCACCTTTTTTTTTTTCTTCCTTTTCATTTCTTTAAATTGCTTCCTAAATAACTAGTATATCACAAAGAAAAAATATAATAAATAAGAGTACAAAATTAATAAATAAAATATAATTAATTTTCCAAAAATTATGTATTATTTAAAAAAAAAATTTGAATTTAATGACATGTTATAACGCAATTTTTTTTACTTTATAATAAAAGAGAAGAAAAATAAATAATATGAATTTTACAATTTTTATGTAACATATTGACATTTTATACAAATGCTCCTACTTTATCATAACCACCTTTTTTTTTTCCCCTTCCTTTTCATTTCTTTAAATTGCTTCATAAATAATTTTACAAATAGAGAACCGGATCATTGAACTGGCCCGTTAGCTGCTGTTCCACAGGAATTCTTATCTGTTCGTCCAATAACAAAACGGTCAACAATTTTTACAGTATGTACTGGATCCAGCTGGGCAGTTTTTGCCCTCCATTTGCTGGGAAACCTCCTCAGATGACTCAAATCTTGTGGTTGTTTCTGCTCTGCGTCCCAATCAGGATCAAGCTTCCACTCCTTTGGAACCTGTATGTCAAAAATGTTACCACTGTTAAACTAAAGAAAACTAATCAAATTCCAGCCAATAAACCAAAAGCAAAATGATTATAAAATGGGTAATGTTACTGGAAGCTCAAGCGCTTGAGCCTACAAGAGAAGGGAGTTTTTTCATCATCTCCCTTCTTCCGTGTCTGGAGGTCTTTTTCAGAGAATGAGTGGGATCCTCATAAATTCTAAAGATGAGGATCAATCAAGATTCGAGCGCATAAGCGCTCATTAGCATTACCCTTATAAAATTTAAAATTAACAGAATTTTTCTCTAGCGTCCCAAAAAAGGTGCAGCCATGATTCTAAGAGCAGGTCATTGTATCCCTGTCTTGTGTTCTCAAAAACTTTCATTAATTGTAAACAGAGGGAAAGAAAACACTAGTTAGGTACTTGAGTATATAAAATGCAGTCCGTTATTCATTCAATTAAAATACGTTCAACTTTATCTAATCTAATCACAAAATCATTTTATATGTCTAGGAATGATAGAGTTGCATACAAAATAATTAGACATATCTCTCACATTAACATATGATATAAATACGGTGTGTATATTCTGATATCTATAAAACATTTCCCATATAAAATGGCATAAGAAATTTTCATCAAATAAATGTGTCTTTTCACCAGCAATAAACATCTTTCAGTAGTTCAGTTACCTTTTGGTATCCCCAAGATGTTGTCCAACCTGAAGATACCTATTCAACTCTTCATCTTATATTAAACAGTAATCCAATGAATAATGGCTTTTTACCTTATCAACTGCCAGAGTGAAAACTTCAAGATCACCGTCAGAATTTATGTGAAATCGTGTGAATGCCTTGTAATTAGCTATTCGGAGAGACGAGAAGGCTTCATCATAGTGCAAGCGAAGCCAATTGATGGAAATGTATAAATAGCTTCCAAACACTAAGGATACAACAGGAGTTGAGAAGACCCAAAAATAAAGGAAGACAGAAGCATAATATATTGCAGCACCCCCGCGAGAAAGAGACTTCAACCCATTCTTGCAAATATTGTTTCGTGTGACAGCCATGACCTGGGGCAATCTTCTCCGTGAATATACTGTATCCATGATAAGTAGAACCACAGAGAGAGAGAGAGAGAGAGAGAGAGAATTTTCTTACCTCCGGGACATCAAAAGCAGACATTAAATACTTGATACACGCTGGATAAAGTCCAAATGTCCATTGTTCAATACGAGCTCTGAGGCCGGTTGGATCTGGAAAGTGCTCACTTTCCACTGATTGATACCACTGATATAAAGTGTGATAACCTGGATTACACAAAAATCTTGTCATTATAACCCAAATATCATAACACAGCCACCATCCTACTTTATGAAGCACAAAAATTCTTTTCCATTATTGATTGTAACGTGTAATGACAAATAGCAACTGGATCTTTAAAGTAAAAATTCATTGGCAATAATTACAGCAAAGCTAAATTGATTGTAATTACAACATTGATTGAAACGGGTAATGGCAAATAGTCAACAATGTCATCAAAGCTAAATTCCAGCAATTCAAAGTCTATCCACTGAAGATATAACAATTACCAGTATGGTTTCTATCAGAATAAACAAATAAGTAAATAATTTACAGTATGGTAGTTTATAAGCACTATATGTTATATGCCTATGAACATGCCTAATACATACATCCAGTATGGTGTTAAGCAGTCAAAGTTACAACAGAATCGATCAATTCAAATCATCCAAGAAGAAGGAATACATAACCTGAAGTTGCCAACAGGTTATGCCGGATGCATGTTTCAATGCCTACTTCAAGAAGTAACATAAGAATCAGTGCAGCAGTGAGGTGAGCGGAAACATGAAGAAGTCCAATTATTGCTCGTTTCTTCTGTGATACTTTGGATGGAACAAAAGAATATGCAAAAATTAGCAATACTATAGCTCCAACTAGTGACACATAAGAGCGCTCCGGGATGTGTATAAATCCATTCCACACGGTTCCAAAGAAACTCCTTAAGTGACCAGAAAATGTATCATCTTGTAGGATGTGATTCAGCTCACACTAGAAAATAAGTAAAAGAAAACAGCTGCATCTTAGGGACGAATGATAAACACTACGTCAGATAAGCAATATGCTATGCTTACTCTACAAGACAAAAGGAAAGCGCAAGAATGTGATAGAACTAGACCAGAAATTAAAGAAAAAGATAGAAACTTTACTGATAAACTCTCCTCTCTGTATCAAAACCAGGGGGAGATAGAATCAATAGGAAAGATTACAAGAAACTATCAAGAAATGGCAATCACCAACCTACAGTGAACACACTCATTCCAAGGACATTCGGGAGGTCCTCACTCTCCCTAAACCCTCCTTACAATCCAGAAACAGATTAATTTGCCCTATAGGACCCCTCCCTAATTATAACTCCTGACAATTCCCCCTCTAACAGAATAACCAACTGACATTTATTGTAACAGACTAAGCAACTAATAGTTATTGTAACAGAATAACTGCCCTCTTAATTAGAGGTTTGCTAACAGAATGCAATGGCTCAATGATAGAAACCCAATACTGAACTGTCTGAATTTATTGAATATCCACAAAGAAGCTCTTCTAGTTACTGATCTCAGTGAGAAACCAGTACCGAGGAAGCCATTACAGCAGAAAGGGAAAACTTAAAAACAGAAAAAGAAAGACAATGTACCAGAGGTCATTCGAGAGACCTGAAACCTTCCTCCCAAAATCCTTACTCACTAATTGCCTCCCTCCCTTCTTTTCTTCCTCTCCTTTATATTCCCACTCCTCCAGCCCAATACCCCTCCTGGCACTCCTCTTTCTCTCACTGCCACATCAGCATTCTGTTATGTTGCAGCCCGTTAGCATGAACATTCTCAAAATTCCCTATCCTGTCCTCCTTGCATCCGTGGGTCTAACACTCAAAATGCCATAATTAACATTGAGAGCGCACACACTAAATAAAATGACAAAGCAATCGAGGAACTCACTTGTGGAAACTTTGAAAAGACCAGTACAAAATATATAATGCCACCAATAAAATCAAATTGCCAGTTCTTCTTTCGAAATTTTAGGATATTTCCCAATGCAATCTGCATCAAATAAAAGACATGGCACACCGTGATGTGCTAGAAATCAGATTAAAAAACAAGAATATAGTGCTTACAATTAAACAGAGGAGGGACTAAAATAAGCAGCTATTAACATTCTACATACCTTCCTTGAATCTTCACAGGAAGGATATGCAGCCTTGCATTCATAGGAAACTCCATGACGTTTTTTAAATTTATTGAAAATATGGGTGGGATGTAGAAATGCTCCACCACAACCATTTACAAGTAGATGGTGAACATGGACAGGTCCATCTGATTTTACATGAGAATGACGCATGTAATGATGCAAGTCCCCAGCCATTCGAAGCTTACATCTTCCTCTTAAATAATCATAAATCAGGTGTGAAACATTCTTTCCAGAAACATCATTCCAATACCAGTCAAGCAGCCAATTAGGTTCATGAGTTACTATGATCACAGAGTCATCCTCTTTAACCTTGATTAAACATGGTCATGTGAGCATGTGTGCTCAATCAGTAGATAGGTTAAAAGAGTATAAAGCAAGCACAAAGAGAGACAAAAAACAAGGTCCATAATTGCGGCCAGTAACAAACAACAGAAAAAAAAAGTAAATCAAATATCTGTTAATCAGGTTAGAGATTCATAGGCAACAAAGTTCAAAATTAGGAACAAGGCATCTAGATAGGGTAATTATAGAAACTATATATAATTCATTCAGTAAAAAGAAAAAACATGACAAAACAAACTGCATAAGCCCCTTAATGAACTAGTCATTCCTAGAAAATGAATATGCAACAAGAACAGTAAGCTAAATCCTTGGAGTTTGCAATGCATGCATGAATGGTTGAGCAAAACATAGAATAAAGAAGACTGAAGGGGCCAAAACTAAGTTAATTGGGTAATGCTATATTTTTTGCATCATTATTTTATATTTAAACCAATGGCAACAACAAAAGAATCAGTGGCAATAAGAGGCGTGCAAATGGTGGTGTACTGAAAAATATGAATGATGTAGCCTGTAGCCATTCAAAATAACTATGAATGCCTACAAGGATGCAGTGCAAAATCGTGGTCCTAGGTAAAAATCAATGCATTGGCTGTTTGCACCCTATGCATGCATGTGTGAGACAATCTATATTGAGATTATCGCATATCTCACTGTCTTTAAGTCTTGATATGCTGACTGATCAATCAATTTTTAGGCATTCATTATTGCTTTATATTTGGCCTAATTGATGATAATTGTGCCCAATATTATGTTTGTAGATGAGTTTTAGATGATTGGTCTTCATTGGGCTTAATTGTAAAAACTTCATTAATTTTCGAATTTTAACTCATTTTAACCTTTCTAGCCTCTTGTCGCCATCCTGGATGTCTTGTACAGCCATAACTTGGGCTACAAATATAAATAGTGATTTGGATGATCTCGGAGTCCCCTGAAAGTCACTTGAGAGTAGAAGATCTACAATTTTATGTCTGATGCAAATTTTCTAATTCAGCTGGATTCAAGGCGAAATTGGGCCTCTTGTGACAGTTAGACGTTGTTGCTGTTACAAGAATAACTTGGACCTTTCCTCAATGATTTGGGCCTTTGTCGACTCTTTCAATTTAAGCCCAATTAAGGCAAATGATATGTCTCTTTCACAGAACATTAGAATGTAACATGAAAAGCTTTTTTTGATGCAGAGGGCTACAGTTTAAAAAGGGCTAGGGGTAGATTAGGAATTACATAAGAATTTTCAGTTATAAATAGGTTAAGGCAGATTTCGAATTTACCTTTTGATTTGCTATTGTTCAATTTTAGAGAGATTAAGGACCATTTTCTTTAATTTATTCAAACTCGACCAAAACGACGAAACCTTTTGACTCAAATCCTGCTCCAATCGTCTTCCTCGAATCCCTGGATAGAAAAGGAAGTGAAGTGAAGGTTATGGAACAATTGATTTTTGAGTTTTAGATTTAAGACGAATTTACCTTTTTTAGATTTGCTATTGTTCAGTTTTTAAGAGGATTTTGAGCGAAACAAACCTTTACTAGAATCCTATAGATTTCTTGAGTTTTACATCATTTGAATCAAGAAACCCTATTTCTTCTCTTTTCTAGAAACCATGAAGAGAATAACGTTTTTCTCTTTTCTCCACGGATCCACGTATCTTTTCAATGGTGATGGCCAATGGGTGAAACTCGTAGCTATCAAGATCCAATCAATCAAGGAATTCAATGATTGTGGTTAGAGTTTTGAATTCTTTTGTTTAATTGTGATTTCGATTGTATTCAATGCTTGTTCGATCCGAAAGATCATGATCTCCTCTTCTCCTTCTTCAATTGATTTATGATTATATTTTAACAAGTTTTGTACGGGCGATATTGTGCCAAGATAGATTTGGATTGATTAATTTTCCATTCATCACGAATTTAATGGAGAATAGATCATCGATTGGTAATCTATGTTAATTGAAATTGTGTTTAATTCAATTTTAATCAATCGAATGGTGAGATTGGGATTTGATAGTCAAAAGTTTTAGTTGATCAAATTCTAGGTGATTATCTAGTTGAATTAACCTTCTCAATTAACAAAGGTAAATACATAAAGAATTCTACCAATCTTTGAACTATGATTAACTCTAAATCAAACAATATCAACTTGAATTGAAGACCTTGGATTAGATAGTGTTTTATAGTTTTGAATTTATAAACATGACAAAACAAACTGCATATTACTATCGAATTTGCATTCTAAATCCTTGTTAATGCATGCTTGAATGAGCAAAACATAGAATAAAGAAGACTACCAAAACTTTAATTGATATATTTTTAATATACTTTAGATTTAAACCAATGGCAATAACAAAAGAATCAGTGATCCTTGGGAGATGACCTAGGTTATGCACTATGCTATATTCCATTTAAATCAATAGTCTATTTTATGCATGCTTGTGTGAGACAATCTATATTGAGATTATCGCATATCTCACTGTCTTTAAGTCTTGATATGCTGACCCTTTCAGTCATTCTACCAAAATTGACAGCATAATTATCTACAACAACAAATTATATCACAGAACACTGTTCCTTAAGAAAAAAATGTGCACCAAAACATTCATGACGTATTCCACCATCAAATTAAAACGAAGTAATAGACAGAATAGTATACCTTTTCCTTTACTAGTTTCGAAAAGAATATGAATTGGTATGCATCAATATCTCCATGGAGTGCTAGATCAAGCCCAAAAACCCACCATCCTTTAGGCAGTTGCAAAGCAAAATAACTTTTCTTCTGGGGCATGAACCACCCACCTAACCAACTTCTATGACATATATACCTCATAAAAGTCTGGAGTCCATCAAACCAGTCTGTAAAGCCAAAAAAAATAATGATTACTGTATCATATTTGCATTAGGCATAAAAACAAAATTTTACGTTCTTTGGAAAACTGGGATGAGATAAATGACTAAAACAAACGATAATAATTGATAGCAACAGTAGATATAAAAAGGAGGAAATATGATCTATTCAATGAACAACTTGAGAAAAAACATATGATTTGGTGGAACTCAAGCCAAGAGCTAAAACTAACCGTGGTTTCCAGGAATAACAAAACACTGAGGTCCATTGTACTGCTTCAGTTGAGCCCCACCAGGTACTTCAGGCTTGTTTACAGCTATCTGCTCTGATTTATACCAAGGAGGGGGTTGAAGAGCATACTCAAAAGGAACGAAAAGGCGCCTTTCATATGTGAATGCTGATGGATTTGGATACCTAGAACAGAATGAAAAGAAAGTTAATGCATAAAATTAAAAGAGAATCACAAAACATAAAAAGAAGTTGAAACTTAGAATGTCAACTGCAAAGGCCTTTAAGATCAGTTGAAAAAGCAGCATGGGGTCCCACAACATGCTAACAAATTTCAAACAAGTTCAGCAGTCTATTTTTGCAAAAAAGCTCCATTAATCAGCTATATAGCCCGTGAAAAGAGGATGAAGCCTTGACCTATGCTACAGAATATAGTTGTAGCCAAGCTACAGACTTTCAAATGGAGAGTGGCAGTGGTGGTGGAAAATTGAGAATTGCTATATCACGATCCAGAATTGAAAGCATGAGATGAAATTCACAAGTTTGATCAGATATATCAAATTCAATAGTTTGAGGACACCTTTTTGCTTCTAGAATGGGGATTTATAACTTTCACATATTCCCAGAAACTAAGACACCACTTCTTAAGTACTTCCTATTTCCTAACATTCAAGTGTAAGTTAAAAAATTGATCCACAATAATAACACAACAAAAAATGCAAAATCCTATGATAATAAAACTTATTGCCTTTTCTATGTATACCATTATTGAAGCAAGAAGAACATGTTAAGTATTGCCCTTACAAGTTACAACAACAGCCAACCAAGCCTTATCTCATTAGGTGGTATTGACTACATTGATCAATCGATACCATTAGGCTCTATCAAAATCCAAAATTTCAATAAACCCATTTTGGGCAATGTCTTTTTTAATGATTTCTCCTAATGTTTTCTTAGGTCTTCACTTGCCTCTTTTAATCGGACTATGTTCTATTTGATCAACTTTTCTCTCTGTTAGTTTTCTTCTCACATGACCAGACCACTTTTGGTGAGTTTCAAACTTTCAGTCATCTTCTCATCAGTAGTGTTATTCAAACTTGCTCTCAAATATATTCATTCCTAATCTTATTTGTTCCTTTTTTTGGGTAAAATCTTTTCTTTTCTTTTATGTTTGCTCATTGAACTAAGCATTCTCATCTTCGCTGCACATATCTTTTGCTATTGTTGGAACTTCATTGCCCAACATTCACTACCATAGAGCATCCCCAATTCAGTAGAATTTTCCCTTTGAGCTTGATAGGCACTTTATGATCATAAATTATGCCTAAAGCATTTTTTTACTTCATCGACCCAACTTGAATCCTGTGACATCCCCATTAAGTAAATGAGTAACATTAACATAAAAAGTATATTATGTGGCCTCTAGTTATGAACCCTTCACACAAATGTTCAAGGATAGTCTGAATTCCATAATTCACTATTTGATTTGACATTTGGTAGTCAAAATTTTTAATCAAAGAATCATGGCATTAACTAGTGACAACTTATTGCCAAGAAGCTTACAAGTAATAACTGATCAAATCATGTGATAATACAACAACAACAACAAAAGCCTTTTCCCACTACGTGGGGTCGGCTAAATGGATCAAATGACACCAAAATCATGTGATAATAGCCATAATAAATCAATGCCGCCAACTTACGCAAGATCACCTCCAATAAGTAGCAAGTCTCCACGTGGTAGGGTAAGCACACAATCACCTTTCATCACACGAACAGAAGGCTGAGCAAGTAGCCGTGCAATGGCATAAGATGAGTTCCCACCATCACCAGTATCAGCCATAAAGTCAAACCAAAAGTCTTCCTTCTCACTGAAATGATCATACAGAAGATCACCTTGTTGATTTCCATCTTGAACCTTACTCATTGCTGCCTGTTGATGAAAATAAGACTCGTTACATGTGTATCCAGATAAAATGATGTTCACATTACAAGGCAAATGATGAATTCAAAGCAAACTTGTTCACATCTGAGAACAATACATCATCAACCATAAAGATAAGACACGAGAAGTGTCGTGTTGGAAGATTCATTAATGATTTTATACATTAAGTTAACTACAGAGATGGGGGAACATAGAGTTCTACTTTGGCTTGATAAATAGAAAGTAACAAACTTTACAAAGCAATTTAAATCTAAATCTGGAGGACCTGGAAACACGTGGTACTCACATAATATTTTTCTTGAGAAAAAATCACAAGCATGAAAGTTTATCTGCTAATGTTTCTTTCTAATGCTTAATTTGAAAGCATGCACATCCACATTTTGGGCTTTGAAATTTATTGTCTTGTTCTTAAAGGAGGCGAACACCAGATACAAGGTTATTGGCAACAATATGGAAAACATATACTTTTTAACATTAAGTCTGACACCAAAATTCGAGTAACTAATAAAGGTATGCAAATACTTTCAGTGACACAACGATTTAAAATCAAATATTTCATAGAATATAATACAGTCAGGTAAGTACTTCAAGCTATAAATTCAAAAGACATTTTGTTGGCACAATATTATGAACAATGGATAAGTAAAAATAGATGTTACCTGCATCATACGCATGTCAAAACGCCCAACAAATACAGTTACTGATACGAGGAGGTCAAAAGCTGTTTTGAATAA
The DNA here is from genome assembly GCA_029884595.1 of Ormosia semicastrata. Taxonomy (NCBI): domain Eukaryota; kingdom Viridiplantae; phylum Streptophyta; class Magnoliopsida; order Fabales; family Fabaceae; genus Ormosia; species Ormosia semicastrata. Next base: position 7,854,345 of record JAQQTO010000046.1, on the reverse strand, counting down.
ATCAGCTGATGTTCTGCACCATTAGGTATTAGTAGCAAGCGTAAGCACATAATTCAAAACCACCTTCAATACCCCCTACCAGAAAAAAAGAAGAAGCTAGGAAACAATATATTTCAAATACATACCCAGAGTACCAAGGAACCATGTCCAGAAAATCAGGCTTCATCTGCTTCTTGAACTTCTCGTATTCTTCAACATGTAAGGGGTGAGTTAGAGCCCATCTGTTCATTTTTCAGTCATAAAACACGGATCTGAAGAGAAATAATGAAAAAGATGTAGTATGATGTAATATGAAATCATGATACCACCCGTAGTTATTTATTGTGCATTGCGTACTATTATGCCAAGGGCTTACAGCCCCATTGCACATTGAAATTGCATTGCACAGGGAAATGTTGGATTGCAAGCACATCATATTAGATATATTTCATATTTTTAATATAGTCCAGAGTAACATATTATGCAAATAAAACAACCAATGTATAAGAAAACTTAACGCGTACTTTAAACACAACTCATACAAACCTTAAAATCCAAATATATCAAGCATAAAACATGACATAAAACACTTACATCATCTAGGTCCAACCCTTCCTTGGACCTCGCACGTAGCGGGAGCTTTATAACACAAAGTTGCCTTTTTTTATTTCTAAGGAAAAGAAATTATATGATCAAGAATGAATGCATTAAAGAGAAAGAAGTGGTAGCACTTATTGATGAAAAGATGGTAGAATGTTGCCTTAGATGGTTTGGTCACGTGAGGAAAAGACTAATAGAATCCTCGGTAAAAAGAGTAGATAAGATGGAAGATAGTCCAATAATAAGAGGTAGAAGAAGACCAAGAAAAATTATAGGGGAAACTATTAAAAAAGACTTAGAACTAAATGGAATTTCTAAGAATGTGATTTATGACAGCATCGTTTGATCTACGTAGCTAACCCCACCTAGTGGGATAAGGTTTTGGTTGTTGTTGTTGTAAGGAAAAGAAATGATATAAGAAAGAACAAGTACAAAGAAAAGAAAGATAAGATATTCACCATAGAGAAAGCTACAAACACAAGGAAAAGTAAATAAGGGAGTTCTCTATTCCCTCTGCATGTCTACAAACACATGAAAGAAGACATGTGCCAAGTGCCAACCACTACAAAGAGGCCATGAAAATAATCTTGTCCCAGCAATTTTTTATAGTTTGCAAAAAATTAGTATGATTTTCATGCCATAAATTTCCATTGGAATCCAAAATCAGAATAATTTTAGGATATACTATTTTTATACATTATATCAACTGTAAAGAACTACTCACCCTGTTGACCTTTCAACCACATAATTTGCAATGTAAAGTCCAATAAATGTAGCCCAAAGTGAGTAGATAGGAGAAATTTCATCTGATGAACCGGGGCATGAGCCATTGCAAGCTAACTGAAACACCAAAAGAATTATGACATCATAACGTGTATAATAACCACAATGGTCTTAGATATATATGATTTAAAATAGAACATTATATAAATCATATAGTGATATTAAGTACCTCGCCGTAAATAACCCACTTGGACAAAAGAGGATAATCGCTTGCAGATCCCACTGGAGCAAACCAAGATGAGCAAACCTGGTCCTTCAACTCATTCATCTGAAGAAACTTTGCAAGCCATGTGTTTCTCTCTTCTTCCTTCCAGAAAGAAAACCAACTAGAGTTTCCCAGATCAAGTGGTCTTTCTCTTAAAATGGAACGGTTGCCACAGTGACTATAAAATACACAGCATGCCACGCTAAGTACCTATTAGAAAACAAGGCGTCAGAAAAATATTGAGTCTTTTAAGGATACAAAAAGCATCTTCCAAACCTACAGCGCAGTTTTGAAGAATGGCCAAGATCGCTGGTCTCTTTCCAGCCACACGCGAAACAAGGCCAATATACCAGAGGCCAAGAAATATAATGTGGAAGACAAGAAGAAACAAGATAGAAGAGACATATATTGTCAGAAACAGAGATAGATTCATCCTCATATCCACCCCCATTGACTGAAAACTAGGAAGATGATACACAGCTGCCACTAAAATCCAGGTTACGTACCTGAAAAGTGGATAACAAATTATTTCTAATATCATAAAGATACATAATAACACATGTACATGCACAGTGATATGTTCGTTAAAGAAACTGTAAATTAAAATAATACATAACTAAGATTAAAGAAACTCACCATCGACTGAAATTTGAATAGCTTGGCTTGATAGTCTTTCCTACAAATGGTGATGAAAAGAAATAAAAGAATCCAAGCAGGCAGGCATACATAGACCACCATTTAACATTGTTGTCTAATTTTTCCACAAGAGTGTGGATATTGTCAGATGAGATAAAAAATAGACAACCCACAACGACAGCAATTATGGCATGGCGGGAATGCTCATGTGGGTAAGGATAAGTGTGGGTTAGAATAGTTCTAACCCTCTCCATTTTAAGTGTGTCAAGAAAACCAGCAGACTGCTTATTGGAGCCCATTCCAAACTTTCAAAAAACAGATTAGTATAGTGTATTGAAATTCTAGCAATGAATTTCACTTCAGGAGTTCCAGAATACCAAAGAGAACAGCACCAGAATCCTGTACATGAAACAATAGGATCACATCATTGACACTGAGAACAACAATAATCCCATAAGATAAGCCAACTGTGAATTTAACACTCAATTAAGTACATGGCGAGGCACAGGACATGGAGCAACGACAACAAATTAACAAAATGAACAAAAAAAGATGTGTTAGTTTCTAATTGTTCAGGGATGGCTATGTGAATCGTTTTCTCCAATCCTTCCATGGATTATATTTTTTCCATTTAAGAATTGTCTAGATTCACATTCTCCACCTAAACTATGACAAATTCTTTCTTGCGTCTTTGCAACTCATTCCTGGCCTTCAGCTTTCTTTTGGTTTTCCCACTTGAATGTTCTCAAACTTTCAAATCCAGGCATTCACATGTATAACATGTTTATGCCTTCATTTTGTCTATTATTGCATTGAAACTATTGAGAGAGAGACATAAACTCAACTACTGAGTCTGAAACATCAATAATCTGATAATGCTGTAACATAGAAGAGAACATGGAGCAAAAGTTATATAGTTAAATTAATCAATCAAATTCAGTAAGGGATCGAAGCCTTAATTTCTGTTTTTTTTTTCCCCCGGCTTTGGCGACTGAAGAAAGCATTCTATTGGAAATGAAATCTTCGAGCCTCAAATATATCGCACGAAGCAAAAGCTCATTCAGGATAAGCAATCATCATATATAACAACAGCAAAAATAACACCACCAACACCAAGAAAGACAGTGTTGGAATCAAACAGCAAATGCACAATAACACGAATCAAAAACGATGATCCCAATGTTAATGGAAAAGAGTACCTGCTAAGAGAAGGCAAAGGAGAGACGAAATAAAAAGAGCGTGCATGTGCAATGGCAATGCTAGTGCGAGTGCGAGCGATGTAAGAAAAAATAGCACCTGGGAATGTCTGTGGGAATTGAGAAACAAGTTATTTGTTCGAATTACGCGATTGATTTAACATGCATTCATATTCATAATCATAAATAAATACTGAACTACCAGAGAAGAGATTGGTCATTTGGTTGAGAATTGAATTGAAATTTTCTGCGCCCTCCATCCACGTCTCTGCTCTCTGACGCTTCTATTGAACTTGGGCACTGATTACGTTGGGTACCAGAAAGAAGGCCAGGCCAGGATACATCTCAGCCCAACATCCCACTTCATTTGGTTTAACTCACGCTCACGCTACTGGCTTCTACTTTTTCACTGAGCCCAAATCACCAGCACAAAATATATTATTATATATAATTTTTAACGTGTAAGATAAGAGCATATGTTAAAAAAATAAAAATATTAACTATTATTAAATGAAAAGTAATAGCATATAATATATTAAAATATTTAATGTGTTTTCTTTAAATAATTAAGATAATTTAATAAAGAGTAATAAATATTATTTTATTTTTTAATCTTTATCATAAGTTAAGGAAATACGTCAACAAAACTTTTTCGTTCTTTACGTAGTTTAAGTGTGAGAGTAATTTTATTTGAGATATATGTTTCTATGGACTCAAACTACTGACTTTATAAGAGTCCCTCAACCACTTTATACTGTTTGACTTGGAACCTATTGGCAACCACTTAAATTTTAAACATTGAATAACTCACTATATTTTTTTCCTCCAAAATATTGATTATAATTATAGCCCAAGTTCCATATTATTTTTATTTCTCAACGCTAGTATTTGATTTGGGAGAAGAAAAAATAAACGGAATGACATATTTAGCATTAGCAATGTAAAAGATGATCAATAAAAATAATAATTAAATTACTAAATATTTAAAGTTTAAGCAGGTAATTTACTAAAAAATCGAAAAAAATTGTTAAAGGCATAAAGTTGAAGTAGGTAAGTTAAATTTGTTGCTTTTGTGCTAAAAATTAGTGCAGATGAGAGGAGGGGAGAGAACAATTCATTCAGGAGATATTCTTATTTAAACTTAGTGCACAATTTAAGTGTATAAGGTGAATCATAATATTAATTAATAGATAATTAACATATTTAATTAATAAATAATTTTATTTAATTATCTTAATTAATATTATAATTGATTTAGTACATCCAATTTAGATACACTAAATTTATGTAAAAACTTTCATTCTTTAAATGTAATTTTAACGTAAACATAATTTACTATATACACTTAAATCAATAATTAATATATATAAATGTGATTTTTAGAGGTAAATATAATTTAAATATAGTGTACACAACTTAACATATATCAACTATAAATTTAAAAACCTATAGTAGGAGTACTCAACTATTTTTCTTCTTTTAATAGTTTTTCTTTATGCATAGAGTAAAATATGACATGATTTGTATAAAGTGATACAGTAAAAACGAATTATGTCTCTTAAAAAAAGATTTGTGTTTGATTCTGAGATAAATTATATACGGGATTTTACTATTTCATTTTCAACCCAACAGAAAATTGGGATTCAAGAGTTAAACTACGTTTATCCATAATATGAATTGGTGACCACCCCAACTCTTTTTTAAGAGTTTTCCGGAAAAAAAATGTAAAAGATGACATGACTCTACAAATAATGCTCTTTGCTGGGACGCACGCAGATCCTCTCGTCATTCGGTGGACACGAACTTCCCCAGCATGAGGAGCCAACCCAAAGTTTTCAAAAACCTCTCAATTTTTCCTTTAATGCAGAGAGAAAAGGACCTTTGATGCAAATGCAAGTTGAAAACTTGAAATCATCAAATTCATTTGATTAATAATTTTCGTTCTTGTGAAATTATTTTCAACTGTTACAACGAAAAGGGTCCACGGGGATCTAGGTGGGGTTCGGAAGGTTATACACCTTTCTTTTACTAGCAATTGGTTTCAGGTTTTAGTGCGCAATTTAGTCAAGATTGCTTACACTTTTCAGTAACATATCTAGACACTGAGGGGGCGAAATCTCTTATATGGTTTACAATATAGTTTTCCATTTAGGGGTACAGTGGGCCCGAATTAAACATATTATATTCCGCAAAATATCTGTTTCTTTTCCAATTTATGATATAAAATAAGATGTAATTAATTTAAATTATCATTTTGAACAAATGTATTAATTATATCCATTTTTGAATATTCGAATCATGTACACTTCAAAAGTCAGTTTCTAATAATTAAATCAAAATTATAACAAAAGAGAATATTTATAAGCACAAAAAAATAAAATTTTTGTTTTAGGCTTTTAGCTCAAAACAATGAAATATTTGTCCAAAAAAAAGGAAAAAAAAGAATTAAAAAAATTCTGTCATACGAATTCGAGAATATCTAGCTCTTCAATTCATATTTCATCTATCATATTAAAACTAAATAGGATGTTGCTGATAAAAGCTCGAGCGGCCATGTGCTAGAGCTATTTAACCACAATACCAATTACAATTCTTGAAATACATGTAAGTTTAGGTTAAAAAATAATAATAAACGAACTAAGCAAGATAAACACTCAACCGTTTCATAGCATAACCGAACTAAATAATAGTAAATCCCTCACAAAGTTCTTGTGTAGAGGGTTGTAGAGGGCAAACGATCCATTGGTCAAAAGATAACTCACAAATTTTGAGCTTGACCTTTGTCATATATAATATATAATCTACTTAGTTTATAAAATCTATTAACACTCCACACAATATTTTTTCTTGTCTAATATTGTCTCTCCTGATTCTCTTCATGCCATTACTTTATTATTATTATTATTATTATTATTATTATTATTATTATTATTATTATTATTATTTTTGCTTTACAAGTAACCCGTGCAGAGCACGGATACTACAACTAGTAATATATAAAAGTTGTTTCATTAAAGTTGTCAAATGATATTTTTCTTAATTTTTGACTTTTTTACACTATAATTTCATTTTCTTTTTTTACTTTTCATTTCCCACCTTTAGAATTTGCATAACTTTTCATCTTTTCCAACCTTTTAATTTTAATAAAATATAAAAAAATGCATACTTTATTGTATATATTAATCTAAAATAGAGGAAAATAAAAACATGCATTAATAAAATGTCTTTTAAATATTATTCTTTTTCATATTTATAAAATCTATTGTCTTTAAATTTTAAACTTACAAGTTCTAATGATAAGACTATTTGAATAATATTTATAATTTTTTTAATTGATGTATATTTTATTGATAATATAATTATTTATTTATACAAATAATATTAGCATAAGATGTGTATAAGTATTTATAAATAATAAATATATATAAGATAGCATAGTGAAGAGATATCTTACTTAGTATATAATATGTTGAATTTTCATCTAATTTTAAAGCTTTTTCTAAGCCACAAAATTATCAAAAAATTTAATATTTTATTCTTCATATTATTTATTATTACAATTAATTTATATTTTGTATAGTAAAATTGCCTTGAGAGGCATTTAATAACATCATTAACTACATAAGAATCTTAAAAGAAAGTAATGGAATATTGAACTTAAAAAGAAAAAGACATAGCGTGAATATGCATAAGATAATAATTAATCATGTAAAGTTTACCAAAAAAAAAAATCATTTAATAATGATAGCATAGTATAAAATTCATGGAGAATCAAACATTTAATTTAAATATAAATAATAAATATTTTAAAAAGTAAAAATTAATTTAACTTTTAAAATAAAATAATAGAATTTTGAAATAAAAAAGACATCAATATTATTATGTGAGTGTTATCTAAAAAAGGTAATCAGGTAATAGTGATGAAAGTATATAAAAAATTGCATTAAAAAATTTAAAATTTATTTTCAATAAAAAATAAATATTAAATATTAAATAAATATTATGTTAAATTTCAAAATAATATAATGGAATAATAAAATAAAAATAAAAAAATACTAAAATGTATGTGTTGGTAAGAAAAAAAATAAGTCATATAATAATGATAGCATATAGTAAATTTATTATTCTAAAAAATAAAAACAATTTTAGAGTATAATATTGTTAAAAAAATCAATTAATAATAATAGAATGCAATAAAATTATTATAAAGAAATTATAAAAAATTACTTTAAAAATTAAGTTCTTTTAATAAAGTTAATAATATAAAATATAAAATAACCCATCACACGGGTAAGATTACTTGTAATAACTAAACGACGTAATTATGTACATCAATTAGGGTAGATGCCAATATTCATCAGTTCATAACCATAATGATAACAGTACAAATGTGCACTGAAGACTTTGTAGACTATGATGACATAGTTACCAGGGGGTGTACATTGCACCACCAACAAATACCACATATATACGGAAATAAATTTTTTTATGTAATTTTTTATGGGATAAGATCATATAAAAATAAAAATATATATATAATTTATTAATTAAGTTCAATCAAAATTTATAATTTTTTTATAATTTTTATATCTATATTTTTTTCACGTAACAAAATTACGTAAAAAATCACATAAAAAGATCCTTTCCCAAGTATTATTTTAAGGATAAAATTTAGATTTATGTTTTTTATATTCATTATATTTATTTTATCAATTAAATTATAATATATATATACATTAATATTTTTTTTCTTATACAATAATATTTTTTTTATTATAAAAATAATGCATATTATAATTTAATTAATAAAATAAATATAAAAAAATAAACCTAAGTGTTGTTCTTACTCCAACCGGTGAACTATGATGAATGACATAGTTACTTCCATTAACTTTATGAGAGGGTTTGAAATCTAGACAAGCATTGGCCGCCAAACACTTGGAAATTAAAAGTCAGTTGGGTTCGTACCGGAAACGTCTAATCAGGATAGTCATATATATAGTGGGTGTTGCAGTTGTTTTGCACTATTCTTGATGAATAATATATATTATTTTGCAGGGATATTTATACTTTTTTTTTTTTTTTTTAATACTAAAAAAGGAGAAACATGTTTTTTATATACATATTTTTATATTAAAATAAATAAAATGTAAAATAATATAAAAAAAATTTGTTTAATGAACATTTTCTTTTCCTAACTGTCCAAAGAAACATACAAGAGCCGAAGAGCACGCCAAAAAAAAGTTGCCAGGAACATGTAAAACAGAGTAGTAGAAAAATTCAAAAGCAACATTAGACTAGAAGATACTATTACAGTTGCACCCAAAAGAGAATCTTGAGGGAGCATAATCATGAAAAAGTTTACATTCACCATTAATATTTTCCTACATTTTCATTAAATTACATTAGATATTTGAGTTGAGCCCCCGACCTCTTCCCACGAGGCCTATATATACCCCCCGCACATACAATATTTTGCAATAAGCACCACTTCAAAGAGCTGATCAGTTCTCACACGCCCACACATTCAAATCTTACTATATTAAACTCTCTTTGAGCCTCCCTCAAAGCCTCTTACTCTTTAAATATAATGGGAAATTCGAAGCTTGTGTTCATGGTTAATTCTATTCTTCTTGCCTTAATGTTTTTTAATGGATTTTTTTCAGCTCTAGGAAGGCCACTGAAAACTGAGAACAAGGAGCAAGTGACAACCTACGAAAACAGTATCCAAGAAATGGCTACAGTAGCAGAAAATATTGTCCTGTGGCGTCGCCACACCTTAGAATTTGAAGCTTCGACAGCACCTGACAGTGTCACAAAAAATCCACAAGATGACGGGGTTGGAAAATGGACCGACGATTTCCGACCAACGGATCCGGGGCACAGTCCCGGTGCCGGTCATTCCTCCCCAAATCCCAGCGTAGTTCCCAAGCCATAGATGTACATCATTCTCATGTGTGCATAATTGTTAATTTGCCATATGTATTTTATATTTTTAGCTGAGGGATTAATATGTATAGCTATCCCATATAGAACGTATATAGTTCATGCTTTGTGCGTACCTTGTTAGCCTTAATTACGTGCATTTGTAAATCATATTTCCACATTGCTAGTAGCTTGTAAAAGCAGCTGTTGCTGCTTCTCCCTTTCTTTTTTGTTGTCATATCTTCTGCTGAATCTATGTAAACATATATGATTATAAATAATAGTGATAATGGTGATTTAGTATATGTAATCCTATTCTTCGGATATCATGTTTTTTTTTTGGTGGTGCAAGACAAACAAGAGAAAATAAAATTATTCTAACTGCAGAAATTTTTGCTAGATAATAATATTTATTCACAGACTTTTTGTTCGATATATAGTCACAAATTTCAACTACAATCTACTATGGCCGTTGTTGTACACAAAAATATTTAATAAACCTATATTTTGCTGTGCATGCAAGATTATATTTTCTGAAAATAAAAATTCATAATGTAATTATGATCTAATTCTTGAAAATATAATATATAAAGAGCAAAAGCAGAGATCGTGGGTTTGGGGGGCGGGGGGGGGGCGGGGTGCGGGGTGTAAAAAAGGAATTCGCTGGTGTACATTCTACTCACATCATTCATTTAACTTGCTGTACTTTAGATAATAAAATTCTTAACTAAAAATAAGTATGTGACTATGCAGACTGCATAACTTTCCAAAAAAGGTTATAATGACTTTTTTTAAAAATTTAAATTATAACTTATATTTGATAATTATATAGCAAAGTCATTAATTTCCCTTGACTTTTATAGGGAGTCCTCGATTATATGTTATGATCTTGTATATGTTCCTAGTGCAAGTCCAACACAATAAAGTTCAAAAGAAATTTATCATGGAGTTGAAATTGTGCATGATCATTCAACGAGCCTACGCCAAAAGGTACGATGGAATAAACAATGAAAAAGGCCGAGAGGGATTGAGATTGTAGAGGCTAAAAGACAGCTTTTCCTTCCCCCTTACCGTTTTTTGTTTCCATTCAACATCGAAGGCTAAGAAGCCACCTACTTTATAAATTAATAACTAAATTAAGTTATAGGTTTTATTTTGATACAATGAGTAAGCTTCAAGTATTTATTTATTTTTGAGAAAAAAAAATTGTTCTTTTTGTGAAAAAAAATTATATAACATACCACTTATATTATTTATATTATTATCTGTACATATTAATATGAGTTACTACTTCGGACATACGATCATACAATCAAAAATATCTTTATCTTTTAGTCTTATCTTTAAATAAATTAAGAAAATGAATTAATCATGCAAAAAACCTATTACGAAAGCTTGTAAAATACCTAACCTTGAAATGACTCAAATGGCACGACATCTCATTTCCTAAATTTTCAAACACTTATATATATGTGGGACATATCTAATGAGAGAAATTTTTATTGTAAGAGAGTGAGATAAGTAATCTTGATTATATAACTATACATGGATGATTAAGATTAAAAATTATTTAAAAGTCATATAATCACTTTAAAAAGTCACATATATTTATGTTCTAATTTTGACCATTTATGTAACTTAACCTTGAAATGACTCAAATGGAAGGACATCTCATTTCCTAAACTTTCAAACACCATACATATATATATATATATATATATATATATATATATATATATATATATAAAAAAGAGACATATTTAGTAAAAAAAGTTTTTATTATAAGAGGGTGAGAGAAGTAAATCTTGATTATACAATCATACATGGATGATCAAGATCACTACAAAAAAAATACTAAATTGTGGGGGTTTTATTGCAGGGGTTATCAAACGCCGCAAATTAATACAAATTGCGGGAGTTTTTTCTATCAGGGGAGGTTACTAACCCCCACAAATTAAAAAACATTAACTTTTTTTTTTCTTTATCCCCCTTCTGATTTTATTTCCCCTTTCTGATTTCACTCTCACACCCTCTCTCTCTCATGCTCTCCCTCTCCCTCTCTCGCAATTTTCTCCATTTGAACCCTTCACCATTTTTTCCTCCTCTCACACACACTCTCTTTCTCTCGCTCTCACTCTCTCGTAGCCCTCTCCATATTAACCCTCACCACTCATCCCCATAGCCACCACTGCCTCACCGTCCCTTGCACTGTGACTTACCAAACAGAGCACGACGCCAGCGGCTGCGCAACCACTAGTCGTCAAACCAGACCATTAGCCACTCTCCTCCATTCGGTGCCAGTGTGTAACCAGCCGCTCTGTCAACCTCCCATGCCAGATAGGAACCAAATAGATTCAATCTGCGCGACTCGCGACTCGAACACGAATCGAGCTTCGTCACACCAACTCAAAACCAACTAGATTTGAGTGACCCAGCACTCGCGCCGTTTCGTCAAACTCCCAAAGTCGTGACCAACCACCCGCCCGCACCGCAACCACTGTTCAATCACTACCTCGCGCCGAAGGTCACCACCATTGCCCAGCCCCTTTTGAAAGTTGTAGGAGTCGCTGAAAAACCTCTCGATCTGGCCTCAGTGTAGCGCCGTGAAACCCAAGCCACCGTCGCGCCTCCACACAGATCCGACCAACACGAGCCCTTGCCTCTAGTCCATGTCACCCATGCACGAGCCTCGAATCTCACATCTCTCTCTATTGTCAGGTATGGTTCTTCATTCTAAGCTTCATTCACAGTTTCATGTCATGTCATCAAACAAAGATTGGAAGGAAAGAGGAACAAAGACGTGTGATCTACATTTCGGTTGTTCTTAATCATAAGAGTGAACTAAGGGTACTTTTGTTTTTATTTTTATATTTTTTCCTTTACTTTTTCTCTATATTTTCATGTTCAAAAAATGAGTTGAGTGATTTTATTGTAAATGATGGCTTAAGTTTGGTATTTGTTTAGAATAGTGGTAATTGTATTACATTGATTTTGGAATGGCTTGACTGGCTGTACCCTTTCTGTTGATAGTTGTTTTGATAAATACCATTCCATGACACATACAATCTGTGTGAGAAAAGGCTTGAATGACTTTATTATTCTTTGGTGCCTTTGGCTACAGCAAAATGCCCGAGTCTTTAAGGGAAAATCTTTGTTGATAGACTTGCATTTGTATAGGATTGATTTTAAGCATGTTTTTGGGAGGCCAAAAGTGGGCGCTACTACCGCACCATCCAATATCCTAATTCTATTGGTTTCCTTCTAAAACCCATATGATTTGATTTCATTCATAACTTGGTGCTACTAATTTTACCATATTTAATTTGTACAGCAAGTAAACTAGCTGGAGATAACCCCGGATAAACGCTACTTGGCTGCTATTGGTAATCCTCATATACGATTATTTGATGTTAACTCAAATAACCCTCAACTAGTATGTCTTTATTTTTAACTCATCCACTTACTTTAAAAAAATCAATTCTTTCCTGGTTTCAATTCCAAATCATTGTGTTCCTGATTGTGTGGCTAGTTATGAGCTATGATTCACATACAAATAATGTAATGGCAGTTGGGTTCCAGTGTGATGGTAATTGGATGTATTCTGGTTCGGAGGATGGCACAGTCAAGATCTGGGATTTAAGGTGAAGTAGATATCTCAAACGCATAATAATTTTCTAGTATGACTTATGCCCTTAATTTTTCGCTAGTATTAGTCTTTGCTTATTTGATGACAAATGTAGGGCACCAGGTTATCAAAGGGAATATGAAAGTTGTGCAGCAGTAAACACTGTTGTGCTACACCCAAATCAGGTTATGATTCATCATTTTTTTGTGGCTATGCAATTTTTCTCTGGCTTATGATTATATTAATCTTTAAAATGGTATTAAGAAGTTAGAAGAGATAAGAAGTAATAACAATTAAGTACTGCATGAATTATCACAATAACAAGGGCTGATTTGGTCTTATAGTATACTGGCTATTAGCTTCCATTTTTTATTTTATTTAATTGCTTCGCACTTTTATGGGGTTCGTTTAAGTAATGGTTTATTGATTGATGTTTAGATCTAAATTCTGACGAACGTGGCTCAATATCAAGTGCTTGTTTCTATTTTGTTGCTGATAAGAATCCAAAGGATAAATGGGCAACAACTAAGGTATACTCTAGGAGGAAACGTTTGGGCCTTGAGAATGAGAAAAGACAAACAGGGCCTTAATTATAACTAACATAATGAGTTAGCAGAGAATAGTAGAATAAGGATTCTGTTGAGTGGAAGGGTATATCTTGTGGGGGGTAGCAGACGAGGTAGGCAAGATTTGGCATGGAATTTGGAAGGGCCTAAACACCCTTTACCTGTCTAGAACATTTCTTTCTTCTTGTAATATGTTTTTTCTGCATTCTAATAATACAAACCAGAGAGATATCATACTGATAGTCATTCTGACTATCACTCTATTATTGATTTTTTTATAGTAGTGAATGCAATAGTCTTTCAATTTTCATTTGTACCCTTCAAAAAAGAGCCATAGTTCTAGTTGAAGGGTGCTATACGGGACCATTTTATTCTTTTTGAAGGATGGATTCTTGATTCACTGACTTGTTTGCTTCTAATAGAATATCTTCCTTTGAAAAAAGGTTGGTATGGGTCATTATGATTATTAGTTTATTTATAATGTAAAACTCTTGAATTTTGAAATTCTTATTGGTACTACTATTTATTTTCTCCACTATAGTTGTAGATGTTAGAAATGATACATTCATAATGAAATGAAGTTAGTCATAGTTACCTTATTTGCTTCGATAATACCTAATTAATATTCTATGGTAGTTAACTAATATGCTAAAGTAAATTTTACTTGGAAAAGGTCCTCAATGTTAACAATTAGAGCATCTGGATTTGGTTTTACAGCGACCCAATTGGAATCTTTCATGAGTTGGAGTCCACCCACTTAATCTAATTGTATCGTAAATATTGTATCATAATATTGTATCATAAATATATTTTGCTGTAGTTGTTGAACCAAACAAGTGCTTGCTGCTTACTGTCTCTTTCTGCATGTCCTGCTTCTTCTTCTTCTTCTAAAATGGCTTAAGTTTGATAGTCATTTTACCAAAGTGGTGGGGTGAAAAGGGATTTGGGTTTGGTTTTGGATTTTCACAGATGCTTTTTCTATTTTTTTTAATTTTCAGTGGAGGTTAAAAACCGCTACAAATTAAAAAAAAATTGTCACAAATTATTTAGTAAATAAAATCAAGCAAATAAATAGTAGAGGTTCAAAACTGCCACAAATTAATCACTGTTGTGGGGGTTGTTGAAAAACAGCCACAATATATTTCGGTGAATGTAAATGCAGTGGTTTTTAAAACCACCATAATTGAATTAGCAGGGGTAAAAAATCACCGCAAATTGAAAAAAAAACCACCGCAAAATAGCGTATATTTTATAGTCGATTAAAAGTTACTTTAAAGTTATGTAATCACTTAAAAAAGTCATATGTATTTATATTCTAATTTTGACTATTCATGTAAGATTCAATGATCAAGATTCACTTCTCTTACTTTTTAAAATAAGCATTCTTCTTATTATCGTATATACTATATATATATATATATTATATATATATATATATATATATATATATATCTTATACTAAACATGTACCATAGCAAGTAAAGATATAAAAGATTTTCCCTTTTCCCATTTTCAATTTCTATACTTCGAAAGAACTGTGCTATACAAACCAATACATAAATACCCAACTTGGCAGAGAAGATGTCCGTATAAATGCAATGCAAATACTAGTATGAAATTCGTGCATAAATGTTAACAAGAATTTGCTCAGCTAATTGGATCGAATTGCATTAACAGAAATGTCTTGGGTCTATTCCTGTTGGTGATCTTTCATTAGTAAATGTGTAGAAATAGACATTCCATAGGAAATTTTGATTAGATTTTGATCACAATTAAATATGCTTTCAGTTCGTTATTATTATTCTCATTCTCGTTATGATTTGTTTTTCCATCTACTGTCCTTCTAATGAATTAATCACAGAAATTTCATCTCTTGTGTAGCAATTATTAGTTCATATTAAAAGTTGAAAACAAAATTTCATATATGCAGCATAAAAATTAAACTTAAATAATCAAAATGAATTCAAAATAAAATTAGAGTTGAGAATATTATAATATTTTTTATGAGTATAATATAATAATATTTTAAAAAAGTTTGTTTAACGAATGTCCAAAGGATATTTATTAAAAAATAAGAAATAAAAAATATTAAAATAAAGTAGAACATTTAATTAATAGATTGAAATCTTAAAAGCTTTTTATTTCATATTTTAATTTTAATTTTTTATTTTTTAACAAATTCTTTAAAACATTTATTAGTAAAACTCATTTTTAAATACTATACAATAATATGATATTAATAAATGTAACAAGGGTTTAAAAATGAGTTTAAATACTATACAATCATTTATTAGTTATTATTAATATCGTTTAGGTTTAGGTAAGGCTAAGTTATTTTGTAACAAGGGATGGGATTGGCGACTTGTTGTTTTGTTTCCGTGCAAGGGCCTTCCACTTTCTTGCGGTGTTGGATTGGGCTCTTTACCAAGTTGATTGATTGATATTGGACATCTACTTCCTCATGCTCTCAAGCGACAAGAAATTAAAATTTTACTTGCACGTCAACAATTGTGATATCTAAATTTAGAATTTTCATTATATGAAGGATTTACTTTGCTATTATTTTTTATTTAAAATTACGTAAATAATTGGCAAAGATTAAAAGAAAATTTGGAACTTCCAATATTAGTAAAAAAAGAAAAGCCTGTGATTACCCTAAGAAAAAAAAAAAACACAGGAAGAATTTACGGATTTATTCTCATAATCACTTGCTGCCATTAATTTCTACAAATGATATTGCAACAAAATTGCGCAGATTAATGGAGAATTTCCTAGTACACACAGGCTGATACAGATCTGATTCCTAGGCAATTTCCCATTACGTCAATTTTCACTGGCATTAACTTCCCAGTTCCCAGCATCACTTAAACCGTAAAAAAGGTGACGTGAGGTTAAAGTGCCAGTCCGCACACATGAACGAATAAAATAAAATAAAAAATCAAAAACAAAAAAAAAACATAAAAATCAGAGAAAAAATCAGGGAAAGAAACGAAGGCAAGGCAAGAGGTTAGAGGTGGCGGCGGATCCTGGAGAGAGAGAGAGAGGGAAGGGAAGCATAATAGTGTTATGCATATCCCTTATTAATAGATCCAACGGTTAAGATCGAAGCCCATCACCTAATCCAACGGTCAAAACGACAACCGCGTTCACGAAGCCAACCCATGAATCCGTCATCCTCAACATAAATCATCCTCTTAGACTCTTGCCGCGACCTCTCTTCTCTCTTTCTCACTCTCTCAGATTCAACCTTTCTCTCTCACAAAAACCAACTTAACTTCCCTTTTTTTTTTCTGTTTTCGCTTTCCGTATTTGGTCTCTAATATTTGAATCTGCGATATTCATTTCAAGAAATAAAAACCAAAAAGAGAGAGAGGCGAGGCACCGTAATAACTATAAGATGCAATCGAACGGCTCTGATTCGCAACAACAGCAACCGACGGAGCAGAATCAACAACAACGGCAACAACAGCAAACGCCGCCGCAGCCGCAGCCACTGCCGCAGCAGTGGATGCCTATGCAATACCCGGCGGCGGCCATGGTAATGCAGCACCACATGTTGCCTCCCCAACATTACGCGCCGCCGCCGCAGCCCTACATGCCTTACCACCAGTACCAGCAGCAGGTGCCCCACGTGCCTCACCCGCAGCAACATCAGGGATCCAGCGCCGAGAACAAGACGATCTGGGTCGGCGATTTACATCATTGGATGGATGAAAATTATCTCCACCGCTGTTTTGCTTCCACCGGCGAGGTCTTTTTTGTTTTTAACTTTTATATATCTTTTTATTTTTCGTAGAACACGTCAACACACACTGCATATAAGTGCGTTTTTGCTGATTGTTTTTTAGTTGATTTCATGAACGTAAAAACTGCCCTTTATTTTTGTACTTTCTATGTAGTTTTGTTTAGACAGCTTGAGTTTTAATCAATATTATAAGCTCAGGATGAGCTTTCTAATTGATAAATAACTAAATACAAGGTTTTGATAACGGGCTGGTGTTCGTATGTTACAATGTGCATGCCTGTGTGTGTCAACCTCAACAACGTAAGAAGAAGGGGATAGTTTTTTATTTTTATTATAATTGTGTAATTAAAAGGTCAATAAGGTGAAAATCAATTTATGATTAATTGGTTGGGAATTAAAGATTGAAGAATGGAAAGGGAATTGTGGGCCAATTTAACCTTTCCTTATCATTATTTTTTTCTTTCAAACTACAACAACTGAAGTTCAAATGGGAGCGGAAAATAAATTTTTAAGCCCCCTATTAAATTGGTTTTGTGTTACTTTACCTTGTGTTACAAATGTTAAGCATAAGAATAAAATGTTATATTAGAAGAGAAGTATGCTTCAGTTAACTTTCCACTCTTATCAAGTAAAATAAGATAAATCTTTTTCCAGTCTTGTTTTCTGCATCTTATTCGATTTGCCCTTCTCTAATTTCACTTTCTGACTTTTCATGCCATGCATCAATTTAAATTGTGATTGTGGTCACATTGCTGTTTTGTTGCGGCCGTTATGGACTGATGCGGGCAAATGTTGTCTGCAATCACGGCCTCATGCAATTGTAGCGGCCGCTGCAACATCTGCAACCAAGATGTTGCAGCTGCATTACATGATGTCGTCCCCAATTTAAAACCTTGGCACCGTTTGATTCAATTTAAATTAAAATAGATGGGAACTCTGAGGAATTGAGTATTTGTGTGCACATGTCTGAATTCTTCGGTGTGATAAGATTTTGCTTTTGGATCATTTGAAGTATGAATAGTTTAGGATTGAAGACAAAGTGGAAGTTTATGCCCTTGTGAGACTTGGGCTTAAGTGGTGAAGGTTTGAGGTACTATTGTTGCAGGTAGCTAGTTTTAACTAAAAAAAGGTGACTTCAGTGCTATTTCTCTACCGTTGCAGTTTGATGAAAAAATAATCTCAATTTTGAAAGCTTAGCTTTTTATGACAGAAAATGGTTCCTGTGCTTCTCATATTGTTTAAGATGGATCAACTATTGCATCTTATCATCATTCATTTTTGCAGATTTCCTCCATTAAGGTTATTCGCAATAAGCAGACTGGTCTATCAGAGGGATATGGATTTGTGGAATTCTATTCACATGGCACAGCTGAGAAAGTTTTACAGAATTATGCTGGAATTTTGATGCCCAACACAGAGCAACCTTTCCGCCTGAACTGGGCAACATTTAGCACAGGAGACAAGCGTTCAGATAATGTTCCCGATCTTTCTATTTTTGTAGGAGATTTAGCTGCAGATGTTACAGATAGCGTGTTGCATGAAACTTTTTCTAGTAGATATCCTTCTGTTAAAGCTGCAAAAGTTGTTTTTGATGCCAATACTGGCCGTTCAAAGGGTTATGGTTTCGTCAGGTTTGGAGATGATAATGAGAGGTCCCAAGCTATGACTGAAATGAATGGTGTTTACTGTTCTAGCAGGCCTATGCGCATTGGTGCTGCAACTCCTAGGAAATCATCTGGCTATCAAGGTACGCCAAATCACATAACTTGCTTCTGATACCTGATATTTTACTCTGTAAAGAAAAGACAAGAAAAGGATATTATACATTCCATTAAAAGAAAACACTTCAAGACACGTATTTTACCATCAAATTTCATTTGTTCTGCTTCATCTTGTTACTGATGAACTTTGAGAAGTGTAATTTTCTTGCTCGTACGCACAGTATACGAGGTCCTATGGTTTAAGTGATGATTTCATTTAAAAAAAAAATGGGTGTTGCCATGTCTTTCTAGATGAATAAATTGCTTGAAATTACAATTATTATGTCTTTTACAGAATGTAAATGAACATTGAATTTGTTTGCTGATTTCATCAAATAAGAATAACGGTAGTTGAAAAAAAATCTGATTTATAAATGCCTCTAATTATGTGAGGCATTCTCAAGCATCAATTTGATCGATTGGTGTGTGGCATTATGTCCATTTATTCATTCATTTTCCCTTGTCGTGGTTTTCGACCCTTTAAGGTTGTTTTTGGTAATATGTCTCTCGAATTTAACTTGTTCCTTTGTTTTTCTACTGCATGTTGCTGCAAAAGTCTGAAATTTCTCTACCGGCTAATAATTCTAAATCTTCTTACCCAATCTCCTCTTACTAATCCTCTTCATTACTAAATGAAGAAAGTATTGAATGTTTTTTATGTTCCAAAACATTAGATACATTTACTTTTTTATTTAATATTTTTTTCATTTAATATTAAAATAAACTTTTAGGAAGATATAACAAAACTCCTCTACCAGCTGGGTATTGATTTAGTCTGTTTCTTTGCATAGGAGGCCAGTCAAATGGCACTTCCAGCCAATCTGAAGCTGATTCTACAAACACAACTGTAAGTTTATCAGCTTTTTTATTAGTTTATTTTTTAAAATTTTATTGCGATTTGTCACTATTTTTCTATGGATATGGATTATTCATTATAGATATTTGTTGGAGGACTCGACCCTAATGTTACTGCTGAAGATCTTAGGCAGCCATTCTCCAAGTATGGTGAGATAGTATCTGTTAAGATACCTGTTGGAAAAGGATGTGGTTTTGTACAATTTGCAAACAGGTAAAAGTTCTGGCCCTGTCAAATCTTTGCATATTCAGAGATAACTTGGTTTTCAATCTCAATATGATTACTAAAACATTCTGAACAACCTTACCAGAAATAATGCTGAAGAGGCGTTGCAGAAGCTAAATGGGACATCGATTGGCAAGCAAACAGTTCGTCTTTCTTGGGGCCGCAATCCCGCAAATAAGCAGGTAATGTCTCTTTCTCACACACACAGACACACATTCTCGTTGCTATTATATTAGGTCTATTAATCTACGGGAACAAGTGTCATTTAATGACCAATAATTTACCTAGTAATGCCATGTACTGCACTTAATTTGTTTAAAGAAAATGGTTCTATTTGGTTCTCGGCTGCTAAAAACAAGTGTTTTAGTTGCTATAATCATTTAAAAAATATATATATTCTGAATTTTTTATAGTTTAATTTTGATCAATTTTCAGTGTGAAGTTTTACACGGTGATTCATTTTTATGTTACTACATCATTAAAATGATTTCACTGTAATAATAACTACTTGAAAAGTCAAGCTCATTTAATGACGTTACAGTTTTTTTTTTTTAAATCTCCACTGATTGTGAGACTAATAACTACTCAGCCGTCTAATAACTTAGCCCTGACCACAAAGTATAGCACATGATTAAATGTACACTGAAAGTGGATAAAAAAATTATAGCATTATTTTTTATCAATTAAAATAGGTTGTAGTCCTTGATAAAACTTCAGTTTTTTATTGCTTCATTTCCTCCCAAAAAGAAAATATATATTATTTGTTGTAACTGCTAGAGCACCAGATTGTCTTATGTTGTCTGTCATTAAATTGCATTTGCGATTATTCTATCTCAATTGATGTATCTTTGGGTAGCAGTTTAGAGTGGATTTCGGCAATCCCTGGAGTGGAGCGTATTATGGGGGGCCTGTTTATGATGGTTATGGATATGCTTTGCCACCTCCTCATGACCCAAGCACATATGCTGCTGCTTATGGGGCTTACCCCGTTTATGGAGGCCACCAACAGCAAGTAAGCTAAATGAAGTGCACTGCAGGAGTAGTTCTCACAACAGCATCACGCTTGAATGAGCAAATTATTAACTTCTCTCCCTTGTAACTTGCTTGATCTGTTGAATTCTTAAGAATCCCTCCTAATTGTGGAGTGGACTTGAATTTTGACCTCCTGAGGTAGCACTGTAGGGATTCAATTAATCATTCGTTTAGACTCGTAGGAGTAATGAGGAACTTAAACTTGTTTATTGGAATAATTATCTTAAGTATGCCTGCGTGTGCTCTTGCTTGCATTTTAATTGTTTTCGTCACTTGACATTGTAGCTTTGTTAGCTTTTAAGGGTTCTTGGCTCCTTGCATTTCTTCTGTGCCAATACATGCGATTAAAAGGTTTTTTTTTTTCCCTTACTCTGTATAGGCTTGAAATCTCATTCATTTTGATGACTTGCAAGATCTTTAAATTTCTAAGGTTCTTTTCCTCGGGCTTTCAGTATTGCATACATGATTAGAACAATTTAATTCAATTTTGTCTGAAATTGGTTACAGATAAAGCTTTCTGGCCCCTTAAATAATTCCTTACTCTGTTTTTCAGTTTGGACAAGAATTTTTTTTTTCTATGTAGTAATTTGCACTTTGTACCACATAATTTTTAAGATTCACGCATGGAAACGCCATAAAGAAACGGCCAGAGAATGTCTAAACCATCTACCAAAAAAGAGAATGTCCAAACCAATTAGGTGGAATAAATTATTTTCAGCTGCCTGGATAAATAGTTCATCTTTGAGCAAGCATAATTTACATTTTTTTTTAAAAAAAAAAGTGGACTGTATAGTTCTCATTGGGCCTTATCCCAATCCAATACCACATAAGCTTGGGATACACCCCGATCCACTAGCAAAAGAACACGTCAGACAACCTCTGCAAAAGGGATAAACCCTGATTTCAAGGAAATTTGTCTGACACGTGACAACTTCTCAACAAAGAGCATCCTATCCCATGCTAATCAATCTTTACCAAGGACAAATACCACTAACTCCTATAAATAAGAATTTACTGTTCACTCATTTTTTTCTTATCTTTATGCCTTTAGCTTAGACCCATTATCTAGCACAGAGCAGAAAGGATTAGTCTTTATAATTAAGTAAGAGGAAGTTAGACGTGTTGCAGGCTTGTAGCTATATTTGGTGTAAAAATAATGTTACCAAAAAGTACTAGTTGTTCGTGAAAAAAAATAAATGCCCAAATACAGTACCTCAATTGAGAGCAAGTTATTTTAAAGTCTGATTTATTTCACGAATGGGAGTGACTTTTTGCACTTTAGTTTACCTTTAAAAATTTGCTGTTACTTTCATTTTGTAAAGAGTAATGGTATTCTTCTTATAAAATAAATAAATAAATATTTACATAAATTATGTGAAGTAGTTGTACAATAAAATTAGAGTATTATCTAATGGTTTATGCATTAATATGAAGGAGTTGTGAGTGTAAATTTGTGTAAATATCATTACTTAAAAATAACACTACTTATATAAATTTAGTTATAATTGGATATTGCACCAAAAAGAAAAATATAATTGGTCATATAAAAAAATTATATAATTGGATAGCTAATATTAAAAATATTTTCAGACAAAAAGAACATTTAAGTTTTTAAAAATTTAAATAGAAAGCTTTAAATGTTTACCTTAATGGAGTTATTTGTGCAAGTATATACAATTATTATAATTTTAGAATTGTGTGGCATTAGAAGCAAATCAGCAATCATAGAAGGAAGCGGCCTTTGTTAGACAATGAGCTATCAGCCTAAGCCAATATACTTTTAAAAGCATTATGGAATCTAAGAAAGTTGCTATCTTAAGGAAAACAAGGTTAGTTCTTTCCGCTTTAAGCAATTGTTTTTTAAATTTTATTATGTATGGCATGAGGGTCAGACAGCATTATGGAAGGGCCCTACGATTCGTTTAATATGGCATATCGCAGTATATGCCTTAAAGAACAGTATTGCGACGTGGTGTGGCCATCATCAAGCAAAGTTGCACCCTATTTTCATGATCTTCACAAACTATTATTAATTATATATCTTACAATAATATTTCTATATCATTTTTCTTACACTTTTTTATATTTTTTATTGAATAATAAAATAAAACAAACATATTTTTTAATACAATATTTCTTCTTTTTTTTATCAAAACAAGTTAAATTGTAACACTGTAAAAAAAATATCTGCAACATTCATTATCTTATATTCTAAAGTAAACTAGTGCAGAAAATACAATGTATTCAATATAAAAATTAAAATATAGAATAAATTTACATCTTAAAAAGTTAAACCAATAGAAAACATTATTATTTATATAACTAATTGTTGGGAAATGTCAGCATAATTTCTTTCTTTTGTAAACTCAAAAATAGATACTATACAAAAACTTAAAATAATTATAATAACAACACCAAAAAATTTTTAGCTTGAAAAACTTTTTCAATGTGAGCAAAGAAAAAATCACTTTAATTCAGAAATACTTAAATCTCCACTATAAAATAATGAGAATACAAAATACAATGATATTTGATCTTCAATTTGTGGATATAACTCTCACAAATTGGCACACTATTTTTCTCTCTTAGAAAACACTCTCTAAGGTTCTCTCTATTTTTCTCTCACTTTCTTCCTTCTTGATTATGAGGATCTGATGCATTTTCTCCTTCTCAATTGCTTCTATTTATAGAAGTACAATGAGTGCAAAACCATGTGCACTGAAAGTGGTTTGTGCAAAACCATGTGCACTGAATGTGGTTTTCAATTATGCACTTGATTTCAAACTTTGCTTTGAAATCTTGCACCGAAAGTTATTTTGTATCTTTCCTTCAATTTCAACTAAAACACATGGCTGGACCCCACAATTCTCCCCCTCCAGCCAAAGGGAAAATATTCTTGGATCAATTCGGGATTGATGCTAAGCCTACAACTTCTTTACAGACTTCTAACTTCTCTTTAGGTAGAGCTTTTGTCATCATATCTGCCCCGTTGTCTTTGGTATGTATTTTCTCAATCTACAACAGTTTACTTTCCAACACATCACGGATCTAGTGATACCTTACGTCGATGTGTTTCGACCTTGAATGAAATGTCGAGTTCTTGCTGAGATGTATTGCGCTTTGACTATCGCAATAGAGAACATAACTTTCTTGATTCTGGCCTAACTCTTGTAGAAACTTCTTCATCCACAAGATCTCCTTGCAACCTTCAGTGATTGCGATGAATTCAGCTTCTGTGGGGCTTAAAGCAATGCACTTTTGTAGTCGTGACTGCCATGAGATAGCTCCCCCTGCAAAAGTAATCAGATATCCCGATGTAGACTTTCTTGAATCCACATCTCCCGCCATATCTGCATCTGAATACCCAGTGAGCATTAGATTTCCATTGCCAAAACACAAGCACCTTTTGGCAGTTCCTTTTAGATACATTAGTATCCATTTCACAGCATTCCAATGCTCTTTTCCTGGATTCGATAGGAATCTACTCACAACTCCTACAACATAAGCAATGTCTGGTCTTGTACAAACCATTGCATATATAAGACTACCAACAGCAGAAGAATAGGGCACCTTGCTCATTTCTTCCTTTTCTTCTTTATTCCCTAGACATTACGTCTTACTTAGTTTAAGATGACCATGTAATGGAACATGCACAGGTTTGACATTATGCATGTTGAACCTTTCAAGAACTTTCTTGATATAGTCTTCTTTTGACATCCACAACATTATTCTAGAACGATTTCTAATGATCTTCATTCCAAGAATCTTCTTTACTGCACCTAGATCTTTCATGGAAAAAGATTTGCTCAATGCCTTTTTAAGTGCAGCTATCTTTATCTTATCTTTCCCAACAATCAACATATCATCAACATACAACAGTAGTATGATGGATTCACCATTCTCATAGTTCTTCACAAACACACAATGGTCTACAGAGGTCTTCTTAAAATTGTGTTGAGTCATGAAGAGATCAAACTTCTTATACCATTGCCTTGGAGCTTGCTTCAGACCATAGAGGCTTTTCTTCAGACGACACACTAGATGTTCATTGCCTGGTTCTTCGAAACCTTCTGGTTGCTCTATATAAATTTCTTCCTCTAAGTCTCCATGTAAGAATGTTGTTTTAACATCAAGCTGTTCTATTTCCAAGTCTAGTTTTGCAGCTAGACCAAGGATCGCTCTAATGGATGTCATCTTCACCACTGGTGAGAAGATTTCTTCAAAATCTATGCCTTTCTTCTGGTTGCACCCCTTCACAACAATCCTTGCTTTGTACCTGGGGTTTGGGTTGTTCTCTTCAGTCTTGAGTTTG
Organism: Ormosia semicastrata; assembly: GCA_029884595.1. Classification (NCBI taxonomy): domain Eukaryota; kingdom Viridiplantae; phylum Streptophyta; class Magnoliopsida; order Fabales; family Fabaceae; genus Ormosia; species Ormosia semicastrata. The sequence goes on along the minus strand of JAQQTO010000046.1, from coordinate 7,828,900 downwards.
AATACCCACTTGTTTTTCAATGCCTTTCGTCCATCTGGTAATCTCACCAGGTCATACGTCTGATTCTCTTTCAGGGACTGTATTTCTTCTTGCATGACTTGCATCAATTTCTCTTTATCGTTCGTCTCAATGGCTTCTATGAAACTTTGAGGTTCCCCTTCATCAGTAAGAGTAACATAATCATCTGAGAAATACCTTCTTGATGGTTGTTTGACTCTCGTTGATCTTCTCACTTGAGGTTCTTGTTCTACTTGATCAGTCTCCATCTGTTCTTCATGCATTGCCTGACTTTGTTCTGTCTGGTCAGGTTGTTCCATCTGAACAGGTTGCTCCATTTGATGAGGTTGTATTGTCTGATCAGGTTGCTCGTTCCTTTGAGGAATCTCTCCCCCTGAATTGTGTACCACAATGGTCATTGGCTTCTTAGATTGCTGAATATCTTGGATTGTCTGATCTTCATAGAATACCACGTCTCTGCTTCAAACAATCTTCTTGTTTACAGGATCCCATAATCTAAAGCCAAGTTCATCACTTGGTGAACCAAAGTATATGCACTCCTTCGTCTTTGCATCAAGCTTTGCTCTTTCATCTTTAGGAATGTGGACAAATGTCCTGCACCTAAAGACTCTCAAGTGACCATAAGAGGCTTTCTTTCCAGACCATACTTCTTCTAGAATCTCTCCATTTAAAGGTCTTGAAGGAGACAAATTGATCAAATCAATGCGCTTTTTTGAAAAAAAAATCCGCTTCACCCCAGAATGCCTTTAGGAGTTTTGCATGAGAAAGCATGCTTCTGACTTTCTCTGCGATTGTTCTGTTCATTCTTTCAGCTAGTCCATTCATTTGAGGTGTCTTGAGGGGTACTTTCTCATGTCTTATCCCATGAGTCTTGCAATAATCCTCAAAAGGACCTCTATACTCTCCGCCGTTATCAGTTCTCAAGCATTTCAACTTTCTTCCAGATGTTCATTCTACAGAAGCATGGAATTCCTTGAAAGCTTGAAGAACTTGATCTTTCGTCTTCAATGGATACACCCACACCTTCCTAGAGTGATCATCAATGAAGGTAACAAAGTATTGGGCACCGCCAGGACCTTCGGATGTTGAGCAAACATCTCGAGTGAACAAGATCCAGAATCGCTTTCTTCTTCTTGCATCATCCGATCTTTGGAAAGATAGTCCGTGTTGTTTGCACAGGTAAGACATTCACAGATTCAAGTGGTTGCCCTTTTATGTTTGGAAGATGATCTTTTGCGAGAATCTCCAAACCTTTCTCGCTATGTGGCCTAGTCGTCTATGCCACAATTCCTTGCTTGCATCTTGAGCAACATTCATCTCCCCTTTGCATATCTTTCCCTGCACAATGTACAGAGAGCCTTCCTTTCTGCCACGAGCAATAATCATGCTTCCTCGGCTGAGTTTCTATCTGCCGGCACCAAACTGGTTTATCATTCCGGCTTCATCTAACTTTCCTGCTGAGATAAGGTTCGTACGCATGTCCGGAACATGTCTTACCTCCTTCAAATAAGTTTGTTTCCATTCTCGCAATCATCGTTACTTCACCAATGCCAACAATCTTGCTTGTGACGTGGTTACCCATCTTCACCGTACTGACAAAATCTCCTTTTTGGTATGATGAGAAAAAAACCTTCATGAGGTGTGACGTGGAAGGATGCTCCTGAGTCAATTATCCAAATGCAATATCATCGATGCAACATTCGATAATTTTCCTCTCCGATAAGAAATATATTCTCATCGATCGAGGCTCTTTGCAGATAGTTGTTCCATCTTCCTTCTTCTTCTTTGGGTTAATCTGGTCGTGGGTGGACTGTTTCCAACTTGTTGGTCTCTCTTCAAGAATCTCGCACTCGTGCTTTACGTGGCCGATTTACCACAAAGAATAACAACTTAGTCTAGTGCGAGATTTGGATCTACCTTGTGATTTTCCACGACCTCCTTTTTCACGATTCTTACTCCTTCCTCTCATTGTCAACAACATTGGCTTCAAACCGGTTGTTCACGCCCTTTCTCTCCGTCTTGACTCTTCATTCAATAGAACCGTTAAGTAATGTAATCCATGCTAAGCTTTCCTTCCGGAGCGTTGACATTGCTGCGAGAGCTGATAACTAGAGTATCCCACTCTCGTGCGTAAAACTAAAGAGTAGAAGAGTTTGCAACTCATCGTCTATCTTCATTTCTGTCTTCGTCAGTTGATTCACAATACCTTTGAAGGTATTCAAATGTTCAATCATGTTCTGACCGTTCGAGTACTCCAACTTCACTAGTCGTCTAACAAGGTGGGCTTTATTCCTGGGTGTCTTCTTTTGAATCAAGGATTCAAGTTTCGTCCACAAATCATACGCATTGGTATAAGTTGATACATGTTCGAACAAACTTCTGTCAGTATATTTTCGGATCATAGCTACTGTTTTCTGATTCTGGAGCTCCCATCCTTTGTCGGTCTTCCCTTCCGATTTATCTTTCTGGGTGATTGACTCATGCAAATCTTTGCAGTATAAGTGGTCTTCCATCATCGGCTTCCAATAGGAGTAATTATCAGCAGTTAACTTGAACATATCTCCATCATGAGTGACAGCTCCCTTCATCTTGAGTTACACAGGCCAATACAATATACGTGAATAGTACCGTACAGGTAAATAGTACCGTATACAATAACTGTAGTATACAAATAGTGCACCAGGTAGGTTCAGAGAAAGAGAAAGTGGGTCACTAATGGACACACTTAAATACCAAATCTTTCTTAAAGCCGTAACTTTTCCTAGACAACACTTTCACACCACCACACGTTATTTCTAAAAACGAGAATAATTCTTTTCTCGATGTGAAAGATCGGACATGAATCTTTGCAACCAAGAATCATACTAAGAATTTTCTTATGAATCCAAAGACCTAGTATCCCGCAGCTCGAGAGCTCGATACCATCATTGGGGAAATGTCGCATAATTTTCTTTCTCTCGTGAACTCAAAAATAGAAGCACTATGCTAAGAAGAGTAAAATAAATTGTAATAACAACACCAGTAAAAATTTTTAAGCGTGGAAAACCTTCTCAATGTGAGCAAGGAAAAATCACTTTTACGTAGCCACTTAAATCTCTACTATAAAATAATGAGAATACAAAATACAATGATATTTGATCTTCAATTTGTGGATATAACTCTCACAAATTGACACACTATTTTTCTCTTTTAAAAAACACTCTCTAAGGTTTTCTCTATTTTTCTCTCACTTTCTTCCTTCTTGATTGTGAGGATCTGATGCATTTTCTCATTCTCAATTACCTCTATTTATAGAAGCACAATGAGTGCAAAACCATGTGCACTGAAATTGGTTTGTGCAAAACCATGTGCACTGAAGGTGTTTTTTAATTATGCACTTGATTTCAAATTTTGCTTTGAAATCTTGCACCGAAAATTATTTTGTATCTTTCCTTTAATTTCAACTAAAACACATGGGTGGACTTTACACTAATTAAATGTGTGTACTATAAAGCATCGTGTTGCCTCGATTAAGTGTGTTTAACATTCAGTCTATTCTACTAAATCATTTCAACTCAAAGTTAATTATAACAAATTTGAATTCTATAAGTTTGACTAAATACATTTTTGGGGTAAATTCAAATCATACTTCAAAACATCTTAACCTGAATCAATATTATGTATTATTTTAAAATATGTTTTTTAATAATTAATTATAAATAATAATTTTTTTAAATTTAAATTAATATTTTTATATAATATAATAATAATTTTAATTTCATATTTATATAACTTTATAATATAATTATAAATAATATAAAAATTTATATTTTATATCTAAATATCAAATAAATCTAATTTCACTCTTATCATTATCAAACAATGACAAGATCAAATTTTTTGAATATAAAAAGATAACTCGACCAAAATATTGAATTAGACTGATATAAAGTCAAACTTATCTCAACCCAGTTCATATTCACCCTTAGCCCCGACATTCCAACTCAAATGCTACACTGTACGCGTGGCTGACGTCATAGTTTGTACCTCACGTTTTGCTCGGATCGTTTCTCCTGATTAATCAAAGAACGACAAGTCAAACGGTTTTGTAGGGCACAGGGCAGAGCGTCGGCATCGCATCGCAACTCGCAAGCAGGTTAGGGTTGGGTAGGGAGATTGGGACGCAAATCTCCACCGTTAATCATCATTACCATTCAGCTCCATGTGCGGCTAATGTTGTTGGTGCGGCAAGCATTTGGACACCGTCCAACCACCATGTGCCACGTGGCTTCAATAAAGTGAGTACTTGACTGATATTAAATTAACAATCATCATTATCTAATTTTTTTATAAATAAAATGATCTTGTTGCTAGATATTTATGCTAATTTAAGGATTAAAATAAGCAGGGGCCACTGCGATTGATCTGATAACAGCTGGCCCGTGGAAAAACTTCCTTTGCCCAACACGTTTTAATGGCCCAGCTTTCTCTCTCCCTTATCTCTTGTCTACCTTCTTCTCTTCAAGTTCAAGTTCAAGTTCAAGTTCAACTACACCGGCGAATCTTTCTCGGTCCTCCGCGAACCGCTGCTGCTTCCGCCACGGATTCTGTCTCCACATCCACTTCGGCGTCCACTTCGAATCTCACGCCGAAAGTCGTCGTCACCAGAGAGCGTGGCAAGAACGCCAAGCTTATCACTGCTCTGGTACTCTACTACTACTACCTTCTCTCACTGCTAGCTTTTATGATCCTGTGATTTGTTACTTTGGACTGCATTGCTGCATTTACAATGTGCTTGATTTTAGAGGCTCAAACTCAAAGTAGGCTATGTAGTATTCTGATTCTCATTCTCTTTGCTCTGCTACCTTTTCCTGCTATCTGGACATGTTTTTCCTTGTTTTCTCTTCCACCTATTCGGAGTGTGTTACGTGTTTCTAGGAACTGACCGCCATTCCGTCATGTAGGTGTTCGATTAAAGGTTGAAATGAATGTAAATATGTAACATTTTCATTTATTTTAGTTTCCTTTTTTTTTCCTAAATTTCTAGGACATCGGTACTGGCATTTTAAATTATTATTATTATTATTTTCCGCCTTTATTTATCTTTAAACCACGTTCTCCTAAAATAAGAAAGTATTAACTATGAAGACAAACGTCCAGACAATGATTTAGATTCCTAAATTTCCATTTCAACCTACTTTTCATAATTTCTAATAATCAAATATGTTTTACGTAGCAAAATTCATGTCATATGTGCAGATCACAATGGGTTGTTCAAATGTAGATCACTTTAGGGATCCATTAAAGACAATTTACTTAAGCTTCTCCTGTTTGAAGTTTATGACCGATCAGCTTTGAATTCTTGACCCTTAAATTATTAAAAAAGTAGCACCTTCTATATAATGATTTGACATTCCCTTCATCATATAGAAATCTACTTAAACGGTCTAGGAGCTTAGTTACTTAATGAACATTTACTCTTGCTCTTCATTTGCCTTTCTTTCTAACATGAATGATGTCATATAACAGCTTCAACATGCTCATTTTTTCAGATCAGTATTTCAGTAAGTTTGTCGCTGCCATCTTCCATATTTTAATAAAAAACTAAAATGTTCATCTTTCATATCTATTTTTTTCCCCTGAATATCTACCTAAATCAGAAATCCATTCATATTATATGCTTCTCTTCCAACACCATTATATAGAAGTTCCATCAGGGTGACTACATGCACATGTACTGAAACTATTATGGTAATTCCAATGTTGAGTGCAGGCTAAACATGAAATCAATTGTTTGGAACTTCCACTTATTGAGCACATGCGGGGACCTGATTTAGATAGGCTTCCTTCTGTATTAAGTGGTAAGCTATTGGAAAAAACTATGTCATGAACATTTAAATATTTTGTGAAGTTTAAATCATGCCGTTTTTATCCTGTAAAGATATTATATTTGAACCGATCATCTTTTATTGGACCAATTTTTAGAGTAATATTTATGTGTGCTTATGGGAAGAAAGATGCAGTGGTGACATTTCTAATGTAAAATTGATGATAAAATATCGGTGATTGATGAGCTATTTTCCATTACCAATGGTCTCCTTATAAATGAAGAGTTATAGCTTCAAATGCCATCAGCTATTCTTCATTCAATTTTCATAGGTTGTGTTGGCATGTATGGTGATGCTTATGTTGTCTCAGACTCTCATTTTATATTAGGGGGAGTGTTTTTGCTGAGCTTCTCCATGAAAGATTTTTTTTTTCTATTTAATCTTTCTGCCACCTATTTATGAATCGCTGGGCTGCTAGAGTTGCAGATCACTTTCTCATTATTTTTTGCGGACTTCATCTTGAGCATTTGATGTCATTATCAATCACATAGACTACAAGTGTTTCTGCCTGAGACATCAGTTATTCAGTGCCAGATTGGTTTAATCTGGCCCAATGAATGTAAAATGTTTGTATATAAGTAGGCGGGGTTAAATTTGTTCTAATGTAGAGGTGTGGTTCTTTTTGTTTGTTCTCCAGGTTTAAATTCAGCTGGTGTGTTCCTAGTATAATTTGTAAGAAACTGGGTTGGGGGGCCTTTATGTGAATGTATTATCTAGAATCTATTTATCAAAAAAATGATCTAGAATCTAAGTTGCATGGAGAAATTTGGCAATTACAAATATATGATGATTTTGTCAACTTAAAAAGTCATTTGCATATTTATATCTTAGGTATCTTTTCTGATGCACATGACAACATGAATCATGCTGTCAATATCATGCTTTTGAGTGCCTTATCACTTTGATTCATTTCTTCCAATGATCCTTGATACTTGCAGATAATGCATTTGATTGGATTGTCATAACTTCCCCTGAGGCGGCTTCAGTCTTTCTAGAGGCATGGAGGTAAGGGTTTAGAGCTTGTTAGGGTAATTTATGTAAAATAGCTTTTGAGTAGAATGTATTTTGGAAGAATTATTTTTAAAAATTTAATTTTGGAGTGAAGTAATGCATTTTAGGCAGAATTAACCTTTAGTTACTTTCAAATGATTTTGAAAATTTTGCCGAACATCATTTTGCCCTCCAAAATTAATTTTGGGTTATTGTGGAGTGCAAGCCAAACATGCTTTAGAAGTTGCTGAATGCTGACTAGTGACAAAGTCACTTTCTCCATGATAAGGTTTTCCGAAAGTTTGTATAATTTTGTACATGGTTCTGCTTGCATTTTTATCGTTGATTCTCTTCAGTGACTTAATATCTTTGCTATTTTCTCTAATGAAAGTTTTATACCATTTGAATAATCTGTATTACTTTCCTTTAATAATGGTACCATATAATCCTATGGGCAGAACACTTGAAATATCTTTTATTATGTAAGATATTAAAGAATTTTCTGTGATATCCAATCTAATTTGTGCATGAGTTGTCAAAGATGCAAATGTTAATTTGTCAAAGATTCAAAGTTTTTTTGTTTGTTTTGGTTTACTTTGTTGATGCATTTTATAGTCGATTAGATGCAGTGATATAAAAAATAACATAAAAAAACTAAGCATTCCCTTGTTCTGTTCTTTATAATACTGTTCTTTGTATGTGCAATTTTATATAATTTTTTTTAGCACTTTATTTTCTAACAAATGATTGTCTTAGTCTTGATTGTTGTCCTTAGAGCTGCTGGGATGCCTCATGTCAAAATAGGTGTTGTTGGGGCTGGTACTGCAAGCATTTTCAAGGAAGCTTTACAGTCTTCAAAGCAATCAATTGATGTTGCCTTTGCACCATCAAAAGGTATGTGTTGTTAGGTATAGGCTGAATTTAAATGTCTCCTGCATTCTACTAGTTTTGCTTCTTTATCATGCTGGATGACTGACTAAAGAAATATAAAGTAATATCTCAACTCTCAAGTATTACAAGTACTTTGGGGTATTCAAGGAAAATATACCATAAGTCCATAACAACAACAGTTCCAAGATATGCATCTAAATAGGGGAGAGCAGGACTTTGCTTTACTTTGGTTTTTCTGTGCAGTGGTGTGACTGCATGTGTTTACTTTGGAGAATGTGAATTGTGAGTCTAACCATGTTCAGCATTTCATCAGTAGATGATCATGTTGTTGTTTAGTGTAATAGTATAGAGATTGAAGCTTGCTTTTGCCTAGCTGGAATTTAAAGCTTAATCTTCTGAAAGTGAAACTCATTATGGATTTGATCATTTTCAGCAACAGGAAAGCTTAATCCTAGAGTGATATTAGAAACCTGTGTTTTCTCTCTTTTTTCACAAGAATGGATAGAAGTTTTTCATATAATTCGGATATCAGAAAGATTACCATATATAACATAAAACTTCTCCGCCGATTCTTTCTAATCGAGCCTCTCGATCTGTCATTATACCTCTAGAAGTAGAAAGAATTACAATCCCCATCCCTCCTAAAATTCTAGGAATTCGTTGATAATTAGAATAGATTCGTAGACCAGGTGTACTGATCCGTTTTAAATTTAAAATAGTTTTATATGATCCTTTCCTATTTCTTCTATACCGTAGAGTTAAAACTAAAAAATATTTGTCGCTTTCCCTATGTTTTCTCACGTTTTCAATAAAACCCTCTCGTAAAAGTATTTTAACAATGTTTTCGGTGATGTTAGTAGATGGGATTTGAACTCTTCCTTTTCTATTCATGTCAGCATTTCGTATAGAGGTTATTAAATGTGAATTGTGAGTCTAACCATGTTCAGCATTTCATCAGTAGATGATCATATTGTTGTTTAGTGTAATAGTAAACAGATTGAAGCTTGCTTTTTCCTAGCTGGAATTTAAAGCTTAATCTTCTGAAAGTGAAACTCATTATGGATTTGATAATTTTCAGCAACAGGAAAGGTTTTGGCTACAGAGCTTCCTAAGATTGGAAATAAATCCACTGTTCTATATCCTGCTTCTGCAAAGGCTAGCAATGAGATTGGTACATGAATTATTCTTGTTGCATTTTTTTTTTAATTTTGGTTTTATACAGCATTTGCCATTTTAAAGTTAATATTTTTAAATCACTAAATGTAAAGGCAATGATATGCTAATTGTCTGTGTGATATTTATATAACCAGAGGAAGGACTTTCAAATCGTGGATTTGAGGTTACTAGGCTGAATACATACACAACGGTAAAATATTTTAGCTTTGGTGCCCCCTTCCTTTTCAAGAAAACATTGTCCAATACTTAACTTCTTCCTTGCAAGCACTGCATATTCTATTGGTGTTTCATATAATCAGTTGACTTAAATTATTTAAAGTGTAACATTTATTAATGGTAAATTCCCAGTAATCTGTTTCATGGTCTTGTTAGGAAGTTTTGTGGTTCTGAGAACGACTTCCCTGCTGGAATGTATATTTTGCATGTGTCACATTATGCAGTTTGGAGGAAAAGATTACAAAAGCATGAACTTGTGTCCTTTTCACACAATCTTTCTCTTATATTTATTTATTTTATGTGGAAGTGCACCACTTCAGAATAATGGGCATCTATATACTACCAGTATCTACATTGGCTTATGTTTTTTTGCCATTAATGATTTTCCTTGCCTTTGGTCACAACCTACTATTTCTTGCACTTGGAACAGCTTCTAGATTGGTCTATTTATGGTATCTATCTCTGAGAGATTCACCGTTGCCCCTAATTCTAACTTACTTGGCAGGTACCGGTTCAACATGTTGACCAAATGGTTCTGAAGCAAGCACTTGCTGCCCCTGTTGTTACAGTAGCTTCACCATCGGCAATTCAGTGAGTTTCTTTTTGCTTCTTCCTCTTCTATTTTCACTTTTAATTTTTTAATTTAATAATTTCGTAGCCATCTCAAATCTATGAAGAGTTAATTATATTCGGATTCAATATTTCAACTCTTCGTATGCGGAAGTTATTTATTTAACTTTCTTGATGAGTCCAATTAACTTTGTCATACTTACTAACTGTGATGCTGTTTTTGTCCCATTGCTAGTCAAGCGTCCTAATGACTCTTCATATTGTAAAATCATGAAAACTTGCTATATTTTCTTATTTGTTCGGTAGAAATAGGCAGAACACTGTTCTTAGGAAGTTCTATATTATTTAGTATTTACCCATTTATTATTATTAGGGAAAACTTTAAAAAAAAACCCTTGTACTATACGCGATGTGCACTTTGGTCATGTTACTTTAAAAATGTGCAAAATGAATCTGTTACTTTGTGAATTGTGCACGGTGTTACAAAATGGTAACATTCGTTAATTTTTAGATGGAATTGCACACGTACAATGCAAGTGCACGTCTCAAGCTTTGAGTGTCAAATGTTGTCTTCTTCTTCCTCTCATCGAATTCTAAACTCTAGAACTCCATAACTGAACTGCTTGAACAACATCATCGTCCTCACCGGAAAACACGTGCAGATTCGATCGAAACCTCTACCGTGATCTGTAGCACAAGCAAGGAGACGAGCTCTTTCTTCTTCCTCGCGACGCTGGAACGCAGTCATGGATGAAACACCTTGTGTCGCTGAAACAACCATCAATCTTGTCGGATTTCACGCGAAAACGAACCAACAACAAGAACAGAGGAAAGCCCACGATGGTTCGAGGGAAAAAACCTGCTACTTTCATGGCAATTTGCAGCGACCCGGGAGAAGCAGATCTGCCATTTAATGGTGGATGGCCAAGCTCCACAGCGATCCAGCCCCTTCGTTCTTGGTTTATTATCGATTTTAACCCAGAATGTTCAAGTAGGGCAGCTCTAGCATCATTGAAAAATTGAAACCTCTATTCTACGTGTTCTTATTAGTTCGAAAAACACTAATTTGAAAATACACCAGTGCGAAATCCATTTGAATCCCAACTTTTGCAGCCAAATCAAATAATTATTATTCGATCTAAGAACTGGGATTTTTCAAGTCTTAAATCCTAAGATTGGACATCGGAAATTGGAACCCCCAATTTTTCAACCTTCCATCCCCAAATTACCCTCAACAGAAATTGGACGAGAGGAAGAAGAAGACAACATTTGGCACTCAACTTGAGATGTGCACGTGTTTTGCACATGTGCATTTCCATCCAAAAATTAACGTGTGTTACCATTTTGTAGCACCGTGCACAATTCGCAAAGTAAAGGGTTCATTTTGCACATTTTTAAAGTAATATAATCAAAGTGCACATCACGTATAGTATAAGGAGGTTTTTTAAAGTTTTCCCTTATTATTATTATTTTTTTGGACACAATTTACCTAGTTCATGTAATCTGCTGCAACAGTGCCTGGAAGAATCTTCTTTCAGATTCAGAGTGGAGCAATTCTGTTGCATGCATTGGTGAGACAACTGCTGCAATGGCAAGAAGATTAGGCTTCAGAAATGTGTACTACCCAACACAACCAGGCCTTGAAGGGTAATAAAAAATCCTCTTTTTAGAGATGCTTTTTGTGGTCTTTCTTATGATATATCTCTTAATCAAGTATTCAGTACCGTTTCTATATGCTAAGGAGAGTTTCACTGTCTGGTTATATGGAGAAAGTTTTTGTCCTTAAAATAATTTCACAGGATGTTTTTAACAAGCTCTTTAATTTTTGAAATATAGAAGGCTTTGACCACTTATAAATGGCTCTAGTTTTAATATCTTTATTCTAAATTCATTATTTCATTCATTTTAAAAAGGAAAAAGTGTTTAAACCCTCCATGAACTTTATCCCATTTTGAAGTAGCTGCCTTAAACTTGTGAATCTATATTGGCGGTCCTTAAACTTTCAAAAACTTGCAAACAAATCCTTTTGTCCATTAGCTAAATGGAAACCTGTTTATCACGTGACACATGTTTATTATTCATTAATACATGTGATAATCTCTCATTTGTCAACGTAATTTTAAAAAAATTAAAATGAAACTTTTTAACTTTTAAATTTAATTTTATTTAATTATTGGATATTGTATATTTTTGAACAATAGAAATTAGATTAAAAAGAGAAAAGGTTTTTTTAATATGTTTTTTTACATATGATGTAGACAAATGAATGACTATTGTGCGTATTAATTATCATGTGCAAGTCATGTGATGAATGATTTCCATTTTTTGGTGGATGGAAGGGTATATTTGCAAGTTTTAGTAAGTTTACTGATCTCTCACCCATATCCAAAAGTTCATGGTGACTATTTTAAAACGGGATAAAGTTTATGGGGTATTTATATAATTGTCCCTTTTTAGATAATTTTCTCTTTTTAGTACTATTACTTATATTTCTATATAGGGATGTAAATGAGTTGAATTATTCATGAACTATTCGAGTTTGATTCGTTAAATATTCGATTAAGCTCATTTGACTAAATAAACATATTCAAGCTTAAATTTAGGTTCAATTATATAAATGAATCAAATTCAAGTTTTATAGACTTTATATTAAAAGCTGGTGAATATCTCGTATGTGTGTGTATATATGTTATTTATTCGTTCTGTATAGATACTAAAAATTAAATCACAAAAAATTATAATTTTAAATAAAATAATAATAATAAAATTTATTTGTTATTATTACTAATCAAAAGCTTCTATAAGAATGTTATGGATTTTTTTATGTAATGGATTATGAATAAAAAAAATTAATTTTTAGTTGTTTACTCTATTTTCTAATATAAGGATGTTTACAACATATTAAATTAATAAACTTAAATATTTTAAAGAGAATTTGATAATAAAAAAAGTATAAACGAGTTAAATAAGTCAAACTTAAATTTTATATTTTTTAAACAAGCTAAATCCAAGCTTTAAAAACTTGAGTAATTTCTTTTTTTTACAAGTTCAGTTTAAGCTTCAGGTGTTCGGTTTGACTCGACTCATTTTCATTCTTACTTTTATATTTGGATGCTACATGTTTCTTCCAAGTAATGTTTCTTTACATCCTTCTATGTAATTGAAGTTGAATTTATTACAGTGAATATAGAACCTTGGGGAATAACTTTTTTGGGAAAATTACAAAAGAATTTATGAAAATATGGGCAATGACAAAAGATGGTGTGATTCAGTGTAAAAAAATTGTGGTAATTCTGTGTGAAAATGTGATTATTTTTTTTTTTATAGTAAATTAATTTTAAAAAGTTCCTTTTTGGTAATTTTGATGTGTTATCGAAAAGTGAATTATAAGGATTTCAGGGTAAGTTGGCCTAGCATGTATAGATATATCCAATTGCTATCGATACTGCTTTGAAATCCTGTTAATACCTTCCGTTTTTTACAACCTTCCTCCTTCTGACAGCTGGGTAGAAAGCATTCTTGAAGCAATTAGGATCATATGATGAATTATTGAGGTAGTTCTCTGCACTGCATAGCAACCTGGAGATATTTTCAGTTGTTTCTCATGCAGCGAATTTGATTAATAAAATGATTTGACATTATGGATGGATTTACTTTTCTTTTCAGTAATATTTTTAGGGTTACTGAAGAGGCTATCAAAGAGATAGTGGTAAATAGTTTCCATCATGTAAATACCGTACTGTAATTCCATTTTTTCTTCTATTTGCCAATTGAGCACTCAATTTGTCTGCAGGCTATCTTTGGAAATTTTATGGTGAATAAAATTGAGTTGAATAGAATAGAATCTTATAAAACTTTTATACCATTGTTTAGATATTTATGATGAAATGGAGCTAAGGTTTCATTTTATTATTTGAAAATTATAACGGAAGTGAATGAAATGATACAAATTATAAATTTATTATTCTTATTTTGTCCTTTTTTAACTTTTCCTTTTAACCTTAATTTCAGTTTTTTTTTTCAATTTTCTTTCACCAGAGAAATCAAGATTTGATTCAGATGATGCTACAGCGAAAAAAGATCATTACCAAAAGCCAAAAAAAAAAGGTTTACTAAATTGTAGCTCTCGTTTTTTTCATATATATATATATATATATATATATATATATATATATATACATTAAAAAAAGTTGAAAATGGCAGAACGTTAATGTCAAGAAGAATGAACTGATAGCTAGTTTTTGACTATTGTCCAAATCTGCTCCAATAGAAAAAAATAAACTTGTTAATAATCACAAAAGGCAACATTTCGATTAACTCTCTAATATTTACAATTTAGTAGGAAAACCCAGCACTAGAAATCTGGCCATGTCATTCTGACGAGCGACGACGACGGCAAGTTGAAGAGGCAGCTGATGGCAACACCAGGTAAGAGATGAGCTAGGAGAAAGGAGTAACGACAAATGCATAATTTCATATTATATTAATTAATAAAATACAACAACCAAGTCTTTTTTTATTGGTTGAGCAAATGCTTGATTGTTGTATTAATTAATAAAACAAAAGTTTGATTTCATCTCATACACCAAATTAAAGGGAAAGCAAAATGAGTGCATTAGATGAAATAGAGTGTGATACAATAGAGTGCATCAAGTTTCATTTCGTTCCATCCTATTTTAAACAATTTAAATAATAGTAATTAATATTATTCAATTCCATCTGTTTTGAACTGAGTTACGGGGCCATATATATGGAGACCCGTTAGGTTAGTACCCAAATGTTACTATGCTCATGAAGTAGTCTGTACATTAGGCGTAACTTCCTCAATAGGAATAAATATCTATCACATCCTGCATAAATAGGAGATTAATCATAAGGAATAATAATTTTCAGAATTTTAGGTAACAATATTTAATACGTATTAAATGCTCAGATTTTTCACACCTTTAAATGCTCATATATATACTGTCAGCAATGGTGAAAGAGGTATGACTTAATTCCTAATTAGACACACTACCCTCCTTACGCACATACTGACTTAAGTATCAGAGTGTCTTTTACAAGTACCCACCCCTTGCTCCATTGCTGTTGCTGCTGCACCACGAAGGAATCCACCATTTCTTATATTCTCAAGTAACCCTCATAACTCAATTTTGAACATTAGCGCAATCTATGGGAAAGATAAATTTATGCTTCCAACACCACCATCGACGCTTCCATTACAGCTATCATCATGGTTAATATAAGGAGGAGACAAACATCAACGAACTAGAGCGGAAGATTGTTATTGCATTAAACCACTCTTAATTTCTAATAAATTCAAAGCAACGTTGCCAAGCAAGCATTAATTGTTTCAACAATCCCAAGCCTTATCACCGAGATTGAGTGTTCGACCCATCTCGACAAACTACACGAGCGAATTGCTAAGTGTAAAGTAAACGTTGAGATTGAGCGTTCGACTCATCTCGACATTATAAAGGCTCAAATTCGAACAAGTATGAAAGAGGCGTCGAGAATGAGCGTTGGACTCATCCCAGGAAAAGGGAAGCAGACATAAAAATGCAAAAAATGACAAGTATTCAAATCAAACAAAAGAATGTCCGAAGTTGGGACTTGTCCAAATATATCAATAAAGCCCCACGTAGGGGCAAGGAAATAAAAAATCAAACATCAGAAGGTAGGGCTTGAATCTTCCGAAGTTACCACCGCTGCCTCGAACAACGCTGCCTCAATCTGTAGTACCTCAGTCTACATCGCCTCGGCCACGTCCACTCTAGCCTCTTCTCATCCAGCGTCTTGTGTACCCTTGATCCCTCCTCCGCCATCCATCCTTTAGTCTGCCTAATCATTTAGGGCAGCCACTAGAACAACCATATCCACAATTTGGCCATCTCAGACGTCCCTTAGTGGACCGACCCCCTTTTCATTAAGATCAGCGTTATGTAGGCAGAGTTGGCTAAGAGTATTCTCAAGCAACTCCACCACGGACCTTGACTAATCATCTACTGTCCGTATAAGCTCTTCATTCAGCCTAGTCTTGGTCTAGTGCAGAAGTTCGCACTGAGCCCGAACATCGACGAGGGTGGATTCAGTCGAGGCTAAGTTCTTCCTTATGGTATTCTCCCCTGCCAATACATCGCCAAGTTAGTTTTGGAAATAGTCCACTTCGGCAGCTTAAGCCCGGAGATAAGATACATCAGCAGTGAGGCAAGCGATCTCAGTCCGGAGAAAAGATACATCAGTAGTGAGGCAAGCAACCTCAGCCGAAAGCTTGTTCACCTTGAAATCACGAGACTGAAGCTCTTTGACAGCCTGGGCCAACTGCCCATTGTAACATCCCGAAAATTCTTTATTTCATTATAAACGATCATTTTATAATATTTATGATTTTTAGAAATTTTTGTAGATTTTTCTGAAAACGATGAATACTTTAATATATTTTTCGTTTTGCGTGTACACTGGGCGGAGCCGGGGAAACTAGAATATTTTTCCTGAGGCTGGTAAACTTTGAACTGTCAACGTGTCAAGGGGGGATCTTACTAAACCCGAGGCCGGGCACAGTTTGCGAGGTTTACATTATTTTGAGGTTTTATTTGTTAAAAAAAATTGCTGTATCATAAAATCATCTGATGAATAATAAAATATTATTTTCATCAATGATAAATTTTATTCACTGAGAAAATAATTCCACAGTGTAATTAATCATCTGTCAGATGTATTTAATTTGGAGACAAGCTTACTATGTGCTTTATCGAGGAGCGCGCGAAGCTTCTCAATAAAGCTTCCTCTAACCGTTATTTTTATCATTTCTCTCTCCTCCCAATTTGTGCAGCACGTTTGAAATTAAGGGGGTCTAATTCATTTCCTTTTCTCACATTTCTTCTCCTCTCAATACGCAGCTACTCTTCACTCATCTTCTCTCTTCTCTTTCACCCTACAGCAACACCATCCACCCACACCTCCATTTTGTTCTTCAAACCGTCCCAATCTTAGCACCATTTCGTGTTTGGAGAACCACCATCATTGAGGAAATCACTTCAAGGTTCGCCATTTCCTCCATCTTCATTCTCCTACGTCTTTGAAGCTTAAAGGTTGGAGCTTTAAGGTAAAGCTCTTAGCTTTTTCTCCCTCTCTTCTCTTTTTCGTAACCCACTGTCATTTTGATGACAATGGGTATCCATTTCAATACTAGGATTCTGATTCTTGCAAGTTTAAATGTTTAAGGATTTCCTGGAAGCTAGAAACGAAATCCTGACCAAAAAGGAGCCACATTTCTTTGTGCTTCTCCAAAGTAAGAGGAAGACATTCCTCCTCAACCTCTTTTAGCATTTAGGGACGTTGTTTGTGATTGGTACTGAGATTCATCTCTGTTTGTATGCTGCTGGTGATGTATACATATGCTAGTTGATTGTTTTGTGTGTTTTGATATATTTATGTGTCTTTGGAACGTATAATCTAAAAGGAACGCCGGTGGCTCTCGGATGGCCACGCCTTGAGACTAAAATTTTGGGATTCTTGGTGAGAAATGGTAATAACTTGAGTTTCTGACCATTAGTGTAATGTCAAAATCTGTCGTGTATGAACCCCTGGCCAAACCCATCGAATGTGATGTCTTGATCACTTAGTAAAGTCAAAATCCGTCGAGTATGAACCCCTGGCCAAACCCGTCGAATGTGATGTCTTGATCACTTAGTAAAGTCAAAATCCGTCGAGTATGAACCCTTGGCTAAACCCGTCGAATGTGATGTCTTGATCACTTAGTAAAGTCAAAATCTGTCGTGTATGAACTCCTGGCCAAACCCGTCAAATGTGATGTCTTGATCACTTAGTAAAGTTAAAATCCGTCGAGTATGAACCCCTGGCCATACCCGTCGAATTTGATTCCTGGTCATTTAGTGCAATATCAAAATCCGTCGAATTTGAATGACCACATCCGTCGAGTGACATATTCGTCGAGTTAGAATGCCAATACCCATCGAGAGACATACCTGTCGAGTAGATCTTCTGTCCATTTATCAGGAGCTTCCCAAAGTTAATATTCGTCGAGTAGAATGTCAATATCCGTCGAATTAGAGTTCTGACCATAGTGTTTTTCGTCGGTTCGACACTTGGGAGATTTCTCCAACGTCGACACCCACATCCGTCGAAATAGGACTTCTACTGACCTTCTGGAAAAAATTGACAGTTTTGATCTCTGTTCGACAGAACCTCCATCCGACAGAAATTGGTTTTTATCCAATTTTGTTATAAAATGTTCTCCCATCTTTCATCCTTCTGCCATGTTAGTTTTCGTCGAATGGCAGCCTCAATTTTTCACTAAATGCATTGTCTCTGTCGAATTCACAACTATGGTTTATCACCCAATACCTAGCAATTAAATCTGTGACGTTGTTGGTGATTCTGGCCATGTATCTTCCTGGATTCAAAACCCTTGGATTAATAAAAGCACATAAATTATAAATGATTGGATGACTAGAGATTAAGTAGGGATTCATAAACAGGGAAGAACATGAGTATGGGTGAGTTTTTGAGGCACATAATGAATTTAATGGTTGACTTTTATCATGACTATGAATGGAAATTGTGGATATCCTTAAAATGTACTATTGGATTGTTGTAGACCCGTGAATGGGATCGAGATCTTGTTGATAAATGATATGACATGCATTTGAAGCATGATGGGCCTAATTGGTCATGAGGAGTATGATTGTGTCATGCATTGAACAAAAAGAAAGAGTTTGTCCGTTGGACTTGGTTAAGGCCTGTGGCCTAGGAGTTGAACTTACACCTTTGTGCGGGTGCGAATAGACAAGTGTAGGTTACTTGTTGACCTTGGGGCGTCGGGGTGTGGGTACCTCACAATGGGCACCGGTGGTAGCTCTCTGTGTGGGCGGGCCAGATCGATGCAAACACACCGACGATCCGGACCGAGACGCCGTCCTATGTCGAGATCTGTGTAGAATGTCTTGTAAAATGCCATGATGTACAAAATGATAATTTGAGAATTTTAACACTTGAGGGCACAGGCGGCGTAAGAATACGAGATATACCTCCCGATCGTTCTCTCCGATTTTTTGTGTCTAGCTCTATGGAGTAGGATTTTGGTTATTGAGGGTACGTGTGCATAGTGAGTCCATGAATCATCGGCATACATTGTTATTATAATTGGAACTCGTTGTACTTCGATATACCTATATGTATACGATTTGCACTGGAACCGTTTTGGTTGATCATAATTGCTATTGAATGTTTATTACCCTGATTGTTGTCATAAATGCTATGTGGGCGCTTTGCGCCGTTTGGTTTCTCGATGCTATGATTGGTAATGATGGTAGGATGTCTTACCTCTTCTCTGTCTCTCCACTTCTTTTTGTCCGTATCTGCGTTCCATAGAAGATAACGCAAGGAACCGAAGCCCCGACTTCCTTGGTTTTTGGCCTCATCTTGGTGGCGATTGCCGCGAGAAGAATATGGAGCCACGTACGCAAAGATTTTTGGGAGATGTGCCCCTGACTTTCTTGGGAGGGCCAGAGTGCTGGTACATCAACTATGGTTCTGAGCGTTGCGTCTATACGGGGGATGTGTCGTTATCTCTAGCCTGGAGGCGTCACGAGCCGCCTGTCTTCACCTGCTGTATTAGTTTATGTTTGGAGTTTCAGCTACCAATACGCGAGATGTGGGGTGACTGTTATTTCACTCCGCGGGAAGACTCTTTTCGTTCCAAAGCTCGGGCCCCGTCCCGTGACTCTGCGATTCCTATGGTGATTTCCTCTGACGAAGAAGATCCTGAGGAAGATCCCGAAGAAGTTCCTGAGGACGACCCCGAAGAGGATCCTGAAGAGGACCCTGACTCGATTCCTCCTCACTTGAGGGACTGATTTTACTTGTAGCTACTGAGGGCTACCGGTATTTTATTTTGGGGGCCCGATGTTTTGTCTCGTAGTGGGGTCAAATTTTGTATATTCGATACCGTAGGGATATGTATGTATAATCCTTTGGGGGCAGGTATAGTTTTACTTTTTGATATGCCAGGCTTTGTAACTAAACAGTTTGATAATTATATATATATATGAATGAAATGTTAATTTCCCATGTATGTTTCGTCACCGTGGATATTGATTATCGTTAACGTAAATGTAATGAACAAAGGAAAAAAAAATATACTTGCTAATTTAATTACCCAACTACAATTAAGTAAATGTATATATTATTAAAATGAACCGGGTCTTAACTCACATAAATTTTATTTCCGCTTTGTAATTGAAAGTGAGATGTTCCCTTGGATTTTAAAAAGGAGCGTCACACTAAGTTGGTATCAGAGCCCCGGTTTATGTTTCTTTGGGTCTTGTGTTAGAGTCTGTCTTGTTTGTGCTGTGTGTTCTCTGAGTAGTATACCTAAGGGTGTATTGTTTAGTGTTCCTAGTGAATGCAACTGACTTTTCTATGTTTTCAGTTAATCTGATCTAAGAAAGTAAGATGACACGAGGGAAAGATATGACAGCAGCTATTACAGCGATGCAGAGGATGGCTGAGGCCGTCGCACAGCAAACCGAGCAAGCGCCCGAAGAAGAGAGAGTTGCACAACAACTAGAGCGAGTGCTCAACGCCTAGAGGCCACTTCGATGCTCGAAATTTAGCGAGTTTTGACGCCATAACCCTCCTCAATTCAAAGGGGAATTTGATCCGGACAAGGCTAGTCTGTGGATCAAGGAATTAGAGAAAGTCTTTCGAGGAATGAGTTGCGCGCGAGGACAAGAAGGTGAACTATGCTACATTTATCTTGGTAGGCAACGCTGAAAATTGGTGGAATGGAGTGCAGCAAATCTTGGAAGCTGCGAACCGAGAGATTACTTGGGGCTTATTCAAGGAAAAGTTCTTAGATAAGTATTTTCCTGCGAGCGCAAGGCATGCGAAGGAGTCAGAATTCCTCAACCCGCGACAAGGAAATATGACTGTTAGCGAGTACGCAGTGAAATTTGAAAACTTGTCACGCGTTTTCGACGTACTTTCGAACCAACCGGATGAAGCATGGAAATGCCGAAGATTTACTGAAGAATCGAGGTATGAAGTGAAGAAGGTTGTGATCACCTTGAGGATCAATGAATTCTCACAACTACTTTTGGATACTTGCTTTGTGATGTAGAGGCTCGCGGAGCAATCTAGAGACATAAGGAGCGAAACTTTGGGCCTACGAGATTCCGCAGAGGCGGCGTAATAGTGCTAACCGTTTCCCGGAAGAAGCGTACTCCCACCCACGGGAATCGACAACAAGCCATGGGTGGAAGTTACGGTGGAGGTTCTACGGGAACCGGACCGCCGAACACGGCGTATCCTTCCGGATGTCCGAAGTGTGGGAAAGACCATCTCACAAGGGACCGTACCATGAAGGGATTCATCTCGCTTTAAATGTGGCAAACCCGGCCACGTGTCCCGAGATCGCAACAAAACGAAGGCCGAACCTTCGGTGAATGTTGCAAGAGCCAAGAAACCACAAAGTGGAGGCGAGTCTACACGTGAGCGAGCCGAGGCTTCCGAATCCGAAGATTTGATACGAGAGGAAGGTATCATAGAAGGTAATCTTTTAACTATCTTTGTATGACTGCTGGGCAACCCATTCTTTTATATCATATGACTATGTGCAAAGACGGGTCTATCGTGTCGTCATTACCTTTTGACCTAACTGTTTCTACCCCATTTGATAAACCGGTAGTTACTACCAAAGTCTGTCTAAATTGTCCATTGGTTGTTGAAGGTCGAACCTTTTCGGTCGATCTGATCTGTTTACCCCTTTCCCAACTAGATATTATCTTAGGGATGGACTGGTTATCTTCCAACCATGTTCTGTTAGACTGTTCCAGAAAGACCATAGTTTTTCCCATAATGGAGGATTCTAGATTTTTGACGGCCAATCGAGTTCAAGCTTTCTTGAAAGAAGGAGCTCACGGATACATGCTACTGTCTTCTTTGAAAGTCGAGAACGAGGTTGATGTGAACACAATTCCAGTGGTGAACGAGTTTCTTGAAGTCTTTCCTGATGATGTACCTGGTTTACCACCGGCTCGAGAGATAGAGTTTGCTATCGACCTAGTACCGGGAGCTAGTCCCGTGTCTATAGCACCGTATAGGATGGCACCGACAGAGTTAGCTGAGCTCAAGAAACAGCTAGAAGAGCTTTTGGAAAAGTAATTTGTCAGGCCAAGTGTGTCACCATGGGGAGCGCCAGTGCTGTTAGTTCGCAAGAAGGATGACACCTCGAGATTATGTGTGGACTATCGACAGCTGAACAAGGTAACGATTAAGAATAAGTATCCACTCCCGAGAATTGATGACTTAATGGACCAACTAAAGGGAGCAGCGATGTTTTCGAAGATCGATCTGCGGTCTGAGTATCATCAGATACGAGTGAAGACGGAGGATATACCTAAGATAGCTTTTTGTACCCGATACGGTCATTACGAATACCTAGTGATGCCGTTTGGTGTGACGAACGCACCAGCTATCTTTATGGACTACATGAACCGAAATTTTTCGTCCTTACTTGGACAGATTCGTTGTGGTCTTCATTGATGACATTCTGGTATACTCTCAAAATCAGGAGGACCATGCTGAACACCTCAGTATAGTTCTTCAGATTCTGAAGGAGAAGGAATTGTATGCCAAGCTGTCAAAGTGTGAGTTTTGGATAGAAGAAGTTAAGTTTCTGGGTCACGTGATCTCGAATGATGGGATTGCCGTGGATCCATTGAAGGTGGAGGCAGTGCTGCAATGGGAAAGACCAACGTCCGTGACGGAGATTCGAAGCTTTGTGGGTTTAGCTGGATATTACCGGAGGTTCATTGAGGGATTCTCCAAGATTGCTGGACCACTTACACAACTCACGAGAAAAAACCAAGCTTTTGAGTGGACCGACAGCTGTGAGCAAAGTTTCCAAGAGTTGAAGAATCGACTGACTACCTCACCGGTGTTAGTGCTACCCGATCCGAATGAGCAGTTTGAAGTGTACTGCGACGCTTCATACCAAGGGCTAGGATCTGTACTTATGCAGCATGGAAGAGTTGTGGCTTATGCTTCAAGGCAGTTGCGAGTGCACGAGAAGAATTACCCGACACACGACTTGGAGTTAGCGGCTGTAGTTTTTGCTCTGAAGATATGGAGGCATTTTCTCTACGGAGCAACGTTCAATATTTTCAGTGATCACAAGAGTCTGAAGTATTTGTATGATCAGAAGGAGTTGAACATGAGGCAATGAAGGTGGTTAGAATTTCTGAAGGATTACGATTTCCAACTTCTGTATCACCCTGGCAAGGCAAATGTTGTGGCAGATGCTCTAAGTAGGAAGATGATCAGTGTCTCTGCCCTGATTATCAAGGAAAAGGATATGCTAGAGCAGTTTAGAGATGTGTGGTCTTTTGTGGAGTTAGAACTTGGAAAGATTTGCATGAATATGGTTACCATTACAAGTGAGCTACTGGATGACATAAAGGAAAAGTAGAAGATTGACAAGTTCTTACAAGAAGTGAGAGAGCAAGTGGAGCAAGAAGGTGAAATAGAGTTTGCGGAAGGAACGGATGGAATTCTGAGGTTTCGTGGAAGAGTTTGTATTCCCTGTGACAAGGAACTTAGAGAATACATCATTAACCATGCTCATACAAGCCAGCTGAGTATGTATCCAGGCATAACAAAAATGTACCAAGACTTGAAGAAGTTGTTCTGGTGGCATGGAATGAAGAGTGACGTCACTATACGTGTATCGACTTGTCTAGTTTGTCAAAAAGCTAAAGTGGAACATCAGAGACCAGCGGGGTTGCTGCAACCGTTGTCTATTCCGGAATGGAAGTGGGACAGTATTGCAATGGATTTTGTAGTCGGATTGCCAAGGACAAGAAAATGTCATGATTCGATTTGGGTAATTGTGAACCGACTCACGAAGTCGACACACTTTCTCCCGATCGACATAAAATACAAACTGGAGAGATTGACTCAAATCTATATTGGAGAAATTGTTAGATTACACGGTGTGCCTACGAGTATTGTTTCGGATAGAGATCCGAGATTTACTTCAAATCTCTGGGAGAGTTTGCAAGAAGCGTTGGGGACGAAGCTACGTCGAGTTCCGCTTATCATCCATGCAGACCGACGGTCAATCAGAAAGGACGATCCAATCTTTGGAAGATTTGTTTCGAGCCTGTACCGTAGAGCAAATTGGAAGTTGGGACGACATTCTACCCTTGATAGAATTCACCTACAACAACAGTTATCATTCGAGCATAGGGATGACACCCTATGAAGCTCTGTATGGATGACGATGTCGAACACCTCTGTGTTGGTACCAAGACGGCGAGCGCCTTACTGTTGGACCAGAGATTATACAGTAGACAATTGAGAAGGTTAAGATGATTCAGGAAAAGATGAGAACGGCTCAAAGTCGGCAAAAGAGTTATGCAGACCGAAGGAGAAAACCTCTTGAGTTAGAGGAAGGCGAGCATGTATTCCTGAAAGTCACACCTACGACTGGGGTAGGCCGGGCTTTAAAATCTAGAAGACTCACTCCTAAATTCCTTGGACCATACCAAATCATTCGTCGTGTAGGTCCTGTAGCGTACCAAATATCATTACCTCCTTTCCTTTCAAACATTCATAATGTTTTCCATGTGTCACAACTCCGAAAATACCTCCCTGACCCAAGTCATGTCATAGCACTGAATGCAGTACAATTAAAAGAAAACTTAACTTATGAGACGTCTCCTGTAAGAATCGAGGATAGGAAGATAAAGCAATTAAGAGGCAAGGAGATCGCATTGGTGAAAGTGATTTGGAACGAGGTGACCGGAGATGCAACATGAGAGCTGGAAGACAAGATGAAGGAGCAACACCCACAGTTATTCTAAGGTATACAAAATTCGAGGACGAAATTCTTTTTTGAAGGGGAGTATTGTAACATCTCGAAAATTCTTTATTTCATTATAAACGATCATTTTATAATATTTATGATTTTTAGAAATTTTTGTGGATTTTTCTGAAAATGATGAATATTTTAATATATTTTTCGTTTTACGTGTACACTGGGCGGAGCCGGAGAAACTAGAATATTTTTCCTGAGGCTGGTAAACTTTGAATTGTCAATGTATCAACGGGGGATTTTACAAAACCCGAGGCCGGGCACAGTTTGCGAGGTTTACATTTTTTTGAGATTTTATCTGTTAAATAAAATTACGGTATCATAAAATCATCTGATGAATAATAAAATATTATTTTCATCAATGGTAAATTTTATTCGCTGAGAAAATAATTCCACAATGTAATTAATCATCTGTCAGATGTATTTAATTTAGAGACAAGCTTACTATGTGCTTTATCGAGGAGCACGCGAAGCTTCTCAAGGAAGCTTCCTCTAACCGTTATTTTTATCATTTCTCTCTCCTCCCAATTTGTGCAGCACGTTTGAAATTAAGGGGGTCTAATTCATTTCCTTTTCTCACATTTCCTCTCCTCCCAATACGCAGCTACTATTCACTCATTTTCTCTCTTCTCGTTCACCCTACAGCAACACCATCCACCCACACCTCCATTTTGTTCTTCAAACCGTCCCAATCTTAGCACCATTTCGTGTTTGGAGAACCACCATCATTGAGGAAATCAACTTCAAGGTTCTGCCATTTCCTCCATCTTCATTCTCCTACGTCTTTGAAGCTTAAAGGTTAGAGCTTTAAGGTAAAGCTCTTAGCTTTTTCTCCCTCTCTTCTCTTTTTCATGACCCATTGTCATTTTGATGACAATGGGTATCCATTTCAATACTAGGATTCTGATTCTTGCAAGTTTAAATGTTTAAGGATTTCCTGGAAGCTGGAAACGAAATCCTGACCAAAAAGGAGCCATATTTCTTTGTGCTTCTCCAAGGTAAGAGGAAGACACTCCTCCTCAACCTCTTTTAGCATTTAGGGACGTTGTTTGTGATTGATATTGAGATTCATCTCTGTTTGTATCTTCTTAGTGATGTATACATATGCTAGTTGATTGTTTTGTGTGTTTTGATATATTTATGTGTACTGGAACGTATAATCTAAAAGGAACGCTGTCGGGCTGGCTCTCGGATGACCACGCCTTGAGACTAAAATTTTGGGATTCTTGGTGAGAAATGGTAATAACTTGAGTTTCTGACCATTAAGTGTAATGTCAAAATCTGTCGTGTATGAACCCCTGGCCAAACCCGTCGAATGTGATGTCTTGATCACTTAGTAAAGTCAAAATCCGTCGAATATGAGCCAAACCCGTCGAATGTGATGTCTTGATCACTTAGTAAAGTCAAAATTCATCGAGTATGAACCTCTGGCCAAACCCGTCGAATGTGATGTCTTGATCACTTAGTAAAGTCAAAATCCGTCGAGTATGAACCCCTGGCCAAACCCGTCGAATGTGATGTCTTGATCACTTAGTAAAGTCAAAATCTGTCGTGTATGAACCCCTGGCCAAACCCGTCGAATGTGATGTCTTGATCACTTAGTAAAGTTAAAATCCGTCGAGTATGAACCCCTGGCCATGCCCGTCGAATTTGATTCCTGGTCATTTAGTGCAATATCAAAATCCGTCGAATTTGAATGACCACATCCGTCGAGTGACATATTCGTCGAGTTAGAATGCTAATACCCATCGAGAGACATACCTGTCGAGTAGATCTTCTGTCCATTTATCAGGAGCTTCCCAAAGTTAATATTCGTCGAGTAGAATATCAAGATCCGTCGAATTAGAGTTCTGACCACAGTGTTTTTCGTCGGTTCGACACTTGGGAGATTTCTCCAACGTCGACACCCACATCCGTCGAAATAGGACTTCTGCTGACCTTCTGGAAAAAATCGACAGTTTTGATCTCTGTTCGATATAACCTCCATCCTACAGAAATTGGTTTTTATCCAATCTTGTTATAAAATGTTCTCCCATCTTTCATCCTTCTGCCATGTTAGTTTTCGTCGAATGGCAGCCTCAATTTTTCACTAAATGCATTGTCTCCGTCGAATTCACAACTATGGTTTATCACCCAATACCTAGCAATTAAATCTGTGACGTTGTTGGTGATTACGCCATGTATCTTCCTGGATTCAAAACCCTTGGATTAATAAAAGCACATAAATCATAAATGATTGGATGACTAGAGATTAAGTAGGGATTCATAAACAGGGAAGAACATGAGTATGGGTGAGTTTTTGAGACACATAATGAATTTAATGGTTGACTTTTATCATGACTATGAATGGAAATTGTGGATATCCTTAAAATGTACTATTGGATTGTTGTAGACCCGTGAATGGGATCATCTTTCTTGTTGATAAATGATATGACATGCATTTGAAGCATGATGGGCCTAATTGGTCATGAGGAGTATGATTGTGTCATGCATTGAACAAAAAGAAAGAGTTTGTCCGTTGGACTTGGTTAAGGCCGATGGCCTAGGAGTTGAACTTACACATTTGTGCGGGTGCGAATAGACAAGTGTAGGTTACTTGTTGACCTTGGGGGCGTTAGGGTGCGGATACCTCACAATGGGCAGCTGGTAGCTCTCTGTGTGTGGGGCAGACCGATGCAAACACACTGGCGATTCGGACCGAGACGCTGTCCTATGTCGAGATCTGTGTAGAATGTCTTGTAAAATGCCATGATGTACAAAATGATAATTTGAGAATTTTAACACTTGAGAGCACTGGCGACCAAGAATACGTGACATACCTCATGATCGTTCTCTCCGACTTTTGTGTCTAGCTCCATGGAGTAGGATTTTGGTTATTGAGGGCACGTGTGCATAGTGAGTCCATGAATTATCGGCATACATTGTTATTATAATTGGGCTTGTTGTACTTCGATATACTTATATGTATACGACGCCTGGAACTGTTTGGTTGATCATAATTTCTATTGAATGTTTATTACCCTTATTGTTCATAAATGCTATGTGGGCGCTTTCTTGTGGTTTGGTTTCTCGATGCTATGATTGGTAATGATGGTAGGATGTCTTACCTCTTCTCTGTCTCTCCACTTCGTTTTGTCCAGTATCTTTGCGTTCCATAGAAGATAATCTGCAAGGAACCTAAGCCCCCGACTTCCCGGTTTTTGGCCTCATCTTGACCGGGCGACTGCGAGAAGAATATGGAGCCACGCACGCAAAGATTTTTGGGAGATGTGCGCCCGACTTTCTTGGGAGGCCAGTGCTTTGGTACATCAACTATGGTTCGGCGTTGCGTCTATACGGGGGATGTGTCGTTATCTCTAGCCTGGAGGCGTCACGAGCCGCCTGTCTTCACCTGCTGTATTAGTTTACGTTTGGAGTTTCAGCTACCGATACGCGAGATGTGGGGTGACCGTTATTTCACTCCGCGGGAAGACTCTTTTCGTTCCAAAGCTCGGGCCCCGTCCCGTGACTCTGCGATTCCTATGGTGATTTCCTCTGATGAAGAAGATCCTGAGGAAGATCCCGAAGAAGTTCCTGAGGACGACCCCGAAGAGGATCCTGAAGAGGACCCTGACTCGATTCCTCCTCACTTGAGGGACTGACTTTACTTTTAGCTGCTGAGGGCTACCAGTATTTTATTTTGGGGACCTGATGTTTTGTCTATAGTGGGCTGTATATTCTGATACCGTAGGGATATGTATGTATAATCCTTTGGGGGCAGGTATAGTTTTACTTTTTGATATGTCAGGCTTTGTAACTAAACAGTTTGATAATTATATATATATATGAATGAAATGTTAATTTTCCATGTATGTTTCGTCACCGTGGATATTGATTATCGTTAACGTAAATGTAATGAACAAAGGAAAAAAAAATATACTTGCTAATTTAATTACCCAACTACAATTGAGTAAATGTATATATTATTAAAATGAACCGGGTCTTAACTCACATAAATTTTATTTCTGCATTGTAATTGAAAGTGAGATGTTCCCTTGGATTTTAAAAAGGGGCGTCACACCCATCCTTCTGGGCGATCTTTTTGGTAGCCCGGACTAGTTGCTCATCCTTCTGAGCAATCTCCACGGTAGGCTGGGCTAGCTGCTCATCCTTCTAGGCAACCTCTGACTCAAGAGTTTGTTTTTCACCTCGAATGATGTTGAGTTCCCTCACCGAGAAAAAAAGCTTCCCCGACAGAATCTCAGGCCTCCTCCATGAATCGAAGGAAAGAGACAATGTACAAATTCCTAATTTGGGCCCTATGGAGGAGCTCCGACATGTCGAGCTTGATTAACACATCAATCTCGGTGTGACTCAATAAGGTGCCATCAATGAAGTGGGTGGGATCAGCCCCACAAGTCCACACCGATTCCGGTGGAAAACGGAGCGGAGCACCCCCAAACCCTAGGCCGGTTGGGACCTCAAACACTTCAGGGATGCTCTTAGTGATTGGTCTCTTCCCCCTCAGATCCCTGCTACTTTTTGTCTACCTTTTTCATAATCGCAATGGCTGGACAAGGGAACTGGTCCCAATATCTCGAACCTTGGTAGGAAAAGGAACCACCTCAGGGACTACCTTGGGAACCACCTCAGAAACTACCTCAAGGACCACCCCAGCCGCGGGTTGAGGAACTACATTACTTGAAGGTGGAAGAACAATAATAGTTACTTGTGAGGGGCCTGTCGGGGCCCGAGATCCAAACGCCCCACCACTTATGGTTGTCAACTTCTCAGCCAAGCACTGAAGTCCAATATGTGGAGCCATGCTTTCTGCAAAGGAAAAAAAGAAGAAAGAAAAGTGTTACAACACTTGGACAAATATTAAGCGCAAAAAGATAAGTGCAAAAGAAAAATGGTCAAGGCAAGATACCTAGCAAGACCTTTATAGAATCGGCAGGCTCATCCAAGATATCTTTACAGGATATTGCCCCCTTTTCTTTAGTCCAGCCAATCAAGAAACCCAAGACCATAGCCTAGGGAAGAGAGATTTGGGATATTGGAGTCTCTATCTCTTCATTACTTTGCTCCCAACCAGTTTCAATCTAGTACAAATTAAGGCATGGTTGGCCCTCCTGGGTGACGAAAAAAGGTGTTGACCCTGGAGCCCCTTCAACCCTGAAATAGTTCTTCTTAAAATTCTTAAAGGACTCTTGATAGGGCTTGAAGGCTCTATGCCTGCTTTGTGCTCACAGGGTGACTCACCCCTTGAGCTGATCGTTTTCCAGAGGTTGACAATCGGGAGAAAATATAGAAGAAAGAATTGATTGAGTACAGCCAATCAAAGACCTAAGCCGGATCACGAACCTTCAACAAGGTGCCTCGGTAAAACAACACCATAGACATCGATCTCAATCACCCTGGCCACTGAAACTTCAACCTCTTCCTTTCAAATGGACACAAACCCCACAAACAATACATGGGAGCAACCTACTACATACCTCGAATAGCGGAATGATGACGTTAGCAGAACGATCTAACTCGGGTCCCACCCTTACTCATTAACCCTAGGAAACGCACAATGACACATCACAAACCTCGGCCTTTTGAAAAAACATTGTGAGATCCAACGTTAACACTATGGTTAGGATCCTTTTGTCCATTGCGTGTCGTGTGCTCCTATCAAACTCATATATCTTGATACTTAGTTATCCCATCAAAGCGCCAAGTTAGAGGTAACTGTTCTGGATCGGGTTACGAGTCCATATATTTGGAGCAATCTGACCTGCCAGGCTAACACCCAAACGTTACTGCACGCATGAAGCAGCCTATACACTAGGCGTAACTTCCTCGACAAGAATAAATATCCACCACATATCGCATAAATAGGGGATTAATCATAAGGAATAACAATTTTTGGAATTCCATGTAACAGCATTCAATACGCACTGAATGCTCAGATTCTTTACACTTTTAAAAGCTTATATATATACTGTTAGCAAAGATGAAAGTGGTATGACCTAATTCCTAATTAGACACAATAACCTCCTTGCACACATACTGACTTAAGCATCAGAATACTTTTTACAAATACCCACCCCTCACTTCATTACTATTGTTGCTACGCCACAGAAGGATATATCATTTCTTACCTTATCAGGTAACCCATCAGAACTCAATTATGAAGACCATTAATCCAAACGTAGCCTTAGGGATGGAACTACTTGGTGGGAAGTGGTGACATATGCCTTTACTCACCTATAGAATTTTTCTATTATTCATAATAGCCATTTGTTATTTTTATCTTTTTTATATTTCTAACTTTGATCTTATATAATGGGTAATCGAATAAATTTATAATAAGATAAGTTAAAATTTATCTAACATTTTTTTAAAAAAATTACATTTTACATTATTAGTTGTCAAGATTATTCATACATAGAAAAAAATTATTTAATAATTTTGATAATAAAAATATCATTTAGCTATTGTAAAACAAATTTTCATCATTTTATATTAACATATTTTTTCATTTGAATTTTTTCATTACTTGTATATTATTTTTGTCACCCTACTTAAAATTTCTGAATCCATCATAGGATTGAAAAGGGTTGTTTGCACTAAATTAGGATTTCCATGTTTTATGGAAGTTTATAGCCTTGAGGAAAGCCAACCAGAGCATTGTTATCCTTTCATACAAACACGACTTGACGTTTAAGAATGTAGCTGGCTGGGCACCCACCTCTTTTTGTATTGTTTGGCGCTAATAAGTTTTATTATTTAAGGCCCGGCGCATATCTGATACACACCTATTATCCAAACGATTTTTTTTTGGGTCTGAATCATCCAAACAGGATTTGATGACGACAGAAAATAATTCAAACATGCTGTTCCTAATCTCAATTCAGAAATCAGATGCAGATCTACGTTATATGCTGCCCATGTCTTGGGGCTGTTGTCAGCCCAAATTCATTTTAGTTTCAGTTTGATGGGCTTGGAATTTGGGCTCCAAACTAGTGTTTAGTGTTTGGGCCAAAGACTTGAGACCCAAAAAAAGAAGTCAGGATAAAGATAGTATACGGAAGTCATAGAATATTATGCATCTCTTATATTTTTATATCAAATAGTATATATATCTCTTTTTCACACCTTATTTAATATTATTTATTATATATATTTTTTATCACTTTTTTTATTTAATTACATCTTTTTAAAAAATATAAATAATACTTACACTTTTTTTAAAAATATAAGATGATAATTTTTCAATATCATAAGTTCCAACTCATGAACATTTGGGAAGGTGGGAGGGTGGGGTGGAATATTCACAAATCCGGAATTCCTCACGGAGGAAGGGTGTGAGATTAATTCTCACTCAGGCATATGATGGCGTGGCTTTGGTCACGGATGCTTCTAGTATTCAAATTTTTATATTGCAAGTAAAGTTTACTCACGTTTGATCCTAAAAATGTATAAAAATAGTAAATTAATCTTTATGATTAAAAAATTGTCAATGCAATTTTATTACATTTAAGCTTTATTTAAATTGATGATAAGGAATAAAATGAGATATGATTTTATTGTTTGAATTTTTAAAATAATAATAAAATAGAATAAAATTAAATGAGATGGGAATATTTTGTTAATTTAGATATAAAATTATGTTATTATCTTTGCACTTAAAACTAATTGGGTGAGAGGACCATGTCTTTTCCCATCGGCTCAGCCTCTCCTCATTGCTGGTCTTGTCTTACACGGTCCCTTCCTCATCTTGCGGTGTCAGCTACGTTCTTACCCTTGTTTCTTTTTCTCTGTTTTTCTATTACTTTTGCTACCATTTCTCAAATTGGGGGTGTTTGATATCTGGAGTTTGGGTTTTTGTTTGCTGGATTCTGATTGGGGTTCCATAGTTGTAGCCGTCAATGTGTGATAAATCTCTTTACCTGTTTTCGAACTAGTAAGCAATAATATATATGTCCTTTTCCTATTAGGATGAGACAACGTACCTGTTCATCAAAAGCTACTCCCACCCACCCACCTTGGCCGCCAGTTTCATTAAACACAAAAAACTTGGCTCATGCCATTTGAGTGTATACCAGAAGGAGGCTCATGATAGTCTAAAAAAAAAAAAAAAAAACCTCCTGAATTGATATAACTTTTAAGAAAAAAATATTATTTAATTAATATAATTATTAAAAAATAATTAAAAATATTTCTAATCATTTTTTATTTAAAAATACTTAAAATTTAATGTATTTAAGATAAAGTCAATATTAAAAAATATATGTAATACTTATCATTTTATCTCTTTTATTAGTATTTTTTATGAAAGAAGTAGTAATTTTTTTTTCATTTCATCATTAAATATTTAAATAATAGTATAAATTTTTTATTTCATTTCATATCTTCTCATTCTATTTTATTCTCCATTCAAACAAACTAATTTTCTCGTTTTATTTTTTCCTTTCCCTAAATCGGAGCTGGCAAAATTCAAGGTTAAAGCTTATACACGCTTACTAGCAATGGGTATTGGTAGCTATTTTTTTCTGTGGCTTTGTCACATTAACAGTCTGTTTTCTTTACCTCAACCATTTTGGATCGTTACCCATTATTCAACACCATATCCGCTACTATTGGATCTGATCCATGTATGGCAGATGCAACTTCCGTGGTTATGGGTTTGTTGTTGAGTTGATCGTTATGAGAAGGAAGGTCCACTATTTGGGTTTATACTTTTTCTCGGCCTTTCTACAATTCTACTAATGAATTCTTCATTGCTTTTGCCTCTGTAGCAAGAGAAAAGGTAACCTATCCTAGTCTCATTCGTTAGCTTCAGCAGTGACCTCCATTCAACTTACTACATTGAAGCAATGTCATGTCTTGTAATTACAAAACGAACTTGATGTCCAACTTCGTGGCTTGAGAGGCCAGATGGTTGTTCATTCTGTTGTAATAGAAGTCCCATATTGATGGGTTGTTAGCATTTGTGGAGGAGGTTCTCCTATAAATAAGGACCTCCTCCATTAGTTTTTCACATCTCAAAAATTCTCTCCTTATTCTATGTAGCTTTCTTGTAATTACAAGAGAAGTTATAATCTTTCTTCCTTAGTGAAAGAAAATCTTCTAGTCTTACCCGTGGTTTTTCCCTCATCATTAAAGGGAGTTTTTCACGTTAAATATTGTGTGTTAGTTTCTCTTTTCTCAACTCTATTTTAGTTGTGTGTTTCTATTTCCATAACTCTGGTACCCAACCGTGGTATCAGAGCCATAAGTTACTACAGTGTAGAGTTCGAAAGAAAATTCTTAGTATGCTCTGTGGTTGCAGTATTGACTGATCTTCCACATCAGAAAAGAATTATTCTTGTTGCTGGAAATAAAGTGTGGTAGTGTGGTACTGTTCGCACAATTCAAGGGGTACGACATGTGAAAGGCTTAAAGAAGAATTTATTGTCTATTGGGCAATTGAATGACCTCGGATGCAAGACCCATATTGAAGGTGGGATCTTGATGGTGATTAAAGGTGCTCTTGTGGTGATGAAAGCAGAAAAGATCGCGGTAAATCTATACATGCTTAAGGAAGAGACATTGCAAAAGGCAAACGCATTAGTTGCATCAGCCGGCCAAGAAGAATCAACGACAATGTGGCATCGCAAATTAGGCCATATGTCAGAACGTGGTTTGAAGATTCTCGCGAAACGTGATCTCCTTCCAAGGCTCAAATCAGTAGACTTACCTTTTTGTGAGCACTGTGTTACAAGCAAGCAGCATAGATTAAAGTTTGATAGATCAACTGCTAGAAGTAAGCGCATACTAGACTTGATTCATTCTGATGTGTGGGAGTCACCAGAAATATCCTTAGGAGGAGCAAAATACTTTGTATCACTGATTGATGATTACTCCAGGAGATTATGGGTATACCCAATCAAGAAGAAGTCAGATGTGTTTCCAATTTTCAAGGACTTCAAAGCAAGAGTAGAACTTGAATCCGAAAAAAGGATCAAGTGCCTGAGGACAGACAATGGAGGAGAATATACAGATGACAATTTTCTCGCATTTTGCAAGCAAGAGAGTATTCAAAGACAATTTACAGTTGCACACACACCTCAGTAGAATGGTGTAGCAGAGCGGATAAATAGAACTCTCCTAGAAAGAACAAGAGTTATGTTGCGAACTGCAGGTCTAGCCAAGTCTTTTTGGGCGTATAAAAAAGCGCACATTACGTAATAAACCGGTCCATCAACTACAATTGGTTTAAAGACACCAATGGAGATGTGGAATGGCAAGCAAGCAGATTATTCTTATCTTCATGTGTTCGGATGTCCTGCATATGTGATGTACAATTTCCAAGAAAGAACGAAGCTGAATCCAAAATCCAGGAAATGCATATTCTTGGGTTATGCTGATGGTATTAAGGGTATCGCCTGTGGGATCCTACTGCCTGCAAGGTTATTGTCAGCAGAGATGTGATATTTGCAAAAAATGAACTGCAAAGTAAACAAGAAGATGTCAGCATTTTGAAAGAGACTACTACAGTACAGATAGATGGAAAAGCTGGAGAAGAAGATTCCTCTGAAGCAGAACAAGAACCAGAGCACGAGGAACAAGAACCATATGAGGCCAATGATACAAAAGTTCGATGGTCAACTCGTCAAATAAGACAACCATCATGGCACTCAGACTATGTTATGGCAAGCCACAATGCATATTGTCTTCTAACAGAAGAAGAAGAGCAGTCAACCTTTCAGGAGGCTGTGAGCAGCTCAGATGCTTCTCTATGGATGGCAGCAATGCAAGAAGAAATTGAGGCCCTACATAGAAACAAGACATGGGAACTTGTTGAACTTCCAAAGGGACGGAAAGCCATTAGTAACAAATGGGTCTATAAGATCAAACGAGATGGCAACATCAAGTAGAACGATATCGTGCAAGGCTGGTGGTCAAAGGGTATGCTCAGAAAGAAGGAATTGATTTCAATGAGATATTCTCTCCAGTTGTCAGACTTACCACTATCAGGGTAGTCTTGGCTATGTGTGCTGCATTTGATTTACATCTTGAACAATTAGATGTGAAAACAGCTTTTCTTCATGGAGAGCTAGAAGAAGAGATATATATGCTCCAACCAGAAGGCTTTAAAGAACAAGGAAAAGAAAACTTGGTTTGTAGGTTGACCAAATCTTTGTACGGTCTAAAGCAGAACCCAGATGTTGGTACAAGAGATTTGATTCCTTCATTATTAGCCTTGGATACAACAGACTAAGTTCAGACCATTGTACGTACTACAAGAGGTTTGGTAATAATGATTTCATCATTTTACTGTTGTATGTGGATGACATGTTGGTGGTAGGCCCTAACAAAGATCGAGTCCAAGAATTGAAGGCAGAGTTGGCTAGGGAGTTTGATATGAAGGACTTGGGACCTGCAAACAAGATTTTAGGGATGCAAATTCACCGAGACAGAAAAGATAGGAAGATTTGACTTTCTCAAAAGAATTACCTGAAGAAAATCTTGCGGCGCTTCAACATGCAAAATTGTAAGTTAATCTCTACCCCACTTCATATTAATTATAAATTATCCTCCAGTATGAGTCCTAGCAATGAAGCGGAGAGGATGGAAATGTCTCGAGTACCATATGCATCAGCAGTGGGAAGCCTTATGTATGCCATGATATGTACAAGACCAGACATTGCACAAGCAGTGGGAGCGGTCAGTCGTTTTATGGCAGATCCTGGTAAAGAGCATTGGAATACTGTAAAGAGGATCCTAAGATACATTAAAGGGACCTCAGGTGCTGCATTATGTTTTGGAGGATCAGAGTTTACTGTCAGGGGATATGTTGATTCAGATTTTGCAGGTGATCTTGATAAAAGGAAATCTACTACAGGCTATGTGTTTACACTTGCAGGAGGAGCTGTGAGCTGGTTATCCAAGTTACAGACTGTTGTAGCTCTATCTACTACAGAAGCTGAATATATGGCAGCTACGCAAGCTTGCAAGGAAGCTATTTGGATTAAAAGGTTAATGGAAGAACTCGGGCACAAGCAGCAAATAATTACTGTGTATTGTGACAGTCAGAGTGCTTTGCACATTGTAAAGAATCCAGTTTTTCATTCAAGGACAAAGCACATAGGTATCCAATATCACTTTGTTCGAGAAGTAATAGAAGAAGGGAGTGTGGATATGCAAAAGATTCACACCAAAGATAACCTAGCAGATGTTATGACAAAGTCAATCAACACTGATAAGTTTATTTGGTGTCGATCCTCCTATGGCCTATCAAAAACGTAAGCAACATGGAATGGTAAGATAGAAAGAGTGGTGTGAAGATATGATTGACTCAATCAAATCTTCAAGTGGGAGAATTGTTGTAATAGAAGTCCCACATTGGTGGGTTGTTAGCATTTGTGGAGGAGGTTCTCCTATAAATAAGGACCTCCTCCATTAGTTTTACACATCCCAAAAATTCTCTCCTTCTATGTAACTTTCTTGTAATTACAAGAGAAGTTGTAATCTTTCTTCCATAGTGAAAATCTTTTAATTTTGTTCGTGATTTTTCACTCATCATTAAAGAGGGTTTTCCACGTTAAATATTGTGTGTTAGTTTCTCTTTTCTCAACTCTATTTTAGTTGTGTGTTTCTATTTCCATAACTTTGGTACCCAACACATTCACTACTCATTAGCAATTCATAGAAACCACAGCAAAATCTTTTATTCTTGCTAGCTAGTCTGCTATTTAATTGCTTTATCACCATAAAGATTACCCCAATAAATGTGATGGAGTTTTTATTTATTTTTCGCACATCCTCAAATAATTCTGATTGCGGCAGTATCAGGGGACATGACAAAGCTTATTGCAGCCCCAAAGCAAAAAAGTAAGAATACAAAAGGATATGGTTTCTAGCAAGTTGCTGCTTTTCACCTTTTATCAGTGGTTGCAGAGAAGTTCCTATTTCCCTTATCAGCCTTACAGCAATCTAAAGTAATACTCCAGAAATCCATGGCAATGGACATGTACAACAGGGGGTCACCAGCTTCCAAACATAGTACAACCACTTGGACCCTCTCCACCCTTTTGACCTTCTTATCTGATTGGTGGGCAAAGCGAAAGCAAATTCTCTGGATTTCTTGAACCACCACCACCACCACCAAATACATTTCTATTGCTAATCCCCACCATGTGATTAAGAGGAATGATGGCTCAATGGATGGGTGCATGTGCTGTTGGCTAAACAAAATGGTACAACTGTACAAGTGACCATGTATATAAATGCAAAATGATTTCGTTATAAAACATTAAAACTGTAAAGGCGTCCAACTTAAGCGTATAATAATAATACAAAAGCAAAGAGAAGGTGACATGACAAGCACGGATATATATAAGAGAGTGATCAGGACAATGAATTTAGATGCACGACAATCCAACTCCACTTCATGATCAAACAAGTCGCCACACTTGAAAGCTTTAGACACGAAAAGTAAAATGATTCACTTTATTTATGGAAGACGTGGGTGACTAACCATTAGGAATAGCACGTCTTTTACTATATGTATATGTGGGATTGTGCCACTGTGGGGTTACTGTTTAGTAGTCCTTATGAAATCCAGAGTACCATCACCATCTTCACCGATCACCACCACCAACCAACATATGGAATCCGTTCATACAAAGGCCAAAAAGTACTGAGAAACAACTTCCAGCATTTTGGCATTATGTTGATAGGTTTGTAACGGAACTAGGCACACCTAATTTGGTGAATTCCTTATAATTTTTCAGCTACACTCAAGGCCGAAAGATTGAGAGGCCACATGAAATTGCTTCATCCAATTCTGTGTAAATGTACTGGTGATAACAAATCAAAATTATTAATTGTTGATTCATTCTGAATTAATGTAGCGTAATTACACCCACACTTGTCGGTTATGTTGTCTCTGTAGTTGTGGAAAGATAAAAACGAAGAGGTGATGTTAGTGGATCTGAATGTCTACTACTGTGTAAGAAAATAACAGAGGGACATTGCTCCTTTGTATAAAAGAGATACTGTTTATGCTTTCCAGCACAAAGTGGAAACTTTCTGAGTCTACCATGAAAGTGTCATATAACCAGCAGTGCTACTGATTTATTGACTTATGTAGAACCAGACTCGTATTTCCAAGACATGATTAAGTTGCCTTTGGTGTCCCCCTCAATCTCTTAGTCTATAATCTTACTTTCATGCATCTTTCTTTTCTAATTTTTTGGTATATATTATTATTTTCATACACACAAATTCGAATATCTTTTCTATAGAGAACGAAATTATGAGCGTTACTTGAGTAAGTGGTAGAAGGTGGAATCCTCCATGACACAGCAGCAGTGGTGGTGCGAGGGGGTAAGTATCTGTAAAAGGCACTCCGATACTTAAGTTAGATCGTGCACAAAGAAGATAATGTGTATATGGAATTAGATGCATACCTTTCAGTATCAAGATTCTCTTAATTTTTTTTTCAAGTGATCAATTGTAGAAGAGAAAAAGATACAAAAAAACTTATTAACGGGACTCAATTAAAACTTGTAAAATTTCTTTTATAACCTTGTATATTTCTCTCTCTTACAATTAATCACTTAAGAAGAAAAAAAATTGAGAGAATCTTGATCATTTCAAGAGTGTTTTGGATATTAAGAATCATAATGCAATTTGAATTGAATGCAGTTATTTAGGATTAGAATTCGTTAAAGATCGTGGTCTCCTTTAACTACTAATCTCCTTATTTATGTGAGATGTAATTAGTGTTCATATCTATTAATAATTCTTTGAGAAATTTATACCTAATAATTAGATAGGTGTATTTATCAAGATAGCATGTAATAATATCTAAATATTATTCTGGTGGTTCAGGTTGCTCTGGAATTGTTAATAAAAAATCTAGTCCAAAACACTTTCTTTTCTAATTTAGTGCCTCAAGAAAAATTAATTAACACAAAAACGGGCAAGAAAAATTATTATGTACACAATTATGCTTTAATTGTACAATGGCTCCATCTAATTCCAGTTAAATTGAGGTTAAAACATATTTTTAAATCCTATTTGTGACACTTATTCTTAATTTAATCTCTATATAAAAAAAGTTTTTAATTTAATTTTTATATGTACAATCATTTTCAACGCTATCTCATTTATTATTTTTATAACAATATCTATTAGAATTATAATAGTAAAATATAAGGATTAAATTAAAAATAATTATTACATATATAGACCAAAATATAACTTTAGAGTTAATATATTTTTTGTCTTTATAAGCGACAACCATTTCAATTTGGTCTCTATACTATATAATAATTTCATGCTAGTCACAATGTTACAACGGAAGACGATGTTGAAAATGATTATATGTATAGAAATTAAATTGAAATTTTCATTTAAGAACGAAATTAAAAATAAGTATCACCTTTAAAAACTAATAATATATTTTAACATAGAATTGAGTTCAATTCACCCACCTTAAATTGTTCATGTGTTAAACTTATAGATGGAATCACATATACAATCATGCAATGTAGAAAACGTAAGAGTGGCGTAAGTAGAAAGAGGGGCCAGTAATACATTTGGCAGATTAATGCATTTTAGTTAATAGTAATTACTAGTGCCATACGGATTGTAGTGAAACATCATTATTGGCAATTGGCGTTGTTTTAAAGGAAAAAAAGGAAGAAGAAAAAACAAAGAGGCATCATTGGCAACTGGAAAATTTTACTCATTTTTTCCCAAATATTAACCTGCCTTCTACTGGGAATTTATACGGAATTAATAGACTCTTGGATCTGGTTTGATTATAGGGCTTGAGTGCATGACCAAATATGTTTAAAATGAATAATATCTATTTCATCAAAAACCAAAATATGTGAATGTCATTGATCCCGCAGGGAAAAGAACATGTCTCTTTCATCTCTGTCGTTAAAAGAATTGAAAGAGAGAGCTTCTGTGAATAGTTTATTTTACTAGAAAAATAAATTTTCTATGCGCATAAGATGACATAATGCAGGGGCATGGTTTTGCATCTTAATGCAAATGTGTTTTATGAGATCTTCTTGTTCTGTCCTGAGGACCTGTGGAATCATTATTAGTTACCAAGCTCTTTTCAATAGGAATAGACAATAAGGCAACCTCAATTGTAGCGTGAGCAGACAGCAACAATATATGATTACAATAAATTACCTTTTAATGTCATATTTTTCTTCCCAGTAGGTATGGCTTATTGAAAGGGTTAAGAGGTACACACCTTAAATCCACCGGCAAAATTGGCGTCTAGTTGAGACTTCTTGATTATGAAAACGAGGAAGAAACACAACAACTTTTGTTTACTATAGTTTAAACCATTTTCTTTTCTATTTTTTGTCATGTTTGTTTGATAACCAGGAGAAGGATCTGCTTGCTGGAGCGGCGGGCTGCTCAGCATAATTAGGGAAACAAACAACAACGTATATATGTCTACTGACTCCAACAATGGTCATATTCACCCTCATTGACTCGATGACGTTTACGATGTACTTAATGACTTATTGAGCATTGATGTTCTAAGTACTAGAACTATTGATTTTAAGAAAATTTAAATCAATTGTTGAGAATAAAGAAGGTGAATAATTATTGTTAC
The DNA here is from genome assembly GCA_029884595.1 of Ormosia semicastrata. Taxonomy (NCBI): domain Eukaryota; kingdom Viridiplantae; phylum Streptophyta; class Magnoliopsida; order Fabales; family Fabaceae; genus Ormosia; species Ormosia semicastrata. The sequence continues at coordinate 7,787,667 of JAQQTO010000046.1, read as the reverse complement.
CTTCTTTTATCAATGTTAAATATTTATTAAAAGTACCTAAATTATTTATTTTTTAATACCTTATATTCTTTTCTTTTTAATCTTAACCTTTCAACTAAATATTCTTTTTCATCTCTACACTTTCTCCATCCCGCCGACGACTCCCTCTCGCCATCGACCACCCCTCTCGCCCCTTCTGCGTTCTCGACCGACGGTTCTTCGTCGAAGAGCCGCGACGCCTTTCTTATACGCACAACCAGAACTCAAAACAAAACCACCTGCAGTGGCCACGCAGCCACCATCGTCAACCCCAAGACCAGAACTCAACCTGGCAACCAAACCTCACACTCATCAGCACTCACCACGAACCACGGCCTCAACGCTAGAAATGCTCAAATCTGCCACCCACGTGCTGCCATCACCCAAACATCTCCACACCTCACCACGAGCTTCAATATGTGCACCAGTGGTCCAAATCTGTCCCGGCACCACAGCCAGCCTCCACAGCCACCATGCAACCCAAACGACGACGCTTCATTGAACGTTATCGTCGTCACCTTTGACCAATGATCAAACGCATTCGCGAACACGCCCTTGACGACGTCGTCGAACGTTGTTTGGGTCGAACGAAGGACACTCACAGGGGAGGGGAAATTGCAAGCTCAGCGGTGGAGTGCAGAGCGACGAAAGTCCTGGCAGCGTCACGATCTGGGTCGCGTGGTGGTAGTCCGTGGTGCGCGCGCAACGGATCTAGGTAGTTCGCGAGGTGGGTCGCGACTAGATTTGAGTTCGTGTGGATCGAGGCAAAGGACGACTCGTGGTGGCTTCGGTCGACGTGGGTCGTCTGGTTCTGCTGCGAGTCACTTATTCTGGTGAGGACAACAGTGGGTATGGTCGCGGGTTTGTGTGAAGGTGATGTCGCTGGGTGACGATGCACCAGGGGATGGGACGACAGCGAGATGTGGTGGAAGTTTGACACCAACCACCCAACGGCCATCGAACCACCACCCAACCGCGACGCCGCCACCCACCGTTGTCAGCTCCTGCGTCCCATCTGGCCATCGCGGCGTGTTGGGGAAGAAGGTGAAGTGAAAGACAATGAAATCTATAAATGAAGGGCCTTAAAAATAATTTTTTATATTTAGAATGACTAACTTTATAATTACTTATTATATCAAAGTTTACCTATTATACAAGTTATGGGTAAATATTCTCGGTCATTGATCAATTATTAAACAATATCTATGATAAAAAACTTGTAGAGCATTGATGCTCTAAATTCATCTAGGAGCATTCTAAATTTTGCCCATTGACTCATTGTCATTATAATTTTTTTTTTACGTGAGAACTAACAACTATAGACTACAACCTTTTACTCCTAGCGGATCTGATCCTAAATTTCGTAGGATCAATATCACCTCCTATTCCTAAGAAATAGGAGGGTGTGTTGTTGGAGTGGAGACTGTGGGATGCATGAAAGGTAAAAAAAAAAAAAAACAAGAAGTAATGGATGGAGTGGATTGCCAACATCACATGCTCTTGTTCCTAAGGAACAAGAGGTGATCCTGATCCAATTTCGTAACTAGTCATTTGTGTTTTAATATGAAAGTTGATTAATGATTGGTCAATCACAAAAGAAAACAAAGAAAATCTATCGTTATAATTTTTTTCAATCTCGTTATTTACTTAATTTTTATATTCTAATTTTTTTAACTCACTCATAAATTTATTCTATATTTCATAATAATATTATAATTATATACATCTTAATTTAACATATGTCTTATACGAATATATAGTAGACATATAATAAAAGTATTTAAATTAGACAAAAATTATTTCCCAATTTTTTTTCCAAAAATGGTACGATAATCTTTAAAGATATATAAACACCTGTCAAGCTATAGGAAAAATATTTTCCTCTAAAACATAAAATTTGTTCTAAGACCTAAGGACAATTTAATATATCCACAAAATAACATTACATAAAAGAATTACAAATTAATATGACGTATCCAGCTATTTTGAAACTAAATGAGGAATTGACAGGATAAAAATATATATACTATTAATGGCGTATACGGCATGCCAAATACAATTATATATCAAATTTCAGAATCAAACGTGTCTACTGATTTAATATAGAAATTAGTGATAGGACATCATATTAATGGCGTATTAAAAATTCTGAAATATCAAAGTTCAAATTCAATCAGAAAATCACCTATAATATCGAAATTAATGATAGGACATAATGATAGAAATGATTAATTTATAACCTATTAAACATGAATTTGCTTCTTTCAATTTGTAAATTCTGGCCCTTTTAGTAGTTTTGGTCATGTAGAGTGAGGGATACACACAAGGAAACACAAAGGAACACAAAGGGTGAAAGGAAACACAAAGGATGAAGGGAAATTCCTACGAACAAAAAATAAATAAATAAATAAAAATCGTCGATAATGGCATGGGCTGATGTTTTTTATCGCCATAATCAAGGTAGTGATGGATTATTGTTGTATGGATAACATTTCGATTGTCACCGACACCGTTGCCCTATATTTTACAAAGGAAGGACTACACGTTCCTGCACCTATCCATAATCCAAGATATCCAACTTTTTGGTGCTTTCTTCCCTATTGTTTTTCCATTTTTGTAGTGTGTCATAGCCTAATAACTAATTATTTCGCATCTGTATGTAGGGATGACGCTAGGCCTCTTGCTTCATGTCTGCTGCATCTGGCACATTGCAAACGTTGATTTCAAGACTTCGATAACTAGAATCCGTAAAACCAACAAACTATAGCATGGGAAATGATTTTTGTCTCACTCAAATATATTTATAATATGCTCATTATATATTTATGTAAAATAAATATTAAATTAAATTATATGTGATTATAATATTTTTAAGAGATATAAAATAAATTTATAAATAAGTTTAAAAAAATTAAAATATAAAATTAAATGAATAACGTAATTATTATATAATGATATGTACTTTGCTAAAATACTATATGCTTTTGTAAAAAAATATCAATTTAATCTATATCTAATAGATTAAATTGGATTCTTTTAAATATATAGTAGGTTTCATACAAGTAAAGCGCTTATATATTCTTATAAATTGAATCAATTATGTTAGCAAATATTTATTTAATTAACATAATTGAGCTGAGAATTAATATAACAATAATAAATTCGATTATTCAAGTGTTCGACAATATTATCGCGAATAAAGTTGGCTTACTTATCCGGTCTAATCTTTTGAAAGTTGTCTGGCAACCGCTCTGAAGAAAAGGGTGCTTTCAAGGTCTTTATTGGGATGACATGCTCCTTCTTCGAAGATTAGCTGCACTGGTAAATTACAATTAGTAAATAATCTCTTTTTCTTTAAATTAAAAAGAAAGATACGTCTAACGTCAGCTTGTGATTTGGAGTCTCTGTCACGTGGTTGTGGATGGGGACATGAGGATGTGGATCCCCCTTCCTTCATGTTTGAAACACAAGCTTTAGGTTATGTTCATACTTCATATCTTTTCACCTATGACCTACCCATCATCATCCCTTTGCCATTTCAGCTGCTACTCCGTGTGTTTATGTCATCTCTTTCCATTAGCTTTCTAAATCCAACATGTTTTTAATAATAATATGCGAAAAAAGAGTTACATTTTATACCTTTCAGCTAGTTTTTCTATAGTACTTACATGGCAACAACTTATGACAATGGTCTATAGAGTATAGACCTTCCTCTCTCTATTACCTGATTTAACATTCCTTTTTTATTTTGTTTAAATAAATGGAAAGGAGATGTATCCAATTCCAAAGGTGTATTAAAAAGAACGACAAACACAATGTTGCCAATCGCCAGACATTGCAAGTGACGTGGGTTTAAAACTACGTAGATTCTATGATGTTTTCACCTTCCACATAATTTCTAATAATAATTTAAAAAAAAAACTACCGTAAGTGTTGGAATTGGAATGCCGTTCAATTCATATGAATTTCCTTAATTTATCCGGAAAAGAGAAAATAAAATGGTTTTAGGTGGCAAAGCATGTGATTTGTGCAGCTTTTGCCTGACAAAAAACCCTCCCTTAATCTCATTTATTTAATGCATCCAGTGCATAATTCACCGGCAAAAACCACCGACCCCCATCAAAATTTCACTTTTTTCAGAATTTAGAAGCAGAACAAATGAATAATACGAGGATAAGAAGAAAGTAAGAAAAAGGCAAAGACAATGACAGGGGAGGAGCGTTGCGTTAAGGTTAAAGTAAAATTGTTAGAAACTCAAATGGAAGAAAGCGCATTATGGTTCATGATGACATACCGCCACAGCCCGTTTGGAGAAATATTTATATTGATCTTGTTTATATAACTTGTGTAAAATTAAATTCATTAATAATTAATATATTATCATTTTAATGTAAAATAATTATATATAACAAGATTTTATACATTTATTTAAGTGTTTAACGGTTTAAGCTACACAAGTATTTCTCACCCAGTTGATTGGAGCCTTCCACCTCGGTGCCTCACTCTCTATCTCTGGTGTGCTGTGCTTGCGTTGCGTTGCGTTGCGTTACGTTTGGTCCCTCTTTACTCTTCCTTCCAGCTTGGATGCGCATCTTAGTCTTTTTCGCAAAACCAGCCATTTCTTCGCTCTTTCTCTCTCTGTCCTACACTATTCTTTAAATATTCTTTTCATTCATTCCAAGCGGTTAAAGCCATAGCGGTGGAACTGGACTCACCCCAACTCCCATTGTCTTCTTCTCTTTAGCACACCTTTTATTTATGCTTCATTTCTTGTCAACTTTGAGCCTCTTGCTGGATCATTGAGCTGCTTCTTTTAATGTCTAGATAACAAAAAAAGGTTTGATCTTTACCTGAAGCAATTGATCACGGTTTCACTGAATTTGTTTCCTTGCAAATTGATGCTGCCTGTTACAAAAGTTGACAATTGGGTTGTCGGTGGTGGTTGCAGTTGCAATTGCAGATTAAGTAGAACTCGAAAAGATGAACAAGAGAGTGAGGACGAGGAAAGCTCCAATGGCACATGAAAAAGTAATATTAATTAGACTTGCTAAACTCAGAACTCACAGTCACAACAGGATACATTTATGTCGTATGTATTTTTGAAAAACGGTTGGTACAGTAAATGAAGCTCAAGATTATTACTATACTATTCAATTATGATTATCATAGCATAACAGTTCTCATCACAAACTATGGCTTCAGTTTCATTGACCAAAGTCCCAGAAATTCTCAAAGCCGTTTCTTTTAATAACAAATACCATATCCTATAAAGGGAATTAATTGAGACAAAAAAAAAACTCTTTCATAGCTCATGATTGGTACTCTAAATCTCAAGCTTTCAAACTTTTCTGTTATGTTTGTGAATCCGGCATAAGACATACACGCACTTTAGGTTGATTCTAATCTCTTTAGCCTTGAATGAAAAGAAAGAGATGCGGGAAAGCTTGGGAGAGGAAGCAAGGAAAGCAAGTAAAGGCGGAGGAAAAACATCCAGCAGAGACAGAAAATTGGCTTTGCAACAAGATGTAATGGCACTGTTTCTTCTCCAATTCCTTTTTCAGAATTGGGTTTCATTTTCTTGTTTTGTGTCTAACTGGCTACTGAGCTGAAGTCTCTGACTTTGCAGGTGGAAAGGTTGAAGAAGAAGCTTAGGCGTGAGGAGAACATCCACAGGGCATTGGAGAGAGCTTTCAACAGGCCTTTGGGAGCTCTCCCTCGTCTTCCTCCTTATCTCCCTCCCTATGTCAGTAAATCTCTTTCCCCCTTTTTTTAAAAAAAATTGTTTAGTCCTTTTCTGAACTAGTACTGTACTGCTATTAGGAATGAAATCACTTGGAATTGTTAAGAGTGAAAAAGAAGCATGACTATAATTATAATCACAACTTAAGAGGTCTTAGAAGGGCAAATGGAATCATTTGAATACAAGAGTTTTACTAAAGGGGGTTTTCATATTCCAGAAACTTGACCATTTGACTGCTGAATTTAATGTTAAAAAATCTAGACACTAGGTCTTCTGGCCGAAGTGGCAGTACTGGAAGAAGAAATTGTTAGGCTTGAAAAGCAGGTGGTGCATTTCAGGCAGGACCTGTACCAGGAAGCTGTCTACATGTCTTCCTCTAAGATGAAATTGGAGCATTCAGCTCGTCAGAACAATGCAAGCCCAAATGATAGTCCCAAACTGGGTAAATTGAAGTCCCTTTCCCAAACAATGGGTAATGCTGCAACATCTGCAACTAGGCCTACAACAACACTTCCAGGTGAGTAACTGGCCATGATGTGTCACCTATTGAGGTTAAGCTGTTTCAGAGAATTGAGCATGCATTTCAGAAAAGTACATTCTGTGACAATAGTGTAATCCCTGATGTGGCTTGTGCCTCATGTTTGTCTTGCCAGAGGATAGACAAGGAAAAGATCATCAATCCTGTACTAATTCTTCCAGGAGCAGCAAGCAATCCACTTGTAAAGGCCAAAACACAAAAATTCCAATTAAGAAACTTCCCATTGACAATAAATCACTGCAGAAGCGTTGTGATCCTCCAAAAAGGCAGGTATGCCATGTGTAAAAATAGTTTCCAGTTGTGTGATAGGACTTGTACGTCGAGAACTGAAATGAGATTTTTGAAGTCAATGAACGTGAGTTTTTCCACTGTGCAGCAAGAACTAAGGCTGAACAACCAGCCAATTACAGAAATAAGAAATCATAGTCCACACGAAAAACCACCAGGAGATGAAAGACCAAATATAATCTCTGAAAATATTCTGAAGTGCTTATCAAGCATTCTCTTGAGAATGAGTGCTGCAAAGAATCCGGGTTCTGCAGGTGACATACCACCCTTATGGGATCTAAAATCTCCAAACTGTATTGAGGGGACAAAGTTTTGGGATCCATATGGTATCTGTTTGGAATTTGGAAAGAGAGATATTGGTCCATACATGCAATTACGTGCAATTGGAGCTAAATCTTTCAATCCAAAACGAACTGCTAATTCTTTGTTTTTACAGCATCGGTTGAAGTATGTTATATTCTATTCAAACTAGAATATTATTACTTTTCTTTTCCATGACAATTATTATTTGTGTCAATTAGATGTTACAGTATTCTAATTTCCCGAAATTTGCAGACTTCTTTTGAGAAAACTAGCCTGTGTCAACTTGGAGAGCCTCAACCATCAGGAGAAGCTTGCTTTCTGGATCAACATCTATAACTCGTGTATGATGAATGTATGTCCATAATGTCCATTAGAATAACATTGAGTATCATCTGAATCTAAAAGTTTCTGTTTTTCTCACTGTTTTTTGTTATTTTTCTCTTTACTATCAGTAATAGCTTATTCAAAGTTCTGCTTTGCTTCAGGCATTCATAGAAAATGGCATACCAGAGAGTCCTGAAATGGTTGTTGCGCTGATGCAGAAGGTATGGTTTACTAGAAAGTTTCGTTTCCTCTGGTTAGGATGGCAATGCATTTTGTATGTTCTCCAAGTTGAGTATAATAGCATTGTTGTGCTCAAGAATTTGTGCGGTTTTCTTGTTACTCAGGCAACAATAAATGTGGGTGGAAACTTGCTAAGTGCAACAACCATAGAACATTGCATTTTGAGACTTCCTTATCACTGGAAATTTGTAAGTTCTGTCCATTTCAAGTCTAGCTTTTTTGTGGACGGGAACATATAGAAAGTTACTAAGCTTCTTGCAGCTAAATTCCAATCAGACATTATCAAAGGGAGTGAAAAATCATGAAATGACAGTAAGAAGCATATATGGACTTGAATTGTCAGAACCTTTAGTGACTTTTGCTCTCTCTTGTGGAACTTGGTCCTCTCCTGCTGTAAGTTTATGCGTAGTCTACATTGAATTTTTAATCTCCCATAACTAAGGCACAGTCCGATGATAAATCCAGTTCTAACGCTGATTGCAATTTGCAAACAACCCTTTTTTTTTATTGCACAAAATAAGTTCTATAATTTCATGATTTGCATTGTCTCATTGCTGATTCATGAACTATGCCAATTGCAGGTGAGAGTTTACACGGCATCCCAGGTTGAGAACGAACTGGAAGTGGCCAAAAGAGAATACTTACAGGCTGCAGTTGGAATTTCAACAACAAAGTTTGCTATCCCCAAGCTGCTGGATTGGTATTTAGTGGACTTTGCAAAAGACTTGGAATCATTGCTGGATTGGATCTGCCTCCAATTACCAAGTGAACTGGGGAAAGAAGCCATTAAGTTCCTTGAGAAAAGAAAAACCGAGCCCCTCTTACAATTTGTACAAATTATGCCATATGAGTTTAGTTTCAGATACTTGCTATGCACATAATTTTGCTTCTGTTTTGCGTATATTGTTTTATTGGTGTTGGGGATACAACTTGTATACAGCTCTAGATCATACATATAAAGAATGTAGATGTCATCTGTTGTCTTCTCCCTTTGAGTAGATTTCTTTAGATTCTTTCTTCTCACTTCTCAACTAAAGTGAAGAAAGAAAGTCTACACTGCATAATCTGTGGAATTTGGACTACAGAATTGGGTATCATAAATCTCACTTTTCAACTCAAGCCCTCCAATCCATGTTAGCGTATATGTGCTCAACGATTGCGATGTCACTTAAAAGGCTAATAGGATCCAGCTATAAAATATCAGTCTTGACTTGGACTAAAAAGCATAAGTTCTGATTATTTTCTTTGTACAAGAATAAATAGTCTCTAACTAGTAACTACATTGACAAGCAAAGGAAGTAATGAAGGTATATTAAATTATTAATATTAATTGTATATAATTGACACATGCTGTTAGCACGTCAATGAACAAATTATGCATTCATACAGTCATACCTTGTACTTGTACTGAAGATTATTGATAGTGGGATTACTGCTGGACTTCCATATATGGCCCAACATTCAAAGCAGGACTGATACTGGACTTATCTAGTTATTGGCACAGGCAGTGAGGATTTGCTTGTGGTCCATATCATGGCAGGTTATTTTTGGTGTCGCAGAAGAAGCACCTTCAATCAATATACTTGCACAATAAAGTGCTCTAATTGCAGCTCCATTATGCTCTTCACCGCCCTTTGATGGCAGGCCACCACAAGCGCTCTTTGCAGCCAAAAAGTTTAATTATTTACGAAGTTTACTCCTTGTATTTTTGGGAAGACTAGTTCCTTACACTTTTTGGGTATAGGACTAATCCCGTTAGTGTATCGTCTTTGCTCTGAATATAAGGTACTTTTAGTGGGTTTTGAACTGCAAATGTTCGCCAACATATAACTCAGTTTATAGATACTTATCAGGTAAATCAATTGTAAGAGTTCACTGCCAAAATTTTTCAATGTCTATGCTTCTAAAATTAATGATAGCGGGGAAGTAAACAAGCATTATACTGTAAATCAATTTTCTTAACCAAAATTCATTGCGGAAAGTTTTCTTGTGAAGCCCTTGCACCTGGGTTATCTCTTTTGGTGTGCTTATCGTTAATGCCATGCTTTTCATTATCTTGAACAGTTTCAATATACCAATTAGTCCTGAGAGTTTTGAAGTAATTCAACAGTTTCTTTCCAAATGATCATTTGTCATCTGTTTCAATTTAATAACTCGACATTTTTGAAGTACTGTACATCCCAACCCTACTTTTGGTTACCTATGGGTCTATGGCTGCATTTTACTAAAGTTAAATCACATGGCACTACTTTTTCCATTATTGTCTGCAGTTATCTTTAAAACTGCAACCAACCATGTATGGTCATATAAAACTTAATTAACCTTTCATAAAAAAATGTTATAGCACTACTGTTTTTAAAATTTTATTTGGTCCCATTAATTTTAAAAGTCTAAATCTATATTATTTTAAAACCACGGACCAAAGAAAATTATGAGCATAAAAATGCTCGAGTGATTCTTAATATATATATCCTTTACATTTTTAAAGTAAATTCATCTAAATCATTTATAAAAAAAATCATAATAGTATTGAGATATGATAGATATTATTTAATAACTTACATCAAAGTTTAAAACAAGAATATAAAGATAAAATCTATATGTACATAAAAAAAAAATCTCCGTGAAAGATCATAAAGAATTTAAGATGATAAATTATGTACAACTATCTCGTCAAAAGTTTGACAGCTCAGCTCTCTGGCCTTCGGGTTTGAAGGGGACCCTTCTGTTTTGTCTGCATGAGTATCCCAGGCACAGTTAAGTAATAAGTAATAATATATGGCTGGGAATCTAAATTTTGTCTTATGCTCAATAACTAAAGAAAAGCAAACAAAAACTTCGGTTTGGTGTGTGAACATGATTGAGTTCGCATGTTCTTAGTTTCGTCTCTTCTACGAGAGTGGGCAACCCTATCTACCACTGCCACTGTGCTGACCTTTATTGAAGTAAATTAGTAAAGAAAGATCCGCTTTCGACGTCCTGCGGTTGGACTCTTCCGAACTATACAAACGATTAAGGGTATGTTTGGTGGCCAGGATATGAAAGGTAGGATAGGATAAGTTATCATATTCTATTTTAATTTATAATTTAGTGAACCAATAAGATAGGATATAATTATCTTATCAGCTTATTCTATTTTACTCATTAATTAAAATTTTATCCTAGGGATGAGGCTGGGTTAGAAGCAAGTAGGATATGATATCATTTTTCTTTTCTACTCCAGTCCTCCATCACAAACACCACCCATCCACCGTCCCAACCGAGACCACCACGGTCCAACCTCTCACCTCCATAACCAATAGGGATGGCAATTTTACCCGCCCTCGCAGGTACCCGCAGGTAATACACGTGACGGAGGTGGGTAATACCTGTCAAATTCTCCCCGTGGATATAAATACCAATTTAATATTATCTCCGTTTAATAAATGGGAGACCATAAAAATTTTATATAAATACTTTATATAAAATTATAAAAAAATTTAATTATATAAATTAAAATATTGTAAAGTTTTATAAATTAAAAGTATTTTAGGTGTTTGATATTATTTTTAAATTAAGTTGTGTTAGACAAATTTTGAAAAATTATAGTATTATACTTTTTTATTTTTTATTTTTTTAATTTATTTTTTGATTTTTTTGATTTTTTTTATAATTTATTGGGTGCTTTCGTAGATATCCGTGGATACCCATTTACTTGCGGAAAAAGATAAACGTGCATGACCGGATATTTAAGCGGGGGGGGACGGATATTATTCGCGGGGGCGGGGGACGGGGGCTACTACCCGTCCCGCCGCCCGCCCGTGCCATCCCTAATAACCAACGTTCAACCTCTACCCAAACAAACCTCTACATCTCAGCCACCAAGCCCGGAATCACCGACCGCCACTGCTGTTCCCGCTGTCGCAGATCCATCCATATCGCGCACCAACATCGTGAGTCGCCGTAGGGTCGTGCCTCTGCCGCATCGCGCCTCTACGTCACAGATCCGAGGCCACCATCATTATCCATGCACCATTCGTGCTACCTGAGACCACTCCTTCACCGCGAATCAGCCACCTCTTCACGCAGCAGCCATAGCAACCCAAGCACCATGCCTCCCTCCAAGTCTTTAGTCACACACAGATAGCTCTATCTCCTTTGCCTCTCTTTTTTGCTTTCATTTTTATTCTATCTATTTTATGCAATTTTTTTATATAATTTTTTATAATTTAAATGTACAAAATGTAAAAAAAAAAAATTAAAAATATGTAATTCGATATAAAGGTAAATTTGTCATTTGCATATAATTTATATCATATCCTGATAATATCTGATTTATATCAAACACAATGCAAGATAATATAATACTATCCTGTTGGTTATCTGGTGGATATCAAACATCAGATAGGATAATAGTTTATCCTGCTCATATCCTATCTTACTCCTATTTTGCTCTCTTATCTTATCCGTTCTTATCCTATCCTGACCACCAAACGAGCCCTAAAAACTTTGTCATTGGAACTGATAAGCACTTCACTCGATGACCGGTACATTTGTCAAACAAGTTATTTTTAATATTAATATTACTGCTATTACTACTATTACTACTACTACTAATAATAATTTTATTGATAAAAATATGTGCATATACTATCTTTAAACTAATTAATTTTTCGAAAATAATTATTATAACAATCAACTTATAATGTTTTTATAAATATTTAGTATGACCTATTATTTCTTTAATATAATAGATAATATATGTTTGTATCTAATTAATCAATATATAAATATTATCAGGGCAAATGGAGGTATTTGAAAATTTATTTGATCTTTAAAGACCCTAGTAGGTATCTAGGTCTTCTTCCCCTGGGGATTGCTCGTGATAAATTGCCAGTTTATTTCAGGTTTAGCTTATAGTGCCACAAACCACAATCCAAGCGTTGATGTGGTTGTCAAATTTGTGGTCATAAAAAAGGAAAGTGAGCTGCATCTATTTCTCCACCTTCGTTGTGTTGTGTTGGCCAGTGCAGCTTTTACTCTTCAATTGCATTTGTTCTCCGCATAGTGATTTTGTCATTGTCAAGTTATTTTCACAATTTTTGGATTTAAGATTCATTTCATTCAGGATATTACATTTGTCCCTTCGCAAGCCTAAACTCAGCTGTTTAACTCAAATTTATTTACCACTTAGGTTGCAACTTGTTGGTGTTCTCCACTAGTTTGATAGTGGTTATGGGTTTTCGCAGTTTAGTCAACTGAAATAGTTTGTGTAAACTCATCCTTTGTATTTCATCTATGGAATTCTATCTTCATTAAAAAAATAACTTGGTATAAATATTTTGGTTAACATTCTTTACATGCAAAATTAAATAATGTTCATAATTATTTGAATGTCATTATTTTTTTGCTATGTGTGATTAGATATTAAAATTGTCGAAGACATTGTCATCATATGTATTATTATACTTGCCCTTCATTTTGTTTTTAATAAATGTATGCTCTCCGTGATTCAGCAGAACTAAAGGAACGGCTCCAGAGTCCAGAGGCCGGATCCTGAGCCCCAGCTGATGCCTCATGGTTCCGTTCTGGGCCGAAGTGGAGTGCGAAACTGCGAATTTTGTCACGTGTGGACTTAACGTGGGCCACCAATCTTTTGGGTCACATAGGAATTAGACTGGAAAGTTAGTTGGCTTACAACTTTTGATGCGTTTTAAATTTGCAACAAGTAAATAGAGCTTAGAGTTCTTGGGCAAAATGGCTGAGTCAATTTTGGAGTCACGGTAAGTTTTAACGTTTTGCATGCAAATCATTTGGCTGGCCCTGTTGAGGAATAAATAAATTATATATCAATAAATCCAACTCAAACAGCTGACTTTGACTTGAACAATTGTGACTTTTAAGAAAAAAAAATTATTACCACCATTATTTTAAGTTAATATCGTTTGACTGTAATGTTGGATGTCCACTGTCATTATTTTATGTTGCAAATCGTGGTAATGATCTTTCGGTTATGAGGAGAAGTATGTTGTGTCACAGGTTGGATTTCTAGCTTGTTTATTATTATCTATAATCTATTTATAATCTATTATTTATTATCTATCTACTTATTACCTATTATTTATTATTTAATCTAAAAGTTCCTCCACTATAAGTGTTATGTGGTATTTTTTAAAAAAATCGATTTTTAAAATTTTTTAAATATAATAATATTATTTATTTTTTAGTTAATATCGTTTGACTGTAATGTTGGATGTCCACTGTCATTATTTTATGTTCCAAATCGTGGTAATGATCTTTCTGTTATGAAGAGAAGCATGTTGTGTAACAGGTTGGATTTCTAGCTTGTTTGTTATCTATAATCTATTTATAATCTATTATTTATTATCTATCTATTTATTACCTATTATTTATTATTTAATCTAAAAGTTCCTCCTCTATAAGTGTTATGTGGTATTTTTCAAAAAAATCAATTTTTAAAATTTTTTAACTATAATATTATTTTTTATTTTTTAAGTTTTCATTTATCTCATTTATATCTTTTTATACTTTTCATTTTTTCTAACCTTTCAAATTTTTATTTTTTCCTGACTTTTCATTTTTTTTTTACTTTCCAATTTTTTCATGTCAATTTTTTTATTGTTTTAAAAAACCACAATCAAAGTGCAATTTTTTAATAAATTATAAAAGATACTTATTTTATTTCATAAATTAGTCTTAAATATATATATATATATATATATATTATTAAAATCTCCTTTGAACTATTTTTTACATATTTATAAATTCTATTACCTTTTAATCGTAATTATATAGATTGAACTAGACTAATTAGTCTGCTAAAAAACTAGTGACCAAGGTTCCAAGTTGATCTGATCAACCAATTAGATCATTTTTCTTAATGATCTGGTCAAAAGACGATTCAAATCACAGGTTAATCTAATTTTTTATTTGTTGTTTTTTAAATTAAAACTTAAAAAATATAATTTTTAAAATTTGAATTTTATATTTAAAAATTCTTATCGTTAAATATATTCTACTATTAGACTATATATTTTTATTTAATATTTTTTTCCATTTTTTAATTTATTTTATTATCTAATTAATAGGTTATTATCCCACACTTGTGTAAGTTATATTACATTGCCATGTATAACTTTTTGCGGCACATGTTCGATTATTCATTAAGGAGCCGCACCACATGGCCTCAAACTTAAAAAAGGGTAGTTGATAATAACATTGATAGCTTAAAATAGGAAGAACTATCATAACCTAAATTCCAAAAGTTTCTAGCCACTTACAATTACAAGCAAACTTTTCTATTTTTAAATCAGTTTCCTTTTAGCATCAAGTTAGTACAAAGTTTTATATTTTAAAACCAGTTTCCTTTCTAGCCATTTATAATGATGGAGGACGATAGAGCAACCTAAATCCTTATATGCTCAAAATTTTTCGCACAAATATTATGATGGATTTTCACTGTGGGACTTTTTTTTATTTTTTTATAGACTTTTCATATTTTGTTGACTTTTCAATTTTTCCATGTCAAATATTTTTAAATTTCATAATTTTATAAGAATAGCAATCAAAGTGTATTCATTTATAATAAATTATAAAAACTGCTTCTTTATTTCATAAATTAATCTTAAACAGAGAAAAATAAAATTATACATTTGTAGAAAGCCCTTTAAATACTATTCTTTCACATGTTTATGAATTTTATTATTTTTTATCTTAATCTCATAAGTTCTAATGATAATAATATTTAAATAATATTATAATTTTATTTAATTTTCATATATTTCATTGATAATATATTTATATTTTATTTATACTAATAATATTAACATAAGATAGTTTAAATTTACACACACACACACACACACATATATACATATATATAAGATAACATTGTAATAAATATCTTACTTAGTACATGATGTTTTTATTGAAAGAAATTATCAAACTATAATTAAGATTAAGTTAGAAAACTGTTTTTTAAAATTAAAAAAATAAAGAGTAACGATTATAAAGATTTTTATATCCTAAAAAAATTTACCTAATATATGTCAAAATAAATATAATAGTATTTTTCATTTAAATTATATATATGAAGTTAAAAAGTGCATCTAAATATTATTAAAAAAATCAAATGAAATTGAGTCACATAGTTATTAAATTTTAAATATGAGACTCTCTATTTCATTTTATAAGATTCTAAGTATATTTAATAATAATTTATTTCTATTATTCTGTGTTCTTTTTTGTTTTTTGAGATTCTGTTTGTTTTTCGCTCATTGCAAGTAAGGTGTGAATTTTCCATAAGGGGTGACTCAAAATGTTACGCAAATTTGATTTTTACAATTAAGGGGCCCTCGGCAATATAACAGATTCGAACTAATGGAAGAGTAATTGTGGGAATGGACAATTTTAGTACGTAACACAAAAAAAAAATGTGATTTCTAGAAGCCTTACGTTGAGCAAGTCTATAGAGTATATATGGAGGCATTAGCCACATGTTTGTTTGATCTTTTTGTGAACTGAACAAAAGAAAGCTATAGTATTACTTATAAACAAAGCAGCAATATCATATTATTTTGAAAAACATATTATAATTATAAATATTATAAAAGTAGTGTTTGAAATCAATTAAAATTAAAAATAATTTGATTAATTTTTTATTTAAAAATCAAATTTTGTATTTTAAATTTATCAAAAATTGAAATTTGAATTGATTTAAAAATTAAATTTTATATTTAAAACTCATTAAATATTAAAAAAAGATTTGTTTTGATTTAGAAATTAAGATTTTTTTTAACGTCTTACTCTAATTTTATAATTATTACAATTATCTTTCTAATATATTTACAAAATAGTTTGAGATAATTTATCATACATATAATAATTGTTAATATCAGTTATAATATTTTACATTAGTAGGGGTAAAACCTTTCAAGAGTTAGCAATTAATACATATACATACCTCACATAAATATGAGTAATACTCTTAAAGTGAATTAACACCTATATTCAAAAGTTAGGCTCTTTTAGGCCTTTACATGATGCTCAAAAAGACATAAAAAGCTTATGAAGTGCTAATATTATACATAAATTAATTTACAAACTTTACTACTACTAATCAAAAAGCAAAATGATCAGGCAAAGATCTCCTACAGTGAATGAAAATACGTAGTCTCCTAAGTCAGGCATATAAACCTACTCGACACATAGATCAATCATGAACCTTAGAGTGAGCATTTTTTGAAATATCATGCAAAAATTTGTAAGATAAAACTCAATAGGAATGAGCAAAAACATTTATAAGTTTATGGGCAAATGATATTTTAGCCGTCACATGTACGAAAAAGTATTTTACCATTCTTTTTCACCTTTCTTTCTAAAACTTCATAATTCTTTAACTTCATGAAAAATACTTACCAATACTTGTGAAATTTTCATAAATTATTTCTGGAAATAATTTTAGCAATAATTATTCTCTTCATCCCATTGTTAAGGCTCTCAAATAAATGTGCATATTTCTAATCGAGGCATCCCTCAATATTTCTAATCATGGAATCCCTCAATTTCTCTAATCATAGTCATAATAATTAATTCTCTTACACATTTATTCATTAATATAACGAGACAACATTAGTGAGCTTAAACAAAAATTCAATTTTTGCTAATAAAATTTCATAATTTCGAACACTCAGCAAATTAAGAGAAATTTGTTGAAATCTGAAATACAAAGTAGAGGAAGATAAGAAATTTTTTTATGAAACCACTAAGAAATTAAAATCGAAGAGAAATACATAAAGTCAGATATTGAAATCGAAGAACAAATATCGAAATCGAAAATGTGTTTATGATAACCAAAATTTCAATAAAACCAGGGATTGAAATTGAAATCAAAGAGAAAAAATATAAAGTCAGATATTGAAATTGAAAATGTGTTTACATCAACCATAGATATCGAAATCAAAATTGAAATAGAAATAGATATCAAAATTGAAACAGAAATAGATATCGAAATCGAAAAGAAACAGATATCGAAATCGAAACAAAAGAGAAAGTCAAAGTCGAAGAGCAAATATCAAAATTAAAAGAATTGATATTGAAATCGAAACAACAACATATATCAAAATAAAGAGAAAGATAGTAAAAAACATAAGCCCTAATTAAAGACAATAAGCAATCCTGCAATAACTTTAAAAGGGTCAAAAATATCAAAGAAATTAATAGAGGTATATCAAAGATTAAACCAAAATTAAGATTCAATAAAATGAAAGAAGAAAAGAATGAGTTTTCACTCTTTCTACCTTTTTGCAAAAATGTAACTCACATGTGGAAATGGGGAAATTAGTCTCTGGTTGAAGATAGTGTGCTGCTGTGAAGAAGTTGGGTTTTGGAATTCTTGATTGAATGCTGAAAAAACAGAGTTGTGGGAATACTTTGGTGTTTTTTATTAATTTGGTGAGTGTTTTTTGATGAGGAAGAGGAGGGGTGAAGGGGTATTTATAGAGCCAAAAGTCAGTCTGTCTTACGTTAGTAAGGATCTATTTAATATGAAAAATAGGATAAGACCTGATAAGATTAAACCTGATAGTATAAGGCCTAATACGTAAAGGTTGAAGATATTAAGATGTTTAAAATTATAATGAAAATGTCTTTATAGAAGTTTATACATCTAATTCAATTAGGTCTAATCTCACCCTCCAATACTTGATTAAGTTATCTATCATTTTAATGTATAAGAGAAGTTTGATAGATAAGTTTATACAATATAATATTTACACTAAACAACTGATAATGTCATAATGTATTGTATTAATTTATCCTATCGGGCTTAATACAACATGTCAAACAGGCCCTGAGGGTGACGTTGAGTAGTTTGGTGTCACAAGAGAAACATTATTCCAAAAAAATATTCAATTATAATCATTTATTACATTATTAATCAAGATTGTAATCCTATTTCGATATTCTTCTTCCGGAAGCACTTTGACGTACTTATCTTTTTAATTGACTTAATTTTTATGCTTGTAATCATTACTTTTGAAGATAATATCTCCTTATTATTATTATTATTATTATTATTATTATTATTATTATTATTACTATGAGGGATGTTACAATTTTAAAACTCATTAAAATAAAAATTAATTTGATTTAATTTTATTATTTTATATTTTTATCTTTATGAGAAATAGTTAGAGATATTTACTTAAGGTAAAATAGTCTATTTATTTCAAATCAAATAAAATCATGACAAATTCTATCAATTTTAATGGTATTTTTAAATCTAAAGGAATGAAATTTTTGAAATTTTCAAATCATTTTTTTTTTTTTAACATTCAAAATACAAAATTTAATTTACAAATTAAATCATTTTTTTCATTCCAAATACACTAAAAAAAGTTCAAACATTTTTTATTTTTTGCTTTAAATTTAAGATACGCTCTTTAAGTTGATAAAAATATTGTGTATATTGATGAAAAGAATATGATACACAATCAAATATATACCATATATTACCAAAAAAATAAAATGTATACCATATAGTCCTCTAAAATGAATAATGTAACATCTCAAAAATTACTTATTTCATGATAAATAAATATTTTATAATATTTATAATTTTGAATTTTTTAGAATTTTTAGAATTATTTTATTATTTTAATATTTTTTTCGATTTACGTCGCTTGAGCGAACTGGGAAAATGAAATGTTTTCCACTGTGGTTGAAAAACTTTGAACTATAGAAACGTCGACGGGGATCTTACTAAACCCGAGGACCGACACCTGATTCTGAGAAATTTTATTTTTCTAGATTTTATCTGATGGATAAAATCGCAGTATATTTTATTATCTGTGGGACAATAAAAATATTATTTCTGCTGACTGTAACATTTGTCCACTGGATAATAACTCTAACAAATTATTTCTATCTGATCACTTTTATGATAGCATTTAAGTGACATCATCACCCTTCACTTTATCGAGAAGCGTACGAAACTTCTCAAGAAAATTTCAAGGAAGCTTCCTACCAAGCTTCTCAAGGAAACTTCACATTCTCTCTCCTCACTTTGAGGTCACACGGCCATGAAGGGAAGGAAAAGTGACAAATTGTCATCTTTTCATCCAACCCTCATTTACCTATCACTTTCTCTCTCATCTTTCATTTTTCTCTTTCACTTTCACGTTCTCTCATCTCTCTCTCACGCACACTCTCCTCTTTTCCTCTCTTCTCCCACACGGCCACACACCACCATTGGAGGCCACTCATAATTTCTTACCCAACCAACCTTGTTTCTTACATCCTCTTCTCATCCTAAGACTATTCTCTTTGGGGATCAACCCCTAAATCTTCCTTTTTCATCTTTCATCATTGAAGCCCAAAACTTGAAGCTTTTGAGGTAATGTTCTTGATCTTCATTTTCTTTTCTCATTTTCGTGGTCCTTGGCCACCATTGTGATCAAGGACTCCCTTTTCAAGCTCTGATTTTGGATTTCTTGGGTTTCACCATCTTAGGGTTTTCTTGGAGGTCTTAGACGAAAGTTGCAAGAAAAACACCAAGAAGGTTCCTTTTCTTGTTTTCTCTTAAGGTAAGAGGGAGATAATTCTCTTCAACCAATCTTGGTGGTGAAGAAATTTCTTTGGTGTTGATGGTGAGGAATCCATTATGGGTTTCTCACTTTATTTGTGATTTTAATAATGTTATGGTTTGATGGTGTTGTATGATTTTCTATGCTTGTTATTGAGTGTTTTGATGAATTTGTATGTGTCTAAATGTTCAAATATGTGTATAGATTGGTACCCATTTGATTTGGAAGCTTGGAAAAGCTCATTTTCATGGTTTATGGTGTAGATTCACGGGTTGTGTGGATTTACATGGCCCAGGTCGTGTTCCCCACTGGAAACATAGCTCGAAACACAAGACAGAGTGTTACATGGCCTAGGCCGTGTAATATTACACGGCCGTGTAATCGGACATCTCTATTTTTGCACGTTTTCTGGTTCTTCCAGAGGAGTACACGGCCTAGGCCGTGTAATTTGACACGGCCATGTACTCCAGGCCGTGAAATTGGTCATGGCCGTGAAATCAAGAGTAGTGAAGAATTGTTTGATTTTCCTAGTCCCTTGAAAGCTCACAGTCTCATTGGGCACTCATTATGAGACTTTATAACAAGCTAGAACTTAGCTAACTAAATGAATAGGCACTTAAGTAGGAATTCATAATGTGAAAAGGATAATGAACACAACCTTATTATACAACTTAGTGTGAGGTTGGATAAAGAAAGAACATAAGTGTGAGGAGGGTTGTGAGGAACTTAAAGTAAATATTCTAAGAGAGTTTAATGCAAAAATATAATGGAATTTAGGCATAACTTTGGTAATAATTTTAAATAGTTTGTGTTCACCTTTGAGGATTTAATATTGACTTGATGTAGGTCCGTGATTAGGATTAAAGCTTTTGAATGAATGTTTGGGATCGATATGGCATGTGAATTTGGTTAAGTTAAGCTATCATTGCGAATGTATGTATATATATATATATATATATATATATATATATATATATATATATATATATATGTATGCATTGAATCCATATGCATTGAGGCATGATTGATACAGTCTGACATGATGAGCATGATTGAAGCATGCATTGACATTGTGATTATGGAATCGAAGTACCGGACCAAGAAATATCAGATGGACAATTTAGTCAGATGTGGTTCGCCTTTATAACTAGAAACGTCAGATAGACGAACGAGTCAGATGGGACTGGTTATCAAAGGAAACCCAGATAACAGTGGTACTATGTAGTCGTATGGACGATTATATAATATCACTGATGAAAATGGTATTGAACAATTGTATGGACAGTTGCTTTAATACCATTGGGAACGATACAACGGTGGTTGAACTATTGTTAAGGCCATTTGCCTAAGAGTTGAATCACACCTTAGTGCGGGTACGAATAAACTAGTGTAGGTCCTGCAGTTGACCTTGGGGGCATCGGGGTGCAGGCATCTCACAGCGGACAGTTGGTAGTCCCTCTGGACCGTGGCACAAACCAATGCAAACGTACCGACAATCTTGATGGAGACACTGTCTTATATCGTGATCTTGTGGGAATGCCGCTGTATAAAGCCTTATTGCGCAAAATGATTGATTATTTTTTGGAAAACACTTGATTTTAGGCTGACAAGGTACTGGCATGTCCCCGTGATCATTCTCTCCGATGTTTTTGTCGAGCTTCATGGAGTAGGAAATGAGTACATTGTACATGAGGATGGTCAGCATACGCATTGTGCATATGCATGGTCAGTTTACGTATTGTCATGGCATGGTCTACATACATATTATAGTGACTTAATTATTATTTATGTATATTTATAGTGGATATCTATTGTTATGGTGCTATTAATAGTTATATTATTGTGGGATATGCCTTTCTGATGATATATATGTGTGTGTGTGTGTGTGTGTGTGTGTGTGTGTGTGTGTGTGTGTGTGTGTGTGTGTGTGTGTGTGTGTGTGTGCAATTGATACCTTGAACATATTTATAATACCTGTATGTATAGAATGATTTCATCATTCGTGTTATGATCCTTTGCTGCCATATTGGTAATGATGTAGGATATTTCACCTCTTACTTGCACTATTCTTGTTTTATGTGATTTTTGGGTTAAAGACAGTAAAGGGGACGAGGTCGAATATCTTAGTTTTTACTTCGTTTGATCTCCTGCATTCGGTGAGGGCAACAAGAAGGGGCTCTATTGGTTTTGTCATGATTGAGTTCACCAGGGGGTGCTAATGCTTGGCGAGTCGATTGGGCTAGCGAGCGTAAATGGTATTATTGAGGATCTGACCTTGACCGTGAAGAGGACTGGGATTGAAGATCCTATCCTGGTTCTCACTACATCGGTGCATCCGGTGTTGCCTTACGCATTCGGGAGCTATGAAGTGATCTGATTCATACCCTCAGAGAAAACGAGGAGTCTGTGGCATCAATTGCGAGGGCGCTTGCCCGTGAGACCGCACACTGTTCTACTTTTATGTCCTCAGATGAACCGGGGAAAGGATCCCGAGGTGGATCCGATGGAGTGCCCAACTCCTGTTGTTATAGCGCTATTGTGGGTAGTTTATATTTTCTTTTGCATTACCTGTAGAAGGGCTATTTTGAGTATATGTATATTTTAGGGTAATTAACTAGTCTTTATATGTTATATCTTGAGTACATCTTGTCGAACTATATTTTAAATTGACAGAATGTGTAACTATTCATTCGTGGCTCATATTTTCTTTATATGCACAATGATTAATTTTGGAAAACTTGTTCTTTGAGTTGTAGCACGCCAAAATTTAGTGACCGTGGTATAATGACGATTATGCTATGGTTATTAAATCGAAGGGTGTTACAAATAATGTCCACGCACCAAAACATACTCAGAATAGATTTTTAACTTTTTCTTTTCCTTGACTTTTGGAGCATAGACATTAGTATATTACAGTTTCAAAAATAAAGTTTTTTTTAGATTATTCTCTTATTTGATTGGTAAAATACTAATTTTTAGTCATATGATAATTTGCTTAAATAAAGACTAATTTTAAGGATATATATATATATAAATCTTAAAATAAAATATAAAATTACATACTTAAAAAATTTGAATATTTTTTATTTAAATCAACACATATAAACAGCTTAATACTATATATATATATATATATATATATATATATATATATATATATATATTGTTGTAAATAGAGAAGAGAAATATAGAAAGATCAATACAAGAAAATATGGACTTAAAATCTTATTCTCGTATATCGATAATCTCTATACCTTTGAGACCTGACAGGGTATTTATAAGAGCGTTTTAGGATTTATACAATGCAGTTACTTAGGATTAATATATGGTAGGGATTGTAATCTCTTTTAAATAATTTTTCTATTTTTGTGGGATAATCAATATAGTCATCAACCACATGCAAAATATGCATGTTTATGAACACCCAATTTTGACCGGGTTAAAAAT
This sequence comes from Ormosia semicastrata, assembly GCA_029884595.1. Lineage (NCBI taxonomy): Eukaryota > Viridiplantae > Streptophyta > Magnoliopsida > Fabales > Fabaceae > Ormosia > Ormosia semicastrata. The sequence goes on along the minus strand of JAQQTO010000046.1, from coordinate 7,764,185 downwards.
AAAGAAAAAATTAAAAAAAAGAAAAAAATAAAAATTTAATTAATTCAAGTTTACATTATTGATTTTTTTAAACCCAAACACATAAGCCCACCTTAGTAAAAAACAAAAAAAAAACAAAAAAAATAAAAAAAATAGAAAAGAAAAAGTAAAAAAAAAATAACGTAAAAGCTTGTCGCTTTATTTTCCTTTTGAGTAAAAGGCCATAGACCGCAATGCATAATTAGATCCACCGACTTTCTCCATTATCTCACGTAAGTGTTACTTGCAACACACAATCTCTGCACACACTCGGTCCTTTCAACACTTTTCACTCACTTCACACGAAAATCACTCGCACACACTATGTTTTCATTTTTTTTTGGCTCTTGTGTAGGGAAGCCAGCAGCAAACACCCAACCGGTAGACACCCTTTCATTGTACAAAGACCACCTTCATCCATCCAAAAAAAGCCGGGATAACCAGAAAACAACACCTTTGATCTCCACCCATTCTCCACCGTGACCCCCTCAATCTTCCAAACTTCCAACCGAAGCCATTTCCCCTCCATCTTCCACGTGAACTCCACCCCACAAAGAGCCACCATCTTCATCTCTTCACCCTCCTCATCACAACTCATTCATGTAACCACCACTCCTTCACTCCCACCGGACCACCCTCACCAAAAAAACTCACCATCAACCCCTCTCCTTCATCCTTTTCACCACCCTTCAAGCAACTCACCCCACACTACCGAGTTGACTCACCCATACCACCCTTCCTCCATAAATCTTCACCATTCACGTAGCTACCTCCCACAACCATCTTCCTCCACCTTCAACCTTGCAGCCATTATCACAAAACCCAGTTAACTCACCTTCATCTTCACCACGGTACCTGAACCCATCTTCATCCTCCACACAACCTCCAAATCGTGAACCAAGCCAGCTCCACCCATGCACCACGTCCAAACCCTTCACCACCTCCAAACCTAACCAAACTTCCATTTCTCACTTCACGTTCATCACCACCGAGTTCCACCACCATTCATCCATCACCTTTACTTCATCATTCCTAACTTCCATCAACCATCCAAAAAAACTTGAAACCTTCACTACTTTGTGACACCTCTAACCTCTTCCAACCAATCACCTCAACCACGTGAAACCACCACACTCCAATCCTTCATCTCCACCATTTAAATCACCACCTCATGACTCCAAAACCCGAACTACCTTTGCTTTGCCCGAACCGAGAAGACCTCACCGAACCACCCCCATGCACACGTAACCACCCTCTCCGTCACCTCCCTCACACGTCCAACCTCCATCACCATGGCTCTACTGAGTCAACTCAGTGAGAAGCAACCACTCTTCTTCTCTGCCACCAGCCAGCTCCACCACCAAGGCCACCAAGTTAACACCCCCATGCACACGTAACCACCCTCTCCGTCACCTCCCTCACACGTCCTTCGAGCAGCAGTCACGCAGGCCACCAGCTCCGGCCCAAACCACGTCGCCGTCGAGCCCTCCCCTGCCACCGCCGGTGAGGTGCGTAGTCCCAGTCCTCTTCGTCACAACTCTACTCCTATGTTTATTGGTTTGTTTAATTTGAAAGTTCATTTTGCTTTTGTTTCCTGTTGTTGCTGTGAGTTTAAACTCGTTTGTTTTTTTTATATATATATATAAAAATGAAAAGGTAAAGACAAGATAAAAGAAAAAATGAAAAATGTAAAAATAAAAAAAAAAAAAAAAAAACACAAAAATAAGAAATAAAAAATCGAAAAGTAAAAAAAAAATAAAAAAATGTTTTGAGTTTAAATATTTGTGTTACTTAAGATTATTCCTTGTTTGATAATGTTTATTTAACTTAACTAGGTGTTTTATGTTATGTCTTATGACTAATAAAAAAATGAAGAAAATAAAAAGTTGTTAAAAGATAGTAAAAAAGGGGAGAAAACGTGTTTTGTGATGCTGTGTTTTTATTTTATCATATTCATCTAGTTTATGAAAAATTGTGTGTACTCATTTGTCTTTCTGCCATCCTTTAAAAAATGATAGATAAAAAAAAATACATGAAAAAAAATAAAAAGAAAAATGATGTTAAAAATAAAATAGGGATATTTTAATCAATGCAATGATCAATGATGATGATTGAATAGTGAATGCTATCTTCATTATCTTTTGGATCATAAGGGTTTATTGAGTAGCCTATGCTAACTTGAATCCTGTGCAAAAAAAAAAAAAAAAAATTTTTTTTAATCCATGCAATGACCAATGATGATGATTGAATAGCGAATGTTATCTTCATTATCTTTTGGATCATAAGGGTTTATTGAATAGCCTAGTGCTAACTTGAATCCTGTGCAAGAATGGATTCGCTTTCAAGTAAAAATCTTTTTTAATTAAAATCAATTAATCCACACTTATTTTATAAAGAACTACGTAACTTTGAGTTCCCCATTGCACCAGGGGATACATAGGAGCAGAATTTCATTTCTGTCAAGCCAAAATTAAATTTTCATAACTTTGTGGTTTCTTTTTTATAAATAGTTACAATGTTTTTCTTTGCAAAATGGATAAAATAAATATTCCAAGGATTGTTAATAATTTACACAATTAACCTAAGGTACCGTCTTATGACGGGTGTGTTAGGGGTGCAGTGGGATTAAGTTTCCGCCCTTCCCTAAGCATAACCGACTCCTGAATTCAATCTGGTTTCAAAGACCATTTTCAAAGAAAGGTTTTCCAATTTTTTTTCCTAATTAAAATAAAATTGGTGGCGACTCCATTTCCATTTTCTAAAATCTTTCGAGTTGCTATTTTTCGCCGCGATCCCGGTCGCGACAGATGGCGACTCCACTGGGGACATTTGGAGAGTCAAGCCTGTTGTTGTTAGTTGTGCAAATTGTTAATAATTTTTATTTATTTATTTTACCCTTTTTATCCTTGTTTTTTGTTTTCTTTTTGTGTGTAAATGGAGTTTATTTATTTTGTTCCATGTAAATATCTGATGGCATTATCTTATGTATATTGTTACTTGTAAATATGTTGTACATAATTGTTGAAACCCTAGGATAGATGATTGCTACCTGGCTTTTGTATATATGCTTTTGCAGGTTTTGGGTATTTTGGTATTTTAAATTTTTGTATAGGTTTGTATGCTCCCTCACACACATCACCATCACTTACCTCACACACTTTTTGGGCTCTATACCCAAGTCTGTGCGAACCCGATGAGTAGGAGGGGTCTCAGCTTTTGTTATTGAGGGGCTTTATGCTCACTTGACATTTGTTGAGACACCACTCAGATTGTTACCATTATCATGGATGAATCATATTGAGAGGGTTTATCCCTACTTGTGATTAATTCATGATTTGGGACCTTGTCTTTCGAGATAAGGGCAATCTGGGAACCATGACTTTTAGAAGTTTTGACCGTCCTGAAAAATCTTGCACTGATAGATTGAACATAGTGACTGTCGAATCTTAGGTTCCACCTGACTAGGGCACAAAAGGGAGTGTACTTCTTCTTTCTTTATTTATCTGTTTCTCATATCCTTCGTTCGTGCATAAAAAAGGGGGGGCTATTCATTGCTTGCATTTTCATAACATTCTTAGCATTCTAAAAAAAAAATTATCATGCATTTTCATGGCATCCCTAGCATTCAAAAAAAAAAGAAAAAAAAACTTGCATTTTCATGACATTGCATATAAAAAAAATCATGCATCTTCATAGCATCCCTAGCATAAAAAAAAAGAAAAATATCTTGCATTTTCATGACATTGCATTTCAAAAAAAATCATCATGTATTTTCATGGCATTCTTGACTAAAAAAAAAAACATGCATCTTCATAGCATCCCTAGCATTCAAAAAACTTGCATTTTCATGACATTGCATATAAAAAAAAATCATGCATCTTCATAGCATTCCTAGCATAAAAAAAAGAAAAATATCTTGCATTTTCATGACATTGCATTTCAAAAAAAATCATCATCATGTATTTTCATGGCATCCTTGACTTAAAAAAAAAATCATGCGTCTTCATGGCATCCCTAGCATTCAAAAAAAAAAGAAAAAATTTACATTTTCATGACATGACTTAAAAAAAAATCATGCATCTTCATAGCATCCCTAGCATTAAAAAAAAAAGGAAAATATCTTGCTTTTTCATGACATCGCATAAAAAAAGGGGGGGAAAGAAAAATGGAAAAAGTGTTTTCAAAGTTCATTCATTTTGCGCATCTCATGCATTTCATCCCGTTCTTTGATAAATGTTATTTTGTTTTAATAAATCAATTTGGTTTGAACCAGAGAGAGCTTAGGAAGGAAGAGACCAATCAAATCCACATTCACAAGCCTAAATCTCGGACTAGAATGGCTGCTGATAATCCTGAGGATGAAGGAAGAAATTTGAGCATGCAAGTAGATGAGATGAAAGAGATGATGATTGAAATGACAAAATCTCAGAGAAGAATGGAGGAAATGTTGTTGGCCATGAGGGAGACTATCAACTTGATTGGGGCTACTGGAAGTACAGGAGTGACTGGGGCACATCCACACCTGCCAACTATCACTTCCATAAGGACAAACCCTGGGATCACCACTGAGATTCCTGTTAAGGGAAGAACCTCGAACACTGTGCCGCTAGTGCTTCCTATCAGATAAGGGTGTCATTTTTCAGAAGATACTCGAAATGAGGTCCATAGTAATGTCGGATTCATAGGGGAGCAACCACCATATAACCCTAACCTTCACTTTCCATACCAAACACCTACTCCTACATTTCCTTATTACCCCTCCCACCAATTTGTTCCAACCACAAATAGCACCCCAACTCCACAATTCCAAACCAATAATGGCCCCATGCCATCACCATATGTGCTAACTCACCTATCTCATATTCGATATCCACCTGTACCTCCACAAAATTACCCAAACCTCCAACAGCCTCAACCAAACTGCCGAAATCGAGGTCGCTTCCATCCTTAAAACCTACCTCATTTCCCAAGATTACCCATGTCAAACACAGACTTATTCCAAAGGTTGTTCGATGCTCACCTCATGTCGGGAAATCCTGTACATCTTTTAGAACCACCATTCCCAGCATGGTATAACCCAAGTTTAACTTGTAAATATCACAGGGACATCCCAGGACACTCAATTGAAGATTGTGAATCTTTCAAGATTGCAGTAAGGAAGCTAATAACTTATAGGAAATTTGACATTCAAGAAATAGCTAGGCCTAGTGTTGTCAACAACCCAATTCTTGATGAGGTAAATGCATGGGAGATGAAAGGATCACCCGTAGGAAAGGTCAGAAGCTTGCGTGCGCCAATGGCTGAAGTAGTCGAGGGGCTGAAGAAAGTAGGTTGTAGTATCACTGCACCAGCCGCAACTATGAAAGAAGAGGAGAAGCAGAATGAAGAATCAAGTTGTGTTGAAGGTTGTTGGGATTTCAAGGTGCGAATCCAAGAATCACTCGCTTCAAGAGTGACACAAGCTAGGCAAGATATAGCTTCATCTGAAGAAGTCAATGTGGAGTTGGAGGAAATGGTGAGAAGCATAACTCTGTTAAAAGAAAATAATGCAGCACATTTCTCATCTGAGGGAAATACTTCCCGCATCAATCGAGATAATCATCTCTGAAGAAGTCATTCATCTTCCAGCAATTTGAAACCTCCGAACAATGGGAGATTTGAGGCGTTAGTTGAAGTGATTGTCATCTTAGATTTTTGTGGTGCTGAACTTATGTTAACTCTTTTTGAAGCATTAATGTAATGATTTTGTATTGGATTCAAGCATATCTTGTTTCCTGTCATTTTCATGGTCTTTCTGGTCATTTTATTTTCTCTCATTTATTCAAAATGTCTTCTTCGTATTTGGATTTCATGTGACTCTTGGCAATTCTCAGTTTAGTAGATGTCAATAAAGTTCACGTGTGCAAGTATCCTTTGCCTAAAAAAATAATAATAATAATAAACAAAAAAGATAAAAAAAAAAATAGAGCAAAGAAATAATCACTTGGTGTGTATCATCCTTTTGTCTCTGAATTAAAGCTTTTGAAAATGAGCAATCAAGATTTGAAATGAAGATTGGCCGTGTTTCTCTATACTTCATCAGAATTCATTATCTCTCGTTATCCTTTTTGAGCTTGAAAATTTCTTCAATAAACCCTGGGCAAGGATCACCCCTACACTAGGGGGTGACACAAAGTAAAGTTGATTGTCATGGTGACCATTTTGAAGCGTAATGAAAAAAAAAACTAAAAAAAAGATATAAGAGAAAGAAAATGACATGAAATAAGTCATGACAAGGGCGAATGAAAGAAAGTGAAAAGAAAAAGAAAGAAATAGAGAGCGGTAAGAGAAAAGTGTGCTTGAAAGTACAAAGGCAATTGACAAAGTTTAACGTTGAACAATGATCCTTGGTCCCATTCAAACTCTTAAACAATTGTTTGAGCCTTATATCTTTTCTTTCATAACCCCTACCCTTGGCCATGTTACAAACCTCAAAAAGTTCATTCTGATCAATGAAGGATTGTTGTCATTTTCACTAACTTTAATTTTGAGACGAATGTTATGCTCATCTAAGTACCTAATTCATTACTCTAAAAAAAAGAGGAAAAATTCATAAAAAATAAAAAAATAATAAAAAGAAAAAGAGAGACTTACACCTGGGCAAGTTGCTACCCTGTCTGAACTGGTCCCATATTGGGGCATGTTTCTCCTTAGTTCAATTTGACCTACATCGGGATAAATCTTTTGGGTCACTAGGGCGAGTTTCTGCCCTATTCAGTCCTAGACTGGGGCAAATTTCTCTCGATTCAATTTGACCTACATTGGTGTAGCTTCGTGACTTACCCTGGGGTAATTTTTGTTCACAAATGACATACTCTGAGCCAAATTCATTTGATACCTTACATGAGGGCATTTTTTTTTTTTGTATACCTGATAAAATAATAGTCATAATGTCCAGTTGTCGAGTCAAGATCAATCGCGTCTATACTGGGGCAAAAAAAAAGGGTACTTTCTTGCTATTCTACTTCTTGTGTCTTTACCCTTTGTAAATAATACTCTTTCTGTAATCAAGCTTCCAAGAACAATCTGGAAGTTGTTCGCTTCTATTCTATTGAACTTTTTGAATTCATGAGTGTCAGTTACGTAATGCTTCAGGTAAGGTGAACATGAGTACAACACTATGATTTGACCATCTAATGGTAATCTCCTAATGAGCAATTCAGATTGAAGAGATCTTGGAGGGTCCCATTTGATGGAAGAGGAGGCACCCGAGCAAAAAAAAAAAGAAGAAGAAAGAGGAAAAGCTCGTTAGGTTGAAAACCCGAAAGGGCGGCCTAAGCAAAAGTTAGAGCAAAAGAAAAGAAAGGGAAAAAGCCTGTGGTCTGAAAACCCAAAAGGTCGGTCTAAGCAAGAGTTAGGGCAAATAAATGGGCAAAATCTCAGAGAAAGTTGGCCTGAAATGCCTTGAAGGGTGCACCAAACTGGGGCAATTTTGATTGCGTTTGATCAGCTACACAGAGGCAATTTTGTTTGTATTCAGTTGACCATACTGGGGCAAGATTTTTGAAGGATTAAAGAGATAAGTGTTGAAGGAAGTAGCAACAGAGACGGTGATCGAGTTCAGACAGTTGCAGGGAATCAACTAGATGAGGGATAAAGTTAAACACTAGGACAAAATTTTCTCTCAATGAATCAGTCAAGCAATGGTTCATCTCATTTCTCAAAAGGAGAGCTGAGAGCGAAAAACAAAGAAAAAAGAAAGAAAGGAGAAGAAGAAGGAAAGAACCAAAGCATATGAACAAGGTTTGATTAGTCAAAGCTTTCCAAAAGTCGCTGTTGGTTCAAAAGACTTTTACTGAAATAAAATAAAAAGAAAGAAAAAATAAAAAAAAAGGAAAAAGAGAAAAAAAAAACAAAGGAAAAACAAAGAAAAGAAAATAAGAAAAATGAGAAAAAAAGAAAAGAAAAATCTTTTTGGATCAAGCTATCCTGTCTTTTTAAATCTCTGTTTTTCGGGACTCAGTTTTCCATTGTCATTTAAATTTCGGGACTCAGTTGCCCATTGTCATTTAAATTCCGGGACGCAGTTGCCCATTGTCTTTTGAATTCCTGGAGCACAGTTGCCCTTTGTCTTTTAAATTTCGGGACTCGGTTGCTCATTGTCATTTAAATTTCGGGACGCAGTTGCCCATTGTCATTTAAATTCTGGGAGCACAGTTGCCCATTGTCTTTTAAATTCTGGGAGCACAGTTGCCCATTGTCTTTTAAATTTCGGGACTCAGTTGCCCATTGTCTTTTAAATTTTAGGACTCAGTTGCCCATTGTCTTTTAAATTGAGGGACGCAGTTGCCCATTCTCATTTAAATTTCGGGAGCACAGTTGCCCATTGTCTTTTAAATTTCGGGACTCAGTTGCCCATTGTCATTTACATTTCGGGACGCAGTTGCCCATTGTCTTTTAAATTCCGGGACGCAGTCGCCCATTTGTCTTTTTAATTTCTGTCTTTTCTGTTGAGCGCATCGGCTCCATACATTCCATGCATTCTAATTTCACGTCTTTACTTTTGAGCGCATCGGCTCCATGTATTCCATACATTTTTAAATTTCTGTCATTTTACTTTTGAGCGCATCGGCTCATTGCATTTTAGCTTCCATCGTTGTTCCTGCTTTGTTTTGCGTTTATCCTTTTATGCATTTGCCGGACAAAATTGGAGTTCATGTCTTTACTCGTTTCTTACGACGATAACAAGAAGACCACACTTTTCTTTTTTATCTAATAAGAAACAAGTAAAGAGAGGCAACTGTGAACACCCAATTTTGAACGGGTTAAAAAAAGAAAAAAAGAAAAAAAAGAAAAAAATTTAATTAATTCAAGTTTACATTATTGATTTTTTTTTAGCCCAAACACATAAGCCCACCTTAGTAAAAAACAAAAAAAAAAACAAAACAAAATAAAAAAAAATAGAAAAGAAAAAGTAAAAAAAAAATAACGTAAAAGCTTGCTGCTTTATTTTCCTTTTGAGTAAAAGGCCATAGACTGCAACAGACAATTAGATCCACTGACTTTCTCCATTATCTCACGTAAGTGTTACTGCAACACACAATCTCTGCACACACTCAGTCACTCAACACTTTTCACTCACTTCACACGAAAATCACTCTGCACACACTACTGTTTTTCATTTTTTTTTGGCTCTTGTGTAGGGAAGCCAGCAGCAAACACCCAACCGGTAGACACCCTTTCATTGTACAAAGACCACCTTCATCCATCCAAAAAAAGCCGGGATAACCAGAAAACAACACCTTTGATCTCCACCCATTCTCCACCGTGACCCCCTCAATCTTCCAAACTTCCAACCGAAGCCATTTCCCCTCCATCTTCCACGTGAACTCCACCCCACAGCAGCCACCATCTTCATCTCTTCACCCTCCTCATCACAACCCATTCATGTAACCACCACTCCTTCACTCCCACCGGACCACCCTCACCAAAAAACTCACCATCAACCCCTCTCCTTCATCCTTTTCACCACCCTTCAAGCAACTCACCCCACACTACCGAGTTGACTCACCCATACCACCCTTCCTCCATAAATCTTCACCATTCACGTAGCTACCTCCCACAACCATCTTCCTCCACCTTCAACCTTGCACCATTATCACAAAACCCAGTTAACTCACCTTCATCTTCACCACGGTACCTGAACCCATCTTCATCCTCCACACAACCTCCAAATCGTGAACCAAGCCGCTCCACCCATGCACCACGTCCAAACCCTTCACCACCTCCAAACCTAACCAAACTTCCATTTCTCACTTCACGTTCATCACCACCGAGTTCCACCACCATTCATCCATCACCTTTACTTCATCATTCCTAACTTCCATCAACCATCCAAACAAACCTGAAACCTTCACTACTGTGACACCTCTAACCTCTTCCAACCAATCACCTCAACCACGTGAAACCACCACACTCCAATCCTTCATCTCCACCATTTAAATCACCACCTCATGACTCCAAAACCCGAACTACCTTTGCTGCCCAGAACTGAGAAGGCCCTCACCGAACCACCCCCCATGCACACGTAACCACCCTCTCCGTCACCTCCCTCACACGTCCAACCTCCATCACCATGGCTCTACTGAGTCAACTCAGTGAGAAGCAACCACTCTTCTTCTCTGCCACCAGCCAGCTCCACCACCAAGGCCACCAAGTTAACACCCCCATGCACACGTAACCACCCTCTCCGTCACCTCCCTCACACGTCCTCCGAGCAGCAGTCACGCAGGCCACCAGCTCCGGCCCAAACCACGTCCCCGTCGAGCCCTCCCCTGCCACCGCCGGTGAGGTGCGCATCCCGCCCTCTTCGTCGAACTCGCTCCTATGTTTATTGGTTTGTTTAATTTGAAAGTTCATTTTGCTTTTGTTTCCTCATTGTTCTTCTTTGTGAGTTTAAACTGCTTTGTTTTTTTTTTTATATATATATAAAAATGAAAAGGTAAAGACAAGATAAAAGAAAAAAATGAAAAATGTAAAAATAAAAAAAAAAAAAAAAACACAAAAATAAGAAATAAAAAATCAGAAAGTAAAAAAAAAAATTGTTTTGAGTTTAAATATTTGTGTTACTTAAGATTATTCCTTGTTTGATAGTGTTTATTTAACTTAACTAGGTGTTTTATGTTATGTCTTATGACTAATAAAAAAATGAAGAAAATAAAAAGTTGTTAAAAGATAGTAAAAAAGGGGAGAAAACGTGTTTTGTGATGCTGTGTTTTTATTTTATCATATTCATCTAGTTTATGAAAAATTGTGTGTACTCATTTGTCTTTCTGCCATCCTTTAAAAAATGATAGATAAAAAAAATACATGAAAAAAAAATAAAAAGAAAAATGATGTTAAAAATAAAATAGGGATATTTTAATCAATGCAATGATCAATGATGATGATTGAATAGCGAATGCTATCTTCATTATCTTTTGGATCATAAGGGTTTATTGAGTAGTCTATGCTAACTTGAATCCTGTGCAAAATAAATAAATAAATAAATTTTTTTAATCCATGCAATGACCAATGATGATGATTGAATAGCGAATGCTATCTTCATTATCTTTTGGATCATAAGGGTTTATTGAGTAACCTAGTGCTAACTTGAATCCTGTGCAAGAATGGATTCGCTTTCAAGTAAAAATCTTTTTTAATTAAAATCAATTAATCCACACTTATTTTATAAAGAACTACGCAACTTTGAGTTCCCCATTGCACCAGGGGATACGTAGGAGCAAAATTTCATTTCTGTCAAGCCAAAATTAAATTTTCATAACTTTATGGTTTCTTTTTTATAAATAGTTACAATGTTTTTCTTTGCAAAATGGATAAAATAAATATTCCAAGGATTGTTAATAATTTACACAATTAACCTAAGGTACCGTATTAGGACGGGTGTGTTAGGGGTGCAGTGGGATTAAGTTTTCGCCCTTCCCTAAGCATAACCGACTCCCGAATTCAATCTGGTTTCAAAGACCATTTTCAAAGAAAGGTTTTCTAATTTTTTTTCCTAATTAAAATAAAATTGGTGGCGACTCCATTTTCATTTTCTAAAATCTTCTGAGTTGCTATTTTTCACCACGATCCCGGTCGCGACAATGTTTTACAACACTTTCCCTTGGATGACTATACACTATGAATATGTCTCATTAAAACCTTGTTAAAAAAAACCTAGTGGGGTAAAAATTTAGAGAAGGAAAAAAAGTACAGTATTCGTAGGTAACTTACTTCCCCTCTAAATACAACTAATCATAAAATGTCTTTAAGTTAGCATATTGTAACTCTTATGGTTCTTAGACATTCATCTTCAATATTATTCATAGCATTCCCCCTTATGAATTTTGGAGAAATATACTTTGCTCTATCACCTTTGATATATCTTCCTTTCAGTTGAGCTTTGTAAGCAATACTATCTTCAGTTGAAATTTTCTTTTCATAAGATGATCCACAAGATTCTTGAATATGATGAATCATAACTCTCAATTAGAAACATTAACGACTTTCTTCATGAATTGTTGTAATTTCTGCATGATATAAAGAAATAGCAACTATAGATTGCTTTGTGGATCACCATAATATAGCAATACCACCACATGTAAATAATAATCTATTTGGGATCTGACTTTATTTGGATCAGATAAATATCCTGCATTTGCATAATCAATTAGCTTGACATAGATTCATGTGAATAAAATAATCTCATTAGTTGTGCCTCGAAGATAAAAATAATATACTTAATTTCATTCTAATATCTTATGGTTGGTGATGAACCATATGTTGCTATAAGTTCATGAAAATAATATTATATTAGGTCATCTATTATTTAGCAATATGCATGTGTGCTTCTATAACACTAAGGTATGGTACTATTTCAGGACTAAGATCTTCGTAATCTTCTTTAAATCCAACGATCTAATAAGCATTAGTGTACTCAATATATACAATTTATATGTATAAATCACTTAAGAACTTATTCTCTATAACTTGATAAACAAAATTTTATCATTTAAAGATCTTTCACTTCAAATTCTTTAAATAGACACATAAACAAATAAAGTACTTTAAGAAATTTTGAAATAAATATATAATGCATATTAACAAACACTAATGCTCAATAAGAAAGTCTTAATATGATGAGCAAAAGAACATAAATATGTATATTAAGTTCATTGGATGTTGATATTTTAAATCTTTCGGGGATTTTTATATAAATAACATGTATCAAGACATCCATAAAATGTAACAATAATATGCAAAAACATCCATTAGAAGTATTCAACTTATTGTGTGCAAAAAACCTTTTCAGATATCAAAACGTAATTACATCCATTTGCATCAACAAATTTTGCACCTTTTGGAATTTAGACTTCAGGTCCATTAAAACATCTTCTAAAGTTTTAGCTACAAATTCAATAACCTCACGTTTTATAAATGAGTTCAATTTTGCCTACAATGCATTCTTCTATTTTAGCCAAACATTTTTTCATTGATATTCTTCAACGATTCTAATTTCAAGATCCTCATTATTATTCATAATATTGCGTGCTATAAAAATATGTTGTCGACAACTTCTTAGTATGATTATTATTCATAATATTGCCCATAGAAACATAATTTATTGAGATCTCATCATTTTCACCATTTTCAGGTATTTTAACTTATTCTGGAGTTTGAACTACTTTTGGAGTTCAAACTACTTCAAGAATCCTACTTATGTCTCTAATTTATTTTTCAAGAGTATCCTTTTTAGGATTATTTACTTTTTTAGCAATATTATTTACTCCTTCTCTTTTCTAGACTTTGTCTTTGGAATCAGTTAGTCTACCATGCTTCTTGCATGTTTTTGACTCATTTGATACCAATTCTAAATGGAGTATTTATAGCTGGTATAAGATTTTTTTATCCTTTTGTAATAGAAAATGCTTCTTGCAATTCATTAATTTGCTCTTATTTGCAAATGTATTATCATTTGAACTTCCAGCTCAAATTGTCTTGTATCTCACAATTTCATTTAACTCATTTATTTTTCATACAAAGATTCATTTATACCTAACGAATTTGACATCTTCAGGTGTCTGGACTACTAGTCCAAATACATTACGTTTGACTAAAGAATCTAACTCAGATCAGTATTGCTTCTTTCTATTTTTTCCTCAATCAATAAAAATTCTAATAAACCATACCATACATATATTTATTTAAAATATTGCAAACTAACAAAATTAGAGAAAATGTGTACGTGATGATTTTAAATCACATAAAAAAATAAATACATATGAAATGACAAATATGAATTCCAAGAAAATAATTCAACTACTCAAATCATCACTCAAGCGATAAAACTTTCCTCCATAATATTTAACGAAAATAGCCACACCCAAAAGCATATTATTTATAGGATCATGGTCAAATGAATGATTCTCATTAATATCTCCTTACTTCATTTGATATGTATTCTTATTGGAAGGGTTGGAACCATCATGGTAATGATCATTTTTCAAATTTCAACCACATCAATGGTCATAAACATGACCGTTGTCATACTCAAAATTATAATATAGAACATTCACTTCAGGGAATGAAGTTCAACCTATTGGGTGACCTTTGTGGTTTTTCATTAATAACCCATTTTTGTATTCAATCATAAGAATGCATAAACTTGATTCAAAATATCTCTTAAAACAATTCTCATTTTGCTACTATAGGAGCATATTCGAGAGACATAAAAAAATCGATAATGTTTTTTTCTCACATTTCTTTATTTCAAATTATGCTAAGATCAATTATATCTTTTTAAATTCAATCACGGTCTAAAGGTGTAGTTCTCTATAAACTATACCATAAATATTCATATAGAATATGACCATGGAAAATCATTAGTTTTGTACAATCCTTTAGGGATACTTGAATAGTAATCTATTCCAGAATTTATTAAGAGTAACAAATTTAGTATAAAACAAAATATGATAATTGTGTTAGTCAAATAAGATTCATAATAAAAATTATATAGATGAAACATTAAAATATTTCATACTAAGACTAACATAAAAAAAAACTATAAGAAAGAATAAAGTAATGAATTAGATTAATCCAAAATATGTGATAAGAAGATAAACTCTTTTTGTAGAACTTTTAAGTTGTTCAAGTCATCACTCATATGGTAAAGTCTGGTGCTGATAACGTGTTGTAAATAGATAAGAGAAATATAGAAAGATCAAGACAAGAAAATATGAACTCAAAATCTTATTCTGTATATCAGAGAATCTTTATATATTTGAGACTTGACAAAATATTTTTAAGAGTATTTTACGATTTATACAAGTAATTATTTAATATTAGTATCTATTAAAGATTATAACCTCTTTTAATTAATTTTTTTATTTATGTGAAATAATCAAGATAGTCATTTACCATATATAAAATATACATATTTTATAATATATATATATATAGCTTTATTAAGTTTTACAAAGAGAAGAAATTTTAAAAAGGTCTTCATCACGAATTTTATTGCTGCAGTGGTGTTGGTTGTTCTCTTCGCTTTACCCGGTTGCGCCATTAGTTGAACGATAGCTCATTAAAAATAAAATAACATGTCACGTTTTACAATTATTATAATTACAAATAAGAATTTCACAATCAATGCAATTTCATCCTCCTGATCCGAATCCCCATAAAACAAACAACTGACGACTTCTCTGTGTCTTTGTTTTTATATTATATATGTACAGTTGTATATGGAAGGGTCATTCTCTTCTAGAATCTAAGTTCCCCCTCTCCTTACCGCCATCGAAATTGATAAGTATTCATGGTTTACATAATTTAATAGCAGCTCCGAATTGACCAAGTTAAGAGCAGTCAGGTAAGTAGGACACATTTTGGGTGATGACTACCATTACGCATGCACACATGTACATTAGACATACCATTCTCATCAATCTCATCTAGAAGCAGCCAAATTAGTTAATTAATTAACGAGGCCATCCACTTCAATCAAATGCCTCGTGTAAAATCCAACACGGTGGGTGGGCATAGCGATAAACTACTATATTATTATTATTATTATTATTTACATCCATGTTTACCAAACAACATCTCAAAAATCACCCACGTGGGGGCAGCAATGTATTAAGTTATCTATCACATATTCAATGACTCTATTCACACATGCCTTACACCAAAGAGGGCAAGGAGTGAGAATTTTACACAAGAAGTGGCCTGCAGTCCAAGGGCGCGGTATTAAAAGGCGGCTATTTGGTCAACAAAACAATCTCCACCCCGTTCTCATCATCTGATTTGGTGATCGATGCTTCTACCCACCTTCCCTACGATACCCCTTTATATATTGCACAACTACCATACAACACATGCCTCTTGCTTGTTAGTAACCCAAACCAAGCCATAAACAAGTTTGCAAAAAGTAGATGGAAGTGGTGGTACCTAGTCCCACTGGGAGTCCCCCTATGGATCATTTCGATTTCAAGTACGGTGCAAGGATTTCGCCCTATCTCAGCGCTCCTTCTTCACCCAAGCGTTTTGGAGAATATTACTTGAGCGCTCCAACAAGCCCATCCAGAATGTCCGAGTTTTATAGCGAATTTGAATACTTTTCCCTTTCCCCTTCAACCCCTTTTGATTGGGAACACAAACCCGGTACCCCAAAAGCTGCCACAACAAATAACAGGGATGGTGATGGTGATGGGTTTGCGTTTTTTGTTAGTGAGGAATCAGAGAAATCGTCTCGTTCAGCGGAAGAGCTCTTCGATGGTGGCAAAATCAAGCCTTTGAAGGAGGACGAAGAGTTGTTGGAATCTGCTAGAAGCCCACTTCTGTCTCCGAAGCAACCAAAAAGATCTCCAATAGCGCAAGGGAAGAAGGTGATTCGCGAAGCTTTCTCACCCAGAAAGAAGAAAGAGTCGAGTAACCCTTTTGGTGGCAACAGTGAAGAGAGAAGAGGCAGGGATAGGACTCCAGCAACTGCGATTTCTTCATCGAGTTCGGGTCGCAGAGTGACGCGTTCACACTCTCCTCACAGAATATCCCACTACACATGGGAGGAAGAACCACACCAACAACCGCAGAGCAACAAAGAGGATTCCATTTCCAACAAGCCTTCACTTTCGTCCACATCTGCTTCTTCTTCCAAGAGTTCCAGGAAATGGAGATTGAGGGACTTCTTGTTGTTCCGTAGCGCCTCCGAAGGGAGAGGAACCAGCAAAGACCCGTTCAGGAAGTACCCTGTTTTGTTCAAGAAACCTGAAGAAGGGAAAACTTCGAGCTTTAGATCCTCTGAGAACCCCCCCAAATCTAGAAGAAAGGAACCCGTTTCCGCACACGAATTGCACTATGCAAGGAAGAAAGCGGAATCCCAGGATTTGAAGAAGAGAACTTTCTTGCCATACAAACAGGGGATTTTGGGCAGGTTGGCTGGCTTGGGATCTCTTACAAGATGATGCTCCTGATGCTTCTGTCTTCTGATTCAACTTCAACACACAAAAATTGCCCAAAACTCCCCTCAAAGAATTCTTTCTTTCTTTCCTTTTTTTTTTCTTTTTGCTTAAAAATTGTATTTTTTTTTTGAAATTTTAATATGCCTTTTATTTTATTTTATTTAAGGTTGATTTAAGTTTTGTAAACAAAAATCATTTTTCTTTTCTAGTATAAGTGTACTGATATATGAGTAAATCACAAATATTTCGTAATCAAGTTCAACGCTGTTCCCTGCTCTACATATGTATTTTTTTTTATTACAAATTATTTATTCATGCTTTATATACCAACATTCAAATTACTTGTACAGACAATCGCATGTGCCGCTAGGAAGACAAGTCTGTGTGTAAATGGGGGCCTAATGACATTATCTGTATTTAGAATAACATCGTGCCAAATTCAATTCGGTAATAATATTCAGGTGATTTTTTATTAATTATTTATCGGCAAAGAAATAATGATCACTTCTGAAGGAAACTAGAAAACGGATGCCAACTAAAAGATTGGATCAGACGAGATGGAGGTTCGATGTAGTTCATGCTGAGTAGGTGAAGGGCTTCAATGTCATGAACAAATAAAATCCCTTTCATTTTTTAATAGGACATAGTGGGGGCTGTAATGTAATCCAATCTACTTGGTCACCTAAGGCTAACTCATAACACATTCAATAATGTTATTTTCATACTTGAATTTATATGTTTTTTAACACATCTTTTTTTTCTTTTGTTGGGGGATTTTACTCATCTTTAATAAAAAAAAGGAAATGAGAGAAAATAGAAAGAAAAATTACTCTCTTTGCCTTTTTTCCATTAAAATAAATAAATAGAATATAAAAATCAAGTATATACTGCCATTCAAACTCTGAATGAGAAAATAAAAAATAAAGTTTTCAAAATAAATCAATATAATTTCCTACCATCCAAACTCTCATGTTAAAAAAAAAAGTTAAGTGCATACTGCGCACGTGAAGTAGAGATTTAAGTTTAGTAGCACATAAAAAGAGAGAGAGATTAAGCTTGGGAAATGGTGCACTGCTGTCATGTCTAATATAATATTATTTTTTGGGTACATATCTAATATAACATTTTATATGAGAGGGTATGAGAGAAAGAAGTTATTTGATTTGCCCGAGGCCACGCAAACCATGAAACTTTTTTTTTTTTAACAAGGGTTTTTTAAGCCTTAATAAAGAGAAGTATTTTTATAAGAAAATGATCATTTTATATTCTTAAAAAAAAATATAAGTATTATTTATATATTTTTTAAAAATATGATTAAGTAAAAAAATAATAAAAAAATATATATATAATAAATAATATTAAATAAAATATAAAAATATATATTTTTGTAAATTTAATGCACTATGTATTACGCCTATTATATTATTAATTTAGTAATTAATCAATGTTATTAATTAATAGTATAATTAATATAATGCATCTAACCGTACTTATGTAAGTATTTATTTTTACTCGAAGAAACAGATTCATGCGTCATTTTGCTTATTCTTTATTAATTATTAAATGGCCATTATATATTTTATGTAAATTAAATTAAATTAATTAATATTTAAATAATTATATAAATTTTTATATTATATAATTATTTATATTAAAAATAATAATATATTAATTTTTAATTAATTTAATCTACACAACTTATATAAATAAAATTTAAATAAATATTTCTCCACCACTATAAGCTTTTTCTTCCTTGTCTCATGCATCGAATCAAATGCATATGAAAAAGGGAAATTCATAATTCCACATATTACTGACTTTAAAATTTTAATGATCTGTCATATAAAAAAATAAATTAATGATCAGATTTAATTTAATTTAAAATTTACTTTAAATATTTGAAACTAATTGTAGAAAATATAATATAAATTGATTCATAATTATTTTTCGTGTTTGGACTTATTCAATAATAGAAAATTTATTTCATTATAATAATTTTTCTTTATTAAATTTATTTAAAATAAGTTAAATGATTAAACTAATGAGACAACATCATTAATTAATTTAAATAACTAAAATTAAAATCAAATCAATCAATAAGATTTCAAAATCAATTCATTTCCTATTTTATAACTATTCATTTTATTAGATAAAGAATTTTTTTTTATAAATTAAATCAACTTTCAAAATTTATTATTACAAATATTGTCCACAAAATCTTCTTTTAAATAATTCATATTAATATAGAAAATGGATTTCTCTTTTGGGTCTTCTAGCGGATAGATAGACATAGACATCATAAAAACGATGGTTGCGTTAACGGGCCAAGAATTTTGTTTTGGACTTAAAAAAGACCAAATAAAAAAATGGTGAAAGAGGTTGACTTCATTTTGAGCCTCCACATGACCACAGCCACAGGTAACTAATAGGCCCTATTTATTTGTCTTCATTCATATCAGATGAGCGAAAGCCCAAATTTATGAGGCCGACAACAATATTGGGAAAACGATGCTGTATGCTATTGAATTATGTTAACTACGAATTTTATTTTTTATTTTTTTTAAAAAACCTTATCCACATTACTCTTTTCTTGCTGATAATTAAAACAGGAAATAAAAATGCAACTCTTGCATTTATAAAACTTTATATAAGTTATTATGCTTTAGATAAAAGTTCTGTTAAATTCATAATATATGTTTAATATGTAAAAATGATTATTTTAATTTTAATCTCGTTGAATATGAGTAAAATTTTTATAAGAATTTGTGAAAGAGACATACGTGAGATGAAGACATTCCGAAGAATGGATTTCTTAGATATGATATGATAAACGTAATTTATAAATATTTTTAAATATTATTTTCTAATAAATATTATACTTTTATTTATTCTTACATTTTTTAAATAATATATTATTTTTCATTTATTCTCTTTATTTATTAAATTATTATATATATTCCTAAATTTTTTAAGTTTTAGGGAAAGTCCCATCATGAGACTTAGAATGCCCCACCGGTCCCAAGGGGAGGGAAAAGTAGATGAGACGAGGAAAGAGTATAATTAGATGTAAAAAAATTCTTGCATACATACGTATGAACACAAAAATTCTTCATAGATGTAACTCTTATTCTTCACATAACGTGGAATGACCTTTACAGCTAATGCTCAGTATTATTACTCGATATATATTCCCAGTTTTGCTTAAAGGATTCCAAGAGCTCAAGATATAATTCCACATTAGTATTTACAACAAAGCAATGTCATGGAAAGGTACGTTATATTCATTGATCATCATGGAAACCTTTTTTTTTTTTTGTCAAAGTATTGAAAGGAAACTGGGTTTTGAACAAACTTAGTCAAAAACACTACATGATTATCGTTTTTTTTTTTGGCAAGCTATGTCAAAAACACTACATGATTATCGTGTAATATAGCAGTACCGTTTCTGAAAGAATGTTTCTGTTATGTATATCTTCCCAAATGATCAACAAGCAATTTAATCTGTCACATACTACAAACTAAAAAAAGTAGTGTACAATCATCGATCCCATCACTACCCCCAATAATTCCAAGGCAATGACAACGAACCTTTGATTTGAGAATAATTTATTTTAGACTAATTCATTGATTCCATACTGCCGCTCTTCCGCTGATAATAATGTCAAAGTTTAGCCTAACTTGATGTTTCACTTGGAAAGAAAATCAGGGCCAAAAACAAGAGAGAGGAGCAAGTGTAAGGCAGAGAATAAACATTGCATTGTTTGCTCCGAGTAAGGACATACTTAGAAAATAGTGGCTGGTAACCAGTCACTGCTCTGGAACAGTAGACCAGAGTTTGTAGCGTTTTAGATCCAGTTAAGCAAAAATTATCAAATACTTTCGCGCTGGTATAGCTGGCTCCAATAACAGTTCTTTTCTTGGCCAGATTTGAAATCCATATCCATTAATCCACTTAAACGCACCATACCATAAACCAGAACTTTCTAAAGTAACCTCCACTTGTTACAACCTCCTGATTGATTATGATATGTTAACTTAATTAAGCTGCAGATTTTTTTTTTCCTTTTGCATTTATTATATTAGATATCCTAGCTAGCTCATGAATGATGCAATCAAACAGAAGCACATGAGGCAGAAAAATTAGGAATGCCCAAATCATACTGCTATGCACCATACGTAAAAGGAACTTTATTTCCAATGTATACTTGTCAACCTTTCATGGTACCAGGCTGATGCCGACATTGCTATTTCCTTTTTCATTAGTCGCGTGAAAGGTCCCCACTTTGGACATTAACCCAATTTGTTAATTTTGGACATTATTATTAATGCACCAATCATTTTTTTTTTTATCTTTTTCTTTGGTTTTTTTTTCTTTTCTGTGGGAGATATTAGTTTAAAGGATGGCATGCAGGTATGAAGCTATATAATAAGTTTTATTATACGAAAAGGATTAAATTTGCAATTATCATAATTTCATGAATGTAAGCTGTTTTTTGTACAAATTAATGAGACGCTTGTAGCCTGTAGCTGGTGTATGTGCAAAAAGCATGAGTAAGAAATGGAAATAATATGGAAAAAGGCAGAAAATGAAAGAAAGAGTCCCGCTTCGTACAACCGGGCCTCTTGATAATTTCTACTGCCTAACACACCTTTGCTGAATATGACTTATGGTCTGACACATTAAAAAAGGAGCAACTAAAGAGGCCACTGGAAAGAGAGAGTCACTTACAAGCAAAAGCAAATTTTCATGTACACAAAGCAGAAATGTTAGGGGAAGGATGAGCTTCATCTCAATAATTAGTGAAGGTTTGAGATGGGTTTGGAAAAGCATAAAGCAACTGATGTTGATACTCTAAGTAATGATCAGAGAGGCACATGCCAATCCAACATTACCACAATCCTTTCATCACCCCTTCCCCCTTTCTCTTTACTTCTTTTTTTTTGAGTTTTTTCTTCCTCAATAACCCCACAACCTGTGGTCCAGCCTGCCCTTATCTTATCACATCCAAGCCCCTATCTATTTCACAAACTTGGTCACATCAACCTTAACATCAAGCTTTAATCTCAAATTTTCCTTCACTCAAGCAATTTGAAAGGATCTCTTACAGCTCCCACTAGAGAGATTCCAAGACAACCCGATCAAGTGACCAACCAACTTCCTAACTCCTTTTACATGTTACTAGCTAGGTAGACCCTATAGTTAGCCAGCCAGACCTTCCTTTCTCTATATGTATGCTCCATCCTGTGAGCTGTAACAGCCATCTCCAACATAACATACCCTTTGTGTTTTCCTAGAACTAGAATTGTGTTACCTCCTCAGCTTAATATATATAATATAATATATAACATGCCATAATGCCATCTGTGCATTCTAGCCCGTGCTACCCGATGGAAAACCCAGCAATAGCATCTCTACTCCGCCACCATACATCAGGGGAGAAGCGCAACAAGTTCTCCACCGGTGGCCTCCTAAAGATGTTCAAGCTCTTTCCTATGTTGACATCAGGTTGCAAAATGGTGGCACTGTTGGGAAGACCCCGGAAGCCTATGCTCAAGGACGGTGCCACCACGGGGACAATCTTTGGTTACCGCAAAGGGAGAGTGAGTCTGGCCATACAAGAGGATACTCGCCAAATGCCAATCTTTCTTATAGAGCTACCAATGCTTACCAGTGCTTTAAACAAAGAGATGGCCTCCGACATAGTGAGAATTGCGCTAGAGAGCGAGACCAAAACCAATAAGAAGAAGTTGTTGGAAGAGTTTGTGTGGGCAGTGTATTGCAATGGCAGAAAAGTTGGGTACTCAATAAGGCGGAAGCAAATGGGCGATGATGAGCTCCATGTTATGCAGCATCTGAGAGGGGTGTCCATGGGAGCAGGGGTGCTTCCAAGCACGTCTGAGAAGGAAACTGCAGATGGAGAAATGACCTACATGAGGGCCAGATTTGAGAGGGTTGTTGGTTCCAAGGATTCCGAAGCCTTGTACATGATAAATCCAGATGGTGCTCAAGGCCCAGAGTTTAGTATCTTCTTTGTTAGAGCTCACTAGAATTTATTAATATATATAATATATATGTTCCCCTTAGCTAGCTTGCATTGTATTATTATTGTAAGCTCAAGCTTTTTGAAAAGTGTCATTAAATGAATCCCCTGATCACTCTCTCAACTCGTTAATAGTGTTTTTCTTTCCGTTCTAGTTGCCATTTGTAAGATCATTTCGTCACCGACAGTGGCTTTCTGTGTCTTGCTTTCCCATGTCTAACTAATATTCTGGCTTTCACTATACAAGACAAATGCCTTTGTCTGCAAATTGCAACTGCAGATACTTCTTTTTCTTTATCAAGTAACTATGTTTTATATGTTATAGTTTATAGCTCTAGACTCTAGAGTATTATGATTGCCAATTAATCCTGAAGCCGCCTAGTTTTGGATTCCCCTGAAATCATAGAAACGTCTTTTCTCTATAGGATAAAACTTTAAAGTTTAAACAATAAAAACTACATCATGTAATCACTGGTTTGAGATAACCTTTTTCTTTTTTTCTTTTTTTGTCTCCCGTTTATCCATCAGTAGTTTTGTCAGGCGAGAAGATTCTCGGTGGACAAAAGCCAGAGAGATTATACCGGAAAGAAAAATAAGGGGATTTTTAGCTCGGACGGCTGGAGAGATTTTTAGGTACTACAGGAGAAAGACATTTCTCTCTGTACACCACTGAATGTGTATTATTTCAGTTATTTAGGTCATAAATTCATTTTAATTCCATTCAATTGTACAGAGAGCAACAGTTCCTGAAGCACCTAGCAACCAGAAATAACTGAGAGATTTTAGCTTGACAGAATGAGGTGGCAGATAAATTCTTGAATAAGAACTTCTTTGTTACTTTAGAAATGCAAATAATATTTTAACATGTATAATGTTATGTAGATAATGTTAAAAATATACCTATTTTTATTAACACAATTTTATATATGTAAAAAAGAATTCAATGATTTGGCAAAAATTTCTCTGAGGTGTGGCAAAAAGCCTAAGGTAGAAATTCCCATACAAAAATTTCTGTGAGGTGTGGCAAGTTAGTTAAGTGAGGTAGCTTGCCACTTAACTTTTGATTAAGGGGCATAATGTGTAATTAGTATTTTTTTTTTTAAAGGTTAAACGAAGATAACTGCAACTTGAAAAACCTCAGAGCTGCTGCGGAGGCCCGATGGACGAATCAAAAGGCATGTTGAACCACGTCCTAGAGCACCATTGAATTCTCATTTCTCATAGCCGCCCTCACAGCTGAAGCCTTAATGCTAATGGCGACAGAGAGATCCCCATTTTGAGTCCTCAGAAACATGTCAGAATCCGTTTCTTCTAGTTAACAAAAGTGCTCCATCCAGTTATTAGCAAGTGGCAACGAGTCGTGCATCTGTATGTATGCCTGAATCTCCAAAGTTAGCCATGAATGTCGTTAATCTTTCTCAACGTGTGAGGCACATCAAGAAGGGAAGTCAAGAGGGAACCACTCAAGAAGAACACGATCAAGTACCTGAATGTTATGCGAAAAATCAATATTGAGATTTTGATGATGAAGCGGGTAGGAAAGACGGTTGATTTGGGTGGAAAGTACATAGAAGGCTTATATTTGTAGGAGATTGAAAAAGAGAGGAAAAAAAAAAGGGTAAGAAAATGAATTAATTAAATATGTATTTAGGATAATTATAAAAATTAAATTATTTTAATAATTAATTATTGTATAATTTTTTTATAATTAATTATAAAAAAATTATATTTAAATATGTTAATTAAAAAGTAATTTTAAAAAATTTATTTCGTTTAAATGATATAAAAAATTTATATTTTATATATTAAATTATTAAAATAAATGTAAAAAATTAAAAAAATTATTTAATTAAAAAATAATATTTATATTTTACTGTTAAAAATAATCTTAACAATTTTTTAAAAAATATTCAACCAATAACTTTTTTAAAAAAGTTGTTTCCGCACCATTTTTAACCATCAACAGCATTTATCATTTTTCTCAAACACATCGATTATTTCATTGCGACAGCTGGAAAACAAAAAAATTGTTGGTGGCTTGATTTAGTGCATGTTTGGTATGGCTTTTGATTAGCTTTTTTTGGGGAAAAAGCTTTACACTTAATCACGTTTTTGAAAATTAAATTTTTACACGAAATTCAATGTAAAATAAAAGCTTTTTAAAGATTTTTATAATCTTGAAGATTGCTGATTTTAAATTTTTATAGATTATTCCTTACATTTTGATATGTAAATACCATTTTGTCCTCAATCAAATAATTTTTTTAATCATTCTATACCTATTTTAGTAATTTAATGCATAAAAGCGATTCTTTTTTATATCATCCAAACGAATCGGATTAACTTAAAATCACTTTACAATTAATGATCCAAACATGAAAATGAATCAATTATAATCGATTATAACAAAAGCTTTTATACAATAATCGATTACTAAGTATAATCAAATTTTTACAGCTATCCCAAACACACCCTTAATCCGAACCAAACACACTGGAAATGTAAATTTCACTTTGGAAAAAGCTGGATTTCCCGGGGAAAGCCATCCCGGATGTTAATAGCAGGAATAATGAGTGGATCCTACGATGAGACCCACTTTCATTTTTGCATAATAATTAATAGGAGTGTCAAAATAAGTTAAGTCTAATAGATCAATTTGAATAGTTTGATAAAATAGATGGGTTAGATTAATAAAATACCAACTCAAAATTTACATAACCCGAATGAGTTGAGTCTGAATGAGTTGGGTCAGCCCATTTTTTTTAATACTACATAAGGCTAAATAGGTTGAGTTGGATTAACAAAATATCAATCCGAACATGACCCAAATAGGTTGACTCGAAAATGGCCCGATCCCAAATCTGCAGGGTCGGCCCGTTTTGACACCCCTAATTATTAGAGATACTTTTATTTAGTGGTGTCCAAGACCATCACATCCTTTTAACTTAGGTGGGTTCAAAATTAATTAGGATGAGTTTGGATTCTATAAAATAGATTTGATGTATTTTTGAGTAGGATTTGAATTATACTTTGGGTTGTCTCAACCCAATTTGGTATCTCAAATTATTTTAAGCCTGATATTTTTTTATAATTAATTATAAATAATAAATTTTTTTGACTTAAATTAATAATTTTTGTATAATATGATTATATATTTATATTGATATTATTTGTTTTGAAATATATATTATAAAATATATCTTAATTTTAGTTTCGCACTTCTATAATTTTATTATTTAACTATACATAATGTTTATATTTATATATTATATCTATTTATTAAGTTGTTTCGATTTAGACTAAGACGTCATCAAGTCATAATCGGGTCAGATTCAGATCTAGAAAAATGACTTGATCAAAATATCGAGCCGAATTTAGATCAAGTGAAACTCATCATAACCTGTCTCATATACATCCCAACTTCCATGTGTTAAGAAATAAGGCTCCCTAACAAATCGCTTTCACTTAAGATGCTACATAATTCAGGATTAAGAAATTTGGGCACTTTTTGGGGCTAAACAATATTTTCCTAAAAACTAAGGAATTCATGCAATCGTTTTATTCACTTAAGAGACAGATGCATGTAAAATAAATTAAGAGCAAGTGTACTCAATCATTAAGTAATATAAGACTTGAGTCCCAGTTATTGATCTCGTGAGGAATAAGTGGTAATTATTAGATTCGTAAAATTCTTTGTTATTCAGACAATCGAAAGTGTATGAAGAAATTATAAAACAAATAAAGAAAAAATAATGAACAATCAAACAAAGAATAGATAATCAATGAGAGAGAGACTAGGACGCAAAGTTCACTTAAATCCAATTATTTAGATTTTCTTTCATTTATGATGTAAGGTAATTATTTTGCCAATATTCTCTTACCTGTTATTGAATCCTAATGGTCATATATGAAACAATATTCTATTCCTAAATTAAATTACCTATTTGGTTATTTACTTGAATTAATTAGGAATGCATTAAGCCTCAATTCAAAAGATGAATTAACATACATGTCAATTTCATTGGTAGGAAAATTTGATGTTTAGTCATTTATCAATGTAATCATAGGCTTACCATATAGATCCACTCATTGAATGCGGATGGTCATCGGTTAAATAATGAATTAACACATGCCAAAAGTGATCAAGTTATGACAAGAATGCAAGTAATTTGATAGATCTTAAAAGAAATTACCTTAATCAAATTAGAAATCAAACCCAAATAATTTAGAAAACAAGATCCCCCATAGCCCCAGCTATGGGTTTAGCTACTCATGTTCAATACAAATAAACTCGTATCACAATACAAACCCATAGAAAGAAAACCAAAAGAAATGGGAAAACTAGAAAAAAAAAAAAAAGAAATCAAATCTCCTTTAATGGAGATTATGATCTTCTCGCCTTTAAGAATCGAATCCTCCATTCGAAGTCGTCCTCCAAAGTCTGCTGCTGCGAAACTACTCTCTCAAGATTAGGGATTTTCTGCTTGATGTGCAAAGTGCAAAGTCTCTGTGTGTTGAATTGTGACGCAACTCCCCTATTTAAGAAAAAGAACGTGGTCTGTTACGCAACCAATGCATAGGCATTGGCTTTCTAGCGCTCAAGCGCTGAGCCACTTAAGTCAAGACGCGCTACGTTACGTTCTGTGTGCTCAGGCACTGCATTACCAGCGCTTAAGCGCTGGGACAATGAAGTTACGCTACTAGATACGCTTTGGGCACTCAAGCTCTCCAGCACCAGCCCTCAAGCGCTGGTCGCTTGATGAAATTTTATGCTTTTTCTTACTCTTTTAAATGTCTATTCTTCTCCATGTGTAATTACCTAATAAAAACACACAAAACATGTAATAAAAAAATACAATTAAGCAATACTAAAAATATAACAAAACTTACGAATAAAGTTTAATAAAAAAATGAAAAACCAAAGAATTAAACCATAAAAATATGACATATTAATGGTTCATCAACTCCCCCACACTTGGGATTTGCTTGTCCTCAAGCAAAGAATAAGAATCAACAACAAGATCAAACTCAACATCAAGAAACATGAATCAAGGAAAATCCCACAATTTAAAAAATTCAAGTTCAACAATCAAATTCAATCAAGTAAGATCATTTAGCACTTAAAAAAATTAGAGGCTTGAATTTAGCTTGCAACTTTTCTCTTTACCAACTAATTGAGATCACTCATCTTTCTATTGCTCAAGTGTTTAAGGACGAAGAGATTACTCAAATTTCTCTTGAAAAATGCAATACCATAGGTTTGCTTATTAATCTCATCTCTACTTCCAAGTTCACATACAACACAAAAATTAAAAAGATTTTGTTTGGTTGTAACGGGGTCAATGGTATAATGAAAAGTAAGAAAAAGAATAAATAGGGGTAAAGAATGCTCATGGATAAATCAAAACAAAGTAGAATCAGGTTTAAAAGATGACAAATAAAGCATAATGCACAAAAATATAACAAATTCTCACTTTCAACCTAATATTTTCATTATTCTTCACCAACAAACTTTTTTTTTCTTCATTTTCTATTTTTTTTTCAAACTTTTTTCTCAACCCTTGAAGATAAAAATAACCTTTCAAAACTTTTCAATCAACACATCAGAGGCTCCAAAGAATCCAACATGATTTTTCAATTGAGTATTCAAAGAAATCAATTCCAGACTCAAATGAGAGCAACTAATGGATTATTTTATCAATGCAACTTTGAAAGTTAAGGAATACTAAAGTCTAATTGTCTTAATCATATTCAAGTCTGTATGTGAATCATTAAAGTCTTAACAAGATATCAAAGCAAGTCCTAACGCATATAAATCAAGAAAGTACTCATTGTACAAGAAAAATAGGATTTTGTTTATGAAAAATTCAATCATTAAAACTTAAAGCTCACTTTTCTGGTTAGAGTTAATAAAGAGAACAAAAGCAAAGCAGACATGACTAATTTTCAAATAAAATGTCAAATTTCATTTTACTTAAATGAAAAAGATTGTTTCACACAAAATCAACTCATGATCAATGAAATCCCCTTTAAAACATATCTCTATCAACTCAATAAATTAAGACATCAACACACAATTCTTGCTTGATTATCAACAATACTCAAGTGATCATCAATTTTTTTATTTTTTGTTTATTTTGTTTATTTTTTTTGTACAAAATTTATAAAATTACCCTCATACTTAAGATAAACATTGTCCTCAATGTGGAATAAAAGAAAATAGAAAGGATAAAGAAAAGAACAACACAACCTGATGACAAGTGATACAATGTCAGGCATAGAAGAAGCACAAGAGTCAGTGTTGTAGCAGAATTTGAAAAATCACAAGATTTGTTCCAAAATAAATGAGTAGCATCTAGAAAATAACAATAAAAATAACAAAAACAATTAAAGTAAGAAATAAAGAAGAAACACAGGTTGCCTCATGTGAAGAACTTGCTTAACGTCGTTAGCTCAACATTACCCTTTTTAGATAAATCAAGGTGGCTTAAAGTAAGAGAAATTGTGGAAATAGGTTTGCCCCAATGATTTAATATGTTAAGTTTTGATGATGACAAATACAAGACAAAAAGAATGATGTTTATGCTTTATAGTTGTACTTAATAAATAACAAATGTATCACAAAAGAATGTTGACCATGTTACATAAATGTGTTTAATGAGATATATGTAACATTCATCATATAATATATCCAATAATATTTTATATGAGTTATAAATGAATTAATGTTGGATATGTCTATGAAAGTCTTGTATGCATGTTAGACTAACTAGAGTTATACATTTATGAATCATGCATATGAAGATACTTGAGTTATGAATTTGACTAACTATGTTTGGTTAAGTGAGTAATACTTTGTAGGATAGTCCAAGTACCAAGAGTAAGCATTGCAACAAGAAAGCAAAAGATCACAACTATGCTCAACTCAAGGAGAATGAAAATGAAAAGATGTTCCAAGCATTTGCAAGTTTTGAAGAGAAGATTTTCTTTGGAAGCTTGGATTACATCAAGAAGTGATGGTGGCAAAAGATCTAGTCCAACATCTTCAAGAATAGCTTATAGGACTTAGATCTTGTGTAAAGGTAAAAAGGAATCACATTAAGCTCAAAAAAGTTTTTAAACATATTTATAAGTGTTTCTAAAATGTTTATATGCCCAACAAACTATTTTGGAAAGCTAGTTATGGTAATATTTCAAATCTATAAAAAATAGCCAAGTTTGTGTTTTGTAAAACTGACATATACTTACTCTTTTGATCATAACTTTTAAAATACTTTGAGTTTTACTTTGAAACTTATCTCATTTGAAAATAGACTCAAATATCTTTCCAATGACTGGTCATTTGCTTTAAACGGATAAGAAACGAAAAAGTTATGACCAATTAAAGTTTGAGTTTTGAAAATCTGACCTTTGGTTACTATTTTGATCATATCTTTCAAAATACTTTGAGTTTTGTTCTGAAACTTCTTTCATATGAAAGTAGACTCAAAGATCTTTCCAATGAATGGTCATTTTCTTTAATTGGATAAGAAATGAAGAAGTTATGACCTTTTAAAGTCGGTTTTGAAAACCAGAAAAGTGTAATCGATTACACAAGTCATGTAATCGATTACAACGCTTGACAAGCTGCAGTAATCGATTACACGAGTATGTAATCGATTACAAAGTGCCTGAGAAGCTTGTAATCGATTACATAAAGCTTGTAATCGATTACAAAGTGCCCAGAACGTTTCTAACGGCTATAAACGGCTAGTTTTCATAGAAAATCATTTCTAAACACCTCAAACTGCTCTAAAACTCATTGGGCTATAAATAAAAGTGTTTGGGCATCAAAAACAAGTTGGAGAACATTCTGAAAATTACCCTTGAGCATTGAAAACGAAATTCATCATCTTTTTCTCTAAATTCTTTGTTTTGAGCTAAGTGTGTAAATCCTTTATACCCATTGAGCTTCAACTTGTATTATCTACTCTTGAGAGAGTTTTCTATCATCTACTTTGTTCTTCAAGTTGTATATCCACTCTTGTGAGAGTTTCTATTCTTTCTCTTCATCTTGAAATCATTGTAAGAGGGTGAGGTATCCCTCAAAAGAGAAAAGGGTGAGGTATCCCTTGTAGTGAGACTCAAACACAAAGGGTGAGGTATTCCAAAGGTGTTGTGAGTGCTCTTCATTGTAAAGGTCATCAAGCACCTGTGAAGCTTGAAGAATTGGAGGCTCTAGCACAAGGGTGAGGTATCCCAAGGTGTGAGGAGTGCTCTTGTATGTACAAAGGTTTTTCTAGCACCCGTAAAGTCTAGGAGATAGTGAAGAAAATCTCAAGTTAAGCTTGAGGATCTGGATGTAGGCCACAAGTGGTTGGTGGTACGAACCAGGGATAAATTCTTGAGTTTGATTCTCTCTTCCCTACACTCTTTAAATTCAGTATTTGGTAGAATATATTTATTTATTGCATATGTTGATGTTTTGATTGTTACAACTTGATATCTAGCTTATTCACTTAGTTCATCATATATCCCAAGTTGTATTTGAGTAATCCTCAATAGTTGTACATTTATTAGACTTATTCCGCTGCATTTATTAATTGAGTTATTCAAAATGCATAATTTGTCAAAGTTGCATTAAAACTAGTCATCACCCAATTCACCCCCCCTCTTGGGTAATGGTTGTCATGGCTAACAAGTGGTATCAGAGCTTCGTGCTCTGGTAAAAGCTTAACAGCTTGGAGTTAAAGATCTTTGTTTGTTTGGCAACCATTACAAGCTTTTCAAAATGAATGGTTTTGAAATTAATAAACCACCATTCTTTGATGGTGCGAATTTCGTTTATTGGAAAGCTAGAATGGAAATTTATATGCAATCTATTGATATTGATTTGTGGGATATTATGCTTGATGGATTTACATGCAAATCAAAACAAACTTGGAATGACTATGATAAGAAATGCTTTTCATTGAATATTAGAGCAATGCAAATATTGAGAAGTAGTTTAAATGATGATGCTTATGCTAAAATTAAGAGTTGCTCTAGTGCTAAAGATATATGGGATACTCTTGATTCCATCTATCTTGCTAATAATAATTTTGTGCATAAAGTTGTATATAGAGAGCAAGAAAAGGAAAAGTCATTGAAGGAATATTGTTGTGCAAAATATTCTCAAAATGATGCTCAATTTGAAGAGGTGGCAAAGCAAGACAATAATGAGGAAGATGATGATTTCCTTAAAGAGCCAAGTATGCTAAGAATGGAGACTACTTCATATATGGCTAAAAAGGACTTTGAGGTAAATAATGCTAAACCATATTATAGTCCTTTTTATGATAAGCTACAATGTGCATATGATGAATTATATGATGATTTACTGAATTTAGAAAATAAAAATTTATCTTGTTTGGAAAACATTTCCTTCATTGAAAATGAAATTGAGATTTTGAAAAATGATTATGCTTTTCTTGATGAGGAAATGCCTTTAAAATGTGAAACCTTAACTTCTTGTGAAAAGTGCATTAATTTAGAAAATCAAGTTGAGAACTTATATTGTGAATTTGTCAAAGCTAATGATTCTAATTGCTTACAATCCATGATTATTATTAATAAGAATGAAATTGGTATTATTTCACATGGAAATTCAAGCAAGGCTTATGGCAAAAATAGTTTAGAATGTAATAACAACCAAAGGCTCAAGTTTTTCAAAAATGATCTTCAAAGGACCAAGCCATCATTGAATTCACTTATTTGTAACTTTTGTGGTCATCTAGGACATATTTCTCATCTATGCAATTATAGAAGAAATTCTTATATGAGAAATAATATGAAATGGGTTCCTAAAGATCTTAAATGCTCTAGTACTAATATTCAAGGACCCAAGATGAAGTGGGTACCAAAAAGTCCTCCTAGTGTTTCAATTATGCAGAAAACTTCTCAAAAGGATGGACAAATTGGTCAAGTAAAGAAGGAATCATCAAGGGAAATGCTTCCAAAGCCCATTGAAAGAAGTTTTGATCAAAGAAGGAAGATGGCTTCAACCAAAGCTTCTCAAGCACAAAATGTGGAACTTGCAAAGTTTAAAACACCAAAAGAGAAGCAATGGGCAAGGAAAAGAGTTTCCTTGATTAGCAAGGCCAAGGTATCAAATGTTTCTACCTCTTATGCACATTCACTTGTAAAGTCAATGAATTTGAGATATATTCCTTATAGGCCTTAGGTAAAGGATAGAACCATGTGTGCTTAGTAAAATTTGAATATTATATATAGCACATGATTATATTATTGTTACACCCTTTACTCACTACCTTGCATATCTCGTGATAATATGCTAGATAAGTTCACTTCTTGTTTGAAGAAGCACATTTGATAAAAATATCTTAGAACTTGGCATATTGGATAAATCATAACTCTTACTGCATAAAGTTACAATTCTCTGCATAATTTATAGTTTTTGCATAAACATGAGTTTTGGATCAAAAACTAGTCAGTTTTTATGCTTACATGATGTTTGGAATTGTTTTGGAAAGTTTTGGAATTAATTTGAAAGCTTTGAGTTCGGACCCTTATTGTTTGAAATGCAAAAACTGAATTCAGCAAACTTGTAATCGATTACAAGACCTCTGTAATCGATTACAGAGGCTCTGCCAAGCGTTCCAAGCAAAGTCAGAGAGCGTGTAATCGATTACACATACTATGTAATCGATTACAACGTCTCTAGAACTCGTGTAATCGATTACACCAAACATGTAATCGATTACATGGATTCTAGAGAATTTGGTAATCGATTACACATATATTGTAATCGATTACACAGCTTTAAAAATGGTTTTCAATGCTAAAATGATCATTTTTACTTAAGATTGTCTCAGTATATCATGAATGTATACATATTATTAGCTATGAGCTTAATGGTAATTGATTGTTTAATTTGTTGTGCTCAATTTACATACTATAAAAAAAAAATTTGAGAGCATAATGGATTAATAATCAATGACTAACCCCTATGGATCCAAAATTGGTGGATACCAAAGAAATTTCTTTGAATTGTGTTGTAGGGTGACCATTAGCTCAAGCATGCAAATGAAGTGAAAAACAACCGTGCTACTTGAGGTTGGGAAAACTTAAAATGGTCCAAGTTCTCCAAAAGTGATGAAAAACATAAAAAGAAAGACATGGAGAACCACAATATTCTCAAGGGGCCTTGAGGCATAGAAGTTGGAGTCACCTACAAAAACTCAAAGAGTATACTTTTGGTGATATCAATCTTTTATCCTTACTTATGCTTTAATTTGAATATCATGTGATATTTGGATAAGTAGATATTTGTTTTATGCCTTAACATGCCTTAAATTGTGCTTTTCTAGCATTATGTTTTAAAAGTGTCTTTACATATGCTAACATGTTAGATATGCACACAACTTGCTTGGAATGACATATTATGGTAATATCTTTATTCTTGAGCTTGTGACCATTTCTCCTTATTCAAATATGAAAATTTCACATGCTCATAAGTAGTTCTAATCCTTTCTCTTTGATGCTTAATTGTCTTATATATTTATTTGGAGATTGGAAAATAAAATGTCATATGTCTTTTGTTTGAAATTGCTTGACATGTTCATATCTTGAAAACAAGAAGTAAATGATTCATTTTGTGTCTTGAACTTGTATTTGAACTTCAATGGTTTTTACAATGAAGTATATCTTGAAATGAATCATAAATATTCATAAGTTATAGTTCCATGGTTTTTCAATTCTTTCACTACAATAAGAGATTTCTTGTTGTTGATTGGCATGTGTACATACTAAAATTTCTTACTTGATATTACATGCCTTACATGATCATTGTTTGCCCCAAAATGCTTATATAAGTTTTGATGTTGATCATGTGTTTCTTGATAAACTTGAATCTTGCCTTGAAAATGCTCAAATTATGCTTTTGGATTCAAGTGCATATATCATTATTTTGTTCTCTTTAGAGCTAACAATTCATGGTTGATAATGTGGTACATGTTTTACATTTTATATCAACCTAAATTATGTTTGTAAATAAGTTTAAATGATATTTGATGCTAACCTTTTTTTTGAGAACTTTTGAAATATAGTCATCAAATATTGAAATGTCAAGCATATGTGGATAAATGAGAAATGTTGAAGGAAGAGGAACATGAGGAGACTTTCTTCAAGTGCAATGGAATGAAATACTCAATGGAAGAAAGTACAAGGACATATAAATGAAGAACATTCTAAAGGAGCATCACTTTCTATCTAACCCAATAAGTATCTCTATCCCTAAACTATTGTGGTATTCTATATGCTATGGATTATACGATACTTGTTGATAAATTAATCTTAAAAGATTATATGCTTTCCTTACATGAGAAGTATGCTTAGCATTGACAAAGTGCCTAATTGTACATTAAATTACTAGTTTTGTCATTGCATATAGGGTGGATGATATTAGTTCTATATATGTTTTAATCTCTATAGCATATTTCATCAAGGTAAATGTTTGATATATATATGATTCTCTTGATCTATGGTTCTTAGTGGTATAAACTTATGAGAATCATGCTCTTGTTTTGAAAAGAATTTCTAGTTTGATTAATATTCCTTTTAAAAGAAGCTTTTCAAGTTCCATATCCTTGAGAATCTTTTGAACTTGTCTTAAGATTTAAAAAGTATTATCATCTCCTAATTGTCTTGAAAATTTAGAAATCATTCAATTTGTGCTATAAATGTAGTACTCTCTACATTGCTTTGAAATGTCTATTAAATTTTGAGAGAGTATTTAAGAAAGTTTTCTAAATAAATTTTTTGAAATGATTTATAGAGATCAATCTTCATACTTCAAAAGATAAGCCTTGTTTAAAAATATATATATATATATATTTTATCTTTTCAAGGCTCTTGTTTAATGTGAAAAAGAGGATATGTACTTTCAAATACTCTTTTGACTTAGATTTGATCACTCTCAAGGAATATGTGATTTCAATATAAATCTCTTCTACCCTTCTAAAATGCTTTTGAAAATATAATGTGTTATTATAAAATTCTTTTTGAAAGGGGAGAAGTTTTTAAAATGATTTTGTTTGAGGGATTAAGAATATGTATCTATGCCTTGCTTTTCTTTATAGTAATGTGCTTATATGATCTTGGCATGCATATTTCCCTTTATCTATCTTGTGCTTCAATAAGGGGAACTTATCTTACATATCATTCTTCCATATCCTTGTTGACTAAGAACATATGCATAACTATGTTAAACCATTATATTTGATATTTTGATAACATGCATATTGTGAGGGGAGCCTAGCTATTAGATTATTGCTTATATCTCTTGGCTTACATCCTTACTTGACATGAAGTGTTTTATTGTTAATACTATCAACATGTCAACAAAGATCATCGTTCATTCTCTTTTCCTATATCAATGAAAGAAGGTAAACATTCTTAAACTTCATATCTTTTGATTCTTTCATTGAGAAATGCTTGATATGTGACAAGTTGTATGATCTTTTATTTGAAAACCTTAATTTCATGATCTTACATGAATATTTTGTATCCCCTATCAAGTGATATCAAGTGGTACTTATTTATGATGTGGTATGCAAGATATTATATGTTAGACATAATTTCTTAAGCTTATTGCTATCATATGCTAAATGTTGAAGTACCAAAATATGACAAGTATTGCATGAATAATCTTTTATATCTTGAAAGCATACTTATTTCATCTCTCATTTCTTGAATTAGGTATATAATTAAATAAGGAGAGATAGTGATGAGTTGCATAACTTGAAGAAGTTTATGGTTTTGATGATCCTACTCTTTTTGACAACATGGTTCTTATCTTTAAGGGGAGAGAAAAATATTATCTTTCCTTCCTAAGCCTTTTTGTTGATGTCAAATAGGGGGAGAGAAAATTGAAAAGAAAAATATGTGCTTGTGCTTAATTGTTTGATATGTTTACATGAATATCTATCCTTATATATTGCTAAACATATTTTTTCTTTGGTAATTTGTCATCATCAAAAAGGGGGAGATTGTGGAAATAGGTTTGCCCTAATGATTTAATATGTTAAGTTTTGATGATGACAAATACAAGACAAAAAGAATGATGTTTATGCTTTATAGTTGTACTTAATAAATAACAAATGTATCACAAAAGAGTGTTGACCATGTTACATAAATGTGTTTAATGAGATATATGTAACATTCATCATATAATATATCCAATAATATTTTATATGAGTTATAAATGAATTAATGTTGGATATGTCTATGAAAGTCTTGTATGCATGTTAGACTAACTAGAGTTATACATTTATGAATCATGCATATGAAGATATTGAGTTATGAATTTGGACTAACTATGTTTGGTTAAGTGAGTAATACTTTGTAGGATAGTCCAAGTACCAAGAGTAAGCATTGCAACAAGAAAGCAAAAGATCACAACTATGCTCAACTCAAGGAGAATGAAAATGAAAAGATGTTCCAAGCATTTGCAAGTTTTGAAGAGAAGATTTTCTTTGGAAGCTTGGATTACATCAAGAAGTGATGGTGGCAAAAGATCTAGTCCAACATCTTCAAGAATAGCTTATAGGACTTAGATCTTGTGTAAAGGTAAAAAGGAATCACATTAAGCTCAAAAAAGTTTTTAAACATATTTATAAGTGTTTCTAAAATGTTTATATGCCCAACAAACTATTTTGGAAAGCTAGTTATGGTAATATTTCAAATCTATAAAAAATAGCCAAGTTTGTGTTTTGCAAAACTGACATATACTTACTCTTTTGATCATAACTTTTAAAATACTTTGAGTTTTACTTTGAAACTTATCTCATTTGAAAATAGACTCAAATATCTTTCCAATGACTGGTCATTTGCTTTAAACGGATAAGAAACGAAAAAGTTATGACCAATTAAAGTTTGAGTTTTGAAAATATGACCTTTGGTTACTATTTTGATCATATCTTTCAAAATACTTTGAGTTTTGTTCTGAAACTTCTTTCATATGAAAGTAGACTCAAAGATCTTTCCAATGAATGGTCATTTTCTTTAATTGGATAAGAAATGAAGAAGTTATGACCTTTTAAAGTCGGTTTTGAAAACCAGAAAAAGTGTAATCGATTACACAAGTCATGTAATCGATTACAACGTTGACAGAAGCCGTGTAATCGATTACACAGAGTATGTAATCGATTACAAAGTGCCCAGAAAGCTTGTAATCGATTACATAAAGCTTGTAATCGATTACAAAGTGCCCAGGAACGTTTCTAACGGCTATAAACGGCTAGTTTTCATAGAAAATCATTTCTAAACACCTCCAACGGCTCTAAAACTCATTGGGCTATAAATAAAAGTGTTTGGGCATCAAAAACAAGTTGGAGAACATTTTGAAAATTACCCTTGAGCATTGAAAACGAAATTCATCATCTTTTTCTCTAAATTCTTTGTTTTGAGCTAAGTGTGTAAATCCTTTATACCCATTGAGCTTCAACTTGTATTATCTACTCTTGAGAGAGTTTTCTATCATCTACTTTGTTCTTCAAGTTGTATATCCACTCTTGTGAGAGTTTCTATTCTTTCTCTTCATCTTGAAATCATTGTAAGAGGGTGAGGTATCCCTCAAAAGAGAAAAGGGTGAGGTATCCCTTGTAGTGAGACTCAAACACAAAGGGTGAGATATTCCAAAGGTGTTGTGAGTGCTCTTCATTGTAAAGGTCATCAAGCACCTGTGAAGCTTGAAGAATTGGAGGCTCTAGCACAAGGGTGAGGTATCCCAAGGTGTGAGGAGTGCTCTTGTATGTACAATGGTTTTTCTAGCACCCGTAAAGTCTAGGAGATAGTGAAGAAAATCTCAAGTTAAGCTTGAGGACTGGATGTAGGCCACAAGTGGTTGGTGGCTGAACCAGGATAAATTCTTGAGTTTGATTCTCTCTTCCCTACACTCTTTAAATTCAGTATTTGGTAGAATATATTTATTTATTGCATATGTTGATGTTTTGATTGTTACAACTTGATATCTAGCTTATTCACTTAGTTCATCATATATCCCAAGTTGTATTTGAGTAATCCTCAATAGTTGTACATTTATTAGACTTATTCCGCTGCATTTATTAATTGAGTTATTCAAAATGCATAATTTGTCAAAGTTGCATTAAAACTAGTCATCACCCAATTCACCCCCCCTCTTGGGTAATGGTTGTCATGGCTAACAGAAATAACATGACACCTTCTTCTTTTCAAAGCAGTGTTTCCTTCATTCATCAATGATCTTGGAGGTGCCTCCAAAAGCATTTTGAGCTTGATAAAAACTTGGTTGCTCTGGAAGTGCCTTGGCGCAAAAGATCTTACTAAAGCATGGTGGTTTCAGTTGATCACATATGAAAGACTAACTTGTGAAAGAGCATGGATCATAGGAGGACCTTTATCTGTTTCAGCAACTTGATTTTTTGAAAAGTCAACATCAACATTGTATGATGGTGAGGGGTATTTGATAGCTAAGGCTTCTTGCTTCTTAGCTTGAACAAAATTGATAGGGGCATGGAGATTTGACAATAGGGAAGATTTAGTCTCCCTAAAGACATTGATGGTCACATAATCTCCATTCACTCTCAAGATGATATCACCCTGAGGTACATCAACCACGACTCCTGAAGTGGCTAGAAACGGTCCTCCAAGAATGAGAGGAATATTATTGTCCTCTTCCATATCCAACACCATAAAATCAACTGAAAATATGAATTTATCCACCTTCACCAAAACATCCTCCACCACAACGCGATGGTAAGTGATGGATCTATCGGCCAACTGTAGTGAAATGTTGGTGGGCTTTGGTTCCTGCATTCCTAATTTCTTAAAAATAGAGAAAGACATCAAATTAATACTAGCACCTAAATCACATAAAGCTTTCTTAAAATAAGAGTTACCAATAGAGTAAGGAATAGTAAAACTCCCAGGTTCTTTTAATTTCGAAGGTAACTTCTTCAAAAGGATGGCAAAACATTCCTAATTAAGACATATCGTCTCAAATTCCTCAAACTTGCATTTCCTTGTAAGTATTTCCTTTAAGAATTTTGTATACTTGGACATTTGAGAGATGACTTCAATGAACGGAATATTAATTTGTAATTTTTTAAACATTTCTAAAAATTTAGCAAATTTATTATCTGGCTGAGTGTTCTTGAGCCTCTGAGGGAATGAGATCTTGACATATGGTGATTGTTCATATTTTGTGCGCTGCTCATGATCCTTCTTCGTTCTCTGCCACTTTGGTTCTTTCTTTTCAACCTTTCATTTTTTATTGATATCTTGAATTGAGACATCTTTAGTAAGAATATCATTTTTCTTTTACTCAATTCTTGATGGACTAGGTGCTTCATTTGTCTTTTCATCTTTCACAGTAGCTGACTCATCAAAAATATCTTTGTACTCTAGCATTTCCTTCTTCTTGGAGGGCTCCCAAAGTT
Organism: Ormosia semicastrata; assembly: GCA_029884595.1. Taxonomy (NCBI): domain Eukaryota; kingdom Viridiplantae; phylum Streptophyta; class Magnoliopsida; order Fabales; family Fabaceae; genus Ormosia; species Ormosia semicastrata. Next base: position 7,723,694 of record JAQQTO010000046.1, on the reverse strand, counting down.
CCTTACTACTTCTCAAGATAATTGCATGGACATGTTCCTTCGTATTAGTCTCAGTATTACTAGGCAATGTTCCTGGTGTCCTTGCTATCATCAATGTAGCCAACTAACTAATCTGAGCCTCCATGCTCTTTATTCTGGCATATGAATTCTGCATGTACTTCATTACCAAATCTTCAAATTCTTTGCAGGTGCTTGGAAACCTGGAGGTGGTTGTGGAGCTTTCTGCTAATTCTGCTGATAGCCCTGTTAATTTCCCCATTTGAAATTAGGGTAGTCCCTCCAACCAGGATTGTATTTATTGGCATATGGATTATACTGTTACCGGTTGGAATTACTAACAAAATTTGCTACTTTAGGCAATGGGGTAAAAGGACTACCAACTTGACAGTTTGCACTTATATGACCCTTCCACCACATACTTCACATATGATTGGTAGGGCTGCACTGTTTGCTATCATCAAAGTCTCCACATTTTTTGTCAATACTTCTAATTGACTCAGAATGGCTGTAGAAGAATCAACAACATGCACTCTAGCTTGTTTCTTAGACACCTGACGCTCATTTCGCCATTAATAACTATTCAGTGTCATTTCTTCAATCAATGCTTAGCTTTTAGTAAGTGTTTTCCTCCATATTGTACCTCCCGCAGCAGTATCAATAAGTGAACAGTTTGCAGGTGATAAATCATTGTAAAAAGTTTGAACCTACTGCTATACGAGAAATCCATAATGTGGGCATCTCCTCAACAACTCTTGAAAGTGTTCCCAAGCTTCATAAAGAGTGTCTATATCAAACTACACAAAAGAAGATATGTCATTCCTTAACTTAACAGATTTAGAAGGAGAAAAATACTTAGTCAGAAACTGCTGTGTCAACTGATCCCATGTAATAATGGAACCCCTTGGTAGTGACATTAATCATTAACTCGCTGATGCGCGTAAAATAAACTAAGAGCAAGTGCACTCTATCGCCAAGTAATATAGGACTTGAGTCCCAGTTATTGATCCCACGAAGAATAATTGGTAATTACTAGATTCGGTAAACTCTTTGTTATTCAGATAATCGAAAGTGTATGAAGAAATTCAAATTAAAATCAAAATAAACAATTAAAGAAAAGCAATGAACAATTAAATAAAGAAAATGTAATTAATGAGAAAGAGACTAGGGTGCAAGGTTCACTTGAATCCAATTATTCAGATTTTATTTCAATTATGATTAAGGTAATTCTTTTACTAATATTCTCTTATTTGCTATTGAATCTTAATGATCATAGATGAAACAATATTCTATTCTTAATTTAATTTACCTATTTGGTCATTTAGTTGAATTAATCAAGAATGCATTAACCTTCAATTCAAGATATGAACTAACATATCGTCAATTCCATTGGTAGGATAAATCGATATTTGGTCATTCACCAATTTAATCCTAGGCTTACCATATAGATCCACTCATTGAATGCGGATGGTCACCGATCAAACAATGAATTAACACATGCCAAAAGTGATCAAATTCTGACAAGAATACAAGCAATATAATAAACTCAAAAAGAAATTATCATAATCAAATTAGAAATCAAATTCAAATAATAAGGAAAACAAAATCTCTCATAGCCCTAACTATGAGTTTAGTTACTCATGTTGAATAAAAACAAACTCATATCAGAATACAAACCCATAGAAAGAAAACTCAAAGAAAAAGGAAAACTAAAAAGAAAGAGAAATCAAAACCCTTTTAATGGAGATTAAGATCTTCAAGCCTTCAAGAATTCTCTTTTGAAATCGCCCTCCAAGGTCTGCTACCGCAAAACAACTCTCTTAGGATTAGGAGTTTCTGTGCAATGTGCTCAATGTGTTGTTTGTGTGGTGTAACTCTTTGATTTAAAGAAAGTCAGACCTGTTGTTGCATAACCAGCGCTTAGGCGCTGGTTACTGGGTGCTTGGGCGCTCAGTCACTTAAGCCCAAATGCTCTGCTGCTCCTCTTGTGCGCTCAGGCGCTCCTTATCAGCTCTTAAGCGCAGAAACATTAATTCACCGTTCTTTTGTATACGCTTATGCTCAGCGCTACACACTTCAGAGCGTTAGTTTCTGGTGAAATTTTCTCTTTTTCTTGCTCCTTTGCATGTCCAGCCTTTTCCCCATACAAGTACCTGACAAAAATACACAAAATACTTAATAAAAACACATTTAAACAAAACTAAAAATATAACAAAACTAACAAATAAAATTAAATAAAAATGAATAAAAGGAATATGAAAAACTAAGGAATTGAACCATAAAAATAGGACATGTTGACGGTTCATCAACTCCCCCACACTTGAGCTTTGCTTGTCCTCAAGTAAAGAATAGGAATTAACAACAAGATCAAACTCAACATCAAGAAATATGAATCAAAGGAAAATTCCACAATTAAAAGAAACTCAAGTTCAACAATCAAATCCAATCAAGTAAGATCATTTAGCACTTAAACAATTAAAGGCTTGAGTCTAACTTGCAATTATTCTCTTCATCAAACATCTGAGATCACTCAACTTTCCATTGCTCAAGTGTTTAAATGTCAAAGAAATAACTCAAATTTCTCTTGAAAAATGCAATACCATAGGTTTGCTTATCAATTTCATCTCCATTTTCAAGTTCACATACAATACAAGAATCAAAAGGACTTTCTTTTGGTTGTAACGGGGCCAAGCATAAAATGGAAGGTAGGAAGAAAGGATAAAATAGGGTAAAGAATGCTCATGAATAAATCAATACAAAGCAAAACTAGGCTGAAAAGATAACAGATAGAGCATGATGCACAAGAATATAACAACTTCTCACTTTCAACCTAATATTTTCATTATTCTTCACCAACAATTCTTTTCTTTTCTTTCTTTTTCATTTTTTTCATTTTTTTCCTTTTCCAAACTTTCTTCTCTTTTTTTTATTTTTTTTTCAACCCTTGAAGACAAAAGCAACATTTCAAGACTTTTCAATCAACACATCAATTGCTCCAAAAAAATTCAACCTGATTATTCAATTGGGTATTCAAAGATATCAATTTCAGGCTTAAATGGGGCAACTAAAGGATTATTTAATCAATGCAACTCTGTAAGTCAAGAAAGAATTAAGCCTAATTACCTTAATCATATTCAAGTATGCATGTGAATCATTAAAGCCTCAATAAGATATCAAAGCAAGTTCTAGCGCACATCAATCAAGAGAAAACTCACTCCAGAAGAAAAATCTAATCATTAAGGCTCAAAACTCACTTTCTGGCTAAGTTGATAAAGAGAACAATAGTAAGCAGACATGACTAATTTCCAACTAAGATGCTAAATTTCACTTTACTTCAATGAAAAAAATTACTTCACACATTATCAGCTCATGATCAATGGAATTCCCTTCAAAACATATCTCCATCAGCTAGAATAAACCAAGAAACACACAATTCCAGCTTAATTACCAACATTTCTCAAGTGCTTCAACAATTTTTTTTGACAAAAATTGTTGACAAAAATTGTAAAAGTACCCCCACACTTAAGATAAATATTGTCCTCAATGTGGAAGAAAAAAAATAAAAAGGGGTAAGAAAAGAACAACACAACCTGATAGATAAAGACTCAATGCAGGAAAAGGAGAAGCACAAGAGTCAGCGCAGCAACACAATCTGAAAAATAAAATCACAAAACTCATGAGTAGAATCTAAAAGAAAAACAAAAATAACTAAAATAACTAAAATAAAATAAAAGAAGAAGAAACACAGGTTGCCTCCTGTGAAGCGCTTGTTTAACGTCATTAGCTCGACATTGCCTTTTCAGATACATCAAGGTGGCTTAAAGCAAGATAAATAGGAGAACGTCTTTTTCTTTACAAAATAATTCTTTCTCCCTTCAATAATGGCCTTGGGACTGCTTCCAACAGAATTCTGAACTAGAAAAGAGCTTGACTGTCCCAATTGCGCCTTAACTCCACTAGGCCAAGGTGGTTGCACTCGATCAACAGATGAAGGACCAATCTGTGAAGAAGCATGGATCTTAGGAGGACCTTTATCTGTCTCAGCAGCTTGACTTTCCAAAAGATCAACATCAACACTGTATGATGGCGGGGGGTCTTTGATAGCTAAGATTTCCTACTTCTTAGCTTGAACAAAATTAATAGGGGCATGGAGATTTGACATTGGGGAAGATTTAGCTTCCTTAAAAACATTGATAATCACATTATCTCCATCCACTCTCAAGATGAGCTCACCCCGAGGTACATCAATTACAGCTCCAGAAGTGGCCAAAAATGGTCATCCAAGTATGAGAGGAATATCAGCATCCTCTTCCATATCTAGCACCACAAAATCAATTGGGAATATAAATTTATCCACCTTCACCAAAACATCCTCCACTACACCACGCGGGTAAGCGAAGGATCTATCAGCCAACTGTAATGAAATGTTAGTGGACTGCGGTTCCTGCATCCCAATTTCTTAAACACAGAGAAATGCATCAAATTAATACTAGCTCCTAAATCACATAGTGCCTTATCAAAATAAGAGTTACCAATAGTGCAAGGAATAGTAAAACTCTCTGGATCTTTTAATTTCATGGGTAACTTCTTTAAAAGAATGACAGAACACTCCTCAGTAAGACATACAGTCTCAAATTCCTCAAGCCTGCATTTCTTTGTAAGTATTTCCTTCAAAAACTTCGCATACTTGGGCATTTGAGAGATGACTTCAATGAATAGAATATTAATTTACAATTTCTTAAATATCTCCAAGAATTTGGCAAATAACTGATCTGACTGATCGTTCTTGAGCCTCTGAGGGAATGGGATCTTGGCATATGGGGATGGTTCATAAACTGCACTCTGGTCACGATCCTTCTTCGCTCTCTGCCACTTCGGTGCTTTCTTCTCAACCTCTTTCTCTTGATTGACCTCTTCAGTAAGGACATCTTCGGTTGCATTCTCATCATCATGCACTGACTGAACAAGAGAATCTCTAAGCTCTGGCATCTCTTTCTTTTGTGGAAACTCCCCAAATTCCTTACTACTTTTTAGAAAAATTGCATGGGCCTGTTCTTTTGGATTAGTCTCAGTAGTGCTAGGCAATGTCCCTGGTGCCATTGCTGTCATCAATGAAGTCAGCTGACTGATCTGAGTCTCCATATTCTTCATTCTGGCATCAGAATTCTGCATATACTTCATAACCAGATCTTCAAAACTCGGCTTCTCTGCAGGTGCTTGGAAATCAGGAGGTGGTGGTGGAACTCTTTGCTGATTCTGCTGATAGCCTTGCTGATTACCCCATTTGAAATTTAGGTAGTCCCTCCAACCAGGATTATACGTATTTGAAGACGGATTGTACTGCTGCCAGTTGGAATTACCAATAAAATTTACTGCTTCAGGCTCGGGGGCAAAAGGACTACCAACTTGATAATTTGCACTTGTATGACCCTGTCCTCCACATGCTTCACAGATGATAGGTGGGGCTGCACTATTTGTTACCATCAAAGTCTCCATCTTCTTGGTCAAAGCTTCTAGTTGACTCAAAATTGTAGTAGAAGAATCAACAGCATGCACACCTGCTTGTTTCTTAGGAGTCTGGCGCTCATTCTGCCACTGATAACTGTTCAGCGCCATTTCTTCAATCAAAGTTTGACTCTCAGTAGGTGTTTTCCTCTATATAGTACCTCTCGCAGCAGCATCAATAAGTGAACGGTTTGCAGGTGACAAACCATTGTAAAAAGTCTGAACCTGCTGCCATACAAGAAATCCATGATGTGGACATCTCCTCAACAACTCCTGAAAGCGCTCCTAAGCTTCATAAAGAGTGTCCATTTCAAATTGCACAAAAGAAGATATGTCATTCCTTAACTTAGCAGATTTAGAAGGAAGAAAATACTTAGCCAGAAACTGTTGTGTCAATTGATCCCATGTAGTGATGGAACCCCTTGGAAGTGACGTTAACCACTGACTTGCTTTGTCCCTAAGAGAGAAAGGAAATAATCACAATCAGATCGCATCATCTGTCACTCTGTTGTACTTGATGGTATCGCAGAACTGCAAAAACTTGGCCAAATGCTGATTAGGATCATCTGAAGACAATCCACCAAACTGAACTGAATTCTGAATCATGGAGATCAATGCTGTTTTTATCTCAAAATTATTAGCTGCTACAGCTGGTCTTATTACATTTCCTCCATACCCTTCAGCAGTGGGCATAGAGTACTCAAGCATGATCCGCTCTGCTAGGATAACTCTTTCTTCACGATTGGCCTCAACAACTGGTTGTCTCTCCATCCTGTTAATATCTTCTGTCACAGCTGTAATAAAAGTCTGCTTCTTTAACCTGCGAGCTATTTTTTCAATTTCAATATCAAAAGCCAAATCAAGATACTGAGATCGAGTAAGCATAAACAAAAATAAGAAGTGAAAAATTAAAAAAATAAATAAAAAATAAATAAAAAATAAAAAATAAAAAATAAAGAAAATAAAAAATAAATAAAATAAAAATAAAAATAAAATAAGAAATAAAAGAAAAGTAGCCCTAAATTAACTAGAGTTTTTCGCTTCTAATATTACCAAACTTATTCCCCGGCAACGGCGCCAAAAACTTGATGCGCGTAAAATACACTAAGAGCAAGTGCACTCTATCGTCAAGCAATATAGGACTTGAGTCCCAGTTATCGATCCCATGAGGAATAATTGGTAATTACTAGATTCGCTAAACTTTTTGTTATTTAGACAATCGAAAGTGTATGAAGAAATTTAAATTAAAATCAAAATAAACAATTAAAGAAAAGCAATGAATAATTAAATAAAGAAAATGTAATCAATGAGAAAGAGATTAAGGCGCATGGTTCACTTGAATCTAATTATTCAGATTTTATTTCAATTATGATTAAGGTAATTCTTTTGTCAATATTCTCTTATTTGCTATTGAATCCCGATAGTTATGGATGAAACAATATTCTATTCCTAATTTAATTCACCTATTTAGTCATTTAGTTGAATTAATCAAGAATGCATGAATCTTCAATTCAAGAGATGAACTAACATACCCCTCAATTCCATTGGTAGGATAAATCGATGTTTGGTCATTCATCAATCTAATCATAGGCTTACCATATAGATCCACTCATTGAATGTGGATGGTCATCAGTCAAACAATGAATTAACACATGTCAAAAGTGATCAAATTCTGACAAGAATATAAGCAATATAATAAATCCAAAAAGAAATTATCATAATCAAATTAGAAATCAAATCCAAATAATAAGGAAAACAAGATCTCCCATAACCCTAACTATGAGTTTAGTTACTCATGTTGAATAAAAACAAACCCATATCAAAATATAAACTCATAGATTATCACATTCATTATCCAAAAAGATTAACTATCTTAATGATATGCAAATGCATTATTAAATGATAATGAAAAAAACTACATTGATAATATATTACATTTAAATTTAAAAATTTAATGAGATTTATTCGTCAAGACAGCTTAGATATTTTCGAGCATTGATATCTGTCTTTTCCTCCAAGTTGTTAGAAAAAAGAAAATAAATAAATAAGAATTAAAGTGATGTACACTGTTAACATAAAAAAAAATTACACTAATATTTAATTATATGTTATCACATCATTTAATGAATTAAAATTTATATAAGATGTCAAATTCATTAAATGATGTGGTAACACATCATCATTAAATGTCAGTGTAAAACTTTGTTTACACTGAATCAAAATTAAACTTAATAAATAAATACTAGATTTGCTTGAAAAAGTAGGTTCAATTTTTAAAATAAGTTAAAATATATTTTTGGTCCTTATATGTAATATTTATTTTTAATTTGGTCCTTATATGAAAAAGTTCTTAATTTAGTCCCTATATGTATAAATGTTTTCAATTTGGTCCTCACCGTGAGTACAAGGACCAAATTAGTGAAATTACTATGAAGTATAAAAGTTAAAGGATAGAACTTGACTCCAACTTTAATTAGAGGGAATCCTTTCAACTCCCATATAATTTGATATCACATATTCATTATTCATTTAATATGTTGTCATGTGTCAATTGATTTAATTAAATGATATTAAAAGTAACACATAGTAACAAATTAAATAAATAATGGACACATGATAATGGATTAAATGGGAGTTGGAGAGACCATTTCCAACCAGAGTTGAAACCAAGTTCTGTCCAAAATCAAATTAAAAATGAATGTCATATATGGACATTAAAAATTATATCTTAACCTATATTTTTTGTCTCAATACACTACATTCATTTTTAATTTGATCATTATATTTCACTATATTATAAACAAGCGAGGACCAAATTAAAAATGATTAACATATAGGGATTGAATTAATTTTTTTCGTATACAGATCAAATTAAAAATTAATATGACGTATAGGACAAAAATATTTTTTAACCTTTTAAATAAAATAAAATATATTTTAGCCTTAAAATCAAAACAAGGATTATTTTTATTATTAGTCACAACTTAAATTGAAAATCAATTTTATCATATCTTTTTTTTTTTTACTTTCTTGTTTTTTTTTTTACTTATTTAACAAAGTCGGTACTCGATCCTAAGAATAGAGCATTGATCACATACTTTTGTAATATATATCACCTTTTTTTTCAATAACAAAAGAAGAGAAGTAAATATTCAAATAATAATAATATTCACATATCACTTTTATTAAATCATTCTTATATTATTTCTTATTTAAATAAAAAAAAATAAAAAATAAACTTTTCAATACATATTCTCTCCTTTTTTTTCCTGTATTAATGAAGTGTAATAACAGGTATAAAGGAAATGGTGTGTTTAATATTCATTCTCCATATTCTAACACACAACCTCTATTTGTTTTTCCCAAACAAAAATGTGTATGGAAGATATGAAGAAAGTTGTATACATAAAAACATTTTCCTTTTGCATGCGTAGCGCATTGTTTATATGTCATTATCATACAACTCAACCGTACTCATAATAAGAGACTGATTATGGGGACAGAGGTAGGTATTTGGTGTCAACTCTTAATCCAGCGATCAGACGGTAGACAAAAGATACCCATTGATTATTTCAATGAGTGGTATTAAGAAGAAATATTTTATGTAAATATTAATATACACATTATATTTATATTATATATTAATAAAAAAATATTAAATTATTTTATATATGATTATAATATTCATGTGATATATAAAATAATTTTATAAGTGGATTAAATAAAATTAAATGTATTTTAATTAAATGAATAATGAGATTGAATAATAAGAGGGTTATACCGAAAAATAATAAGAAGGGAATCGTTCTTTGTTATTTAGAGATTTAGAAATTTATGACCGAGACCCTATTTTGATCTCTAATATTTATTTTTATTTTTACTTTAATTTGTATATTTATAAATACACTTTAATTTAGTTCTTTTATCTACATATCTATTAATTAATATCTAGTACACGAAGATATTAATGAGTTACCATTAAAAATAATATGACATCATTATTTGTCAATGTGATAATTTGATAAAAAGATAATTAGATGAATATATTTAAAATTATGTTGTCTCATTCTTTACTTGTCGTTTTTTTTTTAAATTCATCTAACATTTCAAATGACAAGTGAAAAAATAAAACGATATCATTTTAAATGTATTGATGTTTCTGTCATTTTTTGTCAAGCTATTAGGATGGCAAATAACGTGCCACATCATCTCTTTCACGAGTATATACACAAATAAATTAAATTAAATTGAGTTCATAAAAAAAGGATTAAAGCAAACAAAAATGTCAAGAGACTAAAATAAAAATAAAAGCAAAAACCAAAAATAAGATTTTAGTCAATATTTATTCGTGGTATTAAGAAAATATGAGGGAAATCCTTCCCTCGATCACTCACAAACTCTCAAATTTTGTTCCTTTCTAAAATGGGACGATAATGAGGGGATGTCTTCATTTTCCTTCCAAAACTTGTCATTTACTATTATGTCATATACATTTTGTTATTTTAAAAAGGTTAAGATTTGTTTTAAATTTTACTGTAATAACATTTTATCTTCTAATTTAATTAATCATCCAAATATGAAAATTACAAGTTTTATCTTTCCTTCCATTCATTAATTCTCACATAATAAAGTCTTATTCTTTTCAAGATCCCGCTCATAATAGCAACTTTATGATACCAAATTGCCAATTATCTAAATATGAGAAAGATAACCTTTTTTTTTATAACTAGTATTTTGTGTCCATGCAATACATGAGATAAATTAAAATATATTAAAATTAAAAAATATATACTTACTCTAGAAATATGACATCTTGGATAGTTTAAATATAATAAGTTATAATTAGTTAAGTATATAGTGAGACCTATTCAAAATTATTTTTTTATTTTTGTTAATCGGCTTTTTCCGTATATGATAATCGACTATATAACTCCTCTTAATAAATATTTTTTTATATGATCTCTCAAAAAATAATTAGTTTATATAGTTTCAGATAATTTTAATTTTTGATTCTATTTTTTCTTTTAATATTAATTTTTACGTGTTTATTTATTTATTTATTAAAATTTTTATGTGTTTATTCATTTAGATATTTTATCTACTTATTATTAAGAGTATACTAAGTTGGCCCTTAATGTTAAATTATACTAATAAAATAATCTTAAATGAATAGATATTACAATGACAAATAAAAAGAAAATCTACTAAAAATTGAAATGTTCAATAACAATAAAATCAAATGATACTTAATGCATTCAAATACCCCATCATTTTATAACATATGTATTTAGTTTACACAATTTAAGTAATGGCAAAACTTAGGTAAAATTACTTAGGTATTTGTGGTGCTGTTCTCCAATAAAAATATGACATGTGTACATTTTTTTACAACTCATTAATAAAAACTTAAAAAATGATGATTAAGTGGTTAAAATCTAATACACATGTTATATTTTTATTAGAGAATAAGACACATGTCATATTTTTATTAGAGAATAACATCACAAGTACTTAAAGAACTTTACATAAGTTTTGTCTTTTAAAATGTAAAATAACACATTAATTAAATTAATTAATTGACATATGACTTCTTAGATTCTTTAATCTTATTTTTTTTACAAATCTAATCTATTTCAATATGACACATAATTATAACTTGCCTATTACATTTGCTCCATTAATGTTTTTGTTGAGGTTAATTTCTTCTATTATTTGTTCTCAAAATTATCTCAACTCCTACAAATAATTTTACTCAAAACATCATTGAAACCTCAATGTTATATGATACGGGTTTTCAAATGCATTTAAACGATTTTACTAAACAATCTTTATTATAAATATGAACTATTTTAATTGATTTTATCATGCCATTTTGTAAATTTTTTATTCCATATATGTAAGTATTAATATATTTCCATTTAAAGTTTTTAATGTCATGAAATATAAATATAAAATATTTAAATGTTATATAGTATATATATGAAGGAAAAAATTTAAAAAAACTTAATAATTTCTTAGTTTTCTCATAATAAATTACATTTAATTAATTTTACTATATTTTCATACAAAAATTTCACTCCAAGCGTGATGTATATATTGAATTTTTTTAAATAATATAGAATAAATATATATGAACTAAATATAATAATTTGAATATAGAATTAATTAATTTAAGGTAACAAAGATATATATATAGTAAAAATGATATCGACATTTACGAAAATTTTAAAATTTTAATATCAATTTTTAATTAAAACAATTAATAACGTGATCAACTAAAAATAAGTGAGAATTTTATCAATTTATGTGAATATGAATTAATAAGCATATATATATGTCAATGTAAGTGATTATAAATTTCTATATTTGTATGTGTGGATAATAAATTTAATTTAGACTTGACAACATATATACATTTTTTTTTAAATTACAATATGAGATGACACATGATCATTGTTAAGATTATGTATTTAACACATGACATATTTTTAAACATATTATTTTATTTTTTTCATATTTAATTAAACATTTTTTCTTTGTATTTTCAAATATATTTGGTTTGTTTTGGAGGTTATTTATTTATTATTTTTTACTAACTTATTATATATATTTTTTGTATATGTGGCAATAGTCACACTAATTTATATGTAAAAAAAAATATCACATCAAATAATACGTGATAAAAATTTAATTATTCTATTTATCATACATCAACAAACTAAAACATTAACTTATTAACTTAAAAGACACATAATAACTTTTTAAATCAAATATCTTCATTTTTTGTATTATTATTGATAATTGGTAATTATTCCTTCAATTTCTTTTCTATTCCATAAACATAACAATAGCTAAACATTATAATGATTTATGAAACTGTTGGAGCTGGAGGAAATGAGTAATTATACAAACATACATAGAAAAAGTTCCGTATAAATTTTATATAACCTCAATACAATCATTTATTTATTTATTTTTAATCTTTCATCTACTTTCTTTATCTCATCCAATAATTAATATAACATTTATAAAATATTTATACACGAAATATTTGCACAAGCAAAATTTTTCAGAAAAAGTTGGCACAGTAACTAATACAGAAAGATTACATGCACAAAGAATTTGAGTCAAAATCACACACAAAAAAAGGATCAACTAAGATAGAAAGAGAAAAAAAAAATGATGAGTATTTGATTTTTGTGAGATTCCTGTAAAAACATGTCCTTACATCTAACATTCCTGATAGCTAGTACTAACTAGTGTGACTTGGGTGAAAATAAGTTAAGTCATATCAGACTTTATATTTTAAACGGGTCTAATTTTTGCATAATTTTTAAATATAAGACATGAATTTAATCTATTTATTTGATATAAATCATTTTTTAAGATTTAATTTAAATTTTTTAAAAGTTTAATTTTATCTAAAAGTTTATTCAAAAATTATTTTATAATAAAATATTTAAATAAATCAATATATCTAATTCAAATGGGCTAATAAGATAAAGTTAATGGTCCTAAGCTTTTATATAAGCTCATGAACTTAGATTTTAAAAAATATTATATTATTTATTAAATTAATTATATTATATAAATATTAAAATTTTATAATATATATAAAATAAAAATAATTATAATTGAATAGGTTGACCTATTAAATTTAATTTTTTTTATAAATTTAAAATTTAACTTATTTAACTAAATAATCATTTTAAAAAGTTTTGATTTGATTTTTCTTTTATTAAACAGTTAAGTCAAATAATAGGTCTCACGAACTCCTTAACTTATTTTTACCTCTAATTTTGGTTATGAAATGACAAAGGGCTGAACTGTCAACGGCACAATTACCAAATTACACATATCTTCCTGGATATGTCACCGAGTTAGATCCATTCGTCTGAAAGACGGAAAGAAATCTTTAGGACCATTTCTTTTTTTATATATAAAGGGAGGGAAATCTTTAGTAACCTTCCTGGTTCGTTTGGACCATGGAGTGCCAGTCTCGAAACTGTTTCGCACAAATGGGATGAGAGTGAGCAAACCATTAGAGCAGGAGTGAGACCGGCAAATTTCTGGTAACCTTAGTATTGGAGAAAACTACATTTATATTAAAGCCCATACTTAATGCTTCCGATATTTTGCACTTTCTCCAACTGAAAACCAAGATTCACAAGAATCAAGTCCACCCTACTTGGGTTAATAATAATGGGCCATCGATTGGGTCTAAGTGAACCTTCGTTATTCTGAAGAGTAAATTCCATCTTGAGCCAGCCCACGTTGTTTCTTCCTACATTTCAGGAAATTGATGTGCTGTTACTGTTTACGGCTATAATTTTATATGTGACAATTTACATTTACCTCTAAAGTTTTAATTGGTAACAAAATTGTTACAATTTATTCACAGTTAATTTTTTTATTGGTATAATTAAACTGACAAAGAGGTAGTGGTAGATGTAACTCATAGGATTTAAACTAGACGGATAAAATAGAAGAATATTTCAAGAGTTATTTGTAATAAAAAAATATCTCTCAAGTTTAAGGATAAATTTTACCATACAACTATAAAGCCCGCAATATTATATGATATTGAATATTGAGCGATAAAAAGCTAACAAGAGTATAAGATCAATGTCACGGAGATGAAGATATTACGCTAGATGTGTGGCCATACAAGACAAAATAAGATTTGGAATGAATGCATTAGAAAGAAAATAAGAGTAACACCTATTGTGGAAAAGATGAAAGAATCTCAGTTTAAGTGGTTTGGACATGTGAGGAGAAGACCATTAGAAGCTCCTATAAGAATAGTAGATTAGGTAGAGAATAACTCAATAGTTAGATGTAGAGAAAAATAAAAAAAAAGGTATAGGTGAAATGATTAAAAAAATATATATTTAAATGACATATCTGAAGACTTAATTTATGATAGAGTACAAATGACATTATTTGATCCATATAACCGACCCACCTAATAAAAAAGACTTAATTATTGTTGTTATTGATATAATTAAATTATTTAATTATAGAATTCTATTATCAACTCCCAAAATACTATAATAAAAAAATAATAAATTATACTAATAAAAATACAGAAAATACATTTTTTTAATCTGCCGTTTCAATTTGAGTGTACCAAACGTTATTCAATTAATTAGGAAATAGTTGTTCCCACTTGGCAGGGCAAGAAAAATTCATGCATAAATTTAGTACACAAACTATGTAGAATAATCTAATTATAAACTAATACATTATTGTTTTAAAAGTAAAGTAGTTATTTAGTACAGATGTTTATATAATAATTTAATATAAAATAAGAATATATCAGTATGCAAGTCACTTAGTTTATATAATTTATATAGATTAAGTCTCATAACTTATATGAGAACAACCTAATTCAAACGGAATTAATTTCATACGTAGAAGTATCTTATAGCATAGACAAAAATGAAAAATTATATAGAGTAAATCTCTGCAAAAAATATATTACAGACTACAGAAAAGGTATAGAGAAAAAATATCATTATACACTTTTTTTTAAGATGTATATATTATTAAAAGATGTCAAATTTAATAAAATAATAATACAAAATATGATAAATAATATTTAAAAAATATGAAAAAATATACATATTATTAATAATAATAATATCATAAATGAAAGCAGGGGCATAGTACGAAAGAGCATTGAGCAGCATGGATAAGACAAGGAAGAGGAAGTGTCACAAACCAGCAGAGCAAAGATGAAGCAGCATTAAACCAGTGGTTGACCATTCCGTGAGCAGTTACCACACGCGGAATGGAGTGGGGCCAACCCGACCGGCAAATGGGTTGGAAGGGGGCATCGAGGGACCCACTGATGGCAAGCTATCACACGCCTCAATCTCTTCTTACAAGTATTAAAATCTGCATCAAACATTCATGGTCCAATTCCAGGCCCCACCTTGTAACTGCCTCTCTGTCCCGTGTACGCACCAGATTTATTAGGATCCGACCCGACTCAATTTAGAACTTAGAAGCTAGCACACTGCAATCATATCATATATATCCTCTCGCCTCGTATCATATGCATTATTATTATTATTATATGTGTGTGTGTGCTGTGTTCCATCTAATTCCAATCTAACTGACTTGTAAGTTGTAACAATAAGTTATACGGGAGCCACAGCAAGTCGGTGCGTTAGAGTTTGGTGCCAGCTGTTTGTATCAACTGCCCAACTGCTTCTCCTTCTTTAGGATCACAACCCAAGCCACAACCCTCCAAAAGCCCATTTATTTATGCCACGTGGGCGGCTACTCTACCACCATCCCTCCCTGTGCCTCTCGCTCAATGTACCTACGCCTTCCCCCCAAGGCCCAAACTCTATTTTTAGCGCGTGCTTTAAGTTACCATAAAACAAAACTAACATGCATATAGCGCAAGCGTTAACAACTTAACGGAACATTCCTTTCTTTTACTCATATTGTCTCACCACGAGCATTTAAGTCATAAATTC
Organism: Ormosia semicastrata; assembly: GCA_029884595.1. Lineage (NCBI taxonomy): Eukaryota > Viridiplantae > Streptophyta > Magnoliopsida > Fabales > Fabaceae > Ormosia > Ormosia semicastrata. The sequence continues at coordinate 7,707,702 of JAQQTO010000046.1, read as the reverse complement.
TGTCTTTTGAAAAAATGGAAAAATATATTTTTCAAAGTTGAAAATTTGACTCCTTTGCATTATCAAGTAGTGAGTGTCTATTATTACTTTTTTTATTTATTATCACTCATATTTATTTAAATTTTTATTAAGTGAGTTATTTTATATTATTAGGTTAAAACAAAACTAAAAATAATTTAATAAAAAAATTATAATAATCACAAAAAAGTAACCATAGACATTCCTTATCAAACAAACTACACAACACACACTAGCATAAATGATCCAATAAGTGTTCCAATAAGATAATAGCTCAGGTTCAAATCTCAGTTTGACACTCTCCGTTGTCCTTACTATAAGTCTAGCGTCAAACTATCTACGCTAATAAAGATTATCAAGCAAATTGTTGAAAAAAGGTTAATCCAAAGGGCAAAAAAAAATATATTGCTATTCACGTCAGACCAAAAATAAATTAAACTCTAAAGATATTCTTATATTTTAATATATTTGTTGCTTTAACAAATAATTTTGTTTCGGTTTATTTTTTATTTAAAAAAATTAAAAATCATTATTAATTATGTTTTTTAACTTTATTCTTTACTATTAATATATTGTATAAATAAAATAAAAAACATTAATAAAATAATAATACTTTAAGTATTTTAGTAAAAATTAATTTAATTAAATATAATTATATTTTTTAAAATTAAGATTGTTCAACAATCTTTTTAATCAAACTAAAAACAAAAAATATTTTATAATAGAATAAAATTTGACGAATAATAGACGAGAAGGCAAGGCACGCAATAAATATTGGGAAGTTGAATGAACCAAGAAAAATGATATTCATATCTTTTTTTTACTACTTTTTATATTAGTTTTTAATAATTATAATTAAATAAAAAAAATAATGTAATTAATAATATAAAAAGTAATGTAAAAAAAATGACGTAAAGAAATAAGAGATGATAAACGAATTAACGAATGTGGAAGAGTGGGGATGGGAATTGGTGGCTCCATTGGAGTGTGAGGTCACGCTCCAGGAGAAAGTGTGGGGCCCGGATTACTGGTAACTTAGAGCCAAAAAAGTCAAAGGAATTCAACTTCAATCACGTGAGATTCTTACAGGCTGGAAGTGGGGCCTTCCTACATGGAGGACGTTGAAGTCATGTTTGAATGAATTGAAGCTGCTTTTATTTATTTATTTATTTTTTACGGCTTTCTTTCAAATATCATAACAGAAGTTTAGCTTTTGCAGCTTAGGGCCTCGTAACAAAACTGATTGCTGCACAGCACTCCACTCCTTTCCTGTGCCTTTGATAATTAGTTGTAATATTTTTAAAATTAGTTGAACAGTTAAATTAGTGGAATGAGTGGTTTAAAGTTTAATTAATTTAATTTACGATTAAATCGTTAATATTATAATTATATAAATTATTTTTCATAAAATTAATTAAAAATCAATCATTTCAATTAATTAATTTATTAACTTTCATTAATTTTTTTAAACTTTTTATTAATTTTTAACAGTTTTATCACTCATTTAGTTTTTTGGATGAAATAAAATTAATGAAATAATTATTTCATAATTCAATGATTGAACCGGTACAATTGAACCAATTTTAAAAACCTTAATTGGTTACTTATCGATAGACTTGAGAGGAGAGATGATGAGTTTCACTTTTACACTACAGCTGTATGTATGTCCGCCGAACAAAAGTAGTCAAAAAGGCTTTCGACCCCACTTGCTCCCTTTTCCTATTTTTGTATTCTACATTAAAAATTTTGAAAACGTTTGTTTTGTGTTAAACAGCTCGGCTTTTCCTGTCATGTTTTAAACGCTCCCTACAAAAAGTCTATTAACTACTTCTGCCCCTACTAATATTAGATCCAGTTACCATTTAAATTTCCATCCTGCTTATTCTGTACGAGAATGATTTTATAATTTATACCCTCTTACATTTCTATCTGAATGTCTCTACCTTCTTCCCTATACAAACCCCATATATTATCTGTCTACTCTCTACAGCTGTTCATAGTGCGTCCAATCCATACTCATCTCCTTTTCTGTTCCCCCCCTCCCCCTTTCTATATGAAGCTCTTTTTCTGGTTTATTTATTTGGACTATAGTCACTATACAAATGGGAACTTGATTATTTATTTGGACTATGCAAATGAGAACTTGTTTAGTCTATTTTCTATTCTAACCCGAGTGTACCCAAATCAGTCTAACTGTTGCAAATTACAAGGTACTAAAGTAGTAAAGAGAAAATGACAGAATAATAGCTATAACAATAGTTAAGCCATATATACATTGTAATTATTTACACAATTTCAATTTCCCTGCTATTAACCAGTATCACTTATGGGTTAGTCAAGCCATATACATTACATGTAATCAATAAAATGAAAGAGTGGAGATTATCTGTCATCTTTTTTTTTCTGTCTCTTTATTCAAATTTTGTTAGATAAAAAAATTTAAAAAAACATATAATTAAGTTTAAATTATTTAACAAAATTTAAGTAGAAAAATAAAAAAAAAACAATAAAAACAGGTGATCTTTATCTTAAAACGAAAAGGGCGAGCTGCCAAAAATAATAAATTAAAGTGAAATGAAGATGTAGAGGAAATTTCAAAGAGGACAAAATGGTCAAAGAAATGAAGGAAGACAAACCGGGATCAGAGTGTGCCAGCCAGAAAGCTTGCTCGCACAAACGGATATCAAATCGAATCTACAGAGTCATTGTAGTTAGACCCTCCACACCCACCAACTATACAGAACCCAGTTTCGCGGAAGTACCCTTCCAACTCTCAACATCTTTCCCATTGGCCATTTATAATACTGTGCTGCATGCACCTTTAATTAACCTCTCTCTCCGTATATAAACCCGAACAACAAACCGTTTGTTCATTATATATGCTATCCACCTCCCCAACCATACCCTACCTACACTTTCGAAACTACATACGAATATTCACTAACATATCATCTATGATCTATCACCAACTCTAGCCTCTCTACCCAGCTAGTTTACTTTAAGTCTCTTGAATCTGAATGGAAGCAATAAACAGAAGCTCCTCCTCCACTCCGTCTTCCTCCGACTCTTCCTCTTCAGAGTCCAACCCAAGGAATCCCAACAAACCCGACAGGATCAAAGGTCCATGGAGCGCCGAAGAAGACCGGATTCTGACTCAACTCGTCGAACGATACGGGCCCCGAAACTGGTCCTTGATCAGCCGCTACATAAAGGGAAGGTCCGGCAAGTCCTGCAGGCTCCGGTGGTGTAACCAGCTGAGCCCCACCGTCGAGCACCGTCCCTTCTCTGCCCAAGAGGACGAGACCATCATAGCTGCACATGCCCAGTACGGTAACAGGTGGGCCACCATTGCCCGGTTACTACCGGGTCGAACCGATAATGCCGTGAAGAACCACTGGAACTCCACGCTGAAGCGCAGGGCCAGGGATCAACGCCAACGTGGTTCTCTTGTTGCTACTAGTACTACCAATGAAAGGGTCACAGCTTCAGCTTCCTTCTTCTTCGGGACTTGTCCGCCCTTGCATGCCATTGGAGGATGACCCGTTGACCGCGTTGACTCTGGCTCCGCCGGGGATTGGTAATGGTGCTGTGGAGGAGGCCGTCGCTCATCACAGAACCTTCCCGGGGGCGGAGGATGTGCAGTTGGGGTTTTGGGATATGATGAGAGATGTGATTGCGAGGGAAGTGAGGGAATATGTGTCTTCCAATTTTTCTGACAACTCGGGTTTTCATTGAATCAAGCGTAATCAATCGTTTTCATTATCTGTTTTTTTTTTTTTCAAACAAGTTCTGCACTTGTATTTTGCCCTGCTTGGGATCGGAGTCGGATCAGGAAATTAAACTCTTCTCGTGTTAATAACAATTTTCTCTTTTTGGATGGGCAAACTGCTATCTCTTCTTTTTCCTTCTGCCTAAGCATCATTTCCCTTAAATATTACTGGCTCTTTCTTTGTTTTGGCCATTTATTATTGGCTCTTGCGTCTTAGGAGCAACAATCCTTTCACTATTTTCTTCTGGAGCCCATTTTGTTTTATTATATTCGGAGCAAAATATGCGTATCTGTCTACGAATTCTGCATACCAACTTATTCATTGAATATTGATTTTCACAGCCGGAAACTCGTCAATTGCCTTTGGTGATTCCTTGAGAAAACGCAACTTAATAGCCAAATTATACATCTTAAAATAATTTTTGTTTGAATGAGATTTCTATATTAGTTGCATATATTAAAACGGAAAAAGTAGGAGTGGGAGTTGTAATTATTGTTACCAAAACACGCATTTTACTTACCCTCTATTTCTATTCGAATTAATGAAAGGCTCATCTTTTAATCACGTAAAGTCTGAACGGAAGCTCCTCATTGTTTAGTCTGTTCTCATGGTATTTTGCTGGTGACAATTATAAGTTCGGAAATGTTCATCTCATCATTTTTATATACACCACTTTTTACACTAATTTCACCTTATCTCATTGCTTATTTTCTTTTCTTCTTCTTTTTCATTTACCTTTCAAATTTCACCATCTTCTCTCCATTACCCTCTTCTCTCATGCCACTCGCTTCTTCAAAATTGACTCGGAGGCCACATCCTTTGTCGCTCTTCCGTCACTTGTTCCGTCATTCCTTTATCACATGTTCCGTCACTCACTCTTTTGTCGCGTGCACAAATTCTCATCTTTTTTCCCGTCACTCCGCCACCACATTCGTTGACCACATACTCCCTCTCATCGACAAAGTTGAGTCACCTCCACATCTGAAAATGTTTTGTAATCCATAAACTCCCAAATTTAGTTCTCCTTCCATAATAGAAGCTACCTCTCATTGTTGCCTCCATCCTGTCAAAACAAATAGCAACCCTTGTTTTCTCTAGAACGAGGTGCAACCGAACCTTCTCTTGACAACCCACGACACCTCCCATCAACAGTGGCCACTGATAGGTCTGAGATCCAGCTTCACAACGGCGTGGCTACAATTGTTGTCTCCCATGGGTATCCCATTTGAGGATTTTGTCATTATTGTATTCAAATTGCTCTATTGAATTTATATGTCATTTTGTTTCTCTTATTTGATTTGATTTCAATTTTTGTATATGTGAGTGAGACATTTTTTATTTTATTTTGGGGGGTTTGGGGTTGACATGGACAAGAATTGAAACTTGGTGTAGTTTTCGACCTTTGTCTTTCCTTTTTTTCCATTCCAACTTAACCATGTTATGCCTTGTTAATATACTGCTACAAAGGTTCTGTTACTAATCAAAAAAAGATTCTACAGAATGCTTAGTTTTTGATTTGATAGTGTTGGTGTTTTTATGCATAACTTTAGCCACACAAGTCCAAATCCCTTACTACTTGTTTCATTAAAAATCTAAGAGATGGAACTTTATGTGGTTAAAGTTTCAAAATTTTTGCATGTTTAAGTCAATGTCAGTTTCTGTTTGAAACTGATACAAATGTTGTAGAAAACTAAATTCTGATAACATTTGGTGTTTGAGGCATAACTTCAGCTGTGGTGATTAAAATAGATTGCTACTTATTTGATTTGAAAGCTAACATATAAGGGTTTAAGTGATAAAAAGTTCAAAACCTAGTTATTTTTCAAGGGCTCCCAATTATTGCTCGAAATCAAGTCATATTCTGCAGCACTTACTATTATGACTAATGAGTGATCTTAAAGTGTGGGCTTGGTTGAGGAACCAAATGGTCCTATTAAATAAAGAAATTTTGAAAACAGAAAACTAGATGCATTAAGAGTATGTTTACCAATTTTCATGAACTTTGGAAGTGTCTAATTGAATTAATTTTACATTGAACCTTTGGAATCCAAAGTAAATGTAATGCAAGTTTATTAGTGTCTTCTGTTTTACTACTTAGTCTCACCTTTTTACTCTTTACTTCATTTCTTTCTGACATATAAGCCTTACAAACCCTATTCATACCAATTTTTTACACAATTTTTTACACGTGGTTAATGAGATATAAATTTGTGGTTAATCATGTGTATTTAATGGTTAACGACTTAACCATTAACCACGAATCTACCCATTAACCACATATACACGTGATTAACCACAAACTTCTATATCATTAACCAAGAGTAAAAAATTGGTGTGAGATGATAATTATTCTAATCTAAGCCTCAACACTTTCACTCCTTCTATTTATTATAATTCTAACTCATACATAATATAATTTAATATAAACAACCATATCTAATTACACTTGCACAAATTATAAAAGAACATGCCTTACAGTTGCTTTGAAAATTTTGTTGACAATTAATCTCTAAAATTTTTTTCACCTGTTGAATTTTTGGATGGTAACATGAGTTTTACATGTGTAGGTTAATGGAGTTTGAGATAGTTGCCTCCATGGAGGATAAAAATACTGTCAATGATGGTGGGGTGTTAGATGATGTTGTTGGTGGTGCTGAATCCCTTGAAGAAGCAAATGAAACTGAGTTAATTATGAGTGACAGCTTGAATGAGCAATCTAAACTTAGGGTGTTAGATGATGTTATTGGCGATGCTGAATCCTTTGAAGAAGCAAATGAAGCTAAGTTAATTATGAGTGACAGCTTGAATGAGCAATATAAACTTTGTGAGCTTGTAGCAGACATGTCATTTCCTTCAATGGCTGTCGTTAAGTCATTCTATCGATAGCATGCTAATACAAACGGATTCAATTTCATTACCAGAAATTCAAGAAAAGGACGTGATGAAAAGTTAAAATAGTTCATTATAGCATGTTCAGGATAAGGGAATTGTGTGTCAATAGTACCAAATGAATTGAAGACATATCCAATAATAAAGAATAGCTGCCAAGCGAATATAATAGTTTCATTGAAAAAAAAAGGACTTTGGTGCATAAAGAAAGCTGATAATAGTTATTACAATGTTGATAATTTTTAGTACAGTAGTTGATAGCATATCGAATATGTTGCTAACATGGTAGTTGAGCAAAAAACCAAATATAGTATTAGTTTTACTTCATTCCATTTTATTATTCCCTCCTATATTCCTATTTGTCTCTTATGATGTTATGATGATTAATGATCTTAGGTAGTTTGCAATTCATTATGACCAATCCGTTGAACCAATAATCACAGTATAATTCAACACATACAAAATAGAAACCAACATTTGATTATCTTCACAGGTTACTAGTTCCTTAATTTTCGTAAACAATAGTCTCTATAAGTGTTAAACATAGGCAATATAAGTGTTGATCCTTATGTTTGATTTGATGAACTCAAATTTCAACTCAGTGTGTGTCTACGTGCTTAAGAAAAGCCAAGTTAGGGAGTAGAGAAACAATTGCCACATAAGTAAAGCTAATAATCATTTATTTCCTCAAAGGTCATCAGATCCTTGAATTGTGTCAAAATAAGTCTCAATAAATGTTGAACATAGATAATTTCATTCACCATTTATTTTCACAAGGGTAGCCAAATATTTGAATTGTGTCAAAATAAGTGTGGCTAAGTGTAGAACCTCGATAAAATAAGTGTTGATTCTTGTGTGTGATTTGGTAAACTCTAATTTTAACTACGTATGTGTGCGTGTACCTACTAAGCCAAGTTAGGGAGCAGAGACCCAATTCATTACATAATCAATGTCATTTACCACTTATTTGTACAAGAATCACTACTTATTTGAATTATGTCAAAATAAGTTTTTCTAAGGGTGAAACCTTGGTAGAATAAGTGTTGATTCTTGTGACTAGTTTGGTAAACTCTAATTTCAACTCTGTATATGTACTTGTGCTTACCAAAAGCCAAGTTAGGAAGTGAAGAACTAATTCACCACGTTTCATCAATAAGGCAATTCATACTTTCTACATGCTGGGGTACGTATCACCTTAAACCCCATTTAATGGAATAACAAACACCCTAATAGCCCATAAATAGAGAAATGTGATACTTGGGGACGCTGGAACTCAACAATGACGTGGCAGCACTGATAAGAGGATGATGTTCACAGGCAGCGAAGGAATACACTGACAGAGGTTGACGGTAAAGACGGGATGGTATGGGTTCTCCTTTCTTTGGGGTGAGGCATCAAGGCGGTGTAAGGAGGCGGCAAGGTGGCGTTCTCTCATTTTCTCACTTTCTCAGAGAACTGTGAGGGCTTCGAATGAGGGTGACTGGGTGAGTGAGGAGAGATAAAATTAACAAATCAAATAATTATAGTTTTATCAAAAATTAAAAAATAAAAAAGAGTTATACGGTGACTCACCGTATAAAACTGACGTGGACTACGTTGTCTAGATTGGGTGTCCAATTTGGTTGTCCCAATAACGCGGTTGATACTATAAATAAGTCACATTCACTAGGGATGATAATTTTACTTAATACATAACTATGTTACTGGTGCTAAGTAATACCATGTTACGAGAGAATACGGATAATCACCAAAAAAAATGTTTCTCCACCGTATTTTTTTAAGTCTATGATATAAATAATCAATAATTTTAGTCATTATCCTCGTTTAATAACCTTAAACGGTTGGTCATTTCAGTAAGCGCACCGATTAATGGCAATAAGTAAAATTTTTATATAAAATTATTAAAAAAATTAATTATATAAATTAAAATATTGTAAAGTTATATAAATTAAAAGTATTTTAGTTGTTTGAAATTATTTTTAAATTAAGTTGTGTTAGACAAGTTTTAAAAAAATTATAAGTATTATACTTTTTTTTTTTCTCATTTTTTATTTTTTCTTCAGAATTTTATTTTTTTAATTTTTTGAATTTTTTTTTTTAATAATTTATCGTTTAGATAAAACTGTTAGTTAAAAATAGCAATTAGGATATCTGGTTAAATGTGTAATAAATCAATGGATACCCGTTTTATCATTGAAAAGATAAAAAATGCATCCTACCATATACGGATATTATGGGCGACTAAGGTCAATATTATTCATTCTGAAACTTGAGGACGCTGGATATTATTTTGGGGGGGGCCACTGGTTTACTACTTGTTCCGTTTAGCCTTCATAAGTTGATACTATAAATAAGTCACATTCACTATAACTCTAGATAATAACTATGACAAGTCATTACTTAATACATAACTAAATGTTAAGGCAAGAAAGTAATTATAATATTGTTACTGGAATTGTAGGAATACAAATATGCTTTTTAATTGAACTTAAAAAAAATGTTCGAACCAATTCTAAAATAAAAATATTAACAAAATAATCTTAAAAAGCTTTTACCGTATTTTTTTTAAGTCTATGGGTTGTATGAATCACTTAATAATCAATAATCAAGTAGTTAACAAAGTCAATAACTAAATATAGCAATGAAGATGGACAATCAGGAATCAGGATCATGATAACACAAGGTTTTAACATTATTGATTATTGGGTTTAAATATGCGGTTGGTCATTCTCAGTAAGCGCCTGAGCTGGTGGCAACGTAGCATGCTGTTCATTTACTGTGGGTTACCGATTCAGATAGCAATCCCATAGCAAAACAACTACCTTAACTAGAGTATTATATTTTTACCATATTTTTGACGATGGAATAGGTCATACTCCATTTTTTTTAATTGATCATGTAATTTTAAACTAAAAGTGATAACTAAATAAAATCTTTCTTAAAATAATGATTCTAAAATTTAAATTGTTGATAAGATAAGTAAACTTCGTTTGATGTCATAAATTCGTAATTTATTTCTATTGCGATCAAGTACTCTATGGATTATTGGAGACCAATCTAGTGGTTCCTCATATTTCATAACAATTTTTATAAAGACGGTGAACATAAGTATTAATTGCGCTTTTTTTATTAATATTTTGTGAAGGTACTATTTGGTATTCATTCTTCAGAAATCAATGGTTAAAACGAAAAAAATTATAATTATAATAATCATTAAAAAAGGTTTTGAGAAAAAAATACAAAAATAATTTGTTTTTTAAAATTTTTATCGGTTTAGATAAAACATGTTAGTTAAAAATAGCAATTAGATAACGAATATAATTTTTTGGTTAAATGTGTAAATAAATCAATGTTCCTACCATATACAGCCAAAAACTTAGGGCATAACAAGGTCATATATTATTGATTCTGAAACTTGTTCATTGTCAGACGATGGACCCTACGGCTCTACCCAAAATAGACAAACTTCGTAGAAACATTTAAAACGCAGCATGCTAGCTAGGAGTAGGGGCCACTGGTTTAACTTGTTCCTGAAGATAAGTTTAGTTGAACTTCATAAGTTTGACTGTGTCATACTAGCATATTTACGCGTGTAACAGCTAAATCATGTTATTATTATCTATGGTTAAAATTAAATTGTTATAAAAATTAAAATTATTTTTTGATTTTGATTTTTTTAATTTTTATATTAATTTATTAATTGAAATAAACGACTTATGTTTCTTTTATTTGTTAATTCATATGAGGAAAAATTTAAATTTATAAATTATGTCTATAATAGATATTCAAAATATAGTGAGGAGTAAAAAAAATATAATGTCATCCAATAATCATTTAGCATAATAAATAATCATTTTAACAAAAAATAAATCTACTAACTAATTCATGTACCAAATTACATATTATACAATAATCAATCAAATAATATACGTATTAGAGATTAGCAGAAAACATTACAAATATGAATTTAAATGTTATGAAAAACTTCCTTAAATATTACATTTTTTATTCTTGATCAAAGATTTTCATCATCATTGCAAATCAATATCTCAAATTAACACACTACACATTTGTAACATCTTCTTTAGATAGCATCGCATTTTCATCATTTTAAGCATATCATCAAAGCTCATAATCTGAAAAGAAGTTTAAACACAAAATTTGAGTTATAAAAGATGAGTTTTCAAAATTTCTTCTTTAAGAACCTTGAAACGTAAATTTAAATGAAAATATTAGGATTAAGAGGAATCATGGATAATATTAAAAATCATATTTCAACTATTCATTATGCAATATTGACACCAATTAATATCACAATTTAGAGAAAATATAAAATTAATAGACTTATTTTTTTTAAATCATTGAAAAGTAAATTCTTGAAAATGACGGGATCCTACTTAATAATTTACAATATTGACACAATTAATATCACTTAACGAGAAACTTTAACATACTTATTCCTTTTTCTCATCCATCTTGATGCATCGACATCATGCGTTCTTTAAATCAACACTACACACTTCTTTGTATCAACTTGATGCATCAAAACTTCTCCGAATGTCCATTCCTTATTGTTGTCACCAATCTCGTAGTATCCATCGCCTATTATGTCTAAGACAACTCGATCCTTCTATTATTTGATTTTAACAAGATGCAGATAAAAAGCAAAATAATATAACAAAGAGGTGAGATCACCTATGCCATTACCAACATGGCGATCTGAGAGATAACACAAACAACATATCATACGATAGATCATACCATAATCATGCTATCAGCATTAATCAACTATCATCATCTAATCATTTATCAGTTCAATCATCATCCAAGTACTCAAAACAATTGTCATAGCCAATATTCATCAATTAATATGTCATACAGATATAAATGCTCAGATTTATGCATATGCACAAAGACTCAGTTTATCAAAAATAACTCCATGGAGATTTTCACAATTTCGAGAAGAATGCTCTGGTTAATTGTCAGCCTTAACCCAAAGACAATCTCTCAGTCGTTGAAAAGAATCGTGTTCTTATCGGGTATAGTCAATGCGTTGCAATGGACTGCATCGCTAAGTGGCACAGGGTACTCGCTAACCGTCCATCGATCCATCGACCGCCATGCGCTCGACGCCCCAAGATCCATCATAGACCTCACTATCAATTCTCATTCCTCTTCAACCACAAGGGCCATAATAGCGATTAGCTATATTTTATACAATGCACGAATATATCAGTGCAAGTCCAACCCCAAAGGGCCAAATATTTTCAATTTCATTTGTTCAATGTAATCATATGTTTCAACGCATATTTTTTCAATGCACGTATAATGCACCAAATCCAATCACAGACATATCTTTCCAATGCATATATAATGCACCAAATGTCAATCACAGGCAAAACATGTCATTTTCTCATACAGCATCCATATACTGATTCTATAGTATTTATACTGTATTTTTAACAGAAAAATCATATTATCACATTTTTATAGTTTATAAAACACTTTCCAAATCACATAACGATTTTCTGTCATTTTCACAATCACGTAAAAGTATTTTATCACTTTTAAATCACATAGTGATTTTTCAACAGTAGTTCAAATTACGTAAAATATTTAAACGTAATTCAAATCACTTAAAATATTTCAACGCATCTCCAATCGTGTAGTAATATTTTATCATATTTCAAATCGCGTAAAAATATTTTTTATTGTATTTTCAAACACTTAGAAATATTTTATCTTTTATTTCAAATCACGTACTTTAAAAATTACGTTTTTAAGATACGTAAATAATTTTTTTCACCACAATTCCATTACAGAAAACATTTCTCATTCTTCAAAAATTTCATTTCCACTTTTCTCAAATAATATGACTTTATACTTTATTTAACACATTTTCTTTACTCAAGAAAATCTTTTTCCACATTTCTTTACTCAAGAAATCATTTTCTAAAATATAATTCACAAAATCACTTTTCCATTGATATAAATCAACGTTTTAAAACTTAACATTTTCTAACGCACTTCAAAACTCAAAAATAAGTTATACGTTAGTAAATTTTTAAAATACCATTATATTCTTTATTTTTCCCAAATCATTTCCAAATCAATCTTCCTCAAAATAATATAACTTTCTACTTCATTTAATATATCTTCTTATTCAAGAAAATCATTTTTCACAAAAATATATTCCACAAATTCACAATTTCATTGAATTAAATCAATGTTTCTAATTTTAAAAATTACTAACGCTTTCCAAAATCTAACTCATGAGTTACACGTTAGAAAATACCAAATCACTATTGTATTCTTCATTTTTTTTCCATCCACACTTAAATCAATTTTAATAAAAATAAATTCTTTTAAAACAAATTGAGGCTCACTTGCAACCTCTCTTTTCTATTTACATAAAAATTCATTTCTCAAGTGCTAAAATACTCGATTCCTTTCCAAATTTCTTGTATTAAATTAATTATATTTCCACTTGAAAAATCACTTTGTTTCATCAAAATCAATGCATTACAAGCCTTCAAAAATATGGACATGACTATTGAAAATTATCAAAATATTTTTCTTTCTAAATTGATATGGTTTTACACAAACAAAACCATTAAAATTTTATTTTCAAAACCGAGATACCGATGGTTATAAAAACCAAACCCATTTGTTCAAATCCTTTTTCACTTTCTTTACAAATTCTTTTTCACTTTCTTTGCAAATCCTTGTTCACTTTCTTTGCAAATCCTTAAAATCAATGTTTGCCCGTTTCATTCAAAACTCATATTTAGAAAAAAATACTTAGGATCTTTTTACACAAAATAAATTAATAAAAATTCCTCAAAGACCGTATTCTTGTTCTCTTGAAAAACAAACCCTTTGTTTATTTTCCATACTCTTCAAATCATCCATTTTCATTTTCATGAAAATATTAATTTGTGAACACCTATTTTGAGGTGTTTTGGCTGAAATTCTCATTGTTCTAGGGACCCAAAAATCAATTCACTTGTTCTTGAAAAATTTCAACATGAACCCTAATCAAGGGCATCAAAAATCGAACCCTCTCCTTTGGCTATTGGAGCCAAAAATTGAATTCCTTTTCATCACAACATCATGACATACACATATATATATTTCATCATAAATACTATAAGCATGCCATATACTTATCATGCATAATATAAGCATATCATCAAAGTCATAAAATCATGCAAAGCATATCAAGTATAAGCAAATAAATCAAAGCTCATAAACACACATAAATTATTACATGACCATGGATTAGAATCCTCACATGGATTCACCATCAATCAAATATAAGACCATCTCTCACCACTATACTTGGTTGGTGAGATGAATCTCCCTCTTACCTCTTGAAGATCCTCAAAAGCTTCTTGATTTGCTTCTTTTTCCAAGTCCTTCATCACCAAAGGCTTTTCAAATACAAAACAAAATATAAAGAAATTAGTATACTAAACTTGATTAAGAGGAACCATGCATCAAACATGATTTAGAACATGAAAAAGAGAGAAGAAATGAAGTTTTCTTACACTTCACCACAAATACCCTATAACTTGGCTCTTGAAAAAAGTCCATGAAGATGAATGATTTAGAGAAAGTCTCCAATATGAAAGTTGCTTAGAATATCATGTAGATTCAAGATCTATGGTTGGATGAAATTAAAAAGTGATGGAAGGTGTCTTGATGGTCATGGCCGAAACATAGAGTAGAAGAGAAAGGAGAGAAAATTTTCTAAGTTTAGCTTCTTGAAATTGACAAAGAAATACCAAGAATGAGTAATAATGATGGTCTTCCACTTTGCCATCCTCTTAAGGCACCAAAAATCGTGCCCCCCTCCAAACACTCTCCTAAGGATGCAAACAAATCAATAATAATGCATGTTGACCAAGACAAAGTGATAGAAAATGATAGGAATTGATTTGTAATAATTTGCTTCACAAATGGATGCATTGCCGTGGAGAGTGAGTGAGAAATGAGTGAATTATTTGAACAAATAATTGGTACTAAGTCATTGAGAGAAAAGGTGATAAAGTGAGATAACAAATGAATGAAATGATTTTTGGCCCCCCTTTTTCCTTGCATGGCCATAGGAAGCACTTGGAGAAGCCACCAAATTTGACTTACTTTTATTTAGCTTTCTTGAATTATTGTTAGAAGAATGACCAAGTAAAATGAGTAAAGGAATTGGCCCCCTTTAGAGTGCATGGCCGTAGCTTGCATCGAGAGAAAGAAGAAAATATTTTTGCTTTAAGAAAATGACCAATAATTATGTATAATTGATCAAGACATCTAATAATGACAAAGTTTTTTTTTTCTTTAGCTCCAAAATGAAGCTCAAAAATCGTCCCCTCCTTCATTTTTGCTTCTTCAAAGTTGTCATCTTTTTCAAGCCATTATTTGAAGCATTTCTAACCATTGATTAATTTAATGGTTAGGATTTAGGTAGACTTTTGATTAGAAGACTCAATCTAGGTCATTGGATCTTTCTCCTTTAAATCCTAGCCATTAGATGTGTCTCCAAAATAAAGGGTCAAGATTACTCCTTCTTACTTTTAATCCAAGGGTTATAATTAGTCATAACCTTTTTAGAAGATCAAATCTCCACCATTGATTAAATCCAAATCCAATGGTCATAAATGGTCCTTGTTACTTTATAAGACTAAATCTCCACCGTAGATTAAATCTAAATCCAATGGTTATAAATGGTCTCTGTCACTTTTCAAGACCAATTCTACACCGTTGATTAAATCGACGATTGATATCAAAGCCTTCCTAACCAAGTTTATTCTCACACCATTGATTAAATCAATGGTGATTATCCAATTCTTCTTTATTAAGTTTGTTTCTTAACCGTTGATTAAATCAATGGTTAATCTTCAAACTAAGTATTCTCATCCAAGGGTACAAATCAAGTCAACCCATCTTTGTTGACTACGCAGTATAATTTTTATTATTTTTATCTGCTATAACCCTACAAATAATATTTTTACTATATTTTTATCACCGATAAATAAATACAAGATAAAAAAACACAGGAAAAGAAAATTATAAAAACTATTTTCAGATTCAGGTTTAGTAAGATCCCCTGTCTCCGTCTAAACAGTACAAATTTTTCTATCCGTAGAAAATTTTTTCACTTTGCGGGACTCACCTGGACCCACGTATAGCTACCTGGGCCCACATACACCCCTTGGGCCCACAAACAGTAAAAAAATTTATAATCATTCACAAAAATCACAAATATTAGAAAACACACAAATATTAAATCAGATTACGTAAAATAATTAAAAACCTAACAGTAAAAATTAAATTACGTAAAGTTTTCCCCGGCCCGAAAATTTTTATTTTCCTAACTCGGAGTAAATCACTCAAAACGATTAAATACGCTGACGGAATAATCAAAATAATTTTACAGCATCCAAAAATTACTAAATAGTAAAATTCTATTAACTGTCAAAATTATTGTTTACAAGATAGGAAATTTTGGGGTGTTACACATTTAACCCGAGATATATATAGCAACATATAATTATCCATGTGAAAATATTGGTCGAGGTAAATACAAACCAACATGAAATAATATTTGTCCTTGACTTTTGTTAATCGTCATCGCAAAGCAAAGGGATAAAAGAAATTGTCTTCTTTGAAATTTGAAGGGTAGTCCAACATCAAAGGGTATTAAATTCATCCATGGAATATAAACTTTTTCTTAGCATGATTACCTATCACAACCCTTGCACCGATAACATTTGAACCTAACTCATCCACAATAAGGTTCCTTCTTTTTTGTCCCGTGATTTGAAATTAAATGGATAATGTGATTGATAAAAGTGTTAGTTTATTTTTCTTGAGTTATTACTGCTTTAATTTTTGGTTTGATATGTGTTTTTGTTTAATTTATACATTTTTTTTGTAGTCTCTGCTAAATGATTTTAATGAGTCTGTGTTGTGTCTTAGTCAATCAATTGGTGAATGCTTTGGTGCAAAGTTGACTCCTACAAAGAGGAGTTTCGATGGAAGTTATGACAATGCAAGTGGTGATGCTTTTTCGATTGTCCTTAAGGAAATGAAAATTGTGAAACACTAATATGTGTGGGATGGATTCCTTATTTTTTTTTATTATGTTTATTGCTGGAGTGCACTTAATGCATAAGAGGTTTTGTTCTGGTGAAGTTTGATAGTTTAGGATTAAGTAACTTGTCAGTTACCTTGTGAGGACATGATTTTTGATACTAAGAAAGATTCATCATTTCCACAACTTGTTCAAGGTTATAATCTTCCCTAATGATGACCAATAAGAGTTTTTAAAATAAGAATTGTGGTTGAACAAATGTGTCTGTGATGTATTTTTTGGATTTTTGTTATTTATAATGTGTGATAAGTACTGATTTAAAGGGTTAGTATAAGAGCTAACTTTTGGATTTCTCTTTGATTTCTTGTTATCAGTGATTTCGATTCTTTGTTATCTTCAATTTCGATCTTCTATGATTCTGCTTCTGTTATGGTATCAGAGTGTAGCAGAAATAGAAGTAATGATAAAACTTGATGAAGACTTGAAAGATCAAAATCAAAGAAAAGCTTGATGAAAACAAAACTAAAGCTTGATGAAAGCTGAAGCAGAAACTTGATGGAAGAAGCAGAAGCTTGATACGAAAAAGAAGAGAAATAAATGGCATTAGAAAGTCACGTGTAAAAGTAATATCAACAACTCAAACATTTAGAAGATTTATGAAACAATGAAATCATAATTAAAAAATAAAAAATAAACTCATCAATGACTATCTAAGTAGTCCATTTGTATTACACGAATTGCACTACCCCTCCATTTTCTTTTATAACCACTTCCATTTTACTCATATTTTATTCTATAACTCGCATTTTATCATTAATAAACAGTTAATTGAATATGAAGTTTTTCTTTTGGTGTAATTGAATATGATTTTGTTACACTTTATATCACTATTAATTAGATAAACTTTTGATCTTTCTTTCATATATTTTTTTGGCATCAATAAATTCAGATATCACAAATTTGCCTCAGTTATCCACTATAATATCTAAATATGTATCAACATCGTTTTTCATTTTTTTTTGTTTTGATATTGCTGATGTTGTCTAGTTGAGCTTGTACGAAATCTTTTAATGAGGATTTGCTTTATGTCTAGTGGACCATTTTGACCCACTAATCATTTAGCTACTCATAAGTTCACTCCATCTTCACAGATGACTAAGTTGGGGGACTGTGGACCGTTATGAGCCTAAGACATAGTAGGTCGACTTTGATTAAAATGGACCTTAATGGATTGACATTACAAGCCAAATATATGATCTAGGTAGGCCCGTTTCGGAAAAACAGGCCTGAGTAAGTCCAAGTCAACCCGACTGAAGTCTTGCCTGCAAGATCCAACTGGTCTACACCCAAATGGATAATGACTCGTGCAACACGTGTTCAATACGACCCGTCAACAATCACCAACCATTTGATGCCATCATGATAAATGATCGCAATGGCTTCGGGCCATAACAACTGGACATAACATCATCTTAACGTTCAGAGCCCTAAATGGCCTAAACAACGGGTATCCGAGGAATCAATTCTCATATCTCTATATAAACCATCCTGGTAACCTATGTCTGACATGTTTCATCTTTTACCCAGAAACTCAAACTAACCTACCAAGCATACTTTGTGATCATTCTTCTAACCTGTCTTGGTTTCCTTTTTGCTTACTGATCTCTGTTGACCGAGGACCCATTTAGTACCCGAAACATATAGCAACCACAAGTAAGCGTGTAAATTGGTTCGGATAACCTGACCAATTCGATCAATACGAACCGAACCACTTAAGTTGGTTTGGTTTGGTAAAAGTATATTAATTGATTCGGGTAAAATCTGAACTAATTAAAGCTTAATTGGCTCGATTCTCAGATTTAAAATTTCAAAACCAAACTAAACTATTTTTTCCCCTAAACTCGTGAACTTAGTTCTAAACCCTTTCAATTTTTTCCCAAATCGAACCTTCACCCCTCTGCTGCCCCTCGCCTTCGTCACTCACCCCTCGCCGCTGGTCACCTCACCCGATTGCTGCTCGGCTCGCCCTCGACGTTGCTCACCTTCGACCCTACTCGGCTTGCCCTTGACACTATTTGCCACCGCTGGGTAAGTCTTTAACTCTTTCTTCACTAGAAACTATCCTCTCTCTCTCTAGTAGCCTCTTTTTTCCTATGTTCTATGTCCCCCTCTAACCGTAACCCCCATGGATTTTATAAGAACTATAGCTGTAAACATATTCATATGTTCTCCAACTTGTGGTTATTTGTCTTTCAAAATCATTGTCTTTCTAACATTTTCTCAATTTGTATATTTTTTTTTCACATGAACATGAATTCTTTCTTTAACCCTTCAAGAAGACACTGACTTTGGATTTACTGGATAACATTACTTGTAACTTGTAGAAAACTTATGGTTATAGAAAAGCTATTGGTGTGATATTGTAGAACTTTTGTATATATACAGAATACTATAATTAAATGATTTTATGAGCCTTTGCAGTAATATTGTCTCTTTTTCTTTGTTCTATTTTATTACAATAGTTCTTTATATTTATAACATGATATCAGAGTTGAATAATCTTAGAGGTACTTCTAAACATGGGAATTAATTTCTAAATCCAATCAATTTAATTCAAACCACGTCCAATTTTCAATAATTGCAAACTTATGGGATTTGTATGACTTGGAGTTTGTTCATGTGTTTGGGTCCTACACCTAACCTTTGTTAAAAACTGATAATAATAATAATAATAATGATGATGATTATATAGATACTTACTTATTTAGAATTCAAACAGTAGTAATAATATAAAAAAAAAGGAATAGCTTCTAATAAAATTCTCAAATGGGTTATCATTGTCATATTCTTATTTTTATTTTGCTCTTTTTCTCATTAAGATGTGAGTCGTGGGCTTGGTTTTCATGGTCTAAGGAGACTCCATCTAGTGGGAGCTCTTTGAAACAAAGAAGAAACAAAGAAGAAAAATAGAGAACAAAAGAAAAGTGACTTGTAATTTGTAAAGTCATTCTCCATGCTCTTGATGTATTTTTCCTATTTGATACTTAAAAAATTTTCTTTTCTCACTATTTTGACATTTTGGGTTTGATATAAATAGGAATTCTCAAATACAAATGATCGTGTGATTCAACTTGAAATTGAATGTTCATTGTTTGATAGAAAATCAAAGGTTAGTCTTTGTTCTAATATTATTTGGAGTTTTGGATACATTATGTGCACTTTTCTGTATTGCATGTATAATTGTTTAGCTAATTTTTTTGTTAAAAAAATAATGGTAAATCCGATCACCTGAACCAAATCAATTCATAGATGTTCGGTTTGATTTGGTTCAGATTTGCCTATCAAAAAATAAGAAAACCAAACTACTCTGAACTAATTACTTTTAATTGGTTTAAATTTATTTTCTCCTAGGAACCGAACCAAATCACCCAATTACACCCCTAACCATAAGATTTCTTTTAGGGCCAACATCATAAATCACAAATTAAACACCAAATATTGGAGACCTCAATAATGCATAAGTATAATGATGATCGATGAAAACGTATAGTTATAGTGTAAAAATTGACTGAGCTTAATGGATTAGTATGAAAATCTAATAAAATATATGAGTTAAGTTAACAAAATTCAAGCCCTAAGTTAGCTTGGTCAGTTAAAAAAATTAAACAAATTATCAGTAAAAAGAATACTATCATTTTTTATTTAAAAATCAAAACCTAATTGATAATTAGGCTAATTCCTAAATATAATTGCATTATCAAAACTAAGTTACTCAAGTTTTCTAATTTTCATTGGTTCAGATATTTTAAATATTTTTTATATAAGATTTTTTAAATATTAATCCATTGCATTTCTTTAAAAGACAGTTTGTAGACTGACCCACCAAACTCATAACCCATAATGTGTTAAACTAGGTGTAATTAGCTGAAGATTTGTTTTGATATATAACAAAGTTAAGCCAAAGACCAAGTCCAAAGGAAGATTAAATGATATAACTTATAGGACTTAAGGTCTTTATGTAATAAGCTTTCTGGATATTTCAAATATTTGATAATGTATTTGAAAAAGTTCTAAACTTGTTTTTCAAAGAATCCAAATTGTACACATGGTTTTAAGGTTTTCTCCTATGTAAAGATAGATATTTTATAAGAAAAGATCTCAAATATGTTGTCAAATATTTACAAATGATTTTTACATGCTAAAATGCCTAACAAACAAGTTTTGAAAATCTAGTCATGGTGGTAGTTCAAAACTATGAAAAATAGTCAAGTTTGGCTTTTGAAAAACTAACATTTGATTACTATTTTTATCATAACTTTCAAAATACTCTGAGTTTTGTTTTGAAATATTTCATTTGAAAATAAACTCCAATATCTTTCCAATGAGTGGCCATTTGCTTTAAACAGATAATAAATGAAGATGTTATGACTATTTAAAGTCAATTTTTGAAACCAGAGTGATTTATTTGAATAAATGATTTGTTATTTGAATAACAACGTTTAAAAACGCTCCAAAATGTGTTTTTTAAAGATTTATTCAAATAACCAAAGGGTTATTCGAATAACAAGTTCCAGAAAATACTTCCTGGTGTGTTATAAGTGAACGTTTAAAAACGTTCCAGAATGTGTTTTTTAAATATTTATTCGAATAACCAAAGGGTTATTTGAATAACAAGTTTCAGAAAACACTTCCTGGTGTGCTATAAATAGATTTATGCGAATAAGACTTTGCTTATTTGAATAAACACGAGTAGAAACATGCAATGCCTATTTTCATAGGCTTTAATGTTGAAGTAAATGATACTCGATGACTCTTTTTCCTAGAACTTTATAAAATACATGATTTTTGGTCATTTTTTACATATAACCAACAACCTAAAACCAATTTCTTATGCTTTGATTCGTAATTCATATTTTATTATCTTTTGTACTTTTTTTCACCAAAATTTAAGAATCTTTAAAGAGTTTCATAAGATTTCAATTTGTATAAAACTATTTTTGTGAGAGTTTCTTTTTTTCTATATATTGACTCACTATAAAGAGGGTGATGTATCCTTCAAAGAAATTGTAAGGGTGAGGTATCCCTGTTTGTTGAGACTCAAGTACAAGGGTGAGACATTCCAAAATGTATTGAGTGCTCTCAGTTGCAAATGTTTTTAAGCACTTGTCCATGTTTGAAGTGATGGTGAAAAATCTCGGGTGATTTACTTGAGGACTGAATGTGGATTACAAGTGGTTGGTAGTTGAACTAAGATAAATATTATGTTTGCTCTTCTTAACTCAAATTCCTTTATTTCTTATACTTTAATTTTATATGTTTGCTTAAATATTATTCATCTTAATTTAAAAATACTTAATTTCTTAATGATATTTCAAAAATTTATAATGACTCAATTCACCACTCCTCATAGGTGATGATTGTCATGTCTAACACTAGGTTAATGAAATACTAGCCCAAAAATAATAAACTCAGTTTAACCACACCCAAAAATAACCCGACTCTAAGCAATCTAATTTATTTTGACAACTCTAAATTGTACTACTTTTTTTTTTCAAAATAATGACAAAGCAGTATCTTTAATTTTCCAAGGTAACAATTAAAACCATAAAAATAAGTAAGAAACTATACACAACATTTATTCAAATAGAAATTATAAAGTTAACATGATTTATCATACATACTCAAATTAATAGTTAAGATGTTTAAAATTATGTTGAATATGTTAAAAAATATATTTATTTCTAAAAAAACTATTTATTACTCCCTCCATTATTTTTTATATGTTTTTTTAAAATCTTATTTTGTTTCAATTTATCTGTTATTTGAGAATTTTAAGGATGTATTAATTAAGTTTTTTAAGTTTACTTTATCTTTTATTATCTTTACTAAATCTAATAATTACACATATTAATTAATTTTTATACTTTTTTTAAAAACTAGTTATGTTGATTTATATTTTATTTTATTTAAAATTATTTAATAATACATTTTATTCTTGTTTAAATACTTTAAAAGATAGATAAAAAATACGCGCAAGAACCGAGCCTTAGTCATATTGTGTACAAACACTTGCCTTAATGATGTGTCGGACTTTATAGCGGTAGGTTGATTTTTGTAATCGAAGTTACCATGCATGTATTCAATGTGCCAAATTATATAAAGCGTGCAGGCATGATGAGACTAGTTGTAGGCAAATACTGACTTGGGATAAATGCATGCACACTGCTTAGATTATATGCTCCTGACATAAATTTACCAATCTATCAATTGCACTTAATAATGCATCAGTATATCCTTCTATTTAGACTTGATTTTATTGAAAAAAACTAATACTTTTTAAAACGTTCTATACTATTATATATAATTATTATATGTTATATAATTAAAAGTGGTTCACCTTTTTAAGTTGTATTATAATAGTCAAATTTATATTTTTTACAATATAATAACATGCAATTGGATGTTTTTTAATAGAAATTTTTTCGTTGATATTGAATTATAATCTTTTTTATTTGATAAATTATGAGATTCTTATGAACAACTTTTGTGATCACAGGTGTCTCAGCTTTTATATAACTATTACATACATGATTAACAACAAATTATTAAAAATACTAAGGCAAAATTATTTATTTTAGGCTAGCGTCCTACTTTTGTAAGGTCAATGTAGTGATTAAATTGAATCATGATATTTATTGATAGGCTTAAGTAAAAAGAATTGTATCTTAATTAACAACTATAATTTTTAATATAATAATAAGCATCCGATCCAATAAAAAATTTAAAGGGTTTGTATATGTATTTTTATTATTTTTATTTACATTTTCATGTAAAATATATTTTACTCTAATTTATTGGCTAATAACTTTTTTATGAATCCACCAATTACACTCCAAAATTTGAGTAATGTTGTCATACATCATTTCATCCGGAACCAATTTTATTACTTATGTGATAAACGGTAGTATAGTACACTTATTAATATTATCATGTAAGATTTTTTCTGAGAAAATTAATATGTTATTATAACTTTTCTTTCATACTTAAAAAATGAAAGCGTTTAAACACTCTATTATTATTATTTTACGTGAATTATTAACTTGTTAAGAACAACTCTTGGGATTACAAGTGTATCAGTCATTATGTAATTATTACTATGAAAATGACGAACAACCAAATTTTTAGAAAGGCCGATGGGAGTTACCTGTTATGACATTTCTTATAGTTTAATAGGGAGGTTTGCAAATTTATGAAATTTATTGGGTCTGGACCCTACTAGTGTGTCATTTTGAAAAGGATAGACAGCAAGCCCAAACATTCCGGATTTGGACTGAGCCTAAACAAATGGAAATGTTCATGGGCTTTCGGTATTAAGCCCAGAACCACAATTGAGTTAGACAACCAGCATCAACCGAAAATGATGGACACCAAATGCAGTTTTATTAATTAAAATGAAAAAGAAAAAGAAAAAGAAAAACAATACAGCAACATCACATCTATATGACTATCATATCGCACAAACCAAACAAATGAAGAAAACAGTGTGTTTGTTTGGGGGGAGGGGGAATCCATTTATTTAAATTGAACTCAGTCATATGTGAGATGGAAATTATTTAATATGGTTGAGCCGTGGGGGTGACAATGGGTTTGGGCTAATTAAAATTTAAAAGGAACGTGGAGATGGGACAGCGATGAATTTGGTGAGGCCAGCAATGCAGTCATAGGCGTTGCCTCCTGCAGAGGCAAAGTAGTAAGGGCTCGACTGATTGAGCTCAACCTTAAAGCCCTCTCCAGCACCCTCAGCTGCGCTTCCCAACAGCTTTGCCCCTCCGAATTCGCACGTTGTGTAGCTCCACAAGTTTGGTAGTAAATAGACGCTCTGAGCTACCGTGGAAGTGGAATTGCCTGGTGGAGGATACTTGAACACTGCATGTCCCAAAATCAATGCATCAATCAAACCCAAAACTACAAATTCAGTACAATAAATACAATTACATATACATATGGTTTAATTAATTAATTGATAGTGATACTGACCCAGTGTGTCATTTATGTGGAAGGGGCTATTTTGGATGGCCCAGTCGGTGTAGTTAGTGCCGGCACACCAGCCTTCAGAATCTCCAACCAAGATGGTTCTGCCCTCGCTCCCCGCAACCAGAGAAGCAATCACAAGGAACACAACTCCAGCTTGTGCAAAAACACTACCAGTGGCCTCCATATGCTTTTGCATGTTTAATAATTATTAATTTGTAGCTCTGCTCTGATCTCATTCAATTCCGTGGTATATATTTTATATGGTAATCAATGTGAGTTGCAGCGGTTTTTATAACCTGATTCAAAATAAATCAACCAGTCTATCAGCTTTGAATTTCAATTCATTTCTGTTATTTTCCCATACAGGATGGTTGGTAAGTATGACTTGAACAACTTACGCTCGACTAAGGAGCAGTGGTGGTCACACGGAACAGAAAAGAAAAAGATCAGAAAGAATCTCAAACTCAAACATTTTCATACTTAAAAAGTCCACATGCTCTCAATGACCTTGTTCACTTATTCTTATTTTTATGGATTATTAAATTAGATGATTGCCTCACATGGTCGTAAGAAGAAACCAATTTATAAATCGGTTTTGCTAGCTTAGGTCAATTAGATGACACGAATCCAGAAGAGTAAGTGTGTTCGTGGGTAGAGTTAGGCAAAGGTGCATAAATGGGACTAAGGTCGTTAGTCCACAACTACTATCTTTATGTCTCAAGAGTCAAGCAACGGCGTCCCCAGCATGCTGTTTCACTTCATCTTTCATGTAGCGAGAATTATAAAAAATTAGAAATTCCACATAAACTCAGAAAAGAATTAACCCCGGTGTTCTTGTGCTTCTTCACTTGTTCAACACTGGGCTGAACCACTCAAACCCATCACTCTGGGCCCAATCGATGATTACGATTATATATCTCATAATTCTCATTGGGCAGTTGCAAGCTCCATCACCGCCTCCATATAAGAACTTATAGACACACAGAGGAGGAGACTGGTAATTTTGACATAAAAAATCAGCCAGAGATGTTAATGACTAATGAGTACGCATGGTGTAAAATATTTCTCGTATATGGTACTACTGAATTTAAATGCATGTCAGTCAGCTACATAAAGTGCTAGACCACTACTACATTCTGTTTTAACTATTAAATTTAGTTTTTAATAAATATTAAAAGACATTAATAATTTAGAAAAAAAAATGCTAGATATATATTACTATATCTCAAATCACTCAGCTTCATGAGATAAGTGGTAAAATTAGCATGTAGAAGTGCAAAAAGATAAAATATAACTAATGGTAAAAATTATATAGATATATAATAATGTGTATGTATGTAACAACATTATTCATAATTTAGAGATATAATGTTTACAAATTTATTTTATCGAGAAAATGTCTCAAAATTAGCTTTGCAATTTAGGGAAGCAAAAGCAGCGTGGATTGAAAAGATTGCTTGCGGGTAGGATGCCCGAAAGGACCAATCCAGCAAAATGAAGATAAAAGGCCATGTCAGTGACATGCAGTGTGGAATCGAATATCTGATCTGAATCTGAGCGTGTCCTGAGTCCTGAAGTGAGGTGGGGTTTTATTTTTCGTTTGATTCTTTCTCTTTCTTTGACAAATGGTCCAACTTTAATTGTGATTGTGACAAGGACTCCAACTCCATGTCCATGGCTAGGCTCTCCTCGTGTTTGTTTGTGTCTATGTCTGTGCGTGTTTATCCGTGATAAAATGACAATGATTCTCTTCTACAGGCAGGTTATGTTGAAGAAAATAAGCTAAGGTTGTGTTTGGTGAATAAGATAAGGAGAATATGATAATATTAGTTAATACTATCAGATTTTATAAGATGTTTAGAAGTTTAACCTGATAGTATAGTCAAATCAGATCAAACTTTTTTATCATATTCTAACTTGATTATCCTATCCTCTCATCACCCCCTAATTAGACTTGATAGGGTATCTTTTTCTCTCCTATCCCTCAATTTCATCCCTCTCAGTCCAAGCTTTTATTTCTCTGCCTAGAACTCTACCCCCACCATGAGCTAGCCTCCTCACTTGCACCCATGTGAGCAACCCATATGAAACCTAGCCACCATAACCAGAAACTAATGGAACCCGCCGTTCAGCAAAATAACTCCACCGTGAACTCGAAGCCTCCCCCGCAAACCCCATACCTCCACGAGCATAGCCGCACCCCAAAGACTCTGTCAACGTTAATTCCAGCCAACAAACGCCTCTACCCACTCCCACCACGGCGCGCATCGCGCGCACCATGCCGCCCAGCCAGCCACGCCATTGTTCGAGCCGTTCTCCATGCTAGAACCCAACAATCATCAAACCCAAAACCACCTGCCTCTGCCACCACGCAAAACACCCAAGCCATAGAGCCACCTTCACGAAGCCATGCCGGAACTGAACTAGGACCACCTTGTTCCGAGTCTGTCTGTCACCACTGCGCACCACTGTGACCACAATCCAAATCTATGTTGCGCCCCCACTCCTCTACCACCAGATCTGTGAGCCAGAATGACCTTCGTGCCGCCGTCATCTCTACCTCGCACCACCTGCACTAGTCACCATGTCGCTCTCACTTCTCTGCCACGCTCCAAATCAGAACTGTGACCCAACAGCGGTGCACCATCACATCACCTGGTTGTTGAGGCCGTTACCCACACTGTAAACAAGCCCCCATGATTCCCCTTATCTGGACTTGAATACACAAAATTTATGAATTAAAGTGGAAAACAACAATGCATGATATGAATGAAAACCTGCAAAAGTGAAGCTGGTGAAGCTTGTTTCATAAATAAAGGCTTTTTTCTCTCTTTTTTTTTTAATTATTTTGACTTTTATGCTAAAGGACATTTTGGTCTGTAAAAAATTATTATACAATCAGTTAATTTATCCTTTTTGTTATCAAACAAAAGATAGGATTAGGTCTTATTATGTTAGTTATACTATCATACTTTATACTATCCTATCATCTTATCTTATATTATACTATCATGTATACCAAACGGGATCAAAGCTGCTAAGCTCTCATCTTTCTAGAGGTAGGCGCAGACCAAAACCTGTTTAATTGCAGGTTTATGCATATTAGACTAATAAACTCACAATTAAATTATATATATGAAGCATATATAGTGAGAAGAGTGTTTATTGTAAGAAGTGAGAGGAGTGAACCTTGATAATTGGATTTTACATGAATGATCAAGATTAAAACATAAATACATATGGCTTTTTTAAGTGGTCACATGGCCTTTAAGTAATTTTTAATCTTGATCATCTATATATGATTGTATGATCAAAATTTACTCTTCTCACCCTCTCACAATAAAAACTTCTCTCACTAAATATGCCATATATATATATAGCGTACATGAAGAGAGAAATATTTATTATAAGAGGTGAGATAAGTGAATCTTGACCATTGGATCTTACATGAATGATAAAGATTAGAACATAAATGCATGTGATTTTTTTAAGTGATCACATGACCTTTAAGTAATTTTTAATTTTGACTATCCATGTAAGGTTGTATGGTCAAGATTTACTCTTCTCACACTCACGCAATAAAAATTCTTCTCACTAGATATGTCTCATATGTGTATATATATATATAAAACATATCTGATGAGAAAAGTGAATCTTAACCATTAGATCTTACATAAATGGTTAAGAT
This sequence comes from Ormosia semicastrata, assembly GCA_029884595.1. Classification (NCBI taxonomy): domain Eukaryota; kingdom Viridiplantae; phylum Streptophyta; class Magnoliopsida; order Fabales; family Fabaceae; genus Ormosia; species Ormosia semicastrata. Next base: position 7,679,210 of record JAQQTO010000046.1, on the reverse strand, counting down.
TAGAATATAAATATATGTGATTTTTTTAAATAATCACATGACCGTTAAATAATTTTCAATCTTAACCATCCATATATAATTATATGTTCAAAATTTACTTCTCTTACACTCACGGTAAAAACTCCACTCACTAGCGCAACTCTACTCCTGTTCACTTTAGTTTCGATTCTTTTTTCTTCATCTCACATATTTTCATTTCTCCCAATTCCCAAATTAGAAACTCCAAGTCCCTAACCTCAAACCCTCAATTCTCATCATCTCATCTTATTTTTCTCTCCGCTGCTGCCCCTGCGTAGGGATTCCATCGGTGACGACGACTAAAGCGAGAAGAGGGCGAGCTGCGCTGTAACTTGTGAGTGACAAGGGCAAACTGTGACTGATAGCAAGCTTTCTGCGAGTGACAGACCTGACGGTGAGCGATCTGCAACTGCCATTGGGGCACTGTAAACATCTTGCATGAAAATAACTAGTGTGCGGATCAATTAGGCAATCACAGCTTCATTCAAGATTTTAGCTTCACTTGCTGAGAGGCCCCTCCACATTATCTGAACTCTTTTATTTTTGCCGATGCCTACGGGGTCCCAATGCTCCAATTGGTCTCTTTTTAGTTGTCTCTCTCTTGGGTCTTGGTCTTGGGTCCTGGCCCACCTTTGTAACCAAAAAACAAAACAAAAAAAAAGAAGTGGACAATCCGCAAACCAGCCCACAATCCCACGAACTTAAGCGGTGTAGACATGGATTAACTTATTAACTTGCTAACTCTTTACTAGTCTATTTATTTTGCGAACCTACCTAACTCGGTCTATTTAATAACGATCCGTCACAGACCGAACTGATACGGATCGGACAAACCGTATACCCACCTCTATTCCTATCACAGGCCTTTACACAGTTCTAGTAGTGAATTCCGGAACTCCTAATGGATGGTGAGCTGGACACACCGGCACATGCTCCTTTAAAACACATCAGAGAGAGAGAGAGAATAAGACAAGTTAAGGGATAAGGAACCACCGAAGGAGGCAGCCAGTGCGAGACGTACTTGCCAACGGTGATTGGAGAGGAGAGAGAATCAGATTCTGCATGACAGAACACAAAGCAGTTGAGTAGGTGCGGGGTCGCCTCAATTCCCTTGCATACTTCTTTTTTCAGTGAAATAGGATTTGCAGATTTCCACAGTGACCTTAGCCGTCCTAATTATTTCCCATTTCCTAAATGGTTAAATTAATTAGATAAACTATTCCCCTCTTTTTATTGATAATTTAAAATAAAAATACTTTAAAATTCTTATAAAATAAATAAATAAATCTATATTAATTATTAATAAATTAATAAACTCTTCCATTAATAATTAATATAGATTTACTTACTCACTTTAAAAAAACTCTTACTTTAAATAATTCTTATCCTATAATTTACAATCATTTTCTGCTACGGTACTACCTATCTTTCTTGCATTCCCACATTCACCAATCACCAATACGTAATATATGGAATGCTTTTAACACAGGATGCGTAATTAAATTGGTAAAGATACAGTTTTCAAGTTCATTGGTTTCACTATACTTTTAATATTATATAATATACTAAATAATAATTTAATATATTAATATTTTATATTATTTTATTTAATATTTCAAAATTTCATATTATATAATAAGTGTCGCAACCGAAAAATCACAAAGAAGATAAAGAACTTAAAATTAATTAATATTAAATTAAGAGTTGTCACCAAGTTTATTTTTTATTAAGAAAAATTAGAAAACTCAAGAAGAATAGTATTTGAAACCAGATTGAATACGGAAGTCGGTTATGTGTAGGGAAGGATGAAAACTTAATCCCACAAAGACTTTTCTAACACACTCGTCCCAAGACGATGCCTTAAGTTAATTGTGAAAATTCTTAATAATCATTGAAAATATTTATTTTACCCCTAAACAAAAATAAAATAATGAAATCGATAAATAAATTATAAAAAAATAAATTTTGGCTTGACGGAATAAGAGTCCCGCTCCTACGTATCCTCAGGTGCAATGAGAAACTCAAAGTCACGTAGTTCTTTAGAAAATAATTGTGGGTTGGTTGATTTTAATTAAAATAATTTTGAAAATATTTGTTTTACCCCTTTTGTAAAAAAAAATATGAAATAAACAAATAAATTATGAAAATTTAATTTTTGGCTTGACAGAATAGAAATTAACGCTTCACGTATTCTCAAATTTATGAATGAATGAGAAAATTAAAGTCACGTAGTTCTCTAAAAATACTTGTGGGTTGGTTGATTTTATTAAAAAAACTTTAAAAATTTGAATTAACAATGTTCGTCATGCGACTCAATTATTCAAATTAAGGATTAAATAGGTGAAGCTTTCACGTCACGCTAGTAGACGTCACCGACCGATTATCAAATTTGTTACAAAACTTTTATTTAAAATTTATCTAGGAAAAAAAATTAGTTGATATTATTATTATTATTATTTTGAAAAGAAACAACTTAATTATTTTTAAAAATTTGAATTAACAAGTCGCCGCGACTCACTTATTCAAATTAAGAATTGAATAGGTGAAACTCGCGTCACGCTAGAGACGTCACCCATTGCTCTTCAAGTTTGTTACGAAAATTTTTATTTTTATTTTTTAAAAAAAAATTGAACCTTTATCAATTAACAGTTTATTTTATAAAAGTTTGAAGACAAAATAATAATTTAAATTATAATAATTTGAATCATCAAACTGTCGCAACTCAGATGATTACAAATGTTACAAGGGTTAGCAAGCTGTCGAAATTCATGTAACCCATGTTATTTAAAAAAAAACATTTAATTATCTTATTCTTATATTTTATTTTTATCAATTTTTTTGTTTTTGTTTGTTTTTGGTTTTTTTTAGCTCATTAAGTTAAAGTCCACTACTCAAAACCATTTCTCTAAAAAAAAAATATAACAAAAAAATATAGCAGCTTTTAATAAAAAAGTAGTAAGTTTATAAAAAAAAAAGAGACAAGTTAGCAACTTTACAAAAAAGAAAAAAAAGACAAGTTAACAACTTTACGAAAAAAATTTGTTTCTTTTATTCTCTTTAATTAAACTAAATAAAAAAATAGAGAAAGCAAATAATAAATAAAAAAAAAAAGTAAACAGATAAAGCAAAAAATAAAATAAAAAGAATAACAGAATCAAAATATGCAAAAGAAAACAGAAGTGGCTTACTGGCTTACGAAAAGAATGAAAAAAACAAAAGGGTGTCTGTTTCTTTTCTTCTTGATGTTTGTGGAAAGAATAGAGGAAGAAGATGAAGGCAGATTAGGCGGCGGCGGCCCAAGTAGGTAATGGCTCGGATGGAAGTGAGTCACGATGGTGGCTTGCTGTTAGTGGGATGAAGGAGTTGGTGTATTGTTGGTGATATGCTAACGTGAATGGCAATTTTGGCGTAGGTGGTTATTATGTTGTGAGAAGTTTGAACGTATGCCGAGGTGATGATGGGATGGTGAGGAGTTTGGTTGAAGATGGAAGATAAAGGCTATGTAAGTGAGAAAATATAGTTGCGGTGTTGGTAGCAGTGTAGGCAAAAGTCTGTGTGTATGAAGGTCAAGTAAGTCTATTTTCGAGTGTGTGGGTGATGGGTATTTATAGGAGGGATTAGGTTGAAGAGTTTGAGTTAAAATGCAATTAGGAGTTTGTTTAGGATAAGTGATGGGGGGTTTAGGATAAGTTTGTTTAGGATGAGTTTGAGTTAGGATAGGTTTATGCTAGGATAAGTTTGTGTTAAGATGGGTTTGATGATAACCGCCAAGGTTGGTTTAGGATAAGTTAGTGGAAGGATGAGTTATGGTTGGTTTAGGATAGGTTTGCTTAGGAAGAGTGTTGGGTTTAAGATAAGTGTTGGGTTTATTTAGGATAAGTGCTTAAGGGTTGTGGGTTAATGGGTTAGATCATGGGTTATGGGTCAATGAGTTGGTATAGGGGTTAATAGGCTAATGGGTTGAAAGATGAGTCTTTTTCTTTTTTTATTTTTTTTATTTTTATTTTTATTTTTTTACAAAATGTCCCGGACAAAATTGAGTGTTCACAGTTGCCCCTCTTTACTTGTTTCTTACTAGATAAAAAAATAACCGTAGTTTTTCATTTTATCATGGTAAGGAACAAGTAAAAATATGAACTCGAATTTTGTTCGGGAGCGAAAAGAAACAAAACAATGCAAAGAGCGATGCGCTCAAAGATAGAAACTTAAATGACAGGGAGCTGATGCGCTCAAAAGTAAAAGACAGGAATTTAAAATGCATGGAATACATGGAGCCGATGTGCTCAACGGCACTTAAAATGCATGGAACAGATGCACTCAAAGAAATTGATTGAAATTTAAAATGCATGAAATGCATGGAGCCGATGCGCTCAACAGAATTTAAAATGACAATGGGCAACTGAGTCCCAGAATTTAAAAGGCAATGGGTAACTGAGTCCCAAATTTAAATGACAATGGGCAACACTGAGTCCCGAAAATTAAATGACAATGGGCAACTGAATCCCAGAATTTAAATGACAATGAGCAACTGAGTCCCGAAATTTAAAAGGCAATGGGTAACTGAGTCCCAAAATTTAAAAGACAATGGGCAACTGAGTCCCGAAATTTAAATGATAATGGACAACTGAGTCCCAAAAAATAAATGACAATGGGCAACTAAATCCCAGAATTTAAATGACAATGGGCAACTGAGTCCCGAAATTTAAAAGGCAATGGGCAACTGAGTCCCAGAATTTAAAAGGCAATGGGCAACTGAGTCCCGAAATTTAAAAGACAATGGGCAACTGAGTCCCGAAATTTAAAAGACAATGGGCAACACTGAGTCCCGGAATTTAAATGACAATGGGCAACAGAGTCCCAGAATTTAAAAGACAAAATCCCAGAATTTAAATGACAATAGGCAACTGAGTCCCGAAATTTAAAAGGCAATGGGCAACTGAGTCCCAGAATTTAAAAGGCAATGGGCAACTGAATCCCGAAATTTAAAAGACAATGGGCAACTGAGTCCCGAAATTTAAAAGACAATGGGCAACACTGAATCCCGAAATTTAAAAGACAATGGGCAACACTGAGTCCCAGAATTTAAATGACAATGGGCAACAGAGTCCCAGAATTTAAAAGACATGGGCAACAGAGTCCTAAAATTTAAAAGATAATGGGCAACAGAGTCCCAAAATTTAAAAGACAATGGGTAACAGAGTCCCAGAATTTATATGACAATGGGCAACAGAGTCCCAGAATTTAAAAGACAATGGGCAACAGAGTCCTAGAATTTACATGACAATGGGCAACAGAGTCCCAGAATTTAAAAGACAATGAGCAACAGAGTCTCAGAATTTAAAAGACAATAGGCAACAGAGTCCCAAAAGACAAATTTTAAAGACAATGGGCATCTTGACCCAAAAAGATCTTCTTTTTCTTTTATTATTATTTTTTCTCTCTTTTTTTTTTTCTTTATTTTCTTTTTTTATTTTCTTTTATTTTATTTTTTTTATTTTTCCTTTCTCTTTTCTCTTTTTTTTTTTTCTTTTTTTTTTTTTTCTCTTTTTCTCCCTTTTTTTCTTTTTCTTTCCTTTTTTTATTTTTTTTTTTATTTTTTATTTTTTTTAAAAATTTTATTAAAAAATCATTTGAACCAAGGACGACTTTAAAAGTTTTGACCAATCAAACCCCTCGTTCACGTGCTTTAGCCCATTGGACCTGATAACTTCGGTCCTCATCCTTTATTTCCTTTTTCTTCTTCTTTCTCTTTCCTTGTTTGCCACTCTCAACTCTCCTTTTGAGAAATAAAATGATCATCTCTTGTCATGAACCTTTGCTTGACTGAGTCCTTGAGAGAAAATTTTACTCTAGTATTTAACTTTGTCCCTCATCTTATTGATTCCCTGCAACTGCTTGATTACTCAATCATTATCTCTATTGCTACTTCCTTCAACATATATTCTCTTTAATCCTTCAAAAATTTGTCCCAGTATGACCAATTGAACAAAATTGCCCCAGTTTGGTAAACTTTTCAAGGGGTTTCAGGCCATTTTCCTATTTATTTGCCCCAGTTTTTACTTAAACCGTCCTTTCGGGTTTTCAGTCTTACGAGCTCTTTTCCCTTTTTGTTTAGGTACCTCTTATTTATAGATTATCCCTTGAGATATCATTTTTTTCTTTAATTGGAACTTCTAAGTTCTGTTGGATCTGAATTGTTCATCAGGGGATTGTCATCAGATGGTCAAATCATAATGTTGTACTCATGTTCACCTTACCTGAAGCATTACGTAACAAATAGACATGGATTCAAAAGTACAACAGAACAGGAATTGACTAAGTGAACAACTTCTAGATTAGCCTTGGAAGTTTGACAACACAAAATGGTACATATGGAATAAGACACAAACGATGGTATGTGACTCAAAGAAGAGTTGCCTTGATATGGATTGGTTTGATCCTCATGAAAACGATCTTTAGTTGCTCACTAGACATTATGACTAAGAATTTTCTTCTACTAAACATCTACATCAAGTCAAATTGAACCAAAGAAAAATTTGTCCCAGTTTAGGATTGAATAGAATAAGGCTAATACTCACTCTAGTGACCGAAAGATTTATCCCAATGTTGGTCAATGGAACCAAGAAAAAGAAAAATTGCCCCAATTTAGAGTCAAATCGAGCAGGGTAGACATTTATCCTAGTGTAAGGCCCAAATTGGACTAAAGTGAAATTTGCCTCAGTTTAGGACTGAATTGAATAGAACAGGAACTCACTCTAGTGACCAAAAGATTTGCCTTAGTGTAGGTTAAATTGAACTAGGGAAAAGAATGTCCCAGTGTAGGGCCAGCCCGAACATGGTAGAAATTTGCCCTAGTAAAAGTATTTTTTTTTCTCCTTTTCTTTCCCTTTTTTTTTAGGAGCAATAAACTAGGTACTTAGATGAGTGTAACTTTTGTCTCAAAATTAAAGTTAATGAAAATGACAATAACCTTTAATTGATCAGAATAGACTTTTTGAGGCTTGTAACGTGGCTAAGGCTAGGGGTTATGAAAAGATAGATATAAGGCTCAAACAAGTGTTTAAGGGTTGAATGAGACTAAGGATCCTTACACTTTCAAAATTGAACTTTGTCAACTGCTTTTACACTTTTAAACACACTTTTCTCTTATTGTTCTCAATTTCTTCCCATTTCATTTCATTTTCTTTCATTCCCCTTTGTCATGACCCATTTCATTTCATTTCACTTTCTTTCTTTTTTTTTCCCTTCTCTTTTTTTTTGTTTCATTTTTTCTTCTTCTTTTTTTTTTAGTTTTTTTTTACTTCTTGCCCCATTCACCTTTTCTTTTTTCATTATGCTTCAAAATAGTCACCATGACAATCAATCTTTGTTTTATGCTATCCCCTAGTGTAGGGTGATCCTTATCCAGGGTTTATTGAAGAAATTTTCAAGCTCAAAAGGGGTAACGAGGGATAAAAATGATAAAATTTTGTAAAAGATAGAGAAAAATGACCAGTCTTCATTTTCAAATCATAATTGTTTATTTTCAAAACTTTAATTTTGAAACAAAAAGATAGTGCACACCAAGTGATTACTTCTTTGCTCTTTTTTCTTTTTCTTTTTCCTTTTTTGCAAAAGGCACTTGCAGGCGCGAACCTTACTGACATATACCAAACTGAGAATTGCTAAGAATTGGCATTCAATGGGATCCAAATACAAGGAAAACACTTCGAAGAAATGAAAGCAAACAAATGCCAAGAAAGACAATGTAATGGAAAAGAAAAGAAACAATGTACCCATGCAAATTTAATACATTAATGCTTCAAGAAAGTTAACATAAGTTCAAGAAAGTTAACATAAGTTCAATATCACTGATTACTTTATGACAATCACTTCAAGAGTTATTGACAATACTGGGTCCAGCTACTTCTTCAATGTCAAGTTTTTCATAAGCAATTAACTTCCTTGTTGAAATCTTGAAGGATTCACAATCTTCAATTGAGTGCTCTAGGATGTCCCTGTGGTATTTGCAAGTTAAATTTGGGTTATACCACGTCGGGAATGGTGGTTCTATGGGACATACAGGATTTCCAGATATAAGGTGGGTATCAAATAGTCTTTGGAATAAGTCTGCATTTGAGATAGATAGTTTTGGGAAAGGGGGTAGGTTTTGGGGACGAGAACAACCTTGATTTTGGAAGTTTGGTCGAGGCTGTAGGTGATTTGAAAAATTTTGTGAAGCTGCAGGTGGATATTGAGTATAGGTCGGGCGACTTGGTACATATGGCTATGGAGTGGGGACATTGTTGATTTGGAATTGTGGAGTTGGGGTGATGTTCATGGGAAGAGTAGTTAGGCCAGGTATATGAGAAGGTGCAAATGTCTGATAAAGAGAGTAGGGGTTTGGGTTATATGGAGGGGCTCGATAGGCAGGGTAAGACGGTGGATAGCTAGGTTGTGAAGGTTGTTGGTTTTGCACATAGCTCACCTCAGGCTCCTTTTCCTTTTTCGGCTGGAATCCTTTCTCAGGAGTGGTATCCTCTGTATTGTTATTCAAGGTTCTTCCCACAACAGGCATCTCAGTAGTGATCACGGGGTTTGTCCCCATAGAAGTGATATTCAGTGGGTGCGAATGTGCCCCAGTTACTCCCGTACTTCCAGCTGCTCCCATCAAGGTGAGGGTCTCCCTCATGGCTAACAACATTTCCTCTATTCTTCTTTGAGACTCTGTCACCTCATTCATCCTTCCTTTCACTTCATCCATTTCCAAACTTAGGTTCCTGCCTTCATTTTCAGCTGCCATCACTGCAAGCAACTTTGTTTGAGCCCTTGTATTGTGAACACGGGTTTGATTGGTGTCTTCTTTCCTTGGTCGCGCAATGGTTGCTGAACACGGTAACATCATACAAGGAATGAGATGAAATGAATGAGATTAATGTCATGCATAAGATGAGATAAATGAAATAAAAACATTTTTTTTTCAAATGCATGGAATGAAATGCATGATTTATTTTTTTTTATTTTTTTTAGAATGCTAAAGATGCCATGCATGAATTTTTTTTTATGAGAATGCCTGATTTATTTTTTTTATTTTTTATTTTTTAAAAAAGCTAAGGATGCTATGAAAATGCATGATTTTTTTTTTTTTTTTAAGAATGCTCGGAGTGTCATGAAAATATATGATTATTTTACTTTTTTTTAAGAATACTAGGAATGCAAGATGATTTTTTTTTTTAAGAATGTTAGGAATGACATGAAAATGCAAGATAATGTATTTTTTTTAAGTTTTTTTTAATGCAAGAATGGAAGGCATGAGGAAAGAAGATGTACGCTCCCTTTGTGTCCTAATGAGATTGCCTTAAACTTGGGACTCTCTATCTTAAAGATCTAAGAGTCTTTCTGATCCGTGAGAACTTTCATTGGGTGGCTCTTCTATTTTAGAGGTCTCTAGAGCCAAGTCCTATTTCAGAATGTTGACCACGAAATAGTGGGTAAACCACTAGGTGTGGGACATTCATGAAAAAGGCACACTCTAGATGAGGTTTTCGCGATAACCAAACAGGAAGTACATCCAAAATGGCTACCACTACGCAACCTCTACTTAACTTAGGCTTCACTCAGACCCGAGTATAGGGCCCCACTCGAATGTGTGTGAATAATGTGTAGGTACGGTGGGTGTAGGGAGCGTATAAACCTTTACAATCCTAAGGACTACTCATATCCTGCAAAATAAAGCAAACACAAAACAAACTCTAAAAGTTTTCTACCCTAAAGTTTAAATAATAAAACAATTAACACTAAAAATAATAATAATAAAAAATTATCAAATAATAAAAAGAGAAAAAGAAAAAAAAAAGTAAAACAAACACATAAAGATCACCAATAATTTTGCATAACTAACTTTTATAGGCTTGACTCTCAAGTATCCGCAGTGGAGTCGCCATCTGTCGCGACCGAAAAATCGCGGCGGGATAGCAACTTAAAATTAATTAATATTAAATTAGGAGTCGCCACCAATTTTATTTTTTATTAGAAAAAATTGGAAAACCTAATAAGAATAGTATTTGAAACCAGATTGAATTCGAAAGTTGGTTATGTGTAGGGAAGGGTGGAAACTTAATCCCACAGCACCCCTAACACACCTGTCCTAAGACGGTACCTTAAGTTAATTGTGCAAATTCTTAATAATCATTGAAAATATTTATTTTACCCCTAAACAAAAATAAAATAATGAAATCGATAAATAAATTATAAAAAAATAAATTTTGGCTTGACGGAATAAGAGTCCCGCTCTTACGTATCCTCAGGTGCAATGAGAAACTCAAAGTCACGTAGTTCTTTAAAAAATAATTGTGGGTTGGTTGATTTTAATTAAAATAATTTTAAAAATATTTGTTTTACCCCTTTTGTAAAAAAAAATGAAATAAACAAATAAATTATAAAAATTTAATTTTTGACTTGACAGAATAGAAATTCTGCTCTTACGTATCCCCGGCTGCAATGAGAAAATCAAAGTCACGTAGTTATCTAGAAAATACTTGTGGGTTGGTTGATTTTATTAAAAAAAACTTTAAAAATTTGAATTAACAAGCCGTCGCGACTCAGTTATTCAAATTAAGGATTAAATAAGTGAAATTCACGTCACGCTAGAGACGTCACCCACTGATTATCAAATTTGTTACAAATCTTTTATTTAAAATTTATCTAGGAAAAAAATTAGTTGATATTATTATTATTATTATTATTATTATTATTATTATTATTTTAAAAAGAAACAACTTAATTATTTTTAAAAATTTGAATTAACAAGTCGTCACGACTCAGTTATTCAAATTAAGGATTGAATAGGTAAAGCTCACGTCACGCTAAAGACGTCACCCATTGCTCTTCAAGTTTGTTACGGAAATTTTTATTTTTATTTTTTCTAAAAAAATTAAACCTTTATCAATTAATAGTTTATTTTATAAAAGTTTGAAGACAAAATAATAATTTAAATTATAATAATTTGAATCATCAAACTGTCGCAACTCAGATGATTACAAATATTACAAGGGTTAGCAAGTTGTCGTAACTCAGGTAACCCATGTTATTAAAAAAAAACATTTAATTATCTTATTTTTATATTTTATTTTTATCAATTTTTTTGTTTTTGTTTTTTTTATTTTTTTTAGCTCATTAAGTTAAAGTCCATTACTCAAAACCATTTCTCTCAAAAAAAAATATAACAAAAAAATAGCAGTTTTTAATAAAAAAGTAGTAACTTTATGAAAAAAAAAGAGACAAGTTAGCAACTTTACAGAAAAGAAAAAAAAAAGACAAGTTAACAACTTTACGAAAAAAGTTTGTTTCTTTTCTTCTCTTTAATTAAACTAAATAAAAAAATAGAGAAAGTAAATAATAATTAAAAAAAAGAAAGAGTAAACAGATAAAGCAAAAAATAAAATAAAAAGAATAACAGAATCAAAATATGCAAAAGAAAACAGAAGTGGCTTACTGGCTTACGAAAAGAATGAAAAAAACAAAAGGGTGTCTGTTTCTTTTCTTCTTGATGTTTGTGGAAAGAACAGAGGAAGAAGATGAAGGCAGATTAGGCGACGGCGACCCAAGTAGGTAGTGGCTCGGATGGAAGTGAGTCACGACGGTGGCTTACTGTTAGTGGGATGAAGGAGTTGGTGTATTGTTGGTGATATGCTAACGTGAATGGTAATTTTGGCAGAGGTGATTATTGTGTTGTGAGAAGTTTGAACGTATGCCAGAGGTGATGATGGGATGGTGAGGAGTTTGGTTGAAGATGGAAGATGAAGGCTATGTAAGTGAGAAAATATGGTTGCAGTGTTGGTAATCGTGTAGGCAAAAGTCTGTGTGTATGAAGGTCAAGTAAGTCTATTTCGAGTGTGTGGGTGATGGGTATTTATAGGAGGGGATTAGGTTGAAAAGTTTGGGTTAAAATGCGATTAGGAGTTTGTTTAGGATAAGTGATGGGGGTTTAGGATGAGTTTGTTTAGGATGAGTTTGAGTTAGGATGAGTTTATGCTAGGATAAGTTTGTGTTAAGATGAGTTTAATGATAACTGCCAAGGTTGGTTTAGTATAAGTTTGTGGTAGGATGAGTTATGATTGGTTTATGATAGGTTTGCTTAGGAAGAGTGTTGGGTTTAAGATAAGTATTGGGTTTATTTAGGATAAGTGCTTAAGGGTTGTGGGTTAATGGGTTAGATCATGGGTTATGGGTCAATGAGTTAGTTTAGGGATTAATAGGCTAATGGGTTGAAAGATGAGTTTTTTCTTTTTTTATTTTTTTCTTTTTTTTCTTTTTATTTTTTTACAAAATGCCCTAGATAAAATTGAGTGTTCACAATAAGTGAAGTATTTAAATATATAATATATATAAAAAGTTAAAAGAATATCATACTTATAAGTTTTATATAGAGTAATAAATAAAATATTTAAACATACAATTTATATAAAAATCAAGAGAATAGCAAACTTTTTTATGCATTTCTTGAACCTTATATCTTTTATAACTTCACATTAGACTTTTGTTTGACTCAAAATGTTTTTGAATAAGTTAAAAATTACCTTATATCTTTTTGTAACTACGCATTAGACTTTTGTTTGACTCAAATTTAATTTTTCTAAGAAATTGAATCGAATTAGTTTACTACTAGCTAGTTTTATCGAGTTTTGATTAATTCAATTGATTCTTGACCAATTTTTTAACAAGCCAATTTTGTAGGTTAAATAGACTAAACCTATGCATGGTTCACCAATTTTCTAATCGCGGTTGATCCGATTTTATATTTTAAACATTGAATATATATAATGATCTACTATGCATTATTTTTGCCTATAATTAATCATTAGGATCCATTTAAATAACAAAATTGAAATTGAAATATAAAATTTTAATTTTAATTTTAATTATTTCAAATTAGAATTAGTTTAGAATCTTAAATTTTATGTTTGGAGTTATCAAAGAATTAAAATAAGTAAATTATAATTCTAAATTTAATTATAATTTTATTATTTAAAAGTATGATCTAAAACATTAAAAAATTATTTATAAAAATTAAAATTAATAAAAATATTCATACAATAATATTTTTATAATATAATAAATAAATAGCTATTACAATTGATCTGATAATAATTTCAGCTTTTTAATGTTCTTTGTTTGATCTAATTGGATTCCATATGAGTTTAATTGTTAACATTTAGCTAAGTTTCTGATTTAGAATTATCTTTGGATGTTTATTGTGAAACTTTGCTAAAATGTGATTATAAACACTCATAAACGTGTTGTGATTTTCAGGAGATTCATGAGTGATGGAGTTCATTGGTTTTGAACTATTGAGAAGAGAGTTGAAGGACTTTAAAGGAATCAGTATCAACCCCTAGAAGCAAAGGGAGAAGGGTATGCACGAAGAATCAAGGCTGATCTTGATTATATTGAATAACACGGCCGTGTCAATTGACACGGGTAGGCCGTGTGCTATTCTCGAGTTTGAAGATTTGAAGAATTTGAACAACACGGCCGTGTCAAATGACACGGGGAAGGCCGTGTACTCCTCTCGACTTCACGAGGAAGAGCCAATATCGAGCCTTGACCGAAAACACGGCCGTGTCAAATGACACGGGGTGGGCCGTGTTCTCTCGACTTGGAATGTTTGGAAATCTGCCACTGAGAATAAGACACGGGTTGGGCGTGTAGTGTAACATGACACGTCCCGTGTCATCGGATCAGAGTTTAGATTTCGTAAGTTATTGCCAAATTAGGTTTCAAAACCTATAAATAGGGTTGCTTAGAGCCCTTAAACCGGTCCGACAGAGAGAGTCGTCAAGGAGACTAAGAAAACACGAAGACCAAGAAAGAGGAGGATTCGATTGAAGATTGAGACTCGGATTCGAGCGATCAAAGATCAATCATTCTCAAGCCTTGGAAACTAGTTTGATTTTTAGTTTTTCTTTTCTTCTTCATTACGAACAATGTTTTCCTTTAACTTTTATTGTGATTTTGAATTTGCCATGTGTGGCTAAACTCTTTGATTGGTTAAGGGAAGATGAAACTCTAGTTTTGATTATGTGACTCTTGCATAATTCTTTATATCAATACAATTATGTTTTTATTCATATGTTTCTTTCTTAAATCAATATAAAGGTTTTTATATTCTTGCCAAACTTCGAGAGTGGTGAAACTAGGATTGCTATGCTTGTGATTCTGCGGTGGTATGATTAGTGAAATATATGTTCTAAGTAATTTAATCCCTATGTGTGTGATTAGATCTTAGTGTGTTTGGTTTTCTAATTCTTAATGCAATCATTAGGTAGGTGTAAGAGCGGTTGCTTTACAAATAACTAATGGTTAGGGTTTGATTTGAGCGGTTCTTTGAATTGAGTGAAACTTAAGGAAGACATGGGATTTATCTCACAATCACATAAGAACATAATTGATCATGTTGGTATAAAGGGTATGTAAGTTAGCATAATCATATAAATCTAGTGGTGGATTCTATCTCTTAACCAATATCTTTAATTTGATAATTCAGTTTGTGTTTCTTGTTTTGATTTTAGTTCAATTTCTCTTTTCAGTTTTAATCAACAAAACCCCTTTTACTTTTTTGTTTTATTGTTCACCGAGTTTAATTTAGGAATTGGATTAATAGTGTTAATTGAATTGGTTCTCGTGGATCGACCCTTGCTTACTACAACTGGTTGCAAGGTTTTTATATTTTTGGTGGAACTTAGCAACTGTTTTTGATATTATATTTAATCACATTCCACACCACACCAAATTTTGGCGCCGTTGCCGGGGAACCAATTTTTTTCAATCGCGCTATTAATTTGTTTCCTACTTTTCTCTCTGTTTTCTATTTTAATTTTTAATAGTTTTATTTGTTCTCTTCAACTATCTTGCAGTGTTCATGTCCGATGACGAGGTAAACGAGCAATTGCGAAACTTAAGGCATTACTTTGAACAAATCAGCTCACGATTTACACTGCTGACGTTGAAGCTGCCGTCACATAGAACTCTCCAGCTCTGCGGCATCTGAGATATCTGAGCCACCTGAAGAAGAAGTGATGGCAGAAAACACATTAAGGATGTTGGGTGCTCCGGACTTAGACCAACAACCTCTGTGCATAGAAATTCCTGAGAATGAAGAGGCATTTGAATTGAAATCTGGACTGATTCATCTGTTACCATCTTTTAATGGACTAGCCGGAGAGGACCCTAACAAGCATCTGAAGGAAATTCATGTTGTGTGTTCTAGCATGAAGCCTGCGGGAATTTCAGTGGAGCAAGTCAAGCTGAGAGCTTTTCCGTTTTCCCTAAAGGACTCTGCAAAGGAGTGGTTGTACTACTTGCCGCCCGGATCAATTCAGACATGGCAGGACATGGCTCGGGCTTTCCTAGACAGATACTTCCCACTGCATCAAAGGCCGCAACAATCGAAAAGAAATTTGCGACATCCAACAAAGACATGGGGAATCACTTCATGAGTACTTGGGAGAGATTCAAGAGATTGTGTGCTAGCGCCCTCGGCACCAAATTAGTGAACAACTTCGATACGAAGATTTCTATGAAGGTTTGCTAGGAATGGACCGCAACATGATTGATCTTTGCCGGTGGAGGAGCCTTGGTTGATAAGACTCCTCGAGAAGCCGAAATCGATATCTAGAATGGCTGCAAACACTCAACAATTCTTTACTCGAATGATACAGAGTGAGTGAGAGCGATTAAAGAGGCCGACACTACTAGTTTGCGAGAATCAAATGACACAGGTTGACGCCATGATTCGAAGTCGATGGACACCGGGAAGGCACCAGTACAGGCATGTGGGATTTGTTGCTCTTCAGACATCCCACTGATATGTGTCCCACTTTGCAAGAAGACTCAAATGAAGAAGCCAAGGCAGTGGGGGGATTTTCTGCTCCATCTAAGAACTACAACCCCTACTCCAACACATATAATCCGGGGTGGAGAGATCATCCCAACTTTAGCTATGCAAAACAGCCTCAAGCTCAAGCGCCACCCCAAGCCTATGGTCCTCCAGGGTTTCAGCAAAGGCAAGCACCCTTTCCTCCAAGGCAACCTCAAGTTCAGGCCCCTAGACAACCTGAGCCTTCGTTGGAAGATCTAGTGAGGCAAATGGCCACCAGCAATATTCAGTTTCAGCAAGAAACAAGGGCCACTATCAGTACTTTGCAGAACCAAGTGGGACAGTTGGTTCCTGAGATAAACAAGGTGCGAGTCAGACTTCGGGAAACTTCCTCGCGACGCCAGTGAACCCAAGAGAAAATGCTAGTCTTTGTCACTTTGCGCGGTGGGAAGACACTTGACGGACCCACATCCGAAGATAAAGCTCACAATTCGAAGGAGGTAGATGAGGAGGGGCTCAATTCTAAGACCCCTAAGGTAAGTGTTTCTGACCCATGTCCTAAATATGTCACTAAGGCCCCTTTTCCGAAAGCGAGTTGGTTAAAAACAAGAAAGAAGAAGCGGATAAAGAGATCTTAGAGACTTTTAGGAAAGTTGAAGTCAACATTCCTCTGTTAGATGCCATAAAGCAAGTGCCTAGGTATGCTAAATTCTTAAAAGAGTTATGCACTAACAAAAGGAAGTTGAAAGGTAATGAACGGGTCCAAGTGGGAGCTAATGTTTCAAATTGTTTTTAAGAATAAACTCCCAACTAAATGTAAGGATCTGGCACATTCACTATACCTTGCACCATCGGTAATGCCGTTTGAGAGGGCCATGCTAGATTTAGGTGCATCCATTAATGTTATGTCTTTTTCTATTTATGCATCTTTACATCTAGGACCTTTAGAACCTCACCGGAGTTATCATTCAACCGCGCGACGTGTCTAATGCATACCCTAAGGGGTTGTTGAGGATGTTTTGGTGCGGTCAATGAGTGGTGTTTCCAATGATTTCTATGTCTTTGGATATGGAGGAAGACAAATCTCCCAACTCTGCCCCCATTCTCGTTGGGGAGGCCTTTCCTCAAGACCGCCCAAACTAAAATTGATGTGCATTCGGGAACATTGACTATGGAATTTGATGGCGAGTTGATTAGATTCAACATCTTCGAAGCCATGAGATACCCGAGTGATGTCCATTCTCGCTTGTGTTATTGATTCTTTTGATAATTTTGAATCTTTAATTTCTACTATTTTTGAGTCTAATCCATTTGATGTTCTTGATACGATTATGACTCGCAGATTTAGATTTTCGGGATTCAAAGAAGGATGGCGGAGCGAGGAGGTTGATGAAGTGGTGGCGGCCTTTACATACACTCTCTTCCACCTCGGAAGGGCATGAGGTATCATATGTTGAATTACCTTTTACTACGATGTACCCAAACCTTCATTGTGCGAGCACCGAGCTAGAGTTGAAGGAACTACCCTCCCATCGAAATATATTTTCCTGGGCGAGAAGGAGACACTTCCCGTAATAATTGCTAAATCCTCACCAAAGAGCAAGAGGAGAGCTTGATTTCTGTGTTGAAAGAACACAAGACACCATTGGGTGGACTATTGCGGACATCGAGAGGTATTAGCCCCTCCATTTGCATGCATCGAATCTTAATGGAGGAGGGGCTAAACCAAAGTGAGAGAACCACGAGGAGGTTGAATCCCCAATGATGGATGTTGTGAAGAAGGAGATCTTGAAGCTCCTAAGTGTGGGGTTATCTACCCCATTTCGACGATAAGTGGGTAAGCCGGTCCGGGTAGTACCAAAGAAATCGGCATTCTTGTGGTAAGAAATGCGATAATGAGCTTATTCCCACTAGATTACGACACGGGTGGCGTGTTTGTATAGACTATAGAAAATTGAATGTCTTGCCACCGAGAAAAGACCACTTTCCTTTACCTTTTATTGATCAAATGTTAGAAAGGTTAGTGGTCATTCTCATTATTGTTTCTTAGATGGGTTTTCGGTTATAACCAGATTGCTATTGCTCAGGAAGATCGGGACAAGACCACTTTCACTTGTCCTTTTGGCACCTTTGCTTATAGGCGAATGCCTTTTGACCGTATGTAATGCACCGGGGACCTTTCGAGAGATGTATGGTGAGTCTTTTTTCTCGATTACATAGAAAACATCATTGAGGTCTTCATGGATGATTTTAGTGTATTTGGGAATGGCTTTGAAAAATGTTTGGAACATTTAACTTTGGTTTTAAAGAGATGCATTGACACTAACCTGGTTTTAAATTGGGAAAAATGCCATTTCATGGTAGAAGAAGGTATTGTGTTAGGTCATGTAATCTCTGCTAGGGGCATTGAAGTTGATAAAGCTAAGGTAGAGCTTGTGCGTTCCTTTACCCGCCCACAAGTGTGCGGGATATTCGTTCTTTTCTTGGTCATGCAGGGTTTCTATCGGCGCTTCATCAAGGATTTCTCCAAGATATCAGCACCCTCTGCACACTTCTCCAAAAAGATGTGTCATTTCAATTTAATGAGAAGTGTATGAAGGCTTTCACCACACTTAAGGAGTTGATGACTGAGGCACCTATCATTAGGCCACCGAATTGGGAGCTTCCATTCGAATTAATGTGTGATGCTAGTGACTTTGCGGTAGGGGCTGTCTTAGGACAGCGAGTTGATAGGATTCCTTATGCTATTTACTATGCATCAAGGACCCTAAATGATGCTCAACTGAATTACTCTACAACTGAGAAAGAACTTCTTGCTGTTGTTTTTGCTTTAGAGAAATTTCGATCATATTTAATTGGCTCTAAAGTAATTGTTTTTTCTGATCATGCAGCATTGAAGTATCTACTGGCAAAGAAGGAAGCGAAGCCAAGATTGCTCCGATGGATTCTGTTGCTCCAAGAGTTTGACTTGGAAATTAAAGACAAAAAGGGGAGCGAAAACTTGGTGGCAGACCATTTGAGCGATTGGTGACTGAAGAGGAGGACTTACCTATACCAGAAAGCTTTCCGGATGAGCACTTAATGGCTATCGCGACCACTATTCCGTGGTATGCTGATATTGCCAATTACTTAGCCACCAAGGACTTTCCGGCAGGCCTGAACAAAGCACAGCGAGATAAGCTGAGGAGTGATTGCAAGTACTACATTTGGGATGATCCTTACCTTTGGAAGCATTGCGCGGATCAAGTGATTCGGAGATGTATCCGGATTCAGAGACTCACTCCGTTCTATCTTTTTGCCATACTTATGCCTGTGGAGGACATTTCGGTATGAAGAGGACAGCCAACAAAGTGCTTGACAAGTGGTTTCTCTTGGCCTACCATCTTTAAAGATGCTTATGATTTCTCGTAAGTCATGTGACCGTGTCGAGAAACGGTAATATTGGTCCACGAAATCAAATGCCTCAAACTCCCATAATCTTTGTGGAAGTTTTTGATGTTTGGGGCATTGACTTCATGGGGCCGTTTCCTCCTTCTTTTGGTTTCTCCTATATTCTTTTAGTCATGGATTATGTTTCCAAATGGGTGGAAGCTAAAGCCACCAAATCGATGATTCTAAAAGCTGTTGTGGATTTTGTGAGGTCTTTTATTTTTTCCAGGTTTGGCACTCCAAGAGCCATCATTAGTGATCAAGGAACACATTTTTGCAACAGAATTTTTGAAGCCCTGTTGAAAAAATATGGTGTGGTGCACCGGATCTCTACTCCTTATCATCCTCAGACTAATGGCCAGACTGAGGTATCCAATCGGGAGGAGATCAAGTCCATCCTCGAAAAAACTGTGAATCCTACGCGCAAGGATTGGAGTACTAGACTTGCTGATGCCTTGTGGGCTTATCGGACTGCATACAAGACCCCTATTGGCATGTCCCCATTCCGATTGGTTTATGGGAAGCCCTGTCACTTGCCAGTGGAGCTAGAACACCGGTCTTACTGGGCTATCAGGCAAGTTAACTTGCACTTGGAAGGTGCTGGCAAACAGAGAAAACTCCAAATTCAGGAGTTGGAAGAATTGAGGAATGAAGCCTTTGAGAGTGCCTTCATTTACAAGGCCAAAACCAAAGCATTTCATGATCAAATGATCTCAAGGAAAAGTTTCCACCAAGGCCAAAAAGTGTTGCTATACCAATCCAGACTCAAATTATTTCCAGGTAAATTACGTTCTAAATGGATTGGCCCATTTGTAGTAACTCTTGTTTTTCCTTCTGGTGCAGTGGAGATCATGAACGAGGCCTCTGGCAAGGCATTCAAGGTTAATGGGCACCGTCTCAAGCCTTACCACGAACTTCCGGAGAATGCAGAGGTTGAAGACATGCCTCTTCTCCATCCGTCTTATGAAGCATAATGAGGAGCATCACAATGTCTGGCTGAGGACAATAAACCAAGCGCTCTTTGGGAGGCAACCCAATCAGATTTGCTTTCTTTTCCCTTTCTGTTTTGCGTTGTTTAGCTTTTTAGTTTAGCTTATTTTTAAGTGTTACTTGCTTACTGATATCTGTTTCCTTGCTGCTATGTGTGTTTTGATTCGCTCAGTTTTTAGTTTGATTGCTTGAGTTCCTGGTTTGCTAAGTGTTTGCGGTTTTGAGGAGAATTTAGAGTGCTTCTTGTAAGTCAGCAAAGTACACGGGGTGGGCCGTGTCCCATGACACGGCCCGTGTCCCATGACACGGCCCGTGTCCCTATCACAGCAATCCCATTATTGCAGAAATTCACACGGGATGGGCCGTGTCATATGACACGGCCCGTGTTTTCGAGGTAAGCACGTTTGGTAATCTTCCAGAGCAGTACACGGGTGTGGCCGTGTCCTATGACACGGCCCGTGTTGTATGGACACCGAACCCTTGTTTTCCAGAGCAGTACACGGGGTTGGCCGTGTCCCATGACACGGCCGTGTACTCGTTGCCCGCTTCCTGCGAGACAGTAGTACACGGGGTGGGCGTGTCATATGACACGGCCCGTGTACTCGTACCGGCGCGTCATTTAAACCCGAGTTAGGGTTTCTTGCCCCAAATTCCCTCTTTTCTTCTTCTTCCTTCTCGCGCCCCTCACACCCATTCCCTTCCAATCTTCACCATTACCTTCACTACCCTCAAATTTCCACCACATTCCATCATCCCCCTTAGATTTATATCAATTTCCACCATCTCTCTCTGCGCAACTCCTCTCCCTCCTATCCACCATCTCTGCGCCACTTCTCTCCTCTCCATCCCTTTTCGATTTCACATTCCACATTCTTCATTTTTCTGTTTCCTCCGATAATGGGGCCTAAGAAGCGTGTCAAAACCACTGCTGCGTCCTGCTCGCTCCATCCCCATCGCGGCCGGCTCCCGGGCGTGCTCGGTCTCCCTCACCCCCACGTGAGCCCTCACCCCTCTCAGGTGCCTATTCATCCTATCGATAGAAAGGTAGTGGTTCCCACTCGTTTTTAGATGTCGATACTCTTAGGGCCATAGGATTGTATGATGAGGTGTTTGCTCTTTTAGGTAGAATTGGTTGGGTTGATTTTGCTTTGTTACGAAGCCTACTTATCTTTGCATTGACTAGGGAGTTTGTTTCTAGTTTCAATCGTAAGCTTTACCCTCTGTCAATGCGATCAAACTAGATGGCACAGGGAAATCACCTTTAGGTTGCTAGGTAACTCCATTCCATTGATATTCATATGTTTAGAGTTATTTTTGGTTTTCCCGAGGGGGAAAATATGTTACCCCGTGATTTTAATGCGATCATGTGTGGTCCGCCCTCACTTGTACACAGGTCCGATGACTATGATCCTAAGATGTCGAAAGCTTCTCGGCTTCTGGTCCCCCGCCCATCGCTATATTCGAAATGGTTAGCTAATACTCGTGTGGTCTGGGGGAAAGTCAAGGACCATTAGCCGTTCGAGTTGTTTTTCTTACACCGCATGATTGAGGTGTACCGTTAATGGGGGTATTGGCTCAGTAACCGGTTTCACCATGTCGGGACCACTACACCTGGTGGTCGCATCGTGTTAGGAGGGTATGTCACCGCTATTGCGGATCACTTTGATTATTTGGATCTGTTGGAGGAGACGCCTGGTTCGGGGTTCCGGTGCTATTGATGGGGCCATTTTGGTGTCCATGAAGCTCGTACTCGTATTAATGGTGCTCTCGTCTTGCTTGGCGCCGATGGAGCTGCCTTGCCTGAGGCGATCCGGCTCCCGAGCCCCACGAGGATATTCTTGTCTCCCCTCCTCCCGAGTTTGCGGATGATGCGGGTCCTTCTACTCGGCCAGTGCGGCTTCATATGATACTCTTTTGGCCCGTCTTGACCGCTTGGAGGTGGATCGGGCGGCCGTTTCCGGCGCTTAGAGGATCGCTTTCGGGCTCGGAGGTTGCGCAGATCGGCGGATGGATGCCATTGATGGCAAACTTGATCTTTGTTTGCGCAAAGATTTTTCATCCCCCCTCCCCATCTTGATGTATTTTCCTTTTCTTTTTGAGGCTTTGTCCTTCGTTTTGCTTGGATTACTTACATTGTTTTGATTACTTTTGGTACTCTTTTGTATTGAACTGAGTTTCATGATGGCAGAATTCCTTTCTTCGCATATACTTTGTTTATTTACTTGGTTTCATTTTATCTGTTGTTGCTTTGACATTGAGGACACTGTCTGTTTTAAGTGTGGGGGGAAGTTTGGGTTTAAGCCTCATTGCACATTCTGATCTTAATGGCATATCTGGTGCATGTTTGTTCTAACTGGTTTTTAGAGTATGTTGAGCAATGAGCAAGTGATTGATTTTTAATTGGACAGGTTTTTAAGCCTAAAGGAGTTGACTTTCTTGCTTCTAAATTTGCACTGAGAGGTTTTTAAAATTGAAAGGGTTTTGAGAATTTGATAAATTTGGACCTAGTGAGTTTTTTGGGCCTTAATGTGAATGACTAATTTTAAGTCATTTCTGTTTTTTTTTTGTGTGATTCCACTTGTGATTATATGTTTTTCAGAACTTGATTTGACTCTCTTTTAAGCTGCAAATGATCACTGCACATTTTTGAGATGATAAAGGCATTTCTTTCTTTTAGCCACTGGCCAAATAGCTATCCTGGTATTTTGATCCATTGTTTCACCCTTTGAGCTGAATGATATCCTTTCTTTTTATTATAGCTCAATACAAGCCTAATAATGAAAAACCATTGCTACCCTACCTTAGGGAGTAGAAGAGCTTAATAATTATGTTGGGAATTGTGTTTGAATAAGTGTGGGGGTGATTACAATGTTTTGCCTAAAAAAAAAAAAGCTCTCAAATGAAAAAAAAAAAAAAAGAAAAGAAGAAAAGAAGAAGAAGAAGAAAAAAAAGAAAAGAAAAGAAAAGATTGGTTGTTGAAAAGAGAAAATCAAGCGAAAGATGAAGATGGATTGAAAAGTCTTAGGGGTAATTGTGTAAAAATGTTTGATCTTTATATTTCCCTATGCTCTTCTATTTCCGATGGTTTAACTTGATTTATCCTTGATATATCTTACCTTGACCTTGACCCCATTACAACTTTGATCAAAGACCTTTTGATCTTTGCGTGCATGTGATTTAGGTGATGGAGAAGTAGAGGCTTGTCAAGCCTATGGTAAGGCATGTTTTCATGAGTTGGTTGAGAGTGAATACAAGCCAAAATACTTGAGTGAAAGAGAGTACATCTGTGAGGATTTATCATGTTGGCTTAACCCTGATTTTGGATTGACTGTCTTGCGAATTTGGATTCTTTGAGAGAGAAAATTCTGAATACTTAGATTCCTTTAAAGGATTGATGTGTGTAGATCTTTGCTCATTGTTCAAGTACTTTCATTACTTTTTGGGAAGCATGTGCTTGATTTTATGTTTTTGCCCGTGAGTGCAAAAGGATAAGTGTGGGGGTATTTGATCGATAATAATTTCAGCTTTTTAATGTTCTTTGTTTGATCTAATTGGATTCCATATGAGTTTAATTGTTAACATTTAGCTAAGTTTCGATTTAGAATTATCTTTGGATGTTTATTGTGAAACTTTGCTAAAATGTGATTATAAACACTCATAAACGTGTTGTGATTTTCGGGAGATTCATGAGTGATGGAGTTCATTGGTTTTGAACTATTGAGAAGAGAGTTGAAGGACTTTAAAGGAATCGGTATCAACCCCTAGAAGCAAAGGGAGAAGGGTATGCACGAAGAATCAAGGCGATCTTGATTATATTGAATAACACGGCCGTGTCAATTGACACGGGGTAGGCCGTGTGCTATTCTCGAGTTTGAAGATTTGAAGAATTTGAACAACACGGCCGTGTCAAATGACACGGGAAGGCCGTGTACTCCTCTGACTTCACGAGGAAGAGCCAATATCGGCCTTGACCGAAAACACGGCCGTGTCAAATGACACGGGGTGGGCCGTGTTCCTCTCTCGACTTGGAATGTTTGGAAATCTGCCACCAGAATAAGACACGGGTTGGGCCGTGTAACATGACACGTCCCGTGTCATCGGATCAGAGTTTAGATTTCGTAAGTTATTGCCAAATTAGGTTTCAAAACCTATAAATAGGGTTGCTTAGAGCCCTTAAACCGGTCTGGACAGAGAGAGTCGTCAAGGAGACTAAGAAAACACGAAGACCAAGAAAGAGGAGGATTCGATTGAAGATTGGAGACTCGGATTCGAGCGATCAAAGATCAATCATTCTCAAGCCTTGGAAACTAGTTTGATTTTTAGTTTTTCTTTTCTTCTTCTGTTCTGAACAATGTTTTCCTTTAACTTTTATTGTGATTTTGAATTTGCCATGTGTGGCTAAACTCTTTGATTGGTTAAGGGAAGATGAAACTCTAGTTTTGATTATGTGACTCTTGCATAATTCTTTATATCAATACAATTATGTTTTTATTCATATGTTTCGTTCTTAAATCAATATAAAGGTTTTTATATTCTTGCCAAACTTCGAGAGTGGTGAAACTAGGATTGCTATCTTGTGATTTGCGGTGGTATGATTAGTGAAATATATGTTCTAAGTAATTTAATCCCTAGGTGTGTGATTAGATCTTAGTGTGTTTGGTTTTCTAATTCTTAATGCAATCATTAGGTAGGTGTAAGAGCGGTTGCTTTACAAATAACTAATGGTTAGGGTTTGATTTGAGCGGTTCTTTGAATTGAGTGAAACTTAAGGAAGACATGGGATTTATCTCACAATCACATAAGAACATAATTGATCATGTTGGTATAAAGGGTATGTAAGTTAGCATAATCATATAAATCTAGTGGTGGATTCTATCTCTTAACCAATATCTTTAATTTGATAATTCAATTTGTGTTTCTTGTTTTGATTTTAGTTCAATTTCTCTTTTCGGTTTAATCAACAAAACCCCTTTTACTTTTTACTTGTTTTATTGTTCACCGAGTTTAATTTAGGAATTGGATTAATATGTTAATTGAATTGGTTCTCAGATCGACCCTTGCTTACTACAATTAGTTGCAAGGTTTTTATATTTTTGGTGGAACTTAGCAACTGTTTTTGATATTATATTTAATCACATTCCACACCACACCAACAATATTTTTTATATAAATATAAAATATCAATAAATATGATTATTCATAAATGAATATAGATAGAGAGAAAGTTTAATTTTTAAAGTATGAAATTGTTAATTCTTAAGGTATAGGCTAAGAATTGAAAAAAAACTTAACTTAGTAATTTTTCAATTTCATGAAATTGGTTTATGAAATTATAATTCCAATTCTAAATGGTATTTCAAATATAAAAATTAGAATTAAGAAGTCTAATTTTAATTCAAAACTCTAATTTTATGTTCAATTTTATGAGTCAGATAGACACTTATAACTCTAGGTATGGACCGGATAATTAATTCGATTTTTCCTTACCGAATGTACTGCTTATGTGTCTATCGCGTATACTCAGCAGTATCTACAGCTGAAATTTTTTTTTTGCATAAACAGAATCGAACTCATATGACTTCAATCTTGCTTGATGGAAATTTTATTTGATCTTTCAAATAGATTCCACTAGGTATCAATTTTTTTTTATAAAATCATTTTAAGTTTTAGTGTGATGTTTTATGAGTGTATTATCGTGATTTTGACATTATTTTTAATATAAAAATAATTTATGGATGAGAGAAGAGAATTAAGATACAATATGAAGGAAAAGAAACAACCTAAACAAATTATGCAAAAATTAAAACCGTGAAGTATTCATCAACGGAGGGATGAACTGATGAAGGAGGTGGGAGGGGCTACACCGGCTGGTGCCGCTGCCCCTTCTTGTCCCCTCGCCACCGCCCCTTCCCTTCATTCTTGCATAATAGAAAAATGTTTTTTTAAAGTGAAAGAGTAAATATACATTTATTTTTAATTTAATTTAAAGTATATCATAATTTTAATCTATTAAAATTTAATAATAAATACACTCTTATTTATTTACTTTAAAAATTTTTTATCCATGCATGATATATGAGAGGGCAATATTATTTTTTAGATAACAATTTATTTATTTTTACTCTATTTCAATTATATTATTGCATGGTCTATGTATAGGAAAATAAAATAATATAATACATTATAGTGTGGGTAGCAGACTAATATGTAATGTATGAATACTAAGTTCAAACTCCACTTATGATATTTTTCAACTGTCAAATTGTAAAAAATATTCTTAATAACTTATCTTTAATTTAGACCAAGAAAGTCGATTAATCGAAGTGTGCATAAGCCAGTAAATATACCACTCACCATTATTAAAAAAAGAAGAAGAAGAAGACTGTAGTTTGCAAATTACATTTGTAGTACATGAAATACAATATATGCCTTAAACTTTTGGCTGTGTTTGGGTCCATGGAGGGCACAATTCATCGCCCCCTTAAATAAGAACTCTACTTGGTATCGGTGATAGAAAAATGTTATCAGCTATATGATCTTCTGCCCTTCAAGATTGATTTTAATGCTCCTCCGCTCTTGTAGACAGGATTACATGGCAAACCATTAAGGAAGGTTTATCCACTTTAATGCTGCGCCCAGCCAACTTAGGAGAATGGTACATATTCTGGGAGCCACCTATTGATGGCCAGAGTCAAGGATCATAACGGAAATTGGAGAAATGAATGTACATAAACCTTGAAAAATAAATAAAAATGAAGGGCTGCTGAACAGAAGATAGTTGGAGACTGTGAATTGTTCACTTGTTCTTAAGTGAGGTGGGGCTGCCAACGCAATCATGAGCGGAGTTCATTTGTGCCTTTCACAAATGGTCTTAAGAGGACTTGAGAATGACCTATAGATGGAAAAACTTTTTTTATTTCAGTTTGATATTTGATTGATTTAATTTAATTAATTTATTTAGTAACTGTAAATTTATCATCACAATTCCATTTCCATTTGCAGTAACTAATTATGGGTAAACTATTAGTTAATAAATTAATTTAAAACTTAATTAAAAAATATTAATTAACCATTAACTAAAATAAAATATTTTTCCCAAGCAGCAGTATGGTTATTTTTCCATTTTACTTTGCATACTAATACTGGTTTCGAAACCATAACGTGAAGTGTGCTTGATGTTTTCTTTCAAAATATATATTTATTAGGGTTTTGTTAGTACTGGTTAAAAACACTAAAATAAAAAAATTTAGATAAAAATAAAGTATTTAATGTATTAAAAATTAAAAAATCTTATTTTTTATTTTAAAATTTTCTATTTTGATATCATTAATATGTTCTCTAATAAAACACTATATTATAAATTTATAATCATCTTCAATTATGAGATTATACTGGGGATCAATGAGCACAAGAACATGTGCCAAACTACTATATAATATAATCTAAGTGACATAGTCAAACAACCTCTGTAAATTGAAAACGAATCCAAGGATAGTGAGATACTGCATGAACAAGTATAATGCAACCTTGTATCTCAAGACGAAACTAAGCTTTGATAACTTGATAAGGATGATTTAGTAGCACGAAAAAAAAATTGAAAATTAAAACAAATAACACGGCAACAAAATATTGAAAAGAGCTAAGATTTTGAGGGGGGGGGGGGGGACGGAAACCACATATAAATCAAAGGTTAGGTGGTGAGTTGTGAGAAGATTGCTCAGGTTGCTTGGTTTCTTGACAAGTATGGATAGGTGTTGCAGGAAGTGAGGTGGTGGAGTCAGTGGCCCTGGTGGGCAGTGAGAGGTTAATTCTGCCGTCGATACAAGTTGAGCATTTTCTCTCTGCCCAGCTTTCTATATCATATTGGCCATACCCCATGATTCTTCTTCCTGAGCACAGCCTTCCAATCATAATTGCAATTACGCCCAACACAATTACCACGATGAGAACTCCAACCACGGGACCAACCGAGTCATGTTCTGAACCAGTACCATTATAGGATTGCTGTGCCACGGTGACTGGAGGAGGTTCTTGTTGATACATTGCCATTGACATTTTGACCTGTGGGAATGAGTAACTCTTGTCCCTCTCGAAATGTGAAGAATACTTCAACAATAATAAAGTTGATTGCTTCCTGCTTCCTACTACGGAAACCAAAGCACACAACCTGTGTTATGGTTAATCGCTTGGCTTGGTAGGACTAGCTGGAAAATGTGATGATGTTGATGAAGCAGATGGACAAAAACATATAATGCAGAAACAAGGAGAAACAGAATACTTTTGGAGGGGGGGGGGTGTGTTTGAGCTCTGCAGAGACAAATATGGTAGGACCTTACTCACTGCAAGCTTCTAAGGAGCAATATAACTAGAAAAGAACTTTTGATTGAAATGTTGTGAAACATTCTCATTTTGAAATTCTTTTTGCAAACGAAGACCAGACGAGAGTTATATTGGAGATAAGGAGAGATCTCATGCTCATGCCCCCTTCTGTTCTTTTAGAAAGAGAGAGAGAGTGTAGAATTTTTCATTCTTCTATTTATTTTCCGTTCCCCCTAGTTTTGGCTGGAAGGGGGAGGGAATTCAAATGGAAGGATGTGAAAGCTTGGAAGGGTTACCGTCTTTTTAAAATTATTATTTACTTGAGTTGAGGAACCTAGAGGGACAGTAAAAGGACGAAAGAAAAGGCTAAAGAAATCAGAAAAGTGGAATATTTGGAGAGTAAAGTGCATACCCTTTTCTCGAGAAGCCCTTTTCAAAACAACATCAACGAGCTTTTTCAGGAGTCTGGGTACCGTATGAAGCCATGAGTGAACAACCTAAACAATACGGTAGAAACTCTTTTTTTAATTCCAAGTTAGTGAATACCTGATTCCGGAATAATTAGGGACGATTCTCTTCTCTGGTAGGGTAAAGAACTAAGATGGTGCACAATGCTTTATCAATTGTGGCCATCACTCATCTATCTTGATGAGTATTATAAATCTAATTAATTTTCTGCTTATTATCCTGGTAGTTGTTCAGTCATCATTGGGCATTACTAAAAATCCACAACCAAGTATTTAATCTTTCACCCTTTTTTTTAAATTACTTTTCATGTTTGTTTAGTTTAGATAGCATGAAAAATAATTTTTAAATTATTAAATAATAATAAAATAAAACAGCTTTTGAAGTATTTTAAATTTCTAATCATCTACACTGATATGAAACAATCATTAGTAAAGAATTCAGAGATATCTATGTAGAGCATCATGAGTGCTTTGTTGGTTATAATGCGCAAGAGCCATTTCAACCTTGTCATAACCATTGGGAATTTCATAACATGCTGTCTTCAATCTCTTGTATGTTTAGTCGTGATCAACATTTCTACTACTGAATTGCTGTCGCTCATTAACTGCCAGAATTGTGTTTCTTACAGTTTTATATCAGAGGTGTTCATTCTGGGGATGGCCTTTTAAATGCTAACCCTGGACCACTATTTTAGATGAAGCCAAGCCTGATGTCCATCAAGATTCAAGAAGTTCGACAGTTGTCATCCTTCAACATTTGTGTTAAATCTTCTGGCATTGGGGCCTATGCAAAAAGATATTTTGGACGTCTGTGTGAATAGCACTAAAACATCTATAGCTGGTTGTATAAATTCTTAACCAAAACATCCTTAAACCAAAGGAAAGCTAAAGTCATCACATTTCCAATAAAAGGGCTCTCTGACGCCAGCACATTTACATCTTTAAATTAATTTTAGCAAGCCCAACTATATACAGATTATACTGTATATGACGTAAAAAAAGTACCAGCACAGGCCTACACAATCAGATAAGAAACAGCATGAGTTGTCAGAGTTGATCCTACGTAGCTGACATATAAACAATACCCGATACAACTTACATCTCGCAATGCAATCATGCGACCTGCAACACGAGCGGCCCTGCAGTTAGAGCAACACAGGTAACAACGGCCTTTAATCTCCTTTTTCTTCCCCCTCTCTTCATTAAGCACAAAAACCAAGCAAATGGATGATATTCTCTCTCAAAAGACTGTACAACATCAATGCAGGTGCAGAACTATTCTCATATTCAGATAAATGTGATGACAAGCCACCTTAGATCAAACAATTCTACCCAGAAGCCTTCCCCAATCTTGAAGTGACACTTCCAGAGCTAGAGGCAGTCATCAAATTTCCATTAGCAGACATGTAGAAATAATTGTAGTTAATTCTGGTTACCAAATCAGCCAAATGAGGGAAGTGCCCCACATTTAGTTTGAAAGATAAGACCTGAAAAGCCAGGATAAGAATTATATTATTAAGTACTCACACTGACACTAATTAACATTTTTTTTCTGGCAGGTGGAGGGGAAGGATACGACCAGATTCCTCTGGTTGTGTTCAAATCACAGCATTACAAAATGCAAACTCACTTATTTGCAATAGGTGTTATGCAAATGAGTAAAATGCTATCACAATAATATTGGGGGAATAAATCCTCAGTGCCATTCGATACCAGCATATTCCATTTTGGTGTATGTCCTTTTTTTTTTCAAAATTTCCTTTGAATAACCACTTTCCATAACAAAAAAATATCGTTATTTTTTTAATAAAATGTGGTTATTTTGTTAAAAATATTGAAATAGAAAAAACATTAATCACTCGTCACCACAACATTTTATTGAGGTTATGTTGTAAAGAGAGGTTAGTCGAAGGGCAATTTCAAAAAAGAAAAAGTTGCACGTCAAATCAAACACCGAACTGAACTATGGTGGCTGATTGGGCACTTAACTATAATTTCCCAATAATATTTTTTCCCACAAGTAATTTCTCTACTAAACATCTACATTTCATAAAGACATGAACTAGTGCAATTTCAACTCAGTAAAATCAATAAAATAAATTTAAACTTTGATATTTTATGTACTATGTACTGCTAAGTTGAGAGCATCTTAATTATAAAAACATACAATCCATGTGAGCATTTCTTTTTAAAGTCTAATAACAATAGCAAGCATACAATCCATGTAAACATTTCTTTGTAAAGTCGCATATATTTGTAAATCCCCCCAGTGCCCAGTTTTCCTCTTTCATATTTAGATAAACAACTACATGAGGAAAAAGATGCACTGCACAAGTATTTGATTCAAAGCATAAAAAATTCATTATTTTCATCAAGACCAAGTAGAAATAGCAGCTACAAAGTGGCAGTATAGTTGGAATAAATCTGTAGAAGAATACCCTGAGTAAGAAAGCAATGCAATCATCAAACTGTTTCTCTATCCGGTCCACTTCCATCTCACACCTTGCTGTGATTGCAGAAACAGCTCCACCACTACTTAATGTCTGTTGTATGGTATAAAAGTCTAGGGCTAAGCCAAGGATGCTGTTAATGCGGCTGGCGATCAGAGCCCCCTAAATGCAATGAAAAATACTGAAACTACTCAAGCTTTGCTCCATTATAATTTATAAATATATCAGTCAAAACATTATATGTGCATTTAAGGAGAACACAAACTTCCAAATTAAGAGATATGATAAATCACCAGCTTATCAGGAACCACAAAGCATTGCCGCTGAATTGATAACATGTAAGCCTCATGGACTTCAATGACTTCATCCAGAGATTTGGCTACTGTCATACTTTCACATAGTTCAAGCCATGCACTGTGATATACCTGCATAGAAATTGTACTGACAGGTAAAATGCTCAGGTTCCCTTAATAAAATGCAGAACCATAAAGCATGACTGACGGGAAGATTCCATTGTGTGATCAGTGATTACCATAAAATGAATTAGAAGGCATTAAAAGCAATTACAACTGGCCATTATATTGGTAGGTTCCATGTTGTAATTATATTCCCCCCCCCCCTTTTCCTCCAAAATCTAGCAAAAAGACTTAGTAATAGCAGCCCCTACTGTTATGTGTTCATGCCAGATCATGAACTCAATGTCAATTAACCACGTCCCATGTATATTGTGTGCTTTGCAGGTAAATCTTCTCTTCAAGCAATAAGACAATGTACATACCCGATCCATCACATATTGGTGAAAAGCATCGACAAAATGAAGGAGTTTCTGCTCCACTAACCAATGATGTTTTCTGTTGTTTGTTGCAGATCCCTTACCCTGCAAAGGGTGATAAAAATTTCAAAACTTACAGTAAGAGTCCAGAATTCAGTAAAATATAAAACTAGATTGTCAAGTTTATGCATCCTCAAGAAAGATTTAGCTGAGGGAGCACATGCTCCACTGAAGAGAAATGGGGAATAATCTATGGAAGCACCTTCCACATCCATCTCCGCACTTTATCTAATACAAATTTTGCACGCTTGACCTTCAACAAGAACCGCATCACCTAAAATATTTTTTATTTTATTATTTTTTTAAGAAAAATACAGATTAAGGTAAGCAGTAAAGAAATATCATAATCTGAACGATGAAAAGAACTGAAAAGCTAAGAGAAACCCAAAAACAAGCCAGATACCTGGTTATACTTCTTAATTGCCTCTGTATTAGCAATGAGTTCAAGAGGCCAAGGGACCTGCCAATTCCAAATTTCCAATTTAACCTAATTCATAATTTTTCTCAATGGAAACATATATTTGTAATAAACAGGAATCAGTTAGAAAGGCAGAATAAATTGACTAAAGAATGACCTTATATGTGAATTTCAGCATATCAAGGCCATCAATTCCAAAGCTATTGACATGACTTTTATGAGGAGTACTCAAAACAACACCAGCTGTGATAGCTTGCTCATCACTTTCAACAAGATTTTTGGTTATCGACACTACCAATGAATCTGGAGCACTTAAAAGCATACAATCAGCAGAATTTCTGATTGATTCCTGTAGTTAATAGGCAAAGAAAGATTATGAATAGAAAACAGCATAAAAAACAAAGGCATAGAAAGAATCCTAAATTAATTTAATAAACCCATGCACACAATAGAATCCATCATTATAATATGGCTAATCACTTCTTCAGTATATATAGCAATAGCCATATCACATGATCAAAATCATTTATTCACTACCACTTTGCCAAACCAGTATAGAAGGTAGCATCCACAATTTTACATCTCCAACATATTTTTTCCAAGCATTTAACTTGGTGATTTGTGAGGCCTCATGAGTCATGTCCCATCATTTTCCCACTGATTCCATATGTCATACCAATAACAAAATGGGCTATAAGAAACTCCGAGAACAAACCATTACAAATGGAAATTAATGTGGTCCAATACTTGAATGCTAGGTAGAATTTGAATCTAGAAATGATAGCATTGCAAGTTGCAACAAATTCCAAACCAGCAGCTAACAAAATTTATGCATGGTTATAACAACAAAAGATTAAGACCAGAACATTATATGATAAGAAACATAAACAAGCTCAACAGAGCAACACAACCAAAAATGACCACTCAAAATCATGTCACGGAGAAAGGAGCAAAAATGTGAAAACCAGATAATCATGCTATGCTGTTCCTAATGATATTTCATACTTTTTGTGCAATAATATTTCTGTAGGACAGTCACACATGCAAAGGGAACAGGTATAGGCATTAAAAAGTCCCATATCCGATGAAGTTAGCCACACATAGATGGGGTGCTAAGGTCCTTTCTAGTTGGCTTACACACTATAAATTTACTCTATGCAGATGGACTTAGCAAAAGAACTTATCACCTTTCTGTCAAATCAAGCATTTAAATGATAATCCATTCCTTTAATTCTCAACCCTCAGAATAAATTTATATGTATTTTAATATAAGTAATTAGAACTTAGAAGCAACTTCCTAGTCCAACTTGAAGAATAAATAGCCACAGATGTTTGCTGGACTCTAAATAGAGTAAAACCAAAATGTATACCGAAGCAAATAGCATAGGATAACAGTTTAATAAAATCCAAGTAACTGTACCTGCAATATTGTGTTTAATTCAAAATCATCATCCCATGTTTCACCCTTATCCAGCTTATTGAAAATTACAGTCAAAAAGTGTTGTAGCAAATCACCTGTCCAAGACAAAATATCAATACAGAAGACAAAGAAACCAAGATGACTCCTACCCAACATAAAGTGATAAAACAAAATATTAAAGCACAATATACTATATAGAAAACGGTATAAAAGCAATTAATATAATAAGCAAATACCTGAACCTAGCAAGTATATAGCACGCAACACTGCAAGCTCATCCATCAACCTCCATTCATTCATCAACTTTAATAACATATTCCTTCCAATATAATCCACCTGTTCTATTCAAAATGACACAATTATATTATCATAACGTGAAGTCCCAGATATGTCAGATGGTTTAATTTAATTCACCTGTTTCTGAATGTAGACGGTTAGACAGTACTGCATAATAACCAGAGGAAGTGGAGTAGTTCTTAGGTCAACATTTTGCATCCAGCGAAGAACTCTCGAAGGAAGAGTGCTGTTTCTCTGGAAAGGCAAGAGCTCTGACACAGGAAGATCATCCTGTTTCAAATTAAATATTTGTTCAAAACACCAAAGTACTGCAACCTACATCTAAAGCTGCAGCTTTAGACTACCAAGTAGAAATACCTGAAACGAAGGCAGAAGGGTGGGAAAAGGAAACAACATTTCTAATAGCTTTCTCTCTTCCTGTGAGCGAAGGTATTCGGATTCACCAAATTGAAAACCAAAAGTATAGTTCGTTCCTTCACTATCAGAAAATGCTGAACTTTCTCCACCAAATATAGCCTTTCTCAAAACCTCGTCATTTAAAGAAGGCAAGCAGAATTTTCGAGATAAATTCAATGTTTTCAAGGCATCCCCATTCTTTCCAAGTTTTGTTCGACATACAGTAATAACTGGATTTTCGATGTACGATCTCAAGAGAAGCAATTCATTTTCAACAACTCTAGCCCCTCTCAAGTCTCTTGTGCCATTATTTATGTCTTCATGTTTTAGCTTCAAATCAGCTGATTTTTTCTGGGATAATGTATCAATCAAGAACTTATACCAAATCTTCTCCGAGTATGGCAGAGCAGTTAAATTTTCATTATTGTCATTCTCTGTTTTTTGCTCATTTACATAAGATACAAAGGAAGAAACAGATACAGATTCAAACCAGTCATCTTGCCAAAAGTACTTACAAACATGGTCACCATGACCTATAAGTCCAGCTAGTGATACAGAAAAAACTTCCGACAACGTTAGCCCAGCCATGCTCTGAGAAGGATACAAACCATAGTTAAAATAATTGGTACTTCCAATCTCACAATTACTTCCTTTGCTACATACTGCTAAAGAATTAGGGACATGGCGCATCAGCTGCAAAGATTTTCCAGCAGAAATTATTGACTTGGCTAAATCCTTAATAAGAAAAGGACAAGCTGGATGGTCTCTAATGCTCTGCTCTTTTCCTTTAACTATACCAGACAAAGTGACAGAATCCCTCCTGCCCATTTCCTTCTTGTCATTTGATGCTGGCACAGAATCACTAACAAAATTTGCGGAAGAGAACTGAGCATCTAACTTACCATGTTGTAGCATTCTTAATAAATAACTCTTCTCCCAAAACTCAGCCTCATCAACTGAGACTTCCTTAT
The DNA here is from genome assembly GCA_029884595.1 of Ormosia semicastrata. NCBI lineage: Eukaryota > Viridiplantae > Streptophyta > Magnoliopsida > Fabales > Fabaceae > Ormosia > Ormosia semicastrata. The sequence goes on along the minus strand of JAQQTO010000046.1, from coordinate 7,643,347 downwards.
TAGCAAAAAAGAACATCTGAAAACAGAGATGATATGATCAATACAACATTTAGTGCATGTTGGATTAGATTATTTTATGTTCAGAAAATCTTATAATCAAAATGCTACAAAGAGAGTTTTTTGCTGAAAAGCTATTTTTGTGTAAAAAATAAGTAAAACCAAACATGTTCTAAACCAGTATGTGTCAGTGTGTCACAAACCACAAACATCAGAAATTGCAGCATCAATATAACCTACTTAAATCTAAAAGTTATTCTAGGCCACATATATTGAAAAATATGCATGCAAATGATTTCCATAAGTCTTAACACTACGTTTGGTGAGGGTCATGCAAAACAAAACCATCATAACCACTTGAAGAATGTAAGAGGTGGGCAGAAAGACCTTCTTTAGCAATTTGTACCAAAGGAAAACTTGAAGAGAGGATTCCTTAGTTAGACAACCTAATACACAAGTTATTTCTATGAAACTCTTTAGCACAACAGAGAGAATGAACTTCTTCCCCTCCAGGAACTGAGAGATTAAAAAAAATCACCTCATCAGAAGGATCATCAAGAGTTCCTTCAAAAAGCCAGGAGTCAAGACCCTCAATATATGGCAATAAGCTTCCAACATACATATAAAGCACCATCTGATAAGCTTCCTCCTGTGATTAGGATAGTTTCTAAAGTTGGACAGCATGAACCAGGAAAAACGTTTTAAAAAAATACATAATGCGCTGCAGGAAAAATAGTCACGACCTCACCACCTTGTACAAGACACATTTCATCAAGCTTCTTATGAAGATAGTCAAGCACGTGAACAGCCAGTTCCGCTGCCGGTACAGATGCACCAAACTCAAAATATACTGCCGGGATGGCCTCATGAACTATTCGCAATAGGAACTCAGCACCTGAGCAAAGACTGAAGTCAACAAATAAACATCAGATACTGTGTCTGTCACATACTCACAATTGCTGAAATAAATGAAATTTTGAGAGATATAACTCTAAAGAACAATTTGGGAAGGATCCAAATGTAAAGTGGCTTTCCTAAAATCAACTTCTACTCATACAAATATCATCTTAATTCTGCTAGAGTTTAAAATTTTAACAAGTAGAAACCTTGATAAAGAATTTGCCAATCCTAACAAGGTTGGAGTGGTCATGCCATCTGCATTGCTCGTGGACTTCTCCTCCTTCAAGGCAATATTCCGTAACCGCTGTGTGACAATAAGTTGTTTTGATTTAAAAAAGAGAGAAAATTTGATAGAAAATAGCATATACAATAGTTGGATCCTATCAGTATCACAGACAAACCTTAAGCCACGCTGAAGCTGAGCACGTAAACGCCTTCAAAGTAGGAGGAGGTTTTGCCATTATAGTTTCAACTTTATTGACTATAATCTCTACCAATTGGAGACACGTTGCTGCATAGATAAATTGATTGAGAAGGGAGTGGAGACTTTTCAGGGACAAATGACTCACGTATACTCCGCTCTTGGCACAAAAAGTGTTTGAACTATGATCCCAAGAGAACAGGGAACCAGAAAACCCTTGCAGCATTCGTAAAACACCTCGCACCTTTGATCAAATTAACAAGTACATGTAGAAACGCACCAACAAAATACCGCATTCATTAAAATAGCAAGGAAAGTAAGAACAACACGAGCCTAGTTTATTAAAAGCACGAGGATAATGCAAATCAACGGAACTAAGATTCTAATGTGGCAACAAAAAAAAGAGAGCTAAATATCCTTTACCGGTTACTAGCGAATGAAGTTAAGAGAGAGAGAGAGAGAGAGTGAAGCGTACGAGTTCAAGTTCATTTGTTCTCAAGGAGGAGATGGGCGTTGCAAAATGTATTTCATTAGCCAATGGACCGTAGATTCTGTTGATTAAGCTTCCGGAGATTTGTGCTTCTGCCCCCATCTTCTTCTGCTGAATCTGAATTCTGATTTACCGAACACTCATGAGCGAATGCGCTTTATGCTGCTGAGTAGAGGGGAGAAAGTTGTTTCCGCGGAAATTTTCTATTTCCGGAGGAAAATAAAAGACGAAAAACAAGAAAGAAAAGTGGCTTCGCAGTGAAGAACGTGGAGATCGGAATATGGCTTTGAAATGTTAATGATGGCGGAGGCAATAGTCAGTCTCAGACTCAGTGGACCACCTCGGTTTGCGAGAGAAAAGTATCAATTGGGCTGGGCATGGGCCGATCAAGTAAATTTTAGCCCATTTGGTTTCTCCTTTTTGTTTTCTTGAAATTTCTTCTTTTCAAGTAAAATTCTTATACTTCGGTGCATGTTTGATAACGTATTAGATCTTTTGCCACTAGCTTTTTTTCATTGTTAAATAATACTTGGAAAAATAAGTTTAATCTTTTATACAAAATTTAATGTATTATAAATTTTTTTATAATGTTGAAGATTAAAATTTATGATTCCATATTACAGATTAATCTTTACACTCTAAGATGTAAATATCATTTTGTTTCAATCAAATAATTTTTTAATTATTTTATACATATTTTGATAATTTAATATATAAAAATAATTTTTTTATATCATCTAAACAAAATAAATTAACTTAAAATTATTTTTTAATTAACATATCTAAATATAAATTAATTATATTATAATCAATTATAATAATAATTAATAATTGATTATTAAAATAATTAAATTTTCACAGTTATTCTCAAATATCCCCTTAACCTTTCTTACCTTAACTCTTTACATGAATACTCATGGGCCAAGTTTAACTTGGCTCGAAACCGGTTCAATATTTTAATCAAGTCAATTTCTTAAATTAAGTCCAAACTAAGTCATGCCTTAATTAATGATCAAGTACTAATCGAACCAACCCAAGGCTATACATATTAATGTTTCTTATTTATTTTTGTTTATACATGTCAATTTCAAAGCTGCAAGTAGAAAATATTATAATTTTACTTAACACCCTTCTAATTAGTTAAGTAGAAAATATTAAATAAAAAAGCATTTAATATCTTAAAAGTCCAAAAAAATATTTAATAATTTTTTCAAGTTATTAAAATATTTATTAGAATTTTTCATTAAAAAGGATTTAGACTTTTTCTTTCTAATATTGAACTGTTTGTTTAACAGGTGACATTTGATATTCAAAAACGCTTTTGCACCTTTTCAAACTTTAAAGTCTAATTTTGTACATGTGCCAAAAATGAAGGGTTTGATGGAGGATAAAAGTTGCATTTTTCTCTTAAATATAAAGAAGAATAATTGTTTTGACTTAAAATATATATATATATATATATATATATATATATATATATATATATAAATAAATTAAATTTACATGTGAAATTATCGCTTGGGAATAAGTTCAACTAACCTAGCCTTGTCATGTCATGTACATACATAATAACTGCAACTCAATGTGAATTTTATCATTTCTTTTACCTCTCAATCTTAATAACTGCAGCTCAATGACTAGCTTCTAAATCCCTGCTATGTTAATTATTATCTAGTAAAAGTACCGAGGTCACTCCCCAGCCCGTCCCGCTGTATCCTTCTAACAAAAGCAAAATCTCAGCTGATGACATGCTTCAAAGATGCCTGATGATTCTCATAACGGTGAAGGGTATGTCGCTGGAATTAACAGACATGTAACTGAGGGTATTAGATCTCGAGGCAGACTGACGACTGTTAAATTCTGTCAGGGAGTAAGGAGAGTCACCAGAAGATGTAATATGATTAGATTCCTCAGTATTATATTTTTTGGAAGTATCACTGTCATAAAACAAAACAACAAATAGAATGAAGCCAATCAGGTAGCCAGAAGAGCATATTATCAAATTTAACATTCATAATGTGAAATACTAACAGCAACTAAAGACAAAAATTTTACCCGATTAAATTATGAATTTTGTTAAAAATCCGTGCGCCAATGGATTCTGGCACTACATCACGGCCCTTTTTGGAACTGTGTCCGGGACTACGTGAATTATCCTACAAAGCACAAACAAAACAATTGGACAACATATCAGCGAGTCACGTCTTCCACCCATGGTAACCCACCCCCTATGCCACTTTTTTTTTTTTTAATTCCTCTTTTTGTGGTCAACCAAGCAAGTGCTGGTTTATAAATTCATAACGATCTCCTTGGAACTTGTCAATGGTCCACTATCAAGGAGTTCAAATATGATTAGCACTTACTCCTGGTCCTGGGTCTCCTCTGGGATAGCCTTGTGAATGAACTAAAACATCTTGACCATGCAAATTTTGTACAAAGGCGTGGGTAAGAAGTGTTGCTGCTGATGGTCGATCTGCAGGATTCCTTCTGAAACACTGCTGGAGGAAATCTTGTCCCTCTGAAGATAAAGTTTCGGGTATATGTGGGGATTTGTGCAATACCTTGAACATGGCTTGAGGCTAATAGACAGAAAACAACTAGGTCATTAAATTAACAAGTAAGAAATCACAAGCATATCAACACCAAGAAATGGAATATCTAAGGGATGCTAGGATATTCAAATGCCTTGTGCTTAGACATACGTGAAAGCAGAATCAAATGAATGTGTATTAATATAAAAACACGGGAAGATCAGTAAATGGTTCAATCTAAGAGGGGGGCGGGGGAGGGGGAACGAAAGAAAAGATATTATTGTAAAGTAACAATTGTTTAAACTTTAATCCAACTCAACTTTATCGTGTGCTAATTCGTGGAGCATGCAGAATGTAATGTATAGCATAAGTAGTGCTCTTTCTCGTTATTTTTCCAAGGAGAATTATTGCTTAAAGCCATGCCAAAACAAGTGAAAAAGGAGAACTGCTAAAGAGAATATATCTGTTTTGCATATTTGCCCAGCCACCCAGCATAGGGGGAGGGATTATTGATCTTCTTATATTGAACCAACAAACAAATATGTGCAATCCTTCACTATATAGTGAGTTAACAAGCGTAATAAGGTGCTCACCCCTTCAAACTCGCTCCAAGGAGGTTTGCCTGTGAGCATTTCGATGATGGTGCACCCTAAGCTCCATATATCGATGGCCATGGCAATGTTAGGATTGGATTCTTTCTTTATGGCAGCCTTCATGAGCTGCAATCAACAAATTAGAATAAAAAAGGGTATATCATAAATCACTACCCATCTAAAAATCTGTAGATAATACATTATACGAATAATAAAATACCTCTGGAGCCATCCAGTAAGGACTGCCCTTCAATGAAAGTTCATATGATTTCTCCGTCAGCTGGAAAGAGCAGATTGTTCAAATAACAAGATAACCAGAAAAAAAAAATGACAACACCAAAAAAAAAAAAACACAAAAACAAAAAAGATGCTGGCTTCAATGATAATCTAATTATGTCAACTATAGAGACAAGTAAACACTCGTAAGTGAGAAGATTAGCAAACTATCTATATATCTATCAATTAAAGTGTAAATGGAAGAATAGAACTTAAAAACTCACAATTTTTGCCACCCCAAAATCTGCAAGCTTGACAATGCCTGATGCATCAACCAGCAAGTTTGCACCTTTGATATCCCTAAAGAACCAAATACAGCAATGCCAATCAGACTTTCTTTTTTGGGGAAGTAATGCCAATCAGACTTTATTAGCAAGAAATCAGACCAAAAAAAAAAATGCTCTTTTACCAGACTGAGAACAAATTTCAGATGATCTTTTTATTTGTTTAAGAGTTATGATTTTAGCTAGATTCAGCTTGTTCATCAGATGTCAATACATAGTTCACATGAGATATAATAAGTCCTCATTCAGAGAAATAAAATCAGGCATATTAGTTCCTTTCATCAAACATTGTTGTTACCTGTGGATAGTATTGGTACTATGTAAGTATGCCAATCCAGAGAGGATATGCCGTGTAAAATTGCGAACCACAGATTCCGTCATAGCTCCACAAAGTTCATGCATAAATTTATTAATTGATCCAGGATGAACATACTCCATATATATGTACAAGTGATCCCCAACCTGAAAACAGAGATGTTTCACAAATTCAATCTTATTTACAATCATAAAGATCCTTAAACTATTCCTTAGATTGTACTAATATACTTCAAACAAGAACCAATAATTAACTCACTATTTCACTGCCATAATACTGCACAATGTTGGGGTGGTGTAGTTGACGGAGAATTCTGATTTCCTGAAACAAGGGACAATTCAGAAATCGGAATAACAGGCTAAATGCCATCCAATCGGCAAATGTGTACAAACTATTATAGCATACATAAGAAAAACATAAGTGCAATGGGGGGAAAAAAGACAAAAATCTTTGAAACAGAAATATGAACTAGAATCAAAATTGTTCAGAAACTGTTCTGACAGTGTAATTGACCACAGTAATTTGGTTTCCATCTTAGTTAGAAGACAAATCTTAGTACAAAGGCTTATTTTGAAAACCTCTCCTTGTGTGTTAAGTGTATTTGTGTGAATTGTGCTGACAGTGTAATTGATTGAAAATTTTAGTTTCTGTATTATTAGTAAGAAAATAAATCTTGGTAATAAGACTCATATTATAAACCTCTGTTGGTCTGTGTTTGTGTTCTACTTATCTTACTTTGCTTTTCTTTATTAAACAAATTTTGGATTATTTATTCTAGTTATCAAAACCATAGTTACTAGAAATGCGATACGTGAGAGGACATGATACGAGTACGGTACGCTACTTGTCTAAGTATAGGATACGTTGGAGGTAGACTTAGTAGATATGCTATTTGGATTCGTGATACGTTCCAGTTAGAGTCTTAGTATGCTTAAATATAAATTTTTTATGCTTGAGTCATTTTATATAATCCACTCCACAATTTCAAATTCAAAATACTATATAAGCCTCAATATATATATATATATATATATATATATCAGTATTACATATGGGCCAAATCCAAAGTACTACATAAGCCCATGTTTTTTTTCCAAGCTTTAATAGAATTATGCATTTTGATGTGAGGGACTGATGGTAACTCTTACAAATTAAAAAAGAAAAATTCTAAATCGAATATGTTTGGATTGGTGGGATTGAGTGGAATGGAGGGGAATAGAATGAAATAGACATATATTTCATTGTTTGAGTATGTTAAAAAAGGATGAAATGTGATGGAAGTGAGTGAAATGAATTCCGTTCCATCTCACCAAATACCATCAATTTTCTTCTACCTAATTTGGAGAATATGAAATAGAATTATCTTTTTTTATTATTATTATAATTAAGATTTCATCTCATCCCATCAAAAATTATTTACTTCCCAAACAATGAACAAGTAGGGTACTTTTATCTCATTTCATCCTATTTCATCACATTTCATTCTATTTCATTAATTACTAAATATCCAAGCATTCCCTGAATCAAATTGTGCCTTTTGAATGGGGTTTTGTTTTCTTTCTGCTCTGCGGCTTCCTCCCTCGTTCTTTCCCTCTGCTGCTTCGTCTCCATGCCAGCCATAATTGCATCACAACAATGACACAAAAATCCAGTTGCAGCATGACGGTTGAAGAGGGATTTGCCATTTTTGACGTTCTGAGACACGTGCCGCCATGTTTCGGGATGCAAACGTATCGTTTTGATTCGCACGAACTAGATCGCAGTTCGTTGGGAGGGGGAGCGTTTCTGGTAACTATGATAAGAACATTTGGAATAAAGAATATACTAACGGATGGAAGCAAATTAAAGCCGGTGGCAAGATTATAAATATTAAGATCAAAATAATATTCCTTTGGTGTTCGAAGTAAATTTTCAAACTATTCATGTGTTGGATTTATGGGAGCCCAACAACCACCTTAGGACTCACGTGTATTTATGGGTATAAATCAAGTGTGTTTGACAGTCTAACTTGTCAGTGCGTCACATGTGCATTACGAAGTATCTCGTGCTCGCTCGTAGAATGTTATAGACGCGGGACTATCTGTTGTCACTATAAGAAAATAAAATTGTACTATGACTAATAGTTATAACTTTTAGTCTAATTTGGTCCTAACAAGTGGTACAAAGAGAGGTTAAAGATTCGAGTCCCCAAGTGTCGCTGGGGAGATTGTTGGATTTATGAGAATCCAACAATCACCTTAAGACTCACATGTACATATGAGCGTACATCATGGAAACTTGACATCCCAACCTACCGATGAGCCACATGTGCACTGCGAAGTCCCTCATGCTCGCTTGCAACACGTTATAGATGCGAGACTATGCGCTGCCACTATAAAGAAATAAAGTTACGCCATGACTAATAACTATAGTTTTTAGCCTAGTACTAACCGCTTGATCCTAACATCCTGAACAATGATGACATTAGTTATGCATCCCATTCACATTAGCAGTTAACCAGCAGTGGTAATTTGGTTAAATCTGATGTCAATTGAAGGACAATATTCAGGCCAATCAAATTGTGCTAACTATGGAGTTGACCATGATATATATATATATATATATATATATATAAAAGATAAAATTAAGACTTGGGGGAAGAACCTGCTCTAGTTGCTTTATGCAGTCAGCAGATTTGGGATCATCAGGAATCAGATCCACCTCTTTCATTGCACATGAGGCTCCAGTCTCTCTGTTAGATAAACAGGAATGTACGTGAGTAACTACGGAAAAGGCATACTTTAAAGCAGATGACAGTCAATGAACAGAAAAATGAACTGCATACAGGTTGGTTGCATGATAAACACTTCCAAATGATCCACGTCCAATAAGTTTTCCTTTCTGCCATTGACATTTTATTGAAGGTGAATTTTCAGTAGTGTGATGCATAATACTTGAATGATGCTGTATAGATGATTGTGCTGGCGATGAAGCTCTAGGAGGAAGGGGCAATGGATGTGCATCAACATGGTTATTTTCAGGCCACACTCTGGAGGAAATTTTATGTTGCTGAGATCCCTCTTGAATGTTAGGATTGAGGTAAGGACAGTGGCGCCCCGGGCTACGAAGAGGAGAACAGTCTGGACTATGAAAAGTTTTAGCCCGTGACACTTTCAAAATGTCATTAAAATCTTGAGGAAAATTAATAGAAGGATAAAATAAATCTGCATTGCTTGCTCTACGAGGACTAGTAACAGGACTGGAGAATATGCTTGTTGGGGCACTCTTGGCAGCAAAGTGCAATTTCAAGTTGGAAATACTTTCAGAGTCATTATCATGAGAGAGCTCTCTGGGATCTTTACATGAACTATGGCCTGCATTAACAATAACATAAGAAGGATTAAAGATCACATATATTTAATTCTTGAGGAGCAACACGAGTGGAGAAATCACCTTCCAAGACTCTTGCAGCTGGAATTTTCACTCTCAAATCATATTTTGCATTTGCAGTCATTGGATCAAAAGAAGATCTACCCAAATTGCTTGAAGATCTTAGATTTCTCACTGCATCATGATCCACCGTCTTTCTGATAATTTTGAGAGGGAAAAAAATTACTACAACCAATCAACATCTGATACAATATAACTCAAGGTTGTATCTATATTTATGCTGAGCTAGGAGCTGATTCTATTGAAAGCCAATAACTAAAAAGTAAAAACCAAATCATATTATAGAAAATAAACATACACAAGTACTATTAAAACACAAACGGAAGTTCAAATTACCCAAGTTGACCACTTTCTTTCCTTTTCTTTGAGGTATATATCAGTTTTCATCAGTTGGGATATAAACTATAAAACTATGAAGCTTTTCACCGTGCTGAAGACCACATGAATTCAAGCCAACATAACAATTTACAAATGCAAAGCAAGTAGTAATAATAATAATAATGATGATGAATGATCTTTACCTGGAAAAAGCAAAGCCGGGATGTTCAAAGGGAGGAGATCCGAGGTGGACATGTCCGGAACTGGGACTGGTTGAGTGGCGTCGGCGGGTCAACGGGGATTCGGGAAGAGGCAAGGGTTGAGGGACAGCAGAGGAGGACCAGTGGTTGGAAGCAGAACCAGACTTGAAAGAGGGCAGAGGAGAAGCCGGTAAGGAACATGTCTCCGTGGAATTCGAATGCAAGCCAGCGTCTTGGTCGCTCAGGTATCGGAGTCTCCTTTGTCTTGTAAGCCTGCGCTGCTGAAGTGATTGTTCCAAACTACCGTCACTTTTTGAGGAGGACGGTGAAGGAGAGAATTGTTTGTTAGGATTAGGAAGACTCATTTGAGAGGTACGTGGTTGTGCTGCTGATTGTTGAAGTCGTCATGTGAGACTGGTGGTTTTAACTTTGGTTTTGCTAATGCTAATTGCTAAGCCATGGCAAAGCAACAAGCACCAAGGAAATGAAAGGAAACAGCGTAGCTGTTTCTTTGCTATTGTACACTTGCAAAAATTTCCAATTCATATTGCCTTGCCTTTGTGTCTTGTGTTGAATAATGAATATTTTCACGGTCCACAGTTCTGACTTTGGTTTAAATTAAAGGAAAATATATATATATTTTGAAGAGAGATTGACAAGTTAGAAAGAGAAACGCGAGGGAGTCTTGCCAGTTGCCTCTTGACTTGGGGTATGAGTTGCGAGTGAGTCTTGCCAGTTGCCTCTTGACTTGGGGTTTGAGGTCGAAACTCAAACCTAACTCCAGCCACCTTATCTTAATAGCTGATTGGGATGGTTTGTAGTCAGAAACACAACCCCTTGGTTCACATTTTGCCAGATACAAATTAAGATTATTATAAAATAAAACACGTGTCGTGACCCACGGAGGAAGAATAACTAGTACCGCGACCAAGAAAAAGTAAGAAATAAATTAATACAGAAATATTACAGGCACACACCGAAAGAGGAAAGAAAGAGTCCCAGCCCAGGTTGACAAACTCTACAATGCGGATGTCACTAACAGATTGAAGGCAGTGTTAGTGTCAACTAATATAAACCATGAAATCGTCAGCGCTTGTGTTAGCAAAATCCCAAGCCAAGGTTCAGAACTAGAACGCTTCCTTTGCTCTTCAAGTTCAAACAAATAAAAATAAAATTACCGTCACTCGTAGACGTTGTACATTACCGGCCCCGTCAAGGCAACACAATGCTCTGACAGTACGTTGAATCCGAGTAATGGAGTGGGTAATTGTGATAATGAGTCAATGTAGGAAATAGTATATTCTCTGAAGATAAATACTTACGTAAACTTAATATCCTCTAAATTGATTAATCATATAATTAATTAATAGGTAATTTTAATTAATTATTAATTATTATAAATTATTATATGATTGATTTAATGTAACCAATTTAAATATACTCAGTTTAAGCAAATATTTTATCATTCTCTGAATTTCATTGAAGTAGGAAAGTAAAATAAGTACTTATTTGTTTTAGATTTTGGTGGGATACCTTGTGACTAGTGCAACACAAACGTGATTCTTATAGAAAATTAGCATGTTTGATTTGTTTTTTTTGGTACAGTTAAATCCTTTTTTAAGTGGTGGATGTTTTTATAATTTAAACTTTTAACATTATAGATAAAATTTGTTTAGGGTCACACTCAATTCTACTATTACTAATCACACTTTTTAGTACTCAAAATTAATTGTATTTACAGTAAAATAAGATATGCTTTTGACATAGCATTAACTTTTTTAGAGTCTAAACCAAATATATATATATATATATGACTATATATATATATATATATATATATATATATATATATATATATATATGACTTTGATTGTCGTTGGACATCACATATGGTATGCATGCCTGATTTCATTTTCAATATATAACTATAAGTCACAGGAAAAAAATGGTAAAAATAAGATATTGAATATAGGAATAGAAATAATCTATGACATTGGGCATGCATATTATTTGAGACTAAATTTTAATTTTTTTAAAAAAATAATAACAACAACGACGATAGCTTCAGTGGAATCACATTGAAAAGCCCGCAAAATAGTAGACCTTGCTGCATGAGAAAAATTCAATTTGAAAACTTTAAATACTTGCAAAGGAGAACAAAAAGAGCTTTAAAAATATTTATTAATTAGCTACCAAAAAAATTATTTATTAATTTATTAAACTATTAATTAATATTATAGATGTCAATTTTATATTGTCAAAAGATCAAATAAAGAAATGGAATGCACGTCAAAAAATAATAATAATAATAAAGATATGGAATGAAGGAATGATATAGTAGAAAAACAAATAAAGATATTGGATGGGATGATATATTGGATTTAGGCCAAAATATTTTTTGGAAGTAATTGATAGGGCACAGTTGTTATTTATTAAATAAATTATAGATAGTGTGCATTTTTTGTTTCCCTCTTCCGTGTCTTAGGATGTTTCTTTTATAAAACAAAGAAATCAATGCAAGTCAAATAGGGGAAGTTTTTGTAAGAGCGTGATTCACAGTCAAATAAAATTTAGGGTGTTGTTTGACCGAATATGAAACTTAACAATCTTGTATGTTACGCATAGAAATTGTTAAACACATAAATAACTATTTATATATACAAGAATTATATGTTATTTCCAATTCAAAAAGAAAATATATTGTTCAATTATTAAATATAACAATTCTAATATTTTTATCATTAATAATATATACACTTTTTTTACACTCTTTTTAATATTATATATCATACTTATTTTTTTTTATGATTTTATCTCACTAAATTTGATACATTTTAAAATAGTATTAACAATACATACATTTCTAAAAAGAATATATAATGATATTTTTTTATTTATTTTAAAAGCAAATTATAATAATATAATTTTTTAGTACTGTTTAATTTTGCGATGATTTTAACCAAACAAGTAACACCACCAATTACATCTTGAGACAAACAATATTTGAATATCACATAAGAGAAATTCTTACCTAAACCATGGACACCATAATTGGGTACACCAAGCCAATTAAAACTTAACATTTTTATTAATTTTTATGAAATTAATTATGTAGCACAATTATCTATAAAAATACTAAATCATGATTAGGTTAGTGCACCTAATTAAGTGCCCATGATTTAGATAAGAATTTCTCATCACATAAAATTGATGTTTGTATTGAATCTAATGGTTGAGATTTCTAATAAAAAAACGTGTGTCTAGAATTTATTATTCCACCTCTTTTTTTTATGTATACTTATTTTCCCTTGTTTCCATTCTTTTATGATTTTTTTATTGAAAATGATAAAATTTATGTAAAATTTATTAGATGCTTGTGATGTTATTATCTAATAAAAATATAATATATGTATATTTTTTTACAACTCATTCATAAAAACTTAAAAATTAATAATTAAGTGACTAAAATTTAAGATATATGTTATGTTTTTATTAAAAAATAAGACACGTATCATATTTTTATTAAAAAATAACATCATTCACTTAATGAAGTTTACCTAAAGTTTTATCTATTTGAAAAAGGGATTGGACGGCGTCAAACTCATGTCATTGCAGAACACAACCTCAATTGGGGAACTCAACTTCCTTTCGAACCTGAAGCAAGTTACAACATTAAGTCTATTTCATTAAAGATTTTAGGCTTAATTAATACAAGTAAATGTAGAACCACATATTACTAAGGTTATGCATAACACCTTTTGACGCATAATAAAATACTAATATTTATTATATTGTTATGATATTTCATTTTTATTGGTACAAATTTTTAAATAAAAATTATAAGATGTAGGCTAATGATATTTGATGCTCTAAAGATATGTTATGAGTATATATTCAACACTAGTGTATTAGACAGTTTGAAATATGAATGTTTTTTAGACCATGAGGGTTCAAGAATAATACATATCCTTCAATTGATTTTCGTTTTCTCCATGTTTTCTTTGGAGAAGTATGTCTCTCTCTTTTAACGGTAACTCATATTGTCAACCTTTTTTTTTTTTTTTTTTTTACCTTTCTTTCCAACAATTCACTTAGATTTGTTATATCCGAATTGTTTTCATTCAGATATTCCTTCTTTTAGGACAAATATTGTCTTATTGTTTTTCCCTTTTTTATGTGTTTTTTTCTAATTTAGATGGTTTCTATGAATTTCTTTGTGATTTATGTGATTTTGCAGATAGAGAAAATATTTGGATCTACTTTGAGAGGAGATGATATACAATTTTCAAGCTACAACATTGTTTGTGATGGTCTCCATTGAAAAAGATGCGACAAAGAGTAGAACTTTTTTTTAGATTTTAATTTAAGATAAAAATTATATTTGTTTCTTTCTCTTGTCAAATATGATATTTCTTGTTTAATTTATAAGTGTAATTTGACTTGTATTAATATGCTAATTCCGCTTACTCATAAAAAAACAAAAACAAAAATCTAAAGGTCCGTTTAGATAGTGAAATTAGAATTGAAATATAAAATTTTAATTTTAATTTTAATTCTTTCATAATTAAATTGGTCTAGAATCTTAAATTCTATATTTGGAATTGTCAAAGAATTAAGATAAGAATTATAATTCTAAATTCAATTATAATTTTATTATTTAAAAGTATGATCTAAAATATTAAAAATTATTTACAAAATTAAAATTAATAAAAATATTCATACAATAATATTTTAATAATATAATAGTCATTTTTTTATAAAAAAATTTTCATGAATTTTTAGAAAAAAATAAATAATTATTATAATAATTTTTATATAAATATAAAAATAAATTTTTATATAAATATAAAATCTCAATAAATATGATTGTTCATAAATAAATATGAAGAGAGAGAGAAAAAGAGAGAAAGTTTAATTTTTAAATTATAGAATTGATAATTCTTATAATATAAGTTAAGAATTAAAAAATACTTAACTTAATTATTTTTTAATTTTATAAATTAGTCTATAAATTATAATTCAAATTATAAATGACATTTAAACATAAAAATTAAAATTAAGATATTTAATTCTAATTTCAAATTCTAATTTCATGTTCAATTCCAAAAATCAAATGCACACTAAATATTTTAAAAATTAATTAGAAAAGATTCTAAAATCTCATTCTCACTTTACACTTGACTATATCTCCATCTTGCACCACCCTTCATTGATGAGATGAAGCAACTTAAGATTTGACACTCAACGAATCTAAATTAAATTTCCCTTAACAGTGTCTTGACTTCATTACTCAATAGAAGGCTTGATATTGTCCGTTGAAGTTGAACAACTCATGAGCTAAAATAATAGGCTCGATTTCTTATTTAGCCAAGCCTAATCTAGATCTAACTTTGGCTCAACTCAATTCATTTCTAACTCCAAATTCAACCATAAAGGCCATTTTAAAAAATTAAGAAAAAATAAATAGAGAAAAATGGTAATAAACACTATAAGTGACAGTAGACGCTCTCCATATAAACTATATATTTTAGCTTATAGTTGGGCGAACATCTTTAAATCATTATAAAATAGGCACAAATGATGAAGGCCATGTTTACTAACCCAAGGCTTGTGTTGGAAGTCACGAGCACTTTGAAAGCTGAGTGACTATTAATCACACACTTAAAGGAAAATACCTTATGGTCTTTTATATATATATATATATATATATATATATATAAACTCAATGGGGCATGTGCCCCACAACCCTTAACATACTTGAGTTGTGCATACATCAAAGCTAAGATACAATATTGGTGAGTGCATTTAAAGAACTCTGGTGGGCATAATTCATTTATCCTGAGAGAAAGACTGTAAAACTCATCAGTTCTAACATCATCTTTCCCGCTCTGAAAAGGAACCCACCACGGAAGTACTCTGTCATTGACTGTATGTTTCGCATCAAGTGTGTTGTCAAGAAGTGTTCCAATAATTATTGCCACAGTTGGGGGAGAAGAGAATATGGTGTTCAAAATGTCATTAAACTGTTATAACAAAAAATGAGGAAGATCAATAAGACAAAAACACGTAAGAAATTAAGCAAAGAAATAGGTAAGTAAAAATTGTCTAGAAGGTAAACCAATTAAGAAACAATAAGAATAAGTCAGCTTCAAAATCTCCAAATACATTTTAATTTAATCAAAATTCTTGTTCAAATTAAACTGGAAAAAGGAGACTAATAATATGTTTCCATACTTGTTAAAAATACTATACACCCATCTTTGTGCTTAGCCCTAGAGGCTGTCAAGTTTCACCAGTATACTGCCGGAATGTCCACTGCATAAACTTTTGTTCTTTTTGGCTGATTATATTAAACTTATGCTGGTAAAAGATAGCTTAACTCTCTTCTTACTGATCTACCAAACTAGGCGGCCAGCAGAAATTTTTCTAAAAGGTAACATCTTAAATATACCATTGGCCTTAGCTCAAACATTTTACACATTTATAACTTTGTAAGTCACTTACCCATCCACCATTTGTTCTAAGTGGACCATGACCGTCTGGGGCAGTGCTCATGACAAAAAATTGAGGTATTGAGATCCCAAGAAACAAGGATAGGCCCAAAACAAAGAGGTTTCTCATGGAGTTGTTATTGGCAAACTGTATAAACGAGATTCCAACAGCAGCTGCCAAAAAAATAACAAGGAGGCAAATGAAAGGCATGCCTTAACTAGTAAAAAATTATAATATTTTTGTAGTAGCAGCATCACCTACCCACGATACCAAATAAAACACAGTATATAGCAGCAAATATTGGTAAAGGAATTAATGCAAAAAAGGCTCCGAATTTCCCTGACATGGTAAAAATAAAAGAATTAGACAAGTGTATAACTGAAAGGAAACTCTCCTATTATGATTCCAGGTGGAATATAATACCAAATATTGAGAAGAAGATCATGAAAGCACATGATATCTGCACTACTCTTCTACTCCGTATATACGTTAGACCAAGTAGGCCAACATTTTCGCTGCAATATCAATTAGATTAGTCAGGTTACTACTAGCATAGGGAATTCTTATACTCAAATGTAAACTAATATTCCTCCCACTCATGGCAATTGGCAAAGATTACGAGCTATAAAACCAAGATTTAAATTTACAGTAGAAGTCTTAAAATTGGCTGGCATAAAGGCATGTCAAAGTTAAGGGCATCATTGATAAAGGATGTAGCAATGATTCATCTAATCATGTCAAGTTCTTAATAATTCAAGTTTTGTAAAGCTGAGTTAGAAAGATAGAATTTCAATCCAAAGTAACATTCCATAAAAAGTTACAATAGCTATTAGCCAAGACACCAATAAGTAAAAACTATTGACTAGAAAGTTGATAACCAAAAAAACCAAAAAAAAAATATGATAATCATATGCCCAATCTGGGACATACAAAATTTCTTAGAGCATATTTTTCTTACATAAGTTATGAGTCATACCATGAAGTTATGGAAAAATAATTAAACGGAGATTAAGACAAGAGACTCATATTTCAGAGAATCAAGTTGATTTTATATTTGAGGGTCAACCATGGAAGCAATATATCTTTGTAGAAGATTGATGGAGAGGTATCAAAGGAAGCAAAAAGACCTACACATAATTTTTATTGATCTAGAAAAAGCCTACGATAAGGTACCGAGAGAGGTCTTGTGGAAGGTTTTGGAAAAGAAAGGAGTTCATATCGCTTATATTCGAGCAATCCAAGGTATGTATGATAAGGCTAAAACTAGTGTGAGAACACAGGGTGCGATCACAGAAGATTTTCCTATAACTATAGGACTACACCAAGGGTCAACTTTGAGTCTATATATTTTTACTTTGGTCTTGGATGTGCTTACTACGCATATCCAAGAGCCGATGCCATAATGCATGCTTTTTGCATAGGATATAGTCTTAGTTGAAGAGTTGAGAGAAGAAACAAATAGGAAGCTAGAACTATAGAGATGAACTTTGGAAGAACATGACTTCTGTCTAAGTAGGAGTAAGACGGAGTATATGAAATGTAAATTCAGTAAGAGGCGTGCTAATACTTGTTTAATGGTGAAAATTGGAGATACCACAAGTTACACGATTTAGGTATCTTGAATCTATCATATAAAATGATGGTAAGATAGAAGGAGATGTAAACCATAGGATTCAAACTGAATGGATGAAATAGATGAGTGCTTCAGGAGTTACTTATAATAAAAAAGTGTCTCTCAAGTTTAAGGGTAAATTTTATCGTACAACTATAATGCCCGCGATGTTGTATAGTACTGAATGTTGGGTGGTAAAAAGTCAGTAAGAGCATAAGATTAGTGTCACGAAGATGAAGATGTTGCGATGGATGTGTGGTTATACAAGACAAGATAGAATTAAGAATGAATGCATTAGAGAGAAAGTAGGGGTAGCACCTATTGTGGAAAAGATGGGAGAATCTCGCCTTAGGTAGTTTGGACATGTAAGGAGAAGGCCCTTAGAAGCCCCTATAAGGAGAGTAGATCAGGTGGAAGATAACCCAATAGCTAGAGATAGAGGGAGACCAAGAAAGACTATAAGTGAAACAATTAAAAAAGATTTAAATTTGAATGATATTTTTGCAGACTTAGTTTATGATAGAACACAATGACGTTATTTGATCCATGTAACTGACCCCACCTAGTAGGAAAAGACTTGGTTGTTTTTGTTGTAATATATCTTTCTTACACAGATGCAATAGTAGCAACAGCAGCAACAAAAATGCCTTCAAGCAGTATGCCAATAGCCTGTATTTAGGGGGTGAAAAACAGTAGTTTGTATTATAAATTGTACAAGTATATCAGGGTTTTGTAACAGTGTGAAACATTATTTATTCAGAAGCAAGATGAATAAAACTTCACCTGCAGCCCAATGTTTCGGCTGAGCACATGTGCAGGAGTGGGTGTCGCACCAGAAAGCCTGGCTGCTGCAAAGAAAGTCCCAGTTGACTGCATCAAAGGATTTAAAATTTAATCAAGTAAAGAAACTCCAGATTAGATAATCAGTTTCATGACAATGGATTGAAAGAAAGGGTAATATAGCAAAAAATTTAGAGCATTTTCCAAAGGATGAAGTTGTCAAAATTTTGAAATTCCTCAAAATTGAAAATGAACATTAAAATCATCAGAACAATTTGTAGAATTAAAATATTAAGGAATAGTTGCTAGACCTCTGCAGAAGTGACAAGTGCAGCCCCCATCATCCCAAAGACATGACTAGCTCTAAATATGGGAGTACCCCACTGAAATGAGTATGGAATTTTAATCCTAGAATATAAACAATATAATTCTTATTATAAAGTTCCAGAAAGAGAATTTAAACTCAAATAAACTGTTAGAGCTACTACTATCTGAACATACCAAGGAGCAGAAGACAAGAGGTATGAGCAATCTGTACGACAACTTGCTTGGGTCCGTTCTTTGGCATTATTGTATGCACCAGCCACAGTAAGGATAGCAGCAAAATCCCAGATGATAGCAATGCATAGAAGTAAAGCAAACCTCTCAAGTACGTGATGTGTAGTGGGATGAATGCGCTTTAAACACTGCAGACCCAGAAAAATGTCCTGTTACAAAGAAAATGATAAAACTGTAATAAATTGCTTTACATGAGATATAAACCAGTTGGGTTATGACCAGTACAATGAGCATAAGTAGTTCAATCTCCACGCAATTTGCAAGCTGTATGGAAGACAAAAAATTTAGTAAATGAACTCTTTCCCCTTTATAATCTCCACGCAATTTGCAACCTAAATGGAATAAGAAAATTTAGTTAATGAACTCTTTCTCCTTCATTATTTTTTATTATAACCAATAATCCATTTATTCTTGAAATTGCATTAGGAATATTTACCTGCGGAAAGCCCCTCGTGAACAGACCAAGACCCACCAGGCATACCACAGGTACGATGACTATTGGACTAAACAATCTGATAGTGAAAGAAGAATAACCAAAAGAATTTGAAAGAAAAAAAATCTAAAGTTGCAACTTTTAATGCAGCTTTAGAAGATATAGACCATGAACTGTACTAATTTAAAAAGGAAAGGGGAAAACAAGTTAAATTGAAGATTCAGATAAATTTACCTTGTTAAATTTCCCCATGTCTTGCTATACCCAAGGAAGATGTTGATGAAAGATGAAACAATCAGGGACCCTTGAATTGTTCTAATTGTGTAGGTAAACCTCTACAAGTGCCGGTATCATAATTCATTAGCAGTTTGTAATGGCCAAGTTTCATGTTAGAGAAAGCAATTCAGTTAACAAATAATAAGACAAGCATGCACTGTACAACTGAAGTGAGAGTGTGCCGAGTTTCAGGAAACAACAACAAAATTCAGGAAATGGTCGAACAAACATTTGAAGAAAACCAAGATACATAGTTAACAGAGAGAAGACAGATGCATCCAACAATGAAAGAGAAAGAAGATAATCTTTAATTAGTACACAATTTGGCACACACGTCCAACAATCCAAATGCAATTAAATTCTTCCAAGAATTACATTTGTTAATGTCATTATCAATAGAAGTTTTAAGTTACAAGCTGTTCGCAATATACAAACCTCGTGCTCAGATGCAAATGTTCAGTTTGTGTAATCATTTATGATGGACATTACCGGAAGAACAAAAGCAAATGATCCACTCATTACCGTTGGAAGCCTTGAACCAAACCAAGTCTGAAACAGTGTGCTCACTCCAGACATAAACAACAATGACTGACACGGGCTTTGTCACCCTGTTGCAGAAGAGTAACAGGCCAAGTATACTCAGATTAAAACCAAACCTCTGTTCGTCAGTCATTGAATATTAATTATATTATAAACTGGACTAACTTACATGATCACCACCCATTTGAGGCATTAGGGTGCTTGCGATCAGAACTGTTGTTCCAAGCATCACAATGTAGTGCTGAAAACCCAGTATAAGCGCTTGTGCTGGCGAATTTTTTAATGCAAACAAAAGGTGAATTGTTAATAGAAACAGCTTAAGCTTGAAACCATAATTAAATAATTAGAAATAACTTCTAAATTTTAGATAAATTTTATACGTATCGAATAATTTATAAGATTCTTTTGGTTTATTGACGCAATTCATACAAATAGCAGGGGAAAAAAAACTTTTTGATTTAGAAAATCAGATTTAGAAACCATACCCATAATAGAAGTTTTATATATGAAAAAAAATAATAATAATGGAGAACAAGATCTCTCTTCGCACCTAGGCCACAGACATAGATAGAGACATGAAGCTGAGCTATTTATTTTTTTATAAAAAATATATAAAAGTTTAACATATGACTACTTTTGACATCGAACATAACTTTATCCAGCTTTTGGCAGAAATAAAAGAACTAAAAAAAAAATTGAAGAAAAGGCCCCGAATCAGACACACAGAGAGAAGGGGTGAGACTAACGCCATGAAGGATAAGAGTGGATGCAATAGTGAAGCTGCAAGAGTTGTTCAGCGGGAGTCCAAGTGGGTCCCCTTGAAAGTGCAAGATTAGGCGGTGGTGGCCCTGGCGGACCTGCCTGTGCTGCCGGAGCTGTTTGGTGGTTCTCTGTCTCTCCCATTTTCTGTTCCTCTCTTCCAACAACTCTATCTCTCTATTGTTGCTTATTTAACTTCAGATTTTTTTGTCAATTATTGTTTATTTCCTAGCATTACCGACGCGTAAGGGATCAGAGAGAGAAAGTATATCTGAATTATAAAAAGAAAAAACAGAGATATGAAAAGCAAGGCTTGAATCAATGGCAAAATAATCAAAATTCAGGGAAGAGTTCAGGTGTGGTCAGACTATTCATCATCGATTTAATTTTAAAAAAAAATTTGTTTAAAAGAGTTAATAAGAAAGAGTTTTGCTGCTCTTCGGAAAAATACAATGAAGACTAGGGAAGAGAATGAGGAAAGCGAGTTGAGATTAACCCATCTTAAAGGAACGTAACGGAATTGGTGAGAATTTAACGAAAAGAAAAAAAATGAAATAAAATATAATTTTTATTTTTTTTATTTGTAAATTTTATTAAAAAAACGAAATAGAATAGAATTATTTATATATTTTTTTTATTTCACTTTAATTTTAGAGAGAATAAAAATTAAATATTTAAAAAAAATAAAAAAAAATAATTCTTTATATGTTGTATTTTATTTCTATATATTTTAAATTTTTTAAATAAAAAAATTATTTTCATTCCCTTCATTTTTTATCTGATTTTCTCGTTATCTATCATCCTAGTGTCCGTGTTATGGCTGTCTTATTCTTCGAACTTCGAAGCATTTCCATTTAAAAGATGGTAGTATACTTAGACCGTGTTTGGTAGCTCTTATTTGAGATGGAAACAGCTTTTTTTTAATAAAAAAATTGTTTAAACAGTATTATAATATATTTGTTAAAATTAATTTTAACTTTTATATAAAATTTAATATATTATAAATTTTATTTATATTTTGAGGTATAAATATTATTTTATTTTTAATTAAATAATTTTTTAATTATTTTATATATTTTTTAATAATTTAATATATAAAATAATTTTTTATATTATTTAAATAAAATATATTAATTTACAATTACTTTTTAATTAATATATCTAAATATAAAATTAATTTAATTATAATTAATTATAATAAAAAAATTTATACAATAATTAATTATTAAAATAATTAAATTTTTATAGTTATTCTAAATATACACTTAATGCATGTTTGAGATAATTATAAAAATTAAAATAATTTAATAATTAATTATTATATAAAAAAATTTTAAATCAATTATAATAAAAAATATAGTTGAATATATTAATTAAAAAATAATTTTAAATTAATTTATTTTATTTAAATTATATAAAAAATAATTTTTATATATTAAATTATTAAAATAAATATAAAATAATTAAAAATTTATTTAATTAATTAAAAATTATTTAATTAATAACAAAATTATATTTATATATTACTATTAAAAATAATATTAACAACTTTTTTATAAATAGCTCAAACTTTTGCTTAATATTAACAATTTTTTTTCTTCTCATTTAAGCTGTTACTTTTTTCTTTAATGATTGCCAAATACATTAATTGATTAAGATAATATGAAGGAAACACATCCTTAATGATTGAGTTACGTTACTCACGACAGTACGGATTGCATACAAGAACGCGTGGATCTCCACTATCCAGTCTTACAATCTTCGAGGTGCTCAAACTTGCTTACAATCACAATACAGGATTTCCTACCTTACTTTAGCACTGTACTTCCCATGAATAACCATTATGCCATTCTCTGTCCTTTTCGCTTTCAGTTCAGTTTAGGAGAAAGAAATTCAGTGTACCACACCATTCTTCCTCCATAGTCCGCATCGAGTAAATTGTCTCAAAAATGTAATGGAAAAAAAAATTGCGTCATTTTTTTTGTACTGTATGTACCAAGCAAGATATATCCAAATCTTACCATTTTAATTTTTGGTATTCCAAATTTTTCACTTATTATTATGATACTCAAATTCTATTTAGTATAATTCCACAGTTAATTACATGATAAATTGATGCTTAGATTCATTGAACTTAGTTTAGATATGGATATCCAAATGCATATCTCTTACGCTTCTTAATATATCAAATAAAAAAATAGTTAACCAATCGCGATTTTCTACCTGTGACAGCGAAACATGCACCCAATTTAACACCGTATCACAATGTACATACGAAATTATCGTATCTCTCCTTTCAAGTCTGCCTCCTCCGTATCTCTCCCTTCTTTTTCATTTTCATTTCCCCTTCCTACTCCTTTCTCCCTCTCAAAAATCCCTACTCTCTCCACATTTCCCCCCTCCTCCCCTTTGCTATTTGTCATTGTTTCCCGAAATTTCTGAACCCCAAAGTTGTAACTTTCTCTCGTCCCTTCGACCCTCTCATTTGGCATTGTCACTTCCCCCTATTCTTTCCCTTTCTCCCTTTTCCCATTGACCGTCGGAGACCACGCAGGCGCACTCGCCGTCTGAAGTTGCAGTTGGCACTCCCAGTTGGTGAAGAGCACGCACCGGCTTCGTCTTCGTCTTCTTCCCCCAATCTCATTGCTCTGCCCCCATCCCTCGCGCGCTAGCGACCTTTTGCACATAACAGGTATACATAGTTCATTTAAATATGAGGTTTATGGGGTAAATGTCAATTCTGACTTACATATTATCTCTCTCCCCCTCTCCCTACTCATTTTTTCTCATTATCATGATTTGGGATCTTTCCATGTGTGGTCACAACTAATGCTAGGTATTTACCTTCAATTATAAGTAGCGTTCCACGGCAGCTGTTTACCAATTAGCATATTAATGTGGCATTTTTGTTTATTGTGATATTTAGGAATGTGCTGTACATAGCATAGCCACGAGCTGAATGGCTTACCATGGTTCCTTTCTATGTGCTTCTCTGTTGTAGCTTTTGCTGATTTTGGTGTTAAATGTGGCTTGTATGTATTTTTTTTTCCTGACCATCATGTGAAGATTTGACAAATTCACGGTTTGATATCTTGTAAATTCAGTAGTTAGGGTTTGAGTTTTGAGCAGCTACTTTTTCTCATGTTAATTGATCATAGTTAATTTATTGGTTCACTATAGGCTGAACCACTTCAAACTCTGTTGATTTCTCTTGTTATTGTCTGCTGCACGTCTGGTTATAACAAGTGGTTATACCAAGTAACTTGTTAATGTTGTTTCCCGGAATGATGCTTGCTAAGTCTATTTGTTTCCTTTCCCCATATATGTAAGATATTCTATTTGCTTGCTTAATAGTCATCTCGCTAATAGTTGGAAAGTTTTGTCCATGTATGTTAGGAAAATTGGCCATTTTATGTGCCTAGTGAAATAAATTTATGTTAGAAACTTTAGATGCTATGTTTACAGTTAAACGCAATAGGTCATATGATATAGATTATGTTTCAGTTTTTGATAGTGTGATTTAAATTTTAAATCTAGACTATAGAATTAGTGTGCCCAAAATTTTTGGGCAGTGTTTAGGATTGATATTTTTGTCTTTACGGATTTGAGGAAATTCATCCCCGTTGGTATCAAATATTAATTTTTGAGCAGTTGATGATGCAATGGAAGGTGGGCGATTAATGTTATACTGTGCAATCAGTTTGCACTTACTCCTCAATGCCAGTTACATGATGTTAAGGTTGAGAGCTATAACTGGTTTTGCAAATAGCACAGTTAAGTCATCATAGATAATTGGGAGGATTGACTGTTTGACTGCAGTCTCTGCTTTAGAAACCCATTTGATAGATAGAATTGATAATGTTATGACCTTTTAGTGGAATCACTAACCAAGCTTACATACTTTTTCCCAAAGCCCATCAACTTGGATGTCCATTTGAATTCTTTTGAGGCAATCACGAGGAGAAGAGGAAAGAAAAGAAGAAAAAGTCTCAATAGTAATCAAATTTTAGTCTATATGTTTTTATGATAATCTATGTAAATTTTGTTACTTTGAGTTGTATTTTAATATACACGTATTTTACATAGTGCCCATGAGGCTTTTGATGCAAATATGTATAGACATTACTTTTGGGCAGCCTACTTATAAAATCTATAGATATTTACCTTCGCTTAATAGGATAAGACACAATTGCTCTCAATTGTGTTTCATCATGTTGCCTAGATAAGTTCCTATAAAATTTGTTCTTATTAGAACAAATCGGTTACATGAGTTATATAATTGGTCAAAAGTTTTTGTATTATGTGTAACTTAAGTTCCTAACCAATTATAATACTCTTATAATAGATATCTGTTTTATAATTCACTTTTTTATCTGCTTCTTGGTTGGACTGGTTTAAAAGTGATTATAATTATTCGCCATAATTTTCATTTACTAATTATGTTATATGCTTCTTACATAGGGAAACTAGTTCCACTGGTTAAAGACCACATTGACAAATATGTTTTTTAAAAAATTATTAAAATGATATTTAGATTATGTGATTGAGTAGAATTTGCTATTGCTGAAAATGATGAGTAGAATGTTTCAAGAACTATGCTCTCTAAGTCTTAACCCTCTATATTGATTACATTGTTGTACCATTACATTGATTACTTGGGGTTCGGTTATAGTACGAGACATATTTAAATGCTCTCAATTATTTTGCAGGTGTTGTGGCTTCGTTTGCAAAGTGTGTTTGTTGAATCAATTGTTTGGAGCATGGCAAACAGTCAAAATGTATGGTACACATGAACTGCTTGCACTATTTGCATGACTGCTATTTATTTATTACTAATATGGACTTTATTGCTATACTCTTCATTTACGTTTGAGGCACGCTGCGCCCCCATGTGTTGGTTGAGATTAACTATAATTTGACCACTTTAGCAACGAACCCGAATATTGAACACTCCATTTAGATCACTTCTAAATATGCCAGAGAATTTGCAAATCTCTGGTGTACTACTGTGGGAGTTAGCTTGTCGATGGGACGACCAAGCTACGGGATTCAGAGTTAGAAGTCGGGTGGTTGGTTTTAAGCCCATTGATGTATGTTTGGCGCTTGGACTGCGCGTTCGAGGTGAACGTCTCCAACCTGATGATGGAGGGGAATGTAATACATTGTCTCTGCTTGGGAGTGAAGTTGTCACCGTTGACAGAATAGTCCAACTGCTCCATGCGCATCAAGGTGATCATCAGGTGGATGATTTCTGTAGACTGTACATTCTCCTTGCATTTGGGGTGTTTTACTTTCCACGAACAGGAAGACATGTGTATGGTGGCTTCACTCAGATGTTAGATGACTTAGATGCTCTAGGTAATTACTCCTGGGGTGTAGCAGTGTACGATTACTTAGTTGATAGCTTAACCATAGCTGCCTCGGTTGTCGAAGAGGGAGAATTCACGCCGAGACACATAATAATAGGGTGTGCTATCCTTCGGTATAAATTTATAATATTTGAAAAATCATTGTATTTTATTTATATGAATGAATTTTATTGGCATATATCTATATTGACCTTCTTAGTAAAACTATGTACTTAAATCGACAATTGTTTGATGTAGGTTTGGGCTTTAGACCACTGTCCATGTGGAAAACGGATAATAACCCCTGGTGTTTCCGTTTCCACGGTTTTTAATTGGCAAAACGTGGGAATCAAGAAGGCAAAGATTAATCGGGCATTTCGACACAATTTGGTAAGCATGGTTGAATTAGTGAGACATTGTAATATGTTTTGCAATATACAACATTTGATATTTGTGCGTTTTGTGTGTTTTGTGCATTATCGATAATCGAGGATGTGGTACGCCTGAAGAGATGCGGGTTGACATACTTAGAGAGGCATTGGTCGATGCACAACCCGAGTCTGGCCATCATGGACCAAGTTTTTTTGATACAGAGGACCATGCTAGTGAGCTTCGTCGGTTGGTGGCGCAAAATACGCAGTTTGCGGAAAGGATTTCTTTTGGAGCAAGAATCGAGTCTCGTTGAAAGAAATAGTACTTCCCGGCGTCAAATGACGGCTCCTCAACTTCAGGCACCTACCGCCGATCATCCTCAAAATGTACATAGACAAAATGATGCATTTTTAACGCCTATCCATGGTGATAGTCGGGGAATGAGGGTGGTTCTCACAAAAGGTGGATGTTTTTCACCGTCGACGAGAGGAAGCCCACGGCTTAGCCAAACCGCTCGAATTTTGGTTAGTGTTGTTTGATTAACATTACAATTTCATGGTTATTACGTATCATTTTATTCTTTGTTTGACTTATCATATGCCTTTTCGGTGAATCATCGAAGCTTACCTCAAGAGAGTGATGCGGGTAACCCAAAAATCTTTTTTCCATCGCCTTAGATGCTTTATATATACATAATTGTTTAGCATCTAACCTGATGTATGTTATTACACAGATGAAGCTGATGTTGAGGCTGTTACCACTGATAAGCCATCATCAAACATTGCCACTCGAGCAAAATGCCAACCGAGGAAGCGTTTGCAAAGTGCGTCCACGCGAACACCATTTGTGTATCAGCTAAGGAATAAGAAGAACACCTAGAAGTAACGGGTTGTCCGATGCTTAATGATACTAGGACGTGAACATTGTAACTTGATTATAGTCTTTTGTTATATATTTGTGTAGAATGTTTGATATTTTGGGTGAAGTTGGCTCCATTGACGAGTTCCAAATAGTGTATGTATTGATAATCGGTAATGTGAACTGAGTTATTGTTGGATTTTGTTTTTCCTATATGGTTATTTCTGATTGATTGGAAATGCCAAGTTCATTTGTAGGGTTTATGGTTTATGGTTCACTTGGGTCAAGAGGGGTTATCAACCCAATACCATAACCTTCACAACACTTATGAAAGGGCTTTGTATCAATGGTGAGGTTAGGAAAGCAATGAACTTTCCTGATAGCGTCGTAGGATTCAAGTTATGCATGACCGTTAACTAACTACTACAGTTTATTCACCACTTTTTTATTCGTCATTAACCAATTTTATTTCAATGCTTCTGAAAATAGTTTGTTAACGAAGAACAAAAAAATGGTTAATCTCCTTGGAAAGTTGGTTAACGAGGTCAAGGATGGATGGTTGCATTCAAGTTGTGCATGGTCATTAACAACTTTTGTAGCTCATTAACCATCTATTTGTTCATGATTAACCAACTTTGTTTCAAGTATGAAAATTGTTGCATTCAAGTTGTGCATTGCCATTAACCAACTTATATAGCTGATTAACCACTTTTTTGTTCGTGATTAACCAACTATATTTCAATGCTTCTGAAAATAGTTGGTTAACGATGAATAAAAAGGTGGTTAATTTCCTTGGAAAGTTGGTTAACGAGGTCAATGATGGATAGAGTTGTATTCAAGTTGTGCATGGACATTAACCAACTTTTGTCGCTCATTAACCATCTTTTTGTTCATGATTAACCAACTTTGTTTCGAGTATGAAAATTGTTGCATTCAAGTTGTGCATTGCCATTAACCAACTTCTATAGCTGATTAACCACTTTTTTGTTCGTGATTAACCAACTATATTTCAATGCTTCTGAAAATAGTTGGTTAACGATGAATAAAAAGGTGGTTAATTTCCTTGGAAAGTTGGTTAACGAGGTCAATGATGGATGGTTGTATTCAAGTTGTGCATGGACATTAACCAACTTTTGTCGCTCATTAACCATCTTTTTGTTCATGATTAACCAACTTTGTTTCGAGTCTGAAGAACCTCATTCAAGTTGTGCATGGTCATTAACCAACTTCTGTAGCTCATTAACCACATTTTTGTTCATGATTAACCATCTTTGTTTCGAGTCGGGTTGCATTTGTGCATGACCATTAACCAACTTCTATATTTTATTAACTACATTTTTGTTCGTGATTAACCAACTATACTTCAGTGCTTCTAAAAATAATTGGTTAACGATGAACAAAAGGATGGTTAATTTCGTTCAAAAGTTGGTTAACGTGGTCAATGATGGATGGGGTTGCATTCAACCTGTGCATGGACATTAACCAACTTCTGTAGCTCATTACCCACATTTTTGTTCATGATTAACCAACTTTGTTTCGAGTCTGAAGAACCTCGGGTTCAGTTGTGCATGACCATTAACCAACTTTTATAGCTCATTAACCATCTTTTTGTTCAGTATTAACCAACTTTGTTTCAATGCTTTTAAAAGTAGTTCCTTAACGAAGAACAAATAAATGGTTAATTGCCTTGGGAACAAATAAAGTAGTTCATACATGTACAATTTTCATTAGATACCTTATAAACTTGTACAAAAATATTGGTTTTACCCGACCATTTACATAACCTTATATAATTATGTACACATTGTAAGTACTATGTCATTCACTAAACTATACAAACAACCTATTCCAAAAAAATACATAAGTTGGTTACTTTACTTACAGCAAAATAAACATTCAAAATAATAATAAAAACTAGCGTAATACTATGTCATCACATATCACCGTTTGCCACTCCCATGCATTAATCTCATCAAAAGTGGCCAAAAATATTGATGTCACTACCACTAATCTTTGCACCCATTATAGGTAATTCGACAATTGCCCTATAAGCCTGCAATACCAAAGTTAATTGCCTTAGTCTTTCAAACTAAACATTAACTCTAATAAAAACTATTTTGTTGAATATAATTGATTGAAAGAGTTAAGTACAACGTCAGTGTTACTCAACTCGTGTTTCTTCAAATTGCTTTGAATAACTACTCATGCCAAAATTCATGTATGAATTTTCACTACTAGCAGCCTGAAAAAAACATTTGAAAAAGTTAACTACAACCACTTTGACAACCTAAAATTTAGCATACGTTTCACATGCCTTTGGACCACCAATTGAAATCATGTTGAAAATCTGCAAGTAATGATAAAGAACTTTGTGCTGGACTTTCTACCAATTGTGAAGTCCAACAACTATCGTTGTAATCATCAACATTTGTGTTCAGGTCAACAGCTGTTGACTGTAAGGGAGAAATATAACTCAAGTTAAATTATAAATTCTTATAAAAGTTTACAAATAAGAATGACTCCATCAATACTACTCCAAATGATAACAATCATTTCAACACTAATTACAATTTAAATTTTATTTCTGTGCACACACACACCACGATACAATCGTCATCTCGTTCTCCAGGAGTCATAATTTCCATAGATGAGCATACATGTAGCTTGTTTCCATTGATCTGACTCATGCTTCCCTCGATACACTCCTACATAAACCAACACAAATAAGTTAAAAATACATTTCATAATATATGCATTCTTTCTAAGAGAGTTAACGGCAAACACTTATTCCATACACCAAGAAAATATATCCAAATGCACTCACATCAATTGTCAACATGTGTGACCTTTGAAGTGTTGTCTTTCTCTTTTTCCTCACAATTTGGTCAACTTTTGATACTTTTTTATTTGATCGAGGGCGGCCTTTACGAGCAACACGTAATGGACTATGAATCTCACTCGATAGCTCCTTGGTTTGACTGCTTCCAGTGCCAATCATATTGCCCGTTTTGTGTTGACCTTTATGACATGTGACACTATTGTGGTTCGATGTAGCAATCGACTGCACCTTGCCTTTACATGCACGCAATGTTTGGAGAAAAAATTCACTAGCATTGTCACATTCAAGCAAGAACTTCAACCCTCGTAAAACTCCTTCAATAAATTATCAAATCTTTGCATTTGAGGTTGCAATTGTTTCACATCATAACTGCTCTTGATGTATGCATGTTTCCTTCTTATATTTTTGCTCCATCTTGGCAAAATATATTTCAAGGCATTTCCTTCACCCTTTTAAGAACAAGAAGAGAATGTCTACACACAATGCCTTTGAACTCAAACAACAAGCATTTGCATCTAACATCATGATTGTTGCGATTAAATACCACCTCTACTGTTCTTTCTTTCATACATCCAACTACTACCATCTCCTCTAACACATCATAAGTAGAGATTCCATCCTCAACACATTTAATGCAAATAGAACAATTCATTTTACCCCTAAATTCAGCTTGAACCTCGTTAAACTTTGAATGGGTATACTCGCCTTGGAATTGCCTCTCAATCATAGAGTTCGACCCACATGCAATAATGCTGTTAAATGATCGACAATCTGCCTCATATTCTTTTTCTGCCTTATCATGGAGAGCATTATCATACTGCCTTACAAATACCTGCAGAGTTGTTGATGAGTTTATATACCCATCAAAAAATACGTTAATGCTCTCGCTCCTCTGGGTCGTCGACATTCCAGCCCAAAAATCTTTCTTTAAAAAGATTGGGACCCATCTTTGTCGCTCATTGTACAACCCACTCAACCATTCATTGTCTTGTAGGTCATGTTGTTGGACGAAAGTAACCCATTTTCCTTCAAATTCACCTCATTAAGGAATCATAAACGCATTTTTCATTGCATCCTTGATACTGTTATATTCACCATAACCTTTCAACTTCTCTGGGATTTTTTTCATGATATGCCATAAGCACCATCGATGGAGAGTAGTAGGAAACACTATCTGGATTGCATTTTTCATGGCCATGCATTGATCAGTGATAATACCGTTTGGAGCCTTACCTGACATACAATTAAGCCAAGATTCAAACAGCCACACAAACGTAATCAGTGTCTTCGGTAGATAGTAAACCACATCCTAGCAAAATTGATTGCCCATGATGATTCACACCAACGAATGGAGCAAATGGCATGTCATACCTATTTGTCAAATAGGTTGTGTCAAACGTCACAACATCTCCAAACGATTCAAGCATACTCTACTTCTTGCATCAGCCCAAAAAACATTCTTCACGTGAAAGTCATCATCCAAATCTATAGAATAGAAGAAATGACTATTTTGTTGTTGCATCTGTGAAAAATAACTCCTTAGAGCTTTACCATCACCCTCCTTCCCAATCGCACGTCTTTCCCTCCCAACATAGTTTCTCACGTCTCGTTCAACAAATGGTAAATTATCATACCCTCCAACATCATGAACAAGAGAACAGAAGGTCTTGTTCAACCTCACGCCTGCTTCATTATTGATCTCTATTCTTCTCTTCACGTGCATGCTGATGTTTCTGTTTCCTTGAAACATCCTTGCCTTCATGCAGGCTAAGATCATGAGAGTGGTCAAGTACGCCTTTTTTATGCACCAAAGTCCATTTTTGTTCAAACCAACAGTTATCTTTGCTTGACAGTTCTTCTTGATTGTTGGATAGGTATTCAAATCATTTGGAACCGTTGACACACAACTGCCTTCTCGTGAACATGCTAGAATGAAGTATTTTAACTCTCCATCATCTCCTTTTCTTGAATTTCTAATGATGAAATCGAATCCCTTTGCCTTGGCATACTGCCGATAGAATGACTTAACGGCATCCACCGAAGGAAATATAATACCTGCTGCAGGTTCACAAGGTTCGATTGCTCATTGCAGCTATAACTCACAATTATCTGAGTTTCATTTGCTTCTTCAATGCATTGAGCACCGCCACCAACATCAGATAACACCCCACTGCCATTCACAATATTTTCATCCTCCATGGAAGCACCTATTTCCAATTCCATTAACCTGCACATGCACAACTCACGTTACCATCCAAAAAATGGGCAAGTGGAAAGCATTTTATCTATCTATTAATGGTCAACAAATTTCTCAAAGTGACTATAAGACATGGTCTTTCATATTATGTATGAGTTAGAGTAATGCTAAAGAAAAATGTGACTATTATTTTACTGCATTTTTTACTCTTGGTTAACACAGTAGAAATTTATGGTTAATAACTTGTATATGTTGGTTACTGGGTAGAATCATGGTCAGTGGTTAAACCATTAACCATCCACTACACGTCATTAACCATATATTTATACCTCGTTAACCAAGAGTTATAAATGGTGTAAAAAAGTTACATGGTAAGCAAAGATAATCAACGAACACAAGCAACCATCTAACATGCCACAAAGATAACAAACCAAAGAAAGAATCCAACCCTTCTCATTTACATGCAAAATTAAACCCATTCACAAGTCAATAATTTCCCAACAACAAGACAAAGTAAAAACTGCAAGTACTCATCTTTAAAGTCACATGGTTTAGTGTTGTAATTGATATGCAAAGAAACAATATAGGCACTAATTTTTATCTCATTAATTTATTCATCTTCTCTGTACAATCAATCCTAACATTATTGTTTCTTTATTACTTCTTACATGTACTTATTCTAGTAAGAAGATTATGTATGATTAAGTTAGAGTTAAACCAAAATGAGTTCTCATCCACCCAAATAAAGCTATAGAAAAATAAATAATTAAAACCTTAACCCAATAATTCAAACCTTAGCCCACCACCTAGCCTTAACTTGATAACTTAGACCCAACCCAATGCTTCGGAACCAAGTCCTTCACGGTGAAGGCAACCTCTGCCTGGAGGTGTCTCTTCACTACATGTTCTTAGAATATTGTTGAGCTTACGTATCTAATGGAGAAAGTACCTTGATGAAGCACAGAGGAAGCGAAGGCAGCGGTGTTGCGAGCTTCGAGCAAAGGGCTACGAAGGCAACAAAGTGTTCTTGGAAATGCGACGGATGATGAGAGGGAGACGGAGTCACTTACATTTCAGACATGGAGAAAGTAGAGAAATGGGGGGAAATGAGAGGGAGACAGAAATGAGAAAGAGAGGGAAACCGTATATCAACGTATATCAACTTTTTTTTTATTTTTTAAATGAAAAATAATGACATGACATAGGTGTTAAAACTGGTGTACCTACTGTACACGGTAGGAGCATCATTTTCCTAAAATTTATTGTAGCCAAAAAATGCTATTATGGGGAGTGTTCTGCACTGAGACGAAGAAGGTACCTTCAGCCTAAGACAGTACAATGGGTTGTTCACAAGACACATGTGCCTCCTTGAGTGAAGGGGTAGTGTACACGTAATATACGTTACTTTTAAGTTAGTGTAAGTAAAAAGAGATTAAATGAGAGAGAAGATCCTTATTTTAAAGTCCTGACTTTATCTCTTAATTATAAAGGAAAGTGGCTTAAAAAGTAAGTGGTTGTATGAATAAGATAGTTTTTCTTTTGGTCATCCAAAATATATAAGAAAGATTCACATTTCTCTTTTTAATGTGCTGATTAATCATTAACAGTTATGAAATAATATTTCCTTAATAAGAATAAACATAATGACATTCATTGCTGAGGTGTACCCTTACCTCGTAATGGGATAGAGATTATTTATCTTTATTTTTTATTTTTTTATTCTATCACTTAAATTTTAATAAATATAAAATAAATTAAATGAGAATAAAATATATAATTAAATTTAAAATATTTATCATAATTTAAATAAAAAAATAGATAAAAGAACAAAAAATAGAAACATTTAATTTCCGTCCTTGTAACATGGCTAGGCCTCCGTGGGCCCAACATTCTAGTCCGGAGCAGGGAGCATATCTCCATTCAGCGCAAAAACAATTTACTCTATTAAATCTTTTTGTTTTTTATACACAAGCGATTACATAAAAGTCTATATTTGCTATTATTGTTAGATAACGAAAGCAAAAGGTCAACAATACAATGCTAGGGAAATTAACTTTCCTTGTTATAAAAAAAATTGAATGTAATTATTTTAATTAGACACCCATCATAAAACATCATATTTCCTTTTTCTATAATTTTTATATAAACATTAATTTTTTAATGTAAAATAATATTATTTATATATAGAAGCATATTTTAGTAAAAGACTCAAATATAAAGATACTAAGATAAAATTGAGTTAATGATAAGGGATTTAAATAATTTATATGAAAGCATAAGTTTAAATCCTATTATCATTATTATACTTAAAAAAAACTCAAATATAACTTCTATTTTAAGAAAGAGTGAAAGGAAACATGATGCAGAATATTTATGTACACACTTCCATTTTCACATACAAAAACGTTTCTAAATAAACTTTTGGTCATACAAATTATAGCTGAATTTATCATAAACCCCATCCCTATTCCTTTTTATTATTACCTCACAGTAAATATACCTCATTGCCTTTAGGTCGACTTCGTACTAAACATAAGTCATTTTTAGTAGTCTTCAAAATATGGCACTAAATTATTTTTAAAAAAAATATTGTTATTGATTTTAGCAACATTTTGACAATTGTAGTGTTTGGGCTATGTCATTAAAGGTCTTGAACAACATTTTATCACGACTTTAGTAACATTTAATAAATATTGTAATTTATTATTTCTTTGTAATATTTATTTAGTAAATAATAATATTTTTTAAAAAGTAGCTAATTGTTAAAAATGTTATTATAGGTATTTTCATCGATATTTTCAAAAAATATTGCTAAATGTTGAAAAGGTTTCCTAAAGGTACTTTTAATAACTTTTTTCTTTTTGAAAACGTAAGTAATTATTAAAAATGTTGTCTAAGATACTTTTAAAATTAGTTTTCAAGTATTAGTCCAATTTAAAAATATTGTTATTTTTGTAGCAACCAAAACAAACACATAACAAATAACCAAAATATAATTCATACTCATTGATATAGAAATTAAGGTTTTAGTTCATACCACACTTTGACATCTGGTCATTAGCATTTGAAAGAAGTATAAGCACAATCAAACTCAACATGAAGCAAGACATTTTCATCTGTATTCTAAAAAGACCAATTTAAAAAGAAAGAAAGGTCAAGTCCTAATAAGTGATCATTGGATTAAGCACTACGTATATCCACATTCATCAACTGGAGCCATCTTAAAAGAAGGTTATGGAAACATATTAACATTTGAATTACTTATCAAGTGACTAAAGATAATGAGTGATGAATTGCCAATTATCCTTCAGCATCTTCTCACTTTGCTAGAGTTTTCTCCTCTTTTCTTTTCTTACTCGCAAATGTACAATGACTTTGCCTTCTGACAAATAAAGTAATGATAAAGAACAAAGTAATAATCGATACTAATCTAAAATTTGTCCTATTAAAACAAATGTCAATCAAGCTTACAATTAATCTCCAGCCAAACTAATTGCGCCAAGTGATTAATATACAGCATCATTAAATTAACAAACCACCCATCAAATTTTTCAAAGATTTCATGATTGAAGTTTTAACTGTTTATTTGTTGGCACGAAAGAAAAAAAACAGCAACCGATGTGCCGCTTTCACATTCTCCTCTTAGAGTAACGTTTCATCAAACATCATTCATGTAACTACATGCCTTTCTCAAAGAAATTCTCTTATCCACCTGTCCCATCCTGTAACAGCAATATCTCAATCTCAACCCCATAAAGGAAAGAAAGGAAGAGTTTGGAAAAAAAAGTTGAATTTATCTATAAGGGGAGGGCTGCTTCTATGGTGCAACATCACACGTAGATGCATGCATATTGTTTGATACTAATTATCAATGTTTTAAAAGTCGCACAGGCTGATTGAACTGGTTAGCTTGTGAACCAACTATATATTCTATTTGAATATTATTTGGTTTAAGCAAGATTTAATTATAATTTAATTAATTAAAAACCAATACCCACAAAATAATTGCAGCATGCCACGTCATTGCCTGACATATCTAAGTCCCTAACTTGGTCTCAAAAGAACAACCACTAAGATAATCTTAATCTATGCGACCCAAATGTAGGTCATAGCCATAAAAGTAAGCCATGCGCATCAGAAATGCATCGTTGTTAGAATACAGGTTTCCATGTTTATCTATTCAGAATCCAACCCAGGTCCGCTCCATTTAACTTTCATGTTTTATGCCTAACCTCTAATGCTTCATTGCCATGTAAGTGTAACATGCAACTGAAAATGAGCTATCGTTTAGGGGGGAGATAAGTTGCGAAATCCAACTTGTCGAGCCAAAGCATTATTAAAGAGGGCAGGTCATAAAATCCATGCAAAGCATTAACAAATTGTAGAGATTTTCCTACTCTCAAAGGGCATTAACTTCATTACCATTTTACTATCCCATTCAAGTTTCAACTAGTCGCACCCTTGGAAGAGGTAATTACACAAGACCCTTAGTCCCTTACACTCATAAGTCATAATTGTTAGCAACAAAAATTATACAACGCTGATCCATATGTAACTTTTAAAAGAAAAAAAAGAGAGTCACGTGTAAAGCAGTCACAAAATTCGGATCATTGGACCATAAGAAAAACAAGACAGCAGAACAAGGGCAAAGTTTCGCTACTAATGTTGCCCCCACTCCAGTATGGCGCTAATATCAACCAGCAAGAGGATTGAGCACCTGCCCAATAAAGAGTACTGTTCCAGTCAAATCTTCTCTGATCAGGAACAAGAATGGGTGGTCGGCTACAAAGTCTATCTTAGTTGGAATTAGCAGACCCCTCAATCGTATAGTTGCAGCACTGGCTGCTGCCGCTTCAGTGCCTTCTTCATTTACTTCAATAAATGACTTGTGAAATATGCTGGAAACATATAGGTTTTGACCCACAGGAGAGTCCACCATTTCTGTCAAATCTCCACCACAGAAAGGCAAAACCAGTCCCAGCTCCTTCAGCACATTAGAAGTTTCAAAACCAAAAGAAATCTTGAATCTCGGGATCCTGAAGTCACCTACTTCCACTTTTTCATAAGGAAGCTTGCGTTTCAAGAACCCAGATTCAGAACCCACCTTCTCAACCAAAGCTGACAGCCCATCTTTTGCATCTGGAAGAAAGAAGTACATAGAGAACTGACGCTTATCTTCACCTTGCTTATAACGAAGACCAAGGACTTTGAAACCATCAAAAGCACTAATAAACTGCTTCTTCTTGCTGATCATGAAGGGAACCTTGACTAAGCTGCCATTAAGAAGGTGAAAGTCATAGTCTTTTGTCATTGAAGCATCAAACTTCTCATTCCATGCACCTTTGAAGTATAGTGCATTTGCAAAGATGAGCCTGGTTGAGCTGTCAACTGACCCGGGTGGAAGAACCTCTTTAATAAGTCCATTTGTCTCTTTTTCAGCCCACGAATTAACTTCATTGGTCACTTCTACGGCCTTTAAAACCATCATCAAATTTAAAATCAATTGTGCAAATAGATCAGTTGATTTCATAAGCATTTCAACAGAAGAACTTAACATTTTGCTAATCCTAACTCACATATTTATGTTAGTGAATTAATTAAATTCGGACCAAATATGTTTATACCAGACAACAATGAGGTTAGTTCCAATCTTGTTCGCAAGGCATCAATTGTTTACTTAAAAGTGGACACTTTTGCTGCTCTAAACAGTGGTGGAGCCACATTATGTTGAGGGGGAGCATGAAATTTATAAAAAAAATATAAAATGTATAGAAAATATTAAAAATATTTTAGTGCACCCTAAAGAAAAAAATTACCCCCTATGGCCGGCTGTTTAAACCCAATAGATTGAAGAAAATTTTTCCGAATTCCCAATCTTCTTAGGCAAGTTGGCAAGACAACAATTCAACAAGGGACCAAGAGTGAAAACCCTTCCTTCCCCCCATGGATCAAAGCCGTCATTCTCCTTGATCATAAGTACTCATTAATTTTTTTTCACTATTACTCTGAATTTTTTTAAGCATGGAACTTCTATTTTTATTTTACACTGTGTTTAGATGTTTTTTCATTAATGGAACAGAACAGAATAGGAGGGGATGGACTGAAAAGAGAAGGGAAGGAATGGAACATAATTACTTTTCTCTTTATTTGAAAGATTAATATGAGAACGAAACGGAACTTCATTAACCTTGT
This sequence comes from Ormosia semicastrata, assembly GCA_029884595.1. NCBI lineage: Eukaryota > Viridiplantae > Streptophyta > Magnoliopsida > Fabales > Fabaceae > Ormosia > Ormosia semicastrata. The sequence continues at coordinate 7,604,336 of JAQQTO010000046.1, read as the reverse complement.
TTAGGAGTTATATTGTAAAGGAACGAAATGGAACAATTATATTGTCAAGTACTTATTTTTAATCAAAAATTTTTAGTTCTCCCCATTCCACCTCAATTTTGGGGAGAACAAAAGTTGAGCATTTGAGAGGAAGAGAGGAGAAATGATTCCCCATGTGTTCTTTCCACTTTCCATGTATTTTAAATCTCCCAAACAAGGGAAGTTATTTCCCTTCCCTCATTATCTTTTTCTTCCCCTCATTACCTATCATCCAAACATAGTGTTATGAAAGTGGTGGAACTTTTTAATTTATTGTGTAGTTGTTGTTCTTTTTTGTTTGTCTTTATTACTTTTCTCCACTTCAGGTAGCATATTTCTTTTTTTTTTTAATTCTCTGCTTTTCCTTCCATAATATCCTTTGTGGGATTGATATTTAGAAATCTCTAGTTATTGTTCTCTTTGTATGTTTTTAGTGCTTCTAGTTATTCCTTTCATGGTTTGAGTTTATTGATATTTAGAATTTTAGCTTGTGTAATGTTTTATTAAAAATTTTGAAGTGCTATAATAATAATTATTTAGATAAATTGATGTAGCAATATAATACTAATTATAATTTTTTAATAAGGTATATTGGTAGAGATAAATTCTTTAAAAGAAAAGTAATTTTTTAGGACAAACACCAAAGTTCTTCTCAATTAAAGCAACAATAAAAGTTGTTTTGTTTTAATTCAACTGTTACAATAGTTAATTATTATTTATCTTTTATACATGTCATGACTAGTGCTCCCTCTAACCTCCGAGGCCTGACTCCACCACTGGCTCTAAAAGCATTTTAGTGGTATGCTAAAGGATCAAGTGAGTTGCATTCTCTCTAGTACTAGAAAATTTGAAGCTAGCTAATATTCCAAGATTTGTGGCAAGGAATTGCAACACTTGTTTGACATCTCGTTTACACACTTTTTTGGCTTGATCGCACATTCAAGAAGAAAAGACTAGCAGGTCTAGTCTGATGCAGTTGAATAACATATAGGCATGTCACAATTCACATATATCAAGATGCTTAGATAATTTAAAATTGGTAATGACTACAAAGATAAAGTTTGGTGTTATGTTGGGCCCATGGATGTTTGTCATATTTTGTAGGCAAGAGCAAGGTTGCAAGATCAGAATATGAAGCATTTCACAACTCCAAATACATAGTGTTTTCAAAACAATGGAAAGACATTCACACGCTACATCCTTTAAAGGAAGAGCCTACTCTTTAGACTGAAACCAAAGGGCTTTCAAATGACTTCCAAGAGCTTATACTTATAAGTGAAGAACTGCATAAACAATTGCCTCCAGAAAACATATCTTATGCCACCACAACGACGGGAAGAAATAAGGCACAAGTGGAAGATTTAATTGTAAAAGGATTGGACCAAACAACTACCATCAAATTAGGAAGCCTAGAGAAAGAAGTGATTGAAGATCATGATAGGAAAAAGGCTAGGTCTCAAAGAGGGAATCAATATCAGGTGTCCGTTTCCTCATCAAGTGGTTAGGGAAGCCTTCAATTTAAAGTAGATGGATTTCAGAAGAAGAGTAGAAAAGTCTCAATCTTGTCATATATGACCAATATTCCAAGCTTCACACTTCACACTACTCTAGCATGTTCCCATTTACGTTACAGTAACATGACATTAATACTTTATCAGCCTTATTTTACATTGTATTTTTCATTCAATTTACCTTAGACGGTTAGGAATAGATTTAATTGTATGGATTAACATTTGTTCTGAATGAGGTTATGAACTCATATAAAAAACAAAAAAGAATGTGCATAGGCGAATTAATTAGTAATAATAAAAGCAGGGCATGGATTCCACTGAAAAAGAGGGCAATTTGAATTTACCTTGGTCTGGAAATCTACTGAAGCCAAAGCGGCCTTATACTCATTGTCCACAAGTTGTTTGAAGGAAGGCTTGAGAGAAAGGGTTTGTTCAACCCACACACCGTCGGCGAAACACAGGCGAGGCCCGCCGGCGGGACTGCCATCGGAGAGCACGACGGCGACGAGCTGAGAGGCGAAGGAGTTGAGATGCTCGGTGGACTTGGATCGGAGGAAGGAGAGAAGCTGATCCAGGGTGGGGCCCTTGGAACCAACAGCGATGATGCTCAGCACAACGTGGACCGACAACGGCGAAAACACAAGGTTGTTGTCCTTACCCTCTTTTGAGAATAAGTGCTTGGCGATGCTCAAGGCCACGTCGGTTTGGTTGCTGATTGATTCACGCAGGTCCATTGTTGTTACAATTTTCGAACTTGGAAATTGTAAACTAAGACTAAGAGCGAGAGAGAGAGAGAGAGAACAAATTTAAGACAACCGCTTCCACTTTGATATTTCCTGCTTGTCTGGAGATATTTATGTTTATACATAATTGTAACACATAATTTTTATATATATTTAAAAAATAATAATTTTGTATAATAAGTGATTTTAGAAAAAAAAATTTCTTTAATATTTTGTAAATGTATATAAAAATAACGTGATACAATTATATGTAACTAGAATTTCTCACTTGTCTGTCTATACGTGGCTATGCAAATGCACTACGCAATGTTTTTTTTTTTTTGGGACTATGCAATGCTTAGGGATTAAGTTTGTTTCTACTTTTTGGGCTTTATAATAAAAGCCTAGTGTTGTTGCATGCTGGGCAGACTTCACAGCCCAGAACTCTGAATGTTTACTTAAACAATAAAAAAAATGCCCCATTGCTGAATAACTTGTTTACGTAAGAGGAGGTTTGTTTATATTTTTTGGGGCCTTAGATTTCATCTAACAGACAAAATTGTGATTAAATAGGCCCACAGCTGCCGTCTTGTTTTTTGGTACAACAAAATTCAAATGTCATAATCCAATCTTCGGTAAGGAGATTGTGACCCAGTTTAAAATTTTATAGGTCTAATTAGGTTTTGAATTCAACATTTTTAGATATTGTTTATTTTAGTTATATATTTTTAATTAAATATCTTAGTTTATTAATATTATTTATGTTGATTGTTGAATATAGTTTCTATTATTAGTTGTCAACGTTGAGTACTTTAGTGACTAACGTTAATGATGTCTCAAGTTTAACTTGACAAATGCGAATCTCTCACTGAAAACTATCTAACTCAAGTTTTCAGATCAATTCACACCATATTTAACTCAGGTTCCACGGGCTTTTGCAAATATTGCGCCTCGTTTGAAGATTTCAAGAAGGGAAAAAGGAAAGATGCTCCTCAACCAAAGTTTGCATTCTACATAATTATGCTAAAGGTAAAGCTGAGGAGGTTTGTGTTTAATCTACATTCTACACAAATAATAACCCCACCAATTCACCTAAAGCGCGGGACATTATCGTACTCATGCAAGTGGCACGAAATTCATTTATTACTGTGAACGACAAGTAGCTAGCGTCCTATTCAGTGCATTATGAGTAATATACGTATGGCTACATTTGTCTGTATGCATATTTAATATCCCAATAAATCATCAACTACTTAAGTAATATAGGTTAGAAGGCTTTGTTACTAAATATTATTATTAATTGAAAAATTTTACTTTAGAAAGTATCAAGCTAGATGCTGATAAAGACGCTGCTGACGATGGCAGAAGAAGAGGTTAAGCAAGCTTGTGAAGTGAATGAACAGAGTAAACGTTCTAGATGACAAGCGATTCGAATTTTAAATTGTTGCGGAACCTGAATATTGCCAAGAATTCCGTTTTTATGGGAAGCAACTGACAGAAGCTTGACATCTTCCTTTTAACAAACCCCATATATACATATATACAAATATATATTGGTTACACAAACCCCATATATTTTACCCTTCCCACATCTTGTTTTCTTCGAAGGTAGTTTTGCTTAATTCATTCAACTAAGACCAAACATACTTCTTCGAGACACATAGTTATATTTCCAAAATACAATAACACGCTATATCTTGGGTTCTACAGTGCCTACGATAAGCCACAGTTTGTTAATTTGATTAAGCTACTGAGCGCAAGTTGTTCATTTAATTAACTTATAAGTTAGAATGTTTGTCTTAATTAACTTTAATTGTTAGTGCCTCCCACAAAAAACAAAAGGCTTAAGTTGGTTGGAAACTCGGAATATGTTGAGCTGTGATACCAATTTATTTGTCAACATACTTACTTCTATTGCTATTGACATGCAAATAGCTAGGGTAGTTGTTGAGAGATGTATTATTGTCTGTATGGCCATCATCACATCACGTCCTCATATTATATATGAATTTATTGACGCGAGTAAATTAATTTTTTTAATATATAATTTTTTATGACGAATATTTCACAATTTTTACTAATAAATTGGAAGCATAGATCATGCACATAATACTCATAAAATTTTACATCAATTCAATTTTTTTTTAAATCACTTTCCAAAAATTATCAAATAATGGCAATTTTACATTAGAGTAATAGAGTCCATGAATCTCACCATATATATTTATTCTACACGAGAATTGACAACAATTTTATATTATTGGGACTAGGACCATCCTATCTACGGGAATACATTAACATGCATTATTCAAAGATAAACTTCACTGTCTACACAACCACTGGTTGTGAAGACAATAATTTTTACACAATACTGGCTGCAATGAATGAATCCCATTACGTGCCATGAACTTGTCATTTCCTAAAGGAAGTTGTTGCAAGTATGTGTTTCAAGGTATAAACCTTTAAAATTTAAGGAATCTTTAATAAATGTAGGCCATTATATATGGACAACAGCCATGTATTCAGCTCTATATAAGGAGGGCATTTTCTTTTCTGACCTATAAAGCATGACTTATAAGCTAGAAAAGGAGTTACATAAGCCGCATCAAACTATAGGAATAGACAAAAGCAAAATCCAAACAGGAACCGAGCAATAAAAAATATACACTCTAGGCATAACATACAAAGGAACAATACGTTAAGTTTAAACTGGTTTCTTAGTTTATGCGTCTGCATGAAGAGAACGATTGGCTATAGGAAACTTGGTTTGTCCGAAGTTTCAACTGAAGGAACAACCTTGTAACCATGAGATACCAAAATTCTTTTGTTAAATCAAACTCATTAGAAATATGATTAGTAGAGTATTTCGATCGGGAGATCTGTCTATCAGGGTTAATTAATCTGGTAGCACAAATTTTTATCATCATTGTTTCAGCTAGTTTGTTGTTCTTTTAAGATCTTTTCCTATAGAATTGTATAAAAATTGGTTTATTTTTTGGGTCAAACAAGGGAATGATTCTAAGATTATATACTGTATGTTTGAAGCGCATTGTCAGACTCAGATATAAGGATGGAGCTCTGAAAGTTTCACAATAAGGTCAATACTGGGATACATACATTGAGAACATGCATGAACAAAGTAGTTCAGGGGTGCCAATCAATCCCATTAACTAACGTGGTATTCTAACGTATCAGCATTTAACTAATTCGTTCTAGTTTGAAAAAACAAATGTTTAAGTCAACTAATAAAGTCAAAACATCTACATTATAGGGTTGGGGAGGAAGAGGAGAACGGGAACAGAGCTCAGCTTACAAAATGTAAGTTGTAACCAAAAATAATTTTCTAATGCCAAGTTGCCATATGATTTTCTCTTGGTTTACTTCAATATTAGAAGGCAAGTAGTGGCACATAATATATTCGAATATTTGGTTCCTATATAAATTCAAAGCGAATGAACTACTACTAGTACCTAAGGAAGCGGGTTCTGTCCTTCGGATCAAAGAAGGCACTAACAATGGTAATTAATCCTTTCGTTTTTCTTGCCGGACATTTTTAATGTTTCTCTAATTAGAACAATCAAGAAGAAAGAATCAGTTTCTCAAACACGTTCTGCTCAGGATTCCATAGTCAAGATTCAAGACCACTTGTCCTTAGTGTTCTTGAACCTCCATATTTAAGCTTAACCTCTCATGCATTTAGTGTCATATATGTGTCTCCTTCTTTATATTAAAGCAAAACACTTCTTAACTTGCTTTGGTTAATTGAATTTGTTTGATCGCTCACCAGGGAGTCTGCAGAAATATGGGTATCCAACCAAGGCTACAAAGAAAGCTAGGAGGAAATACAGCTGCACTTTTTGTATACGGTAACAGCTTGGAAAATCCCCACTCCCTGCTTTGCCTTGTATACCCTTTTATGTGTGGAAAGCGTTTTTGTTGTGTTTGTCTAGTAAATTGAAATTCCAATTTGTTCACGCAGCTATGGAAGGGCTAGAAAACATGGCCTTTGTTGCCAATGCAGTGAGCCTGGTAACTTATTTCTTTGGGTACATGAACTTCAGCTTAACAAAATCTGCCACAACCCTGACCAACTTTATGGGAACTGCATTTTTACTAGCACTCGTTGGTGGATTCATCTGTGATACTTACCTGTCTAGGTTCAAAACTTGTGTTCTGTTTGCATGCATGGAATTGTTGGTAAGTCGAATTAATTTCTCTTACGACTGCATAAGCATTGCCCATCAATGATTGAAAAGAGAACGTCCTTTCAGCATAATGAAGTGGTGGTGATTATAGCGATCATTAAGGAAATAATAAGCAATGAATTGTGAAGGAAGGAAGAATCGCATGAATAATCAGAAATGAAACAAAATGATTAAGCATCACATATATATTTCTTTATGAATAGTTTAGAGAGCCACTATAATCATAGTGCTCAATAATTGAAGCCGACGTAGTGCCTTGACTGGCATGTTTCTTTCCGTAAATTTACCAACAACCAAGAATCTGGAGGTGGGCACAGCTCAAGATCTTCTTAACAAGAGTAGCACAATTTGCAGTGCAGGATGCTGACACTGAAAGACATCAATTATTACAACAATAATACTAATTTAGTTGAGGTCAACATCAAACATCAAACATCAAACATCGTTCCTTGTCGTTAGTTATAACTGGTTAAAATCCTAAGAATTTTAACTTCAATCCATTTAGGAACTTTGTTTTTATTTCCTTTTATCAGAAATATAATAATAATAATAATAATTCAGAAGTCGCCAGCTAGTCTAGTTATTGAAGTCTCCTAAAGTAAGGATTTATCGATCAAATATCAAATTCCTCCTTTAGAGAGAGGAGAATGTTTAGGGAAAGGCAAAAAGATAACAAAAACTAATTCATTTCTCTTAAATCTGAACTCTAACCCTTCTATAATTTAATTTTTTTCATTATCCTTAACTTTGGCTGCTTGGGTAGAGGAACAGAATTACAGAAATCTCATATAACTAATTATTGTAATTGCAGGGATATGGTCTCCTCGTAGCTCAAGCACACTTCCACCAGTTAAGACCCATCCCCTGCAAAGATGTAGCACCAAGCCAGATGAGCCAATGTAAGGCTGCTACAGGTGGCCAGGCTGCAATACTCTATACTGGCCTATACCTTGTTGCATTAGGAACGAGTGGTATTAAGGCAGCTTTACCAGCCTTAGGGGCTGACCAGTTTGATGATAAAGACCCCAAGGAGGCTGCTCAATTATCAAGCTTTTTCAACTGGTTCTTGTTTAGCCTTACCTCAGGAGCAATAATTGGTGTTACTTTCATTGTTTGGATCGGTGCCAACCAAGGATGGGAATGGAGTTTTGGTGTATGCACTATAGCAGTCATATTCGCAATTCTGTTCATATGCATGGGCAAGTCATTATATCGAAACAATATCCCAAAAGGAAGCCCACTAATTCGAATTATACAGGTAGATAACATTATTGTCATTTTGTTTACACTTACTAATATGTTTTAAAATGTTATTGTATTTTAAAAGAAAATAGTATAATACATATTGGACTCATATATTTGTTGAACTATTAGGTATTTGTGGCAACCTTCAGAAACAGAAAACTTCAAATTCCAGAGAATGCAGAGGAACTGCATGAGATTCATGAAAAAGAAAGAGGGGACAATTATGAAATCCTTAAAAGGACAGATCAATTCAGGTTATTAAATATAACAAACAGATTTGAATCCTCTTATCTTATGTTACATGACCAGTTATCTTTGCTTAGAAGTAGTGTTTATCTCTCTCTCTCTCTCTCTCATTTGGTATTCTTGGAAAAATGAATTCCCAGATTCTTGGACCGGGCAGCAATTGCTAGAAGCAGTACAGGTGCAGCAACATCCACAGCCTCGGGACCCTGGAGTCTGTGCACAGTGACACAAGTAGAAGAAACCAAAATCCTAATCCGCATGCTACCAATAATATTTAGCACCATATTTATGAACACATGTTTGGCTCAGCTTCAGACTTTCACTATACAACAAAGCACCACCATGAACACCAAAATCAAAGGGTTTAAAGTGCCAGGACCCTCTCTCCCAGTCATCCCTCTGTTGATCATTTTTATCCTTATCCCATTATACGACCGCATTTTTGTCCCACTTGCTCGAAGAATCACAGGGATTCCCACTGGAATTCGACACCTTCAACGGATTGGAATTGGATTGGTTCTCTCAGCTATTTCCATGGCAGTTGCTGGTTTTGTGGAAACACGCCGCAAGTCTGTGGCCATCCAACACAACATGGTAGATAGCACAGAGCCTTTGCCAATGAGTGTGTTTTGGCTGGGTTACCAATATGGTATTTTTGGAGCTGCAGACATGTTTACCCTGATTGGGCTTCTGGAGTTCTTCTATGCAGAAAGTTCAGCTGGAATGAAGTCACTGAGCACAGCAATCTCTTGGTGTTCTGTTGCATTCGGTTACTTTACAAGCACAGTGGTCGTTGAGGTAGTTAACAAAGTGAGTGGAGGGTGGTTGGCAAGTAACAACTTGAATAGAGACAAGCTCAACTACTTCTATTGGCTATTGTCTGTGATAAGCGTTGTCAACTTCGCGTTTTACTTGGTTTGTGCTTCTTGGTATAGATACAAAACGGTGGAAGACAAGCAAGGTGATTCAAAAGATAATGTTGAAATGACCAAGGTTTAGATTATTAGGCCTACAAGATGTTCACTGTAAGTTTTATGTTGCTGTTCCGGCATCTCTGTTACTTCGTAGAAGCTAGCAGTAGTTATCTTCTTCTTTTTCCCTGCTATGAAACAACCAATGCTTATCATTTGCTGTAGAGTGCGTGGTCAAAAGCAATTTATTAATGGCTCTAGAAACGACTGAATTAAACTATATTGGAACTATTATGATTGATTGTTATAGCGACAAGGTCGGCAGATAAACCAAATGCAATGCTTAGATATTTTATAGATTATGATAAGCCAATAATTTGTTTATAAAAAAATGAGGAATAATTTTGGCCATGAAACCGTTATTATTGATTTGCTTGTTTTACAGTTGGACTACAAAAGAAAGCAATGATGCCGTTATTATTGATTTGCTTGTTTTTACAGTAGGACTACAAAAGAAGGTAGCGATGCATTTGCAATTTACTGTATAAATCTTAAATTTGGGGAGAAGAGTATTTATTGTAAAATGTGAGAATAAGAAATCTTAATCATTAGATTTTATATGAATGATCAAAATTAAAATATAAATGTATGTAACATTTTTAAATAGTTATATAATCTTTAAGTAATTTTTAATCTTGATCATTCATGTATGATTGTATGATCAAAATTTACTCCTCTCACCCTCTCACAATAAAAATTCCTCTCACTATATATGCTTCCTATATATAGGGAACGAATCTAGTGAGAAGAATATTTATTGTAAGAGGTGAGAAGAGTGAACCTTAATCATTGAATCTTTCATAAATGATTAAGATTAAAACATCAATGTATGTAATATTTTTAAGTGATCACATGACTTTTAAATAACTTTTAATCTTGATCATTCATGTATGATGATTGTATAATCAAGATTTATTCATGTTACTCTCTCATAATAAAAACTCTTCTTACTATATATGTTTCTATATATATATATATATGATTTCTCAAAATATCGCCTTACTCAATAGGTGAGAGACTAATTTCTCGAAATATAATCAGATACTTAAGTGAAAACCCTATCAACGATGCTATTTCTATACACATAAATCTCAAAATCGAACTCAGAATCATATATTTAAAAAATTTGGGTTTCATCCACTCAGACCAACACGTTGGTTTTTATGATATCTTCTATTATGGTTCCTTTTATGCCGTTGATGATTGGTTTCAAAATTCATTCAAGAATCATCTAACAGTTAATCACACTTCCAGTTGGACAAAGTATTACAATATTCTCCATAAATCAAAGACCAGGGAAGTGCCAGGACCAAGATCCAAATTGGAAGATTGATCTTCAACAATATATTTTGCTATCAAAACAAGCCTTCCTCGAAGTTTCAGCATGTTAACAAGTGTAGTAACATCAATGCTCACAAGTTCTTGCAAATTGTATTCATCAGAACAAAATAACAAAGCACACCATACACGCAATACCTCCCCCACAGGCCACAGACGATTTTCATAAATCGTGCAACCAATGAACATTATCAAAAATACAAATTCCAAAACAGCACACTAGCTTATTCCAGATTTCTCCATCACAAGTGCCAGTGAAAGAATTAGGTTCAAATCCTACTAGGCTACAAACCAACAAAAGCATGTATTCATGTAAAAGCAAAATGTTCTTCTCGTGTTTCTCCTATCCTTTTTTAGTATTTACAAGACCAATCATGGGTGCTATTTTACAAGAATTGGTGAACTTCTATACATATCAAGGTCAACAGAAGAATATAGAAACTAGCCTAAAATAGTGTAAAAAAAATTTGCTACAACTTACAGGAGTATCTCCTACCATTTCACATCCAATGTAAGAGCCTCAGGAGGAACAAGAACAGATTGCAACTTTGTAAACGACATATTAGACATCAAATTACCCCAGGAAACTGAAACCGATTCAATAAAAGGTCTCACTTTCTTGATCATAAGAGGCTTTAACCTGTCTGCCTCAACTCTGGCCAATATCTCAAACCAAACCCTTTCTGAACTGGGCCTTGTTCTCCAATCAGGTAGAGTGGCATTACTGCTCCCAACATTTCTTTCCAATTCTAAGGGAAACCTGATAGCAGCAGATGCTTTAATATTTGCTTTGAGGAGACCAAAAACCTGATTTTGAAGGATCCTATGACCGAGAAGGCTCCTCAAAATTTTTTCCAACATACTAAATCTCAAACGTAAGGAATCAATGGGGCATGCTCGCTTTATATACATATGACCAAGATAACACTTTTCTGGGAGCAGCTCAATTGTGTCCTCTGAAATTAATGTAGCTTCTACGTAGACATCATGTTTCCGAGCTCTATAAGCAACTAATGATGCAGACCCTGATATGCGTATGGGTATTAGAGGCATGCAAGTTGATTGCTGATGCTGAAAGGGCCAAAAATCACTCTTCCTCTTGCTAAACATGGTACTTCCATTCATTTGCAGGTCAAGACCAGATGAGTGAAAAAGAGAGACTTCTTGAGCTCTTCTTACTTCTAGTGTAATGCCTTCACCAACAAGGATGTGTTTCAAACCAGTATATGAGATATTCATCTGGAAAACAAGGTCAAAAGTTATTGAAGTATAAAGACTGCTGCTAGTTATGGCACAATAATTTACTTGGATGTATTATAGAATATAGATTGCCATCGATATCAGAGAACAAAAATCCAATCAATGGCAGGATAAGTGTCAAGTTTGCCAACTAAACTTAAGGCAGGACAACACAAAGGACAGCAAAACATCTCCGAGACATCATTAGCTACACACAAGAAAGATGTTGATGCTAGCAGCAGCAAAACTGAAGTAAAATCGGGTTTGCATGGTTGAGTAGGTAAAAAGTGAGGTGGTGGAGATTTGGAATGAAAATCACTTTACACTTACTTAATATAACAGATCCTAAAGCTATCACAAAATACTATGGAAAAAACAGCATGTCATTAACAGATAATGGGCAACAGCTATAGTAATACAATATTTGAACCCTTGTTTTTCTGCTCTAATACTATTTTTTTTTTCGTCGAAAATATTTTCTGCGATCAAAGAGAAAACGGTGAACAAGAAGGCGAAATATCAAAAGAACAACAAAAAAGAAAAGAAAAGAAAAACCGAAAACAAGGTATATACCGGCAAGGAAAGCGAGAGTTGGTGAAGACCATCGACCCGTAACTCAAATGGGCCTTCCAATTTGAAGGTATCAAGTACAGCCAGCGTACTGACTTTATGAATCAGAGAGCCTAAATCAGATATGGGTGTTGTGAACTTGTTCCACTGCGCAACTTGGTCCGAGAATTTGAGAAGCAACTGATTCTTCCCCAACCCGATTCGTATCCCATAGCTGTGGGAGGTGCCGAACCTAACCTTCCCAACCTCCAACTTGGAAACATTCACTTCCTTCAAATCCCATTTCTGCCTCACCGAAATTGCCTTTAAAACGTCCTAATTCCGATTAATCAACAATACACGATTCAGAGAGAGAAAATAATAGTAAGAGAAAGGGGGAAAAAAATCCTATATAAGTTTCAGGCTACCTGCAAAATGTGGGTAAGGTTAGCGTGAGGGGGAAAGGCGTTTACAGGAGGAGAAGTAAATGATAGAAGTAAGCCATGGATTTGGAGCAAAAAGATGAAGAACGACAGTGAGACTCGACCAGTTATCATCGTCGCTTACGTTTCGGCTTGAGACTGGGCAATCTGGATGAAGGGGCAAACGTTTGTAAGGCTTTCCAAACTTTGTAATGTGTTCTTATGCGTTGTCACGAAAATGCAACGGAATATTAATAATATGTTTTTATTCCTTTTAATTATTTTTTTCTTATAATTAATATGTTATAGTTACGACAAAAACTTTGTCATATTAGTATAATATTAATTTTAAGATAAAATTATGATTGAAAAATTATCTAACTTATTATAAGAATAACTAATAATTTTATGATAATATTAAATGAAAATTACATTATAAAAAAGTATCAACGTCAAATATGTAAAAGACTGAAAATTTAAACACAATAAAATATATACCTTTTTTATAATTATAAAATTTATAATTTATGTGTACTTTGTAAATTATAAAAGGGTTTAAGATATGTCATTTTATAAATTAGTTAAGGATATATTAAAAAAATATAAAATATTATTTCATAAAAATATGGAATCGTAATCTCATTTTTTTTTTTTGGAATAAAATTTCATGAATTTGTAAAATAAGATTTGGAATGTGAATGTTATTTCATTTTTTTTTCAACAAATATAAGAATGTTGTGATTCAAAGGTTAAATATGAAATGTTATTTCATTTCTTCACACTAAACAAACCTAAGGTATTTTTTATAATATATATTTGAAACAAATAATATCATTATAAATATATTATTATGTTATGTAAAAATTATTAATTTAAATCAAGAAATTTTATTATTTATAATTAATTATAAAAAATATAAATTTTAAATTAATTTGTAACATAAGCCAAGTTGAAATATCTCAAAGTATAACCTGAACTCAACTCAAAAATGCATTGAGTCTAATTTTTAAAACCCAAACCCATCATAATAAGCTTCAGACCGTGTTGGATTAATAGGACAAATCGAATCTTAAACACCTTTACACCAATAGGTAATATGTTTGGTTGAACAAAATCATGGTGAAAAAAATTACTTCTGGACTGTAGAATGAATTTTGAGAGAAGTAAAAACTTCTTAATTCTCTGTTGAATAGAATTCATTCCAAGTGTGAGACCCACAAGATATTACAAAACATATTTATGATTATATTTCAAAAGTGATTCAACTTTACAATTCAAACAAAATCAATTTTTCTAAATTAGCTTTTGAAATATAATTTCTAAACACAAAAACACAAATCAATTCTTTTAAAAATAAATCCATTAAAATATAAACCAAACGAAACCTTAAGTGTTAATAAATCTTTTATAAGAAATAAAAATTAAAAAGAATTATCACAAGCAAAGGATAAGTGTATAACAAATGCAAAGAAGTTTATAAATTATTAAATAATATGTTTATAACAAAAATATTAAATAATATTTAAAATTTATTATAATTTTAAAAACAAATTAAGTTATAAAATGGACTTGCTACGCTCAACCCTTTATGCGTTCAAGCAACAAGTGTTTAAGGTTTTTTTTTTTTCACTTGATAATCATACACACATCTAAATAAAATTTTAATAAACATAAGGCTAGAAACCTCGACCATATAATCACTCAAATGTTATTTAGAAAACCCCGTTATAAAATATGTTTTTATTTTGGGTTTCTTAAATTATTTTCTCACTCAATACGTGAGAGATTAATTTTTCAAGATACTATTAAGTACTTAAATAAGGATTCCCTCTAACGATATTATTTTCATACAATTATAAAATACATATTACATAGTAAAAAGTGAGACGTCAGCGGTCTGGTTCTTACCACACTGTATGGAATAAGTTACACGGACTAGACTATAAATTTGGCTATCAAGGAATATACAGTATAAAATTCAAAGAATTTAATTTTGATCTATTTTTAGTGTAAATTTTTTTTATGCTATTATCTAATTATATATTATCAAATTAGTAAAAAAATTACTATTACAACTATTAACTACGAAATCTATTTTTAATGATATGTTATACATTATTAGATAGTAATAAAAAAAAACTTTACACTAACTTTGAATCAAATTTAAACTCAAACAAAAAATATAACTTGTTAATATATGCTCAAAACAAATATATTCAGCATAAGGAAGAGTGAATGATTAATTATAATGTTGTAATCAGGTATTCAGGTTAAGTCGGGGTTGCAGAAAATTAAAAACTAAAGGAGGAGAGGGGGTGGGGGGATCTTATAAACACCTGATCAACCTAAATGGTTGGATTAGGTCTAGTTGATTAGTTTTCCCCTTTTCTTAACAATAATATAATCAAAATTCTGATAAGAGGGTAACTTGATCTAAAGCTGAGTTTAATGGGCCTGAGAGACGTTGAGACGACCAAGGGAAGGAAGACGAAGATTGACTTTGGTCTGGGATGAAAAAGCAAAAACAAACTCTAGGTTGGGACTCGAGAATGGACGCTTCGGTGGGTGCCAACGAGGGTAAATTGAGTGGATCAGAGGAGTGATAAGAAAAAATCTGGGTCTTTGGGAGTGGGAGAATCTAAGCCTCTATTTTTTAGATTTTTGTGTCCCAGAAATCCAGAATGCGTACTGTTGTATCAGTACACTGCCTGGTTTTGGAAAAGGCCTTCAAGGCCGTGTGTGAAGTTGTCTGTGTAATGGGCCTTTGGCCCTCCTATGTTTTATGAATGAGTGCTTAAAAAAAAAATTGGGAGTGGGAGAGGCAGAGAAAAACTGGTCTCAAGTCTGAAAGGAAGAGATGAAGGATTGAACATTGAAGGAGCTCGAGCTCGTGACTAAGTATATATCTAAAGTTCTCACCAGAAGAAAATAAAAGACCATTTCGAATTTTGATAAATTTTCAATCAGGTAGTTAAGTCAAATTACTTTATCCAAACTGTCTAGTTCGAGAGAATCAGAACCCAATGGCCCAACTTAACCAGGAGAATATCACATCATTAAGATAAATTATAACTAATTATTAAATAGCTATAATAATTATCTATTAATTAATGATATAATTAAACTAATACACCTAACTTAAGTCCTCCAATAATTTCTCCATAACTAGTGTTTTGTGAATCTGACCCAATGAATAATCCTAGTTCATTACCAGAACAAGACAATATTTGCTTTTAAAAAAGGCAGCCATAATCGTGCCCAGACAATTTCATGAATGACTGAATGACGATATAGATTCAGATTGGGAGGAGGCTTGATGATGGAACTTACAGGGAGATATTCAGTTCCATGTCAAAGCTTTCCTGGTTTTTAGCATTCAGACACTATACATGGAAGAATACAACACAAATCAATAATAAAGTTTCTTTCATTTTTCTTTCATCTCAGGATACCACTAAATGAATAAGATATTCATCATTATTAGGTCATTGACAAATTCGCATCAATGAATTAAGATATCCATCCCAAACTATATTCACCACAACCAGGCTCATCTTGGAGAATCGTTGTATATCGATAACAGATCACTCCCGGTCTTAAATCGAGAGAAGCGATCCATTTAGAACAAATGAAAGTATCTGGTACCCTTTATCACCCTCAGAAAGCAGCGGGAATCATGTCAAGAAATTGCCACAGAATTGTTTCCAGGTAAAGGTTTATGAAGAAGGGTGTCAGTGTCAGATACTTTGGATGGAGGCCAGTACCGAAACATGGATCTACCCACAATGTTCTCAATAGGGAGTGGACCCCTGATAGACACAAAAACAGCAAATATGTTCAGTCGATTCAAATGTGTATATTTACAGATATACATGAACTACTGAGATTTGATAGCATGTTTACATAAGCAAGATGTTTTGAGAAGAACAGTATCAACAAATGGGCAAAATGTGTCGTCCACCTAAAGCAACATTTTCTCCAACAGAAAAAAGTCAGTGGTAAAGGGATTGAAAATTACCAGTTATGAGAATCAAAGCTGTTATTACGATTGTCTCCCATCACAAATACGTATCCTTCTGGCACAACCTGCAACCAGCAAAAGAAAAAAATAGTATTAACCATGTTGTCAAGTCCCACAATCAATTAACAAAATACCATTACCATGGCAAATGCCAAACATTACCACTGGATCCATCTCATAATCAAGAGGCTCTAAAACGAATTCCTCTTCTTCAGCAACACCATTCAACAGTAGTTTTCCACCACGAACCTACCACAAAAACCAAAACACAAACAAGATGTCAGAGATTAAGGTACAATACAGTCAATACTTCTTCAAAGGTAATCAACTAATTACTCAAAATATAGAAGCTTACTTCAACACAGTCGCCAGCCTTAGCCACAACCCTTTTTATAAATACATCAGATGAAGTAAAACCAAATTCCTACATAAGAGATATCAAATAAGGAACATCATCATTCATCAACACCTTAATGTTTAACATGACGAAAGATCTAGATTCTAGAAGTAATAGCAATAATACATGGTGAGGGAGTTCACGATACCTGTAAATTAGGAGGCGCCTTGAAAATCACTACATCCGAAATATCAGGATTTCTAAAGAAGAAAGAAACCTGTTTCAACATTAACAACCTTATTATTAATCAGTATTAACAACCCCATAACACAAATTATTAAGAATATAAAAATTGTTATCTAGTCAAAGAAGAACTAACCTTCTCGGCTAAAATACGGTCACCCTCTTCCAGAGTAGGGTACATAGAAGAAGAAGGAATGGACCTAGGTTCACCCAAGGACGATTTGAAAAGCAAACTAACAGTCATAGCAGTAAACGCAGCCTTCGCATCCTCCGAACACACATTCAACAACCGCGAAAGCCAACTAGTCGTCTCCAAATCCTTGAGACTCAAACTCGAATCCGTATTAGCAGTAGCACCACCATCAAAACACCGCGTTCCGCCTTTATCCACCTCCCAGATTGTGGGGTCAGGAACCGACTCGTTGCAAGGAAGCCACTTCGAACCCTGTAAAAAGGGAATGATCGAAGTGGTCTTAAAGGGCGCAATACCCAAAACACCCATAGCCGCCGATGTTGACCCAGAAACACCAACCGTTGACTTCACCATCGAGATCAAACCTAACACGATGGGGTTCTTACAGTTCTCACCCAGAATCTCTCCGGCGACAGTATTGTACGCAGAGGCAGAATTCCTGACCCAGCAATTGGATTTGGGCCTTCTGACATCGGAATGGAAATTGCGGAAGGCACTTGAGGGGTCGAGATCGGGTTTCTGGTTAGTTCCGAATAAGCAAGAGCGGATCCAGCATTCTTGGACGCAACGAGAGTTGGCGACACGAGTGGTGGCGGAGGAGACGAGGTGGTGGGCGACGTAGCCGGAAAAGGAGAAGGTAACCCGGATAGCCATAAATACGAAGTTGATTAGGTTGATGAGGATTAGGTACACGGTGGTTTGGGAGATAAAGAGTTGAGAGCAGGGAAACCCTAGAAAGTGAGGAAATACATTTCTAAGGAAGAAATCAGCGAATTGGAGACGGAAGGGTTGAATTGACGGTTGGAGAGGAAAGCAGGGGAGGGAATCGCAGGCGATGCGACCCCCAACACGACGATTAAGAGATGCGCAGTGCTACAGAGAGGGGTTTGTGAGAGAAGAGAACAGAGAAAGTGAGGAGTAACAATTGAGGAAGAAGCGAGAAAAATCAAATAGAACAGAAAGAAACGAAAGAGCTGGGTTTTAATTTTAGTAGACAGCGGCGAGTCAGGCACCACCCTCGGTTTACATTATCCGACTTGTTTCCCTCTCTTATTTACAATATTACCTACACTTTCCGAACCGGATTTTTCATTTTGCACAATTGCACTTTGAAGTCGTACTATTTTTTATTTTAAAAAAATGATATATCACGATGGATAATCAATGTTGGTACAGGTTGCTTTTGGAAAACATTAAGGGTTTTTTTAAACTAATGATTTAAAATTTTTATTAAAAAATTTAAAATTTAAAATATTACATAAAAATAATTCTTTTAAGAACAAAATTTTAATTTTTTTATGTTTATTATATTTATTTTATTAATTAAATTATAATATATATTTTTTTTTTTAAAAAATATACATATATTATAATTTAATTGATAAAATAAATATAATAAATATAATAAATATCTAAATTTTATATTTTTTAATTATTAATATCTTAAATACTCTATTTTAAAATTTTAACAAGTATCATCAAGATACTTTCTAGAAAAAATTTAAAAGTAAAATAAAATAAATTTGTGAAGAAAAATAAAAAATAAAAATATTTTTTTAACTCAAATATAATGAATATATATTTATCATATATTTATGTGAAATAAATATTAAATTAAATTATGTGAATTATAATATTTTTTAAAATATAAAATAAATTTATAAATGAATTAAAAAAATAAAATATAAAAGTTGAATACTGATAAAAAATAGAGAAAGAAAAAAAAATGAAAACCGTAATTCATGAATATTTAACTAATTTAAGACCAGCTACTCAGTACTCAGCTAGCTGCGTTCATGATGCCTATGCCATGTGACGTAAGCGCATACGTACCTAACAATTTTTTTTATTTGTGTCACGTAACAATTATGCGGGATCAAAATTGGAATTAGTATAAGTCAATGATCATAGCAAATAAAATAGTCTTAATTTCGAAGGTGATACGCACGTTCCGGAACTGTATAGCTAGATGAGTAATTATTGTATTAACCTAGCGCATTAAAATGGGGTGTATTAAATTAATAATATTATTAACAGTTTTACTAATAAGTGTTTGAAAGAAAGTTAAAATAAAATTTTATGAAAATAATAAAATAATATTTTTTTAATTTTTAATGTATTAAATATATTATTTTTATTAAAAATATTTTAATTTTTTTAACAAATATCTTATGACACTTGATAATAAAACTCTATCATTAATTATAATAAATTATATAATATAATTAATCTAATACATCTAACTTAGAAGTGGAGATAGCATTTCTAAATTTTCTATCTATACTCCCCATTTACAACTTATAGTTTTGATTTTCTAAATTATTCTCACTTAAATACTTTCATTTTATTAAAGTTAGATTTTAATTAAGTATATTAATATTAATATTTGCCTATTCACACTCTATAACATTAATTAATTTTATTTTTATTTATGTATTCAAACTCTTATAGTTATTTAAATTTTTATTAATTTTCTTTTTTATGGCACCTTATTCACATAAAGTCATAGCAACATGTACTATTAATTTTTAGTGTTTGAAATATCATTAATAGAACAATATATTAAATCAATAATCTAATTTTTTTATAATATAAAATATATTATATTAATCTTTCAATTATCTTTTACGTATTTTAAAGAATAAAAATCTTAAACATCCTTTTTTATTCTTCCGATAATGTGTACATTTTTTTTAAGGAATTATAGCAACGATGCTAAACACAACTTCTATTCTTATATAATATTTATGCTTCTACTCATAATTAATTTTTTAAAAAAAACTCTCTACATATATTATTTTAATTTAATTACTGATATAGACTTTTCCCTACAAAAATTACACATATCATATCTCAGTGATTCATTTTTCCTTCGTCTCTCTCCAATTTGGTCATGAAAATCATCGTTTCTCTTTGTCTTTGTGTGATATTTGTATTGACAAATTTTGTATCAATAGGTTTTCACATATTATTTTACAATGAGAATAAATCAAAATTAAATTTGGATTGAAATGAATTCATTTTAATTATATCTAAAAGTCATAGTTATAGCTTAATTTTGATTAATTATTGGTGTAAAGTTTTTTAACACTCTTATCAAATCATGTATCATTATATTATTAAAAGAGTTTAACTTATAAAATAATTATTATCATAATTAAATTAATTTGAAGATAATATAAAATTAAATGATAATGTAATATTCAAAATGAATCAAAATTAAATCCTAAAAAAGTTATTTTTTACTAAATACAAAAATTAAGTTTGACAAAAATTAATATACTTAATTAAAGTTTTACTTTAATAAAATTAAAACATTTTGACGAGGATAATTTGAGAAGTCAAAACTATAAACAGATAGTGGAGAATGTTGATAGAACAGGCATATAGGGAGTGCCAATAATTCTACTCTTAAGTTAAATGCTTTAAGTTTATAAAATTAAATAAAAATAAAATATTTAATATATTAAAAATTAAAAAATTACTCTTTTATTTAATATATTTTCTTATAAAGTGAAACACTTGTTAGCTAAACTCATTAATTAAATACCTAATAAAATTCAATGGACTTGTGTGACTTTTTTTTTTTACGAGAAAGCACTTATGTGACTGTTTCTGCAATTGTTTTACTGAGCAAAATTTGACTACACATATTGTTTTGACTACACGTTTGAGCAACATTTGACTAAAGTCCCTATACCTTTTAATTTATTATTAATGCAAAGGTGAAGAAATCGCAAGGAAGAAATTTCCTACTTTGCTTTGTTTTGACTGAAAGTATACATTCGTTATACTTCACTTTCAAAAGTTTATTCTATTAAATACCATTTATTATATTAGGATTTGTTGTTTTTATTATAATTTCATTGTAATTAATGTTTTAAAAATTGAAGTGAACTGGACAATTAAATCATGAATTAGTCATCTCTTTAATTTAAATATTTTTTGATTCAATCATAATTTAATTATAATTCAATTATAAATTTGATTGATTAAACTAATCAAATTATAATTAGAAGCCTTGCCAATTTAGTTTTCAGTTTAATTTTTAAAACATTGATTATAATTTTGGTTATTTATATGCCAGGTAATGGACTCTACTCACCATAATTGTACGGAAAAAGATCAGTCCGGTTGATCCACTCGAAAAACCTATGGCTTGGATTCACCATTTTCCCCACCAACTCAGTCAAATTTGGACAACACAGTGACCTGTCAAGCTGGCTATCCTGGTATTTTGTTTTTAAACAATTGAAACTTAAATGTAATTTTTAAGATTTAAATATTATACATAAAAGTTTTTGATATAAAATATATTTTATCACTAAATCATATGTTCCTATTTAATATTATTCTTAATTTCTTAATTTACATTATTATCTCATTAATAAATTATTATTACTATTTATTTAAAAATATTATATATATATATATAATTTTTTATATCAAATACTTTTTTATATTATTTTTTAATATTTTTTATTGGGAGATGATCCATTTACACTTAATGTACATAAAAAGATTTATACTCAATCTCTTACTATTAAATTCATTTTAATCTAATAATTTTAAATCATCTAATTAAATGATGAAAGAGAATAATAAATACTCATATTAAAAAGAGAGAGAATAAAGAAATGAGATTTTAATGAAGAAATAAATTTTAGTTATTAAGTCTATATATTAACTTAAAAAATGATATAATATTAAATATAATTTATAATATTTTTATTTTTATTTAGTAGAAGTTATTTTTATTAAATTATTTTAAAATATAATAAATTAATACATTATATAAAAATAAAAATATAATAAATAGTTAATTATTAAATATAATTTATAATATTTTTGTTTTTATTTAGTTATAAGTTAATAAAGTATAACTAATTTTTCAAAATTATATTTCAAAATTTATGTTTTAGGAATCTTTGAGTCGAACATAACATTTAGTAAAAATGTTAATTTTTTGTCATTTGTTCATGATTTAGGAAAAAAAGAGCATAATGCTCTCCGAATAAATTAGTTTGAATCCTTTTATTTATTAAAATTCTTCATTTTTTAATTTGTTAAAATAAATACACTTTCAAATAATATGTTGTGCTTTCAGTTCTAACTAAAGGACATGGGTTAAGCATATCACCATTAAAAATATCAAATAATTCATCATGCATCCCTTCATGGTCAACCAATAAAAAGATCATCAAGTTCTTTTTAAATTTTTAAATGGTCTCCAGGTAATCATAAACTGTACATTATCTGTCATATTTAATCCAATTTTTTTAAATCATTTTGATAATTTTAATTTAAACATATCGTATGCAGTGTTTATTAAATATTTTTATTTAGTATAAAAGTTTATAGATAATAAATAGACTTAATATTTACCCGTGGGATCTCCGTGGAATCACAAAGGTCAAGAGTATTTAATATTATATTATTTTTTAAGTTAATAAATAGACTTAATAATTAAAATTTATTTTTTCATTAAAATCACATTTCATTATTCTCTCTTTTTTTAATGTGAATGTTTATTATTCTCTCTTATCATTTAATTATATAATTTAGAATCATTAGATTAAAATAAATTTAATGACAAAAGATTGGATGTAAGTCTTTTTACTTACACTAAGTGTAAATGAATCCCCTCCCTATTTATCTAAATTTTTTAATTTAACATTTAACTCACAATTAAACTATTGACTTGTGATTGCACTATTAATCTAATGATTTGATCTTCTAACAAAATCCACACATAATTACGCTACACACGATAAAAAGCCCATATATAGTAGCCTGACTTTATAAATAGCATTTATAAGACGTCCTTTAACTTTTTATCCAATTACAAACAGGCATTATAAATTGCAAAAAACTTTTTATTTAATTCCTAAGTTATAATTATTATCAGTGTGCTGGGAGGTCAGAGGAGGCACCAAATTAAAGGGGTGGCCAACGGAGGCGCAAAAGGAGTGGCCAGTAATGGTGTTGTAGAGGATGCAGCATGGGTGGTGCAGTCGAGATTGAGGGGGTGGCACAGAGGGGGACGGTGGTAGAAGAGAGTTGGTGGTGGTAGCTACTAGCTAGTGATGGTTATGGCATAATTTACTCGTCGAATTCAGCGATTCCAATCTCAGAATAGAACAATGTAAACTCCTGTAACCTATTTTTGATATAGGGATTACCTCTGGTTTCATGGAGAAGGAAAAAAGCATGTTGTCTTCACTCTTCATTGCTCGTGACTTTAGAGTGGCCTATTTCGGCGCAATGTAGCATGTGCCCAAGAATAATAAGAAAGATTGAGAGGATGACTAAATCAAACAAAATTTTGCCACGTCGTCAGGGCTCAAACTGAGCAATTGTAGTCCAGGCTATGTGATGTTTCTCTATTAATTTATTCATTTGACTAGCAAATTATATACTTTCTCTTTATTCTTAAATGACATATTATTAGATACATTAGACTTTCTAAATAATGTTTGTGATTGTCGATGATTTTAAATGGCATTATTAGTAAGGGTTTTGAAGGATAAGATTTTTATAAAAAATATAGTATTTAATATATTAGGAATTTAAATTTTTTTACCTTTCATATAGATTTTTCTCTTTTGAATTTCTTTTAACATTAGTGCAAAAAAATTTACCATTGCATATCAAAATTAAATTCATATTCTTACATATTACTCAATAATCAATTATATTGGTCATCACTATTTTAACTTAAATTATTGTATATTTTTAAAATCTATAAAAAAAAACTAGTCATGATATTAACTGTACTTTAATCATAGCTAGCAATTAAAAATTCAAGTATAGTGTTAAATATAAAAATAATAATAACTCACATAATTAATATATCATATATGGAATGATGTAATTTGTGACAGAATTTAATAAAAAAGTTTGGAATTTTAATGAGTAAGTTTTGTAACCTACTTGGAAAAAATTATTTTTAATCTAGTGTTATAACATTATATATTTGAAAATAAATATATTAATTTTTTTTTCATTGAAAAACGTTGGTAATCATATTTCATTGCAAACATGTTGAGGTGTTTCAACAACGATCACAAAATTATTAATTACATATTACTTGCATAAATTTTGAGAGTTATTTTTTGTGTAGGGGAGGCCCCACCCTGGGTTAGGACTTAGAGATTCCCAGAGTCCTATGGGGAGGGAGAAGAGGGGATGGATAAGGGGAAGTACTCATTGGGGGATTGACCCCGCCCTCTCCGTAATACTAAGGTGCCCTGCCAACTAAGCTACGGTTCAGGAGTTGTTGAGACTTAATCATAAGTTGTCCCCACACTTTTTGAGTGTGAGGGTAATTCTGGTTTGAACACAGATTTCACTATAGCCACAAAGTGCTTTTCATGAGTTTTAAATCCCTATACTTAATGAAATGTCTGCTCACATAAAACTTAATTTACCAACTAAACCATACATCATGGTCCATAATAATATATTTTGATATAGAACATTTATATTAATGTTGTTAAGACTGGAGTAGTCAGTGAACTTGTAAGACATCAATTCAGGTGTAATCATTAAATCGGTTGATCGAACCATTTAATATCAACCGATTTAATGTCATCCATATGTAACGATACGAAATATATACAAGAAGTTTGAAACTTGGCTCATAGGACTCTTAGCTATTCTTCATGGGTTGCAGCTGTCATCGAATATGGGTGGCAGAAGGATCATTTGCAAATCTTATTCTTTAAACGCAGTGACATTGCTAACCAAAGACCATTCTCCTCTTCACCATGCAATATAATCATGGAGATTAAAAGCATGCTTCAGCGTGATTGGAACGTCACCATCACCCACATACTTTGTGAAGGTAACTATCGTGTATATTTAATGGCCAAGCGTAATGCTGAAGGTTCCGAAAAGCTCACTGGATCTTCCTCATGGCTAATCATATAGATATTTCTTTTTAGCATACTTGGTTGCTTCTATTTTTTCTTTTTTTTTAATTGTACCAAAAAATATAAAAATATTTATAAGATGTTAAAAAAATTTCAGTTATTGTTTTAATAAAAAAATTTATGATGAGTTAGTTCGATTGGTTGAATAAACGAGTTTTGACCGATTCAAAATGATTTAACCCTAAATCTAATTATAAAACTTTATCCATAACCAGTAAAATATTTGACTCAGGGGGTTTAACCATTCAGATTCTGAAAATATTAGTTTATACTTTATACACGATAACTCTTTTTTTTTTTTAAATTAAAGTACAGGAAATAATAACTTTTATTTGATAACGTACAGTGAAAAAGAAAGAGAGTAAGCGACAAAAAAAGCATAACATCTCAACACGCCAAACAAGCATGAGATGAGCCGAAGAAGCAGAAAGTAATAAATCACAATTCTCTCTTTTGCGATACTTTCTTTACAAAATGTTGAATTTGATCTTTCAGTAGAAGTGAATTCAGCATATTTCATCAGAGAAAAAAGAAAAAAATCTCATGACGTTGATATAGCATGTGATGCAGTCTCCAGGCTACGAACTAACAAAAGTGGCAGTAACTTATGTGCCCCATTTAGTAGCCAGCGATGATTGGTGGAGGGGGCGAAGCATATGAAGAGCCAAAGTGAGGGGGAAGAACGATCTCTTCTTCTGGAGGAGGAGGTGAAACAGATGGTGCAGGTGGTGGAGGAGAATGTACTGGTGGTGGTGGGGAGTAGACGGGTGGTGGGGGAGAGTGGACTGGCGGTGGTGGAGAATGGACCGGTGGTGGGGGAGAATGGACTGGAGGTGGTGGAGAGTGGACAGGTGGTGGGGGAGAATGGACTGGAGGTGGTGGAGAATGGACCGGCGGTGGTGGAGGAGGAGAATGAACGGGTGGTGGTGGTGGGGAGTGAACTGGTGGAGGAGGAGAATATACGGGTGGTGGAGGGAGTGGACTGGTGGAGGTGGAGATTGAACTGGTGGAGGTGGAGAATGGACCGGTGGGGGTGGTGGAGAGTGGACGGGTGGTGGAGGAGAATAAACAGGTGGTGGTGGGGAGTGAACTGGTGGAGGTGGTGGAGGTGGTGGTGAGTGGACCGGTGGAGGTGGTGGAGAGTGGACAGGGGGTGGTGGAGAGTAGACAGGTGGTGGTGGGGAGTGAACCGGTGGAGGAGGAGAATGGACCGGTGGTGGTGGGGATTGAACCAGTGGAGGTGGTGGAGAGTGGACAGGAGCTGGTGGTGGAGGAGACTGGACTGGTGGTAGCGGAGAATGTTTAGGCCTTGATCGCCGTCGGGGTGCTTCCCTATGAGGATCATCTTCGGGTGGTAGTGGTGCTTTGGATGTTTGTGGTGTGGGTGGTGGTTGTGGTTTGGGTGTTTCTGGTGCAGGTGGTGGTGGTTGTGGTTTTTGGGTGTTTGTGGAGCGGGTGGTGGGTTTAGTGGTGGTGTGGTGTGGGTGATGTGGTGGGTGTTTCTGGTGCGGGTGGGTGGTGGTTGTGGGTGGTGGTTTGGGTGTTTGTGGAGCGGGTGGTGGTGGTTGTGGTGTGGTGCGGGTGGTGGTGGTGGTTGTGGTTTGGGTGTTTCTGGTGTGGGTGGTGGTGGTTGTGCTTTGGGTGTTTGTGGAGCGGGTGGTGGTGTTTGTGGTGTGGGTGGTGGTTGTGCTTTGGGTGTTTGTGGTGCGGGTGGTGGTGGTTGTGCTTTGGGTGGTTGCGGCTGTGGTTTTGGCACCAATGGAGTTGGCTTCTCAGTTGGAGGATTAGAGGGAGAAGGGGTAGGTTGGGGCTGTGGTTTTGGTACTGATGGTGTTGGCTTGTCAGTTGGAGGATTTGAGGGAGATGGAGTAGGTTGGGGTGGTGGTTTTGGTACCGACGGTGTTGGCTTCTCGGTTGGAGGATTGGAAGGTGTAGGGGTAGGTTTTGGTTCGGATGGAGGAGTTGGCTTTTCAGTTGGAGGATTGGAGGGAGAAGGTTGTGGTTGTGGTTGTGGTTTTGGTGTTGGCTTCTCAGTTGGAGGATTATTATTATTATTATTGGATTGAGATGGGGCTGATGGGTGGCCACACTTTGCCTTGCTGCAATCAACAGGCTTGCTTATGACTGCATTACAAGCGTTTGCCGCCTTTTGTTTTGGTCTATCTGGTATGCAGTTCCTCTCATCATCCAACACAATGTCCTTTCTAGAATGAGGCACACAACCTTCTTCCTCACCATTGAAATAGTTATCCGAGAATGTGAAGTTGACCAAGCTGGGCAAGCTACAGATGTAACGTGGGACAAAACCTGTGAGCTTGTTTTGTGCAATGGATAACGTCTCCACCTTTTCGAGTCCGTTGAAGGTCCTAGGTAACACGCCAACAAACACGTTTAGGCTAACGTCAAACACTGAAACTTGGGCAAGCCTTCCAATCTCTGCGGGCAAGCACCCAGTAAGGTTGTTGTTTACCAAAACAAACTCATTCAAGGTCTTGTCCATTTGACCAATGCTTCCAGGAATGCAACCATTGAGATGGTTATTGGCCAAAACCACAACCGAGGCAGGAGAGTTCCCCAGATTCTCTGGAATTGTGGATACGAATCTGTTGTTGTTCAAAAAGATAGCATCCAGTTTCTTGTTGAAAAGCTCAGAAGGCAATTCCCCTTCGAAATCATTGAACCTGAGGTCAAGGTATTTGATATCTGGAATGGAAAGAACGGGTTCGGGGAACGGGCCAACAAAGCGGTTGTTGCTGATATCTAGCTCGTGCAAAAGGATTAGCTTGGAGAAGCTTTTTGGGAGAATCCCACAAAACCTGTTTGAGTTTATATGCAAAAGAGCAAGATCAGTCAACAAACCGAACTCGGGAGGAATGTAACCTGCGATGTCAGCATGGTTAAGATCAATCCCAGCCACAACTTCGATCTTAGGGTCGTGGAGGGCAGGGGCACAGAAAACTCCATTGTAAGAGCAAACATCTGGGCCCACCCAATTGGATGTAAGGTTTGATGGGTCTGAATAGATTGCTTTTTTCCATGCTTCAAGTGCAATATATGCACGTCTGAGTCTAGGGTTAGGGAAAGTTAGATCTGTTTTGTAGTTATCTGCATAGGAATCGGGTAAATCATCCTTCTCATGAAGATGAAGGTGGAACAATTGGCGACGAGCAATGAAAGAGGCTTCAGCAGTTGAAAGTGCATTGGAAAAAGATGATGAGAGGAGGAATAAGGAAAGTATCAGGAAGCAGCCCGAGGCCTGCATTTTGAATAACCGCCACCTTGGAATGGCCCAAGGCTGCCTATGAGTCAAGTGAGAATAGAGAGGGTGAGTTATATAAAGGATTATATTGAGAGACACAGAGACACGCATTAGAAGCCATACGAGAGGCTCTGCAACAATTTCTGAACCCACAATGCAGGGAAGGCCATTTATTCAAACTTTTAGGTGCCTCAAAATTAGATTAGATGTTCTTTCTATTTTGTCCCCACTTCTCAACCACTGGTGCTGTAATACCTCTTATTTTAGATGGTGGTTTCAACCATGGATTCACTTGGCTTAATTAGTCAGCTGATGCTTCCTTGCCTAAATTTGCGTTTCACGTAATATTTTTTGGTAATATTCTGTTTTTTTTTTGGTAATAACGTTTCACGTATTATCGCTTAGGCAGACCAGAACCACAGTCGTCAAAGACCATGTCTGGTTAATATCTACGCAGAAAAGATACACAGGACAACATTCCATTCCCATAATCTTATATTTTAATTTTCTATCTTTGGATGAGTATTCCAAATTTCCAATGATTTCCCATTTCCTCTCTAGTGAACCTTCGTTATACTTGAGAAGTTTTCTTCTACGAGCATGCCAGATGTGGACCACAAATTATCCTTCAATGACTTTATTATAAGTCCTGTTTTTTTTATTTAAATATATAGAATACTTCATTCTTTAACTTCGAATCCTACTCCAATAGGATTATGAACTTTGCTTTTCAATAGGTGCATATATATAACCATCTCTCTTTTTTTTTTGTATATTATGTAAATTTTCTTACGATTTCATTCTATGTCTAATATCTTCAACAACAATTCTCTTAAATTTGCGATTTTAGAATATCTTATATGCAGTAAGTATATGCTTAATCTCGATCGTGCAAAGAAATAATCTTGAAAACTTTCCATCAATACTTATCATTTTTAATTATCATTAATGTACAACTTTTTTAATGTGCATAAAATTTGATTCCAATCCTTGGCTACAATTTCATTTAATGTTCTTTCATTTATTACTTCAAATCCTATTTAATTGAGTTAATGAACACGGGAGGTTAAATAAGATTAAAGGTAAGAATTAAAGTTAAAAAGTTGAATTCAAGTTTTATTTTTAATATATAGACTTAAGTATGTGGGTAAAATAAGTATTATGCCAAGGCAATGATTTAGTATAGCCATGAATAATGAGGGGGAAATGTGGTTTGTCTGGTTTGTTGTTCAAAAAGATGGTTTCTTGTTGAAAAGCTCAGAAGGCAATTCCTCTTCGGGAAATCATTGAACCTGAGGTCAAGGGCATTTGATATCTGGAATGGAAAGAACGGGTTCGGGGAACGGGCCAACAAAGCGGTTGTTGCTGATATCTAGCTCGTGCATTGTTTTTGAACATCCAAACAAAAAAATTTTTTGGGTTAACAAAATCAAAATGGGTCCAAAATACACACAATTTTATGGAAAACGTTTTTTGTCTAACCAAAATACTCCAACTTTCCACAAAATTGTTTTTTGTTTGTTGACTTTTTGTAGTATCTGCAATATTTTCATTTCAAATTTCCAATGGGATTCATCAAAAATACACAATTAACACTTATTCCTAACGTATTAAGTATTTTCATTTCCCCACAATGCTTTTGGGATTCACTAGTTGATACTTATTAACCACTTATTCTTAAAATGGATATAATTTAATTTCTTGCTTAATTTCCTACTTCTTGAATTCACCGTTAAACTAATATTGATTAACCACTTATTCTTAACGTAAATTTACTCATTATTGAGAACTCTTTCTTGATTTACTGAAACATATACCTTGATTAACCACTTATAACGTATTAACCACTTATTCATTATTAGAACTCTTTCTCGATTCACCATAAACTCGATATAGATTAACCACTTATTTCGAAGGTATTAACTTTCCAGAAATTTATAGATTAACCACTTATTCTTAACGATTAAGCACTTACTTATTTCAATGTATTAACTTCAAACTTATATTGATTAACCACTTATTCATAACGATTAACCACTTATTCTTAACGCATTGAATGACTTCATATTTCAAATTTCAAATGATGACACGCGATATACTATGAATGAAAGTTAGTTTTTGGTTGGACAAATAGCGCGACAATTTTATTAAATATTGGTCATTTAGTTATATTATTTATTAAAAATATACGTAATTATGTCAAAGATTTATTCCAAATATTTAGGATGATATTCTATATATAGTAATAATTATTAGATATTTAGTTATATCATATTCTATATTATAGTAATTTCATTTAGTTATATTCTATATTCTATATATTTTTACATGTACACAAATATAACACATCGATTTATACACAAGAAACAAAAAAT
This sequence comes from Ormosia semicastrata, assembly GCA_029884595.1. Classification (NCBI taxonomy): domain Eukaryota; kingdom Viridiplantae; phylum Streptophyta; class Magnoliopsida; order Fabales; family Fabaceae; genus Ormosia; species Ormosia semicastrata. The sequence goes on along the minus strand of JAQQTO010000046.1, from coordinate 7,573,508 downwards.
TAGAGAGAAAAAAAATATAGCAAAATTCTATATAGTAAATAATTATTTTTTTAGCTCAATATAACAAATAATATATTAATTATATTGTGAAAGAAACCTTTTAGATATTAAAAAAAGGTTAAACTAAACTTTTCATCTTATTGTTTTTTAAATTCTCTATCTATAGTTTTATTTATCAAATTTGTCTTCACACTTAAAAATATTTTAAAAATAATCTTCATTGTTAATTTTTATTAGCTAACCCATTAAGTGCGCATCCAATAAGTGTCTCTTTCTTTTAAGTATGTATTCAATTATTCAGAAAATATATTTTTAGATTTTTTTTCAATAAAACATCACGTAAAAACTAAGTTGATGGTGTTATAATAGAAGCTAAATGTAAAAACTATTTTGAATATTCGTAAGTATGAAAACTAATTTAAAAAAAAAAATATTATATAAATTAAATTAAAAATAAATAAAAATTATAGAAACTAAAGTTTTAATTTAACCTTCAAAAAATAAGATTACGACATGTTGTACCATCTTTTCGATTTTAGACCTTCACAAATTTTTAAATATATAAAAGTTTTGTCCATCCAGACATACAAAATTTGTCCATCTTGTGGAGCATTTCCATCATCTGAGGAAGTTCCAATGTACACATCTATGGAATGTAACGTAAGTTAAACAACAGTCATCTTATGACCGCAGACCAACTTCATTTTTTGGTGTGAATAATGCTTGATACAAAATTGCTACGTGCATGTCATCTTACCACTGCATTGAATAGCAGAATTAGAGTGCATGTAAGAGTGTTTATAGTACGGATTTATCCTAATCTGAATCTGATATAATATTTTAATTGGGATAATTCTTTAGACCTTAATATGACCTTATTATGGTCTAACAAATGATAAGATTAATCCGAAAATAGAATGAATTGTATAAATATAAATATTTATATAATTAAGTCATAAAATTTTGAAAGTAATAAATTAAAAGTATGTATTATTTTATAATATATATTTTAAAATAATTTATATCAATATAAATATATTATAATGTTATGCAAAAATATTAACTTAAATTAAAAAAATTTATTATTTATCACTAATTATCAAAAAAAATTATAAATTATAATTTTTTTTTTAACACAGGATTTGGTTGGAACATTTTAAAGTATGATCTTAACTCAACTTGAAAATATAATGGATCCAATTCATAAAACCTAAATCTATATAAACTAACTTTGGGTGAAGACGAGTTATTAGCACAGATTGAGTTTTGAACACTCCTAATGCATATGTACAAAAAAATGAGAATGACTTAACTATAATCAAAATATAAAAATTGTGATGGTGTATGATGTATGTGTAAGGGTATGTAGATTGTGTAAATTTATGAATTATCTACAAGGGTTTAGTTTACTATACCTCCTCTAAGTGTTGTAGGTGATCGATCTTGTTAGGTCGTATCATAACATGATTAGCTACCAGCAGAATTTTACAAAAACTGAATTGCAAAATTAGAAAATTTTGAACGACGGACAGGATCTTCCTGCTTAACTTGGGAAGCCAAGCTCAAGCATCAAACTCTGACTTTTTTTTTTTGGGTACAATCATACTCAGACTTTAATCCATGAAAATAATCAAAATCTTGTGATTTGTTTTTCATAATTAATGGCTTGAATATAAAATTACAATCAAGTTTAGAGTAAATTTGATTACTACTGTGGGTTTTCTTTTTTTTTTTTGGGCAGCCGGGTATCAATAATTAGAAAATACAGCAGGTGACTTCATTCAGAAATAGCTGAAGTGGGGCAACGCGGAGCTGTGGCCCACCATTCCATTTGTTTCCAGCATCTAATCCAACTATCGTCATTCCTGGCCTATCAGCCGATCAATTTCTCTGCCCCTTATCCAAATAAATACTCACTTTCCCTACCATCTGATCTTGTTCGTTCACATTCCTCCACACAGGTAAAAGTGATCTGCCTCACTCTGAAAGTTTGGCTGATCGTCATTTGTTGTTGGGTAAGGAAAAAGGATCAAATGGCCATGGCAACAGCTGTCCTCTCTCCTCAGAACATCACCGGAGCCATCGTGAGCTCAATTAGCAAGACCAAGAAGAGAATGAACAAAGTGGGATACGTAAGAGGCCTAAATTCATTTGGGGGACTAAAGGCCAGCAATGGCGTGATCTCTTTGGGGCTTCCTTTGAGCACTGACAAGTGCTTTGCTAAGATTGTTAGCTCAATAAAAGCCACAGCATCAAATGGAAAAGTAAAGGGAGGAGGGGCGCTCTCATCCACTTGCAATGCCGCAGATGAGATATTTACCATTGCTGCTATCATCAATGGCCTTGTTCTCGTTGGGGTTGCAGTTGGCTTTGTTCTTATACGAATTGAAGCATGGTTCGAGGAGTCCGAGACAGAATGAACTCTGATTTTTATCAGCTAAGCAAGTAACATTCAGAATACTTGTACTTTTGTATATCGAATGGTGTTGTTGTGTTTGTTTTGCATTATGACATATTTATTTGTGGAGTTTCATTTTCGTGTTGTCGTAATTGTATCTCTCGTCAATAATTAATGGGCATGAACTGCTGCCAATCCTAAACTTATTCATTGACTTTGAAAATCACCGTCTCCGACTGTTACAATTTATCTCCAACGAGAAATGGAGTGTCCTAAGAGAAATCCTACAAGTGGACGAAGAACATAAATTGGACTCGAACCATGTGGTACACAATTCCAAGTTTTTTTTATTTTATTTTTTATACATAAATTCCGAGATTTTAATGGAGCGATTCCTAACATAACTACTAGTTCATATTTAACAGTTGTGTCACACAACACTGTAAAAATTCTTGAATTAAACTTGGATTTTAAAATTGTGGACACGAAATTTGTATCCTACAGCAACTACAATGCCATCTTCCACTTCAGTTTCTTACGCACACAAGCCTTGTGATACGATTAAAAAACTATTATGGAACCACACACCACAACCAGAGAAACTTGAATTCTTAACTCATTCGTTCGTACATTTGCGCGGATGTGTGTGTGTGCATGTGTACAGAGACGGGGACAGGACGTAGGTTAATGAGAAATTTAATCATAAGAAGTTGTTCTTTAATGAAATGCAGCCAGCATTCTAAAATGTGGGGTTAATCATGGCATCTAGTTTGTAATGGACAGGACGTGGGTTAATGAGAAATCCAACGGGGTTTCAAAGAAGAGAAAATGTTTGTAATGTATCATCCCTAAAATATGGGGTAAATCACAGCATCTCATTTTCTGGTAAACAAAATTTTATAATGAATTGCAGCCAACATTCTACCACAAGAAACACAAATAAGTGTGTCAATTAAAATCAAACTATCAAGAAACTGTAATTGATAAAACATCTAACTTAGTAAAATTTAAAGAAACAGCATGGCAGCTACCAAAAGAAGCAGACCCTGAATCAAAACTCTAGCCAGAAAATAGTTAAGCAGGATTCTGTCATTATGTAATGGGCTTTCTCACACTAAAGGTCTCTGACATGCAGCAAACAGCTGCCAACTTATAAAAGCCATCACCAACGATGTGAAGAGCTCAAAACCTACCACTTTTGGAAAGTGCCACCCCAGTCCACGCCTCAGATAACTGCACGTGCAGAAGACATAGTTTAGCAAACACTAACTACAGCAAATGACACATAAAAAGTGCATGTTATGACTGACTAAATAATGACTACCATCTAGCCAAGCAACATATCAAATACTTGTATATCCAACACCATATGATTGGTCATCTTATCCTGATGGACCATTTATATTCAATGAAAGATTTTATGTTTGGTCCTTGATACAAAACCTTGAATTTATAGAGAAAACAATTACAGTAGAAATTAAATTGTGAGTATGAAATTACATATTTACACATTAACATCATAACAGTAATTGTAATGAGTCAGGAAAGACCTTGTGGTAGATGGCATGGTTGCCACGATCCCCGCACACAAGTATATAATAGGAATGAGGGTCTTGGGTTTATTTTTTCGGAGCCACATCAAAGATCCCAGTGCAGCAAGGGATATGCTCAACACCTGTACAGATACAAGTGCAGAAACCCTTTAAAACACAGATAATACATCTATCTATACAATATACACTTCTGAAACATTTAATTTACACCTGTCAACATTTTATGAACCTATTTCCCGCCTAAATTAAGGGTAATAAGGTAATTTCAGTTTAACTTTTCTTATTCTTCCACATTTCTTTCTTTTTTTTTCTCCCCGTGCATCTGAAATTGAAGTCTTATCTCTTGATTCTCTCTCCATCTCCATTTCTTTTCTTCTTTACCCAATTTCCTCTCCTCTTTCTCTCTACCTCCGATCTCTCTCCTCAACGCGAAATACCTTTCTTCTTTTGAAGCCATCGTTACTGAATGAAAACACACAGGGAAAACATTGAAGCGGTTCCATATGATAACAAAAGTGATGAGGAACTGGATGAGAATGGCTCTATCGAGCTGAGGAAGGTGAAGCAGAAGTCCAAGGTGACAATGGCGAAGGCTGCATCCAGAATCAATGCGGATGATCTATGCAAACCAGAATTTTCTTTACAAGTTCTCCGCAGAATTTCCACCCCAGTGACCTCAAACGGTGTTGGAAATTGTCAAGATGATATTACCAGCTGGTTAATTTTATCCCTCCACAATAAAAAGCCTTCCTGAACATGCTACTTAAGCTTTCAGAATACGCCTCTTGAGCTTTCAGAATACACCAGCAGCTGTGGGAGTGGGACGTGGTCCTGCCACAAACGACGGTGGCTTAGGAGAGGAACATCGATCTTATCCTGTGTGTCTTTTAGGTCACCTCCACGCTTCACTCCTCCACCGTCTCCCTGTCTTCCGTGGAGCTCGCCCATCACTTGGTCTCTCATTTCTTTTGGGACAATCACTACCCCATTGCCTGGAATTTACTTGACAAAGCCTTTTCTTTCAAGACCCTCCTCGCCCTTCTCTCCACCAGGTCCAATTCCTCCTCCTTCCTACTATCTTTATTCTATCAATCCACATTCATTCATTCTTTCTTTCTTCACTGATTTCTTTTTTTTTTCTTTTTCATTTTATGGTCTTGGATTAATGTGTTTAGGTAACTGATCTGGTGTACACATTTCGAAGTAGGTTTATTTTGTATTGATTGATTTTTTTTTTTTGGTTTTTTGGCATTTTTTTGTTGAATATGCATTTTTGGTGGTGAGCTTAGTGGCATATATGTTTGGCAATTGAAGATATGAAAACACAATGACAAAGGAATCTAGCATGAATTAATCCCCCTTTTATTTGCTTAGCTCTTTTTCTGAGTAGTATGGTGCATAAGAGGATTTTTGGCTTTCATATATGACTCGTTAATCCCTGTGTTTGTGTTCTTTGACTTTTTTTAATTTCAACTTTCTTTTTTTTAATTTAAAAATCAGTGTATTGTCTCAGTTTATTGTCCCTTTTGATCCTCAAATATTTATAAAGTGCATGCCATGAGGTGGATATATTTTATAAAATGATTTACTAAACTCCCTTAAACCAGCAACATTGGATTTTTTTTTCCTATTTTCTACCATGAACTCCCCAATTGGAATGCTTGAGGAACGAGGCTTATTGTTAAAGCTATCAAAAGTTCATAAAGGTCATAGGTTTGAACTCTTGGCCTCTTTTCAACGTTGGGTGTGTGTAGGCTGGAATGGGAGCATTATAAGAATTTCTTGCAGTGAGTTGGTTGACCATCTCAGTATGATTAAATTAATAAAAAAAATGCATATTGATTTCTATCCAAGCATGGTTTTTGATCAGGGACACAACACCAATCAAAGTTAATATTAATAAACATGTGTGTTATATTATCATCTTTGTTTGCTTTTCATGTTTTAAAGTCATTTTTACATTAAAATATAATATCACACAAATTGAAGACATCCTTTTGGTCAAAGTGTGAACTTATAAGAACTGGAATATCTGATGTAAAAAAATCTCTGTTATAAACCTTATTTGTACTCTTCGTTTCCCAGCAGATGTTTGGAATTTGGAAAGGCAGGGGAATAACTTAATCTGAAGGTAATTTGTTTAAAGTAATAATACTGCATTTGGAGGATTATTGAGTACTAAGGTTCTTGGATGTTGCATTAAAAATTAATTTCTTTTGTCTTTTAGCTTTGAAAGCCTAACCTAAGAATCAATTTTAAATTCAGGCAAAGACAAATGTGCAATGGGTGATTTACTGTCCCTTCAGGCAACAATGTCTATTACTTTATCTCTTGAATTGTTTGAATTTGTGTAGTTAGAAACTATTGCAGTAAGCTTAAATATTTTGAATGTTTATGTCTTAACTATTAACATGTTTAGAACTTTTCTGTACTTAGATTTCTAAGTTATGTATCTGACAACATCTAAATTATGGGAAGCATGTGTATAATATAATAATAGAACATAGACTTCCATGATTCACTATGAACCATGTTGCATGGAGGAAGATCTACTGATCTGCTAAAGTAAAATGAGGTGCATGCCATTAGGTGGTCATATTTTATAAAATGATTTACTAAACCTCTTAGAGTAAACCAGCCAGTATTAGATTTTTTTTATTTTTTTTTCTATTTTCTACCATGAACTGCCTATCTAGAATGCTTGAGGAATGAGGTTCATTGTTAAAGCTATCAAAAGTTTAAAAGATGTCATAGACCCACAACTAAGAAATCTAAGTAGTGTAGATTTCATTATTTTCTCCCGCCTATAATATGCTGTTAATTGATGTTTCTGCCTTCTTAATGTAAAAAATGTTTTATTGTTCAAATGGGAAAGCAGTCTCATAGGATGTTTGGTGGAAATTTTAGGAACCTTATGTAGTTGCATTATCAAGAGTACTTTTGACAGCTCAAGGAGTTGATTATGCTCACAATGTCAATGATTTAATGTTTGACCACTTTTCTATAACAAAATTAAGAAATGTTTTCTTTCCATCTATCAATCCGGGACAAATAGCAGCACCATTTTTTTCACTCTTGATCCCCGATTTCTCGGCTCCATGCATCCAGGTTAGTGCATTCCAATCTTTTGTGAGCTCTGAACTGGTAAATAAGAATGGAAAATGTATTATTTTGTTCTTTCAAGTTCTTTTTAATTTTATTAATTTATTTTGCATTTCTTTGTTCAAAGTTCATTGGAAGTCTATTTCATATCTAGATGACATCTGGTTTCTTTGTGTTCTGGAAAGCTTTTTTTTTTTAAAAGTGATAAGGATGTGGTAAAGGTCCTTATAATATTAGCAATTTAGTATTGTCTACTTGCTGTCCAAAGTTTACTAAACTTAGTTTTCTAATAACAAATTCTACATATGATTCAGCTATGGACTCTGCGTTTGATAATAATGGATACTGATAATTTTTTTTTAATAAAATTGATTTTAGATAATGGAGTACTGATCATGATTGCATCACCAATACAAAGCATAATGGTTTCTGTGATTGAAGAGTTCTTACTTTTCCTAAGTCATTTGGAGAAGACCCTTAGAAGCCCCTGTAAGAAGAGTAGATCAGGTGGAGAATAACCCAATAGCTAGAAGTAGAGGAAGACCAAGAAAGACTATAGGTGAAACGATTAAAAAAGATTTAAATTTGAATGACATTTCTGAAAACTTGATTTATGATAGAGCACAATAGCGTCGTTTGATCTATGTAGCTGACCCCACCTAATAGGAAAAGGCTTGGTTGTTGTGACTCTGTGCATGGTTTTTTTAATTTCAATTCAACTGTTCTTTAGATAAGATATAGGTATATATGTTCAAATTAGAGAACGACTTAGCAACATGCTTATAATCATAATTTTTTTTCCTTCTATGGTTTGACTTTTTGTCAATAGAGTTATTTTTTTTTTTAAAATGTTTTTTTTTATTGGAGAGCTCCTATTACTATTTGACTAAGATCAGCTTCAAGAAATGTTTTCGAGTTTTCTGTAACATTAGGATCTCCATATTATAACATTCAAATGCTTGACTGACTACAAGAAAAAAAATTGCAGCTCAACAGCCAATTTTCTCTCTCTAGATTACTTTTTTTTTGTTTTATAAGAAAAGAAATATTATTAGATGAGAAGAAGAGAATACAAAGAAATAGGATAAGGAATCCTCACAAAATAAAAATAAAAAGAAACAACTAAAACCTATGTGGGAAAAACATGCAACAAGGTATGTCAATCCCTTTGCATGTCTACCAAAGAAACACCACTAAAAAGACCATGAGCAGAACACCAAAGGGATGCCAAAAGAGTAACCCTATCCCAAATGAAGTCTAGAGTAAAAAAAGAATCCTTGAAAATTCTATCATTCCTTTCCAACCAAATACACCAAAGAACAGCATAAACACAGCACTGCCACAAGAACTTTGCATCTTTACGAGCACCAAAACCTCTGAACTTGGTAAGAAGAAAAAGAGGCAAATCCATCGGGCAAACCCAAGACTCTCCAAATATCCCAAAAAGTCTATTCCAAAGATAATTAGCCGCAGAACAATGCAAAAAGAGATGAGTCCCAGATTCCAAATCAGAACCACACATAATACACATATTTGGAGACAAAGCAGTGAGAGGGCTACGTTTCTGAAGTATGTCATTAGTGTTAATCCTGTTAAGAACAGTCGTTCAGACAAAAGCTTTGACCTTTGAGGGAACTTTGGATTTCCAAATGGGTTTATCCAAGAGAAATCTATCCCTGTTATGAGATTGAGTCAAGAACTGAAAATAAGATTTACAAGAGAAAACTCCTGATGATTCAAGGGTCCAAATTCTTGAATCAGGCACATAAGAAAGATGAATAGAATCAATTAAAATCAGGAGAGACTCTAACTCACTAACCTCTCTATCATGCAAGTTTCTAAAAAAAATGGAAGTTCCAAGAGAAGTTATCATGAGAAAAAAGTTGGCAAATAGGGGCATTATGTAAAGAAGATAGGCGAAATAGCCTTGGAAAAGTCTCAGAAAGAGGGACAGTACCAACTCAAATATCTTCCCAATATTTAATACGAGAGCCATCACCTAGATGCAAGGACAAGAGAGAATTAAAGGAAGGAAGACCCTGAGAGATAAATTTCCAAGGACTAGCATGAGAAACTCTACTTGCAGAATTGGTGTCCCACCCATTCGGATGCAAACCAAACTTACTTCGAATAACATGATGCCATAAAGAAGAAGGTTGTAGAGGAAAACGCCAAAGCCACTTAGTTGCCAATGCCTTGTTCTTGGACACCAAATTACCGAGACCCAACCCTCCCTCCTTCTTAGGTCTACACCAAACCTCCCAGCTAACAAGGTGGTCTCTACTAGAATCTCCTGCCCCCAACCAGAGAAAATCCCTCGTAACTCTCTCTAATTTCTGAGCCACAGCCACAGGAATACCAAAATGGGAGAGAAAGTAAAGAGGGATACTAGACAAACAAGACTGAATCAGAGTGATTTGACCACCCAAAGAGAAAAAGGCACCCTTCCAACAATCTAACCACTTAGAGATGTTACAAACCACCGGGTCCCAAAAGGAAACAGCACAAGGATTACCTCCCAAAGGAATCCCAAGGTAAGTGAGAGGCCATTGAAGAATTTGACAACATGCTAAAGTAGCAAAAGTGGACAAAATTTGATTGTCCACATTCACACCCGCCAAACCACTTTTTGCCAAATTAATCTTAAGACCAGAAATGACCTCAAAGAACCTCAAAATAGTCAAAGTATTAACAAACGAATCAACATCAGGTTCCAAAAAGAATACTGTGTCATCGGCAAACTGAAGTTGAGAGACTAAAACCTCCTCTGAACCAACAGTTAGCCCCTTAACCAACCCATTATTTACAGCTCTAGACATTAAACGGCTAAGCACATCGACCACAATGGTAAAAAGAAACAGAGATAAAGGATCTCTTTGTCTTACCCCCCTTTGACCCTTAAACCAAGATTTAGGTTCCCCGTTCACTATGACTGCAAAGGTGGAAGAGGATAAGCACCCCGACATCCCATTTCTTCATCTTACCCCAAATCCTTTTCTATCCAAGACTTTGTCCAAAAAACCTCAACTAACACGATCATAAGCTTTCTCAAAGTCTAATTTAAAAACAAGACCATGTTTTCTCTTGGACCTAACATCATCCACCACCTCATTAGCAATGAGAGCAGCATCAAGAATTTGTCTACCCATAAGAAAAGCACTTTGGTTCTCAGAGATGGTATCAGAAAAGACCTCACTCAACTTGGAAGCAAGAACTTTTGTTATGATCTTATAAACACTAGATACTAAACTGATGGGTTGAAAGTCCTTTACTTTAATCGACCTATCCTCCTTGGGAACAAGAGAGATGAAAGTTGAGTTCATGCAAACTCCAATTTTACCATTAAGGAAAAATTCAACAAACACCCTAAGGAGGTCAGGCTTGACAATATCCCAGCAATTTTGAAAGAAATCAAAAGTAAAACCATCAAGACCAGGCGCTTTGCCTTTCCCCAAACTAAAAATAGCTCTACGGATTTCCTCCTCCTCAAAAGACCTTTCCAACCAACAAGCCTTATCCAAAGCAATGGGACACCAATCTAAATCCTCAATGAAAGGCCTAATAGGCATATCTTCAGCGAACAACTCAGAGTAGAACCTAGAGATTTCAGCAACAATGACCTCAATATCTCTAACAACACTACCATCCTCAAGTTCCAACTCCTTAATTAAGCTCTTTCTACGCCTTCCAAAAGCCACCCTATGAAATAACTTGGAATTAGCATCCCCATCCTTCGCCGATTGAAATTTCATCTTTTGTCTCCAACTAGATTCTTCCCTAACCAGAATTTCATCTAAATCTAGTCTTAGCTTCTGCCTCCTAGCACACAGAACCTCTGAGAGATTACCCTCTAACTCCAACCTATCCAACGAGTCAATCTCCTTCAAAATATTATCTTTTCTAATCCGAATGTTCCCAAAGACCAACTTATTCCACTCTTTCAGCTTTTCCTTGAGAAGTTTTAATTTCCTCATAATTTTAAAACCTTCCCAGCCCTCAACAGAAGCTGTACTCCAAACTTCCTTAACAAAAGGGATAAAAGAGTGATGACTAAGCCACATGTTCTCAAACCTAAAAGGAGTAGGGCCCCATTTCACCTTATCTAGATTACTTTATGTTTTCCCAAATCTCTCCATTTCTCTTTTTCTACTTTGGTACATCCCCATGGATAAGCCATCTAATGATATTCATCTTTTTTTCCCCTTATCTCTCGGCAAAAGGATGATCTGTGGTCTAATGACAGGTTCAATATTCATTTTACATAAGAGAGACTCATGAGCAAATTTCCATTGGCATAAGTAATCTCAACTACCTTAGTGATGAAGTATTTGCTACCATTTCCATTTTCAATTACATTATCAAAGTCTAACACATAAAAACTCATGTCCTTTAGTTTCATTGAATCCTCTGCTACATGAATTGTATCTATGCATGCATAAATCTTTGAGGTTTTCATATTTTCTTTAAGATGTCTTAGAAATTTTTTTGATAAAATAAGATATCTTCGAATTTAAATTATGTCCTTAAATTATATATTTAGATAGAAACTCCTTATAAAACAAGTATTTCTGTGAGCTGCTTTTTTCATTTTTCTTCTTTCATTGCTACATTTACATGCTCCTATACTCTGTAGATCCTAATGTTTGAATTTTAAATATGTACTTATATAACAAGGCAATCCATTATTTGCCTACATCATCTTCTCAAAGATTCTTGTGATTAGAGTAGGTGAACTTTGACGTTCTTTAATTTGGTGGAGCTTACAAGGAGAGGTGGCTATGAGAAGGTAGATTTCATGCAACCTGCCTAGAAGCCAAAATTGGTCAAGGGAATAATTTACCAACAAAAAAAAAATCAGAAATTCTGCATATATGCTTAAGTAACTGCCAAAAGGATTTTTAAGTGCAGGTTCCAAAGAAGAAATGGACATAAGTGGACAATGTATTCATGTTCTCTTCTAATTTCACTGTAAATTAGAGCAAGGTGATTTTTTACACTTTTCTACCCAATTTTATTTTTCTAATCCTATTTTTATACCTAATTGACATTGACATGCCTATACATTTTACACTTTTTCTTTTGCGGCTTTGAAAAGTTCTTTGAGGGAAAGGTTCAAGGCCTTCAATGTCATGTTCGAGAGGTTGAAAGCTATATACTTGGTTAATACCGAATTCTCAAACTCACTAAGGAGCTATGAATATAGGATGTTTCTTGGGCGATTTAGGATCCACATAGAGAGTTGAAGGCATATTGATAACTACATTAAGTATTTAGTTGAGGTCTTGGAGAATGGTGTTTCAGCTTCATTTTTTTTTAATGATAACTAGATTTTATGCACTTAAGGAGGAATGATAATGAAGCGAGCTTTACCACTTACAAGCTGTGACATATTCTTTTAATTTTTACCTAGGTCGTTCAGATAATTGAATGGTGACCGATATGAGATTTCTCAAGCTCTTCTATACTCCAAGATTTACCATTCAGGATCCTAAGGGATGAAAGAGATTATAACTTTTAAAAAAATTGGTACAGCTCCCTGAAAAGCCGAGTAGCTTTGTCTGAATGTTTCTGCCCCTTCTTGAAATGGGCTATTTGTAGAGATGTTTCGTACATATTACTGTAGTGTTTTGTATTTAATTTTGTGTAAATATATGTTTTTTTGTTAATATCTTTGGGTAAATATATTAAGTTTTTTTTATCTTTCGAGATTTTCTCACACTAAGTGTGATACTAATTTTTAATCAAAGTATTGATTACAATGTCAATTAAAGATGCAAACATGAAGAACCAGAGAAAGGAAGAGGAAAAAGGGAGAACTAAAATGAATTGAAACTATTAATTCCAAAACGTTAAAGGAAGGCAGAATGTAAAGCTATTGCCAGAAACTTCCATTTCATTACAGAATCACTAATCACACAATAGTCTAAACAATACTAAATGGGGCTTACATAAAATAATTCGTAAATGATTATACATGTTAATTGAATTTTAAAAAATAAAATTAATGATGCAACACTATAAAATAATAATTTTATCCAAAACTAACCTATTGACTACACTAAAATATTGGATATAGGGACCAAGTAATCCAGTTTAAAATCAGTTCAATTACACAAGTGAAAGTTGGTCTCACATTTAGAATTATAAATAGCACATTTATCTCTTTGAGATGAATTTTTATTTTGCATAAAAATAAATTGATTACTGCGAATATAATTAAGTAGAGATATTAAATCATAAAGTAATTGCATGAACACAAAATTAAAAAAATTCTTATTGAAATTAATTGATTGATTTAATTAATGTATTATTTTTATTTAGTCTACTTAAATTATGTAAATTAATTGTATTGGTTATAAAATGTTAAGGTACTTGAATGTCTTCAGTATCATTTGGTTATATTGTTACTGGCCATTTTATTTTTGATAAATTTTCTTTTTATTTGTCATTGCAATATCAACCTAAGATTATTTTTTTGTTAAAATTTGGCATTCGGGGTTAATTTGGTATACCCTTAATAACAGGGTGAAAAATCGAGATTAATTTCTAATATAATTTTATATATAAATGTTATTAATGAACATTTCATTAGCTCTGCGAAGTATACAATAATGATTATAAAACAAGAATAAATTTTTACATTAAGACTCAATTTGGTATACTATTCAAAAACAGGGGTGAGAAATTAAGAGATGACTTTTTAGTATAATTTCATATAAATTTCATTCATGAATTTTTTTACCCGAAAATATACTAAAATGACTATAAATGATAATAAAATTTTAAAATGGGGGATTGGTTTGGTATAACCTGAAGAATAGGATAAAAAATTAATGTGAATATTTGTTTTTATAATAGTATAGGATTCTTATTTTTGGAATATATATGCATAGTTTTCATTATTATGCAATTCTTTTCTTGTTACGTGAAGTAATAGTTCTATTCATTCTTACCTCTTTTATATTGAATTTGTCAAATGATAAATTGTTAATGTAATGATGTATTTTATTTTTAATTTTTTTATTTTTTATGTTGATGTATTAGAATTAATAAATAAATCTTTATCTAAATCTTAAAAAATATTATTTCTTCAAATCATCCCGTGCGTTGCACGGGTATAACAAACTAGTATACTAAAAACTGCACACCAGTTGAGAAGTGTGTTCACCTATAGAACATAACAACAAACTGTTTCATCATTCTAACCAATGTAATTACAAGAAGTTCCAAACTCTAGAAGAATATTATTGACCAAATTCTTTAGTTTGACCTGAGGACTGTCAGGCTTGGCAGCCACAAAAGATGAATTTCAATCTTAGAAAAAAAAAATGACTTTCAACATTAAGAGAAAGAACGTACCAAATTTGCATTAGCCTCAAGGCCCTGCAGAATGTAATCCCAAGTAAATTCTAATCCTCTAGCACCCACCCAAAGAGGAGCCAATCTATGCAGTACAGAATCAGCAAACGCCCAGCCTGCCACAAGAAAAGTGCCACTAAGACCCAGATGAAGATCAGAGAAGCAGAGTAACACAAGAAACACCATAAGCTGATCTAGGAAGGAGAACATAACTTCCAAGATATGCATAAATATAAAACTTATTTTCGTATAAAATGATATAGCCTGTCACACATACCAAGTCCAACTGCTTGAAATTTATGATTTTGAGAGATGTTCCTGTGAGTCAACTGGGTCAGGGCAAAATAAAGCCCAGCAACATCTATAAAACCTATTAATGCCTTCAAAAATTCCTGAAGAATAAAGCCATTTGTTATCACTCAAGATAATAAGCATAATAACAGTGCCTCTACATAGACATGGAGGGTATCCAATGATTTTAGATGATAAATTCATAGCCAGCTATTGTTATGTGTCTTTGTATTTTGTTGTCAAATACTTCATAGGCTCAATCTTAGAGGACATTTGATATGCAAAATGGCATTCTATTGTCTCTGTTCTGCAGGAATGGGGACTACTTACTTTGGTAGGGAACAAAAAAAGAGAAAACAAGAAATGGTGATTTTATTCTGGGCCTGCGTAGACAAGAATCCCATTCCCTCTAGGCTGGAAGGAATCAGTGCTTGTTTTGTCATCAGTTATAATTGTGATTTGGAGTTCCATTTATGCTGATTCCATGTATTAAATATAAAACGGAATGACATAAAACAAAATTGCATTCTTAAGCAAACCAAATACTAGAATGGGGAATGCTCATTCCATTCACATTCCAATTCCCATTTTGATTTTGGAAAAATCCACTGTGTACCAAACATGATCTTTTTTCTTCAGGTAAATCAGTCCGAATACTGAAAAGACCTGCCAACTTCTCATTTTAGCATATACCATACTCTTTCTTTCTTTCACTATCTATATAGGTAACTGTACCCAGTACCCTCCATGCAAATGCACGGATGCAGCACAACATATGGAATACACAACCCATGCCTTTACTCTATCTCAAAGGAGAACACACGATAGTGCATTGGGGGAAGCAGAGTAAGAAATCGAAAAACAGATGAATAGAAGATAGAATGCAAAGAGATATACTGAGAGTTGATTTATTTATTTATTTATAATTATTTTTAGATAAACACAGAGTTCATTTATAAAAATAGGCTGTTCTTCTAAGAAGTAATCGGCGATTGCAAATGGCATCAATGATGTCAATTTCACTGTCTGTAGTTAGTCATTTGTAATAGCTTTCAGCTTAAGTATAAAAATTTCTGCTGTAAATTAGTGGTCTACATTTATGGCTTAAAAAGCAATTCTTTAATTGTGTTATTTAGCATCCCTACATGTAAAGTCTACATACATCAATGCAAACATACTCGTAAGCAATTTAGAAACATACCTGATATGGATCAAAGCTATCACTCTCAGATACCTTGAGAAAAGTAGCCAGACAAATAAGCTGCCAGAGTATGTAGAAGAAAGGAAAAAGACTCAGATTGTCATCTTACTTTGTGCACAAACAGATGAAAATTCAGTATATTCACCAACCTTCATTAATGCTGTTGCGAGATAAACAACAGCGGCTTTGATAGAGGTGCCGAGTGTATCATACTCAGATCTGCATGTGCGAACTTATTACTGTACTAACACATGAGACCATGCACTAGAGCTAATTTCCCATCATGCGAAAATACCAAAAAAATGGAAAAAAAAAATCTAAAATGCTTCACGCATCAAGTATGTATAAAATTGAAGTGGCTTCATGATAAGCAATTGTTTACAGCTATTAGCTATACATTGAAAGGACGCCTCTGAGATATTACAACAGGCAATTTTTGGATATTTTATTCAATCCCAGCTACACGCATAGATATAAATTTTGGTAAAGAAAATTATTTAAATAAATAAATAATTAAATGGAAAGTGGACAAGCAGGCGAAATTGTGCAAGTGTCAAAGCAGAGAAATGATATTTGAATCATTATTTATTTAAGAAATTGAACCCGAAATTCGTGTAAGAATTGAGTTTGAGTGATTAGAAGGAAAATAAGAAGAAGCAAAGCAAGGGGCACATAAGAGAGGGAACTAGGAAGGGCAGTGAATAGATAGATCTGATTATCAGAAGGAGAAAGAGAAAATGAATTGAGATAGACTTACAAGGGTGTGGCAGAATAGTAGACGGCGTGAGGGCCGAAGGTGAGAATCGCACAGTTAAAGAAATGGAACACCGTCATCTCTTTCTCTTTCTCTCAGATCCAATGCCAAGAAAACACTCAACACGCCCACTCTGGCCACCACGAACAAGCCGACTTCAGCTTCTAATTCTCATCTCAACTCTTATTTGAGTTATGACGTAATATTTGCTTCTACTTCTTTGATAATCACAATCTTTTTTTGTCTTCCAATAAAAAAAAAACTTTTTCTTTTTTCTTTTAATCTTTTGAAGAAATTAACATCAATTAGCGTCTATTTAAAAGTTTTTATTTGGTCATGTGATTGATCTTTTATTAGTAAGTTTTTTTTAAAAAAATTCATTATAAGTTTATTAAGACTTGTAACATACTTTAATATTGAAATATCTTCTATGTTTCAAATTGTTTTTACTTAAATAAAATCCAAATTAAAATTAAAAAGATTCATCTAGTACTTTTAGTAGTACCCTTTGTTTCATGAAGTACCATAATTTTTTCGAAGTAGCTTGATAAAAAGAAACAGTGTCAATGAAACTATGAAACCTCCTGAATTAAACAAAGGATAAAACTTAAGTAAAAAATTATTTGATTGAAAGTTAATATTTACATATAAAAATATTAATTTATAAAAAAATCATAAACTCTAATAAAAATATTATTAGTTGTTTTATTTTTTAATTTTGTTAATTATTATTTTTAAAATTTTTTTAAAACATAAGTTATTTCATAAAAAATATAACTATTTAAAAAAGATTTAATTTTTCTCAAATATATTTATTAGTAGTATTTGTTTTAAATACCATAATTTTTTTCGGAGCAGCTTGAACTTTACTTAAGTTTTATTCTTAAACAAATTGGAAGCAATTCTTTTTTTTTTTTATAATCTGCACAATTTTATTTTGTTTTTGAAAATAATGCTTTTTCTGTTTTCTTTTTCTCTTTCTTTTTTTTGGTCAAACTGTTTTCTTTTTCCTGAACAAGGCTTGCTTTTGTAGGGCTTGATAGGTCGGGTCAATGCATAACTCTGTTACTGTTGCTTGTAATAATTGAAGACGTGGGCCAAATCATGACCAACGAAAATGTAAAAAAACCTCGGGCCCAAAGCATTAACAATGCTTTGTGTTTCCGGTGCCTAATAAAATGGATCCCTAATTTTGTGAAAAAGCTGCCTGTCAGTCCACTATAATCTAGGGCTTTTTTTACGATCGGTTCTCATTCTTGAAGTTCACTCTCTCTTTTTTTTTTAAAAAAATATCTTCGAAAAGTATTTTAATGAATTTTTTCTTAAAGTATTTTGGTAACCTTTTGCTAAATAAAGTCTACAAAATTTCCCTACCCTTTTTTCTTATCTTACAATGTTTCTCTATAGTTTTTAAAATTTTGAGTGAGAGACTAATCTTTACTTAAGATAGTGAGGCTATCCCTCCTTAGAAGTGTTTTTTTTTTTTACAAACAACTTTATATGAAGTGAAGATTAGTCTTATGCCTAAAAAGTTAGAGAAATCCTCCAAAAAAAATGATAATGAGTGAGTTACTTTAGTAGTTTATATGATGTCATATGTTCAAATATTCTTATTATCCTAGTCGTCAAAGAAAAAACCTTACTATCTTAGTGTCGCCGTTATTGTAAGAGAGAGAGAGAGAAAGAGAGAGAAAGAGCTGGAACAATGTCTAGGCAAATAAAATATTAAACCCCATACAATAATACCATACCTGCTTCGGACTCAAATACCAGAACTTGAGTACCCATTACTTGGTTTCTAGTCATATGACATTAATATTGCATATTTTATTCAAATGAAAAATACAAAAATAGTTAAATATTATATTTTTTAAAAGTACATTATAACACAATAAATTATTAATACTTCTCTAAAAATATATATAAAAACGTATTATAATATATACGTGATTATGGTAAGATCGCATGAGTACCAGTCAAATTTTTTAGTTTTGCTAAGGTATTTCTAATAGGTATTACTGTGAAACTAACCTTTATTTTAACAAAAATATACCAATTGGACTCAAGCAATTTTGTTTTGGGATTCATCTAACATGCACAATTAGTTTTGTGGTGCATCAATGCACTATTAGTTTTAAGTCGTTGACTTATTAATAAAAAAATTAAAGATCAAGATGAAAAACCAACAACTCATTCCACAGGTCACCACCATCCAATTTCCGTGAACCTCTGCTGTCGCAATAACCCTTGCTGTCACCAGCGATTTGTATGTCGTCGTCGCCTCCCTCTACCATCATCTACTGCTGGCCCCCACCTTTCGTGCCCCCACCAACCATCCAAGATTCTAGGTATAAGACAACGACTTCTTTGCCCTGTCGTGCTACTCCGCCAAGAGCATTATTGCCGATACTTGTCACTGTTGCTCCGCCATCACATCGACACAACGAGATCTAGGTTTTTTGTTAGATATTCCATTCTTCTCATATCCGACAACGAAGATGGTGAAGCTCATAGAACTAGAAGTGCCTTGTTTGTGAGACATAAGTGACGAGGGTTGGCCATGGCAGAGTTAGGGGTGGAGCATTGGCCTCTGGGTTTTGCATGGCTGGATGAGTGGTGTGGTGGAGGCAACGCAATGGCTCTGGCAAGGTTGGACGGTGGCGCATCTAGACGGAAAGTGGTGCGATCCACGCTGGGTTCGGTTGGTGGCTGAAGCGTAGCAGCTTTGGCAGCTTAATGGGCTGATGGTGGCTGGACAGAGGTTGTACGAGTCACCGGTGGGTTACTATTATAGAGTTGATGGTTGTCGGTGGCAAATAACATAAAATTAAAAGGAAAAAAAACATAAAACCGGCTGACCTATAATAATGGATCATTTTGAGTAATGCATATTATAGCATCTTCCTTTGTTTTGAATGACATGAAACAATTACGTAGCCAACAAGTAGTGGCTTAAGTAATAAATACATTTTCAGTTAAGTAGTTAAATTTCTATAATATTATAAGTTTAAGCTCACAAAAATGCAAAAATCTCAATATCATAAACATAATTAGTTTCACACAAATAGTGCAGGTGGTAATGACAAAAAAAAGAAATATTTATGTGAGAGAAAGGTTTGTGGGCATGCCTCATAAGAGAGATTAATATTGCATTATTATAGGTGGCATAAAAAATAATACTAAAAATAAATGTCACTTTATTCATAAGTTTTCATAAAAACAATTTTGTTTGAAATAACACCGATTAAATTTATTTTACCACTAAAAAAAATGGTCCAATGGTGACAGTTTATGGAAACTGCCACAGTTAGTACTTTATTAATGAATTTTATGGCAGTTGTGTCAACTGCCACAAAATAAATAAAATTGTGGCAGTTTAAGGTAATTTTGTGGCAGTCATATATATATATATATAAGTAACCAGACCACATTTCCTCTTTTCTCCCTCCTTCTTTTCCCTTTCCCACCTTTTCCCTTTTTTCCTCGTTTCCTCTTTTCCCTTTCCTTCCCTCTCTGCCTGTGAAACATGTTGACCTCGCTGAGCAAGCTAATGTCTCCACCGCGAATCAGTGTCTCGGTCCTTCCCTTCTCCACAGTTAGGGCTTCAATCTGCCCGGCGGCGCCCTTGTCCCTTCCCCGCATCCACCCGTCGCCACTCACCGCCCCTCGCATCCAGTGCCACCACTTTTTCATCCCTACTTCCAGGTTCCGTCCCTAATTCTCCATTCCACTCTTTCGTTTCCATCACTATTGCACAAAAATGTCAAATAAGAGAACATATTTGTCTTTGGCCTGTATACTATTTTGGTGTAGAAAAACCATAAAAATGGCCCTGCAAGTTTAGTCAATCTAAATCATAAAACAAAAAAAGCTGGTGCATTTTCAATTCTTTGTAATTTTATCGGGTATGTTATTATTATACATTGCCTTGTATAGAATGGTCTGTGATTGAATTATTTTGCTTAATTATTTCACAATCATATGAGCTGTGTTTCATAAATTTAACATTGAGAACCAACTTCTACCTTTGTGAATGGGTTGTCTCTATTAACAACTGGGCTTCACTGGGAACCAGGATTTTAAACTCATTGAGCTTTCACATTTTTACTTGTTGTGTTTGTAGTTAAAAAGTCAACAGATTAACTTTTTTATTTATTTATTGTATGATGCTCTAATTTGGTGTGCAAACATGCATGAGATGCTCTTGTGCTAGTTTGCGAGTGCTAGGCCAGGCACTTTTCAAATGCCAATTATGCTTAAACTATGCCTAATATGCATTGTTCCTCTTTTTTTTGGGTATCAATACGTAGTGTTCTATTTAATGTAAAACTAGCTAAATTAATCAAGTGTAAAGGAGAAAACAATCTTACACTATTACCAGACAATTTGTCCATGTAATTTATTGTTGAGGATCTGTTTCTTCATTATTAGGTTCTGTTCTATAACTTTTGAATAAGAAAGGATTTTGTTTGAACTTCAATTTTCTTTTAAAACTTGCTTGGATACTAGGCTTTCTAAGCTCTGTTCTATAACTTTTGAATAAGAAAGGATTTTGTTTGAACTTATATTTTCTTTTAAAACTTGCTTGGATACTAGGCTTTCTAGGCTGCTAAGTTTACATTGAAATGTGCTTGTAGCGAAACACTTTTGACAGCTCCAAATGGTAAGTCCAAAGGGGGACCTTATTGTATTATAAGCAGTCGAGCCTTTATCAAAAGTTTAATTAGGATTTTAAATGTAAACAAGTTACTAGTGTTAGCTAGGTGATTTGGTCTGCGGAAGTTAAGGATGTTAGTATTTTGAGTCAAAACAGTCATTGTAGACTGTCTGCAGTAGTTAAGTTTATTTGAGATATTTCTAGCTTTTGTGGTGATCCTTGTTTTTATCATTTTGATTGTATCAGAAGCTGTCTTTGTAATTATGCTGCACGTGTATAAATTTGAAAGTAGTGCATTAAATCAATGAAAAAAAACCATTAGCCACAGAGCCCTTGCTTCTGCCTCTTCTTGCTCTTTCTCCTCTGTTTTGCTTTACAAATCAGAACCTTATAACAAGAAAATCCATGCATTCAAATGATTGTGAATTTGTGACGGCCCTCGTGGTCCTGGCTCCTCCTCCATGTTATTATTTAAGTAGGTATAATAAAGATCCTTTTTATTTCCTAAAGTAACCACAATACATTTCACAATGATGCTTGCACTTCTTGCTGTGTGGATTGCAAGTTTGACTCTTTTGTTACATGTGTCTCATGGAGGATGTGTTTTTCTTATACATGGATGAAAGTAATATTTCTCCCAAGCTAATGATGTTCTTGGAAACTTATAATGGAGACCCATTTATTTCTGTTATTTGTGTCAATGGACTTCCCTTTGTTATTTCATGTTTCGATTTTGCTGGAGTATTTGAATGTATGGGCTTGCTTGTTAAATACTTATTTTTTACAGAAGTTTTTCTTTTTGTAGTGATGACAGGTTTGGCTCTAGAAGGAACACAATTTGATGCTTGTTGAATCTCTAGCACAAGTAAGTTTTTGGGTCAAATTAGTTTTAGAATTAAAGAATTTAGGTAGAATTTAGATAAGTTTTCATTATTTTTGAGTATTATAGGTTTTTGATGTTCATTGGCTAATGGAATGAAAAACTTTGATTGAAACAGGTTGGTTTTAATTTGGAAGAAAGAGAAAAAAATCTCATTCATGCATCCATTGCGAGGCGAAAGTTCTCCATCGCTAGGCGATAGTGCGTTCCATTTCGAGGCAAGGAACATCCATCGCGAGGCGAGCTGCTGATTGGAAGGATCTTTGGAGCTGCTGGATCTTACCTCACACGTGGGCCATCGTGAGGCGATGATGGGTCATCGCGAGGCGATGACTGTTATCCAGTCAATTTTAAAAGCCAAACGAAACGCTGGACAGAGGCATTCTATAATTTTTGTTCTTTTTTTCTGGATTCCAAAATTTTGGAGTTTTTACCCAGAGCTCTGCTAGGGTTCCATCTTCTTCCATCTCCATTGATTATTCAAGCTTGGGAATAAGAATTTGAAGGATCAATGGCTTCTTCTTTTTTCATTTGTTTGATTTCTCTCATCTCTTCTCCTTTCATTATGAGTAGCTAAATCTTTTTGAGTTAGGGTTAGATGAACATTGTGGAAACTCTCATGTAATCTATTTTACTATTTTAATACAAGTTAATTTCATGTATTTGAGCATCTTACTTTTTGCTTAATGCTAATCAATATTTGATCACTATTGGTTTAATTTTGGGTATTTCTTCTAATTGAAAAATTGGTTGGGATGCTAAAATTGAGTTGGGTTGGCATGATTATGATTGAATATAGGAATATATCATTGTAATTATGTGTTCCACTAAATCATTATTATTAATGCTTAATCTGGATTAACAATTACCTAAGGAATTGAGTTTTGTATTTTGGGTTAAAGGGACTTTGAATCAAGGAATTGATCTAAGTCTAATTTGTTGATTGGAACTTCACATGCATGATTATCACTTGTATTGAGAGTAAATCAGTAGCATAAGAGGGTAAACATGGGATTCGGACCCTAGCCGCTTTTCTCGATAAACTTTCTTCTCCTTAAAAATCTAAAAATATTCTTTAATTTGTTAATTATTCTGTTTTAATTCATTCCACTTATATTTGTTTAAAACTAATACATTTCAAGTAACCAAAAGTTTATTTTTAGTTCAAGTAGAAACACACTTTTCTGTTATGTTGATAAAACAATTACAATCTATGTGGAGATGATATCTCTTTTCTCATCATTATATTACTTGTTGCGTTTCGGTGCACTTATCGAATTAGTTTATTCTTCAACAAGTTTTTGACGCCGTTGTCGGGGATTGTTGATTTGATTATCAGCAAGGCAAAGGAGTTAATACTTTGGATAATTGTTTTTATTTTCTTTTTTGTTTTGTTTACAATTTAATTGCATTAATTTCCTTCATTTTTAAATATCGTTGATTTGCTACTTGCTATTCTCTTATTTTCTATTTATGCGAGGAAAACAAGCAGCTGAATTTTTGCTTGATCCTGAGATTGTGAAGACAGAAAAAGCAAATAGGAAGAAAGCAAAGAAAGCAAAGCAGCAAAAAATAATTCAAGAAAAATAGGAGTCTACTTCTTTTTCTAATACTCTCACAGTAGAGGTCATGACTGCACAACCACCACCTAGGTGGACTTTGGGAGATTTTGGCCAAAGGAATAACCGTCAGAGGTTGGCTATTGAGTATCAACCAGTGGAGGCAAATGCATTTGAGATCAGAACTTTAGAACTTCTTTATTGAATGTTCTCAATCAGAATCAATTTCCTGGAGCGGATAATGAAGACCCCAACCAGCACTTAGTGAATTTCTTTGAGATTTGTGGTACATTGAAGCTGGATGGTGTTTCTGAAGAAGCTAAGAGGATGAGATTGTTTCCTTTTACTTTGAGAGATAGGGCAAAGGATTGGTTACAATCACTTCCTCAAGGAAGTATTACTACTTGGAATGAATTGGAGGACAAATTTATGGACCGATTCTTTCCTACCTCCAAGTTCATCAAAAGAAAGGCTGAAATCACCAGCTTTGACCAAAAAGATGGAAAAAATCTTTATGAAGCATGGGAACGGTTCAAAGGGCTTTTGAAGAGGTGTCCCGACCATGGCTATGATGACTTAATACAAATGCAAACATTTTACCATGGGTTGAGACCAAATACAAAGATGATACTAGATGCTTCGGCAGGGGGTACAATGAATAATAAGATGGTTGAAGAAGCAAGAGAGTTAGTGGAAGCAATGTCTTCAAATGAGTATCTTATTCATCATGATAGAGGAGTGCAAGCAAGGAGGGATGTTTTAGAGCTAGAAGCCCATGATGCATTATTAGCCCAAAACAAATTTGTTTCACAACAATTAGAGGTTCTCACTAAACAGCTTCAAGCTTTACAAACAGGTTCCTCTCAATCTCATCATTCCAAGGCTGTGATGTAATGTATGAGGTGTGATTTTTGTGGGGGAGGACATGAGAATGGTAATTGTGAATCTCAAAGTGATTCAAATGAGCAAGCCAACTATATGGGAAATTTTCAGGGACAAAGAGGGAACCCTTATTCTAACACCTATAATGCAGTATGGAGGAATCATCCCAACTTTTCTTGGAAACAACATGAAGCTCCTCAATCAAGTAAACTTCCTCAACCACAGCAACCTAAAGAGAAACCTTCTGCTTTAGAAGAGCATTGACTTAATTCATGCATATGACCCAAACCAATTTCCAAAATTATGAGGTTCATTTCAAAAACCAAGAAGCATCCATCAAAAACCTTGAGAATCAAATTGGATAGCTCTCAAAGCAACTTGCTGAACAATCTAGGGGACAATTTTCTGAAAATACAGTGGATAACCCCAAAAATAAGTCATGCAAAGCCATAACTTTGAGAAGTGGGAAAACTGTCACACCGGATGTGGTGGAGCCATTAGTTTCAGGATCTGCTGAGACAAATGTGAGGGAGATGTTGGATGAAGAGTCAAATAAAAAGAGTGACATTGTGAACATAGAAGAAAATGAAAAAGAAGAAAAAGAAGTGGAGGTTGAAAATCAGAAAAAGGAGGATAAAAAGAGTTCTAACTTAGTAGATGAAGACTCCTTCTTAAGGAGAACAAAGCGTCAGATTTTGCAAGAAAGGGATAAGCCTCAAGTGATTCCACTATATGTGAAGTTACCATATCCTCACTTGAGCAAGAAAAAGGAGAAATAGGAGTAGTTTGCAAAATTCTTGGACATTTCAAACGTCTCCAAATCAACATTCCTTTTGCAGAGACATTAGAACAAATACCTACATATGCTAAATTTATGAAGGAATTGTTGACTAAGAAGAAGAAGTTCAAGGAAGATGAAACGATGACATTGACAGAATAGTGCAGTGCAATACTTCAAAGGAAGCTTCTCCTAAAATTGAAAGATCCGGGGAGTTTTACAATTCCATGCACTATTGGCAACATGACCATTGGTAAAGCTCTCTGTGACTTGGGAGCAAGCATAAATTTAATGTCATTGTCTATGCTTAAGAAGCTTGGGGGAGGTGAGGTCAAGCAAACAAGAATGGCTTTGTAACTTGCAGATAGGTCAATTAAACACCCCTATGGAGTCATGGAAGATGTGCTAGTAAGGGTCGATAAATTTATATTTCCAGCTGATTTTGTCGTGTTGGATATAGATGAGGATGCAGAGGTACCTTTGATTCTTGAAAGACCATTTTTAGCTACTGGAAGAGCCCTCATTGATGTCCAGCAAGGGTAGTTAATGCTGTGAGTGAAGGATGAGAAAGTCACCTTTAATGTTTTTGAAGCAATGCAATACCCGGATGATAAAGAAACTTCTTATCGGGTGGATTTGATTAATACTACAGTTGCAGAATCTATTCAGCACAATACTCTAACTACACCTCTTGAAAGAGTGATTGTGAATGCTATTGATAATTATGGTGAGGTAGATGATGAAATCATTAAGGAGTGTTTGCAGTATCTAGAAGCAAATCAAGCAAAGAGTGCTATCAGTAAGATGAAAGAATAGCTGAGTAATGACAAGGTGGAGGAAAGAGCAAAACTAGAGTTAAACCTTTGCTATCTCATTTGAAATATGCTTTTCTTGGCAATCAAGATGCAAATCCAGTGATAATCAGTAGTTCTTTATCAAAACTTGAAGAAGAGAAGTTTGTAAGAGTACTCCGAGAGCACCAAACTACAATTGGATGCACTATATCTGACTTAAAAAGAATAAATCCAGCTTTTTGTATGCATAAGATCAAACTCGAGGAGGAATTCAAGCCAGTGGTTCAGCCACAAAAAAGGTTAAATCCCACAATGAAAGAAGTAGTGAGAAAGGAGGTGCTGAAACTCCTTGAAGCCGGAATGATTTATCTTATTTCAGATAATGCTTAGGTGAGTCCGGTTAAGGTTGTTCCTAAAAGAGGAGGTATGACTGTGGTGAGGAACAAGAAGAATGAATTAATTCCCATTAGAACAGTCACTGGTTGGCGTATGTGTATCGACTACAGGAAGCTCAACCAAGCTACCCGGAAGGATCATTTTCCCCTCCCATTCATAGACCAGATGCTTGAGAGATTATCTGGACAAGCCTATTATTGCTTCCTTGATGGCTATTCCGATTATAATCAAATTACAGTCAATCCTGAAGACCAAGAAAAGACAGCATTTACCTGTCCCTATAGAGTTTTTATATATAGATGGATGTCTTTCCGTCTTTGCAATGCTCCCGCTACTTTTCAGAGGTGTATGCTTTCCATCTTTGTTGATATGATTGAAAAATATATAGAGGTCTTTATGGATGATTTTTCTATTTTTGGTACTTCATTTGATCATTGTTTGTTTAACCTCATTAATGTTCTTAAGAGATGCATGGAAACCAATTTAGTCTTAAATTGGGAGAAATGTCATTTCATGGTGTAGGAAGGCATTGTATTTGGTCACAAGATTTCAGCCAGTGATATGGAAGTAGACAAGGCCAAGATTGAAGTGATAGAGAAATTACCTCCACCATTGAATGTGAAGGGCATGAGAAGTTTTTTAGGCCATGCTGGCTTCTATAGAAGATTCATTAAAGATTTTTCAAAAATTGCAAAGCCATTATGCAATCTGCTCATTAAGAATTCTTTTTTTGATTTTGATAATGAGTGCTTGCATGCTTTTAATCTTTTAAAGGACAAATTGATTTCTGCTCCTGTTGTTGTAGCCCCTGATTGGGAGTTACCATTTGAACTTATATGTGATGCAAGTGACTATGCAGTAGGAGCTGTATTAGGGCAAAGAAGGGATAAAATTTTTCATGCAATTTATTATGCAAGCAAGGTCCTTAATGAGAACCAAATTCATTATGCCACAACTGAAAATGAATTGCTTGCCATAGTATTCGCCTTGGAGAAATTTTGTTCTTATTTGATTAGATCTAAAATTACTGTGTTCACTGATCATGCAGCAATTAAATATTTGCTAACTAAGGGAGAATCAAAACCTAGACTGATTAGGTAGATTTTATTGTTGCAGGAATTTGATCTTGAAATTAAAGACAAGAAGGGAAGTGAAAATGTGGTAGCAGACCACTTGTCCAGGCTAGAGAACTTAGAAGTCACTGCTAAAGAAAGAGATATCCTTGAGGAGTTTCTAGATGAGAAGTTGTTTGTAATTGAAGAGAGGCCATGGTTTGCTGATATGACTAATTTCAAGGCTGCTAATGTTATACCAGAAGACTTTACATGGCAACAGAAAAAGAAATTGTTTCGAGATGCCCAATATTATATTTGGGATGATCCATTTCTTTTTAAAATTGGCCCGGATGGACTTCTCAGGAGGTGTGTCTCACAAGATGAAGGGCAGAAGATACTTTGGCACTATCATGATTCCCCTTATGGAGGGCATTTCAATGGAGAACATACTGCTGCTAAGGTATTACAGTCTGGATTTTATTAGTCATCTATCTTTAAAGATGCATATAACCATATAAAGGCTTGTGACAAATGCCAAAGAACAGGCAACATCTCAAAAAAGAGTGAAATGCTCTTAAATTCCATTTTAGAAGTTGAATTATTTGATTGTTAAGGCATTGACTTCATAGGGCCATTTCCTTCTTCCTACTCCAATCGGTACATTTTAGTGGTTGTTGACTATGTCTCAAAATGGGTTGAGGCCATAGCCACTCCTGTAAATGATGCTCAAACAATGGTCAAATTTGTCAAAAAGAACATTTTTTCTAGATTTGGAGTTCCAATGGTGTTGATAAGTGATGGAGGAACTCATTTCTATAATAACCAGCTGCAAAATGTTCTTTCTAAGTATGATGTTAAATACAAAGTGGCTACTCCCTACCATCCTCAATGCATGGCCAAGTAGAGACATCAAATAGAGAAATCAACAGAATTCTGGAGAAGAAAGTTGATAATTCAAGGAAGGATTGAGCAAATAAATTAGATGATGCCTTATGGGCATATAGGACAGCCTACAAAACACCTTTAGGCTTGTCACCATATCAGTTGGTTTATGGTAAGTCTTGCCATTTACCAGTAGAACTTGAGCACAAGGCATATTGGGCCTTAAAGTTCTTGAATTTTGATCCTACCTTGAGTGGCGAAAAGAGAATTAATCAGTTGCATGAACTGGATGAATTGCGTGTGCACGCATATGAGAATATGGGGATATATAAGCAGAAGATAAAGGTCTATCATGACAAGTACATCTCACAGAGAAACTTTCATCCTGGACAACGGGTGCTGTTGTTTAATTCACGACTGAGGTTGTTTCCAGGAAAATTGAAGTCTAAATGGTCAGGACCATTCACTGTCAAATAAGTGACACCATATGGAGCAATAGAAGTGGAAGATTCAGTTTCAAAATGATCTTTCAAAGTCAATGGTCAGAGGTTGAAACCTTATCTTGGTAGGGTGACAGAAAGAGCACAAGTTGCTCTTATTTTGCATGAGCCATAAAAATCATAAGGCATCGAGCTAACGACGTTAAACTAGCGCTTCTTGGAAGGCAACCCAGGCAACTTTTCTTTCTTAATCATTTTGAATTCATTTTGAGTAGAAATTTTCTTTGTTTTGTTTTTGTCAAAATGAAATGTTAGTTGTGATCTGATTTGGTACTTGTTGCTGCAGGGATAATGATGAAATTCTGTTATTTTTAAGCAAGGAATGAACTGTTGAAAGTCAGAATTAAAGAAGCAGAAGTTTAGTCCCTTGCCAGGCAAATGTATTTGAACGCCCAGCGATATCAGTTTTTAGTCACAATCGCTAAGCAAGGAATCATGATCGCAAGGCAAATTGAAAGGCAAAAAAAAAAAGTTCAGAACTGAAGCAGTGTGCCATCGCTAGGCAATAAGTCCTCATCGCGAGGCGAATTTTCTCTAATTTGCTTCTGACTTTCATTGCCAGACGAGAAGGGATATCTCGCCAGGCGAGAGATTGACTTGAACAACCCAGATTTGAATCAGGATGCATCGCGGGGTGATAATTCTTTATCGCGCGGTGAATTTCTGGTAAGTTGTTTCTGACTTCAATCGCGAGGCATTGCCGAGGCCATTGCAAGGCGATATGTGATGTGAAAATTCAAAGTTCTTCCCAGTGCTCATCGCCTCGCAGTAATTCTCCTATCGCGCAGTGAATTTCTGCCCAAATGCTACTGACTTATATCGCAAAGCGAGGATGAAGCCTTCGCGAAGCGAGATGGGACGAGTAAATTCAGGTCTCTTTTCCAGTATCCATTGCCTCGCGAGATGTCTTCATTGCAGGGCGAATTTCCAGCAAGAGCTTACTGACTTTTATCGCGAGGCGATGATTTTTAATCATAAGGCAATTTGAAAGACTAGATTTCTATGTACTTCCAAGAGAGCCATCGCCAGGCGAGCAGTTTTCATCGCGAGGCGAATTTCAAGCCCGAGCTCTCTGACTTATATCGCTAGGCGATGGTGTAGCATTCACCAAGCGATGGCTCGATGACCATCTCTCACTCTGTCCAGTGTGTTCCATCGTGGCGCGATATTTTGTTATTGCTAGATGATGGGTCGTATTCTTTAAATAGTTAGTCATTTGAAGTGTTTTCCCACGCATACATTCCACATTCTCTGCTAGGGTTTTCACTTGGTTCTTCACTTATCCTAAATTTCCTTCATTTCTCTAATTCTAACCCATTCTTCACATTTCATTTCTCTGCCATCCATCCTCAGGTATGTCTTCTCCTCTATCTTCACTCTAGGGTTCATGAAAATGTTCATTATTGTGAAGGTTCTCTTCTATTCTTTTTCTCATAATGCTGTCATGCTGAGCCCACGAGTTGTGCTGGATACCAAGTGATTTTCATAGTATTGTGTGACTGAAATAAGTTGTGGATTTATGATTTTGGTTCAAGTTGTGAATTTATGGAATGGTAATGTACGGGCATCTTTGTTTCCAATTTTCCCATTGCATATACTTCACCCACCACATGTTTGCTAAATTCTCAATGATATTTGTCTCTTTGCTTGTTATTGCCAAAACATGTTTTTGAGGTTGTGCACTCTTTTGTAAACTGATTACATGTTCAGTTACTTCTTGATTGTGCATGAAGCCTTGTGTACATAAATAGAATTGCATGATAACACATTGTTTCTAAGTTATTTATTGCATGTTCTGACTTAAGTTAAGGAGTGACCTTCTTTTTTTTTTGGCACTGCATGACCTTCAATGATTGAATGCTATATTTCATTTTCAAAACATGGCATCAAAACAAGGAAAACAGAAAAAGAGGAAGCGGGTTGAAGAGCAAGCACCTGAGTTTATAGAGCATCTGTACTACTCTTTTGAACATCAAGAAATGTTTAAATCTATCATCAGCAAGAAGAAGATCATCGCTGACAGAACCTTTGATTTCCATCAGAAGTCCATACCAGCGATTCAGTCTGACATTGCTTGGAGGAAATGGGGAAAGCTGACTAGATTTATCAATGATCATTGTTTGGAAATTGTACGGGAGTTTTATGCTAACGCCTACAGAGTTCCAAGCACATCTCGTGTCTATGTTAGCTATGTCAGAGGCAAATCCATCAATTTTACTGGGCAATGCATTAATGAAGTTCTGAGTCTTCCCATTCCACAGGAGTGCGCTTATAAGACCAGAACAGATAGGGTGATTGATTATAATGAGTTGCTTGAGTACCTATGCAGGCCAGGTGCAGAGTGGTTTAAAACCTGGGACAATATTCCCCGGAGATTCAAAAGTGTGGATATGAAACCACTCGCCAAGGCGTGGTCTGCATTTGTTCATCACACTATCCTTCCTTGTTCAAACAGCTCGGATGTCATCATTCACAGAGCACAACTCATTATTGCACTCATGAAGGGTGAATCCATCAACCTTAGTGATATCATTGCTAGGGAAATGCTCCAAATTACGAATGATGATACTAGCACTCTGGCTTACCCATCTTTAATTTGCTTGTTGTGTGCTAAAGCGGATGTTCCTGCATCAGATACTGATACCATTGGGAAGCCCACAGCACCAATTACAGCACAATGGATAAGGAAACAACCATTGGGACCAATTGACACTGCACTGACACTGGAGCTACAAGAAAAGGAACCCAGGGCACCTGCATTAGCTCCTAAGCTACTATCTTTGGCTGATATATAGCAGCAGCTTTCCACTATTCAGGCCACGTAGGCTCTTCATAGTCAGCACATTCAGTCTCTTGGAAGGTTGAATGCTCTGTGTTTCCAGTCTATGAGTAACATCGAGTTGATGATGAGATCTCGGGCTCCAGAATGAGGATTTGATTTATCCTTGCTAGATGATGTGTCGCTTGATCCTTCCACCGAGCAATACTTCCAGAGTATGATGCAACCGTTTATGGGGCATAGCCATGGTGCTGGTGGGTCTGGAGTTGCTGCACCAGATGTTGAGGAGGAACCAGTCGATAATCCTATCCAGGCGTATCAGGTTGCTGAGGATGATGAGGAGCAATTAGAGGGTGATGTGGAGAGAGCTCAGAAGCATTCGGATGATTAGACTGTTGCTGAGGATGTGGGGAACTCAGAGGATGCTGTTACAGAGCGTAATGCTGGGGTTTAGCTGATGAGTCAATTAAGGGCGTTTATTTTTTTTATTTTGCTATTCTCTTGCCAAATTGAACTCGTTTGTTACTTTTCATTATTCAGGTTTTGTTAGATGGTGACTGTTAATTCTCTTGACTGTTGTGTCTGCATTAAACTCATTCCTTGCATAAATTTTAAATCTTGCATACAATTGTGAACTTGACACTTAGTTTTACATGAGTTGTATAATTAAGGAGTTAAAATTTTGCTTGAGTGTGTACCTTTTTCAGCAGCTCACTGTAACTTTTATCAAGGTGAAATTGATTGTTACATGTCTTTCCTCACTCTCACACACACTTGTAAGTACTTGGGCCTAAACACTATCATTTCTTTCATGTGTGTTTCCATTGCATGTGACATTTTTCAGAACTTGATTTAGTTCTTAGTTGTTTTTACTTGCTTGTTCAGTCACACTGAGGCATTTTTTTTTCTTGTTCTTAACTAGAGCCTACATAAACCACCTATATATTATGATCCTTTGCTACTCCCTTGAGCCTTTAGCCTTTCTTTGATCTTACCCATCATTACAAGCCCAGAACTGGAAAACCATTGTCCTTACTTGCTTGGAGTTAGGTTTGGGTCATTTCATGGCATGTCTTAGCAAATTCTTAAGTTTGGGGTTGCTTGAGGGCAAGCAATGTTTTAAGTTTGGGGTAGTTGTGGACTTTTCCTTGTCCAATTTTGAAAAAAAACAAAAAACAAAAAACAAAAACAAAAAAGAAGAAGAAGAAAATAAAATATATGAAAATAAAATAAAATAAAAATATAAAAAATATATGAAAAAATAAAAAAAAAAGAAATAAAAAATTTACATTTTATTCTTTTTTTTATTTCTTTTATTTTGAAGAATTGTTTTGGGAAATTTGGTACTGATGAAATTGAAGGATGACTTATGAGTGTCATGAAATGACTTATGTCTAATTCCAAGTACAAAAAGCCTCTTGTCCAAATGATTTTTTATCTTTACCTAGGCCCCATTATAACCCAAAAAGACCTTTTTTAGTGTGTGTGTGCATTGCATTGCATTTACTTCTCTAAAACTTTGTTAAGCTTATGGTAAGGTGCTGCTTGTGATGTGAATTGAGTGTAAATAACACCTCTAA
The DNA here is from genome assembly GCA_029884595.1 of Ormosia semicastrata. Lineage (NCBI taxonomy): Eukaryota > Viridiplantae > Streptophyta > Magnoliopsida > Fabales > Fabaceae > Ormosia > Ormosia semicastrata. Next base: position 7,540,108 of record JAQQTO010000046.1, on the reverse strand, counting down.
ACACTTGAGTTGAGTGAAACACCTTTTCTGGAGAGGAGTAGTGAGGATGGATTTGTTGCTTTTAGTGGATCCATGGTTCTGGTTACATAAAGCTATGATGATTGAGAAACATAAATGCAAAAGAGTAAGTGAATTGATTGTGTAATGATTGATGAAACTTTGGTGGATTGTTTAATTTTGTGACTAAGTTTGAATGGATTGTTTGAAAAATGAATCAAAACTTGGTTTTATTCTCCGACCTTTGTTTGAAATTGGTTGTTTGCTTGAGGATAAGCAAAACTCTAAGTTTGGGGTTGTTTTGAATCTCTAGCACAAGTAAGTTTTTTGGTCAAATTAGTTTTAGAATTAAAGAATTTAGGTAGAATTTAGATAACTTTTCATTATTTTTTAGTATTATAGGTTTTTTATGTTCATTGGCTAATGGAATGAAAAACTTAGATTGAAACAGGTTGGTTTTAACTTGGAAGAAAGAGAAAAATCTCATTCATGCGTCCATCGCGAGGCGAAAGTTCTCCATCGCTAGGCGAGAGTGCGTTCCATCGCGAGGCGAGGAACATCCATCGCGAGGCGAGCTATTGATTGGAAGGATCTTTGGAGTTGCTGGATCTTGCCTAACACGCGGGCCATCGCGAGGCGATGATTGGCCATCGCGAGGCGATGACCGTTATCCAGCCAATTTTAAAAGCCAAACGAAACGCTGGACAAAGGCATTCTATAATTTTCATTCTTTTTTTCTGGATTCCAAAATTTTGGGGTTTTTACCCAGAGCTCTGCTAGGGTTCCATCTTCTTCCATCTCCATTGATTATTCAAGCTTGGGAATAAGAATTTGAAGGATCAATGACTTCTTCTTCTTCCATTTGTTTGATTTCTCTCATCTCTTCTCCTTTCATTATGAGTAGCTAAATCTTTTTGAGTTAGGGTCAGATGAACATTGTGGAAACTCATGTAATCTATTTTACTATTTTAATACAAGTTAATTTCATGTATTTGAGCATCTTACTCTTTGCTTAATGCTAATCAATACTTGATCACTATTAGTTTGATTTTGGATATTTCTTCTAATTGGAAAATTGGTTGGGATGCTGAAATTGAGTTGGGTTGACATGATTATGATTGAATATAGGAATATATCATTGTAATTATGTGTTCCACTAAATCTTTGTTATTAATACTTAATCTGGATTAACAATTACCTAAGGAATTGAGTTTTGTATTTTGGGTTAAAGGGGATTTGAATCAAGGAATTGATCTAAGTCTAATTTATTGATTGGAACTTCACATGCATGATTATCACTTGTATTGAGAGTAAATCAGTAGCATAAGAGGGTAAACAATGGGATTCGGACCCTAGCCGCTTTTCTCGATAGACTTTCTTCTCCTTAAAAATTCAAAAATATTCTTTAATTTGTTAATTATTCTGTTTTAATTCATTCCACTTATAATTATTTAAAACCAATACATTTCAAGTTACCAAAATTTTATTTTCAGTTCAAGTAGAAACACTCTTTTCTATTGTGTTGATAAAACAATTACAATCCCTGTAGAGACGATATCTCTTTTCTCATCATTATATTACTTGTTGCGATTCGGTGCACTTGCCGAATTAGTTTGTTCTTCAACAATGCTCGTCAATATGATACTAAGATGAATGAATTATAAGTTCCTGCACTTCATATTATTCCTTATATTCAATGCTTGAATTCTTTATTCATGTACCTTTTGTGTAATTTGATGCCTTGCAAATTAAATTTGCAGGCTTTCCACTGATGGACAAGAATTCTTTATTTCATGTTATGTTTTTATTAGATTGAGTGTATTACTCTCAGAGTACATAAGAACGTCTCCATGTGTGTTTGTAAATTAACTGATCTTGAGTTTGACTTATGTATGCTCCTGAGCTTGGTTGTTTACGTGTTTAATTACCTAATGCATATAATGTTTTGTGATCTCAATTTGTTCGTCTAATTCTCTTTAATTTTTATTATCAATACCAGCATCCTATTATTCATTTATATAGGAGATTTTGCATAAAATTCGTTAATGTTGTCATTTCCTTTTCTTGTATATCAAACTTTATGGCAAGGGTTCAATCCTTGGATACAAGAGGTAAATGTTTTAATTTTGGACTAATTTCACAAATTTTTTTTTTTGCTCCCAACTTTATATTTTGTGTTTTGTGGCTGTGAAGACTTCCTGAAGTGTGTATAATAACTGTTTTGGGTTTATGTTTATACCTTCATTTCAATTTAATGCATATAATGGATATGGAAATAGACAGTTTGGTTTGATTTGTGCTAATGAAATGGTAATGTTGTTCAGGTCCAAGTCAAATCAATACCCAAACACCTCTCTTATCCAGATTGAAGGAGTAAATTCTAAGGAAGAGGTTGCATGGTACCATGGCAAGCGCATGGCATACATTTAGAAAGCCTCATGGTAACAATGGTATTGTCTGCGCCAAGTTCAAGTCAAACCTGCCACCCAGATCGATGGTAATTGCATAGACTTAGGAATCAATAATTTTTGTTAGATAATTTTGTTTATGATTTTCTAATTTGAGTTTTGATCTATTTGCAGGGAGCAAGGGTAAGAGTGTTTATGTATGCAAGCAATATATGAGGTAATTATATGCCTTTTTATTGATACTTGTAGACTTTCTTTGCTCGTCTTAAAATCATGTCTGTTGTGGCATTTGAAGTGATGAGTAAGTCTAGCAGTAATTGTTGTCTACTTTCATTTTGTTGCATATGTTAGTTGAATAAAATAATTATTTAATTGAAATTTGTTGAGACTACACCAATTTTTGTTATCAAAATGTTCACCATTAGTCTATTTGAGAATAACTAATGTCCAATGCCCTTATTATATGCTACGTGATTTATATGAATAAATTAACTAATGTACATATAAAAATGGCATCAACTTTTTTTTTCATTACATATATGCCCGCAGATTTTGTATTTTAAATTTACCTTAGTTTGTGTTTCAAAATTATTTACTTACTAGAAAAGAACGAAATGGACCAATGGTATAGAAATCAACATACTTTCTAAAAAAAATTGTTGTTTTGAAACTGAATACATCTTTGGTGGGGGTACATTTGTAATGTTCTTGTAAAAAATAAATGTTGCTCTTGTTTAAAACTTTTCCACAAGATCATGTGTGATATTTTATTATTGTTCTAAAGGTTTTGAGAGGCACTACAACAAAAAAGTCTTTTAGCGGCAATAAATATACCTTTTAGCGGTAATAAGAATTGTCGCAAAAACCGTTACCAGTAATTAATTAATTACCGTTGTATCCAGTGTCGGTAAAGGTTTTTCCGGCCATTATATAGAGTGCCAATAAAGACCACTTTTATGGCCGGTAAAAGTAATGCCTTTTAGTGATAATTATTTACCGGAAATTATAGTGACAACTAAAACAGCCTTATGTTTGCCTTTTTTCATATCTTTAACGGCCTTTATTATTACCAATAAAGATCGATTTTATTGTCAGTAAAAAATATATCTTTTACTGACAATTGTAATGGTGGCTAAAACAACTCCAAGTTTGTCTTTTTCAATATCTTTTAACGGCCTTTGTTATTGCTGGTAAAGACCCATTTTATTATCGGTAAAAATTATGCCTTTTACTGACAATTGTTATGGCTACTAAAACTGTTTCAAGAATTGTCAACCCCATGTTAAGCCTATTCTTTTTTGGTACAAAAATGTTATGCCTATTTGTCATTCAAAGTGAGATTTCAACGTCATTAACAAAATTTTTAGTAATAATAATATTTGCCTCTAAAGAACTGAAATCATAACATATAAATATTCTTAAATACAACATACTAGAATTCATTCTAAAAGCAAAATATATTTCATTAAATCCACAATAAAAAAGAACATTCATAACATTTACAATGTCAACAATGAAACATAAAAAATATACCGTCTAATAACTAGTGATATCAAATAATCATAGTACAAGATAGTAGGTAGTCCATAAACAAATCTTTAACTCTTGATCATAATGAAGTCTTTCACATGCGAAATTTCTCAAAATCATAGTGTACGACTTGCAATGATAAAATAAAAATAATGTGTCATTCAGATATAGTTCATCAACCTTAATTAGAAAATACTAATGAAATTTAAAATATATAATTATATGTCCAAAATCAATTAGCAAAAATTCATTTTAATTACAAGTCTATAAATTTTTTTTTTCATACAATGCAACATAGAAAAGTTAACTAAAGGTACAAATCTAAAACAAAGATGTCAACTATATGCCTATACCACACAAGAGGATGAGTCTAGTGTTAAATACTTAACAAATGATGAAAATATAAATTCATGAAAATATACTTAACAATTCATGAGTAAACACATTGCAGAAACACAGTTTTAGTTCAGAGTTTCTTCCAACTTACAACAATTTTATGTCTTGTATAACATGTAGATCCCAAGTCTAAAATCAAAAGGTATTTTACAGTCAACCTCAACCAATGTGAAGTAAAATCATCAGTAGGTATATTGGAGTTTGAAATTATCATGGATAAAGTTTCTTCACAGGTACTGTTCCACTTATGAAGAAGATTCAGCATCACCAATGCAGATATAAAAGACATCTGCAAAAACTTGACACATAGTTTGCATTGATTTGCTCTCTGTAGGCTACAAAGAAAATGTAGTTAATTTTGGATTACCATGAAGTTATCCCTATCTAAAATTTATAACTATCTCTAAACAGAGAACCACAAAAATATGGTCTCTAGCATGCCATACTAGCATATGAATTTATCAATATTACCAAAACTGTAGAGACTACATCTTGATCACTACAAAAATATCACATCTATGTTATGGACATATCAAATATATACCTTCACTGCTTCAATATAATGAAAAGAAGCTTCATTATAACAACCAACAGAATGAGCATATTAGCCTCTAAGCATCTCAATGATGCACTCACATGCCTGTAATATAATTGGAAACCACATAAACCAATTTTTCATTTGTACCAAAGCCTGAAAAATTGAAGAAAATATCACTAATGATTTTAATTCTAGAGCATAACAGGACGCAAGTTCACTGCCAACTTTTTAAATCCTCTAGTATAAGAAAAAATCACTAAAAGCAAGTCAGCTAATAAGGTGGATTATTAATTGAGATTTCAAATTTTATGGAATAAAATGCAAGCTATCACGTCTTCTCACCCTTAGAGCTAACAAAATATACTAAAAGAATATAACCAACCTCTTGTGCTTCTACGAACTCTGCTCGTGTGAACTTTATGGCCACTTTGTTTTCAAGAAAATGAATTAGTACCATTAAGAACACACCATCCATCTAGATAGAAGAGTGTTTCTACATCTACTGTTCACTATAGTAATTGCTGGAAAAATTGGATATATACAATTATACATAGAGTATTTCACTATCAAAGTAACCTAAGTATAAAGAAATCTTTACATATACTGCCATCCTATTTTTTATAAGTTACCTCTCTAAATTGGTCATTTTTAAACGTCTTTCCAAGGAAGGCTTAGAATAACAATGTAATAGTAGGAAAAATATGTCATTAAAGACCCATTAAAATCAAAAGTTTATAAACTTAAATTTTAATTTGATAAGGAGTAGGGAGAAAAGAAAAAGATCCAGAAACCTTCATACCGGGACAGAGCTTTATCTACTTGTTCCTACAATTTATATTTTAAGAAGACTACAATAACTCGACCCAAAATTTAAGTCACCAAAACTAGCAATGGCCTAGTAGCTTGTGCACCGTGCACAAATATCTTCCATGATGTAATAACCAAAAAACACTAAATAAAATAGTCTCAGCTCCTCCCTCAAATAACATAACCATTGTTGCATTAACTACAAACTAAACTTAATAGATATTCTTAACAATAAATATCTTTTAATGCATTTCAAAATCCATATTTGTCCCTTGATGCCTATTCTGCCACTTGAAAATGGTCCTACTCTAATCAATTATATAATGAATACTGAATCATTATGCTATAGATACAAAGTAGAAAACTCAGTAACGGGGCAATACATAAAAAACAATAACAACTTTAATTTGTATGAGTGTATCCAACATAAGATCAACTAATGCAAAAAGTATGTTATGAAAGGGACCTCTTATATTGGAGGTAGAACACCTTAGAATCGCCGGAGGAAGCGGAAGGGATAAGGCGTGAGTCGAGGAGCTTGAAGATGTCGTCACAGATGTTGGAGAGCTCCGCCTCGATCTTGGATAGGTAGTCCCAGATGACAGTAATGTGGTCCTCGTTGCCTCGGCTCTCCTCGTTATGCTCGATTGATGAGACGATGCGCCACGAGGCGCGTCGGGCTTCAATCATGTTCTTGTACGCGACGAAGAGGAGGTTGTGCTCCTCGACGGTGAGTTCCTCGTTGTCAACGGTGGCGACGATGACGACCTTCTCTATGAACTCCACCATATCTTCGTAGTGCTAGGCTTTCTTCGCGAGCTTCGCCATGTACACGTTCTCTTCACAAGGGGAAGGTTGGGGTTACCATGCCTGGGAATTGGAAATAGTTAAAACCAGACCTAGGATCTTCAATGCCTCTATGCCAGGTAACTCTTCCAATTTCAATCCCAACAAAGAATGAAAATGGCATCGGGAATTAGGTTCAGCAATTGGGGAATTGGGGTTTCTGATAGAGAATGGTGGTGAGAGTGGAGAGAAAAGAAAATTATTGGACAAAATGATAGATAATGGTGCTCTTCTTTTCAGAATCTAGAAGGAAAAATATTGTAAGGAATGGAAAAATTGTTCCCGCGGATGAAATTTTGGCCTCCATTTGTTATATTTGTCACCAAAATTAGGATTTTTAGTGGCCAATGTTCATTTGTCAAAAATTCATCTATTTAAAAAATGTATTACCGACAATTAGTATATGGCAGCTAAAGAATTGCCGCTAAAGCTCTTTTTTGTTGTAGTGAGGCCTTCTGCAATCCATCAAAAGGGAATTGTTCTTTTTGCAAAGGTCTGGATGTGATTCAACAGGCTCAATCTGGAACTGGGAAGATAACAACATTCTATTATGGAATTTTGCAGTAGCTTGATTATGGATTGGTTCAATGTCAGGCTTTGGTTCTCGCAACAACGAGGGAGCTAGCACAGCAGATTGAGAAGGTTATGCGAGCTCTTGGTGATTACCTTGGTGTTAAGGTTCATGCTTATGTTGGTAGGACAAGTGTTCATGAGGATCAATGAGAGGATTGCATACTTTAGAAGCTTAAATGGCCCAAATGGCTTCCGTGCTTCGAAGCGTTACGAGTCACATTCTAGCTGACCTTGGCAATATCATAGATTCACAGGTATTCATTCAAAAAATATTTTATAAATTTCCTTAAGATACATATAATAACCAACTTTAGTGATCAATTACTTTAAGTGTACAAAAAATATATTTATCTTGAATTAAAAGTTTAAGTGTTTACCAATTTGGTTTTTAATTCCTGCCAACACATTTTAGTTTTATTTTTGATTGGGTATTATCTATTTCAGTTTCCTGATCAAGCCAGTGGTGAGGCTTCACCAGCAGAGGGTGCAATACGTTCTTCATCAGCTAGTCATGAACCACGTTCACATCAATAGATGATACCTTTTGTATTTAGCCTATGGACAACTACTTGTTTGTTTGGAGTAGCAGTTTCTACAACTATTTGACAATCTCATGAACATCTGGATATTTCAATACTTGTAATAGTTATTTTGTTACTTAATTTGGTACTAGTTAATGTGCTACTTAACTTACTACAATGTCATTTGCTTCTTATTATATTTAATTTAGTATTTGATATATTTGGAGTATATTTTTTATGTGTTGTTGAATATTAGTTCTAAATAGGTTAAATATCAAATGTAAAAACGAGCTAAATACAAAAATAAATGGTTTCTGTAAGTATTATAGTCAAATAGCGGCGATTTTGAATTGTCGCTAAATTAAATAAAATTTTATTATTCCTTTCATTGAGTGGCAGTTTACTAAGTTACGACATTTCATAATTTGAAATTATAATGACAGATTTTAACTGCCACTAATAAATTTAATTAAAAATTGTCACTAAAAATTTTAATTTTTAGCCATTGTGAGCCTTTTGCGGCGATTACAAATCGCCACATAAAATTCAAACAATTTAAAAGTAAAATGGTGAAACTGCCTCAAAAACAAGGAATCATCAAATATTTCACCCGTTGTGGCGGTTCCAACTACCAATAAATAATCAATTAGCGGCAGTTATTCCCGTAGTTGGTCTTAATCGTCATAAATTAACCTTGCGATGATGTAAATTGTGGTGGTTAACAAACTGTCACAAGTAGAATTTAGCAACAATTGTTACCGCCATTAAGTACCTGTCACAAAATGACCATTTTTTTTGTAATGGCCCGCTGCCTACCGAGTCTAGGTCCTATGGAATTGTCATCCTACTGTCCTACAATTAAATTTGTACCGAAGGATACCCGCACGACAAATTCCTGGGCGGTCTAATTCCCCAGCTTCACATGGCCATCATTATCAGGCATTGCCGAACAACAAATAAGAAATGCCATGAAAGTTTTTGCAGCTACACTTGGACGTAATATGATGAGGTGGTATGATTTCCTTCATGTCTCTTTTGAACTCTTCTGTTTGTTTTTTTGTTTGTTCGCTTTCAACCACCATGGGGAATTGATCAAAACGTAGACGACTTGTACTGAATTTATCTTAAATCACATTATAGGGTACAATAAAACCATGCATCTTAAATATTTGTCCTTTTTTATGCTTCACTTGGTTTCTCTCAAACACTAAACTACCCTTTCATGCTAGGAAGGAAATGTGTTCAATGGGCAAACACCCATTCCAGTTGTCAAAACCTAACAAGAACAATGACCATTCTTCGTCTTGGCCTTGTCCTTTGCTTCTGACCTTGGTCGACTGATCTTCATGATTAGATTGATTATTTAGAGGTACTTATGCTATACATCATGGGTTGGCTTTTCTCTGATGAAAGGGAGTTGATGATTTTATTTTGTTGTGTTAGCATTTTCGGGTGAGCATGACAATTGACGACGCAATAAGAAAGGGAGAGTCATTCCTCTTTCAGAAATGTTAGAAACGTTCATACCATTAGACAAAAATACGAAGTATCATAAGCCCGTGGATCAAATCAAGATAAGAACTTTGGTTAATATATAAAAATGGGTTTTGTTAACACTATAATAGAAAGTTTTAAATAAAAAAATAAAGATTTTTCAGTTTCTAATGTAATAAGTGATTTATTTTTATTTAAAATATCTTATTTTAAATTCTTTAATAAGTGTACTAAAGACACTTATTAACAATACCCTATATAAATTAATATGATATTTATAAGAAAAAATTATATTTGATGCACTATAAATGTAAATTTTTTTACATAATCATCTAATGATGTATTAATATATTATTAAAATATTAAAACTTTTTAGAGAGTCATTCTCATAGTTAAACTTTTTTAATGAATTTTGGTCTTTAATTAGGATATCCTAATAAGTATTATTATAAGACTAACTTCTCCAGTACTATCACAACTAGAAGACTCTCTCTCAACAATTTTTTTATGATTTGATAATATCATGATTAGATGATATTATAAAAATTTTACATTGATAATGTATCAAAATTAAATCCTAAATTATAATGTAAGCTTTCAATTCAATAAAAAAATTTACAATATTCATCTTATAAAATGGTGCTACATAGCCATAATTAGGTAGGCAGAATTTAAGGGGATTCAAATATTCTATCTCATTTTCCTATCATATTCCATTCAATGTATCATCAATTAATTGCATACAATTGAGCAAAAAAGAGGGGAAAAAATCTTCCTTAGTTATCAATTTGTTTTTAAGTTCTCAGCATTTGATTGAAGATAGGGAATGATACATTAAAAGGTGACATAAGATTTGATTCTAATTTAGGGATTAATGTTGAATAAGACAAAGTGGTAAGATAATTCATTTTCCATCCAAGATTAAACATTACAAGTCATTAAATACTCTAACCGTCTATATCTAATCTAAATTTAATTATATAATATCATACATATAATATCTAATATGATGACACAAATTTATTGTGTGCCATGTATTATGTTTTCAATAGATTTGTTTACAACTCTCAAAAGATAAAAGAACTTTTTCTCTCATTCCAATTTTTTTTCTTAATAGTACAATAGAAGTTTGAGCTTATGACCTTCTAAAAACTACCCAAAATTCTCACCAATAATAACATAATCCTAATGACTCAGCTAAAAAAAAAGACATAATCCTAATTACTTATTTCTCCTCTCATTATGGTTATCTTATTCTGGCTACATAACATTAATTTTTCAAAAATTATATTTATTTGAAATATAATCAAGCACTCGCCAAAATTATGGGAAAGATAAACTGTCCTGAGCACAATAATTTAGTTATTGGATTGATGTCTTCCTCTCAATAAAATGTTAAATTTCAGGGTCTGAAAATTTTCAAACTTCTCTTTAAGCTGAAGATCCCATATCCCATATTCTTAAATCTTAACGTCCTGATTTATTTTGTGAAGAGTCGGGGATAGACAAAGAAGAATGGTAGCTGGTATGTGTCGTCTCATTTTGTAAACTGATTGTTATGATCATCAAAACTCAATTAATTGCTAACTTATTTTGGACTAAATTTCTCCCTTTTTCTTTAGGGGTGGTGGGGACTGAGGGGTTGAGAAGGAGAGGAGAAATTGGTTCTGGTGCGCGAGAGTAGCAGAGAGCTCTGAGCGGAACCAATTTTCAGTGGCCACTGCCAAAATGTACATATCCAACAAAAACTGATTACAGGCACATGATTTTCTGCTTGAGAGTGGACCCGTGACACAAGTAGCTAGATGCAATGCTCCAGCCACTACATATGTGCAGCCGATCAATTAGCTAGGTTGTTGAACCATTTATCTCTGCGTATTTGTTTTAGAGTTTTACCTCCTTTTTTTCCACTTAGTCCAGTGCCCCATTATATCGTTGTGGACTTGTGGGTACCAATAGACTAAATAGTACGTATTATAGCATTTATTTTCATTGAAAGTTTCAAAATCTGTGGTCCTTGTTAAACCATGTAATTCAGCTTATTTTTAGCTTCCTCATTCCTTACATAGGTTTGGTAAGATTAAAATTAATCAAAATCATTACCATGATAAAAATTATGATCAATTTCATTGTTAGGATATTCATTCATCTTTGTCAGCAGCAGGTGTACCAAGGCATGATATAGTCCTGTTGAATTTCTAGGGAATCTGATATTGAAAGGTAATTAGTTAATTACATATAGAAAATGTGTCTGAAAGTTTTCAAATTTCAAAGTTGGAGATATCTTTGTCAACTACAAGAATATTAAAAATTGTGTTGATTAGGTTTACGTATGCTCTGACTTCATTTTCACTTCTATCTTAGTATGTCCATTACTCTATTTTGATCTCGTTCAGCTCTGCAACCAGCTGCTATCCATGTCCTTTTTTGGCCTTAAAATCACTGTTAGTTGTGACTGATATGCGAAAGAAAAGAATGAGGAAAAATGATGTTTTTATATATTTTTTTATATATATTTTTTATATTATTTTTTAATAGTTATAATTAAGTGAAAAAAGTGATAATAAAAAAAATAATTAATAATATGTAAAATAATATAAAAATAACTGATATAAAAAAATCATATGATTGATTGACTAGACTGTGAGTTAGCTAAAACTCACTATCGGAGTTTTTTACCTTACTGTTCACTCATTAGCGCATTATTATCCCATGATTAATCTTGAATGACGATTTGCCATTTGCTAGCAGTGGTCTTGCCCAAAAGCTGCCATACTTTACAAAAAGGCTAAAGCTACTAAAGCTTTCGGTTGAACCAGGAAAACAACTCCTGGTCCCTGATACAGTACGGTGTTAATTTACTTTCATTATTTAGTAGTTATGATTATGAAATATAATATATTTATTAGGTCTTGAGAACTTTCATAAGAAAGTTAAAATAGAATTTTTTTATAAAATTAAATTATTTAATATATTAAAAAAATGAAAAATTACTATTTATCTTATTTTTTATTTTGTTTTTTTAACAAATGTCTTTCATAAAATTAATATTTATTTATTAAATATAGCACGTAATGTCATGGAGCACATCAGCCCAAACGGCGTTGATTTCGGTGATTCCTTCTTTTCTTTTCTGTCATTTCATTGATCCTCAAAGTAATGAGTTAGGGAAAAAGCTGAAACTCAAATTTCGAAGCAACAAATGCGCTTTGTATATATGTTGTATTCGATCTCGCGAATAACCATGAGGAAGCTAATATTCTTCTGAGTAATAGAAAATTGCTAGTAGGACTGGCATCTATGGTGAATCACTGCTCAAATCTCGAGTTCTACTGATGTTTGGCTAAACAATAAGATTATACTCATATAACAAATTGAATTAGTCTTGCTGTCTCAACAATCACTGCTAGCTTGAACAACTATTTATGTTGCCTAATCTCCTGCGGTCATGGCTAATTTATGCTATGTTTGGTATCTCATTTTTGGAAGGAAAGGAAGAGAAGAAATAGAAGGATTGGGTTCTTTCTTTGTTTAGTGTGTGTTATGGACTGAATTTTTTGAGATGATTATGAGATAAAGAGATTGTGGGTTTGTAAACTTATGAAACAAATGTTTAATGGAAATTAGGTTCTATTGATTTATATTCAGAATTCAACGGAACAGCCATGAAAATAGTTTAGAAGGTAGATTAGAAAGGTTTTGACAAAGTTCGCTCATAAAAATAAGTCAAGGTTTTTTTTCTTCTGTCATTACCTTTTCGCGAGTTCTTGTTTTTATAGGGAGTGTCTTCAGTGAGGATAAAGAGTCCTTTTAGATAATGTTTAACTAAGATTTCATGGGGGACTATAGTTGCAGATTTCAATTCTTTTAAGGTTTTTCTTATATGCATTGATGGGATGACACAAGGTGTTGATGTAAGGTCTTAAGTCTTTTTAGCATAAATGAGATAATTTAGGACGGCTTAGGGTTAATCAGAATTTTAATGGTTTTAGACTTTTTATCTTAGGCAAACATTGAGATCATGACTTTTACTGGATCCAACAGTTCACATAGAGTCTCATCCTTAAAAGTCTGAGTACCTTGGAGGGATAATTTCACCTACAAGCCCTCCGGCCAATCAAATCATACAGATTCCTAATAAAAAGTTCATCATAACTTGTCCTAGACACCACCCTATGCCTAGGCCTCATGATGATACTTTAAGAAATGTTCCTAGTTTAGTTTCAGATCAACTTAGTCATAGAAAAGCTATTTCTTTATTATGATTTATTTATCTTAGTCATTATCTAAAACGGCGTGACTTTATAAATGGGAAAGAATAGAGTTAAGATGATGATTTTGTATCCGTGAATCTTATATATTTTGGATCATTTCCTCTTTGGATGAAAAGGGAGGGAAGGAGAAGAGAAGAAAACAAATTTTGGTGGGCTCCACCAAAATTTATATACATCCCTATTCATTTTCATGCATTTTCATTCTTTTCCTTCTTAAAATCAAATCAAAGAAAGTAAACATTCCTTCTTTTTTATTAAATTATATCAAACAAGGGGTGATAACTTCTGCATCTCTCTCTTCCTTTCTTTTCTTTTCTTTCTATCGTTCATTTTTCTTTTCTCTCCAAATATCACACAGACCCTTAGCTAATTTACTACATCAGTAAAGACATGGGCTACTTTGTTAACTGATTAAGCTACTTGAAACCGAAAAACAAAGTACGTGTTCAATTGATTTCGATTTTGAAGTTTTCAAGTTGCGTATTCAACTTAATAATTTATAATGTGAAATAATGGGAACTGTTTCGTCATAAAAAAATTGATCTATTTTATATATGTATATATAAATCTGTTGCAAAATAATAGTTAAATCGAACGGAAGAAAAGAAATAACAATATAGTTAAATTAAGTTGTAATGTGTTCAATTTAATCAATTAAGATACAAAGTATAATTAGAGTGATAAATTTCACGAATAAAATATATTTGGCTACCCTATAATTTACAGAAAGGGGAAACATAATTCAACAATTTATCCTTGAGAGGCTTGCCATTTATAATAACATTATCATATATGTTATTGCATTTATCATTAAGTTATAAAACTAATTCCAAATAGATTATATAAGAAGCATAAGAAAAAAGTGGGTTCTTATGGTTCTTGTAGGACAAACACAAGGAATATGGAATATAGCCAAAGCATTTGACAACATCGCAATCGCAATAGAGAGTAAACTTATTAACGTGACAAATTTCATTTCCCCGAGAATCTAGAGCGCATCAGGCGCTGACCGCGGGTTCGGAAACTATTAAGAAATGATTAAGATAATGCTATTGATCTTGTTGTCACATTAAGAAGGATGTAAGAATAATTCTAAACCCTCAACAAAAGAGACAGGGGTTAAGCATGGCATTGGGGTGTGAGAGCATGTTTAGAACAAAGGAGGGAGTGAGTACAACTAGGATGCCATCTTATTTTGTTTGTATTGAGTCTCATGAGGGAGAATGTATGACCAAGAGAAGAAAACAAAGCAAGAGCTTATCGCCTAGACAAGGTCACGCTCACAAGTCACGTGACGGAAGCCATGTTGACGCCGACGAATATGGTATTGGTATTCCATTTTCATTTTGAAGGTTCCACGCGCGTATAGGTGAGTTGGGTTACTTGAGGCGTTTTTGACATAAGACATGAAATATTTGAACACGGAGAGGGAATATTGGAGTCTGCAGAGCAGGATTAGAAGCTACATAATTACACAAATACTGGCAGTTGAAACTTGAATTTTTAACTTTGCAGGATGGACTCATTTCCACAATTACCCACTGCACTTCCTCTCACGCCACACCTCGCTCCGTCCACAACCTACTTGCCACCTTCTTTTTTCTTTTCTTTTTTTGGGTGGGCGGGGGGGTGTTACCCCAACCTGCTACTTTACAAATGTGTAAGTGATCCACTCTAGTGTTACAACTTAAAATATATTTATGCCTGTGTAGGTTATTGGATATCGTATTGTCTCAATGAATAATTTAATGATTTATGGCTTTGTACAAACTCATCATGATCTACTCTCCTTCCTTTTTTTCTTAGAAGTCTAGCTCCAGTTTTTTTAGCTTCGAATCCTTTCAACAATCAAGTATATAGCTGCATCAGGTTTTGGTCTAACCATCTCCAAAATGCAAGAGCAAATCATACGAGAATTCAACTTGAGGTGATCTAATGACACAACTGGGTTGACGCAACTGTGAGATCAATTATATTTTGTAATCTGTCACACATGCGACCTCTTACTTTATATGACTCTAACTCTCCAATTACACCCTTTGCCAAATTTAGGGCACTTAGCAGTTAGCCTCCATGAATCAGAATCTTCAATCTTGTACTCTTGATACCTGTGAATCGAATAACGTTGGAGGACCAACTTTACGAAATCTTTTGATAGAAATTACAAGCCAACATATAATTCATCATCTATGCTCCAAGTCCCACGATGATCTAATTCTGACAAGTTATCAAGATTACTCAATACGTCCTAATTGATCCGAGAGAACTTATATAGAGCATGGTGACACAAATACAAATTCAGGGTTTTAAGGCACAAACATGGATTGAGAGGTAACCAACAATGGAGGGCCTTTTTCTTGTAAATTTTTTTCAACATCAAAGTTTTTTACTTCTATGTCAGTGTCTGAATCATCAGCCTCAGGTACCTGTCCTTCATCTTCACTTGTATCCTATAATGCATCTCTTACAAGTGGGTTATCAGTTTCAATCATTGGAGAACCAATAACAATCGTACTGCATGGTTCAACTGGATTAGAAGGACCAGGTTGAGATTCTATTTTACCAGGAGCTTTAACATGCTCATCATGTCTACTTGTTTCTACCTCAGCATACAACTCCATTGAGGTCAGGCTCGGAGTTTGACAAAAGTAATCTATCATGTATTTTACATCATCATTGTCTTCTAATGGAAAACTTATCCATTTCCATGGATTATTGCATTATAAAAATCGATAGACAACCTTTGACACATATACATTTGTTTAGAGTCTCAACTTTGAATGAATCCTATTTTTCAAGGCATCCAAAGTCATATTAGTTGTTATAATGATAGGCCTAGAAAGACCATCATACATTATCTCATTGAAGTAAATGAGCACATTAAAGGATTTTGTCATGTCAATCTCACTTCTGAACAATAAGAATTCAACACATATTACAAAATTGTCAATCTAACAATGAATTCATACTATTATTTTACCTACAAATAATTTTTTAAGCCCTACTAATTTGAATAAAACTACATTTAGTTAATTAAAACATGTCAAGTAGTTAAGCAAAAAAAATCATGCTATTATTTTACATACAAATAATTCATACAATTCACATTAAGCATACCCTATTAATCACACTATTAATTAGTCAAGCAAAAAAAATGAAAATTTGTAAAACCTCTAAAAATGTATAAACTAACATAAATATATATTAACATTAATATAATAAAAAAACAGCTAACAAGTCACAAAAAATTCAAATATTATAATAAATACTTACATATAAGAAATAATATCTCAATATGATCAAATAGGAAATTTAGACACAACTTCTAGCAATAATTGTCAAATAAATTAGGTGTGAGAGAGTTAAGAGAGTTTAGAGAAAAAAATTTATAAAAAATAATAAAAATTGAGAAAATGAAGAGAATGACTCAGTTGAAACTCGGATGGAGGTATTTATAGGCTGAAAGCGCCAAATGAAATGGCACTTTTGCCATTAATATTAGCGTTTTTCTTGTAAAAATGTCATTTACATGGTGTTTTCACATGAAAAACGCTAAAAAGGATGACACATTCACATCAAAAATATCAAACCTTTTAGCGTTTTACAGTGTGATGCGTCATCCACTTTGACGTTTTAAACCTAAATGCTTCATTCGATTTGATATTTTTCACGTAGAATAAAAAATAATAAAAAATATCACGCTAATAAAAAAATTTGATATATAACTTAAAAATAACTTTTTATAAATGATTTAAAAATATTTTAATAAATAATTTTATCATAAATAACAATTTAATAAAAAAAGTCTACCTTGAATATTATACTCGTAAGGTACCATAACAACGTATTAATTTGATTATTATTATTATCATCATTAATAAGGGTTTGGCAATAGTCGTACTGGTCAATAGCGATGATGGTGGTTTTGTAAGAACATTGTGGTTATTATTATAGAGCTCACTGCTTAGTGATAAGTGAGCACTAACATATTAGGCGCGTGAGAGGGAAGCGCAAAGAGATTTGAAATTAAGAGAGGGGCTGAGGGATAGTGAATGGCATTCGCATGTGGGTCTGCGACCTGGTGTCGCCGGACATCACAGCCACTCTGACACACCCTCATAGTCATATACTCGTGTTCCTTTCCCTTAATTCTTACAGTATTTGTATTTCTCACGAGGAACAATTTATTTTTGTTCAATATATTTCTAGTTGGGTTGTGGGGTCTGGCACATGAATAGCTTGACCTTTATTGACCATTCTATATATACCCTATGTGCTTACCAACTAAGACATGAAATTACGCCAAGGCTTTGTGGAATGATATGTAGTGGGATGGAATCCTGGTCCCTTGTGCTATCTTCTTAACTTGATGGATTGGAGAATAGTCAAATTTGAAATACATACATGAATTTAATATATAAAGCTAGCCCACGATGAATTGAACCTTGAGCAATGTCATGAGCATGATCGAGGTACCTCATACATAGTCATAGATAACAGAAGCTGATGAGGTTTATTGCTACATCTGCATGACGGAGCAGTCTAGAACAGGGATATTTTGGCCTGCTAGTCAATCCTCGTTCATAATAAAATGGGAATATTCCAATTCAATAAATGGTATTAAAAAGAGATAAAGTGATAAATTAAACCCTGATATAGAAACAAAAAGAGCTGGGAATTTTAATGGGTCGCGATCCATCAACGTAAAGAGAGACTCAATTCCCATTCCAATACTCCATTGAATAGTACCATTTCGTTTTTCTCGAATTCCAACCATTCCTCGCAGAACCACCATCATATCGCTGCACCCTGAACAAAATTTGGTGTTAACTATTTTAATCACTTTTTATATATTCATTAATTCAATTAAATAGGATTAAAAGTAAAAAATAAGAGATAATTAAAAAAGAAAGAAAAAAATTAAAGAAAAAAAAGTTAAAACTGACTTTTATTTTTAAAGTAATAATAATAATAATAAATAAATAAATAAATAAATAAATTACCCTTATACAGATAAGGGGAATAACCTCTGGCTTCAGGTCCAGGCTCCTCCCTCTCCTCTTTCTCTGTGCATAGTACTTTGATGACTAATCCCTCAGTTTCCATAAATAACTACGTCCCTTTTCACTACCTTTTCGTTCAAATCACCATTCCTTAAAAAGCTCTGATCTTAATTTTCTCTTTCCCTGCATATTTTTAATCTGACTATGACTAGTGACTAGTAGTCTCTGCAATTGCTTCGTCACTGGCTCACTGCTTTAAAACTTTCCCTATATCTTCCTTCATCCCTAGTGGGATGCTACTGAAAAGGCTATAATGCAAATCATAAGGCAGTCATGATATACATAAACACAGCATAAAACCCTTCTTTTTCGGCTCTTAATTTCAATTCATTCCTTTGTCTTCTTCATAATCATACCTCAGCTCCTGTTGCTTTCTATGTACTATATTTGCTTCACTAGATCCTTTTCACATCTCTGATTTAAACTCTTATTCTTTCCCTTTCTTATGTATATTTTACCACAGCACTGGCCGATTCTGTAACTGACCCAGATCTCTACCACCCCCTACACTACAGTAATGCTAACCTTAACACCTTTGCCAGAGCCAGACCTCTCCTTAAACATCAGCCCGCCCTTTATATCAGATTCTGAAGCCAAAGAAGTTGGAAGCTACAATGGATTAACATTAACTAGCAAAACGCTTTACAACGATATGTGCTCAACAACCTCTGATTCTGGTAGCAGTGGAAGTGATTTAAGCTTAAGCCATGAAAATGCTGGCTTTTTCCACCCGAACACTGTCTATAACCTTGGCCATCGTGAGCCCACATTGAGCTTAGGCTTTGAAACTGCAGATTTGAATTCCCAACCAGTACAAGGACTCTCACTCTCAAGAAACTTCAATCACCTCCACAACTACCAACCTCACATCTATAGCCGCGATTTCAAACGAAATGCTAGAGTCATTAACGGTGTGAAAAGAAGCATCAGAGCTCCAAGAATGAGATGGACTACCACCCTCCATGCCCATTTTGTTCATGCGGTTCAGCATCTTGGCGGTTATGAAAGTATATCAATTAAAGATTCTAACCACAGATTACATGCTAATGCTATGATTAGATTAGTTTGATCATCAAATATTACTTCATTATTCCATATAAAAAATGATGCTGTTATTTTGTTTTGGACAGTATATATAACTGGGTTATATCTAATTTTGGGTTGTCTTATCACTCGCAGGGGCAACTCCGAAGTCTGTGTTAGAGTTAATGAATGTTAAGGATCTAACCCTAGCTCATGTCAAGAGTCACTTGCAGGTGCGGTTATACTGTTCCCATCTCTCTCCATTCTCCATTGTCTTTCAGCTTAATGAGAGAAGTTTTTCCTTTTAATTTTCTAACTAGACAAAATAAATAAATAAATTTTCTTAGTCGTTCCTAAGTTGTCTCCAGTAGTGGGGAAGCTAGAACAAGGACTAAGGACAAAAGGGTATCTAGATGGGTAATCGTAGCCTTGTGGACTTTTCTTCTCATTTATTTCATGCGGGTGTTTATGCAGATGTATAGAACAGTGAAGAGCACTGCCAAAGGCACAGGTAATTGGATGTTCCCTCTCAGCAATGACCCCATTTTCGTTTCTTCTATTATTGTTATTCTCTTTGTTTGAGATCTTTGGTGATTCGAGTGTGACAGAAACTCTATGATTTGATCTAGTGCCGTTCCCGTTAAAAAACAAAAGTTGGTTGGGATGGGACTGACTTTTAAGTCCTCATGTGATCATTATTAAGCTGGTGTCTGATAAAGCAAGAGCAATGGCTCTATCGATGATAAAATTGCAGGTGATGGGCAGACAGATACGGGCTTGAGGCTAAGGCCAGGGATTATCGATCTGCATGGAGTCTCAGCTTGTGAGAGAGCCCTTTTGTCACAGCCGCTGCAAAAATCCCAAAGGTGATTGCATTCCCCCTCCCCTTCTCTCCTTTACTTTCAATTTTGAGTGTGGATTCTTCGGTCGACATTGTCTTCTCTATGCAAATTAATGTGAACGTAATATTAAGTTATTGACTGATTCAACTGGAGGGCCATTAAAGCATGTTAACGTATATGTCAGAACTTGGAGGTAGTCCTTCTAACTCTTATTTATTTTATTGTCACATTTTTATTGCACATTTAATTTAGTGTTATATATTAATTAATTTAATTAAATAAAATTAAAAATAATACATAATAGTAGATTAAATAAGTAATTAACATGTAATAACAGATTGAATAGAAGTTGGAGAAACTTAATATTGAAGCCAAATTCTTTCCTACTAATATTCACAAATACCTCGTGTTTAGTCTTTTTTTTTTTGGCCTATTTCCTGTCTGTCTTTGGTATAATGTATTGTGCATAACTTACCTAAATTTTAGGTACTCAAGTTGTGTGCATCAGATTAATTAAGATTTAATATTTTTATGAATTTTTGTAAAATTAATTATGTAACATAAAAATTTATAAAAATATTAAGTCTTAATTAGTCTACTACACTCATTTAAATATCTAAGATTTAAGTAAAAATTTCTCCATTTTTATTACTACAAGTCTACCGGTGGAAAGATTTTGACAAACAAAACCTAGGGGATTCTATAGGTATATGGCTGGTCATTTATTACGTGATTAATGACTGCTTTGCATAGTTCATCCGTTACCGTTAGATCGTCAATGTATTGATCTCAATTTGTAGCACAAAGTCTAACATTTGGATATTTGGTGCAAATCTCAAACTTGAAAAAAAAAAAAAGAGGGGCTGTTTTGCCCGGGAGTGGGTGGGGGTGGGGGGTTGACGTGATATAGTTAACTAAAAAGGGGCAGACCTTACAGGCTGGCTGGATTAATGATGTAGAAATATTGATGTACATTCACTTACTGTTAATCGTTTTTAAGATCTGATCTTAAGTTGTTACTGTAACAACCGGTTACATTCAAGCTTAGCTTACCAAAATTGAGACTACCAACATCATTGGCTTAGCTCCTCTAATGATGGTGATTAGATGCATGCATTTTCCTTTTCTTTTTCCGGCTCTAATTTCTTCATAAAAAAATACTGCTACTTTCCACATCTCACTCCAAGTTCCTCGGCAAATTGAAACATTTGGATGTTGACAGTTAATTGCCATGTTACCATCAAAAGCCAATCATAAACAGCTAACGATGCCAACGTGATTCGTATTTATTTCGAATTTGGGCCCGGAGTTTTGCTTGCCATTATTGAGTGCTAAAATAGGCTAACCATTTCCTTCGTTGCTTTATAACATGTTTACCTTCCTTATATACTAATTTCTTCTCTCACTTTATACACTCAGGGCACCATGGCAATCATCAATAGAGACAAATACAAATATTAGTAGACAAAAACCAGAAATCAGTTTGATGTATTCTTATCTCAAAGGAAACGAAATCATGGTAAGTTGGGACCTATAGACTCAGAACTGGACCAAGCATGGCTTACAGTTTCACTGTAATTTTTGTTGCATGATCTACTGCATTTTCGAAATATATAGTTTATTACATTGACATAATTAATAATATTTAAACAGGTGAGTGGACAGAATTATGGAGGCCTGTCGAATTGTATGAAGGAGAGGTTGGATTCTAGCTCTTTGGCACGTTCCGAGGTGATGCTTGACCTAGAATTCACCCTTGGAAGGCCCGCTTTGCAAACAGACCACGCCGAATCCTCAAGAGAGCTAACTTTTCTCAAGTGTTAAATAAATACTAACCCTTTCCTTTGTCAATTAATTAAGTACTAATG
The DNA here is from genome assembly GCA_029884595.1 of Ormosia semicastrata. Lineage (NCBI taxonomy): Eukaryota > Viridiplantae > Streptophyta > Magnoliopsida > Fabales > Fabaceae > Ormosia > Ormosia semicastrata. The sequence continues at coordinate 7,517,928 of JAQQTO010000046.1, read as the reverse complement.
CTACGTGATATGGGGAAAAGACAGGAACTATATATATATTTCGTATGAATGATTCTGTTCCATGATATATCTTTCTGAGTTTTGTCTATAAAAAGAGATGAGGGAATGGAAAAAATCTTTGCTACGAAACATTTGCTTCAGTCCAAATAATTCAGGACATCTTCTTTGATGTCATTTTCAGCGCAAGGTGTAAGAGTAAAAGAAATATAATGGCTCTTTCAGGCCATAGACCATGCGTTGTAGTTGTGCAGAAGAGGACCCATATGCATTCGAGAATACTGGTATTGGACAGGTGGGTCAAGATTTATGCGAGAGTATATATCATGACATCTTTCTCAGATCATATTTGTCTCCAAGACATTTATATGTTGTGTTTGAAAAAAACCCGATGAATTTCTTCTTCTTTTTCACAGTGATCCATACAGGAAGATTGATACTGCATTTTCATTTTCAATATTCTCCCGAAACTAAAATTCCTTTCCTTCGGTCTATCTCGCCCTCTGATTCTACTTCTATCTTCTTTTCTTTTTCTTTTTTTTGGTGAATACTTCTATCTCTTTTTTTTTCTTTCTTAAATATTTTGTTTCCCATGCATTAGCATGAGAAATTCTTATGTACACAGTGTACTTCGCCAATAAAGTATATTAACGTATCATTAATTTTTATTAAATACATATTCTTTTAAAAATATATCGATAATGTATTAACATTTTATTTTATTATCCTAATGCATCCAAATTGGATATATACAGTAAATTTATGAAAGAATATTTCTGCATTAATAAATATTTTGGCTGGTACGTGTCAAAAAGCTCATTCGTTCGTGACTTCGTTGTTTTTCTGAGTCCTGACGTACAACTTGCCTCAGCTGCTTTGAACTATGTTATTGTCAGACCAAAAAAAAAAGCCCATTATGATCTGTCCTTCCATATGTCTAAAATCACAAATAAAAGCCCTGCCGTTCTGGACCTACTTGTGTACGATGATGTCTATCGGTGTAGACCAGATCAGTTATAACATAATTTTTTTTGAAAAACTGGCCACTTCGCAGTTGCTACTAAGTGCTTACATATCTAATGTACAATAAACAAATAAATAAATCAGCCAAGGCAAGTCAGTCTCCGTCCTAGTCCATATACCACGACCCATTTTAAGACGACTTTAATTGGGTAAGTGGGCTTGGAGACTATTTTTTATGGTAGTCCACAATTTTTTTTTGGAGGAACCAACATTTTGATTGCTAAAATTTTTTATTGGTGAATGTAAGAATCCGTGATTAAATCTCACATTCACAACTTTGAAGTCGTTGAGTTTTTTTTATAAAAAAGCTCAAGTGGCCTTAGGGGCAACTCAATAAAATTAGTAGCTAAAGCCAATCTTTAACATGGGACCTGTAGCATATTTAAATCTTAATGAATAATATATATATATATATATATATATATATATATATATATATATATATATATATATATATATATATATATATACCTATGATGAAGTATATAAAAAAAAAGAACAAAAAGTTAGAACAATAGAACTTGATTGTGGAAATTGATGTCAAAGCAAATCACTTCTTGGGAGTGCTTCAATTTGCTTGAAAGTTTCTCAACAAAATATAAATTAATTTGAATACGAGGGAAAAAGTGGAAAAGATAGGAAAAGAATTAGCAATTCAACATCCTTATTGTTGGTAAATAAGAATGAAAAAGAAAAAAATTGAATCTATAAAGAGGCAGATACTAGGTTATTAGATAGAGGAGAAATTGCCTAAGTGATTAAACAATTGAGAGAAAAAAAAAATAGAGATAGGAGCGGCAGATGCTAGGTTATTAGATAGAGGAGTAATTGCCTCAGTGATTAACAATTGAGAGAGAAAAAAATAGAGATAGGAGCGATAGGTTAAACGAATAAAGGAGAAAAATAAGATTAGTAGAAAAGTATTTAAATTATAATTGACTAATGTAAGAGAGAATAAAATTTATTGGACATTAATTAGGAAAAAAGGCCTTAATTTATTATAAACAAATAATAATTATATAAATTATATATATAGTAATAATATTAATTTTTGGGACTTAAAATTTGAGGACCTAAAGTTAGGGCTTCCCCGGATTTATGCTTGAGCCGGCCTGAGTGCCCCTCCCCCTCCGCAAGTGTTACTGGGTGAGTGTGGTGTGGTAAAGTGTGTGAGTTAATTATTAATTAAAATTCTCATATGGATTATATTTGGAGATAAAAAAGAAAAAGCATGAAACAGCCACACTAGATGATCTTTAAACTTGAGTCTCTTTTCTTTTTCACTAGAGATTTTTCTGTCTTGTGATTGTAAGAGTAAGTTTGACTGAGCGCGGGTGAGGTTTGGATCTTGTGGCATCTCTTCCATCTTCAAGAGTAAATGTTAATTTTGTTTTTCTGCTAAACATTATCTTAGGATGTTATTATTAGTACTCTCAATTGTCTATATACACTCTTCATTAGTTATTCTTGATATTTTAAAAAAATTAAAATTTTAATTAATTAATAAAGAGTATAAATAAGCATGTAAAAGTGTAAATAATCTCACCTATTATTTTAACATATGAATTTTAGAATTTAGTAACGTTAATGTCATTCAAACCCCTGCCATCCCTTGAAGTACCAATAATTGTAAAGGGAAGAAAAATTACAGTTTCGTATTCTGACTTCACCCACACTGAATTGACAGATTATAGCATACAAAATATATAAAATAATTAGATATGAGAAAGTGGCATGAATAATGATCTTTGCACTTTTAGTAGTTGGTGGATGAAAAAATGCTCTGATTTCCCAGGTTCACACCTAGTGGCTTAGCTTATAGCATGCAAATATATAAAATAATTAGATATGAGGAAGTGGCATGAATAATGATCTTTGCACTTCTAGTAGTTGGTGGTAGATAAAATGCTCTGACTTCCCAGGTTCACACCTAGTGGCTTAGCTTATAGTTTGAGACTACAAATGATCTGCTGTCAACTTATTACACAAGTCCTTTTAACATATGCAATTTATTATGGAAAATGTTGCCAAGTTGATGCTTGAAATACTATGATATCTAATACACTGAATTTGTTTATTTGCTCAACGGATAACCTGGTAAGATGAAGGCTGCCCTGAAACCATTTTTTAAGATTAAATTCAGTCTAATTTGCATTATAAATTGATTGAGCGCCATCTCCATCTTATGCAATCTGTTCTGAATCATGAATCCCTCTATGCAATTAACTATTGTTGCCTTTTTGGTGTCCTTGTTATTTCTCTGGTATGCTTTTCTGGGAAAGAGGAGGATCAATGGAGGTAGTAAGAGTAAAGAGGCTCCTGTCCCATCTGGTGCTTGGCCAGTTATTGGTCACCTTCACCTTTTGGGAGGTGACGATCAGCTTCTCTATCGAACACTTGGAGCAATGGCTGATCAATATGGGCCAGCATTCAACATCTGGCTTGGTAATCGCCGAGCATTTGTGGTGAGTAGCTGGGAAGTGGCAAAGGAATGCTTCACAACTAAGGACAAGGCACTTGCCTCACGTCCCGCAACAGTTGCCGCAAAGCATATGGGCTACAACTATGCTGTGTTTGGTTTTGCGCCTTATAGCCCCTTTTGGCGTGAAATGAGAAAGATTGCAACCCTTGAACTTCTTTCCAACCGCAGGCTTGAAATGCTTAAGCATGTCAGAGTGTCTGAGCTCAACATGGGCATAAGGGACTTGTACAACTCTTGGGACCAAAATAGCTCACAGTCTTCTTTGCTTGTTGAACTAAATCGATGGTTAGAGGATTTGACTCTGAATATGGTGGTTAGAATGGTAGCAGGGAAACGCTATTTTGGTGCCTCAGCTAGCTGTGATGATGATGAGGCAAGGCGGTGCCAGAAGGCAATTAATCAGTTCTTTCATCTGATTGGCATTTTTGTGGTTTCAGATGCGCTTCCATTTTTGCGTTGGTTCGATGTGCAGGGGCATGAGAGGGCAATGAAGAAGACGGCCAAGGAGTTAGATGCCATACTTGATGGCTGGCTACAGGAGCATCGCAAGCATAGAGTTAATGGTGAGGTTAAGGCAGAGGGTGAGCAGGACTTCATTGATGTGATGTTGTCACTTGAGGAGGGAAGTCACCTATCAAATTTCCAATATGATTCGGATACAAGCATCAAATCCACCTGCCTAGTAAGTCATAAAAGCGAAGAACCTAATTTATTCGGGTAACAATTTTGATGTTACCTTAATTAAGCTATATGTCTTTAACTAGTTACTGAGACAGACCTTACTTAAGCCATATACCCATGTACCCGGATGGGCATGTGCTATCAGATTTATGATGCTTAATTGGGAAAATTTTTGCCAAAATTTAAGTTATTCCGCAACCTAGCTATAGTTAAGTCCTTGTATTTTGATCACCATACTATTCTTGTCTTTTCTTGGTAAACATTAAGCAGGCTCTTATACTTGGTGGCAGTGATACAACAGCAGGCACGCTTACTTGGGCCATCTCTTTACTCCTCAACAATCGCCATGCATTAAAAAAGGCACAAGAAGAATTGGACCTGAATGTTGGCATGGATCGGCAAGTTGAGGAGTCAGACATCAGAAACCTTGTATATCTTCAAGCCATTATCAAGGAAACCCTTCGGCTATACCCAGCTGGTCCCCTCCTAGGACCAAGGGAAGCCCAGGAAGATTGTAATGTTGCTGGTTATCATGTCCCAGTTGGCACCCGCTTGGTAGTTAATTTATGGAAGATTCATAGGGATCCAAGGATTTGGCAAGATGCTTCTGCTTTTCGACCTGAGAGATTTCTCACAAGCCATGCAATTGATGTTAGAGGCCAAAACTTTGAACTCATTCCTTTTGGATCTGGTAGACGGTCATGTCCTGGCATGTCATTTGCACTCCAAGTTCTTCACTTAACACTTGCTCGTCTGCTTCATGCATTTGAATTTGCAACTCCATCAAATCAACCAGTTGACATGACTGAGAGCCCAGGTTTAACCATTCCTAAGGCAACTCCACTAGAGGTTCTCCTTACTCCTCGCCTTCCCGCCCAACTATATGGCTGCTGACATAGCTAAATGTTCTATTAAACTTCTTAAATAAAAGTCGCTTTTAATAAGGAATTTATTTGATTCTAGTAGTTTGATGTTAGGCCACGAGGCCGTTACGATGAAAAATCGGTGTTATGTGATTGAGATTATATTCGAGACTTAAATTTGATTCATATCAGTATCACCCTCACTCCCAAGTATATCAAATGATTTTTTTTTCATTAAAAAATGTTAGCAGGGAGGAATCCTACCGATTACTTTTCAGTTTTAAATTTGAAAATCGATATAATTCAATTTAAATTGATTCATATTAAATATATATTATTTTTATTATTAAATTTATTATTTATATCCTTAATAATATTAATTTTTCACACATTTATTTTATTTTAATTTATATGCGACCCTCACTAATTAGATGTTATTCTATATGAAAAAGTTATTTTAAAATAAGTTTATTAATAAAATAAGTAAAAATATATTTATTATTATTTTAATTTAAAATCTATTATAATTTTAATCTATTAAATAATTTTAAAGTAGATACACTCTTACATATTTTATAAATAAATTCATTTTAAAAGAGATTTATTCATTTTATATAGGATTTGATGGGTTAATTTTATTTTATATTTCTTTTTATTTGATTTTTTCTATCTAGTAGGCTGAGCTGCTTTTGACTTATAAAATCGATATATTTTTGTGTGTATATAGTTTCATCACATTATATTTACACATAAAATAAAAAAATTAGAAAAAAATAATTTTTTATGATGAGTTTGTTTAGTGAAACTCATTCATTTTCTCTCTCTAATTTTTTTTATTTCTTATGTAAAAATGTAACATAATAAATTTATATGCATTTAAAAATATCTCCATAAAATCTTAGTCTTATAAAAAGTCCTCGTCCAAAACTGATTACCAATTTCAAACGGTTTGGATTGACCAGTTTCAAAATATGAATTGAACCCATTGATTTCTCACGCTAAAAAACTAATTAAATTGGATGGGTTGAGTTTGTACTCATAATTAAAACTATCCAATTTACTCATAGGCTATTATTAAAAAAAGAAGAAAAAAATTTAGCATTACCTATTGGCTACTATTATTTTCCATTAAACTCATTAATACAGTGTAATAAAAATGTCTCTCACCAAAAATACTTAGGAATGTCTCGAATAATCAACCTGGCAATTATTTCTTTTTTCTTTTCCTTTTTTTATTCGGAACGTTAGTTTTGCCATGATTGCAATGTTAAATGAGTTAAGTGACAAAATTGCAAGAAGATAAGACTCAATCTCCCGATTAAAAATATTCTAAAAATTCTTTTTTATCAATATATCTCTTCTTTGCAATTTTAGAAAGATGAATTATCTTATTAATAAAAAGTCTAAATGTACTTACAAATTATTTGATATTGCAATTAGGTTAGGTAGTTTTTGTCCAGTTGGTGTGCATTTCAATTCTTTGTATAGGTAAAAGTAAATTATTCACGTCAAAATTAAAAGATTCATAAAAATATTTTTCATGATTTAACTTCAAAAAATTAATATAGTTGGGATATAAATTTATATGTCTATCTATATATCAAAAAATCATATTTAGACCAATCTTGGAGTTTTACAATTAAGTCTTGTCGACATCATATAATATATACTGTGCAAAATAAATTAAAAAATATATAAATAACATTATTTTTAATTGTCTTTTGGTCATATTTTTTGGTAATTTTGTTCACAGATTATGATGCCACCAAACCCCGATGAGTTTGAACAAGGATTTTTTAAGGATTTTTATAAATTGAACAAATAAGTTCACATTAATTATTGTTGATTGATGTGGACTTACTTGTTTATTTTATAAAGATCCTTACTTTAGAGGATCTTTGTCCGATAAGTTTGTCATGGAGTCTAGTGAATGTGTTAATTATTTAGATTGGTCTGCTAAGCGCTAATTGCTAATTCATACCTGAAGACTTTTAGCATATGGTGGGAATACGTATAGACAAAGTAAAATAATTGATTAAATGCTTATTATTCTTTTTTGAATTATTTATGGTAAAAAAAAGAGTAGTTCAAGTTTTCTGTGTGTGAATTTGAATTTGTAAATATTATTAATTAAAATCTATAATTATATATATATATATGTATAGCTATTTATAAAAAAAAGGCAAGGTCTAAATTTTCTATGTGTATGTGTTTAAACATTACTAGTTAAAATATATAAAATTTCCTATATTATGTACAGCTATCTATAAAAAAACAAAATTAGTAACCTATATTTAAGGTTACCTTAATTCATCTCAACCGTTAATATAATTATTTTACTAAATCAACAGTGAGATCTAGTTGGTGCATAGATACACCCACTTATGGCTATGGGACAACTTCTTTATACTCTCAAAGCATTATACATTCCAATAAAAGCGTAATATTTGTCATTTTTAATCATATATATCATTGGACTAAAAATAAAATATTATTAAATTAAACATAAACAATTATAAAATTACTTAGAATAATGCTTTCAGAATAGATTAAAATTTCACCTATAATAAATGTACGATAAGCGTTTCTATCATATCTGAATGAGAGTTTTTAAATTCACTAATATTGGTACTCGTATAATGTACGAGATATGTAAAAGAAATTATATTTTTTAGATATAAGCAAAAAAAAAAAATTATTTATTAATACTAAGATGTCAATAAAAAAATTAAAGACATATAACAGAACTATATTTTTTAAAGATATAAATAAAAAAATTATAATTATAAGTATTGTGCGACGGGATCGCGACGGGACGACCAAAAAATTTAATTAATTTGATTTTTGAAAAATCAATAGAGTTGCCACCAATGTTTATTGGAATTAAGAAAACATTAAAAAAATCCTTTAATTAGGAAACTAAAAAATGAGTTTGATTAGGAGTCGATTACGGGTAGGGAAGGTATTAAGCACAAAGAACATTATTTTTAATTGTGCAAAATTTAATGATATCAAATATATTTATTTTTACCCTTTTTTAGAAAAATATTTTGTAACTAAATTTTTTATTTTTTTTAAAGAAAGAAAAGGAATAACTAAATTGTGAAAATTTATTTTTTTTAGCTTGACATAATTTCTGCTTTATCCCCCTAATACAATGGGAACTCAAAGTCACGTAATTCTTTAAAAAATGATTGTGGATTGATTGATTTTAATTAAGAAAAAAATAAAAAAAAAATCTTAAAAACAAATTCATTCTTGTAAAAGGGTAAAAGTTAGCACCAGACTTATTTACTTTTACTAAAACAAACGCCACACCAGATTTTTGTTTTTCCCTAATTTTCATTTTAGTTTTTTTAGTTTTTTTTTTTTTTTTTTTATTTTTGTATTTTTTTTGCATTTTTTGTTTTTTTTTTTTGTATTTTGTTCCATGCTTAACAAAATATTCTAAAATTATCTACACCAACAACACACTTAGCCTATTAATTAAAACACACCTCCATTACCACTAATTTTTGTTTTATGTTTTTTAGTTTTCCTGTTTTTTTTTATGTGAACTTCCCATACTTTTCTGTAAACCCAAACTTAAGAAAAACTTAAAACAAAAAAAAAGGTCAAAAATTGAAATAAAAGAGGGGACCTTTGCTGAGCTTCGAGAGAGAGAAAAAACGTTATTGCAAAAAGAGAGAACGTGGCCGGATCGTGCAGACGGTGGAGGTCGTGGCTCGGTGGGTTTTGTCTTCCTCAAATTTGGTGGTTCCGGGTTAGTGAACGCAGGTCATGGAGCTGGACTTTTCGGTGCTGCACGGCTCGGATCTAAGCTCTTTGTGAGTTCATGGTTCAGCGGGTTCGTGTGGTGGCGCGCGCGGTCTTTGCTCGGTCGTGCGGCGATATTTCAAAGCCTTGACTTGACAACGCATGGTGACTTGTATGGTGGTGGAGGAACACTGGCTTGTTAAATTGGTGCTAACAAGGTGTTTGATAATTTGTTTTAAAAAAATTTTAGATGAGATATTGTGGGTGTATGTTGTTATGGTAATCAAGATGGAGGGAATTCTTGTGCGTGTGAAGGTGAGGTAATGCGGGTGTGATTGTGGTGAGGGGTGGTGAAAGTTGGTGGTTTATTGTTTGATGTGTGGTTGATGTTGGGTTGGATGGAGAGAGTGAAATACGTAATTTGGTGGAGATGGAGACTTGGGTTGGAGAAGTAGGAAATAAAAAAATCGATTAATTTTTTTTTTTTTTTTGCCCGCTTATTATTCTTTTCCTCTCTGTGTTTCTTGATCTCTGTCTCTGAAATTATCTACGATCTTGGTTTTTTCTTTAAAAAAAAAAAATTTAATTAATTCGATTTTTAAAAAATCAATAGAGTCGCCACCAATGTTTATTGGAATTGGGAAAACATTAGTTTAATTAGGAAACTAGTCTTTTGGAAAATAAGTTTGATTCGTCGATTGTAAATATTAGCACCCTCTAGTTAAAATTTATAATTTTGATCTCAAATATATATTTTTATATTTTTAGAAAAAGATTTTGTAACTAAATTTATTAAAAAAAGAAAAGGCCAAATTGTCCAAATTTTTTTTAGCTATGTTTACTGTGGGCCTCGATGTGTTTTTAAAAATACTAGTTGATTGATTTTATTAAGATAAAAATTTAAAAAAAATTTAAAAACAAATTCATATCTTATGTTAGCACCAGAGCTATCTACTAAAACAAACAATGCCGATTTTTGTTTTTTCCTAATTAGTCATTTTAGTTTTTTTATTTTTTTACCTATATTTTTTGCATTTTTTTATTTTTTATTTTTGTATTTTGTTACCAAAATTCTAAAATTATCTACACCAACAACACACTCCTATTAATTAAAACAACCTCCATTACCATATTTTTGTTTTATGTTTTTTATTTTCCTATTTTTTTTACTAAATCAAACTTAAAAAAAACTTAAAACAAACAAAAAAAAGTCAAATCTTGAAATAAAAGAGGGACCTTTCTTTGAGTTTGAGATAGATACACCCAATTTATGGCTATGGGACAACTTCTTTGGGTTCTGTCTTCCTCAAATTTGCATTATCATGGAGCTCTTTTCGGTGAATAAAAGCATAATATTTGTCATTTTTAATTATATATCTATCTTGATTGGCTCGTATTAAAAATAAAATATTTTGATTAAAAAATTAAATATAAAATCAATTATAAAATTACTTGTGAATAATGGTGGTTTATTGAATATGATTGGAAAATTTCACCTATAATAAATGTAGATAGAGGTGAGATAAGCTCCTCGTTTTTTTTTTCTTTCATTTTTTTTTTTTGCTGTATTCTGAATGAGAGTTTTTAAATTCACTATGTATTAGTTTCTCTCGTCTTGTGATTTTTTCTCGTGTAATTTTTCTCGAGATATTTATAAATCAAGAAATTATATTTTTCGATGATTGATATAAGGGAAAAAAAAATATTATTTATTAATACTAAAATGTCAATAAATAAAAAATTAAAGGCATATAACAGAACTATATTTTTTTTTTCTCTTTTAAATTTGATATAAATAAAAAGTGCACTTTTATTTTAATTATATAAAAAAGAATCAATATAAAAAAAACAAAATTGAAACATATAACAAAACAAATATTAAGAAATCATTACACAAACACTTCATATACTTTTCAATAGATGTACAAAAAAATGATTAAAAAAAACACTTCATATACTTTTAATAGGAAGCATTTTAATCATGTTCTTTATACAAAACATGTTATTTATAAACACTTCTTTTTTCTTTTCTATTTATTTAATTTATACAAAATTAATTCAATTTTTTTTCCTAAAAGCTTCATTTTTTTCCATTTTGAATTGAATTGGGCTCATAAACTGGATGTACTTGATTGTAGAAGTGAACTAATTGAAATTTATTTTTTATCATAAATATGATGACGAATAAATAGCTTCATGTATGTGATTGAAAATCTAAAGAAATAACACATTGACAATTTGTAACACCCTCCTTAGAGCGTCACATTTATATATCAAAATATCTAAACTTAACAAAATTTGGAAAAAGGTTTTATATTAGAAAATACAGATTATAATTTTTCTTTTCAAAAGCATAAACTTAAACGAAACATAAACAATACAAGATATAATTTACTAAATATTACACACTAAAAGAATATATACATCAGTGACATGGATCACAGTCCACCCAAAATTTACAAAGTTTGTACACAAAAGACATAAGCAACTGTTTAACAAGACATGGCTAGCCTAAGCCTAAATGCCTAGGAAGTGGGATCTCCTATTGGACCCCCCGTTGGATCCTTCTCTGAATCCTCCATTGGATCCTCCTCCTCGGACTCTTCCCAAGTCAGATCCCTCAGTCGGGACACAAAAGTTCGCGGACAGGTGTCCTAGTAGATGACACCACAGGGTCCAGGTCCTCCCTCGGGGTGTAATGTAAATCACCCTATAACTCCCTAATAGGCATGAAAAGCTCTAGACGCACAAAAACACTAAGAGAAAAGAAAGGAACCCCATCATGGGTCCTACGAATAGACAAAGTCACGTCTCCTACATATCTAATCTGTTCAATGCCCCAGTCGATACGTCATGCGTCTGCACCTCCGTAGAATTGAACTCTGACAAAACCAATAGAATATCTACTAGTAGCCATCCAAAAACAAAACAACGAAAACCTGCAGTTCTTCTTCTTCTACTCTTAGTCTTTATCAACAGGAACACATAGAACATAAAACAAACATAATAACAATACAAAGAGGTGAAATTCTCTGCATCATTACCAGTATAGTAGCAAGAGACAGTAATATTAGCAAAATCATAGAGTACAAAAATAACAATTATAGTCATAAAATTTCTCAGCAAGTATTACAATAATATATCAATGGATGATTCTACAGTATAACAGTAGATAATTCCACAGTATAAATGTATCACAATAAAATGCTCAATGTCTATGTGAATGCACAATGAACTGGCATATACTCCATGGAGTTCAAACCAACATCGGAGAGAATGATCGGGGAGTCAGTGTCTGTATATCATTAGCCTCAAATCATGTGCTTCTCAATATAATCAATATGCTCAACATGGCTATACAAGACACTCTCAACCGAATCGGGAATATGATAGTGCCTGGTCGAGATCGTTGGTGTGTTGCACAGTCACCACGGTCCAGTGGAGCTACCAACTGGCCACATGTGGGATACCCGCATCCCGACGCCTCTAAGTTTAACAAGTGAACTACACTACGCAATTCACACCCGCATAAAGGTGTAATTCATCTCCTAGGCATACAGCCTTGACAACAAGTCCTTCTGACTTTCACAATGCATGATCGTATGACAAAGATGAAACAATATTCATAAACAGTATAAGTTCCACCAAGAAAAACCACAACAGGGCTTTAGTCAATCACTGACATTCCCGAGTCCAGTACATCGGCCCGATAGCACAATGGCATTATATTCGATCACAAGGCATCTCAATTGCACAAATTCAGAAAGTCATCCTCTTCAAATCATGTGAAACATTCTCACAAGTCTTTCTTTTCAAAACTTTCAAGAATTATTATGGAAATTCACTCTAATTTCAAAACTCTTCTAGTTAAGCTCCTCTAGGTAATACTTCCTCACATTTTTCATAAAAAACCTAAAACGAAAACTACATTGTCTAAATCTCACAAGTCCATTTCCTTTTTCCCTTAAGCCTTAAAAGTACTCTAAATTTTTATGATCTTTCTTTCTAGTTTATTTTCCCTCTAAAGGCCGAAATCTCTCTCTAAACAAATAATTGAATTTTATTTTATCGTTCTTTTATTATTATTAATCTTTAATCTAATTCTTTTTTCACCTAAACATCTAAGTTCCAAATCAACACAATAATTTTTGTCTTGGATACCCTATTTGGGGTCTCTTGGTCGTGAGCTATATAAGGTCATTTGGCCTCAAAATTTTCATCTTTCACAAAGGATTTCAAGCAACCAAATATATATCAATCATCAAGAATTTTATATTCTATCAAGATGATGAACAACACCAAGCCACAAAATCATATAGAACAAAAATTACAAAAATCACCAAGAGTCAAATACAATCAAGTGAAGAATCCTCACATGGATTCTCCACTCTCAACACAACAAAACGTCTCTCACCACCATGAAAGGTTGATGAGAGTAATCTCCCTCTTACCTTAGGGGATGTCCAAACACCTCTTGAATATCTTCTTAAAATAACTTCCTCTTCCAAAAGCCTCTTGAAAAAGAAAATACATACCAAAAGATCAACATCAAAGGCTTGGAATAGAATGACTATGAATCAAAATCATGATCTTAAAAAGAAGAAAAGAAAGAAGAATGAAAATAGAGAAATTTTACCTTAGAAGTCTTCAAGCTCTAACTTGAAGAAATACTTAGAAAAAGATGAACAAGTCAAGATCTTCTCACCAATGTGTCTTAGAAAGGGATTTAGATTCAAGAAATGTAGATTGTAAAAATTAAAGAAGATGAAATGGTGGATTTTGGGAGGGTGGCTGTGAGCCTTAGGGAGAGAAAATGAGAGAAGAAAATAAGAGAAAAGTGTGTATAGCTTTTTGATTCTTGAAAAGTGAATAGGAAATGATGAAATGAGTTTTGTGAAGCTTCCACTAGAAGCCTCTTTTTCCCCCTCATGGTCGTGCACCTCTCCTTGGGAAGGTGTCCAATGCTTCTCCAACAAGCCTCACAAAACTTCCTTGAGAAGCTTCTTTCCTTGGTTCAAAAGTCAAAGATGATGTCATGTGGGTGATGTCACATGGATAATGTCATAAAGGTGATTAGATAGAAACAATCTACTAGATCTTACTACAAGCTACTATCCAATAAACAAAAGTCACAGTTAACAAAGTTGGTATCTATGGTCTAATAGATAATAGAGCGTACTTAAATTTTATCTATCAAATAAAATCTCAGACAATGAAAACTTCAAAAACTACCTCCGATTTCGGGTTTAGTAAGATTCCCCGGCCCTAGTTTAACAGTCTAAAATTTTTTAAAAAAAATATTAAAATAATCCAAAGAAATCAAATAATTCATAAAAATTTACAAAAATGACAAAAACTCACAGCATCACAGAAATCACAGATAAACCATAAACAAAGGAAAAACCGGAGTGTTACACAATTTATCTCAATTTTTTATCTTAGGTTTTAAAGAGTATATACTAAATTAACTCTTAAATTCAAATTTTTATTTTCGTTTTTAATCACTATTGTATACCCTTAAAATATCATAAAAAATATATTAATAACATTTATATAAAAAAAGTTATTGAAAATCAATCTCTTATTTTTTCACCCAATTGTCAAGGACATATGAAACGGACTCATAATAGAAAATAATATATTTGTAATAGGATATTTAATTACTGATAACTTCCATAAAAAATTATATTAACAATTTACCCTTTAATTATGCACCCCGTTTTTAAAAGAGCATAATGATAAGATTCTTAAAGTTAAAATTATATATTTTTTATAATTATTATTGTATATCCTTAATAATCATTAAAAATTCATTAATAATATTTATATGTAAAATTATATTAAAAATCAATCCCTTAATTTTCACTCCCGTTAGCCCGTTAAGAGGGATATAATGGACTCCTAATAGAACATACATATCTTTAATAGGATATTTAAAAAAAAATTATGAACACAATGCTGTTTTTTCTATTCAATTTTTCCGGAGAAATAATTTTAAAAAATAGCATTCCCATTCATAATAAATTATTCTTATACTATTTGAATGAACTCATTAAAAAAAATCTCAGCTTGTTATTTAACCATTACCTAAATAAAACTTGGATTTATTATCATTTTCAAAAGTGATAATAATAAATGCTAAATACACAGGACAAAATGCTTCAAAATGAATAAACAAATTCTAGGAAAATGGAATAGTGCCTTGTACTCATCTTAAAGGAAAAAAAAAGTTTCTGCTTAAAAGGCATGCACATTAACATTACCATATGATTTTACAATAATTATGATGGGAACTCAACAATTGAAAGAAAAGGTAAAAAATAAAAACTAAGAACAGAAAACGTCCAATCCCATCCTCACTTCAATTGTGATCAAAGACCTAGAAGGCAATATTTTTAAGCATAAACTGACTGTCCAAGATCATTCACTCTATTAAACAATTCAATCGAATAGCCCGTTGATGAAATCGCTTATATTGGCCAAAGGCATGACCACTGGAAAATCTATTGCATAAAGGATGTTAAGCTTGGGTCTGCACGGTAAGGAAGAACCACTTCGTGCTCTTAAATCTCTGCACTTGGCAGCTGTCTAAAATTGACATTAAAATGCATAAGCCTCTTATAGCTAACCATTCCCTCAATACATTTAAAATTTCCTAATTTAAGTACAGAACAAGGCATGTCATATATATATATATATTCTCATTACATTGCTACTTGAACACAAGACCACGTACCTGATTAGCAGCAAAGGATAACATTGTCTCTGGTGAAAACTTTGCTGTAAGGAACTAAAATTATGTCTCAATTGGACAATATAGTTTTTCATGAATAATGCCTCTGAGTTTGTATTATCGATAGTTATCAGCACTACTGGTGTTGATATGAGTTTAAACGGATACAGAAAGTTATACAAAAGAAGAGTAACAATATAGGAAGAAGAGACAGGATAGACAAAAGAAGAAGATAACAACCTTCACATTTTTCATAACCCATTCTATTCTTATTCCCCATTATATCCTTACTCAACCAATCACGTAGTCTTTCAGCTTGGAGCTAACAACCTGCACTCTTGCTCCTCTGCCAGTTTCCTGACCCTGTCCCAAGTAGCTTCTGTTGTGGTCAATCCTTCCCATTGCACAAGAACCTGAGTTACTGTCTGATCATCCTTTACTATACTTCTGACATCCAACACCTGAGATGGTTGTAAGATTGGGCCCTGTTCAGTGGTTAACAACGGTAGTGGAATATATGGTTGGCTATCATCTCCCTTAAATGGCTTCAGCAGAGAAATGTGAAAGACTGGATGTATCTTTGCTGTATTAGGCAAAACAAGTTTGTATGCCACTGCTCCCACCTTTTGTATAATTTCAAATGGTCCGAAATATTTCATCCCTAGCTTCTGATTCTTTCTTAAAGCCATTGAATTATGTCTATATGGTTGTAGCTTTACCAATACCATATCACCAATTTCGAACTGTGTGTCTTGCCTCTTCTTATCTGCCTGTTGCTTCATTAAGTTTTGTGCTTTACTCAAATTCCACTTCAGTTGAGCCAACAAGGAATCTCTTTGTTGTAACAGCTCTTGTAATAATGGTGGATCATTGTGATCCACTATGTATTTGATCAAAGTAGGAGGATCCCTTCCATATACCGCTTTAAAGGGTGTCATCCCTAAGCTGCTATGATAAGAAGTATTATACCAATACTCTGCCCATGCTGACACCTTATACCAGCACCTAGGATTTTCGAAAGTAAAACAACTAAGGTATACTTCCAAACATCTATTTAGAACCTCAGATAGCCCATCTATTTGAGGATGATAGGCTGAGCTCATGGCCAATGTAGTTCATTGCAACCTGAATAAGTGTTTCCAAAATTTGCTGGTGAAAACATTGTCTCTATCAGAGACAATTGATTTAGGCATCCCATGTAATTTCACGATATTATTCATGAACATCTCTACTACTTGTTTGCTGGAAAACTCAGTTTTCAATGCAGCAAAATGACTGTATTTTGATAACTTGTCAATGACTACCATAATTATAGTATAACCAAATGAAATTGGCAAACCTGTGATAAAATCCATTGCCACATCCTCCTATACTTGATTAGGAATTGGTAATGGTTGTAGCAGCCCTCCAGGCAATGCATTTACTGATTTAGCTTTCTAGCATATGCTGCAATTTTGAACAAATGTCTTTATACTTTCTGTCATTCCAGACCAAAAAAATTCTCTCTTAATCCTTGTTGTTGTTCCATTAATACCAGCATATCCTCCAATTGGTGAAGCATGGTATTCTTGTAATATGTGCTGAATCAAGTTATGTTGTTTAGGTATGACCAATCTGTCCTTCTAAAATAATAATTGATCCTTAGTTGTCCACCTCGGGTCTGTGTTTTTATTGGTCATGCACAACTCCAAGTTCCTGGCAGTTGCAGGGTCTGATTGAATAGCCTCCTTCAGTTGGGACAAAAAAATCCACCTTAGGTTCTGACCATGCCAACATGAATGATCTTGAAAGTCCATATGCTGCTAAATTGTCTCTTCTTGGTTTGTACTCAATACTAAAATCATATCCCAGAAATTTGTGTAGCCACTTCTGCTGTTCTGGAGTTTGAATAGTTTGGCCTGTTAAATCCTTCAAACTTCTTTGATCTGTTCTAATGATGAATTGGTGACCCAGTAGATCGTGTCTAAATTTTGCTAATGCCTCTGTGATAGCATAAAGCTCCCTACAATAAGTTGATTGCTTCTGCATTCTGGATGATAACCTCTTTGAAAAGTAAGCTATTAGGTGTTTGTTTTGACACAAAATAGCCCCTATACTAGCCCCTGATGCATCAGTTTCAAGTATAAAGGGTTCCTAAAAAATTAGGGAGTGCCAACACTGGAGCAGTAGTAACTGCATGTTTAAGGGCTGTGAATGCTTTTTTTGCTGGTTCACCCCACCCAAAATTGTCCTTTTTTCATATATCAGTCAAAGGAGCAACAATTGAAGCATAATTCTTGATAAATTTCCTGTAATAACCAGCCAATCCCAAAAAACCCCTCAACTGCTTCACTGATTTAGGTTCAGGCCATTGTAATACGGCCTCCACTTTTGTTTTATCCATAGCTACTCCAGCACCTGTTACTATATGTCCAAGGTATTCCACTTGTTGAAATCCGAATGAGCATTTTGACAATTTTGCAAACAAGCGGTGGTGCTGTAAAATACTTAATACCATCTCCAAATCCTCCAAATGAGACTTCCAATCCTTACTATAAACTAGAATATCATCAAAGAATACTAAGACTGATTTCCTTAGTAGCTGCTAAAAAATCTTATTTAGTAAGCTTTGAAAAGTGGATGGTGCATTGCTGAGGCCAAATGACATGACCAGCCATTCAAAATGGCCTTGATGTGCTCTAAAAGTTGTTTTGTATCTATCCTCAGGATCCACTAGCACTTGATGATAACCTGACCGTAGGTTCAATTTTGAAAAGTATTGAGCTCTATAAAGTTCATCTAGTAGTTCATCCACTGTTGGCATTGGAAAATTGTCCTTGACAGTGATGGCATTCAAGGCCCTATAGTCAGTGCAAAACCTCCAAGTCCCATCTTTTTTCTCGACCAACAAGATTGGTGAGGAGAATGGACTATTGCTAGGATGAATGATGCCCTCATCCAACATTTCCTGTACCATAACCTCTATCTGTGTCTTCTGGCTATGAGGGTATCTATAAGGCTTGACCTTTACTGGATTGGATACTTCTATCAGTGTGATTCTGTTCTCTGTCAGGAGGTAAACCTAAAAGCTTGTTAAACACTTGTATATAAGTGTACAACAACAACGCTATTTCGGGTTCCAAGTCACTTGGCAAGTCCAACAACTGATCTTGGTGTTAGTCTGGATGTTGCAAGTGCAGGGTAAACATTTCACTAATAGCATTAGTGTGATGTAGTCTTCTCAAATGATGAAATTGTGCCTGTGTTGGAATTTTATTCTTGTCCCCATATAAAGTAATGAACTGGCCATTGCAAAAAAAATTCAATGTTAGTGTACTATAATCAGCCACATGAGGGCCCAAGGTAGCTAACCAAGAAGCTCCAAGCACTAGATCTGCTCTTGTAACCGACAGCAAGTACACGGGAAGCTGTAGCACTTGTCCTTGTACCTTGACTTGTAAATTTTTTATGCATCCTTCTGTAGTCATGGTACTTCCATTTCCCACCATCACTTGAAATTGTGGTGCAGGCTCTATTAGTAGCTTCAAGAATTGTGCTATTCTAGGTTGCAGAAAGTTGTCACTGCTTCCACTATCTAATAATATTTGTACCCTAGTGCCATTGATCTGACCTTGAAATTTCATTGTGCTTATACCATTAACACCTTTACGAGCATTATATGATAGGTGATGTGCTACATTAACCAAAGTTTCCAACTCCTCGGAATTGCTTGGGGAATCAGGATTATCTGGAGGTTCAGGGTCAATGTGTTGATAACTATTATCCTCTATTTGCAATATCATTAGACGCTTGTTAGGACACTTGTGACTCATAGTGAATTTGTCATCGCAAGTGTAGCATAATCCCTTTTCTTTTCTTAGTTGCATCTCTGCAAAGGTCAATTTCTTGATGTTATTTAGTTTATATAGTTGATTATAAGGTCTATATGGTGGTGTGGGTAATAGTGGTGGTAGAGAATTGGTTTTGGGTTGAAATGTGGGATTTGTGTTGTTGTTTTGGTATCTGTTTGGGTTTGTTGTGAAGTACTATTTAGGCTTTGTGATATATTTCTCCTCAAATAGTTTGGCAAGTGATACTGCTCTCAGTAAGTTTATTGGTGACTGTGCAATTACCTCTCTCCTAAGATCAGGTTTTAACCCACTGATAAAATAGTCCAAAATGGCATATGCACTTAAACCATAAACTCTATTTGCTAGTGCAGTGAATTCTACATAATAATCACTCACTGATCCAGCTTGAGTTAATTTGAACAAGGATGATCTCGCACACTCATATGGTGAAGGGCCAAACTCCAGTTCTAAGGCTCGAGTGAATGCTTGCCATGACTGAAATTGTAAAGTTTTGGTCATCATCTGAAACCAAGGCACTACATTTTTATCCAGATGAATTGCAGCAATAGTCAAACGTTGTGCGTTAGGAGTATCATAATATTCAAAAAATTGCTCAACTTTTAAGATCCATTGTAATACGTCTGACCCATCAAATCTTGGAAAATCAAGTTTAATGTTCCTTACCTGAAACAATTGTTTGTTACTTGTATTACCGTCGTGTCCTGAGCTCGGACCACCATGCACTGAGTTAGCATTTTGGATCAAAGTGTGTATGGCTACTTCAATTCTATCCAATCTTTCTCTGGATTCTGTTTCAGCTTGTTCCAATCGCATAGTATACTTGTGGTCCCTCCGATCCATCAATTTTGCCATATGCTTCATCTCTGTTTGTAGCTCCTTCATTCTAGTGTTGTCGGCCATTGTGGCAATGAAAGCACCAAATTGTAAGGAACTAAAATTATGTCTCAATTGGACAATATAGTTTTTCTTGAATAATGCCTCTGAGTTTGTATTATTGATAGTTATCAGCACTACTGGTGTTGATATGAGTTTAAACGGATATAGAAAGTTATGCAGAAGAAGAGTAACAATGGAGGAAGACGAGACAGGATAGACAGAAGAAGAAGATAACAAGATTCACATTTTTCATAACCCACTCTATTCTTATTCCCCATTATATCCCTACTCAACCAATCACGTAGTCCTTCAGCATGGAGCTAACAACCTGCACTCTTGCTCCTCTGCCAGCTTCCTGACCCTGCGGCTCATCAACCATGTGTCCACTATCACTAACTATTTTCTTGCCATCCTTCTTGCTGAGTTGGTTCTCCTTTTTGGTTATTCTCCTAACATTTGCATAGATAGCTGAAAGCAAATCAGGAACAGAACAGATCTCATCCATATATTCACGTAGAAACTAGAAAAGTATAAAGCAGATGATGGTCATGAAGTTTAAACATTTGGCCTACAAAAGGCTTTTTCAAAGTCACGTAATTTGATATCATGGCCTTTCAAAGGCCAAAAGAATACCTATTGAAAGTTAATTTGACTTATATTCATTGCAACTATTCAAATAAAGGGTGTGAAATTATCTTCTCAGTCATATTGATGAGGACATCATATACGATAGCTCTAAAAAAGAATCATCATATATGCACTCGATTGTAATAGAATAAGAGCAAAAATTACTTAAAATGGAGTGATTTTGAGAACCTCCAAGATCTGATATATTTTTGGTTGTGACTCTCACAACCTTCAAACATTGTATCTATAAAAGACTCCTCAAAACATGCAATGAAATAACAGTCTCGAGAAAAATGATTAAAAATATATGCTAAAAAAAGTAGGCTAAAAATAATTAAGAGAGGCCAACATCATAAATTTGAAAGGAAAAGTCATATTGTATTGCCAATAAGATTACAAAATTATAGTAACTTAAAAATATTTGGTTATATTAATTTAAAAGGAATAGTAAAACGAAAAATTTTGTTTACACCTACTTATTCTTATATTACAAATTCCAATCCCATAATTGCATTTGTACTCTTTGGTGCCACAAATCTTGGAGTAAGATCCTTCCAATTTGATTCATCTGCCTTTTAAGAAGCATGTATCACAAAATGGCAGCTTCACATCATTAAAACTAAATGGAGGTAATATTTTGAAAAGACACTAATGCAATCTAATAGAAGCAGGATGATCACTGAAACAAACTAAATTTTGGAGCAGATTTATAAGCAAAAAAATTAATTAAAAAATAAAAGAAAAAAGGGTTAAAATGCTTACTATTAGCAAATTGAACCGTTTTATGAGCAACCTTGAAAAGTACAAAATATGTTAGTAAAAAATCACAGGAAAAATTTCTTTAATCAAAACACGCAAATAAATGAGATTCTAGCAAATCGTGAAACTTGCGTGCAAAGATACCCAAAGCCCAAGGATTATTTCTGTATAGACGAAAATCCCCAATATCTTCAGAGTTCTTCTGTTTGTCGATGTCTTCAAGAACTCACAAAGATTTTAAGTCACGTAACCTAGTAGAGAAAGAGAATTGAAGTGGAGAATAATGAAGAGGAAGTTCCAACCACAAAACTTAATAAAGGATAGTATTTATAGAAAACAGTTTTTGGTCGTTGGAATATGACCGTTGGAATATGACAGTTGGAATATGTCCGTTAAAATGTGACCGTTGGAATATGATCGTTGGAATATGACCGTTGGAATATGTCCATTAGAATATGACCGTTGGAATATGACCAGGTCAAAACTTGGATAAAACTAAATTATTTTTAAACCTCTTCAAAAACTTATTTTTCAACCAATGTGGGACATTTATTCTTTTGAAATAAAGCATTTTTCACAATAATCCCCCACATATTTCAAAAGAATATTAAATTAAATCAATAATTTTAAAAACAATACTCAATCTGGTTACATCATGAGTGCAAACGTTTGCAATCTATGTCTTCTACTATGAACAAACCTAAATAAATAGGATTTTAACTTACAATGTAATTAGTGAAGTTTAAACTTCTATGAACCAAAACATTTTTCTGTAAATTAGAATCCCACTTGATCACATTTACACCCTCATTTATCTCTTGTTGTTAACGCAATTTTTGCACTTTTCGAAACAAAAATAAAAGGTTGTTCATGAGTGCTCTAAAAGACTATGCCATTATCTCATAGGAGCAGCCCCAAAATCAAATGAACACTCATATAGGTGATTTCATCAAGTGTATCAATTGTACTTTATACACCACCCGTAAGTATATGAAATTCATTAAAAGCATTTAGCTTATCCTCACATTAAATGTAGTCTAAAATAACTTCTCATGCTTCTCACACCATAGGAAGGGACAAACACATCTAGCAAGTTAAATAAGTGACTTGTTATTATCCATATGAACTTTTTCATGGGATCTCCACTCATAAAAGTTGGTTTACCATCAATAACTATTTCAAATTGGCTTAAGTCTCATTCCCCTGATGTGGTATTTATTCATTTTCTACACATCAGATTTTGTCGAATGAGTTGGCCAAATTTCCACTTCACATAATTAATAAATTTAATTCCATCTTTTAGCATATGCTTCCATGTACGTATACATATATGTCACTTTTCATTATACACAATTTTGTTTACTCTTACTATTTGCCATTTTGGCATCAATGTGCAGAACTATAAGAATCTATGTCTTCAAACTTTCTTCTATAAAGGAAATATCTCATAAGAGATTTCTTAGCCACTCAATCAGATCCTACCAAGTTAATAGTAATAAACTATGCCTCTATTGTAGATCAGAAATAAAATGGCTAAATGACTTCAAGCGACATCACCTCAAAGTTGAGGCTAAAAATAAATCACTTGTGGATTTAATCTCATTTGAATCAATGATTTATTTAGCATTATGATTATCATATCCACACCTCAAATTCAACACCATGGCTCTTGGTCCATAGTCTCATCAATCTCAACTAATCTCATAGTGCAATAGGGACATGGAATTCATTCATGCAAACATCATCAAATACTTGATCATGTACATCTAGATCATGGTTATCACACTCTATACATATATAATTAACTATGCATGTAACATAACCAAGTTAATAATAACTCAAAAAAAGAACAAGGATATATGAGATACTATGTAAGACATTATATGAAGCACTTTTAAATGCTCTATTTTAATTTTTAAACTCTACATAAACCATTATAAGGATTATATGTGTGTATTTACTCATTCAATTTATAACACATGCAAAATCAAGTACATAAATGCTACCAATATTTGAGCATATTCAGATTGTGATGCACCAATACTAGGTCATATTCTAAACTCAAGGTCCTTTTAACTCATTTCTAATCTCATTAAATTATGATTTTGAATTTAAAACAACTTCAACATAAAAGGACTCGGATTTGCTCAATTAGAGAGAATCATAAACAAAAATTGTCTTTCTAAAAATTATTTTACACAATTAGAAGCACCACAATGTCTCTTTCTTGGTTCGGGTAGAGAATTTTAGTTAGACACCCCCACACTTTAAGATATTTATACCAAGTCATTAACATAAATTTAAAACACAATTAAACAAGAAAATAGCAAAACAATAACAAAATTAGTGCATTACCCGACTACACACGACTTCACCATTAACATTAATCTTACTCTAAATGTTCTTATTTTTCTTTTTCCTTTTAATTTAATAGAAACAAAAAACAAAAAAAAAGTGGCTAACGACAAATAATTAAATTGTAATTAGTGACGACTTTAATCTCTTCTCACTCTCCAAAAAGTTTGAGGATTTTGTATGTTTTTTTCTTGCAACTTTGATCTCCTTCAAACCAAGAATTTTCTAAAGAAAATCTTTGCCTCATTCACAAAACCCATGGCCTCTAAGCACCATAACAAAGAAACACTTACCCAAAACCAACGTGTAACCCACGTAACGCATCCAACACCTATTTACGTCAAAACCACGAGCTTCTTTTCCTTTCCATTGTGTTACCCATTTCCTCATAAAAACCTCACATTTAAATAAGTTATATTAGTATTACGTAGATTATAGGAAAAATAAAATAATATCTATAACACGGTAAAATTAAACATTGCATGGATAGTATTGACGTGCAAAGAATAATCCTTGAGATTGTTGCAACCCGTGGGAGACAATCGAAACACGCAAATAAATGAGACAAAGAAAATCGTGAAACAACAGTAGCGGCGTGCAAAGCAAAGATCGCCTCAAGGATTATTTGGTGAGCAATAGGCGAAAATCCCCTGTGGTTAATGGCTTTGTGGTGGTGAACGAGGTTGACAATGAGCTCTTCCTGTTTGACATAGCTTCAAGAAGCTGTAGAGATTTTAAGTCACGTAACCAGGTGAGAAAAGAGAATAGAAGTGGAGAATAATGAAGAGGAAGTTCCAACCACAAAAGTTAATAAAGGATAGTATTTATAGAAAACGGTTTTTCGTTGGAATATAAAATTAATAAAATTTTATTTTAATTTTATTGAAATATGTCTCGTTAGAATGTAATGTTGGAATATGATATTTACCCGTCACATTTTTAATAACTGATTTTACAATTTCCTTGGAATATGTCCATTAGAATATGCAAAAATGGAATATGATAAAAGTACTTGGAATATGACCAAGAATCAAAACTAATTTTTTATAAAATTAAATTATTTTTAAACCTCTTCAAAAACTTATTTTCCAACCAATGTGAGACATTTATTCTTTTGAAATAAAGCATTTTTCATAACAAAATATTCATAGTTAAAAATCACAGGAAAAATTTCTTTACAAAAACAAATAAGATTTCTATTCTAGCAAAATTGGAGCCATAAAGCTTGGTGAAGAAGATACCCAAAGGTCCCAAACGTTCTGCATTCCCACCACAACTCCAATATCTTCAGAGTTCAGCTTAGTCGATGTCTCTCTGCATCACACAAGCAAAAAGTCACAGAATTTCCACATCCAAATTTGGAAAAAAATGGATGAATATATATTAAGAGTAGAAGAATCTAACAAAATGATAAATATTGAGATGGAAAGAGTGTAAGTGATAAATGTAGAAGGGAAGAATAAATAATGGAGAAAAATCTCATCTTTATGATGATACACAAAGAGCGATAAAGAATGAGAAGAGGAGAATAAATAAATGCACATACCTTATTAAATAAAAATACTACATTTACATATTATTTAACAATTTGTAAATTAATTAAAATTGTGTTACAATGTATACAGAATATATGGTTCATAAAAAATATTACTCTAATATAGTAATTAAGGCAATACTCATTTGTATTGCTACTCCTACTTCTTAAAATTTGCAATCTCATTCTCTCTATAAACATACCCAAACCTTTACAATATGAGTTGCACAAACATGAAATTTTTTCAAAACAGTATTTACCACATCTCATATTTAGTTGTGTCCAATTTCGTATACCATTAAAACACATAATACTTGTATACAATTTTCCAATGAAACAAAAATAAAAGCGCTTGCACAAATAGTAGCACCAAAGCAAAATATAAATTCAACTTTTCAATTGATCTGCAAAATCAAATGAAGCCTCACAACAAAATTACAGGCATCAATTGTATTAGGAATGTAATATAGTTGTACATATGGAGTCATATATCCAAGTCTTAAGCTTCCATCTAAAATAAATTAATCAAAAGCAACTTTAATTCATACAAAAGAATCAGCAAGTTAAATAATAATTTAATGTCTTAGGTGAAATTGATGGTCAAATTGAGAAATCCTTAGCATTATAATATAGTTACCCGCAATAACTTTCCACCAACAGCAAGAGATCGCAAACCAAATGTGTCCTGAAGCAAAGGAATTGATATTCTAATATCAGCTAGTTGGCATCAATGAGTTAAAAGACCTTATACCACCCTAAATTACTAATTGAAACATATGGGGGAAAATAAGATCCATGTATAAGCAAAATGTTCATTTGAAACAAACCTTGCCTCTGAATATTACTAATTGAAAGATCAATGTGCAGAACAGTATAGAGAACCACATAAGCACAAACTTGTATGTCAATAACCAAAGAAGGTTGAACCATTCAGAGCATTAAACATACCCAAACAATCAGTCAACAATAAATAAAAAAAATTAACCAACCATTTGTGAACAGAAATAAAATGGCTAAATTAACTTGCAAGATTAAAAGATATAGTGAAAGTTAAGCCATTCATCAAACCTTAAACTTTCTTGTGGATGGATGAACCATTAGTTACCTTGCTCATTCTGAACAGAAAATATAAGTCATAGCTGATTCCAATTTTAAAGAGAGAAAAAAAAAGTAAATATATCTGAACCTCCCAAAAGAAATTTAAGACCATTATATTTCGCTTTTCCATTAAACACATAATTTGTACCCACTTTTTCATGTAGCCCAACATAGATTTAGCAGCAAAAACATTTTTACCAATCCTTGAAGTTTTCATGCAATGACAAATTTGAAGGAATAATTTTTTTTTTACCAAGACAAAGAAGACTGGCTTGGAATTTCTTGTATGGAGCAAATTTTAAAATACACAAACTTCTTCCGGGATTTGCAAAAGCCAACATCTCTCTCTCTCTCTCTCTCTCTCTCTCTTAGTACAATCTCACAAGAAAAAGAAGAGACAATATGGGTAGCAGTTATTTTGGAGAGCCAAACTTGGGAAATGAAATAGCAAGTGGGTCTTCTTCTTCATCAAGGAAAGGGAAGAAGAACAATTCAGACAAGTCAAAGCAACCACAAAGAGGACTCGGAGTTGCTCAATTAGAGAAAATCAGGTTACATGGTCAAATGGCCTGTGGCTATCATCCTTCTCTTCCTCACAGCCCAGAAAAACAAATAAAAAAAATTCAAATACACAAAACTAATAAGACACATTATTGCATAAAGTCATAAACAGCACAAAAAGTCATGAAATTGGAAAATATAAGATTGATGTTAGTATTATTAAACTGAAATGAATGTCTTTTTACCTAATAAAATAATAACAAAACAAAAAAAGAGCAAAACAACTACAATAATTTTCTTGTACTAATTTGTACTAGAAACGTTAATGAACATAATTAAATATAATAATAATAAAAACTTTCCATGTATGAAATCAATTGAAATCGATTCAAATAGAAAGAAAATTTCAATGAAAATAATTAAATTGAATAATTATCAAAATAAATTTGATGATTGACTATGATTTTAAATTTGGGAGAATCTGATATGAAAATAATTTATTTTAAGAATTCAAATTATGAATAACAATTTTAAGTTTATTGACTATTTGACTTTGATTAGGTAGTCACTATAATTTTCCCACTCAACAGTTATATAAAATAAAATTAATCAAATCATCCAACATATTTTTGAAATCAAATCATCCAAGATTAATTTTAAATGAATCAGCAAAAACATTGAAGTCCAAAATTTTAACTGTAGATTTGAAATGGAATATTGTTAAGATAGTTAGAATTGGTTAGAGTTAGTTAAAATTAGTTTTAATGGTTAGTTAGTTTACTTGAATTAGTTAGTTATATAAGCCAAGATTACCCATTGTATTTTTCACTTCTTCATTCTATCAATATACAAGTTTCTCTATTTCTCTCATCTTTCTCTTTTCCCTCTACTCTGAAAGCATGAAATTCAACATGGTATCAGAGTCATTCCACCCACCTTGAATACTCTTCTACTGCATTTTCTTTTTCTATTTTCCTTTGTTGACGGTGTTATTGGAAGCAGCCAAGGTTCTCTGTGATCTTGTGACTCTTCTTGTGGTGGATGATGGAGTCTCCATTGAAACCGATTCAAGGTCACACGAAAGTTGCATGTTATTTAGACGATATTGCAGAGAGAGAGAGAGAGGAGCACAAGATTCAAAGGAAAACAGAAGAATACACGTTTTTTGCTGGATTCTTTGTTTTGATCAAGATGTATTTCTAATGTTTCTTAAGTTCTGTGTACACCAACTGTTTGGTGATTTGCTTCTTTGATTTTTTTGTTGTTGTAAGCTTCTGTCCATGATGGTTAAATATTGATGTGAGCTTCTGTCATGGGTGATTAAGCATTGATGGATCTTCTTGCTTCTGTTAAATGGTTAAGCCTTGAGTTGTGGCTTCTGCTTAATGGTTAAGCTTTTGTCCTTTGTTGGCTTTGATGATTTTAGCTTCTGCCTTGTATGGTGGTTAAGCATTTGGAGCTTCTGCCTTGTATGGTGGTTAAGCATTTGGAGCTTCTGCCTTGTATGGTGGTTAAGCATTTGGAACTTCTGCCTTTTATGGTGGTTAAGCATTTGTTGACCTGCGTGCCTTCCGGTTCTTAACATTATCATTGTATTTTTCTGGATATGCATTTATATTGATCATCCCATCGAAAGTGTAATGTCACCTTCTAGAAATCTAATAGTTCGATTCAGATCATGATAATATCGAGCATTTCTCATTCCCGTTAAGATAGTTAGAATTGGTTAGAGTTAGTTAGAATTAATTTTAATGGTTAGTTAGTTTACTTGAATTAGTTGATTATATAAGCCAAGATTACTCATTGTATTTTTTACTTCTTCATTTTATCAATATGAAGTTTCTCTATTTCTCTCATCTTTCTCTTTTCCCTCTACTCTGAAACCATGAAATTCAACAAATATTAATCATTGAATCTCAAATTCTTTCACTCAATTAATCTAAAACACGAAAATATGCTTTCAGTTTTGAAACAAAGAAATGAAGCAAGAGAAAGGGGGAGACAACAATAGCGCGAGGTGGAGCACATGGGGTGGACAACAACAATGGGGGGCGTGGCGACATGGGGCAGATGGCAACAACTCAGGATAGATGGTGAGCAGCAATGTTGGGTGGCGCAGTTCAGAATTGTGGTGGTTAATGGCTTTGTGGTGGTGAACGAGGTTGACAATGAGGCAGTGGTGGTTTGGTTCTGGTTCGAGTTTAGGTTCAGGTGTTGGGTCATTTAGTATGATGAGGATCGATGGTCGCAGTGAAGATTTGGTACTGGCAATAAGGACAAATCTTTATTCATCCCTATACTTTATGTCACAATATAAAATATAAGAATCAAAATTTTATTTTAATTTTATTAATAAAAAAAGTGCTCAATCGGGTGAATCATAATGTTGGTACCACTTCTGTCGTGTTATATTTACCCGTCACATATTTTACTAATAACTTATTTTACAATTTCCTCACAGAGTAAAAGGAATTTCGCATTACAGAAAAATGTAAAAAACATAAAAAAAATCCATAAAAGTACTTTAAAGAGATTTGTCAAGAATTTAAAATAATTTTTTTATAAAAAATAAAATATTAATACGTTAAAAATTATAAAATATATATATATAATTTCTTGTTTTAAATTTGACATTTATTAAAAAAATCCTTTATTTTATGAGACAGCATAGCTTTTGGCGCTAATTATGGCCTGTCGGTCATCCACTGCACATATAATATTACACAATAGTTTCGTTATTTATTTAATTAAAATATGTTTAATTATTTATAAAAATTATTTTGAATATCATAATAATATTATAATTATATATAAAATAATTTAATATTTTAAATTAATTTAACATATGATATAAAGACGTTAAACATATTTAATTTTACATGAAACATTTTCCTGTTACACAAATTGATTGATGGTAGTAGTCATATTGGAACTGACGTTATCGTGAGATTCGCCACCTCTGTATCGCATAAAAAAAAGGAATTTCATCACAGTATAGTAACTTTTATGGTTTATTATATTTTTATTATATTTATAAAGAGTTAATTGAAGTGATAAATAATTACAGTTTTTTGTGATGAGAATGCGAACTTAAATATAAGAGAAGTAACTCTTGCAGAAAAAAAATTATATTTTTATTATTAATTAT
Organism: Ormosia semicastrata; assembly: GCA_029884595.1. Taxonomy (NCBI): domain Eukaryota; kingdom Viridiplantae; phylum Streptophyta; class Magnoliopsida; order Fabales; family Fabaceae; genus Ormosia; species Ormosia semicastrata. The sequence goes on along the minus strand of JAQQTO010000046.1, from coordinate 7,487,644 downwards.
TTTAGTCTAATTTTTTATAATACTTTAATTAATTTTTTATTAAAGTAGAATGTAAGTTAACCATATTTAAATTTATCTATTCATATTTAATTGAAAAAAGTTTAAAATAATCACTAAAAGTAATTACGAAAAACAATGTGAATAAAAAAATTACAAGTGCCAATAACATTTGTATTCAAAAACGATAAATCTAATATTCAACATAAATATGGGTATGTAAAACTAATTAATCCACTAGGAATGGCCCTAAATTAAGTATTTGAAGCTTTAAGATTGTGTTAGTATTAGAAGTTTTAGCAGTTTGCATTGGGTCTTAAATTCAAACTTTAACTAACACAATACTAGCTTTTTACTGTAGACTAAATTATTGATTTAATATTTTCTTAAATGAATATACTTTTTTCATCATATACGTTATTTTCATTTTATAAACTTTTATCACATAAAATAAAAATTTGAAAATGAATTATTATTATATTTTACTTTAGTCTTGTTCTTGCTTGTTAAATAAGAAAATTATTACAATCGCCTCATATTTCCAAACAACATTAAATAGTCCCTATAATTTTTAAATAATGTAAATTAATAGTTTTTGTTTTTAAAATTCAGTTTTAATAAGGAACAAATCCAACTAATAAAAACTATTTTCTATTGTTTAAAAAGTATAAAGACTTTTTTAAAATAATCTTGAAGCAGTAAAGGGGATAATTTTATTTTGAATTAAAGTATAAGGACATTATCGTTTTAGAAGAATTTTGTCCTTCTATTTTACCGAAAAAGTAAGATAAAAGATAAGAAAAAGATAAAACAAAAAAAACAAAACTAAGAGATAAAGTCAGAGTTGGAGATAAGGTTAGAAAGATAAATAATATTTTTCGTATAATTAAAAATATATATATATATTTATATCTTAGATTTATATAAAAAAATATTAAATTAAATTATATATTATTATAATTTTTTTATAAATATAAAATAAATTTATAAATAAATTAAATAAAAAATTAAATATTTTAATTAGACAAATAACATTATCACATTCAACTTTTAAACCATCATTCTGTAATTTTCACATACTAAAGATAAATTATTTGCTCTCTCAAACAGGGTTTAGAGGAAAAATGGCAAGTGCAGGTGAACCACTCTTTCAGAAAAGAAAATTGTGCTGCTGACTATATGACTAATATCAGCGTCAAGTATGAATCAGGAACTATAGTTTGGAGGCAGTTTGGATCCGGCTTCTCTCCAGCCGGATCACCTCCAGCAACCTCCAGCAACATTTTGGACCGTTGGATGAAAATTCAACGGTCCAGATTAAAAGATATTAATTTAATATTAATTTTTTTTTAATATTTAAAAAAAAAAAAGAAAAACTGGACCGTTGGAGAGAATCCGTTTCCAGTTTGGAGTGAGCCCCCCCGTAGGTGTTAGGGGTTTGCTCCTTCGTGATGTGACGGGAGTAGGTACTCCCAGTTTTGAATATATGTAGTTTTGTTTATTTGGGCCTCTGGCCCCTTCCTTAACCAAAAATGAAAAAGATAAGGTTAGACTGTATAAAACGTGAAGACGACAAAATATGGATGGAAAAAAGTCTGGGTGATCTCTGCTTTTGTTTTTTGTTTATTTTTTGTTTTTTTTCAATTTTTCTTTAAAGGAATTAAAAAAATCGTCCGGTTTTACTAAATCAACCAGTTGACCAGTTTTTATCGATTTTATCAATTTTTTAAATCCAACTGTTTAAATGGCTCTTTGATCCAATTAAAATTGGTTTTATAATCAATCCACAATTCGATGGATTCAAAATATTGTTTAATAATATATAAAAATAAAAAATTAAAGTGCTGTAATAATTTTTTAATGAGCTACCTTTTTAATAAATAAAATATAGTGTTTATATTTTATAATAATAAAATATTCTCATACTATTTACAAAAATAAAAAGATCATATTATGAGAAAGAAAAATATATAAAAAAATTAATGGGTCTTATATAAATAATAATAAATTTAATTATAATTATTTTTGATTTTTTTATAACATGATTTTATTATATTAATAAATAACATAAAAAAATCTAAATTCATACAATATTTTTAAAAAATATATTTTATTTTTTATTCAAATTTTTCGATTTAATCAGACGTATTGATTGCGGTCGACCCACTTACACAGTGACACGCCTTTTGCCGGGTTGGCCTCCAGGGTTATGGAAGTATGGTACAAACAAATACTAGCCATTCAACATAGCATCGCAAATTGTCATGGGTATGATCGTTGAGTATCTGAACGCAGCAGTTGCAGGAGTTGTTGGTATATTAATCATTTCTTACTACTTGTACTTGATCAAGAGGAGTAGAGCAGGTGATGATGCCCGCAAGGCGCCACCCATAGCCGCAGGTGGCTGGCCTTTGATCGGTCATCTTCCCCTCTTAGATGGTTCTGGTCAGCCTCCTTACATAACCCTAGAAGCCTTGGCTGACAAGTATGGACCAATATTCAGCATCCGAATTGGTGTGCACCCAGCTGTGGTGGTGAGTTCTTGGGAGCTAGCCAAGGAGTGTTTCACCACCCTTGATGTCATAGTCTCCTCCCGTCCCAAATTTACGGCTGCAAAAATATTGGGACACGACTATGCCAATTTTGGGTTCTCCCCTTACGGTGATTTCTGGCGAGAGATGCGTAAGATAACAGCTTCAGAGTTACTTTCCACTCGGCGGTTTGAACTGCTTCGAGGAATTAGAGATTCGGAGGTGGAAAGCTCGTTGAAAGAGCTATACAGAACATGGGTCAAGAAAAGAGACGGTTCCGGTGATTTGTTTGTGGAGATGAAGCAGTGGTTAGGAGACTTGAATCTGAACGTGATTTTTAGGATGGTTGCTGGGATGAGATACTCCTCCAAAAGTACAGATGAGCAACAGGTGAAGCGGGTCCGGAGGCTTTTCAGAGAGTTCTTTCGTTTGACAGGAGTGCTTGTGATTGGGGACGCCATTCCTGCTCTTCGATGGCTTGATTTGCGTGGTCAAGTGAAGGAGATGAAAATCATTGCTAAAGAAATGGACAGCATCATTAGTGAATGGTTACAAGATCATCGCCAGAGAAGAGACTCTGGTGACACCAAAACAGAGCATGACTTCATTGATGTCTTGTTGTCTGTCCTTGACGGCGCTGATCTTGCTGGTTATGATGCTGATACTGTCAACAAAGCCACCTGCCTGGTACGCACCACCACATCAATTCCCATTTCCCATCTTCATCCTTATACCTTACCCGTCTACCCAACTTATTAATTAGCTTTAATTTTATTATTTTCAGTATCAACTTAATTAGCTAGTTTTATTCATTATTTTTTTAGTTATGGCTAAGATCTATATGTAGGATTAATTTTTAGGTGGATACGATTTATTATAAATATTTAAATTATTATTTGATTAGCTAGTTTTATTCATTATATTTTTAATATTAGTATATGGCTATTCAGAGGATCAGTCCTGATATTGAATGAGATGAGATGAGTTTAATTACTATTCAAAATTTGATATGTTGCATTAATTTTGCATCGCTGATTTATTGAATAAGAGATAAAGATAGATAAGATTTGATAATAAAAATTTGATTGATTACTTTGAGATTCATTTAAAATTATAATAAAAAATTTTTATAACAAATTATACATCAAAATTCAATCAGATATGTTGCATCATTTTAATATATAAAAAATTTTAATAAGCAGATATAATATAATATTTTATATTAAATAATTAATAAAATTATAATATATTATATTAACTTATCTTATCAAATTTAATGCGATATCTCAAATAGGTGATAATTGCAGGGGCAACGGATACTACAACAGTTACTATGACATGGGCACTCTCGTTATTGCTGAATAATCGCCATGCTTTGAAGAAAGTTCAAGATGAACTGGATGAGCAAGTGGGCAAAGAAAGACTAGTGAAAGAATCAGACATCAACAAACTAGTTTACCTTCAAGCGTTAGTCAAAGAGACACTGCGATTATATCCAGCTGGGCCACTCTCAGGTCCGCGTGAATTCATAGATGACTGTACCTTAGGTGGGTACCATATCAAGGCAGGTACCCGATTGATTATGAACCTTTGGAAGCTGCAAAGAGACCCACGCGTATGGTCAGAACCATTAGATTTCAAACCAGAAAGGTTCTTGACCACCCACAAGTCTGTGGATGTGAAGGGTCAGCATTTTGAGCTGCTTCCATTTGGCGGGGGAAGAAGGGCGTGTCCTGGAATATCATTTGGCCTTCAAATGACACACTTGGCATTAGCTGCTTTGTTGCAAGCATTTGAGGTCACAACCCCGTCCAATGCCCAGGTTGATATGGGCGCTACGTTTGGACTCACAAACATCAAAACCACCCCACTTGAGGTTTTAGCCAAACCTCGCCTATCACCTTCTCTTTATCAATGAAGCTCAGTGAAATCCACAGCACCTGAAACGGCGCACAGATCGGTTTTCATTTGTACCCTAATTAAATTAAATGACCAACAAGGCCTCTGTACTTTCACCTCCGACCATGAATTCGCCCGTGTTTTAGATGGTTGATGATATGTATAATAATATTTGAGTACAATGTGTTTTAAAATAAGTTATTTAAAATAAGTTTTATGTTTGAGAAAAATGATAATGTTTATAAAAATTAATTAATAGCTATTTGTTTATTAATTTGAATTTATATATCAATTCTTCTATATACTTTCGTAAAATATTATAAAGAGTATAAGGGGATTGCTATGGTATTCATGCAAAAATAAATAATTTCAAGCATACACAGTTATACATACTATTCCACATTTTTACAATTTTTATATTATTTGATTATAATTGGATCTACTTCATTCGTTGCATACATACATTTTATTTTTATCACATAAACAAGTCTGAGATATGTAACCCAAAGAAATATGCGCTGGTAACATTTTTTATGCAAAATCATAGCTATCGAAACCCATGTTAATGTGAACAAATAAAATTGTAACAAATAGATTAAGTAAAATTAAGGAAAGCCTTTAATAAATTTAGTTGCAAATAAATATTCTTTTAAAAAAATTACAAAATAACGCCTTTCTTTTTGTTTTTTACATTGTAGTATCTCATACTTTAGTTAGAAGTTTAGTAAAAAAGAGACTTGAAGTGTGGGAAACACGACTTGGTGAAATTGAAAATAAAAATTTTAATTAAAAAATCTAGTAAAAGTTAAAAAAAAAATGGGAAAAAAAAATCTAGGTCATAGCCATGGGTGGAGAGAACCTCCATGCAAAGGTGGCTTCCACACCACGAGAAACAAATCAATCAAGGACTGCAGGAGCACCGAATCCACCAAGGTGGCCTTCGTGCTCAATTTGGTTATATATATATATTTAACAGCCAAGTTATTGTCCTTTTTCTATTGCTGTATCCCGTCTAAAAGATTACTCTGCAACAACTTGACTTTCACACCATAGGCACCGACTTTATCGATCCAAATAATTTTTCAAAACTTAATCAATTATAAAGAATTTTTACATTTTGAGGAGTTTCAAACACATTATTTAGTCCACTCAAATTTGAATCCAATCACGTCATGGAAGAATTTGGAAAATTTGAGAGCCAAGAGTGTGAGCAAAGAGGGAGAGGAAAAAGATAACGGAGGAGGGAGGGTATTTTTCTTTTTAAATATTAAAGTTTATCTCTTGCAAATTTTACTTTTTTTAAGATTATTTTGTAAAAGTAATTATTAAAGAACTTCCCATCGTAAAGATTATATCAAATTTTAATGAGTAGTAAAAAAAGACCTTATCCTCTCAAATCCATAACAAAATTTAATATGAACTCATATCAACTATTCAAAAAAAGTTTGAGCAGGACAAATGTATACTATCTAATAACTTGTATGAGAGTCTATAAGAAATTTATGATGATACAATTTGTATAACTATCATTTAAGTGCGGTAATTTTGTATATACTTATATGCCAAATAATAATTTTATATTTAAAAGTCCGATATATTATTTTTTATTGACTTAATTTATATATTTTATGTAAACCAAGTATAAAAATCTTTTTCCCAAATATTGGTTTCATATGCATGTACAGCGGCAATGGATGAGGTTTTGAGTGACTCAATTTTGGCTTTCATACAAGGAAGTGGATAAAGTTGTAAACACTCATTCTTATTAATAAAATATTTTTAAGATGTAAAATTTAAATAGCTTGTCTAACCAATGAATTAGATAAGTGACGGTTTTAGTCAAGCCGCACTTCTTTGCTTCTTGATAATTGGATGGAGAAAATTCAGCGCCGAAACATTAGTTACGTAACTTAGCATCAATTTGTATTTTAAATATAGTCTTTATCTTCCTTTTGGTTTTATCTTTATCTTATGTTGCTATTATGTACTTTATTTATATTAATGAAGATTGTGGGTGTAACTCCTTGAATTAAACATATCCTTCATAAAACTTCTATATGGTACATAGTATTATCATGACTAACGCTACACCAAACACAGTGTCTCTTTCCTCAAACCCCACCACCTCCTCCATTGTCACCAATACATCTCCCTACCCTTACCCTGCTATTCTCAACAATAGTAATTTCGTTTCTTTGCACCCAACATCCAAAAATTACCTCTTATGGAGAGCTCAAATGAAGAATTTGATTGTGAGTCAGGACTTAAGCGGGTTCATCAATGGAGAAATCCCTGCGCTCATCCCTATGATCCCATCTCCACCAACACACATATCAGGTGGCACGAGATTTGACCAACCCAACCCTGATTATGTTCCCTGGTGCGGATTTGATAGACTTGTCTGTTCATAGATAACAAGTCGTCTTACTGAGGAGACACTCAGCTTTGTCATTGACTTAGAAACCTCTAGAGACGTGTGGATGACACTATTGGATGTTTTTGTTAAAAATTCAAGTGTGAGTGTTGAAGTCTCACATTGATAAAGAATGGGTTAAGTGAAGACTATATAAGTGGGAAGACACATAAACTCATAGTCTTAAGGTTTTGGGTCAAGATATGACGTCAGACCCACTATTGTGGTTTCTCGCTTAACTCATTAATGAATATCTCCCCTGCTGTTGGGCTCCCCCTATACTCTAACGAGTGGTATCAGAGCCGATGGTTCGTCTGGACTTAGTATTTGGATACAGTGGTTGGTGCTCGGGTTCAGCCCAAACTCATGTTATGGAGCACATTGATAAGACTTGAGTCTTGGTTGGTAACCCCGTGAATACTCGGAATCGTTTCCGTTTGAGAGGGAGCATACTAATGTTGGGACTCACACTTGAGGGAGAGAATGTTGAAAATTTAAGTGTGAGTGTTGAAGTCCCACATTGATAAAGAATAGGTTAAGTGGATACTATATAAGTGGGAAGACACATAGACTCATAGCCTTAAGGTTTTGGGTCAAGATATGACGTCAGACTCACTATTGTGATTTCTCGCTTAACCCATTAACGAATATCTCCCCTGCTGTTGAGCTCCCCCTATGCTCTAACAGCTTTTGCTCACACCTCTATTGAGTGTGAGTTTCTTCTCAAACAGAAATTCACTAGGAATAGAATCATATATTTATTTATGTTCCAATGTTATTTGAAAATTGAATTTTACTACTGACTTTAATCAATACATACTTACATAGTATTCCAAAAGATCTTTAAAACTATCCTGTATATAACTCATGCTATTGTTTGGGATACTTTTCGTTCATTGAAAAAGTTTATATCCTTACATAATTACTGTTCACGCCGGAAAATTCACTGTTCATGTCGGAAAATTCACTATTCATACCGGAAAAATCATTGTTCATGCCGGAAAATCACTGTTCACGCCGGATAAAATACTGTTCATACCGGGAAAAGAATACTGTTTATATATTTTAAAATTACACAACTCTGTAAATAATACCAGTTAAAATTATATCAATCAGTCTTTATATTTTTTCATAAATAACTGTGTATACTAAATTTTTTTTTAAAATTATTACTGTTGAAAAAATTTATAAATTTTAACTAATGATATTTATACAGTTATACAATTTAAAAATATTAGAAGTGATCGAGTTTTCTAAAATCATAACTGTGTTTTTTGAAAAATTTTATATAATTTAACTGATAATATTTATACAGTTATACAATTTAAAAAAATTACAGGTGACAAGTGGTAGTTAGGAAGCAGCGTAACTGATGACAATGATGGTGATAGTATATAAAAAAATATAATACTAAAAAAACTGAAAAAAAAAGAAACCTGCTAAGCAGGTTTCCTAGAATTAATCCAAGCCATTGATTTATTTTATGAATAAATCAATGGCTTGTGTTTTAAGGTGTATGATACACCCTCTAAAGGAGGGTGTATATTAGACGTTGCCCTATATGTTATTGTAAGCTGCATCCCCCCCCCCCCCAACATTGTTATGTTGTTCAGGGTCTTGGAATCAGAAATTATATTTTAATGTAAGCATGCCTTATGTTTATAAGTTAATGGCAGATTCATTGTTCTTTTGTTTCTCTTTTTTCCTATTGTATGAATATTGTTGTTTTTGGCAGTTACGTAGGATAGACTGTTTGTAAACAATTTTCTTTTAGTAAGTCTTCAGTGCATTAAGAAATTAGATTGATTGTAATGTCTTCATTTCTCTTTCTATGAGCAACTTATTTTTTATGTATAAATTAATTCTTATATTATATTTTCAAGAAAATTATAAAGTACTTAAAAAGAGAAAACTTTAAGAGCATGTTGGTGACACATCTAATGAAAACAACGATAGGATGAAACATGACACAATAGAAAGTGACACATTTGAGAAGAGAAAAGATGATATAACAGCAGAACATGACCTAGATAATCAAGAAGAGTTGTCACTTTGGGTTGAAGCTGTTGGTGGGCCAAAGAAAGACAGAATTTATGGTCTAGGATTTCAATCATATGTGGTTTGCTCACTAAATTTTAGAATTAGTACTTCTAATGCTTCCACACATCATTATTCTAACACACATGAGTTTGAAGAAGCTGTCCAACGTAAAATTGAGAAAAGGCTAAGAGATATGAGAGCAGTGGCTCAAGAGGTGCTACAATAAGAGGTACAAATTGTTGTTAGGCTACTTTCAAGTACTTTTCAGAGAGAGAATCTTACACAAGCATCATTAAATGGTCTTAGTTCATCCACCCCATAAATATAACTTCTACATGGAAAGTTTTAAACTTAACTTTTACTTAGGAAGACACAGCTTGTGTTGGTCTATGTATAGCATTTTGTGTCATGTTGGCAATATCTTTTGATATAATGTAAATAGTTTCAAACTATTTGTTTGGAATGATATTCTGGGTTATGTTAATATATATTTGATGTTATGCAAGTAATTATGGATACTATTTTATGTTTACTAATATTTTATTGTATTCAATTTATGAGAAATTAAACAGGAGTTAGATGTTCCATTAAACAAAAGCATAAGTTGTTGTCCATTAGCGACGGATTAGCTACAGATTTAGTCCCTTGCTAAATGCAATTTAGGATAAGTTGTACATGCTGACATGACACAATTTTAGTGACGGATTTGCGTGAGATTAAGTCATTGCTAATTTAGTGACAGCTTTTCATGAGAGTAATTCGTTGCTAATTTTAAGACACATTTGCGTGAAAATAATCTGTTGCTAATTTAGTGACGAACTCATTTTCGTCAGTCGCTGAATTTTAGCGTAGAACAATATAATAATAGCTTTAGCAACAAATTTTCTCCATTTAGCGACAGATTTATCCGTAACTAAAATATTGATTTTCTTATAGTGATGGCCCTTTATTGGCGTGAAATGCCTAAGATTGCAAATTTAGAGCTGCTCTCGAATCGCCGAATCGAGTTATTAAACCACGATCGTGTGATCGAAGCAGAGACCTGTATTATAGAGCTTTACAAACTTTGCGCTGACAAAAAGAACGAGTCAGGACAAGTACTAGTGGAGATGAAGTAGTGGTTTGGGGAGTTGACACTCTTTTTATTATTTCAAGTAATGAATTACACATCAATTTATTATATTTTATTAGTATATTGAACAAATATAAAACTAAAATAAATAAATTTTAAAATCTTTCAACAAAAGACTTGGCTACTTTTCATTTTTAAATAGTGGAGATTTCTCTTTCAAACTTTATATCTTCGGAAAACAAGTTTTAAGTAGGAAATTATTTTACGTACATCCCAAATATGACACCTATGGCACATTCCATCCACATGTGAATGCGGTTTCTTGTTCTTGTATATCGCATATATGGCTTTGAGATTTGTACCATATTCATATGTCAGTGAGTAAAAATATCGTATTTCAGGTATTCAAATAACAAAATTTTTTAAAGTATTGGTGTATTGGGAAAAAATTCTTTTAAAGTGAATTTATTTATAAAATGAGTAAATAAGAGTATATTTATTATCGATTTAATCTATGTATCATGATCTCAATTCACTAAAAATTCAAGGATGAATATAATTACTTATTTTACAAATAAACTTATTTTAGAGCATTGTCCTATTGTATTATGCAAAATAAGTCTTATACTTCTATTAGAAACACATTGGACTTATTTGGCATGCTGTATTAAATTTGATAGGATAAGTTAATACAATACATTATGATATTATCAGTTGTTTGGTGTAAATATTATATTGTATAAGTTTATCCATCAAATCTCTCTTATACATTAAAGTGATGAATAATTTAATCAAGCATTGGGAAGTGGGATTAGGCCTGATTGAATTTTGATATATAAACTATTATAAATACTTTTCTATTACAATTTTAAACACCCCGATATCTCAAACCATTACGTATTAGACCTTATACAATCAGGTTTTGTATTATCAAGTCTTATACTATCAAGTCTTATCATATTCTTCATACTAAACAAATCCTTAAGCATAAACCATATTGATAGTAATTGATTTATTAGCTTCCAACATATATATATATATATATATATATATATATATATATATAGAGAGAGAGAGAGAGAGAGAGAGAGAGAGAGAGAGAGAATTTCTATTTTTGTCATTATATTGTGACTATTATCATTATTATTTTCATCATATTTTTTAAAATGAAGTATTGTTTGATGACCTAAACTTTTTGTGATAAATCAATTAAATAATTAAACTTTTATTGTTACCAATTAAGGACCTTGATTTTGTCAAAATATATTTTTATTAATAATAATGCTGAAATGACAAAGATATTCAACTTAAAAAATAAAAAATAATTTATAATATGTTCAAAACATGTGGTATATATGACTTAATTTTTTTTCCAATTGATAAATATTATTAAAATGTTTTTATTAAAGTTGAGGTCTTTGATTAGTAACCCAAATAAAGTTGAGGTCCTTAATTGGTAAATTTTAAAGTTGAGATCATTTTATAATACTTTGTCATTTTTATGTCATTCATTTATCTTTTACAAATTTTAATAAACTTTAAATATTTATTTTTCAAATCAAATCAAATTAACTTTATGCTGCCTCTCTCTCTATATATATATAATTTTTATTCTTTTGAAAATATAAAAGAAATATTAAATGATAACTGTTGGGGAGAGTGATAACTTGAACTTTCAAATGAAGCATATATTTTGGAATAGTCAAAATGATAAGTATGATAAGGATAACTCTTGTATTTTAACATTTGAACAAAGATTAATTTTATAAACAGTTTAAATGAGTCAAATTTATAGAAATAGCTTGTGGTATAAAAAAAAAGAGTCAAGGTTACATTTTTTAATAGCCAAAATAATAAGTATAATAAGGATAAAAAAGAGACAAATTGAATGAGATGGATCGAGTACTTTTGTTTGAAATTAGGAAAGATCTAAAGTTTTTAACTTTCCCCTTTTAGGTTTAAAAAAAAAATCCTTTTATTTTGGATAGACTTTGCATTTGTTTTATTAAGATATTTCTATAAGTATTATGTAAAACTAACTTCTAGATCGAGAGTCGGGAGTAAAGATTACCACTACTGTTGAGTTAGATAGACTTTGCAAATATATATTCCATTAATCGAAAAACATCACAACTAAAACCTGAAAATACTTATCCAATATTCCAATTAAATTCCTACTCCCCTTTCACAATTGAATTAAACATCCAAATTAAATTAGATCATAGTTCTAAATTTTGTTTCTTTTTTCTTGTGTTCTCTTTCAGTTTTTCAAGGTACAATCAATTCCAAATCATTTTGTTGTGAATTTTACATTTCCGACAATGAAGACGAGACAATACCAAAAGATTAGACTAAATCTTTTCATAAACTTTCATCTTCCTGTAGATTTCCCTACTCTTTATTGATTAAATTAAAGATCACTTTTCTCCTAAAATTGTCCAATATTGCATATTTAATTGCAGGAGCGATTGACTCTAGCATAGTAACCCTTACATGGGCAATATCTTGTTTGCTAAATAACCCTGGTACTTTAAAAGAAGCACAAAAGGAATTGGATATCCAAGTTGGGAAAGAAAGACCCGTGAAGGAATCAGACTAAGTAAGTTGGTCTACATTCAAGCCATTGTTAAAGAAACATTAAGGCTACATCCACCAGCATCTCTTTCGGGACCTCGTGAGTTCACAGAGGATTGCACCATATATGGCTACCACATCCCAAAGGGAACACGAGTAGTCACAAATTTGTGGAAGATTCACACCGATCCTAGCATTTGGTCAGATCCATTGGAATTTAAGTCAGAGAGGTTCCTTACCACCCTAAAAAATGTTGATGTTAGAGGTCATCATTTTGAGTTAATACCATTTGGAAGTGGAAGAAGAATATGTCCTGGAATACTTTTGGCCTTAAGATGATTCATCTAGTTTTGGCTAATTTCTTGCAATCATTTGAGATTTCAAAACCATCTGATGAACGCATTGATATGACTGAAATCTTTTGCCTGATCAACATGAAAGCTACTCCACTTGATGTTCTCATAGAACCCCGTTTCTCTCCCAAGCTTTACGATTTAGTGTGATCATATTGTTAGATATACTTGAAGAAATAATATATGTTGAAGGTGCCAAGTGATCATTCAACGAGTACAATCATTCACGGGAAGGACTGAGAATTGGGATTTCATGTACTTTTCTTGTATAAATTCAATATTAAGTTACGTGTTTGAAGAAACAAACTTTATTAAGGCCATAAATAAAAGCTTAATTAGCTTGGACCTGTTCTACTTCAATGGAACATGTTTAAATTAAATAGAAGAATGGTTTCAAATCTCGGTTGCGGTCGCGTTGCGGTCGCGGTCGCGTCGCGGCTGATGCGGCCAAATGCGGCCGGATGCGGCCGCAATCGCGGCCTGTTGCGGTCGCGGCGGTCGCCGCAACCGTTTTGTCTCGGCCGCATCACGTGATGCGGTCCGAGATTTAAAACTCTAAGAAGATAATCCTGTGTGAAAACTTTGAACTTCATTTTCTATTTTCATTGTGAATATATGGAATAGTTTAGTCAGCCAATACAACTTACCTGACTTTGAATAAATTTCAGTTTTTCTTTTTGGCAAAAAAAATTAATTGTAAAATCAATTTTGAAGGCATTGAAAGAGTTCATGTATAATGTTTGGGGTGTGATTATTGATACTCCAATTTACTTGTTCACACTCTTTTCTAACTAACAATAATATTAGAAAAATACTAAGAATACATTTTGTAAACACTCTTTTCAATACTTATTTTATTAGTAGTCTAAAAATAAGTGTTGTTAACATTTTTTTTCTCTTAATAATCTTTTTAAGTGTATGAAGTGAACCAATAATAAAATATTAAAAATATTACTCAAAAGATTGTGTTGCTAACATTACTCATAATCTTATGATTTTCATCCTATTTAATATTCTCTATATTCAAGTAAATTTCATAATCCATTAAAAAAATCATTTTCATGAATACTTCTCTCTAAATCTCAATTATTATAAGTGTATTTGAACCCATAGTTTTTATTATATTATTATTATTATTATTATTATTATTATTATTATTATTAAAAAAAATTGGCTATCAATACTCCAGTATTTTTTTAATACTTACCCCTCTTTTTGTGTAAAGTAGCACAATGCCCTCCCTTAAAACTGAATAGCCTTTGATAGGCTTCAAGATCGATCGTTTAATTAATTCATTACAAAATCAAATCTACATAAAACGACAAAACCCAATTTGAAGATTTATTTTTTATTGCTAAGAAACTAACACGAATCAAATTGCTTCTTTTTCAGATGGAAAAAAAAAAGGTTTCTTGCGGAAGGATTTTCTGCAAAATCGGTTTCACAAGTGGAAGACTATTGCAGCAGAAAAACGCACGCCGAAAATATGCTTCTAAATTTCTATTATCATATAGTATGAGGGGTTATAAATGGACAAATTGGAGGGATTTAGAATATATTCACAGTGGATGGATAAAAAAATAATTTATTAATTTATTTACAACTTATTACATAATTGTTTTCATTAATTCATTTCAATAGATCAGATAAATGGATATCTAACTTTAATTGTTATTTTTTTGCGCGCAAAAGTTATACTGAGAAGCCTAATTCTTTGGCCGTGTTGCGCTTAAGAAAAACTATCCTTAAAATGATTGTTACAACATATTTAAACATATATTCTTTACATTTGAGGTTACATGCCAATTACCACTCTGCCCAATTACTTTGGGTACGTTAATATTATTTTAAAACTCTATTTATATATGTGTGTATGCTCTTTTTTAGTATTAGCTATTGTGTATAAGACCTAGATTTTAAATGATTTTTAAGGCTTAGGTTCCACCCTTTGAGCCTGGTAGAAGGGTTTCCAAGTAGGTTCCTGGGTGGTACCATACTAGGGGCTAAGGGAGGGTGTGGGGATAAGAGAAAGAAAAGTGAGATAAAGTGTATTTGTGGAGAACAAATCTTATTACTCTTTTGTATGTTTTCAATTCCCACCAATTGAGTTATTAACATGAGACAAATTTAAACGGATTTTGGTAAGTATAATGAATTGGTTAATAATTGAATATTGAATAAATATTTTGCACTGTGCATTAACTATCGACTAATGAAAATTAATTCAATCTACCCTGTTCATTAAATTGTATTATAATTGAATGGATTGAATTGAATTTTGAAATGGATGAATCTTAGCATAATGAATTAATAGATTCAGTTATCGCCCCTTATTACACTACCTTCACACTAATTTAAAGTGAGTTGTAACAGTATTATATATTTTTTATTTTTAAATATATTAATAATTTAAATGTTTGATAACAAAGATTAGTGACAATTAGTAATAATTAGTAATAAGAGTTTTATTATTTAAATATTTTAAAATACGGCACTCTACTTCTATATGCGTTAAACATACAATATACGATGATACCCAATTATATTCACGTCAAGATACAATGCCTTTGTGTATGACAGGTGTTAAAAAAACTTTTTTGCAATAATAAAGTACTTTCACATCAACAAAATTGTTTTACAAGAACTTCAACTTTAATGTAAACTAGATGTAGACCCGAGGTACGTAAAAATTAATGTTTTAGATTTTGTTTAATTGAAGAACATGTCACCAACTCCTTGATCATATTCCTCGCTTGTGCTTCTTCCATTAGACTTGCAGTTAAATTTTCTTGTATTATTCTTATTCATATGGGCATTACCCATTTTTAATGAGAAATGGGTTTTGTTTATATTCAATTTCAGGGCTTGTCTCCTTTTTCCGGGGCTACAATTAGATGGGACCAACTAAAAAAGGAATGGAAAATGGAAACTACAAGGAAAAGCACAGGATAATAAAGCAATACTCGATGATTTTTGTCAGCAAAATTCTTATATCTTTTAGGAGGAAGAAAATTTCCTCCTGAAAAATCATTCATTTGTTGATTGAATTTGTAACGTTGGTGGAATCTATAAATATTTAATGATGGTAATCTTTTTTCCTTTCTCTGAAAAGATAAAAAAAAAATTCTAATTTTGAATTCGTTTAGATATGTTTCTTTTAAAAAAATTAATACTTTTGTTCATTAATATGTTTAGATGAGTTTTTTTAAAAATAATATTAAAAAAACACAAATTATGCTTTTTTACATATTAAATTTTGATAAAAAATATTTTTTATAATATAAAAAATATTATTCAAACATTGAAAAAATATTTTTTAATATTAGATATATATAAAAAATAACATTTATTTATCTTTTAAAAAAATCACAGAAAAAAATATTATTTTAAAAACACATACAAACCAAACCTTTGTCTTGTCATTGTTGATAAGCATAGCAGGAGAGTCTTTTCTAGGATGGTGGCTATACAATATATCATCCAACAAATAGGCAGCTTTGGATGCCCGCTGGCTTCATTCTCTTTCTTACTGTTTGGTTCTACCTTATGATTTCTGACCTATTTGCAAGGTCGAGGAAAAGGAAGCTTTTAAGACGAGTCAATGTATTCATCCAGTGGATGACTCACTTTGTGACCCAAAGAGAATTTTTGATGCGTTTTGGAACTTGAAATATAGGTATTTTTACAGGTAAATTAATAGAAATAGTTGACAACATAATTAAAATGATGATTAATTTTATGTGCTTACAAAAAATTAAGTGAGTTGGAGAAAAAATAAAGGAACTCGACACTTCAGCTTTTAAACTTTGGTACATCGATAAGATAAAATCTAAAAATAGGATAGGCATAATAGTATATAAGAATTAGAAGAATAATGTTGTGGATATGAGAAGGTTCGGAGATAAGATCATAACTTTGAAGTTTGTTGTAGAATAGGAAACTTTTAATGTTATCAGCGCGTATGTATCCCAAGTAGGGTTAGATAAGCACTATAAGATAAAAATTTGGGAGGATTTAAAAAGTTTAATTCAAGGAACACCATTAGGAGAGAATATTTTTCTAGGAAGGGACCTAAATGGTCACGTGGGGAGCGAATCTAGGGGGTATGCAGGTTTGCATGGGGGTATGACCTAGGAGTAGCTAATGTATAGGGCAAAATGATTCTAGATTTTTTAGTAACTTTTGATTTTACAATAGTTTATACTTGCTTTAAGAAGCGGAAAGAGCATCTTATCACATATAGAAGTAATCGTTCTTACTCTCAAATTGATTTCTTTCTAATAAGAAAATATGATAGAAAGTTTTGCAAGGATTGCAAAGTCATCTCTGGAGAGAGTTTGACTACTCAACACAGTGTTTTGGTTATGGATGTACGAGTTAAGATAAGAGTAAGAAAAAATTGTTGAGACAGAGTCCCAAGGATCAAATGGTGGTAACTAAAAGGAGGAAAACAAATGCTCTTTCAGAGGAAGATTATTAAGGGTAAAGATTTGGGAGGTACAAAGGAGTGCTAATGATATGTGGGACGAGATAGTTAAAGGGATTAGGAAGGTAACAAAAGAGACACTCGGTGAATCAAGAGACTTTGGACCCAAGGATAAAGAATCTTGGCGGTGAGACGCAAGTATACAAGATAAGGTTAAGGTTAAAAGGGAATGTTATACATCTTGACACGTGTGTAAAAATGATAACAATTGGAAAAAATATAAGGCAACTAAAAAAGATACTAAGAAGGCGGTGAGCGAGACGAAAGATAAAGTGTTCAACGAGTTATATCAATCTTTGAGCACCAAAGAAGAAGAAAGAAATATTTACATGCTTGCTAAGAGTAAGGAAAGGAAGGCAAAAGACTTGGATCAAGTGAAATGTATTAAGGATGAAGAGGGTAAAGTCTTTGTTATGGAACAAGATATCAATGATCGATGGAAGAGTTATTTTCACAAATTAGTTAATGAGGGACATGTGACATTAAAGGACTCGGACATTCTAAACACTAGAGAGGAGGACCAAAATAAAATATTTTATCGTAGAATTCGGGAGTTTGAGGTAAAGAAGCTTTGAAAATGATGGATAATGAAAAAGCGGTCGGACTAGATAATATACCTATTGAGGCATGAAAGTGCCTGGGAGAGAAAGGTATAAGCTGGCTCACAAAGCTGTTTAACGAGATAATGAGGTCTAAAAAAATGTCAAATGAATGGAGGAGAAACACTTTAATCCTTATTTATAAGAATAAGTGAGATATACAAAACTGTGCAAATTACAAAGGGATTAAACTCATGAGTCATACCATGAAGTTATGAGAAAGAGTAATTGAACAGAGATTAAGGCAAGAGACTCATATATCTGAAAATCAATTTGGTTTTATGCCTGTGAGGTCAACCATGGAAGCAATCTATCTTCAACGAAGATTGATGGAGAGGTATCGGAGGAAGCAAAAAGACCTACACATGGTTTTCATTGATCTAGAAAAAGTCTACGATATGGTACCAAGAGAGGTATTGTGGAAGGCTCTAGAGAAGAAAAGAGTTTGTATCGCTTATATTCGAGCAATCCAATATGTCGCAACCGGGATCTCGACGGGACGACCGAAAAAGATTCGCTTTTAGAAAAATCAATCAATGGAGTCGCCACCAATGTTTATTTGAATTGGGAAAACATTAGAAAAAACTTTTAATTAGGAAACTGGTCTTTTGGAAAATGAGTTTAGATTCGAGAGTCGATTACAGGTAGGGAAGGTGTTAGCACCCTACACTGCCCGTTCCAAGAACGGTACCTTATGTTAGTTGTGCAAAATTTAATAATCTCAAATATATTTATTTTCACCCATTTTTTTTAGAAAAAGACTTTATAACTAATTTTTTTTTATTTTTAAAAAAGAAAGGGAATAACCAAATTGTGAAAATTTATATTTTGGCTTGACAGAAATAAATTTCTGCTCCTACGTATCCCCTGGTGCAATGGGAAACTTAAAGTCACGTAGTTCTTTAAAAAATGATTGCGAGTTGATTGATTTTAATTTTGAAAAGATTTTTGGAAAAAGGATTTTTGCTTGAAAACAAAATCGCTCTTGCACAGGGTTCAAGTTAGCACCAGGCTACTCAATAAACCTTTATGATTCAAACGACATTGAAGATAACATTCGTTATTCAATCATCATAATTGGTCACTGCATAGATTAAAAAAACTTTTTTTTTCATTTTATTTTGAGGTATGCAGAAGGATAAACAAGTGACTACACAGATAACACATTATCATACCATAAGTCAGGTAACTACAATAAAATAAAGACCAAATTAAACACAACAATTTTTTATTTTTTGACATTTTTTTTGTATTTTGTATTTTTTATTTAATCCTATATATTTTGTCCTTACATTTTCTCAATTTATTTTTCACTAAGTCTTTAAATTACTAAGCATATTAACTTTAGGCCAACTAGAAGAAAAAGAAAAAGAAAAAGAAAATATTAACCCACTAATTAAAACACACTTGCCATAATCTTTTTTATGTTTTCGTTTTCTATTTTTTTATGGGCTTCCTATGCTTTTCTGTAAATCCAAACGTAAGGAAAATTTAAACAAAAAAAAAAGAATCAAAACTAACTAAACAGAGCAAACAGGATTCAGCCAAAACAAATCACGTGAAACCCAAAGACATAAAAGAAGAAGAGAAAGTAAGGATCTTCTCTGGTACCGTGAGAAGCAACGCGAAGGGTGGAGGCACCGGCCGGAGTTCAAGTGGAGCGTCAGCGACGCGCGGTGGAGCTTCGGATCTGGGCTCGCGCGGGTTCGTGGCCAGTTCTGATGGTGCGGTTCGCGAGCTGGTCGGAGTTTGCTCACGGTGGTGCAGCGGCAGGAGCGGGTTCGTGCGGGTGGTGGCGCGTGGTGCTGCTCGGTCGTACGGCGACGAGGGCGGTGTGGATCTGGGCCAGCCAAGGGCTCATAGATCTATCCTTGACTTGACAGTGCACGGTGGCTCCTATGGTGGTGGAGGAACGCTGGCGACGGGGGCGGTGCTGGAGAGCGACAACGAGGTAGCGCGACGGGCTGCTGATCTGGTTTCTGCACAGCCGAAGAGCGAAGACAGAACGTCACCAGCGGTTCCTGGTATGACGTCGACAGCAGCAGGATGGCAGCTGAGGAGCGCAGTGAAGGGTGGTCTGATGGGTTCTATGAAGGAAAATGGCTAATGGGATGACGGTGGTAATTCACTGAGTTGACTCAGTTGGGTTGTTGATGGATAAGAAGAGGTATGGTATTGATTGATGGAGCAAAGTGATGAAAAAAATCATGGAGATGGTGTAGTGGGTGGTTATGTATGAAGAGTGATGGTGGTGCTGCCCGAGTTGGTAAGCTTGAGGGTGAGGGAGATGGGTTGTTTAATTGATGATAGTAAGGGTTGATATGGCTTGGTGTTTGTGAGTGAATGGTTGAGGTTGTGGTTGAGAATGTGATTGAGGGGTGTTGGGTTTGGTGGAGAGAGTGAAGATCTGGGTTGCAATTCTGGTAATTTGGTGAAGATGGAGACTTGGGTTGGAGATAGAGGTGAGGAGAAAAAAAATGGAGGCTCCTCGTAGGAATATTTTTTTTTTGCCTGTATTCTTGGTATCTGTCCGGGGAAATTTCTGTCAAGGGGAATTCCTCTCTGTGTTTCTTGATCTCTGTCTCTGAAATTTCTCTGCGATCTTGCGATTTTTCTGTGAAATTTTTCTGTGTTTTCTCTTTGTGTGATCTCCTTGAGATTTATAAGATCAAGCCTGCAAAATTTTCTCTCCATCTTCGATGATTGGGAGACAGTGGGAGCCAAATAGAGAAAGAAAATCTTCTCCTTTACAGCTAAAAAAGAGAAACTGTCATTTCAATGACAGCTGAAAGTAGAAACTGCCATTTTGATTAGGTTGAATAATGTTGTAAAATTTAACTCTATATTAGATGATTGAAACATTTTTGGCTTTGCGCCCAACCACTCCTCATGTCTTTCTTCTTTTTTCTCTTTTATTTTATTTGATCTTTTTTGTTTTGCACTAAGTGCACTTTTATTTTTTATTATTATAAAAAAGATTTATTTTTATTTTTATTTTTACAAACAAAACAAAATAAAAAAAAAAGTTCAAAACATTACAATAAACATCAATTAATACAAACTCATTAGTTTTTGATTAAACAGTAAAAATAAAAATTTTATGGACAAAATTGGGTATCAACAGCTGCCCCTCTTTACTTTACATTTAAATTACATGAAAAGCAAAAGAATTGATTCAATTTTGTTCATGAAAATTTTGATCTTTCTTTCCTTTTTTTTAGAGTGTGTAGATTGATGCAAAATACAACAGAAATAAAAATAAGAAAGGTAAAAAGCTTGCGAAATCGGGTATCCGTCAAAACTTGACAAAATACAAAAAAGAACGACACAAAGCTTACGGAGTCGGGTATCTGCCGAAGATTGACAGAAAGGTAAGAAACTTGCGGAGTCAGGTATCCGCCGAAGCTTGACAGAAAACTTAAACAGAACGACACAAAGCTTGCGGAGTCGGGTATCCGCCAAAGCTTGACAGAAAAGTAAGAAGCTTGTGGAGTCGGGTATCCACTGAAGCTTGACAGAAAACTTAAAAAGAAAGACACAAAGCTTGCGGAGTTGGGTATCCGTCGAAGCTTGACAGAAAGGTAAGAAACAAACAGCTCGTGGGGTAGGGTGCCCATCGAAGCCTGACGGAAAGGTAAAAAGCAAACAGCTTGTGGGGTAGGGTGCCCATCGAAGTTGGACAGAAAGGTAAACAACAAACAGCTTGTGGGGTATGGTGCCCATCGAAGCCTGACGAAAAGGTAAAAAGCAAACAACTTGTGGGGTAGGGTGCCCATCGAAGCTGAACAGAAAGGTAAATAGCAAATAACTTGTGGGGTAGGGTGCCCATCGAAGCCTGACAGAAAGGTAAAGAGCTTGCAGGGTAGGGTACCCGTCGAAGCCGGGGGTACGAAGGTAAACAACAAACAAATAGCTTGTGGGTAGGGTGCCCATCGAAGCTTGTGGTAAAGAGCTTGCGGGGTAAGGTGCCGTCGCTGCCGGCCGAGAAAGGTAAACAACAAACAACTTGTGGGGTAGGGTGCCCATCGAAGCTGGCGGAAAGGTAAAGAGCTTGCGGGGTAGGGTGCCGTCGAAGTGGATAGAAGGTAAACAAAACAAAAGGTAAAGAGCTGCGGGGTAGGGTGCCATCGAACAAACTTGTGGGGTAGGGTGCCCATCGAAGCGACGGAAGGTAAAAACAAAAGAGCAAATAGCTTGTGGGGTAGGGTGCCCATCGAAGCGAGAAAGGTAAAGGCAATGGGCACAAAGCCACGAAAAGGTAAAGAGCTTGTGGGGTAAGGTACCCATCGAAGCGATCTGTGTGAAAAAATTCAACCTCTCTTTTTCTCTCTTTTCCTTTTCCTCTTTTTTTTGAATTTTAAACAACAAACAAATGACAACCCAATGAAAAGGCTTGTGGGGTAGGGTGCCCATCAAGCTCGACGCAAAGGCATAAAGAGCTTGCGGGGTAGGGTGCCCGTCGTGAGCCGGACATGATGCATGAAAGGTAAACAACAAACAACTTGAGGGGTAGGGTGCCCATCGAAACAAAATTCATTGATTTGCTTTACGGAAAGGTAAAGAGCTTCTTATCGGGATAGGGTGCCCGTTGAAGCTAGATCTAAATGAAGGTAAACAACAAACATGAAAAATGCTTGTGGGGGATAGGGTGCCCATCGAAGGATAGACGAAAAGGTAAAAAGAAATGTTGGGTAGGGTGCCTCGAAGATCCGTGCTAATTTCCCATGCATACGACACCCATTTGGTTTCCAAGAATAAACAACAAACAATATTGTGTTTCTTGGGTAGGGTGCCCATCGAAGCCACTTCGACGGAAGGTAAAGAGCTTCCGGGGTAGGGTGCCCGTCGAGGTCAGCCGGTGCCAAACGTAAAGAGCAAATAGCTTGTGGGGTAGGGTGCCCATCGAAACCTTTCTTGTAAAGGTAAAGGCAATGGGCACATATGTTACTTGATTTGGTGTAAGCCCGACTTGTTGTGAAAGCAATGGGTACAAGGACCTGGTTTCTAAAAGACAATGCAAGGAGCCGAAAGCGAAAAGACAATGGGCGCGGGGACTCGGAAAATAAAAGCAATACGAGGGCAGATAATCTTTGAAAGCATTATTTTTTTTTTGTTTTTTTTAATTTGTTTTTTTTCTGATCTGTGTGTTTTTTTTTTTGAAAAATTCAACCTCTCTTTTTTCTCTCTTTTCCTTTTCCTCTTTTTTTTGAATTTTATTAAAAGTCCCTTGAACCAATGACAACCCGCGAATGAAAAGGCAAGGGATGTGGGGACCTGGAAACTAAAAGCAATGGGTGTGGGGACCCAAAAACTAAAAGACAATGGGTGCTGATTTTGCAAATGCCTGTGATGCCTGAGACGATGCATAATGCAATGGATGCATAATGCTGCAATGGATGTGATGCTTGAGGACAATGCATGTGATGCCAGACATGATGCATGATGCAATGAATGCCCTATTGTAGGAGTTTTCATGAACAAATTGAGTAAGTAAATTTTTTTAGTTTTATTTTTTGTTTTTTTTTTACATCGAACTTTGGTTCCACAACCTTGGATTAAGAACTTTTTCCCACATAACTCGTGCCCTTCGGATCAAGGTCAAAATTCATTGATTTGCTTTATGGTTTGTCTGGTTATTCTTCTTTCTTCTCTAACCAATATTCTTATCGTATATATGCATTAATGCGCTTTCCCACGACCTTTCGAAATTGTTAAAGCAAATCTAAATGCTTTTGCAATATTGTCACATGTTTCACATCTCAATATAAAACTATCATGAAAAATGCATATTGAATCAACAATGGGTTGTAAAGAAAAGGATTATTATTATAGAAAAAGAATCAGAGTACTTTACATGAAGGATAGTACATTTTAGAGGATTACACTATCACCGATGTCTTTGATGACAAGATTTTCAATTTTCACATTATGCAAGAGATGTTGTGCATGCTTGTTTACAAGAAGAAATGTTGGAACAAAGTTTTTCGTGAAACAATTTAGTTACTTCTTCCATGTTTTGAGAAGGTTTATGACATTCTCTTGAATGATCCATGCTAATTTCCCATTAGCATACAACCTTAAACACCCATCCGTTTGCATTGAAAGAATGTGATTTTCTTCCTACCCTTATTGTTTGTTTCTATATGATTTTATTTCTTGAAATTAGTCTCATGATTAGGGGTATGAATATTCAATTCAAAATGAGCTTCAAACCGGATGCAAAACAAAGAAAAGAAAAAGCATTGCTTTGCAAAAATAGAAGAGAAAAGAAAGAGAAAATAAAAAGAAAAATGAAAATGAAAAGAAAAGCAAAACTTAAGAAAAGTAAAGTTCAAAAAGCATCGAAAATGGTTCTACAGCAAGTTTCATGATATCCATTTTGAATACCCCCTAATGTCGGTTGTAACTCATGTCCTCAATGTTTGTATGTATCTTTTCCTATTCATTTCTTTCGCTCATACCATTGGTCTTACTTTTGATCTAGGTCGCTTCTTTCGAATCATATGCATGTTTTCAACTTATTTGAATGGATCGTTTATCTTGCATGTTTGTTTTGGATATGTGTGGACCCTTTACGGTCAGATGCAATGACTACATGCTAGTATTTGGTTTTAAAAGAATGAAAAGAAGATTGAAATATATTTGCTTTGAATGAAAAATTGATTTTAATGTTTAAGTGCTTTACTTAGTTCTATTTTGTTTTGCTCGAGGACTAGCAAAATGTATTCTGATGTACACGAGAATGCGAATTTGTGCCCTATTCTTGTGCTAAAATGAATGCTGGATCCTTGTTTATAATGCATATTTGGAGGTTTTGTGCTTATATTTGTCATATTCTGATTCTGAACCTTTCTTGTATATTTATAGCAAAACTGTGTTTAATTGTTATGAATTGAGTAGATTTATATATGTTACTGATTTGGTGTATTCTCTATGTTAGGAGAGGCTCCAAACAAGGTTAAATATGGAGCAAATGAGCTTAAAGAGGAAGAGAAGCCAAATCTGCCATTTCAGTGGTCACCGCCGCGGCGCGCATATGTGAGGGCCGCCGCCAGAGAGGTTTTTCAGCAAGTCCATACTTGGACCCGAGGCGAGAGGGCCACGGCGCAGATGAAGTGAGGGCCGCGGCGCAAGTAGGCCGACCCATTGGGGGCCGCAGCGCGCATGTGTGGGGGCCGCGGCGCTGAGGCGGCTGCTGAGCCTATAAATAGTTTTTATACGTTTTTTCTCACATTCTGTACAGATCTCTCTCCCATTCTCTCTGTTTTCTGAGTTTTGGCCATTTGGCCATTTCTCTCTTTTTAGGTTTAGTTAGTTTAGTTAGTTTAGGTTAGTTTTAGGTTAGATAGCTTGGCTAGATCTCCATGGATGGTGGATTGGAGGCAAGGATCAAAGGATTGAAGGAGGATTCAAGCTTCAGAGACAAATCAATGAGCTTCTTTCTCTCTTTTCCCTTTTTCTCTTCTCTTCCTTATCTTTTGTATAGCTAAGCTTTGTTTAGGAATACTTTGAATCCTTTTATTTACATTAATGATGTGTTCTTCCCTGAGTTTGTGTGGATGTTTGATTACGGTTCAATCATTATCTGTGTTTAATGCTTGTTCTTGGTTGGCCTCAATTACATGATCTTAATATTGGCAAATGAACTAGACATAGGGATTTGTTGATATGGATATGGTGTGGTTGATACATGTTCGGCTATGAGCTATTTCGTTAATAAGGTTTAATATACCTATTGACCATGTATAGTGTGTGATTGAGAATAGATCATTCATGAGTGGAAGTTGTACTAGCTCTCAAGGAAACTTAGTGAGTTAGGCAAGTAGAAACCAGGGTTAATTGACCTAGACATAGGCTTTTGACTATATCAGATTCTCAAGCTAACCTAATCAATGCATTTGTGTTTATGAGGGGGATTGCATGTTGTTGATAGATGTAGGGGGTGAAGGAGGATTTCCTGAAACCTAACCACTTTAAGGTTTATTGCTTTTGTAGGTTAGATTAGTTTAGTTTATTACTTTCTTATTTTTATGTCCTTGTCTAGAATTGATTAAGCTATTGGTTGGTACTTAGCTTTATAATCGAATATCCTCGTGGGAACGAACTTTTACTCTGTATCTGTATTACTTGAGCGACCCGTGCACTTGCGGTTAGCAAATGGGCAACACGTTTTGACTCTATCAGTCACATTTTCAGGTTTTCAACCTAGCGAGCCATTATTATTATTTTTTTTAAGCATAGTATATTTTGACTGCATCTGAATTTACAGGAAGTGGTAAATCTTCACCATCCATGTTTGTGAAAATCAAGGCTCCTCCCGAGAAAGCCCTTTTTACAACATAAGGCCCTTCATAGTTTGGAGTCAATTTTCCTCGATGATCCTTTTGAATAGGAAGAATCTTCTTGAGTACTAGATCTCCTTCTTGAAACTATCGGGGACGCACCTTTTTTGCATAGGCTTTCATCATTCTCTTCTGGTAAAGCTGGCCATGACACAGTTCAGCTAATCTCTTTCCTTCAATGAGGTTCAACTGATCAAGTCGAGTCTGGACTCATTCAGCTTCTTCTAGTCCTGTCTCCATCAGCACTCTTAATGATGGAATTTCCACTTCAATAGGGAGTACAGCTTCCATTCCATAAACCAAAGAAAAAGGGGTTGCCCCAGTTGAAGTACGAACGGACGTACGATAGCCATGCAGTGCAAATGGTAGCATTTCATACCAATCTTTGTATGTTATAACCATCTTCTGGATAATCTTCTTGATGTTCTTGTTTGCTGCCTCAACCACCTCATTCATTTTAGGGCGATAAGGTGAAGAATTGTGGTGCTCAATTTTGAAATCCTCACACATCTCTTTCATCATCTTATTATTTAGATTAGTGGCATTGTCAGTGATGATCTTGCTTGGCAAACCATAACGACAAATCAACTCCCTTTTGACAAACCTGATCACTACACTTCTGGTGACATTGGCATAAGACGCAGCTTCAACCCATTTTGTGAAGTAATCAATTGCAACAAGAATAAAGCGATGTCCATTTGAGGCCTTCGATTCAATGGGCCCTATGACATCCATTCCCCACATCGAGAATGGCCAAGGTGCTGTTAAAACATTTAAAGGTACTGGTGGTGCATGAACCTTGTCAGTGTATGTCTGGCATTTATGGCACTTCCTTACATAATTGAAGCAATCAGTTTCCATTGTCAACCAATAGTATCCAGCCCATAGGATCTTTCTTGCCATTGCGTGCCCATTTGCATGAGTTCCAAAAGAACCTTCATGAACATCTCTAATGATTTTCTCTGCCTCTGTTGCATCAACACATCTTAGCAGCACCATATCGTGATTCCTCTTATAAAGCACTTCCCCATTAAGAAAGAAACCCATTGCGAGTCTTCTGAGGGTCATTTTGTCATTTTCTGAAGCATCTAGAGGGTATTCTCTACTCTGGATAAAGCATTTGATGTCATGATACCATGGTTTCCCATCTGGCTCCACTTTTACCATTTGACAATATACCGGTTGGTCACGACTTTCCATCTTTATAAGTGGGAAGTCTCTATCATGGCTTACTTTGAACATTGATGATAATGTGGCTAAAGCATCAGCCAACTGATTGTCTTCCCGAGGGACATGATGGAATGTGACTTTGTCAAGTTGTTCAATCAACTTCTTGATGTAGGCATGATAAGGGATTAATTTGGCATCTCGTGTCTCCCATTCTCCCTTTAGTTGATGAATGACCAAGGCGGAGTCCCCGTATACCTCAAGAACTTTTGCCTTTGATTCTATCGCTGCGTGGATTCCCATGGCACATGCTTCATATTCGGCTATATTGTTTGTACAATCAAAGCATAGTCTAGCAGTGATTGGGATGAAGCTGTTCTTGGGTGAAATTAGTATGGCTCCAACTCCATGCCCCAGTGAATTGGAAGCTCCATCGAACAACAAAGTTTATTTTTCTTTTTCCAGGGATTCTTCTTCTCCAAATAAAGCCATTATATTTTCATCAGGGAATTCATACTGCATAGACCCATCTTCCTCCATAGGTTGACTGGCCAAGAGTTCTGCAAGGGCGCTGCCTTTTACTGCCTTTTGGGTGACATAGACAATGTCATATTCTGATAGCAGAACTTGCCAACGTGCAATCCTCCCCGTGAGAGCAGGCTTTTCAAAGATGTAATTGATTGGGTCCATTTTGGACACTAACCAAGTAGTGTAACTCAACATGTATTGCCTCAAACGGTGAGCCGCCCATGCCAAGGCACAACACGTGCGTTCCAACAATGAGTATTTTTCCTCATAGTTGGTAAACTTCTTACTCAAGTAATAGATGACATGTTCTTTTCTACCAGTTTCATCATGCTGCCCCAGTACACAGCCCATGGATTCATCTAATACAATCAAGTACATGATAAAGGGTCTTCCTGGCACTAGAGGTACCAAAACTGGGGGTTCTTGCAGATACTACTTGATCTTCTCAAATGCTACTTGACAATCTTCATTCCATTCTACAGTCTGGTTTTTACGCAGTAACTTAAAAATTGGTTCGCACGTTGCAGTCAATTGGGATATAAATCTAGCAATATAGTTCAATCTCCCCAAAAACCCTCGAACTTCCTTTTCAGTGCGAGAAGGTGGCATCTCTATGATTGCTCGAACTTTATCCGGATCAACTTCTATCCCTTTCTGGCTAACCACAAACCCCAAAAGCTTGCCTGATCTTACACCAAAAGTGCATTTACCAGGATTTAGTCTGAGCCTGAACTTTCTCAAACGTGCAAAGAGCTTTTGCAAATTAACAACATGGTCTTCTTCTGTTCTAGACTTAGCAATCATGTCATCCACGTAAACTTCTATTTCTTTATGCATCATGTCATAGAACAAAGTTACCATTGCCCTTTGATAAGTTACTCCTGCATTCTTCAATCCAAATGGCATTACTTTGTAGCAAAAAGTTCCTCATAAAGTGATGAATGTGGTTTTCTCCATATCTTCAGGTGCCATCTAGATCTAATTGTATCCCGAGAAACCATCCATGAAGGAGAAAAATGAATGTTGAGCAGTGTTGTCCACTAGTACATCTATGTGAGGTAGAGGAAAGTTATCTTTAGGGCTAGCCCTATTCAGATCTCTATAGTCAACGCACATTCGTAACTTTCTATCTTTCTTCGGGACAGGAACAATGTTGGCGACCCATTGAGGGTACTTTGCGATAGCAAGGAAACCTGCATCAAACTATTTTTTAACCTATTCTCTAATTTTTAGTGACATTTCTGGCTTCATTCGTCTCAACTTTTGCTTGACGGGAGGACATTCTGGTTTTAATGGCAATTTTTTTCAACCATGCTAGTATCTAGCCCGGGCATATCTTGGTACGACCATGCGAAAATGTCGCAATAATCAGATAAGAGCTTGACCAACTTGCTTCGCTCATCTTCTTTCATGGAAGTGCCAATTTTTACTTCTTTTTTATCATCCTCTGACCCTAAATTAATCACTTCCGTTGGCTCTTCATGGGGTTGAATTTCTTTGGCCTCTTGCTCCATTAATCTCATTAATTCAGGAGAGGGTTCCCAATTGTCATCATTATCCTCATCAACATGATTAATGGGATAGTCAAAATCATATAATGGGGTCATAACACTATCATTTTCAAGAGCGTCACTATCAGATCTGTATTTATTGGTATTAACACAAATAAAAAGAAGTAATGAATAAAGGTTAATGTAATGGTCTGGCAAAAAGCTAAAAAAGAAAAAAAATGGCAAGATAATTTGAAAATGCATTTATTGATAGTAAATATTAAAATGGAAACATGCGAGCCCGCTTTTACAACATATCTTCCTAAAGCCTTGGGCAGAGTTAAAGGATTAATATTACAGAATTACTTTGAATCAGTTTCAAAGGTCATGGGAAAATCAATGAACTCCCAATTGTTGAGCTCTGCATCTGGGGAACAAGGGTACACCAGGTTGACACCATGATTGATGGGTTGATCATCTTCGATAGCGGTCACTTAGTTCAGAAACACCAATCCTGCACTTCGAAAGCTTTGACGGATGTCACAGATGAGGATTCCCTCAGCTTTAGGCTCCCGATTTTCCAACCGAGCCAACCTCTTTTCTTTTTTCTCTTCTATAACCCTTCTCTTATCAGCTTTAGTGGGTTTATATCCTAGCCCGAACCTGTCTTTGTTTTCACAGGGTTGTAGGAACTTCATAATGCCTTATTCATTCATTCCTAGTCCCCTTCCACATTGATATCCTCTTTCAAGCATGACCTTAGCCATCATCATAGATGCATTAGATGGCTGTAGCTTTAAAATTTGAGTTCCCTCTTCCACATAAGTGGCATTAACAATCTCCAATGCTTGGAATGCAGTTTCAAGAGCTTCTTCTGCAGCTTCAATGTAAGGGGTTGATGGTGGTTTACTCACTAACAGGTCTTCCTCACCCGAAATGATCACCAACCTACTGCCAATTATGAACTTCACTTTCTGATGCAATGTGGACGGTACGGCTCCAGCAGAATGAATCCACGGTCGTCCTAAGAGACAACTGTAAGTTGGTGTGATGTCCATCACCTGGAAGAGTATATGAAAGATAGTAGGTCTAATTTGAACTGGGATCTCAATTTCTCCTATTACGTCTCTCCGGGTCCCATCAAAAGCTCTCACGATCATTGTACTTGGTTTCATATAAGTCCCATCAAAAGGCAACTTGGAGAGAGTTGATTTTGGCAACACATTCAAAGAGGAACCATTGTCAATGAGCACTCTAGCCATTATATGCTGTTAGCATTTTACAGAAATGTGTAGCGCCTTGTTATGTCCTATTCCTTCAGCAGGTATTTCATCATCAGTGAAAGTGACATAATTATCAGCAGTAATGTTGCCAATAATACCGCCTAGCTTGTCAACTGTAATGTCATGAGAAACATGGGCTTGATTCAGTATCTTCATCAATACTTTTCTGTGCGGCTCAGAATTCATCAATAAGGACAATAGTGATATCCTTACAGGGGTGCGATTCAACTGATCTACCACTCTGTATTCACTTTGCTTGATGAACTTCAAAAATTCACAGGCCTCTTCATCAGATACCTCCTTCTTATACTCATTTAGCTTTGTCAACTCTTCCTTTGCTTTCACATCATTTCCCATGGAAGTCTCTCCTACCTTGCTCTTCCCCTTACAGTTTCTTTTCATTTCTTCTTCTTCTTGCCCTTTTCGCAGCTACTCCAGAGTATAAATGCGACCACTTTGTGTCATCCCTCCGATCCCTGATATATTAGTGACAACAGAGGTCGGACAAGATGAAACTTTTGGTTGATCGTTTGTGGGATTACTTCCAAGGATTTGCACATCATAATTCCACGGTACTGCCTTTGTGTTTTTGAATGGAAAAGGGCTAGGAACTTGAATAGTGATAGGCCTTGGGCCACATGGAGATGGTGCAGCTGCAACTTCAGTGTAATAGATAACCAATGGTTTGATAGCTGGACTTGCAATAGAAGGGACTAGAGGGTTTATGGCTTCCTGACCTTCTTGCGATTGTGGAACAACACACTCATCCACCATACTTATACCACCATTGTCACATAGATGACCTATTTGCACTAATTGCTTGTCCATTAGATCTTGGAGGATTTTTCTGAACTCACCACATTCCTCAATAGAATGCCCCACATTCCCATGGAGATTGCACATTATTTCATCCTCGTCGCCCCCTTTCTCTTTAATACGAGCTTCCATCATCCCAGATTTGCAGAGCTCTTTAAAAAAGACCTTCATGGGGGTTTTGATATTTGCCACTTGTCTTATAAGTTGCTGGGCAGAGCACTCCTCTATAGCATTGACTGTAGGATTCCCATGATTAGGCAAAGGGTTGTGGCCCACACTAGGAGTATTTGGCTTGAAATTCAACCATTTGGCGTTGATTATATCTTGCACCTTAAACTTCAGCGCTTTGCAATTCTCTGTGGAATGCCCTACGGCCCCCACATGGTAATCACATTTGGTATTCGGGTCAAAACCTTTAGGGTATAGGGGTTCTAATGGCTTCATCGGGCAAGGAGCCAAAAGAGAGTTGCGGATGAGTTGGGGCAATAACTCAGTGTATGTCATAGGGATTGGGTCAAAATGGACAAACTTTCTTTCTTGGTTATTTGGTGGCCTTTTTTGGTTTGTGTTTGGATTTTGGGTCCATGGTTGAGCTGTTTGAGGCGGTAAGGTAGAGGGTGTTTGGTGTTGAGTGGGGGATGGTGTCCAGTAAGGTATCATTGGGTAGTGAGGCTGGGGGTAATGAGCTTGTGAAGCATTGGCAATATACGGGTGGTAAGGTTGGGAATGTGGAACTTGGGAGACATGAGCAAAGTATGGGTTGTAAGGTACCTAGGGAGGTTGGAAGGATGGTTGAGTATTGCTAGGTGATCGGTTATGTTTCCCTTGGGTGAAACTTCTTTGATCAAAAGTAACAGCATGAGTTTCTCCTTCTCTTTTCTTCCATGTTGGGGGCCTCTTGGCATTAAATGTCCCTGTTGAACTTTTAACTATCTTCCCACTTCTCATTCCTCCCTCGACTCTTTCTACAATGATGACCATGTCTGAAAAATTTGATGACACACTCCCTATCATTTTGTCATAAAAGGGTGATTGCAGAGTGTCGATGAACGTGACCACCATTTCTCTTTCTGTCAATGGGGGCTCTACCTGAGCAGTCGTTTCCCTCCATCGTTGAGTATATTCCTTAAATGTTTCAACATCTTTCTTAGCCATATTCTGCAATTACAGTCTATTGGGTGCCATGTCGATGTTGTACTTATACTGCTTCAAGAAAGCATCAGCTAAATCCTTGAAACTCCTTATATGGGCACACTCAAGATGTGTGTACCAATTCGAAGCTGCCCCAGTTAAACTGGCTTGGAAGAAATGGATTAGCAACTTGTCATCATGTGCATGAGAAGCCATCTTACGAATGTACATGGTTAGATGGTTCTTTGGACAAGTGGTTCCCTTATATTTGTCGAAATCTGAGACTTTAAACTTTGGGAGAATTACCACATCTGGGACAAGACAGAGCTCTGAGGCATCTAAAAGACCATAGCCACTTGCTCCTTCTATGGCTCATAGTCTCTCTTCAAGAATTTCAAACTTCTCTTTGGACTGAGGATTTTCAGCAGAAGAATTCATTGGATATTGTGGCATGAAAGTAGGAACAAGATGTTGCACAGGTGGGATTCCACTAGCACCAGGGTAATGAGCATGCGGTTGGGCTGTGCTTAATGAATTTGAAGCAGGCATGTTGCCATCAGAGGGATTGAAGGCCTGTGGTGGTACAAATTATTACCAAGTGGCTTCCAGTACTCAAGAGGGGGGTGAATTGAGTATAAAACTTTTTCGCAAAACCTTTTTTTAATTAATATGAATATCAAAAGCTTAATAAATAAATGCACAGAAAGAATGAGAAGAAGAAAGGAAACAATAAAGAACAACGAAAAATAAATATGCAGTAAATTAAATTGCATAAAATAAAGAGATTAGGGAAAAGAGAAGCAGGCACAGTATTTATCCTGGTTCGACCACTAACCCACTTGTGGTCTACGTCCAGTCCTCGAAAGTCGAGATTTTTCACTAAGTATACAAGCTTCAATAGGTGCTTGCTACCGTTACAAAAATAGAGCACTTTTCATACACAGGGACACTGTACCCTTGTGCTAAAGTCTCAGCCTGCAGGGATACCTCACCCTTATACAAACCTTGAGGGATACCTCACCCTCGATACAGAATATCAGAAAATAGAGATGAAGAGAAATTCTCACTCAGAGTAAGTAGTACAAATTGAAGTGCTAATGGAGCTCTCCAGAAATATCTCAAAGTTTCTAAACAAGAAGAGCGTAGAAAACAGTTTTCACAAAAACAGAGTAATCAGAAAATAGTTCAGAGTTATGGGCACTGAAAAACATGACCCAGACTTGCTATTTATAGGGAAAACCAGATGAATTAGCCGTTGGGTATAATTAATAGCAATTAACACAGATTGAAAATCTTGTCTGTTTCCATTTACGTAAGCACAAGTTCCGTGTTTATTCGAATAAAGCAAACACTTATTCGAATAACATTGTTTCTGAAAAACTCATCTGAAATGGGTTATTTGAATAACCAACCCGTTATTCGAATAACTCTGTTAAAACCAGAGTTGTGAAAACGAACTTTTATTCGAATGATAGCTTATTTATTCGAATAACGTATTTAAAAGAAGTTCAGATAGAAAGGATTTATTCGAATAACGTATGAGTTATTCGAATAACTCACTTAAAGCATAGTTCTGAAAAACCTCATTTATTCGAATAAGGGAAGGTTTATTCGAATAGCCACTTACAAAACAGTTGTCTGGAAAGCCTTAGTTATTCGAATAACAGGGTAGTTATTCGAATAACACCTTTTAGAAAACAAACCACGTGAGGATGTTTATTCGAATAAGCAAAGCTTTATTCGAATAACTCAGTTCAAAAAGGGTTTTGAAAAAGATGTTTTCAAAGATACTGAGTTTAAAACCAAGTTTTTTTCTTTTATTTCAAAAACAAAGAGATATCAATGTGAGTTCCGTACAATAGATCCTAAGTCCTAATGCTAATCAAATATAAACTTGGACTTGGTCTATTTATCATCTTCATTTATACTTCGCGTTTGTTATCATCAAAACAAATCTTCAAAGGTATGTATCCAAACACACAAATCCGGAAGGGAGACCATATGGTGGGATAAAGAAAGGGAATGGGTGCTGTGTTGGCATGGCTTCACTGACATTTGGCTGAGTGACTTGGGTTTGAGAAGTGTTTAGCGGGTTTGAAGTTGGCGTTACTACTGGGGTGGTATTATCAAGGGGGTTGGCGGCTAATGGTGGTACATATCCTGGAGGGAGACCATATGGTGGGAATGATGGCACCTGGTTTTCCTGTGAACTGGTGACCGAGGGTTGAGTGGTGTTGTTTGGATAAATGGTGAGCGGCATCACAACCCCTTGAGGATTAAAGCCTTGGTATTGTAGAAGAATTGAAGTGAAACCGGGCGGGTGAAGAGGCGTGGCCGGATGTCCTTCGTTTGCCACTGAGGGATTCCCATCTGTGTTCCTTCTATTTTCCATGGACTGTAGCATCTCCATCATCTTGGACATTTGCTCTCTGAGCTGATTCACTTCATCCTTCAACTCTTGAGTTTGTTCTATTTCATCCATGATCCTAGCTTGGGAACGAGTCCTATAAGGATGTCGTAGAGACAATTTTTTTTTCTGTATTCATTATTTGTTATCATTATTAGGAGCATGAGGAAGAAAAAAAATGCAAACAAAAGTAAAATTATACATGCAGAGACGTGATCCAAAGCAGCAAATGATATCGATAAACCTCGTTCATTCAAAAAGAAAAGCTTTGAGGCCATAGAGAGTTAGCCTTTACAACTTGTCTTATATATCTAAAGATGTAGACATTAGCTTTATAAAACACGATAGAATGAATAAGGCTAACTCAATATTTTCATTGAAACCGAGGAACATTACATAAGTACTCCCAAAAAACTAATTTTGGAAGTTTTCTTCAATGAAATTTGCCGAGGAAGTTGAGATCCTTCCTAACTTGAGTCAAAAGCTCCTGGGTTTCTCCTGGCATCAACTTAACCTCCACTTCGAGAATCTTTCTTGCCTTTTTTCTCGATCGATTAGAGATCTCCCTCACATTGTTAATTACCACTTTGGCCTTCCGCTCCATATCTCGACTCGCATTGAGGTAGAAATCTTTTTCATTAGTCAAGAGAATAACATCATTCTCTAGTTTATTCTTTTTATTCTCTAAGGAAGCAGACCGTTCAACATGGTCTTTCAGCTGTTGATTCAAGATTTCAAATTCAGACTTGAACTCCTCAAATTGGCCATTTTTCCTTTGAATAATTGCCTCGAGGACTTGACAAGTCTCTCTTAGCTTCTTTATCTCAAACTCCTTAGAAGCTGCTTCCTGTTCTTGACTTTGTGTTCTCCTTATTGCGGTGTCAAGTTGAGACATTAAAGATCTTTTCTCGGCAGCCCACTGCTGATAAATGATTTCATACCGGCCTTCTACTTCAGCGTGGTAGTCTTTGGGTTCATTAAACTGATGCATTGGTGGTTCCGGGCTTTGTACCTTAGGAGCAAAGAACCCTTTCTTCCTATTAGCTTGCCAAAATGGATAATCTTTTGTTGTTTCAGACGAGGGGATACCAGGCTTCACACTTCTCACATTCTTCCAATCTTCAATGACTTCTTTGATCTTGTGGTCAGTTCCTTCATCACCATATGAGAATTCAAATGTTGACAATCCATGAGTCATAGGAATGAATTGCAAGGAAGCCATCTGTCTTCGGGCCATAGCTGGAGCATAGCCCACCACTCCCCATGGGCCAATAAGTGGAACCCATGGTTTGCTTCCACATCTATATATGGTATAAGTGAAGGGAAACCACTTGGCTCTCCAAACCACCTCTTTTATTTCCAGGAAAAAATTGATCCATTGCCTCATCGTAGGAGTTCGGTGAGGCCAATTGTCACGAGCATATAAAGAGAGCGGGTGTTTAGGTATGACATACTGTTTTAGATCAACTTCTGAATGGTTAAAACACTTTAAGGTTAGCATATGACTAAGCATCCATACTGCAAGCAAAGGTGCACATCCCCAAAATCTTCCTTTCTGATGGACTCGGCAATAATTCAGGGATCGAATTATCTCAGCTAAAATTGGTGGGGCTGGGTGTACCCCATGCTCGATCTGCTCGAACAAATTGATCACATGTCCATCTATCTGATTTTTCCATCTCGGGAAGATTACTAACCCATAAATAGTGAGGGCTAGTGCTACCAAACCAAAACCTTGATCAACTTGAGCTTCAACCATCCTAAGCAAAAACTCTGAATCCAAACTTCGTCCTCCATCCATCATGTACTTATCCAATTCATTGGCATGAATACCTATCAATTTGGACAGCATCCTTTTTGGCGTCTTCTTGGGGTCATGCGAGTACACTTTGTCCTTGGGCATGTCTTCTCTATTAAGAAGCTTAGCATACTCCTCAATCGTTGACACTAAGTCAAATTGTTGGAAAGTATAACACCGATATGAGGGGTCCCAAAAATGAAGCATAGCTTTTAACATTTGGAGGTCAGGGGTGATGAACATAAGAGCTGCAATATCTCCATACTTGTCATTGAACTCTTCTTGTCTTCTCATACTACACCACACATTACGAAGCCTCTTTAAGTCATTTTGCTCAAAGTCATGGCTCCCCGTTAAGGGAGGTAAAGGAGCATCCCCGTGACGCGAACTATTTCCTTCCTTGGCTTGGATTCTTGTAGACTCTTCACTGACAACCCGAATACTCTCTGCAACCTCGGACATTATAGCTACTTTTCCCTTATCCATGCTCGAGGTTTATCGATATCTTCACAGTATTGAATCACACATGCAAATGCAAGGTAAAAGAAAATAACAAAAAAAAAGTTAGCAACTAAAATAAAAGACAAACAGAAATTTCTCATGTGTTAGAGGAAAAGGGGTACCTAATCTTGGTACTCGTTTAGCAGGATGGGTTCTATGAACGACGGTAGCTCTAAGGTTATATCTACAAGTGATAGCTTTAGTTCTAGACCCTTATTAGACAAAAGGTCCCCAAATTGCCTCTTACTGTCACCAATACTTGGCTAGCAAGAGTCCTCCATCCTCACCCATGATAGGTTACAACCAGAAAAAGTTCAATTTGAGTGAGGGGTTTTCATGTGCCTGACCGGAGACCAAAGGTCTCACAAAGCAACACTACTTCGCCCTCTATCTAAGCCTACAAGGTACTGAGCTCGGGAGTAGAGCTTGTGTGTGAAGTGATAGTGATGTGTGTGTAGGAGCATATGTACAAAAGATTAAAAAGACAAAATTACCCTCAACCTACAAAAACATATGTACAACAACCATCCAGCAATCATCTACCCTAGGTTTTTAACAATTAAGTACAAAATATATATACAAGTCACAATATACATGAAATAATGCTATCAGATATTTACATAAAAGTACTAAATAAAATACATTTACAAACAAATAAGAAAACAAAAACAAAGACAAAGAGGGTAAAATAAATACATAAAAGATTATTAAAAATTTGCACAACTAACAACAACAGGCCTGACTCTCTCATTCTCCCCACTGGAGTCGCCATCTGTCGCAACCGGGATCGCGACGGGACGACCGAAAAAGATCCGCTTTTAGAAAAATCAATCAATGGAGTCGCCACCAATGTTTATTTGAATTGGGAAAACATTAGAAAAAACCTTTAATTAGGAAACTGGTCTTTTGGAAAATGAGTTTGGATTCGGGAGTCGATTACAGGTAAGGAAGGTGTTAGCACCCAACACTGCCCGTTCCAAGAACAGTACCTTATGTTAGTTGTGCAAAATTTAATAATCTCAAATATATTTATTTTTACCCATTTTTTTTAGAAAAAGACTTTATAACTAATTTTTTTATTTTTTATTTTTAAAAAAGAAAGGAAATAACTAAATTGTGAAAATTTATATTTTGGCTTGACAGAAATAAATTTCTGCTCCTACGTATCCCCTGGTGCAATGGGAAACTCAAAGTCACGTAGTTCTTTAAAAAATGATTGCGAGTTGATTGATTTTAATTTTGAAAAGATTTTTGGAAAAGGATTTTTGCTTGAAAACAAAATCGCTCTTGCACAGGGTTCAAGTTAGCACCAGATTACTCAATAAACCTTTATGATTCAAACGACATTGAAGATAACATTCGTTATTCAATCATCATAATTGGTCACTGCATGGATTAAAAAAACTTTTTTTTTCATTTTATTTTGAGGTATGCAGAAGGACAAACAAGTGACTACACAAACAACACATTATTATACCATAAGTCAGGTAAATACAATAAAATAAAGACCAAATTAAACACAACAATTTTTTATTTTTTGACATTTTTTTCTATTTTGTATTTTTTATTTAATCCTATATATTTTGTCCTTACATTTTCTCACTTTATTTTTCACTAAGTCTTTAAATTACTAAGCATATTAACTTTAGGCCAACTAGAAGAAAAAGAAAAAGAAAATATTAACCCACTAATTAAAACACATTTGCCACAATCTTTTTTATGTTTTCGTTTTCTATTTTTTATGGGCTTCCTATGCTTTTCTGTAAACCCAAACGTAAGGAAAATTTAAACAAAAAAAAAAAAAAAGAATCAAAACTAACTAAACAGAGCAAACAGGATTCAGCCAAAACAAATCACGTGAAACCCAAAGAAACAAAAGAAGAAGAGAAAGTAAGGCTCTTCTCTGGTACCGTGAGAAGCAACGCGAAGGGTTGAGGCACCGGCCGGAGTTCAAGTGGAGCGTCAGCTATGCGCGGTGGAGCTTCGGATTTGGGCTCGCGCGGGTTCGTGGCCAGTTTTGATGGTGCGGTTTGCGAGCTGGTCGGAGTTTGCTCACGGTGGAGCAGCGGCAGGAGCGGGTTCGTGCGGGTGGTGGCGCGCGGTGCTGCTCGGTCGTACGGCGACGAGGGCTGTGTGGATCTGGGCCGGCCAGGGGCTCACGGATCTATCCTTGACTTGACAGTGCACGGTGGCTCCTATGGTGGTAGAGGAACGCTGGCGACGGGGGCGGTGCTGGAGAGCGACAACGAGGTAGCGCGACGGGCTGCTGATACGTGAAATCCGCAAGTGTACGGTTTCGTCGTCAAGTAATAAAAAGATCGAATCCATAGGAACTGTGTCTATGAATACCAATTAATCAATTAATTCAATTAAGTTAAACAAAAGGGAATATGATTATTAATAAAGAAGAACGTAGTAACAAAACAATTAAATAAAATCAAGAAAACAGAATTCAGAACAAAAATAACAAGTAATCAAGAATGGTATTCAGATTCAAGAAAACTTCCAAGATTAGGGTACCACAATGATACAAGACAAATCCTAATTGACAACCATTTTATTAAATCTGAAATTCAATTGAATGTGAATTACCCTAAATTAGTTAATGTTCTTTCTCAAGATACAAGATCCGTGCCCAATTAAACCAATTCCTACTCTCGTGGTAATTGAATTTAAATTGAACCCATTACGCTTTGTGGTAATTCATTGAATCCTCGAAAGGCTAAAACTACTATCGTGATTTAGACCTTAAGTTCAATTCTTATGGTTCCAACACCTAGGTTCACCTCTCAATACGTCCCTAAATGCCTATGAGATGCAAATAAGTAGCCAGCAAATTCACATGAATAAGAGTACTAAGAATTGAATCAATGAACAATCAAGATCAATAAAAGGGGAAACAACGTCAATTAATCATTATCATTGTATCAAAGGGCATTGCCAATCCTAGAAACAAAAGAAACTACTCAGACATAGAGAAGAAGAAATCAGAAATCAAACTTAAAAACATTCCAAACCCGTAACAATGGAAGAAGAAGGGAGAAAGATGAAGATCAAGAGCCAAAGCCTCCAATGTGCCTCCTCCAAAACCCAATTAGAACCCCTAATTCTATTCAGAACATCTATTTTTAACTTAAGGTTTTTAATTGGCTAAAAAGCCCCCAAAAGAAATAAAAAGAAAAATATAAAAACTGCTGTGCACAGCGATCCACGGCCGTGGATCATTCCACGGGCAGGCCGTGGATCTTGCTGTCAGAATTCTATGGCCATGGATCATTCCACGGCCAGGCCGTGGAACTCCCTGGAATCTCTTTTTTCCTTCTTTAAGTTGTCCCTCGATCCATGGCAGTGGTTTCCACGGGCAGGTCGTGGATCCCTCTGGAATGGCCTTTTTGTACTTTTATTGCTATCCATTAAACTCTAACTTCAAACATGCGAGCATTCCATTCATTCCAAGGCCAATTCAACATTAATCCTGCACAGGAACACCAAAAACACCGCAGTTATCTGAACTAAGGGAAAAACTAACCAAAAAGGAAAACTAAAATGCCTAAAACACTCAAGAATGCATGCAAAACAAGAACAAAACATGATGTTGTTTCACACACATCAAATCCCCCCAAGCTTAAGATTTTGCTTGTCCCCAAGCAATAACTAATGTCAAACCAAGAAGTGGGATCAAAAGACAATAAAGAATAAGAATCCGAGAAAACAATATCCAAGCAATAGGCTAAGGCAACCAAAGAATCTGAGAGGTAATCAAAATCAAGTCCAATTAGAGGCTAAGTTCTCAGAAATCATGCATCCTCACTGATTGAATCAAGTTCACTCTACTAACCACACTCAAAGTGTTTAAGGGTGAAAACCATACGCTCAAAATCCTTCAAAGAAAATGCACTTCCATATGCTTGATAAGAAACCAAATTTCCACTAATAATCAGCATGCATGCAAGAATCAAAAGGTCTTTCAAGGGTTGTAATGGGGCCATGGGAATGATGATAGGTAAGGTAGAGAAAGGAAGGTATGACAAAGGGCTAATCAAGATTTTCAATAAACACAAGAAATCCAATAGAACATAAATGGAGTAAAGATAATTTTTCAATCTAACACATAACTCCATATTTCAAAGAATTTTCTTCCTTACTTTTCCTTCTCCTCTTTCTCCTCTTTTTTAAGCTTTCTTCTCATGATGTTTCTTTTATTTTTCTTTTCTTTTTCTCTTTTTTTTAGAAAGAGAAATGTCATTCACATATGATTCTCAACACACTTTTCACAACTTTCAAACCCACTTTGCTCCATTTAATATTCTAAATGATTACCAATAATATATCATCATAGGCATCAAGAAAATTAAATATGCAATAAGCTCAAATTGGGCAACTAGTGGATGAAAGTGTAACAAATTCAGAAGACCAGAAAAATACTTAAGATGCCTTAATCATATTCAAGCATGCAACTAAAAATTTCACCTCAAAATGGTTTCAAATCAAGTTCTAGAGCACAAGATCAATGAGGAATATCACTCAACACAAAGAATGAGAACAAAAATCATACAGTGCATAAGTCCCAAATAGGTTCAAAACTCACATTTAGAGGTTTAAAAATTCAATAAGAAGCATAAATTCAGAGAACATTATGCTAATTATCAACTATCAAAAGATCACCTCTACTATTAAATTAAAATAATGCCTGTAGCCTATCACAAGAATCAACAATTGGGTTCCAACTCAATACCATCTCAAAATCCTCAAAAGAGAGGGGCACAAGTTCAATCAAAAACCCAAGAGATATGATGGTGTGAAAATGCAACATGAAAATGTAATGCAAAACAAGACATGAGAATGCACGAAACTAATGAAAATGAAAATATGAAAATATGAAAATACTCCCCCAAGCTTAGAACTTACATTGTCCCCAATGTAAAAATCTAAAACAAGAGAAGGGATAAAAGAAACGAACTCACTGCGGTGGTGGAAAAACTTCTGGTGTTCAATCCATGGCTATGGAATTTTTCATGAGCTGGGTGTGGAACCTTCTGACAACACTCTTCTTCTAATTTGAGCTTCAAAAAGGGTCAAACCTAAACAAGATCCATGAGATAAAGATCAAACCAGCAATCCAACACACAAAATCAAAAGAAAAAGAAGAAATAAAAAGAAAAATAAAAAACAAAGAAACTTGGGTTGCCTCCCAAGAAGCGCTTGTTTAAAGTCATTAGCTTGACTTTGGTCTGGTTTCTGTGCTCAGGTGACGTCAACGGAGTAGTGCTCAGTCCCCACTCCTTCAAAGTATTTCACTCTCTGGCTATTTATCATGAAAGGCTTATGGCCTTCTTTCTTCACCTCAAACACACCGTAGGATAAAACTCGAACAATCTCATATGGTCCAGACCATTTCGACCATAACTTACTAGGACAGAAACGTAGAAGCGAGTTATTAACAAGAACTCTATCCCCAAGTTTAAATTCACGCTTCTCAACACACTTGTCACTCTGCTTCTTAGGTCCTTCCTTGCAGGGCATAGCATCAGTCACCGATTCCTGCATACCTGAAAGCACAACACTATCGACAACATTAGTAGCATCAATGCGATTACATGAAGTTAAGGAATTAGAATTATTTTCAGATTTAAAAACATCAAAAACTACTTCCTCATCATTCAATCGCAAAGTCAATTTTCCTTCATGGACATCAATGATCGCCCTTCCAGTGGCAAGGAATGGATGCTCAAGTATGATCGGCATTGTAGCATCAGCTTCCATGTCAAGCACAACAAAATCCACCGGCATATAAAACTTACCAACCTTAATAGGAACATCCTCCAAGATGCCTATGGGGTACTTGACAAACCGATCTGCTAATTGAAGTGAGATAGTTGTGAGTTTCAGTTCACCGACTTCCAACTTCTTACACACAGAAAGGGGCATAAGACTAACACTAGCCCCCAAGTCACACAGAGCTTTTTCAAAATTCGTGTTGCCAATCAAACAGGGAATAGAGAAGCTACCTGGATCTTTTAGCTTAGGAGGCAATTTATTCTGAATTAAGGCACTACACTCCTCAGTTAAAGCTACTGTCTCGAATTCCTCAAGCTTCCTCTTATTAGACAAAATGTCCTTAAGAAACTTAGCATAGGTAGGCATTTGTTTTAACGCCTCAGTGAAGGGTACATTAATGTACAATTTCTTAAGGACCTCTAGGAACTTCCCAAACTGCTTATCTAACTTCGCCTTGGCCAATCTTTGAGGGAAGGGAACTGGGGGTTGGTAAGGTTCAGGGGGTACATACTTAGACACCTTCTCAATGATTTCCTGCTCTTCTAAGGGTTGTGCCTTAGTCTCTTTTTTCTCACTCCCCACATCTTGGTTACTCTCCCCATTACCCTTAGGAACCTCTAACCTCTTTCCACTCCTCAAACTCACAGCCTTACAATGTTCATTGCCTGAGTTGACTTCAGGTTGACCAGGA
This sequence comes from Ormosia semicastrata, assembly GCA_029884595.1. NCBI lineage: Eukaryota > Viridiplantae > Streptophyta > Magnoliopsida > Fabales > Fabaceae > Ormosia > Ormosia semicastrata. Next base: position 7,443,748 of record JAQQTO010000046.1, on the reverse strand, counting down.
AACTTACCTTGTTGCCTAAGAGAAGTGCTTGCTTGTTGGGCAATCTGGGTTTCCAACATCTTATTATGAATGGCTAAATTGTCAACCTTAGCTGACAACTCTTTAATTGCCTTAGTCACAACTTGCCCATGGTGCCTAAACTCCTCATTCTGCTTAGACTGGCTCTCAACAAAATTCTCTAGAAGAGACTCAAGTCTAGATTTCTGTACCTGTGGAACTCCAGAAGATGGTTTGGCATTACCTTGTCCAGTTTGGTACTGACTATTCCGGTAAGAGAAGTTAGGATGTGACCTCCAACCAGGGTTGTAAGTTTGGGAATACGGGTCATTCCTCCCCTTTTGGTTGAAGTCATGAAAATTGTGGTATGATTCCACTTGCTCCACCGGTGCACTATGTGAGAATCCCATTCCAACTTGGCATTCAGCACCAATATGTCACTGTGCTCCACAAATCTCACAAAAATTGTTAGAGGCACCTATGACATTAACATGAGCTTTCTCAAGCATGTCAAAACGTTTATTCAAAGAATCAGACTTTGACATAATTAAATCAACACCATCTACCTCAAACTTACCTCCCGAGAGCTTTCTCGGGTTATGCCCTCTTTCATTGGCCCATTGGTGATGATTTGAAGCTACACTCTCAATTATCTCATAAGCCTCTGTGAGTCTTCTATTCATCAGAGCTCCACCAGCTGCGGAGTCAAGAGACACCTTCGAAGAATATTCTAGACCATTGTAGAAGGTGTGGACGATCAACCACTTTTCTAACCCGTGGTGTGGGCAGGCTTCCAGCAAAGCCTTATATCTATCCCAAGCTTCTGACAATGACTCGCCATCTTTCTAAACAAAGCTTGTGATTTGGGTCCTTAGGTGAGCAGTCTTGGAAGGTGGAAAGAATTTATCCAAAAAGGCTTGCTCCAATTGGTCCCAAGTAGTTATCGTCTCAGCAGGAACAGACTTCAGCCAAGCTCTAGCTCTATCTCTCAACGATAGAGGAAACAAGCGGAGACGAATTGCATCAACAGAGGCGCCTTCGATCTTGAGGGTCTCACAAAACTCCAAAAACATATCCACATGATCATTAGGATCCTCTGACGGCAATCCTCCAAACTGGTTCTGCCTTATCATAGAAAGTAGGGCAGGAGGTATGGTGAAGTGCCTAACTTCAATGTCTGGCCGAGCAATCCCAGATCGCAAACCCCGAGCATTAGGGGCTGCATACTCTTTTAACAGTTTATTATCTTCAGCTGCTGCAATGACAAGTGTTGGTTCAAATATTTCTCTTACTCTGTGCCTTTGTTGTCTTCTCCTTCTACGTAAAGTCCTTTCAATTTTAGGATCTGCTTCAATGAGAATCCCAGAACGTCTAGTACTTTGCATAAACAAGAGAAATTACCTGCAGAGAATCAAAGAGAAATCAAGAACGTAAGAACCAAATATAAAGAAAAAGGTTTAAAATAATTAAATTAAAAATTAAATTAATATTCAAGAAAAACACACTCCCCGGCAACGGCGCAAAAAACTTGATGCGTGAAATCTGCAAGTGTATGGTTTCGTTGTCAAGTAATAAAAAGATCGAATCCACAGGGACTGTGTCTATGAATACCAATTAATTAATTAATTCAATTAAGTTAAACAAAAGGGAATATGATTATTGATAAAGAAGAACGTAGTAACAAAATAATTAAATAAAATCAAGAAAACAGAATTCAGAACAAAAATAGCAAGTAATCAAGAATGGTATTCAGATTCAAGAAAGCTTCCAAGATTAGGGTACCACAATGATACAAGACAAATCCTAATTGACAACCATTTTATTAAATCTGAAATTCAATTGAAGGTGAATTACCCTAAATTAATTAATGTTCTTTCTCAAGATACAAGATCTATGCCCAATTAAACCAATTTCTACTCTCGTGGTAATTGAATTTAAATTGAACCCATTACGCTTTGTGGTAATTCATTGAATCCTCGAAAGGCTAAAACTACTCTCGTGATTTAGACCTTAAGTTCAATTTTTATGGTTCCAACACCTAGGTTCACCTCTCAGTACGTCCCTAAATGCCTATGAGATGCAAATAAGTAGCCAGCAAATTCACATGAATAAGAGCAATAAGAATTGAATCAATGAACAATCAAGATCAATAAAAGAGGAAACAACGTCAATTAATCATTATCATTGTATCAAAGGGCATTGCCAATCCTAGAAACAAAAGAAACTACTCAGACATAGAGAAGAAGAAATCAGAAATCAAACTTAAAAACATCCCAAACCCGTAATAATGGAAGAAGAAGGGAGAAAGATGAAGATCAAGAGCCAAAGCCTCCAATGTGCCTCCTCCAAAACCCAATTAGAACCCCCTAATTCTATTCAGAACATCTATTTATAACTTAGGATTTTTAATTGGCTAAAAAGCCCCCAAAAGAAATAAAAAGAAAAACATAAAAACTGCTGCGCACTGCGATCCACGGCTGTGGATCATTCCACGGGCAGGCCGTGGATCTTACTGTCAGAATTCCATGGCCATGGATCATTCCACGGCCGTGGCTTATTCCACGGCCAAGCCGTGGAACTCCCTAGAATCTCTTTTTTCCTTCTTTAAGTTGTCCCTCAATCCATGGCCGTGGTTTGATCCACGGGCAGGCCGTGGATCCCTCTGGAATGGCCTTTTTGCACTTTTATTGCTATCCATTAAGCTCCAACTTCAAACATGCAAGCATTCCATTCATTCCAAGGCCAATTCAACATTAATCCTGCACAGGAACACCAAAAACACCGCAGTTATCTGAACTAAGGGAAAAACTAACCAAAAAGGAAAACTAAAATGCCTAAAACACTCAAGAATGCATGCAAAATAAGAACAAAACATGATGTTGTTTCACACACATAAGCTGCTGATCTAGTTTCTGCACAGCCGAAGAGCGAAGACAGAACGTCACCAGCGGTTCCTGGTATGACGTCGACAGCAGTAGAATGGCAGCTAAGGAGCGCAGTGAAGGGTGGTCTGATGGGTTCTGTGAAGGAAGATGGCTAATAGGATGAAGGTGGTAATTCACTGAGTTGACTCAGTTGGGTTGTTGATGGAGAAGAAGAGGTATGGTATTGATTGATGGAGCAAAGTGATGAAAAAAATCATGGAGATGGTGAAGTGGGTGGTTATGTATGAAGAGTGATGGTGGTGCTGCCCGAGTTGGTGATGCCGTAGGTGAGCTTGAGGGTGAGGAGATGGGTTGTTTGATTGATGATAGTAAGGGTTGATATGGTTTGGTGTTTGTGAGTGAATGGTTGAGGTTGTGGTTGAGAATGTGATTGAGGGTGTTGGGTTTAGTGGAGAGAGTGAAGATCTGGGTTACAGTTCTGGTAATTTGGTGAAGATGGAAACTTGTGTTGGAGATAGAGGTGAGGAGAAAAAAAATGGAGGCTCCTCGTAGGAATTTTTTTTTTTTGCCTGTATTCTTGGTATCTGTCCGGGGAAATTTCTGTCAAGGGGAATTCCTCTCTGTGTTTCTTGATCTCTGTCTCTGAAATTTCTCTGCAATCTTGCAATTTTTCTGTGGAATTTTTCTGCGTTTTCTCTTTGTGTGATCTCCTTAAGATTTATAAGATCAAGCCTGCAAAATTTTCTCTCCATCTTCGATGATTGGGAGACAGTGGGAGCCAAATAGAGAAAGAAAATCTTCTCATTTACAGCTAAAAAGGAGAAACTGCCATTTCAATGACAGCTGAAAGTAGAAACTGCCATTTTGATTAGGTTGAATAATGTTGTAAAATTTAACTCTATATTAGATGATTGAAACATTTTTGGCTTTGCGCCCAACCACTCCTCATGTCTTTCTTCTTTTTTCTCTTTTATTTTATTTGATTTTTTTTGTTTTGCACTAAGTGCACTTTTATTTTTTATTATTATAAAAAAGATTTATTTTTATTTTTATTTTTACAAACAAAACAAAAAATAATAATAATTAAAAAAAGTTCAAAACATTACAATAAACATCAATTAATACAAACTCATTAGTTTTTGATTAAACAGTAAAAATAAAAATTTTATGGACAAAATTGGGTATCAACACAATATATGTATGATGAGACTAAAACTAGTGTGAGAACATAGATATCTAGATATATAGAGATATATAAAGATAAACAGTACTAAAGATATCACTTCTACCCACTAACTAATACATATATCCATAATCGCAGTAAGTAATTATAGAAAGTCTTGAAAGAATGCGAAAAAACTTAAACTCATACATATATATATACAACACTTGTCACAAAAGGGCATATTGTAATACATACAAAACAAATGTAAATTGTATACATAAGTTCTGGCTAGAAAAGCATATAAAATTATACTAATCTTCATGCTCTACCTTCATTCTCTTACTAGGATCTGTACCTCTGTACCTGGATTTACATGGAAGAACAACTAAGGTGAGAATTATAATTTTCAGTAAAAGCAATTCTAATTCCAACTAGCTATAACATTGTATAACAAATATAACAATTGTTATAACTACTAATATAGGAGTTTTCTCCACTACTTATCATATCTGCACATTACTATAAAGTGTGATATAAACTAATAGCATACATACCGTTAAATATAAACAATTGCGTATACAACTGTAAATACCAACAGCAACAGACAATGCTCATACAACTATCTGTAAATGCAATGCAGATGATATGTAATATGATCATGCTCACAAAAGATCCTAAAGACATGTTCATGCAATGCTTGTTTTGAAATACATGCAATAGTTTATTTTGAAAACCAAGAAGATCATTAGGAACTGCTTTAGTATATTATCCCATGGTGAATAGAGGTATCTCCTCACATCCCACATATCCTGCCACATGATAAGTTCGGTCTAAAATCCTGATTCCAAAAAACCTTATGGATCCTTACTTATCTCTTCTGGCCTCGGCATTAACGAAATGTCAGGGTTATATCATTCCTTATTGAGTCTATTAGATACCATTTCGATTTCTCTTAACTTTCATGAGTGCACATCAAAAGATATTTACTAAGATTAATACTACTAGACAATTTTCATTTACATACATATTTATATTTAAACACAACCTCATCACTTATAACTCTTAAGTGAATCCTATGCAACACTATGTTGCTGAAGTGTTAGATACTCACCTATGACAAACCATTACTCTTGGTTGCACACAGGTTCTTATAACTTTCACATATAAGTTAGGTTAACTAACTAGTATATAAAAACTATAGTGTTATGTTTACTTCTCACATAAACACCGTCTTAACGTCTCTATAGACTAAACTCATCCTAGTGAAAGAGCCTATCATAGATAATGTCTCACTCAACCTTTCTTAAGAAAATAAATGAGCATTTCACTATAACTTTGCATACTTAATGAATGTAACAAGCTTACAAGTCAACATTCATCCTATTGTGTATTCTACAATGTATAAGGTCCCGTTTAACTAGAGATTTAGTACATAACATTCACTCTTCAGAACTAAATACACAACCTTATCTCTACTCAAGTGAATCCAACTCAAGAATGGTTCTTACTTACAATTCTCTGTTGCTTAAGGTTCTAGGTACCTTTCAAAGGTAATCAATTACTCTTTGATATCTTAAGACTCATACCCTCCTTATCCTTACTAGAGTAAACCTTACAATCCATCCTAATATACTCATCTCCATTGCACCATCCTATCACATTTTGAATGATATCTAATGCAACACTAGGTTGTCTAAGGTGCTATGTCCTTACTTTGGACAATCCTTTACTTTTAGATGCTCAAAGCCTAAGTTTTGTCATTCTTTCTAGGTGATAATTTTTCTCTTGAAAATATCTCCATTTGTGCCTTAATACACTTTAGTGAACATCTAATAATGATCTCATCTAGTCCATAACCTCAAAACATCCAAAAATGACATTTTTGAAAGTTCTAGCCCCAGACACGGACCATGTCTTATTATAGGGCCTCCCTCGTGTCTTCGAACACGGGCCGTGTCTGACTACACAGCCTACCCCGTGTCTTACTTTGTGAACGCTGTTCACAAATTCCACTTGCAGATAAGGACACGCCCCCCCTCGTGTCTTCAGACACGGGCCGTGTCGCTCAGCCAGAAGCATTGTAGTAGCTTCTGCAGAACCGTGATACTGTTCCATTAGTTCTTTTCTTGGATTTTGACAATTCCAAACCAGTTTTTAAGTGATTCTAAGATCCCAATCAGTTCTTAAACACATAGGAATTATCAATCACAAACTTAAACCTCTTAATTTGAATTAAAACATCAAAATCTCCTATAGTGTGACCTAACCCCTCTTTGAGATTTCAAAGGCCTAAATGACAAATTCTAAGCCTCTATCTCAGACTTATGCTTTAGGACCAAAGAAACTCAATCATGCAATTACAACACATCAAACATCTCTATAACTCAATTTGACCTATCATGCACCTTAAGTGCATCTATGGTGAAAATAAGAAAAAGAGATGAAGATGAGCATAGAACTCCTACCTCTTGATTGAATGATCAATCCTCAAGCTCTATGCTTTGATCTTGATCTTCCCTTGGTCTTCCTCTCTTTCTTCTCCTTTTTCTTCTTTCTTTCTCTCTTCTCTTCCTTTGTTTCTTTCTTTCTCTGTTTTGTTCTATTTTTGCAGCTTCTACTGCTTATATGTGAGAGAGAGAAATGAGAGTATGACCATAATGTCCCTTAAGATATTTTGCTGGAACTTCCTTATCTGCTAAGAATACTCGAATTATGCTAATTCAAGTTTTTCAGCTTCCAACAACTTTAGAATAAATCATAAGATTCATCTAAATTATTGTTTCATCATTTTCATGATTTTCTATATCTGCTGATAGTAAATTTAGTATTAAATGTACAACCAGTATGCCTAAAAATATCAAACTAACTCGGATTCTCTTGGAACTTTAACTACATCTTACTTAACTCATTTGTGACTTAGAAACAAACTCTCTATGTTTATTTCCCTCAACTTTACCTTTAAAGTCATTATCTGAGTCATTTTAAGATACTTTTCAACTTTTTTATTGCAACTAAGTGTCTAAACGAAATCAGTTTCTCACAAAACTTCACTGGCATGTTAAGCAAATCATTTGATACCTTTTGAACACATAAACAAGTCTAACATGTTACTAAGGGTATTATACATATCCAAGAACCGATGTCACAATATATGTTTTTTGTAGATGATAGTCTTAGTCGGAGAGTTGAGAAAGGAAACAAATGGAAGCTAGAGCTATGGAGACGGGCTTTGGAAGAACATGACTTCCATTTAAGCAGGAGTAAGACGAAGTATATGAAATGTAAGTTCAGTAAGAAGCGTGTTAATACTAGCTTAACAATGAAAATTAGAGATTATACCATACCACAAGTCACACGGTTTAAGTATTTTGGATCTATAATACAAAATGATGGAGATATAGAGGGAGATGTAAACCATAGGATTTAAACTGGATTGATGAAATGAATGAGTGTTTCAGGAGTTATCTGTGATATAAAAGTGTCTCTCAAGCTTAAGGGTAAATTTTATCGCACAACTATAACACCCGCGATATTGTATGGTACTGAATGTTGAGCAATAAAAAACCAACAAGAGCATAAGATCAGTGTCGTTGAGATGAGAATGTTGCACTAGATGTGTGGCCATATAAGACAAGATAGGATTATGAATGAATACATTAGAGAAAAAGTAGAGGTAACAGCTATTGTGGAAAAGATGGAGAATCTTGTCTTAAGTGGTTTGGATATGTAAGGAGAAGACTCTTAGAAGCTTCTGTAAAAAGAGTAGATCAAGTGGAAGATAGCCCATTAGCTAGAGGTAGAGGGAGACCAAAAAAGACTATAAGTAAAGCGATTAAAAAAGATTTAGATTTATATGACATTTTTAAAAACTTAGTTTATGATAGGTCACAATGACGCCGTTTGATCTATGTAGTCGACCTCACCTAATGGAAAAAAAGGCTTAATTGTTATTGTTGTATTCCAACAAAAAAACAATTATGTTCAACACAACAAAGAAGAATGAAACAGCAGACCAATTAATTATACACACAAAATAAATATAGACAAATAATCAGTTTTAGGCCAAAGAAACAAAGTCAATATTAAAAAGAAAACATCATACAATTATCTCATTTTATCAATGGACTTAGAACGAAAATATCTTCATATATCCAAATCCAAATAAAAGAAAAGAACAGAATACATAAAGGACTACATTGAAGCAAATAGGCTGAAATATCTTCACTTCAACTGCAGCAGCCTCCACTCGAGGCAGAAAGGCCATCCAAACCTCCAGATGGTACAGGAATTCCACCATATCCTACTTTTATTAAGACTGCAACGAAATCAAATTTATCAGGAATACAGGATGAGTATGATTTTCACTTTAGAATCATTATCCGCAGAATGCATCCACAGATTGTAAAAATATCAAATAGATTGAAATTAAATATCCCACAGGTCATCTATATTCTAATATAATGTGAAAATTTCATAGAAGTGATAAAACAGATGTGGTGAAGTATGACACGACGCTAAAAAGAAAGAAACTAACCTCATTCAACACATCTAAAACTTCATCCTGAATCTTTTTGTAGATGGTTGCAACTGTGTTTATGAATGCCTGCAAAAGGATAGGCGATATTAAACTTCCATATAGATAACTTTCCAAGATATTCAACCCAAGAACCTAGATATATATGATGGAAATCTGCCTTTGTGGGAGTGCGCGTGTTTTTTTTTCGGGGGGGGGGGGGGGAGTTATTGACAATAAATTTTTTTACATATATTTTTATTATAAAATAGATATTATTATAATTTAATATAACTAATTTTAATATTTTTATATTATTTAATTATTGAAAAATTTAATTTTATTTAATTATCATTATAATTATAAAATTTAAAAAAATAATTTTTAATGATGTAAAAGAATTATATTATAAATGAAGTTTAAAACTCATACGTCACAATAAGGAGAAGGAAAAAAATATTTTTACACCTCTTAAAGAAGAATGTATTACTGTTTAAATTATTTTTAAGGGATATGATTAAGTAAAAAAATAATAATAAATATATATAATAAATAATATTAAATGATATATAAAAAATATATATATTATTTAATGTAAGAATATAAGAATTATAAGTAAAATTTGGGATCAAAGGAAATATTATAGAATTCCAATGTGGAGGTCACCATCGTTAGAGCCGAATAAACAAGAGAAGATGAGATAAAGATGTAGGAAGTAAAAAATAGAATAATACTGGGCTCGGTAAAAGTAAGAATCAAATAAAGGAATAAAAACAAAAGTGGGCCTTGCATGAATTATAAATTCATTATTGTGAAGTCAAGTGTGCAAGCTTGTTGTGAGTGAAGATATGCTTTAGTAAAAAAAGTGAAACGGTGTGCTCAAATAAAAATCTACTTACTAAGACGGTAAAGAAAAAAAAATTATAAAATTGAAGATTGGACAATGCACAGTAGGGGCGGCGTGGAGACCAGAAAAGAACGCGACACGAGGTAGAAGCAAAGGAAAAAACCGAAAAGCAGGAGAATTGAGGAACGCATCACCGAAAAAGAAATGCAGTATAGGGAAAGGAAAAAATTATTTTTTGTGAATTTTTTTAATTTAATACTTTAATTATGAGTAATTAATTTTATTTTTTAAGATTAAAATAAAATTTTAATTTTTTAGATAATTTAATTTTATTTGATATTTTTTGTTTTATAATTACACAATTATGCTAATTAATTTTTAATTATTATTCAATTTAATTTTTATTAATTATCTTATAGTTAATTAATAAATTTAAATTGATATTATATGTCTAATTATTGTAGTCTTAGATATAGATTGTGCAATAATATTTAATATTTTTATGATTTAAAAATTGAATAATTCATGTTATATTAAATAGTTTATATCATAATTTGAATACGTTATGTTAATTTAGATGAATTATGTCATTAATTAAATTATAATAATTTTTAGTAATATTCAAAACTTGTACTTGTAGACAATCCATAAAATAAAATTAATTTTCATTCAAGTTAAATTCATTTTTACGTGGTTAGTGGTGTATTTGAGATCCTGTAATTATTATTTAATTAATCTTGCATTTTAATTTAAGCAGTATCATTTAGATTTATTATTTAATTTTAATTTTAATTTATCACATAATTTAAATTCTTAGATTAATTAAATCAAAATCAAAATCTCTTTTCTTTTTTTAAATTAATTTAGGTAAATATTATATTTTAGTTAATCTTATCACTCTATATGATATGACACCCTTATATTTATTAGATATTATATAGATTTTATGCACTTGCAAGTAAATGATAATTTTATTACTTGAAAATTCTCTACTAAGTTTTTTGGGCGCTACTTGAATATTCAGTCATGTTATCTTTATGTCACTTTTGTGTGAATTTTTTTCCTATCATCTTACTCAAATTGTTTCAAATATTCACAAAGTTACTTATGCATATCTCATTGTTAAAAATTGAAATAATTAGAAAACTTGAAAATGAACATGTGAATACTATTTTTACCTAGTGAGTTTTGTATCATTCATTTTTATTGTGAGAGTATTTTCTTGACTTTCTAATATTTATTGTTCGTGCTCACAATTTTTTTTATTTTCTCATTGGATCATTTTGTTATTGTTATTTTTTATTAAAGAGAAGTTTTATGTTACACTTGTATTTAATTTGATGCCATAAAAATTAATTGAGTTATGTATTTTCTTATGAGATGATATTAGGTCATGTTTCTTTTTTTGAGCATTGAAATAATATTTTTTGTTCCTTTACATATTACTGCTAGTTATCTATTTGAGCTTATTTATTAAATATTTCTTTCTTAACCATTTTCTAAAGTGTTTCAGGAAAGAAGTATTGTGATTGCAATATGAGGTGATATAAGGAATGTTGTAAAAAAAATAGAAATTTGTGAAGTTTGAAAGTGTGAAGGAAAAAATGTTGGTATTGAGGATTAGCCGAATAAAGTGATTTAAAGAGAACAAAGAAATGTTGAAAGTGTACATGTGAATTTCAAAATATTTTTGAAACACTTTTGATTTTCATTATTACTCTTTAGCATTCATATTTTTCCATTACTTACATTATAAGCTTAATAAAGTTTTATTTGATTTTAAAGGATTGTTTGATTCAATGTACATGACTAATCAGAAGGTGTGATATAAAATCTTTTCTTGATATCCTTCCATGAAAAAATATTTGTTTTGTTTCCTTATTAGTGTTCTTTCATTTTTTTTATTTGTGAAACATTTGTGTTGATTTATGTCAACTAATGTTATCACATATACTTATTATGAGTGATACCATACTTTTGAATGATTTTTTTATTGAGGGTATAATTGCATGTAGTTGAAATATGTTTTATGATAGGGATTCTAGTAGCAATATTTGGAGACATTGAATATATGTATTAATAATTATATTATTCACGCACTTTGAATTTGATGATAGTAGAATTTTTATGACAATTGTGATATTCTGATGCATGATTGATATGTTTAAATTGAGATAATATTGAATTTGATTGAATTGATTAGAAATATAATTTACTTTGAGCTTTGTTTTAAGTTACTTTCATTGTTAGAGATTAGTAATAAGTTTATTGAATGTTGTCATAATAGTCTAATTTTACACATATTTTTATAAAAAAAAAACATAGGTATTATTATAACTTAATATAATTAATTTTAATATTTTTTTGATATTATTATTTAATTATTGAAAGAAACTAATTTTATTTAATTATTATTATAATTACAAAATTTTAAGAAAGTGACAACTTATAATAATATGGAAGAATCATGCTGTAAGTGAAACTTGAAACCCATACGACACAGCAATTTGGATTTGGGATCAAAGAAAAGATTATAAAACTGCAATGTGGAGTACACGATCACTAAAGCCAAAGAAGCAAAAGAAAAAGAAGATGAAATAAACATGTAGGAAGCAACAAATAGGATGCTGGGGCCGGTGGAAGTAAGAATCAAATAAAGAAATAAAAGCAAAAGCAAGCGTTGCATGAATTGTAAACCCATTAGTGTGAAGTCTAAGTGTGCAAGCTTGTTGTGAGTGAAGATATGCTTTAGTAAAAGAGTGAAACAGTCTGCTTACTTGCTGAGGCGTATGGGTTTCAAACTTTACTTGTAGTATGATTCATCTAATTAGAAGTTGTCATTTTTTAAAATTTTGTAATTATAATGATAATTAAATAAAATTAATTTTTAATAATTAAATAATAATATCAAAAAATAATAAAATTAATTATATTGAATTATAATAATATCTACTTTTTATAGAAAAAATATGTAAAATTAAAATATTATTAGTTATATTATGTGACTTTTGACCGCTTCAACATTCTGAGCAGTTTTTGCTAAGGCCTCCATGAAGAACAACCCATGGTCCTTTACAAACTGATCGCCTTCTTTTTTTAATAATATTGCCTCCTTCTTCTTTACCTTCCTTGTTTTGATCGTAGGCATGCACTTTGCTGAAGAAAACGTGATTCCAAGTCTCTTATCACTGCAAAACAGCATCGTGGGAGAATTGTACACATGAATTTGAGTAATAAGACTCCCCCAAGAACTCATTTAATTTGGGCAACTGCTATAACGCCATCCACAAGGAAACAGAGGTAGGCAAAAAAGCTTGGGCAAAGGACATTAATTAACCAACGTTAATGAGAAAGTTATAAAGACAATAAGGAAAAATGTAACGTGGAGATTTATCACCGAGAGCTATTGGTAAGTGTTGAGAAAAATAAGTTGAAAAGGCAAGATCGTTAGGAACTCATTAAAGGCATACATGGCAACTTCATAGCATCAAATGTTGCAACTGAAGAGAGCTCAAAGAAGCTGAGATGGCAGCTCCACAGAGAGCTCAAAGAAACTGGGATGACAACTTCATAGCTCGCACTTCAATTTTTATATATTTAAATTATAAATAGATCAATTAAAGACTTCATATTTATAATTTTCTAAATAAGGAATTAAATTCAGTGGCAAAATAGATATCAATCAGAACATCTAAGGCGATGATGATATTATTTCAAAATGTCTTACGTCATTTAAAGGAAATCTTATACTAAAGGAGTCTTACACGAAACAAATTAATAAGAGCTAATATATCATTTTTTTAATTAAAACTTCAGGAAAATAATACTTCTAACAATGTTGACTTTTCTATTATAATTTATTTTTTTAGTTGCATAAGAGGTACAAGCACTTGAGTAGATAGAAGAAAAGCAACTTGGTTGGAGATTGAATCCTGACATCAACATTACTATACCTAAGTTTCAAAGATTGAAGCTACTATACCTAAGTTTCAAAAATTAAAGCTAGTCCTAATTGAATTACAAATTCATTAACTATTATGTGCTTATTTCTTTTAGATTTTGTAGGGAATAAAATAACGTTTTAACTCTTAGAATCAATTATAATATAATTGACACATGTTTGAAAAATATGAGGCAACATATATAAGTATTTTTTCCTTATATATCTTTTTATTTCTCTTTTTAATTTGATCCTATATCTCCTATTTTTAAGTGAAAAACAAATGAAAACAAAAACGACATATGTTTTTAATTTGGTTCCGTATTAAACTTGTATACTTGCTCCGTTTGTCATCATATGTTTTTTCTTTTAAAAAAAAATCATGATGGTTATTTTAAAAGTCTTTTCAACAAGTATACTACAGATACTAGTTAAAAAGATATTTGTTCTATTTTTAAAGATGATTTCTTAGTCGTTCAATTAAAATATTTTAATTTTTTTAATTATCTCATAAATTTATTTTATATTTTATTAAAATATTATAATTACATACAATTTAATTTAATACATCTTTCTTTATTCTGCACCATGTGCGCGGCGCTGCTGTATCTGTAGCCTTCCCCTTGACCTCATATAACAAGTTCATCCCCGCAGGGCCGAATTGCAGATCATTTGGCTTTCAAAGTTTTCGTGTGCACAGTGGCCAACCGAATTGTCCATAGCCCCATAACCATACACAACCATGGACTTGGAAAATCTCGGCTCGCAATCAACTGTTCCATTTACCATCTTAGGGCTGCTGTTATGTCTCTTTGTTCTTTCATCCATATCGAGAAGGCGCAGAAACCACACCGCAGCAGCTAGAAAAGCACCACCAGAAGCTGGGGGTGCGTGGCCTTTGATTGGACACCTCCACCTTTTAGGTGGGTCACAGCCACCTCACGTCACCTTGGGCAACATGGCCGACAAATATGGACCGGTCTTCACTATGCGGCTTGGCGTTCACCAAACTTTGATTGTGAGCAGTTGGGAGATGGCTAAAGAGTGCTTCACTGTAAACGACAAAGCGTTTGCTAGCCGTCCTAAATCTGTAGCCTTTGAAATATTGGGCTACAACTTTTCCATGGTGGGGTTCAGCCCCTATGGCTCTTATTGGCGTCACGTACGCAAGATAGCCACCCTGGAACTCCTCTCCACCCACCGGATAGAGATGCATAAGCATGTCAAGGAATCGGAGGTGAAGACAGCAATAAAAGAGAGTTACAATTTTTGGTTAAATATGAACAAGAGTGGTAATTCGGAAAAGGCAGTGACTGAGATGAAAAAATGGTTTGGGGACATAACCCATAACGTTATGTTCAGGATGGTGGTAGGAAAACGTTATTTTGGGGTGGATTGTGATGGTGACGATGAAGAGAAAAAACGGATCCGAAAAGCACTAAGGGATATGTTTGATCTGAGTGGATCATTCATGGTTTCTGATGCACTGCCTTATTTGAGATGGTTGGATTTGGATGGACGAGAAAAGGAAATGAAGAGGACGGCAAAAGAGTTAGACGAGTTTGCTCAAGTTTGGCTCCAAGAACACAAACGCAACAGCCACTGTGGTCCTGGGGAATGGAAGGGTAAGCATGACTTCATGGACGTGCTTCTTTCCAATTTTAATGAAGGTGAAGAGTTTGAGGGTCATCATGCTGATACTATAATCAAAGCCACATGCCTGGTATGTACCTTCAATAAGCTTACACAAATTACTTTCTCACAAAAATAACAAACTTATTTTTTTATAATTTTATATAAGAACTTTTCTTTTTTCAATTCACCAACTCTAATTAAAAAAAGAAATCTGTGTGGATAAATTTTCCCATCATCGTCAGTATCATGTGTGGCGGTTTTATTTATCCTTTGAATTATATTAAACATCATTATGTTAATTTCGATGCGGTCAATCATATTTTATTTGCCGGATACCAAAAATAGTTTATTTCTCGGGAATAAAAGTGCTTGCCTTTATCTTCATGTATAGAAATCTATAATCTAGTCTAGATGAATGCAAACTACATTATCGCCCGCCACAGCTAGCATGACAGATTAATTATTGAGTGGTGTTAGTCATACAAACTACAGCTAGCTTGACAGATTAATTATTGAGTGGTGTTAGTCATACAAACTACAGCTAGCATACAAACTATTTTCTTATAAAAATAAAACAAATCTACTTTTTTTAATAATTTTGTATGAGTACTTTTCTCTTTTTTACTTCTTTAATTAACCAACTAAAAAAGAGTACGTATGAAGTTTATATTTATTTTTTCTATGTAAGTAAACTTTCTCATAAGATTATCATCATTGTCGTTTAATTTTGTATGGCTAGCATGACATAATTGTCAATATTGTCGCTTTCTAAATTTACAAACTATGTCCTTCCAAATTAGATGCGTAGTTCAAGAAAAAAAAATTCTCGTGAGAACAATAAGCATGTGATGTGAAGTGTTCTATATTTGGAGTGGATTAATCAGTTACCTACTTATCCGTTTTTTTACCTATTTTTAATCTTATTAAATATTTATTCATTGTTAATTATAGTTGATAAAAACGAAATATTTATTGTAAAATTCAACCACTAAAAGGTATTTCACAACTAATCATCACGGTACTAATATTACTGAAGAAAAACACATTAGAGTATTGGACAGAAAATTGAGTTTTTATTTTTTTCAACTCAGTACACTATTTTAGTGTGATGAATATTGGAGTACTAACCGAGTCTTGATAAGTTATATTTTAAACTTTGTATTTGAATATGTAACCACTTTATCATTTTGTTTAACAGCCTTGCATCTACGGCAAGCTGTATATATCATGTTGTAAAACACTCATTTAATGCTAATGCAAATTACATCTTCTTCTCAACTTCTTTAATGAATTGGGTTATAGTTCACTTTGACACAGGTACCAATGATTGAAAAATTAAAATTAAAATTTCATGCATATCCATAATTTCTTATATCTGTGGATGCATTTATTTTGTAAAAATTTAAATGGCTTTTTTAATTAATTAATTAAATGGTTATTTTTTAATGATTATCAATTTTACACTTAATTTGTACCTTACACTTAACCTGATCTCAATCTCATTAATTAGTAATATATTCAGTTTTAAAGGAAGTTCCCATTTATTCTGTTCATAATTTTAGAAACTAGCTATTGATGGAAAATATAATTTCAATTTACTTTGGACGTTATTAAATTTTGTTACTTGATCTCAATCTCATTAATTAATAATATATTCAGTTTAAAAGGAATTTGCCATTTATTCTGTTCATAATTTTAGAAACCATTGATGGAAAATACAATTTCAATTTACTCTGGACTTTATTAATTTTGCTCTTACTTTGCAAATTTTCTATCTATTTTGAAAACTTTAAAAAAAAAAAAGGGAAGATAAAACACTTACATTATGTTCTCAAAGATTTTTAATTTCACCATTATTCTTATGGCATTTTCTTTCAACTGGTTTAGTATAGGAGTATAAAAATATGAAAGGTTTCGAGTGTATTTTGCAGGCACTAATTTTAGCTGGCACGGACACCACAACAGGGACATTGACTTGGGCTGTGTCGTTACTTGTCAACAACCGTGAAGTCCTAAACAAGGCCATACAGGAATTAGAGACACAAGTTGGGAGGGACAGGATGCCGATGGAATCAGACTTGACGAACTTAGTGTATCTCCAAGCCATCCTCAAGGAAACACTGCGTTTGTACCCAGCTGCACCACTAAATGTGCCACACGAGTCCATGGAAGACTGCACCGTGGGTGGATACCATGTGCCAGCTGGCACGCGTCTCTTGACTAACCTTTCAAAACTTCAACGAGATCCCCTTCTATATCCCCATCCCTTGGAGTTCCAACCAGAGAGATTCCTCACAACTCACAAGGAGGTCGATGTCAGAGGCCAGCATTTTGAGTTGATTCCATTCGGTGCAGGCAGAAGAATGTGTCCTGGACTCTCATTCGGTCTTCAAATTATGCAATTAACACTTGCTAATCTGCTGCATGGCTTTGACATTGTAACTCCTGATGGGGGACCAGTTGATATGGTTGAACAGATCGGCCTAACTAACATCAAAGCCTCTCCGCTCCAACTCATTCTTACCCCTCGTCTCTCTGCCCAAGTTTATGGTGAAAATTAAACGCTCCAGGTAATAGACTAGGAAGTATTGTGGTTGCTGCCTCCCATGTAGGGACAAATAAACATGATCAAAGCTACTCTACTTGATTTTTGAAGAATTAAACTTTATTAAGGGCTAAGGCCATAAAAAATAAGCTTTATTGGGTTGGACCTGTTCTATATCAATGTAATAATACGTTTAAATTGAAAAGAAAATATACATGGAGCTTTGAATAATTTTGGCATCCTTTTCTTTATGGGCAACAAATTATGATTATGAAGCCAATTTGATGGGATTGAAAAACTCTCTTGTCTATTCAAATCATATTTTCATCCTTTTCTTGTCTAACTCTCAATTATCATACGTGTATTTAAGTCCATAATTAAATCTTTATTAAATTATCTATCAATACAAATTTTAAAATTATGCTCCTAATATAATAAGAGTTAATATTTAACCAAATAATAATATCAATACGTGATGTTGATTGATAACTCTATAAAATAGAGTTATTATTTCTTATTTTTGTACTTAAATTTATATTGAGTCCTTAATTTCTTTAGAAATTGATAAAATTTTGTGAGCTTACTTGAATATCTTGATTTCCATGTATTTTAATGTATTAGGCTTGATTTGAAATTAAATTAGTTTAGTTATATACTAGAGTCTTATTGGGATGTATTTTGATATTAGAATGTAGATTTATTATCCAAATGTATGTCAAGAATGAAGGGAATCAAGTCAAATTAAGAAGATATGGAAGTCAAGTTTGGTATCATATTGACCTTACTAAATGGAGTGGATTTGAAATTAAACCTCTAGATGGAACAAGATTGGAGTTATTAGGAATTTAAGAAAAATATCTACAATTTTCATGTTAACTACTTTCCTTGATTCTATCAGGATGAGTATTTAAAGTTTGGTGGAAGTTTGGACTAAATTGGTGAATTAGCATCTTGACCCTAAGACAGTATTTTGATCATAACTAGAGTTATAGACCTTGTTTTGGGATGATTCTAGTAACATTAGAAAGTTAAGACAAAGTCCTACAACTTTGATGCAGAGTCCAAAGTCTAATTCCTAAATTTAGAAGGTTAAAAGAAGCATGGAAGTAAGGATAAAATATTAGGATTCACGCCTAGGCGTGGAAGTATCACACTTAGGCATGGAGCTCTCGGGTTTTTCAACTGCTGTGCCAAACAGGACCACACCTACCCGTGGAAAAGCCACGCCTAGAACGCATCCCTGTTCACTTAAAATAACGTTTTGTGTGATTTATTTTGGGTTTTTTTGGCATTTTTCCAATTTTTCTTAGTTTTAAATAGAGACTCTGATTTTGGGGAGGTTTTATAGAGAGAGAAACTTGGTATTTGGAGGAGATCAAGAGTGGATTGAAAATCAAAGTGCTTCAATATCATAATCTAGTTCATTCTTCCCGTTCTCTCTTGATTTTCTTACTTATCTTCATGTTTCTAAATCCAGTGTTTATGAATTTGAATATGATGATGTTCTAATCTTCTTCTAAGGATTCCATTTGAACTTGTTATATAATTTGAATCTCTTGTAATTCTTCTTACTCTTTATTAATGAAATGGTTTTGTTTATTCATCTTTTTGCTTAATGCTTTCATTTGATTGGCCACCAAGTGTTTGATGTGGGAACCCTAAGGAACTAGGAATAGGCCGGAATTAGGTGTTTGACCTTGAATTTAGATAATGCATGTTCATTTTCATCTAATTATGTGGGTAAAGTGATTCATGTAACATCCTTAGTACTATTACTAATGACGTATCTGAAATCACGCATTAGTAATCAGGATTAAGCATGTCACTTAATTCTAATAAAATAATTTAAAATTTCGTTTATACAATATACGTAAAATATGAGTCTGTTTAGGGTTGAGATTATGTACATATACAATGAAGTACAATATACAAAGTATATTATAATACACATTAATTACATAATCTGTTACAAAGTATTAAATATACATCACAAAATACTAAATAATATCAAAGTCTATTCTACACCTTCATCCTTTGTCTGCTTGTTGAAGAACGCATCCCTGGAAATATTACAGAATACAATAAAAAAAGGATGAGAATTCTAAGAATTCTCAGTAATACTATTAAAAATACATGTTATCATAATATACTTTCAGTTGTTTCAGAGAAAAAACATTTCAAAAACTTAAACTTTAATTCATAAAGTAGAAAGGCAGCAAAAAGCCAAATTTGGTCCTTTATCTTCCCAAAACAGAATTCTAATTATTAATGTTTTCCAAAAACATTTGTTATCAAACATCACAATTTATGTCCATAAGTAATTTCAGAAAAAATTTCTAAATATGAACCATAATCTCAAACTCATGCATTCATTTTTATAACATAACAAAGTCATAATATGACATACAAATTCAATTTCAACTCAGTACTCATTCAAATACTTGCTTATTTCCATAGAACTCATATCATATGTACCATAATTGGCAAGAGCCATATTATATAACTCGGGTTCTATGTACTTATAATATCCGCTCATTCTCACAGAACCTATATCACATGCACCATAATATGTGAGAGTCACCTCATATAGCTCGGGTTCTTTATACTTATGGTAGAGAGTGAATTAGTGCCTCACATTACTACTAGTATCCTATGAGGGAAACGTAATGAGGAAACATAATGAGGAATTTTTAAGAATACATGATTCTCTTTCTCATAACATCATCTCCGTGATTCCAATGGAATTTTGGGAATCTTCAGGTTTCCATTATTAAACTTTCCATTAGAAAGCAGAAGATAAAGCCAGATTTGGACATATCTCAAATCATTTATGATAAGTAATCTTTTCAAATCCAATTACATTCCCTCATACAAGATTAACTCCTAAATCCACTATACCAAGTGAAATAACAGTTCACATAAAAATGATACTCTGTGTGGGAAAAGTATATCAGGACCATTTTCCTTCCCATTCAAGGATAAATGTCTCAAAATTCTCATAAACAATTCAAATTCATACACCATGAGCATTGTTTAATCAAACACAAGTACAATTCACATTCTAGCTCAACCTTAAAGAATTAAGGGAGCAATACAATTTCTTAACTCAACTTAATTTATTAAAGAGCAATATGATCTTAAATACACAACGAATATCCAATGCCATTTAATCCATCCCATTCAATTAACATTCATTAGTTACTTTACTAATCAAGTAACTAAATCAATTCATGAAAGCACAATACAATTTATTCCAAGAAATTTCCATACAAAAATAATTCAAGCACAATTCAAGTACTTAAACCTTGAATGCAACATGGAGATCACCATATCTCCTTGAATTCCAATTGCCAAAGTCACGATATAAATTCAATTTCAACTCAAGACTCATTCAATTTCCATGCTATATTAAAATACATGGCTAATACAACTACTAAGGTTTTTCCTATAAATTCTTAATGCCTCAAATTAACCATTAACAAGTATAAATGATTAAAAACAAGCACAACTAACTATAAACAAGTCTTTTCATGACCAACTTGATAATTTCATCAATCAACCATGCTCTCACTAGTCAACTTAACTAACAAACAAATATAGAAAATCAAGAGTTCACAAATTGAAACACACAATTCTAACTAACAACAAATATAAAAAAATCAAAGTGTGAACACTTAGAAGGAACACACGGTACACTTTCATCAACAAACATAGAAAATCAGTATTCACACTTGGTTCTCTATGTGGAAACCGTGACCATAACATTCTTTAATCATGTATAAAAATTTATTATCAAGTGTACATCATCCTCATCATTTAAAATTAAGAAACAAAAACACAATTTTAACAAAAATTCCCTTTTATCCTTGGTTTAGCCGTGACTACACCAACCAATAACATAAAGAAAATTTCTTTTTCTCTTCATACCAACATCACAAATTTAACTTAAGAGTTAATGAAAGAGTAAGAGCAAATTAAAGGCAAGAAATCTTCATTAAATCCTAGCTTGGCCGTGAACCACTTAGCCCTTAAACTCATCCAATAACTCAAATTTTCATTCAACAATTCATAAAAGAAGAAGGATAAAATAGAAGCAAGCATCCCCTACTTCTATTTAATTTCCTAGCTTGTTGATGCTCATTCCTTGTTCTTTTTCTTCCTTTCTTCCTTGGATTTTTCCCATTTTCTTTTCTCTTTTTCCTTGTGTTGCTTCACATTTTCCTTCCTTGGCTACTGCAACTGTGTGGAAAAATGAAGAAAGAGTCGCGTGAAATTGAAGAAAAACTAATGAAAAAAGTGTGAAGTCAAAGAGGGAATAAAGGTGGAGAAAATGTGAAGCTCTTTCTTCTTTCTCCTTTCACTTCTTTCCCGTTTGTTTTTCTTTTTCAAAATTTACTACAACTCATATCCTTCATTTATGATTAGGAAATAAATTTTTCATATTTATTTCTATTATATTAGTTGTTTATGCAGAAACTTTAGTTTTTCTTCATATTCAGTGTTATAGAATTACTCTGAAACTGATCTAAAATTTAACTAATAACTTATATTAATATTACTAAACTTCTATAACTCTTATTAAGATTATTAGGTTAAGGAAAATGTTACAATTCACTACTAGAATAGGAATATACCTCTTAGCTATGCATAGTCATTGTTTGAGGCTTGATCTTAATGAGTGAATCTTGGATGAATTCACATAGGAATATGGTTTTTGGACAATTGAAGTGTGTTTATTTAATCTATGGATAGACTTATAAATAATTGAGTGTCTTAACTAACAATACTAATTTATTGATATTTTGTAATGGAGGTTGCTCAGATTCAAATGAAGTAGTAAGGGAATGGACTCTTGGGCCTCTAATTTTTTGCTTTCTCAATCTTTTAGTTAATGTTTGTTTATTTGTTTTTATTTGTTATTTATCTTGTTCTCTTTGTTCATTTGGCTCTCAAATTATTGTGTTGCTTGGGTAAAAATTAATGAGTAATTGGTTAGTATTTAATGCAAAATTGTAACAATCTCTAGGAGACGATACTCTTAACTAATCACTTTATTAATTATGCGACCCATACACTTACAATTAGCAACAATGATATATACAACAATCAAAGCTACATGTCTGGTATCATTGACAGATTCAATAAACAAGTGTTGCGGGCCAAAAAAATATCAAATAAATAGTATTTGAAAATAATTTTATTTTGCTTAATAGAATGCATAAGTTTATACAGGATCACATCAAAGCTAATTTATACAAGATCACATTATTACTTTTATATATAGATTTACATGTAATTCAAAGACTTTACACACTATTTTCTTTTGTATACTAAAAAGTTGTTTATCTAATTTTTTATTTATATAAGAAATGTAGGGGTCAAAATAAAAATTTAAAGAAACTAAATATAAGTAAAATAAAAAATTTGATATACTACTAATAATCTTGGATCATGGGGGTACTGAGGCTCCAACTTGCCCCTCACTTGATTCGTTCCTGTGTGGCATGTATAATATGTGTTTCTTGCTAGGAAGTATGGATATAGATATAAGACATAGATATGATATGACACAAATACTGAATATAACAAATTTTAAAAATTATAAGATACGATACAGCTAAAATATAATATATAAGATTAATAAATATTAATATAAAATTATAAATCCTAAATTAGAATAAAAACATCAATGTTTTATAAGTTAGGTTTAATTGTTGTACACATAATAAAATATTATCATTTATCTAATCATTGTAGTATCCCTCTTGTATTGGTACAAAAATTCAAAAAATAATTAAATATATATATAAGTTAGAAGTATCCATAAGTATTCAAAAAGTATCAGATATCATATACCAGTACGACAATTATTTTAAAGTATCAGTGCTTCCTAAGTTTCTTGCTACTGACATACAATTAATTTCATGTCTTGATCACTTAATAAGTTAAATGTTTTAATAGAGTTGATATTTAACATGATATTAGAATCTTTGTCACTAAGTGATACACACATGTTAGAGATTTGAAACTAATTGTATGTGTTTTTAGTAGAGTTGATCTAAAGTATGACAGTTTGTTATTCTTATAAGTTCGGCCCATATGAACAGTCTATGAGATTAATTCTGTTCGATCATAGAAGTATGAGGGTTATAAGGTCTTCTTATAAAAAATGTTTCTTTAAGATTCAAACTTGTGTTCTCATCTCAGAGAATCAACGTTGTTTACCACTTCAACCCACTATTTGTAAAAAGTGTCATAATTTCATACTTTCATATTCAGCCCTTTGAATTATATCAAACCTAATTATGTTTCTTATAATGCAGATAAAAACCTTATCTTAGTTGTGAAAAAACATTACTCATCGTGATATCTTGCCTTTACTCTTTCTTTTGGGGGAGTATTGTCTAGACTATAATTGTCATTGTTTTTTTTGTTGTTGGAGTCTTGTCTAGACTATAAATAGTTAAATACATACGTCAAATATAAATGCTTGAAACTACAATCGTGGGGCATAATTTCTGTTTTCAGGATTGATTGCTGGGAACAATAAAAATAGGTAATTAGAAAAGAAATTAGAACTAAGATTTTGAGTCAAAATGAATTGTTTACTTTATAGAGTTATTTATTTCTACAGAGAGTTTGTTAATGGGTCAAGCAAGAACACTCATATGAAACAACAAAGCCTTATGAGTTCTACAATTAATAAATTTAAAAAAATCCCTAATCTCTTATTCTTGTGTTTTTAGGATTGACAATTTGTGATAATAGGATATGCTATTTATAGGCGATCAAAAGATACAATCAAAGAGATATATCTCAATTAAAAAACATACTTCTATAATAAGATATATTCTTACGAGAGGTAGTTATAACGATTAAGTATGTGTTTTTAGTAAAATACACTCTAATGAAAAGTAACATTACAAATGAGACATATAAGAGTCATGTCTCAATTGAGACACTCTTTCATAAAGAGTAATAAATATTTTTTATAAAATATTATGTATATAAAAATAATATTATTGAGAATAATTTTAGTTTAAATATTTAATTATATTTTAAACAATTAATTTTTTATTAATCGAATGAGGTATATTATGAGAAAAAAAAATGAACTTAGATTTTTTGCGCTTAGTTACGTGTCTCCCAGATTTCAAGCATCGGGCATAAAGCCATAGCAATGTTGTAAGGTTGTTGTATTTGGATCCGTTTACATACTCTTCGTCCCGTGTGGAGCCGTTTATCATAGGTGGATTTACTAGACATCAAGTGGTTTTATTCATTATAATCGGTAATTCATTTTTTTAAAAATAAATGTGTTATAATTACTTTTTAAATTCAAAGCTTTTGTCTATGAGTTGGAGTGTATGAGTAAATATTATTAATTAAAATATATAAAAATTTTTGTGTATATATCAATTGAAATTTATAAAAAAAAATTATATGTATAATTATTTATAATAAAAAATGATTTATTTTTTTATATAAATTTAAGTATGTAGGTAAATATTATTAATTAAAATTTATAAATTATATATATAATTATTTATAATAAAAAATAAATAAATAAAAAATAATTTATATTTTAAGTTATAAATTATCGATATTAATCATTAATTTAATTTTATGTCAAATCAACAATTTAAAAAATTGTTCGATGGAATCATGTTAAACGTTGCCATCGCGTGCGTCTTCAGCAGTTGCAATCAATCATTTCTATTAAACACGGATGAAAAAGTTTTCATTTTGCTATCAATGGAATGACAAGTACGGAATAAAAAACTTGTCTCTTTTTTTGTTGGAGTCTTGTCAGACTATAAATTTTATAGACTCCAACAAAAACTTTATCTTAGTTGTGGAAAAAAATTAGCCTTGTCATGATTTCTTATTTTAATACATTTTTAAAAAAATAAATATCCGTAACGGAAAGTAAAGTCACTCTTGCTTTTTTTTAAAAAAAAATTTGATCAAGTATTCATTCAGTAACTGTGGCAACTAGAAAGCCTTACTTGTTGGCGTCTTTTTTTTTTTTTGTTTACATATTTCCACTCCTTTTAATTTTCTTAAATCTGTATATTCTACTCCAATGACAGAACTTTTAAGGGGCAGGGGTAGCAGCTGTCCCCAAAAGTTTTGGTTTCTCGGATGGCAGCATCCAACAGTTGCTTTCCCTCTCTCTTAATCAAAAAGACCTTCAACCTTCAACAGCTCCCCTACCTCCCTAGCCTAGTGTTCTCTACTCTTTTACTCACAGCCACCACCATGCAGCTCTCATGAACTTAAGACTCCTGAAACCTCCAATCACATCCTCTATAGTTTGTCTTCTCTCAGCTTACATGTTCTCTAGCCCCCTGCCCCCAGAACTTTTCCCTCAAATTTTACCATTGTTTCACTTTTTTTCTGTCGTTTAAGGGGAAGTGTGTGTGGTATTGAAAAATGGCACATACATACAAGGACCATAGACAAATCTAAACGAGATTCAGCCCAGCCCTCCCCTTGTTCTTTTTTATCCTTTTTTCAGTTAGGCCTAAAGCTGAACAACTCAAAGTTGTATAAGCCCAATATAGTGATCTAGGATTATAGACCATTTTTGGTAAATTTATTGGAGGGCCAAAGCCCAAAGAAAGAAACCAAATCCACTTTACTTGGACAACTTCGCGGGCATGGAATCCCCTGCTTCGTCAGCAACAAGGTAATACTAGTGAAAAGGGCAGCTTGAGAGTAAGGACTCTAAACCCCTAGCTTTAGGCCTTTAATTTTTTAGGTCTCTTAATTTTTTCGTAATTATATTATTGTATATTAATTATAATTTAACTTATATTAAAATTTAAAGATACATATCCACATAATATAATTAATAATAAACTATTTAAATATTATCTCTCTTATTATTAAATTATATGCGTAATAATTTTTCACATTTTTACCACTTATTATAATTTCAATTAATGCTCAATTAATTATTATTTTCAAATTCAGATATAACATTTATTTAACTACGTGCTGCTGTGCTAATGGTAATATTTTAAAGAAATGATTATGAGTTTATAGGGAAATAAAATAAGAGTTATGAGGTGTGGGGCTATTCAACAATCAAGTTTTTTTACTATAGGCACATATTTGAGATAATTGTGAAAATTAGATTATTTTAATAATTAATTATTATATAAATTTTTTTGTTATAATCAATTATAATAAAATTAATTTTATATTTAAATATGTTAATTGAAAAGTAATTTTAAGTTAATCTATTTTCGTTTAAATGATATAAAAAATTGTTTTTATACATTAAATTATTAAAATAAATATAAAATAATTAAAAAATATTTTATTAATTAAAAAAATTATTTAATTAAAAATAAAATAATATTTATATATTAAAGTATAAAAATAATCAAAAGCTTTTAAGCAAAATATCCAAAACTTTTGGAAAAAGGCTGTGGATGGTAAAAAAATTAATCAACAACTTTTAATTTTGGTTGCCAAACATGATGGAATATGCAAAAAAAAAAAATGTTGTTAAGCAAGAAAGAAGCTGTTGGTTCAACAAAATAAGTTGAACCAAATAAGCTTTAAATCAATTTCTTTTTTTTTCTTTTATGTTTATATATTCTTTTTTATTTTAGTTATTCTTCTCATGCAGTTTTATAAGTGGTACTTATCTCTAAAACAAAACAAAAGAAAAAATATTCTTTACAATATTAAACAAGGGGAAAGACTCTTCAAAAATGAGTTTGTTTCTAAAATAAGAAGTAAGAATATATCTATTCTTAAATTATTTAATAAGTTGAGATATTTATATATTTTATTAAATTAAAAATAAATACATATTTATTTATTTACTTTAAGAAAAAAAAAAACTCATTTTAAAAGAATTTTATACAATTAAATTTTAAATTTTTTATATTAATTCTAATTTTTTTGAAAAAAGTATGGTTTTAATATTTCACTTTAAATTTCTATATATGTTGAGTCGCTATTGTTAATGTATGAGTCCTGCGACGGGTGGACCATTGTTGGAGTCTGGAGCCTTGGAGTCTATAATCGTGGGAGAGACATCCAATCTATACGCACTGATTACCTTCGCGGAGAGTGTGCGAGAAATCGACAGATCACTCCTCTCCTTGTTTTTCAAAGTAAGGATACGACTCACAATACCTGAAGCAGTGCCTTGGAGTGGAGTTCGTGAGAACAGGTCTAAGTTATAACTCATGATTACTGGTGTCAGCTTCGTGTAATATTGTTGAAAATGAAAATCTTTGGGATAATTGGTTCTTGCAGAATAGTGCGTGCAGTGTTTGTTTTCCGAATCTGTATTAAATTGTGAGTGGAGAATAATTTTACAGAATAATTTGCCTTCTTTTCATGATTGGAATTTATCTTTTTTTTTGGAATAATTTACCAATTTACACGAATACAATTTTCACAAATTATATAACTATAATAATCCAAGCGAATCTCAAATGTTTTTTTCTTGTTATATAAAAAAATTCATAAAGATTCATCACGAATATATAGAAATAAAATAAAGTCAGATTGCGACTTAAGTGAATTTTATTTATAATTTCAAAGAATTTGACTCCTACAATTATCACTTTAAAAAAATTTATTTAATCATTAATCCAACCAAAAAAAAAAACACCCAACACAGTTATTGTTGGATACGAAGATTTAATATGAACCGGAATCAAATCTGATTCTACGAAAATTTAATATGAACTGGAATCGAATCTGATTCTTATGAAAAGGAGATGTGATGTGTGAGATTTGTATTTTTTTTTTTTTAAGTAGTTAAATGAAGAAAAGAAATGGATATAAAATTTATAAAAAAAATTATAAATTTTAATTAAATCTTATTAATAATTTTTTTGTTTATTTTTTTTACTTAATTATTTAAAAAAATAATATAAAAAAATATAAATCGGTGATATATGTAGAACTGAGAACTGAGAACTGAACAGTGAAAACAAATAAGCCGACCACAATAAAATTATAAAAAGCAGGAACTTTTGTGTGATTCTTTATTGTTATAGGTGCGAAACTCAAAGACACCTCGAAGACCGCATCCCACCACCCTTCCCTTAACTTAACTAAAAAATAAAACGGATGATGTCCTAACTCCCAAACGAAATGGAGTTGTGCCACCACTTATAAATATACCCTTCACTTCAACGCCAACACTCATGCTCATGCTCTGAAGCTGTTTTCACACAACTTTGAGAAATAAAGAAAGAAACAAGAAAAGATGTCTTCCAACTCCAAGGCGACGAAACGGCAAAGTCTTCTGTCAAACGACAACAAGCAAGTTGAAGTCGGTAGCAGGGAGAGGAGGGGCACAGAGGAAGATGAAGCAGAGTATGAGAAGGAAGAGTCAGCTCTGTCTGTGACGAGCCAGTTGTGCTTAAAACCAATTGAGAATTGTGGGAATCTGGATAAAGAAGTGGTTCTGCGGCGAATTCGTCATCGAAAGCGGATGAACAAAGTCCGAGCCGCTGTGCGAGCCATCCTGAGCTTGCCTTTCTCCACCAACACAGGCAATGCGTCTATTCAGGAAAAGAGGTGGGTGGACGATGCATTTGCTGCCTTGTAAAATTGTAATATTACCCATTTCTTTTCTAGAAGTAACTATCTTTCCTAGTTAGTATATAGTGTTATTCCCCGGTGATTCAGTTATTAGGCTTCTTGCCTTCTGGGTTTGGACTTTGGTGTATGTATTTTATTGGGAAAATTATGATAATCTTACTCTATCATCTTCCTCTTAGTTTCTATTAGTTCCTTCCTACTATTGGATGTTGTATCATAGAAAGCTTATTATACATATGATATCAATTTTCATTTAAAATAAAATAAACTTTATATATGATATTATACATATGATATTACTTTGTAGCGTCCCGCAATAATACGTGTATATATATATATATATATATATATATATATATATATATAAGTTTAATTTTGATATATTTTTAATGTAAATTTTTTATATTATCAATTATATATTATTAAATATATAATTTTTGAAGTAATTATTATAATAAAAAATTTAATAATATAAAAAAATTTGTATCAAAATTATACTTTTATGTATATATATAAAAGTTATAATAATAAATTAAGCTATAAGTTTTTTTATTACAATTAATTTCACATTTTAACTTTTTTAAAATAAAATAGGAATTGTTGTTGTCAATCATTATATATAAATTTATTTTAATACGAAAAGTAAATTCATTAACTAGGTAAATCATATCATAATATATTATTATTTCTGGTATACGTGTTATATTAAAAACTTTTAAAAGTTATATAATTCAATAATTTTATTTTTTTTACATACCTAATAAATGTCCCTATCGTATCAAATCTAATCCGGTGTCGTTTATTCACTTTTTCGAAAAGGATTTTTTTCCATTTTTTTGTCAGATTTAATTTAGTCGAAGACTCTAGTAAAACCATGTTTTGATCTTTAAAAGATATATCTTTTATTAATTTTGTTCCTTAAAAATAAATTTTATCAATTTAGTTCAAAATTTGATATTCTCAATTTTTTATCCTTCTATCTATTTGAGTTTAATAATATTAATTTTAAAAACTAATGTATAATGTTAAAAATGACGAGATATGTATAACTCAGTCACTTAGACTAAAATGATATTATTTGTCTAAAATGAATCTCAAAAAAAAAAAATATTCTAAAAGGACGTTACTAATATATGCTCAAGCTTCGTAGCCTTTAGATTGACAAAAAAAATATGGGGATATGTGTATTGTTATAAAAAATAAAAAATTTAACAATGTGGTTGATGCGCTCGAGTATTCTACAATAGGACCCTACTCTAAAATAGAATTTTACGAACACTCACAAGTCTCAAGTAATGTTTAAACTCGGTACTTAAACGACATCATTTTAACTTAGTTAATTTAGTTTGATATTTCATGTCGTCTTTTATTGTTATAGAAAAGCTTTTAAAGTTAACAATTAAAACTTAAAGAGATTGAGGGATAAAAAAATTAGAAATTTCAATTTTTAGGGATTAAATTGATAAATTTTATTTTTACTAACTAAATTGATAAATAATACATCTTTCAATATTTTAAATAAGCTTTTCTCTTCTTTTTAAAAAAGCTAAAAAGCAATGAACTTCTTCAACTACATATTAATGTCAAAAAACCTCACTTACAATTAAAAGTTCAATAAGTTGACTCTTTATACTTATCAAATCGTACATATAAACTTCTTATAGGAGTTTTCTGTACTTACATAAAGGGGTAAAATTTACACTATTTCACATAATTTGTGATGCTAATAAAATTGAGTTATTGGATTTTTAAAGCATATAAGAGTTTTATGAAATTGGTCTATAATTAAGAAGATTGCTCGTCTTTTAACCATTTTAAAAAAATTATCACATTCACATGATATTTATAAACTATACAACTAGTGAATCGATTATCTTACTGTAACAGTTACTGTTATTGTACACATGTTGCCTACTGAGCCAAGGTAAGCATTTTTCCCCATTTAATACTGATGGCATGTGCTTCAACTCATTGGGCATGTGATTCGTAGCTTCATCAGAGGAAAATTCTTTTAGCTATTGATACCATGTGATGACATTTAATGATCATGTGCTATGTACAACTAATTGGCTCCTACTTTCTTATCCTCATACCTGCGTTTTCTTTACTTTTTCCATTTCACCAACTTGCATAGGCCTATTAAGTACCTACTACAATCCTTGGTTTTTGGGTGAGCTTATCTTCAATAACGGTAGGTTTGGGAGTGTCTGAGTCTATCCTAAACTTAGGTGTTGTAGTCTGAAGTAGACGCGTAGTGTGGGTGAGGTTTAATGAGGCTTATAAGAGTTGGCTCTGAATCCTACTTTCCACAAAGGTCGATGATATGAGGGATTTAGGTTTGGGCACAGTGGTCAATCGCACTTATCTCAAGTTGCAAGTAGGAGTTAGTGGGGGAAGTCACGTGTTGGAGACGATAAATCAAATGGCTATTTTAAGAAGCCCTCCTCGCAATTTGTTTCCAAGTAAGCTATTTGAGACGCTCTTGTCACTGTAGTTGTAATCATATTTTCCTCATTATTTTCGTTTGCTGCTCTATAAAGGTGAGAAATCTCAAATCAACGGTATGGGGTGTGGGTACAGTTTTGTCCAAAAAAATGGGTTTGGAGATGTAGTTCTTTGAGACAATTTTTCCCTTTTCCCATTGTAACCATGAGTTTTTCCCTCCTTTTTTTGAATTCAAATTCAAAATTTTAGGCCTATAAATATGGATTGTTATTGTTATGAGATTGTATGCAATCATTCAACTTGAGGTTCATATCTTCGTAATCTTATATCTTAAACTTGTGCTTAGATTTTGATATTTTCTTTTTTGCATATTGTGCTTGGTTGATATGTCACCTTCATTTGATTCTGTGAACAAAATTTATGTTGAGAGGGAAGCTTGGAAGCTCAAGGTTTGTGTTATACGCCTCTGGACTGTCCCAGTCTTCAATAATGCATCACAAATAAGTTTTATTTAAATGATTCTGTTGGATGAATATGTAACTATCATAATGCTATTTTATTTTGCTTATTTCATTCATAAAATTTTTGCTAATTGTTTTTTTATTTTTTTAAGGAGGTAAAATTCAAGCTTCAATAAAAAAGACTCTAATGTACAAGTTTCTGCTTTTTGTGAACCCCGAATAGGAATAATGGAAACCCAATCTTTAGATAGATCGGTTTCAAAGCGTTGGCTAAGAAAGAAATAGAATTTGCGGAGCTAGGATGAGAGTTTGATGGATGAGCTATTTGAGAAGCAGTTGGGTGGTGGTTTGCAGAAAAGGAATAGGACCAAAGAAGATTTGTTGGAAGAAAGGTTGAGATTTTTCAAGCATTTCCTCTATGTGTATGGTTGAGGTGAGAATACATGCACCTTTTGTTTCCATTTGAAGCTTGTGCCATTTCCCTCTCCATTCTCTTTCAATTTTTTTCCCTTTCGGTATGCATTCTCCCATTGGATTAAATTTGCATCTAAGCTATATAGCTATCATAGTCATTTGGTGATGCTGCTATGGTTAGTTTTTTTTATACAGTTATAAATTTTTGTGTTTGCTTCTTTTTTAAAACATTCCTATATAATCTACTATGTTATTTTAATGTATGTTAGGTTCATATTACTTCACAAAATCGGCATCACAATCCCTTTGGATTAGGTTCTGGATTTATCCATATCACTCCTTCAATAAAAGTTATCTTTTAATAAAATTTCTTGATTGTATTTGATTAGTGGGTTTGATTAGAATGTTGATATATATATATATATATATATATATATATATATATATATATATATATATATATATATATATATATATATATATATTCCTTTTATATAGCCATTTTTCCAAAGATGGTGGAGACAACAAAGTAAAGCTATGAATATCAACTTAAAAGGTATAATTTTTCCATCACATTCCCTTTACATCATGTTCAGAATTTAGGTATAGCATTTTTTTATGCTCTTATGTGCTACACAAGTGGTGAAGCTCCATAAACTCAAAAGATATGATTTTTCAATTTTAATCATTGTTTTAAATTGTATATTTACTGGATGCTATGTCTTTTTCTGTGTATGAACTATGAAGGCAAATTTTTGAGTCTAAAATGAGGCATCTTATGAAATTGGTGATGTATGAATGAACTCTGAATTTTCTACTTTTATTTTTAAATCTTTTCCATCGTGGGTATGCTCTGTTTTGGTACTCTTTTTATTTTTTATTTTTTGCTTTGATTGTTTTGTTACTTTTGGATTGACCTTGATCGTCAAATTTCATTCTAATATTCAATAATATTAATACATGACATATACAGTTTGCTCTCGAGAAATAAAGACAAGCTTTATTTACGCCAATCCCTGGCACTCTATTCAACGGGCACAATAAACAAGTGTCATGCTCATTCTGTAGTACATATATGATTTATTGCTTTTATCTCTAAAATAAGATAGTTTTATTTGCTAATATTTATGTGAGATTTCATTAAAACAACATCTCAATTATTCTTGATACATCCAATTATGTGGTCCAAACATTTTACATTTGAATGCATATGTAGATGTAAATAGGGAGGAAGTTCGTAGTCTTTTGTATCAAAGGAATGGTTCGTCTAACTTAAGTATATAATGTAATTGAAATTGTTATTCATGTGTTACACGGGTAAACACACTAGATAGGCAAAAACTTTATTAAAAATGATTATCTATTGTACTTGATGATTTTTGTATGGCCTTATACTTTTTTTTGTTCTTCACTATATTTTGAATATCTATTGCAAATAATTTGTAAAATTAATTTTTTCTCATATAAATTAAAAAAAAAAAGAAACAAACATCATTTGTTTCAATTGATAAATTAATGTAGAAATAAAAGAAAAAATTGTTCAAATTTAAAGAATGATCTTTTTTTTTAACAATTTAATTTTTTTCATAGACAATAATAATATATTTTAATCATGCAACACACGGGTAAATGTCCTAGTATGATACAGATACAGCTGGGCCGAATAAAAGTTTTGACATTTTTGTTTTTTGGGTTACAGAGTTTTGATTATTATGATATATTGATATCTATATAACTAAGTTGGGCTTTGACGTGTGTTGGGACTGGCCCTCTCGAAGCCCATAATGAAGGGATAAGAGACGACCAGGAAAGTAATGATAGTATCTCAAGTCTTCAATGGGCTAGCACTGGTGAAATGAAGAAAATATAAACTAAATACGGCTCATAGATCGATTTGTCTTAATAGTTCAACCTCGATAATGAAACCACATAAATTACAACCAAATTGGGAACCATCTATATTATAGAAGAGTAATGTTACACAGCAACATAGATATATAGTTAGAATTTAAATCGATTTCATCGGTTCAAGGATGGTTGGTGATAAAATAAAGGTATATAAACCACTCACCTATTCAAAAACTAACAAATTTGTTAAATTTTTTTATCGAACTTTTTGACAAATTTTTTTTTATCATCTAACATTTTTTCATTACAAATTTAGCAAAGTCCTGTATAATTCAGGCTAGGAAATTCCCAAGCTACCTAATAACATTCATAATTAGAACATTTATTTGAGATTCAAGTCAAGTTGTCAGCTAACACGACATAATTAAATTTTTCATGAGCTAATTTTTTTTATAATGTTAATAAGATTTTTTTCTGATATATCAATAAGATTTTGAAAATGGCATCAAGCCATCAATGCATCATCATACAATTTAAGGGGTAAAACGAGGTAGACTCACCCCAGCAGCATCCTGCCAGATAAGTTCCACCAAAACATGAGGAAGTTGCTCAAGCCTCAAAGACTAAATACTCAAAAGAGGAGGAATCATATATAGTTTTATTTATTTATTTATTTTTTCGGTACAAAGAATCATGTACAGTTTTATAGACGTAGAATAATCTTTCTAAGTAAACTAGTTCTCCACATCAGACATTTACAACTTTGACTAATCAAACAGATGAATTGTCATCAAGCATTGTTATTTTTTAATCGCTTTTGCTTACTTTTTAAGATGAATTAGATGTTAAAACACAGTCTATAATATTAAAGTTTACAACTCGTGCATTGCAAGAGTAAACAATTAGTTGTTCCTTATATTTTCCTCAACGTATTTGGCATGACGACCCCAATTCATATTCTGAGAACTTTTTTTTGTATAAATTATTAATCATCAAAACAAAGAAGACATGTTTAAAAATAAATAAATAATGTATTTGCTTATTTTAAATATGTATGATTTGTCAAATATTCAATACAAAACATTTTGCGAACTTCAAGTTGTTCAAGAAGGAAGAAAATTCTTAAAAAGATTAAAGAAAAAATTTGGACCAATGGGAGAAAGAATATACATCTATCAACATATACTTACACATACATTACTTTATATTTATATAATTTTTAAATTTAATTTTAATGTGTTGTTAGTGTATTTAAATTATCAATCAATCATATATTATCACATATGTAACTTTTAAGATAGTTATGATAAGAGTCAAATATTTTTATGATGTGATAATACATAATTAAATGAAGTGTAAATTTTTTTTACATTGATAATGTATTTAAATCAAATCCATAGTTTTTATCATTTAATTATAATGAATTCCATCTTGTAGTTCTGCACACCAATATCTTAATTCTATCAAATATTCTTATATAATGTGTTTTGTAGATAAATGAATTCTTTCATGTGAAATTTTTATAACCTTATTATATGAAGAGAGAAATAAAAACAAAAATTAAATAATAACACTCTTTTTTATAATGATGTTTTAGAAAAATATAATAAAACTATTTTTCCATAAGAAATTCACAACAAGCTTTCCTAGCTCGTCCTCACGAGTGTGCGATTCCAAGAATTTTACAATGAATATCAGCTAAAAACAAAAACCCAAAGGATATGTTAAGGTGTACACGCAACGATAACACCAATTAATGGAGCAATTAGTCAGTGCTCGATAATAAAACGTACTTAATTTTGTAACAAAAAAATAAGCTTTTTTAATTGAAAAAATGTAAAAATGATTAAGATTTGATTTCAGAATTAAGTAATTTGTTAAGGGACTTGGTATTATTAGAGTAGCAATTCATAGTTAAATTACACTAATTTTTAATTAAAATTTATATGAAAAGTGCATATGTAAAGAATAAAAAAGTTTACTAGTAAAATTAAAATATAAAAAATTTCAATAACAAGATGTGATTCAATTGAAAAACTAAAACAATAGTATGTTAGTCTTATGAGAAACTTTTAGGTGTTCCTGCATGTAGTAAGAGTTTTATCTTATTATGTAAGAGATAATAACTCACATAACTTAGATGACATACATTTAATAATATATAACAAAAGATTTCTTTATTATTTTTTTATGTGATAGCAAAAGATTTCTCTTGTTTTAACTTTGGGAAATGATTTTTGTCTAACCTAAATATGTTTACCATATGTTCACTGTATATTTATGTGAGAGATATGTTAAATCAGATTATATATTACTGTAACTTTCTCGCAGAATACAGAATGAATTTGTAAAAAAATTAGATGAAAGTTAGAGTATTTTGATTGGACGAATAACGCTGTTGTTTAACTTTTTAGGAACAACTAATAATTTTTCTTAGTCCCACATCTCTAAAGTGTAAGGACACTTCACGACCTTAAAAAAAAAAAAAATTTCATATAATTTTTCCTATATAATATATAAAAAAATATAGGTTTAAATAATATTTTGATTTCCATAATTTTTACTCATTGATTTTTAGTCCTTATAATTTTGTTTTGTGTCGATACCTATATTTTTAATTATTTAGGTTTTAGTCCTCAAAGACAAATACGTTAATAAGTAAAAAAATATAAAGACTAATCTTTCGTAAAGCTAATATCTTAATAGTAGAAATTATATAGACTAAAATTCAAATGAATTACTGAAAGATATAGGAAATATCTTAATAGTAGGGACCAAAGTTCAAATGAGTAAAAATATAGAGGTCAATACATAAAAACAAATGATAGAGATTAAGACCTAAATGGGTAAAAACTATATGATCAGATGGAATCTTATTTAAAGCCAAATATAAATGCTTAAAACTACAATAGTGGGGCATAATTTCTGTTTTCATCATTGATTGTTGGGG
Organism: Ormosia semicastrata; assembly: GCA_029884595.1. Lineage (NCBI taxonomy): Eukaryota > Viridiplantae > Streptophyta > Magnoliopsida > Fabales > Fabaceae > Ormosia > Ormosia semicastrata. The sequence goes on along the minus strand of JAQQTO010000046.1, from coordinate 7,406,520 downwards.
AAAATATAAATGGGTAAATAGAAAAAAAAAAATAGAAGACTAGAACTAAGATTTTGAGTCACGATAAATCGTTTTCTTTATAAAGTATTTGTTTTCACACAAGTTTGCTAATGGATTAAGCAAGAACACTCATAGGAAACTACAAAGCCTTATGAGTTCTACAATTAACAATATTAAAAAACTCCGTAATCTCTTATTCTTGTATTTGTAGGATTGACAATTTGTGATAATGGGATATGCTATTATAGACAATTGAGAGATACAATCAAAGAGATATATCTCAATTAAAAAACATACTTCTATGATAAGACATTTTTACGGGAGGTAGTTATAACCATCAAGTATATGTGTTTTCAGGAAGATACACTCTCATCAAAAGTAATATTTCAAATGAGACAGATAAGAGTCATGTCTCAATTAAGACACTCTTTTATAAAGAGTCATGTCTCTATTGAAATATTCATTCATGAAATGTTACGTGTATGAAAATAATATGAGAAAAGTTTATATTTAAATATATATTTAAAATAATTATAAAAATTTAATTATTTTAATAATTAATTATTGTATAAAAACTTTTTATTATAATTGATTATAAAAAAGATTTTATGTTTACATATATTAGTTAAAAAGTAATTTTAAATTAATTTATTTCGTTTGAATAGATATAAAAAAGTATTTTTATGCATTAAATTATTAAAATATGTATAAAATAATTAAAAAATTATTTAATTGATTAAAAAAATTATTTAATTAAAAATAAAATGATATTTACATCTCACTATTAAAAATAATTCCAACAACTTTTTGTGATAATGCTAAAATAAATGATTCTCGTCCAATAGTTTTTTTCTTGAGAAAAAAGCTTTTTTTCAATGGAATGCCAAACACGTTGCTTAATAAAACAACAACTTAAAAGGTAAAAAAAAAGGGTGTTGGTTTAGCTTTTAAACTGAACTAAACATGTTATAAGTGTCTAACTATATTTCAAATAATTAGTCTTTTACTCTATCAGATGTGGTACACTTTGAGAGAAAAAAAAATGAACTTGCATTTTCAACGCTTGGTTACACACCTCCCAGATTTCAAGCCTTAGGCTATGTTTGGATTGGTGTGATTGAGTGGAATGGAGGAGAATGCAATGGAATAGATATATGTTCCATTGTTTGAATATGTTAAAAAATGATGGAATGGGATGGAAGTAGGTGAGATAGATTCCATTCTATCCCACAAAAAATCATCAATTTTCTTTCTCCCAATTTGGGGGGTATAGGATGAAATCATCTTTTTTATTGTTATTATAATTAGGATTTCATTTCATCCCACCAAAAATCATCTACTTCCCAAACAATTGAGTAATAACTTTACTCCATTTCATTCCATCTCATCTCATTTCATTCCATTTCATCTCATCTCATCTCATTCTATTTCATCTCATCTCATCCAATTTCATTCCATCCCATCAATTACTAAATATCCAAATATCTCAACATAGCCTTAGGTATAGAATAGTGAACATCTTACGTCAAACAGTATCCACACCCCTTTTAACATCACATGAAAGTTGGTTAATAAAATATAAATTATTGATTAATGAGTATATATAAATATATAACCCCGTTAACCATAACTTATATACGTCATTAATCACTTTTTTGTTCTTCATTAACTAACTTTTTACATACTCATTAACTAACTTCTACACGTTATTAACTACAAATTTATACTTCATTAACCATCTTTATGTGGTATGAAAAGTGGAGTGGTTGAAAATGAGTAAAATTATGGGGATTGATAGTAATCTTGTAAGACTGTTGTATTTGGATCCGTTTACATACTATCATCGTGTGCGGATAGGGATGGAAACAGGTCAGGTCAGGCCAGGCTTCACCCTAAACAGGCCAGACCTGTGTTACAAATATCTGGCCTGAGCCTGACCTATTACCTGTCAAAGACCTTTTTTTGGGTCTAGCTTGGCCTGTTTAAGAAGTCTGACCTGGCCTGAAGCCTGTTTATAAGCCTAATTTATATTAAGGCCTCTAAATAGGCCAGCAGGTCTAGGCCTTCATATAGGCCTCAAATTGGCCTAAGCCTTTAAACAAGCCTTAAAAGGCCATTGAAAAATAAAATAAAATATAATTTTATAAATAAACATAAACAGGCCGGCCTAATAGGCCTAACAGGCTTTGCTAAGAGGTCAGACCTGACCTACTAAATGAAACAGACTTTTAAAAAGGCCTGAGTCTAGTTCATTTTCTAAACAGGTCAGGCCAGGCCACAGGCCTCTGAATGTGCCGGCTGACCTATTTCCATCCCTATGTGCGGAGCCGTTTATCATAAGTAGGTAGGGGTGTAAATTGGTTCGGATAACCTAACTAACCCGATCAATCCGCACTGAACTAATTAAATTGGTTCAATTCAGTTTGAGTATATTGATTGGCTCAGGTAAAATCCAAACTAATTAAAGCTTAATTGGTTCGGTTCTCGGATTTAAAATTTCAAAACCGAACCAAACCAAATCAAACCAAACCAAATCTTATATTTTATATATTTTATTATTATTATTATTATTTTAATTTATGCTACAACCTTTTTTGGCTACTACTTGTTGTTTTGACTTTTTGTAATACTTTCCCAGTTCCCAAACCCTAAAACGTCGTCTTCGTCCAACGCAGAAGGCCAGAAAACTCCTCTACCAAAATGTTCGATTCTGCTCACTGGCACTGCAGCTCAGCGTAGGTTCTGCTCCACCACAGCTCAGGCTAGATCTGATCTGCCACAACTCGGGTCCCGCCATTCGTCCAACGCAGAAAGAGACACTAGTGTTTTAACTCTATTAATAATAATTAGTCATGATCTGTATAATTACTAATTTTCTAATTTATTTCATCATCAGTTTCTTAAATAAGTTAGTTGGATTATAAAATTAACTCTAGTCAATATTAGACATAGTATATATTAAAAAATTAAAAGATTAACAATTGTTTGGTGACATCCCCAGCTCATTCAGCAATTGTTTGAGCTTGAAAAATTTATTGTTAGCTAAGAATATGCTATCAGGTGCTATTCCAAAAACTCTTAGAGAGGTGAGAGGTTTGAAAACTTTGGATCTTTCCTCCAACCAACTCTCTGGATCCATTCCTATTGAGTTTCAAAATCTATATGTCATTCAGCTTTTGAACCTTTTTTATAATGATTTAAAAGGAACCATTCTTAGTGGTAGAGTTTTTCAAAATCTCTCTGTTATCCATTTAGAAGGCAATAAAAAATTTTGCTTGTATTTTGCATGTGAGCCTTATGGCCATGAAAGAAGGCATATTAGACATTACATCATCATAACCACAGTGGTAACACTGATACTATGTCTGATAATTTGCTTGCTATTATATATAAAGAACAGAAAAATAAAGGTAACAGTAATAACATCATCTGAACTTGAAAGCTTGGAAATGATGAATTGACTTTAAATGCTCTAGTATTGATTTTAAAAATAATGAATTTCTAGCTCTGATTTATGAGTACTTAAATAATGAGAGCTTGGAAGATTAGATTAAGGGAAAGAGAAAGCATGCAAATAAAAATGGGTTGAACCTTATGGAGAGACTGAATATAGATATTGATGCTGCTTGTGCATTGGATTACTTGCACAATGATAGTGAAGTTCCTATTGTGCATTGTGATTTGAAGTCGAACAACATTCTTTTGGATGAAGATATGACTACAAAGGTTAGAGACTTTTGATTCGTTAGGTTGCTGATTCAAAGTTTAACTAATCAAGTCTCCATTAGTTTCACTCATGTCCTTAGGGGTTCAATTTGTTACATATATACCTTCAGGTTAATAGCTTCACAACTTCTTATTTAATTGAATAGTAGTAGTATACAACTTGCTAAGTTAAATTTCTCTTGAAGAATTTTTTAACTTATTCAAATATAATTTCTTAATACAAATATCAATATGTTTCTTTATTCCCTCTTTATGAATCTTTTAATACACATTCTGAAATATAAAATAATTATTAGTATTCAAATCAATAAGTTTGATTCTATTTTTAAATTTTTTTTCATAAGTTTATTATGTTTTATTTTTTTGCTATGGAAAGCTAATTAATTATTTAGCTAATTTTTGTGTTTAAAAATTGGTCAACCCGATCACCCGAATCAAATCAATCCGTAGATGTTTGGTTCGATTCGGTTTGATTCGGATTTGACTATCAAAAAATCAAATTAAACCAAACTAATTGATTTTGATTGGTTTAAATTTATTTTTCCTCATGAACCGAACCAAACTACTTACTTACACCGCTATAAGTAGGTGTACTATACACCAAAGTGATTTTACCCATTATAAAAAATTATTCATTTGCATTAAATAAATATGTTCTAATTAATTTTTAAATCCAAAAATTTTGTCTATAAGCTTAGGTGTATGTATAAATATTATTAGTTGAAATATGTAAAATTTTTTGTATGTATATTAATTAGTTAAAATTTATAAAAAAAATTTATATGTATAATTATTTATAGTGAAAAAAAGGAATGATCAAATTTTTTATATATATAAATATTATCAGTTAAAATTTATAAGATTTTATATATTTATATAATTATTTATGATAAAAAATTAAATAAATAAAATATAATTTATCTTTTAAGTTATAAATTATTAATATTAACTATTGATTTAATTTTATGTCAGATCAATGGTTTGAAATGTTGGTACATGGAATCATGTTAAACTTTTCCATCGCGTGCATCCTCAGCAGTTGTAATCAATGATTTAGTGTGTATTTGAGAAAGTTATGAAAATTTGATTATACTTAATAATTAATTATTGTATAATTTTTTTTATTATAATTGATTTATTTTTATATTTAGGTGTATTAATTAAAAAATAATTTTAAGCTAATCTGATTCATTTATAAAAATTATTTTTATGCATTAAATTACTAAAATAAGCATAAAATAATTAAAAAAATTAATTAATTGAAGATAAAATGATATTTACATATTAAAGTATAAAAATAATTTATAAATTAAAATCATAAATTTTAATATTTAGTATTATAAAAATTAACTTTAAATTTTTTTTATTTTATATTAAATTTCATAAAAAAATTGAAATTAATTTTACTAAACATAATTAAACCTTACAGTTTTTTTCAAAAAAAAAAAACTAATCTGATTTAAAACAAACGTGCACTTATATTAAAATGAAAAAGTTTTCATTTTGCAATCAATGAAAAAACAAGTACGGGAGAAAAAACTTGGTTACATAAAGTCAAGTCTATGTCTCTTGTTGATATTAATTTTTGAATTAAAAAAATAGTGGTAGTATTGATAAAGGACAACATACAATAAATGAAGTAGGGAAAATTTAAGGGTCCTACAATGGAAATTTTGGGTCTCTAGTACAAACTACTTTGAAGATTCAAAGGTCCTTCAGCATGTGCTCGTTGTCATCTTTTATAGGTATATATTAGGATCAAGATTTTTTAATTTTTTTAAGTAGTTAATTATAAAGAAAATATAAAATAAATTATTAATGAGACTTAATTAAAATTTATGAATTTTTTTATAATTTTATTTTTTTATAATTAATTATTTAAAAAATTGAGAAAATACTAATACATATATTAAGTATACAAGAGGATAGAGTTACATGGAATTTGTTGACGGTCGGAGTCTCCATATTTAGTACAAGTAGTGGTAGTGATAATGAGGTATAACATTGGAGGTAAAACGGTGGACGTCAAGTGTAGTGGTTAGAGAGTCGTATTCTTTACAATTCTGATTTTTTAGTATTATTTTTTATATATTATTTTTATATTACTTCTCATATTATTAATTTTATTATTATTATTTAATTATTATTATTTACTTAATTTCAATTATTTAAAAATAATATAAATAATAATATATGAGAAAAAATAATGTACGATGTTTTTTTTCAATTCTTTAACACGCAAGTGCTCAACATGCTAGCAGAAGTAGGTAATACAATAACTCCTTAGGCGTGATTTGAGTCTTGAGAGTGACATGTGACCTATATCACGCGAAATGTTCTACTGATGTCTTTGAAAATTATGGGTTTGATAGAATTTGAAAGTGAGATTGTCTCTACATAAGTTTATTTTTAAATTAACTAAATAATTATATATTTATTATTAAACTTTAATAAATTAAAAGTATGAAATATTTTATATTAAATATATTTTTACTTATTTATTTTAAATAAATTTTATTATGAGCATTTATGATAATTCACTTGGAGTTAGAAAAATCACTTGAAAATGAGCTTTACAGAATTAATGAATTCAGCATTAATCTTTTCTGTTTATAATGATTTTTTTTTTGTACAGTCGTAGTATTTTCGGATCAATTTTATTAAGTTTGTTTTCAGACTATTTTGAAAACACATCTCTTACATTTGCCAAGACTTAAGATTCAAACACGAGCATTTTATGAGTTATGGACTTATGGTCAAGTAATTTTTTTTTAATAAGATTGCAGATTATTGATAAATTCTATAAATTTTAACTAATAATTAATTTAAAAACTTAAACTCATATACATACTATACTTGGGAGATGAGGCCATATTGAGTTTTACTAATGTAATGTACATAAATAAATAAAGGTAAGATTTGATATTAAAATCTCACAATTAACTGTAAATATCTTTATTAATTGAGTTATGGCCAAATTATACAATATAAAAGAAAATAAAATAATAAAAATTATATGGAGAATTATTATATTAGAATATTTGAAGGTTTTTCTCTTCTTTTAAGATGTATTTTTAGGTGTAAAACTAATTCTTACTTAAACGTGTTTTTTGTGATATTCAAACTCGTAAAAAAAGTTGCTAACAATTATTGGCACAATTGATAGAAACGAACACCACGTTAACTAAGTCAAATTCAAATCCTCTCCCTAACCCAAGGATACAAGTACAACAGCCACCCCTATTCTTGAGCCAATTGAAGCACACCTCTAGTTGAATATTTAAAGTTTAGTTTTATCAAAATAAAAAAAAAATTGAAGTTTATAACTACGTGTGTACCCTTGGACAAACGTCATATCGCTATCTATTTTTATATTTTACTCTTTTCTAAAATGGAAAAAAGAAATAATTTTGATTTGTTGATTTAAATTTGTAATACAATCGTTAACGGGATTAACTGATTTAGTCAACTTTTTATTCATAATAATTATATAATTTGAATTTAAATTTAAAATTATCCAATTAAAAGACAATTTAAAATTTTACTATAAATATTCATTGAAGTTAATGGTCTAGGCTCAGTATAAAATAGAAATTGTCTCTTATTCTGGATCGTGAACCGGGATGCTACCCAAAAGAGTCAATCCGGCTTATACTCCACCGGATTCCTCCATTAATACTCTGGGAAGGGCTGTAGGACCTCGAGATACAGAACTCTGACGAGGACCAGGGAGTCAACACAGACTCTCGTAACTGCTGAATTGGATCTCCCTGATTCTATAACCTCCTCAATAAATGACTGTACCGTCCACATTCCAATAATACTTGCATTGAATGTCATGACTCCAATCATGCTCCATAAGACTAGGTCAAGCAAACCTAGAGAAGGTAAGTATTTTTCAATCACTGAGATTAGCACACAGTCTGACTTGAGCGTTGGAGTCCTTTTTACAGGTACCACTCCCGCCAGACCATCATGGTGGAATGTAGCTGCAGAAAGGAGGAAACTACCATATCATACCTTCCTCAGGTATCTTACTGAATCCATTCAGAACATTTGGCGCCGTCTGTGGGAAACTGATAAATTACTATTCTCATGTTCATCATGGTGAGTACAAGGCAAAATCAGCGGAGAGGAAGTGCTGCGCATGCTGCCCCTGCCCACGGACAGGGCCCAGCGGCTCAGCGCGACCCTTCTTCCGTCGCACCACCAGAAACCTCCGCTGTAAGGAACAGGCCTGTTCTGGTAGAGACGCTCAACGGGGGACACGAAACTTCAGCATTAGCTGAAAGTCCAGTCCCCTCGCGAAGGGTCTCTGTCCGGGATAGACTCATTTTTCCCCCAACTGGAAGAGAGATTAATGCAGATCAAGGAGTGAAGATCCCAGCGCATGCCCTCCTGGGAATCCCGAACGTGGATGCTGACCATTCGCATTATGAGGACAACACACAATCTGGAATGGCGAGGAATGAACTCCGAGAATTACTACGCCAATAGACCGCACTGATTGACAACCAACGGCGTCAGCTGGAGGAACAACGCCGTCATTTGGACAATTTAGAAAGGTTTGCGCAGGCTGGCAATGAGGGTGGAGAGCGGATCACAGTTCAAAGGGAAGCCCATCATGTCGGCGCTGGGATCATAGAAAACAATGACCCGACCCCCAGCCGCCAGCAGTAATTTTTCGACGCCTTAATGGTGTATAGGGTCCCGAGGAACTTCAAGCCCCCAAGCAACTTGGGGCCTTATGACGGGACCACGGATCCGCAAGAGCACTTGGATGCCTATACTCAGTCCATGCAACTCTACGAGTACACCCCAGAATTGTTATGTCATGCTTTCCCACTCTTCCTGAAGAAGGATGCTCTTCGTTGGTTCGTTACCTTACGGATGAAAATTACAGGCTAGGGGGATCTCACGCAACGTTTCTTGCTACATTATACTACTGCCAAGGAATGACTGAAGTCGATTGACTCTCTCTCTGGAATTCGCCAAAAAAGTGATGAATCCTTGCGCGAATACATAAAGAGGTTCAGTCATGCTTGCGTGGGTATAGAAACCCTCCATGACAGGATAGCCCTCCATTATGCTAGAAATGGCCGACGGACTGATTTAGACTTTTTTCGGTCACTAGCTAAAAAGAAGCCGGTCAGTTTAGATGAGTTCCACTTACGGGCAGACTAGTACGTTGAACTGGAAGAAATCACCAGGGCCAAAGAGAGCCTAGAGAAAGGTGAACCAGTTCAGAAAAAGAATCACAATTCTAACCAGTCCCGAGATTCCTCCAAGGGTGAGCGGTATAGGCCCAAGTATTCCGAGTATACTCCTTTGAACACCCCTCGAGAAACAATCTTGAAGAAGGTCCTTCAAACCGAGTTCCAAGATATCAAAAGGCCACCACCTGTTGAAAAATAATCCCAGAGGGATCATTCGAAGCATTGCAGTTGGCACAACAGTTACGACCATGAGACTGAAGATTGTTATCAGCTCCGAGATGTCATCGAGTCCTTGATCAAAGAGGGACGTTTACAGAAGTAAATCAGTGGTTTGCGTGGCAATCAAGACCACGGAAGGAGAAGGGATCAGAGACAAAGCCGCAGTCCACAGCGGAGTCCAAACTAGCGTCGACAAAGAACCCGCAGTCCGGCCAGAAGAAACCGAAGTCCCGCCAGAAGATCCCAAACCCGACACGCCGAGATGGGGAAAACAGACAAGGACAGAACCGGGATGCTTAAGGAGGCGGATATTGGAAAGACAGACTAATCCATACCATCGCTGGAGGGTTCGCTGGAGGAGGAATGTCAACTAATTCCTGAAAGAAGACACTTTAGACGGCGGTCTTAAGCGTGTCAAGTTCCTCACGAAGGCTGCCCGCCCAAGATAATGGTGCACGTCCCATTTCCTTCTCCGAAAAGGATTATGGTGAAATTATCCGGGATCATGATGACCTACTAGTAATTTCTGGAATATTATTTAACGTTGAAGTTATCTGAATCTTTGTGGATCAGGAGAGTTCGACAGATATCATGTTCATGGATGCATTTGAAAGGCTGGAATTCCCTTTGTCTGCATTGACACCATACAAAGGAGAGCTTACTGGTTTCTCTGGAGAGAAGGTCACCCCGGTGGGATATTTTGAAACTTTCCTAACCTTGGGTGACGACAGCACGTACAAAACCGTAAAGGTGAGATTCGTAGTTGTGGATTATCCTTCAGCTTACAACATCATTTTGGGACGTCCTACGTTGAACGACATTGCCGCTGTAGTCTCCACCGCCCATCAGGACATAAAATTCCTTAACTGGGATAACAAAGTGGTCACGGTCAAGGGCGATCAGATTGCAACCTGCAAATGTTACAACGAAAGTTTGAAGGTCAGTAGGGCATCCAGAAATAAGAAGACGCGCACATCTATCCCAACCCACTAAGTCAATGACTTAATGACCGAATTAGATGCACGAGAGGAAATTTGAGGCACTAGACCCCAGCTCGACGGAGACTTGATTCCGTTACAGCTTGGTGATAAAAACCTAATCAGACCACTAAGATTAGGGCAAACCTTGACGAGCAGGAGAAAGCTCAGTTGATAAAATTTTTGCAAGAGAATAAGGATCTTTTCGCTTAGGCATCTGCCGATATGTCTGGAATTGACCCCGCTTTCGTGTCTCATCGTTTATCTATTAAACGGGATGCAAATCCGGTCTCCCAAAAGAAAAGGAAGGTCGGCCCAGAACGGCAGCAGGTTATTGAGGAGCAAGTAAAAGAGCTCCTGAACACCGGATTCATCAGGGAGATCTCGTATACCACCTGGCTCTCGAATGTTGTCCTGGTTAAAAAAATCCAACGACAAGTGAAGGATGTGTGTGAATTATACCGACTTAAACAAAGCATGCCCTAAGGATCCATACCCATTCCCTAATGTGGACAAGCTGGTTGATAGTTCCTCTGGTTTCCAACTATTGTCCTTCATGGATGCTTACTCCGGGTACAATCAGATTCCGATGTACCCCGGAGATGAAGATAAGACCGCGTTCATCACTGAAAAGGCAAGTTACTACTACAAAGTAATGCCTTTTGGGTTGAAAAATACCGGAGCCACGTACTAGAGAATGATGAATAGGGTCTTCGAAGATCAAATAGAGAGAATGCTAGAAGTCTACATCGATGATATGATAGTTAAAACCCCGTCGTCAGGATCACACACCTCGGATCTAGGAGAAGTGTTTATATAGCTTAGGAAGCACAATATGAGGCTTAACCTGAAAAAATGTGCATTCGGGGTCCAGGCTGGAAAGTTTCTAGGGTTCATGCTGACACACCTGGGAATCGAGGTAAACCCCAACAAATATAAGGCTGTTCTTGACATGCACAGTCCCTGAAGTGTGAAAGAAGTACAGCAGTTAAATGGATGGATCGCGGCTCTTACTCGTTTCCTGGCTGGAGCCGCTTATAAATCCCTCCCACTTTTCAAATTGTTGAAAAAGGGAACCGAATTTGAGTGGACTCAGGAGTGTGAAGACACATTTATCTCTTTAAAAAGTGCCTTGTCATCCCCTCCAATCCTCACAAGACACGAGCCAGGAGAAACGCTGTACATATACCTCTCCGTTCATGAGGAAGCCGTAAGTTCAGTACTTGTCAGAGAAATCGGGAACGTCCAGAAGCCGGTCTATTTTGTAAGAAAAGTATTGCCAGGCCCCGAGCTCTGATATCAAAAGATCGAGAAGGTTGCATTCGCACGTGTCGTCACAGCCAGAAGATTAAGACAATACTTCCAATGTCATCCGGTGGTGATAAGGACAGATCAGCCTATCTGACATATATTGCACAAACCGAACTTGGCAGGAAGGATAATTGTCTGGTCCATTGAGCTTTCCGAGTTTGGAATCACCTACGAACCCAAAGTAGCAATCAAGGTGCAGGCACTCTCGGACTTTCTAGCTGAATTAACCTCGGAAACTAACAGAGCCGAGGAAACGCAATGGACCGTGTTCGTTGATGGGTCCTCAAACTTGAGAGGAAGTGGCGCCAGGGTAATATTAGAAAATCCAGATGGAGTTACCATAGAAAATTCCCTCAGGTTCGAGTTTCTCACCTCGAACAATCAAGCTGAATATGAAGCGTGCATTGCTGGGCTAACAATGGCTAGGGACTTGGGGGCCACCAAACTTAAACTTTGTAGTGATTCCCAACTAGTAATTTCCCAGATATGAGGTGATTATCAAGCCAAGGAGCCACTCCTACAGAGATATTTGTTGAAAGTAAAATAACTTCTCTCCAGTTTCTAATCGGTACAGCTAGAGCACATCCTAAGGGAGCAGAATTCTAGGGCCGATCTCTTGTCCAAATTGGCTAGCACTAAGAGCCCAGGCAATAACTGCTCAGTAATCCAGGAGATCATCTAACAACCGTCAATCATCGACATGACAATTTTCTAGGTTGACGGATAGGAGCGTGATTGGACTATGTCGTTGGTGGAGTACTTACAGTCCGGCAGTCTCCCTGATGACCCAAAGGAAGCTTCCAGACTAAAGAGAACTGTGGTCAGGTATATCATCTATAATAGGCAGCTTTACCGACGTGGATTTTCCTTACCCTTCCTTAAGTGCCTTACGCCGAAACAGGCCGAATATGTGTTGGCCGAGGTCCATGAAGGAATTTGTGGACACCATCTAGGAGGGAAAGCCCTAACTTTGAAGGCTCTTAGGGCAGGTTATTACTGGCTGATAATGGAAGCAGATTCTCTTACACATGTTCAAGTATGTGATAAGTGTCAGTGGCATTCGGATCACTATCACCCCCCGCCTGAAGAACTGTCCACAATGTCCAAACCCTGACCTTTTTATCAGTGGGGAATGGACATCCTGGGTATGTTCCCTCAGGCTCCCGGGCAGCTAAAGTTTTTGATTGTGACTGTGGATTACTTTACCAAGTGGATTGAAGTAGAGCCCGTGGTTACCATCACCTCAGCTCGAGTTCATAGATTTACTTGGCGTCACATTATCACCAGATTCGGGGTTCCGGAGTCAATTATGACAGATAATGGGACGTAGTTTAAAGACAAGGGGTTCGAAGAACTACTTTTCGGGTTAAAAATAAAACATCATTGTAGTGCAGTTGAGAACCCCAGAACAAACGGGCAAGCCGAAGCCGCAAATCGGATCATCGTCCGAGGGTTGAAGAGGAGGCCAGATGAAGTAAAAGGGAACTGGGCCGAGCAACTAGACCATGTCACGTGGGTCTACCGAACTACTCCTCATTCCTTGACGGGCGAAACTCCATTCAAACTCACATTTGGATGCGAGGCCATAATCCCGGTGGAAATTGGAGAACCAAGCTGGCGTTTTCAGAACTTCTCGCATGACGATAACTCCGGATTAATCAGGGAAAACTTGGACCTGTTAGAGGAGAGGAGACGCATTGCCCACATACGCGATGCCGCAATCAAGCAGAGAACGGCATCCCAGTATAACTTGAGGGTCATTCCAAGAAGATTCCAGTCGGGTGACTTGATACTCCGCAGAGCTGATGTCGGCAGAAGGAATTCCTCCCAGGGAAAACTAGCCCTAAACTGGGAAGGTCCTTACCGTGTCGTAATCAGTACCGGCAAAGGAGCTTATACCCTAGAGACTCTGACAGGGAAGCAGGTAAAAAATTTCTGGAACGCAAACAAACTTAGAAAGTACTACAGCTGAGTGCCTTTTTAGGCCTAGACTCCTAGTTAACTTTGTTTGATCTGCCTAATTGTTGTGAAACGCACATTGTGATATTCAATGAAAGTAAGTGTTATTCTTCTACTCAATTTTTAAGCTTTTAAGAGAATTTTACAATATTCAATCACTTCATGGTACCAACCTAGATGTGTTAGATAGTTCGTGCAATAGAAAAAATTTATATTGAGAAAATTCTAGCACCAAACTAAAAGCACGAAAGAGCCTCGGGAAGGACCAATCTTTTAAAACATCGTCGTGCGGTATCCTAAAAAGCCAAATTGATCAAACGAACCCCAAACATTATTTCTTACCTTTGGCACGGGTCTTAGATGCCGGACTTATCTGAATATCAGATCCTAAGCCAAGGTTCAAATAGTTCTACAAAGAATAAAGAATATGTCATCTCAATAAATAAGAACAAAGGGTAATTGATTAAATCCCAAATCGGGGTGACTGTTTACAAAAAATTGAGATAAAAATAAACCCAAAACCTCGCGCAGAAAGTTCAAAAAAAAAATCCTAATCTACAGCTGAGTCCAGACCGCGGGAGTTAGAAGAGTCTTTAGCCAAGTTTGAAGAGGCAACACGAGGAGCTACAAGAGATCCCTCTCGAACCACCTTCCCAGAGTCAAGCTCGTCTAAGACCAATGCAACCCCGGGGTTGAAATGTTGAACTTGGCTAACAACGTTGCGAAATTGATCTTCCTTTATCTTGGTACACAACGATATCAGCTGGTTGACATCGGTCTGCAGAAAGGTAATTTTGGCCTCACACCACTAGGACTTGGCTCGAGAGTTATCGTTTTCAATCTGGAGTGCGGCAATCTGTTTTTGCTGCTCGGCCAGGGTGGTCTCTTTTGCCTTACTGGCATCCCTTAAAGCGACTACTTCAGTTTCCAGCTCCTGTATCCTAGATAAAGCTTCATCCTTGGCCTTGATGGCATCCTCCATGTCCTTGAGAGCTTTGGTTTCACCCCTCTTGGCCGCTGCAAGTTTGTCTGTCATTTCTTGTTCATGTTCCTCGAGGGCATGCTCTAAGAAACGAGCTTCGACAGCAATATGGATTCCCGTATTTTGGAAAGCCAGCGAGCTTCCTTTGGACCACGTCGGACGAAGTAATCTCCAACCTCTTCATCAAGAATGTGGAAGTCAATAAACTCCCAAGGATCTGCTTCCTTACGAAATAGTTCTATTGGCCCAAAAGTTTCTCCTGTTATTCTCCTTTTACTCCTCTTCATCCACGTTTATAGGCTCCACCGCTTCAGAGGGAACCTCGGTCGTCGTGGTCATAAGGGCTAGCATGAACCCCACTGGAGGACTTGTCGGGACGTTAGAATTCCTTACCCTAAGCGCCTCCAAAATCGCCAAAGAATCGCCATCCTCCATCTCGGCTAAGCTCTCTGCACAACATATAAACAAGTCATGTGGCATATCAAAAAATTTAGGCATTTAAATATACACTACGGCCGGCCAAGATTGCCTAGCACGACCCAAAGCTCATCATCATCTGGGCTATCTAATATATCCTTAGGTCGAATCTTGCCGACCTCGTCCACCCACATTTCAAAGAAGTTGACACATTCGACTTCTTCATCGGTAAGTTGATTTATTTCCCTCTCAAATGATTGAGTAGGGATGCTCCACGCAACCGGGTTTCAATAAAGGCTGAATACTGTCTCTTCTCCATTACCCAGCCAGAAAGGGTGACTACCGCTAGCCGCCTTCAGCTTGAAGAATTTCTCCTTGAAGTCCTTATAACTATCCAAATATAGGAAAAATACAGTCCTTCCCTACCGAGATCAAGCCAGGGTTGCTGTCGAGCACGGGATCCATGGACTGAATATCGTGTATGGAAGTAGAAGAATGCCCCATCAGAGCATCGCAACCCCACTACCCGATATATTCTTTTGAAGGCCAGGATGTTTACCCAACCGTTGGGATGGATTTGACTGGGGGCAGTGTGAAGAGTCCAGAGAATTGAAATGTGGAAATCGTTTAATGGAAGCCGTAGTCCGAATCGCGTGAAAAAGTCCTCGTAGAGATACATGAAGTGCTCACCTTCTTCTCGGGTCCAACACACTCGTTCTCTCCCCGGGGACAAAATCATGAACTCATCGTCCCTTTCACCCCCCTCGGTGAGCTCCAGATATTCCTTCAGCTTATCCAATTCCGTGCCGGACTCATAACGAGATATCCTGTTGTAAGCATCATCGATAACCCATGTACAGGGTAACAATGGACCTCGGCGAATCCTAATCGCCTGCTCGGCTTGTTGATCCGAAGCCGGGGAAGGGGCTTCAGCTCTTGGATGCCTCCTTTTAGCCATTTACTTTCCTGGAAGACACACAGAGGCCTAGGGTCAGAACCAATTATGTTCGAACATCCAAACATGGCAGTGGGTAAGCAGAAAACTGAATACCCACGCATCGGCCTCAGCACCCACCGAGACTTAAGTTTCAGAGGGACACCCGCGCCGCACACGGCGCAATGGGAGAGGTGCAACATCAGGCAACACCATTGGAAAAGGAAATGAAACAACTATTCCCAAATTTTTATTAACAGAAGAAAAAGGAAAACACCATAATGATGTACAAACATTCAAGTTATCAATAATGGTGTTTAGAGGATGAAAATACCTTGACAAAATCTAGTAGAAGCTTTAAAACGTCAACACCACCGCTGACAACCGTGAAGCTTGTCGGATTCCTTCTCAGACCACCAATTTTTAAGCGGAGATAGTAAAAGGTAAGAAAATGGAAGGACAAAACCTTATTTATAGAGGCTACAGTTAGATGATATTTCCGTCCAATCAGTCTGAATTAGAAAAGATGTTCATTATGGCGCGTAAAGCACTATGCACGTCCTCTCAACCATAGCAAGCCACGTGGCCCACGTCGCTGTCATGGCAGTTGAGGGGACGGCTATTCAGCAGACCGAGACAACCTCAGTATCTACAACATTTACAGAAAAATTACGGACCCCTGCAGACTGTTTATCCCGATGATTTCTCTCTTGATACCAAATACCCCAGTCAGATCGCTTAAGCTTTGCACTTCGTCTCTCGACGAAGTACAGAGCTAGGGGCAACATGCTGAACGGATCAAGTTTTGGACTTACCCCGTCATAATATAAATTTCACAGATAAAAAAGATGGCAAAAAAGATGGATGATTTAAGCAAATAATATTTTATTTCATTCCATGCATCGTCATACATCAATACAGGGAGAAGAAAAACATTGGATATGAAAATGTTAAACAGCACTAATGAGCTCAGAGGCTAACTTCTTGCTTGCGTGCTTCACATCTAGATTCTCTAGAGCTCACACTAGTCTCTTCCCTGTTGAGGCTTCTTGAAAAAGTGGATAGACTTCGAAAAACTGAAGATAACCGGAACAGGACACTGCTACGGGTTCAGGAAATTTCAGCCATACCACTCACCGGTTCCACTCACAAGGATAAGAAAAGACCGGGGTGCGTCCTCCTCAGCTGAACGGGGCTTAGGTTGATCATGAAGAAGTTCATTCCACTGGAGCTAGACCAGTTTCATGATCGTTTCAGGTCGCTTGAAAGCAGTCACCTCAATAGTCCCCCCGGCTTATCTAAAAAGAGGACCAAGAAGGGCTCTATTTCTCCAATTACCTCCGTCCAACACGACAGGGACTACAGAGCTTCCCAGCGAAGAAGTATGAATTAGACACACCTTCGTACGCTGGGAAGGTAAAGTCCCCGCCCTCACTACGCTGGGAAAGGAAAGTCCCTAATGAATCAAGGCTGTTGGCAAGAAAAGAAATATCTTTAAATATCTTGGGAAAAGCAGAAGGTGGCCTTCGCAGAAGGCAAAGCTTCTCTAACTCCATCTGAACATAAGCACAGGCATAAGAAAAACAGCAAAAACATTATGGAAAATAGAAGGAAAAATTCAAAGGAATTCCAAAAAGGAATGACTGTATCAGACGTGAACCTTCTGTATTTATAGAATGAGAAGCTTTGACCAACCCTACGAATTAAATCAGTTGCATTAAATGCTCTCCCTTTCCTATTGGTTACGAGAGCAACGGGTGTTTAGGAAATATTGAAGTTGATCCTCTTTTAAAGGATCCTTATCTCTTAATTAAATCAGAAGCAACAGTTTCTGAAGATAAGGATTCAGATCTCTATCAAGTTTCAAAAGATCCCACCACAAAGGATCCCAGTAACACAAGATGCAACAAGATCCAGACCCTAGGATAAAGGGTAAGGATTTACCGCATTCTAATCTGAGGTATTTCTATATAATGGACGCCGGCCTCGGTATGAGACGCAAAACCTGACTTCAAAGCCGAGGCGTGATCCACTAAGCTGAATAAAGCTAGTACCTTGACACTTGGCTATCCTATCAAAGCGCCAAGCTGGGGGCAACTGTTCTGGACCGTGGACCGGGATACTATCCAAAAGGGTCAACTCAGTTTATGCTCCACCGGATTCCTCCATCAATACCCCGGAAAAGGGCTGTAGGACCTCGAGATAGAGAACTCTGACGAGGATCAGGGAGTCAACACAGACTCTCGTAACTGCTAAATTGAATCTCTCTGATTCTATAACCTCCTCAATAAATGACTGTAACATCCACATTCCAATAATACCTGCATTGAATGTCATGACTTCAATCATGCTCCATAAAGACTAGGCCAAACAAACCTAGAGAAGGTAACTGTTTTTCAATCACTGAGATTAGCACACAGTTTGACTTAAGCGTTGAAGTACTTTTTACAGGTACCACCCCCGCCAGACCATCACGGTGGAACGCAGCTACAGAAAGGAGGAAACTACTATATCATATCTCCCTTAGGTATCTTACTGAATCCATTCAGAACATCTCTCATCTTCTTAAACTTTAATATATCATAAAAATATGAAGTAGAATTAGAAACTCATAATTTCGTAGTCATAGTGAGCATATTATTAATAATAGTATTTTTCAAAATCTAATCTATAGTAAGTTTTAGCAAAATTTTCTCATACTTTTATCTCGGGGCTTCTTGTTTTTAATGTTCCACACGAAGTTGTAGTAGGCTTTTGTTAGATGACTTGTCTGGTATTTTCTTTCTTAAAACGGGTCAATTCTATCATGTATCATTCTATGTTAGAGTGCATGACGACGAATCCATTGATTTTATAGCAGGTTTTTTTTTTTCTCTTTGACACATTCCACCGCCACCCCACCCCCCACACCACAACCATCACCAGCGAGGTAATCCGCCACTAAACTTTCCATAGAATCCCCTACGACAAAGCACACGCTGCCTCCAAAACGAGGCAGGTCAAGAAGAAGGACATCTTGCCGGCACCCAACCCGATCCCCGATTCGAATCCGGATCAATCGCCTGGTAAGTTTTTTTTCCCCCTAACTTCTCTGTTTCCGAATTTTAGTTTGTGAGAATAAGACGAAACTCTCTCTATTGGAACAGAAAATAAAGGAAAGCAAGATAGATACTGAAACCCCTTTAATCTGGATTTCAAGTTTGTTTCTGATGACCTGACGTTTTTATTCCTTTTCAGCACGATGTGGATTCTTTTCTGGATTATCCTTTCGTTGTAACACTTTTATGATCAACTAGTTTAGGAATTAGATTTTTCTTTCATGATTGTACTATAATTTATATTTTTTTGTGTGGGGTTTGTTCATGTTTGAATGTATTGATTCTTTTGGAGTGTGCTATTTGTATTTTTTTTAATATACAACATTTTTTCACCTTTTATATTCTCTGAATATGTAATAAAAGAGCTGAAATCATTGGCTGATTCTGCTACAACTACAAAATTTAGAAAGAAGACACCAGGGAGACCGAGAACTAAAGCAGTTGCCACCCCAAAATTAGAAGAACAGATGGGAGGCAGCAGCTGATGAAACCCCAATTGTGGATATTTTAAGGCAGCTGAGAAAGCGGAAGAGCCTCGAGATGTTGAAGTAGTTGATGCAGATATTATTGAGAGTAAGAAGGAGGGGGAACGAGATGTTGGGTCTATTGGACAATATGAAGAGAAGGAACAAAAGTCCATGGAAGGGGATGACCCTGGCTAACTAGTTAAGAAGGTTGCCATGAATTCATTGTAGCCATTGATGGTATGACAAATTAATGGTTGAGATGAAAGGTGCAATTAGGGTGCATGATATAATTGGCCCTTAAAACAGTTGCTATTTGTTAGGCGCTTCTAGTCCATCCAAAGCATAATATACGTATATATATATATATATATATATATATGCTTATACTATCCTTAATAAAAAGTTAAAAACAAGTAGTAGAATGAAGAAAAAATAATTGTTGGAGCATAATTCAACTTGTATCTCCTCTTAAATAATGAAAGTGGTTGTCACAAGATGTTTGTTTTGTTCATGAAGCGAGTGCCCCACATCATCATTGTGACAAAAACAATTTATTTTAATTTTAATTTGTGTTTTTTTTTGTTTTTGTCAGTTGAATGGAAATCACAAGCTGATTACGTTCTAAACAAATAATCCTAACCGGTGATTTTATATATTGAGATAAAATACGGAAACTAGTTCCTCATAACCATAAAATTATTTTCAATTTTGTAATTTACACTTTATATATTTCATACTCATATACATGTACTCTTAACATTAGGTTTTAAAGTTATATTGGACAAGTAAAAGGCTGGAGAAATGTATTAAAACATAAAACAAATAAAGTAAAATAAAAGCTGCATTTGAAGTATAATTTAAAAAGATGAATAAACATCTGTTTGTATGTTTTCGGTATCGGGTTCAACTCTCCTTTATAAAATACAATTTTGATAATTTTATTCATTTTTAATCACATAACTTTTTACATCACGTAAAGTTAGTTAATAAAATATAAATTTATAATTAATGACGTATAGAAGTTAGTTAATGAATATATAAAAAGTTGATTAATAAAAAATAAAAAATAATTAATAAAAGTTAGTTAATGAAATTAGGTTTAAAAAATTATATATTTTTACATACTCATTAATTAATAATTTATACTTATTAATTAACTTTAATATGATGATGTTAAAAGGAATATGAATACTGTTTGAAATAAAATAATCGTTATTCTATAAAATATGTCTTATCAATTCTCTTTTTCCTTCTCTCTTCTCTAGGACCTCTTAATGAAGATATTTTAAGTACCATGGTAGTAGTGGGGTCTCTCCTAAACTCTAGTGGGGTCTAGTACAAATGAAAAAAAAAAGATGAAAAAATATTATTTAAGTATAGGTAATGTACATGGTTAGAAAAGGACAATTATAATTTTAAGAGAATTTTATTAGATTTAAGAGTGATTGTCAGATGAAATAAAGTTATATAAATTATTTACTCATTTAATAATCAATAAACATGTCAAATTATTTTGTAAAAAATCTAGTAAAAAATTTCTATCTAACATTTTTCTTATATTTATAACTCAATCCATAAAAACGTATAATAAATTTAGTTATGAAGTAATGCGATAAATTAAGAAAAATTTGACAAAATTCATTTATAATTTGTCAGATTTAAGGATAATTATTAGTTAAGTTAAATTGATGGAAATTATTTATTTATTTAAGAGTTAATAATAATGCTAATTTATTATGATAAATAGTTTAGATAAAAAAATATAACAGCGTAATATTTTCCTTTGTTGCTGTGGCAATCCCCGCAGGTCCCACAACAATAACTGACATTTCATGCATAAATCAAATTTGCATTCCTGTGTTCTTGTCCAATTGAAATAGTGTCCTTCATCTTTGGGTAAAAGAGAAAAAAGAGCCCACGCATGAGTTGTGTCTCGAAAGAGAAAGGTTTCTAGTTTCTATTGCTATATAATAAATAATACATCTTTGTCTTCCTCCTCTGCTTTGATTTGTGAATTGGGAAGCTTTGTCATCTCCCTGTATAGTTGCCCCCATGTTTAGGGGTTATTACAGGTCGAGTTGGGTTGGGTTTAGAGAAAAAAAAATTCAAACTAATTAAGTAAGGTCAGGTCGGTTCGGGTTGAGTTTGCGATTTTTTTTCAAGTAACCCAAATTGAACTAATCCGATTATAATCGGGTTGGTTCGGGTTGGGTGATCGGGTTAATCAGGTTGGTCGTGTTGGTCAGGTCAACAGGTCGGGCTATGAAAATTAAATAAAATAATGATTGAATTTAAGCAAAATGATATCATTTTATGAGTCGTCGGGTCGATCACTTAAACCCGTAATCCAAACCAATAAGAGGTCGGGTTTAATTGGATCGACCCGAACTGACCCGAATACCCGAACCAACCTGGATATTTGTAATCGGGTTTTCGGGTCGTGTCGATCGGGTTTTCGGGTCGTTGGTTCGGGTTGATCAACCCTACCCATGTTCACCCTTAAGAGCCAAATTTTGAAGACAGATGATTAAAAAGCGCGTGAACAGAGATTTTAATTCATCACTAATTTGCGTCAATTTAAAGCCCTCCAGTACTTGTGTATCTCTTTTACTGAATTTTTACATTTAATGATATTGTTCTGGACTGGATATGAGTTCAAAAAATTAGAGTAACTTGATCCGTCAAGCTAGTCTTTAGACGTACAATGCATAGAGAGTCACTCACTTATTGAGAATGTCTCACTTAACAAAAAAGAGGAGATATCACTTCACTCAAAAAGAGGGGACAGATCATACGGAACAACAATTCTTTACACTGTAAAGGGATAGAGCGCAATACGCACTGATACGCTCAGACTCCTTACACTTTTTATACACTCATACGTCTCTATATAAAGACTCAACAAAGAGGACAAATGTATGCATTAATTTCATTGCCCAATATCTTCCTCGAGTTACCACTGACTTGAGCGTTGAAGTAATTTTTGCAGGTATCCACTCTTCACTCCTTATACAGTTGCAGGTGTGCTACAGAGGAGTCTACCATTGTTTACCTTATCAGGTAACTCTCAGAACCCAGTTCTAAACATTAACGTCGTCTATGAGAAAAGATAAATTTTTACTCCTAATACCACTCTCAAAACTCCACAAACCACTGCCACAATAGTGAACATAAGAATGAGACAAACTCCAACAAACCAAAACCAAGTTTCGATAGTGCACAACCCACCTCCAGCATCAACCCTTGCTGCCATTGAACCAGCCTTACCTCGACCAGAACCCAGGCAAGACTGGCACGAGAATTCCTCCACCAGAGAAAATCTCCCCCCGCTTCTCGAGATAGTTCTGAAGAGACAACACTTCAGTTTTAAAATGGTGCATTCCAAAGATGTTAAACAATGGTCATTAGCATTGCGAAATCTGGTGGGAGATAACCACTCCCATCCTAAAGTAACCCGAATCATAAACACTATTTCTTGGGGATTCACGGGCAGTAACGAGTCATCAAATGCTAGAAAAATGGTCGTTCGAGCAGTGATGAGTGTGACTTCCCTAGCATAATCTAAATCGAAAAGAGGGTCAAAAAAAGCCCCTCCGATCTCGTTTTTTTGACGAGGACTGCGGGAACACCATCCCAGACCATGATGACCTCATGGTCATCACAGGAATAATTATCAATGCCGAGGTCCGAAGAATGTTCGTGGGCTAGGGAAACTCAACTGACATCATGTTCTTAGACTTATTCAACAAGTTAGGATTATCGAAGGAAGAACCCAGAAATTTTCGACGTTTCTAGAAAAATCCAGAAATTTTTGCAAAAATCACAAATATTGAAAAATGACTATCCATCACAAAACAAACAATTTTCGGGGTGTTTCACTGACTTTGCTCAGTGTACACGTAAAACAGAAAATATATTAAAATATTTAACATTTCTGAAAAATTCTAAAAAAATTTTAAAAATCATAAATATTATAATAATTATTTATGATTAAATAAATAATTTTTGGGGTATTACAGTAACCGAAAGGACAAGGCTCAAAACGTTCAAAACTGAAGCAACGCATGATGCCATGAAGGGACACGTGAGTCAAACACCGGACCCTTAGCAAATCCCTCACTGAAACGACACCCCGGATATCTCTCTTAGAGTGAACCACAACGGACCCCACACAGCATAGGAGCAACTAACTATCTACCCTAGAACTTGGGATGATGACGTAAGCAGAGTGAGTCAATCCAGATCACGACCTTACTCACGTTTCCCGAATTTTCAATATGATACATCACAAACCTCGGCCCTTTGAGAGAACAACGAGAGATCCAACATAGAACATTATGACTTAGATCATCTTGTCCATTGCACGCCATATGCTCTAATTGAACATGTATCTTGACACTTAGTTGTCTCATCCAATTGCTAAACTGGGGACAACTGTTCTGGACTAGGTATGGGCCCAGAAAATTAGAGCAACCTGACTCGCTAGGCTGGTCCTTAGATGTGCAATGCATAAAAAGTCACTCACTCACCCACTAAGCATGTACCCCTAACATAAAAGAGGAGACACCACTCCACTTAAAAGGAGGGGACAAATTATACGGAACAACGATTTCCTACACTGTAAGGGGGCAGAGCGCAATACGTACTGAAACATTCAGACTCCCTACACTCCATACGTCTCTATATAAAGACTCAACAAAGAGGACAAAGGTACACATTAATTTCATTATCCCCTATCCTCCTCAAGCTGCCACTAACTTGACTATTGGAATGTCTTTTACAAGTACTCACTCCCTCACTCCTCATACGATTGCATATGCACTACAAAAAAGTTTACCATTATTTATCTCTCAGATAATTCTCATAACTAAATTCGAAACATATATTCATACTTTACTTTTTCCTCTTACGCACAGTTTATGTAGAATTTCTTTCCCTGAAATCAATATTTAACTTAACCATATAAATCTTTATAAAACTCCATCTTCAACGATCCAATGGTGACTTTATGTTCACCCCTTCCCAGTGACCCAGTCTCAAATGTGACTGGACCACCCGTGAGCAAGCAGCATCTGCACCCACCTAGATTATTCAAAGTATATGCCACATAAATTTTTGGGCGAGAATTTTTTATTTACGTAAATTAATGTTTTATATATATAAAAAGTTGTGTTAATAAAATATATATTTTTATATATATTAAAAAGTAATTTACATATTTAAGATAGATAAATCTCACCTCAGACTCTCTTTTGTTTCATTCAGAAACGGTATTATTAAATTATTAGTATATTTTTAGGTCATCATTATGTTCTCCCTCTTTTTTCTTTTTGACATTATTTTGTGTCATTAAACTATTCTCCCAAGAGTGTGAAAAGAAGACAAAGATAGAGATAGGTGTGGAAACAAAGAACAATTTTCCCACACCTTATCGGATTTCATTTCTTTTATCCATAAGTTTTCCCAATCAAAACCGAGCAATTGACATTCTCAAAAGATTCCTCGTTCAGAAAAATCACATACAATTCTGATCTGATCAACAACCACAAAAGTCACACCCCCACCACTCCGATCAACCGCGAAAGTCCAACATTAAAACTTGTGTGTGTGTCTGTGTTTCTATTTTTTCCCCTTAAATGAGAAAGCCCCTTCATTAGATAATCTCTGCCATGATCACAAAACACCCACTTCTGATCCTTTTAGTTTTAGGTGTATTAACCTTCCTCTTCCTCCCCATAATCACAGCCCAAGTAAACTACCGCGAGTGCCACCAAACATGCGGTTCACCCAAACGCTTCCCTTATCCTTTTGGGTTCTCCTCCGGCTGCGCAATCCGCCTCAACTGCACCCCCGGAGGTAAAATCTTCATCGGTGAATTCCCAGTCCAATCCGTAAACCCAGACAGCATAATCTTGAGCATCAAAGCCCAATGCAATCGCCCATTAGATAGCTTCCACCAACTCTTCAGTCACAAATACGCACCCACCTCAGGAAACGTTATCCTCTTAAAAAATTGCACGGAAACGCTCTCTCCCTGCACCATACCAGAGACCCTCCTGGTGCGGTCTCACTTTGAGTCTGAGGATTGCAGCGGCAGAGGCAACTTGAGTTGCTACTTCGAGAACAGCACGACGGGATTCATCAGTGACCAGAAATTGGAGCGACTTGGCTGCAAGTACTTTATGTCTTCGATATCGTCGGAGGATTTGAGAAACAATTCCAGTGCGGCGGTGTCGTTGGAGGTAGCGACGATAGAGCTTGAATGGTGGCTTCAAGGAGATTGCAAATGTTCTGATGATGCCAATTGTACCCAACTTATGTCCCCGGTTGATGGAAAGTTCGGATTCCGGTGTGGATGCAAGGAAGGGTTCGTCGGCGATGGGTTTTTGGCCGGAACAGGCTGCCGGAAAGGTCAGTTCTTGTTGGTGGTTTTTTCTAAATTTTTTCTAAAAATATCAACATAACAATTTTTAAAATAATTTTTAATTAAAACTTGAAGCTTGAAAGTGGTTTAATTGTGGATTGGCTTTCTCACACACAATGAGCTCCATGTTCGTTCAGCCTTTGTAATAGTTTAATTCATAAGAATTAGACATTTAACCGTGTTCCGTTATCACCCTTTCATGTTGATCAGATGGCATTATTATGTTTAAAAATTAAAGTACATAGCGTAGCACTATCCAGGTAATAACAACAAAGTTAATGCTTCTCTATCAATAAATAATAAATAAATAAAGCAAAGGTTTCAAGCCTATAGTCGACACTTCATTAATCAAAACTTTTTCTTTGTCTTCGTTGAATGTTTACAAAAGCTTAATCATTTAAATCCTTTTCTGCATATTTCCACCGACGGCTTCATTATTCTTTTGCTCTTACGATGAGTGACATAAGTTGATCGTGGACTTTTCTTTCTGTCTTGGCAATATAGGAAATTCTCCATGTTGAAAATTATTCGTTACACATGCACAATTAAAAAAATCATCGTTTCTTTGATTCTTTTAGTTTTATTGTATATATACTGTCATTATATCTCTTACTAATAGTTTATGATACATATCTTGCAGTTGAGATGTGATATTTTTTATAATTCATTCATTTTTATACAAACTTTAAGTACAAGTAAATGTTTTTTGTAAGTATATAATATAGTAATTAATGTTAAAAGTTTATTAGAAAAAGAAAAATTATTGATCTTAAGCAATTTAAAATTCTATCATAATTATAAATGTTAAAAATACATCTTAATAATTAAAAATAATAATTATTAAGTAAAACAGTATTTTCTTTTACAAAATACAGTTTTTTTTATACTAATTCATATATAGTGTAGAACTTCAGATCTATATAATAACCAATTTGCTAAGGTGGATTCTTAAATCATGTGAGCGCCTCTCGGCCGTAAAAGATTGCCACAAAAGGACGCAAGTAGGACCCGGCAGCAACCAGTGAAGAGACCAGGGAAATAATTAGTGGACCAGAAACATGAGTGCCACTTAATTTATTGGTGCAGCCCATGATTACGGGGGAATTTAAGTCAACCAGACTAATCAATTAGCCTGTTGGTCAAACTTTCTTTCCATAATTTGGTCCGTGAAGGCACTTTTTCTTTTTTATTTTTTTTCTTTCCATTTTTGTCTATATATGAAGTTTGGGCATGGAGAAATTCTTAAATGTTATTATAATAATAAGAGATTTATCTTTGAGTTTTATTAATATAAGTGCTCTAAGTATTTGAAATAATTTTTTATAAAGAATAAAATATTTAATGTATTAAGAATTAAAAAATATTTTTTATATAAAACTTCTTATTTTGAGTTCTGTAACAAAATTTTTATTAAAAAAACCTTTATCTTATTCTATATCGTAAATTAATTTTGTGAGTCATCATTATTTATAAAAATAAGAGATTTATCTTAGAGTTTTATTAATATAAGTGCTCTAAGTATTTAAAATAAAAATTTTTCTATAAAAAATAAATATTTAATGCATTAGAAATTTAAAAAATTATTTTTTATGTAAAACTTTTTGTTGAATTCTTTAACAAGTGTCTTTATTAGAATTTTTTTTTATCTTATTCTATACCATTAAATGTGTACTACATTAATTTTATGAGTCATCATTATCTCCTATTTCAATTACATTTTTAATGTCATAACTTATTTGTTATGTATTAAATGGTATAAAAAAATAAAAATTTCTTGCGTCTAAAGTACCTAATAATTCATTGCCCAGAAAAAAAGGAAGTTTCACCTAAAAGTCTATGGATTTGTTTAAAATAGGGTATTAATTTTTTTTTTACAAAAATATTTTTTAGAATTAGGCCACAAAAATTATTCTTGTGAATTCTTTAATCTTGACATATGACTTACTTCTAATTGAACTGAAAAAATAAATTAATCAAGATATATACAAGTTGATCTACACCACCTCTAAACAATAAAAAAAAAATCATAGAGTATTAGTATCTTTCTTTCTTTGTTTTTTTTTTTTAACGTATCATATTTTAGATGATTTATTAAATATTTATTAGATGTTGTTTTTTTATAATAAAATGAAAATTTTATAAAGTAAACCGACAATCAATAAATCGAGTCTATCCTAGTTGAGGATTTGCAGCTTCGGTAGTTTTAGGACTTCCGATAATCTCGCCTCATGACCCATAAATAGTAACTAAGCAGGACTGAAATTTGGAAGAAATGTCTTGCTCTTGCTCTTGCTCTTGCTCTGGTGCATTTAAGAATTTTTCATGAAGTTAACTGTCTTTTTCTTTTATTGGCGAATTTATAAATAGAAATAAATAAAGAAGGATGGAACCATTTGGCTGTAAGTTTTGATTTGAAGTTTGAGATTAACAGGTCAGACATGGACTTACTAGCTGATTATTTAGCTATCAAGCTGTTGCCAATTGCTGTTAAACGAATTTAACCAAAGAACACAAGTTGGAGCAATCAGAGGATCAAGCATTGATTTCCTCAAAATATTTCGTAGTACAGCCACAAAGATCAAATTGTTCTGAATGAAAAATATACTCACTCCAAATTATCTTGCTGGTTTCAAAACTCTAGCCTCTGTAATAATGATCTTAATTCGATATAAACTTTATGCTTTAATATTTCGGGGTTACTAACTTTATCATGTGAATTTGGGCATGTAAACACACAGCCTCTTCAGCATGCAACCCAGCGAAGTACATGTCTGGCAGATGTGGAGGAGCAGCAAGATTTGTTGTCTTAATAGGAGGTAACTTTTTCTCATTTCATGTATGGATTGGAAAACCATTTGGGATTAGGAATATATTATCAACCACACATCTTTTTACCCTGCAGTTCTTTTAACGTTAGATGTAAAATAACTAATAATTACTCACGGCACGAATATGGAATATTAAATAAAGATTGAGATATTGCTTATTGGAAACTAGCATAATATACAAATTTACAAATAACCCTCTCAACGGAAGATAAATAAGCACTCATAACGTGGAAACTTGTTTTGCAGGATTTGTTTTTGGAGCTTCACTGATGATTACTGTGGGTTCAATTTGTTGTTTCTGTCGCCGGCGCACCAAATTGAGAGTCACAAAGAGCACAAAAAGGCGCTTTACCGAAGCTACGGAAAATTACAGCGTTCCTATCTATCCCTACAAAGACATTGAGAGAGCCACCAATAGCTTCTCAGAGAAACAACGGCTCGGAACTGGGGCATATGGGACAGTTTATGCTGGAAAACTTTACAATGATGAATGGGTTGCCATCAAAAGGATAAAACATAGAGACACTGACAGTATTGAGCAAGTAATGAATGAGATCAAGCTCCTTTCCTCGGTGAGCCACACCAATTTAGTCCGCTTGTTGGGTTGTTCCATAGAATATGGAGAACAAATCCTTGTGTACGAGTTCATGCCCAATGGAACACTAAGTCAGCATTTGCAAAGGGAGAGAGGGAGTGGGCTTCCATGGCCAGTTAGACTTACAATTGCCACTGAAACAGCACAAGCCATAGCACATCTGCATTCTGCCATTAACCCCCCCATTTACCATAGAGATATCAAATCAAGCAACATACTTTTGGACCACAACTTTAGGTCCAAAGTAGCAGATTTTGGTCTCTCTAGACTTGGGATGACTGAAATATCCCACATTTCAACTGCCCCACAAGGAACCCCTGGCTACGTTGATCCACAGTATCATCAAGACTTTCACCTTTCTGATAAAAGTGATGTATATAGCTTTGGCGTCGTTCTTGTTGAGATCATATCAGGACTGAAAGTGGTGGACTTTTCTCGTCCTCATAATGAAGTTAATCTGGCTTCTCTTGCTACAGATAGGATTGGGAAGGGGCTTTTGGATGAGATTATAGACCCATTCATTGAGCCTGAAGCAAGTAATGATGCTTGGACCCTTTCCTCTATACACAAGGTGGCTGAGCTCGCATTTAGATGCCTTGCATTCCACAGGGATATGAGGCCTTCAATGACAGAAGTGGCAACTGAGCTAGAGCAGCTCAGGCTGAGTACGTGGACAACTTTGGGAGACAACAATTTTACAGCTTCAACACAGGTGTCCTCTTGCTCTTCTTCCTCTAATGAAAGTGAGAAACCACTAAGTACCACAGTAAAGAAGGTTGAGCCAGAGGGTAAAGGTCATCTCAGGCTGCAGACTGGGCCCGTTACCTTAAACTCAATGGAAAGGCCCAACAGTACCTCCCCAGTTTCGGTGCAGGACCAAGACCTATGGTTGAGTGAACAGAGCTCTCCTTCGTCAAGTAGTTTTCCCAGTAAGTCATTTGATTGAGCTAAGACAGCTCTCTGTTTCATCAAATAGTTTACTACTAAATCATTTGATTGACCTCGAAAGAGGCAAACAAACAAGCCCTTCACCTTCACGTTTCATTGCCAAGGGAGGAGAGAGATGCTGCTGCAGAGGGATAGAATTCTTTTTTGTGTGAGTAAGATGACCGTCCCTTTGAATTTATTAAATTCTCTAGTGAGAAAGATTTTTGGGAGAATTATAATTTAGGAAGCCCTGGCAAACAAATTTTCAGTTAGGGGGGAAATTAACCAAGTCAGGATTCATGATTAATCCAAGTCATGCTTGATTAACCATCAATCAATCTTTAAATATGGATCAATCATTATACCTGACTTAGATCTTCCTAAATTGAAACAAATATTTGCCATGATTTCCCAAATCTTAATTCAGCCAAGCCCTTTCATCTCCTCATTGTTGATAATACGTGCTCATGTAATGTGGACGAATATGCTAAGACAGTAGTTTTGGATGATACGCAAGCTGTATGACATTACATAAATGATGCCATGCCAGAGTTGGCGTGCTATAGTCTTGTAGAATACTGTTATACAACTTCTGTTCCTTGGCATCCCTTTTACTTTTGCTATCCAATTTCCTTGGCATCCCTTTTTCTTTTACATTTGGGATTTGTTATCCGATTTCCTTATATGGCCTATCATAGTTTTGTTTGACGCCATAGAATTCTGCCCAAATCTCTAACCATTTGAGTTATAAATACGTCTGCATATAACATAACAGGAAAAGTCCACTTATAAATTACAGTAGAAAGCTTGAGAAACTCTTACCTTGTGAGAACTACACCTAGTCCTCTAAAAACATAAAAGGTTGAGAGTAAAGTATAACCACCGTTGAATTTAATTTAAAATATTATATATGATAAAGTTTAAATAAATCTGAATTACTAAGAATTTTTCACCAAGGAGCTATGAAATAACCAAGGAAATTACTCCGGTGCTCATTTTTTTTTTGTAGATTTGGTATTTAGATGAGTTACCAAATATTTTGTTATTTAGTTTTGATCCATTATTAGTGTAAAATAAGTACAAAATTATTTATATTATTATTTAATAATACATTGACATACATTAAAAAATTAAATTTTTATATAATTGTTTTATAGTCAAACTTCTTTTATTATTTGGTAATATATAATTAGATAATAAATCAAATAAGTTTTACACTTAAATGTGAATCAAAATTAAATTCACACAACATTGAGCTCGTTTGGATGTGTATTTTTAGACACAAAAAATCAAAATTAAATCCACACAAAATTAAACTTTTTTAAATAAAACATTTAGTCTCGATATTCGTCTTACCAACATTGCTATTTAATCACTATCATCTTGCTCCATGGGCAACCCAAAGTCAATCAAGCACATTGCCCTGAAGGTAGAACAATTTCCAAACATGAGAAATACTTTAACAAAAAAAAAAAAGTATACACATCATAAATTTAATACTTTCATAGTTTCTATTTAGAGGCAGGAATGATTTACTATCAGTGTATCACAATTCTGAAACCAAATGATATAGAAGGGTTAACTTATAATGTATCATTAGATTCTAACTTAAAACTAATTGGTATTAAGAGGAGTGATTCGAAAGATTGAAATGAGACGATGTGGGACTCTTAACACCCCCTCTAGGCGACACAGAAAGATGGGATCTTGGCTCTGAAACTAAACGATATAGAAGGGTTAACTTATAATGTATTGTTAGATTCTGACTTAAAACTAATTGACATTAAGGGAAGTGACTTATAATGTATTGTTAGATTCTAACTTAAAACTAATTGGCATTAAGAGGAATAACCCAACAGATATATAAATCGTATCCGAAAGATTGAGGCAGGCGATGTGAGACTCTCAACATGTATCACAATTATGAAACCAACAGATATAGATATTACTCTCTGGTTGTGAAAGATATCGGCGGGGAAGGTGGAGGGAACTGTTGTAGAAGCAATTTTAAGTGCTTGAGTTTTTTTTTAATCTAACAAAAACATAAAAAAAAATGTAAGTGCATCATGGATTTACCATACAGCAAGAAATTCCTCAAACAGAATATGTATGAAGCCCCATAATAAGAAATTTTAATAAGACATACCTGGAGCTATAAACAAGAACCGAAGATGAAGTTGATCAGGGAGGAGATGAAAGCCCAATAACTTCACCAAGAAATTCCTGATATCTCTTGGGAAGAACAAATGTGTGCCGCGTTGAACATTTTCCCAACTGTTAGGCCTTTACGTCAAATGCATTCCCTTGATTTGAGGAAGTTGTAACTATGAGTACATTGTTGTTCTGTGGCGGAAATTCACCAGTTGTAACAAAGGCACTAGCATAATCTTGAAATGAACCAGTGCTGCCTATTGCACAAAAAGGTTGCAATCACTTCAACCACCCCAGAATGCAACCCCAAAGCCACAAGGGAATGAAATTTGCAAGTTTTCAGAACTTGCAGTAGAGGTCTTGGTTCTACTATGGAATTGATTTGGATTTGGTGTGGTGTATGGAAATAGAGGCGAGGTTGGGCATTTTTTTTTAAGAGAAGAAACAAAGAAAAATGGAAGAAGACAGTACCTGCAATGCACATGCCATGAAATTCGTTATCTTTAACAGTCACTTAACATTTTCACTAAAATAAAAAGTTTAAGGGGAATTTAATGACACACAAAAAAAAAGTAAGATTACATAGCGTAAAACCACAGGATAAACTGTAATTTTCCCTTAAATCTACTACTATAATTCTTATTATAATTCTATCTCTTAATAAAATATATTAATGAAAAAAATTACACACAGAAAAAAGAAGAAACTGAGGATTCAAGTCACGTTTATGGAAAATCATAGCTATCCGTGATCATGGATCCAGATCAAAGTTAGGCCCATTGCAAATTCAACTATTGCAATATCCAGCCTACCATATGGAGCGGAATTGCGGAGTTGCGCTTCCACTTTGGATATCTTTCCCAATTGAGTTCAACTTGAAGGCTCTAAACTGAAGTCAAATTTAATAATAATTTTATGACTAGCCAAATTATTCTTTTTATTTTAAAGTGAATGGGCTAAATCTAAACGTGTCAAACAACATTTTGAGATATGCTATTCACACACAACATACACTTAACTTACGTATTTATTCACGTATAATATCTTAAGTTTAATCAAACTCATATTAAATAACATATAAATTTTAGGTTAAATTAACAGTCTCATTATTTGTCTAATTTTTATATTTTAATTTTTTTAATCTATTCACTCATAAACTCATACTATATATTCGTAAAATATTACAATCACATATAATATGATTTAACATTTGTCTCATATTGAGATACGGTGAACAAAAGTTATAAGTATTTTTGTTAGACAAAAACGTTTTGTCTTAAATTAAAATTTTGATCTTTATAAATTACACTCATTATCAATTAAGTTCTTATATATATATTTTTTATAAATCATTCCTCACACTTGTAAAAATTTTAAAAATAATCTTTGTTATTAATTTTTGTTATAATATTATTATAATATCATTAAGTAGCTAATAAAGTAAGTGTTTATTTATCTAATAAAAATTCTTTTGATACTCACTTTTTTAATAAAATATCAATAAGTTATTTATTCATTATATTATGTATTTATTTTTTTTAGTAAATATATTTTTTCAAATAAGTGCCTTTTTAGACTTTTTTTCTATAAAATATTTAATAAAATTAAATTAATGATATTAAAATAAAAATAAATAATAAAAATTATTTTTAAAATATTTATAAGTGTGAGTACTGATTAACAGTGTCTTACCCATGCAGCATGCATTCCAAATTAACAGTGTCTTCTTCGTTTTAGTCTTCAATATTAGAATGCTTGTATCCTTCCCTAATCCAATTTGAGCAGGAACTACTTTGACGAAGGGCGTGTTAAGCAACCTAGAGGCTATTATATTCTTTAATACCCTATATCAAATAATATATATATTTTTTTAATATTTTATCTAATACTATTAATTATAATATATTTTTTTATTATTTTTTTAATATAAATTAATTACGTCTTTTAAAAAAAAAACATTAAATAGTACTATCTAACCGTAACCCCGTGCCACCTATATATATGATATGAATATGAAATATCGATAAAGGTCATGATTGTTCAACGGTGGTGTCTCAGCAACACTTGCACAGAAATATATACTTTTTTAGAAAGAAAACAAAAAGGAAATCGGCACACATGCATCTGACATCTCAAGAAAATGTATTCATCAAGAGTACATGAAGCAGGAGCTTATAAACAATGAAGCTTAATTTTCATATCATTCTCATATAATGAAACCCTAAATGGGGAAAGGAGATGTACAAAGAAAGTCCATAAAAACATTTAAAAGCTTGCTTTCTTAAGGGAGGTGAGGGTAATGGAAGAACCTAAGGGAGATTTTCCCACTTGAATCCCAAAGGAATCGTAACGGAGAAACAACTCCACCACAAGAAGTCTAGAAATCAAGATTACGAAATCCTTGCCAGCACATTGCTTGTTACCAACGGTAGGACTCTCTGTCTCAGGCCCATTCGACCAAAGCACGTGCTTCAGCAACTTCTCCCCCTCACCCAAGAACCTATCCCCCACGAACTCCTCCGCTCTTTCGAATATTTTCGGATCTTTCGTTGCAAAAGGTTGGAACCCAAATAGCATCTCCCCTTCTTTCACTTGGAACGTGTTCTCATGACTCTCGATCACAAAGTCCCGCTTCGCCTTCCCATACTGCAACGGCACGGGCGGTTCAATCCGAAACGCCTCGTAAACCACCGATTTCATCAACGGCATCCGTTCCATCGCCGCCATCGTCACTTTTCCACCGTTAGATTTAACGGCGGACCTGATCTCCTCCGCCAACTGAGCGTGAAGCTTAACCCCCGCCCGTCCAATCCATTTCAGCACATTAGGGAAGAAAAGCTTCATGCCTCCAAACGAATTGAAGCACGTGGCGAATAAGAGGTTGTGGCAAGCTTCTTCTTTTGAGACACCAAGACGCACCGCTTCGTCGAGCACGAAGCCAGAGGACTCGTAGAAGAAGTCGTAGAGCCTCTTGTAATCTTTCTTGATCAGGGTCGGTGGGAGACGGAAGCTGTGGAAAATAGAATCTTCCAGAAGCTTCGGAAGGCCCAAGATCAGAATAGGACTGAGTTGGAACAGTACCCATTTTGTTACTATGTTTGGACCGTCACGTCCAAGGTTTGTGTCAGCGGGATTTGTCCCATAAAGAGAGCGAGCAAGGAAGTTAAACGCCGCTTGATCATGGGCTTCTCCGAAATTGGCTTTTCCATTGGCAGCAAGCTCTTTTTCCAAGGTATCGAAGAGGTTTGAGTAGCTTGAACGGAACTCGGAGATGACGTGGTTGCTGCGAGACTTGAGATGGAAGAACATGAGGCGCTTAAGCTGGTCGTGTTTTTGCTCGGAGGGGTCGAGGTAGGACAGGATTCGGTAGCCTCCGGTGAGTTCCAAGGAAGGAACGAAAGTACCGGTGAAAACGTCTCTCTTTTCGACCTTGGTGAGGTCGAAGAGGACCGGGAAGGTTTTACCGTCGAGCAAGACGACGACGTTTGGGTTGGAGGAAATGAATGGTCCAGGTGGCATGTTGGCACGGTAGACTGTTGAGTGGTACTTTTGGATTCGGGATTTGAAGTAGGTATCACGGCCTTGGTTGTAAAAATAGTCGAGGCGGTCTTTGATGGATCCAATAAAGGGGATGCCATAATCTCCGGGGATTTTGCGCAACGGAAGCTTATTGGGTTCAGCTACTGCTGGCGGTTCAGCTACTGTTGGCGGAGGTGGCGTCTCAGAGACTGAGGCTTTGATTGGACCAACAGAGAATGATGTCAATGGACATATGGAGGAGTGCTTGGAGGGTTTTTTTGTTAATGGAAATTCTAGTTGCAGGAAATGGGAAGACGCACAAGTAAATGATGCCATTTGGTTTCTCACTTCAGACCCAGTAAGGGGAGGGATTGCAGAAAGAGAAAAAGTAAATGAGGAAGAGGGTTGTTGATATTTCCTGGGTCTAATTGATATTTTGTATATCAAAGTCCTTTCCTTAGGCGGGGCCCATATAAAATTATATTATATAATAAAAGGCGGTTGCGCATAGGAATTGGAAAGAGAAGATTGAATTGGTTCCCAAAAAAATGGCTTATCTCGATATGAAGAGAGGCATTGAAAGTCTCTTTCCGGTCAGACCAGCCAGTGAGAAAAAGTATACTGAAAATACGTGATTGGCTCTCCAACTCAGTCGATCTCCCTTCAGTGTCTAGGATAGGAGTGACTGTTCTGAATTTCTGGGCCTTTTGATGACCACTGAAAACTGAAAAGCACAGTCGTCGAAGTTGTGCATTACTTATTTCTCTGTGAGGACTGTTCGTTTTCTTTTTTAAATTTTTTTTATTTGATTATATTAAGATGACAAAAATTATTCGTATTTGTTGAGATTTGTGGAGATTATTTGTGATAGAGTAAGAATGAGTATCTGTTTAATTAATAAATAAAAGCAGAGGTGAGAGTTTTACTACCCGTCCCGCGAGTATATTGTAAACCCGTTAGGTATGCCTCTTTTATTTAATATATATTATATATTATAATTTTTTTATTTTGAGATAAAATAAAAATATATATATTTTATTATTTTAAAATAAATTTTTTATTAAATAATATCATAATTATAAAATTTGTTAAAAATTTATATATTATTTATGTAATATTTATTTATATAAATTAATTATTATAAAATATAATTTAATTTAATTTATTATTTATAATATTTTTTAATTTTATAAAATTTTAAATCATTAAATAAATTTATAATATGTAGTGTTAAAATTTATTTTATTTATATTTTATTTTTAATTTATAAAATTTTTATTTTAAATTATTAATTACTTACTGATACGTATAAATACTCTTATCTAACCATAAAAATCATAAATAAATACTTATAACAGAGATAAAAACAGGGACGAGAGAAGTACTAGATGGCACCGCCCGCCTCATTGGCATTCCTAGGTTATACTCTTTGATAACTCGTTATTATTTATTTTTTTTCGGTACAGGAGTGTTTTATTTTAGCTAAAAAATAAAATAGAAAATTAGTCAACATAAAGGAGAAACAATAAAAATAAAATATTATAGCTAGAAAGTAATAAAGAAAATCAGTCGCTATAAAGAAAAAAATAAAATATTTTATTTTAGCTAGAAAATACTAAAGAAAATTGGTCGCCAAAAAGAAAAAAATACAAAAAAAAATTAACATATGAATCGTCGGTGCAACCATGATATGTTGTTTTTGTACCGAGCGTCTCCATCTTCAACGTCAATTCCAAATCTCGGTGGATTGTGGCCTTCATCTTTCGACATAGTCATTAGCGTGTTATATGGGAAAAAAGTAAAAAAAAAAACAAAGAAAAAAAGTTTGGTTTGATTTTGCTTTTCTTATTTGAAGAAGATTAAAAAAATAAAAAAAGAAGTTAGCTTTTCTTTTCCAGGAAAAATTCAGATTATTCAGTCTACTTAAAAACATTTCTTTTTTTTAGCTTGTATAAAACACCTCACATTTGAAAGTCCTGTTATATTCCTCTGTTGAATGTCACAAAAAAAAAACTCCATTGAAACTGAAACTTTCATGGCATTTTGTTCCTTAAATCCATAATCACTATAGTTGTCATTGGTGCCTTATATTAAGGGTCATGTGAATTTTACATTAAACATTTAAACTAGTTATCATTCTCATGCAATGCGAGTTTGGAATACATATAATGTTTTATTCTGGTTGTGTCCCCGTCTGAGAGCTTGGAGAGGGCTATGACGGTGAGGTTAAGGATGGTTGGTTATGGGGTTTTGTGGGTTTGGGAACTCATTATGGTGAATTGGAGGGATGTGTGTCAATGGGGGTGGTTGCTGTAAGAGAAAGAGAAGAAAATGGAAGTGGGGTTGCAAGAAAATGGAGACCCAAGTGTTTGTGAGAGGGAAAAGGTGAATGCTTGGAGTTGAATGGAGTGCAATGGTGCTGAGCATAAAAGGCAGAGAAAGTGCGAAACAGAAGGTGGAGGTGGAGGAAAGGGAACAAGAGGGAGATGGCGGAGAGAAATATAAAAAGATGGAGAAAGAGAGAGTGAAAGACCGTCACGTGAGAGAGAATGAAAGACGTGTTTAAATTTAATTAGCCAATTAAGAAGAGTTCTAAACACTTTTAAATTTAAGGGTACCACAAACAAATTAATGATAGAAATAAACAGTCAAAATAAGTTTGAAGAATGCCAAGGGATGCTTGAGCTTTTATACGCTCATTGATGGCCTGAGATACGAAGTTATATTTTAAAAGTTTTTCTTTTAATTTTTAAGAAATTTGAATGCAGGGGCGAGCTTACAAATGATCCATCGCTTGAAAACACTTCCTAATAAGTTTTATAATTTTTTTAAATATAAATTATCTATTTCATATCTGTTTTCTTTTTCTCTAATTTTGGCAAAACTGCGTTGTAATTGATCCATTTTCATTGAAATCATGAGGAGAATAAATCTTTTAACTTAAAATCTTAAACACCATAAAGGATTACTAAAAATATTTATTAAATTCACGTTAATTTTTTTTATCAAATTTAAGTCAATTTTATTATATGTATAAATAGATATTATGAATTATGTGTCTCTTTAAATTGTATTATGAATAAATGTGTTAAAAAATAGATAATAATAACCATTTTCAAATTTTTATATTTGTTTATTTTTTCATATTCTCATATATATTAAATAGTCTGACTACATAAAAATGTTGACACTAAATTAATTAATGGAATTAAGTTAAAGGTCAAGCGGTCAAGCCGGTGCTCTCAGTCTTTGTTCTCACTGCCGCTCAAAAGTAGTATTCTATAGAATAATGATAATTTCATACTATTTTTTTTAATACACCACTTTTCACTTGTGATTATGTGAAAAAAATATAAAAAAGTAATATAATTAATAATATAAAAAATAATGTAAAAAAAAAAGCGTAAAAATTATTCTATTATGAACTTGTTTGAGAAAAAAAATTATAAATTATACTTGATAATTGATTATTATTATAATTGATTATAACAAATCGATTATTGTTATAATCGATTATAATTGATTTATTTTTATATTTAAATGTATTAATTGTAAAGTGATTTTAAGTTAATATGATTCATTTATATGATATAAAAAAATCACTTTTATACATTAAATTATTAAAATGAGTATAGAATGATTAAAAAATTATTTAATTGAAACAAAATAATTTTTACATATCAAAGAATCATAAGCTAAAGATTGAAATAATTATGATTATTAATTAAAAAAAAATTTACATTAAATTTCATGTAAAAACTTTTTTAAAAAATAATTTTTTTACCTAAATATAATAATTATTTCATAAAATAATTTAATCTTTTAAAAATAACTATTTGAAAAAAAATTTATCTTTCCCAAACATGCTCATATTGTCGAAGCAAATGCTAATTGCATTTTGTACATAACTATTAAACCACAGTCAGAACGCAGCGTTCCATCCATATAACCGACCTTTGGGTTAGGTTGGAGGGTGGGGCCCGTCCATCAAATTTGGGAATCTGGGATGATTCAACCTCCATTATGGCATTATCCATTAATTGTCCCAGCTAGTGTTTTGGGTTGGGTTGGAGGGTGGGGCCCGTCCATCAAATTTGGGAATCTGGATGATCCAAACTCTATTATGGCACCATTAATTGTCCCAACCAGCGTTTTTTTAATAAGATTACCAGTTATTTTCACATATTCAGCTCAACAAATACAAGTAAAAAAGCTCAAAACATAGAGTTTGTCTAATATAAACCTTAAAATATATAGTTAATTGATAAACTAATAATAATAAATTATTAATTTATTAATTAAAAAATTAATATTACTTAAAATTATATTAATTTTAATTAGTAATAATTAAATTTACATAAATTTAATTAAATTAAATTTTTATGAATAATAATACATATAAAAAATTTACAAATTTTAAATGATAATATTTAAATATACCTAAATATGCATATAGATCTTGTCAAATAAAAAAAAAAGATAATACATTCATAGACTCAAATATAATCAATTCATAATAACAAATTCTCAAAACACGAACCTTACTATGATGAACACATTATGTTTGGGTTCATAGATGCATCATTTTTTTATCGATAATATTTATATGTAGATCTGAGTGTATATAAATATTATCGGTTAAAATTTATAAAT
The DNA here is from genome assembly GCA_029884595.1 of Ormosia semicastrata. Lineage (NCBI taxonomy): Eukaryota > Viridiplantae > Streptophyta > Magnoliopsida > Fabales > Fabaceae > Ormosia > Ormosia semicastrata. The sequence goes on along the minus strand of JAQQTO010000046.1, from coordinate 7,366,117 downwards.
TTTATATATATATAATTATTTATTAAAAAAAGTAATTTGACTAAAATTGTGTATAAATTTAAATATTATTAATTAAAATTTATAAAATTTTAAGTAATTAATTTTAATAGTTGATTTTTTAATTAATAAATCAATAATTTATTATTATTGACTCATCAATAAACCATATATCTTGAAGTTCATATTAAACAAACCCCTCAAAACACAAATGCTTCTATGCTCCGACCACAAAATCGAAACAACTTTCATGATGCCGATCAGCCCATCCACCACAAGCCTTTTGGTGCTTTATGCTCCACTATTTCGTTGCTATGACCCATGAAATAAGGAGAAGGTTATTATGAAATTATTCTGTTTGGGTATATTGGTGAATTTTTTTATTATATATTTGATAGTATTTATATGTAGATTTAGGTGTACATAAATATTATCAATTAAAATTTATAAATTTTTTATATATATAAGTTATTCGTGAAAAAAATTTGACTAATTTTTTATATAAATCTAAGTATTATTAATTAAATTAAATTTTTTTAATTTTAATTATTAATTTATTTTAATAATAAATTAATGAATAATTTATATTTGAACTATCTATGGACCACCTACAGTGATCCATATTAAAATTCTCCATTAAACAAATGTGCTCCTATACACGCGAAACTATAATATTTTATTTGTGGTCAAAGAGTATAATTTTAAGGACTAAAACGTAAGTAATTTCTTTTGATTATAGGACAATTTTAGAAATTTTTTTTGGGGTTTAAAATTGAGTAATTTGACACCATAAATTTACCAAATTATACATATTTATTCTTTATGACAATTTTTTGCATATACAAAGAGCGTTAAATCTACACTACTTTACATAATTTGTGAAGTTCATAAAATCGAGATGTTAAATTTTAAATCTTAAAGAATTTTTCTAATATTAATCTATAGTTTAAATGAACTCTTTATATTTTTATGATTCCAGGATACATTATGCTCGGTTCTTACAATTACCTTTACTAATATTATTTGTTTTTAAATGATGTTTGTTTAACAATACTTTGTAGCAGGATGGTCAAAACAACTTCGATTTTATTTTTATGAGGTTTTTTTTTTCAATTTGTAATTAGTAATTAGTGATACCAAGAAAGTAGGTGTTCTTTTTCCTTGTGTGTGTTTCGATAGAAGATTTTGAGAAGGAAAATTATTTTTTGAAAGAATTTAAAATTCCTTATAAGGAAATGTTTTGTTTGGATTCTTAATAGAGATATTTTTAAAATTCTAGAGTATTTTAATAGGATATGTTATGACCTAAAATAAAGAATTTAAAATACCAACTAGTTAGGAGGAATTTCTAAACCCCCTTACTTTCTCTGTCTTCCCTCCCTTAACCCCTACTACTGCTACTGCTATTGGTTGAGCACAGGACACGATGGATAACAGTGAATGAACTCACGGAGCACGCGGTGAAGGATGACGCCTAGGCGCGCAATAGTTACGGACCCCGTATCAGATCAAATCCTATTTCCACCAATAGTCAAACCCATTTCCACCACCCGCCACCACGTGCTCCACTCCTATGGAAGCAACCGCCCTTAACCAAGTCGTAACTAACAACTGTCAAGTCGTGACCCAGGCCAAGAAGTCGTCTCTGTCGTCCCAATTCTGCGTGCTTTACCACCATCGTACCATCTTGTCACCGTTTGAGCTTCATCGCAACCCAAAATGAAATGTCATCGCGCGCAGTCATCTCTATTTAGTGTACAACTCGCGTCCTTCACACCTTAAGTTGTCATGACTTCCACCATAACCATGTGAACCACCATTAAACTTAGTCTCATAACCTCCATAATACCAAACCTAGACCCACTTAGTCTCAGATCCTACCATGAATTATTGCTATTCACCACTATTTCTATCGCAAATAACAGCACACATATCACCTCCATAATGCAAAACCTATGTCCTCCTTATCTGCTCCGCCTCCATATCGTGTCATTGGTTCTCTGCTAGTGATTCTCAATAGCAATAGTGCTTGAAAGAAATTTTGGAATTTCACAAATAATAATTATACAAATTAAGAATTTTGAAAATGATAAGAATTTGATTGATGCAATTTAATTACTTTACATTTTAAATTCCCTAAGGGTGTGTTTGGATGAAGTATTTAAGGGAAGTAATGTATTTTAATAAGGGATTTAAAATGATTTATTATAAATAATTTGTTTGGATATCTTATCAAATTATTTTAAAAATTTTAAGTATTTTAATAGGGTATTTTATTAGTTTAAAATGAAAGAATTTTAATTTCCTTCGTTTAGGTAGAATTTCTAAAATCCTCTGTGCTATCTCGTTCTCGTGCCCTCCCATTCACCCCGTTTTCTCCCTGCTCTCTCGTGGCTCCGTTCTCTCCCTTCTCTTTCGTCTCAGTCACACGCCGCACGCCACCACCGTAGCACCCAGAGCCACCGTGCGCTGCCCCATCTCGAACCCAACCCACCACCACGACACCTTCATCCACAGTCATCCTCAGTAACTTCTTGTTTCTGCAGGTTCATAACTTCTTCTTTTGCCCCTTTTGGTTCCTTTTTCTGAATCTGTTGATCTCTCCTATGCATGATTTATTTGTTTTGTTGTTTTGGGTTGCATTTAGATTTTCGTTTAATGGCCTGAATTTGTAAACCCTGATTTCCACTCTGTTTAAGAATCGTTGTGTAATTTGCTGTTATTATGAAACCCGGTCTAGGGTTGTGAGCTATTTCAATTTGATTGGGATTTTTGTTCCTTGTTTTGCTATTATTTATTAGTTGTTACTGCAGATTTTGTTAGATTTTCACGAAATTGAGGTTTTGTTGTTTTTGTCCTAAGATTTTTATATCTAACTTTTGTTTTAATAAATCTGAGACGCTTAGAGGGATGGAGGGCTCTGTTGGGTTTTGTGATGTATCTGAAGTTATGGGAGGAGGGAAAGAGAGAGCACAAGGCATGAGAGCTCAGTTGGAGTTGGAGGAGTGACATTTTCTGATATTTCAAAGATAGTAGAAAAGCTTGTTGTTGAGTAAGATGTAGTGGACTATGTGAAAGCTTCTTCCAAAGGAAATAAATAGATAAGAGGAAATCTGTCAATCAATTCATTGTTCCTTGCTGGGCCTGTTATGCTATAATGAAATTGTCTCAAAAATGAATCTAGATGTGCTTGCTTATATTCTGGATGTGAACACCCTTTTGTAGAATTTTTGAGTTCTTAATGGTAGATTATTATGTATGCGTGAACTGCAGTGCAAGGGTTAGGAGTTAGGACAATTTATATCACTTGGCTCATATTATATATGAAATGTGAATAAGAAAATAATTTGTGGATCCTGTCGATAAGTTATCTATTAACTATCATCTTTACATTAGGAAAATATGATTTAAGAATCTTTAAGAACTTGATAAGATAGATATAACTCTGTGTTACTTGTACCATTGTTGCCTTTTATTTTTTCAAGTTGAGGGGTTCAGTGTCTTAAAGCTAGGAAAAGTTACCAGAATATATTCTTATCTACACCTTCTGTATTATTACGTAGTAAAGGGACTAATGCTGGGTTCTCTTTGTTTCAAGCTGACTTTGGATTGATACTTAAATTCTCACACCCTGTTATTCTTTGATATCTTATCAAATATAGCTAGGACTTTTTTTCTATTGTGATTCAGACTTTTTAAGCTATCTTCTGTTTAGTTTACTTAAAAGCAAATGGATTAGTAAATTGACCTGAACTTACCACAAATTCTGGGCTAGTATGAGTCAGAAGCTTGAAATATATACTATGTCATTGTAAATGGGAATGATATCTATTATAGACACTAAGCTTGAAATGTATACTATGTCAAAAGCTTGAAATATCTATCTAATTTAATTTTGAATATGACCTCTTTAATTTCCTCTATCATACTTTTTGTTGGTTAATTTTATTTTATTATAGACACATGTGCTTAGGTAATTAACTGTACCAATCATAGTTACACATTTTTCTCTTTATGTAAGAACCAAAGTATATCCCACATGGCCCCAAATCCGCTAATCATAAGCTATAACATAGCAAATCAACCAAAATGAATGGAAACAGTTACAGTTAACAATTGTTATTTTAGATTTTCTTTATGTGCTTCTTGCATAAAATCTTCATTCTTCATTGTTATTAATGTTATGTTATATGTTGTGGATTGTGAAGAAATGGATACTAGTGCAGTTGGTACCTCAGTTATTTCAAGAAAACGTAAAAGAAATGAAGAAGAGAAGGCAAAATTTGAGGAGAAAATAAAAATCATTGTTATTAGTGTGATTGCTATGCTCATGGGTGTAATAGCTTGGTATCATGAGAAATATTTTGTTAAGGAACCAGCCCATAATTGGGAATTGGATAAGCGCAGTTTCCTTAATCGTCTATATAGGGGAATAGAAAAAGATTGCATTGAACAACTACGGGTCGAAGAAACGAGACATTTTTTAAACTTTGTAGAATTTTACAAGAGAAAGGGGGATTAGTAAGAACAAAAAATGTCCCTACAACTGAAGTCAGGCAATGTTTTTACATATCCTTGCTCACAAGCTAAAGTACAGAGTAGTGCAATTTAGTTATTGCAGATCCAAAGAAACTATAAGTAGGCAATTCAATAATGTCCTATGAGCTATCATGAAAGTGAGCAAGGAATATTTGAAGTTTCATGACTATAATCTAAAGGGCTCAGAGGCAAACAAATGGAGATGGTTTGAGGTAACTTTGTCAATTGTTAGGCTAAATGTTTTTAGATGTTTATGATTTGAGGAATATTTATGATTTTTAAATGTTTTTAGAATTGTGTTGGAGCACTTGACGGGACACATATTCCAATAACAATTGCTGCTGAAGATAGGCCTAAATATCGTAATAGAAAGGCTGATATCTCCACAAATGTGTTAGGAGCTTGTGGTCCAGATTTAAGGTTTATTTATGTGTTACCCGGGTGGGAAAGGTCAGCAGGAGATTCTCGAGTATTGCAATATGCTTTACGTCGTCAAAACTGTCTCCAAATTCCAAATGGTAATATCTTGAAAATAATGATACTTTATTCAATATATTAAATACAACTCTAATTTTCTTAAAAACCATTGTAGGTAAATACTTTCTTGTGGATGCGGGATATACTAATGGTCCGGAATTTTTAGCACCTTATCGAGGGACTAGATATCATCTTAATGAGTGGACTGGAAACATCCCTCAAAATTACAAGGAGCTATTTAATCGTCGTCATGCAAGTGCAAGGAATGCGATTGAAAGATCATTTGGGATATTGAAAAAAAGATGGAGTATATTAAGAACTCCTTCATTTTTTTATATAAAAACACATATAAGAATTATTAATGCTTGTTTCATACTACATAATTTTATAAGAGATGAGCAACAAAGTGATCCAATTTTAGAAGTCTAAGACTTGGAACTTTTATCTGTTGTTGATGAAGAATTAACCAATCAACAAGGGGAAAGAGTTGCAAGTAATACCATAGATGAGGTCACAGCTATTCAAGTCACTGAGGAATGGACAAGATTTCGTGACACTTTAGCAATGGATATGTTTGCTCATTATCAAGTTAGGGGAGACTTTGCTTAGGAAGAGTCTATTGTAGTAGCTTTTGCCTTTTTGTTCTTTTTATATGTAATTGACTCTATATTCGTGTTTTATGGTACATTGTTTGTAATTAAGATTGAGATTTCAGAGACTCTATATCTGTGTTTTATGGTACTTTGTTTGAATCTATATTCACATTGCAATCTAAATCTTCTTCTTGTTGGTACCTGCCTGGTTGTTTTGGGATGGTAGGATAGCCACTTTGTGTACAAAATTTGAACTTGCGAGATGGCTAGCATAAATATTTTGTATGTTGCTTACATAGCTTGGATATTTTGTTTACATAAGCAATCATCCTGAACATAGTAGCTTTTCTGTTTCTTCTTCTAGATTGTAATTGATTTATACTTTAAATTTCTCTACTCTTATGCTTGTACTATTAGTTATTAATTGATTTATAGTAGCCAGTGATTGACACATGGACCCAACATCATAAATGAGAATTTATGTCCTTAATCCTTATACTGGCAAGGAATCTTTATTTGTGGTTAGGTTGTGTATTTTCTGGTTTTGTAACTATTATGAAGTCATCCAAAGGAAGAGGCAAGGCAAAGGAAAAAAGAAAGATGACAAAAAGCAACATTGAGGACAAGAAAGAGAATACAAGAAGTTACTTCGTATGGAATTTGGAGATGGAACGCGTACTGGCTGATGTACTTAGAGATCAAAGGAATTTAGGCAACAAGAGCGATGGAGCTTGGAAAACAATGGCATACAACACTGCAACTCAAGAATTATCTACTCGTTTCAAAGTTCAGCTTGTTGGAGAAAATGTCAAGAACCGTATTAAGCTTTGGAGAACGTGGTATGGCATTGTTAGTGACATTCTTAGCCAAAATGGATTCGATTGGGATGGCACGAAATACATGATTTCAGTTGAAAACGAAAATGCATGGAATGAGTATATCAAGGTAAAGGTTTTTTTTAATGCTATTATTATTAAATTCAAATCATTTTTTTGTACTATTATTAACATGTTTCCTTTTGCTTTCAAGTCACATGAAGAGGCTAAACGATTCCGGTTTAAGGTGATTCCAAATTGGGATGACATTATAGACCTATGTGCCAAAGATAGGGCCACTGGAATTGGAGCGGAGACTACACGTGATACAGATGATGTCATGAGTAAAGAAGCAAATGAAGAGGATGAGGTTGATAGTGTTAATATTGATTTGGAAGAACCAAGCTCTGCAACAAAGAAAATAGGACAATCTTCATCGTCTACTTCCATGCAATCCCGAAGAAAAAGTGGAGAAAAAGATGAGATAGTTGCTTCAATGAGAGAAGTGGTTGAGTCATTGAAAGAATTTGTACAAGCAACTACAAAGAAGACGGAGGAGAAAGATGTTAAAGAAGTAATGAACGAGCTAGATAAAATACCTGATCTTGATAACCCACATTGGTTGAAAGCTATTAATTGGTTGACAGAAAATTCAAGTCAACTAGTGGTTGTGAAAGCTCTTCTAATAGAGAAGAAGAAGGATTACATCTTGGCTTTTATGTCTTGATGCCAAGTTGAAAATGTGAGAGTTGATATTACTTTGTTTAATTACATATACACATGATGTTGAGTTCATATATTTGATATGTTTGTTAGGCATTTACATAATGTTGGGTTCACATGCCCATTAATATTTGAGATATTTTCAATGTAGCTTAAATCGTGTTATTTTATTTTTATTGATAAGGCATAAGTTTGCACTCATAATGGTATAAGTTGTACTTATAGATTATCTATGAAAAAATGATATATTAATCTTTTTATTTTATGCAAATTTTTCAAATTTTTAAAAATAAAAATGGTATAGGTTAAGGATAGTTATAGTGAATGTTTGCATTTAGTATATTTATATAGATGTGAATGAGAAAAGCAAGATCAAATTTAGCGTTTTTTAAAATCAAACCAAAAAATCAAAATTTAATCAAAGCTTAATAATTTTTATAAAAAATGTTATATGATATTTATTTTATTTTGTAAAATTTTATATTAAAATCCTAATTTTACAAAAATATCTTAAAAATAAATTTTACAAAAGTCTAGAATTGAATTGATTTATCCAAACAAGATATTTAAAATTTAAGAGAATTTAATTGCTTTATCCAAACAAAATATTTTACAAATAAAAAAAATTAAATTGATACAATTAAAATTCTTTAAATTTTAAATACTTTAAAATTTTAAAATATATTATCCAAACACAACCTAAAAGTTTAGAATACTCCGTTCAAACACAAAATTAATTCCACAAGTATATAACATATATGATGAGGGTACAAAGTCTCAATCCTCTAATATTTCAATAATCACCTTCCCTTGATTCGAGTTTGAATCTCAAGTGCACAAAAATAATAATAACTTCTTCGTAAAATATAATTTTCTGTAAATTATGTTGTGTGGTCACAAATAGTTTTAGTTAGTTTTTAATAATAAATGATATTTGAATCTGCAGAGAATGGAAATTTCAAAATCGTATTATGCATGAAACTCATTATAAGAAAAATTCATATTTCTTCCATTAACTTTAATATAAATTTTATTTTCATCTAACAATTATATTATTTTATTTTCATTCCATTACCCACATTTATTTATTTGGGTTTGCATCCCTACAATATTTATTTAGCAATGGTTAGTTATAATAAAAATTAGATTGTAATTCTAGATAAATTTTATTTGTAATGTTAAGGGTTTAAAAAAGGAAAATACTTAGCAATATTTATAAAATTATTTTTTAGGCGAATATTTTATAAAAAATACCGGGATAAGTGTTGCCCACCCCACTTGTATACTAGCCTACTAGGCTACAAAATGCTGACAGGAAATAGAGGGTTTTAGGAGCAGAAGATAGCGTGGCAATCCCATTGCCCTAAAACCCTAAATTCAACAAATGGAAATTCAAACCCTTTGTTGCGGTCTTCCTTCTCAACCACTTGAATTCTCTAATCATCGTATAATCTCAGTGAGTATATGCTATAAACCTTAATCCACACCTGCGAATGAATTTTATCTGGTATTTTTTAACTATATTTACTTACTTGTGAACATTTCTTCGCAGTCACAAGCGGTTGGAACCCACGCCCCATTCACATATCAGAGACACAAATTTCGGTTTGGAAACGCGTCCAAGTGTACTGTTTTTTGTTTTCTTTTCATGTTGCATTTGTTCGGTTGTTAAGATTAAGAATAACACCTGAAAAGAAAAACAGATTTTTTTTGTTGTTGTAGCATTTTGGGTCTCTATTTACATCACAACCAGTCAACAACTTTATTTTTTTTATTTGTTAATTTCAGTTTTAAAATGGGTGATTAAAGAGCCTTCACCGTTGGGATTAAACAAAATTCAAAGGCCTCTTATACATGCTTCTGATTCCAATGTAAATGGCGGCTTGGAAGTTCATCCAAACCAAAGTTCTAGTGTGCCTGTTACTGGGTATAACGATGGGGTGGAGCCATTTCATGGTAAATCAGGTTCTGTTTCGTTTTATGGGTTGACATACCAGTCGGTAGAAGAAGGGAAATTGGAATCTGCCCCCTTCGAAGAAGAGGAGAGCTCTTTCTACTGGCTCTTAGCTCCTGCTGCGTTCGTATCATCTTTGATTCTGCCACAATTCTTCATTGACAATGTAGTTGAGGCTTTCTTTAAGGATGCGATTCTAGTAGGTATTTATAGAACTTTGTACTTTCTCTTACTGTCTTTGAATTTCGACCCTTCTGTCTTGTGCTTGAAATTGGTGATAATCGTTTGTGTTGTAGAAAGTAAAACTGCAACAAACTACCACAATATATGATGGTTGCAATTGTGGTTATATGTTGATGCCGCCCCTCTATTTTGTCTGCAATATGGTACATTGTTAAGGTTTCTTGCTGCTTTTAATTATCAAATTAATTATTGGCCTGATATAGTTGCAGAGTGAGATCCAAACTTCAAAAACTATTAGTTATTATATCATTAATTTTTAATCAAAACCACAATTAAATAAAACAATTTCTTTCAAGTGATCAACTGTCTCAGTTCTAATACGACCCTCTGGTTCTGTACAAACACTATCTGTCTATCACTGACTTGTATTGTGATATAATTGAAAAAACCTATCCTTCACTGACTATCCTACCAATCTCAAAACAAGCATCTGGGGGAAGAAAAAGCTAAAGAACTTTGGCACTTATGTGAGTGCTTAGAAAAATGCACAAGAGTATTTACATTGTTATCGCTGTGGTATAATTGGAATTGTGAATGTCTCATGCTATTGCACTTTCTCTTGGATTCTGCTGTATTTCTGGAGCTTCTTGACAGTGTGGATGTATACTTCAGTAAGTCATTAGTTCACTAATATATAGGTTGAATTCTCACTAATACATATGGAAGACTGAGACCTTTGTTTCTTGTATAATTTTTTGCCATTTTGGCAAAATTTTGTGTTTCTATGGTGTTCTTTTGGATAAGTTTGGTGTATTTCTGAACGCAGTCTTTGGACAAGGAAGTTGAATTTTCTATTTTAAAATACAAAAATCTGGATGGACTTCTGTGTATTTCATGGTTTTGTTTCTAAGAAACCTTGTAAAATGTGGGGGAGAAGTATCTCTTATACACATTTCTATTGACAATAAAATGCAGATATTGTGAGTTCATTCTCTTCCGAGGCCGTCTTCTACATTGGACTTGCGACATTTCTGCATGTGGCTGATCGTGTCCAGAGGCCATATTTGCAGTACAGCTCAAAAAGATGGGGTCTCATCACTGGCCTCAGAGGATACCTATTCTCTGCCTTCTTTACAATGGGTTTGAAGATTTTTGCTCCTCTCCTTCTTTTGTACGTGACCTGGTCAGTGGTTGGTCTGGCAGCTATTGTTGCTATAGCTCCTTTTTTAGTTGGCTGTGTTGCTCAACTTGCATTTGAGAAATCTTTGGACATGCGTGGGTCATCTTGCTGGCCTCTAGTCCCGATTATATTTGAGGTTTGTCTGTTTGTTTGTTTTCTTTTCTTTTTACTGTTTTCTGATTGATTTAGGATCTTATTGCCGCTTGACTCATCAGCCCACTGATGAGAGAGGAGTAACGGAAACTTTGCTTTTACCAATAATTATTTTTATAACATTCCGAATTGATTTGCCAGGTATATAGACTGTATCAGCTTACAAAAGCTGCTCATTTTACTGAGAAGTTGATGTTCTCTATGAAGGGGCTTCCTGCGACCCCAGAATTGCTAGAACGAAGTGGAGCTTTGTTTGCAATGATAGTGACTTTCCAAGCACTGGCACTGGTGTGCCTTTGGTCATTAATGACGTTTCTTTTGAGGCTATTCCCTTCAAGGCCTGTAGCAGATAATTACTGAGTTCAACGGGGATTGGCAACAGGGATTGGGGAAGAATGTTTTATGTATTTCGATGGTGTCTGTAAGACTTAAGCATTATTACATTAGTTGATTAACTTTGATGCAGCCTTTTCATTAATAAATCTTGTCGCTCTATCCCTTTCTGTTTTAATTTCTTTGTCGCTCTATCCCTTTGTGTTTTAATTTTTTAAGCGTAGTACCATCATTTACTAAGAAAATAGAAGGTATAATCTTTCTAAGTCCTGAACTTGAAGGGGCCTTGCTTTACTCATGTCCAAGTAAAAGGTGAATTCATTCCTTCTATTTTGAAAATGTCACTTCATTCTTTTTTTTCTTAAGACTACCGGATAAAATTTGTTTATAATGTTATCAGCTAGCTATTCTTTGCAGGCAATTGGTATTCTGGAACAGGAGATAGAGTGACAAGTGTGTTCGATTGCAAGACTGATGATGTTTTAATCTGCCCGTATCTGGGAATCAAGGGACTGCAATGTACATTAAACAAATTCAACTTTGCTGTGTTTCTTTGGTAGTAGAGCTTTGTTTCATTTCATACAACACGGGTACAGAAATAGTTTTATAATGGTACTCAAGCTGAAACGCTTGTGAGAACTCTTCAATCAAGGACTTATAGGTTATATGAATGAGACTGGCATCATCCATATAATGCAAATCAGCTGTTCCATGAGCAATACATGACTTAGCTTCTCTCAGCAACCCCTTCATGCTTCCAACTTGACAGTCACGTATTCCGCATGGGATGATCCATTTGAAGGGAGTCAAATCCGTCGTGACATTAAGTGCTAAGCCATGATAGGTTATCCACTGAGCCACTCGTATACCTACAGCTGCCAGTTTCTTGTTTCCTGGAATAAATTGCAATGAAAAATAAGGAAAAATACAATGATTTTTGGACTGCTTAAATTTCAACATACTTGAAATCATGAGAAACTCACAAGCTTAAATTGAATATGTTTTACAATATTATTGAATTGCTACTAGTAGTCTAGTAGAGCAAGGTAAAAAATTGGTTGTAGTAGTAGTGCCTGCCTTAATTCCAAGGGGAATATGAAACGGGTTAAAAATCTGACAGCACTTTTAAACATAAGGTGGAAGTCTCACAAGTTTTTCCGAGCTATGTCAGTCAATCCATCACCTAAACTTCTTGATTTCTGTCATGAAGGTTTAGGGTTTAGGCTGAAACATCTAAAATGCTAAACGTGATCAATACTCCCAAATTAAGCATAAAAATTTGCAGTGAATCAGTAATACAGGTATTTTGATCTAATTTGCCATGATATATGAAACTAAAATCTCATCAACCCAAATGAATCCCTCAGGGAAGGTTACAGGAAAAGAACTCAAATGTTATAACTAAGAATGAAATATTGTCTTGGATGATATTTGATAATATCTTGATCAGAACAAGACAAATCCAAGGCTGTATAACTATAAATTGTTGATGTAGATAGTAAACAAAGATAATATTAGACTTACCAACCCAAACACCAGTTAAACCTTCCAGCCGAGAAGCCTTAATTGAAAATGTTGAAGAAAGAACATGAATGACAACCTCCTCAAGGGTCCTGAGGTACCAATGAAGATCCATCTTGTGTCTTCGAAGGTTGATAATGGGGTACATAACTAGCTGAAAATGCAAAATACATTTAAAAGTGTTAACAACCATTATTCAAATTAATCATAACAAAAGCAAGAAATTTCAGAAACGTAGCAAGTAATTTAGAGGAAGCACCTGGCCGGGGCCGTGGTATGTAACTTCTCCACCACGCTCAGTGCGATAAATATGAAAGGGGGCATTTTTCATGTCAAAATTGAGATTGTCCTCAGTACTAGCGGTACCCAATGTATAAACAGAAGGGTGTTGAAGAATAATAAGGGTGTCAGTGCAATCTCCTTGCTTTTCAATCTGTGACTTCTTTTCCTTGACAATCTCTTTCTGCAAAGACCATGCCACTTGATAAGGGATTTGCTCCTGATGCAAATCGAAGAGCTCACAGCTGCGCAATTTAGTGATTCAGAGTTAGATAATGTGGTGTTATTCGAAAAAGTAGATTGAGATTGGCGCAACTTACATCCTTCCGTGGGCGTGGATTACAAGAGAGGAGAATTTGGAATATGAGATTGAGAGTGGGTTAGGTAGGTTAGAGTGAGAATGAGAATGAGGGCATGTTGATGGGATTGAGCTGAAGCTGAAACAATGTGCACCCAACAACATCATGTCTGATTCGTTATAATTCTGAATCGGAATTTTGTGTGTAAACAGCGGATCAATTGAAGATGGTGGCACTGGCAGGCAACCGACGAGAATTCTGATTTATCACGGTCAGGGTGGAGTGGGGTCTGGGTTCTCGGGCCATTCTAGTCACATCACCTGTTAAACGACACCGTGTCATCCCAGTCTAGGCATTAGTAGTAACTGTGTTGGAATTAGTTCTAAAAAAAAATATTATATTAAAAATTGAATATAAAAAATTAATTTATGTATGAATATATTAATTTATCATAGATTTTAAAACAAATAGTTTTTTTTGTAAAATAATAATTATTAAAGAACTGTTTTTTGCATGTTTAAGAAATATTATTTATTTTAATAGTTTATTTTTCAAAAGCTCTCTCAATGAGTTTTTAATTATAAATTATTTTAAATAAATAATAATAATCTAAACACACATTTTATATATTAGATTACCAAAAAGATATGAAGTGATTGAAAATGTTTTTGGTTAAGAGCAAAAGGATATTCATCTCCTAAAGTTTTTGAAATAATCTAAAAGTAATAATCAAAATGCTCAAATTATTTTTAGTATAAAAAATAATCAACAACTTTTTATGCTTAACTCAAACATGTTTGCTTCTAAAGAAAATAACTTAATTTGAGTAAACAGCTATTTTTTAAAATAATTAGGTAAATCTAAACATGCATTAAGTAATAGCATTTTATTATTTTTTCTTTTATTGGATAAGCAATTTTCGGATAATTTTCTCAATTGAGACTAAGTCCTTCTCTAGACCATTTTAAAAGCATACGGCCTAAGTGCATTTAAGGAAATTAATTTCCTTAAGCACTGACCTAAAATTATTATATATATATATATGATAAATTGATTAATTGAATAATGTTGTGCAAATAGTTCTTAAAATTACTAGTGTATAAAGGTATAAAAGAGACGAGTAAGTTGAGCACTTAAAGTTCAGATTTGATTCTTGATAGAAAGAGATTATTCAAATTTGATTCATTTATTTAAATGAGTCAAATTTAAAGACTAAACTTAACTTATTTAAATATTATGAAATTTAAACTTAGTTTATTTAACTCATTTATAATTTGATTTTTTTTTTTACTTTCATCAAATCTCTTCTTGAAGTATTTAAGTTTATTAATTTAATATTTAGTAAACATTTTTATGCTATAAGATGGAGTAAAAAATTGAAAATAGAAATAAAAGTTTTTTTATTCATAATCCATTGCACAAAAAACTCATAACTTTTTTAGAAGTTTTTAGTTAATATAACAATAAATAAATTTTTATCACCTATACTTTTTCTTATATAAAGCTACAATTTTTTTATTGAACTTTTACTATATATGCATAATGAATAAATAACACATGCACACACAAACTTATATATATAATCGAGTCAAATTTTAAATTTAAACTTGCTTATTTAGTTAAACAAATAAGTTTAATTAAATATTTAATAAATTAATTTCGAATAGTTCACAAATGACTTAATTTATTTACACAAGTATACACTACTTTAAATATAATTTATGGATTTAATTTTAATTAATTAATAATATAAAAAACATTCCAAATAAATTATATATAATTGATGAAACTTTTGACATTATCATACGTCAATCTCTTGTTGCCAGTTAAACCACAAATTTTTGCATGAATTGATTAATTTATTGAAGAGCTAAAAATACGATTACATTATCATGCCATTGTTATTTATAAAAATAAAAATGATATAAGCTTTTAGAACTTAATTCTTTATACGTTCAATTATAAAAATATAGATTACTTATTATTTTTTTTGGCGAGCACCTAGATTACTTATTATAATTCAACTTTATACTTAGCAGGTCTTTGTAATTGTTTCTATAGTTCTGACTCTTCATAAAAAAATCAAAGTATTAAGAAAAATTCAACTTCTATAATTGATAATGATTAAAATGAACTGTCAGTATTGTAAATTGCCAAAAGACAATAAAAGGTCTTGAGCTTTTTTGTTAGGGAGTTGTTAACATGTTAAAGTTACTCTTTATTGGATCACCTTAATTATTTTAAAAAATATTAAATATTAATACTTTTTATTTAATAATTTTTATTTTTAATACTTTAACATATAAATATGGGCACACATTAACAAAATTCTTAAATAAAAAATAAAACCATTTGATATTTGAAAAAAAATTAATATTTTCTTCTTTGAGTAAATAAAATGATCTAATAAAAGATAATAAATACTTTTTTAATAAAACCACATATTAACAAAACCCATTTTACATTTTGCAAGTAAATAGGTATTACATATAGATATGGATCAAGATCCTCTCTAGTTGTGAAAAAAATATGAGAGGATCCTGTTATTCAGCTTCCTTTCCAACAAACGAATCCTTCAACCTTTCTGTTTTTTTTTTTTTATCTTCTTGATTGAGTAGGATCCTCTCCTGTTTTTTTGGCAACAGGATAGGATCCTGATCCATACACATATACAGCTGGGTACTCAATTACTCATGTATAATTTTTTATATGTATTATAAACACCCACTGAAATTTAAAAATACATATACTGAACCATTTATACACATAATTATACCCGTATAACACCACCCAAACTTGTAGCCGAAACAGATAAATGGGTCAGGTATATGATTACCAATCTCTAATATTAAATCAGGGTCGCCCAAAACCACTAACAAAAGCCAAACTACAGATATGAACGAATAGTCAAAACGTAATCAAAACATGAAACTTACACAAGAGCTAAGATATTTATTCATCACATTCTTTGGATGATGCATTAAAATGCACTGAAAGCTACAGAAATGCACTTCATTGAATAAATCAAATTACATCGTGTAGAAAAGAATGATCACACGTCAAAAAAATGAAAAGAAAATATTTATACACATGAACCTTTACATGGAAGCTAAAAGGTCTCTCATCTCTCCTACGGAAGGGATTGTCTCACCAGGGTAAACCTTGGCGACGAGTTGGGCAAAACTTTCGTACTTATCAAGAAACTCCTTCTGCCATAGTTTTGGGGGAAACATTAATCAGAAATTCTTACATGCATTTTTACGTAGTTCTGGCGGAGTATCATTGAAAATGTACCATGTTAGCTATGTAGGCTATCAATGTCTCATACTTTAACTATATTTTTAATTTTTAATGCTACAACTAAGGGATAATACACATTTAATGGTATAGACGCTTCCTCTAGGAGCAATTAAGAATTTATCTTTTCCTATTAAATTCAGATACAAACCATCTATATAGTCTGAGCATCATTATCTTATCTTTTTTTTTTCTCTCTCAGAAAAAAACTTTATTCTCTGCATATCATATTTTTGTCTACACCCTTTGGCATTGAAAATTTGAAATTTATCAACCACGGCATTTTTTTATTGCCCTCCTTTTCCCCTAGAAATCCACTATCACTAAGGTCCTATAGTAAATTTTTTTTTTTGTATATGGTCCTATAGTAATTTAATGGGCCTTCAATATGTTGGGGGCTTGAAGCACTAAAAAGTCTGAGCATGCAATACAAAAAAGATTCTTTATTTTTACAGGCATCTTCAAAGTTTGTAGAAGTACAGTAGTATGCTCTCAGCCAAACTACCAAAGCAATCATGAGATCCTTTAAATTTGGACTTTGGAAATATTTACCACATAACTTTCGGTTTATTCTTATTGCAAATAGGGGGAATTTTTGTTGGTCCGTAGGAATTAAGTACAGCGTACCTTGCATTTATCCCATAAGGAAGGTAACAGTTCCTCGGAAGTCAAGTTCTTCTGCAATTTCTTATACATCGCAGCAATGGACTTGTCCACCTATATAGGAAAGCAAAGACATAATTCACAAGTATGCCACTTGTGAAAGGGTTTTCAAAAAAAGATAGGCACCACCTTACCCCAGATAAACTGGATTTTAGCATCTTCCGAAGATCCACTTTTGATAGCCCAAGCTGCCCCAGCTGGAAAGGAATCTGAAATTGATGTAGAACATTATAGAATTGTGAATGCAGAAAGTTAAATGTCCGGGATATGAATGTAAAGTTTGGATATCTATTTAGTTAACAAAAAAAAAAAAAAGAGCAAAGCAAAACCAGATATGACAATTAATAGATGCAAAAGTACGAATACAATCCTTTAAGCCCATATTATGGCATGCACTAAATCTGATAGTACACTTTGAAAAGAATAATAAGAAATTAAAAAAAGTGATAGAAGTCTGGTCAATTTGAAGATGAAAGATCACAGCAGCCAAATGACATTAGTATATTTTTAGAAAGAGGACTGCAGCAAAGTGGCAAAAGTAATAATTTTAGCACATAAACCTGTAAAGAAGAGGACTAAAAGATCACCTAGAGTAGGTACTAAGTTCTAGAAGCTCACATAAACACAAAACTAAGTGTTGGATCAAGCGCTTACCACTAGACTAAAAGCTATATAGCTAATGGCAAGGGTGCAACTTTATTTCCTTAATATTCTTAGAACCACATCTAGCTTGAGGGGCTGCACCCATTATAGGCACCATGGGCCGAGATGTTAAGCCCATTGAATCCTAAGGGAGACGCTGACCAAATAAAGCCAACAATCTCTCCCCTCCCTCTCACGGTGTCATTTGGGGTATTCAAACCCATGATCTCGCTCTTATACCACTTGTTGGATTCGAGCGCTTACCCCTAGGCTAAAAGTTATAGTTAATGGTAAGGGTGCAACTTTATTTCCTTAAAATTTCTCAGAATCGCATCTAGCTTGAGGGACTGCACCCATTACACACACCATGGACCAGGATGTTAAGCCCATTGAATACTAAGGGAGACGCTGAGCAAATAAAACCAACACTATGACATAAATAAACATGGACAAGCCGAAATGGCAAATTGTGTACATGCATATACTTCTCTATTTACTCTTAAAGACAGATAAGTTGTAAGAATGAAACAACGTACATTTAAACCATATAGACTGACATGAAGCAAAATGAATACCTCAAGACAAGTAGATTTATTTTGATAAATGAGTCTGCTTTTCATTGCTAATACTGGGAGGAAAACCCCAAATATTAGTGTAAGAATTACACCTTTAATTTCCCATGATTTATAACCCATGATGCCCAGAAAGGAATTTTAGACTTGATCTAGCACAATTAGTTCTATCAATGTAGGAGAAACATTGCAAACTACAATTTGTTTAATAAAATAATTCCAGATATGTTGAGATGCGGTACAGCAGGAGCCTATGAAAGATTAACAAGACAGTTATACACAACAATTAACAAACAAACCTCTTCAGGTTGAACAGTGAACATCAAGTCCTCAATCCTTCGAGCGAACTGGAAAAGGCGTTCAAATTGCTTTCCAAGGCAAAAAGGGGATAATGAGTTGTGTCCTACAGGCTATAAATTCAAGCATGGCCGACAAAAAGACAGAAAATAGAGAATGAAATACTTACATAGTAGATAATCATGCTAATATGGCCTGTGCAAGCTTGCTCATAGGCTTCACTAGCCTGATGATAAAACTTGGCCAAAGTGGGCACAATGTTGGCAAGGTCATACAAACTGAGCAAAATGAACAAAATAATAAGTGAAAATCTGCTTGTCTCTGTATACAAAATCAACTTAACAAACAAGGAAGAATTGAAACAGCTTTGAGCACCCTCTTGGCAGGGGGGACTGGAAAAAACTTACCTATTCTGAAAGGCCGCATAGTTCTCTAAAAGAAAAATATCTGCATACTTTGGATCTGTTTGTGCCAGTTTTTCCAAAGTTACAAACATTATGCTAACCTGTCAAGCAACAATCCCACCAGCAAACAATATGCCAATATCGGTTACACATTGTTGAGACAGATGACAAGAAAAACAACAAAAACAAAAGAATAAAGAAAAATGAAAACAAAAATGATTGAATACTTGGACTGCAGACAAAAACAAGATGGCATGGAAACGTGATACATTGTATCTTCCAAGAAAAAGAAGTTTACTCTTTTAATGATTTAATGCATTTTATTTGTTGTGTAAGAAAAAAATTTCTTTTTATGCTTACCTTCTTACCAATTTTGTTTTTGTTAAAAGAAAAAACTATTACATGCTATGTTGGATGTGAATGAATAGAATGTCATTCCATATTTAATTCTGGAATCAAAAGATTCCCATGTTTGTTAATGGAAAAATAAATGGAATGACATTTCTATTCTAAATCCCATTCCACAAATTCATAGAATCTCATTCCTCCAAGAAAAAGGTGGGATTGTGATTCCATGTTTTTGTGGAATAGGATTCGATATATTTTTCCTAAAATACCTTTATTTAATTTATAAAATAATGCAAATTACCCTTTTATAACTTGAATAATATCTTCACACTCCCTCTGAACTATTTCCCCTATCGACAATATGTTGGATGATATATTAATCCTACATTCCTACATTTTATTTATTTTTTGTCTTAAAAGTTTCAAATCTTGAACAATACTCAAAATTAATATTGTACCAATATAATAAAAAATAAGATCATAATTATAACATATTAATTATATGCAAAAAGAAAGTAGTTAAAAAATATTATGAAATTTTTTCTTATTAAGTTGTAAAAAAATTAATATTGAATATTTTTTCTTTAATTTTTCATTAGAGTTATTTATGTCATTTAAATCAATTGAATCCCATTATGTATTGTATCTCATACATCAAACTACAGAATCACTTTTCACACCATTTTATTTCTAATTGTACCAAACTATAAAATCATAGGATTCCTATTCCAATTAATTAATTCCTATTCTTATTCATTTTCTTTTATTCTAAGGAATTCCATTCTTCGCACCAAATGTAGCATAAAGG
Organism: Ormosia semicastrata; assembly: GCA_029884595.1. Classification (NCBI taxonomy): domain Eukaryota; kingdom Viridiplantae; phylum Streptophyta; class Magnoliopsida; order Fabales; family Fabaceae; genus Ormosia; species Ormosia semicastrata. Next base: position 7,346,040 of record JAQQTO010000046.1, on the reverse strand, counting down.
AAAAGAAGAATGCAGAACAGGACAATCAGGAAACCTCCTAACAGCAAAAGAAACAAGGAACCCTCTTAAAAATCATAAGCATAAACCTACATAGATGCAAGGAGACTATCCTATCTTGAAGAATATTCAGGGGTAGAAACCACAGGCTGAAAACTCTTTGCAATTCATTCTAACCAAATGCGCCACATGCCTGCAGAAAGAGCACGACTCCACAACACCTTAACTACCTTTCTTCTCCAACAACCCCAAAAGGAGAAAAATGGGTAGAGAAAAAAAAAACTCAAGAGTGGTAGGGTAAATCCAATGCTCACCAAAACTCCTGTAAAATGCAACACAAACATCTGGAGGCAAGACTCAACTTGATCTATGCACCTGACAGTTAAAACCTACAAAGTCTAAACTCTTCCACTTATTTTAATCTCATCAACTTTGGAAAGTAAGTGCCTGAGAGAAATTAACTAGATTTCTCAGCAAAGTTGTATGCGAGACATCACAAAACAAGACAGTGCTTAAAAGGAATCACTTACAAATTTTGTGTATGCTTGGTCAACCAAATCCCTTGACTGTCCTGCGATGTACTGCTCCATCCGTGTTGCAAGGGATGCAAATCTATGCAAAAACAATTAAGACATTGTTTAACACCAAACATGAAGATAGACTTAAGATATTAAATACAGATGGGAAAATAAATAGTGTAGCAGCTATAATTTCTACTTGCTGCCTAAAAACATACACATATACAAAGAGAAAAGGGAGGCAGCTTTTCATCTTCAACTTTTATCCTTAAAGTTCAAATAAATTCTTACTTTATTCACATGTTTTGAATAAACTAATAAAAAACATAGGGTTATTAATATACACACATAAATGGGCGCTCTTTACTTATTTAATATGATATCACAGAAATATTAATGCTAATATCCAATTTTCTCCACCCTTATCTCCGCCACTTTTTCACTCTCACCCCATTCTCTGTCCACCTCTTTAATTTTATGCACACACATAACTGGTTGCTCACATCTAGTATATAAGGATGACAACTTAAACTGAATCTAAGGGCAACTAGCTGAGGTGTATTGATTTACTAAAATAATACTGTATAGATAGTTTGCACTTCTTGAGGATGGAGGAAGTCGATCATATGAACAGGCATAAATTTCAATTGCCTACATATTAGCAAAAATATAAGAGCATCAAGTCTGAAACCAAAATCAGATAGTCAAAAATCAAGCAAACAAATATTTGGAGGTTAAATGCTTTGAAGATCTGTAATATTGTTTGTTTTTTATTCCTGATCATCAATTTGATTCCGAAAGTGGGAGAAAGTTACTTCCATATAGCTGCAAAAGCATAACCCTCTATGAAAATATTGAAATTTCAATTTCAACATTTTTTTTCCAATTAGGTCATGAAATTTTAATTTTCAATTAGGTCCAATTCAGATGGAACCATTAGAAATTTAATACACATTGCTGACATGCACATAAATAAGCTAACGAGCCAATTTGATGACATCATCAACAATCATTCAATGTCATCAATTTGCTTGTCATGTCAGCATACTTCCAGACAGATCAGCAACTTCCATTGAGATATTAACAATTCCATCAAAAAATGGACCTAACAAGAAAAAAAGCAAATTTCTCTTAAACTCAACTGAAAAAACAAATTTTCATGGACAAATATGAAAAATCATGTAATTTAGAGAACTCAAAGTAACCTAACCAGAACTTAATGTGGTTCATAAAAAACTGGGTATCAGAATATACCAATTCACAGTTTAACCATCTTTAGTAGAGTTACACGATGGTGTTAAGAGCCTTTCACTACATTTAGTAAAGATAATATTCTAGGTCTTTCTATATTCTGAACTCTGTATAACTGGCTCCAAAGAGTGGACAAATGTACTATCATTCTTCTTTTTTAAAAAAAAAGTCCCGATTTCTTTGGAGAAAGGGGGAAAAAGTAGACTCCAAGGATCCATTTCACCTGTGAATGTAGCCTAGGACACCCATTTGGCGAACATTGCGCTCATATCTTTCAATCTGATGGCAAGCTTCATCAACATACTGAAAAAAGATTTCCAATTAAATGCATTGGGTTAGCATCTCAATCTTCTAAATGCATTTGGCAAAATGGTATTCTTTATAAAGCTAGTCACATAAGCTAGTCACATACACGGCTGAATTGCATAGATATCCGAGACTCCAGGTCACCAAGCAAAAGGCGTACAAATCCTGCTGCATCAGCTTTCTGCCCAGAGAGATATCGTTCTGTTATTCCATGCATTGATATGCAGCGTAAAGGATCAATCTTGTATGCCCAATCCACAACAGCATAGAAGTCTTCCTGAAATCATATAAATTATAAAGCAGTATTATAGCAGTAAAATCTAGGAACTTACATGCTAAACAACATCTGGAAACTCATTACAAAGTGCCCAATTATAAGGAACAAAATGTGGATCACTCCTAGACCATAACATCAAATATGTTATGTTCAGCTTATATAAGATGAAATAAACAGTGCCGCTATGGAGAATTCATGAGGCTTCACCACCTTATCTTGGATTTGAATCCTCTTACATAACATAACAGTTATGTTGGAGAGAGAAACAAGCAGAACAAGACAATTAAATTTTTATTACAAAAAATAAAATAAAATCTGTCTCTTTCCAAAATGGCTATCATGCAACATGAGAGGATCTAGATCCTATCATCTCACAAATATCAGAAGCTCAAAATTACATTAAAAGAGATGTAGAGCATATTCTATGCATACTTGAATTCCATCAAGTAAATCCTGAAGTGATTCATTTAAAGCTGCAAGCTCCGCAGAATTTTTACCTGCAAAATTGAAGAAATGGCCAAATTATGGAACAACTTATCACAACATAGGAAAATCAAACCATAATAGATTAAATAAAAACTTAAAAGCACAGAAAGGATATTGGCTGGAAGAGAGGTACATGAACCGGATTTACTGTCATTCTCATCAATGTCCATAATTCCCAAATCATCATCATTAGCATCATCATCGTATCCAGTTTTATTACCATCTCCTCCTGGAGGAACAAGTGTAGGAACTTCAAAGCACATGAAGTGTGCAAAAAAAGAGCTCTGAAACAATAGCCATGAATAGTTACACATTTCAAATGTTAAAGATAAACAAGTTTTGAGAACAGACTATCAAGAACTTTCACCTCATCCACAAGAAGCGGGATAAAAATTGTAAGCATCTTTGCATATGCATCAGAAACTGTAGAAGTGTCAGCAGAATTTACATTCTGACCAGAACCTGTGGAACCTTCAAGCCAAACAGTTGGATTTCTAGGTGCTTTAGTACTAGCACGAAGTTCATTAGCGAACTCACGGGCCTGTAAAAGGATTCGTGAAACTTTATACTCTGTATGCACACTATTCTGCCAAAGCATAACAACCCAGTACATATGACCTAGAACTCAAATAACAATTATAACAAAAATCTACTTGTCAAATACCAAATTGTAGTAAAAGGTCATTGATCTCTAGTTAAGTAAAGACCAGAAGAGTCATCATAAAGCAGATCAAGCATCATCGAAGTTAGAAGATCTTCTATTCAAGTGCTTGCAAAATTACTTCAGGTATGTAAAAATTAGGCGCATCACATCTCTGCAACTAGTTAAGCAATGATAGAGGTAAAAATCTTGTTCTCTGCTGATACCTCCTTTACGATAGTTGTTGAGAAAATATTGAAAGTTTGCTCCAATTAATACTTTACAAGAAAAATAATATCCCTTACTGAGGGGAAATGGATTAAAAATATACAATTGAAATGTCAGTTTCCCTTGTGCAGTCCTGATTCCTCCAAGTGTCTGACATCAAGCACAAAACAAATACCCTCCAAGTCACCCATCTCCTTTTGATTCATGGTAATAATGTAATCATAAAGTTTTTTAACAGGGGAACATGTTGGAGAAGGTTAAAAAATTTGCATGCAGAGAGAGGCTTAAGGCCGACGCCAAGCAAGCAAGACTCTAGCTGAAAGCCAATTTTATAACTTAATTTCCATTATGATTGCATCCATGAACACCCCAGCTACTCTTATACCTGGTTAGCCAAATCTTAAAACTATTAATGGGCTACAAAGTTAAACATTATGAGTGGCACAACTTTGGTGACTTCTTTACCTGAAATGAGTTATAACTATATGTTCTGTATAACTCAGAAGATAGTCAGGAAGGAGAGACTAAATTGGGATTTTTACTCTCTCTAGGACATTTCATAACCCTTCATGCTCATAATAGATTTTTTTATTTTAATCTTGATTCTATACAAGTAATCACATCAATGAATATATTTCCACATGCATAATGGCCACTTCTCAGTTCAAAAATAGCTAAAGTGCAAGTCATAGCAAGAATTTTACCACCAGATGACTAAGGAATAAAAATAACATCAATATGGTGTGTGAATAGTTTGTAATCTCAGACCTCCCTGCGTAGAAGCAAGTTTAGAGAACTGCAATAAGCTTTTCTCAATGGACTCAAGCAATTCTTATCAAGAATCTGCAAGTTTACAGGAAGATAATTTAGGGAGAAAACAAAGAAAATAACTCAACAAATATATGTATGCAAAACAAAACTTTGAGCAGAAATTGTAGTTCATCCATATTTGAACCTTTAAATGTTGCAGAAGGCGTGCATATGTCCTGCACTTGAACCGCAGGTCAGCATGATCTGGCCTTTTCAACTGTCCCCGCTGTTTAGAGCAAGCAAATAAAGTGAAAATGAACGATTCTAAGACTTCAAAAGTTCACAATTCTATACAAAAATTATGCAGAAAATACCTGAGAAAAGTAACTTTTGTCATTCATCATGAAGTCGACAAAACTAGCAAAGTAATTTCTCAAGAATTCAGAAGCTCTCCTGACAAAAGTAGATTTCAATATTTGAAGTTCTCCTCGCTTCTCTTTAACCTGTAGGAATAGCAGAAACCACCATAAAAACAGATGACTTTTAGATCCTATACATATTTGCCATACCGGCTGCAGAGAAGAGTACTCTATTCGCTTTGTGAGCCAAAATTCATAGTACTCACATAAACAGCTTCTCAAACCAATCAGAAAGGTAGCAACTAATGAATAAAAATCATAATAGCCACCTTAAATTAAATTTCTTTATTTAACTTTCTAACAACAGAAAACAAGCTTGCCTGTACCATGAACAGTTTGTTTCCTAAATTATGAACAACTTGCTTTACCAGATATTTTGAACAATTGAAAAGTAAGGCAGAGAACATACAGCTCTCATATTTGCATAAATAGGACCTATATTAGGCACTTCAAGACCATGCAAGGCACTGGTCAACCACTCACATGCTTCCACATTTTGAAGCATTCGCACTTCATCAAATGAATCTCCTGTCAAACATGCTGAATACTACACCCAATGAAACATCATTAAAATAAATACCAAGCTAAGTACGTTCAACAAACTCAAACTACGACAATTCAACACTTGAAGGCATACCTCAGAAGGGATACTCAGTCGCTCAAGAAGCTTATCAAGCTCCTCAATGAGAGATCTGTTATTTACTGATTGCATTTCCAACTTGTTATTGCGGGTTTCTATCTGGACATCACAAAAGTATTGAGACAAAATAAGAAGAGATCATTATTATTTTTATTTTGTTTTTGATAAAGAAGGAATTCTTTAATAAAAAGAGAAGGTGATTTCAAAGGGTTAGGAGGATAAGAGATCCTTTTTACCAAAAAAAAGAACAAACAGAGAACAAAGAAAACATCAATGAAGCAAAGCTACCCAATCTCTCAACATATCAGTAAGAGAAACCCCTGTAAAAAGACTCTGAGCTTTACACTAAATAGAAGCCAAACACCTAATCTGATCCCAAAGAAGCTGCCCATCCAAAGAAATCTCCTTAAAGATGCGAGAACTACAGTTCAACCAAATGCACCAAACAGTGGTATAGATTGCACATTGCCACAAAAAATTGGCTTCTTTCCTTCACAAGAGATCATTAATTTTTTAATACTCCTACATCCAAAATAATATCAACTACATAACCTAGAGAAGCAAAATTAAAAATCTCATTTAAAGCAGAAATCAACTTTAATAGCATCACAAAATGTCGGCTTCTTAGAAAAAATTGTGATCGTGAGCCCAACTTTTCAAAGGTGGTATCCAAGTCTAAATTCATATCATTTTAAAGTTTTACAGAACTCAGAATCAAGATAAAAAGGAAAAGAAAACTTCTTCTTCTTTTTTGAGAAAAGAGTGTGTAAAATAAGAGAGATGGATAGGATATCCTCCTTGACAAAGATACGAAAAAACAGAAACAAAACAAGAAGTTCAAGAGTACACTAAATCTCTGCAATCCCTCTCCATATCTAACCCTTAATGAGGCCATGGGCTAAATATCAAAGAGAAGCCAAATATACAATTCTATCCCCAAGACAGGTCAGAGGCAGATAATGTCCTTGAAAACACACTTTTCACTCTAACTAAATACACCAAATACCAACATAAACAGCATGCTGCCACAAAGTTTTTCCTCTTTACTCCTGCCAAATCTTTTGAAGCTAACCAACAAAAACTGCTCCAAATTGAAAGGAGACGCCAAAGATTCACCAAGGGTACCATTGAACCAGGTATTCTATTCCTGATGTAAGTGGAAGTTGGACAGTGTAAAATCAACTTGGTAACTGTTTCGAAGCTAGAGCTGTACATAACACAAATATCAGGAGATAGAGGTTTCATTTTCATAGTTTGCTTCTCCTTCTACTTACCATTTTCATTTTCACATCACTTTTGGTATTGATTTTGGAAAATGAATTTTAAAATACAATAAACGTAAGCTATTAATATAACAGAGTAAACAAGAAAACTGCAAAACCAAAATCAACATGTTTGCTGTTTTAGTGACAATACCGTAACAGGCAGAAAAAGAACAGAAGTTGGACCATGAACAATAAAAATAACCAACTAGACTAATGCATACGCCATATGATGCTTTAGCCAAGGAATAAGAAATTAAATGAATGAACAAGGATTCCATAATCACTACTACAACAATCACAAAGTAATTGTCACTAAGCAAATTATGCCCCCAACTTGAAGTGTACAAGCCCTTACTGATTCAATATCCTCCCTCATGTGTCGGAGTTTCACATTGAACATGCCTAACCATTCATCCATGTCTTCCACACAATTTGTTGCCGCTTCAAGCCCTTGCAACACCTGCAAGGCAGAAATTAGTATGAACCACTTCACAAAAACATGTTAAAATAATTTTAAATAACTAATTATGAGAAACATTAAGATTTGTAAAATGAAGTAGCATTTCCTGGTCGTAGTGTTGTTATCACAACAGCTCTAATGGTTGAAGTGACAATGAGATAATACTACAGCTTAAAATATCAGAATAAGTTTGAAGCTTCAAGAAGAAGATAAAATCAGGCAAATTGGTTGATCTCATAAAAAAAAAGTCAAGAATCCATGGTATATAAATAATTATAATCATAGCTTAGAAAACATAAACAGTTTGTTCAGTCTATCATTCTAAACTCACAAGGGTAGAAAATTAAGCCACAACAGAATATATGAATCAAGGGGCCTGTTTACAATAACACACAATAAACAATAAGGTAATACAAGCAAAAGAAAGGTAATAAACTCAAAGAACAGTTAAACCTCATCGATCAAAGGTTCACTTTCTAAAATGGCATGCACATTTGCGGCTTCCAGAGCCTGGAGCTCTCTTTTCAACCTTTCAGAAAATGCCTCTGCCTCACCAATACCCATGACATAACTGCACATTCAAAAACTACAACAATTTAATTCTGCACATTGGTATTGTAAAAGAAGCTATGATTTAACAAAAGTATTTTTTATAGAAATAAGACTGAATTATTGAATTATGCATATATCCAACCAACATAAGTATATAATTTCATTCAATTTTTTTTAACAAACATGTAACAAGTATCATGTTCAGTACTTGCTTCTTCTTTTTTGGTTGGGTGACCACGATAAGAGGGTTGTGTTAGGCAGTCGACAGCCAACATAAAACGTTGTCGAATCTTTATGACATGGATAAACAATGTGATTGTGTTAATGCTATAGGTCATTGCCCCTAAGCAACGCGCTGTCTGGCTCGAGTACAATGTCAAATAAGCAAGAGCCGCTGCATCACCGCCTGAGTGTAGTGAAAAATAAGCAAGGGTTCCCACATTCTCGTGAACGGGTGTGGGTAAAGAAACTAGTTCACAAGAGTAGGATGCGTTTTGGAACTTGGAATATAAGCACACTTACAGGTAAATCAATGGAAATAGTTGACACCATGATTAGGAGGAGGATTAATTTTATGTGCCTACAAGAAACTAAGTGGGTTGGAGAAAAGGCAAAGGAACTCGACATTTCGGGTTTTAAGTTTTGGTACACCGGTAAGGTAAAATTTAGAAATGGGGTAGGCATAATAGTAGATAAGAATTGGAAGAATAATGTTGTGGATGTGAGAAGGCTCGGAGATAGAATCATAGCATTGAAGTTTGTTGTGGAACAGGAGACTTTTAATGTTATCAGTGCATATGCACCCCAAGTAGGGTTAGACGAGCACTACAAGATAAAATTTTGGGAGGAGTTAAAAGGTTTAGTTCAGGAAATACCATTAGGAGAGAAGATTTTTCTAAGAGGAGACCTAAATGGTCATGTGGGGAGCGAATCTAGGGAGTATGAGGGTTTGCATGGAGGTTATGGTCTAGGAGTAGCTAATGCAGAGGGCAAAATGATTCTAGATTTTTCGGTAGTTTTTGATTTTACAATAGCTAACACTTGTTTTAGGAAGCCGGAAGAGCATCTTATCACATACAGAAGCGGGGGCTCTTACTCTCAAATTGATTTTTTTCTAATAAGGAAATCTAATAGAAAGCTTTGCATGGATTGCAAAGTCATCCCTGAAGAGAGCTTGACTACCCAACACAGGGTTTTGGTTATAGATGTATGGGTTAAGATGAGAGTAAGGAGAAATTATCGAGACAGAGTCCCAAAGGTCAAATGGTGACAACTAAAGGGAGGAAAACAAATGCTCTTTTAGAGGAGGATTATGGAGGAAGAGACTTGGGAGGTACAAGGGAGTGCTAATGATATGTGGGACGAGATGGCTAAAGGGATTAAGAAGGTAGCAAAAGAGACACTCGGTGAATCAAGAGGTTTTGGACCCAAGGATAAAAAATCTTGGTGGTGGGACGCAAGTGTACAAGATAAGGTTAAGGTTAAAAGGGAATGTTATAAAGTTTGGCACGTGTGTAGAAACGATGAAAATTGGGGAAAAATATGAGGTAGCAAAAAAAGATACTAAGAAGGCGGTGAGTAAGGCAAAAGCTAAAGCGTTCGATGGGTTATATCAATCTTTGGGCACCAAAGATGGAGAAAGGAATATTTACAGGCTTGCTAAAAGGAGGGAAAGGAAGATAAGAGACTTGGATCAAGTGAAATACATTAAGAATGAAGAGGGTAAAGTCTTGGTTACGGAACAAGACATCAAGGATCAATGAAAGGGTTATTTTCACAAACTATTTAATGAGGGACATGAAACTTTAGGAGACTCGGACATTCTAAACACTAGAAAGGAAGACCAAAATAAAATATTTTATCGTAGAATTCGGGAATTTGAGGTAAAAGAAGCATTGAAGAGGATGGATAATGGAAAAGCGGTCAGACCGAATAATATACCTATTGAGATATGAAAGTGTCTAGGAGAGAAAGGTATAAGCTGACTCACAAAACTGTTTAACGAGATAATGAGGTCTAAGAAAATGCCAAATGAATGGAGGAGAAACACTTTAATTTTTATTTATAAGAACAAGGGAGATATACAAAACTGTGCAAATTACAGAGGGATTACGCTCATGAGTCATACCATGAAGTTATGGAAAAGAGTAATTGAACGGAGATTAAGACAAGCGACTCATATTTCAAAGAATTAATTTGGTTTTATACCTGTGAGGTCAACCATGGAAGCAATCTATCTTCTACGAAGATTGATGGAGAGGTATTAGAGGAAGCAAAAAGACTTACACATGGTTTTCATTGATCTAGAAAAAGCCTACGATAGGGTACGGAGAGAGGTCTTGTAGAAGGCTTTAGAGAAGAAAGGAGGTCGTATTGCTTATATTCGAGCAATCAAAGATATTTATGATGGGGTTAAAACTAGTGTGAAAACACAGGATGAGGTCACAAAAGATTTTCCTATAACTATAGGACTGCACCAAGGGTCAACTTCGAGCCCATATCTTTTTACCTTGGTCTTGGATGTGCTTACTGTGCATATCCAAGAGCCGGTGCCACAATGCATGCTTTTTGTAGATGATATAGTCTTAGTTGGAGAGTCGAGAGAGGAAACAAATGGGAAGTTAGAACTATGGAGACGAGCTTTGGAAGAACGTGACTTCCGTCTAAGCAGGAGTAAGATGGAGTATATAGAATGTAAGTTCAATAAGAAACGTGCTAATGCTAGCTTAGCGGTAAAAGTTGGAGACCATACCATACCACAAGTTACACGGTTTAGGTATCTTGGATCTATCAAACAAAATGACGAAGAGATAGAGGGAGATGTAAACCATAGGATTCAAGCTGGATGAATGAAATGGAAGAGTGCTTCAGGAATTATTTGTGATAGAAAAGTGCCTCTCAAGCTTAAGGGTAAATTTTATCGCACTGTCATAAGGCTCGCGATGTTGTATGGTACTGAATATTAAGCGGTAAAAAGTCAGCAAGAGCATAAGATCAGCGTTACGAAGATGATAATGTTGCGATGAATGTGTGGTCATACAAGACAAGATATGATTAGGAATAAATGCATTAAAGAGAAAGTAGGGGTAGCAACTATTGTAAAAAAGATGGAAGAATCTCGCCTTAGGTAGTTTGGACATGTAAGGAGAAGACTCTTAGAAGCCCCTCTAAGAAGAGTAGATCAAGTAAAGGATAACCCAATAGCTAGAGGTAGAGGGAGACCAAGAAAGACTATAGGTGAAACGATTAAAAAAGATTTAGATTTGAATGACATTTCTAAAGACTTAGTTTATGATAGGGCACAATGACGTCGTTTGATCTATGTAGCCGATTCCACCTAATGGGAAAAGCCTTGGTTGTTGTTATTGTTGGGTGACCACGATGTGTCCCCACACACCCTTTGGATATGAGACTAATCTCTGCTCGAGTGTTGGCTTAGTTCTGGCCACAAGGTGCTTCTAGTGGGTTTTGAACCCCTGCAATGCAGGTAAAGTCTGCCGACATGGAGCTCAATTTGCCAATTAAGCCACACCTCATGGTTAGCTACTAATTTATGAATTCCCTGGATCACTATCAATCATAAAATGTGGCTAGAAACTTTATAAGGGAAGAGAGAGAAAGGCCTTCTGCGACATTGCAACAAACCCTTTACAGACATAAGCCATTACTTCAATTATATTTTTACTCATCACAAATATTTAACCTCAATACCATTTAAGACATAGAATGATAGCACCTACGTTCCCAAAAGAGCTTCCATGTCCTCTTCCTCTGCCTGGGAGACAAGATCCTTTTCGACAGTGACTTTCAATTCTGTTTCAGTCACAGCAGATTCAACAGGACCACCATCTTGTTTATTTTGAGTGGAAACTGTGGGTGTATTTTCCTATTTCACATTGGTGAAAATAAATAAAAAGAGAAAACCAACAGTCTACAATAATTAACAGAAATTAGTCACTGAGTAATTATTTATTAGAGTTTAACATCCTCAGCTTGAAATCAAGGACTTCATGACCACTAATGAGATAAATCACACTCCATCCAAAGTACTAAATACCAAGTAATTATTTATTAAACAGGTGAACAAAAAAATATTCATTACAAAACAATGACTGCAGCTTGATTGTAAAGCAACCTCAAGTTTAAGAGATTAGAAGAACATTATGCACCTTAGCCCAAAGAGCCATCTCCACAACATCAATACCAACAACCTTAGGAAGGCGACCCAAAACATCTTTGCAGATATTTAAGATACAGAGCAGGAGGCGGTTCCTACAAGAAAATTAATAGACACAATGAGCAAAACTCCACTCTCCTGACATACATCCATAAACCATTAAACACTGCATGCTTGGATTATACATTTTTCTCAATGATATAACCTGTCATCAATATTGCGCATTGTCCACTGCGGAGGTGCCACACTCTGGCTTCTAAGGTTATCAAATCCCTATAAGGTATACATTCATCAGCTAAAGAAATATATGACACTTAAAGACATCAAGAAACAAACTTCAAAACAGGAAATGGTTGTATCTTGATTTGCTTCTGTTCCAGAATCTGAGATCATTATCTTTAGAACATAAAGATCTGTATGACAGAAGAAAGAATGGAACAATACCAGTGTAAACGTACATCCACTGGGATCATTTGTTACAACTTCCACTTTTGAGAGGTGCTTTAGCTTGTATATCTTAGCAGGCTGCAAGCACAAGAAATTTAGACAATAGAAAATATATGATATAATAGAACCTCCAACCAAGACAAATTCAAGGGGGAAAAAAGGACTATTCTAACATATATTGAGAAGTATCAACCAAGCCAGTTTCAGTTTATCTGTTTCTTCTACTAACAAAGGAAAGGTGTACAATTTCTTCATTTTAGTAATGATTATAATTTAAGGGGAGTAGCTAGATATAAATACACTACCTCAAAAGTGCTTATGCATTAGGGAAAGGAAATAAAAACATCTTTTGCAACTAATATGAATGAGATGGATAGAAGTTGGAGGGAAGGGAACTTGGCAAAAGAAACTATAAAAGATATAAAAGCCATTTTTGTGCCTCAATGACTAGGTTGAACGGTTGTTTGAATGGTGTCAAGCTTTTCCAAAGTGAGATGCTAATCCTCCCTCCCCCACAATTTTATACCTTAAATTTCAACCTGAAGTAGTGGTTGGTGCGTGAATTGGCTTTTGCTTGAGGATGCATATTAGCTTACACCTAAAAATCTAGCTTTTAGGTTATGTGATTATTTGACAGATAAAGCAAAGGACATAGCTATAGGTAATAGGTATTGAAGAATGAGAATTCATGTTCCATAATATATATATATATATAGAAGAGGCAACAAAGATGGCATAAGCATCTACTCAATTGAGTCATAAAAAATGTAATTTGTTACCAAAACAAAATGCGTGACCAACATGCCGGACTTTTTACCAGCGGAGGAGAGGAGAAACTTTTTTTGGCAGGATAAAAGAAGACTTTCTTGAAAGAGAAAGGGAATACAGAACAGGAAAGTATCTCCAGTTCCATTGTGTCATTATTATTTTTTTTTTTTTTTTTTTTGGGGGGGGGGGGGTGGGGACCATGAGCAGAAACTGGCTACAAAAACAAGCATATCCCAAAGAAGAGGGGAGAGGAGAAGGAAATTACCTCAAGAACTCCTCCCGTCGAATACTTTAAAACTCGAAGAAATGCTTTTGTCCTCTGACCTTTTGTTTTGGCTACACAAAATAGCATGTTGTCACAAAAAATGCTACAAATATAGAATTGAACAAATCATTACAGCAGTAACACACAATGCCAGGAAAAAGAATAAAATAAAAAAATTCCTTTCTCGTCCCTTTCTATTCCTTTTTTTGTTCAGTCAAGAGAATCATACTATTATATCAACCAGTTATGCATACACTATGATCTAATGCCTCAAAAAATGCAAAATCCTCCCATTTATACTACTATAAAGGGAAAGACCTGCAATCAGTTAAAAAAAAGAAGAAAAAGAAACATAGTTTCTAATTAACTGGTTTCAAAACCCACAGAAGTAATAGAATGCATAAATGCTACATGTTAAATCCTTAAGAAACAAAGTAAACCCTTATTGCCTCACAAAATAATGCCAAAGCCAACAAGACACTCTCAGAACCAAATGAATATTATACTTGTCCAGAAGTATCTTGTTAATATACCAACGAGACAACCACCACAACACGCACTTATTCACATAATGAAAGCCCACAAGACATATGGAATGCATAAATACTAGCTACCTTTCAAATCTTTTGAATGACAAACTAATGCACTTTGGCCTTGGGATTCAGGGAAAAATATTGCAATGACTTGTCCAAATTTCGCTCCTAGATATAATATTGCTTGGCAACATACATCAAAAGATTCATATCATTGTTAGGCAAGGTTCTAGAAGTGCAAACAAACTTATACTAAACACTGATTCCAGTGTTGTTCGTATTGGAGCAGAAACATGAAAAAGGTTCGCTAAATGCTAACTTAGAAAGAAACCACAGAGAGAGAAAGAGAGAGAGAGAAATGAGTACTGGAGAGAGCGAGAACCCTAGGCTTAGCCATTTGACGGCCAAGTTTGACAGATTTGCCCCAGGTGCCGTGAGTCTTGGCAACTCGGATCGAAAGCACGATCCTCTGCTTCGTGCCCTCAATCGCAGCCTCGCAAGCTCGCCGGAGCTCTGCATCGTCAGCGCTTGATTTCGCCATTTTCTTCTTCTCTCTGATCTCAAACCAAAACTTCGGGAGAAGATTTATGTTAGTTGCACACACAACACACACAAGGACTGTGCCTATTATTTTAGCACTAAAAATTGTCAAAAACGGTTTGCCGTTGGATCTTTCTCTTTGCGTCCGTCTTGACGTGACTCGTGTCGCTTTTCATTTTAGCGCCACGAATTGTTCGTTGCGAACCTTGGCGGTCCAATGCCCAATTAATTCACCCAAACTTGGTGCACAACTAATTCACACAAGTTCTAAATCTCTCTGCTTTGCGTAATACTCCTTGTGCTCGGCAACGTCTTCCATGCACCTAAAAATGTTGAGTGCATGGATGCACCAACAATATCATCCGTTGATTCACATGATTTTTACATCAATGCCTGACATTCATCACCTCTTAAGCTGTTGAACAGGTCATTTTTAAAAGTTGATATTTAAAGAAATTGCCCAGAAAAAAAAAATGAAAATTGTTTACAAGTCGTTTCCTCTCTCTTGTTTTCTCTTCTCTCATCACTTTATCTGAATCTGATCATCTTCCTAATCCTCCCCTAATGCTCAAAGACAGCTCCGATTGTTGCTCGCACATACGGATCACTACGCGTTTTTTTTCCGGACCCATGTCCTTTCCAACTACCTCCTTCACTTTCATTCCGCCACCATTCTAACCCAACCCTTGCTTCCGCTACTCTTCCCTCTCTCTCTCTCACAGTCCAACTCTTGTCAACTCATCTCCTTTAGACACCACCACTCCAAAACTTTTTGACAGTCCTTATTATAAGTAATTAGGAACAGTAAATCGATCATGCGGTTGCAGCAACATATCATTCCCACAACACAAATATACAATCCCCCTGTTTCTGGGTTTTTAGCCATGGACAAATTTAGGTGCAGGCTCTGTTTGCAGCCATGGAGGACAATTACAAGCCCTTAAATAATTGATTGCATTAGTCATGGTTGATTACACCCCCTGTTTTTGGGTTTTTCAGCCACGAAGGGAAAGTAAGGAGCACAAATGCAATTAAGTGACCCTTCTTCGTTGCATCTTACAAAAAATCTTGGGATGCCATGCGCTGTGAATGAGAAGACTTGGTTTCAACAATACCTATTTGCCGAAGTTGGCCGGGAAAGCTCGCTGGAATCCGACTGAACAGTGAATCTTAGAAATGAGTCGAGAACATTATTATAAATAGTTAATAGATAGAGGATTGATTCTTTTATTAAATAAAATTTACTGGTAATAACCAGAAATTTTGGTGGATTATCCGTGCTGCAAAGTTTTTCAAGAGCATTGTACAAAGCTCCCTTTGATTATAGCTCCAGTTTAAGAAAAACTATCTTGCAGCGTGAAAATAGTATAAAAATGAAAAAGGGACAAAAATATAATATCAGATAAATATAGGTTAAACTATAATAATGACAAAACTCAGTCTGGCCTCTTAATGTAGGTAATTTTTTAGGGTTTAGGGCACCAAAACACAATAGACGCATGCTCTGTTGCACTGTCCACCTCTGATAATTGAAGTTTGATACGATGGAATTATTATATTTGGGTCCATAAATAAATTATTTTTTATTTATTTAATAATATTTATATGTAAATTTAATTATATGTAAATATTATTAGTTAAAATTTATAAATTTTTTTATATATAATTATTTATAAAAAATAAGTAATTTAACTAAATTTATATGTTAATTTAAGTGTTATTAGTTAAAATTTATAAAATTTTAAATAATCACAATTGCTGATTTTTTAATTAATAAATTATTTATTTATTATTATCGGTTCATCAATAAATTATTTATTTTAAGGTCTATATTAGACAAATCTCTAATCATCGTAGAATTTTGCATTATACTTTTCATCCAATTTTTTACACCTTTAAATGGATTCTATGATAACGCAGTTAAGAAGAAAAAAAGATGTAATAGATTCTATTAAGGGAGAAGGCTAATATGGATAGATTAATAAGAGATTTATTTATAGATCTGTGATTTATATGATTTATATGCAACTTTATATGTATGTAAAAATTATCAATTAAAATTTATAAATTTGTTATATGTATAGTTATTCATAAAAAAAGTAATATAATTAATTTTGTGTGTGAATCTAAATATTATTAATTTAAATCTGTAAATATCTAACCATTTAATTTTAACTATTAATTTATTTTAACAATAAATTAATAACTTATTTGCACTTAATCTATTCATGGGATGGTCCATATTAGACATTCCATTCTATACAACAGTTCCTACATAGAAAAGTTTAATGTACTCATAAAAGACTTAACAACATCTATGTTCCAAGTATTCAAAGTTGTTGTTGAATCTGATAATAAATTGATCAATGATTCAAAATAATTACTTCATACTTGCATAACAAGCGAGTTTTTAAAGCTATCAATTAAGTTTAAATTATTAATTACCGTAATTTACATAAAAATTATTATTTATTTTTTTATGTTCATCACTTATTTAGTTATCACATGAATTAATTTTATTTATGATCTTACGACATTTGAGTAGTGAAAAATGGTGATTTAATATCGTTAGTCATCATTTAGTAGCTTTAATGTATATTAATTCATGATATGATAATATTTGAATGGTAAAAAATAGTGATTTAAGTTTATTATATGGTGATTTAAGTTCAAGTCATTCATCATTACTACTTATACAAGAATCATTATTTATTTTTTCTTTGGTCACCACTTAATAACTTTTATGTGTGTTAATTTATGATCTGGTGATCTATGATTGGTGTTAAATGGTAAATTAAGTTTATTATGTGATGATTTAAATTCAAGTTATTAATCATTATTTTTTACACAGGAATCACCATTTATTTTATCTTTAATCACCACTTAGTAAGTTTCATGTGTATTAATTCATGATCTAGTAACCCATGATTAGATGATCGATTATTGGTGTCAAATGGTTATTTCAATTTATTATGTAATTATTTAAATTTAAATTATTAATCACTACTTTTTACACAAAAATTATTATTTATTTTCTCTTTGAGGGGAAGTCTAACATAGACCTTAAAATTTGTGGTCCATGAATGATTCAATTATGCTCTATAATGAATTAAAACAGGTAGAAACTGAATTAAAACAGGTAGAAACTCAAGCTTCAATACTAACAACAATGGAGGAAAATGGTTAGGCAAATTTTGCATTTTTCAAAATTTTAAAAAAATTTCATCACAAAAATTACGTGAGACATTCCTAAATAAAGTCTAAAAAAATCTTTAAAATGTATTAAATTTTTTTTAAAATAAATAAAAAATAAAACCAAGTTGTGGGACTCGTTTTTTGCAAAATGGGTCATCTCTAACCCACTCGTCAAAGGAAGAAAATGACTCATTGGAATCCCCACACCCACCTATTCTTTACTTGCATTCATTATTTTCTAAGGTGACCTTTAGGATCGTTTAGCAAAATATAAAATTTAAGATGACTTGAACATAAAATAGGCATGAGTTTAAATTTATTTGCGTCAACTAAAAAGATTTTTAAAACACTTCCAAATTTAAGGGTGCCATAAAAAGCACCTTAATTTTATAATCCTTCTCATTTTAGTTGTATAAGTTAAAAATTTAAGTATGAGTGTTGAAATCTTACATTATTAAAAAAAATTTGTATGCCCTAGATCTAATTTATTGTGTAATTTTTTAGAACACATTATAATCATTTTATTTTGATAAATTAGGTGACATTTTTTTATTTGGTTTTATTTGTCATATTCATTATTTAATTAATATGAGAAGGTCCTTGATTAACTTTAGGTACTTATTATCATGACAAAGATCATGATATCGAGAGACAGAATTTTATTTATAATACAATTTAAAGTGTTCTTCGTCGTAGGATTATTAAGAATAGGACATTAGTAATCTGAATAGATCAATACATATGTGATTGTCTCTATTGAATAGAGATTAATAGATCTCTTTTATTAATTCACATATATAAATGATGCATATAGAAATATGATCATTGAACTGACTCGATTGAGAATTCATAATTGTTTATATTACTGTTAATCTGTCAATAAGATATTATCATAAAAGACACGGTGTACATTTTTTCTTTGACCTAAGTTTATCATAGTAATTAACAAACTATTTGTTATACTTTGATTTCAAACATCTAATGTCCTAGAACGCTAGTTGAATAGATATTAAGTATAACTAAATACTTGTAGGATTAATGATATATCGAGAATGAATTCATCAACTCTTGGTAATGAGTTTGAATTTTATGATTATAACAACAAAATTAAGACCTTGACCAAGGCAACTAAATGAATGAATAAATGAATTTATGAAATCATTCATTAGTTGATTATTCTTTTAAAGGTTTACTTATTAGAGTTTGACAGTTATATCATACTCTAAAGTTAACTCAAAACTAAAACGATGAAAGAAAATATTACATTATTATTCTAAAAATTCTTGAAGAGAAAAAGATATTATTTCATGCTATCTAATTGTGAAGGAGTGTTGCTAAACATCAATCTTGATTAATAATTTAATTCGACTAATTTACTATTGACTTAATATTAAATTTATAGGATCACACACTAACGAGTATTTTAATCTTTATTAATAAATTATTAATTTATTATTTAATAATTAAATTAAAAAATTAATTTAATCAAATAAATAATTTTTACTAACACTTAAAATATAATGGATACATGACATAATTATTTAAAAAATTCTATTTATAATAGAAAAACGAAAAGATTCCGAACGTAAACAATGTGGTGATATGCACTAAGCAGGCACCAGTGGTTTAATAACTTTTATGATATGCATAACGTGATAATATGCAGCAAGTAGCTTTTATGGCTATTTGGTTTGGACGTGCACGTGCAGTCATATCAAAAGGTGTCAATAGCCTTTGTGGCTATTTAGTCAAGCATGTTATCAAAAGGTGTCAATAGCCTTTATGACTATTTAGCCAGTCAAGCACATAACCTTTATGGCTATTTAGACGTGCATCCGCGGCTGCAAAGGGAACTTTAATATATAATAATATATGATAAATAAAAAATATAATATTTTTTTTTCTATTTTTCTTCAGAATTTGTGTAAATTTTGTGTTTTAAAAAAGGTTGATAACAAGATTTGATCTTGATGTAGATATATATAGAGTTTTTGTACAATCAAATTTTTTTTTAAAGTATCAAGAATCTTTTATTAAATATTCTGAATTTATCTTTATAATATTAGAATAAATTTAAACATAAAATTCTTATTTTAAATTATTATTATATTATTTCACTGCATATTTTGATCACCTTACAATCATTTAATGTATATGTAAAAACCCATTCGAAATTGGTCTGATTTAATTTTTAAATTAAATGATCAATCAAATCAATTTAAATTAAATTCATTTTACTGGTAGCTCCTTCGAAAATTCAATTAATTATTAACTTATTAATTATATTGAATTTTCTTTTTTTTTAAAAAACTTAGATAAAATTATTTAAGTACTTATAATATTATTCACTAATAAAAACATAATATGTGTATATACTTTTATAGTTCATCAATAAAAATTTTTAAAAAATGATGAGATGACTAAAGAATAAAATGTATGTTATAATTTTATTAGACAACAGTATCACAAGTATTTAAAGGAATTTATCTAAATTTTTTTCTTTTCTTTTTGGTTTGGAGTTAATGCTGATAAGTTTTTTATCGGAATATATTAAAATTATTTATGACATTAATAATTTAAGATTTTATAAATAATTATATTATTTAGATATTTTATCTTTTTGTATAATGATTTTATCTATTTTAAATTTTTTAATTTTAATGAAATTCTATCTAAATCTCAATCTTATCCTCATTTATTATATTTGATTTGATTTGTATTTAATTTGTTTAGTAAGAAGGTTATAAATATTTTTCCTATTAATACTTTAAAAGTCGATTGTTGATTATTAAATTTATTAGAAATATAATTTTATTTTTTAGAACAAATCTCTTGAAACTGAGTTGTCCTTTGATTCTACATCACTCTTGTTGTGCAATATATTGAGCTTTGACTGTGTATACTTCTGTGGATGTTTAATGTGCTGGAAGGAATTCTTTTTTTTGGTACAGGAAGGAATTTAACCTACTATATGAACATATAGCAATCTGTCTTATGGGTTGGCTTAGCAAAATTTTTAAAGGCTTCAACCGTAAAACTTCAAAAGGGCATAATCATGCAAATTATAACGAGGATACAGATTATTACTTGCCATCAACTTCAGGGGTAATGAACTTTCAGCACTCATTAACATTTATCCACCAATGATTTGTAAATGTATTTAAATGCTTCAGAAATTTTATGAAGGGTTGAACAATGCTAGAAATACTCTTTTTCTCTTGCATTCATTTAGTGTTCCACATGTCTTGCTATCTCCCTATCTAACATATTTTATTGGGAATTTAAATGCAGGATATGCTGTCAGAGAACGAGAATGAAGACATAGATCGTGCTATTGCACTATCCCTGGTAGAAGAAAACGAAAAAGGAAATAATGAAAATGGTGAGTGATATAGCTTTCAAGCATTATTGCATATTCTTGAAGGGTCCACATGTATCCACATGTATGCAATGCCAGACTGCCAGTGCCTTTGAATCTTTAGTCCAGGGTCAGTTTGGTGTACCCTGAATGATATAGTCAATGGTGTTGTGATGTAACCAATTTGCATTTTTTTATATAAGAATAAGAAGTATCCGTTTTGCATTTAGCTTTTGGATTTCTGTTATGTCGAAATTGTGTTCCTGTTTATTTACTACGGAATTTTGAGCCTCTACTCTTGAGGGGTGTTGAACATTAACTGATAATATGCAGAGTTTTGAATCCATACATTTCAGCTCTGTGTACCAGTAATCTTGTCTAAATTGTGATTTTCTTAAGAAGTTTCTCTGTCTATTGTATAGACTGCAATTCACAATTAGAAGAAGATGAACAACTTGCCAGAGCTATAGAAGAAGGCCTAAATTTGGAGCCACCTCCCATATATGGAAATGGAGATATGTATCCACCGATTCCAGCATATTTCCCATTGGGGTCCAGGTATGAGTTAGAGGACGGATGATAATGTTTTCTGAATTTGGTATCATAAGTTCAATCATTGTTTTGTTTGACTACTTCAATGGGCACGCTGAGAGTATCATCTGTACTTTTCTATCCACTATTTTGTCATAGGGTCAAAATTCCCAGTTCTATCACTACATACCTTGGCATATGCTGTCAATTGTCTGCAATTCTTCATTTTGACATTTTTTAATATTCCTTAGTTGGTCATTAACATATTTTCCTTGTAATTCCTCATCTCTTCCGCTTATTTGTGCTGGTCATAGTGGATTACTAGTTATGACTCATTAAGACTATTTTTGGTAGGAAAGATTGAAAGCGAAGGGAATGGAAGGAGACTGGTGTAACTGGACTACGATTTAATCCAGAGTCATCGATCTTAATCCTTTTTTTTCCCCTTCAAATACTTTGTACCAAGCATATCATAAGGATACGTTTGTTGAGTGAGGGTTGCTGCAATTGAACTAAATTATTGCCAATTATTTGTTTATACTTCTTGATCATAACGGGATGAATTAGCGAACAATTAACCTTGGGTCTCTATGAATTAAGTGCATTGCAAAGAAGGGATATGATGAGGTCTTTAAACACTTCTAGGTTTTTTTGGTATCAAGATATGATAGCCTTCATTAAATAACTTTTTATAAGCAATCATAGGGTGTGTCAAGTCTTACACTAGTGTTCACATATATCAATCCACTTATATCAATTGAAACACGAATAACAATGTTAACAATTAATAGGGAATCTGCCACAAAATCTAAATTTGTGTTCTTAAAATTGAGAATTCTTAGTGAAAGGTCCACATGATATAATAAGGTTGAAGATATAAGTGTTCAACCATTTCCAAAATCCAAATACTAATTTCCAAGGATATATTCTAAAATTGTGTTTATTTTCAATTGCTGGAGAAATTATTCTCTTCTTTCAATTTGATATAACCTTATAATATCAACTATATATGTTATGCTGACAGAAAGTTGTCTAATTATTTACTTAATAGGATTTGTGCTGGTTGCAATACTGAGATTGGTTATGGGCGATATCTAAATTGCTTGAATGCATTCTGGCATCCTGAATGCTTCCGGTGTCATGCTTGCAACCTACCAATCTCTGATTATGAGGTGTGAGAATTTCTATTTACCTGCAAAATTGCTCATGCTCATAGTTTCTTACTTTCTTATCATCTTATGGCTTCTGTTCTGGTAATTTTTTTGTTGTGTTTAATTATATATATCCTTGCTTTTGCAGTTCTCTACATGTGGAAGTTACCCTTACCATAAATCATGCTATAATAAAAACTACCATCCAAAATGTGATGTCTGCAAGCACTTTGTAAGTATTTGACCTCAACTGTTCTTATATTCTTATACCCAATTGGCACAAAGTGGTTTCCCTTTACTAAGTAACATGCAAAACTGGATGAGGAGAACAGAATATCCTATTTAGACAATAACCTTATTGGGGTTATATCTTATATCTATTCTACATGCCAATGGAGGTATTACTCTATTACTGTAGAGAATGAGTGTTCAGAGATTGTTTTCCTGTTCCTGACCTTGAATGGTGGGTGTCATCCGGAACTTCATTTTATTCAGGGAATATATGCTACTATGTTCTTTTTCGGTCTTTCATAAGTTTTAATCTTTTTATTTTCATGTTTTTGTACCTGCAGTTGGAGCAACTGGATGCATGATTTCCATTAGAAATATACTCGATAACAATGTATTCAACCTATTATTTCATTATTGAATTTTCTCATGATCAATGATCATTTAGTAATGTGTCACTCGTATCTATCGCATTTATAGTGGTGCTTGAAGAACGGTTGCTCATAGGATATATATATGCATAGATAGTCAAGATTAAAAGTTACTTAACAGTCATGTGATCACTTAAAAAGGTCACATGCATTAATGTTATAATATTGACCATTATTTCAATAGTCAAGATTCACTCATGTCACATCTTACAATATATATTCCTCTTACCAGATACTTCTATATATATATATATATACATGCCACAATAAATCACTGTTTCTAATTAGGATGCTATGTTATCAAATTTTGTTCTTGGTGATGCTTTTGTTCTGACCTCAAATAACCACAAGAGTAGTAGAAGGTGCTTCTGGCATCATCTTCTTTCTTGAAACCTGGTGACATCAAGTATTTTGAGTCATTCCTGATTTTTATAACATTTCGTATGTAACAATTAAAATCAAGACATACTAGTCTGTTTTCACCTTGACTTCAGCCATATATCTCATCACCTGTTGCTGTTAATTTTTGAGAATATATAACTTTTGACAGATTCCAATAAACCCTGCTGGTCTTGCTGAATATAGGACGCATCCATTTTGGATGCAGAAGTTTTGCCCTTCTCATATACATGATGGTACTCCACTCTGTTGCAGCTGTGAACGAATGGAGGTCAGTCTGAATGAAGTATTTTCATCTGATCAAATATCATTTATGGGATTGCCTAGGGAAAAGTGGGTGACCTTGTATGGTGAAAATTGAAAAAACTGTAATGAGAAGTTTGTGTCTTCATATGCAGCCCCAAGAGCCAGGATATATTGATCTTAATGATGGCCGGAAGCTCTGCTTAGAGTGTCTGGACTCTGCTATCATGGATACTAACGAATGCCAACCCCTTTATATTGACATACAGAAATTTTATGAGGGCCTGCATATGAAACTGGACCAGCAAATTCCACTTCTCTTGGTTGAAAAACAAGAGCTGAATGAAGAAAGAGAGGGGGAGATGAATGTAAGGAAAAATACATTTAAACCAGTTTGCAGAAAGTATAATACCTGATAATTTGATCCTAATTATATTCAGCAGTTGGACATACAAGGTTCCAGTGTTTTGCATGTTTGGCATTATCGGTTTGAACTTCAAATAATAGTTTGTCTTACAAAGTTTTCCTCAGTGGTGATATTTTAAGCACATACTATCTCAAATAAATTCTTTTGTCGAAGTAAGTTTTTGGAAGAAACAAGCAAGTAATTCATTTTTGAAAGCCAACTCTTGTCCAAGTTTAATGCTGTCAAATATGAAGCTTTGGTTTATAATTAGTTCATGTTTAAAGCAAGTGCTTTTCCTTTTACTTATTTGTTTCTTTATCTTGGCTAGGGCCACAATCACGTGCCTGAGACCAGAGGAGTTTGCCTCTCAGAGGAACAGACTATCAACACTGTAAGATTTACTTTTATGTTCTGTTCTGGTGATATTTTCTCTAATTTTTTATGACTAAATGATAAAATTTGTTAAGAACCTCAAGTAAATAGCTATTTATGGTACATGGCATTTAAACTTGAGCAGATCTCAAGGCGACCTGGATTTGGGTCAGGAAATAGAGCATCAGGCATGAGAACAGAACCTTACAAACTGACTCGACACTGTAATGTGACAGCAATACTCATTTTGTTTGGTCTTCCAAGGTAATAATTTAATGCTCTTTGCCTCTTTGCTTTTGCAACTTGTATTAGTTGGAGACATGCTCCATGCTTATGAGCAGATAAGTTGAAAATTAACAAATCTGACAGACAACCAGAAAAATTGCAAGAAGAAAACAACAATTTGCAAGGGAAACATGAAACCGCAAAAATTAGTAAATATTCTAGTTGCGGAAAACCTATATATGTCAGACAATAGCAGTGTTTTGCATGGTAAACAAATTGCATTTTAGTGTATTTGATCTAAGTAATTCAAAAACTGCATAGCCAAAATAATTAAAAAAAAAAAAGAAGTCAAAATCTGCACTGGTGTAACTTACTTTCATTTTCTTCCTCCTTGGCATCACTGGGCTAAACAGCTTTTATGAATGCCCTCCTCTACATGATGAAAAGAACCTTGCGTTCTTTTGGAGTTAGAAAAAACAGATGATTTAAAAAACTAATAGTTGCAGCTAACCATGCGTTGCCTCGCCTTGTTGGTATCGAATTATATAATATTTCAATATGCATGCAATTCTAGTTTCCTCAATATGCATGTCTTCTCTAGTTTCCTGACTTTCAGAATAAATCAATTGATCATTTTTTAGAGCAGAATTCTCAGTAAAAGAAGAAAAATTTCTTAGTTCTCATCTTTAGGAGTCATGGTTTTAAATTACGGTTGCGGTCGCAGTTGCGAAGACTACTAAAACTTCAATATTGCGGCCAATTACGGGAAAATGCGGCCAATGCGGCCGCAATTGTAGTCGCGATGCAGTTGCGGAGACCATGAAAACCGTAATATTACGGCCGTAATTGCGGTTGTGGACTGCAATTTAAAACCATTTTCTTGGCTGAATCATTCTATGCATGACTGCAATTCTGTTTTATTTACAGGTTGCTTACTGGAACGATCCTAGCTCATGAGATGATGCATGCATGGCTGCGACTTGAAGGTACTCTTCCATTGAAATTCTTTGCTTGTGGAGTGTACAATTGTACATTTTCTTGGTTACAACATGTGAACTTCGTTTACATTTTAATGGATGAGATATTTGCACATAATTTTAAACTAATGTTTTCTTTGGGGTTGTCTCTCAATATACTGAATTATATGCTATATGCTGTATATACGAAGGTTACCAGAAACTAAGTAAAGAAGTTGAAGAAGGTATCTGTCAGGTTATGGCTCATATGTGGTTGGAGGCTGAGCTCTCTTCAGCATCAGACAGCAACTTTGTGTCAGCTTCATCCTCATCTTCATCTAATGCATCTAGGAAAGGTAGAAGACCTCATTTTGAGAGGAAGCTTGGGGAGTTCTTCAAGCTCCAGATTGAATTAAACAGTTCCCCTCTTTATGGAGATGGATTTAGGGCAGGTCATCAAGCAGTGCTCAAGTATGGTCTACAATGGACCCTTCACCATATCAGGCTGACGGGGAGTTTTCCATTTTGAATTGTAGTCTATAGATACATATTGCTTCTCATTCTTTCCAGATATAAAGCCTGGCCTGTTAGTATTATAAACAGAAGATAAGGAACTTAGGCATTAACTTTGACGAAGTGATGCAGGATGAATGACCTTTTAATTTAGGATAATTTATGTTATTTTTAATTATAATAATTTAGAAAGTTTAGGATAATTATATTATTTAGGAATTTTATTTTATTTTAGGAATCTTTCCTACTTTTATAGATTTTGTCTTTAATAAGTTATTTGTTAGAATTTTCTATTTGATTTGATTTGATCAGGACTTCTTATTTTAGAAAACTAGGATTTGGTTAGGATTTTTTTTTGGGCACAAGTATTTGGTTAGGATTTGGCTATACTTTTGATTATCTATGGGCTATAAATACCTTATATTATAGGTGTCATATGTTATTGAAACTTTTGATAATGATAATAAAAATTATTGAGTTGAATTTCGAAATTATGAGAATTCCTGGTTGTTGGAATTCCAAGGGTTCCTGTTTCTCTCCTAAACT
Organism: Ormosia semicastrata; assembly: GCA_029884595.1. Classification (NCBI taxonomy): domain Eukaryota; kingdom Viridiplantae; phylum Streptophyta; class Magnoliopsida; order Fabales; family Fabaceae; genus Ormosia; species Ormosia semicastrata. The sequence continues at coordinate 7,318,967 of JAQQTO010000046.1, read as the reverse complement.
GTTCTACATCCCAAGTGATGAATTTTTGTACTTGTGATTAATTGATATAGTTCAGGATGCATTCAATATTTGATTAAATTCATATGATTTTTCCCCCTCTTGCTTAATCACAGTGGCACGGTGTTGTATTATTCCCACTGCCACCTCTCAAAACGACCTAGCAATATCTAGGGTATTATTTCTATACTAGATATTTCAACAGGAATCGGAGCATGACGGTGTTCTTAGGACAGAATGATGTTTCTTCCCTTTATTCAGGGAAGCCAGAAACTTTCTTCAGATAATCAGAAATCAGGAGGCCATTGTGTAAAAGGTTTAATAATTGGTATAAACAGATGCAGGGTTGCTGATGGAAGAACAGAGCTCAAGAGCAGGAAGACCGAAGGTTAAGATGAGGAATGTAGACATTTAGATTTTGAACAGAGAAAGAGAGAATGTTAAGATGAGGAACATTAGATTTAGTACAGAGAAAGAGTGATCAAGATGAATTTTGTCTAGCTAGTAGACGCCATGGTTTACAGTTATACAAGTGTTCCCTGTCGATGATCAACTAACATGTTTCTTTAGGAAGTTGCATCTGGCATCTGCTTCCTAATTTCGCACGTTAGTTCGTAAAAATATGTATCATATATACTGGCCATGTTATGTAGCAAATTAATTGTGGAATACATTTGTATTCAATATATATATATATATATACACACACAAGTTTACACTGATGAAAATCATCATTTGCAGTTAGCTAAAGCTCTCTATCATTTCACCTCTCCAGGTGTGTACTGTTATTGATGCCGGGTGATATTCTTTTGTCCATTTCTGTATGTATTATTAGTAAGCTAGAGACTACCTCTGCCATGTTTGGTCTCCTTGCAGATTCTTCGATCAAGCAGGCTAGACTTAGTTTAACTAGCTGAATAGCAAATAATTTCTCGCTGTTTCCAGTGAGGCTAGGATCAATGAACAAACTAAGCTTCTCTTCTGCATCATCTTTATCAATGACACTTACCACAATTGATGAAAGCATTACTTCTCTTCCATCTTGCACGATAATAGAATCTTTGCCCGTGATCAATTCCAACAGCACCACTCCAAAGGCGTAGACATCCATTTTGGAAGTGACTATCCCTGCCTCCAGATACTCCGGGGCCATATAACCCCTAGTTCCCACTGCATGTAATGTGGAACAACCAGAGGCTACTTCCCTCTCTGATTCTTCAGCAAGAGTAAAATTTGCTATCTTTGCCCTTAGATTTCTGTTTAGTAGAACGTTGTCAGTGTTTATGCCCTTGTGCACATAACAAGGCTCTATGAAGTTGTGAAGATACTGAAGTCCATTTGCAATATCCAAAGCAATCTCGATCCTCTTTGCCCAACTCTGGTGCTCTATGGACCTGTTTCTACCAAGCCATTCTCTTAAAGATCCATGTTCCATATATTCAAAAACAAGATAGAAGAAGCCATCGTTTTTACAGTAACCTTGCAGCTTTATCAGGTTGAAATGATTGATCTTTCCCTGCAAATTCACTTCCTTGGACGCATCTGAGCTCATTTTTTTGACAGCCAAGATCTCCCTGCCATTGTTAAATATCCCGCGATACATAGAACCTTTAATTCTATTCCTTGAACTAAAATTCTCAGTTGCCTCCTTTATTTCCTCAAACCTGTACACTTTGGAGAGATGCTCCTCAATGCTTGCTATCTCCCCGCGGATATTTTCTGATAACACCCGCTTTGAGTTACCTTTTGTACCTCTCTTAAAGAACCTTGCTGTTCTCTTTCTGAGCAGAAACACCGCAGATAAAATGACACAGAGAACAAGCATGAAGCCCCCTGTGGTGGCAACAGCAACAAGGAGTTTTTTCTTTGTCTTATCCTTTTTGGCAATGAGAACAAGAGGAGGTGAAGTGGTTGGTTCACTTGGTTGATCATTATGAACTATGGTCATTGAACTGTTGGGTTCACTTGGCAAAGGAATCAGAACAGTTGCGAGTGGAAAAATAGTTTGGTTTTCAGAGGAGAAACCATTGGCATCAACTAGACTAGCTGCAGTAACATTGAATCTTGTGGCAATATTAGAGATATTATCACCCCAGTTCACCGGGTAAGTGTAAGTGAGTAAGTATTTGATGCCAGTCGTGGTTTGATGCTCCGTTGGACAAGCACATCTGAGTGGCACGTGCAATTCCATGCCAGGATGTAAATCATATACACCATATGGATTGGCACGCTTGAGAGAATCACAAGTGGACAACCCCTGATACGTGTCAAATGCTGTTGTGAAATATGTTGAGTTTGGGGGCAACACATATTTGCTTTCAGCTTGGTAGTAGTCCCTAGTTAGACAAGAACAGTTGACGGGGACAATTACCTCTTTGCCAGTTGGGAACACTGTGTGCACAGTGGCGTTGTTAATTCTGGCAAGCTCTTGTGGGTTTGAAGATGTGAGGTTGGAAATTGTGGTGGTGGATGTGTAAGGAGGTTTGGATTCCAAGATGAGGAAGGCTTGGCAGGATTTGTGGAGGCCATTGCAGGTGTAAAGGAATGCTGGAGAAGGCCCCATTGTGTCGTTGTTCTCGCAGCTTAGTATTGATTTTCCTGTGTAATTCTGCTGTGCCATGGCATTTGAATATAGAAGAAAGCCTAGTGTGAAGAGAATGAGGAGAAACACATTATGATCCATAATGCAATTATTTTCCTGATCCTGAGATGGAAAAAATAGTCTCAGATGAGTAGTAGCTAGATGGCTAGATGTTAAAATGTCTGAGCATTTGAGTATATCATAGTTTAAGATACTTGAGACAAACTAGTATTATTATTATTATTATCATTATTATTATAGAAGAATAAGTAATAACGCGTGAAAGATTTTTTTTTAAAAAAAAGAGAGAAGAGGAAATTCCTAACGTCGAATTTGCTGACTAGTTCGAATACCTTCATTATATAATAATTTATATATTACAGAAACCAAATGCCTGTCCGGCAGACTCAATTTCGCATTACTTGTTCCGTTACATTTTTGTGATTATATTGACTTGACCCAGTTTTGCGATTAGTGATGTAAACTCGGAGGAATGAGGATGAAAAAAATATGACAGAGAGAGAATTAAAAAAAGAATAATTTGTTGGGATGGAGTGGAATTCCTTGTCCTAGCGTACTAAACAATTTTCGATAGACTATAGCCACTTCAACGGTGATTCACCTTGTCAATATTGGTGTCACTACATTTTTGGTTTCAATTGGTCTAGTCAGCCCGAACCATCTTATTAGCCGGACCGTGCTTTAAATCTTCAACACCTAGTGATATGTACTGATTATGAATGTATAATTAATTCTCAATTCTCTTAAATAATTTCCTAATAATCTTCTTCTTAGATAAAGAAAATAATGATTTTTTTTAATTTTTAAAATATTAAATACTTTTTTATTTTATTAAAAATATATTTTAATAGAATATAATAAAACTTGTTTATGATTTAGCTTTCACCAAAGTAAGGGTCAGTGTCAAAGATTCTGCTGATGCTGCCTTCCTTTGTTGTGATTGGATTCGGACACCGTAATATTTGGTCCTAAACCCGGTCAGGGAGGGAAATGCCCAAAACATTAATGAAGGTCATGAGCACATACTGACATATACGAGTTGTACTTACGTAACGGTTGGAGTACTTTAATTAAGGGTGTTGGAGTACTTTAATTAAGGGAATGTTTGCTGGATTATTTTTATTTGAACACTTATAATATAACACTTGAATGATATTTTATTCATATTTATATATAACATATTTATTTTAATTTTACATATAGTATATAATAGTATTTAATTATATTCATATGATGCCTATTCCGATATTGTATCTAAAGTATACAAATTTTATTTTTCATGTTTCGTATCATAAGGAGAAAAGAAAATATAAGAAATAAGATAAAAATTAAACGGTATGTTTGGCATGCACAATTTGAAGGAAAAAAAAAAGTAATAGATGATATGAACCTTCCCTTATTTGGTAGGGATGAAAGCAAAGGAAATGAAGAGATTAAGTAGGAAGTGATTTCGGTGAGCTTCATGAATTTCTATTCATCTCTTTTTGGAGAGATTGTGAGGAAAGAGATTTGTGATCTAATCTTTTTATGGATTTCATATTTCTTTTTAGATGATGTTTTATTTCATTTTACTCATTATTATTTACATAATTTTTTTCTTTTTTTTTTATAAAATAAAACAGAAGAAGTGATAACTCATTTACTTTTCTCTTTCTTTCTTTTATTTTCTTTTTTATTGTATCATTTATTTTCTTTTCTCTTCTATAATATGAAACAAACTTGAAAAGAAAAAAAGAAAGAAGTAGAAGAGTTATCATTCTCTTGGTTCATTATTATCCAATAAAAAAGAAATGAAATTTTTCTTCCTTTATTTGGTTTCATAAAAAAAAATTAAAAATGCATATAAATGAATACGAACATATGGAAGGACCCACAAAATTTCTTCTCATCCATCTTTTTCACTTTTTTCAATCCATGAGAAATAGGATGAAAAATGTGTACCTCGTGAAAAATGCATCCATCTAAAACTCTTCCTTCCTACATACCAAACAATGGACCAATTCTTTTTTAAGTAATTTTAGACACACACATTTTTACTTACATCATCTTATATTTACATATTTTTTATCGTTTAATTATATTTGATTTCACCTCATTTTTTATACATTTTTATTTGTATTCTATCACATAAATAAATATGAGATATACATCATTTTAAATAATGTATATATAGCTTTTTTCTTCTTTCTTTCCCCTCTTTCATCCTTTTCATCCAAATTTTACATACCAACCAGGTCCTTAAAAAAATAGAATAACTTTCCATACAAGATAAATAAGTAGAAGGGCTCTTTTGGACATATATTCTGGGCGATGGCCCAACTAAATGAGAAATGTTTAATATATTATGAGAGAAATATTCTTAACTATTTAAATTTAGATTTAATTTAAAATTTATAAAATAATATTTTAAATTTAATTCATATTTATGCAATTCACGTGTAAAAAATTAAAATTCTAACATCAACATTATATCTACGTGTTAGAAACTTGGATTGATATCAATTAAACTACAAATTCGTTGAAAAATATGTTAAATTTATTATAATTAGAGAGCGATGTATAAGATTATTAAAAAATATTTAAAAATAATATATAGTAATTATTTTATTACTATAAGAAAATAGATTTATAAATTTTATAAATGATTATCGATGGTACAAAAATCTAATGTTGAGGTTCAAATATTTATTTTATTTTTTAAGGCATCAAATATCAAGTTTATATATAACATTTTGAGAATATTTTAAACTTTTAAAAAATTATTGAAAAAGTATTTTAAATTATAAGAGTTATGACCACTTCTAACTCCCTTGGTTTCATCTATGTATATTATAATATGGTTTGATACCATAACAAAAATATTTTTATTCTACAAAGAAATATCTCATAAAAGTTTTCATATATATATATATATATATATAATGATAATAACAATGAAATTCAAATTCAAATTTGTAATGAACTAATAGTGATACAATTTAAAAATGACACTTGAAAAAAAAAATCTTGAAATAATTTAAATTTTCTTCTAATTTTTCTTTAAAGAGATAATATTAAAATTCAAAATTTTCAAATTACATTAGTAAGAACTACCACTTGGTAGAATTTTACAAATCACAACTCTCTTTTTATATATTATATTGATGTTTAATGTTTTATGTTAATTATTTAGAAGTTTTTTTTTTTTTTCTTATCAAGTTTCTCCACACTTTTAATTACTTTGATGTTGTTAATTATTTTGGATTATATATTGACCAAAGTGATTCGAGAAATTTTTGTTAGTAGGGCAAATCTTTTCCTTTTGTCGATGAATATTTTTTATTTAAAAATTATAATATTTATTGTGCTTTTTTTTATATGTAATATTAATATAACTATTATTTTTTTAATATGTATAAGTATTAGTTTATTTAAGAGAAATTTATATATAAATCATCTAAGATTAGTTTATAATTATGTACATAAATATGACTCTATGTAATAAAATTAAAATTTATTTAATTAACTTTATATTTAAGTAAAACCTTCTCAAATTTTATGAGAGATAAAAATAATATGTTACATATATATTAATAGATATATTTTTTTAATGGAGGCATGTGCCTCCAAACCTACCAAGGTGGGGGTACGTCCCTGATATTGACTATTGAAGTCCTCATTACCCATACAATAATTTTATACTACCTACGTTTTGAATATTTCCAATATTTAATGTTTTAAGTAAGATACTGTATAAATACGAAAATTATATTTTAAAAAATTGGATAGAATAACGTACATATATTGATTATAGCATTTCAAATATAAAAGGAATACATAAAAAGTGTATGCCACACTTTTAACTTGACTGCAGTCCAACGACAAAAATGAATTTTAAAGTACATATAAATACGACTTTAAATAGTATTGGTACATAAAAGAAGCCAAGTATCAAAAAATAAATTCCTAGTAATGCGAAGAGAATCAAACTGAAAAGAATTAGACGATGATGTCTTCAAATAAATCAACGGATGATTACATTGACACAGCCTCTTGTATTTCATCATCAATTTCATTTGTTTTAACTAGTAGCTAGCCGGCCTATGATCTTTGCAATTGTCCAACTTCAAGCTTTTGCAAATAGCGTATACTAGAAAAATCAACTGCGTGAGATAAATTTGTCGGTGGTGGATCCGAATCTGATAGAGTGAGAGTACTTATAAATATTTTAACACTTAAGTTAGTTGGTGTATGAAAAAATAAAACAAAATAATAATAGAAAGAGAGAGTAGAGAGATGAATAAAAGAATCATTAAGGGTAACGTTTATTTATAGTATGGGGTGGAGGATGCATATTGTACCCAGTGGTATAAGACCTATGATTAGAGGAAAAATTCTGTGAGTGGTGACACATGTCCAAATCGTTACTAAGATATTTTGAGTGACATTTACAGTTAATAGCTAATTGGTTCAAAGTCGAATTGAGAGAATGGATCAAATAGTGGATAATGGGTCGGATTTTGGTCAATGAATAATATCCAATGATTTTTAGTGGGCATTGAGTTAGGTTAGTAAATTGGTCGTAACAACTCTAGTGATGTCTTTGGGTGGTAGTTAAGGTCATGGACTTGACTTATTTACTTTATTAAGGTTCAGCTCAGTTTATCTTTGTTTAATTTTTCTTTATTTAAAACAAAAACATTGACCAATTTGTTTTTTGGTTACAAACCTAATGAGAAAAATACTTTGAAACCATTAGATAAATTATGTTTGTTGAGTGGTAGTTTGAATTATAAAGAAAAACAAAGAAAAAGATTTTACATTTCTACTGCCTCATAGTAGTAAGTATTTAGTAGTTCTTACATCATTAGAATAGAAGGGCTGAAGTATATTTTTTTTTTATTTGTCAGTTTATCTCTATAAAGGGTGTGAGACTAATTTCTTCATATATAGAACAATACAATTATGTCATCTTCACAAGTGACAGCTGAAAAATTCAAACATTAATCCTCAAAGCAATTGTTTACCATTTCTCTCTTAATCCTTTGCAAGCTCAAAGTCTCCAACGCATTTTGTATACTTCTCTTTATTTTTTTACTTTTATCTTCAAAGTTGATAACAAGAATAAACTCCCCCTTCTCTCTTCTTATCGTTGTGGGAAAGTAAGCCTTCCAGATGAACATGATCCCATGTAATAACTTTCAAAGAAGTTACTCTGTTCTCATACTATTTTATATACACCAGCATGGTATCTAAACTTTTTTAATAAGGAATTTGATCCAAACATTTAATTGGACCAGTTATAAATATTTTAGCGTTAAAAATTTCTAAACATACTAAAAAATTATTTCTCTTTCGGAAGCAACCTCATTCACACAAAAAACGACAAGCAAATACCATGGCTAAAAGAACATATACAACTAGAGCTCCAAGCTTTCACTATAATAAATCGTGTGTTTTACGTCAAAACCTAAGTAGCTGGGGACATCATCTGCTGAAATTCATGAAAATCAAGGAATCCATTGCCATCAAGATCGAAGGGTCGAATCATGGCAACACAGTCGTCGTGAGATTTCACGTCTCCTAATTGTCGCAACATCTGCTGCAAGCCTTTGGGCGTTATACACCCACATCCTTTCTCAACCTCAAACATCTCGAACGCACTTCTTAGAATATCCTCCAACTCACAATTGTTCTCTTGCTTCATAAGTCTGACGAAGTCCCCGAAATCAAGTAACTCGTCACCATCAGAGTCGAACTCATTGATCACCCTCTTTGCCACGTTATGGTTCACGGACTCCCCTACGAATGCAAAATAATCTATTAGTTCCTTGCTTGAGATTTTGCCATCTTTGTCAACGTCCAAGTGATCAAAAACATCTTTGAGCTTGTCATCGTGGTGGTACATGTTGGATGGCCTAATCAGGGGAGGTGTAGTGTCAATGTCAATAGCTGCTGGTAATGATTTGGGAGTGGAACGAGTAGTTAAGCATGGAAAGCTTAACTTGAAGAAGAAGTTCTTGTTAGAGAATAACCATTTGGAGGACTTGGAAACAATGGCGGATGCCATGGTGTGCTTGTAATGTGCACTGTGACACACTTCATTACAAGTGCAAGGGAAGCTGTTGTATTGTGGCCCTCTTAATTAATTATATTATATAGAGAAAGAATTAGGAGATCCCAACTCCCAAGTTGTTGCAACTTACAAAACAAGGAGTTTCTACTGTGGTTTCTAGGAAATTGCCTGGGAGACCGACCTAGTGCTCTTAGACTTGACTAAAACTTCTTTTTCACCAAACTTTCTTGGTTTCAACGAGGCAGGAAAATCTTGCCCTACTTCTGCTTCTTTGCATTTTCGGGACACGACCGTAGAAACTAGAAAGGGTTTTAAAATAATTGCCACACAAGAGGGAAAGGAAGAATAGATGGACCTGAATGTCAAACGGGTCATTATAACTACCGGGTCCAAGTTATTGATTCCACGAGAAGAGCATCTAAATTTATCCAACTTCATTAGCCTAAAAGGAAAAAAAAATGTTTATAAAATCTGTTTCGGCCGGGAAAGAAGTTTGATTGACTAATAACGCCAAATGCTCACTTGTCAAAAAAAAAAACAAAAACACCATAATCAAATCTTGGATAACGGATAATTAACAAAATATGAAAATAAACAAAATTCTTGAATAATTAAAACTTAAAAGAAAATCATGTGAAAGGTTATTGATGGAATTAAAAAAAAAACTGTCATTTACTTAGACAGCACTTCATATATAATTGTGCATGGTTATACAATTGATTTAACCAGATTTTAAGCACAAAGAGGTTTAAATGACACTACCAAAGTAATTGCAAAAATAGCATTATTAATCGTGAACGGATTTATAAAATAATTCTTATTTATATAATTTTTTATACAAAATATAATTTTAAAATAAGATTAAGTATAATATTTTTAAATATTTAGCTCCTAAATGTTAACTTTTTTATTCTTGATGAAGTCCTAATTGTTAACTTTAAAAATTAAAAATAAGTTAGGATTTCATTAAACTCATTGTATAGATTTTTTATTAAATAAAAATCATACATACTTTTTAAAACTTAACTTTAGGTTTGCAGTGGATTAATACTATAATTTACTATAATATGTATTGTTTCCATACATTTATAAATTCAGAGCTAAATTTTTCATAGATGTTATTGACTATCTTTTTAATTTTTTTTTGTCAGAATTGACTATCCTTTTTTTTTGGACACCAATCAGAATTGACTATCCATATGAATGTTAGTAAGAGCATGTTTGGGAAAAATGAATTCTTTCCCAAACAGTTGTTTTTGAAGGATTAAGTTATTTTGTGAAATAATTATTATGTTTGGGTAAAAAGATTACTTTTAAAAAATCTTTTACACGAAATTCAATGTAAAAAAAATCTTTTTTCAGCTAATAATCATAAGTTAAAGATTGAAGTTTATGATTTTAGCTTATAGATTATTTCTTACACTTTGATATGTAAATACTATTTTATCCTCAATCAAATAATTTTTTTAATCATTTTATACATATTTTAGTAATTTAATGTATAAAAATAATTTTTTTTATATCATCTAAATGAATCATATTAACTTAAAATCGCTTTACATTAATACATCTAAACATAAAAATAAATCAATTATAATCGATTATAACAATAATCGATTATCAATATAATTTATAATTTTTAACTTTCTCAAACAAGTCCTATGAGTGTCAAAATAAACCAATTTGATGGACTGACCAATAGTCTGACAAAAAATATTGGTTGGGACAGTAAAATGCTGGACAAAAATAACTTGGGTTGGCCGTGCTAGGCTCGTGTCGGGCCAGGCCACCTCAACAATCTGGATGGCTTATAACTGGGCTATTACAACTAGGCCCAAACCTGACAGCTCAGATGGCTGTTCCAAATTGACTGTTAGGCTAGACTCCAGAACCAATCACGCAGGCCATACCCATTAGCCATGAACCCAAAATCACCAATCCAATAGCCACGAACCACACCTCAATCAAAAACCTAGAATACCACAAAAGGCACAAACTCGGATAAGGCTCTTCAACAGTGAATAAGGCAGAGTATATTTATCATTTATTTAATAAAGTAAATTGAGATTTTAATTCACTAGGTAATATATTTTTTTATTTATTTTAGAAATAAATTTATTTTAAAAAATATTTTTTCACAAACTCAGTCTCAATTGAGTCCAAACAAGCAGTGCAGTAATGGAACAATTAGATGCAAAATAAAATAAATAAATAAATATATAAAGAGGAGAGCATATTTGCAAAACAAGCAGCACAGTAGCAACACATCCACTGACCAAACGAATGTGACGTCAATCCACGCGGATAGGTTAGTAAAAATCTTTTGCTAGTTTTTGGCAAATGACGATAACCAATTCCGTTTGTATATTTACAATTCGACATCTTATTTATACTTTTTTATATATCATATTTATTTTACTTCAAAATATATTATATTTTGATATTTATCTACATTCACGTCAATATATAATATTTACATTAACGGATCAACTTATTGTGAAGTGAAGACACATGTTCTCATTTTATCTTAATTTTTTTAATTTTATATAGGTATATATGTATTTTTTTTTTTTTTATATATGAAATTTTTATCTTCATATATAAATAAATTAATAAATTTATAGTTAAAAAATAAAATTTATATAATATTATTTTTTATTTTTCAACAATACTTACATAGTTTAATACTTGATCATACACATATAATATTATTTTTTTTTTTAATAATACTTAGATGAATTTAGTATTAATATAATTAGAACACAAAATTATTTTTCTTTCACTGTTCTTTATCTTTACATACTAACAATAATATAGGATATTATTCGCTTAGACTTATTCACATTTATTTCAACTAAGAAATATTTGTCTTCATTATTTAAAATTCATGGATCCGTCACTGAATATTTATACATTATATCAAATTTAATAATATAAAAAACATTTTCAGACAATAAAAGGTATTTACAAGGATCGTGGACCGTTGACCACGTATAGGTGAATACAAGAAATGGCACAATCAAATAGTGACATTATTTCTCACTTGATCATTTTAAGAAATCCTCCGGCATTAGTTACTTATTAGTTATTAGGAATGTTCAAATTCAATTCAAATAAAAAATTAAGTTAAAAAATTAAAATTTAATTAGAATTTACTAAATTGATTCTTTTGAGTTAATTTTTTTTAAAAATTGATTGAATTATATCAATTTTTAAAATTGTTTTAATTCAATTCAAATCAATTAACATTATATAATATATTTATTTGTTATTAAATTTATATTTTATTTATAATAATTTTAATTTCTTATACACTTCTATCATTTTATATGATCAAATATTATTTTAAATATGTAAAATTAGTTTTTTTATTTTTTATTTCCTTTACTTCTTATTTTTTCTTTTTAACAAGTTAAATTACTTTTAATGCACAACATTATAAGTTTAAAATAATTTTAATCAAAAACTGACAAATTGATTATCAATTTTTAAAATATAATTAATTCAATTTAATTTAATTCAAACTAATATAAATAATATTATTTGAATTAATTCACTTTTTAAATCAAATCTAAATCGAACCCGAACATCCCTATTAATTATTAATATGTGAAGCAAAATTGATATGGACAGAAAGGATCTGCCTTAACTCAAAAGAACACTGTGTAAGCTTGAAGCTTTACTTTGCTGACTAGAAGTCTATAACATGTTAATCTTTGTGATCACAAATTATATGTTTTTCATATCTTTTCCAAGCAGAAACCTCCTAAAAATGAAAGGGTGGAAAGAAAATTTTCACCTTTGATATTTCTTTCTTTATTTAAACTTTAAAGTTCTTAATAATGAATAATCGGGGACCATGAGGAATCCAGAAACGTCGCATGCCACACGTTACAAGAATAATCTAAATGAAGAATTTCAAGTGGACGGCTTGGCATTTATGGGATTTTCTACGCAAGGACTTTCCAGCTTTAAGCATCTTCGTTTCCTTTCTTTTTTGTGTCCTCCCCTTTCTTTCCTCTTCTTTTAGCTTTGAAGTTAACTGTCCACTTTGCTTCAAACTAGGAAAGTGGACGCATACATACAACATGACTTTGTTCAAGGTTACCATGAAATCTATTTTTATTCGGCTTTTTTATCAAACTGTCAAGTTTGGAAAAATTATTTACCAAAATATTATTTTTAAATTATTTATTAAATTATCACTTTTTTTAAATTATTTATTAAAATATTACTCTTTTAAAATTACATACCAAATTGTCATCCTTTTATTTTACGTGATATTTTTTAATATTTTTGAACACGTAAGATGCACCAAATGGGATGACACATCCACGTAAATTATGCCAACACACTTGACATAACCTACATGGATGCGTCATCCTATTTTGTGTTTCCCACGTGTCTTTTGTATTGAATACGCCAACACAGTTAGCGTAATCAAGCTAAATACACCAACACGTGTGACGTAACATGAGTTTATATTTACCCCCCTCTCCCATCCGTGGCATTCACTCCATTTTTTCAATTCTTACTATCTCTATACAAATTTCTTCTCTCTAAATGTAACACCCCAAATTTCGTATCTCTTAAATAATAATTTTGACAGTTAACAGAATTTTACTGTTTAGTAATTTTTGGATACTGTAAAATTATTTTGTTTATTCCATCAGCATATTTGATCGTTTTGAGTGATTTACTCCGTGTCAGGAAAATAATAATTTTCGGGCCGGGGAAAATCTTTCTGTATTTATTTCTCTTGACTGTTAATTATTTTTAACAATCTGACTTGATTTTTATACGTTTTTTAATATTTGTGATTTTGTGGATGATTATGAATTTTTTGACTGTATGTGGGTCCAGGTGGTCCTAGGTGGGCCCAGGTGGCCTTACGTGGGCCCAGGTGGGTCCCGCAAAGTGAAAATTTTTCTACGCATAGAAAAATTTGTACTATTTAGACGAAGACAGAGGATCTTACTAAACCTGAATCCGAAAATAGTTTTAGAAATTTTCTTGTATTGTGTTTGGCACTGTATTTAATTATCGGGCGATAAAAATACAGTAAATATATTCTTTCGTGGAGTTTTTAGTAGATAAAAATAGAAATTATATTGCTTAAGTCAACATTGGTGGTTTGGATATCCACCATTGATTTAATTAATGGTAGAGACTTGATCTTGATTTAATCAACGGTTAAGAAATAAATCTAATAAAGAACCATTGGATGTTAACCATTGATCTAATCAATGATAGAGATTTAATATAGACAAGCTTAATAAGAAAGGCTTCAATATCAACCGTAGATTTAATCAACGGTGTAGAACTGGTCTTAAAAAGTGAAAAAGACTATTTATGACCATTGGATGAAGATTTAATCAATGGTGAAGATTTAGTCTTAAAAAGTAGTAATTACTTATGACCCTTTGATTAAAAGTAAGAAGGAGTAATCTTGTGCCCTTCATTTTGGAGACATCTAATGATTAGAATTTAAAGGAAAAAGATCTAATGGCTTTATTAAGTCTTCTAAATCAAAAATCTACCTAAATCCTAACCATTGAATTAATCAATGGCTAGAAATCTTCTAGATGGTGACTAATAATGATGACAACTTCATGAATGCGTTAGGAAGAAGAGGGGGGACGGTTTTGGAGAATGCATAGGAAGGAGGAGACAATTTTGAGTAGCCTTTTTAGGCCAAAAGAAAAAGATGAAGTCAACAATAGTAGCTTTAATTTGATTAGTCACTAATTAATCCTAATTTGGTTAATCTAATGGCCTAATTAACAAGCTAAGTAAATTAAATTAAATGTTAAATTGTTATAATTTAATTCTTAATTAGATATCCTAATTTTAATTAGAGGTTATAATATATGTAATTATATGTCTAATTAATTAGTTATGTAATTGAATAATTAATTAAGATTGGTAAGGAAACTAAACCTAATTAGTTAGCTATTTAATTAGCATACAATTAACCTTTAATTGAAAACAATTATGTCCCTAATTCCATGAAGAGTCACATGGTTATGCAGCTTGGAGAGCTTCTCCAAGGTTCTTGAATAATCTTGCATGAACATTAGGTGGTCAAAAGGTGACCAAGCCATGTGCTTCAAGTGTGAACACAATTATGATCTTTTATTTCAAGTATATCTCCTATTATTTCCTACACAATTCACCTCACGGCTGCACCACTCAATATTACTCTCAATATTTGCTTTTCTCTCACCTAAAGACTTAGCCATTTTCTCTCAATATTTCAAGAACACCAAAGCATATTTTCCTTCCATTTTCACACCATATGGTTCTGCCCTAGCACCCTTGAGCACCCTCACTCACCTATAATTTTCACTCTCATCATTTCCTAAAATTAAACACCATTCTAAACACTTTTCATTTAGAAAGTTTTTCCAAAATCCCACTCTAAGTGCTTCAAAATCCCACTTTTACCTTACTTCCTTGGAGGTAATCTTTGATTTCTATGGTTTAAATTCATGTTTATGATTTTCTAAACCATGTTTGTTCCATGGTTTGTTTAATTTAATCCAACCATAGATCTTGAATCTACATGATATTCTAAGTAACTTTTATGTTGGAGATTTTCTCTAAATCATTCATCTTCATGGACTTTCTTTAAGATCAAAGTTATTGGGTTTTTGAGGTGAAGTATAAGAAGACTTCATTTCTTCTCTTCTTTTTCATGATCTAAACTATGTTTGATCCATGGTTCCTCTTAATCAAGCTCAGTATACTAATTTCTATATATTTTGTTTTGTATTTGAGAAGTCTTTGGTGGTGAAGGACTTGGAAAAAGAAGCAAATCAAGAAGCTTTTAAGGATCTTCAAGAGGTAAGAGGGAGATCCATCTCACCAACCAAGCGTGGTAGTGAGAGATGGTCTTATATTTGACGGATGGTGAATCCATGTGAGGATTCATATCCATGGTCATGTAATAATTTATATGTGCTTATGAGTTTTGATTAATTGTCTATGCTTAATATATACTTTGCATGAGTTTATGATTTTGATGGTATGCTTATACTATGCATGATGATAATATAGCATGCTTTTGATATATATATATATGATGTGTATGTATGTGTATGCCATAATTTGGTGATGGAAAGAAAATTAATTTTGGTCTCAATGGCCAAGGAAGGACTACGGTTTTGATGCCCTTGATTAGGGTTCAAATTAAAATTTTTCAAGAACAAGGGAATTAATTTTTGGTCCCTAGAAACATGGTGAATATCGGTTAAGACACCTCAAGATAGGTGTTCATAAATGAATATTTTCATGAATGATGAAAATAGATGTTTAGAAAAACAAGAAAAATAAACAAAGAATTTATTTTTCAAAGAGTACAAGAACATGGTTTTTGAGGAATTTTTATTGATTTATTTTGTGTAAAAAGTTTCTAAGTGTTTTACAAAATATGAGATTTAAATAAAAATAGCAATGATGATTTTAAGGATTTGCAAAGAAAGTGAAAAAAAGATTTGCAAAGAAAATAAAAATGAATTTGAACAAATGGGTTTGGTTTTATAACCATAAGTCTTACGGTTTTGAAAACAAAATTTTTAATGGTTTTGTTTGTGTAAAACCATATCAATTTAGAAAGAAAAATATTTGATGGTTTCAATAGTCATGTCCACGTTTTCGAAGGCTTATAATGCATTGATTTTGATGAAACAAAGTGATTCTCCAAGTGGAAATATAATTAACTTAATACAAGGAAATTGAAAAGGGAATCAAAGTATTTTAGCACTTGAGAAATGAATTTTTATGTAAATGGAAAAGAGAGGTTGCAAGTGAGTCTCAATTTGTTTTAAAAAGAATTTATCAAAATCCCGTTGGATTTTGAAAAGCATTAGTAATTTTTAAAGTTAGAAACATTGATTTAATTCAATGAAATTGTGAATTTGTGAAATATACTATGAAAAAAGATTTTCTTGAATAAGAAGATATATTAAATGAAGTAGAAAGTTATATTATTTTGAGGAAGGTTGATTTGGAAATGATTTGGAAAAAATGGAGAATATAATGGTATTTTAAAAATTTACTAACATATAACTTATTTTTGAGTTTTGAAGTACGTTAGAATATGCTAAGTTTTGAAACGTTGATTTATATCAATGGAAAAGTAATTTTGTGAATTATATTTTAGAAAATGATTTCTTGAATTAAGATTGATTTATTTAAGTCCAAAATAATGTTTGGAATATTGAGGAATATTTTACGTAATTGTAAAATGCTAAAAAATATTTTACGTGTCTTAAAAATGATTTGAAATACAATGAAAATATTTCTACGCAATTTGAAAAATGTTAAAATATTTCTACGCAATTTGAAAAGCGTTTAAATATTTTACACTATTGAAAATATTATTGAAAAATCACTACGTGATTAAATAATGATACAATATTTTTACGTAATTGTGAAAATGACAGTAAATTTTATGTGATTTGGAAAGTGTTTTAAATATTTTGAGAATGATGAAAAATAATTTACGCAACTTAAAAGAATGATTTTTAAGTTATGCGATTTTGAAAATGGTGAAAAAATCGTTACGCAATTTGAGAAACATATATTTTTATGTGATTGAGAAAAATATTAAAAAATTAAATACGTAATTTAAAAGTGCAACAGAAGTGTTGCAGTATTTTGAAAATATAACAGAAATGTTACAAAATTTTAAAAACGTAAAAGAAGTGTTATGGTATTGTGAAAATATAACAGAAACGTTTTGGAATTGTGAAAACATAACAGAAACTTTTTGGAATTGTGAAAATGAAATGGAAATGTTGCGCAATTTTGTGAAAATACTACGAAAGTGTTTTATAACTATGAAAATATGATAATATAATTTTTCTATTGAAAATACAGTATAAATACTGTAGAACCAATATATGGATGTTATGTGAGAAAATGACATGTTTTGCCTGTGATTGACATTTGATGCATTATACATGTATTGGAAAGATATGTCTGTGATTGGATTTGGTGCATTATATGTGCATTGGAAAAATATGCGTTGAAGCATATGATTATATTGAACAAATGAAATTGAAAAGATTTGGCCCTTTGGGGTTGGACTTACATCGATATATTAGTGCATTGTATAAAATATAGCTAATAGCTATTATGGCCCTTGTGGTTGAAGAGGGAATGAGAATTGATAGTGAGGTCTATGATGGATCTTGGGGCGTCGAGGCGGCGATCGACCGATGGACGGTTAGCGAGTACCACTGTGCCACTTGCGATGCAGTCCGTTACAACGCATTGACGATACCCGACAAGAACACGATTCTTTTCAACGACTGGGAGATTGTCTTTGGGCTAAGGCTGACAATTAACCGGAGCATTCTTCTCGAAATTGTGAAAACCTCCATGGAGTTATTTTTGATAAACTGAGTCTTTGTGCATATGCATAAATCGAGCATTTATATCTCATGTGATATATTAATTGAGGAATATTGGTTATTGGTTATAACAATTGTTTTGAGTACTTGGATGATGATTGAACTGATAAATGATTAAATGATGATAGTTGATTAATGCTGATAGCATGATTATAGTATGATCTATCTGTATGATATTATTGTTTGTGTTATCTCTGTGCTGCCATGTTGGTATTGGTGTAGGTGATCTCACCTCTTTGTTATATTGTTTTGCTTTGTCTGTATTGTTAAAATCAAATAATAGAAGGATCGAGTTGTCTTAAACATGACGGGCGATAGATACTCTGAGATTAGTGACAATAATAAGGAGTGGACATTCAGAACTTGAAGGTGTGCAGTGTTGATAAAGGAACAAATGTCTGATGCATCAAGATGGACAGAAAAAGGAATAAGTATGTTAAAGTTTCTCGTTAGTATTGTACCGTGCTATTAAGTAGGACCCGTCATAGGATTTGCTACTGTTAAAAAAAATTAAGTCTGTTAATTTTATATTTCTCTTTAAATTGTGATATTAATTGGTGTCAACATGGCATAATGAATAGTTGAAATATGATTTTTAATATTACCTAATATTTTTAGTAAATTTACGTTTCAGTAAAAAAGAAATTTTGAAACTTATCTTTTATAACTCAAACTTTGTGTGAACTTCTTTTCAGATTATGAGTCGGGAGTCGGAAATGTGATGCCCTAAGGAGGGTGTTACATTAGTTGGTATCAGAGCACGGTTTGAGTCTTTTGGGGTTTGTGGTTAGGTCTATTTTGCTTATGTTGTGTTCTCTGTGTTTGTTTTCCAAAATGAAATAATGTTTTTTATAATGGATATTAGATCCATTGTATTTCGATCCGCACGCCTGGAAGTGAAACATGTTACTAGTAATGCAGTTGCAGCTACGGGAGCAATGTGGAAATACGACTACACGAACAAAGGACCGCTGTTCAGTGGAAACTGGAAGTTGAAGTTTAGGATCTGATGGAAGAGAATCAGTCTTGGTATATAAGATTTCGTAATTTTGGAACCTGGTATTTTTTTTAGGATATTGAGAAAGTAATTGATTTCGACGGAGGATGTATTTATAACCATTGAGGAAACCAAAAACAGTAAAGGATGTGAAAGATAGTACTTAAATGAAGGAATGTACGTCAAGGAAACAAATTGTGAAAAAGTTGGACACATTTTCCCAGAGATTATGCTCTTTGAAAATAGAGTTTTCTATTAGTAAAAATTTTAGATAGTAAGGGAAGTTGTTACTCTGAATGGAACGCAGAGTGTTCGAAAGAAGATTTAAACAATGGAGATTATGTCATTGGAGCTAATCCTATAAACCATATTGAATATTTACGTGGTGACCTATTCTTTATAACATATGATTGAGTAGATCAATTATATGTTAGAGTTATTCATTATCCTCGATTTGTTTACTTCATTTCTATTCTTAGCTAATCGAGCTATTCAAGTTATTCAAATTGTTGTTGCGGATCAAATCTTTGTATTAGTTTGATCTATTGTTCAAAATTTTTTGTGTTAGTTTGATCTGTTTCATAAATAGACGTGGTCTTTGAAAATAGATTGGTTATTTTCCAACCATATCCAATGAGATTATTTCAACAGAGTGTGAATAATCCAGAAAAAATTCATTCTTGAAAATCGGGTTACATCCAATTCTTTGTTGGATATGTTCAATAACAGGTTCGATTCGTTTTGTTATCTTCCATGATGTTTTCTTTCATCTCCTGCAATTGAACGAACAAGAAACGATATTCCTATTTAACTCTATATCATAGTATTTGGTATAGTGCTGTGGAAAGGAGAACTCGGTTAGTGAGACATTTCCTGTTAAAAGTAAAAATCTAGAATATGTAGTGATACGAGTATAAGGAAATTTTAAGTAATACATTACATTAGTTGGAAGTTATCTGAGAAAAACTATTCTAGGCATGAATGAAGATTGGTTGTCGTTATGTTGGTATCAGAGATATGGAAATTCTTTCTTTCTAGAGTAACATTCAACATCTTCAGTAATTATAGGAGTCTGAGATATTTGTTTGTTTAGGAGAAGTTAAACATCAGTAAAAAGATTTTGTTGGTTAGAATAGTATAGCAAGATGTAAGAGAGGAAGCTTCATGGGAATTAAAAAATAAGATAAATGAGGAATAATGTCATTATTTATTCCGAGGGTGTGAAATCATGGTCATGAAATTTCGAGGACGAAATTTCTATAAAGAGAGGGAGTATTGTAACACCCCAAATTTCGAATCTCTTAAACAGTAATTTTGACAGTTAACAGAATTTTACTGTTTATTAATTTCTGGATACTGTAAAATTATTTTGTTTATTCCGTCAGCATATTTGATCGTTTTGAGCGATTTACTCTGTGTCAGGAAAATAATAATTTTTGGGCCGGAGAAAATCTTTCTGTATTTATTTCTCTTGACTGTTAATTATTTTTAACAATCTGACTTGATTTTCATACGTTTTCTAATATTTGTGATTTTGTGGACGATTATGAATTTTTTTGACTGTATGTGGGTCCAGGTGATCCTAGGTGGGCTCAGGTGGCCTTACATGGGCCTAGGTGGGTCCCGTAAAGTAAAAATTTTTCTACGCATAGAAAAATTTGTACTGTTTAGACGGAGACAGGGGATCTTATTAAACCTGAATCCGGAAACAGTTTTAGAAATTTTCTTGTATTGTGTTTGGCACTGTATTTAATTATCGGGCGATAAAAATACAGTAAATATATTCTTTTGTGGAATTTTTAGTAGATAAAAATAGAAATTATATTGCTTAAATCAACATTGGTGGTTTGGATATCCACCATTGATTTAATTAATAGTGGAGACTTGATCTTGATTTAATCAACGGTTGAGAAATAAATCTAATAAAGAAACATTGGATGTTAACCATTGATCTAATCAATGATAGAGATTTAATCTAGACAAGCTTAATAAGAAAGGTTTCAATATCAACCGTAGATTTAATCAACAGTGTAGAATTGGTCTTAAAAAGTGAAAAAGACCATTTATGACCATTGGATGAAGATTTAATTAATGGTGAAGATTTAGTTTTAAAAAGTAGTAAAGACTAATTATGACCCTTGAATTAAAAGTAAGAAGGAGTAATCTTGACCCTTCATTTTGGAGACACATCTAATGATTAGAATTTAAAGGAAAAAGATCTAATGGCCTAGATTAAGTCTTCTAAATAAAAAATCTACCTAAATCCTAACCATTAAATTAATCAATGGCTAGAAATGCTCTAGATGATGACTAATAATGATGACAACTTCATGAATGCATTAGGAAGAAGGGGGACGGTTTTGGAGAATGCATAGGAAGGAGGAGACAATTTTGAGTAGCCTTTTTAGGCTAAAGAAAAAGATGAAGTCAACAATAGTAGCTTTAATTTGATTAGTCACTAATTAATCCTAATTTGGTTAAGTTAATGGCCTAATTAACAAGCTAAGTAAACTAAATTAAATGTTAAATTGTTATAATTTAATTCTTAATTAGATATCTTAATTTTAATTAGAGGTTATAATATATGTAATTATATGTCTAATTAATTAGTTGTGTAATTGAATAATTAATTAAGATTGGTTAGGAAACTAAACCTAATTAGTTAGCTATTTAATTAGCATACAATTAACCTTTAATTGAAAACAATTATGTCCCTAATTCCATGAGGAGTCACACGGTTATGCAGCTTGGAGAGCTTCTCCAAGGTTCTTGAATAATCTTGCATGAACATTAGGTGGTCAAAAGGTGACCAAGCCATGTGCTTTAAGTGTGAACACAATTATGCTCTTTTATTTCAAGTATATCTCCTATTATTTCCTACACAATTCACCTCACGGCTGCACCACTCAATATTACTCTCAATATTTGCTTTTCTCTCACCTAAAGACTTAGCCATTTTCTCTCAATATTTCAAGAACACCAAAGCATATTTTCCTTCCATTTTCACACCATATGGTTCTGCCCTAGCACCCTTGAGCACCCTCACTCACCTATAATTTTCACTCTCATCATTTCCTAAAGCTAAACACCATTCTAAACACTTTTCATTTAGAAAGTTTTCCCAAAATCCCACTCTAAGTGCTTTAAAATCCCAATTTTACTTTACTTCCTTGGAGGTAAACTTTGATTTCTATGGTTTAAATTCATGTTTATGATTTTCTAAACCATGTTTGTTCCATGGTTTGTTTAATTTAATTCAACCATAGATCTTGAATCTACATGATATTCTAAGCAACTTTTATGTTGGAGATTTTCTCTAAATCATTCATCTTCATGGACTTTCTTCAAGATCAAAGTTATTGGGTTTTTGAGGTGAAGTATAAGAAGACTTCATTTCTTCTCTTCTTTTTCATGATCTAAACTATATTTGATCCATGGTTCCTCTTAATCAAGCTTAGTATACTAATTTCTATATATTTTATTTTGTATTTGAGAAGCCTTTGGT
This sequence comes from Ormosia semicastrata, assembly GCA_029884595.1. Taxonomy (NCBI): domain Eukaryota; kingdom Viridiplantae; phylum Streptophyta; class Magnoliopsida; order Fabales; family Fabaceae; genus Ormosia; species Ormosia semicastrata. The sequence goes on along the minus strand of JAQQTO010000046.1, from coordinate 7,296,392 downwards.
GGTGAAGGACTTGGAAAAAGAAGCAAATCAAGAAGCTTTTGAGGATCTTCAAGGGGTAAGAAGGAGATCCATCTCACCAACCAAGCATGGTGGTGAGAGATGGTCTTATATTTGATGGATGGTGAATCCATGTGAGGATTCATATCCATGGTCATGTAATAATTTATGTGCTTATGAGTTTTGATTAATTGTCTATGCTTAATATATACTTTGCATGAGTTTATGATTTTGATGGTATGCTTATACTATGCATGATGATAATATAACATGCTTTTGATATATATATATGATGTGTATGTATGTGTATGCCATAATTTGGTGATGGAAAGAAAATTAATTTTGGTCCCAATGGCCAAGGAAGAACTACGGTTTTGATGCCCTTGATTAGGGTTCATATTAAAATTTGTCAAGAACAAGGGAATTAAATTTTGGTCCCTAGAAACATGGTAAATAACGGTTAAGACACCTCAAGATAGGTGGTCATAAATGAATATTTTCATGAATGATGAAAATAGATGTTTAGAAAAATAAGGAAAATAAACAAAGAATTTATTTTTCAAAGAGTATAAGAACATGATTTTTGAGGAATTTTTATTGATTTATTTTGTGTAAAAATTTTCTAAGTGTTTTACAAAACATGAGATTTAAATGAAAATAGCAATGATGATTTTAAGGATTTGCAAAGAAAGTGAAAAAAAAAAGATTTACAAAGAAAATAAAAATGAATTTGAACAAATGGGTTTGGTTTTATAACCATAAGTCTTGCGGTTTTGAAAACAAAATTTTTAATGGTTTTGTTTGTGTAAAACCATATCAATTTAGAAGGAAAAATATTTGATGGTTTCAATAGTCATGTCCACGTTTTCGAAGGCTTGTAATGCATTGATTTTGATGAAACAAAGTAATTCTCCAAGTGAAAAGGAAATTGAAAAGGGAATCAAAGTATTTTAGCACTTGAAAAATGAATTTTTATGTAAATGAAAAAGAGAGGTTGTAAGTGAGCCTCAATTTGTTTTAAAAAGAATTTATTAAAATCCCGTTGAATTTTGAAAAACATTAGTAATTTTTAAAGTTAGAAACATTGATTTAATTCAATGGAATTGTGAATTTGTTAAATATACTATGAAAAATGATTTTCTTGAATAAAAAGATATATTAAATAAAGTAGAAAGTTATATTATTTTGAGGAAGGTTGATTTGGAAATGATTTGGGAAAAATGGAGAATATAATGGTATTTTGAAAATTTACTAACGTATAACTTACTTTTTGAGTTTTGAAGATGCGTTAGAAAATGCTAAGTTTTGAAATGTTGATTTATATCAATGGAAAAGTGATTTTTTAAATTATATTTTGAAAAATAATTTCTTGAATTAAGATTGATTTATTTAAGTCCAAAATAATGTTTGGAATATTGAGAAATATTTTACGTAATTGTAAAATATTGAAAAATATTTTACGTGTCTTAAAAATGATTTGAAAAATAGTAAAATATTTCTACGTAATTTGAAAAATGTTAAAATATTTCTACACGATTTGGAAAGCTTTTAAATATTTTACACTATTGAAAATATTATTGAAAAATCACTACGTGATTAAATAATGATACAATATTTTTACGTAATTGTGAAAATGACAGTAAATCTTATGTGATTTGGAAAGTGTTTTAAATATTTTGATAATGATGAAAAATGATTTACGCAACTTAAAAGAATGATTTTTAAGTTATGCGATTTTGAAAATGGTGAAAAAATCGTTACGCAATTTGAGAAACGTATATTTTTATGTGATTGAGAAAAACATTAAAAAATTAAATACGTGATTTAAAAGTGTAACAGAAGTGTTGCAGTATTTTGAAAATATAACAGAAATGTTACAAAATTTTAAAAACGTAAAAGAAGTGTTATGGTATTGTGAAAATATAACATAAACGTTTTGAAATTGTGAAAACATAACAGAAACGTTTTGGAATTGTGAAAATGAAATGGAAATGTTGCAATTTTGTGAAAATACTGACGAAAGTGTTTTATAACTATGAAAATGTGATAATATGATTTTTCTATTGAAAATACAGTATAAATACTGTAGAACCAATATATGAATGCTATGTGAGAAAATGACATGTTTTACCTGTGATTGGCATTTGATGCATTATACATGCATTGGAAAGATATGTCTGTGATTGGATTTGGTGCATTATACGTGCATTAGAAAAATATGCGTTGAAGCATATGATTACATTGAACAAATGAAATTGAAAAGATTTGGCCCTTTGGGGTTGGACTTGCACTGATATATTCGTGCATTGTATAAAATATAGCTAATAGCTATTATGGCCCTTGTGGTTGAAGAGGGAATGAGAATTGATAGTGAGGTCTATGATGGATCTTGGGGCGTCGAGGCGCGGCGGTCGACCGACCAGTGGACGCGTTAGCAAGTATCCTGTGCCACTTAGCGATGCAATCCGTTGCAACGCATTGACGATATCCGACAAGAACACGATTCTTTTCAACGACTGGGAGATTGTCTTTGGGCTAAGGCTGACAATTAACCAGAGCATTCTTCTCGAAATTGTGAAAACCTCCATGAAGTTATTTTTGATAAACCGAGTCTTTGTGCATATGCATAAATCTGAGCATTTATATCTGTGTGATATATTAATTGAGGAATATTGGTTATTGGTTATAACAATTATTTTGAGTACTTGGATGATAATTGAACTGATAAATGATTAAATGATGATAGTTGATTAATGCTGATAGCATGATTATGGTATGATCTATCTGTATGATATTGCTGTTTGTGTTATCTCTGTGCTGCCATGTTGGTATTGGTGTAGGTGATCTCACCTCTTTGTTATATTGTTTTGCTTTGTCTGTATTGTTAAAATCAAATAATAGAAGGATCGAGTTGTCTTAAACATAACGGGCGATGGATACTCTGAGATTGGTGACAACAATAAGGAGTGGACATTCAGAACTTGAAGGTGTGCAGTGTTGATAAAGGAACAGATGTCTGATGCATCAAGATGGACAGAAAAAGGAATAAGTATGTTAAAGTTGCTCGTTAGTGTTGTACCGTACTATTAAGTAGGACCTGTCATGGGGTTTGTTACTGTTAAAAAAAAATTAAGTCTGTTAATTTTATATTTCTCTTTAAATTGTGATATTAATTGGTGTCAACATGGCATAATGAATAGTTGAAATATGATTTTTAATATTACCTAATATTTTCAGTAAAAAAGAAATTTTGAAACCATCTTTTATAACTCAAACTTTATGCGAACTTCTTTTCAAATTATGAGTCGGGAGTCGGAAATGTGATGCCCTAAGGAGGGTGTTACGCTAAACGCTCTCAACTCTCTAAACGTGCTCAATTCTGACTAGAAGTGGTGTCTGGATCTTCATTTGTGATCAAATTCAGATAGTATTCCTTATATGTAAGTATATATTTCAATGTTTGAATTTTTTGTTAATGAATTGTTAACTATTTTTTTATTATATTAGTGTTGATTATACATTTATGTTATTGTATACGTATTTAGAGGATAAATTTTTTTTTGAATAATTAATAATGTGTTTAATTAGATACGTAGTGTGAATTGTATGAATTATTTGTACGTAACATAATTGTATGAATTTTTTTTCTTGAGTACTTGACATGATTTAAATAACTAAATGTAGTTTAATTCAAATTAGTAGGGGTTAATAATTTATTTGTACATAAAATAATAATAATATAAATTCATTGTTATATGTGCAATTTTGTTGTAATTGACACATGTATATTGATTTCATATGTATTGAATTGTTATTGTTCAGAAGTGAAATTAACATGACAAAACCCCTGAATGTATAGATTTACTTTAATGGTACAATGTATGATGGTGAAGAAGGTCTCATGTATAAAGGCCCTCCTCCTAGGCCTATTATGATCACAACCAATATGACTTTGGATGGCTTGAAAAATAAGATCCATTCAAAGTTGAGGCTCCAAGCAAATATACATGTGTCAAAGGTTGTCTATCAATGTCTACAGTGCTACAATCAATGGAGATGGGTAGATATTCTATTAGAAGACGATGATGATGTAAAGTACATAATAGATTCCTTCTGTCAAACTCCAAACATGGCCTCAATGGAGTTGTATGTTAAGGTAGAAACAAGTAGGTAAGAAGAGTATGTTGAAGCTCTTGGTGAAACTGAAGCTCAAGTTGGTCCTTCTAATCAAGTTGAGCCATGCAATATGATTATTATTGGTGGGGCAATGGTTGAAGCTGATAACCCACTTGTCAGAGATGTAGTATGGGAGATAAGTGAAGATGAAGAACATTTAGTTGAGGCTGATGATTCAGACACTGACATAGAGGCAAAAAACTTTGATGCCGAAAAAAATTTACAAGTTCCATTGTTGGTTGCTCCTCAATCCATGTTTATGCCTCCAAGCCCTGAATCTGTGTTTGTGCCACCATGCCCTCGGTTTTCTCAAATCAATTGGGATGCATTGAATAATCCTGATAACTTGGCTGAATTAGATAGTCATGAGACTTGGAGTATCAATAATTAATTCTATATTGGCTTGTAATTTCCATCAAAAGATGTCGTGAAGTTGGCTCTCAAACATTATTCGATTCACAAGCATCAAGAGTACAATATTGAAGATTCTGATTCACGAAGACTTACTGCTAAGTGCCCTAGTTTTGATGAAGGTTGTAATTGGAGAGTTATAGTCATTCAAAGCAAGAGGTCAAATACATGACAGATTACAAAATATAATGTATCTCACAGTTGCGTAAACCCAGTCGTGTCCTTAGATTACCGCAAGTTGGACTCTCATATGATTTGTTCTTGCATTTTGGAGTTAGTTAGAACAAAACCTGATGCACATGTATGCTTAATTGTTGAACAGATTCGAAGCCAATTCAATTACCAAGTTTCATGTCGAAAAGCTTGGAAGGCAAAAAACTACCCATTGTGAATGTTTTTGGGGATTGGGACAAATCTTACGAGGTGTTGCCCAGATGGCTAGCGGCCATGAGAAGAGACATGGAAGACATAGTGGTGGAGTTACAAGACGAGGAATGTTTTGTTAACAACCGACTTGATCGTTCAAAAGGAGTGTTTTGTTGATTATTCTGGACATTTAAACCATGTGTTGCTGACTTACGATGTTGCAAGCCCATTGTTCAGATTGACGCCACTCATTTGTATGACAAATACCGTCATAAGTTATTGATTTCAACAACTCAAGATGGAGATAGAAAATTTCTGTCAATTGCCTTTGCCATTGTGGAAGGGGAGATAAAGGATGCTTGAAGTTGTTTCTTAGCCCACCTGAGGTTGCATGTCATACAACAAGAGGGCTTGTACTTGATCTCTGATTGACACCGATGCATTTTACAATCAATGACAAATGAAAATCTTGGATGACAGCCGCCGAATACGTATCATGTCTTTTGCATATGACATATTGATTCTAATTTTAACTCCAAATTCCAGAATAAAGAGTTGAAAAGATTTTTTATTAACACGGGTACTTAAAATTTTTAACTTGTAATCTAATTTATTATAATAATAGTTAGTTTCTAATACCAACTCAATTCATTTGTTGTATCAGGGTATGAACCAATTGCAATCAAGTTTGATGCTAAGCTAGAGAAGCTGACAACTACTACTGAGATAACAAATTGGATTAATGCAATTCCAAAAGAAAAATAGAGTTTGACATATGATGGTGGCCGCAGATTCGGTCATATGACTTCCAATTCGTTAGAGTGCATCAATGGAGTGTTGAAGGGTAGCAGAAATCTACCTATAGTTACATTAGTTCAGTTGACATATACGAAGTTAGTAGAATACTTTGTCAACCGAAAAGACGAGGCAAATGCGAAAATGATGACATTTGGATAGGAATGGGTATAAGTTTGGGGTTATAGTTAACTTAAGTTACTGTTTATAATTTTATATTTTATAGTATTAAACTAGATAAATTATGGTGATTTACTTATATTTATTGGTGAATTTTAAATAGATTTTACATAGATCCATATCATTGTCTTCATTTTTATAAATTGAATGAGATTTATCAAATTCAAAGTGACATCATGCAAAGATATATCATTTTTGAAGTAAAAGATAATCATTTTGTCTCTCACAGAGTCCTATCAGCGATTCAGAAGATAGACAGGGGCCATGTCTAACTCCCAAAACGCTTATGTCTGAATTTTTTTTTATACATGACCTTGTTTAATTACGAAAACACTTCTGTTTGATTTTTGGAATAAGACACGGATGTGTGTATAATGACACGGCTGTGTGTTGATTGCGCCAAACAGGATGGTGTATTTGTCTTAGTTACGCCAACAAGCTTGGCGTATTCTGTGTAAATAAGCCATCTCATTTGGCGCATCTTATGTGTCCAGGAAATGTTAAAAAATGTCACGTATGATAAAAGGGTGACAGTTTGGTATATAGTTTCAAAAGAGTGACATTTTGATAAATAGTTTAAAAATGATAATTTGATAAATAGTTTAAAAAAAGAACATTTTGATCAATAGTTTTACCAATAGTGACAGTTTGGTAAAAAAATGTTTTTTATTCCCTACATGGTGGTTTAGGTAATTTTTTTTAATAACTGTGACATCAAAATTTAAAAATTTATTATTTAAAGATTTAGTTTGTTAATTTTATTTAAAATTATTCTCATTTCTTTTTGAGAAATTATATATAAATATATTTGATTAATTTATCTAACTGATCGAATTTGGGTCTCTTATCTTTTTGCAGGGACTTAAGTTATCACGAGTTGAGTTCAAGTAAGAAATCTTTTTATTTTCTAAATTGGGAGTTTGTTCGAATCCAAAAGCAAAAGATACATTTTGCAAAGTGGATGGTAATGTTGTTTGTCCCGTGTTATTCCAAAGTATTGCGAATGCGAACCTTGGATATTTGATAAAGAAAATTGGTAGCAGCATATTTTTATAAATATTTATTTTATTATTGAGAGATATGTAAACTATAAGATTCAAGTTGGATGGATAAAATAGATAATTGTTTCAAGAGTTATTTGTGATAGAAAAGTATTTTTCAAACTTAATGGTAAATTTTATCGCACAGCTATAAGGCACGCGATGTTGTATGATACTAAATGTTGAGCGAAAAAAAGTCAGTAAGAGCATAAAATTAGTGTCACAAAGATGAGGATGTTGTGATGGATGTGTGATCATACAAGACAAGATAGGATTAGAAATGAATGCATTAAAGAGAAAGTAGGGATAGCACCTATTGTGAAAAAGATGAGAGAATCTCGTCTTATGTGGTTTAGACACGTAAGGAGAAGACCTTTAGAAACCCTTGTAAGGAGAGTAGATCAGATGGATGGTAGCCTAATAATTAGAGGTAGAAGGAAATCAAGAAATATTATAGGTGAAACGATTAAAAAAAAATTTAAATTTGAATGACATATCTGAAGATATAGTTTATGATAGAACATAATAGTGTCGTTTGATCTTTGTAATTAACCACACGTATTGATGAAAAGCTTGATTATTGTTGTTGTATTTTATTATTGATTTATCTTATATATTTAAAAAAATATTAGGTTAGAGATATTAATAGTATTTATTTTTAAATTAATAATAAAAATAAATATTAAAAAATATTACTAATATTTTTCTTTGTTAAAACATGGACCCTAAATATTAGGGATCATTGATAATCCTTATGGAATGAACCATTGGATAAGTTGAAAAGACAATTACAAATTATTACTTGCTACCTTAAAAAGAATAAATTTCCAATTTTAAAATTAAGGTCATAATATTTTTTTTTTCATGTTGCCCCTTCACTGTTGCTACTTGCTTAACAATGAACTCCTCTCCTCTTCTCTATTGACGAAACCTACTCTTCACCGTTCAGTCAACATTCTAGCGAGATCATTGACACTAAAATTGTAGCCAACAATTATGATTTTTTTCCAACAACCTAGAAGAAATTTATCCAAGCACCAATGATTTTCAGAAACCTATAATCTCTGTCTCATAATGTTTTGTTGAAATTTTTGCATATGCAAAGGTGAATGTTATGGTTCGTAATCTTCTTCACTCACCTAACTCCACCTATTGTGAAATTGCATCATGGAAGAATGGAAATTCGTGCTATTTGAATTTTGTCACCCGAAATTTCATCTTTAATCATCCCTCTTTTGTCATCGAAAGCCCCACCTGCAAACTCAACAACTATCCCCGTCATCCACCTCCTCCACGCCAACAAACGTTGCAGATGTTCTTTACTTACGCCCAACGACTGACAAACAATGTAGATGTTCATCAGAAGTTCTTTACACTGTAGATTTGTACTTCCATCGCATAGATCTCGTTCCATGTCCAGCAGCGCTTGAGCTTCAAACTGCCACGCAACTCCACTTCGAGAGCCTAAAGTTGTTGTTGAGAAATTGAAGAAAATGAAATGAATTGACTTAGCTGTTGTTGAAAAAATTGACGTAGAAGTACATAAACTTGAAGGTTTTAGGAGTAATAATTTTTTTTCCTTTCCTGCAAAATTCAAAAACTTATTTTTCTGGGTAAAGTTTGACTCGAGGGTCTAAGATAAAACGACCTAAAAGCAAGTGAATCTCCATATAAACAATTATGATATTCTTAATGCATACACCTCTTTTCATATTTCTCTTAATATAATTTATCATACTTATTTTTTATCACTTTTTCTCACTAAATCTGAATAGTGCAACACCCTTAAAAGAGGTGTATGATGATCTTTTTCTCCATATAAAAAGGAAAATGATGTTCATACTAGAGGTGCACAACCCGACCCACCGACCCGCCAACTCGATCGACCGACCCGACCCGATCATATATATCCGGGTTGGTTCGGGTAATCGGGTCGGTTCAGGTAAAATTTGACAAACTCGTTGAATATCGGTTCGGGTAACGGGTTGAGCGGCCCAACCCGATGACCTAATAAAACGACGTCGTTTTGCTTATATTGTTGATACCCAATTTTGTCCATAAAATTTTTATACTTAATTACAATATTTTAAAAAAAGAAAATTTGAAAAAAAAAGGGGGGGGGCATTGCATGCCTGCACACGTAAAGGAGAATGCATTAAATGCATTGAGGCAGCAAAGGAAAAAGAAAGAAAAGGTTCTGATAAAGGAGGATGGGGGGCTCAACGTAGGAGGCTCACGCAAAGGAAAAAAAAGAAGGAAATGTCGGGGAGAAATGATGAAAGAGTGGAGGTATTTAAAAGGAAAGAGCATCGAAAAATGGGGATCCCGATCTTTTCACACATCTTTTCACCTTCAAGAACCAAGAACACATTCCATTTTTCACCACCCTCATCACCAAAAACAGCACCTTCACCCATTCTCCACGAAGACCATCGTCTTTGTCATCCTTCATCTCATCTTCAAAGCCTCCAAGAAGAAGAAAACGTGAACCATCTCCATCTTCACGACCACCATCTTTTACCTTCCCAAATCATCCCATTTTCAGCCAAGGAAAGAAGATTGATGATGTTGAGTTAATCTCTGGTGGTAGCTGAAAAAAAAGGAAAAGCAAGAATACTGGGGAGGCTGCTGGGAACGAAAGGGATTTCTGATTCTTTTGAGTTGAGTGTTACTGGTAGCACAAAAGAGCCACGAGCACCATACTCACACTGGCACTCTTCCCCTTCTGCATCACATTTCTCAAACCACCAAAGAATCCATCTTCACCTCCAGAAAACAGTAACCACCACCTTCAATAACTTCACAAAACACCATCATTCCCCATTCGACCGTCGAAATCCAAAGAACCCCTGAATCCCTTTTCCGACCGTCGAACCCAAGCACCGGATCCATCATACCTTTAACCGACCGTCGAACCCCACGAACCACACCATAATTCCCTCTACCGACCGTCGAACTACATCACTGACCTTCACCTCACTCGACCGTCGAACCACACCGCTACTATCCCTCACCGACAACCCATCCAAACCTTCACACTATCAACCAAACTCCATCTCACCGACCAACTTCACCGACACCCTCACCGTCGAAGCCCAAAGCCGGTCCTTCCCCTCAACCAACCGACCGTCGAACCCCCAAACTCCATCATATCCGAGGCGGTCGAACCATCCAATCTCCCTAAGCCGACCGTCGAACTCAAAACACCGGATACATCATACCCCCAACCGACCGTCGAAACCCGAGAAGCCGGTCCTTCCCTCAACCAACCGACCGTCGGACCCCCAAACTCCACCATATCCGACGGTCGAACCATCCAATCTCCCTAAACCGACCGTCGAACTTCACCAACACCAGTTACCATCATCTCACCGACCAACTTCACCGACACCTCACCGTCGAACCACACCAGTGACCTTCACCGACCAACACCAGTCACATCCTCTCACCGACACCCTCAACCAACCGACCGTCGAACTTCCAGCTCCTTCTCCACACTCGACCGTCGAACTTCCAGCTCCTTCTCCGCACCCGACCGTCGAACTTCCAGCTCCCTCTCCGCATTCGATCGTCGAACTTCCAGCTCCTCTCCGCATTCGACCGTCGAACTTCCAGCTCTCTTCTCCACACTCGACCGTCGAACTTCCAACTCCTTCTCCACACCCGACCGTCGAATTTCCCGGATCCTCTCCGCACCCGACCGTCGAATCTCGTGGTCCAAACCCTCCCCAAACGTCCTCTCGGTATGTGCTCGATATCGTTACCCAAGTTTTCAAGCTCTCTTTCCTTTAAATTGAATTGTTGATTTTTATTGAGTTTGAATTTGATTCATGTGGGGTCTTTCCATTTCATATTAAGGCAAAAATGATACACTGTTTGGTAAAAAAAAAAAAGAGAAGGGAAAAAGAAAAAATAAAATCTTTTGATCCATGCAATGACCAATGATGATGATTGAGTAGTGAATACTACCTTCAATGTCATTTGGATCATAAGGGTTTATTGAGTAGCCCAGTGCTAACTTGAATCCTGTGCAAAAATGGATTCGCTTTCAAATAAAAATCTTTTTTTAAATAAAATCAATCAACCCACACTTATTTTAAGAAGAACTACGTGACTTTGAGTTCCTCATTGCACCCGAGGATACGTAGGAGCAGAATCTCTATTCTGTCAAGCCAAAAAAATAAATTTTCATAATTTGGTTGTTTCTTTTATTTCTTTTCAAAAAAATAAAAAATGAAAAAATAATACATAATTACAAAGTCTTTTGTTTAGAGGGTTAAAAATAAATATATTTGAGATTATTAAATTTTGCACAACTAACACAAGGTACCGTTCTTGGAACGGGCAGTATAGGGTGCTAACACCTTCCCTATCTGTAATCGACTCCTGGACTCAAACTCATTTTCAAAAGACCAGTTTTCCTGATTAAAGGGTTTTTCTGATGTTTTCCCAATTTAAATAAACATTGGTGGCGACTCCATTGATTTTTATCTTTTTCGGTCGTCCCGTCGCGATCCCTACGTTTGATGGCAAATTATCAATTGGGATTTCAAGAGAGTCAGGCCTGTTGTTGTTAGTTGTGCAAATTTTTAATAATCTTTTATTTATTTATTTTACCCTCTTTGTCTTTGTTTTTGTTTTCTTACTTGTTTGTAAATATATTTTATTTAGTACTTTTATGTAAATATCTGATAGCATGTATATGGTGACTTGTATATATATTTTGTACTTAATTGATAAAACCCTAGGGTAGACGATTGCTGGCTGGCTGTTGTATATATGTTTTGCAGGTTGGGGTAGTTTTATCTTTTAAGTTTTTGTACAGGTTTGTATGCTCCTTCACACACGTCACTAATCACTTACCTCACACACTTTTTGGGCTCTATACCCGAGTCTGTGCGAACCCGAGGAGTAGGAAGGGTCTCGACTTTTGTTATTGAGGAGCCTTGTGCTCACTTGACATTTGTTGAGACACCACTCAGATTGTTACCAGTATCATGGACTAGTCACATTGAGAGGGTTTATCCCTACTTGTGATTAATTCATGAGTTGGGTCCTTATCTTTCAAGATGGGGGCAATCTGGGGACCATGACGACTTTCTAGAAGATAGATCCGTCCTGAAAAACCTTGCACTGATAGAATGAACATAATGACATAGAAGCTTTAGAGTCATCCATCTCCTTAGGTTGCACCTCATTAGGACACAAATGGAGCATACTTTTTGCTTTACCTATCCCTTATGTCATTCATTCATGCATCATTTTTGGGTAAAAAAAAAAAAGTCAAAAAAATACATCATATAGCATCGTCATTCCTAGCATTTTTTTTTCTTCCCATTATTCATCTATCTTTCATGTCATTCATTCTTGCTTAAAAAAAAAAAAGGGGGATATATCATTTTGCATTTTCATTACATTCTTAGCATTCATAAAAAAAAAGAAAGAAAGAAAAAAACATCATCTTGCATTCTCATAACATTCCTAACAAAAAAGCATCATCCTGTATTTTCATAGCATTCTTAGCATTAAAAATCAAAAGAAAATATACATTATCTTGCATTTTCATAGCATTCTTAGCATAAAAAAAAGAGAGATACATTATCTTACATTTGCATTACATCCCCATAAAAATATCATCTTGCATTTTCATCGCATTCGACTCTAAAAAAGGAAAAGAAAGAAAAAGATACATCATTTTGCATTACCATGACATTCATAGCATTCTTTTTAAAAATAAAAATAAAAAAATAATAAAAAATTCATTTGCATAATATTTTGCATGCATGCATGTTGCCAATTTTGTTCAGTCAATGTTGATAATTGCATCATGTTTCACCAAGCAAAAATGGGCACTATAACGAAAAATTGCTTCCGCAACACCCTTACAGGATCATTCCCAGGCTGAGATCATGGATGAAATAAATCAAACTCAAGAGTTGAAGGATGAGGTGAATCACTCAGAGAACAAGTGTCCAAGATGATGGAGATACTTGATCTATGGAAAATAGAAGGAGCACAAATAGAAATCCTCGGTGGCAAATGAAAGACATCCCACCATACCTCCTCACCTGTCTGGTTTCTCTCCAACCCTCTCGCATTACCAAGGCTTCAATCCTCAAGGAGTTGTGATGCCAATCACTACTCAACCCTCGATCACCAGCTTCAAGAAATCCAAGTGCCACCCTTCCCTCCTTATGGCTTCCATCCCAGCTATGTACCATCATTAACCACCAATCCCCCTGGTAACAACATACCAACAGTGACACCGAATTCAAACCTGTTGAACTTTACCCGAACTCAAGTCACTCGGCTGAATGCTAATGGAACCCCGCCAATACAGCACTCATTCCCTTTCTTCATCCCACCATATGGCTTCCCTTCCAGCTTTGTAGCACCATGGGTTGCTAATTCCCTTGATAGTGGCATGCCTGCTTCGAACTCATTGAGCACAACCCAACCATATGCCCATTACCCAGGTACCAGTGGGACTCCACCAGTACAACATTTTGTCCCCACTTTGTCATGCCTCAATACCCATTGAATTCTTTTCCTGAAAATCCTCAGTTCAAAAAGAAGTTTGAAACTTTGGAAGAGAGAATACGGGTCATTGAAAGAAGCGAGTTGTTATGGCCTCAAGGATGCTACTTGAGCTTTGTCTTGTCCCTGACGTTGTCATTCCCCCAAAGTTTAAGGTCCCAGATTTTGATAAATATAAGGGGATTACTTGTCCAAAGAATCACTTGACAATGTACATTCGCAAGATGGCTTCACAAGCTCACGATGACAAACTGTTAATCCATTTCTTCCAAGACAGTTTAACTGGGGCAGCTTCTAATTGGTACACACATCTTGAGCGTGCCCATATAAGGAGTTTCAAGGATTTAGCTTATGCCTTTGTAAAGCAGTATAAGTACAATATGGACATGGCACCAGATAGAACGCAACTGCAAAACATGTCTAAAAAGATGGTGAGACCTTCAAGGAATATGCTCAGAGGTGGAGGGAAATAGGCTGCACAAGTAGAACCCCTTTGTCGAGAAAAAGAGATGGTTGCTATGTTCATCGATACACTTTGCACGCGCCATTCTATGATCATATGATTGGAAGTGTGTCGGCCGAATTTTTCGGACATCGTGGTAATTGGTGAAATGATTGAAAGGGAAATGAAAAAGGGAAGACGCACCAAATGAATGACGGACGAGGCAAGTATGAAGAATGTTGAACCGGTGAGGGTGGACTTCAAGTCGAATGAGTTAAAGGGGACTTCAAAAACTCATGGGTAACAACAGTTACCTAAATAGTAAACCACCAAGCATTGTCAGAGGTTTCTACACATGCCTATCTGCAATAGGAACGAATGCCTACAATGGTTGATCAGGGACAGCCTTAGAAAGTTTGACAAAGTGGTGATTCAGTTTTCTGACTGTCAAGAACAAACTGTACCCTAAAGTCCGCTAGCACTGGGAAATTTTTGAGCGACTAGTATTCTGATTTGTTTACTAAGTTGTTGCCATGACATGATGGTTTAATTGTACTGACCCCAAGCTTGTTCAATTATTAAAACCATTCGGGTTTCTGAATTTATGTAAACTTGCTTGAAGCATTAATGTGATGAATTTGTGTGGATCTCAGTTTACCTTGTTTCCTTTTCCTATGTTCTTGACACTCATGTTCTTGCCAGATCTTCTTGTCATTTTCTTTCTTCTCTTTACTTGCTTTCTTTTGGTTCGAATCTCATAGGACTCTCATTCTGGAAAGTTTTGTGGTCGTAAGACCCATGAGTGCAGGTGTTCCTTGCACACACTGATAAAAACAAAAAAAAAAAAAACAAAACAAAAAAAAGAAAAAAAAGAAAAAAAAAGAAAAAAGAAAATAAAGGGAGCAAATAAATAATTACGTGGTGTGTATTATCCTTTTGTCTCTAAATTAAATTTTTTTGAAAATGAGCAATCAAAATTTGAAATGAAGATTGGCCATCTTTCTCTATCTCTCACAAGAATTCATCTTTTCATTATCCATCGTTACCCTATTTTGAGCTTGAAGGTTTTCTTCAATAAACCCTGGACAAGGATCACCCCTACACTAGGGGATGACATAAAACAAAGGTTGATTGTCATGATGATTATTTTGAAGTATAAAAAAGGGGAAAATGAAGAAGAGTGAAAGGGGCGGAAAGTAAAAGCAGAAAATTTGACAAAGTTCAAGTTTGAACAATGATGGAGAACAAAAAGAGGAGAGCAATAAGAGAAAAGTGTGCTTGAATGCGTAAAAGCAATTGGAAAGGTTTAAGTTTGAATAAGGATCCTTGGTCCCACTTAACCTTTAAACACTTATTTGAGCTTTATATCTTTCATTTCATAAACCCTAACCTTGGCCACGTTACAAGCCTTAAAAGTCCATTCTGATCAATGAAAGGTTGTTTTCATTTTCATCAACTTTAATTTTGAGACAAAAAGTTTATGCACTGCTGAATTTTCAATCCTTGCTCTTAAAAAAAAAACAAAAAACAAAAAAAAACAAAAAACAAAATTGTTAGGTCAAAACTCAAGGCGGTCTAAAAAAAAAAAAAAAAAAAAAAAAAAAAAGAGAAGGGACTTACATTAGGGCAAATTGTTGTCGTGTTCAAGCTGGCTCTATATTGGGGCAAGTCTCTACCCTGCTCAATTCGGCCCTACACTGGGGCAAATCTTTGGTTCAACTAGCTCTACATTGGGGCAAGTCTCTACCATGTTCAATTCAGTTCTAAACTGGGACAGTTTGCTTTGTCTTACTTGGGCCTTACAAAAAATTCCTCACTGGGACATTTTTGTTGTCAAATGGCCTACACTGGGGCATCTTTGTTCTCAAAGGACATACCTTGAGTCAAATTCATTTGATACCATACACAGAGGCATATTCTTGTAGATACCTGATAAAACAATGGTCATGATGTCCAGTTGTCAAGTAAGGATCAATCACATCCAAACTGGGTCCAAAAAGCAAAAAAAAAGAAAAAAAAGGGGCAAAAAAAAAAAAAATCTCTTGGCTTTTGTACTATTCCACTAGTGTTTTTATCCTTTGTAAATGTCCTTCGTGTAGTCATGCTCCCGAAATCAGTCAAAAAAGGTCACTCGAGTAGTAAATCTCTTTCATGTTGTACTTTTGAATCCATGCATATCTGGTACATGATGCTTTAGGTTGGGTGAACATGAGCACAATAGTACAATTTAACCATCTAATGGTAGCCTCTTGATGAACAACTCAAGCCAAAGGAGCTCTAAAGTTTCAATCGATGAAGGGAATGACATCCTCAGCGGCTAATTCATATTGAAGTATGTCCGGTGGAAATAGGAACTTTTGGGGGAAGAAAGTCACAAGCTTCTACACAAGCCATATTTAATGAAGAGAAATTCAACAATGATCCCTTTTGAATATGAGTTTGGTTGGTCAAAGTTTTCCAAGAAGCGTTTAGTTCCTCAAGTACATTCATTTCTTTGGCTCATGACCCATTGCACAAATTCTTGGGCTCAAGGCCCACTTCATGAGTTTTTAGGCTCAAGGCCCATTGCATAAAGTTTTCTAGCTCGAGACCCTTTAAGTGTTGATGAAAAAGGATGACCAGACAAATCATAAGGCCAATCAACGAATTTTGCTGTTCAATCGCGATCCTGCATGTGGGAAAAAGTCCTTAAGGGTTGCGGAATCAAAGCTCCGATGTGCAAAAAAAAAAAAAAAAAAAAAAAAAACAAAACAAAAAAAAAATGAAAAAATGAAAAAATGAAAAAAGAAACAAAAATTGCTTACTCAATTTGCCCATGAGAATCCCTACAGTAGGGCATTCATTGCATCATGCATCATTTCTAGCATCACATGCATTGTCCTCAAGCATCACATGCACTGTCTTCAAGCATCACATCCATTGCATCATCATCCATTACATCATGCACCATCTCTGACATCACATGCATTCACAAAACCTTTGCTTTTAGTTTCTGGGTCCCCGTACCCGTTGTCTTTCAGTTTCTGGGTCCCCGTACCCGTTGTCTTTTAGTCTCCGGTCCCCGTACCCATTGTCTTTTAGTTTACGGGTCCCCGTACCCATTTGCTTTTAGTTCCGGTCCCCGTACCCATTGTCTTTTAGTTTCGGGTCCCCGTCCCATTGTCTTTTAGTTTAAGTCCCCGCACCCATTGTCTTTTAGTTTCCGGGTCCCCGCTCCGTTGTCTTTAGTTTCCGGTCCCCGCACCCATTGTCTTTTAGTTTCCGGTCCCCGTGCACCCGTTGTCTTTTAGTTTCGGTCCCCGTACCCATTGTCTTTTAGTTTCCGGTCCCCGTCCCATTGTCTTTTAGTTTACGGGTCCCGTACCCATTTGCTTTTAGTTTCGGCCCCGTACTTATCATTGTCTTTTAGTTTCGGGTCCCCATACCCGTTGTCTTTTAGTTTCCGGTCCCCGCACCCATTGTCTTTTAGTTCCGGTCCTCGCACCCATTGTCTTTTTTTACGGGTCCGTCACTCCGTTGTCTTTAGTTTCGGGTCCCCGCACCCGTTGTCTTTAGTTTCCGGTCATGGCCCGCACCCATTGTTTTTAGTTTCCTGGGTCCTCGCACCCATTGTCTTTCGATTCGGGTCCCCGTACCCGTTGTCTTTTAGTTTCCGGTCCCCGCACCCATTGTCTTTTAGTTTAGGGTCCGTACTTGCCGTTGTCTTTAGTTTCCGGTCCCCGTACCTATTGTCTTTTAGTTTCCGGTCCCATACCCATTGTCTTTTAGTTTACGGGTCCCGTACCCATTTGCTTTTAGTTTAGGTCCCCGTACTATTGTCTTTTAGTTTACGGTCCCATACCCGTTGTCTTTTAGTTTAGGGTCACGGCCCCGCACCCATTGTTTTTTAGTTTCCTGGTCCCTCGCACCCATTGTTTTTTTAGTTTCGGTCCCGTGTTGTCTTTAGTTTCTGGTCCCCGCACCCGTTGTCTTTTAGTTTCGGGTCCCCGCACCCATTTCTTTTAGTTTCCGGTCCCGCGCACCCATTGTTTTTCGGTTCTGGGTCCCCGCACCTATTGTTTTTTTAGTTTACGGGTCCCCGTACCCACCGTCTTTTTTAGTCTCCTGGGTCCCCGTACCCATTGTCTTTTAGTTTCTGGTCCCCGTACCCATTTGTCTTTAATTTCCGGTCCCCGCACCCATTTGCTTTTAGTTCTGGGTCCCGCACCCATTGTCTCATTAAGATTTACGGTCCCTGCACTTTGACGTTATTTTTTTTTTGGGTCCTCGTACCCATCGCTTCCAAAGCAAGCGGGGACCTTGGGCGTCACCTTTTTCTTTTTCTGCCTTCAAACGGATGAATCTGCCGATTTCATGAGTTTTGTCGCTTTTCTGTTTTAAGTTTAACAAGTTTAAATGTAGTCTGACTTTCATGAAACTTTCCACCTCATTTAATGTCCATTCTTTTTCAATATATTGCTTTCCAAAAAAAAAAAAAAAAATATCGTATGGTGGTTTATATACTTTAACATAGTTCCCATATATTATATGATATTTAATATCGTATTTAATATTTCAATATTTTTAGATATTATTTATTTATATATATATTTTTATTTTTTAAATTTTTTTATCATATCAACATATTAATATCTATCATATCTTTATTCTATATTTATATTTGTGCTTTCTATGTAATTTTCCTTCAAGGTTAATATATAGAGAAACTCGTTTAAGAGGAAAAAACTGTGTAGGGCATGTAGGCGTGTGTTCACACGAGCAACCTTAAATCGCAGAAAATAGTTACTTCCATTTTGGCTGAAACAGTTTAGATCCTTGCTAGAAAAATAAACAAGCTAGTAAGAATTGAATATTTGGTTTGAGACAAGGCTTTAATCTGAATGTGTAGTTTTTCTTCTTCTTGAAAACAGTTGAAGGTGAAAAATATTGATCACAGATTACTTTTTGCATATTATTTTTATATTAATTAATGTTATATAAATTTTTTATTAACCACATATATTGTTTGGTTAACGAGCTAATAATTAATGAACATTATATAAATTATAATTTTAACAAAACAATGTAGATGTCTTTAATTAAAAATAAATTGTACATCATTAACAAAAATGGTGTAGAACAAATAATGTACAAATATGTTGAAGGTTGAGAGTACCCTGGGTCCAGGCCATTCAGCCATTGTTTTGATAATAACTAATGAGAATTTAAAAAAATAAAAAAAATTATCATATACTCTTTTTAGAAGTATATATATTATTAATATTTTTTTAAAAGTATCAGATTTAATAAAAAAATGATAAAAAATAAATATAATAAATAATATTAAAAAAATATAAAAAGATATATATATATTATTAATGATAAAAATTTTAGAACTGTTAAAAAAGAAAAAATGAAAGAATATACGAGGCCCATGCTCAAATTTTGGGATAGACCCACATTTATGTATAGAGCCCGGGCCCTACAATCAGAATTTCGAATAATTTTTTAAATGAAAAAAAATTATAAATTGTTTTTTATTTTTAAATAATGTGTTTTTATACATTAAAAAAGTGCAATAAACTCATAAAAATAAATATTATAATTACTAATATGTATTTTGGCCAAGGCAGGTTTATTTTTTTAATTAATCCCAAGCCCGGCCAAGATTTTAATTGGGCTTTATAATTGTTCCAGATTTTTTACCTATGATTAAGTATTTAAGTCTAAGTAAGAGGTCGTAAAAGTAAATCTAAGCAAAAAAGAAGTTATAGACCGGGTAAAGGATGAACTTGTCAAAATTAGAATGGGTAAATACTAATAATTCATACAATTATACAACTCTCAACTTCTACCATATGGAATTAGGCATCCCTTTGAGTGCCTAAAGGAAATTAAATTCACAAAACAAAAACACAATCAGGATTCTTTCAAACCTTCAGGACTGTATATATCTTGGCGGAACAAGTCGGAATATGACTAGTGTCCGAATGTAAGTATCTTACATTTGGCTTCCAAACTATAATTTTTAATAAGAATTTGGTTCCTCTAAAGTAAATGATATACTTTAGAGAATAAAGTGTAAAATTGTAATTGTTAATAAAAAAAAGTTTAAAAATAAAATTTTATATATGTATAATCTATTATGCAGATTCATATATTTTATAAAATTATAAACCATTAATTTTCTCTTATGATTCACCGCTTACTCTCTACCACAATCCATCAACCGTAACATCAGTTTGCTTTCGACCTTTCTAAACTGGCTTAAGCAATCTTTTTGGTTTTCTTAGAATGCAACTAGCGAAGAGGGAAAAACCAATGAGATCAAGCTTTGTGCGATTATATCATAAAACAGTTTACAAATATGTGATTATTTATACTCCTAACTATTGACAAGTTAACTGTTTTTCACAATAATTATAAGAGAATAGGTCAACTTCTTGATGATAGTAAAATATTGAGTAAATACTTACTTTAATATCCAAAAAACACATGATATTATCTTGGTCAATAAAAGAAAGTTAAAGCAACTTAATTCCTTAATCATATAAAGTTATGAAAAGTGATGTTAAAATCTTCTTTATATGTAGGAAAGATTTTTATGTACTCTTGAAGTAAGAAAAATATCTCACTTTGTATCATTTAGTGTGCAATATATCAATTATAGCATTATAAATATAGTTAAATGAAGACAATGATAGCTCATAAAAATAATGTGACACACATTGAATGGTACAAAGTAATAATTTCTTACTCTATTATATATATAAATAAAAAAATTCTTATTCTAAAAGCATTTAAGAATTTCTTCATATGTAGGGAGTAGGGATCATGAGAATTTCACTATTTATTATTTAGAGATTAAATTAGGATTTTTTTTTGAATACCCAAATTGATATTATTTTTTTATGATTAAGAGATTAAATTGATATTAACTTTCTTTGGAGGACCAAATTGATATTATTTTATCTTTATTGGACTAAAATAAGTGTTTATTAAAAGAATATTCGATTGAGAGAAGTTCTTTCATGAATGTCTTTTTTTTCCCAGTGATAAGCTTTATGACTATATCTTTAATCTTATATTAGTTTTGGTAACTAATATAGGTAGAGGTGGGTACACAAGTCGACTCGATATGCAATAGACCATAAATAAATGGACCGAGCCTGGTTGGTTCGCAAATTAAATGGGCTTACATTATCTCAACCCGCTTAAGTCTGTGGGTTCGCAGGGATTCACAGGTTGGTTTAAGACTAGTAATTTTTCTTTGTTTATTTTTTGTTTTTGTTTTTTAAATAACTAAAAAGAGGAGAAAAAAATAACATGTATAAGTATGTGAAAGTTGAGCCTAAATTTGGTAGTTTCTCACTTAAAGTTAAACTACCTAATATATATATATATATATATTAAACAAGCTCGTGGAATTGGTCTGTAAACTCGCAAATCAAAATTGTTTAATCCTTGAATTAAACTAATCAAACTAATAAATTTGCGTTTAAATGAACTAACATTTTACTTGATCTTTATTCGTATGAGTCGAGGGTTTCACAGACTAATTCATGGACTAAAGTTCGTATACCTACCTCTAAATATAGGATTAAAGTCATAGTCATGGAGTTTTTATAGACTATCATAGTTATAAAATTTGTAATTACGTTGAATTAGTGTTGCATGTAGTGATTAGGTAATTCATTTTCGTGTACTGGGTAAAAGGCATGAAAGTCCGGAATTAGAAGGACAATTATCATTGCTGAATTTAAAACGATCGAGTTGATGAATGCTTGGCTAAGAATAACAACTATCATAAATTGATAAAAAAAAAATGATTTGATTGGGTAAAACAATTAATTAATTTATAGGGCAGATGCACGCAAATAAGTATTAGGTCTTAATTATCAAAATTCTTCAATATTAGATTGTGCAATCAAGTTTACCAAAAAAAAAGTGCAATCAATTTGGTCATCTGTCAATATGACCACGTTTAAATTAGGTAGAGAACAGTTCAAGCAATACTACCTTACTTAAACATAGATTAGTACTAGTTCACAAAAAAACTAAGTAAAAGCTTATCAAGCGATCAATAAGTGCCCAAATATATAAACTAATCCTTATACACGACTTGTATATCAATAACGATGCAAGGATAAAATGATGTAAAATCAAAGTAAGTTGTATTGAAATGAGTGGTAGGGGCTCCGTCTAATAAATATGTGATATTAAGTTTAATATTAAAATTTAAATGTATGTAAATAATATTATTCAGAGAAATTTTTATTTAAATATTTAATTATATTTTAAAATATTAATCTTTTATTTATCAAATAAAAAATTCTAAAAAAAAAATCATATAGATCAGTAAAAAGGTGGACTCAGCCACCATGATTGCCTGTGTTGCATTAATGGGAAGGATGTAGTAGGGGCCAAAGATTTATGAGAGGACGATAGTGAATGGGCATTAGTCATAGCTATTGAAAGAGTCCTACAAGAGCTACTTATACATTAGACGATTACTCTACTCTCTTCTATTCTATTTAATATCAATTTTGCTTCCAAAAGAATGCAGAAAAGTGAGTGACGGAGGAAGAAGTGGGACTCACAACAACTACTGTTTCCATAAAGGAGACATTACAAGGCATTCTCAAGAATTAATAAGATATTTTTCTTTTATTGATTGTATACACCTTAGACTTAAAAATTCCTCTGTATAAAGTGTCATACAACCCATCTTAGCCACTTACTGCTTGCTACGCGTCATTCTTATAGACTTCCTTCATCTTGGGAGATATCTTGATGTTCTCCCAAGTTTCTTTTCTTCCTCTACCGACACTGCCTTTTCTTTTTTGCTTTTTTCAACTAAATATGAAGGCCATTATATAAATAATTAATAATGATTGTTTTATGGTCAGAAACGGAAATAAAATGAACACAAAGAATATCTTACAGGTTGTCAACTGAATAATAATGTTATTCAGTCTTTGACGAATGGTCAATTTTACTACATTTGAAGATATACGGTGCATTAGAATAGAAATTTTTTCAAGAAACTTGTTATGGGGTCATTTATGATATATTTTTATAACTCTTTTCCATGCCGATTTTTATTTTATCATTTTATGATAGAATAGTTATTTTTAAATATCGTTAAATCAGTATTTATATTATATATTCATATCAAATCTGACTTTGACTTTTAGCATTTACAGGCTCAAGAATTTTAGACAATAAGAACAAACATCTTTGTGGTTAAAACATATGTGAACGAGTCTAAGTGGATAACGTCTTCTATTATTATTAGTATTAGCATGTAGAGATAAAGAAATATGAGAGAATTTTTTTTTTTGTATTATAAGTATATTGACACTAAACTCACATAAATATTGTTAAAAAATAAAAAATAATATTATATAAATATACTTAAATATCAAGTCATGTGAGTATTATTAAAAAATAAAAAATAATATTATATAAATTTTATTTTTTATCATTATAAATTTATTCATTTATCTATATATAAAAGTAAAAATTATACATATAAAAAAGACATACAAATATATTTATATGACAAAATAATATTTCAAAATAAAATAAGGACATGTGTCTCTACTCCTTACCGCATAGATCCGTAAGTGACTTTTAGTAGCTTTTCATCACATTAATTTTATCAAAATAAATAATGTTCTAATTTGTTCTTTAATTAAATTAATAAATAATTGCAAAAATATTTTAAATTTTTATTATTTAAATAAATAAAATAAAAGATCAATTAACATTTACGAGTCGAAAGGCTATTAATATTCTAAGCAAAGAAATACAACAACAAAAAATAGTATAAGTTGTGAACCAAAAAACAAAGTAAATCAAACATAGTGGAGAGAATATAGTATCCGACACCCATCTAAATTATATTTTAGAGTAGGTCAATCTATATACATTTACACACAGCCACAAACATCACTTTACATTATGATAATTACAATTAGTCTTATTTTTTTTTTATATTTCTATTCTATGATTTTATTATATATTATAGATGTAAGGTGATATTTATCTTTAAAATGTATAAATAACAATTTTCTATACTTTAATATTTGTTATTACGTTTGTAAATTCAATCATAGTTCACCTTCTGCTTTTCTTTCACTATTATTTACTCATTAATGTACATGACATTGTTTGTCTATTTAAATGCTAATCAACTGGCATAATGCCTCGTGGACCTCATCCCATTCCCATCAAGACAAAAGCTAATCGCAGGGACTGTTAAATGACAAAAAGAAAAAGAAAAAGAAAAAGAAAAAGAAAAAGAGATAAGCAATTCAGTTTGATTGATGATTTTAAAAAGCTAAATTTAATAGCATGTTTGGTTTAGTTTAAATTTTTGAAAAAAATTAATTTTAAATTTATTAAATAAAATCTTAATTATAAATTATTTTGAACATAAAATAAAATAATCTAAATATACACTTAATTTCTTTATCAAATAATTTATGAGAATAAAATTAAGCTTAACTTTACCTCAAAAATTAACTAAGTCATTATAATGAATATTTTGTCTATATACTAAATTGATGTGGGACTTAGCACAACCATAATGTTTTTTTTTTTTTTTTGGGCACAGAGACAACCATAATGCATTACAAGTGTGTATATGAATATAAGGTAAAATATAATATTATCAGAATTATTAGATTCGATTCATGTATAGTTTGATAAAATGTGATTAGATATATTTTTATTGATTTTATAAGGTTATTTTTTTCAATTTCTTAATAGAATATTTTTTATATGAAGAAAAAATTTATTACTTCACAAATCACATACTAAATCCAGAAACCTTAGCATAATTAGCCAGAGAATCTGTTACCTTAATGCAATTTCTAAAAACATAAGAACAATCAAATCTAGCAAACGGGGATGCAAAGCAACAAATTTCCTGAAGTATAGCATCATTATAAGATAAATTCTGATCTCCTAAGGGAAGGCAAGTCCATCACAAGCTGCTCAAAGCTATGCAGTGTACGCAGCTCCTCTTAATATAATCTTTTTTAAGAATTGCTATCTTTGTTCTTTTAATGGGTACAAGTATTTATTAACTACTAAGCTTAAAATAAATGTTTGAAATTGTTAAATATAATAAAATATTTCACAATTCACATTAAGTAAAGTAATCCCTTTATTTGGGGGGTTCTTTTTGGCCTCAACATTTTAAGATTTTTTTCACTTCGTCTAGAAAAATCGAACATGGTAACAGATCAACCCACTGGTCTCGCCTAGGATTCAGTTACGTAGAATAAAGTAGTAGCCTCCATGTCCATGAATACATGATTATAGGAAAAAAAATCCAAACTAAGCTTGTAATTTGTTACTGTGTTGAAAAAAAAAGGGTAAAGAAGATGATCTGAAGGAAGAACCTACACAATTAACAAAACTTTATTACGTTCAGATTACTATAAACAAAAAATAGTTCATGAATTCGCGCATCAAAAATATGATATGCAGAGTTATTTGATACAATAATAACAGCACAATTATCTGTGATTGGAAATCTCATGAATCTTACTCATCATCTTCACCGTTTCCTCCTTTACGTGTGAATCTTTTTTGCCTTATGTTGTTTGCTTCAAATCTGTGTGAATGAATCTACAAAAAGATCAACCCTTCTCACTCCCGTGTGTATTGGACCGTACTGTTGTCCGTTCAATCTTCCTTCATCCGACTATATAACACTACTATGCATATTTGTATATATTGATTGATCCCAAATTTGTATATGAAGTAATTGTCTTCAAGAATCCAGAGAAAATGGAGTGTGTAATAGATCATAGGGTGCCCAAAGTGCATCCAAAGGACAGGGCCTATTAGCGTCCAATCGAACCCATGGCTTACCTTTCCCACTCCAATGTAACAGACTCACAGGACCAGGGTGCAGATCCCTGCATAGACCACGAAAGTTGTCACCTCCAAGACCATGTTGGTTCCACCTGTGATCCACAGGAGCAATATTCCCAGCAAACACAAGCAAAAACGGCGGCAATGAACCCAGCTCATAGATTCTCATCCTCTTCTGCAGCTCCATCCATTCCTCAATCTTGGTTGTGTAATCCCCTGCTCTCCACCGCTCTAGATCCATCACCATAACCCCGGTGTTGAAATAGCAAGGCTTTCTGTTTGCAAAAGTCAGTGACAAAGAAGGGTTGGACCAGAATGTTGGGGTGAAATAGGAGGTGAAATTGGCGTTGCAGTATTCAGGGGCTGCCAATACTGACTTTTCACCCAATGGGGTGGCTGCGAGTTTGGCAATGTCATCCACCAGGATGAGGTCCGAGTCTAAGTACACCACTCGACGAACGCATAGTGGTAAGAGGTTGGCCAAGTAGGTGCGAGCGTAGTTGAGAGGGCAATCCAGTGCTGAGCGAATGGAGGTGGAGATGAGGCCCGACACTATGGAGTCTTCGAAGGTGTAGACTTGGAATTTGAGATAAGGGAAGGATTTGGAGATGGCGGCGCGTAGGAGGGACGCGTTGGAGGAACACACGAAGTGGAAGAATATGTTTTGGGGACAGGAGGAGTGTTGGAGGACCGAGAGGATTGCCGCCATGGATCCTCGGATGTATGTTGTGTCGAGGGTCATTGCAACGTGTACTGCTTCGTCAGAGCATATGTACTTGTCACTATCCTCCTCCTCCTCGTTGTTGCCGCTGTCAGAATTGTCGGCAATGGAGGCGCAGTCTGGGGAGTTGTAGAATTGAGGGGCTTCTTTGAATTGATGGGTGATGGTGCTAGTGTTTGCGGCATTGTTGGTGGAAGAGGATGGACACGGCAGCAAGAAGAGGGATACGATGAGAAAGAATAGGAGTGATGGTTTTGGTTTTGGTTTTGGTCTTGGCCTAGATTGCATAGTTTGTGTTTCTGTATGCAGTGAGTTTTTTTTCCCCCCTTTTTGAGAAGGGAAATGGGTGTGTGAGCTGAGTATCAGCTTGGCCAGTTGGTTTTGAAATGTGTTGGAAGTTTGAATTGATTATAGAGAAGAGAGATCTATGGGGTGGCTTATAATTGGAGTTTGAGGTTTCAAACACGCTTTTGGGTTAGTAAAACTAATAAAAAAAAGGACGTCAGAAAAAGAAAGAGAAAAAAGAGTCGCTGGATGGGCTGGCCAGGCTGCAGAGTCGGAGGGAGGGCAAAGTCAAGAATATATGAAAGGGGAATTTGGTAGAGTTCACATTGATCCTGGACTTACCGTGGATGGTTTTGTAGCATTTTCAGGTTTGGGATTGGGACCTCACCCTCCTCCTTAGGGTTTTGAATTTCCTTCATGTCTCATTAACTTCAGCTTTATGACATTGTATGGGCCATTCATTGTTAAATAAATTAATTAATTCGGGAACTAGAGCATGTATGGGAGAAGAAAAGAGGGTCATCCACTTACTTTACAGGTTACAGACATACCTTTGTAGTATGTACCATGAAAGTGCAAATGAAATGACAAACAGTTCCCAATTTATAAATTGGCTCCCATGTTCACCCTTCGTTCTATTATCATTTGATTTGTAAGTGTTAGCGGGATTGATTTGATTAATTTTATATATAATTATATATATATATATATATATTTTTTTTTTTTCTTTTTGTATAATAGTTTCATTATATAAATAGAGATTAATCTTTTTGTATATAACTCGTTCAAAAATATAAATATATTTATCGATCTTTTCTCTATTTTTGTTTCTAACTTAGTATCAGAGAGCCTAAGTTTTAGGTTCAATCCTTCTGCTCACCACCACCCTGTCATTCTCCAATAAGCCTCACCATTTTCCACTGTCGTCAAAATCTCTCACCACTATCATTTTTGGTTCGTTGCTTGTCAGACCTCCGTTTTTGACACTACTAGCACTATTGGAACTATCGTCCACCGATCTACCAGCCACCCAAATTTCACCACTGTCCGACATCTCACACAACGCCACGCACCACCTCCTTCTCTACGTGTATGGCTCACACGCAGGATCATCCAGCCACGTGTTTGACCTGCATTTGACTCGCTCTACGCCCCCGAGACCGACCCGACCCGCTTCTGACCTGCGCCCATCTGACATGACGTTGGCGTGAAAGTAGTGTCACCTCACTGCTTACGTGTCCATCCGTGCTGACATGACGCTGACGTGGCATTGCTGATGTGGCATTAAACCTCATCCCCAAGGTTTTTTTTGTTAGATCTTTCCATTTTGTGGTCATTTTCTGTCAATTCAGCCTCGAAAAGGCTCTCTTTTTTTGCTATTGTCCTTGTTGCTATTATGGAAAAGTCTAATATAGCACAACTCATTCCAATTTTACTCAATGGCTCGAATTACACACACTAGGTTGAAGTCATACGTGATTTTCTGAAAGGTCAAAATTTTTGGAGATATGTAATAGGTGATATTACTTGCCATGTCAAAGCTGAAGATAGCACTGAAGAAAAGTTTGATGACAAATTAGAAGATTGGGATAACAAAAACCATCAGATCATCACATGGTTTTGGAATACCTCTACTCTCAGTATTCATTTACAGTTTAGGCACTTTGACATTGCCAAAGAGGTATGAGATCATCTGAAGAATCAGTACACAATTTTTGTTTTGTTTTATCAGTATCAGTTGCTGAAAGAACTCAACAGTTTGAAACAAGAGCCCGGACAAGCTATGAATGAGTTTCTGGCTCGGATGGAAGCTATCTGGGATCAGCTGACTTTGTGTGAACCAACCTTGAAGCACAAAAGTGATGCTGAGTTATATGAGAAATATCGTGATCACACTAGGCTCATTCAATTTCTAGTGGCTCTCACTAATGACTATGAACCTGTTCGAGTATCTCTACTACACTAGGATTCCCTACTTACACTTGAGGATGTCATTCCTCATCTGAAGTCAGAAGAAACTAGAGTGAGTTTTCTTTGACCTAAAGTAGATTTGGTCTTTGCAGTTACTAATTAGAAATGCAAATTTTGTCATCACTATCGTAAACCTGACCATGCTCTTCTTGAATGTCCCACCATAAAGTGTTGAACTTGTAAAAAGAAGGGTCATATGGCACCCAACTGCCTCTCTATGATGTGTAGATACTGTAAACTTCCAGGACATTTGG
Source organism: Ormosia semicastrata (assembly GCA_029884595.1). Taxonomy (NCBI): domain Eukaryota; kingdom Viridiplantae; phylum Streptophyta; class Magnoliopsida; order Fabales; family Fabaceae; genus Ormosia; species Ormosia semicastrata. The sequence continues at coordinate 7,267,346 of JAQQTO010000046.1, read as the reverse complement.
TTGAGCAATGCCCTACTCATCCACCAAGGCTTGATCAAAGTAAGTTTCAACTTCGTCTCAGTTCCTCCTCCAAGCCTGTGTTTGCAGTTTTAGTTGTTGACAATGCCTCTTCCTTTGCTTCCCATATCTCTCTTTCCACTAGTGATCTTAAGTCCCTTCGTAAGCAAGTCATTTCTCAATCTAGTAATACTCATACTGCCTTAGCAACTATACCAGGTAATAACTGTTGATATTTTGATTTTGTATGTTGTAATCATATGACTTCCTCATCCCATGCTTTATCTTCCTTTTCCTCTAGAGATGTTATTCACTTTATTCATATTGCTAATGAGTCTATTATGGAAGTAAGTCATAAGAGTTTCATCTCCCTACCTACTCTTACCTTATCAGACACTTGCATTATTCCCAAATTAAACTTTAGTCTCATTGGCCAATTATGTAATTTTGGTTATATTCTTACATTTTCTTGTACTGATTGTTCTGTGCAGGATCCATGGATGGGGCAGATCATTAGGAATGGTCATAAAGTTGGATGATTGTTTGAACTCACTACCCTCCATGTTTCTCTGTCTCTTGTGTCAACTATCTATGATGCTTCTACTTATTCTCTTCTTTAGCTATGTCATCAATGTCTTGGTCACAGTTCTCTAAGTAAATTACATCCTCTTATTTTCTCAAGGTGTTTTAGAGTATGTTAGATAAGAAACTTTGCATTGTACTTACTGTTAAATAGCTAAACAATTTGTTTTATCTTTTAATAAAAGTACTTCTATTTCTGTTTCTTCATTTGATCTTGTGCATTCTGATGTTTGGGGTCCAACTCCTATACTTACTATGAGATGTTGTTAATATTTTATGATTTTCATTTATGACTATTCACGTTTCACTTGGATATATTTAATGAAAAATCATTCTAAACTTTCTCAAATCTATATTACATTTGCCATTATGATTAAAACTCAATTTTCAAAGACAATTAAGGTTTTTCGTCATGATAATGCCTCTGAATATCGCGATTCAAAACTACTCACTTTTCTTGTTGAATATGATACTATTTCTGATTTTTCATGTCCTAGTGCGTCTCAGCAAGATGGTTGTGCTAAAAGGAATCATCTGCACATTCTTGACTCCATTCGAGCTATGCTCATTTCCTCTTCTTGTCTTGAAAATATGTAAGGTGAAGTTGCTCATACTGTTGTTTATGTTATCAATCATCTTTCTTCCTCTATTTTTGGTAATATATCTCCTTATAAACGCCTTCACCATATGTCTCCAAACTACAGTTTTATCAAAGTTTTTAGTTGTGCTTGTTTTATTCTTCTTCAACCCCAAGTACACTAAGCTTGAACCCCGTGCTCGTCCTCTCAACACATTCATATTTCTCGCCATATTGTCTTCTAGGAAAATACTATGTTCTCCTCACTGATGCGGATATCGGCAAGTGCATCGAATCGACAAAAGTAATAAAGAGTAAGTAAAGTATCGTTCCCATAAGGATTATGTTATTAATTACTAAATTCGTCAAATCAACACTATTCAAGCTAACGAAAAAAGAGTTGTTGAAAATTAAATTAAGAAGAAAAATAAAAATCAGCAAACAATAAATCAAATGGTGAAAAATAATAATGTTAAAGCGTTAGGGTTCAGATTTCACTTGAACTCTTTAGATGCACACTCAAATATTAGTTTAACTATGTTCTATTTCAATGATTTATGGTCAATTCTCAAAATTAATTAATACACAATCCCTTGGTATATTAATTCTCTTACGCTGATTGGAATTAACTAATCTCTTAGTCTAACCCCAATTAGAAAGGCTTTATCAAGAACGAGGGAATTAAAAGAAAGATCAAACAACCCACAACGTCTATTCCTAGCGATTGCAGAAGTTATGGTGTTTATCACAAGTTTTAGGTTCATGCAAATTTTTTCAAATCATACATAAACCCAAAATATCATTCCCAAATTGGTTAGATTTAGAAAAGCATTAAGAATATAGATAAACACGTAAATCATGAAATAGAAACATAAATTAAACCCATAAAAGAAAGTTACATCATCCAAGAACAAGATTCATCATCCCCCTAACAATGGGAAATTAGTTACACATGAAAAAAGAAGAACACAAAGGGAAGAATATGACAAACTCCATTGTAGAAAGGTGAAAAGGTTGAAGAAAATCCCTAATCTTCAAGCCTAATTGCGCCCACACCACATTAGGGTTTGTGCCTCTTGATGACTGCTACGTTCTATCCAAGTGTATAAGAGTGCGTAAAAGTCTCAAAAAGTATGTTGAATTTGGCAAGACTTTCTTTTTTATAAGAAATTCACGCTGCTGTTACGCGTTCAGCGCTCAGGCGCTCATCTTTTAGCACTTAGGCGCTGGCCCACTAATCAGGAAACCCATCTGCGCGCAACACGCGCTCAAGCGGCAATGGCCCAGAGCTCAAGCGTTGGGCTTCTGAATTATTTTTCTTATTCTTTTCTACTCCGCAAATGCCCAGTCTTTTTTCATATACAATTACCTACAAAAAATACATAAAAACACGTAATAAGAACATAATTAAAATAATAAAAAATATGACAAAATTTGAGAATAAAATTAAATCGAAAAAGATTAAAAGAGGATGAAAATCCAATATTTTAAACTTTAAAAATATGACTTTTTGCAGGTTCATCACTCCCCCAAACTTAAGCTTTTGCTTGTCTTCAAGTAAAAGAAAAACAAAACAAAATAAAACAAACTAAAACTCAAAACAAACTCAAACATGGCAATACCGGGTATCAAAAATCATTCATATCTCAAAAACTAATTCACAATCTAATTTCAAAGTGTCACACATGAACAATCCAATTATCACATTGTCTCTCACATGCAACTCTTATGCATAAATGACTTCCCAAAAACATGAATGAAAGACTCAATCTCTTCATAGAGTACAAACCCAGATAGATTCATAAAACTACAAGTGCACATCAAACCGACATCCATAAGGTTATTTTTCACCTCTCTCTCCACTAATGTAAACAACATACAACCAAGGATCAAAAGGGACTTTACAAAGCTTGTAATGAAAGGCCAAGGGTATGGGTTAAGAAATAAGTGATAGGAAAATGAAAACAAAAGTTGAGATACAAAATCATGTAAATTTCAAAATTCAAGCCTCAAAATATAAGACAAGTGCAAAAAGGAGCAAAAGAATCAACACAACATTCACTTTTTTTTTTCTTTCTTTTCTTTTCTTTTTCAGTAACCTCCACCCCCAAACGTATTTCTTTGCAATACTTTGGGTGAACTTTCTTTTTTATTTCTTTTTTTTTCTCTTCTTTGAAATTTTTCAGCTTCACAAAACTTCATGCACAAAAATAATGAAGACTTGAATAATAAAATAAAACAGGATATGCACTCAACAAAGGTTATGTAAGAGAGGAATTTTTTTTATGTGGGTATAGGAAAAGGAAAATGTGGGTAAAAGAAAAGAAATAGAGGCCAAACAATAACAAGGTTGCAAAAAGGACCTAAGGATAAACTGTATTCACAGGTTGGCTTGAAAAGCTTAAACGGTCCAAAGAATGCCCTTACCATTTCCTTAACCATGCACTGCCTAGGATTTCGCCTCAAGAGAGAATCAAACAACTTCTAGATGCAAATCATCTACACACATACAATCTCATAAATTTTCTCTAAGCTTGACATGTATATATAATCCAAGGTCTATCAATCATAAAGATGGGAAGAACATCCATACACAATTGAAATAATAGAGATAAATGCAACTCATAAATTCTCACGTGCTATCCCAAGAAATCAAATCAATTCACAATTCAAACAATCATTGAATATTTAATTCAACACATCGGCATGCACAAAATGAATCAAAACACAAAAGGGATGATGATGACAAAATAAAAACAAAAAGAATAAATAACAAAATGAATTAAATGCAAGAAAGAAAAAGAAAAAAACTCTTTTTGGCGGCCGACAACTATATACATCCCCCTACAAAGGCTCCGAACTCAGGGAGGCACCTAAGCCGACTAAATACTACCTTCAAAATGAAAACAGGAAAAAAATATTAGTCAACAAAATAACAAATAACAAAATAAAAGATAACAAGAGAGAAAATTTGGGTTGCCTCCCAAAAAGCATTTGTTTAACATCATTAACTCGACGTTGCCTTTTCAACTAGTTAAGGTGGCTTGAAGCAAGAGAAGCAGGAGAACATTTTTCTCTTATCAACTCTTTGCCTCCATACTCTGTCACTACCTCTGGAATCAATCTGCAATATATCAGTGGAAGCTGAAGGATCTTTTTCAATTGTGGCACTTTTAGAAAGAGGAGGTCCTTTCTCCTTTTCGTCAACCATCTTAGGAGTAGGATAATCAGCATTGATTGATGACGAAGAGCTCTTACTAGCCAAAGCCTGTAGAAGCTTGTCTTGAATGCATTTAACAGGGGCATAGAGATCTGATGTTGATGCAGATTTATCAAAAACATTAATAGTCACCTGATCTTCATCCACCCTCAAAATAAGCTCTCCTCTAGGTACATCAATCAACGCTCCTGAAGTAGCTAATAGTGGTCTTCCAAGAATCAAAAGAATATCAGCATCCTCATTCATATCCAAAATCACAAAATCACCTGGGAAAATAAATTTGTCAACCTTCACTAGCAAATCTTCTACTATACCATATGGATGTTTAATTGACCAATTAGCTAGTTGAAGAGACATTGTAGTTGACTTCACTTTATCAATCCCAAGCTTGTGGAGAATTGATAATGGCATTAAATTGATGCTAGCTCCTAAATCACATAGAGCTTTCTCAATAATCAGTTTGCCAATGGTGCAAGAAATAGTGAAACTACCTGGATCTTTCAATTTAGGTGGCAGTTTCCTCTGAATTATAGCACTGCACTCCTCAGAAAGTGCCACAGTCTCATCTTCTTTCAACTTCTTTTTTTTCAAGAGCAAATCTATCATGAACCTTGCATAAGAGGGCATCTGCTCAAGTGCCTCAGCAAAAGGAATTTAATCTGCAGCTTTTTGAAAACTTCTAAGAACTTGAAAAACTGTTTTTCTTGAATCTCCTTTCTAAATCTTTGAGGATAAGGACGTTTAGCATAAAGTGAAGGATCAACTATTTTATTCTCACACTCCTTCTTCTTCCTCTGCCATTTTGGTTGCTCCTCTTTAGCTTCTTCATTACAACACTTTTGAGATTGGACATCTGCAACAAGAACATCAATTTCCTTAACTGGTCCATCCAAAGTCTTACCGCTTCTCAGTATAATTGCATGTCATTGCTCCTTTGGATTGACAACAGTATCACTTGGGAAGGCGCCTGGAGGTCTCTCTTAAAGCTGTTTGGCTATCTGCCCCACTTGATTCTCTAAACTTTTAATCGCAGCTCCTTGATTCTGAAAATTTACCCTTGTTTCCTCCATAAAAGTAGAAGTCTGTTGCACAAAAGTAGATGTCTGTATAGATAATTTCTCGAGGGCAATCTCAAGAGGAGACTTCTTCTCTGGTTGAGGATTCAATGGCACTGTTTGATTGCTCCAAGAAAAATTGGGATGATTCTTCCACCCTGAATTATATGTATTTGAAAATGGAATACCCTGAGGTTTGGAATGAATACTCATATAATTTACCTGCTCTTGAGAACTGAAACCAAAATTGCTTGCCTCACATCCACCATTAGCATGATTACCTCCACAGAAATCACAAATTAACACCTGGTGATTCACAGAATTTACCTGCATACCCTCAACTTGCTTGGCCAGGTTAGCTAACTGCTGAAAAATACTTTTATTCTGAGCAAGTAAGGCATCGAGAGTACCAAGTTCCATCACTCCTTGTTTGATAACTGCTCTCCCACTAGGCAACTGATATTCATTAGTGGCCATAATTTTAAACAATTCTTGAGCTTCTTCAGGAGTCTTAGTATTCAGAGATCCGCCTGCAGATGCATCTACCATAGCCCTGGTAGGATGATTCAAACCATTATAAAAAATTTGCACCTGCTGCCAAACTTCAAATGCATGATGAGGACGTCTCCTTAATAGCTCCTTGAATCTCTCCCATGCTTCATAAAGAGATTCTCCTTGATTTTGAATGAAACAAATAATCTTACCCCTCATCTTCACAAACACTGATGGAAGAAAGTATCGAGTCAAAAATTTTCTAACCAAGTCCTCCCAAGTAGAGATGTTTCCTTGTGGCTGGGCTTGTAGCCAGCTCTTTGCTTTGTCTTTGAGAGAAAATGGGAATAGTTGTAATCTAATGATATCATCAGTAATGCCATTATACTTAATGGTATCACAAAGCTGCAAGAAATTTGTAATATGCAAGTTTGGATCTTCTACATGGCCTCCCCCAAACTGATTCTGCTGCACCAGCTGTAGAAGAGCTGGTTTAATCTCAAAATTATTGGCCTAAATAGTAGGGCGCACAATACTGGTAGAAATATTCTCAGCAGATGGGGTAGCATAGTCAGCCAATGTACGTCTTTGCTCTGCAGTTATAACAATTTCTATCATCTTTTGCTCTACTACTTCAAGCATCTTCCTCTCTCTAGCTGCTTTCCTGTTTGCTCTAACAATTCTCTCTATCTCTGGATCAAAAAGTAATTCTTTTGATTCTAAAGAACCTTGCATAAACACAAACAAGCAAACCAGAGTGAAATAAAGAAAGAAATTAAAAATAAAAATAAAATAAAAATAAATGACTAATAAAAAAAAAAAGAAAACAAAAATAAAAGAAACAAATTAAAAAGAAAATTAAATGAAGAAAAATAAAATTAAATAAGAAAAATAATTATCTATAAATAAAAGAAAATTTAAAGAAAAAAATAAAAATAAAATTAAAAATAAATAATTAAAAATAAAATTAAATAATTAAAAAATACTTAAATTAGTGTCTTTTCAACTACAATTTAATATTAATAACAATAATTCCCAGCAACGGTGCCAAAAACTTGATGTGGATATCGGCAAGTGTACCGAATCGACAAAAGTAATAAAGAGTAAGTAAAGTATCGTTCCCACGAGGATTATGTTATTAATTACTAAATTCATCAAATCAACACTATTCAAGCTAACGAAAAGAGAGTTGTTGAAAATTAAATTAAAAAGAAAAATAAAAATCAGCAAACAATAAATCAAAGGGGTGAAAAACAATAATGTTAAAGCGTTAGGGTTTAGATTTCACTTGAACTCTTTAGATGCAGTTGCACACTCAAATATTGGTTTAACTATGTTCTATTTTAATGATTTATGGTCAATTCTCAAAATTAATTAATACTCAATCCCTTGATATATTAATCCTCTTACGCTGATTGGAATTAACTAATCCCTTAGTCTAACCTCAATGAGAAAGGCTTTATCAAGAATGATAGAATTAAAAGAAAGACCACATAACTCACAACGTCTATTCCTAGCGATTGTAGAAGTTATGATGTTTATCACAAGTTCTAGGTTTATGCAAATTTTTTCAAATCATACATAAACCCAAAAGATCATTCCTAAATTGGCCAGATTTAGAAAATGAGTAAGAATAGAGATAAACACGTAAATTATGAAATAGAAACATAAATTAAACCCATAAAAGAAAGTTACATCATCCAAGAATAAGATCTATCATCCCCCTAATAATGGAAAATTAGTTACACATGGAAAAAGAAGAACACAAAGAGAAGAATATGACAAACTCCATTGTAGAAAGGTGGAAAGGTTGAAGAAAATCCCTAATCTTCAAGCCTAATTGCGCCCACACCACATTAGGGTTTGTGCCTCTTGACGACTGCTGCGTTCTATCCAAGTGTATAAGAGTGTGTAAAAAATCTCAAAAAGTATGTTGAATTTGGCAAGACTTTATTTTTTATAAGAAATTCACGCTGCTGTTACGCGTTCAGCGCCCAGGCGCTCATCTTTCAGCGCTTAGGCGCTGGTCCACTAATCAGGAAACCCATATGCGCGCAACGCGTGCTCAAGCGGCAATGGCCCAGTGCTCAAGCGCTGGGCTTCTGAATTATTTTTTTTATTCTTTTCTGGTCCTCAAATGCCCAGTCTTTTTCCATATGCAATTACCTACAAAAAATACATAAAAACACGTAATAAGAACACAATTAAAATAATAAAAAATATAATAAAATTTGAGAATAAAATTAAATCAAAAAGATTAAAAGAATATGAAAATCTAATATTTTGAACCGTAAAAATATGAATTTTTGCAGGTTCATCACTCACTATCTCAGTTCAAGTCCATTCCTCCTACTTCTATTCCCTTATTTACTAAACTTTTTATTGATTTTTTTCGAATGATTGTAATACAGAGTCTTCAAATATTTCTGAGATAGGTTTCCTGCCTACAGGTTCCTCTTCCGATGCTCCCAGTGAGCTCTCACCATTGTCTGAAGTTTCGATTCATCCCACTAACACTATCCCAACCGTTGATCCTACATCTAACACTCTCAGGTAAGAAACCTCCCCACCTACCTTTGTGATTATCATTATTATTTTTATCATGCTTCACCTTCATGAACTGCTGTCTTATCAGGAGGCATCCACTGACCCTAATTGCCAATAAGCTATGAAAGAAGAATTATAGGCATTGGAGAATACTGATACTTGGGAATTTGTTGATCTTCCTTATAATATGACTCTTGTGGGATGTAAATGAGTTTATAAGATTAAAACTTGCTCTAATGGATCTGTTGATCGTTACAAAGCTCACTTGGTGGCCAAAGATTTTAGTCAGGAATATGGGATTGATAATAAAGAAACATTTGCTCCAGTTGCTCATCTTTCATTCATACTCTTCTTGCTATTACTGTCACTCGCAACTAGACTCTTAATCAGATGGATGTAAAGAATATCTTTCTCAATGGTGACTTAGAAGAAGAAGTCTATATGTGACCACCACCTAGTTATTCTTGTCCACTTAACAATGTCTGTCTTCTTTGCAAAGCCCTGTATGATCTTAAACATACTCCCCGAGCCTAGTTTGCCATGTTCATTTCCACCATCAGTTAGCTTGGGTTCTCCTTTAGTCCTCATAATTCAGCTCTCTTCATCTGAAAGACTGATCGCGACACTGTGATACTGCTTCTTTATGTTAATGAAATAATCATTACTAATGATGATATTTCTGGTATTGTTGATCTTAAAGCATCCTTGAGCCATAATTTTAAAATGAAGAATCTTGACTTTCTCAATTATTTTATGGGTCTTGAGGTTTTTTCCTCTGTTGATGGTATTTTTTTTTTGTTTTAAGCTAAATATGTCTCGGATCTTATTTCTCGAGCTTGTCTCTCAAACAATCATGCAGAATCCATTCCTCTAGAGCCTAATGTGAGGGTTACGCCTCTGGATGGTATTGTACTTGATGACCTACCCTTTATCCACAGTTGGTTGGTAGCTTGATTTATCTTATTATTACTCATTTAGATATTTCATATGATATTTATTTAGTCAGTCAATTTATGTCAATTGTGCGTACTGCTCACTATGTTGTTGTTCTTCATATTATTTGATATATAAAGGAGACTCTGTTTGATGAGCTTCATTTTTCAGCCAACTCCTCATTAATCCTCTGTGCTAATTCTAATGCCGATTGGGGTGGAGATCTTATTGATCGCCGATGCACCACTAGTTACTATATCTATCTTGGTGATGCACTTATTTTGTGGCAAAGCAAGAAACAAACTTTGACTGCACGTTCCAGTACTGAAGCAGAGTATCGAACTTTTGCTGCATTTTTTGAAATACTTTTGTTGCATTGGCTTCTTAATGACTTAGATTTCTCTTAGTCCTCTTCCACTGATCTCTATTATGATAATCAAAGTGCTATTCAGATTGTTCATAATGATGTCTTTCATGAGCGCACCAAACACATTGAGATCAATTGTCACTTTATTCGTCAACACATTCTTTGTGCCCTTCGTCTCATTTCCATTGGAACTCTTGACCAACCAACCAATTTGTTCACAAAAGCTCATCATCCTAGTCGATTCTGCACAGTAGTTTCCAAACTTAAGTTAATTCCCTCTACACCCACTTGAGTTTAAGGGGGGATGTTAACATAATTGATTTTAGGTGATTGATTTTAGGATTGATTGATTAGCTTGATTAATTTGATTCATTCCGTACATAATTGTATTTTATTATTTTTCTTTTTTGTTTAACAAACATATTGTATAAATAGAGACTAATCATTTTGTATACAACTCATTCAAAAATATAGATATATTTATCAATTTTTTTTCTTTATTTCTGTTTCTAACTATATTTTTTATAGTGTAAAACAGTCAGTAAGTCCCTTGCGTACAATGTTGTCATAAAGTTTTATTCTTTATATAAACAATGGAGTTTAACATTTTGGAAAAAATTCAGTTAAAAAAGATTTTGAATTTTTTTTTATTTAAAATTTGATAAAATAACGCTAATATTAAATGGTAAGAACATGTTTTTTTAGAAAGAATAACTAAATTAAACCATATAATTTGCTACCAAAATTAACTAATTATTTTATTTACCACAACTTTTTTTCAAAAAAAAAATCTCCATTGAATAAATTAAAATTAAAATTTAAAAATTAACTAGAACATAATTCTCACATTTTAAGTAGAGATTATTACTTTTAAACATTCGTGTGTAAGTGTTTTGCTTTCATGTTTGAAGTAGTTTTGTTTAAATAGTTGATTTATGCCTCGTTTGAAAATGTTATATATTTTGCTTTTTGTGTTTCTCAATGACTTAAGTCACAAATTTTATGTTTAATAATTTTTTTCTTAAAGTACAAGTGAGCCGCAAAACAAAAAAATAATAATTTAAATATGAAGAAGGTAATTGTTAAAAGGACTTTATAGTTGTAATAATGTTCGAAAAATTAATCTTATAACAATGCTTATAAGAATATTATAATCAATAACAAAATAGAAGTTCACAATTTTCAATCAATCATAAAAGTTGCAACTATCATTTCCTACTTAAAATCTCAGTTGTAAATTTAAACTCTCACAATGAATTTATGATATTTTAAAACAATTTATAGAGTATGGGGCCAAAAACTAAATTCAAGATTCTCTATAAGCCAATTGTAAATTCGTAATGTTTATTTATATTATACTCTCCATTGTTGTTAATTTGGACTAGACCAAATGGTCAGTTCAACCGCTAAAACTGGGAATCAAGCTCAAATATGATTTTGGTTCAATGTTATAATCATTTTTATAGTTGAATCGGGTTAAATTGGTCAAAAATCGAGTTAGACCAAGTTAAGATAGGTTAAACTAAATGATTTTTATCGTGCATTGTCAATTCAATTAATGTGTACAAAATTTAAATTTAATAATAAAAAGTTATATACAAAAAAGTTTTATATGTTTATATTTAAATATTATTTGGCTCAATCAGACGATTTTACTGGTTAAACTTGAATGGAAAGCTTTGCAAATTCACCTTCCGGTCTGACTTTTATAGCATTGTTATTCTCTTTTTCAATATTATTTTATCGATTTATTTTTGTTCTTCCTTATAATGAAATTTGTTTATAATAAATATGATTAAATGTAGATAAAATTTTGTATATTATTTTATTTGACGAAAAGAAAAGCTTTCTAATTGTAGCAATTTGAGATAGGAAGCACTCAAATTCATCATTAATTAGATTACAGAAGTATGTTTTGAATGTTAAAAAATAAAAAATAATTAATTATTTATAAATTAAATTTAATTAAATTTTGTGTTTGGAATGTTAAAAAATAAGAAATAATTTGATTTCTAAAATCTTATAGATTTTATTTTTTTATTTTAAAAATTCCATCAAATTTGATAGAATTTGTTAAGATTTCATTTGATTTGAAATGAATAAACTATTTTATTCTTAGTAATTATTTCTAACCTCTTATAAGGGTTAAAATATAAAATGATAAAATAAAATAAAATCAATTCTCATTTTCATAAATTCTAAACAAAAAATTTAATTTTAAATCAATTCAAATCCTATTTTTTTTAAAATTCCAAACATAAAATTTAATTTCTAAGTTAAATTAAATTAATTTAAATCAAATCATATCAAATCATTTATTTTTATTCATTCCAAACACAACCATTAGAAATGTCCTTCGGAATTAAGAGAGCCCTCTCCCGTCCTATTTGGATCATAATGGTAGAGACTACTTTATGCTAAAGTGACTGAGACAGAAGACTAGCAAAGAGTATTTGTGGAGGTGTTTCTTCATCGCACCTAGCGTTGTTCTTACGGCTTTCTTCGTGTTCATCTAAGGAACACACATTGAATGTTGTTAATGGTTCATGGTCATACCATTTAATTTCTTTTTTGTTTTCTTCTTGCTGTTGTAAATGGTGAACTATCACACCCTCATCCGAAAACAATGTCCCAGCAACCGAATCTTCCATTTGGAAGCATTCCCACGAAAGGATTATTAATTAAGTAATTAAAACAAATTCACCAAAGAATAAACGAGTTTATTACATCTTTTAACACGTCTCACACACACGAGTCATTTAAGTTTAAAATATGGATAATAATGTTATGATTCCGATCATTTAGTCATATGAGCTTTGATACCATATAAATGACTAATTCTTTTAAAAACTTAATTGTTGAGTTAAGTAATGGTTCATAAATTACTTTGTTACATTTATTAATAAAAAAGTGTAAGCTTTCAATATATTAAAAATTTAAAAAAATTTAATACTTATTTCTTTAATAAATAGAAAAGGTTAATGAATAATATTATATAATTCTTAATTAGGGTCTTAAGACACTAGTTAATAAAATCCTTAAAACAATCTATTTGTTGAATAATAATAGGCTAAAATATAATGAACTCCCTTCAACTACAAGCTATTTGCAAGAAATTTCCTTCATAATTTATAATTTAATGACTCGATTCTTTAAACTTGCTAAATTGTGAATATTTTGTCTTCATTAAAATTGACACAAAATGTATAATTGATTAAGTTAATAAATAATTGACAAATCATCATTTTATATTAAATAATTATATAATTTTTTATGACATCCAGTATTTTACATTTAAAATAATAACTTATTAATTATTAATTAGTTTAATTTACACAATTTATATAAATAATGTATCGTAAGTATTTCTTCACCTCCATGAAAATTGAGATATTCTTGTGTAAACCAAAGTGGAATGCGCTTGAAGTTCCTATGTCTCACAACATTTTTTATTTTTTATGTTAAAATCACACATCTCAATGTTACAAAACTATCTAAAAGCGGTAAACCCCGAGCGCATATACCCTCAAGTGTTTAACAACACAACTTTTTAAGTACAAATTTTGTATCACAATTTTTTCGTACAACAGTCAATAATTATTTTTGAATGTATATAAAAATAATTTAAATTTGACAGAAAAAGATAAAACCATCAATAATATAACGTAGTTTAGATGCATACAACCACATCAACATATTGCATTCTTATCCCCTCATATCGCTCAAAGGCAAATGTCAATGGTTTTCTGTCATGAATAAGAATGAAATTTAAAACAAAAAACCTTAATAGTTACCGTATATATATTAATTATAGTCAATCAACCATCAACTAATATTATATTTTGCTTATCTGCTATGTAGCCAATGTCAACACTGATCTCTCTTTTACTTGTAGATTCAACCTCCTTCGGCAATTTGCCATATCCTAATAGAATATGGACTTGAGTGATATTATTATTATTATCATTACTATTATCGGTACATTTAATTAAAATCTTCTAATTCTTAAGTTATCCACTGTACTAAAACATCAACTTAATTAGCCTCTTTTGATTAATATACATGTGAGACATTGATCCATATATATAAACTAGTACATTACTTTTGCATTCCTAGTATTGCAACATCGGTCCTACTTTTTATTAAACGCCTTAACAATAAACAAAATAAAGAGAAAACTAGTATCCTATCATTTGTATTCAATATTATTTATTATGCAAAAACATATAAAAAAACTTCTTAATTCTAAAGTATACTGTCTAATCTAGTATATTTGTTAATTAATTCATTAATTAAAGTTTTTTATTTTTATTTTCTCAACATATAAAATTAAAGAATAATAAAATGATATTGATCACATAATATCTGTAAACTAAAAGCTTCTGTTATTTGCAACTTCAATTTTGTTGTGGAAGGGAGTACCCACTACTAGTGTGGGCCCTAAAAGTGACGGCACACAGAAGGTCTCATGAGAAAGAGGAGAGGGATAGGGATAGGAGCGAGCGAAGTGTATTTAGAGATTGAACCTCCAACACTTCATTTGCATGTCTACAGCACAATCAAGTGTGCTAACGCTCAGGGACTTTGCAACTTATTTTTATAATTTAAAGCGTTTATGTATGATTTTACATAGGGAAGATGTCTACCTAATAAACACACAATAAATGCCAGGCAAGTAATTCCCTCTAAAGTGAAACATTAGTCAAGAGTGACAAGAAAGTGAAGGTAACACGTCGTTTGCAAGCAAATTGACGTTTCAGCTTCTAGGGGGAAAGAAAGCATCGGAACCTTTTAGTCACGTTTGACATATATTGCAGCTTCTTGTTGATCGGAATTTCTATGATATTATGATGAGTTTAACATCTTATTGAATGTTAAATTTATTATAATTATTTAAAAATAATTAATAACCAGTGACATGTTTAACAATTTACTTTAAATATCAAATCTTGAAAAAAAAAGATGACCATAGAAATCCCGTTACTTGTTAGAACACATTTAAATAACCATCGCCATTCCAATGCGAAGCAAAGTGATATGGAACTACCAGCAGACCAAGACGAAAAATAAAAGACTAACAAAATACCGATAAGAGAAGAATATATGTTCAACCATTCTATTATGAATTAAAAATAATGCTTGGGTTTAGGTACGAAATGCAAATCGAGTAAAAGAACATGTTTGTTCAATTGTTCAGGAAGGAAGACAAATTTGCTTTTGCCTTTTTTTTTTTTTTTGTTTATCGGAAAATTGGAAGGACAAGTTAAAATTAGGGTCACCGGCGTATGAATCACAACCCCGGAATAAAAACGCGCATGAATCACAAGGGCCTAAAAGTCAGTTTGTTTAGAAATTTGTCTAAATCCCGTATCTATACAGTTGGGCCACAGCTCCCCTACTATGTCGGATTATATAGTCTCCATCCCATGCGTTTTTGTTTTTTTTAAATCAAATGTATCATTGCATGTTTGACTCGTTTAAATTATTTATGAAATTAATTTCTGTTTAAATATAAGAACACAAAAGTTATATAGTTTTTTTATAAAAATTATTTTTTTAAAATTTCAACCCGCATTCTCATTTTAGAGAGACAATATTGCTTACTACCTTAACTCACTCTTTGTGATTATGTCTTCTTTTTTATTATGATATATGTTTGTTTTGTAATATTTAAATTTTTTTGTGCATGTAATATCTAAAACATTTAATAGATACATTTCACTTAATCAAAATTTTGGCGATGATTAAAAAACGGGACCAGATCAATTGGTTCAACTAGAAAATTGGTGAACCGGCCATGAGTCCATTCCAATCAACAACAAAAAAATAGAATTTCAAAGAATCGATCAAAAATTGATAAAACTAGCAAAAACCAATTGTGATTTGGTTTGAACTGATTTTTATTTTAATTTTTTTAACTCATTTAAAAATAATTTTTGATCCATATAAAACCCAAGAAATATATGAGATTGTTTGCCTCCTCTTAACTTTTATATAAGTTGTATACTTAGATGTTTAATTCACTAATCTATATAGGACTTACAAATGTGGTTTCTTCTTAGCATTGTTTCTAAAATCACTTGAACTGGTAAAGTGAGCAGTTCATAGTTTAATAAGTTCAATTGATTTAATTGGTGGTTAAACCGTTAATATTATAGTTATATAAGTTTTATTTCTTCTTTATCTTTTTTAAAAAATAAATTAAAAATTGGTCGGTTCAACCAATCAGTTAACTGACTTTCATTGATTTTTTTGATTTTTTTACTAGTTTTTGGTGGTTCAACCGTTTTATCTAATTTTTTAGATGTATTAAAATTGGTGGGATGATTAGTTCATAATTCAACCAGTCCAATCAGTTTGATTGAACTATTTTTAAAACATTTTTCTTAGATGTATTAAAATTGTTGGGATGATTAGTGGGCTCATACTGGCATTCAACCCAAAACCTTAAGGCATTAGGGTGAATGAGTCCTTCCACTTATAAACACCTCTCTTAGTCTTTTCTATCCAATGTGGGACTTCTTCTACCCACAACTCATACTTGCAATTCCCAACAAATCTCCCCTCAAGTGTGAGTCCATATCCTTCCAACTTTCGATATATTCAAACCATACTTGTCTGTATTATCTCCATCAAACGCTTCATCGTAAGACTTTCGATATACATGGATCCACCAGACAGACTATCTACTCGCTGGCCGAAACTATATTATTAGCGACATAATGTTGGATATTAATAAGTTAATTTATTATTTTTCTATATATGATTCTTATAATATTATATATATATATATATATATATATATAACATAATGTTGGATATATATAGTTAATTTATTATTTTATATATCATATAATATTATATATATATATATATATTTGATTATCACCGATTCAATTACGCTTAAACCAATAAATTGTGAATCAAGTACCTTCACCAGGTTCAATGATTAGTCAGTTTAAAAACATTAAATTTTACATGAAAATATAATCTATATTTCACGGAATAAAAACTTTATATATGAATACATAATATAGTTAATTAATATTTAATTTATTATTAAAATATTGAGTTAGTTTCATATATTTCTATTACGAAATAAATTTTTTATTCATATCTTTAATAATTTTATTAAAAAATCTTACTAATTATTAATTATTTCATATATTGCAGTTGTACAAAATGCGAGTATGTATATATATAATTTATGAACGGCACGAAACACCAGTGTATATATTTATGATTTAAGAACGCAAGTATTATTCACAAGCGGTTACCGTTTGGAGCTGTGGCTTGTGCCGGTTTGCCCTGTGGGCCTGTAGCTATGGAACATTCTTTCCCAACTTGTCCGTACATAGATTAGGTGCATTATATAACATATATTTGTGAAAAATATATATTAATATAGAAATATATATATATATATATATATAATATTAAAAAAATGTACAATATTAATTATATGAATTTTATTAAAAAATTATAACTTTTCTCTTTTATTTAAAAATATATCATATGGTCGAAATTATGCATCTTTTAAAATAACTACAAATTTATATTAAAATATAAAAAAACAATAAATATTATAAAGATCTACTAGTAAACTTATTTTTTTAAGTAAGAGTAATATTAATGTTTTTTTTCACAATATTTGAATCTATAATAAATGGCTAAAATTATTTTTGATCTCATCACTAGCGCTTGATTTTGGATGCAAACATTCATGATTACCACTCTCCGTGCCTCAGAAAATAGACGGTTTTTGAATTAATTTATATAGATTAGAGATTAGACAATAAACGGTAAACAGAGAGAACCGTATGTATACTTAAAAAGGAAATAAGATGTAGTTCAATCGAATATATATGCAAAATACTTGGCCGAGAAGAAGAAAAGGGAACAAAAAAACCAAATTCGCAAAGCAAGCAGGGAGCAGGGAGCAGGGAGCAGGGAGGAGGGGGAGCAGGCATATTTCTAAGACAGCGAAAGACATATTGGCTCATTGTTGATTGTCATCTCTATTATTTTTGGTGGACACTCTTGTCATGTATGCAGTGGTATTATCACAGTTGCATATTAAGTAACGTAACACAGGCGATGGTGCAATACATTGTCCAAGAGGGCAACCACCAAAAGACGATAGTGTCTTAACACTACTCAGGTAAACAAAACAAGGCATGTGCTACTGAAACAACAAAGTTGGGTCTGCAAATAGTCAAAGCCCACCTGTAACAAATTATCTTATAACTCGTGTATCAACGGTGGCATTTACCATGATCCCCTTGAGTTTGGGATCATGAATGATCTCTTTATTTTTATCCATTGATTATTAGTGGAAAAAAATCAATGGTTAAGATCTAATACCTGTAACTTGGATAAATTGGTTTTTTTATAACTTGTAAATTATACCAAAATTCTGCCAAAAATTCAAATCATTTTTTCCTCTACCATACTCTCTCTCTCAAAGTCTCGGACCACCACTACCACCACCAGTCTTAGAATTGCGCACCACCCACACCCACCACTAGCCTCAGAATAACCACCACCCCCATCGTCGAAGCCAACCCAACAGCCACCCAGCTAAACTAGCAGATCTCGCAACCTCCTTTACCTGTTGCGACAACGCTCATCCAAACCTAGATACCAAATCTCAAATCTAGCAAAACCCAAACCCTCACAAGAACTCGCACCACCAGGTCTAGCAAAACCCAAATCCCAAATTTACACTACCCTCATCCAAACCTTACCCAACCGCATCCCTCATCCTCGAGTGCATTGTCGAGCACGACGGCTTCAGTTGCTGCTAGAATCTAGGTGGCTATGTGAAAGGAGCACATTCCAACAGGGGATTGAGACGTGGAATCTAGGTGGCTGTGTTGATTCCAAAATCCCTACTTTGATTCCAAAACTCACATGTCGAGCGCATAGTCGTGGCAGAGGCGGCTGAAATATTCGATTGATGTTGATTTTGAGTTCATGAGGACTTTGATTTTGGGTTTGACGGGCTGGGATGGCTCAATATTATAGGAGATTTTGAGTTTTAGGTACTTGTGACTTGAGTTCGTGGTGCAAAATTTTGGGAGTTTAGATGTAAGCTCGCCGGGGTTGAAGGGTGAGCTCACCGAGGTTGAAGGTTGGTGGTCGGAGGTTTTTGAGAGAGAGAAACTTGTCGGAAGTTTTGAGAAAATTAAAATTTTTAAAGATGAAAACTGTAAATATCTAAAGCTTGCTATAAAAGGTATATTTGAGGGTGCATCAGATGGTCCCAAACTAAGGGAGACCATGTTAAACGGCACCCGTATCAGATCATTCAACAGACTCACTTGAACACTCATGGATCATCATTCATTACTCTCAGTCCACAAGTAGAGCGCTATTTCAAGTTCAAACTCAGATCCAAATTAAAAAAAGTTAAGATAAATATAGTCACTTCAACTTGGGTTTACTATTTACTCAAATGGTAAAAGAGGTGAGGTAGATAGATATAATATCATAAATTACAATTCCTGTTATTTTTCCAGGAACATGCCCCTAACGATAATTTCAAAGAATATAAACAACATAGCAAAAAAAATAAAATATAAAGTTAAAGTATCCAAATGAACAATAACGACGAGGATATATGTAATATGTGTAATTATGGGAATAAAATATGAAATTCTGGAATGGATAACGGGGAAGATCACACACAAACAACTGAAACAAGACAAAATGAGGGAAGCAAATAAATAAGCATACCCTCCATGGATAACGCTAATTAATTAGCAGCGGATCTATTCCGCAATCCATAATCCACCACTCCCAGGTGGGGAGTCTCCATTAGCAGGAATAGAATCAAATCATGGGTCCTGGGATTCTTAGGCAAAGTTCCTCTCGAATCACGATAGAGGGAAGGAGATATAAGAACAAAAATGAATGCCACACAGCCAAATATCAATAACATAGATGAGACTTCACAGTCAACATGTTCGCATACCCAGATGAAACAATACATATTCCTATATCATGCTTCCTCAGCGATAAAATTCTCCATCACCATTCTTTCTCGCATCACCAGTCCACCTAAATAAACAAAAATTGGCAACTGCTAATGCTAAAACTGAGCCCACAAAAAGGACAGATCACTAGAATAGGATCATTCAAACACTACAGATCCTGCAGGTTAATAACTAGTGTCCCAAGCCCGAAACATAATTTCCATCAAGCAAAGGTCACCCTTCATCTATGACAACTGATCGAAAAAACCCCAACTAATCGAGCAACTAGATTGCCAACCATAAGATGAGCATAAAGGCAACTAGCAACCATAATGAGAAGGTAAGAAAATCTTGATATAGAGCAACATGTCCACTTAGAACGGCCGTATCATTCTCAAAAAGTTAATTTTTATTTGTCAACTAATGCCAATTTTATCATATACATGTCTAATACTAATGTACTAGAATCAGGCTCGAATATTCTTACATCAAACTAAACATTAAGTTCATATAAAATAAATCCACCTAGCATGAAAAGATAGGGACACTAGCTTCCAAGGTCCTTAGATTTCTATATACTCTTGCTCTTAATGTAAAAAGCCATTCCTGGTCAAAAAGCAGGAAAATACATTGCAAAACAATCTGAATGTAAATATCACCAAATGCACACAAACCCAAGTCTAAGACAGTAAAAACTACTAAGTATAACTCTTTAAATCCAGAAAGTTAGTGAATAATGAAAGTAGTACACATCCAAATAATTTCTGATATAAC
The DNA here is from genome assembly GCA_029884595.1 of Ormosia semicastrata. Classification (NCBI taxonomy): domain Eukaryota; kingdom Viridiplantae; phylum Streptophyta; class Magnoliopsida; order Fabales; family Fabaceae; genus Ormosia; species Ormosia semicastrata. The sequence continues at coordinate 7,246,825 of JAQQTO010000046.1, read as the reverse complement.
ATTAGCATATTTCAACATGTAAATGACAAAATGAAAATACAACCAAAAAAAAAGAGAAGAAGCATAACTTCACTAGTCCTGCTACCTCATAGGCTCAAACTCAGTATAATAACCATTAAATTAACATCTATGTGTGTGTTTGCTTTCAAGCTCTAGATATGAAATTTTGCACAGGATACCATGCAAGTCAAGTCCCACAAATCAATCACAAAGAACATAACTACAAGGGTAATAAGAGAGTATTATTATATGAACAATTTCCTTAGTCACAAAAAAAGAGCGCACCAGAAGATCTATAAGAGCATAAGTTTCTGTTTGCAGTCTGAGCTCTATCCAATCTATTGCCAAATAAAAGCAAGAACAACACAAAAAATGACAACCAGAAGCAGCCTCTTCAGAAAATAATCTTGTTGCCCTTGGCCTGTGTGCAGAGGATATCTATGAGCATGGACACCATGAAATGAATTAGAAAATCCATAAGGAAAACCAGCTGCTCCACCATACATGGCCCCATCAGGAAACCCATGCAACTGAGAGTTAAATAAGGATGGTATAAAACCACCAAATGCCGCGGACAATGTGAAATTCCCAAATCTTGCAGTTGCCGATGGCGCAAACCCTCCCAACCCACCCATGAATCCAAAGCCATGTGGATGAAAATGGTTTGATTCAGGTGGAGGAGCAGTTTCAGGTCTCTGACCAGCCGGGCGATGCGGGATATTAACACCTGGAATAGATTTTGATCTTGGGTCAGTTGATGTCTTTCCTCTCCCATATAAGGGAACAAGCTTCTCCTCCTCGACAAGGGCCTTGCACACCGGGCATTCTCGCGACTGTGAGTGGAAGTGAAGCCATTTGTAAAGACAAGGCCAGCAGAAAAGATGACCGCATAAAGTAATTATCGGGTCTTGAGCTAATTCAAAGCAAATGTTGCATTCAAAATTGCCCGCGTCATTGTTATTATTGTTGGAGTAGGAAGGGCTTGGGGGTGACCTGCTTGTTGATTCCCCAAACCCACTTGCCATCTGTAGAATAGAACCCCAACCTTCAGATGCCTATACAAGTTATATCTAACGGATTATATATCTGACAATCCTCATACACACATACATAGGGAGAAAAATACTCAAGGTTTAAGATTTTATATGTGATATTCCTGAATCAAAAAGTTCTTCCATTATTTCAAAAGCAAGCAAAATACATTTTCAAAGACAGAGCCCCATGTAAACCATGAAGCTAAATTGATAGACGGAATGGAAAGAAACTGTCAATTGCAAAAAATAAAATAAAATATAAAAAATTGATACAGCTATGTTGAGCAGAAATCCAACAAACATGAATAAGTAACAACAAAACGAAGGAACAAAAAAGTCCCAGTCAAATTCAAATACCTAGAAGTCTGGAACAGAACCCCAGATCTCGTTTCATCGAAATAGCCAATTATAAAGCGTTTTTTATATTTAATTTTTTTATAATAAAAAAACCAAATTGCTACAAAGAGGAAATTAGGGTTTACAGATTCAGGCCATTCACAACCAAGGAACAGTGAGATCCAAAACGACAAATGGAAAGAAATCACAGAAAGAAGATGTCAACAGATTTAGAGAAGGAAACCCAAAGGGGGAAAATAAGTTACGAACCTTCAGAGAAACCAAAAAACTGAGAGGCCGATACCAGGAACCGATCGATCCTCCAAGTCAAAAGTCAAAACTGAAAAGAGAAAGGTGGAGGATGTGTTATTTACTTATTTTTGAGACGTGGAATTTGTTTAAACTCCTAACTACAAAGATAAAAACAAAATTATGACTGCCCAGGGATTGTTTCTTTTACTTTTTAACACTATGTTTAGATGATAGGTAACGAGGGGAACGAAAAAGAAATAGAGAAAATGAAAATAATTTTCTTTATTTGAGAGTTTTAAAATGCATAGGAATAGAACGGAACACATGAAAAATCATTTTTTCCCTCTTCTCCTCAAATGTCCAACTTTTGTTCCCCAAAATTGATATATAACATGTAAGAATAAAACTATATTCCATTCCATTCCTTTCTTTTCCATTCCATTCCTACTTATTTCGTTTCATTCTATAAATGAAAAAATATCCCAACATAAGGTTAGGTGAGTGATCTTGAACTACTGAATTTTTGAAGAAATCACGTGTATTATATATATATATATATTAAAAAAAGTAATTCTAAATTCACCTAATTCATCTTTCCAAAATTTTTCTTAGTTATTAAATATTTTTATATTCTTAAAATATTAAATACATTTACTTTAATATTTAATATTTTTATATAATTTAATATTTTCTTTTTAAATATTAAAATAATTATAAAAAATAATTTAAAATAATATAGCATTACTATGTATAAAAACCCTTAATAACTACGCCTATTAAGTCAAATAAATGCTTTTAAATGTCTAAATCTAAGTTTATTTATCTACCCCTATATATTATAAAATTAAGTACTTCTACTTAAGAGTAAGCAATTTATCTTTGGTATTTTTTTTCTCAACAAACCGTATTTCTTCTTTCTCTATGAGTAAAAATGTATTTGGTTATTCTTTCTCTTAATTAGTCATGTTAACTTTTTAATCAAAACAATGATATACATCTTTCCTACGGCTTTTTTATCAAATTACCACGGTTAGTAAAATTATTTATCAAATTATTATTATTTTTAATTATTTATCAAATTGTCATTTTTTAAACTATTTATCAAAATATCATTCTTTTAAAATTATATACTTGCATTTACTTTTTCGCACTTTTTATTATTATTATGGTCAATTAAGATGCTAGCTGCATAGGATTACAGATTCTGTCAAGGCTTTCACGTGGATCGCCTCTTCTCATCAAACTCCAACAAGGGTGGCATAAGTTTAAAAAAATACTAAAAAATTTAAATTTACATTTTTGTAAACTATTTAAATTACGTAATAAATTTTTGTAAATATTTATTAATGAGTCCATACTAATTATGGAATTAAAATATAAAATATAAAATTAAAAAATTGACAAATTTAATATGTTGGTAATATTTAATATTATTTTAGTTATTATGAGGATTGATTATGCTTCTTTTTTTGTTATTTTTTAAAAGTTTATTGTCTCAATTTATTTTTCATTTAAAAACAAATGAGATATTAATTATTTTCTTTTAATTTTGTCTTTATTTATGATTTTTAATATTTTAAAAATAATCTAATAAAATGTAAGTACATGGTAAAAAGAAATAAATGGTATATCCTTTAGAAGAAAGTATCACTTATAGGTTGTATTTGGTTAATATATTCCTTAAAAAACTTCAATGACTTTCCTTTTATTATTAGTCAAATCATAAGGAAAATGAAAGATTGATGATATGGCATTAAATGCTTCAAATAATCTTAGATTAATAACACTCATTTTTTTATTGGTCATATCAATTGAATTATTCTTACAAAGAAATTTAAACAAATAAATGAAATATTTAATATATTAAAAATTATAGTTTTTAAGTAATTGAGAGAATTTATCCATTAAATAAAATTGTTAATGAAAAGTATTTACTATTTAAGAAGTATTGATATTTTAAAATAATAGTTATATTAATATTCAATACGTATGGTATCATATATTTGTTAGATATTTTCAAATACTTATAGTTTATATCTTTAAATTAGTATTTTAACTAAATATCGTAGAATAAAACATTATGCTTGTAATTTATAGGCCTTTTTTTCGTATGTTACTAGACGTTTATGTTAGTAAAAAAATAACATTGTTTGAAACGCTTATTTAGTTAGTAGGATTCTTCCCAATAATTCCCTCTCAATTTTTTAGTAATTCAATTAGTGAAAATTTTGTGAGTTTCCACTAAATGTTAGACCTCCCAAAAGCACATGATAATCTTGTTTAATGCAACCATTACACAAGATCTTTAATAAAAACTAAAATCGAAATGGAAAACATATATAATATAAATCTAATCTAATAAGGGTGCCAAACTCACAAGAAGATATTATCAATAGTCTTTTACAGAAAATTACTAAATATAATTACATATCAATGTCAATGAGATGGGCCCGCATCAGAATGCGGTAACCTATGAGATGGTTCGGAAGAGGGACCTGACTGTGATGGGTATGGTGGGTAAGGATATGGTGGGTAAGGATACGAGGGGTAACCCGGCGGGTATGGATACGGTGTGTACGGGTATGGTGGGTATGGTGGGTAATATGCGGTGTGGTGGCCGAGTGGGGGTATGTAGCGGTGGTAGGTGAGGTCGAGTCGTATCTTTGGTAGAGAGTGGAGTCCTCGGGATGTTGAAGTCGTGTCCGAGTGCTCGCTAATCCTCTCCTCCGTCTAACTAGACTCCTCGGGCGGCTCTGAAATGTCATCTGCTGCTGGAGCTAGACGCAGCTGTTCCATCGTAATGCGGTCATGCTCCTGCAATGAGTGTAGGATCTGTGTAGCAGCCTCTCAAGCGGCAGTGTCAGTAGTTGAACTGAGCAAATACTCTGCAATGTCCGCCTAATAAACAGAGGTAAATTTATGTCATTATACTGGATACAAAATACATATAATCACTAACAAATTGGTAAAAAGCTTACCGCATTCCTAATAGATGCGCCAGTGGGAGCAATCCAACGTCTGGTAATTGTTTTATACCAACGCATGTACTCAGAACGCGAACTAAGGGGTGCAACCAATGGGACTCCCCTAACAAGCTTCTCCCTACGACTATTCCAGGTGGCTATATAGACAGCATGTGTAGCTGACCAATCCTCATCATGCCTACCGCGTTACACCGAGTGCAATGTCTAGCCGGAGCGCCTCTCGTGGAATAGGTTCAAGACCAAGCGGCGCATGACGCGGTCTGGGTGGTGCCACTCAACAATGTGAAAACATATGAGAAGGACCACTGCCAATGCTATGTCCCTACCAGCCACACAAAAAGGTGGCAATGTTGCCACCTGCTCATCCGTGTATGGTTGCCATATAAACTGAAAAAATGAGATGCACAAAACATTAAGACGACATATGCATAAGTAAATATCTCAAAGGAATGTAAACGAAGACATACCTCATCGTTCTTCAACTGATCAAAGAACTGGCGATAATAAGCAAGGACGCCAATCACAGTATCACTCAATACTTTATGCTTGCGCCACCTATTTGGTAAATGAAAGTATTGCAAACGTAAGTTACAAATATTAACAAAGTATGTCAAGGAAGTAATGTAAAAATATGAAATGAAATAGAAACTTACTCCCATCCTAAGGGACGTAATTGACCACGATCAGCATCATAAAACACATTAGGCTCAACATGGTCAGCTAGTGTAGGGGCAAGCCGGGGGAATCTGTACCATGCCCAGTACTGCAATAAGATGCATGCCCCTCCGATCTCACGTGCGTCATAGTCCGTAGCTTTACAAAGCTCTCTATACAGGTACGCCAAAACTGCAGACCCCTAGTTATACATCCCGGCAATAGCAAAGTCCTCCAACAATGGAAGGAACATCAAGTGCATGAGCTTCCCTGAATGATCGGGGCATAAGAAACCCCCAAGCAACCGAAGTATGTAATGTCGTGCACGCTGTTGCACATACTCATCATCATCATCCTCAGTGACTGCAGTAACACTCGGCTGCCACAGGCATGTCATGTCAATGCGTACCCCAGCTATGAGCGATGGAGTCTCATCAATCTCTAACAACTGAGCACACAAACTGAGCCAATCATCCCTATGGGTAACGCCAGTGACTACAGCACCGTCAATGGGAAGACCTGATATCATTCCGATATCCTCCAACGTAATGGTGCACTCCCCGATAGGCATGTGAAATGTATGCGTCTCTGGGCGCCATCTCTCAACCAACGCAGAGATCAGGGAGTGATCAATGCTGCAATAGCCCATATGGGCAACTCCCAAGAAGCCAGCCTGCTGTTGATACGGAAGAATCGGAGCAGGAGGGTCCATATGTTTCGTCTTCTGAGCACGTCTAACACGCAAGTGCCGGTCCTCATGTCCCTGCCATACATGCTGGGAAACATGGTACTCCTGCAACTTCAAAATCGAGCTGTCCTCTGGTCTGGGATTTACACGGAATGCCATCTGTCAACTGTATGCCAAATAATAACAACAATTAGTGTTGCAATATTATTACTATAATAAAATATAATATGACCATATGATAACTTTACTAAAATATAATGACAAAGGAATGAAGTTAACACTGAGAATCAACTAACATATAGGGAAATAGTATTCGAATACAAGATCATAGATCAGTGATACAAAATAAGACACATCCAAAGTACACATTATTACTAATATAAGATTCTGAAAATGAAAATAAGTCCTAGATCAACTAGATGCCCCAGTTGAGGGCCTCACTCCATCATCCCTCAAGGAACTCGATCCACCGACACGACAAGTGCGAGAATTATGTCTAGGTTGATGACAACTTGTACACGTCTGTCATGGCCTTGCTTCGCGCTAATCCATCTCATTCCTGAGTCGGGTTGATTTTGGTCGACCTTTAGATCTAACATAATAAAAAATCAATCAACAGATAATAAATAAACTATTTAAATATTGAAAGAGATACTTATAGTGTTAAGGAATACGATCTAAATTTGATCACAACTAATGATCCAGACAACACTTCTTTAGAATTGAGTTCGTTGAGAGAGTTCAGAGCGTTTAGAGAGAATAAATTTGTAGAGAGATAGTGAGAATTTAGAAAATAGTTTGAATGTCACGGATAGGGAAGGAAGGAGCTTATATATAGCCTGGTTGAGCCAACAAGGGTGGCGCAGGTGGCCTGGTTACGCCACCCTTATTGGAGTTTTCCTTGTAAATGGCAACCAGGATGCGCCAAGTAGGATGGCGCATCTTGGTTGGCCAGATAATAATAAAAAAAGTCACATAGGATAAAAGGGTGGCAGTTTGGTATATAATTTCAAAAGAGTGACATTTTGGTAAATAATTTAAAAAAATGGTAATTTGGTAAATAATTAAAAAAATGACAATTTGATAAACAGTTTTACCAACAGTGACAGTTTGGTAAAAATGTCTCTTTCCTACACACAAAGCATCTTGCTTAAGCACAAAGGTGGATTTCTTTTCCCTCCTCATCAGTGTTGTCTGTCAAGTCATTCCTTTTTCGTCTCAACATTTTCTTCTTCATATACACAATATTATTGTTTCTTATTTCTTCTTTATTGGCTATCAAGACAATTAATTCCATATAAATCAATTATATACTTTTTTGATTATTTTGTTTAATCAAATAGGAATTTTTCATGGATAACTTTATACAAAAATTAATATGTACAATGTTTTTTATACGAGAGATTCTTAGGTATTCATTTCTCTTGTTCTGCAACATTGAATGCATGATAAATTAATGATGACTTATAAAATTGATGTGACACACATTCAATAGTATAAAGTAAGAAAAATTTCTTATTCTATAAACATATAAGAATTTATCTTTTTATACATGATTAGATTAATCTAAAATATTTATTTTTTATTTATCTATTACTTTAAAATAAAACATTAACAATTTAATAAGTTTAAATTCATAACATGGTGTGTGTGTATATATAACATATTAAAAATTAAGTCTCTAAATTATATTTTAAACTAAGATTAAAACTTTAAAATATATCGTGCAATACACAAGCTACTAACTAGTTTAAATATATTTTTGTTTAAAGTTTAAACATGTATAATAAAATGAAATATGATAGCAAACACTTCATTAAATAAAAGTTACATTTTTTTTTTCAATTTCTTAATAATGTCTTAAGACACTTGCTAAAAAATTCCACAAAAACTAAATTAGTTCTTAATAAATTAGGTCATAAGTTGCTTAAACTATTCCTAAACACTACTAATAGCCTTAACTTTCCAGCTGTTGTTTAGTTTATTAACTATTTGTCAGTTGTGGAATAGGTTAAATTAAAGTTTTAGTCTTATAGTTTACACTTATTTATAATTTAATTTTTATAATTTTTTTTTTGAATTCAGTATTCATATTTATAAAAGTTTTTAAAATAGTCTCTACTATTAATTTTTGTTTTAATATTGTTAATTTAGTCTTTATTAGATATTTTATGAAGAAAAAATAATATATAAAATAGCACTTATTAAACAAAAAAAATATTTATTCAAAAGAAATAAATACATACTAGAATGAAAAAAATTTATTTGATATTTTAAAGAGAAAAGAAGCATTTAATAAGCTTCTATTGAATAAAAAATACTTACTTTATTAGTCAATTAGTGGTATTATAAGGGTGTTATAATAAAAATTAATAACATATATTATTTTAAAAACTTTTGTAAATATGAAAATTAATTTAAAAAATTTAAATTAAAAATAATTATAAATTATCGAGACTAAAATTTTAATTTAACCAATGAAATGTTATACGTCTAAGGGGAAAAAAAGGTGTTAAAACTAAAGAAGTCTAGAACTAAATTTAGTCTATTAACTATCGTCTAAGCCGTTTTTAACTTTTACAATAACTTATTTTCTTAAGTTTAAAAAAATTTATAGCTTATGAATATATGACTAAAATAATTTGAGTTTCAAAATTTGTATTAATAAGCTCATTCAAATGGGCTGGGTTAGGTTAGAATGATGTTATAAGAGGTAACAGAGAATATTACTAATAAAATCTAATTAGTTAAATTAAAAACTTTAGCCAATATAGTTTGTACTTATTTTTAATTTAATTTTTATAATTTTTTTTAAATTAATCTTTACACTTACAAATATTTTTAAAGTGATGCATAATAAATTAAGATTATTTATAATTTTAATAATTTAAAATTTTATAGATAATTATGTTATTTAGAGATTTTATTTTTCTATATTTTTAGACATTTTATCTATTTTATAATTAAGATTTTATTTTAAAGAAATTCTATTAGATCACAAATCTTATCATTAATCAGCTTATATTAAAATTTTGAATTAAAATAAGATTGATCTATTATCTATTTTAGTTATAATTGATTTCTTTGTAAGATGGTTATAAATATCCTCCTATCAGAATTTAAAAGATGTGGTTTATTATTGATTATTGAATTTAGTAAATTATATTCTTATTTTGAGATTGAGTCTCTTGGCATCAACTGTCTTTAGAACTCCCAGAGTTCTTTGTTCATTTTTTTAATTGGTCCTACATCACAAAGTAATTCCTACCGCCAATTTCTATTATAACATCGTCAATTTAGTTATTATTAAACATTTTACAAAGATAAAAAGGGCATTTAAAAAAATACTTACTTAACAAATGAACACTTATTTAAAAGAAATAAACACCAAGAAGAGCACTTACTCTAATGTATCAGTACTAATTGGATATTTTATAAAAAAAATGAACATTTAAAGGAGCATATACCAAATAAAGAAACACTTATTAAATTAGTTAATTAATGATATTTTAACAACGTTATAACAAAAATTGATGATAAAGACTATTTTAAAAATATTTAAAAGTTTAAAGATTGATTTAAAAAGAAAGAGAATATAAAAAATAAATTAAAAATAAGTAAAAATTATAACTACTAAAATTTTAATTTAACCAATCTAATTTTATCGTCCAAATCAATCCAATTGTAATTTGTTTCACTTACAGTTGGTGGCAATAAGAGGACAAGGTGTAGAATTTAAACTAACAACATATAACGTGTGGGTGCCATGTTTTGGACAGTGCTAAAGTTGAAGTGCGTATTAAATTTTTAACAAAAATCCTACTCAGCCATGATCTGTTAAGAGTTGCTTCAAATTACATTAGTATATTTTAAGAGACTTACATAAACATACAATGTGCAAATGTGGACTCGGTTTCAGACTTTGGTGGCTGAAATATCAACAGCATCGTGTACATTTCAGGGGCGATAATGAGACGGGTTTACCCTCAATTAAATTTGATTCGGTATTTTGATTCAGTCAAATTGGTGGACTCTACTCTAGTTTAATAGTTGGTTCGACAAATAATTCGGTCAAGGTTGGATAGATTTGATAATTAAATAAATTATATAAATTTAGACATTATATATAATTAAGTTAAAAAAATAAAAAATTAAAAATTTAAAGTAAGAAATATTTTATAATATATATTTTAAAATAATTTATATTAACATAAATATATTATTATATTATGAAAAAATATTACTTTAAGTTAAGAAATTTTATTAATTATCATTAATTATCAAAAAAATTATAAATTTTAAAATATTATGTAATATTGTGTCGAATTAAAAAAATTTGAAATGTGACTCAAAATGACAAAAACATACATTTAGTCTAATTCCAACAACTCAAACTTATTACAATTAGTTTCAAAAAGGGACAAATTTTTAGTACGGGTTAAATTTTGAACACGCACATCATATATGTATATATTTTCTATATTTTAATGGAGAATTCTATATTAGTACCTAAAATGCTATCAATAATTTTAAATATGCAACATTATTTAGATTTATAAGGAGATAACATGTTTTTTCGTCAATAACTAAACCCAATTTATTACTTAATGGGGTCCTTAAACTTAAGTAATTTAATCTACGGGTCTTAAAAAATAGATTAAATTAAATTTTTTATCCTTATAATTTTCACTCAATTTTAATTTAGTCCACATAATTTTTTTAAATTTATTTTTTATATTTAAAAATATTTTTAAAATAATCTCTAATGTCAATTTTGTTACAACAATGTTAATTTAACTCCTACTAAATTTTTTCTTAAAAAATATATATAAAGGAATATATATTGAACAAATGAGCACTAACAAGATGACTTCGTCAAATGGAGGAACACTTACTAAACATTTTACAATAAAAGGAACATCAACTAAACAAAACAAAAAAAAAACTTACGAGGATAGTTAATTGACAATATTACAATGGTATTATAAAAAAAACTGATAGTATGAACTATTTTAAAATTGTTTATAAATGTGAGGGTGCATTTGAAAAGAAAAAACTATAAGAATTAATTAAGTTGAAAATAAGTGAAAATTGTTGGACCAAAAATTTATGTGGCATTTGGTTTACTTTTCGTTTTGATTTTTAGTTGATATGTTTTTATTAATAATTATAAAAATGATACTCTATTTTCAAATTTTGTAACGAAAGTGATAAAATGATAAAAACAACATTTACACAAAATTTTTGTTGGTGCTTTTGTTTTCTTTACAAAAGTTTGAAAGTAAGAAATAAAGTAAAAATCATGTGGTATTTTTATAATTATTAATAAAAATATATCTACTGAAAATGAAAACCGAAAACAAATCCAACATCCCTTATGTTTGTAATCTGTTTCTTTGTTATTCTTTTATTCCTTCTTGGATGTGTTGGTATGATAAATAATCCTTCAGCATTTGAGGAAAAAAGAAAGAAAAATTCTCAACATTTGATTCTGAGTGATGATATTTGCACATTTTTTATTATTTTTATATTATTTATTTTTAGTTAATAAAATAAAAAATACAGATTTTAACATCTTTTGTCTCTTTCTTTTATTTTTTTTTTAAAAAAAATGTAAACATGATGTAAAAAAATGTACAAATACCATTTCTTTTTGGTTTTAGAGCACGAGGTCAACGTTGGACTTTGGTTTGAAGTTTGTTAGCTTTAAATTTCGTCCCATCTCCTTATCAATTGGATGGTGACTAAAAATTATAAGAAAGAAAGAGGCCGTAATGCGAACGGTTTGAGTTTGAACGGTTTTGTTGTTTCTCGTGTTGCATTTTTATATATCCTTCTAGACGATGATGATGCAAAGAAAGATCGAACGATTGCAATAACGTAAGTCAAGAGCAAGGAAATAAGAAATAAGAAATACTATATAACTAAAAGTCTTGGCGTACAACGCACAAACACATATTGCCGGTCCAAATTCTAATCCCAATTCCAGTCTCCTTCCTAAATTAATATTAATATTAGCAACTCAAAGTTTTCCGATTCCATGTTCTTTCTTACAGTAGAATACAAAGCCGAAGGGAGCAAGAAATTTACAAAAACACATTCACTAATCCATCATACACATAAGTTTAATTTTCCTTGTGGATCATATCCTACGTCATGGGATGCCCTGTAATGGAGAACCTGAAATATTGGCTATTAGAACACCCTTCCATTGTATCGTTCCGGTGGAGTCCCACCCAATCATGGGGCTCCACGTGGTCCTTCCTCGCCACTGCCGTCTCGGCCTACATCGCCGCCGCCATAACCCTTCACCTCATCCTCAAATTCTGCGGTCGCCGCCGCCCCGTGCCGTTGGGGCCTATCCCGGCAATCCACAGCCTCGCCATGTCCTTGATCTCTGTCACCATATTCATCGGCATTCTCTTGTCCGCCGATGCTGAAGTCCGTGACACTCGCTGGCTATGGCAGCGCACAAGAACCACCTCTTTTGAATGGTTCCTCTGCTTCCCACTTGGTATCCGCCCCTCTGGTCGTGTCTTCTTTTGGTCCTACGTTTTCTACCTTTCTCGCTTCCTCCACCTGTTAAGAACCTTCTTCATCGTTTTGCGTCACAGAAAGCTCTCATTTTTCAGGCTATTTAACCACTCCATGCTTCTAGTTATGTCATTCCTCTGGCTGGAATTTTCACAGTCCTTTCAGGTGCTGGCCATACTGTTTTCGACATTTATTTACACCATGGTGTATGGGTACCGATTCTGGACAGAAATGGGGTTACCTAGCAAGTCCTTTTCCTTCACTGTGAATTGCCAAATGTTGTTATTGGGTTGTAATTTGGTGTGTCATGTTGGGGTGCTTTCATTGCATTACTTGAGAGGAGGGTGTAATGGGATCGGAGCTTGGGTTTTTAATTCTGTGTTGAATGTTGCTATTCTTCTGCAGTTCTTGAAATCCTATGTGCAAATGTATTGGCAAAGGAAGCCTACTCATAGCCATTAGCTCTTCTTCCAAACTCTAGGAGGACTCTTCTAAGCATGCAAGACGCAATCCCAAGTCAAACACTTAACAACTTGGACACGAGGAATCCAGAATACTTAAGTGATCGATGAGGTTTCTTTTGTATTATTTGATTTGATTTGAGGACTGAGGTATTGCTGCCCCGTTTTTGTTTATTTTTTCCCTACCTCCTCCTTTAGTTTGATTGCGTCCACCTTCGTCTTTGTCAAATGTAATGATTCTGTATGGATACAGAGCTTGTAAAGCTTTAATTGATGATGACTTCTAAACTGAAATTGTACAGTTAAAATAATAAATTCCAAAACCAATGATAGTTCTTCTTTTTTTCTTCTTAAAAAATCTTCACGGGACTGCAATTTTAGGGAAGGTAAGAAATTCTTCTATCTTCTGACAGTTGAGAGAACTGTCCGAGACATGATTCAAGATGTGTATAGAATCGACTATTTGAGAACAGTCCTTAGTCAATTTTTGTTTTTCTATAACAGAAGGTATTTTCATAGGTTTACGTATTTAATTTATTCATAGAATTAATATTCATTCAACTCTGAGAACACAAAAATTATATGATCTTTTTATAAGAATTATTTTCTTTCTTGAAATTTAAACTCATGTATTCATTCGAACATATCAAAGTTGCTCACCCTTTCTGGGTGCTTTCCTTAGTCATTAGTGATGTGTACAAAAACCATTAAATTTAATAGCAAAAGATTTTTCTTATTTTGTATCATTAAATACGTGTTATATTAATTTTATGGATAATCATTATCTCCTAATTTAACTACATTTTAGATACTATAATTAATTTATCATGTATCTAAAATGCTAATTGAAAACCTCCTGAAGTTGTCAGCCTTGTTGACTCCCTCAACTCCTTCATTACCTTTTTTTTTTTCTCAATCAGGGCTAGCCAATTTAGTGATTTACATCCAGTTTTTTTTTTTTTTTTTTTGGGGGGGGGGTTTTTTAGAGTATCTATTTACTCAATATGTAAGAGATTAATATCTAGAATTATGGTAAGACGCATAAACAAAAATTCCTCCTAACAATATTATTTCTATACATATAAATTTTAGAATTTACATCTGATTTATTGGTGATTATCCTTTCCTTAAAGTAAAAATTACAAATGAATTTTTAATATTAAAAGGTCGATTTTAGGGCCCGTTTAGTATACAAGATGGGATAAGATCTGACTGTATTAGGTCTGATAGTATAAGGTGTGATAGTATAAGACTTGATAAGATTTTAATATTATCTAATGTTCGGCGCGACATTGTATAAAATAGTATAAGTCTCCAAAGCCTATGAAAAAAAACCGAGTCAGATGACTCGGTTGTTAGAAGGACGCGGATTGAGTGACCCTCATGTTCATCTTCTTCCTCATAGGAGAAGCCAAGCGCGCAGCCATGGCAAAGCTGCTTCTAGCCGAAATCCATACGAGAGGCGCGCAAGTGAGTAAACAAGCGTCACCAGAGACTAGAACCGGTTTGGAGGACATGAGTCAGATCCGCGTACTCATCTCCTTCCTCACGAAAGCTGCGCACGTAGCACTCATGGCAAAGCAAGCTTTGCTATCTCCTTCTCATTGAATCTCCTCCTACCCAGCAGCAGCACCCAACAACCATGAAGCACTGAAGCTTGAGACTGCAAGAGATTGAGAACTCACCTCGTATGATGTTTCACGTCAACGGCCACAAGAGGAGACAACGAAGGATTGTTGTTCGAGTGATAGGGTTGTAAAGGGAATATTTTCGTATGAGCTTATCTATCAAAATTTAATCAGACCTAATCTCATCCCCAATACTTGATTAAGTTAAACGTTATTTTAATGTATAATAAGGATATGCTGGATAAGCTTATGCAATACTGTGATCACACCAAATAACTGATAAAGTCATAATATATTGTATAAACTTATCATATCAAGCCTTATATGTTTTACAAAACGTGCCCTTATATGCCCTTTAAAAATGAAGTGAAATTTTTAAGAATGAATAATCATTATTAATAAATTATAAACATTTTGTTTGTATCTTATACAATACTATAGTCGCACCAAATAATTAATAAAGTCATAATATATTATACAAACTTATCTTATCAAACTTTATATATCATGTCAAACGTGCCTTTATACACCCTTTAAAAATGAATTGAAATTTTTAAGAATGAATGATCATTATTAATAAATTATAAACATTTTGTTTGTATCTTAACTTACCACCAGTGATTACTTTCTATACAAAACCTATGAAAAATAAATTCCATACGTAAGAATAAATCAATCATTATATAAAATCTAAATAATAAACTATAATAAATAATATGTAAATATATCAATGTCCTTTAATACATATAGGTTCTTGCAGGACAAAAGGACTTTCAAAATTTTGGGGGAAATAGGGGATGGAAATGTTGTTTATATATTAGATACGCAAAACTGAAAATTTTAGATAATAAATAAATTAAAACTGATGAAATCAACTTTATTTGAGATATTTCCCTTTGACATTTCTGAAATCTTATGGTTCTAGAAACAGTGTATTAGGTTATAAACAAAAGGCTGCTAGCCCTTAAAAAAGGGGGAGGGGGGGGGGGGGGAAGAAAAGGCTGCTACCAATGCATGAAATGGTCAATATATCTACGTTTTAATATAAATCGTTAAGTTTGCATGCCAAGTTTTTATTTGTATATGTTGCCCTTTACATTTTTTTTATGTAATTGATTTAATTCAATTGGAAATTAAGGTTAGACCTTAATATAGGAAACAATGACACATCATTACCAACATCAGCCTTCGAGAAGGAGATGGTTATGACTCACCCAAAAATGGTCAGACTTTTCTTTGTTGTCTCTTTCATTTTTTATTTTCCTTATAAAATTAAAATTCATGTCATTGCAAACAGACACATAAAAGGTAAGATTTTGTGAGTGTGGCGTGCTTATATTACAATAAATTGAACCTTCTAAATCTATTCGAATAGAATAATCCTACGTACAGTTACATATATATTATTTTTTATTTTTTATTTTTTAATTATAATTAATTTTATCCTTATTTTATGTACATATATTTAGATAATATATTTAATACTATATACATAAAGCATTATTCATTCAAATATCCATTCATTCAATGAGCTTAATTTCACCGAAAAATAATAATAAATTAAATTAAACTGTTCCATAGGCTAGAAGTGGGTAGTTCTTTTCACAACCGGCCAACCCAAACTCAATCTGGACTTGATTTATTTTTTATTTTTATTTTTTATTTAATATTTTTTATTAATAATTATAAAAATATCACATTATTTTTTTTAATTTTTAATTTTTTTTGAAAAAAATATTGTTTTCATTATTTCTTTTATTAAAATTTAAAAATAGGATATAAATTAAAAATAATGTGAAATTTATATAATTATTAATAAAAATATATCAATTAAAAATAAAATCAGAACACAAACCAAATGGCCTTAGTAATCAAAATCTAAACTCATCCCATAAAAAAATCCAGAGTATTAAATCGTTGAAAATTAATTATAGTTTATAAAATGATACTACTTAACATAAATATACATGTAAATTCAATATATTTATAAACTATAAAATCAAGTGGAATAAAATATACTGTTCCGTCCTCTACCCGATAGGGTGGTCGCCGAAGAGTCCCAAGTCGATCGTCCAGCAGTAACCCGAGGAAGACGTAGTAAAATGTCAGCAGAGGCACTTCGACCGACCAGTCTTGGAGTCAAGACAGTGATGAAGGCATAGGTAAAGAAAAATGAACATGTCTGACTTAGACTGCTAGGCCGGTTTATATAGAGATTCGGATGACTGACTCTTCGGATACCCTCCATTAAGGCCATTTAGGATTCTGAACGTTATGTCGATTATTATGGTGTAGACATTATATCTAGTTATTATGACGCGAGACGTTATGTCTGGTCATTATGGCGTGAGACCATTATGTCTGTTTGGTATATTGTATTAAGCACGTGTTTGTTGAATTGTTACCTATTCGGGTATAGGTCGGTCGGACCTTGCAGAAATGAGCCTAGCTTATGGCCGGATGCCAATTGAGCCAGGATGGTCCACAGCCCCCCAGTTTGGTCATCTGTAAAGATGGGCCGAGCTTATAAGTGGTCGGATGTCTATTGGACCAGGATGGTCCACAGCCCCCCAGCTCGGTCATCTGTAAAGATAGGCTAAGCTTATAAGTTGTCGGATGCCAACTGGTCAGGATGGTCCATAGTGATCAATGGTATATCCTGAGCTTATATTATTAAATGTTTATTCTTATCTAAGCTAGACGATCCACAACCTTTCAGCTTGGGTAAATCACAAAGTGAATGACCGAGCTTTTCCGAGCTCTTCGTAATTTTTAAGCTTCGTCCTTGGGTAACCTTCCAAGGAGAGTGGTGAGGTCTTTTGTGCATGTATTTTCCTGACTTTAGCTATGAAATTTCATTTCCCGACCTGATCTGATCTTGAGTTTCTTCAATTTAGATCAGTCTTCAAAGACATCATGGTTTGATAATAACCTCGGATAGCTTCACGCGTCTTCTTTTTCTTCTTTCTTCTGTCTCTCTCTCTCTTTTTTAGAAGACTTTGACCTCAGAACATTTTCCGAACTTGGCCGACTTTATACATATGACATTTTCAATCAGCATCTCGATTTAATCGTGATCAAGGTTTCTCCTCCAGCTTGGTCGACTGAATTGACACTGAACTAAACATAACATCGACATTTTGTAATTAGTTCGAGGTTATCTACTTTGGTAGGCATCGGCTCGGGGCCTATTCGGCTCGGGACCTTTCATCACTTCTGGGTCGACATCAACCGAGTCGGTTACTTCAGGCTTTGAAAGCCGACATCGGCTGAAATTCTATCAGCTTTGGCTGGCATCGGCTTTGGCCGACATCGGCTGAAAAGCCAGTGTCTTCCATTAGCTTTGGCTGGCATCGGCTGAAAAGTTGATTTTCATCGACTTTAATTTGGTATCGGCTTTGATCGACATCGACCGAAAAGTCGGTGCTTCCATCGACTTTGGTCGGCATCGACTTTGGTGGCATTGACCGAAAAGTCGGGTTTTTTCATCGACTTTGGTCGGCATCGGCTTTAAGACATCGACCGAAAAGTCGGTGTCTTCCATCGCTTTGGTCGGCATCGACTCTGGCCGCATCGACTTTAATGACATCAACCGAAAAGTCGGGTTTTTCATCGACTTTGTGGCATCGGCATCGATAGGTAAAAGTCGGTGTCTTCCATCGGGTTTGGCAAGTCAATTTTTCATCGGTGAAAAGTCGGTTTTCATCAGCTTTGGCTAGCATTGGATTTGGCCGGCATTGACTAAAAAGTCAGTTTTTCATCAGCTTTGGCTGACATCGGCTTTGGCCGGCATCGACTGAAAAGTCGGTGTCTTCCATCAGATTTGGCTGGCATCGGCTCTGGGCCGGCATCAGCTCTAAGCCAGTTTGACCCGAGTTTTCGGAGCCTTTGTTTGGAATTTTCTAAGAATTTGTTAGGAGTTTAATCTGACTTGTCTTGATTTTGTCATGTGAGTAAATCTGATAATAATATGCAATTGAAATAAATATGACTAAATTTTCATACCTCATTAAGGTTAATGTTATGCAAATAAATAAATTACAATGAATATAAGTATTCATTACAAAAATTATCACATGTAGATGTAAATGCTAATCTCGTTCGTGACTATAAAATATCCTATAATGTTATGTAATTAATTAATAAATTAATGACAATAAATAGAATTAAAACAATTAAAGCAACATGATATTATAATCAGTCTAATGTTATATAATTATTAATAAATTAATAAATTGAGGACAATAAATAGTATTAAAGAATCCAATTACAATGAATATTATCTAAAATATTAATTAATATTGAATTAATGTTCCACCAACAACATGCCGAGCAATTGATTAATAGCCAATTAATTCCGTGATATCATAAAATGACAATAATTATATAAAACAATGACCAATCAATAGTTAATTAATTTCATGAAAAGACAATAATGCACATTAATGCCTTTTACTATCATTTACTATCATGCCATATATGTTTTCTAATTAGTAATAAAAGATAATAAAAATAATGACTAATTAATAGCTAATTAATTTTATGAAATGACAATAATACACAAAAATGTCATTTACTATTATGTTATAGATGTGATGAAATTAAACTAAGAATAAATCATTGACTTCAAAGTCATTCAATTTATCCTACTATAACTGAAAATGTCAATTAATGGACCAATAATTGATACAAATAAGTATAATTGCATACTTAGAAGTTTGAGTAAACATAAATATAAAAAATATTGGAGAAATTAAAATGGTTGGGGTGTACTTGCAGTGAATTACATTGCAAATGAAAGACATTAACATACAAACTAGTGGTGACATTTCGTAGCCTTTCTCCAAGTTGAATGAATGGGATAAATGGTATTGATTTAGTAGTGCTATGCAAATAAATTAACAACAATATATAAATGACAAATTATAAATGAACGCCATACAATGAATGACAATTAAATTAAAGGTTAATGCTTTACAATTAGTAACATATAAAACTCAAATCCTGATAATTCAAATATTGAATGATAAAATAATAAATAGGAATTAATGCAATGAGACTAAAATGGTATCAATTAAAACAATTAATACTGGGCAGTGTAAAGTTTACCACCAAAAGGTAGTAAATTCCTATAAATGCATTGTCATATAATGGTTATTATTGGTGCGCTAAGTTTATGCTTAAAACCAACAATATAGCTGCCATTCAAATTCAAAAATCAGTTCCCAAACCAAAATGTATTCTTTAATCAATGTGTCACTGCCCAAACATTGCTATGACTCCACCAAATCCAAATAACTAACAATCCTCTAGCCAAATTCACGTAATTCCAGTGGCCCAAACATTGCTATGACTCCACCAAATCCAAATAACTCCAACAATCCTCTAGCCAAATTCACGTAACTCCAGTGCACAAATGATTACCCCATTAATTTCATTTCAAACACTTCTCACTCAATTATCTCACACATACAATTACTCATTTGAAAGATTAGAGTTTATTCTTATATTGTGATTGATAAGTGAAGGAAAATAAATTTTCTAATTAATGCAATAAATAAGACCAAATTTGACAAAAATAGTATTAATACACTCATATTATAATAGTAGTTGCTCATGTAAGTGAATGCCAAGTAGAAGAATAATTTAAATAAAGAAAGAAAAGGCAAGGCAAACTAATGGCACGATGTAAGATAATAACGCCAGATAAACATAGGAAGAAAAATAATTGGTTGAAAGCATAAGCAAGCTAGCAACATTTGATGCTAATTAAGTCAAAAATTTAAAACTAATTATAATCATGTCAATTAAAAGAAGTTAATGTTAACCGTTACCATTGCAGGTAGTATCCACATGTAAATTAAGAGGCCTTTCCTGCTTGCGTCCTTCTCAATCGATCAAGCCAACAATGAAATTCCAGCAATTTAACCACAAGGAGTAATAATGCAATTAAATGGTATAAATGATGGAGAAAACTTAGGTAAAATTTTTTAGGTGTTTATGTTATTTGTCTCCAATAGAAATATGATATGTATTTTATTTTTTAATTATTTAATTATTATTTTTAAAATTTTTATTAATGAGTTATAAAAAAATATACACATATTATATTTCTATTGAAGACAAACACCACAAACACGTAAGGAACTTTACACCTAAGTTTTGTCCATAAATGATATAGTATTTTTCCTTTCATGGTTCTCCAACGTCATTGATGGGCATTTAATGCCATAGATGCTGCATGAGTGACATTTCCCACAGTTTGAGTAGAATGTCAATGATTGTTGACTTGCTACAACACCTCGATTGCAGTGCAAAGGACTCGCGGTTTGATCTTGAACCTGAGAAAGTGAAAATAGAAAATACAAGCAAATATATTTTTTTCGAAGTTAACTACGTGGTGGTGATTTAAAGTAAAATGGATTTCTTTACTATTTCAGCCCCGTCCACAGGTAACGGCCTTTTTTTTTTAGAAGCAAATACAAGGCTTCGAACATGCTAAAAAATAGTCATTGTAGAGGAAGAATTTTCTTCAAAGAAAAATAGAGAGTAGCTTTTGGTTATGAAAATGGAATTGTTTTACCGAGTTCCCACAGATGGCATCAGATGTTCCATCCTCTACCCAATAGGGTGGTCATCGAAAAGTCTCAAGTCGATCGTCCGATAGTGACCCGAAGAAGATGTAGTGAAATGTCAGCAGAGGCACTGATGGATGCGGAAGTAGTGATTAAAATTTAGATAAAAATCAGTTGTTAAGCCCACTAGAAAATAAAAACCTTACAACTAGTTGTAGTTAGTAAGGGTCGATTCACAGAGAACCAATTCAATTAACACTATTAAATAATTCCTAATGTAAACTCTGATTAATAATAAACAGTAAATAGAGGGTTTTGGAGTTTTGATGAACAATGAACAGCTTCAAAGACAATAACAATAAACAAACTGAAATCAACAATATAAGAAAATTGGTTAAGAGATTGAATCCACCACTAGATTTATATGATAATATAAATTCACATATCATTTTATTCCAACATGCTCAATTATGTTTTTATGCAATTGTGAGAGTAAATCTCTGTTTTCTTTACGTGTTGGCCAATTTAGCAACCGCTCAAATCAACTCGTAATCACTGATTAGTCATAAAGCAACCGCTCTTACAACTATCCAACAATTGCATTAAGATTTAGAAAACCAATTACACTAAGATCTAATCACACACCGGGATTAAATTACTTAGAACATATATTTCTCTAGATCTACTACCACAACCGTGCATAATAAATTCAGATCTACCACTTTTATAACTGGTAAATAGCACAAAGATAATTATACCCACATGAACATCATACATCCCACTAGATCTACTACCACAACCGTGCATAATAAACCCAGATCTACCACTTTGAAAGTGGAAACAAGTATAAAAACCTTCATACCAACAATAGATTCAGAAATATATGAATAAAAATATAACTGTGTTGAAATAATCAAATATGCAAAGTTCACAACATTAATACTAGTGGTTTCATCACTCCCTTAACCAAGGGAGGTTTAGTTACACATAACTAGAAGGAAATCACAAGAAAAATTATGAAGAAACAAGAAGAAACTATGAGAGAAATGAAAAAGAGTCCAACTTCTTTCATGATAACCAATGGTGCCTTTTATAGAAGTCTAGGGTAACAAAATGACAAAGGGGAGTGGATGGATGAGTGAGTTAGTGGAGTGGAGTGGTTGAGTGGATTGGTTGAGTGGATTGGTTGAGTGGGTTAGTTGAGTGGATGAGTGAAGTGGAGTGGTTGAGTAGTTGAGTGGATTGATTTAGTGGATGATTGAGTGAAAAGTGGAGTGATTTGGTTGAGTGGAGTGATTTGGTTGAGTGGAGTGGAGTGGTTGAAGTGGAGTGGTTGAGTAGTTGAGTGGATTGATTTAGTGGATGAGTAGTTGAGTGGATGAGTGGAGTGAGTGGGTTGGTTGAGTGGGTGAGTGGTTTGATTTAGTGGATGAGTGGAGTGATTTGGTTGAGTGGAGTGGAGTGGTTGAGTGCGAAAATTTCTTGGTCTAACTTGGAAGCCAAAAACGACCGACTATACTTCAAATCCATGAAAAGTACTCTTCATGAAAGTTGTAGATCTTTGTCTTGGCTATAACATGCATATCTGGATCGTCCAATTTGGCTTCCTACAGCCCAAGATATGACCCAAATACCACAGGTTGTTCAAACCCAACTTCAGCACATCTGTTCCGACTTGCAAGCCCAAACTGACCCATTAGACTTCATTCTTTCAAAAGGTGTTCTTCATGAAAGTTGTTTATTTGGGTCTTGACTATCAACTATCCAAATTTCAGCCCATCTCCATTATTACAGCTTGAGATATGATTTTATGAGCGCACACCGTTCGGATTCTAGTGACAGAACCCATATTCTGACTTCCATGTAAACTTAGGTCCCTTAGACTTCTGTTTAGGACTTCGAGCTCTTCATCAAAGTTGTAGAGCTTCCTCTTAGCTTTCCTACAAGATAAAATTCATGATTATCAGATATCAGGAACTCAAGTTATGGCCAAAATACAGAAACAATGTAAAATCTCAATAATGCTGAAAATATTCAATTAGGACCAATTTGAGCTCAAACTCACAAAATCATACCAAACTCAATCAATTAAGAATATGGAGAGTGTAAATGACTAAACATAAGTGTTTCTTAATAAATAAAATATGTGATTATCAAATTCCCCACACTTAGCTTTTTGCACTCCTCAAAACTCAAGACCAAAATAAGGACATAAGAGATTAACAAAATTTTAAATTCCAACGACATTCAAGAGCCCAAAATTTTACAATCAAGAAGAACAACCAAAGGTTCAAGGGATCAAAACATTCATGAGTTAACAATTCTCCACATCTCAAACCAACAAGCAAGGTATCTTCAACATGAATCGAGAATGATAGATCCTCACAAGATTCCCTCTCAATCTCTCAAAGTTTAAAAGGTAGGTATTTCACTCAATTCAACCATGAAAATTGCACTACCATAAGCTTGCTTATCTTCTACTTCTCCACTACTCAAAACACATGCATACACAAATCATGAGGACTTTATTCAAGGTTGTAGTGAGGTCAAGGTAACAAAATGGATATGAGAGGATAAATACCAAAGAGAATAAAAGCAAATGAGAGAGTTCAAATAACAAGCATAAAAGTTCATCCCAACTCTAATGTATAACTCTTTACATATTCATTTCTCAATCCTTTTCTCAAATTGTTTTTTTTTTTTTTGGGCACTCTTTCTTTTTCAACAATCATTTTGTACACACAATACACTTGTTCAAAAACTCATCCATTAACCAAGCTAATGTTCTTTTATTCCCTAAGGTAAAGTAAGAACACGATTTTTCATTTAAGACAATAATGAGCTAGAAACAAGGAATGGTCAAATAAGTTCAAAGGGGTTAAGTAAAGGAAAATATACAAGGTTGGCAGGAATCAAAAAATTTTCAAGAAGTCAAAAGAGTGCTTGATATCATATTGAAAACAAGGTTGGCTATTTGGTTAAACTAGCTAATTAAGAAAGAGGGCCTCAATCATGTTCATGCATGCAAGTGAAATGTAGCTTTAAAAAGAATCAAAGCAAGTTCTAGAGTGGTCATTAACATGAGTGAAAGTCGCACAAGAAAGAAGAGAATGGCATAAATGTTGAATCCATCCATTAGGCTCAAAATCTCACAAGGTATGCATCCATCAAACTCAATTCATCAATTCAATCATCCATCACCAAGCACATCAGTTCAAGAAGAGAGAAAAGTTATTCAATCATGCAATGTTTCTTTTTCTTTTAAAACTTTTTTTTTTTGAAATTAAGACATTTTTTTAAATGCTAAAATCTCTCCTCCACACTTAATATAACATTGCCCTCAATGTGAAAGAGAGATATAGAAAAGAGCAACACAACCTGATAAGAAGTGAATCAACGCTAAGGGAAAAGAAACACACCGCAAGACTGCATCGGACTTCGAAAAAAATCAAATAATAAAACTTTAGTACTTCCACAATTTAATACTAATTAATTACTACCTAAAAACAAACTCCTTACTCTGCCACCAATTAAGATCGTCTCAAGAGTAAAATTACTCCTTACTCTGCCATCACTAATTAGTTTAATAAGTCCATGACAATCATATCATACTTTCCAAACAAAACAACAAAAATTTTTTTTTAGGTCAACTATCCTTCCCCCCAACTAGATCACAACATTGTCCCCAATGTTAAAATATAGATGAGTAAAGGATAAAGATATTACCCGTTGGAGAAAGATGACACAAATTTAAACGGAAACAAAGTACAATAAAATCAAACCGACTAAAGAGAAAGTGTCGATCTGCTTTCTTTTCGTGTCACTTCCTTTGTTGCTTCCTCTTGACTGCCATAAGCTAATACCTTATCGTGATACTCAAAAGCTTCTAATTTATCAATGAGCTCATCAATAAGTGGAGGCGAGATAAGTTGTTGTCTTGAAGGAGTGATAAATTGTTCCACAAATTGTCAAGAAAAAATAACAAAAGATCAAAGAAATTATTAACATTCAACAAACCAATGGGTTTATGGTGGATGTTCATTCGACTTTCAAGAAACAATTTGAAAAATTTCTTCCAAAGTACCAAAACCACTGGTAAGACAAGAAATGCATCGAATTGTCAACCATTGTTTTCATTCGTCCATGCATGGATGTTACCCGAATTTCTTCTCTAACTGCTTTCCAAAGTGATGTTATTTTCGGCTAAAGGTTTAGGAATAACACCTAAAACCCGATTGCCTCCTATAAAAGCGAAAGTGATACGCCCCCCATTAACCCACGACAACCTCCCCATATACAAGATGAATATTCCTCGCAGAAGTGATCGACCAAGAGTTAAGGCGTTTACAAATTCTAATCCCTTCCCATAACTCGACCCACAAAAACACGGACATTTTTGAGGTTACGAATAGAAGGCCCCATTCTATACTCTTCCTCTCTTTGAGTGTTTCGAGTTGAAGGTTAGTGGAGAAAATGGAGTGTTTAAATAAGAAAAAGAATAGGAAGGAAATAATTGTACCTATAAGGGTAGGTTGGTATATTGTCGAGAAAAGGTTGAAATTAAGAAACACAGAATCTTTCTTTCTTTCTTTTTTTTTTTTTTTTTTTTTTTTTTTTTGTTGTTGTTGTTTTTTTTTTGAAAGATGACATGAAGAAGAAGAAGATGATGATGATGATACGTATTGTTTGTGGATATGGCTCACATCTGCCTCTGGTTTAACGTCCGAACGCTAAAACGTCTTCTACTCGAGGATAAGCTTCCCATCCAATGTTCTTATAAATTGGCAAACAGGATCTTTTAGAGTCGATTCCCAAATGTTTTTCTTCATCCTTAAAGAGATTCCACAATTTAAGAATTTCAATGCATCAATCCATTGCTCAAGAGTCCAAGATATCATCTAATGACTCCTTACTCACCCATTCTTAATGAAGAAAATTTTATCTTCTCTATTTGCGGAAACCATCCCCAATACAAAAGAATTGTTAAGGATCGTCCACATTTGTGACAAACTTGTAACCTTTTTGCTCTTCTCCTTTTAGAATATGAACTTCTTCCAAGACCGGACATATATGTGAGTTAAATGAAATTGAGGACTCACCTGCTAATCGACCTTTGCTTCATTATCCAGGTTTTACCTTTGTGCATTAACTTACATCGAACTTTGTAGATTGTTCTCGAACATTTTGAGGAAGAGAAGTATTTGCTCGAAAGAATTACATCCATAAGGAGAAGAAGGGTTCGGGTTATTTTGGGAAACTAAAAAATAAACATGACTTGAGAGTCACGTTTTCCGTTTTCAAACTTGGTTTTCCATGGTTGAGTCTTTGTCCATTAACTTTATGCGCATTACCATTCCTAGGATCCTCAATATCTACGCCCCCGAGCTACACGTGTTTGACAACAAAAGAACCGCGCTCCTAGATCTCAATTTTCCAAGGAGTGGTGCTGATAATCTCACAAACTTTTTGACCAATTTCTGGGCTTTTGCCCTTGAATAAAGTGGCCAATAAGATCCATTAAAAATGTTTAGTATTCATAATGCGGATGGAGAAGGTTCATCATTCTCTCGGAGTTCATAATCCTGAGACGATGACCATTGACCTTAAATGTTTTGCTTGAAATTTCACTCCCGATCTCAACTACACCAAAAGGAAAAACATTAGTTACCACAAATGGCTTCCACTAAACACAAACAATTTGGTCTTGATTGAAAAAGCGAACTTTTTGCCCTAAATTCTTTCGAAAATCATAATATGCTTTAGTCTTATAAATCAATTCTCGAAGATAAAATTCTTCCAGTTCCTTAAAACTTCCTTTGCTTTCCATTCCAATTCCATATTTACTTGTTTAATTTAGCGATGTTGCAACTCATTCAAATGACAGGCATTAAAATGGTGACATGCATCAGGCCTATAAGCCCATAAAAAGTCGAGTGGTCAATCCTTTCTTGAGGGATTCATGGATTGACAATTCCCTGGTCCCATTTGTTTGGATGGTAAAGAGTGGAGATTCTTGCATAACTCCATATCTTTTCAATAGAGCATCAAAGGTTCTGTTGCAAAAATCCCTTGGATGATAGCCCTTGGGGTCCCGACTTGGAGAAAATATCTAACAAAATCAGAAGAATCATCGGATCGGGCTTTTGCTTCCACCCATTTGACACATAATCAACGTTGTGTATGAAACAAATGAAGTAGAATGGTCCCATAAATCAATACCCCACACATGTTCCATGATACGAGGCATTTATTACGAGAAATATTACTTCTCTCGAATACATACTTACGAATGTAAAATGAAGGCCAATATTTTTATTGTTTTATCGCCAATGTCCTCCAATGCATAGGATAAAGGAGAGGATGGAGTGTGTCTCGAATCGAAACTATTCTTTTGGTTTTCCATAAGTATCATCCCGTGCATAGTATTCTGATTTCTTTTTATCTCTTTGGGTCTTGTTCAAACCTTCCTAAAGTCCTTAGTAACTAGGTAGTTAATGTCGGATAATTATTTGTTATTCATCCTGGAAAGTCTTCATGATAGGCATTTCTTCCTCTTGAGACCAATCTACTCAAGTGATCTAGATTTAATCTCCAAGTCAAATTCCTGGAGCAATAAAATCCATCGAGCAATCTAGGCTTTGCTTCTTTCTTTGTTAGAAGATACTTCATGTATATATTTAGAACCAATGTTTAATTTTTCTAAATAAAGGATGTTTTTTTCCCGAAACAGTAATAGTTGAGCATCATTTAGAGTCCTTGATGCATGAAATGGCATAAGGAACTCTTCAACTCGTTGTCCCAAACGTCCTACCGAGATCATTATTCAAATAACTCCCAGGTCACCCAACTTCTTGAGTTTATTGAAAGCTTCCATTTTCTCATGTTAAATTAACATCTTTTTGAAGAAGATTCAGGAAAATGAGACTTTAGAAAAGTCTTTAATGAATCTTAGCAAAACCTGCTACTAATGTAATTATATTAGTTTTGTAAAGAATTTAGATTATCTATGGTTCTATAATTAAACACAATTTTATTCACCATAAATGATTTTTCCCAATTCAGCTCTTTGTATGCATTTTTAAGAACCAATGTAAATGTTCCAGGCAATTTTCAAAATCATTTCCAAAGACACTAAAGTCATCCATAAAAACCTCAATGATGTTTTCAATGTATCCCAAAAATAAACTCATCATGCATCTTTGGAAAGTTCCTGGTGCATTGCAAGTCCAAAAGGCATTCACCATATGCAAAGTACCAAATGGAAAATGGTCTTGCTCTCTTACTATTATAACTGAAAAACCATCCGATATATTTACTTTCTAACATTTGATCAATGAGGTAAAGGAAAGTGGTCTTTTCTCGTCGTAACTTCCCTTAATCAATACAAACAGCCACCAGTATAACTTAATAAGCTCATTTTCATTTTCTTAGTATTTTTTGGTACTACCCGGACTACCCACTTGTGTAGTATTTAGATCACCCCACACTTAGGATTAGGGTTTTCACAACTTCCATCATTTTTCTCTCACGGGTTTAATTAGTAATATCCTCGTGCAAAATGATAATAAAATATAATGACTACTTGATCTTAAAAGGTGAACTTTGCAATTATTATGAAGGGTGTCCTGACGATGTATTTAAGATATCAGGCGGTGTTTTAAGTCTCATTTACTATTATGTATATAGATATGGTGAAATTAAACTAAGAATAAATCATCAATGACTTCAAAGTCATTCAATTTATCCTACTATCTAAGCTGAAAATGTATCAATTAATGGATCAAAAGTCTGCATAATTGATACAAATAAAAAAATCAATTAAACAAGCATACTTATCACTTGGGTATTCGAGTAAAATAAATCTAATTAATATTATTGTTAGAGTTCCCGAAAATTTTTGTCCGCGTTAGTCTTCAAAATGGTTCCTAACAAGATAGGGGTACTTGGAGTGAATTCCACATGTCCAAAACATAGAAATGAACTAATTCATTCACACGCACATCTTCCACCACACTAGGGTACATTAATCTATCGTAACAACACCGGTTCCAAAGACATATAAAGATGCGTAGACTTTATCACCTAAATCAAGCATTGTTGAATGAATGGGATAAATGGTATTGATTTACATTTGTGCTTTTCTCCCATGCAAATAAATTAACAATCAATATATAAATGACAAATTATAAAAAGTGAACGCCAAACAATGAATGAAATTAAATTAAAGGTTAATGCTTTTACTTTAGTAACATATAAAACTCAAATCTTTCTCTTGATAATTCAAATATTGAATGATAAAATAATAAAT
The DNA here is from genome assembly GCA_029884595.1 of Ormosia semicastrata. NCBI lineage: Eukaryota > Viridiplantae > Streptophyta > Magnoliopsida > Fabales > Fabaceae > Ormosia > Ormosia semicastrata. Next base: position 7,217,371 of record JAQQTO010000046.1, on the reverse strand, counting down.
AGGAGTTAATGCAAACTGAGACTAAAATGGTATCAATTAAAATAATTAATACTGGGCAGTGTAAATTCCTATAAATGCATTGTCAGGTAATGGTTAGGTTGATTTTGGTGCGCTAAGATTAGGATGATCCCTCCAACCTGGATTATAAAAATTTTTTGAACAATATCCTGCCATTCAAATTCAAAAATCAGTTCCCAAACCAAATTGTCTTCCTTAATCAATGTGTCACTGCCCAAACATTGCTATGACTCTTACTAAATCCAAGTAGAACTCCAACAATCAAGTTTCTAGCTTCAAGGAGTTTTATCATTCATAGCAAACTCAGCGATCCATCATGATTACCCCATTATTTTCATTTCAAACACTTCTCAAATCTCTCCCAAAGTAGTCATTATTCTTCACAATACAATTACTTTTCATTTGAAAGATTAGAAAAGTTATTCTTATATTCCGTGATTGATAAGTGAAGGAAAATAAATTTTTGCTAATTTCTGCAATGCATACCACATAATTTAAGACCAAAATTTGAAAGATGGCAAAAGATAAGTATTAATACAAATGCCTCTTCATTTTAACATGTAGTTGCTCAAAGTGTTTTACGCCATCGTCAAGTGATTTCGGATGTCTCCGAACTTGATAGATCAATGAATGATTTGAATTATCCGGGAAAGAAATTGAAAAGTGGTTGATCAATATAGTTCCTCAAATTTAGCAATCCTTCGTCTAATGGACATTAACACCTACAAAACACTGTAAAGAAAGATTCAAAAATAAAAACAAAAATAAAAACATAGGAAAATAGAAAAAATTAATAGTGGTTGAAAAATTGGCATAAAATTTTGATGGGAGCTAGCAAGTATTTAAATTTAGATAAAAATTAAGTCAAAAAATAAAAACCTTACAACTTAAAACTCCAATTATAATCATGTCTCGAAATAATAAAAAGAAGTTAATGAACGACTTCAAAGACAATAACAATAACAAACTCGTTACAACAATATAAGAAAATTGGTTAGTTGAATCCACGTAGATTTATATGATAATGTAAATTCACTATCATTTTATTCCAACATGCTCAATTATGTTTTTATCCTTCTCAATCGATTTAAACCAACAATCCTAAATTAGTCAATTTATCGAACAATTGCATTAAGATTTAGAAAACCAATACATGATCAATCACACACCTAGGGATTAAATGGTATAAATATATTTCTCTAGATATACCACAACCGTATTAAATTCAGATCTACCACTTTTATAACATAATTATACCCACATGAACATCATACATCCCATAGATCTACTACCAATGCATAATAAACCCAGCTACCACTTTGAAAGTGAAACATTATAAAAACCTTCACAGTTTGATAGAATATCAAATAAAAACATAACTGTGTGAAATAATCAAATATGCAAGGTTCACAACATTAATACTAGATTGCAGTGCAAAAAGGAGGTTTAGTTACACGAAGTTTCACAAGAAAAACTATGAAGAAACAAGAAGAAATTATGAGAGAAATAGAGAAATTTCTTTCACAAACCAATATTTTTTTCTAGGGTAACAAAATGACAAAGTGGATGGAACTTAGTGTGGTTGGTGATTAGTAATTAGTTGAGTGGATTGGTTGAGTGGGTTAGTTGAGTTTGAGTGGAGTGGAGTGGTTGAGTAGTTGAGTGGATTGATTTAGTGGATGAGTAGTTGAGTGGATGGATTTCTTTACTATTTCCCCTGTCCAGTGGAGTGATTTAGTTGAGTGGAGTGGAGTGGTTGAGTAGTTGAGTGGATTGATTTAGTGGATGAGTAGTTGAGTGGATGAGTGGAGTGAGTGGTTGGTTGAGTGGGTGAGTGGTTTGATTTAGTGGATGAGTGGAGTGATTTCGTTGAGTGGAGTGGAGTGGTTGAGTGCGAAAATTTCTTGGTCTGACTTGGAAGCCAAAAACGACCGACTATACTTCAGATCCATGAAAAGTACTCTTCATGAAAGTTGTAGATCTTTGTCTTGGCTATAACATGCATATCTGGATCGTCCAATTTGGCTTCCTACAGCCCAAGATATGACTCAAATACCACAGGTTGTTCAAACCCAACTTCAGCACATCTGTTCCGACTTGCAAGCCCAAACTGACCCATTAGACTTCATTCTTTCAAAAGGTGTTCTTCATGAAAGTTGTAGATCTTCCTCTTAGCTTTCCTACAAGATAAAATTCATGATTATCAGATATCAGGAACTCAAGTTATGGCCAAAATACAGAAACAGTGTAAAATCTCAATAATGCTAAAAATGTTCAATTAGGACCAATTTGAGCTCAAACTCACAAAATTATACCAAACTCAATCAATTAAGAATATGGAGAGTGTAAATGACTAAACATAAGGGTTTCTTAACAAATAAAATATGTGATTATCTTGGAGTCAAGACCTTGGAGTGAAGACAAGATGAAGGCATAGGTAAAGAAAAATGAACATGTCTGACTTAGACTGCTAGGCCGGTTTATATAGAGATTCGGATGACTGACTCTTCGGATACCCTCCATTAAGGCCATTTAGGATTCTGAACGTTATGTCTGATTATTATGGTGTAAGACATTATATCTAGTTATTATGACGCGAGACGTTATGTCTGGTCATTATGGCGTGAGACCATTATGTCTGTTTGGTATATCGTATTAAGCACGTGTTTGTTTGGTATAAGTCGGTCAGACATTGCAGATATGGGCCTAGCTTATGGCCGGATGTCAATTGGGCTAGGATGGTCCATATACATATTTCCATCATAAAATTAATATTATCATCTTCTTCTTTTTTCAGCAATCTTCATTTATGTAACTTGATATAGATCAATATAAAATGTTTGATACAAATATGAAGTGTTTTGTATATAAATATGTGTTTAACATTCTTCTATAAAATTAATTTTTTCATAATATTTATTTAGATCAACGATGCAGGATGTCACGTAAAAAAAATGATGCACGATGTGACTGGACAAATTGATCTCAAAGCTCCAATTAAGATATATTTGGGAGTTTTAAAGAAAATATAAGGGAATGACTTATAATAGAAATGAATGAAAAAATAAGACATAAAGTAGAATAAAATATGTTATTCTATTGTTTAGATATTTAATGAGTTTAATAAAAGAAAAGAATGGATTACTCAAACCATTATTTTTTTAACTCTTAATTAGAGGGACAAAAAATTAGAGATTTTGAGTGGCAATAGAAAGATTCCTGGATCCTTCCTTGTTATTTTACTCTCTCATTTAAAATAACTATCAAACACACATTTATTAAATTTTGTCATTCTATTTCATGGCATTCCCTCCATTGTCATTCTATCAGACATAGTCTTAGGTTATGTTTGAGAGTTTTACAGAAGAAAGATGTGAATGACTCATAATGAAATGATATTGAATGATAAAAAATAAAATAAAATAAAATGTGTCACTTCATTATTTGAATGTTTAATGAAAGAGAAGAGGAGAATTCATATAATTCCCTCTTTGACGGGAAAAAAATATGAGATTTTAAATTATAAAGAACGGTTTTTACTTGTTATTCCACTCCCTCCAATTAAATAAATACATTTTTTTTAAATATAATCATTCTACTCCTTGTCACTCCCTCTATTGCCACCAATCTTCTGTCTGCACTAGAAGTCTATTACCCGCGTATCTTCCTGTGCTGCACCGCTGGAGATATATACCCGAACGGTATCTGAATTTCAGATTGGGAGTTACTGTCAATTGATCATAGAAGTTATTTGCTAGTCGATCGATTCAACTCGCTATCATACATGAATATTTAGCATACGTTATTGACTTGATTCAGGTTAAGTGTTTGTCGTCTAATAATGTTTTAGGTTAAATATGAAGATTTTAATCCCATATGTCTATCGTTGATTTGAAGATTTGAAATGTATACAAATTAAATTCAATTAGCAGATTAGAATTTTGAGCCCAGATAGAAATCTATCTTATTAGGCTATTAGCGAATTCGGCTTTAGAATTATTTTGAGCCTGTAGTTTTGCCTTGGAATGGAAAACTTAGAATACACAATGATCTCAGTAAAGATATTAATTGATGTCGATAGTGTTAACCCAAGGTTACCCTTGAACTAATTTTACTGATGATAAACATTTAAAATACTCCTAAAAGAGTTTGGAGCATAAATGGTTTATGTTTCTTTTTCATTGATTATTTGTAAAAATTTTATATCTATCACTACTAAGAATCACTTGCAATCTGTTCAACAACTTACAATGTTAAAATTATTAATTTATTGATTTATCTTTAAAATAAAATTATATGAAAAATCCTTCCTTCATCTTACATTATTTTATTTTCATTCTCTTTTTTTCTTTCTCTCATCTTTCTCTCTCTTTTCTGTCTCCTTCTCCTTCTCCATCTTCTATATAAACAACTGCACCCACGATGATAGCCAAAATCACAAATGCTATAAACCAACCACAACACCCTCATTTGGACCTCTGATTTCTCTTCCATTGTTATTCAAATCTAAATATCACAATACACTTAGAGTTTGGGGCATGCAACTCCAAAATCTATTTTCAAACCCCAACCCAACGCATTGTCATTGCTCACCAATGAACATAGTGCATTATTCTACCTTTGAGAGAAACAACGAATAATAATGACAATAACTATCTTTAGAAACATGTTTGTTCTAGATTGATGGATAAAATACAAGAAATCAAGAAAAAAAAACAACAAATTTCAAATTGTATGGAAAGTCCTACCAACGAAAAACTTCCTCTATGTCATCGCCCTTAGTTTTTTGACCATTTTGCCCTTAGTGACAAAATTATTTATCAAATTGTCATTGTTTTTAAACTATTTATCAGAATGTCATATTTTTTGCCACATTGAAATTTTTTATTATTTAACGTTCCATGTAAATAGCACCAAAGGAAGTGGCGTTACCAGTTGGATAACACCAAAACGCTTGGCGCAACAGGGGTGATAACGCCAACAAGGGTGGCGTTATCCACGTGGTAACACCACGCGTGATGGCTTTAACACGTGGATAATGCCACCCTTGTTAGCATTATCATCCTGTTGCACCAAGCGTTTTGACATTATCCATTACACACCATATTTAAGCACCTCTCTTCTCCTTCCTTTGGCCAAGTGTTTAATTTCTCAAATTTTTACATTTTTTCTAGACTTTTTCTCTCACTAAACTCTCTCCAAAACCCTCATTTGGTTGTACCTTGTGGCTAAAGCATTTGGATCATCACATATGTAACTTTTTTTTTCATTTTAGATTATCTTTGTTATTATTGTTATTGTTGAATATTTTTATTTTTAGAATTGTTGCTTATTTTTTTAGGGTTTTTATATTAATTGTGTATTGTATAATTTTTCTGAATCACTAGTATTGTATTAATAAGGCAATGACAATTTTTTTACTTGACACATGTGGTGATTATGTAATTTTGTTGTTGTTTTGAATTGATTAAAATTGTGGGTTTATTACAATTGAAATTAGTAGCCCATTAAGAAAATTTCTTACGAAAATTAATAGTATGAATTCATCATTATGGGTAGTAATTTGTTTCAGTTGACACATGTATTGATTGATTTTATACTTGTTGTGTTGTTATTATTCAAAAGTTTAAGATAGCAAAACACCTTGTTGTTCTCATTTACTACAATAGGAGAATGTATGAAAGTGAAGATGGTCTAATGTATGAACTAAGTCTATTGTGATTCAACAGGATACGACTTTTGAGGTTTTAAAAAGGAGAATTCATTTAAAATTAAGGCTCCAAGAAAATCAAGTTGTGTCATTTAAAATTAAGGCTCCAAGAAAATCAAGTTGTGTCCAGTGTTGTATATAGATTTCTACAATGGAGCAATGTATTGAGATGGATAGCTCTTCCATTAGAAGATGATGAAGACATTGCTTGTATGATAGATTACTTTAATTAGCATCCGAACTTAACTTGCATGGAGTTGTATGTTGAGATAGACACGAGTGAGCACAATGAGCATGTTGAAGCTCCTTTTGAAACAGAGTTACAAGCTAGTCTTTCTAATCTTGCTGAATCATCGAACCCTATCAACACTCAATTCTCTATGGCACATGCTGCTGTCGTAGTACAATCTCAAGAAGTTAGTACATCTGCAATGCTTGAAGGGAGATCACTTAGGTTGGACTTTGAAACCGATAACTCGCTTATGACAGATGCATTATCTGACACAAATGATGATGAAAGAGATATGCCTGAGGGTGATGATTCAGATACTAACTTAGAAGAAGAACAATATGGCCCTGAAGTAAATATACAGCAACAAGTCCTTCCATTGGCAGTTGCTCCTGAATGTATGTTCGTGCCTCCATGCTCTCAGTTTTCTGAAATCGCCTGGGATGTGCTGAGTACACCTGATAATATGCCTGAATTAGATTCTCGTGATATTTGGAGACCAGAGGAAGAATTATATATTAGGTTGCAATTTCCTTCTAAAGATGTTGTCAAGTTGGCCCTAAAGCATTATTCCATTAGTAGACATCAGGACTACAAGGTTAAGGATTCTGATACACAGAGGCTACCTGTTAGATGTCCCAAATATACTGATGGTTGTAATGGAGGGTCAGGGCCATTCAAAGTAAGAAATCAAACATGTCACAAATTACAAAATATAATAGACCTCGCAGCTATGTCAACCCAGCTATATCACAAGATCATCAGAAGTTAGACTCTCTTATGATCTGTTCGTGCATTCTAGAGAAGGTTACGCAAAAATCCGATGTACCTGTATGCTTGATTATTGAAAGGGTTCGAAGTCAAATCATATATGACGTGTCCTATCAGAAAGCTTGGAAGGCAAAACAAATTGTCATTGTGAAGGTATTTAGAAATTGTGATAAATCTTATACAGTGTTGTCTAGATGGTTACTTGCCATGCAAAGAGACATGTCAGACACAGTGGTAGAATTGTAAACCATTAAGTATGTTGAGCGCAACAGAGTTAACCGTTTAAAACAAGTATTTTTTTGCTTATTTTGGACATTCAAATCATGTGTTATTGGATTCCAATACTGCAAGCCCATTATTCAAATTGACGATACCCATTTGTATGGTAAATATCATCATAAACTATTGATTGCAATAACACGAGATGGCGATAGAAAACCTCTACCAATTGCATTTGTCATTGTTGAAGGAGAAACAAAGGACGCTTGGAGTTGGATCTTAGCTTTGATTTGACGACATGTCACACAACAATAGAACTTGTGCTTGATATCTGATCGAATCAAGGCATCATACAGTCAATGGCAAATCCACTTCTAGAATAGCAGTCACCACATGCGCATCATGTTTTTTGCATATGGCATATTGCTAACAATGTTAATAGCGCCTTTCGCAATCTGGACCTAAAGAAATATATGATTAACACAGGTAGGTAAAATTTTTAATTTCTATTTAAGTTTACTATACTGCTTACTATTCGGCCAATTTAGTTGTTAATACCAACTCATTGGATATTTTTATATCAGGATATGAATCAATTACATACAAATTTGAGGCTAGGTTGGAAAAGTTGACCGCTACTCTTGAAATGGCAAATTCAATTCCAAAAGAAAAATGAAATTTAACATATAATGGTGCCACAGATTTGGGCATATGATGATGAACTTGTCTGAGTGTATGAATTAAGTGTTGAAAGGTGGCAGAAACCTACTAATAACTGTATTGGTTCATATGACATATTACAAATTATTAGAGTACTTTGTTAATCGAAAGGATGAGGCAAACAAGAAACTTGTTGATGGGGTAGATTAGACTGATGATTTTATGAAAATTTGGAATGTCAACCTACTCAAGGCAAGCTCTCACCAAGTCAGTCGATTTGATATACAGTTATCTAGATTTTTTGTCGAAGAGGCGTTCAACAATATAACACAACAGGGTGGAGTTAAATGGGAAGTAAATTTTCAACAAGGCACTTGTGACTGTGGCCTATTTCAAGCATTCATTTCCCTTGCTCTCATGCAAATAGTAACATGTTCTTCTAGGACACTTGACATTTTTCAATATGTGCATAGTATTTACAGAATGCATACTTTATACAAAGCTTATGAGGTAGATTGGGGAATCATTAAGGATGAACCATGGTGGCCACAAGCTCCAGCGATAACATTGGTGCCTGATCGTCAATTGCTTATATCTAAAGGTCAACTCAAATTAACTCGACTTAGAAATGAGATGGATTGACGTGAACCAAGATTGGGACAAAGATGTAAAAAATGTGGTGAACGTGGACATAATTCTTGTAGTTGTCATCGTGGTGGGTCGACTTCCTTGAGAAATGACCAAGAAGGGTCATCTACTTGATTAGGGCATAAACATAATCATTGTATTATAATAAATGACTATCAATATGTAATTGAAGATTGTCAGTGTGTAATTTAATAATATGCTTGATGTATGGATTTCAAGGATGACAATTTCTATTTGATTATTTATGTTTAACATCATTCTTACATATGCTTTTAGCAGTGTCTTTTAATTTGTATTCGGTACAATCATGTTTAATATGTATATTCTTTTTACAGTATGTCTTATCATTTGAAGACTTACTCGTTGTTCTTATTATTTTCCTGATTACAGCGTGAGACATGACATTCCACTTGCACCCAAGCCCAGAGGACCCTTCAGTACTGGAGTTGCAGGAGTTTCACGTTTCACAACATATATGGCAATGAAAAGAGGATCATCATTTGCATGTTAGACGTGCTCATAAATTCAGGTATATGGACCCAGATGAGCGGATGCTTCCATATCTACAGCAGGTTGGTTTCATGGGGATTGCCCACATGTGATATTACATTATCGATCACTCCTTAATTACGACATTGGTTGAGAGATGGCGTCCCAAGACATATACATTCCATATGTCTACTAAATAGTGTACCATCACATTGGAGGATATAGGTAGTATCTCGGGACTTCTTATTGATGGCGATGCAGTTACTGGCCACACTCACCATTGCTATTGGAAGCAACTATGTGTTGACTTGTTAGGTTTGCAACCTGATGCATCACAATTATTAGGTACACATGTTGATATGTTATAACTTTGGAGCAGATTTCCTAGACGAATTACGCAGGACGATGATGATATTTACGTGATGCAGTGTGCACTAGTATATATACTTAGGTTGATTGGGGGTTTATTATTTCTTGATCATTCTGGTAGATATGTGCACATGATGTTCCTTCCCCTGTTGGAAAACTTTACCGTTGTTGGGAATTATAGTTGGGGATCTGCGGTCTTAGCGTACTTATATAGAGAGTTTTGCAAAACCACAGACTACAACGTGCACGAGATTGGAGGTGCTTGCATAGTGTTGCAGTATTGGGCATGACACAGATTTTTCTATCTTGTCCCTACACTGGTAGATGATATTGATCCTAACATTTTGGCTGCCTATGCTGCTGATCGTGGTCACCTACGACTATTGAGATTTCAGTAAGTTTCTTAATATATCATTTGTTTATATTAGTTTGTTATACATACTACTTGTGTTGACAATATATGACTTTGACATTTGAATATGTGACATAAACATAAGGTGTTGAATAAAATCCCAACGAGGGTGCTCCCATATTATCGTTGGTTCTTTGATCAATTGAAGAGTGATTATGTTAGTATTTACTTACATTGATTTAAATAAGTTACCATGTCTTGCTTTCTAATTCTTTGTACATATCATTTTACAGATTACATGGCAACCCTATACATATGAGATTATGACATCCTTACCAGCTTTTTTATGTCACTAGTAAAGACATAATACTGACAGTAGTTCTTTTCATTTTTTTCTACATTGTTGAGTGGCACCAGCTAGATAGGATGATGCGTCAGTTTGGTTTGGACCAACTAATACCAAGGAGACCGCACTAACCTGACGCTTTGCACCCAATAACATTGACGGGAAAACATGATGAGGATTGGCGAAACACGTACCTTGTACACATAGTCATCTGGGACATTCGAAGGGAAAAGTGTGTTACTGGGAGGCCATTGGAAGCTCTCCTAACAGCGTATTCTGAGTACATGCTCTGGTACAGAAGAAATATCAGACGTTAGATTTCTCGTACTGGTGCATCTATTGGGTTTGTGGTAAGTAATTTAGCAATATGTTGTGCTCTTTGCTAGATGTATTTTGTATTGATGATAATATGTGTTATATCTGTCTCTTAGGCTAACATTACAGAAAACATCCATGCTTCGGCTAGGAACCCTAATTCAAAATTTAGTATGGTTAGCCTTCTACATACCATGGAGGAGATCTTATCTTCAGTGAAGGAGCATGATTGCATTACGTTGGAGCAACTTCGTCCAGCTCTTCTTGTAAATGACATTCCAGGACCACCCTAGCAGTCCGACGAACAAAGGTTATGTCGTAAAAGAAGGACAGAGTTAACGAGTACTCGGTCACGATTTCAACATTCAGAGGCCCCTGATTCTTCAGGTGTGCCTAGCACTCAGCCCCCAACCACTACTACTGCTACTTACCCACCATCTCAACCACCACCTCTATCTTACCCACCATATCCACCACCTATAGGTTACCCACCATCTATAGGATACCCACCACCTACTTACACTTACCCACCGTATCCTATGACCTTTACCCTTACACCATTATTTTCATATCCACCATAGATGGGTTACCCACCATATCCTCACCTATCACAGTCAGGACCTTCTTCTGATCTCCCTCACAGACCACCACATTCTGACCCTGACCCTTCTCATTGATATAATCATTACACTTGGATTAATTTATCCACATTTTATTACATTTGCTTAATCTGGGATGACTATATGTATATGTACAAATGCTTTTGTTATGCATTTTATAGGTGCTCTATTGATTTGGAAATTAAAATATATATAAATATGCTTCTTATACATGAAATATTTTTTAGAACATCCAATTTTTGGGGCATATTTTGTCAAATTTTACATAAAATCTAAATGTTTGAAGTATTAAGGTTAATTGATTTTTATAGGCTTGCTAGACTGGTATTCTAGCCCGTGAATCAGTCGTGACCCTTGTTGGCGTGTTGTCACAAATTCATTATACGTTATTGTGAGATACTTATATTGTTTACACTTTTTTTTAACTTAATTGTAGGTCACAAGTAAATTATAAAATAATTTTGTTTATCGTATTCCAACAAAGCAGTTGAATTCTATTAATCACATTATAATAAACTGAACAATTACATCATAATTGTGAGACAATTGATTCACACAATGAATCATTCTCAATCTCATTTATATGCTAAACAACCCATAGCAAATAAATCAAAAAACAAAAAACAAAATCTCACTCACTAGTTTTCATTTTTTTAGTTTTTCCTCATACAACACAATTCTATTCCTAAGCTCACTAATTTATTTCTCATTCATATCAACCATTTCATCCATTATTCCAGCTTTATCATCCAACCATTGAAAAAAGCCACAAGTCTGTTGTTTATCTCTCCATAAAGGACACGTACGAAATCGATGATCATAGCACCTTGTCTTCTTCGAAGTATAAATCAAAGGCTATTGTCCGCATCCACACTTCTCGAAAGAAATTTGTGCACCTCCTCTGCTCCTCATCACGGATGAACCATTAATGCTAGAGCTTATTTCTAACGTATGCACAAAATCTCATTCCATCTTTTAATAAACCCTAAACCCTAAACTTTTTAGCCACAAGCTACAGCTAAAGGAGGGTTTGAGAGAGAGTTTAGTGAGAGAAAAAGTCTAGAGAGAATGTGAAAATTTGAGAAATGAAAAACTTGGCCGGAAGGAGGAGAGAAGAGGTGCTTAAATTGGGTGCGTAATGGATAACGTCAAAACTCTTGGCGCAATAAGGTGATAACGCCAACAAGGGTGACGTTATCCACGTGTTAAAGCCATCACGCGTGGCATTACCACGTGGATAACGCCACCCTTGTTGGCGTTATCATCCTTGTTGCGCCAATCGTTTTGGGGTTATCCAACTGATAGCGCCACCTCCTTTAGTGCTATTTGGAACGTTAAATAATAAAAATATTTAACGTAACGAAAAGTATGACATTTTGATAAATAGTTTGAAAACAGTGATAATTTGATAAATAATTTTGTCACTAAAGACAAAACGGTCAAAAAGTCATCGCCCTCACTAGCTGCCGCCTCAGCTCTAGCCTTTCCCCTTTGCTCGACTAGTTACCTGCACCAACCGTCGATTTTTTTGTTCTGGCGAGTTACTTTTCGCTGGCTGTTCACATCTCTGAACTCTGAGCAATAGAGTTGACGCAAAAATAATTCGTTTCAAACGCATAGAGGGTGAGAGGGGTGATCGGTGACGAGAGAGGATCAGCAGCGGAGGTGACACCGTGCAAGTGCCACGGGAAGAAAACAAGCTTGGCAATGACATACCTACAAGTAAAGTGTACCTAATTTGAACTTTAAAGATTGGAAGAACTATGATAAGCCAGTACATGTGTCGAGAAAAGTCAGCTTATAACGATAAACCCAAAATTATATGGTATGCGCGTTTTCACTTCCAATCATTCTAGAAGCTTCCAAAAATTTCGAAAAGGCTTATTCACACCTCCAACAGTCAAAAAGGGACAGAAAGGACGATTACACACCTGTATATTTGGAGGTCACACAGCACAAAAGGACAAACTTTTGGGAATATTGCTTGTACCATTCCAACGTCATTCTTATCCCCCTTCCTCTATATAGTAGTAGCTGGATCAACATTCACATTGTGAAGAAAATCAGAAGAGAGCCTTGCATTCAAATTTCCAAACAGCTTCCTTGGGAGAAACTTTTGCTTCTTCTATTCTTGTGCTTCTTCAGAGATTATTTTCTCTTGTGAGAGTGTTTGCTCACTAAAATTGTTGCTGTAATAGCCCTGTGAGGCTGCTTTGAAAGCTTGTTAGCTTGTGAGCTTGTGTTAGCTTGTGGAGAAGCGTTGTTGTAGATCAAAGAGTGATATGTGAGCAAGAGAGTGTGTGATTCTTGCTAGCTGTATCTAGCTTGGAGAGGTTTGGTTGATTAAAGAACATTTGATGAAGGAGTAAAAATTTCACCTTTAGTGAGGACCAGACGTAAATTCCACATTGAAAATCGAACTAGTATAAAAACTCTTTTTTTGAGGCTTCTCTATCCCTACTCTCTATCTATTTATGCTTGAGTGTGTGTTTAAATAGATGTGTGAATGTTTTCTCTGTGTTTGATGCATTCTTTCAAGTTTAGCATCTGTTAAAAGCTAGCTCAAGTTTCACATAAGTTAACTCATTTCTACCCACCATTTCTTATTTAAAGCTGTTTTGCGGAAAAAGTAGTTATTGGATACTTGATTCAACAACCTTTCTCAAGTCCTCTTTTACCATCAAATAACATGCCTTTCGAAAAGAAAGGGAATGGTTTGGTAATGACTTTGATTTGAATATGTGAACATGATTTATTAGAATGCTATCACAATTACTCTTCCAACCTTCATAAACAAAATTTTAGATTACAGAAGTACATATTCACCAATAACTCGTGCTTATTACTTGAATTAATAGATGGGAATGTATTTTCTAAAAGGAAATAGTGTCTTCATTCAGGGAAAAAAGTGACACTGTTTTACTGTGTAAGTTGGGCTGAATTTGCCATATCGGGTTGAACATTGTGGATGTAATGTTGGACTAAATAAAAACAAAATGAAAAATGGTTTTGGAGCTTTTATTTGGTTGAAATGCATTATCAGAGGTAGTTAACATGCGGGAATCATATGTTCCTGGCAGAAGATATTGGGATTAATAATCCACTATTATTTCAGAGGCGTTACGGTGATTCAATTTCTGACCTGAAGCAGTTCTGCGTCTCTGGGGTTGCCTTTTGTTGCTTTTGGCATTCCTTACCGGTACAATATTTTGTAAACTAGGGAATATAAGTATGCAGGAATATGCACTTCTTCCTTAAGTGGCCATACCATTTATCCATTACCACATCATGTTTTGCTTGGGATTTGGGAATTTTACTGTGGGTCAGTGTATTAACAATTTCACATTTCATATTAGCTAGAAAAATTGCTGTAACGTGATACTAGTCTAATAAGTTAGAATGTATTATTTTCCATTTACACGTTTTAAGGCTACCGTACAATGGATCATTCAGCAGTCAAAGGAATCAATATTTACTGTCTTGTTTTCCTGCTACTTGATGATGACTTCAACCAAGGAACAAGTTACTTATCTGGAAAAACATCTCCTTCAGACCATAAATAACTCACTCTTACACAACAATTAAATTCCCTGAAAAGTTAAATCTATAACCTACCTCTGATATGTATTTCTATTGAGATACATTGAGATATATCATTGTTATTTATTGTTGTTGCCGTTACATTTAGGGGATATGATAATTGTTTAATATAGCATCATATCTTCTATCTTAGGAGTGTAAAGGTTGTCTGTTATCCTTTGCTAATTATGGGTGAAATAGCAGTAGTGGTGGAATTCCTAAAGCCTTTAACGATAGCCTTGTTATGTGTATAAATGGTTGTCTGTGGATTTGAAATAAATAGAGGATTATTTGTGGTGAAACTTATCATGGTATCAAGAGCTAGGGAATATCCTAGGAAAACTAAACACAATTTTTTTTCAGTGCTAGAGATTATGGGTGAGAACATCGAGAAGCTGGGGGACAACAATGGAAATGGCGAGAAGAAAGGCGATTTGATTTTTTTCAATGACAATCCCGGCAACGTGATTACCCCAATCCAATTGCGTGGTTCAATTATGATGAATGGGCCAGGGCAATTCGAACCTCGTTACAAGCGAGCGAAAATATGATTTTGTGGAAGGGAAAGTCACAAAACCAAGGTAAGTGGAGGAGACCACGGTGCATTCGATGCTCATATCGTGGTTGCTCAACACCATCGAGCCATCGTTGCGCTCTTTCTTTCCTATTATGATGATGCGCAATCCTGTGGACACATCTCAAATAGCGCTTTTGCGTTGTGAATGGAACTCGATCCTCACTTGGAGACGCAAGCAAGGCAAGGTGAAGAGGTGTCGGCCTACTTTGGTCGTACATGCTCGTATTTGGGACGAACTTTGACTTATGTCAAAAAGCCAACTTGCAAATGTGGAGGATGTACATGTGATATCAACAAACAAGTGATTGATTTGCGTGCGAAGACTATCTGCATCATTTCCTTATGAGTCTCATGGGGCTTATGCAACGATTCGCTCAAATTTGCTTTCTCAAGATCCGTTACCAAACTTTGATCAAGCATATCGGCTATACAAGATGAGATTGCGAGGAGAGTCTTCAATTCCTCGAAGTGACAATGTCATGGCTTTCAATGTTACACTCGATTAAATCTAAAGTTGTGGACAAATCGACAAATTCTCGATCAAGGGTTCCCGAGTGGTGGGGGACCGTCCCCGGGTGGACGTGGGCCGGGTCGTGGCGGAGCACCTGCAGGGAGAGGAGCAGCAGCCCGTTCTGGAGGGCGTGGCAGGGGCAACTACAATGCACCTGTGCGCGCCAACAAAGCCACCACAAGTAGCAGTAGCAGCAGTGCTAATGGTGGGCAGCCTCATGCCCCACCGCACTCGAGTGAGGCAGCAGGTATATCAGGCATTAGTTCGGCACAGTGGCAACAGATTCTTGATGCTTTGAAAATTCCCAAAACCAAGGATCGCCTTCACGGTAAGACTGACATTCCTTGGCTTATTGACACGGGAGCCTCACATCATGTGACAGGAAATTTATCTAGTCTGATTAATGTGAAAAAAATTGCAAACATACCTTTGGATGGGAAAGATGTGACTGCTACAAAGGAGGGCAGTGTGATTTTCGATGGTGGTTTGCGGTTGGATAATGTTCTTTTTGTGCCTCAATTAACTTGCAACTTAATTTCGTGACTCAACTAACGTGACTCCAATTGTATCGTTCAAATTACTAATGCATTGTGTGTAATACAGGACCGGACGACGAGGAAGTTGATTGGAGCGGGTGAACGGCTCGATGGACTTTACTTTTTTCGGGGTGTTCCGAAGGTGCGTGTCTTGATGGTGGAAGGGGATTCGACAATGGATTTGTGGCATAAACGTTTGGGTCATCCATCAGAAAAGGTGTTAAAATTCATCCCTTTGTAAGTCAATTTAGTAGAAGCAAGAATAATAGACCATGTGATGTATGTCCACGTGCTAAGCAGCATCGGGATAGTTTTCCATTAAGTGAGAATAATGCGAATAGTTTGTTTGAATTAGTTCATTGTGATTTATGGGGACCTTATCGCACTCCTTCATCATGTGGGGCACAATATTACTTAACAATTGTTGACGATTACTCGCGTGCAATTTGGGTTTACTTGTTATGCAATAAGACAGATTGAGACTATGTTTATGAACTTTGTGGCATTTGTTGATAGACAATTTGATAAGCAAATCAAGAAAGTACAAGTGACAATGACTATCTACGTGATTATTTTTTAAGAATGGGATTGTGTTTGAAACGTCATGTGTGGGTACTCCACAACAAAATAGGAGAGTTGAAAGAAAACATCAACATCTTATGAATGTGTTTAGATTTCGGGGTCATTTACCAATACAATTTTGGGGTGAATGTGTGTTGACAGCATGTTATTTGATTAATCGAACACCGTCCAATGTGCTGAATTATCTGACACCTTATGAAAAATTGTTTGGTAAAGTCCCTAAATTTGATAACATGAAAATTTTTGGTTGCTTATGTTATGCCCATAATCAACGACGTGACAGGGATAAGTTTGCAAGTAGAAGTCGAAAGTGCATCTTTGTGGGATATCCCTATGGGAAAAAGGGATGGAAATTGTATGATTTGGAATCCAAAGAATACTTTGTCTCTAGAGATGTGAAATTTTATGAACATGAATTTCCATTTGCTGAGCAACAAGACACAACTCATTCTACTCCTCTTGTTAATTATGATATTGAGTATGCTGCTGATGATATTGGTTGGGAGACTTATGATGCATCACTTGGAAGGGGGGGTGCATCCATGGCCTTGCAAGAAGATGAGCGACGCAATGGTAGTAATGGAGTCGCCGTGGCGGCCGATGAGGGGGTAAGTGGGAGTGGTGTGGATGGCGGGGCAGCGTCCACACATGGAGTTGATGGGGCCGATGTTGTGGAGTCCGGGGAGCCAGAGGTGGTTGCTGTAAGCGAAGAAAATGTGGAACCAGAAATGGGAAGAGGGATGCGAAATAAAATTCCATCGACAAGATATAAGGATTTTGTCACTCATACCATCCGAAAAGTAAAGTCCTCGGAAAGTTCATCTGCTCAACAACATGCCTCAGGTACTCCTTACCCTATTACTTACTTTGTATCTTGTGAACGATTTTCTGTTAGACATCGAAATTTTGTTACAATCCTAAGAATTTTAAGGAAGCCGTAAAGGATTCTGTTGGCGATGCAATGCGCAGCGAGATACGAGCATGAGACATGGGTTATGGAGAAATTACTCGGAAGTAAATGGGTGTACAAAATAAAACATCACTCGGATGGGAGCATAGAACGATTGAAAGCAAGACTTGTTGTATTCGGACATCATCAGATAGAGGGAATAGACTATGATGAGACATTTGCCCCGGTGGCAAAAATGGTGACTGTTCGTATCTTCTTGGCAGTGGCAGCAATTAAAAAGTGGGAAGTACATCAAATGGATGTGCACAACGCCTTTCTCCATAGTGACTTGGAAGAAGAAGTGTATATGAAAGTTCCTCTAGGTTTTAAAAATGATGATCCGAATCTAGTTTGCTGGTTGAAAAAGTCGTTGTACGGCTTAAAACAAGCTCCTCGTTGTTGGTTTGCTAAGTTGGTCATGACATTGAAGCGATATGGATTTGTTCAATCCTATTCAGATTACTCACTCTTTACTTTGCACAGGGGAGAAATACAAATCAACGTGCTAGTTTATGTGGATGACTTAATTATTGCAGGGAATGACATTGCAACCCTGAAAATCTTTAAAGCTTACTTGGGCATTTTCATATAAAGGACTTGGGAGTCTTAAAGTATTTTTTGGGGCTGGAAGCTCGTAATCCCGAGGGGATTTATCTATGCCAGCGAAAATATGCGTTGGAAATTATTGAAGAAACAGGTTTATTAGGCGCCAAGCCTGCAGATTTTCCAATGGAACAACACCATAAGCTAGCATTGGTTTCTGGTTCGCCCCTTGAAGATCCGAACCTTATCGAAGACTTATCGGGCGGTTGATCTATTTGTCTGTGACTCGACCTGATCTTGCTTATTCTGTACACATTTTGTCTCAGTTTATGCAAGCAACCTCGTGAAGAGCATTGGGAGGCACCTTGGTCATTAGATATTTGAAGAAAAATCCACCAAGGTATTCTACTTCTGACAGACAAGGTCCGAACCTGAGGGATGGTGTGATTCGAATTGGGCGAGTTGCCCACTTACAAGACGTTCTTTGACTTATGGGTGGTGTTGCTTGGTCTTTCTCCGTGTCTTGGAAAACTAAGAAACACCAATCGTCTCGTTCTTCTCGCAGAGGCCGAGTATCGCTCTATGGCATTAAAATGGCTCAAACAGTTGCTTGGTGATTTGGGAGTTAGTCATTCCAAAGGGATGCGATTATATTGTGATAGTCAATCAAATTACATAGCTCATAATCCAGTGTTTCATGAAAGAACGAAGCATATTGAAGCTGATTGTCACTTTGTACGTCATGCGGTGATGGCAGGAATTATTTGTCCCTCGTATGTTCCTACAACGGTACAATTAGCTGACATTTTTACAAAGGCCTTGGGAAAAGCACAATTTGAGTTCCTTCTTCGCAAGTTGGGCATTCGAGATCTTCACGCTCCAACTTGAGGGGGGGTATTGAGATACATTGAGATATATCATTGTTATTTATTGTTGTTGCCGTTACATTTAGGGGATATGATAATTGTTTAATATAGCATCATATCTTCTATCTTAAGAGTGTAAAGGTTGTCTGTTATCCTTTGCTAATTATGGGTGTTTATGGGTGTGTTTAATAGTGGTAGTGGCTGGAATTCCTAAAGCCTTGTAACGATAGCCTTGTTATGTGTATAAATGGTTGTCCTGTGGACTGAAATAAATCAGAGGATTATTTGTGGTGAAACTTATCAATTTCCAATAGGCTACAAATTGAGAACAGCCAAGGGTGAAAAAGCACTTTGAGCGATCTCAAAGGTCTCTGTAGCACTCAGTGCTAGGACATCAAAGATCATGAAATTAGGTTCACTGAGTTTTTACACTAGATTTTTCTCGTCTTTTATCAGCCAGTATGTCATTAACCCAACTCAGGTAGCAGAGCATTCAGAACCCGGAGTTGTTCTTGTTATCGATGTTTGTCAGTCTGGATCTAGAAGGCACGTACACAAACATAAGATGCTTCCCAATTCTCATTTACCGCTGTTAGGGACTTCTCAAATAACACTAAACCGCATTAGGATTTTAAGGGGTCTGATATGTGAGTATATATGGGTACAAGAATCAATGTTCTTCCTTTCTGGAAAATGTCTTTGGTGTTGATCCTTCAGAAGTGAACATGCTTACATGCATGTTTGGCCTATTACTATTGAGGAGATTCCAGCTTCTGAAACTAGATCTGCTTCTTGGCTAATGAATTCGTTCCTGATCAAGGACAACCTTTCTCTGATTTCAAGGATCAAGGTCATTTCCCTAGCCAACTAAATGAAAAGAAACTCTCCACATTCAAGTGCCTGGCTACTTTTATGGTGGTAGTTTCTTTGACTGCCATGTTTGCTTAATTTTTTGGCTCTCATTTAGTTCAAGTTGTATGTAGGCTTTTCTTGTGCATATATCTTGCTATCGTAATTCGTAACGCGCTTCAAATTTTAATTGATGCCTTTAACAGACTATGTTAATGCACTCTATTACAGCGAGAAACAAAAGAATGGCTAGTGTTCTCAATTTCAAGCTGGCAAAGCTATAAAAAGTTAAGAGTCACAGACTATGTTAAGCTTTAGTATTTGTTCATACATAATTGTTTACCTTCGTAGTTTGCACATGTATGTGTTAAAGTTTTCAAGTAACTTTGATATGGAGACTGAAACCATTCAAGAGAGAAATGGTAATATTGAAAACAACGAACCTAACCAGATTCGTTACTTGGCAAATCCTATAATGTAGTAGGATTGTCCCAAAACATCTCAAATCTTATACTTTGACTCAAAGTGTAAGACTTGTGAGACAACAGTGCATTAGGATTTTTGAGCTAGATGTAAATCTTAGTAAGAGGAATAGTGAACTGGATGCATATATTTATAAATTAGATTTCAATAATTTGACTGTGATGCAGGAGACATTGCATGTTGCAACAGTAATTTAAAAACAGAGGTGAATCCCGGAAAGGGAAAAGAAGTTTGAATTCAAGGTAATGTGGTTTCTCTGGCTGGATATCCATTGTCTTTATACCAAGCCTGATATTGGGACATCGTAAAAAAAAAAAAAAAAAAGAGAAATGCTTTTTCCCACGCAAATTTAGATTCAATGTTAATTCATTTACTATTTTTATACGTTTTGTCAAACTATCCACCCATGATTTCTGTCTGATCATGAAACTGTGTTTTTTCCTTAATTTTCATTTATCCAAGTCATTCATAAATAACATTCATTCGTAGAAAGCAATCGTGGAGATAACACTACTAAAAAAAGCCTGATATTGGGACATATAATGTGTTGCTTAGCACCTGCGGCCCTCTTGTTTATTCCAGAGAAAAGAAACAAGTGATGCTAGTTGCTGAGATCTGTCCATACTAATGGAGAAAATTTATATGACAGTTTTTGTAGAATTCTTGAAAAGTCAAAGCAAATCAAATCAAAATATTAAACTCGGAAAAAAAATGGTGAATGACAACCGGTGTTATATAATTGATGAATGATTTAGTCAGTTGTATAATTTGATTAACTACTCGTTATTGATTAATATAGTTTTACGTTCAACTGTCAAGAATTTCCTTTAGAGTGTATTTGGAATGTAAAAAAATAAGAAATAATTTGATTTATAAATTAAATCTAATTAAATTTTGTGTTTAAAATGTTAAAAAATAAAAAATGATTTGATTTTTAAAATTTTATGGATTTCATTCCCTTTGTTTTAAAAATTTCATCAAATTTAATAGGATTTGTTAAGATTTGATTTGATTTGAAATAAAAAGACTAATTTATCTTTAATAACTATCTCTAACTATATCTCATAAGAATTAAAATATAAAATAATAAAATTAAATCAAATCAATTCTCATTTTTATGAATTTTAAATATAAAATTTTATTTTTAAATCAATTCAAATCTTATATTTTTTTAAAAATTTCAAACATAAAATTTGATTTTTAAATCAAATCAAATCATTTCTTATTTTTATTCATTCGAAACACAACCTTACGAAGAAAGCGGTGATGTATTATACCTGTCAATCAATTTTGGTTGCATCACTTACCACATAAGTGGAATTCCTAGCTTTCTTGTAACAATTCCCGTGTATGGCCTTTCTTGCATGATATGGTGACTAATAAAAGGCGCGGGAGTATATAGGCTTGTGGTATGTGGATAAACCAAGTTGATTCTGTCAAAGAAAAATAATAGAAACAAAAAGGGAAATCATGTACATTTGGGTATGTTTGCCATTGTCGGGTTTGGTTAAATCTAAAAGGAAAATGTTTGGTTAGAAGTTAGAACTAACATCACCATGACAACCTTTCCGTGGCCATGATTTTTTCCCCCCAAAATTCGCTTCAATTTTTTAGCTTTAATTTAGTTAACAGAAAAGACATTTGTACACCGAGCATCACATAATACACGTCGTTTACCAATTATTTGCACGTTAATCATAGCTTGATATACAAAAGAACTTTGCTACGTACATCCTTAATTCTCCTACTATTTAATAAAAAAAATATTAAATAAAAAATTAAATACAACTAATATCTTGATAACATAAAAAATATTCAATAATTTCTTCATTTAATAATTGAAAAGATTATTAAGAAGATGAGTTAAGAGGATTAATCATTTTCTTATACAAAATTTGGTGTTGAATAGCATAACCGATTAGTAGTTAATGGGCTGCAGCGTCCTTGACCCATCACCTTCCCAGAGGATGTGGTTAATGAGTTATTATTCAGCCACTGCCTCAAAGCCAGGCTTACCTCATAGCCCTCTGTTGAATGTTGACAATTTGAGGTGGATTAGGGCTTGGCAAGAACTTATCTGTTTTTCCATTGTCGTTATCATGCTAACATTTTGCAGAATTTACTCAATGGGACAATTAGAAAATGAAAACTCGTTATGCACTGCTTCCGTCTGCTTCGTTTGCTCCCCGAAACAGTCGTTAGTGGTCACGTGTGAATGTGATTCGTTAGTCCTCCTCCTCTGCTCTTCTCTCATTCACTGTTTAGTGCACTACTGTTCTACCTCTCATCTTTCTCAATTTCAGTTTTCTTTCATTTTTCAATTTTGTCATCTTTATTTTCTTTTATCATCGTTCTTCATTTTTTTTTTCCTTTAAAAAGAGTATATTACATAGTGAAGATAAAAACAGTAGTGTTTAGTGAGCATGGGAATCAAGTTACCACAGAGATTGTGGCAAGCAATTTAAGGATTTCTTTCATTACATTAAAAATATATAGATACAATTACATTGTTTGAATTTCTTATGTTACGGTTCACATATTTGAGGGCTTTCAAAGAGTGGTGAGGAGTGGTGGCAGTGTTGTGAGTGTTGGCACGTCCCATCCCAAGATGACCCACAATCTTAAACTGCTCACGGAAAGATAGGGGACCCAATTACTATAATTATTAATTTCGCCCAAAATGAAACACAGCCTACACCGGGAGTGGGAAAGGGACGCTGACTATAAATTGAAATTCAGTTCAGTTTCTGAGCCCAAACAACTCTTGGTTCCACTTCCTCATCCGAAATGTGGCATCACTTGTCTATCAGTCAAGATCATCGAATATACATTTACAAAGTCATGACGCTTACCACAAACTCAAAAACCTCTCCATTCCTCCTCCTTCTCTTATTATGTAAAGAAGAAAACCCCCATTTTACATTAAACATCCTTACTATATGATATGTATACCAAACCATTTCTTCTATTTCTTTTTATGATTCTTTTTTAATTATTATTATTATGGATTTGCAGGTAATGTAGCGTCAGGCACTGTGTTTACCCTGGAAAACCGTTGCAGCCATACGGTCTGGCCCGGAACTCTTTCTGGCAACGGCGTCGCCCTTCTCGGCGACGGCGGGTTTTCCCTGCCGTCGGGATCGTCACTTCAGCTCACCGCTCCCTCCGGCTGGTCAGGGCGCTTCTGGGCCCGAACCGAGTGCAACTTCGACAGCGCCGGCAACGGGAAATGCGCCACAGGAGACTGCGCCGGAGGGCTCAAATGCAACGGGGGAGGTGCTCCCCCTGTGACGCTGGCGGAGTTCACCATCGGAACCGCCATCACCGGCAAGGACTTCTACGACGTGAGCCTGGTGGACGGTTACAATGTTGGCATGGGGGTGAGGGCAACCGGGGGAACCGGTGACTGCCAGTACGCAGGGTGTGTTGCGGACTTGAACGGTCACTGCCCGAAGGAGTTGCAGGTAACGGACGAGGGGGGTTCGGTGGTGGCGTGCAAGAGCGCGTGCGCGGCGTTCAACACGGCGGAGTTCTGCTGCACCGGCGACCACTCGACGCCACAGAGTTGCAGGCCCACGCAATACTCGGAGATGTTCAAGAATGCGTGCCCCTCCGCCTACAGTTACGCTTACGACGACGCTTCCAGCACTTGCACATGTTCTGGCTCCGATTATCATATCACATTTTGTCCAACGGGGTCCTCATAGTCATGGTTTTATCAATATCATTTGTTTTTGTTTTTTGTTTTTTTCACTTATTATATTAATTAATCAAGCTTAGTAAGCAGCATATGGATGTATTGGTCTATTATCATAGTTAATGCGTGATTTTGACTCTTTTTTTAATAGGTTTGGTAGTTACTTATGTAAACGAATAAACGATTATATATAGGAGTCATTAAGTAATTATAATTATTATTATTCGTTACTTGTAGTTGGGTGAGTGCCCCTGTTCATTGTGATTGGTGAGTGATGAATTGAACTTTATTTGGCAGTTTTCCGCTTTGCTCATTCTGTCATTCTTGGGGAGATTTCTTCTTTGATAAATAGGAGGAATTTTTCGGTTAAAACTTTTTTACTTTAAACATACAAATTAATTTTTAACATATATAAAATTATGTGAATCATATTAAAAATACACAACTTTAATAATATTACTTTACATATCAAAGGTTAATTTACATGTGAAATTCTTACCCCAAGAATTTCTCTGTTAAATTGTTAAATGGTTGTTTGTTGAGACTTGTGAAACGAAGCATGGATACACTTCCCGTATCGTGTGCGAGAAGGTGTGAAACGAAGCGAAACTGATCAGTCATACTTATACTACTAACCAACGATCGGCTTTCAAACCAACTAAAAACAAACCCAACTATTAGCTTTTGTGAGGGTTGAACTACTTCTGACATCAACTGCATTAATTTTCTATCAAATCAAAATACATCGCATTATTATTTTGTTGGGTTTCATATGCAAATTAAATTTCAATATTCCACGTGTATACAATATCTATGCATCATAATGTATTTTAATATAGGTTGATTTAGATTTATTACTAAATAAGTTTATTTGAGAAAGTTTAGGGAGGAAGGAGATTGTCTCATTAACATTGGAGCATGTCACAAATTATCTATGAAAAATCACCAATTTTAGATTTTAAAAATATTTAGAGATTTTAATTTTTAATATGAAAATAACGTAACTTTTCCTTTTTATTAAAAGTAAAATTACAACTCTAATCTACAAGAAAATATAAATTATGCATTATTACAATTACATATAATAAACAGAATTACTTGCGGTGATATATGTCTCCTTGGATTTTGCTTTGCTTAGTCAGTTTTTATAATTATGCATATGCTCGATGACTAGGGTTTAACATATTTTCGCATATATATAACTTGAACGGTACATAACAATGACTCAGATGAGCTTGATTTTCTTATGGTGAACTCATTGCATTAGTTTTTCATAGTCCGCGACTGTTTTGAAGGACTTTAAATTAATGGTGCGTATATAAAAACTGCATAAATGGAAACAAAAAGGCAGAAAATAAATGGCAGAAATAAAGAATACATGAAAGAGATCAAGTAATATATACAGAGAGGGGGATGAAGCAGCACTTAATTTTCCTTTGAAGGCCTTCGGCCAAAGCTCTGATAACTATCTCAACTTCCTTTTTTTTTTTCATTTTTCTTTTCCTCTTTCCCCCACTCTACTTTCTCTTTCTCTAGACTGCCAATTTTCTCTACAAAAGGCTCTCTTCTTCGAAAGCCAAATCTATAACCTCATCCAATTTTTCCTAAACAAATTTTGGATGAGTAAGCAACCCCCTAAATCTAAGGATTAAAAAATTACAATCCAAAATCCCCAAAAAAGAAAAAAAAATAAAAAATAAAAGTTAAAGCTGCCTATATCTTTACAGATATTCCTTTCAAGGAACTATTTCTCAAAGAAAAACTACTTCGCAGACGATTAAACCATGACAATTTCATCTCACCAGAGCCTGTGCACTGACCCTCATCCTCCCTCTCATTGCTGAAAAGGGTTTGGTCAGAGCAGTCAAGTGAAGCTCCACATGCTAGATTATAAGATTGGCATGCAGAATGGCATACTCGGAGCCTGTTGTCTCCATCCTTGTCACACTTCTGGATTGAGATCTGGAAATTAAGTGCCCAGCTTTTAGACAAATAGATAGGCAACATTACCAACTACACTCTTATATCTAGAAACAATGTTAGAAAGCATTACAATTCAATAAAGAACTAGTGTCTCATGTTCCTCAGTTTCTACCACTGTAAAAACTAAAAGGGCATACAAACATGTTTGAATTGGCATGTTGAAACTTGAGAAGTCAGGATTATCTAAGAGTTACTGAAATAACCATATCATTATACATCTTTAAAACCAAACTAAATTCGGCTTAAATTATGGATTTATCAGAATGGAATGTCACATGCAGTACATAATAATGTGTGAACCAATTAGAATAGGAAAGGAAGGAAAAAAAAAAGCAACAGAAATTAGATTGAGAAAAAATTTCAAGTTGAGCATGACCACGAATAAAATCATATTACAAAACAAAACAAAAAATCAAATAATAATCTTGGTATGAAAAGACAGAACTTACCCAGCAGGCAAGCCTTTTAGCAGCCTCATCACAGTAGGTGCTGCCAAATATATTAAATAATTTCCTAGCACCACCAGGGAATAATCGGTGGTAGTTGGGTATGACAACCACCTCTTCCAGCTGCTGTAGAATACTAGGCTCGCTGGGTGCACAATGCTGTCCAGAAACATCATTTCCCAGCACATTTTTACAAACTGAAAGACTAGAGAGGAGCATGGAGCTGTTCTGGCATATGTATCCCGCATAATCAGAACAACGGAATTCACAGACTCCATTATCACAAACCCCACCATGAAGGCTGCATTGCTCATCACACACAGCTGCACATAGTATCAGGGACAAGTCAATAACCAAATTATGTTTCTGGTATATGCAAGAATTAAATAAATGTATTTCCTACTTAATATTGTTTAACAAGACTGAATCTATTTTAATTAATATGTGATGGTGATTCAAAAAATTGGGGACAAATACATAAACTAGAAAGCCTCAATTACATAAAAGGGATTGAGGTTAATTATCCTGATGGAACTCCAACACATAATATATTATCATTTATCAAGTACTCCAACGTCCATATTGGGTTCAAAAGCTCATCCCTACCATGTCCTATTACTTTGGAAGCAACACTTACATTAATCAAGTATGAGATTGGTGTTATTTACATTTATAATATTTTACATTTACAATATAGGAAACAAACTAGTATACTCTTTAGGTTAAAAGGTAAGAACTTAACCCCCAAAAAAAGGAAAGAAAGTAATAATGTTACCCACCCCACCCGACAAAAAAGAAAAGAACGCGCGCGCACACTCAAATTAAAGAAAAAAAATTGTCAGAAGTCATAAGTGAAGATCTCTTATACAAAGAAATGATCTTGCAGCGAATCAGTGTGTACCAGTCGAACAGTCAATGCCAGTGTAGCCAGTTTTACATTCACAAATCCCATTGGAGAAGCACATGCCATTGCCATTGCAATTGCTGGGGCACGAACCTGAATGATGTTAAGAGAAAGCATTTTTAAAAAAGGGAAAAAAAATGAAAATACACACTGCTGCCAAACAGAAGGTAACTTAACAGCTGAAGCACAATGAATGCATAAATTAAAACATAAAGTGGGATATGAGAGCTCACGTCTACTGCAATCATGACCATGAAATCCAAGAAAGCAGTGGCATCTTCCATCGACACAATCTCCGTTGAAATTACATGAATTAGGACATTGCCCAGACACAGATACTGGCCCTGTGTTACAGAGCTCGATATATGCAGGGCAGATTAATTCACCTATAGAAAGATATAATAAACAGTAAGTTGTCAACTTAGTGAAAAATTAACACCAAAGTGCAAACATAGGCAAAATAACAGTAATATTAACCATTAAAGCCAGGGAACTGAATGGGTCCGCCAGCCTGAGGACACACTTTCCAGATACCATCCACAGCAACCTGTAGGGAACATAATGGAGCTTCATTCAGTGAGTTTTGTAATAAAGGAAAAAGAGGAGAGGGGAGAGCATACAATTCAAATACAGGCTTAAAAAAAAGCAGTCATAATTGCAGCCTGCCCAAACCTTAATGAATAAATTATCCTACTCAAACATGGTTGCTCAATGACAAATAAAAATAATCACTTTTTCACAATCTAAATTATCTAATAATAAACATCAACCAATAGGTGGGATCAATAACCATGAAATCCTCACCTTATCAAGAATACAAGAAAAAAAATTATATTATTATTTCTCATGCTTCCACGTTGAAAAAGCCAATAAGAATCAAGGGAAACCATATTTATTTTTAAACAATAAACTTTGCTCCATGGAATTAATTTGAGGGAGCAGGGTTGATGCGATGTATGTACATATTGCTTACAGAAAGTGTGATCTCTAGGATTCTCATTATCAAAGCTTAGAGAATCAGGCAATGCCAGAGTTCCAGGTCAAAATCCAATGAAAGAAAGCATTATAGAAAGGAAAATGCTTCACTTGTTATTGACATTCCAAATCGTACCTCTAAAGAATTGTTGATACACCTGTGCTGATAACAACCGTTTCCCTGGGTCATAGAACCTCGTACAAATCCTGTGCGTACTAATGATGAGGCCATACACCTGCATCCAAAAGGGAAAAATAGTTAGCAACTCTACACCTCCATGTTGTGAATAAAATAAATGTAAAGCAGACAGAGTATAAGCTCGCAGTCACAAATCTGACCTAGAGTTACTTCCTCGGACTTCACCTAGCATTCTATCAGGTGCTCGTGCACTGTTAGTGTCTGTACATGATCCATCAGAGTATGCAACAAAATAAGTGCAATAATCAGCCAATGAGGATTGTCCACCTGCAACAACCAGTGAATACAGAAACTTCAGCCAAACCATCATTTAGTCTTCAGAAACATTTACAATGGCCACCAATGAGTAGTAACAAGAAAAATCTATGATGTGTAATGGGACAATAAAAGCAGTAGCTACACATTAATCAGAATGCAATAGCCTAGAAAGTTTAACAATTTCTTGATAGTCCAGCATTGAAATCAAAGAATCTGACCCAAGATAATGAATGTATACAGATAAAAGGCATCAACAAATCATACATGGATTAGCATTGCATACCTTTATTAGCTTGTGGAAAATAACGAGCCCACTGAGGGAGGTCTCCACTATAAGTTAGGATTGGGCAGTATCCCTCTGCCTCCCTGTTATATGTACAGCCAGAAAACTGTGTTGTGTTGCAATGATAGGCCCCTTTCCAGAGATTGCAAGGGGAGGTAACAAAGTCAGTGCCTTGGTTGCGACCCCAATCAAGATGGTCTGCCAAGCTATAATTTGCTTTATACCATCCGCTATCTTCTAAGAGAGCTAGTGTCATTTTTGAAACTACAGATCTTGTGTCCACAGAACCAGTCATAATCTCATTCATCAGAAGCCTTTTTTCCCAGTGAGATCCTGCGAGTCATTTACAAAACTTGGATTAACCATATATAGTGTCTCTAAGGAGCAATAGTTGCCATAGTTCATTATTTGATTATTATAAACACCTCTTGGACAAGATTTTAAAGAAGCAGAGATGGGGAAGACCAACCCTTCGTTTAGAATCTTACCAAGAAGGAGGGTGAAATTAATTTAATATTTCCTTTTGCACATATGAAGTTATTCTCTTACAAACCAAAAAAGGTGGAGGGATATTGCATTATTATTATTATTTTTTTGGAAAAGAAAAAAGAGCAGTTTAAACTGTGATGTAAATGGAAATTGAGCTTTTGCCTGCTAAAGGAACTACAAAATACAAATGACAAGGTAATAAAATTCCAAAGGAAAGGACAGAAAGAAAAGGAAAACCTGGGCATATTTATTACAACAACAACAAAGCCTTTTTTCACTAGGTAGGATCGACTATATGGATCAAATAATGCCATTGTATTCTGTCAAAAACCATGACCTCAGAAAGGCCATTTAAATCTAAGTCCTTTTTAATGGTTTCACTTATAATTTTTCTTGGTCTCCTTCTATCTCTAACTATTGGGCTATCCTCCACCTGATCTGCTCCTTACCATAGCTTCTAATGGTCTTCTCCTCATATAGCCAAACTTTCTAAGGCGAGATTCTACCATCTTTTTCTCAGAAGGTCCTACCCCTACTTTTTCTTTAATGCATTCATTCCTAATCCTATCTTGTCTTGTATGTCTACTCATCCAATGCAACATCCTCATCTTTACAACGCTAAGCATATTTATTAACTAAGAAAAAAAAATGATGAATTACAAACCTGATGTGCCACGTCCTCCACCATCTTCCAGCTCTAAACCAGTAAAATTTCTCGAGAACGCCTGCCAACAAATCACTCGTCAATCATTTGTTGAACCCTTTGACGGAGGACACCTTAAGTATGAAAATAGTAAACATGACGTTTAAAGTATACAAAAAGGAATATATTCCCAGGCAAATACCGCATAATGATATCGTGAATGCATGACAACACGAGGAAGCACCACCCGTGTTACCATCCGTCCAAGCTTTTCATCCATAACTTGTTCGGTAACCTTCAAAGGCAACAAATAACGATAAGAATATAAAATGTGTGCTATTAAAGTGCTTGACATTGAACGAAATGAAGAAACATAATTTTTTTTAACATATTTATTGGAAAGAAAAACAGAGAATAGTTAAAAAATTAGACCAGATACATAAATGTGCTGCTCAATTTAGTGCCAGGAAATTTTGATATCGTTCATTCATTATTTTTTCCCTAAAATATCCTATATTCATTACAATTCCTCAATCTATTCTAGAGAGTAGAGACAAATAAAAGAAATTGTATAGAATCACCATTCACCAGAAAACCATCAAAATTTGTCTCCACCAATACAAGCAGCAATTTTACTCAACTTTCATGTATATCACATTTCATGTCTAACAAAGTGACCTATACAACAACAAAAACAACACAAACGTCTTTTCCCACTAGGTGGGGAAAGTGAACTATAATAATAATTATTATTATATTATAATTATAATTATAGTTATAATAATGATAATAACAACATCAACAAGAAGCTCCTAAATACGAATATGGGAAAAGTAATCATGGTTTAGGAACTCATACTTTGTGAGGCTCAAATTCCCATAGCGAAAATTTATGCTAGAAAACCAATGTTTCATTTTTATATAAAATATACTGTTACATTATTTTTAAAAAAAAATGACCTTACAGCACGAAAGGCAGCTTATACCTGATTACGCCGTCTTTTCCTTTCATCTCTGAAATGAGCAAAGGCATGTGGATCAAAACCAAGAACATGCATAACCTGAAAAAAGATCAAATATGATGAACATTGCCACAAATTGCCTCCCATGCAGCCAATCTCATTTATATTTTATATTAAAATAAAAAAACAACAAACAAACAAACCTCATGTATCAGAGTAGCCGAAAGCAGAGTCTCTGCTTCAGCTGTCAAATGGCGAGGGGCAACATTAACATGTCCTGCAAAAAACAAAAGTACTTTCAGTCCTGAGGCATATGAAATGCAAGATAAAGATGAACATTTAAACCAACATATATTTCAAGGATAATATACCAGCTATAGCACGGCCCCATTGATCCCGTTCACATGCCACTGCCCAAGCAAGTGTATTTCCAGTTGTAGGTCTTATAGTCACCAAAAGAACTAAGTCGGCATCTGAGACACCCTCTGAGGAAGGTGAACAAAAAGGTCATCTCTGAAATTCATAGGTACAAATCTGACATTAAAGTTTTACAAGAACTACAATGCAGCAACAAATAAAATGTACCCTCAACATATCCACGAGGAAGCTGCACACCTCCATCTTGTCCACATGCAGAATATCCACTTAACCGCAAGTTCCCCTTGACAGGCTCAACAGCCAATGCTCTCTTAAACCAGTCAGCTGTCTGACCT
This sequence comes from Ormosia semicastrata, assembly GCA_029884595.1. Classification (NCBI taxonomy): domain Eukaryota; kingdom Viridiplantae; phylum Streptophyta; class Magnoliopsida; order Fabales; family Fabaceae; genus Ormosia; species Ormosia semicastrata. Next base: position 7,185,599 of record JAQQTO010000046.1, on the reverse strand, counting down.
AATGCCTGCATTAAGTCATCAAGGGTAAATATCTCTATCCAATCTTTGTGCGAATGATAATTTAAACATTAATATAGTTCTAACAGCACCACACGGCCCAAAGAGACATAATAAGCTGCTCTAACTGACGCAGCACCAAGTAATTTTCTCATAAGATTATCAGCCTAGTGATTAGTGGATTAAAACAAAATTAAAAGGAGAAAAAAATTAACCTTACGAAGGCGATGTTTTTTGTCCTCTCCTGAGATATCTTCAGAAGTGCAGTTGTACCAACAATCACCAAAGATTGGAGGATTACCATGAGGATTACAAGAAGGGAAACCAGGTAGAGAAGACATGGGAGGCTCCCCAAGCTGTTCATAGTTACAGATTTTTTTAATAAAATAATTGAGAAAGAGAATACTAATGTTATGGCCAGATAATATACATTCTATATAGATTATTTTTTCCATTCATATCAAACACTCACTTTTACAATATGACCAATTTCTCGACAATCTCTGTCAGGGGAGTGGCCAACAGCATCATAATTTAGATATATCCTAATAGGCTTCTTTGCATCCTTTTGAGGCGCTGATGATGTTGACACTCCAAGCAATGCCCTGCCTTTATGCTGAAGGGGTTTTAAGAGACCACGCTCATAAACCTGCGGGGTTATTGAATACACCTTGCGACCAGGTCGCTTCCTCTGTTCAAGTATCTGGTCATGGATGCAAGAGTGTGAGGCGATGTTCTCAGTTTTCCTTTCCAAGCCTCCCCATTGAAGTTGGTGTTCATGGAGCTTTGCATTGTTGGCTTCCACCCATGCCAATATCAATATAATCTGACGCATGAAGCAGAAGTTTAGTATATATCCAACTTGAGCAACCAGAGTGTCTATATTCATATATGCAATGTATGCAGTAGACACTGAGAAACTAGCCTTCTCTAGTTCTCTATGCGCCCCCCCTCCCCCCCACAAAAAAGAAAAAGAAAAAGCAAGCAATGAGTAGATCAAACACCCTTACTAAAACACTTAACTAATAAGATATCAAAATAGACCCGCACGAGGTGGCGCAATGGAAGCGAGCTGCATCTCTTAGGGAGAGGACCTGTGTTGTGTCCGATCCCTGGGTAAACCTTGTGGGGGGAGGGCCATACTGTTTCGCTCCCAGCCCGAAAGGGAGTTGGGAACCCAGAGCAAGCCATGCTCACCCATGGCATGAGTACGTAACCATCCCAACTTCTTTTTTTATTATATTACCAAAAAAAAAAAAAGATCTCAAAATAGAAACTTGTGAACCCTGTACAAACTTTCTAAGTTGGTATGGAATCCTTTTTTTTTTTGGTCATACAAACAAACTTCTTTTAATCTTATTAGCTCATTAGAGTGCCACCACTGATGACAAGAGCCAAATCTTGGTTCAGCAGAATTTCAGAATTAATCATGTAAAACCAAAGGCAAAAGGGAAACCAGAAACGACCAATGAATACTCTATAACAAATTAGCCGTCAGAGAGGCTACTTGAACAACTTCCATTTAAATTTTAAAGCAATATTGCTAGAGACCTAAGAGAACAAAATCTTCAAAACGGAACTAATATAAGTGACTAAACCAGCAACTTCCAGATCAACCATTGCTCTTACAACAAAACCCTAACCTTCCGGGTTCTGTTTCAGGACAAACATAAGAAAAATATGTAATCAAACTTTAAAAAAAAAAATCTAAAAAACTTCAAATAGTTATTTTCTTCATAATTTTCTTACAGTCTTCAGCGACCAATCAGAGCCAAACATAGTTGAGCAGATTATTTAGAAAGGCCTAAACCCTAAACGACAAAGCAAAATCGAACTAAAAAGAAATTTAATAAAAATAAATAAACAAGGAGAAACTCATCAAGTAGAAGAGTTTACCACTAAAAGGACTATGGCGAATCGAAGCTTGCAACTAAATCTGGACAGCGAGCATGAACTGCGCCGAACCATCAGCTCCATGAAAAGGCCAACACTGAGACACAGACGGCGCCGATTCCATCAAATCGCCGGCGATTTTTCGATCGGGTTTAGAACGCGCAAAAATCTTCGGCACTTATGCATTTTGGACAGACAACAACACGAAAAAAGAAGTAATGGGTGCGAGAATGACCTTTTCGGGCAACAGTGGTTTTTTATTTGAAAGGGATAAACAATGTTCCTTCCAAGGTACAAGTGAAAAGGCAGAAGTCTCTGATTTTCTGAGGAGAAAGTGTATTCTCGTTAGAGTGATTCAGAGAGAGAAAGGAGAACTTGCTTCCAACTCGTATTGCGGCTTTTCCTGATGCAATGGTTTCCTCTTTCTCTCTGATCTCTGGAACGGGGGAATAGAGGACACTGACAGTGAACCAAAGAAGAGAGGAGGTGAGCAAAATAAAATAAAAATCAAATAAATTGGGTGGAGTGGGTGGAGAACACCTTTTATTTTCATCTTTCTGAGTTTTTCAATCAAATAAAAGGAAAAACGGGTAAAAATTTCTATATATTAATTTCAGCTTTGTATGGTTTTCACCTCCTTAATTATTAAGTTAATTGTTTATTTTAAGTTAAAATAACAATTTTTATATAATTCTACATAATTATATACATAAATATAAATAAATTTCTTTTTTGAGCTGAAATATAAATAAATTTCATAAAATAAAAATAAAAATTAATATATAAAACAGACTTTAATCAAGTATCCCAACTTCAGAATCTTTAATATTATGGATCGGTACCGGTTCACGACCGAACTTGGATAATCGCGATGTGAATTCCTTCCTTTATACTTTTTCTATTCCTCTTATTTGTCCCATCAAGTATTTTATGTTATATGCAAAATCCGAATATTGCCGATAACTATGTTCCAAGACTACACGTCATGGATTTGAGTCATAATATTTTGAACATAAAAGGTGTGTTTCCTTCATCAAAGAAAAAGCTGCCTAACAAACAGACTTAGTTAGATAAGAAAACAACTTTTTTTTTTTTTACGTGGAGATAAGAAAACAACATATTACCAAAAGAAAGAAGATAATAAAGGGGAGAAAAAAAATATCAAAGGCCACAACCGAGGATACAAATATTCTAAATCTACAGCCCAATAACTTAAAAAAATTACAAAACTAATTTATTTTGGTAATAGTTACTGCGCATTAGACAGGAACAGATTTTATTTTTTTAATAGATTAGGGGAAATTTTATGAGAAATAAGATGAATCATACGGTCATATGTCCACTGTGTTTAATGGGAAATATTATAGTTCCCTCGTAAAATTTACTTACAGCTACGAGCAAATTGTAATTTTTTAAAGATACTACACAAAACAAAATCCTCTGCTTGGATACAAAAATTACACTATAGGAAAAAAAAATTATTTAAGGATCACTTAAATTTATTTAAATCTTGATGTGAAATTTTTTTGCTTCCTCAAAATTGTAAAATTGTATTATTAGAAACTAACAAAATATTTTATAATCTCATTATTCGTTTAATTAAAATATGTTTAATTTGTTTAATTTACTCATAAAATTATTTTATATATCACAAAATATTATAATTACATACGAAATAATTTAATATTTTAAATTAATTTAACATATAATATAAAGATAATGAATGTATTTAATTGTATATGAAATATTTTTTTTTATATGGAGAAACTGATAATTTTAAATTTTAATTTGAATTTATGAAAAAGAAATAATAAATTTACTATTTGGACTATGGTTAACAGTTTTTGTTGATTTGACATCTAGGTTATGCTTGCCTGTCTAGTGAAGCCAGCAAGGAATAGGAATCGATCATAGTAATGGATACAAGTTAGGGGTCCACAATATAACAAAGGCCTATGAATATGATCCATTTTAAATCAAGTTGGCCCTACCTGTTGAGCGGCATAAATAATAAATAAATGTTTTATAACACACTCATATGTCCCACCCACAACAGACAATTGTCCTAATGATATTCGTACATCATAAAATTTATATCACTTTTATGCTTTTTTAAATTTGGGAATAAAAAATACTATATCGATATGCATAAAAATGTAGAATAAAGTTTTTCTTAAGTAATTAATTAAGGGTATATTTACTTTTAATTTAATAAAATATATAAAAAAATTAATTTCTTAAACAATTTGAGGATATATACATTATTATATACATATTTTAAAAATAAATTTACTTTAAAAAATAATTTTCAATAATGTATGTTTTTTTATTTTATTTGACTTTATTATCTAATTAAATAGTACGCAAATATTATTATTGTTGCAAATATATGGTATTTATATCCCTCGTTGATTGATATTCCGTTGAAAAATATGTGATGGTTTTATGTTAAAATATTACATAATAATTATGTATTAAAAAATTTATACTTTATAATATTATTAATTATTAAAAAACATAATAAACAAAATCACAATATTCACTAAAAAACTATATTTAGTTAATCATTCACTTTAAAATATTTGTTATTTAAATTAATTATACAAGAATTCATAAAGTTATTAAATAGTCTTAATTATTAAAAAATATAATTTATTTGATTAAATTATATTTTATTAAAATATTTAAAATATTATTACTCTAATAATGCTCTTTCATTCCGCGCGTTTAATAAAAATACTAAAAGATAAAAATAAAGTTAAAAACCTAATTAATGTTATCTACAATTATTGTAAGTTGAGATGATAAGCAAATGTGACCTCATAAAATGAGGAGTTGAGTTCAAATTTTTAAAAAATAACTCTTGTAAAAAAATAGCATATTTCTCATGTTTCTGCACTTAAATAATAATTAATTTTATAAATGATTCAAATAGATTGAACTTGTACGGATAATCTCACCAAAACAAAAATTAATTATCTTAATTTTTTAAAATGACAAATAATACAAAACAAAACTCATTATATAAAACAATATATTAAAATAGAAAAAGTATATCAATGCCAAGATTTCTGATTTTTGTTGAGAAATTTCCAGTGTTTTTGTTATTGAAAAAAAAAAGTGGAAAGCGACTTTCCTTCTAATTCCTGTCCCCCCCCCCCCCCCCCCCCCCCAATTCGATTTCTCACTCATCCTGAAAAGTGTGACTTTCTTCCTTTTCATTGTTGGGTTTTAAAACAACACATGCATGGAATGGGTATATCCAAAAGGAGAGAGAGAGAGAGAGGAACAAAAAGAAACACATGTTACATGGCATGGGGTAACGCCAATTAGGGCTCTTGTTCCTTTGTTTTGGTGGGATTTAGGGTGTTGGGTTAGATTTAGCTCATTTTAAAACCTAACTTGCTTATAAAATTAATGGGTTTGTTCGAATTGAGGGAATCTTTTTTGTTAACATAATTCGCTTGAGTTGGTTGAATTAAGTTGAATATGTGAATTCAACATATATTAAAAAAATTATTTACTATAATAAAATTCTAAAATATGAAATAGAAATAAAAATTTATTATACATAACGAGATTTTTTCATCTCATCATCATATAATCTCTTTGTGTATAATAAATTTATTATACATAACAAACCTTAAATAGAAGAGCAATACTACTTCCTATATGAACGATAACTCACGAATTTGACCACGAATCCTAATAACCATACAAAGTCAAAAAAGAATAATAAACTGTAAAATCACGTTTTCCTTTTATTTGTCAAAATGCAGGTGGTCCTATTTTTACTGTTCCATGTAACGTTTTACAAATGAATCTTTGTGTAATTTAATATTTTCCTAATTAAAATTAACATAAGTTTCAAATTAATTAAAAAAATAATATAATAAGTCTTAAGCAATTATTTACATCTCAAAAAAAAACGTAACAAGTCTTAAACAAATATAAGTCTAAAATTAACTAAGATAACATAATACAATTTTATAAATTATAAACAATAAGTCATGCAAATCAATTAAAGTTAGTATTTTACATATAAGAAAAAGATCATCATATACTTATTTTAGGAGTATATGCACTATTAACATCTTTTTTCACGGATATCATATTTAATAAAAAATAAATATGATAAATAATATTTAAAAAATATTAAAAAATATATGTATTATTAATAATAAAAATATCAAAATTGTTACATATAATATATGAAATACTGTAGCCATTGACTTCATTATATTTTGTTTACTAAACATTTTGTCGTGCATGTGTTGAAAAAGTAACAAGGAAGTCAATGTTATCATAGACATAATATTGTTTTCACTTTAAGGTTAAATTATGTCATAAATCTTAATACTTACATATAATTTGTCAACACAAGTAAAAATCAATTTTAAAACCTCTTTATTAGCATTGTTCCATCTTACCAGTAGAGTTAACCTTATTTAATTTAGGTTTGGTATTTTACTAACCCATAATTTAAGCAGCTTCCATTATTTTTTGTAGCTCAACTTTCACATTCCAACCCTTTTTTGTATTAAAACGCTACATTGGATTTAATTGGTATAATAAATAAAAAATTATAAAAATATAGTATTCAATCATAGTTTCCATATCTAATTCATTTGCTCAGCACCGTTGACTAGGAATTACGTTACAGTACAGCTTATCCATCTGATTGCTATTTCACCAAACGAAACAAAATATTAAAAAAAAAATCGGCACAAAATATTTTAATCAGAAAGGAACCAGTCCGGATAAGAGTCCCTATCAACATAATCTTGTTTATAAATTATGTTTGTTAAGTTAAACGGTTTGTGAAGTATGATCGTGACCAGATCATGCTCACTTTTCGAAACCAAAAGCATTTCCTGAGAAAACCGGTGAGCCACCACACTTCATACTAGTTCATCTTATTAATTTTCTTAATGAAGTGAAGAGTGGATTCTGTCAAGCTACATTCCAAAACCTGCCACTGTAACTGTGCAATTAATAGATACTTTGACAATTGACATGCCCAATTATGGACTACTAATTCGGCTCCCTGTTCAGAAATAAGCTGAAATGCTTTTCTTTTTTTTGTTCCTGTAAATGTAAACATCTATTTTTAAATATATATATATATATATATATATATATATATATATATATATATATATATATATATAATTTTATTCTGTCCAACCATGTGAGTCTTCATGTGGCAACAATTTTTTTTTTCCTTTCCCCTTCAAAACTTGTAGCACAATATACTATACGTGTTAACTGTTAAAGTAGTGTTTCAAGGAACCAGATGTGTGCAGCTGCAGAACGAATTGCATGTGCTGCCGTTTATTTTCAATGGCTGGCATCCACATAACTATGTTTTTCTTTAATATTTTATCATAAAAAATGGCTTTTAAGAGTTGAGAACTTGGGATCCTCTCCAATTTATTTTCTTTTAACCGCAGATAATCTTGATCCGTTTTTCAAATTAAATCTTTCCAATTTAATCGTTATTTTTACCGTAATTGAAGACAACTCTCTTATGATTAAATAACTTCCCTTATTATAATTTTCTTTCTGTTGATTGAAGACAACTTGTCTTTCCTCTTTATTCATTGAGCTTTTATTATATTATACATGTCAATTGTTTATGTAGTTTCTCAAATAAAAAGACTTCTAAACGTTAATGTGAGTTGGTAAAGTGGTTAATTAAGATCTTGATTCTGAGCTTTAATTTTTTTTATGAGTGTGAGTTAAAATCATTCTAACGTCATTTAAATCTTAATTAGTCAGTAGCTAATCCCCTTCAAGAAGATTTTCTAACATCCAAGAACTAGTTGGAAAGTAACTTGTCTTAAGTATAATGAGCTAATTATCCGGGTTAGGCTTTTATTTGTCCTTTAATATCACAAGCAAATAACGTCCTACTCGGTATTATTGGTGATACCTCTCTTTACTACTAATTTTGCAACAACAAAAAAAAAAAGTTTTTTCACCTAAACTACCATTTTACACGATTTGAAGATAGCATTTTATATATTTAAATAACTCCATTTATTTTAACTAGTGTATGTCAACTAGCATTTTATTTAGTTAAAATAAAATAAATAACAATAACTACGTAATTAAAGTAAATTATAATTATATAATAAAAGTTTTTTTATGTCAATTATACAATAAAAGGTTGAGAACTGTTTGAAGATAATTATAATTAGAGAGAAAGAAATATTCTAGTTATTGTATTTTTTTATATTTATCTTTAAATCTTTAACTAAATGATTAATAAGATATTTATTTTATCATGTTTATATTTAAATATGTAAATAATTAATGTTATAATTACTATTTTTTATTTTTCTTTGAAACTTTAAATGATAATTAATAATGATAGTTTTTTAAAAGAATTTGGACACGGAATCCCTTTTATAATAGTAATAGATTTTGAGGTTTATTAAGTTATTTGCTACGTGGTTCGAAACTAGTAGAAAAAAATTATGGTACCCCTTGGGCCTTATCACTTGGATTGTGATAAAACAGTTCATGCATTGGCGGAGCAAAGCTCCAGATATTTCTATTATTTGATATTAGGGTAGCACGCATTTTCTTTATATGATATTTCTATTATTTGAATGATAATAGAAAGTTTTAAAATATAAATCAACATTTATTAAAATATTTTTTAAGTTTATTTTTATTTTTTGTTATTTTAATTAAAAGAAATTTTGGTATTCGGAGAAATTGCTTGTAAGAAATTTATTTACACTAACATACCATATTAAAAATTATAATTAGCATGATATTATTCCATCAATACCTCTCAAGTTTCAATTCTAAATATCAATAAACTCAAATCATAAAAGTAATAACTAGAGCATCAAAGCATACAAAAAAAAAAACTAATAATTAAATAAGAGTGAAAAAATTAATAAATAGAAGGAAAGTTTTAATTATTAAAAAAAATAGGGCATGAGAGACAATATTTTTCCTATTTCAGTGTTAGGTAATTAAAATAATCTCAACCTTTTTCATATATTGTCAAATCTCATTCAAAAGTTTTGACATAGTACTTTTTAATTGGTTTAATTAATATAAATTGCGTTGACTAGTCATACAATAATACAAGCTTAAGCAAGTTTTTCTACATTAAAGTTACGGAGTTAGGTTAATAAAACCTCTCATCTCACCGCATTACAAACTTTTTCTTTAAAGTTACTTAGGTTAATAAAACCCCCCCATTACAAACTCTCTTCCCCCCCCCCCCCACAAATCTGAATTAAAATGAGAGAGCTATCTGTAATCTAAATCCACTTAGTGACTCATACAGTGGGAACTATTCGAAGCAGAGAAAGCACGTACGTAAAAACATGTGGGATGTCATATTCAACATATGAAACCATAACTACGTCCACTTTTAGACCGGAAATGCCTTTTTTGTCCATTACGGTGGATATAATAGTGTGTATTCACCGTATTTTAGTACGAGATGAATGTCAAATTAAATTATATATAATTATAATATTTTTATATGATACAAAATGAATTTATAAATGAGTTAAAAAATTATAATATAAAAATTAAAAAAATAACGAAACTATTTTTAGACAAATTTGATAATTTTGACCAAAGCATTGATAATATCATTTTCTCGTATGATGTTTTCAAATTTCTGTGGCTTCTCTTGCATACAACATGAGATGATGGCAGTAGGTCAAATCCTCAATCCACGATTTAGTTTTTGTTAGGAACAATTCAGCCCCCGTGAAACAGCAAAACTAATCTCAGAAGAGAGAGGTTTAGGCAGCAGGCCATACAATCTACAAATAAGTAAAAGACATTTGTTTATTATTTTATTATTTGCTATTATAAAATGGCCAATTGCTTTGAGCCGTTGAAATACTTTCTCCACATTATTAAAATAATAATTGTCCATATCTCCTCTTTGTGGAAGAGAAAAAAGTTAGGCCACGATATCCAAGTATCACTCTCAGATATTTCTCATGGTGTCGATTATAATATGGAAGGGGGACCGCAAGGAATAGGAGTCCTTTCATGCGATTAAAGAGATGCAACTTTTTGGCCATAATTGAGAGTAGTACTTAACATTATCAATTATTGCCCTTTTTTTTTCCTTTTCTTTTCCAATTTTGGTTCCAAACCATTGCGCTTTGACCTGTATCACTAAACTATTAGGTTGCCTACCACCAAGGCTTTGGGTTTGTGTTTTCAACTGCAACACTGCCGTATTGGATTTGCGTGCTTTCATCCTTACGAGGTTTGTGTAATTAGCTAGGTGGCTTCCAACACGGCACTGTAATGAGCTTTCATTGGATTGTCTTAAGCAAGTTTTTGCTTTTGAAGCTGCTTCAGGGTATATATAATACTAAGAAGAATACCATTCAATAGTGTAATTCAAAAAGACAAATTTAGGACAGGGGATAGATGATAGATACTATACATACATTTGCCAAAGCTAGCCAATGCTTTCAAAGAAAGCTAAGGTTAGATTAATTATTAGATAGATAAAGTTCAAGAAGTTGGTGATAGCTGCCTATACTCAGCCGGATGTTTCATTCATTTAAAATCCATCTAGCTAGTTAGTCATCCTAATTGGTCTTTGGTGTGTGTGTGTGTATATATATATATATATATTGGGTATGGAAATGCTTTCATTTTCTTGCTTAGAAAAGAGGAACGGTGGGACTAGCATGAGCCCCAGTCTGGTCAAGGCCAACGCCCTGCCACATGGAGAATGTCCCTGTTTTGAAATGTCTGGTGCCTAGTGGGGAATGAGTTCTCATAGCTCATCTCTCTATCTTTTGCCATATAGGATTTTTATTTTTTTGGTACACTATAGCATTTAATTTTAGTATACTTCAAATTTAAATTATTGTATAATATCATTTAATTATCTATTATTAAAATATTAAAAGATTGATTATTATAATTATTAGTTAAAAAGTCTATATATGTTGATGAAATAGTGAAACATCATACGTAATAGTATAAAAACTTTTACCGTAATAAAGTGATAGTAGTACATTAAATTTAAAGTCTTACATGTATGTAGAAGGATTAATTAATACTGGTTAAACTTGAAGCATTTATCGTATTTAATAATATTTTATACAAATGATTTTTTTTTACATTATACAAATGACTTTGACCCATCTAAGTAATGAAATATAATGAATTATTATATACATCTTGCAGGTTAATTTAAAAACTAATTATTTTTATGATAATTAAATGACTGATAATTTATTTAATTCATTTTAAGACATTTTGATTTCTGATGGACGGTAAAATGCTATCGGGATAATGAAAATTTTATAAACACAATATGAAAGTACAAACTTTCAATCCAGCATTAAAATTTATTAGAAGTATCACATATATACAATCTAATATTTTTTTATTAAAAAATTATGTCAATCAATATTTATTAATTCAAGGAATTAAATCATAATAGGTTGATTTAACGATAAATATATGATATGTAAGTAGATATACAATTACATATTTAAATTTTAATTGTATCAATTATTTGAACATTATTGTATGAAATATTTTTATAAATTTCTTGATTCTAATTGATGTGAATGATTTATCTTTAATTAAATTAGAGAAATAAATTAATTGAAATATTACACAAATTAGTTCAAATACTACCTTGATCACAATAAGAAAATCAAGGAATTAATGCAGTTGTTAAGGAGGTGTATATCTTGTTTTAATTATTTGAGTTTCAACATTGAGTTAACACTTACGAAAAAATTTCTTAATTGTTGGAAGAGAAGCTTAATCTCGTAAAAATTAATTTGAAACAACAATTACCTTTAAAAAAATACCAATATAGTAACAATTAAGTTATTCGTTTTGCTAATTTCTATAATAATGAAGAATATAAGAATGACAAAGATTAACTGCATCGAGCAGTGATGCAATGATGCAGAAAGCTCTGTACCCTCATGAGGAGAAAGAGGAGCAATAGTTGGCAAAGCATTTGGTTTTGTGCCGCACAGGGGAGACAACAAATTACCAAAACTACCAAGTAACAATTATTTTTGTATAATTGGTGCTAAACAAACCATAAGACGTAGCCATTACAATTTTTTTTATTATTGCTGTTTATTCAATCATTAGTTGTCCAAAGAAATGTTGGGCTTCTCCAAGCATTTTTAATTAGTTATTAGTTGCTATCTTCTATATACATGTTGCCAACGTAGGGCTTTTCAAAAAACAATTTCTAAAGTCAAATGTTTGCAGTATTGAGAGCTGTATCTTGCGAGTTATGCATTAAGACCTTCTGTACATACCATCTAATCTAGTCATGCCAGTATCTTTGATCATCGACCTAAGAAGATATTATTAATTAATGTTACCGAAACTTTACTCTTTTTACAGCACAGAAACCATAATTATATTCCTTTCCTACCATGGACAAATTATAAAACTCCTTCTTTAACTACTACTAATTAACCATGACATGAACATATATATGGACAACATGATTGATGATCTACGAATTTAAAGTAGTTACTTAATCAAAATCTGATAAAAATGGTTATTTTGATGGTATGTGATTATAAATATTCCCCTGGTTTGTGGTCCAAATGAAAATGAAAGACTAATTTACTCTGTAAGAATCACATCCAATGCCGACCTACGGATCATATAAACTTTCCAAAATAACGCAATAAGCGTTGCAGCGAAGGGATGTACTGTCTTACCCGAGGCCGAGAATTCCACGTTGGGAGTGGGAGAAAGCAGTTTTAACATGCAAACTTTAATTAACTAAGTTTTACATTACAACCTTTAATGAAATTAATATCAACAAGATTAATATCTGATTTACATTACAGGCCTTCTTTCTGTCACTAATTCAGGTTTCGCATACGGCTGGTCCCTGTTAGTTATCTGATCGATTCAGCTATTAATATTTTTGATGACTTGCATTAACATTTCAATGGGGTTGGGTTGATATCTCTCTTGGTGAATTCTGTTGTCAACGTTGCTTTCATTAGTGACCATGATTCATTAGAAAGATGACTTCGGTGAAGGTGAGGTTGGAAAGATAATCTGTGGTGAAGGTGAAGTCGGTTGGTTGTGGGATAGAAAAGTTTTACCTGAACTCCACAGTGGGCGTCGAATGTTTTGAATACTGAGCGAAACCTAGGTCGATATAATTTGGTCGGTAAGAAGGAGACTCGCTGGATATCTACGAGTGAGGTAACAACAAGGCCAAGGAGACCTAGGTAGGTCAGCAGAATGATCGCAAAGTATGGTCGGTATGAGTGTTTGGGTAAAGATGGAATATGTCTGATATAGGCTGTCAGGCCAGTTTATATAAATGATCTAAGCACTGATTCCTCGGATACTTGTCGTTTAGGCCATTTAAGGCTCAAAAGGGTTTCGATTCATTATATGCTCGGTCATTAAGGCCTGAAATCATTCACAACCGTTGGTCACGATAGCGCCGATCTATCAGTGATCGTTAGGAGATCATTTGAAGCACGTGTTTAACGAGTCGTTTCTCGTTCGAGCATAGATCGGTCGAATCCTACAAGTAGGACCTCAATTGGATTGACCCAGATTTTATTGGTCTGTTGCTTCAAAATAGACCTACTTAACAGTTGAGCTTGTATGGCCAAACTTTATAGATCTACGATAGGCTTATTATATCTTAGGTCCGATACGATATAGATTCTATTTGTCATATGGAGACATATGAAATGGAGATGTGAAAATCTAACTTTCACCACATAATTACAGCCCCTTAAAAAGATCATGAGATGTACCAGTTGAGTTACGCTTCACTTATAATATTTCAAAATTTTTATTTATACAAATTTTCTCCATTCAGCATTAATTGTTAGAAAATAATAATTTATTATTATGTGTGATTCATGTGAAATAATGTTTTGGGCCTATATGTAAATTAATGAAAGTAAAGAGACCTATTGGTTAATATGAGAAGTTGATAAATAATTATAAATAGTGATAACTTGATGGGAGTTACACACATTATGATCACCAAGGGTTCTGTCTCTCCCTAAAAAGTTATCTGAACCATTGCCATCAAGAAAGGGTGTGAGAATGAAGCAAAAGGGAAGAGATAGATTGGGCAAAGGAGGATTCATCTTGCAATTTGATTATGGATCAAAGTAAGTGCCACTACCATTTATATTTATGTGAGAATCATAGATTCTAAGATCCTTATGATGTGCATGATAGTTTTCTGTTATTGAACCCTAGAGAACTATGATTTACATGTGGTATCAGAGCAAGTGTTATGGAATTTGTGATTCTCCATTGATGATGATTGTTATTTTGCTGCACTGTGATTATTAGATTTATGTTTGATGCCAATTATGTGTTCCCTGTACGAGTTCTCAAATATATGGCAATTATATGTGAATTGGAATGAAAATGCCCTATTTTTCTTGGAATCGGGATCAAGTTCCCTGTACATCCATAAACTGTTAATGAGTTTTTAATGTTTCCGCTGCATTATATAACGAGAATGATGTTCTCCCAATTTATCATGATGAGTTTTATTCCAAATTTTCTCCCTTTCAAAAGAATTACGTAACTCGTTCCTGTATGTAATTGGAATTTCAATTTATGAATATGTTTTATATTTGGAATCGAGTCGGCATCATGTTTCCTGCTGTACGTCAATTGTAACATGCCAACAATTGTTATATGCTTTTCAAATTTCACTTGAAACTTAATGACCACACGTGAATAAGGCATGAAAATTATTTCAATTTTAAATGAGATTCAAATATCAATTTGATGAAAGTCTCCCTGTACGTGAACTTTAATTTAAAATTGATAGTTATGTGAATTTTAAAGCTTCTAGTATAGGATGATTGTATATATTTGTATATGTTATGATGTATATTTTTGGATTAAAATGTATGATGGATTTGTTAATCACCAAAGTGGTCAAATCTGAAAGTTTATTTAATTCCAAATGAATGATGATTTATTTCAATTACCCATAGAATGTGATGTTATAAATGACATGATGATTGTTAGTTTATGGGTAAATTGAAGTTCATTGTTATAAGGCATTTATGGATCACCCAAATGCTAATTAGTTGTTCTTATAATTAATGAACATGATTGTTGGTTATGTGAATGCACTATTAGTTTTATTTATATGTCCAAAGATAGTAAATATTTCTAGTTAGTGCATATTTCAGTGCCAAATAATGTTGATTGTATTAGCATCATTATTTTTGTTGTGCATTGATGTATCACCCAAAGGAGAACATTGATGTGCATTAAATGTTTAATGTTTTATTGTCTGAATTTTGATTTGTATGTTATTTTATGACTCAAAGCATTAATGTCAAACATGTGTTAATTGAATCTGTTCCTATGTCTTTACATTCGCATGCTACGTCTGTTCCAATATTTAATGGGCAACTTCTCTGAATGGAGTGAACAAATCCAATTTCACCTTGGTGTAATGGATCTTGATTTGGCTCTTCAAGTTGAGAAGCCTGCTGCTATTACTGATGCTAGTAGCAATGAAGAGAAGACTCATTATAAGGCTTGGGAAAAGGTCAAACAGACTAAGCTTGATGTTTATGCGAATGAGCATAACAAGTAACATTAAGTCTGCTCTTCCTAAAACTGAAAGTGCACAAGAATTTATGAAGAATGTGAAAGAACGCTCCCAAACTGCTGACAAGTCTCTTGCTGGGACATTAATGAGTACTTTAACCACTATGAAGTTTGATGGTTCTCGTACTATGCATGAGCATGTTATTGAAACGATAAATATTGCAGCAAGGCTTAAGTCATTGGGAATGGAAGTGGATGAGAGTTTCCTTGTGCAGTTCATTTTGAACTCATTAGCGTCTGATTATGGCCCATTCCAAATGAATTACAATACCATGAAAGATAAATAGAATGTGCATGAATTGCACAGTATGTTGGTTCAAAAGGAAACGAGACTTAAGAATCAAGGAAGTCACTCAATCCATTATGTGAACCATCAAGGAGCTGGTAACAATGCTGATAAGAAACATGGAAAGGGGAAAGAACCACTAAAGATAAATAAGTCCTCCATTAAGATCCAGAAGAAAGAAAAAAATGACAAATGTCATTTCTGTGGGAAATCTGGACATTTCCAGAAGGATTGCCCCAAACGTAAGGCTTGGTTCGAAAAGAAAGGTGAGCTTAATGCTTATGTATGTTTCGAATCATATTTAACTGAAGTTCCCCATAATACTTGGTGGATTGATTCTGGATGTACGACTCATGTTTCTAATACGATGCAGGGATTTCTTACAATCCAAACCATAAGCCCAAATGAGAAGTTCGTCTTCATGGGGAATAGAGTGAAAGTTCCAGTGGAAGCTGTCGGGACTTATCGTTTGATCCTTGACACTGGACATCATTTAGATTTGTTTGAAACTTTGTATGTATCTAATATTTTTAGGAATTTAGTTTCTTTGTCTAAACTTGATGTTGTTGGATACTCTTTTAAGTTTGGTAATGGATGTTTCAGTTTGTATAAGCATACCTTTATGATTGGATATGGTATACTTAGTGATGGTTTATATAGATTGAATCTTGATAATCTATATGCTGAAACACTTATGACCTTGCATCATAATGTTGGCACTAAACGTGGTTTAGTGAATGAACGTTCTGCTTATTTGTGGCATAAGCATTTGGGTCATATTTCCAAGGAAAGAATGGAAAGACTCATAAAGAATGAAGTTCTTTCGGATTTGGATTTTACTGACCTTAATATTTGTCTGGATTGTATTAAAGGAAAACAAACAAAACACACAAAGAAAGGTGCCACAAGAAGCACTCAGCTTCTTGAGATAATTCACACTAATATATGTGGACCTTTTGATGTTAATTCTTTTGGTAAAGAAAGATATTTTATCACCTTTATTGATGATTTTTCACGTTATGGATATGTCTATTTACTGCATGAGAAGTCTCAAGCAGTGAATGCCTTAGAAATTTATGTAAATGAAGTTGAAAGACAATTGGACAGAAAGGTGAAAATCATAAGGTCTGATAGATGTGGTGAGTATTACGGAAGGTATGATGAAAATGGACAACACCCTGGTCCATTTGCTAAGTTCTTAGAAAAGCGTGACATATGTGCTCAATACACAATGTCAGGTACACCACAACAAAATGGTGTATCAGAAAGGCGTAACTGAACCTTAATGGATATGGTTAAGAGTATGTTAAGTAATGCATCTTTACCCTTATCACTATGGATGTATGCCTTAAAAACTGCCATGTATTTGTTAAACAGGGTTCCTAGTAAGGCAGTTTCAAAGACACCATTTGAACTGTGGACCGGAAGGAAACCTAGTTTAAGGCACCTGCATGTTTGGGGTTGCCAGGCAGAAGTAAGGATTTATAATTCACAGGAAAAGAAATTGAATGCAAGAACAATCAGTGGATTTTTCATTGGTTATCCAGAAAAGTCTAAGGGGTTTAGATTTTATTGTCCTAGTTATAGTACAAGAATTGTTGAAACTGGAAATGCTAGGTTCATTGAAAATGGTCGAACCAGTGGGAGTGAAGCTTCACGGAATGTGGAGATTAATGAAGTTAGAATACAAGTTCCTTTGACTTGTGTTCCTACTACTCAAGTTGTTGTTCCTCAAGTTATTGAACCGTATAATAATCAAGAAGAACAACAAATTAATGTTCCCGAGGTTAATAATGAACCTATAGTAGAACAACCACAAGAAATAGCATTAAGAAGATCCCAAAGAGAAAGGAGATCAGCTATTCCGAATGATTATGTGGTATATCTACAAGAGTCAGAAAATGACTTAGAAATTGATGATGATCCAGTTTCATTTTCACAAGCCATGAATAGTGATAATGCTGAAAAATGGTTAGATGCCATGAAAGATGAGCTTAAATCAATGGAACAGAATGACGTTTGGGACCTTGTGGAATTGCCTGAAGGTTACAAGAGAGTTGGGTGCAAATGGGTCTTTAAGACTAAGCGTGACTCTCATGGCAACCTTGAACATTATAAGGCCAGACTTGTTGCTAAAGGTTTTACTCAAAAAAATGGCATTGATTATAAGGAAACATTTTCACCGGTTTCCAAGAAAGATTCTTTCAGAATTATCATGGCATCAGTAGCTCATTATGATTTAGAGTTGCATCAAATGGATGTGAAAACTGCCTTTCTAAATGGGAATTTAGAGGAAGATGTTTATATGGATCAACCAATGGGATTCATAGAGAAAGGAAAGGAACACATGGTATGTAAACTTAAGAGATCAATATACGGACTTAAACAAGCTTCCCGACAATGGTATCTCAAGTTCAATGATACTATTGTTTCCTTTGGATTTAAGGAAAACACTGTTGACCGGTGTATATATCTGAAGATCAGTGGGAGTAAGTTTATATTCCTGATTCTGTATGTTGATGATATCTTGCTTGCAACTAATGATCTTGGTCTATTAAGTGAGACTAAGAACTTTCTCTCTAACAACTTTGAAATGAAGGATATGGGTGAGGCAAGCTATGTGATCGGAATAGAAATATTCCGGGATAGATCACTTGGATCGTTTGGTTTGTCTCAGAAAACATATATTAATAAAGTTTTAGAGAGATTTAGGATGGACAAGTGCTCAGTATCTCCCGTTCCAATTCAGAAAGGAGACAAGTTTAGTCTCATGCAATGTCCAAAGAATGATTTGGAACGGAAACAGATGGAAAGTATTCCTTATGCATCTGTTGTTGGGAGTTTGATGTATGCTCAGACATGCACGAGACTAGATATAAGTTTTGCAGTTGGAATGCTGGGTAGATACCAGAGTAATCCAGGAATAGATCACTGGAAAGCTGCAAAGAAGGTTCTAAGATACTTGCAAGGAACGAAAGATTACATGCTTACTTATAGGAGATCTAATCATCTTGAAGTGATTGGATATTCAGATTCAGACTTTGCTGGTTATGTGGATACAAGAAAGTCCACATTTGGCTATGTATATCTTCTAACTGGAGGAGCAATATCATGGAAGAGTGCGAAGCAGTCTGTCATTGCTGCATCCACTATGGAAGCTGAATTTGTGATATGCTTTGAGGCCACGATTCAGGCTAATTGGCTGCAAAACTTTATTTCAGGACTTGGAATAGTCGACAGTATTGCTAGGCCGCTGAAAATTTATTGTGATAATTCTGCAGCTGTCTTCTTTTCAAAAAACGACAAGTACTCTAAGGGTACTACGCATATGGAAATAAAGTACTTTGTCGTTAAAGAAGAAGTTCAGAAACATAGAGTGTCAATTGATCATATTAGTACCGAACTTATGATTGCTGATCCTTTAACAAAAGGGTTACCGCCCAAACTGTTTGCTGGTCATGTTAAGAATATGGGCATTATGTCTGCTAACAAATGTTAAATTGTAATGTTTTAAGTTCATTAATGATGTATGTTTGACACTCTAAGCTTGTTAATGTATACGTTTATGAAATTTCTGTTTTTTACTTATGAAGATGCATGCAAATGATGATGTTGAAAACAGATTATGTTATTGATAATGACATTATGTTTGAACCCATTATGGACTTCTCATTTTAAGATCATATTGAGAAGAAAAGTCTAATATAGTAGTACATGGAAGAAAACTTGTTGATCAAATAACATGTAACCGCCATGACTCTTATTAGTTTGTATTCTTGATTATGACTAATGATGGAACCAATGTATGTAAGGTCCTTTGATACGTATCATGATTGATGTATTATTAAGTTACATGAGTCAAGTGAGAGAATGTTAAAAAATAATAATTTATTATTATGTGTGACTCATGTGAAATAATATTTTGGGCCTATATGTAAATTAATGAAAGTAAAGGGACCTATTGATTAATATGAGAAGTTGATAAATAATTATAAATAGTGATAACTTGATGGGAGTTATACACATTATGATCACCAAGGGTTCTGTCTCTCCCTAGAAGTTCTCTGAACCATTGCCATCAAGAAAGGGTGTGAGAAGGAAGCAAAAGGGAAGAGATAGATTGGACAAAGGAGGATTCATCTTACAATTTGATTATGGATCAAAGTAAGTGTCACTACTATTTATATTTATGTGAGAATCATAGATTCTAAGATCCTTATGATGTGCATGATAGTTTTCTATTATTGAACCCTAGAGAACTATGATTTACATTAATTACCCAAAAAATACACACCCAGAGCCTGCTATGCGAGTGTACAGATTATAAGCGTAGGCTTAGCATTGAAGAAAAGTGAAGGCTGTGCCGTCGATGTGATCACCACACCTAAATATAATTTGCGATGCTAGAGTGAAAGGGAAAGGAAAAAAGGATGGCATATCCGTATTCAACTCAAGTGAGCGATTTAGTTTCCTTTCAAAATAAGCATTGTGAAAAGTTTTCATATCTGATGACTTACATGTGAAAATTTTCTGCTTTCAAAAATGGAGGGCAGAGTAAAGAGGTCTGCTTAGGATTTTTTATTTTTTTTAAATAAGTAACATTTGTAAGAAATCTGGTCTACATTATTGGGAACTAAAGTGAGTGGAATGTGGAATGAAAGAAAAAGTTCACAATAGAAAAACAAAAAAAAAATGAACATGGTAAGGAACATTAACCTAATGCCTCATAATTTTGTGCTAAGATACGATGTCAGGTCTTATTAGTGTGATTTTTATAACTATATTGAAATAGATCTCTTCAATGTTCTCGAATCATATAATAGTATATTTTATTTGGGTCATATTCAAGCGTTTGATTCCCTCACTCTCTCAATTTTTATTTTTTTAAAATTAGATATTGGATATAACTGCTATATTCGTCAAATGTGCTCACAGCCTAACACATGTGTTTGAAATGATTATGCTTTATTTGGAGGCCCACTCAATCAAAATGACTTGAGAAGGTGCAGCGGTGCTAATGGGCAAGACTTGGCCCAAATAAAACTGAAAGGCAAATGGACTATATCTATTTCGAAAAATGAGTGGTTTTCATTGGCAGCAAAAATGACTTCACATGATAAAAATGACTTTGAATTTATCCCAAGAAAAAGACTTCGGATCCAATAAGTTATTGATTAGGAAATTGAAAGTCTTAAATCAACCTAACATATTTATGATGACTAAAGACAATAATTTTATATTTTTATAAATCAATCTAGCATATATTTATTTTACTAAGTAATAATTATTGAATTTTTAACACAAAAAAAGAGTAATGATTGAATTTCTATATGCAATAAATGTACTTGATTTTTAAGCGAAAATTCCCGTCTGAGTTTTGTGCGTCTGAGCTGTTCCACACGAGCAATGCTCCACTGGCCGGGAGCAGAGGGGTCAACATTATTAACCAACGTGTGTGGCTCCATTCCAACACCGAAGGAATGCCGTCGTTTTCAATCGATAATGATCAGCTACGGTTTTCTTATGTCGTCATTCCAAGATAACATACATAAAATGCTGTTTCCTCGTTCATCTCCAAGTTTTCATTAGCTATGTGTTTGGATGTAATTTTTTAAAATTTAAGAGAATTTAAAATGTTAAAATTTTAATTATTTTATTTAAATTCTTTTTATATATAAAATTTTTTATTGAGATGAAATAATTAAACTCTTTAACATTTTAAATTCTTTATTTAAATAAAGTAATTAATTTTTTTTCATTTATATATTTTTTATTATAAATTTACATTTTCATTATACATTTTGAAAAACATAATAAAAAATAGAAAAAAAGATACCCCCATTTTGGTCCAATTCCACCTATTGCAACTCTGAGCAGAATAGCTCAACCATAGATTAGCTTCAACGGAGTAGAACTCGCTCCATCTCCACCGCCCGTGCCCACTGGAATATTGTAGATTTCAAATAAAAACACACTCTGGCAACTTAACAAAGAGTGCTGCTCGGGCGTAAGAAGATGACAGGGACAAAGAGGCCAACCAGTCGTTACAACCCTAACCGTCATCTGAGGACAACGAGAAGGTGGCACATGAATAAGGGGAGAAGATCCTGGTCGTAGATTTCGACTCGGTGGATGATTCGGATGATTCAGAAGATTCAAGTGTGCCTCCTTTCTCATGGAAGAAGCTGTGATTGTTCACGAGGCCTGGGTTCTAGATGAGCATAGCATTCCTGGATTCGAGGAATCTGGAAGGGAATCTCCAGGTTAGATCAATCGCTGGTAACTCTCTCCTGTAGCTGTTGATGTGGGCGACCGTTATGGGGCTGTTGATTCAGCTTTTGTTTGCGAGGGTTGGGGTGGCCACTGGTCGCCACCTGGCTGAGCTCTATAAGTTCGAGTATCCCAATTGGTCAGAGAAGCTGTCATCCTCCGCTCATCGAAGTTTAGTGCCTCGCTGCTCGCTGCAGTTCAATGTCATCGCTGTAAATGGAGGTTTTGTAATATGATGGTTGACAGTAGTGAAAGGGAGGAAGAATGAATGATTTTCACAATTCTAGCTGTTGATGAAGAATTTTGAATTTCTTATTTTTGGGTAGTAGAATACGATATTAAAATATCTTGAAATTTTTACAATGATTCTATTAAATAACCAAACAAGGAATTTCCTGCTTAAGAATTTTAAATTCTTCCAAAAAAAATACTTTCCCTCTACAAAATCATTCATCTAAACGCACACTAACCCTTTGTTTGGATTAGAAGAGAAAATGAGAGGAAAGAAAATGAGAAGAAAGAAAATGGAAGAAGAGAAAATAGATAGAAATATAAGAGAAAAAATTGATTGTTTGGATGAAGAGAAAATGAAAAGAAAGAAAATATGGAAAATATTAAAAAAATATTTGCAAGGTGAAAAAGAACATAGATGCAGCGGAGTCAGATAATAACAATATGGGTGAGAGTTTTCTCACTAGTTTTCTCCTCAACTTAGCCAAGAAAATAATTTGGTGGGCCCTATGGTTATTTTTTTCTTTCTCTCCTGTTTTCTACTCATCCAAATGGGAGAAAATCTCATTTTCTACTCATTTTCTCTTCCCCTATTTTTTCTCCTCTCATTTTCTCTTAAAACAAACAAAGGGTAAAAGTTCACGATACAGGTCGAAGCCAAAAAAATTGTGAAAATTCATTATTCTTTGATTAAATAAGTTAATATATAAACTCTTTGATTAAAAGGATAAGAAAAAGATTTGCACCACTTTAAAAATATACGGGTTTTTTTAAATTGAATTACTGCAAAAATGATAGCCCAAACCATCAAGCAGAGACAAGGATAGCAAATGATAAAGATGAGCCTAGGGGTGATCCATAGAAATCAGAATGAAAGAAGCCTAAGACCAAAACGGGAAGGCCTGCAGGAAGGGATGATTATATGCATGATAGGGGTGAGAAAATGAGAGTGACGTGTTTGAGAGTTGTTACTTGAGACTTGAAAAACTCCAAGAGTTCATACCAAAAAGAGATAGAGACTGCATGAGTTAGTTAAGATTGCTAATCCGCTATGAGAAATGTTATTTAGTATTGTTTCGTTCTTTACTATAGGGATGATGGCGGGAGGGACTCTGGTTGGTCGTCTGACAATTTGTTGATTGGAGAGAATGTAGAATATCTGCAGAAGTATTCTGACCAATCAATCTTAGAATTAAGATAACAATAAAAATATAAGTAGAGAAATGCGAATATGTTTGACCTAAACTGTTAGGTCAATTTATATTAAGATTTAGAGAATTTTTTTTACTTATATCTTCATCACTATATTAACTTTAAGATTGATTGGTATGAGTGTCTCTGTGAATATTTCACCTCATTTTTAACTAATGAACTACTGAACAACCGACCTAAATCTCTCTAACTACCACCTATCAAATAAAAGACGGAATAAGTAACAAATACTTTTTGCACAAATAGTTTTGAGGGAAGTACCTTTTCTCTCACTTTTACATTTTTCCCAACATGATTTCTGTCAAACATTCTTTTTATGGTGTTAGGTAGATTCGTGTGAGATTTCTGAAAAAGTTGTCAAACTAAATAGCATTACTCATATGTAATTGCTGCCAATGAAGAATGCATGATCAAGTATTATTATTTTTTAATTTATCTCTTGCCTAGAAGTACCTTGCCTTGAACAAGGCTTCCTTTCTCTATCCCTATCAGAATACTGCTAATTTTTTTTTTAATTATTACTAGTTACAGTTTAAACAAAATGATTTTTAGCATAAGATATTGAGTTATTCTCAAATTGTCAATGCAATGATTAAGTCTTTATAACATCTCAGAGTTTGATAGAATCAAAATGGTTGAAAAAAAGAATAAATTATTGAATAAATTATATGTAGATTCATATGTATAACTTGCTATATTTAAACACTGACTAATTGTGAAATCTGTAATAAGCCTAAGGTCCTTAGCCCAATAACCATAATAGTGAGTTTACACATAAAGAGAGGCGAAGATTATGGTGCACTTTCTTCACTTTGGGTATACCATATACCTTATTTTTTATCTGCTGTTACAAGTTTTTTTTTGTTATAGGTTTTTTTATAGATTTTTTTTTCAGCCAACCACCACTGTCGGTGGTGACAACATTCACTGGTCATTTGTTGATCGTTGTTCACCGACAAGATTAATGTCGATCTCGTTCACCAACAGTGTCGATACTATTCACTAGTTGGCGGTGGTACTGTTCACCGGCCATCGTCGATACTGTTCACCGGCCGTCCGATACTGTTCACCTTGTCGAAAATTGTCAGTCACCTCCTGTTGATTATTGTTTATTTTTTAAAATTAAATAACTGTGTAAATCATGTCAGTTAAAATTGTATCAGTCTTTATAATTTTTCATAAATAATCACAGTATACTAAATTTTTTTCCAATAACTATAACTATTGAAAAATCTTATAAATTTTAACAGATAATATTTATACAATTATACAACTTAAAAAAATGGAATTAATCAATTTTTTTAAAATTATAACTCGTATTTATTAAAAAATCTTATGAATTTTAATTGATAATATTTATATAGTTATATAACTTTAAAAAAATTAAAAGTAATCGGTAAGTAGCATATAGTAAATGACTTACCAATCGACGATAGTGATAATTGTATATAAAAAAATATATAAAATTAAATAAAACTTTAATAAAATATCTGTTATGTAGATTTTATGTAATTGATTTAAATTATTGATTTATTTTATAAATAAATCAATAACTTAGATTGAATGATATATTATATATTCTCTTTTAGAGAATATATGTTAGACTTACCCCATGAGCCATGAAGAGAAACGCTGGTGAAATAGATAGGGGAAACTTCAAAGGAGTGTTGGACTATTTAAAAGTAATGCAAGCAGTTGTCCACGTCTACTTTTCCTATGGAATACCAGCCTAAATATCAAAGTGTGTCGTTTACTACCCGGTTTAAATTCGACCAGCCGCCCATCCGTCCATTGATCTCCTAACTAAGACAGTATCTTTTGTCAACCATTCTATCATTTTTTCTTTTCTTTTCTTTTCTTTTCTTTTTTACTATTTATTGAATATGAAAAAACACGCCATGCTTTTTTTTTTTGTTTTTTTTACATAAATGCTGTTTCGCATGAACAAATATTTGTGAATTGGCCAAGAACTAGTTTCATTAGATAGTTTTTTTCATTTCTCCTTCTCTTTTACTTTTCACCACCCATTCTACTATTCTCTTTATTTTATCGGTGACAACTACATTCGTATTCATTCATAATTTGTGTGTGTAGAAAATAGCATTATTCTCTCTCTATATATATATGTAATGTTTATTTTAAGAGGTAAAAAGAGTAAATTTTAATTATTAAATTTTATATAAATAATTAATACTAAAATATAAATATATGTAATTTTTTAAAGTGATCACATGACTTTTAAGTAATGTTTAATCTTAATCATTTATGTATAATTGTATAATCAATATTTAATTCTCTCACAATAAAAATTTTTTCTATTAGATATGTTCCGATATATATAATGTCATTACTATTACATATTACTTTTGATTTTTTTTTATTTCGTTGATTTGCTAATCCATTTAACTAATTTGTAAATTGGCCGAAGATAACTCATTAATGATTATATTCATCCAGTTGAGAATATTGCTTTTAACCTTCAATTAGGTTTGATAGTTTTGGAAGAAACTGAAAAATAGAAGAGAATTAGATAAATGTGACACATGGGGAAAGGGATTCGATTACAGTAGCTGAGTACTAAGATGTCTAAAAGGTTAAAGCCATGTAAGAGTTTATTATAAACATTAATTACCATTGGAATAAGACAAAACATTTTTTTTTAATCCTCTGAGAGCAATATTTATAATCGACTAAAATTGCTAGTTGTCCTCTCTCCTTTTGTTCCTTTTGTTTTTGTTTTTGTTTTTTTGGGGGGTTTATTTTGTGTGACATTTTGCAATTTCCATTTCAATGTATCTTTGTAGAAAACAGAAGGATAATCCCAAAAGAGGCCCAAAAACCAAAAGACCCACCAAAAAGTACTTTCCATTGCTGCTGTTATTATGTACAAAGCCCAACTAAGTTCATAAAAATTCGAGCGTTGGGGTGATATCAGTTTAGAGGCTACAAAGCCGTTGAAAAAAAAAGAAAAAGAAAAGGCTACAAAGCCGCTTTTGATATTCTCCAACATACATTAACTCGATAATGGAAATAGATGTCAGTTAAAATGTGTCACTTTAAAATCCAAATCTCAGTTTTCTAGCATTTATTTATTTTTGTTTTGAGGAGGAGGTTGAAGGGTCCTTGAATCGTGATCACATACGTAATTCTTCAATAATGCATGGCATCGAGAAGTGTCATTAGGCATGATTGAAGGGCGGAAAAGGTTGAGATTTTGCAGCGGCGTGACAACTTGGGTAGCATGCCTTGCAGAGCTCGTTGTACCTTTGAATGTCGAGGTTGTACGTCTTCATGAGCCGCTCTTGTTTGGCCTTGAACCGGCTATGGAAATAACCCTGGAAGGTGGGCTCTGTGGAGGTTCTGAGGAAGAAAACGTATGCAAGAGCGAAGTGCAGAGAGGTAACAAAAAAGCATATGGGCTCCATCACATCCCAGCTTAGATCCCAGAAAGTAAGCCTCATGAACCCAAGGGTCTGGACCGTCAGGTAGCCCAGTCCACAATAAAGCTCCCCTCGGACCTGGGCTTTCGCCTTTTCATCAATCATCGTCTTTTGCTTCTCCATCTGCTCCAGCTCCTTCCTTCTCGGATCGTTTGGATGGGCTATTGACTCTGGTATTAAGCTCTCCAGTGTTTTTGTTACCTGTAAAAACCAAAAGAAATTGTATTTTGTTTTGTAATAATGAATGGAAATTCAATTGATAAAGCTAAATATGTATTAAACATCAATAGTTATGCCACACATTGGGCCATCTATTCCAGAGTCTAGACCAACCTCACAACTAAGTAGATCTTCCACACCTTCGTCCCAAATGGGCTAATTTTATAAACCGTTAAATGACCAATTTGGAAAATATTTGTTTTATACTTCAAATCTCATAAGTAAATTATTGATTAATAATGTTAATAAAAAAATTATTAATTAATAACATGGTTTCGGTAGATTAATTAACGGACTGATAATTTAAAAAAAAATGATATGAGTCCAATGAAATATATTATTAACTAATAATTTACACATTGTTAATTAGTATAAGCCAAGTGTAAAATTGTAGGAATAACAGAATGGGAGTGATTTATCGTAGGAGTCTGACACATGAAATTCAACCGTATGTTAATCCCAATTTAAGAAAATCACAAAATGAAACAAATGCCACCAAGAGAGAGCACATCAGCCATCAGCTATCACCACCAATTATGCCAAAAGACTAAAAAAATTTAGACTTTTGAATGGATGATATGACAAATGGTATACAGAAAAAAGGACAATGAATACCTGTTCTGGGCGTAGAAAGACAACGTTGCCCAAAACGATGACGTTTCCAGAGTCATCGAAGATCTTGGCCAACTCGGCGCCTTGATCTTCATTTTGACAAACTTGGACGCAAATCCGAAAGAAGTCAGAGTAGGAAATTGAGTTCTCCGGAATGTCTCTGAGCTTCGTTTTCAGCTTCTCCATCTGCCATGCCCTCAGAATCTTCCTCGCATCCTTCATACATATTCCGTTGCCACCATACACTGAATTCGCAATACTGGATGATGGGTGCTCTGGTGCCATTGCCGGTGGAGCAGGATCAAGATTAACATTGTTGATGCCTTTGAGTCTCTCCCTGAGCTTTTCTCCGACCGGGAGTGACAGAAATTCGGGGAGTCTCGTCGGGCCGGAGTGATCGTATACCGGTCTCCGGTGGAAAAACCGCCGAAAAAAGCCTTTGTCCGCGGAGTCTGGCGAGGTTAAGTACTCGCGGTGGAAGTTCGTTTTCGAAGGGTTTGGTGGCACAGTGGCTTGGAGCGGAGGAGACGACATAATTGTGGGCTCTAAAGTTGCAGACGGCAACGTCGTTTTAAAACTGTCCAACAGAAGTTTCGTGAATGATTTCCGAAGCGCCATTGATGTGTGTGTTTTTTCTTTTCTTTGGAGAGAGAAGTAGAAAGAAATGGGTCCAATAACTGAGGACTGAGACTTTGGAAGATCTTGAGATTTAGCAGAAGGCTTGATCATATATATATATAACAAGGTCCAAAGAACCTTTCTTTTTTTTACCCCCATTGTTTTTACGTTTTTTGATCAACATGGTTAATTAATTTTTTTTAAAAGACCAATTATTCATATGAAAAATAGAGAGTTTAATGAAATTTCTCCAATTATTTTTCAGAAATTAATAAAATGAACATTTTAACTTATTATCTAAATCTAACTAGACATCACATATTCAATTTTAATATTTGTCAACTATTTAATTTTAAAAAAAATGTGATTTTTGCCAATATATTACAAAAGTAAAAATGCACAATTTATCAAGCAAACAGAGAGGTAGGGAGAATCTGATGTCACAAGATTCCCCTACAGATTTTATCTTTTTGGTAGGAGGAGCAGTATATTAATTGCTGAATGAATAATGCTTTATGCAATGTGATAAGGTAGCGGAAGGTCACATGTTTCATCTTATTTATTTTTGTAAATGGTATTTTTGTAAATTCTTTAATTTTAATATAAATTATATATTTTTAACTGAACTAGAGAGATAAAGTAAACGAAATGTATATAAATTAATTCAAATATTACATGATTGTAATAAAAATAATGTTTTAATGCTTTATGCATATCTTTTGGATGCATACCACTTTACATATCAAATATAAGTGAGACAAGTATAGATATACATAAAATAATGTGAAATTAAAAGTAATTAAATAATAAAAATTATATAAATATAAGATAATATGTATGTTAATATATATGAATAATATTTTTTTTTTGAATTGGTATGCATGAGTTGCTAAACTTGCTATGCATAATGCCATTGCCCATATTGTTTACATGGCTGCCTGGCCAAATTTACTTACCTGTACTGTATAAGGTTTGCCAAAAGGGGGGAATTCTTATGCTTTCATAGAATAAGAAAAAGTTTTGTAAATATGAGAGTAAGAAAAAGTTGTTATTTTGCATTGTTATATACATATCATGTGAGTTTTTATTAACTTTTATTTTAATAATATTTTTTATACTTTAGTTAAGGTGTCATTCAATAAATGATAGAGGGTAAGAACTTTTTTTTAGTCAGAGAGTGTTTAAAAATTTTTCACCCAGAAATCACATGGTTTAAATGTGCATGCAAGCACGTTTCAACCATGAATTAATTTTAGGGAAATGTTTTATGTATATTATAATATACATATTATATTTATATTATATATTAATAAAAAATATTAAATTATTTTGTATGTAATTATAATATTTTTATAATATATAAAATAATTTTGTGAATGTGTTAAATAAAATTAAACATATTTTAGTTTGACGAATAGTGAAACTCCTAATTTTAATTAGCCAACAAATTTTGTTATTTATAATAGAATTTAATTTTGATATATTGTTAATGTAAAATTTATTGTATTATGAATTAATCATATACCACCACATAAATAATTTTTAAAATAATTATTGTTAGAATAAAATATTTTTATAACTTGTTAATATATAATTGAATGATACTATAATTTTTTTAAAATTAACAATGTATTCGAATTAAATCCTTTTTATATGACTTAAAAATAATTCTTTGGGTAAATATATGAGAACCGGTATAAATTTCAACCTCAATTCTCATGTAAAATAAATATATTTCACTTTTTCAATTGAAAAACATATGATAAAAAATATTTTCACTGCAAGAAAACCTTTTTTCAATAATTTTATTAATTGATTCATATCAAAAAAAATAATTTTGTTAATTGATAATTATTCGTTGACAATTTCAAAACACTTTTGATTAAAAAAAAATTTCTGTCCAGATTTGATGAAGTACGAGCTAAGGAAATATTAGCCGAAAAAAGGGATATATATTCTTCAGAAATTTCATCTAACAATTATATGTGAAAAGTCATAAAAATTTTATAATAAATTTTAATGACAGTCAAATCACTAAGGCTCTGTATGGTACATATATAATATAGTATATGATAAGATGATAAGATAGTATAAATTATAATAATATAACTAACATGATAAGACTTAATTTTATCTTTTATTTGATAATAAAAATGATAAATTAACTTATTGTATAATATTATTTTATAGACCAAAATGCCCTTTAACATAAAAGTAAAAATAATTAGAAAAAAAACCTTTTGTTTACAATGTTCAAGTCCACATAAGGGGACATGATGGTGATAGTGCGCCGCGGTTGGGTCATGGATCTGATTTGGAGTGTGGCAGAGAAGTGAGAGCAGTGTGGTGGCTGGTACAGGTGGCGCGAGGTAGAGACGACAGCGACGCAAAGGTCATTCTGGATCACGAATCTAGTGGCAGAGGAGTGAGGGCACGACACAGATCTAGATTGTGGTCGCAATGGCGCACGGTGGTGGGTCGCGTGGCATGGTGGAGCACGGTGGCTTGCGAGTGTTGCTGCAAATCACAGGATAGAGGACGGCGGAAGAGGAAACGACCGTCTGGCTATGGATCCAGTGGAAGCGTGGTGGTATGGCTATGTATCCGATGGTTCTGGTGCGTGGATCGAACACGAGTTACGATGTTGTGGGGTTGATGGATGGCGCACGGTGAGTGTGGCTACTGTCTGGTGTTGGTGAGGCCACGGTGTGGGTTTAATGGTGGAGGGTGGAGGGTGGCCGTTATGGTGGGATGTGGTGGTTACGGGGTGGAACGAAGGCTATGGGTGGTTGTTGTTGATGTGTTTGATGTTGGGTTTAATGATGGAGTGTTGTGGTCTGGATGGTGTTGTGCGTTTAATGTTGATTTGGTCGTTGATGGAGGTTTTGGGCCGCTATTAGTGGCGGTGGGTTATACGGATGGCCGGGAAGGAGAGAGACAGTGATTGTTCTAGGTAATGAGGATGGAATTCTTGGCAGAGAATGAGAGGCTTGGATTGAGAGAGATGAAGTTGAGGGATAGGGTAGAAAGAGATATCTTATCAGGTCTAATCAGGGGGGAGAGGAGGATAGAGTAATCAGGTTAGAATAGAACAAAAAATTTTGACCTGATTTGACTATTCTATCAGATTAAAATACTAAATACCTGATAAGGCCTGATAGTATTATCTAATACTATCATATCCTCTTTATCATATCTACCAAATGTAGCTTAAGAGAAAAAATTAATAATATAGCCTAAGATAAGATGGGTAAACAATTGTAAGTGTCTATAATTAATTAATATTTTGAAAAAAAAAACTATGGTAGAAGGAAGCTCTTTTCATTTAGATCAAATATACTATCAATTTTTACGAAAATTTTAAGTGACATTATAAATTGCTTAAGATCGGAGTGTTATAATTTTCACTTATACACAATAATGTTTTATTCATTGCAAAACCGATTACACTGGTCATTGCCAAAAAATATTAAAGTTTATTTTAAAAATATTTTTTAAATATGCTATTAATTGGATACTTTTTGAAAGATTTTAATTTAATTTAAAAAAATTGATAACCATAAAGGCATAAACTATCCGAAAAGAAATATTAACTTTTTTAAAATTATTTTTATCATATTATCTTTAAAAAGCTTTCAATCGAATTTAAAATGACTTTATTTAAATCATCAAAAAATATCTGTTGCTAAGTATTTCAATTCAATCGAAAAGAAAAAACCTAATAAGAAATGACAAGTTTCTCCCAAAAAAAAAAAAGAACACAAGGAGAAGATTTTTCAATTAAACTAATAATCTTACCCGTGCAATGTACGAGTTATTTTATATGTTATATTATTTATTTAATTAATAAAATTTTAACTTTTTGAATAAATTTTTCAAAAACTTTTCATAATAATTTTATTATATTTTATTATTCTATTTGATTTTTTTTTACTAATATTATATTCTAATATTGTCAATTTTAGAATAATAATTTTACTATATGCTATCATTATTATTTTATTTTATTTTTTTAACCAACATATACAGAAAACTTTGTATGGATTGCAAGGTCATCCTTACAGAAAGCTTGATTATCTAACATAAGGTTTTGATTATAGATGTACGAGTTAAGATGAGAGTAAGAAAAAATTGTCAAGACAAAGTCCCAAGAATCAAATGGTGGTAATTAAAAAGAAGAAAACAAATGCTCTTTTAGGGAATGATTATGGAGGAAGAGATTTGGGAAGTACAAGATAATGCTAATGATATGTGAGACGAGATGGCTAAAGGGATTAGGAAGGTAGCGAAAGAGACATTTAGTGAATCGAGATGCTTTGGACCCAATGATAAAGAATCTTGGTGGTTGGACGCAAGTGTACAAAACAAGGTTAATGTTAAAATGGAATGTTATAAAGCTTGTTACGTGTGTAAAAACGATGAAAATTAGAAAAAATATAAGATAACTAAAAAAGATACTAAGAAGACGGTGAGCGAGGCGAAAGATAAAACGTTCAACAGGTTATATCAATCTTTGGACACCAAAGAAGGAGAAAAAAATATTTACAAGCTTGCTAAAAGTAGTGAAAGCAAGACAAGAGACTTGGATAAAGTGAAATGCATTAAGGATGAAGAAGGTAAAATCTTGGTTACGAAACAAGACATCAAGGAACGATGCAAGAGTTATTTTTACAATTTATTTAATCAGGGACATGTGATATTAGGGAACTCGGACATTCTAAACACTAGAGAGGAGGACCAAAATAAAATTTTTTATCGTAGAATTCGAGAGTTTGAGGTAAAAGAAGCTTTAAAGATGATGGATGATGAAAAAGCGGTCAGACCGGATAATATACCTATTGAGATATAGAACTACCTAAGAGAAAAATGTATAAGCTGACTCACAAAGCTATTTAACGAGATATTGAAGTATAAAAAAATGTCAAATAAATGGAGGAGAAGCACTTTAATCCCTATTTATAAGAACAATGGAGATATACAAAACTATGCAAATTACAGAGGGATTAAGCTCATGAATCATACCATAAAGTTATGAGAAATAGTAATTGAACAGAGATTAAGACAATAGACTCCTATGTCAGAGAATCAATTTGGTTTTATACTTGAGAGGTCAACTATGGAAGTAAATTATCTTCTACGAAGATTGATGGAGAGGTATCAGAGGAAGTAAAAAGACTTATACATGATTTTCATTGATCTAGAAAAGCCTACGATAGGGTACCAAGAGAAGTTTTGTAGAAGACTCTGGAGAAGAAAGGAATTTGTATCGCTTATATTTGAGCAATCCAAGATATATATGATGAGGCTAAAACTAATGTGAGAACACAAAATGGAGTCACAGAAGATTCCCTATAACTATAGGACTACAGTAAGAGTCAACTTTGAGCCCTTATCTTTTTACATTGGTCTTGGATGTGCTTATTGTGCATATCCAAGAGCCGGTGCCACAATGCATACTTTTTGCAGATAATATAGTCTTAGTTGGAGAGTCGAGAGAGGAAACAAATGGGAAGCTAGAGCTACGGAGACGAACTTTTAAAGAACATGACTTTCGTCTAAGTAAGAGTAAAACGGAGTATATGGAATATAAGTTCAGTAAGAAGCGTGCTAATACTAACTTAGCGGTGAAAATTGAAGATTATACCATACCATAAATCACACGATTTAGGTATCTTTGATCTATCATACAAAATGATGGAGAGATAGAAGGAAATTTAAATCATAGGATTCAAGATTGATAAATGAAATAGAAGAGTGCTTCAAGAGTTATTTGTGATAGAAAAGTGTCTCTTAAACTTAAGGGTAAATTTTACTGCACAGCTATAAGACCTGCGATGTTGTATGGTACTGAATGTTGGATAGTAAAAAGTTAGCAAAAACATAATATCAGTGTTGCTAAGATGAGGGTGTTGCGCTGGATGTATGATCATACAAGACAAGATAAGATTAGGAATGAATACATTAAAAAGAAAGTAAAGGTAGCACCTATTGTGGAAATATAGGAGAATCTCGCCTTAAGTGGTTTGGACATGTAAGGAGAAGATCCTTAGAAGTCCCTGTAAGAAGAGTAGATCAAGTGGAAGATAACTCAATAGCTAAAGGTAGAAAGAGACCAATAAAGATTATAGGTGAAACGATTAAAAAAGATTTAGATTTGTATGACATTTCTGAATACTTGGTTTATGATAAGACACAATGACGTCGTTTGATTCATGTAACCGATCCCACCTAATAGAAAAATGTTTGGTTGTTGTTGTTGAACCAACACATACACATTAGTATTGTTTTATTTTTTATTTTATTATTCCATTGTTTTCTTTTAAAATTTAACATAATGTTTATTTAATTTTAGTATTATTATTGAAAATTAATTTATACTTTTTAATGCAATTTTTTATATACTATCATCATTATTACTTGATTATTTCTTTTACTAACACTTACATACTAATATTGTTGTCTTTTTTATTTCATTATTCTATTATTTTATTTTAAAATTTAAATTAATTTTTATTTTTTATTTAATATTTATTATTTATATTAAAAACAAATGTTCAATTCTTCATCAATTTTATAATATGCTATCACTATTACATGATTAATTTTTATCTCATGCACATTCAAATTTTATTTCTTTTTTTAAGTTCACTATTCCATTATATTTTTTCAAGACTCATATGTAATTAATGATATTATTAAATGCCTCTCAAAGCAATTTTACAATACAAAATATAGATTAAATGTAGTAATAAATAATATGAAGAATAAAATATTCAAAACTATCAATAATTTTGTTGCTTGAAAAAAAAGCTTAAAAATTGGATGAAATTTTAGCATATCATATATTAAGTAAGATATTTATTTACTGTGTTATTTTACATATATTTATTATTTATAGAAACTTAGACACATATTGTGTTAATAATATTTGAATAAATAGAATAATTAAATTATCAATAAAATATACATCAATTAAATAAAATTATAAATATTATTCAAATATTATATCATTAGAACTTGTAAGATTGAAATTTAAAGATAATAGATTTTTATAAATATAAAAATGAATAATATTTAAACGGTATTTTATTAATGCAGAGTTTTATTTTTCTCTATTTAAGATTAATATATGCAATAAAGTAAGTATTTTTTTTAATTTATTAAAATTGAAAAGTTGAAAAAGGTGAAAAATCATGAAAGATTTGAAAGAGAGGAATGAAAAGTAAAAATGTAAACAAAGTGAAGTTATAGTTAAAAAATAAAAAAAATGACATGGGACAACTTTAATGGAACAACTTTTATATATTATTATAGATTATAAATATTATAGATATTTTAATGAGCATAGAATTTTTAAAATTATATTCTGAGTTCGATCAAATTCTTTTAAGCCATTTCTTATTTGAATATAAAAATATCTTAATTATTTTCCCATAGTATAACCATATATTTAACAAATTAGATTTAATAAATGTCAAATTTAAAATAATATGGCTGCACCAAACAAATAATATTATGATTTAGACAAAATAATAATAATAATAATAATAATAATAATAATAATAATAATAATAATAATAATAATAATAATAATAATATGGAATAAAAAATTAATTAGTCAAACTGCAGTAATTTTCTTAGGAGTGTTAATTAGTTCATATTAACTTAATGAACTTGAAAAGAATAATTTTAAATTCTCTTATATAATTTTTTTAATCTTTTTAATTAAATGTATTAAATGTTTTTTATATTTTTAAGATATTAAATATATTTATTTTTTTATTTAATATTTTTTATTTAATATTAAAAAATTTAAAAAGAAAACCCACTTGAAAATCTAAATCAAATCAAATAAGTCAAACTCAATCTGCATTGGCACTCGGATTTATAAATTTTGAATGCGAGACCCTTATACCTGAAGTTTGTTTGTTTGTTTTTTCTAAAATGGAAATCATCCTTCTATGCGTTTTGATTGAGGTATTCGAAGGAGAGTCTCAGGCCTCTCTCTTTGAAAGACAAAAAAAGAAAGAACCAATCCCTAGTTCTGCACTATGACACCAACAGGCGTAGCCAATGCTGCTATCAGCGACGCTGATGGCCACCGACCGGTGATTAACGGCGACTACCACTACGCTTCGTTGCTCTTTGTGGATCTGCGTCCCTTGCCTTCAATGGCGTCATGCATCGACGATGTCCCTTGGTTGCGACGAAGGAGGTTGTAAATCTAAGATCTTCGTCCTTTGGCTTCGATGGCGTCTTGCGTCGTGTGAGCTATTAGTGGTCGTCGTTGCTGGTAAGTGGTGGTGACAGAAGTTGCAGATAGCTACAGGTTGTTAGGTTATTTGATGGTTTCATATGCGTTATTTGGGTGTTTCAAGTTTGGTGTGAGATGCTACTAATCTAGGTTAATACGGTGAGTATTGTGTTGGGTTCATACTACCGTTGTTGGTGAGGACTAAAGAGTTGGGTATGGTTTGTGGTTTTCAGGTTGAGTATTTTATTCATAACTTTTATAAAAAAAGAAAAATAAGACTCGATAATTCGATGTAAACCAACTTGAATTTGGTTTGATTTGGATTGAGTTTTTTAAAAGAAATATAAATTTGAACTAAATCAACTCAATTAAAATTGATTAGTTTAGAATTTTTTTTCATTAAATTCGAACTAAAATGATCAATGGACACTCATATTATTTATTTATTTTTGCCATATTTGGTAGTTAATTAGGCTATTGAATAAATATTCTTAATTAGCTCTTGTGCTAGAAAGAAATTTTCAATGGAAAATATAAGTATTCATGAGTTAGATTGAGCCGAGTTGAACTTGGATCGAATTCAACTCTTCTAATTGAGTTAATTTTTTTGGATTTAGTTTCAACTTGACATTAATTTGATTAATGACTGGTCAACATGATATTTAGATGAAATATATTTAAATATTATATATAATTAAGTTATAAAATTTTTAAAAATCTAAAAATAAAGTTAAGGAATATTTTAAAATTTTATATTTTGAAACAAATTAAATTAATATAAATATGTCATTGTATTATATAAAATATATCAATTAAGTCAAATAACTTTATTAATTATCCTTTTGGTCAAAAAAGTATTTTAAATTATTGTACAATATTAAGTTAAATTAAGCCAACTCAAATTTAATTAAAATATATATTAAATTTAATTTATAAAACTTAAACCTATTTTAATAAAACTTAAATTTATCTCAATTAACTCGGAGCTAACTCAGTCTTGAACGCCCTTGTGCAAAATGCAATATACCATTTGTTAAGTTAAATAAAAGAACTTTTCGTACTCAATGAAGTGACATGTCTACTACTTTATCAAAAATTAAAACAGAAGTGTTATATGTAAAAAAAAAAACGTGCATTACAAACTCTGATCTTCACAAAATTTAAATCAACGAGTGAAAATTTTTCATATGTCATTTCACGTATAACTAAAAAAAGTTTCAGTTATTGATTCCATGGTCTGTGAGGTTTTTATCGATGCACCTTCTATGCATCTAATATTACTGAAATTAAAATATGGGAATTTACGTTTTCAAAAAGATATTGCACTTGTATCATTATAATATGATTTCGCATCTCTTTAAAAAGACGGTAGAACTAATTTAAGATACATTTCCTTTAACATTAACAGCAGTGCAATAACTTATCTATTAAAAAGATGGGAGTCGAGGTATCGGAGAGATCTGAAATAATAATAGCGGACTGACAATACGACTTAATTTAAACTTTTAAAATATTAAATTCATGAATTTATTCATTTATAATTTATTATTTTGTTTATTTTTAAATAACGTGAGACTTCTTAATTTAACTCATATATACACATGAAATTTATACTTAAATTTTCAATAATCTTTTCTTTAAATATGAATCTACACATAAACGGTCATTATCCTTCGAGTAGAGTAATAAGTTAATAGTCTTATCGAAATTGATTCCTTTTTCTCAAATAAAAAGGCATGAGAACACCAAACCAATGACTCTGACATCATTTGTTAGAATGATAGAAGTTCAAAATACTAAAAAAATCTAAAATGAAAGGACTTTAAATAGGAATAATAACAACAGATTAGATACCACGTCGTAATCCAAAAATCTTAAATCATTAAATTCATAAATCTATTTATTTATAAAGTTTTTATTTTATTCATTCATAAACAATGTGTAACTTCTTTAATTCACCTATACACAAAGAAATCATACTTAAAATTTTAACACTATCTATCTAATAATGGTATTATATATTTATATAGCAATGCCTGATGAGTGATTATTAAAAAAGTCAATTCAATTATTATTGTATGTTTCTTGATTTCCATGGTATTTTAAAGCATGTATTCCAATTTATAATATTAGCATGGGCGACCCTTCAAAAATATTTACCTTTAAATTTGCCCAAGATTGGCCTCTCACGTTTGCAGACGTTTCGTGCACCATGAAAGGTGAGCAACAACCGTGCAAGATATATTCATAAAAAAAGGGGTATCTTACTGTCATCAGTAAGAGGACATCAGTATGAGGACGTGAGAAATGGTGTGGGCATGCATCGGGTATTTGACTCTCATACCCAAAGGCCACATTTGTCGAGCATCAATTATAGTTATTACTCAACCAATTTTAACCTATAAGCACAAAACTAATGCACGCAATGTGGTCTTAATTTTTCTTCCCCATCTCTCTCACTCTTTTAATCGTTTTCTATTACCAAGTGTTTTTAATACTTAATAAAAGTAATCAATTAATTTCTTATCGTTTATTTGTGTTTCTTCTAATAATATCTTGACTTCATTGTACTTCTACAGCCATTCTGAGTTTTGTTATTTAATATTGAATTTCCTATCACCACTTTTGCTCTCAGCATAAAATAAATCTTGAAAGGCAAAAGAACGAAATAGCAAGCTAAATCGTGTACTAATTAAAACTTTTATGAGTTAATTACTAGTACTATAAATTGATTATTAATTTGCGACTATTTTCTTTGGAATTTCGGCACAAAGATGATTAGTTCTCTTGAGCCCTTTGAGTATCTATGGAGGTAGCTACTGCATCTCACGGGAATCTTTATGCCATCAACTACCACTGTACAAAATTTCAAGCGCGATCGGTTGATCAATTTATCGAATTTGCCCTTTGGGAAATTCTTTATGGCAGTTAAATATTAAACAATAAAAAATGAATCTTTATATTGTTAATATATATTTAACTTCATCATTTTTTTCTGGCGGTTGAAGTTTAATAAGTTCAAATAAGTCTAATCATTGTTAGTATAAATTCCGATTATTATCACTGATCACCATTATAAGAGGTTGTGAATCATACTGAACTCTTTGAGTTAAGGTCATGTCTTCCATCCCTTGAGTCAACCCTACCCATTATTTTAGACTTATCCTTGAGTCTTATTCCTTCTATTTAAGCATGCCTTAGTCAACATACCATACATGTTCACCTTAATCTAAACACTCTTATTAACCATACTCCCTGAACATCGGAATTTTCTTGTCATACCTCACGTCGTCTCCTCCCACACTCTCCAACTATCTCGGGTTCAGGTCCTAAAGACTGGACGGAACAGTTTCCAAACTTTCAAATAACTAAATTGACTATAGACATTAATTTAAGGCCTTAAGATTTTAAAATGATAATCTCACTAATACAATATATTATGATATTATCAGTTGTTTGGTACAAATATTGTATTATATAAATTTATTCATCAAATTCTTTTTATACATTAAAATGATGAATAACTTAATCAAACCTTAAATGGTGAGATTAGGCCTGATTGAGTTTTGATGTATAAGCTTCTATAAAGACTTTTACATTATAATTCTAAATATCTTGATATTCTCAACCCTTACATATTAGGTCTTATACTATCAAATCTTAGACTATCAAGTCTAATACTTTCAAATAGTCTTATCTTATCCTTCATATCAAACGGGTCTTTAATGTTTATCCATTGCTCATTACCAGAATCATAAATACAATGACTGGTAAATAGTTGTCTACTTTATTGTTTAAAATCATTGAAATGAAATTACGTATTTAATCAAATAATGTGATGCGATATAAATATTATGTATGATAAAATAAAAAAATTAAATGAATAAATAAGAAAACTTGTAACACATAATTCAGGGGGATAAAACTTTTTTCCTCTAGTTAAATTGTTGGTTCCAAAAATAGCGCATCAATTTAGGTTGAAGATTTTGAGGAAGTATTATAGAAATAGAAAAATAATTATTATCTAAGAGCCTTATCTTAAGTAATACTATAAGTTCATTTTAGAATTGCTTGATTACTCGATTAAATTTTAACTATGTCGCTTTACCTGCATCGTTGTTTAGCAATATGGTTCATATTAAAACAGCAGCGGATGCTGTTGTGTTCTCCAGATTTTATTCTCTCACACCCCTCCCAAGTCCCAAGTCTCAAAAAATGTATTTTGTCCAAGTATTTAATTTGCCATAATAGATGGAATTGAAAGAATAAACTCACATTTTAGTTTCTAAAATTATAAGCATCGGTCATATTAATTCTTGATTTTGAAAATCAGTCATATTAGTTTTTGAAATTGTAATTTATCAATCAAATTAGTTTTTATGTGAAAATTAATATGACCTATATTAAAAATCAATTTGACTAACGAATTACAGTTTTAGGGACTAATATGATCAATTTTTAAAGTCAATGACTAATATGACCAGTATTTATAAGTTTAAGGACTAAAATGAGAGTTTACTCAGAATTGAAAGATATCAATAAGTGTCCGTTTGACTTCTGGAATTGAGCATATAATTAAAGCTTAGAATTAAAATTAGACTTCTTAATTTTAATTTTTATGTTTGAAATGTCATTTAGAATTGAAATTGTAATTCCATAAACCAATTCCATAGAATTGAAAATCAACTAAATTAAGTCTTTTCAATTATTATCCTATACATTAAGAATTACCAATTCTATAATTTAAAAATTAATTTTCTCTCTCTCTCTCTATCTCTTTCCACATTTATTTATGAACAATCCTATTTATTCAGATTCGATATTTATATAGAAAATTATTTTTACATTTATATAAAAATTATTATAATAACTATTTATTTTTTTAAAAAAATTCATGAAAAATTTATTTATGAAAAAAATATGATTATTATATTATAAAAATATCATTGTATGAATATTTTTATTAATTTTAATTTTATAAATAATTTTTTAATATTTTAGATCATACCTTTAAATAATAAAATTATAATTGAATTTAGAATTACAATTTCTTATCTTAATTTTTTGACAACTCCAAATATAAAATTTAAGATTCTCAACTAATTCTAATTGAAAGAATTAGAATTGAAATTAAAATTATATGTTTCAATTCCAATTCCACTATCCAAACTAACCCTAACTTAAAAATTAAACTCTTTCTCTCTACATTTATTTATGAACAATCATATTTATTGAGATCTTATGTTTATATAAAAAATTATTTTTATATTTATATAAAAATTATTATAATAGCTATGGATTTTTTCTCTAAAAAGAATACTTGAAAATTTTCTTTATGAAAAAAATGACTATTATATTATAAAAATATTATTATATGAATATTTTTATTAATTTTATTTTTGTAAATAATTTTTTAATATTTTAGATCATACCTTTAAATAATAAAATTATAATTGAATTTAAAATTACAATTTCTTATCTTAATTCTTTAACAACCTCAAATATAAAATTTAAGATTTTGGATTAATTCTAATTCTAAAAAATTTAAATTAAAATTAAAATTTTATATTTCAATTCTAATTTTGCTATCCAAACAAAAGTATTCTAGCATTCTAGCAACCTTGCCGATTAGTTTTTACTAATGCCTTGGTTGCCTTCCCCCAAACCTCTTCTTTTACCAGCCGCAAAGAACGAGGGGAAGGGGGTTAATTAGTTGATAGTTTTTTTTTTTTGTTACATAATTAGTTGATA
Organism: Ormosia semicastrata; assembly: GCA_029884595.1. Taxonomy (NCBI): domain Eukaryota; kingdom Viridiplantae; phylum Streptophyta; class Magnoliopsida; order Fabales; family Fabaceae; genus Ormosia; species Ormosia semicastrata. The sequence continues at coordinate 7,143,190 of JAQQTO010000046.1, read as the reverse complement.
GTTATTATCAAAAGATCGGGTCCAGAGTAGTGACAAGATGTGTATGCTTCTTTTCCTCCTAATTTTAAAGATGGGGATGGAATTGGTCCCAGGATGATTTGGAGCATATTCTCCAAACAAAGTGGATTACGCAAAAAGATCAGGCCTCAGGGAAAAAGTTTCTATAAAAAAGAATGACTCATGTAGCATGATGCAAGTATAGAAGAATCCAATCCGCCAAAAAAAATAAAAAATATTAAAGGACATAGATGACATAAAAATTCAACTACAGAATCCCAACATATTGGGGGGGGGGGTCCTAGTGGGAATCGTATAGGCTGTTGGATTCCAAATCACCCAGATTACAAAGCCATTTTATGCTAGTGGAAATCTACTACCCCCATTTTCGTCACGTGCGTCAAGCGTGCTTATGCAACGGGGTCGTTGCCACCACCAACCCTTTGATGATTCAGCCATGCAACCAAACTTCCTACGACAAATTTTTTGATGCCGAATTGAACACTCACGTCTTTTTGGTTCCATAGACTGTAGGCAGTGTAACTTTCACGGTCACTACTTACTTATACCCTACATTTTTTGCAATTCGTCACTTCCTAGTTTCCTTTAATTTGTGCTTTGTAGTTAGGACGGAAAGGAAGGTGAAACGAAAATAAAGGGAAAGGGAAAAAAGAGTATGATTGCATCCTACTTAATTAGCCCATGTAATTCATTTGAAGCTGATTCTTTTAGGTCAAGTTTGGCACGACGTATAAATTTGATAGAATAAGCTTATACAATACATTATAATTTTATTAGTTGTTTGTTGTAACTACAATATTATATAAACTTATCTAATATATTCCTCTTATACATTAAAATAACGTATAACTTAATCAGAGATTGGAGGTGACATTAGGCTTGATTAAGTTTTGGTGGATAAGTTCATCTGAAAATATTTCTTTTATAATCCTATCACTTGAACATCAATCCTTCATTATCTCCTCCTTTACAATGTTGTCCAATCTCGCCTCTACCGGTCGTCGTCATTCTTAACCTGTTGATCTCGTCCAAACCACCACAACTAGGATTGCGCAGCCCCATCCATGGTCGCGGACCTCTACTTGTCGCACTGAACACACACCATCACAACCCATCATTGTCTTCCTCGGCCACCAACAACTTCAATCACCCTACGAACCACCTTTTTCGCCATCAATCAAAACCATCACTAGCTGCCGAGCACTGCCTCCATGTCCTTGCTCATGTTAAATCCGCAGCACTGCCACCCATTTTCTTAGATTCTGCGTCGTCTCACATCTAGGAAAATTTGCTCTTCCCATTCTTTTTTTTTTATTTGAGTGTGTTATTATGAGTTAAGGCATGGGTTAACTCAAGTCCAAGTTTGTTATCTAAAAGTAGGCTTTAGTTTTAGTACGGATTAGAGATTAGAGATTATAAACTAATTTTTTTTTAGCTAAGGCAGAGTCTTTTATTAGTAATTGGATATGTTAATCCTAGTTATTTAGGGTACTTATTAGAAAATAGGATACTGCTATGTGTTGCATTTAGAAAATAAATAGCCATATAGGTAGTTAGAAAATAGGTAGTTATTAGTAAATTGGGTATGTGTTGCATTCAGAAACCAAATAGCCAAATTGGATATGTGAATGCATGAGTTGTTTTTTATTTAATATACATAGCGGTCATGAGTTTTTTTTTATAGGCCTTAGAGATTTTTATTTCTCCAAAAATTAGTATAACATGACAAATTTAGATGAATATAATATATTTTTTATTAAAGGGTATTTTTGTCTAAAGTGTAATTTTTTTTATCATATCCAGTATTATATAGTGCATTAGCATACACATGATAATATTATATTATATAACATAGTATCTTATACAATGTCACGTCAAATATTGGATAATATTAAAATTTTATTAAGTCTTATACTATCAAACCTTATTTTACCTCAGGGCTCGTTTGGTACGCATGATAGGATAATGCCTGATAAAATTTTAATATTATCCAGTGTTTGGCACGATATTATATAAGATACTGTGTTGTATAAAATAATATTATTATGTGTTTACTGATGAACTGTATAATAGTGGATATGATAAAAAATTAACATTTTTGACAAAAATATCCTTTAATAAAAAAATATACTATATATTCATCCTATTTTATTATGTTATACTAATTTTTGAAGAAATAAAAGTCTCTAAGACCTATGAAAAAAATTAATTAAAAATTAAATTAAATAATTATTTTTTATTAAAAAAAATCTTTCTAATCATTTTCTAAGATATATTATGTCCTTCTTTAATGAAATTTTTGTCCTATTCCTCTGCTCTTTTTCACTATTGCACATAAAAGCCTATGTCTGTTACACTGCTTCACCCAGAGGGCTACAACACGCAAAGGCAGGGCTGTTTCTATGGGTGTTGATGATGAATAAAGAAGGAGGAAATTTTATAGAGAAGATAAAAAAAGGACCCCATTAACCTTTCTCTCAAACGCACCTTGCAAATCGTCACCCATATACTAGCAAACACAAAGCACCCATCATCACTGTAAATTTGCAGACCCAAAACAAATTAGTAAAATCTCATAACCAAACTCCACCATCAACCTAATCATTTCGCATAAACAAATTCCACTCAACCCCATAAGTTTCAAATCACAATTAAATCGAGAAACTTAACTCAGCAACCCATTCCTTTTAACAGAATTCCAACCTAAATCTTCTCAAACGACCACATCTCAATAGCGCCTTTGTTCAACCAACTACAACCCATTCATCCACCAAATACAGAACCCCACAAATCTAGCCCCCTGTCACACCACCGTGTCGCGAGGACCAACGACATCGTTGGCCACCACACCAACCACTACGTCCATGAAACCCACGAGCACCCATCCCATCCCTTCCTCCACCTTGCTGCCAAGCCGATGTCAACCCCCTCCCATGTTTCACCTGGCTGTTGTTGCTACACTACTGCCCTAAAGTAACACCCAACCAACGCTAGTCCCAGTCACCCAAGCGCAAGACCACCATCTCCCACCACCATTCTCAAATGATAAGGTTGCAAAAGAAATATTTTCGGATGAGTCTATCTATTAAAACTTAATCAGGCCTAATCTTATCTCCTAAAGTCTGATTAAGTTATACGTTATTTTAATGTATAAGATAAATATGTTGGATAAGTTTATACAATACTATGGTCACATCAAACAATAGATAAAGTCATAATGTATTATATAAGTTTATCCTATCAAGTTTTATACGTCGTGTCAAACATGCCACAGGTCTAATACAATTAAGTCTTATCATTTCTTGCGTATCAAACGGATCCTTATATGCTAAGTTAATTTTAGATTATTTAGATTTTAACAAAAAAAAATATTATAAGAGTTTAAGTTAGAAAAGATTCCTACTTAAGCATTTGATTGTATTTCGAAAAATTATATCTCATCATATGAGATATTTTGAAAATATATATATATATATATATTATAAGAGTTTAATTATAACTATTCAACTATCCGTATAAAACTCATGCAATATTATTTAATTATGTGTTATTCAATTAATAAAATAATTTAATTATAATAATATTTGTCTAAAAACTTAAATTCTTTTAATAATGTTGCAATGATAGTACAAAAAGTTTTAAATTGAGAGTAAATTAATATAAATTGAATTGTGAAATTTGTGGCTTTGTGCTGTCCTGAAACGTACGCCCACCAAACTTAGATGGTGGAGCTTGACAATATGACAGTGGTGTTCAATTTCAAAATTAAATTTGTGGAGACACGAACAAGCTTTTATACAACGAGGTCCACTTAGGGCACTGCTTGCTTGGTAAATATTAGGTTGGAGCATGACTCGAGGGTCAAGTCCGATGCTAAGGTGGTCATTCCAATCAGTTCATGATCCGCCAGACGTGAAGGCACCATTCCTGAATGCTTTATATAAACTTTACTAGGTTTTTCTGTGGACACTTGAATAAAGGTGTTGCACATATACTAGTAATCAATCACTACCTTAAACAAAGTCCCAAATTTGTTTGCTCAAAAATAGGTGGCAAAATACCTCTTAATACAATTTAGTGTTTCCAAAATGAATGAAAGAAAAAAAGAGAATAATTTATTATGTGCGAAGATAATTTTTGTTAAAATAAATCTCAAGAATTGTAGTTGATAATATTTTTCATTATATACTAGTATATATCTCATGCATTGGAAATGATTTTTTCTTAATTTAGATAGAATTTTAAAATTTTAAATTAAGAATGATGTTTAAAATTAAAAAATGTGTATAATATTTAGATTAAATGATATTTTAAAAAATAAATTAAAAAATATTTAAATTTAAGATTTATTTATAAAAATTTGATATTTGATTAAGTAGATGTATATAAGAAATTGATAGAGAATTGATTAAGTAAATTTAGAAATTTATTAAGAAGATTTTATTTGTAACTAATAAGAAGAAGAAAAAAGGGAATATTTGAATAAATAGAAAAAATAAACTTAAAAGAAGAATTAAGATAGAAGAAATGATATGTGATAATTGAAAAAAATATTATAAAAATAAATTATTACTCTAAATACAAAAGATATTAAGATAAAAAAATATCACTCTAAAAAAAAATATTCTCATTTATAATATAAGAGTGAATATGAAAATTTTATTTTAATTTTCAAATCACCCGTTATTACTTCCCTTCCATATTTTGAATCTATAAGAGACAATGATTTTGGTGTGAATGAACAGATTGGGTATATGTTAAAGTAGCATTGTGGTCTTATCGATAATGGATTTACCTGCTGAGCAAATAATAGTCCATTGAGGTAATTAAAGCGCACTAAAATTTGATACCCACTGCCATGACAATTTTAAAAACATTAAGAGATGACAATAATTTTTTTTTAAGTTTTGCTATATCTTTTTACAACTTCTTCTTAATAATTATTTTTATAATTAATAAAAAAATAAATACAATTAACATCTTAAGAATTATAAAAATGTTTAATTTTTTTTTATTTAATAATTAAAATGATTAGTAAAATTATTAGTTAGAATAATTTAAAATTATTCTAAATAAAAAATAAAACTTTTAAGTTTTAAATGAATTAAATGCTTTATTTTTATTTAATACTTTCTATTTCCAAATTCTTTCTAAGACAAACTCATTTTTTCATATCAATAAAGCCAATGCAGCCTAATTCATTTTTCTTTTTTCTATTAGCAAAATAATTTTATTATATCTTCTTAAAATATTCTTTTAATAATTCTCTTAAGTAAAATTTCTTTGAAATGAATTTATCTCTAAAATATATAAATAAGAATACATTTATCTTTAATTTAATAAAATGCATTGAAATTTTAACCTACTAAATGATGTAAGAGCGGATATCCTTACTTGTTCAGTTTAAATATAAATTTACTTAAGAGGAGCCTTTTCTAATCCTCTTAATATTTAATAAAAAAATATTACATAAAAAAGTAAAAATATTTAATATCTTAAAAATATAAAAAATATTTAATATTTTTTTATTTAATAACAAAAAAATTAGTACAAAAATTAGTTAAGAAAATTTAGAATTGTTCTTAGCAAATGGCAGATGGGCTCAAGTTATCCATACGGTTTTTTTTTTTTTTGGTCAAAGATGGAGAGTATTTATTACTAAGAATGATGAGGAAACCAAAGTTTCAACATACATAAAGTATTGTGCGTTTCCCCAAGATCTCTTACTACATTCTTAGAAAGAAATAAGGAAGAAACATTGCAAAGAAAAAAGAAATCATAATCCCCCCCCCCCCCCCCCCCCCCCACATTAAATCCTATAAAAAAAAGTAAGGGATGTAAAAAGATTAAATAAAAGACGTCCACCCATTGAACTTAAGTTGGCTTAATATTGCTCCAAAAATGTTTCTTCCCTTCACCTAAATCTCCCTTATTCCATTGCATCTCCATGATATATAGTTCTACTTATTAAATCTAAAGGTTTTATTATTTCGTAGGTCAAAATACGGGATTGATCTGATAAATTAAGGTTAAAAATTTCAAATATACTATAATAAAAGGAATTTATAAAAATTCAAAACTAAACTTTTAAAATCTATATATCTGAATAAATTTATTTGTGAAAAATCAAGAAAAATAAAATAGAAAATGGAATAAAGAGAACTGCCGCTAAAAAATACCAATTACAACCTCCATGAAAAATTCAATAAGAGGGAATCAAAATATTATAAAGGAAAAAAAAACACCAAAAAAAAAAAAGCTAATCAAAGAAGAACGTAGAAAACTTATCCATATGTTTATGCAAAACAAATATTAGCTCAAATTTTTTTTTTGTCAGATGTCACAGCTGATAGGTGGCTTCCACGGTAGACGCAGATGTCGGTCATATGAACATGGCAAAGTTGTGTCGAGGCCGCAAGGTAAACGGTAGACCATCTTGTAAGCAGTGATTTGGTCTTTGTATTTTTTAAAAGGAAATTTTATTTTTCTTTTTACATCCCAATATAATATTTGTATGGAATATTGTGTTTGATACAATGTTTTAAAAATTAAGCTCCATTTACTCGTTCAATCGATTAGATTATAAATTAATTATGTCTCTGATTTAAGTTTTTTTAATTTAACTATGATTTTATTATAATTTAACTATAAATTTAATTAATTAAATTAATCAAATCATAACTTAGAGGCTTTATTGATTCAATTTTTTATTTGATTTTTAAAACATTAATTTAATATAAGTATAGTTGAATAGTGTCATATATCATATATAATACTAAAATAAATGTATGATATACATATATAAGTAAAGTATCATTTACTTTTTTTTATTTTAAATGTTCCAATAATATAACACTTTTCAAAATTCCTACTGAAGAATTACCGTAAAAACACACACACGCTGACACGCGTACATAAAACAGGAACTGTGCTGCTATAAAATCTCTATAATTTTTTTTTTATTTTGAATAATATAAATTATAAAATTAATACGTATAATATTTTGAACATGCGTATGTCCTCCGCCCTTTTAAATGGCAGCTACAGATAGCTAAATTAACATATAAAAATATGCAGTTTACCAAAAAAATAATTAAAATATGCAATTTTTTTACTCTTTTCTTCCACTTTTATTTTTCTGTAAAATTTATTACACACAAATTAAGAAATTTATTAAATACTTTCAATTATAAAGAAAAATAATTATATTTTACTGAATTGTTATTTATTAAAATACTCAAAATATTATTGTCATTTTATTAATCTTATTTCTCACTCATTAATACTAAATATAATTGAAAAAATAATTAATAATTTATAAATCTTTTAAATAGACATGCTAAAATTGAACAATTTTTTTAAATAAAATGATGTACTTAAAATATTATTATTACTTTATTAATCTTATTTCTTACTCATTAATATTAAAGATAAAATTGAAAAAATAATTAATAATTTTTTAATTCTTTTAAATAAATAAAATAAAAATAAAATATTTTTAAAAAATAAATAAATAAAAATGAATAGTAATAATTTAGGCTTCTATTAAATATTAACTAATAAATTGGTTGGAATGTAAGTGTGACTGACGGCCGAGAATGTTCGGCTAATGAAATGTCTTGATTTAGAGAAAAGTGAATTGATATTTGGAATTGTAATTACGTCATGGTTGATTGGGATTTCACCACTTGCATTGCATGCAAATTGCAATGGGGTGGGGGCCCAAATCAGACACTATGGCAACTGTTTATTAGCAAGATATATGAAAAGTAAGATTTGATTCCTCTTATATTTTTTTTTACGTGGTTAAATAAATAAGAGAGATAAATATAAAAATATTTATTAATAAAATTTAATTATAATTTATAATTTTTTTATAAATTTTGTATCTATTTTTTTATTTAATTATAAAAAAAATAACAAAAAAAAATTCAAATTCATCAAAGTGCGGGGCAAATGAAAGCATAAGCACACTATCTGTACTATCTACTTGACTGTTGGTTTGTGGCGAGAATATTTTGATCCTTCAACTTGCATAAGGGAGGCGTTTAATACGAATAAACATCATCTTACACTATTTTTAATGGTGTAAGATTGTTTGAGACTTTTTTTAAGAATATTAATTAAATGAGAGGAAATAAAAAATATATATATAATAAATTATATTAAGAGAAATAAAAAAAATGTGAGAAAAAATAATAAAAAAATTAGAGTTACTTTAATATAGACCACTGTAAAAGTGGAGTAGCGCTGCTCCACGTAATTGACCTGCAGTAGTGGGTTTAATGACCGGTTGGTTTTTATTTTAATTTAATATGTAAAGTTGTCAAATTTTGTGTTTTCTTTTTGGCTCATTAACCCTTTGCTTTGGTTTGGTCAAAACAAACTTTTGACTTGTCAAAATCCATCTCCATTAAGACAGATTTTTATATAAACTTTGGACACTTAGATCAGTATACCGGGTCAATCAAAATTTTATATTTTTATAAAATTTTATAAAATTAATTATGTGACACAAAAATTCATAAAAATATTAAATTTTAATTGACCTGATACACTCATCTGAATGCTCAGGATTTATGTAAAAATTTCTCTTCCATTAGATGTCTTGAGCTTTTATCCCCTCTATTATCGAAGAACTCAGTTTCGAGTTCTGCAACTGAAGCAACTATCTATTTGCCCATTCACCATTTGAACTGCACGCATCATAAAGGAAACAGTAGATTTGTGACCTCAAAAATGGAGATTTTGCTCTTCAGTTGATTTTGTTATATATCAGTTGATTTTGCTCTTCTCTCATTTGCAGAGGAAGAAAAAGTTATGCCATTTTGGGTTTAGGGTTTCATTTTTTTTTGTGTGTAATTACATCACTGAAACATTCCATTTTGTGCCTTATTGATCACTGCCAGAACCTTGAACTTGTTGTGGGAACATTATTTGATGCTGTACTTTGTTAGTTCAAGGGGGAAGAATCTGGTGAAACTTGACACTTAATTAAGCAGGTAGCATGCTTTTGTTTCAAGAAGTGGATTGGTAGTAGATTATCAGAGTTTTTATATTATCATTTGCTTAATAGGTTGCATTGAACTATTACTGTCGTTGAATTTTTTATGCACTTAATTTACAGTTCTAACGTGTGGTGGAGCAGCGCTGTTTATTTTGAGAATTGAGATGAAAGTTCATGCACAAAATCGGTTCCAGGGTCCAGCGCATATTCTGGTGTATTTCCTCACTAATATTTGGGTAATATAATGAGGGTATATAATTCATCATTCTCTCTCGTAAATATTATAAACCTTACAATTTAAACTATATAAAATCTTCCAATTATATAAAATCATCTTTGATGTTCAAAGATTATGTGGTGTGAAAAACTCAATCGTTAATATCTGTTTAAAATGACTCAAGTGAAGTCGGATATTATTGGTACAATTAAAACACCTTGTAATCAAGGTTAATATGATACTCAATTGAAAATTAATCTTAACATTCAAAAGATGTAAAAATACTTCATGGTCTTAAAATAAAAAAATTATTGGTGCAAGTGAATTGAATTGACACATCTTATCAAATTGCATAAGGAAAGCAAGCATTATTACTTGGTGATGGTATATATATCTGTCCAATTTCCATAGATCTAGTAAAAGGATTTTGGCCAGGCCTTGCATTGTCTTCATTAGTACCCAGAAACTTCAAGAATAAAGTGAACGAGGGGATTAACATTTTAAGACTTTGAATCCAGGTAAGGTTCCCAATTCATCTAGACTCTAGCCAGATTGATAGGATTCCATTTTAATTTCCTCAATTATTGGGCGTTGACAATGAGCGTCTGATTCTGATGCTAACACTATGCTTTTCTCTTTTTCCTTCCTTTATTATGAGATGTCTCCACTCTCCACACTCTTTGAACGTAAAATTAATCTTTGTTCGAGCTTAAGATCCTGGTCGGAAGATAATTTAAGTGGGTTTCGAACCCTGTAAGTTTGATAATGCTTCGCTGAATGTATCGTCACTCCACGCTAAGCAATATAACCTTCAAATTTAGTGAACTTGCTTTTAGGATGCCAACAATGTGACATTTGGGTGGGTCCCTCGTTTCACATTCGTCTAAAGTCTAAAACACGCACTAGCATACATATGGATAATCTCCATTCATATCAAATCATTGCTATTAAAAATATTTTGTACATTCGGAGTAAATGGTGGAATTAGTTCTCGAAAAAAACAATGTTGGTTATATTGATCATTGAATGATAAAAAATTAATTTTACAGTCTTTGAAAGTGCATATATTTCATTATGTAATTTGGTTCTTGATACCAATTAATATATATATATATATATATTTAGAGATTAATTTGAATGATAAAATGTATATTCAAAAATTTTGAGAGTATTTTTTATTATTTAAAAACTAATATGATCGATATTGAATCTTTCAAGAACTAATTTGATCATTTACACATTTAAAATATGTCAGGATCATGCTATTAAATGAGGACTAATTCAAGGCATTAGGAGTGAGTTAATTAATGGTGATAATAAATTTGAATAGTTTGTATTAGATATTAAGTTAAAACTTAAATGCCACTATCTTTTTCTTAAAAAAGGATTAATTTCATACAAAAAAGTGTGTCAAAATATCTTACGAGAGGAAAAATATTTTAAAAATCATACCCTAAAATGCAAACACAATCAGATTTTTTCATTCTTTAGCTCATTACCAGGAATTTGCAGGAAGATAATTGATCAACTATAGCCTCCCTTTCTCTCTATCATTCTTTTGATCTAAGTCTTTCTTTAATGAGAGTGTTGAAACGGAGGTTGTCATTCTCTTTCTCTGGTAGTAGTCTCACAATTTATTTTTCTTTTATTTTTGTGTATTTTTTAATATTTTACTCAAGTTTGATAGATTTTGAGTTCAAGATCTACTTCTCTCAATGACATATTTTATGATTTTGTTATATCTTTTATGAGCTTTTTTGTTGTCCCTTTTTATGGGTGTTTTGATTTTCAATTCTTATGTTATCTTTTGTCAGTTCCATTATAGTTGGTCATATCTTAATAGGTTTGTTGGTAGGAAAAAATTTCAGATCTATTTTGCGAAGAGACGTAATATACTCTTCAAACTGTAACACTTTTTATATTGGTTTCCGTTATGAAAGATGTTTAGATATTAATAATTTTTGAGTAAAGAACAGATCTATAAGTTGTTGATTAATTCAGATAATAGACTATATTTATTTCTTTATTTATCTAAATATAATGTATTTTTTCCAATTTATAAGTATGGTTAGGTCTTGATGGTAATTAGTTTTCTTTCTCGTCAGAAAAGAAATTTGCTTAAAGATGTAGTGAATATTGATATTATATATGTAATCGTCGCAAAAATACTTTTTTATGAGAAGTTGAGAACATATCTGTTTTTTTTTTTTTGGCGTGATTAGTTAACTATCTCTCTTTCTCTTTTTATTTTTACTTGGTTGTTCATCTCTTCTTAAAACCAAGAATATTAATGATGACGAGGACAAGCATCATTTTAAGATTTGAAATGACAACAGAATGAAATTATTCGAGGGTGTTTTGTTTATTTTTAGGTTTTTATTTTTAGACAATATATTTGTGTTATAGTTATATACAAGGAAAAAAATTATAATACATCCTTTTTAAAGTTATATGCACTATTGATATTATTTTTAAGAGTGTCAAATTTAATGAAAAAAAATGATAGAAAAAAATAAGTATGATGAATGATATTAGAAGAAATATGAAAAGATGTGTATGCACTATTAATGGTAAGAATATCAGAACTGTTATATACATGTCACTTTATTTTCATTATGTTTCTTATTTTTAAATTTTTGTGAAGGATTCTTAATTGAAAATGCTTATGTGATATTTGATTATAGTTACCAAAAATTAAATAAAAAGTGCTAAAAATAATTAGCACATGAAAGGTTATTCAACACATAAAATAATATTTTTATAAGAAAATAAATGATAATACTTTCCTCTGATTAGTATTGCATCATTTATTTATTTATTAAATGTAAATAGTTTAAAATCATTTTTTAAAGAAAAATTGAATATATAAATTCATTGTTTAAATCTTTCACTTTTTTTTAAAAGACTTTCGCATTTCTTATTTGTTTATATTTAATAACAACAAGAAAAAGCAAGTTGATTGAAGCTGACAATCTTGTCTCAAAGTGATGGGCATAGAGCATACCACCATTATCTATACAATGGAAGGGACAGTGCAGGGAGAAGCCCATAAGATTCAGCTTGCCTTACATTGTGAAGACGAGAGAATGAAGCGTTGATAATAATTGAATTGAATAGCATTTTCCAATTGTGGGCAGTTCTTTTCATTACAATTAGCAAGTGCTTTAACCTTTTCCCGCTGTGCAATTCAATTACAACTCCTTCTTGAAGCTTTTAATATAATAATAGAAATACAACTCCCGCTGTGCTATATATCCGATTACCAATAATATAAGAGGGAAAACGTGGCTACAAATTTAAAACCAATAATACGAAGTGCATCAGATGGAACTTGGAAGAAATGAATCATTGACCGAATTATATCTGGCCATTAATATGAAATTGGATAGATGCATACAATCAATTCCAACTATAAAAATAGAAAGAAAAAGTTTTTATAAAAAAAAAAAAACCTTCCTTCAAGGCCTTAGGATAAACAAATTTGATTAATGAGTCTATTTTTATGTTATTTCGTATTGTATTGTACAATTCCTTTGTTTGTAAGCAAGATTGTTGGCTAATTGGGTTATTGAGACTTACAAATTGTTAAAAACTTGAGCTGAGGTAGAAAGAGAAAGAAAGAGAGAGAAAATTATGGATAAATGAATAATTCTTCATTAAGTTGTAATCTTCTTACAAAGTATTTATACAAAGTTATTACTATAATGATTAAATAAATAACTTTAACTAAATGTTAATCAACTCAACTAACTTCCTAACTAATGTTAGAATTGTGAGCTTCTAATTGTGATGAAGGTGCTGATGGACTAGAATTATGACTAGGGCTTGAACTTGGGCTTGTTGAAATACCAAATATAGGTAACACCCCCCCCCCCCCCCCGGGCAAGTTGAGGTATGTATATCTAGCAGGCTCAACTTGTTGTAACTTGAGCAAATGGTCCTGATGCTAAAGGTTTAGTGAAAACATCATTAATTTGAGAATATGTAGATACTGGAAGTAAATGTAAGAGGCTTGATTGTAACTTGTCCTTAAGAATGTGACAATCCATTTTAATGTGCTTTGTGCGTTTATGAAATACAGGATTTGTGGCAATGTGTAATGCAAACTGATTGTCACAAAAGAACAATGCAGGAGTTGGATTAGAAACTGTAAAATCGTACAGAAGGTATACCAACCATTGAGCTTCACAAGTTTCTGTTGCCATGGCCCTGTATTCCGCCTCTGCAAAGGACTTAGATATTATAGATTGCTTTTTACTTTTCCAAGAAATTAATTAGTGAAGATCCTAAGAAGAAGCAAAAACATGTAACTGATCTGCAGGTATCTATCTAAACATGCACCCCAGTCAGAATCACAATACCTTTTGAGCTTGAAGTCACTATTTGCAGGAAAACAAAGGCCTTTAGTAGGACAACCTTTGATATATCTCAATACCATGTAAGTAGCCTGCTGATCTAGAGTAGTAGGACAATCCAGAAAATGACTTAGTTGATTGAAAACAAAAGATATATCAAACCTGGTGGTTGTAAGATACAACAACCTGCCAATTAACCTTCTAGCTATAAGCTGAAATATTAGAAAGAGGGTTGCTTGTATTTTTATGGAGTTTAATAGTAATGTCCATAAGTGTATTAACAAGTTTAGCTCACAATAACCTTATATCTTGAAGTAGTTCTAAGACATATTTCCTTTGATAAAGAGTTATTCCATACTAAATCCTAGCTATCTCCACGCCTAGGAAAAATTTCAATGGACCAATATCTTTGATTTTAAACCTATCATCAAGAAGCTTTTTCATAACCTAAATTTCTTGAAGACTATTACCTCTAAGCAGAAGGTTATCCACATAAACCAAGATAGTAGTAAAGGAAGAAGAATTGCTCTTGATAAACAAGTAATAATCTGCTCTTGATTGTATATAACCATATTCTGTGAGCATAGTAATCAATTTAAAATTTCACTGCCTACTAGCCTGTTTAAGACCATAAAGAATCTTTTAGAGCTTACAAACTTGATTGGAATGAGTTGAAGAAAGTCTTGGTGGTATGGTCATATAAACCTCCTCATGAAAATCACCATGTAGAAAAGTTGTGTTAGCATCTAACTGATGTAAATGCCATTGATAAGTAGCAGCCAAGCTTAATAGTATCCTGATGGTAGTCATGTATGCTATTGGGCTGAAAGTTTCTAAATAATCAATACCAGGTGTTTGAGCGAATATTTTTGTGACTAACCTGGCTTTATACCTTTCAATAAAGCCATCAGGTTTGTATTTTAGCTTGAAAACCTATTTGCATCCTATGGCTTTCTTTCCAATAGGTAAATTAATGAAGATCTAGGTTTTATTCAAGTCTAAAGTAGCTAGCTCAGCTGCAATAGCGTATCTCCAACATTGATGAGCAAAAGCTTCTTTATAAGAAGTAGGTTCAGAAGAAGATACAATAGCTAGGGGCAAATGTTTATGAGTTAGAGACAAGTTATCATATAACAGATAATTAGAAAGAGGATATTGCTTGCCAGAAGATGAGATGCTAGATGTTGAAGTAGCTAAGTTGCAGTGATAATCCTGCAAATAGGTAGGTGGCCTCCTATTCTTGTGAGATTGTCTAGGTACAATGGACTCTAATGAATCAGGAATTTGGTTATGGATAACAGTGTTAGAATTATATGAAGATGATGAAGGAAAGGAATTGTGAGCTTGACTGAGATCAAAACTAGAATCATGACTAGAGTTGAAATCAATTAAGACAAAATGGTTAAGAAAAGAATGATTTGGTAAAGGAAGAGAAAGGGTAGCACAATCAAAAGGAATGAAAGAATATTGAAAAGGAAAGACCAATTCATGAAAAGAAACATTTTTGGATATGAAAATCTTCCTATAATGTAAATCATACAAAATGAAGCCTTTGACACCATGCTTAAAACCCAGAAACACTGACTTCCTAGCTCGAGGATTAAGTTTCTTCCTTTGAGCAAACAAAGTAGATGCATAGCATAATGAGCCAAACACCTTGAGGTTGCTGAGATCAGGCATGTGACCAAATAAAACTTCATATGGTGGCTGAGTTTGTAAATAAGGAATTGAAAGCCTATAAATAAGATAAGGAAAAAAATCATCATACATTCCTTTTAGGGGTGTATGCACTGTTGACACCCTTTTTAAAGGTGTCAGATTTAGTAAGAGAAAGTGATAGAAAAAAGTAAATGTGATGAATGGTATTGAGATGAATGTGAAAAGAGATGTATACACCATTAATGGTAAGAACATTAGAACTGATAAGATAAATTGCATGTGCAACAGCAAAATTCCATAGACATTTTGGCAAGTTGGATTGAAAAATTAAGGCTCGAGCTACACCTAGTATATGTTGATGCATCCTTTCAGCTATTCCATTCTGCTGAGGAGTTTCAACATAACTAGTTTCATGTATAATTCCTTTGGGTGCATAAAAATCTGTAAGGTTAAATTCTGGATCATTGTCTAATAGAATTACCTTGATTGTTTTTGTGAAACTACGTTTCTATTAAAGAAACAAAAGAATGTAAAAGATTTTTGCACTCAGATTTGAATTTCATAAAATAAAGTCATATATGCCTTGTTTTATCATCCACAATGGTAAGGAAATATTTGTGACAAAAAATAGAAGGAACATGAAAAAGACCCCAAATATCAATGTGTATTAGATCAAAAGAGTCTACAAATGTGGAAGTACTATCAGAAAAAGGTAATCCCTTTTGCTTAACAAAATGACATATATCACAAGGAAGACTATGTTTCATACAAGACACAAAAGGCAAAGATTTATGTAAAATAATTTGCTTCTCAAGAGAAGGATAACCTAACTTGAGATGCCACAAATCATTGCTATAAGTAGATATATTATGTATAGTAGAAAAATGATGACCATTACTAAGTACACGAAATGTCACTACATATAAGCCATGATGAAGCTCAATTGCACCAATAATCTTAAATGTATGCAAATTCTGTATCTAACAAGTACAAGAGAAAAAAGTCAAATGACATTTGAAGGAAGAAATCAACTTGGAGACAAAAATCAAATCAAAAGTAAAGTTAGGAATATATAATACATCTATAAGGTAAAAAATATCATAAAAGAACACTGTGCCAGAAATAGTAGCCAAAACACTACCGCCATCAGGCAATTTGATAGGAATTGGTTGAATCTATTTATAAGACTGGGAAAATGAGAGAGTATAGCAGCCATGATCTTTGCCCTAGTGTCTAAAATCCATGAACCAGACTTTGAATGATTAGATGAAGAAAGTTTACCTGATGAAGAAAGACTTTTAGTATTAACAGGACTAGTGGTCATTTGGTTGACTATGTGAGGAGTTTGTTGTAGAGTTCCAAAAGCGTTCGTAAAACAAGGCAAGCAAGCAGCTGTAGAGTTCCAAAAGGATACGAGTTTTTCACAAATTTGTTGTGGGATTTCTCATTCCGCACGTTTCATTTTTGTATTTCAAGGATCCAATGTCACTATCTTCCTTAGTGTAAAAACACTTTCCCACAACTAGGACTGTAATTGGGTGGGGTTGGTTCAAATTTTGGGGTATGAAAAAAATTCAAACCAATCAAAAGTGATTGATTTGGTTTAATTCGGGTTTTGCATTCTTTGGTTGAGAAACTCGAATCAAACCAAACCAATGAGATGCGAGTTGGTTCAAATAGAATTCACAAGTTAGGGAATTTTAGTAAAAATACAAAGAATTTTTTTTTAAAAATTTAGAAAATTCGTAAAAATAAGGTTGGGTCGGGGCGGGTTTGTTCATGTTCATAAGGGGGGAAAGAAGAACTTTAATCAGGTCGATTTAGTTTGGTTCAGTTCTAAATCATAAAAATCAATAATCGAACCAACCTTGATTGGTTTTACTCGATTATACTCGACTACTTGAATCGAACTAATTAAATTAGTTCAGTTCTATCTTTTAGAGTTCCTCATATCGTCCAAACTAATTTATACCCCTACCCACCATCACTGCAAAAAAAAAAAGAAAAAAGAAGAAGAGAGAAACGATATCTAATTAGAAATCATATTATCAACCATCACATTTTATTTTGATAAATTATTTTTTAAATTGATCACGTTTTTTTATAACAAAGTAACTTGACATTTTCTCTAAATGCTAAATCTTCATACATGGAAGGATCAATCCCTTTTTTTGTAAATTAAAAAAAAGGCAAGGATTAGGAAACTTATTTGCAATTTTACTAGAAAAACATTGTTGTAAATGATTTTGTTTTTCATAGTAATTTTAAGTATGCATTTAAATGAGATTATTTTATATTCAAAATATATTGAAATCAAAATCTTACTAAAAGACACAAACACACACACACAAAAGAATCTTTAAAAATTAAGCAAATCTAAACTTGCACTAAATGACCAATAACTAAGTTAAATAGTTAAGGGCCAAGGGTGTTTACTAATTAGTGAAGATCGAAGACTGGAAAGTAACTATATGGTGGCCCAGTTGAAGAAGCCCATTTCCATTTTAATTCTTAGATTGGTCCAACAGGGCATGATGAAAGATTTAAGCAAATTCGTACGATGCTTAAAAGCTTAGCCCAGGTAAAGTTTCAGGCTTAGAGGAATATAGTCGACGGAATTTTGAGTCAAAACAATACGCAGTCACGTAGTTTACTTCATATTGGGCTTTGGATACACAAGATTTTCCCCTCGCGGAGCGATTATCAATTATTCAAGGTAAATTAAAATTTTATTACCAAAAAAAATGTAAAATGGAGTCAATGTGTATAAGAAGGTTTTCTATTTATATAAAATGGAGTCTATACAAAGAAAAAATATAATTAAATATAATTAAAATAATATATCTAATTATATACAAATTATATCTTTAAAATAACATAAAATCAAACATAATTCAATCTCAAGATATGTTTTAGATATTTTAACACTTCCACTCAGGTTAAAGTTATTAGACACACAAAATAAAATAAATTAAAAAATAATCTAAAAACATAGCTTCGAGATTTTGGAGAAGTCAAGAGGAATTGCATTCGGGATTAAACTAATTTGCATATGATAAAATTTACAAAAGGAACATAACCAAACTACATATGAGATAAAATTAATATGCATTTGGTTGAAACGACAATAAAAGTTAATAATAGGCAGCGGAAGACGATGATACCGCTCTAATACCTAATACCATGTTATTATAAACATAGAAATAGGGACACAAAAAAAGTTTGGAGAATGTTTCGATATAATCTCTGAATTAATAAATATGTACAAGAAAGTTCCTTATTTATATAAGAGAGAGTTATACAAAGAAGAAAATATAATTAAATATAATTAAAATAGTATTTATAATTATGTTTTAGATAACAAATCTTAAAATAATACAAAATCAAGCTTAATTTAATCTAGAAATATATTATAGATATTCTAACCGTGCTAAATTTAAAAAATCATTAGACATATATCCCATCTTATTAAGTAATATTAGAGTTGGTTTCTCTGTAACATTTTACTATTTTAGAGAATAAAGTAAAAAGTTTAAAACAATAGATGAGAAGATTAAAACAATTAGTTTTCACAAATCTATAAATTGTTATCAAATTATTCATATTTTATAAAAATATTTATTAACAGTGATCCATTTTGTATTATACTTACGAAGTGCGCATTTTAGGAATCTTTTTAATAAATTATATATATGCATACTTTACTGTTTTACAATCTTTAAAGTTTTCAAAAAGTAAAATTTATGTTAATAGCCTTTTGTATTATTCTTACTGAAAAAGAATAGTACACACTAATTTTTGTACTTTCATTCTTTCTCTTAATTGTTATTATATATTTATTTATTTTTTATTTAAATTATATACATAAATATTTATTTAGACCTCGACGTTTTATTATAATATTTAATTTTTGATAAAATATAATGACGTGTCGACTCTAGATAGTAAAAATAGATTTTAGTTGTTATTGTTGTATTATTGATATAAAATGTTAAAATAATTATTTATTTTATGTCTGTAATGTTTTTACTGTCTAGAAATCAACCGATGTAAATGAATGATATAGTTTTTTTTTTCTGGGTTGAAAATATGACAGATTTTAATCGTCTAACAAATATTTAATAAAAGAGAAAATTGGATAGTGAATCCAATATTAAGGTACTTAGAATTTAATCAAGCATAAATAAAAAGTGGCAAACTTTTTCACGCTGAATGCATAGTTGAACACGTTTAGCCCCTTCCAAATTAACAACGTAACAAACATTACAAAATAATTTTTTTCACTAGAACAGGTTACTCTGGCATAGTGGAAGTGAAAAAAGAGTGACGTGAGTTCAAGATAATCTAAGTACTATACGTAAGTAACATTCATTCTGCGCCTTGGCCTAGTTGCGTAGTTGAAGCACTCTCAATGATGTTGTGCCGAATCAAAGTAGCCGATACCTTGGTGGTGGTACTGGCAATGAACCCAGAGACCTCGGGGTTTAAGGAGAATAGGGAGGGCTAGGAGGTGGGGGAGAGAAGAAGTAGAACGCCGCCGGTGGCGGTGGTGGAGGCGGCGGTGGACTCTCACGAGGCCTATATTTTGGAGGCAGCTGTGGCGTGTGCAGGTGGCACCCAGGTGGTGTCCATGGCTTGGCATTGCGGCCCAAGTGTGCACCCTGGTGCGGGTGGTGTAGGGGAGGGGAAGAGTTCGGGGTAGGGTAGGAGTAGACAAGAGCACATGAATTGAAGAGTGACAAAGCCAAGAGAAACGCAATCCACATTTGAAACTTACTCATCGTTTTTTTTTTCTTCACTTGTTATACCACACTCAGAATCTTACAGTTACAACTTATAATCAATAATGGAGGGCAGATCGTACTTATAGGGGCAAAGGGTCAAAAGTGGTGACATAGTCTATTCCCACTGTATTAATTAATATTACAAACCTAAATTTGTTACCATACTTTTTCTTACACAATTTTTTATACCATTATAGCATATTAATTACAACATTTACTTATATATAAATATTTTTTCTCACTTAATTATAATCATTTATATATAATATAAAAAATAATATAAAAAATGATATGACGTTATATTTTATACCACTATCGCATACTGTTTATTACAACATTCACTTATATGTAATTTTTTTTTCATTTAACAATCATTCATATATTATATAAAAAGTAGTATAAAAAAAAAGTGATGTGACATTTCCCTTAACATTAACATGGGGTTCGTTAATAATGCACTGTGTGAGTGTTGGGGTCTTTTGTTTTGTTGGGGAGAGGGAGGAAGAGAAACAACAATAATGAATGTCAATGAAAGCACCAACCGACCACCAAACTTTTTTGGCGTGTCTCATCTCTTTCTCCTTTTGCGCAGGCAGGTATTGAATTTTCACCGGCGCTCAATTCACTACTCCCGCCGCTCTCTGTCCCCACTACACACATGCCCTACTTCTGGTCCAAAGCTTGTACCTCCAATACAAGAGCCACTTTGGACTGCGTGTCTCTATTAGGCTTAAACTCAATGGCATGTCTATGACCCACTACCTTATGTCTAAGAACCTCACCTTTTATACAAGTATACATTAAGAAGTATATCAGGTATGTTTATTGTTCTATAGTCTCTTACCTCATTTGGTTGTGAGATTGATATGAGTGTCGAAATGTTTTTAAAGATATTTCATCCTACCTCTGACCGATGGAAAGCTCTGGGACATTATCGAGTAGTCCAAAAAGCCACCCAAGTTATATATCAAACTTTTGTTAGAGTTGTTATGATATGTTGATTTTTTTAGTGTATCATTATTCTTAATGAGTTATTAAATATCTATTAATTATGTATGTTCATATGTGCTCGAGTTCCTGTCTCATAACAAATTTTTTCTTTTAAAGTTTCAATGATATTGTCACCCGTCTCAAGAATACAAAACAACTATAATTCTCGCATACGCATTTGAGCTTTAAAAAATAACAGCAGAATCCTATTAAAAATGAATTATCTATAGTGCACTTTTCGTCAATTATAGAGAGGAAGAAACAAAGAAATAAAAGAATAAATAATTTATATTTAAAAAATGTTAAACTTATTTTATTTGTTTTTTCTCTCACTAAATTGCAATTAGCAGTTTTTTAAGAATTACAGATAAATATATATGATCTGTTGATAATAGAGTTGAGGAGTTTTTCTTTTCTAATTGTTACGGTTAAATAGTCCCCAAAAAAAATTGTTACAGTTGACAGCATGTTTGGGAATGATTTTTTCATTCTCCAACATAAGTAATTTGGTTTAAAAAGTTGTTGTAACAGTAATTGTGTATATTTAGTAAATTCAACTTTAATTTTACACAAAATTTAATATATTTTAATTTTTTTATAATATTAAAATTATAACTTATGATTTTAGATTATAAATTATTTTTTATATTTTAATATATAAATATTATTTTATCTTTAATCAAATAATTTATTTAATTATTTTATATATATTTTAATAATTTAATGTATAAAAATAATTTTTTATATCATTCAAACCAAACATATTAATTTAAAATTAATTTTTAACTAATATATTCAAATATAAATTTAATTATATTATAATCAATTATAACAAAAAAAATTATATAATAATTAATTATTAAAATAATTAAATTTTTACAACTATACTAAACAAACTAAATAGTGGTGTTGATTTTTTTACTTTTAAACTGTACCATATGCCGATTTATCTACAAGTGCATGATTAGTACGTATTAATTAAGAAAAAAATACTGAGATAACTAAAGTAATTTTTTTGAAGGTCTTAACTTTAAATAAAAATAAGTAATTTAATGTATTAAAAATTTAAAAAATATATTTATTTTTTTTATTTTAATATCTTTAACAAGTATTTAAAAACACTTATTAGCAAAATTATTTTTTAATAAAAAAAGGAAAAGTAGATTATGTAATAATTTGTTTGAAAACTTTGCTGTCATAATTTGACTATTGTGGTTATGGGCGATGACCTACCATAACCGAACTCACCAATGACCATGAACACTATTTATACATATTGTCATTCAAATTTTAAAAAATTTGATAGAATTTAATTTAATCCAACATTATTTCATAGAAATTTTTTATTGGCAATCAAAAGTTTTTTTTAATAATAGTGAATCAGATTAAACCAAGCTGATATTTTTGTTCTCCCATTATGTCTGGAGACTGGAGGAGGCAATAAGTTCAAGCATTATGGTTCAAATAAATACATGGCTTATTACCTTTGCATGTGTTAATGGGCCCCGTTTTGATCCTAAAATCCCATGATCTTGACTCACTTGGGGATGATGAGTGCGACCAATCGGAGGTGGATTTTTTATATACATATATATACAGAGAGAACATATTCAATGAGAGAAATTTTTATTGTAAGAAAGTGCTAGGAGTAAATCTTGATTATATAATTATACATGAATAGTCAAAATTAAAAGTTACTTAAAGGTCACGTGATAATTTAAAAAAATCACATACATTTTTGTTCTAATCTTGATCATTCATAAAAAATTTAATAGTCAAAATTCACTCATCTTATCTTTCATAATAAATACCTCTCTCATCTAAATAAAATCTTATATATATATATATATATATAATGAGGAAAAGGATGGATCACATTCATCGGTACCACCACCCACCCTCGCCCACAAGGTTGAAACGGCGCCATTACGCTGCCACCACAAAATAAAATCATAATTCATTGCTTTCCTTTTTTCTGGTACATCTATATCCTTTAGTACCTCCAATTTTAATTTAACTTGCCTTTTTAATTGGATTTTGATTTGGATCTTTCTCATCTTTTAGGGCGACTTACTTTTTGTCATAAAGCCCTGGAAAGAATACTCCACAAGTTATTTAGTATTATATGTTTGGAGAATACACTTTTTTTTTACTTGCTTGTATAAATACTTACAATAACGCAATTCAACTCAACATGTTTATGCTCACAAATAAGAAAAGTTAAATCTAAATTATAATGTGTATGACATTTTTAATTTTCTCAATCCCACAACTTTCTACTAAACTTCTCAATTGTGTACCTTCTTTTTCATAAATCTATTAATTTCTTAATACAATTATTTATAACTAACAATAATTTAGTGTGTGTTTAGATTAAAGTTAGTAAACTTAAGTTTAGTTAAAAGTGTGTTTGTAAATTTAAATTTAATTGAAAGTGATTTACAATAACGTGATTTATGTTTGAGAACTTTTATCTCAAAAATGAGTTTAACAAAATAAATATCAGATAAAATTTTTTAAATGAATTTGTTGTAACTCAAAAGCAAGAAATTCTTGCTTTGACACAAACACACGTTAAAGACAAAAGTGTGTTGAAATAGTGTCAATAGAAAAAAAACCCACACAATCACAGCATGCCATTCGAAGACATCAAACACACTTTTAGAGATGTAAACAGGAAAACAAACACACTCTTACATGATAATTAGTCACTCTAACGCTATCATTATCTTTATCCTTATGAAAATAAGACTTTCTAGTTTCTTATTTTAAAACAAATATTTCATATATATCTCTTATCTTAATATTAATTATAATTTAAAATTAAAATCTATTAATAAAATAAGAAACTATCAATACTTATCAAAATAAAAATTTAAGTTAATCCCAACATTATACTATTATTTTGTTATAAAATAAAGTTAAATATTACTTTATTCTAAGAGCATGACATGGCAAATTGTACCTTTTTTTTTGTTAAATTGGAAGTAGAAACACTGAAGTGTAAGAGAAAAACTTGATTCAGTGGATTTTTAAAGTTGAGTACAAATAATTTTATTCACACATTTATACGCATATTATTTTATATTTGCACACTTTTCATTTGATTATAGTTAATCTTACCTATTTTTTACACACATAAACTTGGATTCTACCATATACTTCTAAATGTGAGAGATGTAAGTAATATAGATCTGCATCTTACATTTTTCTTTTACTTTTATCATCAACATTAAACTCGACTCTTAAATACTGTTTTTTTAGTGGCCGAATCTTAAATACTTGAATCAATTCTAGTTGAACCAGCCGTATTATGCTACTATAGTATTTTTATTACTAAATGAGCATGCTACCCTCTTTACTAAACAAGCGTCCTACTTTTGTAAAAAAAAAATTCATTTTGATTTTTGAGTTTTGTATTTAGAATTTAAAAAAGCTATACTTTTCATTACAAAAAATATTTTGAATTCTTTTACAATTGCTTTAATACTGTTATAAACCCTTACTTTTTATATATACTTTTTTTAATAGAAGTTACAATGCAACGGCTCTATGTACCACAGCAATTTGAACGTTTGAATTTGAAATTGTTTGAACAGAGGCTTAGCAGTTGGTACACAGCTGTCAATCCAATTTGAGGTTGAAAATTATAATTGCTAATTTGAAAGATAGCTTCTTCGCAGTTCACTATTGGATTTGGAAATCGCATGCCCACTTTTGTATTTTCCCCGCAAGGCACCCTAATAGCTTTGTTTGAATTAGAGGACACTGGAGGGAAACATCAACCAAATGAAAGAAAACGGAGAGAATGAGAAAGTAGAGAGAAAACGGGGAGACAGAGATGAGCTTGAAAAGGTAGGGTGGTTTCTCTCCCCAAATGAAAAGAAAACGGGGAGATAAGTACAAAAGCTTTATATGGTTCCAAAATTATCCATCAATGTTTGATCACAATTTTTATTCCTGGATTTTTAACTTGATAATATTGAATCTTCTATCTTCTTGTTTTTCTTGCTAACGCACTTGAGTTCTCCAATCAGGAATCACGTGAAAACACAACACTCGACAAATTTTTTTCTTAAAAAAATTAAATTTATGGTTATTTCCGTCACGCAGTTTGTTTGACAAAAGATACATACCAAAATTCTTCCCGACAAGGGAATAAGCTAGACATAAATTATACTCGATTCAATAGTGCAGTAAAATGGGCTATTAATTTGAAAATCAATAATATAGAAGAACCAATTACTAGAACTCTAGAAGTCTTCCTTTCGGCCGTCTCTCTAAGTTGCTTTACCACTCCATTCACTTTACAATTCTGATATTCTTACTATTAAAAATGTATACACCTCTTCATACTCTTCTCCATATCATTCACATCTTTAAAAAAGATGTCAACAATACATATATCCCTAAAAAAAACGTATGATGATCATTTTTGTTCACTTTAAGGTGGTGGCAGACTGGCAGTGACACCGGTCCACCGGACCAGCAAAACACAATGAATTCATCTGAGAAGAATCGAAGTTAGGAGAACTAAAATATATACATTATGGTCTCAGAAAACCCACTTCCCAGGTCAGCAATACATTGAATCAAGCTTAGAAAAGAAAGCCGTGGAGACTTCCCTGACGATCCAGTTGAAGGTAACATATATATATCTACATAACTGGGTGGCTAAAAAAGAGTAAGACTCTATAACCTCATACTATTAACCTCCTACTATATCAGAAAGATGCAAATCACTGATAAATATGTTACATAATACGAAGGGAAGTGGATATTAGACACATTATCTCTGTTAGCATAGACAATATAACTTATTAAATATCATCATTTCTCGCTTCACTCCATCTCATTTGCACACAGTCTTAAGCCTCTTTGCCGCTTGGACAAATCCCACAATGACCTGCAACTCGTCCATTTGCTTCAAAAGGAAAAAACACAATTTCAGACTATAATAATAGCCAAATACTTGTCGAAGTTCTACATCAAACTTCTGGAAGCTCTTGAGCATATACACCGCTATTAACATTTAAAAGCAATGCCTTATCCTTTGGGTAGATTTTAGTCGCATGTTTGTACCATAGTCACAACACATTGCCAGGAACTAAAGCTCAATCTATTATGGAAACACTATAATATGGAGAATCTGATAAATTAGTTTACTACTCTTTGGAAGAGATTGGAGTCAGTTCACCAATACAAAAACCTCATTTAGGAACTGTAGCAGATTTCAATTTCAATGGTTACTAGTAAGACACATGTTGCAATGATTACTAGCAAGACAAAAAATATGCAATCACTAAGTTTTAGATACCTGGGACATGAAATGCCTCTGAACAACATCTACTAGCTGCTCTTTTGATGGGTTTGGAACGGCATCCACCTACAAAACCATTTTAGAAGTCAGTACTACCTAAACACACTCACACACTGCCATCAGCATCTTTCCCGGGAGGATTGTAAACAAACAGATAGTTGTAGAAATTTACTAGATTAAAATGTCGCCAATATCTCCACAATGCAGCCATCTCCAGTTTGCTCAAGTCAACCTTCTACAGAAAATATTAAAAAATAATGTTAATAGATAAAATATGAAGAAATAACTTTCCTACTATGCCAGTGGGTGGGGAAATAAATTATGAATAAAAAACATTAAAGTTGATATACCGTGGACCCATGAGGCATGGAAACGGACCCCTTAGACTGTGAATCACCAGAGAAGGACCTACTCATAGTCTTGTGAGATGATCCCAATGATCTATGCATTCTGTGCCTCGATTTGTGGGACTTCTGTGTGTCGTCCGATGCTGAGAAATCAGAGATAGCACAAAAAATCAGAAAAAGTGGTGGGGCCAATAAAGTTAAAGAAGTAAGACACTAGAACTTAGAGATAGCAAAAGCAAAAGGGGAAGACACAACGGATCCAATGTTACCAACCTATGTCACTTTCTAAACTCACGGACATGGAAGCCAAAACAACAATTAATTAAAAATATCACAGCAATCCGATATATGCCTACATTCAGTACTGGGTGTACACACAAGTAGGAATTACACAAACATATATTATATTCCAGGAGAAAGCAAAATGATAAACTTGTTTGTTAGTCTTTATTGAGATTGCCTTAAGATAAAACACAATACCAGTGCCAGTCAGCATGAAAGACAATTAGAAGCAGAAAAGTGTAAACTCACCCATATCTGAACCATTCCACTGCACATTTTCAAATTCAAGGTCATCATCTTCCTCATTACCGGTGGGTGCTTCAATCACACTAAGAGCATTCCTCTGTAGCTTCACTTCAATACCATTTGTAAGAACCTGCATTTGTTTATACCAAGCACAATGTAAAATATTCGTCTAGCCTACAACAAATGCCACCCTAGTTTCAGAGAATCTAAGCTCATAAATAAAATTCAGAATTCAAATTCAAATCTGCCAAAAGAAAGCCCCCAAGACAAGATAGATTTCCACGTGAATTGTCAATATAAGATCTATAATCAATCAGTTTTTGCATACACAGACACAAGTTAGAGAGAGAGGGAGAAGTGGGGGAAAAAGACAAATCAAGTATGAAGCATTTTATAATTCAACATTTAACAAATATCACTGATTCTGATCTAAGTAAGATAAATATTACCGTCTTATCCACAACGGGAATAAAACGTGTCTATGCAATTCAGTAATAATAGCCATATCATAACATAAGCTTAATCTATATACAAAGGACTTCTGCATTCAGGATATAAATCATAATTCATCAACCATAAGTACTTATTTCATAAATTTTTCGGGGGGCATAAAAGAGGCATAATCAGAACATTCATGTAACTTATTACCCAAAAAAAATTAAATGCATGTAACTAT
Source organism: Ormosia semicastrata (assembly GCA_029884595.1). Classification (NCBI taxonomy): domain Eukaryota; kingdom Viridiplantae; phylum Streptophyta; class Magnoliopsida; order Fabales; family Fabaceae; genus Ormosia; species Ormosia semicastrata. The sequence continues at coordinate 7,115,289 of JAQQTO010000046.1, read as the reverse complement.
TGGGTATGTAACGAATAACAACAATCCCAAATAAAACATCCTCGTCAGTCTGAGAAAAATCCAGTAGCGAAGATAATTTAAAAAAGGAAATAACGCCAAAAGGGGGTAAAATATCCGATTCTGAGCTCAGACCTCAAATTACCAATACCAAAACCAAAGCAAAGATCATTTAATTTACTTCCTTCGATGAGTAAAACCAAATAAAAGACCCAATCCACAAATGATCCTTATAAAGCATCTCATAAAACACCAGATCCAGTAAAGAAATAAGACATGCAATGGATACCCATAAGTAAAGATTGAAAATTGTGACTCAAAACGTATATAAAGGAATAAATTCTATTCAAACTGCAACATGAAGAACCCAATAGTTGGAAAAATCCAAATTAAAAGATGAGCGTGAATGATTTGGATAAGAATTCATGCGGTAGGGTTTAGAAACAGATTTAAAGCTTTTGTATTAGTTGAAAAAATGTAAGATACCTGCAATCAACAGGGGCTTCAGAGCAATAAATTTAATCAGAAATTGGAGTTGTGACGAAATAGCAATAGAATAGAAATAACAAAATTGACCAGCATAAGACAATGCTTAATTATATCATAGTTAAAATATAATAATGCAAATAAACCACATTAGTAACCCAAAATTAGAATAAGGTAATTCTGAATATCAAGGCCCATTTCCGTGGTTAAACCAAATTGGTGGAGAAATTTACCAGCCAATGCCACCCGCCTAGCCCAACGGCCTTCTTAACCACACCTTGGAGACCAACGAGCACCGATTTGGTGCGGTTATTTCCAGTTACCACCACCTTGGTGTGACGAGGGAGCACAGACAGCTCCTCTTCGCTGCTATCTCCACAGCTCTGCAACTGCGAGAAGCCACCATTGACGGAACTTTCCATTGCTTCCAGCATTTCCACCTTGAACTAAGGAACCAATTTAGCCGGTGAAAAAAACTTGTGAAAGCTCCAAATTCAAATATCAAAATTGCATTCGTACGGAAGATCATGCATTGCTGATGATGTGTGTGCGAATTTCAGGAGCAGAGAAGATAGGATAGAGGAGAAATTTGGGAAATTCTGCAGAGAGAAAAACACAGATAGAGAGAGAGAGAGAGAAAGAGGATGAGTGAGAGTGACTGGTATTGTTTATTGGTGTGTTGGTATGAATCCCGACGAGATGAAATGCGCCAATGAATGAGTGCCACGTTACCAAGGGGAGAGTGAGCTCTTTAATCATGCCCTTGGAGAGAGCCGAGGTTACGGCATGAACATGATGCAATACCACTTGCGGGTTTGGTTTTCAGGAGTTACTCCACTTCACACTTTGACCTCACTATCACTAACTATTAACTATTCTATTAACCAAAACTATCCCCACTTTCTTTGCAATTACCCAATTCTCCTTTCTTTCTCTTTTTCCCTCCAATTTCACTTTGTCCTATCATTTTATTCCAATAAAAAACCAAAGTTATATAATAACCAGTAATCACCACTCTCAAAATGATATCTTGTATGATGGATATTATAAATTGGATTTTTTTTTTCAATTCCCTTAATCTGTTTTTATATATCTATTTTATTATTTACTCATATTATTTAATTAAATTAATAAAAACATGATAATAAATTAATAAAATTTAAAAAAAAATAACTCTTCTCAAAATTAGAACTAAGTTTTATTTTTATAATTTTATATCTTAGATAGTCTTTCAGGCTGAGATTCCGAATTTGATGGATTAGCGAGGCTCTAGTCACTATATATTTTTGTCCTAGAAGAAGTAATTTCTGTAAATTTTAAAATTTAGCTGACGATGGGTTAAATTCAGTCCAGAGATAAACTCAATTGGCCAAGTACTGCATACTACTACTTGTCAATTATAATTACCATAGAAATTAGAAAGAGAGTTACTTGCTAAAGATAAATGCTTTGTCCGTTTTTAACATGAAGGACTGTAATGATATTTATGGTCAACTTTCAATTACAAAAAATATCAACTTGTGATTATTTGCAAATGCAATAATTTATTTATACATCTACTGTTATAAAAAGAAACAACAAATAGAAAACAAATAGAAAAAATAGAAAACAAATACATCCACTGTAATAATAGTTCTTTCTGAATCAAAAAATAAAAAATAGAGAAAGGGGGGAGTGGCCATTTTGTAAAATGAGAGGATAAGGCAAAAGAATTGAAAGTACAAATGAAGTAGTAACGTATAATGGAGAACGTAAACGGACACCCGAAATTCATAGGAGGGCCCCACTTTCACAGAAGGCTGTACCGTCGGTGTTGTCCTATCCAATCCAGCACGGGAAATTCTAACTCACACGCTCTTATCTCACGCACCTAACCCCTCCCTCCCTCCCTAACCCAGTCACCCTCACACTGTCACATTGCCAAAACAAACATAATAAAAAGACCAAATAATTAAATTTGATTTTGTTAATAACAATTATCTTGTCTCTTTTTTCTCTCCCGCCTATTACCTGCACCTTATTTTCCCGCCACAAGGGAGCAACATAAGCCGTGGATCTAGGATGAGCCTTGTGGCTAATCCAGCCGTTAGATTTAGTGAAGGAAAAGAAAATGGAATCTTACAGGCAAGAGAAGAGAAACTCAAGAAAAGCAGACATGTCCTCATAACATGTGTCCTGCTACCCGGTATTTATCATCGTAATAATTACAATTCTTATATTTTTACATAAAATATATATATATATATATTTTTATATTTTATTTAATATTATTTATTATATATATTTTTTTATTATTATTTTTCATTTAATCACATATTTTAAAAAATATATAAATAATACTTGCACTTTTTTTTAAGATATAAAATAATAATTTTCCTAATCATAATAAAGTTGAAAAAGGAGAGACCTTAACCTTTTTGACAGACACCAAAACTAAAAAACGTTTTGGACACCATTGGAAACAAAGGTGGATTGGTAGGAAGGTACATTGGCAGGAAGGTACCTGCGTGTGATCATGCGAATGATTTGCTTATTCATTGGTTGAAACATGAATTCAAACCTTGTCTAGAACGTTATTCGCTTCACTCTCCACACTTCCACAGTTACACTTTCTACGGAGCGCTTTAAAAAAGTTTCATGGTAATAATAATGGACGTAATCAGACAATATTATCATCTAAATTATTGTGATTATATCCATTAAAATATTCGACTTTGACGGGAGTGAACTGTCTTCACCCAACATTCCTCATTAATTATCCTCCCAAATTATCTCAAATTAAGTCATTATACCAGTATATTCTTGAAATTTGCAATAGAAATAGTAAAATAATAAAAAATGTTTTACGTATAATTTATATATATAAATTATATTTATACTTTATGTTAAGTTATATTTATACTATATATTAATATGAGAGAAATATTAAATTAATTTATATGTAATTATAATATTTTTACAGAATACAAAATAAATTTATAAATAAGATAAAAATTGAACATATAAAAATTAGAAAGTTAGATAAATAATGAGACTTTAAAACAATGAACAATCTCTCAAAAATATTTCATCTATGCTTTTTTATTTATAAAAAATTACATCTTCTTACATACTTACAAATTTACAAGGTTCATGTCTCTTTATTCGTGATAACTACTTCAAACTCAATAAGGATGAATCTATTTGGTGAACCTGGATTAGTTGGGTTTTGGTTGTCTCATTTTGAGATAGAGATAATGGTGGCTGTTGGGTTGTGGCCTGTGGGTTTTCAAGGGAACAAAAAGGTTCGTGACTAGGGTTGTTTTATAGTACTCCCTATAGTCAATAGAGTATGGATACTCATTGATTTTTACTTAATATCATAAGTTATTATAATTTATAATAATTTATTTCAAGTAACCATCAATATATTTTGAGTAACCACCAATATCTCAAACATGGGTCTGGCATGGGCACACCACGAAATTAGATGCAAATGATGACCATAGTACAGAGAAGCATGGGCTCACAATGGCGGAGGTGAGGATGGCGGTGCGCGGTTGGGCTGACAACAGAGCTCTGGGTACGACGTGTGGTGGTGCAAGGTTTGGTTGATCTGAGGTGAGGGCCGGGATTTGGTGACATGGTGGTTTACGATGGCTGAGCGGAGGATACACGTGGGTGGATGCAGAGCGGTGGAAGGTGGTGTGTAGTAGCTTAGGTGGAGACAGGGAGGGGCGGTTCAAGGAGTCTGGTCGCTGGATTTTTGTCAGTGGCAGATATCATCCCGGCGTCGCACTCTCCGACGAACTCCCCAATGGCATCTTCGGCAACCCAATCCACCTCTGACCCTTTACCTCCACTTCGACGCCCTCTCCGCACTCTCAATTTGACTCAAACAAGATTTAGTGGTATAAAAGAGGTGAAGAAAGTATAAAAGATAAGGGAAAAAGAGAGGCGAAGAGAGGTGGGTCAAATCAACGTATGGGGAACATTGTCAGTGCGGCAAGGGAAAAGAGATGAAGGAAGACAAAGTATAAAAGACAGAGGGAAAAAAGGCCGACGACGAGTTTGTGCAATTTCTTGATGCACTTGGTCAACTTGTTCAATCGATTGCCAGTGATGCATGCCAACGGTAGATTAGTTTTTGCTTTATTAATCAATGGCTATAGCAATAAGGAGGATGGATACTCCTTTGAGTATCGTAAAATTACCCTTACGACTAACATGCTAGCAGAGCAAAACTTTTGTAATGTGTAGGAAGGCTTTAATGTAGCCAGGGACGCTTGTTTCAAGGAGATAAATTTGGAATCAGATTCAAGGGAGGGAGTCCTTGCTTGCAATTGAGCACGGAGAACTGGATGATCATGTATACGGTGTAAGATCAATTCTATACATTTGTTTTGTAGTTAATTTGTAAGAAAAATGTTATTTTTATTAAAAAAAATTACTTTTTAAACATGCATAATCGTTTGGATAGGATTGTGAAAAAAAAATAGAATATAAAAAATCAAATTTCTATTTTTAATTAGAGAGGATTTCTAAGGTACTAATATTTTTTTAAAGGTTTAGTAATCAGGTGAATTGTAAAGCATTTATTATTAATTATTTTTAAATATTTATTATCAATTAAACATTTAATGGATGTTTAACAATTTATCTTAAGTATCAAATCCGTCAAGATACTATAAAAATTCTCCTTTAATTAGAAGCAGAAATGAGTGTCTTCTTAAAAAATTAATTTTAGGAGAGATATAACAAAAAGAAATAAAATAAAAAGTACTTTTTATAATTATATCTAAATATAAAATAATTTTTATTTTTCATAAAAACCTCTAAAAGAAATCAATATTTTGTGCTATCTTAATTTTTTTTTCAAAGCCTATGAGCACGCATATAAGAATATCTACTATCAATTTAGTAGTTTGATCGAGAAATTTCAACAAATAGCTAGATTTTCTCTTCAATAAAGAGACATCAGTAACCTATTAAAGCAGATATGTAATATGTAATATTAATAATTTAGTCTATGAAACATATAATTGATGTATGAGTTTAAGAACCTTCTATTCTCTTGTTTCTTCCTTTCATATTTCTCTTGTTTCTTCCTTTTATATACTCCACATCACATGGCGAGCGGAGAAAGTTCAATAGCAATTGATTAATTAATAAACAAACAAGGATTTCAGTATATATATACATATATATATATATATACATATACATATATATATATATATATACACCAAAGTATTGTGAGTAGTAATATTCTCATTAATTAATAATAGAACTGAACAATACAGTTTTATGAAAAAAATACAGTTTTATTACACTATTTAATAATTTATAGTTATCTTTTAAAAAATATAAAAAAATGTCTTTTTTATAAGAAAATAATAATTTTAATTTATACTAAAATTATACATTTTATATTTGTAAGTAATAGTTAATTTTCTAAATTATGAATTATAGTAAAATATAAATTATTACTTTAAGTATTATAAATAAATAATATATACATAAAATTTGAGTTTTAATAATATACTATTAAGAACTTAATTTAAATACGAAATCTTTGATTACGAGGACTTGGGCCATAAGGGAAGTCCAAAAGTATGAGAGATCTCTAACATTGAGTTAAGTGTACATCTTGACCAAAAATTTTAAGACAATGAGTCTATGAGTCTTCCTATTTATATGCTCTTCACTCAACTCATTTTTTACCAATGTGAGACTTCAACACTCATACTTTAATTTTCAACATTCTCTCCATCAAGTGTGAGTCGAAACATTAGTATACTCCCCTTCAAGTGGAAGCGAATCTGAGTATTCACAGAATTACCAACCAAGACTAAACTTTTGTCAATGTGCTCCACAACATAGGTTATGAACAAACTTGAGTACCAATCACCGTCTTCAAATACTTGGCACAAACGAACCATTAACTCTGATACCACTTATTGGGTCATAGGAGGAGCCCAAAAGTATGAGAGATCTTCATTAATGGGATAAACGAGAAACCACAATAGTGGGTCTGACGCCACATCTTGATAAAAAAACTTAAGACAATAAGTTTATAAGTTTTCTCAATGTTAGAATTTTCTAAGTTTGAGCTTATATTGATTTATGCATTTTGTTTTATTAAAACGAGTTGAATGGATAGTTTAATATTTTTCTTAGAAGTCCATATTAATTATGTGATCCATTATGGGTTTGAGAATCATCATGTTTATTGTCATTGTGCTCAGTGTTGGATTGTTATGTAGGTTATGTAGCCTGTTTATGATTGATGGACTAGGTTACTTATATATTATATAAAGGGCAGGGTCCTTACTCCATTCTTAGCACGTCTTGATTATGCACAGCTGTTATGTAGCCTGTTTATGATTGATGGACTAGGTTACTTATATATTATATAAAGGGCAGGGTCCTTACTCCATTCTTAACACGTCTTGACTATGCACGGCTCCATCGAAGTGACAGTTAGAAATACAAATGGTTGGAGTAGTAGATTACCTGAGGTATATAAGTGTGTATGCGCTTCTGCTAAACAAATTAGTGAGATCACTTCTTATTAATATGTTTTCAAGAGGTACGCAATTAATCAATATTACCTATTTTGTTATGATTATAGTGCTCTAATTCTTAATATATATATATGCTGCAAAAGCTTTGGTGTGAAATCAAAATGGATTATACTAGATTTAGAACCCTAAAATTAATATTAATTTTTTTCTAAATTACTTGAAATTTGGGATTTAGGGTTTGTCAAATTCCCATTTGGGATTTAGGGTTTGTCAAATTCCCAATATTCAGATCAAACAATTGATTATTTTGATTGCAAAGTTTTGTGGGTTTCATTCCCTGTTACAAGAATTTCAAACACAAATTTTTTTTGTTAGGTTGAAACTGAACCTGTTGAATCTGGGTTTAGTTTTGAATTTCGATTTTATGAGATAGATCGAAATTGTTGGGTTTGAATGAATCTTTGTGATGGAGATAAAACCGATGATGAGAGATAACATTTTTTTTTGGATAAATTTCAAACCTTCTTCAAACTTTCCTGATCCTTGAATTTGGATTGTTGGGTTTGGATTTTTTTTTTTTTTTGCTGTGTTAAAACCATACCCGAACTAAGGTTAGAGGACGAGAATGGCTAGGTCGCCGTAGCATGAAACTTAGGCGTTTGCCATTAATGGTGGATCAGAGTTTTCTGTCGGGTTGCTGTAGATTGCGAAAGAGAAAAGCTTTTCCCCTTGGTGAGGCGCTGCGAGTCGCGAGTCAATTTTTCTATCATTCACGTGAAAATCTGGCAAGGAGGGGCTTTTTTCAGCCACTGCAAATGCAACCCACAAGGGCGCCATGGTTATTGCTTGATGCAGCGAAAGGAATAAGGAGACGGGAAAAGGCAGAGATTGCCTCTACCATAGTTGCTGCGCATTGTACTCCACAAAAAAGATGAATGCACGCGGTGCTTCATGCTGCTAAGAGATCCAGCGAGAAAGGAGATGGGCAAAGAGCCTCTGCCATGGCTGCCACGCAACCAGTTGAAGCGGCCATGGAAGCTGCTCATAGTGCAGAGTTGAGCGGAGAAGACGAGGCCAATATGGTCTCTGGTTGGTACTTGCCCAACCGCACGCGCCTTTCGTGCAGATCTGACAAGATGGAAGAAGATGAATACGCTGGTCTGACCTGCATTCTCCAAACCAAGTCATCTGACCTAGTTTTCTTTTAAGAGTCATTTTAAAAAATTAATAATAAAAACAAAGTGGAAATTAGTTTACATTTCTGAATCTTTTTTATTATATTACCCTAATTATTTAAAATAACTGTAAAATTATAATTACCTTTTCATGGTGTTTAAATCTCTTGGATGTACTTTAAAATATGTTGAAAATTGTGGATGCACAAAAGAATGATTTTTTGCGCAATTGTTTATCCTTATTGGGGACTCTATTTATTGAGTAGGTGTTTACCGTCACCCTAGTTCACTTATAAAATTAATGGAGTTATCTGTTAAATATTATTTTTTGGGATATTGTGTCATTTGAATTGATTTATGAGTTGACTCACCCACAGAGAGTTAATTCATTAATTAATTAGTTGTGACATATATTTTGAGATGTTTTGATAAGAAAAATGCTTTTGTTCATATGTGTTAAATTTTTTGGACTGTTGTTATTATATGGAATATTCTTTACCCACAAGTGGGTTTATTTCCATATGAGCTAGATCCCTGTTTTGACAATTATTATTGCTATTTATTGCCCATGTTATCATTCTTTCTTATATAATTTTTGTTTAAAAAGTTTATTTTCTTTAATAACACAATTAATAATGTCAATTTTTCTGCCTTACTTGAAAATTTATCATGAGACTTAATCATGTTTTCATAATATAAATCTTGAATTTATATAATCAATATTAATATTTAACTTTTCATATAAGCATAAAAGAGAATGAGTTGTTAACACTACAAGAAATTCATAAATTAGCGACGGAATTTTGCGAGGAAAATTTTTTCTCGCAACTTCCTCGCTAATCAGAAAGGGAACTGCGAGGGATTAGCGAGGAAAAAATATTCCCTCGCTAAATTTTAAAAAAATTCAAGAGGGAAACAGCCACTGAATAGCGAGGTAATTGCGAATGAATTATTTTCCTCTCTAAACTCAGCGAGGGAATTGCGAGAGGTAATATATTCCCTTACTAAATCAGCGAGGGAATAGCGAGGAGAGATGTTCCCTCACCAAAATCAACGAGGGAATAGCGAGGAAGTATGTTCCCTCACCAAAATCAGCGAGGTAATAGTGAAGGAATATGTTCCCTCGCCAAAATCAGCGAGGGAATTGCGAGGTAAGTTTTTCCCTCGCTAAATTGACGAGCTAATTGAGAGGGAATTGCGAGGGAATAATTTCCCTCGCAAAGAAAAGGACCGTCCCGCTCGGTTAAGAGCCAAAACATTTCGTTTAGGTTAGAAATCAAATCCCCTTTCCCCTCCACATCTCCTTCCCACCCACAGCACCCGAGACGGCCTTCCCTTCCACCACCTTCCTCGGAGCTAAGCACAACAACCAAGCAACGCAAGTGAAATCCCCTTCTTTTGCAGTGGCGCCAGTGACGAGCAACCACGCAGCCACAGCAACGCGACTTCTTAATGGTAAGCCTTCTTCCATTTGTCTTCTTTAATTTTCTTCTTTCTTCCACCTGTTCCCTCATGTGTTTTCTGCAGAATCTCACACTCACGTAGCACTCATTCCTTTTTTATCCACATACAAAAACATTCCTCTGCTCTCATACTCACTCGCATGATCATTGCCATTAGAAATAGCCATTTTCCCTAATAATTATGTTAGAAATAGCAAATATACAAATTAGATGGTTTTGGTGAGGAAGAGTGCATTTAAAAGGTGTTTACTTTGACATTGGACTGGAAAAAATGCAGAGAACTAGGGATTTATGTGGGTTCTGAGATTGTATATCGTTACTGCTTTATTTTTGTGGCCATGGTAGCACATTCGATGGACAATGATGTCCCATTTGCATGTGCACCAAATGGACAAAATTAAGCATGCGTTTGTCAGAGGTCTATAGTTTAATTGTGATAATTATAGAGTTCGTAAGGACTGCTGAGTAGACACTAATATAGGTCCAAAGTCCTGCACTATAATTCTCAGGAAATGAGAAGAAAATGATTTCAGTACTTCTAATTGTATGGACAAGTACTTTGTCCTATATATGGGGTGGAATTTGCAAACGAAACATTATTAGTGATTGGATTTTAGGCACAGGGTAGCTTTTTAGCTGAGATGGCAATAAGCCAATGCTTGATGTAGTGGTTAAAGATAAAACTTTTCCCATACAAGCCAAATCATGACACTGCTTATGCTATTTGCATTATTATTCCTTCTGTGAATAAAACTTATTTCAATGAGAGATAATGGAGCAAGTATAAAACAAGAATAACACAACAATGGTATCTGGTGCCACCCAATCTTGTAGGTAAATGTGTACACACTACATAGGCAAAACCTACTGCCCCACGATTTCATAGGGTTGCTTGTCCCCTGATTCCCCAAGACTTTATAATAATTGTGCATTATGAGGTTAATGGATACTAGGATCCATGCTAATCCACCAACTCCCCTTTTCATTCTCCTATGCTTCTGATGTGATAATATAACAATAATAATACTGAGGCCAAATAACCTTTTTGTTCCTTCACTTCTTTTAAAATTGTAATCCAATTACATTCATCCTTCTCGAAAATTAATTTGGTCATTCATCAGTAATTTGCTATTAATAGTAATTTCCTAACAAACTAGAAATTTTGACTTATTGCCTCCAAGCTGTCGTCTCTTTACTCTCTCTTTTCCCACTTTTAGAAATCATATAAAATCTAAACTCAAAATTCATGATGTGGTAATCTGGTTCCATTTGAAACAGATGGTCCTTTTAGTCTGCCATTTGATCTGTATCTTCAATCTTCATATCCATCTTTACAATCTACAAATAACAAATTGCCCACACAATCATACCATTGTTGCTACAAAATTAGTACAGTTGAGCCCTACCAATAGGTTCAGGAGAGGTTGCCTTATCATTTTCTTGTACAAAGCTGTAAACTGATTCCTAAACTACTCTTATTGTTTTTATTTGGAGAATTTGATTGGCCTTGACCTACTGTTGTCTCTTGGTTCTCTTCAAGATATGCTCGTCTCAAATGATTAAGTTGTAGTAGTGGTTTTGTCTTTCATAAAATGTTTAGTTTTTGGCAATTTCAGTGTTGCATTAGTAAATCATGTTCACTGCTATTCCAACTCCAAGAAGTCAAGGTGGTCTCAACCGTGAGCCCCATTCCATGTCCCAAAAGCAACAACAATCTCATGCTTTAACTGTAACCCAACCCATGATGGTTGCTCCTTTACATCCTTGACGACCTTAATTAATTTTCCAAATCATCCTTTGCAGATTGCAGTTGTCCCTCTAACAACGTGAGCCCCAATAATGCACATCCTAAATTTGATGAATCATTGAATTCAACCATCATGTTCCAAATCATTGTTCAGAACCTAATATTGTAGTATAGAGTTTAATCAATTAAAAAACACGTAATCACTCTTATATCAGAATAAGAAATAATCTCATATTCTGAGTATGAAATATCTCGTAATCTTATAAAAAAAATTCTAATTCTACTAACGTCTCTACACTTTAATAAACCATATCATATATCCTACTCAAGCATCATCTAAATAATTATCTTAATATTTAATAAAAATATTAAATTAAATATATTTAATATCTTAAAAATATAAAAAGCATTAATACTTGCTTCTATGATTATTTGAAAAATTGGTTAGGACTTAGGAGGACTTAGAATTCTTTTACCATATAACCTCATCAAAGGATCTATTTTTCCTGTTTTTGTTAATATCTTTTTTTTTCCTTATCATCTCCTTCTGAGTTAGTTAAGCTCTTTCTTCCTTTATCAGCAACTAAGGACTCGTACAAGACAACTATTATTGGACTACATAAAGTATATCGACTACAAGCATTAATACAAAACCCAAATACAATTGTACCCTGTCTAGTTCCTTTCCTCTTTGTCCTCTTTCTGTCATAATTTTTTTTTCAAAAAAAAAGTAAAATAAGATTGGTAATCCTAGAAAAGCCCACAAGAAACAATAAAAACATGCATGCCTTTTGTGATTTATTTAAAATTTGCATGGTTATGTTGAGGATAATAAGAAAAGCAAGAGACGAAGCTTACGCTCAAAGTTTATGTTGGGCCTCTTTCTTCTTCTTGTATATATTTAAAATTGTACTTACTTAAAGAAGGTTTTTGCGTCATAAACTTGCTTTTACTATTCTCTCTCTACATGGTTGAGTTGAGCTTATCTTGTTTGATTGTATATTTGGCTGAGTTGTCAGATTAGTGATCTTACTATTAAAGAAGCTATTAGTATTTTTAGGATTCAAACCATTCCAAAAAGTACTTAAATTCTAGCCTAAAAAGGCTAATTTTCATGGACGCACCAAATGTACATTGTAACTCATAAAATTTTGAAATTTTATAGGAAGATAGATCTCTCTCATATCTTTCCAATGCCACAAATCTCACCTCATTTGGCTAAGTGTATCTAAAGTTATGCGATATTTCGCAGAAGCAAAAATAAGGAATTCATTGATTCACCCGTTTCTGTCCTGAATTAAAACTGCAACTGGGAACAAATTACACATTGGAAAATTCTGAAATTTTCCAGGAAAGAAGCCTTACATGTTAGCTTCAAAATGCCACTAGTTTCACGTAAAATGGACATTGGAGCAGGAAGTTATGCAATCTGGTTTACTGTCTACTAGAATGCATTTTCTGCAGAATCCAACTCTGATTCAAACAGAAACTGGTGCAAATTAGCTACGTGGAAAATTCTGAAATTTGTACCACACGTAGCCCTATGTCTTAGCTTTAAAATGACAAAAAATCATGTCATTCCGATGTCTGTAACTCAAGTTATGTGACAAACATCACTAGCTATCAGGATAGCTCGTTTTTCTTGTTTAAGGGAGTCTTTGCTGGTTTTCTGCATCATGTTGCATAAAACAACCGAAAATCACATTCCTAAACCTCCCCAAAGGTTTTCCACCTCTAAGCATAATTAGTTCTCTAGCCGATTAGAGTTTTTCAATAATCAGTTAAAGTCCCTAATAATCTGTTTTCTAAAGATGCCTAACTCTAGGTTCGACCTGTAGGGAACCAAGTATAGGTTCGACCCGTAAGGAACCAACTCTAGGTTCGACCTCACTTGCTTGAGGGAACCAACTCAATAGGCTCAACCTCACTTACTAGAGAGAACCAACTCACTAGGCTCAACCTCACTTGCTTGAGGGAACCAATTCACTCTTGCTACTACCCCATTTCAACTCAACTTATTGAAAGAGTAAAGTATTTACCACAAAACTTACCTATGAACTCAACTTTAACTATTAAAGGAGTTACTAGTATTTATAAGATTCAAACCATCCCAAAATATCTCCAAAACTTGCCTTAAAAGATTGATTTTTAAGATTGCACCAAATATGCATCTTAACTCATAAAATTCTAAAATTTTATGGGAAGATAGCTCTCTCTTATATCTTTCCAATGCCGCAAACTTCACCTCATTTGGATAAGCGTATACAAAGTTATGCGACATTTTTCAGAAGCAAAAACAGAGGATTTACTGGTTCACCCGTTTCTGCCCTGACTTAAAACTGCAACTGGGAACAAACTACACATAGGAAAATTATGAAATTTTGCAGACAAGAAGCCTTACATGTTAACTTTAAAATGCCACTGGTTTCATGTGAAATGGACACCGGAGCAGAAAATCATGCAATCTGGTTTACTGGCTTCCAGAATACATTTTCTGCAGAATCTGCCTTGGATTCAAACCAAAACTGGTACTATTGGGCTTGGTGTAAAATTCTAAAATTTTTATCACACGTAGCCCTATGTGTTAGCTTTAAAATGACACAAAAATCAGGTCATTCTGATGTCTGTAGCTCAAGTTATGCGACAAACATCACCAGCTGTCAGGATAACTCATTTTTCTGGTTTAAGGGAGTCGTTGCTGGTTTTTTGCATAATGTTGCATAAAATAACCGAAAATCACATTCCTAAACCTCCCCAAAGGTTTTCCACCTCTAAGCATAATTAGCTCTCTAACCGATTAGAGGTCTTCAATAATCAGTTAAAGTCTCTAATAATCTATTTTCTAAACATGTCTAACTCTAGGTTCGACCCGTAGGGAACCAACTCTAGGTTCGACCTCACTTGCTTGAGGGAACCAACTCAATAGGCTCAACCTCACTTACTTGAGAGAACCAACTCACTAGGCTCAACCTCACTTGCCTTAGGGTACCAATTCACTCTTGCTACTACCCCATTTCAACTCAACTTATTGAGAGAATAAAGTATTTACCACAAAACATGTCTATCTAACTCAACTTTAACTATTAAAAGAGTTACTAGTATTTCTAGGATTCAAATCATCCTAAAATACCTCCAAAACTTGCCTAAAAAGGCTGATTTTCAAGATTACACCAAATGTGTATCTTAACTCATAAAATTCTGAAATTTTATGGGAAGATAGCTCTCTCTCATATCTTTCCAATGCCACAAACCTCATCTTATTTGGCTAAGCGTATCTAAACTTATGCTACATTTTGCAGAAATAAAAATAGGGAATTCACTGATTCACCTGTTTCTGCCCTGACTTAAAACTGCAACTGAGAACAAAATACACACAGGAAAATTATGAAATTTTGCAGGCAAGAAGCCTTACATGTTAGCTTTAAAATTCCACTATTTCATGTGAAACGGACACCGGAGCAGGAAGTTATGCAATCTGGTTTACTGGCTGCCAGAATGCATTTTTTACAGAATCCAAGTCTGATTCAAACCAATATTGGTACTGTTTGGCTTGGTGTAAAATTCTGAAATTTTTACCACATGTAACCCTATATCTTAGCTTTAAAATGCCACAAGAATCAGGTCAATCCGATATCTGTAACTCAAGTTATGCGACAAGCACCACAGTATAAAACTCGGGTCTTGTCACGATTCTCGCAAATTCGGTATTGCATAATCTTGGTTTCTAACCATGTTCTAATCCTCAAATCATAGATTCTAAGTGTTTTCCAATCCTAATCATGGTCTCTAATCACGTTAGGATCATTAAACACTAATTTAACTCATCAATGATGGATTTAAACTCAAACTTCCAACTAAAACCCTACTTTTTTCCAACTAATCATTAAAAAGGAAACTATGGATTCTAAGGCCTCCAATCAATCAACTAACTAGTATCTAACTTATTAAACTTAGATTATGATCAAAGTCAATCAATCACAACCTATTTCTTATTTTTCTCCAATCCATTTCTAAGATTCTCTATAATGTACCAAAATGGTTGGTTTGACCCATAAATGACTATCTAATACTTATTAGACTAAAATTATCCGAACTTAATTCTTGGAAGCAAGAATCAAGCTAAGAGCTAGGATTTTGCTCTCCAAATCCAGTTTTCTATTCCAAATCTCTAACCCTCATTCAAAAGAATAGAAATCTCCTACCTTTAGGTGATGACCAACCTTGGAGCCTTGCTTTCTCTTCTTTTCCTCTTCCCTTCCTTTCTTCTCCTTTCTCTCTTTCTCCCCTTCGTTTCTCTGTTTCTGTCTATTCTATTCTTTTCTTTTTTGTTTTCTCGTCTGGGGTCGTGGGTTAAGGGGAAAATCGGAACTTAAGTTCCAAAGTGTTAGAACTTCTACATGTTACTAACACTTGAATTATACTAATTCAAGTTTTTTAACTTCCCAATAACTTTAAAATAAATATTAGGATTCATTTAAATTACTGATTCACTTTTATTCTCATTTTTCATATCTGCTACTAGTCAATCGGTATTAAAATACACAATCAATATACTTAAAAATACCTAACTGACTCCGATTCTTCTCAAATTTTAACTGTATCTTACTTAACTCATTTGTGACCTAAAAACAATTTCTCTATACTTGTTTCTCTCAACTTAGCCTTTAAAGCTATTTCCTAAGTCATTTTAAACTATTTTCAACTTCTGTATTGTAACTAAGTGCCTAAACTAATTCAGTTTGTCACAAAACTGAACTGACATGTTAAGCAAATATTAGAATAGCTTTGTAACCCGCTTATAAGCCTAACATGATACTGAGGGTGTGACACACTGCTTCACCACATTCAAAACAACTTGGTTCATTTCTTCATCAGGCGACTGAAATTCACGAATCAGAATGATCATGACTTCCTTAGTATCGCAACTGCATATAGGGCTTCCAATTCCTTACACACTGCTTCACCTTCTCAATCTGTTGCACAATCTTAATCCCAAAGGTGCCCACTTGCCATGATTTCTTACTCTTATAAACAACCTTCAAGAAGGGTAAGAGTGCGAGTATACCAAGAGCAGAGGCAACAACACTGAAAGCTCTAGTAGTAGTGTTCCTAACATATTCATCAATGTTGTCTATGTCAGGCCGCATAGCAGCAATCATTGTGGCCAGTGAAAACTTAGATTTTATTTATACTTTTCTCTCCTATGAGGTATATTTAGGACTATCTAAATATGACATCAAATCTTGGATGTTGAAGATAAAAGTTATGAATTTCTAACGAATTATGTGTTAAGAATATTAGTTTCATTTAACTTTTGATTGTGCTTTAACATATGTTTAGAGTTTTATTTTCTTATTCGAGTGAAGATTTGAGCAAAACCTTAGTTTCCCGTTTGAGATTCAATATGAATGAGCACGCATACTTATTGTTCGTACTGCTCATTGTATTGAATCTTGAATTGTCCAAGTGGGACAATTTGGTAAGAAATTTTTCCTTCACTTGGTTAATAGTTATTATTTAAATCTCAGATCTTATATTTGTTGAACTTTCGGTCTGCTACATTTCCTTTTGTTCTTTGAATGTATACTTAAACGTGGTAGATCTCACTGCGTTATAGTCATGCACTTGGAGACCAATGGGAAATGCTGCCAAAATTTTGTCAAGTATAAAATATGAGATTTAAGGAATAACTATTAACTAAGTGTTGAAAAAGTTTCTTATCGAATGGGATAGGAGCATACCATGTTAAGAAGGATCGGTTGATATAAGGATTTGTATTAATATGCTAAACCAATTTCAGCAATCATGAGACCTGATCGAAGTTGGATGTTACGAAGAAATGATCCTACCGGCTATGTAAGTGAAGAATTCAAGGATGGAGTTGATGATTTCATTAGGGTTGCTCAAGGAGACCCGACAGTTAGTGATGCATTAAATCGCATCCTTTATCCATGTGCTAGATGTAAGAATCGTGCTTGGAGGGAGGTATTTGGGGTGGAACAACATCTGTATAAGTACGAATTTTGGATGGTTATGTAAATTGGACCATTCATGGTGAGGACATATGGGGAGATAGTGGCTCAACATCCATTGTCCATGATGATGAAGTGGAGCCTAGGAATCCATACGTGGATATGGTTATGGATGCCGCAGGTGATAGATTAAATCCAGAGGCTCAAGATTTAGAAGAGGTTCCAAATACGTCAGCTGCGAAGTTTTATGACTTGCTAAAAGACGCTGATGAACCTTTATGGGATGGTTGCCATAAGCACACGAAATTATCAGCTGTAACTCAACTTTTGAACTTGAAGTCAGAGTTTAACATGAGTGAGAGTTGTTAAGATAGAATGATTGTCATAATTAAGAGCATGCTTCCAGAGCCTGAAAGGTTACTCGAAAACTTCTACAAATCAAAGAGAATGGTTCGTGAGTTAGGATTAGGATATGAGAAGATAGATGCGTGTCTTAATCAGTGCATGTTGTATTACAAAGAATATAGTGACAAGAGACTCTACTCAGTTTGCTTAGTATGTGGACACCCACGATTCAAACCGAAGGCGGGACGTTCATCGAATGAGAAGGATGTGCCGCACTCAGTGTTGCGATATTTTTCCATTATGCCAAGACTCCAACGTCTGTTTATGTCCAAAAACACTGCACAGTATATGACTTGGCATGCGGATGGAGTGCGTCAAGATGAATCAGTGATCAGGCATCAAACTGATGCTGAGGCTTGGAAACGATTTGACGCTACCCATCCTACATTTGTCCTAGACGCTCGAAATGTTAAGTTTGGCCTGTGTACAGATAGTTTTAATCCATTCAGCGGTTCAGCCACACCATATTCATGTTGGCCTGTTTTTGTCACACCGTACAATCTACCTCCAAGTATGTGTATGAGAAGAGAATACATATTCCTCACTCTTGTGATTCCTGGACCAAAGTCACCTGGTAAAAGTTTAGATGTCTATCTTAGACCCCTAATTGACGATCTGAATATATTGTGGGATGATGGGGTGCAAACTTATGATGCCTGGAAGAAGCAAAATTTCGATATGAAAGCGGCTTTGTTGTGGACAATAAGTGACTTTCCAACCTATGGAATGCTGTCTGGGTGGAGCACTCATGGAAAATTTTCTTGTCCGCTTTGTATGAATCACATTAAGTCATTTGTGTTAAAGCACAGTAGGAAATGTTGTTGGTTTGATTGTCATCGCCAATTTTTACCCTTTGATCATCTATTTCGCCGAGATCGAAACTCTTTTAAGAGATCAACAGTGGAAAAATCGAATCCACCGCAACGGTTAAGTGGGACAGATGTCTTGAATAGAGTGACTCAACTTAAGGAAATCATTTTCGGCTTGAATTTAAGTAAACAAAAGCAAGATGGCTTTGGTATACACCACAATTGGGTGAAGAAGAGCGTATTCTGAGAATTGCCTTATTAGTCGACTAATCTAATACGACATAATTTAGATGTTATGCATGTTGAGAAAAACGTGTTTGATAATATCTTCAACACTGTCATGGACATAAAGGGCAAGACAAAAGACAATGCAAATGCAAGAGAATATTTGAAGATAATATGCAAACGTCCTACCTTGGAGCTAATAGTTGACAATGGCAAGTGTAAAAAACCAAAAGCGACGTATGTCTTGGATGCCAATAAAAGAAGGATGGTGTGTGAGTGGATAAAACAGTTGAAATTTCCTGATGGGTATGCGTCGAATATCGCACGTTGCATCAATGTAGACGGCAGGAAGATATATGGAATGAAAAGTCACGATTGTCATGTTTTTATGCAAAGGTTAATTCCTTTGGCATTTCATGATATCTTGCCAAAACCTATACGGGGACCGTTAACAGAACTAAGCTTGTTCTTTAAAGAAGTTTGTGCAACTGAAATTCGTGCTTCCACCATTGAGAATGCAGAGCTTTCTATCATTGAAATAATTTGCAAGTTAGAGAAGATTTTCCCTCCAGCATTCTTTGACGTGATGGAACATCTAGTCGTGCATCTCCCTTATGAAGCTAAGTGGTGTGGTGTGGATTGTGATTAAATATAATATCAAAAAACAGTTGCCAAGTTCCACAAAAAATATAAAAATCTTGCAACCAGTTATAGTAAGCAAGGGTCGATCCACAGAGAACCAATTCAATTAACACTATTAATCTAATTCCTAAATTAAACTCTAATGAAAAATAAACAGTAAAATTAAAAGGGGGTTTTGTTAATTAAAACTAATAAAAGAAATTAAACTTAAACCAAAGCAGTGAACACAAATTGAATTATCAAGTTAAAGATATTGGTTAAGAGATGGAATCCACCACTAGATTTATATGATTATGCTAACTTACATATCCTTTATACCAACATGATCAATTATGTTCTTATGTAATTGTGAGATAAATCTCATGTCTTCCTTAAGTTTCGCTTAATTCAGCAACCGCTCAAATCAAACCCTAACCATTAGTTATTTGTAAAGCAACCGCTCTTACACCTACCTAATGATTGCATTAAGAATTAGAAAACCAATCACACTAAGATCTAATCACACACCGGGATTAAATTGCTTAGATCATATGTTTCACTAGTCATACCACCTCAACCGCGCATAGCAATCCTAGTTTTACCACTCTCGAAGTTTGGCAAGAATATAAAGACCTTTATATTGATTTATGAACAGAAACATTTGAATAAAAATATAATTGTATTGATATAAAGAAGTATGCAAGATTCACATAATCAAAACTAGAGTTTCATCTTCCCTTAACTAATCAAGAAGTTTAGCCACACATGGCAAAGTTAAAAATAGAAGAAGAATTAAAGAAAAACATTGTCCAGAACAAAAGTGCAAAAGAAAACTGAAGATCAAACTAGTTTCCGAAGGTTGGGGATGATCGATCTTCGATTGCTCGAACCCGAGACTCCAATCTTCGATCCAATCTCCCTTTCCCTTGGTCTTCGTGTTTCCCTCAGTTCCCCTGACGGCTCTCTGTTCAGATCTCCTTTAAGGGCTCTAAGCAACCCTATTTATAGGTTTTGAAACCTAATTTAGCATTAAAACTCGAATTTAAATTTCTGATGCGACGACACGGGCCGTGTCATATGACACGGCCCAGGCTCTGTACTTTTCTGTCAGCCCAATTCCATGTATTTCACAAGTCAGAGAAGAACACGGCCCAGGCCCTGTAATTTGACACGGGCCGTGTCGTTTGACACGCCCACCCTCCTGTCGGTGACATGGGCCTGTGTTGACACGGCCCAGGGCCCTATAATTTGACATGGGCCCCGTAATTTCAGCCTTCATTTTCACTGGATTCTTTACAAATACTTTTCTTTCATTGCTTCAAGAGGTGATATTGATCTCCTTAAGCATTCATCTCTCTCCTTAAATGGTCATCAAGCTCGGTTCAATGCTAATGGACTCAAACGCTCAAAGATATCCTGAAAAGCATAATTCATTTATGAGTGTTTATAATCACATTTAAGCATAGTTTCACAATAAACATCAAAAGACAACTCTAAATCAGAAACTTAGCTAAATGTCAATAATTGAACACATATGGAGTTCAATTAGATCAAACAAAAGACATTTAAGGACTGAAATTATTAACAGATCAAATACCCTCACACTTAGCCTTTTGCATTCCTGGGCAAAATATAAGACCAAACCAAGGAACAGAGAAAACAAAACAAATTCAAAACCTAACAATTTAAAGAACTCAATTTCCAATGATATTCAAGAGAGGTTTGTGAGCAAGAAGAGCGAGAAAAGAATCAAGGGATCAAAACATTCAAGAGATAACAATTCTTCACATTTCCAACCAACAAGCAAGGTATCTTCAATTTGAAAAGCATGAATTAAGAATAATAGATTCTCACAAGATACACTCTCAATCTCTCAAGTGTTTACAAGGTAAGTATTTCACTCAATTCAACCCATGAAAAATGCACTACCATAAGCTTGCTTATCTTCTACTTCTCCACTACTCAAACACATGCACACACAAATCAAGAGGACTTTATTTAAGGTTGTAATGGGGCTAAGGTAAGGGAAGGAAATAATATGAGTATGGTAAGATAAGCACCCAAGAGAATGAAAGAACATTGGGGAGGAACTCAATTGACAAACATGAAATTTTTATCTCCTCAAATCTATGTAATGCATATTCTCTTTACATATTCCTTTCCTTTTTCTTTCTTTTCTTTTACAACCTTTCTTGAATTTTTTCTTTTTCTTTGCATATTTTTTTTCACCAACACCTTGTATATTACACATCAACTTGCACAGCTCCCACACTTGTCCTATTAAACACTTGCAAGCAAAAGAGCTCCTCCAATGAAAATAAACCAATGCTCTCCCATTCCCTAAGGTAAGGTAAAATCATGGTTTTTCATATAAGGCATATAATGAGGTAAGACAAAGAATAGGCAAATAGGCTCAAGGGGTTAATCAAAGGGAAATAATGCAAGGTTGGCTATTTAGCCAAAGTAGTTAATCACAAAAGAATGCCTCAATCAAGTTCATGTATGCAAGTGAAAATGTAGCCTCAAAAAGAGTCAAAGCAAGTTCTAGAGTGATCAATATGACATGAGTGAAAATCACACAAGAAAGAAAAGAATGGTATAAATGTTAAATCCATCCATCAAAAGGCTCAAAATCTCACCAGGTATGCATCTATCAAACTCAATTCATCAATCAAATATCCAAAACCAAGCATGTCAAATTCAAGATAAAAAAAGAAATTTATAAATCATAACCTTAAATTTCAATTGCTTCAAACTCATAGACTTCACAAATCTCAAAACATCATTAGAAATTAAATAAAAATACAATTTTTTTTTAAAAACAGAAAATATAAAATTAAAATAAAAATAGAAATAAAACAGAAAACAAAATGTCAATTCCTCCCCACACTTAAATTGTACATCGTCCTCAATGTAAACCTCAACAATAAATAATCATTAATAAATCTAGGACAAGTAAGATAAAAGAGAGGAAAGAAACATCCTTATCAACTGAAGTAACGGAGGAAGATGAAGAGATTTCCACCAGGATCCCATTGGCGAAAGCATAATAACCAATTTATGCTTGAAATAACATAAGAGTTTCCACCGAGGTCCCATTAGCTGAAGTGTAATGACCAAGTTAAGCTTGAGACATAAGGGCTTCCACCGGGATCCTATTGGCCATCATTATTTTCCTTGGCTTCACTACTGAAGAGTAATATGTGCACTTCATCAACTTCATATGCATTATTTCTATTGGACCATGGCCCAAAAACAAAATCCACTTCAGCAGTGTCCATCATCCGATTCTCTTCTTCCACCTTTGAAAACTCTTCAATGGCCTGCAATTCCACCTCCCTTTGGGTCTTAGATTCTGCTTTGTAAATAAAATCATCAACTTTCAAGTCTGCAAAATCTCAAATATGACGATTAGCACATATAATATCGTACATGAGTGACAATGAATATAATTATTGAAACCAATAAAATCAAAAATTCATCACACAACTTATCATCTTACGTCTCTCCACCACCTTAGGAAGGAGTTCAAGAATACTTATCTTGGGGGCTTTAGAGTTTTCCCCTCCTCACCTTACCTCTTCAAGCTCTGTTTCTTTCTCTTCAATAGCTTGTGGAGGAGAGGTGGTTCATCTAACGTCTTCCCACCGTGCAACGTGACAAAGACACTAGGATCTTCCTTCATATCCTCTTCGGGTTGTGAGGAAGTCTCCCAGAAAGTTAGGCTCGACATCTTGTTGAATCTCAGGGCTAATCGGCTAAGCGCCCCAAAGAGTTTTCCAGTCATCTCATGGCCTTTGTTTCTTCTTGAAACCGAATGTTATTAGTATTATTTGTCTTATTAGCTCCTCCAATGAAGGTTCAAAGGTTGCCTAGGAGCTTGAACTTGTTGCTGCCCATGCCCATAAGTCAAGTTAGGAGGATCCCACCACCCTGGATAATATGTATTGGAGTAGGGGTTGTAGTTGTCGAAAGGTTCAGAATATCCCCATACTGCCTCTACCTCCTCATTTGTGTCTACTAGGAAAGTGGGACACAAATTAGTAGGATGTCCAGATGATAAGCAAATCTCACAAGCATCCATGAACAATGGACATCAACACCTACAAATACTCAGAAAGAAAGAATCAAAAATTAAAAATAAAAAAAACCTACAAAAGCAGAGTAAAAATAGGAAACAAATTAATAGCGCAATTGAAAAATTGGTTCCCCGGCAACGACGCCAAAATTTGGTGTGGTGTGGATTGTGATTAAATATAATATAAAAAACAGTTGCCAAGTTCCACCAAAAATATAAAAACCTTACAACCAGTTGTAGTAAGCAAGGGTCGATCCACAGAGAACCAATTCAATTAACACTATTAATCTAATTCCTAAATTAAACTCTGATGAAAAATAAACAAGAAAATTAAAAGGGGTTTTGTTAATTAAAACTAATAAAAGAAATTAAACTTAAACCAAAGCAGTGAACACAAATTGAATTATCAAGTTAAAGATATTGGTTAAGAGATAGAATCCACCACTAGATTTATATGATTATGCTAACTTACATATCTTTTATACCAACATGATCAATTATGTTCTTATGTAATTGTGAGATAAATCCCATGTCTTCCTTAAGTTTCGTTTAATTCAGCAACCGCTCAAATCAAACCCTAACCATTAGTTATTTGTAAAGCAACCGCTCTTACACCTACCTAATGATTGCATTAAGAATTAGAAAATCAATTACACTAAGATCTAATCACACACCGGGATTAAATTGCTTAGATCATATGTTTCACTAGTCATACACCGCAATATCACAAGATAGCAATCCTAGTTTTACCACTCTCGAAAGTTTGGCAAGAATATAAAGACCTTTATATTGATTTATGAATAGAAACATATGAATAAAAACATAATTGTATTGATATAAAGAAGTATGCAAGATTCACATAATCAAAACTAGAGTTTCATCTTCCCTTAACCAATCAAGAAGTTTAGCCACACATGGCAAAGTTAAAAACAGAAGAAGAATTAAAGAAAAACATTGTCCAGAACAAAAGTGCAAAAGAAAACTGAAGATCAAATTAGTTTCCGAAGGTTGGGGATGATCGATCTTCGATTGCTCGAACCCGAGACTCCAATCTTCGATCCAATCTCCCTTTCCCTTAGTCTTCGTGTTTCCCTCAGTTCCCTTGACGGCTCTCTATTCAGATCTCCTTTAAGGGCTCTAAGCAACCCTATTTATAGGTTTTGAAACCTAATTTAGCATTAAAACTTGAATTTAAATTTCTGATGCGACGACACGGGCCGTGTCATATGACACGGCCTGTGCCCCGTACTTTTCTTTCGACCCAATTCCATGTATTTCACAAGTCGAGAAAGAACACGGCCTAGGCCCCGTAATTTGACACGGCCGTGTCGTTTGACACGGCCCACCCCCGTCGTCGGTGACATGGGCCCCGTACTTTTGACACGGCCCCGAGTCCCGTAATTTGACATGGGTCCTATAATTTGGCACCTTCATTTTCAGCCTGGATTCTTTACAAATACTTTTCTTTCATTGCTTCAAGAGGTGATATTGATCTCCTTAAGCATTCATCTCTCTCCTTAAATGGTCATCAAGCTCGGTTCAATGCTAATGGACTCAAACACTCAAAGATATCCTGAAAAGCATAATTCATTTATGAGTGTTTATAACCACATTTAAGCATAGTTTCACAATAAACATCAAAAGACAACTCTAAATCAGAAACTTAGCTAAATGTCAATAATTGAACACATATGGAGTTCAATTAGATCAAACAAAAGACATTTAAGGACTGAAATTATTAATAGATCACTAAGGTTAGAGGACCAGTGCATTACAGGTGGATGTACCCCTTTAAGAGATGTATGCTGTACTTGAAATGAAAGGTCCGAAATAAGGCGAAAGTTGAAGGATCTATTTGTGAAGCGTATATTTTAGAAGAAATTTCTAATTTTGCTTCTATGTATTTTGATCCCCACCTACAGACCAGGCGCACTCAAGTTCCTCGGAATGACGACGGTGGGGAAGATGCAATTAATGAACGGTTGTCTGTTTTTAAACATCCATGTCGTCCTGTCGGGAGAGGTCGAAATAGATTCTTGACGGATGTGAAACTTCAGATTGCTGAGACATATATGCTTGTAAATGGTGGAGAAGTAGAACCTTATCTCTAGTAAGTTTACTCTCTATCTAATGAATTTGTTATTAATGTGCTAAATTTATGCTAAATATTAATTATTGTATTGATTAGACAATTTGAGGATTCGTTAAGGGATACAGATCCCAATATAACTGATGATCAAATATTGGAAGCTCGAGATAAGGACTTCAGTAGGTGGCTAAAACATCTAATGAGTCCTTTTATCCATAATAGTGATCTATCATATTAAATTCAATGTGCATTATGCTAGATGTTACAACTATCTACCGTCTATGTAATGATACAAGTTAATATAGACCAAGTCGAGGATGAAATGATACGAGAGATAAGTTACGGTCCATCCAAGTCCATGACTTCTTACTGTGGCTTAATAGTTAATGGGTACAAATTTCATACCAAGGTGTACGGACAAAATAAAGCTATCGTGAATAGTAGCGTATGTGTTAGAGGTAGTATATATGGTGAGAATGACTTTGACTATTATAGCATAATTGAAGATATATTGAAATTATCATATGTAGGAAATCAGAACAAAGTATTTCTTTTACAATGTCATTGGTTTGACCTGATAAATGGAGTCAATGTTGATGAGAGATATGGGTTGGTTGACATCAAGTATAAATCAAGACTTCACTCAAATGAGCCATTCGTCTTAGCCGAACAAGCACAACAAGTGTACTATACAAGATACCCACAAAGCGAGAATAGAGCTAATGGTGAATGGTGGGTAGCTTGCAAGGTCAGAGCAAAACTCTTCGTGGCTGAGACATTGAATGAGGAAGGTGATGAATTGAATGACTTAATTGCCATTGATTATTACCAAGATGATGGATCCTTGGAATACACAATCCTGTGATAGATGATGAAGTCAAGCTCCTTGTTTGATGCACATGCCCAAATGGAAGAAGTTAACATACGTAATATACATTATCCAATGGACGATCTGGTTGATGATGAGTTCATTGATGACAACGAAAATAATGAAATTAATGAATTCTCAGATGAAAATGAAGAATCTTTTGCTTCAGACTCAAGTAGTTAAAATTGAAGCTTGTTCAATAAATTTCGTTAATGGTATTTACACTGGATTATCATTAGTATATTTTGAGGTTTTTATTGACATATAGTTGCTTAAATGGAGTCATGTTTCATTATGTTTCCTTGTGCAGCTATCCATCATGACCCTTCGAGGTAGAGGTGCTGGACGCAGTCGTGGGAGAGGCCGTAATGTTGCATCTACCTATGATTCTCCACCAGTACAGCATTCTCAGCCCTTTCCAGGTATACCTATAGGATAATCTTTTTAATTATTATTAACTCGTGGTTTATATAAATGTAATATATATGTATTTTTTATGTATAATTATATTAGGTGCACTTTTCGCCATCGGCCCATCGACCAAGTGCGCCTACCAAATCTAGTCCATTGACCATTGGAGGCGCATCGCCTTCGTCCCACCCCTTATCGACCCAACGATTTCTATGCCACCCCCCTCGCCGACCCACCCACTAGCGGCCCAAATGTGGTGCCTTCACGTGGAGAATCCAATGTAGAAACGAGATAGCAGAGAACTTATATATGTGGCGCCATCCTGAATCGTAAGTACTGTGACATATCATCTTTTATTACATGTATTTACTTTCGATAACTCTCTCATTATCTTATTGTACTTACGGAGGAGGTTTCTACCGTCGAGGGTGACACGTGACATTATGTACAATGTCATGACACGGATGCCTGTTCCGGCTAGTACGTGGCGAGGTTATCCAGCTGAGATGAAGGAAATACTATTTACCGACTTCATGGTAAGTAATTGTGTTTATAGAATTATATACTATACGTTTATTAAAAAATAAATATACATACATATCCTTTGTGTAGGCTAAGCATCGGTTCACATCTGATGCTGATCGCGGCATAGCGAGAACTGTCTGGGAGCGGACTATCTTGGACCGTTATCCAGACCATTTGAACAAAGCATGAGATAAGGCCTTTGAGAGGGCAAGTTCAAACAACTTGGCAGATATTAAGGGTCATGGGCCTAGAGGAATAAGGACGGAAGTGTGGGATGGCCTGGTCGACATTTGGCTGACAGATAAATGGATGACAAAGTCTGCAGCTGCTCGAAGGAACAGGGCAGCCATGCCTGATGCCTTGAAGCATACAGGCAGGTCGATAAGCTTTGGTCAACACAAGAGCAAGATGGTAATATAACTTCCGCATTTAAAGTTTTAATGATAAGCATCTGTATATGAACATGTTATAATTACTTGAGTTATTTGCCTATCTTGAGTATGAAATAGTATTTTAGAGGGATTGCCTTACTTTTGATATGTGTTTCTTATATAATATTCTTTCATATGGGATTACAGGAGGCAGAGTTAAAGCATCAGGTTTCTTATAGAGATCTGTATGCAAAAGTTCATAAGAAGAAAGACGGAAGCTGTGTTTCTGAGCGCTCGAGGAATTTTATTGTAAGTGTCTTGTTCCTATTCAAAAGTCATATATATTTTAGGTTTTTTTTTGTTAATATTTTTCTTGTTTTGTTATTTTTAGGAGTCATATGACACTGTA
This sequence comes from Ormosia semicastrata, assembly GCA_029884595.1. Taxonomy (NCBI): domain Eukaryota; kingdom Viridiplantae; phylum Streptophyta; class Magnoliopsida; order Fabales; family Fabaceae; genus Ormosia; species Ormosia semicastrata. The sequence goes on along the minus strand of JAQQTO010000046.1, from coordinate 7,087,132 downwards.
ATGACAGAAAAATATGGAGAAAACTCTTCTTCTCACCCTATGGTTGACCCAGAGGTATGGTTGGATGCGGTGGGTCCCAACAAGAAGGGACATGTGCATGACATAGGTAACAGCTTGCACATTGGTAATAACACCAGGCCAGCTTCATCCTCCTCGGTTGCGGGTCCTTCCCACTCTACACCGTTGACACAAGACATATCTGAAACTGTAAACACAGCAGTGGCAGCAGCGATGACTTCGTTTGTCCAGAGTCAACTTGTCCCTATGTTGGCGCCCTTCCAATCGTTCCTATCTACGATCGGCTCAACAAATGTTGCTCCACAACCACCATCGCAAGATTTAGGCAGGGAGGGTCGAGAGGAAGACGAAGACGAAGATAACTTAGACTGATTGTCATTTTTTTTCTTATTGTCAAATTTGTATAACTTTCAACTATATTGATTGATTATTTGTATAATAACTTTTAACTATTTATTGGATTATTTTGTACAAGTTATTTATTGTAGCATTTTACAATTATTGGATTGTTATTGGATTTTTGTTTGCTGGATTGTGGTTTGATATACAGGTTTTGGGAAAGTTATATATACAGATAGGTTATTAAAAAAAAACTAGCTCAATAGCGAGGGATTAGCGAGGGAATAGCGACAGAAACATTGTAAATAACGAGGGATTAGTGACCACATAGCGACAGACATATTAGCGAGGGATTAGTGAGGACATAGCGACGGATAAGTTAGCGAGGGATTAGCGATGGATAAGTAAGCGAGGTATTAGTGAGGAAATAACGACGGATAAGTTAGCGAGGCATTAGCGAGGAAATAACGACTGAATAATATAATCCATTAGCGACTGATTAGCGAGGTATTAGTAAGGGAATTTAGAGAGGGTTTAGCGAGGGAATAGAGAGGGAATAGCAAGGGAAATTGACAAAATTAGGAAATAATTCAGCGATGGAATAGCGAGGGAAATTCGCTCGCCATTTTGCGAGGGAATATTAGCGAGGGATTAGAGAGGAATTAGCGAGGGAACTAAATTTTCTAGAGACGGATTAGAGAGGGAATACTTTCCCTCGCTAATTAGCGATGAAAAAAAAGTGAGGAAAATTTCCCTCGTTGTTTTCCTAATTTCTTGTAGTGTAACTACTTGGGTAGTTGGGTTATATTTATATGGTAGTACATTTATAAAAGTTGTTAAAAGATTTATTCATGTTCTATTGAATGAATTATTCGAACTTAATATTTGGTTAAAGGATGCTAAATTTTTTTGAAATAAATAAAGTTATGTCAATCTCTTATGTGATAGGTGCAAGATTTATGGTTGTCATGTTAATTTGACATGTTGATTTGAGTTGTATATGCAATAATTATGTTTGAAACTCTGTTAAAATATTTATTGCTTTATATCTTTGTATATGAAATTTTATAAAAGGTAAATCCATGGTGCCTCTCTCTCTCTCTCTCTATATATATATATAGAGAGAGAGAGAAGCTTTTGAGATGAAATATCTTGATATTTTCAGTTAGTGTATAATTATTGCATTAATTTCATGGCTATTCGCATAAAATGTGAGGGTTATGTTTGCCCATAAAATTTATTTTTAATGTATATCTTCATGTTATAAGGACTTTTTCTATTTTTGGTGAAGCACATGATACTTTGGTTGTAACTCTTTGGGTACTGAGTTGCACCGTATTATCTGATATCCATTACGTGGATATTGAAGTTGTTTATATTAGCTATGTTATGGGCAAATGGTTGTCCATGAAAAAGTATATATTAAATATAAAATATATTTATGATGGGAATAAATTTCTTTTGAAAACTGCCCAAATCATGAAAAGTAATATTATATGTTAAAATTAGTGCATAATTGAATGTTTAAGAGGTAGAACATGACTATTGTTATTTACGACTGTGTGACAGTCGAAGGAGAGAGTTGTAACATACTCATGGTTAATATGTGTTATTTTATATGCAACATGGTAGGCAACTTTGCCTGATATTCAACGTGGTTGAACGAATTTTCATTTATACCATATTTTATATTCTTGGTATTATGCTGCTGCATATTTCTTCATAAAAATCATTTATGAGAGATGTTATATGTCTTGACAATATACTTTGTTATTCGATAAGTGCATGAAGATAGCTACTTTTAATTATGTTATTGACATAATGCTAATTTAGAAAGGATGAATAAATTATTATTAATATTAAATTTTATTATGAAAAATGAACTTTTTTAGTCTAGTAAATGATAACTACCACAGTAGCCTGTTTATTAAGCTAATGGAAAAAAACCATGAAACCTTCTTAAGTGTTCTTGCCTTGTTTTGATTAACCTGATAGACTTATTGAATTTTTTGAATTTGTAGTATAATACTAATTATTATGATTTACATGTTACATCTATGAGATGTTGATTTTGTGTAAATTGATATTGATATTTTTCTTTGTCATTTGAATTGATGTAATTATGTGAAGTGAACACTTCATAATGTGTTTCTTGGGAGACATGGCTTAGGAAAGCTTATGTATGAAGTTGATAATGATTTTTTGGACAATAACTTCATCCCTATTTTGGAGTGCTATTTACCGATATGAATGTTTGCCACCACAGTGGCTTATTCATGAAGTTCGTGGAGCTACCTATTAATTTATTTTGGGGTTATTGTGTTGTTTAAATCGATCTGTGCGTTAGCTTACCCACAGGAAGTCTTTTGTACAAATTAGTTCAAAGTAACATGAAAAACTTTGGATAAATTTCAACAGTGAAAATTTTTCTACTCACAAGTGTTGAATTTTTCTTAAACTGTTGTGTATGGTATATTCTCTAATGACAGGGGAGTTTATATTCATATGTTTTGAATATTTGTTATGGTGGTTGTTGTCACTGGTTATTGTCAATTTGATCAACAAAAGGTTGATTGTATTTGTTTTCAACTTCTATCATATTTTTCCTTAGCAAAGTAATTAAATTGCAATGTTTCAAGCTTTGACTGAAGATCTTATAAAAGATTAAATGTATATATAGTTATGGCTTTAGCCACGATAGATATGTATAATTATTCATGAAAACAAGCTTAAGTTCATACTTAAGTGAATTTTTTTCCTCAGAAGAAAGTGTTAATTGTTTTGATAAGTAAGAGCTATAGTATGTGTTGTGCATTCTACCAACAGATGATTGTAAAATCATATGCTTAAACTCATATAAGGAACATGATTATATTCAATTAAATGTTGTTAGATCATATTCTTGTAATTATTTATATATATTGTGCAAGAAATACAATTGCATGTAAAATTGGGTGTGAGCCAATTGTTTTGGCTTTTGACTTTTTTTTTCTTTAAAAGAGCTACTGTTGACATATTTGACTAGAATATATTGCTCTTCTACAATATATGTGTTTTTGTACTGGTTAACAATTTTAAAATTTTAAAATAAATTTTGTATGTAATTAATGTTTTTCTAATTAGAGTGTCTTGCGAAATTATCATTGTCCATTTATTTAAGATTAAATGAAATTTATTTATTTTTGAACAAGTAAAAGTGATGCGAGATATGTTATTTTTTGGATTTATAAAGAAATGTGGGAACATGATTTATTTATTTATTATACATATATGCTTTTGAAATAATTAATCACATGTTGATCTATGCCATGGTTTTAAAGGATTTAAACAAATTATTTTTGGGCATTAGATTGTAAATATAAGCTTGAACTTATATTATTAAAGTTTTTTCTCAATCTCATAAGAGATTGGAGTATGTGCTATACTCATAGAAATATTTTTTTTTCTATTTTTTGGCAAAATTTGTGGCTTAGCGAAAGTTATTGGCTGCTTAGGACTAGTTGTCCTTATTTGTCTTTATATATTTTATTTGATGGTATTGTGATTTAATTACATGTTCATTGCATTAAAGTGCATGGTCCCTTGGGACGTATAAAAGTATATGTTTGTTATTGATCCTATATGTGTATTTTATTAATTAGTTGTGTTTTTAAACAATTGGTTGATGCTTATATACTATATATATAATTTTGGACATCATTCACAGTCAAAGTTATATGAATAAAATTTATGCTGTTAATGTTGGAATTAACAATGAAGCTATCTTAGCTTGGTTAAATTGTTACCAATCACTCATTTAAACCTAAGTGGTTTACGTCTTTTGATGTGATTGATTAGTGGGAGTTGATAAAATTGTGATTACATGAGATTTATATAATTAGAATTCCTGTGAATATCATAAACTTTTCTATGTGCATATGATGGTAATTTCATGAAAATGTGACTTTGCCATGTTATATTATTATTTAGGTATCGTTAATATATCTTTAGATATGGATGTTTTCTTGGGAAAACATTGATCTTTCATGAGAAAGATGTTTTGTTTCCTTTGGGGAATGGTGTTTCCTAAGAAACATGTTATGTTCTCCTTTGGGAGGTTGGTTGTGCTTTCTCTTAAATATACAATGAGGATCCATACACGGTAGCATAAAAAGGATCACATACTATACTATGGACATGTATTACACTAGCACACTTGTTTGTGATCATGCCAATGAGGTTATTAGTTACATGGTCATGGAAGAACTAAATTTTAAATAGTTTATCTTCATCTGTGACTCTTAAATGATAGTTTTGTTAGTGGTTCTAATCATGTTTTCTGATGATAATTACCAGGTTATGTTAGTGGCCACAAAGTTGTTCAACCTGAGAGTCGTTTTCAAAATGATTTTGAAAATAATTTAAACCCAATCATTATTGTCCAAGTGGGAGAATGCTAGAATTTTCTGGGTTTGGGCTTCCATTGATTGATGCATTTTGTTTTACTAAAACAAGTTGAATGGATAACATGATATTTTTCCTAGAAGCCCATATTAATTATGTGATCCATTATGAGTTTGGGAGTTATCATGTTTATTGTCATTGGGCTTGAGCCCAATGATGAGTGTGCTGTATTGTGATGTTGGTCAAGTAAATTGTCTGTAATTGATTAACTAGGTTACTAATATATTATATAAAGGGTAGAATCCCTACTTCACTCTTGGCACGTCTTGACTACGCACGGCTCCATCGAAGTGACAGTTAGAAAGACAAAGAGTTGGAGTGGTAAACTACCCTGATGTATACAAATGTATACACACTTCCGCTAAACAAATCAGTGAGATCGCTTCATGTCAATATGTCTTCAAGAGGTACGTGATTGATCAATATTAACTATTTTGTTATGATTATGGTATTCTAATTCTTAGTATAGATCTTGCAAAATCTTTCATATCAAAGAATGAGTAATGAATTTGCAATGTTCGTAAGTTTCAAAGGCTATGTTTGAATAACTAATGATGGGTAGAATAAAATAAAATGAGATGATATGGAATGGAATAGACTTACCATTCAATTATTTGGATATTTCATGATGAATTGTTCAGAAAATAGATGAAATTGTAAGATGTATAACTTTATTATGCCTATATTACCTTTATTTCAAACAAACTAAAATTTAATTATTTCTGAATAAAAAAAGACTTTATTTATTTTCACATATTATCTAATAATGATGTTTATTAAATAATATTTCTTCTTAAATTTTTATTATTATTTTTGTTAATTTTTTTAATATAATATTTTTAATTATTTACAATATTAATTACATGAATACCAATTTCAATCTTGCGTTACCGAGCTACATGATTTGAAATTATTTGTAAACAAGATTTGGCTTGATGAATACCAATTTCATGAATACTCATGTTAAGCACATCTCTTGATTTCTGCCACTAACTTGATGTAATAGCTTATGAATTAGTGACTTTTTTTCAGTCATGTATTTTGTGGCAATATATTAGTGAGACAATAAAGTTGGAAAATTTTTTAGCAATAAAATAATGATACCAACTAAAAATTATTTTTGAATACAAGGATCGGGTCTTATATGCAGATTTACATATAGTTACTTTTAGATAAATTAGACCTATCTTTACACAAAAATTAGGTTCCCTTCTAAATGTGACGGTGAAGCAATGAGAATGGAGGAGAGGGGAGGAGAGGTAGCAAGAGGGACGTGAAACAATGAGCAAGATAGGAGAGACAATAACATTGTCTTCACTTCTAGTTAGGGCAAGGGGATAATTTTGTAATTTGATAATTTTAACAATAAAAAAATAGATGATTCTATCTTATACCCAAATTCAGGAGGAAGAAAATTGGGGGGAGGGGAGAGTTTGATGGAATGGGATAAAATACATTCCATTCATTTTTATTTTATTTCATCATTTTTTAATAAATTCAAACAATGATATATACTTCTATTTCATCTCATTCTATCAATCCAAACTTACCCAAAGTGAGGGAAAAGGATGGAAAGGAGAGAAAAAAAGAGGAATGAGAAAGAAGGGAATGAAGGGAGAGTGTCTTTGTTTTTTTGTTAAGTTTGTTTCAATGTTTAAGTTGGAGATAGAACGGGAAACAAGGGGAATTAATTCTCATTTCTCTAATTTAATTTAAAAAAATAAAGTCTTTCTCCTTCCTTACCTCTAATGTTAAATTTTTAAACAAAAAAACAAGTCTACTTTTTTCTTCTGTTTCCCATGCCTTTCCTTTCTTATCTCTCGTCCAAACATAAAGCCATAAAAAAAAGAAAACACACAAACACATAAACAGTATGAATGGAATGCGACATGGACACTGGAGAAGATGGGCAGAAGATGGTTGTGCAGTAGCCAGTAGGTCTCAGTAGGAGTCGTTCCAAGCAAGTAATGGCAAAAGTGGACAAAACAAGGGGGCTCCACCTTGCAACAACGTTCTTGTTCCCTCTCCAACCCTCCATCCTTTGCAATGCTTTTTCACTGTAGCAGCTTACGGAATTTTCTTTATATAAGATAACAAGTGATAAAAAAAGTAAGAGAGATAAAGCGTATTAGGTGCCTAATATACGCGGTTATGGATAAAACTACTGGAATTGGCTCAAGTTTACCCACAACATACAAAGTTACAAGGAGGATGCTAATATGGGCCAATTTGGGTCTATTAATGGATATTTTTTTAATTTGACAATATATATATATATATATTTTTTTTTAAGTGTATAAAAAAATTATAACTTGAAATATGTAAGTTATTTGTATACTCAATTTTTGTAAAAAAATGATTTAACTAAATTTTTACATAAATATGAGTATTACTAATTAAAATATGTCTTTTAATTTGAACTATTGAATGATTCAAAAGTTATGATCCATCCATGAACCTCTTTTTAAGAGGTCTATATTAGAATTCTTCAAGTTACAATCACCAACTGTATAAGTAAAGTGGAAAAATTTTAATATAAACTTCTAAAAAAGAGATTTATGGAAAGATTATGACTTTTGAGTCATTAATTTATTATTAAAATAAATTAATAACTCAGATGAAAAAAATTAAATTTTTACATATTTTAACTAATAGTATTTAAATTTGTACAAAAATTTAGTCAAATCACTTTTTGTAACAAATAATTATATATATAAAAAATTATAAATTTTGACTAATAATTTTTATATACACTTAAATATATATATAAATACTGTCAAATAAAAAAATAAAAAGTTCATTCATGGACCCAATGGGTCCATGATAGCATAGTCCCAGTAAAGTGAATATTAGGATCTTGTTTTATATAATTTAGGAGTTACTTTCACATTCTTAATTTATGTTTTTTAATTATCAAGTAATAATTAAATAAAACTTACAATTTTGTAGAGCAATCTAAATTATTCATATATTTATATAAGAGTCTTTAAAGACTGGTTGGGATCTTAGCCCAACGCAAGGCATCTTTATAAACACTAAGGAGACAAAGCACACCATTAACTTTCAATAATCAAAGGAATGGATGAAAGATGATTTTACTATGAATTCAAATGAAAATACAAGAGACAGTAAATCTTTTGTGGAGTAGGGTGACGACTTGATATTCTTGAGCGGGTAACAATTGGTGTTTCTCATGGCTCGAGCATCATGCATTTATAGTTCAGATCAAGGGGATGATGAAGTTGCTTACTCATCCTTCGAGGGTAGACTTAGTTAGCTAGAGTTATCTTCATTAAGTTGGAATTCACGATTTAAGCTTCTTACAAAATAAATGAATCTCTGAACTAGAGTTGATATCTTTTTTTTTTTTTGGTGTTAGAGTGATATCTTTTTATTCGATAATTGTGACACATCCTTAGAAAATTCTATGTTGAGTAAGGAAGATAGCATAAGCAAACTGCGCACTGGGGACGAGACCAAGTAAAGAAGGAATTTGCAATACGCGAAAGATGCCAAACTTTGACTTTTGCTTATTTCATAATAAAAAAAAAACTCGTTTCAAAGTGCCAGCGTTTTTCATCCCAATGTGACACCACTCTGAGACTCTCTTTCGTCAGAAGTCAGAACTACAAGCATCACTATTATGGGGGTTTTTGTTTGCTCAAAACTACAAGTGATACAGTGGGTAGTTGATTTTTTGTTTGGATCTTCTCGACTCTTTCAATGATGCTTTACTCTTCATTTTAATTTCCTTAGCATTATAATATTTCCTCAGAAACAGTCATAAAACAGATTGAAAATCATTCCAAATTTTGATGCATTGAATTTAACATTATTTTTTTAAGCATTATAAGATTATAGGTAATAAGCATCTTACTTTGACCCCTTTAAGAATTTAAAATACAAAATGCTTTGTTGTGATGATAGTCATCTAGGTACAAAATGCTTCGTTGCAAATTGCAATACGCGAAAGATGCAAATTTTGACTTTTTGCTTATTTCATAAAAAAAACTCGTTTCAAAGCATCTGCATTTTTCATCCCAATGTGACACCACTTCAGGCTTTTTGACCATTTTGCTTTTAGGGGCAATTATCATCGTTTTGAAATATATTATTAGAATGTCACATTTTTTATCATGTAGGTATTTTTTATTATTTTCGTTTTACTTAGATAGCATCAGAGGAAATGACGCTAATAATAGGAAAGTGCCAAAACACTTGACGCTATTTACATGATTAACGTCAACATACGTGGCGTTATCCATGTGGTAACGCCAAGGTAATAGCGTTACCACGTGGAGCACTATCTACATGATTAATGCCAACACACGTGACGTTATCCACGTGATTACGCCAAGTGTAATGGCATTACCACGTGGACAACGTCATGCGTGTTGGCGTTATCACGTGGATAACGCCAAGCGTTTTGACACTTCCCTATTGGATGTCCTATTTACGTAATTATCTCATTCTCCCACCGGTCAAGTTTCTCATTTCTTATATTTCCACGTTTTCTCTAAACTTTTTTCTCTAACTAAACTCTCTCCAAAACCCTCCATTGACTGTTGCTTGTGGGTTGACACATTGGGGTTTAGGGTTTACTAGAAGATGGGAGGAGATTTTTTGCATACGTCAGAGATAAACTCTAACATCAATGGTTCATCCGTGATGGGGAGCAGAGGAGGTGCACAAATTTCTTTTGAGAAGTGTGGATGCGGACAATGAGCTTTGATTTATACTTTGAAGAAGACAATGAGCTATGGTTGTCAATTTCTTACGTGTCCTTTATAGAGAGAAAAACAATAGACCTGTGATTTTTTCAATGGTTGGATGATAAAAATGGAATAGTGGATGAAATGATTGACATGAATGAGAAAAAAATTAGGGAGCTTAGGAATAGAATTATGTTGTATGAAGAAGAATTCAAAAAATGGAAACTAGTGAGTGTGATTTTGTTTTTTTGGTTTTATTTGTTATGGGTTGTTTAGTATATAAATGGAATTGAGACTGATTCATTGTGTGAATCAACTATCTCACAACCATGATGTAATTATTTAGTTTATTATAATATGATTAATGGAATTCAACTGCTTTGTTGGAATACGATAAACAAAGTTATTTTATAATTTACTTGTGACCTACGATTAAGTTAAAAAAAGTGTAAACAATATAAGTATGTCACAATAATGTATGATGAATTTATGACCACTCAAAACCAGGGTCACGACGGGTTCATGGGCTAGAATACTAGCCTAGCAAGCCTATAAAAATCAATTAACCTTAATAATTCAAACATTCTGATTCTATAGAAAATTTGATAGAATATCCCTTAAAAATTGGACATTCTCAAAAGTACTTCATCCTGTATAATGAAACATATCCATATATATTTTGATTTCCAAATTAACAAAACACAAGATGCATAACAGAAACATAAGTATATACACATACAGTCATCCCAGATTAAGCAAATGTAATAAAAGGTAGATAAATTAATTTAAGTGTCATGACCATATCAATGAGAAGGACTAGGGTCAGAATGTGGTGGTCTATGAAAGGGATAAGAAGAAGGTCTTGATTGTAATGGGTGATGATATAATGGGTAACTCATATATAGTGGGTATAGAAATGATGATGTAAGGGTAAAAGTCATAGGATATGGTGGGTAAGGGTAAGTAGGTGGTGAGTATCTTGTAGATCGTGGGTAACCTCTAGGTGGTGGATAAGTTGGATATGGTGGGCAAGATAGAGGTGGTGGTTGAGATGATGGCTGAGTAGCAATAGTAGAGGTTGGAGGCTGAGTGCTAGGCACACCAGAGGAGTTAGAGGCCTCTAAATGTCGAAGTCGTGACCGAGTACTCTCTAACCCTGTCCTTCTTCTACGGCGCGTCCTCTGTTCGTCAGACTACTCGGGTGGTCCTGAAATGTCATCTGTAGGAGGAGCTAAATGAAGTTGCTCCAATGTAATGCGATCATGCTCCTTCATTGAAGATAAGATCTTCTCCATGGAATGTAGAAGGCTAGCCATACTAAATCCCGAGTGTGGGTTCCTAACCGATGCATGGACGTTCTCTGCAATGTCAGCCTAAGAGACAAATATAACACATATCATTATCAATGCAATATACATCTAGCAAAGAGCATAACAGGGTTGAATAGATAGTTTACCACAAACCCAAAGTGTGCACCAGTACGAGAAATCTAATGTCTGGTAATTTTTTTTGTACCAGCTCATGTACTCAGAATGCGCAATTAGGAGAGCTTCTGATGATTTTGTGATATAGTTGGGTTGACACAGCTATGAGGTCCATTGTATTTTGTAATTTGCCACATATTTGATTTCTTACTTTGAATGGCTCTGACCCTCCAATTACAACCATTAGCATATCTGGGACACCTAACAATTTTAGCCTCTGTGTATCCGAATCATCAACTTTGTAGTTCTGATGTCTACTAATGGAATAATGCTTTAAGGCCAACTTAACAGCATCTTTAAAAGGAAATTACAACTCAATATATAATTCTTCCTCTGGCCTCCAAATACCACGAGAATCTAATTCAGACAGATCATCAGGTGTACTCAGGACATCCCAGTTGATTTCAGAAAATTGAGGGCATGGAGGCACGAACATTGTTGTAGGAGCAACTGCCAATGGAGAGACTTGTTGTTGTATATTTACTTCAGGGCCAGATTAATCTTCTTCTAAGTTAGTATCTGAATCCTCACCCTCAGGCATCTCTCCTTCATCACCACTTGTGTCAGATAATGCATCTGTCATAAGTGGGTTATTGGTTTCAAAGTCCAACCCAAATAATCTCCCTTCAGGCATTGCAAATGTACCAACCTCCTAAGATTGTATTAAGATAGCAACATGTGCCATAGAGACTTTAGTGTTGATAGGGTATGATGGTTCAACAATATTAGAAGGACCAGCTTGTAACTTTGTTTCAGAAGGAGCTCCAACATACTCATTGTGCTCACTCGTTTCTGTCTCGACATACAACTCCATGCAAGTTAAGTTCGGATACTGATCAAAGCAATCTATCATGCAAGCAACATCTTCATCTTCTTCTAAGCGAAGACCTATCCATCTCAGTACATTGCTCCATTGTGGGAATCTATACACAACACTGGACATAACTTGATTTTCTTGGAGCCTTAATTTTAAATGAATTCTCCTTTTCAGAACCTCAAAAGTCGTATCCTATTGAATTATGATAGACTTAGGACGAGGACATTCATACATTAGACCATATTCACCTTCATACATTCTCTCATTGTAGTAAATGAGAACAACAAGGTATTTTGTCATTTTAAACTTTTGAATAATAACAACATAAGTATGAAATCAATCAACACATGTGTCAACTGAAACAAAATTGTTACCCATAATAATGAATCCATACTATTAATTTTCATAAGAAATTTTTTTGTACGCTACTAATTTTAATTTCAATAAACGCACAATATTAATCAATTGAAAACAACAACAAAATTACATAATCACCACTTGTGTATGTTTCAAAATTAAAAACAACAATTTTATACAAATTTTATAATATTCAAACTATTATTAATTTTTTTATTAAACAAATTTCAAAAACCTCATAACTAACAAAACTATTGATTTATAAAAAATATACAATACACAGTTAATATAAAACCCTACAAATTTAAGCAATAATTCTATCAATACACATATTCTGTAACACCCCAAACTTTCTATGTATTAAATAAGTAATTTTAACAGTTAGCAGAATTCTACTATTTAGTGATTTCTGTGCACTGTAAAATTATTTTAAATATTTCGTCTACATATTTGACTATTTTGAGTGATTTATTCTGTGTCAGGAAAATAATAATTTTTGGGCCAGAAAAATTTACGTAATTTAATTTTTTACTGCTTAGTCAAAATTAATTTACGTAATCTGTTTGGATATTTGTGAATTTTCAAATTTTTATGATTTTATGTGTGATTTTAAAATTTTCACGGCTTGTGGGCCCCACGAGATGTATGTGGGCCCAGGTAGCCATACGTGGGCCTAGGTGGGTCCCGCAAAGTGAAAATTTTTCTACGCATAGAAAAATTTGTACTGTTTAGAAGGAGACAAAGGATCTTACTAAACCTGAATCCGAAAATAGTTTTAAAAAATTTTCTTTACCGTATTTTTACTGTATTTATTTATCGTGACGGTAAAAATACAAAGAAATGTGTTTTGTGGGGTTACAAAGAATCAAAATAATATTCTATATTATTAAGTTAATATTGGTGGATTGGATATCCACCATTAATTTAATTAACATTGGAGATTTAATCTTGATTTAATCAACGGTAGAGATTTAATCTTGAAAATAAATAGGATTAATTATAACCGTTGGATGAAAATTTAAATCAAGGGTGGAGATTTAGTCTTATAAAATAACTTTGACCATTATGAACCCTTGGATGAAGATTAAATCAATGGTTGAGATGGACCATTAATAACCATTGGATTTGAATTAATGGTGTAGATTTAGTCAACAAAAATTTACTACAACCATTTTGGACCCTTGGATGTAAAGTTTGAAGGTGTAATCTTGACCCTCCATTTTGAAGACTCATCTAAGGGCTCGAATTAAAGGAGAAAGATCCAATGGCTACAAAAGAAGTCTTCTCATCTACAACCTAAACCTAATTATTTTTTAATCCAAACCATCCTTTTAATCAAGGGCTAGGATGGCTTAGGAAAGATAACCATGCAAATTAATCACATATTGCATGCAAAGAGAAGGGGGACGGTTTTGCATGCATTTTGGAGAGGAGACAAAGCTAGATAGAACTTTTTAGTAGCCAAGGAAAAGATGAAGACAATTGCTGTCAAGTGTCTAAGACCATTTCCTCTTGATCATTAATGCTTATGTTCTTCAAACTTCACTTTACATTCTCTCCTATGCATGCTACGGCTATGCAGCCCATTTAGAGACAAAATAACTCATTTCCTCACTTCACCTTCTCACTTCATCATTCCTTCTCATTTTCACCTAAGTGCCAAGAAGAAAAACCAAAGAAAACACCATCTTTCTCTCTCTACAAGGCCATTCGGCCAAGCTCTCCAAATTCATTTCCATCACTCTTTAATTTCATACAATCAAGTTTCTTAAATCCTCACCTTGTTCTAAACAACTTTCTTGTTGAGAATTTTCTCAAATTCTTACATCTTGAATGACTTTTTCAAGATCAAGCTTAAGGATTCTTGAAGTGAAGAGTAAGGAAAACTTCATTTCTTCTTTCATTTTCCATGATTCTAACCATGTTTGATCCATGGTTCTTCTTGTTCAAGCTTGATGTACTAATTTTCTTGTGTTTATTTCATGTCTAAGAAAGTTGTGTTGGTGGAGATCTTGTTCAAATTTCAAGCAAGGAGCTCTTGTGGTTCTTCAAGAGGTAAGAGGAGATTTATCTCACCAACCAAGCATGGTGGTGAGAGATGGTTATATTTGATGGATGATGAATCCATGTGAGGATTCATATCCATGGTCATGTAATAAATTATTTGTGTTATGTGTTTTTAATTATTTTGTTTATGCTTGATATGCTTTGCATGAATTAATTGTGTATGCATGCTTAGTATAATTTTTACTTGTTTATATGATATGCTTATAATATGCATGATGATATATGTTAAATATATTATGATGGATGTATGTTGAAATAAGTAAAATTTTGGCTCTGGCCAAAAGAGAGGTTCGATTTTGATGCCCAAAATTAGGGTTCATGTTGAAAATTTTTCAAGAACAAGGAAATTGATTTTTGGGTCCCTAGAACAATAAGATTTTTGACCAAAACACCTCAAATTAGGTGTTCACCAAATTAATATTTTCATGGATAATAAAATTTTATGATTTGAGAAGTAAAGGAAATAAACAAAAGGATTTTGGTTTTTGCAAAAGAGAATGCACACGTTTTCTTTTTAGTTATGTTGATATTAATTAATTTTGAGTAGAAACAAAAATGTAATTCATTTAAGTTATAAGAAAAATCCTTCATGGTTCCAATGACCATTTTTAAGGTCTTGATAATTTAGAAAAAAAAAATTTGATGTTAAAAAATATAAGAATTTTCAAAATAAGGATTTTGAAAAGAGAATTAAAGTGTTGTCAAGTGGAATTTTCATAAATAAAAGAAAAAGGGAGATTGAAGGTGCTAAACTTCAAATTATTTTCAAGGAGAATTAATTTTTGAAAGTGATTTAGAAATATAAAAGAAAACGTTTGTAACTTAAATTTACTAAGTAGAATTTATTGGGTTTTGAAAAATGTTATGAAATTTAAAATTAGAAATAGTAATTAAATTAACTAAATGTGATTTTGTAAAATTAAATCAATAAAAAGTGATGTTTAGAAAATATATTATGGAAAAGAATTTTTTTAAGAATCGAAAGAAAATAAAGTAAGAAATTATATTAAGAAAAGTCCAAAATAATATTTTAAAGTTAAGAAATATTTTACGAAGGGTAAAAACGGTGAAAAAAATGATTTATGTAACTCAAAAATGTAATTTTTAAATTATGCGATTTAAAAATGTTAAAATATTTCTACACAATTTTTAAAGCGTTTAAATATTTTACACGATCGAAATGTTGTAGAAAAATTGCTATGCAATTTAAAAATTAAAGAATATTTTTACGCATTTTAGAATACAGTAGAAAATTGTTACGTAATAGAAATGTTACAAATCATTGTTTACGTAATAAAATATTACGTGACCATAAAAATGTGACAAAAATATTTTATGAATGAGAAAAATGCAATAATATAAGGTTGCTGTTAATTATACAATAAACTTTACAGTTAAAAATCAGTATGTGAATACTGTACAAGAAATTGGGCAATTTGCTTATAATTGGCATGAATCCATTTTATGAACGTAAAATAGTATTTGAACTTTGTATGAGAAATTATGTGATTTACCTTTGGTTGGTAATTGGTGCATTACACATGCATTGAAAATGGTCCGATGGACTGGATATGGCTAATTGCCTAGGAGAGACGTACACCTCTTGAGTGGGTGCGATACGCGTAGTGTAGGTCACTTGTGGACCTTGGGGACATCGGGGTGCGGGTTGCTCACAATGGGCAGTTGGTAGCTCTTCTGCACCGTGGGTTAGACCGATGCAACACACCGGTGATCCGGGACCGAGACACTATTCTTAATCGAGATCGACAAAGATTGTTGTGTATGTGCTAGATGTGCAAGATATAATTATAAGCACTTAGTCTGAAGCACGAAATACCAGCAGCTCTTTTCGATCAATTTCTACGACTTGAGTATTAGCTCCATGGAGTAGGACATTGAGTCTATGTGCGCATGCATGAAACTGAGCATCTATATCTATATGATGGTGTTGCTGTAATTGTTGTATGATTTAAACAGTGATAGTGGCATAATGATAATTATTATTTTGCACTATGATGATGGTATAATTGTGATCATGATATGATATTTTTGCATGATGTGTTATTTGTATTATCTCTGTACTATCATGCTTGTATTGGCGTAGATAATCTCACCTCTTTGTGTGTATATTTGCATATTATATTTTTAATTGAGTAAAGACGTTGAGAAAGAACCAGTACAAGAAGCAGAAGAAGAATTACTTCTCACGTCTGGGAACGCGAATTTTGATAAGATGACATCAAGACCCGGTTTCTTTGGTTGCGTGAGGTGCGCTTCCATGGTGGAGTGAAGCGTGGAGGACTAGTCCCGATGAGAGAGGACTAATTTACGAAGAAGAATTGACGGTCTTTATAAGTAGAGATTATCGTAGGAACCCGTTTCTTCTGCGCAACTATCTTTGTTCATATTGAGTTTCCTTTGCACATTAAGCGACATTGGGACACTAGGTATTATGTCCCAACAGAGATTAGCATCGTGTCGTCTGCTCGAACACCTGTCCGTAGGCCTTCACATCATAACATTCTATCTGTGAAGAATCGAGGAGGACCCGTCGAGAGGTTCTTTGCTTAAATAGACTTGGGCGAGTCTAAAACTCTATTATAAACAAGTCTGTAATATTATTTTAAGTGTGCCATTTACTTTTGGAAGCAGGGTCTGTATTCTAAATAATGTTCTGATATTGTCTATGTAAAATATGTATGATGTATGATTATGTGTGAGTTTGATATGATCTTTTATTTTCTGCTAAGTTTATTTTGCGAAAACAAAGAAAAATAAAAAAAATAAAAAAAAAAAAAAATTTACGACTTATCTAATTTTCTTACTACATTACATTATTATAACTTGGGGTAATTCGGTAATAATAACGTATACATGTGACACCCTACAGTGGGTGTTACATTAGTTGGTATCAGAGTCCAAGTTAGAGTCTTTTGGGGTTGTGGTTAGGTCTGTCTTGTTTGTGTTGTGTGATTCTCTGTTTGTGGTTTCTTGATCTGAAACTTGAATTTGACTTTCTTGTGTTGTTCAATTTAAATAGGAAAGAATAATGGTCGGACGTGGACGTGGACGTATCAATAATAGAAACGATATGGAGCTTAATGGGAGCGATAATGGGAATGGTAATGGGAACATGGCTGCAGCTGTAGCAGCAATGCAGAGAATGGCGGAAGTGGTTGCACAACAAAATCAACGGGCTAATGAAAATGTGCACAGTTTGTCTGAGTTTCGAAGGAATAATCCACCGAAGTTTCATGGAGAGTTTGATCCTGGAGAAAGTGAACTTTGGATCTAAGAACTTGAAAAGATATTTGATGGTATGGGTTGTCTTTGATGAACGGAAGCTTACGTTGCAACGTTTATCTTTGGTAGGAGATGGTGAACATTGGTGGACGGGAGCTAGAAGATCACAGTGGAAGCCGAAGGAAGGATGGTGACATAGCAAGTTTTTAAGCAAAAGTTTCTGGAGAAATATTTTCCAGCAAGTGTGAGGCATATGAAGGAAATGGAATTTCTGAGCTTACGACAAGGATTGATGTCCGTAAGTGAGTATGCGACAAAATTTGAAAGTCTGTCTCAGTTTTTGAGATATTTGCAGATGAATCCAGATGAGGGCTGGAAATGCAAGAAATTTGAGGAAGGATTAAAGTTGGATATTAAGAGAGCTGTATCAATGTTGGAGATTAATCAATTTCCAACTTTGATTGAAAAATGTCATAAAATTGAAGAGATTGATCATCAACGAGCGACAAGAAACAAGAATTTTGGACCTGCAAGGTTTCAAAAAGGAAAGAGTACTCAAGCAAGTCGCTCTCAGCAAAAGCCATATATGAAACCTACAGGAAGTCAGACTAAGAAGCAATTTGTGGGTGGAAGTTCTAGCGGCAATAAGACAAGTCAAGCTGGGACTCCTATTCGATGTTTCAAATGTGGGAAGGATCATCTCACGAAAGATTGTCAACATAAAGAAGTTGTTTGTTTTAAGAGTGGAAAGCTTGGACACTTCTCTAAAGACTGTGATCAGATAAAGAAGGAATCCTCTGTGGGAAATGTTCGAATCCTGGCAAGACCACAAGCTGGAGGTCGTATCTATACAATGAGTGGAGAAGTAGCTGCTAAATCTGAGAACTTGATAATGGAGGAGGGTACTATTGGAGGTAATCCTTTAACCATACTCTATGATTCAGGGGCAACACATTCTTTCATTGCATGTGATAGTGTTAAACGTTTGGGATTGACTGTGACTGCCTTGCCATATGATCTGAATGTTGCTACTCCTACTGATAAGTCTGTAGTTACATCAACAGTATGCCTGAATTGTCCTGTCTGTGTTAGGGATAGAATCTTTTATGTGGACTTGATCTGTTTACCTCTTTTCAAAATTAATGTAATTTTGGGAATGGATTGGTTGTCTTCTAACCGTATCCTAATTGATTGTTCGAATAAGATATTAGTGTTTCCTGAGGCTAAGGATCCTAGATTCTTAACGGCTACTCAAGTGGAAGCTTGTTTGAAGGAAGGAGATCATGTGTATCTATTGTTATCTTCTTTAGAGGTGCAATGTGAAGATGCCTTGAAGGATATTTTCGTAGTTAACGAATTTCCTGAAGTGTTTCCTGAAGATATACCAGGACTACCACCGGTAAGGGAAATCGAGTTTGCCATTGATCTTGTACCTGAGTGGATCGATATCTATAGCGCCTATCGGATGTCGCCGGTAGAATTAGCCGAACTAAAGAAACAGCTGGAGGAATTATTAGAGAAACAATTCGTGAGACCTAGTGTGTCACCATAGGGAGCTCCAGTACTATTGGTCAAGAAGAAGGATGGAACTTCACGTCTATGTGTAGACTATCGGCAACTAAATAAAATTACGATTAAGAATAAATATCCCCTTCCAAGGATAGATGATCTGATGGATCAATTGCGAGGAGCCACAATATTTTCCAAGATTGATCTACATTCTGGGTATCACCAAATACGTGTGAAAGTGGAGGATATTCCCAAAACAGCTTTTCAAACTCGTTATGGGCATTATGAATATTTAGTGATGCCGTTTGGTGTGACAAATGCACCAGCCATATTCATGGACTTCATGAACATAATTTTTCGTTCATACTTGGATAAGTTTGTTGTTGTCTTTATAGATGACATTTTAATTTATTCTCGAAGTCAGGAGGACCATGCTGAACATCTCAAGGTGGTTCTTCAAATTTTGAAGGAGAATAAGTTATATGCCAAGTTGTCCAAATGTGAATTTTGGTTAAGCGAAATTCAATTTTTGGAACACGTGATATCGGAGAAAGGAATTGAAGTTGATGCTTCAAAGGTGAAGACAGTTTTGGAATGGGAAAGACCAAAGACTGTAACAGAAATCCGTAGTTTTGTTGGATTATCTAGTTATTATAGACGTTTCATTGAGGGGTTTTCAAAGATTGTAGGACCTCTTACCCAACTTACACGAAAGAATCAACCGTTCGTGTGGACTGATGCATGCGAAGAAAGTTTTGAAGAATTGAAAAGATGATTGACTACTTCACCAGTGTTGATTCTACCTGATCCAAACGAACCTTTCGAGGTATATTGTGATGCTTCATACCAAGGATTGGGTGGTGTACTTATGCAAAATCGTAAGGTGGTGGCTTATGCTTCAAGACAGTTGAAAAATCATGAGAAGAATTATCTGACTCATGACTTGGAGTTGGCAGCTGTGGTGTTTGCGTTGAAAGTATGGAGACATTTTCTTTATGGAGCTACATTCACTGTTTTTAGTGATCATAAAAGCTTGAAGTATCTGTTTGACCAAAGAGAGTTGAACATGAGGCAAAGGCGTTGGTTAGAATTTTTGAAGGACTATGATTTTCAATTGCAGTATCATCCCAGAAAGGCGAATGTCGTAGCGGATGCGTTGAGTAGAAAAGTACTTAGTGCTTCTGTTATGATGATCAAGGAGAAGGAGTTGATAGAAGAATTTCGGGATATGCGATTATCTGTAAAATTGACGCTGGGCAAGATGCGTTTAAATATGATCACTATTTCAAATGATTTGATAGATAGAATTCGTGAAGGACAGAACAGTGACCAGTACTTGCGAGAAGCAAAAGAAGCAAAGAGCTAAGGTGCAGAGGTAGAATTTAGCGAAGGTGCTAATGGAATCCTAAAGTTTAAAGGAAGGATTTGTGTGCCTAATGATCAAGAACTTAGAAAGATGATTTTGGATGAAGCTCATCGAAGTAAACTGAGTATGCATCCAGGAGCCACAAAGATGTACCAGGATTTAAAACAGTTATATTGGTGGCAAGAAATGAAGAAAGATGTTGCAGAATATGTATCGTCCTGTTTGGTTTGTCAGAAGGTTAAGGTGGAACATCAAAGACCTTCGGAAATGTTACAACCTTTGCCTATTCCTGAATGGAAGTGGGATGACATAGCAATGGATTTCATGACGGGACTACCAAAGACTCGGAAGGGTCATGATGCCATTTGGGTAATTGTTGATCGGCTTACAAAGTCGGCGCACTTTTTACCGATTAATATTAAGTACTCAATGGAGAAGTTGACCCAAGTGTACATCGGTGAAATCGTCAGACTTCAAGGTGTACCAACCAGTATTCTTTCTGATCGAGATCCGCGCTTTACATCAAGGTTTTGGAACAGTCTACAAGAAGCAATGGGGACAAAGTTACGTCTAAGTTCTGCTTACCATCCACAAACAGATGGTCAATCAGAAAGAACAATTCAGTCTCTGGAAGATTTATTGAGAGCTTGTGTTCTGGAGCAAACTGGAGGTTGGGATGAATTCTTGTCATTAATAGAATTCACATATAATAACAGTTTTCACTCAAGTATAGGGATGGCACCCTATAAAGCATTGTATGGAAGACGATGCAGAACACCATTATGTTGGTATCAAGACGGTGAGAGTGCTATATTAGGACCAAAAATTGTACAACAGACAACTGAGAAAGTGAAGATGATTCAAGATAAGATGAGGGTGACCCAGACTCGACAAAAGAGTTATGTTGATAAAAGGAGAAAATTTTTCGAGTTTGAAGAATGTGACCATGTATTTTTGCGAGTGACGCCTATGACGGGTGTTGGGCGAGTGCTTAAGTCCAAGAAGCTCACTCCAAAATTTATTGGACCATATCAGATTTTACGCCGGGTAGTAGGTCCCAGGTAGCATATCGAGTTGCATTACCACATTTTTCTCAATCAAACCTTCACAATATATTTCACGTATCACAACTACAGAAATATATTTCTGATCCTTCTCATGTCATTGAGCCAGACACGGTTCAGTTGAAGGAGAATTTAACCTATGAAACCTTTCCAGTGAAGATTGAGGATCGAAGGACAAAACAACTTCGAGGTAAGGAAATTTCACTGGTTAAAATTATTTGAAATGATGTAAGCGGAGAAGCCACATGGGAACTAGAGGAAAAGATAAAAGAACAATATCCGTATTTATTTTGAAGGTGTGAAATCGAGTTCATCAAGTTTCGAGGACGAAACTTTTGTAGAGGGGGAGAATTGTAACACCCCAAACTTTCTATGTATTAAATAAGTAATTTTAACAGTTAGCAGAATTCTACTGTTTAGTGATTTCTGTGCACTGTAAAATTATTTTAAATATTCCATCTGCATATTTGACCATTTTGAGTGATTTGTTCTGTATCAGGAAAATAATAATTTTTGGGTCAGAAAAATTTACGTAATTTAATTTTTTACTGCTTAGTCAAAATTAATTTACGTAATCTATTTGGATATTTGTGAATTTTTTAATTTTTATGATTTTATGTGTGATTTTAAAATTTTTACGGCTTGTGGGCCCCACGAGATGTATGTGGGCCCAGGTAGCCATACGTGGGCTCAGGTGGGTCCCGCAATGTGAAAAAATTTTTACGCATAGAAAAATTTGTACTGTTTAGACGGAGACAGGGGATCTTACTAAACCTGAATCCGAAAACAGTTTTAAAAAATTTTCTTTACAGTATTTTTACTGTATTTATTTACCGTGACGGTAAAAATATAGTAAATGTATATTTTGTGGGGTTACAGTGAATCAAAATAATATTCTATATTATTAAGTTAATATTGGTGGATTGGATATTCACCATTAATTTAATTAACATTGGAGATTTAATCTTGATTTAATTAACGGTAGAGATTTAGTCTTGAAAATAAATAGGATTAATTATAACTGTTAGATGAAAAATTAAATCAAGGGTGGAGATTTAGTCTTGTAAAATAACTTTGACCATTATGAACCCTTGGATGAAGATTAAATCAATGGTTGAGATGGACCATTAATAACCATTGGATTTGAATTAATGGTGTAGATTTAGTCAACAAAAATTTACTACAACCATTTTGGACCCTTGGATGTAAAGTTTGAAGGTGTAATCTTGACCCTCCATTTTGAAGACTCATCTAAGGGCTCGGAATTAAAGGAGAAAGATCCAATGGCTCAAAAGAAGTCTTCCATCTACAACCTAAACCTAATGACTATTTTAATCCAAACCATCCTTTTAATCAAGGGCTAGGATGGCTTAGGAAAGATGGCCATGCAAACTAATCACATGTTGCATGCAAGGAGAAGGGGGGTCGGTTTTGCATGCATTTTGGAGAGGAGACAAAGCTAGATAGCTTTTTAGGCCAGGAAAAGATGAAGACAATTCGTTGAGTGTCTGTGCACCATTTCCTATTGATCATTAATGCTTATGTTCTTCAAACTTCACTTTACATTTCTCTCCTATGCATGCTACGGCTATGCAGCCCATTTAGAGACAAAATAACTTATTTCCTCACTTCACCATCTCACTTCATCATTCCTTCTCATTTTCACCTAAGTGCCAAGAAGAAAAACCAAAGAAAACACCATCTTTCTCTCCTACAAGGCCATTCAGCCAAGCTCTCCAAATTCATTTCCATCACTCTTTAATTTCATACAATCAAGTTTCTTAAATCCTCACCTTGTTCTAAACAACTTTCTTGTTGAGAATTTTCTCAAATTCTTACATCTTGAAGGACTTTTTCTAAGATCAAGCTTAAGGATTCTTGAAGTGAAGAGTAAGGAAAACTTCATTTCTTCTTTCATTTTCCATGATTCTAACCATGTTTGATCCATGGTTCTTCTTGTTCAAGCTTGATGTACTAATTTTCTTGTGTTTATTTCATGTCTAAGAAAGTTGTGTTGGTGGAGATCTTGTTCAAATTTCAAGCAAGGAGCTCTTGTGGTTCTTCAAGAGGTAAGAGAGAGATTTATCTCACCAACCAAGCATGGTGGTGAGAGATGGTTATATTTGATGGATGATGAATCCATGTGAGGATTCATATCCATGGTCATGTAATAAATTATTTGTGTTATGTGTTTTTAATTATTTTATTTATGCTTGATATGCTTTGCATGAATTAATTGTGTATGCATGCTTAGTATGATTTTTACTTGTTTATATGGTATGCTTATAATATGCATGATGATATATGTTAAATATATTATGATGGATGTATGTTGAAATAAGTAAAATTTTGGCTCCAATGGCCAAAAGAGAGGTTCGGTTTTGATGCCCAAAATTAGGATTCATGTTGAAAATTTTTCAAGAACAAGGAAATTGATTTTTGGGTCCCTAGAACAATAATATTTTTGGCCAAAACACCTCAAATTAGGTGTTCACCAAATTAATATTTTCATGAATAATAAAATTTTATGATTTGAGAAGTAAAGGAAATAAACAAAAGGATTTTAGTTTTTGCAAAAGAAAATGCACACGTTTTCTTTTTAGTTATGTTGATATTAATTAATTTTGCGTAGAAACAAAAATGTAATTCATTTAAGTAATAAGAAAAATCCTTCATGGTTCCAATGGTCATTTTTAAGGTCTTGATAATTTAGAAAAAAAAATATTTTGATGTTATAAAATATAAGAATTTTCAAAATAAGGATTTTGAAAAGAGAATAAAAGTGTTATCAAGTGGAATTTTCATAAATAAAAGAAAAAGGGAGATTGAAGGTGCTAAACTTCAAATTGTTTTCAAAGAGAATTAATTTTTGAAAGTGATTTAGAAATATAAAAGAAAACGTTTGTAACTTAAATTTACTAAGTAGAATTTATTGGGTTTTGGAAAACGTTATGAAATTTAAAATTAAAAATAGTAATTAAATCAACTAAATGTGATTTTGTAAAATTAAATCAATAAAAAGTGATGTTTAGAAAATATATTATGGAAAAGAATTTTTTAAGAATCGGAAGAAAATAAAGTAAGAAATTATATTAAAAAAGTCCAAAATAATATTTTAAAGTTAAGAAATATTTTACGAAGGGTAAAAATGGCGAAAAAAATGATTTATGTAACTCAAAAACGTAATTTTTAAATTATGCGATTTGAAAAATGTTAAAATATTTCTACACAATTTTTAAAGCGTTTAAATATTTTACACAATTGAAATGTTGTAGAAAAATTACTATGCAATTTAAAAATTAAAGAATATTTTTATGCATTTTAGAATACAAAAAAAATTGTTACGTAATAGAAATGTTACAAATCGTTGTTTACGTAATAAAATATTACGTGACCATAAAAATGTGACAAAAATATTTTATGAATGAGAAAAATGCAATAATATAAGGTTGCTGTTAATTATACAATAAACTTTACAGTTAAAAATTAGTATGTGAATACTGTACAAGAAATTGGGCAATTTGCTTATAATTGGCATGAATCCATTTTATGAACGTAAAATAGTATTTGAACTTTGTATGAGAAATTATGTGATTTACCTTTGGTTGGTAATTGGTGCATTACACATGCATTGAAAATGGTCCGATGGACTGGATATGGCTAATTGCCTAGGAGAGACGTACACCTCTTGAGTGGGTGCGATAAGCGTAGTGTAGGTCACTTGTGGACCTTGGGGACATCGGGGTGCAGGTTGCTCACAATGGGCAGTTGGTAGCTCTTCTGCACCGTGGGTTAGACCGATGCAACACACCGGTGATCCGGACCAGAGACACTATTCTTAATCGAGATCTGACAAAGACATTGTATATGTGCTAGATGTGCAAGATATAATTATAAGCACTTGGTCAAGCACGAAATACCAAGAAATCTTTTCGATCAATTTCTCCGACTTGAGTATTAGCTCCATGGAGTAGGACATTGAGTCTATGTGCGCATGCATGAAACCGAGCATCTATATCTATATGATGGTGTTCTTTGTAATTGTTGTATGATTTAAACAGTGATAGTGGCATAATGATAATTATTATTTTGCACTATGATGATGGTATAATTGTGATCATGATATGATATTTTTGTATGATGTGTTGTTTGTATTATCTCTGTACTATCATGCTTGTATTGGCGTAGATAATCTCACCTCTTTGTGTGTATATTTGCATATTATATTTTTAATTGAGTAAAGACGTTGAGAAAGAACCAGTACAAGAAGCAGAAGAAGAATTACTTCTCACGCCTTGGAACGCGGAATTTTGATAAGATGACATCAAGACCCGGTTTCTTTGGTTGCATGAGGTTGCAGTTCCATGGTGGAGCTGAAGCATGGAGGACTAGTCCTGATGAGAGAGGACTAATTTACGAAGAAGAATTGACGGTCTTTATAAGTAGAGATTATCGTAGGAACCCATTTCTTACTGCAACTATCTTTGTTCATATTGAGTTTCCTTTGCACATTAGGCGACATTGGGACACTAGGTATTATGTCCCAACAGAGATTAGCATCGTGTCGTCTGCTCGAACACCTATCCGTAGGCCTTCACATCATAAGGATTCCTATCTGTGAAGAATCGAGGAGGACCCGTCTCGAGGATTCTCGCCTTTAAATAGACTTGGGCGAGTCTAAAACTCTATTATAAACAAGTCTGTAATATTATTTTAAGTGTGCCATTTACTTTTGGAAGCATGGTCTCGTATTCTAAATAATGTTCTGATATTGTCTATGTAAAATATGTATGATGTATGATTATGTGTGAGTTTGATATGATCTTTTATTTTCTGCTAAGTTTATTTTGCGAAAATAAAAGAAAAATAAAAAAAATTAAAAAAATTTTACGACCCGTAATTTTATGACTACATTACATTATTATAACTTGGTGTAATTCGGTAATAATAACGTATACATGTGACACCCTACGGTGGGTGTTACATATTCAACAATAACAATAACAATAAAATTAATCTAACGATGAATAAAAATACTTATATATATGATGATCTGATTGTGTCAACCCACAAGTAACAGTTAACGGAGGGTTTTGGAGAGAGTTTAGTGAGAGAAAAAGTCTAGAGAGAATGTGAAAATATGAGAAATGAGAAACTTGGCCGATAGGAGGAGGGGATAGTTGCTTAAATAGGGCATGCAATAGGGAAGCGTCAAAGCGCTTGACGTTATCCACATGATAATGCCAACACGCGTGGCGTTATCCATGTAGTAATGCCATTACACTTGGCGTACACGTGGATAACGCCACGTGTGTTGGCCTTATCATGTAGATAGTGTCAAGCGCTTTGACGCTTCCCTATTGATAGCGCCATCTTCTCTAGCGCTATCTACGTGGAATAGAAATAATAAAAAAATACCTATGTGGCCAAAAGTGTGACATTGTGATAATATGTTTCAAAACGATGGTAATTCAATAAATAGTTTTGCCTATAAGGGCAAAATGGTCAAAAGGCCCACCACTCTGAGGCTCTCTTTCGTCAAAACTACAAGCATCACTATTATGAGGTTTTCATTTGCTCAAAACTACAAGTGACACAACATTGCTTTGCGACAGGATTTGGGTAGTTGATTTTAGTTTGGATCTTTTCCATTCTTTCAACGATGCCTTACTTTTCATCTCAATTTCCTTAGCATGATAATATTTCCTTAGAAACAGTCATAAAAACATATTGAAAATCATTCCAAATTTTGATGCATTGAATTTAACATTATTTTTTTAAGCATTATAACATTATAGGTAAGAAGACGTTTATAGTGTACCTAAAAAATTTTTGAGTATCAATGTTCAGGTAATTTACTCATGACGGTAGGTAAAAAGCAGATGCTTCAAGTTTTTTTAAAAAAAAAAACTAGTGTGGGTCTCATTTCTTCTCTCACCTCCTTATAGTTTCACTTTCTATCTCCAACCTCACATTTTCTCCCTCAACAACATGTTCCATTTTTTCAATTTGCTCTGCTACCGACGACATTGGCAATCCACTACCCATTATGCTATCCTTAAGGCCAACATGGACCGCCTCCAATGCTCTGTTCAAGGTGCCGGTAGAGTGCCCCGACTCGTAAATGGTTTCCACCACCTGCAAAAATGGTTGTTACTTGAGAATGGAACAAATGAGTAGGTGTGAAAATGGTGATTCCCTATTATTTTTGGTCCATGTATGATATCCCCTTTATCACATGAGTTTTGAATGGCCTTTTTTTCTTTGATATCTTATTCTCAAAACTTTGACATATTACAAAGAAAGGAGAAAAAAGTATTTGCCCTTTACTATTTCATCCTGAAGAAACATCTTCTGATTCTTTTAGTGAGCCTTTAGACTGAGTATCCTCTATAATTGTTGTATCATTTTTATTTTTCAAATGAGAAATTTCCATAAATCTAGATCTACAATATAATAAAGAGGAGTTGGTTGGGGTCTTTCTCGATACAGGTTTGGTATCAACTTTCAAAGCTTATGAAGAAGCTTAGTGCCATGGTTGATGGTGACATGGTCCTCAAGTACTTGCTAGTCTTGAAGATTTTGATGCCTTGGTATCAGTTAGAACATATGAAGATCTCAACCACATGATTGATGAGCATGATTGCCATGAAAGTGGGATGATGTACTGTCTTGATGAAGAGCAATGCGTGGACAAGGGAGAGAAAGTAAGGTTAGAGATAGAAAATGTGGAATTATGAGAGGAAGAAAGAAGAAGTGGAATCAATATAAAGGTTATCTGTAATCTAAGTTTCAGGTGAAAAATATGAACTATTGATCAAGTTTTACACAATATCAACCATGTAAACATATGGAGTATCCATGTTCCAAAAAAATTTATAAACATTTAAAACGTTTCCTATAATAGAGATAAGCATCTTACTGTATCCCCTTTAAATATTTAAAATACAAAATGCTTCGTTGTGATGATATTCATCTAGGTACTCATAAAGTATAACGGTTCAAATACCAAAAAAAAAAGTATAATGGTTCATATAAAAATCTCACATCATATTACGATTTATCACCACAATCATCATTTCTTTTGTAACACATATTTTGTAGAGATGAACATTAGGTTCAAATTTTTTGTCATATAAAAAGCTCCAATAACTAGTCTCCAAATAAGTGGTTTGGCTTGAGTATGATTCCAAATCAATGGTTTCACTCTTATCTAATAGAAGCAGCCTAGCCAAACAACCCAATGGTTTGGTATAACCGAATACATGGATGGTTTCAAAGCGATTAGAATATCAAAGTTTGTCATACATATAGGGAAGCGAATTCTTGTGTAGCTTGGTTTGCTAACACTAGTTTCTAATAGGATTTTCAGTTGTTAGCATGAGATCACCCTCACCTGGATTTTGCTTTATTGATTCTAGTTGATTACTCAGGGATTTTTATGCCCCGCAAAGTCTATTTTATTTCTTAGTTCTTCTTTGGGCTACGACCTCATTTTGTACCCAAGGAAAAATTAAAAATAAAAGCTCCTATAACTTAGAAGATTATTAGCATATTTGTTGTATCCTTTGAAATGTCCCAAATTATATTTTAGGTAAAAGTTGTCTCATGTAACTTTTGCCCCAACCATGATGATGGAGTTTTAAAACAAAGCAAATATGCACTATATAAAGTATCTCCTAAGTTAGTTTTAGGTAGGGATAAAAATAGGTCAGTCGGCTTGTCAGGAGCTTGTGGCCTGACCTATTTAGAAAATGAGCTAGGCTTAGGCCTTTTTAAAAGTCTGTTTCATTTAGTAGGTCAGGTCTGGCTTCTCAGCAAAGCTTGTTACGCCTATTAGGCCAGCCTGTTTATACTTATTTATAAATATATTAAAAAAAAAAGAGATTATGTTTATACCAAGAATTGAACTTAGTACCAAGTGGTGATATAAACATTCCACTTACCACTAAGCTATGCTTAGTTATTATACTTATAATTACACATTTTACACTTTTATATTTAAATTATATTATTTTTTAACTCCTCTACAGATCTACTTCCTAGGCTTCTTCATTTCATTTCTTTATTTTTGTAAAACTCAGTCGCTCATCTTCACCGAACTCCTCCATGTGCAGTTGCACACCCTTCGTGACCGGTCCTTCTCCAACCCAAGGACTCCTTCTGTGTCGATCTATATCTTTCCCCCCCTGTTTGTGCTGATCTGCAACCAAACAACGACCGTCCTCTGGAGGTTGCGAGCCTATCAAGGAGCAATTTCCCATCTTGTCCTATGTTGATTTCTACCAGGTAAGAAATTATTGATCATATATATGTGTGCGTGCGTGTGTGTGCGTGTGTGTGTGTGTGTTAAAAAGTTTTAACCACCTTATTAGAACTGATTGTTATTTTATTAGATTAGATCTGAAATTTTCTGATCTTTTATTTTGTTCTTGATCTATTTAAGGCCTTCAAGAGAGCATGTCTGTTTATGTAATGTGAAAAAAATTCAATTTAAATTTCATGATCTATTGATCTTCTAGAACTAATGTGAAAAGAGGCAAAAATTCTTAACAGGTTGGTAGTTTTTTTTTATGCAAATCTTATTTGCTGCTAAGAAGCTAGAATGGTACTAAATATAAAACTGTTCATTAGCATCCAGTAAAATATTTATTGCCCTAATTCCTATATTTATTGTCTACATATTCAAGATCTTACTTCTATCACGTATGAAACATGTTGTACTTATGTTACAAGTATAGTTAATGTCTTCTTCACTTGAAGGAATAATGTCATCTGCTTCTCGTCCCCCTAACGAATTCAATGAACAAGCACCAACAGATTCAAGTCATCTTGGAGATAATAGAGTTGATAGTGATCAAAATAAAGATCAAAATGATAATGGTTGTGCCATTATTATTAAGAAGAAGAGGCAGAAGACATCGGCTATTTGGAATGATTTTGATGAAATAGAAGTATCTCAAGGAGTGATGAAAACTGTTTGCAAGTACTGTAAAGTGCATTTTGCTTGCACGGGGAAGGGAGCTAGCACTAGCCATATGAAGAGACATGTAGATTCTTGCATACAAAAGAGGTTGCACATGGCTTCACAA
The DNA here is from genome assembly GCA_029884595.1 of Ormosia semicastrata. Lineage (NCBI taxonomy): Eukaryota > Viridiplantae > Streptophyta > Magnoliopsida > Fabales > Fabaceae > Ormosia > Ormosia semicastrata. Next base: position 7,056,621 of record JAQQTO010000046.1, on the reverse strand, counting down.
AAGAAGTAACCCACCATTCCATTTCAAGCTTCTAGCTTAGGCATTAATCCTTTTATGGCACTTGATGTTAGGTATTCAAATGAAAAGATGAGAGAGATAATTGCTACTATAATCATGGTACATGAGTACCCTTTTAGCATTGTTGAGGATGAAGTTTTAATGTGGGCCTTCCAATATGCTAATCCTGAATTTCATAAAGTTTCTCGCAAAACAGCTAGGAGTGGTTGTTTAGCAATATATGAGGTAGAGAAGAACAAATTGAAGGCTTTGTTCAAAGGTGTGAGCAAGATTAGTTTAACTATAGATATATGTGGAAATCAAGTCACCAAGTAGCTGAATACATGGTTATCACTAGTCATTTCATTGATGCGGGGTAGAATCTTCAAAAGAGAGTTTTGAGTTTTGTGAAAGTGTCTGCTCCTAGACGTGGAATTGATGTGGCAGATGCTATTTGTGGTGGGGATTGGCTTCGCAACAAATATAATTTGAAGAGACAACAAAAGATACAAATTTTAGATATTAAAATGATACTTTTTTTTTCTTGTAGTTGTTAAATTGTGTTATGATCTAATAATATAATTAATTTGTTTTTTTAAGGTTTTTGAATAAGAAAAAGAGACCACCTTGAAGATTTGACACTTTATTGGTTGGTTGGTTGGCTAATTACACGTTGACACTTTGTTGGTAGATTGCACTTTGCTATTTAAATTGAGTTATTGTGTTGTGTTGTTAAATTTGATCATGTGATAATTGGATAATTTGGATTTGTCATTATTGAGATGTATTATTGATCTTGAGAATATGATGTTGATGATGAGTGATGACCAATTGGTTATGAATGTGATGTGAGAACAAGGTTGAAAGATGTGTTTGATATGCTTGAAAGAGTCTCATTTTTTATATGCTCAAGTTACTTGAAAGAGGTGTTTGAATTTAATGAATTTTGTGTGCTTTAGTTGTATATGATTTAATTGTGTAATGATATTTTATTTAGTCTAATGAGTGATTAGTAATGATATTTAAAAACAGGAGTTGTACTTGTATGATATTTTTTTTTCAATGGTTTTTTAAGGCCTGTTTGAAGGCCTAGGCCTATATGAAGGTCTTGGCCTATTTAGAAGTCTTAATATAAATCAGGTTTCTAAACAGGTTTCAAATCAAGTCAGACTTCTTAAACAGGCCAGACCAGACCCAAAAAAATGTATTTGATAAATAATAGGCCCGATTCAGGCCATATATTTGTAACACATGTCTGACCTGTTTAGGGTAAAAACTGACCTGACCTAACCTGTTTCTATATCTAGTTTTAGGAGTTGTTTGTGCCTTTTATCTTTCAAATTAAAAATAGAACGTCTTCACAAAATCACGATGGAATGCCATTAATATATATTAATTATTATAAGACAAATGCCGAAAGCTATCTCAAATTTTGGGTTGGTTTATTCCATGATTTTTTATTTTTTTTATCTGGTATTGCATGAGTTTTAAAAAGTTATAATTCTCCTTCTTAATTACTAAATGTGCAAAAAAAATATTTTTTTAACCGATATACATCTTACTATTAGATAAAATGTGAAAAAAAACAACTCCTCAACTTTGTAAGATATAAATTGAGCCTGTTTGGATAAGCTTTTTTTATTAAAAAACACTTATTTCTTTTAAAAAAAGTACTCTAACATGGTTTTAAGTATGTTTGGATGTTACTTTAAAAATAAGTAGAAGCAAAAAAAAAAAAGAAAAAACTAAAACCACTTAATTTTGAAATTAATAATTCCTTACTTTTAAAAAAAGTGGAAAGATAAGTGATTTTTAAATAAAATTTATGAAAACAATATTAAAACAAACACTTCTTAAATATTCCATCAAAATGCAAAACAACTTAATTTTATTTAAAAAACTACTTTACTAAAAATTCTAAAAGTTTAATTACTTGTTTATAGTTGTTCTAAGCGAGGTTATTTTGTAAATGCAATTCATTGTGCATCAATATTAGAAGAGAAATGAATGTTGCACAATTTTTTTTTTTAATATTTGTGTTACACTACACTTATACTTGTTTCGGTAAAAAAAAAAATTAAAAAGTATGTATGCCTTGTTTTATTATTCAAGAAAGAAATGAAGTGAAAAAAAGTGTAATAAATATGATGTATAAATATCATTTTTTATATTAGAAGCCTTGTTAGGGCTTTTTGTCTGAAAATCAACCTCGGCCTTTTAGATAGGTTGATTGCTGAGTTTGGACAACCATAGATCGATTATGTTGCATTGTTGAATACTTGAATCGTTCTAGTGGAAAAAGAAGAAATAAAAATGATAGATATACAAGTGATGTATTATCTCATATTTACTTATATGATATATTAGAATGGAAGTGTGTAGAAAATAAGGTAAGATTAAATATGTTTAGATGATAAAAATTATATAAATATAAAATAATGTAAATAAAATTGTGTGTAAATAAAATTACTGAAAAAGAAAATAATTGTTAGAACAATTCCGTCAATTGTTCCTAACCTCAAGCCAAAATCTTTACTTAATCTTAGAATGAGCTTGAAACATGCCTGGGCTCCGCTACAATGATGAAATTGAAGCATGGTTTTGTTGGGGTAAGAGCTCAAAAAATTCATGCATATAACCTTTGTCGCTTTGCCTTTTTTAGTGAAGAATTTTTTTTTACATAAATTTAAAATATTTAAGTTGGATATATTAAGTCAATTATATTAATAATTTTAGTAGATTATAAAAAATAATGAACAATTAATAATATATTTAACTTAATACATTTAATTTAAATATTCTAAATTTATATAAGATTTTTTAAAAAAAATGATATTTATCGGAGGTTCCAGAAAAGAAGAGCACCACTTTTACTGCTACGATTTGGTCTTTGATATGGGTTGATAGTATATTTTTTTTTTAGTAATAATATTTATACATCAAATTTTTATATTTTACTTGTTTAAATGAAAAAAATGGAGAAATAATATATTAAAATGTGTAATTTTTTTTATCTAAAAAAATTAATGTAAAATTTTTGAAGTGCAAATATTATTATTGTTTTTGTTTTGATACATCATTATTATTATTTTTTAAAAAAGAGTTGCCCATCTCAGCAATAATTAATGTTGCTCATCATTGATAACGTTGCACATGTGATTTTTCGTGAGTCATCTTAGCCGACTCTTGGTCATAGCATGGCAGGGCAAATCAAAACTCTCACGATCTTAATTTAAAATATTTATTTGTGAATTGTGTTAATGACGCAAAAACACAGCAGAGTAATCCTGAATCCTGATGCACAACGAACACATTCAAGATTCAACACAATAACTTAAAATATGAGTATTTATAACTAAGATGGTCAAAACCGTCGTCAAATATTAATTAAATATTAAATAAAATTATTAAATTATCATAAATAAAATGACATAAATTATTTTAAATTAACATATTTATCCTTTCTACATCGTATCCCAAATTTGTGATTAGGAAAATTTTGTTGGTCAATTAAGCAGATTCACACATGCATGTTGCCTTTCATCTTTAACTAGGCTTTAATTTAAAAAAAAAATTCTTTAAAGTGAGATTGTTTAAAAAGAGATTAAATAAATATGTATTTATTATTGATTTAATTTAAGATATATCATGATCTTAACTCAATAAAATTTAATAATAAATACATTTTTTTACAGATAAGTTCACTTTAATATAATCATGTCTTTTCTTTAATAATTATTAATTTATGCACCTCATGCTGATTTTGGTTTCAACCTCATAATGGCTAATCCACTGTAATGCTAGGGCCAAAACCAGAGATATAGGTATTTAAAATGTTGTACTATATACAAAAAAAAAAAACTAGCTGTTCTATCTTTTGCTGATGTAGTATTTACAATTCTCGAGTACCATACATGGTCTAGTTAAAGAATGGATTTCTGTGTGAGGTAATTTGGCCTTGGTTGCCTCTCCTGCTATTCTTTATTATTAATATCATTATTATCACTATCTTCACTATCATTGGGCAATTATCAGATAGCCTAATTAAAATGAACTGCATTTTAATTTTAGATAATTGTTGAACAAGAAAATCAATAACTCTAGTACTGTAAATACTATATAATGCGGACTCTTATAGCTTAAATACTTGTGACACGGTTATGGCGGTATCTCAGTAACTCCACTTCCTTTTGCTGCTCATATAAGCATGTGAGCAGCTTAGACCACTTCTTTTATAGGCCATATGAAACTCTTGTCTTGGGCTGAATATATTTCATTAGTATGGCTTCGGCCGTCAGATTCCTTTTTTCCTTTGTTTATATCACTCTCACCCATGTTTTTGATTGTTAGGCGAAAAATGTTCATAACCAATCAAAATTTTAGACATGTGAGGGATAATAATGTGATTATGAGCATTCCTGGGAAATACTCAAGAAAGCCCCTTGTTGTATTATATCTGTGGTATGTTAATATACAAAAGCATAGTATTTACTCCATCGTCAACAATGTCGTTGTAGTATAGTGGTGAGTATTCCCGCCTGTCACGCGGGTGACCCGGGTTCGATCCCCGGCAACGGCGTTTTGTATAAATTTTTGTGCTTTTACTGTCCAGTGATTCTTACATATACATTCTTCTTTGAAAACCTGGATATCTTTGGTAATTCTTTTCAATGCTGTCTCTAAAGTTTCGTAATTAGAAATATCAGTTTAAAAGAATTCTGGAGTACGTGAATCAATTATATCTGCAAAATTTTGGCATGATGTGGGCACCCTATAATGGTTTTAGAATGGATACCAGCATCCTCCATTCCTGTACCTTCGGGAAAGAATAGTTGTCTCTCATTAGTCATTGTGAGCTATTTGATGTGCCCAAAATAGGGCAAAACTAACTCCAATATTAATAGATGCTGTTTGTATTCAGTTTCTTGTGACTGTGAGTAGGAGATGATACTCTACGTTGTCAACACAAACGTGATAAAAAAAAATCGTTAACTTCTTTTCAGAAAGTACTATACTCGCTCAGTCATTAATCTGCCAGATTCATGATAGGCAGCAGCTTGATGGGGATGTCCAGATTCGGCATGTATACAGAGAATCAAAAAGATGCGCCGATGCTTTAGCGGACCATGCGCATTTCCTTCTCCTTGGAGTGCAGTTCTTCACTTCTCCTCCCCCCTGTATTTCTGTTACTTCAGTTAATGTTGCTAGTGCTGTTGCACTAGATAGGGTTGTTCCTGTTCGTTTTCTTTGGGCTTGTGCCCCGTTGTCAATCAAATAAATAAATTACCATGAATTATGTGGTATTTGCTTATATATGTCATGTTGCTGGAAGACTGCATTATGCACATATGAGTCTGACATCTAGAATTCTCTTCATTTAACCGTTATAACTTAAACAATAAGAATACAACGAGATGGATTTATCAAAGATTCAAAATTCGTCCAAATAATTGTAATTGTACCTTCTGATGTCTACTTTGCATATATATAAGCGAGATGAGCTTGACTAGAAGTGTAGTATATCATTTCCCATTAATTGGGAAGGATGACTTAATGAACTCTCAGATAACAATTCAGTTGGGTCTTGTGTCACGAACATATGTCATGCTAAGCAGCCTGGTATATATGATCTAAGCTCCGTTTTTTTTTTTCCCCCTTTTTTAAATGGTTTATCCTGTGATTGATTTGGAAGCCTATGTTGAATATGAACAATAGAGTCATTGGAATTTGGATTGTTTCACTTATTCATACTAATTAATTCATCATCTTCTTTAATTTGCTTCCCCCCTACGGAAACTTACCCCGCCAAGTTTGCTTATCCACGGAACTTTAATTAATTGTATATGGCTGTGTGCGGCAACCAGTTTATATGAGGATCCTCTGAATTCAGATGCAGCTAAAGTGTTGAGGACGATCCTTAGAAGTTAGCAGCAAATGCGACAAACACAAGCTATGTCTGGTGGGTAATGGGTATGTTGAGGAGACCTTAATTACATGTCGATTTTCACTTCATTTTGACACTCATTTAATTTTATTCCCTCTGTGCTTGTAGTTACTGAATTGCATTTATCCTTTCCATTCTTAAAAATTTACTCCCTTAAAGTTACCCTCTTATTACCCCAAACCAAACATAGCATACGTAGTAATACTTTTCATGCTAATAAGCTTGAGACAATATGTTATATACACAAATATCGCGTTTACTAAGGAGTCACTGGATGTGAAAATTACTTGAGAATTTATAGTTCCACTTCCACCACCACTAGATGATAATAAGCTTCTATGCTATTGGAACTAGTTTTGGGCCACTGCTTGTAGAAAGGATGAACACAAAGGCCAAGCCCAAATCCCGATTCTTAATTATAGTTGCAGTTTTATATATTTCATGGTAAATTTGTAAAATGTGTGCAGACTTGTAGTTGCTCGTCATCCTTCTTGGATTCCCTTATCACTATCTTTCTTTGACCTTTATCTATATTTCTGAGGGATAATAATTGCATATAAATAATATTTAAAAAAAAAAAATAATACTAAAACTATTAAATTGTACATAAATTTTCACAAAAGAATTTAGATAAATTTAATAATATCTAATATTAAAAATCTTATTAAGTGAAATATTATTCATATAATATCCACATTTTTATAGTATTTTATAGTTTTTAAAAAAAAAATTATAATTCCATTAAAATATGATTTTACATGTCACATCTCTACACAAAATTTAAGTGACTTTTGATATTTTTAAAATTAAAATTATTTAGTGAACACAGAAAAAAAAACTAATTAAATAAACAAACCCCAATCATTCTAACTTTTAAGAGATTGTTACAAAATCATAAATTCTTTTTTGTTAAAATACTTGTTAAAAATATTAAAATAAAATTTTTAAATGAAAATAAAATATTTAATGTATTAAAAATTTTAAAAAAATATTTTTTTATTTAATTTTTTATTTTAATATCTTAACAAAACCAAAAAAATAATAATTAGGAGACAAGTAAAAGAAAAATCAAACAAATTTGGATAATGCTTTTGTGGTGTAGGTGGACATCAATCACATCATCATAGTCTGCCTGTTGCCAAACTCCTTCACGCGGAACCCGGGTCGGGTCTCCCCATAATGTTTTGTAGTTTGAAATCGAACGTGACAACCGTGTTGTGCATTCAGTGTGTCCGTAACACAGTAACTAAGCTTTGTAGCTTGAATGTTTGACCCATTAAAGTCTAAAGAGAAGCTGGAAAAAGAAAAAGTTTCAAACAAAAACAAAAGGCAAAGGAAAAGCGTTTTGGCATATTCCCCATCGAAAATCGAAGCCATTCATGTTTGGATCCGCACTTCGAAACGCTTTCGTTTTGGGCCTCACAGCCTAAGCCTTAGCCGAGCCGAGCCGAGGTTTGTCATCGGACATGTCTGAATGAACTTGTGAGCTGGGTCCCACCCACACTAATAATTAGGTGATGAGCAGGCAGTCCACATGTTATGAAAGGCATCCACGCGGCAAATCACACTCTTCTTTTATCCTCTGCGGCACAATCGCGTCCCCTTCATCAATCACACGCGTTAATCTATGATCACATCAGGAACGCATGATAGAACACGCATGAACGGTGCCGATGATGCATGGTCCCAGGAGATTCCGTGCGGGTTCACGCATTTTACAATAACCGTAAAATCAGCTTTGATCTCATTCTCTTGTGAAACGGGGGGGAGATTGAGATTCTTCTAAAACTGCAACTAGAATAGAGAACGTCCAGCGAAGGAAGAAGAGGAAGCGCAATCCTCGTGAGCCCATTACTCTCTACGTCTGGGGTTTAAATCAGCAACATTCGTGCTGGTGAAAGTGAAAGTGAAAATGACTTCGGACGGAGCAACATCGACGGCGACGAATAGGAGGAAGCCGTCGTGGAGGGAGAGAGAGAACAATAGGAGGAGAGAGAGGCGGAGGAGAGCCATAGCGGCGAAGATATACTCAGGGCTGAGAGCTCAGGGGAACTACAATTTGCCCAAGCACTGTGACAACAACGAGGTCTTGAAGGCTCTCTGTGCCGAAGCTGGTTGGACCGTCGAAGAAGACGGCACCACCTATCGCAAGGTACTTGTACTGTTCATGGATCTCGTTTTCCGTTTTATCTTCCTATCTTTACTGTTCGATTAAAATCTGCCTATAACTGCCTCATTTTTCCTTGGATCAAACTTGTTTCTAGTTTCTCAGTCCAATGAATCTGTGCTTTCAATGCTCCTTATTAATTAGTTCATTTCTTAGATTATTTATTTATTATTCTGTGTCTCTTGTGTTAATAAGAGAGAGAGAGAAGAGCAGGACAGGAGGGAGAATAATCCATTGTTATTTAGTCCAATTAGGTAGCTATGCAAGTATGCAACATTGGAATCAGGAAGGAAAATCTTTCCTTTGAAATGAAGCTTTCTAAATCATATTTGCTAATGGTATATTGGTTTACCCAAAGAAGAATCAAGCTTTGCTACTCTAATTGAACAAAATTGACATATTATATATGTTATCTCATTTATTTGTAAAATTGTAACCATAACCTACTAATACTAGTCTCTTTTGGGCTATGATGATTGTTGTGAATAGGGATGCAGGCCACCACCCCCAGGCGATGGTGCAGGTACCTCCACCAGAAACACCCCTTTCTCTTCACAAAATCCAAGCCCTCTTTCGTCCTCATTTCCCAGCCCAATTCCTTCCTACCAAGTCAGCCCTTCCTCCTCCTCTTTCCCAAGCCCTTCTCGTTTGGATCCCAACAATTCTGCTGCATCAAACCTTATTCCATACATTCGGAATGTCTTCCCCGCGTCTCTCGCTCCTCTAAGAATATCAAACAGCGCCCCTGTAACGCCACCTCTCTCATCACCAACCTCAAGAAATCCTAAACCAATTCCCACATGGGACTCAATTGCCAAAGCATCATCCATGTCATCCTTCAACCACCCTTTCTTTGCAGCTTCTGCCCCAGCTAGCCCAACACACCGTCACCTTTATACCCCACCCACTATACCTGAGTGTGATGAGTCTGACACTTCCACTGTTGAGTCTGGCCAGTGGTTCAACTTCCAAGCATTTGCACCTTTTGCTTCTGCGGTCCCAATATCTCCCACCCTTAATTTTATTAAACCTGTAGTTCAACACACACTGCCTAATAACAGAGGAAAAATCCAAGAGATGAGAAGTTCAGAGGCAGAGTTTGGGGTACAGGTGAAGCCTTGGGTTGGGGAAAGGATTCATGAAGTGGGATTGGATGATTTGGAGCTCACACTTGGAAGTGGGAAGACATCGAGTTAGGCTGCTAGCAAAATTACTTCACGCGGGTTTCCTGGTTGGTGTTTCATTCAATTTGGTGTTAAAGCACTTACCTCGTTCAGCTCTCATGGCGCAAAGCAGCTCGTCTGTAACAACACTTTTTATTGGAAACGGGAAGTATCAGGTGTCATGGGCATTTTATGTTCAATATTATATCCAAGACTCTCATGTATTCACTTTTTTTATCATTTTAAATTTCTTTCAATTTTAAATGATTTTAAATCTCTAAACAAATAGAAGAAGCATTATTATTTGATTCCCTTCCATTCACTTTTCTTTGCTTTCTTTTTTTTTTTTTTAAATCTTTCCTAGCCTTCTTTAATTTCCAAACATACCCAAAGAGGTCCTAGTATATTAATGGCGTGCAATTACATGTGTACTGATGCTAACTAGGACCAATTTAAAATGTTTAGGAATTTTTATGTTTAGCAAAACAATGCAATCGGATCCTGTCTGAATTGATGGTTCCAATCCAACTTGGTGTGTCGGAATCACAAAGCTTAACTTGTGTGTTTGGAGTGTTTTAATTAACTTATTTTGTGTTTAAAACACTTTATAATTAAATGGAAGTGTGAAGGGAGTGTGGAGAGGTTAGAAAAATGGCTGAAAGCCATGATGAGCAATAAGGCAAGGCAAGGACGCTAACATTAGGCACCTATCCAAAAGTCATCTCGAAGGTGGAGATTCTAACGTTCCTTGCACCTGATCAATAGGTTATGAACTTACGGTACTAATTATATAAAGAAACAAGTGTAAGATCATAAAAAGTAGTGGATCATGGAAGCATTATCAATTGTACAGGATAGGTATTATAAAGTTGGAAATTTATTACAGAACAGAGAGACAGACTAGAACAGCAGCTTATGATCACGTATCCTAAAAGAATTGCCTACACCTAAAAGAAACATGCACCTTCACGTGGGAACATTAAAGGAGAAGATGAGACCGGATTATTTTCTGGTTAGGTTTGGTGACATACAAACAGATTAAGAAGCAATAAAATTATAGCATTCAAGAATAAGAAAAGCAAGACAATCGACTCCACGCCTTGGAAAGTCACACCCAGTTAAACGACCTTCAGTCATTGAATATGTGTCTACTTCAAAGTTTCATTTTGTACCTTTTTCTCCTTAACCTCAGTTTTAAATTCGTTTTTGGTTGTCACATTGCATTCCTGATACCTGAAGCATGTTAATAGGTGATCATTGACGAGTCCTGCTACTTGCATGAACGAATAAACTACCGTGGGTCCCACGCATTGGAAACCTCTGCGCATCATGTCCTTGCTAATGAGTTCTGCTTTTGGAGTCTTCACTGGTACTTGACGTCCAGATCGAAATTCATTTCTTATTGGCTTGTGGTTAACAAATCTCCAGCAGTAATTGCTGAATGAACCAAGCTCCTGCTGAACCTGTAAAAGGATAAATGAATGGACACGTAATTTTGGGATGCACTTATTTCTACCAAGTCAACGTTTTTGACGACTTTCCTATTTTCAAATCTCCACTCATAGAAATTTTAACATATTTGCTTAAAACACAGCATTACCTTAAGTAGTTGTTTAGCATTTTCCACAATGGCTCGGAGCTTTGGTTCTGATAATAATGAGTTGCCGTTTATTTTCAGTGTTAGCAGCTTCTTCTCGGTAAACTGTGCAATTGATGATGGGTCAAAATTTTCAAAAAGCTTCCTATCACAGTCAGATATCAAACAATAAGCGTCAGGTAAGGTGTCATGGTTTAAAAAATTAGTAGATCTAGAGATAGACATGCCTGAATATGTCTCTCTGGTTAAGAATTGATGGCCAACTGTGTTCTGCTAATGCTTGTGAAAAGACTAGAAGCTCAAATAGCTTTCTATCATCATCAACTGGAACACCCCATTCTTCATCATGGAAAGCAGTATAAAGAGGGTCTGTTAAGAAAGAAATAACATTTCTCGATAAGGCAATCCTATCAGTGTGGAAATATGCACACTCTGGTTAAATCTAAATGGCAGCATCCTTTGTCGAAAATGAAGTTCACAATCCTATAAACAGATAGTATATTACAATATTGGAATTATCACAGAAATAGATACAAACACAAAATCAAAAGCCAAAATGGCCTTTAAAATTAAAGAGGTAAATAGGAAAACCACCTAGCAACGGGATATCTAAACTTGTTCTAAGTGTTTTATTATGTAATGTAACATCATTACAAGCGATACTCTCTGACTATTCGAAAGCATAACCAAAGATAAAGGCAATATTTAGATCCTTTTAGAGGCCCTTCAGTGAAACTCCGCTGGGGCGCATTGTGCAGAAAGCATATGGGAAGTCAGTCACAGACCAAAAGAATGCAAGCTAATTATTTGTTTTCCAATTTGATCAATCCATTTCCACTGCCTTAATAACTTGATTCATAAAGGCATGGTAAGGGTTAGAAAGCTGAAGGCAACACTTTTCCAAAAACAACACCATAATTTGGCTTAATGTCCATACTGAAACGGATAGTTGTCATGGCAGGCCCTGCGTTATTATTATTGCTGACACAATTTATGATGATGCTACGTACAGAAGATGAAGAAACATAATTATTATCATTCAAATCTAGAGATTATATTCATGTCTAATGGAAAATAATATTAGTTTAATCCAGTTCATCACTGTCCAGGCGTAGAAGAAATAAAGGTAGTAGCAGTTTTAATAAAGAGCAACCAAAAAAATTCTAGAATTTTGACAGATAGTTATCGGATGAAACAAGGTATTAGAACCACACATCTATCCAAGAGTCAAAAAGCATCTCAACTCACTCTCTGGTTAAAAAATTCTGATTGACTAGTATTTTTCTAACTGAAATGCTAATAATTTTGTTGAATGCTTCTCTTCAAATTATGACTTACTTGTTAGGTATAAATTTTTCTTTTGGAATTCACATTTCTAAATTAATAAATAAAACCTTTTTGAATTGAAGTAGTATATGCATCTGTAAAAAGTTTTACATTTACATCCACTAATATTTTGATACCTTTATTTTTTTTAATTACTAAAAAAGATGTAACGATAATAAATATTAATTTGTCAAAATATAAATAAATTTGAGTGTAAAACTCTCTTTTACACTAACATTCATACCAATTAAATTCGTTTTTTTTTCGTTACTTTAAATAAATAACGTATAACTAGAAAACGAAACGCATTTTCTAATTATTATGACCATAATCACCATAGGAAGCTAAGAAGAAAGTTGGATGCTATCCGGTCTTTTTAGGAGTATGGTCAATCTGAGTTATCAAAGGTCAATCTTGAGTTATCAAACGTTTACGATCACAATAAATATAATGCTATATTCTCTTATAAAAAAATTTTAATAATTTTTTTAATATTAAAAGAAGAAAGTATTAAAAAAAAAAAAAAAAAATATTTAATGTTTTAAAATTATAAAAATTTCATTTAATAATTAAAAATAATAATAATAGAATTGAATAAAAGGATAAAACATTTTTTATATTTAAAATTCCATTAAATATAACAAGTACTATTCAATAAATATTTAACAATTGGATATCAGTATCCAATTATATTTGACACACAAAATTGAAAGGTGCAGGCACACTTACCAGAATGTGGAGTGATCCAATCACACCTCTTGGGCGGTCCTGAGGCCTTGGGAGTCGTAGACAAGGTAGCTACATCGACGGCATCGGGCACAACCCTTACCGGCTTGAACCCGTTACGCTTCACGGTCCTTCTACTTGCAGAGTTGACCTTTTTGCCTGATGCATTGCTCGACGAAGAGGAATCCGAGGAGCATGTGCTGTCCAGAGACACATTACTTCGGACAACGGAGTCAGGAATTTCTGGCACCTGCTTTCTTGAGCGCTGTGGCTTCTTCAGGCTCTCGTTCTTGCGTTTCGGGTCTTCAGAAACGGTAACTCTGTTGCCGGCCGGTTTCAGAACGGGTCGTAGTTCAGACGCTGGTTTGGCACAAGACTGAAGCTTGGTGACGACAGGCATTGGTATTTGTTTATTTTGAAATTCTTGGAATGCAAGATTTACGGTGTTTGTTTGGTTTGAGGCTCTGAAGCTTGCCCTTGGAAAAATGTGTTGCAGTGCAGCTTACGATGTAGACAAGCTCCGATCTAACATTATCTATAGTTATGAGAGAGGATCTTGACTTGTTGAGGTTAAGGCCCGGCAAGCACAAATGATTAAAGTGTCGGAAAGATTAAGGTTGGAGAGTGGAGAGTGAAGAGGGCAGAGACGAATTGATGATATAAGGGAAGGAAGTAGGAAGCTAGCGTAGGCAAAGGGTCACACTCGTTCGGTAACGTTAAGGATTGGGTGTGGTTTGGTGTGCTGTGGTGTGGGCATCTTGTTTGTTGTTTGGAGGGTTGCTTACCGTTAAGAAAAAGAATCCAAAGCCTCCCTCCCCACCAAAAGGGCACGAAATGGATAAATAGTTGGGTAGAACTTTTTTATTCAAATTGTATGTATTAAATTAATCAATAACTAATATATTATTTTTAATATAAAATAATTATATGATAAAAAATTTATATAATTTTTTAAATATTAATTAATTTAGAATATATAACTTAATATACAAGATCTACGTAACTCTTTCCCCACGAGATGGAGTTCGGTAGCCTTTACCCAACGGCTAGGTGACCACTCATCACTTACCACTGACCTGGTCTATCTAGAATGTCGCTGAACATGGGCTGGGCCTTCCCTATTGATAGGGCCATGCCTCATCAATCCAAGCCTTAATCCTTGCCCTTTTTTGGGTTAAGAAATGGGGCCTAAGCCCAAAGCCTCAAGCCTTGCCTTGGTCACACAACCTCTGTTTCATGGACGATAAAAATCTTTGTATCTTCTTAAAGACATGGACGCATTTTGGACCTTTAAGGAGTATTAAGAGCATATTTTTTTATCATATTTTTAAATATTTTTTATTAGAGTACATTATATATTAAAGTATAAATTTAAATTTAATTATATATTAAATAATTTAATTATATATTAATTAAGTTAATTATATATTAATTGATTTTTCTATCATGTGCAAGGTTGCACAGGTTAAGCCTTATTAATTATCCACTTTCAATTAATTTTGACCAACTAATTAATCATGATTTTTTGAAAAAAATAATTATATCTCTCCTATTTATTTTATGGATTCATTTCCTTATAATCTCTCTTCTCACCAAAAAATAATAACGATTTGATTCTCACTTTTTTAAGTCTGCCTCTTTCTTTCAAAGACTCTCATATAACAAAAGTTGAAATTTTTTTTTTTATTAGCCAAGTCTGTAGCAGTGAAAAAAAAGGTATTCTGACTCCTTGAAGTCTTTTTTTTCAGAATTTTTTTTAATTCATCATAGTAGAAAACATATGCTGTAATTAAATTGTTATTATTATTTTTAATGGGAAGAAAGAGATTATAAGGAGGTAAATCTATAAAATAAATAACAGAGAGATAATTATTTTTTTTAAAGAATTATGATTAATTAACTAATTAAAATTAATTAAAAATGAACAATTAATAAGACTTCAGCCGTACAACTTGCATAGGATACAAAAATTGATGTTGTAAATTCTGTTTTCGATAATTGATCATCGTTACAGGTGCATTTAATATACATCCTTCTACTCCAATTCCTTAAGACTGTGTTTAGTGTACCTAATAATATAAAATATGATAATATAAGACAATAAGATTAAGTCTTATAGTATAAATAAATTAATAAATTCTTATATTATTAAACATTTGATATAAATAATATAAGTAATTTGATAGTATATATAAATATTTATTATGACCATACTACCCTTCATCATTCATTAGCAAAAATTAGTATATCAATGCTGGAGAACGAATTTAGGTAGAGCTCGATTTGCACATCGCTCTTCAACCCTACGAACAAAGTCTCCAGTATAATTCCGATGAGCATGTTCTACGACAAGTCAATGATCAAACACATAAACTCATAGACTACAATATGCCTCATTGCCTCATTGTAGAGAAACTGAGATCAAAGGGAAATCAAACAAAACAACACAATATACTAAAATAGAGAAAGTTTGAAGCTTCTCATGGGGAAAAAAATTGCCCAAAATTTTAAATATTAGTTTATTGAAAAAAGTGACAAAAATTTCAGAATTGATTTAAAAATAACAAAACAATCCAATATACCAAAACAGAGAAAGCTCGAAGCTTTTTCACTATTTTTGGTTTAAGAAAAGAAAAACAAAAGTTCTCAAAACTTCAAATACTCAAATTCATCATTTGGGATTTCAAAAACCCAAAATTTCAAGCAACCAAACAAAACGGCGATGCTCTAAAACAGAAAAAGGTTGAAGCTTTTCTATGCTGCTCCACGAAAAAAAAAGTGCCCAAAAGTTTCAATATTTTTAAAGTCTCAAAAGACTTGCCAGAAATTGCTGAAGCTCGCCAGAATAAGGCCGGAGAAGTTGTTTAAGGAGAGGTCGAGGTGGAGGAAGGAGAGGAGGGAGGAGGGGGTGTCAGGGATGGGGTCGGTGAGGAGGTTTTGGGAGAGGTCGAGATGGCAAAGGCTGGTGTAGGAGGAGGCAAAGGCGGTGGAGGGGAGGAGAAGAGTTGAGGTTGTTGAAGGAGAGAGAGAGGAAGACGGCGAGAGGGAGATGGGGTAGGGGCCAGTGAGGTTGGAGTTTGAAAGGTTGAGGGATGTGACATGGGTTAGAGAACACTATGGCAGAGAATGAGAGGGGCTTGTAGGGATAGTGATAAAGTTGATGTGGAAGATAGGAAGAGATATCTAAGTTTAATAAGGGAGTAAAAGAAAATTATGATAGATAAAAATATTGAACTTAAGTTAGAATAAGATAAAAATATTTTTTCTTAATTTACCAAACATAATTTTATTATATTATTATGTTAAATTATTAAATATTTAATCAAAAGAGACTTATATACTTAGATAGTATTAATTAATTATATCAATTGTTTTTAATAATATTTTTTAGTAAATTATTATCTCTTTACCAAATACACCCTAAAATTGATCTATAACCATTCCGGAAGTTTAAAAAAATAAAAAATTATTGTACATATAGATAATGTAGACGGATTCACTTAATTACACCGACGTCGTTATCATACTTATTAAAGAGACTTTTTATATACATAGACATGTATAATGTGGGTGTGTAATATATATATTTTTTAACTAAAAAATACTTAAACATGTATAATTTATTTGATTGGTTGCAATTAATAATATTTTTATATGTACTGTTGCAGCTAATAATATTAAGATATGTAACTTCACCCTATAGTAGTTTGTAAAAATAAATTATAATTCTAAATAAATTTTATTTATAATGTAGAGATTTAAATATTAGAATTGTCATTTTAAATTTGACTTTACTTAATTGTCATTATTAGCATAGAATTGCATGAACAATTGTTTCTAAAAATATATATATATACTTTATACTTTAAATTATTGTAACAATCTTGGAAGTCCACTTATTAACAATAATTTGTTTACTTGATAAAAAAAACTAGTTAAATTTCATAATTTTAACCCAATTTAAAAGTACTCAATTTCCTAGATTTTATCTTCCTAACCAATGAGTTTCTCAATTTCAAGGGCTTAAACATCTCCTCATTTTGTTTTTAGAAAAAAGACCCTCCTATATTCATTTCAAAAGGGAAAAAAAAAAACCCAGCGACTTATTATTATTATCTTTTTGACGGGAAAAACCCAGGGACTTAAATCAAAATTGAATATATATAATTATTAGAATAGGATTAGATTACTTAGGCGAATGGTTAAGGAAGAGGATGACGTTCAGGAATCTGGATGAGGAGCGCGTGAGCATAATCTCAGATCTGTTTAAGGATTAAGCAAGCAATCGTCTTCCTTATCTCTCTAGCTGCATTTATCTTTCATTCTCACCAAAAACCCTAATATCTATCTCTTTATCTATCTATCTATCTACATGGAAGACTAATCAGTATCAGTAATCACCAATCGGACTATCAAATCAAAGGTTCCAAGTTGCAGCAAGTATGGAGTCAGAACTGAAAGACCTGAATTCGAAACCGCCAAAATCAAATGGCAATAGCAATGGCAATAGCATTCGGGATGATCGTCCTCTTCTCAAGTCCGACTCCACCAACTCTGTGTCCTCCTCCTCCGATAATCTACAAGACCTCGAGAAGAAATTCGCCGCTTATGTGAGACGCGACGTTTACGGAACCATGGGACTCGGGGAGTTGCCCGCCAAGGAGAAGTTTCTGCTCGGTTTCGCATTGGTCACACTCCTTCCCATTAGAGTTGTTCTGGCCATAACCCTCTTGCTCTTCTATTACTTTATTTGTAGGATTTGTACTCTCTTCTCCGCCCCCAATCGGGAGGACGAACAGGAAGATTACGCTCACATGGGTGGGTGGAGGAGGGCCGTCATTGTTGGGTGCGGCAGAGCTCTCTCCAGGGTCATGCTTTTCATTTTTGGCTTTTATTGGATCCCCGATTCCTATCTCCCTACTGACAAGTCTACCACTCAGGTACTTCTTTCATTTTTCCTTCTTCTTGATGTGAGTTCTTAACTTGTTAATTAGTCATGTGCTGCACTGTTTTTGAATGATGCAACTTGAATTGCCTTACCTTATTCTGCTGCTTCTCAGCTTCTGAAATTTCACTTGCTGGACTTATCTATCTCTGGCTGTTATTAAATCAATGCACCCCCTACACCTAACAATTAGCTTTGCATTATATTAAGATAGTAATGTTATATCCCTCTATCAAATCCTCCTAATTACTTAAACCAGAAATGATTGAATGAAAAATTAGAAGCATTTAATATATTGGGAAAAAAAAAACCATTTCACACTTTCTTCTTTGTGTTATTAGGAACATTCGACTATAAAGCACGAAAATACCATTTTGGTGTCGTTTCGCGTGTTGACACTTCTATGACACACGTTAACACATCCAATTTAAAAATTACTTTTTCAGTTTCGACATGGCTATGATATTATAATTATGAATTATTTTTTAAAAATTTTTAAATATATATATATATATATATATATAGGATCTTACTCAAGTGAGATGAGTATTTATTATGAGAGATAAGAGAAGTGAATCTTGACCATTGAATCTTTCATGAATGGTCAAGATTATAATATAAATGCATGTGATTTTTTTAAGTTGTCACATGATCTTTAAGTAATTTTTAATCTTGACCATCTATGTATAGTTGTATGGTCAAGATTTACTTCTCTCACGTTCTCATAATAAAAACTCTTCTCACTAGATATGTCTCCTATATATATATATATAATGTGTCTGTGTCCTACAACTTCTAGAATTTAGAATTTGATGTGTTCCCGTATCATCATCGTGTAGCGTGTCCATGTTAGTGACTGAGCTTCTTATATTACCAGGATATAGAAGTCTTGTTATACTAAACTCCATTTAAGGTATTTTTCTGGTTGTTTTGCTGAATTCTAAATGGCAAAACTATTGCTTGCGTGATGAAAATAGTATTGGTTTTTGAAAAGGCAAAACTATTACTTCTACTTTGATTGTTTCCACTTTCCACAGAGATAGAGTCTAATACTTTCTTCCTTTTTGTCTTTAAAAAAAAAATATTGCGTGTCATTCGGTTTAGAAAAGTAGCTGGTCAGATAATATAAATAGAAAATCATTCACTCATGTATTGTGTTTCTCATTTCAATTATAAAGGTAACAAGATTGATAAACACCTGCCTATATTTGAAAGTTATGTAACTTCTGTCCCATTGGAACTGAAACAAAGATTTTGTCTTTCTTTCCCCTTTTATTTTTTGTACTTCCTGTACACGCTTTGCTAATATACCTACTGAGAAACAGTGCCTCCATTTACCTTCTCATTCTTGAAGGGACAAATGGAATGTATCTTGGCGGTTATTAGATAATAAGTTTCCAGCCATCTCATTTCATTATATTTTGCAATCAAAATGTTCTGTCTTGGTATTTGATTTTAGTTCTACTTAATTCTTCGGTCTGTTTCAATTTAAGAAGGAAGACAGACATCAGCCTGAAGAGATGGGAAGACCTGGCGTAATAATATCTAATCATGTGTCATACTTGGATGTTTTGTATCACATGTCTTCCTCGTTCCCAAGTTTTGTTGCTAAGGTTTGTGATGTGACAGATTTTTTCCTCAATGAATGTATCTTGTACGTATGTTTGTTACTGACATATTTCTTTTTTCAAATGTTTTATTTAAATCTTGGATTTCATCAATGAAGAGATCAGTGGCTAAACTTCCTTTTGTTGGTCTCATCAGGTCTGTTGGCTTTTTATTGGTTTCTCCTGGTTTAATTCTATGATTATGGATCATTGCAAACTTAAATCCTATTGCTTCATTTGAGTTCTTTAGATTTTGAGGTGTTCTGTTCTTCATTATTTTCTCAAAGCAAAATTGAATTTTCATACAGGTAATGCTCAACAATTAGTTCTGAAAATGAGAATGCTGCATTTTATATGATTTAATGTGAATTATCTTTTCATTATAAGGAATTATTCAGAACCTTGTACTTACATATTATGGCATTTTTTTGTGACAGCAAGTGCCTTGGTTGTGTCTATGTTCAGCGAGAATCAAAGTCATCAGATTTCAAGGGTGTTTCAGGTGCATAGATAATTGGTGTATGTGCACTTTATTATAACTTATAATTATGAAAATGTGTGCAATTTAAATAAAGTAAAATCCCTTGCTTCTTCCCTTGTAAAATTCTTTGCATTGACAGTGGACTAAAAGTAAATAATCTTCATTGTACTTCATTTTAATTGATTGCTTGTGGTAGTATTTAAGTTTCCCTTTTGGCTTCTAGATATACTCTAGCTATTTGTCATGTTTGGAGGTGCCCCGGCACCAGCTGTCTTCCCATTATGCATATTCATGCATACTAGTCAGTCAAACTAGGATAATGCCCTGTTTAATATAAATATGTTTTTCTGAGTGTTCAACTGTTGGCTAAATTATATTTTTATCCAATCTTTTGCTCTGGGACATATAGGTCTGTAAAATCTCCGGTGAAGCTAACCTGTGAACTTTCTTCCTGCAGCTGTTGTCACCGAAAGAATTCGAGAAGCTCATCAGAATAAGTCTGCTCCATTAATGATGCTATTTCCAGGTTATCATCCTTCAGGGTTTTTTTTTGGTGGGGGTGGGGATGAAAGTCATCCTTTTAACCAAATTGGGGGGTTGAGTTCTCAATTGTTTCTTCCTAAAGTATACTGATATTTGACCAACATGTCTATGCTTATTTTGTGGATCTTTGGCCGTTTAGCTTATGAAAACAATAAATATGTTGGAGCAGATTATCTGCACTAATATATATATGCCTTGGGTAGGGGTTTGGTTTCCTGGTGTCTCCAATATATAAACCTTTACTTTCTAAAGAACAAGAAGCTATAATTAGTGGGTAGTTATTTGAAGTTTCAAAATTTATTTATCCTCTCTCTCTCTCTCTCTATTATCTTTAGAAAAAAAGTGAATTGACTGTGTAAGGATGCTAGCATTTAATATGATTGATGTCGATTTTTCTCCTCTTATTTGCAACTTTCTTGTATTCTTTTTTGTAAAATTAATTTGATGATAAAACTTGCTGCATTTCTTTACCTAGTTTATCCTATTTATTAAATGAATACTGCATCCATGTTCTCATCCACAGGTAGAAGTTTTTGTTTTTGACTCACTGTATTTCAAATTTCTTTTGAAAGTGAATGTCCAGAATCTTTAAATATCTCTCTTCAACCTAAACATTCATTTGTTAAGTTCATTTCTTAGTGGCTTCATCTCTCATATTTCTTTATCTTCAAATATTACTCTATACCTTAATTTCTCTATGTTTATTAACTTATTCTGTTGCTAGTATGTGAATTATTTGGTGCATCGGTGGCACTAGCATCAGTCATATTATTATAGTCAATATTTGTCTCTTTGCGATCTGTCAATAAATTATCGAGTGATTTGGAGTATATAAATTACTCATGCATGTCAATGTTCTTATTATCATTTAATTTAATGATATTGGGTATTCTACAGAAGGTACAACCACAAATGGAGGCTTCCTCCTTCCATTCAAGACTGGTGGTTTTTTGGCAAAGGCACCAGTACTTCCTGTAATTTTAAGATACCCTTACCGGAGGTTTAGCCCCGCATGGGATTCCATATCAGGGGTAAGTACTTTTATAGTAATGAAGTTTCGTGGTTTTTGCTGAATCCTGATAATAAAAGCTAATCCAGTACCCAACATCTAAGCTGCTGTATTTTGGTAAATATGTCATATATTGAGCCTAGAGTTTGTACCTTGGATGTGACTAGTTGCATGCCTCTTAAACCTTGTTCTGAATTGAAGTTTGATGTCCTGTTTGAAAATTGTGAGAGAGCTAGTTGAACTCTTTACACTCACTTGGCTTCATGTGGTAGCTGAAACTTGTCACTCAGTTGTGCAGTTGAAGAGTCAGCTAAAACATTTGCTTTCCACTTTTGTAAAATGTAAAAGGTTGTAGGTTCATTTCAGGCAAATGGAAACCAGCATTTGTGCTTCACAGTATGCTGTGCTAACCATCTCGGAGAAACAAATTGTTCCTGCTTGCAATCATTTTTTTTTGTGTAAAATGTTATGTGCACATTTCCAATAATGAGCTAATAAAATTTCTTTCCTTGAATATTTTTCCAATAATCTTTCTTAGCGACATTTGTTTTTATTCTTAATTTAAGTTTACATATATATTGGCAGGCGCGCCATGTGATTTTTCTCCTCTGTCAGTTTGTAAATTATATGGAGGTGATACGGTTACCTGTTTACTACCCCACACAACAGGAGAAGGATGATCCCAAACTATATGCTAATAACGTTAGAAGGTTGATGGCTAGTGAGGTATTTCTTCTGGTTTTTCAGTGGAAATAGGTCCAATAATGTTTGTCTACTGCAGGGTTAATTAAATAGTTAGGAAGGATATGGGTGTTTGCCTATTCTATAGCTGGAGTCAATCTTTACACACGTGTGTATAAATTAACAATGTTATAAGACATCATACACTTGCACCACTCAATAATTTTTTATAGAAAGTTATTTTGATCAATCCGTCTGTTGACAAATCTTGTTTGATTGTTTCCGCATTCGAAATTTTGAAAAGAAAAACAATAATAAGTACATGATTTAATGGTTGGTATTTTCTTTTGTTTGAAAAGTATATTATTCATTAATATAGTAATGTTGCGATGAAGTAGAGAATAATATTGGATTATTTTAAAAAAATTTGAGCATGATATGCATGTGATAAACTTTCAGTTCAACTATTGAAAGATCTTATTAGGTAGGGCTTGTACTTCTTGTACTAAACTAGTACTTGACTTAGATTAGTAGTATGAGGAGGTGTTGGTGGTTTGTATCTTATACACACAATTTCTCTTATACACTTTGTTTCAGTAGAAAGTTATTTGTTGGTGTAGACACAGGTGTGAATAAAAATCAATCTTACACCATGAGTAACTCTGTAGGATGACTTTCTTACAAAGTCTATCATTTGATTAAAAGATTTTATCATAGTGATCGTTCTATGAAGTTTTCTATTTGTTTGAAACTGTTTTTTTGCACTCCTTTGATAAGTCTTATACTACTTTTCAAATATGAAAAAATATCAACTTTTTTATTTATATATCTATTGTTGTCTTACACCAGTGTCAGTGTGTATATATTTTGACATTCACCTAACAGCACTTGATAGTAAAAAAGAGATTGTCAGATTGAAGAGCGTACCCCATTTTGCCTTGCTAGTTGAAAATGAAAATTAAAGGAAAGAAATTAAATATTATACTTAATTACCATTCAATCGTTTGTATAATTTTTTTCAGCAAAACAGTGCTTATATGTGCGTGTGTATATCTTCATTCCTTACTTTGCATTCTTTATTTCAAATTTTCAATTCCATACCTGTATAGCCTAAGGTATTTGCATCCATGTTGATACCAGATTGATTTTGTTTATTGTATGTTCTGCTTACAGGGTGATTTGATACTTTCTGATATTGGGCTAGCTGAAAAACGAATATATCATGCTGCTCTCAATGGTAATAATAGCCTGCCTAGTGTTTTGCGTCAGAAAGACGATTGATAATTTCATGGCCTCGGTCTCAAATGATATGTTGTTCCAGTCGAGTTTAAGTTTCAAACTTAGTATTTGCTTATGAGCTTGCGTGAGGGGTGTTTATAGCTAATACATTCACCTAAACATCTGTATGGTACTTGTGTAATTTTCTTGTAAATAACGTGACCAATAATGTGTTTTAATTGCTGGTGAGCTCTTGTTGAAGCACACAATTCAAGAGTTTAAGGGTTATCGTTTGTTCACGTTTTGATTGTGATAAATGACCTAACTCATTTTAGAAAGGGCATGTAACCTTTAGATCTGAATCTTCTGTTTCGTGTTCCTGCAGGTTTGTTTTCCCAATGCTAATTCGGATTCGTGGTCTGTATATTCGTTGTATGGTTCTATTATTTATCAGGAAAGAAAAAGAAATTAATACGGAAAAATCTGTGCAGAATAAGAATTCATATTTGAAAATGTATGTATCTGATAACTGCCTCTGGAGCATTAATGCGATTTCTTAGCTGAGGCTCTCTGTATCTATATACTTCTGGTCAATTTGTCGAGGATTAGTAGGATCCTCTCCGATATAGGGTGGTCTAATATATAATTGCTGATTCTGATTATTATTTAATGTATTGCTTTAAGTAGAACAAGTTTTGTTTTGGATCGGGTTATGGATTATGGGTCTGGAGGAATTCAATCCGTTAGAATAGAATCCAAGCATTACTTGTAACTGTTTATTTATTAGACGTAATTCTTTAGAGAGATATAAATGTTAATCATATTCTGTATAAATGAAAAATTAATCACATGAAATAACAAATTTTTTTTTTATTTAACAACATTCAATTCAAATTAAATATTCTAAATCTTAACACCTTAAGATGTTTATATATATGCTCTGTAAGGTCAAAAGATAAGATAAGGATCTAATCTCTAGGTTTTATATATTGTCCTTCTGTCGAGCATAAATTGACTTAAACTTTAGAATATTTTTTGTAAGTATTTATCTTCTCGCAACATTGATATTGTTGTCGTGTCACTAAGGTATTTATTATTAACTACCTTTTTAGGTAATCTTCTAAATTTAGTTCAAAACAAGTTTATTTTGCAAATAATTTTTTGGGTGCTAAGGAACGAACCGCAACCCTCCATAAAAAGGAAACGCTCAAGGTAATATAACAATAGACTACCACATCCAGGCTGCAAGTTTGAAACATAGTCATGAATTTAATAATCCGGACAAAGCTGAAACTTTTTATGAAAAGTACAACATCTTTAGTATGCGTCGAATTATGGAATTATTTGACCAGTTTGGGAGCTTCAGATATGGACCATGTTAACATAATAATTACGAAGGCGAAAACAGCCTGCCACGTAAAATTTACGTTCTGCCAGAAGTTGATGCTGACGCATTTTGCTTATTACAATAAGCAAATATAGTTGGTAGGAAAAATAAAAAAAGGCAAATGTAGTTGACAGGTGATGTGTTCATTCATATGCTGTCTGGCTCCAGAAGTATGATTCTTATTAGATATCAAATTAATAGCATATTGAGCCATAACAGTGACAAAGTCACATGTAGAGGAAGAGGAATTTTTTAAGGTTAAAAAAAAATAAGGGAATGTGACGTAAAGCAAAACCTACTAACAAATGATTGCGCTAGCAGTTAGGCAGAGCCATACAATCATGCATTACCATTCCAATCTTTTGAAACAATCACCTTTCTTTCATGGAGCGATTAATGGACTTCCTTAATTCCCATGATGATAAGCAGCCTCTTAGGGGTGACTGCAGAAACAGCGAAGATGTTGACAGGTGCTTTTGCCGTATTGAGATTGAGGACAAGCAATTGAAGGCACTTCACAGTTCTGTTTTCACTATCTGAGCCCGGTAGTTAGGATCATGCTTCGCATCAGAAATTCGCAGTGCTTCCGGAAGAATGCAGTTGCAAATTGAACCTACCACAAACCAAGTCAACAAAGATGATATTGCACGGGTATTCGTCTTATATGTGAGAGGATTTCACATCATAGCCAGTTGAATCTAACATTAACATTAACGTGTATTATCTAAGATTATTCAAGGGAAGTGGTTGGAATTGATTTATCCATTTTGGAATTGATTTCCCAGTGAGCTTGTGACAGATGTCCTTGCAGAAGTGGTTGCAATTCTTAACAATCAAGTGATACGTGTCGCCATTGTAGCCTGCAGACTGGCGCTCCATGAAGTCCCTAACCTGAACAGGGTCTAAACTTGTGGTTCCTATGAATATTGACTTCCTGAATTTGAAGCCCGGGCATTTTCGAGGTTCAACCTCAAAAACACCGCTTGTTGGGTGGTCATGAGCTCCAAATGCATATTCTACCCCATAAACTGTGCAATATATAGGTATGGCTCATCAGATAATAGAAGATTAAAATAGAGTTTTGCAGTGCTCAGCACTCCTCAGCAATTTTCCAGTTTCCTCCCTAGAGTGGCTCGAGTTGTTTTTATCAATGTCAATTTTTTAAATTAAAAAACATAAGCAATGAGACCATCAGCAAACTAACACAGCCAGATTACATGACGGCAAAGGCAATGATCATCTAATTATGTAATAAAATAATACAAGGTCATATGTAAATAGAAATAAACAACTTGAATATTCGTATATATATAATTGAAAATACATTATCAGGAAAATTAGTATATGCCTAGAAATTTTTTACCATTATTGCCACTAATCAAGAGCAATAGGCCAGTTTCACATTCAATCAGAACATCATTCATCATGCACTCCAGAAAAGTATCATTCTCCAACAATGAAATAATTTACACATTTTAGGACCTAGCAAAACATGGTAAGGTTGAAATAAATATGTAAAGCATAATACAAGGATTAAAATTTGGCTTTCCTCCCCTGCCTGGCTGTCTCATTATGCTGGAACATGAAATTCATACTTAAATGAAATTATAACTTTCCTCCAAGACTAGATCTACTACAAATACATTTGAGTAACAGCCAGATTACTACTGCTAGTCATAAGGTTTTTTTGTTGGACTAAGACAGAGACATTAAAATTCAAGGTAATGAAAGGAGGTACCTTTCACTTTATTAAAAAAAATAAAAAATTATACCTTCCACAGTAAAGTGATAGATACCAAGGCCAGCCCAATACACATAACCATTCATAGGTGTCAAGTCATGCACATTCAGATAAACTGATGCCTTTCAAATGAAGAGGTACAATAGATTTCCATCCTTTCTTAGACTTCATATTCTCTTACCCTAAAGGAACCCAACATAATACCTGTGTCCAGCATTCATTTGAGAAAAAGCATCAGCTGTTTATGTTCATCTCTTCAATTAATAAGATAGCATGATGAACAGCACATCAGCCACGAGGAGTACCAGGAATTCTATGAAGATTCAAACCAGTTATTCTTTCACAATGTGATCTCTCTCTCTCTCCCAAATCTTTACCTAATTACTATAAGAAGGAGAGAATAGTAGAATACAATCCAGTGCTTGATTTCTCAAAACAGTTGTGAGGTGAGAGTGAGACTACACAAGTTGACAGGGCATACATTAACTGCAATGAGAAGGGAAGCTTCCAATTTAAGCATATAAAACAATTCAATATTCATGAAATGGAAAGAAGAAGGTTGGCCTAATGAGTTCAGACTTGACAATCAGATCTACCACACTTATGTCATGGCAATAAATGCATACATGTTTGTGTTTCGGTTTGCCTAGGGTTATATCAGCAAATCTGGTGGGTTTAGGCCGGATGACCACAATAACCTTATCATTGAACTGCCAACATAAAACCCTGACGCAACCAGAACTGTTCGGTCGGCGAGAAAATAAAGGAAAACTCTGAATTGAGAGGGTGCGAGTAATGGTGACCAGTAACAACGGCTATCACAAAAGCAAGGACCGAATATCACAAATTAGTGTAACCCAAACTCAAGAGGGAGCACTGGCCAAGGGAGACATTGAATAAAAACAAAAGAAAAATGATTTTCCTACATATTTTTTTTTATACATAACTTTTCACATTATTTTTCAATAGTTGTAATTAAGTAAAAATAATAATAATAAAATGATATAATTAATAGTATGAAAATAATGTAAAAAATAATGTAAGACAAAAATTATTAAAAAAATCATGATTAAAAACAAAACAAAAGAGGAAATACATGCTTCATGAGTGTCACGTATAGGGAGTAGGGATATTGAATGAATATCATATCACATTATAATTAATTTGAAATGTATAATATTTTAAGTCACTAAAACCTTGGGATAAATTATAAGACTAAATAGTATATCCTATAATTATAGAATATTCTTATCAAGCGTCAAGTGAGTTAATCAGATGTAATAAGATTATCCTTTTCACCTATTTATATCAAGTTAGATAAGAATGCAACTTCAGTTTTCGAATAAACCTCAATTCCTCTATTCTCCTCTCGCAAGTCGTAGTCACCATTTTGTCTCTGCCTCAATCATTGCTTGCCAGTACTAGCCTACAAATCATTCCCATCGTCGAGTTTAGGAAATTTTTAGAAAGTTAAAGGTTTAATTAAACCTTTGTACAAATTCTAAATAAGGAGATAGAGATCCACCTAAAAAATGACCTCAATAAGCTTTTTTAATCTCATTTTATATTAGATAACGGGAACATAAGGCTTAACTTTCTTCACTTCGAACAGTTAAAAAAAAAAGGGCAATAAATTTTGTCTAATTTAAATATTTTTACCGTATGTTTATTGTATATTCATGTGAGATATATGTCAACTCAAATTAAATGTGATTGTAATATTTTTTATAAAATACAAAATAAATTTATGAATGAGTTAAAAAAAATTAAAATATAAAATTTTTGTCAAAAAAATTTATCACTTCGAAGGGCAAATCACATTATTGATAGGCATTCCAAGGAAAAATTTTGAAAAAATTAAATCCGCAAGGAAACAAATTGAGTAGAAGAGGTGGAGAGGTTTCAATTCCAAGCATGGCTTAGCTTTGCAAGCTGTGGGTCCCAGAAATACCTTGGCCTATGGCACATGGGGTGACCTGGATGATTGAGGACGTGACATTTTGTTCATGGTTAAAAAAAGAAAAATAACAGTCGCAGTAGCAGGGCCTTGTGGTGCGGCAACCAATGACAACGGTTCCCAAACAAGTAAAACAAACTATGATGAGTCTTGGGAACAAGAGTGAGCTCACGGGCTTGTGCTTACCGTCCCAGTTCTTGTTAAGAAAGAAAAAGGGGTTATGTGCAGTGGAGGTAATAATTCATAAATATATAATAAAAATTTTTTTACTTAAGAGAATTTAAAAGAAAAAATATATAGTTAATCAAAAATATCTATTAATTGATATATTTAAAAATATATAAAAATAAATAGGTAAAGAGAACACATACAATTTTAACGTAAAAAATTTTTTTTAATGTGAGAAATAAAAATCACGGGACCTAGTCTAAAAATATTTCCACTATAACAGATCAATGAGTACAGTAAAGTTTCTCCCAATAAACAAGGATATCACAATGGCTCCTACTCACCACTGACAAAGTAGAAATTAACAAAGCAACAAAGTTCAAAACTCACAAAGGGGTATAAATAGCCCAATAAATAGATATGGAGAAATAAAATTCTAACCGTACAAGTAGAAGTTCACGATGCAAAGAACAACATACTGAAAAATCATCACGATCGGACCACAAATGATCACTCGATCTGAGCACACAAATCTGAAAATTCTTCTTCTCCTCTCAGCGCTGCTCTGTCTCCGAAAACGAAAAACAGAAACAGTTATGAAGGAAGTCCGTGACTTCCTTTTCTTTAAAACCTCTTTTTTTTTAATATAATGGTTGGGCCCCACTTGGGTTAGCCTAGTCAACAAACTCCCCCGCCAACTCAAGTGGAGGCAAATGCCAAACCGGCAACCAAACGGAAATCTTCAAATTTTTCCCTCGGTAGAGTCTTCGTCAGCATGTCTGAACCATTATCATCGGTATGGATCTTCTCAAGTTCTAACAACTTAGAGTCCAGAACATCACGTATCCAATGATACCTCACATCAATATGCTTAGATCTACCATGAAACATAGGATTATTGCCAAAATGAATAGCACTCTGACTATCACAAAACAAAACATATCTTTCCTGAGTAAAACCAAGTTCATACACAAAATTCTTCATCCAAAGCAACTCCTTACAAGCCTCGGTAATAGCAATAAACTCAGTCTCAGTAGTAGACAAAGCAACACACTTTTGCAACCTAAATTGCCAAGCCACAGCTCCCCCTGCAAAGGTAATCAAATAGCCAGAAGTAGACTTTCTAGAATCAACATCCCCTACCAAGTCTGAATCTGTATAACCACAAAGAACAGGTTTCCCAATTCCAAAACAGAGTTTCAAACTAGAAGTGCCCTGAAGATATCTCAATATCCACTTCACAGCTTTCCAATGCTCTTTACCAGGATTGGAAAGAAAACGACTAACCACACCAACTGCATAAGCTATATCAAGCCTTGTGCAAACCATTGCATACATCAAACTTCCTACTGCAGATGCATAAGGAACACGTTGTATGTCTTGTTTCTCTTCATCACTAGAAGGAGCTTGTCTAGTGCTAAGCTTAAAGTGTAAAGCAAGAGGTGTACTTACAACTTTAGCTTTATCTAAGTGAAACCATTGAAACACTTTCTCAATGTACTTCTCCTGTGATAACCACAACTTCTTGGCCACTCTATCACGAGTAATCTACATGCCAAGAATATGCCTTGTTGGTCCTAAGTCTTTCATTGCAAAAGACTTACTAAGCTCCTTTTTCAACCTGTCAATTCTAGAAGAATTATGACAAACAATCAATATATCATCAACATAGAGCAATAAAATGATGAAATCATTATTAGAAAATTTCTGCACAAACACACAATGATCTGAAGTAGTCTTCTTGAATCCCTGCTGAATTATAATAGACTCAAACTTCTTGTACCATTGCCTCGGGGCTTGTTTCAAGCCATACAAACTTTTCTTCAACTTGCAGACATAATTTTCTTTACCCTTCATCACAAAACCCTCAGGTTGCTCCATGTAAATCTCCTCCTCCAAATCACCATGAAGGAAAGCAGTTTTCACATCCATCTGTTCAATCTCTAAATCAAGACTTGCTGCCAAACCAAGAACAACTAGGATGGATGACATTTTAACAACCGGCGAGAAGATTTCCTCAAAATCAATCTCCTTTTTCTAACGGTAGCCTTTGACAACTAATCTAGCTTTGTATCTTGGAATGGAAGTATTCTCATCATTCTTCAACCTATAAATCCATTGATTTTGCAAAGCTTTCCTGTCCTTAGGCAACTTGACCAGCTCAAAAGTATGGTTGTCAAGCAAAGATTTCATTTCATCATTCATTGCTGCAACCCATTCTGTTTTCTGCTCACTCTCTATAGCTTCTTCGTTGCACTCAGGTTCTCCCCCGTCAGTGAGGAGCACATATTCATCAGATGAATAACGGGTAGAGGGAATAAGATGTCTGAAAGATCTCCTAAGTGAAACAACAGGTTCATCAACAACCTCACGAGTAGGAGCATCTACCTCATCAGCAACATTATCAACAACATCCTCAACCTGATCACCCTGATCACCCTGAATATGATTATGCACATCATTATGATTGCCAAAGTTAGCTACATCAAGTATATGAGACTCAGGAACTGGATCAATATCAACCAAACCATCAGTATTCAGAGACTCTGATTTCTTTGTCTTGTCAATATCTTCAATGGTCTGATCCTCCATGAAAATAACATCACGGCTTCTAACAAGTTTCTTCTTAACTAGATCATACAACCTATAGCCAAACTCATCATGACCATAGCCAATGAAGATGCACTGCCTAGTCTTGACATCCAACTTGGACCTCTTATATTTGGGTATATGTACAAATGCTCTACACCCAAAGATACGTAGGTGGTCATAGGAAACATCCTTTCCATACCACACTCTATCAGGAACATTAGCCTGTAAAGCAACAGTAGGAGATTAATAACATGTGCAGCAGTATACAAAGCCTCACCCCAAAATGATCCAGGTAACTTTGCTTCAGAAAGCAAATATCTAACTCTCTTCATCAATGTCCTGTTCATCCTTTCTGCCAGGCCATTAAGCTGAGGAGTCTTAGGAGACGTCTTCTGGTGTCTAATACCCTGCTGCCTGCAGTACTCATCAAATGGTCCATAATATTCACCACCATTATCAGTGAGAACACATTTCAGTTTTTTCCCTGTTTCTCTCTCAATAGAAGCCTGAAACTGCTTAAAGACACTGAGCACCTGATCCTTAGTCTTCAAGGCACAAACCCAAAGTTTCCTTGAATGATCATCAATAAAAGTCACAAAGTAAAGTGTACCACCAAATGTTTTAGTCCTCATTGGACCACAAATATCTGAATGTACCAACTCAAGCACCTCTGATTTCCTAGAAGGAGGATGACTTTTGAAAGAGACTCTATTCTGTTTCCCAGCCAAACAATGAGTACACTTTTTCAAACTTGCACTCTTCAAACCTGAAAATAGATTCTTTTTGGCCAAAGTATCAAGTCCATTCTCACTAATATGACTAAGTCTCTTGTGCCATAACTCTGACTGATTATCACACTCAGCTATATTAACAGCATCAACAGAAACTGAATCCTTGGTCCAGTACAAACCTAAACACTTCTTTCCATGTGCCACAACCAAAGACCCCTTGGACAGTTTCCACTGTCCACCACCAAAGGTACTAAAATAGCCATTATCATCAAGAACACTAGCAAAAATCAGATGCAAACGGATGTCTGGTGCGTGTCTGATATTCTTCAAGGTAAAATTTGTCCCATTGCTGGTTACCAAACAAACATTGTCAATACCAATCACCTTTGACATACCATCATTACCCATATTCAAAATCCCATAATCACCAGGAGTATAAGATGTGAATAAATCCTTCCTAGATGTCACATGAAAACAGGCACCACTATCAACAACCCAGCTGGTCTCATCACAAGCAACATTAATCAAATTCTCATTGCAGATAATCACAAGATCTCTTCCAGTAGTGGTGGCAACACGATCATCATTATCATTATCCTTCTTTTGTTGTTTGCCTTTATTACCCTTGTTCTCCTTTTTCCATCGGTTGCAGAACCTTTGGACATGCCCCTTTTTACCACAATAGTCACACTCAAGATTTTTGTATTTAGACCTTGATTTGCTTCTACTCTTGCTTTTGCCTCTATTGCCTTGTCCCTGATCCCTCTCAATGCTTCTCCCCCTGTTTTCAGTAACCAAAACCTTTGACTGTGAAGAGGACGCCTGCTGAGTTCATCGCCTGACTTTTTCATTTAAAACAACAGTCTTTACATAATTCATGGTCACAACACCTCCAGGAGCAGAACTAGTCAAAGTGACTCTGAGATTTTTCTAAGAATCAGGTAGAGTATTAAGCAACCAAAGTCCCAAAATTTCATCTTTAAATTTCACACCCATGCCGGACAACTGGTTAAAGCATCCCTGAAAATCACTCTAGTGATCAGAAATAGAACTACCATCCTTGTAACTCAAGTTCATAGCCTGCTTCAACAAAAACAATTTATTGTTCCCAGACTTGGAGGCATACAAGGTCTCAAGCTTCTCCCACAAAGATTTGGCATGTGAGTCATTAGCAATATGATTCAAAACATTATCATCTACCCATTGCCGAATAAAGCCACAAACCATCTCATGTTCAAAAGCCCAATCTTCATCAGATTTAGCCTCAGGCTTCTCACAAGCAAACACCGGTAAATGTAATTTTTTCACAAATAGTAAGTCTTTCATTTTTCCTTTCCACTTGTGGTAATTTGTGTCATTCAAACTAATCATTCTACTGTAATTTGGCTCCATCATTCAATCAAGTAAACAAATCAATAAATTTCTCTGATGCCAACTGTTGGGAAAGAAAAAAGGGGTTGTGCACAGCGGAAATAACAAACACACAAATATGTAATAAAATCTTTTCCACTTGAGAGAACTTATGAGGAACAAAATATACAGCCAACAAAAAATATCCACCTATTGATATATCCAAGAATGCATAAAAATAAATAGACAAAGAGAATACACATAATTTTAACGTAGAAAACTCCCTCAATGTGAGAGATAAAAACCACGGGACCTAGTCCAGAAAATTTTTCACTATAACAAATCAATGAGTACAGCAAAGTTTCTCCCAATAAATAAGGATATCACAATGACTCCTACTCATCACTAACAAAATAGAAATTAACAAAGTAACAAAGCTCAAAACTCACAAAGAGGTATAAACAGTCTAATAAATAAAGATGGAGAAATAAAATTCTGACCATATAAGTAAAAATTCATGATGTAAGGAATAACATACTGAAAAATCATCAAGATCGAACCACAAATGACTACTCAATCGAGCACACAAATCTAAAAATTCTTCTTTTCCTCTCAGCGGTGCTCTGTCTCCGAAAACGAAAAACAGAAACAGTTATGAAGAAAGTCGGTGACTTCCTTTTCTTTAAAACATCTCTTTCTTTCTTTCTTTTTTTAATATAATGACTGGACCTACTTGAGTTGGCCCAGTCAATAGTTCTTACGTACGTTTGCATACAGGCTTTGATAGTTGGATGGCATGGAGCCAAAATCAGTCAGCATAGCAACTAAATTGGTATTATTGTCCTTCAAATTCATAGGGGCCTTTTCCTTGTTTTGGTGTTTTGGGGGCTGACACCTGCCACGCCTCTTAATCATTTGGAAATAGTGTTTAAAGTATGTGTTTGGATTAGTTTATTTTATATTAAAAATAACTTATAATTGAAAATTCTCTCTTTATACGAGTGATGTTAATAAAAAAAACAATTATTTACCCGTAGATAATCACTACCAAACATCTACTAACTAATCTTACAAGTAAAAACTTGTACTATATGACTCACGACCACGTAAATAGGTGCTGCTACAGAAGGCAAGTAATTTCATTATTTTGCTTTGAAGTTTGAACGAGAATAATGCAGCAAACAAGGGGCCTCAGTTTTCATTATTGCTTTACTTGCACAAGTGAATCTTCAATAATGTTCTCAAAAATCAGATGCCAGCCATCACACAATTGCCATCTTGTTCTTACTTTTATTCCCCTCTCTGCAACCAAACCCCCAATGATAATGATTGTAGTTTTAGGCTCTCACCACCCACACGAACTCTAACCCTATCTCATTCTGCAATTTCTCATCCCATCTTACGCAAGCTCTCTCATTCCATCTCTTACTACCAAACGAAAGCTGCGCCCAACACGCTAAGAAATATTGAAGAATGGCGCAGCAGAAACGAGTCCAGTTCAGAGGGGAGAACACGAAGCTGAAATTGGAAGGAACAAGGTCGTGGGATCTGCTTCGGTTGTTCTCAACCACGAGAGCGAATCAGGGTTGTGAACACTGATTCTAGAAGGCAAGAGGTTTTTTGGACGAATAAGAATAGGGGATTACGGGATTCCAGAAAATGTTAGATTGAGCGGTTCAAAAAGGGTGTGGGATTTCATAAGGGGAAGAACAAGGCACAGAACCTGCGAATTTGTGGTGAAGCATAGAATTTGGGGATTGCTTACCTAATGTTATTGTTCTGCATTTGAGACCTTTTGGATATGTTTCCTGTTCCTGTGGGTTATGTACTTGAGTTATGTATATGCTGGGAGTGATGAGATGTTAGGGCCCTTAGGATGATACAATGCTTATAAGTTGTTTGATGGAGTTGCTTTGATAGGTTTCTTTGCTAGCATTTTGAATGCCATGGTGAGTGAATAATGTGTTGTTTATAATTTTTTTTTAAGGAATTTGACACATACACTATAATCTGGTTGAAATTCCCAGGATCATACTTGACTGTTTTGGGTGAATCGAGTGGCATTTTTTATTTATTTGATAATTGTGAATGAAATATTTGACGATTGATTCTCCTACTTCTAGAGTTTCATTTTGTTACTGTATATGCATGTTTACTTCTCTAATTTTTAACGCTGTTGAGGAAGTTTAATAATTTTAGGCTTTTCTTGCAGTGTCACTTGCACTTGACACGAATAGCTTACGCTTAGTGATGGATTGAGGAAGTTTCATATGTAAGGAGTGATGTTGATTATATAGTTACATGCTATTTTTATCGTCACTTAATTTTTTTTAAGGATTTATTATATAGCTCAATGTTATTTTGAATTTTATTAAAATAATAAAATAAAAAAATAATTTTTTTTAACTCATATGAGTATTCATTTTTTTAATAAAAAATAATAAAGAAATAAATTTTTCTTTTAAATCACATAAGTACCCTTATATAAATTTAACTATATTTTTTAACTCACACAATGTTCAGTAATAATAACTGTGCAACTTTATACTATCTTCAATATTACTCAAACTATAAAGGTTTATTGTATAGTTTGATGTTATCTTAAATCTTGTACAATAAGTAATTTTCAATATGAATTCAAAAAGGTTTTTATTTGCCATAGAAAAAGAAGAAAGGTTAAATAAAAATGAAATTGATATAATGAAAAAGAGAAATAAAAAGAGTTAATAAATGATAAATAGGTT
Source organism: Ormosia semicastrata (assembly GCA_029884595.1). Taxonomy (NCBI): domain Eukaryota; kingdom Viridiplantae; phylum Streptophyta; class Magnoliopsida; order Fabales; family Fabaceae; genus Ormosia; species Ormosia semicastrata. The sequence goes on along the minus strand of JAQQTO010000046.1, from coordinate 7,020,547 downwards.
AGTGGGATGGATTGCATAGCTCTATTCTACTTTTATTACTGTAAAAGTCACAAGAATTTATTGTATAACTCAATGCTATCTAGATCTTGTGCATGTTTTTTAGGTAAATTCAAATATCGAATGTTTTTGTTCTTTTATTTGTTCAATTAATTTAAGATTTTTTTTATGAAGGGTAAAGCAAATAATTTTGAAGTTATTAAAAATTGTATGATTAACTCAACATAACTGTCCTATAATGAATGTGACAGAAATGTAATGAGATTAAGTTCTTGTCTTTCTTTGCTCATAGATAGACTCTCCAATTTGATTCTCGTAGACTTTTTCTTTTTCTTTAAATCAAAAGGGAGTTTTCTAAATATTTCTCTAATATGAATAAAATTTGGTAGCAACTCTTAAAAATTACTCAAAATTTCTTTTCTAAAAATTACCCAAAATTTCTTTTCTGCTTTCTTTGTCGCTAATTCGCGATTCCGGTCATGACAACTGATCAATCAATTTTGAGGCATTCATTATTGTTTTATATTTAGCCTAATTTTGATGATAATTGTATCCAATATTATGTTTGTGGGTGAGTTTTAGATGATTGGGCCTCATTGAGCTTAGTTGTAAAAGCTTCATTAATTTTTAGAATTTAACTCATTTTGACCTTTCTGTCTTGTACAGGTCATATCTTTGGTTACAAATGTCACATTTGGATGATCTTGGTGTCCACTGAAAGCTGAGACGAAGATACACAATTTTGCTTCTAATGCAGTTTTTCTAATTCAGCTGGATTCAGGACGAAATTGAGCCTCAAAGTTAGGACGCTGTTGCTGTCATAAAGTTTGGACCTTCCCTCACTGATTTGGGCTTAACTCTCTCAATTTAAGCCCAAATAAGGCAAATTATATGTCTCTGAAAAGCTTATTCAAAGGACTATAGTTTGGGCCATGGGTAGATTAGAAATTACAGAAGAATTTTTAGTTACAAATAGGTTAAGGCAGAATACCAAAAGAACTTCTTTTTGGAATCCTTATTTTTGAGTTTTACGATTGGATCAAGAAACATTTTTTTTCTCTTTTCGTTTTCTCTATTTTCGTTTTTCTCTCTTCTCTGAAGGTTCTGTACCTTTTCAATGGTGATGGCCATGGAAAGCTAAAGATGCAATCAATCTAAGGAATTCAATGTTGTGGTTAGAGTTTTGAGTTTTTTTGTTTAATTGTGATTTCTGATTGTGTTCTTCCCTCTTCTCCTTCTTCAATTGATTTATGATTATGTTTTCGAAATTAAAGATAGATTTGGATTGATTAATCTGAGTTAAATGGAGAATAGATCATCGATTGGTAATTTATGTTAAATTGAAATTGTGTTTAATTCAATCTTAATCAAGAATTGCGATTGTGATTCTGGTTTAGTTGATTAAATTCTAAGTGATTATCTAGTTGAATTCGAATTAACAGAGGTAAATGCATAAAGAATTCTACTCTCTTGAACTATAATTAACTCTGCCACTTGAATTGAAGACCTTGGATTGATATTTCCAGTTTCGAATTTATTCCTAATTACTGTTGAACTTGTACTCTTTTACTTGATGAACAAAACCCCCTTACTTATTGATAACGTCTAATATGAGAAATCTGAATTGATCCTTGAGAGATGACCTAGGTTATGCACCATGCTATATTCCATTTAAATCCTAGTCTATTTTGAGGTGAGTACGACATCGCTCATCAACAACCTTTTGTACAGACACATGCGAGTAGGGAATGGGATCATTGTTCCAAGAACATGAACTCAGGACGTGAACTTACACGAAAGGAGTGAAGGACTGAATCACTTTTATAAGAAATTCAGATATTTAAGGTGAAAAACCAGGTTTAGTGTTTACGGCCTCATACAATGAGACAACTAGGTAGCTTAATTCCAGCTAGTGTTTACGGGTAAAAACCAGGTTTAGTGTTTCATCTTTTGCCGTATTAGGATGTCGTTGATGGTTAAGCTATCATGGCAGCATGTTGTGAGGAAATAATAAATAATATTTGAACTAATTACCCATGGGTGCCTGAATTTCCATCTGAGTTTTGTTATCCATTAGATAACAGAAAACCCATATTCCATATAACTTCTGCAGAAATTTTAGTCTAATAATGCATACCTAACACCAGTGTTAAACGATATGTATCAAGCATGAACACTATATAGAAGTCACAACTATAAGGAAAGTCAAGAGGAGACACACAAAAAACTGATAGACGCAGACTTTAGCTTGAAGACAGTTTCTTTGCATTGCCTGTACCCAAATCTAGCCATCCTATAACCAAGCCTGATAACCTTAACAAGGTAATTTACACGGCATATTTACTTTGCTGTAGATATATAAGAAAAAGTTGACAAATGTGTTGAAAAAAAAAAAAAAAAACTTGTGTATGCATGCCATATAAAAAATATTACATATTCGTGGAATCAGTCATTTATATTCTATTACAACGAAAATAGTTACAGCTATATGATGTAATCACTTGCACTTCCAATAACAACAAGATCTATCCCCTTATTGACAGACTGAAGAGGGCAGCTTCTTACAAGGTATCAACGAGAACTATTCCTCATATTGGTATTGACAGAAATTATAGAGCACCGAGCATAGTGAATTGAGTCCATGCCTCCTGTATTGTAAAATATAGTAATTCAATTTTTGTAAAAACTTGATGAATGAAATACACATCTGCCAATAACGATAAGGCATATTAATCATTTCCTACGTTGCAATAGCCTCCTAAGAATTAACCAAACCATAGCCATGACTTGACACAAGTATTGAAACCATATCATTGTCACCCATCCACAATTATATTCCGCAATGCACATATGATCAATTAAAGATTCATTAGTGTTATGTCCTGAACTTTGAGTGAACGTTGAACTCCACACCAGCAGCTCCCTTGAGTGTTGGAATAGGGGGGTTGGGTACCTATAAAGATACTATAATGCTCAAGTAAGCTAGGGCTATAGTGGGTGAAGTAACATGAAAAAGATCTTTACCATGAAGCTACAATGCCCTATTTATATGAGGAGGAGGTATGTAGGTACAATCTGATGGAGAGGGGTAGGAAGGTCATTTCAGCAGAGGAAAGGAAACTTCTCAGCACCTTCCTAGCCTAGAGTTGACCTTTCTCATGTCCTTGGACAGGAGACATTCCTTTTGTCCCTAATGAAGGGTCATTGTCTTAAGCGTGAGTAGGCTTGGTCCATAGAGGCCCAAATCCCAATAACGTTCTACCCTGAACTTTGAGTGAATGTTGAACTCCTAGAGATGTTGAACTCCACACCAGCAGCTCCCTTGGTCAACAAAAATACATTTGACTCTGGCATTGGTCATGATTCCAGAAATGACCATCGGGTCATTGTGGCCAGGTACTATTTCGTCGAGGTCATCATCTATGAAGCTAATCATTGGGGTTCGAGTATTGCTTCCTCTTTTGAAGGTGGTTCGAGAATACACACTCATGACTTGCCTTAAGTGTCTTTTCCAAGCAGATTTTGTTTGCTCCCCTCCAATGAAGCCTCTCGAGATGGTGTTAATGGTTCTGGTAACTTCACCATCTCGCCTCAATTCCTTCTGAGGGGAGTTATCTCTTTGACAATAGGCCCTCTCTCGAGGTGGTGACTGATCCTCAGGTGTAGGGGTCCGACGTGCTGGACTGTAACTTCTTTTCTTGGCTTCTCTTTTCTGGTACCTTGGGGGGTTGTTGTCTCTAGAGCGTTGGACATACTCTTGCAACTTACCCCATTGTATCAAAGTTTCAATGGTGTCTTTGAGTTCGACGCAGTCCTTTGTGTTATGGCTATAACCTTTGTGGTAGTTGCAACACTTTGACTTGTCCACCCATCCCTGGGGTCTAAGTTGCCGTGGTCGGGTGACCTCGGTGAGTCCTGTGTTGTACACCTCCTCTAGGATTTTGCTTCGAGAGACCTTGAGAGGGGTGTACTCATCGAATTTTCCCCAAAGTAGACCTCTTGGACTTGGGTTATTCTTAGGGCCTTGGCTTCCCAGTAAGCGTCACTTTTCGCCTTCAAAAGTTCTTCCATATTGATGTACTTCTTGGACTTGTTTTTCAGCTCATCCAAACTTTGGGGAGTCCTTTTAGCTAAGGACTTTGTGAAATCCCCACATCGAAGACCTCGTATGATTGCATGCATGGCGACATGTGGATTGAGATCTTGGACCTTGAGGGATTCTCTATTGAAACGAGTCGTAAAGTCCCTCAGGTGTTCATCCTTCCCCTGCTTAAGACTAAGGAGACTAGAGATAGTTTTGGGTTGTAACTTACTGGTGGTGAAGTTTGTCAAGAAGCTCGTTGAAAGCTCCCTGAAATCATTGATTGACCTAGCTAGCAGGGAAGAGAACCATTTGAGAGCGGCTTTCTTAAGAATGGAAGGAAAGGCACGGCACATGATGGGGTCGGATGCCCCCATGAGAAGCATAGACGACATGAACGTGTCCAAATGCTCTCCGGGGTCTGTAGACCCATCATATGCTTCTATCGCTGGTGGCTTGAAGCCTTTTGGCAGTGAGACTCCTACAATGAAGTCGGAGAAAGGGTGGTTAAAATTATAGGAGCCCCCTGAAGATGTGAGGGACCTGAGGCTGCGGAGGGCTTCTGCTTTCTTTGCCGTTCACGATCCCTAGCTGGTTGTGGATCAATCCATGGTCCGTGCTCCGCGCGAGTCCCCATATTGTTTTATGCTACCCATTCTCGTGACATTAGTTATATGAGCTCAATGATCTGCTGCTGCTGCTGCTTAGTGAGCAAGTCCAAGAGTTCTTGGTTGGTTGGAGGTTGTCGAGCTGAAGCGCCTACTCCTGGGGTTGGTTGTGCTGGGATAAGGATGGGTTGAACCTCCTGAAAGTCAGGTTGCACCCGCTCCACCGTAGAACGCAGACGAGCAGCAACTGGTTGCCCACCGTGAGCTTGGCTTGCTGTCAAGGAGGCTTCAGCACCATCCCACTACTGGTCCTGGTTGGTGTTTGCTTTTTTGCGCGTATTAGCCATGAGAAAAGGTGGAATTAGCAGTTTACCCGCTTTCCACATACGACGCCAATGTTCTGTCCTGAACTTTGATCGAAGGTTGAACTCCACACCAATTAGCATGAATATGACTTCAAGACAACCATCATTAATAGTTTAGCATATATTCGTGCATTGTACGCATGTGCTTACCTCTTGAATCATACAGCAGCCTATTAAGTGCATGTTTGGATAGGATTCTGATTAGTTTTTTTTTGGAAAAAAAGCTGTTTGAATAGTGTTTAATCATGTTTGGTAAAATTAACTTCAGCTTTTATACGAAATTCAATGTAAAATAAAAGCTTTTTAAAGCTAATTTTTATAATGTTGAAGATTGAAGCTTATGATTTTAACTTATAAATTATTTCTTACATTTTGATATGTAAATACCATTTTGTCCTCAATCAAATGATTTTTTTAATCATTCTATACCTATTTTAGTAATTTAATACATAAAAGCGATTCTTTTTTATATCATCCAAACGAATTAGATTAACTTAAAATCGCTTTAGCATTCAAACATAAAAATGAATCAATTATAATCAATTATACCAAAAAGCTTTTATACAATAATCGATTACTAAGCATAATCAAATTTTTACAGCTATCCCAAACACACCCTAAATGCATTGAGCTTTGTAAGTGGTTTTCAATAGTTTCGAACACAGATAAAGATATGAAATAAAATCATACAGGGTGAGGACATTACGAACGTAATCAACTTCTGAGGTTTGTTGGTCCCACCAAGTTGTTAAGGTATATATATGTGTGCGCATCATTTTGAGGACATATACTATTTGATGTTTAGCAATGGAATAATAAGCATTTAAGTAAGTAGGTGAAAAAATATCATTAGTTGCTTTTATCTCTCGACTGCAAACTCATAAGCTCTCTAACTTATGTCACAGTCTAAGAAGTAAAGTAACTTGAATGATCCAAATCAATTGCATCCTAAATTTGGTCTCAAACCAAATCTACCAGACTGCCAGTAGGAAAGCATTGTCGCTTTTTATTCCTAATAAAATAAAAAGCTTTGTGCTATACTCTCACCATCTGCAACTAGACTTGACGCATGCAAGATTTTTGGATAGAAATCAGCAAGCCAAAAAGCTCACATTAAGTACTTCAGTAAATTCTTACAAAAAAAAGAAAGAACTTCGGTAAATAAAAAAAGCTGTTAAGACATGGAATGTGCATGGCCAATTTTAAGCAAGATTCTAGACCTTGCCCATGAAACAGATAGAATGATTGTAACGCAAATAAGTAGCCACAAACATATGTTACCTGTAAAATATCAAAAACTTTTTCTGCAATGTATTTTTGATGTGAAGCAGCACCCTTTTGCTGCAACTTATCTGGATGTAGACAGAGTAAAGCCCTTTGATAAGCTCTTTTCACCGCATTCCCTTCAATTATATCAACAAGAGGTAGAGGCTTCCAGCCGCACTCAGGCCAAAGCACCTTTATGCATAATGTCATTTTAATAAGAGCAAGTACTTAGCATGAACCTCAAAAGCATTAACCTCTAAATAAGAATTTAAGGCATATCAAAATGCTTTATTTTTGTTGACAAGCAAGAAGACCAAATGAAATTTTCATTCAAGTGGGTTAAGAATAGCAAGGAGAAAAGAACATTTTTTTTTTCTTACGTATTGTAATGTTGATAGTAGCGAGCGTATGTTTCCTTCCTTCCCTTTAGACCATTGTTGTATCTTATTGTCAATGACCTACATTTTATACAGAAATATATATACACATAATATTGTTGTTCTTGTACAACCTTGAAACAAACAAAGCATGTGTAGTTACAAATTACTTGGATTTCTTGATTTTCTTGGTTTTGTAAGACCTCATTCTCATCTTGGGCTAGTACTTGTATCTGCAAAATCCAATTCAGAAGCTTATCAACAAAAGGCACATAAAAGGCAAAAATTTAACACTTAAAATTGGAATTTAGATATCTTATTTAACTTAATAATGGAATACCATGAAATTCCCATGGAAGGACCCGTCTTTATCTCCCATAACAGCAGATGAAATATCAGGAATAGCTGCTAACAAAATCAAGTTGTTCCATCACATAATTTAATCATCAAGTACTCAGTCCAAATCATATCTACAGAGTTTAATGTTGATCAATGATCAGTGTGTAAAACTATTTACACTATCAATAAATAAGAAAGTGCCACATTAATATAATAACTAAGGTTTTTTACTTGCAATGAATAGCTTCTAATAGTTTTTTGAATAGGTGGCACCATATTATTCATCAATTCTGTAAAACTGTTTACCCTGCCAGTGTATCAAAATTAAATCCATCTACAGATTGGATATAGACCATACAGTAAAGTGCATTTTTTTAGGATAGGTTTAACAGATAATTAAGAGAAACGCATTATGGAAAAAATAAATGACCACAGAAGCATTTTAACTAAAATCTGCTGCATAAAGTCTGCCCTGTAATTAAATTTTCTTATTGTTAGATGCAGGCCACATAATCTTTTGTAAGTCTTTCGTATTCCTGTCACCATGCAACAAATAAAGAAGAGTATATTGTATTGGGATTTGGAGTACTAAGCAGTACCTGATGCTGAGATATCATCCTGCGGAGACAAATTATTAGCAGACACATTGATGGTCTCTATGGCGGAGTTCTCCTTCTTAGACTGTTCAGGATAACCTTCCACCTGGGAGAATTGAAAGAAATGTTAAACGCCTTTACTTAACTAAACGGTTGTAAAACTGGAATAACATGAGATTTCTCACTGAAGAGTCCTCAAACAATTGAAATCCTTTTATAATGTGAATTTGCTCTTCTAGTCATCTTCTTCAGCTGTGTCAACACTTACTTCGTTCTTTGTCCTTAAAGAACATCTTTGCTTGTAAGCAGAATCCTGAAGTCGAGATTTGGAGTCAACTCTGGGTTTTGTTATAGCTTCTTGGTTGAAAATTCGAACAAATTCTTTGACCTTTCCTTTTACTCGGCCTTTTACCATATTCTCACCTAAGCTTAATGAACTTTGGGAAGCAGCTTTGCTATGGTCTACACCTTTCAAGGAAATTGTCTTTTCTTCTCGTTTCTTTGGATTCACAGTAACATCGAAAATAGCAGACAACTTTTTTGTGTTTTTCGTCTTGTTTTCTTCTCCTCTCTCCCTTTTAGTCATCTCATCATAATCTGATATATATGAAATTGAGAAGTGAGGACAGTATCACGGGGTGGCAAAGTAGTAATATATATAAAGAACTGGATGCTGAAGATGGCTTTACCTTGTTTCTCATCACTTTCATTGAATAGAGATTGTAATGGTTTACACTCAAGCTTCAGAGTTTCGCTTGCTGCTTCTGTTTTTCCAGAGAAGCCTATCTCACTTATAGAATGAGTATTTGATTCTATTTTTGCGTCACATGAGATAGGACTACCAGGAACATCTTTAATAACAGTTTGAAGGCTGCTCAAGGTATCTGATTGAGCTTTGGCAGAAGCTATTTGTTCTACAATTTGGTGAGAATATGCCCCATTTTGAGTGGTGGTAGAAGTAGTTGACCCATCTTGTTTTCTGTTTTTCGTCAAAGAGGAACCATTGTATGCTATAGGACTATCATTTTGTGTGGTAATCTCACTGACCATCCATTCCTTAGTGCTTGAGCATCTCTTAAGTTTAACCTTATCTTTTGTCCTTGAGTTTCTCTCTGCCCTAAGAGGCATCGCCAATGGCAACCCTTTACTTGCCCATTTGTATATTGAGAAATGAAACAGGCCATTATTGGTACTAGGCGAAACTTCATTAATAGATAGGTCTTGTTTCAAATTGCTTACTTTGTCACCTTTATCAGATATGCTCAAGTTTGAAAACTCCTGTGATAGAAGACCTTGCCGGTAAGATGGTTTTAAATCAATTTTTAACTCCTCCTCACGTTGGGTTGAAAATCTAGATAGATGAGAATCTGAAGGGCATAATCCATTTGAAGTAACAATACCATCTTTGGTGTTGTTGAGTGGATTCCTACTCCTTGTAGGGGAGCCAAATGTTGGAAGGTCCACCGCTCTTGTCAATTTGGCAGGAAGACTGGTCAGTTGAAAATGGTCGGAGCAAGCATTAATAGATAGGTCTTGTTTCAAATTGCTTACTTTGTCACCTTTATCAGATATGCTCAAGTTTGAAAACTCCTGTGATAGAAGACCTTGCCGGTAAGATGGTTTTAAATCATTTTTTAACTCCTCCTCACGTTGGGTTGAAAATCTAGATAGATGAGAATCTGAAGGGCCTAATCCATTTGAAGTAACAATACCATCTTTGGTGTTGTTGGGTGGATTCCTACTCCTTGTAGGGGAGCCAAATGTTGGAAGGTCCACCGCTCTTGTCAATTTGGCAGGAAGGCTGGTCAGTTGAAAATGGTCGGAGCAAGCATCAGTGGCAATTGAAGATGAACAAGAACAAGTCACTAATGTGTTGCTTTGAAATTTGAACCAACTAAAATAAGGATCTTACTGCGTAGTAGGAGAAGATAAGAATTTATAAATAAGGAAAGAGACTCCTTAATGTGTTATTTATAACTAAAAAGCCAATCATTTATTAAATAATTTAATATTCCAGTTGCATTTGAAATAATTTCTGTCTCATTAGTTCATCAAATAACTAATATTTTTATCAACTTTTCCCTCGATATTAATGTTTTAAGCATTTCAATTATAAACACTTTTTTCTGATTTTGGTTCTCAGTTTTTAATTGTGTTTATATATCTGACTTAATTGATGGAAATGTCCTTTGTCAATGCGCATATGAAGTATGAAGTTTTTACTTTGTTAGTTTAATGAACTCATTTTTAGCTTTATAAAAGTCAAATTACAAATTACCCAATCCAATTTTATATTTCTAGTAAATTATCCGTGAAGTTTTGATTTTAACAATTTTTTGCTTAAAATTTAAACATTTGACAATTTTTTTTCTTTCAAGATTTTGGTTATTATTATAATTTTTCCAAAATAAATAAAAAAAGTTAGATGAATTTTAAAAAAATATACCCTATACCCAATAAATTCAAAAGAAATCAATTAAAATGTGGAAACCAAAATGATATAATCATTATTAACAAAGATGCATATGCTTCATTAACATTTCATCACAGTAAAAATTTTCTGTTTTGGCATCAATTTTAATTTTAATATTTTAGCATGTACGTTTGATTTGAACTAAGTTTAGAAACATGCCTAAATGTGTGTTTGAATTAGAATTAGTAAACTTAAATTTAGTTGAAAGTGTGTTTACAAACTTAAATCTGATTAAAAGTGAGTTTGTAATAATGTGATTTATATTTGGAACCTTTTTATCTCAAAAGTGAATTTGACCAAATAAATATTAGAGATAAAAATTACTAATTAATAAAATTATAACTCAAAAGTAAGATTTTCTTACTTTACTCCAAATATTAGTTGAAAAATAAAATTCTGTTAAAACAAATGAAAACGTGAGTTAACTGAACAAAAATGCACATCATTCAAAGATAGGAAACTCACGTTTGTAACTGCAGGTGGATTCCCAAACATATATCAAGTCATCCAACTTAAAAAAATAAGGACAAAATTTAAATTCATTTATTTATATTCATTACATTCATTCTACCAATTAAATTATAATATGTGATATTTTTTTAAAAAGAGATTAAGAAAAAGGACATTAATAAATACATGTCATAATTTGATTGTTGAAATAGATGTAATAAACATAAAAAAAATATACCTAAGTTTTGTACAAAAAAATAATTCCACCATTCTAATCCTACTCAATTATTAATGTTGTATAATTCTACTACATTGAAATATTTAGAACTAGCCACTTAACTAAGAAGAAAAAAATGAAAGATAAAGGCATATTGATGAACTCCATTTCTCTTTGAGCTCGAACAAGCGAAGTTGATAAATTTGGATAGCAAAAGAAGGAAAGAAAAGATATAGGGAAAGATGATAGCAACAGAGATATTATTGAAATATTTTAGAGCACTGTAACCCTTTTCCTCCTTGTTTCAATTTAAGAATTCCAACCAAAGTAAAATACTATGCTCAAATACCATTTTATTTCTCAATAATAGGAAGTATTTCGCTTTAAAAAGATAAAATCAAATAATGACATGTTTAGCATTAACAATGTAAAAGGGAGATCGATAGAAATAGTGACTACTAAACGCTTAAAGTTCAGGCAGGTAATTGTTTACCAAAAAAAAAAAAAAATCCGTGTCGTGTTGTGAGTTTAGTTAACAGGAGTTTGGCACGAAGGAAGAAGCTCACGAAGGCTTTTCATCTTAATTTTTTTTTTCTTATTTTTTTTACGAGAGATTCTTCAATAATTATAATATATTACATTACTTCAATTAAATTGTGACCCGCAAAACTTTAAAATTATATAGATGATTGAATTGAAATTTAAATATTTTTAATTTAAATCTGTACAGTTACAATATCTTTTAAAATAATACTTTAAAAATATTTTAAAATTTTTCATTCTCCCACCCCCTCAATATCCTTATTAAGGTGCTACGTAAGAGCTCCACTAGAGAGTCACTTTTTCATGCCCACATGATTGGTCCTGGACCTTATTAAAAAAATAGATAAATTGTTAATATTAAAACTTCAAGAAATAATTTGTAAAAAGTCTATTGTTTAAGCTGATAATTTACAATTTGACCTAAAAAAATTACAAGAACTGCTTTTTTAATTTTTGGTACCTGCTCTGATTTGATTTTGAATTTTATTGGCAAAACTTTATATATAATTATTTAAAGTAATCTAATTAACTTGACTCAGTCTAAAACAGTTAACAATCTTTAAAACATGCATATCATATCATCTTGTGGTTATCACTCTAAATTCACTAAAGCCGGTCTTAGTTTTTCTCTTCTCATTAATTAAACTTTTTCATTCTTTGTGGTGTAAGTTTTGATATAATTCTTTGTGATGTTTTCTCTTTTTTTGTGATATTTTAGTTTTCTTTTGTTGGATTTTTTTAGTAGGGGTTATCGTTGGAATTTTTCCGCGAAACCTCTCTATTTTCTTTCTTATTTTTTACTTGATTTTTCACGTATAAATTTATTTAGATCTATTATCTATAAATTTGATATGTTTTGCTTTGATTTTTCTTAATATGTCTCCTATTATGGATGAAATTTCTAACTTTAATTTCTCACATCAGTCGCATGCTTTCAATAATAAGACTTTTAGATTATAAAAAAATGAAATAAAATGGCAAAAAAAGATAGAAAGAAAATAAAAGAATGTGAGTAGAAAATTTTATTAGATAGCATTGACTCTGATATTTAAGAGAGATTCAATAACTATAAAAAAGATTAATTATTTGTTGGGATCTTTCTTTTCTTCAAACAGAACTAATAGAGAGAGAAACAGATCAATTTCCTAAATGTCTTTGGCCGCATGCTTTGAATAATAAGACTTTTAAATTTGATGAACAAAACTAATAATCATGTATGTGCGGCAAAATAAGTAAGGCTCATAAGGAAAAACTATTTTAGAGCAAAATTAAGACACCATTAATTTAATGAGAAATACGAATGTAACCTTTGTCAAAATTTGATGGAGTTATAGTGTTTTTCCTTGTATTGTTTTTTCCTTTTGATTTTATTTATTAGATTCCTACTTATGCTCCCAAGCATATTAGAAGTAATCTTAGGAAGCGTTTTTTGGAAATATGTTTTTCTCTTCATTTTAAATAATGAAACATATTTTATCTATGAAAAAAAAACTCTACTTTCACGGTGCATCAACATAGATTCGTCAGTTCAAAGAATTTTAATATTAAAATTATATGAGGAGAGCTGAAGAAGAGAGAAGTTGGTTGGATAAGGTGATGAAGGAAAACCTGAAGGCTGCAGGGAGACAAGAAGAGCCAATGGGAATGGGGTCAGCTGCGGAAGGCAGAGGACGGGCAGGGCTCAACATTTTGGAAGAGAAAGGGTCCCGATCGTGCCTCCGCGGGGTCGAACTCATACTCGGAGACTCCTCCCCTCCAAAAATGTCATCAAAGAAGTCATTATTTCTGTTTGAGTAACGCCTCCTGTTTCCGTTTCCATTATTATTATTATCCTCTCCAAACACAGGAGGCCACGAACACGAAGGAGCTTCTTCACTCAAATCCTGCAATCCGCTGAGGCTGTGCCGCATTTCGTTAACCGAAGACCGCCTTGGTGGCCCCCCAAACACATCGTTGAAATCTACGTCCGTGTTTCTGCTTGGCGTGCTTGGGTTCGTGGATGGCCTCTGGATTTGAGGATTATTATTATTATACCCTAAGAGAATGCTTTCTCGTTGAGAATAATAAAATCTCTCCATACTCACTGATAAGATAAGCAATTCACAATTCAAAACTGGCGGGAAATTCTTGGAGCAAAGGGCAGAGGCAATGGAGAGGTTTGTGCAAATCTGCAATCTGCGAGAAGGGGAAAATTTTGAAAATGAAGTAACTACACAAGAGGACAGAGTGCAGGCAATTCGAATTGCGACTGCGAAGCCACACAATATGAGTGAATGTGAATAAAAATGCTGAAATTTCAAAGGATAACTCAAAAGTAGCGACACTGATTACTGACGCACCCTACGCCATGTTTTCAGTTTTGTCACGCACTAGGCACAATTTTGTGATACTAATTAAATCCGCTGTCTAGTTTCGTCTCTAGTTTTGTCTCTTTGTTAGAGAATTGCCTTCTCACAAACAAACCCAAATAAAAAATATAATCGCAAAAAATTATAAATTTTCCACCAATGGAAAGTTTTTTATTTTCAATATTTGTGTTAAAATATCTAAAACATATCTTAAAATTAAATTAAGTTTAATTTTATATTATCTTAGTGATCTTATTTTTATATAATTAGATATATTATTTTGATTATATTCTATTTTATTTTTTTCTTTATATAAACTTTATCTTTTATAAATAGATGATCTATCATATTAATTAATTCGATATAATTTAGATAATATACAAAAACTTTCTACAGACTTTTATTGTGTTCATATTTCTTTACTTCTAATATAGTATAAGAGAGGTATTATCTTCCGTGACTTGTCCCATCACTATTCTGTTGCATAGTTCCCAAAAATCTAAAACTCTTATTAGTCACCTCTCATGTCGTGTTCTAGATATTCTGACAATCATTCCGCTCACCGTCACCTTTTTTTCGTCACTCTATTCTAGACTTTGTTACCATAGCCACCGTCCTAGATTTCATACTCTGTTCCAGACTTCGATTACTGTCCTAGATTCTAGACTCCATTCTAAACTCCGATTTTTGTCTTAGATTTCAAACTCCGTTCCAGACTCCGATTATTATCCTAGATTCCAGTCTCTGATATGTATTAGTGTTCAGTTTCGTCGATCAGTTCCGTCTGATCTAGCCTAAAAGATTGGCTTCGTCTCCCTTGTTCCAGCCTCCGATCAGTTTTATATGATAGATTGACTTTGTCTCCGTTGTTTCAACTAAATGCATATTGGCTCCATCCCAAATACAGTTTGGCTCCGTTCCCATTATAAATTTTTTCAAATGTAGATAGTTCCATTCCAAATGTAGTTTAGGCCTCTTGACTTCTTCAAGATCTCGACGATTTATTTTTATAATATTTTTAGTTTATTTTATTTCTATGTGTCTAATTGTAACAAACTAAAACTTAGTAGTTTTAGCTTGAGAAGAAGTGCTAGAATATCTAGAACATATCTTAAAATTAAATTATACTTAATTTTATATTATCTTAGGGATTTGATTTCTACATAATTATAGATATTATTTTGATTATATTTAATTGTATTTTCTTCTTTATAGACTCCATCTCTTATAAATAAGAAATTCTCTTATACACACTAATTAATTCAAATATAATTTAGAGATAATTCAAATAATATACAAAAAAAAATTTCAAATTTTTCTTGTGTCCATATTTCTATATTTCTAACAATTTATAAGAAAAACAACCAATCCAAACTTTTAATTTTAAGAGCAGTAGTATATGCAATGAAGAAGTGCATTACCAACTCTTCATAAAGCTTAAATCAATAAGTAAAATTGTTTTATCGATCACATCACCTATAACTTAAAAAAATTTTCGACTATTGATTTATTAGTCTGTGTTATCTCTCTACATAAAATTTTGAACTATTTGATATTTTGGTCTGTGTTATTGCTGTATATGCACCTTCTATGCATTTAGTTTTTCCATTCAATTAAAGCCTTTAGATTATCTGCTTAGTGCCTGCTTACCACCAATACTCGTTTCTCCTACGTAGCTGTCATGTGACTCCTAATAGGCACGACACGAAGATAAGAAACCTTGCAAGTGATGTGAGGAAAATAAAGACCCAAAGATGCTAACAGGCTGCAAGTGACGAACCTCCAGCCTCCAGGGCCCAGGCAATATGAGAACATGTGGTTTCCGAAAAGAGCCGAATGGTACCAAAAAAATATGATGATAAAACCCCACCGCAACAAGCGCCAAACCACTGCAACAACTAATAATTCAAGATCCAGAAGCGGATAGGTCACAAACAAATTTAGGACAGTGGAAATTTTACATTCAGCGGAGCTATCTGAACAGAATGTGATATTATATATATATTGGTGACGATATCAATTTTTTTAATTTATAATTACAATATTTCGTAAGCCACAGGACAAAAAGGGTATATGCAAGTGACACGGAATAAATGTTAAGCGTCTTCAGAGCTGGTAATATATGAAACTACAACTGTAGTATCATCAAGCTTGCCACCATAGTAACGGAATCCAGCATCTTGAGCAACAGTTGAGAAAGGCATCTGCCGGTCTTCATCCTGTGCCCGTTGGCGTGCCAATGCAGCTATTTTCTGGGCTGTCGCCTGGGGCCTTAAGCTGGCTCTTATGGCATGAACCACCACCGCTGTAATCTCATTATTATACAAGTTGTCAAACAGCCCATCCGTACCAGCAACTATGACATCGCCAGGAGCAACAGGAATCGTAAAAACCTGATATGAACAAGGCAACCCATCTAAGCATTCAACGAGAAGCAAAGAACCAGATGCATAGGTCAGGCAAATGTTCAACAAGGTGAACAAGTTTATTCTCCAATGCTATTACCAATTTACCATAAAGCATTATCTAACCAAATATGACCAATGACAATGGTCAAATACTTAAGGATATAGAGACCATTAGCAAAAAATTATCCCAGGGAATAAAACAAGGCAGAACCTAGTAGTAATCACAAATATATATTTTATAGAAAACAAGCAACCTACTCAGAACACTGCAGAGTTAAGATCTGAATTTCAAACCTCTGTCAGCTGACTGTTAGATAAGCCACCAAAATATTAATGGTTCATAATAGGAAATGGAAGTAATATGATAGAGTTAATTAGAATTAATTAAATGCCTTAATAAGTTCTTAATCCTGCATTTTCAGGATCTGTTCATCTTAATCCCTACTTTCTTAAATTTTCAATTGAGTCCCTGTATTTTACCATTAGTGTTCTATGTAATCCCTACAGTCAACTTCCATGTAAATTAGACTATTAAGTGCTTGCGTTGCCAACACTTCATGTTGGGTCTGACTTGGCAAATACACATCTCCCTTGTAGCTGATTGGAGCTAACATTTGTGATGTCATATGATGCTTGACTATAAGGACAACATTGAACACAAATAGTAAATAAAGGGACTAAACAGCAAAAATTTTAGAAGGAAAATGAATACATCCTGAAAATGCAGGGATTAAAAACATAATTAATACTAATTAATCAAATATAAAACAAATATATTACTTTGACAACAATGCACGACCCAAATTGTCAAGAAATCTTTCGTCTGAGATTTAGTTCAAATCTCAAGAGTACACACACACACACACGGAAATGGTAGGTTTTTAACTACAAAGAACAATATTAGAAGTCATAAACAGTGCCACTGGCAAACCATATGATATTTGAGACAATGAAATGATGGTTCATAAACCAATGTAGTAACATTCTCCTATGCACAAAGTCCAGAATAGAAAAATCTTACATGACCAGAACTAGGTAAATCACCATTACTTCCACTTTTCAGCTGATAGATGAAATTGAAATTATGTTGCTGCACAGGGGAACGGAATATGCTACAACCATCACGGACCACCATAAAACCGCTGTCCCCCAAATTAATCGCATGAAGACCCTGCAAAAGTAACACATCAATGAATATATGTTGACAAAAAGAATGCAACAAAATAGAGATTTCTTTCAGGATTGTGAAATAATAAACCAGAACTGATTATTTACAAACAGAGTGTTTGAAACCTAATTAAGTCATTCTATGCCCTGAAGTTGCAAAAATAATATCAAGTAAAGCTGAAAAAGGAAACAATAAGGTCTGGGATAGACTTCATCTTTTTTTTGGGATAAAATCTAGGACAGAAACTAGTATTGTCTTTATGGGTGTTCAAAAGGTACTCACCACAATCTTTGTTAAACTGTGCTTCATATCACATATTCTTGTGCTTTAATAAATCTAAAGGTGCAAAAACTTTACATTGCTCACAAAATTATATTTCAGTCTCTCTCACTCTCAGTTTTCTAGAGATTTATATCATTCAGTCACTAACAAATTTACCAGAAATGAATGTCACAATCAGGGAAACAGGATACTAAAGCCATCACCTGAATACAAGTTACATTACCCTTGCCTTTCTACAAAATTATTTCACTAGAAATGGTGAAAATTATTTTGGGAGGCCTATATATCACTGACTAGTTTTCTAGGAATTTATACCATTCAGTCACTAACAAATTTACCACAAATGAATGCCAGAAACAGGGAAACTGGCTGCAAGGATTTAAAGTCATCACCAGAAGACCATCACATTACAAAAATAATGATACTGAAAATATTCAGATAACTTATATAAATTATAGAATGTAATGTCAGTGCTAGTGCTATCAGCGTGTATGTTTAAAGCACTAATAAAGTAAGGGTGACAGGAACTGGAGCTATCTGAATTGTTAGAGATTAAGATTATTATTGTGTTAGGAGTGTTATTGGGTTAAGTTTGTAGTTGCACTATACTTGTACTTGACCTAGATCACTAGTATAAATAGGAGTATTAGGTCAGTTCTTTATATCATAGCATCACAATTATTCAGTCTCACTACTCAAATATATTATGTCTTCTTTTATCCTTTCCATCCAATCCCAACAATTGCAACAACAATATTCCAAAGAGGATAGCATAAAGGTGAAAGTAACCTGATCAGTAAGTGCTTTGATGCATGCTGTAGAGGAACCCTTAGCCTTTGTACTTGAGTGTGCTTTTTCCAGCACCCTAGCTGGGTCAATTGAACCTTTGGGCTCCTCCTGAATAGCATCCACTGAATTGGACATGAGTTCACAAGAGTACTGCCCAGCATCAACACCAAGATCAGCCTAGCCACCAACACCATCTGCCAGCCCTATTGCTTGTTCCTCAGAACATATAAAATGTGCATCTTCTCCACCAGTTTCTTCTTTATCAGGATGGGGCAAGTAGCAAGATCCTGATATTAATTTAAGGGTTTTGCCTGAAGGAGTTTTCCTGCATTTATCACCCAACCATGTCATATCAGCAATAACATTGCAAATTCATTGTATATTTTTAATTGCCATATATAGGCTCCACATGTTCTTGGTTATATAGCATGTACATGTTGTCTAGTGATCTAAAGTCAACATTATACAACTGAGGGAAAATATTACTCCCTCCATTTCACAATTCTATCGTTTAAGGTTTTTGCACATAGATTAAGAAAGTTATTAAATACTCTCAATATTAGGGAAATATAACTACATTTGACTAAATTACCCTGTTCTTCCATAAATGCTCTTTGTCACTCTACTTAGTGGAGATACCAAGAGACAAGGATAAAGTTGGAAAAAAATAATTAATATCTTCTTGGTTTTCTAAAGTGACAAATAAAATGAAACAAATTTTATTCTCTAAAATGACAGTTATTTTGAAACGGAAGGAGTATTGGTTCATTTGAGCATAAATGAGCTATTGAGACATTTTTTAAAATTGGAGGAGGATAATTGCAAATTTGAACATTGAGGAATCTATTTACACTGGGGGTTGTGCATTCTCTCCCTATTTTAATATCAGATTCCTCCAATTTATATTCAACCAGTCAAATGCCAATGTTCAATAAATCTCAACTTCTAAGTGTTTTTAAAATATAAATGCCAGAAAAATCAGTGGACCTTTACTTTTAAATATGGGAGTCTAAAATATTTTTTTTGCGAAACAGCACTAGTCAAAGTCCCCATGATCAAAATATCTTCAATCCTTTTAAAATGTCCTTAGACAAAAGATGGATTTCTGTTACACATGCAGCACCACAATATTTAAATCATTGATTTAAATGTAGAAAATTCTATTGTTTCACATACATTTTATGTTTTAAATGGTGAATATAAAAGGGAGAGAGCATACTGTTCAGATGAATCAGCAGTATTTGTCACATGCTCCTCACGGAAAGAAGTATCAGAAGGCATGCTGTGAGTAGGCTCAGCCAAAACACATGGTGATGATGATCTATGCAAATCTCTAGATCCTGACTCTCTCTGTAAGGGTAGAAACTGGGCAAAGTCTTTGCAACATTATAAATAAAATAGCCATAACTTGCATGATTGTTGAGTTGCTTATGGTTTGTCAAACTCATGCTCAATTTTCTGCCATTCTCCAAACTTGTGCTTAAACAAAGATTAATGGTATTCTGTGTTGACAGCGAATGGTGACTATGCTTCAAAGTCAAGTTATCTAAGGAGCATTCACTAACTACAACTCTGGATAAGAGAGCAGCCATTGTTTTACGCAGAAATTTGCTGCCAGTTGAAAATCGATTGGCTCCCGAAAGTGCACAATCAATATGGTATCCAGAAACCTGAAACGAAGGTCCTGATATAGAGGGAATGAAAAATGTGCGAGATAGTGTGCGAACTACAGACAATGTTCTTCTTTGGCTAACAAACTCTGAGCTTGAAGCTATGGCAATGCTGGGTGTATACAAGATGAGAAGTTTACAGGATGAGATCATGAGAAAACTTTGAATTCCCAAACCACAACTTCCCTTAACCAATAAGGATTTCAACAGAGTCTTGGATTCCACCTTCTTTTCCTACAATTGAACTTTGAATTGCAGTTCTAAATCTCCAAAAGTAAGTAGGTGGCATTTTACCAACATAAGTATTTAGCTTCAACTTGTTTATGGAACACGACACGATGGTTACCACCAGTATATGCAAAAGACAATCTCATAACTCCCGATACATGAACACATAAATCACTTACAACGCAGTACCCAATTGCTGAGTTTCCATTAATTGTATTGGACAGCAAAGGTCAACAAGCGCCAACAGATTGTTCATTTAAGAAAATCGTACCAAGAATCGGTGCCAGAAAAAGGAAAGAAAATTTTGATAGAAAATAACGAGTAGGGGAGAATCGTACTGTTCCGAGACAATTGTAGCAGAGCAGAAGAAAAAACCCTAACCATAAAAGCTTGGGACGAAAACCAGTGAAATGGAAGGCGTTTTCAGCTTGATTAAATTAAATTAAACGAAAAAGAAATACTGTAATACGGTTAGGGCCGTTCTCTCTAATATTCCCGCTTCGGCACTGCCAGATGGCAGGTAAGAAAATAAAAAGAATATATGTGCTGTCAGAAAAGAACAATGGTAATTTTTCAAGGAATCCCCAAATTTTTGTTGAGGGTTAACTATGGTATATGCTTCTGTTAGGAACTTTCGGATTATCATTATCTATAACTATAATCTATTCATTTTGGCCTAAGTCATGCCATTAGACGGTGATGAAGTGAAAATTAGTTTTACACTCAAAGATACTTTGTGGGAGATGTTATTAAAAAAAAATTACTACTAGTATTTAGAGTGAGTTATTTAATATTTATTAGTTACTAATTTTATAACAATCATAAATTTAGTAAATGTAAAAACAGTTAATAAATATTTGATTACTTGTTATCGATCCATTAAAAATATATATATACGAGTATCGAATAATCTCCTTTATTACTCAACTAGAAAAAGAAAGATTAATCCATTTGGGGTATATTAAGTCCATTTGGACGGGAATCTGATTCTAGCTGCTCAGTGAAGCTTGTTATGGATGACTATCCTGACTCCCATCCTTGTGCGGGGATAGTGTATTCTAACTTGGCCAGTCAGGATTTCTCATAAGGTAACTGTGGCAGACTCTCATTCCATGAAGTTGTGGTTACACCTCTTAAATAAACCTTCAACTGATTGTGGGCAGATTTTGTTAGATGATGATATAGCTAGTGTTTTCATTTGTTATTAGTAAGGGTTATCATATTTCGGTCCGACCCAATAATTTAATGCAATTCAAAGTTAATTTGATCGAATTAAATTTTTAAATCTTAGTCTAATGTATTTTTTGGATCAATTTAAGTCACATTTTAAATTAATTCAATACATCATGATATTACATATTATATTAAAATTTATAATTTTATAAAAATTAATCATAAAATATAGGATTTCTTAACTTAATATTTTTTGTATTGATAAAATTTATTTCAAAATATATATTATACAATTTTTGTTTCATATTTTTAAAATTTTGTAATTTAGCTATATATAATATTTAATTTTTTGTATTTTATATAAATATCAAGTTGACACAATCTCAATCCAATTGCTATCCAAACTATGACCGAGTCAAGTCTAAATTTAAAAATTAGGTTCGATTAAAACATTAAGTTTAGATTAGGTCAAATTAAACCCAACTTAATTTAACCATTGAACACCCCTAAATTTGTTAGAGAGGGGCTCAGACCAAAAACATAAAGTACTCGTACGTGGGCATAATTTTTTTTAGTAGTCTTAGCTGCCAGCTCAACAAAGGCCGAATGAATTCAAGTCTTTGGCCCGTTCAAATTCTGAACTGATCCGCACTAATAAAAATGCTAATAGCTTGATCGGCCCAATGCTACATTTAATTTTTTATCACATTAAATATACATATATTTATTTGGGTTTTTGCTAATAAGAACTCTAAAGTCACTTGTTAAAAAATTTGAAATATGAAATTTTAAATCTATACTATTAGATAAAGGGGATTCTCCTTTATTTAGTGACATTTTCTTTTTTATTTTGCCATTGTCACTTATTTATATTTAACATACACAATTTCAACTATTGCACTGCTTCTCTCACTCTTTTAATTATTACACTACCTCTCTCACACTTATAATTATTGCTTCTCTTAGTGTAACCTCTATTAATTTTAGATAAATGTAACAAAATAAAAAATGTGGATTGATAGACACGTTCGTTAGTAAAAATAAAGTGTTTAATATATTAAAAATTTAAAAAGTAAAATTTATTTATTTAAAATTTTTATTTTGACTTCTTTAACAAGTATTTAAGATACTTGTTAGCAAAGTCTTTTTTATTTTTAGACTAACAAGCACTAATTTTTTAATAACTTCTTTTTTAGAAGCTCTTTGTTCAAGTTATTAACCATAAGAGAAATTTTTAGTTAGACATGATCTATCATGCTATATCTTAGACATTTAAATTATTATTTAACATATAAAAATATTTTTATAGATTGGTATAATTTTATGATGATCCTTATCACTTTACATTTATCAAATAATAATTTGAATGTACATAATAAATTCTGCATAACTAAGAATTACTATTCACCATAAATGCGTCAGATCAGTTTCAGATTTTTTACAAAAAACATGAGTAATGTTTAACTTCTAATAGATCATATACTTCACTCATTCACCGTTCAGAAAAAAAATATACTTCACTCATTCCCATTGAGAATAATAGTTCTATCAATTGATTTTGCTTGGATTGAACTTGGGTGAACATGTTGCGGATCTCTACCATGTTCTGGCTGATCGAACGATAAGCGGGGCCTCTTTTGTGACGTCAAATTACCCATGAGACCCATATGATGGAGGCTTTGTTTGGTATAATAGAAGGAAAAGAAAGAGACGTAATAGAAAAGAAGAGAGAAAATGAAAGAATTGTCTCTTATTTTGTTTGGTATAATCAATAAAAAAAAAGATGTATATAAATAAATATTAAATTATTTTATTGTTCTTAATTTAATAAAATAGATATAATGGATAAAGTAAGTAATATGGATAAAGTAAGAATAAATTTTATTTCCTTCTCAATCCTTCCAAAAAAGAAAATAATGAATAATGTGAGTCCCATTAAAAGGGAAATAAAAGAAATCACTTTTATATTGTCAAAAACCCAACAAACTCTAACCGACCCAATGCATGGCCCAAAATAGATCAAAAGCAGCCCAAACACAAGGCAACACATAAAAGATCTTTTGTGTAACCAACAACCGTTAGGGTTGGAAATAGGTCAAGTCAGGTTAAACTTTGTTTTAAATAAGTTTGACCTGTATCCTAATTATAAGATCTGAGTCTGACCAGTGAGTCTGCAATAGGCCGTTTTTTAAGGCTTATTTTGTAATGAGACCTTTAAATAGGCCAACGGGCCTACTTAAGGCTAACAGACATTTGTTACAACTTAACACTCACTTTCTAATTTTGTAGATGTTCATCACTTTCTTACTTTAGTCTTTGGTCGATGTGAGATTTAAAAATATACTAAGTTACAAACTATATGTCTCCAATAATTTTGTAACTTGGTATATCTTCAAATATCACATCAATCAAAAACTAAAGTAAGAAAATAGTGAGTATCTATAAAAGTAGAGGGTGATTGTTAACTTATTATTTTTATTCTAATAAATATATTATATTAAATATATTAATAATTATATTATTTTTACTCTAACTTATTAACTTAAGTTTTAGTTACTTGATTTTTATTAAAATTTAATTAAAAAATATATTAATATATTATATATAATTAAACAAGTCAAGTCACCTGTCAATCTTAAAAACTTATTAGATTGCTTGAGACCTAACTTTTTAGTTAAACATACTTTTAAAAAAAATTTAACCTAACTTATTTAATAAACAAGTTAGACCTTAGACAAGTCAAGACATAGGTCCTTAACGGGCAGTCTGACCTATTTCCACTCCTAACAGCCATTACCTCTAACAGGATATTCATTCCATCATTAATGATGCAATCAATACGCCTAATGATAGAATTTTTGAGTTGACCTAACATTATAAGACACAAATGGTCTTCTTATCCCCGCTTGTAAGAATGGATGAGTAGATCTCAAAAGGCCTTACTCTATACATTCATGCTATATTGTTGTTAACTTGAGTGTTGAAATGGCATTATAAGTACACCTCCTACATTATCGACTAGATTTATGTCATCACCATGCTCAGCGAGTATAAGACCATAATCATCTAATCATTCAGAAGTTTGGTAAGAACAATTTCCTTTTCATCCTTAAATAGATATCAAATAAGAGAAAAGATATATCTTCCTTACCTTTCCACTCTAAAAAGGAATACGAAACAAAGCATGAGTGAGCTATTACTCTTGCACCAAACACCTCCATCAGATTAAAGATCACAAAAAAAATAGAAGATGATGCATCATTAATGACTGGAGTTCCTAGGCGAGAACCAATACTGTGACATATCCTTAAGCTTTATTTGGTATGTCTTTTTAGGATAAAAAAGAAAAGAAATGATTGAAAAGATGTGCTTCATTCCTTATCTAGTTGTACTTTAAAAAAGGAAAAAATAATAATAATTTGTAAAGATAAACTTTCTATAGGTCTTATTATTTTTTTATCATCCCACTTTTGAATGAAAAGAATGAAAGACAACTTAAGGAAAGGGAAATAATTTTGTCAGTTTTACTGTATATTTATATATATTTTTATTCATAAAATCAAACAAAGAAAAAAAAAAATATCTATTCTCTTCCATTAAATAAATACTAAATAAGAAAAATAATAATTTCTTTGTATTTTCCTTTTTTTTCTGTTCCATTGTACTAAACAAAGGCTAAATTAATCACAATGTTAACTGCAACATAATACGTTAATTAGAATTATCGTATCGGATCATTCGTGTCTATATACCAATCGATCAGAATATTTAAACCGAAAAGAAAGAAAGGGAGTTCAAAGGGGGAAAAGTGGACTTATTCTACGGTGCATTGTTTAACTGACCTGCTATTAGAAGTGGCTGCATTGAGTAATCGGTAACTTTCATTAAAAAATATATATATTATAGCTAAGTGTTGAAAATTTTGTGTAATAAGACATATATGTATGAGTCATAGCATAGTATGGTATGATTTGAAATTTTAAAGGAGTTGTGCTTGAAAGAAAAATGACATACTTGGATAAAAATCAATTTGACCCAAAAGTTAGTTTGTTGGGTCTTTTTAGTCAATCATACTTATAAGACATTAATCTTTCTCTCATTTATCAAATGTGGAACTTCTCACTTCACCATCACACACAGTGTTTTCCAACACTTTTCTTCACATGTTAGTGTGTCACATCTTGTGTGAACTTGTTATCAACTTTTTGTGTGTGGATCTTGCTGACAGTCAATCTAGTTACTTGTCTTGTACGGACCTTGCTGGCAGTCAATCTAGTCACACTTTTGTTATCAACTTTTTTTGGACCTTGTTGGCGTAGAGAATCCAATCATGCTGGCCCAATCAATCCATACTTGTTCTCTTTATTCACACAAATCTGTTTAAGATCATTAAAGCTTTGATATCATGTTGGAATACTGTATTATGTCATGACTCATACATATCATGCATCACAAAAATCGAACTTGGTATCAGAGTTTCAATGATCTTAGACAGGCTTGTGAACAGAAAAGAAGACAGGAGGTTGTCAGCAAAGTCCGCACAAGCACACAAGACATGTCATTAAGTTGACTGTCAGCAAAGTCCACACAAGTACACAAGACATGTGATTGGATTGACTGTTAGCAAGGCTCACACAATATGTGATTGGGTTGACTGTCAACAAAAGTCTGCACAAGACATAAAATAAAATTGTGGGTTGACACACTCACGTGTAAATGGAGAGTGTTGAAGAAAACATAACTAAGTATGTGTAATGATGAAGTGAGAAGTCTCATATTAAAAAAATTAGAGAAAGAAAAGTGCTTTATAAGCTTTGGATGTTGTCAAAAATCCATAAGCTAACTTTTGGGTCAAATGATGTTTCCCTACTTCATAAGTTTCGAGCATGACATCATGGGTCACCGATTCATGGTTGCCTGAAAAACGCTAGTGTCAGTGGTGAACTTGGCAGTAATGGGCTCTGTGGGGAAATAATTATATAAGTTGAAGGACCATTTGCAGCACAGAGGGGAGATATGGCAATTTGGAATAATCTCCTTCATGGGTTTGAATTTTTGGGGCATTTTGACCCTGAGGAATATGTTCTTGACTTCTTAGGATCTATAACCATGGGAGTGGAAATTGATGGATTTAAGCCTCCTAAAATTTTAAGCTCTTTAATGTCAAATTCAAGTTCTGATTTATTCCACGATTCATTGATAGATGGACCAATCCAATAAGGATGTGTTGAACTTTTAGTATAGCCACACGAGCTCTTTCATGCTCTTGAAAATCTTATCGTTTCCGATGTGTTCAACGAGGCCAAGCTCGACGAGTTACCCAGTAATTTGGCCATTGGGCATGTTCGTTACTTCACCGCAGGCCAATCCATGCAAAAAAATGTTCAATCTTTTATTGCAGGTTACCGTTTTGGTTCTGTTGGGGCCCTCCGCCGGTGGTTTTCTGCGGTGAGAGGGGGACAACGTCGAAGGCGGCACTGTGCAGCGTGGTGGTGATGTGGGGAGGGCAGGGGAAATGCTGCTGAGGGGGTGAGTTTGCAAATGGAGGAAAACTGATTTGGGCAATTCTTAAAAGTTTTAATTTACTGCCTCGACCGATTGCCATTAATTTTGAGCACATCCAATGGCTTATATCGAAGGGGATGAAGATTCTTTTTTTTATGAGAAAAAATAATTATGTTCTTGATCCAACAACTTAAATTCATTAAATCAAATCATTAAATTTATTTTATCATAATCTAATAAACTTAAACTATTAAATCAAAAACATAACTTTATTTGGAAGGAGCATTCATACACCCTGATGAACATGAGAACATATTAAACACAGCCGAAAAAGTGAGGTAAGCCAGTGCAGTGAGGAGTTTATTTTAACTTTCAATTCTGACATTCTTAAAATAAAAGCTACAAATCACAAGAAGACTATGAATTATGAAATATGGATGGAATCACATTATTTGTTTAATCAAAATATATTTAATTTTATTTAATTTATTTTAAAATTATTTTATATATCACAAAAATATTAAAATTACATATAAAATAATTTAAATTTTTTTATATTAATATATAATATAAATATAACAATATATATATATATAAAATATTTCACTCGTGAATATGGACAATGGAGAGCCTCTTACACCAACGGCAAGTGGAAATGACAAACGAGTGACGTATCAAACAAGCTGACAGTTTCTCCAAATACGAGTTTCGGTACTTTTTTGTTTTGTTTTGCCACAATCAGTACCGTTTTACCTTGGTCAACCGAGGCTATTTTGGTTTGATTCTAACTTTCGGTGCTTGTCTCTGTTGTTACCTGATTTTGGTTGGTGTAAACTTTAGTTATCATTAATGAAATTCAGTATTTTCTAAATAAATTTATGGTGCAAAATTTATTTATTTGATAGAAAGGGAGAAAAAGAAACTTCAATCCAATCGAAACTTATGATTAAAAGTAAAAAAATGAAAATGAATGAACACTCTGATTCATATGGCCGTCTCCGTTAATAATAGGGATATGTAACTATGTAAGTGACTCTCAAAATACTGACAGTTGTTTGTGGCATATACCGGCATTAGATATTTTTAAAAAAATAGAGTAGTCTTTCTCTTATGTTCAGTCTGTCTCACCGGTCACCATCCAGCGCGATACAAAAGCGTCTGCCAGCTCACTACAATAAATATTTTATTAACATGTCTTGTTTTTTTGTCTGACTAATGCAGGACTCGGGACCCGCCAAGTCCAGCAGACCCGCTACCTAGTTGACTACCGCCACCGCCATCCAATCCATTCCCAAAGCATTAATGAGGCCAACAATCCATGTTTGAACTTTGAACCTATCCAATTCAGACTTATTTTCAAGGTCATTTATTTCAAGACGAAAAATGATGGCTTTTTAAGTAATATTTTTAAGAAACTTTTTAATTACTTAAATTAATATATTAAATAATTTTTAATTTACTAAGACATTAATTATTATTATTTATTTGATATTTACTATCTTAAATAATTACAAAGATATAAAAAAATTGTCAAAAATATATAGCATTAATTTTTTTAATGAGTCTGCTTTAAATAATGATATTTAGTTATTTACACACCATTAAATATACTTTTAAATTTGCAATGATATGAGTCTTATTATGGTAAAAACATATACGTGCATCAATATCACAACTCTTTTAAAAGATTAATGTTATAGCTTTCTAAGATCTTAATTATTTATTTTATTATTTTAAAAAATATTTAAATAAAAATATTAAATATTTTTTCTTTAAATAATTTAAAAATTATTAAATATACATATTATGAAGATATAAAATTATTCCTTTCAAATGCGAACGGGTAACACAACAGACGAGGCAAAGAACTGCAGCAACCTCACTTACAACACAAACAATTTTGCAATTCCTATAGCGTGCAGACTCTTTGCTAATATTTACAACTAGTGTAGTTTCTGTAGACCCCTGGTCATATCCTCATTTTTCAACAATTTAATTGTTCTTTGATCTTCCCTCGAACAACAGAGAAGGCAACAGCACACTTATTACAGAAAAGACAAAGGTGAAAAAAACATTTAGACATATAAAAGTATTCAAGAAGTGGTTTATACTAGCTGTGACTTTGTCCTATCATTTTCTGACTAGCAAACTCAAGTGATGCCAAGAATATACACACAACAGAGTTGGCTGATTTTACCCGTCATAAAAATTCCGGGGGCCAAGATAAACTGAACCACTACAGGAAGGCTGGCTCGTGGCGCTTTGTTTCTGATGTAACTTGCCAGTTCTCTAGTTGGGAACTCCTCGATCCCTCCCCGCCGGATGAATCGAAGTTGCCTCCAAAAGAGGTAAGTAAAGCAGAAAGACCACCCCTGCTAGCCCCGCCACCACCGATGCTTAGACCAAGAAGATCACGGGTCATGGGCTGGCCACCAACTGAAGCAGAGGAGCCCATCATCACACCTGCAAGACCCGCATTCCCACAGGGAAGTCCAAGCCCCAGGTTATCTGCCACCATGTGATTCTCTTGCTTTACACGATGGCTATTCCATTGCATTGGTATGGTACTCATACTGTCATATTTTGCTGCTAAGCCTAAACCCCGAAGCAAGGATGCATTGGATGCAGCGTCACACATTTGAGCTGCCTTTTGGAGTAATGCAGTGGCAGACAACGCAGGTTGTGGAGATGCAGTGTAGTGTTGATCCGGGAATAGGGATAGGTCATTGTTGGAGAGATAGAGGGATGATGTGGAGAGAGAGAGGGATGTGGGTTCTATGACGGAGATGGTTGAGATAGCAGTGGGGCTATCGGAGCGGGCCAAGCTTGACATCAGATTGGAGAATGAGGATGTTGATGGTGATTGGGAAGGACCAGCGGCTGAGGATGCCAACACACTTGCAAAAACACTAACACTGCTACAAGTAGTAGAACTGGGAGGAGTGCCGGTTGGGACAGCGTTCACTAAACACGTTGCGTTCGAAGACGGTGGTGACAGCCTCGTTGGGTTTTCCGGAATTTCTGATGCCAATGAAAAAGAAAAATAAAGAAAGGCAAAAAGACGACGGCATAAAATGAGAAAAAGAATTTTCTTAATAATACTTTTAATTATTAAATAAAAAAACATTGAATGATTTTTTATAAAAAATATTATTAAGATGTTAGGATACCTCAAAACTAAATAAGAGTTACTAACAAACGTTGCACTTAAATAAATTAACCTAAAACAGAGAGTAAAAAAAAGCCTTCTATAAATTATTTATTATTATTATATTTGGAGACACTGGCCTAAGTCCTGACCGGTAAAGATTGAAATTTAATGCATAATATAGAACAACAGGGAAGCAATTATAGTGCCTTTCCTGTTATTCTCTCCTTTTCTTATCTTTCATCTCTAAGCTCAGTCTCTCTTCCAGAACAACTCCACCCTATTAAAAACGAGCCAAACCCCTTGGCCCTTATCATACACTCACAGATACAACTTTAATTAGTCTCTTTCATCTCACAGCGTACATCACACCGACCTATTACTGGGTTTGTTACTACTTACCACTGCTAAAGTTGTCCAGTTTCTAAACAACAGAGAAAAACGACAACTGAACATAAAAATGAAAGGAAAAAAAAAAAACACCATGGTACAAGACAAAAACACATCCTTCTAGTTTAAATCATGTCTTCGTCATGCGTCTAAGACTCTAAAATCCATTAAAAATATTATATTTATTTAAAAATATTGCAAGTTGAATTGAATGATGACAAAAAGGTTTCCAAAAAAATTCACAATGCTTTGACCTATGCGAAACGGAAGTGGAAAAATAGGAAATGAACTAGTACTACTAATGAACTTAATTATTACTACCTGAGCTCTGAATGGACAAAGTTGGAGACACCACAGACGTAGACGGAGTAAGAGGAGGCGGCGGCGGTGAAGAAGCCACACCAACCTTGTCAGTGGCTAGGGTTTGAGCCCTGGCGCTCTCTTCCGCTAAGGCATCACAAAAAGCTCTATGCGTAACGAAGCTATCCCTCCTTTTCACAATCCAATGTACCAACCAAGAAGATATAAGGAGCATTACAAAAGAAAAGAAAAGAAGCAAGGAATGATTTTGAGAAAAGATATATATATATATATAGGGAGGAAAACCTAGAGAACAAGGTGCCGCAGTCACATCTGTACTCTCTGGTTCCGCAAGTCTTCATATGAGCCTTCCAATCAGATTGTACGGCGTATTTCTTGGAGCAACGCTCGCATTTCCACTTCTTCTCGCCGTGTTTTCTGCAAAAGTGCTTCTTTATGCCAGTGAGGTCACCCAGCGCTCTCGCTGGGTTGTGGTGGACGCAGGAAGGCTCCGGGCACACATACACCTTCTTGCGAACCTCCTTCGTGGTTCGCTGCCGGAGCTTCCACGGCAGGTTGTGGCCTCGCCGGTGAAGCTGCAGGTTCTGGTCGCGTTGGAACCCCTTGTTGCAGATCTCGCACACGAAACGGTTCGTCGCCATCAGTGACTTGGGCGATAAAGCAACCACCTCAGCATCTGGATCTGAAAAAGGGAAAAATCCAAAATTACATTATTCAATATTCATAAAAGTAACACAAACTGAAGTTAGTTTTTAAATAAGAAATCTTAGTTGAAAAGTAAAAGCAATCGAGATATATAATTTATGATAATAATAATTATGGATGAAATTGAAAGAGTGTATACCTGGCATTCCAGGAAGGCTTCGCTTCTTTTTGGGCGGTGGCAGTGGTTGAGGCGCGCCTTGTAAGGCAGAGGATGAGAAGGTAGCTTCAGCTTCTGCTGAAGGTGTAGAAAGTGGCATTGGTGAATGATTCCCAGGCTCTGTCATAGCTGCTGGATCAATCTTTTCAATGACAATTGTATACTTTCTCTTCTGCTAGGAAACTCAAAGCTCACCTATTGTTTTCTTGTTCTATTGAAACACAAGGATCACCTATGTTATAGTCACCGATCATCTGCGAGCATACAAAATTTAATTATTTTTTCCCTTTTCTTAAACTTTGTGAAACTAGGGATTTTGGAGAAATGATTTGGGTTTATTTAGGGTGAAAGAGGATAGTTGTTGCACCTCACAATGAGACGGCGATTCAACATTCTCGGCGAGTCGTGGCCTGTGTGTGTGTACGACGGTCCTATAAGGCGGCTGGGGTGGCGGGGAGAGAGAGAGATGAAGAGAGACAGAACGAGAGTAACTACTTGAAATGAGTAAGATTTGGATTTGGATTAAAAAATGGGCTGAAGCGGCGCCATTAAACCATGGTTAAGTTATGGAGGAGAAGGTGTGGTTTGTCTTTTTAAGTAGAGTCAGGAGATAATCTGGGAGCCAAGTTTTTCAAAATTCTTCATTACACATAATTATATCACATTATTTTTATATATATATTAAAAAAATTAGATAGAAAAAATAATTTTTATGATGAGTACATTTAGAGAATCTTATTTTTTTCTTTCTATAATTTTATATAAGTGTGTATAAGAATGATATGATACAATTGCGTGTAACCAATAATCTCGTTAAGTTTCTCGTGCGAATCCTACCGTCCACGTGTTAAGATAACCGGGTTGATGACCTTTGTCGGGAACAAGACGATCAGCGGTGCTTGTCCTGTAGTAAAACCTACAAATATGCTATTTATTCTGTCAACTATTTTATGTTTTTTTTAATAATTCTGATTTTTTTACATTATTTTTTATATTACTTTTTCTATATTAATTATATTATTTTTTATTTAATCATAATTATTTAAAAATAATATAAAAAATAGTGTTTAAAAAAATATATATATATATATATAGAAACAATATTTTTCATTTTTTAACTTAAATATCTTTCTTACTACTTTTTTTAAAATCTTATTTATGGTACTTTTTTTTTTGCAACTTCTAAAAGGTTAGCTGTATTAACAAAGATGGATTTTTTTTAAAAAAATATTATAAAATACTTATTTGATAAATGATAGATTAATTTTTTAAAATATTATCATGCACTTAAGTGAATTTTTAAAATTTTTCTAATGACATTATTTCTATATTTATGAATTTTGAAAATGAGTCCAAGATCATATACTTTTAAATAATATTAACATTATTTACATAAAAAATGGTTAATTTTTTTGTCATAAATGGTTAATTCGGAAAAAAATTGGATTTTAATTGAAAGTATTTTTTTATACACATATGTGAGGGGAAAAAGGGTTAAGGCCGTATTTGATTTTATGTCTTTGCATGCAGTTGCAAAGAACTTATATTATTGAGAAGATTGACACATTAAAAAAATAGTTAAATTAAAATTTTAGTCATATTATTTTTATTTATTTTTAATTTAGTTTGTATATTTTTTTTAAATTAATTATCATATTTATAAAAAAATTAAAATAATTTTTATTGTCAATTTCTATTATAACTCTATTAAGAATATAGAGTTATAAGTGTTTTTTGTCTAATAAATATCCTTTTAAATCTTTTTTTTAAATGTGTAGTAGATGTTTCTTCATTTCAGTTAATATTCATTTATTTTAAATATGTGCTTTTTTGTTCAATTATTAATCCTTTAAATGTTATTTGTTTCATATTAGAGATTAAAATTCACGATGATATTAACAGAAATTGATGATAAAATTATTTTAAAAACTTTTATAAGTAGAAAGAATAATTTTAAAAAATATATAAGTAATAAATTAAAAATAAGTAAAAAGTATAGAGTCTTAAGCTTTAATTTTAAAAAAAAAACTTTATGTAATTCATATAACTTTCTCATTATCATTTTTCATATTTGCTTATTTATATATATCAATTGTGCACATTTTTTTATGTAAATTATTATATATTATGTAGAATAATATTTGATATATATATCATCATTAAATATAGAGAAAAATTACTTTCAAAAACATTTTAAACACATCCCACAAAGACTTATTGCAAGTGGTAGATGAAAAGAAAGAAAAGATTAAGAGAGGGAAAAAAAATAAAAAGTAAGGGTCATGGTGTATATTGTGAGGTTTCTGTGTTACATTTTTTCTTTTAATACTACTATTCTTACATATATTATTTTACATTTATGTGAGATGATAAAGTAAAAATATAAGTATATAAAAAATAAAATAAAATAAATTGTAATCAAAATACAAAAAATTATTAATTAAAAAAACTGTATAAAAGTGAAATTAAGTTTGTGAGAGTAGTATTATGCAACTAACGTCATTGTGTGAGTGATTGTTTAGTTGGTGACTTTTACATTCTCATGCACAATAGTCCAAAAAAATAACGATTATGCCACCATGCTGATAAAAACAACGAAAAATGCAATATCCTTCTCTAATTTAGTACATAAATTAAAATTAAAATAAATAATTAGTTGATAATTAACTAGTTTTTAGCTATAATTATTTAATCATCTCGCTTTTTTGTGATTACGTGCGAAATTTTACAATGAAAGGAAAACGTGCTATACACTCCATAACAGCAATTTCGCAAAGTCATCTCAGCTCATTTTCATATTGGCTTTTTCGGCTTTCACACCTTGCAATACTAACACCAGCACGATTGCCAATTCCAACCCTGTCCTCTATTTTATTTTATTTTTTATTTTTTATTTTTCTGATAGAATCTAGTCCTCTTATTTATTCTTGCGTGATAAATGTTTTGGAGCACTTGCTTCGATTATTATACGGTACAATTCTTGCTTTATTTTTACTTTTATTTTATATTTAGAAACTAATCTAATTCGTAAAATATATTAGCCAGTTTATTTAGTCAAATGCATTTGTAGGACAAATTAACTCAACTCGATTATAGTTTTATAAATGATCGGGTTAGATTGGATTAACACAATAATTAAATAAAATTTATAAATTTAGATTTTATTTATAATTAAGTCATATAATTTTAAAAATAAAAAATTAAAAGTAAGAGATATTTTATAATATATATTTTAAAATAAAATTATATTAATATAAATATATTATCATATTATCTAAAAGATATTAATTTAAATAAAAAATTATTATTTATAACTCATTATCAAATAAATAATATTTTAGTATTATGTAACATTGAGACAAATTAAGATAAACTAAAGTGTAATTCGAATTTAATCTAAAAATATATTAAATTAAAATTTTAAAATTAAATTTATCCCAATTAACTTTAAATTAAACTGGATAGGTTATTAAATCGGGTCAGTTCTTCAACATATTGGCCACTGCAAAACTGTAAAACAAACGGCTCAATATATAACAATTTAAAGAATCTTACTAGGAATTATTTATTTCTGAAATAATTAAAAATATTCAAATATAAAGTGACGTATAAAAAACATTTTTCTTACTTAAAAAGGCAAATGAACCTTTTTGTCCTTTTATGTGTAAAGTGAAATGATATGGGGTTATAACAAATGTGGATTTAAATAGGGCAGAGAAAGAACGGGCCACAATGCGTATATGCAAATTGCAAAGGCCAACACCCTTTTTATTTCAAAGGGTGACATGATGACGGTGATAAAGGTGAAGGTCGTTTTAGTCTTTTCGGATGCATATGTATAATTATGCTTCACTGGCCAGCACTGCATCACACCACATATTTTAGAATTAAAGGAAAATATTTTATATATATTAAAATATGCATGATGTATTTATATTATATGTTAATATAAAAAAATATTAAATTAATTTTATATAATTATAATATTATTATGATATATAAAATAAGTTTATGAATGAATTAAATATATTTTAATTAAATAAATAGTGGGACTAGAATTAAATTCTGTATACGGGACCCATCAACTAGAAAGTCCAGCTTCTGACGTGGAACAAGTACTATATTAAGAAAAGAAAAACGGGCCAGGCATGCAATGCAATTGCAAAGAATATCCAACACGCGTGAAACGGATTTCAGGATGAGATAGCTAGCTTCACCACGTCACTGTTTCAGTATCTTTTTCTTCTCTTTATGTTCGAACTTCGAAATTTTAGACGTAAACCAAAGTCATCGTTTTTATATGGTTATAATTATCACAATCATAATGTAGAGACTAGAGATTACTGTGTGCAAGTATGAACACGATTCGCTTTTTAAGGTTAGCCACTTAATCAAATGACACTCAACCCCATCTTAAAATAATACTCTAATCATTTTACGTTCTGCGAACTTTATAACTAGGTACTCTTCCTCTGTCTGCAGTAATGGGACAATTGTCAATTGATTCTCCGCTGAAGACACACTTGATGATTGCGGAGCTCACGTTTGACTGTATGGCGCATTTGAGTTTCAACCAGGGGCAATATTTTTAAAATCACTCCAGTCACTCAATTAGTGAAAATATTATATTCATGATTCATTAATTCTACTCGAATGGTAATAATTAAATATTTTTTAATATTATATAATATATTAAATAACAAATTAATATATTAATATTTTATATTATATTACTTAGTATTTTAAAATCTCATATTATATAATAAATAAAATATTCAAATATATAATATATATATAAAACTTAAAATGAGACTACATTTACAAGTCGTATATAAAATAGTAAGTAGAATATTCAAATATATAACTTATAAAAGGTAAGAGATAGATAAACTTTTTAATGTTTTTTTTTAGTCTTATATGTGAGTTTTTGTAATTTAATATTAATTTTTTATTTGATTCAAAAATTATTTTTGAATGAATTAAAATTTTGTTGATTAAAAAACGAGTTTAATTTTAAAAAAATGGTTCAAATTGGCTCACTACCAATTTTATTGATTTTTGACTAGTTAAGTTGGTTCTTGACCAGTTCTTGAACTTGTTGATTTTGTGGTTTAATTGGACCAGACCTGTGATCGATGGTCGGTTTGATCAGATTTTTTCAACATTGACTAGGGATAAAAATAAGTTAGATTGGGTTAAATTTTGTTAAAATAGGTATATGTGTATTTTATAAAATGTTAGCTTGAGCATAGTCTATTATTTGTCATAAATTTTTTCTTAGGTCTTGACCTGACCTATTTATAAAAACATAAAGTTTAATCTAACTTAAAAATTTATTAAAAAACTTACATTATATAAAAGTCTAGATTGACTTGAAAACTTTATTTAAAAATTTATTTTTTATTTATTCCCACCCTTAGTTTTCACGAAAGAAAATATTATATAGTTTTTAAAAAAAATAGTATTATTATTATTACTGACTATTATATAAATGAGTAATAATGAAAATAATATTAATGACATTTAAAAAAAATTGGTGAAATTTCCATAAGTTTCTCCACTCTCTTGTTTTCATTACTTGAAGTGATAATTTTGAGAGTGTCTATTATCACTCCTTTGTATTTTATTATCACTCTCATCTTATAAAATTTTTATTAAATAAATTTTAATTTATTTTGATTCAATAGTTTAAATTAAATTATTTAACAAAATTTAATGGAATTGGAATGACAATAAATATAAAAGAGTTACCATAGGTACTCGAGATAGTTTTACACTATGTTTGGATAATAGATAATGAGGGGAACAGAAAGGAAATGAGGGAAACAGAAATAACTTCTCTTGTTTGGGAGTTTTAAAATGTATGGAAACGGAGTACGTGAGAAATCATTTCCCCCATCTTTTCCTCAAATGTCTAACTTTTGTTCTCTCTAAAATTGAGGTGAAATGGGTGGAACAGATAGGTAATTCAGTTTCGTTAATGAAACTTACAAACAAAAAGAATGAAAATTATGTTTCATTCCATTCCTTTTCTTTCTGTTCCATTTCTACCTATTCCATTTCGTTCCTTTAATGAAAAACATCTAAACATAGGATTACTCTCTTATTTATTGTTTGGCTCCCCAATCAACAGTTACAAATCTAAAAATGTAGATAGGATTAAATAAATTTTCCCGCTACGTTATAATCATTGATCATACCAAACATTGTCCAAACACTTTTTACTTAAAAAATAAATAAAAATAATTATTTCACCACTTTTAATATTAATTAATAAAGTATAAATTTATGTTTAATCATATGTATTAATTGATTAATGAAAATCATGCATATTTATTAGTTAATAAAATATTCATTAATTAACTTATATACATGATTAACTAAAAATTTATATTTCATTAATTATTATAAAAAATGATATAAAAATGATGTAAAAAAATTGGACTTTAAAAAAAAAAAAACCTCAACGGGGTAAGTTAGAAATCGAAAGTTGGATTCATAAACGAGAAAAAGGTGAAAACCCAATTCATCCTTTATAATAAATTAAAAAATATTTTTTGAAAGTAAATTATTCCTTTTTTTTTTTAAATGACATGTTATTTTAAATATTTTTTAAAATTTTAAATTTAAATTATTTTTTAATTAATTATATTTTTTTTCTTTATAATCTTGATAATTTTAAATATTCCTCTTTTAATTTATATTTTTTATATTTTATATGATTAAATTAATTATGCATATATATTTTTATAATTTTAAATATTTTTTAATCTATATTTATTTAAATTTTATCTGAATTTTAAAAATATCCATGTATAGAATACTTGTTAGTTAATCTTAAAAATTATTTACAATACCCTCCAATGAAATGTACTCTTTACATTTTCTATTTGATGGTACCCTAAAAGGATAATGCCCTCCAATTAAAAAAATCAAAACAAAATAAAGTAGATTAATAGATCACGGTTGTAAATATGATACAATCAATCGATCATAAAATTCACAACGGAAGGGTCAAAGTGATAAGTAACCTCAATCTCTTAAGATAAGAATATAATTTAAATTTAAGGGAAGCAACTTAAGAAACTGCATAGCACTCATGCTCAAATGAGAATTAGTTTCATGAGTAATTTAAATGGGTCGAATATATAGAAATATATCATGGTCTCACAAAAAAAATCATAAATATTTTTTTAGATCTATACTTGTTATTTTTATCAATAAACATAATTTTATTCTTATCACTTTTACACCATTTAAATAAGAATTAGCTCAGTCTTACACAAAGTGACCCATAAACAAGCGTGTTAGACTTCATTATTATTATTATTATTATTATTATTATTATTATTATTATTATTATTATAGCTTAAATTTTTTTAATTAAACCTGCACATCCACATCCAACAAAGAAACAATAAAAGAGGATGGATCTACACATCAAGAGTTAAGGGCTACCATTATTAGCATAATAGACCAAATAGTCAACCACCCTATTATAAATACGTGGTATGTATCCACACTTAAAGCAAGAAAATCAAGAAGCAAAATGGTTGGTTTTATATCTCTAACTATGGATCCATTATAGGAGTAGTCTTCTAAGCCTCCACTAATACCATCGAAAACGTTGCTAGCATCCCCTTTCAAGTAAACCTTCAGTATGCCAAGTTCCCATGGAAATTGGAGACCTTTCTTTGCCGTTAGTAGCTCTGCTCGATATGCATAGTGTCCATCACAAGTATCCTCACTGCCTTTGCAGCATAGAAGCTTTCGTTAATATCACGGATGATGATTTCGATCCCACATGCATTATTCTATAAGAATAAAGTAACATCAACATTCACTTTCATAAATGACTTCTCTAGCCTCATCCACTTAATAACTTAGCAATGATAAACCCCTGTCCATGGATCGGGCTGCATGAAGCACTCTAAAATGCTCGGAGCCTCAATTTTGCTCTCCTTGCAATCCCTTGTGCGTCGTTCACAACATTATAAAAATCCACCTATCTTACCCAAGCAAGACTTCCAAATTCCTCAGTAAAAGATCTTATAAACAGAGTACTTGCAATTTACTCATAACTATTATTGCTCGTTTTACGCGTGGGAAAAATGTTTAATTTTTATTTTTATTTTTCTCAATTTTGTGAAATTAGTATTTAAAATAAATTTATTAAAATATATATATATATAAGCCATATGTTTATTTTAAATAACTTAAAAGAACACAAAAAGATCATAAAAAAAAAAGTAACACTGCTCTTACACTTGTTACGATATAGAGTTGACGGTACGAAGAAACACAGCTGTAAGGTGTTGTGACCCTACGCTTGCTTGCAATTTGCATAATGTCAAAAAGAAAATAAAAAGGGAAAGAAATGTCCATGAGTAATCATTTCTAATTTGATTTTCTTTTTGCTGCTTTTCAAGTTCAACCCTTTCCTCATTTGATGCGAAGGCCCACCTCCATCATGATGGCTTCAAAAATTAATTAATAGAATTAGCATTTATTTGGTTAATTATAAATTTAATAATTACCATCAGTAATATAGTTTATATATATATATATATATATATATATATATATATATATAATATATATATATAAATTACAATTGCAATGCATACTATAAATTGTTTATACGAAAAACTAAATCCCATTACTGGTATTTATTGCAAATAGTTAAATGAATTTCGCACATAAACAAATATTGTGCAAAAAGAATTTGAATTATATTATGAAATCTTAAATAATTCAAGTTAATATTTAGATAAACTTAATTAAACTTAAAAATAATATATCAGTTATATTACTTACTGAAAGAGGAAACTGAAAACATTAATTATTATTAAAAGACTAATTTGATATCACCAATAGATATAGGACCAATGTTGTGTATATTTTTAGAAAACTAAAACGAATATTTACTAAAAAATATCACAATAATCATAATGTATAGCAACTTGATAATTACATTGAAATAAGAAAGTAATTGCTCTACTTAATCAAAGTAGAATATTTCATTAGGTCAATCATCTCTATTAATATTGTATACTAGTTTCAAGGCTTTTTTCATAAAGTCAAAAACACATGCATGTTTTTTGTATGAAAAAAAGCTAGAATTAACTTTGCTCATCTTCGATGAGGGGGCCGCAAAGGGGCGACCGCAAAATTCCTTTCGGAATACATGTATCTTCCTATAAGCTCGACCTTGTTCTTGACTTGATATTCTGATAACCTTTCTTAGACCCATTTAAAATTAAACCACAGGATTTCCTAAATCCAACTGCTGTTAAATTTAGGAGTTTCATTAATCTATTTATAATAACATGGAAGCTATTTTGAGTTCATTGTGGATTTTCTGTTGCACCCACGTGGCCAAATTATAGGGGTTTACACCCCACTCTCCTATTTTTTATTTGTTCAGGTTACTATTCATCAAAGTCCAAATCAAGT
Organism: Ormosia semicastrata; assembly: GCA_029884595.1. Taxonomy (NCBI): domain Eukaryota; kingdom Viridiplantae; phylum Streptophyta; class Magnoliopsida; order Fabales; family Fabaceae; genus Ormosia; species Ormosia semicastrata. Next base: position 6,979,487 of record JAQQTO010000046.1, on the reverse strand, counting down.
GAGCAACTTTTTCTTTTTCTTTTTTTAAATCTCCTACGACAGGAGTCCTACCTATTCCCCTGTTTTCCCAGTCCGTAGCGCCCCTCCCCCACAAAATGAGAGAAGTCATAATCAAATGCTCAAAATTTCATATATTTCGCAGCACAACAGCAGATCACTCTAATATTTTCTCCCAAATGAAGATTTCTGCACTCACCATTCCATCTTCCATTTACAGGGTATGGTATTTTCACCTAATGTTATTGTTATTTGTCAGAGGCTGTAGTGATGGGGTTGTTGTATAAGTTCTTTACCTGGGGTGATTGGAGGTCCCAGCCGATTTGTACTATTTGATGGGTATAACCAACTATGTGATTGTACTTTGTGATATGGGTAGTTTCAGATGATATGTTATAGATGATAGGTCTATGTTTCCTGCTAATTTATTTCAAATTTGAATGACATTTTCAATTTTTTAATGTTTAATATATGAAGGTTTCCTCATCTATAAATAGATGTTGGTTTATGTTGATTCATGCACTACTTCCTCTGTTATCTGATACCTCTTACATATCGTATTTTTCTCCGTATTCATGTTGTTTCTATGGCTCCCCAAATTGATGCTTTGGAGAAAATTACCCCTGACCGTGAGGCTTGGAGGATTAACGCCCGTATTGTTCGCATGTGGCTTCTGCCCAGTTATACCATCCCTTCTGTCCCTGCTGCAATAGAGATGGTTTTAATGAATGAGTTTGTAAGAGTTATAATTTCATTTTTGTGAGCTCAATTTGTTGTTATCATATTTTTTAAAGTTTTTTTTTTGTGGTAATACAGGGATGTAAGATGCAAGCAACTGTCAAGAAGACGCTCATCTATAAATTTAAACCTATATTAGTGGAGGGTGGTGTCTACCAATTTGCATACTTCATTGTCGCACCAAATATTGGATTTTACAGAAACTACAAGCATGAATTTCGCCTTATTTTTCAGTTCAAGACCACTGTGAAGCCATGTGATTCTGTGCTGATTCCTTTACATGGATTTACATTTACTCCTTTAGAGGAAGTTATCCATACTGATCCTGAATCTCCATTTTTAGTTGGTAATATCTTATATATTATATCAATTCTAATATTCTTATTTTAAGTTATTTGTTTTGTAACTGTGTTGATATTTTGTTCACTAATATTTTCCTCTGTGAAGATGTTATTGGCTTGCTGACAGGAGTTGGGACTGAAAAGGTATATGAAAAGGATGGCAAGATGACTAAGATGATAGTAATTGAGATATCTGTCGAGGGGTAAACATTTTGACCTTGGGATGTCATATGTTTTCTATAAATGATTATATCAAACCAAATCTAACGTTTTTCCTTTACAGAGTAAATTATTTAAATTTAATTTCTACCATTCTATCTTTTATATTGATGTCATTTACTGAGGTCTCCAACTTGAAGCATGATGGATTTGATGGTACAGTTGTGCTGGGGAAGGTATCTTTATTCCTTAAGTTATGTTCACTTTCAATATGGTATTCTTTAATTGTCAGTTGTTACCGACTGAATTTATGCTTTTACTTTGTCGTTACGTTCATTTCTATATATTTCCATGCAGAGCTTCATGCCAAATTTCGATGAAGTTGGAACATGTGGAGGGTCTGTTGGTGAGTCATCAAGTGTTGAGGTAACATCAGCCAAAAAGGCTACTGTGGCAGACACTGATTCTGCAAGTAGTGACACCAGACTGCCTCTGTTGAAGCGTGTCAAGATTGAACAAATTTAAGTTGTGACCGTCAGTCAAGTTTGTCTTTTTGGTGTGTATTTAGGATGCTGCTTTTGCAATCTTTTTGGGAGTTTTACTATCAAATGTTATGCAACTTCACTATGTATTAGGGAAATGTTGACTTCTTAGGCAGTAGGGATTTGTACTCTTTTGTTCTTTTGGGATGTAGGTATTTAAAGTTGATATGTTCCACCGAATCCTATTCTGGCATCATTAGACACCTAGGTGTTCAATGTATCTTATGATCCCAGAATATGTTTTGTATTTAAACTATGATGAATTACAATATAGAGTGTAATCCCTTTTTTTAAAGTTGATTGATTTAGTTTATAATATATTTATCCTGCCTTTGCTCCATTATATGGGGACGTATGCATAATGTAGAAAGTAAAATAAGAATAAGAATAAGATTAGCAATGTAGTTAATAACACTGTTCTTTATTCGACAGCACTGATTTTCATTCGACAGAAGTGATTTTCATTCGACAGAACTTGGCTTTTAGCCATTCTCGTCAAATAATGTTCTCCTGTCAGCATTGATTCTGTCAAATTGTAACTTGGCCATTTTCATCACAAGTCCCATTATGGCTAACATCTTTCATCATTCTCTGTCATGTCATGTTTTATCGAAAAGTAACCTCACATTTATACATATGAGGCATTTTCTCTGTCGAATCCACAATTAAGATTTATCACCTAACAGATGCCTTCCAAAGTTTTGGGTTTCGACAGCTTCTGGAGATGGACAAAATTTTATAACAGATAACTCAATTTTCAACAAAAGATTTAAAGTGATTTCTGTGAACTAGGAAGTAAAGTCAAGGCCCTTAGTACCAAAATACAACCTCTGGAACCTGACTACTAGTCCACTCTAGCTGACAGAGAATCACTATAAACTTCTTGTGAAGCTCTAAGGAAGATGCAACCTTGAAATATATATAGTATATGTCGGTTTAGCTTACCTGACAAACATTTGTGTTTTCTGTTGACTTAAGATTATCTCGACAATATAACTTGTAATTGCTAAGTATCTTGACGGAACAAAGAAATTTTCCTTATTTATTCCCTGCCAATCTTTACTTCACACATTGTCGATTTATATGGCTTTCAATATTTGCCATTTGTAGATTTAATCCTTAAACCAGATTTAATCTCGACAAGTGCATCAGCATTTCCATAAAACACTTGAATAAATTTAAATGGTCTTTAATTCCAGACTTTAAAACCCTACGACTATCCGACAAACATCAAAAATTTGGTCGGTTTTTGTAACATCAAACAAATATATTTTTCTATTAACATAATTCATTTTCTCCTTATTTCTTCTAGGCTATAGAGCCTGACAAACATAAGGAGGACCATTTTTTAACTCAGCAAGGTTTACTTCAAATCCGTCAGGACTTGTAACTTATTCGTTGGATTCTTCTAATCCGATAGAGTTGATTTTCTCTCTTTTAAGAAATTCTTTTGCCTTTGTAACTTTTCAGTCTTTAATTGCTCAATTTATCCTGTCTTTGTCCCATTATATGGGGACGTGTGCATAATGTAGAAAGTAAAATAAGAATAAGAATAAGATTAGCAATGTAGTTAATAACACTGTTCTTTATTCGACAGCACTGATCTTCATTCGACAGAAGTGATCTTCATTCGACAAATCTGATCTTCATTCGACAGAACTTGGCTTTTAGCCATTCTCGTCAAATAATGTTCTCCTGTCAGCATTGATTCTGTCAAATTGTAACTTGGCCATTTTCAGCACAAGTCCCATTATGACTGACATCTTCCATCATTCTCTGTCATGTCGTGTTTTGTCGAAAGGTAACTTCACATTTATACACATGAGGCATTTTCTCTGTCGAACCCACAATTAAGATTTATCACCTAACAGATGCCTCCCAAAGTTTTGGCTTTCGACAGCTTCTAGAGATGGACAAAATTTTATAACAGATAACTCAATTTTCAACAAAAGATTCAAAGTGATTTCTATGAACTAGGAAGTAAAGTCAAGGCCCTTAGTACCAAAATACAATCTCTGGAGCCTGACTACCAGTCCACTCTAACTGACAGAGAATCACTATAAACTTCTTGTGAAGCTCTAAGGAAGATGCAACCTTGAAATATATGTAGTATCTGTCGGTTTAGCCTACCCGACAAACATTTGTGTTTTCTGTTGACTTAAGATTATCTCGACAATATAACTTGTAATTGCCAAGTATCTTGACGGAACAAAGAAATTTTTCTTATTTATTCTCTGCCAATCTTTACTTCATACATTGTTGGTTTATATGGCTTTCAATATTTGCCATTTGTAGATTTAATCCGTAAACCAGATTTAATCTCGACAAGTGCATCAGCATTTCCAGAAAAAACTTGAATAAATTTAAATGGTCTTTAATTTCATCAGGCTTTAAAAGCCTACGACTATCCGATAAACATAAAAATTTTGGTCGACTTTTGTAACATCAAACAAATGTATTTTTCTAGGATAATTATCATCATACCGCTAACAGTAACTACACCTATTTTAACATCCACTTGCCATGTTAGCTTTTATTTAAAAAAAAAATCTATCTTTCTCATGCATTTTTCCCGTCTTCCCCCTCTCCCTTTCATTTCTCTCCGTCTTTCCCTCTCATTTCTCCTCTTTCCAAGTCAAGTTCTGTCGAATGAAGATTCTGTCGAATGAAGATCAATTATGTCGAATGAAGATCAGTTCTATCAAATAATGCATAAAGCTGTCAAATATGCTAGAAGATCAGTTCTGTCGAATGATGTATAAAGCTGTCGAAGATACTAGAAGATCAGCAGAAATTCTAATTCGACGGATGGATGTTGACATTGAAAAAATCTTTCAAGTGTTGAACCGACGAAAGTACTAAATGGTCAAAAATTCTAATTCGACGGATATTGACATTGGAGAAATTTCTCTCGTGTTGAACCGACGAAAGTGCTAAATGGTTAGAAGTTGGTTTTGTTAAGGGAGAATGAGAGAGAAATGAAAAGGCAGGGAGAGGGAAATAAAAAAGGTAGGGAGAGAGAAATGGAGATATACGGAGACGTCCAAAAATATGGTGTGGAATTGGGTGTGGCACTGTACGCGGTAAGAATATCGGGATTGATTTTTCTATTAACAGAATTCATTTTTTCCTTATTTCTTTTAGGCTATAGAGCCTAACAAACATAAGGAGGACCATTTTTCAACTCAGCAAGGTTTACTTCAAATTCGCCAGGACTTGTAACTTATTCGTCGGATTCTTCTAATCCGACAGAATCGATTTTCTCTCTTTTAAGAAATTCTTTTGCCTTTGCAAATTTTCAGTCTTTAATTGCTCAATTTATCCTGCCTTTGCCCTATTATATGGGGACATGTGCATAATGTAGAAAGTAAAATAAGAATAAGAATAAGAATAAGATTAGCAATGTAGTTAATAACACTGTTCTTTATTCGACAACACTGATCTTCATTCGACAGAAGTGATTTTTATTCGACAAATTTGATCTTCATTCGATAGAACTTGGCTTTTAGCCATTCTTGTCAAATAATGTTCTCCTGTGAGCATTGATTCTGTCAAATTGTAACTTGACCATTTTCATCACAAGTCCCATTATGGCTGACATCTTTTATCATTCTCTGTCATGTCATGTTTTGTCGAAAGGTAACCTCACATTTATACACATGAGGCATTTTTTCTGTCGAATTCACAATTAAGATTTATCACCTAACAGATGCCCCCCAAAGTTTTAGCTTTCGACAGCTTCTGGAGATGGACAAAATTTTATAACAGATAACTCAATTTTCAACAAAAGATTCAAAGTGATTTCTGTGAACTAGGGAGTATAGTCAAGGCCCTTAGTACCAAAATACAATCTCTAGAGCCTGACTACCAGTCCACTCTAGCTGACAGAGAATCACTATAAACTTCTTGTGAAGTTTTAAGGAAGATGCAACCTTGAAATATATATAGTATCTGTCGGTTTAGCCTACCCGACAAACATTTGTGTTTTCTGTTGACTTAAGATTATCTCGACAATATAACTTGTAATTGCCAAGTATCTTGAAGGAACAAAGAAATTTTTCTTATTTATTCCCTGCCAATCTTTACTTTACACATTGTCGGTTTATATGGCTTTCAATATTTACCATTTGTAGATTTAATCCTTAAACCATATTTAATCTCGACAAGTGCATCAGCATTTCCACAAAACACTTGAATAAATTTAAGGAAAATAATCATCTTACCGCTAACAGTAATTGCACCTATTTTAACACCCACTTGCCATGTCAGCTTTTATTAATAAAAAATTTTTTTTTGTCTTTCTCATGCATTTTTCCCGTCTTTCCCTTCTCCCTCTCATTTCTGTCGAATAAAGATCAATTCTGTCAAATGATGTATAAATCTTTCGAATATGCGAGAAGATCAGTTCTGTCGAATGATGTATAAAGCTGTCGAAGATACTAGAAGATCAACAGAAATTCTAATTCGACGGATGAATATTGACATTAGAAAAATCTTCCAAGTGTTGAACTGACGAAAGTACTAAATGATCATAAATTATAATTCGATGGATATTGAAGATATACGGAGACGTCCAAAAATATGGTGTGGAATTGGGTGTGGCACTGTACGCGGTAAGAATATCGCGACCCTAAATTTAAATGGTCTTTAATTCCATCAGGCTTTAAAAGCCTACGACTATCCGACAAACATTAAAAATTTGGTCGGCTTTTGTAACATCAAACAAATATATTTTTCTATTAACATAATTCATTTTCTCCTTATTTCTTCTAGGCTATAGAGCCTGACAAACATAAAGAGGACCATTTTTCAACTCAGTAAGGTTTACTTCAAATTCGTCAGGACTTGTAACTTATTCAAATTCGTCAGGACTTGTAACTTATTCGTCGGATTCTTCTAATCGGACAGAGTTGATTTTCTCTCTTTTAAAAAATTTCTTTGCCTTCGCAACTTTTCAGTCTTTAATTGCTCAATTTTTCTGATTTTCTGTCCTAACTGAGCTAAATCAACAAGGTGCTGATTGACAAACTTTTTCCTGACATAATAATCCAATCCCCCAGCGGCTATCTTAACTATTTTCGCTTCAGGGATAGGTGTGAAACACCTACTTCTCGTTTGTCTGAATCTAGCAACATAGTCATCCACAGTTTCATTGTACATCCTTTTGATATTAAAGAGATCTGTTAGTCCCACTTTCAAATCTATGGTATAGTACGAAAAACGTTCTGAAAAATCTCATAGATCACCCAATCCAGATTTTTCAATTTGTTGTATGAAGGGGAAAGTTCAACTACCATTTCTACACCAGCCTCCAGATCTATTGTTAAATCTCATAAGCATAATTGATTTTTCACTCAACAACAGTACACACTTATTACCCATCTCTATCACAATTAATCCATTATTGGATTATTTGCACACACACATACACACTAATGCTAATAAGTTACAATTGGGAAAAGATAAACTCATGTCTGATATTTTTCATTCTTATTATGTATGTTACCGTAAACAATTTGTATTATAGTTTTTATGAAGATTAAGTCACTTTGTATTATGAAAATCTTTGTACAATATATGTTATCGTCCTTCAATATATCATCAGTTTTATAATGCAACCTACTCAATTAAAGTAATTGTTTACTCTTTGATTACAACCATTATCAGTCATAATTCTAGACTCATATTCCTCATGTTTTTCATCTTTTTCATAGGGTTCTTTTGGTTGTTGCTAAATATATAACACGATAATCAATGGCAGAAGTTTAAATGGTATGGTTGGATAGTTTAGATGAATTACTGTTTAGTCTTGTCTTAGTCATACTGATTTAATAGCATGACAATTTTTCCGTGCATTGCACGGGTAATTTCGATAGTATCCCATAAACCCATAACGTTTTCTTCTTCCGAGAGACACCTTTAACTTAGCTAGGCGAGGGAACTATGACTATATTTGGAAATTTTAACAACGATTGAAGTGAGTGGCTCAATTAACTTTATAATGTTAGGAATATATTCTCTATTATACTCTTTTTCATATATTTTTTATTAAGTCATGTCATATACTAAAATAATATTTAATATTAATTAATGTATAATTAACTTTGAGTGACATGTAATCAAGTTTAAATATTATTTTAACATATAATGTAATCTAATAAAAAGAGTGTAATAAAAAAATTAAAATAGAGAATATATTTCTAACACTCCTCCTTTTATGATAATATTAAAAACATATTTTTTATCATACTCTTTTTAATACATTTTTTTATTAAATCATGTCATATACTAAAATAACATTTAATCTCAATTAATATATATAATCAATTTAATTAATATATAATTAACTTTGAGTAACATATAATTATATTTAAATATTATTTTAATATATGACATAATTCAATAAAAAATATTAAAAAATATATAATAAAAAATATATTTTTAACACTCTTCTAACTTTTAAATACTCTTTCATTAAATTTTTTATTATATTCTATGTTATTCTTTCCCTTGCCATCATCTCAAACATAGCACCATGCTCACTCTTACCAATGGAGTACTCATACTCATGGTTGTTATATCCATTGAATTTTAAGAAAAATAGATCGACAGCGGCATGTCTTACCTGCAACCTGGTGATACGGGTAAGTTATGAACAAAGTTTTTTCACATGAAAAATATTTATCTTACACTTCTAAAAAAGAATATAAAATTTTTTACATATTTTTTAAAAAATATGATTAAATAAAAAAAAATAATAAAAAAAATGTATAATAAATAATATTAAATAAAATATAAAAAATATATATACATTATTGGATGAAAGAATATCATTGTTATTTTCCCATTGGTCCCTCCCCCATTCTGTACATTCTCGAGGAAGCCTTCCCCATTCTGTTATCCTGCCCCAATTACAGAGAACAATTGCGCATTAGTAAGAAATCCATTATCTCTTATTACCAAAAAGAAAAATTCCATGAACATTAACAAATCAACCCAAAGAAAATAAACCAAAAAATAAATCAAGATAACATAAATATGAATTTTAACAGGAACAGAAAAGAAAACCTGGAGCTTATGAAGCTTTATTTCTGCAACCATAAAAGGAAACTTGAGTGAAACTTCCTTAAACTCCTTGCTCCATTCCCTCTAAACTAGGTGTTGTGCCTCAATTGGGCTTGCTTATTCAAGTGAATCTGGCAGTGGTACTGGGGATTCAGTGGGAACTTATGGCTTGTTGTTGCAGTGTGGCTTGCGGTGGTACGATGGCTTAGGATGCAATTATTTTTTTGGGTTGAGGACTAGGTGTTATGACAGAAGTTGTTGGAAATTCTGATAAAGAACTATGACGTTGATTTGTTCTGTTATGGTGTGCAAATGGAGGTTCCGATCTGCAAGGATGCTTGGTGCTTCAATCTAAGTTCGTGGGGTTGCTATCTTGGAGGTGAGGTAGCTCCTTGGGAACAGATTCCCATAAGGTGGAACACGCTGGCACTGCCATATTATCGGATTTGCGACTGTCACTGCCATTTGCCCTCAGAGCTTGGCCGACGCCCCGTATTGCCGCATTTGCAACCGTGTCAGTGCTGACGTTTGGTCTTGGGAGCAGTGGAACTGATACTATGAAACTTTGGTTTTTATTTTGGTTTTTTGGATGACAACAGATGACACTGTACTGCTCTTCAATTTAAAATGTGCAAATTAATTTGCGTTAATTAATTGTGAAATTTTGCACACCCATTTAATTTGATTAAAACCATATTTTATCTAAATCAATTTAGAGTTGAGCATCATCTCTCTCACTCGCTTGAAATTGAAATAAATAGAGCAACACTGATGGGATGATGAAAATTGCCGGAAATTTTGTCATCGCCATAGAAGCCAGTGGCGCCGCCGGTACTGGCCAGGGTGAGCTCTCCGTTTTAGAAGGATTACTGAAAATATGTGTGAAGGACTATAATAATAATAACAATACATAAGGTGCTAAAATTAAAATATAACAAAGTACTTTAACAACTTGTGATATCAGATAAGGTCAGGGGAATATAGATGCTCCATTGACTAGAGTGAGTATTGTAAAAGGACCCTTTTTTCAGACCAAGCATTGTATGGATGTCTCTTTCGTCATTGTTTTACATTACAATGCAAGCCATTATTCTTGACTCTATTGCCAATTTGCCACCCCCAAATAAATCTTCTATGAACCCAATCAATTTATCTTCTTTCTCATGGAAAAACCCCTTTTCCCCTCTCTTTCATAACTAACCATAATGTCACATGAAGGCGTCCAAATTTAAAATAAATTAACAATGAATGAACCAACAATAAGCAAACTTTATTCAGGTTAGCTAATTTTTTTTCCCGTGTATCAAGCATGCTAAGGTTCTGAAAGCTAACGTTATTATATACTACCGATCATCACATTGCAACATAACTGCAATTTGTGAAAATATACATAGGCCTAACTGCTAGCAAATCTGTCTAAACTGTAATTGATCATTGATTCTATGTACTGTTGAGGGGAACATTTCAGCAATGAACAAAGGATCTCTCATCTAACTACGTTCCAAATGTATAGTCACATTTCGCATCAACAAAGTTCAAATTAATAAGTGTAAAAAAAGAATACAGAAGCAAATGAAACAGAGGGGAAGATGAGAAGCCATAGCAGCGCATGCTAACTATCTAATCACCCAAGGATCTTACTTCGCACTATGTCAATTGGCGCATCTTTGAGAGATACTGAAGCATGAGGCCTGAATTTTTCAGCAGCCGCCAGATAAACCACTTGAACCATACAGTATCATTAACATAAAAATTCATGAACGGCAGGCATTAAAAATTTGTCCCCTCATTGCATCAATTGGCATGTGCTCAAATGTGTAACGCTCAGGACCAAAGTACACTCCTGTCCTCTCCAAAAGCGCAATTCCTTCGTCCCTACCATATCTTGAAGCATATAGTCTCAGGTATTCAATGTCCTAAATAAAGGCACAAAACATGGAATCTAAGATCAGAATGCAAAAGAGAGACTACTTACAACTTATTCCAGCACATGCAAATGGATTTAGAAACAGAGATGGGCAAACGATGTAAATATGAATATTGGGCTGTATCTATCGCATTTATAGAAAGGCAAGTATTTCAGCAAAATGCATATACCTTGAAAATAATTTTCAAAATTATGAGGAAACAATAAATACTATACCTGCAAGCCACTAAGTATGCGCTCTAGTCTAAGAGAAGCCACTGGTTGATGAGAAGCTGAGAATACCTCACCAGGGTAGTATAGAACACCATCCCCAGGAGGAAGGCCGTGCCTGAATCTTATCTATGTCCACAAAAATATATTGGTTATCAGGAAAATAACACTACAGTATAACAAATTCTAAAAAGTTCCATTCTTTTCCACAGTGATACGGCATAAACAAGCTAGACAAACACCTCTGCGCTGGCTGCAGTTGCCTTCTCATAGCAGTTGGCACCCCAGTATAAAAATCCTGTGCCACCCTCTTTCCACACACGCCACATGACAGCACGGTGTTGAGTGCCTCGCATTCCAAGGTGCCAATTTGGATGAGGATCTGATGGTCCCATGCAGACATATGTCCACCATTCCTGTAACAAAATCACCTCCCTCTAATGAGCAAGGATATATGCAACAGCACAACAATAATATGCATCACTCGATGTTACTCCTCTGGTCTAGGATTTTTGCATTATGTATGACATCATGCATAGAAACATCAAACATGGAATTCTTGCATTCAGCTCTCATATATTTTAAAACAGAAATGCTGAATAAATTTTTGCAATGCAACTGACCAATTACTTCAGCAACAAGTAAACCTACTTAAAATGATTATCAATTTTAACCCATTGTTGGGGCGTGTCACCAAGGTTTTATCCAAAAAATATCTATGGAAGGAAATATGTTAGAATTGCATCAATATAATCATGTTGGCGGTTCATAATCAAAGAAATGGGAGTTCAAACTCAACTGAAAAATTCAAATCCTCCCAGGCTTTGCTAGGCACCTAACATCTTTCACAAATATTTAATATGCACATCGCAATTAACATGGGAGAAAAATACTAGATACATTGTGCACAGGTGTCTGGATGCATGTGAAAGGTAGAGGGATCTAAATATCCAATAATACATAAGAAACCACAATGAGTTCCTTAAATAAGCCAACCTCAGCCTTGATTTTAATGATTAATACTCCGAAATTTCAAAGGAAAAAATCTTGGAAGCAGGTCCAGGTCATAATAAGTATATAAGAATCCCTAGCCTAAAATGTTGGTGCTAGTGAGATTCCAAAAGCCAGAGCATATGGCAGAGACATAGAGAAAAAGCAATCAAGAAAGGAACAAAGTCTGAGCCTCAGAGCAAACAGGTAAACAGAGAAATTGACCAGATGCTTAGCTCAAGAACTAGACAAATCATATACCCTACAAATATACCCTATAAGAGTGCTTATTGCTAACTATATGTTAAGAGATTTTGTTCAACCAGCATTGACGTGGAAAAATAAATATCAACCAACTTGGCAGAAATTTAGTGCACAAACCATATTACAGAACTAAGAAAAAAAACAATGTAATTATAATATTACCTCACCATTCTCTGGTTGTAATTCAGAAACAATATCCTTGACCAGGTCCTCTCGATTCCCAAGAACCCATTCACTGCAAAGACACATTTAATTTCTTAGCATACTTAATGATAGGAGACTTCTGTCTTTCTTCCTTCCCTCTTTTATTTTCACCATTGTAAAATTAATTTCTTCCACAGGCACAAAAAATGAGACTAAGAAATAAGCCCGTCTAGGTTTCCAAAATAACACATTAATTCAGTAACCTACATGAAGTTCAAGTTACCCTTTTCACTGATGGTATGGGTATGAAAACGAGCCACAACATGAAAGCTTTAAAAATTGGATGTGGTCAAGGAAATTGGAGAATGTGCACATTTGGTCCTATGGGAGACACAAAACCTCTCACCAAAACAACACAACCAATTTACATGAGCATGGTATGGTATCTAACTGTTTTTTAAGGAAGAAAAAAAAATGGAGTGTCACTGACTATAAACTAAGATCCTGAAAATTGCTTCACCAAACCAATCAAATAAATTGAGATCCTGAAAATTGTTTCACCATATATGAAGTCTCACTGCATAAGTAAATTTCAGGAACATCCAGCCATAACTTGAAATTGCTTCACCAAAGATTTTAGGAAGGGAAAGAGAGGAGAGAAAAGACTATAAATTTTGAGCTACTAAAAATTGTATTTGATATCCATACCAAGTTTGGATCACAAATGTATTCAGTTTAAATTTCAAAAAGACCTTAAAATATGAGAGTCCTAAAGTATAAAAAAAAACCAATAATAATAAAAATCCTAATAATTAAATCATGACAAGAAATCACAAAAATCATGATGAAACACTGAACAACAATATACCAAAATATATGCCAATGGCAAGAGTATTTCTCTTGAAAGGATGAAAAGGAAAAAGATAACATCCAATCTTTCTTTTGCTATATCCTTGGTCAAAAGTTGGCATAGCCAAGCAAACAGCAAATAGCCACAACTCACATGATAACATAAACTGTACTGAACCCTTGATAGAGATACAGTCAATATAGAGCAGTACCTTGTACAATAAATTTGATTATGAGGACGCAGAAAATTTGGAACTTTTACAAAAGCCTCAAATGGAGTAGGTGCAAGAGGTGCATCATTTGGCCCTATAGAAAACAAGAATCATAGAATAAGATACTTGCATTCGGAAAAAAGAAGAATCAACTACAGAAGTTAAAATGAAAGGAATAGGTGGAGAAACCTGAGATAACTTCTAAATAAATGGAGTCATCAAATATATGAATTAATTTTAGAAGCATGTCCCACAATTATCAGAAACATACAGCAAAAGCAATCATCAACAAAGCCAATTTGGGATTGAGTATCACATAAACACAGATAAACATTGCGATACTTTATATTGTCAATAATATAACTCACATGAATTACTGTCAAGTACAATCTGAAGTCAGATTTTGCAAATGAAGAAGATTTAGTGACAGGTAAGATAGTAAATCCCAAGGAAGTGCCAGTAAACAATGTATACCGTTCTACCCAAAATCTTATTCTAAGGTTCAATTTGTTATAAATGAGAAAATATGTTTTTTCATATAGTAATATATAAGATCAAAGACGGGACACGTTCAGCAGAAAGAAACTGCAGAATCACATCCACGGCAAAACTATTCTTATATCAGATAGCTTCCAATATTAATGAAAGAACACCTGGATTATACCAGTTTCAGCTATCCAATCAACTAATTTAGGATATAATCGCAGTTAACTGTTACAAACATGTGAAATATTTGCAGTCATCCCAAAAACTCCTTATACTACATAAACCAAAGCCATTGCCAAGATGAGAAACAACCTAAATGACAACAGAAGAGAAAAACTATCATGTAGTCTATGCATAAGACTGTAGAGGTTAGGTTAGAATAATTTAATTTAGAATAATTTAAGGTAGATAACACATACCACAATAATAAGTAGTTAAAATACGAGCATCTGGAGCATAAGCATGAATCTCACTGGCCATGTTGCGAACAGAATCGTATTGTTCCAAATTCAATGGCTGGAAAAAATATGAAAGCAAATCAGTTTATCAAGATCATAGTAAACTGCATCAGGTTTGTAGTTATACTACGTAGGACAATTAAAATATAATGAAGCTATTAAAATTTTTAATTCAGCAGGAAAGCAAGAAAATAATTAACCCATGACTACTGCCAAAGTCACTTGCCTGATTTTTTTTTGTAGCACTAACCAATCTAGAGATGGGATAAAGGTAGATAACAAAAACTAATATGTAATCCTAGGACAGAGTTCTTATTATATTGTAAATGGCAACACACTGTTTATACCTCATCCCACAAGTAAAAGTAAGCTTTTCTCCAGTGGGTCTTGGTTCTCAATATCTCAACTTGTTTCTGCAAGTAATCCTTCACCGCATCATTACTGTGGCACATCAACAGGTGGATTGAATCTCATCAGTTCTCATTGCAAATATACCTTACAGAAGCAAACGGGGACAACTGACTGTATACCCGGAGACTACTTGACTATATGGCACAGCATATGCTGCCAACCGTGGGTCTGAAAAATATTCATCTGATTTTGGATGATCCGCTACAATGGCAAGAAGAGGGAAATATTCAGCAATGCTATTATTTATTCTTTTGCGATTGAATCTATCAAGCTTATTGCCTGAAAAATATACCTGGCCATGGACATGTGTATGTCAAAACACGCATACCATCAGCCCATCTGCAAAAATAGGGGCTGATTCTATATTGAAGAAGCCATTTGAAATGCTGATCCAATGCCTCATACCACTCAGTTGTCCCATGTTGAACACCAAGTCGATCCTCAATTACAGTATCAGATATCTAGTGTAGAGTAAAGGGAACAATAAACTGTGCAACATATTAACTTTTCTAATTTCACAAAGATATAGACCCCAAGTGCATCATTGAATGGAAAATGCTAAATAAGCAGTACAAATTAAACAACAAGAGGCAATATCATACTTCACTCCCAGAGTTTGATTGTAGTAACTAGTAAGCAATAAGTATTTAGCATCTAATAACCCAACTGAGACAATATAAATGCCAGTTACATTTTCTACAAGCGTTTTAAAAAAATAACAAATAAAATGGGTTTGCATGTCTGACATTTAATAAGGGTAGAGGATACACCAAATACAGCAGGGAGCGAAGGAGTTTCAGGAAGTACAAATTCCCAAACAGTCAGATTTAATTTCACCCGTAAAGAGAGGCTTGAAATGGCATCCTCATCCATTATATCTACTGGCCCATTATCTGAAAAGAATTCAGAAAATGATGGAGACACAAGAATCCTTCTTAAAGATGCAGTTGCAGATTTCACCCTTTCGACCTAAAAAATAGATGCTCACATGAAAGCCCATAATAACACCAATGTTAAAAAGAGTAATAGAGAGACAAGCAGAGATTACAAAAAAAAAACCCACCACTTCTTCTAATGATTTTCCTTCGATGGGCTCAATTATGTCAAGGCAGTCCTTAAGCTCCCTATACAATTGATGTTTCTCAACCTTGCTTAAACTTTGAACAGGAGAACTGTGCAACAGTTAAAATTGACAAAGTTGACAAAGAAAGTAATAAATTAAAATGTGTAACACAAAATCAGAAGTAACAGAATTATTAAAAGAAAGAGGCTCACTTCGCATCTGCCTTTATAGCAGTAATGAGAATCTCTCCTTCATATTGTCCTGGCGGTTGAGCACTTGGAACATTAATGGATATCCAAAGAGCAGTAGTCTCTCTGAAGAAGCAAAATAATGCCAAAAAAACAGAGTGAAAAGTAGTAAATCATCCTGCATCTTCTGCACACAGAACTAGAAGAAAAACTCAACAAATTATTAATCAGACAAGTACCCTGGAAATAGGTTTATTTGACTAACTGGAAGATCAAGGGGCACAAGAGCATCAGGTACACCTAAAATGGGCACCACCCGCCGCAACAGTAATGACTGCCCAACAATTAGTCTGCCAACACTGATATGTCAGCATAAAATCAAAGTAAATCATATTTATTCCATACAGCATAAAAAAACCCCAACCTCTCTCCAGATGTGGAGCATAGGTCACTGCACTGAACCTGCACAGTCCCTGCAACACCAGAACCACCCCATGAAACCTTTGGTCGGATAGCTATTTGAACACTCTCCCTCTCGTTTCTGGCTGCCAGCAGGTTTATCTTCAAGATGAAGCAAAAACTCTAGTATCAGAAGCAAAATAGTAAATGATCTAGAATTTTATAGTTTCTTTAGTCCAATATGATTCTACAACTTCTATATGCCTAAACTCCAACCTCCAATCTAAGGTTAAGAACTTAAAGGTTTCAAAAGTGGAAGTCATAAGTGCATCTACAGAGAAATATTCCACCCATCTTTGAATTAAAAATTGAAGTACCAAACTCATGCATTAATTAACCATATAATACTTTAGTAATAGGCATAGCTGCTGAAGCATGCATAGGTGTAGTTAAGCGTGTAACTGTGTAATTCTAAAGGCAAAAATCAATTTATAAGTAATTACGCATGTGATAAATTGTGAAAGAAACCACATTCATTGATCACTCATGCAGTTCCTATGCATAAACAACAAGCACTGGTAGGGTCATGCTTACAGAAAATATGTAATTATATATATATTGCATGGTTCAAATTTTAAAATAAAACACCATAAAATTAACAGATGATTATGAATATATAAGTGACCACTACAAGATCAAAAATTAAAAAATACTAACAGGCTCCAAATGTCTAGGCACATCTTGAGGTCCAACATTAGCTGTGCTTGGCATGCACCATACATGCACTAAATCCCTAGTTGGAATTTCTGTAGGGTCAACGGATCCCTTGAGATGATTCAAACCATGTGTGCCACCATCATTCCAACCATAAGCTGTACCACCTCCGGCAACACCTTCAACTGGTGGCACAACCACATCTTGAGGATTTCCTGCCAGATGCACCAACATATGATGGAGCAATTAAATTAATACACCTTAGTACAGAGTCATTTCAAGATCAATGTATTATTCGCAATTTGTTTTTTTTTAAGGAACAGTCTCCTACAATCCACTGGATCTATTCCTCAAAAGAAAGTCAAAATGATACAAAATTTTAAATATGTCTTACTTTTAGACTTTATTTCAATAATATCTCATTGAACTAGATGGAGCACAGCAACTAGCCAATTGACATAAGATACATGATGTAGAACTCATTAAGATATTGTACAGTAATACTCATGCCGGATCGAGATCAAAATAAAAAGTAAATAAAAATTGGAACGACAAAAAGAAAGTTGCAGACAGACAAAACTTTCATGGATATAAAGCCATTAAATCTCACAGCATTCATATACACAGCTTCTCACTCACATCTCACAAATTTAGTTAAATTTATTTTCAGAACAATGTAATTTCAAATATAACTAGACACTTTAATTTCGAGTAAGCCCAAGGATCATGTATATTCTCCATACATAAGCCCTTTCAAACTCATTGTATACAGCTCCCATAGTTAATAACCGCCATAGATCGGTTCGGTCTGTAAGGCCATAATACAATAAGAAATCTAATCAGGAGGGAAAACGAAAGCAAAAAAGGAGCTGCGACTATTGTAGTCACACGAAACGGCGAATCCGTATGATAGGACCCAAATTGAAGCATAGGAAACGAAAATATTCAATAACTCACAACAGGTGAAACCAGAAAACTTTTGTTGTTAGATTCCAATTCTAAACACAAAGATTTGCAAAGTAACTGTATTGAGAAAATGAAAGAGAAGAAAAGCGCCATGGACGTAAGCGTAACTCGGAGAAAAGAGTAGAGAGTGAAAGGAGGACTAACCGGAGTTGTCCATATCAGAGTCGGTGGAGATTATTGGACTGCTGCAGTGGCCAGAAAGGAGAGAAATGATCGCGTTTTGTTTGAGAGTGCACAAGATTTTTTTTTTTTGTTGGGAATTCCAATTCCAATATAGGAAGGATTGGAAGGCAAAGTAAGGGAGGCAAAGCAATGTTAATAGTAACTAATACAAGCTTTGCTTTACGCACTCTTTCCTTTTCCAATTTCCATTATCAAATTATTAATACCATTACGATACAACTTCAGCTAAGTTTTTTTTTTTTCTCCAAAAAAGATGAGACGTGTACTACATTGGTATTTTATATTTGAGTAATTTTATCCATACTTATCTATATATTATCTTAAATTTTATTACTTAATTAAAAAAATTAAACCACACTACAAATTTTACACGAACCAATCTATAAATTGTACATATCATAATTTTTATGTTTTCTTCTCTCACCTATTCATGAGTAATTTCTCATTCAAAAATGTCATGTTTGCTCGAGACGAATTACAATTTGTAAGAACAGCAATCTTTTATTTAATTATAGCTCATTCTACTTTCTTTCTTTAGACATATAATACATACTCATGATGTGAGCCTTATTATTATACATCAAATATTTTCCTTCTTCTTTTTCATTTAAGTTTGGAATTTCTTTCGCTGTCTTCGGCAAATATTGAAGTTTTTTTCTTAAAAAATTATCGGTTTCATTCTTTCAATAGCCTTCATTCCAACTTTCAGCCAGGTGTTGGTTTCGGAATTTGCATGTATGTAACGGTGGATAGTCTTCATAACATATCTGAAATAATAAAGTATAAAGATTAAAAAAAAAAACAATGATATTGGTCCTCTCAAATTCTCAATGAGGTTCCAACTTTGTCACTCTTTACATCAAACTCAAAGCATACATTATACATTGGCAAGGGGATTTTTTTGTATGGTTGAAAAAGTGTGTTCTTTTATCTTATTTTTAGGGTTTCAATTTTTATAATTAGTATAACAAAAACAATCTAAGCATTTTTCTTCTAGATGAAGTCAGCTATATGGATAAAATGACGTCATTTTGTCATATCATAAACCAAATCTTCAAAAATGTTATACAAATCTAAATCTTTTTTAATCATTTCACCTATAGTCTATCTTGATCTCCCTCTACCTTTAATTATTAGGCTATTCTTCACTTGATCTACTCTTCTTATAGGGACTTCTAAGGGTCTTCTCCTTACATGTCCAAACCACCTAAGGCGATATTCTTCTATCTTTTCTACAATAGGTGTTACCCATATTTTTTTCTCTAATGTATTCATTCCTAATTCTATCTTATCTTGTATGGCTACACATCCAACGCAACATCCTCATCTTAGAGACACTGATCTTATACTCTTACTGGCTTTTACTGCCCAACATTTAGTATCATATAACATCGCGGGTCTTATAGTTGTGCGGTAAAATTTACTCTTAAGTTTGAGATGCACTTTTTTATCACAAATAACTCTTGAAGCACTTCTTCATTTCATTCATCCAACTTGAATCCTATGGTTTACATCTCCCTCTATCTCTTCATCATTTTGTATAATAGATTCAAGGTACCTAAACCGTGTGACTTGTGGTATGGTATGATCTCCAATTTTCACCGCTAAGCTAGTATTAACACGATTCTTACTGAACTTACATTCCATACACTCCGTCTTACTCCTGCTTAGATGGAAGTCATGTTCTTCCAAAGCTTGTCTCCATAGCTCTAGCTTCTCATTTGTTTCCTCTATCGACTCTCCAATTAAGATTATATCATCTGCAAAAAAATATGTATTGTGGCACCAGCTCTTGGATATGCGTAGTAAGCATATTCAAAACCAAGATAAAAAGATAAGAACTCAAAGTTGACTATTGTTGCAGTCCTATAGTTATAGGAAAATCTTTTGTGAACACACCTTGTGTTCTCATACTAATTTTAGCCCCATCATACATATCTTGGATTGCTCGAATATAAGCAATACGAACTCCTTTATTCTCCAGAGTCTTCCACAAGACCTCTCTTGATACCCTGTCGTAGGCTTTTTTCATATTAATGAAAATCATGTGTAAGTCTTTTTGCTTCATCTGATACCTCTTCATCAATTTTCGTAGAAGATAGATTGCTTCCATAGTTGACCTCTCAAGCATAAAACTAAATTGATTCTCTGATATATGAGTCTCTTGTCTTAATCTTTGTTCAATTATTCTTTCTCATAACTTCATGGTATGACTCATAAGCTTAATATCTCTGTAATTTGTACAGTTTTGTATATCTCTCTTGTTATTATAAATAGGGATTAAAGTGTTTCTACTTCATTCATTTGACATTTTCTTAGACCTCATTATCTCGTTAAACAGTTTTGTGGGCCAAGTTATACCTTTCTCTCCTAGACACTTCCATACTTCAATAGGTATATTATCTGGTCCAATTGCTTTTCCATTATTCATCCTCTTCAAAGCTTCTTCTACCTCAAACTCCTGAATTTTATAATAAAATATTTTATTTTGGTCCTCCTCTCTGATGTTTATAATGTTTGAGTTCATTAATGTCACATGTCCCTCATTAAATAACTTATGAAAATAACTCTCCTATATATCTTTGATGTCTTGTTCCGTAACCAAGATGTTACCCTCTTCATCCTTAATGCATTTCACTTAATTTAAGTCTCTTGTCTTCCTTTTCCTACTTTTAGCAATCCTGTAAATATTCATTTCTCCTTTGGTGCCCAAAGATTGATATAACTCGTTGAATACTTTATCTTTCGCCTTACTCACTGCCTTTTTAGTATCTTTTTTAGCTACCTTATATTTCTCCCAATTTTCATCATTTTTACATACGTGCTAAGCTTTATAACATTTCTTTTTAATCTTAACCTTATCTTATACACTTGCGTCCCACCACCAAGATTCTTTATCCTTAGGTCCAAAACCTCAAGATTCACTGAGTGTCTCTTTTGCTACCTTTCTAATCCCTTTAGCCATCTCATTCCACATATTATTAGCATTCCCTTGTACCTCCCAAATCTCTTCCTCCATAATCCTCCTCTGAAAGAACATTTGTTTTCCTCCCTTTAGTTGTCACCATTTGATCCTTGGGACTCTGTCTTGACAAATTCTCCTTATTCTCATCTTAACCCATACATTCATAACTAAAACCCTGTGTTGGGTAGTCAAGCTCTCTCCAGGGATGACTTTGCAATCCATGCAAAGCTTTCTATCCAATTTCCTTATTAAAAAGACGGGTAGTCAAGTTCTTATCGCTTCTTAAAATAAGTATTAGCTATTGTAAAATCAAAAGTTATAAAAAATCTAGAATTGTTTTGCCCTCTGCATTAGGTACTCCTAGGCCATACCCCCATTCAAACCCTCCTACCCCCTCACATGACCATTTAGGTCCCCTCCTAGAAAAATTTTCTCTCCTAATGATATTCCCTGAACTAAACCTTCTAAATTCTCTCAAAATTTTATCTTGTAATGCTCGTCTATTAAAAGTTTTATGTTTCACAACAAACTTCAAAGTTGTGATCCTATCTCTGAGCATTTTCACATCTACAACATTATTCTTCTAATTCTTATATATTATTATGTCTAGCACGTTTCTAGATTTTAGCTTATCAGTGTACAAAAGTTGAAAACTTGAAGTGTCAAGTTCTTTGCCTTTTTTCCTACTCACTTAGTTTATTGTAGGCAAATAAAATTAAGTCTCATCTTAATCATAGTGTCAACTGTTTCTATTGATTTACATATAAGATTGTTTATATTTCAAGTTACAAAACGCATCCTACTCTTGTAAACTAGTTTCTTGATCCATACTCGTTCACGAAAATGTAGAAATTCTTGTTTATTTTTCACTACACTCAGGCATTGATACAACAGCTCTTGCTCATTTGATAATTTTATGATTAGTACTTAGA
Source organism: Ormosia semicastrata (assembly GCA_029884595.1). NCBI lineage: Eukaryota > Viridiplantae > Streptophyta > Magnoliopsida > Fabales > Fabaceae > Ormosia > Ormosia semicastrata. Next base: position 6,957,284 of record JAQQTO010000046.1, on the reverse strand, counting down.
AAAAAATTATTATCTTAAAATATACTAAATTAATGTAGGTTTACTTCTCTCTTTTTTTAAGGAACTTAATCTAAATTAATGCATAAACGCATCCCAAAATATTTCTTTCAGTATAAAACATCATTTTATTTTGTAAACAGAAAAAAAGTATGCATTATAAATTAGATATTCCTAAAATACGAGGTAAGAAACAACTACTGTTTATTTTTTATTATAAAATGTGAATTAATGTGCAAATTTGCATTTATTTATATTATTCACATGACTATCTTGTTGATACTAATAGCGTATTGACGACAAATTCCTGCCATTAATTGCCAACCTCCGAAAGGTAGGAACATGGTACAAGGGGAAAAAAAAGCTGGCAGATGGTAAATTCCATTAAGGAAATGCGATCTTCTAAGATCCAGCCACTGCAGTTATCCCACTCATCGCATCAGAGCATAAACTTCGAGTTGAAACTCAAAATTGAATAATGGAATAAATCAGCATTAGTAAGGGGCCTTATTGTTACTTGTAAGGAGATTAAGAAATCCTAAAAGTTGGAGACATTAAATTTATAGTTATCATTAGTCCATTTTTTTATCAATGTAAAACGTTCATCACCTTTAATTGAAGCATTATTTGATTTAGTTCATTTTTTCCTGCAATGTTATTAGTTTTTAAAATATTAATAGAATTTATTTGACTAAAGAGTATAATTTTTGCCGTATCCACAAAAGTGAACAGGCCAACGAATTAATTTAGGAAATCTAAACCAATCAAATGATAAGTGATAAAGGTTTAACCATAAGAATACAACCAAAATTTCCCATTAGACATCAAACTCTTCCCTCTGTCTTAATTGGCTTCTTTGCTAATTTAAATGCATCGAATACTGATTCCTTTTGCTGAACTTCGGCATGCTGGACACAATGCTCTGCATGTAGTGAAGATCTCCTTAATATCTCCAAAAGCGATACACTTGACTTCTGAGATGCAGAATTCAAGGCGTTATATTTGTTCTGTGTATTTCTTTGGAACTTGGCAGAAACAGCTTTCGGTTGTTGAGTCTCCCTTTGAATCTGCAAGTTAGATCGAAACAAAAACGCATTACCGGCATTGGCATATTGACAAAGAAGCTATAGGTCAACTATAAGGGAATAAATAACGCAGCCTATACTGTATATTTACAATGAACAAGGGGAGGACGATTTAAACTCGCATATTTGTTGTCATTAGTATCAACAGCATTCCTACTATTATTATACTAAACATAGATGCAAATACGTTCTTTTAAAATATTTTATTCATATGATGAATTGTCAGTTAAAGATGGAATGCTGGGCTTCATAGTAAAGATATTTGAAATAGAGTATTTGATACACAACATAAAAATAAAAAATAAAAATTTACGCTTTCATTCAATTATGTGTTTCCAGATCTTTCCGGTAGAGATTATCATAGTCAAACTTTTTTATGATACGACAATACGTAATAAAATAATAATAAAAAGAATTACAATGATAGTGCAAAATTAAACTCTTTGAAGTAATGACAACAATTTTTCAAAAGCAAAAAACAAAGTTCTGTTTATGGTATACTACGCTAGTTTTCTAATTTCTGATAGTCATTACCGTCGTATCTGAAGAATCATCTGACATCGAGACTGAAGTCCTGCTATTGCTGTCATCTCGCCCAAATATAAAAGATCGGACCTTGCTTGATCCATGCTTTTGAGATGAGGGCATAAAATGATTTGAAGCCCGACCGACAAATGATGACTGCAATATTTACAATAAGAGAACTCAGACATACCACCTTAAATATAGCTTCTCACACTTATATTACCGATGGAAACACATTCCTGTTATTCAATAATATCCTTGAAATTGGTTTAATAAGCATCTAGACAAATAGACTCATACATGGCAATTATTTAACGACTTTGCGGGGAAAAGGGGCGTAACATAACTTCATTTGTTCCACATCTAGCAGTTCCCTACCTTTGATGATATATTTATGTTCTGTCCAATGCGCGGCATATCAAAGAAGGCTACAGAGTAAATTAATAGCAGAAACAATTAGTATTCTCAAAATCTAGAAGCCTGATTGATATAAATTGCATTGGTTTTGCTAACTGCGCAATTTGGTAAAATCAATAGATCTTACAAGGAGTTCTTCCTTTTCTCTTGGTATCGGGTACAATATTTAGTTTCTTTATGAGACTGAAAACTTCCCTGCTACTTTCATCCTCAGCCGGTGACAAGAATATAGCTTTATCTTCCTGTTCCACATTACAATATTTGGAAAAAGCCAAAGTCAATTCTTATTTGATTACTTAAGCATGTCAATACATGCAAAGATAGAGATGCAATAGTCACCATAACAAGAACAAATATTCCAATAGAAACAAGATAACAATTAACTTCAGTAGGCATTTACTAAGGTTACTGAAAAGTGAGAACTCACAGCTTTAACAAAGAGGCACTGTTTAGCTAGCCTCTTCTCAGTTTCCTCATCATCAGATGATACATATGCATCATCTTTATCTGAAAACATCTGTGGGATCATCTGCTTCACCTTTTTCAGATTAATCTTCACAGCATCTGATGGAGCAATGTATTCTTCTCCTTCATCATCAGATTCATGTTCAGTTTCTTTGCTTTCCTCATTTTCTTCCTCTTCAATTGATGTTGATTCTTTCAATTTTGAACCACAATTAAGTTTCTGGAGTAGATTATCCATTCCAGCTGTATCCTGTTGCTCAAGCCACTGCTGGTGGAGTTGGTCACGCTTTTCTCTATCGATTGGCTTTTCTTCATATTCAGTTGCTATCATATCATTAAGTTCCTCAATACCATCATCATCTTCACCTTCTTCTTCATTATCTTGGAAACGCTGTAGGTCATTATCGCTATCATCTTCCTCTACCGCTTCTTCATCAACAAAAGCTTTAACAGGGTCACCGCTTGGTGGGAAAGGCAGGTCAACTGATCCATGTAAATATGGATCTATGTTCTCCTTGTCATTGTCCTCATCATCAGAAGAGCTGGAGAAAAGAAGCACTTGTCATATTTTTCCTTCAGAACAAGAGGGAAGCAAAAGTAGCTAGTCCTCCACTATGGCAAATTTTAAAAGGTCAAGATTTGTCAAAGAAAAGGATACACTGGTCATCACTGCATTATCACTTAGTTGCTGTCGCATCATCACAAGAGTTTTCCAACATAAAAACACCATTCATGTTATTTCTATTTACATGTATTTAACTGTCTGAAAGTAACGACCATATAGTTAAGTTCATAGATCCCAAAGTAGGAATCCTAGTTTCATAGTAGCACTAGCAACATTGTCACAAGTGGTGACAATAGTTACTAAAGTAATGAAATTATTATGTGATGAAAAGTCGATTGCACTGAATCTGAAGACAACAAAGGAAGAAACTTTTAAACACTAACACATCATCATCAGGGGGAGCAGAATCAAGTTTCAAGTTCATTGCAAGCATAGATGGCACAAACACTTCTTCTGAAGGGTTATTGGGCTTCTCATTTACAGCCTCGTCTTTAGTATCACTTCTTTGGGAATCAGGAAAGAGCTCCTAGAAATTGCAGACAAACAAGCAATTAGTATACAAAATCTACAGTTAAAGGCAATCATCTTCATAAATAGCTGATAGAAAACCTGAGTATCACCGATGGGAGCTCGAAATGCATGATCAGATTCTGAACCCGTAGCCTGAAACTCAATGGAGACAATGATTTAGATTGCATTTGCATCTCAACATGATGGAAACACAATTAGATACATCTTCAATATATGAGCACTTAGAAATATCCTATAAACGTCTCAATTTATACACTATCATCACATTTCTTAAATCAATGAAAAAAAAATAGTGATGACAGATACAAATACCGCAATCCAAGTACATAATCACAACTGCCGCATCAGATTTTTCTAATATTTTGGGCTGAAGAAATACCTGATGTCATTGTATAAACAAACTGGAATTTAATTTCCCAACAAAATGCATTTTTTGACTAACCACGGGGGAAGGAATGCTTTCACAGCTTGAGTAATCGACAGCATCGTTAGATCCACCAATATGCGATGTATTTAAATTGCTGTTGGTGGCTACAGGGCAAGTAGGTGTTTCTTCCAGTTCGGGTTTTTCAACCTTGTCAGTTATCTCCTCATCCGGACAGGCACGTTCAGAACCATCATCCACTGGGACTGGGAAGCCATCATTATCATCAAAAGAAGCACTAGATCTGCAACCCAAGTATGCTGCCTAAGGTCAAAAGCCAACTAAAGTGCGTACTAAAACAAAATGGCAATGCAAATCCACCTACTTCTTTAAAATCTCTAATTTTCTCTGCCGAATCTTATCTAATATCGAAGAAATGGGCTTCTGAACCAGAGGAATAGGTTTAAAAGCTGCATCTCTAGTTTCTAGCAAAAGCATGGTGAACTATGTGAGTTAGCAAAAAAATTAATTTAAAAAAATTAAAAACAAAAAACAACCTAGATTAAAAACACAGCTTCCGATAATGTTGATACCTCGAAGAAGTCTCTGGGAATCAGCTCGAAGCTGTTTGATATTTTCCCGTCTTTCCTGTTAAATCGCAGAAACTACATTAAAAATTAATAAATCAAGCACGAAATGCATGGTTAAATCGGAAAACGCATATGGACCTTCTCAGCCTTTCTTTTATTGGAGGTAGATTCTTTAAGCTTCTTCTCATCGCCATCACCATCACCGTCGATTCTCTTCTTCTTCTTCTCCTTCTTCTCTGCAAAGCTATCTGAGCTAGGTCGTTTTCTGTCTAGTTCCTCGGTCTTCAGATCCCCAGCTTCTTCCCGCTTCTCCAAATTCATAGAGCAATCCTCAACCTTTCCGTCAAGTTCCTCACCCACAGAATCAAACTCCAAAACTCTCATCGCACCTGAACCATCTTCCTTAACACTTTTTGAAGCGTCAAGTTTAGTGTCGTCGCCCAAACTTTCAGGTTCGAGGCCAGATCCCCCATTTGAATCTTCCATGCGTCCGCCGTTAGGGCTATCGGAGTGAAGGATTCCCAATTCAGAAGAATTGGAAGGAGACGTAGAACTAGAAGGGCCATCATCAGGGGATTTAGGGGGAGGAACCCTAACTGCTTTCTTCAGACGTTTCAGCTTTTGTTCATGGATATGGACGGGAGAGGAAGGCAATAGCTCATAATCGTCGTCGCTCTCCATATCTGATCTGATTTTCTTTCTGGGTTTGACTGACCAAACAATTTTGGCTTCCAAAACAAATGCCCTCAAACCTCAACTATTAACCTAAAGAAATGGCGGTAAATGCTTTTGAAATTTGTGTAAACGCGCCCACGGAAATTGCTTTCATAATAAAATTCCTTTTTTCTAATTTTCTTTCCTTTTGCCGGGTCTGATTTTCGAATTTCATGTGTTTACATTTTTGCCCCTTTTTTATTCAAATTTGATTTTTTTCTTTTTCCATGTATTTTATATTTTAAATTTGGATTTGACTTTTCTAAAACGCAATATATATTTTAGAGAATAAAATATAAAATTATAATCATTAATAAGAAAATCAAGGATTTATATTTTATAAGATACATACAATTACATTTCACATCATATGTGTATGATAATTTACTCTTTTAAATTTTTTTTAATGATTAAGATTCTTCACTTTATTCTCTAAAATATACCCTACACCTTAGAGGAGTCAAAATCTTTGGGTTATGTTTGGAATAAATAAAAATGAAAATTAATTTGATTTTATTTGAATTAATTTGATTTAGTTTAGAAATCAAATTTTAAATTTAAAATTTATTAAAATAAAAATTGATTTAATTTAATTTTATTATTTTACATTTTAACTCTTATGAGAAGTAGTTAGAAGTAATTATTAATGATAAAATAATTTATTTATTTCAAATCAAATCAAATCTTATCAAATTTGATGTAACTTTTAAAATAAAAAGAATGAAATCTATGAAATTTTAAAAATTAAATTATTTATTATTTTTTAACATTCCAAACATAAGATTTAATTAAATTTGATTTACAAATTAAATCATTTTCTATTTTTTTTTATATTTCAAACACACCCTTGATGTTTATTACATAAATCCTTTTCATAAAACCTTCCAATATTAAAAAAAAAAACCTACAAGACAATTCAATTAATAGGAATAGATCAAGTGGCCCATTAGGAGCTTACGGCCTAATCTATTTTTGGTTTACATAAGTTTGGCTTATTTAGCAAACAATTCAAACTTAAGTTTCTTAAAAAGCCTATTTAACTATGTAAGCTAAAACTTTGACTTTTGAAAAAACTTATTTGACCTAACAGGTTAGTTTATTTCTTTAATATTTATATATATAATTAAAAATTTATAATATTTACATAATTTATTAATTATATATTAGTATAATATATTTATTTTATGTAAAATATAATAATTTTGTCAATAGTTATATTTATTTAAAAATTAAAAAGGTTTTGGCCTATATGAAGGTCTTCATGTATTGTAGACTTTTAAGCAAACTTTCGAACTAGTCAAATTTTAATATTTTTATAAACAGATCAGATCAAATCTCAAAAAAAGTCAGACTCAAGTCAATACATTATAAAATAAGCATATGTTTATTTAAGTAAAGTCTAACTTAATCTAACTCATTTTCACCCTTATTGATAAGAACTTAAACCTTGTAGGGAGAGTAGTGGGATTCTACCGATACCCTTGCTACCATCTCTATAGAGACATCATGACAAAAGCTTCATCTCTAAGAGTTGTGCAATGGAGACATGTCTTGAGGGATGCGAATTCCTGTGCTGATGCTTTGACTAGTTTCGGCCATCAACAACTGCGTGTTCATGTTTTGTACGATATGTCATATTTATTGCAATTGCCTTTATTCTTAGATATTGCGATCAAGACTGATTGTAGAAGGTAATTTGTTTAATTTAGGCTTCTTTTTTTTTTGGGTCTTTTAACCTTATTTTCTCAACCCAAAAAGAGTAATAAAGTTCAATCTCTGCTATTATTCTCCATCCCGATCTCCTTTCTCTTATAATCTCATACCCCTTTCCTAGGTCCACATGATTGACTTAAGTTTTACCAAAAAAAATTAAAAGAGTTTCCTAACATAACAAATTTGTTAGTAGAAGCCTATTTATTTTACTGTTGTCACCAACTCAAACGTTCATAAGACCAAAACAAAAAACACTTGATTCTCACAAAATTGCAACGAAAAGTGTGTGGACAGTTGGTTTCCATGGAGAAAAAAATGTGAAACAAAGGGGCTTTAATTCATCAGCCCATTATTATGTAATTCAAAGGATAAAGTATGTTTAAAATTGTAGGTAAATATGCGAAGTCCCAGGAATTCTTAGGGACGTCGTAGCAGTGATCAAACGTAGTTTCCCCCTTGTGAACGTAAGTATACTTCAACTTGCAATTTTCTTGAACCAAGCATGTAATTAGCAGAAACCTTGTTAGCAGGATCCAACACCAAAGTTCCATCCAAAATGGTCCTGTTGTCGCCCCTGCTATGAATGCAAGTCAAATTCAATGGCTTCTCTGCAACCGTAACCGTGTTCGTAAAGTGAAACCGAAATTCCTGCAATGCCAAACATAACAAGAACCAATAAACATAATCCAAGTGTCAGCAAGAGTTTCAAAATTACAAAAACAAGTTCTAATTACGAATTTGCGATTAATTCGAGTGAAAATGAAACAACGTGAAAGGAGTGGTGACTCTGGCGACCAACTTGCTTGGAACATTATAATCGACTATGAAGGAGCCAGGTTTCTCGAGGGTTAGAACCAAGCTGGCTAAGGTGGGACCATTGACGAATGTGGCGTCTATGATAGATGCTCGAATCCTGACATTGCTGGCGTTGACGGCGAGAGTTGCAGCAGCATCGCCGTTCTTGTCAACGTCATACCTACCCTTTAAAAATGCCTTCATTGCAAACAAACAAGTTTCGACACTGAATTGTGAACTGAACGGCCTCCCTCCGAATGCAAAATAAATAAATAAATACTGAAAGTCAGTTGCCCAGTGTTTTGTATCCGGACATAAGTGCTGGCTTTGGTGCTTTTAGTTTTAGCATTTGTCCGAACCCATTGCGAATTGCGACATAAAGGATTTCCTTGAAATTTGCATTCAGCAATTAATCCCCATTTTTTCGCCATAACAGATAGATACAATGTGACTGAAATAATTACGATTTTTTTTTCATATTATTATTTTTACATTATTTTTTATACCATTGATAACATCACTTTTTTATCACTTTATCTTACTTAATTACAACTATTTAAAAATGATATGAATAGTAGTGTGAGAAGAAAAATGATAATCATTTTTCGTGATTGAAATCATTAACATTGGACTTAATTTAAATTTAATTGATTTGATATGTTTTATAAATCAATTCTCATGCTTAAAATTCATTTGTAAAAACATGATTTGAATTGATTTTTAAAGTAATTTTTGTTTTGAACAATTTAAAAATAAATGTAATTCATTTTATTTTAATGATTTTACTTTCTTATCCTTAATATAATAATTAGAATGGATAAATAAACAAGGATAAAATTGTCAATTCAAGTATTTTAAAACTAATTTCAATTCAAATTAAATTCAATCAAATTTGAGTGAATTTTTAAATACACGCAATTTAAATTAAAAGGATTTCAAAATCAAATAAATTCTTTTGTTTTAAGGCCTATTGATTCACGTTGTGAGCCTAACCGGAGTATTTTTTAGTCGGGCTCTTGAGTAGGCCTAAAGGAGGAGGTGAGAGATAGGAGAAGGGAAAATGAGAAGGAAAGCATTTCTAGTAATCAAATGTAACATTATATTTTTTAGCATATTAGATTAGTTTATGGTTATAAAGGTAACATAATACTTGTTTGATATGTCTGTTTATTTTTGTGAGAAATTAGATTAGTTTGGACACTTTGTTGTAACTTAGAGTGTGAAAAGTAGCTTAAAATGACTCAGATAGTGACATAAATGACTAAGTTAAATTTGAGAATAATCAGAGTTAGTTTGGTATTTTTAGGCATGTTGGTTGTGCATTTAATGCCGGATTGACTAGCAGCAGATATGAAAAAATAAGATAATAGTGAAACAATAATTTAGATGAATCATAGTATTTATTCTAAAGTTGTTCAAAAGTTAAGAAACTTGATTTAGCTAAATATAAGTGTTATTAGCAAATCTAAATGTAACAGTGAAGTATATGAGTGTTATAAGTCATATACGGGAACAACCCCTTATATTGACTTTCTTCTCCTAATATTTCACTCTTTTCATCTCATTTTACTCACTTTGCTTTCACAAAAACAGAAGGCAAAGTTACTGCAGAGAGTAAAGAAAGAAAGGAAGAGAAAACAAAGGAGGAAGAAGAGAGAAAGAAGAAGGAATCAAAGGGGAAGACCAAAGCTTGATCTTCACCATCACAAAGGACTTGAGGTAAGGGTTTCTAAACTGAAATTCCATATTTTTCCTTCATCCTTTCTATGGTTGATGTTAGGTCATTAGATGGGGAATATAGGTTTTGAAGAGCAAATATCTATTTTCTTTGTTTGATTATTGTTTTCATTGTTTGGAATTAGTCATTTCAACTTAATGAGAGCAAGATGATGGGATTTGTCTTTAGACAAAGTTAGTTAGTTCCTTAAGTTGGGACATAGAAAATTAGGTTGGTGAGATTATGATTTTTGTCATTGATCCATACCTAAGTGAGCTAATAATTTAAATGAGTATTACAACATGTTTAGAGGTTGTTAGTGATGATAGAAATCACTTGGAAGCCATTTTGGAATGGCTGAATTTTGGTTATATTCTAATGGAACAGTAACCAATTCTGCATAGTTTTGCAAAATTTTCTGTTATGCGACCAACGCTCAAACGGTGGGAGCTAAGCGCCAAGGTGCGCCCAGACTAGAGAGCATTGGACGCCCAGGCACGTAGCAGGGCATTAGGTGCCCTGGCGCCAGACGTTGAGTGCCTAGGCGCCAGTGTTAGAACAAAACAGGGCAATGCTTTGTTCTGCCAACGCCTAGGCACTGGTTTCACAGTTGACAAAGGTCATTTTATGGATAGTTTGAGCTTCTCAACTAGATGAGATCCTTAGTGTATGCTTTCTAAAGTGTGTTAAGATACTTCTAGTGATATTTCACAAAGGAAATAACCACCTAGCATATAAGAACAAGTTGAGTTTTTAAGTTTTTAAGAGTTATGAATTGCTTGAAATAGGTGCCCAGAACCTTAAGCACATTAGTGTGGCTTAGAATACTACTTGTGTTGTGTTCGTAAGGTAAGATAAATGCAAGTTTGATAAGAAAGTTAGACTTATCATAGATGCATAATTTACTCTCTTATAGTCAAAGTTTAGCTAAGTATACAAGTTTGTAGAAATATTTTGTTACCTCAATAAGATAGGTTGAAATGGAGTATTAGTTAAGAATTGGTTCCTTTACTTATTAGAGTTTAACCATAGTACAGTTTTCCTAATTAGAGAGTGAGATAAACCCCTTAACCTTGCAAAGTAGTGAGTAAAAATCTTTGTTAAGGAGGTGATTGTGAGAGAAAAGTGACGTCGGTACTACACTTTACCTAAGACAAAGTAGTGAATAGGGATGGCAACGGGGCGGGGTGGGGACGGGTAGTAGCCCCCCGCCCCCCGCCCCCGCAAATAATATTCGCCCCCGTCTCCGCCTCTATATTCGTGCAAGGTACAATTTATCATTTTTTCGCGGAATGAAAGTACCCACGGATATCATGCGGGTACCCAATAAATTGTAAAAAATAAATCAATAAAATAAAAAAATAAAATAAAAAAATAAAAAATATAATATTATAATTTCTCAAAATTTGTCCAACACAACTTAATTCAAAAATAATACCAAACACCTAAAATACTTTTGATTTACATAACTTTACCATATTTTAATTTATATAATGAAGTTTTTAAATAATTTTATATAAAATAATTTTGTAATTTTTTACGCAGTACCAGCGGTATGGGGAACCACTCCCGCCCTCGTCTCGTTTATTAAACGGGGATAACACAAAACCGGTATTTATATCCGCGAGAAAAATTAGACGAATATTACCCGCCCCCATCACGGGTATTACATGCGAGTACCCGCAGGGGCGGGTAAAATTGTCATCCCTAGTAGTGAACTATGCTATTTGTCAAGTAACATATGAGGAGTATGATCAACCCTTATGTAAGTGTAGTAAAGTGAGATAAACTTACTAACACAAGCCTTAGGATGAGTTAAGTCCTAAGTTAGACAATGAAGCGAGTTAAGCGATTTGTCAAGTATAATTGATGTTATACAGTTGTATGGACGATTGTGTAATGTCGAGATAGTTTAGATTTCTATATGTTATACAATTGTATGAGAGATTGTATAATGTTAATATAGCTTAAATTGTGTATATAGTTTACATTGTTTAATGCTATGAAATACATGTATATTACTAAGAATTTTTATGTTCTCACCCCTTTATGTATTTTCATGGTAAAAACAGACCATGACCCGTGTAAAGGGTTAAAGAAACTAAAGAAAGAGCAGCAAGACTAGATAATTTTAATTTTTGTTGTATGAACAACTCTTGTACATTTTACTTTGAGTTGTAGCTTTTTTGTATGTATAACACTATGCCCTTTGAGGCTTTTGATGTATATATATATGACTTACTTTTATTGTGATTCTCTATATCTAATTGTTTAATTATAGGGAAATAGACTGATAGTAAGAATAGAATTAACATGATTAATGTTTTATATCTTTATATATGTAAGTTATATCAAGATATTTGTATTAGGGTGTTATATCAAACATCATTACTCTCCATGCATATCTTCAACTTTTATCAATTGAGCTATCAACACTGGACAATAAATTCCTTTTTAAAAACATATTAAATGAATAATTTAATTTATAATTCAAATCAATTCATAAAATTAATGATTCCAATTGGTCAATAAAACCTCCCTTATGAGAGGGAATACAACATACTAATTCTTTATAGGGAAAAGTCATATTTACCTATTTTAGGTTGACATGCATTTTGGTCTTTTTCTTTTTTATAAGCTAATTTTAAGTTAAAAGTAGTTGGAGTGGTCATGGACCTATGCCATAGTGTGAGCACGAAGCTTGTTCCGAAATCCTAATTCCCTTTTGTACCAAGAGCGAAACAAAATAATCCTTCTTCCACAAAGTTTTGCTAAGAAATCAAACAAGTTTTCTCCATAAGAGATGCAACTCGCTTCCATTGCGTCACTCATGTGGGTACACTTTGATCTTTAAACACAGAAAACCTGCAAAGTAATTCCTAAACTTTTTGACGTGTGTTCCGGGTACTGACCGAACTTAGATCACTTCGAGGACGACCCTATTCTCGTTTCCGAACGGGTGTCAAGATATCTAAGAAATTATATCGATTAGGATCGTATGACAGTTTACGATGAAATAGTATGTATCGTGCTAAAAGAATGGAACATACCCGAAGCTTAAAAATCGCCAATGACACTTTATATAGATATCCTAAATACCTATCAATGATCAATCACTCCATAGTTGAAGACATTCAAAGTCCGAACGTTGGGATTCGATTACATATCTATTCCCTAAATGCCGTTTATAGCCGTTGGTTACTCACTTGAATCGGTAAGTTCTTCAAGTCATACCATTATCTCACAGATTATTCATAGATCCGATATATGCCTAAGTATGGAAGTCTACGAGGATTACGCAAGTCTCAATTATTATGTTGGGCATTACCTTATCGAACCTACTTTATCGGACCCAGAATGGTCCAGACCCCAAAGCTGAATATAGAAGATATGAAATGAGCTATAAGATCTGGACCATAAAAGAATACTGAGAATGGTCCATAGCCCCTAGCTCGGCCATGTAGAAATATATGTACTTAGAGCTATCGAGACCGGTTTAAACGAAGAAAGGTATTCGGCCTCAATAGGTATATCGTATAGAAAGGACGATACCGAGGTATAAGAGACCCGATCGAGTTGCGATTTTGATCGATTATTAGAGACCAAAAAGACCAACTTAGCTTCTGCAATCCTACTTTGCTCGGTACATTAGGACTCGTCGTTCAAGGTGCCTCGTGTAACCCGTAGTTGTTCCTGTGTGGGCCACGTGTCATTCATCTATTACTTAAGTGTCGGTTTCATCATTGCACCATTAAAGCAAGCGTACCAAGAATCACGCACAAGAATCGTTGATCTTCGGCCGAAACGGCCTTCCCACCATTGATTTTGGCTAGTTTCGATCCTGGACGCAAGATTCATCCGACGGGTGAAAATACAACTTTTCGTTTTCCTTGACTTTATTACCCTTGATTTGTGGCACCTAAACATTATTTAAAAAGCCCTTCTTCCATTCTCTTCTCATTACTCTTTCAAGTCCAACCGTTAGCTTCTTCCCAAAAAAACACTCCACATTTCATCTTCCTCTGTCTTTGCTTCGTTTTCCGAAAAATTTTCATTGTTGTGTCTTCCTACATTCGCTCATCAAGCGCATTTAATCAAGTTCTTTCCTTCACTATTTCCTCAAAAGGTTCTGTTCACGAAGCTTTCAGTATTTCGTCTTCCGATGAAACAGTACTTTCTCGGCCTTTCCTTTCTTCTCTCATAAATTGCCTCAATTTAGGATTTTGGACCGTAAGTAGTAACATGTCGGTTATAGCGATAGTAGTAGTAGCGAGTCCGTAGAGATTCTGGTGAATCTCCTGGCCGTTTCTAGTCAACACCCAACGGGGTATCAAAGGAAAAGACATAGCCGACGAAGGAACGCCCGATCTTGAAGGTCGGACGTCATCTCCAAGATCGGAGGAGGAATACAACGGTTAAATCTGGCTGTTAAAAATACGCTGGACTTTAATTCGGCTAAAGCATACACATCCTCCGAAGATGTATAGTGATGGCATCCAATGGAGATGAGACCAAATTCGTGTGCCAACATTGCCACTCGAAGAGAGGATTTTTATGTCTCCGAGAAAGAATGATGACCTAGGATGGATTTATATGTATGAAACCTTTTTACCCCTCGGACTCGAGTCTACCTTTCTCGGATTTTCAATGTAAAATTCGACTAAGTTAAATGTCGCGCCTACCTGAACTCCATCCAAATAGCTGGGCATTTGTTAAAGCTTTTGAAGTACTACTTCAGTTTTTAGGTCGGGAACCAAGTATTAGCGTGTTCTTTTCCCTTTTTCAATGCAAAGGGGCCGGTAAAGGGGGTTGGGTATCAATTAACATCATCCCGTAGAAGACTATTTTCTCGCCTTGGACTCGTCATACAAGAATTTTAAAAATAAATTTTTTCGGTGAGTTCTGTGACCGATCTTTCATTTTTCTTGGATGAATATGGGATAGAGAAATTCCCCTTATACCTTGGCGTGCGAATTCAACTTCCATACGGGTATAGAGTATAGAAACTTACCACCCGAAGACCGAATATTGGTCGACTTGTTGGAAAAGCTTCATCTTTGAATCTTGATTCCTTGGTAAAGTTTGGAAACAATCCAACGAATTACCAAAAATAATGCGTAAGTCTTATTTATTTTTACTATTTTGCCGATATTGGATTACTAATGTATTTAACTACTTTCAATTTCTTTTCGTAAAAAAATGGCTCCTAAGATAACTGTTCGCGAAATGCAACGAAGACTAAAGAAATTGAAAAACGAAGGAGCCTCGGCGGTAGAAAATGCTTGACGACATCGTTCCCGATCCGAACCAACACCCATTAATCTTCAACCGGAATCTTCGGATACCAACTCGAGATCCGATGATTCGAAAACGACGGTCGGTCGAAGTCCCGGATCAAAGTATGAAACAACTTTGCCTCGACATCGCAGTCGAAGGCTCTTCCACGAACGCGGTCTAAAAACGGCCCTCGAGGGTTAAGCGCTTTTCTTCTTGGAAAGACAAGTCTTCCCTATGGTCGACCACTTTTCCCTTCGAGTCTTTGATAGATGATCACATTTCTCTTTCGGTCGACAAGGAGCGCAAGGAAAAGGTCGGTGATATTGGGCTAATACGATGGGCTGAAGTACAACTTCTTCGGTCCGTTAGTGTACTTCGGTCGGCCGAGACTGAAATGGCAGAAACAAAAAAGAAAATGTTATCCAGCAGTCTTCTTTTCCGTTCAGAAATGGAAAAAACGACCAAGGCTCATCATGCTGAAGTCTCGGAGCTGAAAAATGAAATAGAAATTTTTAAAGTGAAAGCACACCGAATTGATTCTCTTGAATCTTCGGTAAAGCTTCTGGAGGAAGAAAAGAAGAACTTTGAAGAAAAGTTGTCGGCAGCCTTAAAAGACAAGGAGGAGTCTGACCGAGCTCTTAAAGAAGCCTTGGGAGAGAAAAGTAAGCTATTTGCTGAGTTGGAGGGATTAAAAGACGAGATTACAAACCAAAGAGTCGCTGGCTTTGATACTTGCCTCCAACAAGCCAAACTTTTGAATCTGACGGAGTTTTCGACAATCGCTTGGGGAGATGGGTCCATTCCACAAGGTAGTCGGTGGTCGTATCGTTGAAGATGATGATGAAGAAGAAGAAGAGTCTTAAGTATTTCAAGTTTTCAATGTATAACTCGTCGTTGAAAAGCAATGAATTAACCTTTGACACCGAAATGTGCATCTTATGTCTAATGTTTTTTTTTTTTTCAATATCTTAGTGCTTAAATGATACTGACGTTTCCTATAATAATTAATGGCGAACCACTATTCACAAAAATCGATAACACGGAAATTTATGCCCTCCCTCGAAACATCATTTAAGTATTTTAAAGAGAATTGATTGAAAATTACAAAAAAGTCTTGTTTTGCCGAAATAAACTTAAATTATTTTTGAAAGTTTGTTTGCATTGGCGATTTTTCCGACTTGACTTCGAAGGTCATTTTCATGGGTGATTATTACAGGCATCGATGACATTGACCGGATTGGCTCGAAGGCCATTTCCTTCGGTGATATGGCCCAAGACGGTGACTTTGACCGCTTTGGCTCGAAGGCCATTTTCTTCGGTGATAGGACCCAAGACGGTGACTTTGACCGGTTGGCTCGAAGGCCATTTTCTTCGGTGACTATGACCCAGATCGGTGACTTTGACCGGTTTGGCTCGACGGCCATTTTCTTCGGTGACTATGACCGGCATCGGTGACGTTGTCCGGATTTGGCTCGACGGCCATTTTCTTCGGTGACTATGACCGCACATCGGTGACTTTGTCCGGTTGGCTCGACGGCCATTTATATGCAAACTAAGTTTCAAGATGATGATTTTATTTGAGTAAATCGAATGAGTCAACGGTAGGCCTCATTAAAACCTTTCAGGAAAAAACCCATCGGGAAAAAATCCTGACAAGGAAAAAGAGTGCACTACCTTTAACTTTCCATACAAAGTTTATAAAAGAAAATATAAACAAGAAGAACTTAGCTATAATATCTCCGAAGTGATGCCGAATTCCAAGTTCTAGGAAGCGGACATCCAATGATATCGCCGATCTTATATGCTCCTCCGCCAATATCTTTAAGTATTCAAAGGTCCCTCCCAATTAGCCGATAGCTTTCCTTCTCCAGGCACCCTTCTGGAGTCTTCGATTTTGCGCAACACCAGGTCTCCCTCAACGAATTTTCTTGTTTTCACCTTCCGATTATATTTTCTTTCTGCCCGAACTTTCGCAGCTTCTTCCTGAATATGTGCTATTTCCCTTTCTTCTTCTAATAAATCTAAATCGGCTTTTATTTGCATCATTTTCCTCCTCATTAAATGCTGATCTTCTAAAACTCGGTCCTCCGATTTCAACTGGGATCATGGCATCCGCCCGAAAGTAAGTCGGAATGGGGTTTCGAGTGTTGACGACCGTGGTGTAGTGTGATAAGCCCACAAAATGTTCGGAAGTTCTTCTAAAGGCCTTTAGCATGGTTGAGCTCTTTCGCAGTCCGAGTAATATAACCTTGTTGGTCGCTTTTCGGCTAATCCGTTAGTTTGTGGATGTTCTACCGAGGTGAATACCTGTTTAATACCATTGCTAATACAAAACTCTCGGAATTTTTTGTCAGTGAATTGTGTTCCATTATCAGATACAATAGAATAGGGTAAACCAAAACGGCATATTATATTTTTCCAAACAAATTTCTTAATTTTTTCTAAGTTATACTTGCAAGTGGTTCGAACTTCAATCCATTTTGTAAAATAATCAATGGCAACAATAATGTACCTCAATTGTCGGGCGGCTGTGGGGAAAGGACCTAACAGGTCAATTCCCCATCGGCAAAATGGCCATGGAGTCTCAATGCTGTGCAATTTTTCAGGTGGAGATTTGTGTAAATTGGCGAATTTCTGACACTTCTCACATTTCCGAACGTATTCTAGGCAATCATACTTCATAGTAGGCCAGTACAATCCCGATCTTAAGACCTTGCCTGCTAACGATCGTCCTCCGATGTGACTACCACAGTCCTCATGAACTTCCTCCATAACCGCTTTCGTCGATTTTGATTTATACACTTCAAGAGGGGAGAAAAATCCTCTTTTGAACAATTCTCCTCCTATCATCGTGTAATAACTTGGCCGACCTTCGCAATTTCTTAGCTTTCTTTTCATCAACTGGTAAGTCACCATTTTCCAAATACTTGACAATTGGGCTCATCCAGGAACTTATATTGTTGTCGATTGAAAAAATCTCCTCTTCTTCAACGCTGGTCGATCAAGCATTTCTTGAATAACGGATCGGTTGTTACACTGGACCTTTTGTCTTTGGCTAATTTTGACAAGAGATCACCCTTGCATTCTCGCTTTCTCTCGGGATATGAATAATCTCGAATTGTTCAAACTTTTTTACCACATCTTGTACTTTAAGTAAATATTTAACTAATTGCGGGTCTTTAGTAAGGAAATCACCACTTACCTATGCTACCGGTTAAGAATCCGATTTTGCGATTAACCTAGTAGCCCCCATCTCTGCTACAATGCTAATCCGTGAATGAGTGCCTCATATTCGGCTGATTATTGCTTGGCCCGAAAATTGAATTTCAAATTTGTTCAATTAAGATTTCGTTCGGGCCTTCCGAATAATCCCCGCTCCACTTCCTTTAACATTCGACGCTCCATCGACAAAAAGAATCCAAGTATCATTATTCTCATTTTGAGGATAAGGGAAGATAATTCAACCAAAAAATCAGATAATACCTGGGACTTGATAGGTCCTCTTGGTTGATATTGAATATCAAATTCCGACAATTCGACGGACCACGATATCATTCGTCCTAGGCAAGCTCAAAAGCACTTGTCAAATTGGTTGATCTGTCATCTTACGACGACCGAATGACTTTGAAAATATTGTCGAGCCTCCTAGCCGTTGTGACTAGTGCTAATGCCATCTTTTCGATTTTTTGATACCGACCTTCCGGTCCTTGCAAGACTCGGCTAACTAAATAGATAGGTCGTTGTTCTTTTCCTATTTCTTTCACCAATACTGTAACTCAAAGCTTTATCGAAACGAAATATATAAATATAAAATATCACCGATTCTGGTTTTGTCAAAATTGGTGGAGTCGCCAAGAAAATTTTCGTTATTTGAATGCTCGTTCACATTCCTCCGTCCATTGAAAATTTTTGGTTTTCTTTAGCATTGAAAAAATGGTAGAGATCGGTCAAAAAGGAACCTCGAGAGGAAGCTATCCGTCTGTTAACCTCTGCACTTCTTTAATCGTTCTTTGGGCTTCTCATTTCCATTATTGCTCTACATTTCTCGGTTTGCTTCTATTCCCCTGTTGGTGAGGAGAAAGCCAAGAAACTTTCTGCTTGAACTCCGAACACACACTTCTAGGGTTTAACTTCATGTTGTACTTTCTCGATTGCAAGCAAAGCATTCGGACAGGTCGGAACAATGATCCCCACCTTCGAAGATGTTTTGGCGACCATGTCATCTACATAAACCTCGATGTTTCTTCCTATTTGCTTTTCAAAAATTCTGTTCATCAGCCGTTGATAAGTAGCTCCAGCATTCTTAAGGCCGAAAGCCATCACCCTGTAACAAAAATTCCCAAACTCAGTGATAAAAGCTGTTTTTTGTTCGTCGTCCGGATGCATTCTAATTTGGTTGTATCCAGAGTACGCATCCATAAAGCTAAGGAACTGATAACCAGAGGCCCCGTCAACTAGTCGGTCTATCTTTGGGAAGAGGATAGGAATCCTTCGGGCAAGCTTTGTTCAAATCGGTGAAGTCTGTACACATTCTCCATTTTCCTGACGACTTTTTTACCATAACCACATTCGACAACCACGTGGTATATTCTACCTCCCTTATAAAACCGGCCTCCAAAAGTTTTTTGGTCTCCTCGGTTGCAGCCCTTTGTCTTTCCGATCCCAGTTTCCTTTTTTTCGGCTACTGGTTTTACCTTTTCATCTAGGGAGAGTTTATGGGTGATGATTTACGGATCAATTCCGGTATGTCTGCTATGCATCCGGGCAAAGATATCAACATTCTTTTTCAATAATTGCTCCAACTCTCTTTTAAGTTCGGTTGGTAAATGAGCCTAGATATGTGTTACTTGGTGGATTTAGGACCCAATATATTGCTTGCAATTCTTCGATTGGTTGAGGCTGTCTTTTTCATCACTCCGCGGTCCGGTTCGGCCATGTTAATGCTATGTATCGGTCGCTTACGGTCGATCTTATGAATCTTTTCATCTTGTCCGGGTCTCAACTTTCGTTGTAACAAATCCGAGCTTCCTTCCGATCTGCATGTATGCAGTCCAGACCTCGGTCTTAGAGACCCAGGGAATTTCATTGTTAGGTGGGGGGTTGAGACAATGCTCCCACAAAAAGATTTAAGGACGGTCTCCCGAGGATAACATTATAGGGAGTATAGCGATCTATAACCAAGTATCTTACGGGAATGGTTTTAAGTAGAGTACATTTTTCCCAAAAGTTGTTCTAAGTTCGACGAACCCCTTGACATTTACCGCTTCTCCGAGAACCCGATCAAAGTTCCATTGAATGGAGTTAAATCGTCTTCGACATACGCAACCTTCGAAGCGTGGACATGTAAAGAACATCGGCCGAACTTCCTTGATCAACTAGAACTTTCTTTATCGAAAGTTCCTGCTATAACGAGATATGACCATCGGATCATCCAAGTTTTCGTCCAACCCCTAACGTAATCGCCGCTTGAGAAAGAGATGACCGGTCCATCATTGAACTGTTTGTCTTTGCCTTTTCGGGGAAGGGTAGGCCGACCGACATTACTTTAGATGTCGTTTCCGAGATGAATTGGAACTCCTCCACCGTGAAACCCCCGCAATTGAGTCAATTACCCTCCGACGGGTTGGTCTCGGTCGTGGGGGCTTGTGTCAACTGCCTTTTTCGTCATATCCGGCTTGTTCCCCTTCGATTGGATTGATCTCTTTCTTTTGCCTCCTCCTTTCCGACTCTGTGCGGCGATAAACATATTTTCCTAGATGTCCCTCCCGAATAAGTTGCTCGATCCTGTTTTCAAGCCGATGCACTCCTCGGTTGTATGTCCGAAGGTTTTGTGGAACTCACACATTTTACTTTTATCCACATTTGATGGTATCTTTTGATGCCCAAAGATTTTTGGGAGACGGATCAAACCCGTGTTGTATATTTCCCGGAATATCCGATCTCTTCTAGAATTCAATGGAGTGTATTCATTGAACCAGGGTTGTACTCTATCCGTTATTGTACGTACATTTTCGTATGTCCGATCATTCTTTTGTAAGTATCTACCTCTAATTTCTGATCCCCGTCCGTTATATTGTCGGTCGTGAATACTTGGTTTGATAGAAATAATGGGATTATTTTTTCCTCTGCGTTCTGGTTCGAAAAAATGTTGCTCCATTTGCCTCTGGCGAGAAGCGATTTCTTCCATGTTGATGTACCCTGTAGATCTATTCCTTAACTCGTCCAGATCTAACGGTGGTTTCCTGGCCAGGGAATCTGCAAATGGTCCGGGCCTCAAGCCAGCCATGATAGCATGGAGAGAAACTGCTGGATTGAGATCTCTTATCTTGCAAAACCTTCTCATGAAATCTTTGAGAGATTCTTCTCGGCCTGCCTCGATTGATTAATAGCTTCTTGATGTCTTCGATGTGTCCTGCTTGTAGAAAAATGGTTAAGAAATTTAACGAGATAATTCGGAAAAATCGTAAATTGAACCTGTTTCAATGCTTGAAAACCAGAAGCAGGGTGATTTTTTAAAGTTGTCGGAAAAGCCCTGCATTTAATTGGGTCCGAGCTTCCATTTAGAAGCATCATAGAGTTGAACATCGTTAGATGTTCCTGTGATCGATCGTCCCATCGTAAAGCTCCATCGTCGGGAGTTTGAATCCTCTCTAAAGCGGGATTGACATAATGAAATCGAGAGAAAGGATGATCCGCTCCAGGTATGTTATTTATTTGTCTCCTTCCGTCATGATTACTCGTTACGGGGATCTTGGTATGTCCTTGAAAATCCACCTTTCGGAATATCTTCTTCTGGAATTCTCTCCCTCTGCTCTGCCTGCTCAATCCTCTGTTGATCTCTGTTTGGTCTCGAATTCGATCAATTCGACCATTAATATCTCTGATTGCTTGCGGGAGTATCTCCATTGGAATGAAATTTGGTTGTTTTCTAGAGTGCTTCCATTCGGACACCGTTTTCATTGCTAGCCATATCGTCTATAAGGTGTTGGATGTGCTTGAAAACAGTGAAGGATCGTGGAGTAGGAAAGTTTTACCTAGCCCCACGGTGGGCGCCCGGATGTTCCTGTCTTGGCCGAACTTAGATCACTTCGAGGACGAACCTATTCTCGTTTCCGAACGGTGTCAAGATATCTAAGAATCCAGAGTTAGTCATCAAAGAGACTAGGATCGTATGACAGTTCTGAAAAAATAGTATGTATCGGCTAAAAAGAATGGAACATACCCGCTAAATTTATATATAGATATCCAATACCTATCACCGATCAATCAAACTCCAGTTGAAGACATTCAAAGTCCGAACGTTGGGATTCGATTCAATCTATTCCCTAAATGCCAGGGTTTATAGCTTGGTTACTTCACTTGAATCGGTAAGTTCTTTACCTTATCTCGCTCGTTATTCATAGATCAGATATATGCTAAGTATGGAAGTCGGGCCTGGATTCTGCAAGTCTGCTTATTATGTTGGGCATTCCTTATCGAGCTCTTTATCGGACCCAGAATGGTCCAACGTGTGTTGTAAGTAATCTAATCTAACAAACAAATTCTCACTCTCACTATTTTTCTTATATTTTTCAAACGAATCGTTCTCACACAAATTATATAAGATTGTCTTGTGTTTTTAAAGAAATAAAGAGAACATCATCGTGTTACATGATTTATGTTTTTTCTTAGAAAATCCTAATGAAACTTTTAAAAATAGTCTAATATACTACATATACATACACATGTGGGTCTCACATATAATCATATATGGTATTAAAAAGAAAACAAATCAAAGTCCAAGATTCTATTTCTCACAGATAAGATAAATTAAGCAGGCAAAAACAAACATATTCTACTCTTCCAGATCAATTTTAATGTCAGTAAGTAGATTTTTACTGGACGCAGGGTTCCAAATGAACATTTGTTGCCAAATCTCCATGAAAGCTCGCACAATAACTTCATGATAACTCCGTGAGTTCAGAGCCAGGAAACACTGCAGAAGTTGCTCCAAATCGTCGGCCTCAAACATCTCCATCTCCGTTATCATCTCCAGCATGGATCTCTTGAAGTCTTCGTACGGATCCTTGGACTTCTTCACCACCGCAAAACACTCTTTCACCTTCCCCTCCACAGTGCTGCGTGTCATCGATGCCCTTGACATCACCGTGGTTTTCTTCACCTGCCCCGTTTCTGATCCACTTCGATTTTCCAAAGTGTGAAACCTCAGCCTCTGAACCTTCTTTACGCTGCTTATCTTCCTTCTGTGCCTGCTAATCAACTCTTTCTCCGGTTTGGTACCGGGAGAATATTTGACCATCTCATCATGACAAAACTCGTCGGAGAAACTTGTCATGCAAGAAATCAGACTTTCACTTTCTTCTTCCTCATGGCTGTTGAATTTATCAATTGAAAAATCACCTCTCCTTGATGGAACGCTTGACGTGCTTTTTCGGCCTCTGGCTTTCACTTTCTTCTCCATTTCACAGCACATTTGGCATCCATGGCGGATGGACATGATCTTTGAGGACACCTTGGAGCGCTGTTCCGGTGTTGAGGGTGGCGGGGCAGGTAGATTTGGATATGGATACCCAATATCATGTGCTTTGGGGTTCACAGGAGAAAGACGGTATATGGCTGGAACTGGATTTCCTGGGAAAGTGGAAAGGTCTTTTGAGCGACACATTTGAAATGAAGGGATCGTGAATTTCAGCTTGAAGCGTTTAGCCATGCTGCTAGTGGGAAACTTATGTTTGAACCCTCAACCCTGAGACACAGAGAAAATGCCTCAAACGCTCCCCAAGGGTCAAGAATATTTATAAGGATAAATAAATTAGAAGAAAGGCCGGCCTGTAATGTAAGGCCTAAGGAGAAAAGAAAGTAGGGCCCAGTCCTGACACCTGGGAGATAGTCTGACTGAATCCGAGTGAGCATGTGGTTCATACTTGAAAAGATCCTTTGGCCTTAGAATTCCTATTGTGAGATTTCAACTAGCGAAAGAATCCTAATGAAACACCTGATAAAAATGAAATTTTAATCTTGATATTATGTTTAAATTTTAATTTAAAATTAATTGATATTAAATAAATAATTTAATAAATATATAAATCGTATTCAAAATATTAAAATAAGGGATATGAGTTTTGACACCTATAAAATGTACAGTACGAAAATGGCTGTGAATTAGGTGGTCCACTTGCACGGCGAAGACACGCACATAATTGCAAGAAACCCACGTTCGCAGAAGAGAAGGGGTTACAGACCTTCTCATCAGCAATTGAAAACTTACTGCATAGTGTTATGCGAAAGGAGTTCATACATGGTATAATCAACGCCGAACAGCTAGTCAAATTTAAAATTTAAATGAATTAACTATTAAGGCTTAATCAAGTTTTCTGTTGTGTTAGTTTAATTCTTTCTTGGTTTTAACTTTTCCATTTTAAGTATGTTAATTCGTCATTTGTATTTAATATAGTCTTAGTCGTAAAAAAAACAACTAAATTAAATTATCGAGTAATTAATTGTGCAGCTAATGTGTGATGTGTTAAGTTTAAACTGATAAATATGAGTCCATCAAAACCATAAGCTTTAAATTTAAAACTGTTTAGTCCATTCAGGTGTAACTGAGACTCATATATTTACCAAATCATACCGTATACATCATTAGATGTTAGTAAGGCAAATATTTAACAGTCTAATTTAGATGATAGTTGAAAATTTTTAAAAACATGAACTAAAATGAACACAACATACTAGTACTAAAAGTTTAATCGAGTGGTGAATTAATTACGAAATTCACTAATTCTGTCTAATCGTCAGGTAATCAGATAGAAAATTAAATATTTTGATATGCAGGTTCAGAATAAGTCTTGAGAGTTGATAAATGATACCCATTAATTACCCAATATCGATCAGCCATCTCTCTCAGTTGAGAAAATTATTACATGGCAATTTTTGCAGTCCCTTCGAAGACTAATTGCTGTGACTTTCTTTCAACTATCAAGACAATAAGGAGGAGTCACTAGGTGGAACACAACAGGTATATATATTGGGTAACTAAATTAAAAATGTTGAAAACAACCTTCCATGAAGAAATACTTGTGTGAATTCTTCACGGAAACAAAAAAAAGCTTTAAAGCATTATTTAAATTATTTTTGTCTCCAATATTATGTGGTAGGTAATAGGTCAAGTCATATACCTTCGGAGCAGATTATTGTCAATCAATAATATGGAGAGATTAAAAAATATTTGTCTGATTGAGATTAAGAGGAAAAACAAGGTGTGTCCAGCAATACCTTGACAAGTTCAAGGAAGCATATCCTCCAACCGCAAAAGAATGAATCTGTCCCAGTCCTCCAATCAATTTTCATCCCTAATTTTTAATGAAACAAATACATTTCGATGTAGTGGGATCGCCTTATATTTTGGCACCAGAGCTCCCAGAGAAGCACAATGGGACAAAGTTCAAACCGAGACCTAGCAACCGGATAGGTTGGACGTATCATACGTGGACAAAAAGACAAGTATTTCCAAACAACAGTGAAAAGTCATGCTATTCATCAAAGTTTGATAAATTCAAAGATTTTACATTTATTCTCCTTAAATAAAGTTTTAAATTTAAATTTTATAAATAAAAATATTAATATTAATTTTTTTATACTTTTGTGCTTTAATCTGATTTGATTTCAGATTAATTAAAGTTTATTGTGACTTTTAAATATCAGAAAGTTTTATGAAACAAAAAAATCATGATATCTGAAATTTTGATTAAATCTTTTTAATTTTTTTCTCAAGTCATTAATTATAAGAGAAAAAATATAAAAAAATTATTAATGACACTCAATTAAAATTTATGAATTTTTTATAATTTTATATATTTTTCTCTTATAATTAATTGCTTAAGAAAAAAAAATTAAGAAAATCATCACCCGTTATTCACGTTATCGGATTCTTATTGCCTATCCCTGCCCTTTGATTGCCAAGCCGCTACAACATAACGGAGACCGAGATTTCCATTCTATATCACTATGTGTGTGAATTTAAGTAGTAACTCTTATTTGAACTCTTTTTTTTTTTTCCCAACTGAGATAAGAACATTTGTAAATTTGTGCATAATCTTGCAACTAAGTGCATTATTATATTTTTCTAACCAAATCATGCTTCTGACCAGTTTTTTTTATTATGTTATTTTCATAAAATAATTTATTATAAAAGTGGTAAAAAGTTTTTACTGTAAAGTTAAAATAAACCTTAATTATTACAACGGTGTGACATTCACTTATTCATTTATAATGTAAACGGTTTTATACTGATAATAAATAATAAATTAAATTTAAACTTTATTACAATACTTTTTTAATACATTAGAGGTGAAAAAAATTTATAATATTATATGAATTTAATTTTGATACATTATCAATGTTATTTTTTTTATATTTACATATAATAATAATATAAAAAGATTATAAGTGAAATGATTAAAAAAATTTAAATTTAAATAGTATTTTTGAAGACTTAATTTATTATAAGACACAATGATATCGTTTGATCCATGTAACCGATTTCGCCTAGTAAAAAAATGTTTTGTTGTTGTTATTGTTATGTACAATAATGTGTTGTCACATTATTTAATGAATTTGACATCTAGGAGAATCAAAACGGGCAAAATCCAATGGACATGCTCGAATAATCTGATAAAATATGAGAGTTGAGCTGACAAAATTTAAGCTCGAATATAATTTAGCTCAATGTGTGCTGGGTTGGGCCGATAACCCGATGTCTATTTTTTTATTATTAAAGTACTACTAAGTAATTTATATGATATGTAAATGATTTTACCTTAGCATTTAACAATTGTTGAAATAGTCTTTTAGTCGCAACAATATTCGATGATTAGTCTCATAATAATGTTTATAGAGATACTTAAACCAAAAATGATTTTACCTTTACTGTCTTTATATGTAAATTAATATTTATATCACATAAACTCTTTTACTTAATGTTTGTTGGGATTCAAATTATGCAAATGAAAAAAAAATAAAGTGTAAAAAAAATTAAGCTTTAAAAATAATAAAAAACTAAATTCATACTAACGAACTGGCCTGCCCAACCTGTGACCCGTAGGGGGTCGAGTTGGGCTTGATTAGAAATTTGCTAGTTCTTATGACCTGGCCTGACTCGATCCAAATTGACACTTCTATATCTCATTTAGTTATTAACATAGTTAAACTTATTAAATAAACTATTTAACATAAGATTAGATGACACTAAAAAAAGTTTTACCCAAAACGAGAGTAAATTTTTAACGAGTATATGAAATCCCTTTTTTATATATATTGTTCAATTGCAAACTTTTTTTTTTTTGACGGTTCTTCAAATACAAACCTGTTTGCTTGCCAAAGAATAAAATATTTAAAAACCTAACCTGGGCTTGAAGCTGTTTAAATACTAATAAACAGGCCCTCTGATTATGTTCGAAAAAAAGGGGCCCTCTAACTTGCTATGTGGGCTTTATATGCTTCGGATTAAACGGACTATCAGGTCTGTGTGGTATGACATGTTACACAAGATACATGTTGTTAATGAAGACGTTCGGTGAGTGTACGGGTACACCAAGTAAATTTATTTGGTATAGCAGGTTATCCGGTTATCTTCTTCTTCTTCTTTTTAAAATTATGTCATAATTATTTTTTAAACCTAAAATTTTTATTTGAGTCTAGGCGTGTGTTTACTTGATATAGTAGGTTATCCGGTTTTCTTCTTTTTAAAATTGTGTCATAATTACTTTTTAAATTCAAAATTTTTGTTGACAAATTTAAGTATATATATAAATATTATTAATTAAAATTTGTAAGATTTTATATATATATAGTTAATTATCTGTGACAAAAAAGTATTTATAAAAATTTTTAGTTAAAATTTGTAGATTTTTTTATATATATAATTTTTTATGATAAAAAAATAGAAATGATCTAAATTTTGTGTGTGTGAATTTATATGTATATAAATATTATCAATTAAAATATATAATTTTTTTTATATTTATAACTATTTATAGTAATAAATAAATAAATGTGACATGTATTTTAAGTTACAAGTCATCAGTATTAATAATTAATTTAATTTTATGTCAAATCAACCATTTTAAGAGTTTGGTTCGTTGTTAATCACTAACTTGTAGCCCCAAAAATTTAAAGAATTAGAATAGCACCCGTGTGATGCATATATTTGTTCTGTTTAATGTTTGGAATAATATTAAAAATTATATAATAAATAAAATTAATATTAAGAAAAAAAGTTCTTATATCTTTATTTATAGAGAATATTTAGCTTACACGGGATACTATTAAAAGTAAAAATTATAAAATAATACAAACATAATAAAATAAAACTTAATTTCAATAATGATAGATTAAAATATAAATAAAAGATAAATTTATTATGTACAAAAACATTTTCTAAATTCAATTTCAAATGAAAATAAATAAATACATAAATAAATATCATTTTTTAAAATAAATATATTTATTATGAATGAGATACTGTTTTGTGTGCATAATAAACTTATTATGTACAAATGAAGTTTATTATGCACAAACTCATTGAAATTGAAAATAAATAAAAGATAAGTTTATTATGCACAAAAATATTTTTTAAATTTCATTTCAAATGAAAATAAATAAATATATTTATTTTAAATGAGATAATATTTTTCAGCGTAATAAACTTATCTTTTATATTTATTTATTTTCAATAATGATATTTTTTATTTATTTATTTTCAATAATATATATATATATATATATATATATATTTGTTTATTTTCATTCGAAATTAAATTTAGAAAATGTTTTTGTGCATTAACAAATTATCTTTTATTTAGAATTTAATCTATCATTGTTGAAAAGCATTAAATATATTTACATTAAAATATTATAGAATACACATAATATCATGAGTTTTAAAAAATATTATAAAACACAAACCCATGTGACTTTACGAAAGTTTTAAAAATTTCTGAGATGTTTTCATAGTTTTCTAATAATAATGTGTAATGAGATAAGAAGAATGGAAAATCATACCCAATATAGATGCAAGTTATGTATTTATATATGTAAGATGGGCTAACAATAAATGGGCTAGCAGTACATAGGCTAGCAATACAAAAAAAGGCACATACATAGTATTTACTATTAACACTCCCCCTCAAGTTGGATCATAAATGTTAATCATACTCAACTTGTTACAAAGATAATTGACCTGATTTCCGTTAAGAGCCTTCGTGAGTATGTCTGCTATCTGTTAACCAGTCCTGACATGCCCTATAGATATGAGTCCCTGTTGGATCTTCTCTTGAATGAAATGACAGTTAGCTTCTATGTGCTTTGTCCGTTCATGAAAAACTGGGTTTGAGGCAATGTGAAGGGCAGCCTGGTTGTCACACCATAGTCTCATAGGTAGAGAAACATTGAACCCAATCTCATTAAGTAAATGATAGACTCATAGTAATTCACAAGATGTTTGAGTCATTGCTCGATATTCGGATATGAAGTAGTAGCATGTTTAAAAAAACAAAATAAATTTTATAAGATATTTAATAAAATCAACACTTGACCTTGCTACTACATTTTGTTTTTTACTTTTTCAAGAGATCAAATTTCCTCCAAGGAACACACAATACCCAGAAGTTGATCTCCGATCTACAGGACACCCAGCCCAGTCTGCATCGGAATAACCTTCTAACCTGCAATGTCCATTGTCTCTATAAAGAATCCCACGACCTGGGGCTCCTTTCAAATATCTTAGTATATGTAGTACCGCATCCCAATGAGATTGTCGAGGAGATGACATGAATTGATTGACTACACTTACTGGGAAAGAGATATCTGGACTTGTCACAGTAAGGTAGTTAAGTTTGCCCACCAATTTCTTGTACCTCTTAGGATCTGATAGTAGATCTCCATTATCAGCATTGAGTTTCACATTTGGAACCATCGGAATATCACAAGGTTTGGTTCTCAACATGCCAACATTAGATAGTAAGTCAAGGAGATATTTTCGTTGTGAGAGGAAAATGCTCTTTTTGCTTCTACTTACCTTAATTCCCAGGAAATATTTTAGAGGACTAAGATCCTTTGTCTGAAATTTAGTTTGAAGGAAACTCTTGAGTTTTGAGATGCCTAAGAAGTTACTGTCTGTTATCACTATATCGTCAACATACACAACCATGAGGATGCATCCTCCCTCAGACTTTTTGTAGAAGACCAAGTGGTCATAGCTACTCCTTTTCAGGCCGAAATTCACAACAACTTTACTCAATCTCCCAAACCAAGCCTGGGGGGATTGTTTCAACCCATACAAAGAGTGTCTCAGCCGACAAACTTGCCTAGACTCCCCCTGAGTAACAAAGCCAAGCGGTTGCTCTATATAGATTTCCTCCTGTAAATCACTATGAAGAAAGGCGTTTTTAACATCAAGCTGGTGCAAGGGTCAGTGATGAGAGCAGCTAACGAGGTAAATATGCGAACAGAGGCCAATTTGGCCACAGGAGAAAAGGTCTCTGAGTAATCAATACCATAAGTCTGAGCATAACCCTTGGCCACCAGCCGAGCCTTTAAACGAGCAATGGTACAATCCGGATTGACTTTAACAGTGAACACTCACTTGCACCCAATGACACACTTACTAGAAGGAAAGGAAACGAGATCGAACGTCTGGTTATGTTCCAAAGCAAGCATTTCCTCCTCTATGGCACAACGCCACTCATCATGAGCCTGAGCCTCATCAATATATTTGAGAACTGTGACAACATCAAGAGAGGCAATAAAAGATTGAGAGGAAGGGGAAAGATGGTCATAATGAATAAAGGTTGCAATAAGATGGTTAGTGACACAAGAACGTTTACCTTTATGAAGGGCAATAGGAAGATCTAGAGTCGGATCCTGTGACAAAGAGGTGGATGGAGGTGAAGTGTCTACTGAAGAGTAATGTACATCAATGGGTGCAGTACCGGTAGGGAGAACACAAGTCCGGAGAGCGTACACCTGTCGGATGGGCGACAAATGTGGAGGACAAGATGGAACGGGAACACCAGAGGAAGGATGTGATGCAGAATCATGAGACCGAAGGTTGTGATAAACAAGAATTTCTTCATCTTCCTCAACAACTGGAGGAGGAGGCTGAACAAAGAATAGAGTAGACTCAAAGAAAGTGACATCAGCGGACACAAGATACCGTCCCAAATCAGGAGAGAAGCATCTGTATCCTTTTTGATGGCGAGGATAGCCTAAAAAGACACACTTAAGTGAGCAGATGTAGCTTGGAAACTAGAGGCCGACTATCCTACACAAAACATTGACAACCAAAAATACGAGGAGGTAGAGGAAACAGAGATTAAGAAGGAAAAAGTACAAAATGAGCAACTTGGTCCTATAAGACAGAAGATGACATCCGATTAATTAGAAAACAAGCAGTAGAAACGGCATCAGCCCAAAAAACTTTAGGAACAGAGATATGAAGTAACAAGCATCGAGCAACTTCCAAAAGATGCTTATTTTTGCGTTTAACAACTCCATTATACTGAGGAGTAACAGCACAGGAGAATTGGTGGACCATCCCATGTTGAATCATATAGGAAGTGAATTCATGAGAAAAAAAATTCTTTAGCATTATCACTGCGAAAGACACGCACAGAGATGCTAAATTGGGTTTTAATTTCAGAGCAGAAAGCGGTAAATATAGAAAATAATTCAGAACGAGATTTCATAAAATATAACCAAGTCATTCTTGAAAAGTCATCCACAAAAGTTACAAAATACCAAAAACCAGACTTATAAGTAATTGGACACGGACCCCAAATATCATAATGAACTAGCTCAAATGGGGACGCAGCCCGCTTATTGACTCGTGAGTGGTAAGGACTCCTATGGTGTTTAGCCAACTGACATGACTGACATTCTAAAATAGATAGATGACTCAAATTAGGACATAACTTTTTTAAAAATTGTAGAGACGAATGACCCAAACGACAATGAAGTTAGAGATGATCAACCACACCCGAACAAGCAGCAGGCACCGGTTCTTGATCTGGACAGCACTCAAGGATGTACAGGCCGTTCTGCTCATGACCCCTACCAATCACCCTCTTCATCCCAAGTTCTTGAAAGACACAATAATCAAGGAAGAAGTGAACACTACAATTAAGTGACCGAGTAATCTGACTAACAGAAAGTAAATTAAATGAAAATTGATTTAAACATAAAACTCGAGAAAGAGGGAGGGCAGAGGTGGGAGACGCAGTGCCACTCTCAATGACAGGAGCAGCGGAACTATCAGCTAAAGTAACACTAGGAAGATGAAGGGAGGGGGTAAAGCATGTAAGAGTACCTGTCTGGCCAGTCATGTGGTCAGAAGCCCCTGAATCAATGACCCAGTTACGGGAAAGTGATGATAAGCATGCAGTAGGATTACCTGTATGAGCAACAGAGGCAACAAAAGGAGATGGTGGAACAGATCGAGAGGCTTGAAACTGAGTGTATTGAGCAAACTCGTCTATTGTCACAGGCCTGACTGATGGGTTGGTAGGAGGAATGCCTTTATCAGTAGCAATATGAGCAAAACACTGCGGATTGGACTGATTTTTTTGTTGAAGTTTCCAACAATTCCACTTAATATGACTAGGTTCCTTACAATAACGACTAATAAGTGGTTCTCCAGGATCCTGTCCTCTACCACCACTACCCCGTGGATCTCCAGTATCACGACCACCACCTCGTCCACCACGAGAACCACTACGACCACCACGGGAACTGTCCCATCGAGAATTAGAACTCACCAAAGTAGAGGCCTCACTCGAGGCTAAGGGATGAGACTTGGAAAGCTCACGAGCAACTCGGAGAAGGCAAGAGTATACATCTTTCAAGGTCAAACTACTAGAACCGGTCAAAATCTAAGTTCGGGCCGTACCAAATTCACCACGCAGCCCTGACAAAAAACACATCACTGCCAACTGCTCTCGCCGAGCCTGCATCTCCTACACATCCGAAGTGATAGGTAATAATGTGTTCAATTCTTCAAATAAGCGTTTGAATCATGTATAATAGTCACTAAGAGATTCATCCTTCTGATTAGCATGATACAGATCCTGTGTCTTCGTATATAGGAGGGATAAATCATCGGCACCTGAGAACAAATAGTAAAGGTACTGTCATAATTCCTTGACAGTGGTGCAATGGGTGGTAATATCATCAACCCGAGGATCCAGGGTCCTCTGAATTAGTGAATATAAATGCATATCTTCCCGAATCCACATATCCTTAGTTGTTTCATCCCGCGGACTGTCTTGGGTGAGATGGTCTTCCTTCCTGTGACCTTTCAAGTACATCAGAATTGCCTTCTTCCACTGAGGGTAGTTAGAACCATCACCATCAAGCTTTCGGTCAGTAATTTTAATGTTGGAGGGAATCACCTTAGCCCGAACATTAGTGGAGGTAGTGTCGGAAGCTCTACTCTTGCTGCCTGTACCCACAATCTCAGAGTTTTCGTCACCCATACTCATAAGCACAACAAATCAACCTAGAATGAGGGAAAAGATCACTAATAGCACGTCAAACGGGCTTGGAAGACCACAAACAATGCAGATCGCGCCAACCTGAGCAGAACAACCCAGAAACAGCGCGAAAACGCCGAAATCATCTCACCGGAGACGTCACCGGACCTCCGCCCGCCAGCAAATGACTCCCAACCGCCGGTCGCACCTCTCTGTGGCAGGCGAACTCCATGCCAACCACCCACGAAGGATGGGTGTTCTCCACGCTCTGTTTTGGGCGATTTTCTCCACAAACATCACCCAAACGGCGCCCTTTCTGCGTCACTGGCACCACCCACCACCTCGCCAGCCCTCCCTCGGCGCCGAACGGCCTCACACCGGCACTCCCTGCCGGCTGGAGCTAGAAGCTAAGCGGCAGTCACATTGGGGGCTGCCCTAGATCTGAAAACGCAGTGCTCTGTTTTTCTTTTTTTGTTAAAAGCTGAGAGATAAGAAAAAAAAAAGTTAGAGCCTAACTCTTGATACCATGTAATGAGATAAGAAGAATGAAAAACTGTACTTAATAGTCAATATAGGTGCAGGTTATGTATTTATATATGTAAGATGGGCTAACAGTATATGAGCTAGCAATACAAAATAAAGCACACACATAATATCTACTCTTAACATAATGAAATTAAGTTTTATTTTATCATGTTTGTATTATTTTATAATTTTTTACTTTAAGAACATAACTATGTGTTTAATTTAAGAAACTAATGCTATCATAGTTGCTTTCGTCATATGTAATTTAATATGTTTATTTATTTTTAGTAATTAAGATATATGAGTTTAATTAAAATATTTAATTTAAAAATAATTATATTATGACTATTATTTATCATTGAGATTCCAATTTTTTTTATCATATCTTTCCTTTATTTTTGAGCATGATAATATTGAACAGTCACGTAATATCATACACAATCAATGTATGATAATAAAGGAAAATAAAAAGGAGCAATTTTTTGGTAATAACTTAAAAGCAGTAATTTTTTATTTATGATAATAACTCATGTCAACTAATTCTTTTTGAATTGATGCATTTTTCTTTCCTAACTCATGTTATTAATAAAGATTGCGGATCAAAGGATATATA
Organism: Ormosia semicastrata; assembly: GCA_029884595.1. NCBI lineage: Eukaryota > Viridiplantae > Streptophyta > Magnoliopsida > Fabales > Fabaceae > Ormosia > Ormosia semicastrata. Next base: position 6,922,864 of record JAQQTO010000046.1, on the reverse strand, counting down.
CCTAATTAATGGTTAGAAATTTTCAAATAATTGTAGATGATATTATATATGTAATTAAATGTAAAATAATTTAAAACAATTGATTCCATTTTTTATCATATTTTTCTTTATTTTTGAGTATGATAATATTGAACCGTCACGTTAAACAATTTAAGATATCCCTAAAGCAAAATTTCAAACTTCAATGATGTTTCAACAATTTTTTTTTTTTACTTATAATCAAGTCACATCAAGGTAAAAAACATAGACATGCAAATGCTCAATAGCATAAATAAACTAACCTTCACAATAGAGTGTTTAGAATTGAAAATTAAGCGAATTATTGTAAAAGCCTTATAATTCAAGTGTTTAAATAATATGAGTGAAGAAATCATTGACAAATACTTTAAAGGAATTAATGATTGAAACAAAGGCTTGAAAAGGTAAGAAATTACATTAACTAATTGAGAGAAATTGATTATGGAGGATTTAAATTCATACAAGCGTTGACATACAATAGTAGACACCTAATCAATTACATTTAGTAATAATAGATAATTTCACTCTTTTCAAATTTTTTATTTCTACTATATGATATTTATAGCATAAACGGTATCAGATCTCTATCAAATCAAATTAAGGGATACTATAATCAAGATATAATGAATATAATCAATATCATGAAAAAATTTAAAAAATTTATCAAATGAAAACCCCAGTAAAATGTTTGCTAAGAGGAACATTGTCAACACTTTATTGTTAATAACTTATGTATAAATTCTAAATTTTTATTTATTTTTAAATTTTTTATTTTTTTCCAACGTGCCATTTTTTTTAATATGACGACATATATACGCTTTTCATTTAAATTATAGCATGATATGCCATATGAAAATTATTGAAAGTATGTATTTGTTACATGTCAACGTTTTATATATGTACTGTCATGTCAGAGTGACACATATTATGATTTTAAGACATATATTTTTTTTATATATTATATAATAATGTTGGCAATACGAGTTAACTCAATTAGTAAAATAAGAATATTTTTAATTCTCTTAACCAATCTTCATAATAATCTTTCCAAGTACTAAATGAAAAATATATTGAATATTTTTCATGTTCCCAATATAGTACATTTATTTTTTTATTTAATATTTTTTAAAAATATTAAAAGAATTATTAAAATGATATAACAAACCTTGTAAAATAAATAACAATTGATAAAGAAAAATATTTTTTCTGATGATTTTTTATTAGTAGATCATTTATAAGTTTTATTATAAGTGTAAGTATATATCATTATAAATTCTCGTTAAAGTGTGTGGCATATATTAGCTTTATAATGGAAGTCTATAATAACTTATCCTCCCTTAAACTTTTTTAATATTTAAAAAAAGAAAAAATATTAATCAAACATGCATATTGCATACGAGCAGAGTAGGACAAACACATGCATCTAATATTGACAATTAGGTTAACCTATACGTAGTTAAACACACGTTGGTTTAAAAGTTTGCATAAAAAAAATTCATTATATTGACTTTTTTTTATTTTTTATAAAATAGTTATTCAACATTGATATAAACACAAACATTAGAGGTCGCAAAAAAAACACAAACATTAGAGACATAATACTAAAATAGTAGCTTCTATGCTATCCTTCTTCCATGCGCATGGTTACATTATTTTGAAATAATAAAAAATTGATATTGTATTTATATTTAATTATCAATTATTAAAAAATTACGAATGATTGTGATAATTTAACTTGTTATTTTAAAATAACTAGTATTTTGTATCTATGTAAATTGTAATGCACGAGATAATTCAAAAATTGTTAAAATAAATAAGAAAAATTGTATTTAGCCTAAAGATATGACATCTCAGATGATTTAGATGTATTTGATTGAGTTATAATTAGTAGAATCTATAATGAGAGACTTACTCAAAATCATTATTTTGTTTTCATTAATTGGCTTTTTTCGTGTAATGATAATCAAATTATGTAACTCTTCTCAATAAATATATTTTTATATGACATTCTAATAAATAAATAATTTATATAATTTCAAATAATTTTAATTTTTGATTCTATAATTTTTTTCTTTTAATATTAATTTTTATGTGTTTATTCATTTAAATGTTTTATCAATTTATTATTAAGAATATACTAAGTTGACCTCTAATATCAAATTATACTAACAAAATAATCTTAGATAGATAGATATTACAATGATAAATAAAAAGAAAACTTGCTAAAAAATTGAAATTACAATTTAAGTAAACTAAATAAAATAACACATTAGTTAAACCAATCAATTGACATATGACTTCTTAAGTTCTTTAATCTTATTCTCTTTTACAAATTCAATTTATTTTAATGTGACACATAATTATAGTTTGTTTATTACATATGCTCCATTAATGCTTCCATTGAAACTAGTTTCTTCCATTATTTGTCTGCAGATACTATCTTAATTCTTGCAAATAATTTTATTAAAAACATCAATGAAATCTCAATGTTATATGATACGAGTTTTCAATTGTACTTAAATGATTTTACTAAGCAAACTTTATTATAAATCTGAATTTTTTAATTAATTTTATCATATCTTCTTGTAAAAATTTTATTTGATATACATAAATATTAATATATTCGCATTGAAAGTTTTAAATGTCAGAAAATATAAATATAAAATATATTATATATTATATATTATATATATGAACAAACAATTTTAAAAAACACTTAATAAATTCTTAATTTTCTCATAATAAATTACATTTAATTAATTTTACTATATTTTCATGCAAGATTTTTTACTCTTGTGTGATGTATATATTGAAGCTTTCTAAATAATATAGAATAAATATATATGAATAAATATAGTAATTGAAAATATAATTAATTAATTTAGGATAAAAGAAATGTATACAATATATAATATCGAGACACTTACAAATATTTTGAGATTTTAAGATCAATCATGAATGAAAATAATTAATAATGTAGTCAACTAAAGATATGTGAGAATTGAAATTCTTTTGAATATGAATTAGAATACAAATGTATATATGTCAATGTAATATATATGTAATTATAAATTTATATATTTATATGTATGAGTAATAAATTTAATTTAACTTTGGCGATACATGTATACCTTTATTTTAAATTGCAACATAAGATGTCACATAACTTGATTATTGAAATCATATATTTATTAAATGTTAAATTTTTAAACATATTATTTTATATCGAATAACACATATCAAAATATGAAGATTATATATTCTCTTTATATATATATATATATATGATATACAATATAGAAACAATTTATAAAAATATTCAAGTTAAACAATTAGGAGGAAAGACGTAATATTATACACTTGAAAAGATTATTTCTTTTGTGCTTTAATTTTAGTTTTTCAAAATAAGAAAACTAAAATCCTTACCTAATGCCTTATCCTCATGAATAAAGATTAAGTGTAGGACTATTAACACATTTTTTAAAGGTGTTAATTAAATGAGAGAAAGTGATAAAAAAAAATAAATATGATAAATGATATTGAAAAAAATATAAAAAGAAGTGTATACACTGTTAATGGTAAGAATATCAAAGTTATATCCTCATTCCCAAAAGGCCAAGTCACACCATTAAGCAAGCAAACCTTTCTCCCACACTCTAGGAGGAAGAAATTTTTTCTTTCATGAAACATCTCATTCATATTATTGTTATACTCTTTTTCTCTCGCTTCACCTTTTAGTGTATGTTTGGATACCAATTGAAAACTCATTTGTAGCTTACAACGTAAGTTTGCAATTCTCGAACAATTCAAAATTTTGTTTGGATATTTGTTAGTTTGTATTGTTTGAACAAATTTTTTATCTCAAACGGACGTTTGATCAAAAATATGAATTTTGTTCATTGAAGTTCATTTTTTACTGACGTTTATTTTATCAAACTCACTTTTAAGATAAAAGTTCTTAAACATAAATTACGTTACTACAAACTCACTTTTAACTAAACTTAAGTTTATAAATATATTTTCAACTAAACTTAAGTTTACTAACTATAATCTAAATACACACTTAAAAATCAATGGTACACATCCACATCGAGGAAGAAAAAATTCTTCTTCCAAGTGGAGATAGAATTTTCATGGGAGCCAACTTCACGTTCCAACTTAGTCACCTCACTTACCATCTCATCTCACTCCTACCTTCTTCATTGCCAATCTCTGCTGCCACTTGCCACCCAATAAGCTCACCTACCCATTGATTATAAAATTGAAATTGATTTTACCTAATTTGATTTATAAATCAAAATTTATATTTAGAACTTATTATAAAAAATATGATTTGAATTAATTTGATATACTCCGAACACCTTAAACTGGAAATTGATTTTATTTTATTTTATTATTTTCAATTTTACCCTTATGAGAATCGAGATGTAATTAGTAAAAATAAAATCATCTATTTATTAAAATTAAATCAGATATTATCATATTTGATAGGATTTTTAAATCAAAAGTAATGAAAATTATTAAATTTTAAAAATTAAATGATTTCTTTTTATTTAAAATTATAAACACAAAATTTCATATATTTTTTTGTCATTTTTAACATTCTAAATACACTATACAAGAATGAACACATTCCATATTTTGAAATGCCTTTCTTTTGCACCTGAATCTAAAGTCTCAACAAATAAACTTATTATAGGTAGAAATTAAAATATAGATTGATCAGTTTTTATATTACAAATTGAATGTATTTTCATATCTCTTTGAAAAACAAATTAATAATTTCTATCATTTAAAGTTGTTAGTTAGCTCAACTAGTAAAATCTTTTGTAAGAATCTATAAGGTTTTTCATATATGCTCTATCTGACCAAATCAATTAATAGTTTCTATCATTTTTTTTTTGAAAATACATAAAGAATTGCACATGCTTTTTTTTTCTACGAGAAGAATTGCGCCATTTTACTTATTATTTTAAAAAGTATAAATATACGTATGAAAAATAGTGGCAAGAAAAGAAAAGAAAAAACATATCACCCTTTTTGTGCATGCTAAACTTCCGTAGAAGAAAAAATGGAAAGGAAAACTATATATATGCCACTAAAGCCATGGCCTCAAGGCACCTCGCACCTACACCTACGCGCAAGGAGCGCCTAGGAAAGAAAACGCAAGGTCCCGTCCTCAGTTTTTGCTTCCCCACTCACTAGGCACACAATTTCATAGACATAAAATCATTTGGTCCTCTGAGCAAATCAACCCAAAGCCAGCCTATTGAGGCATTGGGTTTGACAAGAAAGAGGAAGGATTCCGTTTTTCTCAAAAGGATTCCTTTCCTTCTTTCTTCATTTTTTTTTCTTGTTTATGTCAGTGTCTCCTATAGGTACGTGACAAGGTACCGGGGACTAAATATTCCTTCCAATCCATGAGGAAACTGTGTCCTAATTTTGACAAGGCAGATGGGTTGGAGACTGTCCTTGAGGTGCCTATTCCTGAGGAGATGTTGACCAGCATGGGGACCAATGGGTTCAACCGTTGGCAGAACCTGCGAAGTATCATGAATGCGCAATCTGCTGATAAGTCGTCCCATCTCTCAACACCCTCAAACAATGAATTCATGCCATTGCTCAAGCTTGTGGGTGCTCCCCTTGTTCCTCTTCAGGTTCAATCCGATCACACTTTGACTCGCCCCCTCAAAGATTGTTCCATCGTAAGCATTATCAACCTTTTAATTTCCTTCTTCCTTACGGAGAAATATAAATATTTTAGTAACAAACATATAGGCGTTAGTGGCTTAGTGCATCACCAATATGTTGAGCATGAGCCAATGCCTAAAATTATTTGATCTTTTCACTTTTTCTCCTGAGTAATTTAAATTTGATCTATTCAATTTGCCATAGTACTAAAGTGTATAAACTGTATATACAACCTGCATAATCTGATGGAGGGCATTCGTCATTATGATAGCCCATCTATATCACGCAGTTCTACTATGTGCCTTGGTTAATTTTGCTTGAGATTGTGATTTTCTCCAGACATATGAACCTTTTAGAATGTTAAAATATAGAACTTTGATAATGGATGACCATCCACCGTCTCAAAACCCTTAGACGCCCTCATTCATTCATGCGTAGAACCAACATAAAATCGGGTTTTTCTTCTTTCTGTAAATAACTTGGAATTGATTATAGTTTTTTTATTATTGATTTTTTACTTTGTTTAATAGAATTGATTACAATTTGAAAAATTCTTAAGTATTCTTAGAACAAGATATTTTAACGATATAAAACAAGAAAAATGTCTTATTCTAAAAGTATTTAAGAATCTCTCGACCTTCATATGAATAATTTTATATAGCGTTATAATCAATATACATCAATTAAACCTTTGTTTTTCCCTCCTAATTAGTCAACATCTTGATTAGAAGAGGTACATTCTGTCATAGTGTCATATTCCTTATAAACATGCTTTATTCTTCTTGAATAACAATAGTTTTTCATTGAATGGGCAGAAAGACTCAACTGCCAAATACATAGTTCAGCAGTACGTAGCTGCCACTGGAGGAGTAGCTGCATTGAATTCACTGAAAAGTATGTATGCAGTGGGACAAGTGAGAATGCATGTGTCGGATCAGATGCGTCAAGTTGATGATAGCGTTCAACCAAGAGGCAGTGCTGAAGTAGGAGGCTTTGTGTTATGGCAAAAGAACCCAGATTTGTGGTGCTTGGAATTGGTTGTTTCCGGTTTCAAGGTTAGTGCTGGCAGTGACGGGAAGGTAGCCTGGAACCAATCTTCTTCTCAACCTTTTCATGCAAACAAAGGCCCTCCTAGACCCCTTCGCCGCTTCTTCCAGGTAATATAAATATATACATACATAGCTAATAGCTTCCTCAGTCAAATTGGTACATAAATGCTTAATTATATCTTAAATCATCAAATGTTTTTTATCTTATTTATTTGTTCATATGTGCTTGTTATTATCAGGGGTTGGACCCAAGGTGTACAGCTAACTTGTTCCTAGACGCTGAATGTGTAGGAGAGAATACCATTAACAACGAAGTTTGTTTCATACTCAAGTTACAAACTGAACAACACATCCTCCAAGCACAAAGCACGTCCCATACTGAAATTGTGATGCACACTGTATTAGGATACTTTAGCCAACGCACGGGACTACTTGTCAAATTCGAGGACACCAAGTTGGTAAGAATGAAGCCTGTTAAAGGAAAAGAGTCTGTATTTTGGGAAACAAACATCGAGTCTATGATTGAAGATTATAGATATATAGATGGCATTAACATAGCGCATGGTGGGAAGACGGTTGCCACACTTTGTAGGTATGGTGCGGCACATAATCACAAGAGGATGATTGAGGAAACATGGAGTATTGAAGAGGTTGATTTTAACATTTTTGGGTTGTCAATGGATTGCTTTCTGCCTCCCTCTGATCTTGAGAGAGAACAGGATGGTGCAGAGCAAGCAGTGGGAATGGGTTAGGATTTTACTTCAATTTTCGTCCTTTTACTCCCTCAACTTCTCAACTATAGGAATTGTACATACTACATAGACAAGTATAGGTGAATGAAATGTCTTATACTTTATCCTATACTTGGAAGGTCTGTGATTCATTTTTTTTTTTTGACATGGAACTTTTGGGTGACATAAAATGCATTTCGTTTGAAAAATATTCAGTTGGATTCACAATTTTCATCTAGAAATAGTCGGATAAACAAGTTAGCTAGTTGAGTTCAAATACCAACATATGTGAGTTTGAGTAAATGAGTTCAAGTTTTTTAAGTATATAATATTATATTTGATTTTGAGATTTATATGTATATGAGAATAATATTGTTTAGAGGAATTCTCATTTAACTGTTTGATTGTATCTCAAAAGATGAATCTCTCACTTATCAAATAAAAAATATTAAAAAAAAAAGAATTCAAAAATTATAAATTGATTAAATAATTCCTGTTTTGGACCGTGATCCGAGATCTAGCTCCATGGATCAACCCGGCATGAGCACTACCGGACTCTCCTAGCTGGCGTAGAGGAAGACTCACGACGTATTCCGGACCACGGATTACGGCCTTTGAGCAGTATCAGTATATGATATCGTGATTGATAGATTCGCGCAGAGGATGAATTCCTAAATATCCGTAACTGTCAATCATCAACTTACGATATTATAGGATTGACAGATATCCTTAATGGTTAGATACTTTCCATATCTTAATCCCAGGTTTACAGGGATATATCTGATAATAACGGGAAGGCAATCCGCATTAGGATACTAATCCTAAATTACCTGCATTCAGTATTCGATAAGAATCCCATTAGGATTTTGTACACGCTCTATAAATACGAGGCTAAGTCATCTCAGTAAGGTAACTAAAAACCTAATCCCTAAAACTTTGTTGTGCACTGCCTGACTTGAGCGTTGGAGTCCATTTGCAGGTACACAACCCCCTTGTGTTACGAGTCCAGCTGCTGCGCGAAGGGAGAATCCACCGTAACGTGTCTATCTCAGGTACCCTCTGAATCCACTTCAGAACATTGGCGCCGACTGTGGGGACCATAAATTTCTAATCCCACCCAATCATGGTCAATACGAGGCAAAACTCCAGAAGAGACGCTGCTCAAGCCTCTGTCAACCGGAGACAAGATCCCGACATGCAACGTCCGCCACCACCACTGCCTCCACTCGTGGCTCAAACCTCTGCTGTGAGAAATCAGGCACCCGGATCAGGAAGCCGACGTGATGGGCACTCTACCTCCTTTTCTGAGGAGTCTCTCAACCCATCATGTAGGATTTCTGTCAGGGAAAGACTTGAATTCCCAGCTCAGAGAGGCGATCAGAGCCTTCAAGAGCGCAGGATTCCAGTGCACTAACGTTTGGGAATCCCGAACAACGAGTTTGATGATCGTGCATCCTGCTCTGAACGCACACATCAAACTCGAGGTTCCCAACGCCAGTTTCAAGATATGTTGCAGCAACATATGAACTTACTCAACGATCAATTCAGGAGGCTAGAGGACATGCAGCGCACCATGCATGAAAATCAACCCAAGCCGCGCCGCCATGATAGACAGACCGACGTGGAAAATAACAGAAGGATGGCCCACGCTGATGACGGAATTTCCTATGCTGGGGACAATAACCGGAATCGAGGAACTATGGAACAACCTTTCTCCGACCAGCTCATGGAATTCCGGGTTCCGAGGAATTTCAAGTTTCCTCCAAACCTTGAAATTTACGACTGGACCACGGACCCCCAGGAACACATAAACGCCTACGAGCAGTCCCTGTGTTTCTATGGTGGATCCATGGAACTGTTGTGCTGAGCCTTCCCTCTCTCCCTCAAAAAGGGAGCCCTCAGATGGTTTACCAGCCAACCACAGGGAGCCATTGTGGATTGGTCGGACCTCAAACAGCGTTTCCTGCTGCAGTACACCATGAGCAAGGAGCAACCAAAATCCATTGAATCCCTGGCTAAGATCCGCCAGGGAAAGGACGAGAGCCTTCGGGATTACGTTAGGCGCTTTATGGCTGCCTGCACAAATGTAGAAAACTTTGAAGACAGAATAGCCTTGCATTATGCAGGAGCGGTCTCCGGATAGGCTCCGATTTCTTCAAGTTCTTGGCAAAAAAGAAGCCGGACAATCTTACCGACTTCCAGAAACGATCTGAGAAGTACGTTTACTTGGAGGAAGCAACAGAAGACCATAGGAGGTGGGACAAAGGTGAGCCTTCTCACCAAAAGGCCAACCAGAATTCCTCAAGGTCACAACCCCCAAAGGGTAGCCCACCACGGGGAAACTACGCTGACTACACTCCTTTGAACACACCCCGGGAAACAATCTTGAGGGAAATAATGAACATGGAGTTTCAGAACATCCGGAGGCCGCCTCCTATCAAGAAGCACAAGCAGAAGGATCATTCCAAGCATTGCACATGGCATAAAGCCTATAGCCACGACACAGAGGATTGCTATCAGTTGCGCGATGCCATTGAATTTCTAATCAAGGCCGGACGCCTGCAGCAGTATATCCTCCTAGTACAAAACAACGAAGGGGATAATAGGCGCAGAGACAGCAGACGTCGAAGCCTGTCCCCTACACGCAGAAGAAGGACAAGAAGCCCTAGGAGAAGATCCCAGACTCCTCCTCGTCGAGATAACAGCGATCGACAGGGTCGAGCCAGGAACACTCCCCCTGTCGATAACGACGACCACCGCGCCGAGCCCAACAGGACGATCCATACCATCGCCGGTGGCTTTGCCGGAGGGGGATCCTCCAATGGAGCTCGAAAGAAAGCCCTTAGAATGACAGTCTTTAGCGTGGTCCACTCAGAGCTAAGAACACAAGCAGAGAATAGAAAAGCGCCTCTCATTACTTTCTCAGATGAAGACTACGGCAGAATAATCCCAGATCACGACGACCCACTTGTCATATCCGGGGTAATTTCCAATGCTGAAGTTCGACGAATTTTTGTCGATCAAGGGAGTTCAACTGACATCATGTTCCTAGATCTCTATCAGAAGTTAGAGCTCCCGCAATCCGACTTGACTCCCCACGTTGGAGAACTGACGGGTTTCACCGGTGAGAAGATCACCCCGGTCGGATACTACGAAATCCACCTGACTCTCGGATCATCTACACTATTCAGAACTGTCAAGGTAAAGTTCCTGGTTGTGGACTGCCCCTCGGCTTATAACATCATCCTGGGCCGTCCTTCTCTCAACGCCCTCGGAGCGGTGGTATCCACCACCCACCTCATGATGAAGTTCCCCAACAAGAACAATGACGTCGTCACTGTAAAAGGCGACCAAATTGCAGCCAGGAAGTGCTATAATGAGAGTTTGAAGATCTGTAAAGTGCCTCGGAGGTCGAACCCTGTAGCATCCACCCCGACTATCGACTAGGTTAACATCTTAATGACGGAGCTGGACGTCAGAGAAGAGATCCGGGATACCCGACCCCAGCCCGAAGGTGAACTGGAGCCCCTTCAACTCGGGACCAACCCTGAACAGATCACCAAGATCGGAGCTCGTCAGGGTGAAAAAGAAAAATAGCAACTCTCAGAACTCTTGTTGAAAAAGAAAGATCTTTTCACTTGGACTTCCTCCGACATGCCTGGACTCGACCCCAGTTTCATTTGCCACCGATTGTCGATTAAAGAAGGTACCAAGCCGGTCGCGCAAAAGAAGAGGAAGGTCGGACCCGAGAGGCAGCAAGTCGTCGAGGACCAAGTTAAAGAGCTACTAAATGGCAACTTCATCAGAGAAATCTCATATACCACATGGCTCTCCAACGTAGTTTTAGTAAAAAAGTCCAACGGAAAATGGAGGATGTGCGTAGATTACACCGACCTGAATAAAGCCTGTCCCAAGGACCCATATCCACTCCCCAATGTGGATAAATTAGTGGATGGCTCCTCGGGGTTCAGATGGCTCTCATTCATGGACGCATATTCCGGGTACAACCAAATTTCCATGTACGCTGGGGATGAGGATAAAACCGCTTTCATTACCGACAGGGCGAGCTACTGCTACAAGGTCATACCTTTCGGCCTAAAGAATGCAGGAGCCACCTACCAGAGGATGATGAACAAGGTTTTTGAAAACCAAGTGGGAAAGATGCTAGAAGTCTACATAGATGACATGATAGTAAAGACCCCGTACAGCAGATCGCACACGGTGGACCTCGAGGAAGTATTTGCACAAATTAGGAAGTACAACATGAGGTTAAACCCGGAGAAGTACGCTTTCGGGGTCCAGGCCGGTAAATTTTTGGGGTTCATGCTAACTCATAGAGGGATTGAAGCCAATCCGGATAAATGTCAGGCCGTCCTCAACATGAGAAGTCCCCGGAACGTCAAAGAGGTACAACAGCTTACGGGGCGCATAGCGGCCCTCACAAGATTCTTAGCTAAAGCCGCTCACAAGTCTCTCCCCCTGTTCAAATTGCTCAAGAAGGGAAAAAACTTTGAATGGACTCAGGAGTGTGAAGATGCCTTCACGTCATTAAAAAACCTTTTGTCCTCCCCTCCTATCTTGACAAGGCCGGACACCGGAGAGATGCTCTACTTGTACCTATCCGTCCACGACGAGGCCGTAAGTTCAGTCTTAATCAGAGAAACCAACGAAGGACAGAAGCCTGTCTACTTCGTAAGTAAGGTCCTCCAGGGCCCTGAGCTTCGATACCAAAAGGTTGAGAAAGTTGCTTTTGCGCTCATTATCACCGCAAGAAGACTTCGACAATACTTCCAATGCCACCCAGTGGTGGTAAGAACCGACCAACCAATCCGACAGGTGCTACACAAGCCAGAACTGACCGGCCGAATGATTGTGTGGTTGATCGAACTCTCAGAGTTTGGAATCACATACGAATCACGACTGGCAATAAAAACCCAAGCGTTGTCGGACTTCCTGGCGGAACTCACAACAGACAACGGTGACCATATGAAAGCCTTCTGGACCATTTTTGTCGACGGATCGTCGAACCCCAAAGGAAGCGGGGCCGGAGTGATTGTCGAAAACTCGGAAGGCTTGACCTTGGAACACTCCCTAAAGTTTGAATTCCCGACTTCAAACAATCAGGCCGAGTATGAGGCCTGCATCGCCAGCTTACTAATGGCAAAGGACCTGGAGGCAATGCGGATCACGCTTTGCAGTGATTTCCAGCTAGTAACCTCCCAAATCCGAGGCGAATATCAAGCCAAAGAACCCCTCCTGCAGAAATACTTGAACAAGGTCCAGGAACTTTTGAAAGGCTTAGAAGAAGTCAAGATAGAGCACATTCCAAGGGAACAGAACTCCAGAGCAGACCTTTTGTCTAAACTGGCCAGCACGAAGAGCCCCGGCAACAACCGGTCTGTAATCCAAGAAACCCTCTCCCAACCCTCCATCACGGATCACAGCATATTCCAAGTGGAGGACCATCAGCCATATTGGATCACTCCTATACTGGGCTATCTGCAGCATGGGAAGTTACCGTCGGACCCGAAAGAGGCCTCCCGATTGATAAGGACGTCGGTCAGATAAACTATTTACAACGGCCGTCTATATCGACGTGGTTTCTCCTCCCCTCTTCTAAAGTGCTTAACCCCCAAAGAAGCAGAATACGCCCTAGCTGAAGTTCATGAAGGAAGCTGTGGTCACCACTTGGGAGCCAAAGCCCTAGCCCAAAAGTATTAAGGGCGGGATTCTATTGGTGACAATGGAAGTGACTCTCATGCACATGTTCAAACTTGCGACAAGTGCCGGCGTCATGCGAGATCATTTTCAAGCCCCTTCAAGAATTGTTCATGACGTCTGTTCCTCTCGGCCTTTTTACGGTGGGGTATGGACATTTTGGGGCCGTTCCCTCGTGCCCCGGCGCTTTAATAGTTGGTGGTAGCAGTGGACTACTTCACTAAGTGGATCGAGGCCGAACCCCTGATCACCATCACTTCGGCGCGAATTCAGAAGTTTACTTGGCACCATATTATCACCAGGTTTGGCATACCAGAATCGGTAGTCACAGATAACGGTACCCAGTTCAAAGACAAAGTTTTTGAAGAGCTACTAGCCGGATTGAAAATAAAACACTACTGTAGCTCCGTCGAGAACCCCAGAACAAATGGACAAGCCGAGGCCGCTAATAGAATCATCATGCGATGCTTAAAAAGGAGGCTCGACGAAGCCAAAGAAAATTGGGTCGAGCAACTTGACCATGTTCTCTGGGCATACCGGACCACTCCTCATTCCACGACGGGAGAAACCCCTTTCAAGTTGACCTATGGTTGCGAGGCCATGATCCCGGTAGAGATAGGGGAACCCAGTTGGCGCTACCAACAGTTCTCATCCGACAGCAACCCTGGTCTAATCAGAGAGGACCTAGACTTGCTCGAAGAAAGAAGAAACGTGGCTCACATACGGATGCCGTCCTCGCGTAAGACACGCGTGCACAACAAGAAAGTGGTCCCAAGAAAATTCTAGCCCTATGATCTAGTGCTCGGAAAGCCGACATAGGAGGGAAAAATGCCTCCCAAGGGAAACTAGCCCCTAATTGGGAAGGCCCCTATCGTGTCGTTACCAGTACGGTAAGGGCTTACACATTGGAAACGTTATCCGGAACCCCGGTCAAGAATTACTGGAATACGGACAAACTAAGAAAGTACTATAGCTAAATGCTGATAGTGACTCAGCCCTCTAATAGAATTATCTTTGATCCGTTCTTGTTTTGAATAAGTACATTGTGTACGGACTCTCGTCCTCGAAATATCATCAATAAAATGGTTATTCAGGTATCAAGGTTGGTCGAACGCGCTGCCTTAATCGCTAAAGTGTAAAACTGATAGGAGATAGTACGGATTATATGTATACACTCCTTCTTTATACCTAAACCAGGAAGGGGTACCTACCCCGGGCAAGGTTAAGCAATGTTAATGCCTTAGGCAAAAGGGTTTTCTGTAAAATGCCAGGCGTTATTCTTACCTATATCTGCAATTCCAAACGCTTCCCATAACAAGCACTAGAATATGGATTAAGGTTTTACTTTGCTTAAGTCTAAAATTTCTTGACGCTTGATTATTATAAGTGTTAGATTACAGACTAAGGCGTCATTTCTACCTAAATCAAGTGGAATGCCATTCACTCAACGGTATGAGTGAAGGATCCCGGACCATGGTTTTCTATGATAAGAAGTTTTCTAAGTTCATTATAATAAAAATGGGCGTTGGACCCAAGTCGGACCATGAAAAACAAGAATAAATGGTTGAACAAAATCATTAATTATAAAACCCCAAAAACGGGGCAATTGTTTATACAAGTAACAAAACCCCACGTAGGGGGCAAAAAACAGCAAAATGAAAAAAGCAAGAAAAGGTTAGACATCGGCCTCTTCCCCTTCCAGGATCTGGATAACCTCCGGGTTGCCACCAGGAGCCTTTGCTGCTAACTCCACAACAGCTATAAGTTGGCCATTATGGAAGGTTTTATCCGGGGTAACACCCTCCAAGATAAGGTCGACCCCGGGGTTGAAGTGCTGGATTTGCTTCACAACATTTTGGAACTGCTCTTCTCCGACATTTCCAGCTACTCCGTCCAGCTCCTCCACTTCTTTTTCGAGCTCTACCACCTCGGACCTTAGTGCGCCAATGGTTCTGTCGGCTTCAAGCTTCTCGGCCTTCCTGGCAGCCTCTGAGTCCGCCAACGCCTTCTCTAATTCAATGACCTTCTTTTCAAGTTCGACGGCCCTCGCCCTACTATCCTCGTCGGCTTTCAAGGAAGCAGTCAACTTCTGGTTGATTTCCTCATTTTCTTTCCTCAAAGTCTTCAGCTCTTCCGACGCCTGCCGATCAGCGTTCTCGATGGTCTCCTCGATGAAACGGATCTCGGCTGCTGCTCGGAGAGCTTGCCTCTCAAGTGCGGCTAAGGTTTGGGCCGAGACCTTGCTCAAGCAATATGCTTTGCCTCACCTCGCCACCCAAAAATCGCCCAGATATGAAGGGGACCGGGGTCGAGTGCCCAATGATGATTGGCAAGAAATCCGCCCTCTCCCTTTCTCTGACAGCCGTCGACCTTTCATCATGCTCAGAAGGCTCTCCGACAGCTTGCCTCTTCCTCCCCCTTGAACTGTGGGTAGGGGATCCTGGTTGATCTTGTTGTCCGATGACAAGACTTTGGGTCGGAAGAGTCCCAACTTGTGGAGGAAGAAGCCGCGACCTTCTTTCCCTTCCTCCGGTTCCTTGACGATTGCGGGGTAACCATAGAAGACCCGAGAAGTCATGTTGCTAACTGAAAAGAAACGAGAAACAAATACAACAAGACACAAGAAACATTGATATATGAAGACGGAGCAAACACCTAGGGATACTAGGGTTAAAAATGCCCTAATTCCTACCTAATAAAGCGTAAAGAAGATCATCACCAGGATATGAAGATCATCTAATATTGATGTTCTCATGCTTCTCGGCATATCGGGTTATGAACCCGACGGTCCTAAGCTCCTCGGGGTCGAGATCTTCCTCCTTCTTCTCAATCAAGTCGACGGGCACATCTCAAAGACCTCTCTGCGTCCAAAGAAAGAGGAAACTCCGGCTCCCGTCCGGGTTGAGAAAGAAAGGCCGACAACCTTCCTTGGCTTTTATCTTAAAGAACGCAGTCTTAAACCCTTTGAAGCTTTCTTCGAAAACATCAAAGGATTTACGCCCAAGTCGCGACCGGATGACAAGCCAGCTCGTTTGTCTTATCGTTCCCTGGGTGTTTATTCTTGTATAAAAGTAAAAAAAGGTATTCACCGAGCATTTAAGGCTCATTAACCGACAAAACCTCTCACACGATATGATGTAGCCCCAACCGTTAGGGTGGATTTGCGAAGGGGCCACTTGGAGGGTACGGAGAACGGCCATTTGGAAGTCGAAAAACGGCATCCTAAGCCCCAACTTGAGAAAAAGAGGCTCATACAGGAACATAAAGTGTGAACCCTCCTCTCGACAGAAGCACACTCTCTCATTCCAGGTTGGGCAGACAACTTCAAACTCGTCGTCTCGAGCCTTGTTCACAGTTAACTCCAAGGCGAACAGGGACTCTCGGAGTACGGTTTCGCTTGAAAACTTGGACTGACGGTCCCATACGTCGTCCACTACCCATGGGCATACCAACCCGGGACCCCGCCGAACTCGAACCAGCTCGTCTTCTGCCGGATCACGGACGTCGTGAAACGGGGGTTGGACCCTAGCTTTTTTTCCTTTGGCCATGGGAATCCTGAGAACATCCAAAGAAGTCGGTAAGAAACTGTCAGAATCAATAGTTTCACAGATTCAGACACAGGGAGAGCGAGGTAATCCTAACCTCCCCTACCGACCTCCTGTCCCACCAGAAACAAAGCATCCAGGGGAACTCCTCCGCCGCGCCATCCAGAAACAAAGCATCCAGGGGAACTCCTCCACCGCACATGGCGCGACGAAGTTGGTGTTTCAGGGAGGCGACCATATCTACCTAAATCACTAAGCCCTATTTGAAGGCAAGACCAGAAATGCGAAGCTACTCTACTTTCGGAAAAGCCATTGACATACTGAAAGTGCAAATAACAAAAAGACTGAAAGAAAGTAACTTACTGTGTAAAGGCAGAATGCTTGAAAGTGGAGAAGTTGTGCCAGAACAATGAAGAAGCCGCGAGTGGAAAGCACCCGAAAAGAAGCCAAAGCTTTCAACGCACGGTGTTTTCAGTAAAGGAGGCCAAAAATGATAGAGTAAGAAAGACAAACCTTTTATTTATAAAGGGCTGAACGGTTAAGGGACATTTCTGTCCCCTCCGATGCAAGTTCAAAAGGTGCTCATCATGGCTCGCGGAGCTCTAGGCACGTCCCTCCGATGAAGTCGCGACACGTGGCCCACCCAGCTGTAATAGCAGTTGAAAGGACGGTTACGCAGTAATCCAAAACGTCGTACCAATGTTGGATGAGAACCCGGGTTTGTACCACGAATTCCAGGCCCAATTAATTATTGACATCACGGACAACGTGCTATCTCCGAGGTATATTTATGGCTATTATGTCGGGTTGGCATTAGACCTATCCCGGCAGTGTCTTCACTTGGTTATACCGGGATAAGCGTTGGACTCATCCCGGCAGAGTTACCTCGGTGGAAATATATATATAATGAAAGTATAGAACAAATACAGAGAAGGAAAAAGTCTATTGAATCATCTTCATTCCATACATCGTCATACAACTGAAAAAGAAGAAAAAGAAAATATTGAGACATGGAATGTATAACGATACCCCGGGAAAAGCGGCAAATGTCTCCGGCTGCCTTGATCGTATCCCATCCACATCTCCAAACCCCGGCCTCTTGAAAAAGTGGATAGACTTTGCAGAACATTGGCAAACCGGGATCACAACCCCGGATAAAGTGCCAAAGTTCTTTGCACTGCTTCTCCGCGATGCAACTAAAGGCCGAGATCTTCCTTCGCTCGTTGGAAGGGGTGCAACCTCTCTAGCTGAAGAATCCTCCGCCGGTGTCAGTCATTCCAAGTTGCCTCAAGTCACGGAGCAGCTACAGCGGCCTTTCCACCCCGGAACAGAGTGAAGCCACTCCGGAGTAGGAATTCTCCGCTCACTCGTTCTTCTGCCACCTTCTCGACAGATAACGGCAGAAGCGGATACGCGCTGCTTCCTTGAAAGTAAGTCAAAGAAAGCAGACCACCCCAGGTTGCTCCAAGGGGGTCCTCACTCCCTTGACCAGACATCCTTGCATTTCCAGATTACTACGAAAAAGACCGGCCAAGTGCTTTCAAGCAGCCCGCCGAGAAGAAGGAGAGAGGAACAGTGTGCTCCGTCGGGTCCCCATGCAATGAAGGACGGAAGCATTATTCCATCCTAACAACACGTTGGATTAGACACCCCCGTGTACGCCAGGATAGAAAGGCTTCCGCTTCCCTAAATGCATAGCAACCCGGTTTTACGCCAAGATAGAAAGGCCCCTGTCAAAAAGGAAAAATGCTCGGAGAAGATAAAATCTCTTCAAGAACTTTGGAAAAAATGAAAGTATAGTCTCTGCAGATGATGAAGCTCTCTTCACACAAGGAGGAAATAAGGAAAAAACTACACTTATCCCCCTGGGAGAAATCATCTGTGTTCGACAATGAAAAAGGATGGAATGCAAACCCACGAAGAAGTATTCAGTACTTATAGCATGCATGAGGGATTCTGATTGGTCCCGTAAAAGGTGACCTGATCCCATGAAGTAAGCCAAAATAAATGCTTTTGATCTCTGGTTGGTTACAAAGATAGGGAGCAGTTGAAAAAATCCGTATGAAACTGACGTTTTCTTTAAAGAATCACTACTTCCCAATAAAGTCCAAGCATCAGTTTCCCAGAGAATCGTAGACTGTTACGTCAAAGATCACGTTTGGGATTTACGTCGAATATGTCTCCAGGAATCCTTAGTACTCATGCTTGGGGGCAGCGACATTTGCTCGTAACTGAATAGGACAGGGACGTCGGTAATAACCCGAGGTCTAACACCTACCCGTCGAATTACCACACAATGGTTGATCCGTTCTAAACTTGACTCTGGTCTGTCTCATCCAAGAGCCAAGCTGGGGCAATGTTCTGGACCGTGATCCGGGATCCAGCTCCATGGATCAACCCGGCATGAGCACTACCGGACTCTCCTAGCTGGCGTAGAGGAAGACTCACGACGTATTCTGGACCACAGATTACGGCCTTTGAGCAGTATCAGTATATGACATCATGATTGATAGATTCGTGCAGAGGATGAATCCCTAAATATCCGTAACTGCCAATCATCAACTTACAATATTATAGGATTGACAGATATCCTTAATGGTTAGATACTTTCCATATCTTAATCCCAGGTTTACAGTGATATATCTGATAATAACGGGAAGGCAATCCGCATTAGGATACTAATCCTAAATTACCTGCATTCAGTATTCGATAAGAATTCCATTAAAATTCTGTACACGCTCTATAAATACGAGGCTAAGTCATCTCAGTAAGGTAACTAAAAACCCAATCCCTAAAACTTTGTTGTGCACTACCTGACTTAAGCGTTGGAGTCCCTTTGTAGGTACCCAACCCCCCTGTGTTACGAGTCCAAAAGGCTGCGCTAGAATCCACCATAACGCGTCTTATCTCGGTCTTCTAAATCCATTTCAGAACAATTTCACAACTTAGATGACAATTTCAACTCAATGGAAAAATAATTCTTACCTACATAATTTAAAAGTAAATATTGTCTAAATAAAATAAAGAACATTAACGTTAACAACAATTCTATATCCCACGAAGCCAAATTTGCGAAATACATTAGGATGAAAAATGAAAGTAGTTATCTAACAAAGCGCAAACTGTTTCTTTGTATTCCTAAATCATTTCACGAATTCATAGTCGTGACATAAAGCATTTTCCTAACGTCAAATGCAATCAATGCAACAAATACTCATAAATCATTACTAGCTAGTAGCAAAAAGGCATTTAAAAAAAAAAATCTCAGCACAAAGGCAAAATTTATTCTCATAAAGAAAAGCTGAATTTATAAATACTTTCTTTTAAAAAATATCAATTTAATTTTTAACCTCAATTTTTTAAAGCACTATGCTACTAGGATTTGGGAGAGGCCCTACCACTAAAGAGAGGCTTAGATAATTCACACTAGAGGCTAGTATAGGGATAGATGTTGTTTCATCATGTGTTAAACCTTCTATTGAAAATTTGTAATTTGTAAGGGCCCGTTTATTTGACCTTTTGTAATGTGCAAAAGGCGTTTTCAAAGAAGTCTATAAAAGTGTTTCGTATTTTGTATTTTTTCCTTGTTTTTCAACTAAAAATTAAAACAAACATCTTATTAAAAATAAAACAAACACACTGTAAAAATATATCCCAACTAAGTGAATTAGGTCACTAGACTCTACTCTTATTTTTTTACCACGATAATATCTAGTTCAATTTGAGTAATTATGTCTGTAAAAGACTAAAAATATAGAAATTAAAGATTTACGGACTAAAATTTATTTGTTCGATCTTAAGATTTACAATTGATTGTTAATATTATATGCTCTTCCCTAATGAAAATTCTAATTAATTAGCTTACAAATGGTAAATATTATACTTTCAATACAATAATAGTAATATAGCACTCATGTAACACCAAATCTCTTAAGAAATTACTTAATCTTGAGTTTGCACTGAGAAAACCTTCTTTAAACTTAGAGTATGTTTGGGAACAATTAAATTCATTCTCAACAATTTTTTTTTTTAAAAAGTTGTTGTAAGAATATTTTTATATGCTTAATAAAATTAATTTTAACTTTTACATAAAATTTAATGTATTATATATTTTTTATAATATTAAAGATTGAAATTTATAATTTTAAATTATAAATTATTCTTTATATTTTGATATGTAAATATTATTTTATCTTAAATCAAATAATTTTGTTAATTATAATAAAAAATTATAAAATAATGTCCCGATTATTAAAATAATTTATTACTCTATACTTATTTTAATAATTTAATGCATAAAAATAATTCTTTTTTTTATCTATATTTTAGTTAAGGATTTCATTAGAATAAACTTGAGTAATTTTATAAAGAGATTATGTTATTTCATGTGTATCCTAAATTCTGGTGTAAGGTAAAAAAAAATAATAATTCTACTAGATGAATTATGAAAAATAAAAGGGATTATTTTTTTTTTACTGCAAATGTTGAAAGTTAATTGAGGAAATTTTTTTTTAAAAAAAAAGACACCGTCTTTTGGTCTAGGTTAGAACGAAACGGCACTGGCAATAGAAGCACTGAAGGTAACCCTAATTTCCTATTTAAGTGTTTCGCTTTGTCCCTCTTCTCCCACTGGCCGATTCTAATATGAAGTAAAGTTTCTAACAGCAGAGCAGAGACAGGTTTCCTTTGTTAAACTCTAATTTCCTTTAAAGCCCTATTTAAGTGTTTTGCTCATTTAAGACTCAATATTTTTCAATATGTTTCATTTTTTTGAAATTAGTCAGAGACTTGTCGTTCAATTTTATGAAACTCGAGCAATTTTATGTCTTGTTTTTATTTTTCATTGCTCTTGTAATGTGATGTGCATTTGTTTAACCTCTCGAATTTGCATTGGATCAAATGCACCTACCCGAATCCAAACTCTTTTGTTAAGGGATGGTAAATGATGTTAAAGATTTCTTATCGTACACGCTGAATTCCGTGAAGACCAAAAACTCCACTTATTATCTGATGCCTTCCCTACCCTGTCTGATACTTTCTGATTGAGAGAAAGAAACTGTTTCTGTTTTCAAGTTTAGCATAAATAGCAATTGTGATCAATGATGAAGAAAAGCAGACGGGCGGACAGAATCTGATGTTGTGTTGATTGTCTGCCATTGGAATATCTCTAAGAATATGCAACACTACAATTTATTATATTTTCTTTAGGTACGGGGTGGGTGGGGCATGAGTGCATCTTTGTCTTTGTTATTCCTTCATCATTAATTTATAATACCCTGCTATGATGAAATAGCAAAAATATGTCTGGACATATGAAACTTTTCTATGATTTTCAACATTTGCTTCTTCTGAGCAGTGTCATCAATGCTTTCTTTATATATGCTTCTTCCTGATAGTTCTCCTTTGGCTGTGATGTTATTTGAACATTTGTTCTCTGTTCAGTGATTCCTAGTAACTAGTTATTGATAATTCATGACAATACTGCTGCTCCCTTGGATGGATGGAATTTGCATGTTCGTTGCAATATCATTTACTCCTCGGGTTTTTGGGTTTGTAGATTGATCCTGGTAAACTGTAATTTCATATTACTAGAATTGTGTTATGTCTTACTAATCATGGCATCATTGTGGTTTAGTCAATGCCGCTCCCTTGACAGAGACATCAGCGGTGTTCTCTCTCCAGCAATCAAGTCGGCCTACCAGCAAATGACAAAAAACTAACGGTTTTTTGTTTTTGTTTTTTAAAAAAACCTAATAAGTGAACAAAAGTTTACCTGTAAAAACAGGTAATTTCCTAGGAGCATCACTGCTCAAAACTTTTTCAGATGCATAGTAAACGTCACCTACACTAGTGATCTGTTTATCTTATTTCTAGCAAGAGTGATACAAACTTACAAAACAATGTAGGACTTGATGTTTAATTGTTTATCCTGCTTTTCGCTAACTAGTTTATAAGATTCTTAATGTACGTTGAGGGTTAGTAGTGTTCTTCTTGTGACTTTTTTTTTTTTCAGTATGTAGTTGTTTTTCAATTTTTTATTCACTGCCATTTTCTGGAGTCAAACCTTGATGTAAATATCTGGCAAATAGGATGAAAATACATTATGCAATTGTTTTAAAAAAAATTTGCACTTCCTCGCTCTTTTTGATATAGGAAGACAACTTTTGTTTTTAAACCATGCGTATCTTGTCTTTATGTTGCTCCAAAATTGTATTGAGCCCAACTTGCCAGTTTGTGCCCCTTAATTGTCAAATTCTAGAAGGTGCTTTGACGTCAATTGCGTACAGAATCTAGAGGATATCGCAGCTTTGGACCGGTGACATGTGACATACCAGGGTGCAGCTGCAGATCTATAATATTCTGTAATGCTTACTATTTAATTGTTATTTCCGGGAAAGGGCATAAATGTTCTTTTGCTGCTTGTTCTACTACTGTTTCTAATCAATGGAATGGGTTGGCAGGGATTTTGAATCTTGCGGGGAAAATATACTTGATTTGAGACGCAAAGTTTTCATAGTTTGTTTGGATGTAGTGGAACGAGATCCTGAGGAATGTTCTGTGCATTGTAACTTCAAAGTGTTTGGAAGACTAACAGTAAACACAATGGATTGCAATAAAATTTAGTGATTTAATGGACAACTAGTTGGTTCTCTCTCTCTCTCTCTCTCTCTCTCTCTCTCTCTCTCTCTCTCTCAAGTGATGCTTTCACTGCTGTAGTACATAATTATCATAATGAATTGAGTTGTAATATGAGGAGCCCTACAAAGCCCTGAAGCATTTTTCATTTTTTGTTTTGCGGCAAAAAAATGTAGGGTCAGGAAAGCTATCTTATCCTAAGATTAGGGTAGGTCCTTAGGCTTAATGAGCGTTTACAGATATACATGCTAATCACCAACAACAGACCTTGACTTGATTCAAATCTCAGTTAATATAGTTTACACGGTTTACTCTTATCAATTGGGTCAATTAGAAGCTAAGTATACTATATTAAATAAGGAGGATGGTTATAAAAGAAGTAAATGACTATCACTTTGTAGACCCCACCTCATTGTACATATCCGGTCCAGCTGCGGAGCTAGTTCATCCAGGATGTATAGGTTTTTTTCTTGTTATATAAGTTATGAAGATTTCTTATGTAGAAGAAGATATGTAGAAAGTTTCACTTTTCATACTAAAATGATTATCTTCTTCTGTCGAAGAAAAGCTATAATATGATTTAAATTTGAATGTGAAACAAATTTTCTTTGAAAAAAAATCGTGATAGTGATAAAATTTCTTTTTTCTCCCCGTAAATGATTATACTCATTGTTTTTTCTATTTGTTTTTCCATCCAAATAATTGAAGTTTTAATACAATTTACTATATCAAGAGACTATGAAGTAGTTATTTACCAAGTAGGCGTATGACAATAATTATTTAAGATTATATGTAGTTCCTATATTTTGTGATTCTAACTCAAATCTCAGATCTGAATAAACTAATTGACACCGAGGTTCGTGAGTATGAACATTACATAATACAATGAATTATTCCTTTTGACCCCAAAAAAACAAAGACCCACAATATTGATTGACTTTTTTATTTCATGGAATCAAACTAACCTTTTTATTTTGGTCAACCATGGCACCAACCATACCAAGTATCAACTTGCAACATTTATATTCCATTGGTAGGGGAATACCACAATAGTCAAATAGCGAAACGCAGAGGAAGCCACTCCATGTCTGGCTTGCGAGTTTCCACCAGCACTTGGGGATGCCGAAGTGCCAACCCCACTAGGTCACTAATCACTAACGAATACGACGTAGGTACTATTGACATGTAGGTGGAGTGTGACTGAATATTGTTGTATATCATATTTAAAGTTGGAATGGATATATGTTATGCAATGTGAATAAGGTATCATTTGTATATTATATTCTGAGTGTTTAAATAACTAAACTCTTAATTAATTTTTCACGTGCGGGCCACAACCAGCACCAACCCACCAATACTAACTTCGTTGTCATACCTTACTTATCTCCTTGCTTCTGTGAAAGCCCCTTGCCAAGGAGACAGCACCAAAGAAATATAAGATGAAGTATCCATGACAGCTTTAAACACAACAAAACCATGAGAGAGGCAAAGAGAGAGAGCTATGATGGTGATGGAGTCGGCAACGGCAAGAAGAGGCACTACAAGTTATGGGTCTTAGCTGCGATTATCGTTGTAGCACTTTGGTTCATGTTCACTGCCTCCCTCACTCTCAAATGGTCCCCAGCCAACCTCACTCGTTTCTTCGATGACTTCGATTCTACGATTCTTGACGATCTCGATGTGCTGGTAGTGGTACACAACAAAATTAAACACAATTCTAATCCTTTGTGGTCTTGTTCACAAATCACGAGCTGACTTGCATTTTGTTTGTGTTATGGTTTGCTTGCCAAATTGAGAAATAGGAAGTGGAGGAGAGAGAGAAGGTGGTGAGGCACATGTGGGATGTGTACACTCACACTCACACTCACGGCAGCACCATTCAGTTACCTCGGTTTTGGTCAGAGGCTTTTCAAGCTGCTTACGAGCACTTGGTCAGTGATGTTCCAGCTGTCCGAGACGCTGCCGTTTCAGAAATTACCAGGATGTCATTGCACTCTCTCAATTTACAGCACCAACTTCCTCTTCAACTCCAATCACACTCGGTAACCTAAGACTATGATCTTTAACTTCCCCTTACAGTTTAGAATGCTTTAGAACAATCCTTAGTTTCAGCCTGCACTAGGCTGTCTGATATGAAACCACCTCAATTGTTTAATTATTTCAACACATGACTTATATTATCTATAGTTCACCCCACTTTAACATTTAAGTGGTGTGAGTCTAATTCTTGATCTAGACTTGTGTTGCCTGGCATGAAATGATGAAAGTAATTTGATCTCTTATTTATGTCTGTGATTTATTATTAACTTCTCTCTTTGGATTGAAATGGCTAGCCAGATATACACTTGCTAAGTTATTAAGAGAATAATGACGTTTTTATTTCTCATAATTAGCATGTGCAGAGCATTAAGGGATCAAGAAAAATTAAGCAAGCAGAGAGTGGCATGGACAGTACAGTTGACAGTAACCAATAACAAGAATCCTTCCATTTTCATGTAACTTGTAAGCATTCAAACACTTACCAGTACTGATAGGCAGGCAGGTCTCAACAGAGTGAAGCGGATCATTTATGAAGAGCGTGCATTCCAAAATATTTCCTTCCTTACCTCCCAAATCAATAAATAAAAATCTTACCTCCTTCTTAAATGAATAAAAAATATTAAATATCTTTATATTTTTAAGATATTAAATGTATTTATTTTTTATTTAATACTTTTTTTTAATATTTTGAAAGATTATTAGAAAGATTGAATAAGAAAATATAGAATTACTCGTAAATATATGTTCTTTATAGGTTTGAGGACTGAGATATGAACTACTTGGATAAATCTTACCATTGTAGGCCTGCTGTTGATTGTATATTTTTGTATATTGCGTCAGCATTGTCATGTATTTACCAAGACAAAATTACTTTCTTATGCTTACGCGTCCTTCACCTTTAAGCTGATATACAACCATATACATATCTGTGAGAACCAGAGAGGAGAGGCCGAAGAGAAAAGTCTTGCATAATGGGAAAAATTACCTGTAAATGCTGTTTGCGAAAAAAAGGATTTTCATTCTAGTTCGGATAATCTGTTTTAATCAAATAATAACTCAAAATACGAACATAGTTAATTATTGAATATGCTAATAGAAAAATGTCAAGTGGTATTATACGAACAATGTATTTGTATTTTGTTTTGTTTTGTTTTTTATTTCTTGTATTTTGGTGTTTATGTTATTATCCGATTACTAAAAGTTTAATGAAAATTTTTTTACCAAAAAAAAAAAGGTTTAATGAAATGTTGTGGTAGTTAATTGCGTTTGTATTCTGAGTTAAATTATGTTATTATTTGATTAAAAGTTTAATGGTAGGAGAGTTAAATATTCCAAAGATTAAGTACTTAGAGATAATTTATCAACGACAGATAATCAACAGAAGTCTATCAATAAAGAGTCACTAACAGGAAATCCTACTAGCTAAATCAACCAACACTCACATAATCCGTTCTCTGTTTTCCAAAATGTTAAAATAAATTGAAGCAATTCAACTAATTTGTTTAAAGTTTTTCCCAAATTGCACCGATTTTTTTCCTCCAAAATTTGTTATTTTAGGCTATTTTACTTCCAATCAATCATTACTTCAGAAATTTAAAGCATTAGAAAGTTAAAGTTGGTAGCAAGTGTTAAATTTTAACCTACATAGTTACCGAAATTGAATTCACGAAATACTATTTGCTACACAAACTCAGCCCAGGAATCAATTAGCTACACAAACGAAAAAATATATTTGAAACGAAAAGCAAATTAATTGAATTAGGTTAAGGCTGACATAAGATTATATCTTTCGCAGCGTGATCAAACGTCAAAATTCTACATTAGGATGACAAAATTGCTTGGGCAGATCCAATTGATGCTGCTACTGTTGCTGTGTAAAAAAAGCAAACAAAAACCCTAAAACGGAGAATTCATTTACAAATTACAAAGGCCGTATTTACATGTTCCGTAACAACCTGTGTTAATATTAGTCTTCGACAGTCTGGATCTCACCCATCATGATCCGGTTACTTACGACATTGAATCCCAAAACTGAAGCGCCGACCTTTTTCCCTTTCTTACTCTTCTTCTTCCCACCTTTTGAGGATCCTTCAGTGTGGCTCAGATCCTGTAAATCTGCATTTCCAGATATCATGCCTCCAGCAACTATCTGTTTATTCTGCGTCTGAAAAGCTATTTCCAAAACATCTGATGGTAGCAATTCCATGTAATTTAGGAATTTATCAATGAATTCATGATCAGGATCATATGATCCAAGGTTTTCTATGAGAAACACCTCCGCTTCGGATCTGGATTGCTTCAAGCAAAATTCAAGGAAACTTGTATCTGCCACACCAAAAATTATAGTTAAAATGACATTTAATAGGACTTCAAGATAATGTCACCAGCAAATGCCTGACTACATTCAGTTAAATATTTAGCGGTTCTTTAGGGGACAATAATATTTGGCAAAACAGATTTGTCAGGTAACATTTAGAAGTCAACTTAAATCTGGATTAATCCATCCAACCATAGCATGTAAAACCAAAATCTGAAATGTTACGTACCTTTTGTCCCAACAAGCCTAACACATTCATTCTCACACCAAACTCTGAAGCCCAAGGCCTCTGAAAATTTTAAAAAACAAAAAATAGTTCAGCATCTTTAGACTATCATCAATGATCCAATCAAAAGGAGCAGATATATATGAAGGACTCAGTTAGACAGAACTGCCAAGCAAGTGGAATCAACACATTGTTGAAATAAAAGAATAAGCAATATATCTTTACCAGAATTCTTAGTCATGGCATCATTTTTTAATTTCAGCAATGATTGAGAAGAGGCAGGTGATGATGATAGAGATCGCTCAGTTGGTTTGCCACTCCCTGATTTTTGTCGACTTAATGGTCCTGGTGAATTACGTTTCATGGGAACGTTTTTAGGACCCCAGCTCCCCTGGCTTGCAAGCTGAGGGAAATCTGACCTGGTAACAATGACAACAAAATAACTCGTTGAATCAACTGATCCATCAAAATTGGATTTTCATGGAAACAATAAGTCAACGCAGCCTAGGACTAGTAAGCACTCCTAAATGTTAGTCCCAAGTCTTTAAATCAGCCTTAATTCTGAATAAATCACCATCATGCTTTTCGGAACTTTCTTTCCAAAGATGTACATACGTTTAATGCTGTGAGGTCACTGTCCAAGGTATGATGATATTATTACTGTTATTATTACTTAGCTAGTTGGTTGTGATATAGAACAAAATCTGATTGCTTACACACTATACATGTATAATCAACAGATTCCAAAACTCTCAACGATTTCAGGATAGTATCATAGACAATAATCAAGCCTATATATTAAATAGTTGCAACCATAGTGTAGCATACAGCAAAGAGTAATGGCACAACGAAGAGACAGAAGTCATACTGCTTAGTTTCTTGCTTAGATTGCTCAATTGGACCCCAGAATAAGTCAACATCCCCTTTGTATTTTGACTGAGAAGCTTGGGAGTTTATCTGGATAAGAGGTGCAGCTTTTGATGGAGATGAAGCTGAAACTGGCCATGATGGACCACTACTCCTAGCAGCTTGGGCAGGCTGTAATTTCTGAGGGGTAGGCAATTGGTTTGCGGGAACTGCAGAAGAAGCCTTTTTCTCCTGCTCCTTTTGAATGTCCCTTAATGACGTCGGTTTAGGAACCCTACCAGAATCAGTAGTCCATCCTGGAGAAGGAGATGGGCTTACTGGCTCTCCTTTCCAAAGAACAAAATCTCCTAGAGAGAGTCCTGCAGGGATGACAGGCAGTTGTTCTTTCTCCTGCTGCACAGAGCGGGAGCTTTTTCCCTTTTCAATGGCACTTGAACCTCCGGGCACTTCGCTAGAAGCAACTGGCACTGATACCTTAGCCCCTGAACCCTTTGATTTTGTAGACTTTTTCCGGCTTCTTTTAGTGTCTTTAGCTTCAATAAAGTTCCCATCGTCTATTGGTTCTGAATGGACAGCCATATTTTGTGAGGACAACATACTGTCTGGAACCTCGTCACTAGATTCCTTTACATCTTCTGCTAATAGATCATGTAGTGGGCTTTTCTTGTTCTTACTATTCTGAGAAGTTTCAGGTTTAGCCAGATACTGAGTATTGCCTGCTTCTCCGTGACTTTCACTAGACACCGTCGTAGAGTCTGGATTGGCCACAACTCCAACCCAAGGTGTTGTCAGACTCATGGAATCGACAGAAGCAGCAATCTCAGATACAACCATCTCTGTCCGTGCTTTTCTTTGTTCTTCCTGTTGAATTTCTAATAAAGACTGTGCCTTGAAACCAGGAGCAGGTTTCCATGCTCGTCCTGAATGTAATTCAGTATTCTGTGTGGCAACAGAACTAACTGACTTCGACTCACTCTCAACAATAACTGTTTCAGTGATACTTCCCGGAATAATAGCAGGGAGGCCCCTAACTTGATGATCAGCCACCTCTGTGGTAGTAATTCCAGATTGATAGCCCTTACCTCTTGTTTGTTGCAGATATGTTTCATAAGCTGGTTCACCCTTGTTGGCTTCCCCCACATTTATCTCACTATTATTTGGCTTTTCAGCATCTGACTTTGACTGTTGCAAAGTCACGGTTTTTAGCAATCCCTTTGCTTGATCAGATGACTGAGATTTGGAAGATTTTTGCTTCTTAGATTTCTTCTCAGTAGCTTTTTTGGGTTCACGTGCTTCAACATTTCTTACATCAACTACAGAGGGCTCAACATTGGAGCTGTCTCTTCCAGCCTGTTGCTCTTCAAGACTATCTGATTTAATCTCCGCATTCTTACCCACTTCACTTGCTAGTGATAACTCAATCCCACAAGATCCAGCCGAAGTCGTAGGAACAACGGGTGCAACACATTGTATAGGTCGAGAATGCTCACCAGACTCAGAAGTTGCAGTCATGACAGAACCATCAGCCCTACAAGTGTTGTCTGGCATCTGCTCCACAGATTTAGTAGTGTAGTCAGAAACAGAAAGAGGTTTCTGCTCAATGTTAGATTCCTCTTTGGATCCGTTCTGCTCATGCAACAGGGAACTTTCAACAGGAGTTGATGCAGGCAACATTTCCTTCTGGTCCTTTTCATTAATTTGCTCGGGAAGAGCAGGACCCCAGCTTTTCTGATGACTAATATTCCCAAACAACTGGTGAGGCAGCTGCACAGAAGCTTCGCTGCTTACATTATAGCTAGTGTCCTGGCTTACTTGCAGAGGTAAATTCAAAGAATTAGTACTAAGATCATCACGCACACTGGGAACTGGTGTCTGAGAGCTCATGGGAAAAATCTCCTGTGGTGGTTGAAGTTGAGAAGAATCCACATGCAAATTTCCCATTGGTATTCCACCACCCTGCAACTGTCCATAAGATAAATCACCAAAGCGCTGGTGAGACTGATGCTCCTGCAGCACTTGAGAAAGCAGTTGCTGTTGTTGTTGGCGCAACAACTGCTGTTGCTCCTCCTGCTGCTGTTGCTTCTTCAGCAACAGGAGATAATCTAACAATGGCATCTGCTGTGCAGGAGCAGCTGCCTGAGAATGCAATTGCAGCAAGTATTGCTGTTGCAACATATTCAATATTTGGGGATCTTGGGATAAACCAGAAGAAAGTAACTTCTCTGCTGTCAAAATACTAGCTGGGTTATCTGCAGCTTGAGCTATTAAGTTATTTATAGACAATTGGTTTGGTGCTTGCAGCCTTTGTTGCTGAATTCCAAATGGCACTTGAGCAAAATTCTGATCATGATGCAAGTCAATCTTATTCTGAAGTGGATCCAATCCACCTTGTAAGGGATAATTTGGCCATCCAGCAACACCGTTATTTAAGCCTATAGATGACCTGTCAGATAATCCTTGGATGATTGACATCAACTCAGAATTTTGGGACTGAAGCTGACGAGAATTGTCACTTGCTGAAGAGAAGAGTTTTGAATGTGGTGATGCATCTGGAACAATATCTGATTTTGGCGCAAGGGATGCCGCATCTCTCCCTGGCCAATATGGATAAGGATTGGGCAAGGACCTCTGTCGTTCAAGTGCCATCCTCTTGGCCAGTAAGTAAAGGTTGTTTCCATTATCTACTACGGATGGGCCCAAATTACCAGAATTATTTCCAACAAACCCTTGTAAACCTAAAAAGCACAAATCATGATTAGAGTCAAATCAGACCATCTCAAAACATAATCAATACGGTATATAGAAGAAATTATGGAGAGAAATTATAGTGCATGGCAATATATTTATATCCAAATTATAAAAAAGAAAACAAAAGAAATAGCTGCATGAACCTTCTGATAATGTCAGACTATCAAGTGGAGGACTGCTCTTGTTACCAGACATGAGTGACTCCAAAAACCTATTTTCAGCTTCTGTAGTAGAACTCTGTCTATGCCTAGAATCATTTCTCAACATCTCAACCTCACTCAAACCAGCATGAATGTTCCCGAAGGCACTGGAATTTTGCCAACCAGGTGCCTCTGTATAGTCGAGTTTTGTTGCAGAAAACCCAGGTGGTGGTCGGGCTTTAGCTCGTAAATGGGGCATGGCATCACCAAGTTGCAACCATGGTGAGTCAGCTGCTGCACTTTCCAGACGAACGGGTAAATCAATACCAAAATATCCAGCCTCAAACCATCCAATAATATCAATTCCTTTAAAAGGGCCCTGAATTAGACCCTGAGGATCTTTATAGAAAAGGGATAACTCCTCCAGAGAAGTCTGCGGAACTCTCCTGGTTTCAAGTTCACTGTCCAAAATGCCAGATAGCTGCCTTTTAACAATGGAATCTTCACTAGCTTGCCACTTAGCTACATCTCTGGTGTCAGATAAATAATCCAAATTACTGTCCCACTGAGTATGAGGATCTTTTGGCTGGTGTGACCAGCTCATATCTGAGTTTCTTGACCTAACATCACTAGACACATCTCTTCTATCATGCAAAAGAGTACTTGGATGTTCACCCAGCAGCGTGGTACGCCATGCAGCACCAGGATGAACAGAACTATTTCCCTCAAAGGTTGATTCTCTATTACTGGGCACCTCATCAGCCACTCTGTAAGAGCCTCCATCTTCACCTCTATCTGCACAGATAAAGTATTAGAAAAACTCCTTGAGACACAGGAAAATCCATCTTCATAGTTGTTAAATGCAGCAAAGCATAACACATTTAAGTAGGGGAAAAAATTATTCGAGTTACACACATGAAAGCGTAAACCAAATAAGATAGGATA
Source organism: Ormosia semicastrata (assembly GCA_029884595.1). Classification (NCBI taxonomy): domain Eukaryota; kingdom Viridiplantae; phylum Streptophyta; class Magnoliopsida; order Fabales; family Fabaceae; genus Ormosia; species Ormosia semicastrata. Next base: position 6,890,193 of record JAQQTO010000046.1, on the reverse strand, counting down.
GACAATGTAAAAAAACTTGGTAGAGGCCAAAAAGGGGGAGGGAGAACCACTAATTAAGAGCTAGTTTGACCATGCACATGCAAACATACTCATCAGACCCATTAATATTAAAAATAAAATTTCTAGGTTACAAATAATTTACACTATATGGTAATAAAAAGACCACCTTCAACATCCAGATAGAAACAAAACTTATGTTGTAATGTGTCATATAATGAGGTAATAAAATACACAATTACCAGGGTTTTTTTACTTTTCCATTATCAATACCTTCATTTTTTAACCAGATAGAGGATGCCTTAAGATCCAGTATGTTTTCCATATTAGTTAGGGAGCTAGAACTGTGTGTATGCTTTTCATTTGAAAAGCCTTCTGAGAAATTCAGTTATAATCATAAACACAGCCTGCTAAAGCAATCCAGTTCTAACATTAGCTAACCTGCACCAAAACCTATCTGTAACCTTATATTTTAATGTACCTTGGAGAGGTGTTCCAAGCTTCATTCGTCTTGAATGTGTAAATTCTGTAGAGTTCCGTCCATCTTTTGGCACCTGAGGTGCACTGCTACTAATTATTTCCCCTTTGTCAATACCCTTTAAGACAGACTGTTCAAACAGAAAAGCAATCTAATAAACCACTATGAATGACAGTGGCATCCAGAAAAAATATCTAGTAACATCAATTACCAGTTCTTCAGAATTTGGTGCACAAAGAGCGAGAGGCTCCAATGGTTCATCCTGTGTAAGATAAGATACCTGCACAAAATCATCCACTAGTTTTCTATCTGTAAGCATACCAGTCACTCTGTACACATCAAGCAATTTTGTCCTACTATACCTAAAAGGACAAGCTTCTCCATGCTCACTTTCAAATTTATCCAATACAGTTCCAGGATATTCAGAATATGTAGATGTGCTATTCATAGAGCTACCACCAGAGCCAAGCCGAACACGTCCAACAGTAAAGACTGGAGGTGTATCCTCCCCACGGCCCCGTCCATAGGAAAATGTAGGCACTTGCTTGTTTGGTGTTACATTTTGGTGATAGGGAGGCTCTACCCTTCCACGGCTTTGTGAGGAGTTAGGTCTCCATGGCCGATAATGATCCCCTTCCTTTTCATCCTTTCCATGATTGGAAATGTAAGATAAACCTTTGTCCAGGTGCAGATCACCATCTTTACCAGAGTCGCTCCATTTTTCACGAAGACCTTCTGGCTCCTTATCATCAGGACCCCAGCGTGTGTTCCACTTACTCTCACGCCGCTGATCAAAGTTCACTTCTCTATTACCTGAATCATTCCATCTATCAGATGCACCACGGCGTGCTTCTCCTAAGTGCCTCATGGATGAATTTTCAGTCCATCGGTCCACTCTCCGAGTATCACCTAGGTCTTTATCTCCATCCTTCCAACGATCCTTGCGTATGGAGGACTTAGTGTCTCTCTCTTCATCACGCCAACGGTCACGACGTCCACTTTCAGAGTCAAGCATGGATGGCCTAAAGACATCCTTTCTCTTATAGCCATCATGCACATCCTCTCCATTTCCAGATGTCTTAACAGTCTCTGAGCGATTGCCGTATGGTGGATTTGAGACCACATGGTTTTCCTGAGTCATGAGAAATAGTGAATAGAGGGGGAAAAGGAAAAAACTTTGAAGCAATTATAAATTATTTCTGGAGTGATATGTGCACAAAGTCTTATTTGCACATATACATTTTACAAAAGTACAAAAAGACAAAAATAAAAATCCATAAGTAGTAAGTAGTCATTACACACCACAGTTCCTGTTCCAGGTTTACTCTCCCCTGGCTTCGGCAGAAGCCACTGTGGTGAAAGTGGAATAGGATTGTCAGAGCCTTGGAAATCTGCACAAAAGTGGTAAAAGCATCAGTTATTTAAAAAGAATAGAAAATTGTAACCAATCGCAAAAACTTCCCAAAAAAGAATCTAGAAGCAATAAAAACTATTGATCACTGACATCAATTTTGGTGAGTAACAAGCATAAAAATGTATTTTGGCAAAACTATATATCAGTATATCAAACCAAACCAAACCAAATAGAATCATGTGGCAGCACCCAATCTGAAAGTATTGCAAGTATTTTGGTAAGTAAACGAGGAAATAACTCTAGTAAAAATTACTTAAAAAAAATAAGAGACCTAGTATTTTCTTATTTCAACCATAATGAAACTAGAGTTTCGCAGCGCACAGCCAGAAAACTAACAAGCCTAACAATGTTCTTTATTTCAAAATGTTCTTCTAGTCGTTAAGTTCACAAAGAAAACCAAGCAAATGCACAATAAAAATCAATAGCACAAAAAAGAAAAAAAAAAGGATCAGTCGATGTGCTAGCTACTAACAGGTGGTTCAAAGATTAAAATAAAAAGCGAAAGAAATGAGGGGAATGCAGACCAATTGGTCAATGTTATCTCTCGAATTCAATATCCAGACCTAAAACTAATGAAATGGATTCAGAAACGAGAAACGAATTTTAAAAGGAAAACATTTCGGAGATGAAGCAAAAGAGAGAAATGAAGTGCATTTAAGTTGTTGGAACAAGGAAAATGAATAGCGAAAGTGGGAAGGGGCAAAGACGCTAGGGTTTAGGCGAAAAGGAAGAGAATCGGAAATCAGAGCACCTTTGGAGATCTGGAAGGGAGGTGGAGCGGAGATGTGGAGGCGATTAGCGGAGCTGGTGCGGTCAGCCATGGATGATGATCAGCGAGGAAGCGAAGGAGGGCTTTTGATTGCGCTTGAACCTGAGCAATACCAAAGGGAAGGAAGGGGTGAGGAATATAGGTTAAGCCTCAAAATGATGATGATATGAATGTTGGGGTGCACGTTAGAACAATACAACCCATTAGCTCACGTTAGTGTGAGGCACTCCTTCCCTTTGTTGTTCTAGTTCCTACGCTTTATTATTATTATTATTATTATTATTTATAAACTTCCAGTTCCTATCCTAACCTATGAATATATGCTTGGGAATATATATCCACGCGCCCACAAACTGAGCGTGACAACACGCCGGAAATTTTTGCTGGTCGTGTTTCGCACGCGAATTGGCGTTGGGAATGGATGTTGTGGGTTTGTGCTGTTAGAATTTCCCTCGTATTTTTTATATTTCGTCCCGTAGTGCGCACTTCACTACAACGGGGATGGCTACAACAAAACTGATTGAAACGTCTTTCGCTGAAGTCGTTTCGTTCCTATGTGTTTTTCTTTTTTTTTTGGGTACATATTTTCGTTCCTATGTTATTGCATTGCAATAAATGAATGCACATACAAGAAAAATAAATAATTAAATGGAATGGATAATGTCTGCTTCTAAGCCAACACTAAACAGTTGCAGAGTGCCGAGTGCAGAACTAATCTTTTTTAATAATGTTTTAGATAATTGTAGTGTAGTTGATAGATATTTGGATAATGTTCCGTTTTCTACCCAATGTATGGTCTGAGGCTACCTAATAACATTGGAGAGCTTTACATTGGCCGACTGTGACAGTCCGTCGACAATAATGAAAATATAAGAGTATAGGCAAAATGAATATTAGAATATACATGAGAGAAAATCCTAATTTGTTTATATAGGGAGTGAGATTCTTAAGAGTTAAAGTAGTAGGTTAGGTTTATGCTTAGGAAAAATATCATCGTATACTTTTTTAGAAGTGTATATATTGTTAATATTTTTTTAAGAATATCAAATTTATTGAAAATAATAATAATAAAAATAAATATAATAAATAATATTAAGAGAAATATAAAAATATATATATATTATTAAAGATAAAAATATCATAACTCTTATGCTAATAGACTTGAGTCCAATAGGGATATATAATTCATAACCTCCCAGCTCGGTAATTAATAAATTGAATGTGTCTATTGCCAAATTATATTCGTTGTAACATTCAATAAATGTTTACTATTTAATAGTTTAATCAAACCAAACTTTATTGTTATGGTAATTAAGATTAAATTGAGATAAATTAAGTGACTCTGATAGATTGACCCAATAAGATATATCGATTAAATATTGACCTCAATTAGTTAAATTTAATCATTTTATGTATACATTTTTTTATTGACACGTTTTACTTACACATATTTATATTTTAATAAACATGATAATAAAATAAAACTTTTTCTTAAACTAGATAATATGAAAAACACATGATATAAATGTTAAACTTTCTTAATTAATAGTACAAATAAATTATTAAATGATTTTATTTTGATATGATCATTTTTTAAATTTCAATAATGTATTTTTTGAACATTTATCATTTTTTCAAAACATGTTTAACTTTATGTCTTAATTTTTTTTTGTCATAGATAATTTTGTTGATCTAAAATATTGATCTAAAAAACTTTATATATTTTAATCAATAAGTGACTCACACATACTAAAGAAGAAGAATGACGAAGACATGATTAATCATCTCAAGTCCTTGCATTTATTTACAAAAGACTTTATATGTCTTAATATTTCAATATTAAACTTTTCCATCGAAGACACCTATAGATTTCCTTTTTAAATGAGGTAATTGCATTTTCTGTTTTCTTTTTCTATTTTAAAATTAAGAATAGGTTTAGAAACCTACATTTCCAAGCTCAAAGTTAGAGGTCTATTAGAAATTCCTCTTAGCATACCACGAATAATTATTTACGAAGTACTTGAACATGGTGCCGCAGGTCTTAGGATCCTAGCAGTTAAATTTTAAAAATTAAAATGGGTTAAAATACGATCAATAAAACCCGTAGAAAATGATAGATTAATTAACCTAGAAATTGGTAGGCCTAACAGCATAGTCAAGACATCCCCTTGTATTTGTACATATGATAGCATTAGAATGATATTGAAACATGTTCATCATGAGCTCAGGATAAGCTCCAAACAAATTGAATCCAAAACGGTGTTCACCTTTTAGTAGGAAATAACTTACGACAAAAAGAAAAGGATACCCAAGTAACGTGCTAAACCAGGAGAAAAAAGTTAAGATAGTGATAAGATAAGCTTATATACAGCTATCGCGCCTTATTCAACGATGATTTTCATTCAATTTATAAAATAACAATCAGCAAAAAGGTTTTATTCTATTCGGTAATAACTCTATCCTAGCCTCCTAAAAATAAAAGATACGATAATTCTACCGGCAATCTATATTTCTATTCCAATCTTATCACTCAATTTCATTTTTATCACTAATCTCCAAATTGCGCCCACCACCACCACCACCACCACCATCACCATCACCACCACCATCACCACCACCTCCACCATCACCACCACCGCCACCGCAATAAATTTATATATCTAATGTATAGTAGCCCAGCCACCACCAGCCGACCACCACCACCACCAGATTAATGACAAGTCAATTCCACCACCACCACCACCACCAAGCCGCCACCGCCACCACCATCACCGCTCCACCACCACCACCACTATCACCACCTCCACCACCGCCACCACCACCATCACTACCGCCGCCACCCCTCCACCACCACCACCGCCGCCGCCACCACTACCACCGCCACCACTACCATCACCACCACCACCACCACCACCATCATAAAGTTTTTTTATTATTATTTTTTAATTATTTTAACTTTTATACTAAAGGATATTTTGATCTTAAAAAAAATATTATACAATCAACTAATTTATCCTTTTCTTCAAACAAAAATAAGATTATGTTTTATCCTATTAATTATATTATCATACCTTATCTTTATCCTATCATCTTATCTTATACTATACTCTTATCATCGTTAAATATGATGAAAGATACGAAAACTTACGACAAAAAGAAAAGGATACCCAAGTAACGTGCTAAACCAGGAGAAAAAGAAGTTAGGATAGTGAAACATGTTATGAGGCATGCTGTATATACAGCATATATATGATTCACCAGATGATTTTCTTCTGAATTCTACATCAAAATAACAATCAGCAAAAAGGTCCTTATATCTTCGGTAAAGAAGTTGGCAGATCCGCTGGGACATCTGAACTTGCCTGCCACGTGAAAATAAAAGATCTGCGATTAATTCTACCGGCAATCTATATATATTGGGTTCCAATTTTCACACACCATTTTCCAATATCATTTTTTACATTGATTAATGATATACAAATTTGTAGTTAATAATGTGTATTGATTAATTAACGAGATAGTAATATATTACCAATTTATTGTTATCTTGTTAACTAACCAATACACATAATTAACTATAAATTTGTACATCATTAACCAATGTATAGTAGTGTAGCAAAAAGTAGAATGAGATGAACATTTTTCATATAGATTAATGACAAGTCAATTCAGTAATCATCTACCACTAAGCATAAAGACCGTGACATAATTCTCTAACGGTTTATATTATTATCAACCAAAAAATTCCTTATAAAGACATTTTAAATGTAGAAATATGGCGGTGGGGTTAATTAGCCTCTAATATGACTAAAATACTAAGTAGACAGGATCAGCATTTTTCAGGAATAATATTTTAAAATATAAATATTTCATTACGAAAAAAAAAATATATTTCTCCTCTTTTTGCTTCTTCTTCAACCAGGATAAGGGATTTCATACCTTAAGATATCTTGTCAACGTTGTTGTAGTACCGAAATTAAAGCCCAGAATTGGTTCTCCTTTAGTACGAGATGCATGAAGTTGCTTTCTGACTTGAGTAGCCAGTGACTGCATCAACATTATTAAATATGATGAGAAGAACGAAAACAAGTAAATAAAAGAAGAAAGAAAGCAAAGATTAAAAGAGTAATGCTACGTAGTTAGAAAAATTAGCCAAAATTTAGACGGAATGCAACTAGATTTAAAGGTGGTTGTTGGATGAAATATCATCCATCAAAGAGTCAAAAAAACATACCAACTCATTCTGTCAAATATTCTGGCTAAAAAATTCTGATTGTCTAGTATTTTTCATATTGAAATTGCATATATATTTCTCAGAAACATATCTCATCATAAAGACACAAATTACAGGATATTTCTCTGATAGCAACAGGATAGGGTCATTTATCTAAAACATACCTTCCCCAGCTCTACTCCCCACTGATCAAAAGAATTGATGCCCCAAATGAAACCCTCTACAGCAATTCTGTGTTCATAGATTGCCAACAACTGAGGAACATGGAACAGCGAAGAAATTAGGGCCAATACAGTAATTTGTAATTTGCATAGACCCTCTTTGCAAGAAAACAAACACTAACTTTAGTGAGAGCTTGCATCATGAAAAAACAAAGACTGAGAAATTAGTCTCTCATATCATGAGAAAGGTATGTGACCAACTTATGTAGAATAAACAGCTCAAGAATGGAAGATCCACACGGCAACATTTATATTCTATCAACAGCCATACACAAAACTGGAGTTGAGGAGAAAACAATATGAACACAAGGAAAAAAAAATGAAAATAATGAAAACTATTTGTCAGACAAATACCTTTTGCTTGCAATTATTCTGATACCGCACTAAACTGCCAAGATACTATGAAACATCCATGAAGAAGCAAACAATAAAGAACACAACTCAAGCAAAAAATACTCAGTACGATCATTGCAAGGTGAATGCTCCTTTCTCATATTAAATGGACCCACTTAATCTAACTAGATGTGCAAGGAATAATAAATAAAAAAATGCAATAGCTATTGAACAGTTAACGCATAATCAATAAATTTGAAGTCACCCAAGACACAGCCACAAACAAGGATTCCTTCCAGTTGAAATGTGTGATCCAGTGTAAATGCCTAGTTTAGAATATGACAGACAAATAGTTTTTATGAGAAAGCAAGAATAAACTAAATGCTCGTCCATATTTCAAGGTTATGAATATAGAAACTCAATACATTATTGTGCACAAATCTCATATAACTGCCTAATTTCATGCTCAACAAAAGAAGTAACTGAAACAATAAAACTTTTCTGAACAGGAACCAACCATTTCTTTCTAATTAGTAATCACGACCTACTGGACTTCGTACCTGCCCAATATTATAAGCATCCAATGATGGAAGCAGAAGGCTGAGAGAAGGTCGATTGCCGCTGAATGTCTGTGGAATTTTTTTTTATACAGAAAAGGAGCATGGTAAGGACTAAGGATTCAGCTATTAACTCAGCAAGTTGCATTGAAGCAGAAGGGAAATCACCTTGTGAGGAATAAGATGTGGGGAAACATTCTCCTTTTGCAGCTGATCTGCTGTCTACAAGAAATTGATGGATGGTCATATTCCTCATGATAAATCAAAAGAATACTAGTAAAAAATCTAGTCCCCAACTCAGAAAAATAGCTATTAATACAAGTTTTGTGCTGTCCAATCCTGCATCTCAGTTACCTTCGATTTGGAAAGAATGTTATATTACATGTGAATTACAATAACGATAATAACGTCAAGCCAGACTCCTTTACTTTAGCCTTAGTCACTCTTATCTAATATATTATATAATTTAGATAAGGAAAGAGCAAGGACAAATGTACCTTCCCATATGCAAGGGCATCAGGTTGTGCAAAAAAGTTGGACATTAGCTCATCATGGTTACTCACCACTTCGCCTGATTATAAAATGCATCAAATAGTATCAGAGCATTGACTTCAAACGAGCCAACTACCATGATGAAACTTGACAATGTTAATAGGTAACTCTTTAGTCTTTACCTCTCAGAAAGACAGGTTGCTGACTTTTCACAACTCCAATAAAATCACAAGGAATCACACGCCCCTAAAATTAAGGAGATACAAGTTACTCAATAGCATAGTTTGTAAATATTGATATTTTTCATACAGTGAAAAATATTAAATCAAAGGAAGTAAAGCTAGCCACTTAAAATTGCAATAGAGGCAAGGAGAAGAAAATAAGCTTCTAAATTGATATCTAGACACCTACTGTTTGCGGTACTATGTTAATTTAAGATGCTTCCCACCACCCCCTTTCTCCTTTCCCACAACGCCAACAACAAAAAGTAGAAACTTCATGTTACCAAAAATGAAAAAAATAAAAAATGCAGAAACTTCAGGTCAGCTACGAACAAATTAACGAACAAAGCAGCTCTTGGCCTGTTAAATCACATAAAAGTTTTGCAAGCAGTATACAGACATGTCTCAATTGAGAAATTAATGTAGAAAAATGTGCTCTCGGAATTTAAATATCCTAGAGGAAAAACGCTCATTAAAGATAACCATCAAATCCATATTTAGTTTTGTTGTTCTCCTCATCTTTGTTCACTCTGGTCCAACCCTTCCGCTCACCATCATTGTTTTTCCATCACTCCGTTCCAAACTCCGATTACCGTCCTAGATTCCAGACTGTGTTCTGATGCCAGACTTCACTTTAGACTCCGTCCTAAATTCCAGACTCCCTTCTGATGCCAGGCTCTGTTTCAGACTCCGTCCTAAATTCCAGACCTTGTTCTGATGCCAGACTCTGTTTCAGACTTCGTCTTAAATTTCAGACTCTGATTTGACTCCGTCCTAGATTCCAGACTCTATTTTGATGGCAGGTTCCGTTTCAAACTCCGTTCCCATTGTAGATTTTCTCAGATGCAGATGGTTTCATCCCAAATACAATTTGGGCCTGTTGGCTTCTCCAAGATCTCGATGTTGTGTTTTTAGATTATTTTTAATTTAGTTTATTTTCGTGTGTCTAATTGTAACAAGCTAAAGCTTAGTAGCTTTAACTTGAGAGTGTGTGTTAGAATATCTAGAACATATCTCAGAATTAAATTAGGCTTAATTTTGTGTTATTTTAGGAATCTGATTTTTACATAATTAGAGATACTATTTTGATTGAATTTCCTTCTTTATATAGACTCCCTCTCCTATAAATAGGAAATCCTCTTGTACAAACTAATTAATTCAGAGATAATTAATTCAGAAATTCAGATATATAGTTCAGAGATAATTCAGAATATACATAAACCTTCTTCAGACTTTTATATGTCCCTGTTTGTCTATTTCTAACAAGAAGATCTAGGACGTATTTCCTTTGAGAAATAAAGATAACTTGCTTGGAGTAGGCAACTTTAATCCCAAGGAAGTACTTTAGTCTTCCAATATCTTTCATTTCAAACTCAGTAGCTAATTTCTCCTTTAGGAGTTGTTTCTCAACTAGGTCATCACCTGATATAATGATGTCATCAACATACATAAGCAGAACTGTGAGTTTACCTTCTTGTGAATGTTTAGAAAAGAAAGTATGATCACTTTGGCTTTGTATGTATCCAGGGACACCATTGTTTTTGTGAATCTCCCAAACCAAGCATGGGGAGACCGTGTCAACTCGTATAAAGCCTTCTTTAACCTGCACACGTTGTTCCTTCCACTACTAGAATCGTATCCAGGAATTTCCATATAAACTTCCTCCTCTAAGTCTCCATGGAGAAAGACATTTTTAACATCAAACTAATGTAATTCCCACCCAAAATGGGCAGCAAGAGAGAGTAAGATTCCTACAGTGTTCATCTTGGCTACTAGAGCAAATGTCTCCTCATAATCAATTCCATAAATCTGAATGTATCCTTTTGCCACCAACCTTACTTTATACTGGTCTAGTGTACCATCATACCAAAATTTCAAAGTATATATCCATTTGCACCCCATTGGCCTTTTGTCACTTGGTCTCCAAACAATCTCCCATGTTTCATTATTTTCCAATACACCCATCTCCTCATTCATGACATGAATTCAGTTCTTATCCTTCAATGCTTCTTGTACTGATGTTGGGATTCTGATAGAATCCATGGTTGAAATAAAACTCCGGTGCTGCAGAGAAAGATGTTTAGAAGAGACAAATTGAGAAATAGGGTACTTGGGATTGGGACAATACATTTTCCCTTTCTTCAATGCAATAGGTAAGTCATCTGGCTTAGGTTTGCAATTATTCAAAAACATGTTATCAGGTTCAAAAACTGTATTATCTAGGTCAGGTTCACAAATATTCAAAGGAATGTTATCAATGTCACAGACAAGACACTCAGAGATAGGAGAACTTGTATCTTTAGTACTTACCTTTGGTTTGTACGCCTGAAGTTGCTGTTGGGCTAGTTCGAGTTTCCCTCTCCTCTCATACACCGATATTTGTGTGTTGGTCTTGGCTTGACCTTAGCTAGTTCAAGTGGGGTACCAGAAGAAGATGCCAATTCCTATGTAGAGTCAGACATTAAAGGAAGGAAGGACCCAGGAGAGAAGGACTCAGCCTCAGCTTCTTGAGTGTTCTCCCCCCTGAAGTTGAGGACGAGTAAAGAAGAACTCATTTTTATGAAAAGTGACATTCATGAAGACAAAAAAACGACGACTTGATGGGTGATAGTTTGTACCCCTTCTTGTCAGGAGTATAACCCAGAAAAACACATTTGACAGCACAAGGATCAAGTTTGCTGCGATATTGGCAATGTACATGGACAAAAGCCACACAACAAAAGACACAAAACTGTAGACTCTGCATAATAGGAACTGAAGAAAAATGAGAGGCCATGAGTTGGACTAGACTTACATTACCCAGAACACAAGATGGTAACTGATTGATTAAATATGCAACAGTTAAAACAGCTTCCCCCCAATATGAGCTAGGAACAGACATTTGGAATAGTAAAGCTCTAGTGATTTCAAGTAAATGACAATTTTTTCTTTCTGCAACACCATTTTGCTGAGGAGTATCAACACATGTGAGTTCATGCACAATACCATACTCTTTAATAAATTTAGAAAAACTTTGGTTGACATACTCCTTACCATTATCAAAACGCAAACGTTTAATGAACTTTCCAAATTGGGTCTGAACCATGCAGTAAAACTGAACAAACAATTGAAACACATTTGATTTGTCTTTCATTAGAAAAAGCCAAGTTACTATAGTACAATCACTAATGAAAGAAACAAACTGTTTAGTACCAAAAATGTTAGAAATAGAGGCAGGACCCCAAACATCAGAGTGGATAAGTGCAAAAGGCTAAACACTTTTATTAGAACTAGGTGAAAAGGTTACATGATGGTGTTTAGCAAACTCACAAACATCACAATGAAAAGATTCAACAAATTCTTTTAAAAATATAGACGGAAACATAGACTTAAGCAAAAAAAATGGAGGATGTTCAAGACGCTTGTGTTGTAGCCAAATTTAAGAAACAAGAGACTCAAAATTGGACGGATGACATGAAAGTAGCAACTTTTGATCAGGACTACCATCAGCGTGCATATTAAGGAGATAGTACAACCCTCACTGTTCCTTAGCAACTCCAGTCGTCCTCCCCGTGACAAGATCTTGAAAGATACGATGAGAATAAAAAAAGGTTATGACACAATTATTTTCTTTAGTAAGTTTATGAATGGAAATAAGATTAGTGGAAAGTTTGGGAACATGGAACACATTGTTTAAGTGTAGGGAGGGCTGAAGTTTAATAGTGCCAAAACCTGTAACTGATGTATGAGAGCCATCAACTACAATTATATGATGCTTACTAGAAGAGAGTTGATAAGATAATAGATGTGGAGAATAAAAGGTCATATGGTCAGTTGCACCAGAGTCCATAATCCATAAATTCTTAGTGCCAGAAGCATTAAAGGATTGAAAACAAAAATTCTTACCAGTCATGGCCAGAGAACAAGAGCTAGAAGGCTTACTGAGAGAATCAATGAGAGTCCGCAGGCGCTCCAACTCATTTTTACTAAGGGTTAGAACTTCATCACCCACCTTTGAGTCCTCACCCGGAGGCATAGAATCCGAAGTGGTCATATCTGCCTAGCTGTGTTGCATACCCTTCCCAACCCTCCTTCTCCTTGGTGTGACAAGATTTCTAAGAACACTAGTCCTTCCCATGGCTTGAGAAGTCCGGTTTAGTTGTCTTACCTGTAGCCTTGGTCCACAAGATTTCTTCATCAAACATGTGCACTAGCGTCCTTTCCCGAACAAAGCCTGGAGAAGGAAGAAGAAGAGTGCCTCTTTCCCAGTTGTCTTCATACTCGTACCCAAGACTAATCCACCAATGTGCTTGTCATCAAACATGAAGCATCCTTCTTTACTCCATTTTGACTACTTTGATCCTCTCCCATAGGCCATTAAGGGTCCCAGAATACCTCGTTTGGTACAAAAACATAGCAAGTGGTAATATCTTGTTTCATAGAGAAGGTTTGGCAAAGATTGTCCTAAATTTCACGAGGAGGAAGGAAGGAACATACAATTTCTACTAATCTCGAGAGTCATGGAGTTCCAGAGCCACGTCATAATAAGAGAGTCCTCGTCATCTCACGTTTCAAAGTGAGGGTCATCCTTCTCAAGGGCAGTCCCTTCAATGTGGTTTAACTTCCGACGGCCCTTAAGTGTAGTACGGATGACTTGGGCCCACTGCAAGTAATTTTTTCCATTAAGGCGATTGGTGAGATGCAAGACTAGGAGATCACTGGGATTCAGAGGTGGGGGCGGTGTCGCGCTGAGCTGCGGGATGGCTTTGGCAATCTCGTCGTCCAACATACTCGTGGTCGTTAACAAGCCCACTGAGAAAACCTTAGATTGCAATGGCAGGAACAGAAAACGAACACAGACAAGAGGTGCTTCTCGGTGGCGTCACTTGGTGAAGAGTGACTTGCAGTGCCTAAGAAAGACTAGAATAGCAACGCGGTAGAAAACAGGGACACCAACAAAACAGCGACGCCAGTGGACTACGAACGACAATGAAGGTTAGAGAGGTCTCTCTTAGTCCTTGGCTTCTCTGGAACGGTAGCCACAACAAAAGGAGAGAGGAGTGTGCAGGGGTCATGCGCATGGCTTCGATCTGGGTGAGGACGGTGGTTGGAGTCGCGAGTTCTGGGTGGCGGCTCCGATCTGGATAAGAACGACAATGTAACAATGTGATGACAGTTGGAACCACGGGTTCCGGGTGAGGGGCGAGGACGGCAGCAGCAATGAATGCTGATTGAAACCCAGTGATGAAGGCTAGTCTAAAACCTAGCGATGAAGGCTGGTCCGATCAGCAATAAAGGCTGATTGTAGCAGAAACAACAGAGGCTCCTAGATTGGGACCTCAGATACCAACTTGGAAGAATATTTCTAAATATTGTTATTGCTTGAATCACAATTGTACAGGTATGATTTACATTATATAGGCTTATGACAATAATTACTTGTCTAAAATAGAATTAAATTATAGGAAATAAATATGTCCCAATAACTGAATCAAATTTGTACAACAGTTTATTAAACCTTTAATTTCAAACACCCTAGTGTAGATTACCTGATGTATGAGCTGATAAAAGCTATGCTGCCCATTAGTTCCTGGCTCACCAAAATCAATTTCACCAGCCTCAATTGGTAGAGGAACACCATCAATTGAAACACTCTTGCCATTACTTTCCATGCTAACCTAATGTTAAAAAGAAAAAAGTCATAAGAACAAAAATAACATGGCACTAAAATAATATTCGTGCACAATACTGCAACAAACTTGCCTGTTGAATGTGTGGGGCAAACTTCTCCAGAGCTTGACAATAAGGTAAGATGGCCTGGAAGAGTACCAAAAGTTTCACTTTTTCCACAAAGCTGGTTAAGAGCAAAGAAACCTATTAAATATTTCTGAAGAAAACAGGATACATAAGAACTCACTCTGGCAGGATATCCAAGAAATGAAACATTCCATATGCTCAACAAACCCAGAAGCACCTGGAACACTCATAAAATGTTACTGAGCATCTAATCATGTATTTGACAAAAGTACTAAACATCTTAAATACAAGAGAACCTAATGTCCTTGAGCCAAGTGATCTGAAAAATTGCAGTGAGCCAAATTCCTAACCATCCCCACCACCTTTTTTCTCTTCTTTTAACAAAAAAAAAAGGATTTATTACGACAAAAGAAAAGTCCAGATTTAGGGAATTGGTAATCCCCCTAACAGCAAAAGAAACAAGGAGGGGGGAAGAGAGGAAAAAAAACAGCTGAAAGGAGCTCCCCGTTCCCTCTTTAAATATGTAAAAAATTAATATTACTTTTGATTATAAAATTCAAGACTGTGTGTGTAAAATAATTAAAGCAATAAATGTGTTCCACTAGGGAGATCCATACGAAACATTCAAACCCAAAACTACATTACAATTATAGAATATAGAATTATCTCTTCTGAGACTCCTTCACCGCACTGGAAGAATAGCCAGTTCGCAGTATTAGGAACACTAGAGAAATATATGTTTGAATGTCCAGAGATCCATGTGTACAATTAAACTCAAAAGTGTAAAAGGTTAGCATAGGGGCACTTACAGGGATATTCCTTTCAAATGGTTCTGAATAAAAATGTTGATCAACGCTGGAAGCCCCCTTTAAGAACCTTTGGGGAAAAAAAAAAAAACCATCATAAAGAAAATAACTAAATATCTGTCTTTCAAAAGAGAGATTCAAAACTAAGTTGTATTTTACAACCAGTGTAAGTACTATGCCGTAAATATTTGTAAATCTGAATACATATAAATGGTGACCTAACTACACTTTTTCTCATTCCGAAAAGGTCATGAATGGCATATATATTAGAAGAATTCTTATCTACATCCTTCATTTAATCAAAGAAGTTGATTATATCCTTTAAAGTAGAAGAAGGTGAAGCATAATAAAGCCTGTCCAACCTCCAAATAGGGTGCAATAGACAAGAAGTGCCTATAATAAAGTCAAACCACAATAAATTAAACTATGTCTAGGAACATTCTCCTCCAGAATAAGTGCCTACAGATTAGAATCATATGAATAATGAAAGACATACTTCTCTATTACTGAGAAACCGTATTGTAGAGATAATGGCAGCACTCCAACAGCACTGCAAACTGCAAGCCGCGTTTCAGGTCATCCTAATGAAATCTGTTGAAAACTTCAACTGTACATGGCTTTTTAATTTTTTATTTTTTCCCGGGGAAGGGCAGGGGAAGAGGGGGGAGATAGAAGAAAAATTACTCACCACTATACCGACCACCAACCCAGTCCCAAAATGCAAAAGCATTATTAGGATCAATACCAAACTTTTCCACAAGCTGCATCAGAAATTAGACAAGAAAGAAAAATAGCTAAAGGATCAGCCATAATTATGAATAGAAAATGCATCTTTCATGAACTTTTATCTCTTATTTAAGAAAAAAAAAATGCACAAACATAATATCAAAGAAATTTTAACTCAAGAGTTTACAGTTTTATTATTAAATTACCATCTTCTGTTGCTCAGAAACTTTGGTAATGAGAGATAAATCCACCAAGGATACACAATTTGGAAAATGTTTCTATAGTGTATGTGAGTGTGATGAAACACTGGTTTCTTATTCAGAAATTTGGGATTAACACCCCTAAGAATGTACAGTACATCAATATCCTACAGAGGATATTACCTGAGATCTGTGATCTCCCTCTAGCCACTGAGGCTAACCAACTTTACCTAATAATTCTTCCCCCTCTCTACCGTCCTCTCTCCCCTTTATATTTCCCTCCTTATTCTGTTACTAACCGTCCCTAACTAACCCTCCCAGTTAGTTAGATTAGTTACATTATTTATGGGCCTAGCGTTCCTTACATATACTTTCCTAATAATGGGCCGAGTGCCATCAATACTCCCCCCCCCCCCAAGGCTTTCACCTTGTCCTCAAGGGGAAAAGAAGGAAAAAAGTGTTGCAGTGTGGAAACAGATTCCCAGGAGTTATCACATGGATGTGCGCCAGACCACTGGATCAGTAACTCAGCCTCTCCTGCCGTGCTATACCGCAACTCCAACACTTCGACAGGCTGAGAAGCCAATTCCCACTCCTGGGTAAGTTCCTTAGGTAACTGCTGAGGAACCACAGAAGGTGGAAGAGCCTTCTTCAGCCGGCTCACATGAAATACTGGATGGATTCTGCTGCCTTCGGGAAGGTGTAGTTGATAAGCCACTGCTCCTACCTTTGCTATCACCTGAAAAGGTCCATAAAATCGTGGGCTGAGTTTTTCATTCCTTCTCTTAGCAATGGAATGAAGTCTATAAGGACGTGCCTTAAGATATACCCAATCCCCCTCTTGATATTGCACCTCTCTTCTATTCTTATCTACGTACTTCTTCATCTGTTGTTGAGCTATGTTCAAGTTAGGTTGAAGCTCCGCCAACATACTATCTCTTACCAAAGCAGCCGTGGTTACTTGCTCTACTTTAGAAGGAAAAGTAGAACCCCGAAACAGCACAGGAGGATCCCTGCCATACAACGCTCTAAAAGGAGTCATTTTAGTGGACCGGTTATAATTGGTGTTATACCAATATTCAGCCCAACATAACCAGTCCATCCATTTCCTCAGTTTATCCCCTGTAAAGCATCTTAAGTATGTCTCCAAACACCGGTTTACTACCTCCGTTTGCCCATCCGTTTGTGGGTGATAAGTTGTGCTGAATTTCAAATGAGTACCAGCCAATTTGAACATTTCAGTCCAAAATTTACTGAGAAATAGCTGATCCCTGTCAGAAACAATAGAGCAGAAACCATAGCAGAAGATTCTCTAGCTCCAAACGTTTTACAAACCCATGCAAACGAACCACTTCATCAATAAAGAGTTAAGCCACCTCCTTAGCTGAAAATGGATGGGACAGGGCCATAAAATGAGCATATTTGGTGAGTCTGTCAACTACTACAAATATTGTATCCTTCCCTTTAGACTTAGGTAAACCAGTAATAAAATCTATGGATAGATCACTCCATACTTGAGAAGGAATGGGTGAGGGTTTGAGCAAGCCTGCCGGAGAAAGAGACAGAGATTTATTCCGTTGGCAGACCTCACAAGCAGCAATTAAATCAATGATGTCCTTCTTCATACCTTCCCAATAAAACACCCCTGCCACCTTCTTATAGGTCCTGAGAAATCCCGAATGCCCACCCATGGCCGATGAGTGGAATTCATGTAGCACGATGGGAATTCTAGAAAAGGATCTAGGTAGAACCAGCCTATTCTTATAAAAGAGATGGCCATTGACTAGAGAATAATGAGGGAAGTCCTATGGGTGAACTATCAATCCTTGCACAATTTCTCTAAGCCTGGAGTCAGCCTGAATTTCATCATCCAAATTCTCCCATCCCTCGGGTATAACCCTACAAATGGAATTATACATCATTCTTCTTGACAACGCATCTGTAGTTGTGTTCTCACGTCCTGGCCTGTATTGAATATCAAAATCCAGTCCCATCAATTTAGAAGCCCATTTGACTTGGTCCTCTCCCAAAAGCCGCTGGTCTGTAAGAAATTTCAGTGACTTCTGATCTGTTCTAATTGAAAAATGTCTTCCTAACAAATAATGGCGCCATTTTTGAACTGCAAACACAATGGCCATTAGTTCCCTTTCATAAACAGACCTCTGCTGCCCTCTCTCAGATAAAGCTTGGCTGAGAAAGGCAACTGGTTTCTCCTGTTGCAGCAACACAGCTCCAATACCCTTGCTGGAAGCATCAGTCTCTATTACAAATTCCTGTGTAAAATCTGGGACTGCCAAAACCGGAATTGTAGTCATGGTCTTTTTCAGAGCATCAAACGCTGCCTATGATTCCTCAGTCCAATGAAAGTTGTCTTTTTTTAACAAATCTGTAGTTTAGCAATTCTTCCATACCCTTGTATAAATCTGCGATAATACCCTGTTAACCCCAAGAAGCCCCTCAGTCCCTTAACATCTTTGGGTGCTGGCCATTTGACCATGGCCTCTATCTTTTTAGGATCAGTAGCTACACCTTTTTCAGATACAATATGACCCAAATACTCCACCTGCTTTCCTCCAAATGTGCATTTCTTCTTATTCACCACCAATTTGTTAACCACTAACAATTTGAAAACCCTCAAATGATCCACATGAGCTACCTCATCCTTACTGTAAATCAGTATGTCATCAAAGAAAACTAGAGCAAATTTTCATAAACAAGGTCGCAAAACCTCATTCATGAGTGCCTGGAAAGTAGAGGGAGCATTTGTGAGCCCAAAGGGCATCACCACATACTCATAATGCCCTTCATGAGTTCTGAAAGCAGTCTTCTCTATATCCTTCTCTTTCATTCTAATCTAATGATATCCAGCCTTCAAATCTAATTTAGAGAAGATAGTTGCTCCTGCCAACTCATCCAACAATTCGTCTATTATGGGAATTGGGAATTTATCAGGAATGGTGACCTTATTCAATGCTCTATAATTTGTACAAAAACGCCAGCTTCCATCCTTCTTCTTAACTAAGATAACTGGACTGGCATAAGGGCTATTACTGGGTCTAATAAGTCCTGCTTCTAACATTTCCTTCACTAATTTTTCAATTTCAGTTTTCTGATAAAAGGGATACTTGTAGGGTCTGATATTTGGAATATTTGCTCCTTCCTTCAAGTTGATTGCATGATCACATCTTCTGGTAGGGGGCAGCCCTTCATGTGGCTTGAATACATCCTCATACTCCTGCAGAACCCTTTGTAAACTCTCTGCCATATGAGTGTCATTACTGTTTTTCTTGTGGGTTTCGTCCTCCTTGACTTCTCTCACCTCCACTACATATCCTTCACCTTTATCTTGCAGAGATTTCACCAATGACTTCAGTGAAACTACTGACTTGCATAATGAAGGGTCACCTTTGATGATGTAAGTCTGCCCTTCCTTCCTGACCCTTAAAGACAACTCCTTAAAGTTTGCAGTAATATTCCCCAAACCAGCTAACCAATCCAGCCCAAGTACTATGCCAGGTCCTTTCAACTCAAAAATGAAAAAATCATGTTGGACCTCAAAATCTTGCAACTGTACTTTCAA
Organism: Ormosia semicastrata; assembly: GCA_029884595.1. Lineage (NCBI taxonomy): Eukaryota > Viridiplantae > Streptophyta > Magnoliopsida > Fabales > Fabaceae > Ormosia > Ormosia semicastrata. The sequence goes on along the minus strand of JAQQTO010000046.1, from coordinate 6,870,429 downwards.
TCTTTTACAACACCCAGAACTTGATACCTTATGACCATCTCCCACCTCTACCAAAAAAGACGAAGTATGTGTCATTTCCAACTTCAACTTTTCCACCACCCTTTGAGCAATGAAACTGTGAGATGCTCCACAATCTATGAGTACCATAATTCCTTCCCCCATTACTTTTCCCCACAATTTAGAAGATCTGCCAGTGGTAAGGCCCAATAAACTGTTATAACCCAACATGATAGGTTTCCCTTCTTCTTCCAAACTTTCCTCTGTTTCTGTCATTACTTCTGTCTCCCCTTCTTCCTGTTCCTCTTCTACCCAAAGCATTCTAAGTTGCTTGTTTTTACAAACATGGCCTACTGAATATTTTTCATCACATCTGAAACACATTCCTCTTCGCATCCTATCATTATATTCTGATTCAAGTAAAGCTCTAAAATTTCTTCCTCTTCTACTCACGGCTGTAGTTGCTGTGGATCCTTGGCCTCCACTATTTGCTTTCTGCACTACCCCTGCCGAAGAGGAAACTACATTACTGCCGGTTGTAGTTACTGAATTTCCCCTTTTTCCGTATACATTTTCTCCCATAGTAGCCCTCTTCCATGTTGAATTTCCTCCTCCTTCTCCACTATAAGAAGTGCTATATCTTACTGCTGCAACACCTCTATCATTGGACCCCCCCTTTCCAATTTCCTCCTGTGAACTCTTTGAGCAACTCCTCATTTTTCTCCTCAATTAACTGGGCTAATTCCATCATTTCTGACATGGAATTTTCCCCATGAATCCTCAATTCCCTCCTAATTCCTTCTTTTAGCCCATTCAAAATAATGCTTTTCAAGAACCCTTGCTCGGTAATTCTCAATTGGCCAGCATACGCTTCGAATTTCCACCTATATTCCTTGACCGACCCTTCATGCTTCAGAGCCATCAAAATCTCATATGGATTTTGTGCAGATGCAGGACGAAACCTCCTGATAACAGCTTCTTTAAAGATTGGCCAAGAAACTTCACCCATGCCTCCTTCCCACCAATGAAACCATGATAAAACTTGCCCTTCTAATGCTATAGAAGCCACCTTAATCTTTTCCTTTTCAGGAACTCCTCTTACCTCAAAGAACCTCTCTAACTTGTGCAACCAGTTGCATGCGTCTTGCTCTATTTCTTCACCCTCGAATAGGGGAAGCTCCAGTTTCCTCCATTTCTCATCCTCACAGATGTTGCGATTGCCACTAACCACGTTTTCTCCTTCTGAATCGGCTGGGTCTCCTACCCTTGGTCCCGAATTCCCCTGTAAAGCTGAATCGAGTTTGCGTAACACCTCTTGGATGCTGGTCTCCAAGTTTCGCATTCTTGCATCGCTCAAAAGCCTCCACTCTGACATCTCCTCCCACCTTGTTCAAGGCTTCTATTTGAGACCCCATTCTCGTACTCACCATACACGATTTGCTCCCCAAGAACGAACTGCTTTGATACCAGTGATGAAACACTGGTTTCTTATTCAGAAATTTGGGATTAACACCCCTAAGAATGTACAGTACATCAATATCCTACAGAGGATTTTACCTGAGATCTGTGATCTCCCTCCAGCCACTGAGGCTAACCAACTTTACCTAATAATTCTTCCCCTTCTCTACCGTCCTCTCTCCCCTTTATATTTCCCTCCTTATTCTGTTACTAACCGTCCCTAACTACCCCTCCCAGTTAGTTAGATTAGTTACATTATTTATGGGCCTAGTGTTCCTTACATATACTTTCCTAATAATAGGCCGAGTGCCATCAGAGTGCAAACAATTCACATAGTTAAAGATTTAAGAAAGCAAGGCAGGTATATGTATCAAGACAAACAGTAATGATCAGTTAAAAGCAGACATGATTCATGAATAAACAAGATTAAGCATTGAAGAAAGCTTAGTCAGCTAATGCCAAAAAAAAGGAAAATATGGTAAATACCGTGAGATTTGTGCTGACTGCCACCATATGCTTTGCAACTGCAGAGGGCCTGGAAGTAATCATATCATGAGACAGTCTTTCAATTCATTATCTAATTTCATTTTGAATATTGTCCACTGTGAATATATTTAGAAGATGGGGGACCAGGGGCGACAGGGTACATATTACCAGAAGTCTAGAAGGATATGCTCCAGATTCTCTTCTGCAAGTTTCCCCATAAAGAAGGAAACTGCAGAACCTGACTACACTACTATCCTTGAACAACTACTCTTAATATTGCACGTACCCAAGTGCAGATGAAATCCATTCTCTAAGCGTTCGAGCATTAAGCATGGTTTCAGCTGTTGTAAAAGTCTTTGAAACAACCACAACTGCAATGACAACGACAGTCAGACATGCAAGATAAGCCTCCATATCTATCTCTGTGTGTGTGTGTGTGTGTGTGTATCATTTACCTAGGGTTGTTTCAGGATTTAATCCTGTGATATTTCTAGCAACGTCAATTGGATCAACATTTGCAAGACTGCAGATAGATTCAAATAGAGGATGAGATTGATTTTATAGAAATGGTACTGCTTTCTTGAAGATATGTAGCTTCAGTAAGCTAAATTCAGAAAAGCAAATATCATATAGTTGCAGTAAACTAGACCTTGCAATCAGACTTTGGAAACTTCACTAACATTAGATACTTACAAGCGCAGCTGACGACCCCTTGCAGATTCAATAGCTTCTGGTTCTGCAAGATGATATAAATATACATATTCAACACTTTTACTTGCTGTCAACTAAGGCCAGTGGTTCCACAAAATACATACATGCATGTGTGTGTGTGCACGTGTTTTTATGTGTATACACAAATAAAAGAACAATTAAAAGAAAATAATAATGGTGGGATTGCTACAAAAGAGACTGGCAATAATCACCCAACCTGTTTGAAGTGCAGTGTGTACAAACAGTGGACCTAAGAAGCTGCCACCAATTCCAATTGCAACAACATCCTTCAAAGCCTTTCCTGTAGCTCCAACCTAGAAAAAATAGGCTTAATAGTTAATTCCCTCAAGCTCAAGCGTTCAACAAACATCCATATTTGGATATTGGAGAAGCAGATTACCCAAGATCCATTGCGAACCCGCTCAGAGAAGTCCTGGATCTTATCAAGAACTTTCCAAACTTCAGGGACAACATTTTTCCCATCATTTTGTATAACAGCATCCCTTGAAGCACGAAGGGCTACGTGAAGCACTGACCTATTCTCAGTGCTGTTTATCTGAAAGTGCATCCAAATTATCCAAAAACATAATCATATCAGAAAATTCAGTAACTGGATCACCATATATATCACTTGTAAACTGCAGAATTACAATTTGCTAAATTGAAATCTAATATTGACAATTGATAAAGAATAAAATGGCTCACTAAAAATAACTTCAATCGAGAATAAAAATAATAATAATAATTAACATAAGCTGATAACATGACATGAGTGTATGTGGAACTTTGTTAGATTTGTAGACGATAACTTACATGCTCACCGCTGTACATGCGGTTTATCTTATCTTTGAGGGATGCAGCCTACATAACATCAGAATCAAAAACAGTAATCAGAAGATTGTTCTTCAGTTTATGAAGTCCTTTCTAGTGTTTTTACCGATTGATCACCAAAATACACCCCCCAAAAAATAAATAAATGAGGTGTGAAAGTAGCAACCTCGGCCAAATTGAAAAGCTTTTGGATAGTTTCAAGAGTGGCCTGCTGCCTTGAATAGTCCAACAGAATTCCATCGAAGTCACTACATAGTATCAGTATGTATGCGAAAATCAGAAAATTTATCATCACATTACAAATGGGTTTGGTCTTTCAACATTTGATTTTTAAAAAAAAAGAAGATAGCATGTAGCTTACAGGAGCATGGACTGGCATCTGGCATCATCGGCCAATAGATCACGTAGATGGGTGTTTTTGATGTCCTCTTCCACATGGGCCTGCTCGAAACGCAATTTTCAGTTCACGACATTTTAGGCAACAATTATACATATAGATATCTAATAATAACAAGGATGAATCAATCCCGTTGAGTTACCTTCAAATCCTTCCATGGCTGGGTGTCGCAGATAAGAGTGGACGAAGAAGCCATTTCTGCAAAAACGAGGGTTTGTTCGAGTGATGGGATGAATATTTGCGTAGGATGTAAGTCGAAGCTTCCAGTGAGTCCAGTTACTGATTCAGTGAATCGCACAGAAACAGAAACCGTTGTGGTTTGATTTGTTGATGCAAATCTCTCTCCTCTTGAAGATGACTCAAGTTTCATTCAATGGACACATGGCAGATGAGATGGCATATCTAGAATCAATGGCATGACATTGCAACTGGCATCTAAACGGCATATGCCGCTGTCACTCAAATGTAATGTCGTATTTGATTCAAACGACATTGTGCATGCTGGTAAAGTATCATAATTACTAACTACGACTTTTTTACGAAAGAGGTGTAATTGGGTATGAATATTTTTCCATTATAGTGCAAGTTGAAAAATATTTTCTTATATGATGTAAAATCTATATTAAATTAGGATTAAGATTTTTTTAATTTTTTTCTCTTAAATGATTAATTATTAGAAAGAAAAAAACATAAAAATTATAAAAAATACACTAATAATTAAATTTTATTAATAATTATTTTATATTTTTTTATTTTGAAATTGATCACTTGATAAAAAAATTAAAAAGATCTAAATCTACTAAATTGAATCAAGTCTGGGCAGTAATCAACGACTTAACGTGACATTTTTTTACTTTTTTTACATGGAAGTTCTGATTTTAAGCTGCGACTCAAACTCAATTGAGTTTTATTTTTTGAATTTTGATAGTTTTTATAAAAAAATTAAAATATTTTTTTAATAAAAATAAGATAAATATTTTTTAATTTTTAATGTATTAAATATTTTATTTTCATTTAAAATTGTCTATTTTAATTTCTTTAATAAATACTTTTAAAATATTTATTATTTTTTTTATAACATTTTATATAAAGTCATGGTTATTATCCATGACTCATATTTAAAAAAAAATTAACAAGTGGTTGTCTCGTTCACGTTATAGTTATTAGGAAAAGTCTATTTATATATATATATATTATATCATTTACATATCGATAATACGTGTATAAATAATTAATAATTGACATATATTATGTGATGACTTTTTTATGTGACAATTATAGTTAAAGTCATTAAAATGAGTCAAGTCCAATAGGTCGCTTCAAATAACTCGATAAAATAGATGGACTAAATTAGTAAATGTTAGTCCAAAATTAAAAATAGCCTGAATGACCCGGCTCAAATGGTTTAACTCGCAACAGGTTGGGTCACCCTGGTTTATTTACATTAAAAAGAGGCGAACTTGTCAGTCCGAAACTTACATGATTTGATTTGGCCAGGCCCGAAAATGGTCCGGCCTGGACCGGCCCATTTTGACAATTCTAACTATATTAATGTTTTTAGTCACTATATAATATATGTTGATTACAAATTATTTATATGCCAATCACTAGTTATTTATAGGAGAAAATTTACACTATGTTTGGATGATAGGTAATGAGGAGCACGGAAAGTGAATGAAGGGAAGAAAAATAATTTCTCTTGTTTGGAAGTTTCAAAATATATGGGAAGGGAACAGAACACGTAGAGAACCATTTCTCCTCTCTTACCCTCAAATGTCAAACTTCTGTTTCCCTCAAAATTAAGGTGGAATGGGGGGAACACATGAGTAATGAAGTTCAGTTTCGTTCTGTTAATGAAACTTCAAAACAAAGAGAATGGTAACTATGTTCCATTCATTTCATTTCCTTTCTGGTCCATCCCCACCTATTCCGTTCTGTTCCATTAATGAAAAAATATTCAAACACAGGGTTAAATAAAGTTACTTATATACTGTTTTCCAATCAACTTATTACACGTGTTTTATTTTTCTTATGTCAATGACTTCATCACCCTTTCAAAGTTTATCACTTTATTTGAATTTACATTGTTATCTCGTTCTCTTTCGTTTCATTGTTGGGCATGCTCTCACCCACACCGTCAATGGCTACTCCACTTTTGTTGCATCTACAACCACCAACGAGATCGCATCCTTATAGTATTAAACATGGAAAATTGAAAGGAATAATAAGTTAGTTATATTAGTTGTCTGTTAATAGTTTGTCATCAGTTAATAGTTAGTTATGCTGATTAGTTGAGTTTGTTAGAATAATGTGTTGTACTGTATATAAATGATGCACACTTTTTAATTGTTGCATTGCGAACTCAAGTGCAGATTGTCTCAAATAATAAATTTTTCGGTGAGTCCGAGGTCGATCCACAAGGAATTGTTGAAGATTAAGGTGAAGTAAATATTTTGTTACTATGGTAAAAATTATTTACTTTGGTAAAAAAATTCACTCTTGGTAAATAAAGTAAAAGTAAGATTAACTCCTTTTATAACTCAATTAGAATCCTCGCAAGATGGAGGTTCCAATCAAAAAATATAACGTTAAAAGTCCATAAAAATAATATACGTAATTATATTATGTTTCCTTTAATCATCTATTAACACCACAACTCATAAATAGGATCAAACATTCATTGTGCCAATATTTTGTCTACAACTAATCAAGATCTCCACTTTACAAGAAGAGCTTCTAACACCAACACTTGTAAATGGGTTAAAGCATTCATTGTGTCAATCTCTTATCTACAACAAATCAAGAACTCCACTTTACAATGAGGGTTTCTAAATTGATTGGAAACAAAATACAATATGAAATAAAATAATATATGTAATTATATTATGTTTCCTTTAATTATTACCACAACTTGTAAATGGATTAAAGCATTCACTGTGCTAATATTTTGTTTATAATAAATCAAGAACTCCTCTTTACAAGGGTAGTTTCTAAATTATCAGAAACAAAATATAACACGCATAATAACTACTTAAAAATATAAATCATTAAAGTACAAAAGAGAAATAAATCTAACCTTATTTTATTACCAAGAGCTTCACACTTTGACCTAAGTAGACTGAAACTTATTTACACATAAACTAGAAAAGAGAAAAAGAGAAAAAGAAAAGTGAAGGGAGACTGAGGAGAGAAGGGAATTCCTCCTCTCCTCCTCTGGAAATAAGCCCAGAGGCTTCTCTTCATAACATCCTAATTCAATTCTTCAATTGCCTTTATATAGGCAAATTTGGCCACTGTAACTACAGTGGAAACTTAGTGGCTAAGTTTGCGACATATTTTTCCTTTTTTTTTCTTTTTTAATTAATAATTCAGCAAATGCACAGCCGTGCGTCCAGTCATTTTTTTATTTTTGAGAGAAGTGGTCTTCATGAAAGTTGTAGGCCTAGATATTTGCTTTAAAATGACTTTAGTTTGAGTCCAAAATCATGCCTAGAACTCAAGATATGATCCAATTACTGCACACTATTTAGGTCCGATTTCAGCTCCTCTGTTCTGACTTCAAAGCCCAATATCACCTATTAGACCTCAGAATTTGGAAAAGTGTTCAACATGAAAATTGTAAAGAATTGTCTTAACTTTCCTACAAGACCAAAATCACATCAATTAGATATTTACAACTCAAATTATAGTCAGTTTACTAAGCACTTCTAAAGAGATAATTAAGGTTAATTTATGCAATAATTTATTTAATTATCCAATTTAGCTCAAAATCATAAAATGTGTCAAAACCAACTTGATTAAGCCTAATTGAACATTAAGAAGCCTAGTGAGAGGATTACAAAATGTATGAAATACAGTGTTATCAAATCCCCCCACACTTAACTTTTACACTCCTGGGCAAAACACAAAAGATAAAAACCAAGGAATAAAGAAAAACAACACAAACTCAAAAACTAAAATCTCCAAAGAATTCAATGACTTAAGAAGAACAACTAGACATTCAATGATCAAAACATTCATGACGTAACATGTCTTCACATCTCAAACCATCAAGTAAGGAAACTTCAATTGAAAAGAATGAATCAAGAATGAATCAAGAATGATAGATCTTCAAAAAATTCACTCTCAATCCCTCAAGTGTTTAAAAGGTAGGTATTTCACTCAATTCAACCCATGAAAATTGCACTACCATAAGCTTGCTTATCTTCTACTTCTCCACTACTCAGAACACATGCACATACAAATCATGATGACTTTAATCTAGGTTGTAATGGGGTTAAGGTAAAGGAAAAGGTAATATAGATATGACAAGTTAAATACCAAAGAGAATAAAAGAACATGAAAGCTAAGTTCAATTAACAAGTATGAAAGTTCATCCCAACTCCACCTAATATAAATTCCATTTACATATTCTTTTCTTTTCCTTTATTGCCTTGTTGACCCTCTTTTCTTTTTTACATTTTTTTTATTTTTTTAATTTTTTTTTTTACAAAAAGAACATCATATATACATTTTTTTAACCATTTTGCATACTCACCCCCACACTTGTTCAAGAACTCATCGAATGACAAAGCTAATATTCTCTTATTCCCTAAGGTCAGGTAAGAACATGATTTTTCATTTAAGGCACATAATGAGTTTGAAACAAAGAATGGTCAAATAAGCTCAAAGGGGTTAAGCAAGGAGAAATAGGCAATTTTCAATGCTTTACGTTGGCAGGAATCAGAGAATTTTCAAGAAGTCATAAGAGTGCTTGATATCATATTGAGACAATATACTGCTAAGCAAGGCTGACTATTTGATTAAAGTAGCTATTTCAAGAAAAAAAATGTCTCAATCATATTTATGTATGCATATGAAAATGTAGTCTAAAAAAGAATCAAAGCAAGTTGTAAAATAACAATTCCATGAGTGAAATTCACACAAGAAAGAAGAGAATGGTACAAATGTTCAATCCATTCATCAATAGGCTCAAAATCTCACAAGGCATAATTCTATCATTCTCAGTCCACCAATTCAACATTCATAACCAAGTATGTGATTTTTAAGAAAAAAGACAATTAACTCAATCATGCAAATTTCTCTGAATTTGAATTGCTACTTCCACACAAACTAGTTGTCTACCCCAACTAAAATGCGTCTCAAGAGTAAAATTTACTTCTTACTCTGCCATTCTTAATTGGTTTAGTAAGTTACTGATAAACATATAAACACAACAAACATAAACACACTTTCAAAAAAAAATTTAAGCATTTTTTTACACAACTCTACACACAACAAACATAAACACACTTTTTTTATACATTTTTTTACACAACTAGTCACACAACTATCCTTTCCCCCAACTAAATCACAACATTGTCCTCAATTTTAAAAAATAGAAAGAAAAAAGATAGAAGATAATACTTGTTACCACAATTACTGAAAAAAGAAACCTCACACAAATATAAACAGAAACAAAGTACAATGAACAAAACCAAAGCTTGTAATTATTTAAACAATTGGAGTGTCTGAAATGGCTTGCTTTTCTTATTACTTCCCGTAACATTTCTTTCTGACCAATCTATCTGAGCTGCTACTGGATCAGGGCTGTCATAAAAAGAAGATATACAAGAAAATATATACATGTAGTTGTGATTGTGGCTCACATCTTCCTCTGATTTTACGTTCAGTAACGGCTTAAACGCCTTCTATAAGTCGAGGATAAGTTTCCCATCTAATTTTCTTATAAATTGACAAACAAGATCTTTTTGAGTCAGATTCCCAAGACTGTAACACGCTTACTTGCCCTTGAAGAGATTTCACAAATTAGTAAATTTACTATGCATAACTTCACAATAATGCATCTCAAGAGTCAATAAGATATCTCCTAATGACTCCTTATTTAAACCATTCTTAATGAAGAATATTCTATCCTTTCTGTTTATGGAAACCATCGCCAAAGAGTGATATCGCGTGTTGCAATTCCATCGTGCACACTTGTAATAAACTTTTATTCTTTTTGCTCTTTTCCTTTTTGAAAATGAACTTTTACCGAGACCAGACATGTATGGGATAAATGAATCTAAAGATTCACTAGCTAAACGAACCTTTGCTTCGATTATCCAACGTATATCTTCTGGGATGCCCTTGTACATTAACAGTCTCAGTCTTTCACACCTAACTTTGTAGATTTTGGTTAGAGCATTTTTAGGAATAGAAGGGAAATATTTTCTTAGATTTGAGAGAATGACATCCATTTTGAAGGAGAATGAATCAGTTATTATGGGAAACTGAAAGACAAACTGACTTGAATGTCACAGAGTACCATTATCCGCCATTTAACCGGGACCACAAAGAACTACAAAAAGAAAGAAATAAAATTAAAATAAATTCTACTCATAACAAGGATTAGAAAGAGAGATGGATTCTACCTCAACAACTTGATGTTCCAGAAATGGTTTGAGTTTTTATCCATTTACCTTAAATACAATACCATTCCTAGGATTTTCAATATCTATGGCCCCATAAGGATACACATGTTTGACAATAAAGGGATCAATCCACCTAGATCTCAATTTTCCAGGGAATAGGTGCAGACGAGAATTATAAAGCAGAACTTTTTGACCAATTTCAAAAGTTTTTCTCAAAGTTAATTTGTCATAAAAAGCTTTTGTTCTAACTTTATAAATCTTTGAGTTTTCATATGCATTATTTCTCAATTCCTCAAGTTCATTCAATTACAATTTGCGTAACTTGGAAGCATCATCAAGACTTAAGTTGAAAGTTTTAATGGCCCAAAATGCTTTATACTCCAATTCTACAGGCAAGTGACAATGTTTTCCATAAACTAACTGTTGGAAACTGTATATAAATATAATTAGGTGTAATTAGTTAGTCCCACATCATGTAAATTGTGTAATTATTTATTACTTATTGAGTATATATTCAGCCTCCGTTGTGTAGTTGAAACACACGATTTTCTCATATGTCTCTCACTTTCTCTCTTTCTCTCAACATGGTATCAAGAGCCTAAAGAGAGGCAATCTTAGAACCGTGCACGCCTGGTGAGCCCACTGCTCTCCGGTGAAATTTTTTCTGGCCAACCGTGTTTCCATTCCGGTTTGTCGGCCTTTCTCCAGTGCCGTGATGTCTTTCCGGCCCTTTTTTCTCCCTTCCCCGCCGCTGTCTCCGTCGACCGCCGCCGTCCGCCGCCTCCTTTTCGGCCGGCGACCACACCACCGGGATCGTCTCCCGCCAATCGGCCGGCCCCCAAAAGCCCAGCCCCAGCGCCGCCGGCACGCGCCCCCACTCGCTGCCCATTGCCGCTGCCAAACAGCCACCGTGCGGCCCCATTTTCTGGTGCGTGACAGCGCGTCCGGCCGCCGCTCCTCTCATCTGACTCGTCTCTGTCTCCTCTAAGCCGATCTGCCCTAGGATCCTACATCGGACATCTCTATCCCCTTGTTCCCTTGCGTTTGGACTCTCAGGTACATTGTGCTTTCACTTTTTAACACTTTGTAGTCTGACCCATGGCTAGTTCTACCTCCCCAGATGGTTCTAAAGACAACCCAAAAGCTGAGCCTCCTGTGTTCACGAGTTACCTAAATGCTCCTCTCTCCGCTGATAAATTAGATGGCAGCAACTATGATACTTAGGCCTCAGATGTCAAGTTGTGGCTTGAGGGTCAAGGATATGAAGACCACCTCACTACCGACCTTGCCTCTGTGCCTACAGAAGAACAACCCAAGTGGAAGAAGATTGATAAACAACAAGGCGTTGTCATCAAAGTCCACCATTCACTCGTCCCTTAAGCAGATCTTCCGTGGTCTGGACCACTTGTGCTTCGTTTGGGAGCAGGCCAAAGTTCTTTACACTAATGACACTCAGCGGCTATATGGGGTTTGTCACAATCTCATGAGTGTTATTGCTCCTCGACAGTTTGATGGCCCTATGTCTGCTTACTTGGGGAAGGTTCATGCTGCTCTCCATGATTTCAATGAGTTGCTACCTCCTGCTGCTACCCCAGCCAAAGAACTCGAGCAACGCAGCACCTTCTTCATGCTCATGGCCTTGTATGGTTTGCCTCCAGAATATGCTGTCAACCGTGATCAGATTTTGGGTTCGCCTACTATTCCTACTCTGTCCTCTGCTTGGTCTACTTTGCTCCGGGTCCCGGCTAAGCACCCCTCTGATTCTGTCCTAGCCTCGGCTCCGGTTGATACTTCTGCCCTCGTCTCCCATGGTGCCAATCGTGGTCGTTCTTGCCCTGGCACTTCAAGTAAGCCTCGTCCGAAATGTACATTTTGTAACAGGTTGGGTCATACAGAGGATAGATGTTGGACTAAACATGGTCGTCCTCCACGGGCTGCCAATGTTGCCCAGGTTGCTATATCTGATTCACCTGAGCCTTCTGCATCATCAACCCCATCTCCGGATGCCTATGCAGATTTTCTGAAATGGTTTGAGCAACAGCAGGCTTCTAATTCTACTGCATCTATTGAGCACACTGGTAATGCATTTGCTTGTCTTTCTCAATCACCTTCCTTAGGTCCTTGGGTCCTTGACTCTGGTGCATATGACCATATATCTGGTAATAAGCGTCTTTTCTCCAAACTTTCTAACTTTGACTATTTACCTATGATTACTTTAGCAAATGGTTCTCAAACACGGCCCCAAGGGATTGGCACTATCCATCCCCTCCCTTCTCTATCTATTGATTCTGTTCTTTATGTCTCTGAATGTCCTTTTAATTTACTGTCCATTAGTCATTTGACCCGTTCTGTAGATTGTCGCATTAGTTTCATTAAAGACTCTGTCATTTTGCAGGACCGGAGTTCGGGACGGATGATTGGCGCCAGATGTGAGTCTAATGGCCTTTACCAGCTTTCTACCACCTCTCGTGTATGCTCTACTGCAGATTCCCCTCTCACCATCCATGCTAAGTTGGGTCATCCTAGCCTTGCCAAATTACAGCAAATGGTGCCACACTTTTCTAAGTTATCTAGTTTACCTTGTAAGTCGTGTCAACTTGGGAAACACACCCGTAGTCCGTTTCCTGATAGGATGTGTCGTCGAGCTGCGTCTCCTTTTGCTTTAGTACATTCTGATATTTGGGGTCCTAGTCGTGTTGAGTCTACTTTTGGGTCTAAATACTTTGTTACTTTTATTGATGACTATTCTCGATGTACTTCGTTATTTTTAATGAAAAAAAGATCCGAGTTGTTTTTAATTTTTTAGACCTTTTATCATGAAATAAAAACTCAGTTTGGTGTTCCAATTCGTATTTTGCGTAGTGACAATGCCCGTGAATTTTTATCTCACAAATTTTAAACTTTTACGGCATCTAACGGAATTCTTCACCAAACATCTTGTGCCTATACCCCACAACAAAATGGAGTTGCTGAGCGCAAAAACAGACATCTTATTGAAACCACCCAGACCCTTTTGCATCATGGTCATGTTCCTTTCCGTTTTTGGGGCGATGCGGTTCTCACTGCCTGCTATTTGATTAACCGTATGCCCTCTTCTGTGCTTGATAACCGGGTACCTCATTCTGTTTTGTTCCCTCACCAACCCCTCTATTCTCTTCCATCTCATGTCTTCGGGTCAACATGATTTGTCCATGATGTTACTCCAGGTCTTGACAAACTGTCTGCTCGCTCCATAAAATGCATTTTTCTTGGTTACCATCGGTCTCAAAAGGGTTATCGGTGTTTTTCACCCACTCTTAAGCGTTATCTTGTCTCTGCCGATGTCACCTTCTTCGAGTCTGTTCCTTTCTTTGAGTCTCATGACCTGCCTCTTCCACCCATTACTGAGGTCCTCCCTACTTTTCCTCCTCTTGTTCCAGTTGACCCTGCTCCATCATCACCTTATTCTGTTAGTAACCTGATTCCTACTACTTGCCCCATCCAGGTATATCATCGCCGGTCACAGCCACCGCCACCACCATTAGAGGTTGTAGAAGTTACTGAGGCCCCTTTGGACTCCCTTCCAGCTCCACCTCCTTTACCAGCTCCAAAACTGCCTCCCGTGCCTGACCTTCCCATTGCTCTTCGAAAAGGTATACGCTTCACTCGTAACTCTTCTCCTCATTATGTAACTTTAAGTTACCATCGTCTCTCTTCATTACATTATACTTGTCTTTCCACCTTGTCTTCTGTGTCTATTCCTAAGTCTCTAGGTAAAGCTTTATCCCATCCTGGGTGGCGCCAAGCAATGATTGATGAAATGTGTGCTCTTCAGAGCAGTGGTACTTGAGAACTTGCTCCTCTTCCTCCTGGGAAGTCTGTTGTAGGTTGCAGGTGGATTTATACGGTCAAAGTTGGCCCTGATGGTACTCTTGATCGCCTCAAGGCTCGTCTGGTGGCAAAAAGGTATACCCAGATATTTGGTTTGGATTATGGGGACACTTTCTCACTAGTGGCGAAGATGGCTTCTGTTCGGCTTTTTCTGTCTATGACCGCTATTCGCCATTGGCCCCTTCATCAGCTAGATATCAAGAATGCTTTTCTCCATGGTGATCTAGAAGAAGAAGTCTACATGGAGTAACCTCCCGGGTTTGTTGCTCAGGGGGAGTCTTCTGGCCTCGTTTGTCGTCTACACAAATCTTTGTATGGTCTCAAACTATCCCCTCGGGCTTGGTTTGGGAGATTCAGTACTGTTGTTCAGCAGTTTGGTATGACTCGCAGTGAAGCTGACCACTCTGTCTTTTATCGCCATACAATCCGAGACTGTATCTATTTGATTGTATATGTAGACGACATTGTTATCACAGGCAGCGATCACCAATCTATAACTCAGATAAAACAGCATCTCTGTCATCATTTTCAGACCAAAGATCTTGGCAAACTTCGTTATTTCTTAGGAATTGAAGTGGCACTGTCCAAGGATGGCATAGTTATCTCACAAAGGAAGTATGCTATGGATATTCTTGAAGAAACAGGTCTATTGAATGCAAAGTCAATTGACACTCCTATGGATTCCAATGTTAAACTTTTACCGGATCAGGGGAAGTCATTTTCAGACCCAGGAAGATATAGACGATTGGTTGGAAAACTTAACTATCTTACTATTACCCATCCAGATATCTCCTTTACGGTGAGTGTAGTAAGCCAATTTCTAAACTCACCTTGTGAAGGACATTGGGATGCAGTGACTCGTATCCTCAGATATATTAAGGGAGCTCCAGGAAAATGCCTTATCTATGAAGACAAAGGACACACTCAGATTATTGCATACTTAGATGCTGATTGGGCAGGTTCTCCTACTAATAGGAGATCCACTTCTGGTTATTGTGTATCCATTGGGGGTAATCTGATATCCTGGAAGAGTAATAAACAAAATGTGGTTACAAGATCAAGTGCCGAAGCAGAATATCGTGCCATGGCCTCAGCCACTTGTGAGCTCATTTGGTTAAAACAGCTTCTTAAAGAACTTCAGTTTGGAAACGTTATGCAAATGACTCTTATTTGTGATAACTAAGTCACTGCATATTGCTTCCAATCCAAGTGTTTCATGAGAGGACCAAACACATTGAAATAGACCGTATCACTTTATTAGAGAAGATCTTGGTCTGGAGACATCACCACCAAATTTGTCAATTCAAATGATCAACTGGCAGATGTTTTCACTAAGTTTTTGAGAGGTCCTCGAGTAAACTATATTTGTAACAAGCTTGGTGCATATGACTTATATGCTCCAGCTTGAGGGGGATGTTGAAAACTGTATATAAATATAATTAGGTGTAATTAGTTAGTCTCACATCATGTAAATTGTATAATTATTTATTACTTATTGAGTATATATTCAGCCTCCATTGTGTAGTTGAAACACACGATTTTCTCATATGTCTCTCACTTTCTCTCTCTCTCAATACTAACTGATAGGGAGACATGCCTAAAGATGTTTTAAAAATAGTACGGTAAACCCAAAGTGTATCGTTTAGTCTTAAAAATCAATCTTTACGATTTGGGTTAACCATTTTTTTCAAAATTTGTTTAATCTCCCTATTTGCTAATTCTACTTGTCCACTTGTCTGAGGGTGATAAGGGGTAGCAATTTTGTGTGTGATGCCATATTTCTTCATTAAAGATTCAAATGATTTATTACAAAAATGTTTTCCCCCATCACTGATGATAGCTCGAGGGATTCCAAATCAACTCAAAACATTTTCTTTTAAAAATTTTAGAACAGTTTTATGATCATTGTGCCGACATAGAATTGCCTCAATCCATTTTGAGACATAATCAACTGCAACCAAAATGTACACAAATCCAAATGATGATGGAAATAGACCCATGAAATCAATTCCCCAACAATCAAAATTTTCAATGACAATGATAGGGTTCAAAGGCATCATATTTCTTTTAGAAATGGACCCCAATTTTTGACAATTTTTGTAACTTTTACAAAAAGTATAACTTTCCTTGAATAAAGTGGGCCAATAAAATCCACACTGCAAGATTTTTGCAGCTATTTTCTTTGAAGAAAAATGACCTCCACATGCTTTTGAATGACAAAATTTAATGACACTACTTACCTCACTGTCGGGTACACATCTCTGAAAAATTTGATCAGGATAATATTTGAACAAATATGGGTCATCCCAATAGAAATTTTTCACTTCAATCAAAAACTTTTTTCTGTCTTGGTGCGTCCATTGAGGCGGCATCTTACTTGTTACAAGAAAATTGACAATGTTAGCAAACCAAGGCATGGAATTGACAGAAAATAAAAATTCATTGGGAAAAGAATCATTGATAGGTGTGCTATCAAAAGATGAGCCTGTTATAAGTCTGGACAAATGATCTGCAACAACATTTTCGGCTCCTTTCTTGTCTTTTATTGTGATGTTGAATTCTTGAAGCAATAAGATCCACCGTATCAACCTAGGTTTGGCATCCTGCTTAGACATTAAATATCTAACAGCAACATGATCTTCCTTTCTCTGTCATTCTTGTTCTTTGGTCAGGGATGAGGAAATTACCACTGGAAAGCTTTGTTCTTCTCCAAAAAATGTATACTTCAACCCAGCAGGTAATGACTTTAGTTCCAGTGTGGGTACTTCTTCATGGGTATCATCATTCATGGGTTTTAACTCTTTGAATATTGGCTTCCTTCCTTTGTATTCCATTTCCTGTGTACAGTCAAGCAAAGAGCATATTTCAGCAACATCATCATCTAATTATGTAGCTGAATCAAATGAATTAATTAAACAAATTTCTAATGGGTCACAAGAACTCCTGATTTGAAGACGATCATCTATAATGGCCTCAATCCTTTCAATCTCTTCATTGTCATCATAAACTTCATGTGGTTGCTTGCACATATTGAAAACATTAAGCTCCAGTGTCATATTTCTAAATGTTAGCTTCACCACTCCATTTCTGCAATTTATCAAAGCATTAGATATTGCTAAAAATGGATGACCTAGAATAACAGGAACTGACTTAGAACTATCAACCATAGGTTCAGTTTCCAAGACAATAAAATCCACAGGATATATTAATTTATCAACTTGTACCAACACAACTTCTACTATTCCTTTTGGGATTTTAATTAATCTATCAGCAAGTAGAAGAGTTACAGAAGTTGGTTTTAACTCACCAAGGTTGAGTTGCTGATAAACTAAATATGGAAGCAAATTAACACTAGCACCAAGATCAAGTAAAGCTCGTTCAATTTTATGTTCACCAATAATGCATGAAACTGTAGGACAACCAAGGTCTTTATATTTCAACGCATTATTGTTCTAAATAATAGAACTTACCTGTTCAGACAAAAATGCATTCCTTTTCACATTATATTTCCTTTTAACAGTACACAAGTCTTTCAAAAATTTGGCATAATAAGGAATCTGTTTGATAGCATCTAACAGAGGGATATTGACCTTCACTTGTTTAAAGATTTCAAAAATATCACTGTTATGGTTTACTTTACTTGAATTATTTAATGCTTGAGGATATGGGGGTAAAGGTAAGGGTTTGGTCTCCTTTTGACTAGGTGGCTTATCAACCTCTTCCTCATCTTTAGGAATTGACTCATTATCTTTCTCAAAAAGTTCAGGAATTTATTTTTCAACAACCTTTCCACTCCTAAGAGTTATCACTGAGTTAACTTGATCTATTTTTTGACTTTCTGAACTACCATCATTTAGGTTGTACTGACTCTTGGGATTTGGTTGAGATTGAGAGAGAAATTTTCCTTTCTCGTGAATGGCAAATGCAGAAGAAAGTTTAGCAATAGTGTCTTTTATGTCAATCATAGCTTGAGTGTTTTGGTTATTAAGGGCCTATTATTTTTCCATGAATGCATGTAATGTTCCCTCAAGGTTTTTCCTATATGGTGGGACATAAGGTGCATATCCTTGAGAATTTTGAGAATCCTGTTGTGCCTGAGGAGGTGGTGGTTATATGAATTGTGCCTGATTGTTGGTCCTCCAACTGAAGTTCGGGTGATTTCTCCACAACGGATTTTATGTATCTGAAAAAGAAGAAGTGAATGACTTTTTAAAATTGTTCATTACATTTACTTGCTCATGCATAACTTCTTTAAAAATAGAAATTTTTAGACATTCATTTGTTGAGTGTCTCAATTCATCACAAATGCTATAAATTTCTTCATTTTGCACAGATTTGATTTCTTTTACTTTCCCTGATTCTATGGCTTCAACCTTTCTAGCCAAATTAGTAAACCTAGCATTTAAATCTTCTTCTTGACTAAGATGATATTTTCCTTTACTAGCATTTGCAAAGTTTGATCTAATTGAATTTTTAGAAGGATTAGTACCATGCCAAGATTGAGAATTTTCAACCAAATGGTCTAAATAGTCTAAAGTTTCTTCAGGTTCTTTATCAAGAAATTCATCATTGCACATTGTTTCCACAAATTGTTTAGTTTTGGGTGTTAACCCTTCATAAAATAAGCTTATAGTGCGTCATTTTTCAAAACCATGATGTGGGAGAGAATTCAACAAATCTTTAAAACGTTCCCAACTTTAAAAATATGCTTCATTTGAATTTTGAGAAAAATGTTGGATTTGTCTTTTCAAAGCATTGATTTTATGTGTTGGAAAAAATTTCTTCAAAAACCCACATTGCATTTCTTGCCACGTGCCAATTGATCTTGGTTTCAAAGTGTTAAGCCAAGCTTTTGCTTTATCTTTTAAAGAAAAAGGAAACAATTTAAACTTAACAACCTCTTCAGTGCAAGTTTAATCATGAAAAGCGGTACATACTTCCTCAAATTCTTTTAGATGTAAATATGGGCTTTCAGATTCTAAACCATGGAAATTAGGAAGTAAAGAAATCATGCCTGACTTGAATCTAAAATTGTTAGCATTGAGTGGAAAAATAAAATATGATAGACTAGAATTTCAAGATGGTTACAAATACTCACGCATGGTTCACAACGGTTGATTTTCATGTTCATCATGCACACTTTCATTTTTAGCCATTGTGTTTGATGTGTATGATTGTGATTCAAATAAATCAATATGTAACGTATCTGGATTAACTCTAACCAAACGACCAGAATTTAAATCCTGATACCAATTAAGCATACACAAGAAACTTAATAAGGATATGGTATAAACCAACCATCATATATATATAAATATTAACAAAAGTACGTGTGGTATGAACTAACCACCAAATAAAGAAAATAAGCAAAAAAATTAAAAAAATTAGTATGCGAGATAAATTAAAATGTTAGATAGCCGATAAAGTAAGAAGTTAGTTAGTTAGTAAAAGAGTTAATAAGTTAGTAAATAAAAAAATGACAAAAAATAAATAACAAAAAAATGATAGAAGATAAATACGAGAAAATAATATACATAAAATAAAGTACAAAAAGTAAATTTAAAATATGAAAATCGAGAGAATCGAAGAGTCAATTTTTTGCTCCTACGTGAGAAAGAAGAGAGAAGAAGAAAGATTATTTCATTAATGATTAAAGATTATAGAGAAATTAGGGAGAGTTTCCCTCACTAAGTTAGTATGTTAGTAAGTACAAAAAAAAATTAAAAAAGTAGAATATATACAAAAAAAATATTTACACTATAAATTTGTTCTTCAAATCAAAAACTCAAGAATGTACGCCAAAAACTTGATCGACACTTTTTAATTGTTGCATTGCGAACCCAAGTGCAGGTTGTCTCAAGTAATAAATTTCTCGGTGAATCCGAGGTCGATCCACAGGGAATTGTTGAATGTTAAGGTGAAGTAAATATTTTGTTACTACGGTAAAAATTATTTACTTAGATAAAAAGATTCACTCTTGGTAAATAAAGTAAAAGTAAGATTAACTCCTTTTATAACTCCATTAGAATCCTCGCAAGATGGAGGTTCCAATCAGAAAATACAACGTTAAAAGTCCATAAAAATAATATACGTAATTATATTATATTTCCTTTAATCATCTATTAACACCACAACTCATAAATGGGATCAAGCATTCATTGTGCCAATATTTTGTCTACAACAAATCAAGATCTCCACTTTACAAGGAGAGTTTCTAACATCAACACTTGTAAATGGGTTAAAGCATTCATTGTGTCAATCTCTTGTCTACAACAAATCAAGAACTTCACTTTACAAGAAGGGTTTCTAAATTGATTGGAAACAAAATACAATACGAAATAAAATAATATACGTAATTATATTATGTTTCCTTTAATTATTACCACCACTTGTAAATGGGTTAAAGCATTCACTGTGTCAATATTTTGTCTACAATAAATCAAGAACTCATCTTTACAAGGGTATTTTCTAAATTATCAGAAACAAAATATAACACGCATAATAACTACTTAAAAATATAAATCATTAAAGCACAAAAGAGGAATAAATCTAACCTTATTTTATTACCAAGAACTTCACACTTTGACTCAAGTAGACTGAAACTTATTTACACATAAACTAGAAAAGAGAAAAAGAGAAAAAGAAAAGTGAAGAGAGACTGAGGAGAGGAGGGAATTCCTCCTCTCCTCCTCTAGAAATAAGCCCAGAGGCTCCTCTTCGTAACGTCCTAATTCAATTCTTCAATTGCCTTTATATAGGCAAATTTGGCCACTGTAGCTACAGTGGAAACTTAGTGGCTAAGTTTGTGACGTATTTTTCCTTTTTTTTCTTTTTTTAATTAATAATTGAGCAAATACACAGCCGTGCATCCAGTCATTTTTTCATTTTTGAGAGAAGTGATCTTCATAAAAGTTGTAGGCCTAGATATTTGCTTTAAAATGGCTTTAGTTTGAGTCCAAAATCATGCCTAGAACTCAAGATATGGTCCAATTACTGCACGCTATTTAGGCCCGATTTCAGCTCTTTTGTTCTGATTTCAAAGCCCAATATCACCTATTAGACCTCAGAATTTGGAAAACTGTTCAACATGAAAGTTATAGAGAATTGTCTTAGCTTTCCTACAAGACTAAAATCATATCAATCAGATATTTACAACTCAAATTATAGCCAGTTTACTAAGCACTTCTAAAGAGATAATTAAGGTTAATTTATGTAATAATTTATTTAATTATCCAATTCGGCTCAAAATCATAAAATGTGTCAAAACCAACTTAATTAAGCCTAATTGAACCTTAAGAAACCTAGTGAGAGGATTACAAAATGTATAAAATACAGTGTTATCAATAAACATTTTCAACTCTAACAGAGTAACTTGAATTCAGTAATAATCATTCTTTTGTTTCTCTCTTATCTTCTTCTCTCTCTTTTGTTCTTCATTTTATCATTCAAGCCTGATACCTTTCATGGTATCAGAGCTTTGATCGATCCATGGAGAATCAAGAAAACCCACTACCTCCACCACTTTCCTCTTTACAATTTAACCCTCATACATTCTCAAACCTGATACCTCAAAAGCTTGATCAAACCAATTTCTTACCATGGAAGCAGCAAGCTTTGGCTACAATCAAAGGATTCAGATTACAAAAATTCTTGGATAAAAGTCAAGTACCAGAGAAGTATAAATCCGAAGTTGATGCAGTCATTGGAAATGTCAGCGTTGAATATGAAAACTGGGAGCAATAGGACTAATTGATTATGTCCTAATTACTTACCTCAATATCAGAATCACTTACAACAAGAATGGTAGGTTGTAATTTTTGTTATCATATTTAGGAAAAGATTGAAGCATTCTTTGCTTCTCAAACGAGAGCAAAGATCAAGCAGCTGAAAACTCAGCTAAGAAGTATTAAGAAAATCACAGAGATTGATTCTTATCTTTTGCAAATTAAAAAGATTGTTGACTGCTTGGCAATAGTAGGTTCTCCTGTAAGCACAATTGATCATATTGAAGCTATATTAGATGGTTTACTAGAGGAATATGATCCCTTTATTACTGCAATCACTTCAAGAACAAATCCCCATTCAGTTGAAGAAATTGAAGCATTGCTTATAGCTTAAGAAGAAAGGTTGGAAAAGCATAGAAAGGTTGATTCAGGAATGTTACAAGCTAATGTTGCTCAAGAAAATGTCTCTCAGCCACAAGGTCAATGGTCAAGAAAATTTAATAGTAAAGGAGGGCAAAGTTTTGGAGGATTTAGAGGAAGAAGGTTCTCTAATTTCAAAGGCAGAGGCAGATTTGCTCGAGGAGGGAGATTCAATTCTGGGTTCATTCCTGGAAACAAACCGCAGTGCCAACTTTGTGGAAAATATGGTCATCTTGCTTAGGATTGTCGCCAAAGATTCAATTAGAATCTTCAAAATCCTTTCAATTTTCCAACATCTTAGCAATCTCAACCTCAAGCTTTCTTTGCAGCACCTCAATTCTTTGATCAACCTAGTTCAAGCAATCAACAATTAAATTCCTCTTCCTCACACTTATCTCAGGCTTTTCTTGCCACTCCATCAACATTATATAATCCTTTGTGGTACCCAGATTCTGGAGCTTCGAATCACATTACACCTAATTCTACCAATCTTATGACTAGTTCATTGTATGTAGGTTTTGATAAGGTTCAAATTGGCAATGGTTTAGGTATGTGTATTCAGCATATTGGGCATTCACTTCTTCATTCAAATTCCTCTGAGTCTTTATTTGTTCTTAACAATTTGTTACATGTTCCTATTATAACTAAAAATCTGTTAAGTGTGTCTCAATTTGCTAGAGACAACAAAGTTTATTTTGAATTCCATTTTGATAAGTGTTTTGTTAAATCTCAAGGTACCAAGGAGATCATTCTCCAAGGAACACTTAGAGATGGACTTTATGCTTTTAACAATGTGACTGTTGGACATTCCTCACCAAAATCTATCAATTCTGCTATCTTTTCTGTTAGTTCTGATGTTTCTCCTAAAAAATGAGTTAATTCTGTCAGTTCTGTTAATTCAGTTTCTTGTTCAAATTTTTTGTTGTGGTATGCAAGGTTGGGCCATCCATCCAGCAAAGTTGTACATAGAGTACTCAGATCATGTAACATACCCGCTGAAATGAATAAAATTCCTAGTGTTTGTGAATCTTGTTGTTTGGGAAAAGCACATCAATTACCTTTTACTGCATCTGATAGTATTTATGCTAATCCACTTGATTTAGTCTACACTGATATATGGGGTCCAACTCCTATTGCTGCTACTGGTGGTGCTCATTATTACATAATCTTCATAGATGCTCATTCACGATACAGCTGATTGTGTTTGCTAAATCATAAGTCTCAGTCATTTAGTATTTTTCTGCACTTTAAAGCCTTAGTTGAGCTTCAATTAGGAAGAAAAATCAAG
Organism: Ormosia semicastrata; assembly: GCA_029884595.1. NCBI lineage: Eukaryota > Viridiplantae > Streptophyta > Magnoliopsida > Fabales > Fabaceae > Ormosia > Ormosia semicastrata. The sequence goes on along the minus strand of JAQQTO010000046.1, from coordinate 6,846,834 downwards.
GCTATTCAAACAGATAATGCAAAAGAATGTCTCACTTTTACTAAATATCTCACTGCCAATGGTATTATCCATAGATTGTCTTGTCCTTATACTCATGAGTAAAATGGATGCCCAGAAAGGAAACACAGACATGTGACTGAAACAGGTTTAGTTCTCTTAGCAAATGTCTCTCTTCCTCTCAAATTTTGGGGTGAAGCATTTGCTACTGCATCTCATTTGATAAACTTTCTTCCTACTTCTGTTTTACACAATTCCTCTCCATTTGAAATCTTATTTCATAAGAAACCTGACTACCATTTTCTAGAAACATTTGGTTGTGCCTGTTATCCCTTACTGAGACCATATCTTCATCACAAGCTTAATTTTGGGTCACAAAAATGCACTTTTCTGGGATACTATTCCCAGCACAAAGGATACAAATGCCTAGGACAAAATGGTAAAGTTTATATTTCTAGACATGTGATATTTGATGAGCATCTTTTTTCATATAAAGAGTCTAAATCTAATTTTTTATCCACTATGCCTATTATTGAACATGTTCATACTGTTATACCTTTTATTCCACTAGTTCCTGTATCACATACACAGCTTGCCCATAATGTTGTTGCACCTGCCTTTTCCACTGCTATTACTAACCATAACAGCATATCATCTCCTTTAGCCTCATATGTTTCAGATTCTCAGTCTAACTTACCATTGGTGCTTCCACTAGAAGTGCATGATAATTTTCCATTCAGTAACTTGCTGTAAATGCTAATATGCATCCCATGGTCACAAAAGCCAAATCAGGCGCCTTTAAACCTAAGGTGTACTCAGCTGTCATAGAACCTACCACTGTTAAACAAGCTTTGGCAATTCCTGAATGGCATCAGGCTATGAAAGATGAATACGTAGCTCTTACAAAAAATAATACCTAGTCTCTTATCTCCTTACCTTCAGACAGGTCTGCCATAGGCTGTAAATGGGTTTTCAGGATTAAATACAATCCTGATGGCTCTATTCAAAAGTACAAAGCAAGACTTGTGGCAAAAGGGTTTCATCAACAAGCAGGCTTTGATTTTCAAGAGACTTTCAGTCCTGTTGTAAAGCCTCAAACAGTAAGAATGGTTCTCACAATTTCACTCTCCAGACAGTGGCCAGTCCATCAATTGGACTTCAATAATACTTTTCTAAATGGAGATCTTCAAGAGCAAGTTTTTATGTCTCAACCTGAAGGTTTTGTTATTGAAGGCTCTCATTTGGTTTGCAAGTTGCATAAGGCTCTATATGGCCTGAAATAAGCACCCAGAGCTTGGTTTGCAAAACTTAATGGTACTCTTCATCAATTGGGCTTCAATACTGCAAAATGTGATTCTTCCTTATTCATCAAAGTCACTATTAGTTGTACCATTTACATCCTAGTCTATGTTGATGATATACTAATTACAGGAAACTCTCCACAAGTTATCTCTTAGTTCATCTCTGACTTAAATACTATTTTTCCCTTAAAAGACCTTGGTCAGATACACTATTTTCTTGGGATAGAAGCTAAGAAAATAGAAGCTGGTGGACTTCATCTTTCTCAGTCCAATTATGTAGCAGATCTACTGGTAAAAGCAAAGATGGATAAGTGCAAAACCTCTTCCTACTCCAATGACTACTGGTTTGAAACTTTTTGCTCATGGTACTAATGAATTCGAGGATCCAGTATTTTACAAGTCCATAGTTAGAGCATTACAGTATGCCACCATCACAAAACATGAGATAGCTTATTCTGTCAACATGGTCTGTCAATTCATGCACAGACCTCTGCTTAGCCACTAGAAAGCAGTTAAACACATTTTAAGATGTCTACAAGGTACCCTCACTCATGGTTTGCATCTCAGAAGCTCTAAGCAAATGCAGTTGACAGCATTCTGTGATATTGATTAGGGTTCTGATCTAGATGACAGACATTCTATCTCTAGTTTTTGTGTGTTCCTTGGCTCAAATATAGTCTCTTGGTTATCTAAAAAGCGGGCAGTAGTCTCCAGATCAAGCACTGAAGCTAAGTACCATAGTCTTACAGCATTCATAGCTGAACTCACAAGGTTGCAGTTACTGTTCAGTGAACTTCAAGTTCCAATTTTTGCGCAGTCATGCTATCTGCAAATCCTATACTCCATAATCGAACTAAACACTTTGAGTTATATCTTCACTTTGTGCGAGAGAAGTTGTAGCCAAACTAGTTCAAGTACAGCATATTCCCTCTGCTGAGCAAACAGCAGATATTCTGATAAAAGCTATTTCCAGCGCTCAATTTCATAATTTGAGAAATAAACTCAGAGTTGGAAGTTTTTTCTCCTTTGATTTTAAGGGGAGATGAAAGGAATAATAAGTTAGTTATATTAGTTATCAGTTAATAGTTAGTTATGCTGATTAGTCGAGTTTGCTAGAATAATGTGTTGTATTGTATATAAACCTTTTCAACTCTAACGGAGTAACTTGAATTTAGTAATAATCATTCTTTCATTTCACACTGATTTCTCTCTGGTCTTCTTCTCTCTCTCTTGTTCTTCATTTCATCATTCAAACTTGATAACTTTAAAAAATGATTAATGTTCCTAACTCATCCTCCTAATAATCTTATTAATTATTAAATGAAAAAATATTGAATATTTTTTATATTCCCAAGATATTAGTTGCATTTAATTTTTCATTTAATACTTTTTTTATTAAGTAGGAGGAAGATTATTAAGAGGATGCTTTAGGAGGATATAGCAAAACTCATTAAATATATGTTATCTACTCCACTTTTGTTGCATCTACTCCATTTCTGCACTAGCTACATTGAGACTATAATACTTTTCATTGTTAACGTTTTTTAGGCTAGATTGTTTAATGTATACATTATTTAAAAGTTTTATGATAAGGTTAATTCTGACATATTATTATTATTTTTGAGTTAAGAATTCAAGAAGATTATTATTTTCCTTCATTGGCTTTAATTCATTCTAAGAAAAATTAGAATACCACTAATTTTCAATATGCTTAACTACTGCAATGAAATATTTCAGAATTTTTTTTAAAAAAAAGCAGCAATATTGAATAGCAAGAGTTATCATATGCTATGATACATTGTTAGTTGTGTCTCGTTCCATTCTAGCATACCTTTTCTCTCCACCCAAATTGCAAGTTGTAGATTTGTCTGATAATATGTTATTTGAGCCGATACCTACAAATTTTTCTTCCAGCTTAGCTAGGATGAGATTAAGGGGCAATTTAGCCTGAATGGAAGTATTCCTTCAAATGCTTTTGCAACACCAAAATTTAGGTTCCTGGAGCTGCAATGCAATAGCTTGTTATGATTGATGCCAGCTGGATTGGGTTATTGTCAGAATTTGGAATTTTTCAATTTAACACCAAAGCTTGGTAATCTTAGTAATCTTTAAGTCTTGATGCTTGAAATAAACAATCTTACTGGTACAACCCCAATTCAAATTGCCCAACTACCGAAGTTGTTAATATTGAATTTGAGCTGGAATTCTCTAGATGGGTTGACTCCATCTATGAAATCAAGCTTGAGAAGCCTTACTTTCCTGAACTTGTAAGGATGCTATCTCGTTGGTCACCGTAGATGCAACACAAGTGGGGTAGCCATTGACGGTGAGTGAGACTGTAGTGTGCAGAGGAGGTGTGAGCTACGGTATGGATGAAAGTGTGCCCATCAATGAAACGAAAGAGAACAAGATAACAATGTAAATTTAGATAACGCTATTAACTTTGAAAAGGGGAAGTCACTAACATGGGAAAAATAAAACACGTGTAATAAGTTGATTGAAAAATAGTATCACAAGGATATAAGTAACTTTATCTAAGTTTTATTCTTATTTATATGTCAATTAAAGTCTCTAATTATCATATAATATATATTAATTATTAATTATTTATACATTAATCATCAAATATATAAATAATGTGCAAAATAAGGTTTAATAAAAAAATGTGCAAAATAAGATATGCAAATAATACAACTATAAATATTATTCTTGATAAAATTTTATAAAAAATTAAATCCCAATTGAGTGTGACTTCTTTAATATAAAAAAAATGTTAAATAAAATGTATCCTTTGAAGTTGTACGTCACTGTTATAACTTGCTACGAATACTGTAAATATTACACTATTTTTCAACTTATAACGATATGGAAATATTCATTCTACATTTATTGAGTAAAAAAGTCTAAATTATGAGGATTGAGTATTTAAGTGGATTTTTTTTAATAATATTATTTTTATATACATAAATTTTAAAATTATATTTTTAAAAAGCTTAATTTTTTTTACTCAAAATTAAAACACATTTATATATATATTTTTTACATTTAAACATTACATCTTCTTCTTTTAAGTGAAAAAAAAAACAATTTCTAATACTTACTTCCATCTCCTTTCTTTATCAAAAGAAATGTAAGAGTTTAATTTTTTTGAAAAATATCATTTCTCTATAAATAATTTTCACGAACTAATTCGGTAGCTGGAATTAAACCTTTTTTATTCTTTTTTATTTTTATTTTCAAATAGACAAAAATACCATTGTCTGTGTTTTAAGTTTAAAAGAAAAAAAAAACTGTCTTTGTTTTAAAATCTGAATGCATTGAAAAACTTCACTCTTTTGGACTCTTGTTGGTGACGGTGTCGCTTCTCTACTCAGACAGCCTTCCCCCAGAGCCCTTACGTGGTTCTGAATTGGATGAAGGCCAGCTTCTGTTTCTCTGTCTCTCACTTTTTCCTCGCAGTCGCAGGTTAATTTAACGTTCGATTTTGTATCTTTGATGTTCCTCCAAAGTTTTTGTTTTATTCGGCTAGAATGATCGTGATCTCTGATAATGTTTGTTAGCACTGCCAAGTGTGATGTGAAATTGAAATTTCATGCCTTTTTCTTTGCTTTTTTATGGATCTGTTGTATTGCTGGGAAAATGCTCATACTCCTTAATTATTCAATAATCCTGATTTTGCAATGAATGATCCTTGTTCTGATTATTTTATCTGTGCCTTTGCTTTTGATTGTGTTTTTCTTTTGGCTGTCACGCTCGGTTCCAGAGAAAGAAATTGGTTGTGCTAAACAGAAGCAGTGATTTCTCTCTAGCTATGTTTCACCGCTGGAGCAATTCGCAGCATGACCACAAAAGCAACGAGCTTTCTACTGAATCCAAGGTAATCAGTTGCTTTTGCTTGCTGATATTGTCAGTGTCATGTTAGTGTAATTAGTTTAGATTATTTTATTTTGTGTACAAAATAACTTATACTCAATCTTACTTAGGTCTTAGAAAACTTTTTTATTTTTTCTAAAAAACAACCTATTATTCCTTTGAAATTATGCTATACCAAAGATGCACTTATCTATTCTGAATATGAAATTTCTATGGGCAGATTAAAGAGCTCAAGGCTGCAATTGGACCCTTATCTGGGCGTAGCTTGAAGTACTGCACTGATGCGTGTTTGAGGAGATATCTGGAAGCTCGCAACTGGAATGTTGACAAGTCCAAGAAGATGTTGGAGGACACACTCAGGTGGAGATCAACCTATAAACCCGAGGATATCTGCTGGGTAAGCTGTGCTTGGTTCCTCTATTTGGTGATTTGCTGTGTAATATGGTCTGAAATGCTGTAAGGTACTGTCATTTTTCAGCATGAAGTTGCAGTGGAAGGGGAGACTGGGAAATTGTACAGAGCAAGTTTTCATGACCGACAAGGAAGGACAGTTCTTATATTGAGGCCTGGAATGCAGGTACCTTTAAATTTTCTGAAAATTCTCGAGTACAAAGCACTTTGTACAATAAGAAAGTGATTATTGGTCTGATATTTTCAAGTAGGGTTTGCCAAATCAAATCTAGTGCATGAACTGAACATACCATAAACTCTTAGATGCTCTTAGGAGGAAGAGATTTTTCTTATTTTGTACCATCTCAGCTATAGTTAAAATGAGAGACAGTGTACATTCAATGATGCTGAGCAAAATTAGCTCTAAGAGCACATAAAAATTTCTCCTGTCTACCCATTGAATATCTCATAATTTTGTTGAGATTTAATGGGTATTGAAAATGAAAATTTAATGTGCTGGTGGTTTTTGCAGAACACATCTTCAATAGAGAATCAGATTCGGCATCTGGTGTATCTTCTGGAAAATGCTATGCTTAACCTTCCACAAGGTCAAGAACAAATGTCATGGTTGATAGACTTTACTGGGTGGTCATTGAGAAACAGTGTGCCCATCAAATCAGCCAAAGAGACCATCAACATCCTACAGAACCACTATCCTGAGAGGCTTGCCATAGCATTTCTTTACAATCCCCCTCGGGTTTTTGAAGCTTTTTGGAAGGTTTGCAGTCGCTGCTAGCATTTGAAAAATATTTCTTGTCTCATTGGCCACTAAAGTTGATACCATTAAATTACAAGCATACTTAGAACAAAAAAAAATAGCGACATGGCCTGTACACACGCGATCTGGATCCCATTTAAGTACTTAAAAGTTACCAGTTCTACTTCTCTTTATGCAGATAGTCAAGTACTTCTTGGAGAACAAGACATTTCAGAAGGTGAAGTTTGTCTACCCCAAAAACAAAGATAGTGTGGAGCTCATGAAGTCTTATTTTGACGAGGAAAATCTTCCCACAGAATTAGGAGGAAAATGCATATTGAACTATAATCACGAGGAGTTCTCCAGATTAATGGCTCAGGACGATTTGAAAACTGCAGCCTTTTGGGGATCTGATGACAAGCTCTCAAGCTACGTTGGTAATGGGCATTCTGGAGCAGAGGTAGCTCCAGATCCAGTTTGCCATGAACCTGCTGCGGCGACCTGAGGCATGTGGCCTCCTCGTGTTTGCTTAGTGGAGGTATGGATACTTATCATTGTACTAACATCAACTCCGGTCAAGCTAACTTTGATCCTCTGTTAGGAGTAAGGTTATACTTTGATCCTTTTACACTTGTTCCTGAGCTCAGCAGACTTTAGCTCAAGTGGAGGAGCTTTGGAAAACATGGCAATGTAGTTCATTAAAGTAATATTTATTTAGCTATAAAACTACGATGTCCTCATTTTCCATAGTGTCATTTTCTTCATCTGCTTCGCAGAAAAGCATTCATTTACATGAAAATGCATCTCATACAAGTTTTCTTTGTAAAACCAACAGAATCACTCTCATACATGAATGCCATCCGATCCCACTGACAAAAATTAAATATCTATGAAGGAAAAAACCAGATTAAAAAGAAAAATTAAGCTGTAAAGTATTAGAATAGAAAAATGTCTGTTAGCTAAACAAAGAGTACTATGAAGTTTACCACAAATAGTTAGTTGCTTTCAAACTACAGGGCATATAAATTCCAACTAAAAGGTTTATATCAGCCGCCTTTTAAGATTACGAGTGGTTGCTTTGGTATGAGCGAAATAACAGGCCAACTCCTATACCAACTCCTACACAGATGCCAAGCCCAATTCCAACACCAACTCTTATCCCGGCATTAAACCATGATAATTCACCATCTTCCCCGTCTATATATTCTGTTCTCTGCCAATACATGCTATTGTAATATTCTTCGTGTTCTGGTTTGAAGCTTCTGCTTCTGTAATCAGCTACCTATGAACCAAGACAGAAAGAGCAATGAGGGAACTGTTAACAGGAAATTTGGCAAAAGCCAAGTCTCAGCAAGACAGCAACCGACATTTTCATAAAATGACCTGGATAGAAGTAACCTAATCAGGATTCAGGAAATATATCATGCACAAATCAAGCCCATTTGGCTCCAACCTCACACAGAGATGCAAAAGACATGACACACTTCTAGGATAAGATATTATTCAGTAGTTGGAACCAATTTCTAAAGAAAATGGTAGTAAACATAGAACATGCTTTGCTATAGGAAGCGACAAGGGAACCAAAACACACAGTATGTATCCAGCGAAGGAAGTTTAGTCGTAACTAACACTCTTATAGAATGGAATTTGGAAATTTGCCACATTATTTATATGAAATCTTACTGAAAGAAATAAGCATCCCTTGATATGCCTAACGAACGAAAAGATATAAGCATCGGAACATCAATCCAAAACATCAACCAATTCCAGATTATTTAAATTAAAAGCATTCCATGTACCAAAATAAATAAATAAATTAAAAGCATTCCTACGTTTTACCTGCAAATCAAGTCCATCATATACATCTTTCGGGCAGTCAGCTGTTTCATATTCTGGAATGGCATCCAACGTGCATTTCCTATTATGCTTCTTCCGGAAATTAAGCTGCAACGTCCTAGTTAAGATTATGGGTGTTCCTGAGAAGCAGCCAGCAACATAAACCTCAATTTTCGCACAAGGTAGTTCAGACATAGCAACATGTTTTCCCTTCAAGAAGCCACTGTGAACTGTGATCTCTGTTTCACAACTCATGCTCCATCGCTTTGCATTACCATTACCTCTTGATTCCTCAATGAAACCGTTGCTGTTAGACATCTCCAAAACCCCAGAGAGAATGCAATCCTCTTTATCATAAACCTCAAATTTCACGCTCCCAGTCAAACTTATGCTATCTGTGTTCACAAAAGGTAGCTTCATCAGATTTCTTGTCTACTCGATCTCTTCTAAGAACTGATGACACCCCGTCAGACTACATGCTGCTTCTAACACCATTTACCTCTAAAAGGGTATCAGGGCTTAGAGGGATATGACTGAGAGATAGAAACTTGGGGGTGGTTTCATCCACCTGAAAGCCATTAACTCTCACATAAAAGACTCTTAGATCAAACCAAGGCGATGATAGTTTGGTGCAGGGTTTGTAAGGAGAATATTTAATAATCTCAAGGCTGCGGTTGGCAGCTTCTCCGTTGTTGGTTATCAGATTGCCAATTGAAACCTGTTCCACAATAAATCAGAGTACTTGGTTGTCAGATAATCGAAGCAATAAATCATGTAAAGGTTAACAAATGAAAATAAGAAAAACCAAGGACACAGTCACAGACAGAGACCCTGCTGGTTAGAGTCCAATCCGTGCAACCCAGAATGGAGCAAAATGATGGTTTGCCGTGCCACACCCCACAAGGAACAGGTAAAAATAATTTGGTGTAAAAATAACATAAAATGAAAGCAAGATCATGAAATCCAAATCTAAAGAAACATAAAAAAATGGGAAGAAGAGGAAAAACAGTAGTTGAATTACAATTGAGTTCCAGGACCTTCAAATTGGAAGCAAAAGTTGAAAATGGAATGAAGAAGTGAAGTCTAAGTCTGAAACTGTAAGTATCCTCCATCAAAGCACAGGCGAAATAACATGTAACATACAGGTCATAGTACGTGCCAAATCTCTCTCTATTGTAGGAATGTGCATGACCACAAACAAATTCAATCACTTTATTTCCGCAAATAAACTCTAATCGCGGAAATGTTTCAACCACAATCTCAGATTATGGTACCACATGCTTTCTCTATCCCATTCACACCCAAACTTATGCAATCAAATTCTGAAACCTTACCTTTCATCTCAATACATATCGCTGTCCACAGAACGAGCTCCGAGCTTTCGATACTGTACATCTAACTCATGCCTCGTGGACGTATTGGTGGGCTCGTGCCAATAAGAAAAAACTACTTTAAAGGAAGGGTATATTAACATTTAATATAAAATGAATGTTATCTTGATTTATTAAAATTTAATAGTAAATATATATATTTATTTATTTATTTTAAAAATAAAATTACTTTAGTGGAGTCTTATTTATTATAATATATGGCTTCTTCTTTTTTTGACTTGGAAAGTTTGGAGTAATATTAGCCAACAACTAGCATAATGTCCAGTTCTTCTTCTTTTTTTGACTTGGAAAGTTTGGAGTAATATTAGCCAACAACTAGCATAATGTCCAGCTCAGCAAGGTTACAACAATAATACGGCTGGTTCAAAAGTCTTGAAAATTATATATGCTTACTATATCTCAAAAACTAAATTAAAAAATAAATGCAACAAGTATATTTTTATATTATTCTATAATCCGTTTTCTATAAACAATTTTCTTATCTTTGCAAGGAAATGGGCCTTTTGCCCTAAAATGTTAAATTTTTTTATGAATGAATATAAATCATATTATAATTTTATAAAATTTAAAATAATTAAATATCAAAATTATTAAAATATTTTGTTTAACTCAAATTTATGATCAATATTATTAATGAATTTATTGTTAAAATATTATCTAATTTATACTAACGTGTGAGCAATTATTATATAATAAAAATAATATCTCTCATTTATTAAGATTAAATTTTTAAGAGTATCAATAGTAATTTTTTCATTGACATTTTTTTAAGATAAACTTAAAATTCTTTATATATTTAGAAAATTTTAGCATGAAAATGTCATCTTGTCCGATAAATGTGAAGAATTTGCATTTACGTCTTAGGAGGCCGGCGTCTCTACGACGAAAGTGACGTGCATGAAAAAAATTTCATCTCTATGCTTAAAATTTTGGCTAATGAAAAATGTTAAAACAAAAAGAAAAACAATTAAGGGCAGTTTTGGCCTTCTAAATTTATTTTTTTTCACATTCTTTTTATTTTTAATTGTAATTATAATTTTTTACTACATTAATCTTATACTTTCTAAAATTAGTGTGTTTTGAAATGATAGTATTCATGGATGAGCTTTACTCCAGAAATGGTATTTTTATTCTTTTTCCCATGTTAAGGATTTACAAATTTATGTCTGGCCCGAAGCATTTAGGAAGAGGAGCATCAGCGATGTGGGAAAAACTAGACCAATCGAAAGCCTGAACTGGGCCACGACCACAGGGAGAAGCTCAAAGGGAAACTGGTTTGGGTGTACGACCGGACTGCTGTTAACTTCATAATAGCACAATAAAACCAACAACCCCCTGAACCCGCCCCTCCCAACAAAATAAAAGGATAAAATTTTGATAAAGTTTTTTAAGTATTTATAGTGTTATTTTTTTAATAAAAATATAATATATATCTTATTTTTTAATAAAAATATAATATGTATTTTAAGTTTTAATTTTTATTTTTATTTTTATTTTTAATAAAAATATAATATTTATCTTAAGTTTTTATTAATGAATTATAAAAAATATATATATCATATTTTTATTAAATAATAATACCATAAATTTTACTCAAGTTTTGTCTAAAATAAAATGGTGGATGAGATCACTTTTCTTGTTGTATTTGTATTTTTTTAAGAAAAAAAAAAAGATGTCTGATAATAATAGGAAAAGACAGATTAAAAGCAAAGTAACTATTGAGATTCATTTGAGTTGAGTTTACAATTAAGTGGCTAGAAAAGAAAACTAAAGTATGATTGGACCTTTTTTTTTATAAACGATTCAAATAAACTCTAATTATTTCTTTTAAAACTAACTAATATATTTTAAAGTTTTAATTTGATTCTTATTTAATTAAAAAGTTTGCAATTGAGTCATTATCGCTAATCTCCATGAAAGTAGCTGACGTGACTGACAGAATACGTGTAAAAGAGATGATGTGGCCGTCTGTTCAGCCATGTTTAATTGTTTACATTAATCTTTGAGATAGAAATTAGGTGACCGATCTGGTGGTTACAAAAAATAAGTGATTTAGGTGTTTTTTTATAAATAGTTAAAGAGAATATAATATATGTATATATAATATTTTTGTCATAAATAAAGGTGATTTACATTTTATGTATATATGTAACAGGTTCATATTATTTTTTTCTTTTGCTTAAATACTCTTTAGAATTATTTTATAAATATGTGAAACACTTAAAAACATACATTTTACAACAATCATAATTTCAATTCTAGAAAGAAGATTAAAAATAAGTGATTTGATAACTAATTCTTCAAATTATTTCTCTACGAAATTAGTACAAAAATTAAACATAAAAATAAAAAAAAAACAATAGCACCTGAACGATGCTGCTAGAGTGTGAATATGAAAAAAAAAAAAAATTTTAATAATTAGAAGTAATTTAAAGAAAGAAATTAAAATAAATGAAGAAAGACAAAAAAACTTCACACAAATTGATACTTCTCAATCTTGCTGAAAGATGAGATAAAATGGATGATCAAGGTTTCATGAAATCTAAAATTCAAAGATAAATACCTTTCATGCCTCAACAATCAAAACCCATGTCATTATTCAAAGTAAAATGTCAAGAGATAATATATAGAACGATTTCATTATTTATTTAATTTTTATATTTTAATTTTTTAAATTTTTTAAATATTTTTATAAATTTATATTGTATCTTATAAGAATATTATAGTCACATATAATTTGATTTAACATTTATCTTATATAGAAATACAATAAAAAAAGTTAAAATATTTTTAATGGATTAAAAATGTTTTCTTATATAAAAATATTGAATCAAAATAAATAAAAAAAGATTACCTATATTCTTAGTCGGGAGGACTCCTCCTCTTATACCGACAATAGAAGAATAAGTACGATACACTTCTCTTATCCTTTCTATATTATCTTTGTTATACTTGAAAAATATCACGTCACATTTTATTCCAATTAAAGAAATAAAAAATCTTAATTAATTATATATATTCATTAGTTAACAAAATAGTAATATTATCTAGTTAATTATACCGTTATATTAATTAATTAATATATATAATTAACTACCAATTAATAATGATTAACTGATATAAAAATTTGATATGAGCAATATAATAAAAAAGTTAAAATATTTTTAATGGACCAAAAACATTTTCTTATATAGAAATATTGAATCAAAATGAGAAAAAAGATTACCTATATTATTAGTTGGGAGGACTCCCTCCTCTTATACCGACAATAGAAGAATAAGTACGATCCACTTCTCTTACCCTTTTTATATTATCTTTGTTATACTTGAAAAATATCATGTCACATTTTATTCGATTAAAGAAATAAAAAATCTTAATTAATTATATATATTCATTAGTTAACAAAATAGTAATATTATCTAGTTAATTATATCGTTATATTAATTAATTAATATATATAATTAACTACCAATTAATAATGATTAACTGATATAAAAATTTGATATGAGCAATATAATAAAAAAAGTTAAAATATTTTTAATGGACCAAAAGCGTCTTCTTATATAGAAATATTGAATCAGAATGGAGACAAAAAGATTACCTATATTTTTAGTCAGAAGGACTCCTTCCCTCCTATACCGACGATGGAAGAATAAGTACAATGCCCTTCTCTTACTCTTTTTATATTCTCTTTGTTATACTTGAAAAATAATCATTTTACATTATTTTTTCACGTCACATTTTATTCCAATTAAAGAAATAAAAATTCTTAGTTAATTATATGTATCAATTAGTTAACAAAATAGTAATATTATCTAGTTAATTATACCGTTATATTAATTAATTAATATATATATTTAACTACAAATTAATAATGGTTAATTGAATATAAGTAATTTTCTTTTTTTCCATTATGATTCAATATTTCTATATAATAAAATATTTTTGGTCCATTAAAAATATTTTAACTTTTTTTATTGTATTTTTGTATAAGACAAATGTTAAATCAAATTATATGTGACTATAATATTCTTACAAGATATAATATAAATTTATAAATAAATTTTAAAAAATTAAAATATAAAAATTAAATAAATAACGAGACCATCCTATATATTATCTCTTGACATTTTGCTTTAGAGAATGACATGAGTTTTGACTATTTAGGCATGAAAGGTGTTTATCTTTGAATTTTGGATTTTGTGAAGCCTTGATCATTCTTTTTTTCTCATGTTCCAGCAAGATTGAGAAATATCAATTTATGTGAAATTTTTTTGGCATTTCTTTATTTATTTTCATTTCTTTAGTTAAATTAGTTCTAATTATTAAAACTATTTTATTCTCCATATTCACGCTATAGCAGCATCATTCAAGTGCTGTTGTTTTTTCTTTTTTTTTTTAACTTTTATTTTTGTGTTTAATCTTTGTGCTAATTTTGCAGAGGAATAATTTGAGAAATTAATTATCAAATCACTTATTTTCAATCTTCTCTGTTGAATTGAAATTATGATTATAGTGAAATGTATATTTTTCAATCTTTTACATATTTACAAAATAGTCTTAAAGAGTATTTAAACAAAAGAGAAAAATAATATGGACTTGTTATATAGACATAAAATGTGAACCACTTTTATTTATAACAAAAATACTACATATACATGTATTATATTCTCTTTGACTATTTATGAGAGGACACCTAAATCACCTGATTTTTGTAGTTACCTAAGACCTAGAAATTAAATTTAAGAGCAAACAATTGTAAGTTTATGATTTGTTTTTCATTTATATGAGTTTTCTGTAACTAGCAGAGTTTTCTATAGCAATGTGAAGATTTTCTTTAATTTGTATCAGATTATATAAGTTTAAAATTTTAAAATTTTAAAATTTATTATCATTATTATATTAAATAATAATAATAAATTAAAAAATATTGCCATTTATATAAAATATTGTAAACTACTTTTATTTTTTTATAGTATTAAACTTATTTATAACATTATATCAATATTTTATTATTCAGATTTATATAATATTTTAAAATTCCACTTTCATATATTTTAGAAGTTATTTCTGGTATATATTTTTGAAAACATATTATCTTCATTTGTACCCAAAAAAAGAAAAAGTATTATCTTCATTGTCGTTTTTCATCAAATCAATAACGTCGTGGAAGACCAACAAGTGGAAGTTGGGCTTATACATCCATGTTTTCCTATAAATATTTATATTCTTTTTTTATATATTCAATAAATTATTCCTAGAATGAAAAATCTACACATTTTTAATATTTACACCAAAACTATATTTTTTTAGAATAGAAATTTGTCACGTGGCGATCAATGGGTGCTTGTTTACCATCCATATTCCATAGACATCCTCCTTGATTTGAATTTAAACACGACTGAGCCTCTGAAACAGTCTCCCATCTGCACAAAACGAGAGCATGGTTTTCTTATAGATTTGTATTTGAAGGTCATGATGAATCGGACCCACTAACGAAATATAATACTAACTCCACTATGATAACCCCACCAATTGCTCCTTGTGTCCAGTGTCCCGCTGCGGCGGCGCCACCACAGAAAAACTCGGTGCGAAAAGTTGTATGCAAAAATATATTCAGATAAATTAAACATGATATGTATAATTTTTTTATGATAGCTTGTTTGTCCATTAAGTTACTTTGAATCTATGATACGTAAAATCCATTGGCATGACATTGTTTTTTTTTTTATCTAATCTGGGAGTTTGAAATAGATAAGTATTTTTTTTTTAAAATTTGTTATACTTCAGCATTATACATTTGCAAATATAATTTTAAAATTAAATATTATTTTTAACTAATTACATTTTTCAATTCCATATTATCTATGTAAGATTATTTATATTCACCGAACAATAATGTTGTTAAAATTAAACTTATAGGATAGTCTAATCGATTTAAATGTGAACTGAACAATTAATCAATTATGGTTCAATCTCATAATCGAATTAACATTTAGACTACTTTGGATCAATGGAAACCAATCAAAAACTAGTTAAAAAACCTAGTTGAACAAGGCGATTTATCCATATAAACCAATTAACCATTGATATATTTTTAAGAAAAAAACTTTAATATTTTTCATATTTTATAAATATTTTAATATGATGCATAATTAGATATAAACTATTATGGCATATTTGGTTTGACCAATCAGTTTAAATGATTGAATTTAAAACGAAAGGCTCACCAATTCATTGTTTGATATGATTTTAACAACATTGCTAAACAATTTTATGGTTGATTTAATTTTGAGCCATCATTAAACGAATTTTATACATCATTTAATTAATGCATTGTTACTAAAGTCTTCAAAATGGGTCAAATCCGTCAAACCAACCTGTTTATTTGCTAAAATTAGGTGGATCGCACATCAAATTTGTTGACCCATTTAAACCAATGTGTTTTTAGCCTAGCCCACAAGTTAAATGCTTATTTAACTTGCGAGCTAGCTTGTTAGCCTGTTTACTTATTTTTTTTTAAAGAATAATCAATAATATAAATTTAGAGTTTAATTATGGATTTGATATGCTTTGAATATAAAATTTGCTTCTGTTTTGAAGTGGACATTTGGATTTTTTTTATTTCATTTTGATTTTATTCAATGACATGTGGTGCTTTCGTTGAGAGTTTGAATATGGAAATGAATACCGATAAGTTGGATTAAGGTGTAGTATGTTCTCACAGGTGCTGTATCGAATACTGATCGATAAGTAAATTAAGCAACCAAAGTGGAAAAGAGTTACCACTGAGTCAATGTAGATAAAGTGAAATTGTTGTAGATATCAACTCTCTTAAAGGGATGACAATATTATGAATACTACATTGAGTAAATAAGAAAGTTTAATGTGATATTTAAATTATAAGATTCTTTTATATAATAGACTAGTGTTTTGAGTTGAACTCTACTCATAAGCTTAAGTTATAACAATATGTTAATGTTAATTTAAAGTAAAAAATTTTCTAAAAAAATAAAAAATAAAAGCAATTAAACCCGATTAGGCTTGCCAAGCTTTCCTTATACGTGTGGAACTGATAAAATACCAACACACTTAAATCAACGTATTATTTTGCTTGACCCATTTTAACCCACGCGAATTAAATGAATTGAGCTTAAACAGGATGGGTTGGCCCATTTATTAACCCTAATTGCCGCATGTCATACATTATTATATCATTAAATTATTTTAATTATAATAATAATTGCTTAAAAAAATAACAAAACATTATCACAGCTCAATAATAATAATAATTACTTAAAAATTAAACCATTTTAATTATATACTAACATATGAATTAATAATAATATAAAAAACTACTTTACACAAAAATTGTACTCTAATATAATATACCAGCGAGAAATATAATAGTAAAGCATTTGCTTTCACTTCTCATATTCCAAACTTCAATATATTATTGATTATCAAGTGACAATTATAATCTAGGAAGATGCCAAGATGTTGATACGGCTGCGTCTTCATAATTAGAGAGGACTGAGGAGGATAGCTTGTCTGCATGTTTACTCCCATAATAATCTATGATTATAAAGCAAACATATCATTTTGTTATATTTTGTAGATCATTGGGGGCTTTAAGCCATTATTGAGAGTGCATAATAACTGGTCCTCTCTTCTCTACTCTTTATTAGGCTCTTGCACGAGATATATCCATCACGTTAAAATAATATTCTGGCGAAAAACCAATCAGCCTGCTTAGGACTCATTTGACAAATCCTGACTAGTAACTACATAAATTCAAATACGAAACTCCACCTTATGAAAAAAAGGTACTTACCCCACTAATATGAATCATAAGGTCAAAAGCAAACATAGATAGATTAGCGTCATTAATTAATGAATTGTTATTTTAGATTAGACCCCTAAAACAAACCACACGTATGTGTTTTCTCCAATCATGTTGTCCTTTGTGCTGTTCATTAAAGTTGCTGGAAAATATCTTTTCTTTCCTTAAAATATACCAATAGAGTAATTTGCAAAACCATAATTCTCACCTAAAGACCAATTAAAAAACAGAAGGGCAGAGGCAAAGCAAGGCACCAAATAAAAACCCACAATCTTGATTAGTAATTAATTAGTGATAATAATAGTGATCACTTTTAGTCAAGTAAGGCATACGACCCACAGGATTAGTAAACCATTTTCTGCTCTTCTGGCTCGCCGAATCCGATATTGACCTTAAACAATTTCCGCTGCATTAAGCTATTCACAACGTTCACATCCAATCATGTTCATCCCCGAAGGCAAGAAGCATATTTCTATTCTCAATCCCGCCATTTAATCACCCGGACACCAGACGCACATTTTTCACATGAAAAATGTTTTTCATTTAACCAAATACTTTTTAATTTTTTTATTGTATTTTTATATAAAAGAGATATCAATTTAAACTGTATATAATTATAATATTTTCACGAAATATAATATAAATTTATAAATAAATTAAAAAATTAAAATATAAAAATTAAACAAATATCAAAACTGTTTCTCATATCAACATACCGTATATCAATTTCATGTATCATATATCTCAGCATTCACTTGTATACTACTGACATCAACATACGATGTTAATATATTCGAAAAAAATATTTTTTCTGTGTGGAAAAAAAAAGACATTTTCCTTCTTTTGTCCATAATAATGAATTTTATTTACACAAAGATTGATCAATTATATCATTGATTGATGGTTTATGAAAGAATCAACGGTCAAAAATAAAAAAATGGTAAAAGAAGCAATTGTAGAGGCAGAAGCAGGTACAAGTTGTGTGACGACCCCAACAATTAAAGCTGAAGAGAGAGGACGCGAAACCCGGGAAGGGACACAAGTGGTCAGACTGAAACACTGAGCCTGAGTAGTACAATACACCAAACCTGGCTGGCTACCTTACCCCTCCTTAGAACCCCAGTCCCACATGCCCTTTTCATATTACCCCTTTGGTCCACGCCCCTAACCATGGTTACTTACTGCTACTAGTACTTTTTCACTTTCTCCATCCTTTCTATGTGTGTCTCGGTTAGTTTTATTTATAATGTGGAGCAGTCAAAGAGCAAGGGGTTCTTCTTAACCAAACCCCCCTTCTCACGTCTATCGACTGTCTCTACTATCCTCTAGCTAGTAGCTAGCTCCATATATCTTTGTTTGTTTTTTTCTTGCAGTGAAGAAATAAAAAGGATGTGTATTATGGGAAATGGCAGGCACCCCATGGAATATGAATAGACAAAAAGAAAGGGGAAGAAAGAAGATGGTTTAAAATGGCTTTTGAGCTTTTGTTTATGAATTAATAATTGTTTATTTTATTCTATTCGTAGCCGAATGAAGAACTGTAGTTTATATATTTTTTATTCCACTATATAGTTGAGAAGAGAAGGGCGCTTGCTTTTGTTATAGTGATTGCACAATCTGGATTCTGGTCAAAGATATTGGTCTACTTGCTTTTATAACATAGAGAGAGAGAGAGGGTTTTGCATTAGAAAGAAGAAGGGAATCATCCATCGATCCTATCAGAAGGGTTTTCCTGCCAATCAACAGGGGCTATGGGATTAAAGATTTGATTTTTATGGTCCCGTAGTTTTAATGATCTCTGAAAATTGATGATCTAGAAATCAGAAAGATCATCAGAAATAGTGGGTGTTGGTGATAGAGTGGTTGTAGCTTATTGTTATTATTGATTATTGATAGAGAAGTTATATTATGGGGAAGAAGAAGAAACAAAAAACGAAGGAACTTTCGGTAGCAATAGCTGAGGCTTCATCCATACAAGGTGAGACGGGGCAACAAGAGATTCAACCTCAAGCTCCTCGAAAAAGAGGCAGGCCTCGTAAGATTGTTGTTGTGGAAACGGAAAGCGAAGAGAAGAAAGTAGAAGCGATAGAGGAACCAGCAGCAGCACAAGGCACCGAGAGCTCAATGAAGAAGGAGGAACAATCATCGTCAGCTTGCATAAGGATTAATACAAAGGAAGAAGAGCGAGTAGTGTTCGAGGAGATTCAACTTCCAAAAGGGGAACCCTCGAGAAGCAGGGCTAGGAGGAAAAGCAAACCCAGAAAAAGCGCTTAACAAATGATTAGTCTTTTTTCTCTCTTTTAAGTTTCTTTCCTTTTTTTTCCTTCTCTCGAGAGCTCAAAGAAATAGAAGTTCTTGTGTTCCTTGGTTTGTCATATTTTTCAAGGATTTGATATTCAAAGCGATGTTATTATTATTGTTATTATTATTATTATTTGTAAACACTAGTATCTAAGGAACTTTTTCTCCAGGGTTTTATTTTTTCTAATCCATGTGCTAATTAATGATCGATATAGTTTTATATGTGGTCCACGAGTTTAATTAATCGCTTGTATCCTCGTCTTAGTTAGTTGAACTTGAATATAATGTTTCATTAAGATGCAGAAAGAAATTTAAGATTGAGCTTATTGGCTTTGCTTAAACTAGATTTATATCATGAATTAATATGATAGTGATATTGGGTATTTTGTTATCTCGCAAAGCTCGCTTTTTCCCTTTTCTTTTATGCTATTTTGATCACCAACCTTGATGATCAATATGATTCATAATATTGATCGACTTCATAATATTGCTTTATCGTTTCACTCTCCCCTCCCCACAATTCCTAGCAGTACGTAACTTGCCTCCAGCTCTAGTTTATCATAGTTTTTTTATGTAAGGTTTATTGTTTTCTGAGTTCATTCGTTACAAAGAATGAGAGAAATATAAAAAGGGCGTGGAGCGAATCTAATGAAAGAGGAGAATAATAGATGAAGATCCAATAACGTCAACACAACAGCTAATTAAGGTTAAAAAGTCAAGATCAAAAGAATGTGTAATCTGAATGCGGGGTGGGGAAGAAGATATAGATAGAGTTGGACAACACAAAGAGTTAGGGGTAAATGGGAACGATACTTGTACTACTTGCTTTGGTTGGGGTTAGAGAGAGAGAGAGAGAGTTGCAGGGTGGTTGGCAAGTACTACAGAAAGCTCTACTTCTACTTCTGGTCTGGGCACTTACTTTCACTTTGCTATCAACTCGGTTATTACAAAAAGACGCGGATTCTGAACAAGGAACAGAAAAAGTTGCTTGGTGCATCACGTGAAAGGCACGTTCCAATGAAGAGTGTAGTAGCCGCCTCACAGCACCAATGGCTGATATGGATGGTGCCACGTAGTCAGGGTGACGTGGAACGTGAAGATCGCGTACTTGGAGTTGGATGGAGGAGAGAGGACTCCATGCCGACTTTCGTGGAAAATTCTATAATCTCACATTAAATAAAAAATATTTTATATACATTAAAATATTATACATTATATTTATCATTTTTCAATTTTATAATGCTATTAAATAAAAAATAATATATATATTGAAATATATTTATTAAATTATTTTATATGTGATTATAATATTTTAATATTTTATTATATATAAAATAATTTTATGAATAAATTAAATAAAATTAAATGTATTTTAATTAGATAAATAATAAAATTATATTAAGTATGAATACTCACATTTTCAGAAATTATTGATTAAATAATTTATAAAATTAAGAGTTATGATGGATGATCGGATACTTGATGAAGTGATCATAACAAAATTTGAAAATTACAAATTATATCTCCTAAATTTGTGACTACTACTGATGGACTCATGGTGGCTTGGGACATTGATGACTGTATTTGGGTGAGATAGGAGATGATGTGGCGGTGTGGCCTTAACAGTTGGCTTGGAGGTAGAGGTGGTTTGAGGAGTGGGTGGTCTTATCTTCACGGTGGAAGTAATTGAGTAGGAAAGTTGAGGGGCAAACTAGTTTTGGGTGGGTGGGTGGCAGTAACGGGGTTGCAAACTGTTAGGGTATGTTTGGATATTTAGTAATTGATGGAATGGAATGGAATGGGATGGGATGGAATGAGATGGAATGGAATGGGATAAAGAATCTTATTCTATTATTTGGATTTTTAGGGTGGAGTGGTTTGTGAATGGAATAGTAAGAATTATAACTTTATTTTTCATATTGCCCTTATTTCAAACACATTAATTTTAGAGTATGCAAATAATTACAATTAAAAACATGTTATAGAGCAGATTTGTGGTGGGAATTCCATCCCACCCACTCCTTCCCATTTTTTAACTTCCATTTCTTTTCCCATCCCACTCAATACCACCAATCCAAACATAGCCTTATAGTTGGTTATTCCTTCCCCTTCATTTCATTCATTCCCCACTTTTTTTTTGTGCGTGTTGAGTTGCAACTTTTATTTATTTTGTTTTATTACTGGAGTTGCAACTTTTAATTGACTAGAGAGTGAAATAGTTAAAGATCAAGGAGCAAATGAAAATGAAAGAATTAAAACTCACAATGCCTTAAAGTTGGATACTTTTTTCATAAACACAATTTAATCCAAATCCAAGAGGTTACACCTAGATTAAAGTTATCTAACTACTGTGTGTGAGTCATGCCCTGCTAATTCATAAGTTGGGTAATGATGAGTTTCTAAAAGCAATTTAGTTTCTGAGTTGTTACAGACCTTGAACTCAAGGCGGAACAAAAAAAAAAAATAGAAATCCTGAGAGTAAAAAAAAAATGGAGTCATAGAGGACGAAGATTAAAATATAAAATGAAGTTTTGATGAGACTAAAATATATATATAAAAAAAAAGAGATAACCCATTATCACCAGTTAATCTTATGGAGCATGGACTACACTAATGTGAGTATTATAGAATTCTCCGACTTTCGCTCGCATTACATACATTCATTCTACTGAGACGAAATGAAATTGAAAGGACACCACGATCACGTCTCACGACTACACTGCCTCACCTGTGTGTGGGTCTTCTGTTATCATCAACACACTCACCACTATTTTTTTCGTTTATCGTTGATTAACCAAAATGAAATGGTTAAATAATAACATTCCCCTTATTTAGTTTGGAAAATTACATGTATTTTATTTGGAATTTGTTAAGTAAAATTGTTAAGGAATATAAAAAATATTAAATTAAAAAGTAGAACATTGGAACCTAACACCGTGATGGAGGGGCTTAGTAAAATACATTCACTAAAGTTAATAGAACATTACTCTAGACAAGTTTGAAGTTTGAGAATGATTGCTCGTTCTATTTTCAAGAAGCTAAAAGGTTATCATTTCAATTTTCCACGGTGCAAACTGCAAAGTGAAAAATGTAGCACGTAATCTTTTTTTCCCCTTTTCTTTTCTTTTATCCCCTCAATCACTGATGCTAAGGTGGCTAACTTTCATTCAGGATCTACATAGAAGACAAATTCAGTTGTTGTTGACCAAAACACCACTAAGAAATGTGTATATCCATTTCAAGGTTCATGCCCTCGATCATGGCTAGAAATCAACGTTTGTACAGCTGTACTAACTCAAAACATATTATCTAGAAAGCACTCCGAAATCCAATACAAAGTATTTTGTGAGTATTATGTAGTGTAGGATTGGATTCCTTCATCCCCATATATCAAAACATGAACCCGTGAAAAGATTCAGCCATTCAGGCTTAGAAACATCACTCTAATACTACAATAAGTCACAACAGGTTTTTTTTTATTTTTAAAAAGGCTTAAATACTGGAACATGGCCAACCATTCAGGAAAAAGGCTATCGTGTTCTAATAATTTTGCTTGTGTTTGTTATAGTATGAATAATATATCTTTGTTGTGGTCTAGTTACTTTGTCATGTTTTGTCAGGTCTTATGCATGGTCTTCGTCATGTTTGTAACTTCCCTCCCCTTGTAACTGTTTATTTGTAGCATAGAAAAAGGTTTAATTAACAGCACTGCTATATACTACAAAATTGAATTTCGTAAAATGCACAGAACAAATACAAATAAATGTTGAGTAATTGTAATTATTATTTATTTAAAAAATATATTATTCACAAAACGAAATCTTATTTCTCTCCATTCGTAAACGTTTCAGGAATCCCACTTGGTGAGATTTAGCATTTTCCTTTAATTAAATACCCAAAAAAAAAGCTTTAATAGATATAAAAATTCGTTAATCCAGAGCAGCGGGGTCATCACCTTTAAAAAAATTTTGGTGTTGATAGTGTGTAACTTGCAATTTGTACGCTGACGGCCAAGAATATTGTACTATATATTTCTTCACGGAGGGTTTGTTCTGTCGTTTTCTTTTCTTTTCTTTCTATTTTTCTGTTGTTCATTTTGGATGAATTGTATATTATAGAAAAATGAAAACGAGAATAACGCTTCTGATAAAATAAAAGAATAAACATTCACTTATAGAAGTTGATATCATGCTGCTTCAGGTTCTAGTGTTGTGGTTCAATATATAATTTTCTAACAGCAGGCGAATTAAAAGCAGGAAATCTACATAACTATCACTGAAGTTAGTGCTACAAAATTATTAATATTTGCAACTACTTATAAAAGTAAATTTAATTAATATGAGTTAGGTCTCAAATACGACGATTCTATCGTGGTCCAAAGATGTCTTCAACTAAAAGGAAGATGGCAAATGGACGATAATTTGATAGCACTCGTAAAATTGCCAGAAGATAGTTGCAGCTGTGTGAAAGCGTGTTTTAGAGGAAAACGGGGCACTTGCAGCAAACAGGGGTTTGACTCAGTATCCAGGCAACAACATTACATTATTCAATATTTACATACCAATCTTTTGACTCAAATATGATATTCGGGGGCAACTTGACAAACAAATAATGAAATTATTAATAGTTGGATAGAATAGTAAGATACATATAAGCTACTTGGAGTGCAAGGGGAGCATTATTCTGAGATTTACACGTGCTTATGTGTGTGCTTAGCAACTGAACATAATCATGGAAATAAATTGCTAAAGTTGTGACAAATAAAACAAAATATTAGTCAATCATTCATATACCCATTTTGATACTATTCCATTCCAAATGCATGTTGATTCCCGAAATTATGTAGGGCTAAAAGACAACAGCACATCTCCAGAAAGTATTTCTCTTTGGTAATGCTACGTGAAGTAGCTGTTGTCATAGTCTATTCTTGTCAAGATAAATTACTAAACATAATAGTTGTCTTGCTGGATCTGGTACAAATACACAATCCTCCTTAGGATATCATGCAACGGGAATATTTAACATTCAAATACATCTTATATCTAGTGTTCCTTTCTGTATATTAACATAATGTCATACAGGGAAACTTTTACAAGAAACTATATACTGCTCTGCCTTTTCAACACAAACCTATGTTATTCTATTATTCTTAATTATTGATTCCTAAGTGACTCGCTTTCAGAGATTTGATCAATTGTGGTAGGTGAGCCCGTTGCAGAAGTAGCTGTAGAAACCGAATTAGTTGGTGTGTGCCCTTGAACTGCTAAAGGAGAAGGCTGCAACAGGTTTGCATCAGGAGACTTCTCCTTAGAAGCATTCATGTTAACTTTTATCCTGCATTTTCAACAGCTTGATCAATTTAATATGCTTCATACTACAAACTAACGGTGTTCAATTGCTGCCAAACTACACTAAACCAAATACCAAGACGAGACAGTTTGTCAACTTGCAACAAAGTGATCTAGTTAAACTGGTGGGCTTCAGATGACAATCAAGAGGGAAGAGTTTTAAACTTACTTGTTATGGATATTGACATATTCATCAGTTTCATCTAGTATCTCCTCCTGATATGCACAAAGATTTAATGAGGATAGTTCAGCAAAAACAACTAAATTAAAAGGCAACGGTAGCATGCAACCTCCAGTTGCTTCCACAACAATCATAATATATGAAGCTAAAAGCTCTAGCAGCAACAAACCTATTCTACATTCTAGCAATTTGACAAACCTACAAGAAATAGTAAAGTAATGCTGCAGAAGTCAAATCAAGTAGTTCTTTCTTCACTACACTTAAAATATAATAGTACTTAATCAAGTACACTGAGTGCACATATGGCGGGAACATTGGAGGAGGAGTTATGTACAACTGCAGCAATAACAAAGGGTGAACATAGGGGCAAAAAAACAGAAGGTAAATGTCATCATTGTGCCAGTGACAGCCAGAGTTGCATCATCAGTATTAAAAAGAAGTGCATCAAAACATACATACAGACATAATATAGATCCAAACCACTAATTTCTAACTATAAAGAGCATTAAAGCATCTAACCTGAAGAAGTTCTTCAATGACATCCTCCATTGTAATAACACCAACAACCACTTCATTGGGTGGAAACACAGGCAGGGGAGCATTATCAATGTCCAGGATGCAATATGAACAACCTCTATGTCGCTTCTTAAAAGCAGGGGCAGAAGTTGCTGTTGTACTTTTCTTCACCTGTGGACCGCCATCAACCTTAGCAACAGTAGTCAAAGTATCATGTGACTCCAATTTAGCACCTATATTTGTGGCAACAGTCAGGTCAATGAGATAATCACCAAGAGTTTCACCAAGTAGATCAACCACAAAGGTTCATGAGACCAAAGAATGCAATTGAGGCATATATGTCTTAAAGATACAGAAAGAAAACCACAAACGTGAAATAAAAACCATGTGGTGCTGAAAATGACCTTGAAAAAAGGAAACACAAATTGAATACAGCTGACAATTTCTGGGTACAAAAGCTTCAGAAATAATCAGCAAGGTCAGCAAAAAGGAGGAATGATGACCCCTTCAAGGGAACTAAAGAATAATTTAGCATACAACAACAACAACAACCAAGCCTTTTCCAACTAGGTGGAGTCAGCTACATGGATCAAACGACGCCATTGTGAAAAATAAATGCTCTCAACAAATTGCAAACCAAGAAGATATTTCAAAAAAATGCTCTCAACAAAATAAAGATTATTTTAAAAACATGCTCTCAACAAAATAAAGTTTGTTCTAGTTTTATTTAAATCTCTACCTTTATCCAAGGGTGCTTTTTCTCCCTTGTTCTTACAGCTGTCCTTAAACTCAACTTGTTCCCCATCTTTAACTCTTTTGGGTGCTTCTTTTTTGTCATTTAGATCCCTATACACAACCGCAATATGGCTGTGACCCTTCTGAAATTCATTCAGTATATCATACAGAGGCATGTTCTCTGATACACTGCAGGATGAAGAGGAAATCATGACTACCTAGTGATTGTACCAGCATATCAACAGCAATACGCAAATAGACAATGTTGAAGAATTAGGTTTAGGGATAGGGAATAAGGAAAAGAGAAAGACAACTATAAACTGAGAATATTATTGAAAGATGTGATACGATGTGATACAAAAGACAACGCAATAAGCCCTACTTATACTAGACTCTATCCCTAATCAAATAAGGAAATAAATCAAGAAATATAACAAAATTAAGAAATAACTCGTAAAATTGCTTCCTCAATTAGATGACTAACTGATTTCACAATATATTCTAAGAATCAACTAAGATAATCCTTAATATCCTAAGATACAATAAAGATATTATGAGATATTTTCTAAATATTCTAACACTCCACCTCAAGCTCTTGTTACAATTAAACACACCAAAAAGAAAATAAAATAAAAATATAGCTGCCAAAGGAAGCCAAACTGTGTGAGCGAAGCCAACAAGCCCAAATTGCATTTAGGATGGAACCAATCTGCATACGGGAAAAACTACAACGTGAACGGAGCCAAACTGCATTTGCGATGGAGCTAAACTGCATTTGGGAAATCACAATTGCAATGGAGTCATTCTTTTAGGCTAGAGCGAATGAAATTGATTGGGGCCAATCTTTCAGGCTGAATCAACTAATCGAAGGCTGGAGCAACGGAGACGGAGACGAAACCAATCTTTCAGGCCGGATCATACAAAACTGATCAGAAGCACAGCGGTCAACGGAGGAGTAGCTCTATTAACAAATCAATCGAGACTGGAAGAGAACCTATCAAGACTCAAAAAGAGGAGGTTGGGAGGAGACAAAGATGAGGAAAACAACAAAACTAAATCTAGGTTAGACGGTGATTAGTAATGAATCGAACGAGTTCCATGAACTCTACACAATGAAAGGAGAAACTCTCGTTAAGGTGGTTATCATGGCTCTGATACCATGTTGAAGAATTATGTTTAGGGTTAAGGAATACGGAAAAGTGAGAGTCGGCTATAAACTGAGAATATTATTGAAAGATGTGATGTGATACAATGTGATATGATGTGATACAAAAGACAAAGCAATAACCCCTATTTATACTAGACTCTATCCCTAATCAAATAAAGAAATAAATCAGGAAATATAACGAGATCAAGAAATAGCTCCTAAGATTACTTCCTCAATTAGATGACTAGTTGATTCCACAATATATTCTAAGAATCAACTAAGATATTTTGAAATATCCTAAGATATAATAAAGATATTATGAGATATTTTCTAAATATTATAACAGACAAAAATGCTAAAATATATACCATCAAGTTCATTGGTAAGAATAATGTATCTCATCTCACGTGTATGAAAAAGAATTTACCGAGGAATTTTTCTGATGATCATTTTTCTTAGAGGAACTGCAGCCTTTGAATCAACCATAAAGAGATTTTTAACCTGCATGTATAAGTGAACAAAGCGTTAAATTACAATGGATGGCTGACATAATAGTGAATAGAAAGTGCTGAAGTTTCAACTTCACTGCTTAATATGTATCACACATAGAATCCATTTTATTTCATTGTGTCTTGATACAAATATTTTATTACATTACAGGCATACTCTTCCCATAATATCAAATCCATAATCTATCACTAGGTATATTATATAAACAATAACAATAACCAGGATATGATATAAGGTTTCAAGCTTGACATTAATCCTCATAAACTTTTTCCCACATCTAGGCTTAATACTTCTGTGTAAAAATCAGATTTATATATTTCTTACACATTTCATCTGAACAACAATTATAACAGTAGATCAAAGAGCCAATCCTAGCATTAATCCTCACGAATGTTATTCTCTAGTCACAAAATTTTATAGCAACATTGGATCAATTCAAATATTCTATTCCAAAACTTTATATTTCAAAGTGTTGGATTAGTCATTAGAGTAAATTTATGGCAAGCATAAATGAGATAATCTACAAAAAGGGAGGGAGCGGGAAGAAGGGCTAAACAATCATATGAAAGTTCGAAGTAGCCAAACACACCAAAGCACAAAATAAGATAAATGAATTTGAAACTAAACATAATAATTTTCACCCCAATATCAAGTCATATCAATATGATTACAAGTATTATAACAGAAGATTCCAAGATGATTACAAGAATTATAACAAAAGATTAATAATGCACAATTGCACTATCATTAATACTAGAAATCTACAATCCCATGTTCCCACTTACAAAATCTCAAAAGGAAGAAAAATTACCAAAACAAGTCCAATAATATTTCTTGACTCTCCTGCATAAACCGGAACTCTACTATGACCTAATGTCATTATTGTATTCAGCGTCTCCCTTCAGTGCAGACACAGAGGACATGGTTAGAATAAAAGAAGACATAAACATGGCGGAGAGAATGATAAAGAATTCACAAACCCACAAATTTAGAGTTGCATCCAGATCAAGGGAAAATGCCTTTGATATGGGAGTCATGGCATCTTTTGCAGTCTTTTCAGTCAATTCAAGTGCACCAGTTATGATGGTTGTCTCATCATGTGTTAAATCTCCTCCTTTACCAGCCTAGACAATAAAACAAATGTTTAGCCATGCTACATTAGAGCACAAAGCAGAACCATATTGAAATAATTGGAACATAAGTAATATAATTTTATAAACCCACATAAAAAAATTACAGAAGTCCATTTGAGAACATTCAAATGAATATAAAGGTAATTGTTTTATTAATTCCTCTCGAACTTGGAATTTTGAGTTATATACCTCATTCCCATGAAAATTTACAAAAGTCTTGAGCTCTGCCCTCTTTAAAAGGGCAGCATGTCCTTTACCCAACATCCAATCAAGAACCTGTAAATATTACAATCTTCATCAGATTTTTTTTTTCTCAATATCATAGCAATCAAACATACAATCACACTCTAAGCACACCTTACTGATTGGATAAGAGATGGGGTAGAATATTACAAGAAGAACACGAACAAGTGGGGCCAGCGTTGCTCCAACTGTCAATCCATATCGAGTACAGATTGCTTGTGGCAATATCTGTAGTATCACATCCAATTGGGCAAAACTAGCAATCATGGAAGAAGGAACCTTACAAAACAAAACACAGTACTAGTTTGAGTTTGTTCCTAATCGCATCAATCAATATTTACCTCTCCAAACGCGAGGATGAGGGTGACCGAAATCACGATTGCTGCCCAGGGAGGCACAAGTGCATCAAGAAAAATGGGAAGAGTCTGCAAGGAAAATCGGAAAGGACACGAGTGTAATTAAGCAAGGAAAGCAAGGCCAATTCAAACAAAAAAAAATTAAAAAAAAATCAGTTGAATTACTTAATTGAAGCCACAAGAGCCAAAAAGTACCTCCATTGCTAAGGAGTTTCCAATCAAAAGCGTACAGAGCAAAAGATGCTGGTTCTTAACCACCGGAAAAATTTTGGCTGCCAAAAACGATGAGTCAGAACTCAGAAGAATGGACGAAGAAGAAGAGGAAGAGGGATCATACAGTATAAATAATTCATCTATTTCAAACTAAAAATACACACAGAAACAGATGATCCAACTTGTTGATCAGTGATAAACAAGGCATTTATCTATCAAATGAGGCAAATTTTTAATTCAGTCCCGGCATCTCTCAATCTCAAAGGCAAAATGAGCAACATGACAATTTGATAATTACAAAGAAAAAGGCCAAATTTCCAAAGTCCTGGGAAGCACTTATGTTTATTTTAGCAATAATAGTGTTCTCGATGTGATAGCAATTAAGGGTAAGGGGGAAAAAACCCAATAATCAAACCTGTTTAAAAAAAAATCAAATTTTGAGTATGAAAATTGAGAAGCAGCCAAAAGGGCATCAAGGAAAAAGAAAAAGGTACCGGCATGGATACGGTCCTGAGGACGACCGGACTTGATGAGAACCTCGAGGTCGACAAGTCCCAAAGACATGAGTCCCAGAGTGAGACCAGCCATTAGCCCCGCAAAACACACCAACCCTACAATTACCAGCACGTACAATGAAAACTTTGTTCCACAGCACGCCAACTCCGACGCCATCTCTCTCCACCTAACACAAAGCTCAGACAGATTCTTCTGTTTTCTGAGGTCTGAGGTCTGAGGTCTGAGGTCTGAGGTTCGGTGAGGCTCTTGTTTTGTTAAGAGTTCAAGTTGAATCAATTTCTCCACTTGGGATGCTGACTGACTCATCACTTTTCACTTTTTTCTCCACCTGCTTCATCTTCTGATGCCAAACTTATATTACAAAATTGAGTTTTGTTATTTACTCTTAAGTCTTAACGTACCTTTTTAATAATCTTCATCCTATTAAATAAAATAATAAATAAATACAGTTAATATCTTAAAAAATAAAATATATTTAATATTTTTTTATTTAGTAAAAAATTATTAAAAAACTTAAAATTATTCAACAAAATATTAAAATTATTATGTATAAAAATTATATATTAAAATTAATTTTAATTGAATAATAATAATAATAATATAATATATTGTTGGACAGTGGACAGAGTTGTCAGCATCAATTTTGAGCCTTGCAAGTTGTGGTTGCTGCTGCTCTCGCGTGTAAAGGACATGATTCGGTCTTTTTTTTTTATAGATAAAAATGTAATTGACCAAACAAGATAAAGGTAATAACTAATAAAATATGAAATTTGTTAACGTTTGTTTTTAAGGATTAAAAATAATATTTATTATTTAAAAAAATTAAATACTGTTTAAAATTTTAAAAATAGTAAATATTTGTATTTTTTATTTTTTATTATTTATTCTTTCACATTTGCCGTAAAATATTAATGTTCCACTGAGTGAAGAAAACATTGTAGTCGTATAATTTTGAGGATCATGGGATAATATTCTTCCGGCAAAGTGGATCCTTTGATACGTATTTCTTGGCTTTTGCTTCATATTGTTAAGAAGGCGTTTAGCATACAACAATGGGTTGATGTATCCATACAATTGCTCCTTTTAACGCAAATCAGCGGTTTCTCTCTCTCTCTCTCTCTCTTTTTTTCTTTTGTCCTTTCTTTTATTTAGTTTGGTGTTTGCATTGATGTATATGTATATAAATATTATTAATTAAAATTGTAGAATTTTTTTATAAATATAATTATATTAAAAATAAGAGTATTAGGTATTTGTACAAATTTAAATGTACATAAATTTTAATAATTAAATTTTATAAATTTGTTTATATATACAATCATTTATAAAAAAAATAATTTAACTTTTTTATGTAAAAATATATATGTATAAATATTATTAATTAAAATATATAAAAATTTTCATATATAAATATCTATTAATGAAAAAAAAACAAGTTACATATAAAAAAGTTATAAGTCATTAATCTCCATTGCTGATCTGTTTTATCTAAAGATCAATGATGGTTTTTGATTGTTATGGCGGTTCAGCATTTTTTTGTCTTAGGTGGTTCAGCATATTTGTCTGTCTCCATTTGTCTTCCACGGAGTTAAAAAAGCCTATTGGTTTTTGTTTTTGTTAGGTATTCACCTAATCGTTTTGGTATGGCCCATGGAGGGCCATGCGTGACGACTGACGATACCAAAAAAGAAGAAGGTTAAATTACATTTTGGTCCTATATTTTATGAATATTTTTAATTTAATTTTTATATTTTTAAAAAAAATTAAACTTCACATATAAAAGTTTTTAAAATAATTTATATTATTAGCTTTTATTCTAATAGTGTTAATTTAGTCTTTATTAGATATTTTATAGAATAAAAAATATTTAAAGAATATTCATTAGACAACAAAATATTTATTTAAAAAATAAATATTTATTAGAATAAATGAATACTTATTAGACAAAAGAGTACTTACTCAAAATAAATAAACACTTACTAAAAGTATCTATTTTATTTTTTATAGACAAAATAAGAATCTAAAAAAACTCTTTTTGAATAAAATAACACTTAATTTATTAATTAGTAGATGATGTTATAACAAAATTTAATAACGAGAAATATTTTAAAAAAATTTATAAGTATGAGAATTGATTTAAAAACAAAAAATTATAAGAACTGAATTAAAAATAAATGTAAAGTGTAGGAAGTAAAACTTTAATTTATAAAAAAAATATTATTTTGGTCAAATAACTATGTAGTATTATCTTGTTTTTTTCCCCCTCAATTGCACATTTGGATGCTACAGCTTCTTCTTAGAATAAATTCCAATTTTATTCCTCCGAATACATAATTGATATTACTTTGGTCATTCAAAATAATTATCATCAGTTTCTCAATTACAAAAACTATATTAAAATTGTCTTTCTAGGTATGAATTACGAGTTTAAGAGAATAATTAATGTAATTTTAAGGAACTACATTGATGATAATTTTCTATAATTGCGCAACAAAACTAATATTATTTTTCATGATTAATGACTAAATTAATGTTAATTTTTTAAAAATCAAATTGATGTCATTTTCTACTGTTATGAGTGTCAGATAGGTCACCAATTATTGGACCCATGCTGACCTTAAAAAAAAAGAAGAAGGGGATATAGGCCAAAAGGCCCATTATTTTTGGGAGATTAAAAACGTGTGTGAGCTGCTGGTGGTTCCCATAAGAAAGGAGAGGCCGAGAGAGAGAATTGGAAGAAATAGAAAAAGGGAGAGAACCGCGTAGCGCAGCAGTAAGAAGAAAACGAGGGAGAAAATTTGTGCTATTCTATCAAATGTTTATGATATGTTGATCCTGGTAGTGTGAGCTTTATTTTAGTTTTAATATCTCTCTATTTTTTGTTCTCTCTGTTGCCTGGCTAGATACCTATTGGTGGGTTTATTGTGTTGTTATCCATCTTATTGGTGAAGATTAATTTTCTGTTGATCCTTGGTGGTTCCAGGAGGACTTGTGGTGTACCCATTAATTTATTAGTGGAGATTTTTTACTGGACTAGGTCCCGTGAGTTTTTCCCTTACATTGGGGGTTTTCTCACGTTAAAAATCTGGTGCCTATTAATTTTATTTTTCTGGTTTGTGCATCCTATTATTTGCCTAAAATTATTATTTGTTGCCTGAGAAATTTCCAGAGCCTATTGTCAATTGCACAGGGGGAAAAAGTGATCCAGTTTGCTTCTGTTTGTTGTTAATATTTGTTATCTTTTTCCAACAACTGGTATCAGAGAGCTCCTTGGTTGGGGCTCTGGTTTGTGCTCTTAAAATGGGAGAAGGCGATGTTACTGGTACTATGATTAAATTAGATTCTACCAATTACTCAATATGGAAATCCCGAATGGAAGACTTGCTATTTTGCAAAAACCTGTATGATCCCATTGAGGGTGATGGTACTAAACCAGCAGATAAATCTGATGAAGAATGGAAGATAATAAATAGGAAGACTATTGGCATGATCAGGCAATGGATAGACCAAACCATTTATCACCATGTATCTAGTGAGACTAGTGCCCACAGCTTGTGGAAGAAATTGAGCGACTTGTTTGAGTCTAAAAATGCACAAAACAAGGCATTCTTGATTCGGAAGTTGGTAAACTTGAAATACAGGGATGGGTCCTCGGTGGCTGAGCATATGAGTAGTTTTCAGAATGTTGTGAATCAGTTGAATACTATGGAGGTTGTGTTAGATGATGAACTGCTTGCACTGTTGCTACTTAGTTCATTACCAGACAGTTGGGAAACACTGGTGGTATCTCTGAGTAACTCTGCTCCTAATGGAAAGTTGATTTTCAATATGGTGAAAGACAGTCTCTTGAACAGCCCCTCTATGGCCCAACGGATGGAAAGCAAAATTGATTTATGAAGAAACTAGGAGGAAGGGACATGGTATGACTAGCTCTTCGACTCAGAATGAAGCTTTGGTTGTGGAGTCACGGAGAAGAAGCCAACATAGAAATTTTCATAGATCTGAAGACCACAGTAAGTCAAGAGGAAGGTCAAAGAACAGAAAAGACATCAAGTGCTTCCACTGCAATAAAATGGGACACATGATGAAAGAATGCAGGTTTCTTAAGAGGGAAAAATCAAGGACTAGTGGCAATAATAAAAGAGAAGACAAAGACAAAGACACTGTTGCAGTTGTATCTGATGGTGAAGTTGTCATTGTTTATGATGATGACTCTGTTAATCTCACGTGCCAGGAGTATGAATGGGTTGTTGATTCTGCTGCCTCCTTTCATGTTACACCACATCGTGAGTACTTTACATCCTACACTACCAGAGATTTTGGGCAAGTGAAGATGGGAAATCAAGGGGTAAGCAAGGTTGCTGGCATTGGAGAAATATGGTTAGAGACTAATGTCAGATGCAAGCTGCACTTGAAAAATGTTAGGCACATTCCTGACATGCGCCTCAGCTTGATTTCAGTACAGGTACTTGATGAAGATGGCTATCATAATGCTTTTGGTGACGGTAAATGGAAGTGCACCAAAGGGACTTTAGTGGTAGCAAAAGGAGTGAAGCGGAATACTCTTTATTGGACATCAGCAAAGTTGTCTACACCTCAAGTGAATGCAATTGAGGATTGCTCTATAGAGCTATGGCATAAACGCATGGGTCACTTGAGTGAGAAGGGCCTTGACACTATTGCAAGGTAAAAGTTGCTTCCTGTTAGATGTATATCTCTTAAAACTTGCTCTCATTGTCTTGTTGGTAAGCAACATAGAGTTTCCTTCCGCACTTATCCTCCACATAAGAGACCTCATATCTTGGATTTAGTTCACACTGATGTTTGCACTATGAATGCTAAAACCCTTAGTGCCGTTAAAGGCTTAATATCTGTTAGGCCACCGTCTCCGTGCAATGATTATGGTCCAAGTTACTCTTATTTTGTTACTTTTATTGATGACCATTCTAGAAAAGTGTAGGCTTTTGTTTTGAAATCCAAAGACCAGGTACTTGATGTGTTCAAACACTTCCATGCAAGTGTTGAAAGAGAAACAGGTAAATTGTTGAAGTGTGTTAGAGCAGATAATAATGGTGAATACAGGGGTCCATTTGAGCACTACTGTAAGGACCATGGAATCAAGCTTGAGAAGACAGTTCCAAAGACCCTTCAGCACAATGGGGTTGCAGAGAGAATGAACCGCATAATTAATGACAGAATCAGATGCATGCTCTCTCATGCTAAATTGCCTAAAGCCTTCTGGGGTGAAGCACTGAGAACTGCAGTGGACTTGATCAACCTTTCTCCCTCTGTTCCTCTTAATGGTGATGTTCGTGAGAGGGTGTGGAGAGGGAAAGATGTTTCCTATAGTCATTTGAGGGTGTTTGGCTGCAAGGCATTTGTTCATATCCCTAGAGATGAGAGATCCAAGCTTGATGGTAAGTCTAAACAGTGTATTTTCTTGGGTTATGGTCTTGATGATTTTGGTTACAGGTTTTGGGATCCGATTGATAAGAAAGTTATCAGAAGCTGAGATGTTATCTTTCTTGAAGACCAGACTATTGAATATATTGATAAGAAGGATAAGCCAAAACAGGTTGTTCATTGGTACATTGATGTTGAGCCAAAACCTCCTACCAAGGTCACTGATAACGAGGGAGATGTAAATGCAAATGTGGAAAACATAGTTGATGTGTCTGAGCCTCAAGTCAATGAACCAATTGAGCCAATTCTACAAGAACCACCTTTAGAGCCTCAGGTGAGAAGATATGCAAGAGAGCATCATCCTTCACAGAGATATCCTCCACATGAATATATGTTGTTGACTGATGGGGGAGAGCCAGAGAGCTATGAAGAAGCAATGTCATATAAGGAGAAGGACAAGTGGTATAAAGCCATGCAAGAGGAGATGAAATCCTTGCATGAGAACCATACATTTGAGTTAGTGAAGCTGCCCCAGGGCAAGAGAACACTTAGGAATAAATGGGTGTTTAAGCTAAAATCAGAGGAGAATTGCTCACAGCCAAGGCATAAGGCAAGGTTGGTTGTGAAAGGCTTCAGCCAGAAGAAAGGAGTTGATTTTGAAGAAATATTTTCACCTGTGGTCAAGATGTCTTCAATACGCGTTGTGCTTGGCTTAGCAGCTAATTTGAATTTAGAGGTTGAGCAACTTGATGTGAAGACAGCTTTCCTCCATGGTGACCTGGAGGAAGAAATTTACATAGAGCAACCTAAAGGTTTTGCAGTCAAAGGCAAATAGAAGCTTGTCTGCAGATTAAAGAAGAGCTTGTATGGGCTCAAACAAGCTCCAAGACAGTGGTATAAGAAATTTGATTCCTTCATGATGGATCACGGGTATAGTAAAACTTCTTCTGATCACTGTGTGTTTGTGAAGAAATTTCCTAATGGAAATTTTATTATTCTCTTGCTTTACGTGGATGACATGCTGGTTGTTGGCCATGACATTAAAGAGATTCAAAATCTGAAAAGAAAGTTGAACAAGTCCTTTGCAATGAAGGATTTGGGCTCAGCAAGGCAAATCCTTGGCATGAAAGTTGTTCGTGACAGGAAGAATGGTAAATTGTGGTTATCACAACAAATGTATATTGAGAAAGTATTGGAGAGATTTAATATGAGCAATTCCAAATCTGTTAGTACTCCACTTGCAGGTCACTTCAAGTTGAGCCTTGCGCAATGTCCTACAAGTGAGAAAGATAAAGAAGAAATGCAGAAGATTCTGTATGCATCTGCGGTTGGTAGCTTGATGTATGCGATGACATGTACAAGGCCGGATATTGCTCATGCTGTTGGCGTTGTTAGTCGTTTCCTCTCCAATCCTGGTAAAGAGCACTGACAAGCTGTGAAGTGGATACTCAGGTATCTCAGAGGTACTTCTGGAGTCTGTTTATGTTTTGGGAGCGGTGAGCCTGTGTTGAATGGTTACACAGATGCAGACATGGCTAGTGATGTGGATTCCAAGAAGTCTACTTACTGCTGATAAAATTTCGTAGGAAATTTTATGTATGCGATGGTTATATGATGACTTTTGCAGAGGGAGCAGTGTCATGGCAGTCCAGATTACAGAAATGTGTTGCTCTATCATTTACAGAGGCAGAATATATTGCCATTACAGAAGCTGCTAAAGAATTCTTGTGGATGCAAAATTCCTACAAGAGTTGGGTCTTTCACAAGAAAAATATGTTTTATACTGTGATAGTCAAAGTGCAATTCATCTCAGCAAGAACTCGGCCTTTCATTCAAGGTCTAAGTATATTGAGGTTCGGTATCATTGGATACGTGATGCGCTGGAGATGAAGCAATTATCATTGGAGAAAATCCATACTGATGAGAATGGTTCAGATATGATGACAAAGACCTTACCTGCAGGAAAGTTTGCTATTAGCAAGGAGAAGACGGGTTTGGTTGACTATGACCCCAATTAATCAGTGAGGGGGAGAATTGTCAGATGGGTCACCAATTATTGGGCCCATGCTGGCTTAAAAAAAATGAAGAAGGGGATATAGGCCAAAAGGCCCATTATTTTTGGGAGATTAAAAACGTGTGTGAGCTGCTGGTGGTTCCCGTAAGAAAGGAGAGGCCGAGAGAGAGAATTGGAAGAAATAGAAAAAGGGAGAGAACCGCGTAGCGCAGCAGCAAGAAGAAAACGAGGGAGAAAATTTGTGCTCTTCTATCAGATGTTTATGATATGTTGATCTTGGTAGTGTGAGCTTTTTTTTGGTTTTAATATCTCTCTATTTTTTGTTCTCTCTGTTGCCTGACTAGATACCCATTGGTGGGTTTATTGTGTTGTTATCCACCTTATTGGTGAAGATTAATTTTCTGTTGATCCCTGGTGGTTCCAGGAGGACTTGTGGTGTACCCATTAATTTATTAGTGGAGGTTATTTGCTGGACTAGGTCCCGTGGGTTTTTTCCTCACATTGGGGGTTTTCCCACGTTAAAAATCTGGTGTCTATTGATTTTATTTTTCTAGTTTGTGCACCCTATTATTTGCCTAAAATTATTATTTGTTGCCTGAGAAATTTTTAGAGCCTATTGTTAATTGCACAGGGAAAAAAAGTGATCCAGTTTGCTTCTGTTTATTGTTAATATTTGTTATCTTTTTTCAACAATGAGAATAAATTAATATCAATTTTTTTGTGGACTAACGACCTGTTTGTTTTGGCTGTTGTTCATTACAAACTTAAGGTGGTGTTAATTTTGTTTTTTGTTTTTATTTTTAGTTGATGTATTTTTATTAATAATTATAAAAATATAATATTGTTTTCGTTTTGTTTCTTGTTTTAAACTTTTATGAAGGAAATTATAAAAACAAGAAAAAATTATTTTTTATTATTTATTTTATAAAAATTTTAAAAAATAAAATAAAATAAAAGCATTGTGACATTTTTTTATTATTAATGAAAACATATCAATTAAAAATAAAAACATAAGATAAATCAAACACTGCATAAGTTTGTTAAAAGGAAATATTAACTTTTTTTTTATAAGCATGCATCAAAAAGCTTTATTCTTATATAGTCATAGTCTATTATAGACTTTTAAATCAACTGTTAACATATACAAGGATCTTTCTTGACTAAGTTAAAAATAGACCAATTTAAAAGTATTTTTATATATGTGTACTTTTTATTAAGTGCTTGTAAAGAGTATTTACTTATAAATTTCTCTTCGGAAAGAATGCAAACCCAACGTATCCACATTGATAATAATGTTCTGGACTTAATTGTGATTGGCATCCAAGTTGAGGCACCCACATCTAGCAATAGTCATTTATAGTGGGAACCACAGAATGTCACTTTAACACTAGAAAAAAGACAGGCAAGACAGAAAGGCTCAGGATATATAATTGTGGTAGGCGTGGACTGCATTGTTACCTTGCCTTTCATTAAGGCCAAGAAGCTGGATACGATTTAGGCATCCCTCAAGCGTTGGTTGTGTGTGGTTCTCTTTTCCTTATCCCTACCCGAAATCTTTAAACTCCTCTATATATAAACAACATGCATTATCTTCTTCAGAAAACTCTTAATCCCCTTATTTTGTGTTACATACAATCATGTCAGATCAAGTAAATGGCTTGCCTGACGACCCAGCATGGCCGGAGCTAAAGCTTCCAGACCTGTTGCACAGTGAAATAGTTAGACAAGTCCATGCAACTATTGAAAAAGAATGGGATTTCCTTCAAAGGTCAGCTTGCCAAACCGCAGCAGGAAGGGCTCTGTGGAAGCATGTGATCCATGATCCACTAGCTGAATTACTGGCAGGGGAGAGTTACTTGAGAAACCTCCATGAAAAGATAAAGAAAGATCGTCTCAACAATGCGCGTGAAATTTCTGGAGTAATTCTTGCAGTTCGAACCCTTTGGTTTGATTCTAGACTACAAGATGCTCTCAGTTCCCTGAATGGCAGAGAAGCACAGGTTGTTCTCCTTGGTGCAGGTAAACTGGGCTACAGATTTTTATAATTTTCTCTAAACAGCTTCAATTCTAATATTTTTACTTTTTTTTTTTACATCACTTCTTATACTCTTTTTAATATTATTCATTATATATATTTTTTATAATATCACTTTTTTTCACTAAATCACATTCTTAAAAAGAATATACAGTACATACACCTTAAAACAATGTATAATTAACTTTTTTCAAACAGCTTTCATCTTTTCTTCTTTTTATTATTATTAATATTGCTAATTGATCAGCTAGCCTAGCTAAGTTACTCTCTTTTTTGTGCTAATCAGCTAATTTACTCTTAATATGTAACTATGTGAGCCAAATGCGGCCGCATCATTCTGTTGCCTTATCGAACATAGCAGTAGACCAAAAAATTGAGGACGTTTGGTTGAATTATGCCTTGAAGAATATATTACAAGACATTTAAAGCACAAATTCTTCATTATTTGACAAACACTTGTTATATCATGGTATCAAATGAATAGATTAATTTGATTTTGAATTGATTATAATAAATAAATTTAAAATAAATTATTAATTTATTTAAAATTTATTATAAAATATTTAATATTATCTAATTTATCAATGATTCAATTGAATAGATCAATATTCAATTTATTTATTATTTTATTTTAATATATTTAATAGATGTATATTCAACCTATTTGTTTAAAAAAATTATTTTAAAAATTTTTATTCTCTCTTTAAAATAAATTTATTATCTTTTTAAAAAATATTTATCTCTCTAAAATTTTTTTTTTCTCTTTAAAAAAATTTCTCTAAATTTTTTTTCACTTTAAAAAAGTATATTTTTCATTTCACGAAACAACATAATCCATTAAATTGATTTTTAGTTAAATATTCATTAAATATTCAATATATATTTTAATTGAATTACTCATTATTTATAATTAAATTAAATTTAATAAAATATATTATTTTAATTAAATAAATTAAAAATTAATAAAAAAATTACCAGGCCTAATCACTGGCCATTGCCAGGACTACTTGGACAATTTTGGACCACTGCCCGTCTAACCAGTAGCTAAAGATAATCGATGACATGACAACCTAGAACCTTTTCGCAGTTTTTTTTTTTATATTCTTTTTGGTAACGTGCCTTTCTTTTCCCAGATAATTACTTGGCAAAGCAATTTCCTCTGGACCCCTTTCAAAGGAAAAAAGATATTGTTTTTAATATATAAAAAAGGTAAAAAGAGAGTACAGGATCAACACAATCCATGCCGAATAAATTGTAGCCATCCGACCTAAGACTTAATTATATTCGTAATATTCCCACACAAAAATTACATAAACTGATAAACTCGCAACTTTTTATGTAGGAATGGACACAAGGGCTTATCGTTTGAGTTGCTTAAAGGACAGCGATGTATTTGAGGTTGATTTTCCAGAAGTCTTGCAGGTGAAAACCACTATTTTACAAGCGGTTAAGGAATCCGCATACGACTCCCAGCATATTATGTCGAAAGCTAAATCCTTAACCAGAGTGGCAGCTGACATAAGAGAAAATGACTGGATGGAAAAGCTTCAAGATGCAAGTTTCATGCCACACAAGAGCACGATATGGGTACTAGAAGGTATCCTCTACTACCTCACCCAATCCCACGCAATGCAAGTGCTGAGGATTTTAGCTAACAAATGCACCCTAACCCACACAGTCCTTTTAGCAGACTTCATGAATAAGCCATCAACCACGCTGTCCAATTCTGCCTTCCAATTTTACAGCGATTGGCCAGACCATCTCTTGCCATCCATTGGCTTCACTCACGTAAAACTTTCACAAATTGGAGACCCAGATGCCCATTTCGGCCTCTTGAATGATCCGTTAAATCTCTTCAACAAGCTCCGCAGCTTGCCTAGGTCGGTACAAACCCATCCAGATGATGGAACCCCATGCTGTCGCTTGTACTTGGTGGAAGCTTCTGGTTCACCCGATCAAAGTGCTGCGCATAAAGGGCCAATGACTCAGTCCTGATACGTATATCCTTGTCCCCAATTCACGTCTACTTAGAGTCTTGTCAAGATGTAGCACCATTGTTTGTACTTTGTAGTATCGTAAGAGTACATATCACATTTTAATGGCAAATTCTTCCAATTGTTGTTGGCCCACATGATTATGACACTCGTACGATAGCTAACACTTTTTGCGAAATGTTAAGAGGGGGCAAATAGCTATAAATAGCCCTTGACCTAAAGTAATTATTTCCAGCCCTTTTTTTCTCCTCCCCTTCTTGTTGGAAGAATTCAGTTTTCTTCAGTTACATGATGAAAAATAATGCTGATAAATTTTTTTATTAATATCCTTAATTGATATTACAATTTAACTCGTAAACATTTCGCCAATTCATAACTCGAGCCCCAAACTGAAAAATCCTCCGTCTGACAAGTTCCATTTTAGTTTCTTCTCCCCATTTCACAATATGAAAATACATCGAAGCCTTTGGCTTTTGTTATTAGCTTTTACGAAAGTATATCTTCAGGGAACCAACCGACCAATTCAATTCGACCGCTTGGAAGGCATGAAAATATAAAGCACGGCGGCACCACTAATGGAAGAGCAAGACAAATACTCAGCAACCTCCTAGCCCATCGAAACAGCTGCCTCTTTTCAACAATACAGACACAAATATTGGGACTTGTAGTGGAGTATTTATAATATAATGTTAAAAGCTAATCAGAAAACATCAAAAGAAAAAGAAACACCTTAACCAGGTGCAGACAGCATAAACGAAAATGAAGTCCGGTTAAAAACACCATATACTATCTAAAGTATCTTGACCAAATAAAGAATATATATAAATTAAAACAGTAATAATCGTATTCATTTGATTCCTTTTGTTGACAACAGGACATACTCCACAGTTCCAAACAAGAAAAGGCAGCACACAATTTAGGAAAAATGGAAAATGTATTTCGTTTTTCTGGCTGATTTTAAGAAATCATTTCAGAGCTTCCAAGCATATACCCTTATTAAATACTAAGAAAGTACTAAAGAGTTTATATCTTTTTTTTTTTGTATTAAATATTTAGCATTTATAAATGATGCATATACCCTTTAATATAAAAAGTATAAAACTATCAAGAACATATGCGTTTTCCCTACGAAACATTCAGGGGACTAAATGCATTGAAAAACATAGCAGATATGTATTGACAGAGTGCTTACAGATTTTAGATTGAGAGTACTAACATAACTAGGGCGCAAGCATATTTTGATATTCTCAGTAGTCAGCACATTGATGACAGCAAAAAATTGCTGCTTACACCAATAGATTCCCTGGGGAACAAGTAAAAGTATTAGCAAACAAATAATGCCCAAACCCCAGTTCGGATAATGAGGTGGCTAACAGTTTGGGGTAAGAATGAAATTCAGATCTATTTCATAATGAAATTATATAGTAACGATGCTTGATAGCACAATTTGTTATTTGAGATTAAGATTATAGATATTGCCAACCATTCATGTTATGGCAGTATTGCAACTTTAAAAAAAAAAAAAAAGAGAGTAAAGAAATCAAAGGAAAGTACACATAATAAAACGCTGAATTCAAAAGATATAGACAGAAGCACATATTTCCATATTTTTTAATGATCAACTTTCCACTTCAAAAGGTTGGACAGGCTATTGTTTACAGTCAGATTTCAAGGCAATCCCTGATTCCCTGCTCAAATTTGTCAAGAGAAGATATTGTATCCGATACGGCGTCAGCTATCTTTCTTCTGAAAAAAACAAAAAGAAATGATTTCAGGGGCAAGCCATTGAATTGGTAATGAAATAGGCTCCAGCATAATAAATACGAGCATCCCGAACTATAATAAGCAACAATAACTTAAAAGATAAAACTTCAGCTCCTAACAATTTAGAAAGGGAGAAAAACAAATGACAACAAGGTGGGCAATTAAATCAAGAGGAAAAACAAACATATAAATTCATATCTGTGTTTTGACTTA
The DNA here is from genome assembly GCA_029884595.1 of Ormosia semicastrata. Classification (NCBI taxonomy): domain Eukaryota; kingdom Viridiplantae; phylum Streptophyta; class Magnoliopsida; order Fabales; family Fabaceae; genus Ormosia; species Ormosia semicastrata. The sequence goes on along the minus strand of JAQQTO010000046.1, from coordinate 6,802,824 downwards.
AGTTGGGACAAACTGGGAAGTGGTCTCTATAATTAATGAAGGGTAACGACACTGTTATAACTGAATCCATATCAATAAATCTCTGAAAACATTTATAGACACGCAGTTCGTGGAGAGGCTGTCAAAGATAAAGCAGAAAGAACATAAAGCCACCCATCATTATGAAAATCAAGACAGGGAAAACTTTAGATGAAGCCATTGCCCTTTCAATCCAAAATGCAAGAACATGTTATTTATACTGTTAAAAGCAAACCAATAAACCTTAGAGAAAGATCCACTTATAAATCCAACCTGCAGACAATTCCAGCAGCTTGACTGCTGCTTTTCAAAAGTTCAGCATTTTTCAAACACCCTTTCCCGGTTCCCCTTATTTTTGTACATTAAGACAATAAAAAGGTTACAAGGCCATTAGCTGTTGCAGAACATTGGGGCCCCTCATTCATTAAGAAATTGATTTCAAATGGAGTTCTAATGAAGTTATGGGTAACATGAAATATATTCGTAAAAAAGTAATACACAGATGGTACATATATTCGTAACAAAGTTCTTTTTTCAATAATAACATAAAGAACTTTCTTTAAAAAAAAAAAAAGCCATGTCTTTCCCCGTACTCCTGTAAGCTACACTATTAAAGACATACCTATCAGATGCAAGTTGAATGTTGGTTTCACTTGCCAGCCCACTGACAGAGGTGAAAGATCTGCATGATAAGAAGCATTAAGGGAAACAAGCATTTACCATCACTTTACCAAATTAGGTAATCGGCATGCATTTTGGGGTCAACGGAGTGTTAAAAGGGAGGGGGAAGAAAAGGAAAAGAGAATGCAAATAATGCTTTAGGTATTGTAATACAAGAAGGTAGCATGTAAGACATTTAAAAAGGAAGGGGGGGGACTATGTATTGTTCTAGCAGGCAACCTAGAATCTACAAGGTGGAATAGAAACTCTGGAATTTACCACAACGCAAGGAAAACCCTTGAATAATATTCATAAGTCATAACTGAAAATAGGAATTTTATCTCCATGTACACATAGCAAGCCCATTTATAGGCATGATAAAACTAGATTGTCAAGTAAACAATCTTCTACAACTTTTGTAATCTATATATTATCCTAATAGGAATATAATTCTACCAGAATCGTCGTAAAATTGTCTAAAATAACTAAATAATATCTCTGAAACTAATTCCTACCAAAACTACAACACAATCATCAAAACCAAAATATGATTATATTTGACCTGCCTTTGTCCAGCATCATATTGGTAAAAAGAATGAAGTTAGGAAGAGAATAAGAAGAATTAAGAGTTTCTGACATAGAATGAATCAAAAGCTAAAATGCTGGGAATAAGATTCCATGCACATAAAGAATTAGATGCTGGAAACAAAATATACCAGATAAACATTCATAAGAAAGGGGTCATTTTGGCACTACATTGCACTTCAAGCTGCTTATTTTATTATAAAGAAATACCAACAGAGCAGAATGGACACCTATAGTTAAATAGAAATACAATAATAATGCACAATGGAACCAAAAACAATTCTGTTTGGGATCAACCAGTTTCTTTAGATGTAAACAGAAAACTAAATCATTCAAATCAATCATTTGCTTCTATATGTGAAGTAGACATACAGTATTATCAAATAGTGCAGAGGCTTCCTACATTTTTTTTAGTAATTGGACCCACTGGGACTCAAAAAAGTAAATAAGCAATGTAAATAAAGGATTTGAGCGACATTCGTAGGCACAGTAGCCTAGAGAACATAGATGTTGGAAAGTGGATACCTTATAAGATTATCTAGCAAAGCTTCAGCTTTCAACTTTACAGGATCCTTATTTGCAAGCAAGGAGGCTGCATTCTTCACAATCAATCGAAATGTGCACACCTGTGCATAAAAAAGACAGTGAGGGCGAATTCCGTCTGTCTGAAAGTTTCTTTGCACTTGAGCTAGCATGCTTTTTGAGAAAAGGAAGATGGAGAGGAATAAAGCATCACCCCACCTTAACAAGTAACAATGACGTTAAAAGAAATGTCACGTGTTTAACACGAAACCTATATACCAGTCATTTATTCGCTACCCTAAAGAATCCATTCGCTCCAACTATAAAACTTAAAGAAAACAATAATGGATGAATCATCGGTATTTTGAACTCGGAAACATTTTATACTCAATAATAACCGTTGTCGCTTTCTATATTTCCAAATTTCCTATTGACTATATAATTCCCAAACCCTAATTAGTAGAGGAGCAACCAACAAAAACCTACCTCAACTCCGGTGTTGGCTTGGAAAGTGACGAAAGAATTCCTGTCCTGTGGGACGCAATCCCTGGCAGCAGATCTGAAGAGCTCCTGAAATTTCTGCAAATCTTCATCCGTATAACTAGCGTCGGTTTCCGCTGGCAAAGGAACCGAATCAAACCTTTATAAGAAGCAATGCAATGTGCGCATGAACGTAGTCGTAGAGAGAGAGAGAGAGAGAAAGGACGTACTGAGGACGAGGTAGGCAGAACGAAGGGTTTCGCGGGAGGCATCGACAGGGGCCAAGAGGAACTTGGAGGCCTTCTTCTTCTGCTCTTTCAGCCAATCCTTTGGTCCAGCTGCTCACCGATTTAGCAATTAGGGTTTTCTTTTCAAATACAAGAAGTAAAGTAAGGAAATGGAAGAAGAAGAAGAAGAAGAAGAGTTTAGAGTGGTGCGTACAAATGCCAATGTCAATGGCAATGGCGGAGGCGGGGACAGAAAGGAAGGGGGTGGGAGCGAGGAAAGAAAGCAAAGCAACATCTCTGCGAGAGAGAAAACAACGATGTTTGGGTTTTGGAGGGAATGAAGAGCGCGCGATGACGACGGTGGATAAGATGCCTGAGAAAACTGTAGCTAGCATTGTAATTGTTATTGCTTTGCTTTTGCTCACCCACCTAGCCTTACTTTGATTTTTTTTTTAATTTAATTTTTGGGCTCTGCACAAAACAATTTGATACTTCTTTGGGGTCGGACTGCTTCCTCGTCGATCCTCCTCCGCCTACATTTGCATTTAGGCTATTATGATTAAAAGTTTTAAAGAAAATAGAATGTAATTGAAAGAAATGAAAAAATATGAGAAATAAAATAAAAGAAAATATGTTATTTTATTATTTGGAATGTTTAATGATAAATGGAAGTGAAATGTTTAAATCATTCACTTTTTGAACTTTTAAATTAGAAGGATAAAAATTAGAAATTTTAAATTGTAAGAGAGGAATTATTTGACTTTTATTATCATTTTATTTCTTTTTTAAAGATAATTTTTAAACATATTTTTATTAAATATTTTCATTCTATTATATGTTATTCTCTTCCTTATCATCCTCTTAATAATAATGTTTTGCATAAATATATCTTATGTTTCAAATTGATGTAGTATAAATATTTTATTAAATTATATCAAATATTATGATTTATTATAAAATATTAACAGTAAGTTTCACAATATATTATGATTTATTATAAAATATTATTAGTATGATTACCAAATTGGGAGGTTATATAATATTTTAATTATATTTATGTAAACTATATATAATTTTATTGAATACAACTTTTTTAAAAATGAGTTTACCTATTATTGTCAATGTCTCTTCTCAACCTCTTATTAATTTCCTATGACAAGACTTTGTCGGGGTATCTCATTGTCGATTGTATATGTAGTTTTGTTTTCATTTTGAGTCGATAGGCCCTACTGATGATTTTAAAAAAAAGTGAATTTACTTTTAATGTGAGTAAATAATAGTGTATTCATCTTTAATTTGATAAAGTACATAAAAATCTTAACTTATTAAATGATAAAAAATAAATAAATTTTACTTACTCACTTTAAAGACAAACTTATTATAAAATAATTTTTTTCATTTTTTTTAGATGGTCATTCGAAACTTGCATAATTTTTCTAGTGATGTGGCTTCCAATACCTATTAGGATCCATTCCTATATACGGATTTGGATTCTCTCATGTGGTTAAATATAAGAGAGAGATTGACATAAAAATTATAAAAAAAATTTTATCAATAATGATTAGGTCATACTAATAAATATATTTATGTTTATTTCTCTTCTCCACTTGACCACATGAGAGAAAAATTACATGAGATAATCTAAATCCCCTATATATGTATAGTCTTATAAATTTTGAAGGTTTTAACTCCTCTCATTATATATATTCTTGTGACGAATGGTTTTAGTGTAGACTTTTTTTTATATATAATATTGACTAAAGTATTTGTACAAATATTGTTATGAGATTAATTGAAGTAGTGGTTAGATAAATCATTATCTAAAATAACAATCTTATAATTCAAATCTCTAACATTTTCATTGCGATGAACTACTATTAGGTATAATATAGACTTCATTTGAAACAAAAATTATAAATTATTCAATAAGAGCTAACTCAAATGATAAAATTAATTTGTGTCGATTAAAAAAATTTAAGTTCAATTCTTTATAATGATTATTATTTGAATAATATTACTCACACATATTTATATACATATTATTTTATATCTACATAGTTTTCATTGTAGTTATTTCATCTCATTTTTTTGTACACTTATAATTTTGTCACATATCCCAAACATGAGAGATGTGCACACACGTGATGTTGAACAAGCCCTAAATCCTAAATGTGATTACAATATTTATATTTAAACTTAATTGACATTATAAAAAAGTAAGAGGAAAATAACATAAAATGTTACAATGGCTAAATGACTTTTATTTTTATTTTTTTTTTAAATCAACTAGGTAGGTTAGATTTATACAGGTTGACACTTTTAAAACCCGCTACTCAATACACCTTTATGAGTTGAAATATTTTTCAATCCGACTTAACTCACAAACTCAATCTAACTTGTATTTTTTATGTTAAGTTAGATCAAAATCTATGAATTTATGAGTTGACCTAACTCACTACACACCTAAAAAAAAATCATTACTCTTCCAGCATTAGCAACCATTAAATTACAATCAAAGAAGAACAAGGAAAAGTAAAACGTGCAAAACATTACATAACACACTACGTAAAATTACACCTTTTTCTAACCAATGAAGCATTGAGATTTTGCATCAAAATCTTAGGCTGCTTATGCGTTGAACATATTATTGGCTTGTAAAATTGGTATTGCGTCAGTAGTTGAGCAATTACATACAGGATACGTGTGTCTTATGTACGTCTTCATGTGTCAGATACGGATATATGTTTGACATACAGACACGCCTTAAAAATAACATGTTCGTACTTCATAGCTCTGCACAAAATAATTTGATATTTCTTTTCGGGTCGGACTGCTTCCTCGTCGATCCTCCTCCGCATACATTTGCATTTAGGCTATTAAGATTAGAAGTTTTAAATAAAATAGAATGTAATTAAATGAAATGGAAAAGATAAGAAATAAAATAGAAGAAAACATGTTATTTTATTATTTGGAATGTTTAATGATAGATGGATGTGAAATGTTTAAATCATCCATTATTTGAACTTCTAAATTAGAAGGACAAATTTTATAAAGTTTGAATGGTAAGATAGGAATTATTTGACTTCTATTATCATTTTATTCATTCTTTTAAAATTATTTTTAAACATATTTTCATTAAGTGTTTTCATTCTATTATATGTTATTCTGTCCCTTATCATCTTCTTAATAATAACGTTTCGCATAAATATATCTTATGTTTAAAATTAATGTAGTATAAATATTTTATTAAATTATATCAAATATTATGATTTATTATAAATATATTAACAGTAAGTTTCACAATATATTATGATTTATTATACAATATTATTTATGATTACAAAATTAGGATTTTAATTATATTTATGTAAATTATATTTTTTTGGATAAAACTTTTTTTAAATGAATTTATCTCTTATTGTGAATGTCCCTTCTCAACTTCTCGTTAATTTCTTATAATAAGACTCTATAGGAGTGTCTCATTGTTGACTATATATGTAGTTTTGTTTTCATTTTGAGTCAATAGACCCTATTGATGATTTTTTTTTAAAAGTGAATTTGTTTTTAACGTGAGTAAATAATGATATATCCACTTTTAAATTGATAAAGTATATAAAAATCTTAATCTATTAAATGATCTAAAAGATAATAATTCTTATTTATTCACTTTAAGGATAAATTTACTATAAAATAACATTTTTTTTCATTTTTCTTAAATGGTCGTTCAAAACTAGCATAATTTTTTCAATAATGTGGCTCCCAATCCCTATTAAGAATCATTATTATATATAGATTTAAATCATCTTATGTTATTTTTTTCTCAATGCATGATTGAAATTGTGTAAGTAGTTGAGCTATTACACCACTAATTAGGGGTAAAAGTGTACATGTAGCTTTTTCGTTTATACAATTAAAGATTATAAAAACTAACATATACATCTGTGTGATACATGAAATAATATTAAAAATAAAAATTATATAAATAATATAAAATAAAATCCTTTCATTATTTCACATAAAAGACAATTAATAGATTTTTTTAATATAAATAAAAAGTAATTTATTTAGTTTAGTTAAAATTATAAAATTAGTTAGACATTGATGCTTATGGGCATGTTTATAACTTGGCCTGATATGTGGCAGTTTTTTGGATATAACCGATTTAGCCATTGTGTTATTAATGACCAGATCAAGATTGAACCAATTCAAAATTTAGATAAAATATACAAATTTGGATATCCATATTAATAAAGTGTGAGAAATTTGTCTTAGTATTTGGTTTTTGTATTTGCATGGAAAAATTTCAACATATTTAAACTTTAAGGAAAAAACACATATAATGTTACTTAAGTTAGCAAATGTTAATTATTCCATCAAACCATAGTTGTGCATCACATGCAAAAATAAAATAAAAAAATAAAAAATGAATCAAATTCAAAATAAGAAATTATAGCATGTTACTTTATGTTCTAACTTGTATGAATAAGACTATACTCAATTTTATGTTATTATCAATAGCATAATCCCTGTCCTAATAATGTTCCACCCCTGTGTAAGTATAAAAATATTTAAAAGTTATAAAACAATATATATCAGAAATTAATTATATTGCAAGATTATAATAAAAACATTGTTATAATTACATAATTTTCTTTGATAATTTTACAAAAAATTTCACTAATTAATTAATTTCATTAAAAAGTAATTATATCTTCATTATTTTTTCTAACTGTTGTGAATATATTTTCCTCCAATAATTTTGTAAAAAATATTAATTTATTTCATTAACAGTATAAAATAGGTTAGTTTAATTATATTTTATTGTAATTTTTTCTCTACTGTATAATATAGATATTTTAAAAAATATTTTAAATAAAATAACCAAATGCAAACCATGTTCTAATAATTATATTATAATAACATTTAACTAATTTATTATGTTATTTTCAAAAGTTTTTCATCTGTATATGTTTATATATTAAAATAATTGTGTGTATATATATATATATCACTTTCCAGCTTGCTTCTCTTATATAGTTAGAAGCAAAAATCTCCTCCGCTGTTGATAGTCCATCCATCCTTTGAATTGCTATCTCCTCCACTCCGCAACCCCTCTCATCAAAGTCGTCATACAACTGCCATGATAGTCACTTCATTGCCAGAATCCCCTAATCTGAGATCAAAGACGATGGCTTTTGATAGTTGTGAGATCAAATACAATGGCATGCTGAAAGGTTTACGATTGATTGCTTTGTGTGACGGTGAAAGGGAGGAATAGATGAAATTGAGATCGAAATAAATCACCGAGGAAAAACACTAGAGCCACTACAAGATGAGGTTAAAATTGATGGCTTCCTGTCATCGAGTGAAAGTGAAGAGGAAAAATTTTAGTTGATTGTAAATATTGAATGACTCATAGTGATTTGTCATCAAGTGAATGACTTACAGTGAAATTGATGCATTGTCATCTAGTGGTGATTTTCTGTTAGTTGGTAGCCTTCAAAGTTGTGGTGATGGTGATTTGCTTCATGAATATTGAGTAACTATTGTGTTTTTCTCTTTATTTGTTCTAATTTTTTGTAATTTTATTTACTATTTTCTTTTTATCCTTTTGATTTCATTTCATTTGTATTTGTAGTATTATTTTTCATTTCCTTTATTGAATTTTTAATGTTGACAAATGTAACATACACGTATATAGATATGTCAGCTATATATTGTTATCTTTTTTAAAAAAAAAATGGGACATATGACAAAAAAACAAGAGGTCTAATTGTTGCATGACAAAAAAATCAAAACAAGGGTTATCAGTTAAAATTGAGTCATAACAAAATTTTAAGTCATGTATTTTTTTTATTATATTGATTAAAAGATGAAATGCCGTTAAAATCCCTAGAAGATATATTTATTGTAAAATTGGAATATCGTTTATTGCAGCACTCTTTCGATATATGGATGGGATTTTTAATATTTATTTATGGGCTGTGGTACACAGCCAGACTTTAGAGAGCACAGGTTCTCTCAAGTTTCTAAAAAAGGAAGCTTTGTTTACTTTAATTAAAATTAAAAAAAAAAGTAAAAAACATATATCAGATCTTAACAGTCTGGATTTCTCCTAGCTTCAGAACCCGAGCCATACATCATTTCTCTTTATTTATTTATCAATGGTATAGGCATTGATCTCAATTTTAGAAATCTTATAGCATAATCGGTTAAATATAATGGAATGAGAATGAAGATTATTATAATTGTAGGAATAATTTGTTGAAAATTAACAATTAATATTATGATAAAATACATAAAAAACAGTGAATTTATTAAAATCTATTTTCTTAACTTTTTCATCAATAATTGATATTCTTTACTTTTCCTTTAAAGCGAGCCCATAATTTTAAAAGAGACGGATTCTTCACTGGAGTATAAATGTGCAAAATGACCAAGCCCATCTTACCCATTTATTTAATCTCATAATCTTATAATAGAGTTTAAATCTTTTAGTATTTCCATTTCCATTCAAACTAGAATGAGATAACTTCTTGTGATATTTGTATTGAACCAATCATGCTTAGTCTATAAAGAAGAAGCTACGGTGATTGATTTTTTATATTTTAAATTACAATTGATATATCTGAATTGATTAATGCATGTCCTTCCTGATATATTTGATGGCTGAGCGTTACAGTGATATGACGCGAGTGGAAGGAAATATGTAAAGAGTTTAATTTTAATTTACTAATAATATATGTGACTTTTAAAAATAATTTTTATAAAAATTAAATATTTTTAAAAACATAATATTATATATTTTGAATGCATCACAAGTAAATCTATACATAAATGTTGCACATGTTTTTTTTCTTCTCTATATCACTTTCAATTTTGATAAATAACATATAATTTTCAAAATAAATAAATAATAATGATAGGTTAGCGCGCACATCACATGGGACAAAGCTTGCGTAGCGCATGGGGACGGGATTAAAAAGAAAGGATGAGAAAAAAAAGGCATGGCATCATCTGATTCTGATTCTGATTTGAGTATTGAGTATTGGAAGGAAACCCAAAAATTGTGGCCGGCCGCTACTTATCCACGCCAGAACCAGAAAATCAGCAGAAAAAACTAAAAAGGCAAGAGCGAGCAGCAGCAGTCCAGGCCAAGCACCAGCACGGCTCGCTCCTTTTCCTCCACGTGGCACACCATCGTCATCTCAACTCACGAACCATCCTCCCTTCTCTTCCTTCTTTTATTTTCCACCAACGTCTCACATTCCCCGAACCCAAACCACCGAAGCATTGCAATCGCAAAGTACAAACCCCTGTTTTCTTTCCTCCGTTGTGCCCTTACGTTATACTTGTTGGTTACTAGTATTTATGATAGGGAAAGGAATAACAAGCAATAACATTAGGGAAATGGTAGAAACAAATAGCTGGCGCTACTATTATACTACTCAGAAAGGGAAGGAATAATAATCCATTTTATCCAATTCCAATTCCAGGATAGGAATAATCCTTTCCCAAGCCATGCGCTACTTTCCAATGGCAATTCGAATTTCAATTAAGCAAAAGTGGTAAATGCTGGTGCTGCTGCATTTCCAAGTTGTGTTGCGTTTACACCTCACCTCACACGCTAATTTTGCAGCATCTGATTCCCTCCCATTCGCATTGCCTCCACCAATACCATGCCTATGCCTATTTAATCACTCCACGATGCGAATTCCCAGGAGGCCCCTCTCATTTTCCCTCTCTAACTTCTCTCCTCAACTTGCACCTCTTCTAATTTCCCGGCTTCGCTTTGCTTCTGGAATCTGCTCCAAACCTACTCGCTCTCTCGCCAACGCCACATCACCAGGTTCGTTTTCCCCTCTCCATTTGCTTCGCTTAAACTGGTTTTCTTGTGCTCTAAGCTTTTAAAATTCTCTTGTGATGTCATGTTGCCTTGTCTTGTTTATCCGACTTGTACACATCGTTAAGCAAGTCATTTGTTCAGTCAAGTCTTGATTTGTTGTAGGGCTAGCTATATAGCGTGAGAAATCATATCGGATATGGATTGTTGGGATTATTAGATAGTACTAGGAACTACTTAGAGGATTACTCTTCTTCTTAATTGAGAAGTTGAATTTTTAGGTGTTTGTTGGAGCCTAGCTTGGGGAATTCCTAGATTCGGAACATAGCCTGGTGCATTCTGCGCTTATAATTCTTTCACATCCAAGGTAAGATGTCAAATTTTTTTTTCAGGGAAGGGGTTATCATTGTCTTTTTTTCCCGGGGTTTTCCTGCTCCTGTTTTTCAAGTTCTTTAGCAGTTTTCTTTCAACTCGTTTATTTAGGGTTGGTTAGTTCATCAAATTTGTGTTGAATCATCAAATGTCTCTCTACTTTATTGGTCAAAAAGATTGAACTAGCCTCAATTATCCTGTATAAATGTATGTCTGCGTGATTCACATGTAGCAGTTTAATTGCAATGAAACCCCTAATTGTTGCCTTTTTGGTCTGACTACTTATAGTTTAATGGGGTTACTCTCAGTTAAGCATGTTCAATGTTGAGAAAACCAGTCAGTAAATGAATTCTTTTGTGGCGATTTTGGACAAATGTCCTATTGTCCTGCCTTTTTTGGGATAGTATTTGGACAAATGTCCTACTGTCCTATATGTAGCATATTAGGTTCATTGTTACATTTTGTGGTCTTTATGTGTACCAAAGTGATTCCTAATTATTACCAGAATGTAATTCTTTGTCATGGATTAAATTCTTTGTCGTGGATTAAATCTATCAGGAGCTAACCTGTTGCATGCTCAATATTCAATGGATGAGGACCATGGAATTGGCGTACATGACCGAAGATCAGTGGATTTGCGTGGTGGTGATAGTGGCAAACAGCCATGTGCATGGTCATCATCTACTGAACATGGATATAAAACTGATATAGGCAAGCAGATCTTTTGTAATCGGTCACTGAATATGAAGAACATTGTTGCTGTGGGATTTGACATGGATTATACTCTAGCACAATACAAGCCTGAAACTTTTGAATCTCTTGCTTACCAAGGCACACTTAAAAAGCTGGTTTATGATTTGGGATACCCTTGCGAGGTTTGTCCAACTAGTCTTGTAGCACTTTTTACCATGTTTGGTTAATTTGTCTTCTTTTTCTTGTAGTAATTATGATGGAAGTGCTGGCGTGATATGTGTTTTTTTTGTAGATTTACTAACTTCCTTTTGGTTCACCTTGTTAAAGGATTTTATTTATTCCCATATTCTTTGTAGGTATAATCAATATTTCATTTTGTAGTATTTTGGCTAAACAACTTCATCTCTTCTGCAGTTACTAAATTGGTCATTTAACTGGAAATACATGGTCAGGGGCTTGGTTCTCGACAAAAAAAGAGGCAACATCTTGAAGGTTAAGACTGAAATATTTTCTCTCCACCACTTTCTCCGGGGAAAAAATATATTAGTATTGCATGGAAAATTATTTTTTTACTTTCTCTGTTTGATTGTTGGAGTGCTGGCTGTGTGTACTTAGATGGATCGCCACAAGTATGTGAAAGTAGCCTATCATGGATTTAAAGAGTTGTCAAAAGAAGATAAAGTTGGGACCTATGGAAATACTTTAGTACGTGATTCTTTTGACGAGCCAGACTATGCTCTAATTGATACACTCTTTTCTCTTGCGGAAGCCTACTTGTTTGCTCAACTGGTTGATTTTAAGGATGGGAATCCTGGAAAAATTCAAGAGGGAGTTGAGTAAGTCTTATTTTTTCTTGCATGAATTTTCTTTTCGAGAATTTTATATGCTTTTATTTTCAAGATCAACTGCATACTAGGACTGAGGAAATCATTGCTTTTATTCTTTTAAACGGGTTGCAATCTTGGTTAATTTTTTGAAAGAAATTTAGTAAGTTATCATTTATTAATGATATATTACCTTGCAGGCAGATGTGGGCCTTTTTATGGGTGTGAACATAGCTAGAAAATTATCATTAATGTTGACTTTAGCATCCTGCTAGGGCTTTAAAAGGTTAAGGTAGCTTTCTGCTAATCCTGTTTGTACAAAGTGCAGAACAATAATTTCAGCTACTATTGCCACATGAATAGTATTCAGGTGAAATAAATGCAAAGTGCAATAATTAATATAAGGCCATTAACTTTTTTTTTTTTTTCCAAATGTTGTAAAATCATAGTTGGGTGTAAAAGAGAAATGAATGAGCATATATATTTGTGTAGAAACCATCAAACAGGCAGTAAATAACTACTACATATCAGTGCTTCATGATATATATTCTTTATGAATTGTCCTTTCAGTTATGCTCGCATGTACAAAGATGTTCGAGCGGCAGTTGATTTGTGCCACCGTGATGGAACATTGAAGCAAATGGTCGCTAAAGATCCCAAAAGGTATGGATATAAAATCACTAACCTATCAAAGTGAGCAATGGACAAACAATTTTTGTACTAGCAATGAGATTTCGCACTCTCAGTTAGGGTAATAACTGTTTCTTTGTGAGAATTGTGTTCTTAAATTTCATATATCGTCTATGAATTCTTCATGAAGTTATTTTGACTTGGTCATTTTTCTGTTTAAATTATATCTATCAGGTATATTAATGAAGACACCTCAATAGTACCCATGCTTGAAATGCTAAGAGAATCTGGACGTGCAACATTTTTAGTGACAAATAGGTAGTTATGAATTTTCTATGTAAGCATAGGAAAAAAAGTTATCACTAAGTTGTCCGACCATCTTGTGGTTATTAATGATTGATGGAACAATCAAATATGTAAAGTTGTTTATATGACATTTTTAACACTATTTTTTAAAAACAAAGACATAATTTCAAGTGGGAATTTCTAACATGTTATATGATAATGTTTAAAAATAGTAGAGTACAGTGAGTTGTTGTATAATGCAAGATTATAAGTTAAGGATTGAAATGTATTTTAAAATTTATAATGAATTGATCTTACAGAAAATATTGCAATGGGTTATCTCACAAAACACTAGTTGGTATCCTTCTCTACAGACATTTAACTAATATTTTTCACATTTACATATGTTATTTGCAGTTTATGGGACTATACAAACATTGTCATGAATTTTCTCTGTGGATCCACTGTGGCTAATGGCAGTAACAGTTTTGGCTGGCTTCAATACTTTGATGTTGTTATCACTGGCAGGTCATGTTCTTCTCCTAGCATCTGTACCTAGTTACATTTGTTTGGGATTCATTATTCTGCCTAATGTGAATTTTCCCCTCTATTATCAAATTATGGCCCTTGGATTTTCCTAATGCACAAATTCTGTTACAAGTAGTTAATAGTCTTTCCAACTGTTTAGTTTGGTCCTTGTGTTGTTCAGTGAATTGGATTTGCAATTTGTTTTAGCCAGACCACAATACATGTCTCCCTCCCTTTGATGACACGTCATATATCATTCAGTTTATGAACCTGATAATTTATAAGAAACATCCAATTGCAAACATATTTGTGATGCAATTTTGCAGTTTGTTTTTAATCTGGAAGGTTAGCACTACAAGATAAAATTTTGGGAGGATTTAGAAGGTTTAGTTCAGGGAATACCATTAGGAGAGAAGATTTTTCTAGGAGCGGACCTAAATGGTCATGTGGGGAGCGAATCTAGGGGGTATAAGGGTTTGCATGGGGGTTATGGTCTAAGAGTAGCTAATGTAGAGGGCAAAGAGATTCTAGATTTTTCGGTAGTGTTTGATTTTACAATAGCTAACACTTGTTTTAGGAAGCGGGAAGAGCATCTTATCACATATAGAAGCGGGGGTTCTTGCTCTCAAATTGATTTCTTTCTAATAAGGAAATCTGATAGAAAGCTTTGCATGGATTGCAAAGTGATCCCTGGTGAGAGATTGACTACCCAACACAGGGTTTTGGTTATGGATGTACGGGTTAAGATGAGAGTAAGGAGAAATTGTCGAGACAGAGAGCTAAGGATCAAATGGTGGCAACTAAATGGAGGAAAACAAATACTCTTTCAGAGGAGAATTATGGAGGAAGAGATTTGGGAGGTACAAGGGAGTGCTAATGATATATGGGACGAGATGGCTAAAGGGATTAGGAAAGTAGCAAAAAAGACACTCGGTGAATCAAAAGGCTTTAGACCCAAGGATAAAGAATCTTGGTGGTGGGATGCAAGTGTACAAGATAAGGTTAAGGTTAAAAGGGAATGTTATAAAGCTTGACACGTGTGTAAAAATGATGAAAATTGGAAAAAATATAAGGCAGCAAAAAAAGATACAAAGAAGGCGGTGAGCGAGGCGAAAACTAAAGCGTTCAACGGGTTATATCAATCGTTGGGCACCAAAGACGGAGAAAGGAATATCTACAGGCTTGCTAAAAGTAGGGAAAGGAAGACTAGAGACTTGGATCAAGTGAAATGCATTAAGGATGAAGAGGGTAATGTCTTGGTTACGGAACAAGACATCAATGATCGATGGAAGAGTTATTTTCACAAGTTATTTAATGAGAAACATGAGATATTAGAGGATTCAGACATTCTAAACACTAGAAAGGAGGACCAAAATAAAATATTTTATCGTAGAATTCGGGAGTTTGAGGTAAAAGAAGCATTGAAGAGGATGGATAATGGAAAAGCGGTCGGACCGGATAATATACCTATTGAGGCATGGAAGTGCCTAGGAGAGAAAGGTATAAGCTGGCTCACAAAGCTGTTTAACGAGATAATGAGGTCTAAGAAAATGCCAAATGAATGAAGGAGAAGTACTTTAATCCCTATTTATAAGAACAAGGGAGATATACAAAACTGTGCAAATTACAGAGGGATTAAGCTCATGAGTCATACCATGAAGTTATGGGAAAGAGTAATTGAACGGAGATTAAGACAAGAGACTCATATTTCAGAGAATCAATTTGGTTTTATGCCTGGGAGGTCAACCATGGAAGCAATCTATCTTTTACGAAGATTAATGAAGAGGTATTGGAGGAAGCAAAAAGACCAGCACATTGTTTTCATTGATTTGGAAAAAGCCTACGATAGGGTACCGAGAGAGGTCTTGTGGAAGGCTTTGGAGAAAAAAAGAGTTTGTATCGCCTATATTCGAGCAATCCAAGATATGTATGATGAGGTTAAAACTAATATGAGAACACAGGGTGAGATCACAGAAGATTTTCCTATAACTATAGGGCTGTACCAATGGTCAACTTTGAGTCCATATCTTTTTACTTTGGTCTTGGATGTGCTTACTGCGCATATCCAAGAGCCAGTGCCATAATGCATGCTTTTTGCAGATGATATAGTCTTAGTTGGAGAGTCGAGAGAGGAAACAAATGGGAAGCTAGAGCTATGAAGACGAGCTTTGGAAGATCATGGCTTTCGTCTAAGCAGGAGTAAGACGGAGTATATGGAATATAAGTTCAGTAAGAGGCGTGTTAATGCTAGTTTAGCAGTGAAAATTGGAGATCAACCATGCCACAAGTCACATAGTTTAGGTATCTTGAATCTATCATACAAAATGATGGAGAGATACAGAGAGATGTAAACCATAGGATTCAAGCTGGATGGATGAAATGGAGGAGTGCTTCAGGACTTATTTGTGATAGAAAAGTGCCTCTCAAGCTTAAGGGTAAATTTTACTGCACAGTTATAAGGCCTGCGATGTTGTATGGTACTGAATGTTGGGCAGTAAAAAGTCAACATGAGCATAAGATTAGTGTTGCGGAGATGAGGATGTTGCGCTAGATGTGTGGCCATACAAGACAAAATAGGATTAGGAATGAATGCATTAGAGAGAAAGTAGGGGTAGCACCTATTGTGGAAAAGATGGGAAAATCTCGCCTTAGGTGGTTTGGACATGTAAGGAGAAGACCCTTAGAAGCCCCTGTAAGAAGAGTAAATCAGGTGGAGAATAGCCCAATAGCTAGAAGTAGAAGAAGACCAAGAAAGACTATAGGTGAAACGATTAAAAAAGATTTAGATTTGAATAACATTTCTGAAGACTTGGTTTATGATAGGATACAATGGCGTCGTTTGATCTATGTAGCTGACCCCACCTAGTGGAAAAAGGCTTAGTTGTTGTTATTGTTATTATTTTTAATCTGGAAGGTTAATTTTTGGGTTTCTTACAGCATGCAATAATAATCTAACTTATAGATTTCCTTGCTAACCCAATCAACTCCACCATTCATACAGTGCAAAGCCAGGATTTTTTCACGAGGAAAATCGTGCCAACCTATTTGAGGTTGTGCCTGAGACTGGAATGCTACTTAATACAGATAATGGCTCTCCAATGCCTCAGGCTAGCACAATAGCATATCATTTTATTCATTCCTTTAATAATCTTGTATAAAAATGTGTCATCTTTTTTTTTTTTAATGAAAGGTGGGTAATATCTCAGCAAGGTTATTCACGGAAGAGAAGAAGCATGCTTGTCAAGTTTTCCAGGTATATTAACCATCATCTTACATAAAAATGAAAACAATTTTTTAGGTTTATGCCAAACGATTTGAAGTTAGTGTTATTTTAATACTCAATCTGTATTCAATTAATGTTTGATAGCTCAGCTTTTCAGTATATATATTGTGATTATGAACTTCTATTTTAGGGAGGCAGCGTTGCTCATCTGCATAAACTACTTTCCATTGAATCAAGTTCGCAGGTAATATTTTTCTCTTATGACTTTGCGTATTGGTAGCATAAATAAATGGTAGTAAGTTACATCATGGTGTTTCTGGTTTGAAGAGCTGATTATTTTCATAGAATCGTGGCAATTATTGATTTAGGAATTCTTGTACTTGAGGATTGTTGGTATACTGAAGCTTCCTGTAAAAACCTGAACGCTTTACGTGTAGGTTCTGTATGTTGGGGATCACATTTATGGAGATATACTACGCAGCAAAAAGGTTCTTGGTATATCAAATTATTCCTTATAACTATTCTATTAAATAGATTTTGCATTCTAATTCTATCTACCAGTAAATTTTGGTGTTTCATGTGGTTATGATCGTAGGAGGAGAATGGATAATTGGAAATGTAATTGAGAGAATGAGACATTGATGGAATCTTTAATAAATGAGTCCAATTGATGGTTGTTTATGTGTGGAAACCCAAATTTTAACTCCTTTCAAAGTTTTATGTATGTTTATGGATTCTCCTTCAAGTAACTTCAATTTGATTGTGATTTAATGTGCTCAATGAGCAGGATGGAGAACAATGCTTGTAGTCCCAGAGCTTGAGAAGGAGGTTAAACTCCTTTGGGAATCAAGGGATACCCGCAAGGTGCTTATTAATTTTATTACCTCTGATTTTTTTTTTTATAAAAATAGAAAAAAGGACCGGATTAATTCATGCATAAAAGATTTGAGTAATGCTACACAGTCAGAATTTAGACAAAATTTAGCAAGATTCAAGCGTGGTTATTGGATGGAATAAAGTGGTAGGGACCACTCACCCATCCAAGAGCCACCATGCATGTCAAAATCATTTTGTTAGAAATTCTGGCAATCTAGCATTTTTCAAAAGATTTTGTGGGCTTCTGACATTTTTAATGAGGTGTGATTTTTTGTTGTTCTTATTCTCCTTCTCAATAAACACTTGACATGCTAATACACATTCAGGAAGATTTTTACATGAATAGTTTTGTGCAGGAACTTCAATTCCTGAGGTGTGAGCGTGATCGCATCGAGGATGAAATACATCATCTGAAGTGGTCTCTCAAGTTAGTATAACTCTGGACCTCTCATAAGTCCTGCCTTATTATCTGTCTGCAGTCTTAGAGAGTAGTGCACCATTTTTCAGATTCAAGAATCCAGATGCTGTTGCCAAGCAGAAGTTATCTTCAGAACTTGATAAATTGGAGGTTAGGCCTTTAGGTCCATTCCCATGTCATCCATGGAAGTCCAATTTCAGACATTTGATTTTAAGTGGCTAATTTTTTTGGCAGCTTGAAAGAGAGAAAGTGCGATTGAGTCATCAAGAAGCTCAACGAAAATTACATAAAAGGGTATAAAGTTCACCTGTAGCCTTTTTCATTATCTTTAGATCTCTTTCTACTAGTCTGCTTCAGGTACGATATATTCAATTTACATTGTGTAAGAGATTTTGATTGTTTGTATTGCAGTTTCACGAGCCATGGGGCCAGCTTATGAAAACTGGTTATCAGAACTCTCGCTTTGCTCATCAGGTAAAATGTGACTCTCGTTGGTGGTTTAGGTGTATATGCTCAGGAAATTGTACTTACAGTTATATCTTTCTAATTAAAGTGGCTGCTAGGTCGGTTTACTAGTGGTATGCAAATAGAAATACCATTCCTTGCAAAATTATGCCTTAAAAGTTAATTAGGCCTATGCATCTTTACATAGTAATTTCAAGCAGACACTTGTAAAAATAACAGTTGTTTTTTCTTCCCAAATCATAATATCAATATTTTTGATGAAATCATAATATCAAATTAATCCCACTGAATGGTAATTGTTTTCTTGAACTTGAGTGATATGCATGGTGCAGGTTGAGAGATTTGCCTGCCTTTATACTAGCCAAGTATCTAACCTGGGCTTGTACTCTCCAGACAAGTATTACAGACCCAGTGAAGACTTTATGCAGCATGATTTTGGCATTCTGGCTTATGAGCCGGGTGAAATGTAAGCTTAGGAATTAGAGGCAGCATTCCTTTGGGTTTGGAAGGCTGAATTCTGCTCTTGTCTGCCCTAATGTTCCTGGTCCCTGCCTCCCTTCTCTGTTTTTTGGACATAGCTCGTTTTAGTAATATTCAAAGTGCCATATTTAAATGTCTGCTACAAGGGGAAAAAAGATGCTTCCTAGATTTTAGCGTTGTATAGCTTCTTCGGGTACTTTACAGAATGTAAGTGGTGCTAATACGCAGTGGCAATTACGGGAATTGAGTTTTTTGATTTAATATACTTGCATATGGTAAGCTAGTATTAGTTTTAAATAAGGTAAACTCATCTCAATCGATTTGATTTAGTTTTGATTTAGCTTGGTCTAATCGATTTTTAACCAAGCGTGTTCTTCTTAAATAAATTCAAACTTTAACTTTTTTTCTTAACTTTTTTCCTTTTCATATGACCCAATTAATAATAAATTTGCTTAAAAATATTAATAAAAACATCATAAATGAGAAATATTATTATCTATAAGTATGTATATTATAGAATGCAATCAATACATGCTGAAGTATTACGAAAGGAATGCAATCAATACAATCCAATAACTGTGCAGAGCTAATGAGGATACGAGCTGGGCAAGAAATATATGTAAGAGCCTCAAATATTATTTCGTGGATATTTTACGATAATTTGTTACTAATATGGAGTAGGTTTTTTTTTTTCTCCTTTGCTTTCTGTCGTTGTATGCCCTAAATTCTCTGGCTTTGACCAAGAGGTTTTAGAGCATTCAACAGATGGACCTCTAATAATGGATTTAATTTTACATATTTAAGCTCGAGGAAGAGATGACGAATCTCCATCAGTTTGTTCTTAGTCAGTAATTGAATAAATTATGTATCAGTTTGTGGTAGATAGTTGCCTAAAATTATGCTGGCATTGTGAGTCATGTGACCTTTTCTACTTTTGTCGACTTCGGCAGTTTGGCGCTTGATTTGTGCACTAGTCCTGTGATCAATAGCAATCCGCTTGATCCTGGAATCCCGGTTTCTATGCATAAACGCCCATGCACTTCGAATACGAAATACTCCACCTACTTGCCCTCTTTCCGACCCGAAACTCCTCCTAATTTCCTCGATTCTCTGCTCTTCTTCAACAATTTCCCTAGAGGAGATAACAATGGATTTCAGCAAAACCCTTGCCCCTCATTGTCTCTCTTTTCTCTCCTCCTACTCACCAACTCCGTTCCCCGAACTCCCATCACTCAAGTTGGGCTCTTGAACCTTTGCAAAAACACCACGAACCCAACCCTTTGTGTCCAAACCATATTGCGACAGATCCGTGGCCCATTCAACCCCTACAAGGCCCTGAAGGCAGAGATCCTGGCCACCCAGAAGCAGGTACACAAGACCTGTGGTGTCATCGCCAGGTTACTTGCCAACCCTCACAGTCCAAACAGTTGTGATTCCCTGAGCACATGCAGGGAGCAATACAACAACATTCTGGATTCCATCAACGAATCCATCAAGGATGTGGCACGTCGTGACTTGATCGAGGCACGCTTCAAATTCAGTGCGGTGTTGTCATTCCACGCCACTTGCGACGATGAATTCCAAGGGCCTTCACCCTTCGCTAATGATGCAAACATGGTTTACCAGCTTGGTGGCAATTGCTTGGACATCATGAGAGCCATACAAGATATTAATAATAATAGCAAGGGGGTTTCAAACCCACGGCCACCGCCTGCAGTGTATGTGTATTCCCCACCCGACCCATGTCAGCACGTGATTGGACCTTGCCCCTAAGATAAGCCCCATCATTGTCACTATAACCAGAATGACATTCTTCTTTCTACAGTGAGTGAAAAGTTTTCTTTTGTTGTGGATTCACATACGTGGGAGTTACTATATTATATTATGTGATACATTGATAGTAATCCTGATGGAAAAAGAAGAAACAAAGGAATTTTTTTTATGTCAAAAATAATAATAATAATAACCCGTTTATGCATGCAGGGCATATCAAATTGTCATACTGCTGTTGCTTAGGATGGTTTAGAATAATGTCGTTAGAGTTTTTGTATATACTCCTAATACATTTTTTTAATAACTTTTTTACTATTTAATAAAAAAGTATTGAATAAAAAATTAAATGTAACTAATATATTAAAAACATAAAAAATATTCAATATTTTTTTTATTTAATAATTAAAAAGATTATTAAGAAGATGAATTAGAAAAATTAATCATTTTCCTATCGTTATTCCGATATCATAAAGTTTTAGAAAGGCTCGGGTCGTCACTTTAGGAAAAAAATTAGCTAATTATTTCTGATTTGAAATTATGCGAACAATTTAATATATAAAAGAAATAAAAAGAAAGCCCACGGCAAAAGGTAATGCAATATTATTCACGTATCGAAAATTTACTTACAAAAAGCACTCCCGCTTTATAGACTATGGGATCACCTATATTTACAATTTATTTAACATGCCTCATATTTATTGACCTACAGAGAGTTTCATCTTTTTATTTTTAAAATGATTTCGAACAAATTGGTTGCAGGAGTAAAATTACTCATTTTTATTGGAGCTCATACATCATGCGTGCTTATGGATCGAACTCGGCCTGTTTTTTATTGGGGCCAATTTTAGAACCTCTAATCTAATCCGTTCATAGTTAGACAAATAATCTAGTAAACTTGATATTTAAGTAAAATGCACAAATATAAAAATTATGTATAATTAAGTCATAAAATTTTAAGAAAATAGATCAATTTATACTAGTGTAAGACTTGACATATTTAGACTATTTAATAAGTTCTTAAAAAATGTGATTTTTATCGATTCAACGATTAGATTATAACTATTTAATATATTGATCATTTGTATCAAATCTTGAAAAAATTAAACATCAATAAGAATGTAATCAAGTGGTTCTTATTTTCATATATTTTAAAAGTATATTTTACGTTAATCTTGACGTATGTCAATGAAGTACTAAACAATTTTGAATTAATGTAAAATTTAATAGATATGATCTATATGATAAGAACTTTCAATCTAACGATAAATTTTGTAAAAAAAATTATTTAATAAAAAGTTATTTAATAGTGTAAAAATGATTTTGATTTATATCGGTATAAATTGATCCCTCCCCAAATTTTAATAGTATGAAATTTAAATTAAGGGATGTTTTACAATTGAGCATTGCTATTTCCCACGAAATCATTTTCGTGGAAAATACACGAACGTGTTAATCAAAGAGATTTAAACTATTCACATGATATTGGCATGTGGAATAACTAATAAAACGTAATTTTTGTAATACAACTTTTGCATTCTTGTGACGTTTCACGAAAATAATTTTGTGTGAAACAGCATTATTCTTTACAATATATATATACATGGAACACATAATGTGAGAAGAGTGTTTATTGTAAGAGGTGAAATAAGTAAATATTGATCATTGGATCTTACATGAATGGTCAAGATTAGAATATAAATGCATGTGACTTTTTTAAGTGGTCACATGACCTTTAAGTAATTTTTAATCTTAATCATCCATATATAGTTGTATAATTAAAATTTACTCATCTCACACTTTCTAATAAAAACTATTCATACTAGATATGTCCCTTATATATATATATTGAAACAAATTATAATAATAATAAAATTATAATATTATGTAAACAATATTAATTTAAGTTAAGAAAATTTATAATTTATTGTAAATTTTTAAAAATATTATGTAACAACTAACCAGATGTAACCCAAACTCAACTCGAAAATATATCAAATTTAATATTTAGATCCAAACCAGATCGAGTTAATTTTGGGTTAGGTCGGGTTATTGGGCCGAGTCAAGTCTTCAACACCGCTGCATCATGAAGATTAAAAAGATCTTTGACAACTAATAACTTTGTATGTACATGTATTTTTTTTTTTGGGTATATGAAGGGGTCAGAGCCCAAAAAGGAAAAAACTACAGATTCAAAACTAGCCAGGGTAAGGTAGCCCCATAATAATAGACACGAAGCAAAGTAAGTAATCCTTCATGTGGAGAACTCAATTCGTGAACACCAACTTCCTTAGTAATAGCCCAATTAGCTAACCAGTCTACACATCTGTTGCCCTACTGATATGTGTACTTGAACTCAATCTCCCATTCTAGTTGTTGACACATCCATATGCTATGGAGAAGTCTAGCACTCCAAATTGGAGGACTAGCCTCAACCTTAATCATAGAGAAGGAATCACTTTCTATGAACACTTTACTGAACCCCTTCATCCAAGCCATCTTCAAACCATACCACACTCCCCAAAGTTCAACAGCAAAAGAGGTGCACTTTCTATCAACACTTTACGAAACCTTTTCATCCAAGCCATCTTCAAACCATACCACACTCCCCAAAGTTCAGCAGTAAAAGAAGTCCAAATACCTATATGGCAATCAAACCCCGAGATCCAGCTTCCTCTGTCATCTTTAAGGATTCCACCACAAACAGCTATTCCTGGATTTCCCATTGCTGCACCATCTGTATTAACCATGACCAGGAAGAAACACTAGGCACCCACCCAATATCATCCCATTCTCTATTAGGAATACTCATTGGACCAGAATTACGGGCTCTAGAAATCATGTTAGCATAATCCAGGATTAAGTACTTTGGGTTGTGAGGTCTGTGAAATTAATTGTCAAATAAATCTTCATTACACCACTCCCCGAGGAACTAGCAAGGTTACTGAATGATTAATTTTTAGGTAATTACAGTCTATCATAAGTACTTAAATTATTATTTGACATATGTAATGCAGTGAGGATTATCATAAAACTACATCAATATTTAATTATGTTTTTATACATATCAAATAATAATTTAAGTGTTTAAAAAATGACATGATAAACCGTACCTACTTATAAATTTCTCTCACTGAATACATCTAAATACAACCGTCCACTCCAGGTCCATTCTTGATGACATCGAGTTGTTTAAGTTCAAATTAAATCAATCACGCAACCCTACGTTATTGTTGTGAAAAATGTTTTATTTCAAAAGAATAAAGTTTCACATTGATTAGATGTATGTATTTGGAAGAGTTTATATATCAACTTGTGAAATGAGCTTTGTAAGAAACAAATGTGGTGGTGAGCTCGCACGCACAAAAATGGGCCGAAGGCTTATGGCTAGTGCAAATCATCAATTTGCCCCCCTGCGCGTGATATCATGAGCCCGAATCTTTTGTGAAATATTTAATTATTTTTTAGCTTACTTGAAAATGCGGTTTTTGAAGATTTTAAAATTGACTTGGTCTTCCAACGGTCACATTTGACTTGGTCTTTCAAAACTTGCAAATCTATTTCTAACGGATAAATTTATTTTCAACATTATAATCTATTTTTCGTTTTCAACATTATAATTCCAACGTTAATTTCTAAAACATTTTCTGCTAACGGCTCTTTACTAGCTTTTATAAAAACTGATCTCTTATTAACGTTTTATATATACAACATCTGACTGCACCATTCTCTTCTCGTCTTCTCTCTTCTGGGTTACATTCTGCTTCATCTCTTGTAGTTCTTGAATCACTGTCAAACAGGAAGAGCCTGTAGTACCCTGAGGGATTTTCGTCTATACCGAAATAATCCTTGAGGGCAGTGCTTTGCACGCTACAGGCTTCACGGTTTTGCTAACTTGTTTAATTGCAGGTCAATTTCGACAACAATCTCAAGGATTATGGAACTACAGTACACCACTCCCTCAGCCAACAATGAGTTTTACAACAATCTCAAGGATTATTGCTGCATGTCAATACTATCCATGCAATATTTAATTTTACCCATCCATTTATTTTTGTTATTTTCCTACAGTCTCCGTGATACTGATATAACTTATTTTGAATGTGGGTTTTTATGAGGAAATGGATAACACAGTAGAAAGGGAAAGAGAAGCTCGTGGTTTTGGATGTAGGGGTAAAGGTGCAAACGGCGTTACATGGGTTCATGCGCTGGTTTTGGGTGGTGTTTGCTGTTGTGGTGCTTAGAGGCCATGGGTTCTGTGAATGAGGCAAAGATTTTCTAAGAAAAATGCTTGGCTTAAAGGAGATCAAAGTTGCAAGAGCAAAAACACACAAAACCCTCAAACTCGTTTTGGAGAGTGAGAAGAGACTGAAGTCGTCATTGCTCCACACGCCTGCACGTCGTCGACCACCGGTATGGGCACGACTTTTGGGTTTGGGTTATAAATTCTAGCTTCTTATGAGTTCTATTATGGATTTACTTGATGTTATAATATAAGTCCTATTATTGATTTTGAGTAAAACGATAAGCGAGATTGGTTTAATTTTAAGTTATGAACTCTGCACTAATTTTGTGATATGTGATTTTGCTGTTTAATTGTGTTTTGAATTTATGTTAATGACTTTGTATAAATATCTTAAAGTGTGGGGGTGTCTAATTAAAATTCTTTACGTGAACCAAGGAAGAGAAATTGTGGTGCTTCTAATTGTGTGAAAAATTTTAGAAAGATAATTTTTTTTATGTCTCTCTCGGATAAATCTATTTTTATGTTGAAGTTGTTTTAAATTCAAAGTCATGATTTAATAAGATTAGAAGTGAGTTAAAAGGCTACTGAGTCTAGAATATGATCTAGTAGTGGTGCATCACAATCTGAATATGCTCAAATATTGGTAGCATTTATGTACTTGATTTTGCATGTGTTATAAATTGATTGAGTAAATACACACATAATCCTTATAATGGTTTATGTAGAGTTTGAAAATTAAAATAGAGCATTAAGTTCATATAATGTCTTACATTGTATCTCATATATCCTTGCTATCTTTGAGTTACTATTAACTTGATTATGTGACATGCATAGTTATATATGTATAGAGTGTGATAACCATGATCTAGATGTACATGATCAAGTATTTGATGATGCTTGCATAAATGAATTCCATGTCCCTATTGCACATTGAGATTGATGAGACTATGAACCAAGAGCCATGGTGTTGAATTTGAGATGTGGACAAGATGATCATAATGTTAAATAAATCATCGATTCAAATGAGATTAAATGCACAAATGGGTTTATTTTTAACCTCAATGGAGGTGATGTTGCTTGGAAGTCATCCAAGTAGACTTGTATAGCCAGATCTAAAATTGAGGCCGAGTTTATTAACTTGGTAGAATCTGAGGTTGAGTGGCTAAGAAATCTCTTATAGATATTCCTTTTATGGAAGAAACTTGAAGACATAGATTCTTTAGAGTCTGTGATTGCCAAAATGACAAATAGTAAAAGCAAACAAAATTGTGTATAATGAAAAATAGTGACATACATGTATACGTCACAATTCTGTGAAGCATATGCTAAAAGATGGAATTAAATCCATTAATTATGTGAAGTCATAAGGAAATTTGGCTAATCTTCTGACAAAATCTTTGTGTAGAAACTTAATAAATACCACATCGAGGGGAATGAGACTTAAGCCAATTTGAAACTAACAATGATAGTAACCCAACTTTTATGATTGGAGATCCCATGAAAAAAGTTCATATGGGTAATAACAAGTTACTTGTTAGTACTGCTAGTACTTTGTTTGTCCCTTCCTATGGTGTGAGAAGCATGAGAAGTGCTAGATTGCATTTATTGTGAGGATAAACTAAATGCTTTTAATGAATTTCATATCCCTTATGTGTGGTGTATAAAATGCAGTATACACTTGATGAAATCACCTATATGAGTGTGAAGTGGGGCCGCTTCTGTGAGATAATGACATAGTCTCTAGAGCACTCATGAACAACTAACCACGCACATGGCCGAAAAGTGCAAAACTGCATTAACAGCAAGAGATAAATGAGGGTGTAAATGTGATCAAGTGAGATTTTAATTTACACGAAAAATGTTTTGGTTCATAGAAGTTTAAACTTCACTAATTACATTGTAAGTTAAAATCTTATTTATCTAGGTTTGGTTCATAGTCCAAAAGACACCAAATTCGAAACGTTTGCACTCATGATGTAACCCAGATTCTATTTTTAAAATTATTAATTTTATTTATTCTTTTGAAATATGTGGGGGATTGTTGTGAAAAATATTTTATTTCAAAAGAATAAAGTCCCACATTAATTAGAAGTATGTCTTTGAAAGAGTTTATATATCAACTTGTGAAATGAGCTTTGTAACAAACAAATGTGGTGGTGGGCTCGCGCGCACAAAAATGGATCGAAGGCTCGTGGCTAGTGCAAATCATCGATTTGTCCCCCTGCGCGTTATATCATGAGGCCTGGATCTTTTGTGAAATATTTAATTATTTTTTAGCTTACCTGAAAATGCGGTTTTTGAAGATTTTAAAACTGACTTGGTCTTTCAACGGTCACATTTGATTTGGTCTTCCAAAACGTACAAATCTATTTCTAACGGACAAATTTGTTTTCAATGTTATAATCCATTTTTCGTTTTCAATGTTATAATTCCAACGTTAATTTCTAAAACGTTTTCTGCTAACAGCTCTTTACTAGCTTCTATAAAAACTGATCTCTAATTAACATTTTATATATACAACATCTGACTGCGCCATTCTCTTCTCGTCTTCTCTCTTCTGGGTTACATTCTGCCTCATCTCTTGTAGTTCTTGAATCTCTGTCAAACAGGAAGAGCCTGCAGTACCCTGGGAGATTTTTGTCTATATCGAAATAATCCTTGAGGACAGTGCTTTGCACGCTACAGGCTTCACGGTTTTGCTAACTTGTTTAATTGCAGGTCAATTTCGACAACAGTTATAAGGCTATGTGTAGAAGTTTTGAAATTAATAAAGTGGAATGATTGATAATAGAACGACAACGTTATTCATCCAACCAAAATATTCTAACTTTCATCCAACCCACTCACAAACTCATTCTGTATTCCGCGAGAAAGTTACAGTAACATATAGTTTGATTTGACATCTCTCTCACATAAATCTATGGTGTAAATACGGTGTGCATATTTTGGTTGTGCGAGAAACATTATCCATAGTAGAATAGTTTAGAATAGAATGAAATAAAAAGATAAAAATATACCACTCTATTATTTGAAAGTTTCGGAAGGAAATTTATCTCCATTGTTTGAAAGTCACTATAATATTTGTTAAAGTGAAGTGAATTATAAAATAATATAAAAGAGAAAAAATTGTTCGATCCTAAACTCCTCAAATTAAGGGATGTGAAAATTGGGATTATGGGTTGTACTCCTTTCACCCCTATACTCAATTCATCCAAACATAGGCTAAAACTCAGTAATGAATGGTGAGTCTACCAACCAGACCCACACCTAATTGGCATAGGCACAATCACGAAGAACATGTAATACTGTTTCGTTAACTCCAGTACATAGATGGCTTCGTCCAACCCACTTACTTCCTCTATACGCAGTAAGTAACCGATTGTGTTGGCAATCCAACAGAATATGGAAATCCTGTATGGGCCTCTCGAACTCCAAATTTTATTTCAAATTGGATCAACGTTGCCCTCCTGCTGAGCAAGAACTTGATAGGCACTTCTGGTGGAAATCAACCCACGAAGCGAAGCTCCCCATCCCAACGAGTCAGCATCATCCTCATCGGTTGGCACCATAAAAGCCTCAATGGCCTTTATGATACTCTCACGACGCACATGGGCCAGGCGAGAAAAGTACATACAAGGTTTTCAAACATTGTTAATTTTAAAAACTTTTTTATTTTTAATTAGTTCTAAAAAAATGTCAACTTTTTTAGAAAACAAAACCTAACTAGTTTTGTTTTCAACTCTTATTTAGTTGTGAAATATATATATAATGTGGACTGAATAATAATAAAAGTATGATTAAGACTTAAGAGTATCTCTTTTTAGTAGTATGATTTTTCATTGCTTGAACGTGGTGGATGTTCAGGAATAAGTTTGACATGCTAATGACAAGCAATTGCTAATCAAATCCATTTCCTTAGTGCTCATCTTGCCTCTCCATGTCTTGCATTTCCAATGGCTCGGGAAAATTTCATTGGATGACCTTTTATGGGAAGATGAGTGATCATTTCCACCACTACCTTGCGAACCTACTCTTCCTGATTGTTTAAAAGTTAAAACTACCAGTACCCTCTCTGTTTGTATGCCCTGTGGCAGTAGCACTCTCTAATGAGCTGTCTCCAGCTACTAAATAATGCAAAGCTCCAAGATCTCCTAGATGAAGTTGTTCTCAACCTTGCTGAGCTATAATTTTCTTCTCTGACAACCTTTACTGGATTTTCTAGTGCTTTGAGGACATATCTCATAGGAGGGCGTTTGGAAGGCTTGGGATTCAAGCATGACCTGGCCACAATTGCCATTGCCCATACCTCTTCCGATAGATCATCATCTACGATCAAAGACGAGTCAACAATCTTAGTCACATGTTCTTTGTCATATATACTGAAGTAAGACAGGGTTTGCTCTAACCACTCTTTGGTGGTTGCATCATCGGATTTGCTAATGAGCTCGAGTAAAACCTTCCCAAAACAGTTGACATCATAGGCACAAGTCGCAAATGATGAACCTGTTCATTGCCACTGCAAGAACTAATGAGTTATGTTTTAGCTTTTAACAATTTCTAACAATAGAAAGGTTTCAATGCAAAATATATAATAAATAAGTATACATGTCCTTTTTCTGTACTAATATATGTAGCAGGACAGGATCACCAACATTTGTTCCAGGTAGCAAACAGAAATGTCATTTTTCTCTGTCTAGAAATTTCTGGCCATTAATTAAATGGATGCATGGATCAATAATTAGAATTTTTTTTATACTCAACAATTAGATTAAAGAAATGTAAAGATGCTGACCATGATCATATCAACGAACTGGTGAAATTCTCTGAAAATGTGGGCAAACAGATGGAAAAAATTAAAGACTACCTAGAAAGGTGTAAACCAATTTACTTACCAGAATTGGCTTGATCAAAAGATCTGCACATCACAAAGAAAATAATGGTTATAACTAAAAATATGAACTGGAGGATAAGTTTAAATATCAACAATAGACACCAATCACTAAATTAACAGCAGGCAGTGGCAACTCGTTTTGTTTGCACTTTGTGGCCCTTGATTACTAGAAGCATCCTATCAATAAGAATGCAATTGTGTTATAAACATCAATCAATTAAACTACAGGTACACTGATTTTCAGTGACTTATGAATTAAACGGATGAGGTTAGGTCATACTTTATCTTAAACGGGTCTAGTCTGTTTTCTAAATGTAAGATCTGAGTCTGACTTGTTTACCTCATATAAGTCATTTTTCAAAACTTAACCTGACTTGAAAGTCTATTAAAAAGTTTACCTCTAAATAGGTCAACGAGATAAACTAATGGACTTACGCCTTTATATAAGTTGACGGACTTAAACTTAAAAAAAATATTATATTATTTATTAAATTAAATATATTATATAAATATTAAAATTTTATAATATATATAATTAAATAAGTCAATCTACTAAGTTCAAAAGACTTTTTCAAAAGCCTGAATACTAATCTGTTTAATTAAATAGATATTTTAAAAATCTTAACTTAACCCTTTTAATAAACTAATCAAGTTAAGTTAGACCTTAAATAAACCAGGCCATAAGCCTCTGAAAAGCCGTCAAACGTATTTACACCGTTAGAATGAAATATATCATGAGTTCAAATTAACATGGGTCAACAAAGACAAGTAGTTGATCCACCAAGTCATTCTAGCTTGTTGGTATATTTGGACCATTTTTTGGCCAGTGTAGCTTCAATATGGTTTTTTTTGGTAAATGGTGTTGTGTGGAATGTGATTAAAAATAAATATAAAAAACAGTTGCCAAGTTCCACCAAAAATATAAAAACCTTGTAACCAGTTGTAGTGAGCAAGGGTCGATCCACAGAGAACTAATTCAATTAACATTATTAATCCAATTCCTAAATTAAACTCTGATGAAAATTAAACAGTAAAATTAAAAAAGGGGTTTTGTTAATTAAAGCTAACAAAAGAAATTAAACTTAAACCCAAACAGTAAACACAAATTGAATTATTAAGTTAAAGATATTGGTTAAGAGATGAAATCCACTACTAGATTTATATGATTATGCTAACTTACATACTCTTTATACCAACATGATCAATTATGTTTGTAACACCCCAAATTTCCTATCTCTTAAACAATAATTTTGACAGCTAACAGAATTTTACTGTTTAGTAATTTCTGGATGCTGTAAAATTATTTTGTTTATTCCGTCAGCGTATTTGATCGTTTTGAGTGATTTACTCCGTGTCGGAAAATAATAATTTTTCGGGCCGGGAAAAATCTTTCTGTATTTATTTCTCTTGACTGTTAATTATTTTTAACAATCTGACTTGATTTTCATACGTTTTCTAATTTTTGTGATTTTATGTGTGATTTTGAATTTTTTTCTGTTTGTGGGTCCCACGAGGTGTTTGTGGGCCAAGGTGACCATACGTAGGCCCAGGTGGGTCCCGCAAAGTGAAAATTTTTTTACGCATAGAAAAATTTATACTGTTTAGACGGAGACAGGGGATCTTACTAAACTTGAATCTGAAAACAGTTTTAGAAATTTTCTTGTATTGTATTTAATTTATCGGGTGATAAAAATACAGTAAATATATTCTTTCGTGGGGTTTTTAGTAGATAAAAATAGAAATTATATTGCTTAAGTCAACACTGGTGGTTTGGATATCTACTATTGATTTAATTAACGGTTAAGAAATAAATTTAATAAAGAAGCATTGTTCAATCACCATTGATTTAATCAATGATGTGAGAATAAACTTAATTAGGCAAGCTTCAATATCAACCGTAGATTTAATCAACGGTGTAAAATTAATTATACAAAGTGGCCATTTACAACCATTGGATTTAGAGTTGATCAATGGTGGAGATTTGGTCTTAAAAAGTGACAAAGACTATTTATGACCATTAGATGAAGAATTAATTAAAGGTGGAGATTTGGTCTTAAAAAGTAGCAAAGACTAATTATGACCCTTGGATTAAAAGTAAGAAGAAGCAATCTTGACCCTTTATTTTGGAGACACATCTAATGGCTAGAATTTAAAGGAGAAGGATCTAATGGCTTAGATTTAGTCTTCTAAATCAAAAGTCTACCTAAATCCTAACCATTGAATTAATCAATGGCTAGAAATGCTTCAAATAATGGCCTAATTAACAAGCCAAGTAAACTAAATTAAATGTTAAATTGTTATAATCTAATTCTTAATTAAATATCCTAATTTTAATTAGAGATTATAATATATGAAATAATATGTCTAATTAATTAGTTATGTAATTAGAAAATTAGTTAAGATTGATTAGGAAACTTAATCTAATGAATTAACTAATCAATTAGCAAGTAATTATGACAACTTTGGAGTGCATGATGAAGGGGGGACGGTTTTGGAGTGTTAGGAAGGAGGAGATATGTTTAGACATGCTTGTATAGCCTTTTTAGGCCAAAGAAAAAGATGACAAAGTGGAAGACTTTCACAGTGCATCGATGATAGCCTTCAATTATGCCAAATGAATTCATATCTCTCCATTCTTTCACTCCCACGGCAGCAGCACCTTTGGTCACACTCTCCATATTCATTTTTCTACTTCACCAAAAAGCCTCCATCTTATTCTCTTAAAATCCCAAGAACTAAGCAACCATTTTTCCTTCCATTTTCTCTCCATTGGTTCGATCTCTACACCCAAATATACTATCCATCACCTATAATTTTCACTCATCATTTCCTAAAGCTAAACACCATTCTAAACACTTTTCATTTAGAAAGTTTTCCCAAAATCCCACTCTAAGTGCTTCAAAATCCCACTTTTACCTTACTTTCCTAGAGATAAACTTTGGTTTTTATGGTTTAAATTCATGTTTATGATTTTTTAAGCCATGATTGTTCCATGGTTTGTTTAATTTAATCCAACCATAGATCTTGAATCCTTACCTTATTCTAAACAACTTTCATGTTGAAGACTTTCTCTAAATTTTTCATCTTGAAGGACTTTTACTAAGATCAAGTTCTAGAATTCTTGTTGGTGAAGTGTAAGGAAACTTCATTTATTCTTTTCTTTTTCATGATCTAAACCATGTTTGATCCATGGTTCCTCTTAATTAAGCTTAGTATACTAATTTCTATGTATTTTGTTTTGTATTTGAGAAGCCCTTGGTGGTGAAGGACTTGGAAAGAGAAGCAAAACAAAGAGTTTTTGAGGATCTTCAAGAGGTAAGAGAGAGATCCATCTCACCAACCAATTATGGTGGTGGGAGATGGTCTTATATTTGATGAATTGTGAATTCATGTGAGAATTCCAATCCATGGTCATGTAATAATTAATTGTGTGTTTATGAGCTTTGCTTTATTTTCTTGTGCCTTGATTATTTTGTCTATACTTAATATGCTTTGCATGATTTTATGGCTTTGATAGTATACTTATAATATGCATGATGAGTATATGGCATGTTTGTGATATTTATGATGAAATATATATATGTATGCCATGATGTGTAGATGGAAAGAAAATTGATCTTGGTTCCAATGGTCAAGGAAGAGTTACGGTTTTGATGCCCTTGATTTGGGTCAATGTTGAAAATTTTCAAGAACAAGGAAATTAAATTTTGATCCTTAGAACAATGAGAATTTCGGCCAAGACACCTCAAAATAGGTGTTTACAAATTAATATGTTATGGAAGAATAAAATTGGATTGATTTGAGGAGTATGGAAAATGAACTAAAGGTTTGTTTTTTTTTAGAAAACATGAACATAAATTTTAGAATGAAATTTTATTGATTTATTTTGTGTAGAAACAAGAATGGAATTTATTTAAGTTAGAAGAAAAATATTTCATGGTTCCAATGACCATCTATAAGGTTTTGATAATTTAGAAAAAATATTTTGATGCTATGAAATACAAGAATTTTCAAATAAGAATTTTTGAAAAGGGAATTAAGTGTTATAAATTAAGTGAAGTGAAATTTTCATAAATAAAAGAAAAAGAAGATTGAAAGTATTGAACCTCAAATTAATTTAAAAAGAATCAATTTTTAGAAGTGATTTAGAAAAAGTGATTTTGAGACAATATATATTAAGGAAAAGATTTTTGACTAAGAATGAAAAAGGATTTGCAAATAAAAGTGAAAATGAATTTGAACAAATGGGTTTGTTATATGACCAATCGGTACTTTGGTTTTGAAAATAAAACTTTAATGATTTTATTTGTGTAAAACCATATCAATTTAAAAGAAAAAAATATTTTGATAATTTTTCAAATAGTAATGCCTAAATTTTGATGAAACAAAGTAATTTTTCAAGTGAAAATATAATTGATTTAATACAAGAAATTTGAAAAGGGAATCAGAGTATTTTACTCACTTGAAAAATTAAGTTTTGTAAACGAAAATATTTTCAAACTTCAATTTATTTTGAAGTAGGTTAATTTGGAAATGATTTGGGAAAAAATGGAGAATATAATGGTATTTTGAGAATTTACTCAAGTATAACTTATTTTCAAGTTTTGAAGTACGTTTAGAAATTTTATGATTTGAAACATTGATTTATATCAATAGAAAGGTAATTTTGTGGATTATATTTGAAAAAAAATTTCTTGAGTAAAGAAACGTGGAAAAAGATTTTCTTGAGTAAGAAAATGTGAAAAATGAAGTACAAAGTCATAATATTTTGAAAAAGATGAAATGGAATTTTTGAAGGTTAAGAAATATTTTTCGTAATAAAATTGTGGTGAAAAATGATTTACATATCTTAAAAACGATTTAGAATATAGTAAAATATTCCTATGCGATTTAAAATATGTTAAAATATTTCTACGTGATTTGAATTACGCTTAAATATTTTACGTGAGTTTAAATATTTGACATACTGTTGAAAAATCACTATGTGATTTAAAAGTAATAGAATATTTTTACGGTATTGTGAAAATATAACAGAAATGTTTCAGAATTTTGAAAACGTAACAGAAGTATTACGATATTTTGAAAACGTAACAGAAACATTTTGGAATTGTGAAAACATAATGAAAATGTTGCGCAATCTTGTGAAAATATGGCAAAAGTGTTTTATAACTATGAAAACATGATAACATGATTTCGTATAATTACTGTTGAACCAGTGTATGGACACTGTATGAGAAAATGACGTGTTTTGC
This sequence comes from Ormosia semicastrata, assembly GCA_029884595.1. Taxonomy (NCBI): domain Eukaryota; kingdom Viridiplantae; phylum Streptophyta; class Magnoliopsida; order Fabales; family Fabaceae; genus Ormosia; species Ormosia semicastrata. The sequence goes on along the minus strand of JAQQTO010000046.1, from coordinate 6,767,536 downwards.
CTATGACTGGTATTTGGTGCATTTTGTATGCATTGGAAAGAGATGCCTGTGAATGGATTTGGTGCATTATACATGCATTGAAAAAGTATGCGTTGAAGCTTATGATATAAATTGAACAAATAAAATTGAAAAGATTTGGCCCTTTGGGGTTGGACTTGCACTGATATATTCGTGTATTGTATAAAATATAGCTAATAGCTATTATGGCCCTTGTGGTTGAAGAGGGAATGAGAATTGATAGTGAGGTCTATGATGGATCTTAGGGCGTCGAGTAATGCGACGTCGACCGATGGACGGTGGCGAGTACCACAATGCCACTTGGCGATGCGATCCGTTGCAACGCATTGACGATACCCGACAAGAACAAGATTCTTTTCAACGACCGGGAGATTGTCTTTGGGCTAAGGTGACACAATTAACCGTAGCATTCTTCTCGAAATTGTGAAAACCTCCATGGAGTTGTTTTTGATAAAATGAGTCTTTGTGCATATGCATAAATCTGAGCATTTATATCTGTGTGATATATTAATTGAGGAATATTAGTTATTGGCTATGACAATTGTTTTGAGTACTTGGATGATGATTGAACTGATAAATAATTAGATGATGATAGTTGATTAATGCTGATAGCATGATTATGGTATGATCTATTTGTATGATATAGCTATTTGTGTTATCTCTGTGCTGCCATATTGGTATTGGTGTAGGTGATCTCACCTCTTTGTTATACTGTTTTGCTGTGTCTGTACTGTTAAAATCAAATAATAGAAAGATCGAGTTGTCTTAGACATAACGGGCGATGGATACTCTGAGATTGGTGACAACAATAAGGAGTGGACATTCAAGACTCGAAGGTGTGCAGTGTTGACAAAGAAACAGATGTCTGATGCATCAAGATGGACAGAAAAAGGAATAAGTATGTTAAAGTTTCTTGTTAGTGTTGTACCGTGCTATTAAGTAGGACCCGTCATGGGGTTTGCTACTGTCAAAAAGAAAAAAAAATAAGTCTGTTAATTTTATATTTCTCTTTAAATTGTGATATTAATTGGTGTCAATATTGCATAATGAATAATTGAAATATGATTTTCAATATTACCTAATATTTTCAGTAAATTTACGTTTCAGTAAAGAAGAAATTTTGAAACCCATCTTTTATAACTCAAACTTTGTGCGAACTTATTTTCAGATTATGAGTCGGAAGTCAGAAATGTGATGCCCTAGCTAGGTTGTTACATTAGTTGGTATCAGAGCACAGTTTGAGTCTTTTAGGGTTTGTGATTAGGTCTATTTTGCTTGTGTTGTGTTCTCTGTGTTTGTTTTTCGAAAGGAAATAATGTTATTTATAATGGATATTAGATCCATTGTATTTCGATCTGCACGCCTCGAAAAAAAAAAAGGAATGGCTCGGGATAGTTATACTTGTGTGGAAGTGAAACATGTTACTAGTAATGCAGTTGCAGCTACGGGAGCAACGTGAGCAATGTGGAAAGATGACTGCACGAACAAATGATCGCTGTTCAGTGGAAACTGGAAGTTGAAGTTTAGGATCTAATGGAAGAGAATCGGTCTTGGAATATAAGATTTCGTAATTTTGGAACTTGATATTTTTTTAGGATATTGAGAAAGTAATTGATTTCGACGGAAGATGAATTTACAACCATTGAGGAAACCAAAAGCAATAAGTGATGTGAAAGAAAGTATTTAAATGAAGGAATGTACGTCAAGAAAATAATTTACGGAAAAGTTGGACACATTTTCAAAGAGTATAATCTCTGATGCGTTCTTTGAAAATAGAGTTTTCTATTAGTAAAAATTTTAGATAGTAAGGAAAGTTGTTACTCTGAATGGAACGGTAGTGTTCTGAGCGGAAGATTTAAAAAAATGGAGATTGCGTCATTGGAACTAATTTTATAAATCATACTGAATATTTCTGTGAGTGACCTATTCTTTATAACATATGATTGAGTAGATCAATTATATGTTAGAGTTATTCGTTATCCTCTGATTTGTTTACTTCTGTTTCTATTCTTAGCTGATCGAGCTATTCAAGTTATTCAAATTGTTGTGGATCAAATCTTTGTATTAGTTTAATCTGTTGTGTTAGTTTGATCTGTTTCATAAACAGACGTGGTCTTTGAAAATGGATTGGTTATTTTCCAACTATATCCAATGAGATTATTTCAACAGAGTGTGAGTAATCCAGAGAAAAATCATTTTTGAAAATCGGGTTACATCCAATTCTTTGTTGGATATGTTCGATAACGGTTCAATTCGTTTTGTTATCTTTCATGATGTTTTCTTTCATCTCCTGCAACTGAAGGAATATCTTGCAAGAAAGGATATTTTTATATTTGTATCCGTGTTAACGTATCTGAGTAACGCAGCAGAAGCGTGGTGAATTCTTCAAAAGATTGGAACAATTCTTCTATGGGAAAATTTAAGATGGTAATGGAAAATCGTAGAAAAAAATTTACAGAAGTATCTGGTATCGTGCTGAGGAAAGGAGAATTCGGTTAGTGAGACATTTCCTGTTAAAAGCAAGAATCTAGAATATGTAGTGATACGAGGATAATGAAATTTTAAGTAATACATTACATTAGTTGAACATTACATTACATTAGTTGAAAGTTATCTGAGAAATATTACTCTAGGCATGATTGAAGATTGGTTGTCGTTATGTTGATATCAGAGATATGAAATTTTTTTTTTCTGGAGTAACATTCAACATATTCAGTAATAACCAACAAAATCTCTATGATAGGAGTCTGAGATATCTGTTTGATCAGGAGAAGTTGAACATCAGCAAAGAGATTTTGTGGGATTAGAATAATATAGCAAGATGTAAGAGAGAAGCTTCATGAACCGGAGAATAAGATAAAAGAGTAATATTTATATTTATTCTAAGGGTGTGAAATCATGGTTCTTAAATTTCGAGGACGAAATTTCTTTTTAGAGGGAGTATTGTAACATCCCAAATTTCTATCTCTTAAACAATAATTTTGACAACAATGTAATTTTCTTGTTTAGTAATTTCTGGATCTTTGTAAAATTATTTTATTTATTCCGTCAACAGTATTTGATCATTTTGAGTGATTTATTCGTGTCGGAAAATAATAATTTTCGGACCGGGGAAAATCTTTCTGTATTTATTTCTCTTGACTGTTAATTATTTTTAACAATCTGACTTGATTTTCATACGTTTTCTAATTTTTGTGATTTTATGTGTGATTTTGAATTTTTTTCTGTTTGTGGGCCCCACGAGGTGTTTGTGGGCCCAGGTGACCATACGTGGGCCCAGGTGGGTCCCGCAAAGTGAAAATTTTTCTACGCATAGAAAAATTTATACTGTTTAGACGGAGACAGGGGATCTTACTAAACTTGAATCCGGAAACAGTTTTAGAAATTTTCTTGTATTGTATTTAATTTATCGGGTGATAAAAATACAGTAAATATATTCTTTCGTGGGGTTTTTAGTAGATAAAAATAGAAATTATATTGCTTAAGTCAACACTGGTGGTTTAGATATCTACCATTGATTTAATTAACGGTTAAGAAATAAATTTAATAAAGAAGCATTGTATAATCACCATTGATTTAATCAATGGTGTGAGAATAAACTTAATTAGGCAAGCTTCAATATCAACCGTAGATTTAATCAACGGTGTAAAATTAATTATATAAAGTGGCCATTTACAACCATTGGATTTAGAGTTGATCAATGGTGGAGATTTGGTCTTAAAAAGTGACAAAGACTATTTATGACCATTAGATGAAAAATTAATCAAGGGTGGAGATTTGGTCTTAAAAAGTAGCAAAGACTAATTATAACCCTTGGATTAAAAGTAAGAAGAAGCAATCTTGACCCTTTATTTTGGAGACACATCTAATGGCTAGAATTTAAAGGAGAAGGATCTAATGGTTTAGATTTAGTCTTCTAAATCAAAAGTCTACCTAAATCCTAACCATTGAATTAATCAATGGCTAGAAATGCTTCAAATAATGGCCTAATTAACAAGCCAAGTAAACTAAATTAAATGTTAAATTGTTATAATCTAATTCTTAATTAGATATCCTAATTTTAATTAGAGATTATAATATATGAAATAATATGTCTAATTAATTAGTTATGTAATTAGAAAATTAGTTAAGATTGATTAGGAAACTTAATCTAATGAATTAACTAATCAATTAGCAAGTAATTATGACAACTTTGGAGTGCATGATGAAGTGGGGGGTTTTTGGAGTGTTAGGAAGGAGGAGACATGTTTAGACATGCTTGTATAGATAAATTTTTTTAGGCCAAAGAAAAGATTTATGAAAAGTGGAAGACTTTGTGATCATGTGATAGCCTTCAATTATGCCAAATGAATTCATATCTCTCCATTCTTTCACTCCCACGGCAGCAGCACCTTTGGTCACACTCTCCATATTCATTTTTCTACTTCACCAAAAAGCCTCCATCTTATTCTCTCAAAATCCCAAGAACCAAGCAACCATTTTTCCTTCCATTTTCTCTCCATTGGTTCGGTCTCTACACCCAAATACACTATCCATCACCTATAATTTTCACTCTCATCATTTCCTAAAGCTAAACACCATTCTAAACACTTTTCATTTAGAAAGTTTTCCCAAAATCCCACTCTAAGTGCTTCAAAATCCCACTTTTACCTTACTTTCCTAGACATAAACTTTGGTTTTTATGGTTTAAATTCATGTTTATGATTTTTTAAGCCATGATTGTTCCATGGTTTGTTTAATTTAATCCAACCATAGATCTTGAATCCTTACCTTATTCTAAACAACTTTCATGTTGAAGACTTTCTCTAAATTTTCCATCTTGAAGGACTTTTACTAAGATCAAGTTCTAGAATTCTTGTTGGTGAAGTGTAAGGAAACTTCATTTATTCTTTTCTTTTTCATGATCTAAACCATGTTTGATCCATGGTTCCTCTTAATCAAGCTTAGTATACTAATTTCTATGTATTTTGTTTTGTATTTGAGAAGCCCTTGGTGGTGAAGGACTTGGAAAGAGAAGCAAAACAAAGAGTTTTGAGGATCTTCAAGAGGTAAGAGGGAGATCCATCTCACCAACCAATTATGGTGGTGGGAGATGGTATTATATTTGATGAATTGTGAATTCATATGAGAATTCCAATCCATGGTCATGTAATAATTAATTGTGTGTTTATGAGATTTGCTTTATTTTCTTGTGCCTTGATTATTTTGTCTATGCTTAATATGCTTTGCATGATTTTATGGCTTTGATAGTATACTTATAATATGCATGATGAGTATATGGCATGTTTGTGATATTTATGATGAAATATATATATGTATGCCATGATGTGTGGATGGAAAGAAAATTGATCTTGGTTCCAATGGCCAAGGAAGAGTTACGGTTTTGATGCCCTTGATTTGGGTCAATGTTGAAAATTTTCAAGAACAAAGAAATTAAATTTTGATCCCTAGAACAATGAGAATTTCGGCCAAGACACCTCAAAATAGGTGTTTACAAATTAATATGTTATGGAAGAATAAAATTGGATTGATTTGAGGAGTATGAAAAATGAACTAAATGTTTGTTTTTTTTAGAAAACATGAACATAAATTTTAGAATGAAATTTTATTGATTTATTTTGTGTAGAAACAAGAATGAAATTTATTTAAGTTAGAAGAAAAATATTTCATGGTTCCAATGACCATCTATAAGGTTTTGATAATTTAGAAAAAATATTTTGATGCTATGAAATACAAGAATTTTTAAATAAGAATTTTTGAAAAGGGAATTAAGTGTTATAAATTAAGTGAAGTGGAATTTTCATAAATAAAAGAAAAAGAAGATTGAAAGTATTGAACCTCAAATTAATTTAAAAAGAATCAATTTTTAGAAGTGATTTAGAAATATAAAGGAAAATGTTTGTAACTTAAAATTTCTAACAGAGAATTTATTTATTGGGTTTTGAAAAACGTTAGGAAATTTAAAAATTAAGAAACAATAATTAAAACAACTCAATATGATTTTGTAGGACTAGATCAATAAAAAGTGATTTTGAGACAATATATATTAAGGAAAAGATTTTTGACTAAGAATGAAAAAGGATTTGCAAATAAAAGTGAAAATGAATTTGAACAAATGGGTTTGTTATATGACCAATCAGTACTTTGGTTTTGAAAATAAAACTTTAATGGTTTTGTTTGTGTAAAATCATATCAATTTAAAAGAAAAAAATGTTTTGATAATTTTTCAAATAGTAATGCCTAGATTTTGATGAAACAAAGTAATTTTTCAAGTGAAAATATAATTGATTTAATACAAGAAATTTGAAAAGGGAATCAGAGTATTTTACTCACTTGAAAAATTAAGTTTTGTAAACGAAAATATTTTCAAACTTCAATTTATTTTGAAGTAGGTTAATTTGGAAATGATTTGGGGAAAAATGGAGAATATAATGGTATTTTGAGAATTTACTCAAGTATAACTTATTTTCAAGTTTTGAAGTACGTTTGGAAATTTTATGATTTGAAACATTGATTTATATCAATGGAAAGGTAATTTTGTGGATTATATTTGAAAAAAATTTCTTGAGTAAAGAAAGCGTGGAAAAAGATTTTCTTGAGTAAGAAAATGTGAAAAATGAAGTACAAAGTCATAATATTTTGAGAAAGGATGAAATGGAATTTTTGAAGGTTAAGAAATATTTTTCGTAATAAAATTGTGGTAAAAAATGATTTACATATCTTAAAAATGATTTAGAATATAGTAAAATATTCCTATGCGATTTAAAATATGTTAAAATATTTCTACGTGATTTGAATTACGCTTAAATATTTTACGTGAGTTTAAATATTTGACGTACTGTTGAAAAATCACTATGTGATTTAAAAGTAATAGAATATTTTTACGGTATTGTGAAAATATAAAGAAATGTTTCGAATTTTGAAAACGTAATGTGTTAGTGTTACGATATTTTGAAAACGTAATGTAAATATTTTGGAATTGTGAAAACATAATGAAAATGTTGCTAATCTTGTGAAAATACTGAAAGTGTTTTATAACTATGAAAACATGATAACATAATTTCGTATAATTATCGTTGAACCAGGTGTATGGACAATTGTATGAGAAAATGACGCGTGTTTTGCCTATGACTGGTATTTGGTACATTTTGTATGCATTGGAAAGAGATGCCTGTGAATGGATTTGGTGCATTATACATGCATTGGAAAAGTATGTGTTGAAGCTTATGATATAAATTGAACAAATAAAATTGAAAAGATTTGGCCCTTTGGGGTTGGACTTGCAGACCGATATATTCGTGCATTGTATAAAATATAGCTAATAGCTATTATGGCCCTTGTGGTTGAAGAGGGAATGAGAATTGATAGTGAGGTCTATGATGGATCTTGGGGCGTCGAGGGGCGGCGGTCGACCAATGGACAATTGCGAGTACCACATGTGCCACTTGGCGATGCAGTCCGTTGCAACGCATTGACGATACCCGACAAGAACACGATTCTTTTCAACGACTGGGAGATTGTCTTTGGGCTAAGGCTGACAATTAACCAGAGCATTCTTCTCGAAATTGTGAAAACCTCCATGGAGTTGTTTTTGATAAAATGAGTCTTTGTGCATATGCATAAATCTGAGCATTTATATCTGTGTGATATATTAATTGAGGAATATTAGTTATTGGCTATGACAATTGTTTTGAGTACTTGGATGATGATTGAACTGATAAATGATTAGATGATGATAGTTGATTAATGCTGATAGCATGATTATGGTATGATCTATCTGTATGATATAGCTATTTGTGTTATCTCTGTGCTGCCATGTTAGTATTGGTGTAGGTGATCTCACCTCTTTGTTATGCTATTTTGCTGTGTCTGTACTGTTAAAATTAAATAATAGAAAGATCGAGTTGTCTTAGACATAACGGGCGATGGATACTCTGAGATTGGTGACAACAATAAGGAGTGGACATTCAAGACTCGAAGGTGTGCAGTGTTGACAAAGAAACAGGATGTCGATGCATCAAGATGGACGAGAAAAAGGAATAAGTATATTAAAGTTTCTTGTTAGTGTTGTACCGTGCTATTAAGTAGGACCCGTCATGGGGTTTGCTACTGTCAAAAAGAAAAAAAAATAAGTCTGTTAATTTTATATTTCTCTTTAAATTGTGATATTAATTGGTGTCAATATTGCATAATGAATAATTGAAATATGATTTTCAATATTACCTAATATTTTCAGTAAATTTACGTTTCAGTAAAGAAGAAATTTTGAAACCCATCTTTTATAACTCAAACTTTGTGCGAACTTATTTTCAGATTATGAGTCGGAAGTCAGAAATGTGATGCCCTAGCTAGGTTGTTACATTAGTTGGTATCAGAGCTAGGGTGTTACAATGTTCTTATGTAATTGTGAGATAAATCTCTTGTTTTCCTTAAGTTTCGATTAATTCAGCAACCGCTCAAATCAAACCCTAACCATTAGTTATTTGTAAAGCAACCGCTCTTACACCTACCTAATGATTGCATTAAGAATTAGAAAACTAATCACACTAAGATCTAATCAAACACTGGGATTAAATTACTTAGATCATATGTCTCACTAGTCATACCACCGCAACCGCGCATAGCAATCCTAGTTTTACCACTCTTGAAATTTGGCAAGAATATAAAAACCTTTATATTGATTTAAGAACAGAAACATATGAATAAAAATATAATTGTATTGATATAAAGAAATATGCAAGAATCACATAATCAAAACTAGAGTTTCATCCTCCCTTAACCAATCAAGAAGTTTAGCCACACATGGCAAATTCAAAAACAGAAGAAAAATTAAAAGAAAACATTGTTCAGAACAAAAGAAGAAAAGAAAAACTAAAGATCAAACTAGTTTCCAAGGCTTGAGAGTGATTGATCTTTGATCGCTCGAATCCGAGTCTCAAATCCTCAATCGAATCCTTCCCCTTCTTGGTCTTCGTGTTTCTCTCAGTTTCCTTGACGGCTCTCTCTGTCCAGATCTCTCTAGGGACTCTAAGCAACCCTATTTATAGGTTTGGGAACCTAATTTAGCATTAAAACACGAAATTAAACTTCTGAGTCGATGACACGGGCCGTGTCATATTACACGGCCCAACCCGTGTTCAATTGATAATGATTCCCACTATTCCAAAGTCAGAGAAGAACACGGCCCACCCCGTGTCATATGACACGGGCCGTGTTCTCGGCAAGGCTTGAAATTGACTCTTCCTCGTGAAGTCGAGAGAAGTACACGGCCTACCCCGTGTCATTTGACACGGCCGTGTTCTTCAAAATCTTCTAGTCTTCAAACTCGAATAATACACGGCTTACCCTGCGTGTCATTTGACACGAGCCGTGTTGATCATTTTCTTCTAATCCAGCTTTGATTCTTCATGAATGCCCTTCTTCCTTTGCTTCTAGGAGTTGATACTGATTCCCTTAAGTCTCTTAACTCTCTTCTCAATAGTTCAATACCAATGGACTCCATTACTCATAGATCTCCTGAAAATCACAATACGTTTATGAGTGTTTATAACCACATTTAAGCATAGTTTCGCAATAAACATCCAAAGACAACTCTAAATTAGAAACTTAGCTAAATGTCAACAATTAAGCACATTTAGAATCCGATTAGATCAAACAAAGAACATAAAAGAGCTGAAATTAATAACAGATCAGTAAACAATTCAATATGTTTATAAATCATCATAGCATATCTTCTCCTTCAATAGCCATTTTATTATAAAATAGCTACGCTTTATAAATATGCTACTGTAACCAATATATATATATATATATAAATGCTACACCATTGTTGTTAAAGAATGCGACACTTACGATGACTTGCGGAAAATCCTTGTGATGACACTCTGATGAAGATCTCCTTGGGCAGCAACCTCGCTCAAACTTCCAAGTCGCACTTCAAATTTATCATCAAGAAGTATACTGCTTGCTTGGACATCTCTTCAAAAATCAAAAGTAGATTTTCAATAACTTGCAGCACTGTAAAAGTTTTTACAGGCGTCCACAATGCCTCACTTTACACATTGTTGACAAGGAACTTATATTTAAAAGTGACACAACTGTAAGTAGCTCACTTTAGGAAACAACTCAAAGGTATTTTGGGCAGCATACTAGCATTTGAATTCACAAAACATATCTATCAGTATCACTGGCTTTGCATACCGTAGGACAAGAAGAAAAAAGGTTAGCTTTATTTCCATGTAAAATTGAACATAACTAAGAGATCGGTATATATTTATTTTCATCTGTGCCAATAAATTGTCCCAGTTTTTAAGCTTCAAAGGCACCATGATGAAAAAGAAGAGAAAATCCGCATATTTCGATGACTTAAATTCAATTCCATGACATAATCATATTTTTCAAATCATCATGAGACAACCTTAAGAGTCTAGGTTACGTTTGGTAGTACCTGTGAACTAGGGGAGGGCTGCACTCATGTAGGTAAGATAGGCCTTCAGCGGCTCCTATTGCAATTTTCAAACTCGTGATCTAATCCAGAGACTGTAATTTATCATCTGAACATGTGACTCTGTGCAAGGAAGTATCCAAATCTCCATTTGGCATATACTTAAATTATACATTTCTCATGCTCATTCTCCAAGCAGTGTCCCAAGAGTGGGACCAATCTTGCATGTGAAACCTTGCTTAATAGTCCCAATTCCACCATGTATGATTCTTTCTTAAATAAACTTAAATTGACCTTTTTTACAATCGCAGTTACTCCACCTTCCTAGGTTCCCCAGAAGAGGTCTCCAGAATGACCGTGTTTGATTATATTTGCTTCAGCGAAGTTACCAATCAAATGGAGCATTTGCTCAAAAGTAAATGATTCTCCCATGCCAGCTCCATAGACAGGATCCTTAGGAGGTGTAGGACTTACCACTTCTGGAACAGGCCCCACATGTGCTGTCACCCTTTGAATTGCAATGCTATTATGACTACCACATCGTTTTAGGAGCAGTATGAGGACCAATACCAGAAACACAATAAAGCCAAGCCCACCAAATACACCTGTCAGAATGAATATCACTCGTTTGTTGTTCCTGGACTCAGAATCTTGCAAGGGCGATTGCTTTGTTTCTTGGGCACCGGGACTAAAGGGTAAACTTCTCTGAACATAAAACACCCTACAATCCCCAAAATCCCTCTGGTTTGGAATCATATGTAGGCAACTTCGAGCAAGAGTAACATTACTAAAACCACCAACTTGCACCTCACCTTGGAAATAATTACCGGACAAATCAATTATTCTAAACTTGCTAAGCAAATTATTCAAGATCCATAGAACAAATTGTTTGAGAGATTGAAGGTGGTACCAGTATAACTATATTACTTGAACTCGTGAATTTTGGCAGGGGACCAGTGAGGTTGTTGCTGGATACATCAAGAAAGTGCAAGCTGGGCCCTGACCACAATGTAGCAGGAAGAGCACCACCAAACGTGTTCTCACTGAGAATGAGAATTTGAAGCTTAAAAAGCTTAGAAAACAAAACATCAGGCAATGACCTTGTTAGCAAACCAATCATTAAGAGAGTGTACACTAGGAGGAATAAACAAGTAGTAGGGGATCAAAACTACTAATAGGGTGGTTATTCTGATATGGGGCAGTTATTCTGTTACAATAACTGTTAGTTGATTACAAATAGAGAGGGGTCCTGCGGAGGCAAACTAACATGTTTTTAAGTGGAAAGGAAGGTTTAGGAGAACGAGGACCTCTCGAATTTCCTTGGGTATTCAGATTGGCCTATGATTGCCATTTATGATCAATTCTTGTAAATCTTTTATGATTCTTTCTCCTTCTGGTTGATACAGAAAGAAGAGTTTATCAATAAAATACTAATTTCTTCTCTAAATTCTACTCCACTTCTATCAACTGGTATGAGAGTTCCCAAATCCTGGGAGTTTTTCATGGCTTTTACGAGAATGGAGGCTAGACTCGATGCTGTGGAGAGGGGAGTGGAAGCTTGGGGATGCCAAGCAGAGGAGGAACGTGAAATCCAAGAAGCTAGGAGAGAGCCATTAGAAGCAATAACTAAGAAAATAGAGAAAATGGTTGAAGAAATTCTGAGGCTGGTGAAAGGCTTCCAACGAGGAGACCCATCTTTTGGGAATCGGTCAAACAATTCTGAGCATAAAGAAGAAAGATAGGTTGGGGGTCCAATGATTGAGGGTCCAATATTTGAGGAAGCAGAAAATCGATGGAGGAAACTCGATATTCCTCTGTTTTCTGGTGAAGACGCATACGGGTGGGTGAATAGGAAAAAAAGGTATTTTCAGGTGAAGGAGGTGACGAAGGAAGAGTGGTTGCGAGCGGTAATGATGGCCATGGAAGGTCGTGGGCTGAGTTGGTTTCAATGGTGGGAATCTTGCACATAAAATGCTTCTTGGGAGTCATTCCGCATTGTTGTGATAAGAAGGTTCCAGCCATCAATGATGCAGAATCCATATGAGACTCTTCTTGGGTTGAAACAGAATGGATCTGTAGAGGAGTTTATGGAAGCTTTTGAATTGTATGCAGGACCTCTGAAGAATATTGATCAAGAATACCTCCGCAAAATTTTCTTGAACGTGTTGAGAGAGGAAATTTGAGCAGAGTTGAAGTTGCACTCGGTGGGAACGCTATTTGAATTAATAGATTTAGTTCAGTTGATTGAAGAAAAAAATTGGGCATTGCATAAAGGAGAGGTATGAGGAAATTCGAATATGGGAGGGAATTTCAGAGGGTTTCAATCAGCTAGAACAACTTCAGTGGAGGGACAACAACCAGTATTGGTTCTATCTTCTATGTCCAATAGACTCAATCTGGCTATCAAAGCAACAGAGATCAATATTGTTTGAAGAGGGGAAAGAATTTTAGGCATTTATCCAAGGCTGAATGGCAAGAAAAGACTAAGAAATGGTTGTGTTTTCACTATGATGAGAAGTACAATCCAGAACATGTGTGTAAAAATAAGCAACTGCATGTCATGTTAATAGAAGAAGAAGGAGAAAATGAAGGTCAGAATGAGGAGTTAGAAATTCAAGAAATATTGGAGATGAAGGAGAAGGCTCTTCAGTTATCAATTCACAGCATTATGGGCTTAACTTCCAAAAAATCCTTAAAACTATAGGGGGAGGTGGAAGGAAGGAAAGTTATAGTTTTAGTAGATCGTAGGACATCCCATAATTTCATTTCAAATAAGATAGTACACGAGCTACAATTACTAATAGTGGAGACTCCACCATACTATGTGGAGGTTGGTGATGGACATAAGGTTAAGTGCAAGGAGGCTTGTCAAGGGATGTTGCTGTTGTTGCAAGGATTATAGATTAAGTAGGATTTCTTCCTATTTGGTTTAGGAGGTGTAGATGTGGTAATGGGTATGGAGTAGTCAGAAGGATTGAGAGAAATAACGGTAAATTTCAAAGATCTTACCTTAAAAATTGAAGAAAATGAGAGAACTTGAACTATTAGGAGAGAACCAGCCTTGTCTAAGAGAGCTGCTTTTCTTAAATTAATGCTGAAGGCACTAAAGAATTATGGACATTGATTTTATATTGAATATAAAGCTATAACAGGTCTATCTTTGTTTAATAATTTAATATTCATCATACATAATAAAAGAATAAAAATAAGAAATTAATTTGAAATAATTTAAAGTATATAAACTATAAGTAGAAAACATCAAAGAAAAATATAGATTAGAATTTTTTTTTGGTCAACAATTAGAATTTAGTTGTAAAAGCCCATTTTCATATCCTCTCTCCTTTCCTTTTCCAACTAGCCCTATTCCTAAGGTCCATACATCAGCCCAATTCCTTTCGTTTATGCACAATACATACACATTAAAAAATTAAGTGTTACCCATATGTTTGGATCTCACTATTCGCGGGGCGTATGAAGGCCTCAATGTGGCTTGGGAGATGGGTTTCAGGAAAATCTCTTTAGAAGTGGACTCTTGATAACTCCACAAAATGGAGTTATTACAATCTCAATTTGAATAGAAATGAGAGTGATGAGTGCAATTATCTTTCAGTCCTCATAAGAAATTATGCTTAAAGTGCACACTTCTTTCATGTCTTGAGCTGAGCTAACTTTCACATTGTCCAATTGCATTTCATGATGCTTAATGATTCATTTTAATGTAATAACTTGATTCTCGACTAATTGAATTTAATCTGTGGATTTTGAAGGGCAAAAGAAGCTTTGGAAAAGGACTATGGAGCAATGGACATGAAGAGCAAGTATCAAAAAAGGACAATAATAACTTTGGAAGAGAAGAATTGAAAGTAGGCATCCACGCATTATCGCGCGAAGGAATTCACGCACATGCGTGATGTACCTGTTTTTGAATCGAAAAGCTTACGCATGTGCGCAAGGAATTCACGCACATGCGTGGCGATTACCTGCTGTCTTGGGCCAGAAATTCTTACGCATGTGCGCAAGGAATTCACGCACGTGCGTGGACGACTGATGCTATTTTTTCTGATGCACGTGGTTCTCACTTGACCCAATATAAATAGATGGAAGGCAACCATTTTGGGGAATCAGTTTTTGGGGGACTATTTCATTAAGGAGGCCGACTCTTCTCCATTCTTTCTCGCTCTTTCCACCATTTTTGCAAGTGAGGGGCGTGGATCCAAGATCAAGGGAGTGAAGATTTATCCTCTCCATCTCCATGGATCTCTTGGTTTCTTCTTCCCTTTCTTCTTTGTTTTCATTTCTTTTCATGGGTAACTAAATCTCCATAGCTAGGGGAGATCTAGCTTGACCCAAACTTGATGTACATGGATCTTTGATTATTTGATGTTTAGTTCTGTCAATTGAGTGTTAATCTCTATGCTTAATGCTTCGTGACTTGATCAACCATAGATTGTTTTGTTGGGTATTTTGAGAATTGGAAAATTCCTCTTTACCTCTTGCTTCTTGAGTTTAGCACCATAATCTATCAATATCTAGGAATGGGTCTTGGTGATTATGTGGTTAATTTAGGAATCTCATGCGTAATCCTCTTAAATTACATGAAATTGACTAAGGAATTGGTAATTTGAGGTAATTGGGAGAGAGTTAATCCACCAAGGAATTGGGTTTTGGCTAATTCAGTGTTTTCCTTACCATTAATTGAGAGAATTAAACATAATTAATTGAATTACATGGAAGTTAAGGATGGGTCAAGTGAAAATCAACCCCTAGTGTTCTCATTCATTGATTTCATTTTATAACTCTTAATTCAAATTCTTCTAAAAATTAAGTTTAATTGCTCATTCCTTCAGTTTATCCTCTTAATGTTCTTTTTACAACCATCTCATTATAATAGTTAGTCTAGATAGTAATAGCCTAGTGAAATTGGTACTTAATATTAATCAATCCTCGTGGGAACGATACTCACTCACTCTTTATTACTTGTGCGACTCGGTATACTTGCCGAAGCCTCATCAAGTTTTTGGCGCCGTTGCCGGGGATTGAGTTAGTATTAATATCAAGTAGTATCTAGAATATTGCTACTTTAGACATTTTTTTTACATTGTTTAATTGTCATTTAGTTCTATTTTGTTTGCTTTCACTTTTTACTTTTGTTTTTTATGCGAGGTACCGTTAATCCGAGCTTTGCTTTTGATCCAGAAATTGAAAAGTCTGTTAAAAGAAATCGAAAAAGAACCAAAGCAAGGAAAAAGGCGAACAATCACCTATGGTGAGCGAAATAGACAACCAAACGAAGAACTCTTGGGGATTATTCCATCCCTACGGTTGATGGGCGTGTATCCGGTGTTGTGCCCCTCCTATTGAAGCCAACAATTTTGAGTCAAGACATCTCTTATTCAGTTGGTACAAAGAACAGTTTGGAGGTAATGATGATGAAGATCCTAACCTTCATATTTCCAATTTCTTGGATAATTGTGAAAACATAAAGATCAATGGAGCAACTGAGGATGCCATCAAGCTGAGACTGTTCCGGTATTCTGTGAGGGATAAAGCCAAACATTGGTTGCAGTCATTACCCAATGGGAGTGTCACTACATGGGATGACTTAGCCAATAAGTTCCTTGCACGATTTTATCCACCCTCAAGATACATGAAGATGAAGGGTGACATATCTTGCTTTGCACAAAAGGAGGGAGAATCACTACATGAGGCTTGGGAAAGATTCAAGGAGATGTTGAGGAAATGCCCGAATCATGGATTTGATGAATTTCAGACAATGCACATTTTCTACAACAACTTGAATCCGACCACAAGAAATATGGTTGATGCTTCGGCAAATGGTTCTCTTAATACCAAGACTCCAGAAGAAGCCAGACAATTAATTGAGGTCATTGCAGCAAATGAGTATCATACACCATATGGAAGGCTGACAGGGAAGCGTGGTGTTATGGAATTAGAGACTTTGGATGCTATCTTGGCCCAGAATAAGTTACTCTCTCAGCAAATGGCCAGCCTTACAAAACAATTTGGAAGCATGCAAGTGAACTCCATGAACTCTCAACCTCTAGTTTGTGACTTTTGTGGAGGAAACCATATGAATGGAGCTTGTGATGGGAGTGCTCCAATTCAAGAGCAGGCCAATTACATGGGAAATTTTTCCAGACCTCAAAACAGCCCTTATTCAAATACTTATAATCCAGGGTGGAGGAATCATCCAAACTTCTCATGGAATACGCAAGGAATGCCAAGGCCACCTCCTCCTCACCAACAACCTTCATCTGCATCTTCCTCACAACCTCAACAAGCAAAATCATCTGATCTTGAGAGCATTGTTAAAAGTCTTGCCTTGACCACTGACAGTTTCATGCAAGAGGCTAGATCCAATTTTAAGAATCAAGAAGCATCAATTAGAAGCTTGGAATCTCAAATTGGACAACTTTCTAGACAAATGGCTGAGCAATCACAAGGCACTTTGCCTAGTGATACTATTACAAACCCCAAGGAGCATTGTAAAGCTATCACTACAAGAAGTGGAAAAGTGATTGAGCCACAAGAAAGGAAGGATAAGTCGAGTAAGGAAGTTCAAGAGCAAGTGACTGATGAGATTCCTTTGGAAGATAAAGTGACCAAGGAGCTTAGTGAAGAGGACAAGTCTAAAGAGGAAAGTCCTAGAAATGAAAGAAGGAAGAGGAAAGATCTAGACTGGGACAGGCCATATGAACCTTCACCCTATGACAGAATTCCATATCCTCAAAGGTTGAAGAAGCAAGACCAAGAGAAGCACTTTGCTAGATTCTTAGACGTCTTCAAAAAGCTCCAAATCAACATTCCATTTGCAGAGGCATTGGAACAAATGCCCTCTTACGCAAAGTTTATGAAGGAATTGCTTTCTAAGAAAAGGAAATTGAAGGAGGATGAAAGAGTAGTGCTCACAGAAGAATGCAGTGCTATCATTCAAAGGAAATTACCCCCAAAACTCAAAGATCCGGGAAGCTTCAGTATTCCATGCACCATTGGTAATGTTACCATTGGTAAAGCTCTCTGTGATCTTGGTGCAAGCATTAATCTTATGCCTTTATCTATCTTGCACAAGCTTGGAATTAATGAGGTGAAGCCTACAATGGTTTCCCTTCAGCTAGCAGATCGATCAATTAAGTACCCTTACGGTATTGTGGAAGATGTGCTAGTGAAAGTGGACAAGTTCATATTTCCAGCTGACTTTGTTGTATTAGACATGGAAGAAGATGCAGAGATTCCACTCATACTTGGAAGACCATTCTTAGCCACTGGAAGAGCACTGATAGATGTACAACAGGGAGAGTTGATGCTAAGAGTTCAAGATGAAAAAGTCACTTTCAATGTGTTTGAGGCAATGAAGCACCCAATGGAAAAGGACCAGTGTTTTAGGGTTGATCTAATTGATTCTTTAGTGAATGAAGTGTTTCAAGAATCTATACCAAAAACACCACTTGAAACAGCCATGGTGCATTCCAAGACAATTAAAGAAGAAGATGTAGATCAAGAAGTAATGAAGTGCATTGAAGAGTTGGAAGCCCTGCCAATTGACACTAATGGGAAAAAGGTTGAAGAGTTGAAAAATGATAAGGTTGACAAGGAAGAACGTCCTAAGTTGGAATTGAAGCCGCTGCCTCCTACCCTCAAATATGGGTTTCTTGGTGATAACAACACCTATCCAGTGATTTTCAATGCTTCATTAAGTGAACTTGAAGAGGAGAAGCTTCTGAGGGTGTTGAGAGAGCATAAATCAGCGATTGGATGGACTATTAGTGATCTCAAAGGCATTAGTCCTTCAGTTTGCATGCACAAGATACTCATGGAGGACAACTACAAGCCAGTGGTCCAACCTTAGAGGAGACTTAATCCAACCTTGAAAGAGGTGGTTAAGAAGGAAGTAATGAAATTGTTTGATGCAGGCATTATCTACTCTATTTCAGATAGCCCATGGGTGAGTCCAGTTCAAGTTGTTCCTAAAAAGGGTGGCATGACAGTGGTGGTAAATGAGAAAAATGAACTCATTCCAACAAGAACTGTGACTGGATGGAGGATGTGCATAGATTACCGGAAACTCAATGATGCAACCAGGAAAGATCATTTTCCCCTTCCATTCATTGACCAGATGTTGGAAAGGTTAGCTGGCCACGCATATTATTGCTTTCTGGATGGTTATTCAGGTTATAACCAAATTGTGGTAGACCCAGCAGATCAAGAAAAGACAGCATTCACCTGCCCCTATGGGATATTTGCCTACCGGAGGATGCCTTTTGGTTTGTGCAATGCTCCTGCCACTTTTCAAAGGTGTATGTGTTCTATTTTTTCTGATATGCTGGAAAAATTCATTGAAGTGTTCATGGATGATTTTTCTATTTTTGGGTCCTCTTTTGATGTTTGCTTGTTTAATCTTTCATTAGTTTTAAAGAGATGTCAAGAAACTAATTTGGTTTTAAATTGGGAAAAGTGTCACTTTATGGTGCAGGAAGGGATAGTTCTTGGCCACAGGATCTCTTTCAAAGGCATTGAGGTTGATAGAGCAAAGGTGGACATAATTGAGAAGTTACCCCCTCCAACAAATGTCAAGGGGATAAGAAGCTTTCTTGGGCATGCAGGATTTTATAGAAGATTCATAAAGGATTTCTCAAAAATTGCTAAGCCTTTATGCAATCTATTAGCCAATAATGCACCATTTGTGTTTGATGATGCCTGTTTACATGCTTTCAATACCCTTAAAGAAAAGCTTGTTTCTCGCTCCCATAATTGTTGCCCCTAACTGGAATTTATCATTTGAATTGATGTGCGATGCAAGTGACTTTGCAATAGGGGCTGTTTTAGGGCAAAGGATAGATAGAGTTTTGCATGTTATCTATTATGCTAGTAGGGTGTTGAATGAAGCTCAAATAAATTACACCACAACTGAGAAAGAGTTGCTTGCCGTGGTTTTTGCTTTTGATAAATTTAGGTCTTATTTGATTGGGTCAAAAGTCATTGTATATACTGATCATTCTGCTTTAAAGTATCTTTTGAACAAACAAGAAGCAAAGCCACGATTGATTCGTTGGATTCTTTTGTTGCAGGAGTTTGATATAGAAATTAAAGACAAGAAAGGCACAGAAAATCTTGTAGCTGACCATTTATCAAGAATTGTGCAAAATGAGGAGGTGAAAAATTAACCTTTTCCCATCAAGGAAGAATTTCCAGATGAACAACTCTTGACTATTCAGAGCCTACCGTGGTTTGCAGATTTTGCAAATTTCAAAGCTGCTAGAGTTCTTCCCTTGAACATGAGTTGGCAACAAAGAAAGAAATTCTTACATGATGCCAGATTTTTTAGATGGGATGCACCATTTTTGTTCAAACAATGTGTTGATGGGATGTTAAGGAGGTGTGTACCTGAAGAAGAATTTGATAACATCTTGTGGCATTGTCATAACTCAGACTATGGAGGTCATTTCAGTGGGGATAGAACAGCAGCTAAGGTATTACAAAGTGGATTTTATTGGCCAACCCTCTTCAAGGATGCTAAATTGTTTGTGGAAAAATGTGATAAGTGCCAAAGAGCCGGGACCATTTCAAGAAAGCATGAAATGCCACTTAATAACATTTTGGAGGTTGAGCTTTTTGATGTTTGGGGCATTGACTTCATGGGTCCTTTTCCTTCTTCATTCTCCAATCTTTACATCTTGGTAGCGGTTGACTATGTATCCAAATGGGTAGAAGCCATACCTTCTCAAACCAATGATGCTAAAGTGGTGATTGGGTTTCTAAAGAAGAACATCTTTTCAAGATTTGGAGTACCTAGAGCACTAATTAGTGATGGAGGGAGCCATTTCTGCAATAAACAGTTAGAGGTTGTGTTGAGTAAATATGGAGTCTCACATCGTGTTGCAACTCCGTATCACCCGCAAACAAGTGGCCAAGTTGAGATTTCTAACCGCGAATTAAAGCGGATTTTGGAAAAAATGGTTGGGGCTTCAAGAAAAGATTGGGCCAGGAAAGTTGATGATGCATTGTGGGCTTACAGAACAGCTTTTAAAACACCAATTGGTATGTCTCCATATCAATTGGTGTATGGAAAAGCTTGTCATCTCCCTGTTGAATTAGAACATAAAGCCTTTTGGGCAACTAAGTTCCTTAACTTCGACCTGAAGGAAGCAGGTGAACAGAGGATGCTTCAGCTGAATGCGTTGGATGAAATGCGCCTACAAGCTTATGAGAATGCTAGAATATACAAGGAAAGAACCAAGAGATGGCATGATAAAAAGATAGCTTGGAGAACTTTTGAACCAGGACAACAAGTGTTACTCTTCAATTCAAGATTGAAGTTATTTCCTGGAAAGTTGAAATCAAGATGGTCTGGCCCATTTGTGGTAAAAGAAGTATTTCCACATGGAGCAATTGAGTTGATAGAACCTGCATCTGGGAGAAGCTTCAAAGCCAATGGCCAGAGGGTGAAACACTATCTTGGAGGAGATGTCAACCGGCACACTTCCTTCTTGACATTGCATCAACCCACTTGATTTCTGAGAAAGTCTAGCCAAGACTATAAATAAGGCGCTTCTTGGGAGGCAACCCAAGTTTTTCAACTCTTTTGTTTTGTTATTTTGATTTTGGGTTTTCAAATTTTGAAGTTTTTAACAAGTGATTTTTTTTATTTTATTTTATTTTTTTATTATTTTTGCAGGGATGGAGTGTTGGAAGTGGCTCCTGTTTGATTAAAATAAAAAAATAAAATAAAATAAAATAAAATTTTTTTTGGAAAGGATAGATACTTAGACGATTTTTGGGTCCTGGGAACCAGCATTTCGTGCACATGCGTGAGGAAACCACGCACATGCGTGGGGTTCTCTGGCTGTTCAAAAAAGAAAAAAGAAAAAAAAATTGGCAGAGTGTTTCACGCACATGCGTGAGGAAACCATGCACATGCGTGGAGGTCTCTCATTGCTTTGATAGAAATTTGGCAGAGTAGTATATATAAGCACATGCGTGAGAGGCCACGCATATGCGTAGGTTCCTCTTAAAAAAAATTTTTTTTTTTTTAAAGTTAAAAAAAAAAATTAAAAACCAAAATCCAAAAACTAATCTTAAAAAATAATAATAATAATATATCATTACGTCTGAACGCATCGTTCTCCAAGACGTTCCAATACTCCCTCATTTCCCAATACTTTATTTCAAAGACACATTTTCCCCATTCCCCCTCCACCACCAGGCTTATTTCCCCATCTCCTCGGCTCTTCCCTTTCCTTCCATTTCTCCCAAAACGTTATTTTCTTCTTCATCTTCCACAAAGTAGCTATCTCTTTCTTCTCTCATTTTCACATTCCTTTTCCCTTGATGATTTATGCAATATTCCTCCAAAAGCTTCATTCTTCTTCTCTAGTAAATATATATATATATATATTTTTCTTTTTTTTTTTTTTTTCTCTCTTTACCTATTTCTTTTGCATTCTTCTTTTTCTTTCTTTCTTTTTCTCGAGTCGATTAGAATTGTGCATCTAGGCTATTTTTGGTTGATTCTCCTGGCTTAATTTGTCATATCCGACTTTATGCACACCACATGTTTGCTTAAATTCCTCATTCACTATTCCATTATTTCATTGATAGCATATGCCTTTCATTCATTCATTCCACATTTTTCATTCATTACTTTCATTTATTCCACGTTCATGTCTTGCATTCCACTTTGTTGCATATTGATTGTTGTGCCTATTTTTCTGAATTTCAGGTCCAATTTCATGGCACGCCCATCACATTCAGGGGTGGGACCTAGTCGCCCTTTGGCAGGTCTTATCAACAGTTCAAAGAAGGATGCTTACAATACTTTCTTTGCCAGACAGAACATTATTCCGGAGAGAGGATTTGAAAATTTCACTCGAACACTACTCCCGGATATGTTTGACACAATTCAAGCCATGGGTTGGACAAGTTTGTGTGCTTCTGTTGATAAGCAGCGCTTACAAAGTGACACTCTTGTGAGAGAATTCTATGCCAACACTTATGCCTCACCAAATGACCAAGACACCTATACCTTGGTGCGTGGGAAGAAAGTCAAGTATGATGAGAAGACTATTCGGGCCATGTATGAACTGGAGGTGCCCAGTGAATTTTGTGCATATGAGCTCATAGCGAAGATGGATTTGGAGATCATCACTGAGGCTATCTGTCAGCCGGGTCAAACTGTTGCATGGAACCTCACTAAGCACACTCAGCAACCAAAATGGTTTCCTGAACGTCAGCTGAGACCGGACATGTTTGTGTGGCACCAATTGATCATTGCCAATGTCCTACCTTCCACTAACCATTCTCAGGTGTATCCTACCCGAGCTCGGCTCTTGTTCTGCATTAAACATCATCAAAGGGTGGATATCGGTCGGATCATGTATTCAGAAATTCGTCGGGTTGCAAAGTGCAAACTCACGAAGGATGTTGCATTGGTCTATCCTCATTTGATCCAAGACTTGTGTGTGATAGCTGGTGTTCAAGTGGCAGAGCATGAGACTCTTCTCAGATATAAATCTTCGATCACTGTCAGATTTATGCTTAGGCATGTGAAATTCCCGAATATAGAGGATGCTGCCGAGGAATTTCATCAAGTTCCTCAGGATGATGATGTAGACCCCACTATGGGTGAGCCTGTGCCTGCACCTACCCCTACCCCTGGGCCAGGTCGCATTCATGCACGTTTTCCTTGGTTAGTGGAGTGAACACATGGGAAAGGCAATTAGACATGATCACAAAAGTCCAAAGAAGATCAAGTCCAGGCTTTGCTCACCGGCACCTCACAAGACTTGGGTTCCCGATGGAGCAGGCACCTGTACCACCTGAAGGCTCGGGTATTCCTCAGAGTTTTTACCCATCTCACACTCCAACTCCTCCCATGCCTCCTACTTCTTCGCCCCATTAGCTCCAACCTCCTATTCATGCTGTTGCGTTCTTCCTTTGGGCATCAGGGCCTCTTCACTCTTCCTTTTCTGTCTCTTTTTCTTTTTCTTTTTTCATTTTATTTTATTTTATTTTATTTCTCTTTCCTTGTTTTTCGCTCTTTTTGTTGTGCTTCTTTCTATTGCACCATGAGGACATGTTTTTCTTTAGGTTTGGGGGTGGGGTGTAATATTTTTTGAGCACCCTTTGGATTATGCATATTGCTTTGAGATCTGATCTGACACTTATGCTCCCCTTTTTCCTATTCTCTTTCATTTTTTTTATTAAAAAATAATAATAAAAATAAATAAATAAAAAAAATATAAATAAAAAGAGAGAAAAGAGAAACAAGTAGAGGAACTAGCTTGTAAGCTATTGAATGGAATGGCCAATGAAGAGTAATTACATAGATCATCTTGATTTAGTGTTACCTTTGCCAATTCAAATCTTTATTTGATATCCCATGCACACTTTGGTATGATTAAGCTTTCTTACCTTGCGTGTGTGTGCTTAACTCAAATTTTGATGGGAATGCATGTCTAGAGAAATTATGATTTGCATATGTTTGGATTGTGAATGACTTATGAGTTGTTTTGATTCCCCTTGAGGCGAAAACCTAGGCACTACATGACCAAGGAAATGATTAGGGCAATTTTTTTGAACAGATTGAGCCTTTTCAAGCCAACCAAAGATGAATATTCCCTAGGTCCCATTTTGAAGCCTTGGGTGTGTGAGTTTAGCCAATAATTTTTTCTTTTACCCACAACTTCCAACCTTTAACCCATGTTCATGTGAAAATTGTTTGATCCCATTCACATAACCTTTGTTGAATGCATGATTGGGCATCTTCATTTGCTTTAAATCTTAATTGTGCATTACAAATGAAAAGAGAGGACCATTGGGAATCAACCCTGGGAAGTAAAGAAGAATATTGAAAAAAAAAAAGGGTATGGCTAAAAAAAAAATACAAAAAAAAGAGAGAAAAAGATACTTGTATATATATATGTAAAAAAAAAAAAAAAGTTAAAAACAAAAAGGAAAAGAAAAGAAGAAGAAAGATACTTGTAAAAAAAAAAAAAAAAAAAAAAGCTAAAAGTTGTACAAAAATAGGAGGAATAAATGGGTTGATTCTTGAACTCTTTCTTTTTACTGAATGACTTGAAGCATTTGAATTTCTTAATTGTGCATTTGATCGTTGATTCAATTTTTCCTTTCCCCCTTCTTTCTTCACCCATACCCATAGCCACACATTACAAGCTCAGAAAGTCCCTCTTGATCCTTGGTTGTGCTTTGTCTACATTAGTGGAGAGAGGGATGAGAATCAATCTTATAGGTTATGCATTTGAAGCACATGTGCTTGCTCATAATTTTTTTTTGGAATGTTGAACTGGATCTTGAAGAGTTTACACATCCATGCATTGTGAGGAAGTCATCATATGATTGTGTGCATGGGCATGTATTGGTTGAGTTTGAGTTGTCAATTGCAACACTTCACCTTGAGCTAATATGTTTTGAGGCCATATATGATATTCTTCTGCTTGCATTGTTATTTTCCCAAACTTGTAATCTCTTTGAACATTTTGGGGTAATCTGTGCTTGGTTGATTGATTGGAGTTGGTTCTATATTTTGCTCGAGGACTAGCAAAACTGAGGTTTGGGGGTGTGATAACTCCACAAAATGGAGTTATTACAATCTCAATTTGAATAGAAATGAGAGTGATGAGTGCAATTATCTTTCAGTCCTCATAAGAAATTATGCTTAAAGTGCACACTTCTTTCATGTCTTGAGCTGAGCTAACTTTCACATTGTCCAATTGCATTTCATGATGCTTAATGATTCATTTTAATGTAATAACTTGATTCTGACTAATTGAATTTAATCTGGATTTTGAAGGGCAAAAGAAGCTTTGGAAAAGGACTATGGAGCAATGGACATGAAGAGCAAGTATCAAAAAAGGACAATAATAACTTTGGAAGAGAAGAATTGAAAGTAGGCATCCACGCATGTGCGCAAGGAATTCACGCACATGCGTGACAGCCTCTGTTTTTGAATCAGAAAAGCTTACGCATGTGCGCAAGGAATTCACGCACATGCGTGATGCCTCTGTCTTGGGCCGAAATTCTTACGCATGTGCGCAAGGAATTCACGCACATGCGTGACGACCTCTTGGGGCCGAAATTCTTACGCATGTGCGCAAGGAATTCACGCACGTGCGTGGACGACTGATGCTATTTTTTCTGATGCACGTGGTTCTCACTTGACCCAATATAAATAGATGGAAGGCAACCATTTTGGGGAATCAGTTTTTGGGGGACTATTTCATTAAGGAGGCCGACTCTTCTCCATTCTTTCTCGCTCTTTCCACCATTTTTGCAAGTGAGGGGCGTGGATCCAAGATCAAGGGAGTGAAGATTTATCCTCTCCATCTCCATGGATCTCTTGGTTTCTTCTTCCCTTTCTTCTTTGTTTTCATTTCTTTTCATGGGTAACTAAATCTCCATAGCTAGGGGGAGATCTAGCTTGACCCAAACTTGATGTACATGGATCTTTGATTATTTGATGTTTAGTTCTGTTCAATTGAGTGTTAATCTCTGTGCTTAATGCTTCTGTGACTTGATCAACCATAGATTGTTTTGTTGGGTATTTTGAGAATTGGAAAATTCCTCTTTACCTCTTGCTTCTTGAGTTTAGCACCATAATCTATCAATATCTAGGAATGGGTCTTGGTGATTATGTGGTTAATTTAGGAATCTCATGCGTAATCCTCTTAATTACATGAAATTGACTAAGGAATTGGTAATTTGAGGTAATTGGGAGAGAGTTAATCCACCAAGGAATTGGGTTTTGGCTAATTCAGTGTTTTCCTTACCATTAATTGAGAGAATTAAACATAATTAATTGAATTACATGGAAGTTAAGGATGGGTCAAGTGAAAATCAACCCCTAGTGTTCTCATTCATTGATTTCATTTTATAACTCTTAATTCAAATTCTTCTAAAAATTAAGTTTAATTACTCATTCCTTCAGTTTATCTTCTTAATGTTCTTTTTACAACCATCTCATTACAATAGTTAGTCTAGATAGTAATAGCTTAGTGAAATTGATACTCAATATTAATCAATCCTTGTGGGAGCGATACTCACTCACTCTTTATTACTTGTGCGACTCGGTATACTTGCCGAAGCCTCATCAACTCTGCTGTGTTGTTTCAACTTTTAAACCAGCATTCTGTAATTTCCACAGACCAAAGACAAATTATTTGCTCTCTCAGACAGTGTTTAGAGAAAAATGGCAAGTGCAGGTGAACCACTCTCTCAGAGAAAGAAATTGTGTTGCTGACTACATGGCTAATATCAGCGTCAAGTATGAACCAGGAACTATAGTTTGGAAT
The DNA here is from genome assembly GCA_029884595.1 of Ormosia semicastrata. NCBI lineage: Eukaryota > Viridiplantae > Streptophyta > Magnoliopsida > Fabales > Fabaceae > Ormosia > Ormosia semicastrata. The sequence continues at coordinate 6,740,749 of JAQQTO010000046.1, read as the reverse complement.
GAGCCCCCCGCAGGTGTTAGGGGTTTGCTCCTTCGTAATGTGATGGGAGTATCCAGTACCATTATTTTTCCTGGGCCCAAAAAGAAGGTACCATTCTTTTACTCTATTCCTTCGGCCTCCCGATTTCGTTAAAGATGGTAAAAATAGGTAGGACCCATTGGGTCAATCTGTATAACTCGTAAAAAGTAGTGAGCTAGGTTAGATTAGCAATTCGTCTTTTTAGGCAAGTAAAAATAATATGCCCCATTTAACCTACAAGTTGTGATGGGGAAGAATGGATTGACATGTTTTGTCATTTTTTTTAATTATTGTTTTTAGTGATGTGTTTGGTGAATTATTTTGTAGGTCGACTCACATAACTAGCATTTTTTTTGTCTAATTTTAAACAAATTCACTCGTTTAACTTTTCAACTCATATTTATTTATTTTTTAATATAATTTTAGGTAGATTAATTTGTTAACCCACTATAAACAAGAATGTATTATTTACTATAATTCATATAACAAAAATTAGTCAACCCTTCCCACCCCATTTTCGATAGACCTGCGGTGGATTTTTGTCATCACTGAGTTTCTTACCAATAGCGAATCTAATAAAGTAATAATGTTTCTATAAATTTACACTAGCACAAACTCACAATGGGTTTAGTGCAATGATAAATAAAAGATGCTCAAATGGAAGAGTCCTAAAGACAACACTTGTAAAAGGAACCTAATCATATAGTTTCATATTCGAAAAAATTAGTCTTGTACTCAGACGGAAATACAATGAAAAGCAAAACTAAATTTAATCTCATAGACCTTGTACATACTCCAGTACAAGTCATTGAATAATATCTTAGTCGTAGTGCAAATTATTTTGAAGATAGTTCAAATTGTACACATAAGTAAGATAATTTATGCAAATATCAGTTTCCTTTACTTAAACCTTTTCCTCCTCTCCCCTTCCTTTCATTCCCCTCATTCCAAATCTACTGGGTTGAATGAATTACATAATCACAAGGAACCAAACCTAAGTATATTGCCTTATGGCTTGTCATTAGGCGAGAAAAGATAACAATGACATACAATAAAGTATAATAGGTGATAGAATGATCAGAATCTATCTCATTATACCCCTCATGTAATTGAATCTAAGTATCAAACTATTAGCTCTAAGCAGAACACAACAGCCTGGCAGAATTTGACCCCATGTTGCTGATAGGTGACGTGTATTATGTGATCTGAGGCTAGAAGTAGAACATGTGCTTAGATACGTTTAAGCAGAAAGAAGAAAAACTGAGTAACGAAATTTATTTGCTAATCAATGGCCAGAACCCAGAAGACGTATTCTTAAAGACATTCCATCCGCAATCACTCGATAACATCCACACCATGGCAATCAGGAGGTATAAAGATATGTGAAAGCTTCTCTGATTGCTTTACAACATATTTATACGTATTTCTGCTTATTTTCTTTGTCAGAAAATGTCACTGATGGATACATTCGGTTCCTTAGGGAAATTAATGGGGCAGCATTGGGATTTTTCTTTTGGGTTTTTCACTTTATGGCTCCTCTTTCTTTATCAATATTCCTCCAAAAACTTTGTCGCTGCGCAAAGAATTGATTGAAGCTTGTTTGCACTATGGAGTAGCAAAGCGGGCGTAACATCTTTAATAAGACCAAGGGTATCCAGAATAGACGTGTTCAACAGGTGAGGAAGGGACCTCAAGATAAATTCTTATGAACGTATAGTCTATTACATCATCTTGTAAATATTTAAATTATTATTTAATATATAATTTTTAAAATAAGTGTATTTGTAACATAATTTTTTATAATTTTATACATATCAAATAATATGATTTGAGTATTTATAATATATTATATTTAACTAAGAATTACTTGATACTTCACCAAGAAAATAAAGCACTAGTTTGGAAGATACTGGGAAAGAACAATTGAGTACCCCGGTGATTGGTTTATAGTGGAAAATAAACCTGGATGATAAGGATTCCAAGTTTGTTGTACAACTGATATCTCTCAGGATATATCCTCCTCCTATATGCCCAAGTTGAAGGCTCTGTTTCAGCAAATGGAGAAATATTTGTGTAGAACTTGTGTAGACTAATTAACAATTGATACATTATTATTTTTATTTTTTAATATAAAATAATTGTACGACAAAGTATTTCTCCAGCGGATGATCTATTTAAAGTACTGGAAAGGCATATTGAACTGTAAAGCATGAATCCAAGATAGCAGACAACGGCCTCTTCCATGTCTGCTTACAAGAGAGCTGAAAGCACTATCTTCTTAGTTCTTACTGACTTATGATGAGAGAAATGAGAAAATGCAGTGTGTTTAGCATAAAAAAAAAAAAAGATAGGAGGTTATGCACTGTGGAAACTTCTTGTTTCTAGTTAATTACTGTTTTCTTGGTGCTAATTCTGTCTGTAGCATATTAGCAGCACCTAACAGGTGAAACGAATGTTTAGTCTAATTTGACTAAACAAATTTTAGAGGGTGAGTCCCTTTGACTACTGCTTTCAAAGCATCTAGGTTTTGGAATGTAAGCATAATCCGTGTTTGGTTACAAATCAGTGCAGTGGCCCCAGTTCCAAGTTGTATTGGTTAGTGGAGTGATCATAAAGCTTCTGAAATAGAAGGGGAGGCTTTTCAGATAAATTCGGATTGGGATATGCGTGGATGATAAGGATTCTGAATGTATCAGCATCACCTCACCCCCTTGCTATGGATCAAATAAAGTAGAGATGTTTGTTCTAGAGTTATTTTCTGTTTTGTTATTTTGAACAAGGTCAATCTTCATATAGACTATTTCAATAAATCACTTATCTGCTTCAAAATAATTTACATGTGTGATATTATTGTGTTTGAGCATGGTTATATATCCATCCTTGTCGGAGAAGTATGAAAGTAGATACAAAGATTCTATTCCAGGCTACATGACTTTTTTTTATCTGTCGCTTTCATTCAATGTGAATAAAATAAGCCATTTATTAGGGAGGCACTTTCGGTTGCCCACAGTGTAAGTTATTAGATATGAGATTACATTATGTAAATGTGAAACAGATGGAAAGCGCCCTATGTTTAACCTCTGAGGTTCACTTTGCAGTGCCTAGCCTTCTAGCCTTTATTTTGTTTGTTAGGACCAGATTAACTTCAAGATTACACTTTTTTCTTTTGTTATTTCTTTACATTCCTATTAACGTATTTTAATTAAGAAATTTATGCATATTTATTTACTCTTTCATCCTTGTCACTCCTTAGATTATAAACATATCTCTAAAAACTTAAAAAAAAACTCAGATAGTTTTACTTAAGAATCTATTTCTCAATTCATTAAATCTACATATAGATTCTTAGAAAAAAAATTATTATCTCAATCACCCAAACCATTATTATGGATTTCTGAAGAAAAAAAAATCCATTTTAAATCAATAATATCATCTATAGATTATCTACATATTCAATTCTCTTTTTTATCACGACATTTTCTAAAATTTACAAAGATCTGGAAACAATAACATGATTAAAGTTCCATAATTTTCGGCCTTTTTAAAAAATACAAATTTATTTTCACTTATCATTTTTTTCATTATTTATTTGATTATGACATGATGGCATAGGATAATGAGTAATAAGGTTATGTGAGCAAAGAGATGGATTTCAAGTTCTAACCCACGTGCGATAATGGATACACGCACGTATCTTTTTTTGACGCGAGGTGGAGATGACGCTGTGTTATCTGCGCAATGCGGATCCACTCCTGTCTCCTCTAGTCGACATTCATTAACCCCCTACCTTGGATACCTTCAACACCCCATTCCTTGTACCAACAGCTCGCATATAAAGCCGACACCTCAATCTACACGCACTTCATCGCTCTGAGTGGTGGGGAAGCTGGTGTTGTTCCATAAACCGTTCTTGCCCCCTAACTCCCCAACAGCTTCACCAAATTGGGGTTTCGGGGCAAAATCCTAGTTATCTCCATGATTTGGCAAGGAAGTATCAGAATAGGATAGTATCCGATTCGGCCATTGTAAATATGGATGATAAATCGCTCTTCACCATGCTCACTATGGTGAATGAGATTGGATCTTGGTCTGTTCATATGTCCATGATCTTCTCTCTCCATAGACCTGATGTTCTTCCCAATAACGATCTCGACGTTCGCAAAGGGGTTCAGCTTCTTTACAATCTCCAAGACTTGCCTCGACCCTCTTAGATGGACCAATTGTGTGACAAGTGGAGGCCTTATCGCTCTGTTGCTTCGTCGTATATGTAGAGATTTGTTGAAGCTAAGGGAACTCCTTCAAGTGTTGTTGCCGTGGCTACTGGTGCCAGCTTGCACTAGGAGCAGCAACAACAGCAGCAGCAGCAGCACCCCACAGCTTCTAGATCCCATAAATAGCATGTTTAATCTCGGGTAAGACTATAATTCATATTTCAAAGTATGTTTGATTTGTAATTGTTGCTTTCCCTACAGTTCATATACTTGATTTTAGGTTTTATTTATATATTGATCCTATAGTAGATATCTGCAGTTAGTTGCATTTGTTTACATAACATTTGGAATTCGAATTTAATTTGCAAATTTGTAATTCTCTTTTACTTCAATTTAAAATGAAATGGATTTCTTTATGGAGAGAAGATGCATCAATGGATTAATTTTCCTCAAGATTGCATGCTATGTTGCTAATTTCTGTCTATATTAGTGATCAAATATTTCACAATTGCTTGAGAGCTTGCAGGTGTTAGTCTTCCATGTAGGTAATACAGGCACTGTATGGGAAATACGGGGGCATGGAAAAATGACCTGCTCGTGAAACAAGCTAATATAATCTTAGCAAGTATTCACAAGTGCATTTTTTTTATTCTCACTGGACGTGTTCCTTTGAATTTATTGGGGCAGACTTCCCTTTTATTGTCTTTACTACGCTTCCTGTTGAGTAGTTATTATCATCAAGATATATGCACTTTCATCTTATGGAGCCATGCTCTATTATTTCTTTTCCTTGATTGGGAAAGGCCTTCATACCTCATGGAGACATATCATAATTTTCTTGTTTTATCATTGTTCAATCTCCATTAAGTCAGTAGTGTGCTTGGCAGTGTAACTCCTTTAGAATATATATATATATATATATATATATATATATATTCTCTTTCTGTGAGTGAATTGAAAATACAAAAGGAATATCCTTAGGCCTTTTTTTGAATCATACTTCGTATATGTGGTTCTTATAATGCATGATTACGTACATGCTTTGGTTTAATCACTTCTTGGAACATGATATTAGTTATATAGATGATTGTGTTTTTCTGTCCATTGGCAAAAGGAAGCAAGATAAATAGTCTTTCACTGCACTTTATGTTTGATGAAGATTATTGTCTCAAAACTTTATGAGTCAATGACCTTTGGCCGATGGCCCTTTCATTAAAGATTTTATGGATGCTTGACTACTTGAGTTCATTTCTTTGTTAAACACAAGAAAACTTAAAAAAAAGGATGTGATGTGGAATACCTGCTGGCAGAGATGTCATATGAAATATAGCTATCTTTGTCTAATAAGGAAGAAAATTAGTGTGTTTTGTGCCTAGATGATCTATGATAACAAGATATGCCCCATGTGATTAAAATACATACTTGTTTTGATTTTCTTGTTATCTAGTTTTGTATGCATAATTTTATGTATCTTTTAATCTTGAGGATGACAAATTTTGAAATAATTTTCCATGCCTTTTGAGCTGAGGGGAAAAAACCTTGGACATCTCTTGATCTGCATTGAATATTGACTGTATTATATGTGGTTTTTGTTCCCTGGACATGGGTGAGGAAAGCAACTGGTTTTGGACGATCAGTTGTTCCTATATTTGAAGTTACAAGAAGCAGATGTCAAAAAAAAATGCTAGCATTCTCTTGCATAACTGGAACGTGGATTTCAAGAAGAGGAAGCAAAAAATCATAAAGAGAAGCATACTATAACATTCAAAATAGGAGTAAGGAAGCAAAGAATTATAAAAAAAGGCATATTATAACATTTAAAATAGAATTAGAGCTACCAAGACTTGAATTGCTTATACTATTAATGCTAGCTTAGCTGTGAAAATTGGAGATCATACCATACTACAAATCACGCAGTTTAGGTATTTTGGATCTATCATACAAAATGACGGAGAGATAGAGGAAGATGTAAATCATATGATTCAAGCTAGATAGATAAAATGGAGGAGTGGTTCAGAAGTTATTTGTGATAGAAAAGTGTATCTCAAGTTTAAGAGTAAATTTTACCGCACAGCTATAAGATTCGCGATGTTGTATGGTACTGAATGTTGGGCGGTAAAAAGCCAACAAGAGCATAAGATCAGTGTCGCGGAGATGAAGATGTTGCGCTGGATGTGTGGCCATACAAGACAAGATAGGATTAGGAATGAATGCATTGGAGAGAAAATAGGGGTAGCGCCTATTGTGGAAAAGACGGGACAATCTCACCTTAGGTGGTTTGGACATGTAAGGAGAAGACTCGTAGAAGCCCCTGTAAGAAGAGTAGATCAAGTGGAGAATAACCTAATAGTTAGAGGTAGAGGAAGACCAAAAAAGACTAGAGGTGAAACGATTAAAAAAAATTTAGATTTGAATGACATTTCTAAAGACTTGGTTTATGATAAGGCACAATGACATCGTTTGATCCATGTAGCCGACCCCACCTAGTAAGAAAAGGCTTGGTTGTTGTTGTTGTTGTACCCCATACTAAATAGTGAATACATGGCTTGTGATGTTGGAATTGAAAGAGATGCTATGGGAATCAAGCTATCCTCTCATGGAAGGAAAATTGTTGAGACAAGTTCATTGTTGCTATATTCATCTTTAAGGGTATGAGTTGAGACCCACCATTGCGCATGATAACATGATTGATGATGGATATGTACAATTTAATATATTAATGCTAGGAAGCTTCTAGGCAGAAATGTACATTACCATTGCAACATTTGCATGAAATGAAGATATGTAGGTTTTGATTTATCATTTAAATTTAAACTCTAACCTTTTTTTTTAGTTAGGCTTCAAGTTGAATTTAAGGCAAGACTGGTTCCTATGATTGCCTAAATTGAAATGAATTTTTTGTTAATATAGAAAACAGTGAAAAAAAATTGTGGTTGCAACTTGCAAGTTGAGAGGAATTGATGCATAAGAGATGCATGAGCCCTCTTGTTCAATTGTTTCTCCATTGCAAGAGTAGTGGTTTGAATTCAAAGCTATTTGTTAATTATCCAAATTATACTATGGAGCAACCTAAATTTTTTTAAAAATAAAATTAAAAAAAAAGCCTCCGTTGCTCAGCAAGTGTCAAGAGGAACTAAACAGGTCATATTTAGAAATCTCGTCTTTATTTTGCTATATTAGGTCAGTATGGCCTTTTTAGTAGTTGATGTGTTTGGTTTAGTTGCAGTGCATGTGTCACTTTTTTCATTAATTAATCTGATTTGATCATTGGACCTTCATCATGGGTATATTTTTGGGGTTTTGCTTCAGATTCCAGTGCTTACCATATAAAGAAATTTGTTGTTCTGCCTGTTGTAGCCTATCTTGCACCCTGAGTGAGCAAATGTTCGTATTTAGTTTGGTAGTCAGGTCACTCAGGTGTTGGATTAATCTTGTGTCTATTTAGTTGAGAGAAGCTGTTTCTCTAATGTGGTCCATCGTCTGAAGCTAAACCTCTAAATCTATATTAGAGATTATTTTGTTAGTAAAAGTTCTCTTTAGAGTCCTTGTCATAACATTTTCAAGGCGAAAAAAAGGTGTGAAGTTCTTTCTTCCCGTGGTTCTTTTGATATATCTCCCATATAGGCTTGTATTTATATAATATTTTGAACAGACTTTATCTATGCTATGTTTTGGATTATGTTTTATAGTGTGTTCGTGTTCTACCCAGTCTTGTATTCAATGTACTCGTTTGTGTTTCGTTGGTGCCAACTGCCGAGTATTTTCTTATAATTTATATATTCATGTATGTTTTATAACTATTTACTAAATTCAGTTTGTGTGAAGGGAAAGTTTATGAATTTCAAGGTATAAATACATGTCTTTCCTTTCTGTTCCTCATCTTCTTTGAGGTTTATATTGATTATTATATTGTCTTACTAATAACGTAGTTATCATGCATGTCTCTCATCTTTCTGTCATATGCGGTAGAGCCGCCTGTGCTTGGGGACAATGATTGCTCACGGAATTGAGAAATTTGTCATCAGGCTTCATTAGCAGTTGCTCACACTGGAAGTTGTAACTTGCAAAGCCATGCCATGAAGTCTACTTAATGGTAGATCTTAGTTCTGAAACTTGGACATTGGGAGCATTTGAGGATGAGTTTATCGCCTTGTGTTCAACACAACCAATGCAAGACTTTAATCTTGTTTAGTTATCAATAATTGTAGTTGTAGAGGGCCGATTTGAAGTTGTCAAGTCGTCTTTCGTATGACAAGATTGATTAGAGTGCAGGCCGATTCGCCGCTTGGTGATGTGGTTTGGAGTTTGGACCTTGTAGTTGTAACTAACATAGGAGTCCTTGTCTCGCGTCCTGCTAGTGGATGGCCCCTTTGTGTTAAGTAGAATTCGTATAAAACCATGTTAAAATAAGTGTTGGGTAATTCGTATAATCCCAAATAGATCTGTCATCTGTTTATAGGTTATGATTTTGATAGATTAGAGTAATGCAATTATCATCCTATGTTTTTGTAACTAATGTCAAGTGCTAATTAGAAATACTCTAAAAATATGATTGGGTTTTTCTTTAATCACGACATTCGTATGTAAGATGAAAAAAAAAAAACAAACAAACACACACACACAAATCCCTAAAGTTGTCAAAATGGATTAACTCAGCCTACTCACTTGAGTTGGCTCATTATAGGTTGCTCAAAAAGTAAATCGAGTCGGGTCGAATTAGCTTATTTTAGTGGTAGATCAAAAAATGACCACTCGATTCAATCCGTTAGGCTTGGTGGATTAAATGGGATGATCTATCAAAAAATTTTAAAAATTAAAAATACATAAAAAAAGAAAAAAAAAAGATTGGAGGTCTCTAGTGGTTCGTGGTTGTAGTCTGCAAATAAAATACAATCATACAACCATTAGCAACCCCAAAAATTTCAAATACACAAAGTCAAAGTCATGTAATTCGATTGTTCAATTTCACACACAATCAACACAGGCACATAAGCATTGAGGCACAACACATAGGAGAGACGGTTGGCTCGATGGACGATGGTGGAACTGCAAATTGCAAGTTTGACCTTCAAGGCTTCACCCGTTAACAGAGGTGGCTAGTGATGTGCAACAACAATGGCTTGACAATACATAACAGCAGTGGTCGTGGCTTACAACTTGCAATGGTCGTGCTGCTTCATCCATCATGTTGGATGTTGGTTGCCGGCCGATCTTCACTCATGGTGGTTGGCAACGGAACGGCGGCTAGGGTTAGGTTGGAATCAATGAAGAAGAAGCTAGTGAGAGTAGAGAAGAAGGTTAAGGTTTTTGATTTTTTTTTTTTTGGTCAAGGGTCACATTTTTTACAGCACATGGCCTCTTCTAAGGTTTAAAAAGAAAAAAGAAAAAGAAAAATTGATCAACCTGCGAGCTAACCCGGCTCAAATTCTCTTAACCCACGGGTTAATTGAGTCGGGTTAAATCAACTCATCATCTTGTGAGCCAAATTTTTTCCAATAGGTTGAGCTCAAAGGCCAAAGCCCACATTAACTGCTCTTATTCCCCTGGTCCTCGAGGTCATCCCCTTCTCAACTTGGAATGTTGCTGAACTTTTTTAACACAAAAATGGATGAAGTTTACATGAATGGACAATTCTTTACTCTATCCGTTCTTTTTTATCTGTTTTTTATATTTTTTAAAGTTTTTTGAAAAGAAATTAAGGACACAATTAAATAATCTCAAATTAAGTAAAATATACGTTGACTAAATTATCATTTTTCACTCCATTATATATGTCCAGAAAAGTGTAGAAATTAATTAATATTTATAGTTATTAGGTTTAGTTAAGACAATAAATGATAAGATAAAATTGAAAAAAAAAACTAATTAATACATCTTTAAAATTGTTAAGTGATAGATACATTAAAACAAAATAAATTTGTTAAAATGAAGGTAGGGAATATTAATCAAGATAAAGCCGGAACACGTTATAGTTTTACACTACAAGACGGTTAGGGAGACAATCCGCCATTAATATAGAAAAGTTATTGGTGGGACGACTATGGATTATCACGAAAACACAAAACCGTCCAACAACAATGCGACGGTTTTTGTTATTACAGCTCAAGGCCCATGCACTGGGATATTCTTATCGGATATACCTTTATTCCTTCTTCTAGTTTTCGTAATCTTCACTTGGACTGCTAACGATTGGATCATGCAATTCAAGCATCTATATATCTAAAATAATTTGACTATAAATATGGATGAGATCAGGCTCCTAGTTTTTGCAAGCAACATGAGAAACAAAATGCAATACGAGTACGAGAATTATGATCCCTCATTTCCCGACCAACCTGTGGTTGACCTATACCTCCGAGTTTGGGCTAGCTTACCAGCCTTCCGGTCCAAGCCAGCCTTCATTTGGGCTGAACATGACTCGGACACTCCCGCTCTCCTCACCTATGCCCAACTCAATGCCTCCGTCCAAGTCATCTCCTCTCAGTTACTCGTTCCACTCCAAAGAGGTGACACTGTCCTCGTTCTGTGCTCTCCAGGTCTAGACCTAGTTGAGGTCATCTTTGGTTGCCAAAGGGCTGGTCTCTTGAGCGTCCCTATCGTCCCTCCTCACCCTTCTTTTGCTAATGAAAACTATCACCACCTTATAAGAGTGATTTCACAGACCAAGCCCAAAGCTGCCATAGCTCACCCTGATTACATATCAAGCATTCGAACCTACGTGTCTTCCTCCCATAACAACAACAAACTTGCTCACATGTTACAAAACATTCGCTGGATTTCCATAGATGATGTCAAACATGGTAACGTAAATTTAAATACAAGTGGTGATTCTCTAACATACAGTGGTTGCAAAGCAGATGAGGTTTATTTGGTTCAGTACACGTCTGGTGCCACTGGGTTACCAAAACCTGTGCTTGTGACAGCTGGATCAGCTGCTCATAACGTTAGGACAGCCAGGAAAGCTTATGATCTTCATCCAAACAGTGTTATTGTTTCATGGTTGCCTCAATACCATGACTGTGGCCTCGTGTTTCTGTTATTGACCATTGTGTCCGGGGCTACTTGTGTTCTCACGTCCCCAACTGCGTTCATCAAACGCCCAAGAGTGTGGCTTGAGTTGATGTCAGAATTCAAGGCCACATGTACTCCTGTTCCATCATTCACGTTGCCACTGGTGGTCAAGCGTGGAGGGATCGACAAAGGAACTTTACCAATAAACCTCTCCGCTTTGAAGAACCTTATACTCATCAATGAACCCATCTACAGAGATTCGGTTGAAGAATTTGTTCACACCTTTTCCCCATTTGGGTTAAGCCCCTCGTCTATCTCTCCTTCTTACGGGTTAGCAGAGAATTGTACCTTTGTTTCCACTGCGTGGAGGGCTGATAGCTATTCTAGCTTTCCAGATCTTCCAACTCTCAGCAAGCTGTTGCCAGTTGCAAGGCTCTCTTCGCAGTGCAGAAATGAGGAACAGGAAGACGTGGAAATTATGGTTGTTAATGAAAAAACGCTTGAGCCAGCTGAGGATGGTGTTGAAGGAGAAATTTGGGTTTCCTCACCAAGCAATGGCTCTGGTTACCTGGGCCACCCTTCTTTAACAAGGGAGGTGTTTCATGGAAGACTAAGAAACATGGTTGGTAGGTGTTTTCTTCGAACTGGCGATACAGGCATCGTGAAAGGAGACCAGAGGTATCTCTTTGTGACTGGTCGGTGTCAAGATGTTATCAAGCTCCAAAATGGTCAAAACATTCATCCTCATTACATAGAGACTGCAGCTTATAACAGTTGCCCAAAGTTACTAAGAGCAGGTTGCCTTGCAGCCTTCAATGTTTCTACAACAGTTGCACTTGTGGCTGAGATGCAGAGAATTGAAAAGGACACAGACACTGGGGTATTGAGGAGCATTTGTCAAGGAATCAAAGATGGTGTTTTGAAGAAAGAGAAAGTAGAGGTTGGATGGGTGGTTTTGGTTAAGAGTGAATGCGTTCCAAAAACCACTTCTGGAAAGTTACGAAGATGGGCAGCAAAGGAGAAGCTTCTTGCAGGCAAAATGATAGTTGTGATGGAGATGCGATTTGGAGACGATGCAAGGAGAACACAAGTGGCTGCGGAAGAGAACGATCAGATAACTTCTGCACTTTTAAGTGCAGAAACTCGTAGCTCATTACTCTCACATCTTTGAGAGCATGAGTGAATGTAACGCCTGAAAGAATAAGTGTTGATTCTATTCTATCATCAGATTTTTACTTTTGTATCATAATATAACTATGCATTGCAGGTCATAGCTGTAGAGCAGAAAATTACGGTAACTCTGCTTGTAAACTCTACTATATTATTTGTGTCATACTTCAGGGTAGATGCATGGTCCAAAGGAACAACTTAGGGCAATGCATATACCTTGTTATAGATAGTAGTATATTACTATATGTTGGGTACCATCATACATTTTTAATTTTACAGTACCAACTCTAGTAATGTTTTAAGGCATGATTATTATATATGAACACAGGTACTTTTGAGATAGGTTCATAAGTATAAAACTAGTTTCGTCATGGATTCATGTGTCATGTTGCTCTTGAATATCTATTAACCAAATTTCAGTGAGTTATTTTTCGCCTTTAGAACCAATTGCTACTTTATTATACAAGATTTCTTCATCATCAGAGATACTAGCAACACATCATTGAGAGATTGTTGCTTTAGAAACTTTTTTTGCATTTTTCTTGTTATGCTAACAATCTTTCTTTAAGTATTCTCGCATGCCACAATGGTAGCATTTGAAGTTCTTCCTTCTTCGTGACTTTGATCTACTCTAATTTCGACTCCCACTAGAACCACGTTCTGTTGATCTTCCTCTCATCATCGATAAAGCCTCTGCTTGCTTTGAGCTTTCTGATTTGTCTTCCTTGTTCTTCCGTCTGGATTCTTCTTCAAAAATAATAGTAGCAACATCATCAAATTAAAGACTATCAACAATATTATTATTTGTTATGCTGATGATTAGTTGATCATAAGAGTCAGGTGACTTTTAAGTAGAAGTTCTGCACATTCATTTTTTATCATGTTGTAATCTGATGCGGTAAGTTGAAAAAATAGTGTGTTCAGATTGTTGATGTAATATGTTATTATCGTGGATTCACTCATTCGAATAGTATAAAAGTCTTCTTTTTAAGAATATTCTATTGTGAAGTGACTTGACCTCATACAACTTGGTGAGTGCATCTCATATCTCCTTTGTCATCTTCTTTTCTGCGACACTTGACAAAACTGAATCGACTAAAGTTAGATACAGGTTGCAACAACATTGTCATCCATCTTCTTCCACTTGTCATCAGGTATCCCAGTGGGTCTACCTTCAATTGTTACTAAACAATTGTCTTTCCTCAAGATCGCTTTTATTTTCAGCTTCCATAAGGAGAAATTACTACCATTAAACCTCTTAATCTCAAATTTTGTTGTTATGGTATTGACAATAATATGTTTCTCAACTAGACCGACTTATTCTATTTCACAGTGAATAGTATCGCATACGTGAACAATATTGTATATATATATCGTATCGAGACAAACCTCTTATACATTACCAATACTGTAAAAGTATACAACCACACGTATGTGTGAATAGTAATTATGAACAGTACTCGCAGCGTAAATAGTATCAGCAACCAATGACTCAAATACCACTGTTGGATACCAGAGTTATAAAAATAGTATCACACAGCTAAAATAGAGTTAAGAAAATAAGAATTGACACACAATATTTAACGTAAAAAACCCTTTAATGGTGATAAGAGAAAAAATCACTGGTAAGAATAGAAAATTTTTACTATATGAAAGAAAAATTATAATTTCTCTCTAATTACAATAAGAGAACAATAATAATCTCTCTTGAAATAGGAGAATACACATTTCTCTATATAATAAGAAAAATTCTTAAAAGATATTATGTAATATTTCTCTATAAAAATGCGATGATAAAAACTATTGAAAGATATATCTATTTATAGGCAAGAATATCTTCATAATGCTGCTCCATCAAAAAGCAAATGAAGAAAATTTGCTATCTACCCAACTACCTCATTTAATTTTATTTCTCAACTGTCTTATGCCTTCATCAAAATTAAGCTACTATTTTCGACTTCTCCATACCACAAAAGTGACTTTACATTCACACTATATAGAATCACAGCGGGATACTCCTCCAACTGGTACAAGATCAAAGAGCGCAGTGACTCCTCAAAGGACCATATATTATACATAGCTTGCTCTATTTGTGAATGCTTTCCAAAACCCACACAAGTCCTCGTTAAAGCACTACGCAATAAGGTGTTTGCGTTGCCACAGCGGTCTATAATCCACGCTAAATGGTAGATGGCTTGAGTCACAATAATTATTCGAACGTCCTCTTCAGATTCCAACAGGCCACATCCAAGAAATCTACCAAAGTAGAAAGACCCTGTGTTTTTTCACATAAATTAGCGAGTCCCTTTCAAAAAGGCTATTGGTATCGAATCCTTCATCCAATAATAAAATTAAAACGACTCGTTCATTTTTGGTATTGGTTATTCTCCCCAAAAGTGGACCGGACCTCATCAAAGACGAGAGGCACGAGGTAGCTGCGAGAAAAGTAAACGTGGGGCTAAGCACATGGTATGGTAGATCATAAAGCCGTGGTCTTTGCTGGAGGACAAGAGCTCCGTTTAACCAAGCGCGGAGCGCGGAGCCTCAGAGTGCTGCGCCTGTGCGAACACGTTCATGGTGGAAGTAGAAAAACAAAGACCCATTTTATAAAAGGGATTTTTTGGCGGGCCTGTATTTGGGCCTTTTTGACAGCTGTATTCCCATTTCACTCGTTCTCTTTCTTGGGTCTTTGACTTTGGGCAATGGGCACGGCTTTATTACTGTTTCCCTCAAATTAAAGGACAGTTACTGTTACAGACTTGGCGAAACTATTGTTGCTAATGTTATTAAGTTGGGTTCAGTTATTAAAAATCATACGGATTTTACCTGGTTTAAAATGGGTTGAGTACAAGTGGATCCAAAAACCTGAACCAGATAATATTCTGGTTTACTGGGTTACTAGTTGGTTTGATCAAGGTTTAGTAACTCTGATTGTACCATGTGCACGATATGGTTGGCCATTGTCTAGGGTCATCATGCATTTCTGTTTAACATTTGAGATAAAAAAAAATTATGATTATAGATACGTGTTATATTGGAAGCTATATTTTATTTAGATATCATATATATAGATATACAATTTTCGAATAGCAATCCTTTACCCCCAAATAAAAAAAGACTAAGTGTGGTTAATTTTTTTGTTACATATAATTACATTTTTTTTTGTTTTTTATTATTCTTTGTTTTTTGGGTTTTACTTTATAAATATATTATATTGCCCTTCTTGTTGTTTATATTGAATCTTCTTTCCTCAAGTCTATAGCCTTAACCCTCCTTCACTTTGTTAAAGTAAGCTTACACAATGACGTGGAAAATTATTTTTAAAATTTACTACATATATATTGAATCAGTGGTCATTTTGCTCCAAAACATTCTTTAGAACCTTAACACATAATCGACCCTTAAAACTGTTATAGAGTTTGATAAAATATTAATAAAAAATGTACTTAACAAACAAATTTTGAACCATGAGATGTGGAACTGTACTCTCTGTAGTTATTTTTTAAACTGTAAGAGATCCACATCCAATAAAATAAATAGTCACGTATTGTTCGAAAGCTTTAACTCAAATGAAACTAACACCAAAATCTTTAAAGCCGATCAATAATATATAGTCGCACAATGCCCAAAAGCTTTAACTCAAATGATACTATCACCAAATTTCTTTAGGATCATAGGATGTGTTTGGTAATTAGAATTTTGGAAAATTTTAGAGAAAAAGGAAAAGGAATATTTTTATTTTTATTTTGAATAAACACTCTTATATTTGAAATTTTATTAAAATGAAGAAATAAAATAAAAAATGATTATATAACTTTTTAATTATATTTTATTTATTTTTATTAATATTTTATAATTCTCTTAATTTAAAAATAAAAAATAAACTTTCTTTTTCCTCTCCCTTTCATTCATCTTGCAATTAAATCCCACAATGGCCAATTTCGCTCCACCTTAATTTTCCATTAATCAAAGAATAAACTTGGTAGTACAAGAAAGTATCATTTATTTCAAGTTGGTATAACATCAGTCATCAGGACAGAAATTAGGCACCTTTGTTAACTCTCCATCAAAATATATTGGTCAAAGGGGGAAAGTGATGGGTGTTGCATCTTGAATGTGGATCCCACCCTACCAATATGATGTTCAACTTTCAAGGGAATATAACTGTCTATGTTAATACAATCCAATTAGAGTGTGATCTTACTATTCTAGTCTTCTTCGGATGCATCCGACGGTTCCCCTTCAGGAGCCTCAGTGGGTGCATTAGTGGGTGATGCCCCTTCAGGATCCTCTAAATCATCATCTGGTTCCCCTTCAGGTGCTTCTGTGGGTGCATCTGTTGGTGCCAATTCAGGTGACTTTGTGGGTGCATTGGTTGGTGCCAATTCAGGTGTTTCTGTGGGTGCATTTGCTGGTGCTTCGAACGGCGCATTTGTTGGTGCATCTACGGGTGCATCATCATCTGTTGGTGCCTGTTCAGGTGCCTCCGTGGGTGAATTCTCTGGTGCCCCTGCTGGCGAATTTTCTTCTTCCAGGGAATCTTCTGGTGCTTCTGCAGGTGAACCATCTTCATCGTCATACACGTCATCTGCAGGTAAATCTTCCGGTGCCCCAACGGGTGATTCTATTGGCCCTGTGGGCGAACTTCCCGTGCTGCTTGGATCTCTGTTTGTGACAACAGTAACCATATTTAGTTTTTCATTTTTGTTAAGTCAAGTTATACACAAAGCACACGTTCTATCGTAGGAAGTCAAATCACTATTTGATATTATATTCTCATCAGTGTATATATATTTTTTAATATTTTATTTAATATTATTTATTATATTTTTTTTTTTTTTTAATTTAAATCTTTTAAAATAATTTATAATAAATAAACATCTATCAACTATTAATTAATAGATTGACCCATCAATCAATATTTAATCATAAATTACTTTAAAAGATTCTTATTTTTTTTTGATCATACACTCTTAAAAAGAGGTGTACAATATCTACATCTCTAAAAAAAAAAATCATCTTTTTTTCCTTTAGTGTTTGATATATATAAATTTGTGGAGACTATAACAGATATGCACTTATGTTTTAAAAATATTTTTACACGTTAAATAATAATTTAAGTACTTGTTACACACTACTTAACTAATATCTTCAATTTTACTTAACCAATGTGTCTATGAAATGTAACGATGTGATGAAATTCCCGTAATCATAAAAAAAAGTTGACAAAAGAATTTGGAAGACAAAGAATATGGGCCACATCTTACTTGTCTGTATCGATCCAGTCAGCCAAAGATGATCCTGCGTCGCCATCCTCAAAGAAGGCATCCTCCTCTGTAGCTTCTCCACTGCCACCAAAAGCCTTCTTAGCCTCCTCTATAGTTTCTTGAGAGAAACTTCCCTGGCCTATGAGATCCTTCCAAGAATCGTCCTGACCCAAAACCGAACGGAATGGCAGAGCCAGCACCAATGAAAATACCAAGACCAATGATATCTTCGCCATTTCCTTACTCCTTCCCTGGAATCAAGGATTGAAGAAACGCCTTCACAATTTGTAAACCAAGGGCTGCAATGAAGCGCAACTTTGTTTGATTACAATTTGGTGTTTTATATATAGTGCAACAACCCGTTTTGGCGTTATGCGGTTGCCAAATTCGATCTGTCACCTTGTAATGGGGTTCATACAGGTGTTAACTTCCCGGCTCTCACGTACTATAATTTGTTATCTTTGGAAATTTTTCTCTCTTTTATTGTCTAACGGTAGGATTATAGTTTGTGAACAGATCAGCGCCTACGCTGGTATTGCAAAATTTCTTTTGCAAAGCCTTCATTTGCGGCTTTACTAGTTATATATGGTAGTGGCAGAGGCTTGTTCTCCCCTGTTCAATAAGACTTTATTAGTTTATTTTTAGTGCAGGGTCAAAAATAAGCTACACAAAATATTATTTTTCTTTCTAATATCTCGCAAAGTTACATGATATTGCTTCATATTTCTTACAAGTTACAATTGGGTGAATATAACGGGATACACAGCACTTTTTAACATAAATTGCAAACAAGATGCGGTTAAGTTGTACTATTGCATATGCTTTCTACGGAGGTAGAAAGTAGTAACTTCACAGCTCTAACAGTCTTTGCTTCAGTGGAGATTTAGATTCCTCATTCTCCTGCTAATGAAAACAGGATGATACAGAATAAGAGAATGATAAATTCAGCCTTTTAAGAAACCTGATGAGTTATATAAATAAGTGGATAACTGCATGTGCCAGAAAACTTAGATGCATGATTCGGAAGAAAATAAGGAAAGAAGGCATAGAAACACGCAAGCATTGAAATGATATGATTGCATTAATTACCTTTGCTCATTGCCAATCTGCCTCCCGTTGATGCCAGCACTTCTGTACCTGGGTAGTGGGATTTGATCATGCTCTATTCGAATGACATCCTCCTTGAGGATCTCGTAGTGCCTTTGCACCTCTTCTATGGATTTCCCACCAACGGCGTTGGCTATATGTTGCCAACGGTTGGGGTCGTCCGGGCCATGTACCGCAAGAGCATCCTCAAAACGTCTGTTCTCTTCTCTTGTCCAAGCCATGCTGCTATAAGTGAATACGCACAAGTATCACAAAAACAATTGTGATAGGAGTAGATCAAAACAATAGAAAGAGATTTATTAATTATTCTTATGAGAAAAGACAGTGATGTTAGCTTACGGCCAAAGATTTTCCGTTCTAGCTCCTTAAATAAGGGAGAGTCAAGTGGGGATTGTGCAAGTTGGCGAATACTTTTTAGGGGCTCAACAAGATGTGATTCCCTCCCTTTTGAATGGCTCCCAGTCCCGGGGATATGAAATGGAAGGGGGTCAATTTAAGTACCTTTATACTATGACTTTAGGTGGTCCATTTCATGTTTCGTATTGTATATCATCACTCATCAGCATTCAGCAAGTAGAATTTCTTCAGATTTTTACAACCTGGTGGCGGTGGGGATTAGATACCTATCCGCACTTCTATAGATATATTCGCTTACAATATAAATCACCACTCCAACACAAAAAAGCAAAGCAAAGATATTCTGCGTCTCTTCTAGTGAGATAGCTAGAACAATTATCCCGTCACTTATTTTGCAACTAGAGGTAATATACTTTCTCCATGACCATCAATATACTCTACATTATGAAATCAAGAATAATGTCCAGTGCGCTCTGCTCATTTGTGAATTGCATTGCTTCAAAGCTAGACCTAACGAGTTGTATTAACTTATAGTAATTAATACAATCGAAAATTGGAGTTGAAATTCGCGTCATGATTCTCTGCATTTATCTTGGGTTACTTTACTTTCTACTCGCTCATTGCTTGCTGCGTAGAAGTTCGAGCGCCAAGCACTCACGTTAATTTTTTATTTTTTATTTTTAATTTTGTGTTGCAAAACACAATCTCAAGAACTTTTTCACAATCCAAAGGCCAAAAAACTCGAATAATTATCCGCTCTAGTGTATAGTAGCAACTTCCTTGCTTTGCTCGATCAAACTAGGAGATTTGAACTGAAAGATACTACGTGCCTAAGAGGTTGAGGGCCAGGCTACTCTTGATGGTTGAACAGTTTATGGCACTTGGCCCTGCCAACGCCATAACTCTGATTTATAGTATTTAGGCGTTTTTGTGTGTCTGACACGTGTTTGTATCATATATATGAATATGCGTATATGATATATGTGTTTTGTTTGTTTAAACTAATATGAGACCCGTGCAATGCACTGGGCTAGTTGTATTTGTTATGTCTATTTGAGGAGTACAAAAAAAAAATTTGACGCGTTACATAAACACATAAATCAATTTAAATTTTATCTCATCAATCACAAAAACTTATTATTTGAAAAAAGGGGATGATAGTTAGAAAAAAAAAAGTAGTATCTTACTGGATCTTGACCTAGCTTAGGAGATTTTGCTTCCTCGCCTAACCTTTTTGAACCAAAAAAAAAGTAGTGTTTTTAATGACTAAATAATCCAAAACATATAGTTGAAGGGAAAAAAGAACAATAGTAATTAGTCTATGAACAAAACACTCTTCCAACAAATCAATATATATCAAATCAGATGTTCTTACCAATCCCACAATCCAAGAAGACATCTGTAAGTGCTTGTAAAATTGTAAGTATAAAAATATCAAACATATTATCACACCAGCTGCATAGCTCTATCTAATTCATATATTTTTACAAAAATATGCACATGAGTACTTCTAAATAATAAACAAAACCATAGATGACTGAATGATAAAAGAAATCCAATTGACAAAAGGGGATAATGTAAAGTCAAATACAAATTTTTTGGAAAACTTCTTTGAAAACAACATTCTTGGTCGTCTGGCAAAGTTCACATTCATCATTGCAAATGAGAATTTTCAAACCATGTCTGGACTTCACACGAGATATTGCCACATAGAGTTGACCATGTGAGAAAACAGGTCTTGGTTAATATAAACCAACATGTGAAAGAGTTTGGTCTTGACTCTTGTTGATGGTCATCGCAAAACAAACAAATAATGAGAATTGTCTGCGTTGAAATCTGAATGGTACACCAGGATCAGAAGGTATTAAATTCATTCGAGGGATGTACACCTTATCTCCAATATTATTGCCAGTGACAACCTTAGCACCAATTACATTCATACCCAATTCAACAATTATCAGCCTTGTGCCATTACAAAGACTTGAAGCCTGATCAATGTTACGCATTAACATAACTGGAACACCCCTCTTCAAAATTAGTCGATGGTTAGGCAAGCCAGAGCATTGAATCTCATTTAAGAATTCAGTGGTTAACCATTCAGGATCAAAACCTACTTCTTCATCCGATTTACAAACCGAGTCACAACTAATATATTCTTGTTCTTTCCCAGGTATCAAAGAGAGAACATATGAATTGACATTATCTAGAATCTCAAGTGTAGGTGCAAGAATAGCTCTGTTCTCAAAAAATGTAAAATCATCCAAATGTTCAACCAAGTTAGGATATGTAGATTCAACAATGGTTGGGATAAGATCAGAAGAGTTTAACAACAAAAGATCATCTGGAATATCAACATCAAACTCACCATTATTTTCAACACCAAATTTACCATCACCGATATCAAGAATCCATTTGCTAAACTTAAAAATTTGTTCAAGATTTGGATTGTCGATGCCAGAGAGCAAGCGCATATTTTTAGTTAGCTTTAGAACTTTGCAAGCGTTCCACAATCTAGAGGAATTGATAGCAGACATGACAATCTCAGCCCTTGTTGCCTTAGGAATAACAAGAAACACTTGACGAAAGTCCCCACCTACAACAACAACTTTTCCACCAAAAGGTTGGTTCAAACCATTGACATTAGAACATCGCATAATATCACGCATAGTTCTGTCCAATACTTCAAATGCCCATCTATTAACCATTGGAGCTTCATCCCAAATTATCAAACTTGTTTGATGAAGTAATTCAGCTTTCGAACTTCCTTGGTTAATATTGCATGAAGTATTCTCTGTCAAAGCTAATGGAATAGCAAAGCATGAGTGAGCAGTTCTACCACCAGGAAAGAGAAGGGATGCTATGCCACTTAAAGCAACATTCAATACAATTTTTCCTTCAGAACGAAGTCGACTTGAGAGTGTTTTCCAAACAAACGTTTTGCCAGTTCCACCATGACCATAAACAAAATAAAACCCTCCATTTCCATGACATATAGCCTCAATAACTTGATCGTAAACAACACGTTGCTCATCAGTCAATCGAGGAAACAATTTATGATGCTCTTCAATCATATCTTCCTTATTGTAAGATAATTCATTAACCAGAAAAAGTTTTCAAATTGACAGTCGTCAGATAAATTATGATACAGCGGAGGACTAAAATCATTCAATGATCTTCCATTCGATCGTAATAACTTATCAACCTCAAATAAGCATAATGACTTCAACTCTTCATGTGTAATTGTGATATCTAAGAAAAAAAATTATGTAAATTAAAACGTTATATAGTCACAGTGCAAAAAAAAAGAGAAAAAAATAAAGAAAAAATGAAATAAACCATTTAACAACAATAAATAAATGGTGAAGAGAAATGTAATTTTTTGTTGTCAATAAACTCAAAAAACTTATTTAAATACCTGGTTGATTCAGAAGTTTTCGCCGTTCATAAACAATCTCATTTGCTAGCAGCTCTCATATCTGGTCCCACACAAACAAAGGTTTACTCATAGAGTTTGACAACAACAAAGTGATAAAAAGCCGACGAACATAATAACTAGAACCTTACTCAGATGCTTCTTTTATTGCATCCACAAATTCTCTGTCATCAGCTAATAACTCAAGAGCATGACATGCATCCTGAAAAGAATGATGTGTTACGTTGCCGACAGTTCTGATACTGGCGTAGCTTGTACAAGTTTTTTAGAAATTCAATAATAGCCTCAAATAATATAACTCTCCAAGTCTAGGCAGTATGAAATGTAACCTACCAATTGATAACCCTTTTTTCCTTAACTGCCACTGCTGACTATTAGCACAATAAACGAACTGTGAAGTAAACTCACCATAAGTCAGGTCTTGGCCCTCAATAAATATACGATTAGCCTCCATCCATGCAAGGAACATAGTTTTCTTGTTTTTATTTTTATCCACAACTTCATCAATCCTATCTTCATCATGGAAAATTACATTTTGTTGATTTGGTAAATGGAACGTCAACCTTTGAACTGGGGGCCACCTATGATGGATATCGAATGCAAAAATTTGCCAAACTGACTCACACGGAGACAAATAGTGGCAATCATAATATTGTTTAATCTCATCAACTTCCTCTTTTTGAGTTAAACCTGACAATTCTCTAGACATAGAAACTGTAACGCGATCAGGACCTTTGTTGACATATTTAAACAAATACTTGGTTGAGTTTGACTTGTTGCAAAATTCCAAGTTAATATGTGCTTGATACTTCATTAATAACTTTGGGTTATATGGCACCACATTCCTATTATCCAACTGGACATCCTTGTTAATGACTGTTACACCAAGATCCCTTCTTCTGTATATTAGATATTCATTTTCATCGAAAGAGGTTTTTTGAACAAACTTCTTAGGATAAAATTTTGAGCACTTGTGGTTCTTCATGCAAGGTGAATAACTAATACCTGGACCACAAGGGCCATGTACCATAAATCTAGTAACAATATCATACAACTTTGAATATTTGCATTTATCAGGAAACTCCGCACATATGACTTTATCAATTGACTAAACAATATGCAACTTATCACCTTGGTCTAACCATAAAAAAATATGCGCATGTGGTAAGCCTTTTTTTTGGAATTCAATGGTGTACATACCTGATAACAACATATAAATTTATTGGTTTGCTGAATGTGAAGAGAAATGGAATAACAAAAGGAACAATAAGTAAATTAGGAAGAAAGTCTCACCAGCAACAACCTTTCCAAAATAACAACATTTTTTGAAATCATTCATCAATGCATCTAATTTCATGCAAAACACCCTACATGCAATATCTGACCGTTCAGCTGTTGACATCCCTTGGGTATTAAGAAAATGATCAACTTCAGGCCATCTAGGATTGCATGTAACAGTCATAAACAAATTTGGAAAATCAAACCTCTTTGAAATTGTCATAGCATCTTGACAATTGTTGAACATATACTGACGACCACCAGTAAAAGAAGATGGCAAAACGACTCGAACCCCAGATGAACCTGGATTAATGTCACCATAATCAACTGCTTCTTCCAACCCTTTTAAAAAATTTGATCTGATATTTTGTTGGTTAACCCTTATATATGACAATCTTTGGGACTCAATTATCGAGTAACAATCAACTATAAATTGTTGGAATAATCTTTTGCTTCTCAGAAGTATGCCTTATTCTATTTCCCTTTCATGAAGTCTGTATGCAACAAATTCTCTCAAAGAAACTCTAGTCTTTTTTCTTACACCAAAAGTAAAAAATCTATCACAAATTAGAATATCTTATTTGTAACCATCCTCCCCATATGGGAATAACAAAGGGTATTGGAGTGGCAAATAAGACGGGTGTGTTTTACTAATTCGCTCCAAATGGCCATCACGACATTGTAAAATGATGTCTCTACCCACGTCAGATGAATCAAAATCACTGACAATTAGAGTTGTAACTTCATCAGTTGTTAGTAAATTATACATCATAACTTCAAGAGTGTGATGTCTAAGTAATGTAAGAGAGAATTGTTGAGTCTGATCTTATTGAAAACAATCTCTAACCCTTCTAAAAGTTTTTGCAAGTACATTATGTTCATCAAGCATAGCCATTAAGTCATCAACAATAGTAGAGTCAATAGGAGAAGTAGAATTATTTCCCCTGTAAGATATATGGAAGTAGCAATAAGAAACAAATTTCATAGTGTGAACATTAGAGAATTATATGCTTTTGAAAGAAAAAAGTAAGTATGATTTGTAAGGAGAAAGCAATTATGAATTATGAATTTAATAATAAGAAAGTTAAAGGAAGAGGTCAACCTAAACATCATTTCCATGAACATACCTGAAATGATGAATCCTATTGAATGACTCATTAACCGTATCGTAAATGTAAAGTTGAGCAAACTTTGGTTTCTGTCCATTGATAAGAAGCAAACATCCTATCCGATGGTAGTTTTGGCCTCTAAGCACAAATTATGGAGGACCATGACCATCATTCAAAGAAGTCTCAACCTTTTCTCCAATTGAAGTGAATGCAAACATGTTATTGTAAAGATGAACATTTTCAAGGAAATGAGCACTTCAAGAATCTACATTTGCGAATAATTTCCTTAACAAATTGGGAGGCCTAGTTAGTAATGGAAGCTGCACATTCCCTTTCATACAACATATTGAAAAATCTGGGTTGACGGGCCGAATTGATTTCTCTAAGCGCTCTTCATACCAAACCAAAGCACCGCATTGGATGTAAGAATGATTACAATACCCAAAATCCAATGGAACTACAATTAGAGGAGGGAAGTTTGTAAGATAGTGAAAAAAATAGAATGAAAAATATTTGGCTTTATGAAGTGTGATATATATGTACCAACCTTCATATTCACTTTCAGCAAATAACGCATGCTCCAAGATAACATTAGTTTAAGCATCGCAACTTTCCATGAAATGAATGTTGGCATACTCATTTAATAATGACGTAACATCTACATCCAAAAACCAAAAGAGTAACTTACAACAATGATATTAGCAGGTAGTAAATAAGCATATACCACATTTTAAAAAAGTTTAACAACATAAAACATCAAATTGAAACTGCAATTGCCATCTGAAGCATGAAAGTTTGTGGTTGAACGAATAAGTATGGTTTGATCAAGTTGAACAAAAGAGTAAATTGATGAGTTTATAAAATTTATAAGGATAATATAATAAAGTTGAATTACTTAAAAAATAGGAATTGATGTAAAGTAAATTTGATATCTGAAAAAAAATGTGGCATTTAACTCATAAATTTTACTTTTGAAAGCTATTTCGGAGAACCAAATTGTGATCCAGCCGGATAAAAATTAATAGAAAAGAATACTGAAACAAAAAAAGTCACACATGGAAGGTGTTAAATACATATAAAATAGATTTACAAAGTTATCAAAACAACTAAATCAACCGAGTGCTAAACCTGAGGAAGAACATGGTAGAGCAAGTTGAACTTCATTTCCATCGGTCTCACAAAGAATATTCCCATGTCTCACTGCATAGATACAATACATTCTCATTACTATTGATATATATAAAAACAAATGGTAAAGTATTGAACTGCACAATTGGAAATTCAATTTTAATAAGCAACTCACTTTATTGAATGTGGGTTGGACGTTGAATTGAAAAGCAGCTAATATTATGCTCATTTTCATGACACATGGGTACACCTATGTGGTTGAAGGAATTATCAAGGGAGTATATGTTGTTAATTATAGCAAGTGAAATTAATGGTAGTAATATCACTGATAGTAATATGTGACAAGATTAAAAAATACTATCAATATACATGCCTTTAGCAAGATGAGCTTTCCTTTTACCCTTACGGCCAATACGATTTTTCCTCTCTAATCGTGCTTCTATAGTATCATTCTCTCTTTGAATACTCATAACGTTTCTCCTTTGTTTTCAACCTGAACAATCACTTGACAAACAAAGCTAGTGTTTCTGAAAATGATCACTTGCATAAGCCAAAATAGTGTGTTAATACAACACTGAATTTCGGAAACCATTAATGCCACTAATTGTCTTTGCAAGTAGATCATTTGAACAATGGTTGATTGCTTAATTTTGCCATGGGATACGGAGGTAGATTAAATTAGGAGGGTGATTAGTTCATACAAAACAAAAAGGACCCTAACTACACTCAGATAGCATTAACATCCAATAATTGTGTGAATATTTTAGTTATGTAGGTTGTTTGTTTGACTAAGAAAGTATTAAATGTATACCAAATTTCTAGACGACCATAGAAATCCTATAATGTAGAACTCTAGTCATTTTTTCAATTTTAGTTAATTGGAAGTTCAACAAAGTTCGAGTCATAAGAAGCTCCAATAAGCATATTTTGAAACATTGAAGAAATATGATTTTCAGTTATCACAACATCTTGAAGAGATGGGTTGAACACTTCTTCATTAAGATGTTGCATGGTTTCATAATCACAATGACTATCATTAACTATCAAGACTATATTGTGGTGTACCTTACAACCAAGATGAACAAAATTAAGCATATACTTGTGAGCACATGACAATTTCTATTGTTTTGGGCTGACTGAGCACAATATAACTATTTTCCCATGTTTGGTGCAGTAATTAATATAAGTAATTTGTTCATTATCAACAGAATACATCCTTGTCATATAGAAGGTATACATCATTCCAAGTAATACCAAACACAAACAAACTAAATCAAGATATATGGTTTGTCACAAAAAATACAATATGTCAATCTAAGAATACGAGGAGGGGAGAGAACTTCATAATTCACGATATATAGTATGGACACCCCCTTTGTATACTCACTGTTACCATCATGTTGGGACTTAAAACTTGAAGGTTTCAGTAATCCAAATGATCATATATTAACTTGTCAAGATTATCCTTGCCAGCAACTTTAGTTTGCTATCCACGAATCTTATTATATAAAGCAAGAAAATAACAAAAAATAAGGATAGCAATCTATTGGGAATTTTGATGAACAGTTGGTACCTAGTGTGAAAATAGAGTAGATAAAGCTGAAGAATGAACTCTAGGGCTGGCTCCAAAATCCAATCACTGTTAGTGGCAGCTATTCCATTCTGGTCAGCAGCACTATTGTCAGCATATTTCAGTTCGTTGGCAGCTTTCCCGGCAACCTTGACAGGCACATTTACAGGCATTCTTCTTCCTCATTGCATTAATTGGTGTTGTTATTCCCTTTCCACCATAACCAAGTACGTTAACGGAATGGTTAATGTCTTCAATGACCACTATCTTCCTTGTACTCCAGGTATGTTGATGTCGTCTTTTTATGTATTCTCCTCACATTCAACGTCATCTGTGTAATGAAAGAGGCAGTGGGAAATTTGAATGATTCCTCATATATTCTCAGAAGTTGTTGTATAAGAAGATTTGAATATTCAAACGAAATGGTGGAGGAAAGATTTCAATTTGTAAACTAACTGGGAAAGAAGATGTGAGGTGCATAGACAGAGAAGAAATAATTTGCAAATTAGGAAAAATGAAGAAAGAGGGATGAAATTATGTTGCAAATTAGAAAAAGTGAAGAAAGCTTCTGCTGACTTGTTAAATCAGTCAGTGAATAGTAGGTAAGCATGGCTCCTCAAAGAAGATGCAAGTAAGTAACTGACTGCTACACTTAAAGACAAAAAATTAGTAAATTGACCAAAACTTCCAAAACGCATCAATTGTGCCACACAGTAAACACGTAGAATGCAAAAAATTTGTATCAAACTCAATGAAATATTTTATGTTCAATCTTACTGTGCAAAATTAACAAAAATTGGTAATGGTTTATTAGTAATATGGGATATGAATGATGTTATATTTTTATTTTCTTCTCACATTGTCATGATGTACAGAAAGAGTTAAACAAAAAATTAAGCACATGACAATGAAGTTTGATATAATAAATTTTAAATGTATTAAAATAAAATTATTATTCTTTGAGCATACAAAAAAAATCTAATTGTTTATATATGTGATTGATTAAGCATGTTATATATGCATAAAAATTTCAATAAAAATATTTTAAAAACAATAACGTTTGCAAAACTGATTTGATGATTTTTTTAAAAGTAGGCAAAATTATAATAAGACTATGGTAATAGTAAATACGCTAAAATGATAGCTACGTCTTTAATAGCTTAGTTGGGCTAAACTGATTAGCTGCATTTTTTAATGTAATATGCAATAATAATTTTATGGTCACTAATTTAGGCTGAGCATAAAAATTGGGATGAGATGTAGAAAGCTATAGGGCATTTGACATATGTATTACCTCAATGCTCCCCTAACAAATTTATTCCTAAACTGCCAACTCAGGTTTTACCAACTATGCCAACGTAATAATATTAACAAATAATGCATACATTTTGCGAAAAAAATAATATTAGAATGACATATATTAAAATCAACAATAAAAATAGAGTTTGTCGAATGATAGAATGGAGAGGGTTAATATGACCAAGTATTATGACAATATTTGTATGTGAAAAATACAAATCTTATATTGCTATAAAAATGATTTTTTTTTTGGAAAATTTTGCCCCATTCTTAATGAGGTAAATCTGTATCAAATTGATTACTATGACCAATTTCTTTTAGCAATAGGTATTTTAGTATATTGTGAAGTTAAAAATTTGGTGGACAAAATAATATAAAAATATATTTGAAAATGAATTCGTACTTTTGCATCCCTATTGATGAGAAGTATTTCTAAATGATCCTCTAATCCAAAAGTCCAATTTAATTTTATTATAGTCATAATAAATTTTGTTGGAAAACTAAATAACGACACTTACGTATAAAATTATAATGTTGGAGGTAAAAAAAATAACAAAGGGAAAGGGAAGATTAAATGTGTGGGAGTCGTAACATATTGTATAAGTAATCACAACAATGCTTAATTATGAGAGATAGGCAATCATTGACAAATGTTTAAATGTTATATAAGGCAAACGTGTAGGATAGACAATGTTTTTAACTGTAGAAGTATAGGATAGGCTTTCTAATTTTACTATGGCTCATGCATAATTGAGTTACAACAAATAGCACAACGAAAAGTCTATGTAAATATGCATTGAATAACAACAGCAGTTCTATAAAAAAAATATGAAATGTATACATAAAATGGCATGTACTTGCCCCGTTTTGTAAATAATCCAAAAATTCTTTACATTTCACCTACAACCAAAACCCATCTTATTGAAGGATAAACTTTTTAACAAAAACTTATGCAGAGCCAAAAACACAGCAAGTGAACTACTTTATCAACATCAAGGGATGAGAGCACAAAGCAAATTCTGCTGTCCATTGAGCACTTCGAAAAAAATCCTGTTGTTTCATTTTAACCGCAAATCAGAGCAGAAAGTGTTCCATCCTACAGTTATCTTTGCTTTGTTAGGTTTTCCTTTAGAAAGACAAAGTCCATATTCCCACTTCTGTCCATCCTTTATCATCAAAGTGATTGACTCTAGGTTAACATTTAGGCACAGTTGAACAAAATTAGCAAGCAGATTCTCCAGACATGCAGGGAAATGGAAATATTATAAGTAATATGTATTCGTAAAGTACAACATAAATCTAGCTATGATATAACAACAATTATAATTTTTTTAAAAATATTCCAAACTGGTGGTTCTTAGAACTATAAGGGATAATTATTATTTCCTGCATTAACGGAGGTGTCTCTGAAAAATCAGATAAATTGTTCATTTCTTCATCGCAATCAATTCTCTTTTCTTCCTGATCACTTGACTTAATCGAAAAGTAGGATTCTCCAACATAATGTAGAATAACCTTGGTTTTTTTAATCAATTTGCATTGCTGAACAAAGGCACCAACCAGTTCTGAGGAACCTTCCACTTGGAGCTTTTTCAAACCGGACATGATAGATCTATCCATCAGTAGCACTGATGGTTGGTTTACGACCTATCCGAGAGCCAAACTCAAATGTGATGCTCATTGGTAGAACACCATAACCCTTGAAAATGATAAGCATTTAAACAGAATTATATTGTTTACCTTTGAAATCTTGAAATAAGGGGGAATTAATTGAAACTACTTCACAGTAACCACCTTTGCAAACTCGTTATAGACTTCAACAGCTATTGGGAACCTTCTCCGATGGTATGTTGTACCACCGTGGGCCATTTTCCATATAAAGTTATGTTTAATACCGTCCCTTATAAAAAAATTTGACACAGGAATGTTTTTGAAGAAAAAATTCATACCATACAAACATGTAATAGAAGAAGTTTAAGAATTAAATCAAACAATTCAACATGGGGTGAGCATAGAAGCAAAGTAAATAATACTGAAAATTGATAAATAAAAAATTTAATAAGCATAACAAAAACCTAATTGTATCAAGCAAGCAAATAACAACATGGAAAACACTGTTGAAGAAAGAGCAACGACATAACAATAGTTGGTGTGAATCATAAACCAACAACCATGAATAAGCATTATTCAGTTAAACCATGCATCACATTGTTATAATCTCTCTTCTGTTGTTGTTGTACATAATTTATAAAAATCACAATCGGGAGAAGTTAAATAGAAAGATGAAATAAAGATCAGATCCTTCTCAAACAATAGTTTCACCACTATTACTAAAGTGGTAAGATAAGTTGTTTACTCTTTCACATAGTGAAAAAACTCATTAACCCATAATTTCATGATAATGCGTTATGTGCAATCCAACTATGATAACAGAGAAGCCATTAATTTCATTCATTAATAGTCCCATGAAAGTCGCTGGTGAATAATGAACGAAAAAATAAATTTGCAAAGACAATAATGATATCTTCATGTTTTCCACCTAAACCCTATGCAAAATAATGTAAAGGCTTATGTATACTGCGATTATTTTTAAAGTTTGTAAGTAATAGTGTGTTTACCTTTAAGTTATTTAGTTGATTAAGATCTAAATGTACTTTACCAAATCATAGGTAAATATGAGTTCAAGTGAGGATGAATACTGGTTTTTATATATGGTAGATAAGTTTGTTTGAACCCAACACAAGTGGTTTATAATTACACAACAACAACACACATCTTAGTAGACAATATTTACATTTTATACACTCCCTAAAAAATATATAAAAGGTGCAGACTCATATAAAAACCTAAGTTCCTACACTCATACCAAACCTTCACCCATCTCCCTCCCCAATCAAATATTTCTCCTAAATTATTGCTGCCAGCTTCCTCTTTACTATGAAGTAAAAACATATTTACAAACAAAATGAGATTTTCTTGATCTTAGTAGAAACTAGTATTTTAATATTGTTATATTCTCTCAACAATATAACCACTGACCCAGAAGTTTTATAACAAAAGTTCAGTCCTAAATTGGATCTCCAAACTTATATGTCAAATATGTAAGGCATCATTGACAAAACATAAGTGCATAACTTTAAGTAAAGAATTAACATGCATCTTCATTCTTCATACTCCTTTTGAACCTAAATTATGTATTGAATGCTGTGAATCTTCCTGGTATCTTGAGCTAGGTTAACTAAGATTACCCTTCTACCCTTGCATACAGTTCTTCTAACCCTCGTTTCTTCTACATAACTTCAAATTCATTTGTTTATGTTGGTAATACATGAAGAAATAAGTTCTGTTAAAAAAGGGTGGTTTTTGAGCTCTTAGGGTGGAGTTGTCTAAGGTTAGCAGGATTGATTTCGGTATAATGTTTATTTGGTTGCATAAATTATTTTCAACTAACTCAAAATACTTCCATTACAATTGCTTTATTTTAATTATTGAGCTTTAATTGAAGAGGACTATAGTTACTGGTACTCCTTGTGTTTTCTACAGGGCTTCTTGTGAAGTTATTATATTCATTACTTAATGCTAAGTTTGTCCAGGTTTAAGCAAATTGGGTAGTTTTTTTACAATTGTTAAATAGCATGATGGCAATGCGTTATTTAATAGCATGATGGCAATGCAGTTGGTCCTACTATAAAAAATAGAATATGATAAAACTAATATTGTACTATTAGTCAAACCACTAACATGGTGATCTAAGCTTCTATGGTTAGCGAATCGATTTTACAATGGGTTGGCCCAAAAAATCACGAATATAATTAATAAGCAAATCTGGTTTCATTCATATAGTCTGGATTTTGAAGGTGGATACTATTTCACATGGTCTTACACACAATGTAAATGAATTGCATTCAAAATTAAGAAGGGGTGGAATGAGTTGGTACCAACATAAAAAGGACTCGAAATGACCAGGTAATAAGGAAATAACGATAAATATATGCAAACCATTGAACATTTACAAACAAACACCTTTCAATTATTGTTTAAAAAATAAAGAAACCAAAAAAACAAATGCTAGCAAGCATGCAATAAGAAAATATAGCCAAGATGACAACATTTTTTGTGGAAAAAATTAAACTAACATCCATGCAAAAACTAAAAAGGCAAAACTAAAATCTCAAATGGTAGAGGAAGTAATCCAGATATTATAGGAAAGAGTGAGTTGAAAAATCCCTGACAATGATGTACAATGTTTTGATAGTTGGAGAAGAGTTTATCGAAGATATAGTAACACACCCAGTAAACGCGAAGACTGATTTAATTGATGCTTTTATTAATATCTTAATATGGCACTAAGGTAGACATCCACATTATAATAAAGGTCAGCATACCACAAAGTTCGAAGGCTGCAACTCACATCTTCTTTCAATTTAGTGAAGTGATTTCTCTTTTCCATGAGCTTGACGTTGGGTACAAATGATTGGGAACCCTGCACATCCAAATTCAAGAAGACATAAGCACTTAATCAAGTGCTATGTTAATATTAATATTTAATTGAACCACACAAACCTCAATCCTTGTTGGAAGGCCCCCTATAGTCCATTATGCAATTGAATCCTCCACATTGAGCTGTTCTCATTGAACAAAACATTGAGAACAAATAATTTAAACATAATAAGGAAGTAAAACTGTAGTTTAACATTCAAGGTTTTGAAAATTACCAAAGCAACCATGTGGCACTCATAAAGGCCATGGAAACAATAGCCCAAAAAATAAGAAGATTGTTGAAGTCAACTATATGGCTTCCTCTGGTAGAACGATATGGTATTTAATTACAAAGGTATAATAATATGGCATTTGAACATCTATAAACCTACAGTAGGTCCTACTATTAAAAATAGTATATGGTAAAACTAATATTGTACTTTTAGTCAAACCTCTAACTTGGTGATCTAAGCTTCTAACCTTAGTGAATGGGTTTTACAATGGATTGGCCCCCCAAAAAATCACGAATATAATTAATAAGCAAATCTGGTTACATTCATAACCTCACTGCTATATATAGTTAGACAGGCACAGCATCAATATTAGGTTATACAAATTCTTTTTACTTATTATTAAAACAATGCAATGTCTTTTTCATCAGTCTTAAGCCCTTTGTTTTTTTTTCACCAGCCCCCCAAAAAAAGTGTGTATATTATTGTTATAAAAGCTGACAACTTATTTCTTATTATTTTTAACTAATCCTTGGAAGACAAAGAAGGTAGGAAGGAATGGCCCAAGTAGAGATGTGCAAACATTCATCCCAAAGAACACCATCAACAATATAGTCTTAATTTTGAAGGTGGATACTATTTCACATGGTCTTACACACAATATAAATGACTTGCACTCAAAATTGAGAAATCATTTTACCTGATTAAGTACATAGTCTTGTTTATTTTCATTTAAGAAATCACTTATGACACCCTGAGTATTCAATTGGAAGTCTTTTTTTATATCAAACCGGCAAACAATTGAGTACACAGTATGTAAAACATGATAATCATTAAAAACTTCTCATGAACACCTTTAAATTTCAAATTTAACTAACAGCAGAAAAACATTTGTAAGATATTCATAATACTACATTTACCAAATGTAATAATGGAATGGTTCATAATGAGTGCCTTTAAAATTCAACATCAACTAACAGCAGACAACATTTCTACGATGTTCATAAGTTAGAGGATCTAATATAGTGATGAGGGGTAAATGTTTGTCAAGCTACAGTCTTTGTAGAGTTGCTAGTAAAAGGCCAACTAATAAAATATGTATTGATAATGATTTAATAAATTGCTCTTTCATTATCAAATTTGTTTGTTACTTACATTCACGAGCTTTACAAAATAATTGTACTGGTCATGTCCAAAAATCCAAAATAAGTGGAATGTTGACTATTTCCCTAATTACTCTAATAGTGTACATTTCACCCAACAAAAACCAAAAGGCCAAAAGAGATATGTATCATTTATGCAGAGCCCAATCACCAGTCAACATCTACATCCAAGTAATAAGTATAATATGCTGGATCAAAATATTAGACCCAAAAAAACTTGTTGCATCCCAACTCCAGCTATTAACATATTCCCCAACATAAGTGTTAGTCCTTTTCAATCTTGACTGCTTTCAATGAAGGAAACGCATTGCCATCCTTGTTTGCCTCAATGGTGCCGTGGAGTTTCCTTTTTGTAGGGGTTGCCTTACCCTCAGAAAAGCTACTGTCAGATGATATTGGAACAGGGCTCACAATCATTTGAGAAACAAATGCCTGCATAAATAAATTAAAATGACATATATATATATATTACTTATATCGTTTGACACAAATATAACTACACATTTTTTATGTTATGTTATTTGTTGCATGTGAAGAATAAACACTGCCAATAGAAAATCTAATGAAGAATAAGCATAGGAGAATTATGTTCTACCTGGCTAAGAATAATTTCAACATCTGGCACATTATCTACCAGATTTAAAGTGTTTGGGAAAGGTGGATTGAAAACACACTACATTAAAATGTAGAATCCTACGTTAGACAATTGGGAGGGACACTTAACAAAAAAATAAGCTGACGTACAGACCTTTGAAGGGGTGTTATCGACACCTTGTAGCATGAACATACCCAATATATGTTCATCATTACATACCTTCCTAACACAGAAAGAGCCATCATAATGAGGAGATGAGGCTGATTTTGTCTAAATCTTAAAAAACATTTTCATCCCAACCAAACCAGATATTATACGTGGCAAATGACAACCACCACCCACCTGTAAAAAGAAAAGTGGATGGTTAAAATAGAAAAACCATGGTGAAATACGAGAAACTGAGTCAAGTTGTAGAATTTTTTTTAAAAAACATTGAAAACCACACAACAACTATAGCTAAAACTCGAGAGACAAAGTATGACCACCTTGTTACATTCAACCAACAACTGAGCACATGGGTTCTTTAACAAAGTCTGTGCTTCACGGTCAAAAAGCACAAAGACAATATTAGTAGTCCCATCACAAACCTCTAGCTTTATCCTATACCTTTATTGTTAACCAAATAAAAGAGAAATTGCATCAGTACAATAACTCTTTAAGAATGCAATTTTGGAAATCAAAGAGTTGATGAAAGCATGGGTATATACCTTGGTGTCACAAAGACCACATGACAGAGGCATACATCATAATAGTACATGCTGGGATTCAGAGAGACAGACCTCTGGCATTTGCAGACACTATACCACCAGTCTACATCATCCACAATTGCCATAACTATGAAGAACCCATCCTTCCAATATAAAGCAAAATAATGAGAAGATTAAAATTTAAACCACGAAAGAAGTACAACAACTTGTGTATGGTTTGAGAAACAGAATGGAAAAAAAGGAAAATTAACAGTAGCAGGAAATTTCAAAAAACGTGCAAAGGCTAAGGCCCCAATAGCAACAGAATGGAGAAGTGAAATATTCAACAATGACAAGCGAAAAAACATAGGTAGATAGCAAAATGAGTTAGGTACACAGTAAAACATAGGTAGCAATTGTGGCAGGCAAAAGACTAACCATAGGTGACACCTAAATCAATACATTTAAACAAAGAGGATGGAAAGCTATTGTACAACGAAAATGGATGTTTTAGCAATATAGTTTACCAAGGTACTCCAAATAACATAACAGGATACACAACAAACTTTTTTCCACTTAGTGATCTGATCAATGGACTTTTATGGTCATGGAGTTTCATAAAGTCATCTTTCATGGAAGTTGTCTGCAAATCAGGAATGACATCCAATGGTTGACTGCCAATTAGGCTATCTTCAACAATCCTATTTTTGAAAGAAATCCAACACACATAAGCAAATTAAAATGGTTGGCAGAACTAAATATATGGATAATTGAAACCACACACAAGAAGTGTGGACAGAATAACATAACACACAAAATGTACCTCTGTCTAAAAGCAATGACCTCAACAATTGAAGGATTGAACATTATTTTGGTTGCATGCATAACGGTTTGGATAATAATTTTGCCTTGGGAAAAAAAATAAAACAATGAACAAAACCACAGATGGATGAAAAACATGTGTGAACCCAAAAAGTAAAATGGACATAAGTAGGAAACCGAAGGAGGTTAGACCAAACAGATAAAATGAGCAACCAAAAAATTCCAAAAACTAAGATACACATGGTCACCTCGGAAGAGCTTCACTTTAGCAAGTTGGATGACGACGACAGAAAGGTCAGCATTACCTTCTGTTAGAAAAGCATTCAGCTGATCAACGTATTCAACAAACAAAGCACACTTAAGCTTGACACTGTCAAAATGAAGCAAACGTGTTAGTCATAAGTTTAAAATGAATAACAAAGGATACAGTAAGATTTGAACAAAATAAAATGAATTTTATGAAGTATTAATGAAAGGCTATGTGATGGGAAAATAGATCACCCACTTACAGTCAGAAAGCTCTATTACAACCATCTTAGTTGGCTTTCCATCTCGTTCATATTCCTTTTGGCTAGAAGTGGCCACCAAGAGACCCATTGTAACATCCCGAAAATTAATAATTTCAGGATAAATGATCGTTTTACAATATTTAGGATTTTCTGAAATTTTTCTGGTTTTTTCTGAAAAAGTGGAATATTTTAATATTATTTCTCGTTTTACGTGTATACTGGGCAGAGTTGGCAAAACGACTGTAACGCTCCCAAAGTTGGAAAATTTTATTACGAATAGTTATTTTCTAATATCTATGATTATGTGAATTCTTTCGAATTTTTTCGTAAACGATGAATATTTTAATATATTCCTCGTTTTGCTGCGTCGTATTGAGCGTGAGTCGGGAAAACGATTGTAATACTTCAAAAATTTGAAAATAATAAGACGAATAGTCGTTTTATAATATTTATAATTTTTGAGAATTTTCTCGAGATTTTTTCGAAAATATTGAATATTTTAATATATTTCTCATTTTACGTACAAGACTGAATGGAAATGAGAAACACGATGTTTTCTCCGAGAACCTTGAACTATGGACTTGTCGACGGGGATCTTACTAAACCCGAGGCTGGACACGCTTACTGAGGTTTCACATTTTTTTCAAGAAATTTAGCAATCAAATAATAAAATACTTGTGTAAATTTCATCATCGTCGATAAATTAATACCGACTGCATCGTAAACTATTATCCATTGGATAATAGCATGCATTAGAAATCCTATCACATTATCCTAATGCAATCTATTTTATGTCTAATCCATTCACTTTAATTCAAATTTAATATTAAATAATCAAAGCTTCTTTGAGAAGCTTTGACCAAATAATGACCCAAATGCCCTTAGCTTCTCTTGGAAGCCAATTTCCCCCCTCTCTTCTCTCTCTACACGGCTGGAAGCAGCCATTGGGCAAGGGAAATTACTTCACTTCATTAATTCCATTTATCACACAAATTCCATAATTAACCAAAAACACTTTCTCTCTCATTCTTTCTTCTTCGTCCTTCTTCAACATTTTCTCTCCCTTCTCTCCACCATTGCTACGGCCAAGCTCTCTTCCTCTCCCTCAACCATCACAAAAATTACATCTAAATACATTTTCTTAATCCCCTCATCATTCTAAACACTTTTCCTTCTTGGAGTTTCTTGAAAATCCATCATCTCCACCATTTTTCCAAGCTTCAAGCTTTGAGCTTTTTGGGTAAGTTTCAAGACCTCTCTTCCCTTCCCTTCATTTTCATGGTTATGGTCTATATGTTGGTTATCCATGCTTCATTTTTTTAAGCATTGGAATTGATTTAACAAAGTTGGAATTTCTAGGGTTCTTGGTGGGTGCAAATCCGAAAATTTCAAAGGAGATTTCTTGGTGTTTCTCTTGATTTCTCTCCATTTTCTTCTCATTTTCGTTTTCCTTGGTTGCTATGTGACCAAGGGCTTCTC
Organism: Ormosia semicastrata; assembly: GCA_029884595.1. Classification (NCBI taxonomy): domain Eukaryota; kingdom Viridiplantae; phylum Streptophyta; class Magnoliopsida; order Fabales; family Fabaceae; genus Ormosia; species Ormosia semicastrata. The sequence continues at coordinate 6,701,828 of JAQQTO010000046.1, read as the reverse complement.
TTTTTGAGCATTGATGAGTGATTTGAGTGATTTTGAACACTCTAGGGTTCTTGGGAGAGTGGAATCCGAAAATCACCAAATAAGAAATCTCAAGGAGTCCAAGCTTAAAGCTTTAGGTAAAGTTCTTCTAATTCACCTATCAATTTCGTTTTCCTAGGTTACCTATGTGACCAAGGATCATTCTTTTCATGCTTTAGTTTGTAAATATGAGAATTTGACCACTTTATGGTTCTCTTGAAGGTGGAATCCGAAAATTGCAAATCAAGGAACCAATGAGTTGTTTTCTTGCATTGTCTCTTCTAGGTAAGAGGGAGACTACTCACTTCAACCACTTATGGTGGTGAGAAGACTTTGTATGTGTGTTGATGGAGAAATCCATCCTTGTGTGCTATTTGTATACTTGCTTGAATTATAAATTGTGAATGAATTGGTATCCTTGAATTTGATTGATACTTGATTATGCTATTGAATTTGATTGATACTTGATTATGCTCTTGAATGTGTTTGATGTATTAATTGTGCTTGATTATGTTGGGGTTGCTAAATGGAAAATTTGAAGTTTCCTACCTTAACATGGTGCCACGGTTTTGATTAGAAATTAGGGGTGAATATTGGTTTGTTGTATATAATGGTATGTTGGATTGGATTACGTGATTGGAAATGGAAGAAAAATATTTGAGAACCTCTCTTGGAGTGCCACAGTTTTTGGGGTGGAATTTAGCTTATTGAAAATAAAATATATGGATTTATCCATAGATTGGAACTAGTTGGTTCTTGAGTTTGAACCTAGGTCATGAACAACTAAGAGAGTGATTTTTGGGTTTGATTTCAAATCAAGAGGTTTAAGTTAGTGATTAATGTTTCCTAAGTGTTAATGAACTAGTTAGGAACTCAAAATCACATAGAAAATGATCTTGAATGATTGAAATTGAGAATTGTTTCAAAGGAACCATTTTCGGATTCTGCAGAATCCAGTGAGCAGTCAGCGATGTTTGCTGCATAACTCGAGCTACCGATATCGGAATGACCTGATTTTAGAGCCATTTGAAAACTAAGACATAAGGCTTCATGTAGTAAAAATTTTAGAATTTTGGAGCAAGCCAATCAATACCAGTTTCTGTTTGAACCCACGGCAGATTCTGCAGAAAAAGGTATTCTGGCAGTCAGTAAACCAGATTGTATAATTTCTTGATCCGATGTCGTATGGACATGAAACCGGTGCCATTTGAAATCTAAGACATGAGGCTTCATGTGATAAAAATTTCAGAATTTTCCCACATGTAGTATGTTCCCAGTTTCAATTTAAAGTTAGGTCAAGAAATTAGGGTTCTTGGTGAGTTAATTTAACAAGTGAATAACTTAAATAAATTAGAGGAATGACATGTAGATGATGACTTGAATGGATCTAAGATTTGAGCCATTGTGAGGCCACAGCCTCTAAGGTATTTTTGAGTGTAAGTATGTAATTTTGATAAATTGGAATCATAAGGAATTAAGAAATTAGGAACCTATGTAATGAAATGGATAATTAATGAGTTGGAAGGATTTAATAAAATCAAGACTTCATAGATCTTAAAGGACTAAGAGTGAAAGCATCATAAAATTTAAGGTAATTCTAAGTGAGTGAAGAACATGAGAGTGTGAGGCCTAAGAGCTTAAATAAATTGCAAGTTTTGGGAAATTGAATAGCCTTGGAATGTTAAATTGATTTTAAGAATTGATTTTGAACATGAACCTTGAAAATGGAAACAAATACTAAGTTAGGATTCATAATGAACCTAATGACGCATCAATTGACTTGATCCTCGTATTCTGATGTTATGGGTCCATGTGAGTGGCCATTTGTATATTGATGCTTATATTGGCCAATTGCGACATATTATGGAATTGTATGAAATTGTGAATCATACATATTAATGAATGAGATTGTGGTTATTCTTGAAATGTGCTATTGGCTTGATGTGGATCCGTGGATGGGATCAAACCTTGTTGCTAAATGATATGACATGCATTTGAAGCATGATTGACCTAGTTATCATGAGGAGCATGATTGAGTCATGCATTGCACAAAAAGAATGAGAACGTCCGTTGGACATTGTTAAGGCCGAGTTGCCTAGGAGTTGAACACACCTTAGTGCGGGTGCGAATAGACAAGTGTAGGTCTTCGTTGACCTTGGGGGCATCGGGGTGCGGGTTGCTCGCAATGGACAGTTGGTAGCTCTTCATGTACCGTGAGTTAGACCGATGCAACACACCGATGATCCGACCGAGACACCGTCCTATTCATGATCTAGCGTAGAATGTCCGTACAATGCCATGATGTGCACGTGGATAAATTGATGAGTTATAGCACTTTGGGCTGGGCAGACGAGTTACGTACATGTCTCCCCGATCTTTCTCTCCGATCGTTTATGTCTAGCTCCATGGAGTAGGAATTGTGGTGTCATAATGCATTGTGCATCGTTCATTGTCGGTCCTCATAAACCGCGAGCATGAACACTGTGAATGTGAAAATAATCGTTGTACTTATACATAAACGATTATCTTATTGTTGTGTTGATTCTGGAAATACTATTGTGATCTGCACTGCTATTGCTTATTGTTGTTTTACCTATACTATAAATATCACCGTTGTATTGATTCTCATTATTTGCTTAGAATTGAATTGCTTTTATTATAAATTTCATTATTTCGTTGATGAATATATGAACCGTATTGCTTGGTGGGCGCTTTGTGCCGTCTTTGTTTTCTTACCGCCAATAATGGTAATGAAGGATGGGTGTCTCACCTCTTTCCTATATTTGTGCATTTCTGCTTTATATTTATATTTGATAAGAGATCGTGAGGAAGATAAAGAGAGACCACACCTTGGTTGATTGGTTTGAGCATCCGGACAAGATTTCTTCGACTACGTAAGAGTGTAGCCGCGTGGAGGCATTGATGCCCGTCGTGTCAACCGGGACACTATGCGTTATGTACATATGGGGTTGCGGCTTTGTCTGGCTGGTAGTGCCCATCCCCGGGTTACTACTTTTTCCCTTTTTGTATTTTATCTCTCATGTATTTTATTGGACTCTATAATTGTTATATTCTATGTCATTAGTGATTTGTGTAAACTGACTATAAAATATGTATATGAGGAATATGATTTTATTTCAATGGTTGTATTATGGGTTAAATATATTTATATTTCATTCGAGGCTTATATTTTCTACTTATGCAAGTTAAATAAAATATATATATATAGACTCTTGAGTATTTAAATTATTGTTATCATATGACTGTGACACTCTTGGATTTAGTAATTGTGGTGTAATGACGATTATGCTCCGGTTGCTACATCAAGGGGTGTTACACCCATGACATCTACAAAGGGTACAATATGTAAGTAAACAAACATAGTTGAAGAAAACGAATGATATATTAGAAAATGAAATAGTAGGTTAAGAAAAGTTGGACCAATAAGGAAGTCATAATCACCTTCATTTCCTAAGATATCACCAAATGCCACAAATGACAACCCATATTGTGGAGCAGTGACAGAATCAGATGGAGCAACCGTAGTCCTAAATTGAAAAATAAGGCAAAACTCATGGTGTGTAGCACGATAAGCCCTCGTATTTGGAATGACGGTGAAGTAACACATCTTGTAGACACTGCCCTCTGTAAGGACATTGAGGAACTTGTAGACTAAGGTTTTTCTCACACTTGCTTGAATCTTACCACCCTTAAAACAAATCCACAATGTCCAACAATTAAAAAATCAGAAGACAAAATGAATAATAGAATAGTATGAACCATGTAGCAAAAGCAACAGGGAAAATATTTTATTTCAAACTCATCTAAAAGAAGCATCTCAATGGATCCTGGTAGTTTGGAGTTGTTGTATTAAGGGACCTTCCACAACCTCAAGATCCTAACCCTAAACCTCCAAGCCTCTTGCTCAGGAACAACTTTCATCAAGGCATCAGATGGTGGAGCCATATGAAATAGGTAAAAGCACCAAAAGAGAAATCAGAAATCAACAATAGGGAAAACAATACACAATCACGACAACAACATGAAATCAAAAAGTGAAGAAGATTCAGAGTCAGTTTCGGACATGTTAAGAATGCAAAAGCAACCCTATAAATAAAGAGCAGAGGGTCACAATTCAAATTCTTATTTCGTCAAAATTAGGGGGAAATTGAATAGTCTATAACACAACCAAAACAAACACCCAAACACTAATCGTACACATCACCGATAGACATACCAATCAAAGAACATGACAATAGAAGTTAGAATAACCTGTTGGAGTAGGAGCATGGGCAGCTGATTTATAGACCCCGCTCCTCCTACAGTTAGACGGGTCAATGGTACTGGCCTTCCTACGGACACGCCATTGCCACAACAACTCCACCCCTTGCGCATGGTGTCAGATCTGTTCTTCCCTCTTGCAACGACACGATAGGATAGAGGTTGAATATGAGACATGCAGATGAGTGCGCTGGTTTGAGGATCTGACTACACCCACTCACTTGCAATGACACGATAGGATAGAGGACGAAAGAAGAAGGAGATAGTGAGAGAAGAATGAGGGAGAAGCTCTGTTTTGGCATAAAGTTGAATGAGAGAAGAAACAACAAAATTTTGGGTGCAAAAAATGACCAATGCACCCCAATTGGTAAGGACAGCAATCGGTAAGGCCAAAAAAAAGGAAGGACAAAACTGGGATGGATTTTTCTTAAAAAAGTAGATTACGTTAATAATATTACGAAGACAAAATTAGCCCCCATCCAACTGACCACAATTAAGCAAAAGTAAAAATTATCCGCAAAAGAGTAATTTTACGTTCTGTGAATCTGCACTTGCAACAAAAGATCGACGTGTGGATGTGAATAGGAAATGTACAGTGGCATTTATGGTTCTGAATTTGTATCGTGTATTGATGTGTTCGATTAAAAAATTTATTTTTTTGTTTAAACACATCTTGAACACGACTCAGATATGCTTAGACACGTCTAAGATATGGCTTGGACATGACACATTAATATTTTAAAAAAATTAATTTTCATGACTAACGTCTAATTAGTAAGTCCATAACTCACTCAAGCCTAATCACATGACTGACGTCCTAAGTCATTATTTTTACATACTAGTATTTTAAGTATTATCTTTTCACACGTCACTATTAGGCTTTTAAATTTTATTTTTTCACACATATTTTTATCTACTCCTTCTACCTTTACTCGTACTAAGTCATCTACTTTGTCGTCATCAAAGCTTGCCTCACACAAATATTCCCTCTAGTTAATTTTTTTTATATACGTGTACTTTTATATGGTTAATTCTATTAGAAAAAATTTGTTTAAGAGATTTTTAAAAAAATGTCAATAGAATTTATGCTTCATATTTTTTGGAAGAGATTTATTAGGTAGCAAATATTGGTACATATGACATATATTAATATATTATAACTCTTTAAACTTATAGAAATAATATTAATGAATTATGAATATTTTTTCTTAAATTTTACAATTATATATATACATAAATCAAGTTCTTTAATTTACTTTGATATTAATTTATATATATATATATATATATATATGTATATATATATATATATATCATATTTGTGTCCTATAATTTTTTAAATTTAATGTATCTTTGTGTCCGTATCCATCGTCATGTTTGTGCTTCATAGCTAAAGTGGTTTTGCTTTGCACTTTTGGTTCTTTTTTGTATCATCAAACTTGAGTGTTTTGTTTTTATAACGTATCGGAAAGTAAAAATATAATTTTTTTGACATTTTTTTAAGTATGACCTACATCCTTTGATAAATAATTTTTTTTTTGTCTTTGATAAAGTATCTACATAAGTATTATTATGAGACTAACTTTTGAAGATTTTCGCTCATAAAGAAAATCAATTGAGATTTGAAATTAAAAAAAAAAGGTTCAAATGAAGATTTATCTAATTAAAAAAGCTAGAGAAAAATGGAAGAAACAAAAAAAACGATTAAATTTTTTTAATCTAAATGGAATTCTTTTTTAAATTGAATTTTTGTAGGATTGATTGTTGTTGTTCTCATACTTTAAAAAATTCTGTTATCTAAATTTAAAATTTAGGGTAGTATATATATTTTTGTAGTATTCTTCTTATCTATATGTACACATAATTAAAATTTGCTCCGGGAACTATATATTTCCACCTCTTCTATATTGCTAATGTGACTTTTTAGCGGTAAAAATACACTTTCTCTCACCTCTACAATCTCTTTAATGAAAAGACAATTATCAATTGTACATATACATAATTAATATCAATTAAATAATCCAACTAAAACGTTAAACATACAATAGATTGATATACTAGATACTACTTAACACATCAACTAATATCTCATTCAGGACTATCCAACAACACTTACTACAACATGCAAGCGTATAGAATCTGCTAGTATAGTAATATAGATGAGTAAAGTAGAGAATCTGTTCGATGCCCATTGTCCAATGTCTCCGGATTGGAGGTGAGATAGATTAAACAAGCCACTAGACTGGTCTCCTCGTGACAGACTCCTGCGGTTTGGGGATACTACCTCATGCTGAAACTCTGAAACTGAAAGGGATTGCCTTCTGTCACTAGATGGATCTCTGTTGAGGATGATGACATATTCATGCCAAAAATGTTCTTGACTTGGTAGCATCACGAATCTTGGTCTTTTAAAATTAAGACAATTCTAATTCAAGTATCCCTATCATTCAAATAGTAAATTACCATTTTAGTCTCCTAAAAATAAAGTTGACATCAGTTCGGCTAAAATATAATTAATATTAATTTAGTCTCTAAATCATAAAAAGTGAGATAAAAAACAAAATTGTCATTCTATACATAAATCATGAGATTGAGAAATCAAATTAATGTTATTTTTTATTATTGATGAACTAAAAGTTGCTATAATTGAGGAATTAAATTGATATTATTTTTTTGATGTCAATTTTATTATTGACAAACTAATTTAATGGCAATTTCTTTAAAAGACTAAATTTATGTCACTTTATATCATTGAGAGATTAAATTGATATAAACTATTTTGAGAGACTAAATTGATGTCAATTTTATCTTTTAGAAACTAAAATAATAGTCTATTCAATTGAAAATAGAAGATTTTCTTAAAAAAATCTGAAAAATATAATATTTTTTAGAATATTATCTTTTTTTAATAATAATTTATAAAAGGCTATACTTTTTCCTATTTTTTTAATCTAAAATTTTTCCATTTCACGTTATTTTTCACTGCCCTCGTAGACTATGAGGAATTCCTATAAATTTTACCCATCTGAATTGCGTATAGGACTAATTCAAGTTCGAATGGACATCTGAATACACATAACATAAATCAAATGAATTTAAAAATTAAATCAATTTTCACTTATAGTCTTTTTTTTTTTTCTTTGACTCAAAACTCATGGAGTCACTAAAACCATATATTCATCGTGGGCCTGCTGATTTACGGACTGTCTTAGGATTGGCCGAATCATATGTATTTAGTAAATAAATTTAAATCAGGCCTAAAGTTAGTTCCAAACTAGTATAATAATAGAAAAAGGTTTATGTCAAAATTTATTTATGGTTATATTAACAACTTTTTATCTTAACTCAATGAGCAATGCTCCAAGTTTTTAAGATTTGTGTTTGATAAATGATTGTCATTTCTACTTTGTAATATTGAATTGCTCTACAGCCTTTGGAAATTATGTGTGATATATAATAATGTTTTAAAAATTGAATTAGAGATCGAATCGATGTGATTTTAAAATTATAATTTAATTTATTTAATTGATTAAATTTAAGATTAAATAGTAATTAAATTGTAATTAAATTAAAAAATATTCAAAACGAAAATATAAATAATTCACAGTTTAACCGATTGATCTAGTCTAATTTTTAAAACCCCACTATATAAAGATTTCTAAAAATGTTTTGTCGTGAAAATATGTGTTTTGGTATAAATGAAGATTTTCAAATTCATCCTTTCTTATTACCCGAATGATTTTTTTTTTTAAAAAAAAAACCTTTATCCATCCTGTAGTCACTAGGAAAATAAACAAATATAATCAAATCAAACTTATAAAATATAAAGATATATTCTGTTTTGGTACATGAATTTCGTATCATCAAATCCGTGCTTGAATTCTTTGCTAATAATATTCTCCTTTGATATAGTCATTGAGTCGCTTTAATTCTCCACTTTGCTGCTCCATCACTGCTCGCACCACATCTACAATGGAAATCATACCAACTATTTTCCCATCTATAACTGGAACATGCCGGATGCGATTCTCTGCAAGAAGAGAGTCAGAGTTAGTATTTGATCACTTAAGTTTTGTGACAAATGATCAAAAGCAAAAAGATTTATGCCAACTGGAGAATTACCTGTCATAAGTCGCATTGCTTGAAGAATGTTGGTGTCAGAGGTCACCGTTATCAGGTTGCTCTGTTTACAGGTAACCTCATCAGTCATAATGAAAATGCTCGATTGGGATAAATATAATGGAAGTGAAAACTGAAGTCTTTAGAAGAAAGCATAAAGTAACCTCATTAGTCATTATTTGACCAACATTTGTGTATAATGGAGATCTTCCTTGTGCAACTATTTTCTTCAAGCAGTCTGCCGGCTCATGCATGCAACCAACAGAGAGAATATTCAGTTTAGCCTTTTGAGTCCAAAGATGTTCAAAGTATGCTTTTTAATGGTAGGGAATTTTCTATCCAACTTGAGGGTATTAAATGGAATATTGACAACAACTACCTCTTTCTGTGACAATGCCTGCTATATGTTGACCCTCTGGCTTTAGCACCACCAATGATCCAATATTATTTTCAGCCATCTGAAATTTTATACGATGTTTGTTAATATATCTTATGAGAGTTGATATACAGTGAAAGCTTTTGAACAAATTGAACTATCTTACGTTCTTCATTGCATTAATAACAGCATCATCAACTCGGCACCAGAGCCAAGAACCGACTTTTTCTTCCCCCTTTGTCATTAGTACCTCTGACACTGTAACATTCTCCAATCCTTTCTGTTGCATGGGTGGAGAGGATGTGACACATCCAAAACCTGAAGATATCTTGTTCGGGTTAATGATTCCATTCCCGTGGAATTGTTGAAATATTGCGGCCCTTAGAGGGTTTTGGCGAAGTCGTAATATGCGCCAAATTCCAAGCATTTGTTAGTTTAGTTCTGTTCAATCAAAATAAAAATCAATGCTGGCTAATGTATAATTCACAATGTACCACTAGAAATAGAAGCATTAATGGTTTTTTAAGTTTTGATCCATTTCATATTCCCTGGCAAATTTCTTTCATTTATGATATATTCTAGTCCTGTTCAATTAAAAATAAATAAATATCGATATTGCCAGCTCTGTTTAATTTATAGAGAACCATTAGGTAGACTAATGATTTAATCCTTAAAAGACCTAACACAAACAGATTAACAAAAATAAAGAGAATTTTTTTTAGAAAAAAAAAAAAAAAACTGCAGGGTCCTACGTACCCTGATTTTGTTGCTAGGAATACTTGGAGTGGATTGGTACTTGGTAGCGTTCGATATGCTTTACCAGCAGCAAAGGAATTTGGAACTATCCCCGCCTTTGGTATTCATATTGCCCTGAAAATAATAGCTTGGTGTCATCGTTTACTTTATGACTGTATATTGTCTCTGAATTCTTTTCTTGAGGGAGAATATGAAGAAAGGAACTTTATGGCTGCTTTCACATGGAATTGCTGAACCTTTTGAATGATGTCCTGGAATCCATTTGCTGAACACCATACACTTATGAATGATTATTTTGTTGTAAGTTCAATCCAATGAAATAATTCTTAACACGTGGATGAATGACTAAAACCACGAACTCTGTAAGCTTCAATTAGGCGAAGTATATGCTGGGAATTTCTTTCGTGAGAGATAAGAGAAATTTCTTTCCTCCACGACAAGATAAGAATGATTGGCAAACGTTTGATTAAAACATTAGATCTCTAAGGAAAGCAAAAATGAAGAAGCTTTCAAGGGAATCAATGTGAAATGGTCAGCAAAAAGAAATTGTGAAATCAACCCAAAAATCAAATGAAAGTCTCACAATGCGTCCAAGGTATAAATTCTTTAGTTCTGTATATATTGATAGACAACTAGTGCAATTTGCGTAATAAATTCAAACCTTGAAAAACTCATCCCCTTGTGTCAGCAGATATTAAGCATTCATCAACCATGCCACAGAAAAAGCAGCATTTTCGTTTTAGGATCCCTTGGATATCAGGAGCACGTCCTGCCACTGAATCTCAGTCTCGTCATCCAAAACAAAGCTCAAAATCTGCCTCCAAATCAGACACTAACGTACCAATTCAAAGGCCACCATTTCGGCCTCCTGGGATAGCCCCTGCCCCACCACAGGGAACCCCAGGAGCTGAACCTCAACAACAGTCACCAACATCTTCGGTGATCGTTGAGTCCCCAGTGTCTACTCGACCAGCAACTCCAACCCGGGTTAACCCTCCTCCTCTGTCTCCATCACCATCTCATATTACAGTTACAGACTCTCCATCCCATTTGCCCTCAGGCCATAGCATTGAGGTGCCACCAAAGCCTGCATCATCTGGCTCTGAACAAGAAAACGGAAAGATGGAGTCACCATTCAAAACAATCACCAAGTCACCACAGACCTCTTCTCAACCTGAAAGGATGTCCACGTATCCCACAGGCTCCGAGCCACTGTTGCAAGAATCTGAACCAAAGATGAAGTCGCCATTGAAAATCATCCCCAAAGAATTGGAGTTGGAAACACAAAGCAAACCCCATCAATCAGAAGAAAAGGAGATTAAAGTAGGAAAAGGCAATGACATAAAGCATGGCCATGGACAATCAATTCGAAGGTCAAAAGCTGAGGAACTTGATACAACAGCATCATCTGCTTCAGGAGTGAAGACCAAAGATACATTTACCAGGGCGTTTAGAGGAGCAGATAAGAAGCAGAAGGAGGCAGGAGAAACTGTAGAGAGAAAGATGATGTTTGCCACGTCCAGCCCCAGTGGAAAAGACATCAAAGTCGTGAGTTCAGCTTCAGCAGATCCAGCGACCAGGAATGTATCAAGCACAATCATATATCCTGAAAATCCTCCCTTGCAAAAAGGTATCAAGGATGATATTTCAGAATTTGTTGATAAAGTAGCCACTGTGAACCCAACACAGCCCATGGATGACAATACAGTTAGTGTGGTAACTCTGGCTGGTGACAACAGAGGAGCAACCATGCACGTAGCCTCCCAATCAACTAAGAAAGAAGGGTCAATCCACATACACCGGGCCTATGGGACCAATCCAGAAGAAGAGACCACAGATGGAGAGGAAACCTCGTCAAGCAATTCAATGGAGAAAGATGAAGTGGGGATGGCATACGTCAACAGTAACATACAGAGTATCAATAATTCAATGATGTTGCACGGTTCAATCAGTGAAAGAGACCCTGGCGTTCGTGTGATTCTTCCCCAACAGCCACCAGCACCCATCAAGCCTGTGGAAACCCGCAAGCCTCAAGTTAATATTTGGCGGGCAAATAAGTTGAGTTACCAGCCCGTGATTCGAAGACGCTGCCTTAGAGCCCTTTTCTTGGAACCAAGCGACTCTGACCCTGATAACCCTCACAAACCTCGTCGTCATGGCTGCAAATTCCGTTGTGGAGAGATTACAAAGGATAAGGATGCCGAGATTCTGTAACAAAATAAACACAACTTCCCCAAAGGATACATTCTCATCCACTTTCCACACAATAATACTAGGATTTTGATATTTCATGCTAACAGCAGCATCCATAATGTGTACTGTTATTTTTATTTCTCTTTTGGTTTGCAATGTGTACTTTTTTTTTTTCTAAAATTTTAATTCTAAAATTTATTTATTTTATGTAATAATAATAATAATAATAAAAATATAAAAAGAGGATCTTCAGCAACTACTTGACTCATAGGGTTTTGGGCGACGGCATTATATATCCATTTTTCCAAATTGTAGTATCATTTTATCTTTTTATGCCACGGGAAATATTTTCTCAAGGTTCTGCAGCTGCTACAAGCTGAAGGTTCTTCAGAGAGACAATTGTAACCTGTCCCTTGAAATTCAAGCACCAACATTGCAGTTGTTCATGCCATCTAGGAGCTTTATTTTTCAGAATATATCAGTGGTTCCCTTGCACTCTGGATTGATTGCGGATAATTGCCAATGCCAGTTGAGCCCAAGTCAACTCCTGGATTTTATTTTTTATTTTTTCCTTTTGAAATGGGCAGGCCAGTGATTGGCAGAACTACAAGACATGCATCGGCTGGATTTTACCTGTTCAAAAGGGTAGAGGAAAAAATATAGGTAAATAAAAGCTAACTGCTCACGGTCAAAAGTTTTAAAAACAAAAACTGATGTAAAAAGTGACAGAGAGAAAAAGTTCTGTAATATAATCATTTTTCTTCTAAATTCCATGGGGAAAAATTCTTTTATCACTTGTTCTGTGGGCTGCCTCAACCTCAAGCCTAAAATATTCAATTATCTAATCATTTCATGCCCAAACTATAAGCGGTATCTTCATCGTTATCGTAGGATCAGGGTTACCACTTTCCACCCAAAACTTTTGAATGTGACCGACCTTTTCCATTTATCACAATAAAAAATTGCCAAGGGATAAGAACAAATTAGAGAAGCTAAGCTGAGCTTCGTCACTTCACCAACACCAGCACTTCTATATATATATCTGATATATATCACATAAATCTATGTTGAGATTATAAAATAGGTTATCGATTTAGAAAGGCATTGGAGGAGTGTGGCTTGGTTACTGAGTTAGTGAGTTTGTTACCATAGAGAAAGAAGTTCAGCTATAATGGGTTCTCTTATGGCAGGATGGGACTCTAAAGCCTTGGATCCTAAATCAGGTACTCATAAATACTGTACAAGTACTAGTTTCTTTCTGTACTATGTTTTGCTTCACCATTTGGTGGAGTTGGAGATAAATAAAATACTGTTGATTTCTTATGAGAACAAGCTTTTTACTGTTTCAGCGACACTTAAAAGGAATCGGTCGCTTACCAAAGAAGAAATTGATGCTTACTGGAGAACCAAGAAGGAGGTAGAGGAATCCAATTTATCAGAGACTATTCAGGTTTGAGATTAAGATCACCACAGACCTCAGCTATTTATTTATTTTTTTTCTGTGTTTGTATGAGTGTTAAAAAAAAAAGAGCTATAAATTGTATTTATGGACACTGTACAGGCCAACAAATATGAGGAGTCCGAGAAGAAGTTTCAGAAGTCAAGTACCATGCACTTGGCCCGCATAAAGGAGACCTTAGATATGGATGTTAACACAAGTTTGGAACAACTTATCAAGAAAAATGGCTGGTAAATTAACTTACGAATTATAATTGCACAATTAGTCCAATTGTTTTTTGTTGTCCTATGAAGCACTTTGATTTGAATCATATAAAATTTTTATTTTGCATATGGCTGGATGAGTGTAGGTGGACCAAGAGCAGCTGGGCATTTCTGAATGAACCTCCGGTGATGGAATCTGCTTCCGATTAGTATGCATCGCAGTTTCACGTAGCCAACTTGGGATCATCAAAATTTAACCCCGGATATGGAACTAGTGCTTGATATGAGTCTGTCTCATCTCATCCTGTATATATACACGAATGTAGGTTTTTTTTTTTTTAAATCTGTATACAAGAATATAGTTGGTGTGATGATGTCTATATAAATATATATAATATGCTTAACTTGTTTGTGTTGAACCAAGGGTAGGTATGCTTGGATCGCCCTTTGTATCCATTTGATGGGTTTGATGATTAATAGATAGGTGTGGGCGCTGGTTCTATTTTGCCAGTTATAATTCTGCATAAGAACTCTGCTTTTCTGGTTTGGTTTGTTTGAAGAGAGTACTGGAAAAATCCGAAACAGATCTTTACGAGAGAAAGAATATTCAATCTAAGTCATGGTGTAGTCGTTATGACTTAAGAAAATGTCAGTTGTAAAAAAAAAAAAAAGACTCAAGAAAATGTGCTATCTGTCTGATTTATATATGTTCTAACCTTAAGTTAGTATTTATTATTTTTAGAATTAATTAACTTTTCTAAATTTTATCATTCTGTAAAATATTCTTGTAAATTATTTAGAGAAAATTGTGTTTTGTGCGTATGGCTATATGGTTGACAGATGTAAAGTGTGAATATCATTAAAAATGTTCTTCTTTTGGAAATAGATAGCACATATCCTTAATCCTAGACGAATCCTTGGGTTATTTTCTTTAGCTGCCTATTGGGTTTGCACTTACAATTCCCGGACATCGAATGCAAAAAGCAAAATGCTGAAAGAATTGATAAGTTGAACGTTCTAGACCACTTTTGGGGACGAAGAAAAAGATTATTCATCGGTAATGCATTATCTATGTGGTTAGTCTGCATCTTGCAATTGATCCTATCTATTGTTTCAAGTGTTTGAATTTGATGTAACGGCTATACATTATTGCATAACTGTAGTACCATTATTTATTTTCTATAAAAATTATTATTTATGAATATCCCAACAAACTGGGCTTACAAAATTATGCTCGACTCGGGTTTTCTTTTAGGTATATTAGTGTAGGGCACTAATATAGCGCCCTTAATAGGCCTATACTTTAGACCTTTCTGAGTGAACCGTACCAATCTAGCGCATTCCCGACCTTCTTTAAGCTTGACCCATCTCTACATATAATTAAGTTGGGGGTTGTGAATCATACCGACCCGACCTATCTCGGATCAGTCCATCTCGAATTGACCGGTCCAAGCTAATTTGGGTATATCCTGACTCAGTTGGTGTGATGGTGTCTTATATAAATATACTATAATATGCTTAATGTGTTTGTTTGTTGTTGAAATTTGAAACAATGGTCAGCTTCGATCGCCCTTTGTATCCATTTGACGGGCTTGATGATTAATAGATATGAACGCTGGTTCGATTTTGCCATTTATAATTCTACATAAGAGCTCTTGTTTTCTGGTTTGTTTGAAGTGGGTACTAGAAAAATCCAAACAGCTCTTTACGACTTACGAGAGAAATAATATTCAATCTAAGTAATGGCTAAGAGCATGTTGGGCACATCTTAATTCACCCTGTCAATAGTTTGTTTTTCTTAAAAAAAAACTTTTTAAATTGTTTATGTCATATTTAGCAGGCCTTTTTATCATAATATAACTTTTTTTTATTTACCATTTTAGGGTATTTTTTAAATTATATATTAAAATAGGCTTATTTTATAACATATTTAGAAATCATTATGATAACAGCTTTTAGCTTATGTAATTTTTTTTAATAAGTAGTTTAAAAATCATGATGACGATTTTTGACTTGTATATTTATTTATATTTTTTGTTAAATAGTTTAAAAATCGTCATGATTGATGACGATTTTCAAACATTACATTTTTAAAAAAATGTATTTTATTCGCAAAAGTCATCATTTATGAGAGTGACTTTTATGCATGTAATAAATAAATAAAAAACAAAATACTCATAGAAAGTAACTATCACTTAAGCTCTATTATTTTTCTTCAAATTAATATAACTTTAAGAAAGTAATCAATACATATTTGTTTTAACTCGTATTTGTTTATAGGTGCTTGTCTTAACACCAATCTTTTTAAAATAAAGTTAATTATCTATTTAATAGTTCCACAAATTTTCATAATTTTTTGAACTACTCTCCTATTTAATTTTGGTATTTAAACACTTAGTTTACTTATTAAAAATATCAAAATAATTTATTTAATTCCCAAAAAATTATCATAATTCATTCTAATTATTTATATCCTATAAAATATTTTTTAATGTTTATTTCTATTATTTAAGCATTTTATGCTAATTTCTGAGTTATTTTTCATGTCATGTATTAGAGCATTATACTCAAATTAACTCAAAAAATCACATAAATTAACAGATGACTTCACAAAGGTTAATAAGCTACTATAATCATCATTAAGGCTAATAGGTTAGGGAAGATATTACATCATGCGCATAATAATTCAAAGAATCTCAGAATGAATCTTGTGTAAACGCATGTAATGTAATAGTAAGTAGTCAATTAAGTCATGCAACACATAGCGAATTGTATTCAGAAGTATACTAAACGATAGATTCGTCTTCTTTTAATTTTATCTTTTATAAAATCGTTATGAATGATGACAGTTTATATGAGCATTTTATTTTATTACATGCAAAAAAGTCTCCCTCATGGATGAAGACTTTTGTGAATAAAATACATTTTTTTAAATATAATGTTTAAAAACCGTCATCAATCATGATGACTTCTAAATTACTTAACAAAAAATATAAATAAATACACAAGACAGATGTTGTCATCACCCATATCGACTTTTGAACATATTGTAAAACAAGTCTATTTTGATACATGATCTAAAAGGTACCCTAAAACGACTAAAAAAAAGCTATATTATGATAAAAACGCCTGTTTAGCATTCTTGTTTGAACTTTTGCACGAAATCTAGGCTTTTTATCAAAATATACCCGTGTTTTTTTTTATTTATCGTTCTGCCCTACCTTTTAGATTATGTACCAAAATACACTTATTTCAAAACATGTTCAGAAGTCACTATGGGTGATGGCGGCTTCTGACTTGTGTAATTTTTTTTTTTAATAAGTAGTTCAAAAGTTACTATGAGTGATGACAACTTTTTACTTATACATTTATTTATATTTTTTGTTAAGTAATTTAGAATTCGTTATAACTAATGGCAGTTTTCAAACATTATATTTTTTTAAAAAATTTACTTTTTGTTTACAAAAGTTATTATCCATTAGGGCGATTTTTATGCATGTAATAAATAATAAAAAAATAAAATGCTCATAGGAACTGACATCATTCATGACAATTTTGTAGAAGATAAATTTAAAAGGAGAAAAATCTACCGTATAACACACTTCTGAAGACATTTTGTTATGTGTTGCATGACTTAATTAACTACTTACTATTACATTGCATGCATTCGCACAAGCTTCATTTAGAGATTCTTTGAATTATTATGCGCATGGTGTAATATCCTTCCTAACATATTAGCCTTAATGATGGTTATAATAACTTATTAACCTTTGTGTGAATCATTTGTTAACTTTGGTGATTTTCTGAGATAGTTTAAGCATAATGCTCTAACACAGAACATGAAAAATAACTCAGAAATTAGCATAAGATGCTTAAATAATGGAAATAAATATAAAAATTTATTTCTAATATATGAATAATTAGAATAGATTATGATAATTTTGAGAAATTAAATAAATTATTTTGATATTTTTAATAAATAAACTAAGTGTCTAAAGACCAAAATTAAATAGGAGATTAGTTCAAAAAATTATAAAAATTTGTAGAGCTGTTAAATTAAGGATGAACCTTATTTTAAAAATGATTACGGGTTAAGGTAGATACCTGTAAATAAATACGGGTTAACGCAAATTTGTATTACTTTATTTTGTTTTTTATTTTATTTATTACATGCATTAAAGTCGCCTTCATGGATGACAACTTTTGTGAACAAAATGTAAATTTTTTTAAAATATAATGTTTGAAAATCACCATCAACCATAGCGATTTCTAAGCTACTTAACAAAAAATATAAATAAATATACAAGTAAAAAATGATCATCACTTATGATGACTTTTAAACTACTTACTAGAAAAAATTACATAAGTCGGAAGCTGCATCACCCATGACAGCTTCTGAATATGTTCTAAAACAAACGTAATTTGATACATAATCTAAAAGGTATGATAGAACGATAAATAAAAAATAAAAAACAGTTATATTATGATAAAAAAAAGCTTGAAATCTAATGTTATTATAATAATTTTTTCTTAGTTTGAAGCTTGAAACTTATGATTATAGATTATAAATTATTCTAAAAGTTTTGAAATATAAATATTATTTTTCTTCAATTAAATAATTTTTTAATCATTTTATATCTCTTTAGATAATTTAATATATAAAAGTAATTATTTTTATACCATTCAAACAAAATAAATTATTTTAAAATTATTTTTCAACTAATATATCCAAACATAAAATCAATTTTATTATAATCAATTATACAATAATCAATTATTAAAAATCAAAATTTTTACAATTAATCTAAATACACATTAAGACTTAAGAAAATGTGCTCTCTATCTTTATATATATATATATATATATATAAACCTTAAGTTAGTATTTATAATTTTTTATAATTAATAAGTTTGTCTAAATTTTATTAAGCTGTAAAAATTAATTAATTATAAAAATAATAAATATTTTAGTATTATTAATATTATTGTGAGATTAATCTTCAATCACTATTGTAATTAGAGGCTCTCCTCACTTATCTATACTCAATCCTTATTGATTGTAGCATTGCTGCATTTGCATGTTATTACTAATTTATCTCCAACGTTCTAAAACAAAACAAAGGCATTAAAAGTGATTCAATGATAAAGAATTTTGATAATATGTAAAAAGTAAAAAAATTATTTTTATACATGGACGTTGTAACAATTTTTTTTGATAAAATATATTATTAAAATTCAACACCATTTAAACAATTTAATTTTATACTAGTAGTCTTAATTAGAGATATTCAACACTTGACCAGTTATACTAACTCGTCCCGTCTTAAAATTAATTGAGACAAGTTCAAATTTTAAAAATTAAACTTATTTCATTATATTTTGAATTGTCTTAACTTGATTTGATATTATATATTATTTTAATTTTTTTATAATTATTATAAATAATAAAAAATTTAACTTAAATTAATTTTTTTATATATTATGATAATATATTTATATTAATATTATTAAATTTAAAAATATATCTTAATTTTAATTTTACATTTTTATAATTTTATAACTTAATTATAATTAATATTAAAATTTATATTTTATATTTATATATCAAATTGGATCAATTTTGATTCAATTATTATGGGATCATAATTAGATCAAATTAAAGTCCAATAAATATAGACTAGTCAAGATATCGATCGAGTCGGTTCAAGTAAATCCAAACTTGTCCCAACCTCCTCGAAGTTCAACCTTAATATTGATTATTATTAATATAAAGTGCATATTTCGATAATGTTTGAAATTAAGTTGCAGGTATTATAAGGCCAAAACTAACCCTCCACCAACTGTCCTACCCCACGTTCGAAAGTGGGTTGTCAGGATTGGAGGGCTCATCACGAAGTCAGTGGTTCACCCACTCCTTTGCTTTGAAATCAAGCTTCCCACCAAAAAGGGCTAAAGACGCATCATTATATACGAGATTAGTCATCATTAACGTCACGTCCTTGGGTCCACAACAATAAAAAAATAAAAAAATAATATTTTTATATCATTTTTCTAATACTTGATTTTTTTTATATTTTTTAATAACTGTAATTAATAGAGAGAAAGTTAATAATATAGAAAGTAGTATAAAAATTAATGTAAAAAAATAATATAAAAAAATTATAATTAAAAATAATAATAAATAATTAAATTAAATTAATTAAATAACATTAGGATAATATTAGAATAAGTACATATTTAGAATAATTATGAAAATTTAATTATTTTAATAATTTTTTATAAACAAAGTTTATATTTAAATATATTTTAAAATGTAATTTTAAATTAATTTATTTTATTTAAATAATATAAAAAATATTTTTATATATTAAATTATTTAAATAAATTTAAAATAATTTAAAAAATTAATTAATTAAAAATAAAATAATATTTACATTCTCACTGTCAAACAAAATTTCAACAACTTTTTTAAAAAATGGTCAAATTTATACTTTTTGACCAACAACCTTTTTCTGTAAAAAAAATCTGTTGACTATTTTTTCTTCAAATCCAAATATGACTACTTTTACACATAATTTTTTTGCTGAAAAGAACGGTTGGACACGGGGAGTAATCCGAAACAAACACCCAATAAATAGTTAGAAATTTGAAATAATACATAAGTGATTATGAGATGAAATGAAGTGATAGTAACACTCATTCATCCAACAAAAGGGTATTATGGTAGTGTCAAAAAAAGCAAAAGGGTATTATGGTAACTCCAAATGGGTCACCTCGCCTCGCGGTTAAATAAAGCCCATGGCTTAAGGCTCAGAGAACGTAACCTACTCCAGTCCACAGCGGTTTCAGAAGAATTGAGTACACGCGTCCATGGCTGAGAAAAGCAAGATTTTGATCATCGGAGGCACTGGCTACATCGGTAGACATATAGTGGAAGCAAGCGCAAAGGCTGGCCACCCTACTTTCGCTTTGGTCAGGGAATCCACAATCTCTGACCCCGCCAAGGCAAAACTCATCGATAATTTCAAGACTTTGGGTGTTAATTTGGTGCCTGTAAGATAATTAATTCTCCTTTTACTTTATTCTATTTTCTATATGTATAGATCATGAACTTGAGGAGTTCAATTCATGCATTTATATTATTGTCAGGGGGATCTCTACGATCATGAGAACTTGGTAAAAGTCATCAAGCAAGTGGACGTGGTGATATCCACGGTGGGTCACTTGCAACTAGCCGATCAGGTCAAGATCATCGCTGCCATCAAGGAGGCTGGTAACGTTAAGGTTGTTCTATTCACTCTCTGGAAATCTAAACACCATTTTTTTACTTCTTGTTTAAAAATCGCGTTTGGTTCAGTAAATTTTTTTTCTCCTAAATGATTCTTCACCCGTTCAATTAAAGAATGAAAAATCAACCTAAACGGGTGGAATAGGAATAGAAACCTGCAAAGGGCACAATGTGGATAGTGGGAGCCCCACCACTGACTTTATGGGCTTTTTTATCTGACTTTATGGGCTCTTTTATCAGATGATGTTGTCGGTAAAATTATTTATTAAAATATTATTTTTTAAATTATATATTAAAATATTATTTTTTAAATTATATATTAAAATATTATTTTTTTAAATTATATATTAAAATATTATTTTTTAATATGATATTTTTTATTTTTGTTTATGTAGATAATGTTAAATTGTTTGGTATTATTTTTAAAGAAGTGTTAACGTTGATGATGTTATTTATGTGAAAATATTAATGTACATGATATTTTAATGTTAATAACATCATAAAATTTGATATTTTGTGTAATAACATTTTCTATTTTACATTATTTAACTAAATAAATTATGTGCATGAAAATTCATGCTAATTTTTTGTTCTTTATAATTTATTAATTATATGCAATAGAATTTCGTTTGTGTGATTGTCCGATTTATAAAAATATCATTTATTTTTCAAAGTACATAGACTTAAAAAATGTCTTTGTCGAGACATATATCGTATTAAATTTTGTTGTTTTCGGTTTATACCTGTAACGAAAATGAAAAATAAAATAAAAAATTAAGAGTATCCTAAATTAATTAATTAATTAATTTTTTCGATATTGATATCGGGGTTAACAAAGA
Organism: Ormosia semicastrata; assembly: GCA_029884595.1. NCBI lineage: Eukaryota > Viridiplantae > Streptophyta > Magnoliopsida > Fabales > Fabaceae > Ormosia > Ormosia semicastrata. The sequence continues at coordinate 6,680,296 of JAQQTO010000046.1, read as the reverse complement.
ATGTAGTAACATGGAAGAAGAATGACACTCATTAAGGACACATACATGAACCAAATAAATTATATACAATAAAAATGTGTTAATTTTTTTTTTGATAATTTAGTAATTACATATAATAAAAATTCGTGTCAATTTTTTAAACTGTGTAGTTGTCCCGTTTATGTGCACCTACATAGACTTCAAAAAATATCTTTGTTGAGACATAATATTAAATTTTGTTGTTTATGATTTTACACCTGTAATGAAAATAAAAAAATTAAAAAATAAAGAATCTCCTAAATCAATGGTTTAATATTTAAAGAGTGTATTTAAATGATATAATAAAAAATTAATTAAATAAATTAAATTAAATTCTTTTTTGGTAAATTAGTGGGATAACTACACATCTCAAAAAATTGGTACAAATTTTCATTACATGTAATTAATAAATTATTAAAAATGATTAATATTGGACCAAATTTTCATTATATGTAATTTATTTGATTGAAATATGTAAAATAGAAAAAGCCAATGGTAATGGTGTTATTACATAAAAAATGTCAAATTTTATGATGTTATTAGTATTAAAATATCATCAATATTAACGCTTTTACATAGGTAACATTATTTATGTTGACATTTTTTCGTAAATAATATTAAATCATTTGACGTTATTTATGTGAAATTATTAATATAAATGACGTTATTTAGTAGATAAAAAATAATAAAAAATATAATATCAACAAAATAATGATATTTTAATATATAATTTTTAAAAAATATTAATAAATAATTTTTTCATTAAAAACAATTTTGTCAAAAAAGCCGACTTTATGTCCAACTTGCTTTGAAGGAAAATTCCATCGAGTTTGGTCAATTCTTTCGTCATTACAATCACTACAACATTTTAATTTCTGGAACGGGTCAATTTTTTAGTTACAACTGATCAACCTTTTATATGTATTAGTGTTAGGATATTTTATTTGTATAAAATGTGAATGTGAATTACTTCCCTACTCATTCACATCTTATTTAGAGCATCTTTGATTCAACAGTTTATTTTTTCGCATAAAAGTTGTTTGCAACATTTGCAACACGTTTGGGAAGTGTGAGCAAAAGCTGTTGTCTGTTGATGTAGATTGTCTTTTTTACCAGCAATAGTTTTTTATTCAAAAGCTACCAATGTGAGTATTATTTATAAGTGTCCGTTTGGTTTCTGGAATTGAGCATGGAATTAGAGTTTAGAATTGGAATTGGACCTCTTAATTCTAATTTTTATGTTTGGAATACCATTTAGAATTGGAATTGTAATTCCATAAACTAATTCCATGGAATTAAAAAATAACTAAGTTAAGCCTTTTTCAATTCTTAACCTATACCATAAGAATTATCAATTCTATAGTTTAAAAATTAAACTTTCTCTCTCTCTCTTTCTCTCTCCACATTTATTTATGAATAATCATATTTATTGAGATTTTATATTTATATAAAAATTATTTATATTTTTATATAAAAATTATTATAATAGTTATTTATTTTTTATAAAAAAATTCATGAAAATTTTCTTTATGAAAAAAAAATGATTATTATATTATAAAAATATTACTGTATGAATATTTTTATTAATTTTATTTTTGTAAATAATTTTTTAATATTTTAGATCATATCTTTAAACAATAAAATTATAATTGAATATAAAATTACAATTTCTTATCTTAATTTTTTTCGACAACTCCAAACATAATTTAAGATTCTCGACTAATTCTAATTTAAAAAATTAGAATTGAAATTAAAATTACATGTTTCAATTCCAATTCCGCTATCCAAACTAATTAATAGATGTTGAGATTATTTTTGTTTTGTGATAGAAATATCATTTTGTCTTTAATTATTTTAAAATTATTTTTTAATTAATATATCAAAATATAAAAATAATTTTATTATAATTGATTCAATAATAATTGATTAAATATATAATCAATTTTAAGTATAATATATTTTTACAATTAATCCAGACACATGATTAACTTATTTTATTTTCAAAACAATATATAATTTAAGACTTCTTGAATTTTTTTTAAATAAGTAATTTTTTCTCCTAAAATAATTTAATCCAAACATGACACATAAGAATTCACTCATCTAATTTTGTTAATTATATATTTTATGAACTTTGAATATTTATTGTGTGACTAGCAACCAATATCTACTAATCAATTTATGAAAAATATCATTATCCAAGAAAAAAATATTTTAGAGTACGAAAGCAAGTTAACAACTCCATATAAAATCTGTAGTTTATTAGAATAATTTTAAAATTAACTTTACGTAGTTTGCTCCAGGTGGTTAACTTTTTTTCTCTGAAAATATTGAACTTTTTTTTGCTGTAATCTAATGTCATTTTAACTTTTAGAAAGTATGAAAGCTTGAGTTCAATCCTGAAATTTCATTGTTTATATTTATTTAAGTTTAATTTATTTTTACTCATATCTTGTCGCTCTTTCAAACCCTTTTTATGGTTAGAAAACTTACTAGTATATTAAACTGTGAGTTCATAAGCATTTGTGAAGTAGGAATAGTATGTTGTTCGCAGAGATTTTTCCCTTCGGAATTTGGGAACGATGTGGATCGTGTCCATGCTGTGGAACCAGCAAAATCTGCATTTGCTATCAAAGTCCAGATTCGGCGTACTATTGAAGCCGAAGGCATACCCTACACATACGTGTCCAGCAACTGCTTTGCTGGCTATTTTCTGCCCACATTAGTGCAGCCAGGAGCCACCGCTCCACCTCCGCCCAAAGACAAAGTCATTATCTTGGGCGACGGAAATCCCAAAGGTAACATTATCTACCTACATTTACACCTGTTTTCTCTCTAGGCATGAATTTTGGACTTGAAAATGACACGATTGAAAGAGTCATTTATTGTACATGCCTCGCTTATAATTTAAACTTTTGTCTGTTGAATACGAGTAGCAATTTTTAACAAGGAAGAGGACATTGGAACCTACACCATTAGAGCTGTGGATGACCCAAGAACATTGAACAAGATTCTCTACCTTAGGCCCCCTAAGAACATTTACTCATTCAACGAGCTGGTCGCCTTGTGGGAGAAAAAGATTGGTAACACCCTCGAAAAAATTTATGTTCCAGAGGAGAAACTTCTCAAGGACATTCAAGGTCTGTACAGATACCTTAATTCCAGTGAATGCAAATTACCCAAACGATATTTTCTACGTTTTAAATTTTGAACCTTTTTACAAGTAGTCATGTTCTGCCTTCTTTTTGAAATTGGTTCGAAACATACAATACATAGCTGAATGTCTGATATTCCTTCCTTCCCTTTTCTTGCAGAGGCACCTCTTCCAATCAATGTGGTATTAGCAATCAACCACTCGGTGTTCGTGAAGGGTGACCACACTAACTTTGAGATTGAGCCTTCCTTTGGGGTTGAGGCTTCCGAGTTGTACCCGGATGTCAAATACACCACCGTGGAAGAATACCTTGACCAGTTCGTCTGAGAATTGAAAAAGAAGTATGTATGCACATCATGCGCGTGTGATCGGATACATAAATAATCTGAGTTGTTGCTTTGGAGTTTCACGCGGGAACTGCTCCGCCTCTACTACGTATTGCTTCTTATTTGCTATGTAAACTTGTTAATGTTTTACCACCCCAAATCAAGAAAAAAAAAAAGATTGGTCTTATGTCAAAAAGTCGCTCACTATTGTCATCTCCTTCATGCTTTTAATTACTACTTGACTAGTTGAAAATGATCAATACTTACTAGTTGCAGTAATTATTGTTTTTTCTGCCTCTTTTTGTTCTTGGGATTATTATTAGGACTGATATCGATACAAAATTAAATGTGATAGACTAATAACCATTTTCTTAGTAACAATGATCATTTGAAGTGGTTAATTAATTATTAAAAATAGTTAGTTGGTCCTTTCTATTAATGTTGTATCATTAGTTCTTCCTATTAATAATCCCTTTGTTCCTAGCAACAAAAGTTAGCACAATTGTTAAGAGCGAACTGCGTTAACTAAAGTTGATCGGAAGCGCTCATTTACTATCATCCTAGGATGAAACAGTCACTTTTGCTCTTTCAATGTTTTCCCTTCTTGCCTTGATCACATAGAAGAAAACGTTGGTGTAACTAAGGGGATTTGATCACAACTAATGTTATTGGAATCTCGTTACATCCCAACCAAACGAAGATAAGACAATTCATTAAATGGTATTAAATGCACATGCTATACTTGGGTGCAGAGCGACACTCGAGGTCAACAGAGCTGCATATGAGAACTATCCCATGCTATGGCCTAGAAGGCTGTAGGGAAAGAAAAGCTCCAAGGCGTCATTGCCTAAGAAAAGAACCTGTGAGATAAGACGAGAGTGTCTCGAGGCTACGTAGCAGAGCCTAGGGATTTATGACATTGACCCCTACCACACTGACCTTTTTAAGCCTGATAATCCCTTAAACTTCATACCCAGAAAAGTTGACACCATCATTACCTTTCACGTCACCTTATGCCTCGTGCCTCGTACTACTACAGCCAACCTTCTCCTTTGTCTTCAACTTCTATGAGATCATTATGTAAGACTATCATCTTCTTTCTGAGACAGATTTTACCCACGAAGAACTCCCATAAAAATTGTTCTGATATTGACTGAAACTCAAGGTAGTCAGAAGAAGATTCACTGAAGTTTCCTGAACGGAATGTCAGTGGAGTCAGCTCTCAAGTCCACCTATCAGTTTGAGGAATTTAGTCAATATAATAAAAGGTTAATAGAATTGAAACATGCTTGGCTTGGATAATCGAGCTAACTTATATAAGAACTGTTCCTCGAATTCTTACCGTTTAAAGTCATTTGAATATCTAACCGGTGTGGTCTACGTTATGTTTGGTCTTTATGATATGAACCGATTCTGAACGTTGGTCATCAAGTCGAGAACTTATGACTGTTAATGGTCATCGGATTTTGACTTGATGACCAAGCAAGATTCCATGATTTGAAACCTCGCCATGGTCGGTCGGGTATGGGGATCCAAATACTACTATGCATTAGATCGCCCAATCGGCCAAGGACATAGGTGCTCCGATGAGAATTTGGGCCAAGACGGTCCCATTGCTCTCTTAGCTCTATTCAATCGTTAGATTCGACCGAGCTTACTTCATTGGTCTGATGAGGCATTCTGGATAATAATTGGGCGACGGTCTCATCTACCCAATCGCCAAGGACATAGGTGCTCGATGAGAATTTGGGCCAAGATGGTCCACGAGCTTCTCTTCACTTTCGGTCAATCGTTAGATTCGACCGAGCTTACTTCATTAGTCAGATGAGGATGGGTCTAAAACCGTAAATTTCTCCTTTAACCAGGCGCTTCGTTATCTGTGCACGAAATTTAAATATAACTTGCCACGAGTCATACTTTTATTTATTAGACGTAAGCTATGTCACTTCACTATTAATACACCTGACTTAAAACCGTCCTTATAATCATTACGGTTCTTCACCTTCCGCCGTTAGATTCATCCAACCGTCCTGCTTAAAACCTTTCGTTTCCCTTGATCTTTTGTTTAGCAGTTTTATCGTTTAAAAACTACCAAACCATGCTTTCATTTATTCATTTAACTCACTTCTCCATTTCTTCTTCTTGACCCTTCCTCTTCCATTTTCTGCGTGCTGCCAGTGAACTTCCCCATTTTAATCCAGACGGTTTCCTCATTCTGTGCGAGCGAAAAATTCCATTTTTCTTCAAAAGCCTTTCCTTCTACGCGCATTCTAGGTAACCTCTAAAATATAATTTTGAATTTCCTTTTGCTTTGGTATCATTTTTTGAAAGAGAAGAGTGCGTAACTACGATTCGTGTTTCATTGACCTTCTTTCCCGTTCCAGATAGGTTAGTTCAGTACTAAACTTCAACTTTAATAGAAGATTATTGTCGAGAAATCCTTCTAATAACTGTCCAGGTCCAAACCTTTTGAAAAAACCCAAAAGAAATTCGACAGATACGTTAATTTTATGCACCAAACCAGGATGTCCGACCATCCAGAAAATACATCGCCAGGAGAAGAGTCGATGCCGAGCTACAACTGGGTTCACCCAGCGGTTAGCAGATTCCCTTCGATTTACAATACAGCCGAGAGCATTAGCGTGCTCCGACAGCGTGTCTTGCTTAGTCAGGATGGCGACGAAGGTCGGTTTGTCTGCCTTCCGTGCCGAGACGATGAGTTCGTATTTATGTCGTCGTTTGGCGACGATGAAGTCGGCTGGGTGTACATGTACGAAACCTTTTTTAACCGCCTGAATTTAAAGTTACCTTTTACTGACTTCCAGATACTTCGTACTAGGTCGTTTGAATGTTGCACCGACCCAACTTCATCCAAATAGCTGGGCCTTTGTAAAGGCTTTCGAAGTTTTGATGAACTTCCTCGATAGAATTCCTAGCACAGAAGTTTTCTTTTTCTTCTTTCAGTGTAAAGGAGTTGGTAAGGGAGGTTGGGTTTCGCTCAACAGCCATCCTCGTAAAAAACTTTTCTCGGCTTTTGACTCATCATATAAGAACTTCAAAAGTAAGTTTTTCCGAGTTAAGACCCGTCATGGCGACATACCCTTCTATGCCGACCGACTTGGGATAGAGAGATTCCCTCTTTATTGGAGAACAGAACCGAAATCCATACTGAGTATTGAATACCGAAGTCTTTCGCCACCCGACCGAGACTTGGTCAATTTCTTGGAAGATTGTCCTGTTCTGGACATTAGTGTGTTTGTCAAGTTTGGGGATTATCCAGACAAAATTGCAAATTTAATGAGTAAGTTTTAAATCCAATGTTTACTGACTCATCTTTTAACATAAACTGACTTTTAACCTTTTTGTTCCGTTTTTCAGAATCAATGGCACCTCGGATGTCGGTTCGGCAGTTGAAGAAGTTCGTGAAAAAGAAAGAAGTATCGACTGACATGGCCGAGGCAGACAAAACAGCTTCTGATGTGGAGAATACTGAAGCGGCAATTCAAGTTGTTGATTCCTCCGAAACCCGATCAGAATCGTTGGTTGGAAAGAGAAGTCGGGAAAAAGGCGATGAAGCAACTGAAGTTCCGAAGGTTCTTGTTACAAGACGCCGAACACTACGTGAGGGTTCTTCCTCTGAGAATCAAGAAACACGAAGTGCATTTGAGGCACTGAATGGCTTCGATGCTAATGCAGATGACCCTTCGCTTTGTGCATCTTCTTTTCCATTCGAGTTGTTCTTGGAAACACAGATCTCGCTGCCGGGTGATAAGGAGAGAAAGGATAAGGTTGGTGGGATCGGCCTTTGCCGATGGACTGAAGTTCAACTCCTTAGAGCCACAAGTGCGATCAGGTCGGTAGAACACGAGCTGGAAGATTCGAAAAAGAAGTTATCTTCTTTCAATTCATTATATCGATCGGAACTTGAAAAAACTCAGCGAGCTCATCAGGAAGAAGTCTCAAACCTGAAGAAAGAAAATGAAGTCCTAAGGCAAAAAACCTTGCGTATCGACGATCTCGAAACATCTCTTGCTTCCTTAGAGAATAAAAAGAAAGAGGTCAATGAAGAACTTTTGGTTTTGAAGAAGGCGAAAGAAGATGCTGAGAAACAAAAAAATGGAGGCTAACCGAGTCCTGATAGAAGCCTTAAAGTCAAGGGATACCCTTAAGACCGAACTGACAAGCTTAAAAGAGGAGGCGACCGAGCAGAGGATCGCCGGTTTTGAGTCCGGTCTTGAGCAGGCAAAACTTCTTAACCCTGACGGAGTATTTGACGACCGGCTAAGCGAGCTTGGTCCATTCAAGATTGTAAAGGACGGCCGAATTGTTGATCCACCAGAAGATGAAAATGAAGATAAATAACTTCAAGTTTACTTATGTGCTTTGTTTTTTTTTTTTTCTAGCCGAAAATCATTGTAAGCTTGTTTCCTGTAAAGAACATTTCGCCTTTTAATGTAATTTGAATATGCTAGGAAATATTTTGGTGTTCATTATTTGCCCATGTCTTCCTTTGGAAATGTGATTTGAATATGTTTGGAAGTATTTTGGTGTTCATTATTTGCCCATGTTTTCCGAGGTATATTTTTATATACGCGTATAGTTATATTCTATCTGATTTTAGGTCGGCAAAATTGTCGACAATCCGATATTTCATCAGCTTTGGCTGGCATCTATTTTGGTCTTGCCGAGAATCCGATATTTTCATCAGCTTTGGCTGGCATCGACTTTGGTCGGCGTCGGCGGAAAAGTCAGAATCTTCCAACAGCTTTGGCTGGCATCGACTTTGGTCGGTATCGGCTGAAGAGCCGGAATCTTCCATCAGCTTTGGCTGGCATCGACTTTGGTCGGCATCGGCTGAAAAGCCGGAATGTTTAACAAAAATACTTTTAAAAGACAATAATATTTTGATTAAGTAAAATGGGTCACAGGATGTGCCTCGTTAAAACCTTCCAGGCAAAACCCAGTGGGAAAAATCCTGGTAAGGAAAAAGAGTACAACATCCATAGTACAAGAGATTTTAACTAAAAAACTTCCTTAAAGAGGCCGAGTTCCAAGACCTAGGAAGAACTTTTCTAGTGAGTTCCCCAATCCTGTAAGCTCCTCCTCCAACAACTTCAACAATTCGAAAAGGCCCTTCCCAGTTAGCTGACATCTTCCTTTCACCCTGCGGTTTCCTGCAATCTTCCACCTTACGCAAAACCAAGTCTCCCTGCTGAAAACTCCTCGATCTGACCTTGCGATTGTACTTCCTTGTCACCCTTGTTTTGACTGCTTCTTCGTGAATATGGGCGACCTCCCTTTCTTCTTCCAGCAGATCAAGGTCGGTTTTCCTATGCTCGTCGTTCGCTTCTTCAGAAAATGCCATCCTTCTAAAGCTCGGCTCACCGACTTCAACCGAGATCATAGCGTCAGCTCCATATGTGAGTCGGAACGGTGTTTCTTGGGTCGAGGATTGAGGTGTAGTATGATATGCCCACAAAACACGGTGTAATTCTTCTGGCCAGAGCCCCTTAGCACGATCTAACCTTTTCTTGAGTCTTGTCAAAATGATTTTGTTTGCAGCTTCGGCCAAACCATTAGTCTGTAGGTGCTCAACCGATGTAAAAGCCTGCTTAATTCCATTCTTATAACAAAACTCTCGAAATTTCTTGTCAGTGAACTGTGTTCCATTATCAGACACAATAATAAATGGTAAACCAAAACGACATATAATATTTTTTCATACAAACCTTTTTACCTTTTTCGACGTTATGCTGGAGAGCGGCTCGGCCTCAATCCACTTCGTAAAGTAGTCAATTGCTACCACAATGTACTTCATTTGCCCTGCTGCGATTGGTAAAGGTCCCAGCAAATCAATTCCCCATCTACAGAACGGCCACGAAGTATCAAGGTTATGAAGTTCCTCTGGTGGAGCCTTGTGCAGACTTGAAAACTTTTGACATTTTTCACATTTCTGAACGTATTTCAAGCAATCGGACTTCATAGTAGGCCAATATAATCCAGCGCGTAAAACCTTTCCGGCCAAAGAACGTCCTCCAATATGACTGCCACACACACCTTCATGAACTTCCTCCATTACCGACATAATCCGATCTTGCTCAATGCATTTTAGTAAAGGCAAAGTGAATCCCCTTTTAAATAAATCTTCACCGATCAAGATATAATAACTGGCCGATTTTTTTAGCTTTTGAGCCTTTGTTTCGTCGGTCGGTAAGTCACCATTTTGCAGATATCTAATGATCGAGGCCATCCAAGAGTCTGGGTTGCTGTCTACAAAAAAAGATTCTTTATCATCGATGCTCGGATTTTCTATCACTTCTTGAATGACCGATCTATTATTCCCAGCTCTTTTGGTACTGGCTAGCTTGGATAATAGATCGGCACGTGCATTCTGGTCTCTTGGAATGTGCAAAATTTCAAACTCTATGAATTTTTTGATAATATTTTGTACCTTCGATAAATATTTCGTTAGCTGAGCATCTTTAGTTTGAAATTCGCCCCTGACCTGTCCAGTCATCAGCTGGGAGTCTGATTTTGCAATCAATCGGGTTGCTCCCATCTCAGCAGCAAAGGAAAGCCCAACTAGAAGAGCTTCATACTCTGCCTGATTATTACTAGTTCGGAAGTTGAACTTTAATGATTGCTCAATCAGGACTTCATTAGGCCCTTCCAATATAATTCCTGCCCCGCCTCCTTTTATATTCGAGGCTCCATCAACAAAAAGATACCAGAGGTCGTTATTCGGGTCATGACAAGAAGGTGAGGATAGTTCAATCAGGAAATCAGATAATACCTGTGCCTTGATTGGCCCTCTGGGTTGATACTGGATATCAAATTCCGACAGCTCGACCGACCAAGAGATCATACGACTTGCTAACTCCGGTTTTCTTAGAACTTGTTTAATAGGTTGGTCGGTCATAACAATTATTCGATGGCTTTGGAAATATTATCGAAGTCGCCTTGCTGTCACCACGAGGGCCAATGCCATTTTTTCTATCCTTTGATATCTGACTTCCGGTCCCTGCAGCACTCGACTTATAAAGTAGACTGGACGCTGGTCCTTTCCGTCTTCTTTAATCAATACCGAACTCAAAGCTTGGTCAGAGACAGATATATAAAGCAATAAAGTATCACCTTGCTCGGGTCTAGTTAGGATTGGCGGTGTGGTTAAGAAGTGCTTCAACTCTACAAACGCCTTTTCGCATTCCTCGGTCCATTGAAAATTAGTCGGTTTCTTTAGGCACTGGAAAAATGGAAGAGCTCGGTCGGCTAATTTCGACAGAAACCTTGACAAAGCAGCGATTCTCCCCGTTAATCTCTGGACCTCCTTGATTGATGCGGGACTTCTCATGTCCATTATAACTCTACATTTGTCAGGGTTGGCCTCAATCCCTCTGTTGGTTAGGAGGAATCCGAGGAATTTCCCACCCTGTACACCGAACACACATTTTTCTGGATTCAATTTCATGTTGTACCTTCTTAACTGGGCAAAGATTTCTAGGAGATCTAAACAGTGGTTACCACTGGCCTGTGTCTTTACTACCATATCATCAACATATACCTCGATGTTTCTTCCGATTTGGTCCTCAAATATTTTGTTCATGAGCCTCTGATAGGTCGCCCGCATTTTTCGACCAAAAGCCATAACCCGGTAGAATAATAATTCCCGAACTCGCATGGCATGAAGGCGCTTTTCTCCTCGTCTTCCCGATGCATCCCGATCCGGTTATATCCCGAGTAGCATCCATGAAGCTAAGGAATTGATAACCTGACGCACCATCGACCAACCGATCTATACTAGGCGTAGGGGTAAGAATCCTTCGGACAAGCTTTGTTCATGTCGGTAAAATCCGTGCACATCCTCCACTTCCCTGTCGACTTCTTGACCATGACCACGTTAGCCAACCACGTGGTATACTCTACCTCCCTTATGAAATCAGCCTCCAGCAGTTTTTTGGTCTCCTGAGCGGCAGCCTCCTGCCTTTCAGCTCTGAGCTTTCGCTTTTTCTGAGCAACATGTTTTATTTTTTGATTTACTGAAAGTTTATGAGTAATTACCTCTGGGTCAATTCCTGGTAAGTCTGCTGCAGTCTAAGCGAACACATCGGAGTTTTCTTTCAACAGCTTTTCCAACTCATTCTTGACATCGACTGGAAGGTTGGAACCAATGCGAGTTACCTGATTCGGTTTCGGGCCCAAGGATATAACCTGCAAATCTTCTATTGGCTGAGGTCGATTCTGTTCATCACTCCTCGGGTCTAATTCCGCCATATTAATGTGCAAGGGTTTGGCTGATGTGTTAACTCGGTCGGCCACCTCTTTTGGTTTTGGCTTTAGACTTTCGTTATAACATATTCTTGCCTCTCTTTGATCTGCATGAACCACACCTATCTCGTTTTTGGAAATGGGAAACTTCATTGTTAAATGCGGGGTTGATACCACCGCTCCCAAAGAATTAAGACAAGGTCTTCCAAGAATAATATTATACGGAGTATGAGAATCAATAACCAGATATTTAACGAGAATTGTTTTCAAAAGTGTACCTGTCCCGAAAGTCGTTCGGAGTTCAATATACCCTTTAACATTTACCTGTTCTCCTGAGAAATCGACCAAACATCCATTAAAAGGATTTAACTCGGTTTCTGGAATTTGTAATCTACGGAGAGTTGACAAATAAAGTATATCTGCTGAGCTGCCCTGATCGACCAAGACCCTCCTAATCTGGAAATTTCCGGCGATGATGGAGATCACCATTGGATCGTCTAAGTTTTCATCGAGACCCGCGAAATCTTTACTGAAAAAAGAGATCACCGGGCTCTCTTCACATTGCACCGGAGAAGGATGACTTACAAACATGACAGCTCGGAGGTGTCTTTTCTGAGATGAATTTGAACTCCCTCCTCCAGCGAATCCTCCGGCTATGGTGTCGATCACTCCTCTAATCACATGATCCCGGGGGTCCGAAACAGCAACGACAATTTTGCTTTTTTCTCCCGAGTTCGGGCTCCTTGGTCTGGATTGATTTCCGTCTCTTGTCTCTTTTGCCTTTCTACTACGACTTCTACGCCGATATATGTACTTCCCAAGATGACCTTCTCGAATGAGTTGCTCGATTCTATCTTTCAATGTAATGCAATCCTCTGTTGAATGTTCGTATACCTTATGAAACTCACATCTTTTGGTTTTATTAACGTTTGCCGAGATCTTTTGTTTTCCTGCATTCATCGGAATTTGAATCAGGTCAGTGCTGTATATTTCTCGCAAAATCTGATCCTGTGGAGTGTTCAAAGGGGTATATCTATCAAAGACAGATCGAACTCTTCCGAACGTTTCCCTCGATCCTCGACTGAGCTTTTCTGATTGGTCATTATTGTGTGTCGTGGTTCTTCCCCTTTCGTTGGATCGCCCCCTTAAAATTTTTCGAATGAAACCGGGCGAATGGAGATGTGAGGGCTGCTCCTGTTTCCTGTCGTTTCAAGATCGGAAAATTGCCGCTCCATCTGCTTTCTTGCAAAGGCTATCTCCTCCATGTTTATGTATCCTGTAGATCTACCTCGCAGATCATCAAGGTCCAAAGGGGGCTTTCTGGTCAGGGAATCTGCAAATGGTCCCGGACGTAATCCTGCCATGATTGCATGTAAGGATACAGCCGGGTTTAGATCTTTAATCTGAACTGCTTCCTCCCCGAATCTCCGCATAAATTCTTTAAGGGATTCATCTCTTCCCTGTCTTAAGTTGATCAGACTTGCCGAAGTCTTCCGATGCGTCCTGCTTGTAGAAAAAATGGTTAAGAAATTTAATGGACAATTCAGAAAAGTCATAGATTGAACCTGCTTCGAGGCTTGAAAACCAAAGTAAGACCGACTTCTTCAGTGTTGTCGGGAAAGCCCTGCACTTTATCGGATCCGACCCGCCATTCAGTAACATCATGGAATTAAACATTGTAAGGTGCTTCTGCGGGTCGGTCGTCCCATCGTACAATTCAAACGTGGGAAGTTGGAAGCCTTTCGGGAGTTTAATTGTCATTATAAAATCCGAAAATGGATGATCAGCAGCCGGAATGGAGTGATTCTTATGATTTGTCTACAAACGAACTTCAAGGTCGGCTGCTCTTGGTTGGCTCGAGCGTTGATGAAATTCTCTCGCCACGTCCTCATTAAGTAACCCTTCAACCTCCCTCTCTGGTTCTACTCCATGTTGTTCTCTGTTGTTCATCCGATCAATCTGGTTAATCCGGCTGTTAATATCCCTTATTGCCTGCATGAGCATCTCCATTGGACCGGGCTGAAGGTCACCCGTGTTCTCGCCATTGATAGCATGGTTCTCATTTGTGGCCATAACTAATCAAAGTAGTGAACTTTTCGGATAACGAAGTTGGTTGCTTGTGAGGTAGGAAAAGTTTTACCTAGCCCCACGGTGGGCGCCAAATGTTCTGGATACTGACCGAAACCCAAGGTAGTCAGAAGGAGATCCACTGAAGTTCCCTGAACGGAATGTCAGTGGAGTCAGCTCTCAGGTCCACCGATCAGTTTGAGGAATTTAGTCAATATAATAAAAGGCTAAGAGAATTGGAACATGCCCGGCTTGGATAACCGAGCTAACTTATATAGGAACTGTTCCTCGGATTCCTACCGTTTAAAGTCATTTGAATCTCTAACCGGTGTGGTCTACGTTATATTTGGTCTTTATGATATGAACCGATTCTGAACGTTGGTCATCAAGTCGAGAACTTATGACTGTTAACGGTCATCGGATTTTGACTTGATGACCGTTAGCAGTCCATGATTTGAAACCTCGGGTCATGGTCAGTCGGGTATGGGGATCCAAATACTACTATGCATTAGATCGGCCCAATCGGCCAAAGACATAGGTGCTCTAATGAGAATTTGGGCCAGTACGGTCCACAGCCCCCCAGCTCGGTCAATCGTTAGATTCGACCGAGCTTACTTCATTGGTCGGATGAGGCATTCTGGATAATAATTGGGCCAGTACGGTCCTCATCGGCCCAATCAGCCAAGGACATAGGTGCTCCGATGAGAATTTGGGCCAGTACAGTCCAAAAACCATGGCCAAAACCTCTTTTCCATAACCACACTCAACCCAGAGCCGAAAACCACAAAGTAACATCTGTTGGGACTAATACTGCATAATCTTTTCAATCTTTTACCCTTTGTTTGTTTCAAGAGAAAATGAGTAGAAAGAAAATGGGAGGAGAGAAAATGAGAGAATTATTCCCTTTTCTCTCGTTTGGATCTGTAGAGAAAACAGGGAGGAAAGAAAATAATCTTGTGGGACCCACATAAAAAGTTTTCTCCTCTCAGATGCGAAGAAAATGAGACAGATTGAGAGATTAAGCATAAAATGACCCTTATACCCTCACATACATTATCATATACTCAGCTCTGTAAACCTCACTGTGGCGCCGTAACTTCGCTGCTCGTCGCTGACCCAATTCGCGGCTCCGTCGCGCCATTCCACACGGCCCGCATTGCACCGCACTGCACCGCTCCGTCGCATTGCGCCGCACCGCTCAGCCGCATCGCACCACGACCCATCACCGCAAATCTTAGATCCGATCTCCACCGTTTCAAACTCCACTGTAACCCCCTCTTTTCTTTGATTTCGTTTTGCTTTTTGTTGCAGAGACTTAAGGTCTCTTTTCTTTCTTTATTGGTTTTTTTTTTTGAAAAATGCCTTGTTGATTAAAAAAAATCTGTTAAACCGTGGGGTGTAAGGCGAGGGGTTGATCGGGGTTGAAGTGGCTGCTAGTGGGGGGGAGTAGCAAGGTGGGTGGTGGAGGGAGTGAGAGGGGTGGTTGGTTTTGGGGGGAGAGGGCCACTGGTCGAAAGGTTTAGTGTGTCTTTGGTTTGCAGTTCGATACTGCAAACGTACGTTGAGCTCTTCCTCGAACAGGTCATCTTTTGTTTGGAAATTTCCCGTTTCATTTGCTGCAACCCATTTCTATCCTCTAACTCACATTTGTAGCAAAGCAAGAAAAACTTGCTTTTGTGTTGAATTTTTGTCCGTTGGAAGAATTGAATGGAGAATTGAATGGGGAAATTACCAACTACCTTCACACGCTTGTATCCCTATAGTTCGACTCTATTTCATTTGGCCGTTTGTTCTTAGAAGCCACACTATTGAAACTTGTAGCGGTGAGGCCAATCCGTAATCCATTCAATCTCAATGTTTCATCATCATCATCTGGGTATTCCTTATTCCTTCTTCAGATCATATATATATATATATTGCCTTTTGAAAATTCTGTTTTAGCATTTCACTGTTCGAATCTACTTGCTTCTCAATAAATTCTCTGGGTCTTGCTTATTCTAGAGTTCTTCTTTTGAGTGCTTTAGCAAATTCCATTAGTTGAGTCTCATGCTGGAGATCCCAATCGAGTTATCTTCATTTCTGGTCAGTATTTCTTTTCTTTTCTTTTTCCTGTTTTTCTCTTCTTGTTCTTTTAGTTGAATTTGGATTAGAATATGATTTTTATTTATCACGTTTTGGTATTATCATGTTCTAAATCTTGCAGGTAGAGGTATGTAAGTTTAATAGAGATGGTATTTGGTACCCAGTGCGTTAGTGGTGGTAAAGAATCTTCAATGGTAGGCTAAGTGGTGTTGTTCTATAGCCATATAGCAATTTTCAGCTACATACCCTTCATTCTCTCCATTTTAATGTAGTCACTAGTCAGCAAGCTTTTCTTATTTGCTTCCTCTTTTTAAACTATATTTCAGAAGAAGAAAAAGGTGGATATAGCACTTGAGTGTTGTTTGAGTGAATTGAATTAACTTTAAGCTTCCTTGCTTCAAATTTGATAGATAAGACTAAGTGTTATTGCTCTTGGTGATAAGAAGACTAGAGTTTTTCTGGAATTTGGGCTGATTCAGCTGGAAGACTATGTTGTTGCAAGAGCAATAATATGACATTGCTACCATCTTTTTAATCCGTATGATTAGGCTTACATTTCTTTATAAATACATAGTTACCAGATGTGGAATTAGTAATTGGTGCAAATGTTTCTATGCATGTGCAAATGTGTCCTGTTTTTACTGTTATAATATGTCTTAGAGTGTGATTTTATTAATGAAGTCTGGTTTGATTTGGATACGATTGTTACTGATATCATCGATTTCTGCATAATTCATATGTATGTGCAGATATAGCGCAAGAACCAAATTGAATAGTTATGTATACATATATTATGTGTTCCTATGACTGAAACGGTTTCTAGACCATGGGACTTGTTGAATCATCCCGTTATAGTGTTGTGGTTATGAGACTTGGTTGCTACTATCATAAAATGGTAACTTAAGAGTGTAAATTATTTAGATTGATAATCATGTTTTGCTAGTCACTCATAAATTCATTGAATATTCTGTTTTGTGAAATCTTGAGGGATTAGTGACTAATAACTTAATTGTGTTGATTTTGAAGTGGTTCCTTTAAGAATGGATGGTTTTGTTATGGATACTGTTTTGACTTGTGAATGGAACTCATTAGGCTACTGTTTTAGTCACAAAATGCAATTGAATAAGGAAAGAAAACTGGTGAGACCATTAGCATGGCCATTCGGCCACCAAAGGTAAATAAGGACAGCACTTACAATAAATGTAATACATTTTGATTGCCTTATGGTTAAAATGCTTTTCCTAATCTGACTTGATTCATTTGAGTTTCAATGTTTTTTGGTGCTTCTTGTATCTTGTTCTCAAGTTATTTTTGAATTGGGAATATTATTCATTTCATAGCTAGTCTTTGTGTAAATATGTTAAATATGATGTGAAACTTGTAAAAGTGTTAAAATATGCTTATATGTAGTCTAAAATATGTTGAAAGAAAAAATAACACATTTGATTTTTATTTTGTAATAGATTAATGAATACCAACAAGAGGAAAGACATTGTGAAAACTCTTCAATAGACAATGAAGCTCATAAGCCAAAGGCTACTTGAATCCAAAGGCTCACAACCCATTTACCTTGCTTATATGTATTTAACTACACTAATTAAAATTTCAATTTAAATTACAATGTTTTATGCGTGTAATTTTTTTTTTTCGTTGAAATTTTTTTTATTTATAATTTAACTCTATCACCAAAGTAAAAAAAAAAACATTTATATGATTTATTCAACTATGCATATAATTTAACATTTTGTTATAAATTTTTATTTATAATTCAACCTTACCACTAAAAGTAAAAAAAAAATGACATTTATATAATTTGTTCATGTACACTTAAAAATAATGAAATGAAATAAAAGGTAATATTAATATTGTAATATAAACTCATATTATATTTAGTAGTTACACATTTAAAATTGATTTTAATTATTTACATCTAAACAAAATTTATTTTGTCAAATTCAATTTTGAGACAAAAATTCTTAAACATAATTCATATTACTGTAAATATACTTTTAACCAAATTTAAATTTATCAATTTTAATTTAAACACACACTAGGGAAACTAGAGATATGAGGATGAAGAAAGAAAGGGAGAGGGGGGGACGTATGGACAGGGTTGGTGACCAATTTTAATTTAAACACACTAGGGAAACTAGAGATATGAGGGTGAAGAAAGAAAGGGAGAGGGGGACGTGTGGACAGAGTGGGTGGGGAAATGAATACGAGAGATGAAGAATAAAAGAAGGGGAGAATTCTTTTTAAAATAAAGAATTATTTTATATTTAATTTATAATTTAAATTTAATAATTATTTGTCAAATTTGTATTTTTTATAAAATGTATTTATTTACTTAATATAATTTTAAAAATGCTTAATTTAAAAATATAAAATAAAATATTTATATTCAATTATACATTTAATAAGGGTAAATATGTCATTTTATATAATTATATATTATATTTTCTTATTTTTTACTCAATCTTTATTTTCTTTCTTTCCTTTTTCTCTTCATCCAAACAATAAGAGAGAAAATGTATTTTTTTTTTCATTTTCTCTTCTCTCCATTTTCTTTCCTTCTATTTTCTCTCTTTTCATTTTCTCTCCACATCCAAACAAAGGGTTAGAGAATACTACATTTTCATCAATCTTATTAGAGAATAATACATTTTCATCAATCTGTTTAGAGAATATCACATTCCCTTTTACATAAATATGTAACAAATATAAATAATTAAAAAAAATATCACATAAATCACGCACATAATTTAACATGATTCGACTAATATATTTACATCTAAAAATGAGAAAATTAAATATACTATCAAAACAAATATAACTTACAAGTCTTTACAAGATAATCTCTCTCATACTCTCATTATCACTTTTATAACCTCACAAATTCTCAAATACAAATATTTATAACTCATCTTTCTTAATTTCTTATTATAAATAAATCTCCTATAAATTTTATACATATCTCATAAATTTTTAATATATTTTTTTAAATTTTTTAATAAATTTTTAACATATATTCATATATCTTTTCATATCTTTCATATTTTTTATAAATATTTCATATCTTCACAAAATAAAAAATCAACGACAACAATCTTTAATGTAATTTAGAACAAATCTAACAACATCGTCCTTTCCGTAAAGCTGCACACCCTCAGAGATTTTAGATTTGTTCCCCTTTAAGTCTTATCATGTGTGCTTTCCTAGTTCTTCTTCTGGCCACCATGGCCAAGTTCCCATTCCGCCCTCATCTAATTGTACTTTCGTGCTCGAACTCCAACCCCCTCATTACAGTATAAAATCACCTCAACATAGTTGGTTACTGGAAAATGTTGCAAAAATGGAATTGAAGTAGTTAAAATTAATCACTAGTTCGCGACCTTAAAGAACTGAGCGTAAGAGCTGACGCACTTGCATAGATGAAAATACATTAACAAAGATGCTTTGTTTACGACTGTCTCTGTCGTATTTGCAATTTGCATTTTCAATTCACAAGGACACATCAATTTAAGATCCAAGGCTAGTGAGAACTAAAGTACATTGCAATATAATTTTTGTTAACTTGTTTGACGCATTATTTTACGGACACTAGCTTAAAGCCAATTGTCACTCGTCGATCGCTTATCAGTACTATTGCTTCCATGAGTATTGAGTGTATGGTGTAAACGATTACTCGTCCAAGCTTTTGTTTAAGTGTGATATTAGAAAAATTGTAAAAATTTGATTATGTTTAGTAATTAATTATTATATAATTTTTTTTTGTTATAATTAATTATAATTAATTTATTTTTATATTTAAATATATTAATAAAAAATAATTTTAAATTAATCTAATTTATTTAGATGATATAAAAAATTATTTTTATGTATTAAATTATTAAAATAAATATAAAATAATTAAAAAATTTATTTAATTGAAGATAAAATAATATTTATATATTAAAGTATAAAAAATAATTTATAAATTAAAATCATAAACTTTAATTTTTGACATTATAAAAATTAACTTATAAAATTTTTTATAATATATTAAATTTCGTAAAACTGAAATTGATTTTAACAAACATGTTATAATACTATACAAATAATTTCTTTTCGAAAAAAACTATTTGTATAATAAAAAAATCTTTACCAAAGCATGCACTGAGATTCCGACTGGCAATGGAAAAAATGTTTTGTTGATTTATCAACAAAACATAAACGAGGGAGGATGATTCATTGATAAATGAGAGGGCAACTAACAGTTTGGAATGGAACGGGTGGCAGGGGAATCTTCTGGCTTAAGGACCAGTGGACTGTGGACCACAAAAGCTTTGTGGAGACTGGAGACCATCATCAAGCAGGTAAACTTTGGTCATATCTTCGGTGGGTCAGAAGAGCCGGGGTGATCAGGTCAAGATAATCGCTGCCAATAAGCAAGTTGGTTTTGTAAATATAGATCCCTTTTGTTGGAAGTTCCAAACACTGCGTTTGAGAATTCTCATAACACAGATCGTACTCTCTTTAAAAGAAGTATAATGTTTTGTTTTGTTATAATAATAATATTTTTCTAAAATATTTTAAGATTGTTATGTGAATAAGTTAAAAAAAAGGTTACGTTTGTACAAAACAAAAAAGGGTTAGGTAACATCTTATTTTGCTTTATTTCTTCGTTGTTTACCTCTCATGCTAATGGGATGGAAATAAGCTAAACAATGTTAAGTTTTAGCTAAATATACTTAAACTTGTTTTTGTAAAATGTCAACATAGACTTGTCTTGTCATTGTTATATATATATTTTTGTTTGTCCTAGTTTATTTTAAAATTGTAAAAGTTTAGAAATTTTTTTAAATGCTTATATTACATAAAAAATTTCATATACATGAAAAAAATTTATTTTTTTATTTTTTAATTAATTATTTTTTTTATTTTTAAATAAGTATAAAGGCTGCATATTTAGACTTTGTCCAAGAACGGGTGGGATCTGCGTATCACTCATGCTCTGAGGGAAGCAAACTACTGTGTCGATAATAAGGCTAATCTCATGTTTAAATATTTTTTTATTAATGAAACGAAACAGAATAGATAAGAATGAAATAAAATGAAAAAGAATAGAACATAATTTTCATTCTCTTTATTTGAAAGTTTCATTAATAAAATAGAATGGAACGGAATTACTCATATGTTCTCTTCATTCACTCTCAATTTTGAGAAGAACAAAAGTTGAATATTTGAGAAGAAGAGGGGGGAAATGATTCTCCATGTATTCTGTTTCGTTTCTATGTATTTTAAAACTCCTAAACAAAAAAAATTATTTCTATTTCTCTCATTTTTTTTCCGTTCTTTTCATTACCTATCTTCCAAACATAATGTAAGGTTGAAACTACAGTTGACTTTGATTTCAAGATACGGGATCAACCTCCTCCTTTCATGCTTTAAGCTCACAACTTTTAGTTCATACTGTTCGTGTTATTTATTCTAGTAGTTAGCCTCTTGTCTTTTTCTAGAAAAAAATATATAACCTTTACGGAATTAATATATTCTCTATAAAATAAATATAGTAAATTATGTCATATTATAAATTATAAATTATATATAAATAATAAATGAGTCAATTTTCAAATAATTTATTTAAAAAAATTCAAACTTTAACTTACGTAATTAAATAAGTATTTCTATAAATCAAAACTTAAATTTTCTTTTTTCGTTAGAAAAACTTGTCATGTTTGTTAAAATATGTAAAGCTTAACTGAAAATATAGGCTGGGCTACAGCCTCTATGGGCGGCGGGCCTTGCACCCCTACTTGCTAACTAGATGAAGCCGAGGCAAGAGGAGAGGAACGTATTGGAGTACTTTGGACAAATAAATTTCGGGCAAATGGAGCCGAAGGAAATCATACCAGCGAAGTGAAAATTAATTTATAAGCGTGAAATTTGTGCAACGGAGTTGAGTACCCAAGCCACGTTTTGGTTTAGTCATTTTTAAGGCAAATGTTATAATGACTGTTGTGATAATAAAACTGATATTGTCTCCTTCCAAATTATCAAGAATCATCACATGGATGCTTAATCTGTAAGTGAAAGCGTCATCAATGGACACGCAAGCTTAACTATTATACAACAGTTTAACAAGTATTACCACAACCACAATGCATTGAATACTGTAATTATTTTTTGGCTGGAGGAGGAAGAGTCAATTCCGCAAGCGAAGTATGTCGTGGTGTGCTTAATTGTGAAGAAGTACAAAACATTTGAGTCAGCGACTGGATAATCAATTTTTTTTTTAAATAATTGCACAGCATTAATCCTTGCCAGAACAGTAGACGCAGAAATTGATGAGACACTTCCTGCAATTCTATTTTTTCATAAAGAAAAATAAAGACCATTAGGCTATACTATTACTCGTGATAAGAAACACTGCATCCGGTTTCACAACTGCATACGCAGAATTTCCACAACACCTTGGAATTCGTGATGGGATAACTTTGGGTTTGGGAACAGCATTTGTACTTTGATTCTTTTTTGATTTTACGCCAATAGTAGAAGAAATATATTTGGTAACCAACCCAGGCCAACCAATTTATATATATATCAATTCAGACCCATAGTATAATATAAACATAGCTGACATATTTAATTAATTTAATTTAATGAATTAATTAATTCTGTTCTCACCAACTTACATTGTTATTCCACGAGGACATAATAGTCTGAGATGCAAAGCCAGTGAGCATTCTCATCAAGTGCCTGTCTATTTGATATTTGTTTGTTTGACTTGGACGTGTATTTTGGGAGAGGAGAGCGTAAGCCCATCATTGGTCCTATTGCTTGTAAGAGTATGATTATGAAGTGAGTGTGACCTCGTCGGAGTACTAGTTCCCGGTGATGGAGTTGGTACTGGTACTGGTACTGGTACTGGCACTGGTGCTGGTGCTGAGGCCAGTTCCTCTTCAGCTACCACCGACTTGGCTGGCGATGGTGGTGTTTTTATGATATGATTCTGTGTGTAGCCGATCATTCTTCTGGCCTTCATTCCCTCAGTTACATTTCCTGCAAAGTTGGATATGAACATTGAAGAGAACGGGAACAAGAAAATTACAAGTCCTGATGAAAACAAGTAACAAGCTAGCAAAGAAGCAAACTAATTTATATATATATATCATTCTTGAGGAATGAGGAGGACTAGCAGTTCCTTAAAGATCTTTACCATTTAAATCGAGGTCGGCCTTTGAATTCTCTGACAAGAGAATAAGTGTTGGTGTGATGATTGTAAGTAAAGCCCAGAAGAAGAATATTGGAACTAGAGTTCTTTCACTCATTTGTTGGGGAGAACTAGAGCAATTTCATGCACCACTAATTAGTATGGTTTATATGACAAAACTTTTTAGGTGTCAGGGAGAGAAAGAGGAGAAGCGTGGAAGACGATGTTTTTGGCTTCAAGAGATTAGCTGGCCATGTTTAATGATAATTGCTATCCATTTTTATTATTATATATACTAGAGTCAAGTTTTAACAACTAAACTTTTTATTTGGTTTCTCGGTTGTTGGATGGTTGTTATTGCCATTGATCTGGCTATCTGCTTATTCCAAGTCAGAATCTGTCGTGGCTTTGTACAATTGGCACTGATTCTAGTATTCTATCAATGCCGCGCTCTCACAATACTTTATATAACCCTACCCCACTCTTATTGATGTTTACTTTCCAACTTGTAAATTATGCTGCAATATTTTATAATCTTAAAAATTCATTTACGAAGAAATAGTCCGAAATACTATTTGCACATACACTCCCGTCGCCATTATGACCATTTTTCTGCTACGCGAGCTCCTAGCGTGTGTTTTGTTCCAAACGTGACTATATTCTCCAACGGTGGTATATTTTTGTTTGAATTTTTTGCTTTTCATTTGCTTCAATATAATTCTTCTCACTAATTTTCGTTTAGAATAAACCAAGAAAATCTTATTTTTGTGTTAAGATTTTCATCCGTTAAGATAATTAAATAAAAAAATTTAATTCTCAATTACCTTCTCCAAAATTTTTACCTTCTCAATTATTTTTATCTAAACAATATTCATTTTATTAAACTTATTTTTAAATAAAAATTTTTAAACATAAATTACGTTCCTACAAATCAAATTTCAACTAAACTTACGTTTAAAAAATCAAATTGATTCAAACATAAATTTACTAATTCTAATCCAAACACACTAACTAATTGTACAGAGATTACAATTTTTCTCACCATTGTGATTAAGTGTGTGTTTAAAAAATTATAAAAATTTAATTATTTTAATAATTAATTATTGTATATTTTTTTGTTATTATAATCGATTAATTTTTTACGTGTTTGAATATATTAACCTGAAAAGTAATTTTAAATTAATCTTATTTGTTTAAATATTATAAAAAATCACTTTTATACATTAAATTATTAAAATAAATATAAAATAATCAAAAAATTATTTAATTGAAAACAAAATAATATTTACATCTTAAAGTATAACAAATAATATAAACTAAAATCATAAACATCAATCTTTAATATTATAAAAATTAACTTTAATTTTTTTTTATTTTACATTAAATTTTGTATAAAAATTAAAACTGATTTTACCAAATATAATTAAATCCTATTACAACAACTTTTTTTCTAAAAAAAGCTAAAAAAGACTAAGTTAATCTTTACCAAACAAATTCCAAGTATAATCCACGGGTATTTCGTTATTGCATTTGTTTTGCTGGCCTGGTTAGGGACGATACACGAGCATGCTTTGGAAATAGCTCATAGAATATTGCTTCAAATAATTTTAGAATTGGAAGGCAAATAAAATAATTTTATGATGCTTGCTTTCAAACTCAACAATTTTCACTGAGAGGAAAGAGCATATAATTTCAAAGTGATTAGTCTCTAACCGCCCCACTTGAAGTGGGATAATATTCATACTGCAAGGGTAGTGGGTGGGAAGGGATATTTTTCCCTTTATTCCTTTCGTTCTATTTTGGTCTCCACTTGCGAACGTAGGAATGTACAATCCAAACTCTTGAACTACTGAGATTTATATACATCTAGAATCTGGAACTTTGGAACTCCCTTCTCAATCAAGAGACCGTTAGAAGGTTCCCTAAAGTCTTAACAAAGTAAGAGACAGGGCCAGAAAAGGCTAAAATTAAAAAAATAAAATCAGTAATTGTGAGAATTACAAAATCGGCAAGAAACCAGCTGTATCTTCCAATGTAAGTCTGACCTAGCTAGTTATATTTGAACTTTTGAAATAAAAACGACAGTGCTTCACCTAAATAACTAGAGAAAAACAACTTACACTACGATTTTCTCGTCCAAACCTAAGTGAAAATTCTTCGCAATTTTAGCCCCGAGAAATGCCAGTCTTCTTTCCTGTGTACCTCTATCAAGAACCAACGAAACAGATATCACTAAATTTGGTAGACTGAAACTTGAGAATGAATAATTGCCAAAAATTGAGTAATTGATGCATTTTAATTAAAAAAATCAAGGCCATCGCTGGCAAGAAATTCCCAAGCTGTCACCTTCTTTCCAATGCTGACTGGAACGTATTTGTACTTGATCATGTGCATAATTTGGCGCTTCATTGTGAGAATGAACAGGACAACCCAATAGCAGAGAAGTATGGGCCAGAAAACAGGGACATCAAGCACAGATATGAAAGTCATCAGGAAGGCAACACAGAAAGCCTTTGTGATGGAATACCTGGAATTAAAATTGATTTGAACCCAACAGTAGAACTTAGAATAATCCTATCTTTCAGTTTAAAAAAAAAAAATTGTTAAGACCGAATAGAACTCACAAAACATGTATTAAAGAAACACTACTGACTTGTCTACCCGGCCACCCACCTCAATAGAAATTTTCACAGCTTTTAACTTGATATTCTTTATTTGCTCTTTTATGGGTAGCATCTTCTGCCACAAGGCACTCCATAGTGGACATCACAACCTTAATTTTAGCCAAGTATGATTCTTGTTAGTAATTACTAATTAGGCTCCCAGATAGGTATAGTATAAATTGTTTATACAGAGTAGTTACCAAAGAAACCTTAAAATAGGGTAAGAAACTTTTTAGTAGGAAACTCGTCCCTGCCTATAAACCTTGATTTGAAAAAAAAAGGTTTAATATAAAGAAGCAAAAGTATTTAAGAAATGGGTCAAAGTTCTGCTAGCAACAAAGAAAAAGACACATTCAGTAGTGCAGGCTCATCATCTGATTATTTAAAACTGTATGTTTATGGATATATGCCTAAGCTAGGGTAAAACAGTGGTGGTATATAATCAAGCTGCTTCTTCTAATCTGGCAAATCAAAGTTCAATAATCCAAGAATTTTTTTTTAAAGAAACGCATATGGATCATAAGGATATAGTAGGGAAAGTACAAGGTTGACAACAGTCTCCAATATGCGTGGACGAGTTTCCACGTAATTTTTTGAGTTCACAGCTGATATGCAACATACTATATCAGTCAGGCCCATCTGTCCCACCTACTATACAAATTCACCCCACAAGCTGGTTTGCATGCCGAAAGACGATATAAGTATTATGATCACGGATATCCTCCCTCTCAGACATAAAAACAGTACAATAGGTGAAATTTAGTACAACACACATTAAGTTGATAACAGATTATATAAAAGGGACTATGTTGTAATGGGAGAAGGTATTCAAAAACCAGTAAAAAATTCATTGCAATTTGCAGGTAGTCAATAGGTGAAAATTGAACTGTGTAGACCTCCCAGGATGCCCAGATAATGTAAGCAACAAGCATACTGATTCAACATGTAATCAATCACCCTAAGATTTAGTCACATACTCACATTAGTTTGGTTATCGAGCACAAAAAGTAAAATCTGACAGACATGTTTCAAATTTCATAGAATGGAAGATGCATGTTTCACCCTGATGAGGAGGATTCTTTCTCCTGATGGCGATTTGTTTCTTTAAAAGAAAAAAAAAACCACCCATACTGTATCAGAGAAATCTGAGGTGCCTCGTTTAGCAGAATCAATGTCATTCAAAACTGAAGAGTCTATAAGACAAACATCCTAGGCTCTCACATATTGAAGTAAAGCTCGTTATGAATTGACAAACCACACAAACATTTACCATATCCTTAGCTTAAATTTACTAAAATCTCAACTAGCTTGTAATAAAAAGAGAAGAAGTTAACGGTCAACTAAAAGTTTACTAATTAAATCCCTAAACCTTGTTTCACCATCTGCTAGAAAATCTAGGTCCAATTCCTTTTAAACACATACTGTGCTCTATGAGAGTCCCTAGAACTAGAAGTGTAAGGACTGGAACTGCTAAGCTTTAAACATAGCCTACTACTTGGCTTAAACAAAAAGGATAACTTGAAAGTTGAAAGTATATGTCAGTGTCACTGCCCAATGTGTTGGTACTATTTCTAGTTCAGTGCTGACATACCATAGCAAAAGAGAACTTTGGTATTTATGCGGGTCCCTTACAGTTCAAAGACCAAGAATACCTTAAAGGTATTTTCTTGAATGGTGTGAGGGAGGAAATTAGGGCAAAACTCAAGTTGCACCCAGCGGAATCATTATCGGAGATGATGGACTATGCTTAGACGATTGATGAAAAGAACCCGGCCTTGAGTAGAGGGGGATTGACTACGAGTAGTAAAACAGGGGTGCCTTACAGCAGCTACCCATCCTCCAGGACAGTCACATATGACGGGGGTTCCAGAGCTGATGCACACAATACTCCATCAAGAGGAGGTTCAGTGATGGAGTCTACAAATAGCAGGCCAGATGGCATGTTCAGGAGTAGAGGAGGGGGGATCAGAAAGCTCACAGATGCAGAGCTGCAAGAGAAGATCAAGAAAGGATTATGCTTCAGGTGTGACGAAAAATACACTCTTGACCATGTTTGTAAGAATAAACAGTTTCATGTGATGTTGATGGACGAATCAGTACAAGAGAAGGATGAAATTGATCCACTGTGGAGCAGTCAAGGGATGGATTACAAAGTTTTGCAACTTTGCATGCTCAACAGTGAGGGCTTGACTACCAAAAGATCCCTTAAGTTGTGGGGTGCAATAGGAGAAAGGAAGGTAATAGTTTTGATTGATTGTGGAGCTTCACACAACTTTATAGCTAGTGACTTGGTGTAGGAACTACATCTTCCCATAGTGGAATCCCCTACCAACTATGTGGAAGTAGGAGATGGGCATAAGGTAAAGTGCATGGGGGTATGCCAAGGAGTTAGCTTGTAGCTACAAGGACTGGAGGTTCAACAGGATTTTTTCCTTTTCAGTTTAAGTGAGGCTGATTTGGTGCTGGGAATGGATTGGTTGGCCACTTTAGGAGAGATCTGGGCTAACTTCAAGGACTTAACCATGCAGCTAACAGTGGGAGGCGAAGTTAAAATGCTGAATGGGGCACCTGCTTTATACAGATTATCAACTGCTGGTTCCAGTAAGGGAGGGTGCAGCAATTCAGCCGCAGAGCCTGCATACTTCCTCGTTAGTGCAGCAAGTTGGCATTGGGACCCTAGTGGAATTTTGTTTGCAGCTGATACAGAACCCTTCACCTTGAGGACAAGGTGAATGTTTGAGGAGGTGTATTGTTAGATACCTGAGGATAGGGATTAGGACCTAATTCTGTTATTAATAACTGTCTATAACAGAATGCCAACTGTAATTGAGGGAAGTAGTCAAATATAAGTAGGAAGGGGTGTCAATTGAGGGTTTCAGGTCAGTTTTGGAGTTAGGAGAGAATTGGGAGAGCCACAGGACTCTCGAATGTCCTAAGCAGAGAGTGTTCACAGCAGTGTCTCCATTGCTGTATTTTCTGTAATACTTGTATTCCCTCTCTGATTCAGATTCAGGGAGAGGAGAGTTCTATCAATAAAACCTCATCTTATACAATATTTTCTGGTCCAGTTCTATTACATACATTAAGTTGATAACAGATTATATAGAAGGGACTAGGTTGTAATGGGAGAAGGTATTCAAAAACCAGTAAAAATTCATTACAGGTAGCCAATAGGTGAAAATTGAATTGTGTAGACCACCCATGATGGCCACATAATGTAAGCAACGAGCATACTAATTCAACATGTAATCAATCATTCTAAGATTTAGTCACATACTCACATTAGTTTGGTCATCAAGCACAATAAGAAAAATCTGACAGACATGTTTCATATTTCATAGAATGGAAGATGCATGTTTCACCCTGCTGAGGATTCTTTCTCCCTATGACGATTTAAAAAAAAAAAAAAAAACCACCACTGTATCACAGAAGTCTGAGGTGCCTCATTTAGCAGCATGTCATTCAAGAGTGAAGAGTCTATAAGACAAACATCCGACGGCTCTCACATATTGAAGTAATGCTCGTTATGAATTGACAAACCACGCAAATATTTACCATATCCTTAGCTTAAATTACTAAAAACTCAACTAGCCTGTAATAAAAAGAGAAGAAGTTAACGGTCAACTAAAAGTTTACTAATTAAATCTCTAAACCTTGTTCCACCATCTGGTAGAAAATCTAGGTCCAATTCCTTTTAAACACATACTGTGCTCTATGAGAGTCCCTAGAACTAGAAGTGCAGGGACGGGAACTGCTAAGCTTTAAACAGAGCCTACTACTTGGCTTAAACAAAGAGGATAACTTGAAAGTCGAAAGCATATGTCAGCGTCACTGCCCAATGTGTTGGTACTATTTCTAGTTCAGTGCGGACATACCATAGCAAAAGAGAAATTTGGTATGATAATAATAATAAAAGTGAAGTAAGAGAGAGTACCAGAACTTAAACTCTGGAAGGCGACGAACAAAAGGTTTAAACTCATCGGAATCCTTGGTTGGCAAAGAAGCCCCATCCTCCAAGAGTTCAAGCTGGGGATCAACTTTTGGAGAAAGGAAACCAATGAGGAGATTGAGGATGTAGATGGCAAGGCCATACGACACGATGTAGAACCCTCGAATATAGTAGACCCTCAACACATAGATAGCTGCTGCAGCAAGAGTTCCTAGCCACCTCTCAAGTGGATGAGGGGTGGAACGATCCAAATAGTACTGAAACGCCCTCCAAAAATCGTCCCTCCACTGCGCCACTGTGGATGCGCCATCGCCCCCACTTCCTTCCATCCCACTCTCTTAAACAGTTAAACTTTGCTCAACCTATATAACAACAACAACCATATCAGACTTTGCATTCACAATTCCACCGACAAGATAAAATTCGAAAACCAGTCGTTTTGCGCATGAATCAATCGAACAATATCATCATCAAATCAAACAAAATGATAAGAAATTAAGACCATCAGGGATCCATGACATTAATTTAGTTTCACCTTCAACTGGAAGAAATCTTCCGCTTTCCAAACTCAGATGACCTTACCTTGCTTCGCTGCTTCGGGGAAAAAAATAAAAATATAACGCATCGTTTTCGCGCTTCAAGCTGAAGCAACCTATCAAACGGGCCAGCCCAGTTACTTGATAGGGCCCAATTTGAAAAGTCCGTTACCCATAGCTGGAAGCGTTTATTTTAAGGGCTTTTGAGTAATTGGAAAGCCCATTTTGTCCTTCTCGCGATACTCTCCACTCTCCACTAGGAAGCTTTCTTTGTTTCTAGCTCAACTCAACTCAAGTGTGTGTGATTTGTGAATTAGGAGGCATTAGCATTTCGTTTCCATCGGTTGCAGAAGGTAGTAATTGGAAATGGGAACCCTGGGGAGAGCGATATACACCGTTGGATTCTGGATTCGAGAAACTGGGCAGGCCATTGATCGCCTCGGTTCCCGCCTCCAGGGCGGCTATTACTTCCAAGAGCAGCGTTAGTCTTTCCTTTTCCCTTTTAGATCCAATTTTTTCTTCATTTCAATCCCCTTTCTCAGCCTTCAAAATTCTTATTGGTTGATTTTGTGGAAATTCCATCTTTTCTTTGGATCGTTGCTGTCATAGATTGGTCGTATATTGGAGTTGGATTTCATTTTGAATGGCCTAGCCGCCCACACTTTGCAAGAATCAGAAATGCTTAGTATATAACAACATTCAGGAAACAGAATATCATATCCTATAATGTGGTTTAGTAGGATTGTTAGCACTAGTACTTTCTGTGTCTCCCAGGTAAGGTTGAATAGAATCAGGGATAGTCAGGAGAAAAGAGTGTAATACATTCAATTATGGGAAAGAAAACGATTAAAAAAAAGAGCTTAGCTTTATTTTAACTTATAATCCTGCTGAATGACAAAGTACTTCTACTTTTTTTTCAATGTACATTAAGAAGTTGCTAATGACTTTATTGAGGTTGGGGAAAAAAATAAATTAAAAAGATAGTGATTGCTATTATGATATTTCTGGGTATTTTATAATAATTTCAAGTTACCAAACATATTCAGACTCTGGAGAAGGACTAAAGTTTAACACTGCACTAGAAGCTCCTAGGGCAAATTATTGTGATTTCCCGTTTTTTAAAATAAGCACATTATGATCCATGATGAAGATTCATGATTGAAGGGTTCTATTATTCTTTTCCTCACTAAATTGTACAGTCACCAACCCACAGTGCTTAGATTCAATGAGGCAGTGACAGTAAGCAAATAATTCCTTCATGATAGAGATTGTTTTGGGTTTTA
This sequence comes from Ormosia semicastrata, assembly GCA_029884595.1. Classification (NCBI taxonomy): domain Eukaryota; kingdom Viridiplantae; phylum Streptophyta; class Magnoliopsida; order Fabales; family Fabaceae; genus Ormosia; species Ormosia semicastrata. Next base: position 6,648,761 of record JAQQTO010000046.1, on the reverse strand, counting down.
TTTTGAGAAGATAGTCTTGGTTGAACCATTCAAATCTAAAATGGTATGTCACAAGCAATGTACGGATTTGTTTGTGGATTATCTTGCTAAGACTTCTTAGTATTTATAATTCATTTCCTTGCTTTCATTCTTTAATGTTTTGAATACTTTAAAATTTCACTTGAATATATATATATATATTAATGTGCTATATTTATTGGTGCCATTCTGCCATGAAATATATCAAGTAATCTTTTTCCTTTGTGTGTTTAGTGTCTAGGCATCGAACTCTAATGAACATATTTGATAAGGCTCCTGTTGTTGATAAGGATGCATTTGTTGCACCAAGTGCCTCCGTCATTGGAGATGTTCAAGTTGGAAGAGGATCATCAATTTGGTATGGGTGTGTCTTGAGAGGTAATGTATCTCACTCGATTGATTAAATGTGACAACATTTGAATGATTTGATCCTTCTGTGGCTAATGAGATCTATTCATGGAATAATTTGTAAAGCTTTTTATTTTTTTCCTATTTGGGTTACACTTGTAAAAACAAAGACAACAAAGCTGTCCAATACAGCGGCTTTCTTCTATTTCCATAAACAACTTTCATGGGAAGTTGCATTTCTCTGTAAATTGAATGTGAAATTTTCGCTGAGTCTCTGTGTTGTTGATTATGATATACATGGTAATCATGTTTGAGCTTCACTTTATGAATAGGTGACGTTAACAGCATCAGTGTTGGAAGTGGAACTAACATACAGGATAACTCCCTGGTGCATGTTGCGAAGTCAAATTTAAGTGGGAAGGTGTTGCCTACTATTATTGGGGATAATGTTACTGTAGGTGAGTAATATTTTTGCCATGATCATGAGTGTTGCTAAGTTCTGCCCTTAAATGGAAATTTTTGTTAATTTTTTCTTTGAGCAGGTCATAGTGCTGTTTTGCATGGTTGTACTGTTGATGATGAGGCTTTTGTTGGTATGGGCGCAACACTACTTGATGGTGTCATTGTTGAGAAAAATGCCATGGTTGCTGCTGGAGCCCTTGTGAGACAGAATACAAGGATTCCAAGTGGCGAGGTATGTCTGTGGGTGTATGATGTTTAGCTACTCGTTAAATTAATGAGAATTAGGATCATGTTCATGTTAGTCTGACTGTTTTTGGGAATAATTACCATTATTGAGTTAACATACTATGCCACTAGCACTAGTCTAGGACAAGGGGGTCAATTATAATTATGTAATTTTGCATGGAATATTTTTAGGGACTTTATATAGTTATTTAGATGATTTTAGGATTATTATTGTGGAATTGAAGTCGTATAATATTATATGCGTTAGGAATATTCTTTAAGAGTTCTTTTTGTCAATCTTTTCTTATGCCTTTATTGTGTTTTTTAATTTTATCCAGCAGTCTTAGTTATGATATTTTGTATCTAAGAGGTTTCTGAAACATAAAGCCCTTATTCTTTTCTTCAAACTTCAATCTCACCTATTCTGTCTCAAAGCTGCTGTGTTACTATCTTTTTGTGTCACCACTACCACCCCCCTCACCATGGCACCTACAACAACAATAAAAACCTAATTTCTACCATGGGGTATAGCTTTGGTTCTAAATCCTCACCCTTCTCGACTAGGCCCTAATCCAGAATCTTAGACCACTTGTCTATATATGTAAGGCTATCCAAAAATTAGCTTGTTATTGTCAATTACATAGAAAGCCTTTAAATGGCCTCAGGTGCGGAATTTAGGACACGGTTGGCTCAATTGCAAGACTGAAGTTATTTTTGTATTATCTGAAGACTTGGTTTATGATAGGGTATAATGGCGTCGTTTGATTCATTTAGCCGACCTCATCTAGTGAGAAAAACTTGGTTGTTGTTGTTGTTGTATCTGAAGATGCTAACCTTAATATGTGGGATTTGGATCCTCTAAAGTGAGAGCTGAACTTTAGAGAGTAAATGCAGATAGTAACCGCTGATGAGAAAATCAAGGAAGTGGATTCACTCATATTCATGATCTGCTATTTAGGTGATTGTATTTTATAAAACTTTAAACTATTGATTTTCTTATCAACTTTTATCAATATTGTGCTTTACTCTCTAAAGTGCACCCCTCACTTTAGAGTATCCAAATCCCAATGTTGTATGTGATTTTGTTTCAAAATGATAGTATTTGCTCATTAATATTTATCATGGGATGAAAAGAACTCCTTAATTTTGCTTCTAATTTTTGTATGAGCTAGATATTTAAGTTCTAGTGTTAGTTAGGCTGCTCTTCTTGAATGCTTGCTATAATATGTATCATCCATGATCTGTAAGCACAAACTTACATATTTTGCAGGTTTGGGCCGGCAATCCAGCAAAGTTCCTGAGAAAGCTCACTGATGAAGAGATAGCTTTCATCTCCCAGTCAGCCACTAATTATACTAACCTTGCACAGGTTCATGCAGCTGAAAATTCGAAGTCCTTTGATGAAATTGAGTTTGAGAAGGTACTGCGAAAGAAGTTTGCACGTAGAGATGAGGAGTACGACTCAATGCTGGGTGTTGTTCGTGAGATCCCACCAGAGCTTATTCTTCCTGATAATGTCCTTCCTGATAAAGCAGAAAAAGCTTCTAAAAAATGAGGTCTTTAAAAGCAGTTTCTTCGATTCCAATCTTGAAATGACATCAAGGGATATTCTTGTTTTGTTCAAATTCATGGAAGAGGGATTCAATAATACCAGACATTTTCTAGGCTAGAATTATGGCTCCTTTTCCGGAACCAGGAACCAATTGTTCCATGATATTTCGAACTCTGTTCTCTACTTTTGGGAAAGGCAAGTGCCCTGTAGGATCCTGTATGTCGATCTTTAGTGTTTGATGTATCGAATGCAAGTGATTTCACATGTTTTTTTTTTATTGATCTTTGTGAACCATTTATAGTGCTTATTGTTGCTTAAATGTGACGGCGTCGCAGGGAATTTGAAATTTTTTTAAAAAGTAATTATTATTTAATGGCAATAATAAAGATTATAGAGTGTATGAACTTTTTTATTCATTGTTAATCGTCATTTATCTTATCATCTATCTTTATAATTTGATAAATTTAGAATGATGTTACATTGACATTCAATTCTGTTTATGGGAAAAAACATGTTATAACAATATATAAAAGTGGATCTTTTTTAAGTTTATGAAAATGTTATATCAACACTTATCTTATTCACAACATAATACAATGTATTAATTTTGCAAGTGGCTGTATATACACAATCTTTAAAGCATTAATTAAAAAAAGTATGTGTCCAAACAGTTTTCATATATTAATAGGAGAATACGGTAAAGCCCAACAAAAAAAAGGTACTGTTCCTTAACGTGAAAAAGATCAATTAATGATAAAATAACTAAAAGACATAGTATTTTGTCATTTAATGTGGAAAAAATTCAACAAAACAAAACTTTTCGATTTCTAAAACATGAAGTTAAAATGCCTATAAGACAAGAAAGAAAAGATTTAGTTATGATTAAAAAATACGGATATAATATGACATAGATATATTGATATGACAAAAAGATTAAAAAATATGTAAAAATATTGAAATATCCTATACATATATATCATATACTACTACGACGAATATTTTTGAGTATCTATACATATAATTCTAACTAACATGGATGCCGCTAATCTCGGAGGGGCTGCGGCGCATTCATGCGGGTCCAATTTATATGAAGAGAGAACGGTAGAGTAGAGAGTAGAACGGTAGAGCAGAGAGTAAGACTCAGGGAGAGGAAAGGGCACAATAACATATCTCATTCTCAGAGTGTGTGACTGATGGGAGCCGAACGCTTTTCCAACAACCAAAACCAAAACCAAAACCAAAGGGAAGGGGAAGCCGATGCTGAGGCTCCCTTAATTGTGGGTCTCCAACCATCAGCCCTGGTTGACAACGTGGCCCGCGTTGATTGGTCCTTGCTGGATCAAATTCCCGGTGAACGCGGTGGCTCCATGCCTGTCTGTATTCACTATTCTCTCCTCTCCGTTACTTTAATTATTTATTTATGCTTCTCCTTCACTTTTTCTCCAAATCATTTCTTGTAATATTCTTTTCAGTTAATCAATTAATAATAATAATAATAATAATACGGTGAATTCCCTTTAAGCAGGTTGCAATTGAAGAACTTGAAAATATACTGAGGAAGGTTAAATCCCATGTTGATGATAATTCTCTCATCCTCAAGACTATGGCTGGTGGCAGTGTTGCCAATACAATTCGAGGGCTAAGCAGTGGCTTTGGAATTCCCAGTGGAATTATTGGGGCATATGGGGATGATGAGCAAGGCCAGCTATTTGTTAATAACATGACCTTCAATCGAGTCGACCTCTCAAGACTCCGTAACAAGAAAGGACATACAGCACAGGTTTCCCTCACTTATTCTTCTACTCTACATATCACAATTGACTTCTTCTATAAAACTGAATAACTTAGTTGTCTGCCACTGCCAGTGTGTTTGCTTGGTTGATGCCTTGGGTGACCGTACAATGCGACCCTCTCTCTCCAATGCTGTCAAAGTTCAGGTACATACACTCTATTGTCTCAAACACCCTTTTTGGATACTTTGAGGTTACTTACGATATATATGGATGTCAATTTAATGTTGTAAAGTTTGCTTGTTTGACATGTACTCTCCTTTTCTTTTTTTGCAGGCCGAAGAATTGATCACAGAGGATTTTAAGGGCTCCAAGGTTAACTTCTTTATCAATTAAAATATTGTGGATATTTTTTTGTTTATTATCCTGTCCTATATATTTCATATCTTCTTTCATTCTTAAAATATATTTCTAATTATCATGATAGGGACTAAACGAACTCCTCATGTATATTCTACCATCATGCATTATAGAATGAAATGAAGGTGCATTTGCCCTATATTCTGTCTCTGCTAACATGCTAATTACTTGCTTTTCTGTCCAACTAGGTCTTCCACTACTAATAATATATCATCTGAAAGTTCTCTGAACTTAGTTGCTGATATATTTACATTTCAGTGGTTGGTGTTGAGATATGCGATACTCAATTTGGAAGTTATTCAAGCAGCCATTCTTTTAGCCAAACAGGAAGGTCTTCTTGTTTCCTTGGATCTGGCCAGTTTTGAGGTATTCTATGCCACTGCTCAGAATTCCCCGCTTCTCAATAGTTCCCCTCCCCCTTTTTTTTAATTGTGCAAAAAGGTTTGATGAAATGAAAAGTCAAAACCATTTTTCATAGGTTTTCCCCCACTTTAGCTTGGGAAGTTCGTAATTAGAGTTTTCATGTCTAACATTGCAACTCAACAAGGATTGTCTTGATAAAAGTAAATTCTGACAAAGAGCTGCTAAATCAATATAATCCTTAGTCGGTTACTCCACACAAATGATTACTGAACGTGCTTGATTTGTTGTTTTCATTTGCTACATAAAGAATTCATATTCTTTTCTATGACATCTCAAATATGAATGTTAGTGCGCAAGAAGCATACCAATATAAATACAAATATGAAAGTTTCATTTTTATAGGTCATTTGCATCATTTATATTAGTATATCTCACTTGTCTTATATGATCTCTTTACTTTGGCAAGATGGTCAGGAACTTTAAACTACCACTTTTAAAGTTACTGGAGTCTGGGAACATAAATCTCTGCTTTGCCAATGAGGATGAGGCAGCAGAACTTCTAAGGTGACTGTCATTTGGATTGAAGCCAGCTTTATATGAAGATATCTTTCGTTGAAAATAGTATTTATTTTCATTTTCCAAGTTATTGACTGTCTTATTTTCATTTAATTTGCATTCTCTATTCTCTCTCTTTTTTAAAAAAAATAAATAAATGATGTCAATTTACTTTACCATGGATTTTAGGGGTGAACAGAATGCTGATCCGATAGCTGCCGTAGAATTTCTGGCCAAATACTGCCAATGGGCTGTGGTAACATTGGGCGCTAATGGATGCATTGCTAAACATGGGAAGGAGGTGTGTTAATTATTTTTCTGTCATTTGGTACAATGCTCCTTCCCCAATTTTTTTTGGGGACGTGCAGTTGGCTCTGGTGTGAACCTTGTGAACTTTGTGTTATTGGCCGCATGGAGACCATAATTAACTAGACCAGGTGTAGATTATTTCACCTCATAGGAATTTGTTGTGAAGCTGATGCCTCCCTATATAAAGAGATTGAAGATCAGATTTGTGAAGCGTTCCTGCTGGTCTTAATGTATTTTGCCCATAATATTGTAGTTATAAGCTCAAAATTTGCATTCTGCCCATCAAACCAACGCTACTATATCAAACTTTTTAGAAGAAAAGAGGGTGGGAGGTAGAACGGTGCTCCCAGAGGCATTCTGCATTCTATCTGATCTTTTATTGAAACTTCCTCAACATACATCATCTCTATCAGCAAACATTCCCCAATAGTAGGAGCATGGGACTAGTTTTTTGCAGGAAATTGTTTGCTGTTGACATGATAAATGCAGTTTATGCACATTGTGGTCCAAAACCATTAGGTGAAAGTTCAGTAGTTTTAATTTCGTGGCACTTGGTCATCATGTCAACTAGTATTATAGCACAAGTGCTGAAAAGATTAACTAGTCACTAATAACTATCATAAACTAAGTTTCTTTTTACATGTCAGATGGTACGTGTCCCAGCCATAGGGGAAGCAAAGGCAACTGATGCTACAGGAGCAGGGGACCTTTTTGCAAGTGGATTTTTGTATGGAGTGGTCAAGGGTTTGTCGCTAGAAGAATGCTGCAAAGTAGGCACATGCAGTGGTGGGTCTGTTATCCGCTCTCTCGGTGGTGAGGTGACATTAGAGAATTGGCAGTGGATGTACAAGCAGATGCAGATAAAGGGTCTTCCCACGCCTGATGATATATGCAAATGAATAGTGGCAATGATATGAACTGTTGCCCCCTTTCTTCTTGCTTCCTTCTTCCTTCTTTCTTATTCATTTATCCTTTTGTTTTTTCTTTTTCAATTTTGCCTTTTATTTGTTATTATTCATCTCTTACTATCAATTCAAATGACTGCCATAGTTCCAATTTACGGCTGGTTTGACTAATGCATGGAAGACTAGATATTTTTCACGGAAACACTAGTTGATTTGAGCCTCAAATGTACTGAGCTAGAGGCAACTATGAATTTTCATTCCTAGTTTAATATTTAAAAGTTAAAACAACACCTAAGTCATGGTTACTTCAATTTTCCGACTACATATTTGAACTGTTGATTGAGCTGTTGACCTACGTCAAAAGTATCAAAGATGAGGCCGCTCGCTGAATGTCTTTCATCTGTTGTCATACTTTTATATGAGCTCTACTTTGAGATTTTTGTGCAAGAGGGTAGACTGAGAACTGAAAAGAGCGAACAACTTTCACCGACAGGAAAAATATGAATCCAATGATATTTGTTTCATACTTGGAATCCAGTAAGTTATAATGCAAGCGATTCCATAAAAGTTTTATAATATCTCCGGGAAAAATGTTAAAACTCAAAATTCTAACTTTCTAGATCAAACATAATGCTGAAAGCCTGAAACTAACTATTGCAAGTGTATAATATATTTTGATCAGATGATCATCGAACCAACTACTGGCCAAGCACATGGAGCATTATGGCATTCTCCTATGACTTGTAACATAGGAAACATCATATCATTCGGTTCTCAGATCTTGCTAAAATTAAGGCAGAAGACAATTGAAAATATAATTAGAGTGGAGCTTCAATAACTTCGTCAGTCACCTCCACCCCTCTTTCCGCTGGTAAGCAATGCAATGAAAAACGCCTTTGAACCAGCTATATTCACAAGACTTTGGTCCACCTGCAAAATGCGATTGCGATTTCATGTAAACAATAGTGGCCAAATTAAACAATTAAAGTATGTCACAGACTCGCATCATTTATAAACCAGTGCCACAAACCGAAATAAATGCAAAAAAGGAGAAAGTGAGGAAAAAAATAACACATCACATCCAGTTTTTCACAGCCTTGAACGATCCACTCAACCCAATCCTATCAATAGCGTTAATACTATTCATCGAACAACTTATTTCTAACCTTGGGTTACATCGGAAACTTACCTGGGAGATAAAAGTGGGTGTTCCATGCGGCTCATTCTAAGCATGTATAGACAGGGAAGGTGGCATGATAGAGGATCAAACCTCCGATATGAAAATTACATCCAAGTCTTAAAGACTTGGGCCAGTGCCAATTGAGCTACAAGCTCATTGGCAAGCTACTTCCTATTTTGCTAGCGAGTGCATACAACATTTAAATCATTTCAACCACAATTCAAACATAAATAATCCTTATGCCACAAGAACACAAATATATATAATTGTTTTAACTGAACCTATGACTTCTGCACCAACCCCACCCCACCTGTACCTTTTGAGCTAAAGCCCAAGTGGCTACAAGAAAACAATGTCACAACCTACAAATTTATCAAAATATGTCATCTTTATTTACCCCAAAACACTATCTTTTGTGACTGAAATATTATGTTATGAACCTGAAATCCTTTAAACACATGGCGGCTGTATGCAGCTTCTTCCTTTTGCCCCATGCTGGCCCAGACGTCTGAATATACAATGTCAGCTCCTCTAACAGCCTCTTTGGGATCATTAGTTATCTCAATCTTGCTGATTCCAGCCTTCCTTGCCTTCTCAACTGTTTTCTCATCAGGTTCAAAAACACGCACAAACGAAGTGAAAAGGAATTACAGATGCCATCAACAACCATGAGTGAACAATATTATTTCCATCTCCAACATAGACAACCTGACAGGTGTATTGCAGAATATGGTCAGACAACTATTCTCTTACCAATGCCACCAAGAATTAGGAAGAAGCAAACTTTTCAAGACAAGCAACATAACCTGACCTTGGTACCTCCCAACCAACCAATGTGCTCAATTATAGTGAGGGCATCAGCCATTATCTGGCAGGGATGGTTGTAGTCTGTCAATCCATTGATGACTGGCACAGTTGCATACTTTGCAAGATCAAGTATGTCCTGCAATAAAAAAACAGGTAAACCAAAAGTACTTGTTTATTGACAGAAAGATCAATCACGTCTACAGAGCAGATAAAAAATCATCTCAATCCAATGAGATTGCAAAGCAGCTTCTTTCATTGTGATACTAAGCCCACTAAGTTTGTTTTCTCCTTTTTCTCATAATTCCATTGATGCAGTTTCAGCATCAACATTAAAAAAAAAAAAAAAAAAGAGCACGCTGGAATACTTTTTCATCTCGATCCAATAAAACATAATATTAAAAATAGTCAAAATGTAATGAAATTTCAATTGAAAAATGAATATGTGAATTTAGAAAAAGAAAAATTAATCCACAAACATGAGTAGTTGCAGTCCAAAAACCAAATGAAATATAAGTAACTCTAACTCACCAGCATACCTGATGAGCAAAAACACGAGCCGTAATGATGTCATTATAGCGAGACAAAACACAAGCAACATCACCAGTCTCCTCTGGCTTGCCCATTTGGATATCACTGGGTCCTAGATAGATAGCATGACCACCTAACAATGTAAAGCCAGTCTCAAATGAAACCCGTGTTCTCATGGATGGCTTTGCAAAGATCACTGCCATTGTCTTCCCTTGAAAAGGTAGAAATGTCCTGTCCCCTGATTTTAGCAATGCTTTGACCTCAATGGCTCGATCTAAAATCTTCAAAATAGTGTCCTTATTGAAATCATTTATGTGAAGAAAACCTTTCAGCCCACCTTTTGCTGCGGGAGTCAGGAAAACAAAATAATTGAAGTCAGAAGACAAGAATTTGATAGCCAGTTCTTCAAACCTCAAAAAAGAGCTAATTAATTCCTGGGAAGGGATGAAAACGTCATCACGGTCTTAACCACATCATCTAGATTTTAAATTAAGAATGTTCCTTAAAATCTAGTGCATATTTGGATTAACTTATTTTGTGTATAAATAATCAAAATCTTACCGAGAAAACTTATAAAAAAAAACCATTTTCCCTTAAAAATTAATCTAACCCAAACATGCTCGTAACTTTTACATTAGACAAGTCTAGTTAGAGCTTGACAAAATCCTACGTGCAATGAGAATTACAAAGAGCGAACATCAGAAAAATAATATATCGCATTTGTTAAACCCTAATTGGATGCAAATTAAATCTGAAAAAAATGAATCAGATGATATGGAAGTAGACAAGTAATTTTAGAGTGTGATTGTTAAGATGCGCATAAATAAAGAGAAGCAGCTCAAAAGGAAGAGTACGATTGATTACCAGTGGCAGTGACAGAAGATTCAGCGGAAGAGGCGTGGCAAGAAATTCTTATTCTGAGTGGAAATGGAAATGGCAGGGAAACGAGCGCAATGCCATTGCCATTCGTGGCGGAGAGGTAGCGATTCTGATTGTGATTGTCTGGTCCAGCTCCAACTGCACACTTACACTACCAAATCGCATTCGTACCCATTTCTTCCTACTCCGTACACCCACCAACAACACTTGCTGCGTTTCCTTCTTTTCACTTTTCAGTGCACTGCACTTCACTTCCTCATTTATATACTACATAATATTAGGGTCAGGATCCTCTACCGGAGGTCGTGTTACTTTTTACACGTAAAAATGACATCGGTGTGTTATAAAAAAATAATAATAATATATATTATATGTGGTATGTAAGTTTAAATATATATTTTTAGTTAACAATATTTTTTTCTATTTTTAACGAATAAGGGAAGAGCTTGATCCATAATGTTATGGGAAATTTTTATATAAAACAATTTATCACGTTATTTTTTATTATATTATTTTTTAAGTATTTAAATTATTAATTAATATATATAAATATTATTAAAAATTAATATAATTTTATAATAATTCTCATCATATTACATATATTAAATAATAATTTAAATATCTATAATAAATCATTTACACTTAAGATTCACTCAAATATTCAGTAGTCATACTCATCAAGTCATAGATAGGGGACAATGGGCATCGCCACTAGGAGTCTAGGAAGAAGGAAGCACCCAAAATGGCACTTGTAGTTATTATCAAACATAGATGTTATATTACTATTTTATAATTTTTTGTTTTTAACTTCGATGTTTCACAAATTATGGGGACTAAAAGGCCTTCCAATAATTATTATTTTATAATTTGAAATAATGTTTACAATTACAAGTCATACAAGTATATTTATAAGCATTACGAATACACTACAAGAAAAATCGTGATTTGCGAAGGATAAATCCATTGCAAATCACATAAAATCCACCACAAATTATGTTTTTGCGACGGATTCGTGATCATCACAAAAACTATCATTACAATTTTGTTAAACACATGGCAGCCGTATGCAGCTTCTTCCAACCACCCCAAATGCTGGCCCAGACGATCTGAATACACAATTTCGCTAAATCTAACAGCTTAGCTGAATTTTGGGTCACTAATTGTCTTCAATCTATGTGATTTTGCAGCCTGAATTTTTGCCACAAATTTTTGAAAATTTTTAATATTTTAAAAGAATTGTTCAAAATCCATAATTATATTATTATCAATACATACAAAGACTCGACTTTAATTTCAACCTGAATACATTCAAAATAACACTAAAACATCAATTTTAACTTATTAATGCAATTCATAAAACAAACATAATCCATACAAAATTTCTTCAAATACAAAGTTTACTTATCGTTAAATCAAACATCAATTTCAATCCATATGATTATTATCATTGTCATCTTCATGATCATCTTCACCATATCCTCATTGTCTTCTTGTATTGGTGGTTGTTGTTACAATTAATTTACAACTACAAATATGATTTCATCATATTACCAATCATTTGTTGTTGTTGATGTTGGTATTGTTCAAATCGCATTCTCCACTCCGCCTCACGTTGTTGGTCACGTTGTTGGCTCTGACAAATTCTCCATTTGTTGTTGAATCTCCTGAACCCGATCCAACATCTCCTACCCAAAAGTATGCTCCTTCACCTGATTAACATATGTAAATACAAATTCATTAATCATTACACCAATAAATTATTTAACCTAAAATACGAAAAGTGGAATGATTGAGTACATCCATCAATATTCTAAAAACTAATTAATAAAAAAATATTGCAACTATTACTTAACTTGATTAATAACGTGTTTAGGAACTTGACTCGATCCAGGCCTTGAGGAGGAGGATTCTTCATGGTCATAGATAGATGCTTGAGAACCAAGACCATAAACACGCCCCTTCTTTACCCCACCTACAGTTTGAATCCAAAGCTCACGATGATATAAACATAAAGTAGAAACAGCCCAAAACATTACACCGAGAAGATTGTTCAATCCTTTGCTTTGAATTCCTCCTAAATATGGAAATAAAAAACGACTATTATTATAAGATGAGTTAATATTAAAATAAAAATTTTAAGTTAATAAATACTAACATACACATCCTTAACTTTTGTAGAAACCCATACATACATTATATCCTCAAATGTACGTGACGCAAATCTCATCAATCATGCTTTCTACCCCAAGCCTTATAATAATGAGAAAATAAGTTAATAACAAAATAATAAAATATATTACTCAACAACCGACGATAATAATTACTAATTTTTGCGCATGGGTGCCTAGAAATGCAACCACGAGTGCAAGATCCTGAATCGAAACGATTCATCTTTGCTTTATTTCTCCTTATACACGCTACTAGCCCAGTGCCTACATAAGTCTTCCCATATGTCTTCTCCAATCCAAAAAGGTCTTTCATTTAAGTTGCGTACCTGCTCTAGTAAACCTGATAGTCTCTTCAAACTACGACTATTATATGCCTTTCGCATATGGTTATGATGCTGAGGCATCCACCAAACATAACCTTTCAAAAATATGTTGTAAATATCATGAAAGTTAAAAAAATTTGCACTATTACAAGATAAACAAACATAATTAAATAGATAAAAAATGATACATACTTGAAACTCTCGAAATCACATTTCTCTAGTATCCTTGGGTATTTCTCCCCAAGATATCCAAGGTTGATTATACCTAGATCGTATAATCTTTGTTATGGCATCGCACCACAACCAGGTTAGATGGCGTAAACCTACGATACAATTTAAAAAGGAAATGTAAATATTCTCAATAAAAAAAAAATTGAATGCGCATAACTATAAATGAATAACAAGTAGTTGTACACATACCCTTACCATCGGCTCAACAAATGTCTTGTTGCTTTGATTTGTTGCGTTAAATGAGAATATTAGAATTACATAGCCTATGACTCACGGTACTTATGATCACCAATAGTAGGTGACCTAGAATCATACGATGTACCATGTAGTGAATGTGAAGTATTGACGTAGACGCCGTGATCCAAGTGTGGGTATCATAATGTACTCAAGATGGTGGTTCAAGCGTTTGGGTAATATTGGATCGCATAAAGATGATCCCGATGTTTTTGCCCCCTAGGTGGCCTCCCTATCATCCTAAGACATCGAAGATTTTTAATTCTCTTTCTCCTTAACTTTCCCCTTATCACCTCGTGATGATTACATTTACACAAATAATAAAAATATAATGTAAATAAATTCCAAAACAACACAATAATTAATGTATAATTAGTAACTACAACATATTAATATAATTCAATACTCACCTTATGAGGAAACATTGTCCTCATCACTATTTGTTTCATATTCATGAATGAAAGATGTTTCATCGTCGTTTTAAAACTTTGCTCATCTTCATCATTTTCATCCCGTTACTAGAACCAACATCTTGAACTATATCAAAAACCACATTAGTGTCTTCAAATGGTCAATGAGATCCACATCAACAATTGGATCCAAGCGTCATAGTATCATCTTGAAATGCAATTTCTTGGGCACTTTCAATTTCAACTCGACCTTTTCCTTGGTCTTTTATTACCACCCACCATTGGACCTTATCCTTTTTTTTCCAGGGAAAGGATTAATACACTTGTCTCAAAAAAGTAAGGATAAAAGGATCAAACCTACATTAAATGGCTAGTGTGTCGAACCTCGACAATCTTATAATCTTTGTGAACTTTATTACCTCTATTAATCATAGATCAAACCATTCACATTTAAAAAGAACAACTTTTTTTTTTACGGTTCCCCAGATATTCTAACTCAACCACATCTTTTAGTATTCCATAATAATCATTTTCATTTTCACCATTAGTTGAGCCTTTAACACACACTACTATTGATTGTTTTCTTCTATCCACCAAGCATCTATAAATTTATATCTATTGACAAAATACATTGGCCAAGATGTCACACATCTACTAGGCCCCATGCCAAATCATGCAAGTAAGAATTATTCACCATATTTTGTGGATTGTGAACCTAGAAAAAATATAGTTAATGTTAATGATTTAAATCATATATAATGATTGGGATCAACAATTTAGTAATGTTTAAATACTTACATAACTTTTGAACCACTCTATAAAATCCATTTATTCTTTCATTTGAATGTTCCTCGAATGTTGAAATGTTGTAAAAAACACCTCTTAAAAATTAAAAGTTTATGATTTGATTGTTAGTTAGCAATACATTTGAAATTTAAATTTAACTTATTAGTACCACTTACTTGAGGTATGGTTCAACTTCTTCACAATTTAGTAAGATGTGCAATGTTGCATATCTCAAAGATCATTTAGCCATTGTATTTTTTATGTTCCATAACCTCGGCCATTGATTAAAAATTGATAAAGTCGATTCCATTTACATATTTTCATCAAATCATCATTTCGTCTAACTCTAGTTCTCATTGACTTAACATGAGGTTCAAAGTAAAATGAACAAAATGAGATATCTCTTGAATCAAATAAGCTTCACAAATAAAACCTTGTGAAGAAAAGTTGTTCTTAATTGTTTTCTTTCTTGTTTAAGTACCTATCAAATGGATACATCCATAGTATTGAATGGTGTGGGTTTGACCTACTCTTGCTTCATAAGATAAATGGACTGGTAAATGTTCTATAGAATCAAAGAAATCCGGTGGAAATATCCTTTTCAATTTTCACAAAATCACCGGAATGTTTTGTTCCATTTGAAGGATGTTTTTTTCCGTCAAAGTCATTGAGTACAAGTCTCTAAAAAATTGACTCAATTCAGTCAATGACTTTCAAATTTGATCTGGCAACAAAGAAAAAGCAATTGGAAGCAAACTGTCCATAAACACATGCCAATCATGACTCTTCATCCCAGACAATCGTAATTGATTCATGTCCACACATCTGGCTAAGTTTGAAGCATAACCATCTAGCATTTTTAAATGTTGCACCCATTCACAAATAATTTTCTTTTGCTCTTTTGTAAAAGTATAATTAGCATTTGGTTTCATGATCTTACCATTTGGAAAATCAATGAGCTCCAATTTTGGTCGTTGACAATATTCTTTTAAGTCCATTCTTGCCTTGATATTATCCTTTGTTTTGCCTTTAACATCCATAATTAATTAGTTGAATATGTTATCAAAGACATTTTTTCAATATGTATGACATCTAAATTATGCCTAATTAAATTATCCTTCCAATATGGTAACTCCCAAAATATGCTCTTCTTAGTCCAATTATGATAAACACCATACCCATTGTTTAACCAAATTAAGTTTTACTAAAGACACTAACAATCTCACTTAATTCATGTCTAAATAATCTTGGTGGAGGCAAATCACTACAACATTTTCTTCTTAAATGCATTTTGTTTCTTCTAAACATGTGATCAATATGCAAGAATTGACGATGGCATAAAACCACGAATTTTTCTCCCATTAGCTTCAAAGTGAATGCCTTTGTTTGGTCCATGCAATATGAACATGCTAATTTACCAAATATCATCCATCCATTAAACATTCCATATCTTTGAAAAGTCATTTATTGTCCACATCAATGCCGCCTCATCATAAAATTTTGTTTGCTTGACACGTCATAAGTTAAAACACCCGCCCATAAAATTTTCAGTTCATCGATTAATGGTTGTAAATAAACATCAATATTGCTTGTCCCACAGATTGTTAGAGTAGGAATAATGCATGTTAGGAACATGTATGAAGCAGATACACATTTTCGAGGCAGATTATATGGAGTGACTATCAAAATAACAAGAATAAAGAGAAGCGAGATTGATTGTATGGAGTGAAACCATCAAAGACAAAACCAAGCCTAACATTTCTAGGATCAATTGCAAATTAAGGATATGTCCTATTAAATTGCTTCCATGCTTCACCAAAATCGATGGGTGAGACATCTCCCCAACTTCCTATTATTTCTCAAAGATGCCATCCCATGTGTGTAGATGAGCTCATAGAGGAATACAACCTCTTGACCCAGGAATAAGAGGTAAATAATGCATTCTTTTCACCGAAATTTTATTATTATTTCCATTACATTTTTACAAGTTCGTATCTTTAATTAACTACAAAACCTACATTGTTACAAATTGTCATAGTATAACATACAACCATTTACACAAGAATCTATTTTTCTTGAAGTAAGCTCCAACAGAAACCAATTTTTTTGTTCTATAGTAATTTAGAGAATATGGTCCTAGAGGAGCAACCTCTCTTAATATCTCCATAAATGAATCAAACTTTTCAAGACAAGCAACATTATAATGACCTCGAGGCTTAACATTCCAACCAACCATGGATAACTTATAATGAGTTTCGCATAGGCCATAATGGTTGACTTGAAGCATTTAATAGATCATAAAACTCTTGATGACTGGATGTGGAGGCTCCTCAACACTTTGAAAGACTCAAAATCCCCAATAAAAAACAGGTACAAACCATATTTTGATATCTATCAACCACGTCTTCTTCAATATAGCACTACTAGCAGTGTTCACATCAAAGTTTATATCTACACTAATTGGATCAAAGCAGCTTCTTCCTCTCCATGATACTAAGCCAATACCAATACTTAGGTTTGAATCCTTTTTTATACAAATGAACTTTCACAATCTCAGTTTCAACAATTTTCCACTATAACACATCAAACATGGACACACCGGAATTGTTCCTTCACTCGAGTAATGAAAATCGACATGCATAATTCAAAACTCTTCAACTCCACGTACAAAATCTTGTGTAAGTCCTCACGACCCGAATGAGTCCTATTATACATCTATCTACGATTTTAGAAACTACCATTTTCCACAATTATAATTTTACACTTAAATCAAAAAACAAAAGTATAAAATGCACAACATGCATACCTAATTAATACATTTTAAAATTATACTTGTATAAATATTTCAATGCAAACAACTATTATCTCTAAAATCTTAAAATCTCTTGACATTTGTATGATCGCTGGGTCCCATTCAAAAGAAAGCTTGACCATCTTGATTGATAAACTCTTAAAAATTACACATCATATACTTGATGGCTTTGCAAAGATCATTGCCATTGTCTTCCCTTCAAAACTAGAAATGTGACATGTCCACGATCAAGTTAGCAATGCCTTGACCTCAATATGCTCGATCAAAATTTCATCAAATATGTATTAAATTGAAATAACTATAATCAAGTGAAGAAAACCTTTCAGCCTAAACTATCCAAATTGCTGCAAGTCAAGATTCAAAAATGAGCACTTGAAGTCAAAAGACAAGAATTTGTTAGCCAATTCTCTCAAACCTCAAAATAGAGCTAATTAATTCCTGATTTAGGGATGCATCAAATATATTACGATAACAATCATGGTCTTACCACATCATCAAATTCAAATTGATCAGAGATAAATTCCTTGAAACCTAGTGTGACCATGTTCAATTAACTAAATTTGTTTCAATAATCTACAAATCTTAACGAGAAAACTTCTCATAAAAAAAATCATTGGTTCAAACACTAAAAATTAATCTAATCCAAACATGCTCTTAACTTTGGGGTACCTACTAGACAAGTCTAGTGGAGAGCTGGTGGCAGAATCCTACGTGCAATGAGAATTACAAAGAGCGAACATCAGAAAAATAATATATCGCATTTGTTAAACCCTAATTGGATGCAAATTTAATCTGAAATGAGAATCAGATGATATGGAAGTAGACAAGTAATTTTAGAGTGTGATTGTTAAGATGTGCATAAATAAAGAGAAGCAGCACAAAAGGAAGAGTACGATTGATTACCAGTGGCAGTGACAGAAGATTCAGCGGAAGAGGCGTGGCAAGATATTCTTATTCTGAGTGAATATGGAAATGGCAGGGAAACGAGCGCAATGCCATTGCCATTGGTGGCGGAGATTCTGAGCGGAGAGGCAGCGATTCTGATTGTGATTGTCTGGTCCAACTCTAACTGCACACTTACACTGACACCAAATCACATGCGTACCCATTTCTTCCTACTCCGTACCCCCGCGGATGCGGATCCTTACCATAAAAAAAGGAGGGTGTCTAGTTATTTTTTCTTGTCAAAAATAAATTTTTTTTAATTTTCCTTCTTCCAAAATACATTATTTTATTAAACAGTATACTCTCTTATTTTTTTATAATATTTCTTGTATAATCAAAATACGTACATCATATTTATACCATAAATTTATATAAAAAATTTTAAATTATATTAATGTTATTATTTTTTTTTATAAGATATAAAATAAATTTATTTTAAATTAAATGAAAATTAAAATATTTTAATTAAACGAATAAGTTTTTTACTAATTTTTTTTAACAGCAGAGAGGATTTTCTTACACGCACCAACAACACCTGCTGCGTTTCCTTTTTTCACTTTTTTCAGTGCACTAATTTCACTTTACTCAATTTTATGCTACATAATACGGGAAATAATTTGTGTTTAATTTTATAGATATATTATATTTATATCATATATTAATATAAGAGAGATAAAATTATTTTATATATAATTATAACATTTTATTATTTGCGTGATATAAAATAAGTTTTTGAAAAAATTAAAAAAATTTAAACGTATAAAAATTAAATATGGTAGCGTAATATTACATACTCATTCTCAAAAATTAGTGGAAATGGGCACCGCCACTAGGAGTCTAGGAAGAAGGAAGCACCATAATGGTACTTGTAGTAATTATCGCAATCAATTATCTTGATTATATTACAAGGAAAAAGATTATTATATATATATTTTAAAGATATTAGATTTAGTGAAAAAAACACTAAAGTATAATAAATGAAACAATTTAACAAATTAACATAAACAATAATCAAACTTAGCAAACTTATGCAATGGCAAAACTTGTGTGGTAGTTTAGGGGAGCTGAGCATGTATGGGAGTTAGGGCATGTGATCATGGTTGAAGTTGTTGTTGATGAGAGGTTGTGCTACCATGGATGATTGTGGAGGACTCATAAATATTGGGGGTAGCTGCCAGTCTGTCAACCCCACCCCTAAAAAGATTCACTATTGAACTTAGGATTAGTTTAGTGATTAAGAAAGTTTTATCTTATTAGATTTAGTGAATATAATAAAGTTTTTTTATTATAAAAAATAATGATAATTAATCAACTTGATCACGTGTTTTAAAATTGTATAACAAAAGTTAGGGGACCTAGCATGTATTTAAAATGTGATCATGGTTGAAGTTTTTGTTGATTATTGTTTACCTTGCATAAGTAAATGATTGTGGAGGACTCATAAATATGGGGGTAAATGCCATCTAAAAAATACCCCACCCCTAAAATGATTCACCATTGAACTTAGGATTAGTTTAGTGATTAAGAAAGTTTTATCTTATTAGATATAATGAATATAATAAAGTTTTAAAAAAAAATATGCGTGATAATTAATCATGAGAACATAGTTTTATATTTATCTTAATTTTAATTAATCATAATATTACAATAAATAATTTTCAAAATTGCATTGTAATCACAATTAGACTATATCAATTTTATTTTTTCACAATTATTTATAATTAATAAGATGTAATATAACTCTGCAACTACAGTTCCAGTATATTTTTTTTTTGTAATATCTCATTATAATTTAAAACACCTAAGAGATATATATATAAGTTAGTCGCTTAGAACTTATAAGAAGCTAACATTCTTTAAAAGGTTGAGGTAGTGGAGGTATAATTGATAATCAAGTGCAGATATTTGATCAGTAGAACTCACTACTCAGGGTCCCTGGATACAAAATCCATGGGAGTGGCCGGATGGAAAACTCCGGTGCATCCTTTAATGGCTTCGTCAAAGCATCCTTCTTCAGCAAATGAGACAGGTGCGTCTTTGCACAAGGCAATTCCAGCAAATGCTTCACCTTCTTCACGTTAATTAGCTGCAGAGTGCATGCGTGCGCGTTATGTTTATTTAGTGTGTGCGTGTGTATATATATATATATATATTGTTAGTAAAAAGACGAATTTAAGACATGATCACATGAATGTAAGAATTAGAGTTGGACTTGGGTCGCGCATGGCACGGTGGCTCGAACCGTATAGCCGCGCTGCAGGAGTCTCATGACAAGCCAGGACCGTATGAAACCGGCAGCCCCTGTGACGCAAACGATCTCGGCCTTTGAACCCATTCTATGCTGTCTCTCTTTTGATGGTTTTGAAATGAGATGAGCCAACAACTGAAGCAGGTTTGCAAAACGATGCATCCAGCCAGTGCTCTTATATAACTTTTCTTTGTCAAAATATTTTCTCAATTTCCTGACAAAATAAGTTAGCATATATTGATTGCACTTAATCTAGTTAAAATTCTATTCAAATTGTAACTATTTTTTCGTGGCTGTGTAGATACTCCAGCTAGAAGCAAAATTATTCTCACACAAAAACTCCAAATTGAAAACTCACATCTCTAAGCATCTGGCAACTCTGAGATTTCACATGCTGCAGCACAACATTATAGACTTCATTTTCCCTCTCTCTCGTTTTTTTTTTTAAATTGTAATATGCAACTGCAAGGCATTTATACAGCAAAATTGATACATTAGATATTTAGATGGGATCCACGATCTTCTTTCTTCTCAGTCAATTTGGGACTACAGAGCTGTTCAAGCTCTGTGGCATCGCTCATATGCAATTTAAGGCCTTTCGTCTTGTTCAGTGACTTTTAGTTTAAAAAAATGTTACCCCGTTTTATAACTGCAAGCTTGGACTTGGGCTTTGGCTTGCGGGGTGCTGGTTTTTTCCCTATTAGGCCGCGCCTGGAGTCCCCAGGTTTGGTAGACTTATTATGAGTGTCCGCTTTATCAAATAGTTGACCCAATGTTACGTTTGCATCAACCCTATCAGAACACCAACATACGACCAAAAAAAAAAAAGAACACCAACAACTCTTAAAATAATAAGAATCAATGTGCTTTCTATAACCCTAATTAATCTCATAATTTCTAAGACACCAAATTAAATCAAACCTTTCACAAAATCCAGGCATGTGATGTGATGTAAGCATAAGAGTGGATGTGGGGAAGGGTGAACATTCTTGTGATCCACCGTGAACCTGGAGGGTTAGCCCTCCTTATTAGTCGGCGTCTCTGTCGTGAGACATTGTGGGTCCTCCTCAAATTTAAGTATTGATTCATCACTTTATCTAGTCTAGTAAATCTATTCGTCGTTCCTTTTGGGCTTTTGGCCCATATTCCATAGTGTTTATTAGAGGAATTAGAACTTTCCAGGTGCAAAGGCACCACATCAATAATAATTGTGATTTTATTATTTCTAAGATTTTATATTTATAGAATTTATTAATATTATTATTATTATATTTAAAAAATCAGACATCAAGTGAAAGCAGTAATCTCGCATTCCCTCTTCCGTGGCTTACTAGTTAGTAAGTTTGGCAATCTCATTCTGTCGTCCAAAAACTCAACCCGTCCCAATCTGCATCAAGTGGGTTTAAAACCTGTTTTGTAGTGGGGGTCGGTTTTGTTTAATGCACCCCGTTCGATCATTCCCACACACACCCTACATTTAGATAATGATTATGTTTAATTTAATTATTAATAAAATCAATTATATTAACTAATTTTTAATGGTTTAACATTTATTTTAAATATGTTTTTTAATTTATGTGAAATGAATTATTAATTTTAAGATTGTGTTTAAATATTATATAAATTTAATATAAAATATTCATAAATGCATCACAGAATAAGACAAATACGGGTTTTAATATTTTTTTTTTGCAAGAATGGTGCAAGTTCTAATCTTAAAGGTCCATGACGAGACTGAGTTGATAAAAAATCTATCCTTACCCATCTTATTGCAAAGCCTAATGACTAGAAATCAGGCATAGATGAGAGGTCATAACTCAACTTCAAATATGAAGTTTAACACTTAACACATAATATTAACCTAACTTATATATATAAGGATTGTTAGTGTTTACACTAAGGTATGAATGTTAGCAACCTCTACCATTTATTTTGTACAAAAATATCCATATATTTCTTTTAAAATAACTTCAATATTTTTGATATTTTAGTCATTTGCACTTTTATTCATTTAATGAACAAATAGAATATGACTTTATTTGTTAACTTTACTCATTGTATTTAATTTTAAATTATTAGATTTATAGGAAAATCATGTAATCATGTAATAATAATTAATATGTATATATAGATTATTATATTTATTATATATATTGAATAAAATAATAAAATAGGTTAAAAATAAACCATAAAAAATTGTTAAAAAATACAAAATATAAAATAAAAAGACAATTATGAATAAAAATAATGAATACGTAATTTATGAATTACGTATCAATTCAAAATGATACTATTTTTTTTATTACATATTAGCTAATATGTTATCAATTACATATCAATTTGTTATTTAAAAATTATTAAAGTTTTATTATTTTATATGGTATATTTTAAACCTATTTTATTTTTATTTATAGAATAAAACTATATATATTAATTATTATTACGTGATTTTTGCATAAATATAATCATTTAAAATTAACTACAATGAGTAAAATTAACAAATAAAGTCATATTCTCTCTTCATTAAAATAGAATATAATTTTTCTCTTTCTTCATTAAAATAAGACATTTCTTTTCTCTTTCTTTATTAAAAAAATAAATGACTAAAATATCAAAAAGTTTAAGTTGTTCTTAAAAAAATACATATGGATAGCAACATTTAAATTTTATTTTGTAAAAAATATCCATATGTTTATTTTAAAAACAACTTAAACTTTTTGATATTTTATTCATTTAATTTTTAACTGCAAGATCTAATCTTCAATTTTGTTTTAATCTAAGGGTTAAAATTAGCTCATTTAATAAAGAAAGATAAAAGTGGAGTCTTATTTTAATGAAGTAATAGATCATTTGAATTAAGTTTCAATGAAAAGAGAGATTATAATTTTATTATATAAATTATTATTATTATTAATTTTTAAAATTATTAAAAAAAAATGTAATAATATTTAATATTTATAATTTTGTTCATTTAAAAAAATAAAAGATTAATAACATACAATATGTAAAATAATTAAAAATTTAATAAGAAGAAATGATACGTATAAAAAAATGAGCAAAGTAATTTGTACATGATGCAAATTAAATATATTGACTATTGAGTGTCAGCTCTATCAAAAATGAGAATTTGGATCACTTATTTATGTATTGATTAATATATATAAATTGTTTACATATAAGCAACAAAATTTACGTATACTTTGATTCTTTGAAAAGTGAAATGATTGGCTGATGATCAAATGAAACAGTATTTAATTATTATAACATTACTATTTAGTTCTTCACATTTTTAATTTAGAAAATATAATGATAACGTAAAATATATTAGTGGAATAACGTTATAGAACATAAAACAATATTAGTGGAATAACGTAAAACTTAGACGGGAACAAGGGTAGTTTAAAAAAAAAAAAGGTTATATTAATATTTAGATATACGTAATATTATATAATTTTTTATATATTAATATTATTTTTACACTAATAATTAGAGTTAATAATAAAAAATTCTCTTTCCATTTTATTAAAGTTAGATTTCTTGAAAAAAATTAATTTTTTATTGTTTTTTATTAATGTTAGTATTTAATATTATTAATTAATTAATTAATTAATTATATTTGAAAGAAAATAATACTATTAATCATAACTTTAAAATTATTTTAAAAATAATAATAAATTTGTCCAAAATAAAATATAAATTAACAGCCCACTTTATAAATAAATATATATTCCATTAAAGGGGACAGTACGCGTTTTCCACCGAAAGTCTGCCGACTTAACTGTATACACGGGATCGGGGAAAATCTTTGTGGGGTTTTGTGGTCTTTCATCATATATATCATATAATTTCTTAAAAAACAAAGAAAAATACACAACCACAATAAAATTAATTGAAGAAACAAGATGGTTTTTTAGAGTAATTCTTTTAAGAATATAAAAAGAATTATCTGTCACTTATCTCTGATTTTTTTTTCTTATATATGCTTGTCTAATACATATTTATGCATATTATTTTGGCCTACACAAATTTGGTCATGAATAATTATACAGTTAGAATTTAAATAAATTAAAAAACTATAATTAAATTTAAACACTGATATATATAGAAATAGTCAACATTATTAAGTGTGTAAATTATTATTTTAAAATTATTTGTGTGTATTTCTTTTGGATATTATTATTTGTGTGTATTTGATGAATATGCTTATATTTTTTGGTTTAACAAATTGTTTAAATAATTTTAAATTAAATATAATAATTAAATAAAACTTTTAAAAATTCAAATTTTTAATATTACAGATAAATTTATTTAATTCACTTTTACTATTACTAATCTTATAAGTTTCATTTCTTAACTCTATTCTCATTCAATTTTATTTTTTTACATTATTTTTTATGTTATTTTTTATATTATTTTTATATTATTAATTTTATTATTTTTATTATTATTTTATTTCATTTAATTATAATTATTAAAAAATAATATAAAAAGTAAAATATTATGAAAAATAATGTTTGATCATCCTTTTTCATTCCCATATCTCCAATCCCCAACCCCAAGGCCCCAATTCCAAAGGTCCAATCACCGAAGCGCGTCGGTGCCTTGTTCTTCCTGAAAAAGCAAGTAATGGTAATACGAACAAGGAAGGTTTCTGGATTCATCCTTATGAAGTAGAGTAATTTTACCCTCCTAAGACCAAAATAAAGACATATTAAATCAACAAAATTAATAAGGTTTTGATTTCATGAAATTAATTTGATATTTTTTTATATTTATTTGTTTTAAATTATTTTTTATTTTTTAATCATACATTCTTAAAATATATATATATAATACTTATACTTTAAAAAAAAAAAATATTTAAAATTATTTTTTTTTAAACTTCTTAAATTCACGTGCATTGCCCTATTATTTTTTTTCTTTTTGACGTTTATCGACATGACATAATTAATAAAAGAGGATATCACCACAATCAAAAGGACTGTACTAATAAACGCTCGAGTGCAATGACGCTCGCACCTTTTAACCACTGGATTAAGCTTTCGTTTTAAACATTTGTATTTTAGTTACTTGTATAAATAAAATAAAAAAACAAAGACAATAACAATCGAGTGTCTAACAGCTGGAGCTCTTCACGGCGCTACTCTAATCAAAACTTAAATATGGGTATGAATATGATACCGCTTTCGACAGACAATTGCCGGTGATACATTGTTTTATATTTATATAATTTTATTATTTAATTATAATTTAATTTATGTTATTTTTATATTTATATTTTAATTTAATCAATAAATGTGAGATAAATATATGTTATGTAAATGTGTAAGTAATATTTTCGTTCCAATACATTAAAAATTTATTTTTGTAATATTTGGATTGACAACCCATAATGTGACCCATAAACTCAATACAGAAAAATATTATACAATTTCATTATTTATATATTAAAAAAGTTGAAACTTAATTTATACTTTTTTCCATTAGTATATGATATGTTTATTTTATCTTGAAATATAATATATTTTGGTATCTATTTATATTTATATTAGCATATAATATTTATACAAAATGTTAAATTTAATAGTAAAAAAAATATTTTCCAAACTCATAATGCTCAAAACTTAAGATAATCACTTATCTTGATCATCTGCTGGCAGTTTATATATTAAACCCCTTCGCGTTGTAAAGGTATGATCAATTTTAATTTTGTTTTTCATATTTCTCTTATTTTTTATACTGATTTAAACATTAAAACATGATTAGGGAGCCTCCTTTCCTATCCATCTATTATTTGAAGAGGAGGCTAGAGTATACAACAATTTTGATTATATATATAGAGAGAGAGAGAGAAAGAGAGAGATTGATTTTTGAAGTAATTATTATTTTGTGAAATTATGCACAATATAATTGGACAGGTGATATTTTATAAGAAAATACTAGACTCTAAAGTCCAAACATAAAAATCATGTACAACCTTATTAAAACTTTAAAACTAACGCCACTTACTCTATATTTATAATTGTCTGAAAAAAAATATGCAAGTTTGTCGAGCATTACTGCTTGCAAAATGACATCAACGATACCTAACCGAGGTTCTTTTCAAACTTTTTTTTTACAATAAATTTCTTTAACTATTCAATTGATAATTGGCATAGGTAATTATTATTTTTTCATTATACTTTTGTTGATTTTTGTATAACAACATGACTTAGATTTAAATTCTAAAATTTTCTATTGGTCAATGGTATGTAATCACACTATAAATTTGTTTTGTAATATTTGGATTGACTCATAATGTGACCCATAAACAATACAGTTGATATAATTCATTATAATATAAAGGAGACTTTAATTTACACCTACATTAGTCAACAATAAGGTCATTTTATCTTGAAATATAAAATAATCGTAAATTTGATTTATAAGTGTATTAGATAAAGATTTAAAAAATGTTAAATTTAATAGTTAGCTAAAATTTTATAATGATCTAATGCTCAAAACTTAAGATAATCACTTATCTTGATCATTTAGGGTTCTAAGAGTTAGGACTTGTTACGCCTAATCATTAAGGTATGAAACTGCTCAATTTGGTTATTAGTTTTGCATCGTGCTCTTATTTTTGAGATCATAAACATTAAAACATGATTTAGCGAGCCTTCTCCTATCCATCTATTATTTGAAAAGGAGGCTAGAGTATACAACAATCCTATAAGAATATATATATAGTTGAGTTAATCTAGATTTTCTTGGACCTATTGTTTTGAAATGGGCCTTCCTAATAGATAAGATTGTATAATTGGTTTGTATAGGTTTATGATAAGTCTATTATATCTTAAAGTCGAAATAGTTCACAGCTCTTTAATTTGGTCATCTATAAAAATATATCAAACTTAAAAGTGGTCGAGTGAGAATTGAGTTAGGATAATCTAAAATCCTTGTTAGATTAGTGATTTATATAGATTTCAAAATAGGAAGAATCTCACACCCATCTAATTTTTCATTAAAAAAAAACTCTTGTTAATTTAATTGTGCTTAGCATGACTTTGCATTTTGCAAAATTCAGTAAGTCTATTAAATACATCGAAAGATGAATGGCACACATTGGTTTTTACTCTTGAGAAATTCTTAGATGCTCATTTTTCTTATTCTGTAACATTAAAATTCTTAAAAGCATATTAGAGGGGAGAAAGAAATTAGGTCTCGAAAATCAAGCATGACCAGGACTACGTTTCATGAGGAGGAAGACATTGCTAGAGTGGTTACTTTATTCTTTCAAAATTTGTTTGAGTCCAACCCCACTTTTGACGTTGATAAGACGGTAGAGGCGGTGAAAAACAGACTGACAAATGGTCATAAAAGCATCCTCAATAAAAGCTTTTTAGCAGGGAGGAGGTTAAAACAGACCCTTTTTCAAATGCATTTCACAAAGTCTCTTGGACCCAATGGATTATATGCTATATTTTATCATAGAATTTTGTTATATTTTTTAGAATATTTTTTAATAATTTTTTATTTAATAAAAAATATTAAATAAAAAATTAAATATAACTCTTTATATATTAAGAATATAAAAATATTTAATATTTTTTTGGGCATTTAATAATTAAAAGAAATATTAAGAAAATAAGTTAAAAAATGAATCATTTTCTTTTATCAGAAGCTTTGGAATACTGTTGGAAATAATGTAAAACCTTTAACTTTTGAAATATTAACGGAGCAAATCCTAGTTCAATAAATGATACTTTTATATGTCTCATGGAGGGTGTTATTTTACACCTTATTAGCTTTGAGTGTATTAATATACTTTTGCATTTGACTTGTAATAATAGATTTTTGTTTCAGGTTAATAATTTTTTTTGTTAGTTTTTGTTTTAGGTTAATTTTTTTTATTATTTTTTGTTTTCATTATCATTATTAAGCAAAGAAGCCATGAGTGGATCAATAAGAGAACAAAAAGACTCTTAAGACTTTATGTCATAATTGATAAATCATGATCTGTTGAAAACATCACCTTTTTTAAGTTATATTATTTATTTTTTAAGTTATATAACTTTAAAATAAATAGTAAAATAATATCAAAAAATTATCTTTAATCTTTATATTTTTTCATAAATAATTATACATCACTTTATAAAATTCTAAATTTTAAAAATGATAATATTTATACATAATAAAATTTATAGATTTTTTAATATACATAATTATTTATAAAAAATATAAATATTAGTATAATTTTAATTAATTTATTTTAACAATAATTTTTTTTACAAAATTATGTAACTTAAAAATAAAATAATAAGATTGTCATAAAATTAAATATAGATGTATAAATAATATAATTTTTTATAATAAATAATATTTTTTTGCAAGAACAGTGTGAATTTTGACTATGAATAATATTTTTTGATATTTAGGAATATTTTTTGACATAAATAATATTTCTAGCCAAACAAAGATGAATAGTGATAATAAATCAATATAAATAGATTATAGATCATTAATCATAATCATCGATGTATTTTTAACATAATTAATAGTTGAAATATACTAAATATACCATACATCCTACATAATAAAGTGTATAATAGAAATGGCCACGTCTCATTCCAAAAGTCTAAAAGCCATTACATACAAGAGTTCAGAACTGTCTCTCTTTGTAACGTTATTATGAAAATTATGACAAAAACAATAACAAACAAATTGAAAATTGTTCTGCCAGATCTCATTGGAGAATTTCAAAGTGCTTTTCCAGGAAGGTTGATAATAAATAATGCCTTAATTGCTTTTGATACTTTTCATTGGATGAGAAGAAAAATTATAGTAAAAAAGGTTATATAGGTTTTAAATTGGACATGACACAAGCTTATAATAGGGTGGAGTGAGTATTTATGATGGAGCTATGGGATTTAATTATGATATTTTTATCATAAATAATATATATATATATTTTTTATATCTTATTTAATATTATTTATTATATTTATTTTTTATTTTTTATTTTTCAATTATATACTTTTAAATATATATATATAATACTTACAAATCTAGAGATATAAGATCATCTTTTTTAAAAGGGATTATCAAAACATTGGAATTCTGTCATTATGACATGTGTTACTACAGTCTCTTCCTCAGTTTTTTTAACTAGCTGTCCGTGTGAGGCTTTTCATCCTAGCAGAGGCTTGAGACAGGGAGATCTTCTTTCTCGTTATTTATTTATTTTGTGGGTTGAGGTGTTATCGGGTCTTTTGCTGAAAGCCCAAGAAAGAATAGCAATTCATGGTATTAAAATTTAGGTCAGCCCGAGATATCTCATCTCTTTTTTTGCGGATGATGGTGTACTTTTTGCTTGAACAAATAGAAATGAGTCAAATGAGATTCGTAGTATTCTTGAAATCTATTAGAGAACCTCTGATCAACTCATTAATTTGGACAAATCGAAACTTTCTTTTACCCGAAATGTTCCCACATACCGACGCAATGAAATTCAAGGATGGTTAAATATAAAGGCTATTGAATCAATGATCAGTAATTTTTGGTGGGGTAGTAAATATTGTGAGAAAAATTCACTAGATAAAATGGTCATTCTTATGCAACTCGAAGGACTCTGGTGGTCTGGGCTTTAGGAATTTTGTTGCTTTTAACTTAGCTCTTCTGGCCAAACAAAGATGGAGAGTTATGATCAATCCTAATTGTCTTATGCCAAGGGTTTTTAAAGCAAAACATTTTCCAAGGAAAAATATCCTCAAAGCATATATTGGCTATCAACCCAACTATACATGGAGAAGCATTTTTAACTCAGTATGGGTTTTGAAAAAATGGGGTTATTGGAGAGTTGGCGATGGGAGAAATATTCAGATTTGGGGGGATGGTTGATTGCCCCAACAAAATGGTCATCATGTCTGGTCTCCTCGAAATGAAAATGTAAAGTCTCAGATGTGGCTTGTTTGATAGATGAGCACCACAGGATCTGAAAATCTCAATTGGTCAAAGACTATTTTCTCCTTTTTGAAGCAGAACAAGTCCTTCGAATTCCTTTTTCGTTTCATTCTTGTGAAGACAATTTCATATGGGGGGAATCAAAGGATGGGATCTACACTGTCAAATCAGC
Organism: Ormosia semicastrata; assembly: GCA_029884595.1. Lineage (NCBI taxonomy): Eukaryota > Viridiplantae > Streptophyta > Magnoliopsida > Fabales > Fabaceae > Ormosia > Ormosia semicastrata. Next base: position 6,618,209 of record JAQQTO010000046.1, on the reverse strand, counting down.
TTACCATTTCATCAGGCATAGTGAGCCAAGTCCCCATACTGCGAACACTTCCTCTATGACAACGGATGTGGCTTTTTGGAGAAGACTCTAATTTTCAAATTCCACCCAAATCCAAGCATTTCCTGTGGAGACTTTTTACAGGTTCAATGCCAGTGAGGAAAAAGCTTAAACGTTGAGGTTTGAATTTTTGTGCTATGTGCCCAAGATGTAATCAACATGAAAAGACTATTGCTCATGCCTTTAAAGATTGTCCTTGGGTGAGATGTTTTTGGGCTGCTTCTTCTCTGCAATTATCTTTTATTGATGAAGACAAAATCCCCTTTGAGATATGGGTGCAAGAAAAAATTAAATCTCTTGGAGCGGAAGAGGCTGCGTTTTTTACTGTGTTAGCTCATGGGATTTGGATCTTAAGAAACAAAATTTGTTTTGACCAGGTTGATACCCCCATGGAGATCGTGATTAATAAAGTTGTGGTATCCCTTATGGAATTTCTTGATGCTAACAGCAGGAGTGGAGAATTTGTAGCAGAAAATTTGGGGCCTGGGTCTAGACCAAAAGCTTGGATTCCCCTTGGTTCTGAACTGGGGAGCAAGAGATGGGGAATAAGAGCTGTTTTTAGAGATGGAGAAAGAAATGTACTAGCAGCTGCAACATGGTGTATTTCCCGGTGTTCGATGCTAAGTTTGCAGAAGGAATAATATTGATTAGATTTAGAAAAATAATTTTAAGAAATTTAATCTTCTTTTATTAAAAACTGTCAAATTTTTTTTTTTTTTTTTTTTTATCATTTAAATGACAAAATTAGTCTTAAAGATTATCAAAAGAATTGTTGTATTTTTTTTTAGTTTTTCAATATCATAATAATTACATTAATATAATATCTATAACTCAAGATATAATTTAAATATAATAATAAAATCAAAAAATATGAATTAAATTTAAATTTATAACAAATTTTCTATAATTATTAAAATAATTAATTAATTAGATTTTCTCAAATAAATAAATGATAATTCAATAAAATAAATAAAATTATATATATTAAAATATAATAATATCTATTTTTATAAAAAATATAAAAATTAAATTATTATCACTTATACTTTGGCTAAGTTCGCATAGTAAAAGGAGATAAATTTTGGGTGGAAGAGGCTCCTCCTAAAATAAGTAATTTGGTTTTATTTGATGTACTTTTAGCAAGTTCTTGTTAATGAAATTTCGCAAATTCCACGTAAAAAAAAATTGTCTGAAAATAAATAAAGTTTGTCGAGCATTAATGCTTACAAATGACATCAACGATACCTAGCCGAGGTAATATTGTCTTTTTATTTTTTTTACAAGAAATTAATTTAACTATTTAATTGATAATTGGCATAGGTAATTATTATTATTTTTCATTGTACTTTTCTTGATTTTTGTATAACAGCGTGACTTGAATTTAAATTCTAGAATTTCTTGTTAATAAACGATATGTAATTACATTATAAATACTTGCTAGGTTATTAATTTACATTGACATTAAAATGAGAAAAATCTTCTATCACTCTAAATTTTTATTCAACCAAAAAAAACTCTTGTTAATTTAATTGTGCTTAGCATGACTTTGCATTCTGCAAAATTCAATGTCTATTAAATACATCAAAAGATGAATGGTACACATTGATTTTGACTCTTAAGAAATTCTTAGATGCTATTTTTTTTTTATAACATTGAATATAAAGTATATTAGTTTTGTGGACTATCACTTTCTACAATTTTAATGCTATTATTAATATGACATATATATTCAATAATATAGAATAAAATATTTTTCTTGTTTTAGAAATATCTAATAATCTCTTTTGACTCCTCCGTGATATTAGGCCACTCATGTCTGCCACTTTTTTTAAGGCCAAGTTGTTCATACGCCTTTAAGATGTAAAATTAATTTATGTTCTAACGTTGATTTGGCTTTAACCATAAAATATTTTCATTAGATTTTAAAATATTTAATTGTACAAAATTCCGTCTACGTGAAATTCAATTTACTAATTGAGCCAAATCTTATCTTTTTTTTTATGTCTACCACTTTATTCCTTGCGTTGCTTTGTCTTACATTGCACCTTTGAATCTTTCCTTTGTCTCCATTTGAGGTCAGTGGGTGATTAGATTTAGGTTCACTGCAGAGAAGATGGCCTGCAATTTCGTCATTAATAATTCTTTAAAAGAGTGAATTTATCGTACCAATGCCTTATAAATACAAATTAAATACTAAACCTTGATCTGACAATGTCATAAACAATTTTTGAGTAATTTTATATCTTTTATAAGTTTTTTAAAATTTTTTTAAATATTAAATAAAAAATAAAAAATAAAAAATTAAATATATTTAATATTTTAAAAATATAAAAAATATTCAATACTTATTTTATTTAATAATTAAAAAATTAATAAAAAATTTAATACAAAAATAAATCATTTCTCACAATTTTTTGATACCAAAAGGAAAACAAAACAAAACAAAGACTAGCACATCATAATAGTGTCTCCTGGTCCCATATGAGAAGGCAATCTAACTCCAAAATTTTCGCCGCAAATGACGCCTTAAATTCCCTGAGCCTGGCTTTCTCATTCTTTTCAGCGTACTTAACAAGTATTTTTCTCCTAGGTAGATTTTATTTTATTTTTTTCATTTTGGGTGGAGCTCTGCTACGTAGAAATAAGGTACGTATAAGGTAAGGTAATAATGTAATATTTGAATTTGCAAGTTGGTTTAGTTAATAAAGTTTTTCTAGATAAATGTAAATATTTAAACTGCTTCTTAGATTTGGCATAGATGATCTATCCCATAAGTGAATTAGTCTAAAATCAAAATGTGTGCAAATTAACTTTGTCATTACTGCAATAAAAAAGGAATAAAAAAACTTCTCACAGGCACCATATTTTTATTTTGTATGACAAATAATTTTTATTTTTATTATTCGTCTAATTTTATATGTTTAATTTTTTAAATTTATTTATAAATTTATCTTTTATCTCATAAAAATATTATAATTACATATAAATTAATTTAATATCTCTTTCATATTAATATTTAATATAAATACAATATATATATATATATATATATATATAAATTGTAAGTAATACATTTTTTCATAATTTTAACCACACTTTTTTTCCACGGTTGCGGTTGTGGTTCGTCTGACCTTGAAGCACGGCCCCGCATGTACGTAGTAAAAGTGACACTAACGCGTGAGGTTGTGGTTCTACACTTGTACTGCTACTCACCAGACCCACCAACCCCCATTATTAATTATACTGATTGAGCAATTAGACATCCCCTCTTCAGTCTACTCTTGCTTAACCACTATGCCCCGAGTGTATTTTTCTGTCATTTCGATCACCATTATTCACTGATGAGAAATATTATTATGGTAACATAATTATAGTAACTTTTTTTTTGGAAAAAATCAGTAAGTTTCCTATCTAATACAGATACACTTACCCTATAAACAAGGACAGAATCTTTATTTGCTTCAGCGCAATTTGAAAGCCGACATCCCACACTGCATTAAGATTTAATAGCAAGGCAGGGAAAAACGGACGGAGCAGGAAGTGCGATCGAAGAGACAAAACAGAACAATGAAGCATTGGTTCTTTATGGTTTTCTTAGTTCTCTCTGTGACACTAGAGCAGGGGATCCTACTCCACGTAGAAGCAGATGCCGGGTTTGTGAAAGCAAGAGGAGTGCAGCTTATGCTGAATGGGAGCCCCTATTATGCTAATGGTTTTAATGCCTATTGGCTGATGTATGTTGCCTCTGATCCATCACAGAGAAACAAGGTCTCATCAACGTTTCAAGAGGCTGCAAATCATGGCCTTAACATAGCCAGGACCTGGGCTTTCAGTGATGGTGGATATAAACCGCTACAATACTCTCCTGGATCCTACAATGAGGAAATGTTCCAGGTTACTCTTCAATCTTGATCTCCATTTTTTCAATCTTAAATTTACTAATTTGTAGAGCAAACCTTTATCGCACGCTCCATTTTTTTTTTAAAATCTTTTTTTCCAGTTGTACACTTGTACTCGTGGTATAGCCAGTAAATGTTATATTTTCCATTTGTTTACTCTATTTTCTTGGATTGAAAATAAAAGGGGTTGGACTTCGTAATAGCCGAAGCCAGAAGATATGGGATCAAGCTGGTGTTGAGTTTAGTGAATAATTATGAGAACTTCGGAGGGAAGAAACAATATGTGGACTGGGCAAGGAGTCAGGGCCAGTCCATAAATTCTGAAGACGATTTCTTCACAAATCCTGTAGTGAAGGGATACTACAAAAACCACATCAAGGTATATAAACATTTGTTTTCTCTTTATTTTGCTTTCCCTACATTGATTAATATTATTCTTTTTGGATGAAGGAGAGAAACGTATGCTCAATGGGATGGGTGAATAGAAAAATTATAGATTTGATAATATTTTTTTTAAAAAAAAAGAAAGGCTATGAAATATGAAGTTTCTTTTATTCTCTTGAAAGTGTTATTAATACGGGTAGAAGGGTGAATAAATCAATCACCAAAAAAAGAGAGTAAAAGGCAGAAGATTAGTGTAAGACAAACTCCTCTCGTTGAAGTACATATTCCACTATCAGAAGAAGTAGTATTCGAAATTAATTACAATTAAAAATAATTTAATTTGATTTAAAAATTAAATTTTGTGTTTAAAATTTATTTTAAAAAATAATATTTAAATTAATTTAAAAATTAAATTATGTGTTTACAATTCATTAAAATAAGAATTGATTTAATTTAATTTTATTATTTTATTTTATATTTTTATCTTTATGATAAGTAATTAAAAGTAATTACTAAAAATAAACTATTCTAGTGATTTCAAATTAAAGTAAATATTAATAAATTTTATCAAATATGATGAAATTTTTAAAATAAAAAAAAATTTATGAGATTTTAAAAATTAAATTATTTTTTATTTTTTAAAATTTTTAATACAAAATTTAATTTAATTTAATTTATAAATTAAATTATTTCTCATTTTATTACATTTCCAAAACACTAAAAGATTCTGCTTCAAATCTCGCCGTAGCTGGTCAAATGTTAGATGAACCTAACCAGTTTTTGTGGTTAAAGTTGCTGTGAGCTTAAATGTTCCACTTAATATCTTACCAAATATAAATTTTCTCACTTAATATCTTTACTAAAAAAATTGTTCCCAACTAATCTGTACCATGAATGACATGTGTAGTTCTGTACGTGTTGAGACTAGCTAGCAGCGTGCTTAATTTTATAACGAGTGAACCACTTTCCTTTCCCTCCCCTAAAAAAAATAAAAATTCTAATATCAAAATTTTTATGTGTTATTATAGATTATACTTATTAAAATAGAAACTAATTTGATTTAATTTTGTATTTTTATATTTTTATCTTCATAAGAGATAGTTAAAAATAGTTACTAAAAATAAAATAATTTATTCATTTCAAATCAAATTAAATTTTAATAAATTTTATCAAATTTAATGAAATTTTTAAAAAAATTATAAAATTTTAAAAATTAAATTATTTCTTATTTTTTAATATTTTTAACATAAAATTTAATTAAATTTAATATATAAATTAAATTATTTCTCTCTTTTTTTCATTCCAAACAAACTACAAATTCTGCTTCAAATCTCGCCCTACCTGGTGAAATGTTTAGATGAACCTAACCAGTTTTTGTGGGTAAAGTTGCAGTGAGCTTAAATGTTCCACTTAATATCTTACCAAATATAAATGTTCTCACTTAATATCTTTACTAAAAAAATTGTTCCCACCTAATCGCTACCATGAATGACGTGTAGTTCTGTAAGTGTTGAGACTAGCTAGTAGCATGCTTAATTTTATAACGAGTGAACCACTTTCCCTCCCCTAAAAAAATAAAAATTCTAACATCGAAAATTTTATGTGTGTTATTATAGACTGTACTTACAAGACGTAACAGCGTCACTGGAGTTGCTTACAAGGACGACCCAACTATAATGGCTTGGGAGCTTATGAATGAGATTAGGTGCCCTTCAGATCAATCAGGAAAGGCGGTTCAGGTAAACCATTCTTCGGCTGCTCAATTCTGTTTCTGTAAGATGCGATTTAAAGCACTATTCCTATGCAAATGTCCAAACAATTTGCGAATTGCGATAAAAGAAGGCAAAGCGTAATAATTTGCACAAATAACTACACTTGATATGATTTTAGTAGTTAGGGCAAATAAAAATTTAAATAAATGTTATAGATTTGAGTTAAGCTAACTATTTTTTTACATATAAAAAACTTGGTCTAAGATTTGGTGACTCATAAAAATAATAATAATAAAAAGGAAAATGTACATTAAGCGTCATGCTTACTGAAAAATGGGCGAGAACTTTGTGACGACTGACGGGACTTCGATTTTCAAAATACAGATAATTTTGTTTATAAACATTGGAAGCGATTAATTTGAGTTCATTTTGCCTTTTGACAGACTTGGATTACTGAGATGGCATCTTACTTGAAATCCATAGATGGGAACCACTTGTTGGAAGCTGGTCTGGAGGGTTTCTACGGGCAGTCAAAGCAAGAGTCTAACCCTAGCTTCCATGTAGGAACAGATTTCATTGCAAACAACCAAATTCCTGGCATTGATTTTGCTACAGTTCACTCGTACCCGGATCAATGGTGCGAATTTTTATTTCTGCTCTTTATTCTTTTTCTTTATAAAATCAGAATGATGGGATTTATATCATCCAAAAATCTATGGTGTATTTTAGATAATAAAATATAAATATTATTTTTTTACGAGAAAATTAAAGAAGTTAATTCAATCAAATCAATAAATTGTTAAATCAAAATATAAATTGTTGCTTTATCACTAATTTTGTACTTTACTCCTTAAAAAAATGCAAATACACTTGAAATGATTTTGATCTCATAGGTATTTGAAATAAATAAAAATGAGATTTGATTTGATTTGAATTGATTTGATTTGATTTAATTTAAAAATTAAATATTATATTTTATTTTTTTAAAAAAATAAAATTTAAATTAATTTAAAAATCAAATTTTAGTTATTAAATTCATTAAAATAAAGGTTGATTTAATTTTATTATTTTATATTTTAATAATTGTAAGAAATAGTTATTAAAAATAAAATAATTTATTTATTTTAAATCAAATTAAATCCTAACAAATTATATTAAATTTAATAGAATTTCTAAAACAAAATAAATGAAATCTATAAAATTTTATAAATCAAATTATTTTTTATTTTTTAATATTTTAAACATAATATTTAATTAGATTTAATTTATAAATCAAATCATTTTTCATTTTTTTTACATTCTAAGCACACTCATAGTGATGATAGTATTGGTAACTATCTTGCACATGTACAATGCACCATGTAGATTAAAATTTCTTTTAAACAATCCCACATTCATGTCCTAATGTCTAATACTGTTATTTGTATTTGAATTAGTGCAACATAAATTAGTAACATACAAAGTTTTATTTTTCATGATAATGCTGAATTGTTTGTTTACTTTCCATGAGCAGGCTATCAAGTTCAAGTTATGAAGACCAAATCTCTTTCTTAGGTCGGTGGCTCAATGAGCACATCCAAGATGCACAGAACACCCTTCACAAGCCACTTCTATTTGCGGAGTTTGGGATTTCAAAAAAAAAATTCGGTTCTAACTCAGCACCAAGGGATCAGTTTTTCAATACGGTATATTCTGCAATATATTCATCAGCAAGTGGTGGTGGGGCTGCTGTTGGTGGCTTATTTTGGCAACTTCTAGCTGAAGGAATGGATTCTTTTCGAGATGGTTATGAGGTGGTCTTAGGTGAAAGCCCCTCAACAGCTACTTTGATTGCTCAACAGTCTCAAAAGCTAAACCGAATTCGGAAGATGTACGCCAGACTGAGAAACATTGAAAAGTGGAATAAAGCAAGGGAAATTAGAAACTCACAATGGCATGCTGGCACTGATGGCGGAAATTGAGCCAAGTCTTACATGGCATAATATTTATTATATAGAGAGAGAGGGAAAGAGATAGAGTAAGTGAATGAGAGAGAGGGGAAACAATAGTTAGCAACTTCGTAACTTCATTAGTGTATGGATTGATCTTCAGAATATAGTTCTCCTCTGCAACCGATGAGTTCTAATCATCCCAGAGGGCAGAATGGTCTATTTCCGTAACAGTGTTACAAGTGACTAGATATAATTCTTATCAGCGTATGAAAGCTGATAGAAATAAGCCATAGCTATTACTTATTTATTCAAAAATTAATGAGTTCTTATATTGGATAGTAACATGTAATATCCAAGCGAGCATTTCATCTAAATATATGTCGGCGAGTTAATTAAACTTGAGATTGAGTCTAAAGAGGTCCATTGGATAATTTGAAGTACTTCATATAACTGTTCCATCTTTAATGGTTGCATTCTTCAATATAACCGTGATGCCCGACCTAATGTAGAATCCTTCCTTAGGCTTGTCTGCTTCTTGAACACCCTGAAAAGTCAATATATTTAAATCAGCAGAGAAGTCTAGATAATAAAATACCAATAGTCAAAATCTTTTGCTGCAATTTTCGAAAGCAAGATTTTGAAGTGGCACTTACATCAGCATTTGCAATAATCACATTTCTTCCTATCTTGGCATTCTTGTCGATGATACAATTCCTTCAAAAATGTCCAGTATGAAATTAGCAGAAATAAGAAATGGTGGGCGCCATATAATTTGACGTTATGACATGTAAATTTGTGAGCTATAGCTTGGACTGTTACTTATTCTATATGAATCCAAATAGTTATTTAAGAGATAATCCCACCTGATTTTGGTATTCTCCCCAACACCAATTGGAACCTTTCCTTCTGCCAGCAGAGATGCAATTTCAGACTCAGTTTGATAGTAGTCAGCACCCATCATCATGGTATCCTGCAAAGCAAAGCCCGTAAAGGCATAAAAACATTCATCACGGTTGATAACTGAGAGTTGGCATGTTGATGTACTCAACTCCTGAGAAAAAATTCTGAAGTTCATGGATAAATATGTTCAAAATGCAGTTTGCAATTCCCCAACAATTTTAGGTGGTACAAATTATAGTCATCACTAGAACTCAAATTTTCAAGGGTCATCATGTAATTCCCCTCCCCCTCCCTCCCCCAACCAAAAAAAATGAATAACTACAGAAAAGTACAAAATGTATTAAGTTTACCTGAAGCTCCACGCCAGACTCTAACCGCGAGCGCACCCCGACGATAGAATGTTGAACGCTACACTCCCTCAAGAAGCAACCGTGAGAAATAATTGCATCCACAATCTATGAAAACCAATCAAGCATTCATACAATAACATCAACAACAGAAACCAATCAACTGATCAAGCACTCATTTTCAGCAAAAATTCATAAAGCAACCTGGTCAAAGCTTGCTGTCATACCTTGCACTTTTCTACTTTCGTGGGTGGTAAGAATCTTGGGGAAGTGAAGAAAGGTGTCTTTGGATCATAGAATTCAAATTTTGGAGGCTGCAAGTAATAACGTATGTGATCAGTACATTTACTAGAGTTTCCCTTATGAAAGAAAACATATTCCACAGTAAAATTACTTTTCTCAATTCCATTATCAAGTCCATTATTATCAGCAAAAACTTGGGTACTATACCATAAGTCTTCTAAACTGTGAAAAATTCCCTTGTTCTGCATCAATATATGATACTATTCCTCATCCGTGAATATTTTCATTTGTTTTAAAATTGAACTACGACTAAATGTCATTTCTGGACTTTATAATTACCCACCCACTAGATTCTAATTGAACTTCTTACCATGCTACAACAACAACAACCAAACCTTTTCTCACTAGGTGGGGTCGTCTACATGGATCAAACGACGCTATTGCATCTTATCATAAACCACGTCTTTAGAAATATCATTCAAATATAAATCTTTTTTTATCGTTTTACTTATAATCTTTCTTAGTCTCTCTCTACTTCTAGCTATTGGGTTATCCTCCACTTGATTTACTCTCCTTATAGGGACTTCTAAGAGTCTTCTTCTTACATGTCCAAACCACCTAAGGCGAGATTCTCTCATCTTTTCCACAATAGGTGCTATCCCTACTTTCTCTCTAATGCATTCATTCCTAATCCTATCTTGTCTTGTATGGCCACACATTCATCGCAACATCCTCATCTCTGTGACATTGATCTTATGCTATTGCTGGCTTTTATCGCCCAACATACAGTACCATACAACATCGCGGGCCTTATAATTGTGCGATAAAATTTACCCTTAAGCTTGAGAGACACTTTTCTATCACAAATAACTCTTAAAGCACTTCTCCATTTCATCAATCCAACTTGAATCCTATGATTTACATCTCCCTCTATCTCTCCGTCATTTTGTATGATAGATCCAAGATACCTAAACCGTGTAACTTGTGGTATGGTACGGTCTCCAATTTTCACCACTAAGCTAGCATTAACAAGCTTCTTACTGAACTTACATTTCATATATTCCGTCTTACTCCTACTTAGACAGAAGTCATGTTCTTCCAAAGCTCGTCTCCATAGTTCTAGCTTCCCATTTGTTTCCTCTCTTGACTCTTCAACTAAGACTATATCATCAGCAAAAAGCATGCATTATGGCACCAGCTCTTAGATATACACAGTAAGCACATCCAAGACCTTGTAAAAAGATATAGACTCAAAGTTGACCCTTAGTGCAGTCCAATAGTTATAGGAAAATCTTCTGTGACCCCATCCTGTTTTCTGACACTAGTTTTAGTCTCATCATACATATCTTGGATTGCTCAAATATAAGCGATACGAACTTTTTTCTTCTCCAAAACCTTCCACAAGACCTCTCTCGGTACCCTATCATAGACTTTTTCCAAACCAATGAAAACCATGTGTAGGTCTTTTTGCTTCATCCAATACCTTTCCATCAATCTTCGTAGAAGATAGATTGCTTCCATGGTTGACCTCCCAAGCATAAAACCAAATTGATTCTCTGAAATATGAGTCTCTTGTCTTAATCTCCGTTCAGTTACTTTTTCTCATAACTTCATGGTATGACTCATGAGCTTAATCCCTCTGTAATTTGCACAGTTTTGTGTATCTCCCTTGTTCTTATAAATAGGGATTAAAGTGTTTCTCCTCCATTCATTTGTCATTTTCTTAGACCTCATTATCTCGTTAAACAGCTTTGTGAGCCAGCTTATAACTTTCTCTCCTAGACACTTCTATACCTCAATAGGTATATTATCCGGTCTGACCGCTTTTTTATTATCCATCCTCTTCAATGCTTCTTTTACCTCAAACTCTTGAATTTTACGATAAAATGTTTTATTTTGATCCTCCTCTTTAATGTTTAGAATGTCCAAGTCCCCTAAAGTCTCACGTCCCTCATTAAATAACTTGTGAAAATAACCCTTCCATCGATCCTTGATGTCTTGCTCCGTAACTAAGACTTTACCCTCTTCATCCTTAATGCATTTCACTTGATCCAAGTCTCTTGTCTTCCTTTCCTTACTTTTAGCAAGCCTGTAAATATTATTTTCTCCGTCTTTGGTACCCAAAGATTGATATAACCCGTCGAACGCTTTAGCTTTCGCCTCGCTCACTGCCTTCTTAGTATCTTCTTTTGCTGTCTTATATTTTTTCCAATTTTCATCATTTTTACACGTGTCAATCTTTATAACATTCATTTTTAACTTTAACCTTATCTTGTACACTTGTGTCCCACCACCAAGATTCTTTATCCTTGGGTCCAAAGTCATCTCGTCCCACATATCATTAGCACTCCCTTGTACCTCCCAAATCTCTTCCTTCATAATCCTTCTCTAAAAGAGCATTTGTTCTCCTCTCTTTAGTTGCCACCATTTGATTCTTGGGACTCTGTCTCAATAATTTCTCCTTACTCTCATCTTAACCCGTACATCCATAACCAAAATCCTGTGTTGGGTAGTCAAGCATGACTTTGCAATCCATGCAAAGCTTTCTATCAGATTTCCTTATTAGAAAAAAATCAATTTGAGAGTAAGAACTCCCGCTTCTATATGTGATAAGATGATCTTCCTGCTTCCTAAAACAAGTGTTAGCTATTGTAAAATCAAACACTACTGAAAAGTCTAGAATCGTTTTTCCCTCTACATTAGCTACTTCTAGACCATAACCCCCATGCAAACTCTCATACTCCCTAGATTCGCTCCCCACCTGACCATTTAGGTCCTCTCCTAGAAAAATATTCTCTCCTAATGGTATTCCCTGAACTAAACCTTCTAAATCCTCCTAAAATTTCATCTTGTAGTGCTCGCCTAACCCTACTTGGGGTGCATATGCACTGATAACATTAAAAGTCTCCTGTTCCATGACAAACTTTAATGCTATGATCCTATCTCCAAGCCTTCTCACATCCACAACATTATTCTTCCAATTCTTATATATTATTATGTCTACCCCATTTTTATATTTTACCTTCTCGGTGTACCAAAGCTTAAAACCTGAAGTGTCGAGTTCCTTTACCTTTTCTCCAACCTACTTAGTTTCTTGTAGGCACATAAAATTAACCCTCCTCCTAATCATGGTGTCAACTATTTCCATTGATTTACCTGTAAGTGTGCCTATATTCCAAATTCCAAAATGCATCCTACTGTTGTGAACTAGCTTCTTTACCCACACTCGTTCAAGAGAATGTGGGAACCCTTACTTATTTTTTACTACACCCGAGCGGCGATCCAACGGCTCTTGCTCATTTGACATTGTACTCAAGCCATACAGCGCGTTGCTCAGGCGGCGACAACGTTTTACGTTGGTGCATCGATCATGGTGTAACTCTCCTCTTTTATCCGGGCTTGAGATTGGCTATGTAAGGATTTGCAACAAAGCTCAAAATAGAGTTTTCTTACCATGCTAAACCATCTAAATTGGCTGAATACCAAAATAGTTACTAAGACTGACCTTTAGAGATATGAATCAAAATTAGAAGAAATTACAGAACAGTTAGACAAACCTGTTCTGTTAGGGCCAGATTTGCATCAAAGAAGGACTTTATAGTTCCAATATCTTCCCAGTAGTCATTGAATAAATATGCCTGAGAATACAAATAGAAGCAGAAACATTTAATTTACTGCTAAACCAAAAGAGATTTATTTTCATTACCATTCAAAGATTTTAAAAAAGAACAGCAATAAGAATATTCCCTCACCTGGACATTGTGCTCGCTCACAGCAGATGGGATAATTTCAGATCCAAAGTCATTGCACGAAGAATAGTTCCATCTTAATAGTTTCAGCAGGGTCTCAGTTCTAAACACGTAGACACCCATGGATGCAATGTAAGGATGTTTCTTTGCTTCTTCTGCAGATAACCCTAGGAGAGTGGTGTCAACATGCTGCAGTTATTGAGGATGCATTAGCTGGGCAACAACTACATTAAATTGACTCCCAATTATTCAGGCAAAAGGGATATAAGAAAGTTGACACTTGAGATACTATTAATATACCATTGCCTTAAGATCTGATCCCTTAGGTTTTTCTGCAAACTGTATAATCCGTCCTGTTCTATCAATTTTCATCAGCCCATAGTCTGATGCACGGCTGCAAGACAGTCAACAGTGACCAATTCCAAATACAATTCAATATATAACAAAAAGATATTATTGTAAGTGAAAGATTTTCCTCTTGCAAATAAGGTAGCATGCCTTCATTTTAAGAAATCAAACCAAATCAGGCAGATTTTTCATGTAGATATACCTCTCATCCATGGGTACACATGAAACTGTGATATCAGCATTTGTGTCAATATGTTTCTGCAATGACAGTCCCCATCAAAACCACTATTGGTTTTAGAAAACTATAAAATAGTACTAGTTGTAATCATGGAAGACAAATTATATCATTCATACCTGTACAAAGTCCATATAGTCCATCCGATAAAGATGATCACCAGAAAGTATCAATATATGCTCAACATTCTTGTTCTTGGCATCCTGCATGATAATCCAGACACAAATGACATTCACTCCACTCCATATGAAACCATTATTTTCAGCACATACACAACATCTTAAGTTTGTACCTCAAAAACCCATATAAATTGCCTCACAGCATCAGCTGTCCCTTGGAACCATTTCTTCCCTGCTTCTCCAGGTGTTTGAGTAGCAGCCAAGACCTGTTCGCATGTAAATTATGCTTCATTATTATATTATAATCACCATGCTTTCATGCTTGATAAATTTCTTTAAACTTGTTTATAAAAAGCACTTATTAGAAGATAAATAATTAATAAATCTCAGTTGTTTTGTTTTGAAATATTACCAATAATAGAGTAACTGACCTCAACAAAACCATCTGCAAAATTGACGCCAATTCCAAAATTGTAAGTGCGAGACAGGTGGCGATTGAGGGAGAAAGAGTTGAACTGCGTTAAAATGAATATTTTTCTGATGCCACTGTTGATGCAATTGCTCATCGGGATATCTATGAGTCTGTAACACCCTCCTAATGGAACCTGCCAATTTCATTCAAATTTAGAAACTTAGCATGAAGGAGCTGCAATTATTAGATTAGATAGAATCCCTGTCCTCAGTATTCAAAAGAAAAGCACTCGTATCAATTTGTAAGAAACCAACATTGAACATTCAACCTCAAAAGAAAATTATACCGCGGGTTTGGCTCTTCTGCTAGTAAGAGGAAAAAGGCGAGTTCCAGCACCTCCACCCAATATAACGGCAGCTACACTTTTTGGATCAGCTTTTGGAGTCTCAAGAGTGGGTACCTCCTGGAATGTCTGCAATTAAGCATCCAAACCAATAACCAACAATGAAAAACATTTGCTTTGGCATAACATAACCATTGAAATTGAATGCAGATGAGAAAATCAAACACACCACAGTGATCTCAATTATTTTTCTGTCATTAATCATTATATATGTTGCATTTATTTACCATGGACTCTTCATTGATGTCTGATGTGAGAACAGCGTGTGTAATTCCAGGTTTGAAGATTCTAAGGTTGCAATGGGTTTGTGAAGTCTTGCATGATTGAATACTCAAAAATCTTCTTGTGTTTAGACTTCCCCTTGTAGTCTCACCCCAGAACCCAGTTCCTCTGTTTCTTCCAACTACCTTACTAACTTTAACTAGATTGGCACTGGCACTCAGGACTGCACAAGTTGAATCCATGGCTCGATAAAACTGGGACTAGTTAATGTGAATCTTTGTATAAGTGAAGAGCTAAGCCACTTTCATAAAATCCCAAACTTTCAACATAACTTGAGGAATCAAAGTTAGGAATATTCAAATCAAAAGGGGCCCAAAAAAGATCAAATTTTTCATAGAATGGAGATGGTGCAGGCAGGGTAGGGGAGGGGAGGGTTGGGGAGGGAAGGGGAGAGTGCGTTGAACTTGAATGACTCAAGTCACGAGAAACCTCTCTGTCACTGAGTCAGCAGTGGCTACAAATTTCTATGACTGACTCGGTAACACTGACACTTTCTCCCATCTTGACGTGTTTATTTTTTATTTATTTATCTTCGTTCTAAATTCTAATGCTAATGGACTGCGTGTGAGGATGGATTGATTTTTAACTAGGGATGATTTTTTATAGTATAGTTAGAATTTAAAAAAATATTTAAAATTAAAAATAAAGATATACATAATTAAATTAAAAGATAATTTACTTTAATTTTTTAATAAAATTAACAATAACACAAGTTAAATTTTTTTTTAAAAAAATAGAGATTTAATAAATTTAAATAGATGTGTTCTAATTTAATAAGAGATTAAGGCCCCGATGTTAATAAAAATTTAAAAAGAAATTAAACTCATTTAAATAATTAAGTGTGAATAAGTGATTAAATATTGAATTTTTTTAATTATTAATAGCATAAACACTTTTACAGATTAAATTTAATTTTTTTTACAATAAGTCATTTAAATAAGAAAAATCTACAAGTTGTTTCATTAGCTGACGGTAAGCGGTTTAAATAATACGAGAAGTTTTATAGATAATTACTATTACTATTAAACATGAGAAAAATGAGGGTTTTGAATTCTATCCTTATCATAAGACCATCCAGAGAGATAGAAATTAGTTATCTAGTACAGAAACTCATCATGATAAATTATAAAGCGCCGTAATTATATTTAAAATTATTTATATTTGTATTTTATCTATCTCTTGTTATTTAATAACAGAAAATAATTCAAATCCAAAAAATGAGATAGGATTACGTAAGTGTTAACTTATGAAATAAAATAAAAAAAGTATAGTGTTATTCAATAAAATATATTATAGTATTATGTGTGTGTCTGTGTTTAGTAACAAATGTTAAATTCACTCAAAATTTATGTATGAAGTAAGAAAGAAATGCATGCCCTTAAATAAATAAAAAAAAAGAAGAAAAAGGAATGCATGCCATTTTGATTATTAGAAAAAAAAAGAAATGTATTGTGTGCGGCCAGGAATAAACGTGAGTGGCTTATTTTGTTTTTGTGTGTGCTATGCTGTCGTAATCCAGTGAGAGATATTTAAGGAGGTAATGGCCTTATAATATGAGACAGCTTCTTCCGTTCTTGAATGCGATAATGACGGACCGAATATACAGATAGCCATATACAAATAATAAAAATATTTTTTCAATACTTAGAATATTACATCCTACTTTAAGTATTGTGATATATGTAAATATAAATTATTACTCTCGTATTCTATATATCAAATTCAAATAAATATATCATATACAAATATAAATAAAATGTCATCTAAGCATTATATTCTACATTCAAATAATAAAACTAGACAAATAATTTGAACGAACGGCTGCTACTTTTCAAACCATGAAATGATGAAAAGAAAGCAACATCGCATGTGCAGTTTGAGAGTCCCTGTTGCTATTATTAGCTGCTACTCATATATTAATATTAATATTACACATTTATCTTATATTTATCTATATAATAGAATTAAAGTATAAGTATATAAAAAATAAAATAAAATAAATTATAATCAAATAATAAAAATTATAAAAATATAAAATGATGTAAATAAAAATTGTGTGTGAATCAAGGACAAGGTTAGAATTTTAATTTTAGAGACAAAACTAAAAATTAGATATATATATCTAAATATTTAAGTTAAAAAATTTAATTATCATATAATATAAACATTAAAAAAATTTAATTTAATTTAATTTTTAATTAACATATTTTAAATTAAAAAATATTCATAGTAAACATAATTAAATATAAGATAATTCTAAATACATATTTTTAATTAAATATAACACAATATCTTAATTTTTTATTGTCTTTGTTTTTTATATTATTTTATTCTTACTTTGAAATCTTTTTATCTTTTATAATAAAAATATACGGCTTATTTTATAACTTGTAAAAGTGAAATATATTATTTATTCTTTATTAGAGAGACCAAAAAAACATATATCATATGTATGCAAGAAAAATATTTAAAGCTGAAAGAACCTCGTACACTTCCTCCAACGTCCTCTGGTGTGAATAATATTACTCTATGAGCATTGGTCTGTTTCAACCGAACCGTAGCCTTAGTTGAGCTTGACATTAAATCTTACATAATTTGCCAACTAAAGTTCTACTTAGATTTTGTTTGTCTCATAGTTGTATAACCCGGTTGAAGGTTGATTCCGTCATGAAGTTGAGTTATTGGGTTAATGATTTAATCGTAGGTGAAATGGTTAAAAAAAAAATTTGAGAATTTTTTTTAAAAATATTATATGAAAAAATATTTTATATAAAAAAATATTTTATAAAAAATAATATATAAAAATACTTTATATAAAAAAATATCATATAATATAAAAAAATTAACAAAAATATTTGTCTAGCATCATGTTTGAAAATTAGATTGATTTGGTAATAATATAAATAAAAAAAGTAAGAGCATAACTTAATCAAACTCATAGTCTAATTGTATAATGTACTTAATTACAAGAGTCTTTCATGTATCAAGTTTAAATTTTATAAGTAATCATTTAAAAATTTTATATGTCAAAAAACCCAGGTTCACTCGATCTAGATAAGTCACTCGAATTTGACCAAATTGCTACGTTAACCAATAAAGCATAGTCACGAATCCGAAAATATATCAAATTTAAAAAATTATAGAATACGAACATGATATATATATATATAATATAATATCAAAATAAATTTAAAAAATTGGTTTATGTATAAATATAATTGCATAATTTAAGAAAAAATTCTATAATTCATTAATATCATTTCTATAAATTTAAAGATTTATAATATCTTAATATATATCATATGTGTTAATATTTGTTACTTTGTAAGCTCCTCTCAAAAAATATGGAGTATAATTTCTATTTATATTTTTTAAAAAAATCTCTTAAACTAATTTCTCCTAATAGAACTAACAGTGTACAAATACATGTGCATTCAAAAAAATTAATTAGAGGGAATAATGGTGTGAAAAATGTGAAGCATAATTTCTATTGATATTTTCTAAAAAAATCTCTTAAACTAATTTCTCCTAATAAAATTAACAATGTATAAGTATATATGCATCCAAAAAAATTAACTAGAGGGAATAGTGATGTGAAGCAAACTTCGATGACGACGAAATAGACGACTTAGTATGAGCATGGTAGAAGGAGTAGATGAAAATAGTGGTGTATGAAAATATAAAAGTTAAAATTCTAATAGTGATGTGTGAAAAGATAAAAATTGAAATACTGATATGTGAAAATAGTGACTTTAGACGTCAATTCGCTGCGCTAACCTATATAGCACAGTCATGAACATAGGCACGAAGACACACCAAATTAAAAAAAATTGTAGGACATGAACACGACACACACACACACACACACATATATATATAAATAAATTAAAGAGTTTAGTTTATGTATATATATAATTAAGGATAGGTATCATATGCGCATAGGTGATGACTCTTCTTCTCTCTGGTATATTTCTTGGACGAAGATTGGCCCCCTATGCATGCATGTTCCCTACGTTAACATCCAAGATACTGCCATGAGGGTTAAAGATGTTTATGATAATAACAAATGGCAGCTTCAACTTTTAGCAACTCTTATGCCAGATAATGTCAATGAGACTATCATGAACACTCAAATTCATCTCAACTCGCAGGTAAGGGATTCTTTTATCTGGGAGGATAGTGGGTAGTCTTGGTCGTGGATTTGGCATCTTAGAGCCCCTGAGAACATTAAGTTTCTTGTTTGGCTTGTCCGCCATCAAGCAGTTCCTACTTTGAGCCTTCTACATCATCGTGGAATCTACAATTCAGCTCTTTGTGAAAGATGCTTTAATGTTGAGGAAACGTTCCTTCATTGTATTAGAATTGTGATTCAGCGAAAAATCTATAGGAAGCCTTGGTTTTTCGTAACACTGATTTTTCTAGTCAGATGGATCAGTGTTTGTGGATAAGAGAAGGAGTTACTGGTTCAAATCCATGCCTTTTCCTGGCTAGGCTTTGGTGGTATTGGAGATCAAGAAACTCAACTTGCATTGCAAACGAAGTCATTCGTCTTTATAAGCTTATTGCTGCTGCTAATAATCTTGCATCTGTCATTCATTTATGCTTTGATGGTAATGCAAATTCTAGTAGGCTGGAGCGTTGGGTCACATGGAACCAAAATAAGGAGCAGAGTGTTATCCTTAATGTTGATGGGAGCTGTTTTGTGGACACTGGGAAAGCTGGTTTTGGAGGTGTGTTACGTAACCATGATGGGAGATGGATTGCTGGTCTCTTGGGCTCCATTGGGATAGCAAATAATCTTCATGCTAAGATTGCAGCACTTTATCATGGTCTAAATCACGCTTAGAATATGGGGTTTAGACATGTCACTTGCTATACTGATTCTCAATGTGTTATTGATCTTATCATGGCTACAATTCCACCCATGCATAGGTATGCCTCTCTTCTTCATGATATTTGTTGGCTTCTTCAAAAGCCTTGGACGATTAAGGTGCTTCACACGTTGAGGGAAGGGAACCAATGTGCGGATTTCTTGACCAAGATGGAAGCCTCCCAAGATGAGAAATGGAGAATTTTTGAGTCTCCTCCTACGAGCACAGACAACATGTTAGCAGTTGATATGGTTGGCATTCAGTTCCCTAGATTGTAATTTTTCCTTTGGTTTGTTTTTTGTTTTTCTTGTTGCCCATTTTTCGTCCTTTTACCAAAAAAAACATTGGGTTAGTGTCATGTGTGACTACCACACTGGTATGGTTAGGTTAATTTTTTTGGGTGCATTTTTTTTTTTGCCACAGTCATGTGTGTTTATTATTATTATTATTTGGTATGGTTAGGTTAATGAAACATATGATATCAGAAATGAGAATTAAAAAAAAAAATGTTGTCTGAGATGGTTTGATAGATTCCCACCGATGTACTATGGAATTCAGTGTCACGACTCACGACGCTCTGTGTCAAGTGTCAATCCTGAATCGCCAACAAAATCCAGATCTTAGCCAAACTCAGGAAAAAGCCATACCGATAAATTATCAATTTATCATTGTTATTATTGTTGTTAATGGCAAACGACCATTTTTTTGGGGGGGGGGGGGGTGGTTATTGGAATCATATTGTCTTTTTCTGGTCATTGACGCATGGTCATAACAATACAAATTCGCTTTGAGGTTTCTCGGAGCAATGATCTATGCAGTTTTTCTTTTGGTCGTTGAAGGATCGATATAGTTGAGATTTGAGAATTTGGCTCTTGCCCAATGTATGTTAATGGGCTGGATTACGCAGCTGGCCGGCAAGGGGTCTTCGGCCTGATGATGTTGGGTTCAACCATTAGATTGGGTCAACTTCTTCAGGTTTGTGTAAATAAAATCCAATGCAGAGCAACATCACGGTCCCTTTCGCAATGAGTAAGGACCACAATCACTTCTTCCCCATCCAAATCCAAAAATCAAATATTGAAAAGAGCAGAGACTCTAACTAATACGTTTCTACAAGGTAAGCCTAAGCTGTTAGATCTTTATTTTTTGATATGGAGATCGACTAGGGTGCAATTCCAAACATTGCTGTCCAGAAGAAAATGCCAACTTATGGAAGCCTAGAGAGATGCTAGATGAGAGTTGTATTATAAAGACAATGCCACAATGGTTATTAATAAAAATGTCAAAATGAGTCAAATTTGATGGTCAATCCAAATAATAATCTAACAAAATATGAGTTGTGCTAATAAAAGTTAAGTCAGAACAATTTTTGGCCTTGCCCAACCTGACTATTGATTGGCACAAATCATGCCAGCCTGTCCTTAACCGGGCCAGCCCAGTGGCAAGAGGTTAGTGTATTTCCCATATATTTTCAACTCAATGAGCAGCACTATAAGTCCACAATTTCATCAATTTGTTTGAATATTTAAGAAACAGCCCAACAATTCTTTTGTGGCCCAATACAAACAAGACCAAACCAAGTTGCACACTCTTGACCTTGCTGCTGTTGATGGCTTGCAGCTGCCACAAAACGGTCCAATCTTGCAGCATTTCTATTCTCAAATTCAAATTGCATGGCAACGTCCTTGTTATACACGTAATGCTTATATTATAACACGTATATATTACATATTATACATTATATTATATAATTTGTATTGATATTTTATAAAAATATATATATTTATTTAATGCATTTTTAAAATATCAATAAAAATATAAAAAAACCAGGCCAACGAACTAGCCCACAGCAGAGGGTTGGGTTACACAAGCAAATTGCTGCCTCCAACAAATATCAGCCCGGCTTGAAAATTGTCTTAGCCTAAAGCGGGCTGGTTTGGCAATTGACACCTCTAGTTTTTGGTTACACAACATTGTTATTTCACAATATTTATTATGCCAAAAAAGAGAGAGAGAAAGAGTTATAACTATAACAGGCAAAATTAAATTACTCCTTCCAACTCTAGGTTGTTGTCTCTATTGTGGATTTCAACTTTGTTATTCACTTAAATTTGTAATATATAATGACAAATAACCACATATAATTCTAATTTTATCATTTAAATCAATTAAGAAATTTGAAACTTCAATACATGTGGATTTTTTCAAAAATAAAAAAACCGAAACTCCAATATAGATTTTGGATTATATCAAAACTGTAAGTTTAAAAATAGAATAAATTACACTTCCCTTCTCTGAGAAGTATTTAAAATACATTATTTTTCTCTCTATTTTAAAAAATTACATTCTCTTCCCTCAAGAAATGAAAATGTGTTATACTTTAATCGATTTTTATATTATCTATTAAAAATTCCATCAAGTTGAAGTCTCGAAGTTGCATTAGCAACCAACCAATTGGGTTGAAGTCGCAGATGTTGGCTGCTGAGCACAACGACGACGCTACTAGTGCAATTTTGTCTAATTAATTAAACTCTATTGGAAATATTACTTAAAATATTCTTAAATATTTTCTTAATTGTCCTTGACATGTACTAATAGTGCTCTCGCGTGTTCAATGAACTACACGTGCTGCTTCAATACTGCCGATTGGTGGCTGCTTTGACTTTAACCCTTCGACCTTGTTGGATTTTTTAGGAAAAACATGCAAATAGACTAAAACGTAAAATATTTTTATCTTTTAAAAGAGGAGGGTGTAATTTTTTTAAATAAAGAAAAAGACAATATAATTTAAAAATCTCTCAAAAAAGATAATGTATTTTATTCTTAAAAATATTACTGGTAAGTTATAAAGTGTAGGTTAACGACAAAGGATTTGAATAGTTATCAATATGTCATAAGTTTAAACATTCATGCTGACATTGTAAAAAATAAAAAATAAAAAATACCAACTCTCACTCCTCTAGCATAACTAAAATAGAAGAGGTGAGAGTAACGTTATCGATGGAAAATGGAAATCACCTCCATAAGTTTAATTATGCATTTATGCATATAGTGGTAGATGTTGTGCATAGTGTGTGTTTTGTTCGTACGGTTATGAGAGTAAATGCTCACAAACAGGTCATTTGAAGTTTGACCTCACTTTTTTATATATATAATACAAAGACCCCACTTAATCTGTATCATTAAATGTGTGATCTATATTAATTATGTGAATTATTATTATTTTTTAATTTAATTATATTTTTAATTTATATTTAATGTAATACAAATTTAATGATACAAAATAAAAAAAATTAATAAAGCATAAATACCTATACAAGATAAGGACACGATAGGTCCACAATACTGACACCTGAATACAGCAAAATTTAAAAATTATAAGATACAATACTAAAAATAATAAAAATAAAATAGATAGATAATTAAATTTAAAATTATACAAATAAAATAACGTATCGCAAATATTAGTTTAGGCATTCAAATATACTAGACTTAAAGAATATTTTACCACTACGAATTGATTACTTGGGATAGAGTCTTATAGTTAATATTCCTGAAAGTACAACAATCACTTCTCACTAATTACGCACTTGAAATAACAAGATTATAAGAAAGATAGCATGCAAAACAGAGGCGTTTAGCATGCTCTTAGAGCATCCACTCTCCATATAAAATACCGGTCTTAGCAGGTTGGTCCCGGTTTCTTTTTCTTTTTTCGTTATTTATTTTTTAAATCGTTTTTTAATGATAAATCAGGGTCAAGGATCCAAAACCAGAAAACTACACTCTAGCCACCCTATGAAACAGGGTGTGAGAACAATCTGAATAAAATTGAACAGCAACAAAAGAAGGGAGATGCTCAAAGTGACGCACTCCACTACTCAGAGAATGACCATGTCTTGCCAAGCCATCAACCATAGTATTGCCTTCCCTGAAAACATGCATCCAACGCACTAGCCAATCTTGTCGAGTCAGCTGCTTGATTTCATTCACGAGTCAAGCACAAGGATGAGTTGCAGCAAGCCAAGAGATTTAGCAATACACAGCCTATGCCAAATCCCCCATAACTCTGCATTCATGATGGAGCAAGAACTAAGATTACATGATAAGGCAGCAATAAACGAACCAAAATGGTCTGCTGGCTAGGATACCCCCACAAGATGCCATTTGGTGCTGAACTATAAAGGATCCATCAATATTAATTTTGTACCAACCCTCATGAAGCTCTCGCCATCTGATAGAAGAAAGTGCCAAATCTTACCTGTTATCTAGGTTTCTGGTGATAAACTTGAGTCGTTGATAAGTTTTGGCACAAAATCAACAGTAAAAGCAATATGTAGCATGGTGCTCCAAATACTTTTGGAACATTGAAAGTGTTGCCATGCAAAACGACTACTAAACCTTCTTGTTGGATAAGAAATTCAACGTGTAGTAGGAATGGGAGAAGGCTAATATGTTTTGGTGCATAGATGCACTATCTTATTTTTTTATTTTTATATTTGATAAGATTTATGTGTGAATCTAAATATATTTAAAAATTATTAGTTAAAATTTATAAAAATTATATATATATAATTATTCACAAAAAAAGTGATATAACTAAATTTATGTACAAATCTTGATATTATCAATTAAAATGTGTAAAATTTCAAATAACCAATTTTAGCTATTGAATTTTTATTTAAAAAATTTATAATTTATATCACTTAATGTATGCATGCACAAGAAATTAGTCGGTGCATATTACAAAATCTCATAGGAAAAGTAGGAACGTACAGTAACGCGTAACAAGTAGCATATAAGGTTGATAAAACAAGTTTCCAACGTGCAACAACAAATAGATAGTAGGAAGAAAGAAAATGTTTATATCAGCACCTTTTTTTTATTTTTTTTATAATTATGATTAAGTTCGAGAAAATTAAAAAAAAATAATATAATTAATGAAATAGAGAATAATATAAAATGTAATATATAAAAAAATGTGATGAAAATAGTAGGAAGAATGATAGTATATACCGATCACCAAGTGGATTGAAAATATCCAATGTGCAATGACTGATAATGAGATTAAAAAAAAAAGTTATAGTAAAAAGCAAACTTTGACATTAAAATATTAAAATAAAATATATATAAGAGATACATCATAAAGAATTAATATAATATACACATAAAAGCATATATCATAGACTGAAATAAAGATATCAATATTTTATAAGTTAATATTAGTTATTGTAAATATAATAAAATATTATTATTTATATAATCATTATAATATCTTATTTGTATTAATACAATTTTTTTAAAAAAATTAAAAGTATAAGTTAAAAATATTTAAACAATATCAAATATTGATACAATAATTATTTTAAAATATTAATACTTCATAAAAAATAATTTTTATACTCTAAAAATACTTATAAATTTCTCTAGTATTAAATTTCACGAAAACAAATTTGTGAAATGATACACGAATGAAAAGATAACAAATAAATGTCTATCGTTTTATCAGCAGTTTTTTTTTCTTTTACCTTTTTACTTTATTACATATTAATTGTCAAGCAAATTTTAACTTTCGTTAGCGGTTTTGTGAAAAACCATTTCTGAAGAATGGTAATGCTCTTCGACCAAATCAAAATTATTGGTGGGTGTGAGTCTCTGCAACTTTGGAAAGATAAGTGATTAAGTAATCTTGGAACCTTTTATCAGTCACTCAAAATGTTTAAGTTGCATTTATTACATATAATAGTAAAAAATATAATTGTATAAGATAATAAGATAAAATATGATAATATAAAGAAGTTAATAAATTTTTATATTATCAAATATTTAATACAAATAATATAAATAACTTGATGATATATGTAACTATTTAGTATAACTATACTACTTTTCACATTTTTCACCACCTCCTCCACACTAGTCATCCTAATCAATTGGATATCACAGAGACTTCAATCTCGGAATTCTTCTGGAACATGTTCTTAATTATGTCTCTACGGTCCACTTAATCAATAGGACCTACCAGAACCTTATCTCCAACCATCACCCTCCTCTTCATTTGTGACCTAGCAGAGAGACCAGCGAGAAAATCCACCGCTGTCCACAGTCCACCTGCAACCACTCTTGCTCTAGCCCTTTTCTCCAAAATTAAAATTTCAGCCCTTTCCCTATCATACAAACCTCTAATTTTCAAATTCTTCTCCTCTTTTTCTCCAATTTTCATAATCCCTTTTGCTTTTATGAAATCCTTTCGAAACCCCCCTCTTCAAGCTCGTTTTTCCTTTCTCTATGCAGAACCTCATTTTCTCCATCCCTCTCTCAATAAAACCCAATCTCCACGCTTTATAAAGCTCCATCCTCTCTCTTAACTACTTCCCTTTCTTCCCTCTTTGCGTGCTGGACAAGGGTGTCGTGTGTGGGGGTTCAGACCATAAGGATCATGAGAAGGGTGAGGCGTGGATGATAGATTTGGATCTTGGGAGCGGCGGATACGCAGCAACGATGGTCGACGGCTGCAGGTGAGACAACGTGGTGGCGATTTTCGTTTTTGTGATGGGGTCTTGGGTCTGGTGCGGTTTGGATTCAAAGGCTGGACGACAGTTTCCACATGGGGTGGTGGCTCTCATGGTCTTTGGCGGTGGAAGATTTCTAGCGTCACGCACAACTGGAACAAGGTGGTTTGATGGGACCAGTTCGTGGTTGGGGCTATGAGAGATGGGTGGTTGGGGGTGACCTGAGAGGGATGAAGTTGAGAGATTGGGTGAGAAGAGATATCTTATCAGGTCTAATCAGAGGGAGTTGGGAAGGATAGAGTAATTAGGTTAGAATAAAATAAAAAAGTTTGACTTGATTTAACTATACTATTAAGTTAAAGCACCAAATACCTTATAAGACCTGATAATATTAATTAATACTTATCAGATCTTTCTTATTCTATCTACCAAACGTAGCCTTAGTTGCATAGATAATTTTTTTTAATTTAATAATATTTATATGTAAATTTAAGTATTTAAAAAATTATTAATAAAAATTTATAAATTTTTTGTATATATAATTATTCATAAAAAATAATTTAATTAAATTTTTATATGTCTAAATATTATTAATTAAAATATATAAAAATATTTTTTTAATCTTAATTAATTAATTATTTTAATAATAAATTAATGAGTAGAAAAATTATGATTCTTCTATAAATTACTTTTTTTTATGGTCCATAAACTTTTCTCAATTACTCACCATTAAAAGATGATACAGAGAGGTCGGTAGTACAGGATTAACTACTGAAGGTCTTGTACTACAAAAGAGGTAGTACAGGACTAGCTACTGGTGCTATGCTACGGCCAAAAATCCTAACAAGAAAACATGGAAGCAAATTTAATTACTTATGTTCCGAAACTTTTTCCTGGTTATTGTTATACGTAATACGTTTTTTTTTTAAAAATTAAATACGTTAAATTTTTTTCATCATATTTTATGTAAGAAGAATATCAAATTAAGTTATATATAATTATAATATTTTTATAAAATACAATATAAATTTATAAATAGAATAAAAAAATCAAACTATTTTTTGTGAACGAATAACAAAAACATTGTTATATATCATTCAGGAAATGTTTATAATATTTCTTACATTAAAAAAAAAAAAAACATTGAGAATTTTTACGAGCTAATTCTTCATAAGCTCAATGACTTTAAAAATAAAAGAGTAAATATACACTTTAATTTTGTCAATATTTCATGAAAGAATATTTTAATTTTTTAAAAAAATTAACAAATAAGTTAGTCTTTTACATTTTTTAAATCTTATCATATTAATTATTTTCAAGAACTAAAGTATTATATCATTTTAAATTATAAAGAACTAATGTATTTATTATTTTTTGTTAAAAATTAAAATGTTATATCACGAAATATTTAAAAATTAAAATACATATTTATTAAAAAAACAATTTGTGACTTGGTCCATCAAATTTAAATTTATTAAGTGAAATTATGATAAAAGTGTTATATCACAAAATATTTAAGAATTAAAATGTATATTTACTCATAATAAAATTTGCAACTTGGTCCATCAAATTTATATTTATTATGTGAAATTATTATTTTATTTGTTGACTTGTATTATGTGAAATTAATTATGTAAAAACGATTCTGCTTAAGTTTCTGATTATACTTTTGAGATATTAGTCTCTCGTACTTATTATTAAGGGTTTTTTTACTAAACTGCCACTATTAGTAAAACTATTTATCAAAATGTCATTTTTTTTAACTATTTACCAAATTGTCATTTTTTTTAACTATTTACTAAATTGCCCTTTTTTTAACTATTTACCAAAATGCCACTGTTTTGAAACTATATACCAAATTGCCACCCTTTTGGCTGACGTGGCATTTTTTAATGTTTTCTGGCAATCGAGATGCTGCGTAGGATGGCGCGATACGTAGGAGCCAACACGCTCGACGCAACCTACGTGGATGCGCCATCCTACATGCGCATCCTGGTTGGCCCTTTACTAGAACCAAAAAACGCCACTTTTTTACGCAAATTTGTTAAAATTAAATAATTAAATAAAAATTAATTAAAATACTTAATAAATATTTATAAACGTTTATTAATGAATTCATACTAATTACGAGAATAAAATATATAATATAAAATAAAAAAAATGACAAATTGAGTATGTTAATAATATTGAATATTATTTTAGTTATTATGAAGATTTATTAATTACATAACACATATGTTTATTTTTTTGTTATTTTTTTAAATTTTTTTTAATTTATTGATCAATTTAAAAACGATTGAGGTATTAATTATTTGCTTTTAATTGTCTTTATGTAAGATTTTTAATAAATTTAAAAACAATCTAATCAAATGTAACACCCATACATATCTTATTATCAAGTTATTGAATATATTTATTTATTTTGACACAAATAATTTAAACAACATATAATAAAAATTAAATGGTATATCCTGTAGAAGAGACGTATCACTTAAATGAATTTTTCTGAGTAGGATTCGGATGATAAAGTGAGTAAGATTCGATCCGAATAATCCCTATCTCAAATTTTTAGTAATTCAATTAGTAAAAATTTCGACAGAGTTTCTAAATGTTGGATCTCCCCAAAAGCCAATGATCCTGTTTAATGCAACCAAGATTACTACAATATTTAATAAAATCCAAAACAAGGCGAAAAGCATATATAGTGTAATCTAATTAGGGTACCAAACTCACAAGAATATATTCTCAATAGTATTTTAAACAAAATCAATAAATATATTCTCTAAATGTCAATGAGATGGGCCCGCATCAGAATGCGGTAGCTTGTGAGATGGTTCGGAAGAGGGACCTGGCTGTGATGGGTATGGTGGGTAACCTGGTGGTGGGTAAGGATATGGTGGGTAACCCTGTGGTGGGTAAGGATATGAGGGGTAACTCGGTGGCGGGTATGGATACGGTGAGTAAGGGTATGGTGGGTATGGTGGGTAATATGCGGTGGTGGTGGCCGTAGTGGGCACGTAGCGCAGGTAGTAGTGAGGCCGAGTGGGGGTATGTAGCAAATGCGGTAGGATGCTTTGTGTCGTATCCGGCAAGTAGAGTGGAGTCCTCGGGATGTCGAAGTCGTGTCCGATCGCTAATCCTCTCCTCCGTCTACGCCGCGTTCCTGTTGGCTCGACTCCTCGGGCGGCCCCGAAATGTCGTCTTGGTGTGAGCCGGGACGCACTGCTCCATCGTAATGCGGTCATGCTCCCGCAATGAGTGTAGGATTTGTGTAGCAATCTCGAGCGACAAAAGTTGAACCGAGCAAATACTCGCAATGTCCGCCTAATAAACATATACAATTTATGTCATTATACTTGAATACAAAATACATATAGTCACTAACAAATTAGTAAAGAGCTTACCGCATTCCCAATAGATGCGCTTGTGGGAGAAATCCAAATACCGGTAATTCTTTTATACCAACGCATGTACTCGTAACGCGAACCGAGGGGTGCGACCAACGGGACTCCCCTAACAAGCTTCTCCCTACGACTATCCTGTGGCTATATAAACAAGCATGTGTAGCCGGCCAATCCTCATCATGCCCGCCCCGCCAATGTAACCGAGTGCAATCGTCTCGGGCGGAGCGGTCTCCGTGGAATGGGCCGGGTCAAGACCAAATCGGCGCATGACGCGGTTCGACCGGGTGCCACTCGACAATATGGAAACATATGAGAGGACACCGCCGTTATGTCCCTAGCAACCACACAAAAAAAGGTGGCAATGCTCGCCACCGCTCATCCGTGTATGGTTGCCATATAAAAAAAAATGAGATGCACAAAACATTAAGACGGCAGATATGCATAAGAAAATATATCAAAGGAATGTAAACAAAAGACATACCTCATCGTTCTTCAACTGATCGAAGAACCGACGATAATATGAAAGGACGCCAATCACAAGATCACTCAATACTTTATGCTTACGCCACCTATTTGGTAAATGAAAGTATTGCAAACGTAAGTATTTTTATTAACAAAGCATGTCATGAAAGTAATGTAAAAATATGAAATGAAATAGAAACTTACTCCCATCCTAAGGGACGTAGTTGACCACGACCAACATCGTAAAACACATCGTTCATCATGGTAATAGTGAAGGGGCAAGCCGGGGAATTGTACCACGCCCGATCGCAATAAGATGCATGCACCTCCGATCTCGCGTGCGTCATAGTCCGTAGCTTTACAAAGCTCTCTATACAGTACGCCAAAATTGCGGACTTTAACTATACTTCCCTAAGAATGAAGAAAGTCCTCCAACAATGGGAGGAACATCAAGTGCACGAGCTTACCCAATGATCGGGGCATAAGAAACCCCCAAGCAAGCGAAGTATGTAATGTCGTGCACGCCGTTGCACGTACTCATCATCATCGTCCTCAAGGACCGTAGTAACACTCGGCCGCCACGGTATGTCATGTCAATGCGTGCCCACCCACGAGCGAGGGAGTCTCATCAATCCCTAACAACCGAGCGCATAAATTGAGCCAATCGTCCCCTATGCGTAACGCCGGTGATCGCTGCGCCATCAATGGGAAGACCCGATATCATTCCGATATCCTCCAACGTAATGGTGCACTCCCTGGCCGGCATGTGAAATGTATGCGTCTCTCGGGCGCCATCTCTCAACCAACACAGAGATCGTGAGTGATCAATACCGCAATAACCCATGTGGGCAACTCCCAAGAAACAAGCTCTGTGAAGATAAGGAATAATCGGAGCGGGGGGGTCCATATGTTTCGTCTTTCGAGCACGTCTAACACGCAGTGTCGGTCCTCATGTCCCCGCCATACATGCCGGGAAACATGGTACTCCCGCAACTCCAAAATCGAGCCGTCCTCACCGGTCCGGGGTTTACACGAATGCCATCTCATCAACTGTATGCCAAACATTAACAACAATTAGTATGATCCTATTATTTTTATAATAAAATATGATATAACCATATGATAACTATACAAGAATATAATATGGAATAATTAAAGATAACACTGACAATCAACTAACATATATAGGAGAATAGTATTCGAATACAACTGCATAGATTGGTGATACAAAATAATACAACTCGTAAATACACATCATTACTAATACAAGATTCTGAAAAATGAAAATAGGTCCGAGATCAACTAGATGGGCGCAGTTGATGGCCCAGCTCCATCATCCCCCAAGGAACTCGATCCGCCGACACGACAAGTACGAGAATTATGTCCACGTTGATGGCATCTTGTACACGTCTGTCCTGGCCCTGCTTCGCGCCAATCCATCTCATTCCTAAGTCGGGTTGATTTTGGTCGACCTTTGGATCTAAGCAATGCACGTGGTGGCACCAAAGTGGCGTCGGAGCTGCAGCGCCACCATGGTTCAAATTTGACCGGTTCAAAGTCAAACTCATAGGCCCTATAAATGCTTTCCATCCTCGTAAACCCTATGAACAAGTTCGAATGGGTCAATCGCCACCGAAGCACACGCAGCAGCGCATGCGAGCAAGGATAATGCAATGCTTGAAACACCCCACAAATACACCGCCTTGCTTCCAGGTTCAAAGTATAAGAAAGTCCACCCCGTTGTGTTACAGATTAAAAGCCTCTTCAACCATGAACCTTGTGTTCTCTCTATTGACCGACGAACTTGGTGTGAACTGCCTTTGCCAGTTTACTCTCCAAGTGCTTCAATAAGTCATCACTCCAGATCTGGTTAAATTAATGGGAATAACAATATCAAACCATAAATAGATGCACGTGTGAACAACAATGTGTTTGTGGTTGTACTTAATATTGTAAAACAATATCAAACCTGGTTCAATGTCGTCAATTTCGAATTTGCCTCGTCTTCGGTTGACGAAGTATTCTACTAACTTCGTATATGTCAATTGAACCAATGCGCTTATAGGTAGATTTCTCACCCTTCAACACTCCATTAATGCACTCGACAAATTGGTAGTCATATGACCGAATCTGCGACCACCATCATACGCCAAACTCCATTTTTCTTTTGGAATTCGTTAATCCAATTTGCCATCTCCGTTGTAACTTTAAGCTTCTCTAGCCTAGCATCAAACTTTATCGCGATTGGTTCATACCCTGATACATCGAATAATTTGGGTTAGTATTACAACCTAACTATTATTAGCGACAAAAATTACAACACAAAGAGAAAATATAAAGTACCCGTGTTAATCAAAAATCTTTTCAACTCCTTGTTCTCGAAATTTGGAGTTAAAATTGGAACCAATATGCCGTATGCAGAAGACATGATATGCATTCGGAGGCTGCCATCCAAGATTTTCATTTGCCACTGATTGTAAGATGCCTCGATGTCGATCAGAGATCAAACACAAGCCCTCTTGTTGGGTTACATGCAATCTCAAGTGGGCTAAGAACCAACTCCAAGCATCCTTTGTCTCCCCCTCCACAATGGCAAATGCAATAGGCAGAGGTTTTCTGTCTCCATCTTGAGTTGTTGCAATCAACAACTTATGACGATACTTGCCATACAAATGAGTGGCATCAATCTGAATGATGGACTTACAATATCGGAAGCCAACCACACATGGTCTAAATGTCTAGAATAACCGACAAATGACTCTTTTTGAACGATCGAGTCGGTTATTCACAAAACATTCCTCGTCTTGCAACTCCACCACTGTGCCTTCCATGTCTCTCTCGCATGGTTGCTAGCCATCCGGGCAACACCTCATAAGATTTGTCCCAATCCCCAAACACATTCACAATAGCCATTTGTTTTGCCTTCCAAGCCTTTCGATATGAAACTTGGTAACCAAATTGACTTCGAATCCGTTCAATAATTAATGATACGGGTGCATCGGGTTTTGTTCGACTAACTCCAAAATGCAAGAGCAGATCAAACGAGAGTCCAACTTCCTAAGGTGATCTAATGACATAGATGGGCTTACGCAACTATGAGGTCCATTATATTTTGTAATCCGCCACGTATTCGACCTCCCCGCTTTGTATGGCTCTAAGTCTCCAACTACAACCTTCGTCGAAGTCGGGGCATTTGGCATTTAGTGAATCTTCGTGAATCGAGTCTTCAATATTGTACTCTTGATGCCCGTGAATGGAATATTGTTTGAGAGCTAACTTCACGTAATCTTTTGATGGAAATTGCAAGCCAACATAGAATTCATCACCCATGCTCCAAGTTCCACGAGTGTCTAACTCGTGCAAGTTATCGATTATCCAATGCATCCCGCTTAATTTGAGAAAACCGAGGGCATGGTGGCACAAACACGGATTCACCACGGAGGCATAAATATGGATTGAGGAGCAATCGCCAAAGGAACCTCAGAAATTTTGTTCGGCATCAAAGTTTTCTCGCCTCTATGTCGGTGTCCGAATCGTCGCCTCAAAGAATTGTTCTTCGTCTTCACTTGACTCCCATACTTGCATCTCCGACAAGTGGGTTATCGTGTTCAACCATTGCACCACCAATAAGGATCATATTGCATGACTCAACTTGATTAGACGACCAACTTGAGATTCGGTTTCACCAGGAGCTTCAAAGATGCTCTTCTTCGCCCACTTGTTTCTACCTCCACATACAACTCCATAGATGCCATGTTCGGAGTTTGACAGAAAGAATCTATCATGTACTTTTAGATCATCATCGTCTTCTATTGGAAGCCCTACCCATCTCCACGGATTGAAGCATTGCATGACACCGATAGACAACTTTTGACACATGTTGGTTTGCTTGAAGCCTCAACTTTGAATGGATCTTAGTTTTCAACCCATCCAAAGTCATGTCTACCAGTGATCACAATAGCCAGGAGAGGACTCGATACATGACACCCTCTTCACCATCATCATACATTGTCCTATCAAGTAAATATGCACATTTAGCGATTTTGTCATGTTAACTCCAATTAAAACAATAACAATTCAACACATTTGTAGAGAGATTAAACATCAATTACAATATTCAATACGCTTATTTATGTAAAAAAATTTCTAAACTCGAATATCTTAAATTAAGCTACATTTACTAATGTAAATCATGTCAAAGATATATATCCTACTAGATTACCTATAAATTAATTATCTATATAATTTAAATTACATATCATACAACTTCATTATTCATTAGTCAATACAAATATTAAACTATAATAATAATACATTATAACTAACACTAACTTAGTAAAAAAGTAATCAATAAATAATAATTAAACTATTTAACTATTGAAAGAAATACTTACATTAATGAAGGAATATAATTTAAAGTACAAACAATGATCCTCGACACCACTTCTCGTAAGAATCGAGAGACTTGAGTGTTTAGAGAAGAAATTTGTAGAGATAGTGAGAATTTAGGAAAAATATGAGAATGTCACGTACGGGGAAGGGGGTGGGAATATATATTAGGTTACGCCACCATCATTGTTGGCGTTTTGATTTTAATTACGCCATCATGCAAATACGTTTTTGGTTCAGGGCCAACCAGATCGTACGCAGTGAGATCGCATCGTAGGTAGGCTGCGCTTCTTGCATGTTAGGCGCACACGCGATGCGTGGATCGTCATCCTACGCATACAGCATCCCTACTAAAAAAACATTAAAAATGTCACGTCACCAAAAGGATGGCGGTTTGATATAGTTTGAAAATAATGGCGATTTTGGTAAATAATAAAAAAAAGGCAATTTGGTAAATAGTTAAAAAAATAGTATTTTGATAAATAATTTTACTAATAGTGGCAGTTTAGTAAAAAAGCCTATTATTAAGTGTAGATACTCTTTCAAAAAAAATTGTGTAAAAATAAAATATCACCTTGGTGAAACTTCCCTTTCAGTAAAACACCTGCATATCAGCCCAGAACTTCGCCGGCGTCAGCGGCAGTGGTCTCACAATGGCCGAGTCCAACGGAGTCGTCGTCCTTGGCATCTGCTGCGGCCTCCAGCTCCTCGTCCAGCGCCTCAGCCACAAGCATGGCTTGGGAAGGAGTGAATGAAACATGAATGGTCTTACCCAGCAGCAGTTCTAGCTCACCCGCTTTGTTTGGATCTATTTTCTGCCACTCTTCTTCACTTTCCTCCCTGGGTTTCATCACAAGCCACTTGGAACCAACACCCATTACCTTTCTATCCTCCCAAGTAAACATTTTGCAACATCCCAAACAACGCCCACAACAACATACTCTTTCTCAAACAAAACAAAAACTAAACTAAAAAAAAAAAGGAGCTTTTTTTCCTTTTTTTTTTCTACATAGAAATAAAATAGAAAGAAAAATAAAATAAGAACAGCCCAGAAAATCTAAAACTCAACATCATCTTTTCTGTTCATGTCGAAACACTGCAGAAACTGTGTCTGGGTGTGCATTACGACTTCCATTGCTGAACTGGGATTTGTTTGGGGACAATCACAGTGGCCGTTGATAACGGTGACTTTGTGTTGGTGATGAATCTCGGTGTTTCCGATGAATCTCTACAATACACTTGTAAGACCAAGGACTTGTGAGCAATTAAAACAAAATACAATTAAAAAAAGAATAAAACTTGTTGCAATTGGTTATAATTAGTCAAAGGTGTGGATTATCTATACCCCAAACATAATATGAAGTATGTTAAACGCTTCATACCATTTAATATTAAAGATGAAATTTTTTTATTGTATTTGGGGATATTCCTAGGGATTACTCTATTTGAAAATTTAAATTTAGAGAATTTTTTTTACGGAAAATAGAAATAAAAATCTCTCCGAGATAAATGTTGGATGGGAACAAGAATCATATATTTTGTCTTACAGGATTCTCGTCTCGAATGAATTTTAAATTATTATGATTGATTATATCATATATATATATATATATATATATATATATTTGTATTTTTTAATAATTTTTTTATTTTTATATTAATTTAAAATTAAAAAATAAAAATATATCACTTTGTATTAATTTGTAATTTTAATTTATTGATATTATTGACTTAAATTAAAATTGTTTATAATTATATATATATATTAATTTTTTTAAATTTTTAAATTAATATTAAAATTCTCACAAGTCTCTGCTTTCCCATAGAGAATGGAGACGGAGAAAATTTTTCTCTTAAAGGTATGTTTGGGAGTTGGGGTTTTGGAAGAAAAGGGAAGGGATGACTTATTGTTTAATTTGAATAAACACTCTTTATATTGAGATTTTTTAAAATGAAAGATAATCATATAACCTTTTAATTATCCTTTATTCATTTTTACAAATATTTTATAATTATATTAATTTAAAAATAAAAAATAAGTCTTCTCCTTCCTTTTTCTCCAGTATCCTCCATCCAAACATACCATAAGGGATCGAGGATGGAGATGGAAGAAAATTAAGGAGGTAGAGACATAGAGTACTCCCCCCACCCTACGCGAATACTATTCTTATTTAATATTACATTAATTATATAATTATTATTAATTTTCACTTTAATAATTTTTTTAATATTATAATTAAAGTGATACATGTTAAATAATACAAAAAAATCTTATTTTAATAACACTTCATCTTCTTGCGAGATTACCAACTCCCAGTGCCCACCTATATCCGTCAAATCCACTAGTATTCGGTTTCATTATTCGTTTAATTAAAATATATCTAATTTTATTTAATTTATTTATAAAATTATTTTATATGTCATGAAAATATTACAATTACATACAAAATAATTTGATATTTTTCTCATATTAACATATAACATAAATATAATATACATATTTTAATATACATAACATATTTCTCATCTATTTTACAATTGCTCTACCAGAAAGTCCTAACGCTTTTATCTTTTCAAATAATCTAGTTCTTGGTATTAAAGCTCATCGCATTAAGGAAGATATATGCAGAATGATTTTCTATTTCTAATTAAAGGTTATTTACAATACACAAATATTTTCATAAGATTTATAATATAATTTTTAGATAACTTTTTATGATGAATTGATAAATGAGCTTCCTTGAATTTTATAAAATACAATATAAATAAAAATTAGAAAATAAAAAACATATAGAATTATTAAGTTTTATATATGTAAATTTTAAAAAACATTAATAAGACCTTATCTAAATTTTATTATTGTACAATGCAATCCAGACGATTTATTAACTATTTTCTTTTAAAATAAGTTTGTTCAGTATGTGCAGTTATTACAAATTTATTGGTCTATTAATAGTTTGTTTTGAAAAAAGACAAACCATAACAAAACTATTGTGAATTGAGATGATAAATATAAAAAATTAAAATAAAAAATATAGATTTAAAATCATATTCGTATATCGACGATGAGATACATATCTTTGAGATTTAACAATGAATTTATAAGAGCGTTTTAGGATTTATATAATGTAGTTATTTAATATTAATATCCGTTAGAAATTGTGATATCTTTTAACTAATTTATCTATTTATATGGGATAATTAAAGTAGTCATCCGCCACATGCAAAATATGCATGTTTTAAAACACTTCCCCTTAGATGACTATACACTATGAATATGCCTCATTAAAACATTGTTTAAGAAAAATCCAGTGAGACAAAAGCTTAGTGAAGGAAAAAAAGTACAATATTCACAGGTAACTTCCCCTCAAAATATAATCAATTATGAAATGTCCTTAAGTTGACGCATTCTAATGTTATGCATATGCTTTTTAAAAATTAAAGTTGGTAATGCCTTTGTGAATAGATTAGCAGGGTTGTCACATAAGCGAATTTTGCCAATATCAACATCACATTTCTTTAGGAGTTCATGAGTGTAAAATTTTTTTGGTGAAATGTGTTTAGTTCTATCACCCTTTATGTAGCTTCCTTTGATTTGTGCAATACATGCTACATTATCCTTGTACAATATTATTGGCTCATCATTTTCTTTTAATAAGCTACATGCTCTTTTAACGTGTTGGATCATAGTTTTCAACCATATACACTCACGACTTACTTAATGATCAATATTTCTGAATGGTTTGATGAGGTAGCAGTGATTGTTTGCTTTACAAACCATCATGAGATAGCAGTATTTCCACATGTGAACACAAAATCTGTTGGTGACCAAGCTTTATGTGGATCAGAAAGATAACCAACATCAACATATCCTACCAATTTTGACTTTTCTCCCTTTGGGTAAAACAAACCCATATCAAATGTGCCACATAGATAACGAAGAACATGTTTTACTCCATTCTAATGTCTTCGAGTTAATGCAAAACTAAACCTTACTAGCAAATTGATTGCAAAAGCTATATCGGGTCTAGTTCTATTTGTAAGGAACAAAAGTACTCCTATTGCACTAAGATATGGTACTTCAGGACCAAGAATTTCTTCATCATCTTCTCGTGGATGAAAAGGACATTTTTTTACATCAAGTGAACGAACAACCATTGGGGAGTTTAATGGATAAGATTTATCCATATAAAATTATTTTAAGATTTTTTTATATAAGATGATTGTTGCACAAGAATTCTACTTGCCATATGTTCAACTTGAAACTCAAGACAAAACTTTATCTTTCAAAGATCCTTCATTTCAAATTCCTTCTTGAGGTAATCTGCAGTCTCAGAGATCTCTTCTGGAGTTCCTACTATGTTTAAATCATCAATATAAACTGCGACTATAGCAAATCCAGAATTCATTTTCTTGATAAAAACACAAAGACAAACATGATTATTTTCATATCCATTTTTTAATAAATATTCACTTAAACGATTATACCACATGCGTCCAGATTACTTTAACCCATACAAGGATTTTTGAAGTTTAACAGAGTATATGTGTTGAGGTTTTGAATTATATGCTTCAGGCATCTTAATTCCTTCAGGGATTTTCATATATATGTCATTATCCAATGATCTATGTAAATAAGATGTCACAACGTCCATTAGACGTATGTCAAGTCCTTCAGAGACTGTCAAACTAATAAAAAATCTAAAAGTAATTGCATCCATAACAGGGGAGTAAGTTTCTTTATAATCTATACCAGACCTTTGTGAGAAGCCTTGTACTACAAGTCGTGTCTTGTATCTCATAATTTCATTTAGATCATTTCTTTTCCTCACAAAGACCCATTTATACTCAACGAGTTTGACATTTTCAGGTGTCTAAACTACTGGTCCAAATACATTATGTTTGGCTAAAGAATTTAACTCAGCTTGTAGTGCTTCTTTCCATTTTTGTCAATCATTTCGATGTTAATATTCTTCTACATTTTGAGGCTTAAGCTCATTATCATTGATAATTTCAGAAACAATTGCATATGCAAAAACATTATCAACAACAACTTTATTTCTTCCCCTCATATTTCTATATTTTAATGACATCTCATAATTTACTAGTACCAGAACCACTTATGGGGTTACTTCCCTAGAATTATGAGGTTGTTGATATATATTGCTTTTGACCTCTTCAAGAATGTCAATAACCTCTTCTAGAGCATCATTTTGAAGGTTTTTCATTTCTTTCCTTTTTCGAGGAACAATATCCTTTGCACCAATAGGTTTACTATACTTCTTGCGTGTTTTAGATTCATTGGCTACCATACCCACAGGATGTCCTGCAGGGAAAAAATTAATTGTGCATGAGTATTTGCAGCTAGAACATGTGATTTAGTGGCCTTTTGGGTGTCAACAAAAATATCTGAAAATTGATTTGCGACATTCTGTAAATGAATTATTCTTTGAACTTCAAGTTCACATTGATTTGTGCGTGCATCAAGATTAGACAATATTGGTATGTTCTAATAAATTTCTTGTACTTTGGACCCTTTACCTTTTTCTTTCCCTAATGACAGGAAAGTTGACTTATCAAATTGACAATCTAAGAATCTTGCTCTAAAAAGATCACCAATTAAAAGTTCAAGATATCTAATGATAAATGGGGAGCCAAAACCAACATAAATACCAAGGCGACGTTGGGGGCCCATCTTAGTTCATTGAGGGGGTGCAATAGGAACATAAACGGCACAACCAAAAATCCTAATATGAGATATATTAGGTTGTTGATCAAACATAAGTTATAAAGATGAAAACTTATGATATGCAGATGGTAGGATGCGAACCAAAGATGCAGCATGAACTATAGCATGTCCCCAAGCATATGCAGGAAGTTTTGATTTCATAAGCATAGGTCTAGCAATAAATTGCAAAAACTTAATAAAAGATTTAGCTAATCCATTTTGAGTATGAACATGTGCAATGGAATGTTCAAAACTAATTCCCATTGACATGCAATAATCAGAAAAGGCTTTTGAAGTAAACTCACCTGCATTATCTAAACGAACTGACTTGATAGGATGGTCAGGAAAACTTGATCTTACCTTTATGATTTAGGCAAGAAATTTAGCAAAAACAACATTACAAGTTGAAAGCAAACAAACATGTGACCATCGAGTGAAAGCATCAATTAAAACTATGAAATACAGAAATGGTCCACAAGATGGATGGATTGGGCCACAAATGTTGCCTTGTATTCTTTGTAGAAAATCAAGAAACTCCAAAGATAATTTAGATAGGGAAGATCAAACAATTAATTTATCTTGAGCACAAGGAGTACAAAAATAATGATTCGGTAGAAGAATTTTTTGATCCTTTAAATGATGTCTATGTGTATTTTTAATAATACGTCGCATCATAGTTGAACCTGGATGGCCAAGACGATCATACCAAAATATAAAAGTTTTAGGATCTGAGCACTTCGGGTGCATATAATTTGACTCAACCACCTTTATTTTTATAAAATATTATCCAAATGAGAAACTTGGAAGTTTCTCTAATATAAACTTCTAGTTCGAAATTGTAGAGGTGATATATAGATATTCTACATGTTCCTCATTTTTTGTTTCAACATAATACCCATTGAGACGTATATATTTAAAACTTAGTAGATTTCTTCGGGATCTATTAGAATACAACACATCATCAATATACAATTTTGTCCCATTTGGAAACATAATTTGGACTCTTCTAGAGCTTTCAATTACATTTGCATAATCAAATATGGTATTAACATTAATTTTAGCTAATGTCAATTGTAAGGAATATTTTTTATTATGAAGAATGGCATGAGTTGTGCCACTGTCCACTAAACATATGTCATCCTCCATTATATCAAGTTTATTTTGTATTATTTAGCATAAAAATATATTTGTAAGAATTAGAAAGAGACAGCAAACAAGAAATATGTAAATCATTGATATTCATATTATAAATAAAACTTTAATGAAAAATTACAAATGATAAACTTCAAAATAACATAAGCATAAACTTAACATAAACATAAATATTTTTCAATAGTAGACATTTACATCCCTAATCAAATGATCAATCTTGCCATTATGGTCTTCAAAAAAATCAGAAATATCAAAATCAACATTCATAGGAGACGCATTATCATAAGTAAGACCAACAGATTCATAAAAATTCACTTTAACATTTTTTTTTCTTTTTCTTTTAGTGATGCCTTGTAAAGTTTAACTAGGTGTTTTGGAGTGCAACATATGCGAAACCAATGACCTTTTGTTCCACATCTGTAATAAATATTGTCATTATTTTACTCTTTTTCAAGATTTATCTCATTTTGGACTCATTTCTTTTGATTCCTTTCAGCACCTTTGCTTTCAAAGCTTTGAGGATGATTAGCACGGGTCTAATAATTTTTCCTACCACGCCACCTTTTATTACCACAGCCTCGTCCACAACCTTGAGAAAATGTCACATTCACTTCAGGGAATGATGCTGAGCCAGTTGGACAAGATTGATGGTTTTTAATCAAAAGCTCATTATTTTGTTCAGTCATAAGTAAATAAGAAATTAGTTCATAATATTTTGTGAATCTATGCTCTCGATACTGCTGTTGCAGGAGCACATTCGAGGCATGAAAAGTAGAATATGTTTTTTCTAACATATCTTCATCAATAATTTTTTCTCCACATAATTTTAATTGAGAGCTAATCTTAAACAATGCTGAATTATATTCACTTACGGTTTTAAAATCTTGCAGACATAAATGAATCCAATCATAGCTAACTTTTGGAAGAATCACAATTTTTTGGTGTTCATATCTCTCATTCAAATTATTCCAAATGACTAATGAGTCCTTAATAGTAAGGTACTCTGTTTTCAATTCTTCGTGCAAATGGTGTCAAAGGAAAATCATTACTTTTGCGCAATCCTACAGGGATACTTGGTTTCCTTCTTTTATAGTATTCCCAATATTCATAGTATTAAGATGAATCTCAGCATCAAGTACCCATGATAAGTAATTTCTTTCAGAAATATCAAAAGCAACGAATTCAAGTTTCGTGAGATTTGACATTCTAAAAACACTTAAAAAAAATAAAAATTAGATGGATAACTAAGAATTTAAACAATAAAAATACTTTGATCATTCAACAAATGATATATGCATAACACATGTTAAAGAAAATAATTTCTTACCTTGATATATAAAAAGAAACTTGGAGGATTTAGCTACAGCGTAGAGACTTGATCGTACTGATAACGTGTTATAAATAGAGAAGAGAAATATAGAAAGATCAAGATAATAAAATATACACTCAAAATCTTATTCTGTATATCATATGAGATACATATATTTGAAATCTGATAAAGTATTTATAAGAGTGTTTTAGGGTTTATACAATGTAGTTATTTAAGATTAGTATCTATTAGAGATTATGATCTCTTTAACTAATTTTTCTATTTATGTGGGATAATTAAAGTAGTCATCCATCACATGTAAAATATGCATGTTTTACAACAAAAACTCATTATTGCCACTTTCCTTTTCTTTACTTTAGGATAAACTTTATTGTGAGTTAATACGCTTAATAAATCTGAGGGGCAATCTCCCAAAGAACAGGGCGTTTCGAACTAGAGACTGTAGACTGCGTGATGCATCAAACTAGCATTGTTACAAGGAAACGTTTAACATACACTAACATGTCAAAATCATTGATTTAAGATAAAATTAAATTAATGGTTAATATTAATGACGTATAACTTAAAATATAGGTCTCATTTTATTTTATTTTATTTTATTATTATAAATTGCTATACATAAAAGAAATTTTATATATTTTAATTGGTAATATTAAGTATGTACACTTAGGTCTACAAACAGGAAATTTGGACTATTTATCTTCTTTTTTATCATAGATAATTGTGTATATAAATAATTCTATAAATTTTAATTATTAATATTTACACACACTTTTTTACCACAAATAATTAATTGTATAGACAAAAAAAATTATAAATTTTAATTAATAATATTTATATACACAACTGAACTGATAAAGAAAAAAAAAATGAATTTAAAAAAGTAATTATGACATAATAATAATGGATAAAAATTGTTGGTGTATGAGTACACCTGGTGGAGGACAAACCGCCCCTTGTGACTAGGGTTTGCCAAGGGTTCAATACCACAAGTTGGGGTTGTTTAATAAGCATTGATCATTGGCCAAATTAGATCTATGGTTCACATTAATTATCTATAGCCCATTAAATTTTATATAGGAAATTCTACAAAATTCAACTGATAATATTTACATATGTTCATATCTACATATATATCCAATTAAATAAAAAAATGACAAATTAAAAAAAAAACCTGGCAACAGGTGTTTGAAAGTAAAAATGCTTGTTGTATATATCCATCCCACAACCTATGTTAAACGCCTCCGTTTGCTAGGGCCTATGATGCCATGTTCCATATCATTATC
This sequence comes from Ormosia semicastrata, assembly GCA_029884595.1. Lineage (NCBI taxonomy): Eukaryota > Viridiplantae > Streptophyta > Magnoliopsida > Fabales > Fabaceae > Ormosia > Ormosia semicastrata. Next base: position 6,574,054 of record JAQQTO010000046.1, on the reverse strand, counting down.
ATTAGTCTAATGTATGGCAGGGACATTATTGTATATAATTGAAAATATATGCTAACGAAGTTGTAATTCAATTCATATTCAATTAAATATTTATACTTTGAATGTAACAAAGACAAATAAATAAATAAATAATGTCAGATAAAAAAAGGACAAATAAATAAATGCTTTTGGGTCTTTATTTTTTTGTCGTGATTATGGGTGAAAAAAAGAATTATAGAAAAATATATTTATTTTAATTTTTTATATTAGTAATAATCATTATATTATTTTTAAATTAATGATAAGGGAAAAATCCAGGTTTTCGCTAACTAATATTTTTAAAGCATTAATTAAAAATGCGTAAAAAATGAAAACACACACACATTCATTTAGTATATAGTTGATATTGACTAATCCTATAGTTTATGTTGTATATTTATTTGGTATATATATAGTTAATCATTTATTTTATCTAATTAGTATATATAGCCTTATTAAGTACTCAATGAATCAATTTGTTGCCTAATGTTTCCTTTATGCTAATTTCATAAAAGAGAATTGTTTTCATCTACCATATATTTTAAAATTTTTAAAATTATTTATTAAATAATTTGAAGACAATTTAAAGTATTAACAATATAAAAAGGGAAGAAAATGTTCCTGCTAAATGCGGCTATATTTAAGAGTTACGCATTGTTTTATTTATTAACGAATAAAAACTATATAATCCTACCAAGTCCAAGAGCGCTGCTAGTTGTTGTTTTTTTTTCTCCTTATTAAAAAAAAATTTGCTCACTCCTAAGATACTGTTGCATATATAATTTTTTTAAGAAAAATATATTTTTGCATAGACTAATTTCTGTTTGAGTATCTCATGACGTGATGCTAATCACAGATGTTTTAGTGAGATTCAAACTTTCGATATAAAAAAAACAAGATTGAAATTTTTGTATTGTAAATAATATTTGTACACATAAAATTTAAGTTGTTAAAAGAATCACACGTTCAATCATTAATTGAAAGTTTATCAAAAAGAAAATCATCAATTGAAATTTGAAACGTAGCATTCCTTACAATGTTTTAAAAATTAGATCAAATTAGCCAGTTAAATTAATTAGACTATGAATTGATCATAACTCTAATTCAAGTATTTTTTAATTTAATTATAATTTAATTATGATTCAACTACAAATTTAATCAATTCAATCAATTGAATCATGATCCAAAGAACTTATCAATTCAATCTCCATATCAGTTTTAAAACATTGATTCCTTGTCAGTCAAAATGATTGGATACGCTTCACATTAGTCTCTACCTCAGTTCGGCAATTCTAGAGCCTTGTGATTGTTGGCCTGTATTAGGATTGTTCGTATATTAAATTATATCAGTTTTGAGGAAAAAATTATCTGATCTGATATAATTAATTTTTTTAATTTTATCATCTAATTAATTTAGTTCAAGATATAAATTCAATCCAATCTAGTCAAATCTAAATCGATTTGTATTAAATCAGTTTTTTGATTTTTTGTTATAATTTTCTTTGCATAAATTCAACAAAATATAGAAATTTAAATTTATTAAAATACATCAAATATAAGTTTGAACTAATTCATCAAAGTATAATAAATATAAGTTTAAATTTATCAAAATATAAATCTAAATTATAAATATAAGTCTAAATTAATTGTTAACACTACAATAAATGTCTAAATTTAAGAGAGATAATTAACTTTGATTTGGAGAATAGTAAAAAAATTAAAAATAAGTATAGGTTACATAAGAATTTTATAGGTAAAATATTGTTTTTTAAAAATGTATATAAAATTTTGGTTCGTTTTGAATGGAATTGGTTTTCAAATTTGGATTTGAAATTCAATCCAACCCAACTAATTTTTTTGGTCTTTTATTATTTTGGTTTTTTTTTATTTTAGATTTTTTGGCTTGATTTTTTTAATTTTAATTGGATTGGTTCAATTTTAAAATTCCTTGCCTGTATTGTTGGGACCCCATCTTGTTCAAATCTAATTACAAAATATCCAACTGCCTATATGGTTCTAAACAGTATTTTAAAAATCGATCGAATATTGAATTGATTGTATTGTGAACTGGTCACTTCATTAGTTCTAATTCACCTAAATTAATTGTTAATCCTATAATAAATGTCCAAATTCAAGAAGGACAATTAACTTTAGTTTGAGGAATAGTAAGAAAGTTTAAAATAAATATAAGTTATATATGAATTTTCTAGGTAAAATATTATCTTTAAAAATGTATATAAATTTTTGGTTCAATTTGAATGGAGTTAATTTTCAAATTTGAATCCGAAATTCAATCCAATCCAACTAATTTTTTTAGTTTTTTTTATTTTCAATTTTTCGGCTTGAATTTTTCAATTTTAATTGGATTGGTTCAATTTAAAATATTCTTTGCTTGTATTGATTGGTACCCCATCTTGTGCCTCAAAGGGAGAAATTTTAAAGTATTCTACTTTAATATCTTGAAAGATCTTGTAATTGTTCAGATTTAATTACAAAATATCCAACTGCCTATATGATTCTAAGCAGTGTTTTAAAAATTGATTGAATCAAACTAGTTGAATTAGTTGAACCATGAACTGGTTACTCTACTAATTTTAAATCACTCAAAAAATTGGATAAGCAGTTTAACAGTCAAAAACCAATAAAAAATTACAAAATTCAGTAAAAGTCAATAAACCAACTGATTAATTGAACCATTTGTTGAACTTGTCAATTTTTAATTTTCAATCTTTAACTGATTTTATTATATAAAAAAAGAAAAAAAACTTATATGATTATAATATTAACAAACCATTTAAACCAGTTAAATCGATTAAATCATGAACTATTTATTTCACTAATATTCAACCGGTAGTGATACAATGGTTCAACCGGTTTTAACATCAATTTTAAGGTTTGCATATCACAATTTGATTAGAATATTATAATACTCTCCAAAGGAACCAGGCGAAATAATTACATAACCAGAGTAATGAACCCAAAGGCAAAGGATACGAATGAAACAACATATCCCTGCAGATTCTAACGGAGTGACTTTTGAAACTTTTTAAAAGGACTAAAATAACCTCCAATGTAAAAAAAAAAGACTAAAAAAACAAATAATAGTTAAAAGAAAAAATTAAATAAAAAAATAGAGAAAGGGATAAAAATTTATTTTCATCAAGATATTAATATATATGCTGTAATAAATTGTTCTAATATTTAAATTAAACAAATTAACATTAATTACAGATGAAAAAAAAAACTTTATAAGCGCAATAAATACGCAATTGTTAATGGTGAAAATAAGTATTGAAGTATTTTTTAAGAGTTCTAAAAGAGTATAGAAAAAACACTCTTTAAAGTGAGCTTGTTTCAATATTGAAAAAGTAAGAATGTCAAACTAATCATAACTTAAATCCAAAAATTTTATATAATATTATTTCTGGTAAATATGAGTTAGGGGAATGAGGGCATAATTTGTATAGTGACACAGTAGTAATGAGTTGTGTTTCTTAAAAAGATGTATGTTTGAAATAAAGTTCATGAAAGAAGGGCTATACCGTTTCATTCTTGGCTTCAAGAAAATTGAGATCAGAGAACGAGCTGGGCTCATCCAAGATTCCAAGGCATGGGGGCATAATATCTTCATATATAAATTGTACAAGGGGCTTAATATGTCATGGGAGGACTTGTTGGACCAGATTTCCTGCCCCACTTGCAATACATGTGTAATTGGCTTAGTAAGTAACACAGCCGAGTAGGTAGATCGCAAAGTCAGTAGCAATGAGCTAATCCCACTGATTTTTTTACTTTTTTTTCCCCCTTTTATGCTGCAAGTGGGTGGCAATATCAACATGATGTCAAATAAATACGTAGAAATTCTTAGTTACACATAATTGTATCATGTTATTTTTACACACATTCACAAAAAATTAAAAAGAGAATATAATTTTTTATGATAAGTGAGTTTAGAGGATTCCATTTTTTTTTAATTTTTTATGAGTGTGTGTAAAGATGACATGATATAATTATGTGTAATTAAGAATCTCTCATAAACACGATTAAGCTGGAAAAAGCCTCTTGAAATGTTGGCTTTTTTCAAACGGTTCATCGTGTCACTGGTTGGGACTTGGGGTAGACGCTGCAAATTATCCTCGGAGATGAATAACTGCCTTTTAATTCAATTATCTTTTTTATTTACTTTTAATTCAATTATCTGGGATCCAGTGCACTGTGAACTTTCCCATTTCAAGCAACAATATTAATTTTGACAAAATAGAACGTCAACTTTACCTAATCTTAAACACTCCCTTAACACATATTATTAAGCCATGGAAATAGTTATCAGAGAGCACAAAGAATGAGAGAAAAGAAGATTTCTCGTTTCTTAATATGAATCAATACACTATTAACTTTACATCACTATTGCTCTTTATATATAAGTCATAAGAGGAAGGTTTGTTCTAACTAACTAACTAACAGCCAGTATAATAACAATAATTAGGCAATGATCATTTTAATTTAACCACTGGTAATACTCTCCCACAAGCTGGACTATGGAGATCATGAAGGCCAAGCTTGGAAATCAAAGATGTGAAGGAGGGAAACAGGAGAGGTTTGGTGAGCACATTTGCGAGTTGAGCAGAAGAAGGAACCGGTAGTAAGTGTATGAGCCTGTTTTGAATCTTCTCACGAACCACATGGCAGTCGATCTCGATGTGTTTGGTTCGTTCATGGAATGTGGGATTGTGGGCTAAGTAGATGGCGGATTTGTTGTCACAATACACAGATGCAGGTTGCTGAAGTAGAGTGCATAAGTCATCAAAGAGGAATTGTAACCATTGGAGTTCACAAACAAGGCTGGCGAGGGCGCGATATTCTGCCTCAGAACTGGAACGAGACACGGTGGATTGTTTCTTGGACTTTCATGTGATGAGAGAAGAGCTAAGGAACACACAATAGCCAGAAACAGATCTCCTTGTAGCTGGGCAGCTAGCCCAATTTGAGTCTGCCAAACCAGAAAGTTTGAGGTCTGAAGTGGCAGAATAGAAGAGACTTTTAGCTGGAGAACTCTTGAGGTATTGAAGGATCTGGGTGGTAGCCTGAAAATGGACCTCCTTGGGCTGGGAGACATGTTGACTTAATTGTTGGACAGCAAAGGCAATGTCAGGCCGAGTAGTGGTCAAGTAAAGGAGCCTCCCAATAAGTCTTCTATAGGCTGATTCATCATGAAAGGGAGCAAAATCTACAGTGTGCAGTTTAAGGCAAGGATCATAAGGAGTGAGAGAGGGCTTGGCAGCAAGGGTGCCAGTGTCTTCAAGTAGTTCAAGTGTGTACTTGCGTTGGTTGATCAAAATGCCACTTTTGGACCGTGCAACCTCAAGGCCAAGGAAAAATCTAAGAGAGCCAAGATCCTTAATTTTAAAACTGATATCCAGGAATCTTTTAACATGTTGAATCTCTACCTGATCATTTCTAGCTAGAACTATGTCATCAACATAGACTAGGAGGGCAGTAAAGTGATTGGCATGAGTTTTAGTAAAGAGGGAATGATCAGCAGATGAGTGTTTGTAGCCAAGAGTAAGAAGAGCAGTAGACAGTTTGGAGTACCATTGTCGGCTTGCCTACTTCAAGCCATAGAGGGATTTGTGCAATTTGCACACTTTGGTGGATCTAGTTTCTGAATTTGTAGCCTTAACACCAAGGGGAAGAGACATGTAAACCTCCTCATTAAGATCTCCATGCAAAAATGCATTATTGACATCAAGTTGTTCGAGGAACCACCCTTTTATGGCAGCCAAGGCAAGTAAAGTTCTCACAGTTGTCAATTTGGCAACTAGAGAAAAGGTATCAAAGTAGTCAACTCCTTCCAATTGAGTGTAGCCTTTTGCCACTAAGTGGACTTTGTATCTTTCAATTGAGCCATCTGCATGATGTTTAACTTTATAAACCCATTTGCATCCAATGGGAATCTTGCCTGGGGGTAAATTAATGATGGACTAGGTATTAGTGGCATCAAGAGCAGCCAGTTCAGTTTTCATAGCATCTTTCCAACAGTCAAACTTGCAAGTCTAGTTATAGGTTCTAGGTTCAGGGGAAGATGTAACATCTAGGCAGAAGTGTTTGTAGGAAGGAGTGCAGTGATTATAGGTTAAAACAGAAGATAAAGGAAAAAGAGAATTACCTGAGGATGATTTAGTTGCAGAGGATATAAGAAGACTGCAGTGATAGTCTTCAAGATAAATAGGCTTGCTTCTGTTTCTATTTGAATGTCTGGAGGGGGCAGGAATGATAGGAACAGGGATAGTGGTAGTAGGAGCAGGTATATGTGGAGATGTATTAAAGGTAGGATGAGGTACATCGAGTGTATGGTCAAGTTCAGAATTGTCAAGGCTAACATAAGGAGTAGTAGTGACAGGGTGAGGTGTGGTAGATAGTTTGCAAAAAGGAAAAATGGTTTCATAAAAGATAACATTCCTAGAAATGATGAATGCATGAGTGGCAATGTCATAGAGTAGGTAACCTTTGGTACCATCTCTGTATCCAAGGAAGACAGTTTTGCTTGCCCTTGGTTGGAATTTTGTTCTGTGATTTTGTATGGTGGTTGATGCATATGCAAGGCAGCCAAAGGTTTTTAAATGTAATAGAGGTGGTGGCTGTTGAAAAAGAAGTTCATAAGGTGATTTATTTTGTAAAAGGGGTATGGGAATTCTGTTTATTAAATGGACAACATGTTGAATTGAGAAGTGCAAAAAATTAGAAGGCAATTGAGCTTGGAAAGAGAGAGCTCTAGCAACATTGAGTATATGTTGATGTTTCCTCTCAGCAATGCCATTTTGTTGAGGGGACAACATAAGATCTTTGGTGGAGAATTCCTTTAGCAAGATAAAAATCATGCATAAGGAATTCAGTACCATTGTCACTTCTGAAATATTTAAGTTTCTTATCAAATTGAGTTTCAATGAAAGAAATGAAATTGATGAGATGTTGTCTTGTTTCACTTTTAAATTTCATGAGAATAATCCAGGTAAATCTAATGTAATCATTAACAAGTGTAAGAAAATACTGATGTCCAGAAATGGATGGGGTGGCATAAGGACCCCATATGTCAGCATGCAGTAAATCAAAAATGTGATGAGAACATGAAATGTTGTTGGGATAAGGAAGTCTCTTTTGTTTGGCAAAATGACAAATGTCACATGGAAAATTATGATTTGAGTAAGGTACAAAGGGAAAGTGTAAAGAAATACATTTGTGTATAGAATCTGAAACATGGCTTAGCCTATTGTGCCATATCAGGGCAGAATCATTATTTTTGTGTTTAGAAACAGAATTACAAACAGAATCAGAAGCCAGTGAGTGACCTGAAGAAGAAGCTTGAAACACAAACAGTCCTCCATGATTCTCAGCTGTACCAATCATCCTCTGGTTTGAATTCTGCACAATAGGACATTTATTAAGATATAAACATATATGACAATCTAAAGAATTAAGAAGTGTAGTAGCAGAAATAAGGTTGACATTAAAGTTGGGTAGGAAGTAGACATTATGTATGGTAATGGATGGAGATAGGCGTACAGTGCCTAATATTGTGGAGGTGGTTTTATGGCCATCTGGTAAGGACATGGAAAAGGGTGGTATATGTTGGTAAGTGGTAAAATTATGTAGGGAGTGGGTTTTATGGTCGGTGGCCCCTGTATCTAGGACCCAAAGGACAGAATTCTTACCAAGAAAAGGAGAGGAAGTGGAATTTAGGGCAAGTTGAGAGGTGATGGAGTTAATGGATGGTGAAGCTTGCATGTGTGGCTGCTGAAGGAGCTGTAAAATCTGCTGGTACTGCTCTTAAATGAGATTCAAGGAAGGAAGATCAGGTTGAGTAGCTGCAGGAGTGTATTCAGGTGTAAAATTCTATTGAATATCATCATTAGTGATGCACACTTTTTAATTGTTGCATTGCAAACCCAAGTGCAGGTTGTCTCAAGTAATAAATTTCTCGGTGAGTCCGAGGTCTATCCACAGGGAATTGTTGAAGATTAAGGTGAAGTAAATATTTTATTACTACGATAAAAATTATTTACTTGGATAAAAAGATCCACTCTTGGTAAATAAAAGAAAAGTAAGATTAATTCCTTTTATAACTCAATTAGAATCCTCGCAACATGGAGGTTCCAATCGAAAAATACAACGTTAAAAGTCCATTAAAATAATATACGTAATTATATTATGTTTTCTTTAATCATTAATATCATCACTCATAAATGGGATCAAGCATTCACTGTGCAAATATTTTGTCTATAATAAATCAAGATCTCCACTTTACAAGGAGAATTTCTAACACTACCACTTGTAAATGGGTTAAAGCATTCACTGTGTCAATATTTTGTCTACAATAAATTAAGAACTCCACTTTACAAGGAGCGTTTCTAAATTGATTGGAAACAAAATACAATACGAAATAAAATAATATACGTAATTATATTATATTTCCTTTAATTATTACCACCACTTGTAAATGGGTTAAAGCATTTACTGTGCCAATATTTTGTCTACAATAAATCAAGAACTTTTATTTACAAGGGTAATTTCTAAATTATCAGAAACAAAATATAACACGCATAATAACTACTTAAAAATATAAATCATTAAAGCACAAGAGAAGAATAAATCTAACCTTATTTTATTACCAAGAGCTTCACACTTTGACTCAAGTAGACTAAAACTTATTTACACATAAACTAGAAAAGAGAAAAAGAGAAAAAGAGAGAGAAAGAAATTGGAGGGAGACGGGGAGAGAAGCAGGGCACTGCCCAAAAGCCTCTCTCCTCTTCGTCTTCCTCCGTCTGGAATTGTGGATTCTCAAATGTTCAATTGCCTATTTATAGGCAAATTCATTTACTGTGCAATGCATAGTAACATGAATAGTGAAACTTAATTTTGAAGTTTCCTAACGTAAGCCATGATGTTTTATTTCTTTTTTTTTTCTTTTTTTTCAAATAACAATTGAGTAAATGTACAGTCGTGCGTCCAGTCATCGTTTCATTTTTGAGAGAAGTGGTCTTCATGAAAGTTGTAGGCCTGAATATTTGCTTTAAAATGGCTTTGGTTTCAGTCCAAAATCATGCCTAGAACTCAAGATATGGTCCAATTACTGCACAGTATTTAGGCCCGGTTTCAGCTCCTCTATTATGACTTCAAAGCTCAATATCACTTCCAAGGAGTCTGATTCTGGAAAAGTGTTCAACATGAAAGTTGTAGGGAATTGTCTTAGCTTTCCTACAAGACCAAAATCACATCAATCAGATATTTGAAACTCAAATTATAGTCAGTTTACTAAACATTACCAAAGAGATAATTACGATTAATTTATGCAATAATTTATTTAATTGTCCAATTCGGCTCAAAATCATAAAATGTGTCAAAACTAACTTAATTAAGCCTAATTGAACCTTAAAAAGCCTAGTGAGAGGATTACAAAATGTATAAAATACAGTGTTATCAAATTTCTCCACACTTAACTTTTGCACTCCTAGGCAAAACACAAAAGACAAAAACCAAGGAATAAAAAAAAATAACACAAACTCAAAAACTAAAAACTCCAAAGAATTTAATGACTTAAGAAGAGCAACTAGACATTCAAGGATCAAAACATTCATGAGGTAACATGTCTTCGCATCTCAAACTAACAAGTAAGGAAACTTCAGTTGAAAAGAATGAATCAAAAATGATAGATCCTTACAGAATTTACTCTCAATCTCTCAAGTGTTTAAAAGGTAGGTATTTCACTCAATTCAACCCATGAAAATTGCACTACCATAAGCTTGCTTATCTTCTACTTTTTCGCTACTCAAAAACAACATATATACACAAATCATGAAGACTTAATTCAAGGTTATAATGGGGTCAAGGTAAAGGTGGAAGTAATATAGATATGTTAAATACCAAAGAGAATAGAAGAGCATTACGTTACAGTTAGAGTGGAGAAGATGTTTGAGAACATTCAGTCTAATTTTTCCCAAGATTTTCTTAATTCTTTCTCTGTTTGTTTCTTTCTCATAAAGGGCATTGACCAATATTTGACTAATGTTTTGTTAAAGATCAATTGGTAAGTTGAATTCATTGTTAGACTTGAACATTCTCCTTCTATTTCTGTTATTTCCAATCATCCACCCTCATTCTAGGTATGAATATATCACATGGTACATTCTTTTGATTGTAGCAATAATCAGCTCTTTTTTTTATTATATAGAAACATTTTTTCCTTTTTTTTTTCTTTTTTATATAACCAATCTGCACACGCACCCTCACACTTGTTCAAAAACTCATCAAATAACAAAGTCAATGCTCTCTTATTCCCTAAGGTTGGGTTAGAACATGGTTTTTCATTTAAGGTACGTAATGAGTTAGAAACAAATAATGGTCAAATAAGCTCAAAGAGATTAAGCAAAGGAAAATATGTAAGGTTAGCTATTTGGTCAAAGTAGTTAATTCAAGAAAATTTGCCTCAATCATGTTTATGTATGCATGTGAAAATGTAGCCTAAAAAAGAATCAAGGCAAGTTTTAGAGTAACAATTCCATGAGAAAAAAATCACACAAGAAAGAAGAGAATGATACAGATGTTCAATTCATTCATTTATAAGCTCGAAATCTCACAAGGCATATATCCATCATTCTCAATCCACAAAAATTTTAACATCCATAACCAAGCATGTGATGTTTAAGAAAGAAGACAATTAACTCAATCATGCAAATTTTTCTGAATCCATTTGCTACTTCCAACAAAGTTACTACCCCAATCTAGATGCGTCTCAAGAGTAAAATTACATCCACAACAAAATTTACTCCTTACTCTGCCATCCTTAACTGGTATAGGTTTGAAAATTACTAACAAACATATAAAGACAACAAACATAAACACACTTTCAAATTTTTTTCTTTTTTTTTCAAGCATTTTTTACACAACTATTTACACAACTATCCTTCCCCCCAACCAGATCACAACATTGTCCTCAATGTTAAAAAATAGAAAGGAAAAAGATAGAAGATAGTACCTGTTACCGTAATTACTGAAAAAAGCAACCTCACACAAATATAAACAGAAACAAAGTATGACTAAAGATTGAAATTATTTATACAGATGGAGTGTCTTGACTGGCTTCATTTTCTTACTGCTTCACACAACATTTTCTTCGGATCACTTCTTGCTCTCTTTTTAAAAAAAAAAACTATACAAGAAAATATATACATGTAGTTGTAATTGTGGCTCACATCTTCCTCTGGTTTTACGTCCAGTAACGGCTTAAACGCCTTCTATGAGTCGAGGATAAGCTTCCCATCCAATTTTCTTATAAATTGACAAACAAGGTCTTTTTTGAGTCAGATTCCCAAGACTTTTTAAATATATATATATATATTTACTAGTAGGCGGTATAAACTTGTCATGATAAAAATAATAATATTAAAAAGTAGGCGGTATAAACTCGCCATTAAATATTAATAAAGGCGTGGTATTAAACCAACCACCAAAGAAAAATTAAAAATGATGTGGTAGAAACCAACCACCAAATAAAGAAAAAAATATAAACAAAGGTGTGGTATGAATCAACCACCAAATAAGTTAATAAGCAAAAAAAAAAAAAATATGCAGATAAATTAAAATGTTAGAAGCGGGTAAAGTAAAAAGTTAGATAGTTAGTAAGTTAGCAAATAAAAATAAATGACAAATAAATAAATAAATAAATAAAGTGCAGAAAATAAAATACCAAAAATAAAGTGCAAAAAGTAAATTTAAAATATGAAAACCGAGAATCGGCAAGCCGATTTTTTGCTCCAGCGAGAGAGAAGAGAAGAAGAAATATTATTTCATTAATGATTAAAGATTATAGAGAAATTAGGGAGAGTTTCCGCTACTAAGTTAGTATGTACAGAAAATAAAAATAAATAAAAGGGAGAGATTTCCCCCACGGAGTTAGTATATACAAAAAAATAAAAGGGAGAGTTTCTCCCACTAATTAGTAAGGACAAAAAATAAATAAATAAAAATAAAGAGAGAATCCCCCCCCACTGTTAATATATACAAGAATTAAAAGGGAGAGATTTCTCCCACAAAGTTAGGATGTACAAAAAAAAAATAAAAGGAAAATTACCCCCACCGAATTAGTATATACAAAAAATAAAAGGAAGAAGATTCACATTGTTAGTAAAGACAAAAAATAAATAAATAAGAATAAAAGGAGAGAATCCCCCATTGTACAAAAAAAAAAAATTAAAAAGAAGAATTAATCCCACTATTAATATGTACTGAAAAAGAAAAGAGAGTTTCCCCACGGAATTAATATGTACAAAAAAAAATAATAAAATAAAAGGTTTAACTTTTTTTTTTGTTTCCTTTTTTCTTTGGGTGGTCACTGGTGTGACCACCTTCTTTTTTTTTTTTTTGTTTTTTTTAATTTTTTTACTTTTTTTACTATTCATACTATTCACACAATTTTTTTAATTTTATTATTATTTTTATATTATTATTAAAAAAATTATTATTATTTTTTACTTTTTTACTATTTATACTATTCACACACTATTTACCCTATTTATACTATTTACAATATTCATAATTTTTTTTTATTTTTTTTTTTATTTTTTACTATTCATACTATTCACATTACTATTCATGCACTATTCATACACTACTTACTTTTTACTATGTACAAAAATATTTACATCTAGAAATTTATTCTTCAAAATAAGTTCCCAAGAATGGCAAAAAACTTGACACTTTTTTAATTGTTGCATTCATTGCAAACCCAAGAAATCTGAGGTTGTCTCAAGTAATAAATTTCTAATTGAGTCGAGTCGTCGATCCATCAACAGGAATTGTTGAAGATTAAGGTGAAGTAAATATTTTATTACTACGGTAAAAATTATTTATTTTGATAAAAAGATCCACTCTTGGTAAATAAAAGAAAAACAAGATTAATTCTTTTTATAACTCAATTAGAATCCTCGCAACATGGAGGTTCTAATCGAAAAATACAACGTTAAAAGTCCATTAAAATAATATACGTAATTATATTATGTTTCCTTTAATCATCTATTAACATCACCACTCATAAATGAGATCAAGCATTCACTGTGTCAATATTTTGTCTACAATAAATCAAGATCTCCACTTTACAAGGAGAATTTCTAACACTGCCACTTGTAAATGGGTTAAAGTATTTATTGTGCCAATATTTTATCTACAATAAATCAAGAACTCCACTTTACAAGGAGCGTTTCTAAATTGATTGGAAACAAAATACAATACGAAATAAAATAATATACGTAATTATATTATATTTCCTTTAATTATTACCACCACTTGTAAATGGGTTAAAGCATTTATGTGCCAATATTTTGTCTACAATAAATCAAGAACTTCTATTTACAAGGGTAATTTCTAAATTATCAGAAACAAAATATAACATGCATAATAACTATTTAAAAATATAAATCATTAAAACACAAGAGAGAAATAAATCTAACCTTATTTTATTACCAAGAACTTCACACTTTGATCCAAGTAGACTAAAACTTATTTACACATAAACTAGAAAAGAGAAAAAGAGAAAAAGAGAGAGAAAAGAAATTGGAGGGAGACTGGGGAGAGAAGTAAGGCACTGCCCAAAAGCCTCTCTCCCTCTTCGTCTTCCCTTCGTCTGGAATTGTGGATTCTCAAATGTTCAATTGCCTATTTATAGGCAAATTCATGTTACTGTGCAATGCATAGTAACATGAATAGTGAAACTTAATTTTGAAGTTTCCTAACGTAAGCCATGATGTTTTATTTCTTTTTTTTTTCTTTTTTTTTCAAATAACAATTGAGTAAATGTACAAATTATGCGTCCCAGTCATCTTTTCATTTTTGAGAGAAGTGATCTTCATGAAAGTTGTAGGCCTGAATATTTGATTTAAAATGGCTTTGGTTTCAGTTCAAAATCATGCCTAGAACTCAAGATATGGTCCAATTACTTTGCACGATTTAGGCCCGGTTTCAGCTCCTCTATTCTGACTTCAAAGCTCAATATCACCTCCAAGGAGTCTGATTCTGGAAAAGTGTTTAACATGAAAGTTGTAAGGAATTGTCTTAGCTTTCCTACAAGACCAAAATCACATCAATCAGATATTTGAAACTCAAATTATAGCCAGTTTACTAAACATTGCCAAAGAGATAATTACGGTTAATTTATGCAATAATTTATTTAATTGTCCAATTCGGCTCAAAATCATAAAATGTGTCAAAACTAACTTAATTAAACCTAATTGAACCTTAAAAAGCCTAGTGAGAGGATTATAAAATGTATAAAATACAGTGTTATCAATTAGTGACAAGGTTCACACTAGCCTGTCCTCCTTTGGGTTGATAACCAGGCGAAAATCTATGCTTGAGAAAATAAGTGTCTATAGTGTGATTGTTGCGTTGACAATGAGTGCAAAATCTGTTGGAGCCGGGATTAGAACCACGACCTCCCCCATAATTCCCTCTACCTCTGCTTCTAGCAGAAGAGGATTGATTACCATTAGAAAAACCTTTGTTGAAATTCGCGCGGTTGCCCTGAGAATAGGATTTCTGGGTTGAATGTTGAACTTGCATGACAAGAGATTGTGGAGCCATGTTGATATCAAGAATTGGAGAAACAATTAATTGCCTTTCTTGTTGAATGATGAAGGAAAAAGCCTTGTCAAGAGAGGGAAGAGGTGAAATAAGCATGATTTGGGATCAAACATGAGCATATTGCTCATTCAAGCCCTTAAGGAATTTGATAACTTTGTCTTGGTCATTGTATTTGCGCAAATCAGTTACAGCACCACAGGTGCAGGGAATGGCACAAGTGCAATCCCTTATAGGTCGCAAATTGTCGATTTCTTCCCACACAGTAGTCAAAGCAGTGTAGTAATTAGAAATATCAAGAGTACCTTACTTGAATAAGGTTAATTCATCTTCGATATCGGAGATTCAGAAGATATCATCTTGAGCAAATCTGTTTTCAAGATTCTTCCAAACGGCAGAAGCACGATCATACCAGAGAATCGATTTGGTGATGCTCTCTGAGATAGATCGTTGAAGCCAAACAAGGACCATATTGTTGCATCGGATCCAAGGTTCATAGAGAATAGAAGAAGTCGCAGGAGGAATTAGGGTTCCAGTGACAAAGTGTAATTTGTTCTTCGAAATCAAAGCAACTTTTATCGCGCGCGCCCATGTTTGATAGTTCTTGCTATCCAATAATGGTGAAACAAGAACAATGGAGGGATTTTCGTTTGGGTGCATGTAGTAAGGGTTTGAAGGATTGGTAGCAAAATCCAAGTAAGAAGAGGTTGGATTCACCATTAGAGAACAAATTGGAGAAAAGAAGGTAGAAGAAATCAAGAAGAAAAATGAAGATTGGAGAAAAGTTGCGGAAGAAGAAAATTTGATACCATATTAAGCCATGGAAATAGCTATCAGAGAGCACAAAGAATGAGAGAAAAGAAGATTTCTCATTTCTTAATATGAATCAATACACTATTAACTGTACATCACTATTGCTATTTATATACAAGTCATAAGAGGAAGGTTAGTTCTAACTAACTAACTAATAGTCTGTATAATAACAATAATTAGGCAAGGATCATTTTAATTTAACCACCGGTAATACATATAGATCCCAATCTCAAAAAAATTGTTGTAGAAAATTTCGTTTTCCCTTTTGGTCGAACTTTTCTTATATATGTTTAAAAAAAATCATTAGTTCTCCTTGCTAGCAATTTTTATTTATTTATTTTTTCCATTGCTCGCAAGTTTTGATGCTTCAACTGATATTTGTTATGAGGGAATTTATATATATAGCATCAATAAATATCGTTAAAAAAAACTAATAGACAGTGACCTAAACACTCCTATTGGTCTCTGCTTAGTAATAATTTAAAATAAGTTAAATTAAATTTTTGCTCCTTATAATTTATACTCATTTTTAATATGGTGATTATAATTTTTTTCTTTTTAAAGCAGTCCTCACATTTATAAACAAATTTAAAATAATCTTTGCTATTAATTTCTATTATAATATTATACTATCTGTTGATTATCGAAATAGTGTTTCTTTATTCAATATGAGCTCCTTTAAATACTTTTTTCTCTCTCAAATAAGATGTTTATTCATTGTAATAGGTATTTATTTCTTCTCAATAAACATTCTTTTGTCTAATAAATATTATTTTGAATACTTTTTTTCTCTGTAAGATGCTTTATATGAATTAGATTAACTGTTTTAAAACTAAAATTAATAGTACGAACTATTTTAAAAATATTTATAATTGTAAAGATTAATTTTAAAAATTATAAAAATTAAATTAAAAATAAATTTTTTTTAAAGAGCACTCATTAAGAAATCCAAAATAAGAAGTTTTACATAAAAAGTAAATATTTTTAATTTTTAATACATTGAATACACTACTTTTTATAAAATAATTCATCTTTTAAATTCTTAACAAATATCTTTATGATATTCTTTAAAAAAATCTATTAAAAATAAGTATAAATTATACGAGTAAAACTTTATTTTAACCTTTAAAATATTGTGTGACTCCTTTTTTAGTGTCTCTATATATCCATAAGAAATGGGCAAATTTATCCGACAACAAATCAATTTTGTTTTTTAGGTAAAAAAAAAAAAAACTACCAAAAAGAAGTTCACATGTCACGTACTAACGTTTCGATAAAATATAGTGGCTAGTGGCAATATGACATGTGGGAATGTGATGCTTTTCTCTTGTGATCTTGTCCCAAATTAATCTCATGAATCAATGTTTCACGGTTTTCATGCATCAATGTTTTCGTCATTCCGTGAGTAGTTAGTTGTGGATGTGATGTGATGTCCTCCATCCATGATCCTTCTCTTTTTCTTCTTTTCCCCGTCAGTTTCTTTCGGGGAATTCATGCAAACCTAGTGCTACATTTGGATAATTTCACATTCCTGTTGAATTAGAGCTTTTACCTTTAGCCTTTTGGGTTCTACTTTCCATGACTTCAATAATTAGTTACTCTCTTCTCCTCCAGCATTAGATCTGGTCGCGAGTTTCTTCTCTCTTAGGAAACCTCTTATTTTTTGCTTTCTCATCAATCTAATCGTTATAAACTCAGTTTCTTAATACAAAAGGTCTGCTTAATTTATTTACGCACGTACCTTGGGGTAAATATGCTGAGATTGATATAAATTTTTAATTTAAATATTTTAATTGATAATTTTTTTTATTTTTTAGTATATTTATATTTTATAATTAATATTGATATATATATATATATATATATAATATGCAATAAATATGAGAGATATACAATATATGAAAGAAATTTATTTGTAATAAGAAACTGAGAAAGTCATAAAGAGCATAAAAATGGTATTTACTTCTCAATTAAGTTTTTGTGAGTTATAAGTACTTGTATTAAGAAATTGGTAGATGTATGAGAATGATGGAGATGAAATTGTGAGCAATGTTGCGGTGAAATGTTTGCAACTTTGTGATCCTCAAAAGTTGTCGTCGTAGAGGGTTTGTAACTTTGTGATCCTCAAAAGTTACATTGGAGGATGATTTACAATTTTGTCCATGCAAAAGTTGTTGTGGTAGAATAAGAAGGATGATTTACAATTTTATATGTGCAAAAGTTGTAGTATGGGAGGGTTTAGAGCTTATTTGTGCAAAAGTTGTATTTTGATATTATTTATAGTGGATTCGATCTCTTCTCATCCGTGGATGTAGACATGTTCTGTTAAATCACGTTAAATTTGTATGTATTTATGATGTTTTCCTTAATTACTAGTATATATGTAAACATGTGATGAAAGGGATTATGTATTCCTTAACAAGTGGTATAAAAGTCGATAGTTCAACTAGGACGAGTATAGGCGTGGACAACGGTGGTTGGTGGATCTATTTGCAGGGTCCCTTATGTGAAAAGTTTTCCTAGCGATGTGGATGCTAGGCGGTGTGTTCCATTGTAGATGATGAATAATGATGATACAAACATGAAGAAGAGCGTGTGTGGCCTGATGTGGAGGAGATAAGGCTCTTGAACACAGACTGACATC
Organism: Ormosia semicastrata; assembly: GCA_029884595.1. Lineage (NCBI taxonomy): Eukaryota > Viridiplantae > Streptophyta > Magnoliopsida > Fabales > Fabaceae > Ormosia > Ormosia semicastrata. The sequence continues at coordinate 6,555,951 of JAQQTO010000046.1, read as the reverse complement.
TTGCTGACACAGTCAAATACTTAAAAGGCTTCCGCTTGAGGATGAGTGACCATGTGTGAAAAATTCACACTTGAAGAAGATATTGTTGAGAATGCTATAAGTTAGATGTAAGAGAAGAAGTCCTATATGGGAAATGAATAAGTAAGTTGAAGGTTATATAAATGAAAAAAGACCTATATACTTAATGTCTTAAGATTTTGAGTCAATATATTGTATCAAACTCACTTATATGAATTTTCACTTAACCCATTATACATAGATTTCCTTGGTGTTTTTGGCTCCCTCGAGCCTAACAAAATCATAAAAAGCAAAAAAAACAAGAAAAAGACACAAAAGAAACATGAAAAATTGAAAATTATGATACATATATAAATTAATTTAGCTCTTATATATATATATATATATATATATATATGACATATCTAGTGAGAGGAGTAAATCTTAATCATACAACTGTACATGAATGTTCAAGATTAAAAGTTACTTAAAGGTCATGTAACTACTTAAAAAAGTCATCTGTATTTATGTTCTAATCTTAATCATTCATATAAAATCCAATGGTTAAGATTCTTTCTTTTCATCTCTTACAATAAACAGTCCTCTCATCATATATACTTCCTTTATTTATATATATGGATTCCAACTTTCGCACATGGTCTCTCATAACTCACATATAATTTAAGATGAGCCATTAATGATAAAAAAAAATGAGAAAGGGAAACAGAAAAAAAAATAGTGATGATGAGAGTTATATAAATTACTTGAAAAAGTTCTATTTGTAATAAACATTAGCTTTCGTTTATTCTATGAAAAACTTCAATTCATCCTTTAACTTTATCAATTAAACACGTAGAACAGTACATGCTGTCTGCCAACATCTTAAACATGTAACAGTATCCTCGTGTTCAGTTTGCTAGCATATCATAATAGTTAATCATAAAAGTAGAAAAAGTCATGCATGTCATTTGATTTATTATCATTTTTTAGAAAAAGGGCAACTCCATTATTCTTTTTAAAGATATAAAAACCTTCTTAAAAGATTGGAAGCTTACTTCGTTTTATTACTTAGCTTTCAGTAAAGATATGTGTGGATGGACAAGTCCGGAGAAAAAAATAAGGGAGGGATGTTTTCTTTCTTAAACAAATAAATATTTTCTTTATTCAAAATCTTTGAAAAAAATAAGAATTTATTGAATAACCTTTCCATAATTTATTATTATTTTTATAAACTCCTATGGATCAAGTTTTAGATTAGCGATTTAAGAGTAATTCAATCCGTTAGAGTTGAATCTCGAATATGTATGAACGCTATTTGATAAGTAAACTCACTTATTTATAAGTAGTAAATCTTTAATAGAATCTTTTATAATTAGATGAATCAGTTATAATAGATATCAGTCTTATTAAATTCTTACCTAATTAATAACATTTAATGCAAATTAAAACATAATTCTTATTTACTAATACATTCTTATAAATATCACATATGGTCACAAATGTATACATCTAATTTCAAACACTGCTCACATTGTGCATGATCTAACTTGAGTATCAGAGTGTCTTTTGCATGTACTCATTCCTTATACTACCATTGCTGCCTCTATGCTACGGAAAAATCTACCTTCTACAACTACTCTAAACTAAGTCAAGTACGATACCTCTAAAACCTGTTCAGAACATAAACATTTTATAATTTTATCAATTTAAAATTGAAAAATTATCCTTTCCCCTTTATTTTCTCAATCTAAACATTCCTCAAGGTTAAAAACTGAAAGAGATTAGAGTTCCATTCAAACTTAAAACCTATTGATGTTGCTTCCAAATTGCATCACCCATCTTGAAAAAAAAATGTTGGTGAAATAGGAAACAAGTTTATTTGTAAACAAAGGAAAAAATAAGTAAACACAAAATAGTTGGAAAAATTAATACTAAATATTATTAAGGAGTAATATTTAATTTAAAGGAGTAATATTTAATTAAAAAATAAACATCTAATTTTATTTAATGATCAATATTACCTTCAATAAAATCTTTAAATTGAGTTTGGGGTTGATTTGAGATTTTTTCAATTTTTAGGGCTTTCTTAGTCAAACCGCATTTCTCTTTTTCTAATTCCATTTCTTTCAATATTTAAAACTTTACAAAGTCTTTTGAATCCAATTTATTTGGTTTCAAAATGTTAGATAATTATAACAAGAGCAGGCGATGTTGCTAGGGCTGCACAACCCAAACTGGTGACCCATGAACCCAACTAACCCGATCCAACCCTATTTAAAATATCCGGTTGGTTTGGGTCATCGGGTCAGTTCGGATTGACCAGAATAAATCTGTCCTCTCATTGGTTCGGGCTACGGGTTTAAAAGATCAACTCGATGACTCGACCCGATGACCCGTGGTACGACATCATTTTGCTTAAATTCAAGCCCTCATTTTATTCACTTTCTCTGTTTCTCACTTAGGGTTGCACAACCCGAACCGGTGATCAGTGAACCCAACCAACCCGATTGTAGTCGAGTTAGTTTGGTTTGGGTTACTCAATTTTTTTTTCCCAAATCCGACCCAACCCAACCCGACCTTACTTGATTGGTTTGGATTTTTTCCCCTAAACACGAACCAACCCGACCCGTGATCACCCCTAGATGTTGCAGCAATTTGATATGGACATGGCGTACGGGCCCGTGCATTAGGATGACGAGGCTTTGTGTGGTGAGAGACTTGAATCTTCTTAATTTTTTTATCTTTTAAGTGATTAATTGTAAGAGAAAAAATATAAAAAATTTATTAGTGTTATTAATGTAATTTTTTTATAATATTTATGATTTTTCTCTTATAATTAATTACTTAAAAAAATTAAGAAGATATAAATTCGCATTGCGAGAACATGCCTAGAAGAACTGGGTTTGAACACTCTAAATCCGCGTTGCGAGAACATGCCAAGAAGAACTGAGTTTGAACACTAGTATGTTTGGATGGAGGGGTTTTAGAGGAAAAAGGAAGGGAGAGTTTATTCTACATTTTGAGTAAACATTCTCTTTATTTGAGAATTTTTTAAAATGAAAGGAATAAAAAATGAGAGATTATCATGTAACATTTTATCATCCTATATTCATTTTTATAAACATGTTATAACTTTCTCAATTTATAGATGAAAAGTTAACCTTCCCTTTCCTTTCTCTCCAAACTCCTCCATCCAAACATTAAAGAAAATTGAGAGGCTTTTGAAAAGTGGCAAGGTTCAGGGCTTCAGACAGAGTCCTTGTGGGATGGTCACATTTATAAGCCAAAAATTGTATTATATGAAATGAAAAATGAAATTGTAATATGTGATTGTAGGTTGTGACTCATGTGTTTAGAGAAAACAAATTCAGTTTTTGACTATGTTTTTTCCTCTATTTCTATGTTATTTGACACCTATGAAACACGGATATGTTGTTTTTGTAGCGTATTCATGTATTGGACACGTGTCCGTGTCAAATATATGAAAATATCCATACGACACACGTATCTTATGTGTCTAAATATATCCAATTAAAAAGATTATTTTTTTCAGTTTGGATACGTCTCAGACACACTTATACACATTTCAGACACGCTTGAACACTAGGACACGACTTGGACATGCCACTATTAGACTTTTAAGTTTTATCTTTTCACACACCAGTATTTTCATCTGCTCTTTCTATCTCTACTCGTACTAAGCCGTCCACTTCGTCGTCACTAAAGCTTGCCTCATACCAATATTCCTTCTAATTAATTTTTTTTAGATGTGCATGTATTTGTATATGGTTAACTCTATTGGAAGAAACTGGTTTAAGAGATTTTTTAAAAAATATCAATAAAAATTATGCTCCATATTTTTTAGGAGAAGTTTATTAAGTAACAAATATTAGTACATATAATATATATTAAGATATTATAAATATTCAAACTTATAGAAATGATATTAATGAATTATGAATTTTTTCTTAAATTTTGTAATTATATATATGTTGTATCTATGTCTTACAATTTTTTAATTTAGTGTATCCTTATATTCATATCCATATCATATCTCATATTTGTATCCGTATCTATGTTTCATAATTTCACACAATCAAAGATGTTGCTGGTTTTACATTTTTTCATTTGTTAATACGCCTTAGCTTGTTATAGAATCATGGTTTGCTTTTGTGGATATAAAAGTTTAAAGATATTATTAAGGATAATATTGATTATTAAATAAAATTATATGATTTTTTAATTAAAATTTAAATTAAATGATTATTTTTAATAATTTTAAATTTTTTATTCTTTTAAATTAAATATTACTTTTTAATATTCCTTAACACTATTTTTTTAAATAGTTGCCTTTTTTTTTCTATCCTAATTACTTTTACTGATTCGCCGTTAAATGCAGTTCAAAATTAAAGACCAATACTGTAAAAATCAAATCAAACAGTGAATCAGTGAGATTTTTTGTTTAAGTTTATTCGGTGTGTTTGTGTTGGAATTGGCTAATTTCATAAAAGTAATTCTTGTGTACTAATATAAAAATATTAAAAAATTATAAAATATGAAAAACATTAATTTATTTTAAAAAAATCTAATAGTCAAATGATTCAATCAATACTGACTGATTTTAATCAATTTTAACTAATCTAAAATGATCTGATTGTAAATTCAATTATTAGAGTAAATTATAATTATAATAATTAACTAAAAGTATGAATTAAAATTGAATCGGTTAAATCACTCCATCCTGTCTAACTTGATTCAGACAACTCTGGTAAGGACCATTGAGACACCGCCATATTGGTATTTAGATTTAGATATTAATCTTTTTTTTGGGACACATTAATGTAATGCACAATCATGATACATATCATTGCCGTTGACGGGAATGGAAACCGAGTCATTTGCATGTTAGGTCGCCATTATAATACAACAGCTTTTTGATAACTGTTGTAATACACATATAATTTATATTTATCCTTGCCAATCATATTAGTTATTAAGTTAAATTAAAGTTTTGATCTATATAATTTATATTTATTTATAATTTTATTTTTTAAAAATCAAGTCTCATATTTATAAATATTTTTAAAATAATTTGTCATTAATTTTTATTTTAATACCATTAAATCATATTAGGTATTTTATTTATTGAATAAAAAATGTTCATTGAGAAGAAATAAATATTTATTAGAATAAATAAATACTTTATTTAACATTTTATAGAAAAAATTAAAATTTAAAAGCTTTTATTGAGTAAAAAATACTTATTTTATTAATCAACTGATAATATTATAACAATGTTATAACATAAATTAATGATACTGATTAATTTAAATTTTTTTATAAATATGAAGATTGATTTAAAAAGAAAAAATTATAAAAATTAATTAAAAATAAATTTAAACTATCGAGACTAAATTTTTAATTTAACTTAATTATTACAAAAAAAAAGGATCCGCAACAATCAAAACAATGAAATTATTTTGGAATAGTATCTTTACAAATTAAATTATTTTAGAATCATATTTTTTATTTTTCTATCCAAAATGTCTTCTTCTCTGACTCTCGATCTATAATAATTATATATATATATACACACATGGATATGGATCAAATTATATCAATGTAAAATTTGATATGCTTATACCATTCAATAATTTTTATAGAATGTGATTTTTATTTAACTAATCATTAAATTATAATTATTCAATATCTTGATTATTTGTGTCAAATCTTAAAAAATTAAATATTAATAAAAATATAATCAAATAGTTTTTATTTCATATATTTTAAAAATATATCTTATGTTAATTTTGAAGTATATTAATAAAATATTAAACGATTTTGAATTAATATAAAATTATACATATATGATTTATATAATAAGAATTTTTAATTTAATAATAAATTTAATAAAAAAATTATTTAATAAAAAATTATTTAATTATGTAAGAATAACTTTAAGTTACGCATGTAACTTCATCCTTCACCTGTATATATATTATATATTATATATAACCTATAATTTTGCTTTTTTTTTACCGTAAAAAAAAACTTAGCTAATTTTTAGGCGCAGACAACAATTAACTTATAGACATAACTTAGATAAAGTTTTTTAAATATTTATGATATTTTTTTATTAAAAATATAATATGTATTATATTTTTAATAAAAATATAATATGTATCTTATTTTTTAATTATTTAATCATTATTTTTAAAAATTTATTAATAAATTATAAAAAATACAAATATCATATTTTTATTTAAAAAAAAAAAACACAATCACGTAAGGATGCCTTATGCCATTGTCTATATAAACGAATTCATAGTCTATTTTTGTATCTGCAATCCTTTTGCTTGCATTTCAACACTAGACTAATTCTCATTCAGGGGCGTTCAATGGCTTCCTTGAAACATGAGAAAGCCAATGCCATCCTTGAAATCATCTTGCTCTTCGTTAAGCTCTCTGTAGTTCTCTGGCTTTTTTCTCAATCCTCTTGGTTCCCCGTCACCCTCCAAGCATTCTGGTATTCCTACGCTAAATTGATGTTGCTCTTCAACAACTCTTTCTATACGTTTCTGCTCCTAAATGCGATCATATTCTCCCTCTACGCACTCTCCAACAACAAAAACGGTGCTGATTCCCTCGATTTTTACGAGGAAATTCTCAATCACAGCGAGTCTCGCCTCAAGATAACAGAACCTGTGGTAGTGAACAATCCAGAAGAGTCCACTCCAGAAAAAGAGAAACAAACTGAGACGGTAGACTCTTCAGAGAAACCAGTCACCTCTTCGAAAGTTGGAGAGTCATCACCAGTTTTGGACGAAACTGTCACGGCGGTTACTGAGACCACAACGACCACGACATGTTGCACGACCGCGAGTACGAGGAGCATGACTGATAATGGAGAGAAGGTTTCGGAGAAAAAATGTTATCGGAGGGTTCAGTCGGAGAGCATTGAGCGGCGGGTGGTGGTGGCTCCACGGCCAGAGTTCAAGAGGGTCAACACAATTTTCAGTAGGCAACTGCAGGGACGACTGTGCTATGACGAACATTTGAGTAAAGAGGAACTCAATCGCGCCGTTGAGGAGTTCATCGCTAAGCAGAAAATGCAGTGGGAGGGGGAATCTGAGAAAACACAGTATTTTGGTTTCAATCAGTGAAAAGAAAAAGTTACAAGTGGTAAATAATAGAAATTAGGGGAGTACAAAAGGATAATCTATTTTTCGTTGACTAATGTACAGTAATTGATCCCATTTCTTAGGGATTTAATTCAGTGGAGTATCGTGTTTTGATTTTTATATTAATGTTATTTCGACTGTCTTCTGTCTTTTGTGTGTGTTGGATTCGATACTGTGGAAGTTACCATGGGATTGGCGCCAAATACAACGTCAAATTGAAACTGGGTAATGCAATTACAGTAAAGAGTAGAGTACGTTGTGGTTTCGAACTGATTTCCCGTAAATACAACACAATCATGAATCCCGTAATCTGTGATGATTTACTATATTCTCTGCTTAATCTGTGTTGGTTATTTTTCTACTAATGTTTTTGTCTGAATTTTTCATTGACACAAGATATTATTCATCTGAGGTCTTCTAACGCCATTTCGAAGGAGATCCTTGAAACTTTGGGGAGGATGCTCCTTCATGTAGTCAATTTCAAATAAGGTAGTTTTAGTGACCATTTTTAACGTGATAAGCTGACTTCTTGCCGATTGATGTGCAACATTAACGTGATTAAATTATCTTATTATACCATCAAGGATTTTCGATTACACAATCAATATTCAGAATTAAACCTTATTATCCTTTCATTTAATTCTTAACACTAAAATTCAGCTCCTATCAAATAGGAAAGATTTTGCAGCTGATTGATGTCGGTGGAAACAAGCAAAGGTCAACCATAAGCGGAGATTCTGCACTGGTTTCTGATATTGGGCGGCGAAGGTTACCTTTTGTAAAAAAAAAGGTGGGTCACTCACATTAGTACCATCCTTTTCTGGTGTTTACTCGATTGATGCAAGGATATTCACATTTCCATACATATTACATCAATTTCCTAGGAGTGTAATCTTCTGACTGAAAAATCAATTTTTGCTATTTGCGATACTTTATCAGTCTTTAATTCAGTAGATTAACCAAACTCTCAGGGATTTTAGTTTGCCAAACTTTCTTACTTTTCCTTCCGCTTACTTCATATGTTTTCTTTTCAGCTATTGGATAAGTGTGGTGTATAGCTAACTTGCTATCACTGGTTTGTCCACACTAAATAAATTGGCAGGGTTCTTCTCTTTTATTCCCTTAACATAATCAGGGTTTGATAGGGATAAAACATGATAAATAAAAAGCAGGCACTTATGGTGAAAGGCTGGCCGGTAGATATGTGGAAGAGTATGTTATATACTTGATTACAGAATAAAAATGTCTTCTCTAATTAGTCTCCAATTCCTATTTTGGTATTTTCCTTCTCCTTGTGATTTTTGCATAGTGCTTCGAGGGACCCATTTAAAGAGAAAGAAAATAAACACGAACACAAACGGAATATATAAAGAGTAGCAGTTTATGCGATGGTAGTTGGAAATAACAAAATAATGCACCATTCAGGCTACTGAGGTGCTCTATTCTGTTGTATTATCCACTCGCATAGCAAAGTATACAACAAAAGAGAGAAATAATATGGTCTTGTTTATTATCACCCAACATATTTTCTCTTGTATTGTCTATCCTCAGGGAACCAACCTTCTATGCTTCTAAAATTGCACCATACCAATAATACTCAATAAGCCATAAAATAAAACGTTCTCTAAATCAATCATTTTGATTGGTGAGCCCCTCCGACTGTACCATACCTCCTTGGCCCCCAATACTGAAAATGAAACCCAGGTATATTTACTTTCTCAAACCATCGAGTTAAAATCTACTTTCTTTTCTTGAATGAAAAGAAGCATAGTTTCAGTTATTTCGACCAATATTAGACTGCCTTTTTGACAAAACTAAGTTGACCATCTATAGCTTTTTAAATCTTCCACATGTTTAAGTTTCAGAACCTCAGATTTTGGAATGAACTTAGCTTAAAAGACCAGTAAACATGTAATATAATAGTATAATATAACAAAGTCTCGACTGAACTTGCTTTTTTTATTTTTAAAGAAGGAATTTCTTCAGACATTACAGCTGATGCGTTTTCTTCAATTACAAGTTCTGTTTATCATATCTTTTTTTATTTCAGATGAAGCAGAACCTTGTCACCACTCAACTGAACTGACTCGTCCCAATTGCTTGTTATTAGTAATTACTCATTACAATTATTAAAAAGTGACAGCTTTTCAATTAATATATATTATGTGCTGAAAAAGTGAAATTAAACTAATCCAAAAAGAATCTAAATATAAAAAGTATCTTTGTTTTCCTTTTTTGTTCATTTACAAACCAGCTATGTTATTCTTCTTGTCTCTGTGCTCTAGTGATTAATCATTACCCCAGTCCATTGGTTTTGTCTTGTCGTCTCCCTCTACTTCAGACTAGCTGTCATATACTCATATGTCCAACGGGGGGTTCATTTTCTGGCTTTGTTTTCTCCAGGTGGGTCTGCAGCCCTTTTTTTAGTTGGTAGAAACACCATTTGAAAGCTTTTCTGTACCAAACCATTGGCAACTGCTCCATCAGATTTCAGTGTGTCCTGCTTCAGATATACAAGAAATTCTTCTCCACCAACACTATTTCTTCTATTCTTTCTTCTGCCGTTATACTGCAAACACCACAACAAGGAATTGATTTAGATTTGAGAAGACCTCCGGTCGCTAGATTACTCTAGGCAGGTAAGGGAGCTATAAGGTCAACATCCTAACCTATAGAATGACTACATGAGAGATATATATAATATCCAAATTGCAACAAATTGTTTACACAACAGATAATGTTTGTCCCCACATCGGTTTTTCTAAAATATAAACAACTGCCGACTTTTGATGCTTTATGTTTTTCAAGTATCCATTTGCTCATATAACTTATGTTGGCTGCTTCTAATATTGTTTTCGATTAAATAATCCTAGCTGTGTTTGAAATAAATTCCAGAGTCGCAAGTGCTCAAGGCCCTCACACTGAAAAAGACATTAGCATGGTGCTAGAAGTGAAGTAGATGGTAACTTCATTGAATAGCTTCCTTCAATGGTTTTAGCATATCTAAAGATAGGTGGTCCAAGAAAGTAGTTGCTTGCCGACAAATAGCCATAACGTGAAACATTTCATTTCAATTTGTATTTTCCTATTTACATGGTAGTTATTTGTTAATCATTTCTGTCTATTTTTTGACTTCCAATTATTTGAATAGTCTGTATATAAAAGTTGCACTCAATTATCAAAATCTTTAACTCCCAAACTCTTTAATTCCTTAAAAACACATTAAAAAAGAGTTTAATTAAATTTTTTTACACTATTAACCAATTAGAAATCACCATATATTTGATTTTGAATATAATTATTGCAAAAGTCAAATATTTGTGATGATGTGATAATACATGATTGAATAACAATGTAAATTGTAAACATCTTTTACAGTAATAGTACATTTAAATTAAATCTTTAAAAAAATTAAATTCATTTTATATTATTCATTTATTTTATTATTCTTACTAGAATATGTTAAATGACTAAATCAACGAGAACAAGATTGTCAATTCCACCAATTAAAATTAAAATAAAATCAAATTCACTCAAATTCAATCAAATCTGAGTAGATTTCAATTTGTACACAATTAAAATAAAAAAAATTCTCAAATTAAATCAATTTTTATTGCATAATTTTTCAATCAAATGATTTCATTTATAAATCAAATTAATTTCTAAAATATTTGATTCTAAAGTATTTCCAAATTATTAGTGGCGATTCTGATTCCCCTCGTCCATTTTGGTTTTGGTTGTGAAGGCATTGCCAACTACATTTGAAGAGAAAAAAAAACCAGGAGCGTGACATTAATCGATTATTGAGACAGAAAAGAGTCTCTTCATAAGGAAACCAAAGTAGTAAATGTAGAAAAAAGTCTAACTGTATTTGTATGGCACTCATTAACTCCTTTCATTATTTTTGCATTTTTATGGTTAGGTCATCCTGGCAGTTCTTTTAAATTTTAATCACTGCTCATATTTCAAACTTGACAAAGAGAAATGAGTCAAAATTGGCATCGTTATCGTTTGCACTGTGATCAGAAATGCAGCGTTCGTCTATAGATGGTTTTACTCCTTTGGATTGTTCTGGCAACTGGCTGACGGACAGAGAGAGACACCTTGTTTAATTTTTCCCTTGCATTTCAACTTCAAAGGAAAAGTTAAAAAAAGAAAAAAGAAAAAGTAGTCTTAGAAAGCTTGGAATTTTCTACCATATATTGCAGTTGGTATGCTCATTGTTCACTAATGATAATGCGGGCTTTGATTTTTTTTTTTTCACTTGAATACAATGGAGGTAAGAATGCAACATATATAAAAGTCAGTAAATTTGATTTTATAATGGGATAAAATATGCTTTTATGTGAAATATCTTTTACAACACACAACTAGTAATTGCAATATTACAGGACATGTGAGTTAGCTAGACACTTGTTCCTCGAAACCTATAATGGCCAATCCTGTATCCATAGGTAAAGGCTTCAAGTTCTCATCTGAATTGCTTGCAATTGTAAATCCTTGTTTCCTATCACATAGTTTTGTTTGTGTCCTCCTTCATAGATGTCAAACGTACCGGACACCCACTCTTAAGTTTTGTAAAAAGCGCCCATTTCTGAATACTTGAGTCTGAATCAACCACCTTCCACCTGAATACATGCATTACAGCCATTTCATTACTTTATAGTATTTTACTAACTGGCTTCCTTAGCTTCTAACAGAACCAAACATACAAAATCAGCATTTCGACCAAAATTAAATTTATGTGATCAATGATAGAAAATACCCACTTGTAAGTGGTGATGAGACGGTGGAGAAACACCAACATCATGGCTTTAGCCATGTTCTTCCCAAGGCACGCCCTTCCTCCCATCCCAAAAGCTAGGAAGCTGTATGGTTTTGACTCAGCCTGTTTGAATTGACAGGAACAGTTTATCTTGTGATTTGCGAATATTAAAATCCCACAATTTAATTTTTGTTCTGTTTCTTCAATTATAATATTACATGATAGATCATGCTCGGGTTAAACAAGGGGGAAAAATGAACGAAAAGCAAGAAATAAAAGGCTCCTAGGGTAGACTTACAGGAAATCTTGAAGGATTGAACACGTCCGGATCACTGTGCACGGTAGGATCAAGGTGTATCGATCTAGTATCAATATTAACGTTCCACCCTTTCTTGATTTTAAATCCTATATAAGTAACCATTAACTAATGAGTAATAATACATACACAAAAAAGTCTCTCTCAGACACTTTCATCATAATAATTCACTTTTTTTTCCCTCTCTTTACTTTTTCCCTTCTATCAACGGTGCTTTTGTGTACTATTTATACTCAAAATTTTTGTACAACTAAGTAATTATATCTATGAAGTTTTTCCTTTCAATTTATACACAGTACATATGCATACGTAGAAAATAAATAAATAAATATATATATAGGAACCTTCAATCTCACAGTCCTCGAGTGCTACTCTGGGCAACCACTGTACTACAGATGCCATCCTTAACGCTTCTTTTACGACCTGCTCGTGAGCAATTAATTTGTTTAAAGATCCCATAATTTAAGAGGAACAACCCCGCAATATGCACAAGATTGGTCTGGCCTCACTGGCAAAATTTGATGAAGCAGCCAGCACATTGCATAGAAGTACAACAGATAATACACACCTTAGAAGCATATGGCATCTCATTAAGAGCCTCAAGTGTAAGATACGCACTTCTTGTACCTTTTTTCTCAATCTGAAGTTGCTCCTTCTGTTTAACCAACAAACCACAGCAGTTCAACACCAAGAAAAAAGTGTTGATAGAACAGTGTTGAAAACAAAACCAAGTACAAAAATTCACTGACCATAAGCATATTAAGAACCTCCTGATTCTCATCCACAAATTTGACCATCCATGTCATTGCAATTGCTATCGTGTCCTGTCCTGCAATTTCGAACCTGATATAGCGAAAGTTGCTGCACATCATATTCGGGGTTTGATAGTACTAATCTTTACCTGCAATTATCATAGTTAAGATATTATCTTTGATCTCTCCATCTGTTAGCCTTGCGGCTTCATCCTCGTTTAATTTATTATCATCTTCTAAAAGTTGTTGAAGAAAATCTTCATGGGGAGTTGCTATTCCACTTCTTCTTTCACTGATCTCCTTCTCCAATATGTCCATAATTCTTTTTCGAGCCTGCATTATCATTTGAAAGCTTAAATTACCATTTCACTGAGTGAAACAGAAAAATTTGTAACTACTTATTGGGAAAAGAAAAAACCCTTCAAATTCCAAAAGCAGAAGGCTTATTCTATCACAATACGTAGATCATCCATAAGCCTTTTCCCTTTTTTCTAAATTATATTTTGGGGTTCATGCATAAGCTTGATCAATTTGGCTATAATTTCATAATAAGTGTCATTAGAAGTAAATTAGTGATGCGGGCTTTGTGTATTTGTTGGAAATTTCATGCTACTATTTCACCCAAATAAATAAATAAATTGGTGTGACAAGCCTGAGCGTGATGGGCGTGATGACCTGTCATACACATTTTGGGCGTCAAATGCTACTTCTGATATACATTATTAAAAATTTACAGACTATATTTTGAAAACTTGGAATGGGATGCAGCCCAGTTTGTTTGTTTCACGTTATGGGCCCATCCGAAAGAGCTGTCAACGTACATATTTCTTAATCTTGATGGAGAATTACGGCTCATCAGGTAATGGACCGGACATGATTTGTATACTTAGTTATTTACCTCAAAGCCTTTGTAGAATCTGGTCCAGGGTAACCTCAAGCGGAATGCAAGCATTGCTTCAACTACATGAGCAACCTCCTTTTGCATCATCTCCAATTCATAGCCATTCTCAATGCTTATCAGCATCTTGCACATCGCCTTACAAGCTAGCTGCATTACAAACATTATCAGTACAATCACAAATTCACCTCCGATTTATCTCTACTATTACAGAAAAGTTTTCAATCTTTGTCTCAAAAAAGTTTCTAAAATTCAAATGTTTGATCAATAAACAAATAAAAAATATATGTCATAAACGAATTTAAAATAACAATGAGACATTAAAAAAAAAAAATTTGCACCTTCATTTTATTTCTTCACTTTTATTCTTGCCACATACCTTGAGTGCTTCATTTTGTATGACCACAATGGATCCACATGTCCAGCTACTTATAGCTTCAAGAACCAGTGCATCGAATAGTTTAACGAAGGAGGACAAAGAATCGGTTGAGAACAAACTGAAGAGACGCCCGCGAATGAGTTTGTGATGATGCTGAGCAGCACAGAGCAAGCTATTGGGTCCAACGAGCTCCGCAATTGACTTTATGTACCTCTTGGAGAATTTCCCTCCCTCGTTGTTTAGAATCGCTTTTGCTGACTCCGTGCTCGAAATAAAAACGTGCGTTTCCCCAAACAACTTGGTCTTGAAGTAATTTCCATATCTGACACATCCAAGTCCTCTCCGTTACTATTGGCTACTAACTAAAATTTTTCATCAAGCACCAGCATGTTAATAATCATTGTTTCTTTTTCTCTCCTATCCACGTGAATTATATATAATCAAGTTTTAAATTGATGTTTATTGACTCAATTTACAGAAGAAAAAAAATCCACAGAAGTACGTAAGAATCTTCAGAAACCCATATAAATTCATGTCAATAGGGTAGGGAAGAAAAACAGTTGTGCATGACAGATCGTCTTCTATATTTTGACAAACGCAGTACAAATATCCCATCTAGTTCAGAAAACTTAAACTCGTCCCTTGGTTATAAAGGTTCTTTTTTTTTTTAATTTACTTTTTTACAATTTTTACATTATTGCAGGCTACATAACTGTTACGATAGTGATTGATTTATTATTGATTTGTTACGATTGTAAATAATTTATTATTGATTTGTTACGATTGTAAAAGATTTATTATTTATTTGTTATTATCTTGCAATCAGATTAAGATTAATTAGACTTTATGTATAGGATTGATTTCGATTTTATTTTTATTCTCTCCTATTTTATAAATAGGAACACCTTATTGTATATTACTACTTAGAAAATATACAAAATTTTTTCTCATCTTCCTGTGTTTCTACATGGTATCAAGAGCTTAGATTCTCTCTTTCGGTGAATTTTTTGATATTTTTTGGTTGGTGCCCAAGGTCCATTGTCGACCCTTCCTTAAGTATTTCGATGAGATCTTTCCATTTTTGCACTCAATTTTTGTAAATTCTGCTCCGATAGTGTTATTTTTTTAAAGTTTATTGTGCTATGTGGAAATAGGTTTGCCCCAATGATTTAATCTGTTAAGTTTTGATGATGACAAATACAAGACAAAAAGAATGATGCTTATGCTTTATAGTTGTGCTTAATAAATGACAAATGCATCACAAAAGAATGTTGACCATGTTACATAAATGTATTTAATGAGATATATGTAACATTCTTCATATAATATATCCAATAATATTTTATATGAGTTATAAATGAATTAATATTGGATATGTCTATGAAAGTCTTGTATGCATGTTAGACTAACTAGAGTTATACATTTATGAATCATGCATATGAAGATATTGAGTTATGAATTTGGACTAACTATGTTTGGTTAAGTGAGCAATACTTTGTAGGATAGTCCAAGTACCAAGAGTAAGCATTGTAACAAGAAAGCAAAAGATCACAACTATGCTCAACTCAAGGAGAATGAAAATGAAAAGATGTTCCAAGCATTTGCAAGTTTTGAAGAGAAGATTTTCTTTGGAAGCTTGGATTACATCAACAAGTGATGGTGGTAAAAGATCTAGTCCAACATCTTCAAGCTTAGCTTATAGGACTTAGATCTTGTGTAAAGGTAAAAAGGAATCACACTAAGCTCAAACAAGTTTTAAACATATTTATAAGTGTTTTTAAAATGTTTAAATGCCCAACAAACTATTTTTGGAAAGCTAGTCTTGGTGGTATTTCAAATCTATGAAAAATAGTCAAATTTGTGTTTCGCAAAACTGACATATACTTACTCTTTTGATCATAACTTTTAAAATACTTTGAGTTTTACTTTGAAACTTATCTCATTTGAAAATAGACTCAAATATCTTTCCAATGACTGGTCATTTGCTTTAAATGGATAAGAAACGAAAAAGTTATGACCAATTAAAGTTTGAGTTTTGAAAATATGACCTTTGGTTATTATTTTGATCATATCTTTCAAAATACTTTGAGTTTTGTTCTAAAACTTCTTTCATATGAAAATAGACTCAAAGAGCTTTCCAATGAGTGGTCATTTGCTTTAATTGGATAAGAAATGAAGAAGTTATGACCTTTTAAAGTCGATTTTGAAAATCAAAAATGGTGTAATCGATTACACAAGTCATGTAATCGATTACATAACGCTGATTAAGCAGCCGTAATCGATTACACAGTAGTATGTAATCGATTACAAAGTGCTTCAGAAGCTGTAATCGATTACATGAAGCTTGTAATCGATTACAAAGTGCCCAGGAACGTTTCTAACGGCTATAAACGGCTAGTTTTCATAGAAAATCATTTCTAAACACCTCCAACGGCTCTAAAACTCATTGGGCTATAAATAAAAGTGTTTGGGCATCAAAAACAAGTTGGAGAACATTCTGAAAATTACCCTTGAACATTGAAAACAAAATTCATCATCTTTTTCTCCAAATCTTTGTTTTTGAGCTAAGAGTGTAAATCCTTGATACCCATTGAGCTTCAACTTGTATTATCCACTCTTGAGAGAGTTTTCTATCATCTATACTTTGTTCTTCAATTTGTATATCCACTCTTCAAGAGAGTTTATATTCTTTCTATTCACCTTGAAATCATTGTAAGAGGGTGAGGTATCTCAAAAGAGAAAAGGGTGAGGTATCCTTGTAGTGAGACTCAAACACAAAGGGTGAGGTATCCCAAAGGTGTTGTGAGTGCTCTTCATTGTAAAGGTCATCAAGCACCCGTGAAGCTTGAAGAATTGGAGGCTCTAGCACAAGGGTGAGGTATCCCAAGGTGTGAGGAGTGCTCTTGTATGTACAAAGGTTTTTCTAGCACCCGTAAAGTCTAGGAGATAGTGAAGAAAATCTCAAGTTAAGCTTGAGAGATCTGGATGTAGCCATGTGGTTGGTGGGTCAACCAGGATAAATTCTTGAGTTTGATTCTCTCTTCCCTACACTCTTTAAATTCAGTATTTGGTAGAATATATTTATTTATTGCATATGTTGATGTTTTGATTGTTACAACTTGATATCTAGCTTATTCACTTAGTTCATCATATATCCCAAGTTGTATTTGAGTAATCCTCAATAGTTGTACATTTATTAGACTTATTTCGCTGCGTTTATTAATTGAGTTATTCAAAATGCATAATTTGTCAAAGTTGCATTAAAACTAGTCATCACCCAATTCACCCCCCCTCTTGGGTAATGGTTGTCATGGCTAACATGCTATAATGGAAAAATCCGATGTCTCGCTTCCTATTCCAGTCGTTCTTAATGGCTCAATTATTCCCATTGGGTCGAAGCAATGCGTGGTTTTTTGAAAGGCCGCAGACTCTGGAGATATGTGATAGGTGATATAAAAACCCCACCAAAAGCGCTATTGATACTGCTGAAGCCTTTGCTGATAAATTAGAGGAATGGGATAGCAAGAACCATCAGATCATTACCTGGTTTCGCAATACATCTACTCCTGGTATTCATCTACAGTTTGGGCGTTATGAGAACGCCAAAGAGGTATGGGATCATTTAAAGCAACGCTACACTATCTCTGATTTATCACATCAGTATCAACTATTGAAGGAACTTAATACTTTAAAACAACAAATTGGTCAACCTGTTTATGAGTTTTTAGCACAGATGGAAGTTATTTGGGATCAGCTGACCTCATGTGAGCCTTCTCTGAAAGATGCCACTGATTTAAAAACATATGAGACTCATCGGAATCGTACTCGTCTTATCCAGTTTTTAATGGCTCTTACTGATGATTGTGAACCTGTCCGCGCATCCTTACTACATCAGAATCATTTGTCCACACTTGAGGATGCCCTTCCACGTCTCAAGTCTGAAGAAACTAGATTGGGTCTTGTTCGTCCCAAAGCTGATATTGCTTTTGCCGTTCCAGATAAAACAACCAAATTTTGCCGTCACTGTCGCAAGTCAGGGCATTCCTACTTCAACTGCCCCACTATTGAATGTCACAATTGCAAGCAAAGGGGTCATATTGCTTCAAATTGTTGCCGATATTACAAGAAACTAGGACATTTAATTCAGAATTGTCCCGCTCGTCCTCCCCCACGATACCAGAACATGAATCAACCTCGTCCTAGTTCTTCTAGGCCTGTATTTGCCGCCACTGCTGCTGCCAATGAATCTCCTGAATCTTCTCAGTCTGCCTTCTCCGCTAGTGATCTTGAGTCTCTCCTTAAACAACTTCTTTCTTCTTCCGGTAATGGTAATACTCCTGCAGCCCTTTCCACCACACCAGGCCAGGTAATCCTAAATGGTATTTAGATTCTGCCTGTTGTAACCACATGGCCTCTACATCTCATTTCTTTTTCTCCTTATCTAAAAATGGCACTACTCGTTCTATCCACACTGCTGATGGATCTCTTATGCATGTAAGTCATAAGGGTTCTATCTCCTTGTCCAATCTAAGTTTACCTGACACCTATCTCATTCCTAAACTAAATTTTAACCTTATCTCTGTTGGTGAATTATGTGATCTTGGTTATGAACTTACTTTTCCTTCCTCTGGTTGTCGTGTGCAGGACCCACAGATGGGACAACTCATAGGGACTGGATGTAAGATTGGAAGACTATTTGAGCTCACTCAATTGCATGTTCCCCAAGTGTCTAACATTTGCACTGCTTCCACCACCTCTTCCATTCAGATTTGGCATCAACATCTTGCTCATAGTTCTCTTGGAAAACTGCGTCCTCTTGTGTCTCAGGGTCTTTTAGGATCTGTTACTAATGAGTCTCTTGATTGTACTGCTTGTCAAACTGCTAAACAACCAGCTTTATCATTTAATAAAAGTACTTCTATTTCTGCTTCACCATTTGATCTTATGTATTCTGATATTTGGGGCCCTGCTCCCACACCTACTATGGGAGATTCTCGATATTTTGTGTTATTTATTGATGATTATTCTCGTTTTACTTAGATATATTTGATGAAAAACCGTTATGAACTTCCTCAAGTTTACATTAACTTTGCCAATATGATTTAAACACAATTCTCTAAAGTCATTAAAGTTTTTCGCCGAGATAATGCCATGGAATACTGTGATTCTAAACTCTTATCTTTTCTTGGTGCACAAGATACCTTGTCTGAGTTCTCATGTCCATATACCTCTCAATAGAATGGTCGCGCTGAGAGAAAGCACCGTCACATTCTTAACTCAGTCAGTGTCATGCTTCTCTCAGCCTCTTGTCTTGAACGTGCCTGGGGTGAAGCTGCTCTTACTGCTGTCCATGTTATTAACCGTCTCCCTTCCTCCGTCCTTGGTAATGTCTTTCCTTTTGAGCGTCTTTATCACACTACACCAGATTATAACTCACTTAAGGTGTTTGGTTGTGCTTGTTTTGTCCTCTTTCGACCTCATGAATATACTAAACTTGAGCTTCGTGCCCGTCTTTGTTGTTTTCTTGGTTATGGCACAGAGCACAAAGGTTACCGTTGTTGGGATCCGATATCTCAGCGTATCCGTATATCCCGTCATGTTGTCTTCTGGGAACATATAATGTTCTCTTCATTATCCAAGTTTACGTCAATTCCGCCAACTTCTACTCCTCTTTTTACTAACCTCGATGTTGATTACTTCCCTAGTGACACAGATGCAGGTACCTCCAGTGAGCTCCCAGTCTCTTCCGATATTCCCTCTGTTTTCGATGATGTTGTTCTGACCGTTGATCCTGTACCTCCCACCATTGAGCGTCCTCATCGGGTAAGAACTCCACCTACCTATCTTCGTGATTACCATTGTTTTTCTACTATGCTTCACCTTCATGAACCACACCCTATAAGGAAGCCTCTATCGACCCTCATTGGCAACAGGTATTAGAGAATACTCACACTTGGGACCTTGTTGATCCTCCTTCTGGTAAGCCTCTTGTAGGATGCAAGTGGGTTTATAAAATCAAGACTCTTTCTGATGGTTCTATTGAGCGGTACAAAGCTCATCTCGTGGTTAAAGGATTCACTCAGGAGTATGGTATTGATTATGAAGAAACTTTTGCCCTTGTTGCATGCATCACCTCTGTTCGAACTCTTCTTGCCATTGCAGCCATTCAACAATGGTCACTTACACAAATGGATGTTAAAAATGCATTCCTTAATGGTGAGTTAGAAGAAGAGGTTTATATGCATCCTCCTCCGGGATACATTTGTCAGGCCAACAAGGTTTGTCGTCTTCGTAAGGCTCTTTATGGTCTCAAACAAGCACCTCGGGCCTGATTTGCTAAATTTCATAGCACTATCAGTCAGTTGGGGTTCTCTTCTAGTGCTCATGATTCTGCTCTTTTTACTCAAAAAACAGAAAATGGTACTGTTGTCTTGCTTCTTTATGTCGATGATATGATTATTACTGGCAATGATTCTACTGGCATTATTGAGCTCAAACAGTTCTTATGTCAACATTTTGAGATGAAAGATCTTGGACCTTTAAGTTACTTTCTGGGACTTGAAGTTCTATCTTCCAGTGATAGCTTATTTCTCTCACAGGCTAAGTATGCTTCTGATCTTGTCTCTCGAGCAGGGCTCACTGATTGCAAAATCGAACACACTCCTCTTGAACCCAACGTTCGGTTTACTCCTCAGGATGGTACTTTGTTGGATGATGCCACTCTCTATCGTCAACTAGTAGGCAGCCTGATCTATCTTGCAGTTACTCGACCGGATATCTCCTATGCTGTTCATCTAGTTAGTCAGTTCATGGCTGCTCCTCGTACCACCCATTATGCTGCTGTCCTCCGCATTATTCGGTATATCAAGGGTACCTTGTTTTATGGTCTTCATTATTCCGTTGCATCCCCTTTGACTCTTCGAGCCTACTCTGATGCTGATTGGGCCGGTGATCCTAGTGACCGTCGCTCCACCACTGGCTTTTGCATTTTTCTTGGAGATTCTCTTATTTCTTGGCGGAGTAAGAAACAAACTCTGACAGCTCGCTCCAGCACTGAAGCAGAATATCGTGCCCTTGCTGATACTACTTCTGAAATCTTGTGGCTCCGTTGGCTTCTTGCTGATTTAGAGATGCCTCAGTCTTCCTTCACTGATCTTCATTGTGACAACCGTAGTGCCATCCAAATTGCACACAATGATTTTTTCATGAGCGCACCAAACATATTGAGATTGATTGTCACTTCATTCGTCAACATCTTCTACGTGGTGATCTTCATCTTGTCTCGATTGGCACTCTTGATCAACCAGCTGATTTGTTCACCAAACCTCATTCTCCTAGTCGTTTCCGCACTTTACTGTCCAAACTCAAGTTGGTTACTGTTGCACCTACTTGAGTTTGAGGGGGGATGTTACGATAGTGATTGATTTGTTATTGATTTGTTACGATTGTAAATAATTTATTATTGATTTGTTACGATTGTAAAAGATTTGTTATTTATTTGTTATTATCTTGTAATCAGATTAGGATTAATTAGACTTTATGTATAGGATTGATTTCGATTTTATTTTTATTCTCTCTTATTTTATAAATAGGAACACCTTATTGTATATTGCCACTTAGAAAATATACAAAACTTTTTCTCATCTTCCTGTGTTTCTACAATAACAATCCTTACCTAATATCTAAGCATACATACAACTAAGTACAACTTCGAATAATTCTTAGTTCGCATCATGTGACGGGTTGAGACGGATTTATTCTAATTCAAATTCGACTTGATATTTTAATTTGTTAAATTTTTTGGACTTTGACATAATTCGATCATGACCTAACAAATGAATGAGTTAACCAAAATATAAAATAAATTATCTAAATATAGACTTTTGTATAGCTAAGTAATAAGATTTTAGAAGTAAGAAAATAAATGTAATGTTTTATAATATATATTTCGTAATAGTTTATATTAACATAAATATATTATAATATTATGTAAAAAATATTAATTTAAGTTAACAAATTTTATTATTTATCATTATTTATCAAAAAAATTATAAGTTTTAAAATATTATGTAACACTGAGTCAGGTTGAAACAACTCGAAACATGATTCTAACTTGATTTGAAAATACACCAAGTCCAACTCATAGAATCAAAATTCATTCAAATTAACTTCGGGTCAAGACAAATCATTAGGATATGTTGAATTTTAAACTCCCTTAGTTATCATAGTCTATCATAAGCATTCAAATTATTTTTAACATGTGTAACGTTTTGGAATCTAAACAAAATTGTACATATTTTTAAAAATACTTTTACACAATACAAATAAATATTGAGTGGCTTAGAGATAACTTATTAAATCGTATCTAACAAAGAATTTCACGTAAAACTTCCTACGTGTTAATGTATTTGGACTACAACTTGGTTCACTTAATTATGTTTTTGTCAAGAACAAAGATACTGTGTCTTGTGTTTTTGAAGATGCAGTTGTGACTACGTAAGGTCCAATGGACATCATTCAGATTCAGTCAAGGATAAAACCAACAACAACAGATAGGGACAAGAACAAAGGGAGAGAGAGCCTTTGAGTAGAATGGGATGCATTACCGGAGGCGGCGAACACGGACAAATTCATAGACTCCTTTGCTGCTGTTGATGGCAGCCATGAACTGCGGTGTCTCTCCTACAAACGGTAACCCCTGATTTCCTGGAGGAATGCCGACAGCGGACTTGTTATTTTTGCACCAAAGCGCCCATGCTTTTTGACATGACAAAAACAGCAACAAGAGACCGACATAGTAACAAATGTAAGGATGCTCCTTTACCAATTGGGAAAGCATTTTGGTTCCTCTCCTTCTTTGGTGGCTGAATAAACAATACTGCTAGTGCTAAATATATAGTAACATATTTTTCTTGTTTACATTAGATTGACAACCTCAATATTCACGTAGGAGAAACGTGCACGGTTTAGAAAGTTATGATATGGCCGACAGGCACTAGAGCAGATTTTGAAACATGGAGGCTTCCACTTTGAATTTGAAGTGGGACAATGCGTAAGCCCTTCTCAACATTACCGGGAGATATTTGATAACTTGTCTAATCATGCTTGATAATCAGCTTTCCCGCTGCCAATGGCAATCACTAGTAGTAGTCATGAGTGATTCCTTTGTTGATGGGCTTAGGCAACTAGTCTAGAGCCATCTCCAACTTGATTTGATTTTTGGTGGGCATCATCAACTTATTTATTTATACAAAAAGTTCAGTGTGACAGTTCAATGTTTTGCTGTGCTCTATTTCATGGCTTTAGTTGAGATGTTATCCAACGGTTCAATTTGGTTGTTGGTGCGAGGCTGATTGATTTCTTCAGCAAGTGGTGACTGGTCTTGTTTTATGGGAACAATTTCAATCACCAACAATCACGCGTGACATCCAAAATCCAAATTGAAGCACAAACAGGTAGCCAGCCAATGCAGGAACAAATGATCCTTCAGGAGTTTACCCACCGTACCTACGAAAATAGCTCAGCCATTATGTGATGTGACTCCCGAAATGGGTTTCCAGCATGGACTCAACCAAGGCCCTTATGGTAGCAGGCCCAATCAGTCATTCTGAAAGTCCACTCCACCATCCCAATCCATTCTGGGCCATGTTATGCTGGCTGGACGGTCCACATTCGTGAAGGAAAAGAAAAGCCCCGGTTTACTTGAGGTATTTTTTAAGCTTTAATTGGATTTTACTGTTACAGGAACATGAAAAATCAAAACAGAAACGCGAGCGTTTTACCTCTTTTTTATTATTTATTTATTTTTTATTTTTTTTCGTTTAAGAATCACAAACGATGAAGGATCTCACTCAGCCTTAAAGAAAAGCCAAAAAAAAGCAAGTTAACTAATAGCATTAGATGACTGGAACTGCACACAGTAGAATAGAAATAGCATACTAGCATTCCTAATAGGTATTTTAAGTTTTGCTTTGATTATTTCATTGATTGATTTAGATTGTCTTGTTACTGTTTGATGAAATGCTTCACCGATCATGATGGATTAATCATTCAGGTGAAAGGGGAATTGTTGTTGGATGGAGGTGATTTTAAGGGAAAAGGACGCAACTGAGTGGATTTACAGAGGCGAAGGAGCTGCTAATCTTGTTCTCGCTTACACTGGATCATCTCCTTTTTTTGTGCGTTCTTAATCGCTTCTCTCTCTCTCTTTTCACTGAATTTTTTATCTTAACAATGTTTTCAATTTCAAAGCTTAATGTGTTTGGCGATGTCTGTGCAGATTGGGAAAGTGATGCGCATACGTAAGGCTCCAAGGAATGACGCACTCTCTATGAGGAGTCCCTCTGCTTTAACTGCGCATGAACGCCTCTTGTGGAAAGATGTAGATGAACTTATATCATCTTCAGACAATGAAATTGCAGGGCAACTCTTTGTCCAGCACGTTATGAAGCCATTGCTTGGTTCCAAATATGTTGATGCTGGGGTATGTTGCTGTTACTGTTATCACAAACCCATTAACTGAAAAGAAGTGGTTATTTCTATCATCATGTTTGAGGATTCAAAACCAGATTCTAGTAAATGACCTGTCTAGATGTTTTTACATTTTGATTTCAGTTGAATCCTGTAAATTTAGGCCTTATGGACCCATCTATAAAATGTTCATTGTCTATGTTTTAGCTAATTTTGTTATTCATAAAAATGTATTTAGCGAATTTTAATAGTTCATGAATTAATCAATCATCCATGCACAAACTTTTTGGATAAAGTGTTTAAGATGTTACGTGAGAAAGTTAGTGATTATGATCTCTGACCTATACTTTGTTACTTTGTTAGATGCATGTCCTGGTGTCGAGGGAATTTCTTGAATCGGTTGAAAAGGATGTTATTTGTCAACGTCCTGCTTGGCGAGTTGATACTGCTCAGATTGACACGCATTGTGATTCTGTGCTTCTCATGTCTGATCATTCACTCTTCACTCATGGTATTGAGATGTCTTTATGTGGACTTGCTTCCACTTGTTACCATTTCTTTTATTCTTTCACATATAAATTAAATTATGTAAGTATTAGCATGTTCCAATCTGGTTGGGATCCAGGTTTTAGTTTTCACCCAACTTAGGGCTTTAAATACTGATTCCTGAACATTACATTACACCTTCATTTCATGAGGGACTGAGCCCTTACATATTTGGCATTAAAACAGTTTCTTCTTCAATTCAAATGATTTTTTTTTCTTTGTGCATGTAAAATTGTGAAATATGCAGTTACTATGGTCCTTATGTTTCTTCCATTTAACACTGTTTAGTTCCTTGCTAAGAAATCATCCATCTGTAGAAGTGAGAGATGTTAATATTTAACCTTGCAATTACCTACTGGCTACGGTGCATGCTTGGATTATTTTACCTCCCTTGGGTTGGAATCTAAACATGCACTATAGGTTGTTGCAAGATATACAAACTTTTAGTGGGAAAAAGTAATGTAGGGAGGCAAAATTACGTTGGGGTGGAATCCATTATGCTATTAATCATTCGAGTATTCTGTTAAGATGCTTTATCTAACTCCAAATAGAAAAGCCTAATTCACACCCCTTCAGCCTTTCATTTTGGATGTTGTCCCTTGTAATATTAATCTAGTAAACAGGTGATTTAAGTTTTCTAAATTATAACTCTATAACATATTTGTAAAACATTTGAAAGTTCTGTTGCGAGTTCCCTGTTTCATTTCAGGTATTCTAGAATCTAGCTCCTGCATATCTGTTGAGATAAAGGTATGCTCTCCATAATGTTATAGATTACTATTCTTTGGCAGCACATGTTTCTTTTTTCTCCCATTAGACAATACCTTAGTTTAAAACTTTAAATTGATTATCTCACCCGCTCCCCTTCTTCTCTCTTTTGCTTGGTTGTAACCTTTTAAGTATTGTTTTGAAAAAGTAGCCCAAATGTGGATTTCTTCCTCATTCAAGATTCATATCCGAAGCAACTGCTATCAAAAGGAGGATAACTCGCTATGAAATGCACCAAGCCCTGAAATTGCATCAAGGAGAGGTACCCCACCCCCAAAATTTGGCCTTTTATGGTGGTCCCGTTGCTGCATAGTGCATACGTCTTCCTGTTGTCATATCATGTAGTCTCAGCATTTAATCCTTTGTTCTGTTGGTGGTCGTTATTACAATTTCTCTTCAATATACTTTATTCTTTTTAACCTTTAAATTTGAGATATAGATTTTTCCAATATCTTTGTAGATATCACTGCGAAGTGAATACAATCCGCTTGATCTGTTCTCCGGATCCAAGGAAAGAATTCATAAAGCTATCAAGGATCTCCTTACTACCCCTCAAAACAATTTCCGTGTATTTTTGAATGGCTCTCTTATATTTGGAGGACTGGGAGGTGGTGCAGAAGATACAAATTTTTGTATTGCTAAAGCATTTGAAGATGAACTTAAGTCTGTCATTCAAGCTGATGATGGTCTATGTACAGAGAACTTGCTAACTCTCGTTGCTGAGGCTGTGACAAAATCAGGAGTCCTTGATCGGCTCCTGGAGGTTCAGAAGCTTGATAATGTTGACATAGAAGGAGCGATCCATGCATATTATGACATTACTTGCCAACAATGCATGGTATGTAGAGAATTGAGTGAAGAGCAAGCAAAAAGATATACCTCTTTGCATTCTGCTTCGTTGGATGAAAGTTTGAGAATTGTAAAGGACTACCTGATAGCAGCAACTGCAAAAGACTGCAGTTTGATGATATGTTTTAGACCAAGGAAAGATGGGGATTGTGGATCTGGATGCAATAATGTATATCTTGAGTCAACTAAGCAAACCTTCGATTTCAAGGTAGGCATCCCTTTACATCTGTTATTATTTGTTTAAATTTGTTTGCAAAGGTAGACAGTTCTTCGCATGACTTGTTTGGTTCAGCTTCTGTTGATAGATTTAGTCCCCGCTTGAGAATGCTGTTGATTTTCAAAAGCTTCTGT
Source organism: Ormosia semicastrata (assembly GCA_029884595.1). Taxonomy (NCBI): domain Eukaryota; kingdom Viridiplantae; phylum Streptophyta; class Magnoliopsida; order Fabales; family Fabaceae; genus Ormosia; species Ormosia semicastrata. The sequence goes on along the minus strand of JAQQTO010000046.1, from coordinate 6,528,679 downwards.
CCTGTAGGTGCTGTGGAAAAGCTACTATGAAAGGTCGTTCAGAATTTTGTTTGATGAAAATGATATAAAATCTGCTGTGGATTGCACTTCAATAAGAAAGGTGTTCGGTAAAAATTATTGTAAAAAAGTATCTAAAACTACAAAAAAAATAAAGATATCGTAAAATTTTGTAGATGCAGGTTTAAATTAGGAAAGGATAAAGTTAGAATTTAAGAGAATCCTCTAGGGTGCTTCTCAAAAGCACTAGAAGAAGCACCCTAAAAAATATTCTATTGAACACAAATTTGTGACTTCTGCTTTTGTGAAAAATGGGGCCTTGATGCATGCACAGACATGCCCTTTACTCTTTCCTTTTAGGTGTCTGAACTTTTGAACAAGTTTTTCATGACTAATGATTTCATGGCCTATTTTTTAGTTCTTTATTTCAATTGCATTACTTGAGAAAATAGTTCTTGATATCGTATAGTCATTGCAATGATATTTCTTTTATTAAAGAAAAGGAAATAATAACATGCAAAAATTCTCTTCATGGATATTCTAATTTATATGAAACAGGTCTGAATTATTGTCTCTTTTAGCCTTGAATATGATTCTCTTTTTTATATATAAAACAGAATTACAGCTGTAATGCTTGTGCCATTGTATATCTGAGTTTAGTTGCAATTTGATCTATATTAGGTGTATTTTATCGACCTGGATTTGAAGCGTTTGAGTAAAATAGAAGAATATTATGAATTAGATAAGAAGATAGTGAGCTGCTACAGAGAAATGATCAAAATGGATCAAGGAAGAAATGAAATCACAAACATGCTAGCATCTAAAGCTGCATATTGAGATTTGATAGACTCTGTTGTAGATGAAACTAGAGGAAGATTGCATTGGTAAGTACGAGTAGTTTGATGCTCTTCTTTCCCTCAAAATGTTCTTTTATATAAGTCTGAAGTTGGAAACTTGTATTTGGCTTCATTTACCCCTCCCCAGGGGTTCTACTTTCTATTTTCTTTATCATAGGGTGTTCAAATTTCATTTTTCTATGTAATTATTTGTGTCTGTATTATCTTTCTATTCCTCCTACTGTTGCATCCTTAAACATCCGGTGTTTCATATAAAATTAATTTTATCATATATTTGGTGTTGGTATTATGTATGTTGCATTGGTGGTGGAAGCTTTTGTATGTTATTAATTACGATAAATCCTCGCTCCATTATTATTTTCTAATATCTATTTCTGTGTGGCCTACAGCAACTTGGCATTACCATTTACCTGTTGTTCCGAATTAGTTCAACTAACTGACAATAAGACTCAGAATATATGATTTAGCTTTGCAAACTTCATGGTCATAATTATCTGCTAACTTCCCAGTGTTATGCAGTAAATGGTACTGAGGACTTGGCAAAGCAAAGCCTAATTTAGACCGTGACTTCAGCTCAGATCTGGTTTTTCCTGTTGTCAGCCTAGTTTGGCCATGGCTTGACTGATGATCTGTTTGCGCCATACAATGAGCTCACGGGCTGTTACAAGGTTTTTCTTCTGTCTCCCTCTCTTTCTCAGAGACACACACTAAGATTTGTTTATTATCTCAAGTTTGAGTAGGACAAAAGTGACATAAGTAGGTTGGATTTGCAGAAGTGGGCCATGCTTTTATCATTCATACCCTGTTGACCAGCATAAATTTTTATTTCAAGCCTTCATTTTCTTTCTTTACAAATTACAACCTTGTGCAGTCCTCCATGGAATATCAATATCATAAACCATGGATATAGCCATCTGTTTCTCACTTGAAGTGAAGTTACAGCAGTTAGCACTGCAAACCTTGTTGATATCAGAAATCATTACTTGATATCGATTGATTAAGGAACATGCTAGAGCTTATAAATAGTGTACTTGTTTCCAGAATGAGTTGGCTTGCTGTTGAGTACCTCACCCATCTCATCTCACCCTTAAATGTGTGTATTTTGGACTCCCAAATCATGTCTTTCATATTATAGATTCGTATACTATTTTCATAGTTCCACATGATAGCGCTCTTTTGTTATGTGATAAATACTGACCTCACTTCTTTGAAAGTCATTCTATCCTTACACTGACATGCTGCAGTACTATTTGAAGTTTTCATTTTGGCATAGAATTTCTCTGCCTTTGGTTGGGAAGTACTAACATGACTGACGCACTTGTGTGTTGCAGAAGACTCTGGCGTCAGTGAAACTGCTCTGTCTAAGGTGCAGGCAAAAGGTGATGAAACTAATAGCTACTAGCAAAGGAATTACGTACATTGTCCTCAACCTGGCCAAAAACACGGTGACAGTGATTGGTGAAGCGGATCCAGTGAGGATCATCAACTAGGTGAGAAAATTCAGAAAAATCAGCAGAAATTGAGTAGAGGCCCCCCAATGAGGAGATGATGGATGAGAGAAAAGATGCTATACCTCATAGTCAGAGATGCAGAGTGTGGTATGTGATTGCTGAAGGTGTTAGTTACTGTTCCATTATGAATTAACTTACAATAATCAGTGTGCTATTTGTACCTTTATTAATCTTGCTGTCAAGCAAAATAATTTATATATTCTTTGATAGTAACATTTTTTTTTAAGTCCAATGTGATTACGTGAATCCATTGCTATGATGTCAATACTTCCGTTTTTCTTGAAAAAGAAAATTGCATTCGCAAAATTAGAGAATCCGGACATTTCTAGTGTCTGGTGATCGCTGATTCTCTGGTTTGGTCTATAACATACATACTTGCATAGACGCAGGCTGAATGAGTACCCTTTGTTTTTTTAGGTGAATTACGCTGAAGGAAGCTAAAATTGGGTCAATACTCGAGGCAAAATATTTTTTTTTCATTTTTTTTTTTGCATTAGGAACAATAATTGCCCATAAAAGAGGTTATTCGGAATACCCAAACATGTGTTCAAATGAAGAAGTCTCTAGTTCACTTCTCAAGTATGTTATTAACATCAGAGACTAAAATCTTTACAGTCATACTCGGAAATAAAGACATAAAAAACCAATGTGTAAAGGCAGGAAAAAAAAGTATTTGTTTACTGTAATTTTATAAATTATTACACACGTCAATTGAGTCTAATCATATTCATATATATACAAGCAGAAAAGTAGTATCTAAACCAACCGAACAGCTCGTGATGCACAGTATCTCTTCACCAGCAAACCCCTCTCTGCTTCACAAACGGATGGAACACATTTTTAAGACTTCCTATGCAGGATGATGACTAGCATTTGATTATTTTTTAATAATGTAAACAATATGCAAACATCTTAATTTACCTTGAATTTTCTTTTTCCTTGACTGTCTATATATGCCATAAGTTCTTCTTGTCTTATCAAAGCTTCGTATAAAGCCTGTTTAGGAGGTGGAACACAACAGTTTATAAATATACACCAAAAATTGTTACCCCAAAAAAAAAACCCAAAAACTATTGAACAATCTAGCGCACAAATATACACCAAAACTTAAAGAAGTGAATAACAATGGCGTAGAAATAATATAAACGACAGAAGAGGAGCAGTTCTAACATAGTCCAGGGTTGTCCCCTAACCTCTAGGCACTAGAGATAAAAGACAGAGCACGCATGTACCGGGTTTACTACAATTGGTAAACAAGGATACTAATTCTAAGCAGTAATCTACCGACAACGTGTAGCATTGAATTGCAGTTATCTATAGCTACATATAGTGGTCGTGAGTCAAGTGCATAACTAAGGATTCATACATGAGATAAACTTGGACCTTTGCCAAACATCTATAATGCCGCAGGCGTAAAAACTAAAAACTAACACCATAAAAATAATGACATGAAGATTCACTAGCCAATACTTATTATATATGTTGTAACCTTACAATAAAAAAACTTGACACCTGAAGCAATATAATTTGGTGGACAGGCCAATTTAATGGCAAATAATCGCAAAGAACACAATTTTTTTCCTTAAAACTTGTAAAACAGCAGGAATTGCTGTCTTTCTAGGCTGAAGAAAATAATGTGATTTTACCTTCTTTGTAGCAATCAGCTCAGCTTCCAATGCATCCACACGATAAACTGCAGCATTCAGCAGCTCCTCTTTTTCATATGGCATCACATTAGGTTTTGACTGTAACATGTCAACTTTCTGTTCAAGCTCACCAAGGCGTTTTAAGGCAGATGGGAGGAGGTTTATCTTTGTGAATCCGGGAGCAGGTGAAGGAGGACGAGATTCCTCCTTGGATATTGAATCAAGAGTCATGTTAGGTATATTTTGGGCAGAATCAGATTCAGAGCCCCGTATTCCCTTAGTGACACGAAAAGCTATTAAACGAGCAAAAGCAAAAAGGGCAAGAAAGAAGCCCGCTATAATGGCCCAGATATATGCACAGTTGCCATCAGGAGATTTTTCAGTACTCGATGGAAATTTTTCTGCAATGAATATCTGCACGTTAGGGACATACTTTTCTTGAATGCCAAGAATTCTGAGTACTTAATATCCCAATCTATGACCTACATAGCTGAACTTTTTCAATTTATCTAGACCAGTTTATAAATTTCTTATCTTTTTACCATAAAGAAAATTTTATTTTCATGTTTGTGTTATATATTTTCATGTTTGTTTCTTAGTGCTGGGTAAGTACAGATTCAATGAATTAAAATGTGAAAAAAAAAATTATAAAGCACAACTCTTTTAAAGCATGATTGAAATGGTATGCTTTTCAATTCCTTTACATTTGTATGTCAAGTAGAATGACAAATATTTTGAATCTTTCATTGTTGGTTGATTTCAATGTGCTTGCAAAGTGTATAATCCTTCCTTTTTCTCCCCCACCCCCCACCTCCCAAAAGAAAAGGTGTCTATTCCTACTCCTACCCTTGCAAGCTTAAATAACAATATCCATTTTCAGTTAATAATAATGGCACATCAAAACCAATAACTTCAGAGAAGATGCATCAACTATCTAACCTGTTGAGCCAAATGAGTTTTGAGGTGATTCTTGGTGCTCTTTCCATCCAACATCGACAGTCTTGTCAACCATGGGAACAAAATCATCAGACTCAGTGAAACCGCCAGCATGACTAGCGTTGCCAACCAATCTTGCCTGGATAAACATCAAAGCAGTTGTATTTAATTCATTGCCACATTTTTTTATTTTTTGCAACCTCAAGATCAATATCATGGTCACTTACTTCTTCATGGACAGGAGTCAACATAGGGTTAATATAATTCCCACTTACTTTGGGAGAAGTGATATCTTCAACTTCAGATCCTGATTCTGCTGTAGATGTATCGCTAGTTTTTATCTGTTCTCTCAGAAACCCAAAATCCAAAGGAAGATCTGATAATTAATTTAAAATCTGAAAGTTTCAATCATGCAGTGTCTAAGATGTTATTAGAAACTGTACCATTGGATAAGATGTCTTATCACATTCAGTCATCATCCCCTCGCTGTTAGAAACTGTTACTATTTGTCTAGCACATTGCACTTCACCACTAAGAACCATCTGCATTCCCACAACTGTTCTAGTTTAGTCACAGTAAGATGCAAAGCAGAACATAAAATTTAGTGAAAAAAGAGTCTAATAATTAAATGATAAGCAGCAAACCTTTAAAATGTTTGGGTCTTGCCATGGCCCTTTATCAGACCTCATACAACCACCCTGATCTACACAAGTGCAACTACCACCTAGAAATTCTGGCAGCTCACTGAAAATTAAACAGTTAGGATTTTCAAATAACAATACAAGTTGATTGAGAAATAACTCTCATTAACAGAATTAAAAATAGAGTTACCTCACATCAATAATTTCAAGTAATTTACTCTGGAACTTGTTTCCGAGAACCTAATGGAACATTCAAGTATCAATTAATCATATACCTATAGATTATCTCAGAAAACTGTAGAAGATAGTTACTTCAATGGAATCCTATAAAAATCTAAAACGTAAACAATAACTCAAATAATTAACACATACATGAATCTTTGAAGTAGTTTTGGGATCAAGAAATGTTTTCACCGTGTTCCAGACCAACTTAAAACCAGGACCAGCATTGATGATAAACATTTGGCATAGTGTCTGCGCAGTATCATTTACAGGTTATAACTTAGAAGTTAGAAGCATTACATGAACAATAAGAAAATTCAGAAGCCATGAAGAATTGGAACTACCAAAAACGTAATGATTAAACCTACGTACTTCGGGATAGTAATCACTATCAATCTTCTGCAGCTGCATGATGAGTTCCCGTGCAGACTTGGTTAGGTTTTTGAAACCCTAGAAAGCAAAAGGCAGCTTAGTCTTAACAAAATAAAAGTTAAAATGGTGCCTGGGAAACTTTCAATGACCATTTAGACAGACAACATACCACGCCTTGAACATCCAAAATGGTTGTACTTGAATCTATATGTCTCTTAGCAGCTATAGAGCAAGCTGGAAACTTAACAGCAAATGCTTTCTCAAAACCCTGCACATGGTATCTCAAATACCTATCCATGGTAGTTACTTGCATAAGCTTATTGGGATCAACTTTGCCTAGCCTCTCAATATAAACAGGTCTTCCTTCCTTATCTACACCATGATAACCTTGTGGATAGTACTGCAGGACTTCATACAACTCCTTGAACTCAAAATCCTATCGAGTGGAAATCAGAGTAGAATAGATTGAACGCCAAATTCAAAAAACTTCAATATACAGATTATCAAATCATACATGATTAACTACAGAAGAAAATCAAATAAAAGTTGAGTATATTTTTTGAATCAGATGGCTCACCTCTATAATTGTATCTGTGCCATAGTCTTTCCTCCATTGGATCATGTTGGCCCACATGTGCTTTGCTTTCTCAATATCAAACTTCCTTGCTTTCATGAATCTGCAATAACATTATTTAAATTTGGTTTTAAACTATAAATAAGGTGAACAAACCATATCCATATGTTAATCTCCAGCGTAAGAAGTATGTCAACAATGAATATGAAAAGAGACCATGTATGTAAAACATGAATGTCATAAGCAACATGTTACGATTTTATATGATTAAAACCAATCTATGAGAGATGACTCATCTGTTTGTGATCACCACAATCTTTATTAGAAGCTAGAAGAGAAAAGATGTAATCCATATTCTTAACAAAAATAACATCCATCTTTCGTGGATATGCTTAAATGTAACTAGTAAGAAGTAAGGGTTTGTAACCTCAATAACATATGATAGTCATCATGCCTTGGAGGCAGCAAGTTATCTAACATAAGTGCCTGTCGAAATGCATCCACTGCTTGAAGCTCCTCAACATCTCGAACGTCCTCAATGGAGAGGGAATTGCTCCGACTGCCACTTTTTCTGCTTCTTTTCTTCTTAAAAGAGTGCCTGAATTTGGTGGATGCATTTATTGCTTTCTTTTTAAGACTCCCAATTCTTGTCCACCTATGGTCCTCTGAATTCTCAAAATCCGATTTCCACTCTCTTCTTTCAATGTGGCCTGAGAATCCTTCAAAACCTAATACATAAGAAGTTTCAAAATGGCCCAATCAGATACAGAATTACTTGCAATGCTTTTGAAGGAGTATGCATAAACCCATTACAGAATCAGCATTATTTTGTTCTAGAACTTCAGATTACACGCAAGTCAGAATTAGAGGCAAATGGAGAATCCATATTAAGTTGACAACCAAATTATGTGGGAATTTAAATTCTTGATTACAAGTTCAGCAGAGAGTTGAGGTATTAAATCCAAAGCATTTGATTTTGAATGATCAAGAGAAGTGGGTAGGTCAGATATGAGATGAGAGATCATTGAATACAAGATAGGCCATGAGCTTTTGATGAGTTAAGTTGAAAAACAAGACAACTAATAATTTCTTGAAATCAAGATAGTATCCATTTAATTAAATTCAGCTCATTTAAATAAATAAACCTTAATCAAAAGGGCATGAATCTTGATGCAACATGCAAGTCTTAAATCAAGAAATGAACTAAGGTTGAAGAAAATATTTAAATAAAAACCTACAATCCCAAGAAAAAAATGAATCAAGAAAAGATTGTCAACCAAAGGGTTACTCACAAGGGCGCCCGGACATTTCAAGAATGGCAAGCCTAAACTAAAGGAGGCATCAAATTCAGGTTCAGCCTCCAAACAGCGATTCCTTGTCAAAGCCAGTGAAACAGAAATCACAACCACAAATAAAATTAATTTCTTATAACCTTTATGGTAAAGGATTCATAGCCACAGTTTCGGAGGTTGTACTTGCACAAGTAGTAGATAGAAGAAGGTGTCAAAATGAAGAAAGATGTTGTCAGAGACAAAGAATTTAAATTTGATACACAAGTGTGTAGGTGGGCCCAGAATTATATTTATTCGGCGAAGTAAGTTAGCGATGGCGGGGATATTCCGTCCGTGGCAGTTGCTGCTGGTCCCACACCCTTCCTCTTCAACTTCAACTTCTTCCTCTTCTTTAGCAAAGTATAAATTAAAAAACATCAAAATCAATGAAGAAAAAATCCACCTGGGCAAAGAAAAGGAAAAAAATTCCATTTTCAAATTATCGCAGAGAAATAATAATTTATTTATAGAAAAATTTGTGATATAATTTATTATAGAAAATTTAATTAAAAATATTAAATATTTTTTAATATTATAAAATTATAAACTTGTATCTAAATTAGTACCAACTCAAGTCTCGTAAGACTTGGGTTGGATGTGATATCAATATTGGGGTTTGCTCACCTTTACTCCTTTCCTGCGAAATAATAATAATCATAAAACCAAAATGTAAATTAACTAAAATTATTGAATCTTAATTAAATTGATGTTGTAGTTTGATTGAAATTATTTGTTTACAAAATATTGAGCCCCACAAGACACATAGAAACAATATTATTCAATCTCACCCGAAAAACTGGAAACACTTGTTTTGAAAAAATCGATTTTACAGTATACAAAGTTGTGAAAATTTTATAAAACTACGCAATATGCAAGTAATCTTTAGCTATAGTATTATTAAATATGTATTACCTCAATTATGTAAATAAATTGTCTCAATTTAATTACATTTTTAATACTACAACTAAATTAATACACATTCTAAAACACCAAGGAATTTTTCAAAGTTAGGTTCTGCTACATAAATTTTACGATACAGAATATAGATGTTAGTGACCTCCCCTATCTATGCACTTGATTCCCCTGCCTTTATTGCCTTTAACACAAAGGATGTGGTCCGAAATTCTTTTTACATGTGAGCTAAAGACAAGGCTTCGAATTTCAAGTCCCAAAGAGTTAGGCTAGCAATAGATGAATATGTGATGTGTGAATAATAAACGCATGATCATAGGTTTAAATTTCAGCTATGTCAATTTCTTAATATCAAACTATAAAGAATATTTTTATGAATTTATTAATTTTAACGTGAATGACTTACTTTTAATTAGACCAAAAAAGTAAATTAATTGAGGTACATACAAATAAACCCAGACCAAGAGATTGCCTAAGAAGAACTTTGATGATATAATTAGCAAGTTGATTATGAAAGATATCTTCAAGCTAACTTGAGGGGGAGTGTCAATTGAGATATTAAAAATAATATCGTAATTGATTGTATATATCTTATTATATTTATCGTAAATATTCTATTTTCTAGTCAGTTGATTAGTTTCCTAAGTTAAAGTGTTCAGTTTGATAGTTTTCTATTTTTTAGGGATTTGTTTCCTTTATTTACCCATTTCTGTTTATTGTGTATATCTCTCTTATAATGGGAAATTTTTTGAACTTTTTCAAATATAACAATAATAAACACATATTTCAAGTTGGTATCAGAGTGATGCACAGCCCTGGTGGCCCTAGTCTGTTCAGTCGAGATGTCTGATGTTTCCTCAGGCTTTGATGACTCCAATGGCCTCTAAAGAAGTGACGCCCATATCTTAGATCAGACCAGCCAACAGAATCAGAGTTTTGAACCCAAATTACCTATGAGTGAATCTCACTCGATTTAAATCATTACAATTCGCCTTAATGGTACGAATTTCCTACACTGGTCACAATCTGCCTGCATGTATATTCGTGGAAGAGGGAAAATTGGGTACAACGTCTGGGATGTTGAAAACTCCATGATCATGACTTGATTGGTCAACTCCATGGATGAAGACATCGGTTCAAACTACATGTGCTATTCTATAGCCAAAGAATTGTGGGACAGTGTTAATGAGATGTACTCTGATATGGGTAATAAATCTCAGGTCTATGAATTGACCTTGAAGATTGGAGAGATCAAGCAAGGAGGAGACACTTCAATACCCTGAAACGAGTATGACAAGATCTAGATCTATAATTATGAATGGAAATCACCTGAAGATGCCAAACATCATAATCAAATTGTGGAAGAAGGCGGAATCTTCAAGTTCCTGGCTGGACTTGATGATGAATTAGATGAAGTTCGAGATAGATTCATTGGAAGGCAAACTTTCCCTTCACTTGGTGAGGTATTCTTAAAGGTAAGAAGAGAAGAAACTAGAAGAAGCGTTATGCTTGGGAAGCATAAGAAAACAGAGACAATATCAACTGACACCATTACATTGGTGGTTGTTGATGTCTCTGCTAACAAGAGCAGCTATTCTAACCTGAGAATGACAGATGAGCCAAACCATGTATGGTGTGAGTACTACAACAAGCCTCGCCATACCAGAGAAACTTGCTAGAAAATTCATGGCAAGCCAACACATTTAAAGAGAACAAAACATGTCATAAACCTAACCTAGTTTTTCCTACTGGTCATGAGGCCGAAAAGTGCTCCATTAGCAAAGAGCAGATTAATCAACTTTTAAAACATCTAAAGTCCATTTCATCATCTAGTATTCCTAGTGGCTCTCTAGCACAAACAAGTAATTTTAGTAATTCTAGTATTTTATCATGTAACTTAAATCCAGTACCTTGGATCATTGATCACTACTAGAAATTTTTTATTTAAAGATGGAATTCAGAGACGGACAAAATCTTGTCTCTATTAGAGATGGAAACAGAGATGAATTTGATGATTTAGAGACGAAAAATAAATTTTATAATTTAGAGAAGACATTTAAAGATAGAATGAATCTATGACACTTGATAGTGTGATTTTTGGATTTGGTTTTGAAAACTTATCATTTTGCTTCCAAGTGTATGCATCAATCTTGAGTCTACTGGATTCGGTTTGTAAACTGGCTGTCTAAGGGTTGAACAATAAATATCTATTGTCTGCATATATAAAATGCTTCAATAATTATATGACAATAAATGTACAAAGGTTTCAAAACACAGGGCACTTAATAAGGACTAGGAGGCAGCCAAACAAGATTGAATTAACTTGCAATACGTGTAGTTCTCTCTCTAATTTGCAAATTCTGAATGACCTTTACTACCTGATAGTGACTGCTTATATAATAAATATATATACAGGTTATGTAGGAAAGCGTCTTGAAATGGCTAGGGCAGGAATTGAACGTGCTCATGGGAAGGATTCTCTCCGCCTCATACTCTTACAAGGAGGTCGCTATCCAGAACTTGCATTATGAGTTGTTTCTGAATATTGTTCAGCTTCTTTTTCCTTAGAAATTCTCAAAAGATTCCTAGGATGCAATTCAAAGTAGTTTAATTTTTAGTACTTGTTTCTTGAACTTGTAAGGAGATTAATTTTTAGGACTTTGTACATAGGCATTTGAGACTAGAGCTGCTTGAAGGGGTGGTGGCATATCCTATTGGTCAGTTAGAGAAATCAAGAAAAGCATTAGCTTATGTAAAAGCAAATTTTGTCCAGGTTTGTTGAACTACTATAGCATATTGTGATAACATGTTAAAAAAAAGTCAACATTTTTATACATATTGCTTCTATTTTTTTGGTCTCCTTGTTTGATCACTATGTTAGTTGGTTGCTGTCACATATATTATAATCTTACTAGATGCTAGTTAAATGAAATAAAGATTAGTTGAAGCTCAAGTTTTTGTAGCATTAAGAAGTCAACATCACTAATTGCAAAATTTGTTGATAGTGGTTTTGATAAATACCCTTTCTGTTGATAGTTGTTTTAATACCCTTCCTTAATGCATACAATCTATTTGAGAAAAGGCTTGAATGATTGTATTGCTCTTTGGTGCCTTTGGCTGCAGCAAAATGCCCGGGTCTTTAAGGGAAAATCTTTGTCAATAGACTTGCATTGGGATAGGATTGATTTTAAGCAAGTTTCTTACAAAAATCCATTAACATGCATGAAGAAGGACAGGATAGCTCTTTTGTTTTCATGTATTTATTTGAATTTAAGCATGTTCTTTATAATTTTCTATAAGGAGAATATCTTATTCTCCTTTTCCTTTTCTTTGTACATGTTTCCTCTTCCTATTAGTAACCTCTGCCCTTAAGGAGCACGATCAACCAGACCTTTTATTATTTCTTTTTCTGCTACTAGAATTTCTATTTGGCCTTTGCATGAAGGTGTCAGTTTAGTGATCTAATTATATGTCTTTAGTTCTTCAATTAGATTCTCTATATTGAATAACCTTTTTATTTTGAGGAACCTTGTGACAAGTTTACGTCTTGGATAACTTTATTTTGTGTGGACAAACATATGATCATCACTAATTGGTATAATGTATATCCATACTTGTTTAAGAGATTTTATTTTTCATTGAAGCTATAATCATAATAACTACAAAAAGGAAAGGACAAAACTCCAATAGGGAAAGAAAATACTTTTTTATTATGGTGCTTCTAAATGGATGCATTGTAAACCATCTTGTGATCTTTTTGTTTTTAATTTTTTTTCTTTCAAGCTTTTTTTTGTTGTATTTTTTGTTCCTAAATATATTTCTCTACTTGACTATTAGAGTCAGAGAATTGAAATCATATTCTTGCTGCTTGACTGTCTTAGGTATGTTTTCTTTTCTTCCCTCTTCCTTCCACTGGGCTGTTAAAGTTGCAGAGAACCAAAAACTTCTGTTTCTAGAGCTTGAGTATGTGAACATATCACAACTTCACTTAAAGTTTTTTCTCCTTATTCTTGCAGCAATATTAGCCAAAGCCTAGATCTTCCTCAATCTACTGGAGATAAAGGTAGTATTTTTTTTTTTCACTCTTTTGATATCACAAGTAGACAGACTATGCTTCAGTTGGTTTCATTGCTTCCCTAGTTCTATTTTCTATATCAATGTCTATATAGGGGTAGGGTAAGAATTTATTGACACCTATATAAAAGTAGAATAATTTTATACCATATAATAACTTCTCATAGATGCATTTCTCACAAAAATATTTTGTTAGTTGGATGCCATTGACTTGTAGATCATTTTTGTAAAATTTCATATCAATTTCAAATAGGTTTTTATGTTGTAAGTATCACTTAAAGCTAAAGTTCTTCAAGTTTTTACATTGAAGAATGTATCACACTTTGATGTGGAAAAAATATGGCTGCTTCATTTGAAATTGTGGAATGATATCTACTTATTTGATTTATATCTTATTGTATATGATTCAGTCTAAACTTATATCTTGCTATATCTAATATTCATATACTGATTTAGGAATATTTGTATAAATCATAGGATTTCCCCCCTAAATTTAGGAATAGTGATTATAGCATTGTTTAACTTGCTTCATATTATATAGATAGCTGAAAAATTATGAATTTGACTTGAGCATAGGTAATTCTTTCTTACTTCAAATACTTTCATTCATGATTTTGTTTAATATATGTATGAATATTCTTTTGTCAGGTTGTTATGTGCTTGCAATCTATAATTGTCTTTTAAATTGGCCTAGGACTACTCTTCTTTGGGGGATACAAGGTTTTCACAAAAGGCAAGGCCAAGAAAGAAAATGTTCTTTCAATTTTTATTTTCTTTTTTACAACTAATAACCTGTATTTCAGCTCATTTTTTTATTTTTTGTGGGGTCAAACTTATGTTGTATCTAAGTGCATAATGTACTCTATAGTATCCTTCACAACATTCTATTTAAGGGAGAGGGGAATACTTGATTTTGAGCCTTTTTTGGATGATTGGCTATTTGATTTTGATCATTTATTGTGATTTTTTTATAAATTTTGATTTTGAATAATTATGTGCATGGGAAAATATTTTTTTTTTATAAAATGAAGGTGTCTAGTTGTATCAAATCACAACTAGATGCCTAATTATTTTAAATATTTTTTTAAAATATTAGAGATGGATTTAGAGATGAAAAAATATGTCTCTAATTTAGATAATGAAATAGAGACGGAATTTCGGTAATTGAATAGCGACGAAATTTTAAAATTTAGAGATGAATTTTTTTTTGTCTCTAATTTAGAGACGAAATTAAATTTTTTATCTCTAACAATTAGAGACGCCACTTTTAGCGATGAATCAATTTCTGTCTCTAATTCCGTCTCTAAATATTTAGAAATAGAATTTTGCAGATTTAGAGACAGAATTTTTTTGTCTCTAAATCTAATTTTTCTAGTAGTGGATTCAAGTCCATCGAATCATATGACTAGTCTGTCTTCGTTATTCAAAACTTACTGTCCTTGTTCTGGTAATGAAAAAGTCAAAATAGTGGATGGTAGTTTCTTTTCTATTGCAGGGAAATGTATTGTCACTCTATCCAAAGTCATAGACTTAAAATCTGTCCTTCATGTTCCAAAACTTTCCTGTAATCTTTTATAAGTAAACTCTGTAAAAATTCTAATTGTCAAATCATTTTTCTCAAACTCTTATTGTGTGTTTCAAGACCAGATTTCAAGGAAGATGATTGGCAGTGCTAGGATGATGGATGAGCTCTACTATTTTCAGTGATGATTCCTCCAAGTATGAAGTACCTCAAGGTCTTAGTGGTATAAGTTCTCAATCTGTCCAAGAAAAAAATAATGCTTTGACACCATAGACTATGACATCTAAGTTTTTAGTATTTAAAACATTTGTTTCTAACTTTATTTTAAAATGTAGATTGTTCATATTTTCAATGTGAAAGTTGTGTTGTTACCAAAAGTCATTGCACTACTTATACTTCTAAACCCTATTGTGCATCTTAACCTTTTTATTTGATTGATAGTGATATTTGGGGTCCCTAAAAAATCACCACCTAGTTTGGAAAGAAGTGGTTTTGTGAGTTTTATTGATGTTCATACACGGTTATGTTGGGTATACTTAATGCGTGATAAATATGATGTGGTAAGTTTATTTGAAACCTTCTACAATATGATTGAAAATCAATTTGATACAAAAATAAGTATTCTTCATACTGACAATGGAACTGAATACTTCAATAGGTTCTTAGGGGATTTCTTAAATAAAAAAGGAATCTAACATCAATCTACATATCTTAATACTCCCCAACATAATGGTATTGTTGAAAGGAAAAATAGACATGTACTTGAAGTAGCTCGTGCCATTGTGTTTGCTATGAATGTTCCTAAATATTTGTGGGGTGAAATTGTCCTAACTGCATCTTATTTAATAAATAAAATGCCTACTCGTGTCTTGAATTTTGTGACACCCCTTGACAACTTCAAATATGTTTATCCCACTTCCAGAATATATGCTGACTTGTCTTTAAGAATTTTTTGTTGTACTGCCTTTGTTCATTTACATAGTAACTCTCGCTCAAAACTTGATCCTAGAGTTGAAAAGTGTATTTTTACTAGTTATGCTCCTAATAAAAAAAGATATAAATATTTTAATCTAACAACCAAAAAGCTTCATATCAGTATGGATGTTACCATTTTAGAAACCAAACTTTTCTTTACTAAAAATTCTCTTCAGGGGGAGATAAAGACTAATGAAGATAATTTTCTACATGACTCTTTACCTTGCCCTATTTTCCATCATATTTCTCTAATGGAAACAATGGTTCAAGTTTTTGAAAATGAAAAAACATTGCCAACATTGGATGGTTCACCGATAGGTGGAAAAGCACCAAGGTTAAATAAGAAGTTACGAGTTTTTACGTAGAGAAATCGACAATGGAATATTGTTGAGCCCATCATCCTAGCACAAGGACAATCAGATTCTCTCAAACTCCTACAAATGAGTCCTTAAATGTTCCCGGTAATACTGATTTCCTTGATTCTGTTTCAGATTTTGATATTCGTATAGCTCTTAGGAAAGGTGTTCGAACTTGCACTAGAAAATGTGCCATAATTTGCAGCACTTTTCATCCTATTTCTAAATAAGTTTTCTATCAAAGTCTGTGTCAAAACCATAGAATATCCACTTCTACGATTACCAATTTATTTGTCCCTAGAAACATTAAGGAAGCTCTAGATGATCCAAACTAGAAATTAGCAGTTATGAAAAAAATGAATGCTTTAAACAAGAATAAGACTTGGAAAATTGTTGACTTACCAAGAGATAAGAGGATAGTAGGTTGTAAGTGGGTTTTCACCATCAAATGCAACACTGATGGGAGTGCAGAAAAATATAAGGCAAGACTAGTTATAAAAGGGTTCACTCAAACCTATGAAGTTAATTATTAGGAAACTTTTGCTTCAATGGCTAAAATTAATTCTATCATAATTCTGTTGTCCCTTATTGTAAATTTTGATTGGCCTTTACATCAATTAGATGTAAAAAATACTTTTCTAAATGAGGATTTGGAAGAAGAGGTTTTCATGGATCTTCCCCTGACTTTGAGGGAAATCTGGGCATAAATAAAGTATGCAAACTAAAAAAAATCTTTAAATGGCCTAAAGCAATCCCCAAGAGCATGGTTTAAACGTTTTGGAACTGTAGTTAAAGGTCTTGATTACTACCAAAGCCAAGTTGACCACACTCTGTTCTCCAAGCATGCACTGAATGATAAAATTACTATCTTGATTGTGTATGTAGATGACATAATTTTAACAGGTGATAATGACAGTAAACTCAAATTTTTAAAAGAAAATTGGATGATGATTTTGAGATCAAGGAGCTTGGTCCTTTAAAATACTTTCTTAGAATAAAATTTGCTAGACCTAAAGAATGTATATTCATTAGTCAACGAAAATATATTCTTGATTTCTTAAGTGAGAAAGGTTTGCTAGGATGTAAAGCAACAAGAACCCCTTATTGAACCTAATACTAAACTCCAACTAGTCAAAACTGAGGAAATAATGGATAAAGAAAAATTTTAGAGGCTTGTTAGGAGATTGATTTATTTGTTTCATACTCGCCCAAATATAACCTTTGTTGTAAGCATAGTGATAAGTCAATTTATGCATTCTCCTGGATGTGAACACTTTGAAGCAGTAAACAAAATTCTAAGGTACCTAAAGGGATTTCTTGGAAGAGGAATACTTTATAGAAAACGTGGACCCTTACAAATAGAGGTCTACACTGATGCAGACCAGACTAGTAGTGTTATTGATCGGATGTCCACTTCAGACTATTGCATTTTTATTAGAGAAAATTTAGTTATTTTAAAAAGTAAGAAACAAAATATAATTATTAGAAGTGGCGCAGAAGTCAAATACAAGTCAATAACACAAGGGATCTGTGAGGTCTTATGAGTTGACACATTATTAAAGGAATTAAAAATATACAGTCTATTACCAATGAAATTGTACTGTAATAATAAATCTACGATTACTATTGCTCATAATCTAATTCTACACGATAATGTTAAACATGTAAAAATTGACAAATATTTCATTAAAGAGAAACTAGAGAAATGAGTAGATTTATATCTCATACGTATCTACCACAAACCAAATTGCAGACATTCTAACCTATTAATTTTATGTTAAATTCTCACAATGAATGACCTTACACCACGTGGCTACAATAAAAAATAAATAAATAAAAGACTTCCAAAAGTCACCTCTGGCCCTCGCATATTACCTTTGTTATATAAAGGATATCAAGTTATTAACGCAGGGTAATCCATATTCTTCTTCTTCTTTTGTTATTTTTGACTTGGTGTAGTCCATCTTAGTTAAACCCGACCAGACCGAACAACAGTTCTCGGCATATGTAGCAGGGAAGCAGTCCAACATGGTGGGATACTTTTTAGCATATTAATTATAATTAAGGAGCAAATAATCACTCAAAATAGTTCTTTGGTCTCCCATAAAAATAACAAAGCGGACGCAGAAAAACAGAAAACAAAATAATTTTATTTAAATAGCATTTTATCCAACCAACCCAAATATTTTCCAAACAGTGAAACACAACACAACCATCAGCAACATGCTGCGTCCCCTGGATGAACCACAATACATTAACAGTTCATGAGGATTGAAACAAGTAGCGGAAAAGCAGAGTATCGTTCTGATGATGCATTAGCATTAATGTTTAGATATATATACAAAT
This sequence comes from Ormosia semicastrata, assembly GCA_029884595.1. Lineage (NCBI taxonomy): Eukaryota > Viridiplantae > Streptophyta > Magnoliopsida > Fabales > Fabaceae > Ormosia > Ormosia semicastrata. The sequence continues at coordinate 6,510,407 of JAQQTO010000046.1, read as the reverse complement.
ATTCACAAACATATTAAGCGTGTATATAGACCGTAGGCGGAAGAAGGGAGAGAGATGACAACTATCTGCTCTACCAATTCCCATTGACATTCTAATGTTGGAATGTATATACAATACAATTTAAAGTGTCCAGGATCTGCAATAAAACAAAATTTGTCAACTTGATATAGAGCTGCCCAAGAGAACAAGTTGGAGTAAAATGACTCAGCTAGAGATTTCATATGACAGAGCATCAGACATTGTCAATTTGTCATGAAATAAGCTTCATACCTGTTATTCACGTTTTTTCCAGCCCTAAGTTGATTAAGTTGGTCCCGCCATAAAGCTGGAGTTGCATCAGAAACATGTTAAGTTTCACAAAGAAAGGAAAGTAAGAATAAAAGTGAAACCTATAAATACCTGGCTGGCAACATGTGCTGATGACTGATGATAACAATTTAAGTGACCTTATCTATTACAGGTTTCATATACTTACTAATCCAAGGGCATATGCTTATTAAATTACCAATCATTTTGATTTCAAGTTATGATACCAAATAAATTTTATAAAGGTGATGACAGTGGAAAAATTACAAGTTGACTGGTCCAACTGGTAAGGGTGACAAGATCAAACTAGTGCTGTAGACTATGGTCAAAATCAGTAGTGATTACTGATTAGCAGGCGCTATCATCATCATATATGACATCCAAATAACTTTTGTCATCAATGATACATAATACAAAGGAAAAAAAAATAGAAGTTTTCAAAAACTCAATAAATAAATTAAATAATAAGATAGAAAATAATTACCAGCATCTTGATAGCGCTCTTCAACAACAGCTTTCAACATGTTGTGCAAAAGATTGAACTCCTTGGTTTCAGCACAAGGCTTACCACTTGGCCTTCACAATGGAAAAAGGTGCTTGTAATGAGACAGATTCCAAGACTTTCTTTTCTCTTTTTTTCTTTTTTTCTTTTTTTGAATGCCGAGAACAGAAATTATGCATACTACAGACAAGTCATATTGCCTTATAATGTATCTACTTCACCAACCTACCGGTCCAGTTCAGTAAATAATGGGCCATCTGAACCAGGGGACTGTGTTGGCAGTTTGCCTGATTCAATTACTCTCATTCCATCACTGTATGCCAAGTACTTGTTGACTTGTATCGGCACCTACAACATTGGTGGAACAGTTAAATCTCTGATAAACAAGTTTCATATAACTAATATAAGATTTGGAATTTGATCTGAAACTTCCAGATTCAATAATGGTCAACATTCGCCAAAATATTTCAACAGCGAATCCAAGGCATATATGAAACTTGGCTCAACAACTATGCTTTTTTCAAAAATAAAATGTCAAATATTCTTTTTCCTGGAAGCACCTGATTTTTCTAACATCAACCAAGGCACAAATCAACAACCACCAAGCAAAGCAATAGGAGAATGTAATATGCTACAGGTGATGATGTATTCATATGATTGAATTTACAAATATTACCTTGCATCTCACTGCAATGTTGATAGCATCTGAAGGTCGAAGGTCAAAGCTCATACATTCTGCCTCATTTCCAACCTGTACCAAATACAAGTCATATTATTATACAACACTTGCGGGTGAATGTTGTTTGTGTTTTTATTTTTGTTTTTTTATTTATTTTTTGGTTTGGGGGGGGTGAGGAGGAGGAGAGGAAGAGTGCAAAGTTAGTAAATGCCTTGGAAAGATATAATTGAGCAAAATATGCCTCCTGAACTCTCTTAGTAACTCTGACAAGTCTGACCTGCTTAGGCAGGAAAATATATCATTGATTATTAATATCATCGTGAGAGCCTGAAGGAAAGATCACAATTCAATCAAGATTAGGAGTGAGAGCAGGATAAGGAGTAAGAGCACCAAGATAAACAGAATCATACTTCGTAACCCATGTTGTCAACCATCTCCTTCACTACTTGATATAAAGTAGGTCTAGCCTGATGCAGCAACCATATAGTCAGTATCCATGTATATGTTACACAAAAGCAAAATCATTCTGGATCCAAAATTTGATTAATAATACATCTAGGAAGAACAAGGAAAAGAAGTATAGGTATACATGTGAGGGTAATATAATGGAATTTAACTGACAAAGAAGACATACTATTTGAACATTGCGTACTGCTGCCATTAGTAAGACGCTTGGCATCTCCACTGCAAATAAAGATGTACCACAAATTAACAATGGGAGAGATATATAATTATGAAAATCAGATATAAGACCTAAGAAGCTTATATGATACAATATTATACTATACTTGTAGAAAGTAAGAGACATACAAACAATTATGGGGAGAAGTAGACCAGTCCCATCCTCCATCTTCAACACAATAGCAGGATGTGGTGCATAATCTGGAAGAAGTCCTCCATGAGGGTTGTTATGGATGCAACGTAAGTGTCTACCATCCCTCATTTTGATCATGAAACCATCTGCTCCACTCTTCACCTCAACTATACAACAAAATCACAGAACAAAATCTATTTCACAAGAGCCAAGGCTTCTTGCCCTATCAAGAAACAATGCACTACATAGTTATATTATATCAGCATACTGATCATACTAACTCACAGTATATTCAATCATTTTTATTTTTTTTTTTGCAGTAGGTAAAGTAAACAAACATACCAGCTTCAACCACACTAGAGTTAACATAATCTTCATCTTTTTCATTAAAATTCTCAGCCATACTTCCGCTGCCATTTGAGGAGGAGTTGAAACTGCAATGCACTGTCTTGCACTTTCGCACGTTTATATGGCAAGAAAGAATATTAGCCTTAGCTTTGGTGCCGGTGAGTTCCTTGAGTCCCCAAAATTCACTTCTAATACACCTACCGTTCATTGGTCCAATCATAGGGACACTGCACAACCCTGCTACTTTAGCACGGACAGCGGGGCTAACAATTGGTCCTTTCAGAGAACCCATTCTATCTATATTCTATATTCTCAAAACCTACACAAAAAATTTACAAACTTTTTAACCATGAGGCAAAAATAACGTGACCTCTCTCAAATTAGTGATTATGTGAATGTAGGGCCACATAAAAATGGATTAATTTAAAATCAAAATCGCACCTTGAAGAGATGCAGCTCTCAAGTCTTAACCTTCCACAAAGGTGTTGCAACAATCACACGATGATTCAGTCACCGATCACCGCAACAAGCATGAAAAATCCCGTTAATTTGCTTTACGATTTCACCGACTCCAGAATCCAATAGGGAGAATTTTATTTGTATTATTGGTTTATAATATAATAAATAAGATCATGTAGAAATTGAAAAGGAAAATTGAGATTGAGATCTGAAAACAAAAGATCGAAGGGAATTGAAATGGGGAAATAATAGTGAGAGTAGAAGTGAAGGATAAAGTAAGATGGGATCGCAAAGGGGAATGAGAGATGGGCGAGAAGATAAGAAGATTCTTGTTTGGCTGTGTGAGAAAGGTCTCTAATTACCACACCGCATGCATCAGCATCAGCATAGATAATAAAGTGAATTCACTCTTATACCCCCCCTGTGTTTTTGCTAATGTTTTGGTACTAAGTTTGTGCCTTTGTGGGTTTCTTCTAGATGACACCAACCTTTGATTTTTTATTTTGTTTTATTAATAATGTTTTGTGCACAATACTTTGATGTAATTTATCTCACGTCAGAGTAAGTTGTGAATATTTAGAGTAATGTTTGGAAAATTAAATTGAATCAGTTGTTAAATTAGTTGAATCATGAACTAGCTATACTATGAATTTGAGTAATTTTTACTTCGATTTTTAAAACATTATATTGGAAAATAAATGTATAAAAAATAAAATTAACTAAATTATATAATTAAATAATAAAAATTATATAAATATAATATGATACATGTGAAAGTAATAATATATAATATTTTTTTATTCTTTGCTTAATGTTTTTTTCTTTTGTAAGGCTTAAGATCCATTATGAGTTTGACGAAGGATCTCCTAGTGAGATATATAAATAACCTCCTAATAAGGTCCATAGGAAGAGATAGGTGATACAAGAAAGAGAAATTAAAATAAAAAACATTTATAAGAATTAAACGCATTACTTTCTTTATATTCCCTCACTTTTATCTAGGAATGACAAAAATATCTGGGGCTCAGGGATTCCCGCACGTGCCTCTCCAAATGGGACTCAGAATATAAGATTTTTCTCCCTGGTGAAATTGGGTGGGAGAAAAAATTTTCCCGTTATATATTTGGGAACGGGGACGAAAACTATACTCTCTATTTCACGGGTTCTTTGTCTTTGTTAAAATTATTAGAATGACCTTCATAATATATATATATATATATATATATATATATATATATATATATATTAGTAATTTTATCTTTTATTAATTTTTATATTTATTTAAAATTAAAAAATTAAAAAAATATAAATTATGTTATTTTACCAAATTAATCCTCTTTATTCCTTTACCCAATTACCTTACGGCCCTACCCCTGCATCAGCAACCCCCTCCCCCTTTTTCAAATATTTCTCAATCTCTATTCTGAATTCTGATATTCTCTCTCTTATTTTATCCTCTTTATCCCTAGCACACACGTCTGTTGTTCTTCTCCGCTGTGTTGTGCCGCTCCATTGTTGTGTGCCATCATCCGTCGTCCATTCGCTCTCAGCGACAATGCTATTAATCCTAGAACCCAGATCTTAGATCTCTGACGCCGCGTCGTTGCCTCATCATTGCGTGTCATCGTCCGTTGTCCCTTCGCTCTTAGCGGCAGCGTTGCTCATCCCAGAACCCAAATGTGAGATCTCCGGTGTCGCACCATCGCCTCACCTTTGCGTGCCGTCATCCGTCCTCCCTTCGCTCTCAGCGGCAGCGCTGCTCATTGGAGAACCCAGATCTAAGATCTCCGATGTCACGCTGTCGCCTCATCGTCTGTCCTATTTTTTATTTTTTTGACATTGCAAGAAATCCCTGCAAATATTTGCGAGGATTCGAAGAATAGGGGATAAAGGGAAAATTTCCTCCATGACGATGATCGAGGATAGGGACAGGGACGAAGAGTTAATCAGTTGATAAGGATGAGGAACGGAGAGGTACACCTCACCTCCACCTTGCACGGGTGCCATCCCTACTTTTATCAACTAAGCTATTAACACAAGATATCGTTATTTAAGCCAACTCTTTGACAAAAGTGCAATTACCCCCGATGTCTCCTCACACTTATTGATCTAACTTCATTAAATAAATATATGAATTTTATTATTATTATTATTATTATTATTATTATTATTTGATAATAAATATATATTAATTAAATTAATTGTACATCATTATTATTTTATTTTTATTCATAACAAATCTGGAAACTTAATTGATAATTCAATTTTATTTTATTTCATTTTTATTCTATTTTTAAAAATAATCTTGTTATTCATTCAACCAAAATACGTTTAATTTTATTTAATTTATTCATAAAATCATTATGTGTACTGTACTATAAAAATATTACAATCACATACAAGATGATTTAAGATCTCTTTTATGTTAACATATAATATAAATATGATGTGCATATTTTAAGATACATAAAATATTTTCTTTTTTCAAAGTTATTACAACTAATTAACCACGAGGTTAAAGTTAGCCACGTGAGTTATTATTAGCATTCATGCATTGTTTATATTATAATTTCGATTGTTTATTAGTATGAATAGAAGTGATAAAATAGAAAAATGTGCATTCAGAAATTATAAAATATTACTCATACACCAAAGTTTTTTTTTTTTAAATTATAGGAGTTCTTATTTGAGTTCGTTAAGAAACTATACAAACAAATGATATTTGAAGGCCAACTCACTTACTTTGCCATTTTCATATCATGTATATATTGTGATCGCCATTATTGAGCTGAACATATTCGTCGCGATCATGCTTAAAAAGAGAATACATATATATATAAAGGGAGGATCAATTTATATTAGTATAAGTTTTTTTTTATACTTATTTTTAATCGTTAGTTTTATTTTCATCTAATGGTTATTTATAATAAAATAATCTCAATCATTAGATGAAAGTAGAATTAATAGTTAAAAATAAATGTAAAAAAAAAGATTTATATTGATGTAAATTGATCACTCCTCATATATATATATATAATAGAACAGAATTTGACAAAAAACAGTATCGTAAAAAAATTTAGCTAATGGCAAAAAAAAAAAATCTAGTTTTCTTCTTTCACCAGGCACGACAAATACTACTTTATTAGATCCTCATTTTTATTGAAGCCATTCCGTTTCTCAAAATAAACTATTTGGTTTGGTATCTATTTTACTTTATATTTAGCATTTTCAAAACTTTAATTATTTATTATATAAGATTTGCAGGGACTTATAATTGAACAGATAAAAATTGGAAAATCTTCAAAGAACAATGAAGAAAAAGGAGAAAATTTAGATAAAGTATCATAGATACTTATGATGTTATTTTTCAGTTATAATATAATATATAGATTAATTTTTTTACATCATTACTATCTAATTATTTATTTAGTAGCTTAATTTTCTGTTGTTGATGTTAACATTAACTATTTTTTTTCCATCTCCGCAATACCGTTACCGTCACCTTCTCCAACAACCACACCATGACCATCATCGCCATCATCATCGTCGTTCTCCTCTCTCCACAGTTCAACTTCAACTGGCGAGCACTGCATCTTGTGTCTTAACTTCCAGTCAAGCGCTTGGCACCCATGCAAGCAATAGTTCACCGTCCCGCAAACCGAACACCTCTTAAACTCGTGCGCTCAGGTCTCGGGTCACCCGCACCCAACGTGTACGCTCAATCTCAGGCATGATAGAAGTGGAGATATCAGTTGGTCAATGGGTGACCATATCTGAAATGGACTCTTTTATGAGGAATTGAAGGGTGTCAGAAGTTTTAACTGAGAAAAAAATGAAGTAAATTGTGTGAAGAATAAATTATTAGAAGAGAGAATGAAATGAAAATAACATAAAAAATTAGTACAAATATATTTTTGTAATTAAATAATAGTACCATTAGCACTTACAGTACTGCACTTAAAGTTTTGTCCGAAGAAAAACACAACCTATGAATTACGATAGCATTCTCTTCTCCCCTTATGAATGTGCTATTTGCTTTCACATGATATTTATGTTTCCCATTCTATAACAGACGACAACATAAAAATATCCACAAATTACCGTAATTAAATGTTTTTAATTAATCAAAAAACATTTGGTTGGTAAATTAATTAATTAAGTTCTTAATCAAACAAGGGCCACCCATGAATTTCTTAATTTCGATGAAATGCAGACGGATGCCTATTGCTAAATTTACTTAATCATCACGATAATCCCTATGCTATTTTAGTACGACTTGAAAGGGTATTTACGTCTTTTCATGTTATACTAAACCTCGGCCAGCCTGACTAATATGACGTGGCGTCATTGATGGTACCACTTTGCCGGCGCCCTACGAGATCAACACAAACCCATGTCCTGGATAAGGTTTTATTATGTACTATTTTGATATTTATCGATGTAGGTCTGAAATATGGGTCACACTATCTTGTTGATAGGAGAGAGTAGTGTATAATATTAATTATTAAATAGAACTAATTACTTATTTGCATATTCATTATAAACATTAATTATTTAAATTGACTTATTTACTTAGTGGAAATGTTGTAATTAAATATCTTTTTAAGACTCATGATGTAATCAAATATTTATTCAAATAAATTAACTAATAATTTAAACTCTCAATATGGTAATTGTTAAAAGAACTTTTTAGTCACAATAATATTTAAAGAATTAGTGCTATAGAATGTCTATAAGGGATACTTGATTAAATACAAAAAATTATAGCGAGCAAAAGAATTCGCATTACAAAAGTAATTGAATATAAAAAGTTATGCTTATCAACAATATATGAATTACCAGGTAAAAAAAATAATATATGAATTAAATGTGAATGTACTTTTAATATATTTACTGAAATTTTTTAGAATTAAGGTGGTATGTATTATTAGTATAAAAAGTTTTATATTAATATTTATTAATAATTTGATACATATATTTTTATTTTAATTATTAAAATAAAAATATAACAATAAATATTAATTTTTCAATATATCAATAAGTGTTAGTGTAATTTTTTTTACACTAATAGTATATATCAATTAAACTCAATTTGAGTTTAATTTTAATACACTATTATTATAAATCTTTTTATATGATCAATTAATTATATATTATCACATGTATAATTTTTGAGGTAATTATTATAAATATTAAATATTTTTAATGATCATTGACAATATATGATTCAATGATTATCAATCTATTAAAATTAAATCTTATAATAAAAGGTACATCAATAGTATCATTATTAATACATACATTTTTTTTATAAACCACATACAAATTTTATTTAATATATTAATTATAAAATTTTATATTATTTTTCTTTTTATAATGCGGTTAGTATATTTAAGTCAACTCAAATAAAACATAAATTCAGTTGCTTTATTGAGATTCATTATTTGTGAAAGCAAGAAAAAACAAATAAATTACACAGATGTATTCTCAAATTTAATAAAAATATATTAATCTTCTTTTTATTTTCGGAAATTACATTTTGGTGCACTTTTCATATATGTATATAAATAAGAATAAGAATTTCTCTTACATTCTTTTTTTTTTTGGTCACCTCTTATATATTTTTTCTTACGTGACAACTTACAAGCATTCTCTTCAGCATTTTGGATTTGGGCCGAATCCCGTGGTAAGATGGGTTGCTCGTAGACGAAGGATGAGATACTTCGATCCGCTATGACTCTGAAGTTGTTATAACTAGAAAAAAAAAATGATTATCTTACACCTCTAAAAAAAGGGTATAAGTACTATTTACACTATTTTTAAGGGATGTGATTGAATGAAAGAAAATTATAGAAAAAAGTATGTATAATGAATAATATTAGATGAAGTGTGAAAAGAAGTGTATGTGCTTTATTTGATGTAAGAATATAATGATTGAACCAGAAAAGGGTGTGTTTAGAGAATTCTTAGGCTTTTGTTTACTATTTAATTTTTTAATTAATATTTTTTTTATGAATTGTTCATTGTATCTTTAATAAATATATTATAAAATATAAAACAGAAAATATCAAAAATATTATTTTTTTATCTTTTCTATTTTTTATGATTAACATTTATAAAGTTACTTTTCTAACATATATATATATATATATATGTGTATGTGTGTGTGTTGAAAATACTTTAATTAAATGAGTTTTATTTTGCTCAAAAACTTTCACTCAAGTTACATCAAGTCTGATTAGTAATTAGTTAATGCATGTAAAAATACTCTACCCAAAGGCCAAAAAGTCTGTTTGGGATCGTTTGATCTTAAAATTGAATCCTATCCAAGGTACTCTTTCTGCACTTTAACCTATCATCTATTTTCATCATAGATCTTTGCAACAAAAAATATTTTTATTTCATTATTTTAAAAAAAATTATTTATTTGTTGTGAGGTAAGAGACCTCTATTGAACTGCTTTTAGTAATAGTTCCATGACACATTATAATGTTTGATTGTTTTTATCCTTGTCAGGGTGCGGAAGCTATATTTGTGCTCTTTTATTGTTCTTTTTCCCTGTGAACTCCCTTACTCTTGAGGAACTTGATTTTGTTTTTTGTGGGGTTAGATTAAAAAAAATTAAAATATAAGATATTGGTGTAATCCATGAAAAACGATGAACAGTGAATTTAATTTTTTTGACTAATGAGCTTTTTCCCCTTTTTTTCTAATGAAATCAAGTTGAGGAATTGCGTGTGGGCCTGTGGGGAGATCAAATTCTTTATCTTAAACACCACAACCCGCTGATGATTGGAGGAAATGCAACTAAGCTACAAGGTCATTGAAATTTTTAAAAAATAAAATAAAATAAATTACTTTAACCTCTCTTTTATTTACCCGATTTTTTATATACTTTCTTTTTATTTTCAAAAACTACACATAAACTCAGATTATTTCAATCTATTAATAATATTTTGTTAAATTATAGAAACTCAAATTTGGCCTTATGGTATCCAGTCCCTTATCTTCAACCTCACGCATAGATGCACCTCAATTACCCCACTCTACACCCTAACTTTTCCCCATCTCCATCCCCAAACCTGACCCATGCTCCCATGGTTTGACCTCCATTGCCCTAACTGCAAGCTTCACCTCCTCCTCTTCTCTATTCATCTCTCAAATGCTTCACTAATCACTCCTCCTCCTCTTCACTCCTGACTTAATTATGCAAATATCCAGTGAAAGTTAACTACACCAACATTTGAGAATTGCTTTTTAATGTCTAGATCTGAGAGACCAAACCAGCGGCCAACCATGATACATGTGATGGTAATGTTTAACGAGGTTCAAGTTGACACAGATAATGATATCTTTGATGGCTTCTCTATGAGAGACAATGTTATTGGCGAAGTAGGAGAATAGGATCTTTAGTATCAGACTCAAAGCCCTATCCTTTGGATACCTTTGGCATAAACTTTTTTTTTTTTGGAAGAAGAATAATCATTGCATACTGTAAATGACATTATACGAACCAAACTGAAGTTTTTTTTTTAATTTAATTTATGTGTTAATGAAGCAGTGGATAAAATTTGCAAACTGTGACTAAAGTTAGCTAGTAAATTAGCTTAACGCTATAACATGCAATAAGTGAGAATTAACTAAGGTCTTTCCAGAATCATGATAGGTTGAAAGATTTCTATAAAACTTGGCTTAAATGGAATATATTATTAACACTTAACGGCTAACAGCCGAAGGGTGAAGAGAGGGTGTGTAACACTCTGTCACTGTTTGTGTGGTGGTGGTGGTGAGTAGCACCCTGCTGCGTTAACTTTGCTGAGTAGATATAAATAAAATATTTGGTTGCTTATTATCTTTTCTTTTTTCTTTTTTTTTTAACAAAACAAAAGCAGAGAGGAGGGTGAGAGGGGTGGAGTGACATTAATGGGGTTAAGAGGTTGGGAGAGTTACAGAATGGATTTTGGTTAACCATTGTTAGTGTTTTAAGAAAAAAAAATCAAAAACTCTTAATTTAAGGAGACAAGAATGACCCATATATAATGTGACAAACAATACGTGGGCAAGAAAAATATCTTGCTCCTACTATATCTAACAGTTTCTCCTTGTTCCATCCCTGACAGATGAGAGGCTACAATATAATTGTGATCTCTATTTTGGGTACGTAACCCCACACACTTGGGGAACAGTTGCCTTCACACCCCAGCCTAAAATATTTTCAGTGCGGTACTGGCTAACACTACCCAAACCAATTAAAAGCACTGAAGATTGTAACCCAAAAAAATAAAAAAAAAGCACTGAAGATTCCCATTCGGTGTATTAAAAAATAGAGTATACGATCATAATGTCAATAAGCACATCACTCGTAAGTATGTGTAAATTTCGCGTGAATCTCGTGTAAAACCCATACATGCTTATAAATGATGCACTTATAGTCGCGGTGACTGTACAAGAAAAACTTTAAATCAAAGTTGATAAATGTGGCTGTAAAATCATATTAGCCTACATAAACAATGGCTCGCAAAAAGTACAAAATATAAATTAATAGTACATGATGTTTTAATGGATCAAACTTGGCCATCCTTGACTCTTTCGAAGAAAGACCAAGTTTGCTCCATTAAACACAGATAAAATGGGTTTTGTTTTTAACTCCTAACAAACATGGGCTTGGAATTTTTACCAGCAGCCCAGGATATTGCCTTTCTTTTTCTTTTTTTCCCCGACATCATGCTCAGCATTCATTTGAATGATTATTTGATTTTAATTCAAATAAGGTACTACTAAGTTGCTCCACCAAAGTTTGGCTGTTGCCACACCTCACTGCCACCATCACCTGCTATGTAAGACATGCACGACAATGGCACGAGACAGAGGCCTCGGCTTCTAAGATCTTGCTTTGGTTCCCCATTTGCGTCGCTTATGGCTGAACCCTGACATTATGAATATGACGCATGCAAATTCAATGACAACTGTGTGCTGAATATGCACTATGCAGTATGGTTGTAGAGTATATGTAATGGCCTCACATTCTTATTTCAACTCTGATTTTTTAATTATGTATATTTTTTATGTATATATTTTTTTATCACTTTTTTTCACTTAATCACAACTCTTAAAAAAGAATATAAATAATAATATACCACTAAAAAAAGTGTAACACTATCATTTTCCTTTCTATTTAAAGCATGCTAAACGAGAATGCGCGTGTGCACGTGCATATATTGTACGTGCATATATTGTGTAGTAAAGTAATGTCCTTACCCCTTGCATCATCACTCTGTTGTTCTGGTTCTGCGATGACTTCATGTATGGAACGCTCAGTGTCTGTACGATGAAGACTTCGTAAGAACCAAGTCATTGGGCAAATACAATGTTCATCATCTAAATTGAATTACTTTTCTATGTTATATACAGATTGTTCCTTTTTCATTTTGTTTTCTGTTGGTATGAAAGAAAACCTTTCAGAGGGAGAATTCTACTTTTGTTTTTGTTTGTTTGTTTGTTTTTCTTGTTTTTGGTACATGTTTATGTTTGTTTTAAAAGACAGGGAGGGGGACAAATCAATCAGAAGTGCTGAAGATATTGCAAAAAGGGAGAGTGGATCGTATGACGTGTCTATGTATTTATTTCTAGCGTTGAACAAACCGTTGATAATATTATAGCAGCATTGCTGTTGTTTGCATGCCGCCAGTATTTAATTAAATATAAAATTAAAAAAAAACAAGAAAAGAAAATTGAGATGACCCAACGAAATCATAAAGATGATAGCATTATTAGTCAATTGAAACCCTACCTAGCTGTTTGCGCTAACTTGATATAATTAAGAATCAAGGAAGAATATGGGTAATTCATAAGTCCAGAAGGAAACATCTAGACTATCAGAGAATGGAAAATATAAATACCTCGACTTGGCCTTGAAGGAATTTAATGTATCCAATAGCCTCCATAAGTACGGATGCTGTGTCTGTCTGCAACATCCACATTCCACAATCAAATGTATATATAACAGTTCCATATTTAATTTTCATTAACAATAAATGAATGTCCTAATTAACTCGTAAATTAACAGGATGAGATTACTAGTATTGCATAGGTTCTCTCTGTTTGCGATATTGGTAGGAATATGGCACTGATGCATCAATGAGTAATGTATAAACAACACTTTACACATTAAAAAACTCATCAATATTAGATTTACTTATGGATTTATGCAGCGTAACATCAATTCTTTATTATTTTATTTGCATGAATATATATAGTCTGATGACTGTATGTATTAATTTAATTATTCTCTCAACACCTTTGAAGTGTCGTTCATGCACCATTTGTCAAACATAATACTTGAAAATACTGCACCCTAGCTATAACAACTTCAAGAAGTACGTACTCATGTTTGTGAAAGTTATACCTTGCCAAAAGGAGCCACCAACTGCTGAAGAGCTGCAATCCTATCTCCTAATTTCTCTTTCCTAACCTGAAGAATTAATTACGAACAAAAAATTAATGCAAAAGCATATCATCTGAACTAAAGTCAATGCAACCTGCGCTACTTCTATATACGATATATAAAATTAAAATTTAAAAGTGGATACGGAAACCATGTACAATGTTATTTGGGGTATAATGTAGTGTACATAAATAATAAACGAAACTTAGAACATATATGTACCAAGAATATTGTAGGATAGCTAATTTTACCAGTTCATAAACGGTCAGAAATAATATTTAGAATTCTGGATTCCAAATTGATTCCATATATCCTGTGGTTTGTTTTTCTTCCTTTATATAAAGATGAAAAATAAGGCACCTTAATGGGTGGAAATGATGGGCGTGATTCCAATCGTGATTTCTTCGATGCCATTTGAGATTGAGAAGCCTTTGAATCCATCAAAGTGCAGGGTCTCTTTGTTTCTGCCGCGCCATTGGTGAAGTGTGATGGCTGCATAAGCAACAAAAATGAAAAGAGTAAAGATTAGTCGAATAATAATTGAAGTGGGTCTTTTTCAACATGAAAAAAAAAACAGGAAGAAAAAAGTCAAAAGAAAAGAAAAAAGAAGATAAATTCAGATTAAAGATATGTGTACCATGTATAAAGCTGAGAAGGATATCTCTAACGTAGCAAAAAAGAGAAGACTGTTTCTTGTTGCCACAATTTAATAAAAAATTTTACGGTAAAGGGTATCTGTTTCTTTTCAAAAACTTATCCGCTAGCTGGTCAATATTAATAAGTATATTCGTTAGATCAACGCTAGTATCAGAAAATTAAATATCACTTGCGATTTTTTTTGTGTGGGTAATTAATATATCACTTGCGAATTTACATGCACTTATCTTTGGCATAAGAAAATACTAAGCAAGACCAAAAATTTTGAATTGGAAGCTGTTCGTGATATCACACACTGTATGTAACATAAATAATTGACACCATTCTCTCCATTCAATTAAAAAAAAAAAGAGATAAGTCAAGAGTGAGAATGGTTGTGCGATTTTAATGTTCCAAAGAAATGAAAAAAAAAAAAGAAGGGAAGAAGAATATATACTTACATTGCTAGAGTTACTACACGAGGACCTGTCAGTGAGGTGTTGCATATGATCAAGATGAAAAGAAAGGTTGTCAGTACCAAGACCATGATCTTGTGAACGCTGGCTCAAACCCGCAGTAAATGATGTTGCTGAGGTTAATAGATCTAAGGACTGTGTGCTCATATCCAAGGAGCTTGAAATTGGTGTGGAAGTGGACGAGTGGTTCAAGTTTGAGATATTTATACTGGGGTAAATCTGGCTAAAGTTTCCTCTACTTGGTACTCCTGTACCACCAAAATTAGGATAATTTTGAGCACTAGTCGAGTAGAAGTCTCCAGAAAAAAGGGTCTTGAGCAAGAGCTTCTCATTGAGAGCATTCATATCTTTGTGCTCATTCTTCATCTGGCTGGTTGTTGTGGAAGTGGGAGGAAGTCGATGATAGCCTCCCATGCTCGAAGGACTGTTTACCATTTCACTGAAATTTGGGAAAGTAACCGAGATCTCTTCCTTAATCTTCGAAAACTGTAGGTCTAAGTGATGACTGGACTGATTGGTGGTTAAGCAGCTTTCTGCCTCACTTGTCCAGTGATGATAACCTAAATCTTGGATCATAGAACTGTTTAAAGGACGTGGAGGGACCCGAATATCATTCTTGTGCGTTAAAGCTCTTGATCTGGGATTAGCTTCTTGGAGGTTTGGGTTGAAGTTACCAGCATTCCTATGCATGTAAACAAGCTTAGAAAAGGATACTATATATTACTTTGAAGTTTAACTTGAATATTATGCTAGCTAGCTAGGTAGCTTTCGTACTTATGGTGAAGGAGATAACAAAGCCCTAGTGTAGTACAAATATATACATGACCGAAACACAGAAGAGATCGTAGAATTACAACAATAAATGATCATTTCATTGCTCGTGACAGAATGACAGCTGTGATGCATTAATGATAACATGATATTCAAGCAAAATAAAAAAACAAACATTTACGATAGTGAAATACAAAAATCAACTTATACATATATAACACTTTAATAACCTGGGGAAGAAAAACTGGATAATAATTGAGTAGAGTGTAAGAAGATGCATCAATTAGTTATAGAAGGGACTTACAAAGTGATATTTGGCGTCCAAGAATGGCTGGTTCCGCCAACTCCATAGCAGGATGGGGGGGTCGATAAAGAAGAAGCCTCAACAGCCGGAGGTTGGTCATGGAGCTGCTGATGGAGATTGGTAGATTCCATAATGATAAATTTATTATATGGTCTTAAAGGGAAAGGAAGGGGTTGATTGAAAATCCCAAGATGAGTACTTAGTGATTAAAATTAAGTAGCAAGCTTTGGTGAACGGAATCTGCCACTGTATTCAAAGGAACACAGTTCCAGGTGACACCCACATACCTCGCTGCTTTTCCCCACTTTTCTTAGTTTTCCCCTTTACTCTTTCAAGTTTTCATCTTACTAACTAAAGTATCCTTGAAAAGTAAGGAAGATATCATGAGTATTTCATCTCCATAGCCATACCTCTCTCTCTCCCTTTCTCACTCCCTCTCTCTGACTTTTAATTATTTAAAGAAAAAGATTTAGCTTCAATTCTAGATAGAGATAACTCTCTTCAACTTTATTTAATACAATTATTATATTCTTACATCAAATAATATATATATTATTTTTTATATTTCATCTAATATCATTTATTATACATACTTTTTTTATCATTTTTCTCACTCAATCACATTTCTTAAAAAATATGTAAATAATATTTATATCCCTTTTTAAAAGTATAAGATGATTATTTTTTTATTTAATATGTTATCATGTATTATTTCTAATCATATTTAATTAAATTAATAAATATATAATAACAAATTAAATAAAATTAAAGAGAGTTCTTTCTTCACAAGATTGAAATTAAATTTTATTCTTATTTAATTTCTTTTCGGGCCAACTTCACTTTCTTTACTTTTTTTCCCCTTTTTTCTCTCTTGCAGCTTTGAGTGTATAAATAAATGAATAAACAAGTAATTTTGTCCTTTATCTCTTCACCCACTTTTCTCTGCTCACTCTTCAAGCTATGTATGTGCATTTTATATACTCTCTACAATTACAGGAAGACGATTACAGTCTCCCTACGCCATGATTAAAATTAAAAAACCCCATCCCTTCGATCCCAAGGCTTTCAACAAAGTTCTGCTATTTGAAATGATAGCAGCCACGCTTGCTCTCTCTCTTTCTCTCTTTACATCCCCCACATGTCCAGGGCATTATATATATTGCATTACGTGGTGCTTGATGAGTTTGTTGTCGCTTGTCCTGCGCAAACAACACTACTCCATTCAATTAACGTTATATCATTCCTATAGATATATAATACACAAAGATGATTGAAACCCTCACAACCATCAAAATCTGTGTCAAGTTCTAATTTTGAAGTAAAAATTGTTATAGCATTTATGTTAACTAAGTATATATCAACACAATAATTTTATGTTTTTCCCCCGTTTGATAGAATTTGACTATATCTTTCTAAATTTTTTTCTTAATAATCTTCTTAATATTTAACAAAAAAATTAAATAAAAAACAAAAAATACATATAATATTTTAAAAACATAAAAAATATTTAATACTTTATTTATTTAATAATTAAAAAAATAGTTAAGAGAATTTAAAAATTTTCTTCTTAACATCAATCGCAGTTACAAACTTCAAAATCCAATTATTTTAGTACGCTCTTTGTCTATTTTTATTTGTCATTTTATAAAAGTTATTTTATCCCATTTTATTTATTGTTTTACAAAACTAGTGATTTATTAATTATTTTTCTAACTTTATTCCTAGTATTAATAGGTAAAAAAAATTAGTAGAATGATAATAGTATTTTAAATATTTTAATAAAGAATAATGTAATTAAATAAAACTGATTTTTCTTATAATTAAATATTTAGTTATTTTCTTAATTCTTGTGTATACATTTTAAACAACATATAAAAGTGTACGAAGGAATAAGAAAATAATCTGACGAGGTAGAAGTGAATATGAACAATTAATGTTGAACTGATGAGATAATTAATTACAATTAGGTCATGTCAACCAATTGTGGTGTTCCCTTGACCTTTTTTGACCTGGTATGACTACTATTATTGACTTGTCAATCGAACTTGGACTATAAAGTAATTCAAAAAAAAGAAGGGAAAAAGGTTAAAACATATGCAAACCTTATTAACGGACCTTAGCTTTAGCTTTTCTTTTAGGCTGCGCAATTGGCAGTCAGAATCCTTATAATTGGGTTGAGTGCTCCCCACAACCCTTACCATTGGTTGCCAGTGCTTACAGCATGCGGGTCATTTCCGTAGGTATTGGGTTCTTATAATACTTGATAGTTAATTATATGTAGGCATGAAATCAAGGTAGGACGAGCTTTGCTTCAAACGGGTTGATGTGTTTTCAAATAATAAAGTTTTCACCTGATATATTACCTGATTTAAGTTCTTTTTTTTGGTGCATTTTTTTTTACGTTTGACTCAACGTTATAAAAATTGAACTAACAAGATCTCTAAATTATAATTCGATTGATTCAGTTGATTAAATTAACTTATAATTGAACTGTAATTAAATTAAAAAATATTCAAACTAAATACATAATAAATTTATTGTCTAATCGATTCAATCGACTAATTTAATCTAATTTTTAAAATATTAATTTGACTTGATCTAGAAACCTATTTAAATAAGAGAAGAGGTTACCTTGTTCTAAGATTAGGACATGCCCTGAGTAAAAGTTTAGGCTTTTGCTTTGAAGTATCAATTTTGTAACAATTATCTTCTTTTTTAGTACATTAAAGTTTAAGGAAAGGAGAGGTAATCTCATTTCAACGAGATGACAATGCTCCAACATGAAGTTCGATTTTGTTAGTTGAAGCAATCCTTATTTGCAACACAAAATAACAAAATAAGCACATACTCCGAGTCTCCAAAACAAAATAATTTACAAATTCTAAAGAGAATTACATTAGTTTTTTTTTATCTAAGAATTACATTAGATTTTTAAAAATAGTACTAATACAGAATAAATAATTCTCATAAATAAAACATAAGCATCCACTCCAAGGTCCCAATACAAAATGATTTACATAAATTCTAAAAATTCTAAACAGAATTACCTCAGTTTCAAAAAATTAGTGCTAATAAATAATTCACTTAAATTATTCTACAATGACCTGCTCAAGGCTCTAATATATATAATTATGCATATACAAGCTGTATAATTCAATTCAACTGTCTTCCTTTCAATTCGTCCCTATGCTCAAGGAAAACAAAAACTAGAGAAAATAAAAGTACGTTCAACGGGGGAATAGGAGCAGCAACTTTAATTTGGTCAATGTGCCTTTGTTTGTCTACTTTTCGTGCTTGTTTAATCAACGGAAAAAGAGTCATTTGCATATGTGTTACCTTTCCACAAAACCCAAATAGCATATAATCAACCCATGTGTAGTATCACACGACCTCAAAGCAAACACACATCAAAATACATTTTGGGTTAAATTAAAGTTTTGATGCTTATACTTTATACTAATTTTTAATTAAATCTCTATAGTTTTGTTCTTTTAAATTAGTCCTCATATTTATAAGAATTTTTAAAATAGTCTTTATTATCAATTTTTATTATCACATTATTATAATATTATCAATTGACTAATAAAATAAGTATTTTTATCAAATAAAGGCTCCTTTAAATACTTATTTTTTCTGTAAAATGTTAAGTAAATATTCCTTCATTTTAATAAGTGATTCTTTCTTCTGAATAAGTACTCCTTTATTCAATTGATACTCATTTATTTTAATAGGTATTTATTTCTTCTTAATAAATATTTTTCTTGTTCAATAAATAGTTTTTATTATGTAAAATGTATAATAGAAACTAAATCAATGGTGCAATAATTAAATTTAATAGTAAAAATTATTTTAATTTTTTTATAAGTATAAGAATTAATTTAAAAAAATTATAAAAATTAAATTAAAAATAATTATAAACTATAAAGACTAAAACTTCTATTTAACCTATATTTTGTTTCGGTATATCACATCATGCTTGAGTGCTTGAAACTTTAATTCAATTAAATCAATAAAATATGCTCAGTTAAGAGTATATATAATGAAGCGCCATATAGTTAATTACTTAATAATTTGGACTAATTATTTTGGACCACGTGGTTTATACCATACTTAAATGTCTTAGATTAATTGGACAGCTCGTGGTTTCATATTTCTAATTGTTTTCTCTTTCAAATTTACCCATATATTCTGTTCAGCAACTCAAAAGAGTATAACTTTCTTGACTTCCTTTATATATATTATATGGGAAATAATTCCCGTCTACCTAAAATACGATGGACACATGTTCATGGTATATTTGTATAAGATAAGTATTAAATTAAATTATATATAACTATAATATTTTTATAAAATACAAAATAAATTTATAAAAAATTAAAAAAATTAAAAAATAAAAATTAAACGAATAACTTGACTGATATTATATTACCACGACGTGATTTTAACTTGAGTGATAATGGCCGGTGCGCGACTCTGATATAAATGTCCCCACCCCAATGCAACTTCTACTCGTTTAAGTGTTTGGATGGATGGAGTGGATGGTAACCTATTATTTGAGAGTTTTTTTAAATAATGGAGTGGAATTGATGGTTAAGGTTGGGAGTTTGGGATTGAACACTTTTTATTTTATTTTATTTATTAATTTATTCTACTCCATTAATTATTACTATTGTAATTTTTAAACAATAAAGAGGAATTTTCTTCTAAAACATCAATGAGTGATATATTTTTATCTTTTTACCCTACACCATTTTAAATCACTCTATTATAAGTAACTCCATTCCATTTTTAAAACTCTTAAACATAGTCTAAAATAAATTCATTCTCATAGAATAGACACTGACCATCACCGTTGGCCGCTGATATAATAAAATAAAAGTCAGCTCAATTTTGTATATATAGTTTTGAGAAAATATAGTTGCACAAAATAAGGAGTCTTACATACCTCACAAAACAATGATAGACTATTAATGTTTTTAAAAAATTAAGTAAAAGAGAGAATGAGCAGAAAAAATAAATAGTGATTATGGTATGTATATATAAAAAGTGTACGTTTATACTAATAACTACACTCATCTCAGAATTTGATGTTGTCAAACAGAAAATTGAGAGCGCAAAAGAGAAGACGTTATATATTCTGTTTTAATATATAAACAAAATTAATTACAACTTCAACTTATAATTAATTTGTACTCAAATTTTCTTACCCTTACTACTTAACTAATCCTGGCAAAATGACACAATAAATTAATATTAACACCAAACATATACAAGACATATCATGCATACTGACCTAGAGTCCGACCCTAGCTAGCTAGTTAGTACCTTGCATGCTTGGTTTAAGGAGTAATTTTTTGTTGGCTATAACTTATCATGACAATCAAATTATTATTTAACATATGTAAAATTATAAGGATCACAATAAAATTGCATAAAATTTTAAAAATATATTTATACATATTTAATAATATTTTAAGTGTTTACGAAATAATGTAATAAATCATGTCTATTTAAAATTTTATCTGATTTAACATGAAAAATTCGATTTACATAACGTAAGGTTATGTTATAAACAATAAACCCTTAGAAAAGTACTTAATTAAATTGTGTGTTTGTAATGCAGCAGCTCGTTAGTGGTTAATTTATTTTAGCTTGTCTCTTATTCATTTCCATATATCACTTACATCTCGTTCTACAAAACCCGAGAGTGAGAGAGTCAATATATATATATACACACACACACTAATCAAGTACGTATGATTAAGCTGTCTCATCCTGCAAAGGGAGTCTTATAAATATTTGCTCAGCCCCACAATAGTTCACATCAGACGAAAAGATGATGGAAGAATGTGAGATCAGAGTATGGGCAAGCTTAGCTTTGTTTTTAATACTTTTCTCCCTTTACCCTTCGGGCATGTCCACCCATCTACTTGCCACTGTTTCCATTTATTTGATATAATAATATTATTGTTTATATTATAGAGAAAGAACAACCATTTCCCTCACCTTCTTTGAATTAAGCTTTTCTCCTTTATTCATATATATCCTTTCTCCCTGTCCTTCCCTTGTACCTTTCACTTAATTTTGTCTCGCTGTATGATTACGAGATAGAATCATTTTATTTCAGGAAATTTGTTTAATTGTTTTGTATATACGTACCCCAAGTTTGAAAAATAATTGGAGCCTTTTCCCAAGTCATCAGAAGATTTATTACCTCAAGAAACAGTAATAGCGAGTTCATTGTATAATAGATAATAAGCTATTTTAATCTTCTACTACTACTTTTCAGCAATTGGGTCAAAAGAACAAAACATAATATGCGTAACAGCATGGTCTTTGCAATTTATATATATAAATGCGAATAAAGCTGCTGGGAAATTTCCCTTCCTGCTTCAAGTCCCTCAACTCGCGTCAGGCGAGGGTATGGGGTTTGTTGTAGTTAATTAAAATGCATGGCAGTTTTCCATGAATGGGATGAACAGTTCGATGAACTGAGACGAAGCAAACAGCACGTCCTTCATATGGTGATGCTTTCAGCACCAAACCAACAGGTGAAACTAAAGTAAAATGTATAACAAAAAAAAAGAAAATTAAGTAAAATGTTTCTTCTACACTTGAAATCCCACACCTGACCTACACTAGTTAATGATAAGTTAATTATTGATTAATAATGTGTATACGGACTAGAACTCACATACTTTTCTAAGAAATTAAAAATAGGTTGTTAGTATGTTTATTTAAAATTCAAGTGTAAGTTATGAAATTCTACATTAATAAGAAATAGATTAAGCAAAGACCATATAAATAGAAAGATCCATTAAGTAAATATCTTAAAATTTTGAGTTAAGATGTTATGTTAAGTTTATAATTATTGTTTCTCACTTAGTGGAGCTTGTTGATGGACGTCTTCTGGGTGATCAATGCTTAAGTTTCATATAGGGGTGTTAAAATGGGTCAAACTTGATGGGCAAGTCCGAATAATCCAACAAAATAAATGGGTTGGGCTAGCAAAATGTCAGTCCGAAACTTACATGGCTCGAATGGACTAAGCTCGATTGGGTCGGGTCAGTCCGCTTTTTTAACACTACATAAGGCTAAATGAGTTGAGTTGAGCTAGCAAAATATCAGCCCAAAACTTACATGACCTAAATGAGCACACCCGAAAATAGCCAAACTCCAAATGGACCAACTCAAATGAGTCGACCCGACCCGTTTTGACACCCCTAGTTTCATATTGGTAGGGTCGTAGGGATGTCTTCCCTTTCTTTAGAGGCTAGAGGGAACTAGTGCAAAATTCCTGTTGGCTTCCCTTCCTTTTCTTGGAGGTCTTGTTTCAGCAGGCTATATCAAATTTCAGAGGATAAAAATTCTTTTATTGCAGATTTGGATCAGTGGGTGGACGAGGAATGGAGGTGGAGCCTTAATTGGAGGAGGGGTTTCTTTTCGTGGGAGAAGTTGTTACAAGAATTGGAGTGCTTACTCGCTGGAGTAGTTATTAATTTTGGAAGTGGTGACTCTTGGAGATGGTTAAATGATTTTTTAGACTCTTATTCTTACAGGTCAGCTTATGAGACTATTCAGAATATAGGAAAAGTTCAGCCACAACATAATGCAATGAATACAAGCTTTGCTTTTGATTTATTCTGGAAAGACTGTGCCCCACCAAAAATAGTTGCTTTATCATGGCAGGTGGTGTTAGATAGATTGCCAACAAAGGTAAATTTATTTAATCGAAAGATGCTTTTTCAAAACCAGTGTGTGTGTAGCTTTTGCAAGGTCAGTTTGGAGAATGTAGATAATCTTTTTGTTAGTTGCAATTACGCAAAATCAGTTTGGTATAATTTTTTTGGCTGGACTGGTTTTCAAACACCAGTTCCATGTTTTCTTAGGTAGCTTTATATTCAGTTCAGAAGTTTGGTTAAGAAAAAGAAACTAAAGTGTATTTGGATGATAATTTGGCATTCCGTTATTTGGAGTATTTGGACTGCAAGGAATAGGTTGATATTTAAATCTAATGTTGCTGATGCTGATTTTGTGTGTGTAATGGAGCAGATCAAAATGAAATATTGGGTTTGGCTTCAGGCAAAGTTAGGAGGTGCTTCTTTTTCTTTTACTAATTTGTGTTTGGCACTTTATCAATGTATTAGCTCTATCTATGTATAGTCTTTGAACCATTTGTGTAAAAGGGTTGGAGTACTCCTTGTACTTCCCTACTATATTTTTATCTTATAAAAAAATGAATTATACGTACCAGACCTTTATTAATCCTGATTAATTAATGGCTCAAGATAGAGGAAGGGCACATAATTTTCATTTTAATTATACGACTATATACAGTATTAGAACGCATTGAGGCAGCCATTAATTAGTCTTCAATTTTTCCCCACGAGTGGCTGCCACGAATGCAATCATACTAAAAACAACGTTATAAATTTTTTTTTAAAGGTGTTAGGCTTCTTGTTGTTGGTTTAGGCTGCAAAAAGAATCACGTGAGTGCTATGCGGTTGGAGTGTGCTAGTGTGTGTGACACTGAAAGAAGAGTAATTCAAGAATTGATATAGCAATCAAGATTTACCCAAAAAGAAAGAAAAGAAGGAAGGAAGGACGTCAAGATGGTAAAAAAATAGAGTTTAATTGGTATATATTGTTAGTGTAAATAAATTTTATACTTATATTTACTGATATTTTAATAAATTAGTATTTATTGTTATTTTTTATTAATTAAAATAAAAGTCATGTATAAAAATATTAGTACATGTTAATGTAAAATTCTTTACAACGGTATATATATATCACTTTAATTTAAAAAATTAATAAAATAAAAGGAAAAGATTAAAATTAAGACTGTTTAGTAAAGTTATGAGACTTGATCGATTATTAAGTTTTGCTATACATAAATATAAAATGTTGATATTTGTTGCGTTTGTGTGGCTTTGTGTCCATATATTGTTGAAGGAGTCTATTCCGTTATGTATATTATTGCATTTTTACCCTTTGTTTGGATGTGGAGAGAAAATGAAAAAAAAAAAATGAAAAGAGAGAAAATAGAAAGAAGAGAAAATAAAGATAAAAATATATTTTTTCTCTTATTGTTTGGATGAAGAGAAAAAGGAAAGAAAGAAAATAAGAGTTGAATAAAAAAAAAGAATATAATATATAATTATATGAAATGACATATTTATCTTTATTAGATATATAATTGAATATAAATATATTATTTTATATTTTTAAATTAAACATTTTTTAAAATTATATTAAGTAAATAAATACATTTTATAAAAAATACTAATTTAAAAAATAATTATTAAATTTAAATTATAAATTAAGTATAAATGATTTTTTATTAAAAAATTCATTTTTCTAATTTTTATTCATCATTTTTCCTATACATTTCCCCCACCTACCCACCCTCCCTCTAGACGTTTTCCCTCCTCCTTTCTTTCTTCATCCTCATCTCTCCCCCTCATTCATTCCCCCACCAACCCTCCAGACGTTCCCCCTCCCCCTTTCTTTCTTCATCCTCATCTCTCCCCCTCCTCCTTTCTTTCTTCATCCTCATCTCTCCCCCCTCATATTCATTTCCCCACCTATCGACCAGCATCCTTTCCCTCAAAATCAACCACCTCACGCACTCCTTTCACTACCCACCTTGCTACTACCTCCCCCACCAACCAGCAACCACTTCAACCCCCATCACGGTGGCTAACGGTGCGATGTTGTGCGACGGAGCGGTGTAGCGCGGTGAGAAGTGGGTCGCGTGGAACGGCGCAGCACGGTGCGATGCGAGAGCCGGATCCGTTGTGGCTCAGACAGTGAGATGGCGAGCGGCGCGACGGAGTCGCGAATTGGGTCAGCGACGAGCGGCGGAGTTATGGTAGGGACGCGAGAGAAGAAGATGGTGGAGGATATAAGGGTCATTTTATGCCTAATCTCTCAATCTCTCCCATTTTCTTCGCACCAGAGCGGAGAAAACTTTTTACGTGGGTCCCATGACATTTTTTTCTTTCTTGCCTATTTTCTTTACACATCCAAACGAGAGAAAAAAGAATAATTATCTCATTTTCTCTTCTACCATTTTCTTTCCACTCATTTTCTCTTGAAACAAACAAAGGGTTAAAGAACAAAGGATATCCATATAGTAAAAGTACAGTAATAAATTTCAGCCAAAAAAAAAATGTACAGTAATAAATTATTGTGAATACTGATTTTGTGAAGATGCTACTATTAAAAAAATTTAGAAATGTACATATAATCAGGACGAAATCGAGGGAAACGTGTATGAGTCATGGTCTCCCTATTTCATTGAACTCCACAATCTAAATGAGTAATTTTAGTTGAGCTCAGCTTCAACTTAAGTGTTCTAGGAGTTTCAGAATACCCAAAATAATTCTAAGACCATTTCTACCTATCACCAATCAAAATAATGTTTCTTTCCAGCTTCTCAAATATGAGCAAGAACGAACACTTTGTGCACTTTCTCTTTGGCTCTTTGAAGCTCCAAACGAACACTCTCCCTTTCCTCTGTCGTTGTTTCACTCATTTTCACTGTGATGACGACAAAAGAGAAATAGAAGACATACGAAGGGTTGGGAACCAGAGACAAGTTCCAGAAACGCCCCTTCTGCAAGACCCAAATGCCGTCGTCCGATCGGCCCCCCACATCCCTCAAAAACCCTACCAAAAACAATAACAACAACGATTGGTTCTCGAAGCTGGTGGTTGATTCCAATCTTTTAGTCTCGACCCCTAAGATTAAAATCCTGACTCTGTCACTCCATATAATATGCATATTTGTCAAGCTAATCTCTCTTGAGAGAGGTTTGGGTGTAATTGAGAATCAAATTATGGGTAATATTATTTTGATTGATTTTGTGAGATTAATTAATATTTTTTTAATTTGATAATGAATTGTCATGACAATCTATAGATATACTTACGTTTGTTAAATCACATTAAATTTTTATATAATTTTTAAAATTATTTTCCGCAATTTATTATTCACTTACCTGAGATACTTTTATCAACAAAAAGGGTCGACAATCACCATCATTAATGGAACATCTTTTTTCTCTAGTCCTAACCAGTCAACCCCTAGGGTCAAATATCCACGATAATTCGTTCGCTTATTACATAATTGAAATATTTTTTATTATATAATTCTTCCAACTTGCCTATAACATATCTGAGTCATTTACTTTATGCGTACGTATACTAAAGAGTTTTAAGTTATTTTCTTTGTTTGGTTATCACGAGATTAGAAGATTCTCAGCCTTCCTTCGCATCACTTTATCACATCCAATTTAAAAAGCATGTAAAATCACTTAGCTGTTTCACAAAATCTACTGTGCACCAAAGTAAATATAAAATGGTCTTTTGCAATTTTCACTTCCTTGTCTCATTCTTATCTTTTTCTAGGGTGTAGCTAAAGAGAGATTCTATATGGCCTTTCCTCTTTAAGGATCTAGGGCTTTAGTCATGGTTTCTATGGCATTCATCCAGCAAGTTAGCCTTTTCCTCTTTTAATGTAGCTTTTCTCCTTTTTCCCGGATGAGAGATCATAAAGGATTTCTCCCTTTAAGCAATTTCATTCATATTAGGACATACAATAATTGCCACTTTCATAGTATCAAATTTTTGTTTGACCCATTGTTCAGCCATCATTCTGTTCTTTTGTGTGTGATATATTAATCTCTCTTGATGCGTGTGTATATATAATAAAATCGAATGAACAATAGATTGATGAAAGAGGTACTTACACAATATTAAGAACAGAGATCTTTACAAAAGAGAAGTTTTTGCACTACGAGAAGTAAGATAACACCCGCAGAATACAATTTCTTTTTTTTTTTTTGTCTAAACTCACTTCTGTATTTGCTTCTTCCCCTTTAGACCTTTAAATATAAATGTTGAGGAGTGTTCTCGAGCCTCCAGCTAGACTTATTAAGCGGTTTGATAATAATCAGATTTCTTATCAAACTTCGAAAATAATAAAACCATTGTCAGATAATCTTCCTATTAAATCTTTTTTTATGAAAAGTGAATTTCTAATCCATTGAAAAATATTATTAAGAGATTTGTAGTCAATTATCAATCTTGGTGCACCTCTTTTTATTTCTTCATGATTTTTGACATAGAAAGTTGCACAACTCCTAGGAGTCATTATTGAAGAACTTTGATCGAGAATTGGATTCCACGATAATTGCTTCATCTCTTGGAGATTCTTTCAAAGCGTGAATATGTAGAACATTTTTTAGTAACTATTTAACAAATTTTATAGACATATGAACTATGGAGTTTCTTATAAATATTCGTCATCTTGTGTAGCTGTCGCTAAGGTAATTTCATATTGAGTAGATGGTTCATTTAATCCAATTGTATAATTTGAAAAAAAAAACGAAATATATTTGACAATATGAAAATTGATAAATCTCACTAGAAGCGTCTTGTAAACTAGGCCACGTCATGATATGCCTAAGTAAGGATTATAAGAATGTGGGAACACATGTGAAACAAAAAAAATATGAAGATTGATACTAATAAAGTTATTATTAGATTTTTGAAAATTTCTAATTCTCCTTTTCTCTTGCTACTACCAGGTGTGTGAGTTTATTTCTAAACCAATAATGGGTTTGGCTGCTACTTGAAGCATTCAAACATATAGGAAATTATAATTTTTTTAATATTTAAATAATATTTCTGAATTTATAAGTTGGATACTATTGTATCTTTTATTGAAATTGAGAGATTTTTCTACGGTCTATATTATAAAATCTACAACAAAATAAAATGTTTATGGATATCCATTGTTTGATATTTAGATATATATTCACCAATTTTAAATTCTTCTCTCGATTGTAGAAATGCTGAAATGCTTAATTCTTTTTTTGGTTCTTGAGTTGTAATATTTTGTGTTGAATCTTTATCTTCTGTTGCAGCTGTAGATCCTGATGTCTCGGCCTCCCTTCCTCTTAAAAGGATTCTACCAAAGATCCTAGATATGGTATTTAGTTAATTAGAAAAATTCATGATGTTTCAAAACTTAATTTAGATCTGCAAACACTTGGTGCTGGTCAGCCGTATAGGTGGTCCCAGCAACAGGCTAAAGTAAGTACGTTGATCAACCTTAGTGGTCTCGTTAAATAAAAGCAGGGATATAAGATATCTAAATAAGATATCTTAGTTGATCAACCTTTTAATTCCAGACTTAAATTTATTTGTCATATATAGTATGTTTTGATATAGTTATGAAAATTTGATTATTTTAATAATTAATTATTATATAAATTTTTTTTATTATAATCAATTTATTTTTATGTTTGAATATCTTAGTTGAAAAATATTTTTAAGTTAATCTGTTTTTGTTTAGATAATATAAAAAAGAATTATTTTTATGCATTAAATTATTAAAATAAGTACAAAATGATTAAAAAATTATTTGATTGAGGATAAAATAATATTTACATATCAAAATGTAAGAAAATAATTTATAAGATAGAATCATAAGTTTCAATCTTTATCATTATGAAAAAAATATAAAAAATCTTTTGTAATACATTGAATAAAAAATCTTTTATAATACATTAATTTCATATAAAAATTAAAGTTACAACATATAAAAATACTGTTTAAACAACATTTTTTACTAAAAAAAACTATTTAAAACTTAACCAAACAAGTTCATAAGCCTTACAGTTTCTCACCAAGAAATATCGTGTTGGTTGGTTATCCTCTATAAAATGAGCCATATTAAACTTGTGTTTATTCCTTTTCGATTATTAAGTGTGGCATCAAAGGTTATTAGAATTTGCAACTTTTTTCATTTTTTTAAATAAGTGATGATGAATGTGGCAAAACCCTCAAAAGGAGGCCTAAAAGCAGCTGGACTATAAAGTGTGTAGAGAAGAAGACAAGGCATTGGAACAGAAGAATATATGCTTTCTCAAACTTAGGGGCATGAAACCCTACACTTAGGGGATGCTCCTCTTTGCTTTCCAAGCCCACTAAACGGATCGAATAATAATTTTACCATATTAGATATTATATATAACTATATATATGCTCTCTACTCCATCCCCCAATTATCTATATTGGGTCTTTTATGGCTATGACTTATGGGTGATGCAGAAGACGAAAAACTGCTGATCGTCTGCCATCGACGGCAAAGGATTTGCCACGATTTGTTTGTGGTTATAGCTTGATGCATGAGTAACTTTAATTTGTAGGTCTTTCTCTATCTTTTTAAGCTATCAGGCGCTTAGGCATATCCACCTTAGCTTTTGATTTTGTGAGAACTGAGAAGTGAGAACGATAGCGACACCATTTGTTTTTTGTCACTCGTGCATTTCGATTTCCTATTTGGAACAGACCTATTCCATCAGTGCCAGTGACACAAACCCTACTGTTTCCAATTTATAAGCGAAATCTTAGTGGTGTGCTTCAGACAAATCAAAAAGGTGTATAATTCATTTCTAGTCAGAATAAAATGAGAGTCATCAATGGAACTTCCTCTCTGCCCATTTGGATGTAATATGTCAAAGAAATATGGATGAGACATTGAGATGAATTTGCTTAAAAGGCTTAAGAGGGGGAATGACTTATATATAAGTACTTTCTTAGGAAATAAAGTGTGTGAGAAGAAAATAAATCTTTTCATGGGGCATCGCACTTGCTAAAGTAATCCAACATTCAAATTATAAGAACAAGAAAAAAAAAAACCCTATGAATAAAGAAGGTGCATAAGGTCTCATTTTTTTCCCAAATCTCATTGGGACTATTTTGAGTTTTTCACATTATCTTTTCACTCGATAGATAAGAAATTAATTTTTTATAATATAATAAAATATTTACAATGTTATTTTATATATATATATATTTTGAAATCAAATTAAAAACTATATACTTAAGACACTCGAATTTCTTTAATTCGGACTAATATACTTTAGTATTTTTTTTCCCGCTCATATGTAACAATTCACAGTTCATATCAACAACTCTCTTTTTTTTTTTAAAGTAAAAATAAAAAGATAACTACAATCAGTGGGGTGTTTTTTGTCATGAGAAAAAATTATTATAAGGTCAAGTACAGAAAACTATAATCCAGAAAATAGCTGAGGGACATATTCCAATATTTTTTTGGGTACAGAGATACATTCCAATTATATATGGATCGTTTTTTTCACTCATCCTGTCATCCAATTATATCTGGGTGGCTTAGACGTAATAGCAATACTGCAGGGGTCCAGTGGAGCAGTTGCTTCCCTCTCATGAGCCCAATTGAAAAGTTTACTTGGGCAAGCCTTAAGCCCCGCTGCAATCACTGGCTCGATTTTTTCGAAAAATAGTTAGCCCACCTTTGTTTGAAGAAGCCTACAAGACGGGACACATTAATGAATAATCAGCGTCCAATATTTTTTTTTTTTGGGCGGGGGGGGGGGGGGGGTTGGTTTCAGAGGTTGGACTTTATCTTTTTTCGGTCAGAGAGGTTGGACTTCTAGAGACGTTTGTGATGTATGTTACTATGTAATATTTCAAATAGCCTTTATATTACGGGTTGGGGATCATACATACAATCGTATAATTAAAATTAAGTAAAAATATTTTAAATAATTACATTCCATTCCTTGTTTATCTTTCATTTTTTTTATTTTCTTCCTAATTTTTCTTTTATTTTCTTTTTTCGTAACCATTTTTATTTTAAAATATTTTTAAAACTTACACATATCTCAGTGCATAAGTATTACACAATCCTGTTACACAACACAACTACTTCTATAATTTTAGTGAAATTTTATGCTATTTTTGTCTGTCATGTACTCCTGGAGTTGGGCAGGACCCAAAACTGGGGGGGGGGGGGGAGAAAAAGAACTTTTTCCCTTTGCCGCTGATTCATCAATGTAACTCGGTCCACCAACAAATTACCTTATTTTCTGATAATTAGTTTCCTTGTCCTTGTAGTGATCCAATTAATAGATGAATACAAATGTTATGTGAATGTGACAAAGGAAGCAATGGACCTAAAAAAACAATGCCAATAAACTTATAATCTGCTTAAAGGTCCTATCATCCACCTGACGCATCTTTTCCCCTTCCATACGATTTGACCTCTCATCGGTAAGTTAATATCGGTTCATCATTATTAATAGGTGTAATTTACATTGAATGTTCTTTATGTTAGTGCTTATTACATCTTATACTCTTTTTATTTGATAAATTATACTTACATTACTCTTATATTTTAATACTTTTCTTTATTTAAGAAATTAGACATTTCTCTTTACTAAAAAAGTTATATATATCTCTACTATTTTAAGTATAGATCCAATACAAAATTCCCTTTAAAATAACAATTCAAAAAAAGTAAGTATATTTTCTCAAATAATAGTCGTCTTAATATAATAAATACTAATTTTAAAAAATGTCAATGTAATTACTTCTTATTAATATTAATATTAATATATATTTATTAACTCTTGAATAAATGAATAATTCATACTACTTTTAACTTATCTATAAATCAATCCTAAACTTTGACAAATTTTGGTTGAACATTTTTTCTCTTTTAGCTACCTCTGCACCATTACTTTTTTTTCAAGGGGGGGTGGGTTTGGGTTGTTTACCCAGTGTAGCTTTCTCCTTATTTTCATGTGAAATCCACTTGGGTGTCCAAATATTCCTGACGTAATTAGTTAATCTCATTATATTAATCAATGACAAATCCCAGGAAGAATGATGAACAAAATCATGTTGGACATCAAGCAAAAACGAGAAAAATGCTAGTTAAGAGTATTGCATAGAAAGCAAAAAAAAATAAAATAAGAAGCAAGGCGGCGCTATGATAAATAGATAGAAACCTATTTGCATAAAATGAAGAAAAAATTTTGAAAGTGAATT
This sequence comes from Ormosia semicastrata, assembly GCA_029884595.1. Taxonomy (NCBI): domain Eukaryota; kingdom Viridiplantae; phylum Streptophyta; class Magnoliopsida; order Fabales; family Fabaceae; genus Ormosia; species Ormosia semicastrata. Next base: position 6,477,778 of record JAQQTO010000046.1, on the reverse strand, counting down.
TATTTATAAAATAAGAAAAAAGATATATATTATTAATTTAATTTAAAATATATTATTATTTTAATAATTTAATAATTTAAGAGTGAATTTTTTTACCTATTTATTTAATAAATAAATTCATTTTTAAAAATCTTGTCTAAAATAAAAGAAAATATTACTCTTACATTCCTAAAAAGAGATGTAAATCTTGTTATTTCTCACACCCCTTTTAAGGGGTGTGATTGAGTGAGAGAAAGTGATAAAAAAATATGTATAATTAATAGTATTAGATGAGATATGAAAAAAAGTGTATAAACTGTTTGATGTAAGAATATAAAAATTAAAAATAAAATGATAACAATGCCAAAATAAAATAAAATGATGACGTATCCCAATATATGGCTTCTATGTCCACCAATAAAGTGAATGTGACAGTACATATTATGGATCCTATTCCTAAGTGACCATTTTGATGACGCTTTTATATCTTTCATGTGGGTCTATAAAGCGGCCTAACGGTTGGCTAGTGGTTTTAGGGAGATAGCTTTGGTGTTCTCACCGCATAGAAATTTGTTGTTTGTATCATTAAATATGTATTATTTTAATTATGTAATTTTTTTTGTCAAAATTATGTGAATTATTTCTATCAGTTATCTTAGCTATATTTGTAATATTATAATTAATTAAAATAATAAAAATTTTAATCATATAGAATAAAAAAATTTCTTACTCTAGATATACTTAATTTTTTTCCTGATTTTAATCGGAAGTATCATTAATGTATATATATATATATATGGATAACATCATTGTTTATTATTATTGTCGCACGCGCGTAAGGGCTCAGTGGGGTTTAGTAGTATAATGTACCATGTCCCACTTGCCAATAACGAAAATAATATATTATTTTAGCGAAATTACCTTGGTACTAATTTTTTAAAAAATGATATTCATATATTATTTTTTATATATTATTTTTAAATAATTGTGATTAAGTAAAAAAATGTAATTAATGATATAAGAAGTAATATAAAAAGTAATGTGAAAAAAAATAATATAAAAAAATCAAAATTATTTCTTTTATAAATATAAATATTTAAAATGAGTTATTCAAAATTTATAAGTTGTAAGTTATATTTAAAAGGACCTCAAGGATTGAATTAACGGTTGATAAATATGTGATACTTATTAAATATATGATTTTATGTTTGAATTATAATTAAATTAATTTCATAGGGTCATATTATAAAAAATATTTTTATAAATCTCATAGTCTTAATATGGATCATTTGTCTTTAATTTAATTAGAGAGATAAATTAATTAAAATGTGTGTAAGTTAGTTTGAACTACTTGACTACAATGCCAACGAAAAAAGTTATATTTAAAAGACTTCTAAATATTTATTATAAAGTTAATGGTTAACACCTAGAAAAAAAATTAATGTATAATAAATATTTAATAACTAACTTTAAAGAAAATATCACAATAGTTAAGTTTCCGTAAACTAAATCCATACTATAAAATAAAAAGACATTTTTATCGATGTAAATTTTATGGTGAGCTTAATATATAATTAGAAAAGAGATGCACAAGACAAACCATGAAAAAAAAACTAAACATAACAAAGTTTATGATATATAAATACGATATATATATATATATATATATATATATATATATATATATATATATATAAGGACGTACATAGATATTTACAATTGAGATAGAGATACAAGGCAGCACATGGGGTGGGACTGGCACTTTTTAAATCCCGTAAAGTGGAAAGATCACAATCACATCATAGCACACTGTACATTGGAATCATTTCTTGTACGAATTAATATTAGGCATTAGGCAGCAACAATTCGGCAGCCACTAGTACCACATATATATTTTTCTTTTCTTTTCTTGAAGGCCGGTCGGATAAGAATAGAGAAGTGCTAGCACGAGAATAATAGAAACTACCACTAACCATTAATTAGTTTTAGTTGGACCTTTTTCTCACTTTTGAGCAAAAGCACGAACGGCATTTGCAAGATATGAAAAGCACCTTCTATTTCTTTATATATATCTACAGAGCAATAAAATTGAAATGACGAAGATGTGTTGTTCAGTCTATAGAACAGAGGATCGCTGAGTACTTTGGCTCTGGAATAATTAGAGGATGAAAGTGCAAAGCAGATCATCAAATCAAATTAATGCACAACTGAGTGGATGATTCCAATTCGGATACTCAATCCAGCAGATATGCCTTGGGTATGTACCATGATTGTTTTCTATGTATTCCTCAACCATTTGCCATTTGGCATTGGCTTCATATATAGATTATGTCTACTCTATTGCTAGTTCTATATATTACAATTTACAAGATTAAACATTTTTTTTACTTGCGCAGCATTCAGCAGAATTTATTAAACGACAATTTGCCCCTTATTTATAATGTCCCTTCTTTATTTACAGTAACATTTCCTTTGAGAATAAATATCGTTAAAATTTATACACCAAAAAAAGAATATCGTTAAAATTCCAGTATCTTTTTTTTAGCCGCTTTAAAATTATAATATATATATATATATATATATATATATATATATATATAGGTATATCACTTTCTACATATAAAAATTTATAATTTTTTTTAACAATTAGATTTACTTTTAAATTTATATACTATTCCTACCAAATAAATTTATATAGTATCGTATTAAAACTTTTTCCTACAAATTTTGATAGACTGAAAAAACAACTAAATAAAAATAAATAAAACTCAAGTCAGATAATAATAACGGGCGATAAGTTTTTTTTCCTTTATTTATAGATAAAACTTAGGTAAAGTTCTTTAGGTGTTTGTGGTGTTTGTCTCGATAAAAACATAACATATATATATATTTTTTTATAATTTATTAATAAAAATTTTAAAAATAATAATTAAGTAATTAAAAATAAGACACGCCACGTTTTTTACATTAAAAATAAGCCACAAAGACCAAGGAACTTTATCTAAGTTTTCTCCTTATTTATATTGGCATGTAACAGTTCAGAGAAAATGCTGACGGGGCAGCGTATATTGAAATACAAAATCGTAATCTGGAGCTAATGGAGGCAATAATGATAATAATAAAACAAAATGATCATGAGGCGTGAGAACATTCTTTTCGTTTAAGATATGAACGATGCCTTTAATCAGGTTTCCGGACTCTGATTCCACCCACTCAGCGCAAACCAAATAGAGCTTTATCTGGGTTCCTTCTCTTGATGAACATGACTAGACGATCAATATTTTTATCTACTACAACCGTTACTAGCTAGCATTCCCTCATCTTGGCATGATATTTTTAAACACTCTTGACGTATTGTACGGAGCCAACGAGATTAGATTATAAGATTAATTTATAAAATTTTAATTGTTTGAACTTTGAAGTAAAGCCCTCTGAAATATTTTCATTTAAGCATGGCAAGAGTAAGACACGTTGAAGTTTCTGCAACCCTACACAAATGCCGGAAAACGACATGTGCGTTTCAGTATGCGTTAGGAGAGGAAGCACACACAATGGTATTACTCCTTTTAGTGCTATAATGCCAATGTGGCCTTCATAATCACCGACTTTGTGGGCAACCTTGTAGCAAATAAGTACGATGTGGTATGTGGATGAACCTTTCGCCCTCAGTAGTCAATTTGTCCTTGAAGGCAGAATGACTATATAGATAATTATTAAAAAATTTAAGAAATAAAAAAGAGTCTATAATTTTTATTAGACAAAAAATCATTGTTTTAGAGTAGAAGTTTACATTGTATAAAATAAAATATATATGTCCTCCTATCAGATTTTATTTTTTTTGTAATTCATTTTTTTTTTGTAAAACATCTTAATTATATTTTGTGATGTAATATATTCTGGTTCAATAATAATTTAAAGTATTAGCATATATGTAAGATGACATTGATTAATAAATTGTTAATGAGATAGAAAATATATCATAAATAAGCATTTGAAGCATAAAATTTTATAGAATTCAATGTTGGATGAAAATAGAATTAGTAACCACTCATCTATCTAATTATGAGTAAAAAAATATATACCAACTTATTCTGTCAAAAAATTCTGATTATCTAGTATTAAGCATATATGCATATTATAACATGTTAGTCAGATTGTTATACACTAAAATTAGATCACATATATTGATTCCTGCCCCATATCATTGTTATTAAGACTAGCTAAAACAGAGAAGATATAAGCTGGAAAAAAGAGAGAGAGAGAGAGAGAGAGAGAGGAAACAGGAGCATTTCACATGAATCCATTTTCTTATGCATGGTGCCCATTCTCAACATCTCCATTTTCTTCCTTTTCCCAGCTTTCTTTCATGTGATACTGAAAAGTGTCCACCATACTTTGTGGCACAGACACAAGCACTCTCACCGCATTAACATCACCTATAACCGGTAAAAACAAGCAGTAAATATCACTGGTCAAAGGACCCATGTGCAATGGCTTCCCCTCTCCAAAATCCACCTCTTCCAACCCCAGTTTAGACCACTGTGATATAACCAAGCTAGTAGAAAGATCTGTTTTTACCGTCTTGTCCTCCAACAATTCAACCATTGACCTTATGTACTCATTATCATTCAGCGTTGCCTTAGCTTGCTGCACTAGCTTCACGCCATGGTGCAGGTTAGCCACTACTAAGTCCTTTACAGTGCTTTCGGCGCACCCTAGTAGGAACCCATTTCCATAATACCCTTCTGGTAGGTTCACTTTTGTGCGAATATTAACTGAGAAAAGGAGCTTCACAACGAGGGTTGGGGACAAGGTTAGGTCCAGTGATCGAACCCAGGAGCGCCACGTGTGTGCCGCCACGGCTTCGAAGGTGGTGCACTTCAGCGACGGAACGCACTGCTTCTTCAGGCGGAGGACATGGGAGGGGTCTAAGGTGAAGGATGTGGGCACCAAGGGCTGTGACTGTATGAACTTGAGGAGGTCCACTTGAGAGCTTGGGTTTGATCTTGTGTATCCCGGATGAGGGAACTTTACCTGCGGGGGAACTCTAGGCTTCAGCACGTGTCGCCAATGGAAGGGCAAGAAGGTCAAATCGGCTTGAGGCTTGGTGGTGAGTTGTGCCCAAGCGTGTAAAAATTGAGACGTGCCGATGCCATCGCATAGGCAGTGGTTGATCGCGGTGCACAGGATCATTCCCCCGCAACGGAGACTACATACCTGAAAATGAAGGAAATAACTCCTCTAAATTCAATTTCTGTGTAAAGCACAAAGGAAATAAATATGGATATATTTATTATTAATTTCATGTATTTTTAATCAATTAAATTATTTAAAAATAATATATATTTATTTGTTCATTTTACACATAAATTTATTTTAAAAAAATCTCATTTAAAAATGAAATAGTAATATTCAGTTATGTGGCAAGAAATTTTGATGTGCAAATATCTTAAATTTTTTTAATTTTAATATATAAGGGGAAAATACTGTTTTGTGTGTGGGGAGAAAAATAATGTTTTGCATTTTCCCTTTTTATTATGTTATGATCATCAACTTTAATTTAGATGGCTTCCGTCACAAAAAAGAAAAAAAGAAAAACTTCAAGTGTCTATATACAATTTTATTTTATTTCATTTATAAGGATCGATCAAATAAGGTTTCTGGAAATGGGTTGAATGTATGTGAAGAAGAAGCTTGTGTAGGAAAGGTAGAAACAAGTTAGAAGAGTATAGAAAGAAGTGTGTGAGGAAATTAGCAAAGGAATCTGTCTGACCTGGACTATAAGAGGAGGAACATCTAAGAAACTCTGAGCTTCCACCTTATACAAGAACTTCCTCCAGGACTTGTTTGGCATCTTGGAAGATTCAAGTAATTCTTCAGCAGTGGTGGCCATGAAAGCCTCAGCAAATACAGCACCTTCTCCATTGCAATCCACCTCAAGCTTGTGATCATTCACAGAACTGGTCCTCAACCTCCCAGCTAAGGGGTAGTAATCCACTAGAACTCTGGACAGAGAAGACTTCAAGATATCCAAGCTCACGGATTTCTTGAAGAGGTACAAATACTTAACGGAGAATCTTAGGAACTTTTGGTCGTCAATATTAGAGAGATAGAGAGAATGGTTTGGCGTTGGAGCACTTGGGGGAATGGTGATTGGTTGGCCATGGTAGATACAATCAGGGAGTTCCACAGATTTTAACATATTTAGCGGGTCTTCAATTCATGCAGTTTTTTTATGATATATGATGACGATGATCAATGCCAACAAAGAAAGAAGGGAAGGGAAGGTAAAGAGGAGATCATGATTAAACGAAAGAGGTGGGTGAAAGAAAGAAGTGCCAACACCTTTAATCTGTAGACATGAGAAGTAACAGATCATTCAGATATTAACGGTTTGTGTAATGGTTGGAGTACGATGAGATTCCTTTTCAGGAGGGAGGTTAAGATGAGGGTAGCCTCATCATAACTTATGTATATATATGCTCTTATTAACCTTCACTTCACTTGTTTTGGACAAATTGAAATTGCTTTAATTTGCTTGAAAATTATTATTATTATTTTTTTTAAAAGCTAAGACAACACAGCAGGTTCTGCTGATAAGCGAGGAGCACCATTACAGTTAAACCAAGGCACAACACAAAGAGTGCCTTTGCTCACGTTGTGATACATGCTGATTACTTCACCAAAACAATTGCTTTCCACCTGTTAGATGGAGATGAGAAAACGTCTATTGGCTAATTCAAATATGATAAATGTATATTTATTATATATTTGTATGAAATAGATATCAAATTAATTTATATGTGAATGTAACATTGTTGGGAGATAAAAAATAAATTTATAAATAAATTAAAAAAATTAGAGTATAAAATTAAACAAATTATGAAACTGAATGAAAAGGTAGTAAACGTAAAAATTTAATCCTCAGCCCGGCCGTGGAAGTTAGTACTATGTGAATGTGACGGTAAATGGCCATTTTGCAACTACAACACTAGTGGTATCAAATCTCTATCTATAGTGTTTATGGGTTAGGTTGAGTGAAATTTAACTTAGTATAAAATTAATTTGATTTGATATTTTTATTTAGTCAATCTTTTAGATCTAATCTCCACTTGATTATAACTTTATTAGTCATCGAGTTCAGATTAGATTAATTTGACATTTAAATAATAAAATATATAAAATTGAATATTATATAAATTTAACTTATAAAATTTTCAAAATATAAAATAAAAATTATAAAATATTTTATAATATATTTTGAAATAAATTATATAAATATAAAAATATTAATTTAAGTTAAAAAAATTTATAAGTTTTTCATTTACTTAAAATAATAAATTTTAATATATTATATAATATTAAATCAGGTTAACTCGATCAAAAATATAACACAAATTTAATTCAAAAAATATATCAAATTTAATTTCAAAAATTTAATCGACTAAATTTGTATCGTACCACAAATTCAACTCAAAAAATACATCAAATTTAATTTCAATAGTCTAACCCAATTGAATTAACTTTTTACCAGACATGATTATCCCGGAGTCAATAATTTCACGAAACTTCAGCAAAAATTCAAAATGCCGATAATTCAATACATGTGTTGATTCGCATTACGTTGGTTAAAATTAGGTCGCTCCGCCATAAGACATGTGATGTCACATCTTGGATGAGTTGATTACTCTCTTAAAGAGCCTCAGTTGTTGGTCACATGAACGGATATGATTACCATAAATGGACGGTTAATAGGAAATAATTTTATTATTTAAATACTTAAAATACATTACTCAATTAATATTTATTTTACATTGACGTATGATATATTTATTTTATCTTAATATGATATACCTCATCAACACACTCAATCACACTCACATTAAGTGTTTCTATAAAAATTTTATTTTAGACATTTAAAAAACATTTTCCAATAAGCAAACGCAAGTAATGCAAATATGTAGTTCAATACATGTTACGGCTAGTTTGTTCCGTTAAGTAAGTCAGAGTGAGGTGAGAAAAACACCCGTTAATGGTTTATACACTTGTTAATTATTTGCATATACATAATTAAAGTTAATTTTTATCTATTAGGTAGAGTGATAAACGAGTGAGTTGCCGTTCTCAATAAGAAAATCAAAGTTAAAATTAAAAAAAAAATTATTGGAAGGATCTATTAATCGCTACAGTATTTAAAAGTTAGTGTCATAATAGTATCTATAAAAATACCTAATAAAAATAAAAAACAATTTTTCAATTTACGTAAAACTATATTAATTTTATATAAATTTTATAATATTGATTTTATTATTACTTTTACCTTTTAAATATATAAAATGATTTTCTACCAAATATTCATATGTACCTTCATTCACTAATCAAACTATGTTACGATATAGAAATGTTTAAACTTTTATATAAATTATTAAATTAACTTTAAAGTAAATTTTCAGCAGTTCTGTGTCCACATATAAAAAGTGCACCTAAGAACTTCTGGGAAGACACCGTCTACATGTACAGAGCTCAATCACATGACGACATACTGACAACAGTACCACCTCATAGTTGCAGATGGGAAAATACAGTGCACCAATTCATTTCCTCACAAATAACCTATGGCTACCATAGTTTATTCAAGTTTTATCGTGGTCATAAATGAATTGCTCGCACTTGGTATATTATAGTCCCAGAGGATGCTTTGCTTTTAAAATCTGAGAGGTGTATTTGTAACCTATACCAAAGAAAAAAAATAAGAGAAAAATAAGAGGTGCATTAGTAAATGTAATAAGATATGGACCAGCCGAAGTTTTTCCTTCTACAACCATTGCACTTATGTTCAATATATGTATGAGTGAAATCTGTGGTAATGAAAACATCAGCCAGCAAGATTCATAGCAGTAGCTGTGTGTGCCTACAGGACAGCTCCCACACCTGAAGGAGAAAGGCCAAGGTGTGTTCTATATTTGGTGGTTAGGCGAGTGGGGACTACCATCAAGTGTAGTGTCGCCGCAGTGACATTTAAAGCAACATGTTTGTCAATCCATTCAAAAAAATCTAAAAGCTTTTTTCTTGAGAAAAAAGCTGTTGGAAGAGAATCATTTCTTCGAGCACTTTACAAAAAAAAATTATTTGAGATTATTTTTAATAGTGATATGTAAATATTATTTTTTTAATTAAATAATTTTTAATCAATCAAATAATTTTTTTACTTATTTTATACCTAAATTGATAATTTAATACATAAAAATAATTCTTTTTTATCATCAAAATAAACAGATTAGTTTAAAATCATTTTTCAACTAACATATCTAAATATAATTTTTTTTTTATAATCGATTATTAAAATAATCTAATTTTCATAATTATTCCAAACAAACACTTAGGGCTTGTTTGGGAAAATTCTGAAAATTATAGATTATCTTGATAATTGATTATTATTATAATCGATTATAATCGATTCATTTTTACGTTTAGATACATTAATCGTAAAGTGATTTTAAGCTAATATGATTCGTTTGAATGATATAAAAAAATTATTTTTATGCATTAAATTATTAAAATAAGTATAGAATGATTAAAAAATTATTTGATTGAAGATAAAATAGTATTTACATATCAAAGTGTAAGAAATAATTTATAAACTAAAATCATAAGTTTCAATTTTAACTTATGATTATTAGTTAAAAAAAACTTTTATTTTACATTGAATTTAGTGTAAAAACTTTTTTAAAAAATAATCTTTTTATCCAAACATAATAATTATTTCACAAAATAACTTAATCCTCCAAAAATAACTGAATAGGAAAGATTTAATCTTTCCCAAACTTTTAATATCCTAATTTCTCTTGGTCCTGGACTACATAAGAATTGCAATACCCCTTCCCCTCCCCTTAAAAATAATATTCTTTTCTAATACCAAAAGAATGAAAAGAGAATGTCGTTAGCGGATACGTTATTCTGAGATGAAAATCACTGCTAGGACACCTCTTTATTTTAACCTAGTTCGCCGGTCCTTTTGGTACCATGAACCGACCAACCATTGGATGGACTATGCATCACCCCCAAACTATCGGGATCATGTGTATAGAACCATCAACTAAACTGAACATCATGCGTATAATGGCTAATGTTCTGCCAAAGATTTAATCCATCTTTCAGGAATATGCTTCTGCTTGATATAAACCAAGTATATCCGCAAGTAAATCAATCACCTTGACATTATCAGATTCCATTAATTTCACCTGATTGCCATTATTAGACGTGATTCCTATTATAAATTCATCCAAACAAAGAGGCACTTGAACAATCGCTGCACAAGCCACAAAGAAAAGGCAAACAACTTTGCCAGAACAACTAATCCAACCCTTCACAGCTTTTACCTCAAAGATGTCTACGCGAGATTATATTGCAGACATTAAATCAGTGAAGACCGTTATAAGATCCAGATTGGTTGAATACCAGTATTCTCTAATAATCTTTCGTAGCCTTCCACAATAAGATTTTCGAACCTTATTCTTTTCTAACTTGACAACAGTTGCAAGAAAAAGATTACAACTTTCAGCTTTCCTCTCACTTTACCTTTTTGACTCTCGGCTAGAAAGTTTCGAGACACACAAGGCCAAGGGAATCAAATTCCCGTCAAAACCAGCTCAGGTTCAATAAAATATATCCTCCAGCGAAATATCTGCAGCCCAATCCATCACTGAGGGAGATCACCAGATCATAACACGGGTGAATAACTAACCATTCATTTTTATAAGTCAATCCTCCAAATTACACAATTTTACTACCACTGCCTTCCTCATAATTGTCTAAAACATTTTCATTTTCATTAAAAAATGACAACTTTTAAGAACTCTGGTCATGGTTGCACTTAGCCATTCATTATCTAGTGATAATCATCTTCATTGTTAGAGGGCCTGCCATCTTTTCACCTGAGACGCTGCCAAACCCCAAATTTAATGACAAATTGCAAATTAAAAGATCGATTTTAACGTCCTAAAAACACTCCACGTAATTTTCCTGGAATAATTAAGTATACGTGAACATCAATGAGTTGGAAAACAAAGAACTTTAGAATTTGGACTTGCAGAAATTGAAATTACAACCGTGCCACGTATGAGTTTGATTGGGTTACATATCTAACCCATCGATATGGATTATGTGTTTTTGACTTCTTTGCTATTTGCAAGTACTTCACCTGCACCAACAAATGGCATCTTAGAACTATATAAGATGACAGAGTACAAATAAACCAGAAAGAAAAAAGTTTGCAATAATGAAGAGGAAAGTTGAATCTAATCCTCAAAACATGATGGGATAACTCAGTTCTAATTTTAGCATGCAGTAACTCAAGCTTCAAGAAAACCAACAAAGACAGATACCATTTAATTTCTAGATTAACAGTACAATTATGGCACCATATCATCCGAAAGATCTGGCGCCTTTTTCAACCAACACCTATAAAAGTCCAATATAGACTATCTATCTAGCTTTATTTAATAAATGTGAAAGAAAATGTAGCTTCCCAAAAATCATCAGCATTTTACCTGAAGCCTTGAAGCATTGTACATAGGTATAGTGAAGGTCATGTTGAGAGGCCCTGCTTCCTTCATGATATTTCCTGTGTTCATTACAAAAACGTTAAGTCATTACAAAGAAGAATATCTTTTGACAATCAGCCAAAACAGAAGTGCCAGCATTGTACCATGTAACTCCTGTGAAAATGTCAGCTTTGCTCGTAAAGTATGTTCAGATCCACCAACAACCTATAAGAGGATGGACCAGCCATTATGTTCATCTATTAGTACAACTCATACTAGCCTCAAATACCTAACTGAAGGATCCTTTGTGGACATCAGATAAATCGGTATTTTAAAAATATATTTGACTATTATCGGGAAAATAAAAGATCAATATTACCTTTTTTAGGCCCCATTCCAGTCTTTTATTTGCTTCCTTAAAATCAGTTGTATTTCCAACTGCTCCAGGTTCCAACTCAAAATTAACACTGAAAAATTAAAAATAAATTTCCCAACTGGGCGTAAGACAGTAAGAGCAAAGCAAGTAATCAGGATGGTACTTTAACCATGCTAATGAATGGGCTTTGTGGCCTGGTCTATCTATTAAACAAAAAAAAAACACACACACACCCACATGGACACACTCACATGCAAAATAAAAACTAAAGGAACATGTTTAGTAAATCAGACCCCCACTACCCCATTTGAATCAGGAAGAACAAATTGGCCTCCGGCACACACATGCACAGTTCCCCTCCTTATCTCCTTTTCCCTCTCTCACACATAGCCAGTCCCCAATGACTACCTTAGTGGCATCAGCGCCAGTGTAGTAAACACTCCTTTTTTCTTTTTTCGTTTTGCATTTTGAATCTTTTGAGTTCTGATTTATGATTGGAGACATTCAGTATTAGGCATTCAATTTTTCTTGAATGCTGAGGTGTGGGTATACTGGGTGATGGAAAAGGGATGGCTTGCTAGAACTTGAAAAGGCAGAGGTATTAGAAGTCAATATGGTGAAATTGGCTGCTGTTAGTGTTTATATGCCATACTTGATGCTTAGTTTGCATATCTTTTCTTTTTCATAATCTCTCCTCCTGCAGGTTTATTGTCCATCCATTCTACCAGTGGCAAGAAAATATCACAAGCATCCAAGCATGACAAGAAAGAAGGTAAACCTATGGCTATCAGCCACTGATTTCCTGGTTTTGTGGTGAATTAGTGAAGTCCATCTTCTGTCCTTGATGTAGTCCTGGTTGTAAGAATGGAACTGATTTCTGCTGCATACTCAACAGTTGCACCAATTTTGGTAATATACTTATTTATTAAATCATAATTAGAATATAAAAATATCAGATATGTCATTTTGCTAAAACTTTAATTTTTTTTTAAAATGATGAATTTTTCTTTCTATTTTGTGTTTTTAAATTATTTTTTTTCAGGTGGGTTAAAGGTTGTCTATTTAATCCGCCTAATATAAGGGCTCTAGTTACTCAAATCCTTACTCATTTATCAAACAGACCAACCGGCCTGTTGGCTAGCCCATTTTGAGTTTGACAGCTATAAACTAAATCATTCCTATCGAGTATTGACTATGACTAAAATCAAATGTATAATGATCAGGAAGAAAATTGAAATACCGAGCTGTAATTGTTGGCAATGGCATCTGTACAAGAATGGTGTTAGCATTGATGCTTGAGTTGAAGTCAGCTCGCACTTTAATGGTCACTTCAGCCTACGAAAATATAGCAGACTGTCAGAATGTGCCAAATAACGAGAAGATTTAGAAAATTAGAGGGAGGTCCAAACCACCTTGAGGGATCCCGTTTCTTCAATCAGTGCATTAATATGGAAGGGTGGCTTAAATGATTGAGTCATACGATAATTCATGACAGGAAATTCACCATCAGGTGGTACCTATCAAACAATTGCACCGTTATTAGTCAAGGGACTCAAAAGTATAACATGCTTTTCTATTACTCTAAATATGTAAGGTAATGTACTATGCACTTACCAACGACAAAGTTCGGTCAACATCAAAACTATCAACGTGTACAGACTCATGGAAGTTACAATCATCTAAAATCACAACACCTGAACCTCTATAATCTGTTAAAGATGATAGAATGAGATCAGGAAAGAATGAAAATGCCTAGCAAAAACTGAAGGGGATTTGAACAATCAACTAATCACAAACACATGTTTCTTCAAAAAAATTATCCATCCATCAGTGAGTCAACCAAATAGAGCCAACTAAAAATATCCCCTTATTGATACTAAACAATATAGAATGATTTTCAATATGTCAAGAATTTAAATATATGACAGATTAAGGCAATTACAACAAAGAAGTATCCTACATAGTACTTGATAGTCGATAATCTATGTCAGATAACAACCAGAAAAAATAAACGGTATAGAAACCATACATATCTTTTTTAGCATTTCAACTTTCAAGGGGAATGAAGTATAACATAGATTGGCCTACCACTTGTTCCTATACTCAGGTCCTCATTGAGAGCAAGTCGAATCTCTGGGTTACCAGTAAGATAACTCTTCATTTGAATGGTGCCATCTATCTCACTAGTAAGTATATATCCCTGTTTCCAACAATAAATTCATATCGAAATGCTTCAAAACTTTGCAGCAGTATATGTATGACAAAAGCGAAGAAAGACATTGCAGGAGATGACATGAAAAAACCATATCAAACGAAGACCTAAATACTCACACTAGAGTTGAATGTGACACTTATTTTCTCAATTACATCAACAAAGATCTCCTCCCTCTTCCTACCACCAGGTTCATTAGCAACAACAGATTTTGTAATAGCTGTACCTGGCATTCGTTTGGTCCCTTGCTGCAAATATAAGACTTTAATAAGTCAATAAGACCATGCATGACACCAAACAATATGCCTGTGGCAAGTAACAGACTGTCTGACTCTAAAAATAGTTACCATAAAAATGGAAGCAGGACCAAGGGGAGGCAGCCGTGCAGTATCAATCACAATTGGCTCATTGAAAACATATGACTTCAAAACCTCAGTAGATGTTGTTTGCGCATAACCAAAATCCTGGAAAAAATAAGCTTTAGTATAACTAGATATATCAAAAAGAAAATACTGCAGTCACGGACACAACAAAATGACCAAGTTTTAAAATGGTATGGAAAGAAATAAACAGAATTAAATTTTTTACAGTGATCAATAGATATGATATACCATTAGTCGATTTAGTTACAGTTTTCACTTTTAAAAAATGAATAACCCATATAACATGGTTAGATTAAAAATATAGAGATTTTGTACAAATTACAAAGTTTCTCTGCCTCTCCAAATGTGACATGTAAGAATATATTACAAAAGAATTTTACAAAAGTGCACTTATCAATCTATCATATATGGCGAGTTGAAAATTGAAACTTGTTGAAAAGGGACTCGGCATATGAAAAGTTGTAGACAACAATCTGTTAAAGAGTGATAGAGAAGAATCACTAAGAGTATAAATGGTCAAAAGCATTCAATGGTACTATGTTAGATTAATGAAGTTGAGGTAAGCATGCTTTGTTTGCCAACATGCCTGTACGGTTATTTTCTGCTAGCAAACCATTCAACAGTCAGTTCAAGTTCAACCAAGGAAGAATAGGAAATACTTACAATCACTTCATCCAGCAGTTCATAGACGAGCACAAAGTTCTTTCGAAATGAATCTTCATTAAGAACACCAAGGTAATCTTTGATGACACGTGCAATTCTTTGTAAAAGTTCCAAAACAAGAGAAGGGGAGACATTGACTCTAGTTGTAGCAGCAAAAAACAATCCAGCAACCTTCACGTGGAAGTAGTTCACACCATCTACATTCTATTAAAAACGGAGAGAAGACACACAAAATAAAATGATCAGGTTAAAAACAGAGAAACATATATTGAATCTGATACAAATTATATTTAAAAAAAACATTCCTCCAGTTTTATCACTAAATGAAATATATATATAGGAGACATATGTAGTAAGAGAAATTTTTATTGTGAAAGGGTGAAAGGAGTAAATCTTGACCATACAACTTGTGAACACCCAATTTTGACCGGGCTAAAAAAAAAAAAAAAAAGAGTAAAAAGTAAAAAACAAAAAATAAATAAATAAATAAATAAAACAAAACAAAAAAAGAAAAATAGAGAAAACAAAACAGTCACACTCACTTTTTTTTCCCTCACCTGCACACACTCAGGTTGCTCACCTGCACACACTTTGCACGCTTCACGCTTCACTCTCTGCACACACTTTCACTCCCCTCACACGCAATCCCCGCACACACGACTTTTTCTTTTTTTGGATCTCACGTAATAAAGAAAAGGGGGGTAGCAGAAAGCAGTGAGGGGCTCAATGTAGGAAGGGTTGACGTAAAGAGAAAAAAAAGAGAAGAAAATGTCAGGGGAGAAATGATGAAAAAGAGGGGTATTTAAAAGAGAGGAGCATCAGAAAAAAAAAAGGGAACGGCATTTTTCACTTCTATTCACCTTCAAGAGTCACTCCACCCTTGATAATATCTATCAACCTCTGACCACCCAGAGCACAAGACCACCTTCTTTCACCTTCCTACCACCCAAAACCGAACCAGCAAACACCCTCCATTTCACCACCTTCATCACGAACCTTCAAGAAACACAGCCATCACAAGGGAGACAGAGAGAAGGGAACAAGAAGGAGTCAGAAGCCTTACTGAGGAATAGCATTCACTAACCGCTTGCTCTACTTTGAACTCCACAGGTAACCTTCGCATTTATGTCATGTAGCTCATTGCTGCTAACTGTTCTCACTTGCACACAACCCCTGAATCCCTCTGCACCCAACCTGAAATGAATATTACATATCCACTCAAGCCTCCCTAACTGAAACTCAATATCCACTCTCCAACCGTGAACCCATCTCCCTTTTATTACTTTCATCTTCAACTACCCACATTCAACCTTTTCCAGACTAAAAACATCTGCTTTCCATCAACCCATGCACACGTGAATAACACCTTCCTTAACCTTTCCCTCAACCATGACCCTTAACCAACCGACCGTCGAACCGTGAGCTCCATACCCTCACCGACAACCCATCAAACCTTCACACCATCAACAAAACTCCATCATATCCGACGGTCGAACCATCCAAATCTCCCTAAACCGACCGTCGAACCTCACCAACGCCAGTTACCATCCTCTCACCGACACCCTCTCCGACCGTCGAAACCCAAGAAGTCAGATCCTTCCCTTCAACCAACCGACCGTCGGACTCTGAATCCTGCCGCGCATACCGACCGTCGAACCAACAACCATCATACCCCCACCGACCGAGTCGAATCCCCATATATCAACCTTCACCATCCCTCTCACTATTACCGTGAACCCACACCACCATCCTAACCATCCATTACGTGAAATCACCTCAAAAACCCAACTTATGCACCGTCGAACCTCAAATCCGATCACTTCCCTTTCACCTCCAAACACTTACTATCTTCAAAGCCTCCATAATCCCCATCACCCAAGCAACTTTCATAACCTCTCCAAACACTACCGAACCCAACCAGAATCGATCGTCGAACCGTGAGTTCCACTCCCTTTACCGACAACCCATCCAAATCTTCACACCATCAACCAAACTCCATCACATTCGACCGTCGAACCCCAAAAACAAGCCTCCACAACCCCCATCACCCAATCCATCCCATCTTCACCTTCAACCGACCGTCGAACCCCAAAACAAAACCATCCCATCTTCACCTCCAACCGACTGTCGAACTCCCAAATAGGACCAAATCCCTCTTCACTTAACCCTCGAATCTCAAACCATCACATCCTCCCCATCGACTGTCGAACAGCACCACTGTGACCCTCGACCAACTTCACAAACTCCTGAATCCCTCTGCTGACCGTCGAACCATACCATTGCGACCTTCACCAACCAGCTTCACAAACCACCATCTCCTCCAACCGACCGTCGAACCCCAAAACAGAACCACCCCATCTCCTCAAACCGACATTCGAACCTCGGCTAGGTCGCCCCTCACCGAAACCCCAAAACAAAACCATCCCATCTTCATCTCCAACCGACCGTCGAAACCCAAGTAGCCATGTCCTTCCCCTCTACACGTCACCCCCATCATCTTCATCAACCTTCATCCGACCGTCGAATCTTAAACCGGATCCCTCCCCAAACATCCCCGGTGTGTCTTTGCCATGGTTGCCAAAGTCTCCAAACTCTTATTTCTTTAAATTGCATTGTTGATTATCTTGTTGAGTTTGAGTTTGAATCACGTGGGTTCCCCCCTTTCACATTAAGGCGGAATGACGCATTTTGGTAAAAAGGGGGATGGGAAAAGAATATAAAAAAAAAAAAAATAAGAATAAAAGAAAGTTTCAATATATGCAATGACCAATGATGATGATTGAGTAGTGAATACTACCTTCAATATCATTTGGATCATAAGGGTTTATTGAAAGTAGCTGGTAACTTCAACCCCACATGCAAGAATAAATATGTTTTCAAATAAAAGTTTTTCATCTTAGTTAAAATCAATCAACCCACACTTATTTTCTAAATAACTACGTAATTTTGAGTTCCCCATTGCACTGGGGGATACGTGGAGCGAGAATTTCATTTCTGTCAAGCCAAAATTAAATTTTCATAATTTTGTGATTTTTTATTTTTTATAAATAGTTATAATGTTTTGTAAAATGGGTAAAATAAATATATTTTCAAGGATTGTTAAGAATTTGCACAATTAACTTAAGGTACCGTTTTAGAACGGGTGTGTTAGGGGTGCTGTGGGATTAAGTTTCCGCCCTTCCCTATCCATAACCGACTCCCGAATCCAATCTGGTTCCAAAGATCATTTTCAAAGAAAGGTTTTCCAATTTTTTCCTAATTTAAATAAAATTGGTGGTGACTCCATTTTCATATTTTAAAATTCTTTTGAGTTGCTATTTTTCGCCGCGATCCCGGTCGCGACACAACTATACATGAATGGTCAAGATTAAAAGTTACTTAAAGGTCATGTGACCACTTAAAAAAATCACATGCATTTATGTTCTAATTTAGACCATTCATGTAAGATCCAATAGTCAAGATTCACTCCTCTCACCTCTTACAATAAACACTCCTATCACCATCACCTTATACTCTCCCTATATGGAGATTATATATATATAAGAACAATGAACTCCCAGAAGGAAATGAGTCGAGAGATTCCTTTCCTTTAAATTTTCAGTCATCTCACACATGAACCTTGAAAATCCTTTCTTTGTGCATATATTTATCAAGGAATAGCAAAGTAATAGGTTCAAAATTCTGTGAAAGCATGTAGCCCAAAATATATTGTTTTTCCAAAAATTTAGAATTAATTATCGAAGAAGGAAAAAGGGGGGAAAAAGCATGGATAGTAATCCCATCATAAAATAATAAATATATGGCGTGTCAATTAGTTAACTTCGACCATATCCATATTACTAATTGCATTAGTATTTGTAAATGATAAATATTAGCAGTTTGCAGAAGAAATTCGAAAGGGAAACTTGATATTTGACATAATGATGAAAATACCTACAAAAACAGGTGGAGCATCTCCTTCACCATCCTCTTTCCAGAACTTAACTTTTCGGAAAAATGTCTCAACACTTCCTTTTTGTACTTCACCACGATCTGCATTTATTTAACACACACACACAAAAAATTAAAAAAAAAGGATTGAGTTGGAATGTGCAGACACCACTTTTTTCACATTAAACAAAAATAAAATGAAGGATGGTGATTTGTTGAGAGAATATTCCAAATTAAATGAAGGAGTATACTGACAGTCGCGGAAGACGATGCTATCGCCTCTCTGTGAAAGCACGAAGAACTGCGATATCATCTTCAAGTTCAACGCTCTTCTACTCTCCCAACTCCGATTACCCCTTTCTACCTTTGGACCTCGCCTTTCCTTTCTTCTATTCTATTCAACTCATCCTCCTCCTTGTTTTTTACTACTTGTTACTTGTTATAGGTATGATATGATTAACGGATGGAAGTCCGTGGACCCCACTTCTGAACAAACGCATTGCCGTTTTGCCACGCACAAGAGTCAGATGCCCAGACGGCCCGGAATTTTGCAACGTCATCTGACTCATGTCGTTTTATAAAACTCATTATCCCCTTTCACTACCTATTTTAAAAAAGGTAAAAATGGGTTCACGGTTATTAAAATTGATATTGAGAAGCTTACTATCACATAAAATGAGAGTCTATTAAGGATACCCTTACAGATGTTGGTCTTTCTGAGGGTATGTTTAAGGTCCTTTGGCAGCACTTAACCATTTATTCTATGCAACTTCTTTAGAGTACTGATCTTACTTAACTTTTTTTCCCATCTCGAGGGATTAGACAATATGGTCTGGTCTCTCTTTATATTCTCGTGTTTTATATAGAAAAACTTTTTCAAATAATTTCTTTAACTGTGAATCATAATATTTGGGAACTAATATCTCAGTCTAGAAATGGGCCTAAAATTTTAGGCCTTTGTTTTGCAAATAATATTGTTCTTTTTGTGAATGCTTCTATGGAGCAAATTCAGGTTATTAAAGGCATTCTTGACTTATTTTGTTCTAGTTCTGGGTAGAAAGTTAATACCAAGAAGACTTGCATTTACTTTTCTAAAAATGTTAAAACATATTAGAAGATGGGACCTTAGTGATGCTTTTGGTTATAGATTAACTATTTATTTGGGGAAGTATCTTGGTGTTCCTCTTTTTCATGAGAGATGTTCTAAGAACACCTTTCAGTATATTATTGATAGAGTCTCATCTAGATTGAATGGGTGGAAAGCTTCCTCACTTTCTCTTGCTGGGAGGGTTACGTTAGCGCAATCTGAGTTGGCTATAATTTCTAGCTATGTTATGCAAACCTCAATTCTTTCGGTGAGTATATGTGAAAAGGTTGATAAAGATTGTCATGATTTTATTTGGGGAGCAAGAGATGATGGTAAAAGAATTCACTTGTTAAACTGGGATAAAATTTATTTGCCTAGAATGAAAGGTGGTCTGGCTATGAGACAATCTAGATTCATGAATCAAGCTTTTATGATGAAGCTAGCTTGGGCCTTGATCCATTGGACGGATTCTCTTTGGGTCTAGGTAGTGAGGAGCAAATATGGTTGTATGGATGGGATGATTCCCCAAGTTAGGAAGAAGTCTTGTGCTTCCAAAGCTTAGAAGGGCATCACTCAAGTTTGGAAGAAATTCTATAATTCTCTTATTTGGAGAGTGGGTAATGGCCGCTTGGTAAGATTCTGGTTGGACCAATGGTTAGTGGGTGTGCATGTTCTTAAAGACTTTGCTATCATTGATTTGGATGATATCATGTTGTAGGCTATAGTGGCAGACTTTGCTACAGATTGGGGAGG
Organism: Ormosia semicastrata; assembly: GCA_029884595.1. Classification (NCBI taxonomy): domain Eukaryota; kingdom Viridiplantae; phylum Streptophyta; class Magnoliopsida; order Fabales; family Fabaceae; genus Ormosia; species Ormosia semicastrata. The sequence goes on along the minus strand of JAQQTO010000046.1, from coordinate 6,456,852 downwards.
TTGGGATCGACTGAAACTAACCATGTTTTTGTCGTCTGACTTTTTGGAGCTTATAGCCAATGTTAAACCTCCTTCAAGCATTGGCCCCATGGATGCTGTTGTTGGTTTCCAGTCTCACTGGGTTCTCTTTCAGTCAACTCGGCTTATCATGTTTGCAAGCGGGTCTGGATCCTTCTGACCAGCATATCTATTGTCAAATTTGGACTCTTAAAGCACCATAAAGGATTAAGTCCTTTCTTTGGCTGGTTACAAATGAAGTTTTACTCACTAAGGGCCCATTCGGTATGAAGAATAGAATAAGATCTGATAGTATAAGATATAATAAGTAATGATTGAGGATATCAGGGTATTTAAAATTGTAATGAAAAAGTATTTATAGCAGCTTATATATAAAAAAATTCAATCAGGTTTAATCTCACCTCAATGCTTGATTAAGTTATCCATCATTTTAATATATAAGAGTGATTTGATGGATAAACTTATATAATATCATATTTGTATCAAACAACTGATAAGGTTATAATATATTGTATTAGCATATCTTATCAACCACAAGTGTCCACTCGAAAATTTGAATGGATCTAAATCATCTCAGGCCAACAACACAATCTCAAGGTCATGTTTGCTCATCAAAATTATAGACCTCTACGACCATTTCAGTTGACCTCTGCAAAATCTGGGTTTCATATCATGGCTTTCACCAAGTGCTCTACGATTCATTCCCTCTAGTGCCCTGTTCTCCTTCTACTACTTCCCTTCCCCTACTTCTCCCTCACCTATGAGATTGCTAAACCCAATTAAAAAAATGTACTAGTTTTGGATCTAAAAAAAGGTACTAGAGTCATATGTATGCTAAACTGTTTTTTATTTGAACAAATCTAGAAACTTGTGGTTGATTTGAACAAACCTAGAAACTAGTGGTTAATTTTTCAAATTTTAAAATTCAAGGATTAATGTAATTGGTGCATGAAATTTCAGGGACTAAAGTGAATGTTTACTCGAAATTTTTCAGATCCCCCCAATTGCAACGACATTTTATCTCCTCATCTGATTTCTCGTCACACAACACAAACTAACAAAACTCCTTCAAACTCTTCACTCAACAACCCATCAAAACGCTCTAACAACAACAAAACCTCCAATAACAACTCCTCCTCAGAAACCACCCCTGTGCCACCAGAGCACAACTCCAACTCTCATTCCAGCAGTGAAAGTTGTTAGACAACATGCATGAGACTAAGTTGTTGATCCATCAGAACCCTTCATCAAACCTTGGTTTGGAGATGGGTGTGCTGAAACACAAAGAAGGAGTAGTAGGAGTTATGGTATTTTCTCTGAGATTGGGAACTGATGAACGCTGATCATCATCATAAATTTCAGTGTTACAATTGGGGGGATCTGAAAAATTTCCCTCCACCTCCAATACGGCGTCGTTTCATTCTTGAGACCTTTGTTTTTTGGGACATAAGCGAAACTGCGTCGTTTTAGGAGAGGTAGGAGGCTACATCAGCATCCAACCTGACACTTAACATGCCATGCATATGTATTCGTTAAGTTTAACTGATGAGAAAAAATGCAGGAACTAACGTGACTAACGTTTTGAGGTTTCAGGGTCTAAGTTGTCAGTTTTAAAAATTCAGGAACTAATGTGACCGGTGCATACAATTTCAGGGACTAAAATGAGGGTTTACTTACGACTTATGGTTTCAAATAGGTTATCTTAGAAGTTGAATCGAAGTGTACTTTGCAACTTATCAATTCAGATTGGCAACCTTGGCATCTTTGTGCTACTATTCTGCACTCGTTGAAGAACATCTTGGCTAAGGATTGGAATGTAATTCTTCGCCATATTTTCAGAAAAGCTAATTCTTGTACTGATGGTTTGGCAAAGCAGAGTCATCAATACCCTGTAGATTTGCATATGTTTTTCTATTTTACCTTCTTTTATACCTTTGTTTTTTATGTTAGATGTTTCATGTGTTCAAATTTCGCATTTTGTAAGTGGTTAGTTGAGATTTTGTCCTTAAGTTTTTTTTTTAAAAATATTTTTTATGTAAATAAATAAATAAATAAATATTTTTAAAGTGAAATACTTTATGTGAGTGTATCATTTTTTATATTTTATTTTTTAGATGATGTGAAGGCCTATGATTATTCATTAAGATTGTTTAGGAAAAATATTTAATGTATACAATAAAATAAAAAATTAACGCTGTCATTATAACGTCGTATCTACGTTTTCTATAACAGCTGGGGTAAATCTTCAATAATTTGCATTATTTTATTTTGTGCAATTACTATTAGGTTATAAAATTTGAAATATTATTACATCAATTATAAAAAATAGATTAAATATAAAATCAAGTTGAGGAACAAACAACTTACTATCAATATATTATTCATTATTATTATTGTATTAAAGAAAAAGAAAAAAATGATGTCGCCAAAAACGAGTATCAGGAAATAGGAATAGGAATAGGAATGGGATGATGGGAGAAACAAACAAAGAGGAAACGAAAAATGATGAGGCTAGGTGTAGGTGGTGGTAGTGCTAGGTGTGGGTACTGGAGCAAAACGCGGGTGTGAGAGAGAGATGCGTTTTCATTGAGAAAGTCCAAATACCCGTGGCTTCCTGCTCTGGTCGCGACGAGATAAGGAATCTTGATCGCTGAGAAAACCTATGCATCATCCCTCCAACAAGATGCCCAACTCTGTTTCTCAACACAGACATGTTAAAATCTGCCTCCCCACTCATCTTCAGTAAGCAATTCAGCTTTCCCTCAACAATTCATTCATTCCAAAGCTGTTCCATGAATTGGACTCATTAACTATGATATCGAGCAGATACTTGGGCTGAACTTGCACAACTAGAACGATAAAGTTTTGCTTTTCTACAAAAGAGGTTATCCTTTTCTTTTACATTCCTTCTACATATGGAAATACAATTGCCTTTTTTTTTTGCTTTATTAATAATTACTCTTGACTGCCTCTGCTTTTAATCCTGTAAATATGCATTCTATTTTCTACAGATCTCTGCATGGTCTCTAGATAAATGAATTAAAAATTTGGATTTGGATCTAGGTGCTTAATTTTATGTCTGAACCGCTAATGATAGCTTAATTATAATTTTTTTCAGTCTCGATGATTGTATTAATTAATTTTATTATATCAATCAATTCAGTCATTTAAGCTTATAGGTGAAGCCACATGCCGTCACTGTATTTTAAATGAGATTCATCGTGTGATAATCCTCAGGAATCAGCAGGATGCTAATAGTGATACTACTATTTTTTCTTTTTTTTTCCTAACTTCCCACTAAACACTAAAACGTGATGGACCTTTGAAGATTTCCTTATAAACACCACACAACATCTATTAGGTCCTTCTGATGAATATACTTTCTGATTTGTGATTGGTTCGAAGTCTCGGACTTGTTGCTGTTAATTTGCAGGGAATGGCGACTCCTGTTGAGCCTCCAAATGGGATCAGAGCTGAAGGAAAGCATTATTACTCCATGTGGCAAACCCTGTTTGAGATTGATACAAAATACGTGCCCATCAAGCCTATTGGTCGAGGAGCATATGGAATTGTGTGCTCTTCTGTGAACAGAGAAACCAATGAAAGAGTTGCAATCAAGAAGATACAAAATGCCTTTGAAAATCGTGTTGATGCACTAAGAACTTTGCGTGAACTGAAACTTCTTCGGCACCTTCACCATGAAAATGTGATTGCTTTAAAAGATATCATGATGCCCATTCATAGAAATAGTTTCAAGGATGTCTATCTGGTTTATGAACTCATGGACACGGATTTGCATCAGATTATTAAGTCTTCTCAAGCACTATCTAATGATCACTGTCAATATTTCCTCTTTCAGGTATGAATCTTTGGCCCATTTTTAGGGTAACTGAGTATTCTTATGTTAACTTCAAATATGTCATTTTTGCAATTATAAACAACATATTGTTTACTGTGTATGCATGTCTAGTCTTCTAGAGTTGACACTAAGCAAAAAGCACACTTGTGGAGCTCATTTGTAAGTTTGTGATAGTCATGAGCACAATATGGCAAGATCTTGTTTCCTTACAAACTTGTGTACTCTCATCATTATAAAGGAGTGTTTATCTGTTGCATTTTGCAGTTTACCCTACTGCCTTTTAAATCCCCCCTGATTTTCTGAACCTATAGAACTTACATCAATCATGTCGTGGCAAATTTGTAGGGCTTCGAGAAGTTATAAATCATAATCGTTTGTGTTGCTTAGCTGATTATTGCATTTTAATTTTACCAATCAAAAGTTCTTGGTTGCAGTTGCTTCGGGGCTTGAAATATCTTCACTCAGCTAACATCCTTCATCGCGACTTGAAACCTGGGAATCTTCTTATTAATGCAAATTGTGGCTTAAAAATATGTGATTTTGGGTTAGCACGCACTAACTGCAGCAAGAACCAGTTCATGACTGAGTATGTTGTCACTCGGTGGTATAGGGCACCAGAACTCCTACTCTGCTGTGACAACTATGGGACATCTATTGATGTATGGTCTGTGGGATGCATCTTTGCAGAGCTTCTTGGTCGAAAACCTATTTTCCCTGGTTCAGAGTGTCTCAACCAGCTAAAACTTATTATCAATATCCTTGGTAGTCAAAGGGAGGAAGATCTTGAATTTATTGATAATCCAAAGGCAAAGAACTATATCAAATCACTTCCATATTCTCCCGGAACCCCCTTTTCCCGACTTTACCCTAATGCTCATCCATTAGCAATTGATCTACTTGTAAAGATGCTTGTTTTCGATCCTTCAAAGAGGATTAGTGTCACTGAAGCGCTTCAACACCCTTACATGGCCCCTCTGTATGATCCTAATTGTGACCCTCCAGCCATCATTCCAATTGATCTTGACATTGACGAGGATCTAGGGGAAGAGATGATAAGGGAGATGATGTGGAAGGAAATGCTTCATTACCATCCTGAATCTGCTATGAAAAATGCAGAGTTGTGCTCATGATCTTATTTTCTTCGTTTTTTGGTTATGTTCCTTATGTTGGTGCCAAGAGAGTTCTAATAACATAGCTTGCTTCAAATAACTAGGAGGGCTTTGTCATCAGTGAGATCAATATATGTTCTGTTTCCTCTTTGTTGAGAGCAGAGAAAAACGGCAAAAGATGGTCATCTTGAAAAATCAATTATAATGTGTTTTGCTGATGATGCATGATAGTTGTTAACCTCCATGTTGAGAGAGTGGTTTTGTCTTTAGCTCTGTATTGTAGTTGCCTCGCTTGAGTTGTACATAAACATGTTCTTGTGTCTTTCAGAAACAATTTTGTAAATTAAGTCTAATGTTTATCAATAATGTATTATCATTTGAATTACTAAGTTTTTATTTCCTGTAAGCTGAACATATAATTTGTGCATCACCTGTGTATGTGATGGCTCACAAAATTATCTGCTTTTAGCAACTATGTAATTAATACCCCACGAGCCTTTATTATATAAACTTCGAGAAATTTTTGCATAAACTTAGTGCACTCAAATTGGGTGTATTATGTAAATTATAATATTAATTGATAGCTAATTATTATAATTAATTAACATATAGCCTTAATTTATTATTTTAATTAATATTGTGATTGGTTTTAGTGCATAAGTTTATGGAAGAATTTCTCTATAAATTTATTGGTTGCCTCGGCAGAAAGAAATTTGGCAAATTAGAAAAGTACACTAACCAGCGTTATCAAAAAATAACAGAACTATTTTTCATTTTGTTCAGTGTTACGGGTAAGCCTGATAAAGCAGAATTGGGCTGTCCACAAATACCTTTTTTTTTTAGTAAGCGGGCCAAAGACCCAAAACGAAAAGAAACAAACTGCCGACTGAAGCCTCTCGAAACAAGTACCAGTCATATCAGACATCATAGGATCAGCAGTACAATGAGGGAGATCAAAGACAGTGAAATTATATGATATTTGTTAGATAGTGTTTTGACTGGCTTTCACATTAAACATTTGCTTCTATTTTTATGAAATATAATATATATATATATATATATATATTTGTTGGTATTTGATCATAAATATTCTAATAAAACTTTTACTGTTAAAAAGAGTTGCATTAATAATCCAATAAAAAATGTTTTGTATATAATTTTTATATGCACGTCTATATTTACACTATATAATGATATAAGAAAAATATTAAATTAATTTTTATGTGATTATAATATTTTCATAAAATATAAAATGAGTTTGTAAATAAATTAAAAAAATTAGGGGTATAAAAATTAAAAAATAATAAAAATGAATCTTATATATCCTATAACATACTTAATGTGTGTTTGAAAAAATTGTGAAAATTTAATTATTTTAATAATTAATTATTGTATAAAAAATTTTATTATAATAAATTATAATCGATTTATTTTTATGTTTAGATACATTAACTGAAAAATTATTTTAAATTAATTTGATTTATTTGGATAATATAAAAAAATTACTTTTATATATTAAATTACTAAAATATGTATATAATTATTAAAAAAATTATTTGATCGAGAAAAAAATGATACTTATATATTAAAGTGTAAAGAATAATTTATAAATTAGAATCATAAAATTTAATTTTTAATATTATAAAAATTAACTTAATTTTTTTATAATATATTAAATTTTATGTAAAAATTAAAGTTAATTTTACTAAATATATTATAATATTATTAAAATAATTTTAAAAAAAACTATTTACACAATAAAAAATATATCCAAACATGTACTTATATATACGAAGGACCGATAGATGTGGTAAGTACATGGCTCGTTGAGGCGAACCTATAATGATGGAAAGTTATGTAGTAACTTTATTAGTCATCAAACATCGCCAAAAAAAGTACTAGACAACAAACTACAAAAGTAGAGGTCTTTTGTCAGTTTCTGGATGCTTTTTCTTTGTTTATTGTATTATTATATATACATACAACATTCAAATTCCAAACGTTATTCTTTATTTGAATTGCAAAGGGGCCAAGGGCATTGCATAGCTTGTGTTGTGTTTTGAAGTTGTACGTAAAGCAATTTTTGAAATGAACATACCACTATAAAAAATAAATGTTAAGAAATATCTCCCCCAAAAGAAGCTTAAACGGTTAAATGTGCATAGACTTATCTTATCTTGTGCTAAAATTTTATTTAAAAAAATGGACGCAAGAAAGGATTGAAAGTTTTAACTATTTGGAGAATTGGTTATCGAAGTTCTAATATTATATTATAAATCAATAATCAATTTTTTAAGTTATCAAGGAAAGATTCATGAATAATTTTTAATTTATATCTAATAATAAACATTAAAAAATATGAACTTTTACAAGTATTTGCCTATACTCTAGATGAAAATTAACCTAAAGGTTAATCAATGGATCGACAAAGCTATATATATGAGGAACAGTTTAAAATTACATAAAAAAAGAAGGAAGAGTGAATTGAGAAATACATGAAAACGTAAAAGTTAAAATAAGTTAACGGTTCATATATATCATTTTAATTCATGAATCATTTCCTAAATTCATTCCACTCTATGGAGACATTTAACCCCACATATTTTCATAAATCACATCACATGTCTGATTTGCCTTCGAGATGAAGGAAACAAAGGGAACTGAAAATGAAACATAGTGTAGACATAAAGTAGGTAAATTAAACAACAGGCTGAAAGATGAAATGACCACAACACTAGTCATGGGCCGGATTCCTTGCACGTGTAGTGAGTTCTACTCTCACCTTTTCTTTTTTACTGTATACACAAGAAAACAGTGATTTTTATTCACTTTTAACTAGTTGCATTGGCATGATGCAGCAGACTACATTTATTTTGCAATGCCAGTAAGAAAGAAAGGCAAAGCTGGAACTAACATAAAGGTGATATATGATGTGCGGAATTAATTAAATTTGGTCGTTACGTATCAGTTACCTATATATCTTTCAAAGCAAGCGCACTTGGTAAAGAAAGTAAGCCAACCAGAATTGATCTTTGAATTATCATTTTTTTAATTAGGTCATTAAAGACAATGCCACCATTGTTTCAATTTTTTTCTGGAATTTTAAGGTGGATGGAAACCTCGATCTGAAGATTTTTTTTCACTTATTTCTGTGACAGGCGAAAAGGAAGTGTTCTATTATCCATGTTAATTGTGAATTGCGTAAAATTTGGATGCTAATTAAAGAAACTAACTCCAGTGTATAAATGACTCAGTCACTGTATTATTTTATACATACATAATAATTAAATAAACTCAAAAGGGAAGTAGCGCAATCGAAAGGCATTGTTAATGCTTTGACTCCAAGGAGAGAAAGGTGAGTTTATTCGCCTCGTTTACAGATTCAAATCCGATAACTTTTAATTGGTATCATTTTTTAATGTAATTAATAAGATTTTGTATATAGCTTTGTCTGACTTCTGAGAATTAGAGCAACATATTTGCCCCAATTTTTCAGCATTAAAAACATATAAAAGCAAAAATGAATTCCTTCTAAAGATGAAACAAGACTTAGTTAGGAAAAAATATTTAAGTGGATCTTGTTTATCCAATTATATGATATAAATTAATCAATATTTAATAATTTTATATATCTTTATATTACACAATTATTTTACATTAAAAATAATAATATATCACTTATTAATTAATTTAATTCACACAATTTTTCTACACAAATATTTCCCCTTAGTTAGTCAATTGGGACCCCTTTGTGGAAACTGGAAAGAGGAAATACACTTTGTCTGACACAGCAAACCGACCACCAAATCACGTTTTCACAATATGTCTCTTTTTTTTTCTAATGTTTTAATCGAAGAGCTTGTCGGTAGGAAGAAACATAAAGAGGTCACAGCAATTATTGGACTGCAAGGGATCTGTTTCGTGATTGAAAATCGACATATAATTGATTTTAAATGAGTTCGTTTTTTTCTTTTCTTTTCTTTTCTTTTTTTGATTTCTTGAAAAACCTATTGACCTTTTTCTATTGTGAATTCGAATTCTAAAGACCACAGTTTTCAAATCGATAGAAAATTTTTACATGAAAAAAAAGCATATTTCTTTTTCTATCTTTAAAATATTATAAGCGAAGGATGGTCAAAGGTGTTTCAAATTAAGTAATGTATGCTAGCTAATTGACCTATTTTTAACCATAGTAGTATAGATCTGGACCGATTAGTTAGCAAATGACATATTGCGTACCACACAATGCATAAGAAAGACAACAAAATGGGCCAAGAGTAAGTAAACGAACTATATAATAGTGGTGATGGGATTTTCCAATTTAGAGTGATTTGATTAGGTTGATTGAGCATTTAAATTAATGAGCACGCTTCCGGTATATTTTTTTGGCACCTCAAATAAGATCCTAGATTCCTAGTTAAATCGTCTCCTTGCAGATTGGTCAGCTAACATGTGCATTCGCTTTGTTTTGGGTGCGCCTTTTGTCAAAAGGTGATGACGTGAAACATACACTCGGTCGAGTATTACGCTGTTGAGATAATTAAATTTAAAAAAAGAAAGTTTCATAAGCACTGAAGACATGTATGTGCTGGAGCTGACAGTAGCAATGCCCTTTGTCAAATCCTCCTACAATGTAGTCTGTGGAAGCTAATTAGTTATATCTCCTCCAGGATGTATTTCATTACCCAGATCTGCTGCTGCTGTTGCTGTTAGCCTCTTCCCATGGCCAAACTTCCTGCTGTTGTCTGGGGCCAAACTCCATCATCAGAAAAGCTCTTTCATCTTGATGTTACGAGGTATCATGGCCATTTGGACCATTCTGGATCCGATAAAGTAGGCCCGATATGGTAATGCCCAACATAATAGCAGACTTGGCAGAATTCGGCCCGACTTCCATACTTAGGCATATATCGGACCTATGAATAACGGGCAAATAGTGGTAACAGTAACTTACCGACTCAAGTGAATAACCAACGACTATAAACCTGGCATTTAGGGAATAGATTGTAACTGAATCCCAACGTTCGGACTTTGAATGTCTTCAACTACACGAGAGTTCGGATTGATCGGTGATCGGGATTGAAATATCTATATAAGCCTACCGGCGACTTAAGCCGTGCATGTTCCATTCTTTTAGCCGATACATACTATTTACTGTAAACTTGTCATACGATCCTAGTGCTGACTGACTAGCCGGTTTCTTAGATATCTTGACACCCGTTCGGAAACAAGAATAGGGTCGTCCTCTAAGTGATCTAGGTTCGGTCAGTACCCGGAACATCTGGCGCCCACCGTGGGGCAAGGTAAAACTTTCCTACTCCACGATCCTTCAGCTGTTTCGCGGCACATCCAACCACCTTATAGACCTGATATGGCTAGCAATGAAAATCGGTGTCCTGAATGGAATCACTCTAGAAAACAACCAAATTTCACCAATGGAGACGCTCCTGCAAGCAATTAGAGATATTAATGGCCGAATTGATCGAATTGCCGAAACCAGCAGGGATCAACAGAGGATTGAGCAAAAGTGGACTGAGAGGAGAGAATTCCCGAGAAGAAGATATTCGAGCGGGGATTTTCAAGGACATACCAAGATCCCCGAACGAGTAATCATGACGGAAGGAGACAAGTAAATAACATACCCGGAGCGGATCATCCTTTCTCCGATTTCATTATGTCAATCCCGCTTAGGAGGATTCGGACTCCCGACGATGGAGCTTTACGATGGGACGATCGATCCACGAAACATCTAATGATGTTCAACTCTATGATGCTTCTAAATGGAAGCTCGGACCGATTAAATGCGGGGCTTTTCCAACAACTCTAAAAAAATCAGCCTTGCTCGGGTTTCAAGCATTAAAACAGGTTCAATTTACGATTTTTCTGAATTATCGTTAAATTTCTTAACCATTTTTCTACAAGTAGGACACATCGAAGACATCGGCAAGCTTAATCAATCGGGCGAGTGAGAAAGAATCTCTCAAAGATTTCATGAGAAGGTTCGGGAGGAAGGCGTGCGGATAAGAGATCTCAATCCAGCAGTTTCTCTCCATGCTATCATGGTCGGCTTGCGGCCGGACCATTTGCGGATTCCCCGCCGAGAAACCACCGTTAGATGCGGACGAGTTGAGGAACAGATCTGCGGGGGTACATCAACATGGAAGAAATCGCTCTCGCCAGGGAAGCAAATGGAGCAACATTTTTTCAAACCGGAACGCAGGGAAAAAATAATCCCATTATTTCTATCAAACCAAGTATTCACGACCGACAATATAACGGACGGGGATCAGAAATTAGAGGTAGACACTTACAAAAGAATGATCGGACATACGAAAATGTACGTGCAATAACGGATAGAGTACAACCCTGGTTCAATGAATACACTCCGTTGAATTCTCGAAGGATCGGATATTCCTTGGAAATATACAACACGGGTCGATCCGTCTCCCCAAAAATGCCGGGCATCAAAAGATACCACCAAATGTGGATAAAAGTAAAAGGTGTGAGTTCCACAAAACCTTCGGACATACAACCGAGGAGTGCATCAGCTTGAAAAACAGGATCGAGCAACTTGTTCGGGAGGGACATCTAGGAAAATATGTTTATCGCCGCAGGAGTCGAAGCAGGGAGGCAAAAGAAAGAGACCAATCCAATCGAAGGGGAACAAGCCCGGATATGACGAAAAAGGCAGTTGACACAAGCCCCCACGACCGAGACCAACCTGTCAGAGGGATAATTGACTCAATTGCAGGGGGATTTGCAAGTGGAGGGAGTTCCAATTCATCTCGGAAACGACATCTCCGAGCAGTAATGTCGGTAAGCTACCCTTCCCCAGTGCAACACAAACAGTTCGATGATGGACCGGTCATCTCTTTTTAAAGCAGCGATTACTCTGGGTTGGACGAAAACCTGGATGATCCGATGGTCATATCCGTTATAGCAGGGAACTTTCAGATCAAGAAAGTTCTAGTTGATCAAGGAAGTTCGGCCGATGTTCTTTACATGTCCACGCTTCGAAGGTTGCAAATGTCAGAGGACGATTTAACTCCATTCAATGGAACTTTGATCGGGTTCTCAGGAAAGCAAGTAAATGTCAAGGGGTTCGTCGAACTTAGAACAACTTTTGGGACAGGTACTCTACTTAAAACCATTCCTGTAAGATACTTGGTTATAGACTGCTATACTCCCTATAATGTTATCCTCGGGAGACCGTCTCTAAATCTTTTAGGGGCTATCGTCTCAACCCCCCACCTAACAATGAAATTCCCAGTCTCTAAGACTGAGGTCGGTACAGTACATGCAGATCAGAAGGAAGCTCAGATTTGCTACAACGAGAGTTTGAGACCCAGACAAGATGAAAAGATTCATAAGATCGACCGTAAGCGACCGATACATAGCATTAACATGGCCGAACTGGACCCGCGGAGTGATGAAAAAGACAGGCCTCAACCGATCGAAGAATTGCAAGCAGTACCATTGGGTCCTAAACCCAGCCAAGTAACACATATCGGGGCTCATTTACCAACCGAACTTAAAAGAGATTTGGAGCAATTATTGAGAAAGAATGTTGATATCTTTGCACTGGACTGCAGCAGACATGCCTGGAATTGATCCAGAGATCATCACCCATAAGCTCTCCCTAGATGAAAAGGTAAAACCAGTAGCCCAAAAAAAAAGGAAGCTGGGATCGGAAAGACAAAGGGCTACAACCGAGGAGACCAAAAAACTTTTGGAGGCCGGCTTTATAAGAGAGGTAGAATATACCACGTGGTTGTCGAATGTGGTTATGGTAAAAAAGTCGTCAGGAAAATGGAGAATGTGTACAGACTTCACTGATTTGAACAAAGCTTGCCCGAAGGATTCCTATCCTCTTCCCGAAGATAGACCGACTAGTTGAGGGGCCCTCTGGTTATCAGTTCCTTAGCTTTATGGATGCATACTCTGGATACAACCAAATTAGGATGCATCCTAGGACGACGAACAAAAAGCGCTTTTATCACCGAGTGGAAATTTTTGTTACGGTGATGGCCTTCGGCCTTAAGAATGCCGGAGCTACTTATCAACGTCTGATGAACAGAATTTTTGAAAAGCAAATAGGAAGAAACATCGAGGTCTATGTAGATGACATGGTCGCCAAAACATCTGAAGGTGGGGATCATTGTTCCGACCTGTCTGAATGCTTTGCGCAACTGAGAAAGTATAACATGAAGTTAAACCCCGAGAAGTGTGTGTTCGGAGTTCAAGCAGGAAAGTTTCTTGGCTTTCTCCTCACCAACAGAGGAATAGAAGCAAACCCGGAGAAATGTAGAGCAATAATGGAAATGAGAAGCCCAGCAACGATTAAAGAAGTGCGAGATTAACGGACGGATAGCTTCCCTCTCGAGGTTCCTTTCTAAATCACCGTGGTGATCTCTACCATTTTTTCAATGCCTCAAGAAGACCAAAAATTTTCAATGGACGGAGGAATGTGAACGAGCGTTCGTGCCGAATCCGAAAACTTTCTTGGCGACTCACTTGCCAATTTTGACAAAACCAGAATCGGGTGATATTTTATATTTATATATTTACATTTCGATAAAGCCTTGAGTTATGTATTGGTGAAAGAAATAGGAAAGGAGCAACGACCTATCTATTTCGTTAGCCGCGTCTTGCAAGGACCAGAAGGTCGGTATCAAAAAATCGAAAAGATGGCGTTAGCACTAGTCACAACGGCTAGGAGGCTCCGACAATATTTTCAAAGTCATTCAGTCGTCGTGAGGACAGATCAGCCAATCAGACAAGTGCTTCGAAAACCAGAGCTTGCCGGACGAATGATATCATGGTCCGTCGAATTGTCGAATTTTATATTCAATATCAACCAAGAGGACCTATCAAGTCCCGGTATTATCGACTTTTTGGTTGAATTATCTTCCCTTATCCTCAAAATGAGAATAGTGATACTTGGATTCTTTTTGTCGATGGAGCGTCGAATGTCAAAGGAAGTGGAGCGGGGATTATTCTGGAAGGCCCGAACGAAATCTTAATTGAACAGTCACTGAAATTCAATTTTCGGGCCAAAGAATAATCAGGCCGAATATGAGGTACTCATTCTTGGGATTAGCATTGGCGCGAGAGATGGGGGCTACTAGGTTAATCGCAAAGTCGGATTCCCAAGTAGCAACCGGGTAAGTGGTGAGTTCCTTACTAAAGACCCGCAATTAGTTAAATATTTACTCAAAGTACAAGATGTGGTTAAAAAGTTTGAACAATTCGAGATTATTCATATCCCGAGAGAGCAGAATGCAAGGGCTGATATCTTGTCAAAATTAGCCAGCACAAAAGGTCCAGGTAACAACCGATCCGTTATTCAAGAAATGCTTGATCGACCCAGCGTTGAAGAAGAGGAGGTTTTTTCAATCGACAACAATATAAGTTCCTGGATGAGCCCAATTGTCAAGTATTTGGAAAGTGGTGAGTTACCAGCTGATGAAAAGAAAGCAAAGAAATTGCGAAAGTCGGCCAGTTATTACACGATGATAGGAGGAGAATTGTTCAAAAGAGGATTTTCTCTCCCCCTCTTGAAGTGTATAAATCAAAATCAGACGAAAGCGGTTATGGAGGAAGTTCATGAGGGAGTCTGTGGTAGTCACATCGGAGGACGATCGTTAGCAGGCAAGGTTTTAAGATCGGGAATGTACTGGCCTACTATGAAGTATGATTGCCTAGAATACGTTCGGAAATGTGACAAGTGTCAGAAATTCGCCAATCTACATAAATCTCCACCTGAAAAATTGCACAGCATTGAGACTCCATGGCCATTTTGCCGATGAGGAATTGACCTGTTAGGTCCTTTCCCCACAGCCGCCCGACAATTGAGGTACATTATTGTTGCCATTGATTATTTTACAAAATGGATTGAAGCCGAACCACTTGTTAGTATAACTTCCGAAAAGGTTAAAAAATTTGTTTGGAAAAATATAATATGCCGTTTTGGTTTACCCTATTCGATTGTATCTGATAATGGAACACAATTCACTGACAATAAATTCCGAGAGTTTTGTATTAGAAATGGAATTAAACAGGTATTCACCTCGGTAGAACATCCACAAACTAACGGATTAGCCGAAGCAGCCAACAAGGTTATATTACTCGGACTGCGAAAGAGGCTCAACCATGCTAAAGGCCTTTGGCCAGAAGAACTTCCGAACATTTTGTGGGCTTATCACACTACGCCACAGTCGTCAACACTCGAAACCCCATTCCGACTTACTTTCGGGGCGGATGCTATGATCCCAGTTGAAATCGGAGGACCGAGTTTTAGAAGATCAGCATTTAATGAGGAGGTAAATGTTGCAGTCAGAAAAGTCAATTTGGATTTGTTGGAAGAAGAAAGGGAAATAGCACATATTCAGGAAGAAGCTGCGAAAGTTCGGGCAGAAAGAAAATATAATCGGAAGGTGAAAACAAGGAAATTCATTGAAGGGGACACAGTCTTTGCGCAAAATCGAAGACTCGAGGGGGTGCCTGGCGAAGGAAGTTATCGGCTAATTGGGAAGGACCTTTCAGAATACTTAAAGATATTGGCGGAGGAGCGTATAAGATCGGCGATATCATTGGATGTCCGCTTCCTAGAACTTGGAATTCGGCATCACTTCGGAGATATTATAGCTAAGTTCTTCTTGTTTTATATTTTCTTTTATAAACTCTGTATTAAAAGTTAAAGGTAGTGTACTCTTTTTCCTTGTCAGGATTTTTTCCCGATGGGTTTTTTCCTGAAAGGTTTTAACGAGGCCTACCGTTGACTCATTCGTTTACTCAAATAAAATCATCATCTTGAACCTTAGTTTGCATAAAAATGGCCGTCGAGCCAAATCCGGTCAAAGTCACCGATGCTGGGTCATAGTCATAGTCACCGAAGAAAAATGGGCGTCGAGTCGAGCCAACCGGTCAAAGTCACCGATGCTTGGTCATAGTCACCGAAGAAAATGGCCTTCGAGCCAAATCCGGTCAAAGTCACCGATGCTGGTCATAGTCACCGAAGAAAATGGCATTCGAGCCAAATCCGGTCAATGTCACCGATGCCTGTAATAATCACCCACGAAAATGACCTTCGAAGTCAAGTCGGGAAAGTCGCCAATGCAGACAAACTTTCAAAAATAATTAAAGTTTATTTCGATAAAACACGACTTTTTTGTAATTTTCAATCAATTCTCTTTAAAACACTTAAATGATGTTTCAGAGGGCATAAATTTCCGTGTTATCAGATTTTGTGAATAGTCGTTCCGCCATTAATTATTATAGGCAACGTCGACAAGCATTAAGATATTAAAAAAAAAAATTTAGACATAAGATGCACATATGGTATCAAAGACTAATTCATTGTTTTTAAACGACAGAGTTATACATTGAAACTTCAAATACTTAAGATTCTTCTTCTTCTTCATCATCATCTTCAACGATACGACCACCGACTACCTTGTGGAATGGACCCATCTCCCCCAAGCGATTGTCGAAAACTCTGTCGGGATTCAAAAGTTTGGCTTGTTGGAGGCAAGTATCAAAGCCAGCGACTCTTTGGTTTGTAATCTCGTCCTTCAGTCCCTCCAACTCAGCAAACAACTTACTTTTCTCTCCCAAGGCTTCTTTAAGAGCTCGGTCAGATTCCTCCTTGTCCTTTAAGGCGGCCGACAAGCTTTCTTCAAAGTTTTTCTTTTCTTCCTCCAGAAGCTTTACCGAGGATTCAAGAGAATCGATTCGGTGAGCTTTCACTTTAAAAATTTCTATTTCATTTTTCAGCTCCGAGACTTCAGCATGATGAGCCTTTGTCGCTTTTTCCATTTCTGAACGGAAAAGAAGACTGTTGGATAACACTTTCTTTTTTGTTTCTGCTACTTCAGCCTCGGCCGACCTAAGTACACTGACGGACCGAAGGAGTTGTACTTCGGCCCATCGTATTAGCCCAATATCACCGACCTTTTCCTTGCGCTCCTTGTCGACCGAAAGAGAAATATGATCATCTATCAAAGACTCGAAGGGAAAAGTGGTCGACCATAGGGAAGACTTGTCTTTTCCAGCAGCAAAACTGCTTAACCCCTCGAGGGCCGTTTTTAGACCCGAGTTCTGTGAAGAGCCTTCGACTACTGATGTCAAGGCAGGTTGTTTCATACTTTGATCCGGGACTTCTGACCGACGTCGTTTTCGAATCATCGGATCCGAGTTGGTATCCGAAGATTCCGGTTGATGATTAATGGGTATTGGTTCGGGTCGGGGAATGATGTCGTCAACATTTCCTACCGCCGAGGCTCCTTCGTTCTTCAATTTCTTTAGTCTTCGTTGCATTTCGCGAACAGTTATCTTAGGAGCCATTTTTTCTGAAAAGAAATTAAAAGTAATTAAAATACATTAGTAGAGATCCAATATCGGCAAAATAGTAAAAATAAATAAGACTTACGCATTATTTTTGGTAATTCCGTTGGATTGTTTCCAAACTTTACCAAGGAAGCAGTATCCAACACTGAAGCTTCTTCCAACAAGTCGACCAATATTCGGTCTTCGGGTGGTAACTTTCTATACTCTATACCCAGTATGGAAGTCGGGTCGGCACGCCAGTATAAGGGGAATTTTTCTATCCCATATTCGTCCAAGAAGAATGAAAGATCGATCGGAGCAGAACTCACCCGAAAAAAATTGTTTTTAAAATTCTTGTATGACGAGTCTAAAGCAGAAAATAATCTTCTACGGGGATGACTGTTAATTGATACCCAACCCCCTTTACCGACTCCTTTGCATTGAAAAAGGGAAAAGAACACGCCAATACTTGGTTCCCGACCTATAAACTGAAGTAGTACTTCGAAAGCTTTAACAAATGCCCAGCTATTTGGATGGAGTTGGGTAGGCGCGACATTTAACTTAGTCAGGATTTTACATTGAAAATTCGAGAAGGGTAGACGGAGTCCGAGGCGGGTAAAAAGGTTTCATATACATAAATCCATCCTAAGTCGTCATTCTTGCCTGGAGACATAAAAATCCTCTCTTCAGGTCGGCAATGTCGGCACACGAATTTGGTCTCGTCTCCATTGGATGCCATCACTATACATCTTCGGAGGATGTGTATGCTTTCGGTTAAAGTCCGAAAGCGGTAATTTTTAACAATGATTTAACCCAGTTGTATTCCTCGTCCGATCTTGGAGGTGACGTCCGACCTTCAAGAGCGGGCGTTCCTTCGTTGGCTGTGTCTTTTCCTTTGACAGTGGGTGGACCCGTTGTATGTTGACTAGAAACGGCCACCGGAGATTCACCCAGAATCTCTACAGATTCGCTACCACTACTATCGCTTCTAACTGACATGTTACTACTTATGGTCCTAAATCCTAAATTGAGGCAATTTACAGAGATGGAAAGGAAAAGGTGAGAGAAGTACCTGTTTCTGGAAGACGAAATGCGAAAACTTCGTGGCAGTGGAACCTTTTGAGGAAATAGTGAAGGGCCCAGGAACTTGATTAAATACGCTTGATGAGCGAATGTAGGAAGGCACAACAATGAAAATTTTCTGGAAAAATGAAGCAATACAGAGGAAGATGAAACGTGGAGTGTTTTTTGGGAAGAAGCTAACGGTTGGACTTGAAAGAGTAATGAGAAGAAAATGGAAGAAGGACTTTTTTAAATAATGTAGGCCGCCACAAATCAAGGGTAATAAAGTCAAGGAAAACGAAAAGTTGTATTTCCACCCGTCAGATGAATCTTGCGCCCAGGATCGATACTAGCCAAAATCAATGGTTGGAAGGCCGTTTCAGCGAAGATCAACAGTTGCACGGCGGTTACTAGTACAGTTACTTTAATGGTGTAATAATGAAACTGACACTTAAGTAATAGATGAATGACACGTGGCCCACGTCTTTTCACCCCAGGAACAACTACGGGTTACACGAGGCATCTTGAACAACGAGTCCCAATGTACCTGAGCAAAGTAGGATTGCAGGAAGCTAAGTTGGTCTTTTTGGTTTCTAATAATCGATCAAAATCGCATTTTTGATCGGGTCTCTTATATCTCGGTATCGTCCTTTCTATACGACCTACCTATTGGGCTGTATACCTTTCTTCGTTTAAATCAATCTTTGATAGCTCGGTACATATATTTCTATGTGACCGATCTAGGGGGCTATGGACCATTCTGTATTCTTTTAAATCGGTCTCTTGTAGCTCGGCTCATATCTTCTATATGGTCGAGCTAGAAAAATGGGACCATTCTGGGTCCGATAAAGTAGGCCCGATATGGTAATGCCCAACATAATAGCAGACTTGAATCCGACCCGACTTCCATACTTAGGCATATATCGGACCTATGAATAACGGGCAAATAGTGGTAACAGTAACTTACCGACTCAAGTGAATAACCAACGACTATAAACCTGGCATTTAGGGAATAGATTGTAACTGAATCCCAACGTTCGGACTTTGAATGTCTTCAACTACCGAGTTCGGATTGATCGGTGATCGGGATTCAGAATATCTATATAAGCCAGCCTGGCGACTTAAGCCAGGCATGTTCCATTCTTTTAACCTGATACATACTATTTACTGTAAACTTGTCATACGATCCTAGTGCTGACTCACTAGCTCGGTTTCTTAGATATCTTGACACCCGTTCGGAAACAAGAATAGGGTCGTCCTCTAAGTGATCCAGGTTCGGTCAGTATCCGGAACACCATTCAAATTATATAATTTCAAGGATTTTTGAAAGAAACATATTCAAAAGGAAATCTTACAAGTACTAGTTTGTGCGTGCAAACGTCGTTACAGTTTTCTCTTTTAGGGAACCAATGTTGTTAATTATTTCAAAAGTTAGGTCAGTGGATTCATGACGTTCCCAAATAAAGCTAGTTCATTAGAAAATTCTTCTATGAGCAAGATCATTTAGATCCACAATATTTATGTCACAAATTGAATTTTTTATTATTATTATGAGATATCCGAAGCCGGCCTTCGTCATTTGTATAATGAGCGCAAAAACATTTTCCGTTTTTGATAATTAAGGTGATACTTTAAATGAACACGGTCCGTTCCGAATCCCAACTTCCTTTGGAGCTGGAAACGAAATAGTTTTTCACAAGGTTTACCTAGAGGTTGAACAAATATATGTGTCTTTTTTCTTTCACTTTTATTGTGTCACCGCATGCGAGTACGCAAAATCATTTTCTACTAATAATAAGTTCATTCCATGTAGTATAACTTAAGTTGTTCATGCATATATAACAGCTCAAGTGCGGAAACAGTTGCGCTTTAGTGTTTAAAGTTTAACAATATCGAGGATCTAGAGGGAAAGAATGAAATGTGGTGTGGCTTAATTATTCTTCAAGGTCAATTTGCTGTTCTGATCTTCGAAGAGCAAACAGATTTGTCATCACTATATGTGGTGTGGCCTCTATATGTCATCGTTATTTTTTATTTTAATTATACTTCTAATATTATAAATAATGTAACATAAATATCACTTGTCTTTATTTTTTATTTTTTTTTTTTATATTTTTATTTAAATTTTAATAAGTATAAAATAAATTAAATAAAAATAAAATATATAATTAAATTTAAAATATTTATCAAAATTTAAATAAAAAATAAAGATAAATGATTCTCCGTAACGTAACACAAAGTCAATGATATATTGCTGAGAGTCTTCAAAGAAATATCATAATGTAACTCGCACACCTGGTAGGGGAAGTTGTACTTGCAGGTCTAGAATCTTTCTGAGTGGAAGCTAACTATATAGCTAGTCTATATATAGGCTATACCTAGTATGCATGAGCAATGTTTTCCAACATAATCGCAGTGTCAAACCTCAAACGTACACTCTCAATCCTTTCAGGTTCGCCCTTTGTGCATGTGCGTGCTAGCGTTCTCTCTCTCTCTCTCTCAACTGCTTTTCATCAACTTGCTTACGAATGGTCCTCAACTTTTTCAGGTTTAAAATCTTGCACTTCTTTTTGTGAAGTTCCCAATTGGAGGGAGCACTTTGCTCTTTCACATGTCCAACTACAAAAAAACTCGGAAACACTAACCCAACTTTACACTTTATCAAAAATAATTGAGGTGAATCTTCATATTTATGGCAACCCCCACTATGGTGAAATTCTAATACAAGCGGCTTTCTTTTCTTTTTCAAGGGGCTTTTGAGCCTTCTATATTATTCTGTGTTCTCGTTTCCTTGTATATGTAATATAACCCTAAGCAGAAAAAGAAAGACACATAGAGAGCTCTCTAGTCTGTTCAAACTAAAAGGTTCATACGTAATAGATATTCTTGCATGCGCATATAAATGTAACACGTTATTTTTACATATAATATATAAAAATAAAAAAATATAAATCTCATTAAATTCATTCATCATAAAAAAAATTATTCTTTTTCTAACTTTTTCTCTAATTTTTTTAAATATATATAAAAATAATATATTACATTTATGTACAACTAAAAATTACTTACACATGTAGAAGAATATCAAAGCCAAAGATAAAATCTGGAATGAGATTCCAACAGACACTATACTTTTTATTGGCCATTTAATAATCGTTGTACGTACTAGAACAAGGAGCTCTCCATCGAATATATGTATACGATTTAGGACCACTTCATGCTAGTGTCATATATATATATATATATATATATATATATATATAGTATATAATGAGATAAATATTTATTATAAAAAGTGAGAAGAATAAATTTTTATTATTGAATTTTACATAAATAATTAAAATTAAAATATAAATATATATAACTTTTAAAAATAGTTATATGACCTTTAAGTAACTTTTAATCTTGTTCATGTATATATAATTATGATCAAAATTTATTCATTTTATATTCTTATAATAAAAATTCATCTTACTATATATATAAGTTAAGGAGTATTTATTGTCACTCCTATTCTATTATCTTTTTATTAAATGAACTAATTTAAACCATTATATCAAAATAAAATCAAAAGTTATTTAATAAAAAATTAATGAAATATGAATGACAATAGACACTCCCTCAAAGATACATTATTAAATAACAATTTATAAAACAAGATATTTTCAAAAAATTATCGCCAGATAAAAAAATCACAACACTAAGCATGCTTATAAAAATTCATATTAACTAAAAATTATTTTATACTCTTTTTATTGTTTATAAGATAAGTTTAGCTTTCAATACTATATATGTGTCCAATTAAGTCAAAGTAGTCGAAGATTTATAAGTCTAATGGCTAGATATGCAATAAAAATCAATTATAGAATTTTTATGGAGAATATTCGTAGCATATTTAAATTTAAGTTTATAAAAAAATTATTAGTAATCGGAAAGAGGAAATTTGAAATTTAGAAAACATAATTAACATCTAAATTAACCTCTACAAAAGTCCCCAGCTAGTGAAGCCATATAATTAGATTAGTACGGTGAGAGATTTGAATAATTTAAAGGAGTTCATAGTTTTAATCCTCAATGTCACCATTGTTTAAAAAAAAAAAAAAACCGCCGCAAGTACGTATATAACACATATTTGATGCTTTAAAGCATTTCTCAAATGTCATTATCAGATAACAAGGATAAAGAAAAACACTACGTGAAACGCAACCTGTAAGTGTCTAAAAGCTATTTTAAAAAAGAACAAAAAATTCGAGAAATAAACATTACCATTTACAATGCATCATGATATGTAAAATCATAAAGGATTTACATCATTTAATATGTTATTAATTTGTTTTGTCTTCCCTTTTACTTTACGATTATTGCGGTGATTGATGATGTAGGACTGTCCGCAACTCTCACACTTCTCTTAAGTTGGAACTTGCAAGTGAAGGAGGAAGTAAATATCCAATCCATTTAATGGTTAAAAAATAAATGATATTTACACTTTAAAAAGTTTAAATCAAGTTTATTTTTTACTTGTTAAAAAATAAAAAGATAAAAAATATTAAAATATGTATTTTTTTATTTAAAAATAAAAGTGGTGTACAAATAATCAATATCAATATAATATATAAATATATATATATATAACCTAGAATTTTGTTATGTATTAATCTTATGTTTTAATTTTCTATTATGTGACGAACTAACTCCTTATTTATTGACAAAACTTAAGTTTATTTTTTTTATATTTATTATATTTTAATCATTATATTTTTACATCAAATAATATATATATACATTTATTTTCATATCTCATTTAATACAATTTATTATACATATTTTTTTATCACTTTCTCTCACTCAATCACATCCCTTAAAAAGGATGTGAATAGTACTTACACTCTTTTTTAAAGTATAAGATGATTATTTTTCATTATATTTATTATACTAATCAAGTTATGATATGTGTACATTATTTAAAAAAAAGAGAATAAAAAAGAGAATATTAATAAACACATGTTATAACTTAATTAATAAAAAATATAATAAATAAAAAAATGAACTTCAATTTTGTCCTTTATTTATTTGTCATGTTTCTTACATTTATGATATTAATAGTAATTTTGCTGACTTGTTAATACATATATATGTGGTAGGTCTGCTTCATTTATTCTTGAGTGAAAAAAAAACATTTTTCAACATTTATCAATTACCGTAAAATTAAAATATAAAAAAATAAAAAAAATTATGCAACCAAATAGAAGACTTGTTGAAACCCAGAAAGACTAGGAAATAGGAAGAGTATTGAAACCGCAAAATACAATCTCTCATTTGGTAATGCAACACCACACGAAAGATCCTCTCTAACCCCACCGTCATCATCGGCGGCGCTGACATCAGATCTGAAACCTCAGCCACCTGAATTGAGATTAGGTTCACAGTCTCGTTTTTTATCTAACTAAATCATTATTTATCTAATTAAAATATGTTCAATTTTATTAAATTTAAGCATAAAATTATTTTATATGTCACAAAAATATTACAGTTACATATATAATGATTTGACATCTCTTTATATTAACATACGATATAAATATAGTGTACGTATTCTGATATACATAAAACATTTTTCTTAATTAAAAGTCTTACTTCAAATAATATTATATGCATTAGCTATTGAAAAAAATAATAATAAGATAGTCGGATAGTTAAAATTAAAATAATATAAATAAATAATTTATTAGATATATTGGTTGAGGCATACAAAAATTGGACTTAAGAATATTTTGTCACCATAAGTTAATAACTTAGTGTAGATGATATCATAATTAATACTTTTTAGGATATAACAGTCACTTCTTACTAGCTCTGCACTTAAAATAACAAGAGCATAAAAATAACTCGTAGAATAGTTCATGGAAATTCAAAGTAAAAGAATAAAGAGAATAAATGATTTTTTGATATATTCTTAAAAGACAGCTAGCATCTACTATTTATAAAGATGAAGTGAAAGTTGTTCCAAAAACAAGATGATCCAAAGTAATGTAACGTTAAAAAAAATGGCTAGAATTGTTGGATAAGATAACAAAACAGCTTCAACGTGCAGCAAAAGTTGTTGGGATGACGGAGATAAGATCAAAAAATTAACTTTGGCTTTGAAATATAATTATAAAATAAAAAAATTAATAAAAATATAACAATCTTCCACATACTTCAAAATCAAGATAAAAAGTTCTCATAAGCTTAAGAATTCGATGCATAAGCACTAGTGTCTCTTGGACTATAAACTAACACATAGAATAAATAAAATATGACTCACATGAATGTCGATGAGATTAATATCTCTATGAACCTCATTCCACTTGTGAATCAGTAATCTTATCACTCACATTGACTTCTCATCCAAAGTTGTTCAACGCAGTTTTGCATTAATAGGCCATGTGCGTGCCTGATAGTTCATGAGTGCTTTAGAGATTATGTCACAATCTCATAGGAGCGACCCCACTCTACACTTATGTAGGTGATTTCATCAAGTGTATACTGCATTTAATACACCACCCATAAAAGATATGAAATTCATTAAAAACTTTCAACTTATCCTCTCATTCAATGCAATTTAGTACTTCTCACATTATTTGAGACATCATTGGAATGAACAAAAATTAATAGTGTTAGCAGAATTAACTAATGACTTGTTATTATCTATATGAACCTTATTCATGAGATCTCCAATCACTAAGGTTGGGTTACTATCACTGTTAATTTTTAAAGTGACTCAAGTTCCATTCCTCTCAATGATTTATTTATTCATTTTCTACACAAAGATTTTGTCAAAGGATTAACCAAATTTCCTTATGACTTCACATAATTAATGGATTTAATTCTATTTTTTTAGCATATGCTTTACAGAAATGTGACGTATACTTATATGTCATTATTTTCATCATAC
This sequence comes from Ormosia semicastrata, assembly GCA_029884595.1. NCBI lineage: Eukaryota > Viridiplantae > Streptophyta > Magnoliopsida > Fabales > Fabaceae > Ormosia > Ormosia semicastrata. Next base: position 6,431,543 of record JAQQTO010000046.1, on the reverse strand, counting down.
ACATTTTGTTTGCTCTTACTATTTGTCACATTGACAATCATAGACTCTGAATAATCTATGTTTTCAGGTTTCTTTTATAAAGGAATATCTGCTAAGAGATTTCTGAGCCACTCAGCCTTAGATCCTACTAAGTTAATAGCAATAAACTCGGCTTCTATTGTAGATCTGGCTATACAGGTCAGCTTGGATGACTTCCAAGTGACACCACCTCATTTGAAGCTAAAAATAAACCTACTTGTGGATTTAATCTCATTTGAATCAATGATTTATTTAGCATTATGATCATCGTGTCCACATCTCAAATTCAACACTATGACTCTTGGTCCATAGTCTTATCAATCTCAACTAATCTCGTAATGCAATAAGGACATGAAATTCATTCATGCAAGCATCATCAAATACTTGATCATGTACATCTAAATCATAGTTATCACACTTTATACATATATAACTATGCATGTCACATAACCAAGTTAAAAGTAACTCAAAGACAACAAGGATATATGAGATACCATGTAATACATTATATGAAGCATTCAATGCTCTATTTTAATTTTCAAACTCTACTTAAACCATTATAAGGATTATGTGTGTTTACTCAATCAATTTATAACACATGCAAAATCAAGTACATAAATACTACAAATATTTGAGCATATTTAGATTGTGATGCACCACATTATACATATTTGAGGTTGAGCTTCAAAAAATTCTTGCTTGTTATACACTCCACGTCTAACAGCAGAATAAAAAAATGTCTTTCTAAAATTTTATTTCACACAATTAGAAGTATCACATTGTCTCTTCCTTAATTCAGGAAAAAGAATTTTAAATAAACACCCACACACTTTAAGATATTTATACCAAGTCATATATTAACACAATCAAACTATTACTATAATATCATTTCCTCATTGAAACCTCCATATATAGAGAGTACAACATATTGATGAAAAACCATCATTGTCAACATATTGATGAAAAACATGTAATCACTTATAGCATCAATACATCATGAAGCTTGCTCTGGAACTAACAAAGAACTCAAAGTGAGACTCACTATTCATATAGAGCACTCATGCATGAAACATTTTCACAAACATGTTCAATGCATACTTTCATTTCTGTCAACAATCAACAACAACTGTTAAAAAAAAACACCTAGCAACACTAAAGGATAATAGACATCCAACATTCCATTAAACAAATAAATTATCACAATTAGCTCATATATAATGTATAAAAATTAGATTTCTTCTCCAACATTAGCTATATCAGCACATGAACTTGTAAAAACAAACAAAATCTCATAAATGAAAAGAAAACTCCCATAACTTCAATCATGAACAGTTGAGACAAATTTACATACCTCAAATTGTCTAATCTCCTGCTCCCAATCATGATGACGTTTCAAGCGCTTGAAGCCCCACAGTAAATCCCAACCTTAAAATCAGTAGAGTCTTGTATAACTTTCGCTTGCTGATGAACTAAAGCCACAGTAGGGGCAAGAAAGACACATACGTTCTTCTGGGGCTTCCATATTAAATGACCCATCTCATGCATAAGCAGCTCGGTGCTGGTCTTGAACTCAGCGATGTACCTGTGGTAATCGCCCTTCATCTTGAGGTAGAACACATTGAAATCGCCGGAGGAAGCAGAAGGGATGAGGCACGAGTCGAGGAGCTAGAGGATGCCGTCGCAGATGTTGGATAGCTCCGCCTCGATCTTGGATCGGTAGTCGCGAATGACGGCGATGTGGTCTCGTTGCCTCGGTTCTCCTCCTTCTGCTCGATCGAAGAGATGATGTGCCACGAGGCGCGTCGGGCTCCAATCACGTTCTTGTACTCGACGGAGAGAAGGTTGTGCTCCTTGACGGTGAGTTCCTCGTTGTCGGCGGTGGCAGAGACCTTCTCCATGAACTCCACCATCTCTTCGTAGCGCTCAGCTTGCTCCGTGAGCTTCGCCATGTACACGTTCTCTTCGCGAGGGGAAGGTGTGGCCGCCATTGTCGAATCCTTGAAGGTGCGAAACCATGATTTGCGAATGAGCATGGTGCCTTGCCATCGATCTTGCAAGGTGAGGCGAGAGAGGATGTTGATGAGGCACTCTTGAGTCAACTCGACCCACTCAGCTCTGAGTCCTGACTCGGTTTCTTCTTCTGCCTCAGTTTTTATTTCCATTTCCAATTGAAGAATGAAGATCTTGTTTATCATATATTGGTTGATTCTCAGCTACAAAATGAAAATCACCGTATCAAATCCATCATAACATACTATTAAGATTGTTTAAAAATAATAATAATAAGATAGTTGGATAGTTAAAATTAAAATAGCATAAATAAATAACTTATCAGATATATTAATTGAGACATGCATAAACACTAGACTTAAGAGTATTTCGCCTTCACAAGTTAATAACTCGGTGTAGATGATCTCATAGCTAGTACTCTTCAAGATACAATACTACTTCTTTAGGCTACTGCATAGGATATGGCAACGGCGTGACGGGGCGGTAGTAGCCCGTCCGCCATGAATAATAATATCATCCGCCTCCGCCTCCATATCCGTGTGGATTTCTGTTTATTTTTTTCTCATGAACGAAGATCTCGCATGGATATCCGCGGATACCCAATAAACTGTAAAAAAAATTTAAAAAATCAAAAAAATGAAATGAAAAAATGAAAAATGAAAAAAAAGTATAATACTATAATTTTTTAAAATTTGTCCAACACAACTTAATCTAAAAATAATGTTAAACACTTAAAATACTTTTAATTTATATAACTTTACAATATTTTAATTTATATAATTAAGTTTTTTAATAATTTTATATAAAATATTTGTGTAAATTTTTCTTTGATGCCATGCTGGGAGGAACCACTCCCGCCCCCGTCCTGTTTATTAAACGGGAATAACACAAAACGAATATTTATATCCGCGGGGAAAATTTGACGAGTATTACACACCTCCGTCATGGGTATTGTCCATGGGTGCCGCATGAAATGGATAAAATTGTCATCCCTAACTCTGCACTTACAATAACAATGACACAAGAATAACTCGTAAAATAGCTCATGAAAACTCAAAATAAAAGAATAAAAGGAAGAAATTGTGTTTTTGATATATCCTTAAAGACAGTTAGCCTGTACTATTTATGAAGATGAAGTGAAAGTTGTTCCGAAATCAAGGTGATCCAAAGTAATATAATGTTTAAAAGAAAAACTAGCTAAAATTGTTGGATAAGATAATAAAACAGCTTCAACGTGCATAAAAAATTGTTGGGGGTGAGGGAGATAAGATAAAAAAACCAACTTTAAATTTGAAATATAATTATAAAATAAAATAAAAAATAAAAATACAACATTAACAGATTAGGAGAAAGTAGTCCATCGAGGCATTAAAGCAAACAACACAAAAGCAATAGAGATAGTAAAAATGAAAAGAACCTTTTTTTTGTTACAGCGAAGCTCGTGAGAAAGCAAATTTTTACATTGCATTTCTCAACAACTTGACCTCATTCATGAACTCCTTCTTCTCTTGAATATTTTTGACGTTTGGGATAACTTCTTCATTGCAATCACTCTCCAATCATTTAGTTAGCTCCCCTATAAGTAAAAAACGTGGGGAGCCAAAAAAATAAAAATAAAAAACATAAAAACTAACTTACAATAGATCTTAATTAGGTTTTTTGATTACCAAGTAAAACCAAAATGGATGCATTTTGTTTTATAGAACTTTCAGTAAAATGGGATAACAAATGCGTGCCAAATATTCGTAGCATGTACAAATAAAGTTTTTCACATGTTTTACACAATCTCAACTATTCAATTTCTTATGACCAAAAAGAAAAATCAATTTTTTTTCCTCTCACCTCCACTTTTTCCTTCCATCAGTGGCTCTGATGCCTTTGTGGTGTTCCTGTCCTCGAAATGTATATGTAATTAGCTTTTCCAAACCTAGATGGTTAATTTGTAAAGTGTTACATAAGATAAAAAGTTTGTGAGATTATATGTAAGGTGAGTAAGTAATAATATATATATTTTTTTATTTAATTAAAAGTATGTTAGGATTTAAATTTAATAAATAATTTTAAAATAAATATATTTTTATTTACTAAATTTATAAACAAACCCACTTTATAATATATCATGATCTTTGACTCATTAAATTAAATAATTTAAAAGTTAATACATTTTTTACTTTCTTATTTTACAATTAAAATCATTTTAAAAGAACAATACGTTTTTAAAAGCAATAAGGATTTACGCACCACTTATTTTTACATCTTTTTTATACTTATACTTATTTGAGGGGAAAAAAAAGATATATTAAAAATTAGATTTATCTTATTTTATTAAAAAAATAGTATAAAAAGGGTCTGATTAAAAATAGTGAAAATATCAATATTGTTTTAAAAATGTATAAGTGGCGTATTTCATGTCGAGGTGGCGTAAGATTGATCCCGTGACAGCTACAAGGGGAAGTCACTATGGTGGACATGAATAAAAGGAAAAAGTCACTATGGTGGACATGCATAATAAAGATATTCTTAGAATATTCAATGCAAGTCACCCCGTCTTTCTCTTTCTCTCTCTATTATTTTTTCTTTTTCTTTTTTTGATATGCTCTCTCTCTACTATTGAACATGTGTTAGATTAAGTGATTAATTATATGATTTATTGTTTTTTTATCTGAAACTATATGATTTTTTATGGTTAAATCAACTTAAAGATACTATTTTGCAGAAAATCATCTCCACCCACTCTTGTTTCTGTTGATTGCGATTGACGATGAAGTAGTGAAGAATAAAATAAAATAAAAAAAAACCAAAAAAAATTTGTAGAAAAGACACACACTGATATTAAGATAAAATTAAATTATAATTTATTTATTTATTTTATTTTTGTACAATTAAATTCGTTTTCTACAAAGGCTTTTGTTTGCATTGGCCATAAAGAATGTAATGAAATAAAATGATGTCTTTTTTTTTGTTTGAGTTTTAAAAATATAAACCAAAATAGAATGATATTAGAGGAATTTATTCTATTTTATTCCATTTCATATTTCACTTTTTTTTCAAATTAAAAAATATGTGATAAAATGATAGTTTTATGAGTTTTTCTAATAAATACAGTACTTATTAAAGAATTTAAAATAATTTTTTTTGAAAGTAGTACAATTAATATGTTAAGAATTCAAAAGTTTTACTTTTCAATAAAAATATTTATTTTATTAATTCTTATCGCTCTATTTTATTCTATTACTATTCCAAATAATGTATTAAAAACATTCTTTAATTTTTTTTATTTCATCATAAACTATCCCAACAATAATACGAAACATTTATTTTATTTCCATTAATCCCATTCCACTCTATTTCAATGACCATTTAATATCCAAACAAACAAGGCCGTACATGCCGAATCGTCTCTCCCTTTCTGTTCCACCAAACCTTGGAGGAGATTGCGATGCCATTTGCTTTTACCCCATTTCCTATTCTTAATTTCCTTTACTTTTCTTCCAATGTTTGGTATCTAATAAATGTATTTTCTTTCACTGTCCCCGTCAACCTGTTCTATAAATTGGCCCTTCATTTACCTATACAACTTCCCCTTCTCCTCTGTTCCCCTCCCTCCACCCCCTTGTACCTCTAGATTTCCTTTATTACCCTCCTCTTGAAGCTTAAGCTTTCCTTGTGTTTCAATTCTGTGTTAGCAAACTCTAGCTATTGCATATCGATTTCTTGAAACCTCCGCATGTGTTTGCAGGAATCCGAGGCATATTGCTATTGATATTCATGTGAAGAAGTTTGTTCCTTTGAATCTTGATGCTGAATATTTGTATGTTAATGTTTGACATTCATGTCTCCAGTTCTCAGTGAAATCCTACGTTCCGGTTTTATGATAGATTCCTCCCTCAGGCGCAGGACCCACTTAGTTCAATCTTTCTCTGTTGTGTTCCTCTACTGGTTTTATGTTTTTTCATTAATCTGCAGTTTCATATTATATTTATATATGATTGTATAATAACTTAGTGATTATATAAATTAGCAATAATTATCTAAATCAGGTGTATGTTTTAGTGTTTCTGGGGTCCTGCGTCTCGTCTTGATTAGTATTTTCCAAGCTATTTTAATCTTTGTTTTGGAAGTTAAAATAAATAATTTCCAAAGAAGGCAAGTCTCTTTAATTTGGTGTTGGTGTAAAATATTTGATGGCCTCATCCAGTGGAAACTCCTCCACGTCCACCAAATTTCAGAGCTCTGGCTCTAAGGAGGATTTGCAGCTTCTGATGGATCAAAGAAAAAATAAGAGAAAGCAATCCAATCGAGAATCAGCAAGAAGATCTCGGATGCGAAAGCAGAATCACTTAGATGATCTGATGAGGCAGGTGTCTCAGGTCACAAAGGACAACAGTGAAATTCTCACAAGCATTGACATCACCACGCAGCACTATTTGAATGTTGAGGCAGAGAATTCCATTTTGAGGGCCCAGTTGGTGGAGCTTAATCAAAGGCTTCAATCACTAAATGATATCCTCAACCTCATCAACACAAACACTGGGGCCTATGAAAGGGATTGCTATCTAACAAGTGCAGAGAATTTCATGATGAATCCCATGAACATGCTCTATCTTAACCAACCCATTACGGCTTCTGCAGACATTTTTCAGTGGTGATTGGTGAATTACCTCAGCCTTGGCGAACCTGTCCATGCTTGTTTGTACTATTGATCTCTTGGAATTGCTCCATGGTGGAATCATTGATGAGTGAGTAAATGTTAGTACACAGGGTGAGGCAATATTTAGTGGGAGATAAGATAAACACAACTTGGAAAGCGCTCAATGAAAATGACATGGTGGCCTTTACTGCACTGCTCCTATTGTTAGGTCACTAGTACTACTCAGTCTTGTCCAATATTACGTAAACAAAGGGATTCCGGTGGTAAGTGTAATCTCTGCTTATATCTATTATTAATATACGGTACGGTGTGTTGTGTTTGCTTAATGTAAAAATGGTACTCGTTAATGATATTTGTTTCTCAAACTCTTCATGTGATTTTTCTTGCCTTTTGAAAAGATGGGATGGGTCTAGCATATTTGTCATACATATATGTAGAAACTGAAAAATGCGGAGCCACAGGATACGTATAACATTATAACATTTGCTAACTCATTGGATTCCGTTTGAATTACGTGATAGGAAAATGTTTTTCATCCAATCAAATACTTTTCAACTTTCATTCATCGTATTTTATGTGAGAGAAATGTAAAATCAAACTGTATACAACTGTAACATTCTTATAAAATACAATATAAATTTGTGTGTAGGTTAAAAAAATTAAAATATAAAAGTTAAACAAATAACAAAATCGTACATGATAAAATGTGCTAAGTCATTGCGTTAAAAAAATTTAAATTTAAATAAATTTTAACCCTCAATGGCTTAGTCTAATTTAACCCAGTTGTTGGTCGTAATGAACTAGGTTAACTCGTTAGTCTAATATCTAATTATTTTATTATTATATTATTAAACAATATATTTTATATGTGAAAGATTTTTTTGATATAAATTAATATTTGAATAAAAAAACTTTTTATTTGATGTTTTTTAAGACTTAAACAATAGAAAATAAAATACAAAAAGTGATAAAACATAATAATAAAATTTTTAAGGATTCAAAACTTAAAACAAAAATTAAAAGAAAAGATATAATTCAAAATACCAACCTACCTAATCCATGACTCGCATTGGACTAGAGCAAATTAATAATATATTAACCCACAACAATTTTAACCTGACGCAAATTTAGAATAATTCATAGTGAGCCGGGATAAACACGTCTGCTTGGTACGAATTGACACCTTTATCAACCAACTATCACATATAAGCTAATATTTTTATTTCAATGATTTATTATTCTTTATCATAGAGTTTGAAGATATAATTTTATTTGTCATATATGATATGATTTTTTTTCCTTCTCGAAGATCATTAATGAACATCACATGAAAAACAGAAGTCCCTTATAGAGAGATTGCCAAACAAAGGAAACCCCGAGTTCCTCATATAACATTTAACGAGCTGGGCACTAATGGGTCTGGCCAAGATCAATTGTCTTTGTTGCATTTCAAACAAATAAACTTATTTATCTTATGATGAATTACGTATTTATATAAAAGTGTTATCTTTATGTTTATGCTTGATATGCTGAATAGCAAAAAGTTGTTTATAAGTTTATTTCTTCAATGATTTGTCTATTTAAATATGGATAGTTAAAATGTTTGTTTGAGCTGTTATTCCCACAAAATTACCAAATAATATTTTAGCGAAGCATTGAGATGTGAACCATGAAGGGCAAAGAAGTATAGTCGTTGAACAATTTTATCTTTCATTTTTGTTTTTTTTTACTTGTTGGAGACTAGGAGAAACCAATGTCCCATTTGTAAATTTTGTAGCCAAGACTAAGGAAAAATTATTCCATATTTTTGAAACATCATGTAAAATTATGTTCACTCTATTTACATTTTGATATTTTAATAATAATTAATGATTTTATTATTAATTTATATATTTATTATCTTAATCTTATTTTTTAAAAAAATTAAAAATAATAAATATATAAATTAATAATAAATTTTATTATTAATTATTATTAATATATTAAATTATAAATAGAATAAAAACAATTTTACATGACCCTTCGAGAATGATAAGACTAATCATTCGTCGGCTTGCTCAAAATTAAAGGCATTCGTAGTAACTAGTAAGCGCATGTACATAATATCAAGTACTTGCTTGTACTAACTTATAACACGGATCCTAGTAGTCGTAGATTACACTCTTTTTCCTTGGGTGATTGTCGTAGTTTAGAGTTAATACTTTAAACAATTGGGCCATTGGATTTCCCATTCTCACAGTCATTATTATTACTTTCTTCAAGGTGCATTTCTTCCAAGAATGTGTTTGGAATATTAAGAAATATAAGATTTGATTTAATCTATAAATTAAATCTTATATTTAAAATGTTTAAAAATATAAAATAATTTAATTTTAAAATTTTTGAATGGATTTCAATTGTTTATATTTAAAAAATTTATTAAATATCATGAAACATGTTAAATTTTGATTTAACTTTAAATAAATAGATTATTTTACTAACTTAACTCTATATTAAGATAGATAATATTATAAGGACAAAGAATTAAAATAATAAAATAAAATAAAATTCAAATCAATTCCAATTTTAGTAAATTATAAACATAACAATTGATTTTTATGTAAAAAGATTTCCAAATTTTATTAATGAATTTTAAATTCAAAATATAATTTTTAAATTAAATAAAATAAAATCAATTTAATTTAAATCAAAACAAATTAATTCTAATTTTCAATCATTTAATTAAAACACGTAAGAAAAGGGCAAAAAAAAAACTAGTTACGCGCATAGAAATAGAAGAGGAAAACAAGGAGAAGGAAAAAGACAGAATAACAAGAGAAGAGAACATGATATTGATATTCATCATTCCCACGTAAAATACTTTAATTAAAAATAATAATAATAATAACTCCGTGATAACGGTTGCAGTGACGGCGTTACATAAAGCACCGTACACCGCGCATGACCTGTGAGAAGACGAAGACGAAGGCGAAAATGACGACTTAGGAAATGATTTGCCCTTTTTTTTCTCTGAAACTCTCATGAGTTTTGTTTTGAATTGAAGAGGTAAGAGTAAGATTCCTCCATGCCTCATCCTTAATCTTCTATTTTTAGCATTTCTCTGACTCTGTTTATCATTCATATTCATATTAGGAACTGGTCTTCACAATGCTTCAAAACCCTAGCCTTTTTTATTTTATTTTAATCTAATGCCAAAAATACTGCCTCATTTTGTGCATTGCCGGATGAATTTTCGTGGGTTGTGTTAGACGGACACGGGATTCGGGTCATGGGAGTGAAAATTGCAATTTTTTTTTTAAAACAATAAAAATTTGGATGGGTTTATTATTAAAGATTTTTTTTTTGAGAGTTTCAGGATTTTGGACAAGACATAACCGAGCAATAATCAGTGTTGGCTCTGGAGTGCATTTCTGTTGTGCTTTCAACTGAGTGAGTGAGTGAGTGAGTGTGAATATTCATTTTCCTGTTGCAGTGGCCGAGTTAGGCTGTACCTCTTGTTGCTAAATTTCTTTTGTAATCTCTTTTTTTTATGATTGATGGCAATTAGAAAGTTTTGGTGTCTGTCTAGGAGCATGTTCCATGGCTGTCATTATTTTACCACACTCTGATGTGCATTAGAGATTTTCCTACCTTGTAGTTTCTAGGAGGCTTTGAGTGGGATGCAAGTTTTGGTTTGGGACTTGTGCTTTCTATAACACGCCATATGGATATAATTTTCAGTTAGCCCAACATTAACTAGTGAATTCTGGAAAAACTAACCTTCCCTTCCCTTCTCCTCTAAACTCCTCCATCCAAACATACCCTATGAATCCAAGCTGTTAGGAGGTTCTTAATACTTACTTTCTAATTGGCGTGTCACGGGTGTAATAGAAATGCTTTTTAACAGTTGAATATTATGATGTCATGTTCATTGTTCACTGAATTAATTTGCTTGCATCAGAAATGAGACGAGTAGAGTGTGCTTCTTTATTTAGAGCCTTGGCCTCTGGATGGTTTTTAACACATGTTACCAGCAATCTCACTTTAATTTACTTTCCTTTTTGTTTATTCTTCAGGAGGAAATAGGATTATAATTTCTCGTTGGTAAATTGAGGTGGCTTTTGAATTTTCTACTGTAATTTTCCTGGTATATTATTGAATGTGTTTTCTTCATCAGCAGTACTTTAACTTACCTATACTGTACCAACCTAGTAATTAGTCTTTGTATCTTCAAGTTAGATTGACTGTGGTGTATATCAGCAGTTATCATGGGATCAGCTTGTTGTGTTGCTGCAAAGGATCATACTCTTCCCCAAAGAACCGAAGGTGAAAGTTTACATAGAAATGACGCATGTTCACCATCATGGAGCTTCCAATGGGATAGTTGGGGCCGTGTTACTGGTGAAATTGAGGATCCTTCCTTTAACACGTCTCACGGAGTCAGCAGAAATGTCAGCATGGAGTTAAAAGGGTCACTAAGTTCTGAAAGAGGCAATTTATCTGATGGGGGAAGCACCTTGGAGAATTCTGTAACACCTATATCTCGAAAGTCCCCTGTTCATGAGCGATTGGTAGCAAATCAGATGACCCCATCTTCAGGTAAATATTAACTCTATTATTCTTTTAAGGAATGTACTGGAGCTTTATCATATGACAGTATTGTTTTTAAAGTATCCCATTGTTTGAAAATAGATTCTATTGCTGGATGTATTTCTTTTGACAGCTGGGTGAGGTAAGGATTAGTCTAAGAGTGGCTTGATCATCAATAGGCCTCTCGTTATTCATTTTTAATGGTGGGGCTGCCAACTGACAATCCAGCAAAAGGGCTTAAAAGCTCCTTTATGACTTCATCAAACATTGCCCTATCTAGATTAGTTTTCTTTTGAAAAATGAAAAACCTGTTTTTACAATCTTATCTCTCATGTCTAGATTTTTTTATAAAAATTTTTATCTTGTATGCAAGGGATCTTTATCTTTCAGACCAGCATTCTTTATGTCATGTATTGCCTTGTTCTTCGCCTTTTCTTCTGCTGTTTTGCATAAGGTTTTCTAATTTGGTTTATTGTGTTGAATGGTTGCATATGTTGTTTCCTGACATTCATATCATTATGCTCTCTTTTATGACATTCATATCATTATGCTCTCTTTTATGCACTGTGGTAACTTGGTTACTGGTTTGTTCGGGCATTTATTTTTCTTTCTTCTTCCTCTATGTGCTTGTTGCAGATCTGTCCATGTCAAGCAATTGTTCTACAATGGTGAGTTTTGAACTACTGAATTTGATATAGAAGAATTGCTCATAATCTGAATTATAAGCCTTTTACTCTAGCACCAGCCTCACTCTTAATCTATATTTCTCTTTAGGTGAAGTATCTGGTAGAATCACCAGAAATTGCAGAATCTTCAATGCCAAATCTTTCATTTTCAATACCTTCAGTTTTCTCAACACCTACGACAGATCCGTTGTCTAATCATAATTATCACAATCTTCCTAACTCAGCGCCATCAAGATGGGCTCATCGATCTCCAGGACACCCACTGTTGAGACAAATTTCTGATAGTCGAATCCTGGGTCTGAAATCACCTGACAACTCGATTTCTGATGGAAGGCCATCATTTGTACTATCCACTTGCAGCAATGACATGGTAACTGGATCCCAATGTGGGTCATCTGATGGCTGGTCTATGCGCACCTTTTCTGAGCTGGTGGCCTCATCTCAAAAGGAACGGTGGTCTTTTGATAGCGAGTATTTGGGTTCAGGTCGTCACAAGATAAGTGGAACTAGTAGCAGGTTCTCATATTCGCCCTCCATGGATTTACAATCTTGTGGGGCTTGCTCCAAGCTCTTGACTGAGAGATCTGCATGGAGCAACCATAAATTTATTGCCAGCAATGACCTCTCAGTTGTTGCTGTACTAGTCTGTGGTCATGCATATCATGCGGAATGCTTGGAGACTATGACAACAGAGGCAGATAGTTATGATCCGGCTTGTCCAATTTGTATGGTTGGAGAAAAGCACTTGTCAAAGTTGTCCAAAAAAGGTCTTCGGGCCGAATCAGAGATAAAGGCCAAGAACCACAAGATATCTAGAAACCGTGTAGTTGATAGCTACCTTGATGGAGGGTTAGATGTTTTTGATGGCCAAAAAGATATTGAATGGGATGGGAAAGTTTCAAAGATGGAGCCTAGCTCCAGTGCAAGGAGTTCATTTGGAAATCCCTTCTTGAGGCGGCATTTTTCACTGGGATCCAAGTGGACTCGATCCTTGTCGGAGAATGATTCTGCCAGGAAGAAGGGCTTTTGGGCAAGATATCGTAAAGATTGAGTTCCCGCCCGTAGCCATAGCTGTTAGAGGCAGCAGCTGTTCTCTAATTATACTAGCAACACCAGCAATATAGAATTTAGTATTTTCTATGTAGTCTAGCTTTACTGATAACTTTAGATTTATTTTAAATTTATTTTGACTTGTCACCAGAAATTCCAACCATGTTGATGTGGTTCATATTAATTGTATGAATATAACATCCTTTGGCGAACTCTGCCTACTCAACGACGAAGACAAGGAGGCAAAGGAAACAAATACACCTGTATGAAAATGCTTCACTTGTTTTATAATAACATAGAATCAGGCTGCTGCAGCAGCAGGCTACCTGCTACAGATTTCTACAATTGGCAATATGGTTTAAATTTTAAAATGATAGACGGGAAAGTAGTGTTTATCGCATGTATTCATATTGTAGATAAAATAAGAAATGAAAGAAATTCCTCCATTCATGTAAGTGTCATGTGGTTCTGTGAAATGAATGTATCCATATAAAAAGACATCTATGTGAAGAAAATCATAAGAACCTGAGTTTAGGGTGTTGCTACTCTATGGGAGATTAATGTGTGAAGAAAATCACAAGAACCTGTGTTTAGGGTGTTGGAGTAGCAACACCGAACACCCAACCCACAACCCAGGCTCTGATAGTTTACAACTTTCCCCTCCAAGTAAAATGGTGTTTTTCAACGTGTCAATTTCAGTTAATCAAACAAATTTCTTTTTGAAAAACTAACATTCATTTTTTAAAATGATTTTCTTTTAAAAAACCTCTTTTCCACGTTCATTTTTATGAAGTAAATGGTGAAGTTTACGGTGTTCCTAAGATAAATTGGAGAACTGGTACTCCTAAAATTTTATCCATTATAGTGGTAATTTAGTCGGTAATTCTTATTTTTTTTTTTTAATCTTATTAATATGTGTTTAAATATTATCAATTAAATGTTATAAGATTTTTTGTATATACAACTATCTATGATAAAAAAAAAAAGATTGGTCCAGTTTCATATGTTTAGACCTGAATGTGTAAATATTATCAGTTAAAATCTATAGAGTTTAAAATCTGTAAGATTTTTTATATGTACAATATAGACCTCACCCCTGTTACCTGTTAACCAGTTAAAATCTGTAAAAAAATTTATATATACATTTATCTGACCATAAAAAGAATTAATCCAATTTTGTGTGAATCTCGATGTGTGTAAATAGAGGGAGGATCAACTTACACTTAAATTTTCAACCATTATCTATCATCTAATGATTACTTTAAAATTTATAAAATTTCATACATATTATCTGTTAACCAAATAACAGATAACTAATCACATCTGTTTATTTATTTTAATAAATATTAAATCTATGCTGATGATAACAATGAGCACCAGTGCCCCAATTTATTTTAGGAGCACTTAAACGTCGCCTAGTTAACACGACACATTCATTTGACCCATTCTTTCCCTCCCACTTTCTCTATTGACTCATCAACCAGACTCACGTAAGTCCGACCCAATTCAAAGACAGTCTATACTACATAAAGAAAAAACCTGACTTTAATGTTTGGTCACTCACATAAGCACCGTAAACGTCGCCTAACTAACACGACACATTCACTTGACTCATCAACCAGGCTCACATTAGTCCAGACCCAATTCAAAGAGAGTCTATACTATATAAAGAAAAAACCTGACTTAATGTTCGGTCACTTTTTACAATCATTATTTTAAAAAGCATAAAGTTATAATTAACAGGTAGTTATTCTACTCTTTTTTTCTTTGAATAAATAAATAGATTGACAATCAAGTAATTATGTATTATTTTAAAAATTTAATTTTTTTAAATAAAAATAAAAGGCCAATTGATGCACATGCCAAAACTCTAGTATAATTGTGAGCCGCACTTCTACAATAAAAAAAAGAAAAAGAAAAGAAGAAAACCAATAATACAATTGAGTTTGGGCAAAGAATTCAATAGAACATCCCTTTAGCGGTTGATAAGTTCTCCATCCAACTTCAGAATTCAGATAATACAAGTCATAGCCCAAAGGGACCACCATGCTTAGCTCTACGAGTTGACCAACTTGCATGATGCAATTTTGGCTCAAAAGATGCACTGCCTAGATATCCATGGCTCTTGAAAGAATTTTGCAATAGATTCTAGTCTTTACCAAAATCAGCATTGTAGTGTGCACTGGATTCAAGTTTCTTTGCCTCATTCAGTTTCCTAACAGCCTGGAACCAAAAGTAAGAAATCAAAACTATTGTCCCTGTAACTGCCAAGGAGAGGTAGACCCTTTGTAATGATTATTACATTAGAAAAAAAATTACTTTATAAAAAGCTCACCTTCATAAAATCTTCGTGAATCACATAATCACGCTCTGCACGAATTGCTGACATTCCAGCTTCCGTGCAGACATTTCGAAGATCAGCCCCATTAAATCCCTGAGCATTTTGCAACAGACAATACATCAAACATGCACCAAGTGTTAGTAAAACTAACCCAAGCCACTGGACTCACCTCTGCAAGCTTCACAACAGCTTCATAGTCTATTTCGCCATGCTTAGCAATTCCAGCAGCATGAATCTTAAGAATTTCCATCCTTGATTGTTCATTTGGCAATGGAATTTCTATTTTTCTATCCAATCTCCCAGGACGCAAGAGGGCAGGGTCAAGTACATCAGGTCTATTTGTTGCCATTATCATTTTAACCTAAAAATGAAATGCAAACAGCAATGTCACCATCAATCCATCATTAGAGTTTTCATGAACAATCATTTGCAGTGAAAATCAATCACCATATCCATAAGAATATATCAATGAGAAAAGGTTGACGCTTTTATATTTATTTCATTTGAATTATATCACATAAATGAAAGAAGTCTCTACTAAAATATTCCATATCTAAAAATGCATACACAAAGTTCATTTTCAACTTTACAACTTCATTATTACCAAAGAGAAAAGACCATGAAATAGCAGCTCATTCATTTGTTTGATAAATGGTCAGTGCAGAATTCATTTGTAAACACTACCATTCATAACACACTCACTTTGCAATTGCAATTTTAAAAGTTCACGACATTAGAAAAAAAATCAAAATGCAAATCAGTAAAAGTCACCATCCTCAGACGTAAGATATATGAATTGTATTTAATATAAAGGCTTAACACCACTCACTTACCCCCACCCCCCACCCCCAAAAAAAATAAAAAAAAAAACAAAAGTAGAATAAAGCTCCTTATGTAATTTGCTACAAGGGAGCAAGTGTTTTGAGAAGCGAAGTAACTTTGCAATTGCATCTTTGGAAGTTCAAAACATCAGCCAAAATTACAAACCTCAGCAATAAGGAAAAATAATATACCATCTAAAAGTGTAAGATATATGCAATGCATTTAATGTACAACCTACCACAGATCCACCACCCACTACCTCCACAAAAAAAGAAAACATAAGTAGAATAAAGTTCCTTATCCTTGGAATTTGCTATAAGGGATAAGTATTTTGAAAAGTCAAGTGTGATGGCTGTTTTTAAATCAAGTTAATGGGATTATGTAGTAAAATATACCTTCCCAAGTTGATCAAACCCATCAAGTTGATTAAGCAACTCCATTAGAGTTCTCTGAATCTCCCGATCTGCACTTGTTCCCTCACTGAAACGACGACCACCAATGGCATCGATCTCATCCATAAAAATGATGCAGGGCTAAACAAACAAAGTAGAGATTTAGAACTGCTTTCAATTTGTATATATAAACCTAATAGAAAGAAAACTTAACACAAGAATCTCACCTGGTGATCACGTGCATACCCAAACATTTCTCGTATCAACCTCGCACTTTCTCCAATGTACTTATCAATTATGGCACTTGAAACAACCTACATCAGAATGAAGGGAAGGTAAAATATATTTTCCGATAAAGGAAACTTCAAAACACACAGAATTGAAAAAAGAAACATAATCTGACCTTTAAGAAGTTCGCATCGATATTACTGGCAATTGCCCTAGCTAACAATGTTTTACCAGTACCAGGAGGCCCATAAAGGAGAACACCCTGAAAGATGAGAATAAGATGTTGATCAGATGCAAAATTTAAAAGCATGGCTCCTTAAAAACACTTCCACCAAAAAAAGTGGAGCTTTAGATGACAATGCTGCTAAAAACACAGATTTACACTAACAGAGGTCAGGGACTAGAAAGTGCAATGTAAAAAAAGGTGATTACCTTAGGAGGTTTAATTCCAACTCGAATAAAGAGCTCAGGATTCATCAGAGGTAATTCAATTGATTCCCTCAATTCCCTTATCTGATCAGATAAACCACCAACAGCTGAGTAACTGACATTACCGGGATCTTCATGCAGCATATTGTAAACTACTGGATCAACCTGGCAAGTCAAATGATAGACAATAGTGACCAGCAGGCATGAAAAAATAGCTGATGATTTTCATAAATAAACCAAATTAGATAGCCAAACAAGACACAAACACATTTATCCAATAAAAATATGAAAAGAATAAACTGTGATAACTTACTTCACGTGGAAGAGCGCGCATTATGGTGAGTGTTGTCATATCAAGAACCACTCTTGTCCCAGAAGTCAGTTTTTCCTTATCCACTTTACTGCGGCAGCCAACCACATACCTGGGACCGCTGCTTGCTTTAACAATCACTGAGTTACAAGAATCAATGAGTTACACATGTTTTATATTCATAAGAAACAGAAAAATTGCTAAGGGATAAAGTCAGAAGAAAAAAGTTAATGCAAATAATCTCAATTCATTATAATACATTATGCTGGTAATCCAAGTGTCCAAAAGAGACAACCTAAATATAGATATAGAGATGATAAGAAGAACGGAGTTGAACAATGAGACATAATCCAAATATGAAAAGAAACGATAGAATCATTACAGCGTTCATTGTCAAGAGGCCTGAGAACTTCGCCAATGATCTGCCCAACACTTTGAAGAGACTTCAAATCATCTTCTGTTTTATTGAACTCTTTCTTTGAAGCTCGCAAATTCTCCCTGACTGCAATTTGAGTTTAAAATCCAAAGTCAACATTATTGGCAATAAGGATTCAAGTCCATAATTGACAAAAAAAAGGGACAAATAAAGAAGAAATTTAATAAATTTATGGTTATCATAAAATCATAAGCTAAAGGAGCTAATTAAGGCATTTCCATTTTCTAATGGTGTGTGGCATAAGGCATGCTAAAAGCAGATTGTGGCTTAGTCCCCTGCAGCCTTACTCAGATGTTATGCCCCCGTCGTCGCTGATTAAGAACTGTATCAATTTCTTTTTTTTTCTTGCTCATCTAGGAATTTACTTATTTTATCAAAAGAATCTCAGTGAGGCTTCAAAGTGATTTTGATATGATAACAGATCCAGTTGATAACCTTACTCTAATTTCCAGAAATAGATGTAAAATCATCAAAACCACATTTCTCCTAGGTTAGGCTCTCAATGAAACCAAAGAGATTTTTCTCCAAAAATCAAAAAAAAAATCTAATCAATCCAAAAAATCAAACAAGGTAACAGGATTGTCTGATGTCATGCGAATCAAGGGTAACAAAAGCCCAAGAGCACAAACCCTAAAACTGTGATTTTCCAGAAAATGCGAAATTTAAAGCAAGAGCGAATTCCAGACGTTATTATAACCGACAGAGAATCGATGAAATTATTCCAGGAACTTAAACGCAAGGTGAAATTAAGAGACGAACCGGATCGCACTCTGGATTCCAATTCCTTGTGCTGAAGAAGTTTCTTTCGATACTCGGCCACCGCATTACGGCGTCGTACGGCATCTTCTGCGTCCGTCATCGTTGTGGCGCTCCGAAATCGGAAAATAGAATGGTGAGGTTGCGGAAACTTGAATGCCGGACAGGAATGGAGTAGCTTTACTATGGATTATGAAAGCTTAAGCTGTTATGTTATGTGCCGCAATTTACCGCAATGGCCGAACTAACCCTGCAAATTTAACTCGAACCACCAAATTGCCATCTCCCCAAGTTAAAAATTGAAAATAAATAAAAATTAGCTGCTTTCTTATTCCGTTGTACTAAGAAAAGATCAGTCAAAAAAAAAAAAAAAAACACTTCACACCTAATTAACAATAACAAGTAAAAATATCTGTTATTTTTTTTATTAAAAATAACTCTTACTTTTATATGCTTATGATATATGCCTTTAACATAATTTGAAATTAATTTCAGCTACGTGAAAAAAATTCAATTTCTAAGGCACGTCAAATTTAATTTAGTCTCCTGAAAAAAAAAATTGAACATGATTGTACAACCATATTTGTAAAAATTTTTCAATCAAAATAAATAGAATATGCAATTGTAAGTCTTTTGAAAATTAATAATAAGGAAATGTTTATAATGTTTTGTAATTTTAGATCACAATATTATGAATCTTATCACTATTAACAAGTAATTTGATAGCAGTAACATAAGTCTAACAACACAAGTTTAACTAAAGAATTGTGCTAATATCTATTTTAATTATTCTCATTTTTTTATTTTTTATCTGAATAGAGAATTTATTAAATTATAACATCAAAAACTAGATTCGGAACCAAGAATTCAGGGAGTCCTCGATCCATATATAACTACTATAAATCTTAGCATAAGAGGCAAGAGCATCAACAGTTCTATTACAACTTTTAGGAGTAAAATCACATTCTAACTACTCAAATAATGAATCTAAGATAAAAGTATCAAGGAGGATAGACCCATTATAAGTAGCATCGACTTCTTCACCATTAATACTCTGATTTATTTATTTTTAAATTGCATACTTCTTTTGTACTTATTGTATAGCTATTAAGGCTTCTGCTTTGTTGTCTATATATTTAATTTTTCCCATTCACACAAGAAATTTATACACCCTCGCTAGGTAGGAACAATATCAAGTTATTATACATTTTTATACATTATGGTCCTTGACTTTAACCTGTAGACTGAAACGCAAACGCTTTAAATAATTAATTCATAGAGGAAATTTCGTCATTTTTGTCTTTGAAGTAAAATAAATAATATGTCAACTCATTATTCTTATACTACATTGAGTTTCTTAAATATGTCTGTCTGCACATTGATTTGGTCTAATTAAATATTGGAGTCTCATACATGATCAAAACATATGAAGAAACACATGAAGTAGTACTAATATATAATAAAGCATATATAAACTCGCCATTTAGCATTACAATAAAGTCCTTGGTAATTTTCATAATTCAACTGAGCAATTAATCTGATCATTACTTTGGCAAATTAAACCTCAATTTTCAGTTAAATATTCGTGTTGATGCTACTCTCCAGCAAGACAAGAAGCGTCCAAAGCGAGGAAGGTAATTACAACTATATACATGATACATCGACCAATTTCCCACAACTTACGGTACAAAGGACATGGGAGGTATACAATTCATTCTCACTGAACCGTTCTCTTTTTCCTGTGGAATCAATTTACAATTTAACAGTTAAGTACCTAAGCTGGTTAATTTAATTGTGCCTAGACTTTCGTAAAACTTCTTTCAGAACCAATGCAATTCTATGTGCCATATGGTGCTCCAGAAACCTCTCCTTCACTCTCTCATACCCTTTCTTTCCCATAGTCAGCCTCTTCTCAACATGAGTTGCCAATTTCACAATGTTATTTGCAAGAGGTGTCACCCCTTCTTTTCCAACAGGATGGAGCAAACCAGTTGTCCCATTCACCACAATCTCCATGGTGCCCCCAGCTGCAGTGCCCTGGGAATATTTTTAACCAAAAAAAAAAAATTAGAAAAAAAAAACTAAAATTGGCATGCATATATATTTTTGCATAGATTCCCAACCTGCAGTAACCAAGTTGAATCAGTGTGAAGGCAAAAGATTGGTCACTGCTTTCACAGCAAGAAACAAATAATCTACTATATATGTGTGATAATAAAATTCAAATAAAAAGTTGTCATCATCTCAGTTATAATTAAATATCAATATCATCAATGCAAAAAAACTAGCTAAAACAAAATGTCACATACTCTAATTGCAATTATCAGGACTTGATTATAGTCAGAAAGAGCTCAATTAAACTTCCAACTAACAAATGAGCAGAAGTTTTAACTGCGAACAATTATAACAGTACTATTCCGTATCTCATTCACGTTAGCAAAGCATTGGTTGTATATTTTGGTTCCTATGAATAAATATTTCTGTCTTGATCAAACAGACTTACAAAAACCAAAATATACTTCTCTTCCCTGATTTCAGTAGTCATGGAAGCATACGTTCAAAAAATGGATCAAGCAAATGGGAAGGAAAATAAAATGAATAAAGCTAGACTAAAAAAGCAATATCCAAAAGAACAGCTTAAAGGGCAAAGGGGAACATTGAAGCTGCACAATAGTTGTCCTCAACCTTCTTAAAAAAATCACCAAAAGAATTTTACCCAGAAAAAAATCACCAAAAGAAAATTCGAATGCCTAATCCTCAGATGGATTGACGGGCCCACAAATAAATTAAGAATTGGAATTCTCACAATGATGTAGTTGACGAGCATGCATAAGAAGGAAACCAAATTTTAGAAAAATAATTGAAAGTTACTTTTTATGTGATGTTTGCATTCAAAAAGGCAATTCAGTACTAGAATAAGGCCATAAAGGCCTAGAAAAATGGAATAACTTCTTTTGCTTCACTTTTTGGGGGGGGGGTTTCTGAGATGAAACCAAAATAACAAATAGATAAAACAGCAACACAGAAGAGATTAAAGATAAATGAATAAACAAAGCACAGTATCATACAACAAACTGGACCTAAACTTAAATGATGAGCAAATTGGACGCAATTAATGGCAATTAAACACAAAAAAATATAAAAAGGAAAGGCCATATTGACAAGGCAACTTGTATTAAGTAGTAAAGGAGATACCAGTACAGGCAGGCGAAATGCCATTGCTTCAATGGTTATCCTTCCAAAACATTCTCCCCGTGCCTGATATGAAGAGAAGGACATTCATGAACGAAACCCAAAAACCAAAGTAATACTTTAAACAGACTTTAAGCACAACTAATGCTATCTATCTTCAGGTCCCTTACTGAACTTTGTCTTAATACATTATGTAAGTCAAAAGCAAATCAATTTACATGTAAGAATCTTGCAATGAGAAGAAAGTCAACCACTCAGACAGGTGGAGGGTGCAAAATAAATTTTTTAAGGGATTAAAATTATATTTCATTTAAAAAACATTAAGGGTTGCTATTAGAATTTCAAAGAGTTTGGAGGGCTATGGCCCCCATGAACTACAATGTAGTTCCGCCACTGCAATCATATAGCAACTCTCATTTTGTAAAACAATAGAATGTAATATATATTCTGTTTCATAATCAACTTGGTAGTGTATATTATCAGAAGATACCTGAGAATTCTGAACAAGAACATCAATAGAAGCCAGGTAAGGAGCCACTGCCAGGGTTTTATTAACGAAGTGAACGCGGTCCTGAATCTTTTTCTCTGTGACAAATTTGCGCAGTTCCGTTTCAAACTTTGTCTGAGCATTCATATCACTCCCTACAACTACAGCATGCAAAGATGGCAACTGCAGTTTCTTCTCCTGAATGAGTTGCAAACTTTCATGAAAGGAGCGAAGAAATAGATCCTGCCCTTTACCACGTGAAACACCTGCAATTATATCACACTAGTGCTCAAAATATAGACTGGTAAAATAAAAGCATCGTCAAAATGAATAGAAAGGGTGTAAACACAACACAGAGGGAAGGATTAAATTGGCATGCAAAAGGAAAAGTGGTAATTCGTGGAATCATGACAATCTCCTTTTATCTCCCCTCCTCCTTCCCTGTCCTCACCCTCTCTCACTTCACATACATGCACACAGGAAATGATTTTATGATTACGATTAACTATCTAAATCCAGACTGGTTATCCATACTGCATTGAGCAAAACTAAATTTGACATACACAGATATAGTGGATCAAGTCATTCTAGAACAAGGTCTGCTAAAGGAAAATCATAAATGTTAGAACAATAATTCTGGTGACGCAAATAACTAATTTTAGAGCTCTTGCTTTTGTGTCAACAAATACCTTCCTGTTCCCCCTCTCAACAAAAGAAAATAGAAACTAGGAGCCAAAAGATGTTAATCAGGTAATAACCTTGCTAGCAGATCATGCATTACATTGGTGTCCAACGAACTACAAAGGAATATCAAATGAGTATAGGTAGTGGGCATGAAAGAGGAGATCATACTATTTATGATGGCAAAAAGTAGATCATCGTTTCTCACTCCAAGAGACTCCCGGACATGCTCACGAAGAACCCTCTTTGCTACACTATCTTCTGCAACTTCCATAAGCTCCTTGCTATTTCCAAGATGCACAACAAAAGTTTCAGGCATTTTAATCCTGCAACAAAAGTTGGACCAAAAGCATACAGTCAGAAACATGACTGAAGTTACAGTTGTTATACAATCTAGCAACAAATGAAACGATGTTGGAATGAACATACCCTAAACGCTCCTTAGTCCTATTCTTCCAGTACTGTGCAGTTGTATGTGAATCAATCATGGCACCTGCAACAAAAGGGAGGTGCTTAACATATTCCACTTTGAAATAATGCCCGCGCATTTCATGAATCCACCATAAAACCTTTGGAAGAACATGGGAAACTTTATCCTTGAGAACGGCATCCAGCCACTTTCCAGCTACAGCAGTATTTAGAATGACCAGATCAGCTTTAAGAGCTGTCTCTATAGCCTTTTCACCTTTGGCAGGCAGCACCTATCAGTATCAGGAATAAGTATGTATAACAGAGGGATATAAAATGCTGCTCTAGCCATTTCTTACAGATTGAAATCAATTATTAATAAAAATAATGAAAGGAAAAGAAAATGAATCACCTGGATTCCTCGGTCCAACATCTTACTCTCCAAGCTGTAAATGACGTGGTCAGGTTCTGGAGGTTTCTGATTGGTGATCCAAACAACATCAGAACCAACGCCCCTCAACAGAAACGCTAACTCCATCAGCAGCAAAGGCCCACCCGAAAGAGAGAGCTCGTGCGAAACCATCAGAACTAGCTTAGACTTCATGAAATCTAGGGGACTGGGTGCTGCATTTCCGACTTGGACGGAGGAGGAGGAGTGAATCTGATTGTCTTGTGCTCCAAAATGCTTATTACTAGTGTTGCAGGAATCAGAATTGTTGGCTCTCATGAAGAGCACCATCACTGTTGAGACAGACAAGAATGCCAGTAACATGAGCGGCCACCTCTTCTTCGGCATTGCCATCCACGCCTGCGAATGCTGCTTCGCCATTCTTTTAATTGAATCTCTCCCTAATTTCGCATTCTATTTTATTTCTAGGGTTTCCGCTGAATCTTTCCATGTCGAGGAGTAAATTGCAAACTCGGTCATATCATCAGCTGGTTTAGTTTACCATCCTCTCTCTCTCTCTCTCTCTCAGTCTCATATCAGAATTAATTAATAATCAATAAATTACAAACAACTATCTTCTCAGCTTCACAGGATGAACGAGCGAAGAAACTTTGGGCCTCGAATTCAAAACCCTAGAGATTGGGCTAAAATCTAAAGCTTTCAGTCCACGCCAATTTGAAATCAAAATTACTCAATGCTAAAACTTCTATTAGTTCTATATGACAAAAACAAACTAAAATTAAAAAAAAAGATAATATTTTTGCTTTCTTTAGTTTATCATATTTATTATTATTTTTATCCAATTTTTTTATAAAAAGAAAATGTTTAGAGGCAGCTTGATTTCTTAGATGAAACAAAAAAAATAGTCAACCTATATAACATAAATGGTATAAAAAACAATTCTTTGATGAAACAAGAAAAAAAACTATATATTAATTTAAAATAATTGATGCATATCAATTTGTCTTTGTTTTTATACTATAACTAAACTCAAAATAGTAAAAACTTTTAACCCCATTATTTCTTTTTTTTTTTTTTTAACCCAACATCCAATAAAAAAAGTTTGTCAAAATATTATATTAGGAAAATTTATATAGTACCTATCTTTTTTTACCAAATTTAATACTTAAAATGAGTTATTAAATATTTTATTAATTATTTTTAAATATTTATTTTAAATTTAATATTTAATAAATGCTTAACTTATTTTAAGTACCAAAACTCATTAGAGTATTATAAAATCTTCAGTTCATTTATTAAAGGGTTAAATAATCCATGTCCAAAAAGCAATAAACATGTTGGACTTGAAGTGATAATCCAGTGATGGAAGTGGCGAACCATTAAGTAGTTGAGGGACTTGATTAACTACATGGAATCAAGCACTTCTCTCCAAAAATGACATTGTTGACTCTACTTGTCTTTTTCAAGAATTTCCTCTTTATTGTTGGACGCTCGAGCGTGTAAATCTTCCGTCCGTTGGATGCAAAAAATCTCATGGTGCTTTGTAATTATTTCTATTTAACAAAAAAAATAAAAAATTAGTGTGAGTAGCAAGGACTTGAGCGGTTATCCGTTCTTAGAGATGGCAACTGGGCTGGGCGGGGCGGGGACGGGTAGTAGCCTCCTATCCTCCGTCCCCGCGAATAATATCCGCCCCCGCCTCCATATCTATGCGGGTACTCGTTTATTTTTCTTCGGCGAATAAACGGATATTCGCGGATATCAGGTCACTCTAATAAATTATAAAAAATTCAAAAAAATTAAAAAAATAAAATAAAAAATGAAAAAAAAAGTATAATACTATAATTTTTTAAAATTTGTCAATACAACTTAATTTAAAAATAATGTCAAACACCTAAAATATTTTTAATTTATATAACTTTACAATATTTTAATTTATATAATTAAGTTTTTTAATAATTTTATATAAAATATTTATATAAAATTTTTGTAGATCTTTTAGTGATATTAGAACCACCCCCCATGTACACTTTTACGTTATTAAACGGGAATAATACTAAACGGCTTATTTATATCCACTCAAGAAATTGACGGTATTTAAAAATCCAGTAGTATTACCCGCGATCTTCTAGCTTATAATAGCACTGTACTTTATTAAATGAGTTTCTCAAGCTCAACTTTTGATATTATTAGTATGTATTTTTACGTGATAGTTAGACTTAACACTTAATTTAGATGTTTTTTTATTAATAGAATAAAATAGAATAAGTGAAGATGAATTAAAAAATAGAATGTAATATAGTTATTTTTTATTTTATTTAAAATATTAATTAAAAAACAAAATAAAAATAATTTTACCTTAATTTTGAAGAGAATAAAAATTTAATCTTTAAAATAAAAAATTTCGATGTATTTTTTCTATTTTTCATGTTTAAAACTCCTAAACACAAAAAAATATTTCTTTTCACCTCATTCTTTTTTCTTTTCTTTTCTGTTCATTACCAATATACCCCAAAACAAGTGTAAATTATCGGCTTTGGGATGTCATTTGCCATGCTCTTTCTCATTATGAGAGGAGTCAAAATTAATGAAACTTTTCCAGTTTTTATCATTGAAGTAGCTTTTTGCGATCTTATCCACCTGTGGTGTGAAAGAGTTTGCCAATTAGTCAAGCAACGTTTTTCCTTCTTAGTGGACCCAAAGATTGTTCCATTTTTCTATGAACACATTATCTCAGCATTTGACAATTATATCTTAAATCAAACTCATCAAGTTACAGAGAAACAATAATTCAATCCGTCAAAACTACCAAATTTTACTACTTTTAAAATTCTTTCTTGCCTTCTACAGTTCTACGCCTGAATTTTCGGAAGGTAGGTACATAATTTTATGTTAATTTGAGGAAAAAAAAACATACAAGAACAAAACACTTAATGAGCACATACAGAATATAGCTATGCTTCTTAATTAACTCGGCGACAATTCTTCCTAACTTCACCATTAAATCTAGTGAGAGGACTGATGTTTCCCATCTTGATCATGGAGTAGGCAAATTGTTCAAAGAAGAGGCTCTCATCTTCTGCATATTTCTTGACCAGTTCCTGAGTCTCCTTCACACTCCCTGTCAGAAGCACTTCATCTGAATTAAGTAGTCCTTTTCCCCAAAGTATGAGTTTGAAATAGGTGTTATCAAACTTTCTTGGGGAGCCAAAGTCCAAGGGACAAAAATTGTTGTCACCTCCTAATTTTGGGCATACTGTTTTCAAACCAAAGTAGAAGGACTTTACTAGAGTCTCATCTGGTTGGTTGTTTCCATCTTGGTTGTATAGTCTCTGCTTGAATGTACCACATCTTGCCAACCCAATGGTATGCCCACCTGCATTATGATTATGACAAAGTTGAAAGGTGACACGTTACTAAGAAATACTAATAGATAGTATAGTAACCAAGAAAAAAGAAGTGATGATGAAGTTCCACCAGAGAGGGCAACAAGGTCTACTTCATCAAGGCCTTGACGTTTGAAAAATGTTAGAATAGTTCCAATGGTGGAATTTGGTGGGGGAATGCTTTTGTTTGAGAGGCTTAAGCTTGCTGTTTTTGAGTCTCTCCTGCCTAATGGGAGCTCCCAGTTGGGTCCTCCGCTCTATTTCAAAAGAACCAATAAGCTTCAAATTAATTAAGCATTTCTGGTGTTAAACAAAGTATATGGAGAAATTCTTGAGTAAATCATAAGCACCTAGTTGGATATACTAAGTTAATTATGATTGAATATTTTTATAAATAATTGTGTTACACAATTAATTTCATAAAAATTAATAAAAATATTAAGTTTTAATTGACCTGATGCACTTAATTATGGTGTCCAGGTAAGAATTTCTCAAGTTTCTTTACTATACAATAAGCAAATTAAATATTATTGGTTTGTCTCAATTTTAATAAGGTGTTGTTCTTACAAACACAGTGGAGGCCCTGGCAGCAAGGGCGACAATGTCTGCGCAGGAGACAGTCTGAGGACATGCTTCTTCTAACTTAAACTTGATCTCATCAATCACTTCAAAACCTCTGATGGAATTTTTGTTAGGTCCAGAATTCTTTTCACCAACGATTGTTGCACTATCATCCAACAAAATTGATCCGTCGCAGCCCTGCCATTAATTTAAAAGCAGAAAAAGAAAACAAAGATCGTTGAAAGACATATGCATGCAAAAGAACCTAAAGCAATTTACCAATTGGAAACAATCCAAACTGAAACAGCAGTTCAAGCACAACAAATAATAACTACTACAATAACAAAGAGAATTCCATCTGATAAGATTCAGGGATGAAATTTTTTTTTTTTTATAGATGTTTTTGGTAAATAAGAATCTGATTTATATTTCTTTTCACATACACATAGGCCTTCCTATGACAAATGCAACTAACCTGCGCAAAGCAGTCGTGAAAGTGAAGCCTAAGCAGAGAGGCAGCCATTCTGGGATCATTCGCAATGGTCTTCTCCAACACTGACATGACAATATCATTAACTTGAGGGCATGAAAACTGATAGAATTCAGGATAAAGACCGAAAGATATCCCCCCGTTTCCACCGTGACCACCCCAACCGAAATCGAAGCCAGGGTGAGCTTGGGAGGATGTGGCTGACACTGAGAGGAAACTTATTACAAGAAGACTGACTTTGATCAAAGACATGGTGAAGACAGCTTTTGCTTTTAAAAATTGGATATCCTGTAGCATTGGCTTCTTTGATATATATACTGCTCAAAAGTTCAAACCACCCACTCTCCTTACCAAATCCTCTCTAGATCACGTAATGTGTTGTTAGGAATTCAAGTGCGAATCAAAATGTCTTACAATGATAAGGAATGAAAAATGTAAAGACCATATAAGTGATAGAATTCATGAACCTTATACCTTAACATTTTGAGTTAAAAATGTATTGTCAAGTCCAGTTACGGATTCAGAAATTTTAAGTAATGGAGACAAAGACAATATTATCAATACAAAAGCATAAACAAAAAAATTTCAATAATTATATTTATATATCAAAAAATATAATATAAAATTATGAAAATCAATTGATAATTGTTTCTCGCGTATTTTCATATTTTGAAAACGTTGAATGATATTTTTATTATCAATACTATCAAATATTTCTCTCTCTATGTATGTAACTAAGCAATCATTCAACCATTCATCTCTCATATGATTGCGTAGCGAATTTTTTATGATATTCATAGCAGAGAAAGTTCTCTCAACTGATACAGTTGTTACTGGTAAGATCAAAGCTAATTTTAAAAGAAAAAATATTAATGGAAAAACAATATACTTTTTAGTCTCAACCAACTTCTGAGAGAGAGAAAAATTAAGGAGTCAATACTTACAGTCCCAAGCAGCTTCAAAATGGAATAGTCTATCACTCATTCTTTTGTGAATACTGGATACTACCACATCTCAATAACAAAGGAGCCAAGGAAGGATTGAGACATTTAACGAGATCACGAGTATGCCTTCTGCCCAAAGAGCTAGCTACACCTTAATATTCCAAGCAAGAATTGAAAGGGAGTTAAATTCTTTCATCATGATACAAATTAAAAAAAGAGAGTAAGCAGAAACTAGGAGGGTGAAGTTGGCAACCTAAGTGAAGTCTTGAAGAACGAATGGTTAAGTAAAATTGTAAAATAAAAAAAAAACTTGAGAAAGCTGAAGATTGAAGAACCAACGTAACGGGGGGGAATTTATGGAGATGAAAAGTTATATTTTAGTAAGAAAGAAAAAGAGTGAGAGTATAAAAAGAGTACTTCTTAGTCATCTTTGATACTCCAACTTCAAATCACATGGGGAGTTATATGTGCAGTGGTAGACTTTTGAAAATAAAAGTATTATTAAAAAATAAAACTCTACTTTTTATGTTAATTTATTTATTAATTTATTTATATGAGAGTAAAAATTATATATATAAAAAAATTAATTTATTTATATAAAGACAAAAATTACATATATAAAAAAAAAAAAAATAAAAAATACATATATAAAGATTAAAAAAAGTTTTTAAATTGAATGAAAACATATATCTTCACTCCATTACACGTGCATCCATCCCTAGTTAAGTCTTTCCTTATTTGAACTTGTAACTTATTAAGCTAATGTCTTAAGACTTATAATTAAAATATAATATAAGTTTACTATTATAATTCTTTACTTAACTTATAAAAAAAACTAAGCTCATAAAAAAAAAATCCATCCTAATATTTTGGGCTCTCCTATCTTAACATGTGCTAATCTATGTCAACAGTCAACATGTTTTGGTTTTGAGTGGTTCTGGTATTACCTGCTCCAGAAAAGGATGAAAATAATGCACAATTAACTTTGTTTTATATATTGTTATGGCATAAATAAGCTAAATTTGAACCTCCATTCCTTTTTATTTTAAAAATGAATTGCAAATATACTAACATGATCAAGAGGGTTTCAACTTCCAAGTTGCCATTTAAACTGACGAATCAGAATAGGGCCTTGAAAGGCATACAATTTAAGGCCATGGACAAGTACCATCATTATCACACGGAAACGCCGCGTATTTGGAATGGCAAATCAAGGGTTGCGGTTAGAACCCTCCTTTGAATTGGATTCCTTTTTCTTTTGGGGTCTTATTATTCAAACTGCAGAATCAATTGCTGACGCATGAAAATAATCTCAGAAGATCAGTGTTAACGCGTAGAAAAACTGAAACTTGACAGTGTATTCTTCATCTATTATGAGGCAAGCTATAAAGCATAGACACGAGCCGAACAAGGACACGGCTGATTCTAAAAATTGTAAGGAGACATGGACATGGTGTGTATATATTATATATATAATTGAAAGTTTAAAAAAAAATTAATAGTTCATAATATCATATCATATATAGCACATAAAATAAAGTTAAAAAGTTGAGAAAAATGAAATTAATATATGATAAAAATACCCTTACCTTATTTTCTACTTTAATTATTAAAAATTGTTTAAAATTTTAAAATAGACTCATTATCTGTATGTTATTTTTTCTCTCAAATTTTAAATGTCGATGTCTACATTTTGTCTATGTCATATTCTACTTTATTATAGTCATGTCAAAACCAAAAACAAAAAAGACATCTACTAGTCCATATCTGACACGTGTCATTAGTATATTGTATATTGTATAAGGAATCGTGTCACACATAAACATGACGTCAAAATCGCGTACTTGTGTTTTATAAATTATGAATTAAGAGAAATTTAAATGTTGGTATTGTAAATGATATATTCTGATCTATTATTTGAACATGTACGACCTTAATGTTATAGATAGATGGGTTTTTTTTTTATCAATTTACCCTTAATACCAAAATTATTTATTAAATTATTATATTTTTTAAATTATATATCAAAAACTGTCATATATTTGATCACACTAAATTTTTTGATAAATTTGTTATTTCATGTAAATAACACTAAAGTAGATGATGCTATCATTACAAAAACGTTAAAATGCTTGGTGCTATCCACATGGTAACGTCATAGTGCCAAGCATTTTGGCGTTACCACTTAGATAACGTTAAGCGTTTCGACATTTCCAATATACGCTTCTTTAAACTCAAGTCTCTTCTCCTTCTCACTTACATATTTTTCATTTCTCAAATTTTCACTTTTTCTCTAAACTTGTTCTCTCTCTAAACTTTCTCTCAAACTCTCCTTTAATTATAACTTATGGGAAAGACATTTGAATCATCATATATGTAAGTATTTTTATTCCTCGTTAGATTATTTTTATTGTTAGAATTATTACTTGTTTTTTTAGGATTTTTATGTTAATTGTGTATTGTATATTTTTTTATGGTTTACTAGTTTTGTTAGTTTGGAAGTTTATGGAATTTGTTTGAACAAAAATTAATAGTTTGAATATTATTTGGGTAACATATTTTTTTACTTGACACATGTGGTGATTATGTATTTTTTTTGTTGTTTTCAATTGATTAAAATTGTGGGTTTATTGAAATTAAAATTAGTAAGGTATAGAAAAAATTTCTTATGAAAATTAATAGTATAAATTCATTGTTATGGGTAACAATTTTGTTTCAGTTAACACATATGTTAATTGATTTCATACTTGTTGTGTTGTTATTATTCAAAAGTTTGAGAAGTAAAATTAAGATCGTAAAATACCTTATTGTTCTCATTTACTACAATGAGAGAATGTATAAATGTGAAAATAGTCTAATGTATGAAGATCATCGTCCTAAGTTTATCATGATTAAACGTGATACGACTTCTGAGTTTCTAAAAATGAGAATTCATTTAAAATTAAGGTTCCAAAAAAATCAAATTGTGTTCATTGTTGTGTATAGATTTCCACAATGGAGTAATGTACTAAAATGGATAACTCTTGCATTAGAAGATGATGAAGATGTTGCTTGCATGATAGATTGCTTTGATCAGTATCCGAGCTTAACTTCCATGGAGTTGTATGTCGAGATAGAAACAAATGAGCACAATGAACATGTTGAAACTCTTTCTGAAACGGAAATCCAAGCTGGTCCTTGTAGTCTTCCTGAATCATCATATTCTATCAACACTCAATTCTTTATGACACATGCTGCTCTCTTACTACAATCTCAAGAAGTTGGTACATCCGCAATATCTAAAGGGAGATCATCTGGCTTGGACTTTGAAACCGATAACCCACTTATGACAGATGCATTATCTGACACAGGTGAAGATGAAGGAGAGCTGCTTGAGGGTAAGGATTCAGATACTGGCTTAGAAGAATATCATTTTGACGCTGAAGTAAATATACAACAACAAGTCCCTCCATTGTTAGTTGTTCCTGAATCTATGTTTGTGCCTCCATACCCCTAGTTTTCTCAAATCAATTGAGATGCGTTGAGTACTCTTGATAATCTACCTGAATTAGATTCTCGTGGTATTTGGAGGCCAGATAAGGTGATGTGTCAGTTTGGTCTGCACCAATTAATACCAAGGAGACCGCACCAACATGACGATTTGCACTCAATAACATTGGTGGGAAAGCATGATGAAGATTGACGAAACACGCATCTTGTATACATAGCCATTTAAGAGATTCAAAGGGAAAAGTGTGTTACTGGAAGGCCATTGGAAGCTTTCATCATTGCGCATTCTAAGTACATACGCTGCTATATAAAAATTACCTTTACATTAAATTTATCCTACTGGTGCATCTATTGAGTTTGTAGTAAGCTATTTATCAATATGTTGTGCTTTAGTCATGAAATAATTCTTTTTTTTCATATTAATAAAAAAAATTCTTTTTTATTTTAAAGTTATTTTTAATAGTTGTAAAACACTGTAGTATTGAGAAACTGGAGTCCTGATAACATTTTCATGCGAAAAGGGACATGCTATAAAAAAATGATATTATCACATTATTTTTTATCTCATTATTATTTATATTATTTTTTAATAGTTATAATTAAATAAGATAAAATAATAAAAAATAATATAATCAATAATATAAAAAATAATATAAAAAAATCTAAAAAAATCATGATTGTGCTATAAAACACCTCAACGCTTGAGTGTTTTAGAGGGGAGATGATTGGACTTTTTTTTCATTTTAAAGTTAATTTTAAGAGTCATGAAATATTATTGTAGGAATAGTTTTAGGTTCAACAGCCGGCATAGGAGAATTTTAGCCTAGCCTATCTTTAGGCTAGTTTGACCAAACCTTTTGGTGACTTTTTTACGGAAATAATATAGTTTGAAAATTAATTTTTTTAAATGATATAAGTTAAAAATTAATTTTAAAATGATATAAAATAAATAATAAAATATAATAAATAGTATCTATAAAATATGACTTATATTTAAATAAAATTATTTATTTTTTAATAATAATTCGTGGCTCAAAAACATGACTTACTTAATAATATTTTTTATTATATTTAAATAAATCGTATCTTCTGTCCACAATTTATCTATATATATATATAATTAAATTAAATTTTGGGTAAGTCATAAATGAGAAATATGACTTATTTTTTTTTTTAAAGGTAAATTCATGACTTGTATTAGGACTTAGATACTAGAGTTATATCTTATAGTTAGAGTTATATTGTTTGGATCATATAATATCATTGAATGAATATTTATCCCAATAACAATGTTAGTGATCATAGGACTTAGAGTTATATAAGAATCATTATATTCATAAATTACAAGGAGGGTCATATGATAATATCTGTTAATTTAAATAAAAAAATTTATATCAATAAATATAAAAAAGTTGTAATAATAAAAAATTGTAATTAATATTTTTAATAAATATCTATAATAGAGAGAATTAAATGAGAATAGATCGAGTTTGATACAAAATAGCAGATGGTGGAGAGAATTTACCCTAGTAAACTACAATGAGGATCATATGATGACATCTGTCAATTTAAATAAAAAAAATTACATATCAATAAACATAAAAAAGTTGTAATAAAAAAAAAAATAATTAATATTCTTAATAAATACCTCGATTAGAGAGAATTAAACGAGAATAGATTGAGTTTGATACAAAATAACAGTGATAGAGAGAATTTAAAAAACACTAAAATATGAAGCAGTGAAAAGATAGGGTGAAATTTATAGGCATATACTAAGACTTAATGCAAGTCGTAGATACTAATCATGACTTCATATAACTTTTTTCTTTTAAAAAAGAATGTATGACTTACATAAATTAAAAAAAAAGAATAAATAGTGCTTGCTTTCCATGTACGATTTATCTAAAATATAATAAAAAAGTAAATAAATCCTATTTTTTAACTACGACTCATATATGCTATTATTCTATTTTGATTTATATTTATATGAGAATTTAACTTTCAAAATATACCATTATGGTAAAAAAATTTCCTTTTTGTTATATAAATTAGGTTTAGGCTTTTATAGAGACTTATTTAATTAAGTCAAGTTTAAAACTCCGAAAGGTCTTTTTAGCAAAATAAACTATCCTATTTATTTATTTTATACATAATATAATAATTTAAAAAAAAGTTAATTCCTCTTCTTCTTCTTTTTTATTTCAAGGAAGGACAGCCAAACTCCAAAAAAAATTATAATAACTAATAGGCTATGTTAAGATTGACTTTTCGCAAAAGAAACCTAGCATACTTAAGTCACAATGTAACCTATTTCCACCCATCAATCGAAGAATTTTGTCCAGACAAACACAGAAAAGGGCGTCCCACCCAAATATATCAATCTAGTATACCACCCTCTCCATTTTCTGCTTTAATTTGTTTTTTAAAATAAATGAGAATAAATCTTATGAATTTAACTATTTCATTTATTTCACATGATAAAACATGACATGCTCATACTTGAGTGGTACTGGATAGGGTTATGAAACATGACATAACTACAACTAAATCGTCAAGATGTGTTAAAACGCTGATTGCTGGTTACTAATCTAAATAACATCATTAGTCATGATTTTCAAAAACTAGAATTCCACCTGAAGCCATATTGGCTCATCATGTCATGTTACATAATCATTCTCTCCTGATTTTGGAGAAAGGGGCAACCATTTCAAGGCCCATTTTTGTCAACTAATTTTCTTTTCTCTTTTGGGGGAGGGGGGGGGTGGTTTGATTCAATCCTCCACACAGTCTGTGGTATCTTCCTCCCTCGTTAAATAGTTGTTAGCAGGCGGGTTGGAGTCTTCTGAAGAGTCTCCAAACTCTTCTTTGTACATTTCTTCTATCATTGGTTTCCATAGCCGTACCCGAGCATTTATGAACCAATTTGAGACCTGAAGCAACAATAAATACACTAACATGAGCATCATATCTAGGAAAAAGAAAAAGAAAAAGGTAAAGGGTGAAGTTTTTGGATAAGGAATTACTTGGTTTTTAGTTAAACCTGTCTGGGATGCCAGCATTAGCTTTTCTGAATCATTAGGATAACTGCGAGAATCATATATCAAATTAGCATTTCTGTTAGGCGGCAACAAATGACTAAAGATCAAGAAAACAATAACCAATTCTGATAAGCTTACGGGTGAAGAAAGTGCTCAAACAGCCAAGAACGAAGAATTGCTACAGATGTTTCAGGCAACCCTCTGATGGGTCTCCATACTTGGCGTTGGCTTTGGATCATCCCAAGCTGTTGGAGAGACATTCTACTCTGCCTAGTATCTCTATCAAATAAGCTTAGTTGAGATAATCCGCTACTGATTTTAGGTAAATCTTGAAAGAGTTTTCTTTTCTCCACATTTATTTGTGACACTATGGCATCTCTCAAGCTGGAGAAATGCCTAGACATGGCCTGAAGTGCCAAAGCAGTGTAACACTTAGCAGCTCCAAGACCTGCTATCATTTCAAAAGATGACACCACTTCTTCCATTTGATGGTAGTATTTTTCATATCTGCTCTCTACCTGAAAATTGAGCATAACAAAGAAACAGATTAATTTCAAGTCCAACAGTATCCAAGTTAGTGAAAACTGGCAGAGAAGACCAACCTCATCCAACAAAGCAATCAACTTTGCAATTTTCATTTGATGTTCTTGTTTCTCAGCCAATAAAGGTCCATTATTCCTCAACTCTGCTTTTAACTCCGAGGAAAGTGTTCGTGCACCTGTTCTACACCCATGAAATAACTTCTCCACATACTTTTCATTGATTCTATCAGCCACGTTTTCACCAACATCAACAAGATCTTCAAGAAGGGATTGCACTGGTTTGAGGTATCTAGAGTTCCCAATGACAGCAGCAAAAGACTCGGTTCCATAAGAGGTAGAAGGAGAACGGTTCAATGAGGTAGAAGATGAAGCTAAAGTGCCACCGGTGAAAAAATAGTCACTGGTTAGATGCTCCACTGCTGGATTACAAGCTTCCCGTGCCTCTTGTCCAGGCATGAAGTAATTGGGGTTCATGAGACCTGGATTTAAGGATCGGTGCCTGTATTCATGAGAAGGGACAAGCAGGTGAGAGCCTAAAGAAAGGGAGAGGCCTTGAGGTTGATGATTGCTCTCATTAGCTGCTCCAAGAAGATCCATCAAATGCCTTGTGTGGCTCATCTCAGAGCCCTCAGCTAGTACAGGAGCTTGCACAAGGTCCACTGATCTTGACATTCTGTCTCCAATGGATTGAATGCTGGGAAATACTCCTAAGACCTCAGGAAATGCATTATTGTTTCTTAAGGAAGAGCCATAAGCATCAAGCTCTTGGTTCTCAAATTGGTTTTGATGGGTAATGGAGTTGGACATAATGAGTTTGTGAGAAACTTGGAGATGGATTTGTGGATGAGTCTTGTCTTGTGACTGGGGAATTAACAAGGAACCAAAACTATAAACAAGTTATCCTTGTCTAACAAACAAGTGAAGAACAGAAGCTATTGGAATTTTGAGGCATTTAAGTTGTAACTCTTCTACACTCTACAGTGAAAGAGAAGAAATGGAAATCCCATATCATTCTGATTTCTGAAAAAGATAAAATGGTGAAATGGAACTGCAAGGGAAATCAACACTGTTTTCTCTTATGTACTGAAGATACTATTTGAGTAAAAAGCTATCTAAAGATATGACTTAATAATACACAGAAGTGGAGAATCCGTACTAAGTTGCACGAAGCCCATCGATGTTCAGCAGTGGATTCATTGGTGAGGATAATCACTAATCAGTGGTCACAATCAACTCCGAAGTTTCATATTTGAAGGCTGTACACCTTTAAAAACCAAAGCCATTGATCCTGGGGGAAATGCAGCTCCAGTATTCAGTAAGAAAATTTGAGAACTCAAACCAAACTTGGTGCAGACATGCCAAAATCACAGAAAAGATTTTTTGGAAGATGATGTCAAGCGACAGGTGTAATGAGAACCGACTTGTGAAGAGCATAAAAAAAAAACGGGGTTAAAGTACTGCTATTGCTTACAACTTGAAAACAGGACAGAGGTTGCAGAACTGTTTTTACCATTAACTCAAACTACTTATTGGCACAGTTAAGATGCAAAGAAAGTTCGCTCAAGAAATTTACTTAAAGCCAAAACAAAACAAAATCAAGTTTTCTTTAATGAGGAAAAAATAAATACCTTGCTCCTCAAGTCTAGTGACACAAACAAATAAGTTAATTTTTTTATATAGGAAAAAAATACAATTAACATGGAAATTCATTAGACTGCAAGTAACTTTTGTTAAAAAAAATCCATGATAAAATAATTTTAAAATCTTTACAAAATTTACATTAAT
This sequence comes from Ormosia semicastrata, assembly GCA_029884595.1. Taxonomy (NCBI): domain Eukaryota; kingdom Viridiplantae; phylum Streptophyta; class Magnoliopsida; order Fabales; family Fabaceae; genus Ormosia; species Ormosia semicastrata. Next base: position 6,393,433 of record JAQQTO010000046.1, on the reverse strand, counting down.
ATTTTATCCACAAATTTAAAGGTACAAATCCAAGGCACTACGCAAGTGGGCCTAAGCCACACCTTTATAGCCTTTGCATTTTCTGCATTGCTGCAATGATGCAAATGTGGCTTTGATAATAATTGAATGAATATATGTATAACAATAATTTTCCCTCTCTTTCCCAGCAGATCTATATCTATCATCTACCCTCAGACCTATGAGTCTATGACACAGTTCTGGCCTTTCTTAAAGAAGCCAAGTTAATTGGCAATGTTAAAAAACATAGAAAATGACAGAAAAATAAAATGGTCCCCAACTTTCCTGACTATAAAACAACAAGCAAAAGCATCAATCTTCCAGCTTTAGTCCCTGCAGTTATATTTTTTTGGGAGACTCAAAAGCAGCTCGAAACAGTGTAAATCCCTTTCCCTCTCATCACAGGAGGAGACCCCTTCATAGGTTAAAACTGTTCTGTTCATTGGATTGTTGCGATCTGCAAAAAGAGGAGAAAAGTGGGCTATCTTTTGCACACTCCCAGTTCTAGGATTGTCAGTTTGTGAGCCTCTATAAATTATATGGATGGAATATCTAACTTTTTTCCCGTTAGGCATTGTGAGCATGCATAGGGATGTTGAAAGGACACTGATTATCACAATTTCTGAAAGGAGTGTAAAAACTAAAAAAAAAAAAAAAGAACGGTGTTGCCTTGCCTTGCCTTGCCCCAGAGAGAGAGAGAGAGAGAGAGAAGAGGTGCTACGTTTGGTCTGATGTGCTGATCATGAGACTGATTTTGGTTTTGGGGAGCGTATTTGGGTTGGTCCGTTTGGATGTTTTAGTAATCATTGCGATCTTTGTTCCTTTGGAATCCTCCAGTTGTCACTTTCTCATTCCGTAACTTTGGTCTGTAAAGGGCGCATACCTAGATCAAACCCCCTACCTCATCTGCTTTCTAAAATACATGATTAATGGAACCGTGCTTAAAATGTCCTTTGTTCCCAAATATAATACCACACTTGAAAACGAAACATTGATTCTTCATCCAGGGGTTGCTTTCACCGATCTACCTAGGCTTGGTTCAACCTCCATGAACCAAAGTTTAAAACAAAATAAAAATAAAAATAAAAATTGTATTGAGGATGTTATAGCAAAGGGCATCATTTAATGTTGAGTAAGGAGGTTGAATCACGTTTGTACTCCTCTGCCTACGTGCAAGTTATAAAGCATCATCATTCATTCATCAATGACACAAACTAAGGTGTGCACATGGACCACACGATATGCTGTAAATTTACCAAACAAAAGTCAATACATTCACATCGTACTTGTTACGTATTTTTTTACAAGATTCCTTATTCAACATGATGCACAAGAGATGTTCCTTTTCCTTACAAAAATTGCCTGCACATACAACCAATCATATCATATCTATAATATTACAAGCGAATATCTACACTCTGTATATTTTGTACGGTTTGTGATTTACATCACTTTACGAACAATGAGTAACAAGAATGAACAAGAAAGTAGCAGCAGCATAGCATGGGCTTTCTCTCTCCGCTTTGTGGTGGTACACTACACCTTTCCAGAGATCCCTTAAAATCATCAAATTATTTTATGCTAGATTTCAGACGACAAACTCATGCAACGGATGAGGATTGCCAAACCTGTGTTGTTGCTTTCCTGAATCTGTGAAATGATAATCTAGCAAATCAGTCTCTGGGGAAGAAGCCAATGTCTGATTACGTCTTTTATGGATGGCATCATCGGAGATGGCAAATCCATCGCTTTCACAGTTCCTCAACTCCAATGCAAGGGAGACGTGGCCACCCACAGTAAAGTTACCCAACTCTGATAAATCATATGTGGCAGGAGTAGAAGTAGCCATTATGCTGCCATCACCATTCTGGTTGGTTGGGATAGGTGCACTCGAATAAAGCCTATTATTGTTCATGCTAAATCTTTGGTTACCCTGCAATTTTCTAGTTCCACAATCCATCACATTTTCTCCATGGATCCCTCTATCCAATTCTGTTGTAGTGGAGGAGGCATGTTCCAGTTCCGACTTCAACCCATGAAGTTGCCCCTGTTGGACACTATCAACAGTTACTAAGTTGTCCTGAGACTCTTCCCATTTATTATCAGACGCTTGAGCATCATCTCTTTTAGCTTTGTGCGTATTTTCAGATGAAGGATTGCAGCTTATTTCTGAATCACCAAACTCTTCTTTGTACATTTCCTCAACCATTGGCTTCCAAAGACGCACCCGTGCATTGATGAACCAATTTGCCACCTGATATGAACACTCTAATAAAGATTAGCAACCATGGTACTGGACTGAAACTTAGTTTGTCAGTTACTTACCATTGGATCCCAATCAGAAACAAAATTTCAATGAAAACAATGTAGTGCAGTTCAAAAAGATTAATTATTGTACCTGGTTTCTGGTCAAGCCTGTTTGCCTTGCAAGCATAATTTTCTCTGAATCCTTGGGGTAACTGGTATCAATTATCAAATGAAAGTTGAAAAAGAATTGTATTAAAATAAACATAGTCAGAAATCAGTATAATACCATTAATTGAAAGCATAGGGTGACATACGGATGAAGAAAATGCTCAAAGAGCCAAGCACGGAGAATTGAAACAGAGCTTTCAGGAAGTCCCCTCTGAGGCCTCCAAGCTTGCCGCATTACACCAAGCTGCTGAAGGGCCTTTTGTTGTCTAAGCTGCTGATCCACATAACGGAGACGGGGTATTCCCTCTTGTTCCCCAAGACTCCTTTGAGTCACTTGAATTTGGCCGCTGATAGCATCACGCAAACAGCGAAAGTGGCGAGAAATTGTTCTCAAAGCTAGTGTAGTATATGGTTCAGCAGCTCCACACCCAGCAACCATATCGAAAGATGACACCACAATCTGCATCTGATGGCAGTACTGTCTGTATCTTTTATCTACCTAAACCACCACAAAGCAAGGATTACGGAGTCAGTCATTAGCCAACGTTATCATTATCATAACTAAGTGTGTTTTCAATATTTAAGCCTATCGTTCAAACACTAGACTTATGAAATATTTATTTAATATCATAACAGAAAATATTAAATGAAAAAGTATAACATTGATGAATATCAACCGTACAATAAGTGGCTTTATTGGCGGTGCACTTTCTCAATCTGATGTGACAGCTAACCTTATGAAATCAATTCACTGCTATTACTTATTAGGGCAATTGGAATCTCTGCAAACCGTGACAGTATCATAGGTACACATAGAGCTCTTTCAAATAGTGTAAAAGCATAGAGGTTTTAAAAGAAAAACAGAAAAACTCACAAACACTCTCATAAAGAGAGGTACCAGTTAGAAAAACAACTTAAAGAATCCAAAAATTTGTTTTATATAATCTTCTATATGTTATCCAACTGAATGAAAAACAAAAAAAAAAACTATCACAGGACCAAAGCATCTTCTACAAGGAAAATGGGAAACAGACTAAACCAGCTATGTCAATGGAATAGAAAGAAACAATGTAATCCAATAATATGGAGTCTACAGGTTTACCTCATCCAACATCGACAAAAGCTTTGTCTTCTTGTCCAACAAATTCTGCCGTTCTCCAGGTGATAGTTCACAAGAAGGGTTGACAGTAGAACCATTAGGTCCAGAAGATACTTGCATAGATTGACTATTAGATTTTCCATCAGAATCTTTGGAGCCATCTAATCCAATGTCACGGAAGTTTTCTTGTTTTTCCATTCCAGGTTGCTTCAAACTCAAGGCCTTTTGGACATTCACTATTTCATCAAGTAACTCCTGTGCTGCCTTAAGGTATTGGGAGTTTAGGACAATGTTTGAAAAACCTGGTGATCCCTGCAAGCATGGATCAGAGTGGATTGAGGGGTGCGGATTGTACAAACCCTCCCTTTTGATAATGTCATGAAAGCTTCCAGAAGATACAGATGCCAAACATTCAGCACTGCTCAACTCCGAGAGACCAGTGCCGGGATACTGGTATTCAAATGGAGGGACGGATGCAGTAGAAGGCATCAGTGTACCTAGACTAAGAGATAAGCCCTGGCACTGTATATTCTGCTCACTATCTACAATTCGCATTTGTGTCCTTGGAACAACATGGGAATCTCCAGCAAAAGAGTTGCATGCTGGATCAGCATTGGAATGCCCATCAATAGACTGCATAGTCACTGTGTCACCCGTAGCTGTGATAAACTTCACCTCATTTTGTGCTCCTATAGTTTCATTGTAGTTATGAGGTAACAGAGGACTCCCAAACAACATCTCCGCATAGGACCCTGAAGAAAAGGCTTGGTTGGGATACATTATATATATAAGATATGATTAGCAGATGGAAATTAAAAAAAGCTGATTTCTGGTCTCTTCACGATGGAGTCAGCTGGACATCTCTTTCACTGCTTGTGCTTAGGTTTGGGAAACAAGTAGCGGTGATGAGCTCAAGATATAACATTTCCTCTGCTATTCTGTTACAATCGGTGATTGAGGTAAGAATGATGTTCTATCATAAAAGCTCATTGAATTTTTTAGTCAAGGAAAAGAATACGTTGTAATAAAGCAAACGCACCAAAATATTAGCAATGTCAGAGACACAAAATATGGATAGCATATCATATAGGCAATGCAACTTCAACCATCAACTACAGAACATTGGTTTAAACGACATGAAGAATTGAAGCGGTTTGGCCTGTATTCAACACTACCGTTACATTATTTCCATTTGGTAGCTTTGGTTTTGGGGATTTTTCTCCCAACAGATGGGCGAGAGGAAAATCCCTCCAAGATGTACAAGAACATAATTTATTTCTCTTTTCAAAGTTCAAACCCAAATTCACCACCCATTCTTCCAACAAGTGCAGAGTAATCTCGTATTGTTATAACTTAATTCACACATAGATCAGATCAAATTGTCTCTCAAACACCCTCTCACCAGTGCTTTGCCTTCTTCAACATCCTCTGGCAAAGCCATTCTCTCATTGCCTAGAAAGCGGATCTTCAGGCTTAATCTCAGGTATATTACTCTACTAAGCTAAATAAATTGCAGCTGATAACCGATTGTGATATTCATTACCCTGTCTGTTCTGGGTATCATTTATTTAATCCAGGGTGTATAAATACACTGCTTGAAAGTTGAAACTATAGATTCAGAAAAGAAACAGGGGAGAGGGGTAATAGGTCTTTCATTTAATGAAGAATAAATGGGTTGTATTGTATGTACTTTGAGTGTTGAAAGGTCTGCAAATTCTCATGGGATGGAAGAAGCAGACAAAAAAAAAAATGCATAAAGAAGGAACGAGCCAGATGTTATTCGCATACTTTCATCATAAGCCGAGTACAGATTGAAAAGGGATTTGCCTACTGCTTTTGGTGATTGTGGTGCATGCTTGCTTGTTGCAACTTGCAACAAGGACAAAAGGGAATTGACAAACAACAGACAAGGCCTAGAAAACCAACCAAACCTGAAACGCAGATTAAAACAAAATTCCCAGAATTCAACCCCATGGCTCAAACCCTATCATGGGACATGGAACCAAATCAGGTCCACTAGTCCAGAATACTGAACTTCCTCCCTTTTTCCCAGCCCCTCACGGCCTCACAAAACATGTTTCGTTGGTTAAAAAACGAAACAGATCGCTCAAAAGGGAAGCTCTAATCAATCAAGAACAGAACACAATCATGAGTAAAAATCCGACCCGCGTAAAAGCACCTCACTCATTGGTTCTCAAATCAGAAACACCTTTTTCCAATCCACTGTAACTTTCACATTCTAAAAAATTCTGCTTTTCAATCATCGAATCCCACGATCACTCTGTGACCATGAGAAGCATCATCTACTACCACAAACAACAACACTACATCATCATTATCAGAACCTTCTTTTAAAAAATAATAATAATTCCTTCTGCTCTGTTGTAGGATATATCATGATGAACACCAAACACCCAAAAAAAAAAAATGAAAGAAAAGAGAAATACCTGAAAGTGAGAGGCAGCAGCAGGGGACTAAAAATCGAAAGGAAATGAAAGATGGGAGTCTAGTGGGAAGCTAAGAGCAAAAATAATAGATAATAATTCAAAGCCCAGACAAATGGCAATCCCAAGAGATTTATTTCAAACAAAGACCGACCTCCTTATCATTGGAACAACGGCACCAACCAATGGAAAGTTATTATTATTAAATTATTTAAAATTTAAAATAATATTAAATGAGAGAACTTGTTAACTTGCCAACACCAACTACTTTTTTTTTAATAAAAAATAAAAAAAAATTGATATTGGTAAAAAGGAATAAATAATTAGCAAATTTCAGCGTCAATCATTATCGGGTTTCTCACGTGTGACAAACGCCAAATGAAAATCGTGTGTGTGAAGAGGACAGAGGAGGAGGGGAGTTGTTTGCTTGGAAGGGTTCAAACCCTAACCACCAGTTGGTGGACCTGTAACTTGTGACCCTCTCCCCCTTAAACCCCCACTTAACGCATAAATCATCATAATAATCCTAGCCTTTTCTCTCTCCTCATGCAATGCTAAACATAATGTCTGAGAAGAAACTAGTTCTATAAAAATTTCAAATACGGAAATAAAAATGAGAGCATATCAAGGTTGGCTGGATTCGCTATTCGGAGTAGGTGAAAGTGACAAATTCACGCGTCGACGTGTATGCTTCATGTCTTCTAATTGGCAATTGCAACTGCAACCCACGAATGATTACGTTCCCTTTCTACGAGCAGATTTATAAATGCTGATTGCTGACTCATATATAATAATAATTTTTAAATATTATATCAATGCATACATTATACAGGCATTATATACTTTTAGTTCGTATTACTATTTGGTTAAGGGATTTTATATATTCATAAATAGGTAAATTTTGAAAAGAAAATAAAACACCAATTGCAAAATGCCAAGACGCTAGTGCTATATATTATCACTTATCAAATAGCATACGACTTTAGAACACAAAAAATAGCTTTATTGGCTGGATAGACAAGCATCAACAGCCAGTACTAATACATTGTTCTTTAGACTTTACAATACAATCTACATAAGAATATTTCATTTGTGAGAAAACTTCATCTCTATCTTCTGTCATCCCCCACGGGCATATTAATATTTGATAAATGCTTTATTTTTGCGCTCTTGCATTCGTTTGGTCCCTTGACTTTCGGGGAAAAATTAGAAAAAAAGGTATTTTTCCCTTTTCTTCCCCGTATAGTGGAGGTAGGTTCCCCTTCCACTACTTTTGAAGAATCCCATACCTTTCAATATATATATATGTACAGAGTTATTAAATTAAATATAATTTCTGTTTAAAATTTTGAAAAAATCTAATATAAACTTTAAAATAAATGATAATATTTTTTTATAATATTATTCAAGAAATCTATTTAGAATTTTTTCTTTATTTGTTGACTATAACATATTTTTTTCTCTCCCGAAATGAACATAATACTTTTGAATATTTTAAATAAAAGTAATTATTAGTAATTTGTAATTAAGTGACACTCTAATTTTGAAAAACACTTTATGCTAGATTCATATTTTATTTTTTTATTAGGATATTTAATTATTTATATATTCTTTAAGTATAAAACTAATCTCATCTAAGATAATTTCATCTTTGCCCGATACTTTAGTGAATTTTAATTCTCACACTTATTTAACTTTTTTTTCAATTCATCAGGCATCCTTTATTTTAAAAAAGATCATTCATTTAATATAAAGATTTAATATCGCTTTCACGTCTCTGCCTTATGTTTACCGCCACTGTTTTGCCGTTTTTTTTTATTTAGGGGTTACACTGTTTTACTATCTTTGTTATCACTTGGCTCTTTTTTAGTTTTTTGGGTACCGATAACAATTAACAACTAGAGAAAGCGACGAAAAACCGTGAAAGATAAGAGTTATATTTTTGGTGCACATGATAGTATAATATAAAATAAGATGATATAATAATATAATTAATAGGATAAGATATAATTTATTTTTTATTTGATAATAAAAAATAAATTAATTAATTATATAATTTTTTTTTCAGATCTAAACTATCCTTTAGCATAAAAATTAAAATAATTAAAAATAATAATAATAAAGTCTTATGGTGATGGTGGTGGTGGTGGTGGTGATAGTGGTGGTGGTGGTGGTGGTGGTGGTGGTGGTGTGGTGGTGGTGGTGGTGGTGGTAGTGGTGATGGCGGCGGCGATGGTGGTGGTGGTGGTGGTGTTGGTGGTAGCGGCGGGGTGGCGCGATGGTGGTGGTGGTGGTGGTGGTGGTGTGGTGATGGTGATGGTGGTGGTGGTGGCAGTGGTGGTGGCGGTGGTGATGGTGGGATAAGATTGGCAAGTGTTGGGGATGGTGGTGGTGGTGGTGACTTGTGGTGGTGGTGGTGGTGGTGGTGGTGGTGTTGGTGGTGGGGGTAGAGAAAGCGATGAAAAACCGTGGTGGGGGTGGTGGTGGTGGTGGTGGTGGCGATATTTAAGAGAGAGGGAGTGATAAAAATAAAAATGAACAAGAGGAAAAGACCGGGGTATTGAAAGATTGGAATGGAATAGATATTCTCGATCATGTCTTTATCAACATATATTAGGGAAAAAATATAAGAGAAATATCGACTTAGAATAGAATAAAATGACTTGACTTTTGATTTCATTATAAAAAATAAAACTATCATGATTTGAATGTATGAAATAAATATTGAATAAGATAAAAAAAAAAAGGTTGTATAGTATTATTTTAATTTTTATGTGATTAAACTTATACTTATCATATATTAAAGTCTTTATACAACGCACCAAAATTTTTCGTAAGCGACCAATTTTAAATAACTAATTAGGGGTTACACTGTGTTTTACTATCTTTGTTATCACTTGACTCTTTTTTAGTCTTTTTATTTAAGCCCAAATGGGTAAAAATACCAAACCAAAAAAAAAAGATAACAATTAACAACTAGAGAAAGCGATGAAAAACCGTAAAAGATAAGAGTTATATCTCACAACTCATAATTCATTTCATTATTCCAAAATATTAGCTATAATGAATGCTAATTTTTTTTATAGTATCCTTTCACTTTATAAATGAACTACTAATTTCTCATAATGCAATCAGATATTTAAGTGAAAATCTCTTTTAATAATGTTATTTTTATACAAATAAATTTTAAAATCGAACTCAAATTTATATGTTTAAGGACCAAAACTTATTTTACTAAGACTAACATATTATCGTAACTTTCATTTAGTCTCATAAAAGTTTCTTGATGATTGCGGGCTTTGTGTAGGATTATTTGAGTAGATGGTGTGTGGCATCATGAAAAATAAAAAGAATTGGTGTAAGGGAGAAAAAGAAGGATCATCCTATCAAGGTATTGAGAGAATTTCAAGTTGGTCATTTGTTCACCAATCGCTTTATCCATTAAATGGAATGGTGCGATTACCAAACATAAGACCTTAAAAGATGGTCTGCGTTTAAGAGTTCATGGTTCAGGGTTGATTCTGGACGGGTAGGGAAGGTGTTAGCAGCAAGAGTCCTCCATCCTAAACCGTCTAATTTGAGTTAAGAACAATTACCTATTTAATCTAATATTATTCACAAGGTTAAGGTTAATTAAATTGGTCCTTTTTAAAAAGAATTATTTTTGTTTTTATTTTGATATGTCTCATTTTGTTACGCGTGTTATCAAAGATGATAAATGACTAAGACATGAAATGAGTGGCTAAATAGTCATTATTTTAGAATAAATTCTAAGTCTACAACATATTATATAAAAGTGGTAAATTAAAATTTTATTTTTTTTAAGTCTACAACATATTAAGAGAAGTAATTTTCAAAATAAAATGGCCAAATAAAATCTCATTTATAATCAAGAAAAAAAATATTTTTAAGCACAATGAAATTTTTATAGTAATTTCTAAAAAAATATCTTCATGAAAAATAAAACTTTAATTCACCGCAATCATGATGTTGAAACTGTATGAAATTGTTCACTTTTATTTGAATATTTTATTTTACAAAAAAAAGTTTTATTTTGGTTTATAAAAAACAGTTGTATTTTAGTATACATAATTATTTTAATTTTTATGTGGGGATTAAACTTTACTAGCTCCCGAAAAGATCCATAATAATATGAAACCTTAGAATTAATAAATACATGTAAAAATCAAAAAAGTAAATAAATAAAGATAAGAATAAAATTAAAAAATAACTAAAGATCAAGTACAAAAAGTAAAAAGAAGGCCCATAAAGCCTCAATATTATCGGAAAGAGTGTATTTGATCGGTGCTTTCCGATCCTCTCTCAATTTTTTCGTCGTCAAGGCCAATTTTAAATAACTAATTAATATATTAATACAAAAAAAGAGTGTGTTAAATTAAAATACAAATAATATAAACCTTAAATTATTAAATACATGTCAATTCAAAAGAAAGTAAATAAATAAAAATAACAATAAAATTAAAAATAACTAAAGATCCAAGCACAAACAAGTAAAAAAAAAAAAAAATGAAAAAAATGAAAAATGAAAAAAAACCAAAAAAAAAAAAAGAATACCCAAATTTTATTTAAGCCCAAATGAAAGGTAAAAATAAAATAAAAAATGAAAATAAAAATACAAACAAACCAAAAAAAAAAAAAAAGAGTCAAACTTACCTCTAAGACATATAAAAATGTTATACTCAAAGAAGTAAAAACAAGAGTAAAATTATACATTTGACTCCACGCGTTCTCTTCAAATTAAACATTAAAAAGCAACTCACTTGCAAGGAGAAAAAAAAAACTAAAGTATCGGGCTCTTAAAGGTTACAATAAGTAAATTTATTTACAAGCATAATGCTTAGTATTAAGTCCAAGTAAAAAAATTTACTAAAGCTCTCGGACTCTTATACTTAGTATTAAGTCCAAGTGTAAAAAAATTTTGGATGATCAAAACAAATGACAACCACCCCTATATATAGGAGGAAGGGAGAGAGAATGAGCATGACTTCACCAATGTGGGACTTAGACACTTTATTTTTTTCAAATTTTTTCCTTTTTTTACTTTTTTTATTTTTTTAAGGTTTAGAAATCAATTTTATAGACAAAATTAGTTATCAACAACAACCCCCTTTTGCTTTGCATTTAAATTAAATGAAAAGCAAAAGAATTGATTCAATTTTGTCCATGAAAATTAATTTCTAAACCTTGAAAAAATCTAAAAAAATAAAATGAAAAAAATGAAAAGAAAAAAATTTGAAAAAAATAAAGTGTCTAAGTCCCACATTGGTGAAGTCATTTCATTACGCCCAAGTAAGAAAATTCTTTCTCCATCCCTTCCTCCTATATATAGGGGTGGTTGTCATTTGTTTTGATCATCCAAAAATTTTTCACACTTGAGATTAATACTAAGTATAAAAGCCTGAGAACTTTAGTAAATTTTTTTACTTGGACTTAATACTAAATATAAGAGTCCGAGACTTTCGGGCTGGAAGGCCATATGGTGGGAATGAAGATGCATGTGTTTATTGATGATTGGTAACAGGGCTTTGTGTATGATTATTTGAGTAGATGGTGAGTGACATTATGGCCCCTTGAGAGGTGACGCTAGGATATTGTCAAGGAATTGATGTAAATCCAGGCGGGTGAGCAGGCGTAGCTGAAGGATCATCATTTGCCCTTGAAGGAGTCCCATCTGTGTTCTTCGTTCTTTCTAGAATTTCGAAGACCTTGGTCATTTGTTCCTTTAGCTGGGTTACTTCACTTCTCAACTCTTTTTATGACTGTCCCAGTTCATCCATGACTTTTGATTAGGAGCGAGCTCCTATACGAGTGTCGTAGAGACAATTTTTTTGGTATTATTATGAATATGATAAAAAAAATGTAAACATAAGTACACTAAAACAAGAGTAAAATTATACATGCGGAGACATGGTCCTAAGCTTGGTACCTGTCCTAAAAGATGGGTTCTATGTACCAGTAAGTGATAGCTTTGATTCTAGACCCCTATCGGACAAAAGGTCCCCAAATTGTCCCTTCCTGTCACCAACACTTTGGCTAACAAGAGTCTTCCATCCTCACCCATGATAGGTTACAAGCGGAAAGAGTTCAATTTGAGTGAGGGATTTTCATGTGCCTAACCGGAGACCAAAGGTCTCTCAAAACAACACTACTTCGCTCTCTATCTAAGTCTACAAGGTACTGAACCCGGGTATAGAGCTTGTGTGTGCAAGTGTACATGAGAGAACATGCAAGCAAAATTATTTACAAAGCAGAAATATAATACATATAATGCAAACAAAATGTACAATAATATGAAACAGATAACAAATAAACAAATAAAATAAAAACGGACCAACATAATTAAAGAACAAATCACATAAGATTAAAACAAGACTTAACCCTCTAGATCCCCAGTGGAGTCGCCAGCTGTCGCAACTGTCCCGAATGGCATCGCAAAAATAAAAAAAACAAGGGAGGAAAAGACCTCGGGGTATTGTGAGTCGCCACCAATCGTTTTATCCATTAAATTGAATGGTGTAATTAGACACCTAAAAGATGGTCTGCGTTTAAGAGTTCGTAGTTCGGGGGTTGATTTCGGGTAGAAAAGGTGTTAGCATCCTACACTGTCTGTTATAAGAACGGTTAACTATTTAGTCTAATATTATTTGTAAGGTTAATTAAATTAGTCCTTTTTAAAAAGAATTATTTTTGTTTTTATTTTGATATGTCTCATTTTGTTATGCATGTTATCAAAGATGATAAATGACTAAGACATAGAATGAGTGGCTAACTAGCCATTATTTTGGAACAAATTCTAAGTTTACAACATATTACATAAAAGTGGTGAATCAAAATTTCATTTTTTGAAGAGAAGTAATTTTCAAAATAAAATGGCCAAATAAAATCTCATTTATTATCAAGAAAAAAAAATATTTTTAGGCACAATGAGATTTTTGTAGTAATTTTTAAAAAAATGTCTTCATGAAAAATAAAACTTTAGTTCACCACAATCATGATGTTTAAACTGTATGAAATTGTTCACTTTTATTTGAATATTTTATTTTACAAAAAAAAAGTTTTATTTTGATTTATAGAAAAAAAAGTTGTATTTTAGTTTACATAATTATTTTAATTTTTATGTGGGGATTAGACCTTACCCGCACTCTTGGAAAGATCTAATATAAAGGCTCAAGATTATCAAAAAGAATGTATTTGTTCGGTACTCCGATCCTCTCCCAATTTTTTCGTCGTCGGTCAATTTTAAATAACTAATTAATATATTAATACAAAAAAAGAGTATGTTAAATTAAAATACAAATATATAAACCTTAAATTAATAAATACATGTCAATTCAAAAAAAGTAAATAAATAAAAATAATAATAAAATTAAAAATGACTAAAGATCCAAGCACAAACAAGTAAAAAAAAAGACCCAAATTTTATTTAAGCCAAATGAAAGGTAAAAATAAAATAAAATAAAAATAAAAATAAAAATACAAACAAACAAAAAAAAAAAAGAGAGCAAACTTACCTCCAAAACGTATAAAAATGTTATGTTCAAAGAAGTCTACACAAAGTCTCATGCGTTTTCTTCAAATTAAACCTTGAAAAGCAACTCACTTGCAAGAAAAAAAAAAAACTAAAGTTTCAGACTCTTATACTTAGTATTAAGCTCAAGTTAAAAAAATTGCTAAAATTATCGGGCTCTTATACTTAGTATTAAACTCAAGTGTAAAAAATTTTTAGATGATCAAAACAAATGACAATCACCCTTATATATAGGAGGAAGAGAGGGAGAAAAAACATGACTTCATCAATGTGAGACTTAGACACTTTATTTTTTTTCAAATTTTTTCATTTTTTTCATTTTTTTCTTTTTATTTTTTTAGATTTTTTCAAGGTTTAAAAATTAATTTTATGCACAAAATTGAATATCAACACATATGTTGTTATGAATGTTATTCTTAAACAAGTATGCCTGTACCAAGCAAAAACTAAAATGATTTATGTAGATATTATAGTCAAAATTTATTTATTTCCATCAATTCTGCTTGACTGGTCGAGCGAAATTTGACCCCACTATCTTCTTGTCTGATAAAACCTGAAGTGAACTGCTTGACTCTGTTGTTTGCGCTAAACGATCTATTCTATGGATGGTGAATTGGTGATGTTTTCCATAGTAGTGGCAAATCAAACGTTTTTTATGGGTTCCCCTGATTAAATCTATGATTAGTGACCTACAACTACAATGAAATGGGTTAGTGAAATTTTGGTTGCAACCTGCAAGAAACCCAGTTAGTTACGTATCCATAATACATTTTTTCCCCTAAAAACACCAGCTGGTGTGATCCGGGTCATTCTGGTCTCAATATTTTAGATCAGATCAGCAAAACTCAGGTTTTTGCATCCATCCCTCCCTTTCTTTAGATTGAAGAAGTTGCATTATGATTAAGCTGTTAATATGGAATGCAAAAGGTAATTATTTCATAAAGGCTGCTATTGATAGTTCATCTTCTTCTTTTATTTTTTTGTTGGTGATAGTTCATCTTCAAGCCTCAAATATTTAATAGAATCATCGCTCTATAAGGGCAGATGCTCCTCCGATGCCCCAAAAAAGAAAAAGAAAAATCCTTACTTTAATTATTCAGTAATTGACTTTGGACCATACAGAACTTTTGGGTTAAGCCCAATGCAAACACCTGACCTACCAACCCAACTCGGGTCCACAACTGCACTAGTAGGGAATATTCGTTTTAGGATTATTGCCTGATTGACTTAGGTTTATCCATTTCTATGATAAGATTGACTCAATTTTGTAATTTGAAGGTTGATATTGATAGTTTCTAATTTTTATTGATAGATTTATATTTTGTAATTAATTTTAAAATATGTGAAAGATATATGTAATAAATATAAAAGATATATGAAAGATATATAAAATGTGAGGATGATTTGTTTTTAAATAAGAAACTAATAAAATCCTTATTTTGGTAAGGATTAAGATAAGGATAGATTGAGAGTAGTTATTACCATGTAAATTATATATTGGCTATAGAGAATTAGTAGGAAATTAGTAGAGTTATGATAATGAGGGAGATGAAATTGTGAATAATGTTAGATAGAAGATTTGTAACTTTGTAATCAAAAGTTATATTGGCGAGGATTTACAATTTTGTTTAAAAAAAGTGCATCACGAGAGTTTGTAACTTTGTTTACAAAAATTGTTGCAATGAGAGAGAATTTGCAGCCTTATTCAATGACAAAAATGTTTGTATTTGTAATATTATTTATAGTGAATTTAATCTATTTTTTTAATGTATTTAAACTAAATTACATTAATTTTTATTTGATATATTTATAAGGGGAGAGATTAATTTGTAATATTTTCTACCAGGTACGATTTTATATGTGATATATTTATAATATTTTTTCTAATTACCAAAATTTATATAAGTATGTGTAGATGATAATTACCAAAATTTATATAAGTATGTGTAGATGAAGATAAGATATTCCCTAACATTCTCGAAGCGACTACCATATACGATTTTGAAGATACTTCTATTGACAAAACACGTCTTTTAGAGGTGTAGATCTTGTACACACTCTTTTTAAGAGTGTGTGATTAATAGAGATAAAATGATAAAAAAATAAGTATAATAAATAGTATTAGATATGAAAATTATCATTGAAGAATATCGAGTTGATTGACAAAACACGTCTCACCATGACATTAGCTTGAATGAATAATAGAAATCCCTCCCATACCATTGCAATCATTTTGATAGCTAATAATTGTGGAATGGCAGATGTTCCTTAAGTGAATCCCCCACCCCCATGTCTTAATATTTTTGTTAGTTTTTGAAACCTTTTATATTTCAACAAAAGGGATGACAACAAAATAGTAATTTGTGTTGCAAGGCTGGACCTCTGGTGCCCCTCATTCCTGAAGGTGAGGTGATGTC
Organism: Ormosia semicastrata; assembly: GCA_029884595.1. Taxonomy (NCBI): domain Eukaryota; kingdom Viridiplantae; phylum Streptophyta; class Magnoliopsida; order Fabales; family Fabaceae; genus Ormosia; species Ormosia semicastrata. Next base: position 6,377,491 of record JAQQTO010000046.1, on the reverse strand, counting down.
AATTACAATTTACAACTGCATCAGCATCACCACATTACATGCTGGACGGCAGTAATTGAAATTGAAATTTCATATTTTCCTGAAGTGTGCTGTTATAATTCAAAATAAAAAAAAATGGTTCATGTTGGATTTAATGCGCCTTTGATTCTATATAACTACCTTGATATCCGGCAATTTGCCTCATATATTTATCTCAAAAAGCTATGTATCGACATATACAACTTAGATGTACTCAAAATAAGATATTTTTCTTATTGAGCCATTTATTATTATCTACATCAACCTTGTGAGCCTCGCTTGTTTCTATAACAAACCATAATTTATTTGTGCAATTAAAGTATAATAAAATAATAATAATTTTTGTTATTGCCGAGAGGAGCATGGTTCACGAGAGGCAGATTAATGAATTAACACTTTGCAGCTATTCATTGTGGCCCATGAAAGTACCATTCTTGCTAGATAGTTTTCTTTGCGAAGAGCATGTTACCCAGAAAAAGAGGAAAAATGAAATTGACGAAATAGTATAGGAACATTATTCAAAGAAAAAATTATTATTATTTTATTATACTTTAATTGCACAAATAAACCATGGTTTGTTATAGGAGACAAGATAGGTACAGTACACACATAATTACGGAGATGATTAGAAACATAAATAATGATTTTAACGTCCAAAACATAATGATTTACCCACCCTCAATAAGAAAATTAGAAAAAGTCTTGAAATATTCACCAAAAAGAAAAAAGTCACGGCATAAATAATTCAGTTGACCGATGTTTTTTGATAATGAAAATAGGATGCATTTTAAGGTAGTTTTAACATAAAAATAGAGAACAATCCAGGAGCTCCTCGGCTCCCATCGACTGTTGCTTCGGCTTGCTTGGGCTTTGCCCCGTTTTACTACCGAAGACCAAAGGGGAAAAAAAGATTAATCTTCCAGTTAAGAAAAAGAAAAAGGAACGATATTAAGCTGCGCTATTGGGCCTTGTTCAATTCAAACTATCAAAGTTTCAGTTTGAGACTGTAGTGGTTGTGGACTCTTGTGACGAGGGAAAATGTTGATTCGGCGATTGCCTTGGATGGCGATTTCTCTGACCGCAGCACTTCCGTTCCGTTTTGGTGTTTGCATTCGAACGGAACTTACCTTTTCCCACTCGCAGTCGGTGTACTTCCACCCCCGAAACCTTGCCGTTTTCTCCTTGTGCTCCAGCTCCAACTCTGGTGTTCCTCAACAATTAGAGAAACCTGTAATTTCATTTTCATGCCCAGGGCTAATTTGAATTCATTCTATTTCTTGCAATTAATGCTGAATGAGTTTGAATTTCCACTCGTAGGGGCACGAAACGGGTAATCTGAAACCAGGGCTTTATCTGGTAGGAACACCAATTGGAAATCTTGAAGATATCACCTTGAGGTATTTTGCTCTTGCGCCACTCTTTTGGCTTGGTGTTATCAGTTGAGCCATTTTGTGTGTGCACTGTGTAGGGCTCTCCGCGTACTGAACTCTGCACATGTCATACTCTCAGAAGACACAAGGCACTCAGGGAAGTTGCTTCACCACTACAATATCAAAACACCCCTTGTAAGGCCTTTTTCCCCTTTGCAGTTGCACCCCATAAACGAATAAGCTTATAACTGCCTTCCTCTCCTCCTATTCTAATACTGTTCTCTACAGATGAGCTATCACAAATTCAATGAATCACAAAGGGAACAGGTTGTGTTGAAGAGGTTGAAGCAGGGTGAGATTGTGGCACTCATAAGTGATGCTGGAACCCCAGGCATCAGTGATCCTGGTATGGAATTGGTAAGTAACTATGCTGTACCTATGCTATGCTTATTGTTGTAAACACTTCTCTATGTTTCTTAACTGTGTAGTCATATGGAGATTTTTTCACCAAAATTAATGCAGGCCAAGTTATGTGTTACTGAAAATATTCCTGTTGTTCCAATCCCTGGGCCCTGTGCTTTGGTATCAGCTCTTTCTGCCTCTGGTTTGCCTACTGATGAATTTACATTTGGTAATTAACTCGTTGAACTGTTGGTTGATGTTAAAACTTTTGCATTTATGGTGTTTTGGGACCTAACATGACTGTCATGACATATGTTTCTGTAGTTGGATTTCTTCCAAAACATTCTGGATCAAGAAGAAAAAAGCTCATGGGTTCAGCGGATCAAACAACGACACAAATATTTTACGTTCCTCCTCACAAGCTTTCTCAGTTTCTTGAAGAAAGTTCTTCAATTTTTGGTGATGCAAGGTACTGAGAATTTGGCTAAACTGTGATAGTGTGATGCTATAACTTGTAATGCTTAGTTTGACTTAATAAAAGTACTATGCACTTGTTAACTGATAGTCTGATACTTATGTTAGCTGGTTCACTAGGGGGTTTTGGCTGATTTATAGACCTTTTCTCTCTCTCTCTCTCTGTTTTTTTTTTGGGAGGGGAGGGGGTGTTCTCTTCACAATATTTTAATTTCTTTTTCTTCTAAACATTCCTTTGGGTAATAATAAAGGAGGAACAGAGTGGCATGGCTTAGTGAAGTAATATTGAGTCATAGATTGGTTTTGACTCTTCAATTTGATGATATTGCAGGCGATGTGTTATTGCTAGGGAAATGACTAAGTTACATGAAGAGGTTAGTTTTGCAGTATTTATTAATTTAAAACCTGATTAGATTAATTTAAATTGATTAATTATCTTATTTCTGTTATGGTTATTTTGTAGCAGTTGATTCTGCAACTTCTTTTCACTTTATCTGTGGTAATACGAACAAAGAGGCCATTAGTTTTTAGACTATTTACATGTCCACACCAATGGAATAAATTAAATACATTTCATCATAGCAATAGTGTCTTGTTATAGCTTTCCTCCTTGCCATATTTTTCAAATGAAAAAAATATTTCTTTTTATGAGATAACCAGGGTTGCTGCAGTATGCTTGACTCCTGAATTTGAAATTACTACTTTTATACCTGATGTTGGCTTTAACTTACAAACACTTTGTGTAGTATCTTTAAGAGGGTCAAGGCTAAGGATGTGTGATTGTGTGTTTGTGGCTTCCTGACCATTCAACAAGGAGGCTTTATGCAAGTTAATTAGCAGCCCGTCAATATGGTTTTGTTTTGTTGAATTTCGTTAATAGTGTGCTCAATCAATATGCATTATGTCTTGTTCTCATATGATTCCATTTTTTAACTGATACAGAAGATATTGCTTCTGTAGTTTTGGCATGGTACTCTTGGTGAAGCCAAGGACGTATTTTTGATGCGCCAGCCAAAGGGAGAACTTACCATACTGATTGAAGGGCAAGCAAATTCTAATGTTGAACCTCCATCTGACATTCAGCTTGAGAGTGAACTAAGAGAATTGATTGCAAGTGGCGAGAGTCTTTCCACGGTAATAGTGTCTTTATATTTGAATACTGGGATCTACTCGTTAAGCTGCTAAAATTGTACTCGTTCAAATTTAGTTTACTTTTAAGCTTGATATAGATCAAAAATCAAATTAGGGATATGATTGTCCATGATTTAAACGGGTCAAGCAAGTGGAAATGGTTGTGGGTTTGGGCATATGTGGTTCACAGGTTCAGTGTGGCCCTGCAAAAGTGATCATTAATTTCTCAAGGTTAAAAGTTGAAAGAAAAGGGGAAAGAGAGAAAAATTAATATCCACATAATGGGAAAATAATCATTTTGAAGTGAAGATGGTCCTCAACTTTTTTCTCCCATTTTGTTGATGTTGCTGCCTCACGTTTGCGGAAAAAGTCATGCTCAGTAAACTTTTTCAATATCATTCTTATTGCATTTCACTTTATCTAAATATCTTCTTTTCTTCTTTTTTTTTATCCCTGTAGAAATTTGTTAGGGACTTAGGAAGCCCAAAGCTGAAAGTATATGTTAGAAGGAAGAGAGTAAAGGTAGTTAATTCAGTTGAAGGAAGTTAGGAGTTTGTTACAGCTGGAGAGTTAGTAGTGAGGTGTGTCGATATATAAATACACATTGTACGGAGGGAGGATAATTTTTGGAATTGTAAAGAAACGATAATACAGTTGGAAAGGAAATTCCCTTGGCAAAGAAGATCCATTCTGGGTTCTTCTTTGATTCTTTCTCTCAAACTTTCTTTCTTTCTCGTTTCCTCTCTTCTCTAATCACTAGAACCTATCAAAGTGGTCCGACCCTGCCGTTTTTTCGAGATAGTGCCAGTGTAATTCGCAAGGATGGAATCACGAATTGAAAGCTTGGAATCAACCATGGAATACATCAAGAAAATGGCGACAGAGCATACAGATCAACTTGTAGAATTGAAGGAAAACATGACATATGCCGGCGAGATCAAGAACATGCTACAGCGATGGATGGAAGCGCAAGGTATTGCTTGGGATTCTGAGGGAGATGATCCCGATGGGAAGGGTTCATCTACACACAAGAAATGGAGCAAATTCGACGGTAAATTCCAAACCGAGGGTATCCGAAAATGGATCAAGAAGATCGAATTGCCTAGTTTCGAAGGTTTCGACCCGATTGGTTGGATAGCTAGGGCGGAGAAATTTTTCGAGGTGCGCAAATTCCACTTCGGAAAAGTTACACTTAGCGTTTGTCAGTATGGACGGTGCCGCGATCCACCGGTTCGGTTTTGGCGGCAGAAGCATTCGACTGCTTCTTGGGAAAATTTCACCACGGCTCGATTCGGCGTTTTGGGGATCGCATGGGGGGAAGTGTCTTTGAGCGTTTGTCAACGATTAAACAGGAAGAGTCGATCGACGAATATGTGAAAGGGTTCGAATTGTTGGTAGCACGTAAATTCAATGCAAGAAGAGCAATTGTTGGGGTATTTCTTGGGTGGTCTTCGACCCGAGATTCGCAACAAGGTCCGAATACATGAACCCGAGGAATTGGCCAAAGCAATTGAATTGGCAAGAGGTTTCGACGCTGATTTGCGTTTGTCGCAGACTATGGGAGATGCGCGGCGACGGGTGGTTCATCCTTGAACCCTCAGTTCCAATCTTTTTCTAATTCTATGAACTTTCCAAACCGGCGCTTTAAAGTGGCGAGAATTCGAGCCCGGCGCTTCGAGTGCGAAGGGAGTGAGCAAAAGGGAATTTTGGGGAAGGATCCTCTAGCCACTGGCGTGTCGCGTAATGGGAGTTCCATTTCTACTGGAGCCCGTCAATTACCATACCAGGAGTATATGAAAAGAAGAGAAGAGGGTCGATGTTTTAGATGCAATGATAAGTTTTCTCCTGGCCATCGTTGTCCAGTAAAGAACTTAAGAATCATGATTCTCGGGAAGATGAAGACAATGAAGTGGAGTGTACTGTTCTAGAAAAACAGAAAGAGGTGTGTGGGGAAGATATTCAAGGTGAAATTTTGCAATGCCAAAGTATGGAAGTATCTCAACTTCTCTTTTGCTCAACAGGTATTGCCCATCCTAGAACTATGAAGATTTTGGGAAAATTTGGGGGCTCGAAAAGATTAAAATCTTAATTGATAGCGGAGCTAGTCATAATTTCATTGGATCGCATGTGGTGAAAAGATGCAATTTACATGTTTCTAATGATATTTCTCATGAGGTTAAATTGGGGGATGGATTTGAAAAGAAGACTCAAGGGTGTTGTGAAGGGTTGATCTTACAGTTGGGGCAACATTCTGTTCAAGCAGATTTTTTTGTGTTTGATTTGGGAGGGATCGATGCTATTTTGGGGTTGCTGGCTAGCTACTTTGGGTACTGTTATGGCTAATTGGAACACTTCTAGTATGTCATTTTTGAAGGACAATGAGTTGATTTGCATTCAAGGGGATCCTAAATTGATAAATCCCCATGTTTCAATCAAAGCCTTGCACAAATTGACTGAAATAGAGTCTACTTCATTGTTATACTTTTTGATGTTGAGTTCAGCTGAATGTTTTGGAAATGAAATGGAAAAATATGAAGAAATGCGTGACCAGGAAGAAGCAGACCACTTGTTGGATCTCTTGCGTAAGTTTGCTTCATTTTTGATGTACCAAAGGGTTGCCTCCTAACAGAGCAAGAGATCATCACATCCCCCGAAGAATGGGTCTGATCCAATAAATGTGAGACCTTATAGGTACCCACATGCCCAGAAAAATGAAATAGAAAGGCTGGTTGCTGAAATGTTAGAAGCAGGAGTGATTCAACCTAGTTGTAGCCCTTTCTCTAGCCCATTCTTTTGGTGAAGAAGAAGGATGGCGGTTGCGTTTTTGTGTCGACTATAGGGCTCTTAACAAGGCTACGATCCCTGATAAATACCCAATTCCGTTATTGAGGAGCTATTGGATGAGTTACAAGGGGCCGATTTTTTTTTCTAAAATTGATTTAAGGGTCAATCACCAAATCGAATGTATAAAGCGATATTCAAGACAAAGATTTAGGACCCACCAGGGACATTATGAGTTCATGGTGATGCCCTTTGGGCTCACTAATGCACCCGCAACATTTCAGTGTGCTATGAATTCTATCCTTCACCCTTACTTGCGCAAGTTTGTGTTGGTTTTTTTGACGATATCCTCATTTATAGCGTAAATCCCAGGGCCGATCATTTGAATCATTTGGCGGTGGTTTTGAGGACATTGCAGCAGGCTCAATACTATGCTAATAGGAAGAAGTGCAGTTTTGGGAAGACAAGAATTGAATACTTGGGTCACATTATTTCATTTGAAGGGGTTTCTATGGATCCACGAAGGTAGAGAGTATACTACAATGGCCCATACCAAAAGATGTAAAAGCAGTGAGAGGATTTTTGGGCCTAACGGGGTATTATCGTTCGCTTTGTCAAAAATTATGGGAAGATAGCTAAGCCCCTAACCGATGCATTGAAGAAAGGAGCATTCTTGTGGATCGATGAAATCACAAGAGCTTTCAAGTCTTTGCAAAGAAAAGAACTACAACCCCTGTTTTGGCCTTACCGGATTTTACTCTTCCATTTTCAATTGAATGTGATGCCTCGGGGAAGGGCATTGGAGCTGTCCTCTCTCAAGGTAAAAGGCCAATTGCTTATTTTAGTAAAGCAATATCCCCTACTTCTCTTTCCAAGTCCGTCTATGAAAAGGAGTTGATGGCATTGGTCCTTGCCATTCAGCATTGGAGGCCCTACTTAATTGGAAAAAAATTCACTGTATTTTCGATCAAAAGAGCCTTAAGTATCTGCTGGAACAAAGGATTACTACTCAAACTCAACAAAATTGGTTAGCAAAATTAATGGGGTATGACTTTGATATCATATACAAATCGGGTGCAAGCAACAAGGTGGCAGATGCTTTGTCACGAAGAGGGAGGAAGATATTGCGCTCTCAGCTATTTCAATACCATTCTGGGCTGATCATAATTCATTGATGAGGAGGTTAAAGCCGATAAAGTGAGCTTCGAAAATTGTCACCGATCTAAAGCAGACCCGACTTCACACCACTTCTTTACCTTGGAACAGAACGGCTCTACTTTAAAGGCAGATTAGTTTTGGCTTCTAATTCTAAATGGATTCCCACTCTTCTAAAAGTTTCATACTACTCCTACAGGAGGTCACTCTGGAATCTACAGAACCTATAGAAGAATTGCACAATCCTTATATTGGAAGGGGATGAAGGGCACTGTGACTGAGTTTGTGGCTGGTTGCCATGTTTGTCAAAGGAGTAAATACTTGGCATCATCTCCTGAGGGGTTACTTCAACCTTTACCCATTCCAAATGCTATTTGGGAGGACATTAGCATGGATTTTATCACTAGATTGCCTAAATCTAGAGGATTTGACACAATATGGGTAATTGTTGACAGATTGAGTAAATTTGCTCACTTTGTTCCCATTAAACACCCCTTTACAAAGTCTTTGGCTGATATTTTTGCCAAGGAAATCATTAGACTCCATGGAATTCCAGCTTCCATTGTGAGTGATGGGATTCGGTGTTTATGAGTATTTTTTGGCGGAACTCTTCAAGAAGCAAGGCACTCACTTAAAATGAGTACAAAGATATCACCCCGAGTCCGATGGGCGGTGAGGTGACTAACGTAACCTTAGAAACCTATCTAAGGTGCTTCTCACCGAGCAACCTAAGGTGTGGGCCGATTTTATTCACTCAATGGCCGAGTTTTGGTTCAACACAAGTTTTCAAGCTTCTGCAAAGTCCACTCCATTTGAACTAGTATATGGGAGACCTCCTCCTGCATTCTCCAAGTTCATTCTGGCGAAATTATTGTGGAAGCCGTGGGCCAGGATTTACAAGATAGGGATGAGGCATTGCGGCAACTCAGGTTTCACCTTACTAGAGCACAAGAACACATGAAGCACTTTGCTGACAAGCATAGGAAGCCTTCCAAAATCAAGGTGGGGGATTGGGTTTACCTCAAGGTCGACCACATAGGCAAGGATCCATGGGTCGCAACTTCATCCGAAATTGGTGCTAGATATTTTGGGCCCTATGAAGTTCTCAAGCAAATTGGATCTGCGGCTTTCCAATTGAAGTTGCCTGATCAAGCAAGAGTGCACCCGGTTTTCCATGTTTCTCAGCTCAAATTAGCAGCTGGACAACATCCAGTGGAATCCACACTGCCACCGCACTTGCGTATGCTAGCAGAGGAGATAATTCCTGCATGGTAGTGGACAAGCGGGCGATCACACGAGACAACAGCAAGGTGGCTCAACTTTTGATCAAATGGCAGAACAGACCCTTAGAGGAGGCCACTTGGGAGGATGCTCAGTACATTACTGAGAACAATTTCCTCAAAGCAACCTTGAGGACAAGGTTGTTCAGAAGGAGGGGGATATTGTTAGGGACTTAGGAAGCCCAAAGCTGAAAGTATATGTTAGAAGGAAGAGAGTAAAGGTAGTTAATTCAGTTGAAGGAAGTTAGGAGTTTGTTACAGCTGGAGAGTTAGTAGTGAGGTGTGTCGATATATAAATACACATTGTACGTAGGAGGGAGGATAATTTTTGGAATTGTAAAGAAACTGATAATACAGTTGGAAAGGGAAATTCCCTTGGCAAAGAAGATCCATTCTGGGTTCTTCTTTGATTCTTTCTCTCAAACTTTCTTTCTTTCTCGTTTCCTCTCTTCTCTAATCACTAGAACCTATCAAAATTGAATTTTAATCATCATAAAAATTAGCTTAAAATTATCTGACTTATTGATTGACTAATTTTTGTTAATAGGTAGCTATTCATTTTCTTCATTTCAACATTTAATTACTGTGTCAATTCAATGCATTTGTTTGTTAATTTCAACTGCTGATGTGTATTTAGGCTGTCAAATTGGTTGCTGGCAGAACATCAGTGAGTAGAAAAAATATATATTCACTTGCATTAAGTAAATTTGGAAAGCAACTTGAAGTGGAAGATGATTCAAATTAGTGCAGATTATTCCTGTTGGTAAGTTTGATATTACTATGCTGGTGTTTCATCCATGTCATTTTTTGTTTGAGTTATTGTTCTCTTAAAGCATAAAGCAGTCTATAATTAACAGAGAATGCATTGTTTAGTTATCTCTGTTGCTCAATCCTTCAATTGGGATGGCGATGGGATTCTACCTACAGGAATGATTTACCACTGCTGTTGAAGCACTAGTGCTGAGCATAACAATAATGGTTGGGTTGGTCTACTGAGCATCTACATTGTTGCCTTGGCACCCCAGGGTTCAGGAGACTCGCCAATAGGACAATAGAATTGGTTGTAAATCATCTACTCTGGGCAAGATAGCAGGGAATGGGCTGTTGGGTAATCCTGGCGAGGAAAATGACAAAGCTGAATTCCTTATTTGCTTTTGTATCAGATCTGCTTCTACAACTTGATATGATTGTGGTGAGCCATTGTTGTATTTAGCTGCCCAGCCTGTCTTAATTGCGTACAGATTGCATGGTTTTGGATTCTGCTGATGCTAAATGTGAATACGAATCTAGTAATTGATTTAGTGAATATCTTCGGTCATAATCGATAACCCAATTGGAGAACTATGTGACATCTGATAATCTGTTAATATCCCAAGTCCCAAGTCAATCTCATGTTCCTGAAGCTATCTAAGCTTGTTATAGTTTTTGACCAAGTCAACTGGAGCTGAGGATTGTGTAATGTTCCACAAATCTCCGCTTGCTAGCCTGTATGTGGTAGGTACGAATTGGGTTCAGTTCTTTGTTCCCCTTCTAAATTCCTTTGAGGCTAAATATTAAGAAGGGCAAGCCTAAAAACATACAAAAATAGATGTTCTGTGGATCGTGTTGCCTAAGTTGCCTTTGTGGACTAACCATCGAGCTCTGATCACGGGCCCTTGAAGTTTCATGATTATATGCTAGCGGGCCTTGAAGGAAGATGCCGATTCATTGAAAGCCATCAAGAGCATAAAGCTTGCTTTGCAGCCAGCACCATTATGTAGTAGAGGCTGAACTGAACTGCCGTTATTATTATTATTATTATTATTATTATTATTATTACATTGAACTTCCTAATTTAATATTTTTTTCTGCCAATTTTCAAACACAAAAAACTCTTCCCTTCATTGTGATTAACTGAGGATGTCGTTTTGAAAGCGTCATTGTAATTAAATTTTGTGGAAATACATGGATACATATTCATTAAATGTCATGAAATTTACATGGTGGTGCGACCCCGGTTTACATTTGAACTGGTCTTACATGCACTACTTGTTTCTTGTAACTAAGAGTAAAAGACGGACAGCTCTAACATATCTAGAATCTAGAAGAATTTATATGTACAAGGTAAAAGCTAAATGCTAATTTTTTTTAAAAAAGAAAAAGGTAGAAACAGTGAAAATGGCTATAATATCCAGAGAAAGTGAAACTGGAAACAGCTGCGTGTTTGTGGACAAGACAACCAAATCAAACGGGCGGTCGGGATCACGGGCGCTGCACAGCGACATGTCATGTGCACAATGTCATTTCCCCCCCCGCTGGCTCCACCATTCCATTAGATCAAGTCCCACTTATTGGGCCTTAACCTTAACTAGCTAGCTCATCTATCTATAACTATTATTTTCCCTGAGTAGTCCCAGACAGCAACACCTCAACAGCTCTTGCACCTGCACAACACCGTTGAAAAGAAACCCTTCTAATTCCTAATCATTATACTACAACAGTGTTTAGTGTTTTACTCCCTAAACTCACTACTTAACCTTCTCTTTTCATTTTTGTCCTTCCTTTTAACTGGCTTGTTTTGTTTTGCTACATTATATCATGATCATCGTCGGTGATTGATGTGGAAGGCTCAAATTCAAATATTTGCTGGCCTGTGGCTAAGATGCGCCGGGGGTCGAATTGCATTTTCCTTGCATAGAATTGGGTCCACTTATCTCCAAAGTGGTCCATCCACTCTTGTTGCGTTGTGTAATGGGGCAGGTACTGTTTCACCTTGATCTCCGCATCATGGCAGAATCTCAGAATCTGACGGTTCTGATTAGTCAGGTACTCCAGTGTCTCAGTATCCAAAGCTGATCTCAGAAATGCCACCAGGTAAAACACCTCCTCCTCTGGCGTCACCACCGAACTCCGATGGTCCCACCTACACAAATAAATAATATCACGTCACCACCGCCATGCCCATGCCCTTCAGCAAAAACATGCTTTGGATTTTCCTTTCTTTATCATGCATGCAAAACGGCACAAGACAATAGTTGGGATTTACTTACTACGTTGTTACGAATGGTTTGACTTGTCAGAGCCCAAGGCCAATGTGGAATTTACTTATTCTTTATGTACATACATGCAATTTTTTTTATTTATGAACTCATTATCATACATGAATTATGATATTTTTTAAATAAAACATGTGAAAAAAAAATAGATAAGTACCAATTATGATTTATTTATGCGTATTGACCTGGGATTGTTGGGAATGGATGCACTTGTCCATGGAACTAGGTTAGTAAAACAGGAGAGGACAGGACATCCCTACCATTCCAGGAGTGGGTCCCTATGGAAGATCTCCTGACAGCAGAATCTTCCTAGTTGGATGATCATGTCCATCCGTTTTTGTTTGCTTCCGGTCTAAAAAAAAAAAAAAGAAGCGTGGCACCTCCTAGCTAGCTTTGATGCAGATTTTCATCTGCTGTGTTGGCTACAACCCTCGTGTCTTTATCCTCTTCATGCTACGTGCACATCGCTGTGGTCGTTAATTGTTCTTTCTACATTTTCGATTTCCACTTGGAGACAGGGTAAGCATTCTTTAGTTTAAGCTATGGCTATAATTTTTTTAAGTGATGTTCGGGTATATAATTCTTGACTAGTCTACGACGTGATCTTTATCTTCTTTAATTCAAAATAAATGTCACCTAATTCAATACCCAAAAAAAAAATGTCACCTAATTCAGGAATTATTGAGGACCTGGATTAGTATAATGAATGTAGATACAAACATATTTTGCTATTAGTCATTAGGGTTGAGAATACTATCTGTCAATCAGTTGTTGAAAATATTCACACATTATCATAAGTTTCATAATTATTGTCAATATATATTGGTTGTAGAATATATTTTGTACATTTTTTTTTCTCTTTCATAGGATCACAAAGCTTTACTATCCTTTACTTCCTTCCTTCTTTCGTTCTTTCTTCTTCTTATATCTATACCTTAATTTTTAAATGGGAAAACGGAGATGGGGATATGGACCATATATAATACTACGATACCCGATGAGAGGCTGTCAGCAATAGATATGTCGTTTATGAGAGGGAATGCATGTATTATGATACATTGGCTCTCTATGCAAGCATGCAGTGGTTCTATTCCATATAGGACAAGTAGGACATGCATGAATATGATAACTGATACAATATATATGATGGCATGCGGTATTAGACTTACTTGTTTTTGTTCATAGGGTAGATGAGGATAGGCCCACTTGTCTTATTTCCCAGAATACCCTTGAACACACCCTTGTCGAAGTCTGCTATCCTTGACTTTGGAACAAAGAGGTTGAGCCATGGATGCGGGACGTCCCATAAACCCTTGGACCTAAGCTTGAGCTCTGCCTTATGTACGCGGTCCAGAAAATCCACATAAGGCAGGTCCGTTGTGAACACCGATGTTGGTATAAAATCTAACTTTTTCAACAGAGCCTGTATTTCCTGCAGCATAAAGACGTCCAAACTACAAAAACTTTAAAACAGTCTTTGTCATCGTTGCGAATGCAAATGCAATATGCAATGCCGAACAATCACAACCACAAGAATTTATTATATGTTATTATATGTTCTGAAGCAAAATAAATATATATTTTTAAAAAAGTTTTTATCATTAATTTTAAATTAATTTACTAAAATTAAGAATGAGTTGTTTAAAATCAACTATGAAGATCATTTTTTAGAACATGTATCATTTTTTATAACATATTTATTGTACTTTAAGAGTATGCAAAAATTTATGTGAAAATCACAAACAAATTGAAGTAATATATTTAAATATATTGAAAAAGTGGAGTATATGTACACAGAATCACTTACAAAATAAATAGCTATATATAAATGAAAAAGAAAGCTGTTAGCTAACTAAGGTAGCTGCTGCTTTTTGTCGGGATGAGCCCCATTATTTTAATTAGTTAGCCTTAGCAAGAATTATGAGAAGTTAAAAACAAGCTAGAGAATAATCAGGTGGGCAGGCGGCGTAGTTTAAACTAAAATCTAGAATAAACAATTCAAAAGGTTGCCTTCAGTCTTGCGATTGAATCGAGATGATAGATTACACAAGATCTTCCATGTTTTCTTGTGTATGTTTTATTGCTTTCTGTGGTACAAACTTGTCTATGTTTGGGTACAGAGAATAACCATATACGAGGACAACGATGGAGGTGGAAGCCAAGTTCAAATTCAATAAACCGTATGGTAACAAAATAAGAAAACAAATAAAATAAAAGAGCTAGCTGGTCATAGACTCATAGGATTCAAAAGGAAAAGTGACAGCTTGTTTAAAAAATTAAGAGAAAGATTGTTATGCTATTGCTATTCTGCGTTGGAGAAATTTGTAGGGAGACACTATTTAATACATCATTATTTAGATACTTAAATTATTATTTAATATATATATAAATATTATTAATAATTAATATAATTTTATAATAATTTTTATTATTTTATATATATTAAATAATAATTTAAATATTTATAATGAATCGTATTCACTTAAAAATTACACATTTTTTAGAAGCAATCACTCGGGTTTTTGCCAATTTCTTAAAAGATAATACTAACAATATTATATGAGATTTAAAAAAAGACAACAAATATGTTGTATCGTAAAATTAAACATGGATTTGTGAAAAAATAAAAATAAAACTTATGACATTGCATAATGGTACAAAAGTAGTTGTGAGTTTTGATATATGTTAAAATATTATTTATATGGAATTAATCTTACTTAAATGCACAATTAACTATGTTTCAGAATGCTAATAGTTCTTTTCTAGGGTAGAATGTTGCAGAGAAATAAGATAGAGGGACATGTCTAGGTAATAATTAAATATTGATGTGATAAAACAGCTGGTACTAAATATTTTTTTTATTTTCCAGATCGTGAAACAGCTTTCCATACATCAGTTATACAAATCAATGCCATTTCATTTATGTATTGACCGAAGTCACAAAATTGGACTAAGAAGTCAGAGGACCTAATTATACTTATAGATACTTATATTTCACATACATTTTTAAGTCATTGAAATTTACATAACATTTTGGAAATGTGCTATAACTTTTTTTGAATTGTTCAAATTATGCACATTTTCACATTCTTAATTAAATAACTTATAAGAGAAAAATGATATATCTAGCTAGCTAGTTGTTCGATCAAATACAAGCTTGCACATACTAAGCCTGGTGGAGAGTTTTTTTTTTCCTACAAACTCATTGTACTTAACTAGAGTTTATTAAATTAATAAAATATTAACACATTATTAATATATTAGAAAACATAACATTTGCTTAATAAAAATTAATAAACTTAATGATGTATGAATATTTTATTAGCTTAATAGTAACAATTGATGGCACTTCAAGTCACTGCCACATAATACAAACAAGGGTATCTAGTATCTATGTTGAGTTGGGTGTGTACCTCATCGACAGAATCTGACTTCCCTTGGTGGTAATTTTTGGTAATCTCCAAGCAGTATAAAACACCTCCATCGGCATTCAGGGAACTGATTTTGACAGGGTTACTAGGTTTGCACATACTAAGCCTGGTGGAGAGTTTTTTTTTTCCTACAAACTCATTGTACTTAACTAGAGTTTATTAAATTAATAAAATATTAACACATTATTAATATATTAGAAAACATAACATTTGCTTAATAAAAATTAATAAACTTAATGATGTATGAATATTTTATTAGCTTAATAGTAACAATTGATGGCACTTCAAGTCACTGCCACATAATACAAACAAGGGTATCTAGTATCTATGTTGAGTTGGGTGTGTACCTCATCAACAGAATCTGACTTCCCTTGGTGGTAATTTTTGGTAATCTCCAAGCAGTATAAAACACCTCCATCGGCATTCAGGGAACTGATTTTGACAGGGTTACTAGGTGAAAAGAAGGAGGACCTCCAATTATTGATGAGCCCTTCATCCACTATCACAAAACCCTCAACATAGTCGAATCTCTGGCTCGCTGGTTTCCCATGCAGAGAGATGAGAAACTCCTGGTCCTTGCTAAAGGTTGAAAAATTGGAGTACAGCACTCGTATCCAACGAACCTGTTGAATATTTCGTAAAAAAAAAAACAATAATAAATTTTTAATATATATTATTGAATAATCACCACTCGTAATTTTCCTTAACTGATATTATCAGTTCGTTAACAGAAATAAATAAATTTG
Organism: Ormosia semicastrata; assembly: GCA_029884595.1. Lineage (NCBI taxonomy): Eukaryota > Viridiplantae > Streptophyta > Magnoliopsida > Fabales > Fabaceae > Ormosia > Ormosia semicastrata. The sequence goes on along the minus strand of JAQQTO010000046.1, from coordinate 6,361,668 downwards.
AGAGTGGCCCTGACAGGGGACACGTAAACGAGATTGCCAGCTTTATATATATTAGTAGAAGTAGGAGAGGAAAAATTTTTAATTACACATAAATGTAATATATTATTTTTACATATATTTAAAAAAATTAAAAAATATTTTTGTTATAAATAAATCTAATAAAATTTATTTTTTTAATTTTTTATATTTTGTGTATAACGTGTTATATTTATATACATAAAAAAATATCTCGAATGAGAGTACCCAAACCATCACCTCGAAAATGACCCTTTTTAGGTTTTGTGACTGATGTGAAGAAAGATTTGCAAGAAAAGACTTATCATGTGCCCCACGTAGCAACCAACGGAAGTCATCTTCAACTGACTTTTTGAAAACAAAAATGATAATACTCGTATATATTTGTTAAAATTGATTTGTTTTATCATATTAATTTATTTATTTATGTAAGTAATACTTAACGACAAAATATTAGTATGTGCGAGGTCATGAGTGTGAAACAAGTGGCGTACAAAGGGATGAAAATTACCAGTTTCATTTTTTATTATTTTTTTAAATTTTTTTACTTAAATTTTATTAAATAAAAAATAAATTATATGTTATTTATTATAAAAATTATAATTATTTTAATTTTATTTACTTGACAAAATTTAAAAAAAAGAACAAAAAAGATGATTAAAAAAAGGACAGATGATCCTTAAAAAAAATAAATTTCAGTGTATATGCGTGCGGAAGAAAAGCAGACAAAATAAGTACGTAGGACAGTAAGAGAGATACATCATACATACTCTGTGAGGAGCTGGTTCGAGAGCAATTCTAGCCCTTGTGATGATTCCAAATTGTCCAAGACCACCAAGTACTGCATGGAACAACTCTGAGTTAAGCTCTTCTGAACACGTCAACAGCTCACCCTTTCCTGTTGCAGTAGTACACATAAGCATAGTAATAAGTTATAGGAGTACTAATTAACGACGCTCGTACCAATATCAAAAAAACAAGAACGACAAAAGAATTTTACACTCCATGCCATGATGGCAAATGAGTGCGACATTATTATTTAATTAGTGAGAACTTTTTCTTGTGGGGAACACTTGGTTAGCACGAACATTATTTTTTTATAAAATTAACAAAATTGACAACAATTAATGGCATTAAATAATTGAAAATGATGTATAATGAACTTGTTCAAGAGAAATCAAAATGTTGAGAAATATAGAAAAATGAAAAGAAATGCAAAAGTAAATAATACAGATGCAAAAGAAATTGAGAGATGTGGTGATTGCAAGCATATATAGTAGTATTACAGAATGAGTGAATGCAAAGGAAGAAGAATAATGTTAAGGATGAACCTGTAACGACATCGAGCTCATAAACATTGGTGATCTGAGGACCGTGATTGAAGGTCTGTCCACTAATCCCAGCGTTGGATAGGGTTCCACCCACAGACAAATACAAGTAATCGGTCCAGGACATGGGTGCCAGCCCATACTCAAGTGTTGCACTCAACACCTCTATCCACAACTCCCCACCCCACACGTCCACATACATTTCTTTCTCCCACACTCTCACTCGTGCTTCTCCACTACCCTTCTCCATTTCAATCACCACTCCTTTCATCCTTGTCTCTTTTATCAGAGCTTGCCCATTTATGGAGTGCCCGTGCCCTCTCGCCGACACCGCGAAACCACCGCCATAATACGCCGCTTGGACCAGCCGAGCCACGTCCTCATCTGATCCAGGGTGCAGAACCGCTAAAGCCTCCCCTCTGCTCAACCTCCCAAAATCCACCGAAGCTGCTTCCACTTCTGACTTTTCCACGCTCAGTTGACCCTCAAGTCCTACACGGAGGAGCTCCGTTGGGACCACCGTCAACCCAACTGTTACTATTAAACGGCATATAGCGAATGTCAACAGAAGAAGCTTGTTGTTGTTGTTGTTGACAGCCATTGAATCAATCTTTTCTTGTTCTGCAGGTGCAGGGTTTCATTCAAGTCAAGATTAATTAATAAACAAACCCAAACTAGCCTACGTGTGAGTGGCGTACGATAGAAACACACGAATGAATATGAATATGCATATATACATGTATGTACGACGAGGAGTTATAGGGTGCGGTGGTGGATAAGAAAAAAGGAAGAATGTTGGGAAGGTGCAGAGAAGAGAACAAAATCTTGGAGCAGCGTTGTGTGGAGTCGTGGGTTAACGTAAGCAGGATTTCGCTTTAAAGATTTTGTACGCAACATGCAGAAACATAAAGATTCTCCTCTGCTCCTCGATCTCACTTTCTTCGTTAATTTTGGTGGATCTATATATAACTATAAGAAAACATATAAAGAAAGAAACAAATGCAAGGAGGAATTGAAGGAGTACTCTTATTCTTAAACTATTGCCTATTACTGTATAGGAGTATCTCAGAAAGAAATAATAAGGGTGTGGCGTGAAAGTGTGAAACAGAAACTGCGTGCGTGCGTGCTGTGAATTGTTATCAACGCCGAGTCTGAGTAATTACTGTGTGTCTAGGATTTTAGGTACACGCTCTGAATTTATAGGACAGACAAGTCACAAGCACGAGAAACTGAGGCTGAGGCTGAAGCCCAGAGTAAAGGCTCGTGGATCTTCACGTGAGAGGACACGTGCCTGATTGTGGAAATAGTACATTTGTTGGGCCCTTGTTTTTCTTTCTAGTGTTCAAGTTCTAGCGTTGTAAGTGCCAAACCGCGAAATCTAAGTAAAATGGCAAGTACGCGGCAGTAGTTTCTGAATGACAACAGAGATAGGGGAAATAATAAGAAATAAAAGAAAGTAGACGGTGTAATTCAACAATACTATATATACATACGTCATTTTATATTATATAATTTTTATTACTTAATTATAGTTGATTTACTTTATTTTTTGTAAATTTATATTTTAATTCTGTCACTTTAATAAATATAAAGAGAGGTGACTTATAACAAATGTATATCAAACATTTTTCAGGTGTAATTATCTACTCTACTGGGTTTGTCCTTATGAGAGGAGCTCGGAGGGTCCATGTATGGATACGGAGGATCTTAGTGGGGACACCATCGAAGGATGGTTCACGTGGGTGCAGAGACTGGGTTGATCCTTGTCAAGCTCATATGCAAATGCAAAGGAAAAACCAACCCAACGCACATTCTCTCTCCTCTTCTATGCTCTTTCTTTCCTTTTCCTCTCTTAATTATTGTTAGTTTAATTAGGCACTTATAGCAGTCATCAACACTCAACAGACGCAGATGTTTATGTCTGATGTGCTAGCTGTATATAAATCATAAGGTCATAATCACTGAATTATGTTTCCATTTCAAATGAAGCTTAGCTATCCCCAACTCTCAAGGGTCCAAAAATAAGAAAATCGCATAATCTAAAGCTTAGATTGCATGGGGGTACGTAGTTATAGAGTTTATTTACTATTTATGAACTATATTTTTTTTATTAAAGCTCTACCCACGACAATCACAAAGAGCAAGTGGATGTTTGGAGATTAATTTAATCTGCATTACGCATGCTAAACGCCTAGTGGTTGTAGCTGTTGGTGGGTGCTAATCATCAAACCCTCATCCAAGTTTGGTTCTATGCCAATTCCAAATTACCATACTCTGAGAAATAAAATTCAAAAACAGCTTCTATCCAATGCATTCAATATATATATATATATTACAATTATTATAATGTAATTTATTTTAAGATACAACATATTATCATAGTTTTTATTTATTTAATTACTATTTCATAATTAACTTTATTGTTTTATAGCAATTTACTTATTTAATGTTTAGCTAGTATTATTTACCAAAAAATATGTTTGGTATTTACAGGCGACTGCATGCACATAAATGGCCTTCATCTCTTGTCACCAGAAATAATTACTAAATGGAGGAAAGATAGGTTTTATTAATAAGTTTCAATTTCCAATCCCAATAAATATATTTTAAGACTTTTGGAGTTTTTTTTATTACTAGATATTTTCACATATTTAACTCATTTATACTATTTATATAATTAATTTCTATTTGATTGTGAGAGCATAAAAATTATATAATTTATCCATAATAATTACTTTCATGAGATTTAAACTCACATCCTAATTTTAAGGGAGTTGAGGCGAATTACTTACCACATCAATCATCCATTTGTAAGTACTTTTGGAGTATTCGGAAACTCAAACAAACGTTCTAAAATTCTTCCCAGCAATGATAAGACATGACGAGGTAGTGTAAGACAATTCTAAATATGTTCTGATTCTTGCCGACTGCATCAATAAGGGAGATCATTCTTCATCTCCATTCTCACAAAAGACCCTATACGAAATGAATAGTAATATATATGGGGAGAATGTTGAAAATTCAAGCGTGAGTATTGAAATTTTATATTAGTAAAGAATGAGTTCAGTGAAAAGTATATAAGTGGGAAGACTCATAGACTCATTATCTTAAGGTTTTGGGTCAATATATGACGTCAGACTCACTATTATGATTTCTCACTTAACCCATTGATAGAGATCTCCCCTGCTTATAGACTCCCCCCTATGGTCCAACAAGTGCTATCAGAGTCAATGGTTCATTTGAGCTGAGTATTTAGAGACGGTGATTGGTACTCGGGTTCAGTCCAAACCCATGTTGTGGAGCACATTATCAAGACTTGAGTATTGGTTGGTAATCCTGTGAATACTCGGAATAGCTTTCGCTTGAGGAGGAGCATACTAATGTTGGGACTCACACTTGAGGGGGAGAATGTTAGAAATTCAAGTGTGAGTGTTAAAGTCTCACATTGATAAAGAATAGGTTAAGTGAAGAGTATATAAGTGAGAATACACATAGACTCATTGTCTTAAGATTTTGGATCAAGAATGGGTTAAGTGAAGAGTATATAAGTGAGCATACTATTGATAGAGATCCTCCTGCTTATACTCCCCCTGTGGCCCAACAGAAAATTGTACCAAAAATAAATATATATGAGAACTTCTCTTCATCAAATATTGATATTATTTTTTAATAACAATATTTTACTTGCATTTTCCAGGACTAATTATTTGAGCACATCAATTATTAATGTCTCCATATGTGTGTTCATGAGATTTGTGGTTGCTACCGCAAGTGCACGGATTGCTCAAGTAATACAGATATAAAGTAAAAGTTTATTCCTACGAAGATAATTAGTTATAAAGTTAAGTACCAACCAATAGTTTAATCAACTCTAGTCAAGGACATAAAAATAGGAAAGCAATAAACTAAACTAAATCTAATCTATAAAAGCAATAAACATAAACGGTTAGGTTTCAGGAAATCATCATTCACCCTCTAAATCTACCAACAATATGCAATCCTCCTCATAAACATAAATGCACTGATTAGGTTAGCTTGAGAATCTGATGTAGTCAAAAGCCTATGTCTAGGTCAATCAACCATGGTTTCATTTACCCAGCTTACTAAATTTCCTTGAGAACCAATGCAAACTCCACTCATGAACGATTTATTCTCAATCACACACTATACATGGCTAAAAGGTATATTTCTATCCAATTAGCGAATCAACTCATCCAAACCAATTGAACTCGCCGAAAATGTATTAACCATACCATATCCATATTACAAATCCCTATATCTAGTTCATTTGCAAATATTAGGATCATGCAACTGGTGATCAGCCAACCACAAGTATTAAACATAGATAATGATTGAATAATAATCAAATATCCACACAAACTCAGAGAAGAACACATCATTAATATATATAAACGGATCCAAAGTATTCCTAAACATAGCTCAACTATACAATAGATAAAGAAGAGAAGAGAGAAAGGGAAAAAGAGAAAAAAAAAAAAGCTCATTGATTTGTCTCTGAAGCTTGAATCCTCCTTCAACCTTGTTCCTGACCTCCAATCCACCATCAATGGAGATCTAGCTAAACTAACTAATTACCTAAAACTAACTAAAACAACCTAAAACTAAGAAAACTACAAAGAACAGAAAATGAAAATTGCCAAAATGGCTAGAACACAGAAAAATGAGAGAAAACTATTTATAGGCTCAGCTGCCGCCAGCGCGCCGCGACCCCCACATATGCTCACCGCGACACCCACTTAATCTGGGCCACGGTTCTTTTGCCTCGGGTCCAAGTATGGCATTCTGATGATGCCTCTCAGTGCCGCGACGCTTAACACCTTGCGCCGTGGCGATGACTACTGAAATAGAGAATTTGGCTTCCTCTTCCTCTTTAAGCTCAATTGCTCCACATTTAACCTTGTTTGGAACCCTTCCTATCATAGAGAAAATATCAAATCAATAACAATTATAAATCTACTTAATCAATGATCATTAAAGCACAATTTGCTATAAAACATATAAGAAAAGCTTAGAATCAGAATATAACAAATATAAACACAAAATCCTCTAAATATGGATTATAAATAAGTACTAAGCATTTATTCTAGTACAAAGATAGAGTATAAATAATTATATTTTATGGAGTTATCAATTTACTATATCCGGTTACAATATTTTTTAAATAATATTCTTATTATTTAATAAAAAATATTAAATAATAAAATAAATATATTTAATATCTTAAGAATATAAAAATTATTTAATTTTTTTTATTTAATAAATAAAAAGATTATTATAATGATTGATTAGGAAGATTTAAAATTATCCATCCTCTTATTGCTCTTGGCCTCTTGCCCATAGTTCATGATTATTATTTTTTTTGTATATTATAATTGTTCACATAATTTTAGGTTAGACCAATAATTTTTTAAAAGTTCATCTCAAAATGATAAGTCTAAGATTTAAACCTAAATATTATAAGTAAAGTTCATTTAAAGTTTCAACCGGATTTTATGATGACCAACTAGGATGGGGTATAATTCTTGACCAATTATGGTTAGGTATAATTCGTGGTTATTCTGGATGCACTACACGTCATCCTAAATATGCCTGTCAAAATTGATTTAGTGATCATGTATAACATGTTGAATAGAAAAAAGGAAGACTGTGTGAAAATAAATAACGTACGGAATAAAAACAAATTTCTTTTTAATTTTCACGTATTCAACTAATTAAATTCTAAATGAAGCTTATTAGCACACTGGATCAGCGTATAATCATTAATTCAACTTCATTAACTACACGCATATATGATTTTTTTTGTTACACACGTATATATGATTTTATTCAACACAACGTCTAAACTTTTGAATCACTTTGATGTTTCTTAAACACAAACAACTTTCTTAAAAGTAGGAAGTTGCCCGTTTATGTTTATAACTGCTTCTCAAAATTCCTATATTTATTTCTCGTTTAACTTCATGTTGTATAAACAAGTCTGAGTGTAGCGGGGTTTTCCTCTTTCAAAGATAATAAGTAAGCTGTAAGTATATTACTGGAAATCTTCTCTACAGCTAATGGTATATAATTTGTTTTAGAATGTGATAATCTTCCATCCCTTTTTTTTTTTTTAAAGGTGAGTATAAAAATTTAAAAATATAAAATGATTAAAAGTTAAATGTATGCTCCAGCAAAAGGTATACTATACCATAACTTGAAGGTTAATTATTGACGAATATATATAAGAATAATAGACTCCTCCGACCAGGCTTCTCCTCCGACCAGGCTTTGTCCAGAGAATAGCATATATAAAATTGGCATTTTCTTTACCCTTTCTGCTTAAAACTCACAATCAGTCTTGTCATGTCGATAGGAAATATATCCAACAATCTTTCGTACCATACAAATACAGTATGTTGCTGCGTCTGCTCCTGTGAACAATGCCGCAAGATTTCCATCGTAAACAGTTTATAACAAAGCTACAAGAAACAAATCCTACTAGAGATGTGGTTCAATAATTAAATGGAAAAATATTATCATACATTTTTAAAGAGGTGTACATATTATTGATATTTTTTAAAAATATTAAATTTAATAAAAAATAAATATAATAAATAATATTATGAAAAATATAAATATATATATATATATTATAATTAAATCATATTATATATTACAAAAATAATATTTACACGCACATAAATTTACACTATTCCTATATCACTTATTTTTTAAATAAAAAAATACATTATAACACATTATTTATTTATTTTTTAATTTTAATATTCTTATCATTAATAATATATATACATATTTTTATATTCCTTCTAATATTATTTATTATATTTATTTTTTTATCACTTTTTTTATTAAATCTGATACCCTTAAAAAATATTAACAATATATACTTTTTTAAAAATATATATGATAATATTTTTCCTTTATCTTTATTTTCTCAAACAAACAAAGTTTAAAATTTGCGTAGATATTTTGGTGTACAAAAATAATTACTATATATATTATGAACTGGTATCGGAGTCCCCATGGTTGATTGACTTGATTTTTCTGTTATCCTATATATCTCTTCAAATGCTCAGTTACGTTATATACTGCAATCATAATTTTTATATTATTTTTTTATATCACCTTTTATATTATTTGTTATATCATTAATTATATTATTATTATTATTATTATTTTCACTTAATTATAATCATTAAAAATAGTGTGTAAAATGATATTAGTTAAAAAATATGAATAAATATCATTTTTCTTATACACTGCTAGTTATTCCTATAAGTTTATCAAGGGCAACATGTTCCTTTTCATCTTATCTTTTGGTCAGAAATAAACATGGGTAAAATCTATCTCGAGATATTCTGTAAAGATCTTGTGGCCTTTTAGCATTGAAAGGAACAAGCTGATCTTGTTAGTCATTTTTTGCAAGTGGCCAATTTGCAGATTTTTTGCTAGTGATTATTGGATAGAAACTTCCTAAAGCACTTAAATTAATGTTTAATATGCGCAAAGGTATTATGAGTTATAGTAGAAATCTGCATATTTTAAAAGAATACTCTTACATATGTAAAATATTGATTTAAATATTTATAATAAGAAGTTTCCAACCGAGGAATTTTTCAATTTTATGCAACTTTACTTTCTATATGGATAATTGTTTTCCTCTGCATTTAATCCATGTTCTGGAGTAACTATTCATTTCGTTTGTTCTTTCATATATAAAGATAATAAGAGATAATATTGTTTTATAAAATTTTTCAAGTAAGTCCTAAATTCTCATATTTACCGTACCGACATATTCATTTCTATATTTCGACTCCCCCTTCCCCCCCAAAAAAAAAAAGAAGATACACCTTAGCGTCGCATCTTGCAATTCAAGATTAATTGAGCCTATGCAAGAAATTTTTTTATTCCATGTATAATAATACTAGATAAGTGGATTTAGCACTAAACAAAGCAATGGAGAAAAAATTTAAATAATTATTTTTCAAATTGTAGAGAATAAATAAAAAGAATGATAAATAAAGTGAAGAAATTATGTATTAAATGGAGAATACATTAGAAAGCTACGAAAAAATAGAAAACACCATAAATTTTATTATTTATGAATTATTTTTCAAAAAATAGTAAATGGTAAAATGACATGTTTGTGTTTATTCAAATTAATTTAAATATAATAATATGAAATGATTAAAAATGTTTTAAAAACTTTTCTGCAAACTATAAAGATAAAAATCCATATGAAAATCTAGCAATAGTAGAAATGTAGTGTAGTATCTACTAACATTTTAAATAGTGCGTTCTGCATTGTTACAGTGATTAAAGAGTGTGATTAATATTGACTACCAGCGGACGAGGATTTGTTACAGTGATTAATATTGTATTGTTACAAAGTATAAAGAGTATGCCAGGAATTTGATCACTGATAATGTACTCTTACCCTTTTATTTGTTTCTCTTTCCCTTCTTATGAGACTCCATGTGAGGCATCTTTTGGCCTTACCTTAGTGGTGAAGTCTTCGCCTACGCCTGTCACTAAAAAAAATGTCATGCTTCAATTGTGAAGGGTACTGTTATACGTTTTCTTTTTATGTATTTGGCAATATAATTCATCTTGTTGAATTATTTTCCATTAATTTATGAAAATGCAACAATAATGAAAAGAATATAACGACTCATGGTTAATGCTGCCCAGTACTTACAGTGTATATAAATATGACAGGGAGTTTTCTCTTTCTGTTTCTCTTTTATTTATTTAATTTAATAATTGCTGTGGGGAGGAAGGACTTTAGGTCTAAGGTCTTTGCATGCATACACGTGTTCTCTCTCTAAACATTGCAATATTTGTACATCTATTAGTTGTAATAAAGTTAATTAATGGTCTCTGTATAAAATATATATATATATATATATAATCTCTATATCTTTTCCATGATACTTGTTTCAATGCATTTTAGTTAGAATCTATCTTTTGAGTTAAAAGCCCATTTTTGTGACTAAACTTTTTCTCTTTCTCAGCAAAGCAAATGCAAAATGCCACTTTTAACACGAAGCCCCTCAAGCAGCAAGTGCCATGCAACAACTTATTAACGTGCCAAAGTACAAAGAAGAATCAGCTTCTTTTTCTTCCCTTTAAGCCAATTAATTATTCCCTACTGAAATTAGGTTCTTCCACTTTTTACATTTTACTTTTGTTTTGTTTATTAAGGTAGGCTTGCTTTTTCTTGAGTCCCATAGTGAGTCGTGACTCAAGAGATCCGGCCACATAGGCTTTAGAAATTTTTTAAAATGAAATGTCTGATGCACCCGGAATATATGGAGATAGTTTAAAAAAAAACCTATTGTTTTATGCTTTTCATGCCATTTACAGCTCAGTTCCAAGTGCCCTACGAAGAATCCTTGTGTGGTTGTTGTGTTGACATTTTTAAAATTTATTATAGTTCCTATATATCTTATCAGTATATCCACCGTAGATATATTATTTATGCAAGTATATGTTGTGTTGTATGCTTGGTGTTTTCCCTTTTTTTTTTTAAATGAAAAAAATATATAAGGTTACTTTTTCTTATCATAATATTTGTATAAGGATTCATCTCTGTACAAGATCTATGCAAGATCTATGCATATATGAAATGATCATAACTAATTTTTTTATCAAAATTATTAAAAAAAAATCATTTCACCGAAAGTTGTTTTTAGATTCGTGGGTATAAGTGTTATCAAAAGGGGAAGTTTTATCTAGCTATCAGAAATTAAACTTTTTTTTTCTTGAATCAAGTAATTAAACTTCTAAATATGAAGCTGGAAGGGATAAATCGTAACAATGTAATAAATGAAAAAGATAAGCCCCTGGTACTTTGGTTTCTTTCCAACCCGGCAGGAGCATATATTATAATTAGCCAGCTGATCTTCTTCATTAATTACATAATTCGAGAGATTCACAAATTTGAAATTAGTACTGAAAATCATCCGGTCCAACTACAAGTACTATGGTTTCTTTATTTGTTATGATTGCTTTGTCCCATGAAAAAGTGCGGAAGACAATTTGGCAAGTTTTTACTCTTTCGGCTGGTTAGATTCATTTTTTTTCCTGTCTCATATTTTTAATTAAATAAAAATTTTGATAATTAAGAGATAAATTATTATTAATTAAAAAAGTTGTTATTGAATTATTATCAACATTTAATTAAAAGAATGCAAAAGGGGAAAAAAGAAGAACAAAAGAGATTATTCCTCTTCCTGCACCATTGAATACGAGCTACTACTTTGCCTCACATTTCTTACAAGTTTTGGTGATGAAGATTTACATCCGCTCTCAAAAACATTTCAAAATACTTGATTCTATCTACCCACCCACTTAATATTACTTTAGTGTAAAAATATTAAGCAAAATAATTTTAAATTTACTTTATTAATATATGTGAATCTATTACATATACATATGTATTATATATGTATAAGTATATAAAAAGGACAAGGTGGGTTGACATAGAACCTGTACCCAAACAATCTTGTGAAAGCAAAGGACCCTAACCAGTCCCTAATCTTGCGGGGCCTTAAAAACAGTGGCCGCGTGCGGGTGTGTGGATATTGCCATCCCTAATAAGTCTTCACATGGGAGAGACGCTAGAGTATTTCCATGTGCGAGAAACAAAAACATGCATGTCCGTCCAAGTGAAAAGGAAAATGATGTTGTAGTATATGCGCAATAATCAATCAGCTGGTGTCATCATGCCATTATATAATTATGAACCACGATCATACCAGAGCTACATGGCTCTAATTATGTGTCTATAACTCTTCATGTACGTACCTTAGCGGTGGTCATTGGACTCCTTGATGACGACTGAAGAGCTTCACGTTAATCAGCTATGATGGTCCATCGGTTGAAAACGATGTAAGGTATTTGTAAAGATACCCTAGCACTTAAGTAAATCTGAAAACGAAGATAAAAATATATATAAGTGTAGGCAAAGAAATTCATATACATGGTTAAAATTTATATGTGGGTTAAAAATTTTAAGATACTTAAATAGAAGGTGATACTCTAAGATCTATGATAATGTGTCGTACAAATGCTATTGAATTTAGGGTCAATAAAAATATTGTTGGATTAAATGTTTCATGTTATGGCCTTATAACTTATCTTATTAATTTAATAAGTAATTAAATTAAGTTAATGATTAAACTCTTATTGAGTAAAAGAAAAAGAATAATTTTGTAATTATAGTAACTATCACCTTGATGAAAGTTAATAGTATTTAAAAATAATTTTTGTGTAAAACTCAAAGTCTTATATCTTAGTCGTAAATGATTTTTTCTTCCATCATCATCATTAAAGCAAAAAAAGAGAATAAAAAAAACAAATGAATAGAAAGTGAGTTTTGAGATCTATCTAATACTCTTGAAATATAATTTATTCTTATTCATAGATTAAGATTAGTATCTTTATATATTCTTATTTATGAAAAAAATGAATTCTAAGATCTTTATATTTTAATGATAATTTTTTATATTAAGATTATTAGAAAAATACAAATTAACATATGGTATCAGAATAAAATTATAAAATTTATGATTCTCCATTAGTAATGACAGTTTTTTTAATTTATATAAATCTTAATTGTGAAAATTAAAATTTTATTATTATGCTATTTCGTTGTACTGTGTAAATTAATTTTACCATTAAATGCTATTTTACTGTTGTATGCTATTCTCCATTGCGTCGCATTGCCTCATTTGACAAAGTAAAAAAAGTTGGACCACGAGGATGTAGCAGGGCTTACGCTGCAATGGGTGGCGGATAAAGGATTGTTTTTCGTAAATCTATGAAATCAATGGAAAGCAATTACTGTTTGATAGTATTAAGTGATTTTTATGATTCAACGTAAAGCAAATACTGTTTGATGGTATTACGTAAATCAATATTATTGATTCTAATAGTATTTGAATTTTATGTATAATATTATTAATTTTTTATGATATTATGTGAGATTTATTAATCACTAAAGTTATCAAATTTTTAAGTTGATCTAATTTTAAATTGTATGAAATTTATTTTTTTAATTACCCATATAATAGATATTATGCATGACATTACGACTATTTGTGTAAGGAAAAATTGAAATTCATTGTTATAAGACATTTATGGATCGTCCAAAAGTTGATTAGTTATCTTTATAATAAATAGACATAATTGTTGGTAGTGTAAGTGCAATATTAGTTTTATTTATATATTTAAAGATAATTAATATTCTTAATTAGTGTATATATCATTGACAAATAATGTTAAATTTATTAGCATCATTATGTTTGTTATTGTATGTTGATGTATCACCTAAACCACTACAAGAAATTAGGAAAATAGCGAGGGAAAATTCCCTCGCTAATCCCTCTCTAATCCCTCGCTAATATTATCAGCGAGGGATTAGAGAGGGATTAGCGAGAGAATTTTTTCTCGCTTTTTTTTCATCGCTAATTAGCGAGGGAAATTATTCCCTCTCTAATCCGTCTCTAGAAAATTTATTTCCCTCGCTAATTCCTTTCTAATCCCTCGCTAATATTCCCTCGCAAAATGGCGATGGAATTTCCCTCGCTATTCGTTCGCTAAATTATTTACCAATTTTTTCAATTTCCCTCGCTATTCCCTCGCTATTCTCTCTCTATTAAATCCGTCTCTATTCCCTCGCTAATCCCTCTCTAAATTCCCTCGCTAATCAGTCGCTAATGTCTTGTAGTACTCAATCGCTAATTCCTCGCTAAATTTTCCCTCGCCATTAACCTCGCTAATCCCTCGCAATTTCCTCGCTAATCCCTCGCTAATATTTTACTCGCTATTCCCTCGCTAATCCCTCGTTATATACAGTGTGAGTTTTCTGTCGCTAATCCCTCGCTAATGAGCTAATTTTTTTTAATAACTTGTTTATATATATAACTTTCTCTAAAACCTGCATATCAAACCACAATCAAACAAATAGAAATCTAGCAAACAACAATCCAATAATTATAAAATGCTGCAACAAAAAACTTATAAAAAATAATCCAATAATATAGTTAAAAGTTATTATACAAATAATCAATCAATCAATATAGTTGAAAGTTATACAAATGTAACAATACGAATAAAAAATGACAATCAGTCTAAATTATCTTCGTCTTCGTCTTCCTCTCGACTCTCCCTGCCTAAATCTTGCGATGGTGGTTGTGGAGCAATATTTGTTGATCCGATCTTAGATAGAAACGATTGGAAGGGCGCCAACATAGGGACAAGTTGACTCTGGACAAACGAAGCCATCGCTGCAGCCACTGCTGTGTTTACAGCTTCAGATATGTCTTGTGTCAACGGTGTAGAGTGGGAAGGACCCGCAACCGAGGAGGATGAAGCTGGCATGGTGTTATTACCAATGTGTAAGCTGTTACCTATGCCATGCACACGTCCCTTCTTGTTAGGACCCGCCGCATCCAACCAGATCTCTGGGTCAACCATAGGGTGAGAGGAAGAGTTTTCTCCATACTTTTCTGTCATTGCGGTGTCATATGACTCCTAAAAATAACAAAACAAGAAAAATATTAACAAAAAAATGAACAATCTAAAATATATATGACTTTTGAATAAGAACAAGACACTTACAATAAAATTCCTCGAGCGCTCAGAAACATAGCTTCCGTCTTTCTTCTTATGAACTTTTGCATACAGATCTCTGTAAGAAACCGAATGCTTTAACTCTGCCTCTTGTAATCCCATATGGAAGAATATTATATAAGAAACACTCATACACGTAAGGCAATCCCTCTAAAATACTATGTCATACTCAAGATAGGCAAATAACTCAAGTAATTACAACATGTTCATATACAGATGCTTATCATTAAAACTTTAAATGCGGAAGTTATATTACCATCTTGCTTTTGTGTTGACCAAAGCTTATCAACCCGCCTGTATGCTTCAAGGCATCAGGCATGGCTGCCCTGTTCCTTCGGGTAGCTGCAGACCTCGTCATCCATTTATCTGTCAGCCAAATGTCGACCAGGCCATCCCACACTTCTGTCCTCATTCCTCTGGGCCCATGGCCCTTAATATCAGCCAAGTTGTTTGAATTTGCCCTCTCAAAGGCCTTATCTCGTGCTTTGTTCAAATGGTCTGGATAACGGTCCAAGATAGTCCATTCCCAGACAGTTCTCGCCATGCCGCGATCAGCATCAGATGTGAACCGATGCTTAGCCTACACAAAGGATATGTATGTATATTTATTTTAAAATAAACGTATAATATATAATTCTATAAACACAATTACTTACCATGAAGTCGGTAAATAGTATTTCCTTCATCTCAGCTGGATAACCTCGCCACGTACTAGCCGGAATAGGCATCCGTGTAATGACATTGTACATAATGTCACGTGTCACCCTCGACGGTAGAAACCTTCTCCTGTAAGTATAATAAGATAATGTTAGTTATCTGAAAGTAAATACATGTAATAAAAGATGATATGTCACTAGTACTTACGGTTCAGGGACAGGCACCACATATATAAGTTCCCTACTATCTGTTTCTACATTTGATTCTCCACATAAAGGCACCACATTCGGGCTACTAGTGGGTGGGTCAGCAGGGGTGGCATAGAAATCGTTGGGGTCGACGCGGGGTGGGACGAAGTCGATGCGCCTCCAATGGTCAATGGACTAGACGTTGGTAGGGCCGCACCGGTCGATGGGCCGATGGTCGAAGTTGCACCTAATATAATTATACATAAAAAACACATATATATTACATTTATATAAACTATGAGTTAATAATAATTAAAAAATTATCCTATAGGTATACCCGGAGAGAGGAGAATGTCAGACTTGATGGAGAATCATAGGTAGATACAACATTACGGCCTCTCCCACGACTGCGTCCAACACCTCTACCTCGAATGGTCATGATGGATATGTGCACAAGGAAACATAATGAAATATGACTCCATTTAAACAACTATATGTCAATAAAAAGCTCAAAATATAATAATGATAATCTAGTGTAAATACTATTAACGAAATTTATTGAACAAGCTTCAATTTTAACTACTTGAGTCTGAAGCAAAAGATTCCTCATCTTCATCTGAGAATTCATTAATTTCATTATTTTCGTTGTCATCAATGAACTCATCATCAACCAGATCGTCCATTGGATAATGTATATCACGTATGTTAACTTCTTCCATTTGGACATGTGCATCAAACAAGGAGACTGCTTCATCATCTATCACAGGATTGTGTGTTCCAAGGGATCCATTATATTGGTAATAATCAGTGGCAGTTAAGTCATTCAATTCATCACCTTCCTCATTCAATGTCTCAGCCACGAAGAGTTTTGCTCTGACCTTGCAAGCTGCCCACCATTCACCATTAGCTCTATTCCCGCTTTGTGGGTATCTTGTATAGTACACTTGTTGTGCTTGTTCGGCTAAGACGAATAGCTCATTTGAGTGAAGTCTTGATTTATGCTTGATGTCAACCAACCCATATCTTTCATCAACATTGACTCCATTTATCGGGTCAAACCAATGACATTGTAAAAGAAATACTTTGTTCTGATTTCCTACATATGACAATTCCAATATATCTTCAATTATGTCATAATAGTCGAAGTCATTCTCACCATATATACTACCTCTGACATATACGCCACTATTCATGGTAGCTTTATTTTGTCCGTACACCTTGTTATGAAATCTGTACCCATAAACTATTAGGCCACAGTAAGAAGTCACGGACTTGGATGGACCGTAACTTATCTCTCGTATCATTTGATCCTCGACTTGGCCTATATTAACCTGTATCATTACATAGACAATGGATAGTTGTAACATCTAGCATAATGCACATTGAATTTAATATGATAGATCACTATTATGGATAAAAGGACTCACTAGATGTTTTAGCCACCTACTGAAGTCCTTATCTCGAGCTTCTAATATTTGATCATCAGTTATATTGGGATCTGTATCTCTTAACGAATCCTCAAATTGTTTAATCAATACAATAATTAATATTTAGCATAAATTTAGCACATTAATGATAAATTCATTAGATAGAGAGTAAACTTACTGGAGAAAAGGTTCTACTTCTCCACAATTTACAAGCACATATGTCTCAGCAATCTGAAGTTCCACATCCGTCAAGAATCTATTTCGACCTCTCCCGACAAGATGACATGGATGTTTAAAAACAGACAACCGTTCATTAATTGCATCTTCCCCACCGTCGTCATTCCAAGGAACTTGAGTGCGCCTGGTCTATAGGTGGGGATCGAAATACATGGAAGCAAAATTAGAAATTTCTTCTACAATATACGCTTCATAAATAGATCCTTCAACTTTCGCCTTATTTCGGACCTTTCTTTTCAAGTACAGCATACACCTCTCAAAGGGGTACATCCACCTGTAATGCACTGGTCCTCCAACCTTAGCTTCATAAGGGAGATGCATGACTAGATGTTCCATCACGTCAAAGAATGCTGGAGGGAAAATCTTCTCTAACTTGCAAATTGTTTCAATGATAGAAAGCTCTGCATTCTCAATGGTGGAAGCACGAATTTCAGTTGCGCAAACTTCTTTAAAGAACAAGCTTAGTTCTGTTAACGGTCCCCATATAGGTTTTGGCAAGATATCACGAAATGCTAGAGGAATTAACCTTTGCATAAAAACATGACAATCGTGACTTTTCATTCCATATATCTTCCCGCCGTCTACATTGATGCAACGTGCGATATTCGACGCATACCCATCAGGAAATTTCAACTGTTTTATCCACTCACACACCATCCTTCTTTTATTGGCATCCAAGACATACGTCGCCTTTGGTTTTTTACACTTGTCATTGTCAACTATTAGCTCCAAGGTAGGACGTTTGCATATTATCTTCAAATCTTCTCTTGCATTTGCATTGTCTTTTGTCTTGCCCTTTATGTCCATGACAGTGTTGAAGATATTATCAAACACGTTCTTCTCAACATGCATAGCATCTAAATTATGTCGTATTAGATTAGTCGACCAATAAGGCAATTCCCAGAATATACTCTTCTTCACCCAATTGTGGTGTATACAAAAGCCATCTTATTTTTGTTTACCTGAATTCAAGCCAAAAATGATTTCCTTAAGTTGAGTCATTCTATTGAAGACATCTATCCCACTCAGGCATTGCGGTGGATTCGATTTTTCCACTGTTGATCTCTTAAAAGAGTTTTGATCACGGTGAAATGGATGATCAAAAGGCAAAAATTGACAATGACAATCAAACCAACAACATTTCCTACCGTGCTTCAACACAAATGACTTACTGTGATTCATACAAAGCGGACAAGAAAGTTTTCCATGAGTGCTCCACCCAGATAGCATTCCATAGGCTGAAAAGTTACTTATTGTCCACAACAAAGCCACTTTCATATCGAAATTTTACTTCTTCCAGGCATCATAAGTTTGCACCCCAACATCCCACAATATCTTCAGATCGTCAATTAGGGGTCTAAGATAGACATCTAAATTTTTACCAGGTGACTTTGGTCCAAGAATCACAAGAGTGAGGAATATGTATTCCCTTCTCATACACATACTTGGAGGTAGATTGTACGGTGTGACAAAAACAGGCCAACATGAATATGGTGTGGTTGAACTGCTGAATGGATTAAAACCGTCTGTACACAGGCCAAGCCTAACATTTCGAGCGTCTAGGGCAAATGTAGGATGGGTAGCGTCAAATCGTTTCCAAGCCTCGATCACCGGTGCCTGCGATCACCGATTCATCTTGACGCACTCCATCCGCATGCCAAGTCATATACTGTGCAGTGTTTTTTGACATAAACAGACGTTGGAGTCTTGGTATAATGGGAAAATATCGCAACACTGAGTGCGGCACATCCTTCTCATTCGATGAATGTCCCGCCTTCGGTTTGAATCGTGGGTGTCCACATACTAAGCAAACTGAGTAGAGTCTCTTATCACTGTATTCTTTGTAATACAACATGCACTGATTAAGACACGCATCTATCTTCTTATTTCCTAATCCTAACTCACGAACCATTCTCTTCGATTTGTAGAAGTTTTCGGGTAACCTTTCAGGCTCTGGAAGCATGCTCTTAATTATGACAATCATTCTATCATAACAACTCTCACTCATGTTAAACTCTGACTTCAAGTTCAAAACTTGAGTTACAGCTGACAATTTCGTGTGTTTATGGCAACCATCCCATAAAGGTTCGTCAGCGTCTCGTAGCAAGTCATAAAACTTCGCAGCTGACGCATTTGGATCCTTTTCTAAATCTTGAGCCTATGGATTTAATCTATCACCTGCGACATCCATAACCATATCCACGTATGGATTCCTAGGCTCCACTTCATCATCATGGACAATGGATGTTGAGCCACTATCCCCCCATATGTCCTCACCATGGATGGTCTAATTTACATAACCATGCACAAATTCGTACTTATACAGATGTTGTTCTACCCTAAATACCTCCCTCCAAGCACGATTCTTACATCTAGCACATGGACAAAGGATGCGATTTAATGCATCACTAACTGTCGGGTCTCCTTGAGCAACCCTAATGAAATCATCAACTCCATCCTTGAATTCTTCACTTACATAGCCGGTAGGATCATTTCTTCGTAACATCCAACTTCGATCGGGTCTCATGATTACTGAAATTGGTTTAGCATATTAATACAAATCTTTATATCAACTGATCCTTCTTAACATGGTATGACCCTATCCCATTCGATAAGAAACTTTTTCAACACTTAGTTAATAGTTATTCCTTAAATATCATATTTTATACTTGACAAAATTTCGACAGCATTTTCCATTGGTCTCCAAGTGCATGACTATAATGCAGTGAGATCTACCACGTTTAAGTATACACCCAGAGAACAAAAAGAAATGTAGCAGACCAAAATTTCAACAAGTATAAGATATGAGATTTAAATAATAATTATTAACCAAGTGAAGGAAAAATTTCTTACCAAATTGTCCCACTTGGACAATTCAAGATTCAATACAATGAGCAGTACGAATAGTAAGTATGTATGCTCATTCATATTGAATCTCAAATGGAAAACTAAGGTTTTGCTCACATCTTCACTCGAATAAGAAAATAAAACTTTAAGCATATGTTAAAGCACAATCAAAAGTTAAATGAAACCAATATTCTTAACATATAATTCGTTAGAAATTCATAACTTTTATTTTTAACATTCAAGATTTGATGTCATATTTAGATAGTTCTAAATATACCTCATAGAAGAGAAAAGTATAAATAAAATCTAAGTTTTCACTGGCCACAATGATTGCTGTTATGCTGCCTGACATAGACAACATTGATGAATATGTTAGGAACACTACTGCTAGAGCTTTCAGTGTTGTTGCCTCTGCTCTTGGTATACTTGCACTTTTACCCTTCTTGAAGGTTGTTTATAAGAGTAAGAAATCATGGCAAGCTCGGCACACTGGGATTAATATTGTGCAACAGATTAAGAAGGTGAAGCAGTGTGTAAGGAATTGGAAGCCCTATACGCAGTTGCGATACTAAGGAAGTCATGATCATTCTGATTCGTGAATTTTAGTTGCTTGATGAAGAAATGAACCAAGTTGTTTTGAATGTGGTGAAGCATTGTGTCACACCCTCAGTATCATGTTAGGCTTATAAGCAGGTTACAAAGTCATGATCATTATGATTCGTGAATTTCAGTCGCTTGATGAAGAAATGAATAAATTTGTTCTCAAAGTGGTGAAGCAGTGTGTAAGCACTGAGGGTGTGGAAACTAATTATATTAAAAATGATATTCTCCCTGACTTTTTCAAGAACGTCTGGGTTAGGATGATGGCTTTGGATCGAAGAAACTATAAGCAACGTGCTCATTTCCTACTGTAGAGATAGAAAACAAAGTTGACATTGCAGATATTATCGGGAGAATTGTTGACGATCTCAAAGATGAGACTGAACCTTACAGGTGAATGGTTATGGAAACTATTGAGAATGTGGTCACTAACTTGGGAGCATCTCATATAGAAGCTCTTTTGGAATAGTTTTTAATTGATGACATTCTTTATACCTTCCAAGAGCATCCCAGCAATGATGCTAATGTGATGCTTAACGGGTTTGGTGTAGTTATGAACTATTAGGCAGAGGGTGAAACCAAATGTTGCTCAGATTTGTGGTACCATGAAGTGGCGGTTAAACAACAAGAGTGCAAAGGTGGGACAGCAAGATACAAATCCTTATTTCAAGGATTGCTGTTGTCATGAAGTAGTGCCACGAGGAACAATTGATGGGTCATCTTGGAGTTGTCTTATATGAGTACTCCCCTCAATTTCTCTTAACATTTTCCTATCATCTTCTTCCTATCTCATTAACAATCTGTGCAAGCAGAGGCAGACCTAGGCTATATTGAAAATATTGAAAATTATAGGTTGGGGGTGGCCAGTTTTAAGAAAATAATATTTACGTATATTATCCTGCTTGTATATCAGCATGTTCATTAACAATCTGTACAAATACTGCACCCTATATTATATATCAATTTTAGAAAATCATATTAATAATCATGGCTTCTTCATTTTCTTTTACAATCAGGTAAGCTTAATTTGTGTAAGAATTATGTATTCTAAGCTTTAAAGATATTAAGTTTAATTATAGATGATTAATAATTTTATGCATCGTATATATTTATACATCTTCTTCATGGTTTAGGTTTAGTGAATTGTGGATGCTCAGGCTTTGGTAAGTTTAGGACCCCAAGAAGTAGAGGAAACTCAGGTTTGGGAAGTTGTGGTACTTCTGGCTGAGGCAGTTTGGACTCCTCAAACTAGATCAGGATCCAAAATTATTCAAGGGAGAGAGTGATGACTAGATCAAGAACATACCAAACCAATCCACTATGAACACTAAGAAAACTACAAAGGAAAATAAATAAATCAAGCTCTGCTCATTTTTTTTTATAATAGAATCAAGCTCACGTCAATTAGAATTAAGCACATTCAGGGTAATTTGCTTATAGATTATTATGAAATTAAGAATTGAGAAGCAGAAATAGTAATGATAATGACTCTGAGTAATGATAAGAATTGGGAAGTTCTTTTGGATTCACATGCTAAACTAGATCACATTGATTATGGTACAGATGGGCTGCCATAACTTCATACCTTCCACAGAAAATTGATAATGACATAAAAAACTATTGGAACACCCATTTGAAAAAGAAGCTCAATAAATTACAAACAGGTTCTCAAAGATGCTTGGGAGATGTTTTTCATATTTATCAAAAGCTAATGGATTTGTAACATAGCATATAGAGTTTGTCTGAATAACTCAATTCTATAACATTCTCCAAGTCCCAAGCCCTATAACCCAAAGTAAAAAAGCATATATTTGGCATGTATACTAATTATTTCCATGTATTATGAAAACAAGTGCACAGAAATCTCTAAATGCAGAGGAATAAATAAAACTATAAGCATCAGCATTCTTATAAAAAGCTGCTTAAAATAGAGACACAAAAATTTCCAAAGAAAAAAGATTCATTATAAAGTATTAAAGTATATCCTTAACACCATTCTACTTAAAAAATCTCATGACAATATTGGATAAAATTGCATGATATATTTCTCCCCATTCTGCTCTATATAAGATCTGGTCATCATTCTTATATCACTAATCTATGAGCTCTGTGTATAGTGTACCACCTCAATTTCAAACTTAATCCCTAAAACAAAATATCATTTTAATAAAATATACCCTTAAGACTGGCCATAAAAAGCCTTCATAGCACATAACCCCTCTTCTAAATAACTTCATCTATCTCACTTACAATATAATGAAGAAAGATTAAGGTTAATCACAACCCATATCTCTTGCCCTTTGTTGGAATTAAACCAAGCCAATGGAACTCGAATAAAACTTGTTGTTAGTAATACAGTATGGGATATTACAAAGATAAAGAAGGCTATGATAAGTATATTAATTTAAGGGAAATTTCTAAGGTCTCAAAGATCATAAAGGATCAAACAGGTATTGAAATTGGACCTGCAGTGACAATATCTAAAGCTATTGAAGCATTAAAGGAGTAGGATTCCTCTTTGAATCTTCAAACTCGAATTAAATAAAATTAAAAACAAAAAGAAAAAGAAAATCACTGCTATCAGAAGGAGAAGGATTATAGAGCTCAAATTTAGAGTAAAGTAAAATGAAGGGCACAATCACATTTGGGGAAAGAATAAAGAAATGGATATATTGATTATGTGTTTTATATACGCATCTATATACACAGAACTATTATTCTTGAGACAAATGCACAAGAAAATATTATGGTACAGTGGCACCTAGGTGAATACTATACAGAGAAAAAAATGTGCACTAACCATAGACCCACTTCTGCATTGACCAGAAAATGCACTCAATCAAACTCAAAATGGTAAAAAGACATCGAACAAACTAAACAAAAATGAAAACAATGGAAATAAAAATAAAAATCCAACCTTTATAACAGCAAATCTCAACGATGGTGAAGTGAGAGAAACGCGAGGTGAGCTTATCTTACGAAGCACAATGACAATGGAAGCTTGGTGGGTTGCTCAGAAAGGTTCAACTTGATGCAACTGGACAAACAAGTCAGAAATAGGGAGAAATGACGCCAAAACCCATTACAATCAATAATGTGATTCGTGAGTGTGTACCTGTAGGGTTGTCACTGGCTTGGGTCGCGTCGCTACCGTGCTCAGAAGGAAGGGAACAGAGTGGGTGAGGGGTACAGGGCAACGTCGTGTGACTGCCGTGCTCAGAAGGAGGGGAAAGGCCGTAATGTGGAGGGGGATTCTGACCTAAGTTTTGGGTGGGAATGAGCTGTGGAGGGATGCTATGGGTGGGAAGGAGCTGTGGAGTCGTAATGCTACTGTGGGTGGGAAGGAAGGGAAGGAGTTGAATGGGGGGTTCTGACCTAAGTTTTGCCTCGTTTTAACTGAGTAGTCTCTTTTTCACGAAATGGACGGGCTCTTTTTTTAGCGAAGGAAGTAATCCAACAATTCCCTCACTACTTTGGCGAGGGAAATATTTTACTCGCAATTGCCTCGCTAAAATTAGCGAGGGAAACAATTCCCTCGCAATTAACTCCATATTTCCCTTTTTAAATATTTTTTGAATTTTAGCGAGGAATAATATTTTCGTAGCTAATCCCTTGTAATTCCCTCTCTAATTAGAGAGGGAATTGCGAGGGAAAATTTTCCTCGTAAATTTCCCTCGCTAAATCATAAAAATCTTGTAGTGAACGAGAACATTGATATACATTAAATGTTTAAGTGATTTGTTGTCTGAATCTGTATAATATGTTAATTTATGACTCAAAGTATTAATGTTAGACATGTGATCATTGTAGTATCTGTCTTCATTTCTTTAAATTTGCTTGCTTTGTCTATTCCAATTTTTAATGAGTTGAACTTCTTTAATTGGAGTGAACAAGTTCAGTTTCATCTCGGTATAATGGATCTTGATTTGACACTCTAAGTTGAGAAACCTGCTGCTACTAATGCTGCTAGAAGTAATGAAGAGAAAACTCATCATAAGACTTGAGAAAAGTCAAACAGACTGAGTTTGATGTTTATGCGAATGAGCACAGCAAACAACTTCAAGTCAATTCTTCCTAAAACTGACAGTGCTAAAGAATTCATGAGTTTTGTGAAAGAGTGCTCTCAAATTGTTAACAAGTCTCTTGCTAAGACATTAATGAGTACTTTAACTAATAACTACCATGAAATTTGATGGTTCTCGTACTATGCATGAGCACGTTATTGAAATAACAAACATTGCAGCAAGACTTAAGTCATTAGAAATGAAAAGTTGATGAAAATTTTCTTGTGCAGTTCATTCTGAACTAATTACTGGTTGACTAAAAGTCTATTCCAAATGAACTATAATACCATGAAAGAAAAAAAAAGAATGTGCATGAATTGTATAGTATGTTAGTTCAAGAGAAAATCAGACTTAAGAATAAAGTAAATCACTATATCCATTATGTGAACCATCAAAGAGCTAAAAAGAAGGCTGAAAAAAAAACATAGAAAGGGAAAATGACTATTAAAGATTGAATAGTCCTCTGTCAAAATCTAGAAGAAAGAGTCAAATAATAATATATGTTATTTCTGTGAGAAATCTAGACACTTCCAGAAGGATTTCCTAAGGCGTAAGACTTGCTTCGAAAAGAATGGTAAGCTTAATGCTTATGTATGTTTTGAATCAAATTTAACTGATGTTCCCCATAATACTTGGTGGATTGATTCTGGATGTACAACTCATGTTTCTAATACAATGTAGGAATTTCTTACAATCCAAACCATAAGCCCAAATAAGAAGTTCATCTTCATGGGGAATAAAGTGAAGGTTCTAGTAGAAGGTGTCGAGACTTACTGTTTAATCCTATGTACTAAACATCATTTAGATTTATTTGAAACTTTTTATATACCTAGTATTTCTAGGAATTTAATTTCTTTGTCTAAACTTGATGTTGCTGGATACCATTTTAGGTTTGGTAATAGATGTTTTAGTTTGTATAAGCATACATATATGATTGGTTCTGGTACACTTTGAAATGATTTATATAAATTGAATCTTGATAATTTATATGTTAAAACTATTATGACCTTGCATCATAATGTTAACACTAAAAGTAGTTTAGTGAATGAGCATTCTACTTACTTGTGGCATAAACATTTGGGGTCATATTTTCAAAGAAAAAATGGAAAGGTTGGTAAAGAATAACATCTTCTCATATTAGGATTTCATTTATCTTAATATTTGTGTGGATTGTATTAAGGAAAAACAAACAAAACACATAAAGAAATGTGCTACAAGAAGCACCCAACTTCTTGAAATTGTACACACCAATATATATGGACCCTTTGATGTTAATTCTTTTAGTAAAAAAAAAACTTTATTATATTTATTGACAATTATTCATGTTACAGATATGTCAATTTACTGTATGAGAAATATCAAGTAGTGAATGCCTTAAAATTTTATATAAATGAAGTTAAAAGGTAATTGGACAGAAAGGTAAAAACTGTAAGGTCAAATAGAGGTAATGAGTATTATGGAAAATTAATGAAACTAGACAACACTAAGGTCCATTTGCTAAGTTTCTAGAAAAGTGTGGCATATGTGCTCAATACACAATGTCAGGTATACCACAACAAAATGATGTATCATAAAGGCATAACCGAAACTTAATGGATATAGTTAAGAGTATGTTAAGTAACACGTCTTTACCCATGTCATTGTGGATGTTTGCTTTAAAAACTATCGTGTATTTGTTGAACAGAGTTCTTAATAAGGTAGTTCCAAAGACACCTTTTGACCTGTGGACAGGTAAACTCAATTTAAGGCACCTGCATGTTTGGGGGATGCTAGACAAAATAAGAATCTATAATTCACATGAAAAGAAATTAGATGCAAGAACAATCAGTGGATATTTCATTGGATATCTAGAAAAGTCTAAAGAGATTTTTCCTTTAACTTATGCTCCTACTTATGAAATTGTTGTTCCTCATGTTGTTGAATCGCATAACAATCAAGATAAACAATAAATTAATGATCTCAAAGTTAACAATGAATCTATAGTAGAACAATTACACGAAATAACATTAAGAAGATCCCAAAAAGAGAAATGAGATCTACTATTCCGAATGACTATGTAGTGTATATACAAGAGTTAAAAAATGACTTCGAAATTATTGACAATGATCCAGTTTTGTTTTCACTAGTCATTAATAGTGATAATGCTAATAAATGGTTAGATGCCATGAAAGATGAGCTTAAATCAATGGAACATAATGATGTATGGGACCTTGTGAAATTACCATAAGGGTGCAAGAGAGATGGATGTAAATGGGTCTTTAAGACTAAGTGTAACTCTCATATGGCAACCTTGAATGCTACAAGGCCCATCTTATTGCCAAAGGTTTTACTCAAAAGGATGACATTAACTATAAAGAAACATTCTTACCATTTTCCAAGAAAGATTCTTTCAGATTTATCATGACATTAGTAACTCATTATGATCTAAAACTACATCAAATAGATGTGAAAACTGTCTTTCTAAATGAGAATTTAGAGAAAGATGTTGATATGGATCAACCAATGGGTTTTCAGTTTAGGGGAAACAACACATGGTGTGTAAACTTAAGAAATCAATATACGAGCTTAAGTAAGCTTCTTGATATAATGGTATCTCAAGTTTAATAATACTATTGTATCATTCAAATTTAAGAAAAATATTGTTGATCGATGTATATATCTAAAGGTTAGTAGGAATAAGTTTATCTTTCTAATTTTGTATGTTGATGACATCTTTCTTACAACTAATGATCTTAGTCTATTAAGTTAGATTAAGAAGTTTTTCTTTAATAACTTTGAAATGAAAGATATGGAAGAGGCGTTATGTGATTAGAATACAAATATTTCGTGACAGATCACAAGGATTGTTAGGTTTCTATCAGAAAACATATATCAATAAAGTTTTAGAAAGATTTAGAATTGAAAAATGCAAAGAAAGTCTTGAGATACTTGCAAGGAACGAAAGATTACATGCTTACTTATAGAAGATCTGATCATCTTGAGGTGGTTGAATATTCAGATTCATATTCAGATTTTGTCGGTTATGTAGATATAAGAAAATCTACATTTGCCTATTTGTATCTTTTAGCCAGAGGATCGATATCTTTTAGCTAAGTTTGTGGCGTGCTTTGAGGCCATGATTCAAGCTAAGTGGTTGCAAAACTTTATTTCAAGACTTATAATAGTCGACGGTATTGTCAGGCAGCTGAAAATTTATTGTGATAATTTCTCAGCTGTCTTTTTTCTTTTCTTTTTTTTTCTAAAAATGACAAGTATTTTAAAGGTACTAAACATATGGAATTAAAATACTTTGTCGTTAAATAAGAAGTTCAAAAGCATGGAGTGTCAATAGAGCACATTAGTACCGACTTTAAGATTGCTGACCCTTTGACAAAAGGGTTATTGCCCAAAACGTTTAGTGGACATGTTGAAGGTATAGGCATTGTTGCCAAGTAGACATTATTGTATATTATGTTAATGTTTATGTTTTATGTACTTTGACACTTTGAGCCCATGAATGAATATGTTTTTGTCTTACCTGTTTTTTGAGTTTGTATACATGATTGAATATGAAATGATGATAGTAGGTTCTATCTTTAATAAAGACATTATTGTTGGACCAATTATGTGTTTTTCCATTTATAGGTCATGTTAAGGAGAAGAATAACTTTGAAGTGCATGGAAGGGACTATGTCAATTAGATTATATACGACTGTCATCACTCATGTTTGTTTTCATTCTTAGTCATGATGAATGATGTATTTAATGTAAAAAAGAGTTTGACTATATATATGAATTCATATTATGTTTTGACAGACTTATCAAATTATAAAGAAAGTAATGTCACATGAGTCAAATAGGAGAATGTTGGATTAAATGTCTCATATGATGATGAGCATGTGACTTATCTTATTAGTTTAATAAGTAATTAAATTAAGTTAATGAACTAAACTCTTATTGAATAAAAAATAAAGGATAGTTTTATAATTATAGTAATTTTCAGTTTAATGAAAATTAACAGTATTTAAGAAACAATTTTTGCGTAAAACAAAGTTCTATTCCTAGCTGTAAAGGGTTTCTTGTTCCCTTACAATCACTAAAGTAGAATAATATAATAAAAAAAGACAAATGAATAGAAAATAAATTCTAACACTGTTAGAATACAGTTTGTTCTTATTTATAAATAACGGTTAATATCTTTATATACTCTTATTTGTGAGAATCATAAATTATATGATCCTTATGTTTTAATGATAATTTTTTATATTAAGATTATTAAAAAAATTACAAATTAACATATATATCGGTACAATAACCAAATGAATTTAGGGTCTCACAGATGAATGTTTGATGCTTTGTTCATAATACCTACCATAATGCCATGTGCTGTAGAAATCAATACCTACCATAATTATTATTCATTTAGGCCTACCAAATTATGCTGTTAAAGGAGCTTTAGCTGTCTATTTCATTGTTCTTAAATGTTTCATCAACTTGCAAACCTTAAGTACAATCATCCATGTGACTATGTGAGGATTACTCGTGAATTTCAAAACTTAGTGGGCAACTCTGCCTAATTTTTATGAGAACAGGCCAAGTGATTGATCGGACTAGGTCTTTGTCTTTATAAAGGAACGAAACACGATTTACCAAAAACAAAATAAGGGAATGAAACACAGATATACAAATCGTGCTCGATTTACCTTGTTATTTCCACCAAAAGTGGTGACCCAATTAATTAATGAAGATGTACATATTGCGTGTAGTTGGCAAATCTGACCCTTTTGTGCTTCCGTTGCTGATTAGTTTGGATCCACTTGTTACATTATTATACTCTCAAGACAAGAATAAATATTTCTATCACTTGGAACTTTTCCCACTGCCGAAGGTCCTTGAGTTATAAGTATCTTTAAACAAATCAGCGTAATAAAGGGTGTAATTTGTCTTTTGTTATCAAAGACGCCTGGTTATCTTATAAGGCTTTTATTTTATTTTTTAATAAAAAGGACTTGGATTCATAACCAGCAATAAACCCATAATATTCACTTGACAAACACGTCATTTTCATGTCAATTAGATCCTATTTAATTTATTCAATATAATAATATTCTTGTTTACCTTATATATAATATGTTTGTGATTTTTATACAATAACAAGCGGTTATACATTATTAAGATTCCAGATGAAAAGACCTTTATTAAAGTTTCGTAAGTGTGCGCGCGTGTTCTTATTAAAAAATGCCCTATTAGGTTTTTTTTTTAACACCAATTATCAAAGTACTATAATATCTTGTTGGAAACTTGGAACTTTAATCAAAAGTGAGTAGCACGTTTGGATATTTTAAATCAAATATTGAAGTATTAATAGAATATTAAAATTACAAAGCATTTTGTTAAATCATTAATTAATACATGTAGTTCTTCATTAGGGGCTTAGCCCTCCTGTGAATAAAAAAACATTATCAATTAAGGCATACAATTTCTTATCTTTTTTTTATTATACATTTCTTATATGTTATTAAACTGATATATCTGATACACTTAGAAGTTAGATTACAACCTAATTAGTAAACTTTTGTTATTAGACGATTCTTGTGAAAGAACTATTTATGACGGATAGAACTACTTAAGTTTATATAAACACACATAAAGAAATCTGTTTTCTCATTGTATGTAGTTTGTGTATTTTTTGTTGTAATTGGAGTTGGAGTTCAAATAAGGTGAGTGGAAACACCCACTTATTAATGAGTGAGTGATCAACATACCAAAGACATGATGACACATTGTATGTAGTTATACGTACGAACCCCATTAAGATTAATATTTTTATCAATATTCTTAGAATCAAATTATTTGAACCGATAAAGTTAGAGATTTAAAGTTTTAAGGATCAACTAGGATTAAATCGGGTCGAATCGAAGTTTTTATAAATATTTATATATTTTATAAATGTATGACATTATGTCAAAAAATATGACATATATATGTTAAAATATATAAATAAAAGATAATGTTAATAATATTTAACATGATTAAATTGATTTATGAATACCATATTATTTTCTAATATATTCTCTATTGTTAAAAGAATAATAAAGAAGAATTACATAATATAATACAACATATACTATTTATTATATATAATAGATATTAAAAAAAGATTTAAGAATTTAAAATATAAATATATCAAATTCTGTATGTTTGTTTGTTATATAGTGGCTCGAGTCGCAAAGAGCTTGCAATTCTTAGCACCCAGATTTGAATCCTCACTTTGATATTTTGACAACTAAACTAGTAAAATTCAACCGATCCGACTTGTCACATTCTGTTCAATCCACCAGTTTGAAAGTCAGTTGTTTACATACCGATTTTGAAGGTTTGATCAAATTGGCCAGTCTGATATGATTTTCAAAATAGTGATTTTTATTTTGCATCTAGCGCAAGAGGATTGATTACTCCCTCACACATATTCAGCATATATGAACTTCTGTTTTGTAGGAATGTTTGTGAATTGCTATAATTGTTCTATATGTAGTTATTTGAATATGTTTGTAGTTAATTTATTATTCTGTTGAACCACCTACAGTTTTGATGTTGGACTAGTTTAACCTTATCACAAAAAATATTTCAAAGTGCCAACATGGAGAGGTGTTCATGGTTGAATCAGTCTACCAGCCGGTCCAGTCATGCTCTTCAAATCGGTCCTTTGAAAATTGGCCTGAGAACCGGTTGAACCACCTACGATTTTGATGCTGGTCTGGTTTAACCTTATCCCCACAAATATTTCAAAGTGCCAACATGGGGATCAAACTCTAGTCTTGATAATTGAAGCAAGCGTTCAACAGCACCAAGCCACTTGACTTCTTTGGTTTAAGTGTACACCTTCTATATTATATCATCTTATTCTTAAATTGAATTATTAAAAACTTAATATTCATAAAATGTAAAAATATTTAAATATATTTTTATAATATAAAATAATTTAAAATTATGTTTCCATTCAACTACGATTAAATCATTGAATCATAAATCAATATCTTTACTAATTTAATAATCAATATTATTTTCAAAATCTTGATAAAAACCCTCGACGCTTTATTTTTTTGGTCTGAAGTGCTGATTCATTAAAACTTGAAATGGGCTAGGCCCAACAAGTACAAAACAAAGCAACAGAATGTCCAGAGAGCTTTGCTCAGCAATACAGCGACAGCTAAGCATAAAGCTTCCAACAATTCAAAATCAACCTTGATTAAAACCGCCGACTCTTTAACAGCTGTTGAGTCCACCGTCAAACATTTAATTATAAAATTTTGATTATTTTAATAATTGATTATTATATAATTAATTATATATTTAGATATATTATTTAAAAATTAATTTTAAAATAATATATTTTATTATTATAATATAAAAAATTATTTTTAAGCCTTAAATTATTAAAAAGATATAAAATAATTAAAAAGTTATTTAATTAAAAATAAAATAATATTTATATTTCAAAATTTTTGAAATAATTTATAATTTAGAATTATATGTTTCAAATTTATGAAAAAAAATGTTATAATATATTGAATTTTATACAAAAATTGAAACAAAATTACCCAAATGAACAATTAAAAAAAACTTTTGAACAAGAAAAAAACTATTTGTTTGAAAAATAATACTAACCAAACATGCACCAAGTCAGCATGTCCAGTGTAGCCTTTTTTTTTTTGGTCTAACAGTGTAGTTTGATCTTCAACACTGTAGCGTACTCTGATCGACTTGTCCTTTGCTTAGCCCACTATTTTAAAGTAACAATGGGCCCAGTACCAAGGAGCCTACTTTTGTAACCTTACCCACTCACATTTGTAATATGGGATACTTTTGTTGAATATATTAATGGGTTCTTCTTCCATAAAAATCAACTTTTGTAGGTGGGTTCCACGAAAGGTTATGTGATGGACGGAAATGATGATTAATAGATACTGGACAACTAGATAGGGCCCATATATTATTTCCATGACTGCTAACCCTATGGGCCTCTGGCCTTTCGTTTTACCCAAGGACGGAAAAAACAACAGATAAAACATAAGGAAATCCAAAAACTGGAGATGCGGGGTATCGATCCCCGTACCTCTCGCATGCTAAGCGAGCGCTCTACCATCTGAGCTACATCCCCGTTTGATGGTAGGTAGCTATTTATATGTTTTATTGTATTCTCTCCAGTGGACATTTTTTCCCACCTTAAAATATCTCGAAGATATAAAGTATGCATTGAGTCAGGTATCTGTACACCGAACTCAAAGTCATATTCATGTTTATAAAACTGATGGAATTATATATAATTCACTCATTTTTATTTATATATTATTTAGGTAATTTTGATGAAAAAACTAAATTTATCCGCTATGCTTTTCTGAATTATTTCGTCTTCTTCTACCAAAAACCTTCAAATGTGCAAATTACACTTTAATTGTACTTTCCTCTTCTTCTTTTTTTTTGTTTAAATTTAAGTTTAAGGGAGGGAAAATTCTAATTTTATATATATATATAAGTGTTACACTTTCTACTTGATACCAAGAAAAAATTAAAATAAATAAATAGATACTAATATTACATGACAGGAAGCATTTTTTTATTTTTTTGGCAGTGTCTTTTTTTTTTATTTAGGCACCAAACACCTAACTGTTAGTTTGTTGGCAAAATAAAAAGATAATTTGTTAAAATTCTAAATGCGAGTGAATGCCAATCACTTATGAAAATACATGTCATAAATCATATTTTTGTTAATTTTTTTTATCATTGAAATGAACACCGATAAAAAAACAAAAAACAAAAAACAAAAAACAAAAAATGCAATCCGACTTCTTTATCATTTATCTATGAAATACTTATCAAACAACAGTTATAATTTTTTATGATTGCAAGAGCCGTGACTTTAGCTTTGCCATCTAGTATTGTTGTAAGTTGAGCGGTGAAGTTAATTAAACACATTTTATTTCACAAATAGCATACATCCACGTGTAGTGGTGTACCATAAACGCCTCACCAAGGAATACATTAGCTGCTTGATCAGCCATCAAATGAGTATTCTTCATCACTTTGAGCACCCTGTTAGCCAAGTAATCACCACAAAAATTTGCTTCACAAAAAACATGATGGATCGGATGGGAGCTTGCTATTATGGATCTATTATGTTTGGATCTATAGATATATCATCTTTTTTTTTTATTTGACAAGATCTATATGTAGATCTTAATGTATGTAAATGCTACTAGTTAAAATTTGTAAATTTATTATATATATAATTATTTATAAAATTAAAAAAGAATGATCTAATCTGATTAAATTTGTGTATGAATCTGAGTATTATTAATTAAAATTTGTAGAATTTTAAGTAATCAATATCAATGTTAATTTTTTAATTAATAAATTAATAATTTATTATTATTAGTTTATCAATGAATCATATATCTTGAGGTCCATATTAGACAAACCCGAATTGGATGGTGTCTAACATGCACCAGAAAAGAGTGGTGCATGGATGCACCATTTTTGCAGCCATTGATTTAAGGAAAATGATGCCAATACATCATTTTTTCAAAAACACCACTATTCACACCTTTTGTGGATGGTAGTGATTAAGTGAGAGAAAGTGATAGAAAACAAGTGATGTAATCAATGGTATTGAGAGAGGTGTAAAAAGATGTATGTGTACTATTTGTGGTAAGAATATCATTGTTGTTGATTTAATGATTAAAAAAAATAATGGCAGATATAAACAATGGGTAATCATCTCAGCAAGTAACCTATGAAGAATTAAAAATTACAAACAAGTCCTTTGATAAAATCAAATTTGTTTCTATTATTCACTCAATTGACATTCGTTCAATGTATGCGAAACCAAGCAAATGATATAAACAAATAAAAAATGTTTTTTAGCATTGCTGGATACGTCCACGAAGGCGACCAAGTGTCCATGTGAAGCATTTTTTAAGTGTTTAGCTTGAGTATTTGATTTATGTATCAAGTGAGTTTGATTTATGAGGTAAGGGAGGTTGGATTCATGGGTTCGTCATAGCAAAATGATTAAAGATTAAGTGATGTTTGGTTGCATCTAAGTTGCTAAGCGAAAACAACACTGCCACCAACAATCTGGCCTGTTCGACAACGAGGTCTGAGCTTGACTCGTTAATGCCGATGGAGCAGATCTTGTAGGTGGAGTGGTTGAGGTGGACGATTTCGATGTGGTTCGGGAAGCTAGCAATGGAAGTGGAGTCGTTGTCATGAATCTCACCGATGTAGCCCTGTTGACACGCGACAAGATCCAAATCTGTGTTTACCTAGAAGTCATTGATGGTTCGGGGGCCGATAATCATCGGGAAGTCATTGACAGTTTAGAGGTTGGTAATTGTCGGGAAGTCATCGTCATGGCTTTGCCTTCGATTAATGATTTAGGATCTCAGATCATGAGTTATAAGTTTGAATCCAGATCTTTGAATTCAGATCTATATTTTTTTATGGGTTATAATTCAGATCTGTATCTATTCCGTCCTCTACCCAAGAAGTTGGTCACCGGAGAGACCAAGGTCGGTCATCTGGCAATTCGTTGGTTGGAGACGGGGTGAAATACCCGCAGAAGTACTCTGACCAATCAGTCTTGAGGTCAAGACAGTGATGAAGGCATAGGTAGAGAAAAGTGAACATATCTGGCCTAAGCTGTCAAACTAGTTTATATAGAGATCTAGAGGATTGACTATCTAGATTCTTTTCGTTTATATTATTTAGGATTCTGAACGTTATATCTGATTATTATGGCGCAAAGACGTTATGTTTGGTTATTATAGCGCATAGACGTTATATCTGGTTATTATGGCGCGAGGCCGTTATGTCTGGTTATTATGACGCGAAGACGTTATGTCTATTGATAGGTTGTATTAAACATGTATTTGTCGAGCTGTTACCCATTCGGATATAGGCCGGTCAGACCTTGCAGACAGGATATCAGTCTGGTCTTTCATGGGCCTGATATTTCGAAATAGGCATAACTTATGACTGAATGTCAATTGAGTCAGGATGATCCACAATCTCTTAACTTGGTCATATGCGAAGATAGGTCGAACTTATGAATGATCGGACGTCAATTATGTTATGATGGTTCACAACCTTCTAACTTAGGCTATTAGTGATGGTAGAACAGACTTATATTATTAATGTTGATACTTATTCAAGCTTATGAGTTTGGACGATCTAGTATCTTTAAAAGTTTGAATTTATATTTCCAAATTTAGAGAATTGATTTTTTTTATTTTATTTTTTAAAAAAAAAATCCAATAGTTGTTTTTTAGAATTTTTGAGTTAGGTCGGGTTTTACTTCATCCACATGTTTTGGATCGGATCATATTTGATTTGGGTTGAAGCTCCAAATTTATCCGTTATGTATTGGATCAAGTTGGATCTGATCCAAACTCAGGAAATTGACATCCCTAAATAATGGGTTCACTAACTTACGAGTTCAAATGTAATAAGCCAATAAACGGCTTACTGTGGGTCAAAAGTAAACTGCATTGATGCACCAAAAATCTTCAAGTGCATCATAGAAGCCACCGATGGATCGTTACTTCCCAATTTTGACGAATTCAGTATCTGATGTCGGCAAGCAGTGCACCATACACATGGTTAGAAATATCAGTTTGCTCTATCAAGTGATGCTATTTCTTTATCCGCTATGTTTGAAAGAGAAGAAGGAAAAGGACAAAAGGTGAGCGGCGAGGCTGATGATTTGTATTGTTGCCTTTTTGGCTTTATGGGCCATACAGTGTACGGTCATCATAATCATAAGCATCATGTATGAGACAGCATCGGGGATGATAATGGTGCACTCACCTTATTTCATCCCATCATGATTCATGGGCAATTGAACATACGCACCGACGTGAACGGAAAGGCAAGATCTAACGGTTGCAGGAGCCAGGAACATCGACAAACGGCTATATCACGGTGTCTCCTGCTAAGCTTTCCACTATCAATGAGATTTTGGACCAAAAAATGACCAAAAAGTTTAATAATAATAAATCACCAATATCCTCACAATTACAAGCCCAAAATAGAAAATGTAAGCAATAGCTCCTAAAATATGCACTTATCGACAAAAAAAGAAGAAGAAAAATATGCACTTTTCAAATTTCAAATTTGTTATTGAAATCCATTTTGATTTAAAATTTGAGTACATGTTAATTTAAACAAAAGTATTGCGTGCTTTCCCTTTTAATCTACGAATTGAAGCTTCAAACGTCAACTAGGCCTTGTGGCATATGTCCGTTACTCCCTTCCTCAAATACAAATTGGTTAATAATTGGGATTTTAATTGTATGGTGGACTTTGGAAAGTTGAAAGAGGCACACAATGATAAATTTAGGTGTAATAAACCAATATTTTTTATTGTAAATAAAAAACTAATTACTTTTATTGTGACAAGCAACGTATCTTTAATAGTTGATATTACTTTTTAGTTTTCATTTGGGATGAAAGGCGCTTAAAGGTACTTTAAGTGTAATTTATTGTATAGAGTTAGGTTTGTAATTGAGTCTTCACAATAGAGTTGAATCTTTTAATTTTAATTATTTTGTTTGAAAAATACTTATTTTATACTATTTTTAATTATTAACTTATACTCTTACAAGTATAATTTTAAACACAAAAGTTAAAAATAATATGTTATAATTATTATTCATTATTTTTGTTACATATTTTGACAATCATTGTTACAAATGTTGTCCAAGTTGCTTATGGCATCCTCTGATTATCGTCGCCGACAACACTTTCCAACCACCGCCGCTAAGGGCACTCTCCAACCATCGTCCCCAACAATGCCCCTATGACTATTGTCCTTAGTGACACCCTTCGACCATCTTTTTGGTGACATCTACTTACCACCATCGCCAGTAATATCCACTGACCATTGTCACTGAAGACATTCTCAAATTCAATTCAAAATTACAATTTTATATTATATCTCAATTCTTATTTTAATATAATTGAATTTAAAATTAGAATTCCAAACTGTAATTCTAATTATATTATCCAAATAGACCCTAATAATAATTGTCAATGTTATTACTTCTTGTTCTATTTTGAAAAGTTATAGGCTTAACTTGATACCAACCATTCGTAAAGTAGCCGTGAAATGTGATTCTATTATAGCTCAATTTTGGACAAAAATAAAAGTACATCAAAACATTTGATGAGATACACCAAGCAGCATCAATTTTGTTTCTTTTCTCACTTAAACTCTTGAGATAAAAATAATAGTTTGATTTTGATATACTGTTAGTGTAAAAAAGTTTTATATTATCATCGAATGATGTGTTGTCATATTATTTAATAAGTTAAAACTTATATAAAATGTCAAACTTAATAATAAAACACAATTAACTTCTCACATGTTTAAGTCTTCATATGTCGTTCCATGAAAAATATTTCATGGGATCTAACATTTTTCTCTTATTAATGTTAGGGTTTATTATTTTATTTTTTCATTAAAATTGATAATATATATATATATATATAATAGCAGAAAAAGCATAAAACATAGTCTTTTTGAAAGAAAAAGCAAGACAAAACAAGGGAAACAAAAAGCCTACTTGGGTACATCATTGGACACACACAACACTAATGTAATATTATGGTACCCTAACGAATGAATGAAAGTAGCACCTATTATAAAAAAAATGAGAGAATCACGACTTAGGTGATTTAGACATGTAAGGAGAAAGTTTTTTGAAGCCACTATAAGAAGAATAGAACAGATGAAGGATAATTTAATAGTTAGAGATAGAGGAAGATCAAGAAAGATTATAGGTGAAATGATTAAAAAATATTTATATTTGAATGAAATTTTTGAAGACTTAGTTTAATATAGGATATAATGACATCACTTGATCTATGTAACTGACTCCACATAGTGAGAAAAAAACTTGATTGTTGTTGTTTTACATACTTTCACCTCCTTTAAATTATTGATGTTGCTTTCTAGAAAAAAATAAACTTCCTTTCTCTTACCCTCTCTCTCTATATATATGAATTGTTATCTTACCTATATTATACTAATGCGATACATGTAATATTTTACATTCTTAAAACTTGATATAATCAAAATAAAAACATAATTATCAAATGTAAGTGATGTGTCGTTAATATTAATTAAATAACCCAACAAAAAATATTAAGAACACAACACTTTATTGACTATAGGTTGATATACTAGTACTAAATACTTTACACATTAATGAATATCTCATTTAACATTATTATTTTAATGATACTAAAAGAAATATTAACTTACAAGCACCCATACAACGCACAGATTAACCTATTAAATATTTAAAGTTTACCAATAATAGTTAAACCTCATAACATAAATCACAAAGTGTAGCTCAATTGACAACTTTAACTACTATGTGAGCAGACTTTATTTGTATTATAGGAATTTGATTCTAAAAAAACACATTGTAACTATGTTACACCAATATACGTATGCTTAACCACCAATTTTATACTTCCATTTATTTTATAAAAAATATTAAAGCTTCATATACGATGTAACCACAAGATCCAAGGTTTCATTCAAACCACCTAATCACGTATAGGCTATAGTTAACAACAAGATTCCTACCACAATCCTTTTAAATTGGTAAGTATACGTTAATTTTTTATTAAATAATTTAATATTTAATTTAAAATGATATAAATATTTTTTTCTTTAATTTAGATATTCTATAAAATCATAAATATTACTATAACACTAACCCTTCTAAACATTATCACGATTAATAGACTTTTCTTATAATCATCTTCTCTCTTCAATATCAATCTTAAGTCTTCTCATTGAAAAAGTAAATTTACTTATCACTATATCAAATCTTTATTTGTCAAATGATATAAATATAAGTGTGCAAGTGAAGTAATTGTAAAAAAATTGAAGGAAGATCTTCTAAAATAATTTATAAATAAATAAGTATTTATTAATTATTGATTAATAGACTTATTTATTAATTAATAATTAATAAATACTTACTTATTTATAAAT
Source organism: Ormosia semicastrata (assembly GCA_029884595.1). Taxonomy (NCBI): domain Eukaryota; kingdom Viridiplantae; phylum Streptophyta; class Magnoliopsida; order Fabales; family Fabaceae; genus Ormosia; species Ormosia semicastrata. The sequence continues at coordinate 6,321,597 of JAQQTO010000046.1, read as the reverse complement.
TATTTTAAAATATCTAAATCCAAAAAAATTAAGGGTAGCGTCGTCCACAACAAAATAAAAAAGGACCGGTACGGGTCCGCAAGCATGCACAACGATATAAAAGATGACCTTTTCACATAAAGCAACAAGGAGAAACGAGAGACTTTTTGTAATGCATAATGCGAACATACTAATTGAAATATATATGCATTTGTGGATTATTTTAAAAAAATATAAATTCTCATAAGTTACATTTTTAATAATTCTTCTAATTTTAAATAAAAATATTTAATATTTTAATATGTTCTTAAAATATTAAATACATTTAAATAAAAAACATTTATTTTTTCTTTTAAAATATTTTAAAAATATTTTAACCAATATTCTTAATAATTTTCTTAATTATTAAAAATAAAAAATATTAAATATTTTTTATGTTTTCAATATATTAAATATATATACTTCTTTCATTTAATAATTTATTTGTTAAGTATCAAAATGATTATTTAGATGATATTTTAAGATGATATAACAAAATAATTTCATCTTTTATTTTGAACCAATTGCTCATATAATTTTGAATTTGGGATGATAGATAGGTAAAGTTATTTCTAAAATACTTTCATTTAATAAATTTTTTATTAAATATTAAGATGATTATTCAGAGAACGTTTTTGGATGATATATCAAAACTTTCTTTTGTTTCAATCATATAAATTTTAAAATAAAGGTTAAATTAAAACTTTAATCTCTATAATTTTTATTCATTTTCAATTTAGTCTTATAGTTTATTTTTTTAAAATTAATCTTTACACTTATAAACGTTTTAAATGTAGTCTCTACTATTAATTCTCATTATAAAACTGTCAAATTATTCACTACTAAATATTTTATAAAGATAAAAAAAGTATATAAATGAGTACATATTTAACAAACATCTATTCAAAATAAATCAGCACTTACATGATTACTTATTGAAAAGTAAGGGCACATATTGGACGTTTTATAAAAAATTGAACATATAAAAGAACACCTACTAGATAAAAGAATATTTACTAGGTTAGTCAATTGACAATGTTATGACATTGTTATAAAGAAAATTAATGATAAAAATTATTTTAAAAATATTTATAAATATAAAGATTGATTTTAAAAAAATTATATGAAATAAATTAAAAATGAGTAAAAATTATATGACCAAAATTTTAATTTAACCTACAATAAATTAAATAATATTAAAAAAATGTAAAAATGGAGTTAGCTCATATTTAAGGTGAATGGGACTCCCAAGGAATGATGTCTTCTTTAATATAAAAATTGAAAAACATAGTTGTACGGAGTAGACCGGCTAGCCGATCAATTCAGGAAACTCATGATTTGGGCCCTAGGCGAGTCCGATTAATCTATTAGACCATTTTTTGATTGATTTAATTAGATTTAGATTGATTCAAGTGACTCAATGGTCAACTCGACCGAGTTAAACAGTTTATGTTATTTTATAAAAACAAAAAATAATAATCTTTTATGATTTAAACACTATACTTAAAAATTTGTCATAAAGTACATTATATCATTACACTATACATACTTCTATATATTATTATTAATTTCTTAATTTATTATATAATTAATAGATTATTATTATTATTTATTTAGAAGTATTTTTTATGTAATATTTTTTAATATAATATATTTTATATAAAGTAAATTTTTATATAATATATATTTTTTAAATATTTACTTTTTTATTCAAATTTTTCAATTTTACCCCACGATCAAACTATTGTCAAATCTTAGGGTGTGTTCGCTTAAGATTACGATTAATTATTTTTGAAAAAAAATTATTGTAATAGTATTTAATCACGTGTTTGATAAAATTAGGTTTAACTTTTATACAAAATTCAATGTAAAATAAAATTTTTTAAAGTTAATTTTCATAATACTAAAAATTAAAATTTATGATTTTAGCTTATAAATTATTTCTTACACTTTGATATATAAATACTATTTTGTCTTCAATCAAATAATTTTTTTAATCATTCTATATCTATTTTAATAATTTAATACATAAAAATAAATCTTTTTTATATTATCCAAACAAATCAAATTAACTTAAAATCACTTTACAACTAATATATCTAAACATAAATATAAATCAATCATAATCGATTATAACAAAAAAAAATTATATAATATTCAATTACTAAACATAATCAAATTTTTATAATTTTCTCAAACAAAATTATATGACCTGGTCGACCTCATTATACAACTACGTTAAAAAAGCTGTGTCCTCTGGGAGCATTAGCAATGCCAACGGTCCTCCCAAAGAAAAATAAAAAAGAAAACAAAAATGCATTTCAATAAATAAAGATAATAAATACACTTTTCCCCGAAACTGACACAAATAATTAATAGAGTTGATACCAGATAGCAGAGGGAAGTCAATGTGTGGAAGAGGAAGCAGTAGCAGCAGCAGCTGCAGCTGCTGAGTGTTTTAGTCTCACAGATCATAATCATAGGCAATATAGAAGAGAAACCTCAGCATTGTTTTCTTCTTTTCAAAATATTTCCCTCCATTGAGCTAGTTACAGTTACAGACATGGAAACCAATTCAGTTTTGAAGCTGCTAATATTGTTTTTCACGGTCTTGTTTGTGGGTTCGGAGCTGATCCATTGCAATGTCACCTACGATAAAAAGGCCCTTCTCATCAATGGCCAAAGGAGAATCCTCATCTCTGGTTCCATTCACTATCCCAGAAGCACCCCTGAAGTATGTCTCCTATTCCCATCCCACTCTCCCATTATCTTCACCTTTTAGTCATTCTCATGCCCTTTAAATTTGTGTTTCAAGCTTCTTCTTGTGTTGTTTGTTTCAAATGTGTGGTTACTGATACTGATTCTGCATCTGTAGATGTGGGAGGATCTAATTCAGAAAGCGAAACATGGAGGCCTTCATGTCATAGACACTTATGTCTTCTGGAATGTCCATGAACCATCTCCTGGCAATGTACAGTGCCACTCTGCTTCTTCCTTTCACTCCATGAACCAATCTCACTTAATTTTTTTTTTTTGGTTCTTAGTTATTTTTCTGATGTTGGGTTGCAGTATAATTTTGAAGGAAGATACGATCTGGTACGGTTCATTAAGACAGTGCAGAAAGTGGGACTTTATGCCAACCTTCGCATTGGACCTTATGTATGCGCTGAGTGGAACTTTGGGTACATGCAGCTTCAATATTTATTTTGTACCAAAAAAAGCTTCAAATTTTATTTGTGGAATTTTTTTTAAATATATATCATCTTCGTTTATATGATTATATCAGTAAAATTTCTTGTTTTAGTTTCATAGTGTGAATGCTTATTGTGATTAGCAATCACATTCTTTAATGGTGTAGAGGAATTCCTGTTTGGTTGAAGTATGTTCCTGGCATCAGCTTCAGAACGAATAATGGGCCTTTCAAGGTTCAACTTTAATTTCATTGACATGGTTTCTCTCTGTTGACTCTGGTCTTGGATAATCTAACTAGAGAAATAACTAAAATGACATTGCCGATTTTATTTTTAGGCAGCAATGCAAGGTTTCACCCAGAAAATTGTTCAAATGATGAAGAGTGAAAAGTTGTTCCAATCTCAGGGTGGTCCAATCATTCTTTCTCAGGTTTGCAGATCCTTTCAATGTATGGCATAACTGAAGTACTACTCAAAAACCTTGGAGTGGATCTGCCACTCACACATTCATACCAATAAATCACTACTTCAAGATAAAATCTTAACTCTTTTTTTTTCTCCTCCACTTCTGTTGTATTTTCTAGATTGAGAACGAGTACGGACCAGAGAGAAGGGCAACGGGAGCTGCTGGTCATGCATACATAAACTGGGCTGCAAGTATGGCTGTTGGATTGGGTACAGGAGTCCCCTGGGTGATGTGCAAGGAAAATGATGCCCCAGATCCTGTGGTGAGCACTCTCATTTTCTTGGTTGGCTCATTTGCTTCAGTTGTCACTCGTTCAAGGGAAATTGACTTCAATAATTGATTTTATTTGGTCTTAAGCTCTTCATTTAATTTCATGATTATTATATTTTTATTTAGGGTTGAATATGATCCATCCAATTCTTCACTACAGATAAATTCATGTAATGGTTTTTACTGTGATGATTTCTCTCCAAATAAACCATACAAGCCTAGCCTCTGGACTGAGTCTTGGAGTGGCTGGTAAGCTGTATATCGTATTATATTTGAAGTTGGTTCTGTTACTTTAGATACGGTTGTCTGAATCCTTTACCCTTCTGTCCTCCTGATCTGTTTTTTCTATTCCCCATGATCATAAGGTTTACAGAATTTGGTGGCCCAATTCACCAGCGGCCAGTTCAGGATCTAGCATTTGCAGTTGCTCGTTTCATACAAAAGGGTGGCTCATATGTGAATTATTACATGGTTGGTCACCTTCTATGATTTATTTCCCAATTTAACAGAAAATAACCTCAACTAGTGGGATAAGGCCTAGTTGTTCTTTTTTTGGTTGTTGTTGTAACAAAACATATGTTGCTTTACTTTAAAATCTGAATTTCACCTATGTGATTAATGACAAATGATAGTACCATGGAGGAACTAACTTTGGACGATCAGCTGGAGGCCCATTCATTACTACAAGCTATGACTATGATGCCCCAATTGATGAATACGGTGAGAAAATATGCTTATAATGAGAATCTTCCTTGAATATATTGTTTGCTCCATGATTCACTAGCCATATACCTGGATCATTATAGATATAATTTACTGAGCTGTGAATTCTGTTTTTTAAATGACAACCAAGCCTGTGTAATAATGCATTATAATTCTTCAATTAAGTATAGATGCATATGACCTTCAAGTCAAATTGATTGTTGTACTATTTCCTCGTCTCTCTCTCCCTCTCTCTCTCTCTCTCTATATATATATATATAGCATGTACGAATTGACATTGGATTTTGTTTCCACCTGTTGCGGCCTTAAAGATAGTTTAATCTTATATACTGTTCCATCCTCAACCATATGAGCATGTTGCAATTGAGCACTTCATTGTGTTTAGGTTTGATCAGGCAACCAAAATATAGTCACTTGAAGGAGCTTCATGAAGTTATCAAGCGATGTGAGCATGCTTTGGTTTCTTCGAATCCTAGTGTTACATCATTAGGAACACATCAGCAGGTCAGTTGTCTCCGCATGAAGCAATTACTCTCACTCTAGTTATGTGCTTGTTTATGATAAACTAATCTTTGCGGTGACAATAATGATCCATGTCTTGGTGATTTTCCAGGCTCATGTATTCTCTTCTGGGACTGGAGCATGTGCAGCTTTTCTGGCAAACTATCATTCACAGTCTGCTGCTAGGGTGATGTTCAATAACAGGCCCTATGACTTGCCTCCTTGGTCCATAAGCATCCTGCCTGATTGCAGAACTGCTGTATTTAATACTGCAAAGGTAAGAATATTTCACGTGACCGTTTATTCTTGCTGATTAAGTGTCACAGATTGGAAGCTCTTGTTGTCCATCAGTATTTATTTCTTATCAATCTGCATCAAGTAATTGATTGTATTATGTCTTCATGAAGGTGAGAGTTCAAACTTCACAGATAAAAATGCTGCCTGTCAATTCTAAGTTGTTCTCATGGGAGACCTATGATGAAGATCTATCTTCTTTGGCCGAAAGTTCAAGGATGACAGCTGCTGGACTCTTAGAACAGATGAATGTTACCAGAGACACTAGTGACTATTTATGGTACATAACCAGGTAAGTTACTTGATATAAAGGTTATATCATAGATTTTCAGAAATAGCTATCAAATAAATTAAATTCTTTTGGGTTGTTTGCATAATAACAAAACAATAAATTCCTCAGTGTGTATTGTAAAGTATGCTGATTCAAGCAGAAGAAATTTGCTTTTTTTAGTTTTCAGATTTAAATTCTTTGTCAGATAGATTCTGTTCTCGTACCTTCTTATTTTCAGCATTTGAAATCTTACTGTTTTCTGGTTGGCATGCCGCAGTGTTGACATAAGTTCATCAGAATCATTTCTTCGAGGAGGACACAAACCCAGCATTAATGTGCAATCTGCAGGACATGCTGTCCACGTGTTTGTTAATGGGCAATTTTCAGGTATGCAATTAAACTTGGTAGTTCTTCTGTTTGCATATTGATTAAATCTTCAACGAAGATGAATAATTTTTTTTACAGGGTCGGCTTTTGGGACAAGGGAACAGAGAAGTTGCACATTTAATGGGCCAGTCAACCTTCGCGCTGGAACAAATAAAATTGCACTTCTCAGCGTGACTGTTGGATTGCCGGTTAGTGCCTTGCTTGTAAATCCAACTTGAACTTTTTACCATCTCTTTGCACTGCTTTTAGTGTTTCAATTTGCATGGAAGATACGTTTCTAGTCACTGATTTATTTTGTATTTTTCTTTTTTCCCTTTTTCTTGGAAGAATGTTGGCCGGCATTATGAAACATGGAGGACAGGGATCACTGGTCCAGTTTTGCTGAATGGTCTTAACCATGGACAGAAAGATTTGACGTGGAATAAATGGTCATACCAGGTCTGATGTGCACAGAAAAATGCACATAGAAAACTTATGTATTCATAAGCATCAATTAATGTGAGGAGAAAATGATTTCTAATTATGGTATGTTCTCTAACAGGTTGGACTAAAAGGAGAGGCTATGAATTTGGTGTCTCCCAATGGGGTCTCATCTGTTAATTGGGTCCAAGAGTCACTAGCTATCCAAAGCCGGTCACAATTGAAATGGCACAAGGTAAGAACAGTTACTGGCTTATAAGACTGCAGTCTTAAACTGGAAGCTTACCATCAATTTTGAACCTTCAGGCTTATTTCAACGCACCTGGGGGAAACGAGCCATTGGCTTTGGACCTAGGAAGTATGGGAAAGGGTCAAGTATGGATAAACGGGCAGAGCATAGGAAGATATTGGATGGCTTATGCAAAGGGTGACTGTAATTCTTGCAGCTATTCTGGGCCATTCCGGCCTGCGGTAAAGTGCCAACTTGGTTGTGGACAACCCACCCAACGATGGTACTACTTTTCTGTAAAATATTTAACTTCAACATTACTTGTTTATATCCTTAGGAAAATGCTACCTACTCTCAGAGCCATTGAACTTGAACCTGTGCGGTCTGTCAGATCAATTCAATGTCATGTGCAGAATGATAAAATAGTGTGCGGAGGGGTGTGTTATTTTGTATATTTACCTTTGGTTGTGTCAGTAGCATTACTCTATGTATATAAGAGTAATGATAATGACACAACTTTTTTTGGCATAATGTGCCAGATCCAATGCAACATATATTGCTCTATATAAGCGGACAATGGAGGAATAGACATATTTACCCATTTTCTGTTTGGAATTTGGCAGGTATCACGTTCCAAGGTCGTGGCTAAAACCAACAAAGAACTTGATAGTAGTGTTTGAAGAATTAGGCGGAAATCCTTGGAAAATATATTTAGTAAAGAGAATGGTACATACTCCAGCAGCTAGTGAACCCAATTCAAAGAAGTGAAGAACCTGAATAATAAATTATATGTCCACTTGTGAATGCTCTGGCTCCCGTTGGCATTGGTTGAACGGGGGTAGCGTTGAAGCAATAAGTTATCATTACTTTGCAATAAATAAGCTTCGCTTGGTACGTGGTTTGGTTCAACCGTTCAAGGTTAGATGTGTTTATCTCTAATTCTATGGTCCCTCCTCCCTCTTCTTGATCTTGCATCAAAATGGACCACCGTGATTGATACAAAAGATGTGGCCAAGATGATTTGTAATTTATTCATTTCGACTTTTGAGCTTGGAAGAGAGAAAATTACAATATTCAGACGGGTGCTTTCATTCATTTATTTCTAATTTGTCTGTACATGCAAGTATATTTGTAGTTGCCATTCAATCATCAAAATATCACAATTTTCAGTCAATATCAGCCAAAGCGGTTTAAGCTATTATGAGAAAGCGATCGTATTTACACACGCGATCCTCGTTGTTGACCCCCGTATGGAACCAGTTGCATTCTTGGCTACTGTCTCTTGCAGCTTCTTCTTGGCAGTACCCGCCATCTTGTCCACTAATTTGCCTTCATGCTGGAACATTAAGGTTGGCATAGCCTCCACAGCCTAATCCTCAGGGACTGGTGTTGCGGAATTTGGCAAGTGCACAAAATCGATAAAAGTAATAAAATGTGAGTAGAGTATCATCCCACGAAAATTAAGTTATTAATTATTAAATTTGTTAAATCAATACTATTCAAGTTAATTAAAAGAGAGTTGTTGAAAATTAAATTAAAAAGAAAAATAAAAAACAGCAAATAATAAATTAAAGGGATGAAAAACAATGATGTTAAAGCATTAGAATTCAGATTTCACTTGAACTCTTTAGATGTACACTCAAATATTGGTTTAACTATGTTCTATTTCAATAATTTATGATCAATTTTTAAAATTAATTAATACACAATTCTTTGGTATATTAATCTTCTTACGCTGATTGGAATTAACTAATCTTTTAGTTTAACCTTAATTAGAAAGACATTATCAAAAACGAGAAAATTAAAAGAAAGATCACATAACTCACAACGTCTATTCCTAGCGATTGCAGAAGTTATGGTGTTTATCACAAGTTCTAGGTTCATGCAAATTTTTTTAAATCATATATCAACCCAAAAGATCATTCTAAAATTGATCAGGTTTAGAAAAACATTAAGAATAGAGATAAACACATAAATCATGAAAAAGAAACATAAATTAAACTCATAAAAGAAAGTTACATCATCCAAGAACAAGATCCATCATCCTCCTAACAAAGAGAAATTAGTTACACATGAAAAAAGAAGAACACAAAGAGAAGAATATGACAAACTTCATTGTAGAAAGGTGAAAAGGTTGAAGAAAATCCCTAATCTTCAAGCCTAATTGCGTCCACATCACATTAGGGTTTGTACTTCGATCGGCCATCTTGCGTTACTCGTGCTCCAAGTCAATTTAAGAGTGTGGCGTAACTTATGAATTTATAAGAAAAAACGTGGGCTTTCTGTACAACCAGCGCTTAGGCTTTCAATTCGTTAAGCATCAACCATGTCTGGCTGCACACCCATTAAAACCACGTTGCTTTACGTGTATCGAGCGCCATGTGCTTATCTAACTTCAAATTTCTCGCTTGGCGCTTAACTACTAGAATGCAAAATCGACTTTCTTTCTCATAAATCATCCAAGATTCTTCCATGCATAATTACCTATCAAAAATACATAAAAACACATAATTAAAACATAAAATAAAATAACTAAAAATAAAAGAAACTTAAGCACAAACTCACCAAAAAGAATAAAAGAGAATTAAAACAAGACTTTTGAACCGTAAAAATATAAATTTTGGAATGTTCATCACTCCCCCAAACTTAAACTTTTGCTTGTCCTCAAGTAAAAAGAAAAACAAAGACAAAAAGACTAAACAAATAACAACTCAAAACACACAATCAAAATATGACAACACTAGGTAGTGAATATCATACATATCCTCATAAATTGCTTCACAATCTAATTTCAAAGTGTCACACATGAACAATCCAATTATCACACCGTCTCTCACATGCAACTCTCATGCACAATTGACTTCCCAAAAACATGAATGAAAGACACAATATTCTCGTAAAGAACAAACTCAGATAGATTTATAAAACTGCAAGTGCACATCAAACTCACATCCATAGGGTTGTTCTTCATCTCTCTCTCCACTAATGTAAACAGCACACAACCAAAGATCAAAAGGGTCTTTAAAAGCTTGTAATGTAAGGCCGATGGTATGAGTTAAGAAAGAAGTGATAGAAAAATAAAAACAAAAGTTGAGATACAAAATCAAGTAAATTTCAAAATTCAAGCCTCAAAATATTGAACAAGTATCGCAGAGCTGCAAGAAATTTACAATGTGCAAGTTTGGATCTTCTGCATGGTCTCTCCCAAACTGATTCTGCTACACCAGCTGTAGAAGTGTTGGTTTAATTTCAAAATTATTGTCCTGAATAGCAGGACGCACAATACTGGTAGAAATATTATTAGCAGATGGGGTAGCATAGTCAGCCAATGTACGTCTTCGCCCTGCAGTTACAACAATTTCTATCATCTTTACTTCTGTTTCTTCAAACTTCTTCCCTTCTCTAACTATTTTCCTGTTTGCTCTAGCTGTTCTCTCTATCTCTGGATCAAAAAGTAATTCTTTTGACTTTAGAGAATCTTGCATAAACAAACAAACAAGTAAACCAAAGTAAAGAAAAGAAAGAAAAGAAAAAAATAAAAAAAAATAAATGACTAATAAAAATAAACAAAGAAAATAAAAAAACAAATTAAAAAGAAAATCAAATGAAGAAAAATAAAATTAAATAAGAAAAACAATTCTCTATAAATAAAAAAAAAATTTAAAGAAAAGAAATAAAATAAAATAAAATTAAAATTAAAATTAAAAATAAAAAATTAGAAATAAAATTAAACAAAGAAAAAAAATTGCTTAAATTAGTGTCTTTTTAACTACTATTTAATATTAATAACAATAATCCCCAAAGAATCCGGCTAAAAACTTGTTGCAATTTGGCAAAACACCATGCACCAAATCGACAAAAGTAATAAAGAGTGAGTAGAGTATTGTCCCACGAGGATTAAGTTATTAATTATTAAATTCATTAAATCAACACTATTCAAGCTACTGAAAAGAAAGTTATTGAAAATTAAATTAAAAATAAAAATAAAAATCAGCAAACAATAAATCAAAGGGATGAAAAACAATGATATTAAAGCGTTAGAGTTCAGATTTCACTTGAACTCTTTAGATGCATACTCAAATATTAGTTTAACTATGTTCTATTTCAATGATTTATGGTCAATTCTCAAAATTAATTAATACTCAATCTCTTAGTATATTAATCCTCTTACGCTAATTGGAATTAACTAATCCCTTAGTCTAACCTCAATTAGAAAGACATTATCAAGAACGAGTGAATTAAAAGAAAGACCACATAACCTACAACGTCTATTCCTAGCGATTGCAGAAGTTATAGTGTTTATCACAAGTTCTAAATTCATGCAATTTTTTTCAAATCATACATCAACCCAAAAGATCATTCTCAAATTGATCAGATTTAGAAAAACATTAAGAATAGAGATAAACACGTAAATTATGAAAAAGAAACATAAATTAAACCCATAAAAGAAAGTTACATCATCCAAGAACAAGATCCATCATCCCCCTAATAAAGGAAAATTAGTTACACATGAAAAAAGAACACAAAGAGAATAATATGACAAACTCCATTGTAAAAAGGTGGAAAGGTTGAAGAAAATCCCTAATTTTCAAGCCTAATTGCGCCCACACCACATTAGGGTTTGTGCTTCTTGTCGACTGCTACGTTCTGTTCAAGTGTGTCTAAGAGTGTGGCGTAACTTATGAATTTATAAAAAAAAACGTGGGCTTTCTGCACAACCAGTGCTCAGGCGCTACGTTATCAGCGTCAAGGCGCTGGCCTATTAAAACTACGGTACTTTACGTATCGAGCGCCTAGGCGCTTAACCACTGGAATGCAAAATCAGCTCTCTGTCTCATAAATCATTCAGTCTTCTTCTATGCATAATTATCTATCAAAAATACATAAAAACACATAATTAAAACATAAAATAAAATAACTAAAAATAAAAGAAACTTAAGCACAAACTCAATCAAAAAGAATAAAAGAGAATGAAAACCCAAGACTTTTAAACCGTAAAAATATGAATTTTTGAAGGTTCATCAATTGGCTATAGAGGGTAGAAGTTAGTGCATGTAAAGTAATTGTATTTAGCAAGCAGCATGCTTAATTGGTATGTTCACCTTTTAATATGTTACACGGATATGGGTATGAATATCCTCTACGATATGATATGATATGCAAATACGATGATTTTTTAGAAAGTTAAGATACATGTATGGTAATATGTATTGATAAAATATTTATATTTATATATGTAAAAAAGATAAAAATTAAATTTATTCATTTGTGATTGTCCCAACTCGAATCCCATGTTTTATCTAACTCATTTGGTAATGATAAAAGTATGTTTTTTGTAGGATGATTTTGAGGAGGGCAAAATTGCAAGAGTAAAAATATGTTTTGAGAAATGTAATTAGTGAAAATGAGACTTGAATTTATATTTCGACCTTTTTAAGCGATTCTACTTTGAAGGTGGTGAGTTAACCTAAAAAAAATGAGGGTATGCCAAAAATATAGATATAACAGTATCGTATGACTATCGGTATTAGATACAAGTATGATATGGATACATCGTTAATTTTGAAGTATTCGTGCATCATACGTAATAAGTAAAGAATAATAGTGCCACTAAAACTAAGAATGATAAGTTTACTAGCAATTCATCCACCTCTATATGTAATAGAACTATCAAAGGTGCTGTGAAAAAAGTATTATTGTGTGAGCTAAGTTTGTGTTTGATACAAAAGAATGATGATTTCAATCTTGCATCTATTATACGTATGAGAGATAAATAATTAAATAATTGATTGGTTACATATATAAAGAGAAAAATGTTTGATATTATTTATAATAAAAAGATTATTCAAATTTTCAAAATATGAAAACGTGAAAGAAATAATTATAAATTGATATTTCATAATTTTGTATAAATATATATTTTTATATATAAATATAATTATTAAATTTTTTTTTCTGTTTCTGTATTGATAATATTACTTTTACTCTCACTATCTAAAATTCTTGGTTCCGTTAATGAGAACTGGCCATTGAAAGGGACTTTTCCCAGAAATTTACCTTAGACACAGTAACCTCACCATAGAGCTTGGATGGAATAGTTATTGAATGAACATTTTATTCCAAGCTTTGTTCTACATAAACAAGAATCATCATTTATTCCGTTAAGATAAATGATGATCATGGCAACTTATAGAAATAACAAATTTTTTATTTTTAATATTTCAGCGAGACCCTCATACCCAAATATTTTCAAGTAATATCCAATCTATCGTGCTGCAGTCCCATCGCTTCCCTCTATCGTTTGTGTCGAAAACTCGATGTAGCTAGCCTCTCTCCACTATAATCCAACGCCGTCGTGCAGCCGAGTATGAGAAATTGTTTTTTTCGGCTTTGCCGTTATCATTTCTATTATGCTTCCCACTGATAATATCGTACTACCATTCATCAGTCATGACCGTCATCATTTCTAATATGCTTCCCATTGATAATATCGTATTATCATTTATCAATCCAATTCTGTTAATCACTATCACGTGTCACCCAAATATACATTCCAGATCCTCTTTGTTGACATCAATTATGAAATACTTCAGGTCCTCTCCGATAATTATCACTAGTTTCTAGGATTTCGTTAGTTTTAGATGCTATCGCCCCAACTTATTGACCCAAGATGATTTGTAATTTATTTCTCAGCAGAAGTCAGTACTTGACCCATTGATGGAAAGAATCACGGGTGGGTTTGCAGAAGGAGCGAGGGCTTCTTTTCCATCCAGAAAATTCTAAAACAAAACTATAAGCATGATTTCGTTTGTTTTGCAGGAGCAGAAGATTCTAACGTTAAATCATTATAACTGATTAACACTGGTAGAAAGGACACTATGCTTCTGGTTTTGAGCACAGAATAGCAGTTAATAATGCCACGGCAATGATAAAAATATAACGCACAAAGCTAAATTTTTTCAATAAAGGCTATTTGCTAACGCAAGTTGGTTATCTTATTGCTAGTTTGATCAGCAAGTGCGATAATGCAACGATCTTATTTACATATACACTATGTCTTACAAACTCCAAACTCATACTGAAATCATGCAAACTGGCTCGAAAACGATAATCTATTATTCTCAGCATCTTCATATGATACTTCATGCAGCAGCAGTTGCATGCTTGGCTATTGTCATTTGCAGCTCCTCCTTCTTAGCACCCACGAACTTGTCCAGTAGTTTACCTTCTTTCAAGAACAGGAAGGTTGGCATAGCTTCAATACCCCACTCCTCAGCAACAGTCTGAAGACATCAAGGTGATTGCAGGATTCTTAGTAAATTTTAAAGAAACAACAGTCCTTTGTGCACTTTAGGATTTAGGGTAAAAAAATAAACTAATGCCATGTGGTAGATTCAGATATGCTCACCTTCAATTCATCCACATCCACCTTGAGGAAGGTGACATTCGGCAGCTTTTTAGCAATCTCTGCTAAAATTGGGGCAATGAAACGGCAGGGGCCACACCAGGAAGCAGTAAAATCCACTACAATCTATTAATGTAATTTCCTTTCAGAACATTGTACTTGCTTAAAAATGAGGGGTGAAAAGATCAACAATTTTAGAGAATCATAAACCATGCTAACAATGCCAGGATCTTCAATAACAGACTAAATCACGAAACGAGCTAAGAACAACAAACAAACTAATCATATTTAATCCATTTTGCATATGTGAAAATCTCGTGCGTCAGTGATGAGAACATTAACAACAGGTAATCATACACGAAAAATGCCCAAAAAAGATACACAATAATATTTAACAAAAAAGCTCCTCAACAGATAAACATAAAGAAGGGTATTTTATGCCAGTCATGAAATGTCATTTTACAATGTCAAGACTGCCTTCCCAACCAACAAAAATTATGTAGCACTGCAATTGAGGTTTTAATTTTGATTTAAACTGCAGCACAAGTCATAAAAGTTTTTTTTGCAATCAAATTTTAATTGAAGATTTCATGTCTCAAAGTAAATATTGTGACTTCAGATTAGATGGCCTAAAAAAGGTGTTTTCATAGCTTGCAATTAAATACAAACCTCATTCGAAGCAGACTGTGATAAGATTTTAACAACCCACGCATGCATATTAAGAATCCAGAGACAGGAGGCGACAGGGCCAAGAATCAAGGTGATATAGGACTAGTAGGGAATGAAAATATCAGAGGGGCTGTTATGCACAGGGAGACACAAGGGATGGAAATGTGAGGAAAGGGACAATCATCTTGATGGTACTATGTTCAACCAACCAACAGTGATTTCACAGGAATAGATACTCTAGGGATTATGTTATCCACCATGATGAATGATTAGCTATGTCCTCCTTTCATCTAGAAAAACTTAAACGCATGCACCATCCAGAAAATTCTAGTTTCTACCCCTTTCAGGACCACTTTTAAGTTCATCACATGGTAACTAACACCTGATAATTCTTTCTCGATTACTTTGAAAATTTTGACAACTTAGCTTACCATCACTATTTAAGAGAAGTAACCCCAAATTGGTGGGCAAGTGTATTTATTTATTTTTGACCCAAGTGGAGAACAAAAACGTATTTGGACACAACAGAGTCCAGATCCATGTAATATTTATTAGTAAACAGGAGGATGCAACATCAACAAATCAATCTGCATGCATAGAAGAATCTAGAGTTGATCACACAGTGATGAAAAATTCGCCCTTTGGAAAGCGAGAAACGATAAAGAAATTTGAAAACCCTTAGTTTAGAGCGCTTATACTTTTGCAATCAACACCGATTCAACTAATTAAATAGAAAAAAGGCAATCAAGTCCAAGTAGAAGAAAAGCAACGATGCAAAAATAAATGAAGGAAGATGCAAGTTTGGGGATAATAAGTAATAACCAGTTTCTTGGACTCATTTCCCTTCTGGATCTGTTCGTTCCACGCCTCAACGGTGTGGCAACCGATCACCTGTCCCTCTTCGGCCATTCTTGTCTTTCTTGACGAATAACAATTACGCTTTGCCTTCTAATCTTGCTCGCTTAGCTTAGCTATTCATATGAACCCAAGAGAAGCCCCCTCCGTCTTATATAGAGATTTTGCAATCCAAAAAACGACGTCATTTGTAAGTTATCTATATCCATATAATAATAAAAATTAAAAAAATTAGTCATATATTTTTTTAAACATTTTTTAATATGTATTTTATTATTAATTTAAAAATAAATACTATTTATATTTATTTTTTAATAATTTTTTAAAATATATTAGATGAATTAATATTAAAATAATTATATTACTAACAATCTTAAAACAAATATATGAAAATTCAGTCTACACACGCCCTTTGCGTTGTCCGCGTTGCTACGTGACGCATTGCAATATGTCAATGATTTGAATTTACTTTGATGTTTTTTATTAATAAATTGAAATAAAATAAGTGAAGATAAATAAAAATAATAATAAAATATAATTATCATTCTTTTTTTTATTTAAAAATTTTACTAACAGAATAAAACAAAATTTTATTATTTATATATTTCTTTTATTTTACCTTAATTTAAAAAAAAAAAAAAAAATAATTCTTCATATATTTTATTTTTTATATATTTAAAATTTTTAAACACAAAAATATACTTTTATTTATTTATTTCGTTGTTACCTATCATCCCATGTTAGATTTTGATATGATCGTATTCTCTTCGTGAGCCATTACCCATGACATGACCCAACAAGGGTGAAATGAATGATCATAATGAGAGAGGAAGAGTCAAAAACTTCAAATTCAAATACTGTCCTAAACGTGGCCAATTCTTGTTCATTGACATAGTGCATAATTTTTATAAGATTATTATTATTTTATTAAACGGTAGTTTAGATTTTTAATTCTTATATTCTTACATCAAAAAATACATATCTTTAATTTTATATTTTATTTAATATTATTTATCATATATATATATATTTTTATCACTTTTTTTTATTAAATTATATTCATAAAAAATAATATAAATAATAATATACTTCTTTTTAGAGGTGTAAAATATCTTTTTACCTAGAATTTTTATTCCAAAATTTGGGCCAATCTAATGAATTGGGCTGAAGAGGATGGCCCTCCAATTGCAAGTCACGCGGAACATCCGGGACCACATCCAAACATCTACCACCATCACCAGCTATATTTCTTCTCTTCTCTCCTTAATCCTTATTATCTCATCCAATCCACATATGCCTAGTCCCGCTTCTGCTTAAAACCACCAGATTTTTCAAAAGTCTCTATCTTGAGTGGATCGGGATGGATAAGATTAAGCGAAAAAATTTCTTCAACCTTACTTAATCTATTACTGTGATGAGCAATCAAATTAAAAAACATTGGTAAATTCACCCGACTCATCTAAGAGACACCTTACATCCATCCACATTATTATTTAACAACACAAAAGAGAAATAGTCACTCCACTGATGACGGACACGGTGGTAAGTGGCAACCAATAAAGAAATATGATGTTATTATCTCATTTTTTATATATATCATTTTTTATAATATTTTTAAATAATTATAATTAAGTGAAATAAAATAATAAAAAATAACATAATTAATAATATAAAAAATAAGTAATGTAAAAAAATTATAATTGACCAATAAATTATAACCACAAAACACAACATAACCTTTTCTCTCCGATTAACTCCAATTTTTTTCTCTCTCTCTCTCCCTCTCTCTATTCTACCAAATTTCATTTCAAATTGGAAAAGGGGAAGAAGGAAAAATGGCATTCCCACAGCTCATCCCTTCAGCTTCCTCATCTTCCTCTCTACCTCACAACCACAACCCCTCCTTAAACCCCAATACACTCTACTCCTCCTCCTCCTCCTCATTCTGTCCCAACCCTAAATTCCGACCACAGCATCTTCATGTACTCCACCGCCGCCGCCGGAAGCCCCACTCCCTCCTCCGCTGTTCCGCCTCTTCCTTCTCCGAGAAGCACCACACAAACTCCCCCAAGTCCGACGACGTCGTCGAGCTCCCTCTCTTCCCACTCCCCCTAGTCCTCTTCCCGGGCGCCATCCTCCCTCTCCAGATCTTCGAGTTCCGCTACCGCATCATGATGCACACTCTCCTCCACACCGACCTCCGCTTCGGGGTCATCTACACCGACGCCGTTTCGGGAACCGCCGATGTGGGCTGCGTCGGCGAAGTCATCAAACACGAGCGCCTCGTCGACGACCGCTTCTTCTTAATCTGCAAAGGCCAGGAGCGGTTCCGCGTCACCAAGGTGGTCCGCACCAAGCCCTACCTGGTGGCCCAGGTGACGTGGCTGGAGGATAGGCCTTCTGCTTCGGAGGAGCTGGACCTCGACGGTTTGGCCAGCGAGGTCGAGACCTACATGAAGGACGTTATTCGGTTATCGAATCGGTTAGGTGGGAAGCCCGAAAAGGAGGTTGGGGATTTGAGAAGGAACCTGTTCCCCACGCCGTTTTCGTTCTTTGTTGGGAGCACGTTCGAGGGTGCCCCCAGAGAGCAACAAGCTCTGCTTGAATTGGAGGACACTGCCGCCAGATTGAAGAGGGAGAAGGAAACGCTTAGGAATACGCTTAATTACCTCACTGCTGCCTCTGCTGTCAAAGACGTTTTTCCTTCTTCTTCTTCTTGATGTAATCAATGCCTGCCTTTGGGAATTGGGATTGGATTGCGGAAGAAAACAAATTACTTTAGTTAACCAACACACCACACCCAAAGGTATTGTTGCCTACTCTTCTTGCTCTTGTGTAGCTTCCTTAGTTACAGTGGCACTGGCAGCAACACGAACATATATTAGGAAAAGTTGTAAATTTTTTTTTATCTGTAATTTCATATGCTTAATCCTGTCTTCTATTGCCTCGTTGTTTGATTTTGTGATACATTATATATACTGGACTAGATGGTAGATACAATTTGCGAATACAAGTAATGGATGCTGGCCTAGTAGCTCCTCTTGTGAAACTTTAAACCAAAGAAGAAACAATTCATAAACGCATAATTTAAAACACTTGTTATGCTTTTTTGCATTATACTTATAAGATGATTTCTGTAACTTGTTATATATGCTTGTGTCATTAGACTCCTTCACCATATTGTTCATGGGAACCAAAAAAACCCTACTGTAATAGTATTAGCTCTTTCCGTAGAGTCAAACAAGAAACTAATTAAGAATATATATAGTGATTGGAACTGTTTCGGGTACTGACTGGTCCTAAGTCGGTAGGCAGAAAGGATATTCATTACATACTTACAGGAGAGGCAATAACGAGGTTAAGAGTACTTAGGCAGGTCAGCAGAATGATTGCAAAGTACGCAAAGTAGGCTAGTTTGAGTGTCTGAATAAAAGATAGAACATGCCTGGCTCAGGCTGTCAGGTCAGTTTATATAGATGATCTAAGGACTGACTCCTCGGATATTTGCCGTTCAGGTCATTTAGGGCTCTAAACGTTAAGACGATGTTATGTCTGGTCATTATAGCGCGAAACCTTTAAGGTTTGTTGGTCATTATGACACCGAACGACCAATGATTGTTAGCAGATCATATTGGGCACGTGTTTAACGAGTCGTTTACCGTCTGGATATAAGCCGATCAAGTCTTACAGGCAGGAGTTCGGTCGGGTTGACCTGGTTTTCTTGGGCTTGTCGCTCGGAAATAGGTCTACCTTGCATAGACGTTGGCTTGTATGGTCGGTCCATTAAGATCTACTTTGGTCAAGGCATGCCTATTATGCTCAGGGTAGTCCACAGCCCCCCAGTTCGGTCATCTGTTAAGATGGGCCAAACTTTTGAATGGTCGGATGACAATTGGGCCAGAACGGTCCACGAACCATAAAGTGGCTTTATGGAATGGATCTATTTATCAGTTGTACAGGCTAATAGTATTCTATTTTCTACCCTATCAATTTTAAATCAGCTTGCTGAAAACATTGATTTTGTTTAATATTGCTACCTGACACTGACAGCCAGCTGCATATTCTGTTTTAGAACAAATGCACACACCAAGATTGAGATTTCTTCTGCTAAGTCCTACACTGCTGATGTTTATAGCCGGTAAATAGGATTAGACCTAATACTTGTTAATAACTAGCACATTTAATTACTGGTATTCCCAGTGAATCTAATTTTTATGAATGTCAATTGGCTTTGGCTCTGCCAAGTTTACTTGAATTTTGCTGCTTTACAAGTATTGGGATATTCAGACAATGTTTGGTTTAAGATTGAATGTGGAATATATTTGTTTCATTTTGAGGGATAGGCTCATGAACATTATTTTCTGCATCTTGCTCAGATATAGAGTAAGAGACCATTGGTGCAATGAATCATGTTTACTGAAATGAAGAAATAACTTCAGCTACTAGAACCAAATCATCTAGGATGAGAAAGAAAATATATTTTGCTCAGTTTCACTTGCTGATTGGAACAAGTGTTTAACTATGGGATGAATTATCATTGGGGCCATTATATCACATACAAATCTGGCTCTGTGGCTTTCTGTTATTGTTCTGGATTAGTTTCTGGCTGTGCCCTTCATCTGATTTTGTTAGCCTTCAATATCTGGTTTCCACTAGACCTTGTATAAGGGCGGTATGCTTTTTGAAGTTTAACAGTTTATATTGTTTTGGTTACTGATGTCTGATGACAACTGAGGCATGTTTCTCTAAAAGCTTGTATCAAGCAACATAAACAGTTGATATTTTCTTTTGATTGTTGAAACATGAAAAGGACGCAAAGAGCCTTTGATATTTTTCTCAATTTTTTTGGGGCAGGGATTGCATGATGTGCACCTACATTCGTTCATTATTGATTTTAGTTTTTTATGAAACATATTAAGCTTTTAGACTTGAGTGTCTGGCATAAATGTTCTGCCTGGTTAGACTTGATTGATTTCATTGTTCTCTCTCTCTCTCTAGCTTTTTTTTTTTTTATCGGCATGCATACCCCCTGGCCTTGGTAGGTTGGTAATAATGGTGTTACGTTTATTATTTGTTAACGTGGAATAGGCTGGACTTACAGTACCGAGCCAAACCCTTCTCTCTTATATTTGATATTGGATCATTAAGAGAGGGAGAGGGGGAAAGATCTTTAGATCACTGCTGGCAATCTTTGTAACTGGGCTATTAGTAAAGCCCCTAGCTCAAATGTGCCAGCTCTTTAGCTGCCTGCTCCAGGAATTTCAGCCACCACGTCAACTAAATACAAAATGACCTCAACTCCTGGAATGGAACCTAAAGTTGGCAAACAAGGAAACAATAAAATACATAAAGATTATTGAATACTTTCGTTTTGATAATAAATAGCATGATCCTTTCATAGAGAGTTTAACAAAGGAAAATGAAAACGATATTTGCGCGGTTCGTTGAAACAAAGCTATTAAATATACGAATAAAAATGAAGTATACGGATGGATGATCTCTAACAGCATTGGTCAATTGTGAAAGTATATTTCACCAACAACCCAAGTTGATGAGCGGAGCTTGATTGTTTAATGGATCAGGGATGAACTGTCGATTTTATAAAGAATAATCCTCTGTATGGGTGAATTAACATTGCATTATTGATAACTGGCATTAGACAATCTACCAGACGATGACTGGATTAAGTTTTGACAAGTTGAAGTTGGCTGGCTGATGGTTACACATCTTTTGTTATATTATATCCACATATACATCTATTGAGAAACAACTAACAAAGAATTAAAAAAGATAGATGGATAGCCATTCATTTATTAATGTCTGTATTTATTTTATTTTATATTAATTTTAATTTTCTCATATTATTTTTTTATATCACTTTTTAGGTTAGTTACTAAAGTACAAATTCGTGATTAATCATATATATAAGTTGATTGATAAGTATCATGTTAATTAATCAATACATATAATTTTTATTAATTAATTAATATACATAATTAATCATAAATTTATATTTTATTAATCAATATAAAGAAATAATAATAAGATGATTATTTTTTATTTTATACCTATAGTAGCGGATGGAAATCACACTCCCCAAAGCCTGTCTCCCTTCCAGTTCTCCCACTTGAATCTTTCTATTTATAAAATAATTTGCACATCATCTTTTTATTCTGAATTTTAAATATAAACACTGTTATCTATTATTTTTTTCATTTCTATAAAAAAAATATTAGCAACATATTTTTATAGACATTTCTTTTAATATTTATTTTATTATCAATTTATCTCGTATACTTAAAATGATTATTAGAACAAAAATGTTACTCATACATATTTTTAAACTTATAATAAAATAAATATTAAAAAATATTAAAAAAATTGTATTATTAACATTTCTAATCATGAAACACTCCTCTCAGTTTTCCATCTTTGACAATGAATTATCTGCATCTTTACAAGTCACAGCACAAGAATCTTAATGGTGGCGCACAATGAGCAAGTGGAACGCGTTCTGCTGCGTGGGTTAGTTGTGGTCGAGTCGGTCGCATTTTCAAAATGGCGCACACACCATTGGGTTCTCACTATTGTCTGTGTTCAATGATAGTGATACGACCCCAACAAGTCGATACTTAACATTAACCCCAGCAATTGAAAATAGTATTGGAAGAGGTATAATTTTTTCATTAGGTGTGTCAGTTATATGGATCAAATAATGTTATTATGTCATATTATAAATCAAGTCTTTAGAAATATTATTTAAATCTAATTTTTTTTAATCCTTTCAACTATAATTTTTTTTAATTTTCTTCTACTTCTAACTATTGGGTTATCCTCTACCTGATCTACTCTCTTTACAGAGAATTTTAAATGTTTTTTTCTTACATGTCAAAATCATTTAAGATGAGATTCTCTCATATTTTTTACAATAGGTGTTATCTTTACTTTTTCTCTAATGGATTCATTCTTGATTTTATCTTGTCTTATATAGTCACATATCTATCACAACATATTCATTTTCGTAACACTAATCTTATGATACTGGAAGAGGTGAATGAATTATCAACAATGATATTTTTACCACAAACAGTACATACACCTCTTTTTATATTTTTTTCAATACCATTCATTATACTTTTTTTTTCTATCACTTTCTTTCATTTAATCATAATTCTTAAAAATGATATGAATAGTGATACGCCCTAAAAAGGGATGTAAGATTATCATTATTCATGAATTATATGTGCCAAGTGGAGTCACAGCAAAAAAAAATTATGTGCGAGTGGAAGAGAAGGGTTCGTGCCTAAAACCGGTGGTAACGGCATTAAATGTTTAAAATTTTTAAGAAAAAATTGTGTAAATTATATTTCAAATGGCAATATTTAAGTCTGAGGATAGGAAAGGAGACCGGCTTTTGGGTACATGTGATTTTTATCCATAAATTATAGTAATTATTCTGTCTATTGATATCTATATTTTATACAAAATCATAACTTGCAAACTCGTTTACTTTACTAAATTAACCTTCCACGTATTATTTATTAATATTTATTTTCATAATTATTGACATACATGATTTCATAATATTTTCTTAATGAATAAGATAATTGTCAATGAATTTTGTTTGAGTTTAAAAAAAAAACAAAAAAAGAAAGAAGAAAAAGATGTGCATTTATCTTTTTTACACATAAAAGTTTCACATAGATAAACTATTCATTCTACTAAAGTCACACATCGAAAGATCAAACTCCTTCTCCTTCCTCACATCTTATATAAAGAGTTGATCTTCAAGTGTTTGATTTATCTAAAAAATTACACACTTAAGTTTAATAATAAGTATAGAACATGAGGATTTTAGTAAAAGGAATTTTTCTTTTTTTGTCTTCAAGATTTGATTTGTGAGAGCATGTGAGATCCTATGCAATAAACATAGTATTTGCATGTCTTAGAGTTAAGCTTGTTTATTCTTTTTTTTAGTGTAATTATTTTTTTATATATTTGTTTTGTTCAATTTAGCTTATTTATTAATTAGTTTAGTTTATTTATTTATTTATTAGTTGTTAATTTTTTAGATATTTTAAAATTAATTCAATAATAAAAAGAAGTTAATTGAATTGTGACAACTTGTTAACCGCTTTGACAATAAAATTTATTAATTTTTAATCCATCTAATCTATCTATATTAAAATCAATCCAATCCATTCAATTAAAATAATATATCTTATTGGATTAGATCTAATGGATTAAATTTAATTATGAATGGTTAATAATCTAACTAAAACATGTATTGGATATCCAAGAATATCTAATTAAAACCAATCCAATGAATATCTAATATATTTTATATTTTTTTTATTAAAACAACTGAACTTTTTTTAAGCACATAACATGCATCGTGAAAGAAATATATTTTAGAGAGATAAATTTTTTAGAAAGAAGAGAAAAATTTTGAAAGAAATTTTTAAAGAGACAAACATTTTTTGTAGAGAGAGAATGAAATTTCTTAGAAAGAAAAAAAATTTTAGAGAGAGAAAATTTTTAGAGAGATAAACATGTTTTAGCGAGAGAGATAAATTTTTTTTTTTTAGAGAAAGAAATTTTTTTTAAATGAGTGGGTTAAATATCTATCAATCCAATCCATTAAAATGGATTAATGGATGGATTGAATATTCATCCATTAAATTGAGTTATGGATAGATTTGATAATATTAAACATTTTGTAATGGATCTTAAATAGATTAATGATTTATTTTGAATCCATCCATTATGATCCGATCTAAAAATAAACAAATCCATCCATTTGACACTCAGTTGAGTTGTGATAACTTGTTGGTCTCATAATTAATTAAAGGAGAAAACTTAAAAGTTTCTTGTTGGGTTGCTCTCATAAATTACTTATTAATTTTCAAAATTAACTAACCTATACTTGTTTTTTTAAAAAACTAACTTATGATGGTTTTTTAAAAAATTACGTTGGCTTTGAAGGATCGTTGCATTTAGGGGATACATAGGTCGAACGTCAAGTCAAAATTAAATTTTTATAATTAATTTTTTTATATCTTTTTCTTTTTATTTGTAAATATTTTGATTTTGATTTTAATTAATTTGATTTATATGTAAATATTTTTTGTTCATTGTAAATTTTTATAAATTAATTTTTTATGGTTATTTAATTTTAAATTTATTCTTTGAGTTTGAATATTTTAATTCTTGATTTTTATATTGCTTGTAAGTATTTTAAATGTCATTGATTTTTTTAATTGTAATTCCTTTTTTTATGTTAATTTTCTTTTTATTTTCTTTTGTAAATATTTTTATTGTCTTTGATCCTTTTTTTTTGGTAAATTAAATATTTTTAAGTTATTTAATTCACACAATGAACTTTAAAATAATAAACTTAAAACAAATATATAAAAATGATGTGAGATTAAATTTTCACTATTTTCTGTGCATAACTACTTCCAAACTTCATTTGTAAATTCAATTCAATTTGCACACTCTAAAGGTGTGGAAACTATAATCCAAGCCTGCCACTTATAATCGAAATGAATACAATTATTCATCCCATTTTCGCGTGTTTCTTTCGGCAGTATCTGCAAACTGCGATGTCCTTGTCCTTGTCTTAATTTAGTCCCACTTAAGAAGCAAGTTATTACGAGAATTGTCTTCATGAGTCATTCTCGTATCAATAACTAGGCGGCTTTTACTGTAGTCCAATTTGATAAGAGGTGCACTGATGGGCCATTGACTCAACTGGTTATCGTAAGTTCTTGTAAATTATTTTGTTAGTTTAGTTTGTTTACAGTATAGTCCTTCAGGTCATTAAAATCATTTGTTAGTCCTGTACGGCGTACGCAATAAAAAATAGAAAAAGTGGGTCAAAGTGTGAGTAAAATCCAGTTCACCCAGGGTGATCTCCATGGTTGGACTGCATCAAAGTGTCTAAGCTCCATTGTTAAATCCATCTGATACTTTTGGGAGATGTTAGTGGAGCTGAGATTACGATATTCTCATTGGCATTGGGGCGCAGGCAAGGCATGGCGGTAGAGAGTAGCGTGAGCTGGGGCTGCCTGCAACTGTCATCGTCGGCCATAGGTGGCTTCGATGACTATGGGGTTTGGGGCTTTGATGGGTTGGTACAAGGTGTACCAGAAATAATGTACCAGACTGCAAAATCCAACTTCATAATCTTAACTATTAAGCAGGTACCAAGTGCTCCATCAGCACCGTTCATTTCAATTTAAAGATATCCAACGGTTAAAAATGGCTATAGCAACTGTGCACCCCTTTTTATTCTAATAAAACTGAAGGGAGGAATACATACCAAAACATAGATGTATTATCTCCCTGTAATATATTACATTCGGATTGTACGCGCATTCCCTACCCTATCAATATCCACTAGTCGAAATTTATGTTTCTTTTCGAAACCTAAACGGCTACTACAAATAGATATGACTCAGTAATACAAACGTGATAGCAACTAGAATGACTCAATAATACAAATGGATGACGTAAACCATAAATCCTTAATGAGATTTCCAACCTCTTGGCGTACGGAAATAGCCTTCGTTCTCAAATGCCTTTATTGTCGTCCCATTTGCAATTCCCTGGCAGTACATAGATTAGACAGTTAGAAAGCATAAATGAAAAATTGTAGCCAGCAACATTGTTGATTTGAAAACTCATGCATAACTAAATAGATATCACAGAACAAATATGTTAACAAATCCATCACCCAGTTTGTGCACCATTAGATCATTTATAGGTACGAAGCAATTCATACAAACCTTAAGACATTGGCCCCTTCTTGTATCACAAACAGGATAATCTTGAGGGCAACAGTGGCGCTTGTCCTTACAACACACAGCAGAAGTTAACCCACAGCATTTCCATGAAAAGCATATTCCAAGAAGGCGCCTTGCACAGCAACAGGTCTCCCCTTGTGAACAGTAAGTAAACAGATTACATCTTGTAGGACCTGGGGGAGGTGGGGCAGGAGGATTAGGGCTGGTCTTGGTTGGATATGAAGCTAACATGTTGATTCCACATAGCCCTTGAGAATTGCCACTGTTTCGCAGCATGTGCATGTAACCATTCATTCCCCAAGATGTCCCCCATGAGTTCTTTACAATCCAATAATCTACTCCATTTTCTGAACTATATCCTACAATCAACACTGCATGGTCCAAAGAAGTTGAACATGGTCCGGTGAAGATGCCCTAATACAGAAATGCGATCAGCATCTTATTACAATTGTTAATTGGTGAACCTATGTTACTAATATTGACCATTGGGACCAACCTTTGAGTATAACTGGAAAGCTCTATCACTGCCGCATATGCCTACGCTTACAGGCTGGGATGCAACAGCCTTTAGTAGCTTTTTCTCATTACTTGAGGACACATCAGTATAACCATCAATTGTAACAACATGCCTTTTTAACTGTAAATTAGATGTAGAAAAAAGGTGAATACAGACAAATATACTGATCTCAGTAAAACGAATAACTGAAAGGAGAGAAAAGGAAAGACAAGATAATTTACAAGCATTTTTATAGACTACAAAACTTAACAATTCAACATTTTGGCGGGGGAGTGGAGAAAAAGAAGCAAATACCTTAACCTTATTGCAAGAGCGTTCTTGACCTTGATATGGATAATCTTCTTCGGTGTCAATCCCATGGTTATCAATGACAAACTGGTAAGCATAGTCCATAAGTCCACCCTCACAACCGCTGTTGTATGTTCTATCACAATCTACCAGTTGTTGTTCAGAAAGGCTTACAAGAGACCCTGTGACAATCTTATTTATACCTTCAATAGCTCCTGTAGCTGAGAACGACCAACAAGCACCTAGATAATATACAGGGTTATCAGTGAATAACATCATATATATATATATTTGCTCTCTACTATTACAAATTACAATGATAATTAGAAGTCTAGGTGATCAACTTGCAAAATTGTAGAATCTGCTGACCAGACTATAGTCGTTTGTCACATTAGAGGCAAACTAAACGCTGCCTCTGTCTCCCATTAACATTTAACATTAATCTATTTAAGCATATAGACTATAGTATTAGTACTTTTAAGTTCTAACAACCCGGCAACAGCTCCATAATAAGTTGATAACCTGGGACACATACACAAATCCATCACAATTCACAGATTGCCCCCAACCTCCCTAACTATCAACCCCACTCTTCTTGGGAAAAAAATTGCCCTTTTCCTAAAGCTTGTCAAGTTCAAATGATAATAATTACAAACTAAAACGCTGTAGCAACCATTCAAGTGAGACCTTTTAGAAAAACAAATGCAAAACTAAAAGTACACTTAATTTTTTCCCAGTTTGATGTCAGTATTGTAAAACGCAGAGGCTGATACAGATCATTTTTTGAACTCGGGTATGAAGGATCAAGATTCAAGAGATATTTTATCTACTGAATATCAATATCAAAGAAGAAAATTAATTATAAAAAAAAGAAGGGTACCACAGCTTCCTTGGTCTTTGACAGGAGTAACTGCCCCGTTGTTTCTCCAATCAACCTCAGAAGGAACATGTAGGAGGTCATCGGGTTGGTGATCCTGGCTATGGTTGAATCTAAGCAAGGCAGGGGATAGACCCCCGAGACGAGAGGCCTTGAATTCATGGTGGGTGAGATCGGCGAAGGCGTTGAGGGAGAGAGTGAAACTGGAATTGCCCACTTGGTTGTGTTGGGCGACAAAGGCATAGTTGTCGTCGAACACTTTGAACCTGTAGCGTTTCTCTTGTTCCGAAGAGTATGTCTTGCCATGTTCCTTGCACCAGCTTTCGAAGAGCTCAGAGGTGTCGGAAAGAGAGGCGAAACAGGAAAGAGTGTAAAGGAGAATAAGAGCCACCAAAAGGGAACACCAACAACTCATGGTTTTGATGTAAGCTTCTCCGTTTTACTTTGCTGAATTTGGGGGCCTAATCCCAAAAATTAGGGAAGAGCGAGCTCAAGCGACCTTTCTGCGTTTCGTATATGGATCTGTCCAACCAATCAAACTGAATAACTCCAACTGGTTCCCAAATTCCCAATATATGTGTAGAAAATTAAACGCTTAAAATTATATATATTTTACCAAAAAAAAGTTTATGAATTTACATCAAAATTATATTCAAAATGTATATTAATATTGGTAAAGAACCAAAATGTTTCATTTATCATTTACTTTATGAAGAAAGTTACAAATTAAAACATGGAATTGTTTGATTTGGTCCATAATGAAAATTATAATAAACATACGTAAATATAAATTTATAATATCAATATATCCACACTTTCTAAAACAATACAATATAGACTAAAACTAGAAAATAAACATAAATAATATCCACACTTTAGCAATTGAAGTCTACGTTTCCCGCATAAACATTGAAGATAAATTACAGATACACTACAAATCTACTATACATTGTGCAAAAATAATTGGTTGAACAAGACACGAATAAAACTACAGCTATCAAAATGGTGCGGGTGGCTTATTGGGCTGGTCCGGTTCGGTTCGGGTCATTTTTATTTGAGTTAGATCAAATTATATAAGTTTTGAGTTGATATTTTATAAATTTAGTTTGCCTCTTTTTAATATAAATATTTAAATTATTTTTAATTTTTAATTTCAAGCCTATTTATTTTTTATTATCGATTATTTGATTGATTCATCAAACTTAATCTATTTTAACGAATTTAAATAAAACTTATAAAATTATTTATTTGCTTGATTTCACATAGGCCGACCTATTTTGACGGCTCTAAATAAAATTTTTAAAATTATTCATTTGCTTGACTTCATATACTCTCAAATGAAATTATAAGTAACTTGTAGATTTAACTCTTATTTCATCCCAATATTTATTATATATTTTAAAATAATAATACCTGGTACAAAATTTCTTTATTGATGTACTTTGTTATGTACTCATTCCACATTATTTAAATCCAAGGGATTGATATAAAAGTAAAAGTATATGAGCATGGGATGTGTTAAAAGATGCATGGTCATAGGAACAATTTCTTAGGATCAAGCCATAAAAATTATTTTTATGAATCTTTTAATTTCGATATGGATGACTTGTTTTTTATAAGATCAGAGAAGTAAATTAATCAAAATATGCACAAGTTGATCTAGATATCACTTTACAATAATATAAAAAAAACCTCACTATTTAATAGTAAGTGCATATTTACTAAATTTTGAATAGAATTTATTTATAAAAAAATTAAAATAATTATTGTAAAATTATGTAAAGATTTGACATATATAAGTTATTCAAAATAAATTTAAATAATTTTTTTTAATTGCCTAAAAGGAAAGCTAAGTATCAAGCCTGAAACCCAAAACAAAGGAATACAAGAGCCCATTCTCTCCTTACCTTATGGGTTCAATTTCTGTTGAGTTTAGGTTGATTTTTGGGTGGTGTACTTTTGATTTGGGGCTTGTTGGTACAGGGATTGGGTCTCAGTGGGCTGTGGGTGTGTTCATGTTGGTTTGTTTGCAGGTGGCTCTATGTTTGGAGAAATGTTATGAATGGGAATTTCTGTGTCTTGAGGTAAGTTGCTTCACTTGGGTATCATGGTGTCTCAGGATTTACATTGTGATGATAGTTTCATGTGGCGTAATGATTCAAGCACAACAAATTCAACACTGAAATGCAATGGTTAAGATTGCACAAAGCTCGAACATTACCTTTGGGCTATGAGTTGAAAAGAACGAGGATTGCACTCCTTCTTCCTGCTCCCATTTTCTTCAATTTCTCCTTCTTTGCTAATAACTACTCTGTTTTTCACTCAACACTCTCAATCAAAAAACAATTCAGAACCAAAAAGCCAGAGACCCTTCCCCCCAAGCTCTCTGCATTTCAATTCTTTTATAAAAGGAGCAGTCAAACTAGGTGTGGGCAGCAACTCGGTTGCTTCCGCTGCCTGTATTTTCATGTGCTATATTGGTGATATATAATGACAAAATGAAATAAATGAAGTGCTGTGTTTTTGCACAGTGAGGTAACTGCCCTTCTCAATAAATGTTTTCCTGCAAGCTCAAATCCTTAATATTGCAAAAGCTTTTCAACCACAGTAGATGCACGTTATAGTTTTTTGGTGAGATGAAGGGGCTAACCTAACACCATGTACCCTCCTTAAGAAAAAATCCCGACAGCATCATCTCGCAGCAAAGCACCAGAAGCCAGGGAGAGGATGAGCTAATAAATGCAACCCAGTTTCCAAGCCATGTGAGAAGTTTGCAAGTCAATCTGTCACTCTCTTACCTGTCCAGTAATATCTTTAATTATACTTAGTTGATCATAGCGGCACATGGGTGAGTGGTAATCAGAAAATTGTAAATTAACTGACAGAAGAAAAATCGTGAAATTTGTAAACTCAAGGGCAGAAACATACCGCTCCACATAGGATTATTTCGATATATGATGAAAATCTCTCATTTTATTAACTTTTTGTACTAAAAGACTTGTTCCTCCGTTGATTGTCGAGTTTTTTTAAAAATTTAGGTAAGAGATTTTAAGTCACGAACTTGTAGAGAAAAGAGAATAGATTTAATAACGATGAAGAAAGTTCTAACCACAAAACTTAATAAAGGATGGTATTTATAGAAAATAGTTTTTGTTTTATCGTTGGAATATATATGCGTTGGAATACAAATCCGTTAGATATTACCATGTTAGAATATTAAAATCGTTTGAATATTACTGGTGTCAAAATTCAGATAAAACTAAATCATTTTTAAATCTTTTCAAAAACTTATTTTTCAACCAATGTAGGACATTTATTATTTTGAAATAAAATATTTTTCACAACAATCCCCCACATATTTCAAAAAAATATTAAATAAAATCAATAATTTTAAAAAACTGGGTTCGTCTAATCTAGAAGGACATCATGAGCACAAACGTTTTGAATCGAATGTGTCTTTCTTAACTATGAACCATTATTATTTAGATAAATAGGATTTTAACTTACAATGTAATTGGTGAAGTTTAAACTTCTATGAACCAAAATATTTTTCGATATAAATTAAATTTCATTTGATCACATTTATACCCTCATTTATCTCTTTCCTTCCCACTCCACCACGGCAACTTTTCCACTTTTCGCCATGAATGCTTTCTGCATTTGTTTGAGTGCTTGAGAAACTATGTCATTATCTCATAAGAGCGCTCCACTCAACTCACACTCATATAGGTGATTTCATCAACATTATGAATAGATCGCACTTTATACACCACCCATAAGGTATATAAAATTCATTAAAAGCATATAACTTATCTTCAAATAAATGCAAAAAGAAAATAATGAATGACTTCTCACAGAGTTAAGACAAAAGCTTCTCATACCATAGGAAGGGATAGACACTTGTGAAAACTTATTTTCCAGAAGCCAGTTGACTTGTTATTATCCATATGAACTTTTTCATGGGATCTCCACTCATAAAAGTCATGGTAGACGGCTCCATCACTGCTTGTTAGTTTCAATTTGGCTTAAGTCCCATTCCCACAATCGATGTGGTATATATTAAATTTCTACACAAATATTTTGTTAGAGGATTGGCCAAATTTCCTTATGACTTCACATAATTAATGGATTTAATTCCATTTAGCATATTTCGTTGTAATTTGACGTATACATATAAGTCACTATTTTTCATTATACACATTTTTGTTTACCTTACTATTTGTCATTTTGACAATCACTCATCAAAAGACATCATGAAGAATCTATGTCTTCGTAAAAAACTAGTTTCTTCCATAAGAGGAATATCTACTAAGAGATTTCTTAGCCACTCAACCTCAGATCCTACCAAATTAATAAACTTGACCTCAATTTTAGATCTAACTATACAAGTCTACTTGGATGACTTCCAAGTGACATCACCTCCATTGAGGTTAAAAATAAACTCACTTGTGAATTTTGTCTCATTTGAATCAATGATTTATTTAGCATTATGATCATCTTGTCCACATATCAAATTCAACACCATGGCTCTTGGTTCATAGTCTCATCTAATCTCATAATGCAATAGGGACATGGAATTCATTCATGCAAGTATCATCAAATACTTGATCATGTAAATCTAGATCATGGTTATCACACTCTATACATATATAACTAAGCATGTCACATAACCAAGTTGATAGTAATTCAAAGATAACAAGGATATATGAGATACAATGTAAGACAATATATGAAGCTCTCAATGCTCTATTTTAATTTTCAAA
Source organism: Ormosia semicastrata (assembly GCA_029884595.1). Taxonomy (NCBI): domain Eukaryota; kingdom Viridiplantae; phylum Streptophyta; class Magnoliopsida; order Fabales; family Fabaceae; genus Ormosia; species Ormosia semicastrata. Next base: position 6,288,645 of record JAQQTO010000046.1, on the reverse strand, counting down.
CTCTACATAAACCATTATAAGGATTATATGTGTGTATTTACTCATTCAATTTATAACACATGCAAAATCAAATACATAAATGCTACCAATATTTGAGCAATATTCAGATTGTGATGCACCACTACTACATCATAGTCTAAACTCAGTAGCCTTTTAACTCACTTCTAATATCATTAAATCATGATTTTAAATTTAAAACAACTTCAATATAAAAACAGATTTATCCGAGAAAGACATAAAAATTGTCTTTCTAAAAATTATTTCACACAATTAGAAGCATCACAATGTCTCTTCCTTAGTTCAAATAAAGAATTTTAGTTAGACACCCCCACACTTTAAGATATTTATATCAAGTCATGAATTAACATAAGTTCAAAATACAATTAAACAGCAAAATCACATATCACAAAATTAGTGCATTACCCTCACCTACACACCGTTTCACCATTAACATTAATCTTACTCTAAATGTGCATATTTTTCTTTTTCCTTTTAATTTAATAGAAACAAAAAACAAAAAAAAATTTCCCAGTACGACAATAATTTCAAGCTAGTCAAGTTTGCAAGAGACGACTTTAGTCTCTTCTTACTCTCCAAAACGAGTTTGAGGGTTTTGTGTGTTTTTGTTTTTGCAACTTTGTTCTCCTTCAAGCCAAACATTTTCCAAAGAAAATATTTGCCTCATTCACAGAACACATGACCTCTAAGCACCACAACAGCAAACACCACCAACATGTTTGTGACCAAAAGACCGGCAAAATAACCCACGTAACGCCATTTTCACCTCTCCCCATACGTCCAAAACCACGAGCTTCTCTTTCCTTTCCACTCGTATTACCCATTTCCTCATAAAAATCTCATATTTAAAATAAATTATATCAAGATATCACAGATTGTAGGAAAAATAATAAAAAAATATACGAATTTAAAATTAAACATTGTATGAATAGTATTGACGTGTATAATAATCCTTGAGATTGTTATAACCCGTGCGTAAACCGCTTTTAATCGAAACATGGTGCACCCAAAATTAATGAGACAAGAAAATCGTGAAACTTGTAGCGTGCAAAAATACCGCCTCAAGGATTATTTTCATCTAAGCTATAGACGAAAATCTCCCAAAGAAAAGATCTTGCAAGTTTTTCTCTTGTTTGTCGAGTAATTTTTCAAGAACTAAAATGAGAGATTTTAAGTTACGTAACCCAAATAGAGAAAAAAAAAAAGTGAAGAATGATGAATAAGTTCTAACCACAAAATTTAATAAAGGATGATATTTATAGAAAATAGTTTTTGACCGTTGGAATATGACCGTTGGAATATGTCCGTTAGAATATGACCGTTGAAATATGACCATTGGAATATGACCGTTGAAATATGTCTGTTAAAATATGACCATTAAAATATGACCGTTAGAATATGACTAGGTCAAAATTTAGATAAAATTAAATCATTTTTAAATCTCTTCAAACACTTATTTTTTAACTAATATAAAATATTTATTTTTTTAAAATAAAATATTTTTCACAACAAGTTGATCATAGCGGCACATGGGTGAGTGGTAGAGCAGCCATGATGAATCAAATTAACTGCACAGAGGAGGAAGTCTGCCTCGACCCAGCACGCACACGTTCTTCTCCCGATCAAACTCAAGGGCAGAGAAGATACCCGCTCCAGGGCATATGTACACCTTAAAGTTTATTTAAATTCATATGAAAAAAATACCCCATTTTATTAACTTTTTGCAAAAGAATTTGTAGTCAAACCGTTGAAATTATACCTTTTTTTTTTGGTATATTAAATATATGCGTACATCAATACAAATATTAGAGAATTACCAGGAAAAAAAAAACAAATGTTAGAGACATAATATTAAAATCGTCCTTGTGATTATTAACTGGTGTGCACCTATTATAATAACTTACCTTAGCTCACCTATGTTTGGTCATATTTAACTTTGAATCAAATATAAATAAGTTCTCCAGTCAATAAATAAATAAATATTATATATATAAATAAATAAAAATAAGTCCTCAGATCAAAGAAATAAAGAAAAAATCCTTATATACGTTTTTTTTTCTCACTTAAATTCTTATAATTTGTCAATATCCTATTATCACTTTATCGTATAACTCCATTAAAAAACTGGGTTCGTCTAATATACACCACGAAGGACGTGGTGCAGTGCTGCACCAACCGGTGAAAGTCGTAGATTTAGTAATAAAAAAATGGGCAATCGAGGTTGGTTGGGTTGCAGAAGCAGGAAAATCGATAAGGAGGTTTTGAAATAAGGTAGACGAAAAGACAAGTTAGGCCTTAGGTTTTTACCGCGTTTTAGTCAACTCCTTTCTTCCCACTCCACCACCGCCCAACCGACGCCTTTCCACCTTTACGGCATGAATGCTTTCTGCGTATAGTTTAGAAAAAATTTTTAGTTATATATAATTGTATTATGTTATTTTTATATATATTTATAAAAATTAAAGAAAGAGAAAATGAGATTTTTTAAATTTATTTATTATAAAAAATTATATATATTTTTTAATTTTTTATAAATATATATAAATATAACGCTACAGTTAAATTACGTGTAATTAAGAATTTGTTTGATGGACTTGAAGGGAGTATATTGTGTCCCACGCTGTAATATAAATTCAAGAACAAAAAAAATTGAAACATTATGAATAGATCGAAATTAAACAAACTTTTCCATGAAATGGTTTTAAAAATAGTTCATTTTTTTGACAATTTCTTGAATTTGTCCAACTGTAGCAAATGCTCCAACCCCTCAATGGAGCATGGTAGACGGCTCCAAGCCACTGCTCACACTCCTCCGCAGTCTGCTCCAACTCAACGTTTACCTCCTCAGCTTCGCAGATCTATACTCCACAATCTCCACTCACAGGTTTCATTCTCATTTCCTCTTTTCCATTTTGCAAGCTGCAGATTAATTCCTTTCGCCCACTTAAGTATCAAACTTTCGGACTCACTTTCCCTTTTTATTATTATTACGTTGTAAGTTTCAATTTCATGAAAGGATTCAAGCGTCAATTCGCATTTATCGGGATTCCAAAACTGCACCCACGTAACTAGTTACACAGTAAAAAGACCGATAATTATAGGTTAAAACATGTGTGCAACACTGCATCAAAAGACATCATGGTGCAAATTAGAATCATCCTAAAAAACTAGTTATTTGTAATACATGTAATAGAATATTATGATTAATATTCTAGTGCAACGTGGATTCGTTTGATAAGATCACATCGAGTTGCTAATTTATTGGAGAGTTGAAAGAATGGATTGTTACCAATATGAGGAGTCAGTTTGGGAGATGTTTTAAATACTCCTAAAATGTGGTGGAACATGTATATTCTTAGAAGGATTACTATTGATTTTGTAATTAAAATAATGAATGACTCTGATTAAAGATTGGTAACTTGTATAACAGGTTATCATGTTAGAGGAATGATTCTCTTTGGATGGAAGGTGGTTCACTGGTGGTTCCTTCTACTCTGCTCTGTAGAACGATAATCCGTCGTCCCTCTCACCAAGCTGCAGATGCACGATGCGTCCGATGTGCACCACTTAAGTGGACAAGCACTCACTGCTAATGTAGAAAAGTATTCACAAGTGACTTCTAGACCTTGAAGATGAATAGGAACCTTACCAGAAAACCATTAAATAGAATCTTTTTTTTTTTTGGTTTCTTTTTTCTTGTTTCTTTTAATCGAAAAGACCAAATGTTCTGATGAAAGGGTTTAAATTTTATCATCATAAACATGTCATGTTTAAATTTTATCTAATACCATATCTGAATTTTGTATTTATCCTTTGACATATTCTCTCATGTTCTGCCAAATTGAGGATCAGGTGTTTGTTGTTTTCTTGATCCTACAATGTGTTTTTTCGAAGAAATACTCATGCCAATGTTGTCTTTTGAGCCTTGCAAATTTAGTCTACTTGAACGACAATTTGTCGTTCCTCTCTTAGCAAGATGCGGCAGCAATGAGGATTAGGTGTTTGTTGTTTTCTTGATCCTACAATGTGTTATTCCGAAGAAATACCCATATGCCTACGTTTTCTTTTGAGCCTTGCAAATTCAGTCTACTTGAACGACAATCTATCGTTCCTCTCTCAGCAAGATGCAGCAGCAATGGCGGATTTCGTAGAGGATTTTTTGAGAGAACCCAAAAATAATAATTTTTGTTTTTGTTTTTTTTTTTAATTTAACAAATCAACAAAAATTTACCTACAAAAGCAAGTGATTTTTTAAGAGCATTATGCTCAAAATATTTTAAAGAGTATTGTAAAAGCCTTTGTCAGTTTAGGGTCTCGTCTCTTCCATGGATGAATACCTTCTTTTCGGAGGCTTCTGCCACACACCAACCCAAGTTGGGTGGTGTCTTCCATGCTCCTTACAAGTTGGAGAACATGGATGCACCTTAAATAAAAGCCATTGATTTTACATAAAAATACATTAGTGGCAACAAATTATTACTTGGTACTTGGTGATCAGGTAAAAGCATAAAAACTAGTAAATTATAAATTAGATAAACAATTTTATTTTTTATTTCTCTCCCCCAACCTGTTATTCTCTCTCTTCGTCCCATCATTTTCGTGATTCATGGTTATTCACTCCACACCTAAACATTTTTTCCATGTAATTCTTCATTCCACAATAAATAAGCCAAACCCCAACCCAATTTCCCCTAAAACCCGTACCCAATAATTTCAAGCTAGTCAAGTTTGCAAGAGAAATTCAAATTTTTACTTTCTGATTTGTGTGCTTTCTATATCACTAACATGCTGGCAGCCATTGTTGCAAAAGATTTGGCAAAATATCTAAACCTTTTTTCTTATCGGAAAACTAGTCATTTTCCAACTGAAATCCACCATCTTTCCAATGGCCAAACTCATCTATGTGTCTGCTATTGTCTGCGTAGTGAACTATTACTCAATGTTTAGAGGCTGCGGAACAAAAATAGTGTCATCCGAAGAAGTAGTCGTTTGCATCTATACTTGAGACTTGAGACCAAGAAGCAGCCAAAGAAGAGACTGGTTCGAAGTTTCTCGATTTGAGGGGGTATGATGGAGTAATTTTTTAAAGGGACTAAAATGAAAAATATATAATTTTGGGTTAATATTTAAATAAGATAAAATTGTCAAAAAAAGCAAAACTGCTTTTAATAAAGGATGACTTACATGATGCATGGTGCACCCAAACATAAGAATGAGCATGTTAGAATCGCCCACCCAAGTTATGGTGCACTGGTTCTTAGAGGCTACAGAACAAAAATAGTGTCATCCAAAGAAGCAACAATTTTCATCTAAGCTTTGAGAGTTGAGACCAAAGAAGCAGCCAAAGAAAAGACTGGTTGGAAGTTTTTCGATTGGAGGGGGTATGATGGAGTAATTTTTCATAGGGACTAAAATGAGAAATATAATAATTTTGGGATTAATATTTAAATAAGATAAAATTGTCAAAAAAAAGCAAAACTACTTTTAATAGGGGGTGACATACATGGTGCACGCAAACATAAGAAGGAGCATGTTAGAATCGCCCACCCAAGTTTGTGGTGCAATGGTGCACCACAACTTAGGTTGGTGCATGTAAGATGCCACCCTTCTTTTTGGCTTGCTGGTTGGTGTGAGAGTGACGCAATAGATTTCACAGGTTATATAATCATTCTGCTATGGTACTCAAATATGCTGATCACATTCAGTAGGTGTGGTACAACTTATAGCGTGTCTTGGCATCAAATTTTTCTTCTACAGTGCATGTGTATTGAAAGTTGCCTCAAGAGGGGTGAGTTAAATTAAATACAAATAGGGCTTCCAAATGGAGGCGTTTACAATACAACAACCTTGTTGTAGGCATATAACAAGCTATTTATAGCCTGTAGACGATTTTCATTGGTTTTATTAATATTTTAAGTGAGTTTAATTACGATTCTACACTTGGTTTCATTGGCTTTATTAATATTAAAACTTTCCTCTGCCACAAATGCTTGGCACCGTTAAGGCCAGAGCCTCGACAGGTTCTGCTATTGATAATGGTGGTGCCTCCAACCAAAATTTTAAATCTCGGACCACATCACGTGATGCGACCGCGACAAAGCCGCAACCACAACCAGTCGCGATTGTGGCCACATTATGCCAAAACAGCCGCAACGTGACCACGACCGCAACTGAGATTTAAAACCATGCCTCCAATATTAGTCCTTCTCTTGTCGCGGATGGCATCCCTACTGCTATTTCTATTTTTTGGTTACCCACCAGAGGAGAGAGAAATGGAGAAGGAGTGAGAGAGAGGCTTGTAATTATTAATGAATAAAAGATTTAACTGGTTATATGGGTTACAAGTTATTAATATCAACCATAGATCTACATTTTGCAAAGATCAAGTACAATGATTTTTTGGTTATTGCATGAATACATCAACGTCTGCTTTGTGGTATTGAAAATGCGACCCTTCCAAAGGGAACCCTAAATATGTAAGTTGTGGTGGTATTCTTAGAGAATCTAAAGGAAATTGGATCAATGTTTTGCATATCATATTGGGCACTACTTGATGTTCAGTGAGGAATTTTGGGGTATTATTTGAGGGTTGGAGATGGCTTGGTACTCTGGCTTCCGCATAGTTTTTGTTGAGAATGACTTCATTTCGGTGTTTCTGTGATTTCTTAAAGGAAAAAGCTAGCTAGTCACCATAATAGATTGGTGCATCCGTGCATGTGATATCTCGTTGGTTAAACATGGATTGGCAAATGACTTTCACTAATGCATTTCCAAAAGCAAATGGATGTACAAATTGGATCGCTAGTTGGAGTCTAAAGCTCGAGTTTGATCTTCATGAAATATCTTCTCCTTCAAGGGACTTGTATAGGATGATTGTTGCTAATTTGTTTGGAGTTTTTATACCTTGAGTAGTGAGTTTTAATTGGTTGTTGTTCTTTGTAATGCCCCCTTTCTCAGGAGGAGAAGAGGACATCACACCAAATGGACGAAATTCAAAAGAAAATTATTTAGACCCGGTTATTATATTATTTATAGGTATTATCCTGTTCATCAATGAAATATCCTAACATAACTGATCTCTTTCATATACATATACTTTTTTTTTGTAAGCGGAAAACATAAAGATTAACTTATACATTCATGCAAAAGATACATATTATATATTTATATATATATGTTTAGATACAGACTATAAGTCATTAATTATATTAACAATTCACAAAAAGAAGCAGAAGCTTTACATGCCCCAAAAATGATGTACAATCGGCCATCAAGGCTACAAAAAATTATCAAGCCCCAACAACTACTGAGAAGGAACCTCAGTTGGATCCTCCTCAAGCTCCTCCATGGGATCCTCCTCAGAAGAGGAAATCCTCACAAGAGCAACCGACTCACAAGTAGGAGCTCATGCAAAAGACAGGAAAGAGTCCTCATGTGGAGTGTACTCCCGATCACCCCACACCTCCTGGATCGGCATGTAAAACTCCAGTGATACAACCACCACCATAGAGAAAACAGGAGGATCATAACGACCCCATGCCAAAGATACTGTCACGTCTCCTACGTAGACACAACGCTCAGTGTTCACATCAACGTGCCAGCAATCCACGCCTCCATGGAACCTCAGCCTGGCATGCCCTAAGAAGCCTTGTCGGGATGCCATGGTCAAACAAATAACTAGTTCGTTCCAAAATTAGGAAACTCAGGTCATTCCTCGCCCTAGTCTTTTAAGAAACATAGATAAAATACAGAATGACAGAATACAGAAAAGAGGTGACATATCCAACTTCATTACCAATTATTGCAGTAAGAAACAGAAAAGGCGCAGGACGCCTTATAGCATGGCATACATAATAAACAGCATCAAAGTATGGATAGTAAACAACTTAATAGAACGAACGGTCATAATTATCATTAAAATAAACATTCTCATAATCACATTTACTCATGCCAAATGAATATGTTTACACACTATGCATGTGCACAAGATACCAAATTCCTACTCCATGGAGCTAGGCACAACTTCGGAGAGAATAATCAGGAGACATGTTTGTAACTCGGCTGCCGTAGCCAATCAAGTGCTATAATTTATCATTTTATTAACGTGCACATCAAGGCATTATACAAGACATTCTACATTAGATCACGATATAAGATAGTGTCTCGGTCTGGATCGTCGGTGCGTTTGCATCGGTCTACCTCATGGACAGAAGAGCTACTAACTGCCCATTATGAGGTATCCGCACCCCGACGCCCCCAAGGTCAACAAGTGACCTACACTTGCCTATTCGCACCCGCACATAAGTGTGATTCACCTCTTAGGCATACAGCCTTTCAAACAGAGTCCAACGAACTTTCTCAATGCATGTTTCAATCATGCTCATCATGTTAGACTTTCTCGATGCATGTGGATTCGATGCCCATATATATATATATATATATATATATATATATATATATATATATATATATATATATATATAGGGATATATCTAGTGAGAGGAGTTTTTATTGTGAGAGGGTGAGAGGAGTAAATCTTGACCATACAACCATATATGGATGGTCAAGATTAAAAGTTACTTAATGGTCATGTGACCACTTAAAAAAGTCATATACATTTATCTTCTAATCTTGACCATTCATGAAAGATTCAATGGCCAAGATTCACTCCTCTCACCTCTCACCTCTCACAATAAACATTCCTCTTACCTGAGTAAGATCTTATATATATATACAGATTCACAATAATAGCATAACTTATCCAAAATCACATGTTATATCAAGGCCAATCATTTATCATCAATCCTTGGTCCCATTCACGAACCCATGACAAATTGCATTCCAAATCCCAAAGATGCAAACATACTTTTTAAAGTTAATATGATAGTCACGCCTCAATTCCATTATATTTTTCTGTTAACCTCTTTACGGAAATTCTCTAGTGCTTTTCATTCAACCTTTATCATTTTGAATTAGATAAGTCATTCCTTATGTTTTAGATTAAGCTCACTTAGATTGATTATTTTAAGTTTCTCACAACCTTACTTACGCTCATTTTCTTTCTTTATCCAAAGGCTCTAAGCTATAGGTTAAGGGCTTGTCCTTGATTCTTTCCATATTATGAAGTCCTAAATAAGTGTCTAATCGTTCAATTAATTAAGTCTCATCTTAGTACAAAAGTCTCATATTGAGTGCCCAAAGAGACCGTGAGTCTCACAGGAAACTAGAAATTCAACAATTTTTTTCATCATCCCTCTGACACGGGCCGTGTTGACCTGATCCGTGTACTCCACTGGAAGTACAGTAAATGTTTCAAATCTGAACTACTCGATTACACGGCCGTGTCCTCACACACGGCTTGGGCCGTGTTCTCCTCTGACTCAAGAAATCCATGGAAATTGTGTTTCCAGACAGCAACACGGCCTGGGCTGTGTCAAACTACATGACTCGTGTATTTTCACCAGAAGGTGTTTTCCACATGTACATTCAAGCATTCAAGCATTCCAATCCATCAAGTTACATAACAACATATATTAGAATCATACCACACAATCAACCACAACACTACCAAAAATCACAACTAAATGAGTAACTCCCACATGAGTTCCTCACCATCACCACAAAAAGGTGTTCCTCACCACCAAGATAGGTTAAAGAGAATGATCTCCCTATTACCTCAAGATACTACAAAGAAAGCAAGCTCCTTTCAAGATTTTCGTCCATCACTAACAAGAAAACCCTAAAATGGTTAACTCACAAAATCAACCACCAAAACTTGAAAAAAAGAGTCATTAATCACAATGGTGACCAAGGGTCACGAAAATGAGAAGAAAAATGGAAGAAAGTCAAGATCTTTACCTCAAAGTCTCAAGCTTTGGGACTTGATAGAAAACAGTGAAGATAGAGGAATCAAGAGGTGTTCACTAAGGAAAAGAGCTTCAAGGTGAGGAGGGGAGTCAAAATCCTAGGCAAACAAGCTTGAATGGTCTCCAATGGTGACTTGCCCGTGTGGATGGAGAGGGAGGAAGAAGAAAAGAGAAGAGTGGGCGTGAGGGAGAGAAGAGAGAAGTGAGAGAAAAATGAAAAGAGTTTGAAATGAAAAGGTGATGGGAAAATGGGAAAAGATGATGACTTTGGTCATCTTTTCCCTCCCAACCGTGGAGCCAAAATGAGAGGAGAGAGAATGTGAAGCTCCTTGAGAAACTTGGTAGGAAGCTTCCTTGAAGTTTTCTTGAGAAGCTTTGCACACTTTTTGATAAATTGAAGGGTGATAATGTCATTGAAAGTGCTCTTCTAGAAAAATGACTAACACTCTACTAGAGCTATTATCCAATGAACAAATATTACAGTTAGCAGAAACAATATTTTATCCCTCACATATAATAAAATACATTGTGATTTTATTTATTAGATAAAATCTAGAAAAACAAAACTTCAAACGTGCCCTATTTCCTTTTAGTAAGATCCCCCATCAACGTTTCTACTAAAGTTTTTCACTTGGAAAAATATTCTATTTTTTCAATAATTCAAAAATATTAATATATTAAAATAATCAAATAATTCAAATAATTCTAAAAAAATTCTCAAAAATTACAAATATTATAAAATGAACATATACAATGAAATAAGCAAATTTTCGAGGTGTTACATTCTTCTTTTGGGCTTTTGCCCCTTTATTTCACCAAAAAAATATTAATATTTATTTTTGTAAGAAAACTAGAGCGTTAATTTTTTTAAATATATATTATATTTTAAAAAAGACAAAAATATATTTTTCTTCCCTTAACTTTACACATTAGGTTTTGTTTTCGTCTCACAACTATGTTTTGTTTCATTTTTATCATATATCTTTCTAAAGTCTATCAAATTTATCCTAATCGCCAACAAAGTTAGAAATATTAACAAAATTTATTGACATGACATCATATGTGTACACAAGTGCATAGTTGTCATTGTCATATATATATATATATATAGATTTTTAATTGGTAGGTTAGGGATGAGTATGATGAATTTTGAAAAGATTTGGGATGAAAATGAAATAATATAATTGTGAGAGGAAAATGAAACTTCTAGTATAGCCAAAAGACAAAAAGTGAATTTTTTTTATAATGAATTTTATGCATCATTTTTTTTTTGAAAATCTATATTTATACATTAAAAAATTATGCTTTTTGTATAAATTGATGATTGAAAATCACATTAAATTATGAAAATATTTTCACAAAATTGGCTTAATTTTCACAAAAAATGTAACTCTTTATTAAAATAGTAGAAGTATTAGTATCAAATCCTATTTATGTCATAAATTTTATTAGTTAAAAATTAAATCATATTTAGTAATTTTTATGTTATTATTATGTGTGTTTTTTTTTATTTAATATTCATATATTTATTTATTTATTTTTATATAATTTAATCAATCACTCATTTATCTAGTTAAATCAATAACTTACTAATTTAGTATCTATATGAATCAATTATCGATCCAAGTTTTATAAATATAGTTCCTAATCAATTCAAATATCAATATCAAATTTAAATTGTTTGTTATAAATTGATTTAATGTGAGTTTTAGTTTCCAATCTATATGAAAAGTATGAATTTTTAATGCCCAAATATAAAATTTCTAAAGAAAATGATGTATAAAATATAGAGAAAATTACATTGACTTTCAATGAGGTTTAACTTAATTATATTCGATATATTTTTTATTTCATAAATTACATTAATATTTTTAAAATTTATATTATCATTAATTCTGACCTCTCTTAAAGTTTATATTATCATTATACTAATTTTTTCTTAATCATTATACTTATTTTTCTTGTAAGAGAGGTCGATATAAGAATAAACAAAAAAATATCAAATATAATTAGGTTAAACTTGATGGAAAGTCAATATAATTTTTCTTAAAATTTATTGTAGAAAAGTTTTCACTTTTCATCCATTAACTTTAATATAAGTTTCATTATTGTCCCACAAATATATTATTAAATTTTTGTTCCAAATCTTTCAAAAAGTAACCATACCCGTCCCAAAACCATTAACTCAAAAAAAAAAATGGACAATGCTTACTATGTAAAATATATACATTTGTGTTCATATATGATGTTATTTTAGTAAATTTTGTTAATATTTTTAATAATATTAGTACTTAAGACGAATTTGATGTGTTTTAAAAAAGATTTAAGATGAAAACGAAATAAAAATCAGTTGTGAAACAAAACAAAAAAACTAGAGTAAAGTTAAAGGACAAAATATATATTTGCGCCTTTAATAAATCTTGTAAATCATATAATTAATATATTAATTAAGATTAATTAAGATTAAGGAACAACTTGAGGAATTAGGTGCACTCACGTGCACGCAGAGCACAAGTCACAAGAAGAGCGAAGACGAGTTGGGAGGCACGTGGTTAAGAAACAACAGAACAGAGACGGTGACGGGGCGGTACGAATTGGAATCGGCTCGCAGTCGCAGCGGACGGATCGGATCGTTTTGTAGCCACCGCAGCCTGGTAACTGGCGGCGCTATCCGTTCCACTTGCAGTTGCAGGGTGGTAGCATAGCATCTGATTATAGCTTTTCTGTTTCTGGTTCTCTCTCATCTTCTACCAAACCATGGACCTCGATCCTCGTCAATACGAAAACATTGTATGTTTCTATTTCTTTTCTTATTACTTATTACGCTTCGATTCTTCTTCTCCGTGCTTTACTATTACGACCCCAATATTTTTATTTTAATTTTTTTGTGATTTATAAAGTATTGCTTTTGCGTTGTCATATCCTAATCCCATCTTAGGGCACTAAACTATTTAATAATCTACGCTCCTTTCACCTTCTTTTGGTTTATTGATTAACTAATTTTCATTATCGTTCATTCGTCGAAGCTCTATTCCTGTGGTACACGTAGGTGTTGGTTGTGGACTCGACTGGAGTGGAGATTTTTAATGAGTGTTTGGCCGGTGGATAATATGTTGTTGTTGTTGCTTTTTTTTCCCCCCACTCTGTAGATTGAATTATTTTTTTAATGCTAAAAGTGATCCATAAGGGCAGGCATAGGTTCACCAAGAGGATTGTGGATTGCCTACGCTAGTGCATTGGCGAAGATTTAATCAAATTAGTGTCTGAAAGATATTCCCCAACCCTTAGTTCTGATGGTAAAAAATAAAAATTTAACCAAGGAGGGAGGGTATGGGTTGAAAACATGAAATATAATATTACTCCTACCCAGCACACAATAAATGTTAGTATTTTACTCTCACTATGGCATAGCACATAAGATACTGCATTTTTTCTTTTTCATTTTTTCAATTTCAAGCTATTCTCGTAATAGTTCTGTGAGGATTGCAAGTTTGCTAGGCTTGATACATTGTTCATACTTAGGATCCCCCTTTTCCCCCAACTTCTATCATAAATGATGATTTAAATTTCAAACTTAATAATTTGCTTTTTAGTAGTGGTGTTTGCTCTTTTTTCCATGATGATCTTTTTGAAAGAAAACATAATTGAGCTGAGATTGAACCCATGTAGTATGCCCTGTTGGGTTTCTATCGACAAATATGATTTCCTGGTTGTATTAATATTCTTGTCAGAATTTATGTGACTAAGTTCTATACCTTTTTTCTGGCTACATGAATTTACAGGCTATAAATGATAATGATATCCACAACACTGTTCTATCATATCTTATACACAACTGCTACAAAGAATCAGTGGGGTCATTCATTGCTTGCACTGGGATGAAGCAGCCAGCAGATTATTTGGAGGACATGGAAAAAAGAAAAAGTAGGTTTGTTGTTATCTTTCAGTGTAGAAGGTTAATATTTTATTTGCTTGCTCAGCCTGGGAAGTTTAGTGTACATAAAATTTTCATTAATAACCACCCTTGGAAAATTTTGCATCATCTACAAATGGACATTGGATTACTCAACCCCTAATGGAAGGATGCTGAATCATTGTTTGCTTTAATACCACTTGAAACATTTGCTTCTCTGTGAAATGACAGCTGACTTTTGTCTTAAAACACATTTGAATTATGATTATACTTTTTTCTTGCAGATCGTTTTAACTATGTTAATTTATCATGTGGGCTTTTCTTGACATTTTATATTTCCTCCTCTCGTCCCAAATCTGTGGGCAGAGGGTGCTGGGAAATGCCCCTGATATCTATGAAGTTAATTGTCTTTTTATTGGAGCCTATTATAGGTAGTAAAGACCTCATTGATGGTAAATTTAATTTGCTTTCAGGAATTTTTCACTTTGCACTAGATGGAAACGCACTGAAGGCTATTGAGCTTACTGAACTGCTGGCGCAGGATATTCTAGAGAACAATAAGGATTTGCAGTTTGATCTTCTAAGCCTTCATTTCGTCGAGCTTGTCTGCTCTAAGAAATGGTGAGCAGAGATTAATTTTGTCTCCAAGAGAACATGTTGTAAACTTCCTACTTTAATAGAATTTCATTTTATTGGCAGCACAGAAGCTTTGGAGTTTGCTCAGACCAAGTTGAGCCCTTTCGGAAAGGAGCAAAAATATATGGAAAAGCTTGAAGTATGTTTGTGTTTTGCATTACATTTTTGTGATGTGTGTGTGTGTGTGTTTGCGCGCACCTAAGATTGAATAAATATTAAGCTGCCAATGTTGCAGGACTTTATGGCCCTTCTTGCTTATAAGGAGCCAGAGAAATCCCCAATGTTTCATCTGCTTAGCTTAGAGTATCGGCAACAGGTTGCAGATAGTTTGAATCGAGCTATTCTTGGTTGGTTAACTTGATTTCTGCATGTTTCCTTGTGTTTAATATTTTTCGTTGCAAAATCTGTATACTTCTTTCTACCTGTGGTAAATATATGTTTTTTTTTTTGGTGGATGGTGGTGATTGCCAGCACACTTGAACCTTCCCAGCTACACGGCAATGGAGAGGCTAATACAGCAGGCTACAGTCGTAAGACAATGCTTAAGTCAAGAGGCTGGCAAGGTAATGGGCATAGCTCACGTAATTTAAGATTTGACACAAATTTCTGTCTAACTGAGAAACTCTTTGGATTGCTCATCTCTTTTTGGATGAGAACACTTAGCATTCGCACATGTGTGAAAGGAGATGTAACTACTATATTATGCACTTTTTTTTTGGGTGCATTATTATTCACAAATTACCAACTGTTCAAGCTGATTCTTTCATTTACTCTTTGCAGGATGGGCCTCCACCATTTTCCTTGAAGGATTTTCTCAAAAGTTGATGGAAAACAGTCAAATATCACAGGCAATTGGGGAATGAAGCATGTTTGCCTTTAAGCCTTTGTTGTCACATATTGGATTGGTGTATGGTTTGATCATGGGTGTAAAGTTGTTTGAATGCCTGTTCATCCATAAATTTTTTATTGACAGGCTATCTTGATCTTTTTGGTCTTCCTGCACTTCTGTTTGGTATGAGCAATCCGTGAGTGACCTCGGCGAAAATTGCAATTGGTACCGGATTGAGATAATTCTTTCTGTCTGGGGCGGTGCAGTTGATCTAATCTGTGGCCTGATGTCTCCCGTCATAAATTTGCCCTATTTAGATTATTTTCAATCCATTGTGAGGTTGAATAGACAAAACCAAGCGTATATATATTTTCATGTTCTGATATTTGATGTAAAATGCATCTGCATCTTTTGGTTACATGTTTGTGATATGAAAGGAAGATTTAAGACAATCTGTGTGACTTCAATCTCGTGTCAAGATGCAAGGAAAAAGATGATGGCATATGCATATCTTCGGTCATATATTACCGGTACATATATTCTTTTTCTTTTCTCCTGGTAAATGCAGAGTAAATTATTATGTCTCAAATGTTAACTGCTATTGGCATATGCTTATCTTCGGTCATTATTGGTGTTTCACACTTGCTCCGGATTTTACCTTTTGCCTGTCCATATTAGCTTGTTAGAAATGCCACAGCATGCAACTGATGCAAGGAAAAAGATGATGGCTTTGACAACAGATGTGATGAGAGATGACACTGATAATGTAAAGTGTCTTTTGTAAAGTCGATTGTGTATATATGCATGCACTGAAATATTTCCAGTGTTGTCTTCACGGGGAAGATATATTACTGATCACTTAGTTACACTCTTCTATATATGTGCAGATTAAATACCTTATATGAGGACTAAATCAACAGGGTTTGATAACAATTGGTTTGAATTTTTCAATACTTAATGAGCAATCAAATTTGTCCAAATTAAATGCATAACTTTGGCCCACTATATTTGCGGTGGCACTAGATCTGTGATTTTAAGTTATCAATTCTTGATCATCCTTTCTCTAGAAATGGACAAAAAAATTGAATCTGGAAATAATTAGTATTATGAACTTTGTGCAATTGATGGGGCAGTTTGGTGCCACTGTATTTTAGCATGTTGTGTTGCTATCTTACTGTAAGATGAAACATTGTCCGTTGAAAATTGTTACAGGCTTTTAGTTCTTGGTCAACCTGGGGAGAAAGTTGGTTTCGAGTTGATCCTACGAGTAGTTGTTGGCGTTGGTCTAGAAAATCTGTAACAATGGTTTAGAATACATGCATTAGACCTCTTTTAAGCCGAGGTACTTGCCTTTCCTTTGTTCTAAATTATCTGGCTTTTCAATATTGGGACTTCCATGCAATAATAGCAACGCTATTCATAGATGTCTTCTGTTTTATGTGGAATCGATGATATGAACATCAACCATTGTTGACCTCCTTGAAATAACTTAACACTAGGCATAGTAGTTTTGTCTACCAGAACCAAAATGGTGCCTACTAGCCTTAATTTGGGTAGAAAAAAGTTGGAACTTAAAACAAGTGAACATTTGGATGGAGATCTAAGTTCAAGTTTACAAATTACAACTTATATCCCAATATAGTTTAAATCAAACAAATAACTACAAATTAGGTTATCAACAAAACTCTTAGGAGTTGTGGTTTTGAAAACCTCAATTTTGGCAAAAGAGAAATGTGTTGGAACTGTGCCTTGCTGACCTTCTACCTTCCCCCCTCTTGGGTTCTGTCCATTGGAGAACATGCTCCGGTTTTCTCTGTGTAATTTAAAATGGTGCACAATGAAGTGTGACACAAATTATGGCATGCTCCCAGCCTATATAAATATTAAATAATAAAGTCTGCTTATCACTGGTTACTCCCTATCCAGTCTCTCCATCCACCGCTAGTTTTGTTGTTAATGCTTTGGCTAAGAAGGGGCTATCCATATTCCATAGTATTTACGCTCCTCTTTTGTGATGACAACCATCTATAGTTGAGTTATTTTCTATATTTATTATCTGCTTATATTGGAACATGCATTTTGAGGATGTTCTGCACGGTTCTTTTTATATTTAGACTTCTGATGAGGTGCTTCTATTGGGCCAAAGGGGAGCTCAATATCAGTGGAGATTTCTATCAAATGAGTTAAGTGAAAAACTACAATAATGAGTTTGACGTCATATCATGACCCAAAATCTTAAGGTAATGAGTTTATAAATTTGTCTTTTTATATACTCTTTACTTAACTCACTCTTTACCAATGTGAGATTTCAACACTCACTTAAATTTTTAACATTTTCCCTCTCAATTTTGAGTCTAAACATTAGTATACTCCCCCTCAAACGAAAGCGATTCCGAGTATTTACGGAGTTACCGACCAAGACGCAAGTCTTGTCAATGTGCTCCATAATATGGGCTTGGACTGAACTCGAGCACCAACCACTGTCTCCAAATACTCGACCTAGATGAATCATCGACTTTGATATCACTTACTGAGCCATAGAAAAAGCTCAAAAGGAGAAGAGATCTCCATTAATTAGTTAAATAAGAAACTATAATAATGAGTCAGACGTCACATCTTAACTCAAAATCTTAAAATAATAAATTTATAAATGTGTCAACTTATATACTATTCACTTAACTCACTCTTTATCCGTATAAGACTTTAATACTCACATTTAAAATTTTTACCAATTCCTAAACGGGGCTTGGAGGAACCTCGGTCTTTTCTTTTTTTCTTTCCTTTTGCCCCAAACAACAAAAAAGACAAGGGCCCACTATCTAGTAGTAGTAGCAGTGCAATGAACGTGTGCAATAATAACTAAGGGAAGTGTACAATGCATATCAATTTCGGTAAACTCGTACCTGTGTCCCATATGGTACTTGTATCGGATCTGGCTTCGCCCTTTTACTATTCACTGATTCCCAAGTCCTCCCCTTGAAACACCTGGTATTGTTTCTTCCCACGTATGAAGGCTGCGTTGCTAATTGTCTTGTGCACAATTTTGGAACCCCCGCACGCACTTATCTTCAACCGTTTCCTCCAAATGACACCGCCCCCACCCAATAGTAAATGACTATTATCCAAATCCAAATTACTACTATCTATTAAGGCAAAAAAAAAACAAAATATATAAAGACCCATTATCCAAACAACCGCCTTCTCTCACCCACAGCTTTAGTTTCCTTTTACCCCCTTTTTCTCCTCTTTTATGTTTTTTATTCTACATTCGACTCATCCATCACAAAAATTCTATCACAAAAGAAAAGTAAAATAATAATAATAAAAAAAGGAGAAATTAAGTAAGAATTTTGTTTGGTTTTGCCCGTTTGCCAGCTGAGCCGGTATGCCAACCAAAAGCGGAGGCCAAGTGTGTACAAGAGAAATCAACAGTGAGGCTCATAGTGGACACGATCTGTCTGGTTCATCATGCCAAGTAGCAGCGTAACCCCACCATGGGCCACGTTTCAGGTACTTGTATTTAGTGTTTATACTCTCTCATTCTCACTCATTACTCATTAGCCTAGTTTGTTTGGGCAATATAAATAGCACACATCACCCTCATTCCATCTTTAAGCCCAAGAGCTTATCTATCTCTATTCTCTACTTTAGTAACTCCTACTCCCTCCTCATTACATTAATAGTCCACAGCCCCCACAGTTCTCTGATAACTGTGCTGCCAAATAATGCTGAAATCAGGCATGGGAATTGAGGAGAGAAAGCAGTTGAAGAAGCCAGCGCAGGCCAGCTCTAGAAAGGGGTGTATGAGGGGTAAAGGAGGCCCCGAAAATGCGAGTTGCACCTACAAAGGTGTGAGACAGAGAACTTGGGGAAAATGGGTTGCTGAAATCCGCGAACCCAATCGTGGTGCACGCCTCTGGCTTGGGACATTTGAGACGTCCCATGATGCTGCCTTGGCTTATGATGCTGCTGCACGTAAGCTTTATGGCTCAGATGCCAAGCTCAATCTACCAGAGCTCTCTGTGTCTGTGAATGTGAATTCTCAGTGTCCACCACCCTCTTCTGTTAGCACTCAGATTGAAAACCTGCACCAGCCTCAGATTCAGATTCAACAGAACTCAGATATGGCCACGTGTTCTAATTTCAATACCAACCCAGCAGTCTCCATGGCTTCTCAGCAAGTTGGAGTCGTTGGACCAATATACAGCAGTGGCTCCATCGTGTCTCTTCCCTTGGATACCATTACCAACACTACTAAGCCAGTTGATCAAACCTATGCAAAGCCCATGGAGATGGAGAAGGAGGAGGAGGAGGAGGAGTTTCGTCCATTTTGGGGGACAATGAATGAGGGCTTGCCAGTGTTAGATGATTCCATCTGGGCAGAAGCTGCAATGTCCTTAGATTTTCCTATAATTGCAGAGGCTGGGATTTATGCAACTGCAGGTGGTAACTTAGCAGATGTGACTGCCTGGGACTCTCTGCACACTCCATGGTGCATGTAATCACAAAAGTATCAATTATTTATACCTCATCTCATCAACCCTTTTGCTGCCAATTCTCATAACACCTCAGCCGGTTGCCAGTATTTTATATATATATATATAAAGGGTATGCGCGTTGTAAAGACATATATGATACAAAATTATGACTAGCTAGGACTAGAAGCAGTATATATTACTATAACTATAATAGTGTATGTCTTTAAGTCTACCAAAGGCAAGGCCATGACGCCGTGGATATTTTAGCACGTCGACGTGGTTCTTCTTCGATAGTAATATTATTGTTATTATATATGCAGATATTACATAATAGCATAAAGGATGGTGGTGGTGGTGGTGGTCATGGAGGAATATTGCTTGTGGCTCTATCAGTTATAAATCGGTCACATGCGTTGTCTTTGTGCAGCTTGTGTTTCATATGGGAATAAATTATGTACTAGTACATATTATATATACTGCTACATAAAAACTGTTATAAGAATGGTTTTATGTTTAGTTTATGATTTTTTTTAAGTCAAAAATTCATTATATTTCTTTTCAACATTCTCATGATCCGGTCCATTTAGTAAATCAACGAGGTCATTTATTAAATTGTTCTTTTCTTTTTCAGACGGTAAAGATTCCAATTCCATTCTAAATTTGCAGATTCTAAGCCACCATTCCAAGTTTGAAGATTCCATTCCTATGTCAAATTCTATTATTTTAAGTCATTTTATTGGTCTTTAAGAAATTAGATAAATACACCAACCTTGAGACAGTGAGATATATACCTGAGATAAACGACTCATTTCTTACTATAATAACTACCTTGAGTAGTTTTCATTTTGAAAAACAAAAAGCTGCAGATCAATTTAGTTATGTTAGGATTGATAAAATTAGAGATTTATTTAATTTGATTTAAATTGAATTAATTTATTGATTTAGAAATTAACTTTCATGTTAAGTTATATAGTCTTAAAAGGTATTTCAACACCCTTTCAGTATAACAAATCTTTGTTTAGGATATTGAATCTGTCTCTCTCCATAAGTGTTCCATAACTTTTTTTTTTTATTCAATTGTTCATATAATTTTAAGTTAAAATTGTAGTTAAATAATTTTTTTTTTTCAAAATAATGATTTTAAAATTCTTTTATTATAAACTTTAATTCTTCACATGTGTTTTTTTTAACCGTTGAGTCGAAGTTTACTTATTACTTGAGTTACAATTTAGGAGCTCTATTTTGAAGATTTGCACTATAACCTTTTTTGAAATTTATTTCAAAAGCATTCATGCTTTTGGTCAAATAGATGTATCTCAAATTCAAGTTCACTCAGTTGAGCAAATATTATATCCCTGTCCTTTAATATGATTAACTGAATAAAAGGATAAATAATATAAGAAAATAAATGAATTTAAGGCGAAATCGGTATAATCCTGTCCATATCCTCTGAAATATTTTTATCAAGAAAAATTATAAACGAAACGACAGTAAATGGTCTTAATTATCTGAAGGATCAATAAAAAGAAAAAAATTTAAAACAAACGAATTTAAGGCGAAATCGGTATAATCGTGTCCGTATCCTTTGAAATACTTATTTTTATCAAGAAAAATTATGAACGAAACGAAATAAACGGTATTAATTGTCCGATGGATTTATGCATAACGTTCAATGTCTACAAAGCGTCTAGCTCGTGAATACATATGTCATGATTTTTATTTTATTTTATTTTTTTGGCATATTCAAAAACCGTCAATTTGTGGGTATTATTTATAGGATGTTGTTAATAGCATGGATATTTATATAATTATTTATTATATATTGGAGATTGTTATTAGCACGATATTTATAAAATTATTTAATTAAAAAAATATTATATTAATATGTAATTGACTTGATTTACATAAATTATGAGTACTATATTTAAGAAAATAATCGGGATTCAGAATTCAGAATTGAAGTCTAAAATTGCTAGTCACATGCGATTAAGATCCAGTTGGAATCTCCCATAAAAACAAAATAGTTGGAATCTCACTGACCACCCAATGGAAAGGAGAGAATCATAGTGGCCATTCATTGAGGTAGGCTACAAGAATGATTTTTATACATTATTTTTTTTAAATCATTCACAATAGTGTCATTTGATCTATGTAACTAATTTTATCTAATGAAAAAAAGTTTGATTGCTAGTATTGTATTTTTTTTAAATAATTCTTATACAACTTTAGTTTTAGATAATAAAAAAAAATATATATATTTTAACATGCATTTTATCTTTTATTTTTCAAATAAGCAAGATATAAATTATCTACTTATATAATTCTTGCTTTTCTGATGAAAACATTTTTATGCACAAATATTATTTCTCTATAGGTCCGTTTGGTATATAAGATAAGATAAGACATAATAAAATTTTAATATTATATAATATTTGACGCGATATTATATAAGATATTATATTGTATAAAATAATACTATTATGTATTTGATGATATATTGTATAATACTAGATATGAAAGTAACATTTTTAACAAAAATACCCTTTATTAGAAAATATACTATATTTATCTAAATTTATTATGTTATACTAATTTTTAGATAAATAAATTTCTTCAAAACCTAGGAAAAAAACACATGACTGCTATGTATATTAAATAAAAATCACTGATAGAAACAATGCAAAAATTTAATTCATGTAAAATAAATAGAAACAATGCAAAAGTTTAAAAGAAAAAAGAAATCACTAATATAGTTCATACCTTAAACCATTGCCACTTATCATCAATGTAATTCTCAGGAACTGGCCGATCCGGTGTCCTAAGTAAATTTACTTCCAACCTCAACCTAAACTTCAAAACTAAATTGAAGTATTTAATAACAGTTGTTCTCGAGCGCTTGAATTTAAACTTGATGACACGATTTTTAGCATTGTGAGCTAATGCATGTAAAAACATAGCAACTTGTTTTTCTATTGATACTATCCCACCTTCCTTTAACCTACTCTCAACATGTAGAAGAGAACACAACACTCAAAAATGTATAAGTGTCTATTCGGAGTTGTAAACAAGTAACATCATCATTTATTAGACTCCCTATAAACACTATCATTGATTCTTCCCTTACCCTTAGTATTAACCATTGCCTTAGGGACAATCTCTCTTGTTGTCTTTGAGCCACATGACACACATGCAGGTAAAACACATTATATACAATCACTATCTCCAAAAAAAACTTGTTTCATATTACATTAACATGACATTAAGGAGCTCACATTAATTTATCATTAAGTCATCCATTTGAGTCATTTAGCCATCGATTTAGATCAAACATTTTATTAGGATCCAAATCACCTAAACATTTAAAACTACTCATTAAAAAATTATAGATACAATTCATCAACAGCTATACATACAAAATTACTTATCAAGTAAACATAAAAATTGTAAGTCCCATCTCTAAGCGGCCAAGGCCGAATGGCTTAAGGACAATGCCAAACAGACAACACTCTAGCTAAAGGACAATTACATAACTTAATCCCCATAATGATTGCATCCACGAACAGCCCAACTACACTTATACCTGGTCAGACAAATCTTAAAACTATTAATGAGCTACAACGTGAAACATTCCAACTTACATTACTTGATTATTTTATTTTTTCAATTTATTTTTTATCTTCGATTATATGTAAGCAATCACATTAATTAATAGTTTTTCACATGCATGATGGTTACTTCTCATTTAAAATTAACAAAGATAAAAGACAGTGAAGAGAAGTGGTGTTTTAAGCAGGTTGTAATCTATTTAGTACTAAAAATTGAGGCTTTCTATCGAATAACTTAATAGCAAGTGGATTTTCCTTTTTCTCTCTTTTTTTTTTCTTTTTCTTTCCCATATTCCCAAGTGGAATTTTTTAGCATTCAAGCAGAAACAACATAATGCACAATAAATACACAAGAAGAGAAGGAACCCTAAACCGACCAACTCACCATCCTTGCGTTCGAAAATTGAAATTGTATCTCATCATATCATAAATTAATTCTCCTAAAAATTTAATATTGTATTTGATACATTTGATAATATAAAAGATAAGGGAGTGAGATAAGCTTTGATAGTATAAACAACCTGATAATCACTTATACTATCATGTGTATGACCATTATAGTATAAAATACATGATTGTATAAATAAATATTTAAGATGTCAAAATTAACCTTTCCATTAATAAAATACCATGGTGTTAGTTCATCTTCTTCCTCCCACTTCCCCATTTTGTCATCTTCTTCTACCTCCATTAATCCAAGGTTAAAAATTTCATCCTTCAAAGAGAAACCCACAAATCTGGCAACCCTAGTCCCCTACACTTTATCTTGAAGTTCTTTAAACCGAGAGTCCTCGTGTCTATCAACAAAAACCACCTCAATGAAAGTCTCGTTAGGTTCAACTACCTTTGAGCGCCATCAGAGTTGGGAGGCACTTACCTTCCTCAAGATCATTGCACATCACACATAAATATGAGTTCATCCCCAATATGTTATAAAAAGTGTCTGATATCTTGTCCATGTACAAAAAGCACCCATTCACCTGAGAAAAATCGAAGCTTTCAAGTGAAGGCTCCCAGTAGACCACTAGTGGCTATGGCTATGGTGGTTGGTGGCCGAAAAGAATAGCCATGGTGGACATTGGAATTCAAAGAGATTGGCCATGGCGGTGCTCCAGTGGTGGCCGAAAAGAGTGGCTATGGTAGTAGTGGTCCGGTGGAAGTCTGGCGATGGTCTAGCAATGGCAATCCAGCGATGGTAGCATATACGAAGGAGAGAGGATACATGGACATGGTTTCTGAAATGAGAGATGAAATCCAAAGGTTGAGGAAAGAGACAAATGTTGAAGGATGAATTTGGAATACATTTTCTATTAGGTCTAATGTGAGAATGGAAGAAGATAGAGTTATCATGTCATAACAGATTAAAAGAGTTTGACTTAATTTGATTATACTATCAAGTTAAAGTACTAAACATATAATAATATTTAATAGTATTAATTAATACTTAATATTATCATGTCCTCTTTATATTAATGTTTACCAAACATAACCTAAGTTATTAAATGAACGTACATTAATATTAATAGTTTTATATATTTAACACTCCTCCTTCAAATATTCAATTATATATTTTTTATCTCACTTGAAAATTATATAATCAAAATTTTCATCTTTAATTTTCCTTTAATATATTCAACTTTTATTTTTAAATTATTTAAAGACATAATAATAATTCATTTCTCACTCTATAAAAAGTAAGTTATTTATCTTAAAGTTAAAAGATTCATAAAAATATTCTTTTCGATCTATAATAAGAAATTCACATAGTTAAAAATTTAAACTTACCATCACATCATATAATCGTCTCCCCAGGCCAATCCCTTATGTTTATATGTCATCATATACTCGTCTCCCTAGGCCAATCCCTTATGTTTATATATATATATATGTGTGTGTCAAATATGGGAGAAAAAAAAGAGAGAGGAAAATATCATACTTCTGTCATTTTCTATTCTGATCCAAATTATAATAATTTGCTATTATTGATATTCTACAGTAAATTTGCCATGAAGAACGATACTATTAAATTATAAAATATAAATATTATCTTGTGAAGCAATTTACATGACATAGACTACAAAATGTTCGCAACTATTTAGATGACATAGTAATAGTAATAGTGAATGTAATACATTTGGAACCAGAGATAGATTCTAGGCAGTTTACACCTTATTATCAACTCATTCCCCAGTAGTTCTACTCAATTATTTTACCGAAACGCGGCAAGAGATGCTTCTTCAGGGTGGCTCCAGTATCTATTGTGCAACCACATAGAATCAGCCTCCACTGCGTATCCGTCTTGATTACGATTCCAACTAAAATGGGCATGAGTTCTGTTCTTTATATCAAGAATCCCATGGCCGAAACTGGCTTCACGGTATGCTGAGTAGCTTGGCTGGGGCTCTGTCATGCTGCAGCATTGAAGGACAAAATACTGAGATGTCTACTAGTGCAGTGCAGTTAATTTTAAAAGGCTGAAACCAAAAAACAAAAAAACAAAAAATGCAAAGAATATCATAGAGCTCAATGTTATAGCTAGCTAATATACGTACGCAGTAGCCAATCCTTCTAAATTTCCTCCATCTCCAATCGTTATGTACACTGGGGCAGATTGGTCATTGATGGGTGTGCACAGCCCATTTACAATATTATATGCAATATTTGATACACGTTCCTGCAACAAAGATGCATGGGGTTTTCAAAGATTTGTTCCTTTCCTCAAGTAAAAAAGAGTAGATGTTTATTTATCGATGCTAAAAGCAAGTAACATACAGACCAAACCATAGGGGGATGGGGGAAACTACATAAACATGGAAGTATTTTTTACAATCTCCATATATCATCCTTCACGAATGCAATTTGCGGCTTTTGCACAGATTGTCTTTTACACATAAAGATAATTTAAGTGCAAGAGAACTATGCTGTAGAATACTCTGCTTTCTTTGTTTGACCACTTCAATAGATTGAATTGCTAGAAAATGTATGAAGACCACAATACCAATCAACTTCATCTAGTTTTATCAGTGCCAAACCTCAGTCCTAAAATCAAGAGTGGAAATCAATCATGACACAATGCAAAGTATAAAAGACACCACTAACATTGCACAGATCCTGTAGATGCAGTGAATACACGTGCTTGGGAAATAACAAATACAATGTAAAGGGCAGTGAGAACTTACAGATCGTTCATAAGCATGAACATGACCAGCAAATACAACATCCACTCTATACTCCACAAACCACTTCTCATACATTACTCTAAAGGCCTCCCCTTCCATATAGTGAGTCACGTAACTACTATATATTGGAGAATGATTAAGAACTATCAGCCATGGTGTCTCTGTCCTGTTCACCTTGGGTAGCTCCTTTTCAAGCCATTTGTATTGAGGAGTGTATTTACCTTTAGGAAAAAAAAAATGAAAATCTGTATCTCCTTAGATCAACAAAAATACTGTGTATGCACACATGAGAGCATCTGTGATCTTGTGTTGTGGTTGAGCATAAATTCCAAATTTCGTTGATGGACTCAAGATATCAACTGGAGAAGCAGGGTCTAGACCCTGGGTTAATTACTTAATTGGCTTATGGAATATGTATTTTCAATCTTGGATATATTCTTAAATTCTAATACTTAAATTATCTGAGTATTTTTTGCCAGTAATTATCTGCTGTCTTTTAAGAAACAAAATATCCCTCATTTCATTATTCCTTGATAAAGGTTTATCCGTCTTGTCAGAAACAACTTCTCACTTCTCAAGCTGTTTGCTGTATTCAAAACTGTCTAGTTATTATACAAATATCGCACATTAGATAATACAAATTGACAAAAAAGGAATGCCAGTATTCAAGACTGTCTAGTTATTATACAAATATCGCACATTAGATAACTAAAAGCTACTAGCAAGTTTTGAGAACAAAAAATCTTACCAAAAGCTGAGTAAGAAGACACGACAATGATGTATGCTGAAGCTCTCTTGATAGAGTACCACAATGGAGATGTACTATCTGATACTCTGTACGGTACATGATAACGAGATTTATAAGGCTTGAATGGTGTAGTTTCACCCTGCAGTGAAACTCTGTACTTTTAAATCAAACTATGAAAGCCTTTGCAAAATATAAAAAAATAAAAAATAAAAAAACCTACCATAAAACCAACGGAAGTGTGGGTAAATATCACAGATAGAACCCTCCCAAAAAAATAAAGCAATTCAACTAACAAGTTTTGGAAAGTCCAACTTAATCACAACTTTACACAGTTAAGTATTTATCACATACAAGTTCCAGAGCAAAATCAATTTCATGATTTCCTGCAGTCCAAATCCAAGGTTGATAGGCAGCAATTCTCTCAATGAACCTTCCCCAGGTATCCCACCTGGTGTTGTCATGAAATGGATAGTCATCCGCATAAGAGAGATCCCCCACATATAGTATTGTCTGGCCTTTCGCTGGGCTTAATTCATAATGGGTAAGCGTCCTGTTGGAATTATAAGTTTGGCCTAAATCCCCTGCTCAACAAAACAATAGTTGAGAGTGTAAGATTCCAATCTGACAAAAGAATTACATTTGTATTCAAACTTGTGCACTTTCATAATCATGCATTTTCAAGTAATATTAGTACTAGAGTATATTTCATTCTCACTGTGAAGCCTATTACTGAAGCGAGCATAAGGTAATTGAGTATCCACAATTCAAGATTAATAATGAGAGGCCATTCCAGCAATAGTAATACATCAATCAAATTAACAAATTTCACAGCCAAAGCACTTTGAGCTAGTTAGGCATAGAAGCAGATGACGAAAATCATTGCAGGAGGAAGTGTTAATTACCAATGAGGCCAAATGTATAAGGAACGTCGGGGCCAACAGGAGGAGGAGTTTTAAACCAGAACTGTCGAGTGGTATTCCCTATTCCGACCTCATAGTAATATTTGGTATCAAACTGTATTTGGAATGAGAATATGTCACTGTTACCCAGGGCTGTTAAGTTAAAGATGTCATGTAAGACTGAGGGAGGACAAGAGCGCCACACACCTCCAAATTCTGAATAGTGCAGTGGTGAATGTAACCAGAGGTGTAATTGAAGTAGTTGTAGGTGAGGTAAAACCCCTCAGCTTGCCATTTGGATTCGCTTTCTTCAGCCCAGTAAATGACGGTACTTGAACCGGGTTCATCTGGGGTAATCCAAGAGATGATCACACCCTTCCCCACATGATCTCCTTGTGTTATATGAACCTTTCCAAATCCACATCCTCAAGAAAAATTAGAAAACAAATTTAATTCTTGGAAAGGGTAATATAAAGTGCTGATACTCAACTTACTCAACTGAGATTGAACTTGGTTACTTATTCTCTATTTAAACTCTGACGAAAAAAAAATGGGTTACCTGCTGAGGAGCATTGTAACCAGGAGGCACTCGGAACACATCACTGTCTATTGGCATATCCAGCGACAAATAATCATTTCTCACGAAAGTACTGGTCCTTCCACCCTTACAGAAGCAAACCTCGCCAATACTAAAAATAAAACCCAAAGCTACAGGTAGAAACATCAGTCCCATCTCTTTTCTTCTTATTCGAATCCCAGTTACCACGAAGCAATTAAAATTAAAATAAGATACAACCGCATAGGTATAGAGAGGACAGAACAGTTGAACACAACAAGATGGTTCATTTATTGCTTTATTAGCAAAACAGATTGGCGCCTGAAGGAATATGGGTGGTTCGAATATGCTTGTGCCACGCGCCGCTAACTAAACCTCAATTTTATGAATCATGTAATGATGGATGACTGCTGGCGACTGAGTGGCGCAGCCACGCAATTTGCTTATCAACCAAACCAACTAAAATGCAGGGACACGAAGAACAGAGAATAGAAGACCCAGCTGAGATGTACACAACCCTCACTTCCCCCCAACCAAAAAAAAAACTGAAGACCCAACTGACAGAAGATTACACCTAACAGCAAGTACCCGTTAGTCGGTCTTCAGACATGTGAAGTAAACCGTTAGTCAAAATGACCTGAGATCAAAGTCTCGAGCCCATTGCCAACAGGGATTGTTCACCTGCAAGTACTTCAAACTCATTTCAAAATTTCTGTTGTCCATCGATTGATTTCTCTTTTGAAAAATAAACCTACATAAGTAACACAAAAGAAACAAAAGTTAGCAAAATTAGTTTTTTGACGTTAAAGTTAGCAATTGTTTTTGCGTGAAAATAAAAAATTATCAATTTCACTCTTCGTTGATTATATCCAATTATATTCATATGACACGTATTTTTGTTACGCAAAATTTTAAAAATTTTGTTGGTGCAAGAATGGTAATAAGATTATTTGAATCTAAAAGATTTTATGCAAACCATTCAAACCACCACTGGTCTATTCCTAGTGGCTTCACAAAAATTTAAATGGTGAACAGATTGTTTCACAAAAAGAAAAGCGCACCATAGTTCATATATTTTATTTTTTAATCAAAATATATATATTTTATTTTATTGAAGAATTTTGTTAATGTGTATAGGATACATGTTAAGAATTTAAAATAATATCTATTATTTATTATTAATTATTTAAAAAATATTAAATATATTTCATATTTTTAATATAATAAATACTTGTAATTTTTATTTAATAATATTTTTTATTCTTTAATATGCGCCTTTACGTTATCAAAATCCTTTATTTAAGTTAAAAAACCACTATTTGTCACATATATTTTTAATTAATATTCCAAATATTCTCTATTTATATATCTTTCTCTTATTATGCAATAATTCATATAATACTTACTATGTACGTATAATTATTTTATTCTCAAAAAATATTAAATACACACTTGATTCAAATTATTAAGAAAAAATTATTGTCAATGATCATTAAGAATCAACATTTAATTTTAAGAGATTAAAAAAATTAAAATTACTAAGAAGGACCATTAAAATCTTAATTAGAGAGAATGATCATATAATTTTACTTAAAAATCAAAATTACCTTTAATGACATCTCAATCCTCCATCTCTTTTCCAATTTTTTCACGTTCGTTATCTTCTATTCTTGCCTCAAGTCGTTTCTTCCCTAAACGATGACCTCACTAACACTAGTCGCTAGATGCCCTCATCAAAGTCGTCAAGTGCTTTCTTTGTTGTTATCGTCGATAAGTTGCACTTCCTCTATTTCCCATGATAGAGGTTGTGAGGTCCATTCAGATAATAATAAGATTCAAGTTCCCTTTTTTTTTATTTCATTATAATTATTGGGATGTTTTGCTTCATTGTGTGGTCAATACATATTATGATAATCACTTAATGACTACTGTTAACCACTCAAAGATGAGCTATAATCACTCACATGATAGCCACCTAATGGTTGTTATTAACCAATTCGAGATGAGTGGTAGTCATTGACAACAAATATCAGACTGTTGATCACTTAAAGAAGAGCGATAACCATTCACGTAATAGCTACTCATTGATTGTTATTAACCAATCAATGATGCTTGATAGCTGTTAACAGCAAATATCATACTTTTGATCACTCAATGACTAAGGTTGACCATTCAAAAGTTAAGGAATACGAAGAAAAAAAAAGATAAAGAGTTAAGAACTTATCAATGGTCCTTAATAGATTCTTAATTGTTTATACTTGAAAAAAGGGAAGAAGAAGAGAGTTAAATCCTTAGCGAGACAAAGTGCAGCATAAGAAGAAAAAAGATATGAAACAGAAGTAACGTGAAAAAAATTAGTGAAAGAAATGGAGGATTAATATTTCATTAAGCATAATTTTAACTATTAGCTGAAATTAGATGGTTTTTCTTTCTAATTCAAATTTGAATGGTCATTTCTAATAATTTTAACTTTCTTTTTATCTTTTTAGATTAAATATTCCTCCTTAAAGTAATGTTTGAAATCAATTAAAATTAGAAATATTTTGATTTGATTTGATTTAAAAATCAAATTTTGTATTTAAAATTTATTTAAAAAATAGAATTTGAATTCATTTAAAAATCAAATTGTGTGTTTAGAACTCATTAAAATAAAAATTAATTTGATTTGATTTTATTATTTTATATTTTTATCATTATGAATAGAGGTAGTTATTAAAAATAAAATAATTTATTCATTTCAAATCATATCAAATTTAAAATTTAATGAAATTTTTAAAATAAAATTTTAGAAATCAATTTTTTAATTTTTTAATATTATAAACACAAAATTTAATTAAATTTAATTTATAAATCAAATTATTTTTTATTTTTTACATTTCAAATACGTTTTGAGAGTTCTTAACATTAAATTTTCCTATTAAAGAAGAGCACAAAATATTTATTTTATAAATAAAATAAAATAAGTAGAGAAAAAAGTAGCAGAAAAAGATAGTGAAAGAGAAATGCCACTTACAAAAGTCTTTAACAAAATTTCCAACTACTTTTTATAACATTTATCATTTTCCAACCACTTTAAGGCTGGTGTAAAGTCAAATTGAATGATACTGATACCATATTACTAAAAAGAATCAAAGTAATAATTATTATTTTTATTTTGTGGTAGTTATTAGGTTTCTATATTTGAAAAGTACGTGCATATATGGGGGGAAATAATAAATTAGTTTCCCGTTTATGAAAGTTTGAAACAACACAGTTCTTACCATTAAATAAAGAAGATAAAGAGTGTGTTTGGAATATAAAAAAATAAGAAATAATTTGATTTGTAAATTAAATTTAATTAAATTTTATATTTAGAATATTAAAAAAAAGAAATGATTTGATTTTTAAAATTTTATGAATTTTAATCTTTTTATTTTAGAAATTTCATCAAATTTGATAAGATTTGATAAGATTTGATTTGATTTGAAATGAATAGACTATTTTGCCCTTAGTAATTATTTCTAATCACCTCTCATAAAAGTTAAAATGTAAAATAATAAAATCAAATCAAATCAATTTTTATTTTAATAATTTTCAAACACAAAATTTGATTTCTAAATCAATTCAATTCTTATTTTTTAAAAATTCCAAACATAAAATTTAATTTTTAAATCAATTCAATTTAAATCAAATCAAATCAAATTAATTCTCATTTTAATTCATTCCAAACACAACTAAAGAAAAATCCGTTCCTGTCAACCAAACAGGAAAAACAAATGCGACAATTGATACATCAAGATAAAAAAAAATTGAAAAAAAAAGAGCGGAAAATATCATTCATACATCTTTTATTTTTATTTTTTCAAGCAGATGCTGCAGACCATCCTCCCATCTTGCCGTAGTAATAATCTGATGATAATAATAATTTGGTATCATATAATTTGATTTTGAAATTGTAGTCAGCAAGAAAACTGAAAAAAAAAAAGAAGCGGAAAATATCATTCATACATCTTTTATTTTTATTTTTTCAAGCAGATGCTGCAGACCATCCTCCCATCTTGCCGTAGTAATAACTGATGATAATAATAATTTGGTATCATATAATTTGATTTTGAAATCGTAGTCAGCAAGAAAACTGTACAAATTGCAAGTATTTATGGAAATAAATAAATCAAGACTAAAGGAGACGTTATCGTCATACGTTATATACAGAAGCAATGAATGCAAAAAGCAGAAAATCATCAATGCAATAGTAATAATAAAGGGGAAAAAACGGAAGGTCATTAATAAAAAAAATTGGAGAAAAAAAAAGCTTGAAAAGATAAGCCATCCATCCTTCCGTTACTTCCATGAATGGCGCTGTGCTAGCTCATGTTGTATTGTATGAAACGGATGTTCCAGTAGAATTCAAGGTCTCTTACAAACAGAGGTCGTAGATCGTATTCACCGACTCACTGTGGAAGAAAGTCAAGAAAGGTAGCAAGGGTCGCACTGGAAACGAAGCTAGGTAAGTATTCTACTTCCCCTGTGTTTGGTTTGGTGTTTTTTTGTGAGAAAAAGAAGTTGTTTCATTCTAAGTTTAGAACATGAATCTAACTAAAACTTATGAATCTAACTAAAACTTTTTTATTGACACTGTTGGGTGTTAGCAATTGAGTCAAACTTGATTGAAAATTTGGTTTGAGAAGGGAAACTTAAACTGTTGTAGATGGATGAAGAACACACACAGCCTCATTTTAATTAATAAAATGTACGACTAATTTCGTAAAGCCTATTATTATTTGAAATTATTGTATCAGAGACCAAGAGATGGACTCAGCCATATGAAATCTAATTCAAAATTGGAAAATACTATTGGTGCGGCAGTTTGACCATATCAAGCAACAAAGTGATTCATGTCACCATCACTTGGTGACCTGATGTAAATAACTCCTCCATTTGTTACCCATAAAATTCAGGATTAGCGCTTCAGCTGGCCGCGGATATCAATTTGTTACAGCCACAAATCAATAAACAAAACACAGACTCTGATCGAAATGCCTTATATTCTGCTAACATAAAATTTAAAACTGGTGTTACTTTCCTCTCACAAACGATTCAACTTTTGAACTTAGCCCTTCAATTCATGGAGACGCATACCAGCAAATTAGATAATAAGGCAAATTTTGTTTACTTGACAGTTATATATACGTATGCATTTTTAATATTTCTCATTTTTAATTTCCAAACAGGAGGAGATGGAATTCAGTGCTTTGGTAAGCAACGGTTGCGTGGATCTGCGTGGCAGGATTGCTAACAAGCAAAAAACTGGAGGGTGGAAGGCGTGTCCCTTTATAATAGGTACGGAATGGTGCTGTTACGAAATTAGATTCGCAATATATACTCACAATTTCAAATTTTGGAATCTATTAGCTAGTTGCCATTTTACTGAAAAAAATTAGTTCCCATAATATATATATATATATATATATGTGCTGTTGACTAAACTGGTAGTGTTTGGTTGCCTGCCCCTGCAGTGAACGAGGTGGTTGAGAGGTTGGCGTTCTTCGCAATTGCAGTGAACATGGTGGCTTACTTGGTTTTCGAAATGCATCAATCTCTTCCAGACGCTGCTACCCATATCACGGACTGGATTGGAGCTGCCTATGTCCTTACACTCCTCGGAGCGTTCCTAGCAGATGCTTACTTAGGTCGCTTCAGAACCATCCTTGTCTTCTCTGCCATCTACGCCGTGGTACATTTCTTTTTTCTTTGCTTCCCCATGTAATTTTACTAGATCTGCTCCTGTTTCGGAGCTTAGACCTAATTATTTTTTGGCCCATGAGACATTCTTATTTCTTGGCAAGAAATTCTTATGTAAACATTGCTTTATTTAAAAGTTTGATATGTGTGTAGACATTTTTTAGAGATAGGTACATTTTTAACATAGATGCATACAAACTTACACATATTTATACATGTTTAATATTAAATAGAAGTCTGTATTAAACTAAGAATAAAAAACTGACATGTTAAATTCTTGAAAATTTCTGCAAGAATTTATCATTTGTTTGCATGACAAGTATTTCATATTAAAAATAATGATGTGTGAGTTTTTATTGAATTAGTCTATAACTTGTGTAAACTAAGTTCATGAAAGAATTTCTTCTCCACATCATAATTAGTGCATGTCTAAAATTTCTCTTCTTCTTTTATGGGAGATTCTTACTTATACACAATTATACCACATCATTTTTATATATACTCACAAAAAATTGAAGAAAGAGAAAAAATAAGTCCTTCTAAACTCACTTATCATAAAAAAATATTTTCTCTCTTCAATTTTTTATAAATGTATATAAGAATAACGTAATACAATTGTGTGTAAGTAAGAATTTCTCCTTGTTCCATATACATATGCAGAATTTTCCTCCAATGTAACACCCCGATTGGTCAATTGGCCCAGTTCTAAATGTGCAATTAAATTAAAGAAAAGAAAGTTAGATGTTTATTTTGTGAACCATGTAGGGGATGATTTTGCTGACACTTTCGGCCACCCAAGACAGGCTACGCCCGCCTAAATGCACTGTGCGGCCATGCAAAGAAGCAAGCCAAGGCCAAACCGGATTCCTGTATGGAGCACTAGCCCTCATTGCTCTGGGTACCGGTGGAATTAAGCCATGTGTGTCCTCATTTGGAGCTGACCAATTTGACGAGGGAGATGAGAAAGAAGCCCAGAAGAAGTTCGCTTTCTTCAACTGGTTCTTCTTTGCAATCAACATGGGTGCCCTGTTTGGAATCACGCTACTGGTTTACGTACAAGACACAATAGGATGGGGTTGGGGTTTTGGAATACCCACAGCTGCCATGATTTGCTCTATCATAGTCCTAGTAGCTGGTGTCCGGTATTACCGTTACCAAAAGCCAATGGGAAGCCCTTTCACTAGGTTTGTTCAGGTTATGGTAGCCTCGGTGAGGAATCATCTAAGAGGAGTCCCAGTAGGAAATAAGGCTCGTCTCTATGAGGTTGAAACCACGCAGTCTGATATTGTTGGCGCCCTCAAGCTTCCTCACACCCAACAATACAGGTTAGATACATGACTAGTGACTACATGCAAATATAGTATAATATATGGTCTATTTAATTAAGCTTACTTTGGGATTTTAAATAGAAAAATAATAGATAGTCAGAATTTTTTTTGCAAGAATGTTTGCTAGGATGATTTGGTGTTGTTTTTAATCTTTGGATGAATAAGTGATTCTTATTACTTTGGCTTATCTAACCACCATCTTTAAATATGCAAAATTCTAACAAAAATTCTGATAAATAAATTTGGTGTATTATTACTCATTTGAATATAGGCTAGCTAAGCTTCTAGTGAAAATTTCTTATATTCTCTTGGGCAAAGAAAACTTTTTTTCCCTCCAAATGGATTCCAGCCCTTAAATTTAGAGAGATAAATGAGAGAGAAAGAGAATAATTAAGAAAAAAAAATTAATGGTTGAAATGTTTCATGGAGTAAGAATTTTTCAAGAATCACTCACTTCTAGTTGGTTTAATTTTCTTGGTTGGGGAATGGGATTGAGGAAAATTAATGGAAGCAGTTTTGCAGGTTTTTTGACAAAGCAGCAGTAATCATAGAGGGAGAAGGCACAAGCAACCGATGGCAGATATGCACAGTGACACAAGTGGAAGAGTTCAAATCCTTCATTAGAGTGCTGCCAGTGTGGGCATCCACCATTGCTCTTTCTGTGTCCTTTGCTCAGCAGTCAACCTTCTTCATAAGCCAAGCCAACATCATGAACCGAAGCCTCGGTAACAACTTCAAAATCCCTGCAGGTTCTGTCCCTGTGTTCAGCGCCATCAACGCACTCATCCTCGTCCCCATCTACGAGAAGTTCATGGTCCCATTTCTCCGCAAGCGCACCGGCCACCACCGTGGCATAACATCCTTACAACGAATGGGCGTTGGGCTTTTCGTCTCAATCTTCTCTTTGGTTTCAGCTGCATTGGTGGAAAAGAAACGACGTGAGCACTACTCACAGCCATTCAGCATGAGTGTGTTCTGGTTGTTCCCTCAGTTTTTTCTAATGGGCAGTGCTGAAGTTTTCGCTTATGTGGGGCAGTTGGAGTTCTTCTACGACGAAGCAACGGATGGGACGAGAAGCATTAGCAGTGCAATTTTCCTGTGTGAGTTTGGGATCGGAAGCTGGTTGAGCACTGCGCTAGTGAAGATCGTTGAAGCTGCAAGTGGTGGACAAGATAAAGGGTGGCTGAGGAACGATCTTAATAACAGCAGGTTGGACTACTTTTATTGGATATTGACGGCTATCAATGGGCTCAATTTCTTGGTTTACTTGTTGGTGGCGTATTGTTACAAAGGGAAAGGAGCACATGTGAGAGACGAGACCTTGGTTGAATTCAGCACAGTCACTGACCCAAACACGTACAGCCAACCATGAAGGGGATTTCCATACTGTCATGTTCTGATTATTATTAATTTCTATAAAACCAAAACCAAAACAATTATAGGCCGTGTTGGTTACTGTTTTCAGAAACAATTTGTGGTAGCTGTTATTCTTGGTTGAGGTTTTAAAACGGAAAAATGTTCTCCAAAATTGGTTTTCTGTTCTTTTGTTTTCACGGTGACAAGGTTACAATTATATATCTTCATTAATGGCAATTTTGTAAATACCTTTTTTTAAAACTTTCCTCCTCCTCCTGCAACCGTGTTTTCCTGGTTCTCACCATCCACTCAAAATTGCCATTTCTTCACGGTGGCTTATACGGTGGAAACGAAAACATGGGTGCATCGGTGCACTCATCTCATTATTTGATTTTTGTTTTTGTAAAAAATTATTTATTTTTTCTAGATGATGTTGCAGCATAAGGCCCATTTAGAAAAAATTAATAGAGAAAATGACAACGAGAATTAACGTTCGGCAATTTGCTTACGTCCATGGTCGAAAAGTAACGAGAAAAATTTTACTATGACAAAAGAAAATTATTACAAGCTCACTCAGTGTTTCACTCAGTTCCTAACACCTAATTACACTCAAAATCACTCTTACTCAAGCCTCTCTTAAACTTACAAGTCTTTTTCTCACTATTAGAACCTTCTCTCACTTTACAACAAGAGAATGAAGAGAAAGATTAAGAAAAGAGAACTCCTAGAGCTTGGAGTTTTCTGGTGTGTTTGATTCATCCTTAAGCATGGTTATTTATAACCAAATTCCATGACCAATATGTAGTCTAAAATTTACAAACGTGGCTGCCAAATTTCAGCCACTAATATCACAATTAGTGCTTCCAAAATAGCCATTAATTATTTATGAGTGGTTGATCCATGGCCCATTATGTCTTTCAACGACCAATATCATAAATCTCCACCTTGGCTGAAAGACTCCATAGCTTTTCTTCTGCTGCTCTCCTTTCATGTCCATTAGAGTCTCTGAACTCTAATCAAGTCCAGACAATGTCTGAACTTGGTTGTCGGAACTGGCTTCGTCATCATGTCTGCCGGGTTATCTGTCGTGGGTATCTGCTCAACTCTAACAATTTCTCTTTCCACGATATCTTTGATAAAGTGCATTCTGACGTCGATATGCTTAGTTCTTTCGTGATACATAAGATTCTTTGTCAGATGTATAGCACTTTGACTATCGCAGTAAATGATTGTTTCTACCAGTTATATACCCAACTCTTCCTCTCACTCAAATAGCTTCCTTTACAGCTTTTGTTGTTGCGAGGTACTCTGCTTCAGTTGTAGACAAAGTAACAATTGATTGTAGCGTTGCTTTCCAACTAATAGTACAACCGCACAGTGTAAAGACATACCCAGTGAGTGATCTTGGCTTATCTAGATCTCCGGCATAGTCTGGGTCAACGTATCCGGTGATCTTGCTCCCGAAATCTTTGATTTTTTTATACACTAGGCCTATATCCGTGAT
Source organism: Ormosia semicastrata (assembly GCA_029884595.1). Taxonomy (NCBI): domain Eukaryota; kingdom Viridiplantae; phylum Streptophyta; class Magnoliopsida; order Fabales; family Fabaceae; genus Ormosia; species Ormosia semicastrata. The sequence continues at coordinate 6,250,009 of JAQQTO010000046.1, read as the reverse complement.
ACCTTTCAGGTAGCGTAAAATCCACTTTACAGCTTTCCAGTGAACTTTACCAAGACTTGCCATATACCTGCTTACCACGCTTACTGCCTGTGCAATATTTGGTCTAGTGCATACCATGGCATACATGAGATTGCCAACTGCACTAGCATAAGGTACATCTGACATCTCCTTCTTTTCACCCTCAGTTTGTGGTGAAAAGGCTGCTGAAAGTTTGAAATGGGCCGCCAATGGAGTAGTGACAGGTTTAGCATTTTGCATGCCAAAACGTTCCAACACTTTCTCAATATACTTCTTTTGTGATAGAAAGAGCATCCCTGCTTTTCTATCCCTGTGAATCTCCATTCCCAGAATTTTCTTTGCAACTCCTAAATCCTTCATTTCAAACTCTGAGCTCCATTGAGCTTTCAAGTTCTTTATTTCAGACATGTTCTTACAGGCGATCAATATGTCATCAACGTATAGGAACAAATAGATGAACGACTCATCTGCAAGCTTCTTGTAGTAGACACAACTATCATGCTCACTTCTGCAATAGTCATTTCCAAGCATGAAAGTGTCAAACCGCTTGTACTACTGTTTGGGAGACTGTTTTAGGCCATATAAAGATTTCTTCAATAAGCGAACATGGTCTTCCTTCCCTTGGACTTCAAATCCCTCAGGCTGCTTCATATAGATTTGTTCCTCTAGCTCGCCATGCAAGAATGCTGTCTTGACATCTAGTTGTTCAAGTTCTAGATCAAATTGAACTACGATGGCAAGTAGGATGCGAATAGAGCTATGTTTTACCACGGGAGAAAAGACTTCATTGAAATCAATACCTTCTCTTTGTGTAAAACATTTAGCCACTAATCGCGCTTTGAATCTTGCATCTTCAATTCCAGGGATTCCTTCCTTCTTCTTGAAGACTCATTTGCATCCAACAATTTTCTGAGCCTTCGGCCTTTCAGTAAGAACCCAAGTATGATTCTTGTGAAGAGATTCAATTTCTTCTATCATTGCAGCAGTCTATTGGGCAACTTCTTTGCTATTGATAGCTTCTTGATATGACTGAGGCTCACAATTATTGATATCATCAACAACATTTAGAGCGTATGACACCAAGTCAGCATAGCCATACTTTTGAGGAGGTTTTATCTCTCTCCTTTGTCTGTCTCTAGCCAACTGATATTGCTGCAATTGTGATGTGCCAGTATCAATAACTGGATCTTGGTCTTCTTCTTTATCAAATGATTTTTCTTTTGTAGGCTCCACTTCAAGCTCCACCTTCTTTGAGATATTAGGATTTTTGTTTTCACTTGATGACTCTTTATAAGGCTTTAGCATTTCAGCTTCATTAAAAGTAACATCCCTGCTGATAATACATTTTCTTTTCTCTGGCAACCATAACTTATATCCTTTCACACTGTCAGGATATCCAAGAAAAATGCATTTCAATGCTCTTGCATCAAGTTTTCCTTCTTTGATATGAGCATATGCAGGACAACCAAATATCCTTAAATTTTCATAATTGGCAAGAGCACCTGACCACATTTCTATTGGAGTTTTGAAACCAATATTGGTCGTTGATGGACATCTGTTGATCAAGTAATAGGCTGTATTGACAACTTCAGCCCAAAATTCCTTTGGTAATCCAGCATTTGACAGCATACATCTGGTTCTTTCAAGTAAAATTCTGTTCATTCGTTCTGCAAGTCCATTCTGTTGTGGAGTGTGCCTCACTGTATGGTGTCTGACGATACCATGATCCTTGCAAAACTTTTCAAATTCTCCGCTATAGAACTCCAAACCGTTGTCAGTTCTCAGTCGCTTGATTTGCCTTCCAGTCTGCTTTTCGATCAAGGTTTTCCACTGTTTGAACTTAACAAATACTTCATTTTTATGTTTCAAAATGAAGATCCAAACCTTCCTTGAATAATCATCAATGAAGGTTAATATATATCTACCGCCACTGTGAGAAGGTACTTGAGAAAGACCCCACAAGTCAGAATGTATATAATCCAACATGCCTTTTGTTCGATGAACTACAGTGTTAAATTTTATCCGACACTGTTTTCTGAATACACAGTGTTCATAGAAATCTAACTTCCTAACTTGTTGACGACAGAGTAATCCTTGCTTGCTCAACTCTGCTAGACCTCTCTCACTGACATGCCCCATTCGCAAATGCCATAACTTGGTGACATCAGAATCAGTTGTTGAGGAGACAGCCGTAGTATCTGTAATTGTGCTTCCTTGTAGTACATAGAGACTATTCTCTTTCTTTCCCTTCATCACAATTAGAGCGCCTTTAGAGATTCTTATAGCTCCACCTTCACCTTTATAGCTATAACCTTTTGAATCTAGCGTTTCCAAGGAAATCAAATTTTTCTTCAATTCTGGACCATGCCTTACATCCGTCAATATCCTCACGATTCCATCAAACATCTTGATTCTAACTGTGCCAATGTCGACGACCTTACAGGGAGCATTATTTCCTAGAAGGACCTTGCCCTCATCTAAGGGTTGGTAAGTGGTAAACCAATCCTTATTGGGACACATGTGATATGAACATCCAGAATCAAGAATCCACTTATCTTTTGAGTCATGTTCTGAGACTATAAAAGCATATGCACTATCGTAGCCATCTGCTACAGTCGCATCTCCAGATTCAGAGATCTTTTCCTTGCCTTTGCACTCTGGACAATTCTTTCTTATATGCCCTTCCTTGTGACAATGGAAGCATTTATATTTTCTAGGTTTCGCTTTGGATTTTGACCAAGATCTTCCTCTTCCATTATTTTGATTTCGTCTTTTTGCTCTTCCTCTAACAAAGAGACCTTCACCCGAGCCTTCAGATTTTGAATCTGATACTCTTTTCTTCAGTTCTTTCGAGTGCAACGTAGCCTTGACTTCCTCCAAGGTAAGATCTTCTCGACCATACATCATGGTGTCAATAAAGTGCTCGTAAGAACTTGGAAAGGAACATAATAGAAGAATTGCTTGATCTTCGTCATCGATTTTAACATCGATATTCTTTAGATCAAGAATAACTCTGTTAAATTCGTCCAAGTGCTCTTTTGTAGGCTTTCCTTCCTGCATTTGAAAAGTATATATTCTTTTCTTCAAATACAGTCTATTGGTGAGCGACTTCATCATGTACAGGCTTTCTAGCTTCAGCCATAATGAAGCAGTTGTATTTTCTTTTGACACTTCTCGTAGAACTTCATCTCCCAAGCACAACAAAATTGCACTGTGTGCTTTTTCCAAGATCTCGCTTTTCTCGATGTCAGTTAAACTTTGTGGCAGCTTGTCTCTACCTTCCAAGGCTTTGCCTTAGCCTTAATGAACCAGTAGCGCTTTCATCTTCAGCCGCCAGAGACTGAAATCATTTTCTCCATTGAATTTCTCCAGATAAAATTTAGCACTTGCCATGATGATCGTATAGTGACGTACAGGTGAACAGTACCGTATACTGGAACAATGTCGTAGTCCGTGAACGGTACACCAGGGAAGTTCCCAGGAAAGAGAGGTGAATCAATAATAGACACACTTAAATACCAAGTCTTTCCTATCCAGAACTTTCTTAGACATGCAATTTCACACTACCACACTTTTCCAGTAACAAGAATAATTTTTTTTTATGTGGAAGATCAGATAATGTTGCAACCACAGAGCATACTAAGAATTTTCTTATAAATTCGACACCTTATCCGAGAGCTCTGAGAGCTCTGATACCAGTTTGTTACAGCGTAAGGCCCATTTAGAGAAAAGTAATAAAGAAAATGACAATGAGAATTAACGTGGTTCGGCAATTTGCCTACGTCCACGGTCGAAGAGCAACGAGAAAAATTCCACTATGACAAAAGAGAATTATTACAAGCTCACTCAGTATTTCACTCAGTTCCCAACACCCAATTATACCTAAAATCACTCTCACTCAAGCCTCTCTTAAACTCACAAGTCTTTCTCTCACTATTAGAACCCTCTCTCACTTTAGAACAAGAGAATGAAGAGAAAGATTAAGAAGAGAGAACTCCTAGAGCTTGGAGTTTTTTTGGTGTGTTTGATTCATCCTTAAGCATGACTATTTATAGCCAAATTCCATGACCAATATGTGGTCTAAAATTTGCAAACGTGGCTGCCAAATTTCAGCCACTAATATCACAATTAGTGCTTCCAAAATAGCCATTAATTATTGATGAGTGGTTGATCCATGGCCCTTTATGTCTTTCAACCACCAATATCACAGATGATAATTTATTTTTTTTATCTCTCTATTTTTTTGTTCTTGACTATATTTTTTTCGTTTCTATAAAATATCTTAATCTTTCTCTTATTCCCTTAAGTGTACTAATAGTATGTTGAATTTCTATTTCTTTTTGTCTTCTTTTTTTATTCATTATTGCTTTTTAGAACTTAGCTCGATATCAATTTGATACTAAGTTTTACCAAGTTTTTATAAGTTTTTAAATTCGTCATTAGTTAAAATTTTCTTATATTCTTTGTTTTAAATATTGAGTTAAATCATTCACTTGAACTGTTAATTTATTTATTTCATCTTCTTTACTGGATTTTTCTAGTTCATTAAATCTAATTAGCTTTGGTATTTGCTTTTCTTTATATTCCAATAGTTTTGGTTTATTTGTAAAAATTCTTAATTCTGTTATTTCATTTTTCTTAGGATAATATATTTTTCCTATGTCTACAAATAAGTATGGAATATCTATTCTATCATTATTCTTAAAAGTAATACTATGATATGAGTTTGTTAATGCATAGCTAACACAATAGGTAACTCAAAATTTTTTATCTCCTAGCTTCATTAAATCTTTTCTTAAGAATTTATGTTCTAGTGTTAATGATTGTTCTAGTTTTTGGGTATTTAAAAGTATTTCAATATTTGGTCTTACTTCAAATTTTAATTTTTCATAGGCTAAATTTTCTTCTATTACTCCTAATATCTTATCTTTTGGATCAACAATTCTATCATCTTTTAATATTAATTCTACAGGTAAATTTATTTCTTCTTGAAAGGTTGATTTAATTAATACTTGTCTTTGCTCCTATATGAATATATCCTATTTTTTTCTATCTTCTTCTTTCTTTATATTTCTTTTTAATTCCATAAGTTTTTTCCTATTTAGTAATTGTATACACATATTCCCTTGAGCATCTGTTATATCTGTTGGTGCTTCATTATTTAGTTTTCCATAGTAAATAATATTTTTTCTTTGATTAAATTTTTTAGTATTCTTCCAAGTATCTCTTTTCCTTTCATATTTGCATTTTTTGTTAAATCTAAGTCTTCTTTTTGTATTTTCTTAAAAGAGATCGATTTATTAAAATACTTCTTTCATAATTTCCTTCTTATTCAAGTAGTATGTAAATGTTCTATATCATCTGCTTTTTCTATTTCCATTTATATTATTTGGTTTAGTGAGCTTTTATAGTGTGAATACTTAAATTAATTCTTGGAATTCTTATTTTTTATCTTTTAAAGATATAATTAATTCTTCAGATCTAATTTCATATGGTTTTTTGTTTCAAGAAAATCTATTCCTAAAAGTAGTTTAATATTTGTTTGTTCTTTAATAAATAATTCATTTCGATTTTTACATCTGAGTTAAAATAAACTTCTATACTTGTTTTATCTTTAAAAAAAATTTCTTCTCGATTAAATTTTACTATTGTTCTGAATATTGTTTTTTCTATTCTATTCGTTAAATCTTTACTTATATAACTAAGACATGCTCTAGTATCAATAAGTATAGGCATAATGATTCTATTTACTATTCCTAATACATGATATTAGCAATAATTATTCGGGAGAAGAGGAATAAACATATCTGGTATGGTATTTTAAAGATTTCTTTAGCAACTTCTTTCGTTACTGGTTTGTCCACTACTACTTCCATGACCAAAGTGTTTTGATGATTTGAGTAGTATTGATCGGTTGAAAATTTTGAGTGGAATAAGGAAATTTTATTGATAATAAGTGATTCTAAGTACAAGATAACTGGACACACCCTCAAGTGCCCGACTAGATCCCGTAAGGAACTAGCAAAGTTTTCCTAAAAAAACTATCTCGACTGAGATTTTTCTGGGGATTAAAAAAATCTACTTTGCCTCAGCATAAGAGGGCTTATTTATAACCTAAGAGTGCCTAGGAGTATTTACATAAATATCTTCTCTTAATGTAAGTGCTTCCATCAGACTTTTAATAATTTACATAGTGACATAAGAGCTTACATCACTCCTCTATTATTGCCTCATCTGATAATTCTTCATCTTTAGTGGTGTCAGCCATTTCTTTTCCTTTTGAACAAATTATGCATGCGTGGTTCCCACTTTGCTTTATCATTGCACACAGGCCGTTGAGAACAGCTGGCCTATACTCCATTTGTGGTCCTTGTAGTGCGTAGAAAGGGAATTCAAAGCTTGTCAGAAGATTCATATATTTTTCCTTAATTATTTTGCCACTTGTTTTGTTGAGAAGCAAAGTATTTGGTCCTTTGTATAGAGTCTTGATAAATGATTCTTTTATAATGCTTTGACACTGTGAGTAGATGCTTGCAAGTTGATTAGACAATATCTGAGTAATTTGATCTTCTTCATAGGTCACTCCAGTGGGTTTGTCCTTAAGTGGGAAATCATTATTACTTATTCCTACAAAGACTAAATGCTTAGCAGGCTGCTTTGTGATAAAATCTGGATAAGCTGAGTAAAATTTCAAAAAAATACTTCGATCTTTTGCGATATTCTTCTTAAACATTTGAACTGCATTTTTAAAGTTATGAGGAGATAAACTAATTTTTTCTAAGTTCAAACTTAAATAAAAACAATCAATAAATCTGAATTGGAACATATTGAATGTCAGTATTGGGGGTGCTCCAGGGAGAATGATTGCTTTAATTCTGAAAAGTTTTCGATCAACCATGTAAAAACAATTAACCTTCTCCTTATCACTCTAATTAACGAGTCTTTTAAAATTTTCTCAGAAGTTTTTTTCTGAGAATTGTACTTGTAATTCATGCTCTTTTCTGGAAGTTATTTGAAAATTATCCAGAGAAGAAGGAATTCTTCCTAAAATTTTGATTGAAGACTGCTTTACCAATGGGTTCTTGGCTGCTTCTGAAAAAGTTCTTGGTCCAATATAGATTTCTTTTCCCTTTTCTGAATATTCTCTAAGTGCTTTCTCTGCTTCTTCCCTTGTTGTGTATGATTTGTGGATGACTCCTGAGATCTGTTGACAATGCGGAGCTGCCTTGAACCGGTCATCATAGATTCTTAGAAATGGTTCGTTGAAAATTACATACCATTTGTTGGTCTTTTTCTCTTCCTGCTGAAATGCTTCTTCAATAAATTCTTCTGCCTTGAGTTGCAATTTTAGAACTTCAATGTCTGCTTCAATAAGATCTAATTCCTTCAATTTTTGTCCTTTTAATGCTTCTTTGAGCTCCAGTTGCTGCTTAATCATTTTTGCTGTGCTTCGTTCCATTCTCTTGATAGTATATCTGCGAGGACATTCTTTTCACCTTTCATATGTGAAATTGAGTAATTGTATTCAGCAAGTTTCATTTGTCATCTAATTAATCTTCCTTGCTTGTAAATTCCTTTATGATTAATATTTTTGAAACCTGCAATATAAGTAGAATCTGTTCTAACAATAAATTCTTTATCAAGTACATAAATTCGATATTTTTCTAACATTCGAATTAGTGCCAGTGTTTCTTTTTCATTGGTTGGATAATTAATTTTACTGTCTGAAAAAGTTTCAGACATGTATCGACATAGTAATTCTTTCTTCTATCCAGGGGGTCTTGCTTTCATTACACCACCCCAGTATTCATTTGAGGCATCAGTCTCAATAATAATTAGATCATCATCTGATGGATGATATAGCTCAGGAAGTTCCTGGCATAAGTATTTTAATTTAGTAATAACTGCTTCGTCTTCCTCAGTCCAAGACTAGAGGGCATCCTTTTTTAGCTTTTACTGAAGTAATTTCCTTTCTGCAATAAGATTCTGTATAAAACCTTCATTAGAAATATATGTCAGTAATCTAAGAAATCTTTGTAATTCTTTTTTATCCTTTATTTTTATTGAAAAATTCTGAAGCTTTTCTAATACATGTTTTTGCATTATTATTTTTTCTTTTTCAATTTCTAATCCTAAATAATTTATTTTATTTTGGGCTAAAATAGCTTTTTTCTTGCTTAAAACTACTCCATGTTCCATACATTTACTAAGTACTAAGTCTATTTTCCTAAAATGATCATCTAAATCTTTATTAGTAAAGATTAATATGTCAACAATGTAAATAAGACAAAAGTCTTTAAAATATGTAAGTATCAAATTCATTCTTCGTTGAAAAATTCTTAGTGATTGTTTGAGTCTCATTAAAAGTACATTTCATTCATATTATCCTTAGGGACAACTGAATGCTGTCAAAGCTTTAGATTCTTCTGTGAGACGTATTTGGTAAAAGCCTGACTTACAATCAAAAGTACTGAACCAACACATATTTCTTATTCTTTCAATAATTAAGTCTTTTCTTAGAAGATAATATGCGTCTCCTTCCATTGTATCATTCATTTGCTTATAATTAATTACCATTCTTCTTTTTTCTCTTTTTATTTTATTATGATTTTCAAGATAAAATGCTGGTGATAAGTGTTTACTTTTTTATGGTCTTATTAAACCCTTATCTTCCATTCCTTTAATATCTTTTACAAATTCATCTCTATCTTATTTTATATAGATCATAGGTTTGCATTTTATTTCCTTCATTGGATCTTTTAGTTTTAATTCAATTAATTCCATATTTTTGTTATTAATTTTTAGATCTAGAGGATTCTTACTACATACTTTTTCTAAAAATTCTTTAATATAAGTTGTAATTATTCTTCCTGGTTCTAAATTAACCAATATATGTCAAATTTTTTGGCATACTACCTCAACTATCTCACCACATTTTAGCTAGCTAAGCTCTGATTATATTTTAGAATAAATACATTCAGAAAAATGAATAATTGGGATCTTAATTATCTCCTTTAATTGCTTTCCTCTAATATATAGTGTTTTGAGTGTTATATGTTCTAAAAATTGATAAAACGACGAATATAATCGTAAGAAATTGTTTCCTATTATCATATCTAAATCGGTTTCTTGTTGGCATATCGTTGGTACCATAAATGATTTATTTTCAATTTTTAAAGTAGTTCTTTTTGCTACTAAGTACAAAGGATGTATTGATCCATCTGCTATTTGAATTTTTAATGGCTTTTCTAATTTTTCTCATTTATTTAGTAATGCTTTTGTTGCTATACAAATACTTGCACCAGTATCTATATAAGCTTTAGTTTCTTTATTACTTTTTCAATATTAATCTTAATATAAGTACTATTCAGATTCTGTTTCTTCTAAAGATAGATCATCTTCTGAGTATTCGTATATACTATTTTTAATATTACTTAATTCTTCTTCTAATGGCTCAAGACCATATATTTTATATACTCTTTTTATTAATTTTGATTTTTCTTTAAAATCATTTTCTTTCTTTTGAGGACATTCATTTGCATAATGACCTTCTATATTACATGTCCAACATACACACTTCTTTTTTCCTTTCGGACAATATTTTCTTGGTGTTTGTCCTTTTCTTCTAAAATATTTTCGCTTAGTATTTTTATAAGCTCTTTTCCTAGGATAAGTTTTTCTTATTCTAGGTTTTCTTTTATAATACTTTCTTTTCTTTGTAGTTTGATTACATTCATAGTTTCCTGAGTTTTCTATTTCTAGTATATCACAGCAAATTGCATTTTTTGCTTTATTTAATTGTCTAATTGTTTCTCTTTGTATGCATTGTTCCCTTAATTCATAATAAAGAATCTGTATAATTCCTCCTAAAGTATTAGCCGTTTCTCTTGGTTGAGTTTGTCAAATAGTTCTTATTTTTATATTAAGTTGATATGGTAATTTATCTATAAATATATTCATATATATTTGTTTTGTATCGTATTTAGTTTATAATAATATTTTTGATATTCACAAATAAAGCTCTCTATTTCACACATATTACATATTTGTATTCTGTTTAAATGTGCTTTTACTTTTTCATGTAAAAACCTATTTACATCTTCTCTATGTTCGAAAGTACTATATCCTATAAATTCTTGATAAATTAATCCCATAATTATTCTAGCAAATTCTTGATTATTTCTTACAGATCTCGTATATTGTAACTGATAACTCTATAAAATATAGTTATTTATGCCCTATATCTGTGCTTTATTAGTTGCTTAGTCCTTGTTTGTAGGCATGAATGGAAGATTTTAGCATCATATTCATCTGGTTTCATTTCTATGACTTCTATTATGATTTTGAGTAAATACTTCTAAAATTTTGATGAATTAAGTACATTTGCATTTGCTATTAAAGTTGTAATTTCTTTGTTACATGCAGGGCTCCAATAAAGCATAATAATGAAGAATCTGGAATAGCTTTGGACAAGAAAGCCCAAGAGAAAGCCAAAATTGAAGACCAGAATTCAACGCCGCAACGTTGTGCATCCCGTGCATCAGTACTTGAGACCTGTGGCTAGAGCGCCGCAACGTGAAGAGAATGGACGCCACGACGTCTGTGACCTAATTGAACGCGCGCCGCAACGTGATGTGTTTAATGCCGTGGCATGACTCTATTTTATTCAGCCTATAAATACTGTTATATCCATTTTGCACGTTAGTTTTTTGATATTTTTGTAGAGCAGCTGCTAGTTTTAGGGTTTTTAGACCTAGAGAAAGTAAAGAAGGCCAAGGTTGGAAGTCATCCTCTACTTGGAGGATGAATCAAGCTTAGAATATGAAATCTAATGAGCTTTCTCCCTTTTCTTTCTTCTTTCTCTCTTTATTGCTTCATGAACATGATTTATATGTCTATATTTTCATGTTTCATGGCTAGCTAAGCTGTATGTAGGGTTTTCTTTGTATTCTCCTATGAATATTGATGATTTTGTAATCTTTTGAGTATATATTGATGTTTAGTTATGTTCAATCATATGGTGCTTAATGCTTTTGAAGGTTTGATAAGCTTTTAAGTGATTTGTTGAAATCTAATGAACCTAAACATAGGATTTTGGATTTTAGATCTAATGTATGGTTGATGCATGTTCGACGAATTCAATTGGCTTAGATAAGTTAATTCGCTAACTAGATAAAAATATATCTTAGCCATGCATAGCGGGTGTTTGAGAATAGATTGTTCATGAGTGGAGTTTGCACTAGTTCTCATGAAAATATAGTGAATTAGGTAAATGAAACTATAGTTAATTGACCTAAATATAGACTTTTAACTAAATCAGATTCTCAAGCTAACTTAACAATTCATTGATGTTGCTTGTAAGAATTGCATGTTATTAGTTGAAATAAGAGGTGAAAAAAGATTCTTTATTCTCTATTTATCTTAGATTTATTATTTTTCAGTCTTTATATTTCTTTAAACACTCTTTTATAAATTCGATGTTCTTGGATAGTATTAATTAGACTATTAGTTAATATTTGGCTTTTATAAGAAGTATGTATTCCTCGTGGAAATAATATCCAACTCTTAGCTATATTATAAGTGTGATCCGTGCACTTGCGATAAGTAAAAGAGTGAATAGTAATCATTCATCATTAATACTCATAAGAAATTTTTGTACATTTCCTATTGTTTTATAGATTAATAAATTCTTAATATCTATTAAATTTAATCCATTAAATCTTTCATCAGTTGCTATAAACAAGATTATTTCATTAGTCCATTGTAAAAGTACTTTCTCTTTATTTCTTGTATAATCAATATTTAATTTATTTCCTGACCTAATACTTTCATAATGAGGTTTAAATTCTTCTTGGATCTTAATCCATCTACCATCATTTCTTGCATATCATTGATTATACATTGTTTCTTACTCATATTTATCCCATGATTCATCTGGGTTACCCAAATATTCATTCAATTTTCTTTTAGGTTTTGTACCACTTGACTCTCTTTTTTCTATAAATATTTCGTCATAGTTTGATTTTGAATCTAAGTGCTATAATTTAAAATTACTTATTCGTTTTCATTATTTGTTTCTTTGTTCTATTTTTTGTATTTGTTTATTTTTTTCTTCAATTATTTTTAATTATTCTAATAATTGTTGGATTTTTTCAATATCATTTGATTTCTTTAATAAATCTATATATTCATCTTTTATCCCCTCCACGAAATTACTAGTTTTAAGAATTTTGAAAAATCTTATTTTATTACTTCAATTAATTCTTTTGGTTGTATTTTTAATAAATCTTAATATTTTTTCGTTATATATTGAGTATTTTGTTCTTCTTCTAAAAGATTTTCTAGTTGAAGAAGGATTTTTTCATTTCTTTTAATATTTTTATTTTCATCAACTTCTTTACCCTTATTTATATTATTAAATGTATCTTTAATATTATTTATTTCGTTTATTCTATCTTGTATTCTATCACATAAACAGTTTATAATTCTATTAGTATTTTCTATTAATAAAATTATATTTTTATTAATTTCTTCTAACATTTTTCTTAATTCATTATTCATTATTTTAATTTCTTCTTATATTCCCATTTTTACCCTATCTATATTTATTTATTCTTGTTTTATTTGTATTTAAAGGGGCACGGTGGCCATGGGGCACCAGAGATTTCTCCTTTCTTCACCTAAAATTGTCCGCCCATCTCTTTTGTGGTTTTGGATCAAAATTCCTTGAGTAATATCTCTTCACTTGGGACTGAGTTTGAGTTTGACAATTTGACGCCCCCGCAAACTGCAAAAACCTTGTGCCCATTCTTCGTCCTGCAAGATTTCTATAACTCATGCCGCCATTATTTTGATTACAAGCTGACCAACTACGGTGACCGTAGGTATGAGCTAGACTAAGAGAACGGTGTCAACATTACATTTGTATTCGAGAAACTACCATGTGCAGTCAATAACTTCACATTCCAATTGGTCAATCCTTGCTCCTCCATTCCTTGAACTGTTCCTAAGAGCAGGAGCAGGAAAGCTTGCTTTGTGGGTTCAACAAAAAAGAAAACAGACAAAGGAAGAAATGGGCAAGCCAAACGCATATTTTTGTTTCAATGTACATAAAATTTGTTTTAGAAATAATTATCCAAACACAAATTTTAGCTTTTTGTTCCTAAAAGTTATTCACAAGTTGTGTTCTAAATACAGTTTTTGGGAACTAAAAAACAAGAATATTTCCAATCAGGCCCTATGTCATCTTGCAATTCTTGTCAAATTGAGAAAAATCATAATTTAATTAATCTTCAAATTACATTAATACCGTTATAAAAAAAAAATTACATTAAAAACACTCCTAATACAAAGCACATGCACGCAAAACGTGCACATAATACAAAGCACTTTTATTAGAAATAAAATAAAAAATATATCTTTCTTCTTTCAAAAGAACAAACAGGTCCTAATACATCCCTAACACGTGCACGCAAAGCACACTTGGTCTAAGGCTTACCAAAGAGGTGGAAGGCCTCCTATGAAGACCCAGTTGTCATTTTAAGCTTAAATTGCTGACTTGGCCCATTTCTCCTGCCTACTTTCATGGACTGGACTCAAGTTATCATATCCAATCCAATTTCCCGACTGGAAAAAGAAACTGGCCTAAATTAAACAGCCTGACTTTTCCCACATTATTTGTTCCAGTTCAGTGGGTTACCTCATAGCCGTAGAGGTCGCAAAACGACCAACTCGTTCCGTTTCATCTTCAACCAGTCAAAATATGAGATGAGGTAAGTTAGCTCATTTTAGAAAATGAATTAGAAGAATCAACTCACCTCGCTTTAGGATGAGTTGGCAGGTTGATAGGTTGACTCGCATAAAAGAGAAAATGAGAAAAAGTTGACAGGTCAACCCATCTAAAAACAAAAATAATAATAATATTTTTAAAAAATAGAAAATTTATAATTTAGAGACTAAAAAATAAAATAATAAAATAAAATTAGTATTATACCCATAAAAATATCACAAACATAAATAAAAAAACTCATTTATAATACTTTTTAAAAAAAATTCAATCTAATGGACCAACCTGCCCTCACCCCGCTTAACCCGCGGGTTATGCGGGACGAGTTATGCGGGTTGGAACCTGTTAAAAAATGATGAGTTGACCGGTTAACCTAACGAGTTGAACTTATTTTGTCACCTCTACTTATAGGCTTGCTAATTTCATTGAGCCAGGCTAATCATTATTGATCTCAATGTTTTGTGGGCATGCCTGTCCGGCTCAGACCGGCCCGAATGAGCCGATTCACCCGTTTGACAGATCAAATAAAAAGACAGTGTTAGTTGTCTTAACCACTATATTTATTATTAGTTTTTCATCTTTTTCTAATAGTTAATAACATATTTTTTTTGTCAGTAAGTTGTTATTTTATCGATTTCTTTGATATTTATTTTTATTATTTAAGAGTTAATTTTTTAATTCGTTTCAAAAGTTATTATCGTTTATCAACGACATAGTTGCAAACAATTATAAAGAGGTAAAATCATAGGCATAAAAATATTAGTGTGCTAGCATGACGTGTTACTTTTTCCTTCAAAATTACTTTTAAAACAATCACGTTATAAAAAATATCTATAATAGTATATAGTTTCCATTATGAATAATGATTATTTGTTAACATTTCAACTCATTTTCTAATAAAGTAATTATACTTCAAGCGCAATAGAAAAATTGTCATTTTTATTGTGATTATCCTATAATGAAGATTAGTGATTCAAATAATAATTTCAGCATTAAATAATTAGGATACCAAATTAAAATATTTTCATTTCCTTTATTACATGATTTAATATTTTTTAGAGTCTTGTACTATTTTTTTCATCTGCTAGTAGTAAGTAAACAAAGTATCAAATTTATTGTGTTTAATTTGGTGAATATATATATATATATATATATATATATATATATATATATATATTCATTGGTTTGAAACTATATTTGATTGAGTCGATAAAAGTCTGAGTATTGTTAAGTATACTAAATAGAGTAGGGTTTATTTATAAATAAATAATTACAAAATAAAGTATTTATATAAAATATTTTGTGTATAAAAGACATTTTTTTTATTCAGTTCAAAAAGTTTGAGACTAATTGTGAGTGAAAATCCTACCAAAAGAAAAAGAATTACTAGTGAAATGGACCTTAATTTTTAGTTGTGACATGAATAGAGCTTAAATTTATTCTCGTGATATATGGATTGATAACTATGTCAGATATTTCCCTCTTAATGTCAATTATACTCACCTTGGTAATTTAAATATAAAAAGGAATATATATATATAAGACATATTTAGTGGGATAAATTTTTATTGTGAGAGGATGAAAAGAATAAATATTGATCATAAAATTATATATAAATGGTTAAGATTAAAAGTTACTTAAAGATCACGTGACTAATTAAAAAAATTACATACATTTATGTTTCTAATATTATTATTCATATAAGATCTAATTGGTCAAGATTTATTTTTTTCACCTCTTACAATAAACACTTTTATCATCGATATGCTTATATATATATATATATATATATATATATATAGGACATATTTAGTATAAAGAGTAAATTTTGATCATATAATTATATATAAATGGTTAAGATTAAAAGTTACTTAAAGTTCACGTAATCACTTAAAAAATCATATACATTTATGTTTTAATCTTAACCATTTATATAAAATTCAATAATTAAATTTTTTTCTTATTTTTTATAATAAATATTCCTATCAACAAATATACTTCCTATATATATGTCTTTGGCTGAGAAAAGGAGAGACATTTTAATTAAGCCTCTTCCCCTCGGCCCTCACAGCTCATGAGTACACCATTGCTAGTTAACTAGTTTGACACGGCTAGTAAAGCAAAGGATAAAAAGAACTGTCTAAAAAGAACAAACCAAAGAAAGTAAAGGGATGCCGTTCGCTTCATCAAAAAAGGAAAAGCATCTATGGATATTCTCAATAAAGTAAACTTTCATGAAAGGGGATTAACTAGATATATATGATAATAGAGATTTTAATGATTCATACCCTTTAGTGATGTGATCTGGGGATCTGTTAGTTGAATATCATACTATACTTAAATTTTACCTAGAACTTTGTCAAATAGTCCGTGTCTTCACAAGAATTAACGACAACGTGTTGTTGGCTTGTAGCCTCACGGCAGTATCTTTTAAACCAACATGCATTTCCTTGCGCTTAGCTGCTTGTCAGATTTATATCTATGTCTTCTTATTTGTGCTAGCGACATAATGGAGACTGTAGAGCTGATTGTGCCAGCGTGCCAGCGTGCATCAAGGTGACACAATATAATTAGATGCAAATTTATGTATATATGATCTTTATTATATTTCGTCAAGGATAAATGTGAATAAAATTGCTAGAAAATCAGTCACATACGGTCCGCCATTGCTATTGCACATGGCACATATATGCTCCAATTCTGGCTACTTTTTTGCTGGTTATTTCTAACACCCACTAGTGGCTTCTACTGATTTGTGCTTTTTGTGCTTCGTATTATACCAGTATGCACCTCATAATGTAATCGTCGATTAAACATACGCAATGATGAGAAATTAGGGATATTGATTAAATCCGACCAAAATGATGATTCCGTTTGTGTGTCACAATTATGGCTTATCAAAATCTTCATGCTTAGCCAGCTTTTGAAACAACTTAAATAATATCTTTTTGTAAATCAAAAACTTCTGTTACCTTCCCTTCCATGTCATAATGATCTCTAGCATTACCTTCGAGACAGTGACGGTACAACTTAAATAATATCTTTTTGTAAATCAAACCATTAGTTAACATATAAAGCATATGGGATTTCAGGCTCCAAGCCCCACTTAAGTGACATCCATCATTATAATCATTCCCATAAAAAAAAAAAATCATTCTAAATGTCCTAGTAAGAAAGCATTTGAATTAACAAAAAAAAAAAAGAGAACAAGATGAAGACCCCTTCATACACACAACAAGCTTCCTGACATAAAGTAGTAGTAATGTATAACTGGTATCATTTTCTCATCTTTTTTTTTTCTCTCCCAGAAAATGCTGCTGTAGCTTGAAGCAGTTAGGGTTTTCTTGATCAGACATTTTCCGTTGATGAAGAGAGAAGAGGCTGAGCAAGTGATGCTCTGGCATGGCTTGCGGACCTGATGCTGCTATGCTCCGGAGTGGACGTAATAGCAACCTGTTCCTTTGCAAACTTCTTCTCTTCGTTTTTACCCCACAAGACTAGGTACAGCCCCACTACGATCAATACTGCCCCAATGATCCTATAACATCACAAATTCGCATCCACCCATAAAGGCAATATTAATCAAATTAGAAGGAAATAATTATTTATTTTATCTTTTGTAAGAAAAGTATAAAATTAAAATAAAAGGGAGCAAAAGGCAAAGTGGCAAACAAGATGAAGAAACGCAAGACACACCTTCAATGATCACTTACTAGTTAGTATCCTATAAATAATAATTCTTTAAACTTTTTTAACCCTCTGGAACGTGGAATCATTAAAAGCTGTTCATTCGTATTTCGTACCCTTTCTCAGTTGAGTCAGTCCTCACCGAAAGGTTCCAAACTATATGCCTCAGCTCTAGCTCACATGTTGTTTAGTGGATTTCATTTGTCGTTTTAAAAATCTTCACACGACCAAAAGTACCCTTCATCTTTAGGATGCTTTTGGGCGTCATTTTGGACTAAATATTATTAGTATTATATATAAAATACGCGGACCGTCAAAGTTATCGAGCATGGAAAATTAAATTATTGTGAGTGTTTAAGAGTTAGAAGATACGACCAGATGACATGAACAAGGAGATTAAACAACTAAAATCAAGAAAAAGAAATTGAGAGAAAATAAAGAGGATATAAGCTAGCTAGGACCAACCCGCCCAAGTAGAACTCTTCGCCTAAAGCAATGGAAGCCATAATAGCGACGACAAGAGTCTGAACAGGCTGATATACGGCTACGAACACAGGGCCACCTCTGTCAATGCACCATATCTGTACAGCGAAGGCAATTCCGGATGCCACCACTCCCTGCAATGTATATTAAATTTTTTTTAAATTAAAATAATTAATTTCTCCCTCATTTCATTGTCTATATATATATATATATATACACACACACACACCATTATATCTCCAGAAAATTATTGCATAACTACTTTCTAATACATATCATATCACAACTCAAACACATACAACTATAGAGAAATTCTTTATTGTATAAAAATTTAATTTAATTAGAAGGAGACCAGCTTTGTTCAGTTTCCTGAAGTTAGGCTGGAAAAGTCTAGTTTATGGCTTTCAAGGAGAAATTTTCGCATATTAGTATTTCTTTACGCGCTTTAGATTTTATTTTAAGTTCATTTTAGTAATATAAATTAATTTTTATATGCTTTAAATTATTTTAAGTGTTCATCGCAATATATATATATATATATTTAGTATTACTTCAACCACAATTTTTTTTAAGACACACTTGGTCATTCTATCTTTGAGTTGTGTTATTTGTACATGTTTATGTTTTTCGCATAAAAAAATTATACATTCTTTTTTAAGTAAAAAATATACTTTGATATATTTTGAAAAACAAAAAAGTAAAAATAAAAAATGATAGAAACACATTTTTCAATACTTTTTCTTTCTCTCTTTTTTTTTTTTTTTTTTAAAGGAAAGTTGTAAAATTTGATGAAGAAAACACGTGTAAATAACATTTCTCTTCTATCTCTCTCTACATGGGGGTGTGATGAGTGAAAAAAAAATAAAGAAATGATATTTGCATGTTATTTCTTTACATCTTTCCTTACATTTGTATTTATTTAAGAAAAATAAAGAAAGAGGATATGTATTAGAAAAAAAAAATATTTCTCTTTTTATATTACTTAAAAAAATATACATAAAAATGATTTGCAAATTACCTTGTTAAAAAAAATAACAACCGAGAGTGGATCTTGTTTTAATGAAATATGAGTGAATGAGTACGTAGTTACTAACCGCATATAAAATAGTGAAAACTTCTCCACCAGATTGGAAAATCCATGCTTGTGCATTTCTTTCAACGATCAAAGCAATAACAAGAAATTGTAGGAGTCCAAAGAAACATGTGTAGGAAGTGACAGAGAGGCGAGCTGGGTACTTTTTGAGAACGGGTGCTTGCAAGACGAGCCAAGCAGACCAGGACAAGCAATGGCCGATGAGGTAGAGGCAGCCAAGGGTCCAGTTCTTGCCCTCTGCATCTCCCAGTGAGAGTGAGAGTGACCCAAATACTTGTGGTATGCTGCTGTGTAGTGGTGGAGGTGGGCTATATATCGTTGGACCCTTGTAAAGTGTAATCACGGTTGCCCCAGCAACACAGAATACCGTTCCTGCCACCTTGGCCACCCCATCCTTTCGGTCCAGCCGCACTTTCTCTATCCTGTAATTGTAAATTTAAATGTAATGGTAATTGAAAGTATAAGTATATATATATATATATACCATATGCATATGCACTAGCTGAGGCATATTTAATCTAAATGTTTTCTATTTGTGTGTCTGCTGGCTGCAACAACTGAACAACAATTAAAAGGGCTTGCCTGAGTATGGCTGCCATGAGAAATGTAATGGCTGGGACAGAGTTCTGTATTGCTGATGCGAAGGTTGGGGATGTGTTGTCCAAGCCAAGCAAGTAGAAACCTTGGTTGGCTGTAATCCTGTGTAATGCAAAAATGAATTCATATTTAATATTAAAGGACCATCCATCAAATAGCCTTAGCCTGTGGTTCTCAATTCTTTTTTCTTTTTTTGAAAAAGACAAAACAGAGATATGATGTTTCCCTTGAGTTTTTCGTTTCTTTTATTTTCAGTTACCTACTTAATCGTTCGTGGTGTAAAAATTATTGTACATACCCGACAAGTGCCAGAAGAAAGAACTGGAAAATGAAGTTTAAAGTAAGCGGAGGCCTCTCCTTCCTGGACAAAAGAAAAAAGAAACAATGAAAAGCCAAGTGATGCTTAGAGAGATAGACAATTAATTAAAGACTGTAACTGGAAATATGCAAATATTTACAACATATATATTGTACACTTATTTGTTAGTGGGAAATGGAAATATTGATTCATTTGTTTAGAGGAGCACTAACTTTTCCAAGAAGTAGGCAAAAGGAAGGAGCAGAAGAAAAGCAATAATATTCCGGTAGACTGGGAAAACAAGTTTGCTAATCCCCATGTTAAGTGCAGCTCTAGAGACCACATGGAATCCAGCATAGCCAAACTGCAAGGCCAACATGGCCGCATGCAGTTGAAGTCTTTCGGGGAAGGAGCACCACATTCTCCTGGAAGAGGCTGAGCCTGAATCAGCCATTGGAGAAGAGACTATTACTTAATTAACCAAATTAAATTATTGAGATCTAGCTAGACAGACGCTAGTCTTGGTTAGTAAAAGAAGGGAGGGAAAGTGGTGAAGAGGAGATGCAAGACTAAGGATATAAATATAGTGAAGAAAGAGAAAAAGAAGAAAATAGATGCAATAGGTATGACCCACAATCACCCTAAAAAGACGTTATGTCAACTGTTGGTAGCCTTCAAATGTTTGTGGTTGTCTCCCACATTCTTTGCTGACAAGACAACCCCCACCGCACTTGGGTTAAAAACTTCAAATTTAAAAAAGAGAGCTACAGCGAGGGGTGTGTTTGAGCGAGCCAGAAAGAGTGAGAAAAAAGCCAAAGAGAGTACCATGGAACGGGTTACACACCATGCCATTATTTAATGATGATAGTTGAGCAATGGCCGAGCCGCCATTGATAGATAGCGCACACGAGTGGGGTGGTGGACTGGACACCCCAAGCGTTCTCATCCTCATGAATATTTTTTTATAAATTATATTATATATTAAAATAAAATTTAAATTTAATTATATTTTATTTAAAATTAATTATATATTAATTAAAAATAAATATTATTTTAATATATAACGTGATTTAATAAAATAAAATATGTTTAAAAAATATAATAGAGAATATATTATTAGTATTATCCACCCCACCACGCTCTTTCACCTTGCCCTCTACTCCCCTTTTTTCCAATTCAATCATACGGTATTACAGTATAGTATATACTTGTATTTATATATATATATGATGACCAGTCTATATAATATACTATAGTTTTGTGCTAGCTTCTTTTTCTAGTACTCACATTAAACAATTGAAAAATATTAATTCACACTAATTTTTTTACACTTCTCTCCACATGTTTTTTTGGAAAAAGAAAGATTGAGAGATAATTAATTTAAATGTGTATTTTTTTATTTAAAAAAATTAGTGTAAGAATGATATAATAAAAATAATATATAAAAATTATGAACAACTCACAAAGCCGTACACGTACCATATACATGCAAAATTTTGCTGTCACTACTATAATCAAATGGATTAAAGGAAGCTAATGAAGTGTTTCCACTGAGATTCCCACTCCCAAAGTTAGCACAATATGAGGATTGGTTGCTGAAATGAACCTCCGCTTTTAACAGACATGATCCCCCTCCCACCCCCCTTTTGAAATGTGACGACCATCCTTCTAAGTTCTAAAATTGAAAGAAAAGAGGCTTAGATGGACATATATGATATATCTTTAATTTCTTTTTATCTTCTCAAATATAAAATAAAAATTCAGTCTTGTATCTGACAACCATGCTTTACGAATTGCATTATATGACAAAAGCTGGGTCGAGAAAATATTAAGGCCAAGACCAACACTGTGTCTGACCCGGCCCGCATGAACCGGCTGGATAACACCCTGACCAAGCCAGTTGTGGTCTTAATTGCGTTTCCATAATCTTCCTTCCCTTTTGGGTTGCATAAGTACACACCTGACAGCCGAACCAAAAATTCTTAGGTAGGTACGATCTATTATGTCATTATTTAGGTACTTAAATTATTATTTGATATATATAAAAGTATTATTAATGATTAGTGTAATTCTATAATGGTCTCCACTACCTTACATATGTCAAATAATGATTTAAGTGCCTATGGTGAACCGTGCCCATTCAAGAATTACTCCAGTCGAACTTCGGATTTAATGTGCACGAGAGAATCTTTAGTCGACTCGTTTGACTTATCTTCGCTGGCTGTTGCTACTGTACACCTGATCAAATCGACTCTTATATTTTTATATTAAATATTTTTTTATATCTTATTTAATATTATTTAAAGTAAATTACACTTATCTCTTTTAAGTTTGATGATATTACATTCAGTCACATTCTTTTTTAAAAATGACATTCACCCTTATTAATTGATCAAGTTACATAATTGTGTAAATATTATCAGTTAAAATCTATAGAATTTTTAGCATTCACAATTATTTATTAAAAAATATTTTTTTAAAAAATATCAGCTTCATTCTTTTTTAAAAATGACACTCACTCTCAATTAATTGATCAAGTTGCATAATTGTGTAAATAATATCAATTAAAATTTATAGAGTTTTCAAGATTCACAGCTTATTTATGAAAATTTGTGTATACTAAAAATAATCAGCAGATATCTTGAAAATCTTACTGATTTTAATTAGTAATATTTATATATAATAATTTTTTTTTATAAAAAAACTTTTACAATTTTCTCTGTGTGGGTGTGCAAGGAGTTTTTTGAAAAAATATATACATTTTTAACTAGTAGTGTTATCAAATTTTAAATGATAAAAAAATATTACCAAATTTTAACTGATAATATTTATACATAAGAATATTTTTTAAAAAATATTTTTTTTCATAAATAACTGTAAATATTAAAAATCTTATAGATTTTAACTGATAATATTTACACAATTATGCAACTTGATCAATTAATGGGAGTGAGTGTCATTTTTAGAAAAGAATGAGACTTAGTGTAATATCATCAAACTTAGAGGGGGTGAGTGTAATTTACTCTACTATTTATTATATATACTTATTTCTATTACTTTCTCTCACTCAATCACATCTATAAAAAATGATGTGAATAGTAATACACCCCTAAAAAAGGATGTAAGACTATCTTTTTTCTGGTCAAATTATAGTGTATAGTACACCTTTGACTTGACCTACGATTAGCATGAAATTTTTTCTGTGATCGGTCATTGTTTTACTAAATAACAAAAGTTTTGTAAATTAAAAAAAAAAAGGTGCTATGACATCTTAAAGTTGAGTAACGCATAAACAGTGCTGATCAAATTCAAAATTAGTTTTGGTAAATTAAAAAAAAAAATTGGGTGCCGCAGCATCTTAGAATTGGATGCCGCATAAATAGTGCTTCTAATTTTGGTAAATTAAAAAAAAAATTGATGTTGTGGCAAAAAAAATTTGAGTTCTGGATGAATAGGAACTCTTGGTAAATTTAAAAAAAAAAAAGGGTGCCGCGGCAAAAAAAATTAGGTGCTGCATAAACAGTAACTTTTGGATATTAGGTGCCGTGACAAAAAAAATTTAAATGCTATGTGAATAGTAATTTTTGATCAATTAAAAAAAATAAATTAGGAGCCACACTTCTCAAGAACTTTTGATAAATTTAAAAAAATAAATAAATTAGGGATAAAAAGTTGGGTGCCGTGTTTCTCAAATAATATCTTCTCAATTCAAATTAACTTTTGATAAATTAAAAAAATCAAAATTTTTTTATTGGAATCATTAATTGAAATTTGAAAGACATATTTTATCTTTCTTTTTTATTCTCTGTTGCATTGTCTATTTTTTCATGTTCTCTCATTCTCTATCTTTCTCAATTCTTTCATTTTCTTTCTTCTCTCTCACAGATCGTGACTCCCATTTTGTCCATTTTCTTTCTTTTTTGTTACTGCTCATCTTCCATTTTTGTAGATCCTGGTAAGTCTTCATCCACCGATCTGTAACTTGTGAGAAATGGGGGAAAAGAAATGAGTAGAGGAAGGATGCGATCGACGATGAGAAAAAGAGAATGAGATGAGTTTTTATCTCACCGATCTGTAAGTTGTGAGAGAAAGGGAAATAATGAAAAGATAGGAGGAAGGACCTTTTATAAATAATTGATTTAATATTAATCGATTTGTCAAGTTTTGTATAATTAATCTCTGTCTTTGATTTGATATAATATTAAATTAATGGTTTAGCCTTTAAGGTATACGATACACCCTCTTTAAAAGAATGTATATTAGACTGAGCCATCTTTGCCTACCACTTCCACCTTCGTCCAAAACAGATATAAGAAAAATATCCAAAATATATACGTAAGATATGAAAAATTATTTTACATGTAATTATAATATTTTTGTAGTATATAAAATAATTTTATAAATAAATTAAATAAATTTTAATATATTTTAATTAAATGAATAATGTAACTGTAAGAAAAGTACCCAAAATATGTATATATATAAGAAGGAAAGGAATTAGAAGGACGTACACAGTCAGCTTCCACTATTCTCTATTGGATTGTTATTATGTATTTTCCTCGGCCAAATTAAAATTCTAATAAGGAATATATCCTTCCTTAAAAGTTGAAAGTTGAAATTTTCTTATTAAAACTGAGTTATGAAAATTATTTTGAGAAGTAAGAAGTGATTGTGTTTTTTTTAGGCTCAACTTTTATAGTACTAGAATAAGTAGATAAGTTTTTGTAAAAGATATTCTGACGCTTAAGTTAGTAATTGTGCAAGAATGATAATGTTTAATAGAATTAATTAAGACATACATTTATCTTCTTGCCTTATATATATATATTAAATGTATGAATGTGTAAAAAGTGTAAGGATTTGAGCAATTCAATGCATATTTTACGTTGTCCCTTTCAAGCATGAAAAATTATTATTCAGTGTGATTTGTTCCCTCTTTATATGTGGAGTGATGACTCCTCTTTTTTGTTAAAGGGGACATGCTTAATGGATGAGTTGTTTCATGCACATAACATGTCGAAGTGTCAGTCAGACGAGTCGGGTTGCTTAAGTTCTATGGACCTATAACTTGGTCTAGAATAGTTAGTTGCCTCCAACTTGACGTTTTAATGGGACAACTAAGTATCAAGATACGAGTTCAACTGGAGCACACGACACGTGATAGACAAAGGGATCCAAGTTGTTGTGTCAACATCAAATCTAGCGATGTTTTTTTAAAGGGCCGAAGTCCATGATATATTATAGCAAATTCTCGGGGTACGTGAGTAAGGCTGGGATCCGGGTTGGATCGCTCTGCTTACATCATCCTTTCGCGATTTAGGGTATACAGTTGGTTGCCCCTATGCCTTTTGTGGGGTTTGTGTTGCATGTTCAATCTTGGACTAAGATTCGGGGCGTCGTTTTACCGCGAGATCTTGTTAAAGGTCCGATGTCAGGCTTAGGTGTCCTTTCGAGGTGCCACACATCACTTCAGTTTCGAACACTCTGAGTAATGTCCTTTTGGTTGCCTTTACTCAACGGTTCACAACAGTTTGCGGTTACTTAGGAACCATTGCCTTGCATTTATTGGGAACTAGATGGCTTTGATAACAATAGCATTTTTATACTATTTCCCAACTGTCTGTTGCCCTCATGGCCAATTACAAAGGGGGAACATTTAAACGTGGCTTCGAACATGCATTCAGTTCACCTTTCTGGGAGTCAATCAGAATGCCTTATTCCCTCTAATAATAGGGAATGTTTGCAGTGAGATTATCACCTATTTTTTTTCGTTCTCCAGTCGTGCTTGAGAATGAGTTTTTTTCCAGAGAATGGTCCCCTTTCTACTTATTGTGGGTGTGAACACCTAATTTTGACCTAGGCATAAAAAAAAATAAATAAAAATAAAATAAAATAAAAATAAAATAAAACAATAATAATAATAATACCAAAAATAATAATAATAAAGAAAATACTTTCATTTTTTCCTTCTCTGACCAAGTCCAATCCCAATGAAAAAAAATATATATATGTCCAGGTCCATTAATCCACCTTGGCCCATTTTGTTTTAAGGTCCCTAATATACACAAAAAAAAAGGGGGAGAGGAAAGCTAACGTTGCAGTGTCACAGAGTCAAAGAGAAAAAAAAGGCCAATGCATGCTTCTTTCGTTGATTGCAAAAGAAAAAGGAGAAAGCGTCGTAGAGTTTTTTAAAGTAAAGCATCAAAGAAGTAATGACCTCCTTCCTATTGCAGCTCCTCCGCAACACAAACAAAGCCAAGAGCAAAAGGACAAAACAAACATGCTTTGGTGATAGCAGAAGGGAGGCAGAAGAGTGAGGCTAGAGATTTTGAAAAATGAAACACCAAACAGGGAAGGTGCTGCTGTCTCTGATGCAACCCTTGCAGCTACTGCCTTTGATGCAGCTCTTGCAGCTGCTGTCCCTGATGCAACTCTTGCAGCGTTGAACCACAAATACATAAAACGGGATAGGGGGCAGGAAAAGAAAAAAAAAGGAAGCAAGTTTAAAGTCAAAAATAGAGATCCGACAGGGATGGCACAACCTTGTGCTGCCCAAATTGATATGGAGAAGGAGATATTTTTTTACAGAGAAAGGGACTACACAATCGACGCTCAGGCATGCCAAGCCAGAATTCTGAGTGCCTATATAAAGAGGAACAATGTAAAGAAAAGAGGTTGGCTTCTTTTTTTTGAGGAGTTGGTGTTTTTTGTTGGTTCCAATTTTTTTTTTAGAGAGAAATTTTTCTTGGTTTACGCTTCTTCTTCTTAGTTAAAAATCTGGAACTCACTTGCAGCTACTG
Source organism: Ormosia semicastrata (assembly GCA_029884595.1). NCBI lineage: Eukaryota > Viridiplantae > Streptophyta > Magnoliopsida > Fabales > Fabaceae > Ormosia > Ormosia semicastrata. The sequence goes on along the minus strand of JAQQTO010000046.1, from coordinate 6,223,247 downwards.
TTTGCTACTGGTGAGAAAACTGGATATTGAGAAAGAGTGAGAAGTGAGATTGTAAAAAGAAAGATTTGAATAGAAAGAAACTCAGTTTGTTTTTGAAACTCAGAGGTATATTGTTCGCTCTTTCCTTATGCATCTTGACTTTTGTCATTATTGCCTGCATCCGAATGGGCAGGATTGTTGATCTTATTCATATTGTTCTTGCCTTTGTTCTCGTGCTGGTTCTCATACCTTCATAAGCACATACGTTCACACCCTCATCCTCTTAAAAGACCCATCAGAAACCACCATTTTTCCCCTTATCATCTGCATACTCAAAACCAACACCCCTCTCCATCCTCACCATTCCGACACTATTTTCATTTTTGACCTCCCATCACCTATCAAAACTATCATACAGACCACCCCTCCATCAACTCCCGACAAACCACTCATCCATCCATTCTTTCATCTTACTATCCATTATCTCCTACCCCTTCACCGTGTAACCACCACAAGATCCCAGATCAAACCGACCGTCGGACCTCGAGAGACCAAATCTCTCCTTTCGAATCGACCGTCGACCCCAATACCGGATCTCTCCTCAACCGACCGTCGAACCCAACACCAAACCTCTCCTTTCAACCGACCGTCGAGCCCAACACCAAATCCTCCTTTCAACCGACCGTCGAACATAACGAATTTTTCCCTTCACCGACCGTCGAATCCAACACCAAATTTCCCCTTGCAACCGACCGTCGAACCCGACAAATTTCTCCCTTCAACCGACCGTCGAACCTCAGAATCCTTTCAACCGACCGTCGAATCCAACACCAAATTTCCCCTTGCAACCGACCGTCGAACCCAACAAATTTCTCCCTTCAACCGACCGTCGAACCCAACAAATCTCTCTTTTCAACCGACCGTCGAGCCCCACACCAAATTTCTCCCCGCAACCGACCGTCGAACCCAACAAATCTCTCATTTCAACCGACCGTCGAGCCCCACACCAAATCTCTCCCTTCAACCGACCGTCGAGCCCAACACCCAAATCCATCCCCTCACCGACCGTCGGACCTCGCAGAGCCAGATCCTCCCAACCGACCGTCGGATCCCAACACCCCCAACACGATACCTCACATTTTCATTTTCCCACCTCAGAGGCTGAAAGCCACCCTTTTCTCCCCTATCATAGGCTACGAGCCTCTGTTTTCTGCTTTCTTCCTTTATTATTTTATTTTGTTTTATTATTATTATTATTATTTTTTTGCTAGTATGTATATCTTAAGAAGGAATTTATAACAAAAAAGCATGATAAAACAAAAAGAGGGCTCTGCTGGGTTAGGGTTCGTGGTTATTATTATTTTTTTTGTTCCAAGGCCTTCTCTTGAGTTTGGGTGGGATAGATGAATAACAATAGCATGTTGGTTACTTTTTTCTTTTCTGGTTAACTTTGTTTATCATATTTATCTTTTCTTTTCTTTTCTTTTTTTATCGTTTTTGCCTTCCTTTTTTTTAGTCATTTGTTGGTTTTTGTTAAAAAATAAATAAATAAAATAAAATAATTAAACGTTGTTAAAAAAATAAAATGAGATTAGTGAGTCATGACACTTGTTAATTTCCTCTTTTTGATTTAGAATCATTTAAGTCGCGACGACTGATGATTCACGAAATCTTCTTTTCCTTCCTTTTTATTTATCTATTTTTTTAATGATAAAACAAATATTCTCGAAAGTTATAAAGTTTCACACAATCAATTTAAGGTACCGTTTTTAGAATGGGTGTGTTAGGGGTGCTGTGGGATTAAGTTTCTGCCCTTCCTTATCCATAACCGACTCCCGAATTCAATCTGGTTCCAAAGACCATTTCCAAAGAAAGGTTTTTCGATTTTTCCTAATTTAAATAAAATTGGTGGCGACTCTATTTCTTTTTTTAAAATTAAAGAGTTGTTGCATCCGCCGCGATCCCGGTCGCGACAGATGGCGACTCCACTGGGGACATTTGAGAGTCAAGCCTTTGAAAGTTGATTGTGCAAATTTTGTAGCTTTTATATGTTTGTTTTACTCCTTTTGTTTTTACGTTAATTTTGTTTTGTTTTTCTATTGTTTATTGATCACCTTAACTGTGATTCTATTTTATCATGCAAACCTTAGGATAGAAGATTTTTGGGAATCTTGTTTTGTGTTCATGTTGTTTTGCAGGATGTAAATAGTCTCTAGGATTATGAAGGTTTGTATGCTCCCTACACACACTGCACCTACACGTTTATCACACACATTCGAGTGGGGCCCTATACCCGGGTCTGAGTGAATCTTGAGTTAGGTAGAGGTTGCGTAGTGGTAGCCATTTTGGATGTACATCCTGTTTGGTTATCGCGAAAACCCCATCTAGAGTGTGCCTTTTTCATGAATGTCCCGCATCTAGTGGTTTACCCATTATTTGTGGTCAACATTCTGATATGGGACTTAGCTCTAGAGGCCTTTAGAATAGTAGAGCCGCCCGAGGAAAGTTCTCACGAATTAGACAGCCTTATAGATCCTTAGGGTAGAACTCCTTAAATTTAAGGCAGTCCTTTAGGGCACAAAGGGAGCGTACCTTTTCATTGTCTTTGATTTTATTTGGCATTGCATTAAAAAAAAAATCATACTTTGCATCTTTGCACCATGTTTCTTTGCAATACCCTAATCTTTTGTCTTTCCTGAGACAGTTTTGTTAGAGAACCGTTAGAACTCAACCAAGATTTGAAAGTGAGTATCTTTGATAAAAGAAATATGGGATCAAATCAGAAGGATGCAAGCTTGAAGAAGACTCTGCGACTCAAGGCTAATAAAGTTCACACTGAAAGCCTAGTGGTTATGGGACGAATGTTGAAGAAGACTCAACGTTTGACATTTGCAAAGAAAGTATGGGAAGGTTCTGATCTGTTAGAGGTGAATGTGCAAGTGGAAGCGATCACTGCAGTGGCCCAATACTATGATCCTCCTCTCAGATGTTTCACTTTTCAGGATTTTCAACTAGCTCCCACTCTCGAAGAATTCGAGCAAATCCTAGGTTTGTCATTGGAAGGTAAAGGCCATACTTTTATAAAGGACACTATGCATCCATCCAAACTGTGATGAACATTTTGAAAGTGCACGCAAGAGACCTTCAAGATGTGCAGCAGAATAGGAATGGAACTAAAGGGTTTTCAAGGGAATACCTTGAAGGACAGATGCGTCACTTAGCAAAAAGTGGAGATTGGGAGGCTTTCATGGACGTGCTAGCCCTCACCATCTACGGCACAGTCTTGTTCCCTAATATTGATGATTACGTGGATTATGCAGCAATCGATGTGTTCCTTGCCTGCAAATTCCACACGTGACAACCCTGTCCCACTTGCTCGCAGATGTTTACTCTACCCTGAGCTTTTGTCACGAAAGGAATGGTAAAAGAGTCCTCTTGCGTTGCTTGCCGGTGTTGTATGTTTGGCTCACATGACTCATGTTTTCAATAGATCATACAAAGCGGAGTACCCTATCGCCGACTTTAACCCGTACTAATTGAAGGTTAAGAACAAAGTACGAACGGGCGACCACTTGGCGAGATTGGAAGAAAAGCAAATAAGATGGTATCCTCGATGGAAAGATGTAGAAGCTATCATCTACCAAAGGCGGAAGGTTTCCAAACGTACCCCTCATGGGTACACGAGGATGTATTAATTACAATCCAACCTTGGCACACGGCGACAACTCGGTTATCCTATGATGGGGCCACTGCAAGCCCGAATAACCTCTTTTGTTCTTTACTATATAGATACGGAAGACACTGATTCGCTTCGGGAGGTCCGAAGTGCTTGGGACAAGGTCATCCGAAAAGGAAAAGAACTGGGAGTCAGAAGTTGTGCAGCCAAGGAAGATTATCGCCAATGGGTTAAGGACAGAGTTCAAGAAATCAAATTGCCATTCAAGATCCCGACACCCCTATGGTTGGTGAACCTTCACCTTCTGGTTGTGATCGAGAATGAAGAAATGAAAGAAATGAGACCAAGGTTTATGAAAATGGAAGAGGAAAAGAGAAAAATGGAAGCCGAGTTGAGAGAGATTCGCCAGGCATGTGCGGCCTTGAAGCGAGAAAATGCTGAAAAGAACCACATTATTGAAGAGGCTAATAAAAAGATGAAGGCTGAACGTGATTACATGCTAAAAACCAAACAGTGTCTGGGGGCAGCAAACAAGGAATTAGGGCTCCGCAGACAAGAAAGGGACAGGGCCATGGCTGAAAGTCAACAGCGGAGGGAGCAGCTCAAGAGTGCCAAAACAACCCAGAATAATGCAATGCGCCTAGTAGAAGAAATGAAGTAGCAGATGGAAGTGGCATCTAAGCGATATGAAGATATGATAAAAGATAAGAAGCTACACATGAAAGAGACAGTTGCAAAATATGAGGTAGCATTGCAACAAGGACAGGAAAATATGAAAAAACTGATGGATTAGGTGGAACAACAAAAAGGGGACATCGATGGATGGAAGGAGGAAGTTCATTTTTGGATGAGTCGCTTTTCAAAATTGGCATGTTTGGCTAATGCGGCAATTGCGGATACTCCATATCATTTGAAGAAAGCCGATCGATGGTTAACCCTTTTGAAACACCTAGGTAGAAATCAAGGTTTCATTGAGTATTGTAAAAACCTTGTAGGCGTAGATGAAATGAATGGCTAAGGCCTATTTAGATAAGGAATAGTTTCTTTCGCCTAGGTCATGATGTATTCATCTAAGAAGCAATGTATCGTTATATCTCTTCAATTGAATGAATGAAGTACGCTTGTGTCGGCCTTTTTTTTTTCTATCCCATATTTCACTGAGACTTAATACTTTTGAACGAGACGACGTTCGGGTAATAGTCACAACAAACAATATCAAAGATACTCATTTTAAATTTATTTGGCGCAAATTCACTAACGGTCCTCTAACAAATAATGAACATAATCACCGATCTTCTAAATTTTTCGTGTAAAAACTTTGAATCATTGCTCGTCCTCTAAAACGCAGATTGCACAAACCCGGCCTACGTAACTAGATCGCAAACTAGGCTACAAGAGATGTCGAACTCGAAAGAAACTTAAGTCAAGAGATGGATGAAATGAGAGAAAGGATCAATACAATGGCGTAAGGGCAATCAAGGGTCGAGGATTTACCGAGACAAGTTAACGAGACCCTTAGAGCAACAAATGGAACATCTGTCAAGCACTAGGGTAAACGCAAATGCAAGCAACAATGTAAATGAAGAAAATGATTCCATGAACGAAAATCGGGAAGAGGAGAAGAATAATGTAGAAGTAACTCGTGAATGTACCAGGTGAAGATATTCCCAACAAAGAACTCGGAAAAAGAAAAAATTAAGAGATGAGTTGATTGGAAAGATGCAAGAGCAGATTAAAGCCATGCAAGGCCCTAATCCATATGGCTCGGTGGGGAATCGATGAGTGTTCCCGAGGTTGAAGTTAATATTCCCAAGGACTTCAAAGTACCGGACTTTTCAAAGTATGATGGGAGCACCAATCCAAAATTCCATCTCAAGACTTACCTCACCAAAATGGCCATTTGGTCACGGGATCAAAAGTTCTTGATTAATTTCTTCCATGAAAGCTTGACTGGGTCGGCTTTAGAATGGTACATGCAACTTGACCATTCAAAGGTTTCTTGTTGGGATGATTTGACGAGTCTATTCTTGGAGCAATATCGATTCAATATCGATACCGCACCTACCCGAGAACAGTTAGGGTCAATGCAGAAAAGGAATGACAAAGCTTTCAAGCAATACGCTCAAAGATGGAGAATATTAGCAGCCCAAGTCCAACCACCATTGACTCCATCAGAAATGAGCTCGTACTTTATGGGAACCTTAGGAGCACCTTTTATTGGGCTGATGGCAGGCGCCGCCTACAGAGATTTTTCTGATCTAATTTCGGCTGGAGAAAGGATCGAGAACCTTGCAAAAGCAGGGGAAGTTACTCGGGAAATATAGAGAACAATTTTCCTAAGAAGGTGGCACCAACAAGGAAGAAAGAGCCGAAGTCGGCGATGTGCGTCAAAGAACCCGAGTTTTCCTCGTAATCCATAACCATACCCTTCTTATCAAGCCCTTCACCCGCTTTATCGGCTTATCGACTTCATACCAAGTTAACAATGTTCCCTCACCACGTCCCGTCTATACCAATCGTCCTCCCGCACCTCGAAATCCAGGAAACCAAGGGTATGCTAGACCCCGTCGAATCTACCCCTTTTCCAAAGTTGCCAATCTCCAATGCTGATTTGTTTCAACAGTTGTTTGATGCACATTTGGTTGCATGCGTTCCTTCTCGCCCTATGGTGCCCCCATTCCCAGCCTGGTACAATCCCAATGTAACTTGCAGGTTCCACATGGATAATCCAGGACATTCAATTGAAGATTGTGAGGTATTTAAGAACATAGTGAGGAGGTTGATTTCCTGCGGAAAGCTGGACTTCAAGAGGAGAAGGGACCTAGCATCACTAGCAACCCAATTCCAAATCATGGGAAAGGGATTGTAAACGCATTAGAAAAGGAGAGTGAGGGACTTCAAAATGTAGAGGATGTCAAAACTCCTATGAAGTTAATATTCCAAGGCCTTGTCCGAGCAGGCTACTGTTCCTCCGTAGCCTTGGGTGATGTTAATATTGAAGCTCACTGTGAATACCACATAGAAAAGGGACACGATATTGAAAGTTGTCAGGAGTTCAAGGCTCAGGTGCAAAGGTTCATGGCTTTGGGGGTAATAGATGTTACCCAAGAAAGAGGGTTCGCAAAAGAGGTAGATGTTGTGGAACGTCTAGTCCTCAAACTCCCGCGTACTAGTCAAGTTCCGCATTCCCGTAAAGTTGTCATAGTGATAAAGAAGCCTACACCTTTTCCCTATAAGTGATACACATGCTTTGTACCTTGGAAGTATGATGTCAAGGTAAAGACGCAAAATAATATAGGACAAATCGCTTCAACCTCTATTGCCCAGACCGCAGAGCCCGCACAAGCAGTGTCGAGCGTCGTGGGCATAGGAGGGATCACAAGAAGTGGCAGGTGCTATGGGCAAGAAGATAAGACCGGGAAAGGAAAAGCAAAAGCTTTGTAGAAACAAAAGAAGATGATGAAGAAGAATTCCTAAAAATCATGAAGCAAAGTGAGTATGATGTGGTAGAACAACTCAAAAAAACTCCAGCTCGGATCTCTCTATTGTCACTCATCTTGAGTTCCGAACCTCATCGCAAAGCACTGCAGAGAGTGTTAAATGAAGCTTATGTGAAGCCGGATGTTACCCCAGAAAGATTAGTGAACATGGTAGACCCAGTAAGGCACACCAATGTGATCCCTTTCTCGGAGGAAGAAGTGGTACGTTCGATAGGGAATAACCCACGTGCTTTGCATATCACTTTGAAATGTCAGGGGTATGTAGTCGCAAAAGTTCTGATTGATGGGGGTTCGGCCTTGAACGTCCTCCCAAAGACAACCTTGTCCCAGCTGGCTATGAGTGTAGAAGACCTTAAGGCTCAAGAAATGACAGTGCGAGCCTTCGATGGAAGGAAAAGAGGAATTCTGGGAGAGGTGACCCTTCCACTTGAGATAGGCCCGAGCTGCTTCCAAGTGCTTTTTCAAGTAATGGATATTGAGCCTACATATACTATGCTTTTGGGAAGGCCATGGATTCACGCTGCTGGTGTCGTTCCCTCAACCTTGCACCAATGCCTGAAATACATTGAAAATGGATGTCTGGTTACCATCCGGGGAGAGGAAGAAATCTTACTGATGAAGCCTACTTCAGTGCCTTATGTTGAAAACACAGAGCTGGAGGTGGAAAACTTCCTACACAGTTTCCAGTTGGTGGAATCAAAAGCAGAGAAAGATGAGTCAACTTCTAAAGATGTTCATCAAGTTGTGACTCGCATTATGACCAATAATGGTTACCAAGCCGGAAAAGGTTTAGGAATTCAGCTGCAAGGAACCAAGTCTATGATTACCCTGCCGGAGAACAAAAACAGATATGGTCTGGGATATGAGGCACCTTTGGAAGGCATGATGAAGCACAATTTGGTTCTCAGTGAAGGAAAAAGGGAGAATGAAGTGAAAAAGGCGATTCCTCATCTGAAGGAGACATTCCCCATCCCTACCGAGGTTATTAATGGAACCTCCAATCGTCAAGTCCGGCTAATCATTAACAATGTGGAGGAAGACTCCGGAGAAGGCCATGTTATCCAGCCTGCTGACGATTTGGAACCTCTGAACAATTAGCGATCTGAGGCGTTAATGGATGTGATTGTCATAAAGTAATTGTTTGGTCATGATGTTATTTTAGACTTTTGTAATGTTAAATTTATGCTAACTCTTGTCGAAGCTTTAAAGTGATGAACTTGTGTGTTTTCCAGTATAATTCTCTGCTCATGTTATCCTTCATCAAAGTTTCAATGCAATGAACTTGTGTGTTTCTCAGTTGACTCACTGTTTTAATTCTTTTCTATCTTTGATTTACGTCTTTGCTTAGTCTTGTCCAATTACCATATTTTATTTCTGTTTCCAATCGGGCACAAATAAATCTTCCAAGGATTTGGGTCTGGTAGAGGCATTGCCCCATGAAGGGATACCTGAAAGCTCAAGGATGGATTCCTATTCAATGATAGATATAGATAACTGTGACTCAGATGAAGACAGAAATGCCAATGAGGAGTTTGCCAAATTGGTAGAAAGGTTGGAAAGAGACTTCAGCCTGGATGAGGAAGAAGTAGAGGTGATCAATATGGGAACCAATGAAGACGAGAAGGAGTTGAGGTTGGTGGATAACTCGGAACGTGAAAGCATGATCAAGTTATTCGGAGACTACATGGATGTATTTGCTTGGTCTTACCGAGATATGCCAGGGCTGGATCCAAGCATAGCTTCCCACAAGATTCCGCTATACCCCAATGTTGAGGCGAAAAAGCAGAAATTGAGGAGAATGCACCCTGAAATGTCCTTAAAGATCAAAGAGGAAGTCACCAAGCAATTGGAGGCAGGATTTTTAGAAGTTTCAAGGCACCCAGAATGGATAGCAAATATCGTCCCCGTTCAGAAGAAAGATGGAAAAGTCAGGATGTGTGTGGACTATAGGGATTTGAATAAAGCTAGCCCTAAAGATAATTTCCCACCCTCACATTGATGTCCTTGTCGATAATGCAGCAAGAGGTCATAGATTCTCTTTCATGGATGGTTATTCTGGTTACAATCAAATTCTTATGGACACAAGTGATAAAGAGAAGACCACATTTGTCACATCATGGGGAACCTTTTGTTATACAGTCATGCCATTCGGATTGAAGAATGCTGGGGCCACCTATCAGCGTGCCATGGTTGCTTTGTTCCACGATATGATGCAAGACATTTTTTTTTTGAAACAGCAGTTCATCATAAGATTTTTTATTTTTTTTCATTATGCTATGCTTGTTTTTTTTCGGGATTGGGTCATTTTTATTTACTTCATGTTTAATGTCTTTAATTTAACAAGAGTGTACATACATTGCAAAGAAATTGAGGTGTACGTGGATGACATAGTTGCTAAGTCCCAAGAAGGGGAAAGCCATGTGGTAGTGTTACAAAAGTTGTTTGAAAGACTCAGAAAATACAAGTTGAGGCTAAACCCGGCAAAATGTGTTTTTGGTGCGTCGACTGGAAAATTGCTTGGTTTTGTTGTTAGCAAGGAAGGAATCAAAGTGGACCCTGATAAAGTCAAAGCCATACAAGAGATGCCTGCTCCCAAAACTGAAAAGGAAGTAAGAGGTTTTCTCGGGAGACTGAATTACATCGCTAGGTTCATAGCCAACCTGACCAGCACTTGTGAGCCAATCTTCAAGCTACTGAAGAAACAACAACCAGGAGAATGGGATGAACAGTGTCAGGAAGCTTTTGAGAAGATAAAAACTTACTTACAAAGTCCTCCTATTTTGGTGCCACCTACACCTGGTCGTCCTTTGATATTATACCTCACTTCAGTATTGCATATCCATGGGAGCAAATGCTAGGGCGCATGATGAAACGAGAAAAAAGGAACAGGCCATCTACTATTTGAGCAAAAAGTTCAATGAGTGCGAGTCTCGCTACATGGCAATTGAGAAAACATGTTGTGCAATCGGCATGGACATCTAGAAGGCTGAGGCAGTACATGTTGTACTATACTACTTGGCTTATCTCAAGGATGGACCCGATAAAGTACATATTCGAAAGCCCTCATGTTTCCACACGAGTCTCCAAATGGCAAGTGGTCCTTTCTGAGTTCGACATAAAGCATGTAACTCGAAAATCTATCAAAGGGAGCATAATTGCATATCACTTAGCTGAGAATCCACTCAATTACAAGCAACCTGTGACGTCTGATTTTCCTGATGAGGATGTTTTAGCAAATTGAAGAAGAAGAGTCGATAAAGAGGACGTGTGGAAGATGTTTTTGATGGAGCAGAATATGTATGGGAACGCATAGGTGCAGTGGTCATATCACCAAGTGGAAAGCAATACCCAGTGGCCATCAAGTTAGAGTTCGATTGCACCAATAATGTAGCTGAGTATGAAGCTTGTGCTCAAGGGCTAAATGTCGCAATAGAATTGGGAGTGAAAGAACTACAAGTATATGGAGACTCAGCGCTGATAATCTATCAAGTGAACGGGGAATGACAGACTAAAGACCCCAAGTTGATTCCATACCAGAAATATTTGATGCAGTTGATCGAGAAGTTTGAATGGATCACCTTTTCGCACTTGACTCGGGATAAGAACCGCCATGAGATGCTTTGGCTACTTTGGTCTGTAATGACCAATCTGAATATTCATGCTAATGTGCAACCCATCCGAATAAGGGCAGAAAGTGAACCAGTCTACTGTTCTAATGTTGAGGAAGAAGAAGATGGTCAGCCTTAGTTCCATGATATCATGCAGTACATCAAGTTCAGAGAATACCCATCAGGGGCAAGTGAGACAGATAAAAAGAGCATTCGTCGACTTTCCATGGCTTTCTTTTTGAATGGGGAAATACTGTACAAAAGAAACTATGATGGCACACTCCTCAGATGCATAGGAGCTAATGAGGCTCTCACCATCTTAACAGAAATTCATGAGGGAATATGTGGAACACATGCCAACGGTATCATGATGGCTCGTCAGATCCTACGATATGGTTATTACTGGTCCACTATGGAGGCGGATTGCATAGAATATGTTCGAAAGTGTCATAAATGCCAAGCGTACGCTGATCGCATTAACGCACCACCTGTCCTATTGCATAATATGGTGGCACCCTGGCCTTTTTCAATGTGGGGAATCGATGTTATTGGGCCAATAAACCCGAAAGCTTCTAATGGCCACAGGTTTATCCTGGTAGCAATTGATTATTTCACCAAGTGGGTAGGTCGCTTTCCTACGCCAAAGTCACTCAAAAGGTTGTTCTTAAATTTTTAAGGGTAAACATCATTTGTCGGTATGGAATTCCGCAGAGGATTATCACAGATAACGGCCCTAATCTCAATAGCACGTAAATCAAGAATTTATGTGAGAGATTTAGGATCAAGCATCACAATTCGCTCCTTACAGACCCCGATGAATGGTGCGAAGAGAAGCGTGAATAAGAACATCAAGAAGATAGTAGCCAAAATGGTGGTCAACTACGAGAGAATGGCACGAGATGCTCCCCTATGCTCTCCACGCTTATCGCACTAATATCCGATCCAAAGACTGGGCAACACCGTTCTCCTTGGTCTATGGTATGGAAGCAGTCTCCCCGTAGAGGTTGAAATCCCATCTTTAAGGGTGTTGATGGAAGCCGAGTTAGAAGAAGCGAGAATGGGTAAAGACTCGGTACGAGCACTTAAACATGATTGAAGAAAAGTGATTGAAAGCTATCTGTCATGGACAACTATACTAAAGGAGAATGGCGAGAGCCTTCAACAAGAAAGTGCGCCCTAGGGAGTTCCAAGCAGGTGACCTGGTTTTAAAGAAAAAACTTCCAAACCAAGAGGACGCTCGAGGAAAATGGGCACCGAGTTATGAAGGACCGTACATCGTTAAGAAGGCATTCTCTGGTGGAGCCTTAGTTTTAACGGATATGGACGGAAATGAATTGCCAAGACCGACAAATGCTCGATGCAACAAAAAGTTCTATGCCTAAAACAAAAAAAAAAAGAGAAAAAGAAAATAACCCGTTAGGTTGAAAACCCGCAAGGGCAGCCTAAGCAAAAGTTAGGGCATCTACAAAAAAAAAAAATTGGGGCAATTTTAAGTGGTGATGGAAGACAAAACTGGGGCAATTTTAAGCAGTGGTGGATGGAAGAGAGCTCGTGTCACAAGTGGTTGTAATATCCATCTGAGAATTAGGACCTATCTAATGAGAAGAAAGGAATCCTAACTGGGGCAATTGTCTGCCACCTTACCTTTGTATCATCCTTTTGTACTATTTGCCTTTTCGTGCTTGTGAACATCCAAATCAATAAAAATACTTTCCTTTCTTTTTATTGTCCATCTTTCTTTTGTCATGTTCCTTTCTTTTTTATATTTGTGAAGTCACACGTGTTTATCACAAAATGCTTCGATAAGAGGGAATATAAATTCAGTATCTTTGATCTAACAATTTAATGGCAGTCCTCTAACTAACGAGTTTAGATCAAGAATGAATCAAAAGATTCAAATAAGGCAAGAAAAGCTCTCAATGCGATTCACAATGTTGAGAGAGGAACTATGTGCCTGATGAGCTAACTCAGAAGTAAAGTGACTCCAGTGTCCGAGGATCCCAATGAACTCGAAACAAGTTGATGAGCCCTAATTTGCGAGAGCCTACGCCCGGGTGTGATAGATCAAAATTTTTCGAGGAAGCAATCAGAATCGGGTATGCAAGTGAAAGGTTTTGGCATAATGTTTTCAGTCTTTTGATATGATTTTGAGTTGCAGGAAAGTACGTTGTAACATCCCTCCATGAGCTGCAAATTTGTGAAAAGTGACGTCTTCGGCTTTTGCGCCAAGCTTCACTGTAAAAAAAACAGCCAAAAAAAATCCTTTCGGGCCACGCCCATTATCCTTTTAAATTTCGGGCCAAGCCCACTGTCTTTAAATTTCGGGCCAAGCCCACTGTCTTTTAAATTTCGGGCCAAGCCCATCGTCTTCTAAATTTCGCCAAGCCCATCTGTCTTTAAATTTCGGGTCAAGCCCACTGTCTTTTAAATTTCGAGCCAAGCCCACTGTCTTTTAAATTTCGGACCAAGCCCATCTGTCTTTTAAATTTCGGCCAAGCCCATTGTCTTTTAAATTAGGCCAAGCCCACTATCTTTTAAATTTCGGGCCAAGCCCATTGTCTTTTAATTTCAGGCCAAGCCCATTGTCTTTTAATTTCGGGCCAAGCCCATTGTCTTTTAAATTCCTGCCAAGCCCACTATCTTTTAAATTAGGACCAAGCCCACGTCTTTAAATTTCGGGTCAAGCCCACTATCTTTTAAATTAGCCAAGCCCAATTGTCTTTTAAATTTGGGCCAAGCCCATTGTCTTTTAAATTTGGGCCAAGCCCATTGTCTTTTAAATTTCGGGCCAAGCCCATCTGTCTTTTAAATTTCGGGCCAAGCCCACTGTCTTTTAAATTTGGGCCAAGCCCACTGTCTTTTAAATTTCGGGCCAAGCCCACTGTCTTTTAAATTCCGGGCCAAGCCCACTGTCTTTTAAATTTGGGCCAAGCCCACTGTCTTTTAAATTTCGGGCCAAGCCCACTGTCTTTAAATTTTGGGCCAAGCCCACTGTCTTTAAATTTCGGGCCAAGCCCATTGTCTTTTAAATTTCGGGCCAAGCCCATTGTCTTTTAAATTTCGGGCCAAGCCCACTGTCTTTTAAATTTGGGCCAAGCCCACTGTCTTTTACCATTTCCAGTCATAAAGTCACCCAAGGTCTTTTAGAATTCAAAAAAAAAAAAAAAACTCTTCTTAATCAATAAATGTCAACTGAGCTGCGACAGCTCGTTGACAATGCAGTGACGTCTCGGCTTTACGCCGAGTTTCACCTTGGTAGGATTAACGATGTTGTGACAACTCGTAAATCCATGTTTTGGCTCGCTGGTTTCCAGGCGGCGTCTTCTTTGCCTTGTCCATCCACCTCATCCCACACATTGCCGGACAAAATTTAAGTTCACGTCTTTATTTGTTTCTTACGACGTTAACATGAAAACTACTGGTTGTTCATAGTCCCTAGTAAGAAACAAGTAAAGAGGGCAACTCATGAACACCTAATTTTGACCGCATAAAAAAAAAATAAATAAATAAAATAAAATAAAATAAAACAATAATAATAATAATACCAAAAATAATAATAATAAAGAAAATACTTTCATTTTTTCCTTCTCTGACCAAGTCCAATCCCAATGAAAAAAAATATATATGTCCAGGTCCATTAATCCACCTTGGCCCATTTTGTTTTAAGGTCCCTAATATACACAAAAAAAAAGAGGGGAGAGGAAAGCTAACGTTGCAGGTCAGCAGAGTCAAAGAGAAAAAAGGCCAATGCATGCTTCTTTCGTTGATTGCAAAAGAAAAAGGAGAAAGCGTCAGGTAGAGTTTTTTAAAGTAAAGCATCAAAGAAGTAACAGCCTCCTTCCTATTGCAGCTCCTCTGCAACACAAACAGGCCAAGAGCAAAAGGACAAAACGAACATCTTTGGTGATAGCAGAAGGGAGGCAGAAGAGTGAGGCTAGAGATTTTGAAAAATGAAACACCAAACAGGGAAGGTGCTGCTGTCTCTGATGCAACCCTTGCAGCTACTGCCTTTGATGCAGCTCTTGCAGCTGCTGTCCCTGATGCAACTCTTGCAGCGTTGAACCACAAATACATAAAACGGGATAGGGGGGGAAAAGAAAAAAAAAAGGAAGCAAGTTTAAAGTCAAAAATAGAGATCCGACAGTGATGGCACAACCTCAGGTCTTTGCCCAAATTGATATGGAGAAGGAGATATTTTTTTGAGAGAAAGGGACTACACAATCGACGCTCAGGCATGCCAAGCCAGAATTCTGAGTGCCTATATAAAGAGGAACAATGTAAAGAAAAGGGGTTGGCTTCTTTTTTTTGAGGAGTTGGTGTTTTTTGTTGGTTCCAGTTTTTTTTTTAGAGAGAAATTTTTCTTGGTTTACGCTTCTTCTTCTTAGTTAAAAATCTGGAACTCACTTGCAGCTACTGTTTGCTACTGGTGAGAAAACTGGATATTGAGAAAGGGTGAGAAGTGAGATTGTAAAAAGGAAGATTTGAATAGAAAGAAACTCAGTTTGTTTTTGAAACTTAGAGGTATATTGTTCGCTCTTTCCTTATGCATCTTGACTTTTGTCATTATTGCCTGCATCCGAATGGGCAGGATTGTTGATCTTATTCATATTGTTCTTGCCTTTGTTCTCGTGCTGGTTCTCATACCTTCATAAGCACATACGTTCACACCCTCATCCTCTTAAAAGACCCATCAGAAACCACCATTTTTCCCCTTATCATCTGCATACTCAAAACCGACACCCCCCTCCATCCTCACCATTCCGACACTATTTTCATTTTTGACCTCCCATCACCTATCAAAACTATCATACGTACCACCCCTCCATCAACTCCCGACAAACCACTCATCCATCCATTCTTTCATCTTACTATCTATTATCTCCTACCCCTTCACCGTGTAACCACCACAAGATCCCAGATCAAAACCGACCGTCGGACCTCAAGAGACCAAATCTCTCCTTTCGACCGACCGTCGACCCCAATACCAGATCTCTCCTCAGCCGACCGTCGAACCCAACACCAAACCTCTCCTTTCAACCGACCGTCGAGCCTAACACCAAATCCTCCTTTCAACCGACCGTCGAACATAACAAATTTCTCCCTTCACCGACCGTCGAATCCAACACCAAATTTCCCCTTACAACCGACCGTCGAACCCGACAAATTTCTCCCTTCAACCGACCGTCGAACCTCAGAATCCTTTCAACCGACCGTCGAATCCAACACCAAATTTCCCCTTGCAACTGACCGTCGAACCCAACAAATTTCTCCCTTCAACCGACCGTCGAACCCAACAAATCTCTCCTTTCAACCGACCGTCGAGCCCCACACCAAATTTCTCCCTGCAACCGACCGTCGAACCCAACAAATCTCTCCTTTCAACCGACTGTCGAGCCCCACACCAAATCTCTCCCTTCAACCGACCATTGAGCCCAACACCCAAATCCATCCCTTCACCGACCGTCGGACCTCGCAGAGCCAGATCCTCCCAACCGACCGTCGGATCCCAACACCCCCAACACGATACCTCACGTTTCATTTTCCCACCTCGTAGGCCGAAAGCCACCCTTTCTCCCTATCGAGGGTACGAGCCTCTGTTTTCTGCTTTCTTCCTTTATTATTTTATTTTGTTTTATTATTATTATTATTATTTTTTGCTATTATGTATATCTTAAGAAGGAATTTATAACAAAAAAGCATGATAAAACAAAAAGAGGGCTCTTGGGTTAGGGTTCGTGGTTATTTTTTTTTTTTTTTTTTGTGTTCCAAGGCCTTCTCTTGAGTTTGGGTGGGATAGATGAATAACAATAGCATGTTGGTTACTTTTTTCTTTTCTGGTTAACTTTGTTTATCATATTTATCTTTTTCTTTTCTTTTCTTTTTTTATCATTTTTGCCTTCCTTTTTTAGTCATTGGTTTTTGTTAAAAAATAAATAAATAAAATAAAATAATTAAACATTGTTAAAAAAAATAAAATGAGATTAGCTGAGCTGCGACAGCTTGTTAATTTTCTCTTTTTGATTTAGAATCATTTAAGTCGCGACGACTCGATGATTCACGAAATCTTCTTTTCCTTCCTTTTTTATTTATCTATTTTTTTAATGATAAAACAAATATTCTCGAAAGTTATAAAGTTTCACACAATCAATTTAAGGTACCGTTTTTAGAATGGGTGTGTTAGGGGTGTTGTGGGATTAAGTTTCTGCCCTTCCTTATCCATAACCGACTCCCGAATTCAATCTGGTTCCAAAGACCATTTCCAAAGAAAGGTTTTCCGATTTTTTCTAATTTAAATAAAATTGGTGGCGACTCTATTTTTTTTTTAAAATTAAAGAGTTGTTGCATCCGCCGCGATCCCGGTCGCGACAATGGGTGTGTGGAGGGTTGTATCCCTTTTTAAGGCCATCTTCCTCTTTTTTTCCAAGTTCTTAAAGGTGTTTACTTTTTCCCTTACATATTCTTCTAGTGGATGCCTTTCTTTCCAAGCGTAATGGTTTGGTAAGGGTTAAGTAACTGCTCTATGCGGCTAGGTTAACGCACCTCTAGACTACAGAAGCTTTTCTTTCCTAGCGTATGCAGAAGTGGACAAATTTCCTACTCTTGTCAGGAGGGTCCATGGCTTCTATTGTAATTCCTGTGAGGTGTGGAAAGGCTTCACCGATGTCCCTCCTATGCAAAGCATTGCATCTTAGTTGGAGTAGATAACTAATTTGTGTGGAAGTAGAAATTCAAATTCAGGAAAATTTACATGATTGAGTTAATTGTCTTCTTTCTTAAAAATCACATGCTTGGTTATGGATGTTGAATTGGTGGACTGAGAATGATAGAATTATGCCTTGTGAGATTTTGAGCCTATTGATGGATGGATTGAATATTTGTACCATTCTCTTCTTTCTTGTGTGAATTTCACCTATGGAATTGTTCCTCTAGAACTTGCTTTGATTCTTTTTGAGACTATATTTTCATATGCATACATAAATATGATTGAGACATTTTTCTTGAAATAGCTACTTTAATCAAATAACCAGCATTGCTTAGAAGCATATTGTCTCAATAGGATATCAAACACTCTTATGACTTCTTGGAAATTCTCTGATTCCTGCCAACGTAAAGCATTGGAAATGGCCTATTTCCCTTTACTTAACCCCTTTGAGCTTATTTGACCATTCTTTGTTTCGAACTTATTTTATGCCTTAAATGAAAAATCATGTTCTTACCTGACCTTAGAGAATAAGAGAATATTAGCTTTGTCATTGGATGAGTTCTTGAACAAGTGTGGGAGTGTGTGTGCAGAATGGTTAAAAAAAATGTATATATGATGTTTTTTTTGTAAAAAAAAAATCATAAAAAAAATCAAAAATAAAAAAAAATGTAAAAAGAAAAAGAGGGTCAACAAGGCAATAAAAGAAAGGAAAAGAATATGTAAAGGGAATTTGTATTAGGTGGAGTTGGGATGAACTTTCATGCTTGTTAATTGAACTCAGCTTTCGTGCTCTTTTATTCTCTTTAGTATTTAACTTATCATATCTATATTACCTTCTCCTTTACCTTGACCTCATTACAACATTGAATAAAGTCCTCATGATTTGTGTGTGCATGTGTTCTAAGTAGTGGAGAAGTAGAAGATAAGCAAGCTTATGGTAGTGTAATTTTCATGGGTTGAATAGAGTGAAATACTTACCTTTTAAACACTTGAGGGATTGAGAGTGAATCTTGTGAAGATTTATCATTCTTGACTTATGCTGTTCAATTGAAGTTTCCTTACTTATTAGTTTGAGATGTGAAGATATGTTACCTCATGAATGTTTTGATTACTTGAATGATTGGTTGCTCTTCATTTTTAAATATTATTAGAAATTAAGTCTTTTAGAGTGTTTAACTTTTGAGTCTGTTTCATTTTTTTTTTTTTTTTAGTTTTGGTCTTGTGTGTTTTGTCCAGGAGTGCAAAAAGTTAAGTGTGGGAGAATTTGATGATTACATATTTGATACATTAATAAGCCTTCATTTTTAGTTATTTACACTCTCCATGTACTTAATTGATTGAGTTTGATTACGTTTTGTAAGTTTAGACTCAAATTAGACTTAATTGAATTTTTTAGCATAATTTACGTCTTACGTTGTTTATGTATTTGGGCTATATCTTGGGATGTAGGTGGTCAAATAAGGTAAATCTGATGGCATTTTAAAGATAAGAGAGATCTCTATAACTTTCATGAGACCTCAAAGGCCCAATCACACGAGTAGATAACTCAAATTTGGGTTGAAGCAAGAACTAGAGTGATGTTCCTGACAGCTTGACTTATGTGTACTATTCATGCCATTTTTCGGGCTAGAGGTTGTCAAATGAGCTGAAATTTTAATGATGAATAGTTGAGACCTATATCTACAACTTTCATGTTAAACACTTTTTGCAGAATCTGAGATCTAATGGGTGATATTGGGCTTGCAAGTTAGAACAGAGGAGCTGTGACTGGGCCTGAGCAGTGTATAGTAATTTGAACATATCTGGAGTTATAGAAATGATATTGGACTCAACCTAAAGCCATTTGAAATCCAAGATCCAGGTCTACAACTTTTATGAAGATCATATTTGTTCATTCTGATGCATTCAATGACTTCAGAGCTAAATGATTTCGGAGACAAGGAATCTCCATAATTTTTCACTCACCAAAAGTCATTTGGTATTTTTCACTCATTTTTCACTCATCCACTCACTAATGACTTAGCCCCCTTGTCATTTTGTCTCTCTAATCCTCTATAAAAGGGGGCCTTAGCAAATCATTGAAGGTGTTAGGTACCAAAATAATGCTAGTTTGTTACTAGGTTTTCTTGTAGTAATTTTTCTTTGTTCTAAATTGAAGTCATGTTCTTCTTTTTCTTCTTCTTCTTCTTCTCTCTTTCTTTTTTTTTTATCTATGAGTAATTAAGTTTCATTTTGCTTGGGTGAAAGAGTGAAGCTCTTGGTAATGAAATAAGGTTAGATTAATTTCTCTCTTGTGCTTAAATGATATATTTTCAAGTGGCCATTATACGTATTATATTTTGTTTCCAATCAATTTAGAAACCCTACTTGTAAAGTGGAGTTCTTGATTTGTTGTAGACAAGAGATTGGCACAATGAATGCTTTAACCCATTTACAAGTGGTGGTATTAGAAACTCTCCTTATAAAGTGAAGTTCTTGATTTGTTGTAGACAAAATATTGGCACAATGAATGCTTTAACCCATTTATAAGTGGTAGTAATATTTTTCAGAAACATAATATAATTACGTATATTATTTTAATTGGACTTTTAACATTGTATTTTCCGATTGGAACCTCCATGTTGCGAGGATTCTAATTGAGTTATAAAAGGAATTAA
Organism: Ormosia semicastrata; assembly: GCA_029884595.1. Classification (NCBI taxonomy): domain Eukaryota; kingdom Viridiplantae; phylum Streptophyta; class Magnoliopsida; order Fabales; family Fabaceae; genus Ormosia; species Ormosia semicastrata. The sequence goes on along the minus strand of JAQQTO010000046.1, from coordinate 6,203,124 downwards.
TCTTACCTTTACTTTATTTACCAAGAGTGGATCTTTTAAGCAAAATAAATAATTTTTACTGTAGTAACAAAATATTTACTTCACCTTAATTAATCTTCAACAATTCCCTGTGGATCGACCTCGGACTCCCGAGAAATTTATTACTTGAGACAACCTGCACTTGGGTTCGCAAAGCAACAATTAATCCCACATCAAGTTTGTAGACTTGCTTTGAAACTTTTAATTTGCATTATTCTCTCCGATGGAGGAAGCCTCTGACTTATCCTGCCTGGGTTCCAGATGAGTTACGCCTGATTCTAGGTGCAGTTCGCGGGCAGTATGAGGGAATGCTAGGCAGTGATTTGTACAAAACGAGTCGCATGTAGCGGAAGCACAACTCTGGTCGGCTAAGGCTTGTATCCTCCTCATGTTCACCATAGTAGTGGTAGTAGGGGGAGTTTTTAAGATGGGGTTGGGAGTAGAAATTCATCTTTTTCCACATATGCCGCCAATGTTCAGAACTAGGTTCTGAGGATTACTTGAAGAGGTAAGAAGTTGTGGTATCCTCAATAGGCGCAACTTCCATAGTTATGGAGCGAGGAGATTGATACCTGTAAAAGACACTCTGATGCTTAAGTTAGTAACTGCGTAAGGAAGATAGTGTGTAATAGAATTAAGGCATACTTTTGTCTTCTTGCCTACTGTGTACATATATATATAGGACATATCTAGTGAGAGGAGTTTTTATTGTGAAAGAGTGGGAGGAGTTTTTATTGTGAGAGGAGTAAATCTTGACCATGCAACCATACATGAATGGTCAAGATTAAAAGTTACTTGAAGGTCATGTGCTGATTTAAAAAAGTCACATGCATTTATGTTCTAATCTTGACCATTCATGAAAGATTCAATGGTCAAAATTCACTCATCTCACCTCTCACAATAAACATTCATCTCACCTGAGTAAGATCCTATATATATATTGCAGACATCCTCATCTCCGTGACACTGATCTTATGCTATTGTTGACTTTTTACCGTCCAACATTCAGTACTATACAATATCGCAGACCTTATAGCTGTGCGGTAAAATTTACCCTTAAATTTGAGAGGCACTTTTCTATCACAAATAACTCCTGAAGCACTCATTCATTTCATCCATCCAGGTTGAATCTTATGGTTTACATCTCCATTTATCTCTCCATTATTTTGTATGATAGATCCAAGATACCTAAATTGTGCGACTTGTGGTATGGTATGATCTTCAATTTTCACCGCTAAGCTAGCATTAACACTCTTCTTACTGAACTTACATTTTATATATTCCGTCTTACTCCTACTTAAACGAAAGCCATGTTCTTCCAATGCTCGTCTCCATAGCTTTAGCTTTTCATTTGTTTCCTCTCTCGACTCTCTAACTAAGACTATATCATCTGCAAAAAAACATGCATTGTGGCACCGGCTCTTGGATATGACAGTAAGCATATCCAAGACCAAAGTAAAAAAATATGAACTCAAAGTTGACATTTGGTGCAATCCTATAGTTATAGGAAAATCTTCTGTGACTCCACATTGTGTTCTCACACTAGTTTTAGTCACATCATACATATCTTGGATTGTTCGAATATAAGTGATACACACTCCTTTTTTCTCCAAAGCCTTTCACAAGACCTTTCTTGGTACCCTATCATAACCTTTTTCTAGATGAATAAAAATCATGTATAGGTCTTTTTGCTTCCTCTGATACCTCTCCATTAATCTTCGTAGAAGATAGATTGCTTCCATGGTTGACCTCCCAGGCATAAAACCAAATTGATTATCTGAATTATGAGTCTCTTGTCTTACTCTCCGTTCAATTACTCTTTCCCATAACTTCATGGTATGACTCATGAGTTTTAATCCCTCTGTAATTTGCACAATTTTGTATATCTCCCTTATTCTTATAAATAGGGATTAAAGTGCTTCTCCTCCATTCATTTGGCATTTTCTTAGACTTCATTATCTCGTTAAACAACTTTATGAGCCAGTTTATACCTTTCTCTCCTAGGCACTTCCGTACCTCAATAAGTATATTATCTGGTCCGACCGCTTTTCCATTATTCATCATCTCCAGTGCTTCTTTTACCTCAAACTCTCGAATTCTACGATAAAAGGTTTTATTTGGTCCTCCTCTCTAGTGTTTAGAATGCCTGAGTCTCCTAATGTCTCATGTTCCTCATTAAATAACTTGTGAAAATAACTCTTCCATTGATCCTTGATGTCTTGTTCTGTAATCAAGACTTTACCCTCTTCATCCTTAATGCATTTCACTTGATCCAAGTCTCTTATCTTCATTTCCCTACTTTTAGCAAGCCTGTAGATATTCTTTTCTCTATCTTTGGTGTCCAATGATTGATATAATTAATTGCCGCAAGTGCACAAATCACTCAAGTAATACAGATATAGAGTAAAAGTTCATTCCCACAAGGATATTACGATATAAAGCTAAATACCAACCAATAGCTTAATCAATTCTAGACAATGATATAAAAATAAGAAAGCATTAAACTAAACTAAACCTAATCTACCAAAGCAATAAACATAAACACGGTTTGGTTTCAGGAAATCCTCCTTCACCCCCTACATCTACCAATAACATGTAATCCTCTTCATAAACACAAATGCATTGATTAGGTTAACTTGAGAATCTGATGTAGTCAAAAGCCTATGTCTAAGTCAATCAACCCTAATTTCAATTGCCCAACTCACTAAGTTTCCTTGAGAGCCAGCTCAACTTCCACTCATGAACGATCTATTCTCAATCACACATTATACATGGCCAATAGGTATATTTCTATCCTATTAACGAATCAACTCATCGCCGAACATGTATCAACCACACCATATCCATATCAACAAATCCCTATGTCTAGTTCATTTGTCAATATTAGGATCATGCAATCGAGGCCAACCAAGAATAAGCATTAAACACAGATAATGATTGAACTATAATCAAACATCCACACAAACTCAGATAAGAACACATTATTAATATAAATAAAAGGATTCAAAGTATTCCTAAACAAAGCTTAGCTATACAATAGATAAGAAAGAGAAGAGAGAAAGGGAAAAGAGAGAAAGAAACTCATTGATTTGTCTTTGAAGCTTGAATCCTCCTTCAATCCTTGTTCCTTGACTCCAATCCACCATCAATGGAGATCTAGCCAAAGCTTTCTAACCTAAAACTACCTAAAACCTAAACTAAAAATGAGAAAACTAAAAGCAATGGCTAAGGCAACCAAAAGAGAGAGAAAAACATGAAAAATCCTATTTATAGGCTCAGCTCGCCACCGTGCGCCCCGACCCCCACTTACGAGCGCCTAGGCCCGCATTGAGTTGGTTACAGAGCGCTGCGGCCCCCACTATTGAACGTCGCGGCCCCCACTAGGTCAGTTGGCCTACGTCCCGACCCCCATTAGTGAGCGCCGCAGCCCCTGCGCCTCGGGTTCAAGTATGAAATTTCTGATGATGCGCCTTTGCGCCTTGGTGGTGATTGCTGAAAGGCTAATTTGACTTCCTTTTTCACTTTAAACTCACATGCTCCACATATCATCTTGTTTGGAGTCCTTCCTATCATAGAGAAAATACCAAATCAGTAACATATACAAATCTACTTAATCCATAACAATTAAAGCTCAATTTTTCAAAATAACACACCGGAAAGCATCAGAATCAGAATATATCAAATATAAGTACAAAACCTCTAAATATGCATTATTAACAAGGACTAAGCATTCATTCTAGTACAGAAATAGAGTACAAATAACTGCATTTTATGGAGTTATCAATAACCTATTGAATACTTTAGCTTTCGTTTTGTTCACCGCCTTTTTAGTATCTTTTTTAGTTACCTTATATTTTTTTTCTAATTTTCATCATTTTTACACACGTGCCAAGCTTTATGATATTCCCTTTTAACCTTAACCTTATCTTGTACACTTGCATCCCACCACCAAGATTCTTTATCCTTGGGTCCAAAGCCTCTTGATTCACCGAGTGTCTCTTTTGCTACCTTCCTAATCCCTTTAGCCATCTTGTCCCACACATCATTAGCACTCTCTCGTACCTTCCAAATCTCTTCCTCCATAATCCTCCTCTGAAATAGCCTTTATTTTCCTCCTTTTAGTTGCCACCATTTGATCCTTGGCTCTCTGTCTCGACAATATCTCATTACTCTCATCTTAACCCGTACATCCATAATCAAAATCCTGTGTTATGTAGTCAAGCTCTCTTCAGTGATGACTTTGCAATCCATGCAAAGCTTTCTATTAGATTTTCTTATTAGAAAGAAATCAATTTGAGAGCAAAAATCCCTGCTTCTACATGTGATAAGATGCTCTTCCCGCTTCCTAAAACAAGTGTTAGTTATTGTAAAATCAAACGCTACCGAAAAATCTAGAATCGCGTTACCCTCTGCATTAGCTACTTCTAGACCATAACTCCCATGCAAACCCTCATACCCCCTAGATTCGCTCCCCACATGGCCATTTAGGTCACTTCCTAGAAAAATCTTCACTCCTAATGGTATTCATTGAATTAAACCTTCTAAATTCTCCCAAAATTTTATCTTGTAGTGCTCGTCTGACCCTACTTGGGGTACATACGTACTGATAACATTAAAAGTCTTTTGTTCCACAACAAACTTTAAAGCTATGATCCTATCTCCGAGCCTTCTCACATCCACAACATTATTCTTCTAATTCTTGTCTACTATTATGTCTACCCCATTTCTAGATTTTACCTTACCGGTGTACCAAAGCTTAAAATCTGAAGTGTCGAGTTCTTTTGTCTTTTCTCCAACCCACTTAGTTTCTTGTAGGCACATAAAATTAATCATCCTCCTAATCATGGTGTCAACTATTTTCATTGATTTACCTGTAAGTGTGTCTATATTCCAAGTTCCAAAACACATCCTACTATTGTGAATTAACTTCTTTACCCACACCCGTTCACGAAAATATGGGAACCTTTACTTATTTTTCATTACACTCAAACAAGATACAGTGGTTTTACTCATTTGACATTGTACTCGAGTCATACAGCGCGTTGCTTAGGGGCAATGACCTAGCATTAATACAATCATTTCGTTGATCCATGCATAAAGATTCGACAAAATTTTACATTGGCTATCGACTGTCTAACACAACCCTCCTCTTTTATCTGAGCTTGAAATTGACTATATAAGAATTTGTAACAAAACTTAGCATAAATAGAGTTATATATATATATATATATATATATATATATATATATATATATATATATATATATATATATATTAGGCGTATGAGCATATAAAAAGTATAGAGAAATCTGAGCAATTCAATATATATTATATGTTGTCTCCTTAAAGTACAAAAAATTATTATTTCGTATGATTTGTCACTTCTTTATGTGTAGAATAGTGTTTCTTCTTTTTTGTTAAAGGAAACATACTTTGTGGATGAGTTACTTCATGTGCATAATATATATGAGTGCGAATCTAACAAGTCAAATTGCTCCAGTTATATATACCCAAAACACTTTTCATCTCTGTGTTTCTCTAATCCGTTTGGGAGTGAAACATATAAATAATGTTGTGTAATTAAAGCCTATATTGGCATGTAACTTGCAAGGATTGATTTGTAAAGAGTGACGCCAACACTACATGTGAACCGAGTACAAGTGGCAAATTAACAGCAACGGTTGTGGTCCAAATTCGTACTACCCGACGGATTCTGTATATTTTGTAGGCTAATACGATAGTTGGCCCGGTCATTCAGTGCCACCATAGGAGATCTATCCTTGCAACGTGTTGACCAAAAAATAAATTAAAAAAAAATCCTTAGCAACATGGTATTGCACAATTGCAATTTCTTTTTTAAAAAGAAAATAAACGAAAACAGAAGAGTTTAATTATCCATGGTAATATATGAATTCTTTAATTTAAACACTCAGAATGATCAAGACTCTTCTTATATTAGTATATAGTACATTTATTTTATTTTAGAATATAATATATTTCACATTCACTCACATTTATATTAGCATATAATATTTATGTAAGATCTAGAGATAAAAATAGGTCAGGTCAAGTCAGATTTTATTTTAAATAGGCCTGACTTATATCTCAATTATAAAATCTAAATTTAATCTATGAGCCTATAATAAGTTAATTTTTAAGATCTGGTATGATATTTTTAAAATCTTAACCTGATCTAAAAGCTTATTTAAAGGCATACTTTACAATGAGACATTTAAATAGACTAACAGACTTACTTTTAAATAGGGTAACATGCTTTTACATAGGCTAACAGACTTATCTTTAAAATAGGTCAACATGCCTAACATAAACTATCAGACTTACTTTTAAATAACTCAATATATTTTTACATAAATTAATAGACCTAAATCTTAAAATAAACCAACAAGCTTACTCAAAGCTAATAGACATTTATTATAATTTAACACTCATATTCTAATTTTATAGATACTCACCACTTTATTACTCCAGTCTTTGGTTAATGTGAGATTTAAAGATATACCAAGTTGCTCATTTTCTTACTCTAGTCTTTCAAGTCCTACATCGACTAAAGATCAGAGTAAGAAAGTAGTGGTAGATCATAAAAGTAAGAGGTGAGTGTTAACTTATTATTTTTATTCTAATAAATATATTACATTAAATATATTAATAAATATGTTATTTCTATTCTAATTTATTGACTTAAGTTTTAATTATTGACTTTTATTAAAAATTAATTAAAAATATATTAATATATTATAATAAATTAATAATTATAATTATAATTTATAATTATTATAATAATATATATTATATTATATATAATTAAATAGGTCGAATGACTTACCAGACTTAAAAGACTTATTAGATAGTACGATGTTTGACTTTTTTAGTTAAACATATTTTAAAAAAAATCTTAGCCTAACTTATTTAATAAACAGATTTGGCTAGATCAGATCTCAGATAAAACAGGCCATAGGCTCTGACGGATAGCTTGGTCTATTTTCACCATTAATAATATGTCATAAAGCATGTATTAAAAAAAAACAGTTACCTACCATAAATCTTCTAAATATAGGAAAATATGGCTACTAATTAGTTGAGTGCCATAAAATTAAGTAATTTTAGACTTTTAGTAATTAAAAAGATGTTGGAGCCCACAGAAAAATATTTGAAAAAAAGGGTAATTTCAATATACTAATTGAGGATTAGTAGAACACTTGAAAGATGTATGAAGACCTCATTAACAAAAAAATAAAAAAGACCGATGCCTCACTTTAATTTTTGGAATCAGATTTTTAGATTTAATGCCCTAAATACATTGTGCTAATGTCAGAGTTGCTTTCATAAAGATAGCATAAGGAGGAAAGTTAGTCTCTCGTGCAAATTACACTAAAAATATCATTTACTGTTCATCAAAAATAATATTTAAGCAGTTTAATTTAATGTTGGTATATACTTAAAAATTTATATACATATAATTAAATTAGCACATTTTTTAAAACTTTTATAATGAAAAATAAGAAAAATGATCATCTTACATTCTTAAAAAGGGTATAAGTATTATTCATATTTTTTTAATAAATATAATTGAGTAAAAATAATAATAAAAAAGTATGTATAATAAATAATATTAAATAAAATATAAAAAATAATATATATATTATTTGATGTAAAAATATAAGAGTTGAAAAAATAAACACACACATGAATCTGTCATTCAACTAATTACAATAACTATATTGTTTTTTGGTGAGTGAAGTAACTACAGATATTAGCATACAGATATACGCGCAAGACGTGGGCTACAATGTAAATGATTACTCTCTCCATTTTAAAATAACTATCCTGTTAAAAAGTAAATTTTATTTCATTTTATTTGTTGCTTTAGAAAGTTAAGAAAATATTTTTTTTTATTTCTAACTTTATCTTTGTCTTTTAGTATTTCTACCAATTAGAATAAGAGAAAACATCTATACAAGAAGACGACAATATAATAAAATATAATTATATTTTCTTAAAATTGAGAATATTTAATAACTTTCATAATTTATGTATAAAAACTTTAAACAACAAATATTGTGAAACGGAAGGTGTAACACCCTCCTTAGGGCATCACATTTCTGACTCCTGACTCATAATCTGAAAAGAAGTTCACACAAAGTTTGAGTTATAAAAAATGGGTTTCAAAATTTCTTCTTTACTGAAACGTAAATTTACTGAAAATATTAAGTAATATTGAAAATCATATTTCAACTATTCATTATGTAATATTGACACCAATTAATATCACAATTTAAAGAAAAATATAAAATTAACAGACTTATTTTTTTAATAGTAGCAAACTTCATGACAGATCCTACTTAATAGCATGGTATAACACTAACATTAAATCTTAACATACTCTTTCCTTCTCTTGTATCAACTTGATGTATCAGAACTTTACTCCTTGTCTACTCAGTACATCTTCGAACTTGAGACAGCCACTTTTCAATGTTTCCATCAATCTATGAGTATCTACCACTCGTTATGTCTAAGACAACTCATTCCTTCTACTGTATAATTTTAACAATACAGACAAAGCAAAATAATATAACAAAGAGGTGAGATCACCTACACCAATACCAACATGGCGACACAGTAGATAACACAAACAAGAATATCATACGATAGATCATACCATAATCATGCTATCGGCATTAATCAACTATCATCATCTAATCATTTATCAGTTCAATCATCATCCAAGTACTCAAAACAATTGTCATAGCCAACATTCCTCAATTAATATATCATACGATATAAATGCTCGATTTATGCATATGCACAAAGACTCAGTTTATCAAAAACAACTCCATGGAGGTTTTCACAATTTCGAGAAGAATGCTCTGGTTAATTGTCAGCTTTAGCCCAAAGACAATCTCCCAGTCGTTGAAAAGAATCGTGTTCTTGTCGGGTATCGTCAATGCGTTGTAACGGACCATCGCCAAGTGGCACAGGTACTCGCTAACTGTCCCACTGGTCGACCGCCAGCACGCCTCGACGCCGCCAAGATCCATTATAGACCTCACTATCAATTCTCATTCCCTCTTCAACCACAAGGGCCATAATAGCTATTAGCTATATTTTATACAATGCACGAATATATCAGTGCAAGTCCAACCCCAAAAGGCTAAATCTTTTCAATTTCATTTGTTCAATGTAATCATATGCTTTAACACATATTTTTCCAATACACGTATAATGCACCAAATCCAATCACAGACATATCTTTCTAATGCATGTATAATGCACCAAATGCCAATTACAAGCAAAACATGTCATTTTCTCACACAGCATCTATATACTGGTTCTATAGTATTTATACTATATTTTCAACAGGAAAATCATTTTATCACATTTTCATAGTTATAAAACTCTTTCGTCCTGTTTTCACAAAATTGCGCAACATTTCCATTTCATTTTCACAATTCCAAAACGTTTCTGTTACGTTTTCACAATACTGCAACTCTTCTGTTGCACCTTTAAATCACGTATTAAATTTTTTTTAACATTTTTCTCAATTGCATAAAAATATACGTTTCTCAAATCGTGTAGACATATTTTACTATATTTTCAAACACTTAGAAATATTTTACGGCATTTCAAACCACGTACTTTAAAAATTACGTTTTTAAGATACGTAAATAATTTTTTTCACCACAATTCCATTACAGAAAATATTTCTCATTTCTTCAAAAATTCCATTTCCACTTTTCTCAAAATAATATGACTTTATACTTTATTTAACACATTTTCTTTACTCAAGAAAATCTTTTTCTACATTTTTTTACTTAAGAAATCCTTTTCCAAAATATAATTTATAAAATCACTTTTCCATTAATATAAATCAACGTTTTAAAACTTAACATTTTCTAACGTACTTCAAAACTCGAAAATAAGTTATACGTTAGTAAATTTTTAAAATACCATTATATTCTCCATTTTTTCCAAATCATTTCCAAATTAACCTTCCTCAAAATAACATAACTTTATATTTCATTTAATATATCTTCTTATTCAAGAAAATCCTTTTTCATAGTATATTTCACAAATTCACAATTTCATTGAATTAAATCAATGTTTCTAACTTTAAAAATTACTAACGCTTTCCAAAATCCTACGGGATTTTAACAAAAATAAATTCTTTTGAAAACAAATTGAGGCTCACTTGCAACCTCTCTTTTCCATTTACATAAAAATTCATTTCTCAAGTGCTAAAATACTCTGATTTCCTTTTCAAATTTCTTGTATTAAATTAATTATATTTTCACTTGGAAAATCACTTTGTTTCATCAAAATCAATGCATTACAAGCCTTCGAAAACGTGGACATGACTATTGAAAATTATCAAAATATTTTTCCTTCTAAATTGATATGGTTTTACACAAACAAAACCATTAAAATTTTATTTTCAAAATCGAAGTACCGATGGTTATAAAAAAAACCAAACTTATTTGTTCAAATACTTTTTCACTTTCTTTGCAAATCCTTATTCACTTTCTTTGCAAATCCTTAAAATCAATGTTTGCCCGTTTCATTCAAAACTCATATTTAGAAAAACACTTAGGATCTTTTTACACAAAATAAATCAATAAAAATTCCTCGAAGACCGTATTATTGTTCTCTTGAAAAACAAACCTTTTGTTTATTTTTCATACTCTTTAAATAATCCATTTTCATTTTTCATGAAAATATTGATTTGTGAACACCTATTGTGAGGTGTCTTGGCCGAAATTCACTAAGTTCTAGGGACCAAAAATTAATTCCCTTATTCTTGAAAATTTTCAACATGAACTCTAATTTTTTGGGAGCTCAAAATCGTAGCCTCCCCCTTGGCCTTTGGAGCCAAAAATCAATTTCCTTTCCACCATCAAATCATGGCATACATATACATATTTGAATATATATCACAAACATGCCATAATCAAAGTAATAAATCATGCAAATCATATCAAGCATAATCAATTAAATCAAAGCTCATAAACACACATAAATTATTACATGACCATGGATTGGAATCCTCACATGGATTCACCATCCATCAAATATAAGACCATCTCTCACCACCATACTTGGTTGGTAAGATGGATCTCCCTCTTACCTCTTGAAGATCCTCAAAAACTCTTTGTTTTGCTTCTCTTTCCAAGTCCTTCACCACCAAGGGTTTCTCAAATACAAAACAAAATACATAGAAATTAGTATACTAAGCTTGATTAAGAGGAACCATGGATCAAATATGGTTTAGAACATGAAAAAGAGAAAAGAAATGAAGTTTCCTTACACTTCACCTCAAAAACCCAATAACCTTGATCTTGAAGAAAGTCCATGAAGATGAATGATTTAGAGAAAATCTTCAACATGAAAGTTGCTTAGAATATCATGTAGATTCAATATCTATGGTTGGATGAAATTAAAAGAGATTGGATGGTGGTTTTGAGTGTCTTGACCGAATGGTTTCTCTTGAAGCACAAAGATGAAATTTTTTATTTTGGATAGAAACTTGAAACTTGGATTTGAAGCCTAAGATGAATGATTTTGGAAAAACTCATAACTCGAGATGTTCTTAGAATGATGTTTAGGTTTAGAAAATCAAGTTGGATGAAATGATAGAAATTTGGATGATGGTTCTAAGGTGCTTGACCGAAACTTGCTTGGAGAAGAGAAAATAAGAGAATTTCTTGTATTGGTTCTTGGTTCTTTGGATAGAATGATGAGAAATTGAATAAGTGAAATCAATAAATGAGTATTGTCTCCTACTTTTGAGTGTATGACTGTGGGATATCAAGAAGAGAGAAAATGAGAATTATTTGATAGCTTTAATAGATATTGAGTAGGATGATGACTATAGGGTACATGTGCAAAGTCACTAAAATTGACTAAGCTTTGCATTAAAAGATGATAGCTTCCTTTTGTCACAAAGTGAAGACAATGAAATGAAATGTCTTCTTTCTCAAGTGTATGGCCGTGGAGTGTGATGAAAAATGAAGATGATAATGCATGAAATAATTTTGGCCTCCCTCCAAGAAATTTCCTAAGGATGCAAACAAAGAAATCATAATCAAGGATGATGTAATATTGACCATGACATGTAATAATGGTCATAAAGCTTTTTTTTTTCTTTGTCTTCTAAACAATCCAAAACCATCCCATTCCTCCATTTTGCATGCAATAATTTGTCATCTTTTTCAAGCTATAATTTGAAGCCTTTCTAACCATTGATTAATTCAATGGTTAGGATTTAGGTAGACTTTTGATTTAGAAGACTTAATCTAGGCCATTGGATCTTTCTCCTTTAAATTCTAGCCATTAGATGTGTCTCCAAAATAAAGGGTCAAGATTGCTCCTTCAAACTTTAAATCCAAGGGTCATAATTAGTCTTTGTCACTTTTTAAGACTAAATCTTCACCATTGATTAAATCTTCATCCAATGGTCATAAATGGTCCTTGTTACTTTACAAGACCAAATCTCCACCCTTGATCACTTCTAAATCCAATGGTAAATGGTCATAGCCATTATATAAAACTAAATCTCTACCCTTGATTTAATCTCCATCTAATGGTTATAAATGATCTTATTCACTTTTAAGATCAAATCTCCTCCATTGATTAAATCAAGATCAAGTCTCCATCGTTAATTAAATCAATGGTGGATATCCAAACCACCAATGTGTTACTAAGTGGCCTCAATACTCAAGAGGGGGGTGAATTGAGTATGAAAACTAAGTTCGCAAATCTTTCACAAATCGTTTGATAACTTATTTTTATTGAAGCTATTGAATGATTAAAAATAATTGGAAGGACGAGATAAACACTTTTACTTATAACAGAAATAGTCTACGGAGACAGTATCTAAGAAAATCAATAAAACAGTATATAAAATAAATAGAGGAGGGTTTAGAGATAACAAACACAGTCGTTTATCCTGGTTCGATCACCAATCCACTTGTGATCTACGTCCAGTCCCCAAACAACAACTTGAGATTTTCCACTATATCTTTAAGCTTCAATGGGTGCTTGACAACCACTACAACCTTGAGCACTCAACCCTTTTGGGATACCTTATCCTTGGAGCTTGAGTCTCTTCAACTAAGGGATACCTCACCCTTTACACTTTTGGAGGGATGCCTCACCCTCTTTACAAAGCAATAATGATAGATAGAATGAAACTCTCAATAGAGTAGATGAATACAAATTGAAGCTCTAATATGCTCTCAAAGATTTTTCACGTTTTTGACAGAAAATAGAGTAAGAAAATGATTTGAGGATTGATTCACGTTTGGACGTATTGGTAATCAGTTTTTGGTTCAAGGTCAACCTCAAATAAAGACCCAACTTTGGTATTTATAAGTTTATCATTTAGTAGAGTCGTTGGGGTTTTATAGGCACGCATTAAATGCATTAAATATAGCCGTTGGACGTTGTCAGGATTCTTGTAATCGATTACTTAGCTCAGGTAATCGATTACATATGTTGTTCCAACGTGTTCTTGACTTTCTGGGCTCTGTGTAATCGATTACATTCTTGGTGTAATCGATTACATGGCTTCTGACTTGTGTGTAATCGATTACAATATCGTAATCGATTACATGACTTCGACTTGTGTAATCGATTACAATATCCATGTAATCGATTACATGACTCTTTGAACGTGTTCATGCTTTTACGGGCTTGATGTAATCGATTACATGGCCTCTCGACTTGCTTGTAATCGATTACATTGCTTCATGTAATCGATTACATGCCTTCGTTACTTGTGTAATCGATTACAAACGTCGATATATCGATTACATTGGCCATTGAACACATTTTTCAAGTCCAATAAAGCTTGTAAGTCATTTCTAACACCTTGAGACAATTGTTTAAACATGAATCTTTTTAAGAGTGTTAGTTTTAAGATTAAAACACAAGTTTTCTTAAAAGCCATGTTTATCTTTGAAATTTTTCATTTATTTTGAAATCATATATTGAAAAATCATTTGAGAAATCTTGAGAGCATTTAACATTAGTATCCTAAGTCTTATAACTAAATAAACCTTCTTGTCTTCTTTCTTTGATCTTGATTTTTCCTTTTGCGCTTGATCTTCACTATTGCACTTGATCTTCGATTTTGTCTTTGTTATCATAAAAAACCATTTGATATGCCTTAGAGACATAAGCATTCACACAATGTTGACTTAACAGTATAGAATTTTATTTTTATCTGTTATAACCCCACGAAAGAATATATTTACTATATTTTTATCGTCTGATAAATAAATACAGTACAAAACACAGTAAAAGAAAATTATAAAAACTGTTTCCAAATTCAGGTTTAGTAAGATCCCCTATCTCTGTCTAAACAGTATAAATTTTTCTATGTGTAAAAAATTTTTCACTTTGCGGGACCCACCTGTGCCCACGTATGGCCACCTGGGCCCACATACACCCGCTGGACCCACAAACAGTAAAAATTTTCATAATCACACATAAAATCACAAAAATTAGAAAATTCACAAATATCAAATCAAATCACGTAAAATAATTAAAACCTAACGGTAAAAATTAAATTACATAAAGTTTTTCCCGGCCCAAAAATTTTTATTTTCTTGACACGGAGTAAATCACTCAAAACGTTCAAATACGCTGACGGAATAATCAAAATAATTTTACAGTATCCAAAAATTACTAAATAGTAAAATTTTGTTAACTGTCAAAATTACTGTTTAAGAGATAGAAAATTTTGGGGTGTTACATTACTCCCCCTCCAAAAAGAAATTTTGTCCTCGAAATTTAATAACCATGATTTCACACCCTCAGAATAATTATGAACATTACTCTTTTATCTTATTTTTCAATTCTCATGAAGCTTCCTCTCTTACATCTTGCTATACTATTCTAACCAACAAAATCTCTTTACTGGTGTTCAACTTCTCCTGATCAAACAGATATCTCAGACTTCTATAATTACTGAAGATATTGAATGTTACTCTAGAAAGAAAGAATTTTCATATCTCTGATACCAACATAACGACAACCAATCTTCATTCATGCCTAGAATAGTTTTTCTCAGATAACTTCCAATTAATGTAATGTATTACTTAAAATTTCCTTATTCTCATATCACTACATATTCCAGCTTTTGCTTTTAACAGGAAATGTCTCACTAACCGAATTCTCCTTTCCACAGCACGATACCAGATACTTCTGTAAATTTTTTTTTTACGATTTTCCATTACTGTCTTAAATTTTCCCATAGAATAATTATCCCAATTTTTTGAAGAATTCACCACGCTTCTGCTGCGTTACTCAGATATGTTAACATGGATACAAATATAGAAATATCCTTTCTTGCAAGATATTCCTTCAATTGCAGGAGATGAAAGAAAACATCATGGAAGATAACAAAACGAATCGAACCTGTTATCGAACATATCCAGCAAAGAATTAGGTGTAACCCGATTTCCAAAAAAGAATTTTCTCTGGATTACTCACACTCTGTTGAAATAATCTCATTGGATATGGTTGGAAAATAACCAATCCATTTTCAAAGACCACGTCTGTTTATGAAACAGATCAAACTAACACAAAAAATTTGAACAACAGATCAAACTGATACAAAAATTTGATCCGCAATAACAATTTGAATAACTTGAATAGCTCGATCAGCTAAGAATAGAAACAGAAGTAAACAAATCAGAGGATAACGAATAACTCTAACATATAATTGATCTACTCAATCATATATCATAAGGAATAGGTTATTTACAGAAATATTCAGTATGGTTTATAGGATTAGCTCCAATGACGCAATCTCCATTGATTAAATATTCCGTTCAGAACACTCCCGTTCCATTCAGAGTAATAACTTCTCTTACTATCTAAAATTTTTACTAATAGAAAACTCTATTTTCAAAGAGCATAACCTCTGGGAAAAATGTGTCTACCTTTTCCACAATTTGTTTCCTTGACGTACATTCCTTCATTTAAGTACTTTCTTTTACATCATTTACTGTTTTTGGTTTCCTCAATGGTTGTAAATACATCTTCCGTCGAAATCAATTACTTTCTCAATATCCTAAAAAAATACCAGGTTCCAAAATTACGAAATCTTATATTCCAAGACTGATTCTCTTCCATCAGATCCTAAACTTCAACTTCCAGTTTCCACTAAACAGCGGTCCTTTGTTCGTGCAGTCGTCTTTCCACATTGCTCTCGTTGCTCCCGTAGCTGCAACTGCATTACTAGTAACATGTTCCACTTCCACACAAGTATATCTATCCCGAGCCATTTCTTTTTTTTTATTTGAGGCGTGCGGATCAAAATACAATGGATCTAATATCCATTATAAACAACATTTTTTTCTTTCGAAAAATAAACACAGAGAATACAACACAAGCAAAATAGACCTAATCACAAACCCCAAAAGACTCAAACCGTGCTCTGATACCAACTAATGTAACACCCTCCTTAGGGCATCACATTTCTGACTCCAGACTCATAATCTGAAAAGAAGTTTGCACAAAGTTTGAGTTATAAAAGATCAGTTTCAAAATTTCTTCTTTACTGAAACGTAAATTTACTGAAAATATTAGGTAATATTGAAAATCATATTTCAACTATTCATTATGCAATATTGATACCAATTAATATCATAATTTAAAGAGAAATATAAAATTAACAGACTTATTTTTTTAATAGTAGCAAACCTCATGATGGGTCCTACTTAATAGCATGGTACAACACTAACATTAAATCTTAACATACTCGTTCCTTCTCTTGTATCAACTTGATGCATCAGAACTTTACTCCTTGTCTACCCGGCACATCTTCGAACTTGAGACAGCCACTTTTCAATGTTTCCATCAATCTCTGAGTATCTACCACTCGTTATGTCTAAGACAACTCATTCATTCTACTGTATAATTTTAACAATACAGACAAAGCAAAACAATATAACAAAGAGGTGAGATCACCTACACCAATACCAACATGGCAGCACAGAGATAACACAAATAGCAATATCATATCAGTTCAATCATCATCCAAGTACTCAAAACAATTGTCATAGCCAACATTCCTCAATTAATATATCATACAGATATAAATGCTCAGATTTATGCATATGCACAAAGACTCAGTTTATCAAAAACAACTCCATGAAGGTTTTCACAATTTCAAGAAGAATGCTTTGGTTAATTGTCAGCCTTAGCCCAAAGATAATCTCCCAGTCGTTGAAAAGAATCGTGTTCTTGTCGGGTATCGTCAATGCGTTGCAACGAACTGCATCGCCAAGTGGCACAGGGTACTCGCCAACTGTTCACTGGTCAACCGCCGCGCCTCGACGCCCCTAAGATCTATCATAGACCTCACTATCAATTCTCATTCACTCTTCAACCACAAGGGCAATAATAGCTATTAGCTATATTTTATATAATGCACGAATATATCAGTGCAAGTCCAACCCCAAAGGGCCAAATATTTTCAATTTCATTTGTTCAATGTAATCATATGCTTCAATGTATATTTTTTCAATACATGTATAATGCACCAAATCCAATCACAGACATATCTTTCCAATGCATGTCATTTTCTCACACAGCATCCATATACTGGTTCTACAGTATTTATACTATATTTTCAACAGAAAAATCATATTATCACATTTTCATAGTTATAAAACTCTTTCGTCGTATTTTCATAAAATTGTGCAACATTTTCATTTCATTTTAACAATTCCAAAACGTTTCTGTTACGTTTTCACAATACTGCAACTCTTCTGTTGCACCTTTAAATCACGTATTAAATTTTTTTAACATTTTTCTCAATCGCATAAAAATATACGTTTCTCAAATCGCATAAAAATATTTTACTGTATTTCCAAACACTTAGAAATATTTTATGGTATTTCAAACCACGTACTTTAAAAATTACGTTTTTAAGATATGTAAATAATTTTTTTCACCACAATTCCATTACAGAAAATATTTCTCATTTCTTCAAAAATTCTATTTCCACTTTTCTCAAAATAATATGACTTTATACTTTATTTAACACATTTTCTTTACTCAAGAAAATCTTTTTCCACATTTTTTTTACTCAATAAATCCTTTTTCCAAAATATAATTTATAAAATCACTTTTCCATTGATATAAATCAACATTTCAAAACTTAACATTTTCTAACGTCTTCAAAACTCGAAAATAAGTTATACGTTAGTAAATTTTCAAAATACCATTATATTCTCCATTTTTTCCAAATCATTTCCAAATCAACCTTCCTCAAAATAATATAACTTTATACTTCATTTAATATATCTTCTTATTCAAGAAAATCCTTTTTCATAGTATATTTCACAAATTCACAATTCTATTGAATTAAATCAATTTTTCTAACTTTAAAAATTACTAACGCTTTCCAAAATCTTACAGGATTTTAACAAAAATAAATTCTTTTGAAAACAAATTGAGGCTCACTTGCAACCTCTCTTTTCCATTTACATAAAAATTCATTTCTCAAATACTAAAATACTCTGATTCCCTTTTCAAATTCCTTGTATTAAATTAATTATATTTTCACTTGAAAAATCATTTTATTTCATCAAAATCAATGAATTACAAGCCTTCGAAAACGTGGACATGACTATTGAAAATTATCAAAATATTTTTCCTTCTAAATTGATATGGTTTTACACAAACAAAACCATTAAAATTTTATTTTCAAAACCGAAGTACCGATGGTTATAAAAAAAACCAAACTCATTTGTTCAAATCCTTTTTCACTTTCTTTACAAATCCTTTTTCACTTTCTTTGCAAATTCTTGTTCACTTTGTTTGCAAATCCTTAAAATCAATGTTTGCCCGTTTCATTCAAAACTCATATTTAGAAAAACACTTATGATCTTTTTACACAAAATAAATCAATAAAAATTCCTCAAAGACGGTATTCTTGTTCTCTTGAAAAACAAACCTTTTGTTTATTTTCCATACTCTTTAAATCATCCATTTTCATTTTTCATGAAAATATTAATTTGTGAACACCTATTGTGAGATGTCTTGGCCGAAATTCACTAAGTTCTAGGGACCAAAAATTAATTCCCTTATTCTTGAAAAATTTCAACATGAACTCTAATTTTTTGGGAGCTCAAAACCGTAGCCTCCCCCTTAGCCTTTAGAGTCAAAAATCAATTTCCTTTCCACCATCAAATCATGGCATATATATACATATTTGAATATATATCACAAATATGCCATAATCAAAGCAATAAATCATGCAAATCATATCAAGCATAATCAATTAAATCAAAGCTCATAAACACACATAAATTATTACATGACCATGGATTGGAATCCTCACATGGATTCACCATCCATCAAATATAAGACCATCTCTCACCACCATACTTTGGTTGGTGAGATGGATCTCCTCTTACCTCTTGAAGATCCTCAAAACTCTTTGTTTTGCTTCTCTTTCCAAGTCCTTCACCACCAAGGGCTTCTCAAATACAAAACAAAATACATAGAAATTAGTATACTAAGCTTGATTAAGATGAACCATGGATCAAACATGGTTTAGAACATGAAAAAGAGAAAAGAAATGAAGTTTCCTTACACTTCACCTCAAAAACCCAATAACTTTGATCTTGAAGAAAGTCCATGAAGATGAATGATTTAGAGAAAATCTTCAACATGAAAGTTGCTTAGAATATCATGTAGATTCAAGATCTATGGTTGGATGAAATTAAAAGAGATTGGATGGTGGTTTTGAGTGTCTTGACCGAATGGTTTCTCTTGAAGCACAAAGATGAAATTTTTTATTTTTGATAGAAACTTGAAGCTTGGATTTGAAGCCCAAGATGAATGATTTTGGAAAAACTCATAACTAGAGATGTTCTTAGAATAGTGTTTAGGTTTAGAAAATCAAGTTGGATGAAATGATAGAAATTTGGATGATGGTTCTAAGGTGCTTGACCGAAACTTGCTTGGAGAAGAGAAAATAAGAGAATTTCTTGTATTGGTTCTTGGTTCTTTGGATAGAATGATGAGAAATTGAATAAGTGAAATCAATAAATGAGTATTGTCTCCTACTTTTGAGTGTATGACCGTGGGATATCAAGAAGAGAAAAGTGAGAATTATTTGATAGGCTTTAATAGATATTGAGTAGGATAATGGCTATAGGGTACATGTGCAAAGTCACTAAAATTGACTAAGTTTTGCATTAAAAGATGATAGCTTCCTTTTGTCACAAAGTGAAGACAATGAAATGAAATGTCTTCTTTCTCAAGTGTATGGCCGTGGACTATGATGAAAAATGAAGGTGATAATGCATGAAATAATTTTGGCCTCCTTCCAAGAAATTTCCTAAGGATGCAAACAAAGAAATCATAATCAAGGATGATGTAATATTGACCATGACATGTAATAATGGTCATAAAGCTTTTTTTTTCTTTGTATTTTAAACAATCCAAAATTGTCCCATTCCTTCATTTTGCATGCAATAATTTGTCATCTTTTTCAAGCCATTATTTGAAGCCTTTCTAGCCATTGATTAATTCAATGGTTAAATTTAGGTAGACTTTTGATTTAGAAAACTTAATCTGGTAATTAGATCTTTCTCCTTTAAATTAGCCATTAGATGTGTCTCCAAAATAAAGCAAAGATTGCTTTCAAACTTTAAATCCAAGGGTCATAATTAGTCTTTGTCACTTTTTAAGACTAAATCTTCACCATTGATTAAATCTTCATCCAATGATCATAAATGGTCCTTATTACTTTACAAGACCAAATCTTCACCCTTGATCACTTCTAAATCCAATGGTAAATGGTCATAGCCATTATATAAAACTAAATCTCTACCCTTAATTTAATCTTCATCTAATGGTTATAAATGATCTTATTCACTTTTAAGATCAAATCTCCTCCGTTGATTAAATGAAGATCAAGTCTCCATCATTAATTAAATCAATGGTGGATATCCAAACCACCAATATTGACTTAACAGTATAGAATTTTATTTTTATCTGTTATAACCCCACGAAAGAATATATTTACTGTATTTTTATCATCTGATAAATAAATACGAAGACAAAAATACTGATAAAAGAAAATTATAAAACCGCGTTTTAGATTCGGGTTTAGTAAGATCTCCGTCTCTGCCTAAACAGTATAAATTTTTCTATGCGTAGAAAAATGTTTCACTTTGTGAGACCCACCTAGACCCACGTATGTCCACCTGGGCCTACATACACCCCCTGGGCCCACAAACAGTAAAAATTTTCATAATCACACATAAAATCACAAAAATTAGAAAATTCACAAATATCAAATCAGATCACATAAAATAATAAAAATCTAACGGTAAAATTAAATTACGTAAAGTTTTCCCCGGCCCGAAAATCTTTATTTTCTTGACACGGAATAAATCACTCAAAACGATCAAATATGCTGACGAAATAATCAAAATAATTTTACAGTATCTAGAAATTACTAAACAGTAAAATTCTATTAACTGTTAAAATTACTATTTAAGAGATAAAAAATTTTGGGGTGTTACAGAAGGACTAATTACTTTCTATTGATATGAGGAAATCACACTTACTTGCAATTGACTAATCGTATTTTTCCTGGCAAATTAATTGCTTTATGCCAGTTTAATAGTGAGAGATAACATATTCTTTTTACTACTAAGTAGGGTTTTGATTAATTAAGTTAAAGCAGAGCTAAGAATTTTATGTTGGGTCAAATATTAATTTATTTTATTTTTAAGGTTAAATATATAAATATGAGTTTAATTTTAATACATTATTAGCGTAAAAAAATTTATTATTATTTAATCTTGTGTTTATACCTCATTTAATTAATTTGGCCATATTAACAACTATAGATGTCAAACTCTTAAATGATGATATATCATTGGATGCAAGTATAGAGTTTTTTTTTTTTTTTTTTACAATGACAATACAATAAAAGTATATTCATAAAAAAATTTCAAGAATTTTATGAATATTTTAAAAATTAACTAATATATTTTGAGGCTTTTGGGGCCATGGTCCCCACAGTCGCTATTTGGCTCCACCCATGTCAAAGTGTGTGCATTAAATTTGGTCAAATACTCAAATCGCAAATAATTTATTTAACAAATAACATCATATGTTCTAAATACAAAAATTATCTAACTTAAAATTTTAATATTGTTTGAGTTTAATTCATTAAATAATGTAGAAATACATCATTAAATTCTATTTTTTTTTAAAATACTTAATTTGACAATTAGCTAGTGGCTTAAATTAAGAACCTAACTAAAAATGAAAAAGCATGGAATTACGAAAAAATTATAATTTTCTCAGAATCACAAAATCTCAAACTGAAATTATCTCTTTTTGTTATATACGTAGATTTTAGTAAGTTAATTAGGCTCTATGTTTGGCATATATTGAAATTTAAACACCTTATAATTAAATAGAACGCATCATGCACTAGTTTTTAGAGTTCTATCTCTATCTACCCAATGTATATTGACCGGTTGTATTAGAAGTAGATCGTAACTTTCTAAGGAAATCTTATCTGTAATATTAAAGTTTAAATCTTAAAATCACTATTTAAAAAAAAATTATTTAACCACCACACTGACTTGAAATTATGTAAACAACAGCAATGTAATAACAAATAAAAAGGGTCTATCTTTACCACACCCCCTCTTTTTCCTTTGTTTTAAAAAAAATAGTTATTTAATTACATTTTATCCCTTAATTTGTTAATAAGTAAATCATAATTTCCCGAATTAATTAAGGTTAACTTTTTTGGCAAACCAACTACCTTATGCCATTTTAATAATGAAAGAGATGCATCATATGCAGTCTATTAATTAATATACATTATTACTACGTAATAATAATGTTAAATGAAACACATAATTTCCACTGACTGTAAATTGCACGGATATGTTGGTTGGTTTAAGAAGTTTGCATGACACAAAGCTAAACAGCGATGATTAAAATGTTGAAAAAGAGGGAATCGGAAATGGAATCAAATCAATTACCAGTTGAATTAGTCCCAGGGGCGCTATTCCTCCCATGCCCCAACATGATGTTGAATAGCTTGAGTTTTTTTTTTTTTTTTGGGTGTACGAAAAGCTTGAGTTTCGACACAACGAGAACCAACTTTATGTGCTTTTCACAGTTGCATTCATTGCTTAGTTCCCACTGATCAGCATGTTCAATTTATTTTCGGTCATATTGGTCGCTCATGTTTAGTCATTTCAATATGGGATTTTTAGTAGTTTTTAATTTAAGTTAGAAGTAAGTCTTTTAATTCCTTTTAATTTTATAGTATGTATATATTTTATTAAGTTAGTAAAGTTAAAAATTAAAAAGAATTTGAAGAAATTAAAGGAATAAACATATATCATAAAATTAAAAGAAATTAAAAGATTTGCCTTCAATTTAAATTAGAGTTAAATTTATTCTCTAAAAGGGATTGAATCTCAACATTATAAACAATTTTATTATTTGTTTAATTTTTATATATCTAATTTTTTAATTTACTCATAAATTTATTTTATATTTCATAAAAATATTATAATAACATATAAACTAATTTAATATTTCTTTTATATTAATTTATAATATAAATATAATATATATAAAAATTATACACAAAATATTTTTTTCATTATAAATTGGTTAATATGCACATGCATGCACACTTAAAAGTTTGTGACCAGCTTTTGGACCTGCATGCAAAGTTGAGCCTCTTGCACTAGTCTTGGAGTAATTGGATGCAATGCCTTGCTTGCAAGCTGCCTTTATAATCAAGTAGACATGAGTCAATCACAGACTGACACCCGGTACCTCTCATTTAGACCCAAGTGGTGTGTGGGTGGGTCAATGCTTGAATGAAAACGTTACCTTACCAAATGTACGATTCATATTAATAATATAGGGCATTACTCTAGTAATATCTTTTTTTTTCTTTGTTTGGTAGCTAAAGTATGGTTAAATATTTTATTGGTTGATATTTATATTTAATATATTTTTAAATATTTATTATAAAATTAATAATTAATAAATGTTTGATAATTATTTTTTTCAGTTCCATCCATACCCATAAAGGTATTATAGTAACTCTGATATAATATAAAACCCGAAAATGCTAAAATCTTTATAATGTTTATTTTTTTGGGGGTAGATGCATAAAAAAGACTCCCCCAAAATGAACCTTTGTGGCTGGATAGAGATTTTAAAAGGGTTGCGCAGCAGAAGAGCCTAATTTGTAGCACAGGTTCGGTGTCAATCACATTGATCGTATTGATATAAGAGTAGTATGTGCTTTATCATAGATTGATTGACTATATTAGAAATAGCCTGTGAACTGATGGATATGATGTTTGAATTACTTATGATTCATTTGTAGGTAACCCACTCAGCAGTAGAATTCCGCTTTTATCTAATAGGGAGGTTAACAGCGGTAAGATTTAAATTGTTTATTTTTTATTCAGTGGTTAATATTAATTAATATTAAAAAATATTTTTAATATTAGATAAAATAAAAATATTAACTATCAAATAAAAATAAAATATCTAAATTTTACAGCAGGAAGCTGCAGAGAAGCCGGATCCAATAGTAAAAGCAAAACTGTTAGCTTTGGAAGTTCATCAACCAACGCTAATTGAGAGCTACGCTAGAAATCAAAGTAGTAGAAAGTATATTTGAGAGCTACGCTAGAAATTAAAGTAGTAGAAAGTATATATATATATACTGCTAAGAGTTTTTGGCTGGATATATCAATACAGGGCTAGATGGGCGCCTTTCAAAGAATATTCTCTTACAGGAAAAAGAAAGTTGTATTTATTGCATGAAGTACGTACGTGTAGATTTTTTATTTAAAAAATTGTAATAAAGCACGGTTACTCGTCTTACAAACTTCCAGGAGTGCAAGAGAGTTATGGCATGTTTGTTTTAGATTTATCCCAATGCAAAATTAGGGTTAGAAAGAATGAAGAACGATCTTCATTTTGTTGAATGCTATTGAAATATATATGTAAAAACTAAATTACAATCACATAATTTTTATAAAACTTATGTCACGTACAACCAAATTACAAACAAATATGCACTTAAATGGTTATGCCCCAGTTCACGGTTGGGGTAGAATAGGTTTAGTCATTTTCGCTAAGTCCAAACTCCTAAAGTAGCAATATTCTGTCCTTTTCCCAAAATATATTGCTTTTTAGGGATAGAATATAATAAAACGTATGTTAACTGTGAAGCCAATCTTAGCTTGGATAAGGGAAGTGCACTTGAGAGTTGAGAGAGAAAGAGAGGGAATTTGTAACAAAACCAAACCTACCAGTTCCCAACCTTAGGAAATATTCCTCTCCCTTTACGTGCTTTGGCTCACGTTTTTACGATCGATAGACGATAGCTACAAAGATAAAGCCCACTAGTGATTCTTTAACTTTTGGCACAAAAAGGTTAGTCCATACCCACACCAAGCAACGACACTTGAACTAATATGAAGAACAACTACAAAAAGTCCTATACTACATTTCTTTTGGTGAATTAGTTTCACATGTTTTTCTGAATGGATTGTGGATCTGATTAGATAGGTCCATGTAAAAACTCGCAATTAAGTTGCGTGTGCCGTAATCTAAAAAGAAATAAAAAGCACCAAGCGCTGTGTTTGGTGCTAATTATTTCCAACTTTACCTTTTTGACCATACAATCTTTCGTAATGATTACGGCTGTAGATCAAGCTTGACAAAAATCTCTTTTTCTAAGTCTCGTCCTTTCTTTGTCTATCTTGTTTTACCTTTAATAATTTGATTCTATCCATGCGATTATTCTTATATATTTTTAATAAAAAAATAAATATTGGTACCTAAATGAATTGATAACTTATTCATTTTTTAAAAGTAATTATTCACGTAATTTTAAACCTAAAGGTGGTCTCATGATTTGATAAATTATTAATTATATTTAATAAGATTTTAAATATTTATAATAAAAATAATAATCAATAAATATTTAACAATTTTTATATATTATTTAATGATATTACTTTAGAAATAAATTGTGGAATGAGAAAGAGAAACGGTGATAATGCATCTAGCATCAGCCACGCGTGTCATGCATAAAAACTTTTTACAGAAGTTTTTATATCACATAGCAGTACTCTTTGTTTCCAAAACTGCCACCAACCATGCGGCACACTGCATATCCATTAAAAATAAAATAAAATAAAGTCACGAATACAATAACGCGCAACAATTAAACGATTGTAAAACGGTTCGTGAAAATAAATTCGTAGGATTTTAGCATTTCTCTATTAATAAATATAGTAATAGTTTGTAAGATACTTTTTATAATATGTTTGAATTATTTTATTTTATATTTAAAATTTTATAATTAAAAATTCTTTGAAATAACTTTTAAAGATAATTATTTTTTTAAAATAAACTAAATCAAACATGCCTAGTAACCATGTTCACTGGCAGCCAGAGTCACACACGAAAGTTTGACGTTGTGTTAGATTTAATTTCAGAATGTTGTCTGGAAGGAAGAAAATAAAAACAATGAAAGCATATGAGAATCTGAAAATCAGTTAAATTTTGATACATAATTAAATTAAGCGTTTTAATTTAGGTACATGTGTTTCAAAATAAGACGTAACTTTATGTTTTTCCTAGGCCTTCTTTTTTCCCGTATAACAAGTTTATTTATATTTCTATTAGAAAATAATTTATCACCTCATCATCCATAAACACCTTTGTTATAGATAATTCAATATTACTCTTCCTCTTTCCCTTTCTCTCAATATATTCACTACTCTAATCAAGTACAAAAATATATAATCTTCCTACTTTGTAATCGATGATATCCACGAGTAGACCAAGAATTCCACCCCATATAATTGTTAAAGACAAAACATACTTGCACAAAAAGTGTTCTAGACCGTAATTCAGAGTCATGTTTCGTGGGTTAACACAACACACGGTATGCTAGAGTCTGATGACGACACCCTCAGCAGGAGTTCGCTTATAACATGCGGACAAGATCTCATATCTATACCTATTGAATCATGACATTGAATAGTAATAACTTTATCGCGAGATCTGCGTAATACTTAAATCTTTATAATATATGTTACTACCAATCATAATCTTATAGAATAATGGCACCATAACTGTCATACCATCATTCCGATAACATAGGGGTCATTTGCAACTAAATAAGGAACATATCTCCTCCTGTTACTATTACTGTAACGTATCTATCTAACTTCTATAAATACTAAGTTAAGTCACCTTAAACAAGTATCAGTAAATTTCACTCATTGCATAACCCTACTTGTGTACAATCTAACTTGAGAGTTGGAGTCCCTTTGCATATACCAATCTCCCGAGTTTCAACATGCTTTACTGTTGTTACACAAAGAGAAAACCACCATGACATGTTTACTTCAGGTATCTCTCTGAATTTACTTCAGAATAAAAAAAAAGAATAGAAAAATAGTATATAAACCAGAAGAGTATTAGGATATATTTGGATGAATGGAAAGGAGTGGAGTTGAGTAATTAATAATAAAATGAAGTGGTAAAAGTAACTCATTGTTTGTTTCTAGTAATGAAATGGAATGGTTAAGACGACAAACCAAAATCACTCTTACCACTTAAACTCTTAAATTTTTTTGACCCCAACTTGGACTTTGAATGGAATACTTCTCTCTCTTTTTAATTTTAAATCATGATTTAGGATTTTAACCAGTAACATTAATTGTAACTCATGGAGTGGAAAACAAAAATTAAGAGGATAGCATGAAAGTTAAATTTATAATATATTCCACTCCATTAATTACCATTTTCACTTCAAACAATTGAGAGGGTCCATCCCATCATTATTTTAAACTTTCAAATAATATAATAATAATATTATTCTACCATTTCACACCATCTCGTTTCAAATTATTCCATCGTAAACTATTTTGCTCCATCTCCTTTAAAATCCCCAAACATAAACATCGTTGAAATTGATTTTATACACATTAATGCAATGTAATTAATTAATGTAATAATAGCAAGCTTATGAAAGAAGAAACTATAGAAAGCCGAGCGCAGGACGCATAATTAACTCGGACAAAGTCAAGGTTTAATGAATAATAAGTGCTCTTATTTTCCAGGGATATATGCTTCATGCATGCAGATCCTGAATGGGCTGGCAGAGCAAGGCAGGACCATTGTCAACATTGTCATACATCAACAATTCCCTAATCAAAACCGTCCTTGATCACTGTTTCTGTGCGTCTCTCTCTTCGTTTATTAGGCATAACACTTTTGGAATCCACGTTCATGGGAGTGACAAAGTCCTCCATTTTCCATTATCTTTAAAGCGCCACTGGTGGTGGAAGGGTCCCAAACTGGGACACCCAACCCACCAACACCTACCATATAAGGTCTACTTGAAGTTGATCTCTCGAGTCTTGATTAATATTGAGAAGATGGTATTGGAATCTTTGATGGGGAAACAAAGTAGCTGCAAAAATCTTCTAAAGCTGACAAAGAAGATTACTAGTTGAATTGCACGATAGAAGACTCATGCTGGGTCATTCGTGCTTCATAAGGGCTATCACTAACTCAATAGTCTTAGCTCGGTGTTCACATTCAAAACTCCACTTGATGGAGCATGTCCTCTACTTTTAGTAATATATATATACATTTGACACCAGATGCAACCGAAGGTTGCTAACCAGGATCAGCTAATCTTGTCTCATAATCCCTCATGGCATAAACCCCATGCAACTTGATGTGTTAGCCTCTAGTTTAGGTTCCTAAATGATCGGCACTAAATCATATGTCATTTTATGAAACTAAATTTTGATAAGATTTATATTGCGTAAATTTTTTTTCTCCTTAGAGTATCTCTCACTTGATAGATGAGAAATTAATCTCTTGAGATATTATTGAACGTTTAAACAGAAATTATTTTTAATAATATTATTTTTATACACATAAATCTTGAGACTGAATTTAATATCATATGTTTAAAATATCTGAATTCTTTACACTCAAATCAATATATGTTATTTTATTGCCTCAATTTTATAGAAGCAAAATCTCATCAATATTTACTTTGAGTTTTTGGTTCCAACTGGGAACATTTTTGGCATAATGCTTATGTAAAAAAAATCAACAGAAAACATGTATTAGTTCTGCTTAATTGATGAAATAAAAGAACTTATTTTCAGACACGTACAGTACACTTTAACTTTACCATCGTAGCGTTTCCCTGTGGAGAAACGCTATTATATATGTATACAGTTGAATATCTTTCTTGCATATACATGTAAGATGCATGCGTACCAAAATACATGGAAGATTCCTTGTTGGAGAATGATCATTAAGAATCTAACAATTTGGCTGATGTGATTGCACGTATGTAATGATGATATTTGAGAAAAACAAGGCACGATAATATGGTAGCTTTTGAATTGCAGATATACATGTTGATAAAGTGGCAGGCTAACTCCATGCAGAGAAAATTCAGGTCTAATAATTCTGTGCCATTCATATTTGTTGATCAGAAAGAGGTATCTAATCTTTATTGCGTTGATATTATTATATTGGTGCTGGCTAGTTGGACTAGTGCTTAATACTCTTATCCAGTTTTCAACCGATCGATAAATGAATATGTACGTTTTCCTTCTCCTCTTACATACTTCATTCTCTGCTTTTTCTTGCCTGGACCTAGTTGAGCAGTTGTCAACATCATAGAAGAAAATGACATTAGTTTTAGTCGTAATGGTATTATTCATAACAAACTGGTGCGTGGTAAATTCCTTTTTTTTTTTTTTGGGGGGGGGGGGGGGGGGGGGGGAATTGACAAATTCATTTTAATTCAACGGTTCATCATCTTCTTAAAATCTTAAGGATACATTTGAAAAGACATAGCATGAAATTGCATTGGCATTGAAGGGGAAGGGGAAGAGAGATGTTTAGAAGCATTCTCTCGATCATCTCCTACTAAAGAAATCAGAGTAGTAAACTTACCAAAAAAATAAATCAGACAAGTAAATTTTGACTAATATTCATATATGCTTCAAAATGATATATATATATATATATATATTAAACCATACAAATATAAATATATCTAAATATAATGAAAATAAATTATTATTTTTGAAAGTTTAAATATTAAAATATTAATTAATTGTATTGAGACGTGTGAATCAATCTGCCTTTTTTTAATAGCATTTTAAAAAAAAAAAACTACAAACTATAAAATTCTCATGTTTCGACATATTAGTATAATTATATAAAAATAATAAATTTAACGAAACTCATAATTATGAAAAGATAATTAGCGCAGCAGTTATTTTTGTTCAACTTATAAATATTTGTTAAAGCAGTATAAAAAAATATCTATTCATATGCTTAGTTAATTAAACAAGAAAAAGAATGCATTTCATCTATCGGCCTTCTAATTATTATTAAAAGAACAATGTACAATCCATGCATGAGAAATACCAGCAACAATATTTTATTTTCGAATTGTGAAGACCATATGACATTTTCTCAGTTGAAGTTATATGTCTTAGTCGAGTAGATGTTAAGGTCGTTTGTGGTGAAATTCCATAATCGTTGTAAATGTTAAATTTAGATTATTAAAGTGTACTATCTTAAATTGTTTTTAAATTTTTCTGGTTACAATAAAAATACAAATATTAAACCTATAACCTATTGCTTCCTACTTTTTCATTCCAGCGTTCCTAGTGACTTATGGAAAAACTATTTAGTTTATATTTTTATAAAGTACAAGTAAATGAACATATGATAAATCATGAACATATGAAAGGCATTTCTCAATTTATTTATTGTTTTAGTTTAACAAGTTTTTTTCCACACCTTTTGAGTATGAGCCTAATTCTTGATGTTGGGGCTATTGCTTTTCATAAGTATTTTGTTATATGCTTGAACTCTTGACATTGTATATGCCTTTCAACGAAATTTAAATTTTCTTAGCACTTGAGCCATTCCTATGAGTTTTTAATCAACATTTTATTTATTAAATTAGAGTATATCTACTTGAAATTCGCTTAATATTTTTTATTCTTCTTCAAATAATAATATGTCTCATTTTTAAGTTCTTTTTATTTTTAAAATTTTAAGTTTAAATTTTATTTTAATCTAAGCATGTATATTCTCCATTTCATTTTGAAATATTGTTTCCTTTTCTATATATTTTTTTAAAATTATAATTTATTTTAAAAAATCTGTGTAATGCACGGAAGACTCACGAATTTATTTTTAATCACTTGTTGGTCCTAATACTTTAATTTACATATAAGAACATCGACTTGTAGTAGTCTGATTTCGGTGTTAGGGAAAGGTATGAACGATGGAGTGAGGAATTTTTTTTATTAAGAGAATTAAAAAGGACTGAATAGTTACTAAAATCAAATTAAATCTAATCTGAAATTAAAAAGAAAATAAAATTTTTTAGTTCACATAGTCTGCTCTTAATTTTTGAAATATATTATCTCTTTGTAATAATTTATGGAAATGTGTTGATTTTTGGGATGTCAAACCAAAATAATTTGTATAGATTAAGAACATGTTTGGTTTAAATTATTTTTTGAAATAATCGCTTATTTTTTAAAAAAATTCTAAATTTTTTTATTATAAATTATTTTAAATATAAAATAAACTAATATAAAAACACACTAACTCTTATATTTGATGAGCAGAATATATATAGATGGGATTTGGTATCATTCTCCTATTTGTTAACATTTTTAAATAATTCAAAATTATGGATACTTTAATAAAACAATATTTAAAATACATAAATTAACAAAAAAAATCTCACTTTCTCTTTCTCTCGTATCCTTTATCTCCGTTTTAAGGTTCGTACACTGGTATTGTTTGTAAAGCAAAACAAGAAGAATTGAAGAATCAAAAGGCACCTAATCTAAAACTAAAATATTATTAGAAGTGCAGGTTCAGCGATGATTAATTAATTTGGTCAGGGTCCGCAATGAGGGAATTTATCATTAGAAGTGCTTAAAAGCTCCTCATGCGAGTTAAGGCGCAGATTTGCGATCTTATCTCTCATGGCGGATAGCCATCTAATACGGGGACGAGTTTAGAAAACAAGTATCGTGGGTCAAAATAAATATTCAATAAATAATAATTAAAATAATTTTATTTTTTTAATAGAATGTATAAATTTATATAGATCACATTAAAATTAAATTTATATGAGATTAATTATTATTTTTCTATATAAATTTACATGTAATTTAATGGTTTCACAAACTATTTTTTTCTTATATACCAGAACGTTATGTATCTAATTTTTTATTTATATAAAAATGTAAGAGTCAAAATAAATTTTTTTAAAAATTAAATGAGTTTAACAAAAAATTCCATATACTACTAATTAAATTTTGGATTAGTGTGGACCAAGACTCCCACTTACATCCCACTTAATTTTCTTCATTACGCTGTAAGATGTTTTGGATTGTTTCTGTAGAGCTGATGCATCAGAAAGAGCGGAGGGAGAAGACAATCAGATTAAATTAATTTTTTAAGACAAATTAAATATTAAGTTACAACAATACCCATAAATGTAAGTTATTTAACACATAAAAGAACTGACCTTTTTATCAGAAGGAGAAGGTGTAGCTGCTAACCTACTCCTAAAGAAAAAGAAGGTGGAGGATGTTAGAAACTCTCTCTCTCTCTCTCTCTCCTAATGGCTGCTAATTATTCTTATTTATGATGACTAACTAGAAATAAGAAACATGTGACCACCTATACGCTGTAATTTTGCATTTGGAGCAAGAGATCTGATTGAGCACCTAGCTCTGGATGACGGTGAAGATGATAATTTTGGTTTGGCTGTGACAAACTCACAACGGCACTAGCAACCATAGTCATCAGATCTTGAGATGGTCCATCTTAGATATGATTTACAACATTCTCTCCATTAAAGTATTACCTTTGTATGTAAATAACACATCCATCTAGACTTTGAAAGTTGAAACAAAAATAATCCATCAGCACCATCTTTCAATTCTTTGCAATGTCTCCATCAATTATTATATATCTGAATATAGATCCCTACAGTTCTGGAAAAAATTGCGAGGTGTGCAGTTCATTATCTTACCCTTCATTATATTGAACTGTAATTTTAAAAAATAAATTTATCAATATAATAAAATATTTGGAGGGATAGGATCTGGTAGAGTTTTTAAAGTAACTACATATGATCCAAGTCCTTATGTCTATGTCAATTCTTCTCTCTTTCATTTCTGTGGAAAATTTGAGGACTAAAATTTTGAAATTGTTCAACTTTTTAAATAAGGATTTGGGCTGCTCATGTTCCCATGGCAGATCTTAGTCAATAAAAATTGAGTTGTTGTTAATTATCAAATGCAAGAGTTTATGGAGGCTGCAATCATAACATTAGATCAATAAAGGAATAAGTCAATTAACCCAGCCCCTTGAGAAGGTCACATTAGGGATGATAGCTTCAATCTTTCTAAGGAGGACACCAAGTCGATCCAGTATTGAATTGTAATAAACTCAATTAAGAACTCTTATAGGAGCCCTTTTCAGTATAAAGATTCAAACAATAAGCAGATACAAAAATAAATTAATCCATTGTTGTTGTGGCTAACAAGTATAACATCTAAACGGAGAGAAATTTGTGAAGTTGAATTCTCAAGGTCTGCCGTCTTCCACTGTCGGGGCTAACAGTCAGCGGTATTTAGATGGAGAACCTAGTCACGTGTTTTTCTTAATTTAATTAGTGAGCATAAGTAATGATAATTATAAGCCATTGGATTTGAGAAAAATGAAGGATGAAGATTGGAAGTAAGTCTTCCCGCTTACTCCTCCACTAAGTAAATCCCTCCACATATATATATAAAGGACCTTACTCAGTTAGAGGAGTATTTATTGTGAGAGTTGAAAAAAGTGAATTTTGACCATTAGATTTTTTATAAATGGTCAATATTAGAACATAAATGTATGTGACTTTTTTAAATGATCATATGACTTCCAAGTAACTTTTAATCTTGACCATCTATGTATGGTTATATGGTCAAGATTTACTTTTCACCCTCTCACAATAAAAACTCTTCTCACTAGATATGTCCCCTATATATATATATATAAGATCTTACTCAGATGAGAGAAGTGTTTATTGTGAGAGGTGAGAGGAGTGAATCTTGATCATTAAATCTTTCATGAATGGTTAAGACTAGAACATAAATGCATGTGACTTTTTTAAGTGGTCACATGACCTTCAAGTAATTTTTAATCTTAACCGTCTATGTATGATTGTATGATCAAGATTTACTTCTCTCACCTTTTCACAATAAAAATTCATCTCACTAAATATGTCCCTTATATATATATATATATATTGTCGCGACCGGAGATCGCGGCGGGAAAATAGCAACTCGTAAGATTTTAAAATATGAAAATGGAAAATGGAGTCGCCACCAATTTTATTTTAATTTAGGAAAAATTGGAAAACCTTTCTTTGAAAATGGTCTTTAGAACCAGATTGGATTCGGGAGTCGGTTATGCTTAGGGAAGGGTGGAAACTTAATCCCACTGCACCCCTAACACACCCGTCCTAAGACGGTACCTTAGGTTAATTGTGCAAATTTTTAACAATCTTTGAAAATATTTATTTTACCCCTTTTTACAAAACATTGTAACTATTTATAAAAGAAAAATCACAAAATTATGAAAATTTAATTTGGGCTTGACAGAAATGAAATTCTGCTCCTACGTATCCCCTGGTGCAATGGGGAACTCAAAGTTACGTAGTTCTTTATAAAATAAGTGTGGGTTGATTGATTTTATTTAAAAAAAAAATTTATTTGAAAGCGAATCCATTTTTTTTTTGCA
Source organism: Ormosia semicastrata (assembly GCA_029884595.1). Lineage (NCBI taxonomy): Eukaryota > Viridiplantae > Streptophyta > Magnoliopsida > Fabales > Fabaceae > Ormosia > Ormosia semicastrata. The sequence continues at coordinate 6,168,165 of JAQQTO010000046.1, read as the reverse complement.
CGGGATTCAAGTTAGCACTAGGCTACTCAATAAACCCTTATGATCCAAAAGATAATGAAGATAGCATTCACTATTCAATCATCATCATTGGTCATTGCATGGATTAAAAGATTTTTTTTTATTTTCTTTATTATATATTTTTTTATTTTGCTATTTTTATCACTTTTAACTCCCAAAATCTAGCCCAACAAACTGATGATACATGAAATAAAAAAGAACAAGAAAACGTGAAAAGAAAACAAAGAAACAGATAACCCGAAATTAAAAGATACAACAGTAAGGACCTCGTTTACGACCAGATTAGTAGGAGAGGGTGGCTGGCTTCTTCGGTTCGACGGTCGAATGGAAGTAAGGATGAGATGGATTCGACGGTCGGTTGGAAATGGGTGATTCTGTTTTGGAGTTTGACAGTCGGTTGGGGGTAAGGATGGGATGGATTCGACGGTCGGTTGGGAAGGGGTGATGGATTCGACGGTTGGTTGCAATTGATGAAGATGGTGGAGGTCACGCTTTTTTTTTTTTTTTTTTTGGGGTCCGACGGTCGGATGGGATGGAGTTTGGTTAATGGTGTAAAGGTTTGGATGGGTTGTCGGTGAGGGGTAGTAGCCGGTGTGGTTCGACGGTCGAGTGAGGTGAAGGTGAATTCGTGAAGTTGGTTGAGGGTCACAATGGTGCGGTTCGACGGTCGAGTGAGGTGAGGGTCACCGATGTAGTTCGACAGTCGGTAGAGGGAATGATGGTATTTTGTGAAGTGGGTTGAGGGTCCAATGGTGTGGTTCGACGGTCGAATGAAGTGAAGGTGGGCTTTGTGAAGGGGTTGAGGGTCACAATGGTGTGGTTCGACGGTCGAGTGAGGTGAAGGTCAGTGATGTAGTTCGACGGTCGGTAGAGGGAATGATGGTATTTTGTGAAGTGGGTTGAGGGTCCAAGGGTGTGGTTCGTGGGGTCCGACGGTCGGTTAAAGGTATGATGGATCCGGTGCTTGGGTTCGACGGTCGGAAAGGGGAAGGATGTGGCTCTTTGGATTTCGACGGTCGAATGGGGAATGATGGTGTTTTGTGAAGTTATTGAAGGTGGTGGTTACGGTTTTCTGGAGGTGAAGATGAATTCTTTGGTGGTTTGAGAAATGTGATGCAGAAGGGGAGGAGTGCCAGTGTGCGTATGGTGCTCATGGCTAAAAAGAAAAGGAAAAGAAGATGGACAACATAACTAACCAGCCAGTATCCAAGCATGCATTTGAACATTACATTTTTACTCACAACAGTGCAAGGATAGTGATGAGAAAGGGCTTACCTCTTCTGTGCTACTAACAACACACTCAACTCAAAAAGAATCAAAAATCCCTTTCGTTCCCAGCAGCCTCCCCAAGATTCTTGCTTTTTTTTTTTTTTTTTTTTTTTTTTTTTTTCCAGCTACCACCAGAGATCAACTCAACATCATCAATCTTCTTTCCTTGGCTGAAGATGGGATGCTTCGGGGAAGATAAAAGAGGGTGGTCGTGAAGATGGAGATGGTTCACGTTTTTTTTTTTTTTTTTTGAGGTGAAGATGAGATGAAGGATGATCAAGGTAGATGGGGAGTTCAAGGTTGAAGGGGCTCTGCTTATGGTTTTTGGGAAGTGGCACACTGCGAGAAAGAGAAGGAAAAGAAGAAGAAAAATCTCTTTCTCGTGTTTCGTCCTCCTCCTGAAATGTGAGTGGGTGAGGGGTTTATGTGGAGAGAGGTGTGCAAAGAAATGGGATCGAACGTGAGTGGGTCTTTGCAGCGAAATTACGCGAAAAAGGTTGCGTGTGTGCGGTGAGCGGCTTGAGTGTGTGCGGTGAGGACAGAAAAATCGAAATGAGTGTGACCATTTTTTTTTTTATTTTTTTTGTTTATTAAGTTTGGGCTTATGTGTTTGGGCTAAAAAAAAAGTCAATAATGTGAACTTGAATTTTTATTTTTTATTTTATATTTTTTAACTTTTTTTTTTTTTTTTTTCTTTCTTTCTTTTAGCCCTAGGTCAAAATTGGGTGTTCACAGTTGCCCTCTTTTTACTTGTTTCTTATTAGATAAAAGGAAAAATTGTAGTTTTTCATTTTATCGTCGTAAGAAGCGAGTAAAGAAATGAACTCCAATTTTGTCCGACAATGCATAAGAGGATAAATGCAAAATAAAGTAGGAATAACGATGGAAATTAAAATGCAATGAGCCGGTGCGCTCAAAAGTAAATGACAAAAATTTAAATGCAATGCGCCGATGCGCTCATCAGAAATTAAAACGCATGGAATGCATGGAGCCGATGCGCTCAACAGAATTTAAAATGCATAGAGCCGATGCGCTCAAAGAATTTACAGAAATTAAAATGCATGGAGCCGATGCGCTCAACAGAATTTAAAATGCATGGAGCCGATGCGCTCAAAAGAAACTTAAAATGCATGGAGCTAATGTGCTCAACAGAATTTAAAATGCATGGAGCCGATGCGCTCAAAGAATTGAAAATGCATGGAGCCGATGCGCTCAAAGAATTGACAGAAATTAAAATGCATGGAGCCGATGCACTCAACAAAAAATTAAAATGCATGGAACTAATGTGCTCAACAGAATTTAAAATGCATGGAGCCGATGCGCTCAAAGAATTGACAGAAATTAAAATGCATGGAACTAATGTGCTCAACAAAATTTAAAATGCATGGAGCCGATGCGCTCAAAAGAATTTAAAATGCATGGAGCTGATGTGCTCAACAAAAATTAAAATGCATGGAGCCAATGCGCTCAACATAAAATAAAATGCATGGAGCCGATGCGCTCAACATAACAAAAATAAAATGCATGGAGCCGATGCGCTCAACAGAAATTAAAATGCATGGAGCCGATGCGCTCAACATAAAATAAAATGTAATGAGCCGATGCGCTCAAAGAAATGACAGAAATTAAAATGCATGGAGCCGATGCACTCAAAGAAATTAAAATGCAAGGAGCCGATGCGCTCAAAGAATTGACAAAAAGTAAAATGCATGGTGGGCAACTGAGTCCCGGAATTTAAAAGACAATGGGCAACTGAGTCCCGAAATTTAAATGACAATAGGCAACTGCGTCCCTGAATTTAAAAGACAATGGGCAACTGCAGCCCGAAATTTAAATGACAATGGGCAACTGCGGTCCGAAATTAAAAGACAATGGGCAACTGCGGCCCGAAATTTAAATGACAATGGGCAATCTATGCGACCGAAATTTAAATGACAATGGGCAATCTATGTCCGAAATTTAAAAGGTAATGGGCAATGAGTCCTCGAAATTTAAAAGACAATGGCAATCATGCCCGAAATTTAAATGACAATGGGCAATCATGACGTCGAAATTTAAAAGGCAATGGGCAATCGAGTTCTGAAATTTAAAAGACAATGGCAATCGCGTCCGAAAATTTAAATGACAATGGGCAATATGCCGAAATTTAAATGACAATGGGCAACTGCGGCCCGAAATTTAAATGACAATGGGCAATCGAGTCCCTGAATTTAAAAGACAATGGGTAATCGAGTCCCCGAAATTTAAATGACAATGGGCAATCTATGGCCCGAAATTTAAAAGACAATGGGCAACTGCGGCCCGAAATTTAAATGACAATGGGCAACTGCGGCCCGAAATTTAAAAGGCAATGGGCAACTGAGTCCCTGAAATTTAAACGACAATGGACAACTGCGGACCGAAATTTAAAAGACAATGGGCAACTGCGGCCCGAAATTTAAATGACAATGGGCAACTGCGGCCCAAAATTTAAATGACAATGGAATAAGCATCTTGATCCAAAAAGATTTTTTTCTTCTTTTTTTTTTCATTTTTCTCATTTTCTTTTCTTTGTTTTTCCTTTGCTTTTCTCTCTTTTCTTTTTTTTTTTGTCTTTCTCTCCCATTTTTCTTTCTCTTTCCTTTTTCTCTCTTTTTTTTTTTTCTTTTTTGTTTCCTTCTCTTTTCTCTTTTCTCTTTTCTTTCTTTTTTTTTTTTTGATTTTCTAAATTTTATTTGAAAAACATTTGAACCAAGGACGACTTTGAAAAGCTTTGACCAATCAAACCTTGTTCACATGCTTTGGTCGTTGGACCTGATAACTTCAATCATTCTTACTCATCCTTTCTTCCTTTTTTCTTCTTCTTTCTCTTTCCTTGTTTTCCACTTTCCACTCTCCTTTCAAGGAATGAGATGAACCATTGCTTGACTGACTCCTTGAGAGAAATTTTTGCCTCAGTGTTTAACTTTATCTCTCATCCAGTTGATTCCCTGCAACTGCTTGATAACTCAATCACTGTCTCTGTTGCTACTTCCTTCAACACACTTCTTCTTAATCCTTCAAAAATTTTGCCCCGATGGCCAACTAAATGCAAACAAAATTGCCCCTGTGTAGGCGATCAAACGCAATTCAAAAATTGCCCCGGTTGGGTGCACCCTTCAAGGCGTTTCAGATCGACTTTCTCTCGAGATTTTACCCATTTATTTGCCCTAACTTTTGCTTAGACCGACCTTTCGGGTTTTCGGACTAACGGGCTCTTTTTCATTTTTTTCTTTTGCTCTAACTTTTGCTTAGGCCGCCTTTCGGGTTTTCAACCTAACGAGCTTTTCCTCCTTCTTCTTCTCTTTTTCTTTTTTTTTTCTTTTCTTTTTTTTTCGGTGCCTCCTCTTCCATCAAATGGGACCCTCCAAGATCTCTTCAATCTGAATTGCTCATTAGGAGATTACTATTAGGTGGTCAAATCATAGTGTTGTACTCATGTTCACTTTACCGAAGCATTACGTAATCGACACTCATGAACTCAAAAGTACAACGAAAAGAAGCGAACAACTTCAGATTGTTCTTGGAAGCTTGACTACGGAAAAGGGTATTATTTACAAAGGGTAAAGACACAAGAAGTAGAATAGCAAGCAAGAATTTTTTTTTTTTTTTACTCCGGTATGGACGTGATTGATCTTGACTCGACAACTGGACACCATGACCATTTTTTCTTATCAGATATATTCAAAAATCTGCCCTCATGTAGGGTATCAAAGGAATTTGGCTCAGCGTATGTCATTTGTGAACAAAAATTGCCCCAGTGTGAGTCAAGAAGCTACACCAATTTGGGGCAAATTGAACCAAGAGAAATTTGTCTCAGTCTAAGACTGAATAGGGCAGAAACTCGCCCTAGTGACCCAAAAGATTTGTCCCGATGTGGGTCAAATTGAACTAAGGAGAAACATGCCCCAATATGGGACCAGCTCAGACAGGGTAGCAACTTGCCCAGGTGTAAGTCTCTTTTTTCTTTTTCTTTCTTTTTTTTTATTTTTTTTATTTTTTTTCAGAGCAATGAATTAGGTTCTTAGATGAGTGTAACATTTGTCTCAAAATTAAAGTTAGTGAAAATGATAACAATCCTTCATTGATCGGAATGGACTTTTTGAGGCTTGTAACATGGCCAAGGGTATGGGTTATGAAAGAAAAGATATAAGGCTCAAACAAGTGTTTAAGGGTTTAAATGGGACCAAGGATCCTTGTTCAAAGTCAAACTTTGTCAATTGCCTTTGTACTTTTAAGTACACTTTTCTCTTACTGGTCTTCATTTCTTCTTCTTCTTTTTTCATTTTCTTTCATTCGCCCTTCTCACTTCTTTCTCTTATCTTTTTTTTTTAATTTTTTTTATTTCAAAACAGCCATCATGACAATCAACTTTACTTTGTGTCACCCCCTAGTGTAGGGGTGATCCTTGTCCAGGGTTTATTGAAGAAATTTTCAAGCTCAAAAGGATAACGAAAGGCAATGAATTCTGATGAAGGATAGAGAAACACGGTCAATCTTCATTTCAAATCTTAATTGCTCATTTTCAAAAACTTTAATTCAGAGACAAAAGGATGATACACACCAAGTGATTATTTCTTTGCTCCATTTTATTTTTTTTCTTATTTTTTCTTCTTTTTTTATTTTTTATTTTTTTTTTGTTTTTAGGCAAAGGATACTTACACACGTGAACTTTATTGACATCTACCAAACTGGGAATTACCAAGAATTGGAGTCTGATGGGCCCCCAAATGCGAGGAAGACACTTTGAAGAAGTGAAAGAGAAGAAAATATCAAGAAAGACACTGAAAATGAAAGGAAACAATATATTCATGCGAATTTATTACATCAATGCTTCAAGAAAGTTAACATAAGTTCATCATCACTGATTTTTTTTTGGCAACCCCTTCCATCAAATCCTCAGATCTCCCATTGTTCAGAGGTTTCAAATTGCTAGAGGATGAGTGACTTCTTCAGAGACGATTATCTTGACTGGTGCGGGGAGTATTTCTCTCTGATGAGGAATGTGCTGTATCATTTTCTTTTCCCAGAGTTATGCTCCTCACCATTTCCTCCAACTCCACATTGACCTCTTCAGAGGAACCTACATCTTGCCCAGCTTGTATTACCCTTGAAGCGAGTAATTCTTGGCTTCGCACCTTAAAATCCCAACAACCCTCAACACAACTTGATTCTTCATTCTGCTTCTTCTCTTCTTTCATAGTTGCAGCTGGTGTAGTGATATTACAACTTGCTTTCTTCAGCCCTTCGACTACTTCAGTCATTGGTGCATGCAAGCTTCTGTCATTTCCTATGGGTGATCCTTCCATCTCCCATGCATTTACCTCATCAAGAATTGGGTTGGTGACAACACTAGGTAGAGCTATTTCTTGAATGTCGAACTTCCCATAAGCTATTAGCTTCCTTACTGCAATCTTAAAAGATTCACAATCTTCAATTGAGTGCCCTGGGATGTCCCTGTGATATTTGCAAGTCAAACTTGGGTTATACCATGTTGGGAACGGTGGCTCTAAAGGACGTACAGGATTTCCCGACATGAGGTGAGCATCAAACAGCCTTTGGAATAAGTCTGCGTTTGACATGGGTAATCTTGGGAAAGGAGGTAGGTTTTGAGGATGGAAGCGACCTCGATTTCGGTAATTTGGTTGAGACTGTTGGAGGTTTGAGTAACTTTGTGGAGGTACAGGTGGATGTCGAATATGAGATGGGCGAGTTGGTACATGTGGTGATGGCATGGGGCCATTGTTGGTTTAGAATCGTGGAGTTGGGGTGCTATTTGTGGTCGAAACAAATTGGTGGGAGGGGTAATAAGGAAATGTAGGAGTAGGTGTTTGGTATGGAAAGTGAAGGTTAGGGTTATATGGTGGTTGCTCCCCCATGAATCCGACATTACCGTGGACCTCATTTCGAGTATCCTCTGAAAAACGACACCCTTCTCTGATAGGAAGCACTAGCGACGCAGTGTTCGAGGTTCTTCTTCCCTCAACAGGAATCTCAGTGGTGATCCCAGGGTTTGTCCTTATGGAAGTGATAGTTGGCAGGTGCGGATGTGTCCCAGTCACTCCTGTACTTCCAGTAGCCCCAATCAAGTTGATAGTCTCCCTCATGGCCAACAACATTTCCTCCATTCTTCTCTGAGATTTTGCCATTTCAATAATCATCTCTTTCATCTCATCTACTTGCATACTCAGATTTCTTCCTTCATCCTCAAGGTTATCAGCAGCCATTTTAGTCCGAGATCTAGGCTTGTGAATGTAGATTTGATTGGTCTCTTCGTTCCTAGGCTCTCTCTGGTTCAAACCAAATTGATTTATTAAAACAAAATAACATTTAACAAAGAACAGGATAAAATGCATGAGATGCACAAAATGAATGAACTTTGAAAACACTTTTTTTCATTTTTTTTTTCTCTCTTTTTTTTTTTATGCTATGTCATGACAATGCAAGATGCTTTTATTTTTTCTTTTTGAATGCTAGGGATGCTATGAAAATGCACAATGTCTTTTTTTTTTTAGAATTCTATGAAAATACAAGATGCTATTTTTTTCCTTTTTTTGAATGCTAGGGATGTTATGAAAATGCACAATGTCTTTTTTTTTAGAATGCTATGAAAATGCAAGATGCTATTTTTTCTTTTTTCTTTTTGAATGCTAGGGATGCTATGAAGATGCATGATTTTTTTTTTTTATAATGTCATGAAAATGCAAGTTTTTTTGAATGCTAGGGATGTTATGCATGATTTTTTTTAGTCAAGGATGTCATGGAAATGCATGATGATTTTTTCTTTGAAATGCAATGTCATGAAAATGCGAGTTATTTTTCCTCTTTTTTTTTTTATGCTAGGGATGCTATGAAGATGCATGATTTTTTTTTTTAATGTCATGAAAATGCAAGTTTTTTTTCTTTTTTTTTTGAATGCTAGGGATGCTATGAAGATGCATGATTTTTTTTTTTATATGCAATGTCATGAAAATGCAAGTTTTTTTTTTTTGAAATGCAATGTCATAAATGCAAGCAATGAATAGTTTTTTTTCTTTTTTTTTTTTTTTTTTTTTTTCAAAATGAATGATATGAGAAATAGATAAATAAAGAAGAAGAAGTACGCTCCCTTTTGTGCCCTAGTAAGGTGGAACCTAAGATTTGTCAGTCATTATGTTCAATCTATCAGTGCAAGATTTTTTTGGGACAGGTCTAAACTTCTAAAAAGTCATGGTTCCCAGATTGCCCTTATCTCGAAAGATAAAGACCCAAATCATGAATTAATCACAAGTAGGGATAAACCCTCTCAATATGTTTAATTCATGATATTAGTAACAATCTGAGTGGTGTCTCAACAAATGTCAAGTGAGCATAAAGCCCCTCAATAACAAAAGCCGAGACCCCTCCTACTCCTCGGGTTCGCACAGACTCGGGTATAGAGCCCAAAAAGTGTGTGAGGTAAGTGATGGTGATGCGTGTGAGGGAGCATACAAACCTGTACAAAAATTTAAAAAGAAACTACCCCCCAACCTGCAAAAACATATATACAGTAGCCAGGCAGCAATCATCTATCTTAGGGTTTCAGCAATTATATACAAAATGTTTACAAGTATGTCATGTCAAAACAAACACAGGAATAACGCTATCAGATATTTACACAGAACGAAATAAATGAAATCCATTTACAAACAAAAAGAAAACAAAAACAAAGTTAAAAAGGGTAAAATAAATAAATAAAAATTATTAACAATTTGCACAACTAACAACAACAGGTTTGACTCTCCAAATATCCCCAGCGGAGTCGCCATCTGTCGCGACAGAGATCGCGGCGAAAAATAGCAACTCATAGGATTTTAAAATATGGAAATGGAAAATGGAGTCGCCACCAATTTTATTTTAATTTAAGAAAAATTGAAAAACCTTTCTTTGAAAATGGTCTTTAGAACCAGATTGGATTCGGGAGTCGGTTATGCTTAGGGAAGGGTGGAAACTTAATCCCACTGCACCCCTAACACACCCGTCCTAAGACGGTACCTTAGGTTAATTGTGTAAATTTTTAACAATCTTTGAAAATATTTATTTTACCCCTTTTTACAAAACATTGCAACTATTTATAAAAGAAAAATCACAAAATTATGAAAATTTAATTTGGGCTTGACATAAATGAAATTCTGCTCCTACGTATCCCCTGGTGCAATGAGGAACTCAAAGTTACGTAGTTCTTTATAAAATAAGTGTGGGTTGGTTGATTTTATTTAAAAAAAGATTTTATTTGAAAGCGAATCCATTTTTTTTTTGCACGGGATTCAAGTTAGCACTAGGCTACTCAATAAACCCTTATGATCCAAAAGATAATGAAGATAGCATTCACTATTCAATCATCATCATTGGTCATTGGATGGATTAAAAGATTTTTTTTATTTTCTTTATTATATATTTTTTTATTTTGCTATTTTTATCACTTTTAACTCCCAAAATCTAGCCCAACAAGCGATGATACATGAAATAAAAAAGAACAAGAAAACGTGAAAAGAAAACAAAGAAACAGATAACCCGAAATTAAAAGATACAACAAGAAGGACCTCGTTTACGACCCATTAGCGAGGAGAGGGTGGTGGCTTCTTCGGTTCGACGGTCGAATGGAGGTAAGGATGGGATGGATTTGACGGTCGGTTGGAAAGGGGTGATTCTGTTTTGGAGTTTGACAGTCGGTTGGGGGTAAGGATGGGATGGATTCGACGGTCGGTTGGGAAGGGGTGATGGATTCGACGGTTGGTTGCAATTGATGAAGATGGTGGAGGTCACGCGCTTTTTTTTTTTTTTTTGGGGTCCGACGGTCGGATGGGATGGAGTTTGGTTGATGGTGTAAAGGTTTGGATGGGTTGTCGGTGAGGGGGTAGTAGCTGGTGTGGTTCGACGGTCGAGTGAGGTGAAGGTGAATTCTGTGAAGTTGGTTGAGGGTCACAATGGTGCGGTTCGACGGTCGAGTGAGGTGAGGGTCACTGATGTAGTTCGACAGTCGGTAGAGGGGATGATGGTATTTTGTGAAGTGGGTTGAGGGTCCAATGGTGTGGTTCGACGGTCGAATGAAGTGAAGGTGGGCTTTGTGAAGGGGTTGAGGGTCACAATGGTGTGGTTCGACGGTCGAGTGAGGTGAAGGTCAGTGATGTAGTTCGACGGTCGGTAGAGGGAATGATGGTATTTTGTGAAGTGGGTTGAGGGTCCAAGGGTGTGGTTCGTGGGGTCCGACGGTCGGTTAAAGGTATGATGGATCCGGTGCTTGGGTTCGACGGTCGGAAAGGGGAAGGATGTGGCTCTTTGGATTTCGATGGTCGAATGGGGAATGATGGTGTTTTGTGAAGTTATTAAAGGTGGTGGTTACGGTTTTTTGGAGGTGAAGATGAATTCTTTGGTGGTTTGAGAAATGTGATGCGAGAGGGAGGAGTGCCGGTGTGCGTATGGTGCTCATGTGCTAAAAAGAAAAGGAAAAGAAGATGGACAACATAACTAACTAACCGGCCCGATCAAGCATGCATTTGAACATTACATTTTTACTCACAACAAGTGCAAGGATAGTGATGAGAAAGTGCTTACCTCTTCTGTGCTACCAACAACACACTCAACTCAAAAAGAATCAAAAATACCTTTCGTTCCCAGCAGCCTCCCCAGCATTCTTGCTTTTTTTTTTCTTTTTTTTTTTCCAGCTACCACCAGAGATCAACTCAACATCATCAATCTTCTTTCCTTGGCTGAAGATGGGATGCTTCGGGGAAGATAAAAGAGGGTGGTCGTGAAGATGGAGATGGTTCACGTTTTTTTTTTTTTGGAGGTGAAGATGAGACGAAGGATGATCAAGGTAGATGGAGAGTTCAAGGTTGAAGGGGCTCTGCTTATGATTTTTGGGAAGTGGCCTGCCTGCGAGAAAAGGGAATGAAAAGAAGAAGAAAAAAAATCTCTTTTTGTGTTTCGTCCCCCTTCCTGAAATGTGAGTGGGTGAGGGGTTTATGTGGAGAGAGGTGTGCAAAGAAATGGGATCAGAACGTGAGTGGGTGCTGCAGCAGAAATTACGCGAAAAAGGTTGCGTGTGTGTGCAGTGAGCGAAATGACTTGAGTGTGTGCGGTGAGGACGGAAAAATCGAGAATGAGTGTGACCATTTTTTTTTTTTTTTTTTTATTAAGTGGGCTTATGTGTTTGGGCTAAAAAAAAGTCAATAATGTGAACTTGAATTTTTATTTTTATTTTTTTTATATTTTTTAACTTTTTTTTCTTTTTTTTTTTCTTTCTTTTAGGCTTTCGGTCAAAATTGGGTGTTCACATATATATATATATATGAGGCATATCTAATGAGAGGAATTGTTATTGTGAAAGAATAAAAAGAATAAATTTTGACTATACAACCATACATGAATGGTAATCTTGAAGTAAGTAAATCCCTCCATATATATATTAGTTAGCTAAAATTAATACATTATAATGAGAACTATAATAAGTTAACATGCTTAATTATTCTTAGATGTATGAGTAATATCTATTACAATGTCTTAACCAACGGCTCCCCTCCCCCCTGCTTTTTTCAACGTGAATGTGTGTTACACGAACTACCCCCCTTTAAAAAAACAAAAATAAAAATGGTCTATGCCGAGTCCTCTAAACCATAGAGTTTACTTTATAAGCAAGATGCAAATGATAACGACTTGAGAAAAAGAATCAAGAAAGTGAACTATTATACATTCATATTTTTATTTTTATATCAATGCTCACTTTACTCAAGAAATACACCTTGAATTTACACCCTGCACTTTAAAAAATTGGTAAGAGGAATGGAAATGGAAATATAGCTTTCTCATGTAAATATTGAAAACGAGGGGAGAGGGAGACCATCAATATATCATGGAGGATTTTGGGCTCACACACTCGTATACATCCATACTGTAGTCTGTACTCTGTAGAATGTAGATCGCGATGGGTAAGTGGAAGATTTTGGGCATCAATTTATTTAAGCTTTTTTTAATTTTTGGGCGAGTGGATATGAAATAATCTTTTTGTGAGTAGATAAGTATGAAATAATCTTACTTCATAACGGAGAGGCAGATGCGTCCAATGAAACATCAAAAAGATCATTTCTTATGCTGCATAAGTTTTTTCCAAGTTCAAAATTCTAATTATAAGGAAGTTGGGAAACAAAGGATTCGTCTATACTGCGCCAGTCTTTACAATCGTAGATTTAGTAATATTAGAAATTGATGGTGGAGATTAGAAAGGAATCAGAACTGGAGAAACGGGTATGAAGGTCATGGCAAGGATAGTAAAGGACAAATTAGTCCTTCAGGGAAGGGGAGGGAGTAAGGATTGCACCTCAAATGCAGAGAGGATAAGGGTCTCCATTGTCTTCATAATCTCCATTCAGCACTGTCACGATGAACTCTCCGTCCACAAACACCATGCTGTCAAGCTTCGGCTGCTTCAATTCCGTGCTGGCAAGCTCCGGCAAAAAGAGCCATTGGTTGATCGACAAAAAATGGAGATCGCTTTCTGCTTGTCCTTCGAGGAGGAGGAACTGCGGCCTTCTGCTTCCGTCGGAGACAGTGTTGGCACCGGTGTCGCCTCCGCCGGAGACCATCAAGGACACTGCCATCTAGATCTAATTGTGAAACGGGAGACTGTCCTCGTTTCCTCATTTCTTTTGTTGCTAATTACCCTCCTCTTCTTCTTCTTCTTTGTAAAATCTTTCTTGGAGCCTCATTTACAGATAACAAAGACCCATAATATTTACAAACATTTTTTACAAAATATCACTTTACACATCATTTTTGAATAGACGTAATTAAGTGAGAAAAATTGATATGATTAATAATACGAATAATAGTATTATAAAAAATAACGTAACAGAAAAATATAATAAAAAAATCATAATTAATTTATTTAAGATTAGAAATTAAGTGAATTAAATTATGCTTTATTATTTAATGGCAGATTTTCTTCTTTTTTATGTGTGTGGGGATTGTACATTGTTGCTGCAATAAGTTTGAGCTTGGGTGAGATCGCAAAAAGCTTGCTTCTGTGATGTTCAAGACATCATCTTTGCCTGCAAACCCACTTCCATTTCCATACACTCAGGCGACCTTTGCCCAAGAAGAAAAATATTGCTAAATTTTTCTGGGTTTGTTCCATTTGTGTAAAGACCCCACCTTTGCCTTTCAGTATTTGAAATCCTTTTGGATATTAGCAAGAACTAGGTTCTGGTTTGTTCATGGGGTAGAGAAAGTGAACATCTAAAATTCAGTTTTTGCACGAACTACCGTTTTGGGTTTGATCTCTTCAAAATGAACATTTCAATTTTTTATCTTTCTTGGGTAAATAGCCTTCCTCGATTTTTGATCGTTGTTCCTGCAGAGAATTTAACGAACTGTACAAAGGCCATTATTGTAATTGCGCTACAAAAGACAACCAGCCATCTTCAGTTAAATTCTTGGTGCAGCGCTGCACAAAAACTCACCATGGTGCTTTATAGCATCCTCCGGAAACTCAAACGCTACATCCTGCCAACTTGAACCTCATTGTCCTACATTTGGTGTTGCAATTCCCAGTTTTCTTCCCGTACAGTCCTTGAAATATTGAATTATAATGGTTCTGAAAGTACATTGCACGCCCGCCATTAACATAGACATTCAGGCTTCAGTCACACCTACCCACTGTCCTACTCCAATCGCCTATTTGAGTTGCAGCATTGAACCCACGGAAGATCTAGGCCATACATTCTAACACACAACACACAACTGAGCCGCACGTTGTACACGCCCATGGAGCAGAAAATAATTTATCCAAGGGCAGAGACATTCAATTGTCATGAAATGGAGTCATCATATACTAAAAGTCCTCCTTCAATGTATACAACTGAATCCTTAATGATAGGCTAAAAAAAAAAATCATAAACCGAGTATGCTTAGTTCAGATACACATTTTGCTAGTTATTTTGTTGCCCAATAATTCTTTGCCCTTCCATCAACCTATTTACCCTAAACATGGTGACTCAAGACTCTTAGCTTATCAACAAAGAGAAAGAGACTGACTTTCATTTTTCCCTTTTCTTTTTTTTCTGGGAAAAGGCTTGGGTAATTAGAGTGTAAAGAAAAAGCACTTATTCAGCACTTGTTTCTTCAACAGATTTCTTGTATTCAGGCTTCAGCTCGTAAGTTCCTTGATTGGCACCTCTTTTATTGTACACACACAGTTCATTCAGGATCTCTTTCAAGAATTGCTGCAAAATAAATGAGGGGGCGAGGGGGACCAAATGAGCTATAATGCAGAGACATATATTATAGAATATATGAGTACTATAACCAAAACATCAAACTAGGAAATCAGAGAATAAATGCTAAAGATAAACCGAGATTAATACTCCCCACAAACCCACCCACTCAAAAAAATAAAAACGAAGCAGAGAGACATACTGCAGGTTGATCAGTCTCTTGGACAAGCTGCTTCAAGGCCCAATTAGGCTGTCTTTCAAATAGCTTGAACATTATATCCTCCAGCTCTCCTCGATCTCTTCTTGTTCTCTTTGTATCCGATTGTTTAACTGGCTGTGTCTTCTTCTTATCCTGTGAGAGATCCATAAGAATAAGAAAAACCTCACAGAATTTTTCCATGCATACACACATTTGAAGGACCAAACTTTCTTCTTGGAACAACCAATGAATTGTCATTGTGATTACATCAATTTATGATGGTATCATCTGATGGATAATGCTTACAACTGCGGCTAGTACATCATAATGTTTTAGAGTCATGATATGAACTTCTAGGTTCTTACATAAATGTAAAACTTCCAAACTCTGCCCAAAATTTCGTATAAACAAAAGCAACTGATAGAGTCAATTAGAAGCATGTTATCAACATGCACAATTTATCATACAATGTATAAAAAATAGGGTACCTTTGAATTGGATGAAACTAGACCAACCATTCCGGGCATTGGCCTCATTAGAACTCCACGATCATTATCAATAACCTTCCAATTGAATCAAGGGAACCAGAGAATCAATTCTTTAATCATAGACATATAGCAAGAACTAATAAGGGACAATTAAATACCAAACATGAAAAAATACCTGTATCTGTCGATTTTTAATCATAGATTTGTTTGTCCTCTCACGGCACAATTTGCCATACTCTTCAATGTTTTCACCATGGGGCTTCATATCAAACTTATGTTCTACTTTCCCTTCCATTGCAACCTTGCCCCCTAACATAAACGTAAAAGCTGTTACTTAAGGTAGCTAAGCTTCATAATGACAACTGACAAATCAGAAAACATTGTGTATACATTTATTACTCATCCATTTTAAATCATTAAATATACCACAACTCACGATTACCACTTTCCACATCATGATAAAACAAATTTAGAATTTAGACCAAAGAAACTAAAAGGTACAGGAGCACTTCTCCTCAACTTAAATCTCTCATTATGCAATCCAAATTGCCAATCCTAATATACTATAGTGGTGACTACTGTGCTAACGTTGCAAAATAAAATTTCGGTGAAATAAAAGAACATTAGTATTTACTAATGCTATTACTAATATTAAGCAATAGTTGTATTGCTTAAACTCAAGGACATTCGATCTCAGATTTACTTCTGTCTTCCAACTATCCCCAACATAAACATCACATTTACGATGGAAAATCAATAATTTTTCAGTTGAGTTTTAGTTTTTACAAATTGGTCAGCAAGGAAAAAATATGTCCAGAGAGGAATGGCAAAGAATTAGATAACAAAAAACTGTTATTCATTTAAAACAGCCAACAGCCTGAGTGGTCTAGTTGTTAAATAATCCAATCATCAATAAAGAGGTTTCATGTGGTGTTCTGCCCCAAGGGATGGTACCCAGCTGGATATGGGTATTGGGAAAATAATCCTCATCCCCATTCGGGAAGAGATCTTAATCAGTGTTATCTGTATCATAAGAATTGCGATTCGATTCTTATGATTCGCCACGATTCAACTTCCCAGCGATACACATCATGTGTTGTATCGTTTCCGTCTTAGAATCGCACTGCGAATCGGTTGAATCGCAGTGGAATCGCAAGAATCGCGAATCTGCAGCAATTCAAGCGATTCTCGCAGAGATGGGTCGCGCCATCGAGCAAGCAAAACCTGCAGACCGGGTTGTGTCGTCGCCCTGCAAAACGGGTCTCGAAGAAGAACAAATGGGTTGCGGGCGAAAATGGGTCGGGTTTTGCGCGACCTAGTTCTGAAAACCCATTTTTTAGGTTTTTTTTGCAAATTTTTTACGGGCTTGGAGGGAAAGTGCCGAATCTTTCCCTTCCAACATCCCAAACAATAATATTAAAGAAACAATGACCTGATATTGGTTCCGACTCTCTGCCTCTCTCTCCCACATTTTGTCACTTTGCCCTTTACTCCTGAATATTGGTTAGATTATGTATTACGCTTATATTGGTTTATATCTACAATGATGATCATTAGATTATGTATTAGGTTTATATCTACAATGATGATCATTGATCTTGAATATTAGTTTATATTTTAATTTATTGGCTATGTAGTGAGTTATTTGACTTCAAAATACTAATATCTAGATGTTTTTTATATTTCTTTATGTGAAAATATATTTTATGCTATTTTCAATTATTGGTCATGAATCTTACGATTCATGATACGATTCGATTCACGATTCGAAAAATAAGTCTTCCGATTCACAATTCGAATCCCGATTTGACAACCTTGATCTTAATCCTTATCCCAATAAAGTGAATAAACAACAATAGATTATTAACATAATTAGTTTAATAACCATCAATATAACATAACCAACAATAACATAATTTTTGAACCCTAATCTTGAAGATAACACTACAACTTCTAATTTGTAAGGCTATGAGGTTAAAAGTAGATATTAAAAAATAAAATAAACATTATATTATCTACAACAGGTTAGATATCTAATATGGATGCACCATGGACTTGCTCCAACAGTGGATAATTTTGAAATTGCTACTGATGATTAAGAACTAGAACTGACATTAAGCTGAGATTACAATTCTCACCTTGGTTTGTCTCAGAGAAGACACACATAGGAACAAAGTCTTTAAACATATTCAAAGAATAAGTTTTTGGCATATTCACAGCTTCAGAGCCAGCCATCTCCATCGTAAACTGACATAATTATGAAAGAGTTATAAAATGAATGACTATCTCAGATTAACAGAAGCAACAAATATTAATCAGAAGCAGTTAACTATATATAGTGACGAATCTAGAAGCTGAATCTTCAATCCTCTAGCACAGTCAATAAATTCGAATGGGATAGTGCTAGAAAACGCATATAATAGCACTCAGTAAAATATGGTAATGGAATTGATTTGATTTAGAAATCAATTCTCATGTTTGGAACTCATTATAAAAAAAAAGGATTTGAATTTATGTAGTACGAATACTTCATAATGTCTGCTGCTGTACCCATGTCGAATATGTATCCGATACCAATACCATACCGTACTTGGATACTTGATAAATGTTAATTTGCATTGTATTTGCAATGACTAAGCTCAAAATAAAACCTTTTTTCTCCACTTTTTCTCTCAATCATGAAGTGGTACAACTATTGTGTTTTATTTATGAGATTTTATAAAGCATTCATATGTTTTTTCTATGTTTTATGAGATGATATATATAATTTCTTATATATATGTTATGTCATATCCTACCATACCCATATCTTAATTTTTTAACAAAAGTCATATCCCTATACCATACTCGTGTTGTATCCGATACTTGTACTCGTATCCGTGCATCATAGATTTGAATTGAATAGCAAATCAAATTCCATGTTAGGAATACCTTAATGAATGGAATTCATTTTAATTAATTTCCTTTGTTACCTTACTTAGAATATATAAAATAGGTAAACTAATATGAAAAAAAAGTCAAATGTAATAATTAAAACTAAATGAAATTAAATCCACTCAAAGTTGAGTGAATTTCTAAATAAATAAAAGCAACTTAAATCTGAAGGATTTCAAAATCAAACCAATCACTAGTTTAAAATCAATTCCTAAAATTTGTTCTTCCAAACAAACTTTTGCAGTTTTTTTTTGGGCATATACACATGGTCTATAGTCTATTCTCTAGGAAAAATAAACTAGCAGCCATTTTTTGTATTTTCAGAAATTACAACTGCAAAGGATTTTGACAAAGTTAAAGAGTGATGAATTATCCTAATTAGGTATCAACATGGATCTAAATAGCATCAAAGTTTATTACCATTTAGCAGCTAACAACAACCAAGCAAAAGCAATTGAAGTTAGGGGTAAAATCGGAATTGTAATAGTATTTGGGCGTAAAAGATGAAATAGTGAGGAGTGAGTACCTGGAGAGCGGAGGGATCGTCGGCATGGAGAGGATCAAGGGAGAGTACGACCTTAGAAAGAGGTTGTTGAGGAGGATGATTCTGCCATGACTTAGACACCGCAAGAGGGCACTTCATCAGCCACACCGATCTCTCAGCCTTCGAAGTCTCCAAGTTAGAGCTGCCACTCCCACCATATCCGTACCCATTCTCCTCATCCATCTCCTCCCTTTTCTCTTTCTATCTCTTCCTTCCCTTACGCTACGCTACGACCTAACAAATCACGCGTCGCTCGTGTCTGTAACCGACATTACCCCCCAAGTCAATTTTATTTGACTAGGCCAAAATAAAATGGCCTTTTGGGCCGATACTAGGGAAACACGGCATACCCAACTCTTGGAACCTTATGGGCCCTAAACCTTATGGGCGACCAAAAAATATTACTCACAACTTAAGAATGCACTTTCAGCTTCCGGCCAAATAAATAAATAAAATCAAATGCACTTCAGCCTTAAATCTTCATTCATTTAGTGAAAAAAAGAAAGAAATAATCAAAAGCACGTGGAACTTTATCTACATGCGACCACATTGCCCAACTCTCCTTCACGCAAAGAAAGAAGAAACCCAAGATGGTATCTCAAGGGTACAAGCATGAGTTTCTTGATAGAAAATTCAATCTTTATCAACGAGGTTGTCTTCAATTGGCCTAAATATGTTTGGACTGTCAATGACCAAGTGTGTATACGGTTGATATATTAATTAACAAAATCAAAAATTGAGATGAGTAATATTTTGAAATTTGGATTAGACTGATCGGATCAATGGTGAACTAATCGATTTGATTAGGTCTATAAAATCGTTATTTTAAAATCTATACTTAGAATCGATAAACTGATTGTGAACAGGTAAATTAGCTTAAATATTTTGTATAAAATAATTGAACAACAGAGTGTGGATCTTGAACTCAACTACCAAACTAATGAAAACACGGACTACCACCAAGGCACCAGTGCATCTTATGTTAAGAATTGACATTTTAATAGACATATTATATAAAGTTGTAATATTACTTAAATAAATTATTTGATTTAATATTTTATTTATTTATTTTAATATTTTGTTTGTTAAAATGTTACTTATCAACACTTTCTATATTAATAAAATAATATTTTTTATTTAAATAAATGTAAAGTGTATTTAAAATATTTTAAATTCTTAGAATTTATATGTATATGAGATTATTATTATATTTCAATTTGACTACAATTGAACTATTGAATTGTAAATTAGTTTTTGAACACTAGTTTAATAATCAATTCGGTTTTTAGACCCTTAGAGATGAGTGACTTAAATTATTGAGGAGGCAATGATCAATTTTTATAAATTACAAACTTAGTTCCTAGAAAAATAAGGAAATTATTTGCAACTTTATTATCCTTAGCAATGTTTTGAAAATCCATGAACCATGACCCATTCTATTGGCTACTACGGTCTAGTATGGATAACCGATATTTTAAAATCCATGATAAGAACTGATCAAACCGTCCAACCAATCACAGTTTGATTGCTTCACAAGTTTTGATAATTCAACTTAAAATGATCAAGGCGAAGGGTGCAAGATTCAAACCAAAGACTGCAAGAATGGATAATGCATATATATATATATATATATAGTGAGGGGATCTATTTACACTTAGTGCAAGTAAAGAGACTTACACTCAATTTCTTATCATTAAATTCATTTTAATTTAATAGTTCTAAATCATCTAATTAAATGATAAGAGAAAATAATAAATACTCACATTAAAAAAGATAAAGAATTAATAAATGTGATTTTAATGAAGAAATAAATTTTAGTTACTAAGACTATTTATTAACTTAAAAAATGATATAATATTGAATATAATTTATAATATTTTTGTTTTTATCTAGTATAGGTTATTTTTATTTAGTATAAAAAGTTGATAGTTAATATTTATTAACTTATTTTAAAATATAATAAATTAATACATTATATAAAAATAAAAATATAATAAATAGTTAATTATTTAATATAATTTATAATATTTTTGTTTTTATTTAGTTATAAGTTAATAAAGTATAACTAATTTTTTAAAATATATTTTAAAAATTATATTTTAAGAATCTTTGGAGTCATTACTTTATTATATTAATATGCCAGATAATTTTACAAGTACATGTCCAAACGCATTCATCACTTACAGAACTCCACTGTCACCAATAAACAAATGATTTGGATGCCTCTCTTTTTTAATTTGGTCATTTTTATATTTTGCTAATAAAAAAATATATTAGACGTAATTTGCTTTACTTTTAAGTATTAGTGAAAGATCTGAATCGAACATAACATTTAGTAAAAATGTTAATTCTTTGCCATTTGTTCATGATCGAGAAAAAAATGAGCATAATGCTCTCTGAGTAAATTAGTTTGAATCCTTTTATTTATTAAAATTCTTCATTTTTTTTAATTTGTTAAAATAAATACACTTTCAAACTTTTAAATGGTCTCCAAATAATTATAAATCATACATTGTCTACCCTATTTAATCCAATCCTTTCAAATTATTTTGATAATTTTCATTTAAACACGTCAGATGTAGTGTTTACTAAATATTTTTATTTAGTATAAAAGTTGATTGTTAATTTTTTTTAGCTAATTTTAAAATATAATAAATTAATACATTATATAAAAATAAAAATATTATAAATTATATTCAATATTATATCATTTTTAAGTTAATAAATATAATTAATAATTAAAATTTATTTCTTCATTAAAATCACATTTATTAATTCTCTATCCTTTTTAATGTGAGTATTTATTATTTTCTTTCATCATTTAATTAGATGATTTAAAACCATTAGATTAAAATGAATTTAATGGTAAGAGATTAGGTGTAAGTCTTTTTACTTACACTAGATGTAAATGGATTATCTCCCATATATATATATATATATATATATATATATTTAATATATATAAATTTTTATTATGAGATAAATTTTTAAAAAAGAGTAAATTTTGAGTATATAATCATATATGAAATGTCAAAATTAAAAGTTACTTAAAGATCATATGACTACTTAAAAAAATTATATGCATTTATATTCTAATCTTGATCATTCATGTAAGATCTAATGGTCAATATTCATTATTTTACCTCTTACAATAAACACTTCTCTCACCAGATACGATCATATATATATATATAATGTCTTCAAATTAATAAAAAAATTATTTATTATTTATTTTACATTTTACTTATTAAAATGTTACTTGTTAAAAATTTTCGTATTAATAAAATAAAATCTTTAATTTAAATAAATATATAAGGTAATTAAAATATCAAATTCTTGCAATTTATATATACATAAAAATTTAAAAAAATTGTTATTATTATTATTATTATACCTTGGTTCCATCACAGTTAAATTATTAAACCGTCAATCAATTCCTTCATTGATTCAATGATCGGTCTGTTTTCAGAACTGCATGGATTCTAACAACATCAAGACCTACCTAAGAACTAAGCCCCATTCATCTTCATCCCTAAATTTGTACCAGAAAAGAACACTTACTCAAGACTTTATCCCTTTATAGAAACCTAAAATCCACACTTCGAAGTTCCAATAGAAGCCCGTTACATAAACCCATACGAAATGACCTGAGAAAAAGCACCACAAATCCCAACTTGCACAACTCACACCCAGAAAAATCATGCCCCTAAATTTCCATACTTAGCCATTGAAGAACCACCAAACCTATCTCCATTCCATTTGATTATGCCATGCCAAGAAGTCAAGACCTTCCAATAACAACCAAGAACCACCAACAATCGCTGCTTAGTTGCTGAGTCCCACATCGCCCCGCCATCCTCAACCTGCCATAGCCCAAAAACCAGCACCCTAAGCTTCCACCAAGCCTTCACCATGAACCCCGTCGGGAGCCGCCTCTGTCCAATCACCACAATATTCTTCTAAAATGGACTATAACAATTGTAGTTTTGTTTGATTCTCCTTCAAATCTAAGGATGGAATCCTTCTCACATCTATCTTTAAAACAATAGCTATCATTTTCATTGAATAGTAAGATTATCCTGCTAATTTTACAAATGAAATATAAAGAGTTGCTAGCTTATGCTTTAGTTGTGCTTGACATGTGGTGGTTGAGAAATTAAGTGTGTAGGATAGTAATTTCACTCTATCCGAGAGTATAGGAGATTGACTAAAACAATAATCCTCTTCTATTGAATAATATCAATGTCACTTGAGCAATAGCTTAGGTGGTAACTTGACTCTCTAGTCTCCAACAAAGGTGAGGAACTATATTAAAATCTTCCTTCCTTTAGCAGCGAATGCTAGCTTCCTAAAAAGTATTAAACAAACTGATACAAGAACCTAAGAACAAAAGAACCTTTATTTTTGAACTCATCGAGTGGCTCATAGTTAGAAATTTGTAGAAAATGGACCAACCCGTCATCATTCCCGACTCCGGCCTTCAACCCACTAAAATGCGGGGCGGATGATTAAGCCCGTTTTAAAAATGATTGAAAAAAGCTAACTCCACTTTAAAAAGCGGGTTGACGGGTCATGCGGATTACCACGATAAAAGATAAAATGAAAAAAGTAGATGAGTTACGGGTCAATCGACTTTAACTCATCTAAAAATAAAAAAAAAAATATATAAAAAATCAATAAATACTATAAAAAAATAATAAATAATAATGGTAAAAAATTACAAACTACATATCTAAAATATAATTTTTAAAATAATATTATTAAATATTCAAACATAAATTATATAACATAAAAAAATTTTATTTATAGTATTATTTATTATTTTTTAAAATAAAAAAAGAGTCAATCCACTTGGACTAATTGCTTGCGCCTCACTTAACCATGCGGGATTAAGCGGAGGTTATGCGAGTTGAAAAAAAAATTTAAGTTCAAAGATTGAACTCAACCCGTAAAAAAATGACGGGTTAGTGGGTTAACCCGACGAATTAAACCCGTTTTGTCAGCTCTACTCATAATAAACCTTTTTTATACTTTACAAAAAAAGGAGTTTATGGTCTACTACTTTAGTTAGAAATCATAAAGAGAAAAATGCGTGGTTGGATAAATTTATTTTGTATTCAAAACAATTTATAATCGAAAGTTTATAAAAAGAGCTTTTAAAAGAAAAGCGATTATTTCTTTAAAAATAAACATTATCAAACATGCTAGAAGTGTGACAGCTTAATTTGAACATTTCAGAATAAGACATGAGGCTAAAGATGAAACTAATAAATTAATAATGGCTTTAAATTTAACTATGACTGAACGTCAGGTATAGTGTACAATGATATCTACAACATAGAAAAATTTAATAGATGAATGGTAGTTCCTATTTTAGTTGTTCTTAGTTTGCAGGTAAAGTGCCCGTTTGGTTTGTAAAATATATTCCTAGGCCAACAAATGTTGTTACCCACAATTTTGCGAAGTGGACTATGATTTCTTCTGCTTCTGGGGTTGTATAGATGTGAGATGCCACTAGTTTTGGTGAAGCTTGCGTTGTGTAACCCTTTCAATCAACAAAATACTTGATGTAAAGATTGTGTTTGGAATGAATTAAAATGAGAAATGATTTGATTTGATTTGATTTGATTTGAATTGAATTGATTTAGAAATCAAATTTTATATTTGGAGCTTTTAAAAAAAAATAGGAATTGAATTGATTTAGAAATTAAATTTTGTGTTTGGAATTCATTAAAATGAGAATTGATTTGATTTGGTTTTATTATTTTACATTTTAACCCTTATAAGAGGTGATTAGAGATAATTATTAAGGGTAAAATAGTCTATTCATTTCAAATTAAATCAAATCCTACCAAATCCTATCAAATTTAATGAAATTTTTAAAACAAAATGATTGAAATCCATGAAATTTTAAAAATTAAATTATTTTTTATTTTTTAATATTTCAAACATAAGATTTAATTAAATTTGATTTACAAATCAAATCATTTCTTATTATTTTACATTCCAAACACACTCTAAAAGAAAATTGAGAGCCACACAAAATGAAAGTGCTGCTTTGTGGGCATGACCTCTTCTTGAGATCCAGATTGTCTTGTTTTTGGTTTAGGTTTTGGTTTCATTCAAGAGTTTTCTTCTTCTCTCTTGCTTGATTATGATAAAGATATTTAAACGGTTGTTCAATTCTAACACGAAACTTAATTTCATAGGAATTCATGTTGCGAACATCATAAATTGTCTTTTTCTTCTTCTTTTTTATAAACTATTGTCTTTTTCTTTTACTCCAGTGAAGTTGAGCGAAAGAAAAAAAAATTATATGAATAATATTTTAGAAAATTATAAATGTATGAAATTATTAAGTTACATTTAAATTTACAAACAAAATTTTCATATGATATTATGTAAATTTAAAATTAGATAATAAAAAATTAAAAAAAAACACTTAAAGTGGAGGTTCAGGGTTCGATTCCCTCAATTCCCTTTTCCCTTCCCGAAATTCCCATATCGCAAAAAACCAACTCTCCTTACTAATTATGACAAACAAATAAATAAATATAAATCTAATATATGTAAAATATTAATCGAAGAGCACAAATCTAGAGCCAATGGTATCCGATGCAAATAACACGGTAATAATGGGAGAGAATTCTTGAGAGGGTCCCAGTGGCATCAATAACTGAAATATTGCATTGCATGCAACCAAATGTTCGTATTTTAAATTCTATCCAGTTTATAATTTGATTTTAAAAAAAAATTTGTTAACAAGTGTCTTAAGAATATTTATTAAAGAATTTAAAATATAAAATTTAAATAAAAAATATTTTTTTAAATATTATTATATTAAATGCATTACTTTCATTTAAAATTTTATATTTTTATTTTTTAACAAGTGTTTAAAATAAAATAAAAATTAAATATAAAATATTCTTGAAAAAGGTTAACTTAAATTCATAATGAAGGGAAAGATAATCACGAGCAAAGAGTAACAACAATGTAAAATGATGCAAGAAGATAAAAGGAGTGCTATAAAGGTCTAATCCATGGAATTAGGATCATTAGTTAAATTTTTATTTTAGGATATGAGTTGACAAGTCTAATATAAAAAGGTTTCGTGACCTAATACAAATAAGCCTTGTAAACTCTTACAATACATCAAAGACTTAACATTCATCCATTGTATTAATAGTTTTTTTTTTTATACACCATTGTAATAATTTGCATAATATTTAAAAAATTCATTTTAATAATTTAGATATTTATTATCTATTTTGTCATCTTCCACTAAAACATGATAATTGTCACAACAAAAATGGTGAATTCCATTTTGTCGTATCTTTCGCAATGCCATGATAATAATCGTCCCAAGAAAAAGTGAGAAGAAGAAGGAAAGAACAGAAGAGGGCTACGTGGTACTTGTTAGCTGATGAGTGCACTCGTAAGTCGAAAAAAACCCCAATCATAGAGAGACAGGTGTCAAGATCGTATTAGCTACATCCATTTACAACATTCTCGGAAGCCATATAATAAAATCTTAAATATCGCACTTGATTGGCCCCTACTTTCCCTTTCTTTCCTCCAATGGCTCGCCACTCACTCTTGGCTCTCCTCCTCTTCTCCGCCGCCGTAGCAACCGCCGTATACTCCGAGCGGATCGACGATGCCGAAGACCTTCTGATCCGTCAAGTGGTGGCGGACGCGGAGGATCACTTGCTCAATGCCGAGCACCACTTCTCCACCTTCAAGACCAAGTTCGGCAAGACCTACCCTACAAAGGAGGAGCACGACTATCGCTTCGGTGTCTTCAAGAACAACTTGCTCCGTGCCAAGTCGCACCAGAAGCTAGATCCCTCCGCCGTCCACGGCGTCACTAAGTTCTCCGATCTTACTCCCTCGGAATTCCGCCGCCAGTTCCTCGGCCTTAAGCGGCCTCTTCATCTTCCCGCGGACGCTCGCAAGGCTCCGATCCTCCCTACCAACGATCTCCCTACAGATTTTGATTGGCGTGATCATGGAGCCGTTACTCACGTTAAGGACCAGGCATGTATATATGCATATAATATAATATAAATAAATTTATTTATTGACGATTTTTTTTTTTGGGTGTGTGCTAAGCGTTGATCTTGTTTTGTATTTCTAACTTTGTTTATGGGGAAATTAGAGCGATTAAATTTATGGTGATTAATGAACAGGGCTCGTGTGGATCATGTTGGTCGTTTAGCACCACAGGAGCGTTGGAAGGAGCTCATTTTCTGACGACTGGCGAGCTAGTGAGCCTTAGTGAGCAACAGCTTGTGGATTGTGATCATGAGGTTAGTCTTTCCTATCTTGACTTTGTGGATCTGTTTATAAAACTTCAACTATTAGATTTTGCTGAGAAATTATTGAAGTATGTTCCACTTGGGAGTTGAGATTGCTGATTGTCTTGATAAACTCACCAATTTGTCTTTCATATGCTTACAAACTTATAGGCTTATAGCATAATTTCTGTGCATGGTAAACCACAGGATTCAATCATGGTTATGATATCTTATTATATATTGAAGACATGATGTACATAATGTACTCTTTTTTGAGAAATTGAACATAAGTTTCATAGGAAGACAGTAAAATTTATCTTCTTCGTGATCTGGTATAGCATTTGTAAAAACATCATGAATTAACGTTTATAAATTTACCAGTGTGATCCAGAAGAGTATGGAGCATGTGACGCAGGCTGTGATGGTGGGTTGATGAACACTGCATTCGAGTACACATTCAAGGTTGGTGGACTAGAGCGAGAAGAGGACTATCCTTACACTGGAAGAGATCGTGGCCCCTGCAAATTT
The DNA here is from genome assembly GCA_029884595.1 of Ormosia semicastrata. Taxonomy (NCBI): domain Eukaryota; kingdom Viridiplantae; phylum Streptophyta; class Magnoliopsida; order Fabales; family Fabaceae; genus Ormosia; species Ormosia semicastrata. The sequence goes on along the minus strand of JAQQTO010000046.1, from coordinate 6,140,641 downwards.
GACAAAAGCAAAATTGCTGCTTCCGTATCCAATTTCAGCGTGGTTTCCCTCGATGAAGATCAAATTGCTGCAAATCTGGTGAAGAACGGCCCTCTTGCAGGTACCTCATTTTTTTCTGTAGACAACAGGCTTGGCTCCCTAACATCCCTACCCCTCAGAAGGAATTAAACAAATATCTATAGGATTATTTGATCATCTCACTTTTTCAAAGAACAAGATAGATTGAATTGCCAATTGGAGAAAATACTGACTTTTGCTTTGCATGGCACAGTTGGTATCAATGCAGTTTATATGCAGACATATATAGGTGGCGTCTCATGCCCATACATCTGTGGCAAGCATTTGGATCATGGGGTTCTTCTAGTGGGCTATGGTGCTGGTGGTTATGCTCCCATTCGGTTTAAAGAAAAGCCTTACTGGATCATAAAGAACTCATGGGGGGAGAGCTGGGGAGAGAACGGATATTACAAGATCTGCAGAGGTCACAATGTATGTGGGGTGGATTCCATGGTCTCAACCGTAGCTGCTTTACATAGATTTAACCATTAAATATAAGGATGCCTTATCGTGGTTGTGGTACTATACTACTGAAGTTTGTGTAAATAATGTGTAATGTACTGTTATGGAGAAGGAAACTGCTTCGCCCTTGTTTATGTATCATGTAATTCTGTAAATTCTATATGCTACCGTCTTGCTACAAATTGTTATCAGAGCAGCTATATATAGTTATGGCGAGTATGAAATAGGCTTGGAAAGATTTCAGTATTAAATAATATTGCCTTATACTATAACTCACTGTAACTTGACCGGAAACCTGCTAAAGGGGATCAAGTGAGATTCAGGAGAGCCTGTACGTCAGTAGGACAACGTACTGAATGTCTCACAATGTTAGTAATAAATAGTCTAACAATAATTTGAATTAGCGAGTCAAAACAATTATATAAAAAACAGGTATAAACTTACATTTTCAGAAGCACTTTATAGTATACGCAACTTAACAGTGCTGTCATTTACGTTCAATGCTTTCGGTACAACGGAAATACACCTCAAATTGTAGTTACCAATTAGATCAGCCAATGGCCAACAAACAGAAATGATGGATATTCTATTGTTTCAGCGCTCTTGTTACAACAGACAGTTGACAACATGAATACATGATATAACTACAAACTGGGTGACATGTAGGGATAACTTCTTATACAAGACATGCCAGGCTCTAGGGGTAAAATTGACATATTTCTATACATACTATCGGGTATTTGGCAACTACAGTTCATCCTCGTCAGCAAGGAATGCAAATGAAAATGGGTAGAACTTGTAACCATCTCCCTCATAAAATTTATTCTGGAACTCTACCCAGTGAAGTCTCAAAGCATGCAAGAAAGCACTTAGAGTTTCCATTAACAGTAACACACCAACAGTTGCACTTATAAAAACAATAATGCCAACAATGAGAACAATGGTGTTGTTAAACCTGCATCAGTCACACAAACATAAAGGGTTTTTAAGATGTCAAACATCTTTCTTAACAGCCCACAGCTTACATAACACAATTAAAAGAACTTACCCCCAGGCCAGAAGTAGAACTTTGTCATAGAAAACACTTGACAACTCTGAATGAGCTAGACTGAACATGACCAAAAACCAAAGAAGAAATCAAAATGAAAGGGTATCATGCATTTAGAGATGCATTTCTAATAGGAAAGAGATATAACTTCAAGGCTCATCCATAGAAGTTAGGAATAAACATCTTGTGGAACAAGTAGCTGCAACTAATGCATCGGCGGCAATAAGCCATAGCAATTTTTAACTTTTTATGTCACTTAACTACCCTGAATAGAATTTCCAAACAACCAAACCTTGAAAGAACAAAATAAAAGGCAGAATCGTGAAACTTGCTGAGACAAAGGACAAGACATCAGTGTCAAGGTTTCTTCTTCAAAGCGGATGATCATTTTTTTATGAACGCTATTATACAAACATGCCAATACTGGGCCATGCCTGGATATGTGGACCTAGTCAAGATGAAAAAGTGCTTTTGGTTGGGTTTTCTGACTGGTAAGTTTGCAGATGTTTGCTCATTGATTTTCATCAAGTGGCTAGATATAGGTTTTGCTGTGTCTTTCATGGATTCTTTCATATTTTAATAATACAGAAGTTTCTGACATTGATACAATGCCATGCCTAATTTTACTAGATTCAGCAACTGGCCAACCATAAATGGCTTGATCCAATCAAACCTAGTCACACTGCATTCATTTCATGAGGTCACTAAAGTCATATGATAATAAGTTAATGGTTCCTAGTAACACATCTAATTTTTCAATATATTCCCTCTACATGCAAATTCATTTTGTGTGTTCCATTCCTAAGGACTTGACAGAATTCCAAAGTCCATTGGACCTTCACTGATTCATAGTTCACATCATCCATGAATTGCAATTTATCAATGTAACGACGCTGGTGTTAGAGGAGGGATAAGGTTGGAAATAAATTTTCTTATAGGGGGTATTTTGATTATTTGGCCTATATGTGTTAAAAAAAAAGGAAATCAAAGATTTAAAACGGAGGAAGAACGAGAAACAGAGACGTTTCTCGTCCTCTGTTTCTCGTCTCTTCCCTTTTCTCCACCAAATTTTTATCTTTTCCTTATTTTAGCACCAAATCCTTGTATCCATTTGCACCAAGAGCTTGAGGTAAGTTTCTACTGTTTTATTCTTGTTTGCTTTGTACCAAATCTCATTTCCCTCAAACTTTGTTATCACAAATAAAATAGTAGATGAGCGTATTTTGGGGCTTTGAAGTAGAAATCTAAGAACGTGGAAGGTTGGTTCTAGTAAGTGGTAATGGGAAAGTCATATATTGATTTTTTTTCTTCTCTCATGAGATTCTTGAAAAACCCTAAGCCCTAAAATTAGGGATTTTAACTAATCTCTTTACCCCTTTGTTAGTTCGACTCTAAATAAAATTCCTAGAGCTTTATCAATTGTAAATTTGTAATTATAGTGTAGTTATTTTATTTATTCATGGTATTTATGTTCTAAATTCCTAATAGTTAGTGGGTAACTTTACATTTATCTTGACTTGTCAAAATGCTTGTTTATGGTCAGATTCAGTGGGCATTACATCGTAGGAACCGATTGAGTTAGTTCTTCATATTGTGAGTGGATAATTTACACTGTGATATATGTTGAAATTTAGACTTCTCGGCATGTATTTATATTTATTCTAATAATTTTGGTTATAGCCTCAAACTTTATTTTATGGGGAAACAAAACCTTTCAGTTAATCTTGGATAATTGTGAATCTTGGTTATAAGGATTGAGCTATACATATTGAGTGTTAAAATTCCACCTGTCGTGGCGAAGAGATATAACGGCGAGTGTTCCGCCTGCCGTGGCGAAGAGATATAACGACGAATGTTCCGCCTGCCGTGGCGAAGAGATGTAACGACTATTGTGTATAAAATGAATGTAGAGATTTTGTTTTAAGATCTGAGAGGAGATTTGATAAGTATAGTTGAATTCCTTTACGATTGTAAATTTATTACTGGAAAGGAAAATATGTGACAAGATTTTATTTATCGGCCTCATTTATTTGATTTTTGTGTATTGAGTTATCTTACAAAGATTAAATGTTTTTGACTCTTACTTGATTCCCTTTCTTGTTCATTTTTTATATGCCCTCACTGAGTCTATGTGACTCATCCCTTTCTTTCTTTTTCCCCCTTCAAATTTGCAGGCTGTTGAGTAGGGGATTCTTGGGATTTGCTATTCTGCCCAGGAATATTTGTATTTTGTTTGGCCTTCATTGTCGTTCTTTGGCTAGTGTTACACCGTCGACTCCAAAGATTTTTGCAACTATAGAAGATAATGTTTATTTCCTTCTTTTGATGTATATATATGTAAACGTAAAGTCTTGATATATTCCTTCTATATAACTGGCTCATCTTGTTCTTAGGATTGATACTAGATTGCTTATGTTAGTGATAAATATGGATATATATTGCTGACCAGGTCTAAATGAACTATGTGGTTTGTTCAATTTTTAGAGGAAACTCTGTCAGATATTTAATGGTCCTAATTTACATTACAAATTATTTTCTTTAGTTGAGATTGTATGGTTAGGCTTGCCAAGCTAGTTGAATGCTGAGTATCACTAGTTTGTGCACCGGTCATGGCCTAAGATGAGTCGTGACAATCAAAGTCTAAATTGTATTCCAAACTGAACCATCACCTACCATACTTGAAGCATGCCCATATCCATGTTGAATTTTAATTCACCATAACCAAAATTCACGCAATGGCATCAAACTTTTTCAACTACGTACCTGAGGGCCCATAATCGTAGATATGAAGCTGTATTAGACACAGCTCCAAGCACAAATTCTATCGTATGTATAAGTTGGTGCACAAAAACCTCGCTGAACTCGAACTCCTCATGGTCATGGGGAATACTATGTGACTCTGATTCAAGAGGGTCGTCCGTGCTGTAGAGCAAAGAGTAAGATTGACCTTGATGCCTCTGAGAAAGCATGATAATAAAAATTAGAATGGGGTTTAATAAGAAGAAATAAAACCAAAAAAAAAAAATCAAAATAATAGTTTAGAGTATACTTCTTGGTGTTGCTTCTTCAGGAGAAAGGGCTTTGGGAATAACATCCATGGTACAGAGACAAGTGCCAACAGTAGTAACGCAAGCTAGCAGCAATGAAACAGTGGACCGTTAAGATGTGGCATCTGTTTAGTATAACTAAACAAATCTCAATCCATTTGAAATTTCTTACTTGAAGGAACTTTTGGCCAACAAAGAGCTGGTTTTCACCCAAATCATCAGTTGGACTTAGGAACATGTATATCATCACATGATACAGGTCAGCCTGTGATCCAGTGCACCATTTAACAATTATGAGGAGTGAAAGGTAGCCAAAAAGGCTGTTTAAGAATATCATCTGGGGAACAAACTGGTACCTGAAACAACATCGTAAATCAAACAGTGAACACTACACAGATAACCAACAGACCACATTCAACTAAAGCAGTTTTTCGCTATTACCAGATATTTATGTTGTTTTCAAAGTATGTTGCATTATAGTAACTCAATATGATTCCAAGATTCATCTGGGATACTCCCAGTAGGATTGACATCTTCATCTTCAAAGAGTTAAGAAATGGCAGTTCACTCCGAGTACCATGCCATTTAGGATCCACACCAAATGGATAAGTGCCACGCACTTTTATTAAACCTGTTGTAGAAGCATCCCTGAAAAAGTAATAATAAAAACTACACATATATATAATGTGACCAATTAGCATCAGAGAAAATAAAAATGTTGAATAAACTGTACTCATAACCACCTGCATGAAGGATCACGGCATCCATAGGCAGATGGTCCAAATAGTTCAAATGGAACAGAGAAGAATTCATTATATATCAACCCGGTGAAGATTGAGAAGAGTGCCATCATCATAATAACATAGCGTCCACCAAAAGCCATTTCTATTATGTCTCCAAGTTTCTGCCATTAACATCAAACAAAACTGATGCAAGCATACAAAAAGAGGATGCATTCAGCATGAATACAAAAGCCCATGAGTTAAGTACCTGACTAGAAAATTTTTTCTCTCTGATTATGAAATACAAAGCCGCCAGCAATAAGCATATTCCATGCCCCCAATCACCAAACATTACAGCAAAAAGGAATGGAAACGTGATGACTGTGTATACACCGGGATTTGCCTCCTGGTACTTGGCAACTCTGTCAAGCATTAAAAATTGATTATTTGAGTTCTAGGTAGACAATCAATACATCAAGAAGCAAATAAGAAACTTGTTGACAATAGAACATAAAATCCACTGAGATAAGTTATATGATAAGGCATAAGATTGAAGGGATGAAGAGAGACAGCAAGAAAAGTATTCTGTCCTAAAGTGCAAGTCCGTTCAAAATGACCTACTTGGGAGGAGAAAAAGGAACGAATTTTGGACTGAACATGCTAAGCTCTATGTAACTTACCCATAGGCATCTACAATTTCTTGAAAAGGACAAGTAAATTTGTTTGTGCAAAAATAGGTAGGCGGTGATTCCTTTGTCTGTAAAACCTGAAATATCGCCCCAACTTGAGAGTTACAGTCCAGAGTTGCCCGCTGCAATACTTCGTGAATCTGCCAAGTTTGAATTCAAATTAGTTAGCTATGACGGCCAGTAAAAATTCGCAGTGCATATAAGTTTATGCACATCATGTCAGTAATTAAATTCACAGTTCAAGAACAAACCTGACTTGTTGCAAAAACTGGACACCAACCTTCTGCAAGAAGACATTTCTTTGTCACATTAATGCTAAGCATATTTAGAGTGTGATAAATGGATTTTTCCTTCTTCAACTATCAATTAAAATTTAAGAAAAGAAATGTCAGTATCGGAATGAAAATTAATTGCAGAAGCTTAGCAGCAAAACTGAAAATATAAACATATATACACAACGACTATGTAAGTCTTTTAAGAAATAATCCTTAGAAATACTAATTTAAAACTGTCAAACAAACCAGAAGGCTCCACTGCTCATAGTGATATCCAATTGTCTGCAACAGAGTGCTCCAGTGAAGCAATCCTACATCAATGGTAGTCTTCAATTCTGAAAGTCTTCCTGACACCTAGCAAGTTCAGAATATGCAATAATTAATTTCGGTGGCTTGTCCGCAATCAGACTATGATGAGCAGGTGCTATGGGAAAAATAGGCCAAGTATTGTGCGGAACATGGAAGAAGCTCATATCATAAGGTCCTGAATCTTGTATATGGTGAATATCTTTTTCAAACAAAAACATGGGATTGATTCAATATTTTTGTAATAACTTCTATTAAGTTAATTAACTTTATCCTAAACTTCTGGGCTTTACAGTTACACAAGTTTTTTCCTTCACCACATAATATAGACACATTTTCCCTTTGAGTCACAGAATGTCATTTGGAAACCAAGCAGGAACTACAAACACAAAACGGATTAAGTGCACTTCTCTGTAGGAAAAAATGACTCACTTAAGTCATTGTGGAAACACTGTTGAACATGGATAAGAAAAACAAGAAAATTTCAGCAGGAAAACAACACTGAACAATAGTTTTACAGAAATTAAGAAAGAATAATAAAGATGTAAAACAGACATCTGAAATGTCCAAACTACATAGTAAATATGCAGTTCTTATTAGTACTTAACAAGAAATGCTCAAGATGCAGCAGTATGAAGCATTTAGTTAACAACAATTGAAAGCTACGCAGAAACCTAAAAGTAAATTAGTGTACCTCTGTTATCATCTGAAATTGTTTACCCAAGTCATCTGAGAAAGGATAACGATTTGCTCCAAAAGCATCACATATTTTCAGAATTTTACTTTTAACTCTCTCTCCAGAATAAAAGACAACAAATACATTTTTATCAACCTGTAAAAAGGCAGGTTATGAGTTTATTAACCAAAATGATTAGGAAAGCTAAAGGACCAGTAACAATAGAAGAGTAACTTGTCAGAAGAAGAAACAATTATAGATAGAAATATGTCAAAGCAGCATCTTCATTCATTTCTGAAAGTTTGGAGCTTTCTAATAGCAAATGATAAAAGGGGGAAGTGTGATGATCTAGTAGGCAAACTATACATCTGAACTTCTGCAAGAGGTTAAAGATTTAAGTTTAAGACTTTAGAATAACCTTCTCTCCTGACAAAGGATCTAGAACAGGATGTTCAACCACAGCTTGCTTCAGAAACACATTTCCCCTAGTAGCACGAAATAAAATTCTTTCAAAAGGAATTGATTTTTCTCTAGGAACAAGACCACTGATAAACCCCAGCTTAATCTGCTTTAACGGATATATTGTCGTCTCCTACAGAACATAAATTTGCTAAGCATAATCAACAGGAGAAATAGACCAAAACTGTAAAATAATAAACAGAAACTACAAAGCTGTAGCGTGTACTTGTTCCAGTAATAATGGGCTGTCAATTGACCCTTCAATAGTTGTCTGAACTTCAAGCTCTCTCTGGTGAGCTACAGCACTGTTTTGTGCTGAAGAGAAAAACTCACCAACCTGAAATGATAAAACAAAAAATGCATAATTACTTTGACTTCAGTAGCCTTATACAACCAAGTTATATGATCAGATACATCACACAAGCCTAAGAATATGTTTGCATCTGTACTAACAACATGTATATAATTAGACAGAGAAATCGTAAGATACAACCAAGAAAATGCTTATGCACTATTAGTTAAACACAAACAAAATTAACAGAAAAGTAAACCTAAATATCAGATGTGATAATGGCAATTGTGGCAATGTTGAGCTTAGCAAACCATACCTTCTCCAGAACAAGCTTATACTCTAATAGCTCATTGTAAGTGTGTTGCAACTTCTCATTATTGGCATTAATCTCGAGTAGCTCAGCTTCAAGTTCTCGAAGTTTAACCTAGCCATGAAGAAAAGTTACATTACATGGTACTGCATTCTTAAACAGAAGAATGGGTGATAATAATTTCATAGCACGTAACAACCTCCAAACTTTCCAGATCAACATCACTGTCTCTTGTTGACCGCGTTGAGGGTGATACACCTGCCTTTGTCATTTGTTCCTTAAATAACCGTAGCGTACGTGCCATTTCCCCACATCTTTTAATCTATACATGGTAAAATGGTGATAAGTTTTCCAGTCTAGTAAATCAATTCTATAAAATGTGACATAGTAGAATATGCTGGTAGCCTGTTACTAATTTTTGCACTCTTAAACATACGAGGAGCATCCAAAGATGGGATTTACTTAGCAACATTGACATGTTCAATGTTGCATGAAAAACCAAAATTGATCCTGCAGCTAAAAGTTGCCTAAAAGCCCAGATGCAATTTGTCACTGAGCCTCGCCAATACCTCTGGCCAGAAAAAGTAATACAGAACGGTCTCATTATATCCATTAGGATCACCTAGACTCCTAGATATATTTGCTTGAAGGAGTTCTCTATTGTGTGTAAGATATCATCATAAGAAATCAATTTTTCAACCTAGGTTCACGAGCACAGAACATTAAAGATCTAAAACATTCTTCCTGAGATGGAAACAAGAACAGATCCTTATGTGTTTTCAACAAACTATGAATTGTAAAAACTAAAAACTGATTGCAGTAAACTGAAACCTGAAACAGCAAAACAACAGCATGTAATGGGTGCAGCATGTGTGTGCCTGTGCATGCGTAACAACAAAAATGAAAAATCTCAATAAGGCCATGCACATAATGACATAATGCATGGACACCCGAAATTATTTAGCAGTTCATCTAGATCTCCAGGCATTAGAGAGTTTCAACCTCATCAAGGACACAACTCATAAGCGCATAGGTGTTTTTTAAGAAGAATAAAGATGCAACGTAAACGCAACTAGGCAGAGAGAGATGTGATATGCACCTGAGCAGCGTATGTCCTTTGGAATGGGCTTTTATCTGCATTAACCTGGAAAATTGATATAAACACGATTTATCAGTGTATGAAATAAATAACATTCAAACAGCACACCAAAAACAAAATTCGATGAAGACATCGAAACAATGTGAGTCAGAGCATAATGAGTCCAAGCATGAATTCGGTTCACAAAATCAAGATTCGTGAAAAGGATTATAATAACAATAGAAAATTCTACCAGAAACCTAAATAGAAAGAGCAATGCAGGTTTCAGAGTAAAAGAATCCAAAAGGAGAGCAATGAGAATTGGAAATGAGGCATACATCTTTGAATTGGAAGAGGCCGAGATCGCCAAGGTAAGAGATGGATCGATGCGCAGATTCAAGTGGAATGATCAATTGAACCAGTTGCATAGGCTCCGATCGTAGAAGATCCATCGTGGGAAAACAACCTTCAGTCCCCATCTGGATTTCCAAAATGCATAAGCACGGAATGAATGCCTGTGATGTGAATGAATATTCTTTTGGTTTATATTTGTCTTTTTGAAAGGAGTTCGTTTACATTTACCTCACCAAATCAAATGTTGCCGCTACTTCCATCCCGCGGTTTATAATGCTTCCGTTTCGTCCTAACACTCACGCGCGCATGTGAATGTGACCATACAACAAACAATACGATAAATTATTTGTTAACAACTTTTTATCGTTCTTACTCAATGAATCAACGTTGCGTGGAGTCGCGGACCATGTGTATAATGTATCAAACTATTATATTCTTTCATTAAATAATAATTTATATATATTTTTTTCATATTTTATTTAATATTATTTATTATACATATTTTTTTTTATTTTCTTTCACTCCTCAATCACATCCTTTAAAAAAATGTGAATAATATTTATATTTTTTTTAAAGATATAAAATAATTATTTTTCATAATGTATATCTTAAAAAACACATTTATACATGTTGATCTGAATATTTGGATAAAAAGTTCCTATTTGAGAATTTTATGTAATAAACTAGTGAATCTCTCATCCATTAAACGAATTCTTTTAAATTCATCTAAATTAAATATATATATATATATATATAATTGAAAAGGAGTGAAAGAAATATACAATAGGCAACAATTACTTACCAAAAATAGAACATCTGACTATAAAGGATAATTATATATAAATGTGATCTTTTATCTCTTTTTGGTGTTCTCTCATGTCTTGTGATATTTTGGTTTTTCTTTTGGTGTTTTGCTGATAGGGATCAGCACTTAGAATCTTTCAAGAGCTGCCCTGTCTGTTTTAATTATTATTTTTCTTACTTTTGTAAATTTTTTTAATGATTTTATCATACATCTTTCATATTTGTTTTTTTGGGACAAATATGAAGATGTTGACTTTGAGTATTTCTGATCTGTGTTATGTCTATTTCTCAATAACTCTAGTGCGATAGGAAAAACAAAAGATTGAAACTCTTGAGCATAGAGCAAAAAAAAACTTTGATAGGAGCAATATCAAGACTCGGTAGAAAAGATTTATGCAACTTAACTCTTTCTTATCTCTCCCTTAGTTTTTATTGTTAGGATTTTATGAGATTTTGTATGTCTTTTCTTTTTTTTACTTTGTGTAAAACATATATTCTAATTATGTTGTCCTTTTTTAATTCGTGGAAGTTATCTTGAGTATCCCAATTGGGTCATTTTTTGAAAATAATGTATTCTAGTAAAAGAAATACTATCATTTTATAAAAAAAGTAATAAATTGTTATTTTGGGGCAAAAAGGGCAATTAAATATAGGATGAGTCTCTACTAATATAAATGAATTTTAAAATTTTTTAAATTGAAGTGTGAATTTTAGTGTGCATTTTATTATTTTATAATGAAAAAGTTTAACCTCTTAATCACCTTTCTATATAATTCATTCTTATATAATAAAAAAGAGTATTTTTTTAAAGTGACTTAATTTCTTAAACTACTTTTTTAAGAATGACACTTAACTTGTGTTTTTAATTTTAAACTCAAATTATTTTTTTAATTAATGATGTATATCTCCTTTTTTAAATATTTTTTTCTTTTAATTCACATTTTTTAGATTTTATCTAAATAAATTAATTGTGCATTTTTTTATAACTTTAAATATTTTATTTTAATATATATTTATTTAGATTTTATCTAAATTTAAAAATTTGTGTAATATACGAAATAGTTGCTAGTTTATAGTTTGAAAATTTAATGCCGTAGAAACGTTACAAGAATACCTTAATAATTTTTTCAACTAACAATGAAAAGAACATTGTAAAATCCTTTTAAATATGCCGTATACGGCACTATCACCTCTCTGTATGTATTGAGTAGCTGAAAGAGACGTCTTCCTGGACACAACTACATTCTTTACGAAAAAAATATTTATAATAACTAAATTACTTATGTTAACTATAAACTAGGGTATTGTCTAATATACATCCTCTTTAAAAAAAAATTATATGATACATCACCAAAAATTTAATAATGATTTATTAATTTATTTATAAAAAAATTAAGTATTCAAACATAAATTATATAACATCAAAAAATTATAGTATTAGAAAACTTGCTAAGTAAGTTTTCTTTTCTTTTTTGAACCCAACCCGTTTTTTTTTTTTTTTTTAGGTTTTTTTACAAAAAAATATTTACTAAATTACTTATGTTAACTATAAACTAGGGAGGTGTCTAATATACATCCTTTTTAAAAAGTGTATGGTACATCACCAAATTTAAATTATTAATTTATTTATAAAAAAAATAATGACTTAAATTAATTATAAAAAACTTTAAGCAATTTTTTTTTTAGGTTTTCTTTTTTTTAGGTTTTTTTAAGTTTTTTTTTACATACTACCACCATTATCATTCCATGATAATTGTATAATTATATAAATATTATCGCTTAAAATTTATAAGATTTTTCAACAAACACATTTATAGTTTTAGGAAAATCGATCACCTCCAATTTTTTTTTGGCTATATAACTCGTATAAATATTATCGCTAAAATTTATAAGATTTTTCAACAAACACAGTTATAGTTTTAGGAAAAAAATAATTTTTTAAAAAAATATTATCTTGTATAAATATTATCAGTTGAACATTGGTAATATTTTTTATATCGCTTAAAATCGATAATATTATCGCTAAAAAATATATACAATTTTCAGTATGCACAATTATTTATGAAAAAATATAAAGATCGATATAATTTTAATCGATATTATTTACACAATTGTGTAATTTTAAAAAATGAACAATAGTCACCAGAGGTGATCGGTGGCCAAGAGAAGTACGGCATGGTGGTGCCAAAGTGGTGCAAGAAAGGTGTCGATGGCGATGGTGGTTAATGGTGGCAGGTGGTGGTGGTAATGGTAGCCTGAAAAAAAAACATAAAACAACAAAAAAAACAATCTAAAAAAAGGCAACCTGTAAAACAAAAGAATCTACTGTTAAAGGTAAAATGCAGGGTATATGGTACACCCAAACTTGATAAGGTGCACAATAACACCCACCATAAACTAGTTACTTGTCATATATCAGGGGGAGGAGGTCCTCCATGTTTATCAACAACCACCTGATGGGGTGTGGTAGGAGTGTTCAGATCCAAATCAATAAAAAAAAAACCAAAAATCGATTCAAAAAAATTGAAAACCAACAAAAACTGAAATGGATTGGATTGATTTGGATGAAATTTTTGAAGAACTGATCGGTTCGGTTCGATTTTCGGTTCAATTTTATGAAACTGATCCAAACCGATTTTATACTTAAAATTACCTAAATATCCCTAACTAATAATATCCCCCCATTGGCCCATTCCCCTCACTTCAGCACAGACGTGACTCACGTGAGTGTGAGACACACTTCCCCTTCCCTTAAATCCCCTAACCCTAAGTCCCTAACTCCTCTGATACAAACCTGCCACTTCCAATCCTAACATCCTCCCTGCCGCTTCCAATCCGCGACGTCGCACCCCTCGCCTCCGGCCCAACCGTCAATTCCGTCCCAGTAACTCAGTAAGTCTTCTTCTCAACAGATCAACCATTTGTGCTCCTTTTTTCTGTTTTCTTATTAGATGGGTGTTCGCAGCCACTGACCCAAAGCCGTCGCGATCTCAGTGGTTCGTGGAGGAACAGATCTGGGCACTACTAGCTTGGGTTTGGCCATTTGGGTGCGACGGTGCTCTGGCTCGCGCGGTGGTGCCCGACTGGCTTGAGCGGTGTGTGGTTCACGGCGGTGCCGGCCATTGGTTGGACGGCGCAGACACGATTCGCGACTGGCTTGTTGTTAAAACCACCACCACCATTGATGAAGGTACCTTCAAATCAAAGTCACTCATTTTCTCTCCTTTTTCTTTTCCTATTTTATCTGCGTCTTTTGTTCCTACTCTGTTGTTATTATGTGATTCACTGTTCATTTTTTAATGTGCTCCTTATGTTATTGGTTAAAAACAGAATCATCTAATTTAATCCAAAGAAATTGAAATCAATTTGGATTGGATTGATTTAGTTATTGAAATTAATCAAATGCAAGCTGAACCAATGATATTTGTATTGTTTAAATCGGATAATTTTTTGACTCAAAATCAATTTAAACCGATCCAAGAACACCCTAGGTGTGATGTCCTCTACTTGCTGAACTTGTTGATGTAGTTTCTATTAGACAGTAGTTTTCTTTGTTTCTTTTCACATGTACCAAAAAAAAGAATTTGTCATAAATCTAAATGTAATAAATATTATTTTTTTACTTTTGTCTTTAGTATCTTTGTACAGTATTTTTTGCGGTAATCTTTTTAGACTTTTTTCCTTCTTTTTTTTTGCGACAATGCGACATAATAGTAATTTTCTTTGGTACAATAAATTTTTCTTTCTTTATTTTTTTTTCTTTGGTACAAAGGAGGACGAAGGCCCATAAATTTATCTTTTTAAATATTGAAAGTTTAAGCATTTGAATAGCCCAATGGGGAATGACTATAAGTTGATAAAAATATGGATGATAAGGTTACTTATTCTCTCTTATTCTAAGACTTAGTTTTACTTTATCTTTCGTTTATGTTATATTACTAGGACATTTGCCCATGTAACATATGGCTAAAATATGTTATTATTATTTATCAACAAAACTTAATTGTTATAAAAATAAAGATCAGGTTTTAAATTTAAACAATTTTTTCTTTAGTTTTTATATTAATCTATCAATTGAAACAAATAACCTATGTTTCTTTTTTTTTAAAATTCATATGAGGAAAAATTTAAATTTACAAATTATGTATATAATAGATATTCAAAATATAGTGAGAAATAAAAAAAGTATAATGTCATTTAGAATCATCTAACACAATAAATAATTAATTTAATGAAAAATAAATCTACTAACTAATTTATGGAAAATAAATCTACTAACTAAGTTATGCACCAAATCATGTATTATACAATAATTGATCAAATAATATACGTATCAGAGATTAGTAAAAAATATTACAAATATGAATTTAAATGTTATGAAAAACTTCCTTAAATATTACATTCTTGGTTCTTAAACAAAAATCTCTATGATCATTGCAAATCAATATCTTCAATATGTTTCTACATTTAACCCGAGATATAACAACATATAATTGTCCATGTCAAAATATTGGTCGAGGTAAATACAAATCAACATGAGATAATATTTATCCTTGACTTTTTTTAATTGTCATCGCAAAGCAAAGAGTATGTTATATCCTTTATATTATTGTGTAACTTATATAGGCGAAGATAGTACCTGCACCTAGTATATATGATCGAAATTCTTTGTAACTTCTTTTTTTAAAACTGCAAAGGATTTTAGTCTTTAAAAATATTTTATTTTATAATAAAATGTTATAGGTAAACAGGATTTAATAATTTATAATCATTAGATATAAGGGTGTTTAAAATTAAACCAAATTAATTAAAATAAAAAAATTGGCGTCCCAAAAGATCAAAAATCAAATAAACTAAAAATCAAAAAACTGAAAAAAAATCAATTGGATTATGTTAGATTTCGATTCCAAATTTAAAAACTGATCCAATCCAAATCAAATTAAAAAACTATATATTTTTTAAAATAATATTTTACCTATAAAATTCTTATATTCGAACTTATTTAGAACTTTTCCACTATACAATTCCTATACATTGTATTGTAAGAATAACAATTAATTTGAACTTGTAATTAAAATTAGAATTTGTATTTTGATGAATTAATTTAAACTTATATTTGTTTTATTTTGATGAATTAGTTTAGACTTTTGATATATTTTTAATTAATTTGGATTTTCATGTTTTAATGAATTTATGTATTAAAAATTTTCTTACAAAAAATTGAAAAATCGATCCACTCTAAACTAATTTAGATTAGATTGGATTGAATCAAACTTATATTTTAAACTAAATGATAAGGAAACTAATCGGATTGGATCGGCTATTTTTTTTCTTTCAAAACTGATTCAATTCAATCTATGAACACCCCTAATTAGATCAATGCTACATGATGTGTAGTTCTTTTTTACTTATAAAAGACCCAGATTCTATATGGTTGATTCCCTTTTGCAGCAACTCTTTGTATGTTCGCTTTATGTTACCTTAAATTTGCAACTCATTTTGGAGTCTATTCCATTTGGGCAGGCCTAAAAAGTTGTTGAATATTAAAAATTATTTTAATTTTACCCGACGGTTTAGGATAAGGAGAGGTATACCTGTAAAAAGCACTTCAATACTTAAGTTATATGTGGTACCAATATAAAAGTGTATTGTAGAAGGTCTTTTAATTACTAGAGGGAGATGTCCAATATTCGAAGATAAGGAGTTAGAGTCCTTATGGGAGGCATTTTGGCTAATGATAAGCTTTTTGAGTGATTTATTTTGTTTATTAACTTTCTTGCCATCGACCGGCAATTCACCATTCTCCTAGTATTTAATTATTGGTTTTATCCAAGAATTTGGGTTATCGTTGACGGTGAAAGACTCTTCCACTTCGGTGCTCAATCTCTCAATAACTTCTTGAATGATAGACTAGTTACTTCTAGGTCCCTTGGTACTAGCTAGATTTGATAATAAGTTAGCCCAAAAATTCTGATCTCTCGGGATGTGGAGGATCTCGAACTGCTCAAACTTGTTAATAGCATTCTAGACCTTCATAAGATACTTGGCTAGCTGTGGATCTTTTGTTTGATTTTCTTTTTTTACTTGTCTTGTTACTAACTAAGAGTTTGAATTGACAATC
This sequence comes from Ormosia semicastrata, assembly GCA_029884595.1. Taxonomy (NCBI): domain Eukaryota; kingdom Viridiplantae; phylum Streptophyta; class Magnoliopsida; order Fabales; family Fabaceae; genus Ormosia; species Ormosia semicastrata. Next base: position 6,123,941 of record JAQQTO010000046.1, on the reverse strand, counting down.
AAGCGAGTTGCTCCCATTTCAGTTAGCGCTGCTACAAGAGCCTCATACTCTGCTTGATTATTACTTGCATTGAAGTCAAAGTGCAGTGATTGCTCAATTAATAGCTTATTCAATCCTTCAAGGATTATTCCTGCTCTGCTTCCCTTCATGTTAGAAGCTCCATCAACAAATAAAGTCCAATCGTTACTATTCAAATCATGTTCCAGGGGTGAGGATAATTCAACTAAAAAGTTATATAGTGCTTGTGATTTTATTGGCCCCCTAGGTTGCTATTGTATTCCAAACTTGGATAATTCAACCGACCAAGAAATCATTCTTCTAGCCAATTCAGGTTTTTTGAGCACTTGTTTAATAGGTTGATCGGTTCTAACGATGATCAAATGACTTTGGAAATACTGTCGAAGTCTCCAAGCTATTACAACTAAAATGAGTGCCAGCTTTTCAATTTTTTTGGTATCTAATTTTCGAACCTTGCAAGACCCTACTAACAAAATAGATTGGTCTTTGTTCCTTGCCATCTTCCTTCACCAAGACTGAACTTATAGCTTTGTTGAAAACATAAATGTAGTGAAAAAGTTGATCACCGAGTTCTGGTTTAGTCAGGATAGGTGGAGAAGACAGAAGATGCTTGAGTTCCTGGAAAGCCTTTTTCACAATCTTCAGCCCACTGAAAATTTCCCAATATCTTAAGGCGCCGAAAAAAATGAAGAGCTTAGTCAGCCGCTCTAGAAAGAAATCTTGACAAGGCAGCAATTCTTCCTGTCAACCTTTGCACTTCCTTTATTGTGGTTGGACTCCTCATCTCTATAATAACTCTGCATTTTTCTAGATTGGCTTCAATTCTCCTATTGGTAAGAAGAAAACCTAGAAACTTCCCTACTTAGACTTCAAAAGCACACTTCTCTGGATTAAGTCTCATATTATGCCTTCTAAGTTGATCGAAGATTTCTGCTAAATTCGAACAATGGTTTCCTTTTATTGGTGTTTTGACCACTATGTCATCCATATAAACCTTAATATTCTGACCGGTCTGTTCTTCGAATACCTTGTTCATCAACCTCTGATAGGTAATATGGACGTTCTTTAAACCGAAAACCATACCTTATAACAGAAGTTTATGAAGTCAGTAATGAAAGCAGTCTTCTCCTCATCGTTTGGGTGCATCCTGATCTAGTTGTACCCTGAATACGTGTCCATGAAACTGAGAAACTGGTAACCAGATGCTCTGTCGACCAATTTATCTATGTTTGGAAGTGGATAGGAATCTTTCAAACATGCTTTGTTAAAGTCGGTGAAGTCTGTGCACATTCTCCACTTTCCAGATGATTTCTTCACCATTACTACATTGGATAGTCAGGTTGTATACTCATTTTCTCTAATAAATTTGGCATTCTGGAATTTCTTAGTCTTTTTTGTCGTAGCTTTTTGTCTTCCTTCACCTAACTTCCTTTTTTTTTTTGGGCAACTGACTTTACCCTGGGATCCACAGACATTTTATGTGTGATATCAGTCCTTGGCATATCAGCAGCAGTTCAAGAGAACAAATCAGAATTTCTTTTAAAAAGATCCTCCAATTCTTGTTTAACATTGGTCGATAAGTTGGCCCCCAATGTGGGTTATTTGGTCAGGTTTTGATCCTAAGAAGATAGGTTGCAACCCATCAGTTGGTTGAGGTCGATCTTGTACACCAGCCCTAAGATCAAACTTGGTCAGGTTGAAGTCAAGGAATGGAAGTTTGTCGGTTTGATTTACATGGTCGTCTGGGTTTCTGGGCTTCAGCTTTAGGATTTCATTGTAGCATATTCTTACCTCCTTTTGATCAACGTGTACCACTCCCACCCCATCCTTTGAAATGGGAAACTTCATAGTCAAGTGAGGTGTCGAGACTACTGCACCAAGAACATTGAGTGATGGTCTCCCAAGAATTACATTGTAAGGAGTATGGTAATCAATATCCAAGCACTTAACTAGGAAAGTTTTAAGTAAAGAATCTGTTCCAAAAGTTATTTGGAGTTCAATGTACCCTTTAACATTCACATGTTCCCTTGAAAATCCGACTAAGCTTCCGTTAAAAGGAATTAAGATATCTTTTGGAATCTGAAGCCTTCAGATAGTAGACATGTATAATATGTCAGCAAAACTTTCCTGGTCCATAATAACTCTTCTGATCTGATAATTTTTGGCCACAGTGAAAATCATAATTGGATCATCTAAATTTTCATCCAAGCCAGCAAAATCTTTGTTTGAAAAGGAGATTATCGGTCCTTCATCATTTTGTTTATTTTGAAGAGGGATTGGGTGGCTTACAAACATAACTATCCTAAGATGACATTTTCTAGCTGAATTTGAACTTCCTCTTCCTGCGAATCCACCAGCTATTGAATTAATCATGCCTTTTATTACCTGGTACCGTGTTTCTATTATTGACATGACTGCTTTTCCTTTTTCTCCTAGACTAGGACTCTTTTTTCTAAATTGGTCACCTCATTTTGATTCCCTGCTTTTGCTCCTTCTTCGATAAACATACTTTCTAAGGTGCCCTTCTCAAATCAACTACTCAATCTCGTCTTTCAAAGTGATGCACTCTTTAGTTGTGTGACCATACATCTTGTGATAATCGTATCGCTTGTTTTTATCAACATTAGGCAGGATTCTCTATTGTCTTGCATTTTTGGGTGATTGAATAATATTTGTATTGTAAATCTCCTTGAAGATCTGCTCACATTAGGTGGTCAGTGGAGTATACACGTCATACCTAGGCTAGGGATTACTTGGAGTTGCCGAGCTATCACAATTAAATCGTTCAGATCTTATTTATGAATTCATTGGCCTTCCTCTCAATTTTATACCTCTGCCCCTGTACAGTCAGCCTTGGTAAGTTGGGTGAATGGATATATAGGGATTACATCTAGCTTCCCTGGCCTCATGTTGAAAATATTCCTAGTTCATTTGCTTTCTTGCAGTAACTATTTATTCCATGTTGATGTAACTCATGGACCTAGTCCTCAGATCATCTAGGTATATGGGTGATCTTCTGGCAAGCGAATCTGCAATAAGGGACCTGGTTTCAAACTGGCCATGATGGCATGCAATGATACGGCAGGGTTCACATCCCTGATTTGTATTGCTCCTTTGTTGAATATTCTCATGAACTCCTTAAGTGACTCATTTCTTCCCTACTTCTAGTTAATTAAGCTTGTCGAAGTTTTTTGATGGATCCTGCTAGTGGGAAAATGAGTGAGGAGTTTAGATAACAGTTTTGAGAAATCATTGACGGATCCAACTTTAAGGGTGGTGTTGATACCCAATTTTGTCCATAAAATTTTTATACTTAATTACAATATTTTAAAAAAAGAAAATTTGAAAAAAAGGGGGGGGCATTGCATGCCTGCACACGTAAAGGAGAATGCATTAAATGCATTGAGGCAGCAAAGGAAAAAGAAAGAAAAGGTTCTGATAAAGGAGGATGGGGGGCTCAACGTAGGAGGCTCACGCAAAGAAAAAAAGAAGGAAATGTCAGAGGGGAAAAACCATTTTCAGCATCGGGCACCACTGTGAAACTCTCAACCTTTCACCACCCATCAAACCACCCCCAAAAAGACCCTCATCTTCACCAGAACTCCCATATACTGAAGAAAAAACCGTGGCCACCCACAACAACCAGATCCATCATTCCATCACCTTCACCCAAAAACCCACAAACACAACCTCTTCCAACCAAAACACCACCCAACCGTGACCTCCAACCACCATCACCATCTTCCCCAAGCTTCCTCCCGTAACCATCTTCACCAACACCCGATTACCTTCTTCAAGCCTCTCGCCGAAACCTCCAATAGCCCACCAACAAAGAACCCATTACCATCTTCACCATCTCCTCCCTTCAACCACTAAAACACCACCCAAATCAGAACCACCATTCTCTAACCTTCAACACAACCCAAAACAGAATCTCCAACCATTCATCCTCACCCAAACCAAACCGTAAAACACCCTTCAAGCCACTCACTTAATCTCTAACCACCGAGTTAACTCACTACCATCTTCTTCAACCTCCACCACCACAATCAACCCAAGAACCTCAACTCACCTTCAACAACCAACAACAATCACCAACCACAAACTCCATCACCCATAACCTCCACTCCAAACCTCTCTACCTTCACGTCCAACCCACCGACAAACCACTCTACTACTATTCATCATCTCCTCCACATAAACCCTTCATCACCTCACTTTCATAACCCCACAAACCGACCGTCGGACCCCCAAACACCATCATATCCTCACCTCCCATTCGACCGTCGAACTCCCAGTACGGCCTTCAACCAACTTCACAAACACCATCATATCCACATCCTTCCCCTTTCCGACCGTCGAACCCAAGCACCGGATCCATCATACCTTTAACCGACCGTCGAACCCCACGAACCACACCATAATTCCCTCTACCGACCGTCGAACTACATCACTGACCTTCACCTCACTCGACCATCGAACCACACCAGCTACTATCCCCTCACCGACAACCCATCCAAACCTTCACACTATCAACCAAACTCCATCTCACCGACCAACTTCACCGACACCCTCACCGTCGAAGCCCAAGAAGCCATGTCCTTCCCTCAACCAACCGACCGTCGGACCCCAAACTCCATCATATCCGACGGCCGAACCATCCAATCTCCCTAAGCCGACCGTCGAACTCAAAACACCGGATACATCATACCCCAAACTCCATCATATCCGACGGCCGAACCATCCAATCTCCCTAAGCCGACCGTCGAACTCAAAACACCGGATACATCATACCCCCAACCTACCGTCGAAACCCAAGAAGCCGTGTCCTTCCCTCAACCAACCGACCGTCGGACCCCCAAACTCCACCATATCCGACGGTCGAACCATCCAATCTCCCTAAACCGACCGTCGAACTTCACCAACACCGGCTTACCATCATCTCACCGACCAACTTCACCGACACCCTCACCGTCGAACCACACCAGTGACCTTCACCGACCAACACCAGTCACATCCTCTCACCGACACCCTCAACCAACCGACCGTCGAACTTCCAGCTCCTTCTCCACACTCGACCGTCGAACTTCCAGCTCCTTCTCCGCACCCGACCGTCGAACTTCCAGCTCCCTCTCCGCATTCGATCGTCGAACTTCCAGCTCCCTCTCCGCATTCGACCGTCGAACTTCCAGCTCCTTCTCCACACTCGACCGTCGAACTTCCAACTCCTTCTCCGCACCCGACCGTCGAATTTCCAGATCCCTCTCCGCACTCGACCGTCGAATCTCAGGGTCCAAACCCCTCCCCAAACGTCCTCTGGTATGTTATTGTTACCCAAGTTTTCAAGCTCTCTTTCCTTTAAATTGAATTGTTGACTGCCTATTGAGTTTGAATTTGATTCATGTGGGCTGCTGTCCATTTCGATACACTGTTTGGTAAAAAAAAGAGAGAAGAAAAAAAAAAATAAAATCTTTTGATCCATGCAATGACCAATGATGATGATTGAGTAGTGAATACTACCTTCAATGTCATTTGGATCATAAGGGTTTATTGAGTAGCCCAGTGCTAACTTGAATCCTGTGCAAAAATGGATTCGCTTTCAAATAAAAATCTTTTTTTAAATAAAATCAATCAACCCACACTTATTTTAAGAAGAACTACGTGACTTTGAGTTCCTCATTGCACCCGAGGATACGTAGGAGCAGAATCTCTATTCTGTCAAGCCAAAAAATAAATTTTCATAATTTGGTTGTTTCTTTTATTTCTTTTCAAAAAAATAAAAAATGAAAAAATAATACATAATTACAAAGTCTTTTGTTTAGAGGGTTAAAAATAAATATATTTGAGATTATTAAATTTTGCACAACTAACACAAGGTACCGCTTCTTGAACGGCAAGATAGGTGCTAACACCTTCCCTATCTCAGAATCGACTCCTGACTCAAACTCATTTTCAAAAGACCGCTTTTCTGATTAAAGGGTTTTTCTGATGTTTTCCCAATTTAAATAAACATTGGTGGCGACTCCATTGATTTTATCTTTTTTCTACGTCGTCCGTCATGATCCCTTTTTGGTTGCGGCAATTACCGGCTGCGACTCCACCGGGGATTTCAAGAGAGTCGCCCGGCTTTGTTGTTAGTTGTGCAAATTTTTAATAATCTTTTATTTATTTATTTTACCCTCTTTGTCTTTGTTTTTGTTTTCTTACTTGTTTGTAAATATATTTTATTTAGTACTTTTATGTAAATATCTGATAGCATGTATATGGTGACTTGTATATATATTTTGTACTTAATTGATAAAACCCTAGGGTAGATGATTTATCAGTTCATTTGTATATATGTTTTGCAGGTTGGGGTAGTTTTATCTTTTAAGTTTTTGTACAGGTTTGTATGCTCCTTCACACACGTCACTAATCACTTACCTCACACACTTTTTGGGCTCTATACCCGAGTCTGTGCGAACCCGAGGAGTAGGAAGGGTCTCGACTTTTGTTATTAAGGAGCCTTGTGCTCACTTGACATTTGTTGAGACACCACTCAGATTGTTACCAGTATCATGGACTAGTCACATTGAGAGGGTTTATCCCTACTTGTAATTAATTCATGAGCTGGGTCCTTATCTTTCAAGATGGGGGCAATCTGGGACCATGACGACTTTCTAGAAGATAGATCCGTCCTGAAAAACCTTGCACTGATAGAATGAACATAATGACATAGAAGCTTTAGAGTCATCCATCTCCTTAGGTTGCACCTCATTAGGACACAAATGGAGCATACTTTTTGCTTTACCTATCCCTTATGTCATTCATTCATGCATCATTTTTGGGTAAAAAAAAAAAAGTCAAAAAATACATCATATAGCATCGTCATTCCTAGCATTTTTTTTCTTCCCATTATTCATCTATCTTTCATGTCATTCATTCTTGCTTAAAAAAAAAAAAAAAGGGGGATATATCATTTTGCATTTTCATTACATTCTTAGCATTCATAAAAAAAAAAAAAGAAAGAAAAAAAACATCATCTTGCATTCTCATAACATTCCTAACAAAAAAGCATCATCCTGTATTTTCATAGCATTCTTAGCATTAAAAAACAAAAGAAAATATACATTATCTTGTATTTTCATAGCATTCTTAGCATAAAAAAAAAAAAGAGATACATTATCTTACATTTGCATTACATCCCCATAAAAAATATTATCTTGCATTGTCATCGCATTCCTGACTCTAAAAAAGGAAAAGAAAGAAAAAGATACATCATTTTGCATTACCATGACATTCATAGCATTCTTTTTAAAAAAAAAAATAATAAAAATAATAAAAAATTCATTTGCATAATATTTTGCATGCATGCATGTTGCCAATTTTGTTCAGTCAATGTTGATAATTGCATCATGTTTCACCAAGCAAAAATGGGCACTATAACGAAAAATTGCTTCCGCAACACCCTTACAGGATCATTCCCAGGCTGAGATCATGGATGAAATAAATCAAACTCAAGAGTTGAAGGATGAGGTGAATCACCTCAGAGAACAAGTGTCCAAGATGATGGAGATACTTGATCTATGGAAAATAGAAGGAGCACAAATAGAAATCCCTCAAGGGCAAATGAAAGACATCCGGCCACACCTCCTCACCTGTCTGATGGTTTCTCTCCAACCCCTCTCGCATTACCAAGGCTTCAATCCTCAAGGAGTTGTGATGCCAATCACTACTCAACCCTTAGTCACCGCTCTCAAGAAATCCAAGTGCCACCCTTCCCTCCTTATGGCTTCCATCCCACTATGTACCATCATTAACCACCAATCCCCCGTAACAAAGATGCCAACAAGTGACACCGAATTCAAACCTGTTGAACTTTACCCGAACTCAAGTCACTCTACTGAATGCTAATGGAACCCCGCCAATACAGCACTCATTCCCTTTCTTCATCCCACCATATGGCTTCCCTTCCACTTTGTAGCACCATGGGTTGCTAATTCCCTTGATAGTGGCATGCCTGCTTCGAACTCATTGAGCACAACCCAACCATATGCCCATTACCCAGTACCAGTGGGACTCCACCAAGGAACATTTTGTCCCCACCGTCATGCCTCAATACCCATTGAATTCTTTTCTTTGAAAATCCTCGGTTCAAAAAGAGGTTTGAAACTTTGGAAGAGAAATACGGGTCATTGAAAGAGCAGTTGTTATGGCCTCAAGGATGCTAATGAGCTTTGTCTTGTCCCCGACGTTGTCATTCCCCAAAGTTTAAGGTCCCGTTTTGATAAATATAAGGGGATTACTTGTCCAAAGAATCACTTGACAATGTACATTCGCAAGATGGCTTCACAAGCTCACGATGACAAACCGTTAATCCATTTCTTCCAAGACAGCTTAATCTAATCTTTCTAATTGGTACACACATCTTGAGCGTGCCCATATAAGGAGTTTCAAGGATTTAGCTTATGCCTTTGTAAAGCAAGATAAGTACAATATGGACATGGCACCGTATAGAACGCAATTTAAAACATGTCTAAAAAAGATGGTGAGACCTTCAAGGAATATGCTCGAGGTGGAGGGAAATAGTCGCACAAGTAAGTAGAACCCCTTTGTCGAAAAAAGAGATGGTTGCTATGTTCACCGATACACTAACGCGCCATTCTATGATCATATGATTGGAAGTGTGTCGGCGAATTTTTCGTACATCGTGGTAATTGGTGAAATGATTGAAAGGGAAATGAAAAAGGGAAGACTACACCAAATGAATGACGGACAGGCAAGTATGAAGAATGTTGAACCGACCGAGGGTGGACTTCAAGTCGAATGAGTTAAAAGGGACTTCAGAAAAACTCATGGGTAACAACAGTTACCTAAATAGTAAACCACCAAGCATTGTCAGAGGTTTCTACACATGCCTATCTAATAGGAACGAATGCCTACAATGGTTGATCGTGACAAATCTTAGAAAGTTTGACAAAGTGGTGATTCAGTTTTTGACTCAAGAACAAATCAGTACCCTAAAGTCCGCTAGCACTTGGGAAATTTTTGAGCGACTAGTATTCGATTTGTTTACTAAGTTGTTGCCATGACATGATGGTTTAATTGTACTTGACCCCAAGCTTGTTCAATTATTAAAACCATTCGGGTTTAAATTTATGTAAACTTGCTTGAAGCATTAATGTGATGAATTTGTGTGGATCTCGTTTTACCTTGTTTCCTTTTCCTATGTTCTTGACACTCATGTTCTTGCCAGATCTTCTTGTCATTTTCTTTCTTCTCTTTACTTGCTTTCTTTTGGTTCAATCTCATAGGACTCTCATTCTGGAAAGTTTTGTGGTCGTAAGACCCATGAGTGCAGTGTTCCTTGCACACACACAAAAAAAAAAAAAAAAAAAACAAAAAAAACAAAAAAAAAAAAAAAAAAAAAAAGAAAAAAAAAAAAAGAAAATAAAGGGAGCAAATAAATAATTACGTGGTGTGTATTATCCTTTTGTCTCTAAATTAAATTTTTTTGAAAATGAGCAATCAAAATTTGAAATGAAGATTGGCCATCTTTCTCTATCTCTCACAAGAATTCATCTTTTCATTATCCATCGTTACCCTATTTTGAGCTTGAAGGTTTTCTTCAATAAACCCTGACAAGGATCACCCCTACACTGGGGATGACATAAAACAAAGGTTGATTGTCATGATGATTATTTTGAAGTATAAAAAAGGGAAAATGAAGAAGAATTAGAAAGGGCGGAAAGTAAAAGCAGAAAATTTGACAAAGTTCAAGTTTGAACAATGATGGAGAACAAAAAAGAGGAGAGCAATAAGAGAAAAGTGTGCTTGAATGCGTAAAAGCAATTGGAAAAGTTTAAGTTTGAATAAGGATCCTTGGTCCCACTTAACCTTTAAACACTTATTTGAGCTTTATATCTTTCATTTCATAAACCCTAACCTTGGCCACGTTAACAAGCCTTAAAAAGTCCATTCTGATCAATGAAAGGTTGTTTTCATTTTCATCAACTTTAATTTTGAGACAAAAAGTTTATGACCGCTAATTTTCAATCCTTGCTCTTAAAAAAAAAAAAAAAAAAAAAAACAAAAAACAAAAAAACAAAAACAAAATTGTTAGGTGAAAACATGCAAGTGCGTCTAAAAAAAAAAAAAAAAAAAAAGGGACTTACATTAGGGCAAATTGTTGTCGTGTTCAAGCTGGCTCTATATTGGGGCAAGTCTCTACCCTGCTCAATTCGGCCCTACACTGGGGCAAATCTTTGGTTCAACTAGCTCTACATTGGGGCAAGTCTCTACCATGTTCAATTCAGTTCTAAACTGGGACGTTTGCTTTGTCTTACTTGGGCCTTACAAAAAATTCCTCACTTTACATTTTTGTTGTCAAATGGCCTACACTAGGGCATCTTTGTTCTCAAAGGACATACCTTGAGTCAAATTCATTTGATACCATACACAGAGGCATATTCTTGTAGATACCTGATAAAACAATGGTCATGATGTCCAGTTGTCAAGTAAGGATCAATCACATCCAAACTGGGTCCAAAAAGCAAAAAAAAAAAAAAAAAAAAAAAAAAAAAATCTTGGCTTTTGTACTATTCCACTAGTGTTTTTATCCTTTGTAAATGTCCTTCGTGTAGTCATGCTCCCGAAATCAGTCAAAAAAGGTCACTCGAGTAGTAAATCTCTTTCATGTTGTACTTTTGAATCCATGCATATCTGGTACATGATGCTTTAGGTTGGGTGAACATGAGCACAATAGTACAATTTAACCATCTAATGGTAGCCTCTTGATGAACAACTCAAGCCAAAGGAGCTCTAAAGTTTCAATCGATGAAGGGAATGACATCCTCGGCGGCTAATTCATATTGAAGTATGTCCTAGGAAATAGGAACTTTTGGGGGAAGAAAGTCACAAGCTTCTACACAAGCCATATTTAATGAAGAGAAATTCAACAATGATCCCTTTTGAATATGAGTTTGGTTGGTCAAAGTTTTCCAAGAAGCGTTTAGTTCCTCAAGTACATTCATTTCTTTGGCTCATGACCCATTGCACAAATTCTTGGGCTCAAGGCCCACTTCATGAGTTTTTAGGCTCAAGGCCCATTGCATAAAGTTTTCTAGCTCGAGACCCTTTAAGTGTTGATGAAAAAGGATGACCAGACAAATCATAAGGCCAATCAACGAATCTTGCTGTTCAATCGCGATCCTGCTGTGGGAAAAAGTCCTTAAGGGTTGCGGAATCAAAGCTCCGATGTGCAAAAACAAAAAAAAAAAAAAAAAAAAAAAAAAAAAAAAAAAAAAAAAACAAAAAAATAAAACAAAAAAAAACAAAAAAATGAAAAAATGAAAAAAGAAACAAAAATTGCTTACTCAATTTGCCCATGAGAATCCCTACAGTAGGGCATTCATTGCATCATGCATCATTTCTAGCATCACATGCATTGTCCTCAAGCATCACATGCACTGTCTTCAAGCATCACATCCATTGCATCATCATCCATTACATCATGCACCATCTCTGACATCACATGCATTCACAAAACCTTTGCTTTTAGTTTCTGGGTCCCCGCACTGCCGTTTGTCTTTCGCTTTACGGGTCCCCGCACTGCCGTTGTCTTTTAGTCTCCGGGTCCCCGTACCCATTGTTGTTTTAGTTTCGGGTCCCCGTACCCATTGTCTTTTTGTTTCCTGGTCCCCGCACCCATTGTCTTTTAAGTTTCCTGGTCCCCGTAAAATAGACTTGTCTTTTTTTAGTTTCCTGGTCCCCGTACCCATTGTCTTTTAGTTTCCTGGTCCCCGTACCCATTGTCTTTTAGTTTCGGGTCCCCGTACCCATTTGCTTTTTAGTTTCCGGTCCCCGTACCCATTGTCTTTCGATTTTCGGGTCCCCTGCAGACCCGTTGTCTTTTAGTTTCCTGTCCCCGTACCCACCGTTTTTAGTTTCGGGTCCCCGCACCCATTGTCTTTTAGTTTCGGGTCCCCGCACCCATTGTCTTTTAGTTTCCGGGTCCTCGCACCCATTGTCTTTAGTTTCTGGGTCCCCGTACCCATTGCAGTTTCTGGGTCCCCGTACCCATTTGCTTTTAGTTTCCGGGTCCCCGTACCCATTGTCTTTCAGTTTCTGGGTCCCCGTACCCGTTGTCTTTTAGTTTCCGGGTCCCCGTACCCATTGTCTTTTAGTTTCTGGGTCCCCGTACCCATTGTCTTTTAGTTTCTGGGTCCCCGTACCCGTTGTCTTTTAGTTTCTGGGTCCCCGTACCCGTTGTCTTTTAGTCTCCTGGGTCCCCGTACCCATTGTCTTTTAGTTTCTGGGTCCCCGTACCCATTGTCTTTTAGTTTCCGGGTCCCCGCACCCATTTGCTTTTAGTTTCTGGGTCCCCGCACCCATTGTCTGTTAAGTTTCTGGGTCCCCGTACCCATTGTCTTTCAGTTTCTGGGTCCCCGTACCCATTGTCTTTTAGTTTCCGGGTCCTCGCACCCATTTGCTTTTAGTTTCTGGGTCCCCGTACCCATTTGTCTTTTAATTTCCGGGTCCCCGCACCCATTTGCTTTTAGTTTCTGGGTCCCCGCACCCATTGTCTGTTAAGATTTCTGGGTCCCCGCACCCGTTGTCTTTCTTTTTGGGTCCTCGTACCCATCGCTTCCAAAGCAAGCAGGGACCTTGGGCCCACCTTTTTCTTTTCTCAAAGCTTCAAGTGGATACCCGACTCATGCAGTTTTGTGCCTTTTCTCGTTTTAAGTTTCGACAGTTTCACGGCACTGACTCATGAAACTTTCTACCTCATTTAATGTCCATTCTTTTTGCGTCAATACGCTTTCCTTTTAAAGAAAAAAAAAAAAGAAAAAAGAAGTGAAAATTTTCATGGACAAAATTAAATCAATTCCTTTGCTTCCCATTTATGTTAAATGTAAAGCAAAGGGGGGCAGCTGTTGATACCCAATTTTGTCCATAAAATTTTTATACTTAATTACAATATTTTAAAAAAGAAAATTTGAAAAAAGGGGGCATTGCATGCCTGCACACGTAAAGGAGAATGCATTAAATGCATTGAGGCAAAGAAAGGAAAAAGAAAGAAAAGGTTCTGATAAAGGAGGATGGGGGGCTCAACGTAGGAGGCTCACGCAAAGAAAAAAAGAAGGAAATGTCAGAGGGGAAAAACCATTTTCAGCATCGGGCACCACTGTGAAACTCTCAACCTTTCACCACCCATCAAACCACCCCCAAAAAGACCCTCATCTTCACCAGAACTCCCATATACTGAAGAAAAACCGTGGCCACCCACAACAACCAGATCCATCATTCCATCACCTTCACCCAAAACCCACAAACACAACCTCTTCCAACCAAAACACCACCCAACCGTGACCTCCAACCACCATCACCATCTTCCCCAAGCTTCCTCCCGTAACCATCTTCACCAACACCCGATTACCTTCTTCAAGCCTCTCGCGAGAAACCTCCAATAGCCCACCAACAAAGAACCCATTACCATCTTCACCATCTCCTCCCTTCAACCACTAAAACACCACCCAAATCAGAACCACCATTCTCTAACCTTCAACACAACCCAAAACAGAATCTCCAACCATTCATCCTCACCCAAACCAAACCAAAACACCCTTCAAGCCACTCACTTAATCTCTAACCACCGAGTTAACTCACTACCATCTTCTTCAACCTCCACCACCACAATCAACCCAAGAACCTCAACTCACCTTCAACAACCAACAACAATCACCAACCACAAACTCCATCACCCATAACCTCCACTCCAAGACCTCTCTACCTTCACGTCCAACCCACGACAAATCACTCTACTACTATTCATCATCTCCTCCACATAAACCCTTCATCACCTCACTTTCATAACCCCACAAACCGACCGTCGGACCCCCAAACACCATCATATCCTCACCTCCCATTCGACCGTCGAACTCCCCGTACGGCCTTCAACCAACTTCACAAACACCATCATATCCACATCCTTCCCCTTTCCGACCGTCGAACCCAAGCACCGGATCCATCATACCTTTAACCGACCGTCGAACCCCACGAACCACACCATAATTCCTCTACCGACCGTCGAACTACATCACCGACCTTCACCTCACTCGACCATCGAACCACACCCGCCTACTATCCCCTCACCGACAACCCATCCAAACCTTCACACTATCAACCAAACTCCATCTCACCGACCAACTTCACCGACACCCTCACCGTCGAAGCCCAAGAAGCCAGGTCCTTCCCCTCAACCAACCGACCGTCGGACCCCCAAACTCCATCATATCCGACGGTCGAACCATCCAATCTCCCTAAGCCGACCGTCGAACTCAAAACACCAGATACATCATACCCCAAACTCCATCATATCCGACGGTCGAACCATCCAATCTCCCTAAGCCGACCGTCGAACTCAAAACACCATGATACATCATACCCCCAACCGACCGTCGAAACCCAAGAAGCCGTGTCCTTCCCTCAACCAACCGACCGTCGGACCCCAAACTCCACCATATCCGACGGTCGAACCATCCAATCTCCCTAAACCGACCGTCGAACTTCACCAACACCAGTTACCATCATCTCACCGACCAACTTCACCGACACCCTCACCGTCGAACCACACCAGTGACCTTCACCGACCAACACCAGTCACATCCTCTCACCGACACCCTCAACCAACCGACCGTCGAACTTCCAGCTCCTTCTCCACACTCGACCGTCGAACTTCCAGCTCCTTCTCCGCACCCGACCGTCGAACTTCCAGCTCCCTCTCCGCATTCGATCGTCGAACTTCCAGCTCCCTCTCCGCATTCGACCGTCGAACTTCCACTCCTTTCTCCACACTCGACCGTCGAACTTCCAACTCCTTCTCCGCACCCGACCGTCGAATTTCCAGATCCCTCTCCGCACTCGACCGTCGAATCTCAGGGTCCAAACCCCTCCCCAAACGTCCTCTGGTATGTTATTGTTACCCAAGTTTTCAAGCTCTCTTTCCTTTAAATTGAATTGTTGACTGCCTATTGAGTTTGAATTTGATTCATGTGGGCTGCTGTCCATTTCGATACACTGTTTGGTAAAAAAAAGAGAGAAGAAAAAAAAAATAAAATCTTTTGATCCATGCAATGACCAATGATGATGATTGAGTAGTGAATACTACCTTCAATGTCATTTGGATCATAAGGGTTTATTGAGTAGCCCAGTGCTAACTTGAATCCTGTGCAAAAATGGATTCGCTTTCAAATAAAAATCTTTTTTTAAATAAAATCAATCAACCCACACTTATTTTAAGAAGAACTACGTGACTTTGAGTTCCTCATTGCACCAGAGGATACGTAGGAGCAGAATCTCTATTCTGTCAAGCCAAAAAAATAAATTTTCATAATTTGGTTGTTTTTTTATTTCTTTTCAAAAAAAATAAAAAATGAAAAAATAATACATAATTACAAAGTCTTTTGTTTAGAGGGTTAAAAATAAATATATTTGAGATTATTAAATTTTGCACAACTAACACAAGGTAATATTCTTGAACTCCAAGATAGGTGCTAACACCTTCCTATCCATGTCGACTCCGGACTCAAACTCATTTTCAAAAGACCAGTTTTCTGATTAAAGGGTTTTTCTGATGTTTTCCCAATTTAAATAAACATTGGTGGCGACTCCATTGATTTTATCTTTTTTCGGTCGTCCCGTCGCGATCCCGGTTGCGACAGGTGGAAAACTAGAGGAGTGTCGACTTTTTCAAAGTGGTC
This sequence comes from Ormosia semicastrata, assembly GCA_029884595.1. NCBI lineage: Eukaryota > Viridiplantae > Streptophyta > Magnoliopsida > Fabales > Fabaceae > Ormosia > Ormosia semicastrata. Next base: position 6,108,183 of record JAQQTO010000046.1, on the reverse strand, counting down.
AGAAAGGCTCTGCATTTTATCAAGTCGGTCCCACCACTCAAAAGCATCATCGAGTTAAACAATGTTAGATGTTCCTAAAGATCGGTCGTTCCGTCATAAAGCTCCATGGTTGGCAAACGAAGGCTTTTGGGAAGTGGCACTATCATGATAAATTCATATAATGGGTGATATGCAGCTTGTGAAAGATGATTAGTTTGTCATCGAACATTTCTACTTAGAGTATTTTGAAACCAATTCTCAATTTTTCGATGACTGTTTTCGACCTCATTCTTCGATTCTGAACATTGTGTCTCTTTATTGACCATTTGATCAATTTTGGCTTGAATGTTATGAATGGCCTACATTAGGGCTTCAATGTTGTTGGGTTGAACATTATCCTGATTTGTTGCTTTATTGTTGACGTTGCTTCTAATAGTGACCATAGTTGGTTGCTTGGGTGATTTGCAATTTGGTTGTGGGGTAGGAAAGTTTTACCTTGCCCCACGATGGGCGCCAGATATTCTGGACGGTGACCGGGACTTAGATCGAAAGATTGGGAAGACTCACCAGAGGCCCATGAAGAAGGCAACAATGAGAACAATCATAGACCTAGGTTGGACAAATGAATACTAGGATCGACTGTTAAGTTAGTAGACTTAAGAGTTAATAGTGAAAGCAGAACATGTCTGGCCTATGATGTCAAGTTGATTTAACTAGGGCTCTGGAGAGCTGATCCCCCGAGGCCTGTCTGCTCAGGCCCTTAAGGATTATAGACGTTGGGCATACGTTATGCCTAGTCATCATGGTGCTAAGCTATCGACGACATTGGTGGGTCGTATTAAGCATGTGCGTATATCAAGTTATAAGTTATCTATTCGGGTATAGATTGATCGGATCCTACTGATGAGACAACAGTCAAGTTAACCAGGATCTTCTTGGGCTGAGCTATTCGAGATAGGCTTACTGAGTACAAATGTTCTTCTTGTGTGGTCGGTTTGGCAATGTCCACTTTAACTAGGATAGACCTATTATGTCTCAGGCCTAAATGGTCCAAGTTCGATTTCCGATTTGATTTTTTTAAACATTGCTTTTAAAACTAAAACAAACTAAATATATATAACAAATGATAAATACAGATGGTAAAACGAGTCAGACTTGATGCCGACCCGTTTAAGTCGTCCAAATTGACTAGTTGAGTTATATTTTTTCAACTTATTTTTTTAGGTGAGTTATTTTAACTTATCTAATATACCTTGCGAGTTGTGTTGGCTGGGCAGGTTAACTCGTCGGGCCCATTTTTCATTTCCTCCTTTTTTTAGATTTTTTGGTGGCGGGTTAGAAAGCCAACCCCACATATTAACTGGCCTTACTCGTATTTTTTGCTCAATTTATAAGCGAATTAATATGTCTAACCTACCAACTCATTACTTTATATATATATATAATGTGTATCAGGTGAGAGGAATATTTATTGTGAGAGGTGAGAGGAGTGAATCTTGACCATTGGATCTTTCATGAATGGTCAAGATTATAAGATAAATGCATGTGACTTTTTTAAGTGATCACATGACCTTTAAGTAACTTTTAATCTTGACAATCCATGTATGGTTGTATGGTCAAGATTTACTCCTCTCACCCTTTCACAATAAAAATTCATCTCACTAGATATAAAAGTTACTTAAAAGTCATGTGACTATTTAAAAAAGTCACATGCATTTATCATTTAATCTTGACTATTTATGAAAGATCCAATAGTCAAGATTCATTCTTCTCACCTTTCATAATAAACAATTCTCTCACCAGATACACTCCCTTTATATATATATATATATATATAGGATAATATCGCTATATATATATATATATGAAGTCTTTTTATCTCTTACACATATTTTTTTTCTTACATTAGTTCCACTTTCATCTAATGGTTACTTTTAATGAAATAATTATAATCATTAGATGAAAGTAGAACTAACGGTTGAAAATGAGTGTAAAAGAAAAAAGACTTACACTGATATAAACTGATCACTCTTCTATATATATATTAAGTAAGTGACTTACGCAGCCTCCATTTCTTCAAAATTCAAATATATCAACGCATTCAAGATATCGATAAATCTCAATCATAGGAGCTGAGCAGACGATAAGCAGAGTTAAAATCATTGCTGACATGCCGCCGGGCCACGACCTATATGTCATGCTATGCATTGTTGAAACCCTCAGATGTGACCATCATATATCAGTTCTCTTTCTATAAAAGAGTTGGGAGTTTTGTAACTGCATATAGTATCCAAGAAAAACACATTGCATAGAAAAATGAACCAACCCTTCCTCCGACATTGTCCGTAGGCCAAGTCGACTTGAAATGGTCCGTGAGATTACGGTCACTCCAAAAGGAACAACCTTTTCTCTTGCTGCGGTTGAATCCTCAACCTTAGTTGTCATGAAATAGTGTAAATAATCGTGTGGATCTATTTATAATTTTATCACTATTGGAGTTTATAGTATAGTAGCTAGTGCGATCTTTGGACCTATAAATAAAATTAAGGAGTATGCTAAGAAAGCTTGAGGATGAAAACGTTTGAGCATTTACACTCAACTTTTTTTTTAAATCTTTTAATTATAAGGCGTGCATTCCCTGCCTTTTTTTTGTTGCATCCGTCTATGCGAATGCTCCAATGCATGTGCGCTCGAGTTGTTAATAGCAAAACTCTAAAATAACCTTGCCTGTCATTCGCGAATTAACCGATACCAGTATTCGCGTATACAACTAATATGGCATGAGGGAAGCCAATTTCATGTTGACAATTGTAGGACGTGGTATCAATATTTTTTTTTACATCATTTTTTATATTATTAATTATATTATTTTTTTATTATTATTTTCTCTTACTTAATTATAATTATTAAAAAATAATATAAAAAATAATGTATTAAAAAAATATAAAAACATCATTTTTCTGATATCAAATAATAATGGTGGATACCGAGTCAAAGACAGCATGGCAGTATATTCAAACAATTTTCTATCTGCTCAATACTCTTAGTACAAGTGGCACAAAATCTCTTTGGTCTTTGAAAATCTTCATATTGGATCTCAACGACGCCGTTTGCTTGCATTTTAGCCTACCGTTCCCGAAAAATGCTAAAAACATTTTTTGTATACTTCTTTTAATACTTTCTTTATTATTAATTCATTTCATATACTTAAAAAAATTATTAAAAAGAAATATTAACAACATTTACTTTTAGACTAATAATAAAATAAATATTAAAAAAATTAAAAAATATATTACTAACATTTTTCACAATTCTTTTCCCACATTAAGCATACTCTTTTTTTTGGTAACAAAAAGAAAAACCAAAAATCATATTGGTGTGAAAACATGTATATTTCTCTCATTGGAAGGCAGCGAGATGATTCAAAATTCAACGTGACAATGATATTTATCACTCCCCCTCCATGGGGTATTGTTGTCTAATTACTTCAACATAAATCATAAATCTTATCCCATACAATTAAAGTTAGTATTCGATCTTTCTTCACCTAGCTGGTGAATATATTAACGACAAAAGTTAGTAATACATTCTTTTAGATATTTTTTTAATATTTATTTTATTATTAGTTTACTTCATATATTTAAAAAAATTATTAGGAAGAAATGTTAGTTACATTTTTTTAAATTAATAATAAAATAAGTGTTAAAAGAAATATCTAAAAGAGTATGTTACTAGTATTTTTTATATTAATTATACTTCTTCTAATTTATTTTAAGTGTCACTTTGATGCAAAGCATAAGAATTAAGAAATAATAAATCAAGTCTTAATTGTATGAACTTTTTACTAAGTTATCCACATTCATTTCAATTAAAAACTTCACTTTATTATATTCATCTAATTTCTATGAGTAGGCAAAGATGAAAAAATAATTAATGTTTTATTTGTATATAAAAAACATCATTTATAATGCACCAAATTTTTTTTCTCTCTAAATTGATATTTAAAATCGACTCCGGGAGTAATTAGCAAATAAATCTGTCCTTGGAGTGTTGAATGAGTGAATGTTGGACCAGAAATAATATTAAGATACCCCGGCGTGCAGTGCCAACGTTCCAAAATTCGGGGAATGAACCCGTTGCTGGATTGAACTATGTATTCGGGATACAGGATTTGAGCAACCTAAAAGGAAACAATATACAATTGTATGATTTGGCATTTAATTACATATTATCGTTGTTTCTTAACAAAATCTCAACTTGGCTCCTTTTTAACAGCACAAACAAAATCTAAATCCTTGCCCTAGTGGGTGAAGAATGAATAGTTTCCACTCCTGGTGAAAGATATAATACATATCAGAAAACTTTCTAACATTCCAAATCTGAAGTTCATCAATCATCAAGCATTCGATATGCTATCATTTGCCAATCAATGAGTATCTCAAGTTATGACCTTGTTTATTGTTCTTTTAAAAAATTGCTGCGAAGGCAACTCATCATATAGTACTTACGTAAAAATTAAATAACAGACCACTTGACAATTGTTAGCATCCATATCCCATATATGACAATGGCCATAAGTTTTTTAAAATCAAATTTATACTTCTAATATTAATGTACATATTCTTAACTAAGGATGGTGCTGAATAGTGAATACTAAAGTATCTCATTGTAATATTAATGATGCTTATATCTCCTCACATTTTGGATGTTGCAGAATCAAAGTATAAATATATAAAAAAATAGTATGAGATTAATCAGATGATGAAAATTACATTAATATCAAATTATGTATATTTAAGTGTGTAGATAGTATTATTCATACTAAAAAGTTTGCAAAAGCTTCTCAGTTCTCCCTAGATAGCATATATATTATCATTTGAGCTTATCTCAATTAATTAATATGTGTTGGGATTTGGACGGAGATTCGAAACTCAAGTCATAATAACTATTTCGAATAGTATGTATAAAAAAAAATAGTAGCATAAGATTTATGCTAAAAAGTTAAAAATGCATGGCGAGCATTAATTCTTGTTAAATCTTATATCTTTGAATAAAAACATAAGAAAATTCAAGAGTCAAATTTGAGTTCTATCTTCTTTTAAATTTCAGTCATCAGCTAGCTTAAAGTTAATTGTATTTTGGACGTAATTAATTTTTTTTGCTGTCATTTGAATAGTGATTTTGTAATTAATACAACATATCATTTCATCTTACTTTATTTGTGCATGAGTGCATTGCCTTTTCCAGATTGTGATGAAACCAGGCACGTGGGGCCTGTTTCAGGCCATAAAGAGCCTTATTTAACTTGCAAACCAGATGAGATCCTTCAATGACAAAGCCTTCAGATTGAGACATAAACACCTATTCTTGGAGATCTCCATTGAGAAAGGCATTGTTAAAGTCCAATTGATGAATTGGCCACTGCCTAGAGAGTGCAATTGTAAGAATTACCCTTATCTTGTGTTAAAAACAACAGAAAAGTTTCTTGATAATCAAACCCTGCTTGCTGGTGAAAACCCTTTGCCACTAGTCTTACTTTGTACTTTAGAATGGAGCCATTAGGATTATATTTGATCCTAAATATCCATTTGCAGTCTATGGCAGTCCTACCCAAAGGTAATGATACAAGAGACCAGGTGTTGTTTTTCAAAAGTGCAGCATGCTCATCGTTCATGGCTTGATGCCACTTAGGAATGGCCAATGCCTGCTTGACTGAGGTGGGTTCAATAGTAGCTATATATACTTTAGGCTTATAGATGCCAGACTTGGCTCTAGTGACCATAGGATGAATATTAGTGTTGATAGCAAGCTATTGAATAGGTGAAACAGGATGCATTTCTGATGGAGGAGTCAATGGTAGGGCAAGTTGTGAACTGTGCTGTCATGGTTAGTAGTGGTAGTGGAAGAGATAGGTGTAACAGTATTATGGGCATTCTGTGCATGTGATACGAACAAAAAAAAAAACTAGTGCAGTAGCAGATGCAGTAGATGAAGAAGTGGATATAGACTTTTTATATGGAAAAAGATTCTCATCAAATATTACATATCTGGAAATATAAAGCTGACCATTTTGTCCTAGGCATTTGTACCCTTTATGTTGAGAGCAATAGCCCAGAAAAGTACACTGTTCAGACTTGTAATTGAGCTTGTGATGAAGATATGGCCTAAGTAAGGGATAACAGGCACAACTAAAGATTTTGAAGAAGTGATAGTCCGGTTTCAAATGGTGAGGAATTTTGAAGAACAGGAATAGGCAGTAGATTTATCAGATGAGTGGCAGTGGTAAATGCCTCACTCAAAAATTTGAGAGGAAAGGAGGCATTTGCTAACAAAACAAGACCTGTTTCAGTCACATATCTATGCTTTCTCTCTGAGCAGCCATTTTGCTCATGAGTATAGGGACAAGATAGTCTATGAATAATGCCATTTTCAGTATGATATTTGGTAAAGGTGAGATATTCTTTTGCATTGTCTGTTTGAAGTGCTTTAAGTTTTCTTCCTAACTGATTCTCAGCTAAGACTTTAAATTGCAAAAAGGTGTGAAATGCCTGAGATTTATGGTTTAGCAAATATAACCAACTATAACGTGAATGAGCATCTATAAAAATGATGTAGTAGTGTGCTCCACCAGTGGCAGCAACATGAGCTGGTCCCCAAATATTAGAGTAAACCAAATCAAGTGGATTAGCATATACACTATCAAATGCAGAAAAGGGTAACTGGTGAGCTTTACCTAAGCAACAGGATTCACAAACATTAGAATTGTATTCATTACAGTGGGTATATTACAAGCTCTTAGTACATGACGAACAATTTTGCTAGATGGATGCCCTAATCTAGCATGCTATAACTGGAAATTGGAAATAGAAATTGAATTGACATGTTTATTTGAACTAACACCAGAATGCATAGGCAATGCAGCAGAATTGATAGATTTGGATGAAGAGTTGCCAACAGTCACATTATCAAAAGTATAGAGTCCATCTCTAAGTGTTCCTTGGAGAAGGATCTCCTTGGTGCCCTGAGATTTAACAAAGCATATATCAGGATGGAATTCAAAGAAAACTTGATTATCTCTAACAAATTGAGAGACACTTAGCAAATTTTTAGTTATAGTTGGGACATGTAACAATTGATTAAGAACAAAAGAGGACTGAGAAGAGTTGGAATGAAGAAATGAATGCCCAATATGCTGAATACACATACCTGAACCATTACTAATTTGGACCCTGTCAGAACCCTCATATGTTGAACTTGTCATGAGATTAGTTGAATCAGGTGTTATGTAATTAGAGGCTCCAGAATCTGGATACCACAAAGGGTCATACAATGTTGATGATGCAGTAAGAAAGCACTGCTGATTTGACTGTGATTGTGACTGTGATGAAGAGGAATTTGACTGATCAAAATGTTAAGGTGTTGCAAAGAATGCTTGAGGCTGAGACTGCTGAAATGTAAACGGATTTTGAAGATTCTGATTGAATCTTTGACGACACTCCCAAGCAAGATGGCCATATTTTCCACAAAGTTGACACTGTGGTTTACTTCCAGGATTAACACTAGAGTTGGATCTTCCACCTCGAGCAAATCTGCCTCTGCCTCTGAAATTATTGAATCCTCTTCCTCTAAATCCTCCAAAACTGTTGTTTCCTCCATTACCATTATACCTTCTTTGCCACTGACCCTGTGACTGAGCAATATTTGCTTGAGCAATGTCGGCTTGTAATAATCCTGAATCAACTTTTCTATGCTTTTCTAACCTTTCTTCTTGTGCCATGAGTAATGCTTCGATTTCTTCCACTGAATAAGGATCTGTCCTTGATGTAATTGCAGTGATGAAAGGATCATATTCTTCAGGTAAGCCATCTAACATAGCTTCAATATGATCAGCTGTACTCACAGGAGACCCTACTGCTGCTAAGCAATCAATAATCTTCTTAATTTGTAAAAGATAAGAGTTAATTTTTGTGGTTTTCTTGATACTCCTTAGCTGAGTTTTCAGCTGCTTGATATTTGCTCTCGTTTGAGAAGCAAAGAAAGCTTCAATCTTTTCCCAAATTTGGTAACAAAAATCACAACCTACCATTCTGATAGTGAGTGATTCTGACATTGAAGCAAGTAACCAGGATACGATTAACTGATCCTGTTGTTCCCAATTTTCGTATTCAACACTTACATTTCCAATTACTGCATTAGCTTCAGACTCATACTTCTTGGGAATTTGATTTCTGTCCAAGAACTTCTGTAATTTGAATCCTTTGATTGTGGTTAGAGCTTGCTGCTTCCATGGCAGGAAATTGATTTGATCGAGTTTCAAAGATATCGGGTTTGAGAAAGTGTGAGGAATGAATTGCAGTGAAGAGAGTGATGGTGGTGGTGATGTGCTTTCTTGATTTTCCATGGATCGATCTAGCTCTGATACCGTGAAAGGTATCAAGCTATCACAAGAAATGAAGAACAAACGAAAATAGAGAGAGAAATCAGAATGGAGCTAAGATACGAATGATGAATTTCATCTTGATTTATTACCACTGTACAGATACTCTTATATAGTGTATTAACTATAACAAACTCAGCTATAACTAACTCAATCGTAACTAATTAATATTGTAACAAACTCTGCATAACTCTAACCGACTCTGCATAACTCTAACTAACTCATACTAAAGATAATCATGTATAGTTTACTACAGTTAGAGTTATGCAGAGTTTGTTACAATATTAGTTAGTTACGATTGAGTTAGTTATAGCTGAGTTTGTTACAGTTAATACACTATATAAGAGGATCTGTACAGTGGTAATAAATCAAGATGAAATTCATCATTCGTATCTTAGCTCCATTCTGATTTCTCTCTCTCTTTTTCGTTTGTTCTTCATTTCTTATGATAGCCTGATAACTTTCACAGACTAAGTCTCATGCTTTGAGTGATTTTATTGTGATGCTTCTGAGCATGAGCTAGCTTAGGAAAAAATTAACGTTTTATTCAATCCTTTTTCAGCATAACTTAAGTATTGGAAGATATGGATTTCATAACTAACTTTTGTTTTTTGTTTTCTTCTCCCTCTTTCTTTCTTTTCTCTTGATGCATGTGGCCAACAGAAGTGACTAGACTTGAGCTACAATTATACATTTAACTCTCTTTTTATTCCCCGTCTGGATGTGTCCTCCAAAAAGCATAAAATTTAGTCAACTTCTATCTTCAATTGATCCTGATATAATCATGAAGATTGTCCATGGAATCTTAGCAGAAGAATAACATTTTTATTATATTTCCTAGATATGGAGGAAGAGAGTACAGGGTAGGCAACGAGATGCAACTTTCTGTTAAACACAAATTCTCTATAAACATGATCAACACTGGTAAAAAGAATCAAGAAGAGGAAAACGGAGGGGAAATAAGAGAAAGAAAAAAATGTGGAAAGAGGTTATAAATACAAAACAAAAGCATAGATGAAAGAGAAAGAGACTGGTATGTCTCAATCAACTGAAGGTTGTATAGCACATGTTATGGGCCAGTTATTACAAAACTATGGAAATTTTCTGTAGAGTTCTGATTCTTTTTCATCAACTAAAACAAGCAGTCTATGAAAGTATCATTAACCCTATCATATCATATGTACCTTGACCTATATCATTGGTGGCAGTAGACACTTATATACATATAACATACATCACATGCACATACTTTTAGAAGCATTAAACATTATGAGCCAAAGAAGAAGACTTTTCCAACTCTAGCATATGGAAGTCACATCCATGGATCATGGATCTATTCCAGTGGCTAAATTTTATTGTTTTTCAGAGAAGTAGTTGGGGTAAATGCTAGTTGTAATTCTCCATTTATACGTAATACAATTATATGCAGATATCGATCGATCGGAAAGGAAAAAGGTATAGAATAATGTGAGCCAGCCATCCGGTGGTTTCACTCTAGAGGCTGGATTGGACTGCCCGGTTGCCAATTGGCAATGCATGGGAGACAAGGAAAAGATAGAGCATATATTGGCCTGTTTATCTCCCAAGAAATCGTGCAAAGAGTTAAAAAAATGCTTTTAAAACTCTATGCTTAACCAAACACGAAACCTATTTCGTTCCATTTTGATCCGGCAAGCAAACGGATAAACGGGAAAAAGCGGCTTCGAGTTCAGCACCAATCGGAAAGCTCACTCAATATTAACCCAGAAAAAGCAAAATACTGTAAAGAAATCAAATCACCTATCATAACAAAACTTAACATAATAATGCACATATACCCAAATGCTGTCTGTGCCAAGGAAAACACACTACAGTCCCACATTCACAGCAAATTCTCTAGAATTGAAAAGTGAGTCTACCGATAAAATCAAAATAACCATGAAAATCTGAATTGACATTTGGATAACACAAAACAAACATCCCGGGCCCCTTTAATTTCATGCACCAGAATAATCGTCATAATCATTTTTTAATTCTTAACTACTTTTCCTTCTAGCTATTTCAGCTGATGTTAAGATGGATACACCGATCGAAGAACAACCATAACCAATAATTCTAACAAGAGTTGTTGACAAAAAAAAAGAAGAGAGAAAGGAAAAACAAGACTTGGTTTCAATTATTGATCCAAGAGATAGAGTCACGTCTTTAGGATCTTGGGGGTAGGAAGAATTGCATTCCAGCCATGAAAGCATTTATCGGAGCGGGGTAAAGTGATGGGTCAAATGGGTTCCCGCTGGTTGTGGCTGTGTTTGCAGCGGTTATGAGACTAAGTTGTTGAGCTTCACCACCTCCACCTGAGGAACCCTCAGCAGCTGTAGTGGTGTAAGAACCTTCGGGGCCTTGATCATAGAGAATTCCCTTGAAAACATGCCCTCCGATGTTGACAGCTGTTTGATACGCGTACTGCTCATCTGGAGTGTCCACTGCGCTCACTCTCACACACCGAAACACCGCTGGAGAGTTCACTTCAGGTGGAAATTGTCCCAGCTCCAACCCTAAGTAATAAATAATCAACAAATCAAATCCAGAAATAAGTTACAAGCCTGATTTGTATTGTGCCCTCCATTTTTCCTTTATATAAAAATAAAAAATAAAAAAGAAAAGGAACCAGTTGCAATAAGTCTATGTCTAAACCAACGGCTCACATGGAACTTAATAATTCGTCAGTTTTACTTGAAAACAGTGATGGAATGTGGAAAAGAAGAAAGAGAGGGACAAAGAAAAAAAAACAAGGACAAGGTGTGATGGGTGACTATGGAGGGAAGTTTCATTTTCACAGTCAAATGATATGGATCAGTTAGGTATAGTCGTAGAAGACTACAATTCCTCAAGATCTGATCAGTGCATCTTTCTTTAGCAATATCATAGACTTGAAAAAAGTTATATAGTTTGAAAATTCGTCATGGACCTATCTATCTATATATATCTATATATAAAGAAGAATTTGAGACCAAAATTTTCAAATACTTAATTTTTTTTTATATTGTAATATGATATGTATATATCCTACAAACACTTTACCTGTGGTGGTGATGGGTGCCTGAGCGCAGGCAAGAGTGTCCACACCTTGATTCTCTTTATGTCGTTTAGAATTCAATTGGTGTTGTTGTTGTTGTTGCTGCTGCTGCAACGCAGCGAGTTGTTGCTGTCGTTCACGGCGCCTGGCTGCAGGAACCCAAGTGCTCTTGACGTGGGTTTGGCAGTGAAACCCTCGGCTCTTACAGCAAGTCCTACATCTGAGATGTGCACAGTCTTTCTTAGCTTGGTTCCCACAGTCCTGACAGTTCATGCCGCTTGCTATGCTTCCAGACCTCATTACCGTTAATCCAAATCTCGTAGACTCATCAGAGACACAGAAGGAGACGTCGTCGTCAACGTTAACGTTGTTGGAGGTGTTCCTGCGACTAGGACCCACCCCAAACGAGTAATAGTTGTTCAAGTTTTGGTGTGGGTGATAGCACTGCGGCCATATCTCGAACCCCTTGTTGTAGATCTCCTCGTTCCTAAACAAGAATAGGCTATTGCTGTTATTATCTTCTTTTTCTAATTCTTCCTTGTTTTGTGGGCCTTCCCTTCCACCTAGAGAGAAGAACCCAGCCATTTGTTGTTGCACCCAAAAGCTGAAACGATCCCCAATTCAGAGATAATATCCATAGCAGAACCGTCGCGAATCTTTAAAATATTTTCCTCCTACTAAAGATCGGGCTACAGCTGTAAATTCAAGTGCAAAAGGGTTGGTTTGCAGACAGTAACACTAATAAGTAATAGGTTTGCTTAATAATTTTGACCCAACCGATCTTTTTGTTTTGTCTTGTTGACTCACTCACTCTGTCACTGTGTTGTGTGGGGGCGTCTCAAATATGATCTTCTGGACTGGTTGGGTTTTTGCAGCTTTTGAGAAAACTGTTTCTCAACCGAAAAAAGGAAAATTAAAAGAAAACAAAGAATAAAATGACTAAAGAAGACAGGATGTTGAGTTGGTGAATTCTCCTCAGTTCCCTCGAAGCAATTATGGCACGGAATTAGAGCCTCTGCTACGCCGCCATGGTAACTGCACCCATCCACTCTACAGTTTGTATAAGTCTCATTTATGAATTATGGTCACCAATATCTCTCCCTCTTTCTCTGTAGTTTAGACTTTAGACTGTATCCTACACGAGAGGAATTCAGACTGGCTTTGTTGCTGTGGTGCGTTGCTGTGCCTGTGCCTTACACAGACTGAGAGTGTGTTATAGTTATGTGAGTGAGAGTGAGTGAGTGAGAGAGAGAGTTTGTGCGTGGGGGAACATGAAAATCTATCATTGCCCACTTCTCTACTACAGTTCTCTTTCAGTTTCAATAAATCTCGGCCGGGATGTGTAAATCACAGTCATGCTTTGACCATCCAACGGATGCCATTCATCCACGTGTCATATCTCAGCTTTTGCTTATTCGTCCTTGCACCGGAAAACCCGGTGGTACTTTCTCTGACCGTCCCCATAATTAAGATGGTTTTTCCCCATTTTTATTGTCCATGAAGCAATCGACCCATTGTGGAAAACTAATATCTAATACGGTAACTGCATCACTCAACATGCATCTACGTCGTTCATTTCATCAAAGACGTCACCATCACCGCTCAAATCTTTCACCTCATCATGAAACCAAAATCGGACGGCTCTCATAATTCTTAGCCCACTATAGCCTACAGACGAAGTGATTCTTTCTACTGCCATTTGTTAACCAAAATCTGGAGGGAATGATATAAACAAGACGTAGCCAAATTCTCTCTATATATATATATATATTACCGTGTATCTCATAGACATTACTGTGATAGGTGATTAGGAGGCCTTTTTAAAACAATTGTTTTTAATAAGTTTAAATTTTGATCCTTTTATTGAAAGTACAGTTTGCTTATCATTATATCTAATTTTTGTTGCTCTAAATTTTATAATTTTAAATAAATGAATGTTGGTCTTGGGTGTAGTGTTTATTTACCGATCATATGCTTTCAAATTATTACTAATATGATAGGATCATCTTATAATAGAAGAAGGCACACAAAAAATTGTAATATGATTCATTATTATTTATGTAAGATCTATTAATCTTAATACATCACTGATACGTGTGTTTTTAGTTTTGTTCAATTGTTCTAAAAATTCTCAGATAAATATTACTCGTTATTTAATTTTTTATGTAATTTATTTAATAATTATATGTATAAATACATTTTTTTATATATATTGATACATTCTTAACTTAAATCATATGATATTACACATGTTTAATATTTAATGAAATATTTATTAGATATTGCTTATCCAATAATTACGTTATTTATTCCTCGTTCGATGCCTCGTATTCCACTCAAAATTCTTCGCATAATGATTATATGATTGACTCGCAATTTGGCATATGTTAATTGATGGATAAATTTATTGGGAGATATTAAAAAAAAACGTTTCTTCGTCGAGAGAGGTCAACACCTGGGATACAAAATTCGGACGGACATAAGGCGGGAAATGCCTCCCGTGTCGCCTACATAGGACTCGCACACGGGCCTCGCTAACAAAAAAACAAGTGGGGTATCAGAAGCGTGTTGATTTTGAACAATGATTATTTAAAATGAGTATTTTTTATAATAAATAAGTAAATTTATATCAATTATTAATAATTGATATAAATTTATTGTGAATTTATTTGATCATTTTATAAAAAATTTCATATTAAAAAATCAATTTTAAGCAATTTAAAAGCAGCAAATTCATTGAATTTTTAGATTATTTTAGTATACTTGGAGGATTTTTTATCATTATTATTTATTTTTTTTATAGTATTTATTGATTTTTTATTTTTTTTTTTAAATCTAAGTGCATATGCGTTTGTTCCCTCTTTGGGTTTCTTGAGTATATCTACATTCACATATAGTGCATATGTGGTTCAAATTAAGATTCTGCCTAAATCGTATTAATTAATTTAAACAACTTTCTTCTATTTTAGGCCTTCCGTGTAGAACATGCATCACACGAAACCTCAGCAATAATGTGACTATTTCGCATTTGATGATTGCTATCTTGATCGGTGGATAAAATATTTATTTCTCTCTGTTGCTTCAACGTTCAATCAGGCCCTGACTCAGCAGCTAACCTCTGACTCTTCCGATCCTATTCACATTCGTCATAGCAAAGTTTCACAAAGATATATAATATATTTGTCATAGCAGCTAATACATATATATATATATATATATATAAATATTTGTATTCTATAAAACAAGGATTTATTGTAAAATATAAGAAAAATATATTTTAATCATTAGATTTTACAGAATAAATATTATAATATAAATACATATGACTTTTTTAAATTATATGATTTTTAATAATTTTTAATTTTAATAATTTATATATAATTGTATAATTAATATTTATTCTTCTTACTCTCTCACAATAAAAATTTTTTTCACTAATTATATGTTTCATAAATAAATAAATATATATATATATATATATATATATATATATATATATATGGGAGATTCAGACTTCAATCACGTGTAACTCAATTGCTTGACAAATGAAACAAACATTTAAAAAAATGATTTAATTATGTTTTTCAATAATATTAGAATTTTAAACATACTGTAATGTGTTTAAGTAATTAAATTTGACAGTTTTCATGGGTTGAGACTTGAGAAACACATGTATAGGATTGCAAGGGATAATTAATTTAACGATGTAAGTGAATATGGAATGTGTGGTTGCAATGATATAAGGGCTTGTGCGACATATCGTATTAGGTTTGATAAGATATAATATTTTTTATAATTTTATTAGTTATTTATATAAATATTATATTATATAAATTTATTTTTAAATTTTTTTATATATTAAAATGAAAAATAATTTAATTAAGTCATAAGAGTGAAATTATACTTGATTAAATTTTAATGTATAAATTTTTATAATTTTTTATTATGATTATAAATATTTTGATATCTTTAACTCTTACATATTAAGTATTATATTATCAAATATTATACTATTAAATTTAATATTATCAAATATTATCTTATCATTTATAACAAATAGGCCTAATTTCAATATATAACTTTGTTAATTTTTGGGATACTACTACAAGTAAATTTTATAGTGAATATCATAATCTTGACATAGATGGCACGAGGGAGACGAACTAGTGCAAGTGGGCAAGTTGACTCAAACATAACATACCCCAATGCCATGCACACATATGGGCTAGGATCCTGTTACACTTTAATACCATAGACACATATATGGGATAGAATCCATTGACACGTGTTAAAGTATTTCCATACATTCACCATGTAATAACTGAACTTAGACATAATTTTAACCAATTTGGTCCTGCAATTATACCTAGTTATCATGTTGGTGTTGTGTCTAATTTCATAATTTTTAAACAATTACAAGCATATGATCATGTGGTGAATATCTTCACTTGTTTGGAATTTTTTTTCTTTAATTTTAATGAGTTGACAGACTATAAAATAATTTTGATTTATTTACGAAAATTTTTATAGACATATAACAGACGTGAACTGTACTTCAATCAAACGATATATTTTGTAAAATAACCATCTTATATAAAAAAAGTTATTTATTAGTGTAATAATATTTTTAATTTACATTGGTGCCAATATACGAATTGAAATTTGTTGGAATGGTGTAAGAATAATTTTAATAATTTACTTTATAAAAAAGTATAAAAAAAATAATTTACAGACATAATGATTTTGAGTTGACAATTATGATTTTGTACAAAAAGATCACGGTTGTCAATACTCATAAGTCATAAAGTTTCGCATTTTCGCGTGAATTTGTTATCTCATGGAGCCGATTATGATCACGGTCGTATTTCCTACAGTGTGCGTAGCTAGTGATATATAGTTGTTTGCTCCTTCTCCTCACCGAATTTCTAGAAGTAAATGCTGGAATAATAGTGTAATAAGTGCAGCACGAGAGAGATGGAGATGAAAGAAGTTTGGAATTGGTCAATTTATAAGGATCAAACAGCCTCAGTCTCAGCTAGCTGTCATTGGTAAAAAGGGAAAGGCACACACACAAACTCACTCCTCCTCGTTCAAAATCCAAAATTAAAACAGGGAAGCATTAGGAGAAGAACGGTGCTAGCTAGCTGCAGCAGGTTAACCCCTTAATTAAGTAGCAGTAAATACTAAATAGTAAGGGAGCTCTCTGTCCACCATAGATGCAAAATTAAACGTAAACCTATATGATTCAGTATCACGTGAACCGCCCCAAACGTAATTAATTTGAGACCATAATAATTGGCTCCAATAATATAAAGAAACCAGGTAACAGGTAAGGACACGACCTCAGGCTGCGTTGTTCTGGCCGTACGCGTTCCTTCACAATCAAATATAAGCTAATCTGCCTCGGCATGCTTAAAAAATTTGCACCCAACCCATGCCAAATACCGGTAGTGCTATTCTATCATATTCCTAAAACTAAACTTCATATTTTAAATTCAGGATTAATTGTTATTTGGGGCCCGAGGAAACCAATCATCTTCTCCTTGCCTTTCCACTCTCACTTACTATTTTACTATTATTAGGCCGCCCCTTCTCCTACATGGCATATTCTCGCACTTTCAAGTATTTTTATCTTCTTTCTTTCAACCATGATTGATTTTTCTTATATTTTTTTTTTCTTTTACCTTTTGGCTTTTTTATAATCTGTTGGTTCTCCGTCATAATAAATATGCAGCCCAACAATTGAATCAATTATGTTTGGGTCAATTAGTGGATGAAATTAAAAGGAAAAATATATTTATACACCAAATTTTTTACATTACTTTTGCATCGATAATTAATTAACGTGTAAATAGTTGATAATTAATATATGTTATATTATAATTAAAGATGATAATCAATTATCATTATGTGATTATTGGTGTAAAAATAATATATGAATTATAGTGTGTGAATAGCAAAATTGAAATTAAAATGATGCTCTCAAATCTCAATCTTTGATGGTGCGTTTCCTCAAAATAAAGTCTGAAGCTAGTCAACAAAGCCCACAACATTAAATTATGAAATGTAACTCAACAAACTGGTTTAGTTAAAGATCCTGAGCACAAGTGATTAGACTTAATTAAGCTGAATGAATCAATGATAATAAAGTTTTTGATATGACTTATAGCTATTGGCTAATGGGTTGAGGCTTACAATAATTAAGAGCTCATGAGTAACGTATTGTCCATGCCATGATTGTTGGTAACAGGAGAGTTAAAGAATTGAGAAGACGTAATATATCATGATTGAATTGTAGACCAATTTGAAAGTCGGTTCGGGCAACTGACTTGAGTGGCCATCAATATTGTTCATTTTTTTAATAATTCTACATTCTCGTAATTAATCATTCTAATTACTAGATAAAAGAAGTATTTAATATTTATTATGTTCTCAACCAAAACATTAAATGTATATATTTTTATTTAATACTTTATTTATACTTTTTTATTTACTATTTAAAAAATTATTAGAACATAGGATATAGTAAAACTTTTTTTTACAAGCCTTAGAATCTTGAATTACACTACGCGTGATTCTTTCCTTAAGTTGTCAATATTATCATTACTAGTGGATTGAAAGTTAATCCGCATTTTTATTTTTTATCATCTAATCATAATATGTGAATAATATATATATATATATATATATATATATATATATATATATATATATATATATATATATATGCTTCATATGTGAATATTTATATTTAATTATAGGAAAAAAAATATAGAGACTCCTTAAACTTTGACATTTTTATAAATTACCACCACGAACTTTAAAATATTCCTAATTAGTCTCTAAATTTTAATTAATGTCCTAATAGATCTTATGTTTAATTTGATAGATTTTTTAATATGTGTGGACTAGTATAGTCATCAATTTTCTAAAACTTAGATTAATTGAATGTCAAATATTGTTGAGCATCTATTGGTTTAACTCATTTGTAATCAATTTTGTTATTAGACTCTTATAAGCACTTAAACCCATGTGGATAATGTTGTTTTGGGTTTGTGGGCATTGTGTATGAGTTTTTTATGATTGGTAGGTTAACTCATATTGTAAACACAAGGAGAGACCTTTATCCCCATCCTATTTGTATTTTGGTTGCCCCATTGAGGCCACTATGATTTTTTGTGCATATAGGGAATGATGATAGTTTCTCTCCTCTACACACACGCACGGTTTGCGATTTTCCTTTAAAGATTGGGCATGACCGCCTCATATTTGTCCTTTCCAGGCTATTTATAACCCGATCTCTTGTATATTATATTTTATACATGCCATAATTTGGGGTTAAATGGATTTAAGAATTTTGACATGTCATTAATTAGTTTGAAACAAAATTCTTTCAATTGGTATCAGAGACAATTTAATCCTAATTATGGTTGTAAATTGCTTCTTGCTGAGAATGGGAATTTCAGTCAATTTAAGAACATCATTTATTTTTTGAAAAATTAATCAAAACCCAAAATTGATTTCGATTCCCATTGTTTGAAGTTTTGGCAATTTTTCAATGTGTATTTTTGTAAAAATTTTCAACCATACAAGAACATCATTTATGATTTTGGTTTTCCTTAGGCATTATTATTATTATTATTATTATTATTATTATTATTATTCCCAATTCTGATTTTGGAATGTGCTCCATGTGTGCAATAATTAATTTTAGTAGTTTTGGTGAATCTAAAATGGCTTCAAAGTTCCTTGAGAATGGTTGTTGGGTGGTATTGGAAAAATGGGTCACAACTGTTTTTTCTTTGACTCGAATTATACATATAAAATTGGATAGTCTCGGAACTTGCCTTTTGAAAATTTTTTGTGTAAAATTGGGCATGTTATAATTTTTATACTCTCACATGTGATATTCTTTGAGTGCTCAATTATTTGTTTTTTGGGTTATTTTTATGCTATATTGAACTTATTGTATTCTTTAGATTGTTGTATAATTTAAATTGGTGAGAGTTTATTTAAATAATTGCCAAAATAAATTTTTTTGGGATTTTTTTAGGTATATAATGTTGTATATATGTTGAAATTGCTGCGCTTTTATAAAATATTGTGCAAATTAAAATCTGAGAGTTCATTTGGTATATTTAGAATTGTTTTGAATAATTTTGCTTCGCCTACTATTTAAATCGTGGATAAATAACTAAATAAATAAAAAAAAGTAACTCCCTGTGTCCTAAGCGCGTGATGAGGTGAGATGTCTCATCAAAATCATGTAATAAAATTTTGTAATTAATTCTCACATAACTATGAATACTTTGACATTAAATATTATTTTTTATGATGCTTGGTAATTATTGAGATTATTTTCACTACATATAATAAACAAGTGAGAATTATAATTAAAATGATAATTTTGGATATTTTATTTTGTATGATAAGGAGCATTGATATCGATAAATATATTATTTTGATGCCAAGAAATTCATGTTGAATGTATGCCCTTTATTGTTGTTGATAATTTTTTTTTATGAAAGACTTATTTAAATAAGTTTGGGCATATTAAAATTTATTTATTTATACATATTTTGCTCCTCTTTAATTGTTGACACTAGTTTTATTAGTAGAGCTTGTTGAACTCCGTAAATTGTGCAATTTAATATTATGAGTTATTCTTGAAATAATTTTTTTCGTTATAAGAGCATGATAATGTATCATATACTGCATATAATTGTTTTAGTATTGAACATTTGTGCATTGACAATATTAAAGTGCTTTAATATATATTATCAAGAATTAAAGTACAATTGTATGCGATTAATTTTATTGTATATTGTGCCATTACAAATTTAAATAAATTACTTTCAATGTGGCCATTATGAGAATATTATTTAAAATAATTTTGATTATTGAGAAATATTTAAGGCAATGGCAAATTTATATTAAGTCATTATTGTGGTTAAGTTTTATATATCTCGTAAGTTTATTTTGTGAGTCATTTGTAAAAGTTATATAAAGTTCTGGTAATTTGAATCTTATTAAGTTAGCATCCACTTTTGTTGGCTCTACACACAAGGATGGACAACACACTATCTGATGTTAGTTATAAAACTTATATGGTTATTGGCATATTGTATAATTGCATAAGTGGAGAAATTTATTCTTAAGGTCTTCTTCTCCCTTTTCATGCCTATTTTTTAATATACAATTATGTATAATAGTGTAGAAATTATCTAATTGGTGTGGCATGAAAATTTTGAAACTCTATTAGTAATTTTGTCATTGATTATTGTAATTTCTTATGGTCACATGCTCACCTATTGTAAGACGAGTATTGTATTTTGTAAATCTTGTGAGATCTTATCTCTAAGAGTTCCATCCAAAATATTTATAATTGTTTTGAACATTTTATATAGTTATGAGCTCGCCTTTACGGGACCAATTACGACAAAGTGTTTTATTGTTAATAATGTTGTTATGTTTTCATTGATTTTCATTGAAAATTATGTTAATAATGCACTTACCCTATCGGTTTGTCTTTATCAATATGATTTTTGATGTTTTGTTAAATGCATTAAATGATTGTGCCCTTAAAATTTTCAGTATCCTCTCAATATTAACTTTAGGGACATGATATTTAATGGTTTATAGGAGTTTGTTTATTCATTATAATATGGGACCCTTAGGCGGAATTATAATGACATAGCAACTCAAATTGTTGTGACATATATATAATGTTACTCATTGTTAAGTATTTTATCGAATTGAATTAAGTAATCTTAAATATTTGTATTGTTTTGTGAAACTTGACGAATGAGATAATTGGGCATTCTGTAGCAATTTAATTTTGTTATTTGAACATGTGATTTTGTCAAATAAAAAAATTAATAATGTTGAATGAATTACAATTTATATTGGGTTGTGTAAGTAATGGACATACCCTTCGGTGTGACATTATTAGGCATAATCATTTGTGTGATAGAGAAAATAGTTTAAATTTTTATTTTGAAAATCTTGAAAAATATTACTTGTGCATAAACTATGAAAATATCAGTTTAACTATTTTACTCTATCAAGTGGGAGAGACTTGTATATTGTAATCCAGGACCCTTAGGCGGGATTGCAATGATGCAAGGGCTCTAATTCAATTAATTGCTTAGCTAATTGAACAAGGAAAAATCAATATAATTATGGTTGCTTAAGTATAATAAATGTTTTAATGCATGATTTTTTTTAACTTTTGTATTTGTCATCGCTTTGTTGTTGTTTGTTAGGACTTATTGAGGACATTGTTGAGTATCCTAAAGTATGTTGCAATATAGAGAACTCCATATAGTTGTCATGTTGTGTTGATATGCTTTAGTCTTAATATGACATGTTGAAAGCATAATTAGCTTGTAAAGGTCTAAAAATAATTTTTCTGTTTTATACCATTGTTTGTGTTGTATTAAATCACTAGCCTGTTGAACTTATTTTGTTATAAGTATTGTCGTAACAATTTAGAAAATATTATTTTGTCGATGTTGTGAAAATCAGCAAGTGCACCGAATCGCTAAAGTAATAAAAAATGAGTAAGAGTATCATCCCACGAGAATTAAGTTCTTAATTACTAAATTCACTAAAAGTGACGCTATTTAAGCTAACAAAGAAAGAGAATTATTGCAAATTCAATTTAAAAGAAATATAAGTAAACAAAACAATAAATTAAAGAGGTGAAAAACAATGGTGTTAAAGCGTTATAGTTTAGACTTCACTTGAACTCTTTAAAAGCACATTCAAATATTGGTTTGACTATATTCTATTTCAATTATTTATGGTTAATTTCTAAAATTAATTAATACCTAATTTCTTAGTATATTAATCCTCTTACACTGTTTGAAATTAACTAATCCCTTAGTCTAACCTCAAATAGAAAGATATTATCAAGAACGATGAAATTAAAAGAAAGACCACATAACCTACAACGTCTATTCCTAGCAATTGCAGAAATTATGGTGTTTATCACATGCTTTATGTTCATGCAAATTTTTTCAAATCATACATCAACCCAAAAGATTATTCTCAAATTGATCAGGTTTAGAAAATCATTAAGAATAGAGATAAACATGTAAATCTTGAAATAGAACCATAAATTAAACCCATAAAAAAAGTTACATCATCAAAGTTCAAGATCCATCATCTCCTAACAAAGAAAAAATTAGTTACACATGTAAAAAGAAGAATACAAAGGAAAGAATATGACAAACTTCATTGTAGAAAGGTGGAAAGGTTGAAGAAAATTCCTAATCTTCAAGGCTAATTGTGCCCACACCACATTAGAGTTTGTGCCTCTTGACGGCTGCTGTGTTTTGTCCAAGTGTCTCCCCCCACTGTGTTCAATTTGGCATAACTTTCTTATTTAAAAGAAATTCACGCTGCTATTTACGCGTTCAAAACTTAAGCGCTCAGTTTCCAGCGCTTAGGCGCTGGATTTCTGAAATCACGGTGTGATATTCGCAACCAACGCTCAAGCGCTAATTGTCCAGCGCTCAGGCACTGGCTCACTTAAGTGGAAGCGATGGATACCAACACTCAGGCGCTGGTGTCTGGATGAAATTCTTTCTTTTCTTCCTTGTTCAAGCATCCAATCTTCTCCATGTGCAATTACCTATAAAAACACATAAAATCACACAATAAAAACATAATTAAAATAATAAAAATATAATAAAATTTAAGAACAAAATTAAATCAAAAAGATTAAAATATGATAAAAATTCAAGATTTTGAACCGTAAAAATATGAATTTTTACAGTTCATTATTCCCTCAAACTTAAGCTTTTGCCTGTCCTCAAGCAAAAAGAAAAACAAAAACAAAACAAACAAGAAGACTAAACAAAAAAACATAAAACACAGAGACTCAAATATGGCAACACCGGGTATTAAGAATTTTTCATATCCTCAGAAATTGCTTCACAACCTAACTTCAAAGTGTCACACATGAACAATCCATTTATCATATCGTCTCTCACATACAACTCTCATGCATAAATAACTTCCCAAAAACATGAATGAAATGCTCAATCTCTTCATAAAGTATAAACCCATATAGGTTTATAAAATTACAAATGCATATCAAACCCACATCCATAGGATTGTTCTTCATATTTCTCTCCACTAATGTAAACAACACATAACCAAAGATCAAAAGACTCTTTACAAAGCTTGTAATGTAAGGCTAATGATATGAGTTAAGAAAGAAAGGGTAAGATAATAAAAATAAAAGTTGAGATACAAAATCATGCAAATTTCATAATCCAAGCCTCAAAATATTAAACAAGTACAAAACAGAGCATAAGAATCAACATAACTTTCACTTTTTTTTTCTTCTTTCTTTTCTTTTTCAAAAATCTTCACCCACAAACTTTTTTTTTTTTGCAACACAATGAGTGAACTTTCTCTTTTTTTTTAGCTCTACAAAATTTCATGCACAAAAATAATAAAATTTTGAATAATAAAATAATACAAGATATGCACTCAAGAAATGTTATGAAAGAGAGTAATTTTTTTATGGGTATAGGAAAGAAAAATGTGGGTAAAAAAAAGAAATAAAAGTCAAACAATAGCAAGGCTGTAAAAGGGAGCTAGGGATATACTGTGTATATAGGTTAGCTTGAAAGACTTAAACAGTTCAAAGAAGGCCCTTATCATTTCCTTAAGCATGCACTGCCTAAGATTTCGCCTCAAGAGAGAATCAAACAACTTTTACATACAAATCATCCACACACTTGCATTCTCATAAACTTTCACTAAGCCTAACATGCATTCAAATTCCAAGGTCTATCAAACATAAAGATGAGAAATACATCCATACACCATTGAAACAATAGAGATAAATAAAACTCATAGATTCTCATGTGATATCCCAAGAAATTAAATCAATTCATAATTTAAACAATCATTAAATATTCAATTCAACACATCGACATGCATAGAATGACTCAAAACACAATATGGGTGATGATGACAAAATAAAATAAAATAAAATAAAGGCAAAAATAAATGCAAAAATTAAAAGTCAAAGGAAAAAGAAAAAAATATTTTTTAGTAGCCGACAACTTTATACACCCCCTACAAAGGCTTCGAACTCAGAGAGACACTTAAGTCGACTCAACATTAACTACAAAACAAAAATAGAAAAATGATAATAAGAAATAACAAAATAAAAATAAAAATAAAAATAAAAGAGAAAAAGAGAGAAAATTTGAGTTGCTTCCCAAAAAGTGCTTATTTAACATCATTAGCTCAACGTTGCCTTTTATTATTATAGTGGCTTGAAGCAAGAGAAGTAAGATGACGTTTTCTTTTATCAGATCTTTGCCTCCATACTCTGTCACTGGCCTTGGAATCCTCTCCAAAGGTGTTTTGAACTTGACTTGAACCTGGTTGTTCTGAATACACCTTACCTTGCAGAGCTTCATCAAGCCATAGATGTCTCAATTTTTCAATAGATAACAGATCAGGTTTCAGTTTATCAGAAGATTTCGGCCCTTTGTACAATGAATTATGAGAAATGGGAGGACCTATCTGCAATGAATCAAAGGAAACAAGAGGGTCTTTTCCTATTCCAGCAATCTTAGAGAGAGGAGGAAATTTCTCTTTTTCATCAACAATATTGAAAGTGGGAGAATCAACATTAATTGATAAAGAATGGACTAGCTTGATCCTATAGAGGCTTATCTTGAATGCATTTGACAGGGGCATAGAGATCTGATATTGGTGCAGATTTAACAAAAACATTAATAGTCACCTGATCACTATCCACCCTCAAAATAAGCTCACCTCTTGGTACATCAATCAACGCTCCTGAAGTAGCTAAAAATGGTCTTCCAAGAATCAGAGGAATATCAGCATCCTCATCCATATCTAGAATCACAAAATCAGTTGAAAAAATAAATTTGTCTACCTTTACTAACAAATCTTCAACTATACCATATGGATATTTGATTGACCAATCAACTAATTGAAAGAGATATTGTAGTAGGCTTCACTTTATCAATCCCAAGCTTGTGAAAAATTGACAATGACATTAAGTTGATACTAGCTCCTAAGTCACATAGAGCATTCTTAATAGTAAGCTCACCAATAGTGTAAGGAATGTTGAAACTTCCTGGATATTTCAATTTAGGTGGCAGTTTCCTCTAAATTATAGCACTACACTCTTCATTAAGTGCCACAGTCTCAACTTCCTTGAGTTTTGTCGCGACCAAAAAATCGAGGTGGAATAGCAACTTAAATTAAAAATTAGGAGTCGCCACCAATTTTATTTTTTATTAGGAAAAATTGGAAAACCAGAAAAAATAGTTTTTGAAACCAGATTAAATTTGGGAGTCGGTTATGTGTAGGGAAGGGTGGAAACTTAATCCCACAGCACCCCTAACACACCCGTCCTAAGACGGTACCTTAAATTAATTATGCAAATTCTTAATAATCTTTGAAAATATTTGTTTTACCCCTTTTGTAAAAAAAATATGAAATAAACAAATAAATTATGAAAATTTAATATTTGGCTTGACAGAACAGAAATTCTATTCCTACGTATCCCCGGCTGCAATGAGGAAATCAAAGTCACGTAATTCTTTAGAAAATACTTGTGGGTTGGTTGATTTTATTAAAAAAAACTTTAAAATTTTGAATTAACAATCGTCGCGACTCAGTTATTCAAATTAAAGATTAAATAGGTGAAGCTCGCGTCACGCTAGAGACGTCACCCACTGATTATCAAATTTGTTACAAAACTTTTATTTAAAATTTATCTAGGAAAAAAAATTAGTTGATTTTATTATTATTATTTTTTAAAAAGAAACAACTTAATTATTTGTAAAAATTTGAATTAACAAGTCGTCGCGACTCAGTTATTCAAATTAAGGATTGAATAGGTGAAACTCGCGTCACGCTAGAGACGTCACCCATTGCTATTCAAGTTTGTTACGAAAATTTTTATTTTTATTTTTTTATTAAAAAAATTGAACCTTTATCAATTAACAGTTTATTTTATAAAAGTTTGAAGACAAAATAATAATTTAAATTATAATAATTTGAATCATCAAGTCGTCCTCAACTCGATGATTATAAATATTACAAGGGTTAGCAAGCTGTCGCAACTCAGGTAACCCATGTTATTTTAAAAAAAACATTTAATTATCTTATTTTTATATTTTATTTTTATCAATTTTTTTTTTGTTTTTGTTTTTGTTTTTGTTTTTTTAGCTCATTAAGTTAAAGTCCACTACTCAAAACCATTTCTCTAAAAAAATATATAACAAAAAAATACAAGTAACTTTTAAGAAAAAATGTAGTAACTTTATGAAAGAAAAAAAGAGAGACAAGTTAGCAACTTTACGGAAAAGAAGAAAAAAAAGACAAGTTAATAACTTTACGAAAAAGTTTGTTTCTTTTCTTCTCTTTAATTAAACTAAATAAAAAAATAAAGAAAGCAAATAATAAATAAAAAAAGAAAGAGAAAATAGATAAAGTAGAAAAAATAATAAAAAGAATAACAGAATCAAAATAAGTAAAAGAAAACAGAAGTGGCTTACTAGCTTACGAAAAGAATGAAAAAAAAAAGGGTGTCTGTTTCTTTTCTTCTTGATGTTTGTGGAAAGAACAGAGGAAGAAGATGAAGGCGGATTAGGAGGCGGCGGCCCAAGTAGTAGTGGCTCGGATGGAAGTGAGTCACGACGGTGGCTTCTTGTTAGTGGGATTTGGTGTGGGTGATAGGCTAACGTGAATGGCAATTTTGGCAGAGGTGGTTATTGTGTTGTGAAAAGTTTGAACGTATGCCAGAGGTGATGGTGGGATGGTGAGGAGTTTGGTTGAAGATTGAAGATGAAGGCTATGTAAGTGAGAAAATATGGTTGCAGTGTTGGTAACCGTGTAGGCAAAAGTCCGTGTGTGTATGAAGGCCGATGTAAATCTGTTTCGAGTGTGTGGGTGATGGGTATTTATAGGAGGGGATTAGGTTGAAGAGTTTGAGTTAAAATGCGATTAGGAGTTTGTTTAGGATAAGTGATGGGGGTTTAGGATAAGTTTGTTTAGGATGAGTTTGAGTTAGGATGGTTTATGCTAGGATAAGTTTGTGTTAAGATGGGTTTGATGATAACTGTCAAGGTTGGTTTAGGATAAGTTTATGGTAGGATGAGTTATGGTTAGTTTATGATAGGTTTGTTTGGGATAGTTAGGATAAGTGCTTAGGGATTAGGATAATTGATGAGGTTTATTTAGGATAAGTGCTTAAGGGTTGTGGGTTAATGGGTTGAAAGATGAGTCTTTTTCTTTTTTTCTTTTTTTTTATTTTTTTACAAAATGCCCCAGACAAAATTGGGTGTTCACAAGTTTTCTCTTCTTTAAGAGCAAATCCTTTATGAACTTTGCATAAGAAGGCATTTGTTCAAGTGCAACAAAAGAATTTTATGAACTCTTACTTTGAGAATTGCCTCTTTTGATTCTCCTTCTTTAACCTTTGAGGAAACAGGAGTCTAGCATATAATGAAGGGTCAATTGGCATCTTCTGCTCACGTTCCTTCTTCTTCCACCACCACTTTGGTTGCTCATCTTTAGCTTCTTCATTACAACACTCTGGAGTTGAGACATCCACAATAAGAACATTAGTTTTTTCAGCTTATGATGAATCAGGTACTTCTTTAACTTGTTCTTCCAAAGTCTTGCCACTTCTTAATGTAATTGCATGACATTGCTCCTTTGGATTTATCACTGTATCACTTGGAAGACTGCCTTGAGGTTTCTCTGTGAGATATCTATCATCTGTCCCACTTGATTTTCTAGACTTCTGATGGCTACCTCTTGATTTTTAAAATTAGCCCTTGTTTCCTCCATAAAAATGGAGGACTGGTACTTAAAAGAAGAAGTCTACTGCATAAACTTTTCAAGTGTACTCTCAAAAGAAGACTTTTACTCGGGTTGAGCATTCAGTGGAACTGCTTGATTCTTCCAAGAGAAATTGAGATGATTCCTCCAACTTGGATTATATGTATTAGAATAAGGATTACCTTAGGGTCTTGAAGGATTTCCCATATAATTGACCTGCTCTGGAAAAATAAAACTAGAGTTGCTTGCCTCACATCCACCATTAGCATGACTGCCTCCACAGAAGTCACAAATTAACACTTGGTGGTTCACTGAATTCAGCTGCAAATTCCTGACTTATTTAGCAATGTGCAAGTTTGGATCTTCTACTTGACCTCCCCCAAACTGATTATGTTGCACCATCTATAGAAGAACTGGTTTAATCTCAAAATTATTAACCTGAATAGCAGGACGAACAATATTGGTAGAAACATTCTCAGTAGATGGAGTTGCATAATCAGTTATAGTGCGTCTTCTCTGTGCATTAGCATTCTTAGCCATTTTTTCTTCTTCCATTCTTTTTCCTTCTCTAATTACTTTTTTGATTGCTCTTTCTGTTTTTGTTATCTCTGGATCAAATAGTAATTCTTCTGACTCCACAGAATCCTGCATAAACAAACAAACAAACCAGAGTGAAGTAAAAAAAATTAAAAAATAAAAAAAATGACTAATAAAAATAAACAAAGAAAATAAAAATAAAAAGAAACAAATTAAAAAGAAAATTAAATAAAGAAAAATTAAAATTAAATTAGAAAAATAATTATCTATAAATAAAATAAAAATAAAAAAATTAAAATTAAAAAAAAAAACAATTAAAAATAAATTAAACAAAGAAAAATAAATGCTTAAATTAGTGTTTTTCAACTATTATTTAATATTAATAACAATAATTCTCGACAACGACGCCAAAAACTTATTGTGAAAATTGGCAAGTGCACCGAATCACAAAAGTAATAAAAAATGAGTAAGAGTATCGTCTCACAAAGATTAAGTTATTAATTACTAAATTCGCTAAAAGTGACGTTATTTAAGCTAACAAAGAAAGAGAATTATTGAAAATTCAATTTAAAAGAAATATAAGTAAACAAAATAATAAATCAAATGGGTGAAAAATAATGGTATTAAAGCGTTAGAGTTCAGACTTCACTAGAACTTTTTAAATGCACATTCAAATATTGGTTTAACTATGAATTTCAATGATTTATGGTCAATTTCTAAAATTAATTAATACACAATCCCTTGGTATATCAATCATCTTACACTGTTTGAAATTAACTAATCCCTTAATCTAACCCCAAATAGAAAGACATTATCAAGAATAAGGGAATTAAAAGAAAGACCACATAACCCACAACGTCTATTCCTAGCGATTGCAGAAATTATAGTGTTTATCACATGTTCTAAGTTCATACAAATTTTTTCAAATCATACATCAACCAAAAAGATCATTCTCAAATTGATCAAGTTTAGAAAAACATTAAGGATAGAGATAAACACATAAATTAAGATTCATCATCCCCCTAACAAAGGAAAAATTAGTTACACATGAAAAAAGAAGAACACAAAGGGAAGAATATGACAAACTCTATTATAGAAAGGTGAAAATGTTAAAGAAAATTCTTAATTTTCAAGCCTAATTGCGCCCATACCACATTAGGATTTGTGCCTTTTGATGGCTGTTACGTTCTGTCCAAGTGTTTCCCCCTAGTGTGTTCAATTTGGCATAACTTTCTTATTTAAAATAAATTAACGCTGCTGTTTACGTTTTCAGTGCTCAAGCGCTCAGTTTCCAGTGCTCAGGCGCTGGATCTCTGAAATCACAGTGTGATATTCGCAACCAATGCTCAAGCACTGATTGTCCAACACTCAGGCGCTGGTTTACTTAAGTAGAACTCTCCAGTGCGCATTTGCGCGCTCAAGCGATGGATACCAGTGCTCAGGCGCTGGTATCTGGATGAAATTCTTTCTTTTCTTCCTTGTTTAGGCATCCAATTTTCTCCATGTGCAATTACCTATAAAAACACATAAAATCACACAATAAAAACATAATTAAAATAATAAAATATAATAAAACTTAAGAACAAAACTAAATCAAAAAGATTAAAAGATGATAAAAACCTAAGATTTTCAACCGTAAAAATATGAATTTTTACAAGTTCATCGATTGATATGATAGTGATAATTATTTTCGCTTAGTATCTTGAAATGATAACTTTGAAGATTTTCATTTATATTATTCAAATATCAAAATCTTAATTTTTTTTATTTTTGCTAATTTTCTCAAGAAAAATATTGGGATTAAAATTATTCAAGTATTGTTGTGAAGAAAGCGTTCTTCCAATTATGGTTTAATCATTTTGTGAGGATTTATTTATTTTTTTGGCCCAAATTATTGTGCTGATTAGTTCAACTTTAAAATAAAAAAAAAACTTCTTTTGTCAATGATACAAATTTATGATGAATACATTGAGTTAAATCTATTGTAGTTATGACATTCATTTTGAGAAATTTATTTTCTTTTGGATTGAAGTAAAAGAATGTGTATATTTAATTCTTATGTATTTATATTTTGATTTTGTAAATTACCTAACAATCAATTTGAATTGAAGCTCTTCGTTTCTTATAAGAAGAAAATGATTTTGTAACTGTTGTTCTTTTGAAATACTTGTTGTAAATTTTTTGAAGCTTGCTATGTATGAAGCCTAATATTAAAGGCAATTAAATGCCTAGGTGCAAGTTGAATTAACTTGATACGAGCTGTCAGATATTATTGTTTAATATTGATTTTGATGTTGTTTACATCAATGTGTGTTGCCATAAGTAAGTGTGAGTAAACTTGTTATGAATGTGCTTTGTACTAGTTGTATATTGATGACCAATATTGCTATTATTGTTAAATGTGAGACAATATTCTATATTGAATTGTTTCTATGATGTGAAAAATCTTGGTGATGTTATTTTGTGTCTAAGGCATAAAGACATTTTAAATTATAATATATTGACAGATTGTCTTACAAGACACATAATGTTATAAATTTTGAAATGTGTTTGTATTCTTATTGCACATTAATGTTTACTATAGTGGGAGTTGGAGACTGTCTTTTGGTTATGTCCTCAATAGTGGTTAAGTATAGGTCTTATGTGTTTCCGTTGCTGGTAATCTAATGTTGTGCTCAAGTGTGCATGTGTTTATTATTATTTTGTCATTTTGACACTTGGGTTTTGAGTGAGTTGTTGAAAACTTGCAGGCGATCCCATAATATATGTAAGACATTTGAGATTTTAAACTCACTCATATGTTGTCAAGTTTTTTAAGTGGTCATTATGTTTTTGTGAAGTATAGATTACCTTATTTGTGAAAATTCTTTTGTGATTTTGTGTTTGCGATGACAAAGAGGAGTTGCCTTGTTGTAAAGTGTCATATGGACACTTGTAATCTCCTCAATTATGAATGCAGAGTTTATAGTTGATAATGAAATAATTTAGCGAGACTCTGTGGTTGATAAATTTTGTATAAATTAGCTTAATATTGTTTCTATTGTTATGACCACATTTTGGATAACTCTACAATATTGTGTTTATCTCTATTTTGGTATTTGTGTCGTTGAAGAGAGATGGTGAGTTTCAGACTCACATTGAGTACTTTACCACAGAGTTGATAGTCCCACTAATAATGATGTTACCATTAGAGTATTTTGAAACTTTTGGTCTCTAATGGGGTTGTTATTGTTATTTTGTTTTGATATGTTGGATTAGTGGGAGAATGTACATTATAATTATAATTATTGTATTGTCTCGAGACTCATTGAAACCGTTGTTGCCATATGTTGTTGTCGTGCACGCTTTTGTGATGTTATGACATATTGTTAGAGACTTTAGTACTCGATCTCATTTTGTTATACTGAGATATTTTCTTGGAGATATTTTGTTGAATCTGAGTAGACATCCTTGGTAAATGCTGGGGCCATTTTGTAGGGAATTGCGCATTGATCACATTTTGGGCATACAATTTTTTTGTATTTTTCCTTTGACCCACATACCACATTTTGTTAGGTCGCCGAGTTATAAGTAGCTTGCATGTATTATATCTGTACTCCTATCGAGTATGATTTTTAGTATTGTTGAGATGCTTGTAATTCCATTTTGGATCGATGGTTGGAAGTGCTTGCTCATAGTTGACATTCTTGTGGTCACATTAATCTAGAGAGTTATTTTGTTTAAAACTAAGTGTCTATGTTGTCCAAGTGAGAGATTGATAGATTTTTTAATATGTGTGGACTAGCATAGTCACCAATTTTCTAAAATCTAGATTAATTGAATGTCAAATGTTATTGAGCATTTATTGATTTAGTCCATTTGTGATCAATTTTGTTATTGTGCTTTTTAAGCACTTAAACCTATGTGAATAATGTTATTTTGGGTTTGTGGACCTTGTGTATGAGTTTCTATAATGGGTAGGTTAACCTATATTGTAAACACAAGGAGAAACCCATATTCTTATCTTATATGTATTGTGGTTACCCCATTGAGGCCACAGGGGTTTTTTGCGCATATAGGGAATGAAGATAATTTCTCTCCTTTACACACATACATCGTTCGCAATTTTTCTTTAAAGATCGGGCATGATCGCGCTCATATTTGTCCTTTCCAGGTGATTCTATAACCGATCTCTTGTATATTATATTTTATACTTGCCATAAGTTGGGGTTAAATGGATTTAAGAATTTTGACATGTCGTTAATTAGTTTGAAACAAAATTCCTTCATAATTTGGATCCGTTAATTCACTAACGATATTATTGCAAGATATCATTTTATTTGTATTAACATTAATTAAGAACTGTTCATTAATTTATTTATTAAAATTTAATTTTAAATATATTTTCTTCTTTACAAATACGGATAAGATGTTGTTATACAATATCATCGTTAATGAATTAACAAATTTAAATTAAACAAAAAGATCTATTGAAACATTAATTAAAGTTTAGATGCTAATTGAAAAGGTTTTAAAATTTGTGGTAGTGATTTGCAAAAAAGTTAAAGTTTAGGGGAGTTGTATATTCTTTTCCCTTAATTATATATATTACAATTAAATTACATATTGCAATATTATAACATGTCAATGTGAAATAGCAGAAGTAGAAGAGCAGTTATTTTTTACGTGAAGTAGATAGAATGATTACAAATGAAAACATCGGTGAGGTAGTTTAATAGAATGGTTATTTAAATGAAAACGTGGGTAAGGTATAGCAATTTTTTTTTCTAAATAGTGTCCTAAGGACTAAAGCTGTCAAAACAGGCCAGCCCGGCCCGAGTAAGTTTTGGGCTAGCATTTTGTCAGCCCAACCCGTCTCTTTTTAATGTAAACAGGCCAGGTTGACCCAGCCCGTTGCTAGCTGACCCATTTGGGTCGGCCCATTCATATTATTTTTATTTTCCGGCTAGCATTTGCTAGCTCAGCCCGTCCATTTTGTCAGGCAATGGGCTGGCCCATTTTAACGGCTCTACTAAGGACACTTATAAGAATTCAAAATAAGAAATTTTGCATGAAAAATAGAGTATTTAATGCATTGATAATTGAAAAAACTTTACTTTTTATATAAAACTTCTTATTTTAAATTTTTTAATAAGTGCCTTTAGTGCATTTGTTAGATAAACTTTTTTTATTATTTAAAGCTTTTATCCTTTTTAATTTGTGTGTTTGAGTGACTGATGGAGTGAATGTTAATGGCATTTCAAATAATATAAGGTTGGATAGGTTGGATACTAAGGACGGATTTGGTAAACTAAAAGTTGGACACCAAACTTGTTGAGTGCCTTAAGGACACTTGTTAAATAAACTCTTTTTTTATTTAAAACTTTTATCCTTATTAATTTGTGTGTTTGAGTGTTGGATGGAGTGAATGCTAATGGCATTTCAAGCAAGGTTGGATACCAAGGACAGATTTGGTAAACTAAAAGTTGGACACCAAACTTGTTTATCACATTTATTATTAGTAATAGATATATACTAGTGATGTGTCTGTCAATCCACATTTTTGTTGAAATAATTAATTTATTTGTATATTTAAATTGTGTAATCAAGTTTATGCAATTCAAAAACCACCACACACATGAAGAGGATTGTAACTCTCGAGCACTTACTGACAAAACATGGAAATGGTAGAGAAAAATTGAAATGGATGTATCTAGGTTTAAATGGTAGAGAAAAACTGAAATAACAAAATGTGTGTAGTGGGACTTACGTATTTTACACTTTTACCCCTTTTTTAAAGTTATGTTTTAATTGTTTAAATTATTTTACATAGACTTTTAGGAACAGTAAAAGTTAGACAATGGATCGTCTGAGCTTAAGATATAATAGGCCTGTCATAGCTAAAGAAGACCTTGGTAGACCGACCATACAAGGTAGGCATTTGTACTAGGTAGGCCCATCTCAAATCATTAAACCCATGAAGATCCAAGCCAACTCGACCGAAGTTCCATTAGCAAGATCTGACCAATCCATATCTGAATGGGTAACAACTCGATTTACACATGCTCAATACGACTCACCAACAATCATCGGCCGATTGGCGCCATGATAACCAATGGTCGTTAACAACTTGATGCGATAATAACTAGGTATAACAAAACCCTAACGTCTATAATCTTTAATGACCTGAACGAAAGAGAGCCGAGGGGTTAGTCTTCCAGAACCTATTTAAACCAGTCTAGCAACTTAGGTCAGACATTTTCCATTTTTTTACCTAAACACTTGAGCTTATCGACTTCGCATTCTATCTCAACTATCTTTTGACTTACCTAGGTTCTCTTGTGCTCGTTGTTGCCTTGCCTATATACCTCTAGTGAGTCTTTTCTAGTTACCAACCCAGATTCTGATCATTATCCGAAACAGACACCAAAGATGACAATCGCCATTATAATAGTAACAATAGTAATAGATTCATTCGTTATATTCATTTTTCAAGATAAAACAAGAAAGTTTGTACGAATTTAATTATTGACTTTTATGCCTTCATTTCCATTTATCAATAAACTATGTATTGCCTTTATTAAATACTAGTGGGTTAACAGGTACTTTCGCTTTTTATTTTTGTCATGTAATTATAATATATGCAAATATTTATATTTAATTATATATTACAAATATATTACAATAAAATTACATATTACAATATTATAACATGCCAAGCAAAGTAGAACAGTTTTTTTTACGTGAAGTAGAACAACAGTTTAATAAAGCAGTTACAGTTGGAAATGAGGGTGAGTTATAGCTGTCTTTTTTTTTTATTTAAAACTTCTACCCTTATTAATTTGTGTGTTTGACTGACAAATAGAATGAATGTTAATGGCATTTTAGGTAATAAAAGGTTGGATACTAAGGACGGATTTGGTAAACTAAAAGTTGGACAATAAACCTATCTATCACCTTTAAAATTAATAATTGAAGTAATAAGTTATTAGTAATAGATTAGGGTATCTCCTAGCAATATTTTAGCTGTCAAAATGAGTCATATTCTAATTGTCTTAATATGGGTTGCTCACAAAACGAATTGGATTGGGTTGGTTCACTTTAGTCACGAGTCAAAATTTGGCGTACTTAGCTCAACCAATTAAGGTTGATAGGTTAATTATATTGGCTCACCTAAATTTAAAAATACAAAAAATTAAGAAAATATAGAAAAAAATAGAAGAAATACTAAAAAAGAAAACATAAAAAAGTCTTCGACACAATTCCTAATCTCTAAAATGAAACCCCCCACCCTAACACATGTATGGTAGTAATTAGTAACCCCTAAAATTAAGACTGAAGTGGTGAAGCCATGAAGACAAATATAAACTGAGAGAGTCTAAAGATTGAAGCACTAACTTGGTCACTGATGGCGGCGAAAGACGGTGACTGGACAGTGGTGATGCACCGCAGTTCGTGGTCACTGGTGGTGGTTGGTGTTTGCATTCATGACTTCGAGGTCGTGGTTCGTGCTGGTGTGGAGGTGGCTGTCAGTGGGTCGGTGGCTAGCTAGTGTTGGCCGGCAGCTGGAGGAATGGAGATCGGAGGGAGAGAAAGAGAAGGTGAAGAGTGGTGGCTAGGGTTTCAATGTGAAAGTGAAATCTGAAATGAGAGAATTTGAGTGACCTGACCCCTATTAACCTATTGGGTTTTGACTCGTGTTTTTCGCTTTCTTAGATGCACTTCTTTTTTTTTAAAAAATCAAATCCAGGTCTGCCTGAGATCAACTTGGCTCGAATTTGCTTAATCTACGAGTTAAGTATGATGGGTCATTTCGACTCAGGGTCTTTGTGGTCTGATTTTTTTGTAACCTAACTCACCATTTTGATTAGCTGAACTAAATTGACTCACGACCGAAACCTACTTTGACTGCTCTAACTAAGTATGCACCTATTTGCGGTTTTTCTTTTTCTTTTTTAACTTTTTAGTGATTGTTTTATATAATATTAAAGATAGATTTTACAGGTGACTTATTTTGTGTTTGAAATAATTAAAATATGACATTAATTAGTTTTATTTGAATTGACTTAAAAATTAATTTTCATATTTAGAATTTATTATTAAAAAATAAGATTTGAATTAATTTGTAAACATTTTTTACTTTTCAAACACCTAAAAGATGAATGAAATTTATTTTGTTTTAAAAATTTTACTTTATTACCCTGACTTAAAACAGAAAAATAAATAAAATAATAAGGGCAAAACCATCAATTTAAATAATTGTAACTAAAATTAAATTAAATCCACTCAAAATTAAATTTGAGTAATTTTTTTAATACAAACAATTTAAATTAAAAAAAGAATTTTAAAATCAAATCAATTCATATTTTATAACTTTTTCCAAACAAATAATTTTATTTATAAATCAAATAGATTTCCAAATGATTCTGAATACATTCTTACCATTTTAGTCCTAGGAGCTTTTGTTCCTGGTAGGAAGGTAGTGTATAATAATACTATGCTCATGGGTTGGTCCATAACCAGGCACGAACCTACATGAAGCTCAGTAGGGACACATGCTCCCATTTAGCTATGGAATTTTTTTATTACCTATGATAATTATTTGTCATTATTATCCCTTCACAATTTTAACTTTGCCTTCATATGACAGATAAAAGAATAAATTTGTAATAAAAAAAGTTAAAATCTATCTAACATGATTGTTCATGCATATATAGAGTTAGAAATATGTAATAGTATTGATAATGAAAAGATCATTCAACATTAAAAGAATAATTATACATTGAATTTTCATCATTTTATATTAATATATTTTTTCATTAGAATTTTTTTTTTATACTTCTATGTTGCCTTTGCCTTCATTACCTACAATTTTTAGGTGTCAGTGTCCATAACCACATCTATAATATATACAAAGCAAAAGTATCTTCAAGAACCAACAAAAAAAAAAAGACAGGTGTCCTTCCCTCATGCAAAATTTTTCAGCCCAAATTTTCAAGGACGTTTTTGTCTGAACATTTTCCTGATTCAACCAATCATCTTTTAAGTCTTCCACTATCTCTTTTATATAAAATTACCATTTAACCCTATATTCATCTCTCATCAGAAAACAAATATTAATGATAATAAAAATTACATCTACTATTAATTAAAACACCTTCAATTTCGAAACTCTCCCCAAATTTAATATCAATCAATGTTAGTAAAATTTAAAGTTAATTTCACTCTTCCTTAAAGATGCCAACTATTTCCAACAAACAATTAATGAGCTGAATTCAAATTCAAATTTCAAACTCCAACCTAATTGAATAAGATTTATATACAAGCAATAAATTATACCCAAACCAATTAATATGTTAGTCTTCTATTATCTCCTTTTAAAATTTAATTTTAATAATTCAAAAAAAGTAATGCTTCTATGTTGCACTAGATGCTATCATTATTAATATAAAATTCCATTATCTCCATTCAAAATAAAATAATTTAAAATTTCAAAATAAAAATAATCAATCAAATAAGTTCTATTACAAGAAATATTATATGTTAGTTGTACACAGAAGCTTCTCAAGTAAGCTTTAAACCAACTTTACCTATTAAATGAGTTTTTGTATTTTAAAATTAAATTTAAATTATGGAAAAAATCCCTTCATCTCCCGTACATTCCACTATTGCTTCCTCCCATTTCCTTCTCCGCTTTTCCAACGCTTCCTCCCATTACCTCCCCATTTTCCCTACTTTCTTTCTTCATCTCCAATTCATTCTCTTGATCTCTTTCACTCTTTTTATCTCTTATTTCCATCAAATCATCGATCAAACCTTCATGGTTTAACTCAAACAGTATTTGTAGCGGCATCCATAGGTCAGGTTTGGCAAAATCTGCAGCATCAAGTTTGTCGGTGACCGACAGTGTTCTTTTAGGGGGTGAAGGCCATCGGGGACGGTGATGGCAATGGCTTTTTGGTGATTGAGAGAGTGGGTGATGGTGAAGGCGTAAATGAGGAACATGAACAAGTAATGTAGAGGATTTTATATTTTCTTCTTTCTTCCTTGGTTCTTTTTTATTCTTTCTATCTTCCTCAGTTGGTCAGCGATGCTTAGCTTATCTCATAAGCTTATTGGGTGAATAATAATATTGCTGGTGAAGTGTTTTTGCTTCTTCCCATCTCTTAGACCTTTTTTTTAGTTTCTTCTATTGCATTACATTTTGCTACTTTTCTTAATTTCTTCGTGTCCTGTTCTATTCTCTGTCAAATTCGCAGCTCCTCGTCCTTCAAACATCTACACACTTCAGATTTTGCTAACTTCCAATGGAATTGTGTTTTTTGGTAAGTTATACAGCAGGGCTAGCCATATAAAACCTCATCAACACTTGTCCTCAACTCCTTTGTCCAAGTTATATTTTTTTTACTTTAATTTTGATGCATTTTTATTTTGAGAAACAAACATAAAGTTTATTGATTTGTCTTGGGTTTTGTTTTTATAGTGATTTTTTATGCTTTGGTATATGAGGATGCAGTCAAATAATGAACTTGATTTGTTGGTCAAATAGTAAGCCTTCGCTTGTGTGAAAATAATTGTACTTATGACTATTATGTTGTAAAGCAATTTTTGGATTTTGAATCTGTTACCACTTTAAATGAGGTTTTCTCCCAACTATTTACAACAAATGTTTCATTTGTTTAATTTTTTTAAACAAATCATTTTTTATTTAATAATTTATATTTATAGTGCTTTATTCATCTCTTTTCGGCCATCATTACTCCTGGATTTTATGTAGTAATGTTAATGTTGTAAGTGATTTTTCAGATGTTAGTTCTGGCATTTCAAAGGTAATTAAACCTTTAATATTCATTCCATATGTTGGTCATGTTAAACATGTTATTATGTATAATTTTCTATGTCAGCATGTTGTATTATACGGCTACAATATCTAGTTCTTCTAGCCATTTGTTATTGGTAGCATTATTCAATTTGTTTCTTATCCTTTTTAAAGTTTGAAGTTTTCCCTTTGCCTGTGTTAAACTTGATTTGTATTTTCCTTGCATTGTTTACATTCTGACATCCCTTCTTATTCTGTTGTTGCTCATTTTTTATATGTTTTTAATTACTTTAATTAAATTTTTGGTTGTAACTGGATATGATGTATCAATTCTATGATAATGAATTATATTTAGAGTCTCAAGTTGACATGTCTCCAATTAGACTCTGATGAAGCAGTTAGTGTTTCAAGTGCTGATATATCTTCCACCAAATTCAAGAAAGCGAAAATTGGATAGGACTGACGTGTTGTCTTTTCATTTCGTTATGATGTCCAATTCTGAGTTTTAGGATCTATTTTTTGTTGTCCCTTTTGGATTTGTGTTTTTGGAGAGCCTTTATTTTGAAGTTGGTTTTTCAAGTGCTGATATGTTTTTTGATTTGGGTTTCTCATTTGTTATCTATGTTCCTGTTTATGATATTTTGTATTGGGTGGTAGTTGTAATGTTACGAAATTGGACACACATTATGCTATGAAATTGTTCTAGGTTGTGTTTTAAGTCTATTATATTCCTTTTGGTTATGCTAATTATTTATTAGTATTTTGAATATTGAAAGATTGGTTTAGAGTTGAAAGATTCTTTTTATTAACTACTGCTTTAAAATGTGTGGAATCAAGTTAATTATCCAATTATCTAAAATATACTTCATTTAATTTGAAGTTTTCAAACATTTTATCTGCTATGTTGTCTCCATTGATTTTGGATGCTTCACACATGATTTGATGCATTTGAGGTTCAAGAATGTGAAGAGGAAGAGTGAGAGAGGTAGATTACTTGCAAGGAAACAAACTTCAAAGGTTGCAAAAGAAAATGCAGAATCAGTGGGGAACAAGATAATTTTACTCTATTACTAGCTTTAATATGTTGTTTGTTCCACTTTTCTATGACAATTTGGATTATTACTAAGAATGTGAAGAGAATTTCATTGTAGTTTACTTTCTAAAGCTTTATGTGTGAAAAACTTTGTCCATGATCTATCTTTCTTTCGCAATGATGAAATATTCTTCAGGGGATAGTGAAAAGAGCTTAGAATAAGTGAGAAAAGCTTGAATACTTAAAAACAACTCTTAAGGTTATGCTTTTCATATGATTATTGGTATGAAAATCTATGATATCTACAACTGAACTATCGATATTTGTTTTTGGTAAATTGCAAAGGATGTTTTTCTACTTGATTTGCATAATTGTCAACATTGGAACCATTTTCTTGAGGTACCACTTTGTTTTCTCTATTTTCAACCTACTTGATTTCTTTTTTGTTCAAAAAGGTCTTTAGAATTGGTTTCTTATATATATTTATATCAAATGCATGCTTCTTTGCAATTGCGTGTCATGTTCTCCGTTACACGTTGTGTTTATTGCATCTTTATCTCTTAATAATAATGGTGAAAATGTTAATTATATCTTATTATAATCTGTTGTGTTCTATTATAAAAATGCTATTAATTTTATAGTTTAATTGTTTTCTGTCTGCTATACCTTAATGATAAATATAGCTTTTATTTTACGAAAACATATTCACGGGGCTAGGGAGCTCAAACTTAATTCTGTTGAAATATCTTTGAACCTATTTTTGTTTTTTTACTAGAAAAAGAGTTTTTAAACATGTAGAATTGTATATGCTTATTTAACAATTATTACTTCTCCCTTTTTACATTTTTTAATTTATTCTTTGTCAAATAAAAATCTATTAACTTTAATGTACGCTGTCAGTAATGATCTAAATTTTCATTATATAGTCTTGGATTCAAGTTTCGATTTCATTTGGCATTCAGGAGTGAATTAGATTTTCTAAATAAACTTACTTAGAAGAGTTAAGAGTATTCTTACTTTAATGAAAGTTGTTAGAGTGTCCTTTGTCCTTACTAAAGGTGTTAATGAGTTTTTCTATTTGACTATATTTCCCTTATTATAATTTTTATACAACATATTTGCTGCAAGACCTTTTAACAAAACAAAGTTGGATTAAGGAGTTTAAATTGTTAGAACTATGAATTTTGTATCTTTTTCTTCTGAAATTGAAGCCATGTTTATATTATTAGTTTTCTCTTTTAGTTTATTGTTACATATGGTTCTTTTGAATAGATGTTGTAAGGAATGTTATCAAATTGTTGCATTGGATGTGAACAAAGTTGATGATGCATGGATCTAATGGTATGGAAAAGCCTTCAGCTTTTTAAAAGTCTTGCAGGCTACAAGTTTTTTGAGTATTTTAACAATCTAAAAATTTTGTAATTAAGATTGGTCTATAAGCTATAATGAGGTTGTGCCAAGCTCTTTAGGAAGTTTTGCCCGCATTGTTTTGTTTGTAAATTAGAAATTGATACTCTCTAATATATCACATACTACTCAGTAGGAAATATTAAATCAATTAATATTTAAGTTCTTTTATGATTATTTGGGTTTTATTACCTATTTTGAATGACCATATGTCCAGAAGATCATAAAATTGTGGAAAGCTTTTGTGCTAGACTTAATGGGTAAGGATGTTTTTACTTTAACGAATGGCATTACGTCAAAACGAAAGCATTGTAATTTAAAGGGTATAAGTTAATTTCTTACCATTAAAATTCAATAATCCAGGAATTTACAATTCAAAGGCTATATTTTTCCTTTAGTTATGTGGGTTAAGTGATCAAAGAATATTCAACATTTATTCATACTAGATTACTTGTGTGGTATAATTTTTGTTCATGAGTTAATTTGGTATATTCTTGAAAAGGGGAAAGAGTATTGAATTACCTCATGAATTTGTAATATAAATTTGCATATAAGTGTTTTTATGAATTAATTACTTTATCCTATATT
Organism: Ormosia semicastrata; assembly: GCA_029884595.1. Lineage (NCBI taxonomy): Eukaryota > Viridiplantae > Streptophyta > Magnoliopsida > Fabales > Fabaceae > Ormosia > Ormosia semicastrata. Next base: position 6,065,495 of record JAQQTO010000046.1, on the reverse strand, counting down.
TTATTATTTTAATAAAATATAGGATAAATTTTCAATACAAATTATATATATAGATGTCATCCATTAGATTTTTATAAACATGTATTTCAATATTTTAATATTATCAAATCTTTATTTTTATATCTATTAAGTCACTTAATATTTTATTTTACATAGACCTTTAATATACATAACATTTTCTTAATCACCCCGTGCGTTGCACGAGATATGCACTAGTGCTAAACATTTAACATGCACCATGCACCAACCACTCAAATCATTGATTTGGTATATAAAACTAAATCAATGGTTAATATTAATGACCTGTAACTTGAAGTACAAGTTATATTTTATTTATTTATTTATTTATTGCTATAAATAGTTGCACATATAGAAAATTCTATAAATTTTAATTAATAATATTTACACATACACCCAAACCCATATACAAGAAATTTTGACTACTTTTCTTCTTTTTTTAAACCATAAATAATTATACGTCTGAGAAAACTCTATAAAATTTAACTAATAATATTTATGCATATTTTTTTTGCTACTTATAATTAACTATATATACAAGAAATCCTATAAGTTTCAACTAATAATATTTACATACACCTAAGCCAATTGACAAAAAAATTGTTTAAAAAATAATTACGACACAATTATTAAAAAAATTAAATAACCAATTAATTAGAGTGAAACTCACTTAGTGAATGATACAATGGTGGGTGTACAATAAACGGCTCCCATACTAAGAAATGAAAAAGGTAAGAAAGGATGGATCATCCCGAAGTTTGATATCTAAAAATCTTATGATAGGATCAGTTGGAGGTTTTGAGAATGATTCTTAACCAAGTAACTTTCCAACCAGGCCCCAACTAGTTAATTTGATAATGGGGAGTGTTTCAAAGGTCCAATATGAAATTTTGATTAATGGAAGGAAATCTAAACCGATTATCTCTGGGTATAGACTTCCTAAGGCATCCCCGGTCCATCGGTTGTTGGTACATTTTGGGAATGGAAGTATGTACTATATTCTGTTGGCCATGTATACGATGGACCCACTGTTTTGTGCCGTTGGATCTGTGAAAAATGAAATAGACGGTTTGAATGGAAGAGGGGCTACCAATTTGGCCAGTTTAGGGACATGAAAATATGTTTGCTGAGAGGTCCTTTTTTTGTTTGTTTTGGGTTTGGTTCAACAGAAGCAGTTCTGATGGGGAATCTTTGAAGGGGTAAGGTTGGTCCTTGCTCTGAATCACTAAATTTTGATCCTTTATGAGAGCTACATGAAAGTTTTGTCAAAAATTATTTATTGGTTAGCTGTAATGGCACTGTGACTGTGCAGTGATTGAGCTACTATTGGCAACAATCCTCTTGTGTCTCTCCATATTTAAAGCGTCTAAGCAGTTTATCTCTTCCTCTTCCTAGTCATTATAAATAAAAGGAAATGAACAGAGTTGGATAATAGACGACTGACCTTGAAAACATGAATCTCTAACTAATCTAAATATAAATGTATTGAAAATCTAAGTTAAGATCCTGTATACAAGGTCATTGATCTTGACTAACTGTTTTACATCCATTTTAAGCTAATTATATGTAATAGAAACATAGAAGTGGGAAGGAAGGGTGGGGGGCTATGGGAATAGAAGTGAGTACCTTATCTTTCTTCATTTTCTAGAGATCGGCTCTATAGTTTCTTAATCTCTCAGCACGTGCTCGTGCTTCATCCAAAGGACTCGGTTTAGAAGTTTTCCCTCTCCTTATCGACCCAATGGTTTTTTTTATCAGAACTATTTAGAGTAAGTTTTGATTTCGGCTCCTTATCCAACCTATTAGATCCTAGTTTGGTGTCTGGACCGTCCTGACCTAATTGACATATGGCCACTCATAAACTCGGTCCATCTTCACAGATGACCAAGTTAGGGGACTGTAAACCATTATGACCCAATTGGCATCTAGCCATAAACTAGGCTCATTTTTGAAAAGTCTGACCGACCTATATCTGAATGGGTAACAATTCGACAAACACGTGCTTAATACGACCCACCAACATACATAATGGCCTTGCGCCATAATGACCAGATATAACATTCAGAATCCTAAATTGCCTGAACAGAAGGTATCCAAAGAGTCAGTCTTCCAAATCTTTATATAAATCGGCCTAGCAGCCTAGACCAGACATGTTCACTTTTCTCTACCTATGCTTTCATCATGGTCTTAACTCTAAGATTAATCGGTCAGAATGCCTTGGTAGTTATTCCACTCCGTCTTTCTCAGGTAACTGTCAAATGATCGACCTGGGATTCTCTGACGACCTCCCCTCGAGTAGAGGACGGATCAGTGTCAATCAATGCCTCTTTGTTCTTATCTTGTAAAGCACCACCTTTAACCTGGGCCTGCATCTCATAGTCTAATGCAAGGTCATAACTGATTGAACCATTTTCAGCTCCTCGTTCAAGCACCATGCTTAATACATCTGGCGGATAATTGATATGGTTTTAGGGTTTACCAGTTCATCCAACGGCCAGATCAGGGATACCTCCATCAGATCTGATTTTCATTGAAGGACTAACCTGCAAAATAGAAATTTCATTGGACCAACATGTAAAATATAAAAAATTGGTTATGACCATATAACTTAGTGGATTCATATTGGGTCCATCATAAAAGACACCTATACGTGATCTTCATAATTGAAAACCTGTGAAGTTTGGAAGTTCAAGGATTTTACATATTCATGCTTATACACACATAATTTTACATTTGCATGATTTTCATTATCTTATCACAGTTAAGTTACTTCATTTTCTATATATTTACATTTTAATTTTGTGACATCAAAGATGCAATAAAATATAAGAGTAAAAGTGTATTGTAATTAGCACTTTTGTGAAAACTAGAAAGTAATGGTCATCTCCCTCATTTTCCCATGTACTTTTCACTGATGATGATATGGTGAAGCCTCAACAAAAAAATTCTATAGCCATCAAAACTCTGAAATTAACATTATGTTTGGATGATAAGTAATGAGAGAAAGGGAAAGAAAATGAGGAGAAAGGAAATAACTTTTCTTATTTGAGAGTTTTAAAATATATGAGAAGAGAACATAACACATGGGGAACCATTTCCCCTCTCTTCTCTTCAAATGCCCAACTTTTGTTTCTCCCAAAATTGAGGTGGAATGGAGGGAACATATGAGTAATGAAGTTTCATTCCGTTATTAATCTTCTAAACAAAGAGAATGGTAACTATGTTTCATTTCTTCCCTTTCTTTTTCGGTCCATCTTCACCTATTCCGTTTAGTTCCATTAATGAAAAAACATTCAAACATAGGGTAAGAATTTTTCTCAATTTCTTTGACTTGGAAATTAACCAAGATAAAATTGTTAAAATTAACGTTATGGTTCTCACCCAATAGTAAATGTCTCAAAATGGGTCGAGTTTGACAAATTGGTCTAAATAATATGATAAAACGAGTAGGCTGGGTTAAAAAAATTTGATACACAAATCAATTTTGGCCTGGGGCTAGTCCGATTTTGGTTTAGCTCAACGCAGGCTGAATCACAATTGGCCAGGTTAATTCGTTAGATCGATGTTTAATTATTTAATTAATAATTTTTATAAAATATAAAGAGTATTATCTTTATTTTTTCTATTATAAATTAATATTTGTATTACAAAAATAATTTTATTTGATGTTTATTAATATTTAAAATATATAAAAAATTATAATAATAAAACATAAAAATAAACGTTTTTATAATTAAAAAATATAAAATAATAATTTGAACCAACAAAACGGTCTAACTCATGAAATCCACATAAAACTGAGCTACACTGACAAAATGTTAGCATGCAACAAATTCAGTCCGGCCAAGCGGAACTTAGGCTTGGCTAGTACAGATCCTCCTCGGTTTGACAACCGTACCCCAATAGTATCCAACATTTAGAGCATATTTGGAAAATATTAATTCTTTCCCAAACAGCTGTTTTTGGATGATTAAGCTGTTTTGTAAAATAATTATTATATTTGCATAAAAAGATTATTTTCTAAAAAGCTTTTACAAAAAATTCAATGCAAAATAAAAAAAATTTCAGTTAATAATTATAAGCTAAAGATTGGAGCTTATGATTTTAGCTTATAGATTATTTCTTACATTTTGATATGTAAATATTATTTTATCCTCAATCAAATAATTTTTTTAATCATTTTATACATATTTTAATAATTTAATACATAAAAGCGATTCTTTTTATATCATTCAAATGAATCATATTAGCTTAAAATCACTTTACAGCTAATGCATCCAAACATAAAAATGAATCGATTATAATTGATTATAACAATAATCGATTATCAGCATAATTTATAATTTTTAACTTTCCCAAACAAGCCCTTAATGGAAGAAATGGAACTAGTCTTGCAAATTAGGTCCTCCGCTCATTTAGGATACCTAGGCTTTCTCTGTAAGGGTAAAAAATCAGCTTCTTATTTCTAGTGGATCAAATTGCCTCAAAGCTTGGAAGCTTGAAAGCCAAGCTCCTATCCTTAGCTGAAAGGGCTACCGTGGCTATTACAGGCGGTTCATTCCTCCATTCATATTCATAATATGCAGTGTGCCTCAATCACAATTTCCATTTATTATGAAGAGATTGACAAAATTCTTGGGCGATTCTTATGGGTTGGAGCAGAGAATTCTAGAAAGCTTCAGCTAGTTTAATTGGGAAAACTTAAAGAGAGTGAGCCTAAAAAATGTTAACTTTATTGCAAAGCTACACAATAGTGCTCCTCAAAAAGGAAAAAGCAACGTGGACCAAGATGATCTCAGCCAAATATGGGGATGATCTTTTCAAAACAGGTCATCAAGAAAGAGTTTAATAGAAGGGCAAGAAACCTGTAACATGGGAATGGGAAGAGTTATTAATTCTGGCCGGGACCCTTCGCTCTGGTTTAATTGGCTTCCTGATGGATGGCTCGTTGAGGAATCACTGTGTCTAAGTCTATTAAAAGTTTGAGTGGGAAGTAGCAGATATTAGGAAACCGAACGGAACCTGCGACTTGAAAAATTTCCTTACCTTTCCATGCTTGAGTAGAGGCCCAGATTGAAGAAGGTATGTCAACTCTCCCAAAACAACCCCGAGCCAGATGAATTTTATTATTTCACTTATGCCAAATGGCCCATATGATGTAGCTGATCAGAGTAGCCCAATGAATTCCAAATAACATAGTGTCTTTTGTTTAAAAATGTTTGAAATAATCCAGTCCGAAAAGGAAGAAGAAAACCAGTTTTATGTCATCTTGGCATGGTTAATTCGACATATTTCTTCTTAACCGTTAGTTTTAATGTAGGGGCGGTCATTCACCCATCTCATCTCTCATAATAATACACATTTTTTCACCTGATATGCCTCTGAAGTTTAATTAATCAAGTCTAATTTGACATGATTGTGATAAGATTATTGCCTATTGTCGCTGATAATTTTGATGTATAGTCCGAAGGTTTCGCTTTATGTGGATAATTTGTCTCTAAACCGATAACTTGTCATCATCTATCATTCAAAGTAAACATAAACAGAACAACAGATCCTCACCCTTCACCCAAAAAACCTTTTCTATCATTTTCTTTTTTCTTTTTTAGTTAAAAGATAGTAAGAAGAACTTTAGTTTTCTTTTTATTCCACTAATTATTTATATATTGACGCAACATTTATGCTCATGTGCGTACTGACCCTAGCAAGAACTGAAACCCCGCTAGTACTACACGTTTTATGCTTGTCGTTTCCTGGAAAGGAAATAAAATCATGAAAATTGACAATACGCTTCGAAAGGATTTTAATATTCGGATACTTAAAAAAATTTCTGATTTTTGTCAAAAAAAAAAAATTCTGACTCTTTTTTTTCTGATTTTTTGTTTTATGAAAATTATTTATTTTGTGTTGATATTGTTTTTATATTTTATTTTAGTGTAATTTGAAAACTTATTTAAAAATTCATTCAAATAAGCATTTTTTTGTGAGGATTCAAATAAGCATTTTAAATTATAATAAAATAAGCACAATAAAATATTTATTGTGACATTAGGCTTGTTCATCAGTTCATGTCTATCGTGATAACAATCGTATAGCAGATTGGTTGGCTAGCTATACTCTCAGTGTTTCTCTAATTCTCTTGACTTGCATGCTTTTGAAAGTCCACCTACTTCAGACCAAAAAAAAAGAGTTAGTCTTCCTACTGAGCGTGGGAGTTTGCTTCTTCATTTGGGTCTCATTTCCCCACTTAGTTGTTCCTCAGGGTTGTTCCCTTCCCTCTGTATGTACACTTTAAAAATAAATAAAAGACAGCAAAGTAAAATGTTTATTTTAAATAATCCAAAATGTCAAAACACCGCTTTTGCTCTTAAGAAATTCCTTTTCTCATTCCTTTTCTTAGTTATTTTCGGGTAGGATTCCTTTTCCTTTCCGGCCTTGAAACCCGAGAGAAAGGAAAGGGTCGAAGAAGGGTCAGAATTCTTTTTGGGCTTTACATACCAAAGTCTCAGCAGGCCCGGGTTGACATATTGAGCCTTATTTGCACATTAACAGCTGTACTCTGCCGGCTAATACATTGTGAGTCAATATAGCCCATCACAAATAGTGGACAAGTAAAAAAAAAACAGTGTATAAAATTTTAAAAATTCTTTTATTCGTTTTATGCAATACACCAAAAAATGAAAACATAACATAAATTTATTGATTAAAAAAAATTCACAGTAAATCCAACGCTTTTAATTTTACGATGAACTTTTTCTAATTTTTTTTTACGGTTAAAAGTGTGTTGATATTATCTCATGCTGGATGCTGCGTTATAGTTAACCCCATACATTAGACAATCATTGTCATCCAAGACCCAAAAAAGAAAAAAAAAACCATCGTCACCCAAAAACAGGGTACAAGTATAACTCTAGAAACAAAATCAACAGAGACCAAGTGACAAAACAGAACAATCCATATATATCATTTAACAATTAACATATTTGAACTAACATGATTTCATAATCTCATTATTTGGCAGAGGATACAAAGCATACAATCTGGGAGAAATTTTTGGTTATATATAAATGTAACACGTTATTTTTATATTTACTCACAAAAAATTAAAGAGAGAAAATAATTGTTTATGATGAGTATGTGAGTTTAATAAAACTTATTTTTTTCTCTTTTTAATATTTTGTTTTTTATGTGTAAATTTGACATGATAAATCTGTATGCATACAATAATATCTCTCCAACCTGATTTAGCAAAATTCAAAATAATGCAACAAGGTTCAATATGCGTTTGCAAATTGCCCATTTGCCCAAACAGATTATTCACAATTCTTCGTTAATTATGGTCTTAAACATGAGCATATATTACCTATTGAGATACTAGGTTGTCAAATAAGCCTACCTGGTCACCATCTGTACGACTTTATTATTTAATACCTATCACTTAAACTCTTTGCACAAAAACTCAAATCTTCTGTCTCATTATTTTTCTTTCAATTAAATATTAACAAGTGATCATCTTTAAAAACAAAGACAAAAAATACATATTTTTAGTTGATAATAAATCTCTTAATAATTTTTTATTAAACTGTTAGTATTTAAATAAGGATAAATGAAAAGAGAAAAGACTTGAATCGAAAAAGGGGAAAATAAAAAGCACTCGAAGATAATACCAAAAAAAAAAGAGCACTTGAAGATCAATAACCAAGTGATCTAAACCTAAATGGTGTCCAGATAATCTAGATAGGCGAAAACGATCTATATTAAAAACAAAATTACAATATATTAAATACGTAGCGCCGGTGTACAACATGCAAAAGCAACCGGCAAGGACTTCATAAATAAAATCTTATTTTATATTTGACCTTTCTTGATTTTTTAATACGTCCACTTGTGCCACCCTCTTGCTCACTTGCTTACCTTCCCCTGTAAAACCTAGGGGTGGTGCTAGATGCCTAGATCATTTGCTTAGGGGTGACAAGAAAGAAATAACACTATTGTTGAGGGGGCTAAGCTCAATATTTTTTTTATAAAATAAAATAAAAGACATGGATAATAAGAAATTTTTAAAAATTTCTTGGGAGGTGTGGGAGAAGTTAGCTCCGCCCCTTTAAAACCCTTACATGTGGACTATGAAAAATGCGTACATCACAAAGCCCATCTAGTATGAGTTAGATAATCTTGCGATGGCAACCCAAGGTCCTCGACCCGAGATTGAGCTTGTGATAGACAGAACCACCTCCAACGTTATTAGCCATAACAGTGGCACCAATAACCACGAATCCGCCTCGATGATGGTAGCAAAGCGCTCATTTATGTCCCTAAGTTCTATTATAACCAAGTTTCATGCAGGTTATTTCAGAATAAGCCTCTCCTTAGGTGCCCAAGCTTTACTATGGAAGACACTAATTGAACCAACACGCTATACAAGTACTCTGCAACACGTGCTTCGGATGCTTCACCCCACTGCTTTCCTTGTACTATGGTCTCTGGCTCTCTCTATACTCGTATTACTCTCTCTTCTTTACTTGCTAAGGTGCTTGTTTTTCTTTAAGATGGTAAAGGCCGAGTTCTTGCACCATGTAGGGGTTAACTATCTCTTCGCTCCTTGGATTTCTTGGCTTCTATTGCTTCAATCAGCACCATTCATGGCTCCAAAGACCATCCCTTATTTAGTTCTTTGGTGGGTCTTTGTGGTTCCGATCGTGCTGCTTGACGTGAAAATCTACGGCCAGTGGTTCACCAAAGGGAAGAGGTTTTTGTCGACAGTGGCAAACCCCACGAGCCAGCTATCGGTGATAGGGAACTTGGTCGGGGCACAAGCTGCGGCTCATATGGGTTGGAAAGAGAGTGCCGTTTGCTTGTTCTCACTAGGGATGGTGCATTATTTGGTGTTATTTGTTACACTCTATCAGCGGTTACCAGGTGGAGATAGCCTTCCAGTGTTGTTGAGGCCAGTTTTCTTCTTGTTCTTTGCAGCACCAAGCGTGGCGAGCTTGGCTTGGAAATCCATAGTTGGGGCTTTCGATACTGCTTCCAAGATGCTATTCTTTATATCCTTATTCCTCTTCATGTCACTGGTAATTTCTCTATATGTTGCGTTAATTTCTTTAATATTAAGTGATTGGTTTTTTTATATTATATAAAAAAAAAGTGATTGGTTTTTTATAGGGTAGTTACATATGAAAGAAACAAACATTACATAATTCTCAATATATATATAAAGAGTCTTTCATTTTTATACACCACTTTTATTATATCTTTCTTATATTATTTCTTTTTTAAATAATAAAATAAGAGATTTTTCAATACACATTTTCCCTCTTTCTCTCTCTTTACCAAAACAAATAAAGTGCAAAATAGATAGGAAAAAATAATGTTTAATGAACATTTTCCCAAAAATAAAACATTATGATAAAATACAACGTAATAATTTAATAAATATCTCAAATATCTTTTCAATACACATTATTTTTTAATAGTATACCATCATTTTACGTGTGGTCCAGAAAATGACCTAGTTTCTTGAAGTTTATTTCGCGGTACGTCAAGCTCATATAAGATTTTATTAAACAGTAGTTGTTATCATGCGTGCAATAGTCTCCCTCAAAAAGAAGAGAAGGCTACTTTAATATGTAAAATTAAATAAATAAATGTAGTATATATATATGTATGCATATGCTCTCCTACAAAGTTGGGAATAGCTTTCTCTCAAATCTCCGTGACCAATACCCTTCAGGTAACGACAGAGCTTATAGTTTGGGTTTTGAATCATCTTATGACATTTTTCTCTTATGTAATTAAGTAGAGAAGAGAAATAAATACAAAAATTATAAAAAAAAAATTATAAATTATGACTGAATCTTATTAATAAATATTTTTATATCTATTTCTTTTTTTTATTTTATCACATGAAAAAAAATGAGAATATTTAAACCCCTATAGCTTCACATGTTGGCAGAGAAATTTATTTACTAAAAAACCATTTAAAAATAGAAAAATGTTTTTTATTTATATTTCCAATACAAACACTTGTATGAGACACTGCTCATTGTGAGTGTAACTAATTACTGTTATATATCATATATAAAGTTAGAATTAATATATCGTATACAAACATGAGTAAGGTTTCATTTAAATATTATATATATTTTGTATGTTTAAATAACAAAATTCTTAAAAATAAACACATTTACTTGTAGGCTGCCTTTTTATACGAAACAGGTCATAGTCAACATTTATGGTCAATTTCAATTTTCAACATCTGATTGGAGTCCGTTGAAACACATTTACTGGTAGGCTGCCGCACAATATGGAAGCTCCTTACTTTTAGTTAATACTAGTACTTCTTGCTTTACTGCTTGATATATATTTTGCTTGTGGTGCAATTTGGACCTGGAATGATGGAAGCTCCTTGATTTAGTCAACGAGTGATGGCATTTTCGCATCATATTTGTTACACCATTAAATTTATACCATTTGTCACATCATATTATTAAATTGAAAATTCATATTACACATCATTTTTAAGTTACATTCTCTCATATTACTTTATATAACAGACTTAGAGTAGACAATTATATAAAAATAAAGTGAGATTAGATATAATTAAATGATAAAAATTATATAAATATAAGATATATATATATATATATAAGTGTGTAATTAACATTAATCAATTGAAAAAATGGTGTGTGATGTGAATTGTAATCATGTACATTTGTAAACAAGTTATTTGATGCTAGCATTTTTACCACTTATTATATTAGTCCATTTTTTTTGGCCAATAATGAAGTTAAATTTGATAATCTGAGTCTGGATGTATTAATTATTTATGTTGAACAGATTTGCAGGCCAACCCTGTTCAAGAGATCTATGAGAAGGTTCAATGTTGCATGGTGGGCTTACTCCTTTCCGGTTACCGTGCTTGCTCTGGCTTCCGTGGACTATGCACAAGCAGTCAGAGGAACTATTTCGCACATCCTAATGCTCCTTCTGTTAGCTCTTTCCTTTCTGGTTTCCCTTGCTCTAACGGTTTTCACTTTGCTCAACTCTAAGATGCTTCTACCGGATAACGATCCTATTGCAAGCTTGTTCATTAGTTAATTCATTCCCCAACAGCAGAATGATCGAAGCCTTCATTCAAATATAATTTATAATTGATTATCAAGTTAAAATTTGGCTAGTATATGATATAGATAATTAGGTGCATGCTTGTCTATATATTTATCTACAATGAAAGCTCCATTAGTATAATCATATAAATAAAAACTGCATTAGTATATGGTGTACAAAAGTGAACTGTAGAAAATTAATAATTTTCAGTGATATCTCCGTAATTCGATTATCTTGTGTTGGAACAAGCAAGAAAAATAGGTTAGGTGTAACATCTATACCGTCAAATTGAGTGTGTAAAGGAGGACAAATACGACTGAATATTTCCGTATACAAGAAATTTGAACAGCACTTCAGCCGGGCTCAACTGACTACTGCCAACGGAAAATTATTGCTACATACCTCCTGTAACCTGTTCGGGAATTATAAAGTAAAAATATATTTGTGTTGAAAGTTTAAGTATTAACGAGATGTGGGCGAACAAATTTTATATTAGAAAGAGATTGATAAAGTAAATAGTATATAAGTGAAGAAGATTCGTTGATCTAAAGCATGTTTGGCACAAATTTTATTACTGAACCCATAACTTTAATTTTTTTTATCTATTGATTGCATGGTTAGTAATTTTTATCTCAATTTTTGTATAAAATTTAATGTATTATAACAGTTTTTTTTTACAAACTTGAAATTTATGATTTTATATTATAGATTATTTCAAAAAAATTGAGGCGTAAATATCATTTTCATCATCAATTAAATAATTTTTTTAAAATTATTTTATATCTATTTTGGTAATTTAATATATAAAAATAATTCTTTTTATATTATACAAACGAAATAAATTATTTTAAAATCACTTTTTAACTAATATATATAAATATAAAACTGATTATATCATAATCAATTATATAATAATCAATTAATGAAATAATCAAAGTTTTTACAGTTGAACTAAACACACACCTAATGCCTTAAGGTTTTGAGTTAAGAAATAGTGTCAAACTCAATTATGTGATTTTTCGCTTAGTTCATTAGATGCAGATCTCCTCGATGTTTTGGTCTCTCTAAAGCCGATGGTTTGGCATGTCAAAAGTCTTCATAGAGGCGGTGTTCTGTTGTAGGTAGGCTCTTACACTTGAGGGAGATATTATTGAGAATTTAAGTGTAAGTGAGACATGAACCTAATACGTTAAAGTTTTGAATCAAGATGTAGTGTCAAGCTCACTTATGTGGTTATTCACTTAGTCTATTAATTTGAGTCAAGATGTAGTGTCAAATTCACTTACGTTATTATTCACTTAGTCTATTAATTATTTGGGTCAAGATGTAGTATTTAATCTACTTATGTGATTATTCACTTAGTCTATTAATTAGATGCAATCTCATCAATATTTTGGGTTCTCTTGATCCAAACAATTTACACATTAATTTTACACTTGTGGTCAACGTGGATTATGTGGATATTAGGGATAATAATGGATTACCACGATCAAATGATTAGTGTATTATGTAGTGTGCAAATTTTGGTGTGTGAATATCAAAATTTAAGAACATGAATATAGATACGAAACATCAATATAACATGACACAAATATTTTGATATGACAAAAAATTAAAAAATATTTAAAAGATATATACATAAAAAAATATTTAAAAGTATTAAAATATACAATACATATATATCGAATATCAATGTGATGATGATTTTAAAATATTGATGTTACATAGAACAATACTGAATTATAAATAAACTATTTCTCCTTCACGTGAAGTCAAAAACAGCCAGACCTCTACCAATTCGAGTTTAACTAATCGGGCTACAAGAGGAAAAGGCAACAGACTCTTATGTTATTTGCTTTTAAAAAAATTCTTAAAAGAATATATGCTGGTTATCACTTTATTAAAACGCAAACATAGTGTTCGCCACAAAAAATTAAAAAAAACATAGTACAAAGAAGGCCAAAATTATACGTAAACGCTAAGAACTAAGGAGTGAGAAGCAAAACCAATAAATCTTCCAGCAACAGTTAGATGGATAAAACAGGGTACAAATATGTTAATCATATCAGCCGTTTACAATGTTTGTAACAAAGTTTTAGACGTTAATATTTTTATCAATTTTATTTGTTATAATAGATAAAAATCTTTATTATTTTTTTCTCTCTTTTTTTTCCTCTAACCTTCTCACTCTCACTATTTCTGACCACCACCGGCCACAACTCCAACCGTCTTGCCACACGACAATAACTTCGACCGCTGGTCGTATGGTTCGACAGAACGACGACCACGTGGTTGCCAGATCCACAAGACCTTCAACAACATTAAGATCACCATCGGCATCAACCTCGGCTCCTCCCACTCCGACGCCGTCAACCAAAACCTCATTGAAGAAACTAACTGCATCCTCGCCGAGATCCGATTCGACATTGACCCTTTCGACCCTGATGACCCCTTCGACACCCCTTTCAACCCTAACCTCACTTTCACCCTAAGACCCAAGATCACTGACTAGCGGAGGCGTGGTGGTTCATAGGTGAGCCGATCGAAAGCACGACTTGGTGGCAGAGATGATCGGTGAGGCGTGATTCGCTGTTCACGACATTATTGTGCGTCTGGAACTCTCTATCGTGAGAGGTGGCTGTAATTTACTATTCACGACATTGATGCGCGTCCAGAACTCTCAGCTAACTGGCGGAAGGGTGATGGTTCATGGGTGGGTTGATTGGAAGCACGACTTGGTAGCAGAAGTAATCGGTGAGGCGTGGTTCACTGTTCACAATATTGTTTCGTGTCTGGAACTCTCCCCATAGGAGGTGGTTGTGAGAAATAAAGAAAAAAAGGAAAGGAACCTATTAATAAAGTTACATATTAAAAATTTCAATCATTGATTATTTTTGTAATATTTTTATAATAAAATCTATGATGATAAATTATATATAGAACATCAATACTTCAAAATTGTTTAAAAACATTTAAAACGTTACCTGCTCGTGTACGGCTAGACACCCAATGCCCTCTAACCTCTCTTTGCAAAAAAAAAAAAAAGTCATGGTATCCTGTTTCTTTGAAATCAAGAGTAGGCCTACCAATCACAACCAATTGAAATTATGGCATCACAAATCCTCCGAGAAGATAAAAGATGTGGGATCCCATGGATCATTTAAAACTCTACAAGTTATAAAATTTGAAAGTTTGATATGAATCAAGTATTAAAAATTGTTAGTCAAATCTGAATACAGCTTTCAAAAAGTAAATTTTCACTTGTTCAGTTTTATTTAAAGTTTCAAACATACACGAAAATCATCATCTATTTTTTCTTTGATTCACTATGCCATATACATGCAGCAAACCATGCGCTGAACATGTTGGATGGTTTCATTTAATTGTCCAAGCTAGGGTTGGTTTGAGCTAGACTACAGAAGAAATAATGTTGAAAAAGACTAATTTTAAAATTTTGAATTTGTTTAGAATTTAAAATAAAAAAATATATTTTTTAATAAACTATTAAGTGTCACTTGTTAAAATTAATTTTATAATTTCGATCGTAAATTTTTATAGAAGCCATCAAGTCAAAATCACTTTTATAGTTTTATTCATTTTAAAAAACTTCCTAGTCATTTTTATTTTGGTAAATACTTCTTAGTCACTTTTATGAGGATCTATCCTGCATGTAATATTTAAAATTTTAAACACATCAGATTTGGTGTGTCACGGCGTTCAAAAACTAGTTTTGACAAAAATGTCAGTCTTATGCCAAAAATTTCAACCAAACTTGCTAGTTATTTTGATAAATTGCGCAGTTTTAACCTGTATCACAAGAAGACGTACACAAGCCCGACGAGAAAGCAAATTTGCAGAAGCAGTCATCATGACAACGACGTTATATAAGGGAAATGTTACATAGCACATTTGATCCTTTTTTTTTATAACTTGATTTTTATAAAAATTTAAGAACTTATTAAATCAACAAGTTAACCAATCACAGCTTAAGCGTATAAAAGCTAGAGCGGACGATAGCAACACCCGTAATATAAAGACAAGGAGGTTCATGAATCTTCCGGTTGGCGAAGTTTCTGATATTTGGTCTGCATTAAAGTATGCCTTCAATTAATTCGTCAATTCGAATTTAGATGAGAATATCTTTTCCATATCTAATCTCGTTCATTTATTGGATCAGGCAACGATCAGTCAATTAGTTTATGAGCTCGTTTCAATAAACTTTAAAAATATGATTTTTTATGTGATTTTTTAAAATAAAATAAAAAATAAAATTTATTTTATGTTTAGATATAATATTTAATAAGTAATTTTTTAAATTTATTATTATTTGGATGTAAAAATGTAAAATAATATTTTTAATGATAAAATTACTTAGAACAACTTTTACATAATAAAAAAATGTCTTTTTCATAAGTTCCAAAATTCTTCTTAAAAAAACACAATTTTAGTATTTTTTTAAAATTATTCAAACATATTAAAAATTAATAAAAGTACTTCTTTTTTTAAATAAAAAAGTCATTTTTTTCTTATTTGAAAATATATATCCAAACAAACTCTGTAACTTCAGACAGATGAAATTAAAACAGTTGTTGCCATTGAAGATTACATAATCTCGAAATTAGAATAATATTGTTCCAATCGGGTACTCACCATTTTTATTAAACCTATCTAAAAACAAACGGAGCAAATTGTAGGATAAGAAATAAATACTTAATTAAATAGGACAAAGGGTGCATGCTATTTGATTATTCTACGGAAATGATGGGCAAATCACAGAGCATCGTCGAGTTAATCTTTTCAGGAGTGAAAATACAGCAGAAAATATAAACAAAATTAGGCATGTCAAAATCAAAGGGATTAGGTAGCGGTATATATGACTTTTGTTTTAATTCGAATGCAGATAAACTTGGGTTTTTCTTATTGTTTTCTTGGAAGCTAGACAAGGTGTGCGACGAACACTCAAACTTTGTCTGCTAAGTCCAACGAAGGCAAAGAAAAACATTAAGGCATTAAGCAACATTGACAATATATATTTTTTAATCATTAAGTGAATAAAATAATGTCATATTCAAGAATTATATTCAAGAATTATCTGCGTAGAATCGTAAAGTTATCGGTATTAACATGTATAGAATTAATTTGACCATAGAGAGATATAATTAAGAAGATAATAAATGGGTTTTAGTGTTGGTTCGAATGGAAGAGACTTGAGTTTTTTAAACATATGATTCTTAATTCAATCTCGAGATTTATATGTATTAAAAATTATCGTTAGAGGAGTCTTTACTTAAGCGTTTAATCGTATTTCAGGAAATTAGTTTTTCATTTATCAAGTGAAGATACTTTGATCACGAACAAAAAAAAGGATTGACAAGAAAACAATTAATCAACTAAAATTTTTTAAACATCGTCGTAGAAAAATATCCTTGGTTAAGATGGAGATTTCACTCTCCACCGGATAGTGAATACAGACGGTGAAAAGTGATCCAGACGGATTGAACCAACGTCAGCTATACATACATATTTGGAGTCAAATGCTCATGCAAATGTTGTGGTATCCATTGTGGACCACGGATGTAAGATTCTGTGGATTATCATCGTATTGACTAATTGATATGATGAATCGTGTGGTAATGGGCTACAGAATTAGTGGGCGCGCGAATGTGTGCTACAAATTAGAGATCTTGCATTGCTGTGAAGTCAGAATGGCCAACTTAACTCCTACCAAAAAATAGTGGCCAACTTAGCTTAAGCTTAAACCAAGAGTTGGGTACTGTTATTTGGATACCCTCCAGGGGAGCTTAGTATTTGGTTACACCACCTAGATATTATCTTCCTTCCTATTTTCTTGTACAGTTTGTATAAGTTTGTTATCTCCCTCTCTCTAGTACGTAGAAGTAGGCTTTAGTTATTTTCAAATTCAAATTCAAATTATTCCTTCAATTTGTGCATATGCAATCACTTTGTAACTCACGTTGATGAATGCAAATATTCATTCAAGCATTTTATCTTTTACTTAGTTCACTGTTGGTTGCTGATCTAGTTCTGGGTAACTATTCCCCAATGTGTAATAATACCTCTTCCTATCGCGTGTTTGTTTTAAGGTTTGTTGATTAAGACATTCTTAAAAAATGTGAACTTGGGAATAAGATATTTTTACATTTGGTACAAGCTTTGAAAGAAATGTTTATAGGCATTATTGACTTATAGGAAAGCTACATTCCCATATTTTGCATAATTTTCATTCCCACCATAATGGTTGGGTATGTTATTTTTCCATGACATAGGAATGAAAATACCTATTATTAACTTCTACTCCCATATTTTTCCTACTTTCTTCCCTATGTTTTTAAAAACATACTAAGAAATAATAAATACTAAACAAACATATTTTTGAATTTATCCAAAAATAACATTTCTAGTCATAACATTTTTAGGAATGTCATTCCTGGAAATATAATTATATACCTTGGAACAAATACCCCACTAGTATTTTTTTTCTCTTTTGTTGGGCTTAGGCCATGTACATGTACCAAAAACATAGCGACCTTGCTAGTTTGGGTTCCGTGTGGAAACCCTATTACAAACTCCTTCCCGCACTAATGCTTAAGCCCCATACCATAGGCTGACCGAAAAAAAAGAAAGACCTATACCATAAGCCTTGATTGGTTCCGTTTCTATAAATAAAAGCCCTGTACCATAAAAAAAATGCATGTTTAGGTTGAAAATTCTTTCATTGACCAAGATAAAACCTTACTTCAGAAACATCTCTACCATTTAGTTTTAGGTGAGTGCGTTTAAAATTTAAGTATGTTTAAAATCAATGATGAAATCTTCCTAAAATAAGAAATTTTCTTAATCTAAGCATTTTTTTTTTGGATCAGGGAGCTGAGTACTGTCTGCTGCGGCTGAATTTAGGTAAGGTGAGTGGATTAGCGATTTTAAATCTGTTTAGGCGCACGGGAAGTATTTAAATCAATCTCATTATTCATCTAATTAAAATATACTTAATTTTATTTAATTTACTCATAAAATTATTTTATATATTACGAGAATAATAAAATTAAATATAAGATAATTTAATATTTTTTATATTAATATACAGTATAAATATAAATGTGATTTTTACATGGTAAACAAAATATTTTCCCATTTAAAATGACTTTACTACGAGCCTCAACAACCTTTTTCCAATTTAGTGTGATGTGACAAGCCAAAGCTTTGCAATTTGATGTCTGAACTTTGAACAAAGCCTGCTGATCTTTCACTTTCAGCTACAGACTAAACCTAGTTACGAGTAATATAATTGGGGTATATACTACATATAAGGTGAAACTATTACACTCTTAATTACATATTTATACTTCTTATTAATTAATCAAAATTTTAAATTTTTTTTTATGAAAAATATGAGTAATTAATAACGAATGTGAATAAATAATTAAAGATATAAATAACAATACTTATATATATATATATAAAGAATATCAACTTACACCAAAGGTGTAAATTTTTTTTTTCTTATATTCATTTTTAACCATTAGTTCCACTTTCATCTAATGGTTACCTTTAATAAAATAATCTCAACCATTAGATGAAAGTGAAACTAATGGTTAAAAATGAAAGTGTAAAAAAAAAAACTTAACTAAATAAAATCGATTCCTCCTTATATATATATATATATATATATATATATATATATATATATATATATATATATATATATATATATATATATATATATATATATATATATATATATATATATATATATATATATATCATATGTCGCAATATGTAATCCCAAAGATATTACGTTGTGTTCAATACCGCCAGTCACGCGCAATTCGTTGCCCATGCCATCTCAAAAATCACAATTTTAATTGGACTGACTTGATAAATGGTTCTGTACACTAATGGCAATTTTATGCTACCATGACTTGTTTGCATTGTATCTTTTGAAATTATCTTCTGATCACGAAGAAATTTAAAAAATCACTGTGACGAACAATAACTATTATTAGCTAGTTACTCTACTGTTGAAAAGAACATCAAGTTTATGGCACAATTTACATCTATCTAATGTGTGTAGAAAGCAGTCTCTAAATTAATTATAAAGTTAAGAATGTAACTAAGAATTAATTCCATGGCCCAAAAACAATCAAGCAACCGTTGCATGACGCAATTAGATGTACGGTGAACTTGCCCTAATTGCTGTATCATGTATAGATGAACCTCGGTTAGGTCACGGGGAGACGGTAAAGGTAGGGAATAGTTTATGGTTCCGTGACGGAGTAGGACGGAAAGTAAAGGGACCCACTGCCCAGATGGAATGGCGTTGACGATCAAACCAGAAAAACAATAAGAATACGTTTATGACAAAGCCTGCAAAAACTTTCACCAATTTGGCAAAGAGCCTTCCATTTTGGGCAATGCACCTGTCCTTCTTCTCTTTGTATTCCTCTTTCCCTATTCCTATTCCAATCCCAGCCGCAGAGAGGGTAGGAAGAAAGAAACATCTAGAACCAGAGCTAGGTAAGGTTAGATCATAGGAAGATGGCTCGAGGTAAGATCCAGATCAAGAGGATAGAGAACACCACCAACCGCCAGGTCACCTACTCTAAACGACGGAATGGCCTTTTCAAGAAGGCCAACGAGCTCACCGTTCTCTGTGATGCCAAACTTTCTATTATTATGTTCTCCAGCACTGGCAAGCTCCACGAGTACATTAGCCCCTCCACCTCGTACGTATTATAATTAATTAATTAATTAAATTACTCAAACCTTGTCTTTCTCCCTTCTCAATTCTCAAACCCTAGCTATCTACCTACCTAGATTCATATCATTGTCATATTTTACTTCTTTTTTCTTTTTCCTTGTTCCAGAACAAAGCAGTTCTTCGATCAGTACCAGATGACTGTTGGAACTGATCTGTGGAGCTCCCACTATGAGGTCCTTCCCCCTTTCTTATTTCCTTTTATTTTCATTTTTTTAATATATATTTCGTGCTGGCTGTCACTGAGCTCGTAATATAGTGAAACTTAATTTGGGGTTGGCCAGAACATGCAAGAGAACTTGAAGAAGCTGAAAGAAGTGAACAGTAATCTTCGCAAGGAGATTAGGTATTTCACATCTCTCTTCGGTAATTTTTCTTGATCCTATCCTGTGCATACGATTTTATATATGTATGGTGTTGTTCGTGGCACAGGCAGAGGATGGGGGATTGTCTGAACGATCTGAGCATGGAAAAACTCAGGCTCCTTGAGGAAGAAATGGACAAGGCCGCCAAGGTTGTTCGTGAGCTTAAGGTTAGATTATGCTCTTACATATATACTAGGGTTTTGGTTTTCTCTCGCAACTGAAATTTATATTTATATGTATGCATATATCTTAAGAATTTTATAATTTCAGAGAGTTATATAATATATATATACCTGAAGGAACAGATTTGAGAGTCCAAGCTTAAGCTTCCGGTTCGGGACAATGCACATAGATGAAATTTTACAAAATAGATTCTTAATTTTATCATGTGTTCGGTGTACGTTTAACATGAAGGATTAAAAAAGTTTAACAGATTATTTACCCCAAAAAAAAGTCAACACATTAATCATTCATAAAATAATTTTTAATTGGTTAAATTTTACCTAGGACCTAATTTGGGATTTTTATTAAAGATTAAAGAATAACACCTTTACCCCTTAAAATGAAGTGTGTTTTAATTTTTTTTTACAAATTTCACAGAGCAGTACTACTAGCTAGGAGAACCCCACGTTTGCTTTGCTAAGAGTTTTCACGCTGCACTCTGAGTCTGTGGTAATCTATGAAGCCCTCTGCTATTTGAAAACAAGAATAAATCTTTAAACAAACTTGTGTAATTTTTTTTCTTTGTTTTATAACTTGTTAATTTTAAAATTTGTCTAACAATTTCGATTGGTATTTTTTTAGTTAAATTATGACAAGATAGGAACAAAAAAAATTTATGTAGTGTCTGTGAATGTTAGTTGTCCAATAATTTATAAGGTAAGAGATATCAAAATTTTGCTCAAACTTGGGGAACCCTACCCTCGTTTGGATTCATTGCCTTTATCCCACATATATATAGTGTTTTAATTTGAGGAAACACACAGGTCCACGACCAGATTGGAAACTATATATGTTGATTCTATTAAATCCGCACAAGTTATTCTACAAAATCAACTTGTTTTCTATGTAGATTTTCTTTCTATTGGTGAAGGTGGATCCTTTGGTTCTGTGATCCTTTTTCTAGTTTTTGCTTAAATGGATTGAAAGCGGCTTAATCTTTTAATCTATTAATCTGGGCATATCGATCCTCTGGATAACTGAAATTTGAGTCTGCAAGATTGCCCACATCAATATGTCACAAATATATATTTACAGAAACTATCGTGCATTTTAAGTTAATTACATATAAACATTTTTATCTAATAATGCATTTTAGTGGTTGCAAAAAACCGTAACTATCTCACCTTACTCATTTGTGATCTTGTTTTAAGATTTTGAACTTACTATACTATACCATGCTAAGTGCTAACGAATTCCTTATCACAATGGTTAACAGTATAAGGTGATAACAACTCAGATTGGCACCCAAAGGAAGAAGGTAAGAGTGCTTAACTTATCTGTTCTTTGGTGGTTGGTTGACTTTATGTGATTAATGAAATTTCTATATATATATATATATGTAATTTTTTTTGTAGTTTAATAACGAAAGAGAAGTGCACAGCAGACTCCTGCGTGACTTGGTATGTATTTTTGCATACGCTTTTGTTGATTTTTTATATAAATATATGTAATGCTTGGTAGCTGGTTTATATTTATATATATATATATATATATATATATATATATATATATATATATGTATATATTTTTATATATATATATATGTATCTTGTAGTTTTAACAGCTCCCCCCCACCCCATTCTCTCGCGCCTAAATTAAATTAAAGAAATATTCTGAAATGGCAATTGTATACTTGATCATTAAAGGATGCAA
The DNA here is from genome assembly GCA_029884595.1 of Ormosia semicastrata. Lineage (NCBI taxonomy): Eukaryota > Viridiplantae > Streptophyta > Magnoliopsida > Fabales > Fabaceae > Ormosia > Ormosia semicastrata. The sequence goes on along the minus strand of JAQQTO010000046.1, from coordinate 6,043,352 downwards.
GAGCGGAAGATCCACGTTATGGATTGGTGGACAATGGAGGGGAGTATGATTCTGTCATCGGATTCTCAAATTTAGGTCCACGCATGTTTGCCTTGAGCCTACAGCCTAGCCATCCTAATGTCCATAGCGGAGCAGGGTCTGATCTTACTACTTACCCCTTACTTTTCTAGTACGCAAGCTCTCTCAGAGATACCCTATTCACTTTCCAATAAATGACTATGTAATATATTACGCACTGTTTAAAATATGAACCCAGGAAGTTAGTATGTATCCATAAAACACTATCACGAATCTTTTTGATCCAAACGCATGGGTGAATTAAATTGCAACTGATGAACTGTTATCTGTCTGCTGTTTAGCCTACTCATGCCAGAAATATGATGTGATGCTTCCTTTTATTGAGTGAGAATGCTTAGCTTGACCAATATTTCATTTTCTCGTTGATGGTTAGTTAAATTGATTGCATGGATTTGTTGTGGCAACTGACTCTGGCAAGCTATTAAATAAATTCCTTAAATTAAATATTTATTTTAGTTTTTAAAGATATAGATGACTTTAATTTGATCTTACAAATAAAGTTGTATTAATTTAGTTCATCAATTATGAAAAGTGATATCAATTTGATTCTTAACAAAAGTTGGCATCAATTTAGTATTTTATTTTTTTGGTTTTTGACTGGGGTATTTCCGAAGGTTTTGTTGTGAGACTAACCCTTTAAATACTGTTGTGACTAAGAGACCTTTTTTTATAATTGTCTTTTTTTTAGAGTTTGAACTTTGGTTCTTTTTTATAAATCTGACTTACTTACTGGCATACTCAATTCTTTGTTAGTACATTAATTTAGTACCTTAATCATAAAATATTACATTAATTTAACATATCAATCATGGAAAGTAACATCAAATTAGTTCATACATCAAAGACACCATTGATGATGTTTTCACAATATTTAATAAAAGGATGGTTTTGATGTCATTATTCAAAATTTAGATATTAAATTGATATCAAGTTCCTTTACATTGTGTTGATGTCTTTTCATTAATGGAAGAAAACAAAATAAATAAGCATATGCTAAAAAAAGAATGGAATGAATAGAACAAAACTACATTTTTTGTTTGTTTGGAAGATTAATAAGAAAATGAGACGAAATCTTGTTTTGGAGTTAACTTATAAAAAATGGAATATAATGTAAAATACTTATTTTTGACTTATAAAAATTTAGTTATCTCCATTCCATCTCAATTTTGGGGTAACAAAAATTTGATATTTGAGAAAAAAATGAAGAAAATAGTTTCCCTTGAATTCATTTATGATCCTTTATATTTTTAAACTTTTAGACAACTTATTTCTTTTTTCCTCATTCTTTTTTCATTTTTTTCATTAATTACATGTCATGTGAACATAGTGAAGATGACTAAATTTATGTCACAGTATCTTATTATTTGGACTAAAATGTGTTTGTACTTTAATTCCTTATCAGAATTTGAGGTTTTTACTAGAATATAGCTATTTTTTTTATTTATCGTTTCACCTAACTTTTTAGATTATGTACCAAAATAGGTTTGTTTTAGAATATGTTCAGAAGTCGTCATGAGTGATGGAGACTTTTGACTTGTGTAATTTTTTTTAATAAATAATTCAGAAACTGTTATAGGTGATGACAACTTCTTACTTGTACATTTATTTATATTTTTTTGTTAAGTAGCTTAGAAGTTGTCATGGCTGATAACGGTTTTCAAACATTATATTTAAAAAAAAAAATTGTTCGCAAAAGTCGTCATCCATGAAGACGACTTTTATGCATGTTGGAGTGGCACCACACCAATAGGGTTATTACATGCATAAAAGTCGCCATCATGGATGGTGACTTTTGTAAATAAAATGTAATGTTTAAAAATCATCATCAGTCATTGTGACTTCTAAGTTATTTAACAAAAAATATAAATAAATGTACAAGTAAAAAGTCGTAAGCATCTATGGCGACTTATGAATTACTTACTAAAAAAAATTATACAAGTCAGAAACCGCCATCACCCATAACAACTTGTGAACATGCTTTAAAATAAGTCTATTTTGGTACATAATCTAAAAGGCAAGGTAAAATGATAAAAAGAATAGCTATGTTATGATAAAAAAAAAAGCCTCTCAATTCCTATTTATAACATTACAAAGAAGGAATTTTCATTTATAGATAAAATCAATTCCTAAAATTTGTTATTCCAAATACATTATGAGAGTCAGCTTTTAACATGGTATTAGAATCTCTGTAACTAATTAAGTAATTAGAGTTTGATCATTGTCATTTTCAAAATTGAATTTAAACATAAAATAAAAATGGACATGTGCATTGTCCATACTTTGAGCTTAAAAAACTCTTTTGTGAGACAACGTGTTAGGAATATAAATTCATTTCTTGCACCTTAAAAATTAAGCTTTAAGGTATAACAACACATAATTAAATAATATGAGCTTATTTTACACTTAATGCATCAAAACTAAAGCCTTCTTTTATGGATTTTATGAAAAAAACTAGTTAGTACACTTATGCATGTTGTTTGTCACAAAAAGACTGATTTTTAACTTATTTGTAAAAATTGAAAAAGATCTAATACTTATCAACTTATATCAGTAATAAAGCTATGAAAATTTCCATTTGAAAATTATGCGTGGTGCTTTCATTTGAAATTTAGGGGTTAAAAGCCTCCACGATTCATGCTTCACAAGAAAGCAATTTTTTTCCCCTCTTTGAGCGGGACGCTTGAAACTGAATATAATTTTTCATCTATAGATTTTCTTTGGTTTAATATTTTAACATATATTTATTATGTTTGTGAAAAAAAAAACATAGATTTATTACAATATGTTCGTATTCAAATTTGATTATTTCATAAGATATTTTTATGCATTTTATTTTTTAAGGAAGAATGTAAATATGGTTTTCAACTTTCATTTTTTTTTCTTATTCCAATAATAAAATGATTCCATTTCTATTGCAATAATTTATTTATATCACTAAGTCTTTAACTCATATCATTAAATAATTATTATCTGAAAGTATTACAATATTTTTACAAATGATTTTACTTTTTAAATGTAAGAATACGATTTGAATTCATAAAATAGGCAAATTACAATGTCAATTGTCATATGCTTTTGCAGTTCACATTTTTGGATATAGGATTAATCTCGTTTAGCGCGTGTAGGTAGATATCTGCAGTGGGAGTTTACTAAAAAAAATATTTGCACTAGGAGGTGTTACATTGCAAATAAAGTCGTCCATGTGGAATCCTATTTGTGAATTGAGCTAAAATTTGAGTGAAAAACTCTTCTTTGATAAAAAAGTATTCTTTCATAAATTTAGAATACTTAAATTAGATATATTAGACTATTCCATGTTTATATATATTAAATTAAAATATAGAGTAAATTACACTTACTTCCCTTCAGGTTTGATGATAATATACTCAGTCTTATTCTTTTTTAAAAATAACACTCACCTCCATTAATTGATCAAGTTGTATAATTATGTAAATATCATCAATTAAAATTTATAGGGTTTTAATTCACGCTTATTTATAAAAAATATTTTTTATAAAAAATATCAACCTCATTCTTTCTCAAAAATGACACTCACCTCTCAATTAATTGATTAAGTTACATAATTATATAAATATTATCGCTTAAAATCTATAGAGTTTTCAAGATTCACAATTATTTATGAAAAATTGTGTATGTTAAAAATAACTATGTATACTTGGCCTTACAGATTTTAATTAGTAATATTTATATATAATAATATTTTTTTATAGAAAAAACTTTTATAATTTTCTCCGTGTGGGTGTGTAAAGAGTTTTTTAAAAAATATATATATATTTTAACTAATAATGTTATTAAATTTTAATCGATAAAAAAATATTACCAGATTTTAAATGGTAATATTTATACATAATAATATTTTTTTAAAAATATTTTTTTCATAAATAATCGTAAATCTTTGAAAATTTTATAGATTTTAACGATAATATTTTCACAATTATGCAACTTGATCAATTAATGGGGGTGAGTGTCATTTTTAAAAAAGAATGAGGCTGAGTGTAATATCATTAAACTTGGAAGGGGGTGAGTGTAATTTACTCTAAAGTGTATCTACTTGAGAATGTTTAAATTTATTATTGTACTTTCTCTTAAAAAATAACATGTATCACTTTTAACTTGTTTTTTTTTTTTTTAATTTTAAATTTAAATTATATTTTTTATAAATTTCTTTTAATCTCAATATTATACACATTTTTTAATTTTAAATATTTTTCTTAATTTAAATTCTTTAGGTTCTATTTAAATTAAAAAAATCCATGCAATATATGAGATATTTACTACTTTACTAGTAAAATATTAACTTAACCTAATTTTCAGAAGCAGGAAAATACCATCGTACAAATAGGATATAGGGGATTGATAGACTTTTGCTTTTTTGTTTTTGTTTTTGTTGATAATACATAATAGTAAATTTATAGATTTGGTGAATATATTATTGTATAATTTTATAGATTTGATAAATATATAATGATATAGATATATAAATTATGGAAATCTAAAGATTAGTATTTATTATTAGATAAAAAAACTAATATTTATGAAAATGCTAAATCCCACAAAATTATTTTCATTAAAGGCCCACGAATTTAATGTGGAAGAAGCTACATGTAAAATAACTTTATTTCCACACTACTCATATATATATATTATTATAAATAAATTGTGACATTAAACTTAATTTACATAAAAGAATAATGAGATGATAGATTTTTTTTTTTTTTTGACTTTAGAGATGATAGAATCTTCCATAATCTAAACAGAATCGTAATTCATATTTAGCTATTATTAAAATTAAAATCTTTACCGAAAAGAAAGAAAAGAAACATCCGTTCATCCCAACGCTTCGTTATTTATTTATTTTGGTTGGGTTTTCTTCCGTCATAAAACTTAAAAGGCTAAAACCCTTGTAGGCTTGTACTGAGCGTTCCAAGTCCAGGAAAAGCACGAGTTTGATTCACATTGGGGTTTTTGGTTGAGAGTTGAGACAGACAAGAGGCAACCAAGACGTGATACACAGAGCGAGAGAGAGGTCGAGGCATGGGAGCTCTTGCTACATTCGCCCCTTGGACTCCCGAGGACGATCTTTTGCTCAAGAACGCTGTTGAGGTAGGTCCCCATTCTATATTCACTCTCCATTTTACTATTTGGTTTCGATTTCTACCTCCCTCTCTTGTTTACTTGTTCTCTTCATCTCATCTTGTGCGTTTCCAAGAATTAGCTGTTTCTGGGGTCTTAAGTCTATATTTGACGGACTTGACTCTAGTTTCAACCACGAATTGTTTAAATTATAAGCCTCTGTTTAGTTTAGCTTTAGCTGCTTACCAATTTATTTATTCATGTTGGACACCGACACAAATACATCTGAGAAATAATAATAATCATGTATTATGAAATTTTGGAACCGAATAGTAATAGGTGTATGGCTAGGTAAATTTGGCGCCTACATAATAGTTTCCTATGTATCTATCTACGGTTTGGATTCGGAGTTTGAAATTTGATCAGTTCCGTCTGTCATAGACAGCATCATCTCGTAGTTGTGCTTCACAATCCAGAAAGCAGTGTCTCAGGGGATTTTGGATTAGGACCAATGGGTTTTTTATTGCACAGTCGTGTTATTTATTACCTTGAGAAGAAGATTAATTGTGTATTATTTGGGGCTAACAGTCCTAGAGAGGCTAATAGTAGTGAGAAACATGGGTAAAATGTGTAAGTCTATGACATGTTGAAGTCTGAAGTTGTTTGTGTATATATCTGAATGTTGAAGTTTGTGTTTGTTTAGAGACAGTAGCTCTGAATTGAATAGATCTATGTTCTTTTCTTCTGGTTTGCATTTTAGAGACATCTACTCCGGGATTCATGTTTGAATTAATATTTAGTTTTCTATTTGCAGGCTGGTGCTTCCTTAGAGTCACTTGCGAAAGGTGCCGTGCAGTTTTCACGAAGATACAGTATTAGAGAAATACAAGATCGATGGTATTCTCTCCTCTATGATCCTATTATTTCTGCAGAAGCCTCCGCTTGTATGACAAACTTTGAGCTTTCTGCTTCACCTCTTCCTTCAAAGTTCTATAAGTTTGGACATTCAAAAGAACGCAAAATTGTTTCTGTTAAGAGAAAAGCGGAAAGTGTTCGCACTTCTTATTATGCTATGCGTAGAAGAATCTGCAATAACACATTTACTTCCATGGACTTAAGTTTTCTAGTTGATCCGGAAAATGATAATTATGTAGTGAATGAAAGTGAGCCTTTACCTGGAAATTGCATGCCTGAAGGTGCAACCTCGAATCATTTTTCAATTCTTGATCCTGCGCACTATGCTTTTCCTGAAAATATGATGGATGGTAGTGATGCAACTAATGGTGTTACTGCCCATACGTTTTACACTGGAGTTGAGGATCCAGTTGAAGAGAATTTCCCCGTTGATCAAAATAATATACTTAAAGAAGAACCTCGAATTCTCGGAGATAATGTGTCTTTGAATGGAGCAGTTGAGGAATTGGGTGTTCCAAAAGAATTGGCTATAAATAGCTTGATTGGAGACGATAATTTAGAGAGAATGCCTTTGTCTACATTTCATCATATCAACAATGACCCTGGAAATTTGTGTTCTGAATTTGATGGAAATCATGTATTTGATTCACCTGAGTTAGAGTGTGGTACATCATTTAACACCTTACAGTTATCTCCACTTCCTGAAATGCCAATCTGGAGAACAGATGAGAGCATTCAAGGACCTGATATGCCATGTGATGATTTTAAAGATTCTATTACTTGCGGGGAGGCTTATCTGGCAGAACTATCGAATTCTCTCTTGAACTTCACTAATGAGGAAGAACTCTATCTGATGGATGTTGATGGAAAAGATGGCATTGATAAGTCTTATTATGATGGTCTGAGTTCACTTTTACTAACTTCTCCAGATGATGTTAGTCCAGATCAGATACCTAAAAAGGCTGAAACAGAGTCGTTAGTGGCCTCACATGCACATGTTTCAAATCTGTCAGTTTCATGTCATGCAGAAGTAGATGACAACACGGGGTCGCACTCTAGTGATGTACAAGAAGTAGATGACAACACGGGGTCGCACTCTAGTGATGTACAAGTAGTTCACAAATTACAGTTCCAAATGCCACCTTATGCCTCAGCTAAAGACCCTCAATTTCCCGAACTAATTAATGGAGTTATTTGCTGTACATTAAACACTGAGGACCCAGAAGTTCCATCCAATGATGATGTTTTCCTACCCTTTGATATGCCCCCTTCAACATTTTCCTCTGCTTCTAAAGAATCAAATAGACCAATTTCATCATCTGTTCAGGATTATGGATTTAGTAACCATAGAGCTAGTGAAAGAGGTAAAATTTTGATGCATGTAGGACAGAAAAACCCCAGAGAATCTCATGCATCTTCTCAGATCATAGGATCACCCTTGCCAGGACCTGTTGCTGTTTCTAAGGTAAAATGTGAGTTGCCCAATAGTCATGCATCACACACAGTGTCTAGGAGTGCAGTTATTGTTTCTGGTGGCTTAGGTGGAAATAACTCAGCAAACACAACCAATGCTGTTATGCATGCAAATCCAACGGAAGAGGCTACCAATGTTGGCTTGGCAAAGCATCAAAGCAATCATGTGACAAATTCTTTCAGTGAGAAACCAGCCCTTGGTTCTAATGGCTTCAGAAATCATCCTCAACCTAATGGCTCTAGTGTGAAACAGGAACAAGATGTAGCCTTGCCAATTCAAGATCATCAGTTGCAACATGCTGAAGTGGGATCCTCAGATGTTCTTGAGTCAGAGCTGGTGGCAAATCCTCCAACATTAGACGAGGAAGAGCAATATATAGAGAGTGATGAGGATGTTCCTTATTATTCTGACATAGAGGCAATGGTAAGGCCTGTAGTGCTGACCTTTCAGTCAACAGTTAGCTTTACCTTTTTCATAATTGTCGCTATTTTCTAACTTATTCATCCCTCCTACAGATACTTGATATGGACTTGGATCCTGATGATCAGGATTTGTATTATAATGAGGAAGGTATTACACATACATGACTTTTGATGGTTGTTACTTGCTTTATGTTATTTGACATCCTTGTTTTCTTTGGAGAAGAGATACCTAATATGAATTAATGATTCAACTAAATAGCATTTTTTTTTCTCGTTGCTTTTCTGATGCTGCCTCATGGCATGGGAGCATGCTTATGTTACTTGGGCAGTTGCAGCCTCTCAGGGCTCATTTGGCTTCCTTATGGTTGCCCCTTTTTCACTTGATGTCTTCACAAATTACTATATAAAGATAAAATGTGGTAGACTCTTTTTGGGGGTGGGGGTGGGGGCAGGGGTAAGTTTTTTGAGGCGTTTTTGCATTTCAAGAAGTTGCAAAACTTTTAACGCTTTTTTCAATGATTTTCAGTTCATTGGTGAAACTTCAGAAGCTTTATTACAGTACAACTTGCATGCTATTATGTTATTGTTATAGTTGAAAGGTGCATATCTTTCATGTTATGGTCCAATTTCGGCATTGGTGGGCTTTGACTTGTGCCTTGTTGACCAGACTTCATGTTATGATATTTTATACGTGATCATGGATTGTGCTAGTCAGTTGCATAATATATGTGTGGAATATTTACCAAATATGTTCATAGTGTTTGCATGCCTTTGTGTGTGTGCATGTTTGCCTTGATCAGCATATATCCATTGAATATGCTTGTTAAACTCGTTGAGTATTATTTTGATTACATTCTATGCTAAATACATCTAAAATCAATGATAGCATATTATTTCTTCATTGTAACTTTTCCTGTCTACTTTCTTTTATTATTGCTTAACAATATTATATTCTGATTACAATTTAGTATCAAGATATCAACATGAGGAAACTAAGCGAGCTATCATGAGGCTGGAACAGGGTGCTCATTCTTATATGCAGAGAGCCATTGCTTCACATGGAGCATTTGCCATTTTATATGGTCGCAACTCAAAGCATTATATTAAGAAAGCCGAGGTACTTGAGCACGTAAACTCCTTACTTGATCTACTTGCTATCTGAGAAGATCTTTTCCATTGATTCCTTTCTGAATATTTAAAGCAAAACAAGCTCATGTTATTTTTTGTAATAACTTTACTACCGCTAAAAAATCTCACATACGTAATATATATAGTTACTCACATATATCTGGTTATTTTTTTCAGATTGTTTTTCTGACTTGAGTCAGTGATCTGATTGTAAATTATGGAGTGAATTGTAACGAAAGTCAAACAATCAAGGAAGTAATAGTTAGACTGTTAGACATACCTGCTCTGCACTTATAAGCATAAACGTGCTTCAAAAAATGCCCTGCACTGAAATACACTTTGTGTTTTTAGTTTTTATATTTCAAAGGTTTTCTGTGATGTGTGATAGAATCTAATTGAAATTGATGGTGCAAATTAAATTCAAGACATTGGACAATGCTTTTAATGATTGCTCAATTTGTCCTGCAGGTTTTACTTGGACGGGCAACAGAAAGTGTTTCTGTAGACATTGACTTGGGCAAAGAAGGGTACGCTAATAAAATATCTCGACGTCAGGTTAGTTATATTTACCAACTTTGACTTGTATTTTCATTTAGCAGCAACTTTTTTGCTACATTTTCATAGATTATGATAAATACATGCATAATCTACTTCTCATTTTCAAATTTGGACAACGTTGTTTTTGCATCAGCCAATTAGTTATGAATTATGATGTACTAATCACCTCAATATGCTTTATGAAATACAACGGTTAAGTACTTGAGTCTTGGTCTTACTCATTGCTGCTTAGATCACATGGACCATACCTAAAACAGCATTTTGCTCCAAATTTTAGCTCCAATGAGAAGTAAATGCCTTGTTAAGAATCTAATGGTGGAAGAATTGTGAATAGATATTGTTTATACTAGTGTTGGAAGGATCTATATATGCTCTAATGCATCAGGGTTATTTATCTGATCATTTGGGCAAACTGTCTCATCTTGTGCAAGCACAGTAAATCGCCTTTCTACGTAAAATGTCAGTTTGACATATTATAATTCAAATAGTAGGAATACAGGATTATTATTTTTTCCATGTATAGTTTGAGACATCATAAATTGGGATCTCAGATGGCTAGATGTTGTCTTCACTACCAAATGCAAGTTGACCTCAACATATTAATTATGTTTTTCCCTTGCTAACTTTTAGGCAGTTATAAAGATGGATAAAGATGGATCTTTCTACATTAAAAACTTTGGCAAGAGTTCAATCTTGGTAAATAACAAAGAAGTGCACACTGGTCAGTCTCAAAGACTACATTCCAGTTGTCTGATTGAGGTATGATCCTATAGCTCCTTCTTTCAAATTTGATTGATTGGCATGAGTAGCCTCATTGTGAATTATCCTTATTGTGAAAGTTTTGCTGTATACATCTATGTATTTTCTTGCTCGTGTTGTCACTATCCTTTCAATTTATTGCTGCTATATAGTCTTTTCATGCCAAGTAAATCAGATATGTATGTGTGCCATTCCGACTTATAAGATATGAAGATGTTATCTTAGCCTGTCATAACAATTAGCCTTAAATTATGAATTTACCATGGCTAATCTATTGGTTTCTGCAATTGGCATTACAATATCTTTATTTTTTTAAGCAGTAGGCAAATGTTTGGGTTTCAGAGAATTTAATTGTGGAGTTGATGTAGGCTGCATGGTGTTCATATGCTTGCTTGCAAATGCTTTTTCCTTTTTTTGAGTGGAATTAAGTACATAGAACCATGGATTTCTTTCTACTTCCTACTTCAATTTCACCAGATATTCTTAATAGGAATATAAACACACAGCTGGTGTTATAAGAAAGACTCATGTTACTTGACTACATTATTTCAATTCCATCCCTGCTTTCTTGTAGCAAGTCTGTTTTGGTTTATAAAATGATCGAATTTATAAACTAAATATAGAATTTCATTTATAAAAAATGAATATTGAAGTAGAATTTGTTGTGATTCACTACTCTTTTATTGGGGAGGAGGGGGGTGGCTGTCTTAAAACTTGTAAGATGTCATTTGGATTACTTATATTAATAGGAAAAGTGAAGTCTTCGTTGAGTTGCTATAGTTAACTTCCCACAAGTCTGAAATAAAATATAAATGGCTAATTTTGCAGTTGAGGGGCATGCCGTTCATATTTGAGACAAATCAAAGTCGTGTGAAGCAGTACCTGGATCAGATTACTGACAATTCTCAAACCTTTTAGTGTTAATTGTAAATGATAGCAAGAGGTCCACTAACACAGAAGGTGCTTATTTTTACCGCACTTTCTGATTTTTGGTAAGGAGTGACCCTGCTGTTGTATGTCAGTGCTTTTAATGGTGGACTTGTGTTTCCCTGGAATGGACTCCTGCAGCTCTGCACTTTTGTTCCCCATGTTCCTTTGTCTACGAAAGTAGATAATTCTTCAACCCAAAATTTTTGTAATATGGCAAATTTATCCCATCCCTGAAAATGCTTGTTGCCATGCCAAATGCCGAATCTGAATCTCATTACTACCCTGCATGTTGTAAGGTAAGAACGCATACTCTTTTTGAAACAGCATTCTGTTTATTTTTTATTATCTTTGAGCAATTCAGCCCAGTCATTGGCTTAAGAATTGAAACAACGGTCTGTTGGTTGAGAAATACCGCTTTTGGATTCGAGAATGGGTAGTTGTGCCACAACCCACAAGTAATAAATTTGGGTCAGGCTATGGAACGCCCAAGCGTTCATGCGCTTAGCCTTGTCATTGGTTAATGACTAAAACCCATCAGTATTTTTAATTTTGAAAACAAGTTAATATATATATTTGTGGTGGATAAACAAGCCAGAACTCAAGGAGAGAGCCTCGAACAAGGACGCCATGAACTCCGGCGAAGCTTATAGTTCAAATCAACAGCTATGAGGTTGATGTTTAAGATCTCATTCCAGATGGCATTTAATTGAAAGGTTGTTCAGATGTTTAAACGCGATTGTACAACACCTGCAAAGGTTGTTGAATGTTGAATCTCACTACCAGCTCAAGTAAGACTACATATATGGCTCAAAAGTAGAAATGGATTACAAAGAACGAATGTGTTTCAAGTTCAAGTTCAACTTTCAACATGTTTGGATTGGGGAGTAACATGAAAGAAATTTAACAAATTGTGAGAAACCGAAAATATTTAATATTGTAATACAGTTTTTTTATTATATTATTTTTTAAATATTTTTATAAATTTTAAAATCTAACTCTGAATTTTTTACGATGGTACATTAAATAAAACGGTAATGTTAAATTGATTTGTTAAAGGGCGTTGTTATGGTATTTATTTATTTATTTTAAATCTTCACAAATTTACTAACTTTAACCTCGATAAGCTTGACTTTTATATGTATTGGTCTTTTCCAGGGAGGACCACACTAAATTTATTTATTTTGGGCCTTCTGGACCACAATGCTTCGAGTACATAAAATTTGCCATCGGAATTAATGTATAATATAAAATCATATCTTCTTTTAAGATTCTTGACACATATAAAATTCCAAGTTATTCGTGGAGTTTTTTATTTTAGCTTTCTTTCCACTTCCTGTTGTTTACATGATCAACACAATTGATGATATCTTATAGATTCATTCGTCTTGTACGGAATATATTTGTTTTGGCAAAGTTTAATTAAAAAATTAGGAAGTTATGGTGAATAAATTTCATTCAGAGTTTTAAAAAGAATAAAACTTAGGTAAAGTTCTTTAAATACTTGTGAATGTTATTTTTTAACAAAAATATAATACGTGTCATATTTTTTAGTTACTTCATCATTTTTTTTAAGTTTTCAATTCATGATGAACTGTAAAAAAGTATACACATATTATGTTTTTATTGAAGAAAAAACCACAATTACTTAAATAACTTTTTTATCTAAATTTTATCCTTTTAAAAACTCTTTGTAACAAGAGAAGTTATCAGTTTTTTAATTTAAGAAATTAAAAAATGCGAGTTGAAAGCCACATGAGGAGGGAGTTAAGTTTATAGGATCTTATATATCTACTTTAAATAACACGTCACAATTTACAATTATTTAAAAAGTTATATAATTTAATGTTTCATCGTAATGGAAGTTCTTTATCTTCTCAAATCTCACGTAAGGAATTATTCTAGTATCATCATCGTCATTTTTTTAAGGTGGGTTATCAATCATTTATAGCTTGTTTATTATATTTAATGAATTTTAAACATTTATAATAAAATTAATAACTAATAAATATTAAATTTACAACTTACCTTGTGTACAATACTTTTAAAGATACCATAGCAACTCTCCCTCATGGAGTTAGTTCTATACTATTGAGTATTCCTTTTCTTATATTCAGATAAAATTTAATTAAAATATAAATTTAAAAAGTCTAATTAGTTGAAAAAAATTTAAGTTTAAAATTTAAAAAGAAGTTAAAAATGATACATGTTATTCTTTGAAAAAAAATAAATTGAATAATAACATGTCATTTTTTGAAATAAAATAAGAGAATAACCAACTCTCAACTAAATGTATTCAAATTTAATATATAAAAGTAAATTAGTTACACATAAAAAACGACTCACATAACTCACGTAGTATTAATCACCGCTATTCTTTTCCTCATCCTTATGTGCACAAATTTAATGTACAATCAACATTATCACAATTAACATTGTCCATTATCATATTCTTCCCAAAAAGCAGCCAATAAGACACTTGACTTGTTCCGATCAAAAGTTATAGTCTTCCAGATCCAGAGGTGTTATCTCTTCAATTATCATATTCTTCCCAAAAAGAAGGCAATAAGGAAAGACATCGAATATTTTATATCAACATCAAATATACGGTCCCCACAATTGTAAACATCAGGTCCAGATTTAGAGAAATAATTGTGTAATGCATGTCTATATAAATTATGAAGACTAAATCAATTAACAAGTAATATATTATCACTTTTAATATAAAATAATTATAAGATACAAAATTTTATATAATTATTAAAGTATTAATTAATTTAATTTACATAATTTAGTAAATAATATCAAGTATTTCTCCTATATTTATGCCTTTAAGCACAAATTTCTTGTGAAAACCGATACGGGTTATCTGCATACCAAGTTGATGTTGTAGACATTAACGCATCGGGTGTCAATCCCCTGATTCAACAAGGCTCGTTCGGTAGAGAATCGGCGTAGCGAGCAACGATAGAAAAATTAAATAAATCTAGTTAACCCGCGTAGTGTTATTATTTTCAAGTTGAGAGAAGTCGACGTTTTTTTCTATGTAAAACTTCACTAAAAAAAGTATTTAAATCCAAAACCGAAAGTAACGTTAAAAATATGATCATTTGGAATAATAACGTTAAAAGATTTGGTTGTTAAAAACTGATTGAAACGTTAGGAAATAAATGTAACGTTAAAACAGATTGTCTGTTGAAACAAATTAAAACGTTGTAAGAAATCATCCGCTTTACCAAGTCGCTTTGACTTTTTCAAAAACATCATTTTTCCTGGTAAGTTCAAAAATTAATTAAATATTTCACAAAAGATTCTACTCTTGATATCACGTCAAAGTAAGAAATCGATGATTTGACTACCATATAGCCTCCACTTATTTTTGTACAAGACGAAGTTCACCACCTCATTTATTTCTTACAAAGTCCAAAACATATATTGATATATAAACTCTTTAAAACTTTGAAGGTTGAGCAATGTGGGACAAACTTTTGAAATATCAAAGCTAAAATAACAACAGTTGAGACATATAATGATCCGCCAAATAAGGGTATGGGAGAGGATCTTGGATCGTGTTCGTTGTTCATTCTGCGCGCTTGGACCTGCTTCAAATACCACAAACCGAATACATCATGGCCGCCCATACCTGAATCGGATTACTATTAAGTAGGGCTTCCCAACCCCCATCCTCCATTCCATGGAGACCATAATTGCTTAACTAATTTTCGTATACTCTCTGTGTCACAAGTAAGAATTTATACACTAGTTTTTCTAGATGACATTTATGAAAAATTACTCGTCAAAATCAGATCCAAAACTTTTATGTTGATGTAGTTTTTTTGGTATTTTGAGTTGATTAAATCCTACCAATTGTACCCATCATTATTTGCTATATCTTATACCCTATGCGTTTAATATGGTACTTTTTTTCTCAAGTAAGAGAGGATTTGAAGGGAGAAAAAATAATAACCGCACGGGAATATATATATATATAGAGAGAATATATTTAAGTTTTTTTTTTTTTTACACTTATTTTTAACAAGTTTCATCTAATGTTGAGATTATTTCATTAAAAATAACCATTAGATAAAATGAGTGTAAGAAGAAAAAGACTTAATCTTGATCTCCCTCATATGATATATATATATAAAGAGAGAGAGAGATCAGAAGAGAAAAATATATTTAGTATATTGTAAGAAGTAAGAAGAGTTAATCTTGACTATTGAATATTATATAAATGATCAAAACTAAAATATAAATGCATATGACTTTTTTAATTAGTCACATGACTTTTAAATAACTTTTAATCTTAACTATCCATGTATGATTTGTATGGTCAAAATTTCTTTCACCATAAACACCATTCTCATTAATCTTAAAAATTGTGGTTGATAGGAATTGATTACAAGTTCGTTGATATTTATTTCATATTTATTTGAAGGAAAATCATATTTACACTTATTTTATTTTATTTTCACAGACTTTAGTATGAGTTATTGAATAGCACTTTATCAGACCCACCTTAAATTTTTATAAATGATATAAATGAGTTTACTTACCTTAAAATCTTTGAAGAGTTTATAAGAATAAAATTTGTGTTTATATTATTATGAATACCTGAGTTTCATACTGACCACAAGTCCAACAGGACCAACACAGATGCTCATAATCCTAACTTCAGTACTGTTGGTGTGAAATTGTTGGATATTGCTACTGTAAGCTTTAGCATGCGAACACTCAAGCATTTACACCATTGGATTTGATAAAGAGTTATGGGGATGTGTGACATGATTTATAAAAATTAAAGAAGCCTATGAGTACAAAAGGTTAGAGCACATAAACGTTTGACCGTTCCAAACTTAAAATTTTAATCCTCAGAGTTGATTTTTGGTATATTATCATTATAAAGCTTTTTAAGTTATAATTTAATCTACTGTCAAAAAAGTTATAATTTAATCTTGTAATGATACATTATTTAATAATTTTTATTATATTAATAATTATATGAAATGTCAAATTTATTAAATAATGTGTTAAGATATAATTAAATACAAATATAAAATTCTTTTACACGTTGGAAGTTTTGTTTTTATTTAAGTACTTGCACCTTTAATATAATTTGAAAAAAAAAATATTTGCACAATGCACGTAAAAGATAGCGATTGAAGGACCAGAACCATGTGGACATGGTATGATATTTATATATGAGTAGAAACTAGATATTAAGAAGCAGTTCATCAGTTGCCATCTACAGTACTGTTACAACCAGCAAGAGAGCTAGTCAAGTCAAAGTCCCAGTCCAAGAATATTGTTCATTTTTCATAGGTAACTAATATTTCTCACACATTCCCCACGCCCAGCAGCCCCACAAGCTAGCGTTGGGTCACTGCTTTGGCAATTATTTATATATGAGTTACCCTTCAACCCTTGGTATCTGTCATCCCAGAATTGAGGATATTTTCAGCTATTATAAATGCATTAGGTGAGCGTAGCGTGTAACATGGATCTCTAAACTTATCCCAAGTTTAGAATGAGAAGATCGATTAAGACTTTATATTGTTATTATGCAACCAGCGTTATATCCTAGCTTCGCGATCGCGACGGGTTTGAGGCCTTGACCATCGCGGTTTCTTTTGGGTCTACTGTTCTATGAAAAAATAAAATGGAATTCCAATTACCATATAATAATAATACAAATATTGTTACGTATACATTATTTTCTATTTATATATTTTTTATTATTTAATTATAATTAATTTTATTTTAATAAAAATATGTATTAAAAATATATTTATTTTATTATTTTATTATTTAAAAAATAATATAAAAAATATAATAAAAATAATGTGTGAAAATGACTAACGCTTTCAAAGCACAAGAAAAGTGCTAACTGCTGAAAAAACCTTATTTGTCTTCTTGTGACAGCCAACTACTCGGGTCCTTTCTCTTTGTGACCAACCGGTGCTGTACTCCATACAGTGATTGTTTTATGGGTTTATAAAAATTCAATAAATCTATTGAAAATATATTATTTAAAATTAAATACCATTTTTTTTATGTGACTTCTACTTCTTATCTTAGACTTTATTAATATAAATATAAATATAAAGTATTATCAAATGCATACGCAAGCCACTACGTCACCGTGATAGCTATTTTCAACTTAAAAACATATGAATTTTATATTAAAAGAAATTTGTGTGTGGAACTAAGCTTTTTGTGGTAAGTGAACTATTTTTTAGATTCCATAGGTGTTAGTAATGATGGAAATATGGAATCAAAGCTCATTTTAATTGTAGGTCTGTCACTGTATTTAGTAATATACTAAGGAAAATTTTATTGCACATAAAAAGGATTACATAACTTATATAAGGCGATGTGGGAAATTGATGATGAGAAAAAAGAAATAATGAAAGAGAAAAAAAAAATAACAATGATGAAAGGTACGTAATTTATGTAAAATACACTCTATGTGTAAATAACTTTTAATGTATTATTGCTTTGCAATTTTTATTGCTTTTCTGATCAGTAAATGGCAAAGTTAATCATTAACTAAAACTAGTGGCTGTCAATTTCATGGCAGCGGGGCAAACTATATGGCTATACCTATAGCTAAGAAGAATAAGGCAGATAATGAGCCAACGTTAAAAAATATAATAATAATATCGATAGTTACCAATTATTTGTGTATTGTGTAAAACAATATTAGCATAATTAATAGAGCTTATTAATTCCCACGTTATTATTTTAATTATTAAAATAAAAATTAAATAGTAACAAAAAGTGTTTGAAATCAATTATAAATTTAAAATAAAAATTTAAATTGTGTTTAAATGTAATTATAATTATAAAATAATAATAATATTATATTTTTGTATTATTATTTTTGGTCTCTGATTAATATACTATTACTGACATTTTTATGAGATAAATCTCTGGATAGGAAATAATAGCTAAATAAAGTCCTCTACAAAGTGCTTTGTATTATTGTTTAAATAACTAAAAATATTTTTGTAAAAAAAAATTAGATATCATAATAAAAATCTCTTTTATAATAGTATAAAAAATAAATTTAAACATAAGTTAAAAATAGAAAATGACATTTTCATTGGTCAACATAAAACTTTATTATTCGCTTAATCTTGCATTATCTGTACTATCAGTAGCAGTCAATATTTTATAGAACGTGAAACATGACAGCCTCACTCCCTGACTGGCGTTGCTTACTTTAGTGATTTGACTTGTGTGTATTTAATTTAACCATGGGTGAACATCTCATTCAATTCCTCCAAGGGTCCCGACTATGATATTATTATTCACGAGTGGCGAAAGATCAGAGGCAAGAGCCAAATGAAGATCCAGTGCGACGTTTGTAACAAACACCAGGCTTCTTTATTCTGCACCGCCGATGACGCCGCCCTCTGTGAAGGCTGCGACCACCGTGTCCATCATGCCAACAAGCTCGCCTCCAAACATCAACGCTTCTCTCTGGAGCACCCTTCTGCAAAGCAATACCCTCTCTGCGATGTTTGCCTGGTAAGTGGTACTGGTAACTAAATCTCTTCTTTTTCATTCATTTCATTCCAAACCACAAAGAAAAAAAAAAAGCTTTTAATTTGTTGAGTTTAATATAATTTAATTTAACGGTTGGTGATGTTCACTTTTCTTAATTTCTTGGGGGGTAATCATCAATTCTTTTTGTAGGAGAGAAGAGCTTTTATTTTTTGTCAGCAAGACAGAGCGATTCTGTGCAAAGAGTGTGACTTGGCGATTCATTCAGCCAACGAGCACACCAAGAAGCATAATAGGTTTCTTCTGACTGGGACTAAACTTTCTGCTGCTGCTACGCTTTATTCATCATCATCACCACCCTCCAATTCCAATTCCAAGTCTCAGTCGTCTTGTGCAAAGAATACTACTACTGTTGTTGATTCTTCTTCTAACGTCGACGTTTCACATGGACCACCCTTGATGACCAAGCCCAAGACGACTACTCCTTCAACGCCTTCTTATGCCAATATTCCCTCTACCAACAAGCCTAAGGCTAAGGCTGCAGGTGCAGCTGGGGGAAGCAGTTGTTTGGTAACAAATGAAGAAGAAGGTGGTTTGATCACAAGTAGCATATCTGAGTACTTGATAAAGACTATCCCAGGCTGGCAGGTCGAAGATTTCCTCGATTCACCTCCTTCTTCTGTTCCGTTTGGTTTCTCTAAGGTTTGTAATGAATTAACAACCTCCTTTATATTCCTATCTATCTTTACTTATTCAATTCAACTTCAAGGCTAGATCGTATATATTCATTTGATTTTACTAATTGGATCTGAGATATATGTTTGATACGTTACAGAATGGTAATGATGATGATATGGTGGCACTGTTTGATGCTGATATTGAGGAGGGAAATCTGGGTGGGATCTGGGTTCCTCAAGCGCCATCTTCTCTATATTCCTTACAAATGGATCACCAGATCACTGGATACACAAAGGAAGCCACAAACGTCAAAGCAAGCAGATCAAGGTTGGGGGATGATAATAATTTCATAGTTCCACAGATGACCCCACCCAACATCAACATTGCCTCCAAGAGACCCAGACTTCTACGGTAGAACTTTGAAGTAGAAACAACCCTCCAGCCTTGTTAGTTAGGGAAACAGCTGAGCCCCGTATCAAACTTTTTTCGTTTTTTGTTTTGGCTTGTACTTTATCTGGCTTGAATTTCACCGTGCCTTTGTTTTATATTGTTATTTTTGGTTCCTGTTTGACTCTTGTTTTTTTTTTTTTTTTGCTTTTTCTGTCTCTCTGCTTCCCACTCCAACCCGGCTGTGTTTTTTATAAATTTATGTATCTCTTTCGCATTGTAAATATGAACGTTTTAAGAGCTTTTTCTAGATTGAGATTGTTTTTGCCACACGTTAAGAGAGAAATACAGTTCTATGGAAACACCTTTCAGGTTTAGGTTTTTGGAGAGAAAAGAAAATGATGATTTTGCTATTTGTAATAATTTAACTTCACCAGTTGAAGCAACTGGAAAGAAAACTGTTAACTCGGCGTTCCTTTTGGTTAGGGGCCACGAGAATGGGTTGTTGGATGTAGGACACCTAAAAATAAAAAATTAAACTGAGAAAAGGGTAATGGATGGAGAAGATGATTGCACAGATATTGAATATGATGGTGGCGTTCGTATTAGCGAGAGACATGGACAGTGGACAGAGGTGGGGGCACAGGGGAGGCGAAAAGAGATTGAATGGGTGGCATATGGGATTGTTCTTCACTTCAATTCGTTTGTGGGGCGACCGTACCCATCATCATTATGTTTATTGCGTTTCTCTTTCAAAAATGCCTATTTGTTTGATGAAATTATTACTCTTACTTTTTATGTCTTTATTTTTTTACTTTTACTTTTTATCATAAAAAAAGAGTAAATTAAGAATATTTGTATACTCAAAATTTAATACCTAATTTATACTTTTGTCATAATGGTATATTGTATGTTTATTTTATCTCAAAAATCTCAAAATATGGTATATCATGTCCCGATTTTTACTCACATTCATATTGATATACACATAAAATATCAAATTTATTGATACAAAATATATTGAATTTTTAAAAAAGAGAGATAAATTCAAGTGTAAAAATATTTTTATTTTATTTTATTTTTTTATGACGTTACATAGTTGGTTAGGAGTTAGTACAGGGTTCCATATCTGAATACTGAAGTAGTTAAATCAGCAGTCCTATGGCTATTGACCCACGTTGTCAACAATTACTGCAATTACTTGTTGATATTTTTGATATTTGACTAGGCAAAAAAAAAAAAAGTAACAAATCTTGCCAAAATTTCATTCTCAATAAAGAATAATAGAGAACAGCTTGCCAGAAGAAAATTAAAAAAAAAATCCGTAGGAGAGCACAAAATCCTAATATGCTATTTAGACGAGAAGTTGAAGAAGTTCGTCCTGGTTCTCCTCCTTTACGCCTTTTACTAAGTGGGGAGGATATATCATGCTTCATTTTGTAGATAGGGGTGTAGGCGTTTTAGGTTGGATAAGTTTTGACTCTATGGTGATATTTACATATTGAAAATAATATTATTAGGAAGAGTATTGTACTATTATTTATTCTCTCCATTGTATTTTATGAAATTAATTTTTTATTTATTAAATAATAAAATATTATAAAAGATTTAAAAAATTATAATAAGTAAAAATATAAATTTAATAATAAAAAGTTATATTATATAATATTAATAAGTCTAAATTAATTTGATATATTTTAAAAATTAAAATAAAAAATTGATTTATTCCAATTGATTTTAAAAAATTAAATTTATTTTATTTTAACTAGATCTTAGTTTTTTAATTCAATTTTCGATTTGAATTAAATTTAAACACTATAATTGAAGTCACGTTAGTGGTAAGAGTAGTTTTCTTTTTTTGTCTAAAGAGTAGTTCTAATCTTATAGAATCAGTACATGTTTGTTTCAGAAACAGTTTTTTCTTTATAAATAAAAGTTGTTGAGTTATTGAGAGATGTTTGGGTAAATTAGATGAATGTGGTAAACAGCTTTTATCATTGTAGATAAACACTTCTTTCATAATCTTTAGAAATTCTAAATTTTTTTTACGAAATCACCCATATAAATTGTAATGAGATTACTGTTAACAAATAAATATTAAATTATTTAAATAAATAATTTTATATTCTTTTTGGTAATTTAATGTATAAAAATAATTTTTTATATTATCTAAATAAAATAAATTAACTTTAAAATTATTTTTTAGTTAATATATTTAAATATAAAATTAATTTAATTATAATCAATTATAATAAAAAATTATACAATAATTAATTATTAAAATAATTAAATTTTTATAATTATACCAAATACACACCCAATAAAAGAGCGTCAATTTTGTGTTTAAAGTCACTGACATTGAACGTAACTTACCCTCCGTTGAGAGAAAAAATTTCTAGTCAATCAACATAAAGTTGACCTCAAAAAAGTCAGAAGCGGTTTCGTTCTCTCCCGCTATTCCACGTAAGATTTTAATCCCCATCAACTTAATTTTCAGACGTTGTTCTTTCGAGGAGGATGAGGAAGGGGCATGTGTTTTGAGGAAGGGGCATGTGTTTTGCAAGGACTAATGGTAACTACCTACTGCATATAATTTTTTAAAGAAAACTACTCGTGAGACTTGACTAGTTGACTTAATCGAATATTCTATTATCTTGTGCATTCACATATACATGTGGGCTTTTATTGACATGATAAAATTACTCTGCTATATGACATTTTGAGTAAATGTTAGGATTTGATAGTCTAAATATATACATAAATTACTATAATTGAAGGACTAATTTGATATCTTTAATAAATGGAAGATTGATGTTTTGTTGCATATATTTTTGGAGGATAAAATGAACATTCACTCATTACATTTTTTTATCTTAATAATTTTACTATAGATAAATTTTGATTCCTTCATTTCAAATTGCAAAAACGTTACTTTAACAAATTTTAAAGTTATAGACATATTATTAAGTTTAATTATGAATAGTGCCATGTGATCTCCATCTCAATAAAAAGAGAATAATCGGTATGAAAATTGTTAGTGAGTCCATAAGGTAAGTAACATAGACAGTTCGGAATAGAGTGAAAAGTAATGGGTCTCATACTTATAATTATACAATTTAAATTTAACTCACCTGTGATCATTCTCAAATTGTGTTTTCCAATTCATCCGGGCTAGCATAATCCCAATCGGTATTTTTTTAATAAAGAAAAGATGTAACACGGAGAAACTTAATTTGTATTAATTTAAAAATATGAAAACATCGCTGTTAGGATTTAAATTTAAAAGAATAAAAACTGAACTTTTGTAAAATTATAAGAACAAAAAAAAATTGTAATTTTATGAAATGAGATACCACTCTAAAATATATGATTCATGAGGTTATACACTAAATTTTTTCTTTCATAATTTGCTATACTACGACTGGCTTAATGGGGAATGCCTGCTCATCAAGTAATTGCAGCATAAATTTGCTGTCTTGGATTTGAAGAACTCTTCATCATCATATCAAAAAAAAAATATTTTAAGAATTTGAGAAGAAAATGTTGTATCAACATGCTGATTATTGAGTACGATGGACGACTTTGACCTAAAATTGTAGGGTTTACAGTTCAATTTTTTGGCCTTATGATCTGATGTGAAAATTCGTGTTCGTAGAATTTAGGCTTGCCACAGCTCCTAATATTCCCCGGTTTCATGCTTATGCAGTTGCTATTTCTGACTTTCATAGCATGCTAAAGAATGCTTGGCAGGTTCATATCGGATGGCAATAAAATTCATTAATTTTTAATTCATTTAATTTATTTATATTAAAATTAATTTAATCCATTTAATTAAAATGATATATTTTATTGAATTGAATTTAATGGATTAAATTTAATTATAGATGGTTAATAATCCAACCAAAACATGTATTGGATATCCAATAGATATCCAACTAAAATCAATCCAATGGATATCTAATATATTTTATATTTTTTTTGGAGAGAGAAACATATTTTAGAGAGAGAATAAAATGTTTTTAGAGAAAGAAATATTTTTTTTAAATGAGTGGTTTGAATATCTATCCATCTAATCCATTAAAATGGATTAATGGATGGATTGAATATTCATCCATAAAATTAGGTCATGGATGGATTGGATAATATTAAACATTTTATAATGAATCTTAAATGGATTAATAATTTATTTTGAATCCATTCATTACAATCCGATCCAAAATCAAACCAATCCATTCATTTGACACTCATTACTCATTGAAGCAAACTCTTGTGCTGATTTCCTTGCGAAGTTAGGTGCGAATGTTAATGATAGGCTGATCATATGGAGCTCCCCACCTGATGGCTTAGGGACCTTCCTTCTTGCGGATAGTTTAGGAACTGTTTTTTGTTCGTTCTTAGTTTTTGTTTTCACTTTTTCACTGTACCAAATAAAAAAAATCGTACCCGTAGTCTTGAATTCGGAGTATGGTAAAACATCCCTCTGATATTATGCGATATATGTAATTATTAAGAGAAGATTATCTCTCTCTCTCTCTCTCTATATATATATATATATTCTTAACCTTTTTGATAGAATGAGAAATCTGATTAGTCTAGAAGAAGGAAAGAAAATAAAAAATTAGCCTTCGTTTTATTTTCATTGGATTCAATTCCTGAGTTTGATGAATTATGTATACGTAGTTTGCAAGTAAGACATGTTATTTGGTTTGCAATTGTATGATCTCTGTGGTTATTGAAGAATAATATTATTTTTCAAAGAACAATTGCTGACTGTTTTTCATACTTACTCATATTAAGTTTTTATCATCTTGGGATTAGTTTATTTGTAAAGAGATTAGAAATTCAAGACTCTTTTTCTTAGATTGGTGTATTAATCTTTTGAGTTGTCTTTGAATTTTTTAATTGTGTAATTTGATGTAATGAGTTGGAGTACCCCTTGTGCTCCTTTTTAATATATTTTACTTATAAAAAAAATAAAATAAACCATGAGTCAGATTGCCAGTTACCCTATATGTGAAGGAAATTAATAGTGAAATATATTAGTAGGTTCAATACACGCTAATACAAGTTAGTCAACACTCAACAGAATTCATTTGCAATTAATGATTTCTTAATTACCAGTAGAGGACGACTAAGTGGAGAAATTTGAAAATACTTTAGAGTAATATTTTAGACAATTTTGTAATAATTCAAATCTGATTTAAAAATAATTTTTATTTAATTTAATGATATGCATAATTATAAATGTTGTGTTACATTTTTATTAGAATAATATAATACTCCTAGAACATATAAGAACCTCTCCGACTAAGTGGCTTCGTTAATTTGCTTTAGTTTGATGGCTGCTCACTTGCTCTAAAGTCCAGATAGGAATTGGAAACTTTCTGTTTCTGTTTTTTTTTTTGGAAAAACAATATGATAGATCAATGTTATAAGTGAAAAAATATATTTATATTTAGGTTTTGTTGGATTTTGCATAAGTAATTATTGGTAAAATGAAAAAAACAATAATGTTACATACATATATTTATACACACATTATCTTATATTTACATAATTTTTCATCATCTAATTATAATAAATTTCACTTTATTTTCTATATACATACATTTTAATTCTGACACCTAATCATTGATGTAAGAAATGTGAACTATAATAATATGCATCTACCATTTTTCATGAAAAATTTTACGTCTTTACCGATTAAAATGTGGCACTGTCATCATATTCTTAAAAGAAACGAGAGAATTCCTCTGAAACAGAAAAAAAGAAACGAAAGAATTCAAATCCCTCTTGATATATTATGTTCTTACTTTAAGTTATACTTTAAAGAAAAAACATATTGAGAAAAAAATTGTTTCTTGAATGAGAATTTTATTAAAATCGATATCTATATTTAATTCTATTATATTTTATATATATTATTATAAAGGAAATTCCTCGTTTGTTCACAAATATTTTTCCCAAGATATTATTATTGTTTTGTTAAACTTAAATATTAAAAAGAAAGAAAAAAGGATAAAATGATAAATATATTTTATTTTGTAATTATTACTGCTTTCAAACACTTTTAACTTTCTACACTATGATTAAAGTTTTTTTTTTAAAAAATTTGTATTTAATTATAATAAACTCTTTATTATTACATTTTTTAAAAAAAAATTGAGTCAACTCGCATTGATATACATGCCTCACCTTGTTATCTTCACGATTTGAATTTTTTAATTGAATTTCTTACATGAGATATAATATATATATATATATATATATATATTATATATATTTGGAGTTCATATTATTATTATTCTACACTATCATTATTATTATTTTTTAAATTCTATTGGGAACATCTAATTTGTTTGTATGTGGATAATTGCATTAATCATTCTGAATCCCCTCTTTTTGCTCAAAACTATATAATAGTACCAAAGACTATATTCAACGTGGGGCGCACCCACTAATGTGTTAGGTAATAAAAAGCTCAAAAAGCAGAAAGTGAAATAATTCTTTTTAAGAGTTTTGTTAAGTGCATTGTTAATGAATAAAAAAACATTAATTAGAAATATTTTTTTAAATTCTTAATATATTAAATATTTTGTTTTTTATTTATTTTTTAAAATTCCATAAGAGCACTGATTAAAAAAAACATTTTAAATAAATTTTACAAGGTAGCATTAGCAAATAATTTGGAAGAGGATAGGCCTAGCTAAATGGGAAAGTAGTCATCCGGCTGCTGTTTGGTTCCGACTTTAGCCAGCAAATTCCGCAATCTGGTTCCCTCGCTTAATTATTAGTTTATTCAAAAAAATTGAAGTGAGAGGAGGATTGTTTTGAAATTTTTTTAGCAAAAACAAAAGACATAATAGGGTCATTTTAGTTAGTAGAAATCACTCATTCATTTATACTTGTTTATCTTTGGTAAATACATATAGGCTTAATTAATTTTTTAATCCCTATAAATACTTTTATTTATGGTTTTAGTTTTTATAAAAAACTTATTTTTATTTTGATCTTTTTAAATTTTTAGACAAGTAAAAATTAATCATTATCGTTATTTCATCTCTGTTAAATGGTGAAGTAACAAACGACGCTCCATGTAAGTTTGTCACTTGAATGACAACTCAACTCATTTATGTCACATGAATGACAAGTCATCCACCTGAGTCCAATGTCATTTTCTTTTTCTTTCCCCTTTCTTCCTTAATGTGTAGTAAGTCTTAACTTGCAAAGACATTACTAGTCTCCCACCCTCTCCCTCATTTGTAGCTGCAATTTTAACATTGATTCTTCTTCCCTCAACTAGTTCTCTTCTTTCTCCATATTTGCGTCCTCATTCATGACCAATTTGTTATCATTTTTTATCTCTTATCCCTGACTTGCAGAGGTAACTTAAATTCAGAATCACATCACCACTTAACAAAGATGAGATAAAGACAAAGAGTAAATTCATCTGTCTCGAATTTTACAGTGACCAAAATCATGTCAAAATATTTTATAGGGACCAAAACCAAAGCTCACAATTTTTTATAGCGACTGGAAACATATTTTAGCAAACTTATATATGCGTGTATTATAAAATGAAATGTGCTTACTGTCCAGTTTGAGCATATCCAATAAACTCTCTCGGGATTCTTCACACTCTTTGAGGTGAGGTATAATATTCCATAACCACAACTACAAAGTCTTTTTCGTAATGACATGGTAGGGGTACCTCATGTTAATGACAGAGATCGTGGAACCCTAGCCATGGTAATGCATCTGTAAGTCAGTGGTGATGGACCAAAAATGACAACAAATTGGTCATGAATGAGGAGGAAAGAAGAAAACGAAATGCGGGAGGAAGAAGGAAGTTTGGAATTGCAGCTATAAATTAGAGAAAGGGGAAAAGAATGATAATGTCTCTGCAAGTTAGGACTTGCTGCATATTGGAGAAGAAAGGGAGAGGAAGAGGAAGATGACATTGGGTCTAGGTGGATGACTTGTCATCCACGTGGCATAAATGCATTGAGTTGTCATCCAAGTAGCAAGTTAACATAGAATGTCATTTGTCACTTCACTACTTAATAAAGATGAAATAATGACAAAGATTAATTTTACATGTCTCAAAATTTATAGGACCGGACCTAAATAAGGACGAATATTTTATAAGAATCAAAACCATAAATAAATACATTTACATGGACTAAAATATTAATTAAGCCATAAATATATCTTATCTTTAAAAAATCTAATTAATTTTTTTCCTGACAAAGGCAAAGATTCTGGTTGCGTATTACAGGGAATCACGTGCCATCATAAAACCTCCGCAAAACTATTTTATGGAGGGTAGCCCATTCTTCTGCTGCACTCTCCACCAGGCATCCTTAGTTCTATGCTTGTGGACATAGCTTTGTCTTAATTAATTTAAAAAAAATTATATTTGCGCATAAAAAATGTTGCATTATGTTTATACTTGTTTGTTTAGAAAATAAAAAGGAGATAGTTTGTATGTTAGAATGTTTATTTCTTTTTGTTTTTTTGTTTAAAAAAAATGTAAAATGATATAAACAAATCGACATACAACTATTATTATTTATTAATTTTACATAGTGGATGGCCAACTAGTCACTAATGTTATGTTTGGTATGAAGGAATATAATGCCATTTCATGTTCAATTATAAAATTAGAGGATTCCTTCCTTTGTTAATAAAATTAAATATGAAAAGATATTCTTATTCCAAATTTTATTTCATAAATTTGTGGAATTTCATTTCTTAAAAAAATTGTGATTTCATATTTTTGTGGAATATGATTCTATATTTTTACTTAATATACTCTTATTCAATTTATAAATTAACAAAATTATTTTTTAATAATATACCTAATCATACACTATTTAAATTCATCTAATCCAAATTTAGTCTTTAACCTTTGTATACCTTACGTTTGAAGGAGACGATATAAGCTTCTACTCTTATTATAAGATAGTAAAAAATATTATCAAAATTAAAAAAAATTATCATGATTTTTGTTATAAAAATATTAATCTTAAACATTATTTCAAAACATGTACATATATATGGAAAAAAATAATTCATTTTTATTTTTTCCATTAAGAATAATTATATTATTTACATCATTTTAAATTTTACTCCATATTATATTCCACACATCAAATTATATAATTATCTTTCATTTCATAATATATTATATCGTACTAAATTATAAAATTAAAATAAAATTCTTATTTTAATTTATCAATTCACTTACTCATTCCTATTCTTATTCCATGAAATTTTATTCTTTACAAACATGAATATATATATACTGGCAGGAGTTCACCATAATCAACAACGATCTAATATTGATTGAACAAAATGAGAAGAAAGAAACACGAGCGATATAAAAGAATAATGGTTTAGTAATTAGTACATATTATATTCTAAAATTTTGAAACCACAGTCAACTTATCAAAAGACCTACGTACCTAAAGAAACCCAATGCAAAGCACTGATAGATCCAAATCATAATTTTGAACGAGAGTCAGTATGAAATCATGAGAAAAAGAAGGAAAAATAAAAAGGTTGAATTGGGTTGAGCATTTCAGGGTCGGCGACAATGAGCCTTACACATATGCTGACAGTCATAGAAACAAGGTCCGCCACAATGAAGAGGGCAATCCAATCTCATGCCTCTGCATCGGGTTCTTGCCATGCATTGTGCAAACTCCCCCACCCTATACTCTTCCTTGTCAACCATGCCCTTCCTGTACGGGTTATAGTGGTACATGCCTCTCCCTCCTCCCTTCCTTTTACCATGCCTTGGTTGGCCTCCACACCCCCATTTCCACCAACCACCCCCCTCCTCCTCCTCCTCCTCCTCCTCCTCCTCCTCCTCCTCCTCCCCTCCCCATCCACCCCCACCTCCCCCTCCTCCAACCCCTCCACCTCCACCTCCTCCGCCACCCCATCCCCATCTATCACTGCCGCCACCCCCACCTCCACCTCCGCCTCCCCATCCACCACCGCCTCCTCCACCTCCACCACCACCACCACCACCACCACCACCACCTCCACCTCCCCCTCTTCCTCTATAATACCAACTACCTTTGACAACTTTATTGTAAGAGCTGTTGCGTTTTCCTTTTACTTCCTTTATACCTTGACCAGAAAGAGTTACAAAAGTGGCATTACCTTGACTAGGAGCGCTAGCATTGCCATTTTTGAGCTCGTCACATTTAAGCCCAACAATTGCCATTACAAGGATTAGGCAGAGGAACCAAGAATTTCTCAACGTCTCCATCTTTTGGCACGCTACAGAAAATGATATGTTACAGTTACACACGCATGCCGTCTCCTTCAAAGCTTTTATATATATATATATAGTAGTTGTGACTTTTCTATGCTGTGCCATCAACAGCTCGACATTGTCCGTCCCCACCTAATTTAATCTGATCTATAAGTAAACTCTGAATATTAAGGAGATGCCTTACTCCTCACTTTGTCCCCACTTTAGCCACTTGCTGATGTAGTAGTAACTAGTGCAAGTTGCAACCCCGGTTGTCCCTGAACCTCCCCCACTAACACTGTAGCCTGTTGGCGGGCCCCTCTTGGCTTGGGGTGGCCTGGCCTACTTCTCTATTAATACATTAATGATATTTTTATTATTAACATTGAATATATTTCTTTTACACTTTTTTTAAAATTATTTATCATATTTTTTTTAAATTTTTTTTATTAAATTTGATATTTTTAAAAAAGATGTCAATAATATAAATATATCTTTAAAAAAAAGTGTATGATAATTTTTTTTTTATTAATAATACTTCTATTTTGACATATCCTGTCTTTTTTTTTAATTAATTTTAATATTTTTATTATTAATAATGTATATATTTTTTTTTATATTTTTTTAATATTATTTATTATATTTATTTTTTATTATTTTTTTTACTAAATCTGACATTTTTAAAAAAGATATTAATAATATATACAACTCTAAAAAATATGTATGATGATTTTTTTTCTTTTACAATATGATCGAGATGTATCGAATTTTGAACAAGATGTATTCCATATTTTTTTGGGGTCAATCTCGACGCGAAAGGTGCATTCATATCTCTTAAAACACTCATGTTATTTCTACACCCAAATTCATAGACCTACTTCCTATACTACTATTTTTGGAAGCAAAATTTAAACTAACCTTAATTTCTTCCAATTTTCTTTTTCTCTTCTTTTTCACTCAAAAGGGATAAGTGTGGAGGACGTGTATGTATTCAAGTGGAAAAATAATATTAGTGTTCTTAAAAACAGCCTTAAGACGTCACTTTTGAGAATTACATAAAATATGATCAATTAATGCCATCGACATAACAAAAACTTTTTTTTACCTCAGCAAAAATCTAAAATTATTAAAAATGGCTTTAAATTTTAATTAGAGTGAAGAACCATTTAATCTTACTTCATACACAATAATACTCTTATATTGTGTTTGGATAAGGCACTTCAAAATTGTAGATAATTTAAAATATAAAAGAATTAAATTGCATCATTTTAATAACTTTCATTTAAAATCTTTCTTGTTTAGATACTTGCTGTAAAATTAGAATTTCAATACATTTTTGTTAAAAATGAGAAACATGATAAAATATATTTTTCATCTAAAAGCAGTTTTCTTTCTTGTTTTTTCAATTTTCTTGAACCTATTCTTTCTCACGATTCTCTTCAATTTTCTTTTTGTTGGTGTCAATCTCATTTCCCCAATTCAAGCTTCACGAATCTTCTCTTCCTCCTATTCTTTGAATGAAATCTAGCACCTGAAATTCATTTGATATTGGAGGTGATTGCAGCTTATTACCAACCCATCTCCTCGACACTTTTCACCACCCAATCATGAGGCCAATTCAATCAATGCCCGTTACCACATGAACGTTGTTTAAATCAAAGTGAGATCAATTTGTAACGAACAAAGAATTAGCAATACGCTCATACCTTGCTTATTTATTTGATGTAGTTCCATCAATTCTATAAGGCTAGCCCCTGCACTTTGTCTCCCTCCTTCTTGCATTTGTTCAAGCAAAAATAGT
Source organism: Ormosia semicastrata (assembly GCA_029884595.1). Lineage (NCBI taxonomy): Eukaryota > Viridiplantae > Streptophyta > Magnoliopsida > Fabales > Fabaceae > Ormosia > Ormosia semicastrata. Next base: position 6,011,355 of record JAQQTO010000046.1, on the reverse strand, counting down.
TCAAAATATATTGGCAACTGGCGTTGGTAAGGTTGACGTCAAGGGAAGAAAGGGTTTGATGAAAGCAGAGAAGAAAAGGAACCTAAAAAAATTAGGGCAAGAGAAGGAGGATTGATAATTTCATTAAAGATAATTTTAACTATTGAAAAAAATTAAATGATCATTCTCTTTAATTAAAATTTGAAGGGTTCTTTTTAATAATTTTAATTTTTTTAGTTCCTTTAAATTAAATATTACTTCTTATTGATCCTTAGTATTAATTTTCCTAATTACTAAAAGCACAATTTATTATAAAAAAGAATACCAAACCGAAAATACAGCATCAGACTATTGTTTGTATCATTTGTAATTAAACTTTTGCATAATCTATCTATTTATCTACCTATCTATCTATCTATCTATCTATATATATATATATATATATATATATAGTTCTTCTTTTGATAAACATATCTATGTAGGATCTACACTTTATATAAAACCATGAAATTGAGAAACTTTTAATATATCTAAGTATTCCTTAATATTGACATTAATTAATATTCACATTAAATTATAATAAATCTGGTTTATATATGGACTGGCTATCTATATAGAGATAATGCTATTCTAAATAAAACTCTCATTTTCCATCTACTTACTATTATACATTTCTATGTCAATAAACTTTTAAGGGGAAAAAAAGACTTAGGTTCCTAATCATAATGAACTTTTACTTGATTGCAAGTCATCTGCAGCTTGTACCTGCTCAATGTGGATTTACTCTCTATTCATCCTTTAATTGTAGTCCTGACCTATTTTCTTTTCTGTTTGCTATCTATTTATCATTTATTGTTAAAAAAATTACGTTACTCCCAAGGTAGGATTTGAAGTGTAAAAAAAACAATTCTCAATAAAATATAAAAAATGATATTCTTATATAATTTATTTTTTATTACATTTATTAATAATTATGATTAAGTAAGAAAAATAATAAAAAAAAATGATATAATTAATAAAAAATAATGTAAAAAATAATGTAAGAAAAAAGTGATAAAAAAATCATGATGGATAAGAAAATGACTTTTTTTGCTTGACTTGACAACAAGTACATTTGGTCAGCCCCTGATTAATCATTCAGCAAAATGATTTAATCAATAACTTTTTTTTTGGTATAATCAATCAATAACTTATTTACATTTAACTGTAAATTTATTTGGCAAAATGAAATGAAACATTTTTAAATTGATGATTAACTTTAAGTAAATAATTGATTAATAGCATATTTGGGGTTGATTATTTTAGAAAAAATAATGCTTTTTTTAAGCTTTCTCAATAAACTTTTTATTATAAGTTATTTAAAACATAAATAAATTAATTTAAACACATAATCAAATTGATGGATGATTAATTCATCTATGCATCAATTGCCTGCAGTTAGTTAACAGCAATTACATCGCTAAGGATGGACCCTTATGGGCTTATCATGCATCATCAATGCACTGGTTGGTAGTTGACTACCCGCATCACCTTGATATATATGTCCCACCCTGCGTCGTATGAGTTACTATTGCTTGACCTTTAAGCCCAAGATTCCAGAGAACGTATACTACAAGACCTAGGTCGCTTAGTGGAGAAGATGGGAAAAAAAGTTGCTGCATATACCATCCAGACCAAATAGGTACTCCAATCATTCACAAAATACATGCGTCCGACCATCCACTTGAAACCCACCATCAACCAAACCAACCATAATGAATAAATTAACTAAGAAAAAATCTATATCTAATGAGCACCTTTGTATCCCCATAGTATTCAGGTATCATATGTCAGTCCTAATATCCAAGGTGAATTTTTTTGCTGATTTATGAAAAAAAGGAATCATACTAATCTCATCATGCTTACGACGGGCAAATAAACAAATGCTACAAACTTCATCATAGAGAAATGATTGTAAAAGAAAACTTAAAAAAAAAAACATCATTATGAACACTTGCCCCTACCCCGCTTTAGATAAGAAAGTTGGAGATCTTTAGCCTCAAATGTTGGGGGCACAAAAATCTCAACCTAACTTCAAGCACCCTTGTATCTAATTTCATTTTGTTGCCCCTCATACACTGATGTAATATGATGGTCAAAAAAGATAATGTTCAGGCCTTGGGGGCGGGCAAATTCCCTTTGGGCATGCATTCAACTGAAAAAGCTGGTGAACGCTTACCTCAGTGTTCTCCATATCGACGGTCATTTACATGCAGAGACACACTTATTAACTGGTGGACTTATAATTACCACGAATCACTTCAAACAACAGCTCCCTATGCCTGCCTCTTGGTCATATTGTCCACGTTTCCCGGTCAGATCCATTTCTTCCTTCTCATCGCAGTATGGCACCATGTAGAAACATGTACAAACCTCCTCCGCCAACAGTACTTTTAAGACCACCAGTCTTTAGTTTTACATATTTATAGCAAATCAACAGGCAGAAGCCTAGAGAAAAAAGGGACAGAGAAGAGTGGAAGAATGAAGAGAAAAGGAAAGAAAATGAAGCTAGTTCGCGGTACTCTTCTCTTCCTGGGGGTTTTCATATTCACTTCTGAAAACAGCATAATAATTGTCCAATTCAAGCTGCTCCAGTATTTTCCGTGTCATCCACAGGTAGGAAGAGTGGCCTTCTATAAGTTGCGTCACATCAACCTGCAAAGCAACAAAAGATGATTGCAGCTTCGAGCAATACATCATTGCAAAGTAAACAGTTGAATTGAGCATAGGATGGATAGAGCTTACATTCTCAATCCCAGGAAGATCAACGGGTTGGATTCCAGCTAATCCTTGAGAAAGCAAACTGTGCATGCAAAAATATTTCAAAATATATGTAGTTATGTACGAGCTAATGCTCTCTTATGGTATGCTTGGTAGGGAATGTGGAAACTAAGGAGAGGAGATAAAATTGATTGGGATGGAAAATCTTTTATATATTTTAATTCATTGTTGCTTGGTAAAGAGTGAAAACTGGATGGAAAATAATGACTTTCCAGTTTCATGCTCTAGGATAAGGGGGGCTACTGTGAAAATGAGTTATACTTCACTTTCAAGTTTCAACCGTTTAGATGTAACAACCAATTAAGTGTGAAGTAATTTTCATTTCAGATTTTCCATCTCCTTATTTTCCACCTGCTTATTTTCAGCTCAATAAAGCAAACCTAACCTAAGTGATGTGGAGCAATTAGCAGCTAATCAAAGGCAGCCTCATATTGGAGTCTCTATATCATTTTAAACAATGATACAAAATCCTCGATACCAAAAGATTCAATGGTGAAATTAGAATAGCAGAGTAGCAGACTAGCACGTTAGTGGAAAAATTTTAACCAAGCATCTTAGTAACCAATAACTGTCACACCATAAGAATCTATTACTACCTTTCAGTGGCAAATACAATATTGTCCTTGTTATAATTTCAGATATAATAAGATTTAGTTATTTTTTTGTTAAAAAAAATTTAGTTAAATATTCAACATATTGCTAGCATGACTTGACATAAATCATATAGATAATCCACACCTGGCACGGTAAGTTATACCAAGTGTCCAGTCATTTGAAGAGTAAGCGTTCACAAACCTTCCAGCCACCATCTGCATGGAGGCAGGATTACTAGATACTTAAGGAAAAGTTAATGGATGGAGAATTAAAAAGAGATTGTAGAGATGTTCCAGGTACCCTTCTAGCTGCCTTCCAATTTTCATCTTTAATTGAAATGGGTGCTCCAAGAATAACAACCCTTTCCACTAGTCCAGCTGTAGAAGTTAGCATACTATGAAGGTTTTATAAACCAAACAATCTAATTTTCCAATACATATGAAAACCAAGAGATAATGATTCCAGATTACCATTGTCTCCTTTGGAGTCAGCCAAACATTGGAGACACTTGAAAATAACACGGGCTCCCAAAGAAAAACCTACTAGTGTCACAGGCCTGGACCATAAATAGAAAGCTACGAAATATATTGGATTATACAATGAAGCAACATTGACATCAACCTTTTGCAATCACATTAGATGGTGTCACCTGTTTCCTTGCAAGCCTTTCAGCAACACTTCAGCAAGCACCTTACCAGCCTTGTCAGATCTGCTCCAACAAAGAGGAGAGCCAGGCTAAATATCATGTAAAAAAGTTCAGAAGGTCATAATAGATGACTAACAAGTCACAACAAGACACTAAGGACCATCTTTCTGTTCCCTAAAGAAAAAAATATTCAACATAGGCCACATTTTAAAATTGTTTACACTTTCCACTGCCAAGACAAATTTATCAACATAACGGTGACTAAACTTTGATGTGCACATTGAAGAACATCCCAGTCAACAATTTTGAATATGGAATTCATTTGTATTTACTTTAAGCCAATAGATCAGGTTGGATAAATCAAAGAAGATGAAATGGATCGGAGTAGATCAGTAGATACAAACTCATATATTAAAACCATAATATTAAATCCTTAAGATCATGAGTACTGCTAGAAGCCTAGAACTCTAAATTCAAAGCAAACCATCATCTGTCTTTGGAAGAAATTTTGGGCTCCATGTGTTTACTGCTTTAAACAGCCATCACAGCCTTTTTTTACGGATATATTTTATCTAGACACATGGGTATTACAACCAAGAAATATGAGCACTAACCTGTCCACTGCAACTGCCCATTTGCTGTCTATAAGATCAAATGTAGTAACTAAAGTCGCTGGCCATGCTAATGCTGCCACAAGTGTGCTTAATACTGTCAGCATGGCACCTTCTTTCATAAACTCAATCGCAATTCCTGCAATAACCATCAAATACTTTCAGTTAGAATATGTCAAATCTATTTGATCGTTACTCAAACTGACACAGGGTTCAACGAAACTACTTGAAGTAAGCCAGTCCTGGATGGCAGTGCTCAGTGCAATCAAATTTTTAGACTCATATTGGAGCACATACCTATACACACAGGTTGTTAGTATAAAGTAATAGAAATATTGAGAATGTAACTTTGAACTGAAAGCAGACTAGGTTTTGAATCCCTCAGATATAACATTTAGTAAAGTTAATAACTAATTAGAGGAAAGTTATTGGTTATAGAAGGTCATCATATGCCTAAGACTTGTAAGCATTTACATAAAACTGCTTTTTGACCACAGTAAGAGCACGTGTATATACTATACAGTAACAAAAGTTCTACAAAACTTATAGTTCTTGAGGAATAATTTTTCCACACCTCTCCATGTTATCGTTGTGACCTTCCCAAGGTTTTACAAAATCTTTCTCCTCAAATGCAAGCCCAGAGATGGAGATTCCAACTGCTAGGTGCTGAAAATTGAAAAAGGAGGTTTTGCTTCAAATTTCAACAATCATAACAGTGCAATTCATATTAAGTTTAAGTTCCTGCTGGGTTCACATCAAGTCATGCACAACATGCCTAGTGAACCTACATAGTGTCCTCCCTCCCTTCCCCCAAACCCCTAAAACTTACCTAAAAGTCCACAAAAAAATGTATAAATGTATAATATAATGATATTTGGAACTTACGCCTTGATGAATGCCTCCAACTTCTTTCAACTCAAATTCCTCAAGACTTCCAACTCTTGTAGCCATCTTACTCCCAGTAAGGCCAGCTCCAGCAGCTGAGGTACAAAAGAAGAAAGTCACTGAGCATTTATCCATACAATGAAAAGCTGCCAAAGTCCCTCTCCCCACAAAAAGAGAGAGAGAAAAGAAAAACACTTTGGTGAACAGGGTTGGTTATCACTGGAACAAAGATTCTTTAATGAAAGTCAGTAAAGACTTAATATATGCCAGAGTACTTTATGCCATAGAATACTTAACCTATAAAGGCTCGCTACAAGCAGATATAGGTTGGATGTAGATACATTTCTAGTTGTTTTATTGGCGGTGAAAGCTTTCACAACATATATAAACCAAAACTTATTCTTTCCCACCTCCAAATGATGCAGCAACAGCCACAGATCCAGCAGCAGAACCTGTGGCAGTTGCCGCTGCAGCAAATCCACCAGCTCCAACAGCAGGAAGAATACTACCCAATGTAGGAGCCAAAGCACCCAATCCATGGGCAATTGCTGGGGCAGCCAAGCCTGTCAAAGCATTCGTGTCAACACTTAAGATATTGGTACTATCTCACCCTTGGGTTAGATAAAGATACTTGTAAGTTAGATATGCAGGTATATACCACCAGTTATAGCCATTAAGGTTCCTCCAGTTACAGCAGCTGCTCCTATGATACCTCCACGCTTCCATTTATCCCAGTTGGTTTCTGAACCTATAGATTCTTTTTCCTTGGCACCTTCTTTACTCACTGAATCCATTAAAGAAAAAGCAACCATAGCCTCCATTGCTTCCTGCAAAATATTATGATGAAGGTATTAATCTTCTAGCAATGTAGTGCTGTCCAAGAATCACTTTGTTAAAACCACCAAATCATAGACATACTATCCACACCACGCCATTAAGGAGAAAATCTTTTTCTATGAAGATTCACACATCACCTAATGTAATATATAATACCATATAGTGTTTGAAATGCATGCAAGTGTTCCAAGCACACAGACCATTTCATTCCATTTGATGCCAAGCCACACAGCAAGCAACCTCAGAGCCACACGGTGACGAGCATCATAGCCCTGCCTTGACTGACAGCACTTCTTGTCAACCTCAGCAGTATCAGCTACACAAGCTGAAAGAAGTGCATAAAGAACTGTCACTTTCCTCTGGTAACTGATAAGGGATGCCTCCTCCAAAGGCTGTTCAAAAGTTGCATTTTCAATTGCAGTGGAAGCTTGTTTCTCTAGGAGCAGCAGAGCTGAACTCTCCTTGGTTTCATCACGAGGCTCAGCAGCCACAGCAGAGGATTTTACCCCGATATCGCACGAATCATCTTGGCTTCTATTTTTCTGCTCATGGCCTCCACATTTCGGGTCTAAAGAATCAGCAGTAGTATTCATGCTCACGGCTGTGGCATCAACAGCTTTGGTCACTGCAGCTTCTTTATCCAATCTTTCTGAAGAAGTTGCATCACCTTCCTCTGACAGTGATTTCAATAACTGAAATCAAATAACTATTCTTTTAACATTTTATTTTTAGAAGAAAGGAAGGAAGCAATTTGTAACGCGATGAATCAATTTCATTATATTAATAAAATATTGATAGGTAGCAGAAAATGAAAAGGAAGAGAATGAAACAACATACAGATCCTACGTGATGCCTGAATTGGGAAGAGGAACCTGCAGTTTCCTTTAGGCCTTGCCAGGCTTGGTCATCCATTCCGAGTAACCTGTTGATTTATCAACGGATTATTGATTTTTTTTTTATTTTTTTAAATAACAACATAAAATCAAGATCCTTACATTACAACATTAACTTTGTTGCGTTAAATTGAATACCTAAAAACAGGCCAAAGCAAACCAGAATTCTCGTGAATCCAAAGCTCAGGATTGTTCGAAACAGAAGCATTCCCAGCATCACCGTCGCGAGGAGTGGTCGGAGTGCGAGCTTGGTGGATTTGAGAGTGGTGAAGTGCGAGAGCAAACAGAGCAGCCGCTGCGTATCTTTGAGTGGGCAACAAGATCGAGGAGGTTTCCTCCATCGCTCAATTCCAAACAAAAGCCACTGTATGTAAAAGGAATTAACTGAAACGGAATTTGAACTCAATCGGAATTTCCCTAGCTTTTTGAAATGGAGAAATGTAATGTTGTTTGGCGAATAAGAAAACCTAGAGTTTTCGTGTTGTCTGGGTGTGGGATCAAAATGAAAAACTGGCCACGAATTTACTTGTTCAAACTTCAAATTCGCACCGGCTTTGACGAATGAATGAAACGAAACGGCTATTTCCTCTCGCGCAAGCGGGAAACGCATGTTGCTCGCCGTGACTTGAGTTTGCGACCACCACGTGCACGTGTAATTAGAGAATTAGAAATTATATAGTATGTTATTTTGTTTACATCATATTTACAGTTTTCTTGTTTTAAAAATAAAAGACAGAGAGGGAAGATGTTAATAGTAATCAAATTTTTAAACAAAAGTTATTCTTTAAATATTTACTTACTTTTTGGTACACAATTTAATTATAATTATTAGTTTTATTCAAAACAATACAAAAATTGTATATCAGCTCAAAAAATAAAACCAAAAAATGTATATAAGATAAGGTACATGATTAGTTAATTAATATTAAACAATTCAATACTTGATTAGTCTAGTGTCCTGAATTATTGTTGATAAACATAACTGAAGCATCTTTTTTAATTTATTTCTCTTTAGCTGGTTTCAGCCTTTTTTTATTAAAAAAAAAAACTAGTTTCCTTCTCACACCAAAGTTTGGATTAAAAAGATAAGAAGAAAACATGTAATTATTGCTTTAATTAGAGGGTCAAAATACTGTAAAAGATGTAAACACTGATACATTGACATGGTTTATAGAACGAAATGCTAGAAACCGTATTATTTTCCCTTTGGCCTTGATATACATAACTACTATGTAGTAAATTTGGAGTTCCATGCATTATGCTCTCCCTCTTTTTGCCACATAGAATTTTTCAACTTGCAGGACTTGAGCTTTATCAGTTGTGCAACAAGGAATATGCTCCCGATCAGCATGTTACTCACCGTTTGGTTGGCTTCCATTTTCCTTTTTGCCGGATTTATGAATTTAAAAAAAAGCTTGGAGTTGTATCCAGTAATTAATAATGATAATAATAATAAAAAAAAGCTGGAGAAATCACAAAGTGGGATGGATCTCCTAAGGCCATGCAATCATTGTGCATGAACTTGTGAACTGGGATTTGAAAATTTTCGATTCAGAGAAAAAACAGTGCAAGAAGGTGCATCCCGATAAGGGAAATTAAGAGCAAAATGAGTGAGTTTTTTGGTTGGGTAGTTAAAGAATAAATTTTATTTTAGATCTAGCAAATGCTAGATTGGTTTGCTTGTATAATGACAACTTATTTTGAATTATGCATGTACAACAGTAAGATTTTGAGAAAATAAAAACATTATGAAGATATACTGGTAGTCTGAAACTTAGAAGTACAACATGACTCTCATGATGATTTCTCTTCCGGATGAGGAATAGGAGCGGCACTACCTCCTCCACCATAAACAGGAGAAGGGTTCCAAATGCCATAGTCGTCCAAATCTTCAGTGAGATGATAAAATTCATAACCTCGGTTCATTTTGTCCTTTATCGGCCGAACAATAGACGCCAGTGGTTGCGCCGGTGATGAGGATGGCATCAATGTTAACGGTGTAGATATCGCAGATATTGCTATCATCACAACCACCAATATCTTACTTAATTCAATCATAAATGAGGTCATAATTTTTTGGCTTGTATGATAATTTTGTGTCACATGATCTGAGTCATTTAATAGTAGCTTTTGCATGACCTTTAGAAAGTCCTATATTAGTGCATTATTATAATACTTATGAAATATGAGTGGATACGCATTAGTGTTTAAGTTGAAGTCGTCCTTAGGCCCACACCGAATGAATGGGCATATCATGTTTCCTGCATGTGTTCCAAAGCAAACATCTCGTTGGTGCAGTCATAAAATTGGAAAGCATATACAACTTGTTGGCATCAATTTACCATATCTTGGTTAGTTAACTAAGGATGTCAAAGTTGGATCAGCCCTAAAAGAAGTCTCGTAGTTTGGTCGAGGGGTGAAATCATTTTTTGATATCATGCATTCTTTTTTTATGGAAAAAACACTAAAAACAAGAAAAAAATGAAGAAAATTGTCGATAAAAGTGGCAACCCTCATTAGAAAAACACTCAATAAAAGAAAACAAAGCAGCAAAGGAATAACGAATACCACAAAGACATATCATGTTTCATGACACCATGTATTTCGGTCTATACAGATATGCAAGGATAGACATGTAATTATCGGCTGTGTTTGAGGGATGGTCAATAACGGAGTAAATATGCATTCAAAATAATTTTTAATTGTGGAGTGGATTCCACCCCCTCTCCAAACATCCTTGAGAGCAAATACTAATGGAATATTAAGGTTTTCAAAGAACTTCGGTAAAATAAATAATAAAACAATGGAGTTACTTAGTAATACTTACTCGCTTGCACTTTTATATTGATTTATTCTTTTCCCTTTTTGTAAGAGTCTTATAGTAATACATTATTGTTATATTTTTATAAGAAGTTTTATGAAGCATTGACGATTCAAAATAGTTATCATACTAATATTTGATATATATGTATTATATGGGATACTTTTAGTTTATATCTTTCAGTTATTTCTTATAATTTTTGTAATAATATAAGTGAGATAATACAATGATTAAATAATGATAGTATTCTATTGTATTTATAATGATTAAAGGTGACTTATAAAATATTAATGTTTTTATTCTAATTTAAGATTTTTATTTTTTATGTTAATATTTATTAATTTTATATATTATATTTTAGGTGTATTGTGTCTTAAAATTTCTAGAATTTGCTATATTTAAATATTAGTATCATATTATATTCGTGTTTTGTATCTGTACAATAAAATTATTATTTTTTCAATGTAATTGTTTAACATAAGTGTTGTAGTACAGAGAAAATTACATTAATTTCTATTAAATTTTAAGATTGTTTAAATTATATTTGTAGTATCTCTTATTTCAAAAATTATAATAATATCTATTGTTTTAAATTCCTGTAAAATAATTTATTTGGGACTCGTAAGTAGGGATGGCAATGGGGCGTAGGGGTAAATAGTGATTCCCCGCCCCGTCAATTTCACCGGTACATTTAAATCTTCATAGATAGGTGAATGTTAATAATTTAAAATAAAATCTTAAAAATTATAAAAAAACATAAAAAAATAAATTTTAATACGTTATATACAACTTTGTTCAACAATCTAAGATTCTTACAAAATTAAAAGAATATTATAAATAACAAACTAAATTCAATTATATTTTGTAATAATCAATTTACATAAATAGTATATATTTTTTAACAAGTTTTATCATTATGAACTCATTCAATAAAAAAATCATTTCAAAATAATAAAAAGATATGTATTTTCACCTCATCTCAAAGTAAAAAGGAAAAAGAAAAATAATATATGATACATATTAGATGAAAAAATATGCTTAATTTGCCACTTTCTATAATCCCCGCCTTGGGATTAAACTTACCCATCCCCCGTCCCATCAGGTAATTCCATGGATCTCATGAATACGATAATTTTGTCATCCCTACTCGTAAGGTTCAAAAGCAGTGAAAATTTCTAAACAGAATGAGAGGTGAATGTTATTTACACAAAATCTTAAAAGACGTTAATATAGTTTAGTCCAATATATATATATAGAGGAGGGATCAGCTTATATCAGTATAAGTCTTTTTTCTTTTACATCTATTTTCAACTGTTACACTTTCATATATATAGATATTTTATTAAAAGTATATAAAGTAATTATATTGAAATATGTAAAAAAAAAAAAAGACTTACATATATATAAGTTAATCCTCCTCACTGAGTGAAGCTATCATTATTCGGTGTTTTGATAATAAAATCATTAACATTCAATAATGATATTCACACACGTTTATACACATTATTTTACACTTAAATAATTTTTACTATATGATTATAGTTAAACTTACCTTATTTTTTGCCACCATTTTTTTTGTGTTGCCTATTCATGCTTATTTGGCTATTCATGTTTATCCCGACTTCTCCATTTTTGTGTATGTAAAAATTCACTTACTTGTTAAGGGTGTATTTTGATTATCTATAAAAAAACAAAATTTTAATGGATTATATATATAATTTATTATTTTTATAATCAATTATAATATAATTAATTTTATGTTTAGATATATTAAATTAAAAATAATTTTAAAATAATTTATTTCGTTTAAATTATGTATGAAAAGATTATTTTTCTATAATAAATTATTAAAAATAATATAAAATAATTTATTTATAATATATAATATTTTATGTTTTAAAGTTATTTTGATAAAAATATAACATAATCAATTTTTAAAAGCTTTTAAATATAATGTTCAAAAATTCTGATTATGAAAAAAAAGTTTTTTGACTCAAATTTTTTTTATCTCTTTAATCAATTTACTCAAACATCACTTTAACCCATAAGAAAACTTTTTAATCCATAATTTTTTTTGGCAAAAATTAATCTTTATCAAAGAAACACTAAAAATTGTCAGATTTTGCAGGTTTAAACTATCTATAACAAAAAAAAACGGAGAAATTGTTTGACGTGTCAGCCAGCAGAGCCAACAGATGTTTGCTTTTGGTTTGGAGTGGCTGTTCCCTATTTGGACATTGACATTAAAAAATCCAAAGTTCAACCTGTTTTGACAAGGAAGGAAGAGGGATATTGAATTTTTTGGGAAAACGAAAGACAGACTGGTATAGAGCATAGACAGTGAAATTGCGAAAACAACCTCTTAAGCTTTAATGCACTCATGTCAGCGGAGCCACTAATTTTAATTTGCAACCCAAAAAAATTTAGTGTGCAGTTGACATTATGTACTTGTAACATCAAACTGAAAAAGATGGGAATTTATCGGAGAAAGAGGGCATAAGGTGTGGTGGCAACTTGCAACTCCAAACAGGGGTGATAACGTGAATATGAGTGGGATTGAGGGTCAAAATAGTGAATCAATTCATATTTTCTATTAGCGGGCGCAACCGTTTTATTTCGCCGGTGGGTGCGGAATCCAGAAGCGAGGGAAGGGAACACTAACGTCTAACGGCTTTGCCAACCCAAACCCTATACCCCATAACCTGCTGCATCTGATTCTCCACTCCGTTATCTCTTTCTCCGGTCCCCACCGGCGAGAGAGATAGACAGAACGGTATCACTATCACATAACAGAATTTTCTTTTTCCTGCAATTTCGTCATTCCATTTTTGCATTAATTAACCACATAGATCGCCCTTTTTTTTTTCTTTTGCCTTACTTTTTAATTTATGCATGAAAATGAATAACTTCATGTGCAGTGCAGGTCCTGCATTGGCATTTTTGAAATAAGCAACAATCATTGCTTTACTTCCTAGATAATTGATTGTTGTGTGTGTTTTCTCCGTAGGGGTTGAGACGCTGATTTTTAGCGTCCTATTGATTCGAGAGAAATTGTGGTTGTGAATGAAAAATGAGTAATGTGGCAGATAACGAAAGACAGAAGAAACGAAATGAATCAGGTTGTTGTTGTTGCAGCAATTGCAAATGTTTACGTAAGGCCAATGTATTACAATTGAGTATCATGTTGGCGTTCTAAGTGCAATTCACGCGCTGGGAAAGATGCGAGATACAGGGTCCAGAGAGGAGCACGGGAACACGGCTCTGTCCAATGCTGAGGAAGAGAGAATTTTTGTTTCGATCAGAGTAAGGCCTTTGAACGAGAGAGAAAGAGCAAGGCACGATGTGTCCGACTGGGAATGCATTTCTGGCAACACCATCAGATTCAAGAACAGTGCCCTCGCTGAACAGCGATCATCGTCCACCGATGCCTACACATTTGGTAACAAACATGCTGTTGGCTATCTATGCCAATATCATAAGAGATTTTTGTATTTTATGTTACTTTTGAATCTATTCAGACAGTCTTTCAAGCATTTCTCTTTTGAATCCCAACTCCTATTTTATTGACTAGTTTATTAATTGGAAACAGACAGGGTATTTGAGGAAAGGTGCTCCACACAGCAGGTGTATGAGCAAGGAATTAAGGAAGTTGCCCTTTCAGTAGTTAGTGGTATCAACTGTGAGTAATCTTCTTGTTCTTGTTTTATAGTTCCTGATTACATATATTACTGTGTTGGCTGGTGGCATTTTTTTTTTAATCTTACTGATGAAACATAATCTCAGCTAGCATTTTCGCGTACGGGCAAACAAGCAGTGGAAAGACATACACCATGACTGGAATTACTGAATATGCAATAAGGGATATATATGACTACATAGAGAAGGTACAAAACAATTTAAATCCTGGTTTCATCTTGCAATGAAATGGATGATGTTCTTTGATTGTTGCCAAAAGATGACATTTCTTGTTGTGTCTCTCAGCATGAAGGAAGAGAATTTGCTGTGAAGTTCTCTGCCATGGAGATCTATAATGAAGCTGTCAGAGACCTTCTCAGTGCAAATGCTAGCCCACTAAGACTCCTAGATGATCCAGAGGTAAATTTAGTGGCATATTTTCCCTGTTCTGTTAAGAGTTTCTGGCTGTAGTTCTTCTGAATGGTTAAGAATCTATGCACCTCAAACAGAAAGGGACTGTTGTTGAGAAACTTACAGAGGAGACTCTGACAGATAGAAGCCAGTTGCAGCAACTCCTTTTTTTATGTGCAGGTATTGGGGTCTAACTAGTTTTACACTTTTACTGCTTTTGATGCTTTCTGGTGCTCTATTTCAAGCCATATCTGCATATGTCTTGCAGCTGAAAGGACAACCGAAGAGACAGCCATGAATGAAGCTAGCTCCAGATCTCATCAAATTCTTCGATTGGTATCTACTTTACCACTTAGTAATTGACATAAAAATCTCTTATTTATTCCTAAATTTTCCCAAAATGCTGAATTCCTGCAGACAGTAGAAAGTAATCCTAGTGATTATGTAGGCACTGCACGTTCTGGCACTCTTATAGCCAGTGTGGTATGATCTTTACCCCTTTTTATTCTATACCAGAGGATATATATACTTGTCTGATAGATGAAATGAATAAGATTTTGTTTCTTTGTACAGAACTTTGTTGATCTAGCAGGAAGTGAGCGTGCTTCTCAGGCATTATCAGCAGGCACTAGATTGAGAGAAGGAAGCCACATAAATCGCAGTTTACTGACCCTTGGAACTGTAATTCGGAAACTAAGGTAGAATTTCCAACCACGTTCTAAAAATTAAAAAAATTTGGATCTACTTGCTTCTTATTCTTTTAAAGTTTGCTCTCCCTGCAAAAGCCGAATATTGGTATAATTTATTGAAACTGTTGATTAAATGTTCTGCTTGCGGGTGGGTGTAATAGTTTTGGTAGATCAGGAAATCTGAAGAGCCAGAGCTCTTTCATGTTGCTGATGTTACCTTTCTTGTGGAGCATCAATGTTTCTTAGCTAGGATATCACAACTCACAAGTTTCTTCTGAACCAAACACCAAGCACACATAAATTTGGGTCAAGGTTATGAAAATTTAGGCACTCACTCACACACATTCTTGTCGCAATTTCTGAAGAAAGGAATCCTCATATTAAATTCACGATTTGTGAGTGATGTTTGGGTGACACTAATGTACATTTGAAGATCGAGATTCCCTGTTTGTTTAAGTCCTATTTAAATTTGTATAAATATAAGAAATTAGAACTAGCAATTTTCAAGAGCTGTTTTTGGTGAATTCAAGCCATGCATGATCTGTGTTAGTTGGTCTTTTGACTGATTGGCCTAGAGAAACAAGATGTCAATTTGATATTGGAACATGTATGTCTTTACGCATTTTAGAAAGTTTTCTCTTATTGTCAAGTCAAGCATACATTTTTCAGTTTACAAAATTACTTTTCCTGCAGCTGCATCTTTAATTCTTTGTTAAGTTTTGGTAAGTTCATTAATTACGTAGATAGTCTAAATTCCAAGTCACAATTACTGAATGCAGCAAGGAAAGAAATGGCCACATACCTTACAGAGACTCTAAGCTTACTCGCATTCTACAAAACTCTTTAGGAGGCAATGCCAGAACAGCCATAATTTGTACCATTAGTCCTGCACGCAGCCAGGTTGAGCAATCAAGAAATACCCTATTTTTTGCTGGTTGCGCAAAACAGGTGACTACTAATGCTAAGGTCAATGTAGTGACGTCAGACAAGGTTTTGGTAAAGCAACTGCAAAAGGAACTGGCTAGAATGGAGAATGAATTTAGGAGCTTCACCCCAAATACCGCCTTACTTAAGGAGAGAGAACTTCAGATTGAACAGGTGAGGGCAGATTCAATAAAATGGGTGTTTTGGGTTTTGGGGGGGGGGAGGGGTATTTACACTTTACAGTAATATTTGCATTGATTGTTATGGTAAGACGTTGAATAATATTTACATTTTTGGTTCACTTAAAAAAAAATCTGCATTCCTGAACCAGCTTAAAAAGTATTCGCTAGTTTTGTTTTCAATGAAAAAGAATGCGCGAGAATGCATCATGATACACAATTTTCATTGAAATTAGTGATGAACTGTGAGGATGGTTTCATCTTCAAAATAAGTTGGGTTTGCTGCAAGAATATATTCCTTTGCATTGTATATCCATTTCCTTTTCCTAACTCCCTCAGCACGATCCATTGAGCTTATGAGCAACAGAACTGGATGAAGTTGTCTCCTTTCCCTTTCCATAAAATGCTCCTTGTGAATGATTATATCCTAATTTCTTAAATAGTGCCAAGAAATTATAATTTTTAAAACCATGCTTACCTTTTTATAATTTGAAGATTTTGAATTTGAGATCAATGTAATAACGACCCTTGGGAGGGCTGTAGATTAGAATTCCTATTAATCGTTAGCTCCTTACCCTGTCTTTGACTTAGAACTAAAATCCAATGCAATTAGTTTATCTGTTAATGCAGACTATGGGATAGCCCGTCTAAAGAAATTGATAGAGTTCGTGGTCTGTGAACTTAATCCTTCCTCTAATATAAGAAAAGAGACAAATTTGGTAGAGCATTTTATTTTGATAATTTTTATTCAGTTTGTCCTTTTTTTCCCCTAATTTGAAAATATGCAGATGGATAAAGAGATCAAAGAATTGACTAGGCAACGTGATCTCTTTCAATCTCATGTTGAAAATTTGCTCCAGTCGGTTGGGAAAGATCGGCTTTTAAGAGTAGTGAAAGATTTGGCCTCAGAATCGTCAGTTGTTGCTAATAATCTTCGTCCGGGGACAGACAGCACATATGAGAATCTCGACAGAACAACATCCAGTGTGTCTATTTCGAATGAGCACCTTTTACAGCAACATGAGAATTCTGAGGACTACTTTCTTTTGGATGGCAGTCCTCCCGCGTTTGTTGGGCCTGATCCATGTCAAGGTTGGGAGGAGATAGCTAGCAGAGCTGAATCTGAAGATAACTGCAAGGAAGTTCCATTCATTGAAATAAAAGAAGTGGAAGCAGACCACAAAACAGATGTTAATACGTCCATTCCTGATTTTGAAGAAGGAGGAGGAAATACACCCGTGATACAAGTTGTGAATGTAGATGCTATTGCTAAATCATCCTCTAGGAATGGGCAAAGTGAGTTGAGTCATATTGCCGTAGATAGTTGTCAAGATGCTCTGCAGCTAAAAACTCAGGACCTTCAAAGGACCAACGACCATCTTGTGGACCTCTCGGAGAAATCCAATGGGTCTTCTGAATCCGAACCACATATCTCTTGTTCAAGGAATTTACGAAGCAAAAGTTGCGGGCCCATTTTGGCTGCTATGTCTCCTCCTCGAATAGATAAGGTGTCATCACATCCTCAGTTCACTAAGTTGGAGCAGAAAGTTGTGTCACCTTCTCGGTTTAATAAGCCGGACCAGGAACCCGCATCACCTCCTCATTTTGATGACCAAGAGCTTAAAACTACGTTACCTCCTCAACTTGATGAGCAGGAACAGATATCAGTCACATTACCAGCTGGGGTCGAAAAGGAATATCCTACCAGTTTGGCACGCTTTCATGACGAGCTATCTGAATCGAAGTTACATGCTAAAAAGAGAAAGTCGCCCAGAAAATATTCTCTAATTCAGGAGATGGATGCTTCAGTTGAAGAAGAATCTGTTATGGATTCTGATACCGAGGATACTGCCAGCGTCCTCAATTTTGTTTTAAGAATGAATGAAAGGGCTAAGCCAACGCCATTGAAGAACGACTTTGACGACCTTACGGTAAGCACAGACGCAAATACTAACTCACATTCTGATGCTGTCTGTCTTTCTCGTGGTACTCTATATTCATAACTCTACTTAATTTTAATTATTTACCAGTTATAAGATTATTATTGGTTGAAAGACGAACCTACAGATATATCATTATCCTAATTCTTAAATATGATATGAATAGTGAGTAGAATTCGTTGGTTTTGAGATCCAATTAAGCATATATATAATAAATTATCCCATTTGCTTAAAAATCCTTCATGCTGTTTAACAAGAGTTTGAGCAGCATACCTGGTTTTTTATTTGTCAGAATAATTAAAACAATTGGCATTGTGCATACTTGAGTACCAAATATTATCTATAAAATGTAATTTTGTTACCACGAACTAGTTCTGCATTTATATATAAGCTATCTTCGTATAGAAACTAGGAGGTCTTATCTAATTCTCTTTCTCACCCTTGCATATTACGTGGATGGTTCGAATTATAACTTACTTAAAGGTATGACCCAACTTGATGAATACCTAAAGCTATGACCCAAGCCAAAAATAAAAATTCTAGTTTTATGATTTGATCTCACAGATCCTTCATGAAGCCTTTGTCTGTGTACTTTTTTATGGATGATAGGTACGTGCAAGGACATCTGAAATTAATAAACGTGTGAACAGAGTGAAAGGTATCAGTTTCCATGGAGTTCGGGGGGCTTGGATGCCTTCTAAATTTGAGAGGCGGCAGAGAGATATAATCGAACTTTGGGATGCATGTAATGTACCCTTGGTACATAGATCCTATTTTTTCCTTCTCATTAAAGGTGAACTTTCGGATTCTGTGTACTTGGATGTAGAGTTCAGACGTTTGTCCTTTCTTAAGGACACGTTTGCTAGTGGAATTAACATTACTGGAGAAGGTCTGGATGTCACACCTAATTCAAGGTAAAATCTTTTTTGTTTCATGAGTAGATTTTTGACATGCAATTCACATTTGTATTTGCAAAGATGATCAAATCATATTGATTGATTCTCACTGTGACTGGCCAATCCACTCTGCATGTGTCATATTTTTGTTATATTTATATGTATTATGTAAGACATTGTGCTCTGTAGTCTTCACATTTTGAGCTGAAATTCATACTTGTTTAAATAGTTAGTTAGATCATAGATATTGAGAAATAAATCCCAAGCAAATAGACCACATTGAGAGAAGATTTGAAATTTTTTTTTATAGAAATTGCTTGTATTTAGACTAATATAAAACTCCATATCGACATCCTCATGCTCATGAGGTGCAAGAGTAAAACTGAAGATACTTTTTAGTGTTTTAGCCATACCAAGTGTCATGCCCAATTTGGCCTTTCAGGCAGCATCCTGAAAATTGGAAGCACACGATCATCTCATGAGAAGTAATGACTAATGTTTCACTTATGAAACCTGTTTATATCAAACACTTGCATAACGGCATATACACATAAATCAGCGACAGTTTCTCTTTTTTTATGGCATATCCAGTATTTTTACACTTGCTCCTTTCCTTTTTATTGGACAGCCTGAAGGCTCTGAATCGTGAGAGGAAAATGCTAAGTAAGCAAGTGCATAAGAAGTTTTCCAGGAGGGAAAGAGAGGAACTTTACCTGAAGTGGCGTATTGATTTGAAGACTAAGCACAGAAGTATACAATTGGCATGGCTCCTATGGACGAATACAAAAGACTTGAACCACGTAAGGGAAAGTGCAGCGCTTGTAGCGAAGCTGGTTGGTTTTATAGACTCGGGTGAGGCCCCAAAGAAATTTTTTGGACTCGGCTTCTTAGCCCGACGGAAGAGCAGGAAATCCCATAATTGGAAGGACACAATGTCTACTGTTATATAGAATCTAGCTCGGGAAAATAGACATTTCCGCAGTTACACTGTTTGTGTAATTAAATGAGTGGTTAAAATTTTTTCATTCTTTATTTAATTCACAATCGAAACAAACCTATTCCCTGTTTGTGTCGTTTCTGTTATCTGTGTTCCTGTGCATAAGTCTTTACCCGTTCAATTAGCTTTGCGGTCTTCTTCCACTTTTGACTTCGAGGCTCGGGTTGTACATTTAAAAGAATTGTACGATGATATGGTAGTGATTAACTAAAATGCTTCCATGTACAAAAAAGAAATTAAATTAAATTAAATGCTTCCTACCTCAATTCATCATCATATTTTCTTTCTGAATAAGATGCGACATCATTAGGTCTAACGTACTTCTTTTATCTTTTTTTTTTGTTTAACAGCCTGTTAGTTTTTTGGTGCAGGTTTGTTTTTGCCACTTGCTGTGATATCTGAGAAAAACCTTTTTGTTGCATTTCACGGTTGAGACTCCAATCGAGATTAGTTAAAATAATAATTAAAAAAAAGTGAAAACAATAAAAATAAACAAATAAATTTTGTGCGAAGAAATCTAGATATGATATCTCGTTCCGCCATTTAAAATTAGAGTTATGCTATATTTTCTAATAATATTTTTAATATTAAATAAAAGAACAAATATATTTGATGTCTTAAAAATATAAAAATATTTAATACTTTCTTTATTTTGAATAAGTTTTAAAAATAATAATAATTTTAAGATAACATAAAAAATTATTATTTTTAGATATTTTTATAAAAAAAACAAATTATTTTGTGTTTGGATACAATTATAAAAAACACTTTATACTTTCTATCTCTTTTATTATATCTCTCTTAAAATTTATTTTTTAAAAAAAATTACCCAATTCAACTTCTGATTAAAAGTAGAAAATTGATTTTTTTAGATTCTTATTTTTGTTAAAATATTATTCAAACAGTTGTGCATGTTTAAGAAGTGATTTTTTTAATAAAATAGTATTTTTCTTGCAAATTAACACAAACAAATGCACTCTAAGAGAATTATTAAAAGAATTGAGTATAAGGATTTAAAATTATTCTAGTATTTATGTGAAGTCCGATTATTCTCAACTCATGTTAATTGGTTCAACAAATACTTCAAGAATAATTCTACATCCTATTAACTAATTCTTTTTATAATTTTCTAAATTTATTAAATAAAAAATATATTAAATATTTTTTATGTTCTCAAAATATTAAATATATTTATTTTTTATTTAATACATTTTTTATTAAATTTTAAAAAAATATAACAAAACTCAACAAGATTTGATTATAATCGCTTGAAGAACCAAAGACATAAAAGATTTGCTGCCTGCTGGCTCATAATATCAGATTGGCCAACTAATCTATCATTAAATACATACAAATTAGGCATTAGAAATCTGTCATTTCACCCTGATCTTGTCTGCTTATTAACTTCAGGTATCCATTAAGGGAGTGTGCAGCAACGGTCTATCAGTAGGCAAGCCAAAATTTGTTCACTCATTTTATAATTGAACCTTAACGCGTTCGTCCAGAGTTGGTTTAAAGTGATTATGTATTTTTTTTATGGTTCAATTTCAATAATGCTGTTACGTTGGTGTCCCTAGATAGCTATTTGATGAAACGGAATAATTTGAGCAATGCAATATCTTATTCAACTGCATCATGTTATCTATACAATTTGTCCCACCATGGACATATGTTGCAGTAATACAAGGTTGAATAGGAACTAATTTTTATTTATTTATGTTCTTTTTCTTTTATTTTATCTTTTTAAATTTTAAGCATACAATTGGACAGTCAGTCACCCTAAAAAGCCACTTATTACGTGATCCACGCATATAACAACTCTACTTATTTTATTTACAATTTTAAATGGGTTGATCCGTGAATTTGAGTCTATATTGATAACAATTCTGTCTAACCTGCCCACCAATTTATGATAATAATAATATAACTAACTCCTTGTCTTCGGTGGGTGAACAGCGAACGCCATTCGTTTAAACTTTAAACTCCCCAATGCAAACATTGGCCCATAGAAATAGAATGGCTGCACTTGATTAGGTGGATTTAATTTATTACAAGGTCAAGTGGATCATTTCTCCTGAAATCAACAGGTAATGAATAATGTAATACTATATGCATCTTTTCTTTTTCTTTCCTTAATTTTCGATAAAGGGCTGCCTTTCTTTTGTTTTATTTTTTCCCCTCCTTTTGTTACTAAAATGGCCCAAATAAGAGTATTATAAAATATTACTTTTTGCAAACCCAACATAATAATAATAGAATCCAACGGACTCTCAAAAGAAAAGAAAAAAATTCCAACGGATGCTTCATGGACATCCCATGTCCTAAATAGTTTAATGGATCTTCTCTTTTGGAGGGGGCTTAACTCTTAAGACTCGAAGATCGTTGACCAAAAGAAAGACTCGTAGATCGTGACCTGAACATGATCCTCTACAGCCAATCAGAGTTGTTAGTAAAATATCTTATTATAGAGTTTTGTTATATATTATTAAAACATCTTTTTAATAATCTTTTTATTATTTAATAAAAAATATTAAATAAAAAATTAAATATAACAAATATATTAAAAATATAAAAATATTTAATATTTTTTATTTAATAATTAAAAAATTATTAAAAAATAAATTAAAAAGATTAATCATTTTTCCTTATTATAAAGTGTTTGGATATAAATTAAATTAATATATTATTCAATAATATCTTAACATATATTTATATAGTTTCATTTTATATTATTTTTTAATATTATAATAAGATGGCATATTGGGTAAGATTATACTAATTTGATTGATTTATGTTCTTAGTGTAATCAAAGGAACATCATCCATGCTAATATTAGAAGATTTACAATAAATGTTTTTTATTGTTTAGTACTAAATAATTGCTATAGTTATAATTTAGAATGTATTTGAGATAATTATAAAAATTAGATTATTTTAATAATTAATTATTATATAAAAGTTTTTTATTATAATCAATTATAAGAAATAAAAATTTATATTTGAATATGTTAGCTTAAAAATAATTTTAAGTTAATCTATTTTATTTGAATGGTACAAAAAAGAATCACTTTTATACATTAAATTATTAAAATATATATAAAATAATTAAAAAATTATTTGATTAATTAAAAAATTTATTTAATTAAGTACAAAATGATATTTATATATCACTATTAAAAATAATCCTAACAATTTTTTAAGAAAATGCTCAACTATAAATTGTTAGCTCCAACAACTTTTTTGTTGATTATATCTTTCAAACAACCCAAACATGTTAAAAACCTTACAACAGTTCAAATGTTAAAAAAAACTGTTGGTTCAGATTAAAAAGTTGAACTAAACATGCTATTAAGCATATAATCATATACTTACTCACATATCACATTTTATATTTATTATTATAAAAGAAAATTTTTTTTTTATATTTATTTTCAAAAATAATTATTAATTACTTATTTAAATATTTAAAAATAAAAAAATTATATATTTATTACTCTTTAATTATAATTGTATTTAAATAGTCATCAAATTCTTATTATATAATTATAATTATAAGAAATCATTTATTTTTTTATCTTAATAAAAAATAAAAAATACAAACTAACATGCACGTAATATCATCATCAATTATATAAAAGAAAGGGAGAGAATGTATATTAAAATATGTGTTTATCTTGTTTTTATTATTCAACAAAAATAATGTAAAAAAATATAATAAAAAATTGTGTAAAAGTTGGAACCCTAAAAAAAATGGAACAAGTTTAGTGAGTATCTGAATGTCCTGTAGTATCTTATTTCTAAGTACTAAACAATAACATCTTGAATGCTTAGGTCATATGTTAATAAAAAAAGTTAACATCTTGAATGATTAGGTCATAGTCATATGTTGGCGCAACCATCACCTCATAAGGGTGTATATTAATAAGATATTATAATAAAAAACTTAAAAAGGAATTTCATATATTTATAATTTTGATTTTAATATAAATATTTGATATCTCAATTTTCAGTCAAACGACAGGACACCACCAATGAGCTCATCTACAAGAGAAACAGTCACGAAACAGTAATATCAATGAGATTTGTATTATAAAGATTGATCGAGGTAATAAGTAATTTTAAATTTTTACGATAAAGATATAAGTTTAAACAATTCTTATATTTTATATTAAATAATATATATACTTATTTTTATATCTTATGTCATATAATTTATTATACATATTTTTTTTTTATTTTTTTTCTCACTCAATCATATTTTTTCAAAAATAATATAAAAATAATACACATTTTTTTAAGAGTATAAGAGTATCTTTTTTAAGTTTAAATTTTAAGAAAATAATTTTTATAAAAAAAATTATATAACTTTTATTCTCCTACAATCGAATAAAAAATTAATTTTATAAATAGTTTAAATGAAAAATGAGTTAAATCTTAAAAATATCTCATAATTTTAAAAAAATATCAATGAGATTTGTTATATTTTTTAAAATTTATTATTAATAATTTTTTAAATATTTAATAAAAAATATATTAAATAAAAAATATATTTAATATATTAAAAATATAAAAAATATTTAATACTTTTTTTAATTAATAATTAAGAGGATTAGGAGTATTAGTAGAGAATATTTAGTATCATCCCATATCAATCGTGGGGTAAGACTGTCAAAGCCGTAATATTCACAAGACCTCATAATACCAAGTTCACGTCAAGATTCCAAAAGCACAAGACCTCACAAGACCTCATAATGCCAAAGTTCTTCTGGTCTTTTACACAACATTAAAAGGGGAAGAAAAGGGTTCAGACCTTTTCGGGAATAGAGCAAACAAGTGAATGAAACCAAAGGCCCTGTGAGAGGAGAGAGAGCGAGAGAGGGAACAACGTTTGCAGGCGCTCCTCAAAGTACAAACAAACGCCAATCCCAGAAGCCAGACCAGAACCCACGTTGAGCTCCCACTCACAAATACATTATTCCCAATCAGATTATTATCTTCTTCTTCTTCTTCTTCTTCCAAACCCGAATGAATGGCAACAACGGCTATATTTCTCACCTTCATGGCAGTGGCATACTTCACCACCTTAATCTTAACCTTAACCTTAACCATAACCATAACCTTAACGTGCGCCCAACCTCAACACAGGAGCAGGAGCACCGTGGCTCTGTCTGAGATCGAAGCCCTAACAGCCTTCAGGCTCAACCTCCGCGACCCTCTTGGTTCATTGGAGGGATGGGATCCTTCCACGCCATCCGCTCCCTGTGACTGGCGCGGTATTCTCTGTTTCAACAACCGAGTTCACTCGCTCCGCTTGCCTCGTCTCCAACTCACTGGTCAACTCACTAACTCGCTTTCCAACCTCACACAACTCCGCAAGCTCAGCCTCCACTCCAACAATTTAAACGGCACCGTTCCTTCCTCTCTCTCCCAATGCCTCTTCCTCCGTGCCGTTTACCTTCACAAGAACTCACTCTCCGGCAAACTTCCACCTTCACTTCTCAACCTCACCAACCTTCAAATTCTCAATGTCGCTCACAACCTTCTTTCCGGCACAATCCCCGGCGACCTCTCAAACTCCCTCCGTTTCCTCGATTTATCTTCAAACTCATTTTCCGGCGACATTCCGGCGAATTTCTCTTCAAAATCTCAGCTTCAGCTCATAAACTTGTCCTACAATGGCTTCACCGGTGGAATACCGGTAAGTATAGGAGCATTGGAACATCTGGAATATCTATGGCTAGACTGGAACCACCTGCATGGGACGTTGCCTTCGGCTGTTGCCAACTGCGCCTCCCTTGTGCATCTGAGCGCAGAGGGCAATAGCATTGGCGGGTTGATCCCTGCCACCTTGGGGAGCATGCCCAAGCTTCAAGTGCTGTCACTTTCGCAGAATCAACTTTCAGGTTGGGTCCCCACGTCCTTGTTTTGCAATGTGCACTTGCCTAATAGTAAGAACAACACTTCTTCTTCGTCTCTGCGAATCGTTCAGCTTGGCTTCAATGCGCTCACGGGTATTTCCAAGCCGCCAGGTGGGAAGTGCGTTAATGTTTTGGAGGTTTTAGACCTTAAAGAGAATCACATTGTTCACGCTGCATTTCCCTCTTGGACTTGGTTGACCAGTGCGACGTCGTTAAGGGCTCTTGATCTTTCTGGAAACTCATTTTCTGGTATTTTGCCGGAGGATATTGGGAATCTCTTGAGGTTGGAGGAACTAAGAGTGGCAAATAATTCATTATCCGGTGGAGTCCCTAGTGGCATTGTGAATTGTAGCTTGTTAAAGGTTCTTGATCTTGAGGGGAACCGATTCACTGGTCCTATTCCTTCGTTTCTTGGGCAACTGACCAGCCTAAAGATGTTATCTCTTGCTGGTAACATGTTTACTGGCTCAATACCAACCAGTTATGGAACACTTTCTGCGTTGGAGACTTTGAATCTAAGCAACAATAAACTAACGGGGATTGTTCCTCGGGAGATCATGCAGTTAGGCAACGTGACTACTTTGAATCTCAGTAACAACAGGTTTTCGGGCCAAGTTTTATCTCATATTGGGGACTTGACAGCTTTGCAAGTTCTTAATTTGAGTCACTGTGGTTTTTCGGGAAGGATTCCTGCTTCTCTGGGGAGTTTGATGAAACTAACGGTGTTGGATTTAAGCCAGCAAAACCTTTCGGGTGAGTTGCCCGTTGAGCTTTTTGGGTTACCAAGCCTGCAAGTTGTTGCACTTGAGGAAAACCACTTGAGTGGTGCTGTTCCTGAGGGTTTCAGCAGCATAGTTAGTCTACGGTATCTTAATCTAAGCTCCAATGCCTTTGTTGGTGACATTCCAACAACCTATGGATTTCTTGCTTCCTTAATTGTTGTCTCTTTGTCTCACAATAGTATTTCTGGTACAATACCTAGGGAGATTGGTGATTGTTCTCAACTTGAAGTGCTTGAGCTGCAGTCAAATCGTTTGCAGGCTAACATCCCAGGTGATATCTCACGCCTTTCCCATTTAAAGGAGCTTAATTTGGGACACAATAGATTGAAGGGTGATATCCCATATGAAATATCACAATGTTCTGTTTTGAATTCACTCTTTTTGGATGGTAATCACTTGACGGGTCATATACCAGAATCCTTGTCAAAATTATCAAACTTGACTGTGTTGAATCTTTCTTCAAATCGATTGAGTGGAGAAATTCCAGTTAATCTCTCACGTATTTCTGGTTTGAAGTATTTAAATCTATCAAGTAATAATCTTGAAGGTGAGATTCCAGAAATGCTTGGTTCTCGATTCAATGACCCTTCTGTGTTTGCAAGGAACCAGAGGTTATGCGGAAAACCTTTGCATAGAGAATGTGCAAATGTAAGAAGGCGAAAGAGGAGAAGACTAATAATCTTTATAGGGGTGTCTGTGGCTGGACTATGCATTTTGGCATTGTGTTGTTGCGGCTATGTTTACAGCCTCTTAAGGTGGCGCAACAAGCTTCGAGAAGGGGTAACGGGGGAGAAGAAACGGAGCCCTGGAAGTGCAAGCTTAGGAGGAGACAGAGGTAGAGGGAGTGGGGAAAATGGAGGGCCAAAACTAGTAATGTTCAACAACAAGATCACTTATGCAGAGACATTGGAAGCAACCAGACACTTTGATGAGGAAAATGTGTTGAATAGGGGAAGATATGGTCTCGTGTTCAAAGCCTCCTACCAAGATGGCATGGTTCTCTCCATTCGTCGTCTCCCTGATGGGTTCATGGATGAGGGTACCTTCCGCAAAGAAGCAGAATCACTAGGCAAAGTAAAGCATCGTAATTTAACAGTTCTACGTGGCTATTATGCAGGATCACCTGATGTGAGGCTACTTGTTTATGACTACATGCCCAATGGGAACCTAGGGACACTGCTTCAAGAAGCGTCTCAACAAGATGGCCATGTACTGAATTGGCCAATGCGTCATCTCATTGCACTAGGCATTGCTCGGGGGCTAGCTTTCTTGCACTCGGTGCCAATAGTGCATGGTGATGTGAAACCTCAAAATGTTCTTTTTGATGCAGATTTTGAAGCCCATTTGTCAGAATTTGGGTTGGACCGGTTAACAATAGCAACCCCAGCAGAAGCATCCTCTTCTTCCACCCCAGTTGGTTCATTGGGCTATGTATCACCAGAAGCTGCATTAACTGGGCAACCCACAAAGGAGGCAGATGTGTACAGCTTTGGGATTGTGTTGTTGGAGATACTAACAGGGAGGAAACCAGTGATGTTCACGCAAGATGAAGACATAGTGAAGTGGGTGAAAAGGCAATTGCAAAGAGGCCAAATTTCAGAGTTGTTGGAGCCTGGTTTGCTTGAGCTGGATCCAGAGTCTTCAGAATGGGAAGAGTTTTTGTTGGGTATCAAAGTGGGTCTTCTATGCGCAGCACCTGATCCTCTTGATCGGCCATCTATGGCTGACGTTGTTTTCATGCTCGAAGGTTGTCGGGTCGGACCGGAGATCCCATCCTCTGCTGATCCTACAACACTACCTTCCCCTGCTTGATTTTTCTCTCTTTTTTTTTTAAAAAAAAGGAAAAAAAATGAATCATTCAAGGAAATATAATCTCTTCATGTTGATTGTTCACTTGTAATTTATGTAGAAATTTGTTTTGTAATTTCTACCTAATTAAATTAAAATCTCATTTATTGGGTTCTATGATCATTTTATTGGTACTATTTATTTAATATTTATCCTTATTGCTGCAAAAATAAAAACTCGTGTAGCTTTGACCCAAAGGCGCCGTTTCAAATGGTCAAATTGCACTCCCGAAATTCCGTGCGCGACAGAACCCAGAAGTTATTCCCGCCAAAAGAAGGAGCTCTATCATCGATAGCGATGTGTCCACGTGTCGAGTTAGGAAGCTCCCCGAAAGTAACCGTTACTATGACATGGATGGAGCTTGAATGGAACGTCTGAATTTGTCCAATTCATATGTGAATAATTCTAGTCACAAATATTTTTATTCATACATATTTCATCATTTTATCACATTTCATTCTACCTTATTTTTTGTTTATTTTTTTATTAAGCGAAAAATTGAAACGCAGCACCTGCTGCCAACTGGTGGAAAATTATTGTTTTTCTAGGAGGTATTTTTCTTTTTTTTTAAAAAAAAATTCCATAACCTGATTATTAATAGAATTGATTTTGAATAGACAACGAATAAAGGTCGATGGATAAAAGATATTAGAGATATTATTATATATTACTAATATAAAGGTGACACTTGTTTTTAGTGTCTAATTTTATTCTTCTAAATTTGTCATTTATTTTAATTTTTCACATCTTTTTATAGAGGTAAAACTGTAAACAAAGGTATTATGTTCTCTCACATTCTTTTACAATTTCATTCACTTGCATAAGAAGTTTGAAAATCTCTCAGCCTCTTTTCTCTCTTCAATAACTGCATACACCACATTTTGTATTCCTTTCTTCATCTCGAACAACAAAAACATAATTCACTCTCTTATAGTCTCATTCTTTCCTTTACAATATTTGTATTTTAATTAATAATTTACATTTATTACAGTAGGTATTAATTTAATATAATGCAAATAACTTTACAAAAATAAACAAAAAATACAGATATTATTATTAGAATTGTACCTGTGCATGTTCAGTTTCTTTTATTAAAATAATTGAATAATTTATCCAAATAATAATATTTTTAAAGATATTTTTACAACTTCTATATATGAGATTAATATCTTTAAACACTAAATAATATGATTAGGCCTTTATCACTCAAGGGCTATTAACGCGACTCGATTAATATTATATGTCTCTGAATAAATTTAAAAATTGTCTATGAATATCTCACACATGACAAGATTTTATCTGAATAAAACAAGAACATATATGCAGACGTTTTATTTCTGGGTTTTGAAATGAGTAACTAAAAGAGTACATGTAACCATTTGGAATAGTATAAAGTTTCTTTTAAATCAACTCCTCTAACATCAAATTTAGATCCTCTCTTGTTGGCAAAAAAACAAGAGAGAATTCTGTCTTTCATAATTATTCTTAAATTTTTGTTTTTTTTTTATCTTTCTGTCTCTCCTTACGTGAAAGATAAAATATTCTCTTATTTTTGGCCAATATGAAAAGATCTAAATCCTCTAACATCCACTCACATTTAGATGATGTGACAAACTTATGGTGAAAATTGTATTAATATAAAAAATAACATGAAATTAGTTTTATTATATAAATATAAAATAATATATTTATAAATATATGTATCAAAAAATATTCTTAAGAATAACATTTTTCTTGAATTTCTATGCGGACAAGTATCACCAACTTTTATCTATAAATGTGGCTTTGGCATTTGATATTTTACCAACTATCATAAAATATCATTTATAATATTTGGCGAAAAATAGAATAACACAAGGACGTCGGCTTTTGGTAGGGTTGAGCAGCACGGGGACCCTAGTGCGTAGTCGCACTCGCACTAATTTGGTGAAGAAATTATATATTGGCACGAAAAATGTATGTATTCTCTTGGGTCCCAGTATATGACAATAAAAAAGAATCCAATTCCCAGGCACTGACAGAGTTGAATTGGAAAAGACAGATAGAAGATGTTGTGTTGTCTGTGTGATTAAATTGAATAGGAGATGCTGTTGGAGAAATATTTAGATAGATTTTATTTATCTAATTATGTGTATTCAATTAATTGATGTTTAATAATTTTATAAATTTGTGTTATATAATTATTTTATATTAAAAATAATAATATACTATTTATTGATTAATTTAATTTATATAATTTATATAAATAAAATCTACTATGATGTTGTGGGGTGCATTGCAGGGCCGAAACAAACAAAATGTGTTTGGCCTGCGTTAATGTACTCTTGTGAATTTCTTTTGAGTTGTGAGAGAGACTCAACGTCTAATTTAATAATGGCCCACAGCTAAAAACTCGGAATTTAATAGCTCATGACACTTCGCAGGCTCAGTCACTCAGCGTATTTAGTTCGGTAATGATGGGTCGTTGTCAATTTTAACTTCAATGCAGTCCACGGGATAAGAAGTAAAAGCTAAAAAGTGCAGGAAAGCGAGCAGCTGTCATTGTTTTTTTGTTTTTTTCTTGAATTCAGCCCAAGGCTGTGTGATGTGTGAGGAGGAGTATAGGGAGCCGTTTAGGTTGTTGTATGCATACAAAAATAAATTTTACTCATTAGTGTCAGTTAACCAGTTTTTAGTTTTTAGTTGAAATTTATAAAAAAAAAATTATGTATAATTATTAATGATTAAAAAGAGAGAGAGAGATTGGTCCAAATTTTTAATATGTGAATTTATGCGACTTGATTATTATTATTATTTGAATTTATACGTATATAAATATTATTAATTAAAATTTATAATATTTTTTGAATGTATAGGTGAGAGAGAGAGATTGGTCCAAATTTTTAATATGTGAATTTATGCGACTTGATTATTATTGTTTGAATTTATACGTATATAAATATTATTAATTAAAATTTATAACATTTTTTGAATGTATAGGTGTCTATGATAAAAAAAAATTAATAAAGAGTGACTCAAGTTTTCAGTGTCTATGTTTAGATATGAATATAAATATTATTCATTAAAATTTATAAAATTAAATATATGTACAGGTAATTATTAAAAAAAAAGTAACCTGTACTTAAAGTTACAAGTTATCGATATCCACCAGTAATCTATTTTCCCCGTAGATCAACGGTGAATAAGGGTTGTTGTATGCTATACGCTACCGGAGTATAACCATAGGTAAGCTGCTTAAACTTGTTTTTGCCCCCCGAAATTATTGCGGTGGTACTCCTCTTTTAACCCCCTTTCTTCCTTGATTCAAGCATGTCTTCATAGCAACAAGAGTTAGGAAAATATGGTAAAAAGTTGTAGCTTACCGACCTGGCCAAACTCCTAAGTTAGCAAACTCGTGGGAATTGGGATTGTGGGGAGCCTCACTTAAATCAGAAAATATTTGAGCTCATATGGCAATTGATCCTAAATTTGCCTTCACAGCATAAATTTATCGCATGAGCTATAAGCTTTAATCATAACATGTTTCAGTAGTCAAATTTCTCTTACAAATCGTTTTTTTTTTCTTTTTGGATAGAATACAAATCGTTTTTGTTAGAATTGCTATTACAAATATTTCCTGTAAATTCCACTTTACAGAAGCAAGACACACGGCTTCAATAAATTATTAAATTTATTTTTTTGGTGAATATTATGACATTTAATTTGTAAAAAATAAATAATAATATAGACAGGATTGGCACAAAATTATACCCTATGCAGAGATTAGCCCTTCAGGAAGAGATTCATTGTCTGGATCAGGTGTAAGAAACCTTCGACAAGCATAAAACACAGCGGAATGGAAGGCAGTTGGTGTGTCAATGAACACAAAGTGCCCGGCCTGCAACAAGTAACTAATTTTGTTAGTTCTAATAATATTAAAATAGCTTCATGTTTGGGGAAATGAAAAAAGTGATACCTGGGGGACCCTAATGATTTCACATGGAACCTTCATATGCTTGCGAGCTTCTTGGGCCCCTTCATAATTCATCCAGTCTTGGAAACCATATATGAAAGTGGTGGGCACCTTCCACTCTGAGGCACTGCAACACCAGAGAGATGGAGGATAAAACATTACACATAAAGTCAAGAATAGTAGTACATCAAGTAAAAGAGGAGTCCGTATTTGAACCTATGGAGCGGTGAAGCCTTAACAAGACCTCGGCTAAAGCCCATAGCCATATGGCATTAATCTTAAAATTTTGGATATTTACCTAAAATTTGCAAACCAAAGAAAGTTTCAGTTTGTATCATGTGCTCTTTATGAAAATTTTTTCTAGGTATTCCTGATTTTTTTTGGCCGAATGCTAGTTGGACATTTCCAAGTATGCCTCTTTGCTACGCAACAGGCTTCAATATTTATCAGTCAGAAATAAGCCACGCTACAAATCCAAGGTCTACTCATTCACCAAGCATATCGATGCAAGGTGCAACAGTTATCTTGATAATGTTAGTTAAAAACTAAAAATCTTTCTTCTTTTCCCACTCACTCACTCCTTCCTTTCCTTTCTTTTCTCTGCTCCTCTCAGGATGGCAGGATGCACATATGGTTTTCTTGATGATACAGGATAGATATGTACAAATCATCTGATGCAGTTTTGACATCACCACCAGGAGCTACTTTATCATTCCTAAACATAAAGTCGATATATATATTGTTTCTATCTAACAGTTTCAAATCATGTTAGGACAATAATATTTGACTACACAAAAACAAGAATAATTAAGCCATTGGGAGTGGGCTAGTGATGAAGGGCTTGAGTAATTTGCATGAGATTATAAGTTCAAACCCCCGTGCTGTTGTTGTACCCAAAAAAACAAAAAAGAATCAACTAAGTAGGAACCCCAAAACATTTTTCCAGCAGGAGCTCCACCCATCCTTGGACCAAACTGGCTTCAAGAAGTAAGGCTACCAAACTAGGAAGGCTTCTAATATGAACCCCACTATGAAAGATGCATAATGCACCTTACATGAGAACCATAGATTTATGCTTTAAATATATCAAGGGTCAGATTTGATGACCTGCAACCTGTAGAACCGATTTTTATTCTTTTTGTTTTACTTTTATTTTTACAAACTTCACCAGTCTTCACCCCACCCCCTCACTACCACCGCCACCACCACCACCCCCACATCTACCCCACCACCACCACCTTTCCTCCCTCCACCTCTTCGACCCCACCATCACCACCTTCTTCCACCTCCTAAATTGAAAAAGCTTCTGAACAAAAAATACACAGAGCTGAAGAGAGAAACCGAGACCATGGGGATGCGAGGCTGGGCAGCGGTGACTCTTGGCGATGTGACAGCAAAAGGTGTGACGGCTCTGGTGGCAGGGATTGAGTTGTGGCTGCCGGTGACTATGGGGTTTGCAGATGGGGGGTTGATTTGGGGTGGTGAGATTCTATGGTGGCAAATGGCAGTGGTGCGCTATGGTGGAGCTTGGCCAGCACCAGAGCAACCCATGCCACCGCAAGCCAGTCCTCGCCGCTGCCACGCCATCGTCTCGCACCTCCACCAGCCACCACGTCTTCCCCCATTCTTTCAGGTTAATTCACCTCTCTGTCAAATCTGACCACCATGAGAACGATGGGGTGGGAGGAGGGGAGCCCGGCCGGCGGCAAAGCCCACGGTGGAGGCATTGTCGACGATGGAGCTCTGGTGACTGGTTGAAGAAGCATGACAACCTATAATTACAAGTATTTTTTAGGGTGCATGATGCACCATAAGTTAATAGGGTGCTAATGCATCCGCCACCAAACTAGTATTTTTTAACCGAAAACAGCATGTCTCAAGAAGCAGTGTATACTAACTTTGTATCATAAACATAAAAGTTTCCTATGTATGACACGTGATTGTTGTACTCTAGAAGACATTATCATCTGACACTGAATACAATTTTTTTTTAAGAAAAAAACTAATCAAATGAAGACAATTTTTAATTTAACAATAGGAAGAGAATGATCACCAAACCTGCGAAGAAGGGGCATCCTAGTAAATGCTCCAAATGAAAATATATATTTTAAGCACAGCTCCCCGCTAGCTTTGGCCGCTAATGTATGGTAAGCATAATCTTTAATAGAAAGAAAAACAAAAATTAGAATGTACTCTTACATCTAAGCCACATATCAATGTTTTATCATGCCATACCTGTCAGCAATCTTGATTCCTCTTCAGTCAGTATTTCCCCAGTTGAATGTGTACCAAACCTAGCACTTGTATACCTGCGGACTATATTAGGACCCCAAGGACCTAAACCTCTGCAACAAATATATATATAGAAAGATATTAGACAAAGACAATTTAATAAAATCAAATGTTTAACATATGAATAAAAAACAATAAAATCATAATAAAAATAAAATAATAATAGCAACAACAACAACAATAATAACAATATGTAAATCAGGGGGCAAAAAAAACTAGAGCATTGATATTAACCTATATTGCTTGATTTATAAAATGAAAGTTAGATGTAGCATAAGGAGAACACAAACTTCTTCCTTCAAGTAGAGCGCCAGGAGTCAGACCCCCAACCCCTGTTCACCACAGCCTACCACCCCACATTTCATTTGAATATTACTTATGACCAGGCAGATGGTTTGCAACCCCAGCGACAAGCTCCCTATGCCATTAACTAGGTAGAACATAGAAGTTCTTCCAAAATGATTCCATCCATGACTTCAGAGTTAGTAATAATATATAGAACCCATCAGTCAATAATGAAGAGGCCATGTAAATTTAAGTCAATATGCCTGTCAACTTCAGTGATGACACAATTACAATAGATATTAAAGGAAGTGAGTCAGATAATACTAACCTGAACATGTAACAAAATGTATTACATTACCATCAAATATGAACTTTCATTTCAATGACAACTTACTTTAAATTTTAAGATTTGGGTGAGTATATGCATCTAGTTGCCACCACGGATATTCTAGTCCAATAATCAAACACGGTAATCAAACAATCTATTGGAAGCCAATCAGTTTGAGATAGTAAAAGACACTACAATATTAAGCATGCATGTGATACACCAAGGCATGCACAAGAACTAAAATAATAATGGGAATTAAAAAAAAATTAAAATACAAGCATCGCAAGGCAACCTAAATTGTCTAAATTTAAAACAAAAAAGAAAGTGTTAACTTACACATAAAACAATAAAAATGGGACTGTGGTTTTACGGTTACCTGACAAGTTTTTGAGGCGTAAAATTAGATTCCCATAGATGGTTCAGAACTGCTCCTTTCCATGTTGCTCGAAACCTTGTAATCCACTCAGATCTTGCATCTGATTCTGATGAAAATCCAGCAGATCCCACCAAAATCAAGTGTTGTACGTGCTCAGGGTGCTATATAAAAATGATTAAAAAAAGAAAATAAAAAGTCAGATATATTTAGCATTTTAATGCAATGTGGGAAAGGATTCACCTTGAGTGCATATTTGGCAGCAACATAACCACCAAAAGAATGTCCAAGTAGTATAAAACTGCTCAGGTTTTTGGCTTTTCTCCACTCCTCAAAAGAATCAATGAACCATGCCTCAGTTTCTGTAGTATCAACAACAAATCATAAGTAGTTGCTACAGTAACTTTCAAGTTAAACAACAAAGTAAAACTTTCCAATTCCAATTTAACTGTAGCACAATGTAAACATAATT
Organism: Ormosia semicastrata; assembly: GCA_029884595.1. Taxonomy (NCBI): domain Eukaryota; kingdom Viridiplantae; phylum Streptophyta; class Magnoliopsida; order Fabales; family Fabaceae; genus Ormosia; species Ormosia semicastrata. The sequence continues at coordinate 5,975,309 of JAQQTO010000046.1, read as the reverse complement.
CTTAACTAACCTTCAGTGCTTCTGCATGTAAAATCAGGCCTGCTTGATCCACCCCAACTGCAAAAAAAGTTTAAAGGCAGGGAGTAAGTAAAAAATATACATGCACGACAAAATATACAGGCCTCAATTTGACACTGCCTCTCCCCTCAAAATGGAGAAAACCTTGAAGGACTCAATTACCATGGTGAAGAAAGGAAACCCATGTAGAAGGTGCAATGTACCTAGTAAAGGGCCTAAATAAGCTTAATAAGCACTCACTTTTTTCACTTCAGTTTCCTTAAGACATAGGGTGTATCCAATCTTGAAAAGAGAAGGAAGTAAAGAAAAATGTAAAAGAAAACCTAATTAAGCAATTTCCTATATCCAATTCACTTATCTTTTCCTACATCAAAATGGAGAATAAGACGGGTAAGACATATAATAGCTCACAAAAGTAGTTTCAGACAATGGCCATGAAGAGCAATGACGTTAGGATCAAGAGAAGCATAACTGACCCAAGTTGATCAACAGCAATGACTCTGAAACGACTGGCAAGAGCATCAAAATTGCGATAAAAGAAACCCTGGGAAGCACCATAACCATGAATCATTACAAGCGTTGGAGAATCATCTTTTCTGTCAAATGTAAGAGTGTTAATAAACCGCGGCTTGTTGCTCGATGAACGGAACCAGCTAACTTTGGACCCAGGAGGACCAGAGCCTATATTAACATGTTCTTGAACATAGGGAGTCCTGCGAAGCAATCCATAACAATCCTAGATGAATAGCAATTGCAGATACAAATTTCAGATCAAAATATAAACCAAACAATGAAAGTACAGACAGCAATTCACACAAATTCAAAGGGGCATAAATTGTAAGAGATTCAGTGTAATAGCATTTCATGTTTCAAAACGAATAAAATCATACGAAGAAAGGAATAATAGCATTTCATCAAATGACAGTTAAACAATCATCAATTCATCAGAAAATTAGTAATCATTTCATTTCGTCTTAATGTAGACATAATGATTAGGTTTATGTTGAAGAAATGGAAAGTTAGGGTTTAAAAACGTAAAAGAGGGAATGAATGAATTACTTGACAAGAGAAAGAAGGCGCTTCTCGGCAGCGATGATGTGATCGGTGGAAGTGGGAATCCAACGGAGGGCAGAAGGCCAGAAGCGTCTGCTTTTGGAAGATAATCCGATGTCGCTCTTGCGAATCTCTTCCGCCATTCTCGCCGACCGACGGAACTCAATTACGTTCATATAATTTAACAATTTCCAGCGCTACTTGCTCAAAAATTATTAGATTGGATAATAATTATAATAGTTTTATGAGCATAAACCAACAGTAGATTGCGCGCCACGCAATACCCAAACCAGTTGAAACTAGAAAGACCAACGCCCACTGTAGTTCGTAGCAAGACGCGGAGTCAATCAATTTAATTGTAAATTGCAGTTGTTAATTATTATTATTATTATATAATAAAATGAAAAGGAGCTTTGAATTTGAATATGAAGGCAATCCTTGACATTTTATAACAGTAAAAACATGTTCAAACAATTTAGGGACAACTGCTTACGCAGGCAGTGACGAACATCCATAGCAGCGCTATCCGCTATAAACACAATTATGGTACCTTCAGAGAGAGTTGCTCCAAGGATGAAGACTGGCATCATCAGGTCCGTAGCTTATTATTACTTTGCCCATTTCAGGCCAATTATTTCTCTAAATTTTATACGATTAATTTTTTTCAATTTAATCATAAATTTATTTAATATGTTATAAAAATATTATAATCATATATAAATTAATTTAATACATCTTGCATATTAACATATAATATAAATATAAATATAATATACATATAAAAATTATACACAAAATATTTCACTTACACATTACATAAGTAAAAAGTTTTACTGTCACAGCAATGTCACGAAATCCTTCATAAAATAATATAAAAATGTTCCCAAAATTAAAATTAAACTCTTAGTATTACTTTTATTATTATTATTATTATTGAATATTAAACACAACTAAGTAACTAACATTTAAAAAATATAATTAATTCTTCTAAATGTGCACTAGGCTAATATAAAGATTTACTCCCTTAAAATTACTACTTTGTTTATTTTAATCTTTACTCAGATTTAGTTTTAATTACTCCCTTTCGTCTATTTTAAGTATCGTCGATAAAATGTTTTTTGACCAAGTATAAGTAACGTTTTCGCATATCAAAAAACATTCAGGGTTGTTTTTTTATATTTGTTCTTATACTTTAAAAGTCTTAGCTACTCATGAAATAATGTTATTTACAATTATTTGAATTTGATTAGACTTATTACATTTTGAAAACTTGGATCAGTTTAATCAATTTTATCCAGAAAAAAATTTAAGCCTAAAATTTTGGAAGTTAAAAACAATTTAACTTATTAAATAGAAAAAAACAAGAAACAAAAAGAAATAGAAAATAAAATAAATTTTTTTATATGATTAAAATAATATTTGATCACAAAAAATAAAAAAATACGTAAAAAATTAGAGTTACTATAAATAAAAATATAAATTCTATAACAAATAAATATAATATATAATTTTACTTGGTTTAAATTAGATTAAATCAGTTTTGATTTTTGAAATTAAAAACTGATCCAATCCAATCGATTATCAAAGAATCAAATAAAAAAGAACCAAATTTATTTAATTTTACTTGTATTTTGATTTTTTGGTTTGGTTTTGAGTTTGAATTGGATTTGAACACCACTAATAAAGTGGAGTAATTAATTAAAATTGAATAAGAGTAGCTTAAGCTTAGTAAAAACTTCCCATAATTAAGGTTTGGTTTAATGTTTCTTAATTTTTGTGCCTTGCACCAAAATGACACTTAAAAGGCAAAAATATAATTTTCATCACTTAATTTTAATGTAGGTTTCATTTTTGTCTCACAATTATGTTTTATTTTATTCTTGTCCGAAAATCTTTCTAAAACCCACCAAATTTGTCCAAACTACTAACATCATTATTAACGGAATCTACTGACAAGTCATCTTATGTAGACACAATTGCACAGTTGACACTCCCAACTTGGTATTTTTTGTAATTAATGGTGTAGGGACAAATATGATGAATTTTGAAAAGATTTAGGACGAAAATGAAATAATATAATTATGGGATGATAATTACACTTAGTAAAGTTAAGGGATGAAAAGTGAAAATTTTCCTATAATAAAGTTTATAATCATTTTCTTTTAAAAATTTTATATTTGAGCATTATAAAATTTATATTTTTCATATAGAATAATTATTGAAAATCATGTTAAATCAATCTATAACAAATAATTTGGATATGATATTGTTATTTGAGTTGACTAGTAATCATATTTATAAAACTCAGATCGATGATTGAGTTAGGATAGATATTGAATTAGTAAGTTATTGGTTTAAATGGTGAGTCATCGATTAAATTACATAAAAAAATAAATACTTAGATATGTTTTTTATCCTTATAAATACATTAATTTTTGGTTTTGGTTTTGGTTTTGGTTACTCAAAAAATTTTGTTATGTATTGTGTCCCTGTAATTTCAAAAGTTAGTAAAATTAGTCGTACTCTCATTTTAAAAGTGGGTAAAATTGACTCAATTTAACCACCTCATATTAGACTTTATCTCATTTTAAGGACTAAAAAAAAAATTAATGTGAGGTAGATGAATTAAACTAATTTCACTCACTTTTGAAATTAAGGTAAGGATCAATTTCACTTTTGAAATTACAGAGACACAAGCTATTACAAAAACTTTTAGGAGACCAAAATTAAAAATTGATATATTTCGAGGGATTAAAAACATATTTAAGCCAAAAATAAATATATTATATATTACTATTTAATAAAAAATATATATAAATATAACATAAAAATTCCTAAACTATGAGTTAATTTTAAACTAATAAAATTTACAACACAAGTAGGATTTGAAACTCATACTTCTAATATTTTAATAAAGAGATATAATAATGTCTTGGTTAAGTCAAATTTGATGAAATATTTTCGTAATTTAATATTAATTTTTTTTCATCAATCTATATGAAAAATAATTTTTAATGCACAAATATCAAATTGATAAAAGAAAATTATGCATAAATTTTATTGTTAATTTTTTTTCACTTTTAGCCCTTTGATTTTATTGTATGTTTCATTTTCGTTTCTCAACTATATTGTTTTATTTTCATTCCAATTTTTTTTTAAATTAATCATATTCGTCTCGAAACTATTAATTCCAAACAAAAAAAAAAATCTTAGTTAGACATTGTTAACTGTACACTTGTGTTCACTGGTATGCGTAAAATACATTAAGAGCAAGTACACTCTATCGCCAAGTAATATAAGACTTGAGTCCCAGATATTGATCTCACGAGGTATAATTGATAATTACTAGATTCGCAAAACTATTTATTATCTAGACAATGAAAAGTGAATGAAGGAATTCAAATTAAAATCAAAATAACAAATAAAGAAAAGTAATGAGCAATCAAACAAAGAAAAGATAATCAATGAGAAAGAGACTAGGGCGCAAGGTTCACTTGAATCCAATTATTCAGATTTTCTTTCAATTATGAAGTAGGTAATTCTTTTGCCAATATTCTCTTATTTGCTATTGAATCTCAATGGTCATGGATGAAACAATATTTTATTCCTAATTTAATTCACCTATTTGGTAATGTAGTTGAATTAATCAAGAATGCATTAAGTTTCAATTCAAGAGATGAACTAACATACCGTCAATTCCATTGGTAGGAAAAAGTGATGTTTGGTCATTCACCAATCTAATCCTAGGTTTACCATATAGATCCACTCATTGAATGCGGATGGTGACCGGTCAAACAATGAATTAACACATGCCAAAAGTGATCAGGTTATGACAAGAATGCAAGCAATATGATAAACTCTAAAGAAATTACCTTAATCAAATTAGAAATCAAACTCAAATAATTAGGAAAACGAGATCCTCCATAGCCCTAGCTATGAGTTTAGTTACTCATATTTAATAAAAACAAACTCATATCAGAATACAAATCTATAGAAAAAAAATCCAAAGAAAAAAAGGAAACTAAAAAGAAAGAGAAATCAAAACCCCTTTAATGGAGATTATGATCTCTAAGTCTTCAAGAATCAATTCCTCCTTCAAGTCGTCATCCAAGGTCTATTACTGCAAAACAACTCTCAAGATTAGGGATTTTCTGTGTAATGTGCTCAATATGTTGTCTGTGTTGAATTTGACATAATTTTTTCCATTTTATTGAAAATCACATGTTTTGTTACGCAACGGGCGCTTAAGCGCTCAGTTCTGAGCGCTCAAGTGCTCAGTCACTTGAGTCAATATGCGCGCTGCTATATGTTATGCGCTCAAGCGCTCACCATCCAGCGCTCAAGCGTTGGGACACTAAATCACCATTGCTGCATACGCTCTGAGCGCTCGAGCGCCCCAACACCAGCGCTCAAGCGCCGGACTCTGTTGCTAAATTCTTCTTTTTCTTGCTCCTTTGCACATTTAATCTTTTCCCCGTACAATTACCTAACAAAAACACACAAAACATTTAATAAAAACATAATTAAACAATACTAAAAATATAACAAAACTAACAAACAAAATTCATTAAAAATAAATAAAAAGAATATGAAAACTAAAGAATTGAATCGTTAAAATAAGACATGTTGACGTTTCATCATTCACATAAGATGTCATGTCAACATATTTCATTAACATTTTTAATGACCTTAATAGTTAGGACAAATTTGATGTGTTTCAAAAGGATTTAAGACAAAAATGAAATAAAATATAAATGTTTAACGAAAAAAAAACTTTAAGATTAAAATTAAGGGAATAAATGCAACCTGAGGGAGTAACATAAAAAGCTTGTTGGTGTGTGTGCACCAAAGTGTTAATAAGTACAAACATGCTAGTTGGTATGCACACCATTAATTGGCAATTTGCCAATTAGGAGAGAAAAACCAAGCTTCTAATTCTATTTCTGTAATAATTGTGTTTCTCTGCTCTAAATGAGAAATTATTTATTATATCAACTAAAATAAATGATAACTCACTCACTTGCACTTTATTTATTTATTTTTTGCATCATTTAAATTTTTGTACTAAATTTGACACACTTCATTTACAAGGTGCTGTAGCTATTTCCTGAAAATGAAATCCGAAGTGAAATTTATGATCGTAGATTTATAGATCTTTCGAAATTTATATTTATATATAACAGTTCATTAGCGCCTCTATTCAATCTAAAGGATTAAAGTTCCATAAATTTACCTCGCACTTAACATGAAGATAATCTTATAATCGAACAATAGAATAGGCATCGAACAAGGTAATGCCAAAGATATATTTTGCCCAACAATTATATCCTTGACCTTTCTATCATGTCCTCTACCCTCTAGTAATTGTTATTAATTGCCAGTTGCGTATAATGTCAATGGCGCCATTTTGAATGAGAAACATTTATTTAGAAGAATTACACATGCCTCAGGTTATATAACCAAATATGGGCATGAATCCAACACGTGCACGACCACTATAGACGAACTCTATGCATGATAACTCATTCTTGCTTAATTGAATGCTCATTCATTTAGGGCAAGACACCGAATTTCACCTGTGGCTAATTTTGCACCAAAATTTGCATAAAATTATAGAAAGTGTAGATACCAAGGCGTGACTACCTGCATTTGCATCTCATTGGGCAATACAATAAAAGATTTAATAGTTGATTTCAAATCAGTTTGACATTAAAGTTGACAATCACAAACTGAAACAAATGACTTGGTAAAGCCAACGACAAATCCGACACGTCCGGTATATTGAGTAATGACATTCCAATCTAAACTCATCAGAAGCACAAAGGTCAATACCAACATATTTGGACTACAAGAAGATAATAACAATTCATAAAAAAGGCAATACCGAAGTTATTGCATCCCTATCTAAATTTAAACATATTACTGAATATCCTTTTTTTTGGGGGTGGGGGGGTGGGGTGGGGCATCATACTGAATATCAAGTATCAACCTCTATCAAATGGGTAAATACAATAAACTAATAAAGTGTGTCACCAATCCGAATACAATAAACTGAATAAAGTGTGTCACCAATCCGAAGTACTACATGCCCAAAACGGTTATAACAGCGATGATAGGATAAACTGCACGTTAATCATACAACCCAGTACTCACATAAAACTGCAGTTTCAAATGGCACGAAGTAGCATACCAGAAATGCATGAAAAAAATATTTTCTTAAAAAAGAAACGAGGATAATTTTCTATTGGGATCTGCAGGCAATTAGAAATAGCTTCACTAAAAACTAGAGCCATTCTCCTAGTAATTGAAAACTATAATTTGGTAAACATCACAAAGATATTCTCAGCAATAACCAATCAATCAGTATCAAATTACAATTGGGGGAACCATTTAGCTGATTTAGGGAAATTCATAAGCTTGACTAAATGATTGAGAGAAAACATTTGCTTTCTATGAGACTATGACAAGAACGTACTCACCCCTTCTAGAAACTATTGGAATTTAATTTCCCTGGCAGCACTATTTTTTTTAATCCAGGATCACGTATTGCTTGGCATGAAGACAGCCTGCAGCAGAAACAAAAGCAATGGTATCATAACGGGACCATCAATCTCCCAACACCAAGAGGGCATTAAAATGAAGGGACAGCAAAATAAAAATGCAGAAGGCACCTGAAAATTGGTTGCGAAGGTTAAGAGTTGCTATAAACATCAAATCACAGTTAAAGAATGGAATACCTATTACTTCCCATCTATGATTGACATAATCTTTCACGGCCTAGCAACAAGAAGAAAAAGGTGTAAGCAATAACCAGCACAAGAGAATGGCCAAAGATAGAACAGGGGCCTTTGGATTACACAAAACAAAATTCAAAAGACATGGGCATCTCATGGTGCAATCCTTTAAACAGTACTTACAGCTAAATTGAAGAGCTCCTTTGCTAATGAGGCGATGTTTCTATTTTAATTGTCTTTTTTAGTACACACTTGGAAGCTGACTCAACTATAAATAGACAGGAAACTTGCACGAACACCACACACACACACACACACACACACACAAGAAGAGTGGGAGGGAGACGAAGAATTAAATGCACAAGTCAACCAAAGATCTTACAAAGCTAGCATAATTCTTTCCCCACTTTGGAGAATGAAATAGAAGTTTGTAATTGATGTTCAACTTAAAAAAATCAGAACAATGTTAAGTGTTCTGATAGGACATTATAAAATGAATGTATGATTGTCACGGCTAAAACAATCCTAAGCTGTACAAATAGAAGGAATTGATAAGGTCAATTAATGTCTTGTCCATGAAAAACCCCTTTAATAAAAATAGGGTATGAGTTTTCAACCCTCAGAGGTACAACCTCGACAAAAGATGAAAGACAAAACGAACGATGGATGCAATCTGTTGTCATCATCAAACATCCAGATGCCCGTCATCCAGAGGATCCAACTGATATTTGCATTGCCAGAGTAGAGCCTGTTTACGGAGTACTCCACCATAAGTATTCTGTTAAAAACTTCAAGGTTGCCAGGAGAAATTTGCATTTCACATAGAGCAGACTTGATTTGGGCTGAACAGGTTATCTATTTATCTAATGAAACCTTCTGGAGCATTTACTTCGGCAGATTGAAGTGTTAGAGCATGCCCATGGCCACCAAAACTGTGAGAACTGAAGTAGGAAGAAGAAACAGATTTTGGGAACCTTACACAGAAATGCAACAAAGTACAAGCCATTCCATCCAAAGAACATTAAGATTTCACATCTGGTTTCATTGCCATGTGTCTCTCAATCAATATGTCCACAAATGAGCGAATCTGCATGTTTTAGGCATCCAACCAAAGCTCAGTAACAAAGGAGAGAGCTAATGTCAAAAGCATCAAGAAAATAAAAGATTCAAATGGTTAACTTTGCAGCCCCCACCCCACTCCCTGGCTTTCAACATGAATATCATACTCTGGAAGGAGGTGTTTGGCAGAAGTCGTATAGGATTATTACATAAAATTATGATAATTAATGGCAAAGTACCTTATTCTTTCGTTTAAAATCTAGAAACTCATGAACAGTCATGGCCTTTTCTGCATCTGTGGCTTGCTCCATGACCTGAAACTTAAACCCAGGAAGTTAAGAAATGGAAGAAGACTACAGTCTCTTGAGATGATATTCTAGATCAGTTATTCCTTATAACCTACAAAACCAAACCAGAGTAACAATTTTTCAATTTAGCAAATAGAAAGGAGAAGCAAAGAATTGAAAGATGAAAATTACCTTGGTTGCACTTTTCTTCATTATAGCCTTGTATCCATCCTTATCTAGTTTCCTTGCCTTATAAAGGGGCATAAGTAGTGACGCAACATAATCCACAACAGCCTGTTTAATACGATCTGCTCCTCGAGGATGACCTTTTAAGGCCTCCTTATTTACAGTAACCTGTGAAATAGAGCTCTCATTTGCCATACCATCATGCTTCCAGCTGGGTAGCCTTGAACAGGCATTTGAATCCTCCTCATCCTTCAAATGTATGGTTGGATTAGAAAAATCAGAATCTGCTGCAGCTGCTTGAGATTGCCATCTCTCAATGGCATGATAGTCTTTTATTCCCACACCATCAGCTGTGTCAATCCAAGCTTTTGTATATACACTGCTATCCACAGCAACACTTTCTCCTGAGTGCTCTCTGAAATTCAAATGGCTGGCAATCTCATTTGAATGACTCCGCTGCGAGAGGTTATCAACTGATATTCTGGAATTATCAAGGTTAACACAAGCAGCAGAAAAATCAACAGACCAGTCCCTAACTCTGCAATTCCTAGAATCAATCTCTGAAATACAGTCTTGCCTTCCCAAAACACCACCAGACCACTTTTTCCTACTATCACACTCATCATTTTGTGAATATTGCTCCCGTCTAGCAAATTTGTGGAATGAGGGTATCTTCGGAAGCTGGAATAGCGTATTGGACCTGGCTTCTGCAGAGGCATATGCCTGCAAAGAACAAAAACCACTGAATCTTCAAAGAAGGATGATGGCAACCAAAGAGGGAAAGGAAACATAGGACCTGTCAAGAGGCAGTAAAATAATGTTTGGTTCCTTTTCTTTAGTCAATCACTTGCCAGGAAAAAAAAATTGATGGAAAATATACAACAACAACAACAACCAAGCTTTTTTCCACTAGGTGGGATCGGCTATATGGATCAAACGACGTCATTGTACTCTATCATTGATGGAAAATATCTTCCCAGAAAATTATCATGTCTCTATTTTGTTAAAGCATTGGGAAATAAGGTCTTTCCTGTGATCCTATCAGCTGAGAAAATAATTTATTTGAGGGGGCAGAAGAATACAAACACTAATGCTCATCCTCATGACTCTGTAGAATTTTTACATTCAAATACTCAGCTATATTAAAAAATGAAGTTTACTAATTACATTACAGCATACAAGAGCATGAACTGTCCAAGCAAACATAAACAGAATGACCAACACATGGAGAGAAAAGCAAATATGACTCGGATAGAATGGTGACGCCCTAATTAGAATATAATGTCAAATAAATTTTCTTTAGCCAAAACTAAGAAGCATGGACACCAACACAGCACAAAACTGACACTGTGACAAAGCAAAATCTAAAACACAAGGACATAGCACAACTTAGGCATGTATCACCCTTGCAGCCAATCTCTAACTTCTGAAAATTTTTGAAAGTCAGACATACTGACATAGGATTAAAAGTAAAATACTTAAGTATCTGTATACTTATATACAGAGGAATGAAAACATTAAGTAGAAGCATATTAAAATATACCTAAAATATACTCAATACATGTTTGGTAAGCATATAACAAGTGTCAAAAAATAAAATTTAATATTTTTTGTTGACCATTATATAGAGGTGTTCAAGTGTCAACAAAAATATCACTGCCACATAATGTCAATTGTCTGACACGAGTTGCACCTGGACAAGGCTCCTACCTTGAAGTGTCCATGCTTTATAGAGCCAGATCTATGGTGAAAAAATTGTGCAATTGGACAAACCAGGATCTTAAAACCAAAGGATAAAACAGAATAAGGATCCCAAACTGCCAATATTTAGCCATAGGTGATGGGGGCAGTTACAATAACAAAACCAATTGCAAAGCAACAGATGGTCATCCTGAAATTATCTGACGGAGGTGAAAAAATGTCTTACAACATGCCAATTTCAGGTGGCCAATGTGCAACTCAATTGATCAGTGACCATTTAACAAGGACTGTGACTCTGTGTTGGCCCAACCATAAGCAATTAGGATAGTATTTCAAGCCGATTTGCCAATTTTTCACCCAACAAACACAATTTTCATCCAGTAAGACCATATAACTATGATACTGTATGAAGTATGATACTTCAACGCTATTCCCTCAGTATCTACACAATTAGGGCTGGTATAAACCCAGTAGGAGCAGGCTCAACTTGTCAATTGACTCGATGAGCAGGTTTCATCAATTTGAGTTGAACCAGGCTGAATAATAAGGATCATTCAATAAACAAGCTCAACTCATTAAAATTTACATTAATGATGCTAAATTTAATAGTGAAATACATGAAAATAAAATATCCAACCTTGAAAAAACTAAGTATTATAATTTTAGTTTTTTGAATTTCAATTCAAAAGTAATATTCAATTGATTGTGGTAACTTTGGGCCATAGACTCATAATTCACATATAATTTTTGAAAAATTAATGTTGAATATAAATTGTAAAATGAGGGCCAAATTATGAGCTAGCATAATAGAGGTTAGCTGAAAGATTTCCAGACTTGTTTGAGTCAAACTCAAGCCAATAAACTATTTCATGTTTACTCAGACCAAGCAAATTTGAATCACAACCTAGGTTCATCCCAGCACAATCATGCTATAATCACTGTACACCCAAAATCTCATCATACTAAAAGAGTTCTAGCACATAAGAATATCAGGGATAGCCACATTTAAGACAAGCAAAATGGTCGAGGAATTTAGCTCATGACTATCAATTGATCTGAAGAAGCACCATATCTCATACCAACAGATTCTTGGCATTAAAACTAAAGTTTCAAGTGAAACAAACCTCAGCAGCAGCAAGTGCTTTAGCACGAGCAGCTTCTGCAGCGGCTATAGCAGCCTGTTCTTCTGCAGACATAGCACAGTAGTTATCCTCCATTTCAGTAACTACTTTGCCCATTGAACCTTGGGACCTGAAAGAACTGGCCTCATGCCTTGAGTCATTCGCTGCTTGCTGTCTTCCTTGTTTGCCATGCAATTTCTTCACATGTGCAATGGAAGGTGAATTGTTTCCAGGAGTTAGTGAGCCCCCTTTATTCTCAAAGGTATTATGATGTGTACTCAGAGGTGGCTTTCCCAAGGCTGAATCTTTTATAGATTTTCTCTTTGATATATCTACAGCAGTTGATTGTCTTGACAGCTTTAATCCCCCGTTAGATGCTTTTTCCTTGCGGAAGACTTCAAGCCATACACTAACCAACTGGCTTGCTATAGCACGAATGTCACGGCTAGTATGTACACAAACTTTTTCCTTCACTGTTTTCCCGATGCCTACACCCAATAATTGAAAAGATAAACAAAAATACTGGGGAAACAGTGGATACCATATTTACACATATGATTGCATCAGGACAGAATAATCTACTGAAGCATAAATATATCTTCCACTTGATAATTCAAAGTCTCACAAGGCTAATCACCAGACAGGAATGGATAATCACAAGAAAGACAAAAACTAAGTTCGACAACAATCTAAAATTATATTTTTAAAAATGGTACCAGCAAAGTTATTCCTGTCCTACCCAAATCATCCCACAACAGGTCACATCCAGTTAACCAACTAATTCTCCTTCTAAAAATATTAGATACAAGACATGGTGTCACATACATCCACATATTTCCATGCATATATTAATGAAAAGTCATTTAAACCCCCCCCCCAAAAAAAATAAAAACAAAGTACCTGATAAGCGCACAGCAAGTAGATCTGTTGAAACAAGCACAAGAAGACGCACACAGTGTCGCAGGAGTTGGGTGCCATCCTTCCCCATTGAGTCCTGTTTGAGATAAGAACTATCAAGCAGATAATCTAAGAAATTCTATCACCATAAGATAAAGATGTTTTACTTTTTAATTGCAATGGTCGCATATACTATCTATCAGAATAAGATAAAATAATTTGAAAATAATGCTTCAAGTGATACGATAGTACCAGTATCCATGAGTTGAGAATGGTTAGCCCCTTTTTGCTCCCAGCAAAGGACTTCAAGTACTCAACAGGAAGACTTAGCAACTGTTTAGCCACATGCAAGCGCCCAGCATTGGTTTTTGCATTAAGGAACATGTCCCTTAGTAAAGCTTCTCGGCTTAAGATTTGAGCACCATCTAAAGACTTCTTGTACAATACATTGGAAAGCTCTACCGCATCAAGTCTCTTTATTACATCCCTAACTTCATCCCTTTCAGTATCTGACTGTCTCTGTGCAGCCTCCATTGCCTCCACCTCAGCAGTATAATCATTTCCAGTGCTCAATATGTCAATTATGCGCACAGCCTCCCGGAGTCCACTCATCATTGCACCACCAACTGTATCAGGGTGCTCTTTACAGGTTGCTTCACCAGCAAAAAACAAGCAGTTATCAACTGGCCTCCCTAATATATCATAATCTTCTCCTGATGCTCCAACAGCAACATACGAGTAAGCACCGTAGCTAAAAGGATCCCTACCCCAATCAGTCACAACATATGCAACAGGATCAGGTACTGAAGCTTCCCCAAAAAGTTTACGGAGAACCATTAATGCATGGTTGACATGATCAGAAGAGCTCAAACTCTGACCATCTATGGCTGCCTTACCAACCACTAATGCTATGAGGACCGGAGCCCCAACTGTTTTTTTGACATTCCAGAACATAAAGCAGTGGCCTCTTCTGCTTGTCTCCTCAGCTGTTGCTCCAAAGTAGTCCACAGCATCATCCCAAAACACACTAGGAAATTCCAAAACCACTTTATTGAGAACTCCAAAACCGAGACGCTGAATAGAAGAACATTTCCATGGGGGCAAAGGCGGGGAGAATTTTATCGTTTCAGCCTTCAAACAGCCTAATGGAACAGTAATTAGGACAACATCTCCGGAGAACTCTTTGCCATTTGATGTAGAAACTTTGACTTTATTAGCCTGGCCAGGTTCCTTGCTTCCATATGACACATTTGTTACAGCATGGTTCAAGTGAATGACAAGCCTTTCTCCTAGAGACTCAACGACAGTGCTGTAACCCCCTTTAATCATACAATGAGCTCCCCCAAATCCTCCATACACATCATCTTGATTCCAGTAGGGAAGAGAAACTTCCTTAAGCAGAGCAGCACATCCATACTCCAAATTAGCAAAGTGCCAATCCATAACCCTCCTCTCCATAGGACTCAAAATCTCCTCTTCAAATTTTTCTTCCAGGGTACTTCCTCTTTTGGAATCAGATGGACTATCTGCAGAATTATTTTGTTCAATTTCTTCACTACTTCTTCCAGAGCGTTCCATACGGCGCCTCTTAAGGGCATATTCTAAACCATCTTCAAGGGACATTCGCATTGCTTGTTCACCCTTCTGGGCAACTAGTAATACCATGTCATCAAGAAGACTATTGTATTCAGCTTCCAGTGCTTCATCCATATCTGCAGGAACCTTTTGTCCTGTCATGATGTCATAAAGAGGACAGTCACTGTTTAGCACGGTCAACTCAAGGCCCAACTGAGCACAAATCAATGAGGAAGGATCTGGTCTTCTCTCAGTAGCCACATCAGCCTCAACCCCAGTGATAATGCTAGCACCAAGATCCACAGGAACAGAAAGAGATGAGCGATCTGTAAATACACGGCCTCCTATCCTACTCCTCGCCTCAAGTACAGTTACAGGAAATCCCAGACGTTGCAAGTGGCAAGCAGCAGTTAGCCCAGCAGGACCAGCTCCAATGACAATTACTCTCTTTCCAGCCTCTGAATCAGACTGCAGTAGATCACCTATCTGATCACCTAAGGCAGACTTAACACAGGTAGATTTATTGCTTTGCTCAGTAGCTACAAGAGAAGTCACTCTACAGTCAGGAAACTTAGAAGAAGAAACAGAACTGTTAATAGTCATATGTATAATTCCATGTAACCCCTCCTGAATCCTACCATTTTCCCAGTAATCATCATTCTTTCTTTCTTCATGTTGTGTCATGTTTGATAAATCCATCGTTACCGCATTAACATGCCTACTGTCTTCTGTAGCTTCAGTTGTCAGGTCTTCATAATCTACTGTATGACCACTTTTAATCTCTATGGAAGCATCTGACTTTTTAGTCTGACCAACAATAAAGGAAACTCCATCTTCGGAGTCAGCAACAGAAGCTGCAGAACTTTCCTCAAATCTTTTTTCTGTTACAAGTTTATAACTATGCCTTGCACTGATTCCAACATTATCCTTCTGAGAGGCAATTCCAACATTTATATAACCCTGCAAAAATGATTTTATCATTATAAAGTTCCAATATTACCATCAAATAGACACAAAATATGGTTTTACCCAAAAAAAAATTCAAATTAATAAAGCCCAATAAGTATACATCCATATATTCCAGTAATTGAACAAAGGAAATGAAAATTGTTAGCTGAATAACATGAGGAACAAACTTACACATTGATCGAGAAATGCATAGACCTCCCTAATAAGAGAAGAGTGGGGAGATTCATCCTCAGAAGGAGTATCACTGACCCCACACTCAGCAAGAGGCAAAATACGTGTGACATCTCTGCTCCAAAGACTTAAGATATGATTTCTGCAATGCATACAATCAAAGACAAAGAATTTATTATTACTTTTATATTTAAAAAAAAAAAAGATGTAGAATTTATTACGAAAGGCTTCCCAAGTTTGAGCTGAAATTCTTTGTTAAAAATAAACATGAGCCTGAAATCCAGTATATCCCAGTTTAAGTAATAAGTATTTTAGCATCTAAGCCAAGCAGTTGCTGCAATATGCTCATTTGAAATTTTAAGGTTGAATTTTTACAGAATTTTGATGGAGATCCGGAAGCATAAAGGCAGTAAAAAACTAAATCCCGTCACTAAAAGAAGAAATCAGAAGATAACAGCTAATCAAGCAAAAATAGAGCAATGCTGATACTGTATAACAAGTAATATGTTAAACATAACAATAGGCAACCTCCGAATAGAACAAGGAACAGTAATTAAGGATAGCAGATTATGAATTAGAATAGAAGTATACATGATTGACACATGTTTAAAATGTAGTAGTAAAATGGTAGGGATAAAGAACGATTGCAAAGAAATAAAATCACTACAACTGGAACACATAATCATATAATATACAACTAATCATCAATTACAAATCAATCAAAAAAAGGAACAAATAAATTCAGTCCAAATTGATGGAAAGTAGGCATCTTCTCTTAAATTTTTCCAGTTCTGAGCAAATAAAGGAGGAAGGCCCTTGCCCTTGCCCACAACAATGCAACACAAACAAATGGAAAATTCAGAAACAGACAGTGACTAAATAGGAAGAAAATTTTGAACCAATAAACAGACAACATAGTATATATGCTAACTTCCCTTTTTATTTCTTTTCAAATGACCACAAACAAGCTGTTCACCTGCCCAGTTATAGAAGTGAATCCTTAACAGGACAAATACAGCAAGACTTTAATATCTTAAGTTTCATTTTTAAGCAACCAAAACAAATAACACATTCAATCATCAGTCATTAAAGATCTAAAACAGTTATGCATATTTGAAGCACAAGACAGCGAGACACTATAAAACGCAAAATACTAAAGAAAGTAACCTTTGTGTTGCAGAGTGAAAACTGCAACCTTTCTGAACACTTGGAAAGACCAATTGCAAGCAAATGCAAAGACCTGTTTGAAAGGTTATCTACTGACCTGCAATCCAAATATTCCTGGAGACCACCTTTACGCTTTAAAATCTCCTTAAATCTTATTTTCTCAACAGGACCAGCTGCATGGGCTTTCAGCCCAGCTGATACTGCTACTGTAACACGTTCAGACTCTTCAACAACATTCAAAGAGGAATCATGCTTCACTCTCGGTCTAACAATGCGCTCACCATCAACAACACCTTGGCTTTCAAGAAAAGCTTGGTCATTTATTAAAACCTCCCAATCAGCATCCCCTTCGTAAGCCATGTCTCCATGCCTACGCTTTTTGGGCTTGCGGCGCATAACAGCTGATTTCTTATCATCTTTGTTGGCAACATCAGACCCAGAGCCAGTATATTCTGCGTAATTCTCATTTTCCTCTGGAATTGCACACAGAGGGGAGTCACCATCAGTTTCTTTCTTGACATAAAAACAATCATCATTTGGAAGAGAACCCGCTTCATATGTATTAACAGAAGGTTGAACTGGATTTCGATCTAACACCGAGCTGTGTTTTGGAGTGGAGGCAATAGATTCCTTTGGAATATTACAAGTTTCTAAAGGATTGTCAGGGTGATTTGACTGGACCGCCAATTCAGATTCATTGGCTTCATTAGATACCATAGGAAATAAATTACCACCAGCAATTACAGTATTTTCTTGGGGCAGAAAATCTAAAACAAAATCTTGCACTTCAGATTCAGCCTTTGTATCTAGACTATTACCATCACAGCAATTACTACCAGAAACAAAAATAGTTTCAGGATTTACACCTCCATCTACCTGTGCATCGCATCCAGAGAACTTCAGAGCTCCATTTCTTGAAGATCCCTGGAAAACTTTTCCAGAAACCAGATGATTATTTTCATTCAATATATTTTCAGACGACTTAGTCAAGGGCTCAGAGTCACAACAGGGTAAGAAATTTTCCTTCTCCATAGAAGTAAAATCACCATGTACTGAAGTACTATTACACACTTGTGCTAGTTCATCAGTCAATCTGTTTTTTAGCTCACCCTTACTAAATCCACATACTCGTTCCCCCACTTTTGGGAGAGAGACAGTGTCAATTATTTCTTCAACATCAAGAAACATGGCAGAATACTTCTTTAAACCATCATTGAGAATTCTTTCTTGCAATGCCACCTTTTGGTCGGAAGGAGAACAAATATCTTCAGATTGTACACCAGACAATTGCTGACTATCTCCATTGCAGACGTTGGTTGAGAAACAAGGATCAACTGATGGTCCATCTGGAATGTTTGAATCACAAATGACCTCAGCAGTTTCTGTGGCACTTTTGGAGCCAAGGCTCAACCTATCATTCACATTCTGGCTCCCACTTTTCTGCTTTGAACTTAACATGGTACAAGACTTCCTAATAAAATTAGATTGTGCCTTTGGGAAAATTGCTGACAAGGAAACTTCCGTTGGTTCATCAGAAGAGTATTGCAGGCCAGCACCAGGCGACAACCTCACCCCTTGCTCGTCTTTTCGGGTGTTCATTGACCCTACAGCAATCAAATCATCATCAGACACAGCATAACCCTCAATTCCCTTTAGTTCCAAACCCATATTAGGTCCCTCTACATTTGCTTGACAGCTGCCTGTTATCTTTATATCCATAGCTAAATCAGATCCATTATCCCCCACAGCCCGCCCCTCACTGACATTATTCTTATTCAACAATGATTTTTCATCTGATCCCCCATCTTCGCAAGAAACATCCAAAGACCTATCAGAAGACTCCAACACCACATTCAAAGCAGAACTTGTTACTCTAGCAGCACCAGATCCCTGATCTCTCTTCGGACCCTTCAACCTCTTCCGAAAACTAGCCAGGGTATCATCCATACCCCCAAAATCCTCTTGTTTGGCAACCAAATTTTTCCCAACAGTGTCAGGCTTCTTCACTCCATCACCACCAGTGCCCTCTGATGCCAAGCTTCCCTTCTTCTTCAAGCCACGCGGCTTCCTTATCTTAAATATAGAGCCAATGGGCTCGTTATCATCCGAATCAAGACCAATATCCACCTGTTTGGACCTCTTCTTGGTCCCAGACCTCATATCTTCGCCATCCATCTTTTCTGCGTAGCCCTAGGTTACCAACAAAATCTTTCCAAAGATTCCTTTATCCCAACTTCAGTGCCCAAATCAACACACAAAAAATTCGAATGTGAACCATGGCTTTCCACTTCTCTGTCATAAGAAAGCAAAAGCTCATGTTTCTGCGTGATTCCTAATTGGAACATAAGCACAGATACAGAATGGGAAAATTTAAACCTAATCCAACCATTTCAACGCGAATCAAAGCCCAAGTGCTCACAAACAGAAAGAGAAAAACACCAATTCTGGATAAAGCTTCTTGTGCCAATCAGTGAGGGTAGGAGCAAAGTATATCTAAGTGAATTGGCACCTGAAGATTGAACAGCAAAACCGATAGGAAGACCTACAGACACTATTTTGCAAAGTAACTAAGCGTTGAACAGAGAGAGAGAAATAGAGATACAAAGAGAGAGAGGGGATATCGGACCTGCGCTCTGCCTCTGCGTTGGTGAATTCGACCAAGAGCGAGAGAGAGTGAGGTGCGCACGGAAGCGTTTTGTTAAGACAAGTGGAAAGCCTGCTCTTATAAACTGCGCCACGACCGTGGACTGTGGTGGGAGGAAAAGGAAATAATAAAATTGCAAATTTAGAAAATGAATGAATAATGAATTCTCTATAGATTTTTTTCTTTTCTTTTCGCCCGACACAAGTTGTGTGATATTGGATTGAGCGAAAGAGATAGACTGATAGAGATTGGACTTTGGACGCAAAGCTTGCAAACTGATAATAGGATCAGATCAGTATCCCGTTCTCTATTTTCTGTGTCTTCAATTTTTTTCCATAAATAAAAATATTATCATCTAGGCATTAACAAGGGATGTGTATGTAATTTTTTGGTATGAATTTCCCATTGTGAATCATGGCAGAATTTAGTTAGGGGGACGATAGTAGCTGCCTTCAATTTTTTTAAAATCCAAATTTTTCACTTCCTTGCATTGTGTAATTAGAATTGAAACATGAAATGTTATTTTTAATCTTAATTTTTTTAATATTAAAATTAGTTTAAAATTTTAAATTATATGTTTTAAACTCTCAAAGAATTAAAATAAAAAATTATAATTATAATTTTATTATTTAAAAGTATTATTTAAAATATCAAAAAATTATTTATAAAATTAAAATTAATAAAATTAGTCATATAATAATATTTTTATAAAAAAAGTAATTTTTAATAAAATAAATAAATATTTTATTGTAATAAATTTTATATAAATATAAAAATAATTTTCTATATAAATATAGAATCTTAATAAATATGATTACTCATAAATAAATATAGATAGAGTAAAAGTTTAATTTTTAAGTTATGAAATTAATAATTCTTAGAATATAGGATAAAAATTGATAAAGAGTTAACTTAATTATTTTCAATTCTATAAAATAAGTTTATAAAATTCTAATTCCAATTCTAAATAGTATTTCAAATATAAAAATTAAAATTAAAATGTCTAATTCTAATTTTATACTCAATTTCAATAGTTAAATGAACACTTAATTTTTGTTAGGATGAAGTGTTACTTTGTTTTTCAGTTCAAGAAACATAACAACTCAGCAACTTGTTCTCTCTTTCTTTGTTTTCAATTTTTTTACATTAATAAAAATGTTATCAACTAAATATTAACTAAGTGATCTGTGTGATTTTTTTGCATGAATTTCTAATCAATCATCAATATAATACATAATATATAATATAGAAAAGAAAGATATATGGGCTGAAAATATGATATATGTCTTTTCAATCATCAATTCAATGTTTTTATTTCTTGATGTATGGCATTTATGATATTTATTTTTATGTCACATGTTATTTGACGTGACAAATTTTTCACATGAAATTTAATGTGACAATTGTAAAAATATATATATATATAATTTAAAAATATCAATCATCAAATAACAAAATAAAAAATGAAATGAATATTATATATATATATATATATATACACACACACTAAAACTTCCAAATAGGTTAAAAAATAAAATAAATCAACTTGGGATGTTGCCCTGTCAACCCAAAGCTATTTGGGTTTCAATTTCATCACAAATTCAAATCGCTAATATGAGTAATATTGCACTGTCAACCCAAAGTTCATCATTTTTAGAATTTCAATTTCATCACTATTATCATCCCTCTCAACCCAAGGCTCTATCATTTTTGGGATTTCATCACCATCCTTACCCACCCAAAACTCCATCATTTATGAATTTTCTCAATATGAAGAAATAAGCATCTGAAAGCCATTAAATTCAACCACCAAACTTTCATGACCATTGCTTAATGAAAACTCAACTTTGTTTGTGAGCCGAACCTGGATTATATCAATAATAACCAACCACTACTGTTATTATCACCGTCATCACAATCCATCAACAACAACAGCAAAATCCATATTCATATAACTTAATGGTCTCAAGATTGTAAATGTTTTTCTTTCCAATTTTTTATCCCTATATTTTAGTTTATTTGAAATTGATATGAATAGAATGGTTATTTATTATTCATGTGATTGAAAAACAATGACGTTTTATTTTAGTTCTCAATCACAAGTGATGTTGCTGAATAAATTTGAAAAATCACAATTCTTTCCTAATATATTTTATTGGGATCAACACTTATGTTTGGCAAAAAAACATTTATGTGGATTAATAATATATATTCTTAGAATATTTGCCTAAAATGCTGGCCTTACATTTATCTAATTGTATTATGAAAAAAAATCTAAATAAATTGAATGACTGTAATTTGTGTACGTTACTTTTGAAAACAAATAAGAATCTTTTGTTATGCTTGTTGCATATGCTTGCTCCATGTCTTGTATGCGCAATCTTTTCTCTTTATAAATTTGGTTATTTTGAAATTAATCGATTATCAATTAGATGAACAAGAAGACATGTATGATCTCCTCTCTAATTTCTTGTTTCTTTGGCAATACAAAATGAATTTTAAAAAATAAAATAAAAAGTAGTGTACGACAAATGTTAAAAAATACAAAACAAGTATCTTCGTATTAAATATTTAATATATATTCAATGATTTCTATTTCCTAAATTAATTTCTATATATTTAAATAGTTATTATATATACATTTCAAGATTGGATTAGTCAAACATGTCCAATCATATAATAAATAATAACAATTTTTAAAATATGACATTTGCTACATAATTAGTTACAGATAACTCATTCATTTAATTTATTTGTTTAAATATAATTTTGTTAACTTATTTTTATCATAGATTTAAATTTAATATTTTTATATATTTTAATTTTAATTTTAATTCAATTAAATTTTGTTACTATCAGTATAGAACCATAATTTAATTATATATAACAACTTTTTCCATGTGACTAAATAGTTTGTAAGTTAGTCTTTAACAAAATATGTTGGATAAGGTTTTTCTAAAGTAAACTTGTCTTTAACCCTGTGTTTGAATTTTTCATTAATAAAACAGAACAGAATAAGTGTGGATGGATCAGAGAGAAAACAAAAAGAAATAAAATATAATTATTATTTTCTTTGTTTAGAAGTTTCATTACTAGAATAGAACAGAACTTTATTAATCATGTGTTTTTCTCACTCCACCTCAATTTTGGGGGAAACAAAAGTTGGGCATTTGAGGGAAAGAGGGGAAAAATAGTTTCTCATGTGTTCTGTTATCTTCCCATGTATTTTAAAACTCCCAAACAATATAAGTTATTTCCTTTCCTCTTATTCTCTTTCTATTTCCCTCGTTACCTATCACCAAACACAGTGTAAAGTTAACAAGTAATAGTATATCAAACGTTAAATTACATTAAGTTATTGCTCATTTGATATGAATGATAAGATAAAGTCTGACAATATTAGACCTGATAATATAAGGTCTGATAATATAATACATAAAATATGTAAGAGTTAAAAATATCGGGGAGTTTAGAATTGTAACGAAAAGATCTTTATAGAAGCTTATATATCAAAATCCCTATTAAGCCTAATCCATTTCCCCAATGCTTGATTAAATTATCACTCATTTTAATGTAAAAGAAGAGTTTGATAGATAAACTTATACAATATAGTGTTTACACTAAACAACTGATAAGATTATAATGTATTTGATTAAACTTTAATTCTATTAACCCCTAATAGCACTCATTTTATCGGGCTGTTTGAGCGTGCAATACTGGTACATGTTAAACAAGCCCTTAAAATCACAATGCATTTTACATTAAATCAACAGTAGGTACACATTTACTTGTTTACTTTAAAAATAAAACTCACTTTATATTGACCTTGACCTAATATTGAGTTGAGACTGAGTTCTGAATAGCCTAAGACTCATGATATCTAGCTTCCTGGAATACCACCAAGTTGGCTCTTGCACCTTTACCCACCTAAATTGATGGTTTGGTAGTTTTTCCTTGCAACCCAAGTTCCTTTCATCCAGATTCTATGTTAAACCATACCGATGATTTCTGTCTCAGATTTAATTGTTAGGGAAAATTTTGAGATAAGATGCAACCATGTAGACTCACTTGAACTTGGCCATATACTATGATTATAGTCGTATGATAATGCATTATTATATAGTATTTTGTATAAATAAATATATTAATATATAATTAAAAAATGTGTAAATACTATAAATTTTTAATTATATATTTTAAAAATAAATAATAATGGCTATAAAGACCTCTTTAAAGACTTAATCGTTTAACCTACTTAATTAAATAAGTCATTCTAAAAATCTAAGTTTATCTTATTTGTTAAATAATTTAAGTTAATATAAGCTGAAAATAAATTACATCTTAGGTCACATGGTCTATTTTAAGCTCCTACTCTAAACCCTTTTACTAAATAACCTTTTGCCTAGTGGCTTAAAGTTTTCTATTTGAAACCCTAAAATCATCGGGCTTTTCAAACGAAAACCAAACATGCTACTAATTATTATGATTTCATCATTTCACGAGTATTTAGGAGAGAAAGCTCCCATAGCTAAATAACCCTCTAAAGTGTGTTTGTTTCTAGCTATCTTAAAGTTATTCCTAAGAGGGAAATATTCCTATGTTTGGTTCAAGGTTTAAAAATATATTTCTAGAAACTAGTTAAGCCAAGGAATATTATATACTCACGTTTTGGGTCATTTTCATTCCCATGCGAGAAGGTGGGTATGTTTTGTTTCCATCATTTGGGCATCAATATTATTGTATAAAAATACAAACATACCCACCCATTAATCTCTAATCCCACTTCCACTAACATATTTGGCTTCGCATCTATCATTACGTGCACGAACCCATCGTTTAAGCCCACGCCTTGAGAATTACAAGTGCCCTACTGGAGCAAAAATGATACATGGAGCATTGTTGGAATATATTCAACTGTTGTGTCATTAACAGCTAGCAAGTTCTTTTTTTTTTAAATAAAGTTTCAAATTATTGGATTTGTGCACTACTAAGACGCCTAGTAATAATAGTAATAACATTTATGTATTAAGTAGTTTGCATTTTAGTTTTTTTTTTTAAGTAACAATCCAAAAAAGATAAATTACTTAGTGTCGCAACCGGGATCGCGACGGGACGACCGAAAAAGATAAAAATCAATGGAGTCGCCACCAATGTTTATTTAAATTGGAAAAACATTAGAAAAACCATTTTATCAGAAAAACTGGTCTTTTGAAAATGAATTTGAGTCCGGGAGTCGATTACAGATAGGGAAGGTGTTAGCACTTATACTTGCTTAAAACGATGCATACCTTATGTTAGTTGTGCAAAATTTAATAATCTCAAATATATTTATTTTTACCCCTTTAAACAAAAGACTTTGTAATTATTTTTATTTTTCTCATTTTTTGGAAAGAAATAAAAGAAACAACTAAATCATGAAAATTTATTTTTTTACTACTTGACGAATAGAGATTACTGCTCCCTACGTATCCTCGGGTGCAATGAGGAACTCAAAGTCACGTAGTTCTTTATAAAATAAGTGTGGGTTGGTTGATTTTATTTTAAAAAAGATTTTATTTGAGAGTGAATCCATTCTTGCACGGATTCAAGTTAGCACTAAGCTTTCTCAATAAACCCTTATGATCCGAATGATATTGAAGGTAGTATTCACTACTCAATCATCATCATTGGTCATTGCATGGATCAAAAGATTTTTTATTTATTTATTATTTTTTTCTTTTACCCTTCTCTTTTTTTTTTTTACCAAACAGTGTATCATTTTTGCCTTAATATGAAATGGACAAAGCAATGACACGTGAATCAAATTCAAACTCAATAGGCTTCAACAATTCAATTTAAAGGAAAGAGAGCTTGAAAACTTGGGTAACAATATCGAGCACATACCGAGAGGACGTTTGGGGAGGGGTTTGGACCACGAGAGGGTTCGACGGTCGGTGTGGAAGAATTTAGTTTCTGAAATTGGACTGGACGGTCGGATGCAGAGAAAGATCTGGTGAGATCCGACGGTCGAGTGAGGAGAGGGATCTGGAAATTCGACGGTCGAGTGCGGAGAGGGAGCTGGAAGTTCGACGGTCGAGTGTGGAGAGGGATCTGGAAGTTCGACGGTCGGGTGCGGAGAAGGAGCTGGAAGTTCGACGGTCGAGTGTGGAGAGGGAGCTGGAAGTTCGACGGTCGAGTGTGGAGAGGGAAGCTGGAAGTTCGACGGTCGGGTGCGGAGAAGGAGCTGGAAGTTCGACGGTCGGCGAGGGTGTCGGTGAGAGGATGTGACTGGTGTTGGTCGGTGAAGGTCAACTTGTGTGGCTCGACGGTGAGGGTGTCGGTGAAGTTGGTCGGTGAGATGATGGTAACTGGTGTTGGTGAAGTTCGACGGTCGGTTTAGGGAGATTGGATGGTTCGACCGTCGGATATGATGGAGTTTGGGGGTCCGACGGTCGGTTGGTTGAGGGGAAGGATCTGGCTTCTTGGGTTTCGACGGTCGGTTGGGGGTATGATGTATCTGGTGTTTTGAGTTCGACGGTCGGCTTAGGGAGATTGGATGGTTCGACCGTCGGATATGATGGAGTTTGGGGGTCCGACGGTCGGTTGGTTGAGGGGAAGGATCTGGCTTCTTGGGTTTCGACGGTCGGTTGGGGGTATGATGTATCTGGTGTTTTGAGTTCGACGGTCGGCTTAGGGAGGAGATGATGGATGGTTCGACCGTCGGATGTGATGGAGATTTGAGAGGTAGGTGGTGGTCCGGTTTGTGGGGTCCGACGGTCGGGAAGGTGGAAGGCTGATGGCTCTGCGCAGTCCGACGGTCGGTTGAAGAAGAGGGCCTGGCTTTGTGAAGTCAGACGGTCGGTCGATGGTTCTGTTGGCTTCACGTGAATGAAGAAGGAGATGGAGTTGATGTGGTGGTGGTTAAGGTTTTGAGGTTTTTCGGTGGTGGTTGAGGAATGGGGGTGAAGGTGGTTGTTGGTTGTTTGAGGTTGGGAGGGACCTTTATTGGATTTTGGCTAGTGTGGGTTGGTCACGGTTGGGGCTTGGAACTTGGAGGAAAAAATGGTGAAGGGGCCCGTGGGGTAGAGGTGAAGGGTGATGACAGTTTTGGGGATGAAGAATGGAGTGTGGTGAAGGGTTGTGAACGAAGATGGACGTTATAGAAGTGAGGACGCCATTTTGGGTTTACAGTGGAGTTTTTTTTTGGTTTAAGTGGGGAGTAGTGATAGTTTTGTGAAACCGAGTTTGGAGGTTGAGATGTTTAAGATATGGATGTGAAGATGGGAGGTTGAAAAAGGGTGGTTGAAGACGAGTATTGAAGGATGAGATTGATGAAGATGGATGTGTGGTTGTGGAGAGGCAAGGTGTTTTGACGTTGGGGTGATGGTGAAGGTTGATGACTGGTGTTGGTGATAAGGGTGGTGAAAATGGAAGGTGTTTTTCTGGTTCTTGAAGGTGAAAAATGTGTGAAAGACCTCCCCCTTTTCTGATGCTCTTCTCTTTTAAATACCTCCACCCTTTCATCATTTCTCCTCTGACATTTCCTTCTTTTTTCCTTTGCGTGAACCTCCCTACGTTGAGCCCCCCATCCTCCTTTATCAGAACCTTTTCTTTCTTTTTTCCTTTGCTGCCTCAATGCATTTAATGCCTTCTCCTTTACGTGTGCAGGCATAAGATATTAAATGCAATGCCCCTTTTTTAAAAATTTTCATTTTAAAATATTGTAATTAAGTATAAAAATTTTTATGGACAAAATTGGGTATCAATTACTTGCCCTTTGCTTTACATTTAACATAAATGAGAAGCAAAGGAATTGATTTAATTTTGTCCATGAAAATTTTCACTTCTTTTTTCTTTTTTTTTTTTTTTTAAGGAAAGCGTATTGACGCGAAAAGAATGGACATTAAATGAGGTAGAAAGTTTGCGGAGTCAGGTACCCGCTGAAACTTGTCAGAAACTTAAAACATGAAAAAGCCACAAAACTTGCGGAGTCGGGTATCCATCCACTGAAGCTTGACAGAAAAGAAAAAGGTGACGGGCCCAAGGCCTCTGCTTGCTTTGGAAGCGATGGGTACGAGGACCCAAAAACTAAAAAGCAATGGGTACGGGGACCCAAAAAGAAAGACAACGGGTGCGGGGACCCGAGAAAATAAAAGCAATGGGTGCGGGGACCCTAAACTAAAAGACAATGGGTACGGGGGACCGGAAACTAAAGCAATGGGTACGGGGACCAGGAATTAAAAAACAATGGGTGCGGGGACCGAAACTAAAAGACAATGGGTGCGGGGACCAGAACTAAAAGACAATGGGTGCGGGGACCGAAAAAAAAAGACAATGGGTGCGGGGACCCGAAACCAAAAGACAATGGGTACGGGGACCCGGAGACTAAAACGATTTATGGGTGCGGGGACCCGAAACTAAAACACATGGGTGCGGGGACCAGTAAACTAAAAGACAATGGGTGCGGGGACCGAGAAACTAAAAGACAATGGGTGCGGGGACCGGAAAAAAACAATGGGTGCGGGGACCCTAAAATTAAAACAATGGGTGCGGGGACCCGAGAAACTTAAAGACAATGGGTACGGGGACCCGAAAACTAAAAGATAATGGGTACGGGGACCCGTAAACTAAAAACAATGGGTGCGGGGACCCTAAACTAAAAAAATTACAATGGGTGCGGGGACCGGAACTAAAAGACAATGGGTGCGGGGACCCGAAATTAAAAGACAATGGGTGCGGGGACCGAAATTAAAACAATGGTACGGGGGCCGTAAACTAAAAGACAATAGGTACGGGGACCCGAAAAAAAGACAATGGGTGCGGGGACAGAAAAAAAAAAAACAATGGGTGCGGGGGACCGGAAAAAAAACACAATGGGTGCGGGGACCCGAAACAAAAGACAATGGGTACGGGGACCGGAGAAAACTAAAAACGATGGGTGCGGGGACCCGAAAAACTAAAAAACGATGGGTGCGGGGACCCGAAATAAAAGACAATGGGTGCGGGGACCGAAACTAAAAACAATGGGTGCGGGGGCCGAAGTTAAAAGACAATGGGTGCGGGGACCCGGAAATGAAAAACGACAATGGGTGCGGGGACCGAGAAACTTAAAGACAATGGGTACGGGGACCCAGAAACTAAAAGATAATGGGTGCGGGGACCCGTAAACTAAAAGACAATGGGTGCGAGGACCGGAAAAAAAAGACAATGGGTGCGGGACCCGAAAAAAAGACAATGGTAGTGACGGGGACCCGGAGACTAAAAGATAATGGGTACGGGGACCCGTAAACTAAAAGCAAAGGTTTTGTGAATGCATGTGATGTCGAGAGATGGTGCATGATGCAATGGATGATGATGCTATGGATGTGATGCTTGAGTACAATGCATGTGATGCCTGAGGACAATGCATGTGATGCTAGAAATGATGCATGATGCAATGAATGCCCTATTGTAGGGATTCTCATGAGCAAACTGAGTTAGCAAATCTTGTTTTTTGCTTTTTTGGTTTTTTTTTTGTTTTTTTTTTTTTTTTCATCAGAGCTTTGGTTCCGCAACCCTTAAGGACTTTTTCCCACAGCAGGATCGCAATTGAACAGCAAAAATCAATGATTGGCCTTATGATTTGTCTGGTCATCCTTTTTTTTTTCATCAACACTTAAAGGGCCTCGAGCCAGAAAACTTTACGCAATGGGCCTTGAGCCTAAAAACTCATGAAGTGGGCCTTGAGCCCAAGAATTTGTTCAATGGGTCATGAGCCAAAGAAATGAATGTACTTGAGGAACTAAACGCTTCTTGGAAAACTTTGTCCAACCAAACTCATATTCAAAAGGGATCATTATTGAATATCTTTTCATTAAATATGGCTCGTGTAGAAGCTTGTAACTTTCTTCCCCCAAAAGTTCCTATTTCCACCGGACATACTTCAATCTGAATTAGCCATTGAGGATGTCATTCCCTTCATCGATTGAAACTCTAAAGCTCCTTTGGCTTGAGTTGTTCATCAAGAGGCTACCATTAGATGGTTAAATTGTACTATTGTGCTCATGTTCACCCAACCTGAAGCATCATGTACCAGATATGCATGGATTCAAAAGTACAACATGAAAGAGATTTACTACCCGAGTGACCTTTTTGACTGATTTCAGGAGTATGACTACACGAAGGATATTTGCAAAGGATAAAAACACAAGTAGTGGAATATTACAAAAGTCAAGAGTTTTTTTTTTTTTGCTTTTTGGACCCAGTTTGGATGTGATTGATCTTTACTTGACAACTGGACATCATGACCATTGTTTTATCAGGTATCTACAAGAATATGCCCCTGTGTATGGTATCAAATGAATTTGACTCAAGGTATGTCCTTTGAGAACAAAGATGCCCCAGTGTAGGCCATTTGACAACAAAAAATGTCCCAGTGAGGAATTTTTTTTTTTTTTTTTTGTAAGGCCCAAGTAAGACAAAGCAAACTGTCCTAGTTTAGAACTGAATTGAACATGGTAGAGACTTGTCCCAATGTAGAGCCATTGAACTAGAAGATTTGCCCATGTAAGGCCAAATTGAACAGGGTAGAGACTTGCCCCAATGTAGAGCTAGTTGAACCAAAAGATTTGCCCCAAGTGTAGGGCCGAATTGAGCGGGTGAGACTTTTACCCAATGTAGAGCCAACTTGAACACGACAACAATTTGCCCTAATGTAAGTCCCTTCTCTTTTTTTTTTTTTTTAGACTGCCCTTGCAGGTTTTCAGCCTAACAATTTTGTTTTATTTTATTTTTTAAGAGCAAGGATTGAAAATTCAGCAGTGCATAAACTTTTTGTCTCAAAATTAAAGTTGATGAAAATGAAAACAACCTTTCATTGATCAGAATGGACTTTTTAAGGCTTGTAACGTGGCCAAGGTTAGGGTTTATGAAATGAAAGATATAAGGCTCAAATAAGTGTTTAAAGGTTAAGTGGGACCAAGGATCCTTATTCAAACTTAAACTTTTTCAATTGCTTTTACGCATTCAAGCACACTTTTCTCTTATTGCTCTCCTCTTTTTTGTTCTCCATCATTGTTCAAACTTGAACTTTGTCAAATTTTCTGCTTTTACTTTCCTCCCTTTCACTCTTCTTCATTTTCCCTTTTTTATACTTCAAAATAATCATCATGACAATCAACCTTTGTTTTGTGTCATCCCCTAGTGTAGGGGTGATCCTTGTCCAGGGGTTTATTGAAGAAAACCTTCAAGCTCAAAATGGGGTAACGATGGATAATGAAAAGATGAATTCTTGTGAGAGATAGAGAAAGATGGCCAATCTTCATTTCAAATTTTGATTGCTCATTTTCAAAAAATTTAATTTAGAGACAAAAGGATAATACACACCACGTAATTATTTATTTGCTCCCTTTATTTTTCTTTTTTTTTTTTTTTTTTTTTTTTTTTTTTTTGGCGAAGAACACCTGCACACATAGGCCTTATGACCACAAATTTTTTCAGAATGAGAGTCCTATGGGATTCGACCTAAAAGAAGGCAAGTAAAGGGAAGAAAAGGAAAGATCTGGCAAGAACATGAGTGTCAAGAACATAGGAAAATAAAACAAGGTAAATTGAGATCCACACAAATCCATCACATTAATGCTTCAAGCAAGTTTACATAAATTCAAAAACCCAAATGGTTTTAATAATTGAACAAGCTTGGGGTCAGTACAATTAAACCATCATTTCATGGCAACAACTTAGTAAACAAATCAGAATACTAGTCGCTCAAAATTTCCCAGTGCTAGCGGACTTTAGGGTACAGTTCATTCTTGACAGTTAGAAAACTGAATCACCACTTTGTCAAACTTTCTAAGGTTACCCCTGATCAACCATTGTAAACATTCGTTCCTATTGCAGATGTGTAGAAACCTCTGACAATGCTTGGTGATTTAGGTAACCGTTGTAGTCCATGAGTTTTTCTGAAGTCCCTTTAACTCATTCGACTTGAAGTCCACCCTCAGATTAGGTTCAACATTCTTCATACTTGCCTGTCCGTCATTCATTTGGTGCGATCTTCCTTTTTCATTTCCCTTTCAATCATTTCACCAATTACCATGATATCTGAAAAATTCGGCCCACACACTTCCAATCATATGGTCATAGAATGGCGCATATAGTGTATCGATGAACATAGCAACCATCTCTTTCTCGACAAAGGGGTTCTACTTGCTAGCGACCATTTCCCTCCACCTCTCGAGCATATTCCTTGAAGGTCTCAACATCTTTCTTAGACATGCTTCGTAATTGCATTCGATCCGGTGCCATGTCCATATTGTACTTATCTTTGCTTTACAAAGGCATCGGCTAAATCCTTGAAACTCCTTATATGGGCACGCTCAAGATGTGTGTACCAATTAGAAGCTGCCCAGATTAAACTGTCTTGGAAGAAATGGATTAACGGTTTGTCATCGTGAGCTTGTGAAGCCATCTTGCGAATGTACATTGTCAAGTGATTCTTTGGACAAGTAATCCCTTATATTTATCAAAATTGGGACCTTAAACTTTGGGGAATGACAACGTCGGGGACAAGGCAAAGCTCATTAGCATCTTTGAGGCCATAACAACCTCTTCTTTCAATGACCCGTATTCTCTCTTCTAAAGTTTCAAACCTCTTTTTGAACCGAGGATTTTCAATGAAAAGAATTCAATGGGTATTGAGGCATGACAGTGGGGACAAAATGTTGTACTGGTGGAGTTCCACTGGTACCTGGGTAATGGGCATATGGTTGAGTTGTGCTCAATGAGTTTAAAACAAGCATGCCATGGTCGGGGAATTGGCAACCATGGTGGTACAAAGCTGGAAGGGAAGCCATATGGTGGGATGAAGAAAGGGAATGAGTCTTTTATTGGCGGGGTTCCATTAGCATTCATCAGTGACTTGAGTTTGGGTAAAGTTCAACATGGTTTGAATTCGGTGTCACCTTGGCATCTTGTTTCTTTGGTGGTTAATGATGGTACATAGCCGGGGATGGAAGCCATAAGGAGGGAAGAGTGGCACTTGGATTTCTTGAGTGATCGAGGGTCGAGTAGTGATTGGCATCACAACTCCTTGAGGATTGAAGCCTTGGTAATGCAGGGGGGTTGGAGAGAAACCAGACAGGTGAGGAGGTGTGGTCGGATGCCCCTTGTTTGCCACTGAGGGATTTCCATTTGTGCTCCTTCTATTTTCCATAGACTGAAGTATCTCCATCATCTTGGACACTTGCTCTTTGAGCTGATTCACCTCATCCTTCAACTCTTGAATTTGATCTTTTTCATCCATTATCCTAGCCTGGGAATGATCCTGTATGGGTGTCGTGGAAGCAATTTTTTCATTATAGTGCCCACTTTTGCTTGGTAAAACATGATGTGAATATGCAAATATCAACATCGACTGAACAAAATTGGCAACATGCATGCATGCAAAGTATTATGCAAACGGAAATTTTTTATTTTTTATTTTTAAAAAGAATGCTATGAATGTCATGGTAATGCAAAATGATGTATCTTTTTCTTTCTTTTCCCTTTTTTAGAGTTAGGAATGCGATGAAAATGTAAGATGATATTTTATGGGGATGTCATGCAAATGCAAGATAATGTATCTCTCCTTTTTTATGCTAGAAATGCTATGAAAATGCAAGATAAGGTATATTTTCTTTTGTTTTTGAATGCTAAGAATGCTATGAAAATACAGGATGATGCTTTTTTGTTAGGAATGTTATGAGAATGCAAGATGATGTTTTTTTTTTGCTTTTTTGATGCTAGGATTGTCATGAAAATATAAAATGACGTTTTTTTTTTTTTTTATGAATGCTAAGAATGTAATGAAAATGCAAAATGATATATCTCTTTTTTTTTTTAAGCAAGAATGAATGAAAGATAGATGAATAATGAAAAAAGAAAAATGCTAGGAATGAAAATGCTATATGATGTATCATTTTTTGTTGATTTTTTTGCCAAAAAGAATGCAAAGATGAATGACATGGGGAAAAGACAGATAAAAAGAAAAGTATGCTCTATTTGTGTCCTAATCAGGTGTAACCTAAGGAGATGGATGACTCTAATTTTATGTCATTATGTTCAATCTGCTAATGCAAGGTTTTTAGGACAGATCTATCTTCTAAAAGTCATGGTCCTCGATTGCCCTCATTTCAAAAATAAGGACCCAATTCATGAATTAATCACAAGTAGGGATAAACCCTCTCAATATGACTAGTTCGTGATACTGGTAACAATCTGAGTGGTGTCTCGATAAATGTCAAGTGAGCATAAAGCTCCTCAATAACAAAAGTCGAGACCCCTCCTACTCCTCGGGTTACAGACTCGGGTATAGAGCCCAAAAGTGTGTGAGGTAGGTGATAGTGACGTGTGTGAAGGAGCATACAAACTGTACAAAAACTTAAAAGACAAAACTACCCCCAACCCGCAAAACATATATACAATGTGACCCGGAAGATCGTCTACCTTAGGGTTTTAACAATTAAGTTCAAAATATATATACAAGTCACAATATACATGGAATAATACTATCGATATTTACATAAAAGTACTAAATTAAATATATTTACAAAACAAATAAGAAAACAAAAACAAAGACAAAGAGGGTAAAATAAATAAATAAAAGATTATTACAAATTTGCACAACTAACAACAATAGGCGACTCTCTGAAAGTCCCATTAGGTCGCTCGCCATTGTCCGCCTTAACCGGATCGCGACGAGACGACTGAAAAAAGATAAAAATCAATGGAGTCGCCACCAATGTTTATTTAAATTGGGAAAACATTAGAAAAACCCTTTTATCAGGAAAACCGGTCTTTTGAAAATGAGTTTGAGTCAGGAGTCGATTACGGATAGGGAAGGTGTTAGCACCTATCTTTGCCTGTTCCAAGAACGGTACCTTATGTTAGTTGTGCAAAATTTAATAATCTCAAATATATTTATTTTTACCCTTTAAACAAAAGACTTTGTAATTATTTTTATTTTTCTCATTTTTTGGAAAGAAATAAAAAGAAACAACCAAATCATGAAAATTTATTTTTTTTGGCTTGACAGAATAGAGATTCTCCGCTCCTACGTATCCTCGGGTGCAATGAGGAACTCAAAGTCACGTAGTTCTTTATAAAATAAGTGTGGGTTGGTTGATTTTATTTTAAAAAAGATTTTATTTGAGAGTGAATCCATTCTTGCACAGATTCAAGTTAGCACTAGGCTACTCAATAAACCCTTATGATCCGAATGATATTGAAGGTAGTATTCACTACTCAATCATCATCATTGGTCATTGCATGGATCAAAAGATTTTTTATTTATTTATTATTTTTTTCTTTTACCCTTCTCTCTTTTTTTTACCAAACAGTGTATCATTTTTGCCTTAATATGAAATGGACAGCAGCCCACGTGAATCAAATTCAAACTCAATAGGCAGTCAACAATTCAATTTAAAGGAAAGAGAGCTTGAAAACTTGGGTAACAATATCGAGCACATACCGAGAGGGACGTTTGGGGAGGGGTTTGGACCCGAGATTCGACGGTCGGTGTGGAAGAATTTAGTTTACAAATTGGACGGTCGGATGCGAGAGAAAGATCTGGTGAGATCCGACGGTCGAGTGAGGAGAGGGATCTGGAAATTCGACGGTCGAGTGCGGAGAGGGAGCTGGAAGTTCGACGGTCGAGTGTGGAGAGGGACCTGGAAGTTCGACGGTCGGGTGCGGAGAAGGAGCTGGAAGT
Organism: Ormosia semicastrata; assembly: GCA_029884595.1. Taxonomy (NCBI): domain Eukaryota; kingdom Viridiplantae; phylum Streptophyta; class Magnoliopsida; order Fabales; family Fabaceae; genus Ormosia; species Ormosia semicastrata. The sequence goes on along the minus strand of JAQQTO010000046.1, from coordinate 5,940,021 downwards.
TCGACGGTCGAGTGTGGAGAGGGAGCTGGAAGTTCGACGGTCGAGTGTGGAGATGGAGCTGGAAGTTCGACAGTCGGGTGCGGAGAAGGAGCTGGAAGTTCGACGGTCGGCGAGGGTGTCGGTGAGAGGATGTGACTGGTGTTGGTCGGTGAAGGTCACTGGTGTGGCTCGACGGTGAGGGTGTCGGTGAAGTTGGTCGGTGAGATGATGGTAACTGGTGTTGGTGAAGTTCGACGGTCGGTTTAGGGAGATTGGATGGTTCGACCGTCGGATATGATGGAGTTTGGGGGTCCGACGGTCGGTTGGTTGAGGAAGGATCGACTTCTTGGGTTTCGACGGTCGGTTGGGGGTATGATGTATCTGGTGTTTTGAGTTCGACGGTCGGCTTAGGGAGATTGGATGGTTCGACCGTCGGATATGATGGAGTTTGGGGGTCCGACGGTCGGTTGGTTGAGGGGAAGGATCTGGCTTCTTGGGTTTCGACGGTCGGTTGGGGGTATGATGTATCTGGTGTTTTGAGTTCGACGGTCGGCTTAGGGAGATTGGATGGTTCGACCGTCGGATGTGATGGAGATTTGAGAGGTAGGTGGTCCGGTTTGTGGGGTCCGACGGTCGGTTGGAAGGCTGATGGCTCCTGCGCAGTCCGACGGTCGGTTGAAGAGGGGCCTGGCTTTGTGAAGTCCGACGGTCGGTCGATGGTTCTGTTGGCTTCACGTGAATGAAGAAGGAGATGGAGTTGATGTGGTGGGTGGTTAAGGTTTTGAGGTTTTTCAATGGTGGTTGAGGAATGGGGGTGAAGGTGGTTGTTGGTTGTTTGAGGTTGGGAGGGACCTTTATTGGATTTTGGCTAGTGTGGGTGGGTCACGGTTGGGGCTTGGAACTTGGAGGAAAAAATGGTGAAGGGGCCGTGGGGTAGAGGTGAAGGGTGATGACGGTTTTGGGGATGAAGAATGGAGTGTGGTGAAGGGTTGTGAACGAAGATGGACGTTATGGAAGTGAGGACGCTGCCGGGTTTACTGATGGAGTTTTTTTGGTTTAAGTGGGGAGTAGTGATAGTTTTGTGAAACGAGTTTGGAGGTTGAGATGTTTAAGATATGGATGTGAAGATGGGAGGTTGAAAAAGGGTGGTTGAAGGCAGAGTATTGAAGGATGAGATTGATGAAGATGGATGTGTGGTTGTGGAGAGGCAAGGTGTTTTGACGTTGGGGTGATGGTGAAGGTTGATGACACGATAAGGGTGGTGAAAATGGAAGGTGTTTTTCTCGGTTCTTGAAGGTGAAAAATGTGTGAAAGACCTCCTTTTCGATGCTCTTCTCTTTTAAATACCTCCACCCTTTCATCATTTCTCCCCGACATTTCAACTTTTTTCATTTGCGTGAACCTCCCTACGTTGAGCCCCCATCCTCCTTTATCGAACCTTTTCTTTCTTTTTTCCTTTGCTGCCTCAATGCATTTAATGCATTCTCCTTTACGTGTGCAGGCATAAGATATTAAATGCAATGCCCCTTTTTTAAAAATTTTCATTTTAAAATATTGTAATTAAGTATAAAAATTTTTATGGACAAAATTGGGTATCAACACTTAGGGTGTTTTAGTGCATACAAAAATTTGGTACAATATTTAAAAAAAAAATTCTCTGACAAATGAAATAAAATATGAAGCTATTTTTTTATTTTACAACTACTTTTATTAAGGGTATTTTTGAAAAATTATTAAACATTTTTGGGAATATTGTTTTCAAAGCAAGTATGAGAATTAAGACTCTTGGAAACATTATCTAACATTCCTAAGAATATTTTAAATCAACCAAACACAAATATGGCAAATCATCGAATATGATTTCTAGACATGTCATTCTTATGAATCATATTATTAATAATAAATTTATAAACCTTGAAACAAATAAACCCTTAATTATATTGAAAGAGCAAAGAAAGTAGAAAAGAAGAATCTCAAATAAGATAAGTGATTTATATTGACCCAATAACCTGATCAACTTAATACAAAATCCAAATCAATTAAAAAAAATTGAATTAGTTCGAATGAGTGTGGTGAGATTGACTTGAGATAAATTCGATATAATTCAATTCAGATAATTAGTTTAGTTTTTAAGATTCAATTATCCTACCCAAATACTCGACGACTTGTTCTCAAATCCCACTCTTTTAGTTTCACTCAACTAATTTGACAGTTCCCAACCATGTTTATTCACATGCTCAACAAATGCCATAATCTCTATCTACGTGCAACTGGTTACAACACCATTAATGACGGCCTTTGTTGGAGTTAGAGACGTTATTGTCAACAAGATCGAGTGTGAGTGACACCATCAGACATTGGTGGACGATTAGACAAGATTAAATGCAAAATTATTTTTGGTAATAACAGTTCCCTCCCTTCTTAATTATTGTCATCGAATTCATTTGTGATCTACATGTTTTGAATATTGCACTACAAAACTAATTATGAGAGAATGTTAGATTTGCTACAAATGCCTTTCAACTTGATTAAAAAATATTGGTCCACTACAAAACCACTTTCCATTATGGTGAATTAAAATGGTTTGAAATTTTTTATATAACAAATGAGAGTACATTCTATTAAGAGTAGTTTAATTTCCTCTAAAAATAATACATGTCTTTTTTAATTTTTTTAAATTTTAAATTCAAATTATTTTTTAATTATTTATGCATATTTAATTTTTAAATATTTGTTATCCTTTTATTTATTTTTTAATTCTATCTCAATAAATTAATTATGCATATATTAATTATAATTTTAAATATTTTAAATTTATTTATTTAAATTCTTTATGAACTTAAAAAAATACTTGCTAGTTATTTTTTATTTATTATTTTATTTAAATTATTTTAATTCTTTTAATTAGATGAAAACAAGTGCATTAAGCCGATAATCTAATTCAAGTCGACCCGATATTGGTTGGTGTGATTTGGTTTGGGTTGATTTTTTTTATTTTTTATTTTTGGACAAAATCGATCCAAAACCCAACTTAACCTGAACAGATTTAATCGGTTTGCAGAATTCTCTCAGGTCCCAATCTAGAACGTTCTAACACGGATAGTTGCGTGGATTCACTGTCAATTGATACATCTCGAAACGGAGGCAAGGGAATTGAAATTCACAACTTGATGAGTTAATAATGTAGGTTAGTTTGATAGGATCAAAGCTTGAAAACCGATATCATCAGTTGAGTAGTCCAATTAGACCATTAAGAGGAACAAAGAATGAGCAGAAGACCACCACCTGATCCCGTGGCAGTGCTACGAGGCCATCGCGCTTCAGTCATAGACGTTTCTTTTCATCCCTTCAACCCCATACTATTCTCCGGGTATTCACTGTAAACTCTCTTTTTTTTTTTTTCCTTTTTGGGTTTGGTTTTCTCCTGGTATTCACGCTCTTTCTTGCTTGCAGTTCTGCTGACGGTGAACTGCGGATTTGGGATACCCTTCAGCATCGAACAGTGTCATCTGCATGGTACTGACTTCTACATTTTTCTTAGCCTTTCTTATTTGTGAAGAACCCCGTTGTTTTTCAGAAATCATGACCCGTGATTGATAGCAATTATTTTTGTACTACAGGTTACATAGCGCTGCCCATGGGATTGTTGCTGTTGCCAGCAGTGCTTCCCTTGGATCCAATAAATTTGTCAGGTGCTTCATTTCTTCCTGACTTCCCTTCTTGCTATTTTAGTGCCTTTTTTAGTACAACAATATACTTACTTTACCGAAATTCATTTGGATTCTGTATGCGTGTAGCCAGGGTAGGGATGGAACTGTGAAAGTTTGGGATTTTGATGATGCGGGTTTGTCTAGGTACGCACCCCAATTTGTACTTCTTCATCTTTACAAATGTCTCATCCTTTTTTATTTTTAAAAAATAGAGCATGGTTTGTAATACAAGCTACAAAGATGTTCTTAATTATCATCTTACTTTATGTTGATATGCATCCCCCCCCCCCTCTTCCAGGATTCCGTCGCTTACAATCAAGACAAACAATTACCACTTTTGCAAGCTTTCGACAGTGAAGAATCCTTCTGCTTGGTCTAAAGAAGGGAAAGCGTCAAAAGATTGCCATAGAACAGAGGTAGGAGGAACGTCTGATCGAGAAACTCCAGAGGTTAAGAAAGAGGCTTATGCCTATCAAAGTTGTTCTGAAAGTTGTGAAGGTTTGTGAGTACTAGTCTAAAATGGGTGGTTTTTAAAAACATTTGATACTTGTGGTGACAGTTTTGCCATTCTGGAACCTGTTATTGGAATTCCTACTATTCTTTTACAATATTATAATAGCACAGCATCATTGAACAGTGATGATTTCAGTACTTCCTTAAAAATAAGGAATATGGTAGTGTTGTGCTGGTAAGATATATGTGGAATGATAGAATTTTATTGTCTAAGTGGTGCTGTTTGTATCTTTTGCAACCCTATCTACTTTCTGAGCACCAGCGCGCATATCCCGCCTATTTCTTGGAAATTTATTGTTAATGGAAGTACATAAACAAATTGGAGGGATTAACTGCATTTGAGCTTGCAAGGAGGAATCTGAGCCTATTTATTACTTACTACGGCTATTATTTTTCTTTTATACATCAAAAAACATGGGTAGACATCGTCCTAGAATTCTCACACCTATTATAAACTCTTGCAGGTCTGGATTAATAATGGAAATTTGAAATTTGTTTAATTTCCTTATTAAATTTCTTCTTGAACAAGGTCCTGTCTGAGTCTTTTAACTTATTCTAAAAGGCTGCACATGCTATTGCACTTTGGAGATGCTGCCATGATGGACCAAATTCCTCATCTTACAGTTTCTCTGTTGTTTCCTTTTATGTTCTTCAAATGTTTTGCTCTATATTACTCTAAGATACTTTATATTTTAGAAGATTGACAAAACCTCATTGTATTCACTGAAAATATGTATGATGAAGGGCTTCAGTATGTGGCTTTATCAGGGGAAATCTCTTCTGAGGTTGGTATACCCTTCTATTGAACATATTATCTTTATCTTTGTAAATATATGTCATGGCCAAATTATGGACCCTGATTCTCATCAATTCTATCTTCTTTAAAGGTTGAAATTTGGGATCTCAAGTCAGCTGAAAGATTTGTACGACTTCCTTCAAACATCCCTAATAACTCTTCAAGTGCTTGCAACAAAGACACAGGTTTGTTTCTGGTCTATATGATTTTTGAGATTCAGTTTTCTACCATCAATTTTGAAATTCTCATTTCTCAGGTTACACAGTGCTATTATATACTTGTGTCTCTCACTCTATCATTTGAGTCAGCTGTTCATTACACTTTGCATTGTTACTAGAGAAAGTAACAGACAAGCACCAATCCTTTCATTGATGTTAACATTTTTTTCATATTAATGTACTTTGACATCCCTTTTTTTTAGTTTTTACAATTTGTTGCTAATAATTAAAATTTAAACCTTTACTAGATTTCTCATTCTTTGGTCATATTCTTTCTCTTCTTTGAATTAAAGCAATCATTTCTTGTCAGGGATATGCATGGCACTTCAGTTGTTTTTACCTTCTGAATCGCAGGGATTTCTAAATGTCTTGGCTGGGTATAGTCTTGATCCTCTCTCTCTCTCTCTCTCTCTCTCTCTCTCTCTCTCTGTATATATATAGTATGGAAAATGAGCATCAATATTAATGTGTCAAATGCTAATCTCGTACAAATGTAGTACCCTTGCCCCTGCTAATTTTTTGTTGTTGAAGTGGCTTATAAATTTATAATGTATTGATCAAAGCTGTGATTTCTCACTGTTATGATCATTAGAATCAGGTTTGTTTTGCTTTAGGTCTCTGGAAATTTACAGATCACACTTCAACTTTGTCTAAACTCTAGAGTTAACTCCTTTTAGCATGACTGCCTTATCATATCCTATATTTTGAGTGTTGTAGATACGAGGACGGTTCCATGCTTTGGTGGGATGTACGGAATCCTGGACTTCCAGTAACTTCTGTGAAGTTCCATTCTGAGCCAGGTATGGAATTCAGCATTCTTAGATTTCTTCTTGCTATTTTTTAAAAAAAATTTAGCTAGTAACTGGTCATTTTTGCAGTTCTGAGCATCTGTATTGACGGGTCTTGCAATGGGGGTATCTCGGGAGCTGCAGATGACAAGATTGTAATGTACAGCTTGGAGCATTCTTCGGTAATTTCATTTATTTTTATTCTCTTCTTCCACTTAAACAACTTCTGCTTCTATAAATTTTTCTTTTGTTCTTTAATGTTAGAGAATATTTAGAATATCTTTATATTATCTTAGAATATCTTTCATGATTTGGCTCCTTATTACTTATTAGGTTATTAGTCTTATGTTAGTGGGTTTGGGCCAATACTACTAGTGTTAGTATTTGACCTAATTATTAGTATAAAAAGGGGTATTAGGTTAGTATTTCGTATCACATTATTCATATCAATAATATTATCAATTTATGCTTGTTATCCATCTTTCCATCTTTTCCTTCTTCACTAGCGCCTAACCTATAATTCTTTAACATGGTATCAAAGAGGTACCATCCACCATGACTTGTGTGTCTACGATTCCGCTGAAGTGAGTTCCTTGGAACTTTGTTTATAAGCCCCTTTTATTTTTCCTTTACCTTATTTTTTCAGTAAGTTCTGTGCTTTGAGGAAAAAAAATAGAGAAAAAAAAAGGAAAATCGTAGGTCACATTTTTGCTTTTGCGCTGCCAAGGGTGGCTGCTGTTTGAATTTTCAGGCAACCCACAAGCAGTTTTCGGTAAGCGTTGAGCCGGCCGGCCGGTAGTGGGAGGATGATTGGTGCCAGCTCAGTTGAGTTGTGTGGAAGGCCCAGCGGTGGCCTATTGGTGGTGTACGCACATTTACACGTTATCGCATCTATTTGTGGTTCCTGTTTGGGATTTCAGGCGACTCATGAGTGGTCGCTGGTTACAACTGGCCGGAGGTCCGGCGAGTGGAGCGGCAGCCGGCAGGGGTGGCTGAGTTGAAGTGACAGTGGCTGGTTCTGAGCTTTTCTCACTGTTCGTGTGTTTTGAAGCTGTGCGCACCCTTAACAGTGTTAGGTTTATGATTTTCAGGCATGTGTAGCTCCTACCAGAGACCGGCAAGGGTCGCCGGTGACCAGAGCTCCGGCGAGCAGGTTTCAGGTCTGTTTGGTGCGGTTTCAGCCACATATTGGCACAATTTGGTGTGTTTTGATGAGAATTGGTCAGTTTTGGGTGCAATTTGGTGCTCTTTTGTGTCTTTGGTTATCTTTTCCCTCTTTTTTTAACTAGTTTGACTAGTTTGATGGTCCCTTCGGCTAGGGGGAGATTTGGCTTTTGATTTTGTTGGTTTTATTTTGGGATTTGTGAGTTTGGACTTAGCAGAAATTCTGATTCTAGTTATGGGTTTAGAGGTTGCAGATCCTGCATATGGTGTTTCGTTGCTATGTTGGCATGCTATGATGGAGGCTTGATAATGATAGCTAGTTATGTCGACTTGATATTTTTGAAGGAGGTTATGAGTATGGTTTCAAGCTGAAGTTGTTGTTCTACCTAGTTTTTATTTTCTTGTGATTTTCTTGGTGCACCTTGAGCTTGGAGGAAAGTGCTGCCCGATTAGAGGCAAGGCCACCAACGAGGTGGAGCCGTCCCAAATATGTTAGAGGAAAGGGTTACCCGTTTGATGGATCCGTCACTAGATAATTGGTCTATCCTAGGAGGAAAGGGCTATCAATGAGGTGGAGTTGCCTTAGATTCTCACTGGCGATGGAGTTGCAAGTTTGGGAGCAAGAGTTTCCCAGTTTCTCTTCTTCCTTGGATGCTTGGATGGTTCAACATCTTCTCTTCTTCTTTATGCCGGGTTTGAATGGTTCAACATCATTGTGCACTCACTTTCAGATAGAGATGGGCTTTTGTTATTTGTTTGATGTTTGTGGGTTTGCTACTTGTAACAAGCTAAAGCAAGGGGGAGTGTTAGAGAATATTTAGAATATCTTTATATTATCTTAGAATATCTTTCATGATTTGGTTCCTTATTACTTTTTAGGTTATTAGTTCTATGTTGGTGGGCTTAGGCCAGTACTAGTTGTGTTAGTATTTGACCTAATTATTAGTATAATTATTAGTATAAAAAGGGATATTAGGTTAATGTTTTGTATCACATTATTCATATCAATAATATTCTTAGTTTACACTTGTTAGCCGTCTTTCCCTCTTTTCCTTCTTCCGTAACCCTAAACTTGTAATTCTTTAACATTTGATCATTTACGATCTTCATGTTGATAGGAAGCACAGTCCTAATAATAAAATTGTTATGCTTCTAGTAATTAATTGAATCTGTAGATCTTGCCTTGGGTCAGTGTCCGTGTTTCAGTAGTCAAAGTTTATTTCTTCCTTTTTATATGATTATCTCTCTTTATCTCTCTCTGGTTGCCTCATTACCATGGTACGGTGATACCAAAACAACTATGTTTTCTTCTCTTTCTTTCTCTCAGTTAGTTGCCAACAGTTGATTGTTAGATGAATTAAAAAGGTTTTCCACTAAAAAGATAATAAATTCATTCATATAAAATGTACATTTCCATACTTCAAGCTGAAGGATCGATGTAATTGGAGTCATAGCAACAGGTCAATGACTACATACTTGAAGATAAATTGGTGATGCACGCTATTACTTGGCAAAATCTAGATATCATTCCAAGAACACCTGTGGCAGAAGCCATTAGTCACCGTACAGAGGAATGCCTTCACTTGGATGTTAAATTATTCATCTTAGTAACAGGTTGTTTTCCATGTTCAAATATGAAAAATTTGTGTGAATAAACAGGGATCAAGATATATTCTATAAATTACTAATAAGTATTAAGTAATTACACATCTTGAAAGATATATGGATTTGCTGTTGTGGTGAGTTGGTATGACTTAAGATCAGAGTAACTATAAAGCAGGGTATGTGAACAAGAAATGACAGTTTGCATAATTGTATTTCATGATTATTTTCCATGGGAAAATTTCTTGTGATGGTTTTTCAGTCTACGCTCAATGCTTACCTACGCCCTTTTTCTGCCTCTCTTTTTTGGGTACATTCTGCTTATTTTTATTTTCGTAATTATTTATGTACCATTCTGACTTTAGGGTACATGTGTGGTAAAGAAAGAAATCAGTTTGGAGCGACCTGGCATCTCAGGCACCTCAATTCGGCCTGATGGAAAAATTGCTGCAACTGCTGGCTGGGACCACAGGTTTTTAAAAGCATTACAACCCACCCACCACCCCCCCCCCTCCCTCTTTTGCTTATTTGTAAGAATTTGACATGTCTTGATTTTATCAGAACTTTCCCCTAATCAGAAAAGGTAGAGAAAAATTACTTCATTTTAGTCACTCACTGAAGATGATTCATAATAAGTTGCTATTATATTCTAGACCTGAATCATCTGATCTATGACAGAAGCATGTAAAGTTTTGTGTGCTTTCCGTTGAAGAACTTCCTTTAGGTGAATTATGTGCGTTGCTTTGAAGTGAGCCAGATCTGAATCCTAAACAGGAATTGAAATTAATTACAACAGCATTAAATAAATTTGTATCCACTTTTCTGTTAGCGCCTAAATTATGTAGTATGCATATTATTCTTCAAAGACAGCACCTTTATTATGTCTCATTGGTACAAATCCTGCTGTTTAATATCTGTCTTTGTCACCTTATTGGCAGAGTAAGGATATATAATTACCGCAAAGGAAATGCTTTAGCAATATTGAAGTATCACCATGCCACGGTATGTTATTGTTTTCTATATCTGATGCAGATGTAAATAAAATATCATTATTGACATGAGAAACAAAACTTTTGTTGGGACAATTCATAATTTAATTAACATTTGTTTTGTCTGAGATGTCTATCTTGCAGTGCAATGTTGTAACTTATTCATCTGATTGTAAGCTTATGGCCTCTGCATCGGAAGACACAACAGTGGGGCTATGGGAATTGTATCCTCCTCGAATGTGAAATTAATTTGATGAATTTATTCAATGTCCGTAGTTGTCTAAATTATGACTTTGTGAATGCTGCTTTGCTAATTTAATGGTTCTCCTTCTCTTATGTTGATATCTTTATCTTGGTTGACAAAACAAAAAATAAAGCTAGAAGTAGTCTAAAGGATTTGATTGAGAGATCTCAGATCTTCGGTTTTTCTTTGGTCTTTACCGGTTTATTTTGACTGCATGAAGCTATTTCATTTCTCGGTGGACGTAAGTTGCGAGAATGGATCCAATCAAGTGAAGTCAGTAATGATGGTAATTCACTCAACTAAAACGAGTACGCCATTGTACATTATTTAAGGAGAAATGTTAACAACATATTTATTTAGATTTTTTTTAATATTTATTTTATTATTGGTTTAAAAATAAGTGTTGTTAGTATTTTTTTAATAATTTTTTTAAGTATATAAGGTAAATCAATAATAAAACAAAATTTGAATTGAGTGTTTAAAAAATGGTATTGTTAGCATTCTTCTTATTTAAGACAATATCCAAGAAGACAATTTGATCTGTGTCTTTGTTCTGGGGGGAACGTAATTGGCCAGCCGATTTGGAGTTGGGTTGTAGTGATCTTCCGAGTTGGGTTTAATGGAAAAGTAAATAGAGCTTTTTCTGAGCATTGTGTAATGCTAGACAAATAATTTATTACTTATAAAACATATACACGGACATGAGATATGATGAGGATATGAATATGAAGATATATTAAATTTAAAAATTATAAGATATAGGCATGGTATTTATATATAATTATAAAATTTAAATAAAAAATTTATAATTTATTAATATTATTTCTATAAGTTTAAGATAATATATGTTATATATTAATATTTGTTATTTAATAAATTTTTTAAAAAATATGAAGTATAATTTCTATTGATATATTTTAAAAAAATTAATTTATTTTCTCTAATAGAATTAATCATGAATGAATATATGTGCAAAAAAAAATTAATTAGAGGAATATTGGTATGAAACAAGTTTCAGTGACGACGAAGTAGACGATTTGGTATGAGTAAAAGTAGAAGGAGCAAATGAAAATAATGGTGTGTGAAAAGATAAAATTTAAAAGTCTAATAGTAATGTATGAAAAAATAAAACTTAAAATATTGATATGTGAAAATAGTGATTTGAGACATTAGTTATGTGATTGAATTTGGATGGGTTACGGGCTTATTAATTAAATATTAATTATGAAAATTATTTAAAAAAATATTAATAGATGATATCCAAGTTGTGTCCTAAATGTATTCAGAGATGTGTCTAAATTAAAAAAAATAATTTTTTTAGTTAGACATATTTTGACATGCAAAACACATGTATCATATGGGTGTTCTTATGTGTCTGATACGGACACATGTCTAACACACAAACACGTCTCAATAACAGCGTGTCCATACTTCATAGTTTATTACAAATGAATCTGCTTTGCACCCAAAAAAAAAAAAACTGTTTCTTTGCTGTTGATTTGAGTCCCAAGTTTTATTGACCGAAAATGTAGTTTAATAAATAAAAGCATTGTAGCCAGGTGATTAAAATTGAATTGATAGTTCTACGCTACACTTTGAAATTCTCATTTTTGTAGGAGTTACCTCGTCCACAAGAGCAATTTTCTTTAATCGCGTGTCCGGTAAGACATGGAAAAATGGCATGGCCATGAATACTATGGACTGATGTGTCATTATCATTATCCTTCTAGAAAAAAAATGAAGTCAAGTTGGTTTTGTATAAAACTTTTACTGGTTAATCAATTTTTCATTTTTTGATGTTATGCATTGCGTCCATCTTATGAAGTCAGGATTATTTCTAAAATATATTTTAACCATTAAGCGTATTTTAGGTGCACGCCCATTAATCACCAATATAAAAATTCAATAAAAATTAAAGACTACTTCCCTTCTTGTAAATAAAATAAAATAAAACAAAGGACCACTTCCCTTCTTCACAAATACTGATATAAAAACTACATTTTTCTCTCAGTTGCACTGACGATTTGACGTTATGGAATAATACTCGTCGGTACCATGCCCATTGAACTAAGCCTCTCTGTATTAGTTTGTTTATGATTAGATATTTAATAATTGATAAAAGAAATAAAATGAGATGAGATGAAATAAAATGAAATAAAAATATTATTTTATTATTTAAATATTTTAAGATGAAATGAAATAAAATTATTATTTTATTATTTAAAAAATAGATGAAATAATAAAATTATAACTTTATTTTTTTTAAATTACCCTTATTATAAATATATCAATTTTAGAGTATGAGATTAATGTAATAAAATTTTAATTATAATTATAATAAAAAATATGATTCCATCTTATACTTTCAAATTAAAAAAAATTGATGATTTTTAGTGGGATCCATCCCACTCACTTCCATCACATTTCATTATTTTTTAACATTACAAAATAATGAAACTTATTTCCATCTCATCTCATTCTATTCTATTCCACTCAATCCCATCAATTCAACCATAACATTTCTTTTGATTTATAAAACAAATTACTTGTATACTTTGCGATAGAGATTTACAAGAGAAAAACATTTTAAATAAATATTATTATATTTAAGTCCTCTGTCAATCACTGCCTTTGTGTACCTAAATTATTTTTTATTTCAATAACCATGTCTTACGGAATAAAAATTCTTAAAACGCCGAAAATGAAGGATATTTATAAAACTTCAATAAATTACTCTGAGGTTCAATGTCCTTTTCAGATTATTGACATAGAAGTGCAAATAAGAAAATATGAATTGAAAAACAACTATGTTGCCTTGAATTCTCTGAATTTTTTTCCATGTAATTTAGGGATGTTTAGGCCTAACTGTTAGCAGTTTCTAAAACAACGATTATTATAATTTCTGGTCAGACTTCACTATCGTCTTATTAATCAGGTTTAGGGAGGAAAAGTTAAGTTTGAATTACATTTCTCTCTGTCAATTTTGGTTTATTTTCTAATTTAGTTCATCTTTTTGAAATAGAATATCCTTGAATTCCCATTTATATTAATCTTGTGCTTGAATAAATTAACCTTATGTGTGAAATGAAAGCTGTCACATTATTGATCTTTCTACCAAGATAATAACTACTATTCACATTAAAAAAAAGTACTGATATTTATGTTTTCTTCCAAAATTTGTGTCTATACTCAATTTATGGCAATCGTTGATATATTTCTTTTACATATCCACATATCCACATCTAAATTTTACAGTAGAGTATCTTGTTTTGATAGAAAGAGGTTTAGTGAAGGGGAGACTGTCGTTTTCTAAAATCAGGGCATGTGCCACAAGTCTCAGTAAATATTTACAATGATACTTATGGTCGAACGCAAAAACTATCTGCATTTCATAATTGAATATCGTATCACTAATGTTAATCATAGTATTTGTTTCAGATATTGATCGAGACTTAGGTCGGTATGTTTGGTAAGTAAGAAAGGGATTTATTGGAGACCTACGGATGAGGCAACAACAAGGTCAAGGACACATAGGTAGGTCAGCAGAATGATAGCAAAGTATGATCAATATGAGTGTTTGGGTAAAGATGGAACATGTCCGGTTTAGGTTGTCAAGTCGATTTATATAGATAATTTGAGCACTGACTTCTCGAATACCTACCGTTCAGGCCATTTAATTAGGACTCCCAGCGTTATTTGATTCGTTAGATGCCCAGTCATTAAGGCGTGAAGACGTTTACAACCGTTAGTCATGATGTTGTCGGCTAGCTAGTAACCGTTAGGGGATCATATTAAGTACGTGTTTAGCTAGTCGTTTCCTGTTCAGGCATAGACCGGTTGGATCCTACAAGCAGGACCTCGATCGGGTTGACCCGAATTCTACTGGGCCTGTTATTTCGAAATGAGCCTACCTAACAGATAGCTTGTATGGTTAGCCTGTATAAGTCTATAGTAAGCCTATTATGTCTTAGGTTCGGGACAGTCCAATGTTGAATGTAAGGAGTGATTCGAAAAATGTTATATATTCATTAAATTAAGTTGACTATAAACTAGTTAGAGATTTGTGTTTGGTTTAATTTTATATCAAAATTAATTAGTAATTATATTTTATGTTTTTATTGAACTTGAAAGTTACTATTTTTAGTTTGGCACCCCCTGCCATGACAAATGCATGAATTTAGTTCAAATCTCTAGATTTTCTATTAGTGAGTTATTTATTAGTCACTTGTATTTTTTATTGATTTTGAGAGTATGCTCAGACCTTGAATTGGGGTTGCTATCCCCTCACACTAGATTTTTTTTTAAATTACTCTTTTTACATTAGTTAACTTTGCCAACGATCAAATTGTGGCAATTAAAGGGAGAAAAATAAATATTTTTTCAGAGGAGGATTATGGAGGAAGAAATCTGGGAAATACAAGAGAGTGCTAATGATATGTGAGATAAGATGGCTGAAGGAATTAGAAAAGTAGCAAAAGAGACACTTGGTGAATCAAGAGGCTTCGGACTCAAGGATAAAGAATCTTGGTGGGGGGACACAAGTGTACAAGATAATGTTAAAGTTAAAAGGGAATGTTATAAAGCTTGGCACGTATGTAAAAATGATGAAAATTGAAAAAAATATAAGACAGCTAAAAAAGATACTAAGAAGGCGGTGAGCGAGGCGAAAACTAAAGCGTTCAACGGGTTATATCAATCGTTGGGCACCAAAGATGGAGAAAAGAATATCTACAGGCTTGCTAAAAGTAGGGAAAGGAAGACAAGAGACTTGGATCAAGTGAAATGCATTAAGGATGAAGAGGGTAAAGTCTTGGTTATGAAACAAGACATTAAGGATCGATGGAAGAGTTATTTTCACAAGTTATTTAATGAGGAACTTGGGACATTAGGGGACTCGGACATTCTAAACACTAAAGAGGAGGACCAAAATAAAACCTTTTATCGTAGAATCAGGGAGTTTGAGGTAAAAGAAGCTTTGAAGATGATGGATAATGGAAAAGCGGTCAGACTGGATAATATATCTATTGAGGTATGGAAGTGCCTAGGAGAGAAAGGTATAAGTTGGATCACAAAGCTGTTTAACGAGATAATAAAGTCTAAGAAAATACTAAACGAATGGAGGAGAAGCACTTTAATCCCTATTTATAAGAATAAGGGAGATATACAAAACTGTGCAAATTACAGAAGAATTAAGCTCATGAGTCATACCATGAAGTTATAAGAAAGAGTAATTGAACGAAGATTAAGACAAAAGACTTATATTTCAAAGAATCAATTTGATTTTATGCCTGGGAGGTCAACCATGGAAGTAATCTATCTTCTACGAAGATTAATGGAGAGATATCGGAGGAAGCAAAAAGACCTACACATGATTTTCATTGATCTGGAAAAAGCCTACGATAGGGTACCGAGAGAGGTCCTGTGGAAGGCTTTGGAGAAGAAAGGAGTTCGTATCGCCTATATTCGAGCAATCCAAGTTATGTATGATGGGACTAAAACTAGTGTGAGAACACAGGGTGGGGCCACAGAAGATTTCCCTATAACTATAGAATTGCACCAAGGGTCAGCTTTGAATCCATATCTTTTTACCTTGGTCTTGGATGTGCTTACTACGCATATCCAAGAGCCGGTGCCAAAATGCATGCTTTTTGCAGATGATATAGTCTTAGTTGGAGAGTTGAGAGAGGAAACAAATGTGAAGTTAAAGCTATGGAGACGAACTCTGGAAGAACATGACCTTCGTCTAAATAGAAGTAAGACGGAGTATATGGAATATAAGGTCAGTAAGAGACGTGTTAATGCTAACTTAGCAGTGAAAGTTGGAGATCATATAATACCACAAGTCACACAATTTAGGTACCTTGGATCTATCATACAAAATGATGGAGAGATAGAGGGAGATGTAAACCATAGGATTCAAGCTGGATGGATGAAATGGAAGAGTGTTTCAGGAGTTATTTGTGATAGAAAAGTGCCTCTCAAACTTAAGGGTAAATTTTACCGCACAGCTATAAGGCTCGCGATGTTGTATGGTACTGAATGTTGGGCGGTAAAAAGTCAACAAGAGCATAAAATCAGTATTACAGAGATGAGGATGTTGCGTTAGATGTATGGCCATACAAGACAAGATAAGATTAGGAATGAATGCATTAGAGAGAAAGTAGGAGTAACACCTATTGTGAAAAAGATGGAAGAATCTCGCCTTAGGTGGTTTGGACACGTAAGGAGAAGACCCTTAGAAGCCCCTGTAAGAAGAGTAGATCAGGTAGATAATAGTCCAATAGTTAGAAGTAGAGGAAGACCAAGAAAAACTATAGGTGAAACGATTAAAAAAGATTTAGATCTGAATAACATATCTGAAGACTTGGTTTATGACAGGACACAATAGCGTCGTTTGATCCATGTAGCCGACTCCACCTAGTGGGAAAAGACTTGGTTGTTGTTGTTGTTGTTTTTGTACTCTTTTTACATTAGTTATATGTCTTTATATAGATTAAGTTGTGTCTCCTAATAATTGCTCGTAGATAAATCAATTTGATATAAAATTATAATGCTGAAAATAATCTAAATTAAAAATGTACAAGTAACTAAAAGCCAGACACCGATAATTTTGAAATATTATTATTGTAAGTTTGTCACAGTACCATGTATATGAGTCAAGTCTTAAAAGATAATTTCAAAAAAAAAGTAGTCAATGAACTGATTAAGCATACCTCATATTACTACAGAAAATTAATATAATCTTAATAACACTCAATTTCAAATATTGTCCAATCAATAACATCTCTTCTTCTTCGGTTCTTTGGGTTGGTAGCTGAGCTATTCATCGTTAAATAAACTAATATAAATGCATAAAAAAATTGGTTAAGTAGTGGAAGTAAGAATGATAAATTAAAGAGAGAGAAAATTCTCACATATACTTCATTAAAAAATCAAGGATCATCTTGCCCCCGCCCACCCCCGTCTAGATACGTCCCTAATAGTTTGGTCACGAACAAACAACCTTAATATAAATGTTTAATAGATTCTTAGGATATTGGAATTTATATTAATTAAAACTCATAAATGAAAAATCAATTATCACTATGAAAAATTATTTAAAAACATGAAAAGGATTAGATATATGATTTCAACCCTTTGCATTGAAATAATTGATGTCGTATAATAATTCTATGTTCCAGCATGTTTCTTACACGTATTTGATAACTTTTACTAATTTTATGAGAAGTTCAAATAAGATATACACCTAGTAGGCCTAAAGTCAAAAGACAAGGTGGTTGTAATTTGTTTTTACCTCTGATTAACCAATGACACTTCTTCAAAGTTGATACCTAGAATCTTCATTTGGAAATATCCCACGATCTAATCAGTTTTGGGCTTTTCGCCAAGGCCTCATGATTAATTGCTAAAGAAGTTTTTACGGCATTTTCCTTTTTTTTTAAATTGTAGTATTGGTAATATTTGGAATTTTCGTATCTGGATTTTTCATCTGAGTTTGAGGTAAAGTTTTATATAGATTAGCTAATATAACTTATTTCTTTCTTCTGTTTTTTGGGTATAAATATAACTTATTTGTGTTATTTCTACTACTATAAAGATAACTTTTCGAAAACTTGTTCATTTTTTTATTTGTTTACTCAAAAAACTCAAAATATTCTTTTTTTCCTAATTATTTGACAAATTAAAAAATATATGAGACGAACTTTTTATTTACAATTAAAATTTAAATAATGTAACAAAAAGTATATTAAAATTAATAGCAATACTTATTACATTCTATATAGAAACGGGATCTTCAAACAATGTTTAAATATTATTAATTTAACATGTGTTCAATTTTACTTAATGTGATAATTCATGATTAATTAAGTTTAAAGTTTTGCTATATTCTCTTAAAAGTTATTCTTAATAATTTTTCTAATACTAAATAAAGAAAATATTTAATAAAAAAATAAATATATTTAATGTTTTAAAAATATAAAAAATATTTAATATTTTTTATTTAATAATTAAGATGATTAGTAAAAAGATTGTGTAAGAAGATTTAGAATTATTTTTAAGTTTATATGCGCACAATCAATAAGGATAGATCACATTAATTAAATTAGTCAATGTTTGATTTCTATCAGAATTCATCGTTAATGGATTTTCTATAAGTATTTATGTAAGTTCTCATTAAACTTAGAAGTCTACCCCAATTTTGGGATAGATGCAACCACTCTTAACCCTAAATTTCCCATATATATTATAAAAAATAATAACTAAGTTTACATGCATACTTTTATTCGTAATAAAATAGTATTAATAATTAAACAAATGTAGTACTATAGCTATGACAGTTATATGTTTTCCTATTTTTAAATACCACTATTTTCAAATAAAAACAACAAATTAAATAATAAGTTGTTTGATCTGCCTTAATATGGTTGAATTGGGGTTCTGTTCTTATTCTGTTATAATTGAAGAGTTGGAAAACTGATTTGCTTACTAGTTGAGTTTGTGAGTTGTGTTTTTAGTAGAATTTTATGATGCGTGCATGCTTAAGTAACTTTTCTGTATGTTGATTTATTTGAGGCACCGAATCCTATTGTGATTTTGAAATGAATTTGAGAAAGCTTCGGTTTCTATTTGCTTTCCCTATGAGTTGTGATGTTGCTTTCCTAATGTGTCAAGAAAAAACATGATGAACTATTGTCTAACTCAATGACTGTAGGTGGTTAATTCTATTAAGTATAAATTAATAGAGCCCTGTTTCTATTTTTTGTTTGTTTGTAGTTAGATATGGATTTTTGAGTGTTGTTTTGTTTGTTGTTGAAAATCTCAGACCTAAAGTTTTCAAGCATGAGAATTTTAAAATTAAGATTTTGTCAATCAAGGATCTGTTTGGTTTAATTATGAGTCTTGTCTACATGCTTATGGTTAGATATTTTAATTTGTATTTTGATTGGGTAATTCTGGATTTGTGAAATTATTAAGGATTATAATATACTACTCAAATGATGTTAAATTTTTACAGATTTGTGATTCAATTAAGGCATTTATTTCTTAATAATATATTATATGCAATGTTGTATAGCCACAATTAAGCCATTTATTTCTTAATAATATATTATCTGCAGTGTTGTATAGCCATAATTAATGCTATGTTTGGAGAATCTCAACATAATTTTATCTTTCTTGTAGGTACCAGATGAAGGTAATGGAGTTCTATCGCCTAATGACCCAAAAAGATCATGTAATGGAAGTAACACTCATCAATCAGTGGATATTTTGAGTCCTCATTAATTAATTTACTAATTGTTGCTAAATGAAATACTATTTAAGATGTTATTTCTCAAAACTTTAATGATTTATAACTTGCAGTTATTGAGTTAATGTACTCATATTAAATTTGATATTTGGTTAATTAAATTAATGAATATTTCTTTTTAAATTTCATTAAGCAAAATTATTATATTTATATTTGTGGGTTTTGACAAATAAGAATTATTATAATAAACATGAAAAATAGTTTGCATTGTGTCAGCCATGGTGGATTTATATCATCACCATTTAGCGCTTAACCGCCACAATCATTGAAGTAAACTGTGTATTGTTATGTAAATTATGATAGTTTAGTACTGTAATTTTTTATATAAATTATGGCAGTTTAAAACTGTCGTAATTCGTTGTAAATTATAATGGTTTAAACCATTGTTTTATACAAAATTAACCTGTAATTTTTAGGTGGATTACGGGAATCCTAAACTGACATAATTCACTGTAAATTATGGCAGTTTAAATCTTTGTTTTATACACAATTAAATCATAATTTTTTAGGTGAATTATGGTAGTCTTTAAGCACCATAATTGTCATTTTATGCACAATTAAACGATCATTTTATACATGATAAAATTATGACAGTTGTTATGATAGTTAATGAGAAATTACCATATTATACCGAATAGCGAAGATAATTACGTTAATTTTAAAAATCACTATTATGGTGAAAAATAACAATTAAAATTGTCATAATATACAATAAATAACTGTCATAATTTACACTTATTTTTTAGTGAAATAATATTTGACTACGTTATTTTTCTATCCATTCCCTTGCTTTTGTTCTCCGATTTAATGTTCCCGTCAAAATCAGGGTGGCGGGCCTGAGAGAATTGTAAGAGCAGATGTAACTATAGGATATCTGGACTAACTTGTTAGAGTAGTATTACGATATAACCCAGCATTTATGAAATAGTTACCCGATGGAACTTCTGTAATTTCTTCAGCAATTACCCTATAATCTCTTATATTTTTACCAGGAGAGTCAGAAACAGTTGGCTTGCAAGAAGCGATATTTTACAATTTATTATTTATATACTTTATTAGAAGAAGCAAAATTTTTTTTATGGGTACAAGAAGCAAATACTTTTTTTTAGATTATTTCCTAGTGCATGTTTGGTAAAATTAATTATTTGGTATAACAACTTTTTATACTAAAAATGTAATTTTTGTTCTAAAATCAACATGTTTGGGTTGTTATTATTGTTTTTTTTTTTGGGTGCAGTTTGGGTTGTTAGATTAAAAGCTCTTGATTAAGTTTTTACACAAAAATAGTTTTTTAAAATTATAATTTCAAGTTTTTTTTATTTTTGATTATTTCACAATCTAACAAATGATATTATAAATCATGTCATGCTTATTTTGATAATTTGTTATGTAAAAGCAATTTTTTTATATAATCTAAACCAAACATATATGATCTTAAAATTACTTTTTAATTAAATTATTCAAACATAAAATAAGTTTTATTATAATTATTTTTAAAAATAATTATACATATAATTGATTATTAAATAAGAGCATTGCTAGTGATAGCGTGGAGCTCTGTAGCCCAAGTTATCATGAATTTAACAAAATAAAGGCATGATTTGCATGAGCAATTAAATCAAGTATAACACAGTTTAACCTTTTTTTAAAAAACCTTTCTAACAATATACAAGCATATCCATGTCTTTGTTTATTGGGCACTCTAATTTTTTCTATTAAATAATTTTTTTTAACTAATCCAAATAAATGCACATCTAATTGGATGTAATAATGGTCTGATCCGAATTTTTTTTGTGGTGAAGAAATTTGTACTTTTTTTAGCACAACTTAGTTTTGATGTACTGTTATTATTAAAAAAAATAATGCTTACATCTATTGAAGTGTTGTCATACCATATCATTTAATAATTTTAATATCTTATATAATTGTTAACATATTCAAATTCATTAAATGATGTGTCCATACAAAATTGAATGGCAATACAAAAAATTTTACACTAACAATATATCAGAATTAAACTCTTCTTAGTATTCTCTTTTCTAAGCATATTAAAACATTGAATTGAATATTGAGCAACACTGATATAAAGGGAAATTAAAATAAAAATAAAGGGATAATCTATGAT
Organism: Ormosia semicastrata; assembly: GCA_029884595.1. NCBI lineage: Eukaryota > Viridiplantae > Streptophyta > Magnoliopsida > Fabales > Fabaceae > Ormosia > Ormosia semicastrata. The sequence goes on along the minus strand of JAQQTO010000046.1, from coordinate 5,918,583 downwards.
TATTGATTAACCAAGAAAAAACTGATGTTCACGAATGAACATACAATTAAGACAATAGCAAACTAGAGAGATTTGACAGACATCATTTAAAAAAGGTAAGATTAAAGGACAACAAATTACGAATAATACTACTAAATAATTCCAATTACTATGAAATTTAATTGAATTATTTTATTGTTCCATGTCGAAATATGAAACCCTAAAAAAAGTCAACTTGCAGGGGGGAAAAACCAGTTAGGTGAGTGAGACCAAATCTCAACAAGCTGTAAAATCAAATTGCTTGAAATGGCAAATTATGTATTCTTTTATATGTGGCAGATATTAAGATTAAACATGTATAATGTAATTCAAGACATTGGCATCGTCAAATGGATGGTATTTTCGATTATGTCGTGAAGTAAGCTTCTGGTTTGCACGTCTCAAGTATCAACATTCTGTGGTCAAGCTGATAGCTCCTAACGTTGAACTTAGCCTATGTATTTGGGCTAGAATGATGCACATTATAAATAATTGATTATCGATTTGGTCCAAAAAACACTTTTTTTTTAAAGACGTACGTAATATGCTATACAACTACATTATCCGAGTGCGACTGATTCCATAAACATGTCACAGAAACTTCATATATACAAACAAAGGATTTCGTTTTTTTTTTTTAAAGTAAAGAAAGAAACACAAATCTGCTCTACTACTTGTTTTCTTGGGTTAACACATAAAAAAAAAAAAAACATGTGTCTGGTTGATGCATTCATAAATTCCAAAGATAAGATGCCTTGACAAAATTGGTGAGAAAACTAGCTAGTGGGAGCTGTCCCTTTACAGTGTGGCTTTGCAAGCTAAGGCACCGAAAGAGATGGAGAGAGAGAGACCAAAGCCAGCATTTGTAATGGTAATGCAAACCAAAACAAGAATATGCGTTTGCTACGCAGCCAGAATATATATATGACCGTCATCTCTGATTTCTTTGTGGACAAGGTTTATGGCCCCAAAAATTCGACGTGAAAGTCATCCCAAAATGCTAATTTGCTTCTAACATTTCTTCTCCTTGTGTTGCCATCTGATTAGAATTAGCATTTTACAAATCCCAATTGAGACAGGACAGCTAACTATTCGAGCCCACATTCAGATGACCATTTTATCGTCCTCTAATTCGGTGGAAGTGGAACCTACAAAACCGTGTATGATAAGGAATTCGATTTTTTCTTTTCTGGTTTTGTGCCCGAATTTCAAACCCATATCTTCATAATGTTCTTGCTAATCAGGATACATATTTTCTCTATGTTGTTAAATGTGCGTTTAATTTTCCAAAACATTTATTTATTTGTTTATTTTGGAAATTACGTTTTGTAAAAGATGAGATTGTGAGTTGTCCCAGCATGCCATAGGTGCCACTTAGGGTAAAGATGACCTTTTCTTTAGTATATAAAAGTCTACGAAAATGACAGATTATTTCATTTCAAAATTAAGACATACCACAAATTTTAGTGCATGTTTGGTTTGAATTAGATTAGTTTTTTTTTTGGAAAAAAAGTTGTTTGGACAGTATTTAATCATGTTTGACAAAATTAATTTTAACTTTTATACGAAATTTAATATAAAATAAAAAATTTTAAAACTAACTTTTATAATACTGAATATTAAAACTTATGATTTTATTTTATAGATTATTCATTACACTTTGATATGTAAATATCATTTTGTCCTCAATCAAATAATTTTTTAATAATTCTATACCTATTTTAATAATTTAATGCATAAAAATGAATCTTTTTTATATCTTTCAAACGAATCGAGTTAGTTTAAAATTATTTTTCAATTAATGCATCTAAACATAAAAATGAATTGATTATAATCGATTATAACAAAAAAATTTATACAATAATCGATTCTTAAGTATAATCAAATTTTCACAACTTTTCCAAACACACACTTAATTAAAAATTATCCTTCCAAGTACTAATATTTAATTATTTATACATAATTTATCAATAAATAACTATCAATAAGAAACCAACAAAAATAATCTGAGTCGTCGTACTTAGATGTTACCAATCAATTAAACTAGTCATCATTGCTATTTTTGTTTTGAAGAGTCCTAATTTTTATATATTATTTTCATTATACCTTTCTTATATTATTATTTTTGAAAATTAAAATAAAAATATATACTTTTTTATACATACTTTCTCTCTTCTTTTCTATCAAAATAAGTAAAATATAAAATGGTATAAAAAAATAATATATTATAAACATTTTTCTTTTTCGAAATATGAACATGAATATAAAGTACTTCTTTTATTATTTCGTTTGTCGTTTAATATTACGCCACTCCCAGGACTAAACGGCAGAAGAAGAACATTTGTCACAAGAAGTAACCACTACTCGATGAATCAAAGCATAAAAAAGCCTGAGCGCTGGACTCCAAAACTCTCACGCTGCTAATACTTTTGAATAATAATTTCTGTAGCCTTGATTACGCAATCGCTTTGATTAATTTGTTTACTTTTCATATTTGTTTTTAGTAGTAGATTAATAGGATTGTAGGTCTTGACCGTTTATGGTAATGATCTATACTCTATGTATCTTCTATGTTAATTGGATTAAGGGTGTAAATAAATTAAGTTATTAATAAAATTTAAATTTGATTTGTTAAATATTTAATTAAGTGTATTTGTTTAATTAAATGAATAAATTTAAACTTAAATTTAAGATTAATTATATAAATGAACTAAATTTAATTTTTATAAATTTATATATATATATATTAAAAAATAATTTTACATAGAAAATTGTATAAATAATAACAATTTATATATTATTATTAGTTAATAAATTTTAATTTTATTTAGAAGATTGTAATTATAAATATTGTTATTTATCACTTTGCCTAACTCCAAATCTTAAGAATTTGTTATGCTCTTTTTTATGTTTATTTCATCTTCTAGTATAAAGATGTATATTAAATACTGCGTTAATAAGTTTAGAAATATGTCAAAAGACAATTTTGATAAAAGAGATTAAAGTAATCAAGTTAAATAAGTTAAACTCAAATTATATATTTTTTAAATAAATTAAATTCAAACTTTAAATTTAATTCATTTATTTAAATAAATAAATCTTGAATAACATACTTTTTTTATAAGTCAAAACTAAACTTTAAATACTCAGTTTGACTTAATTTATTTACCCCGTTATTTTAGGTCCAATGTCAAGTATGTAAAGATATAATACTGAATAAAATGATGCCTCGTCTGTGTAACATGAGTCAAATGATTTTTATCTTTAGGGAAATAAAGCCTATATTGAAAATCAAGTCAATTTTTAACTACCATTTTATATTTTTGGGTACAGAAAATAAGCTAATTAAAAACCGAAGCTGGAAAACACATCATTTAGTGAAATCACCCTTCAATTACTTATCCACGAATAGAAATGAAAAACAAGAACCGTATTTAACATTTTGTCTTGAAATTTTGTCTTCCTCTTCACTTTTCATTAATGAATAAATTTTATCTATAAAAAACAAAACTCCTAACAAACTATTTATTCTCACACCTAGCAACAACAACCGTAATATTAACATTAATTTTGCCAATCTATGTATTCTGACCCGACACTGACAATAAGGAGAGTAATATATATATATATATATATATATATATATATATATATATATATATATATATATAAAAATAGTGAGAAAAGATAAATTTATACTAATATAAGTCAAAATTATTTTTAAACTATTGAATAATTTTTATTAAATATTTTTTTATTGAATTTATCATTGAATTAAAAGTTTTTATCATATAAATTATATTTATAAAATTTTACATTAATCTAAATTTATTTAGTACTTTATTAATATATGTTAAGATTAACGTAATATATATTTTTAAAATATATAAAAATAAGAATTATTTGATTACTTTCTTATTAATATTTAATATTCTTAAAATTTGACATAAAATAATTAAAATATTAAATAATTATAATTTAATAATTAGATAAAAAAATTATATTTTATAAAAAATAATTAAATAATTAAATATATTAAGTCTGATATAATTTAATCTCTCTCCATATATATATATATATATAACGTAATCCCTATATATATATATGTGAAGAATGTAAATGTCTCTCTTCACGCGAGATGAGAATACAGAACGCTTTTCTCTTGCTCGAAGCCTCTGCCTTTCCTGCACGTGCTCTTCGTCAACATTGACAAAATATACGATTGTGGTCCACGCGCAGATAAAAGTTATTTTCTTTTCTTTTACATTAAAATTATTGTTCTAACTATTTTTTAGATAAAAATTTTTAAATATAAATTATATTACTATAAATTCACTTTTAATTAAATTTAAATTTACAAACTTAAATTAATTCAAACTTAAATTTATAAACCCTAATTCAAACATATATTTATTCTCAAGTGGCGGGTCTGGCACTGGCATTTATGCCTTCCCCAGCTGTTTTTTCTTTTAACCCTTGAAACCCTTAAGCAATGGGTTTTTTATATCATGTATGATTAGGGTACATATTATATTAATATATATATATATATATATATATATATATATATATATAATTTTTAATTAATTATTTAAAATATTAAATATTTTTAATTTTTAATTTTTAATTTCTTAACATATTCTCTTAAAGAACGTGATGCATAAGTTAACAAAATCCTTAATATTTTATCCTTTTGCATTATGAAGTATTAAAAGTTTAGGTTTTGTTAATGTGTGTTTCTAATGTATAAGTTAAAAAAATATTTATTATCGATTATTAATTGATTTTAATTACTTAAAGGAAGAAAGTAATCATTTTTAAATATTAAATATTTTTATTTTAATTCTTTAATATAGAACACAGGTCAACAAAGTCCTAAAAGTTTGATGTATATCAATATTCATTTAATATCATCACCTAAACAACCAAAATCCCTCCATTATTTGAGTGTTTTATGCTAGCCAAGGAGCTTCCTTGAATTTGAGAATACAAGGCATCAAAAGAGATAATGCATCTTTCAAGGTTTTAAAAAGAAAATAATAATGCTTTCTCAGTTCTCGTGTAATAATTAATGATTGAAAAAGGGTTATAATGCTGGCGACTGGCCAGAGGGGGAGGGGAATTAGAGTTTTCTCATTACCAATTTACCTCTAATGTTATCGTCGTCTCACTTTTAGAGGGATGGTTGCAAAGTCTTTCTTTTCTAAATTGGGTTTGCATTTCACACGGGAAAAAAAAAGGGGGTTCCATTTAATACGATATGAGCATGTCTAAGTTGTCCTCAACTGTTTAAATATTTGATTGTCAAATGAAGTTTTAAATGACGAGCAAGATTCAAATAATTCACAAGATAGAATTATTTATTTTCTTAGTTGCATTTTTCAATCTTATATGAGGTTTAAATTCATAAGTATACATATAAAAAAGCATTGCTATTCCTCGATCATTTAAAACTAACAGTAATTAAGAATGAATTTTTTTAACGAGTGCCGACATTTGTTAAGAAATAAAAAATAAAAAAATTTGTAAGTAAAATTTTTTTAACTCTTAATACATTAAATACTCTACTTTTCATGACAAAATTTTTATTTTTAGATTCTTAACAAGTGCCTTTAAAACACTCTTTAAAAAATCATATTAAAAATTCATAAAAAGTTTCTTAAGATTAATGCTCTTCAGCGCATTTAGCATTTATTTGTACCAAAATACAACTAGAATTAATCACAATCAACTTCATTATTTATGCACTTATTTTTTACATTTATAAGATATAATGATCATAAGTAGTGATTTTAATTACTTATATATTGATCTTTTTTATTACATATAGTGAATTAAAATAAGAATTTATTAAATTTTATACAAAGATCACTATTTATTTTAGACATATTTATCATTTATTAAAATATATTTTTTATCATAAATAAAAAATATAATAATCAATAAGATCATAAGTGTAACTTTTTTCTATTATTTTAATTAAAATTTACTATATCTAAAATACAAATTATCACTTATTTAAAAAGTGTGTCAAACAAATGTAAAAAAATGAGTATAAAAATATATTTTTAACTCAAACATAACTTTCAAATGCAAAATTAAAAAGAAAAAAGAAAAGTTAAACACTACCTATGTGCTGGTTTGACTTTGACATAAGTACAAAAGTACAATACTAGTGATTATAATATGTATACCTCCATCCTTTTCCACATCATCAAATTGTAAGTTAGAAAACAATCATTAAGAATGGAAAAATAAAAACAGTACCAAATAAGCCCATACAAGCTGCAGGTATATGTTGTATCAATAATATAAGAAAAAAAAAATGATTTTATAATTTTTTTAGAAATATAAGTATTGTATATATTTTTTTTAAAAATGTGTAATTAAAAAAAATAAAAATAAAAATAAATATAATAAATAATATTAAATAAAGAATAAAAAAATATATATATACTATAAGAATATCAGAATTAATAATATAAGGTCATTTTTAGCGTCCCAAAAACTTTTACAGAGAGAATAGCATCCCACGCGTTCACTTGCGCGTGGGGGAAGTATTTCTCTACGATCCAAAATCCACACAAGTATTTAAAGCCTGCAGCAGACACCCCATAATGCCATAGCAGTTTACCACTCCACACCACTGTTCTCAACCCAAGTAAGTAATCCACACACACAGTTATTCCTAAACCCATACCAATGACTTGTTCACCTTTCCTCGTTCTTTTTCTCCTTCACATTCTCCTCGCCGCCACGACCATGCCATCTCCGGTGGAAGCCGGCAACGGAGAGTGGCAGCTCCTACAAAAAAGCATCGGCATTGTGGCCATGCACATGCAGCTACTCCACAACGACCGTGTCGTAATTTTCGACCGCACCGACTTTGGCTTATCCAACTTATCCTTACCCAATGGCAGATGCCGCAGCAACCCAAGAGAATTAGCTGTCAAAACGGACTGCACCGCTCACTCCGTTGAGTACGACGTCGCATCCAACACATTCAGGCCATTATTCGTACAAACGAATGTGTGGTGTTCATCCGGTTCAGTAGCGGCCGACGGCACCCTGGTCCAGACCGGTGGGTTCAACGACGGAGACCGTGCAGTGAGGACCTTCAAACCTTGCGCCACGTGTGACTGGCAAGAAGTTGAAGGTAGACTTGCAGCTCGAAGATGGTACGCCACCAATCACATCTTGCCAGATGGACAGCAGATAGTAATCGGAGGCAGAAGGCAATTCAACTACGAGTTTTATCCCAAAAACGACGCCGCAGCAGCTAAGAACTTATACAGTTTACCTTTTCTGGTACAGACCAATGATCCTGGCGCTGAGAACAACCTGTACCCCTTTGTTTTTCTAAACGTGGACGGCAACCTCTTCATCTTCGCCAACAACCGCGCTATCTTATTTGATTACCACAACAACAATGTTGTGAGGACATACCCTAAGATACCAGGTGGAGATCCCAGGAGTTATCCTAGTACCGGCTCCGCGGTGTTGCTGCCGTTGAGGAATTTACAAGCGCCGTCTGTGGAGGCTGAGGTTTTAATTTGCGGTGGAGCGCCGAGAGGATCTTACCAACAGACGCTTAAGGGTCAGTATACCGGAGCCTTGAATACCTGTGCTAGGATTAAAATCACTGACCCGAACCCGAAGTGGGTCATGGAGACCATGCCGGGTCGTAGAGTCATGAGTGACATGGTGATACTCCCCAACGGCAACGTTTTGCTCATCAATGGGGCAGCTGTTGGGACTGCCGGGTGGGAATCGGGGCGGAACCCTGTTTTGAACCCGTTTCTTTATAAACCGAACAATCCGGTCGGGTCTCGGTTCGAGTTGCAAAAGCCGTCCAGCATTCCACGGATGTACCACTCCACTGCCGTTTTGCTTCGCGATGGTCGGGTCCTAGTTGCTGGGAGCAATCCTCACATTGCTTACAATTTCATCAATGTGTTATTTCCAACGGAAATGAGGTTGGAAGCGTTTTCGCCTTCGTATCTGGAGCCTGGCTTCTCTAATGTGCGTCCTAGAATTGTGTCTCCTGCTTCCCAATCCAAACTCAAGTACGCTCAGAAGTTGAAGCTGCGATTCTTGGTGACAGCAACGTTAGCTCAAAATGCGGTGTATATCACAATGCTAGCGCCGCCTTTTACCACGCACTCGTTCTCAATGAATCAGAGGCTGTTGGTGCTGGAGCCAAACCATTTGACCAATCTTGGCAAGTCAGCGTATGAAGTCGAGGTCACCACACCCGGTTCGGCTATTCTTGCACCACCTGGTTTTTATTTACTATTTGTGGTCCACCAAGAAATTCCAAGCCAGGGCATTTGGGTCCAAATACTGTGATTTTAATCTCTCACTCCTCAACATGGCAACCATGTATTCGTTGTTTATTTATGTTTTCTTTTAATTTTTTTTCTGGAATGTCAGTAAACAGATACTTACGAAGACGAGCATTAACTTCATTTGGGAAATTAAACAAAGTGATTTATGGGGAACTTGTAATTTTACAAGAGCGGTTTGTAATTATTGTTTGCAGATTCTTTTCAGTTCTTTGTGGTTTTTTTTCCAACTACTCTCTTTCGTTCTCTACTTATTGCCATGATCTAGCGTTGGTCTCTTCATGCCTAATAAGTCATGATAGGGCACTACTGAATGGAGGACAATTCTTTTATTTTTTTAAGCATAAAATCAGATTATATTTATTTTATTGATTCAATAATTTAGATTTGTTTTCTCGTGATTTAGGTAGAAAACAATGTTGACAACAATCTTTAAGTCCCATTCATGTTTTTACATAAAAAGTATACATGACAAGTTTCTATATAGAACTAACATATATATGCAACACGTACAAATATATTGATTAACCTTACAATACAAGTAGCGCCAATCGTAATTGTTTATTTAGGCGCAAGATGATCAAGCCAATACTGATTCCAGCTAATGCAGCTAAATTAAAGAACCTTGTGTACTTTTTCGGGGAACAAAAATTCTACATTTTCCATTTACTAGGGATTTTTGTTTTCTTTTAGGACAAGGCAATTGCAAGTAAGAAATCGAACTTAATTATGAAGTAATATGTCACTTCAATATGTAGGCTACGATATTCAGTTATCAATATTTCTTGTTATGATTTATTTTGTTGCATGTGAATGTAAAAAAGTCTTTTTAATTAGAATCGTTGAATACATATTTTCATGTCATTAAAATTTTTTATTTTTATAACAATTATTTTAAAATTTATATTATTTTAATAATATGGTAATAGATTATTGATTGAATAATAATGTAAAAAATTTTACAGTAAAAATACATTAAAATTAAATTTATCTTGTTAGATAAAAAAATTCTATTTAATATTTTGAGCCATGTGATAAGAATTTTTTTGTTGTATCTTTTGGTCTTAATATGAATAGCCTTTGACTAAAATAAATTAATCACGATGGGTATTCTTAACTGTTGTTTCCAATATAAACGTAAGCAATGTGATGACATTGATATCTTAAATAAAATAATATATGAAGAAGATCAGCATAGCACCCAAAAGAATAGTGGATAGGAGATAGATAGGGAGCGACCAACTGGATCCAGGAAATTTCCGCGAACCGTAGTGATAAGTGAAAGTGTTGTGTCTTTTTCTTTTTCTATTATCACTGCTTATTTAGCGATAGTATATTAACTTAACGAGGTCTTTTCTTCTGTTCTTTTTTTTTTTTACTGCCATTATTAGTTTGAGTAAATATTACATTTTACATTTAAGATAACTTTGATCAAATCAACTTTAATAAACAAATCTTATAAATTTATAATTTTTTCTTATTTTATAAAATCACACTACACTTTCTTTAAAAATTTAGAAACATTATAATATTTTGTTTTGCTTAAAAACTCGAGTCATGTCAAGGTGCATTTAACTCTTTTTTTTTTCGATTGGATGAAACATACTGCTGAAGTGATATTGTTATTATATGTAGGGGGAAAACGTAATCCGAGACACTATAAATTTTTATGTACATGTTAATAAGAAAATATATCATAGTACACTAAAAATGATATATATTCTGTTGATATATATATATATATATATATATAAAATAATTTATAAGTTATATGATCTCTTTTTAATTAATTTTAATGAAATTATTAATAAGTGTAATATTTTAAAAATTTTAAGATAAGGTGAAAAAATAAAACAAATGTTAAAATTAAAAACATTAAAATAAACTTTTTTTTTTAAAAAATAGTATATTTTTTCTTAATTTTAATATCCAATCAATGAACCCGTTCACCGTTCAATTGCAGGGATGGTAAACCCAATACATCATTAGCACAAACAAGAGCCAATAGATCATTACCAGCATTGAAACGAAAGTAGATTAAAAAAAGAACTAAAGACGTTGTTTTTTTTTTATAACTAACAAAGGTTAAAAACTCAACAAACTATCATAATCAGAGAGGAGTAAGAACTTACACAAACCAAGCATACTATAAGCATAAAGAAGTACAACATAACAAAAAGATTAAAAAAAAAAAACCAAAAGCCACAAGAATCAAGAACAAAACCGCAACACCTTCTATTCTCCAAAACTTTTGTCGTTATAAAACTAAGAAACTATTTTAAGTTTAACTATTCTTCTCTGTTGCACAAAACTAAGGTTCTTAAAGCACTTCTTAGGCAATTGAAACTTGTTCCAAAGGAAGCGCAACTTTCACGGAACATTTTTATCATCACCTCCTTAAGACAAAGCAAGCAAGGAGCCAAAAGCAACCAACACTAAGTATTATAAAAACTATGTTTTTTTAAGAGAGACTTCAAGAACAAAAATAATAACTATAAAATCAACTTTATTAGCATCACAGCAATCTACGGAACAGGCACAACAACATAAAGTTTTCCCAAACATATCTTTAACAGTACCTCCAATGGTAAACTTCCTACATTACTTTTAACCAAACCATCTAAACACTAAAAAAAGACACCCATAAATATGAGAGACCATCTAGTAACATGTTGCTTTATTGACCTGGAACTCTTCCACCTTCTAACATTCTGCAAATTAGACACCAAGAACTCCGATGAAAAAGAAAAGTCAGAACAACAAACCTTCGTCCAAAACCTAAGCCTCATGAATTTAGCCAGGATATAGACCTATTCTTAAATTGGCTCAATTTTATCGAACACCAATCTATTTTTAACTTGTCAAATCATCTAAATAATTACAAAAAATAAAGTCACCCACATCTTTTTCTAAAGACCATTCAACCCAATATGCATCGACGAATCAAAAAACATGTGTGGGTATCCCCCACCGACGTTGCTTTCTCTTCTGCTTATTACTCTCGTTAATATTGTTCGTTCGTTCACAACTGGTGCGCCATATGTGGTAAGGTTTGGTGGGTATTAATGAGAGTATATCTCATATAAAGACATATAATCAGCTAGGGATTAAGCTATTCTAAACTAAGGGGTTAATTATAAAGAGAAAAGTTAAGAGTTATAACCTTCTGAAAAAATGAATGGTTGGAATCATAATAAAAAAACACACTTACACACACATATTTCTCTGATTTTGTTAAAATTATTTCTTTTAATTCTCTCATCAACAATTATAAATCATCATACTTTTTTCTAGTATGAATCTTTTACTTTAAATAAGTCAAATCCATCATATAATCCCTTTTATTGTTATCCATCCAGCAGAGCAAAATGTGACACCAGCAAAATAACCTCAAATTAAGGCTCATTTCTCATGCAGGCCACCCAAGGAACTAGTACCCCTCCTTCAATTTCATTGAGCTTAATGTTACTAGTTACTAATTATTATATATCAACGTCATTATGATCCTCTAAAATCCAGACAAAAATTAGTGAGTAGATTTTTTTAAAACTTTTTTGGTTTGCAACGGAGTCACTAATTATGGTATTACTTTTACATTTTATTTCTTTGTTTCCTTTTTTTATTTTTATTTTTATTTTGAATTGGGCATGTCACGTGCTTCATGAAAGATTTGTATTAAATCGTCTATTAATGATAGCTTGCTGATGGTAAACATTGTACGTAAGCCTTTCAAACGAAGTGTTTTGAATCAATCCTGTTAATTTTTCTCTCAATATTTTTCTTAATACTTTGGAATAAAAACTATTGGGCTGGAGATTTTGAAATATTGAAGCTAAATGTTGCAATGACTTATCGAGATAATCTCGGTTTGGATCTAACGGACTCGGCCCAGCAAGGACCCAAGATTTGTAACGCGTATATAATCCTTGCACTTCATAGACTAGGGTTTAAATTCATGTAATCTATAAGTTGATTAAAAAAAATCATGTAATCTATATCTATGTAGGTAGCAGATTTGATAACTTTTTGTATTACAAACTGCTCCAGCGCTCCTTCTTCCTTAATTATGTTATTAGTTTTACAAACTCCAAGCCATCAAGCACGGCCTCCTACTTGTTTGGGAGCAGGGACACTACAAAGTCATCTGTGAATCCGATTCATTAGATGCCTTGAAGCTTCTTCACAGTGCTACACCTACGTATCATCCATACTACTGCCTCCTTCAACAGATCAAGGACTTGATGAACCAACCATGGGAATTGAACATGGTTTAAACTCTCCGTGAGGGTAACAACTGCATGCGCTGATTTATTGGCCAAGATGGGATCATCTTCTATTGATCGTCTTGACATTTTTGCCACTCCTCCAGCTCGTTTGAGTACTCTCTTGTTGGCTGATTCCGTGGGAGTCCTGTTTGCAAGACATTAGTCTCATCATTTTTTCTTTCTTTATCTACTGCAACAACAAAAAAAGTATATAGTGGCCACAAATTTCTAAGTTCATGTCAGAATTTCTAAAGTTAAAAAAAAAAAATCTATTTATGAGTGATCAGAAGTGCTTGTACTGAACCTAGGAAGGCAATAGTAGTCTCCATGGAGTGTTGAAATACATAGAATAAGTTAATAAATATTAACTCAAAATACCAAAAAAAAAAAAAGAGATTAGCTTAATTCGTAAGATCAAATTGCGTCGACTCAAAAGTTTTGGGTTTAATTTTTGTTGACTATTTTTCATTGACAGGTGATCAATAAATATTATACCGTAAACACTCATAAAATCTTAATTTTGACATCTCACCTTGAAATAAAGGTAACCTCTCTTTTCTTAAACTTTTACCCCAAAAAATTTTGTATAATAAGCTTGAAACATCTACTTATGTCAAACATTTGCGAAGTAATATGATATCTTCACTAAGGCTTTGTTCGATACGATGGATGGAAAAGAAAAGACAACACAATATAATAGAAAATAAAAGAAATGAACAGAGAAGTATAAGAGTTATCTTTTATTTTGTTTGGTATCATTAGACGTGGAAATGTGTCAACTAAGTCAGGTCATGTATTAAATTGGTCTGAGTTATTTTTCAAATATAAGGTTTGAATTTAGTTTATTTACATGATATAGGTTATTTTTTAATATCTGATATGACTTTTTTAAAAATTTGACTTGACTTAAAAAATTTTTTAAAGATATACTTTTGTAATAAAACTTTTAAATAAGTTAACAACTTTTTATGTAGGCAAACAGGTTTAGATTTTAAAAAAATTATATTATTTATAAAATTAATTATATCATATAAATATTAAAATATCATAATATATATAAAGTAATAATATATAATTAAATAGTTTTTCTTGAGGCCTAAACTTAATCCATTTAATTAAATAAATTTTTTAAAAAAATTGATTTGACCTTTTTGTTTTAATAGATTATGTTAGATCATATCCTTCCAATAAGCACTGATCTATTTCTATCTCTAGGTATCATCAATGAAAAAGAAGAAAATGTATATAAATAAATGTTAAACTATTGTATTATCCTTCATTTAATAAAATAACCAAAGTGCATAAAGTAGGGAAAAAATTATTTCCTTCCCAATCAGTGACGGAGCTAGCTCCGAAGGTTAGGAGGAGCACTAATAATTTTTTTTAATGTTATCTTTATCATTTGGATGATAGATAAAATTTTAAAATGTAAACCAAATTTGTCAAAAAAAATTAAGTTTATCTCGATTCTAAATACTTTAATTAAGAGAAATTTTGGTATTTATAAAGAGAAATTACTTTCTTTTAACAAATTTATTTATATTGATATACCTTATTAAAAATATTATAATTAGTATCATATTGTTTCATCAATTTATCTAAATAATTATGACTATAACACTTAAATTGTTTAATAAAACTATATTACATAAGCTTAAATTCTAAATATTAATAAACCAAAATCATGAAAGTAATAATTAAAAGCACTAATGAATGAAAACAATAGATGCAAACAAAAAGAACAACAATTACACAACAAATCAGAAAGCTCTACTACTTTTTTACAATATAAATAGAATTAAGCTAAAAGAAAGACTTTGATTAATTGAAAAAAAAGAAAGCAAGAGAGGTAATATATATTTTATTTTCAAGGATGCTAAAGTTTTTTTAATTTCTATAATAATTTTTCTTTTAAATAAGGGGACTCACTTGAACGTAGCTCTACCAGTGTTCCCAATCCCTCCAGAAAGGGGTGGAAGAAATAATGTAGGTCCAATGGAAAGTAAAGGAAAATGAATCATTTCCTTTCTATCCTTAAGGTGATAACAAACAAGAGAAGAAGGATCTCATCCTTTATTTTGAATCCTAAAATGTCATATTAAACAAAGCCTTAGTTCGTGATATGAATTTAGAACTAATGTTTTTAAAAATTGAATTGGAAATTAAATCGATAAGACCATTGTATCATTATGTGATTGATTCAATGGCTAAATTTTTAATTATATTGTAATCAAATTATAATTAAATCAAATATTTAATCAAATAAAAAGCATAATCGATTTATGGTTAAACCGAATAATTCAGTCTGATTTTTTAAACACAGTTTAATAAAAAATAAATTTTCAAAAGTGATTTTCACAAGCTTGTTAAAGTTATTTGGACGGATTAAAACAAGTAGATAACTCTCAACTAATACAGCACACACAAATCTCAAGAATCCAGATTCCAGAGTACGCACACAAAGAGAATAACTTGAATTCAAAATTAAATTAAAATGGAAATACAAATTTATATATCACAATTCAGTCACTCAATTATGTATGAGCGAGTCTGCCGGACTCAAGTCCATGCTAATTATCACGGACCCCAGTCTACGGTGAATATTTATAAGAAAAATAATTATCTTACACTTTTTTAAAGGTGTAAGTACTATATACTTTTGTTAAGAGTCAATTAAAAGAAAAAAATAAAAAAATAAGTATAATAAATAATATTAGATGAAATATAAAAAATATATATATACTATTTGTGATAAAAATATAAAAATTATATTTATAAATGCGGCACATACACTTTTTAAGTTTTGTATATTATATATAAAGACCTATATTGTAGTTGAATTTTCTAGTAGTATATATGTTTTATGTGTAATTCTAGTCGTATATATGTTTTATTTGGACGGATTAAAACAAGTAGATAACTCTCAACTAATACAGCACACACAAATCTCAAGAATCCAATTCCAGAGTACGCACACAAAGAGAATAACTTGAATTCAAAATTAAATTAAAATGGAAATACAAATTTATATATCACAATTCAGTCACTCAATTATGTATGAGCGAGTCCGCCTGACTCAAGTCCATGCTAATTATCACGGACCCCAGTATACGGTCAATATTGATAAGGAAAATAATTATTTTATATTTTTTTTAGAAGTGTAAGTATTATATATATCTTTTTTTAATGATATATAATTAAGAAAAAAAAGTGATAAAAAAAATAAATATAATGAATGGTATTAGATGTAAGTGTGAAAAGATTATATATTATTTGTGATAAGAATATAAGAGTTGTATTTATAAATGCGTACACTTTTTTAAGTTTTGTATATTATATATAAAGACCTATATTGTAGTTGAATTTTCTAATAGTATATATGTTTTATGTGTAAATTAAATGATAGCATAATTTTTAAAAATAAAATAGTGTTTTGGACTGTGATTTGAACCACGTTTAATGGATCAATTGGCAAGTGTTTTACCAAAGTTTGTCATGAATATTTTAGTTAAGTACTGGTGACACGTTATCAAGACCTTGATATCACATATGTTGAACCATGACATTAGGTAATTGCATCATGATCACAAAATTTAGGCAGTGAATAAATTTTAAAATATTCATAATTCCTAATCACGATCTTACAAAATTATAATGCTCATAATCACTTTTAATTGCAATATCAGTATTCTGATCTTATAGGAATTTTCTGCTATAATTAAGGAAGATGAAACCTTAATAACATTATAAGTATTAGACTTATTCACATTATACAAATAACTTATTATTTATTACATAAACATAAACTCTTCTTATACATAGCCTGATTTAAGCATTAAAATCTTTTTATAGATACTAATTCCCTCGTTTTAACACACTTTATTATTAAGGAAAAAATCATCAAAACGTATCTATCTAGATACAGCTCAATATCCATTACTGAACATTGACACTGGTTATGAAAAATTCATAAACTTTTATTCTCACGTAACTATAATGAACACGCAACAGAACTCTAAGAGAGGAGAGGTTTCCTTTTGACTTTGAAGTTTTCTTTTATTTATTTATTTGGTGTTTAATTGGGTTTTTTTTTATTACAATGGGGGTCCTTTTTTCAATAAGAATAAGTGTAGGAGTTGATCCTCCTAGTTCTATGTACAAGAAAAGAACACCTCCAAACTGATTGCATCATTAAACATTTAAATGGCCGTGCGGTTTAAATATCTGTTTATCGGTTAGAATAGAAAGCGCACACAGCAAACGCTTACCTGGTTCACCTCATTATGCTTTGTTTGGCATCTTATATTAAGTTTTATAAAATAAGTTAATATAATATATTATGATCTTATTAATTATTTAACGTAAGTATAGTATAAATTTATTTATTAAATTTTTCTTATACATTAAAATAATAAATAATTTAATCAAATCTTGAAAATAAAATTAAGTTTGATTAAGTTTTAATATATAGATTTGTTTTAATTTTTTTTTATTACAACTCCAAGTACTCTCATACCCCAAACTCCATCATATCAAGCCTTATATAGTCAAATTTTATACTTTTAAACCTTATATTATTAGGTCTAATATTATTAAGCTTTGTGTGTACCAAACAACCCTAAAAGTTATAATTAGCAAACAACCATTCATGAGTCATGATTGTAAATATTTTCTCTCTACACATATTTTATCTATTGTTAATTCTTTTTTATTGGATTCAGGAGTGGAATGCGTGTACCAAAATCTTTCATTTTATGAACACCTGCAATTGATTTCACCTTAAGCAATAATCATATATTTATTAAAGCATTTTAATGGATTGCACTCTTGGCACATGCATGCATAGCCACTATTGAGATAGTTAAAAAGGAAATAAGAATATATTAGGGAAAATATCATATCCTTTTTTAGTAATGAAAATCTATATAGAAAAACCTTTCTAATTGGAGAAAAAAAATATAAAGAAAATATAGCTGAGAAAATGAATCAAATTGGGCTGAATTATACCTCAACTCACTTTAAGAGGTTAGGTTAGACTCAGTAAGAAATTGATCCCTTTTTTTTTATAGCTCAACTCATCTTAAGTTCAAAAGTTATTTGAGCTCAATGAACTAATATTGAACTTTTGCTTAGAGGTGAAGCCAAGACACTAGGCCCATAAAGAGAAATTTGGTTTGGAAATAAGTGTGAAATTCTCCCTAGTTTGGCCAAATAAGGTGTCACCTTATTTATATTTGCTCCATAGAGTGGTGGAGTGTGGATATCTAGCCAAGTGTATGGTGGGATGAAATTTTAGAATATTTTCACATTTAACTTCTAAAATATTTATATTTATAAAAATTATGAGTATATCTTAAGAAATTGTGAAATTCTCCCTATCTACAAGTACAAGTATTTTCTATAATTTATTTAGAGTCTAATTATTTTATTCAATACTCTATACTATTCTTAAATCCTCGTGTCTAAAAATACTTTAAAATTTAATTTTCTCGCATACGTGCCCATATAGCCTGTCTTTTTTAAAAATTAAAAAAAAATTGTGCCAATACAAGTGAAAAATCAAGAACATGATAAATACTAATATTCTAATTTATCTAATAGGTGTTAGTGCATTTATTTACCATAAACAAACAATTTTTTTTCATATATTTTATTATAAAATAATGTAGTCAAACAAAAATAAATCAAATGCTCATATATATTAAATTAAAATGTTATTATTTAAAAATAGCTATATATATAATTTAATCAAATGCTCATATAGCCATAATTTTTAAAAATTAAAAAAAATCGATTGCATGTGAAAAATCAAGAATCATTAAATCACTAATATACTAATGTGTAATGCATTAGTTGCACACTACTGAATACTGATAGAGCAAGGCTTTGGTCAATATTTTATTATAAGATAATGTAGAAACAAAATCAAAGGTCTTCGCTATAACTAAAGATAAAATTTATTATTTAAATAAGAACGTTGCTATTTTAATCAAATGCTCATAAAATCAGTGTAGGGTAATTATGAATCTTTAATCGAATGTGGTTTAATCAGTATAACAAACATTTGCTTTACTACTGAATACTGATTCCGTACAGGCTTTAAGGAAGGATTAACAGATTTAATTTCATCTGAAAGTTCAATTTCGCTGAAATAAAGATAATCTAGACACTCAAGAGATAGAACGTTGTCTGATTTAGAGTCCTGCTGGGAAAATGCCTTATTGAACTAGGAGTAAATAGGAGCTTAGAATCATTAAATTTAAATGTTAGTGATATTTAAAATTAATTTAATAATTCTTTTAAAATCAGTGTAGGGTAAATTATGCTTACCTTGATGAAATTATGGTTTTGAATAAGTATAACAAACATTCTTTTACTCTGTACAAGTTCCGTACAGTTTTAAGGAAGGGTGAGTTTAATTTCATCTGATTGTTGAATTTCATGAAATATGATCTGGGTTCGAGAGATAACACAGATTGTGGTGATTTACAGTCCTAGCTGGGAAAATGCCTTATTGATACTAGGAGTAGGAATGATCACCCATCGCGGTGAGCTCAGACGAAGGCTTAACGTCTTCAAATCACCAACCATGAATGAAACAATGAGACAACTGTATTCCCTTACCAGCACATTTTCCTGATTTTAATTATCCCAACACTGGTAGTAAATGGTAAAGTCACAAACACAGATAAAATTACCAAAAATATGAACTCATATATCTGAGTTCTCATCGAAAACCAAGGGATTGAGATGGAAAACCAGATGACTCGTAAAAGAAAATCATAGTGAGATATAGCAATAACAGTATAGTTTATTGATATATTTAACTAAGACTTTTACAGCAACCGCCGTTTATTATACATAATCAAACCTCACATAGTTACAACACATAACCTAACATAACATAAACATACACACAGAAGACACGGTATTTCGCGACTTGAATGACACACACACTTGTTCTGCATATCGAACATGGATGCTGCAGAAACCCACCAAAATGCTTAACCAGAGATTTGAATTTGTTAAGAGGATAATCCCCGTCTGAAACAATACAATATAATTTGATACAGAACTAATTGACTAATAACTAAAAATAACATTACTAGAGAGAAAAATAATATTAATAAGTGAGAGGTTTTGACTTTGAAGTTTCTTTTTATTTATTTTATAATGAGAAGAAACGTAGGTCACAGTATTTTTTATATATAATATTATTATCTAATCTAATAAAAATTATTATTTGATATTAAGTTAATTATTACTTAATGTTAATGTATTTATAAAATAAGTTAAATATGTTATCTTTTAGAAAATTTTATTTAAGAATTTTGAATGAGTTACTATTTATAAATCAATATTAAGTATATATATTTTTTTATTGCATAATATAATAATTAAAACTATTTATTTAATTAAAATTTTTAGTAATATTTTAATTTTTTATAATTTATTATATTAATCTCATGAAAAGAGTCAAAATTTCAAATTATAATAACTCTAAATTTTATCAAATATAAATAAACATTTCAAAGTCAAGTAAATATTACATTTTTTGATAATCTAACAACATTATATTTTTATAATAAATTTTAGCTTTCCAACAAAAAATAATAATAAACCTATGAAAAAAATTTTACAAATCAAACTATTAATTTAAAATAATAAATTAATAAAACATATAAATAAATATTTGATATTTGCCATAAAATTATATATTTAAAAAAAAGTCTAATTCCTACTTTCTTAAAGCTTATGCAAAACCTTTATTTCTTTCTTTCAAACTTATCTTTTCTCTTCTTCATTTCATTTTTCACAATGCTTATCTTTTCTTCACTTTTCGTTCTCCTTCTCTCCTTCTTTCTTCCTCTTATTACTTAAGTACTCTAAATCGAACCGAAATTCAGATTTTTAAAGTCAATACTAGTGAAAGTGGTTTAATTTCGTTTTTGCTCTTACCTTCAAGAAAAAAAGCAAATCTGAATTAATAAAAATTAATTAACATGTAGTTTAGTTTGATTCAATTTTTTATTATTTTTGGACAACAGATTTTGGAAAACTTCGTCACTAGGAATGGTTCATTTTAAATCATTATAAAAAAGCTAAAATCGAATATTGAAACTCAATAGGAATGGATTCGGAGAGTTGGTTGGAGGAAAGATCCAAAATTTTCAAGCCTCTCACCTCTCCAAGAGTTTTTCAAATAATACCTGATAGCATATTCTTGGTCAAAAATAAATTTTCTAAGCTTAGACAATTGTTGAATGAGCTAGGGATGTCATTAAACAATTGTTAATTTTTTAATTTTTTAATATATACTATGCCAAATATTGACTATAATTAATTTTAGAATCTAACCAACTTATTTAAGAAACTAATGATGAAATAAGTTAGAAAATTAGTAATTAGCTTTCAATAGACAATTATTATTAATAGAGTTAAAATATTAGTGTCTCTTTCTCAAAAAATGGCGCGGAAGTACATAATAAACCTAATGAAAAAATTTTTGGCTAAAAAGAGAATCAAACTTATTAATTTACAAAAAGTCAAAATAACAAGTAGTAGCAAAAAAAGTTGTAGCATAAATTAAAATAATAATAATAATAAAATATATAAATATATGATTTAGTTTGGTTTGGTTTTGAAATTTCAAATCCGAAAATCGAACCAATTAAGTTTTAATTGGTTTAGATTTTACTCGAACCAATCAGTATACTCAAACCAAACTAAACCAATTTAATTAGTTTGATTTAGATTGATCGGGTTGGTCGGGTTATCCGAACCAATTTACACCCCAAGACGTTAAGGTATTTATAAAGTAAGTGAATGATTTTATATTTTGGGAGAAAGTTCATTTGAGGTTCTAAATGAGTTATATTAACGAAAAGTAATACATTTGAATTTAAGATTATTATAAAATAAATGAAAGAGCATTTTTTGAAAGAAGTTATGTAACCCCTTAATAAATCAATAGCAAAATTTCTAACAACTAGTATTATTCTTTATATTTGTATCAATAATTAAAAGTTAGTTTTGCTAATAAAGTTTTGTAAATTTTGAATACACAGATCAAAAAATGAAATTGAAAAACAAAAATAAAAAATAATAATAAGTAAAGATGCAAAATCAGAAACATAAATTCTATTAAAGAAACTCAGCAACAGAGTCATGATTTTGCTAACATATATCAAAGTTATTATTTAGGAAAAATACATATATTTTTCATAACTCTAATATATATATATATATATATTCCTCTCCTTCGGGACTAAAATTCATGCATGGTCTATTTGAATGTTGATAATCATTCAACTTTTTTGAAATCACCATGAATAAAGTGAGAATTAAAAATTCTCAATAGGAAATGAATAGTTAAAAAAATGTTCAAAAATATATGGTGAGTTTTAACTGTGTAAAATACACAAAAAATCAAATGGCAACTAAAGTATGACAAGAATAAAATCATTCCGGCAACATAACTGAATGAATGTTAAATAATCATGCAATACAACATTATAAATAAGCATAAGCAAGTTCCTTAAACATCAATAAGTAAGTTCCAAATATCAGGTTCCTCATCACTCATTTTTTTATTTTCATGCTGCTTTTTTTCACCAAGACTTTCACTTTCATAATTCACTCTATCTTTGTTGTTACTTTTCTCATTACTTAAATACTCATAACCAAGACATGTAACATAAAAACCATAAATTCATTTTCCTTGAATTTTTAAACACAAAAATATAAGTAATACAAACTACATATATATAAATTTATCATATACAAGTTTATAATTAACTCATGACAATTAAATAAAATTCACAGAACTTAGAATCATTAGATTTAAAGGTTAGTTTTTCAAAGGACTAACTTTGATTTAAAATTAATTTAATAATTCTTTTAAAAATCCACATCACAAATTTCAAGTTTTCATCATTCTATATTTTGTCGTTCTTTATGTATAGTCCTAGTTTTGATAGTGCATTCATTGCACAAAGGTCATTTTATTATAATGGTCAAAATAAAGATCATGAAATTGCTCTCAAGCTAAGGTAAATATAAGAAAATCTATATAAATCAAGTATATATATTTTTATTGCATAATATAATTAAAATTATTTATTTAATTAAAATTTTGAGTAATATTTTAATTTTTTTATTTTATTATGATGTAATGTTTCAACATTCAAATTATAATAACTCTAAATTTTATCAAATATAATAAACATTTCAAAGTCAAGTAAATATTACATTTTCATAATCTAACAACATTATATTTTTATGATAAATTTAACAAGAATAATAATATGCACACAAAATATTAAAATAATAAATTAATAAAACATATAAATATATTTGATGCCATAATTTTATTTAAAAAAAAGTCTAATTCCTACTTCTTGCTTGCATAATTTTCTTTCTTTCTTTCAAACTTATCTTTTCTCTTTCTTTCATTTTTCTTCTTTTCTTCACTTGTTCTCCTTCTCTCCTTCTTTCCTCTTTCTCTCTATCAGTTAGAGGTGTAAGTGGGTGGTTTGGTTCAGTTCCTAAGAAAAAATAAATCTGAACTAATCAAAATCAATTAGTTTAGTTTGATTTGATTTTTGTATTTTTTGATAGTCAAATCCAAACTAAACAAAATTGAATATCTATAGACTGGTTTGGTTCGGGCAATCGGATTGACTATTTTTTTAACACAAAATCAGTGAAATAATTAGCTTTCAATAGCAAAAAAAAAATAATAATAAACCTATGAAAAAATTATTAAAAATAGAATCAAGCTTATTGATTTGAACACTAATAATTATTTCATGTTTTAGAATGTGTATAAATTTTGAAACTAAATAGGAAGAGACCCAGAGATATTTGATTGGAGAAAATATTTGAATAAGTTTCCAGATTTAACTTGGCAAGTTGTATACTTTTACTATTCAAAAAGAGGAAGTCTGTGAGGTTTTGGAATAAACCATCGATTGCATATTCTTAGTCAAAAACAAATTTTTAAACTCATATCTTCATCCAAAAAAATGTTGTTGGACTTCAAATCACAATGCACAATAGGAACTTCACTATCATTGTGCAATGTCACTTTAAACAATTTTTTTAATTTTTTAATATATAAATACTCATAAACTGACCATAAATTCATTATTTTTAAAGTCAATACTAGAATATTTAAAGTTAATTTTATAATCCATGATATAACTTATTTATAGTAAGCAATGATGATGAAATAAGTTAGAAAATTAACATAATTATGCTACGAGGCTCACATGCAAAAATGCAAGTAAAATTATTATTAAATGGACAAGAGTTTTGGAAACACTCATTATAAGAGATGTTCAAAAGTTGAATGACATATAGATTTTGAAGCTCAATAGGAATAGATCCAGAGAGTTGATTGGAGAAAAAATCCAAAGTTTCCAAATCTCTCACCTCTCCAAAAGTTTTTAGAATAACACCTGATAGCATATTCTTAGTCAAAAACAAATTTTCAAACTCAGACAATTGTTGAATGAGCTGGGGATGTCACCAAACAATTGTTAATTTTTTAATTTTTCAATATATACTATGCCTAATATTGACTAGAGCTAACTTATTTAAGAAACCGATGATGAAATAAGTTAGAAAATTAGAACATTTATTATTAATAGAGTTAAAACACTAGGTCATTTTTCGAATGGCCTTCTGCGTTGGACCAAGATGATGTTCTGGGGTTGAGAAGCCACCTTCTACGTTGGACGAATACGATGTTTTAGGGTTGAGAACTGAGAAAGTATTACAAAAAGTTAAAACAACAAGTAGTAGTTAAAAAAGATTGTAGCATAAATTAAAATAATAATAATAATAAAATATATAAATATATTGTCAAAATTCGATTTGATTTGGTTTGATTTTAAAATTTTAAATCTAAGAACCAAAACCAATTAAGCTTTAATTGATTTAAATTTTACCCGCACTAATCAATATACTTAAATCAAAGTCAAACTAATTTAATTAGTTCAATTCAAATTGATCAAATTAATCAAATTATCTAATCAATTTACCCATTACAACACCTCCCTCTCTTCTCTTCTTTTTCCTTTTCTTTCTCTCTTCCTTCACTCTTTCTTTTCTCTCTGCTACGTTTCCTTTTTTTTTTTCTTTACTTCACACACCCACCTATTTATAGTCACTTCATGTGGCTGTTATTGGAGTACTTGCACCTTGTCATTTTTTTTTTTTTTTAAAGTTAAATAATAATTACATTTAGATATTTATAATAAATTTAGATATTAAAATAATAGTTAATTCATAAATATTTTTTATAAATATCTAAATATATTTATTAAAATACTTATAATCTTTATTATTATTATTAAATTTTATTTCAATAAATTTGAAATTTTTGTTCTATTATCTAATTTATTTAAAAATTAATTTCAATAATTTTAATTAAATTTTACAAATTTTATCTAATATTCTTTTATTTATAATAATTATTGTAAAATAAAATTAAATAAAATATTTAAATCAAATAAATTAAAATTTTATTTCTTACAAAATATTTTATAAAAAAATAAAAAATAAGATGTTATAAGTTCATTATGAAAATTTAAATAGTTACTACTTAACCTAAACGTAATTATTATATTATATTAAATTACTTACTAACTATTAGACTTTAAAAATTTTATAAAGTAAATAAAAAATAGTGTAAAAAATAATGTAATATAAATAATATTAAAAATCATGATTGTTTTATATAATAATAATAATACCTCCAAAATTGATTGCATCATAAAACATTTAAATGGCTGTGTGGTTTAAATATCTGTTCATTGGTTTGAATAAAAAGCGGAAAACAAACGCCAACCGGGTTCACCCCCATTAAAACTTATAATTAGCAAACAACCGTTAATGGCTGAATATTTTCCGACTCATTCTCTTTTTCATGCGTATTTTATCTTTCTTCTTAATTCTTTTTAACTGGATTTAAGACTGCAATGCATGTATCAAAATAACAGCCTTCATTCTATGAACACTAGCAATTTATTTTACCTTAAAGCATGAATCATATATTTATATTTATTAAAGATAATTCTAAATCTTCTTAATACATTTTGTTAATAATATTTTTAATTAATAAATAAAAATTATTAAATACTTTTTATGTTTCCAAAACATTAATAATATTTACTTTTTAATCTACTATTTTTTATTAAGTAGTAAATATCTTAAAAACAATTCTAAATCCTCTTAATACATTTTGTTAATAATCCTTTTAATTAATAAATAAAAAATATTGAATATTTTTTATATTTCCAAGACATTAATAATATTTAATTTTTTGTTTAATATTTTTTATTAGATAATAAAAAGATTATTAAGAAAATATTTTAAAAGATATAATAAAATTTATTTATTAAAGCATTTTGATGGATTGCACTCTTTTTTCTTTCTTTCTTTTTTTTACAATGCACTCTTTTTTTTTTAATTTTTTTATGTGCAACTCGCATGCATTGTCACTATTGAAAAGGAGTTAAGAAAAGCGATAAAAAAAATTGTAATGTTATACAGATTTAGTTAAGATTTACTAAAATTTGAAGATGTTATTTTATAAGGTGAAAATTGGAGATGATTTTTGAGTAAGCAAAATAATAGATTTTACACATTCATCCCATAATCAAATTAATAATAATGTTAACGGGCTCTAAATCTTATTTTATGGAATTAATTTTAACCATCAATAATTTTCCTTTATTTTTCCAGTTCACTATCAATCATTTACAGCATCTGTACACTAGCTAGCTATGATGTATATGTGAATCATTCATCTTATATCTCTACAGAAAAGAGAAAAATATTTCAACAACAGAAATATTTGATAAACGAATGATAAGATTTTCTTTTCTGGATATATAGCATTTTCTGATTAGAGCCAAAATATTAAGAGGTAGAATCTTGACAACCGCGTGGAAAATATATTTCCAAGTCAGCCTTACAACTACGGCAACTGACGCCATCACTATTTAAAGTCTAGCAACTTCAACTCTTCACTCTTCACTCTTCACTCTTCACATTCTTAGAAAACTAAACACCTATTCAGATATCCATTATTATTATATTCCCCCAACTCATAAAAAAATGACTGCCCTTGTTCTACTACCGCCTTGCCTGCTCTTCCACCTTCTCCTCGCCACCACCTTGACCGTTCCATCTCCAGCCTCAGCCGGCAACGGACAATGGCAGCTGCTGCAGAATAGCATAGGCATCGTGGCCATGCACATGCAGCTACTTCACAACGACCGTGTCGTCATTTTCGACCGCACCGACTTTGGCTTATCCAACTTAACCTTACCCGATGGCAGATGCCGCAACGACCCAGGAGAGATAGCTGTCAAAACGGACTGCACCGCACACTCCGTAGAGTACGACGTCGCATCCAACACTTACCGTGCGTTGTTCGTACAAACGGACGTTTGGTGTTCCTCCGGCGCTGTGGTGGCGGACGGCACCCTGTTCCAGACCGGTGGATACAACGACGGAGATCGTAAGGTGAGGACGTTCACTCCATGCCCAACCTGTGACTGGCAAGAAATCGATGGTGGACTCAATGTGAGAAGATGGTACTCCACCAATCATATCTTGCCAGATGGACGACAGATTATAATTGGAGGAACACGGCAATTCAACTACGAGTTTTATCCCAAGACACCTTCAGATGATAAAACTTACTTGTTACCATTTCTGGTACAAACCTATGACTATCCTGTGGAAAACAACCTTTACCCGTTTGTTTTTCTGAACGTGGATGGCAACCTCTTCATCTTCGCCAACAACCGTGCTATCTTGTTCAACTACAACAACGGCACCGTGGTGAGAACTTACCCTACCATCCCAGGTGGAGATCCTAGGTGTTATCCTAGCACCGGTTCCGCCGTGTTACTGCCATTGAGGAATTTGGAATCTCCGAATGTGGAGGCTGAGGTTTTGATTTGCGGCGGAGCCCCGAGAGGGGCTTTCCAGATGGTAAACAAAGGTCAATTCCTCGAAGCCTTGAACACCTGCGGTAGGATCAAAATCACGGACCCAGATCCAACGTGGGCCATGGAGACCATGCCAAGGGGTAGAGTCATGAATGACATGCTGATGCTCCCAAACGGCAACGTTTTGCTTATTAATGGAGCAGCTTTAGGCACTGCTGGCTGGGACAGCGGGATCAACCCGGTTTTGGAGCCGTTCCTTTATAAGCCGGATAGTCCGGTCGGGTCACGGTTCGAGGTGCAAAACCCAACCGACATCCCTAGGATGTACCACTCCACAGCCGTTTTGCTTCGTGATGGTCGGGTACTCGTAGGTGGCAGCAACCCTCACGAATTCTACAATTTTTCTAATGTGTTTTATCCCACACAGATGAGTTTAGAGGCTTTTTCTCCTCAGTATTTGGACCCTCAGTTTTCACCTCTGCGTCCAGTAATCCTAGAACCTGCTTCTCAAACTAATCTTACGTACGGTCAAAAATTCAATATGCAATTCCAGGTGAAGGGGAAGCTCGTACCAGATTTGTTGTCGGTGACAATGTTGGCGCCGCCTTTTAATACGCACTCTTTCTCCATGAACCAGAGGTTGTTGGTATTGTCCACCGACAAACTGTATGGTTTTGGGAATTCGATTGGTAATTCGACTTATGAATTTGAGGTGACAACACCCGGTTCCTCTATCCTTGCACCACCCGGATACTATATTCTATTTGCAGTTCATCAAGAGATTCCCAGCGAGGGAATTTGGATCAAAATGCAATAATTTCTTATTTTTAGCTTTTGCAAGCTAGGATCAAGAATTTGCTTTGTACAATTTTCATTTTAAATTAAATTATTATTTGATAGTCATTTGTCACTACAATTTCAGCAGTTACATGTTTTGTTAGTTTTATTTGCCTATCAATCATGTTATTTGCTTTATTACATTATTCTTATATATTTTTTAAAATATATAAGTTACATGTTATTTGTCGTTATATGTTATATTTTTTAAAAGTTTTAATTATTATTCTCTCTAATTCCCTTTTCCCAAATAAGTTTAGATATAGCGAAATATATAACAAAAAATGATACCTAAATATCTTTTCCCTCAAAATATGCTCTTTATTTCCTTTTTCTCATATAAGTTTAGATATAGACAAAGATGTAAAAAATGATATGTAAATATCTTTTCTCATTTGCATATGCAGTGATATTTACAGTGTGTGCAAATTTAAGTTTTGATCTTATAAAAAAAATGTAGAATTAAAAACAAGGAAGTAGCAGCCAGCAATATGAAAAAGAATTACTGAAAGAAAGTTGAATATATTTATCCAAAATAATTTAAGGATTTAATTTTAATTACCTTTACACTTCAATTTTAATTGTTATTAAAGAAGCAATTTAAGTTTTTAAGATTTTGGCATTAAAATTAAATAAATTATATTTTACTCATTAATCATATATATATACACACACGCACACTAGATTTTAATTCAAGAAATATATAAAAGTATATCCCATATAATCATGAAAGATTATAATATTACTTTTTATAATTGAGGAAACAATCTATCAATATATTCTAAATTAATTTCAGATCATATATATCTTTTCGTTTTGTATTAACTTCTAATTAAATTTTCTACACATTAAATCCTAAATGAAAATCTAAATCAATCATCATTAATGATATATTTATTCTTTAATTTATTATATTATATTTATATATTATTACGTTATTGTATTATTTTATTTATTGACTTTGCAATCAATCATTTTTTAATCTAATATCACATACATTTAGAATTTCTAATTAATCAGTATTAAATTTTTTTTTCTTTCCTATATGTGTTAAATTCCTTAATCATATTTTTTTAATTAATCAATAAAAATCTTTGAGAATTTAATTTCTTGATTATATTTGATTATATTTTTTCTTTCTTTCTTAATTTTTCTTTTCTTTTCTTTTCTTCTCTCTGTCTCTCTTTTCTATCATCATTTTTATTTTTATTTTTAAATTGGACGATTTCTTTTTTTATGTATCATCATTTTAATGGTATAACTCAGCTTTTTTTTTCCTCTTTTCATATGCATATGTATAAATATGAGACATTATTTATTGTTTTTTGTATTCTTTAAGATTTCTTTTGGTATTCTAAGACTACGAGTAATATTTTCAACAACTTATCCCATAAAAAAAAAAAAAAATTGGTTACAAGGAGGGGTCTAGCCCCAAAGAGACAACAATTCTACGAGGAAAACTAACAGTGGCATTATCCTCCTCATTCAGCAATCTACCACAACCCACAAGGGGAGCGTCCAGCAATTGGATTCCAAGAAGTTGAGAATGACCATAATTTGCTAATCAATCAGCAACACGATTTCCTTTCCCGCAAGTGTGAACAATATTAATATTCCAATTTCGGGTAAAAAATTCAGAAATCAAACTCACTATATGACTGTAAGGATGAGTTGAAACCAATGTTACATGGTTCGTGGTACGGTTTGGTACGTGGTACGGGTACGGGTACGTGGTATGGGACTTTACTAGGTATGCGGTACGGGAGGGGTATACTTAGTCGGTTCGTTATTTCGGATCGAAATTCGTTGAACTGGATCGCTATGCATAAACTTTAAACTATAGCATTAAGTAGTAAAAAAGTTTAGAAAGGACAAGTAAAAAAATAACATAATCATAAAATACTTCCGTAAAGTCATACTCATAACTTATAAAATAAAAAAATAACAAAATACTTCCATAATTCAATAATTTAAATATCTAATTTTTCTTATTCTAATTCTAGATTCTATGAATCAATCTTCAGTCATCTTTCCTTTGCCTTTTGCTGCCTTTGTTGCAAAACTAGAAATTTGAGCTTGCTGAAATTAACGTGCTTGATGTGATTTTCTTGTACTAGAAGAAACATGTACTATTGAAGTAGGCTTGAAAACCTCCAATGATGCTGCATTTCCATCTTTCTCCGAAGTCCCCTGTGTTTTGTATGTAATCATCATATAATGATTTCCACCTCATTTCTTGCAACTTGATTGCAGAATCATCAATGTTGGTCTCTTCTGGATCAATGTCCCATTTATTGTAAGGACCTTCCTTATAATTTTCTGTGAAGCGAGATAAGAGACGAATATTTGAGTGAATGAAAATCAATTTATCTGCCCTTGTAGCATTCAACCTGTTCCTCTTTACATTGTGAATATAAGAATATGTGCTCCAGTTCCGTTCTGCTGAGGAACTAGTAATTGGTTGAGATAACACTTTTCTTGCAACCTCTCCAATTCTCGGAGTTTCGAGCCATAAGTAGACCACCAATCAATAGCATCCATAGTCACCGCATCTATTTGAGTGCTGACCATAGCATAAAGGCCTTTACGTGAGTGAAAAATTACAAATTGCTCACGTAACATTCTTGCTTCAGCCCCATTTTCCACTCTGTCATCAGCTATCCTATTAAATGCTTCCATGACACCCATAATAACTTCTTTATCTTCATTTGGAGGCCTTCTAATTGTGCCCCCTGGTGCTGGTAAGGCAAGATATCTAGAATCATAAAATCTAGGAGTAAGTGCAAAGGCAAGACAATGTTAAGGAATTGACATCTCCTCCCATCTACCAAGTACAATTTCCTCCATCTTTTCATAATCATCACCATGCTTATTTTCTTTCATTATATCCTTTATTTCACCAAACATGTTGTCCATTTTTTCATATATCTCATCCATTTTCAGTCCTTCACCATCACAAAATTTGATCAACAAATAAATGAGTTTTGTGATTGTGACAATATTTTCCACCTCTTCCCAAAATTCTTCACTTATAATAGTCTGTGCAACTAAAGCATCCATTTTTTTTTTTGCATGCTAATCTCCTTGCTTAACCAAATCCTTCCATGATTTAATCACAACAGTAGTTGCCAAAGCCTCTCTACAATCAATAAGTCGCTTCAACAAAATATAGTGTGAAGCAAATCTAGTTTTTGCCACTTTAAGAAGCTCTAATTTGGAATATTCTCTAAACATAGCCAATGCACGAGAATGATTCAAAAATTACTTAACAATATTTTTTCCTCTCTTGTATGTAATACTTAGCCACTCAAATTGTCTTGCAAAATCTTTAAAAATAAGATTAAGAGTGTGAACAACACAAGGAGACCAAAATATATGTTTATGTACCTTTTGTACCTCCTGCCCAGCAACTTTGTAATTTGCATCATTGTCTGTAACAACTTGAAGCACATTATGAGGGCCCACCTCTTCAATTGCTTTTAGAAAATATTCTGATATTAGAACTCCTGTTTTTTCAATCCCAGAAAAATCTTCAGCATATAAGAACATAGATCCTCGACTATTTACTGCAAGAATATTTATTAGGGGCTGATTTTTATAATTGGTCCTTCCATCTGAAACAATAGAAACCCCTTGAGAATACCATGCATCTTTAACTGGAACTAGGTCTTTCTCTATGTTTCTTTTACATTCATCAAGTAGAGTGGTCCTTGCCTTATCATATGAAGGAGCCTTGTAGCCTTTAGGACCTCTGCTTATGGCAGAAACCATTTCGTGAAAATGAGGATTCCTTAATACATTGAATGGAATCCCATTGGCACATAGGCCCCTAATCACCTTCAAATCTACCATATCCCTCTCCATCAAATTAAAAGAGTCTTCAAGCTTTTGTGTTGACTTACTTGTTAGCCTAGAATTCTTTAAAGATGAAGAAATTCCATTAGCCTTTTCTACTTCTTGAACTCTTCTTCTGACCCTTTCATATGCATCACGATCATTTATTAATATTGGACATCTCTTAATTTCTGCCTTTTTGCCAGGAGGAGCACCAAAAAAGTGGTAGTCAATTCTAGTATACGAACCAGTAAAACTTTTTTTGCAATAATTGCAGGACCAATTTTTTGAGCCTCCTGGATTTTTTCCTAATGCTGCACCATGGATAGTAACTTCTTGATATAGTGGCTGATAATTCTTAGAAATAAGAGTTATTACTATCTTTTTAACTTAATCATTTTCTCTAGTTTGATCAATTTAGGAGAAGAATTTCAAGTATTAATTGATCAAGCAAATACTTGTGTGTGATTTGATTAATTTTAAAAAGATAGTCTGAATTCTGATGAAGGTTTGATTTAATTTTGAGCAGGTTTTAAAGGTGTAAATTGCTGAAGGTAAGGCGCTGGGATGTTTTGGAATGCTGCAGCTTTGGAAAAAAAGAGTCATTATAAGGCAAAATCAATTCCAGCTCATCTTTTGACCACTAGAAGACAAGATACCAGCTGTACTGTGCTTAAAAGGAAGAGAGAGAATATGATGCAGCTATCAAGTGTACTCGAAAGTTGGGCCAAGACATATTTTAATATTTGACCTTGAAAAGGCCCAAAGGGTGAAGCAGGAGAGAGAGGGGAAAAACCCTATTTGTGGGGGGCTAGTACGAGAGAAAGGAGACTTTTGTACTGAGGGGGACTGAAAAAGGAGCCGTCAGCTGCTGTTCTTCAGACAATTTCATTTTTTTAGGAAGGATGCCTTTAATTTTCATTTTGTCTGCTTATTTTGTTTCTATGCTCATTATGAGCTAAATTCCTTTAGTTAGGATTCTATGAATTTGTAATTGTACTGAAGGGTAATCCAATGTGATGGATGTTATGCATTTTCTTCTTTTCTGTGTTAATGCTTAATTTCATTTTAGTCTGATCATCTAATCAATTACAAACGATTTCGTTTGGAAAAACTAAGTTGGTGGACTTGATTAAAGGATAAAGATAAAGCAATTAATTGGAAAATTAATTGTGTTGAATGAGCTAGGGACAACCTTTCAAGTCTTTAATGGTGGGCGTGCTTTTATGATTACTGAGGAAATTAATTTGAACTTAGGAATAAGAAGTTATTAATGAACTCAGTGTTTACTGCTGGAAAGCAAAAATTTATTCCGTAAGCCAAATGCTGTAACATCCTGAAGCATATTTTACCCTGACGTTAAGATTACGAAGAATTAGAATCCTAACTGTTTCCATTTCTGAATTTAAATATTTCATTTAGCGCTTTCATTAATTTCTTGTATTTATTATTTGCTGCTTTGATATCTCGTTACTTCAATTATTTTATATATTCAACATTTTCTCTTTAATTTTTGTGTTAAACAGAAAAAGTTAACTTCAGAATTAGTATTTAATGCAATTTAAATCCTCGTGGGAACGATCTTGACTCACACTGTATTACTTGTTGACTGTGTACACTTGCACATCGTAAAAGTTAGGCCAACAAGTTTTTGGCGCCGTTGCCGGGGATTGACAATGGTGTTGAATATTTAAATTCTTTTGTTAGCTTAATTTATTTTGTTACTTCTAATCGTTTTGTGTTCGTGTTCAAACAGGGCAGGTATTGCAATCTGTATGCGCGAAAGGGTGAACCAGAATTTCAAATTGATTTGGAGATAGAGAAAACAGCTAAGAGTTTAAGGAAGAGAACCAAAGAACAACGTGCTTTGGCAGAACATTCTGAGTTAGGCTTCATGGCTAATCTTCTCGTAACTGATGAGGAGCAAATTTCGACCTAATATGATTGACATGGCAAATGACAAAGAGAGGTCCATCGGGGAATATGCAGTTTTTGATCCCCAAATGATGAATACTTTGGGATAGTGAGGCCAGTGAATAACTACTCGCCAGTTTGAATTTAAGCCAATGATGTTTCAAATGCTTCAAACCTGTTGGGCGGTTTGGTGGTGCCCTCTTGAAGATCCTCACCGCATTTGAGGCAATTTACGGAAGTGGCTAGCAATTTCAAGACCCACTGGGGTAAGTGATGATGCATTCAAATTGAGACTCTTTCCTTATTCATTGAGGGATAGAGTAAAGACTTGGTTGAATTCTTTGGAACCCAATTCAATTACTACTTGGAATGGATTGGCTAAAAGGTTCCTGACAAAATATTTTCCTCCCACTAAAAATGCCAGAATGAGGAATGACATTACTTCCTTCAGGCAGAATGAGGACGAATCACTGTATGAAGCTTGGGAGAGGTTTAAAGATTTGTTAAGAAGGTGCCTCATCATGGCATTCTGTGCATTCAAATGGAAACATTTTACAATGGATTAATACCACCTTCAAGGCTGATGTTGGATGCCTCTTACGGAGGAGCTCTTTTGAACAAGTCTTATAATGAAGCTTATGAACTCATTGAGGCATAGCCGCCAATAGTTATCGATGGCCAACCAAACAGAGCAAATTCTTCTAAAGGTGGAGCTGGTGTTCATGAAGTAAAGGAGATGATCACTATATATGCCGCTCGGCTTCTGCGCCATTACCAACATGCTTTGAAAAACTTAATCAATGGCTAACACCGGTAAGGAACCCGTCATGGTTGAATCACTGCTGATAAAATTCGAGTAGCTTGTGTTTTCTCGTGAAGGGAGGTATCTTTTTGAAGAATGCCCGACAACCCAAAGGTCGATAAATTATGTGGGAAATAGAGGGAACAATTCTTTTTCCAATACTTATAATCCTGGTTGGAAGCAACATCCTAATTTCAGCTACAATAATCACTACAACACTCTGAATCCTCCTTCTGGTTATGCTTCTCCGCATTACCAACAACAACAACAGAACATTCAGCAGCAGAACCATGCTCCTGTAAAGGAGCCATCATTGGAAGCTATGTTGAAAGCTTTCATGACTGAAACTAAAGCTCAAATTCAAAATCAAGGAGTTGCTGTAAGGAACTTGGAGAACCAAGTAGGTCAGTTGGCTACCGCATTAGCTAGCAGCGGACTTCTGCCGGTACTTTGCCTCGCTTCTACTGAGTCTCCATCATCTTCCAATGATAAAGGTAAGGAACACGTTAAAGTCAGTAACCCCGAGGAGTGGTAAAGTGTTACAAGATGCTACAAAGATCTAACCGGCGAGGAACAAAGGCAACTGAACCAGCTGAAACCGAGGAACCTAAGCACGAATCAGTTCCAAGGTCTGGAGATACAGAGCAAGTCATTTCTAAGTGGACTGAACCCAAGATGGTTCCCGAGAGACCACCTCCTCCATTTCCACAGAGGCTGAAGAAGGCAGCTCAAGAGAAGCAATTTAACAAGTTTCTGGATATTTTGAAGCAGCTGCATATTAATATCCCTCTAGTTGAAGCTCTACAGCAGATGCCCAACTACACCAAATTTATGAAGGATGTTCTTACTAAGAGGAAGAGATTAGGAGAATTTGAAACAGTGGCAATGACAAAGGAGAGCAGCCAGCTGTTACAGAACAAAGTTCCTCAGAAAATGAAGGACCCAGGCAGCTTCACTATCCCTTGTTCCATAGGAAATACTTATTGTGGAAAAGCTTTATGTGATCTTGGAGCAAGTATTAATCTGATGCCTATGTCCATTTTCAAGCAACTGAACATTGGTGAAGCCAGGCCCACTGCTGTGACTTTGCAACTTGCTGATAGGTCTATTGCTTATCCAGAAGGAAAGATTGAGGATGTTCTAATTAAAGTGGATAGATTTGTATTTCCAGTGGATTTCATTATTCTAGATTTTGAAGCTGACAAGGAAATTCCAATTATCCTTGGAAGACCCTTTTTGGCAACAGGAAGAACATTGATAGATGTGCAGAAGGGAGAACTTACTATGAGGGTGAATGATCAGCAAGTGACTTTCAATGTTTTTAATGCATTACAATATCCTGATGAAGATATGGAAAGTTGTTCTGTCATTACTGATATTGATTCTCTGGTGCAAGAGCAATTAATAGCATCAGGCCCAGATTTAGAGCACGAGTCTGAAATGAACCAAGAAACTGATTACTGCAAAAGAACAGTTAAAGCAACTAGAGGAAGGAAATTTGGCACACAGATATTGGATTAGAAAATATGAATCCTTAGATGTATCTGCAGACATCTACACCGAGAATGTTCCCTCTGTTGAAAAACCTCCCATACTTGAATTGAAGCAATTACCTTCTCATTTGAAATATGCTTATCTTGGAGAAAAGGAAACTCTTCCTATCATCATCTCTTCCTTCTTAACTTTTGAGCAAGAAAGCAGTCTTATTTCACTTCTGAGGAAGCACAAAAAGGCTATTGGATGGAAAATGGCAGACATTAAAGGTATCAGTCCTAGTCTTTGTATGCACTGAGAATTCATTAGAAAAAGATGCCAAGAACAAGATTGAAGGCCGGAGAAGGTTGAACCCAATTATGAAAGAGGTGGTAAAAAGGAGATCATTAAATGGCTCGATGCAGAATCATCTACCCTATTTCGGACAAGTGTGTGGGTAAGTCCAAGTGCAGTGCGTTCCAAAAAAGGAGGAGTTACTGTAGTGAAAAATGAGAAGAATGAGCTGATTCCCACAAGAACAGTTACAGGGTGGAGGATATGCATGGATTATAGAAAGTTGAACAAAGCCACAAGGAAGGACCATTTTCCACTACCTTTCCTTGATCAAATGCTTGATAGGTTGTCTGGAAGAGAGTTTTATTGTTTTTTAGATGGCTATTCTGGTTACAATCAGATAGTCGTAGCCCCTGAAGATCAGCAGAAGACTACGTTCACTTGTCCTTATGGTATATTTGCTTTCAGACGAATGCCTTTTGGGCTCTGTAACGCTCCAGCAACTTTCCAAAGGTGCATGATGGCCATCTTTTCTGATTTTATTGAGAAAACTATGGAAATCTTCATGGATGATTTTTCAGTTTTTGGAGATTCATTCATAGGATGCTTGGACAACTTAGAAAAGGTGCTGGATAGATGTGAGGAAACCAATTTAGCTCTAAATTGGGAGAAGTGCCATTTCATGGTCAAGGAAGGCATTGTTCTAGGTCATAAGGTGTCAAGAAAAGGCTTAGAGGTGGACAAAGCTAAGGTTGAGGTGATTGAAAAACTCCCTCCACCTAATTCTGTTAAAGGTGTAACGCCCCTCTTCCAAGGGAACGTCACATGGTCGATTACAATGCGGAAATAAAGTTAGGTGAGTTGAGACCCGGTCCATTTTAATAAGACGCGTATATTCACTAGATTATAGTTGGGTATTTTAATTGGCGGTTATGTTATATATGTACTTTTTTTTTTCTTTTTAATTAGTAACCATGTTGACGAGACATCAATGGAAATAAAAGATCAAACAGAAGTAAAACATGCATAGGAATTAATATCTGCATCATATATATATATATATATATATAAGTTTATCAAAGCATTTAGTTACAAGCTGGTACATCAAAAGCAAAGCTATACCGCCCCCCCAAAATATTACATACACATCCCCACGGTATCGAATTTGACATGCCACTACAAACAAAACATCGGGCCCCCAAAATAAAATACTTGGTAGCCTTCGGTAGCTACGAGTAACATCAATCCCTCAAGTGAGGAGGAATCGTGTCGGGATCCTCTTCGTGGGTCCTCTTCGGGGTCGTCCTCGGGGACTTCCTCGGGATCTTCCTCGGGATCTTCCTCATCATCGAGGAAAATCACCATAGGAATAGCGAGAGACACGGGACGGGGCCCGAGCCGTAGAACGAAAAGAGTCCTCTCTCGGAGTGAAGTAACGATCGCCCACATCTCACGGATCGGTAGGCGAAACTCCAAACGTAGGCGACGACAAACAGTGAAGACAGTGGTTCGTGGCGTCTCCAGGCTAGTGATATCGAGACATCTCCCGTGTAGACACAGCGTTCAGAACTGTAGTTGATATACCAGCACTCCGGCCCTCCTAAGAAAGTCAGACGTACATCTCCCAAAAATCTGTGCATACGGGGCTCCATAGTCTTCTGTGGTCGCTCAGTCAAGGTAAGGCCAAAAACCAGGGAAGTTGGGAGCTTCCGGTTCCTCACGGTTGTCTTCGATGAGACGCAATGTACAGATAAACAGAAATGGAAAGACAGGAAGGAAAAGAGGTAAGACATCCTTCCATCATTACCAATTATAGCATCAAGAAAACAAACGGCGCAAAGCGCCCACATAGCATTTACAACAACAGTAATAGTAATAGACATTCAAGAAAGCGATTATGAATCAAGCGAGGCGCTTCCGAGGCGGTTATAGGTATATCAACAATATATCAATGCCAGACCATAATAATGATAAATGCAAAGAATGCACGGACTCTATACACATGAGCCCTCAATAACCAAGATCCTACTCCATGGAGCTAGACACAAAACACTCGGAGAGAATGATCAGGGAGACATGCTAGTATCTCGTCACCATAAAAACAAGTGCTTTCCGAGAAAATAATCACTCATTTTGCGCAACAAGGCTTTATACAAAGCGGCAAAGATTCTCACAAGATCTCGATATAGGATCGTGGCCGGTCGGGATCGTTGGTGCGTTTGCATCGGTTTGTCTCACGGTCCCGAGAGGGCTACCACCGCCACTTTGTGAAACACCCGCGCCCCAACGCCTCAAGGCCAACTACAGGACCCCACTTGTCTATTCGCACCCGCACTAAGGTGTGTTCAACTCCTAGGCAACTAGGCCTTACGACAAATTCAACGGACAAATTACAATGCATACGGACTCTATGCATAATCGGGTATGATCATTATCACATACTATTCCATCATATGTCACAATTTGCCAAAGTAAGAATTAATACGGTCAATGGTCTCTCACATGGACCCACAATAGCATAATATTGTCATTAAATAGATCAATACCCTTTTCAAAACGTATTATGAGTTCTTGCTTAGGTTTAGCTTTACTTACGGGGTTTGCCTCTAAAGGAATTCTTTTAGTTAACTTAATTCCTCTTAGGTAATTTATTCATATGCCCTTAGAAGGTTATTCTAAGATCTCAAAATCTCACACTCTCAGGTTCTTCCCTGCTTATGCATCCCTAAGTAATTTCTAGTCATCCCTTTTATTTATGATCAATATTCCTCTATTAGTCCCAAGGTTTTGGGTCCAGGAAACTACACGGTCGGAATCACCAATTTGAATCACAGATTTCAATTACTAGGTGTTGGGTGATAAGTATACGTTTGAATTCGACAGAGACTACGTTTTATGAATGGTTGAAGTTGCCATTCGACGAAGAATAGTGTAACAGGGGGAGGAAAGAATGGGAAACACATTTTATAATAGGATTGGCAAGAAATCATTTTCTGTCGGATGGGGGTTCTGTCGGACGAAGAAATCACTTTCTGTCGGATGGGGTTCTGTCGGACGAAGATCAAAACTGTCGAACCCTCCAGATGGTCAGCAACAACCTCAATTCGACGGGTATAGGTGTCGACGTTGGAGAAAATCTCCCAAGTGTCGAACCGACGAACACTGGTCGAAATCTCTAATTTCGACGGTGCTGGGAAATTCATCT
The DNA here is from genome assembly GCA_029884595.1 of Ormosia semicastrata. NCBI lineage: Eukaryota > Viridiplantae > Streptophyta > Magnoliopsida > Fabales > Fabaceae > Ormosia > Ormosia semicastrata. Next base: position 5,878,627 of record JAQQTO010000046.1, on the reverse strand, counting down.
ACTCGACAGCGTTGTCTCTCGACCCGACGATTATTGACTTTGGGGCATTTTCTTGTAAGTGTCCAGGGGACTCTATTCGACGGGTTTTGGTCGGAAGATCAATCTCGACGGCATGATCGAGGTTCATACTCGACGGATTTTCACTTAGTGTTTGTTGGTCGAAATCTAAATTCGACGGGTTTGACATTCGACGGAAAGGGTCGAGAGTCTAAACTCGACGGATTTTAACATTTCACCAAGTGATTAGGTTATCACATTCGACAGTTTTGGCTATGGGTCCCTACTCGACGGATTTTAACATTTTACTAAGTGATTAGGTTATCACATTCGACGAGTTTGGCTATGGGTCCCTACTCGACGGATTTTAACATTTTACTAAGTGATCGTGTGATCACGTTCGACAGTGTTTTAGGCTATCACGTTCGACAAGTTTTTATCATTCGACGGAATGGTCGAAATCTTCATTCGACGGATTTTGACATATCACCAAAAGATCGTGTTATTGTATTCGACAAGTTTGGCCGATTTCATACTATTACTAATTTCCACATTCGGGCTCAACATCGTAACTATCCGAAAACAAATTGGAACTTATTCCCTTCAATATTACACATTCCAAGACCTCCGCTTATATTTATATATATGTACATTCAAACTCGACAATCAAATAACACACATACCATACAAACAACATACAAAAGCAGAAAGACCCTCAACAAAATCACAGACGTTCCTAAATGCTAAGAGAGGTTGAGGAGGAGTGTCTTCCTCTTACCTTAAAGAAGCACAAAGAAAGGCTGCTCCTTTTGGTCAGAAATGATATTTTCACTTCCAAGAAATCCTTAAAGTTCCAACCTTTAAGCTTCAACCGTGGAGGAAAAGAAGATGAAGAAGACGTAGGACTTTGAAGATGATTCCCTCGGTGTGTGGTGCTTCTCCAAACACGAAATGGTGCTTTGGAGTGTGACGGTATTGGAGGGTGAAAATATGAAGGTGGGGGGGGAAATGGTGTCTTTGGAAGGAGAAATGGAAAGAGAGAAAGATGAGTGCTACGTACGGGAGGAGAAAATGTGTGGAGTGCGAGAATGAATTAAGCCCCTTAATTCAAATGTGCGCACAAAAATAGGAGGAGAGAGAAATAATAAAAAATGATTCAAAGAAGCTTCCTTGAGAAGCTTCGCACGCTTCTCTACGAAGTGCATAGTAAGCTTGTCTCCTTGATTAAATACAACAGATGATTTATTATACTAGCAGATAAAACCCCAAAATGTAGACCTCGTAACCGTGTCCCACTCGGGTTTAGTAAGATCCCCGTTGACACGTTGATGACCCAAGGTTTACTGGCGTGGGAAAATATTCTATTCTCCCGCTCCACTCAAGACACACATAAAACGAAGAATATATTAAAATATTCATCATCTCCGTAAAATTCCACAAAAATTCTTAAAAATTGCAAATATTATAAAATGATCGTTTTTAACAAAATAATAAATTTTCGGGATGTTACAACACTCCCTTCTAAAAGAAATTTCGTCCTCGAAATTTGCATACCTTAGAATAGCGTGTGGGTATTGCTCTCTCATCTTGTCTTCCAATTCCCGGGTTGCATCTCCAAATCACCTCGTTCTCCGATCACTTTCACCAATGCGATCTCCTTGCCTCTTAATTGCTTTATCCCGCTATCCTCGATTCTTATAGGAGACGTCTCATAAGTTAAGTTTTCTTTTAGTTGTACCAGTATCCGGTGCTATGATATGACTTGGGTCAGGAAGGTATTTCCGAAGTTGTGACACATGGAAAACATTATGAATGTTTGAAAGAAAAGGAGGTAAGGATATTTGGTATGCTACAGGACCTACACGAGCAATGATTTGGTATGGTCCAAGGAATTTAGGAGTGAGTTTTCTAGATTTTAAAGCCCGGCCCACCCCAGTCGTAGGTGTGACTTTCAGGAATACATGCTCACCTTCCTCAAACTCAAGAGGTTTTCTCCTTCGGTCTCGCATAACTCTTTTGTCGACTCGAGCCGTCCTCATCTTTTCCCGAATCATTTTAACCTTCTCGGTTGTCTCATTGTATAATCTCGGGTCCAATAGTAAGGCGCTCGCCGTCTTGGTACCAACACATAGGTGTTCGACATCGTCGTCCATATAGAGCTTCATGTGTGCCATCCCTATGCTCGAATGATAATCTTGTTGTTGTAGGTGAATTCTATCAAGGGTAGAATGTCATCCCAACTCCCGGGTTGCTCTATGGTGCAAGCTCTAAGCAAATCTTCCAAAGATTGGATTGTTCTCTCCGACCGACCGTCGGCTCATGGGATGATAAAGCGTAACTAAGTTGTAATTTTGTCCCCAATGCTTCTTGCAAACTCTCCCGCAAATTTGAAGTAAACCTCGGATCTCTATCTCGAAACAATACTTGTAGGCACACCGTGCAATCTGACAATCTCTCCAATATAGATCTCGAGTCAATCTCTAGCTTGTACTTGATGTCGATCGGAAGAAAATGTGCTGATTTCGTGAGTCGGTCCACAATTACCCAAATCGAATCATAACCTTTTCTTGTCCTTGGTAATCCGACTACAAAGTCCATTGCAATCCTGTCCCACTTCCATTCCTAATAGATAACGGTTGCAGCAATCCCGCTGGTCTCGATGTTCCACTTTAGCTTTTTGACAAACCAGACAAGTAGATACACGTCTAGTAACGTCACTCTTCATTCCGTGCCACCGTAACAACTTCTTCAAGTCTTGATACATCTTCGTCATGCCCGGTGCATACTCGGTTGGCTTGTGTGAGCATGATTAATGATGTATTCTCTAAGTTCTTGATTCCGAGGGACACAAACTCTCCCCGGAATCTCAAAATTCCATCCGTTCCTCTCGCAAACTCGTTTCATTTCCTTGCTTCATCTGTTCCCTCACTTCTTGTAAGAATTTGTCCTTCTTCTCGCTCTTTTCTTATGCTTCCATCAACTCGCTCGAGATGGTAACCATATTCATGCAAATCTTTCCAGGTTCTAACTTCACAAAAGACCATACATCTCTCGAATTGCTCTATTAGATCCTTTTCCTTGATCATCGTGCGTAGACACCGATCATCTTTCTACTTAGAGCGTCTCGCCACAACATTTGCCTTGCCAGGATGATACGTGTTGGAAATCGTAATCCTTCAGAATTCTAACCACCTCCGTTGCCTCATGTTCAACTCCTTCGATCATACAAATACTTCGACTCTTGTGATCACCGAAAATGTTAAACGTTGCCCCGTAGAGAAAATGCCTCCATATTTTCAGAGCAAAAACTACACCGCTAGCTCCAGATCGTGCGTCGGATAATTCTTCTCGTGCACTCGCAACTGTCTTGAAGCATAAGCCACCACTCTTCCATGTTGCATAAGTACGATCCTAGCCCTTGGTATGAAGCGTCACAAGACACTTCAAACTGTTCATTCGGATCGGTAGCACTAACACCTAGGTGAGGTAGTCGGTCGATTCTTCAACTCTTGGAAACTTTGCTCACAAATTGTCGGTCCACTCAAAAGTTTGGTTTTTCCTTGTGAGTTGCGTAAGTGGTCCAAAGCAATCTTGGAGAATCCTCAATGAACCTCCGGTAATATCCCGCTAAACCCACAAAGCTTCGAATCTCATTATCGACTTCGGCCTTTCCCATCGTAGTATTGCCTCCACTTTCGATGGATCCACAAAGAATCCCACTCTTTGAGATCACGTGACCTAGAAACTTGACTTCTTCCACCAAAAACTCACATTTTGACAAATTGGCATACAATTCCTTCTCCTTCGTAATCAAGAACTATACCGAGGTGTTCAAGATGGTCCTCCCGATTTTGAGAGTATACCGTAATGTCATCAATGAAGACCACAACGAATTTATCCAAGTAAGGTCGAAAGATTCGGCTTCATGTAGTCCATGAAGATAGGCCGGTGCATTCGTCACACCAAACGGCATCACCAAATACTCGTAGTGGACCGTATCGGGTGCGAAAAGCGCCTCTTGGGCACATCCTCTGTCTTCACTCGTATCTCGATGATACCCGGATCGCAGATCAATCTTGGAAAACACCGCCGCTCCCTTCAGGTTGGTCCATCAAGTCGTCAATCCTCGGGAGTGGATATTTGTTCTTAATCGTCACTTTGTTCACCGATAGTCCACACATAACCTTGAGGTGCCATCCTTCTTGCGAACTAACAAAGACTGGTGCTCCCCATGGTGACACACTTGGCCCGACAAATTGCTTTTCCAAAAGCTCTTCTAGTCTTTCTTTAGCTCGCCTAACTCGTTGGTGCCATCCGGTGCGGTGTTATAGACACGGACCAGCCTCCGTACTAAGTCGATAAGCAACTCTATCTCTCGAGCCGGTGGTAAACCAGGCACACTCTCGTGAAAAACTTCGGAAACTCATTCACCACTGGAATTGTGTCCACATCAACCTCGTTCTCGATTTTCAAAGAAGACAAGAGCATGTATCCGTGAGCTCCTTCTTTCAAGAGAGCTTGAACTCGGTTGGCCGTCGAAATCTAGAATTCTCATTTATGGGAAAAACTATGGTCTTTCTCTGGAATGTCTAACGTAACATGGTTAGAAGACAACCACCCATCCCTAGGATAATATCTAATCGGGAAAGAGGTAAACAAATCGATCGACCGTAAAGGATCGACCTTCAACAATCAATGGACGCTTTAGACAAACTTTGGTAGTAACTACCGGTTTATCGGTGGGGTAGAAACGGTTAAGTCAAAAGGTAAGGACGACACGGTAGACTCGCTTTTTGCACAAATCATACGATATAAAAGAATGGGTTGCCCCGTAGTCATACAAAGACAGCTTAAAAGATTACCTTCTATGATGCCTTCTCCTCGTATCAAATCTTCTGATTCGGAGGCTTCGCCTCCGCTCATAGTGTAAACTCGTCCTCCAAATTGCGGTTTCTTGGCTTTCGCAAAGCATTCATTGAAGGTTCGACCTTCGCTTGATTGCAGTCTCTCGTAGATGTGTCCGGTTTCCCACATCGAAAACAGATAATCCCTTTGATAGACAATCCCTTGTCGATGATCTTTCCACACTTCCCAGCATTTGGAGGGATATGCCAAGTTTTGGCCGGTCCGGCTCCCACTAGAACCTCCACTAGAACTTCCACCCATGGCTTGTTGGTGACTTCCCATTGGTCGAGAGTATGGCTTCTTCCGGGAAGCGGTTAGCACCGTTATTGCCGCCTCTCGGAATCTCGCAGCCCAAAGTTTCTATTCCTCATATCTCTAGATTGCTCCAGAGCCTCTACATCACAAAGCAAGTATCCAAAGGTTGTGAGAATTCATTGATCCTCAAGGTGATTACAGCTTTCCTCGCTTCGTACCTCAATCCTTCCGTGAATCTTCTGCACTTCCAAGCCTCATCCGGTTGGTTCTCGAAAGTAGGTCGAAAATCGTGACAAATTTTCGAATCTCGCACAGCGTACTCGCTAACATCATATTCCCCGTCGTAGGTTGAGGAATTCGACTCCTTCGCATGCCTTGCACTCGCAGAAAATACTTGTCCAAGAACTTTTCTTTGAACAACTCCCAAGTAATATCTCGGTTCGCGGCTTCTAGCATCCTCCGCACTCCGCTCCACCGGCTTCTCGGCGTTACCTACCAAAGATAAAAGTAGCATAATCCACCTTCTTACCCTCGGCGCAATTCATTCCTCGAAATACCTTCTCCAACTCCTTGATCCACGACTAGCTTTGTCCTGGATCAAATTCTCCTTTAAATTGAGGAGGATTATGGCGTCGAAACTCGCTAAATTCGAGCATCGCGGTAGCCTCTAACCGTTGAGCGCCTCGCTCTTGTTGTTGCGTAACTCTCTCTGCCGTCGTGCGGCTTGCTCCGTTTGTTGTGCGATGACCTCGGCCATCCTTTGCATCGTCCGTAATAGGCTGCCGCCATGTCTTCCCTTCGTGCCATCTCACTTTCTCGTATTCGATTATCCGAAAACACAGAAAAGTCGCTTGCATTCACTAAGAATACCAAACACTACTCCTTTACGAATACCATTCGTGAGAACACACAAAGACAAACAAGACAGACTCAACCACAAGACCCAAAGAAACATAAACCGGCTCGATACCAAAATGTAACGCCCTCTTCCAAGGGAACGTCACATGGTCGATTACAATGCGGAAATAAAGTTAGGTGAGTTGAGACCCTCCATTTTAATAAGACGCGTATATTCACTAGATTATAGTTGGGTATTTTAATTGGCGGCTATGTTATATATGTACTTTTTTTTTTCTTTTTAATTAGTAACCATGTTGACGAGACATCAATGGAAATAAAAGATCAAATGTAAGTAAAACATGCATAGGAATTAATATCTGCATCATATATATATATATATATATATATAAGTTTATCAAAGCATTTAGTTACAAGCCTGGTACATCAAAAGCAAAGCTATACCCGTCCCCCCCCCAAAATATTACATACACATCCCCACGGTATCGTAATTTACAAATTTCACTACAAACAAAACATCGGGCCCCCAAAATAAAATACCGGTAGCCTTCGGTAGCTACGAGTAACATCAATCCCTCAAGTGAGGAGGAATCGTGTCGGGATCCTCTTCGTGGGTCCTCTTCTAGGGTCGTCCTCGTGGACTTCCTCGGATCTTCCTCGTGATCTTCCTCATCATCGAGGAAATCACCATAGGAATAGCAGAGACACGGGACGGGGCCCGAGCTGAGAACGAAAAGAGTCCTCTCTCGGAGTGAAGTAACGATCGCCCCACATCTCACGGATCGGTAGCTGAAACTCCAAACGTAGGCTGATACAGCAGGTGAAGACAGGTGGTTCGTGGCGTCTCCAGGCTAGTGATATCGAGACATCTCCCGTGTAGACACAAGCGTTCAGAATTGTAGTTGATATACCAAAGACTCCGGCCTCCTAAGAAAGTCGACGTACATCTCCCAAAAATCAGTGCATACGGGGCTCCATAGTCTTCGTGGTCGCTCGGTCAAGGTAAGGCCAAAACCGGGGAAGTTGGGAGCTTCCGGTTCCTCACGGTTGTCTTCGATGAGACGCAATATACAGATAAACAGAAATGGAAAGACAGGAAGGAAAAGAGGTAAGACATCCTTCCATCATTACCAATTATAGCATCAAGAAAACAAACAGCGCAAAGCGCCCACATAGCATTTACAACAACAGTAATAGTAATAGACATTCAAGAGCGCTTATGAATCAAGCGTGCACGTTCCAGTGCGCTTATAGGTATATCAACAATATATCAATGCCGGACCATAATAATGATAAATGCAAAGAATGCACGGACTCTATACACATGAGCCCTCAATAACCAAGATCCTACTCCATGGAGCTAGACACAAAACACTCGGAGAGAATGATCGAGGAGACATGCTAGTATCTCGTCGGCCATAAAAACAAGTGCTTTCCGAGAAAATAATCACTCATTTTGCGCAACAAGGCTTTATACAAAGAAGATTCTCACAAGATCTCGATATAGGGGCCCGTGGCCGGTCCAGATCGTTGGTGCGTTTGCATCGGTTTGTCTCACGGTCCCGGAGGGGCTACCACGCCCTTTGTGAAACACCCGCGCCCCAACGCCCTCAAGGCCAACTACAGGGACCCCACTTGTCTATTCGCACCCGCACTAAGGTGTGTTCAACTCCTAGGCAACTAGGCACTTACGACAGTCCAACGGACAAATTACAATGCATACGGACTCTATGCATAATCGGGTATGATCATTATCACATACTATTCCATCATATGTCACAATTTGCCAAAGTAAGAATTAATACAATCAATGGTCTCTCACATGGACCCACAATAGCATAATATTGTCATTAAATAGATCAATACCCTTTTCAAAACGTATTATGAGTTCTTGCTTAGGTTTAGCTTTACTTACGGTGGTTTGCCTCTAAAGGAATTCTTTTAGTTAACTTAATTCCTCTTAGGTAATTTATTCATATGCCCTTAGAAGGTTATTCTAAGATCTCAAAATCTCACACTCTCGTGTTCTTCCCTCGCTATGCATCCCTAAGTAATTTCTAGTCATCCCTTTTATTTATGATCAATATTCCTCTATTAGTCCCAAGGTTTTGGGTCCAGGAAACTACACGGTCGGAATCACCAATTTGAATCACGATTTCAATTACTAGGTGTTGGGTGATAAGTATACGTTTGAATTCGACAGAGACTACGTTTTATGAATGGTTGAAGTTGCCATTCGACGAAGAATAGTGTAACGGGGGGAGGAAAGAATGGGAAACACATTTTATAATAGGATTGGCAAGAAATCATTTTCTCGTCGGATGGGGGTTCTGTTTGACGAAGAAATCACTTTCTCATCGGATGGGGTTCGTCGACGAAGATCAAAACCGTCGAACCCTCCAGATGGTCGGCCAGAACAACCTCAATTCGACGGGTATAGGTGTCGACGTTGGAGAAAATCTCCCAAGTGTCGAACCGACGAACACCGGTCGAAATCTCTAATTTCGACGGTTGCAGGAAATTCATCTACTCGACAGCGTTGTCTCTCGAATCGACGATTATTGACTTTGGGGCATTTTCTTGTAAGTGTCCGGGGACTCTATTCGACGGGTTTTTGGTCGGAAGATCAATCTCGACGGGCATGATCGAGGTTCATACTCGACGGATTTTCACTTAGTGTTTGTTGGTCGAAATCTAAATTCGACGGGTTTGACATTCGACGGAAAGGGTCGAGAGTCTAAACTCGACGATTTTAACATTTCACCAAGTGATTAGGTTATCACATTCGACGAGTTTTGGCTATGGGTCCCTACTGACGGATTTTAACATTTTACTAAGTGATTAGGTTATCACATTCGACAGAGTTTGGCTATGGGTCCCTACTCGACGGATTTTAACATTTTACTAAGTGATCGGTGATCACGTTCGACAGTTTTTAGGCTATCACGTTCGACAAGTTTTTATCATTCGACGGAATGGTCGAAATCTTCATTCGACGGATTTTGACATATCACCAAAAGATCGTTATTGTATTCGACAAGTTTGGCGTATTTCATACTATTACTAATTTCCACATTCGGGCTCAACATCGTAACTATCCGAAAACAAATTGGAACTTATTCCCTTCAATATTACACATTCCAAGACCTCCGCTTATATTTATATATATGTACATTCAAACTCGAGACAATCAAATAACACACATACCATACAAACAACATACAAAAGCGAAAAGACCTCAACAAAATCACAGACGTTCCTAAATGCTAAGAGAGGTTGAGGAGGAGTGTCTTCCTCTTACCTTAAAGAAGCACAAAGAAAGGTCATTGCTCCTTTTGGTCGAAATGATATTTTCAAACTTCCAAGAAATCCTTAAAGTTCCAACCTTTAAGCTTCAACCGTGGAGGAAAAGAAGATGAAGAAGACGTAGGACTTTGAAGATGATTCCCTCGGTGTGGTGCTTCTCCAAACACGAAATGGTGCTTTGAGTGTGACGGTATTGGAGGGTGAAAATATGAAGGTGGGGGGGGAAATGGTGTCTTTGGAAGGAGAAATGGAAAGAGAGAAAGATGAGTGCTACGTACGGAGGAGAAAATGTGTGGAGTGCGAATGAATTAAGCCCCTTAATTCAAATGTGCAAAAGACAAAAATAGGAGGAGAGAGAAATAATAAAAAATGATTCAAAGAAGCTTCCTTGAGAAGCTTCGCACGCTTCTCTACGAAGTGCATAGTAAGCTTGTCTCCTTGATTAAATACAACAGATGATTTATTATACTAGTAGATAAAACCCCAAAAATGTAGACCTCGTAACCGTGTCCTGGGACTCGGGTTTAGTAAGATCCCCGTTGACACGTTGACAAATCCAAGGTTTACCAAATACGTCGGGAAAATATTCTATTCTCCCTAGCTCCACTCAAGACACACATAAAACGAAGAATATATTAAAATATTCATCATCTCCAGAAAATTCCACAAAAATTCTTAAAAATTGCAAATATTATAAAATGATCGTTTTTAACAAAATAATAAATTTTCGGGATGTTACAAAAGGCATCAGAAGCTTTCTAGGACACGCTGGGTTTTATAGAAGGTTCATCAAAGACTTCTCTAAAATATCCAAGCCACTTTGCAAACTGTTAGAGCATAATAGTACATTTCATTTTACAGAAGAATGTTTATCAGCTTTTGAAACTCTGAAGAAGGCTCTGATCTCTCTGCCCCGTGATAGTAGCTCCAGATTGGGAGAAGCCATTTGAACTGATGTGTGACGCAAGTGAATTTGCAGTGGGAGCTGTGCTAGGTCAGAGGCATAATAAGATATTCCATACTATCTATTATGCTAGCAAGACTCTCATTGATGCTCAGATCAACTACACCACTACAGAAAAAGAATTGTTAGCAGTTGTATTTGCATTTGACAAGTTCCGATCATATCTGGTGGGAGCTAAAGTAGTGGTATACACTGATCATGCAGCCATCAAGTATCTAATTGACAAGAAGGATGCAAAGCCAAGACTTATCAGATGGGTGCTTTTGCTTCAAGAATTTGACTTGGAAATCAGAGATAAAAAGGGAGTTGAAAATCAGGTAGCTGATCATCTTTCCAGAATTGTTGAGCAAGGAGAATTCCAGATTGAAGAAGAAATTAAAGAAAATTTTCCTGATGAACACCTACTACTGATTGAAAATGCTGCAGCACCTTGGTACGCAGATATAGTGAATTTCCTGGTCAGTGGGATAGTTCCAGTGGATATGAACCCTCAACAGAAAAGGAGGTTCATGCATCAAGTTAAACACTTTTACTGGGATGAACCTTTTTTGTATAAAAGATGCCAAGACCAGATCATGAGAAGATGTGCTGCTGAGGAAGAAATGCAAGCTATCCTCAATGATTGCCATGCTGCTCCTTATGGTGGTCACTTTGGAGGAAAGAGGACAGCTGCAAAGGTATTACAATCAGGATATTTTTGGCCCACTTTGTTCAAAGATGCTCATGAGTTTGCCAAGCTTTGTGATAGGTGCCAGAGGATAGGGAGCATTTCCAATAGACAAGAACTACCACTCAACACCATTTTGGAGATTGAGTTGTTTGATGTTTGGGGAATAGATTTTATGGGACCATTCCCTATATCTTATGGAAATGCCTACATCTTAGTTGCAGTCGACTATGTCTCTAAATGGGTAGAAGCAGTGGCATTGCCTTCCAATGATGCCAGGGTAGTTACCAAATTTTTGCACAAGAACATATTTACCAGATTTGGCACTCCTCGGGCTATAATCAGTGATGAAGGGACACATTTCTGCAACAAGCTGTTTGCTAACTTGCTTGCAAAATATGGAGTGAAACATAAAGTGGCTACTGCCTACCATCCTCAAACTAGTGGACAAGCTGAAGTGTCCAACAGAGAGATCAAGAGAATTCTTGAAAAAATGGTGAATCCTTCTAGGAAGGATTGGTCTATCCACTTAGATGATGCTCTCTGGGCCTACAGAACAGCATTCAAGACTCCCATTGGCATGTCTCCTTACAGATTGGTTTATGGCAAGGCTTGTCATTTACCAATAGAACTGAAACACAAGGCATTCTGGGCTATTAAGAAGTTGAATTTTGATGCACAAGCAGCTGGTGAAGCACGATTATTACAGCTGAATGAACTCGAAGAGTTCAGGTTCTTTGCTTATGAAAATGCTGAAATTTATAAGAGCAAGATCAAGGCATGATCAGAAAATTCAGCCCAGGGAATTAGTTGAAGGAATGCAAGTGCTCTTGTTTAATTCTAGATTAAAATTGTTCCCTGGGAAGTTGAAATCGAGGTGGTCTGGACCATTTAAATTGGTCAAAGTATATCCTCATGGAGCTGTGGAGTTGCTGGAGGAAAATTCTGGAAGAAAGTTCAAGGTGAATGGGCAAAGAGTGAAGCAATATTGGGGTGAGCCGTGGACAAGAATGAAGGTCACCACTCATTTTTCAGACCCCTAACCACTAGTGTGAAGTCAGGCTGAAGACTTAAAACCAAGCGCTACTGGGAGGCAGCCCAACTTTATATCCTTGCCCTTATATTATAAAATTATAGTGTAAATAATTATATTTTCTAAAAAAAAAAAAAAAAGGTGCTGACTAGTGTTTGTTACAATGTGGACCATCCTAAGCCCAGGGATCATGGAAAGGTGCTGTGTGGTCACATCTGACCCAGTTAACTGTGCAGTAGTGGTGACAGTGAGTAAGCCCAAGAACCGCGTGCAAGAGTATTCAATTGTCTCAGTATTTTAAGCTATGTAGCTAGCGTGGGACCCATACATCTCTCCACTATGCACTTAATGTCACCTGCCTATCCCTCCCTCTTTATCTAAGTCCTTGTTTTCTCGTAGCCCCACACGCAATCCCAATCTCACCTTCGGGCTCATCTATCTCTTTCTGTCACCATCAACCTAATTCCTTTTCTTCCCATTCCAAACACCATGGTTAAAGTTTCCGCTCAGACTTCCAAACATCTCGTTGCTGCTGGTCCACCATCCTCTGATGAGGAAATCAATTTGCGGTTTGTGGATGAGGAAGGGAGATTGAAATTTGAGAGGGAAGTCAAGAAGAGGAACTTTCATTTGGAGAAGGGTTTCTTCATTATGGACTCACCCCATTATGGTCTCACTGAAGATATTGCCAAGCTCATAGACAACCATAGCTGGAAGCAGTTCGTATCTCACCCACGAGAACCCATTGTCCCTTTTGTACGCGAGTTTTATGCTAACTTGACTGCCCCGAGCAAAAATATGTTATCGTGAGGGGTTCAAAGGTGTCATTTTCTCGCAGCAACGTTGAATCGGAGGTGGGGTGTGAAGGATGTTGCAGATGAATATTTGACTCTGTTGAAGAATGCTGAGGAAACGGAGCTGACTGACATGATGCGGGAAGTTACAGTGGAAGGGGCCACCGGATTCCGTCGGATGAAAATTGGAAAATAGCCAGGCCGATCTCACACCCTTGGCTAAAGTTTGGTATCATATAATCAGAACCAAGATTCTTCCCACAGCAGCACTTGGAAACAGTCAACAAGGATAGGTTAGTTTTGTTGTATTGTATTTTGACTAAGAAGAAGGTGGATGTAGGACACTTGATTGAGAGAAATTGTTGCTTGTGCATTCAAAAAGAAAGGGTTGTTGTTTTTCCCTTCTTTAATCACTTCCTTATGTTTGAGATGTGGAATCAAGGCTTTATCTGAGGATGAAATTATGGATAACAAGGGGCCATAGACTTGACAGCTATCAAACGTTTTGGGGCATCAGCATCCAAGGTGCCAAGTTCAGTTCCTACCTCTAAACCGCAGGAACAACCCGATGACATAGACACAAAAGCAGATCAATGCTATCAAATGCTGCAGCATAGTTTACAGCAGCAGCAGCTCTTTTGGGAATTTGCTAAGGAGCAGCATCTGTGGATACAACGGACCCTTGGAATCAACAAGCTGCGGCAAGGTAGTTATCCTCCCTTGTTTCCTGAAGAAATACTTCAACCATTCCAGTACTCCCCTCATGAACCCAAGACACATACCCACCCAGCAAAGGATTCTCGCACCAGTTGACCTCTTGCACCACAAGAAGAACCTGAAATCCCTTCTATTCATCCCACTGCTAGTGAGCACTCCATCAATAACAATGATGTTACTTCTGACTGGACACCACCTCCACCACCTAGAGATCCACCACCACCACCTCCTATCCAACCAATAGGATCCAAGAAAGGAAAGGCAAAGATGATTGATGAAGCATCAAAAGCTCCCCCTCCATCACAGAAAGGCAAATTCAAGCACCGAGCTCCTCCAATGATTCGAAAGAAAAAGCAAAAAATTGAAGTACCTGCTAAGGAGCTTTCTCCTGCAACCAATGAGGATTCTGAGGATGTCATGCCTATTATAGGCAGAATTGAGCAACTCAAGCCTGTCATAGCCTCTAAAGTTCAACCACGAGCTGGGGGAGGAAAGGAGGAGATTGAAGCTGCAAAGGAAAGAAGCACTGACCTGGCAATTACCAAGGAAATTCCAGCTACAAGCAAGCACACAATGAAGCAAATAGCCGATCTGGCAACAAGGACCAAGGTGCAGGATTGGCTCACCTTGAGAAAGCGAGAATACCCCAAGATGTCGCAGAAAGATGTCAGCAAAGATCGATGATCGAGTTCCCTTAATCTTCCTTAGTTTGTTTTCAGTTGTTTTCGTTTGTCTCCATTCTGTTTTTCAATTATAAGTTTGTCTGCCCCCACTATTTGAATATAATAGGCTTAATGATCAGTGGGGGGGCCCCATTTATATTTTGTTTTGGATGAACCTTGACTGCCTGATTAATGAATGGATGATGTTGTTGTCCATGTGCATCTGATGACGAAATTTTTTTTGTTCTTTTCTCATTGCATGTGACATACATTCATACCTTGACTTAATCCTCTCTCTACACTCAATCCCTAGCTCCCATTGGATTTTACAGAAGGACTTCTTTCGAAGTCACCAATCAATTTGGAGAATTGGGTTGCACAAACCCTCGTCTAAGGAAAAGAGGTGAGATCTAAATCGATTTCAACCTAAGTTTGAAGGTGAGTGAGTATGAATGTGGTATTGTAGCACTCTACAAGATCAATCTTGTGAGTTTTTAGACTTCCAACAGATTCAGATTCAGATGCCTTCCATTCATGTATTTTCTCTCAGAACTTGACTTACTTCTGTGATTAATTGCATATTTCACTGTTGTACACAATTTGACTTGAGGCCTTGTTTTGTTAACTACTGAGACTTAAATGGCTAACCCATAAGTATTATCCTTTGTTCACCCCTTTGAGCTTAAGACTTTCTTGATTGATGATTAACCCCATTTCAAGCTCCAATTCCTTGCAAAACAATGTACTACCAGTTAGTTGGAGTTTCGATTTTGTCAAAAATGTTATCTCATGATAGGTTGTAACCACATTGGTTGCGAACAACCAACAGTTTAAGTTTGGGGGTAATGGGGTTGCTTATGTAATAAAAAGGGAGGAAAGAGCAAATGTATCAATGAAACAAAACAAATTATATTTTTTCAAAAACAAAAAACAAAAAAAAAAAAAAAAAAAAAAAAACAAAACAAAACAAAAAACAAAAAAACTTTCCCCCTTGTCATCAGAAAGATGGGTAAAAATTAAGAAGGAATGTTTGAATTTGGGAATGGAAAAATTTTTGACAAAAATTTTGAACTCCACCTAAATACCTACTTTCCCAAAAATTCCACACCTGAACCTTAGCCTCATTATAACCCATTAAAGTCCTCTTGCTGTGTATAATGTGTGTATATGCTCTTGATTGTTAGAAATTTGTCAAGCATATGAAAGAGTTGCATGAAATGGATGATTGAGTGAAACATTGACACAGAGCATAAATGGAGTGAATTCTGCAATATGACAATTTCAATAATGTGTTAAGTTCCTGATCTTAGGAAGATTAACTGGTGAGACTTCATCCTTTCATCCGAAGGATTTTGGGAAAATGCACCTAAGACTCTGTTGAAGGGTGGTTTTGATTGGAGTTCCTGGATAAAACTAAGTTGAGAGTTTAGGGAAGTCACCCACACACATCATGGAAAGTGATTAAGAAAATGGTATGGTGTGTTGAGCATAATTTTGAAAATTACATCTGAGGATTGGCATGGACTTTGCTTTTACTATTTTGATTTTGCTCTGTTATTGATTGTTGGATGTCATTACTTGAGGACAAGCAATGGTTCAAGTTTGGGGGTGTGATAATTCTTAGAAATAAGAGTTATTACTATCCTTTTAACTTAATCATTTTCTCTGGTTTGATCAATTTAGGAGAAGAATTTCAAGTATTAATTGATCAAGCAAATACTTGTGTGTGATTTGATTAATTTTAAAAAGATAGCTGTAAATTCTGATGAAGGTTTGATTTAATTTTGAGCAGGTTTTAAAGGTGTAAATTGCTGAAGGTAAGGCGCTGGGATGTTTTGGAATGCTGCAGCTTTGGAAAAAAAAGAGTCATTATAAGGCAAAATCAATTCCAGCTCATCTTTTGACCACTAGAAGACAAGATACCAGCTGTACTGTGCTTAAAAGGAAGAGAGAGAATATGATGCAGCTATCAAGTGTACTCGAAAGTTGGGCCAAGACATATTTTAATATTTGACCTTGAAAAGGCCCAAAGGGTGAAGCAGGAGAGAGAGGGGAAAAACCCTATTTGTGGGGGGGCTAGTACGAGAGAAAGGAGACTTTTGTACTGAGGGGGACTGAAAAAGGAGCCGTCAGCTGCTGTTCTTCGGACAATTTCATTTTTTTAGGAAGGATGCCTTTAATTTTCATTTTGTCTGCTTATTTTGTTTCTATGCTCATTATGAGCTAAATTCCTTTAGTTAGGATTCTATGAATTTGTAATTGTACTGAAGGGTAATCCAATGTGATGGATGTTATGCATTTTCTTCTTTTCTGTGTTAATGCTTAATTTCATTTTAGTCTGATCATCTAATCTGAATTACAAACTGATTTCGTTTGGAAAAACTAAGTTGGTGGACTTGATTAGAGGATAAAGATAAAGCAATTAATTGGAAAATTAATTGTGTTGAATGAGCTAGGGACAGCCTTCAAGTCTTTAATGGCTGGACGTGCTTTTATGATTACTGAGGAAATTAATTTGAACTTAGGAATAAGAAGTTATTAATGAACTCAGTGTTTACTGCTGGAAAGCAAAAATTTATTCCGTAAGCCAAATGCTGTAACATCCTGAAGCATATTTTACCCTGACGTTAAGATTACGAAGAATTAGAATCCTAACTGTTTCCATTTCTGAATTTAAATATTTCATTTAGCGCTTTCATTAATTTCTTGTATTTATTATTTGCTGCTTTGATATCTCGTTACTTCAATTATTTTATATGTTCAATATTTTCTCTTTAATTTTTGTGTTAAACAGAAAAAGTTAACTTCAGAATTAGTATTTAATGCAATTTAAATCCTCGTGGGAACGATCTTGACTCACACTGTATTACTTGTTGACTGTGTACACTTGCACATCGTAAAAATAGGCCAACAGTGGCTTTGACTTTGAATCAACATGCATAACTTGTCCTCCTCCTCCATCATTGTTCCTTGATACTGATGATTGAAAACCAATGTTTTTTGTCTTTTCGTTGCTTTCCTCTTCTTCACTTTCATCATCATTTAACTTCTGAATCTCTGAATTTTGAATATCTTGACAAGAAATTTGTTGCTCCTCTTCTTGTCTCTTTCTTTTTCCAAATGCCATAGCTTAAGCCTTAAAACAATTTTACTGTGCAGCAGCCAACAAATTTTCCCAAATGCCGTCGTGTGCCAAGGAAAGGAATTGTGGCAGCAGCAAAGTTATTTGGTTTACCTTATTATTTCTTTTAGTTCTATTGGGTAATAAGTTACACACACCACAGCCCACCACTTATAGTCCACTAATTAAATAGGCCCAAGTATGTGTTTTGCTGCAGTCCGATTTCGTTTTTCTTATTGCCTGTTAGTGATGCCATGCGTTTTGCTTGCATCAATTAGGGTCTTCAATTTTGACCCCAAAAATAAAATTAGGGTCCTTAACTCTTTATCTTCTTTCTCCCACCCAAGGACACAGCAGCCACACGACGGGACGAGACACATCTCCATTTTGACTCACACAGCAGCTGCGTCAAAGACTCAGCCAAATGACGGGACGACTTCTCCATTTTTCTGCAGTATCACACAGCAGCTCCATACTTTTTTTGTAAGTCTTCTTCCTCTGCAGCTTTGCCTCTGTCTTGTAATCTGGAACGCTCCTATGAGCGTATTGGGTCGCGAACGACCCACGTTTGGGAACGAACGTTCCCAAACGTGGAACGTGATGGGGTTGAACGAACCATGTAACTCTGGTTGAAACACAGCCTTTAGTAGCAAACTGCACTGCAGTAGTAGAATCAGACTCTAGCAAGAGACACCGAATATTTCTATCCCAAGCACTTTGGCAATTTGCAAAGCTGATAAAATTCCCCAAAACTCCGAAAACAGGATAGTACTCGACACAAGATTCCTAGTGAAACCAAAAATCCAAGCTCCAGAAGAATCTCTGAAAACTCCACCACAAGCTGCTGATCGCCCACCTCCTCTGTTTATGTCCTGTAACATGAACGTTTATGGCCAGTCATTGGTGGGGTGGCAATTCCCTCCTGAAAATTGGATTAAATGTAATATAGATGGATCTTTTTTTCAACAACCTATATTTAACAATAAATTATTAGAAGAATTAATTAATCTAATAATATAAATTTAATTTTCATGTCACGGGTTATATTTTAATTAAATAAATATATTATTTTCGCACTATAAAAGTTTTTCCTTCTTGCACAGCAGTCTTATATCTAGGGCTGCACAATCTGAACAGATGATCCGTGAACCTGACCAACCCGACCCGATCCGATTAATAATATCCCGGGTTGGTTCAGGTGTTCGAGTCGACTCGAATAAACCCGACATCTCATTGGTTTATATTACGAGTTTAGGAGACCGATCCGATGACCTGTGAAACAACATCGTTTTGCCTAAATTTAAGCCTCATTTTATTCAATCTCCATAACTCGATCCGGTGACCCGACCAACCCGATTACCTAACATGAATCAACCCGATTGTAATCGGGTTGGTTCGGTTCGAGTTACTCGAAAAAAATTTATCAAACCCGACCCGACCTAATCTTACCAAATTGGTTTGGATTTTTTTCCCCTTAAACCCGAACCAAATCGACCCGTGATCACCCCTACTTATATCCATTCTGTCTTTTTCAATTTTTTTGGACTTTGTCTTATATCCATTCTTGAATCATAATTCGAATATGAAAATAATTAATCATGCATTATCTTTTTCGATTGTGAGATTCTAATTTAAAATTAATAAACTATTAAGTGTAGTGGCCCAACAGATATATAAATTACACCCAAAAAATTAAGGTAAATGATGTAAAACTCTTAACACCTCTCATCTACAGATGCTTGGACGAAACATGCGAACCTAACGAAGTAGGAGAGACAAGCCTAGCGAAGTAGGCAAGACAAAGGCAGGAGAAGCCTAGCGAAGTTGGCAATGAATATGAGATTTTGGGTCTGATATCATGTGAGATCTAACTTAAAACCAATTGACATTAAGTGGAATAACCCAACAAATATATAAAACTGCACCCAAAAATTGAAATAGTTAATGTGAAACTCTTAACAATGTTAAAAATTCTCCTCAAGGTGGATATCATGACTTTAATACCATGATAGAAATAGAATCAAGGAAACAAAAATTAAAAAATTTGTGTATATTTATGAATGAATGCATACAAAATGATTATTCTTTATTTATAGAAGAAGACTATTATACAGAAAAGAAAAATAATAAATCATAATTATATGCTAAATCAATATAATTCTATACTAAATTAATTATAATCTTTACGCTAAAATCCTCCTTCAAACTCAAGTGGGTATAAAATAAATCAACTTGGGTTTGAAAAACCAGAATGCAAAATCGATCAGGATGGTGATTGAGTCTAGAGTCTGAAGTTTGGAATCTAAGAAAAAGTCTAAAGTCTGAAGTCTGAACAAAGATCTAGAACAATATCTGAACGAAGTAGATAACGATGGTCTAGATTGAGAACGTAGGCTCTCTAATACCAAGTTATAAATTCTTCTCAAAGTGGATATCATAACTCTGATATCATGATAGAAACAAAAATCGGGAGACAAATATTAATAAATTTGTATATATTTTTAAATGAATGTATATAAGAAGATTAGTCTCTATTTATAGAAAATATTGTTACACAAAAAATAATAATAAAATATAATTATATACTAAATTAATCTAATTTTATACTAAATTAATTATAATTATTTTTAAAATTAATTATGATCAATTATAATTAATTATGCTAAAATAAGTGAAAGTGGTCTCTTTTTAGCATATATCAGTTTGTTTTTTGTTTGGTAGATAGCATCTATCAGGTTTTACTATTACTAAATAAATACTAATGAACCCTTCTTTTTTTTGGGGGAGGAATTCTTACTTATGTCTTTAGAGCAATACATTTTTCTTTATCTATAGCATTAAATATGTATCACATCATATTCATGAGCCATCAATGTCTCCCATGTCATATAAATTTACGCATACGTGTTCCTGTTAATACGCTAATTAATTCAAATTTTGATGTCTATTTATACTTAATTGATAATAATTTTAAAAACTTCAATTAAAGGTATTTGCTATTCAATGAAAAGTGTCAATGTATAAAATCTCTTCCAAAAACTGTATTAGGTATGAAAAAAGATTATCATACACATTTTTTAGGGATGTGTATATTATTAGTATTTTTTAAGAGTGTCAAATTTAATAAAAAAATGATAGAAAAAAATAAATATGATGAATAATATTAAAAAATATTAAAAGAAGTGTATATAATATTAATGATAATAATATCATAATTAATTAGGTATATATCCATGAAAAGTAGTAACTTGGAATAAGAAAATATTAAGGATTTCATTATTTAAAGAATTAAATTTAAAACTATTGTATAAATTTTAATTCATAATTTAATTTATTAATAACTTTTATAATAATAATTTATGTTCATAATTTTATAAATTCAAAATAAATAGAATTTAAATTAAATACTAAATTATACACATAAACAAAACCTGAAACTTTTTGAAGATTATAATTTATAGTAATATGGGTGTTCATGGGCCGAATCCCATTTAATATTTTGATAAAGTCAATTTCTTAAACCGTTCATAGCTTAATTAATGACTCGGTTAGGATCAAGACAACTCAAAATTTAAACAAAATATACAAATATAGACATTTTCATAAATAAGTCATAAAATTTTAAAAATAAAAAATTAAAATCAATGATTGTGTTGTATTTTTTTATCTAGGTCACAAAAATATATTTTAAAATAAATTATATCAATAAAAAACATTTTCATATTATGTATAAGTTATTAATTTAAGTTAATAAGTTTATACTTTATTATTGATTTTTTTTAAAAATATATAAGTATTAAAATATTTTGCATAGTTGGGTTGGAACAACTCAAAAAATAACCTAATTCTGACCTAATAATTTATCGATGCCTATTTTTAAGATCCGAACTCGACCTAAATAGCTTTCAATCGAGCCAAGTTATTAAGTCAGGTTAAATATTGAACACCATAATTTACAATTTAAGAATATTCGAGCAATTGAGCTCGTGAAAAAAACTTCAATACTTTTAAGTTAAGGTTAGTTTCACTTCAGATAATTTAAAGGAAGCTTTTCCCATTCTCTCTATATTTTCCATACTCCAAAAGATTTAATAGCTGGGAGGGGTCTTCCAATTTTTTATTTTTTTCATTTCTGTTTTTTTTTTATTCAATCATGGGTTGGGAGGGGTCTAAAATTTCATACTCCACACTTTGAGAAACATTACTTAATTTAAAACCTAAATAAAAATTGGGTGTCGTTATTATATAACCCGGATGACAACGTTACGAAGGTATTCTGGATAATTATAAAATAAATAATTTCATTATTTATTTAAATTTTATATATTTAATTTTTTTCAATTTACTTACAAACATTTTGTATCTTATAAAAATATTATAATCGCATATAATATAATTTAACATCTCTCTCATGTAAATATACAATAAACATATTTTTAGTGGATATCAAATATTATCCTAAAACAAAACTGGGACTCACTTATATATATAGGGTCCACCAGCATAGGACTATCTTGTTCTATATATTTCGGGCGGCATACTATCCAAGAAAACTAGTCTTACTCTTAAAAATGTGAAAAAATAACTAAAAAAATAATTATCTTTCATGATCAGCCATAGCCTATAACCAAACCAAGATGATTGTAAAGTGTGAACAGTTAACATCGTGCTATTTTTATTATTCTAGTTACTAATAAAATACCACATCATTACGAGAATCAATACCAGGTAACGACTCTTTACAACCATCCAAACACATTAAAATGCCACATCATTACATCAATATGATAACTGTCACAACATATTCGGAGGTGTTACGTCAAGGGATAATTAAAATTATATTTTGAGGAATTGTCACCAATTTTTATTAAAAAAATAATTAAAATGAAAGTTGGTCTTTCGAAAATTGAAATAAGGTTTTGTGGTCTAATCATGCAAAGGTGTAAATTTAATTATATTGCATTGTTGATACATTTATTTTAAAATAATTACTTTAAAATTAATTATACAAATTTTTAATAACTTAGAGAATGCTTATTTTATCCTTTTTAAAAAACGAAATAAAATTCATAAATGAAGGAAAATTAATAACAAATTTTTATATTTTTTATCATTTTAATATTTTTATAATATGCTTTCAATTACTTTTTTTTTTTGTTTTCTTGTATTCCCTAACTCTTTTTTTTTTATTTGCATATTCTCTAACTCATTTAAAGAGATAAAGCTTTAATTCGCAATGGAACTTGAATCTAACCAACATTTCCAAAATCCAAACACAAGCCCAACAAAAACTAACTTAAAAGATCAAGACTGATCCATAAACTTCCGACAAGAATAAACTTGGACCTAGTTGAATCCTACCAAACCCAACCAAATCAAAATCCAAACAATCACTAATAGATCATAGTTATAAGTTTTAACAACACATCTGGACCCAAGCCAGTCAAACCCAAAAGCAAGAAAAACCTAAGATAGAAAACAAGGAGTGAAACGAAAGAGAACAGGGGAGTTGGTCTTGCAAAGAAGCTGGAGAAAGAGGCTATGGTATGGGTGGAGCACACTGGCGCATGGCAGCAGCTAGGTTTGGCAGAGGTTAAGGGTGGTGTTTGAAGTTTCAGTGGAATAGGGAACGGTGGTTGATTTCTGAAGTACTTGTCGTACTGGAGTTCCTGGGTTATGGTTTGTTCTGATTTTCTAACTTGGTTATTTCTCACAAAAAAAAAAAAAAACTCAACCTATTTCATCTCATCGGGTGTGTCGAATTGTAGCCTCCCTCTTCGTTTTCGTTCTCTGCAAGTATTTATAAGTGAATGTGTGTTATATTGTGTGTCAAATTGCGTATGTATTGCTTGTGTGAGTGATGAGGGAAAATGCCAAATATGGCATGCAAGTGCAAGGTGCAGGCTGCTGCTAATGAGCATGCCTGTGGTGTATGTAGTGGGGAGCAAATGTGCAGTGCAAAATGGCAAGATGGAGTGGTAGTAAACAGCCTTTGTTTCCTCTGTGAGTGTACGTGAATGCAGTGCGCAGGTTAGGTAGCGTAACTTTGTTAGAGGAAAAAGACTAGGTGTATATGAATGAGTTCAAAATGTGTGCCATGAACGAAGGTGCTAGCGCTGTGAGGAATTGAGATTTGAGAGTGAGAAGCGAACAAAAGAACAACACAGAAGTGAATGACAAAATTAAATGACTGATAAACGATACCACAAAAAAAAAAGGATTGATAAAGAAACAGATTATTTTAGAGATGGTAAAATAAATAAATTTAAAAAAGGTTAAGTGAGAAAAGAAATTTGAATTAAAATGGATCATGAGTTAGAACATAATTAGAGAATTGTGTCAAGTGAATTAAGAAAATAAATTTTGAAAAATTTTTCTCTATAATAATTAGCAAAAAAAAAAAAATCATTTTTTTAATTTTCTTTTAAGTTTTTTTGGAATCACGAGTTAGAACATAATTAGAGAATTGCGTCAAGTGAATTAAGAAAATTTTTTTTTAAAATTTTTTCTCTATAATAATTAACAAAAATATTTGTTCATTTTTTTAATTTTCTTTTTCAATTTATTTTTTGGAATTAGGTTAAGGTGTACAAGTTAAAAATAAAACCAAATTGACTTAGAATTTGAGCTTTTGATTTGGGCTTTTTTATTATTATTTGTTAATTAATATTTTTATTAATTTTTTAAAATCTTTGTATTGACAGAGACAAAATCCGGTATTTACAATATTCAAAACTCATAAAAAACTTTTGAAATCAGTCAAACAAATTCTGTAAGATATTAACTTAAAAACAAAGCAACGAAAATTCAAGGAAATAAAATTTATAAGCGCGCATGTACGTAAATGACTAAATGTAGAGGTGTGATAGCCATTCTTGTAGTGGTCCTCAGATAGAAAGCCTTGCTTTCCAGAGTTTAACTGATGTTTGCAGGGTTCCAGTTTTTCGCTCCGGCCCGTTTAGGAACCGAAACCAAGCTTTGTCAAAGTAGCAACAACCTAGTCTTTCACCATATTCATTTTTGTCCACTCTGTCCCTTTACAACTGAGTTCTTAAGCTTCCGAAAGACGACTAGAGCCTCTGCCTTTAGCACAACTAATCCCAATAAAAAGTATTACAGGCCCCAGAAAGCCCACAATGACACAGTATCCATATCTGGCCCATCTCGAATCAACTCACTCAATTTGCTTAACTCGATAACTTGCCAACTCTCCAGCGTAAAAGAGATTTACAAATTTCGCCGAGTATTTCTTGACATACCAATATTGCACACGAGCAGAAAGGCAAGCCAAAACAATGACTAATTAGCTACACATATTTTAATGTCATTGCACGGTGTTTAGATTTCAAATTTTTGGGGCATGATTAATAACACTGCGAAGGAAAGATACCAGAAAGACGGGGGGCAAAATCGATAGAAAACGAGTTGCGACTTTAAATAAATTCAGTAAATAGGAACACAATCTAATTATATGTCTATGATTTGATGAAACAAGAGAATAGAAAACTATAAGGAAATTCTCCTTGGGCACTATACAATGGAAAAGAAATTTTGATATATGCTAGAAAAGTAGTTATATTCTAAAATGAAAAGGAAATACAATCAAACTAAGCACGTTCGCCACGAATACGCCTTGCAAGCTGAATGTCTTTGGGCATTATCGTCACCCTCTTAGCATGGATAGCACATAAATTGGTGTCCTCAAACAACCCCACCAAATACGCCTCCGCAGCCTCCTGAAGAGCAAGAACTGCATGGCTCTGAAATCTCAAATCCGTCTGCAACAAAAACAACCCAAAATCAAAGCTTAGACATAATAAAACAAACAAACACATGATATATATCAGATTTCCAAGATAACAGACCTTGAAGTCTTGAGCGATTTCACGAACGAGACGTTGGAAGGGTAACTTGCGGATCAAGAGCTCGGTACTTTTTTGGTATTTTCGGATCTCACTGAAAAACATACAGCAGTGCCAAATTCAATACTCCGAAAAAACAAACAATTAAGAAACAAGAAACGCATTGAAATCAGGCAAAATAATTACCGTAGGGCAACAGTTCCGGGGCGATAACGATGGGGCTTCTTGACTCCACCGGTTGTAGGAGCAGATTTTCTTGCAGCCTACAAAGAATAATGTGACGCGATGAGAAAACCAAAGACTAATTCAATATTAAAAAAATTGAAAGAAACCCTATGACAAAGGTACCTTGGTAGCGAGTTGCTTCCTTGGAGCCTTGCCACCGGTAGACTTGCGAGCAGTTTGCTTCGTACGAGCCATCGATTCAGATCAACAAGAGCAGGGGCCAAGAAAAGAGGGAATTCAGAAACAATTATAAGATTCAAGTTAGAATGACGGAAGAAAGAGAATGTAGGGTTTTTATAGCGCATATGAATGAGGTTAGGTTGGTTTAATTGTAAACGTGGGCTTGAAGGCTTCAACGGTTTTTTTGGAAAGAGATGGAGTATTTGTTTTTATTTGAGAAAAAACAAAAGGATTTTTTATCCGTGTGCTTGTTCCTGATTGGTTACTTAATAAAGTTAAGGATTGCCAGCGTCGACGAGTTGTGTTTCTTTTTTGAGAGCTTCCCGCCGAGTCTTGCTGTCTGGCTCAATCAAACTCAAATACTCCATCCACTCGCTCTTTCCTGTATCTCTCTTTTTTCCTACACCGTTTTCTATTGCCAATAAATATTAAGGTCAAGCCCAAAATTAAATTATGTTAGCTTTTGAAATGTACTAATAAATATTCAATAATGCAACCTTCGAATGAATACATGATTAAAATTTAATTGAAAATTTTAGTCTCATTTGTTACAAAGTTTTACTACATTTTTCTTAACATTTTTTATCTGTATTCTTAAATATTTATTATTTACTTTTAAGCTCCTTTTCATAACTCACTTAAAAAAATTATCTTTCCATATTTTTTACACCAATATGCAAGTTTTACACAATGGTATAACGGTGTGATAGTTCAAGTAAAAGTTATTTAAATTTTTTAAATATGTAATTTTGTGATTATTTTTTAAATTTATGTATAAAAAATAATATTATTAAGAGAAATCTCTATTTAAATACATAGTTATATCATAAAAACTTATTTTACTTATCAAATAAAAAGATAAACTGTAAAAAAAAGTTTACTTAATGGTAAACAATGTTATTAATATTATTTTTATCTCCAATTACAACTGTATTCAAAATTTTAAATAATTCTCAACTTCTCGAGATATATATATATATAATTATAAAGTGAAAAAATATTAATAATATATTTTTTAACACTTATTTTATTATTAGTCTAAAAATAAATTTTTTAATATCTCTTTCATAATAATTTTTTTAAGTGTATAAAGTAAATAAATAATAAATTAAGTATTAAAATAAGTGTTTAAAAAATATATTAGTGGGATTTCTCTTACAAAGTAAGAAACACATAATTTCCGTTAATAATGTTAAAATTAAATAAAAATATTTAATGTGACACTACACATATTACAAAGATTTACAATTAAAATGGATATGAGTATTTCTTGGCGTTGGGATCTTATATATAATTACAAAGTGAAAAAATGTTAATAATATATTTTTTAAAATATTTTTTAATATTAGTCTAAAAATAGGTTTTATTTGTATCTTTTTTATAATAATTTTTTAAATATATGAGATGAATGAATAATAAATTAAGTATTGAAAGAAATGTTTAAAAAATATGTTGTTAATATTTCTCTTCTAAAATAAGAAACACATAATTTCTGTTAATAATGTTAAAATTAAATAAAAATATTTAATGTGACACTACACATATTACAAAGATTTACAATTAAAATGGATACGAGTATTTCTTGGCGTTGGGATCGTTTGACAGGTGGGGTTAAGCCTTACAAAGTAATGTTTCAAAAATAGGATACTAATTCGCGAATCAATCCCATAAATTAGTTATGTCATTGATTTAAATATTATTTAATTTAAAAATAATTTAATTATAATTTAAATTATAAATATAATTAGTTAAATTAATTAAATCATAATTTAAAAATTTTATTGGTTAAGTAATCAATTTAATTTTAAAAACATTGTTTGAAGTTAAAATGAGTCAAAAAATATATGTATAATACAATAAAATTTCTCATAAGAAATGGCACATATAATAAATAAGTTTAAATTCAACAATTGAAGTGATTGTGTTATTTTAAGGGTTTGAGTTCGAAATAAAATATTTATAGGGATAAACAATTTTAATATTTGAAAGATTAGTCTCACATTTAAAAAATGTACAAAGACCTTATAAGATATTAAAAAAAGTACTCTAAATGTATATTTTTTGTTGTGAAAAATGCTTTATTTCAAAAGAATGAATGTCCTACATTAGTTGGAAAATAAGTTTTTGAAGAGGTTTAAAAATAATTTAGTTTTATCTGAGTTTTGACCTGGTCATATTTCAACGGTCATATTCCAAAGGTCATATTCTAACGGACATATTCTAACATATTCCAACGGTCATATTCCAACGACCAAAAACTGTTTTCTATAAATATCATCCTTTATTAAGTTTTGTGGTTAGAATTTCATCTTCATCATTCTCCACTTCTATTCTCTTTTTCTACTGGGTTACGTGACTTAAAATCTCTTGCAGTTCTTGAAGCCTTAAACAGGAAGAACTGCGCAACCACTTACGAGATTTTCGTCTATACCGAAATAATCATTGAGGGCAGTGTTTTGCACGCTACAGGTTTCATGATTTTGCTGTTTTATTTATTTGTAGGTTTCGGTTAAGGCTGCACGGGTTATAACAATCTCAAGGATTATTGCTGCACGTCAATACTATTCATACAATGTTTAATTTTACCCTGGAAAGGGAAAGAGAAGCTCGTGGTTTTGGACGTAGTGGCAGAGGTGCAAACGGCATTACGTGGGTTCACACGCTGGTTTTGGGTGGTGTTTGCTGTTGTGGTGCTTAGAGGTCATGTGTTCTGTGAATGAGGCAAAGATTTTCTTTGGAAAATGTTTGGTTTCAAGGAGATCAAAGTTGCAAAAGTAAAAACACACAAAACCCTCAAACTCGTTTTGGAGAGTAAGAAGAGACTAAAGTCGTCACTACTCCACCGCGCGCTGTCGTCAGCCACTAGGTTTTTTTTTTGTTTTTTGTTTCTATTAAATTAAAAGGAAAAAGAAAAACAAGCACATTTAGAGTAAGATTAATGTTAATGGTGAAACCGTGTGTAGGTGAGGGTAATGCACTAATTTTGCGATATGTGGTTTTGTTGTTTAATTATGTTTTGAATTTATGTTAATGACTTGGTATAAATATATTAAAGTGTGGGGGTGTCTAACTAAAATTCTTTACGTGAACCAAGAAATAGACATTGTGGTGCTTCTAATTGTGTGAAATAATTTTTAGAAAGACAATTTTGTTTATATCTCTCTCGGATAAATTCATTTTTATGTTGAAATTGTTTTAAATTCAAAATCATGATTTAATGAGATTAGAAGTGAGTTAAAAGGCTACTTAGTTTAGAATATGATCTAGTAGTGGTGCATCACAATCTGAATATGCTCAAATATTAGTAGCATTTATGTACTTGATTTTGTATGTGTTATAAATTGAATGAGTAAATACACACATATAATCTTTATAATGGTTTATGTAGAGTTTGAAAATTAAAATAGAGCATTGAGAGCTTCATATATTGTCTTACATTGTATCTCATATATCATTGTTATCTTTGAATTACTATTAACTTGGTTATGTGACATGCATAGTTATATATGTATAGAGTGTGATAACCATGATCTAGATGTACATGATTAAGTATTTGATGATGCTTGCATGAATGAATTCCATGTCCCTATTGCATTATGAGATTAGATGAGACTATGAACCAAGAGTCATGGTGCTGAATTTGATATGTGGACAAGATGATCATAATGCTAAATAAATCATTGATTCAAATGAGACAAAATCCACAAGTGAATTTATTTTTAACCTCAATGGAGGTGATGTCACTTGGAACTCATCCAAGTAGACTTGTATAGTTAGATCTAAAATTGAGGTCAAGTTTATTAATTTGGTAGGATCTGAGGTTGAGTGGCTAAGAAATCTCTTAGCAGATATTCCTCTTATGGAAGAAACCTGAAGACATAGATTCTTCAGAGTCTGTGATTGCCAAAATGACAAATAGTAAGAGCAAACAAAAATGTGTATAATGAAAATTAGTGACATATATGTGTATGTCACAATTCTGTGAAGCATATGCTAAATGGAATTAAATCCATTAATTATGTGAAGTCATAAGGAAATTGGCCAATACTTTGACAAAATATTTGTGTAAAAATTTAATATATACCACATCGAAGGGAATGAGACTTAAGCCAAATTGAAACTAACAGTGATGGTAACCCGACTTTTATGAGTGGAGATCCCATGAAAGAAGTTCATATGGGTAATAACAAGTCACTTGTTAGTACTTTAAGCTTAACCTTGTGTCTGTCCCTTCCTATGGTGTGAGAAGCATGAGAAGTGCTACACTGCATTTATTGTGAGGATAAACTATATGCTTTTAATGAATTTCATATCCCATATGGGTGGTGTATAAAGTGCAGTATATACTTGATGAAATCACCTATATGAGTGTGGAGTGGGGCCGCTCCTATGAGATAATGGCATAGTCTCTAAAGCGCTCATGAACAACCACGCATGCACATGGCCGAAAAGTGCAAAACTGCGTTAACAGCAAGAGATAAATGAGGGTATAAATGTGATCAAATGGGATTCTAATTTACACGAAAAATGTTTTAGTTCATAGAAGTTTAAACTTCACTAATTACATTGTAAGTTAAAATCCTATTTATCTAGGTTTGGTTCATAGTTCAGAAGACACCCTATGATTTGCGCTTCAATGTAACCTAGATTCTGTTTTTAAAATTATTGATTTTATTTAATATTCTTTTGAAATATGTGGGGGATTGTTGTGAAAAATACTTTATTTCAAAAGAATGAATGTCCTACATTGGTTGGAAAATAAGTTTTTGAAGAGGTTTAAAAATGATTTAGTTTTATCTGAGTTTTGACCTGGTCATATTCCAACGGTCATATTCTAACGGACATATTCCAACGGTCATATTCCAACGACCAAAAACTGTTTTCTATAAATATCATCATTTATTAAGTTTTGTGGTTAGAACTTCATCTTCATCATTCTTCACTTCTATTTTCTTTCTCTATTAGGTTACGTGACTTAAAATCTCTTACTAGCTTCTTGAAGTCATCAAACAGAAGAGCTGCAAGTACTTCTCAGAGATTTTCGTTATACCGAAATAATCCTTGAGGCGATCTTTATGCAGCGCTACAAGTTTCACGATTTTGCTGTTTCATTTATTTGCCAGTTTCAGTTAAGGTTGCACGGGTTACAACATTTTTAACACTCAGACATAATTTAAGTTTTATTATATAATATTTTAAAATTTTAATCTAATGACATATATTTATGTCTTATGTCATTTGTTATATTTTTAATGATCGGTGTAGTATTTTTCTTAATACAAGCCTAATGTACCCAAAATATCCGCAAAATACAAAACCCAACTCTAAATGTCTATTGTAACTCATTCTCTTTATTTTCTCCACCATTATCTAGAGCCTTTCTTTTGACTAGCATTTTTTGCTCAAATATGTCTACATGTTTTATGTGTCAGCCTAATCTCTTTAATCACATAGCAATATAGTTGGATCCTTCTAACAAGTATTGTTTTTATTTTATGAAATTTTATTCTCTCATAAAAGCATAACTCATTTACTAATACACTCAATCCTTTTGGTGCTCTTTTGCATTTTCCACTCCATCAAATAACCTATAACATGAATTTTTACTCAATTTGCATTATGACAAGCCGGGTATTTTGTTTTGTAATTATTATATGATTTAATTTTAATATATTGTTAATGTAAAAGTATTTTACACTATCATTTAATTATGTATTATTATGTCATTAAAAATATTTAACTTTTATAATAATTACTTCAAAAATTATACTTATAATAATATATATTTGATTAATAGTGAAAAAACTTTACACTAATTATACATCAAAATTAGAGTCATTGTTATATATATCTTTGTTTTATTCTGTTGTGTTGTTGAAAGTCTTGTTATGTTTAGAACAAGAAAAAAGATTATTATATATTATTTTTAAGAATGTTAAATTTAGTAAAAAGAGTGATAAAAAATAAATATAATAAATAATATTAAAAAATATAAAAAGATATGTATCTGTTAATGTTAATAATAAAAATATCAAATTATTATAACAATGTAGCCAAAAATGCAAGTCAATGAAGAAGGCTGAAAGCATGAGTTGAGTGACATCTAGGCCCCTTAGAAGCTGAATGTATTTGAATATATATTGTTTGATAAATACTTATACATAAATATATTTTTTATAATTACTAAAATTAATTTAGTTTAAATTATTATAACAAATATTATCACCTTATGTTATTTTTAACTTTCTTTAAGACATATTTTCATAAGCTTGAATTTTAATTTTAATTAAACCAGACAAAAGTAAAAAAAAAAGTCAAAAACAAAAGAGAGAGGGAAGCTAAAAAAACACAATAGAGGAGTAGGTACTCCAATTAGTGTTAGAATTTTAGGTGTAAGTGATAAAGTTTTGCATTAATAAGGATGAAAAAATTCAAAAACTCATTGTCTTAATATTTATGGTAATATATAATGATAGGTCAACTATTGCGACTTCTTCTTTAGCTCATTAATGTTTATCTTCTCAGATTGGTTTCCCATAATAACCCAAAAGTGGTATTAGAGACTATGATTTGGTTAAGATGAATATTTAGAGATGATAATTAGTGTTTGAATTTGACTTCAAATCTATGCTATGGTGCATATTGTTAAGACTTACTTCTTAGTTAGACCTTGTGGATATTTGGAGAGGCTTTCACATAAGGGGAAATATATTAATATTGACTAATGTTGGGACTTATATTTAGAGGAAGAATGTTAAAAATTTAAGTGTGAGTGATAAAATTTAACATTTATGAGAAAAGAGTTAATTGAGGATTATATAAGTGAGAAGATTCATAAATTCATTAACTCAAAATTTTGAATCAAAATATGGTGTCAATTCCTCTACTTTAATTTTCATTTTCCCATTAAAGTTGATCTCCCCAATTATTTTAAAACTGCATTACATCTTTTACGGTAAAAAATTATAGTGTTATATGATAAAATAAATTTTTTAGATAATTTATATAATGAAATAATTAGTAATTAGTAATTAATAATAAAGATAATTCAACCATTTTTAATGATGAAATTAAGAAAATATTAAATATTTTTTATGTTATTAATATATTAAATTTATTTAATATTTTATTTAATATTTTTAAATATAAAAAAATAAAAATATTTTAAGAAAATATAACAAAACCCCTTTCTCCGTTCTTGCGACAAATCTCCACATCCCACTTCCAATCTAGCATCCTTTTAATTTGTTTAACAATATGTCTGGATTCTTGTTATAAAAAAAAGTTGCTAACAAATACTTAAAAAAATTAAAATAATTTTTTTAATAAAAACAAAGCATTCAACAGCAAAATTTAAAAAAATAATATCCAGAATTCACGGTTTCCAAGATGCTTCCTAGCAGTATTTGAACCAACGCTTTCGAGCCTAATTCTAGTTACGCTTCCTTTATAAGACTAAAATCAATAAATAGTAAAAAAAAAAAAAGAGTATAACTTATAATTAAGTTTAAAATCAATTATTATTTTGACAAACCTAAATATGATAAAGTGTAATTTTTAAATAATGGAAAGCACCTGATGTGGGTGATATTTAAAATGTCTCTTTTAACTTCATTTCATTTAACATTTTTAGTATTGCAATATGTAAATTTTAAGATTTTTTGTTATTTTGACAAATCATACTATAATAGAGTGCAATTTATTCAACCGAAAGCACTGATGTGGGGTGAAATTTAAAATGTATCTTTAACTTTATTTCATTCAACATTTTTAGAATTATCCTAAACCACATGTAATCAAATTTAAATGTGAGATTACAAGTACTTATAAGTTTGTTTCATTTAAATTATTTATTAGACTAATTTATATTTAACTATAAAAATATAAGAATTATACAATTTTCTTACAAAAATTATTTTTCTGATATTCGACCTTACGTTCTCGTTTCAAGGATATAAAACATTTGAATATATTTGTAATAAGTCAATTTTTTGTAATATCTTTAAAATTTTGAATAAAACAATAGTTTGAATTCTTAACTTTTGTTTTTATAGTTTTTTAATTAAGTATTGAATTTCATAGTAAATTCTCTTATCACTAAAAAAAAGTTAAATTGATCACAAACTCATAAGTGAGTACAACTTGTTATTGGATCATAATTTTCTTCTGATCATGAGTGAAATAATATAACCTCCTTACAAAATTTACTCAAAGAATCAACCAATCAAACAAAATTTTATATATGAAATACACAACTCATTTTTATTGTGTAACCTCATACAAGAGTATTTCATAGTAAATTCTAATACGGTTGTGATAAAAATTTTAAAAATATTATTTTTAAATAAATTATAATTATTAATTACATTGGTTT
This sequence comes from Ormosia semicastrata, assembly GCA_029884595.1. Taxonomy (NCBI): domain Eukaryota; kingdom Viridiplantae; phylum Streptophyta; class Magnoliopsida; order Fabales; family Fabaceae; genus Ormosia; species Ormosia semicastrata. The sequence goes on along the minus strand of JAQQTO010000046.1, from coordinate 5,844,707 downwards.
CAAAATTTTAAGAAGACATTGCAAATAATTTTTTTTGAAAATACATACATTGCAAATAAAACATGAATGAAGGAAGTTAATTAAATTAAAATGGTTCAGCCAACGATAAAGAATAGTATACCCAGCCCAGTATCCCACGAACCAGGTGTGATTTGCTTCACCACAAATAATCAAAGAATAATATTATATTTTTTAAAAGGTTTTCTTAATAATTTTTTTAATATTAAATAAAAAAATTAAATAAGAAATATATATTTAATGTCTCAAAAATATAAAATATATTTAATATTTTTTTAATAATTAAAAAATTAATAAGAGAATAAATTATTTCTCAAAGTCAAATCCATAGCTCCATACTGTTACTACTATTGACTTTATTTTCACAGCGTGCCAGTTTCAAACTTTTTCATAAAATTTTAAAAGGAAAAATAATAAGAAAAAGTGATAAAAAATTATGTACCACAAATCTCGATGTGCGTTCCAATTGGATGGCTGAAAGTGGAAAGAAAGACAGAAACCGGTGACTTGGTAACTCAACACATTATTTGCCTTTCTGCATAAATGATAAAACACACAAAGCAAACCAAGAAAGAAAAATGTAAGTGGCAGACGAGATAGTCGTGCACAGACACAAACCGGTAAAACCCCCCGACCCAGGTGGAGGGAGCAATTTCTGTTTGTCTTTCTACTCACTTGTTCCTGCTCCTTCTCTGCTGCGGAGATTAGGGTTTCATTCTCTGTTCATTTTCTCCTTCTTCTCGTAAGCTTCACTTCTCGTGTGTTGTTTGTTTATCACTTATCACTCTTTGATTCACTTTCTCCCTCTTATCACTCTTTGATTCACTTTCTCCCTCTGTTCCTAACGCAATCGAGCTTCAAATTCTTGCTTGTTTTGCCTTGGACTTACTTTGACTTATTATTTCTAACCTTCTCTGAGCTGCATCAACTTTTGTACATCTTATTTCCATTTTTTGAATAATTGTTCACGACTTTCCCTTTTTGGTCTGCGAACCGTAACAATTATTTCTTCAGTAATTTTATCCGACCTGATTTACTGAGTTTTTAACTTTTTATTTTACTTTGATATTACAGCTTTTGGTTCGGTGCGACTTTTCAGAATTTCTTGTTGGTTGAAATTTTGGATCCACCATAACTGTTGGACTACGTTGAAAACCTAAGGCTTGCACTGTGCTTGAGATCCAAACATTGGTTTTGGTTCTTATTACGGAAATGCATTTCACTTCAATTATTCGTTGACCTTCATAATATAAGGGGGGATGTGGTTAGGGCCTTAGCGGTGGGAATATAAGGCGGCCTTCAGGAGCCTACTTTTGGCTTGCATATGCCTGATTTATTTAGCAAACAAGTTAAATTTACTGTTTTTGAAACGTCTATTTAGCTATATAAGTTAAGATTTGAACTTTTGAAAAAGTCTCTTTGAACTAGGTTAATCTATTTCTTTAATATTTATATATAATTAAGTATTTATAATACTTACATATTTTACTAATTATATATTAATATAATATATTTATTTTATATAATATAAAAATTTTGTAAGGGTTATATGTATTTAAAAATTAAAATGTTTAAATTTCTTAGCCTATATAAACAGGTTTAGGTTTCTATGTTTTTATAAAATAGGACAGTTCAAGTCCCGAAAAAAGTTTATGACAGATAACAGGTTTAGGTCGGCATATTACAAATTAGACTTATGCTTATTTAGGCAAAGCCTAACCTAATATAACTCATTTCCATCCCTATATGTGGTTTTGAGTAGTTTGTCATTGATAAAAGTTAAAAAATGATTTAGGCAAGTGACAACGAAATGCTTTATCCACTCCAAGCTTTTGTTGCTTTCCAAAGTCCCTTGTAGCCTGTAGAGTGGTGAGTGGATGAGCGAGTGAGGCCAACTACCAGAATCTTTTTTCACTTATTTCCTTTTTTAAGCACTATCTATTTGTTATTTTCCATTTTATTCATTTTTCATATAGCTCTGGATTATTAATGAAATAGTTTCTGTAGAGTCATTGCTTGATTCATATGAGATGAAGAGGTCGTTATGTCTTCCTTCCAACTGTTCATCTTAGATTTTCTAATTCAACTCTTCACAGCTCAAGGTTAAAAACACATCATCAACTAACAGTTAACACAGAACAGTCATTAACCTTGGATGAAAATTGATCGTAAGCTTCAGAACAATGCATTTGAAACTCTTTTTCCTGTCAATAGATGAAATCTATCGATTAGGAGTGCTACCTTCATGTACTAGGTATCAGTCATATGGTTGTTTATTATTGTTATTTATGTGATGTTTATGTATGCATTTTGTGTTTATAACATTAGAATCAAATAAGGATCCTTCCTACCCACCTCTTTTGCCCTTCTTTTCAAATATGCTTTATCTTTTTTCTCCATACTTCATTATTCATTTGTTCTGGCTTTTTGTTTCTCTATTGTTTCCATGGAGGTTCTGAAAAAAGAATATTGATTGATATAATGTCAGGATAATTTCATGAATTTTAGTTGTTTCTATTTTTGTTGTTGTGGGTAACTGCTTAATTTTTGTTGATGTGGTAATTGGTTTTATTTTTGTTGCATGAAAGTTCTGAAATATGATTTATGATTGATATAAATCAGGATAAGTTCATGAACTTATAAATGTTTCTATTATTGTTGCTGTGGTAACCCTGCTAACTATATTACTACCACGTCTTCCATGCACATATATATGTTAGCTTCCTATGTGCTTATGCCATTATTTCCTTTAAGGTTTCTGGAAGTTTTTAAACTCTTTTTAGCTTATATGGAAATGATCTAGATCCTTCATGATGAGTGATAGATCCCCCCTCACCCCCTTCCCCCCCAACAAAAAAATAAATTGTTTCCCCACATACTTGGAGCTTGTTTGTTATTTCCTAATTTTATCTCAGATATCCTTTGAGACTTAATATGTGAGTCTTTTATACAGTTGCTGTTTGGATTCATTGTGGACTTACTAAGTCATATTCTTGTATAGGGATAATTCTGATCGAGCATCTGCTAGGTGTATAATCCCTATGCACAAGCATGGTAAGTATTTTTATCTGTGCAGCATCCATTCTCATTGGAATTGTTGATAGAGGAATTCCTTCCTACCCAATATTCCACACCCCCAAGAAAAGGAGGAGGAAAGAGATGCACTAATTATGCAAAATTGCCAATATAATCTATGATGAGTTTCTATATCGATATGCAGGACTTATGGCAAAATATTGTTTGATTAACCAGGTCCCATATTGGTTGAGGAAGCCTAGAGTCAATATTTAGCTTTTACTACCATTTGTGAGTTTCTGATGGATGATGCTGGGCATCGTGAAAATGGAAGGCACAAAGCAGATCAATATAAATCTGCTCAGGGACAGGTATATAAAAATACCATTCTGCTCATAGATAAGTTCATTACAATTTAAGTTTGCATAAACAACCAATTGGTAAGTACGGCATGTACTTACTCCTAAGAAAGATGCTGGCTTTGATAATATTTGTCTCAATGTTGCCATTGCAGTGGTTGATGCAACATCAGCCTTCCATGAAGCAGATTATGGCACTTATGGCTGAAAGAGATGCAGCCCTTCAAGAAAGGAATCTGGCCCTTTCTGAGAAAAAGGCAGCACTTGCAGAGCGTGACATGGCATTCCTGCAGCGAGATACTGCAATTGCAGAACGACATAATGCAATTATGGAACGAGATAATGCAATTGCAACTCTTCAGTATCGAGAAAACTCCTTAACTAGTGGTAGTATGTTATCATGTCCTCCAGGATGCCAAATCTCACGTGGTGTCAAGCATATACATCATCCTCAGCAACAGGTACACCATTTACCTAATATGGGTGATGCTACTTATAGCACACGAGAAATGCACACAACTGATGCCCTCCCAGCAGCACCCACCCCTCCAGAGGCTGGGAAATCACGGCGGGCCAAACGTCCAAAGGAAGCTAAGTCAATTTCACCTAATAAGAAGACTTCAAAAACTGCAAGAAAAGTCAAGAGGGAGAGCGAAGACTTGAATAAGATGATGTTTGGCAAGGCGCATGAGTGGAAGAGTGGTCAGGAAATGGTTAACGGAGGTGATGATCTTAACAAGCAGTTAGTGGTGTCAAAGGCTGATTGGAAAGGTCAGGACTTGGGGTTGAATCAAGTGGCATATGATGAGTCAACCATGCCAGCACCAGTGTGCTCTTGTACTGGTGTTCTGAGGCAGTGCTACAAATGGGGCAATGGGGGTTGGCAATCTGCTTGTTGCACTACAACCCTGTCAATGTATCCACTTCCAGCAGTGCCCAACAAGAGGCATGCTCGGGTAGGTGGTCGAAAGATGAGTGGAAGTGCTTTCAATAAGCTGCTTAGTCGGCTTGCAGCAGAAGGTCATGATCTGTCAAACCCTGTTGACCTCAAGGACCATTGGGCCAAACATGGTACAAATCGATACATCACAATAAAGTAGATTGTGAGAAATTTTGTCTCTGGGGCAGCAATACATAAATAGAAACAGCTTTTAGCGATCAATTATGGATTCTCAAGTCAAACAAGGAGGAAAATAACGTAATTATTAAGGTCATCAAGGAAAGCTAATGATTAGGGTATGCCCTTGCCTATGTTTAGTATGCATAATCCTGCAGAATGTTGGCTATATTAGTGATTGAAGAAATGACTGTATAATTATCCTTGTCATTTGTACCGCATTTAATCTGCCGGAATGGTATGGTGGTTCCAATGGCATGTAAAAGGTTGCATGATGGATAAATAGCTGTTAAATAGTCATGGTTAATGCATCTAGTCCTTAAACCCGAATAATTGTAGAGACTTGTGTCCTTAGTCTTCCTGGAACCCTATCTATGAGTTAATATGTAGAATTGATTATGTATGTTAATTTTTTCCTTCATGTTTATTAGTTTTCCGTTGATGGCTACATCAAGTTTTTATGGGTGGTTGCAACAGTAGGTGACGAATATGGAGGGCTGTACGAAAATGATTGACGTCTTTTTCTTTTTTTATTACAAAAGAGGTTGTAAGATCTGCTGTGGGGTGGAAGAGTAAAGGGTAGGCTAAAGTGGAGGACTTCATTGAGATTCGATCACAGGATAGAGCAATTCTCCAAAGGAAAATAATCATCTTACACTTTTTTTAGAAGTGTAAGTACTGTATACCCCAAAGGGTATGTAATTGAGAGAAAAAAAATAATAAAAATAATAAGTATAATAAATGATATTAGATGACGTGTAAAAAGAGATATATGTATTGTTTGTGATAATAATATAGAGTTAGAAAAATTCTTGGTTACACAATTGTATTACATCATTCTTACACACATTTACAAAAAATTAGAGAGAATATTTTTTATGATAAGTGATTTTAGAGGGTCTTATTTTTTCTCTCGCTTCAATTTTTTGTAAATGTGTGTAAAAATGACATAGTACAATTGTGTGTAACCAAGAATATCTCTATAGAGTTGTTCTCCAAAAGACTTGTGGCACTTGAACTAGTCTCTTGGGCCATGATTAACGTCTTTCCATGTATAGCATGCCTGGTTAAAATGAACATCTGAGGAATTTTCAGCAGTCTCGGAGATCGGGTTTCAGTTCCCAAAATTTTTAGTGCATTAAATTTAAAATCTGTAGCATACCTTGACCTTATAATGGTATAACGGTATAACCTCTAGTCTTCTTATACTTTTATTCACCCAAAAAAAAAATCAAAATTGACATTGAAATTTATTTAAATGAGAACTTAAAAGGACAATAAATTGCCATTTATCGGAAATTTGTCATTATATAATCTTAAATTTTTCATATTCGTAACCATAAGATTTCGGTCCATCATTTGATTCATTTTAGTTGAATTTTGTATGAATGAGACGTAACTAAATACTTCTTCCAAATAATAATACACTTCTTTTTTTTTCTCTCTATTTTTTTTATGGCAAGTTTTTTAAGATTTCAGTCCCTCATTTGATACATTTTAGTTGAATTTTGTATGAATGAGATGTAACTAAATACTTCTTCCAAATAATAATACGCTTCATTTTTTTCTCTATTTTTTTTATTGCAAGTTTTTTAGTTTGGTTAAATCAAGTACTAATTAATATAGAATTTTCTTTCATGCTATACACACAGCATTTTTATATCAACTTTTTCGCCAACCAAGACTAAAACTTTTCTTAGTTGATCTTAAGGGTGCAGGGAACTTCCTAATAGTTGTCATGTTTTCCTGTCTTTAATATCTAAGTTGCTCAAAATTAACACCTTGAATACTTGCATTAGAGTGTGTTAACTTCTGTCCATGTATGTAAACTAAAGGCACAGACACTGCCTGGTGATGCTGCATTCTTTCTTTTTACCAAATATCCATATGTGAATCTTATGGCTCTGCTTCTGTGGAGAGTGGAAAGCTTCAAAAGAATCAAAACCTGAAGCCATTCCCGCATATGAAAACTAGCAGTTGTTACTTAGCTTATTTTGCCTAGTGCTATAGCTCCAGTCCTGTTTGGTTACCTTGCGTTGAAAATTGCCAATGGACAACCTTGGATGGAAGGGAGTTAGAATCGCATTTGGGGTGGTTGGGAAGCACTCGCCCTGCAATTCATGCCACTCAAAGGTGAGTAGGTGGTGAGGGAAATTAGGAGGCGTAAGCACTTTAGGGCTTTAGCAGAAGCTGAAGTTGATTCACCTCGTCAGCCACTCCTCCCACAAAACTCAGCTTCCTAATCCCTTGGGCACTAACTAGCATAGTGGAGTTGAGTTACATATGGGTCAGTTTGAATGGCAAAAGCTGATTATTGGAGGATAGTGTAATTTCAGGTGTAGTTTGAACTGAATCATCATTGACTTTTGAGAAAGTTAAAAGAGAGTAATGAGTGTAATTTGCTCTAAAAGATAAAACATTTTGAAAATGGTTGAGAATTACATGAAGCACAACTACACTAAAAGTTATAAAACTAGACAACCGACATTACTAGCACGGGCGCAAAGAAATTAACAAAGCAACCCAACTGCAATTTGTAACAGTCGTATGCAGCCCAACAGTGCGTGTCAGATTACAAATTTCAGCACCTGATAATCAGCCAGGGATAACTGTAAAATTGTTATTCTCATCACCCACAGCACTGTGCAGACATCAAAACAACATTAACATATCCAGTATAGGGGTCTGAAATCTGCAGAAAAATAAGGAAGGGGGAAGGATGAAACGCAACGTTCTGAATCAATAAAAGTAGCCTCAGACCGTCCTAGTTCAAGATTTTCAACAGAGAAATGCAAGAACTCGCATTTCAGCCAAATAGAAGATCTTCATCATTGGCTACAGCGTACATATGTAGAGGCTATCTTACTGTTAACCAGTACCATCGTTGGTAGGGGAAAAAAATATTCATGAAGTTTGCATCAAAATAGTAAAAACAAGAAGAACCACGCAAAAGGGAATCAATATATTTAGTATCCACGAGGGTATAAGATAAACAAATGAAGGAAAACCGTTGCGTTACACCCAAATCAAGGTTTGTGCGCTCGATATGTGTATGCGGCATCAGATCTTCCTATTCAATGAAAGATTTATTGCAGCCAAATCAAAGTTTGAGCTCACAACAGTTTGAAAGATTCATCATTTGGACCATTAATTAGCAAACATCCATAAAACGAAATGATTAACCCAAACCTGAAGTGATTTTAATACAAAGAGGAGGCAGATTTTGACGGAGAACGCGATAGGGTCTGTAATTGGGAACTAGGGTTTTAGATGATTTTGCTAAAGGAGCCTCCTTTTATAGGACAACCCGACGGGGTTCAGTGATACATTACACGAACATTTATAGGGAGCTATATTGGGCTGCTATGACGATGATTTATCTCAGGTAAAGTGCTTGAATAGCCAAATAAAAATAGGAAAAAATTTAGGTTTATTTTTTTAATGTTTGTTATATCTATTTTATTAATTAAATTATGATATATGTATTTTTTTAGAAAGGAGAGTAAAATAAAGAATATTAATGAATATATATTATATATTGATTAGTAAAATAAATATAATAGACATAAAGAAATATATTTAAATTTTATCTATAAAAAATATGTGTTGAGTTTTAGAAAAAATAATGGGAAAATAACATTCAACAATTTTAAACTTTCCCTCAGTAAATAATTATTTTAAACTTTTAAATATTTTAATTTAATCTTTAAATTACTTTAATTATTGCAATTAGTCCCTTATCTAATCTTAGTCAATTGATTATGAAATAATACATAATATATAAACATGTAAGTTATTAATTGACATGTCAAATAGATCATTAATAACTCATGTGACACACAAATAGTTTTTATTATACTATTTTACTTAAATTATAACACATGATATTTATATTGTACATATAGTTGTATTACAAAATAAAATATTATAAAATTAAATATAAACGATTACGAACCTATCGAATATATACTTTGAGAGTATTTTAGAATTTTTAGTGATGTAATGTCCTGTTACTTAACTAACTTACATTGAATTAACTTCGAAGGACTACTTATATAAATTAGTGTAGTTTAAGAACTAAGTTAAAACATTTAAAAGTTTAAAGTGACTATTTGTTTCTAAATAAAAGTTTAGAATGGCTAGATGTTATTCTTTCAAAAATAATTGTTAATAAATATTTTAAGGCTTTTGTTAAAAAAATTAAAATGAAAAAAATATTTTATTTTTAATATATTAAATACTTAATTTTATTTAAATTGTCATATTTTTACCTTTTTAAGTAAAACTCAAAAAAATATACATATACATAATTTACACAAATTTTGGCTAAATCCCATGCAAGTCTAGCTCACTAGCTCGAAATATCAATTGTTGAGTGAAGAAATTATCAACATTTTCTTTTTGATGTTTACTTAAATGTTATTTTAAAATAAATGTATTTAATTTAAGTAATAATTAGTTTAAAATCTTTTAATATAAATTAATTTAAGTTTTTGATATAAATTATCAAATAAGTTATTTAAAATTAAACTCTAATTATATGTATGAGCAATGAAAATACGAGCAAGTCATAAACTATATAAAGTCAGGTGGAGGGGCCTCTAGAGCTCCCTAGATGACCCCCTAATGGGGCTCGAGAGAAGGGTGAGAGTATAGAAGAAGAGAAATTAGAATGAAGAGTAATTGCGAGAATCTAATCTCACTACTCTTTCTATATGTCCTTAACTCTAATCAACTGAACTATCAACACGACACTCGACTCGCATTTGAATCAACCTGAATTAATACATTTAATTTGACAAGATCAAAAGCTATCTCTAATTACTTCCTATTTTTAAGAGTACTAATATATATACAGGTATTAATAATTTACTCTTTTTATTTAATAACTATTAATCTAATTCCTTAATATCTGTCATGTAAATCATTTAAAAAAATAATGTGTCATAAGAGCACACATTTATAAAATACTTATTTTAATTGTTATTTTTTTATGTAAATTATGTTATTTTATTTATACGAGGAAATGCAATGGGATAGAAATTGGACTACGGTAAAAATCATTATAAGAGCTATAAAAATTGTGAGTTATTAGCAAAGTATAATAAATTTGGCCAACAGCGCAAAACAGAAAAGGAAAAAAAGAAAATGCCAATACATCTATAAGAATATCTTTAAATACTATATGATTTTCTTGGAGTCACAATTTAAGGGAGAGCTTTATCTACTTATCAATTTCAGTCTGAAAATTATGTGAACAATTAGTTAAAAATTAAAAAAAATACATTATATATCAACATGTATTAGTCCGGTCGAAAAGGACTTGAGTTATTTAAATATATGATCATATATTCGATCACCTGAATTTATATATATGAAAATAATATCGTTAAAAAATATTTTTACTTAAATGTTCGAATGTATAATAAGAAAATAATCTCTCACCTATTAATTAAGAAATACTCTAGAAAAACAAAATACTATATGATTTATCTCAAACGTTACTTAGAAAAATCCTTAGCAAAAGTCTTAATTAGATGGTAGGTTTGTAATAATTTTTTTATTTTAATATATTTTTCTAAAAATCACACACATTTGTTTTTTAAATTATATAGATCTTTTTGAATTTAATATTGTTTTTTTTAGGTAGCATAGTAATTCCAATTATTTTCTAAATTTTGTTATCTGAAAAAATAAACTAAATCTTAAATTTTAAGATTAAATTATCTTTCTTTTGGCAAATAAGATTAAATCATATATTTACCTAATTTCAACACTTATATGACACAGTAGTATGAAGGATTTAAATATTAAAATTATCATTTTAGTAAGTATTTTACTTAATCACTATTTCTGAGTCAAAATTACATAAACAACGAATAAGGACACAAGAGTTAGTTCTAAAGATTTTGTTTTAATAATATGTTTAGTTTAGTTTTTAAAAACTTTAAAACTATACCATAGTTTTGTTTCTGTTACGAATTATTCTTATATATATATATTTTTTAATATGTGACTAATTTCCATTCAAATGTCTGACTATAATCATGAAACAACCATTATATTCTTATATCAAATAGTGTATGTATTTCTTTTTATACTCTATTTAATACTATTTATTATATATATATTTTTTTTTTTTTTTTTCTCTCACTCAAACACATTCTTTAAAAAGATATAAATAGTACTTACACTCTTTTTTAAAAGTATAAGATGATAATTTTTCACCATAAAATGCTCTTAATAAGATTCGAATTCTATACTATGGATCTTCCAAACCATGGCTTGAGCCAACAGTTTTGATCTTAAAAGTTTGGTCCATCGTAATAATAAAAAGGTTTTGTCCAAATATAGTTTGGAGATTTTTTTTTTGATGAAATAGTTTGGAGATTTTGATTTTTTTTTTGGTACATAGGAGATTTTGAAAATTAAATCCAATATCCTGTAACTATTTTAGTGTGTATAAACGCGTATAACACGAAAACGAAAATGTAAAGAACTTGTAAATAAGAGTTTGTTTGAGATAATTGTGAAAATTAAATTATTTTAATAATTAATTATTATATAATTTTTTTATTATAATTGATTATAAAAAAGTTTTATATTTAGATATATTAGTTAAAAATAATTTTAAATTAATCTATTTCATTTAAATAATATAAAAAATTATTTTATATATTAAATTATTAAAATAAATATAAAAAAATTAAAAAAATTATTTAATTGAGTACAAAATAGTATTTATATATTACTATTAAAAATAATTCTAATAATTTTGCCTTTTAATGCTCAAAATTTAACTTAATGTTTAACAGTTTTTTTCTCTTCAAAAAAGTTGTTATTTTTTTCTTTTGAAATTGACAAACAAGTTGGCTTAATGTCTAACAACTCTTTTGTTAAAAAAATTATTAAAAAATGAAAACAATATGAAACAAACAAGCACTAAGTTGCCTTGTGGGGAAGTTGCCGTATATGTGTTTTGATTTATTTACTTCTTTATCATTTCCATCCATGTGATGGATTTGAAAATAATTAAATAACAAATACAAAATATTCCATGGGAATCTTATCTGACAGGTGAATTGAGAAAATGGTGACAATAAATAGGAAAATGTTTGTTATACATTTGTAGCAAGACATATGTTGTGTTAACTGCGTTGAGACAACGCAGTTAACACACTAAAGCACAGACGTCATGTAAGTCCTAGTCATAGGTAGAACGAAGAAGAATTACTTACACACAAACACAACATAAACGCGATCACATTGTCATCGTCAAATCACAAACACTCAGCAACTAATGTTGCTGTCTGGACAACTCTGCTACTGCTACATCACCTCCATTGCCGAATTTTGAGCTCAAGTTCTGGCACTTGGTAAGTTTCAGTTTTTGTCCGAGATAGGGTTTGTTTTTTCACAGCTCTAACTAGGTACACGAGCTACTGTATTTAGTACATCCCTTGATTGTGTTAATTCAATTATTTGCAAATATGTGGGGTTAATTGTTGTCATAGCAGACGATCTATTTTGAGCTTTGGTTCATTTTCATGTGCTAATTGATAGTTGTGAATGGAAGCATAGTAAGTTAATGGAAGGTGTTGATCAAACTGGTATGCACCACCGAACTAGTTCTTCTACATTTGGTTCACCAGCCCCAAGACCACCAAACCAGAAATCTGGTATACCATTTTCCCACCCCAATATCAATATCCCACCTTCAACTCCTTATCCCCAATTTTTAGGGTCACATTCTCCTTCTCAGCAATTACGTTCTCCAAGGTCGTTCCATTCCAGGTCTTTGTCTCAACTACCATTTTTCTCGTTGAATTCCTTGCCCCCATTGAGTCCTTCGCCTACTGCAACCTCCTTTTATGACTCGGTTTCGACAATAGATATGTCTGTCGAGGAAAGTGTGGTTTCCTCTCATACTCTTTTTGCTTCTGTGCCTCTCAACAGTGTCAGGCGCTTCAGGTTGGTCATAGTCTTCCTCCTCGGAAAGGACACAGGCCCTCAAGCAGTGATTCCCCTTTGGGAATCCCTGGTTTTATGCAATCTCCTCCTCCCCCTTTGGTTCCACATGGAGGAGAAAGGCCAGGTTTTGAGAAGCCGATTCAGTTGGTCTTTGAAGGGATCAATTAAGGATGGGAACCGTGTTGATGGTGGCTATAGTGCTGAGCCTATGAATGGGGTGGGAAGAAAGAGGACACTGCGGATAATTTGTTTAGTGAATACATGAATTTGGACAACATTGATAATCTGAAGTTTTCGGATATGGAAGATAAGGATTTGGATAGCAGAACTAGTGGTTCCAAGACAGTGGAAAGCAGTGATAACGAAGTCAAGAGTCATTCAAATGGAAAAACAAGTGGTAGTGCTCAATGGACAAGTTCAAGCAGTTCGGACGAAAGGAAGGAAGGAGTCAAGAGAAGTTCAAATGGAGACATTGCACCAGGTGCCCGGCACCGGATTGGATAGTTCTATCGGAAACTTTCATATTGAAGATGGATTACCTAAGCTTCCTCCTTTGAAAAATCAAGTTGGTCAACACTCACCTAGCAATTCAATAGATGGTAAAACATCTGAAACCATGGAATATGGAAATGGTGAATTCAGCGCTGAGGAGCTAAAGATAATAATAGACAGTGATAAACTTGCTGAAATTGCCTTGTCTGATCCCAAACGTGCAAAAAGGTAATATTTTTCTTCTCTTTGTCCGTCTTTTTTGTCCCTTTATTTTGAAAAATAAATAAATCTACAATAATTCATTTTATCCCTTGCATACTTGTCCAGGATTTTGGCTAACCGTCAATCAACTGCTTGTTCAAGAGAGAGGAAGATGCGATACATTGCTGAAATGGAGCACAAGGTGCAAACTCTTCAGACAGAGACAACCAAGTTGTTTGCTCAGTTTACCAAATTGCAAGTGGGTATCTTTTGTGACAAACTTATATCCCTTTTTCTTATGAATCATGTATACTATTACTCATTCTTCTTCTTTTTTTGTGCTTGTCTCCAGAGGGATAACTCCGAGCTTAAAAGTGAGAACAATGAGTACGAATTAAGGCTTCAAGCCATGGAACAATAGTATCAATTGAAAGATGGTTTGTATATACATTTTCCTTCTACTTTATGTATTAGTTAGCTCGAACCTGCTTTAACTTATTCCATCCTGTTTAGTCTTTATTTGAAGTAGGCACTTTTGTGTGAATTTTCCACAGAAATAGCATGCATTTATGATTTGTGTGCAAATGATGTATTTTTTTTAAATAAATAGACTGTATGTGTAATTAGTAATGACAATACTCACTTTGACATTTATGAGTGATTTTTATACCTAATCATGTTTCTTAAGGCATATTATTTCATCATTATGTATGACCATCTTTGCTCCTTTCAAATCTGCTTGCTTGACCTAGCTATTTGAATTCATCTTAACAAATGCTGGCAAATTTGAAATCCAAGGGCATTTTACACTAATACTTTGTTTTTCTATAGTTATTGATTGTTTACTTGTGATAGCCCCTTCAAAACTGCATATCAAGATTGCTTGAATGTAATCTAGGTTTAGTTGCATTGTTTTTTTTTTTTTGCATAGTTGTGGTCACTTGAACTAATCCAAAAAAGAAAAAGGAAGGGAGGGGGGCCTTGGTAGTAAAGGTTTTTTTAATAAAAATTCTTCAAGTTTTATATTTTGATGTTTTGATATTTTATGGAAAATTAAAACTGACCATCATGATTATCATAATTGTTATATGGATTCTTGTTGATATGAATGTGAGTTTGGTAAAAATGCTTTCCAAATTTTAGAAAATAGGAGTCAAAAAGGGGTGGGGGTTACTTTGGGTACACTCAGGAAAATTTTATTGCCTCTAACCCTTTCTCAGCTGTGTCTTCATTACTGGTTTTCATTGTTCTCTCCTGTTAGATTTTTTTTTTGTCAAATATATTATGGAAGTGCTAATGGTTATTGGTTAACCAGCATTTTGTCAAATTTTGATGTTCTCTCTTTATTTGTGGTTAATTTTGTTTGAACTTCTATCAATATTGTTGAGAGAGAGAGAGAAAGTGAGAGACATATGAGAAAATCGTATGTTTCAACTACACAACAGAGACTGAATATATACTCAATAAGTAATAAATAATTACACAATTTACATGATGTGGGACTAACTAATTACACCTAATTATATTTATATACAGTTTCCAAAACTCCCCCTTAAGCTGGAGCATATAAGTCATATGCACCAAGCTTGTTACAAATATAGTTTACTCGAATACCTCTCAAAGACTTAGTGAAAACATCTGTCAGTTGATCATTTGAATTGACAAAGCTGGTGGTGATGTCTCCAGACAATATCTTTTCTCTAATAAAGTGACAGTCTATTTCAATGTGTTTGGTCCTCTCATGAAATACTGGATTAGAAGCAATATGTAGTGCAGCTTGGTTATCACAAATAAGAGTCATTTGCATAACGTTTCCAAACTGAAGTTCTTTAAGAAGCTGTTTTAACCAAATGAGCTCACAAGTGGCTGAGGCCATAACATGATATTCTGCTTCGGCACTTGATCTTGCAACCACATTTTGTTTTTTACTCTTCCAGGATATCAGATTACCCCCAATGGATACACAATAACCAAAAGTGGATCTCCTATCGATGGAGAACACGCCCAATCAATCAAGATCTGAGTATTCAACAATCTGAGTGTGTCCTTTGTCTTCATAGATAAGGCCTTTTCCTGGAGCTTCCTTAATATATCTGAGGATACGAGTCACTGCATCCCAATGTCCTTCACAAGGTGAGTTTAGAAATTGGCTTACTACACTCACCGCAAAGGAGATATCTGGACGGTAACAATAAGATAGTTAAGTTTTCCAACCAATCGTCTATATCTTCCTGGGTCTGAAAATGGCTTCCCCTGATCCGGTAAAAGTTTAACATTGGGATCCATAGGAGTGTCAATTGACTTTGCATTCAATAGTCCTGTTTCTTCAAGAATATCCATAGCATACTTCCTTTGTGAGATAACTATGCCATCCTTGGACTGTGCCACTTCAATTCCCAAGAAATAACGAAGTTTGCCAAGATCTTTGGTCTGAAAATGATGACAGAGATGTTGTTTTATCTGAGTTATACTTTGGTGATCGCTGCCTGTGATAACAATGTCGTCTACATACACAATCAAATAGATACAGCCTCGGATTGTATGACGATAAAAGACAGAGTGGTCAGCTTCACTGCGAGTCATACCAAACTGCTGAACAACAGTACTGAATCTCCCAAACCAAGCCCGAGGAGATTGTTTGAGACCATACAAAGACTTGTGTAGACGACAAATGAGGCCAGAAGACTCCCCCTGAGCAACAAACTCGGGAGGTTGCTCCATGTAGACTTCTTCTTCCAGATCACCATGGAGAAAAGCATTCTTGATATCCAGCTGATGAAGAGGCCAATGGCAAATAGCGGACATAGACAGAAAAAGCCGAACAGAAGCCATCTTCGCCACTGGTGAGAAAGTGTCCCCATAATCCAAACCAAATATCTGGGTATACCCTTTTGCCACCAAACGAGCCTTGAGGCGATCAAGAGTACCATCAGGGCCAACTTTGACCGTATAAATCCACCTGCAACCTACAACAGACTTCCCAGGAGGAAGAGGAACAAGTTCCCAAGTACTACTGCTCTGAAGAGCACACATTTCATCAATCATTGCTTGGCGCCACCCAGGATGGGATAAAGCTTCACCTAGAGACTTAGGAATAGACACAGAAGACAAGGTGGAAAGACAAGCATAATGTAATGAAGAGAGACGATGGTAACTTAAAGTAACATAGTGAGGAGAAGGGTTACGAGTAGAGCGTATACCTTTTCGAAGAGCAATGGGAAGGTCGAGTCGCACGGGAGGCGATTCGGGCCGGTAAAGGAGGTGGAGCGGGAAGGGAGTCCAAAGGGGCCTCGGTAACTTCTACAACCTCGATGGTGGTGGCGGTGGGCGTGACCATGGCGATGATATACCCGGATGGGGCGAGTAGTAGGAATCAAGTTACCAATGGGAGAAGGTGATGATGGAGCGGGGTCAACTGAACAAGAGGAGGAAAAGTAGGGAGGACTTCAAGTAATGGGTGGAAGAGGCGGTCATGAGACTCAAAAAAGGAACAGACTCGAAGAAGGTGACATCGGCGAGAGACAAGATAACGCTTAAGAGTGGGTGAAAAACACCGATAACCCTTTTGAGACCAATGGTAACCAAGAAAAACGCATTTTATGGAGCGAAAATTAGTTTGTCAAGACCGGAGTAACATCATGGACAAAACATGTTGACCCGAAGACACGAGGTGGAAGAGAATAGAGGGGTTGGTGAGGGAACAAAACAGAATGAGGTACCCGGTTATCAAGCACAGAAGAGGGCATACGGTTAATCAAATAGCATGCAGTGAGAACCGCATCGCCCCAAAAACGGAAAGGAACACGACCATGATGCAAAAGTGCAGGTGGTTTCAATAAGATGTCTATTTTTGCGCTCAAAGAACCCCATTTTGTTGTTGGGTATAGGCCTGATGTTTGGTGAAGAATTCCCTTAGATGCCATAAAAGTTTGAAAATTGTGAGATAAAAATTCACGGGCATTGTCAACTACGCAAAATACGAATTGGAACACCAAACTGAGTTTTTATTTCATGATAAAAGGTCTAAAAATTGAAAACAACTCGGATCTGTTTTTCATTAAAAATAACCAAGTACACCGAGAATAGTCATCAATAAAAGTAACAAAGTATTTAGACCCAAAAGTAGACTCAATACGACTAGGACCCCAAATATTAGAATGTACTAAAGCAAAAGGAGACGCAGCTCGACGACACATCCTATCAGGAAACGGACTACGGGTGTGTTTCCCAAGTTGACACGACTCACAAGGTAAACTAGATAACTTAGAAAAGTATGGCACCATTTGCTGTAATTTGGCAAGGCTAGGATGACCTAACTTAGCATGGATGGTGAGAAGGGAATCTGCAGTAGAGCATACACGAGAGGTGGTAGAAAGCTGGTAAAGGCCATTAGACTCACATCCGACGCCAATCATCCGTCCCGAACTCCGGTCCTGCAAAATGACAGAGTCTTTAGTGAAACTAATGCGACAATCTAAAGAACGGGTTAAACGACTAATGGATAGTAAATTAAAAGGACATCCAGGGACATAAAGAACAGAATCAATAGACAGAGAAGGGAGGGGATGGACAGTGCCAATCCCTTGGGGCCGTGTTTGAGAACCATTTGCTAAAGTAATCATAGGTAAATAGTCAGAGTTAGAAAGTTTGGAGAAAAGACGCTTATTACCAGGTATATGGTCAGATGCACCAGAGTCAAGGACCCAAGGACCTAAGGAAGGTGATTGAGAGAGACAAGCAAATGCATTATCAGTGTGCTCAACAGATGCAGTAGAGTTAGAAACCTGTTGTTGCTCAAACCATTTCAGAAAATCTGCATAGGCAGCCGGAGATGGGGTTGATGATGCAGAAGGCTCAGTGAATCGGTCTGACAACACAGGGCAACATTGGCGACCGTGGAGGACGGCCATGTTTAGTCCAACATCTATCCTCTGTATGACCCAACCTGTTACAAAATGTGCACTTCGGACGAGGCCTACTTGAGGTGCCAGGGCGAGAACGAACACGATTGGCACCGTAAGAGACGAGGACAGAAGTATCAACCGAGCCAAGGCTAGGACAGAATCAGAGGGGTGCTTAGCCGGGACCTGGAGCAAAGTAGACCAAGCAGAGGACAGAGTAGGAATAGTAGGCGAACCCAAAATCTGATCACGGTTGGCAGCATATTCCGGAGGCAAACCGTACAAGGCCATGAGCATGAAGAAGGTGCTACGTTGCTCAATTTCTTTGGCTGGGGTAGCAGCAGGAGGTAACAACTCATTGAAATCATAGAGAGTAGCATGAACCTTCCCCAAGTAAAGCAGACATAGGGCCATCAAACTGTCGAGGAGCAATAACACTCATGAGATTGTGACAAACCCCATATAGCCGCTGAGTGTCATTAGTGTAAAGAACTTTGGCCTGCTCCCAAACAGAAGCACAAGTGGTCTGAGTACGGAAGATCTGCTTAAGGGACGAGTGAATGGTGGACTTGATGACAACGCACAACTGTTTATCAATCTTCTTCCACCTGGGTTGTTCTTCCGCAGGCACAGAGGCAAGGTCGGTGGTGAGGTGGTCTTCATATCCTTGACCCTCAAGCCACAACTTGACATCTGAGGCCCAAGTATCATAGTTGCTGCCATCTAATTTATCAGCGGAGAGAGGAGCATTTAGGTAACTCGTGAACACAGGAGGCTCAGCCTTTGGGTTGTCTTTAGAACCATCTGGGGAGGTAGAACTAGCCATGGGTCAGACTACAAAGTGTTAAAAAGTGAAACCACAATGTACCTGAGAGTCCAAACGCAAGGGAACAAGGGGATAGAGATGTCCGATGGAGGATCAGAGGGCAGATCAGCGTAGAGGAGACCGAGACTAGTCAGACGAGAGGAGCGGCGGCTGGACGCGCCGTCACGTGCCGGAAAACGGGGCCGCGCGGTGCTGTTTGGCAACGGCTATGAGCGGCGCGTGGGGCACGTGCGGCAATCATGGCCGGGCTTATAATTGTTATATGGATTCGATCGGCGGAGACGATCCCGGTGGTGTGGTCGCCGGCCGGAAAGGAAGCGGCGGACGGCGGAGACAGTGGCGGGGAAGGGAGAAAAAAGGGCCGGAAAGACGTCACGGCACGGGAAAAAGGCCGGTAAACCGGAATGGAAACACGGTTGGCCGGAAAAAATTTCACCGGAGAGCAGTGGGTTCACCGGGCATGCACGGTTCTAGGATTGCGTCTCTTTAGGTTCTTGATACCATGTTGAGAGAGAGAGAGAAAGTGAGAGACATATGAGAAAATCGTATGTTTCAACTACACAACGGAAACTGAATATATACTCAATAAGTAATAAATAATTACACAATTTACATGATGTGGGACTAACTAATTACACCTAATTATATTTATATACAGTTTCCAAAAAATATGTTAGGGGAACGAAGGTGTTTACTGTTTACCTACTTGCCTTGATGTTTTCTCTCTATTTGTGATTATAAGTATGATCAATATAATTATTGTCGTGTAAATATACACACATTGAACTTGTATCTCTTGAAGACATTGGGAGTGTGGTTTAGCGGCTTGAACTTGCAAGTATACATCTCCATTTTCAAAAATAAAAAAATAAAAAATTCTCCGTTTCCCTCATCCTCCTTCTTGAAAGCACTATATTCTCGTGAATTTATGCTGAACACGAATATCTTCACCTGACCTGTCTGTCTAAATATTTAGCTGTGCATACATGTACATGTAGAACTCCAAGATTAGGGAGTAAATGTGCCATGGGCAGTATTGATTTGCATTTTGAAAATTAAGGGACTGATGAAAGTAATACATATAATAGTTCATTTCATTAGTATTTTTGCATTTTCTATATATTCAGGTGAAGGGTCCTCTGCTTTTATACATTTAAATCGGCCGTATCTTTTTAGTTATGAGTATCTAATGCAGTATGGGAGGGTTACATACTTGCATTTAACAGTTGTATAATAATTTGTGTCGTTTTTTGGGCAGCTCTGAATGAGACCTTGGATGCTGAAGTCCGCCGTTTGAGGCGTGTTGTTGCAGAACTTGGTGGGGAATCCCTCACGAGTTTCATGGCTCGGTAGCTTGCTATTAACCAACAAATGTTCCAGTTACAGTATCAACGGTCCAGCCAACATAGGCATTTGCAACTACAAAATCGCGATACTCAGTAAGAGACACAATCTCGATCACAGCAGATTCAAGGCAATGAATTGCATCCCCAGACACAGACTCAGTCACAGCAGAGCAGATTCAATGCAATGAATTGCATCCACAACCATAAATTACAAAGCAATATATCCCCTACTGATCGTACTAAATAGTAGAAGCAAATAGATAGCTGGCTTCTTTTGATTCAAATTACGATAAAATAGTTTTGGACATGGAGCTTATAGGGTATAATCAATCGTATATAAGCACTGAACTAGCATGAGTTTGCTTGTAATTTGATATATCAGTTCATTATCTTTATTTAATTTATTATTTTGACTATTTTTCCCGCATATATACTCAGAATATTTTATTCATATTAGTGGATCTTATGGTCATATCATGATCTTTTCTCTATTGAAAAGGCCATATTTTTGGCATATCCAATAATAATATTTGTTAGTCTAGTCTTTAGTTAGTATGTGGGCAACAATTACCGATGAATTTAAATGGGATTTTCTATTAGATTTTTTTTTATTGTGGTAAGGATGTGTCATGCGTACCTTAATTTATCTACTTCTTTAATTTAGTGAAAGGCAGACTATTTACATCAATATCAAGATATTTAAAATGATATTTCTTATTTCTTAGTCTAAAAAATTTGGTATAATTTGGATTTAAACATGTGACTATATGTTTACTCACACATCAAGTACTTGTTTACCATTAGAATTTAATTTTGATTTAATGTTAACATATTTTTTATATTATCATTTAATTATATATTATCATATTATAAAAAGTTTGAATATTGTAATAATTATGTCAAAGGTTATACTTATTTAATGATGTGATAATATATGATTAAGTAACAGTATTAAAAAAATTAAACTCACACTGTATTAAAATGAACTCTTTTGATTAATGTAATTTTTTGGTCGTTGATTAAGGTTTCTTTACTGACATTGCTGTAAAACTAATCTTTGGAAGTGGTGGTTAAGTCCTTCACATTGTTGTGTTGGAAAGTTTATATATATATATATATATATATATAAAAGATCTTACTCAAATGAGAGGAGTGTTTATTATGAGAGGTAAGAGAAGTGAATATTGACCATTGAATCTTTCATGAATGGTCAATATTAGAACATAAATACATGTGATTTTTTTAAGTGGTCACATGACCTTCAAGTAACTTTTAATATTTATCATCCATGTATAGTTGTATGGTCAATATTTACTCCTCTCATCCTCTCATAAAAACTCCTCTCATTATATATGTCCCAATATATATATATATATATATATATATATATAATAATAATAATAATAAATGCATGATCATAACCAATACCAAGTCTCAAATTAAAACGGCAAAATAATTTAAAATTTTAAATAATAAACATAAATGAATACGAAGCAACACCTGTTTGTTAACTATTAAAATATATATATTTATTGGCTTAAATACACTTTTAATCTTTATGCTTTCATCTTATTTGAATTTTGATCCCTATATTCTTTTTTATATCTGAGTCCCTGTACTTTTATTCTATTTTCACGTTAGTCCCTGTCGTCACCTACTGTGATGACACCATTAAATTTCGTCTTACGTGACAAACAAAATCCTACTTGACAGTAATACTAGATAAAATTTTAATTTTTTAAATCTATCTCATTTCCCTCCAATAATTTTTATAAAAAGTGACAAATTTCCAAAATCTAGTGTTTCTCCATTAAAATTGTGCAGCTCAACTTCTTCCTTCTCCATACTCAACCATGGATGACGGCGGCTACAGCTCCTATAGCTCACATTGTAGTCGCTCCTCTCATGGGAGCCGCTTGATCACAAGCATATTCTGTGCTTGTGGTAGTAGGTGGTGATATATACTTTAAGGACAGATGAAAATCCAAGAAGAAGATTTGTTTAGGTGTCCTAATTACAAAGTAAAGAAATTTTTGGTTTATGATTTGTTTCCATCTTTACTCCAGTTATTTGAAGCGATTTTTTGTGCCAGCAGATTGGAGTTGTGGTTTGTTTGAATGGTTGGATCCACCAATGCTAACTAGTGCAAGGGAAGTTCTTGAAAGGCAACAACGAGTGGTTTGAGGTCTAGAGAGAAAACTGATGATGTACAAGCTACTGATGGTGATTTGTTGTGGAATGACAATGAGATTGGTGTTGTTTTTCATGTTGTATAAACTATTTTGAATTGGTTCTAACTATTAATGTATGTTGGTGGATAGATGTTTAGGATTTGAGCAAATGTATTGGGTGGTTTAATTAAGCAAATGACTTGACTTATGTAATCCTCATTTGATCAATTAATTGAAAACTTTTGAATTTGACATTGTCTAATGTTTACTTGTGCAAAAACAATTGTGTTGACAGTAATGACCAAGTAATGAAATTACAGGGACTGAATAACTAACTAGTGTATATAGGGATCAATACACAAATTATATGAAAGTATAAGGACCAATACACAAATCATAGGAAAGTACATGGATCAATACACAAATCATATTTAAATATAGGGACCAATACACAAATCATATGAAAGTATGTGGACGAATTTAACCATAATTTAAGAGATTACAAATAGTCACCATTAACCATTAATATTGTCAGTAATGTATAGGGACCAATACACAAATCATTAAATGAGTACACATAGTCACCATGTCATTAAAATAGTATAAATAGTCACCATTAACCATAATTTAGTCATTAACATTAATATAATAATCATTGTAATTGTCAATATAATAGTCATTGTAATTGTAAATATAATAGTCATTAACCAATATACATCAACCTACAATTGTCAATACATTAGTCATTGTCATCAACTAGTCAATATACAACCAACATCAGTAATAACTCATTGAGCCACAAAAAATGACAAGTCCCAAAAGACAAAAAATACAGAAAAGTAAAAGACAAGTGTGGTTCATTGGTCTTGGTTTCCTCAAATTTAGTATGGTCCATTGACAAACTTCTGAGTGTCTTGCACATTTTCTTGTCTCTGTCCCTGTGTCATAGTGTCTTGTGAGCTGGCTACACCAGACTTCCCTTTCCACATAAAAACTTATCTTACTCCCATTTTAGGCCTCAGTCTTGAACCAGATTTAGTACCAACAGATGCATTTGTAGCTTAAGCATTTGTATCTTGAGCAATTGCAGTAGATGCATAAACATATGATAGCATTTCAAATGGTACATTTATACCTAGAGTTGATAAAAATTTTGCACGTATTGCTAGTACTCCTCCTACTTTCCAAGGAATAGGGCCCCTCTTTCCTTTGATATATTGTCTGTAGTAGTATATATTAATATTTCCCTTATACCCAAGTTCTTAAAGACTACAGTCAATTCTTGCAGTGACCACAAATCTTCTTCACAATCCTTCAAAGCGTGCATTCTTCTGCCAATATATATCACTTTCTCACCAGGGAACAAATGCCCCCCATGGTATATGAAGACAATGAACTTATCAGGGATGCCATCTAAGAAACACAGCAAATCAGAAGTTATAAAACTGATATTGCAATTATAGCAATACACCAAACACATCAAATATATCAAACATAAAAATTATGCAGCAACATAACAAGGTAATTGAAACAACAACTATAAAAGAACCAAAATAAGATATAAGCTAAATGAGATGCACTGTCTTGTTGAGATTATACAGCAACACACCAAATATCTATTCAACATGTTAATGACACAAAACACCCTCACACACTTACAAAGTACCATAACTAACACAAAACTAAAGGTACAATCCTAACCCTAACAAAAACTAAACACTAACAGATAATTAAAAGTTACAAATGGAATTCATCATCTAAGAAACAACATGCATTGAACATAAATGGGTCATCACCCTTTCTATTGACATTGCACCTTTTCCATTCTCACTATATCATAAAAATCAGAACCACACTATATACATTTATCACAAACTAATGTCCAAAAAACCTAGCATTTTAGGATAAACATATTTCCATTAATGTTGCACCAAATACAATAAATGAGTTTTTGCTAAAAACTTACAAGCGTGAGGTTGTTCCTTCGGTGACGAAACTGATTTAAAAATTTCGTGGAGTGTGACTTGCGCCATTTGCTTATTTCTCACGATGAATGTCACCGAATGAGTGAAGTATGTTGATACCTAATTTTGTCCATAAAATTCTTGTCATATAATCAAGGTTTATCGCTTAATTGCAATGTTGTGAGCACTTGGTTTGTTTGGTCAGTTTTTTTTTTCTTATTTGTGCAAACAAAAATAAAAAATATAAATATAATAATAAAAACAAAAAAATAAAAAAATAAAAAATAAAAAATAAAAAAGATGAAAAGTAAAAATTGAATTTGATTAATTAAAGGTCCATGTTTATGTTTTTTTTAGGCCCAATTGTAAGCCTACTTAAAAAAAAAAAAAGGAAATGGAGGGGTAGTCTTGGTTACGTTTTTGCAACTGGGTGATTGCAACTTCGGTTTGGTTGAGTTGCAACCAAGTCATGTCAATCTCTCTGCTGCAAGCCTCGCCAACTCAAGGCTCAAGGCAAAGACAAAAATGGCAAGTTGGCGAGGATTTGAAGCTTGAAGAAAGACAAAGCTAAGGAAAATACAATGAGAATGGAAATCGAGCAAGAAAAGCCTATCTGCGGCCTACACACCGAGCTCTTTGGGGCGATTTTCATTCTGCTTACAAAAGAACAAAGCATTCAAGACGTAAGAGGATTTTTTTTAGAGGAGAGCATCACACGAAAGGAAGGAGCTGGCCGCTATCTCCATTGGCCAAATCATCTTGAACCGTAGCCTCCAACCTTCACCATCACCCTTCTCCTAAACCACTCCTCCATCACCTCCCATTCACGGCCTCCACCGTGAGAACCCATAACCACCAGATCCACCACGGCCTACCCTCTTCATCCACATTCCCAACCACACACGGCCTCTCTACCCAAACACCATCCCAAACCGTGACCCCTCTCTCACCCATCTTCACGTAACCACCCATCCTTCCTTGAACCTCCAGAAAATCCATCACCGTAACCCAGTCGCCGGAGAACTCCCAACTCAGATCCCCCTTTCTCTGCGCCGCTCGGACCAGATCGGAGCTCACCATCAGACCCAGATCGGAATCAACCAAATCCGGGTCGTCCACCCCGCGTTCCGTCGCGTCGTTGCCACCTTCCCGGTCCGAATCGTTCGTCTTCGCTAGCCACCACCCGCGTCGTCCCCTGCTCCGTCGCGCCACCGCTTCTCTGCTCGAACCAGAGTTCGGGTCACCGTCAAGCTCCTCACCGAGACCCGGCCTAGTCCAACCCACGGTCCTCCGCGCTCCCCTAGTTGCGTATCACGCCAACCTCCACCACCGAGCTTCAATTTCCCCTCCCCTGTGTGAGTGTCATTGTGCTTCAGCCAAAGTAAAATGTCTCATTTGTTATTTTTGTTTGCTGCTTGAAGAATAGAACAAAACGAAAATAAAAGAGGACATGGCTGCTTGGTGTTTTGGGTCATTTGTTGGGTAATGTGGGCTTAGTCATTTTTAGAAATTGGGCAAGGTTCACATAGGTTATACTAAAAACAAAACAAAAAAATGACTTCAATTGCTTTTGGTGTATCAAAAAATGTGAAACATATATAAAAAAAGGGAAAATGTAAAAAAAAATTAATTAAAAAAATCGAATAATATATATATATATATATATATATATATATATATATATATTTAGGATCAATTCTTATTTGGCATTGTTTACTTTATCTATTGGTATGTTTTATATTGTGCTTTGTGACTAATAAATAATTGAAAAATAAAAAAATAGAGAAAAACCTGAAAACAAAATAAATTTGTTTAAAGTTGTTTGGTTTGTGATGCTTATATTTAATCTTGATTTTGTATTTACTTAACTCATGGTATGATAATGTGTTGTTTGTATAACTATTTAGTTGTCCTTGTGCATGCCTTAAAATAAAATAAAAGTCTTTTAATCCATGCAATGATCAATGATGGTGATTGAATAGCGGATGCTATCTTCAATGTCATTTGAATCATAAGGGTTTATTGAGTAGCCTGGTGCTAACTTGAACCTCGTGCAAGAATGGATTTATTTTCAAACAAAATCCCTTTTTCAAAATCTCTTTCTTAATTAAAATCAACCAACCCACAATCATTTTCTAAAGAACTACGTGACTTTGAGTTCCTCATTGCACCCGAGGATACGTAGGAGCAGAATCTCTATTCTGTCAAGCCAAAAAAAATAAATTTTCATGATTTGTTTGTTTCTTTTATTTCTTTCCAAAAAATGAGAAAAATAAAAATAATTACAAAGTCTTTTGTTTAAAGGGGTAAAAATAAATATATTTGAGATTATTAAATTTTGCACAACTAACATAAGGTACCGCGATTCTTGGAGCAGGCGGTATATAGTGCTAACACCTTCCCTATCATGTCGACTCCTGACTCAAACTCATTTTCAAAAGACCAGTTTTCCTGATAAAAGGGTTTTTCTGATGTTTTCCCAATTTAAATAAACATTGGTGGCGACTCCATTGATTTTTATCTTTTTCGGTCGTCCGTCGCGATCCCAGTTGCGACAGCTGGCGACTCCAGAAACTTAGAGAGTCAGGCCTATTGTTGTTAGTTGTGTAAATTTTTAATAATCTTTTATTTATTTATTTTACCCTCTTTGTCTTTGTTTTTGTTTTCTGATTTGTTTTGTAAAATGCATTTTATTTAGTACTTTTATGTAAATATCTGATAGCATTATTCCATGTATATTGTGACTTGTATATATATTTTGAACTTAATTGTTAAAACCCTAAGGTAGACGATTGCTGGCTGGCTGTTGTATATATGTTTTGCAGGTTGGGGGTAGTTTTGTCTTTTAAGTTTCTGTACAGGTTTGTATGCTCCTTCACACACGTCACTATCACCTACCTCACACACTTTTGGGCTCTATACCCGAGTCTGTGCGAACCCGAGGAGTAGGAGGGGTCTCGACTTTTGTTATTGAGGAGCTTTATGCTCACTTGACATTTATCGAGACACCACTCAGATTGTTACCAGTATCATGAACTAGTCATATTGAGAGGGTTTATCCCTACTTGTGATTAATTCATGAATTGGGTCCTTATTTTTCGAGATGAGGGCAATCTGAGGACCATGACTTTTTAGAAGATAGATCTGTCCTAAAAACATTGCACTAGTAGTTTGAACATAATGACATAAAGAAGTTTAGAGTCATCCATCTCCTTAGGTTACACCTGATTAGGACACAAATGGAGCATACTTTTTCTTTATCTTTTCCTCATGTAATTCATCCATGCATTCCTTTTAGTTTTTTTTTTTTTTAAAAGTTCAACAAAAGGAAAAGATACATGATATTGCATTTTCATTCCTAGCTTTTTTTATTATCCATCTATTCCTCATGTCATTCATCCATGCATTCTTGTAGTTTAAAAAAAAAAAGAGAAAGAAGAAAAAGATACATGATATTGCATTTGCATTCCTAGTTTTTTTTCTTTGTTCATTATCCATCTATTCCTCATGACATTCATTCATGCATCCTTTTGATTTTTTTTTAAAAAAAAAAATTCAACAAAAAAATACATGATATTGCATTTTCACTCTTAGCCCTTTTTACTCATTATCCATCTATTCCTCATGTCATTCATCCATGCATTCCTTTGGTTAAAAAAAAAGAAAAAAAGAAAAAACATATGATATTGCATTGTCATTCTTAGCTTTTATTTTTTTTTTCATCATCCATCTATCTCATGTCATTCATTATTGTCTAAAAAAAAAAAGATCATCTTGCATTTTCATGGCTGGCATTTTCATTCATTCTTGCGTCTTCATAAAAAAAAAAAAATTCAGCAGAACAAAACACACATCATCTTGCATTTTCATAACAGTCTCAGCGTTTTAGAAGAAAAAAAGAAAAAGAGACAAGGCACCCTTTGGGTTTACGACCACAATGCGGGCTTCTCCAATTAGACTGTTAATACATTTTCTTTAGAGTTACCTCGATGAGAGGTATCCTCAGGGTGCATTCTTTTTTTTTGTTTTGCTTACATGTTCCCTTCATTACTTCCTTTTTAGGGTGAGTTCTCTTGGCAAAGTGGAAAGGTTAGCACTCGTTAATAGCAAGGGATGGAAGAAACATATCAAGGACAGAACTCCGGCAGTGCAGTCGACCTCAAGAGGAGTATAAGGGTTACAGTAAATGGCAGTGATCTGAGTTATGTGAGGGACATTACCCAACAAATGACCCCTAAGGCTCGATCTGAGTTCTCAAGCAGTTACGGGCAGATTCTGGATTTGTTGCGCATTACAATTGAGGAGCCCGTCTTGAGTGGCCTTACCCAATTTTGGAACCATTCTCTCAAATGTTTTGAGCTGCCTAACTTGGACATTACACCAACCATAGAGGAGTATGCGATCATGTTGAGACTTATAATGAATAAGTACCCAAATGTTTATCTTTATGGAGGGTATTACGTATCAGTAGGGAAGATAGCGGAGCTGATAGGGGTTCCAACAAGTCAATTGGGCATGGAAAAGAGGGGAGGAACAGAAGGCTTGAAGAAAAGTTACTTAGAAGCACATCTTCAATATCTAGCACAACAAAGAAAGTGGGATTTCTTCAACAAAACACTGGCCTTAACAATCTTTGGGTTAGTTTTATTCTCATTTACCTCAGATGTGGTAGATCAAGCAGCAATGGATGTATTCTTCAAGTTTGAGAAGTATAAAGCAAATCCGGTCCCTGCTATCCTTGCTGATACTTTCCTGACGATGGAAATCTGTCATCAAAAGGGTGGTGGAAAAATTCGATGTTGTACACATATGTTGTACGTTTGGATCATGACGTATATGGATGTACAGAATCGTCTGGGACTCCTACCTGACCCGTTGAGGAACTTTGGTCGCATACCAGTGAAGCCACAAAAAGCTTATGAATGGAAGAATGAGTTCGTGAGGACGGGGTCAGATTCCTTTAAATGGGTATGCCCGTGGTATCATAGAGAAGAGATAGTTTTTAGTTGTGGTGACTTTCCTAATGTTCCTTTGATGAGCCCTAGAGGTGGTGTATCATATGCGCCAATCCTCGTGCTTAGGCAACTCCGATGGGCTCAATACGTGCCCAACGAAGAGCAACTTGAAGGGTTCAGCTTCTTATACCAGCAAGATGGAAGCACAACTAAGCGAGAAAAAGAGATTAGAGATGCTTGGAAGAATGTTCATATGGCGGGAACAAAGGAATTGGGGAAGCATGTGGTGGTTTGTACCCATGAATACATGCAATGGAGAGAGGTAAGAAGGATGCAGAATAGTATCCCTCAGACGGTTTCAAATGATAAAGGTCATCCTCAAACCATACCTCAAATGGCCACCGAGATTGAAAGCACAAATGAAAGCCTTGGAACAAGGAAAGGAAGCCGCTGAGTTAAAAATAGTCATCCACCAGAGTCGATGCCAGAAGCTAGCTGATGAAGTTGAATATCTAAAGGATACGTGTGCAGATATGGCTGGGACCCCAAGCCGAGGGAAAAGGGCAAGGAAAGGAAGGGAGATAGAATTTGAAAAGACCACAACAGAAGTTTATGAATTACGAGCCAAGATAAGTGCTCAGGAAGAGACAATGGCATTGGTTTTGCAAGAGAAAGAAAAGTTGGAGGCGAATGCTAGGGTACAAGATCGTAAAATGCAAGTCTTACAAGAAGCTCTGACTGAGGCGAAGCGCCACTCAGACCAAGGGCGAGCATTAGCTACCAAATATCACGATGCACTCTCGGAAGCAAACTAAAAGAATGGGTGTTTGAAGCTCGAAATTCAAGAGTTGGGGCGAAACCATGAGCAGTGGAGACTTGAAGCCCAAAGATTATTGAGGCAAAAAGAAGAATGAGCAGAAGTGTGGCAATCAGTAGCACAAGACCAAAGGGCTGAAAAAGAAGAATGGAAGAAGAAATTTGAAGACATATCTCGATAGCTTACGATATCACGCCACGCAACCGATTACTCATTTCGAAGAAGCGGACATTCGAGGCTCACACAAACCCTCAGTTACGACTACCATCAAAAATTGCTGATTTTATGAAGTATTGTCGAAGTCTCGCTAAGGGTTTTAGAAAAAACAAATGAAATTGTTGATGTAATTGTGTTACATTTTGTGGGAACTAAATCTTGTACTTCAAGTTTGAAATGAAAATGGATGCTCATTCATTCTTGTTTTGTTATCCTTTTATCAAGATATTGTTCATTGAGGTGTGAATTCTTCCGTGAATAAATTGTCAACCATCTTTCCGCCTCGGACGATTTGTCCTTGAGTGAAAGTACGAGAGTTTGGTTCTACGTCTGCATTGCCAGTGAATGGTGTCCATTGAGGAATGAATATTCCCTTGGATTTACCATCAACTACATTTTTGCCTAAGGAGCGATATGCCCTAGTGCTAAATGTAGGGATTTTGCCTTGCTATCGAACGTTTGTGCGAACCTTTCCACGGTCACCAAGTATCCTTACGGGGCACAAACTTGTTCCTTTCGCTAACAAGGAATTGCAGGCAGAATCATATTTATCTGCCAAAACAAAAAATCATTGGCATAAATAGTCATTGCTTTGCATACATGCATTTTGTCATTTTGGTTTAGTCCATACTAATAATCGCATCATGTTTCCTCAAGCAGAAAATAGACACTATAGCAGGAAAACAACTTCTACGACACCCTTACAGGACTCGTTCCCAAGCAAAGATCATGGATGAGATAGAGCAGATGCAAGATTTGAGGGATGAAGTGAACCAGCTCAGGGAGCAAATGTCCAAAATGATGGAAATGTTACAGTCTATGGAGAGTAGAAAGAGCACAGATGGGAATCCTTCGGTGGCAAATGAAGGACATCCAGCCACACCTCCTTGCCCGCCTGGTTTTGCCGCGTTCCCCTTACAATACCAAGGCTTTAATCCTCAAGGGATTACGATGCCGCTCACCATTTGTCCAAACGGCACCACTCTACCTTCAGTCGCCAGTTCACAGGGAAACCAAGGGACGTCTTTTCCCCCGTATGGCCTCCCTCCAGGTTATCTACCACCATTAGCCACTAATTCCCCCAATAGTGACATGCCAACAGTGTCCCCAACTCCAAATCCTTCAAACTCTACCCAAAATCAAGCCACTCAGTCAAATGTCAACGAACCCCGCCAACACAACACCCATACCCTTTCTTCGTCCCGCCATATGGTCTCCATCCTAGTTCGTACCACCACAAACCGCCAATCCTCCGGACAAGAGCATGCCCGCTTCAAACTCCTTAAGTGCGGCTCAACCACGTGCCGGTGGAACCCCACTGGGGCAACATTCTGTTCCCACCATCATGCCACAATACCCGTTGAATTCCTCTCGTGGAAAACCCCGGTCCCAAGGAGAGGTGGGAAGTTCTTGAAGAAAGACTACGAGCCGTTGAAGGGCAAGCGGTTATGGTCTTTTGGATGCTTCGAGCTCTGTCTTGTCCCGAATGTGGTGATTCCTCCCAAGTTCAAAGTCCCGGATTTCGACAAGTACGGGGAACTACTTGTCCAAAGAACCACTTAACCATGTACATCCGCAAGATGGCTTCGCATACTTACGATGACAAGTTGTTAATCCACTTCTTTCAAGACAGCCTAACTGGGGCAGCTTCGAATGGTACACGCATCTTGAGCGTGCCCATATACGATGTTTCAAAGACTTGACTGACGCTTTCTTGAAGCAGTATAAATATAACATCGATATGGCACCGGATAGACTACAATTGCAGAATATGGCTAAAAAGGATGCTGAGACCTTCAAGGAATATGCTCAGAGGTGGAGGGAAATGGCTGCTCAAGTAGAACCCCCATTGACGGAAAGAGAGATGGTGGCTACGTTCATTGACACTCTGCAATCACCCTTTTATGACAAAATGATAGGGAGCGTGTCATCAAATTTCTCAGACATAGTTATCATTGGAGAAAGAGTTGAAGGAGGAATGAGAAGCGGGAAGATCGTTGAAAGTTCAACAGGAACATTCAATGCCAAGAGGCCCCCAATGGGGAAGAAAAGAGAGGGAGAAACTCATGCTGTTACCTTTGACCAGAAAAACTTCACCCGAGAGAGATATAGCCAAGCACCTGTGAACCATCAACCATCCTTCCAAACTCCTTTCGCACCTTACCACCCGTACTTTCCCACTACTCCATCAATTCCATATCCCCAGCCGTATCACCCCCATGTCGCCAACACTTCACATGTTCCTCATCCTCAGCCTCATCACCCAATGAGGCCTCACCAAACGCCATATCCTAATCAATACCGGGCACCCCTACCTTACCGCCTCAACAAGCTCACCATGGACCCAAAGCCCAAACACAAACCAAAGAAGACCACCATATAGCCAAGAAAGGAAACATCTTGACCCAATCCCTATGACTTATACCGAGTGTTACCCCACTCATCCGTAACTCTCTCTTGGCTCCTTGCCCGATGAAGCCGGTGGAGCCCCCATACCCTAAAGGATTTGACCCAAATGCCAAGTGCGACTACCATGCGGGGCCGCAGCCATTCCACGAGAATTGCGAAATCTTTGAAATTTAATGTGCAAGACCTAATAGATGCTAAGTGGTTGAATTTCAAGACAAATACTCCTAGTGTGGGTCACAATCCTTTACCGAACCACGGGAATCCCACAGTTAATGCTATAGGGAGTGTTACGCCTGCAGCTTATAAGACAAGCGACAGATGTCAAGACCCCCATGAGGGTTATCTTCAAAGAACTGTGTAAATTTGGGATGATGGAAGCTCATATTGAGGAGAAAGGGGGCGACGAAGGTGAAATAAGGTGCAATCTCCACGGGAATGTAGGGCATTCTATTGAGGATTGTGGTGAGTTCAGACAAATCCTCCAAGATCTAATGGATATGCAATTAGTGCAAATAGGTCACTTAGGTGACAATGGTGGCGTAAACATGGCGGATAAGTGTGCTATTCCACAATTGCAAGAAGGTCGAAGTTCGTAAACTCTCTTGTCCCTTCCATTGCAAATCCGGCTATCAAACCGTTGGTTATCTATTATCTTGAAGCTGCATATGCGCCATCCCTTGTGGCCGAAAACCTATCACCATTCAAGTTCCCAGGTCCTTTTCCTTCAAGGACACTCGAGCCGTGCCATGGAATTATAATGTGCGGTCCTTAGAAGCAATCCCACGAATGATCAGTCGGAAGTTGCGTCTGGTTCGACTTCTATTGTTACTAATATATCAGGGATTGGGGGAGTAACTCGGAGTGGTCGCATCTACATTCCTGAGGAGCTGCGAAGGACCCAAGAAGAAGAAGAAAAGGGGAACCGTAAAGGCAAAGTCGAGAAAGGGGAGACTTCCATTGGGAACGAAGCAAAAGAAAAAGAAAGGCCGAAAAAGTCAAAGGAGTACAAAAAAGAGGTATCGGATGAAGAAGCTTGTGAGTTCTTGAAGTTTATAAAGCAAAGCAAATATAGAGTGGTGGATCACCGAATCGCACCCTGCGAGGATATCGCTTTTGTCCTTATTGATGAACTCGAATCGCACGAGAAAAGTATTGATGAAAATATCTTGAATCGGCTCATGTTTCCCATGACATTACACCGACAAGTTAGGTGGTATTATTGGCAACATTACTGGCGATAATTATGTCACTTTCACCGATGATGAGATACCACCTAGAAGGAATGGGGCACAACAAGGCACTTTGCACATTTCTGTCAAATGTCAAAAGCATATAATGGCTAGAGTGCTCATTGACAATGGTTCCTCCTTGAACGTGTTACCGAAATCAACCACTTTCCAAGCCTTTTTGATGGGACTTGCATGAAACCAAGCACGATGATAGTAAGGGCATTCGATGGCACCGAAGAGAAGTCATGGGGGAGATTGAAATACCGGTTCGAGATTGGTCCACTGCACTTTCAATATACTCTTCCAAGTGATGGACATTACGCCATCCTACGATTGTCTTTTAGGACGACCATGGATTCATTCTCACCGGAGTCGTTCCTTCTACCTTGCACCAAAAGTAAAATTCATAGTTGATAATAAGATGATTACTGTCTTTGGCGAAGAGGACCTACTGGTGAGCAAGCCATTGGACACTCCTTATATCGAAGCTGCAGAAGAAGCTCTTGAAACCGCATTCCAAGCGCTAGAGATTGTCAATGCCACCTATGTGGAAGAAGGAGCTCAAGGTCTGAAGCCTCAGCCATCTAATACATCCATGATGATGGCCAAGGTAATGCTTGGAAAAGGATATCAATATGGAAGAGGACTAGGAATGAATGGACAAGGCATCGTGAAGTTCTGGGCACCCTGCGAAAACAAAGACAGATTTGGGCTAGGGTATAAACCCACCAAAGCAGACAGAAGAAGGGTCCTAGAAGAGAAAAGGGAGAGGAGGTTGGCTAGGTTGGAAAATCAGGAGCCTAAAGCTGAGAGGATCCCCATCTGTGACATCCGATGAAATTTTCGAAGTGCGGGATTAGTGTTTCTGAACCAAGTGACCGCCATCGAAGACGATCAATCCATCAACCATGGTGTCAACTTGGTGTACCCTTGCTCCCCAGATACAGAACTCAACAATTGGGAGAGCATTGATTTTCCCATGACCTGTGAAATTGATTCAAAGTAATTTTGTAATGCTAATCCTTTAGCTCTGCCCAAGGCTTCAGGATAATGTGTTGTGAAAGCGGGCTCACATGTTTCCATTTCAATATTTACTATCAATAAATGCATTTTCAGATTATCTTGCTATTTCCTTTTTCTTCTTTTTAACTTCTTGCTTGACCATTTCATTAACCTTTATTCATTACCTTTTTTTTTTACTTGTGTTAACACCAATAAATGCAGATCTGAAAGTGACTCTCTTGAAAATGACAGTGCTATGACCCCATTATACGATTTTGACCATCCTGTTAATCATGTTGATGAGGATAATGATGACAATTGGGAACCCTCTCCTGAGCTAATGAGATTAATGGAACAAGAGGCCAAGGAAATTCAACCCCACGAAGAGCCAACTGAACTGATTAATTTGGGACGAGAGGATGATAAAAAAGAGGTTAAAATTGGCACTACCATAAAAGAAAATGAGCGAAGCAAGTTAGTTAAGCTCTTATCTGATTATTGTGATGTTTTCGCCTGGTCGTACCAAGATATGCCTGGCCTAGATACTAGCATAGTTGAGCACAAATTGCCTTTAAAACCAGAATGTCATCCGGTCAAGCAAAAGTTGAGACGAATGAAGCCAGAGATGTCACTAAAAATTAGAGAAGAAGTTAAAAAGCAGTTTGATGCAGGTTTCCTCGCGGTTGCAAAATACCCCCAATGGGTTGCTAACATCGTCCCTGTCCCAAAGAAAGATGGGAAGGTGCGAATGTGCGTTGACTATAGAGATTTGAATAAGGCCAGCCCTAAAGACAACTTCCCTCTACCTCACATTGACGTTTTGGTGGACAACACTGCTCAACATGCATTTTTCTCCTTCATGGATGGTTTCTCGGGATATAACCAAATCAAGATGGCGCCTGAAGATATGGAGAAGACCACATTCATTACTCTGTGGGGAACCTTTTGCTATAAGGTGATGCCATTTGGATTGAAGAACGCCGGAGTAACTTATCAAAGGGCGATGGTGGCATTGTTCCACGACATGATGCACAAAGAAATAGAAGTTTACGTGGATGACATGATTGCAAAGTCAAAAACGAAAGAAGATCACTTAACCGATTTGCAAAAGCTCTTTGGACGATTGAGAAAGTTCAGGCTCGGGGCCGAATCCTACTAAGTGCACTTTTGGGGTAAAATCGGGCAAGCTCTTGGGGTTTGTGGTTAGCGAGAAAGGGATAGAAGTTGATCCGAGAAAAAGTTCGAGCAATCATAGAGATGCCGCTCCTCGCACCGAAAAAGAAGTTCGTGGGTTTTGGGAAGGTGAACTATATTGCCAGGTTTATATCCCAGCTTGACAAAGAACATGTGAGCCGATCTTCAAGTTGTTACGTAAAAACCAGACAAGAGAGTGGAATGAGGATTGTCGGGTGGCATTTGAGAAGATCAAGCGATTTGCAAGAACCCCCGCCTTGGTACCTCCAAGTGCCGTGGAAGGCCTCTCATCATGTACTTGACTGTGTTGGATGAATCCATGGGTTGTGTCTTGGGACAACACGATGAAACGCGTAAAAGAAGCGGGCCATCTATTACTTGAGTAAGAAGTTTACCAACTATGAGGCAAAATACTCATTGTTGGAGCGCACATGCTGCGCCTTGGCATGGGCAGCCCACCGGTTAAGGCAGTACATGTTATGTTGCACCACTTGGTTAATGTCCAAAATGGACCCGATCAAGTATATCTTTGAAAAACCTGCCCTTACTGGGAGGATTGCATGCTGGCAAGTTTTGCTATCAGAATATGACATTGTCTATGTCACGCAAAAAGCAGTCAAAGGCAGCGCTGCAGATTTCTTGGCTAGTCAACCAGTGGAAGATTATGGGTCTATGCAGTGTGAGTTCCCGATGAAGATGTAATGACTTTGTTCGAGAGAAGAAAAACCCTCGAAAAAAGAAAAATGGACTTTGTTGTTCGATGGAGCTTCCAATTCAACCTGGGCATGGAGTTGGGGCCATACCGATTTCCCCGAAAATAATTTCATCCCAATCACTTTGCTCGGTTGTGCTTATTTGTACAAACAACATAGCCGAGTATGAAGCGTGTGCCATGGGAATCCAAGCAGCAGTGAGACTCAAAGGCAAAAGTTCTTGAGGTATATGGGGACTCGCCTTGGTCATCCATCGCCTAAAGGGAGAATGGGAAACTCGAGATGCCAAATTAATCCCCTATCATGCCCACATTAAGGAGTTGATTGAACAACTTGACGAAGTTACATTCCGGCATATCCTCGAGAAGATAATCGGTTGGGCGATGCCCCAGCCACATTGTCGTCAATGTTCAAAGTAAGTCGGGATAGGGACTTGCCGCTTATAAAAATGGAAAGTCGAGACCAACCAGCATATTGTCAGATGATAGAAGTGGAACCGGATGGGAAACCGTGGTATCATGACATCAAATGCTTCATCAAGAGCAGAGAGTACCCTCCACATGCTTCAGAAAATGACAAAAGGACCCTCAGAAGACTCGCAATGGGTTTCTTTCTAAATGAGGAAGTGCTTTACAAAAGAAACCATGATATGGTGCTGCTAAGATGCGTTGATGCGACGGAGGCAGAGAAGATCATCAAAGATGTTCATGAAGGTTCTTTTGGAACTTATGCAAATGGGCATGCGATGGCAAGGAAAATACTAAGGGCGGGATACTATTGGTTGACAATGGAGACTGATTGTTTCAACTATGTGAAAAAGTGTCATAAATGCCAGACATATGCTGATAGGATTCATATGCCACCAGCACCTTTGAATGTTTTAACGGCACCCTGGCCATTCTCGATGTGGGGAATGGATGTCATAGGACCCATTGAACCAAAGGCCTCAAATGGACGTCGCTTCATTCTCGTTGCAATTGATTACTTCACTAAATGGGTCGAAGCTGCTTCTTATACCAATGTCACCAGGAGTGTAGTGGTCAGGTTTGTCAAAAGGGAGCTGATTTGTCGTTATGGTTTGCCAGACAAGATTATTACAGATAATGCCACTAATTTGAATAATAAGATGATGAAAGAGATGTGTGAGAATTTTAAAATTGAGCACCACAATTCCTCACCCTACCGCCCGAAGATGAATGGGGCAGTTGAGGCAGCAAACAAGAATATCAAGAAGATCATCCAGAAGATGGTTGTAACATACAAAGACTGGCACGAAATGCTACCATTTGCACTGCATGGTTATCGCACATCCGTTCGTACTTCAACTGGGGCAACCCCTTTCTCTTTGGTTTATGGAATGGAAGCGGTACTCCCTTTTGAAGTGGAAATCCCATCATTAAGGGTGCTGATGGAGGCAGGACTAGAAGAAGCCGAATGGGTCCAGACTCGACTTGATCAGTTGAACCTCATTGAAGGAAAAAGATTAACTGCACTATGTCATGGTCAGCTTTACCAGAAGAGAATGATGAAGGCCTATGCGAAAAAGGTGCGTCCTCGACAGTTTCAAGAAGGAGACTTAGTACTCAAAAAGATCCTTCCCATTCAAAAGGATTTTCGAGGAAAATGGACTCCAAACTATGAGGGACCTTATGTCGTAAAAAAGGCCTTCTCAGGAGGAGCTTTGATTCTCACAAACATGGATGGCGAAGATCTACCACTTCCTATAAATTCAGATGCAGTCAAAATGTACTATGCTTAAAAAAAAAAAAGAGGAAAAGAAAAATGGCTCGCTAGGCTGAAAACCTGAAAAGGCGACCTAGGCAAAAGTTAGAGCGACCCGCTAGGTTGAAAACTCGGAAGAGCGACCTAGGCAAAAGTTAGGGTTAAAAAATGGTACTTGACACATCCGAAGAAGTGAACATACCTCAAGTCACAAATTGGGGCAGTTTGAGAGTATCTGGGCCGAACCGGGGCAGTTTGAATATACGAAGTCTTGTCAGGAGACACTCCCAATATGTAAAAGCTGGATCAAATCATATTCTCAGAAACAGACAAGGGGATGTTCAAGGTCGCGTACATGGGAAATTAGCACTGATCATCCAAGAGAGCATCACTGGAAGAGTTGGAAAATTCTACTCCAACATTTCTTTTGTAAACCTTTTCAATTCGAGTCTCATTTGTACTGTCTTTCTTGTACTTTTCCTGTCTATAATGATAATCCCTTTTTGTTGCAACCCGTTGTTGATTTAATATGCATTTTTTATGACAGTTTTATATTGAGATGTGAAACATGTGACAATATGGTAAAAGCATTTGGATTTGCTTTAACAATCTCGAAAAGTCATGGGAAACGCAATGAAATCCTGACAAAGGTTGATGAGAAAAGTAAGAATCATCAGTCAAATCATAAGGTCAATCAACGAATTTTGCTGTTCAATCGCGATCCTGCTGTGGGAAAAAGTCCTTAAGGGTTGCGAACCAAAGCACCGATGTAAAAAAAAAAAAACCAAAAAAAGTAAAAAAAAAAAAAAAAAAAAAAAAGATTCGCTAACTCAGTTTGTTTATGACAATCCTTACAGTAGGGCATTCATTGCATCGTTACGCATCCATTGCATTATGCATCACCTCTAGCATCACATGCATCGTCCTCAAGTATCACATTCATTGTATCCATTGCATCGTGCACCATCTCTGACATCACATGCATTCACAAAACCATTGTCTTTTAGTCTCCGGGTCCCCGCACCCATTGTCTTTTAGTTTCCGGGTCCCCGCACCCATTGTCTTTAAGTTCTCGGGTCCCCGCACCCATTGTCTTTTCATTTCAGGGTCCCCGCACCCATTGTCTTTAAATTTCCGGGTCCCCGCACCCATTGTCTTTAAGTTTCCGGGTCCCCGCACCCATCGTCTTTTAGTTTCCGGGTCCCCGCACCCATCGTCTGTTAGTGTCCGGGTCCCCGCACCCTTTGTCTTTAAGTTTCGGGGTCCCCGCACCCATTGTCTTTAAGTTTCCGGTCCCCGCACCTCTGTCTTTAAGTTTCCGGTCCCCGCACCCATCGTTTTAAGTTTTCGGTCCCCCCGCACCTTCGCTTTTAGTTTTGGTCCCCGCACCCATCGTCTTTTATTTTTCGGTCCCCGCACCCGTTGTCTTTTAATTCCGGTCCCCGCACCCATTTTCTTTTATTTTTCGGTCCCCGCACCCGTTGTCTTTAATTCCGGTCCCCGTACCCATTGTCTTTTAGTCTCCTGGGTCCCCGCACCCATTGTCTTTTAGTTTCGGGTCCCCGCACCCATTGTCTTTTTAATTCCTGGGTCCTCACACCCATTGTCTTTCAGTTTCCGGGTCTCCGCACCCATTGTCTTTCAGTTTCCGGGTCTTTGCACCCATTGCTTTTTAGTTTTCGGGTCCTCGTACCCATCGCTTCCAGAACAAGTAAGGGCCTTGTGCCCATTGCCTTTTTCTTTTCTGTCAAGTTTCAGCGGACACCTGACTCCGCAAGCTTTTCCCTTTTTGTCTTCAAGGTTCAGCAGATACTCGACTCTGTAAGCTTTTTACCTTGTTTTAATGCCCATTGTACAAAAACTTTTTTATGGACAAAATTGAATCAATTCCTTTGCTTCACATTTATTTTAAATGTAAAGCAAAGGGGCAAATTGTTGATACCTAATTTTGTCCATAAAATTCTTGTCATATAATCAAGGTTTATCGCTTAATTGTAATGTTGTGAGCACTTGGTTTGTTTGGTCAGTTTGTTTTTTTCTTTTCTTTTCTTTTCTTATTTGTGCAAACAAAAATAAAAATAAAAATATAATAATAAAAACCAAAAAATAAAAAAATAAAAAATAAAAAAGATGAAAAGTAAAAATTGAATTTGATTAATTAAAGGTCCATGTTTATGTTTTTTTTTAGGCCCAATTGTAAGCCTACTTAAAAAAAAAAGGAAAATGGAGGGGGTAGTCTTGGTTACGTTTTTGCAGCTGGGTGATTGCAACTTCAGTTTGGTTGAGTTGCAACCAAGTCATGTCAATCTCTCCTGCTGCGCAAGCACTCGCCAACTCAAGGCTCAAGGCAAAGACAAAAAAATGGCAAGTTGGCGAGGATTTGAAGCTTGAAGAAAGACAAAGCTAAGGAAAATACAATGAGAATGGAAACCGAGCAAGAAAAGCCTATCTGCAAGACCTACCTACACCGAGCTCTTTGGGGCGATTTTCATTCTCGCTTACAAAAGAACAAAGCATTCAAGACAGAAGGGGATTTTTTTTTACGAGGAGAGCAGCATCACACGAAAGGAAGGAGCTGGCCGCTATCTCCATTGGCCAAATCATCTTGAACCGTAGCCTCCAACCTTCACCATCACCCTTCTCCTAAACCACTCCTCCATCACCTCCCATTCACGGCCTCCACCGTGAGAACCCATAACCACCAGATCCACCACGGCCTACCCTCTTCATCCACATTCCCAACCACACACGGCCTCTACCCAAACACCATCCCAAACCGTGACCCTCTCTCACCCATCTTCACGTAACCACCCATCCTTCCTTGAACCTCCGTAAAATCCATCACCGTAACCCGGTCCGCCGGAGAACTCCCAACTCGGATCCCCTTTCTCTCGCGCCGCTCGGACCAGGACGGAGCTCACCATCGGACCCGGATCGGAATCAACCAGATCCGGGTCGTCCACCCCGCGTTCCGTCGCGTCGTTGCCACCTTCCCTGGTCCGAATCGTTCGTCTTCGCTAGCCACCACCCGCGTCGTCCCCCGCTCCGTCGCGCCACCGCTTCTCTGCTCGAACCGCAGTTCGGTCACCGTCAGCTCCTCACCGCGACCCGGCCTAGTCCGACCCACGGTCCTCCGCGCTCCCCTGTCAAGCGTATCACGCCAACCTCCACCACCGAGCTTCAATTTCCCACTCCCCGTGTGAGTGTCATTGTGCTTCACCAAAAGTAAAATGTCTCATTTGTTATTTTTGTCTTTGCTTGAAGAATAGAACAAAACGAAAATAAAAGAGGACATGGTCTCTTTGGTGTTTTGGGTTGGGTAATGTGGGCTTAGTCATTTTCATAAATTGGGCAAGGTTCACATTGGTTATATTAAAAACAAAAAAAAACTTCAATTGCTTTTGGTGTATCAAAAAATGTGAAACATATATAAAAAAGGGGAAAATGTAAAAAAAAATTAATTAAAAAAAAAATCAGAATAATATATATATATATATATATATATATATATATTTATATTTATTTATTTATTTAGGATCAATTCTTATTTGGCATTGTTTACTTTATCTATTGGTATGTTTTATATTGTGCTTTGTGACTAATAAATAATTGAAAAATAAAAAAATAGAAAAAACCCTAAAACAAAATAAATTTGTTTAAAGTTGTTTGGTTTGTGATGCTTATATTTAATCTTGATTTTGTATTTACTTAACTCATGGTATGATAATGTGTTGTTTGTATAACTATTTAGTTGTCCTTGTGCATGCCTTAAAATAAAATAAAAGTCTTTTAATCCATGCAATGATCAATGATGGTGATTGAATAGCGGATGCTATCTTCAATGTCATTTGAATCATAAGGGTTTATTGAGTAAATTTCAGCAGTCTAACTTGAACCTCGTGCAAGAATGTATTTATTTTCAAACAAAATCCCTTTTTCAAAATCTCTTTCTTAATTAAAATCAACCAACCCACAATCATTTTCTAAAGAACTACGTGACTTTGAGTTCCTCATTGCACCCGAGGATACGTAGGAGCAGAATCTCTATTCTCAAGTCAAAAAAATAAATTTTCATGATTTGTTTGTTTCTTTTATTTCTTTCCAAAAAATGAGAAAAATAAAAATAATTACAAAGTCTTTTGTTTAAAGGGGTAAAAATAAATATATTTGAGATTATTAAATTTTGCACAACTAACATAAGGTACCGTTCTTGGACGCAAGATATAAGTGCTAACACCTTCCCTATCATGTCGACTCCTGACTCAAACTCATTTTCAAAAGACCAGTTTTCCTGATAAAAGGGTTTTTCTGATGTTTTCCTAATTTAAATAAACATTGGTGGCGACTCCATTGATTTTTATCTTTTTCGGTCGTCCCGTCGCGATCCCGGTTGCGACAAAGTAGTGCAAGACGGAGATGACGCTGGAATGAAAGTAGGGGAAGAGGGAGAAAAAATGGTGAGGAAGAGGAAGGAATGTTCAGAGAGAGAAAATGTTTGTTTATTTTTATGTAATAGTTTATTATTGTTTGAGGGAAATGAGGTGGATTAATTTTTTTTATCTAGTGTTGCTGTCAAGTAGGATTCCGTTTGTCACATAGGACGAAATTTAACGGTGTCATCACAATAAGTAATGACAGGGACTAATATAAAAACAAAATGAAAGTATATGAACTCATATAAAAAAAAATATAGGAACCAAAATCAAAATAGAACAAAAAATATAGGGACTAAAAATATATTTAAGCCTATATTTATTTCTTACTTCTCCTGAATCTTATGTGGTATCATAAAACAAAAGGGAAAAAAAAAACTTATGCAGCATTGCTTACGAATTATTTAATCAAAAGTTTATTAGTGACTTGTGGGTATTAATCATCTTATGCATTTATAGAGATATTTCACGTTAAAGGTAAGAGTATAAACATAAATTTTGAGAATATATCTAACCATCACTTTGGAATTAGTAAGTAATTACTAAAAAATAAATATTTAAAATAAAATTTAGTATAAAAGATTTTCAAATATATATCAACTTTAACTTCAATCTATTTTCTTAAATTTATTTTACATTAAAATCTAATCATATGCTATTATATTATTAAAAGGGTAAAACTTTTCATATAATTGTTACTATAGTGAAATTATTTAAATGATATAATAATATATAATTAAATAATAATATAACAAATCTACATAATAATAAAATAAAATTAAATGCAAATATAAATTATTTTTGTTGTGTAAACTCCCTAATATTCCGAAACCGTATTGATAAAATTATTTAAATTATGAATAAATTATTTAAAGTAACATTAAGTAACATACCTTTTTATTGCTGCCCTAAATATAGATGAAGCATTAATTCCCTAAATATAGATGAAGCATTAATTTTACGCGTGGTATAAATTATCTGACTATTTTAATATTGATAATGATAATGAGTTGATATAAAATAATTGAGTTAAATTTTAATTTAATATAAATTTTTTATACTATTAATTAATTGTATAATATAATATATATATATATAATTTTTAAAATAATTATTATAAAAATAAAATATAATAATACATAATTAAATAAGAGTAACACACATAAAAGTGTATCTATAATATATACAAAGTAAAACCATCTTCAAGAATTATAAAAAAAAGGACAGATGTCATTCTCACATGAAAAGTTTTCCCGCCCAAATTTTTAAGGGTATTTTGGTCTCAACAATTTTCTGTCTCAACCAATCATATTTTGAGTCTTCCACTATCTCATTTATACAAAATTACCAATCAACCCTGTATTCATCTCTCATCAGAAGACACAAATTTATGACAATAAATGCTGCATTTAATATTAGTCAAATCAATTTGAAATTTAAAATTCCCCCCAAATTTAATATCACTCAATATCTCATCTTTTTCTTAAAGATGCCAACTATTACCAACTAATATGTCTCAACCAATTATTGAACCAATCAGCTTCAAAAATCAATTAATATCTCAAACAATTCAAACTTCCTCTTTTCTTTGTGATGCCTCAAACAATTCAATTTTTTTCTTTTTTGTGATCATATTTAATTGAACTAACTAATATGATGAAATTATAAATTTAAAAAAATATTAATTTCATAGTTCTCACACCTCATAAAATTATATTT
Source organism: Ormosia semicastrata (assembly GCA_029884595.1). Taxonomy (NCBI): domain Eukaryota; kingdom Viridiplantae; phylum Streptophyta; class Magnoliopsida; order Fabales; family Fabaceae; genus Ormosia; species Ormosia semicastrata. The sequence continues at coordinate 5,799,917 of JAQQTO010000046.1, read as the reverse complement.
ATTAATTTTTTTTAATTTCATATTTTTTTAAATTTTATTAACTACTACTTTAATCATTTATACATTTTTCAATCTTTCATCTCTTCATCTTTATTTTGAATTTTAAATTTGAATTTTTTTATTTATGAATTTTAATTACCTATACAAATTTTTACTTCTTTGGTTTTACTCCATCTGTTTCTATCACCCAAAATCAGAAGCTCCTAATTTGTTGAATTCTGTCCTCCCCCCTTTTACTTTGCTAAACCCAAAACTCAACAAAGATGATGATGGACATATTGAAACAGAAGAAATAATACAAGTCTGGGTTGTTGTCTTGCAGAAGGTTGAGATCGATCTCTCAGGCCCGGAGCATCGAGCGGTGCAGGTGTTGAAGCCGAAGGTGGAGGACTCAAACTGCGTTATTTTGCAGGTGAAATTCTCATCTCAAATGTTTGATTTCCTAGAAAATATTCAAGATGGAAAATGAAAGTTTCAATTTTGTTGCCTCCTGTCTGTTGCATTCTGCCCTTTCTTCTTAGATTTCCTTCCTCCACGCCATTATGCATTTCCTTCTCGACGTGCGATGCCATTTCGGTAAGTTCTTACTATCTTTTGCTAATCTCTCTTCTCCTATCTCCCTAATTCTCGATTCACACCTCTCTGCTATAGTGTCAAATGGTGGCAAACCCATTCAGTACGGCCGGCCAATTCAGCCGAACCATTTTTGGGTTGGTCACATCGGCCATGTAAGTTTCGGTACCGGTATTTTGTCGCCCACCGCCTCTTTTCAATGTAATTGATTGGTCAAATGGCCACCATTACTGGTAGCCCATTTAAGCCGCCCATTCGGGTTATTTTTAATTTCTGGTGGCATTTTTTGTGGCTAAATCCATTTTGTCGGGTTATTCTGCCATCGGCTTAGCCCATTTTGACTCTCTCTCTCTCGCCTTACACACTTCTATTTTTTAATTTTTTTTTTATAATGTGTTATAGCAAGAGCTCAAAATTTTTGTAATCATTGCATATTAGGTTGTGTTATTTTTTGGTTATTCTTTGCATTTCACTCGGTTATTACTACTTTGAACCTTCTCCTAAAGTGTTTCAATGTGTTTCTTTCTCCTTGAAGCACCCTTTTTTTTTTTTTTTTTAATTTCAAAATCACCATCATTTATTCTGTGAATCTTATTTGTGTGGATTTTATATTTGTTCTATGATTGATTTATGTGAATTTTTCTTATTTTTATGTATTGTTCATGTTCTAATCAAAGTGCCTAATGGATTAAGATGGATATGAAGTATTTCATATGTTCAGGTAACTTTAGTTTTTACAAAATTATAATTTGTCATTTGATTGCCTTAAATTTTATTTATATTTCAATTATTTATTTATGTTTTATTTAATAGATAAAGTAATGTATTTTCTCAATGGTTGCAGGTGCATGTTGTTTAGAAGCGAAGCAATAAAAAAGATTTATCTGTTGCTAAATTCTTCCAATGTTAATATTAGTGTAATTCTATTCATTGTTATTCTTATCATGTTTTATTTGTTTGGGATGTTTATATAGTATTTTTTTATTTTTTACCAGGAATTTGATGAACTTTTATTACTATCTATAAGGACTTCAACAAATATAAAGATCATCGAGTTCTTTTTAAAGATCATCTAAGTTTTATATCCTAATTATATTTTTTTTAAATGAAAATATTGAGACATATAATTTATTGATCTATCTCTATTTGATATTTTTAGTACTACCCTTTACCAAAATAAATACATTTTATTATTTATATTTAGATTAAATAATTGTTGATGATATTTTTTTGCAAATAAAATTAAAATTTAAGATTAAGTTGTATTAAAGAAAACTATAAAAACATCTCGAATTTTTAAAACTTTACGTAAAGTCACATGGTTGTGTTTTATAATATTTTTAAAACTCATGATATTATGTGTATTCTATAATATTTTAATGTAAATATATTTACATTAGCATAAGTTAGAACTTTACATAAAAATATATTTTTATATTCAATTACGCGAGAAGATTTTACAAGAAAATATATTAAAATTAATTAAACTATAATTTGTTATTGGAAAATTAAATTTATTAATTATTCATTATTAAATATTTATTTTATTCAAATATTCTTATTATTTTATAATATTAAGCATTTTAATATTTACATTGCACTTTGGGTAAAAGTTTTATATGAAAAATATTATAATATACGTATTGAAGGTAAAATTTTTGCATAAATACATAATAAAATTAATTAAAATTTAACATATTATTATAAAGTTTAAGTAATTAAATATTTTTATTAAATAATCTTTAAAATTATATCTTCAATTACTTTAAACACAAAATTTGTTCATTATCCCAAGTACAAAATGTTAGAGATTTTATTAATGTTTTTATCCTGTATAGAGTTTTTCAAATGGTAAAATATTGAGATTCGAATTATGTTGTTATAACAAAAGTTATAATATTAGGTGGATTCTATAGTTGAAAAATTTTGAAGCAATAAAAAAAATTTATCTGTTGCTAGATTCTTCCTATGTATTCGTGTTATTTTATTCATTGTTTATTTTTATCATGCTTTATTTGTTTGGGATGTTTATATAATATATTTTTTATTTTTTACCAGGAATTTGTTGATCTTTCATTGTTATCTATAAGGACTTCAACAAAGATGAAGATCACCAGATTCTTTTTAAAGATCCTCTAGGTTCTTATATCCTGCTTATAAATTTTTTTAAGTTAAAATATTGAGACATATAATCATTAATCTATCTCTAATTGATATTTTTAGTACTACCATTTATCAAAATAAATACATTTTATTATTTATATTTAGATTAAACAAATGTTGATGATATTTTTTGCAAATAAAATTAAAATTTAAGATTAATCTGCATTAAAGAAAACTATGAAAACATCTCGAATTTTTAAAACTTTACGTAAAGTCACATGGTTGTGTTTTATAATATTTTAATATAAATATATTTACATTAGCATAAGTTAGAACTTTACATAAAAATATATTTTTATATTCAATTACGGGAGTGAAGATTTTACAAAAAAATATATTAAAATTAATTAAACTATAATTTGTTATTGAAAAATTAAATTTATTAATTATCCATTATGAATTATTTATTTTATTCAAATATTCTTATTATTTTATAATATTAAGCATTTTAATATTTACATTGCACTGGGTAAAAACTTTATATGAAAAATATTATAATATACGTCTTGAAGGTAAATTTTTTGCATAAATACATAATAAAATTAATTGAAATTTAACATATTATTATAAAATTTAAGTAATTAAATTTTTTTATTAAATAATCTTTAAAATTATATCTTCAATTACTTTAAATACAAAATTTGTTCATTATCCCAAGTACAAAATGTTAGAGATTTTATTAATGTTTTTATCTTGTATAGAGTTTTTCAAATGGTAAAATATTGATATTCAAATTATGTTGTTATAAAAAAGTTATAATATTAGGTAGATTCTATAGTTAAAAAATTTTGAAGTAATAAAAAAGATTTATCTGTTGCTAGATTCTTCCTATGAATTAATGTTATTCTATTCATTGTTTATTTTTATCATGCTTTATTTGTTTGAGATGTTATATAGTATTTTTTTTTATTTTTTAAAAGGCCAAAGAATTTATTAAATCATTTTTTTTATCTATAAGACTTCAACAAAGATAAAGATCATCAGTTCTTTTTAAATATCCTCTAAGTTCTTATATCCTGATTATAATTTTTTAAGTAAAAATATTGAGACATATAATCTATTGATCTATCTCTAATTGATATTTTTAATACTACACTAGCATAAGTTAGAACTTTACATAAAAATATATTTTTATATTCAATTACGGGAGTGAATATTTTACAAAAAATATATTAAAATTAATTAAACTATAATTTGTTATTGGAAAATTAAATTTATTAATTATCCATTATTAATTATTTATTTTATTCAAATATTCTTATTATTTTATAACATTAATCATTTTAATATTTACATTGCACTTTGGATAAAAACTTTATATGAAAAATATTATAACATGCGTCTTGAAGGTAAATTTTTTACATAAATACATAATAAAATTAATTGAAATTTAACATATTATTATAAAGTTTAAGTAATTAAATATTTTTATTAAATAATCTTTAAAATTATATCTTCAATTACTTTAAACACAAAATTTGTTCATTATCCAAAGTACAAAATGTTAGAGATTTTATTAATGTTTTTATCCTGTATAAAATTTTTTAAATGGTAAAATATTGAGATTCGAATTATGTTGTTATAACAAAAGTTATAATATTAGGTGGATTCTATAGTTAAAAAATTTTGAAGTAATAAAAAAGATAAGATTTATCTGTTGCTAGATTTTTTTATGAATTAGTGTTATTCTATTCATTATTTATTTTTATCATATTTTATTTGTTTGGGATGTTTATATAGTATTTTTTTTTATTTTTTACCAGGAATTTGCTAAATCACATCGCCATCTATAAGACTTCAACAAAGATAAAGATCACTAATTTTTTTAAAAATCCTTTAGGTTCTTATATCCTGTTTATAATTTTTTTTAAGTTAAAATATTGATACATATAATCTATTGATCTATCCCTAATTGATATTTTTAATACTATCATTTGCCAAAATAAATACATTTTATTATTTATATTTAGATTAAATAATTATTGATGATATTTTTTTGCAAATAAAATTAAAATTTAAGATTAAGTTGTATTAAAGGAAATTATGAAAACAACTCAAAAATTTTAAAACTTTACGTAAAGTCACATGGTTGTGTTTTATAATATTTTAAAAATCATGATATTATGTGTATTCTAAAATATTTTAATATAAATATATTTACATTATCATAAGTTAGAACTGTACATAAAAATATATTTTTATATTCAATTACAGGAGTGAAGATTTTACAAGAAAATATATTAAAATTAATTAAACTATAATTTGTTATTAGAAAATTAAATTTATTAATTATCCATTATTAATTATTTATTTTATTCAAATATTCTTATTATTTTATAATATTAAGTATTTTAATATTTACATTGCACTTGAGTAAAAGCTTTATATGAAAAATATTATAATATACATCTTGAAGGTAAATTTTTTTGCATAAATACATAATAAAATTAATTAAAATTTAACATATTATTATAAAGTTTAATAATTAAATATTATTATTAAATTATCTTTAAAATTATATCTTCAATTACTTTAAATAAAAAATTTGTTCATTATCCCAAGTACAAAATGTTAGAGATTTTATTAATATTTTTATCTTAGATAGAGTTTTTCAAATAGTAAAATATTGATATTCGAATTATATTGTTATAACAAAAGTTATAATATTAGGTGGATTTTATAATTAGAAAATTTTGATTTATGATAATGATGGTAATCTTTGTTAAAAAAATATTATTTATAAATAAGTCTTTTAAATGATTTAAATAAGAGATATTAATATTATATTTTACATAAATTTTTTACATACATAATTTTTTAATCACCGTCGTGCGCATGACGACAATTACTAGTTCAAATTAAATCTAAGGTCCGTTTGGATAATGGAATTGGAATTGAAACATAGAATTTTAATTTCAATCCCAATTCTTTTAAATTGGAATTAGTTAATTTTAAATTTATATTTGGTTGTCAAAAATTAAGATAAGAAATTGTAATTAAATTCAATTATAATTTTATTGTTTAAAGATATGATCTAAAATATTAAAAAATTATTTACAAAAATAAAATTAATAAAAATATTCATACAGTAATATTTTTATAATATAATAATTATTTTTTTCATAAAAAAAATTTTCATGAATTTTTTTATAAAAAATAAATAGCTATTATAATAATTTTTATATAAAAATATAAATAATTTTTTATATAAATATAAAATCTCAATAAATATGATTATTCATAAATAAATGTGGAGAGAGAAAGAGAGAGAGAAAGTTTAATTTTTAAATTATAGAATTGATAATTCTTATGGTATAGGTTAAGAATTGAGAAATGCTTAACTTAGTTATTTTTCAATTTTATAGAATTAGTTTATGGAATTACAATTCCTATTTTAAATGGCATTCCAAACATAAAAATTAGAATTAAGAGATTCAATTTCAATTCTAAACTCTAATTCCATGCTCAATTCTAGAAACCAAACGAACATTAAAAGGATTTATCAGAGTCGCATTTACGCTATCTGCAGTGGGGGACTCCGAGTTTAAGGAGAGCAAAGGCTATAAATAATAAATGAATAATAAAGACTAAAGAGAAAGCGACAAATTCCAATCTCCTAGCCTGAGGATAAACAAAGTACTAGAGTAGTAAAAGAAAAAGAAAATCTCGGGACAAGGACAGAGCACTACCAAAATCCAATTTGCCACATAATTATAATTTGTTTCCATTTTTTTATTTTATCCACAGTTTGTTTCTTTTTATTTTATATTAATAATTAATAATCAAAAGTTGAGGTTGCTACTCTCGAAAACCCAACGACAATCTTTTTATTCTTCTCTTTATTATTATTATCTAGTATCTAACTCTATCTATCCCTCTTTATGTTTTTTGGGTTATTTTAGTACTACTTTGTAAAATTTTGAACTAGGGTTTCATCTCGCATTTCGTTTCCTTCTTCACCCCACTGTCACTGCGCAAACCCAGTTCTCCCCCCTTACCTCTTACCCTCTCCTCTCTTCTCATCTTTACCTGTTTCCCGCCATTTCCCGCGAACTCACCGCAGTTGATTTCTGAGATTTTGAATACTAGCCGTTAGATCTGCCATTTTCATATTTCTATATTTTTTTTGTGGGTTTCCAAAAAAGTTTTCGACCGTTGCTCTCGCCGAAGTGAACGGGAAATGTCTGCGGCCGAAGCGGAGAAGAAGGTCGAGGAAGAGAAGGAGATGGTCACAGGGGGAGGAGAGCTCTTGTTCTGCGGTGCCACGTGTTGGGATATCGTTGGTCGTCGCAAAGGCTCCGTCGACGGTAACTTGGTCTCTCCATCGCGCCTCCGTCCTCTCGTCGGCATTGATATTCGCTACGTCGCCTCTGGTTGTGGTAAGTTTCAGTTTATTTGTTTTATATTTACTTTTTTCTTGTTAGTCCCTTCTGTTCTGTTCTGTTCCGACTCGTGTTTTCATGTATTAATCGTTGTTGTGTTCATTTTTTTTTTGGTGCTACTGTGAATGCAGCATCTTGTCACTGCGTGGCATTGGACGTTGAAGGGCGTTGCTATACATGGGGCCGTAATGAGGTATGACTATAATGAAGTTTATAAATTATATGATTTTTGTAAAAATTATTTATGCTCTGGCTCTAATTGATGAGATTTGTTGTGTACAGAAGGGGCAACTGGGTCATGGAGATACCATTCAGCGTGATAGGCCAACTGTGGTGTCTGAACTTTCCAAGTGAGTTGATTTTCTGAGGGAATGCTCTGTGAAAGTTATATTTTTCTCTCTCTAATTTTATACCAAATGCTGAGTTTGGTGTTTGTCGTACCCTTTTTCAATTTGAAGTTTAATTTTGTATCTACATTTGTAGTTTTTTTTTTCTGTCATTATTTATTGTGCTAAATTTCATTGGCATTGAGTTGAAGATACAAGATTGTCAAAGCTGGAGCAGGGAGAAACCATACAGTGGTTGTTACAGAGGATGGAAATTCCCTAGCCTTTGGATGGAACAAGCATGGACAGCTAGGTTCAGGTTCCGTGAGAAATGGTATGTTTGTCTTTTTGGAGTATTCTATAAAAATGCAATGGCTGCTAGTGCATTTTTAATGGTAGCTATTGTTTGCTTGGATGTTAGCGAGATCCATGCTTTTCCTAGTTACAGTATTCTTCGTATAAAGCATGTACAGAATAATCGTTTCAACTACTTATTGTGATGCTGGTGTAATGCTTATTGCAAATTGTTGCTGCTGTTTGTATAGTGATAATTACATTTGTAGTTTGCCTATTTTCCTTCTACCAAAGTGAAAATGATAGTTGATGTGAAACTAGGCAGATCTGCCGGTTCTAGTTTTAGTTTATAACCTGTTTTGTTTAATGAATATCCAGGATTGCGTTATGTCATATGGAACGACCATTTGATTTACTTCCTTGATTTGTCTTGTGCAGAAATTGAGTCATCTCCTGTTCGTTGTCTTGTGTCTGAAGTAAAATATACTACTTGTGGTGGTGACTTCACTGTGTGGTTATCTTCCATTGAAGGAGCTTCTATACTGTATGGTTTCTGGATGAAAATTGCATTCAGTTTTCTTGATTCTCCATCTGCATACATGACTATTCTGTTCTTGCTTGGAACGCACTAGTTGCTGAATTTCAATCCTTTCTTTTGTTATCTTTCCCAGGACTGCAGGGCTTCCACAGTATGGACAGCTTGGGCATGGAACAGATAATGAGGTATGCTTGAGGAAGATGTTTTATGGTCTTTGTTGTACCAAGATGTGTGAGTATCCTTATTTTAATTTAAACCCATGGGACGCAGGGCACTATATTCAAGTGGTTGTATATGATCTATTATCTTCGGATTTAGAGGCCAGTTGATCAGATGCTGTGTGCTTGGGGCCATTTAATTACCATTGAGCTATTAATGGTTGTCAGGGTTTTACATCATGAATCCTATAATTACGATGATCGAATTTTGACTTCTTCTGTGGGGACTTCTTCTGTGTCCCCATTGCTGTAGCAGGCTTATGTTTTAATATAGTTTGTAGTATTGATCTTTCCCTGAGCATCAATGCATCAATTTCATCACATATCTTAGTTTTCCTTATAATAATTATCCCAATATAGTATGTGTAAGAAAAATTTGCAAGTTTTCAGGTAATATTATTGGATTCAGTATGTAAGTCCACAGCAGATTAGATATTTTACTTTCTGTTTTCTGTCAGGATTTTCTGAATTTTAAGGCCTTGATTCCTTAGTCTTAGTGTAGATAGTCTTCTATAGTTACTTTCACCCTTGTTAATGACATCGTTACCCTAATTGTTTTGTCTCTTACCAGTAAGGAAATGCGGTTTATGAAGCGGAGATTCTTTCATTCTCTGAAAAATAGAAACTCAATAAAAATTCATTTAATTGTTTATTTGCAAAAGATTACAAATAATTATAGGCATGCCTAATAGTGTTATATTTGCAGATAAAGAAACATGAAAGAGAATTGTAGAATGATGGACAAGGAGGATTGGAATTCACTAATTAATAATTTTAAAGTAATTAATAAGTTTCTGTGTTAGACTTTTGCCAATTTTATTTGTCTTGAGAATCATGTCTACTTGTTTTGCAGTTACCACCTCTGGCTGTTGTTTTATTCGATCAACTCAATGGATTTCATGCAGAGTAGTCAATCTTATGGAGCAATCGTGAGGGAGCTTGGCGTCGCAGAATTCTGCCGCTACTAAGCTCCGATCGCGTCACGTATTAGTGTCACGGCATGAATCGCGGTGAGTTGCGGCCTGAAGCGCAAGCATCGCAGCCGTGACACTTCTGCAGAGATTGAAATCTCTGTTTTCTATTTCTTTTTGAATGGAATTCCATTTTTACCCACCCTCACTTAAGCCAACAAAATTTCTATTTTATCCTGACTTAAACTATTGAAATCTCTATATCAGCTCACTTAAACTCACCTTCCACTGATCGACGGAATTTTTGGTTGCCATGACCCATCGACCAATTTTTAGGGCAGCAGTTCTCCATGGACTCAGTGCTCTTTCTTGCACAAACCCATCGCACACAGAGAGCCAAGAAGATATCATAGCTTTCTGTCTTTGTTCCGCTCCTATTTAACAGCCTTCTATCCTCACAAACTGATTCGGTAAATTCCCAGCGCTCACACACTGCGCGCGCAATTCTCAGCACTGTTTCGGCTTCTGCACTCCTCTGGTTTGAACTTTCTCAGCCTGTTTGAGGCTTTTCCAGCCAAGCCCATCTTTGTTTTGCAGCTTCTTCAGCCTCCAGTATCCATGTCATCATCACTGTTATTGACTTATTGACTTATTAATTATGCCTTACATTAATAATGATTGTGTCTCTTAAGCTTTGAATTTTGAGTATTAATGATGGATATATCTCAAGTTTTGAGTATTTTTTGAGTTTTGAGCGTGTTGTATTTGAATTACAAATTATTTACATTGTTGTCTGTTGTTTTCGTTCTAGCGGCTGCTCCATGGTCCGCTATACTGCTATAGCGGTCTTGGGGTCGGCTTCTCCACACCACTATTTGGTATTGACCTTGGCTTGGATATGCTTTTAATTTTTAACTTCTCCTTATTCTACTCTACTTGACAGTTAAAACCACCTATTTTCTCATTCCGACATGACTCTGTATATGCTAACATACATCTGCATGCATGGTGCAGCAAAAAACATAAACCTTTACATAATGTTGCATGTGCTTGCAGTATAATTCCAAAGACAGCTCTGTGAAGTTGGTTTATGAAGCCCAGCCACGTCCTCGAGCAATTGCTACTCTTGCTGGGGAAACTATTGTCAAAGTGGCTTGTGGAACGAATCACACAGGTGGTTGTTATTTCATACTTGATCTTGGTTATCTGACCTTGTTTATCACTTTTCTTATTATTTTTGTTTTGGATATTTAGTGGCGGTGGATAAGAATGGCTTTGTCTACACGTGAGTAATCCTTTAGTTGCCTAGTTCAATTTCTTACTTGTGTGTAAAATAAGTTGTAATTGTTGATTATCCATGTGTATAGGTGGGGTTTTGGTGGTTATGGAAGGTTGGTGCATAGTTTTCAGATTGGGCTGTCAATGTTTTGTGAACTTCCAAGAAACTGCAAATATCAGATAATTCTTATTCAAAATTGGTTTATCATATTTGGTCCTTACTCGTTTTCTTTTCAAGTTTCCAACTAAGTTTGAATTTGAATTCTGTAGGCTAGGACATAGAGAGCAGAAGGATGAATGGGTCCCACGCCGTGTTGATGTTTTCCAGAATAGAAATGTTTTGCCTCCTGATGCAGTTATTTCAGCTGGTTCTGTGAATTCTGCATGTACTGCAGGTATGCCTCACACACACATATTCCCTGGTCTTGTTTCACTAAATTAAAATATTCACTGATATAATGAACCTCATTCATGGCTGTTATCTCTGTTACTCGCTTCCATTCTGGTAATGCATCTGTTATGAACTGATGATATTGATAGCATGATGGTTTGTTATGCGAGTGTCAAACCCATATTATTTTGGAATTTGATGCTCTCAATATCAACCTCAAAGATTCATTCGTAATTTTGAGTAGAGTGAGATGATTTGTAAAAGTAGAATACAAAGTTCACATTGCTTGTCCATTTAATGTTTGGCCATTGATGTATTGCATCCTTAATTATACATCTTTGTTCCCAATTTCCAGCAGTAAATAAGCAAAAGAATATGGTAAAATATTGCAAGGGGTACATAAGAAAAATTGAAAAACACAATTTTTTTTCTTAATACTTATTTTTGTTGAGTGGTTAGTTCATGATTTGTGCACTTAAAAGAGTCCCAAGCTGAAAAGAGTTTGGGGCCTGTTGCCAAACCTCCCTCCCTTGTCTTACTTATTATATATATGGATCTGTAGTCAGAAATTTATTCCTTTACATGGGGGAATCACTAAGTCTCATGTTAAATTTGCCAATTGCTAAATCAATTTACGGTACTGATTATACTGATCAATGATAGAATATAAAGTATTGGCAGTGCTAGCTTCTACCAGGTATAAGATTTCTGCACCTGTTTTTCAAACCCTAACTGGCCATTTTATTACTGACAGCAATACAAAACCCTTATCAATTTCTCTTGAGCCTAAGATGTTATAATTTCTCTGTGAGCTGAACAACCCCTATTTAACATATTATGATTTGGTTGGTTGTTTTCCATAGAATGGTTTTTGGTTTCAGTGCCAGTTTATTTACATTTCAGGTGGAGGGCAGTTGTATATGTGGGGCAAAATAAAGAACACCGGCGATGACTGGATGTATCCTAAGCCTCTAATGGATTTAAGGTTGTGCTTTATTCCATGGTTTGAATAATAATTCTTGGTACATAAAATTCTTTTGCATGAGTTTTTTGTTTTTCCTTTTTACTTCTTGGTTTTGATCAAAGTATTCCATATTTACTTTGGCAAATAGTGGTTGGAATATAAGATGCATGGATTCAGGCAATATGCACCATTTTGTTGGGGCTGATTCCTCGTGCATAAGTTGGGGCCATGCTCAGTATGGAGAGCTGGGATATGGACCTACTGGACAGAAGTATGTGTATACAACCTTTTTTTTTCTTCTAATCTGTTATTATTTGTTTCGTCTTAATTTTCTTATTTTCTAATCCTGTTTGCACTTGCCCTTTAGGTCATCAGCTGTACCCAAAAAGGTAGATATACTTGAGGGCATGCATGTTGTGAGGTAGGTAGTAAGCATTGGTTCTTCACTCCTTTTTATCTATCTTGCTTCCTTTTGTGGACGTTCCATATTCTATTTTCCACTTAGGAAGTCAAAACAGTTTTCTTCAGTCTCATAATTTGTCTTTGGTAGCCAAAATGCTGATATTGCTAAGAAATTATAATTTGATGCAAGAAAATTTTGTAATAAAACAAAAGCTGCTTATAGATGATGTGGCACCTTTTTTATTAAATAAGATTCTTATCTATTTAACAAATCAAAATGAAAAATGATCTAAATGTTTTTTCTTGTTTTCAATCAGTGTTGCTTGTGGTATGGGTCATTCCATGGTTATTGTTGATAGAACAAATGTTGCTGATCGACTTGACCAGGTAGCTATTAAATCTACAAGCCTATTATCTGAGAAGTTCATTAGTTAATAATTACTGTACTGAATTTTCAAAGTATTAAATGTGGTCTGTTATTTAGTTATGTTTTAGGCTATATGTTGACCTTAGTTCTTTCAGAAATGGTTTATCACAATGAGCATATTGATGTCATGAGCTATTTATGTGTTGATTGTAACAGAAACCACTAGATGCTTTATAATAGGAAGTTTGTTTTTTCTTCCTCCTGTCTCAATTCCTATATCTATCTCTTGAACATTGTGAATAGATTTAGAGGAGCCATGAATGTTGTCAAGTCCTGTACATTGGTTGTCCTATGTTATTATTTAGTTAAATTTATGTTTAGTTATTTTTTGCATTCTATTTGTAGAAGTTTTCTTTATTTGTCATTCTCTTTCATTTTTATGTCTCTTGAATGTTGTCCATCGTCTGTCCTCTACATTGCTTGTGCCATGTAGTTAAATTTATGTTTGGCATTCTATTTTATGATACCAAGTGGACAGTTCCTAACTTATCATTTTTCCGCAGCTTGATATATATGATGGCAAAGCTTTTGGTGAAGGTATGCTACTTATAATAATTCGAAATTAGTTTTAGGTGTACACTGTACAATCCATCTGAAACTCATCAGGTAATAAAAGTTTTGGTGTCTCAAATGCATCAGAAAATATCATTTTGTGAATGGTTTGAGAGGGAAAAAAAGGGTTGGGGTGGGGCTGATTGCAGGGATGAAGAAATTTTCCTGCTCTATCTTTAGTTGATCTATCTTTAGTTGGCTGTTTAGAAGGGTTTAACTGTCTGGTTGGAGGATAAACTGGTACTGATTTGGATTTGCTCTTTCCGCAGGAAATGAGCCCACAAACAAAACTCTAGTGCCTAAGCAGACTGCAAAAAAGGGTGCAAAAGGAGCTGACAATTCAAAGAAGAGGAAAAAATCAAAAGATGATTCATCTGACTCAGAAGAGGAAGAGGATGCTGACGAAAGTGACAATAGTGAGGATCAAGTTAATGGTGAGGCTGATGTAAAAAGGTCACGTGGTGGAAATAGTTCTGGTAAAGGCCGAGGTAAGACATCCAAAAAGTCAGGTGCCGAGGGAGAAGGTTCTGGCCGAGGGCGTGGTCGCACCCCAGTAGCAAATAAGAGCAGTTCTAAATCCCCTCAAGTGAAATCCGGTAAGAGAGGAAGACCTCGTAAGTCATGACCTGGTTTTTTGTTGGAAATTTTGTTCTCTATACCTAGAGAATTGTAATATGTAATTCATTGGCCGGTGATTTTACTTGGTATTTCAGTGTTATTAAAATCTGGTCCCGCTAAGTATTTAATTATAATTTTTGGAAAACATGTTAAATTTGCAGACGGTTTTGGGATGCAGAGGCTAGAAGTGCCCGCTTGTTTTAAATTTTTTATGAAGGGGAATACCTTTATTGCTTCAGTTTCCATCAGTCTTTGGATGTGCCCCATCTATTCTCTAATTAGACCCTTATCTACTGAAACTGGTGACTTGATGAGATGTTTGTTGATGAAACTTGAGGTTTGATTAAGTCATTTTAATTTTTAATCCATTGTGTATTATATTCTTATTTATAGTCATCAATTTTCCCTGATTTGTAATATTTTATTTTAATTATTTAATTAATAAATATGATATACCTAATTAGAAAATTAGGGAGCCCGGACTCCGTCATCCCAGTTGCTGGAGAGAGAGTGGGGAGAGTTTCACACACCTCTTTTCCGCCTCTGGGTTGCATCCTGAATGTGAGTGGGGTTCCCAGCCTCATGATTATAAATAACTTTTAAAATGGAGTGTGAAGTTATTGGTACTCTTAATTGTCTTTGAAGCATGGGTACACCCAAATGGCTCGCATGCTCGCACTTGGTATGGGTATGTCTTAGATACGGTTGAGTATATACCAATTTATTTTATTTTATTTTTTGTTTCGGGTACCAACTTACGCGGTTTGGGTACATCTCGGCACATTTTAGTTCGAAATGTAGTGTTTCATCAGCCCTAAATTATCCATTCTTTCTTCCTGTTCGATTCAACCCCTTGTTCTTAAGTCTCAATGTAGCAACTCTAGCGGGCATTGGCGCTTCCCTCAGGCGACTGGTGATGATGCAGTGGCAGCTTGTTCTTCGATGACGCTTCCCTCCTCACTGATTGGCGATGACAGTCTAGCCCCCAATTCCAAGTATATGCGTCTTGACTCTTGCCTTTCTCATCTGATTTTTTGTTTGTTTGAAATTTTATTATGTCCTTGTCTTACTTGAGTGATATCTCAATAGCCTTAGCCCCATCCCCAATCTATGGCCTTGTTTTATTATGTGATTTTATTTTATTTTATTTAAATCTGATTCTTTTTTTGAGTGATATATGGATTTATTTAATTATTTTACTACAGATATTTTTTTAATGTTATGTTGAATGTTTTATTATGTCAAATTTCAGTTTAATATATATATATATCCTAAAGTTTTATAAGTTTTTGTATCCCATATTTGTATTCGTATCTGCTACCAATACCGTATTTGTACTCGTGCAACATAGTTAATTGCTTATTTAACCTCTATTGCCTAGTTATAATTTTAAATCTTTTTCATTAAACTATAAAGTGATTAATGAGGTGTAGATAGGTAATTGTGAGCGTTTATAGTTTCACCCTAAAAAATGACAATCAAAAGTTTTTTTTTTTCTTTTGGACTTGGAAAAAAAAAGGTATGAATATATGGTTCTTTTAAGTTAATTTGGAAAAGAAAAACATGCTTTCGAGGAAATTACGTCTGCTGTTAGATAAGTAACTAATACTATGAAACTTCTGGTTTCATTCATCTTCACCTGATGTGATGCCAAAAGCACAAAGCCATAGTCGATCAAGTTAATTTAGAAGCTTTATGATAAATATTATATAGTCAGAATTTTGGCTAGAACTTCTGTCAAAATGAGTTGATATTGTTTTAAACTTTTGAATAAATAAGTAATTTTTAGTTCTTCCCACTTTGACTTATCTAATAAGTAGTGATTAATTCTTGAATCTTGATAAATTCTGGTTGTATTTTTCAAAATAAGATGGCAAATTATGTCCATAACTCCATATCACATGGAAACTATCACTTTTAGGCATATATTTAGCCCATCTGTCCATGTCCTAGGGTTCTCCAGGGCCGATTGCGTAGTGTGTATTTTTGGGCTTTTACTGTAGTTACTATTGTTGGGCTCCGCTATTCTTTAGCTATCGTATTTGTACAGCAATCCCATGCCCACACGCCTCCTGCTCCTAGTGCTCGCTACTCACTACTCACTCACTAAAGCCATTATGTGTTACGTGATTCTCAAGCATGAGGATGAGGAGGATCCAAAAGCTGTGACCTGCGCTGTTTACTGAGTGTTAATGATTAGCTGGGATTCATGGAGCTAGCATGTGAATCATGTCAGGTCCATAACCTTTAAAGTTTAAACAAGATGAGGCCATACACAACACAACCTTCGATGATTTATTTGGCATGTGAATGATACTGCTTCTCTTTATGTAAAATGAGTGAAATTTTGGTAGGAAGAACAATTTTTATGGCTGGCTGCGTTGGATCCCATGTGATATGGGGCTCCACCATACCTGCACACTCACTATTAATTGGGTCTAAATGGTTGGCCAGTCATGTGCCGTTGTACCTAAACGTCATTTGATTGCTGAACTGAAGGAAAAATATATACTCCACTCGGGGCGGTAGGAGCCGATTACCGATAATGATAAGCAATCTTACGTGCTTTTCTTATGATTGGGACGTTTTGCTTTCAATGAGATATTAATCCTACCAAAAACGAACGTTTGTGCGCAAATAAAGTAAAGTGTGTATATTAAGAGTGTCTCGAAAGAGGTTGGTTAAAAATAGTTTAGAGGGAAAAAAATTATCCAGTTTTTAAAACTGAAACATACTACAAACCTTAATGAGAACAGAAATAAGCCTTAATTAACTTTTTTTTTAATTCTTCTCTGAAAGACCAGATACAATGCATTTCCATTATGGTTGAAAAGGATGGGGACCATATGCATTCAATAAATCAAAGCTAATCGAATATAATATTTTACAAGGAATTTTAACGTTTAAACCTCAATTTTTTTGACAAGATTGTTGCATGGATCCTTATCTTATTTTGGCAAATGTTTTTATTTTCACTTGAAATCTTATACTTGGCCACATCTGATGAGTTAATTATTGGTTAGTAAAATTTATTGTTTGGTAAATAAATTAATGTGTTTTCTAAGAAAAAACATTGTTATTAGTTTGTTAATCAAATAATAAATATTATTAACTATTAGTTAACAACTAACACAACGATAACTAAGTAGAAGATTTTAAGTATAGGAGTTTTTATTTTTATTTTTATGAGAACTAAGTATAGGAGCTATCTTTATAGTACATGTTAAATAATGAATTTGATACTTAAAAAATAATACATAGACTATCCCTATTTAAGAATTTCTCAACGTATAACAAAGCTGATCTTATTTATAAGTTCCGTTGAGAACTCAAATCTGCGGGAGGAATTTGGAATTCATTATTTATCTCCTCAAGAAAACTTTAAAAAAAAATAAAAAAGAAAGTAGAGAAAGAATAACAAACTTAACAGTTTGATCATTGACAGACAGTCAGACACTACGTCGACCGTGATTATGTCAATATGGTGTCGCGTTTTTCGTCCTAAGGGTATTTTGAAATAAGTATATAAAAATGTTCTTTTTAATGATGAAGTGGACGTTAAAATGTGACACTTGACTAACTCTAAGATAAATAATAATTTTATATAAAATAGAAAATAGAAAAAAATTATTATATAAATAATAAGAATTATTATTTATAGTTTTATTAATCTTCACATTATTAATTTGTATTAAAAAATATATTTCAATAAGTGATTAATACTTTTAAAATAAATAATAATTTTTATGTAAGATTTAATAAATTTTAATTTTAATTCATATTATATAATAAAAAATTATTACATAAATAATTTAAATCACTATTTATTGTCTCATTAATCATAATATCTTATAAATAGATATATCATCTAATTATATATATAATGGCAGTGATAAGTGTATCGGGGTCTTTGATGGACTGACGGAGCAATGTTTTTCAATTTTGATTTATAAAAATATTTTATTTATGTTTTGTATCCAAAATTCCAAAATCCAAACTCACTCGTTATTGCACCAAAACAAAATAACTCACTCCTTATTTTGGCTTCCGAGATGAATAATAAGCTCTGATATTTTTTCCTTCTATTTTTTTTAAAAATATCTTTACTTAATAAATAAGATATTAATCTTTTAAGATAAATAAGATACTTAAATGAGAATTTTTTTTAACGATATGATTTATATATATATCTTGTAACTAAACCAAAACCATATGAATTTGACGACTGATGTACTGTGTTTTCATGTTCCTATATTTTCTCCCTTTTTTTTCTACTTTACTCAAATGATAGCTACATATATAAAGAGAAAATGGCAATAAAGTATGGGAGGAGAAATTATAATGAGAAAAAAGCAATAAGGTATAAAGATGATAAATTATTGTGTACTATGAAAATATTATACTATATCAATAAAAATATGACACATATTATATTTTATTACATAATCATACAAATAATTAGGTTAAAAAATATTATTAATTTAAATTTTAACAGTTACAAAATCACTAAGAAAAATATTCTCAAAATATATGATTTTTTCCTATTGAACTCGGCGCTTAAACATTTCGGAACCACATCCCCAAGACCCAAGAATCTCCAATCATATTGCTTTTCCAGCTACACACAAGGACTTTAAGCCGGGGCAGGGCATGAAACATAAATGTACTGCGAATTATCACATGAGCCTCAACAAATGCAATATTGACATTTTTGCTCCAAACTACTACTAGGCTACTAGCTAGCCTTTTTTATGGTATTCGAATTGACCCAATGGAAAACTTTAGGGTCAACTAGAAAATCTTGACAATAATTTTGCATCACTGCACAACTACAAAATAGGGGTGTTTAAGCCTCGTCTGTTGTGATAATCTGTCGTGACTTATAGTTAATAGAGGTGAGTTTTAATTTTATAAATTAAATTTAATACACATTTGAGTTTAGTTTAGATTATATTTTTGGTTGATTCAAGTTAGTTTGATATTGTATAATATTTTAAAATTTAATTATTTTTTAATAATTAATAATAAATAATATAATTTTTTAAATTAAGTTAATATCTTTTATATAATATAATAATATATTTATATTGATATAATTTATTTTAAAATATATATTATAAGATTTTTTTAATTTTAATTTTTAATTTTAAAATTTTAAAATTTAATTATATGTAATATTTAAATTTATACAATTTATCTAAATATCAAATAAATCTAATTCCAACTTATTCATTAGTTAAACTATGATCGACTGAGATTCAGATAAAAAAATTAGGATGATAAAAATATCAAGTTCCAAATTCAGCTTTGTTAAATGTCTAAGTGTCTAACTAGTCCCACAAACATCCGTACTACAAAATGGATCACATATAAATGTATTAGCTTATTATTAAAATATATAATTTTACAAATATTAATTTAAAAAATATGTGTAATAGTATTAATATATTTAACTTTATTTCTTATAAATTATTAAAGAGCATTTTAATTTATAATATGTTTTTAAAATAATAAAAATTGTGCATTGCACAAATATTATTTTTTAGGTTATATAGACAATATAACTCTGATATAGTACTAAAATTTGTTTTGGGTGCAAATAAAAGTC
This sequence comes from Ormosia semicastrata, assembly GCA_029884595.1. Taxonomy (NCBI): domain Eukaryota; kingdom Viridiplantae; phylum Streptophyta; class Magnoliopsida; order Fabales; family Fabaceae; genus Ormosia; species Ormosia semicastrata. Next base: position 5,780,272 of record JAQQTO010000046.1, on the reverse strand, counting down.
AGATACATTTCATAAGTCATACAAAATACTTTTAAAACATACTTGTCTTGGGTAGAGCTAAAAAATATATTTGATTCTTTCAAAAATACTTTTAGAAAAGAAACAAGAGTAACAATTATAATACCTCTCTACACAAAACATAACCTTTGTATAAGTATTGATATTTACACAGATTTTACTTTTACAAAACTTTTTGAAATTTCAATATGAATTCATTTAGGTTATTTTTAAAAAAAAAGTTATAATTGAACTAAAATATTATTTAATGATTCACATAAAAGTCTATAAGAAGTTTGTGAGGATATAAAGTCTATACAAATATTTTTTTCGTTAAATGATTTATTTTCTCATGTAATGTTGGTTTAGGTCGCATGTACACGCAATGATAGATTCCATTGTACATAATGCACTAGTTGTTAAAACAATAATGATGCATGCATGTATAAATTTTATGCTTATACATCTCTTATGAAATTTTACGCAGGGAAAAGTTTGTGAAGATAAAAATATTGTACAAATATAAAGATGTTGCTATCATCCACTACGATTGGTTAGTTTGTTGATCTCTAAGCTCAAACACTCCATAGTTTCTCCGCAAATATAATTGTGAGATTTTAATTTAAAATTAATTATAATTTATATATATGTTAGATTATTCAACTTAATATTAATTAATTTTAAATTATAATTTCACAATAATTATTTTTATAGCAGCGTAATCCTTCAAACACGCTAGCATAATTTGGTAAGAAACATATACTACATGACAGAATTCTCGTGTTGGCATTCCACCGGCATAAAAATTGTGCAGGCTCAGATGCATAGGCATACACAAATTGTTGTTTTTTTGGTAATAGCATAAAAAAATGACAAGGTAATGGTGTATCTTTACATATTTTTTATGGAACATTATACTTATATACACATTGATAAGAATATCCATATAAATTAGAAATTTTAAATAATTTAAGACAATTAATGTTATGCGAGAAGTTTGTTGTTAAGGAACGTAAAGAAAAACTATAAACATTAATTAAATGAAATAATATACCAAAAAAATTGTAAAAAAATAATTAAAATGTCTTACATAAACTTAACATGCACCAAAAATTTTTTTTTTTTGACAAAAAGGTGAGAATATCACATTGATAAAAGCTCAGTAGTATTTACAAATTAAATAAGAAACATTAAATCTAACAATAAAAAAATATAATTTATATACTAAACTAAAATAAAAAAAAAAAACAATAAGAATGAATTAGGCAGAAAAAAAAGTGCCATTTTATTGTAGTATTAGTACTGTAAGCCACAGTATTCGGACAAAGCATATCATACATATAATGGCTATGATCAGCTGGGAGAGCATATGCGTTGAGGTAGAGCAACCATGTGCTGTTACGTGGTGTCCCAAAAGTCAAGCCACGTTGCGGGCGAGGATAAAATAGCTGTCAATGAATTGGTTGCTAATTGCTTGCTGATTAGAATCGTGTAGGTAGGTAGAGATATTGAAGTGTGATATATCTCCAACCTATTATTGTATGTGCCAAGAAAGATACTTTTGCCTCCCTCTAAGGTGTAAGCCACTTTATAGTATTTACTTATAAATAAATAGTTAATTTTTTAAAATATAATTAAATATTTAAGTAAAAATGTTTTTATAAATATTATTTTTATATATAAAAATTTTAAAATTTAATTTAAAATTATATATTTAAAAGACCTAAAGTTAATCCATGTTGATCACTTATTATTATTTTAATCCCATGCCCTTACATAGAACTATGGAAGCTCTACAAACTCCCACTATTTCCTTTCCCATTTAATTCCAATTATTTGTTTTACAATCAATTTTTGTCCAACAACTGTAACATTATTCTAACTCTCGAGAAAAAGATACGTTAAACTATAATTTAAAATGTCTTCGATATTCTTCATGAAGGAAAAAAAAAATCTTCTTTTAGTTTTGGCAATATAATTTTTTTTAAAATTTTGTTAATGAATGTCTTGGAATATTAATTAAGGAGTATTTAATATTTTCTATTAATACTATTAATTTCTTAAAAACTAAAGTAAAGTATAAGGGCACATAAATTACTATTATTTTCACATTAAACGAACATGAAAGCTTAATGTGATACTTAATTAAGTTATGAGATTTGTTTTTCAATAGATTAATATTTTAGAATAGACTCTCTTGAAAGACTTAAACATGTAATGTTATGTCTTACATTGAATTAAGCCATAAAACATTCCACTCTAATAGGTTAATTTCTTTAGATGCATTCTTCTCATCAGCTTCAACGAACAACTTAATACTATGTTAAGATATTTTTTTATTAATATAATAAAATAAAATAAGTGAGAATAGATGGAAAAGAAAAAAAAAAGAATAGAATAAAATTATATTTTTCCTTGTTCAAACAATAAGTAAAGAAATGAAATTAAACTATTATTTTGATTAAGAATTAAATCATAAAAAATTGAATGAAATATAAAATATATATCTTTAACCTCATTTCCCTTATTTTACACTAATTTTGAGAATAAAAATTTGATATTTGAATACAACAAAATGTAAATAATTTTCCTTCAGTTTTTTTTCTTTATTTTTTAATTTAAAAAAAATTATTTCTCTTCTTTTTATTTTTTTCTGTTTCTTTCATTACCTGTCCTCGGATGAGTTAATTCATACGAGAAGGATTCCAAACAAAAGCCACTGTTAATGAACTGTCTTCGGGGACTTCAGTCGTATCAAATTAAATCCATGTAATGCTTTTATTAATTTTTTTTATTTTTTGGTACAATGTGCTTATCTTTTACATGGAACAATTATTCCCCGGCAGGGTTAAATCGTGAAATGGCAATGGTCCTAACTAATGGTTGAAAACGAAAAGAGAAAAAAACACTGTCAGAATCCAGGATTACTGAAAAAAAAAAAATCCAGGATTACTTTACTTGATGCAAAGGGACCACAAGACTTTCAAGTTTCAACCGTACTACTAAATGATATCTCAATCAGGTTGTTATCTATTCTTATCATTAATAATATATATACTTCATTTTATGTTTTTATTATTATTATTTATTATATTTTTTATTATTTATTTTATTAAATCTGATATTTAAAAAAAATATCAATAATATATACATTCCTAAAAAATATATATGATCATTTTTTCCTATCCCAATTCAGCTAAAAAAGAAAAATTGATGGTCCTAACGCAAACGAAAGCAATTGCACCCTCAACTCAACCTCAGAGCAAAGAAAATGAAAAAGCCAAGACCGTCACCACGAGAACTTCAGCATTATAGTTTATCGCGAGTGGCGAGTCTGTTGCGTGTGTCGTCAACAAATTAAAATAAGGGTTTAAATATATTTTCAGTTTATATATATATATTTAATTTTTAGTTATTTTTATTATAATTTATATTTTTATAATTTTAAAAATAAGCGAATTTAATTATTTTTTAAATAAATAAAATTAATTCAATTCAATTTTCTTATATTAAATTTTTTTAATCCTTAAAATAAGTAAATGTTTAATACAAGAGAATTTAATTGAACAAATTTTTCTCACAGTTTAAGTCAAGACAAAAAATAATTTTATTAATTTTAAAATTATGAAAAGCACAAACTTTAATAAAAAAATTAAAAAATTAAATCTAAAAATTGATATATTTAAATAAATAAAAACATATTTAAGACTTAAAATGAGTAAGGTTAATAACACGTCCTTATCCACACGTTACACAATTTTTTAATTGCACCACCTCAACATATACGAAGGAGATGTAGCTTCTAGAGGGATCCACCAAGCATTACTCAATTAAAATTTCCAAGTGACGACTGGATAAGATATGATGATATTTGGCGTTAAGTAAAGTAACACAACATTACTCCAAAAAAATAAATAAAATAAAAGCAGAAAAAGAAGAAAGAAAATTCAAAATCTAGCAGTATCCTTTTTTTTTCCACTACTAAAACGGAGGTGAGGTGATACGAACGGAACGCGGACTCCAAGGCAAGAATAATAAGGTAGATTTAAATGAATGTGTTGAGGTCCGCGTGTTAACCTTACCTTTGTTTCAATTTCCAATACGGTAACCGCAAAGGTGGTCGTGTTTTGTTTCTTTTATCTTCAAAGAGAGAGAAAGAGAGTGAAGTGAAGTGTGTAGTGTGAGACAAGAGAGAGAGAGAGAGAGAGCCATGGGGAAATCTACCTCCTGCTTCAAACTAATCACATGCGGCAGTACTGCGGCGGAGAAGGATGATTACCAAGTATCTGAGGTGAGGAATCCGATTGATTCGGAGGTTAACTTGAGTTCAGATACTATGTTTGACAATATCTGATGTGTGTGATCCGAGGTAGTTTGTCTTGTTGTGCTAAATTAAGAAACTAGGGCTCTCTTTTGCTTCCTGCATTGATGAATTAGTAGGTTCGTGTTGGATTTGGTTATTGTCATTCGGATTCATGGCTTTCCTCCATTTTTGCTATATGAGATGAGATGCTATCCAAAGTACATCGTGAATGGCCAATGGCTCTGTTTTTGGATAGCTTGAACTTCCGAAAAGGAAAGTAATAATTTCCCTATCCTGGTACAGTCTCAAAATAAGTGTACTGTTTTTTTTTTTGTTTCCTATTTTTCTTTCACGTGATCCTTTGTTTCACGACTAGCGATGTATGTTGGGGAGCTGTTCACGCTCTCTGTTGATAATTATCGTGTTCGCTTTTTAGATTGTTTTCCCGAATATCAAAATTTGAATTCGTTTGTTTTCATGAAACTCGTTACGTTATCAATGCGTGGAAAGGATTCTGAATCTTACTAATATGAATTGTTGTTTTGACAGTAAATTCATATGCATTTGTTAATTATTAAATCTGGGCTCTTGGAACTTCCTTAGAATTATGACATTTGATGCTAGCTGCACAATTTGGACGGTGCTGTTTTAGTTTATTTAAACAAAAATATTTGCAAGATTTTGAGATCTATGCTATTAGGTTGCACTGTATTTTCATCGGATACAGTTTGTGCATTGCTCAAGTAAATTCAAATAGTTGCACATTGTACTCTAGTAAATTTTATTGGACAAGTGAAAGATTCATCGAAATGCCTTTGGCATTATGAAAGGTCCCAAGCCTTAGTTCTAAGCATTAATCATATGATCATTGAAACATAATCATTTAGGAAATATTTATTTATTAGTTCATTGGATATCTGTCTCCAGTCTTTTGTAATGATATCTCCACGTCATGTGGAAACAAATTCTCTGTAATTTCCCTCTGTTTTCACTTTTCAATTCTGTGGTAAAATTAATTAAAAGCTGGAATTAAAAAGAATACCGTAAAAGCATGTTTAATAGGCTGAATTTACTTTTGCAAAATTGAAAGAGTTAGTGTCTGGTTGCATTATGAATGAAATGGTTCTGTTAGGATTGAAACAGCATTCCATTTCATTCTTACGTTTGGGACATGGAATCAGTATAGAAATGACTTGTAGTTTTTAATAAATATGAATATATTAGAGGAAAAAGAAATAAACTTTTCTAGCTTGCCTAGAATCATCAATCCCACCACCCTTCAAGTAGGAAATGTTGATTGACTGTGAGAATTGAGAAATCAAGGCCGGGAATGTAATCAACTAGTCATCATCATTCTGAATCTCTTTTGGTACTAAACATAGGAATAATCATTTGTGCATAATGGAGCTAGGAACGAAATCACCCTTCCTGGCTTCCTGCATGTGAAACTTAGTTTAAATGATTTTAGGGTTTTAAGTCATGCTGGAATAAAGTAAATGCTCTTAAATCGTCTTTAATAGGATGTTAGGATGTTTGCTTCAACCATATTTATATTCATCCTTTCTAGTTTTTAGTTTTTAGTTTTTAGTTCGCTTCAACCATATTTATATGCTCTCTTGCTTGCACACATGTATGGTATCAAGTTTGTTTTCACAGATGATTTTTATTTTTTGTTTTTAAATTTTATTCCAGATCAAGGATTCTAATGATAAACGTGGTTGGAGTTTCCGGAAGAAATCTGCGAGGCACCGTGTGCTTAGCAATACCGTGATAGCAGAGGCCCCATCTTCAGCAAATAAGGAGAGTTCAGAATGTACTAGTTTTAATTTTCAACCACTTCCTGAACCTAATGTTGTTGAGAAGATTTACACAGCACATTCCTCTGATGAGAAGCCCCAGTTATCCTCCTTGGAAAGCTCGCAAATGACAGAAACAATTGTCATTGAAACTGAGAGTAAGGCGGATGTCAATCCACCAGAGTCTGCTGTTATTATCATCCAGGCTGCCATCAGAGGGTTATTGGTATGTTTTCCTTTTGAGATTTGCTTATCCTGAATCTCGCAAGAAGGAACAACTATAACTGCCTTTTTAAGTATATCTTGTTCTTTTCTTGTTTCTTTCAGGCTCAGAGAGACCTGCTACAGCGTAAGAATGTAGTGAAGTTGCAAGCTGCTGTTCGTGGGCACTTGGTCCGGAGTCATGCTGTAGGAACCTTGCGTTGTGTTCAAGCCATCATTAAAATGCAGGTCCTTGTGCGAGCTCGTCGTGCTCAGCAGTCACGTCCAGAAGATCATTTTAATCACATTGATGGCCAAAATGATTCCTCAAAAACTTTGGTATTGTTATTTAAAATTACTGATTAGCAGGTGCTTTGCTCACTGTTGCAATAATTTCCATGGTTGCTTGCTTGATAGTTACTACTGTTGAAGTCTGCGATTTTTTTTGGGTATTATCATGATAATACCTTAGCAGATTATCAATATGTTTGTTGAACAGAATCAATAGTTTTGCTTGAGGTGTGGAAACACTAGTTTAGTCTTTAGAGCTCCCCCCCCCCCCCCCAAAGAAAGCAAACATTGAGAATTCTTTGCCACTGCTTTAATGTAGGATCTCTGTTTCTTTGTTTAATAGTTATGGTTTATTGACTCTTGCACGATATAATTTTTTTCATTGAGAAGAGCATTATTGGATGTGTATTGTGGTCAATTGACATGCTGGAAACCCTGCACTAAGTTTGATGTTTATTTTTATCTTGGTTTAGGAGAATGAAAATCACATGACCAAATCAAATGTGACGTACACTTCCATTGAGAAGCTGCTTAGCAATAGGTTTGCTCGTCAGGTGTGGTAAATATGGATTGTTTTTGTTACTCATTTTGCAATTACATCATGTATCTTACATTTATTTATTCCCACTAAATATCTCCTCTCCTCTTTTCTATCCATTAAAGCTGTTGGAATCAACACCAAAAAACAAACCTATACATGTCAAGTGCAATCCTTCTAAAGCTGACTCTGCTTGGAAATGGTTGGAGAGGTGGATGTCTGTATCATCAAAAGATACTGCAGAGTACAAAAAAACAAGTTCTCTGACAGAGCAATCGGACAAAAGCAAAGATAGCACTTCTGTGTTTCAATTTGAAACAGGTATTCCATCTGAAGTTTTTCTCCAGTCAGCTGACTCAAAGCCCACTGTTGGGGATTTCCTTTTACCTTCTGGGGATGAAGAGAAACTGACTACTTATGATGCTATTAACTCCAACTTTCAAGCAAGCTGCTCTACATCATCTCTTGTAAAAGATGACTTGGAACAGGTTCCTCCTGAAAAGTCAATTACATATGATGCTAAAGTAAAATCAGCAGAAATTGATTCTTTCCAAAATGAAAAATTGGCATCAGATGCAAGTGCTCTACCAGAGCTTAATTCTCTTCCGCAGAAGCCTGAATTTGATGGTGAGCAGCGCAAACGATCTATGAAAAGATTTGCCTCAGACCAACTAGAGGCTGAAGGAAAGAAATCTGTAAATGGATCTAGAAAGGTCAGTAATTCTGCATTTATTGCTGCACAGTCAAAATTTGAAGAGCTTAGTTCAATGGCAAATTCAGGTAGGACAAGCAGTTTGTCCTATCAAGAGGCAGCTGTTGAATCACAAGCAGACACCTCTTCTGTTGGCACAGACACTGCATATAGATCAAAAGAGTTCTTATCGGAGAATCCTGCTCCCTATCTTTCTAGGGTTGGTGGTTCTGAATGTGGTACTGAACTCTCTATTTCATCCACTCTTGATTCACCTGACATATCAGAGGTTGGCGCTGTGGAAAATGAGCGAGATGCCAAAGATTTAGTAGAAGGGATTGGTAATCTTGAGAACACGTTAAATCATGATGTTGAGGCTAATGTTCCATGTGCCATTCCGGCTTCCAGCTCAGCTACCTCTGTTTTGTATCAGTCAGAGATTGTTGATGACATCAGTGGCAATATGGTTCACTCAGTGGTAGCTGTGGACTCTGAAGAGCCTGCTATTAAGACTGAGAAAAATGCATCTGATCTGCAGAGAGATCAGGCTGAGGCTGTTATGCAAGATTTCAGATCATCTCCTGATGCTTCACCTAGAAGCCTGATAACTGTCCCTGAATCACAAGGAACACCTTCGAGTCAGGTATCTATGAAACCTAAAGAGGGCAAAATTGACAAGACTGGATCCAGCAATAAACGTGGGATCCTGTCAGTGGGTAACAAATCACCTGCAAGTGCAAATCCCGATTCAGGCTCAAGAGGTAGTAGGGAGCAACTGCCTAAAGATCAGCGGAGTGGCAAGAGACGCAGTTCCTTTGGCTCAGTAAAACCTGATCACGGTGATCAAGAACCTACAGATAACAGTAGTAACAATAATTCTCTTCCCCATTTCATGCAAGCTACAGAATCTGCTAGGGCCAAGATCAATGCAAATAACTCTCCAAGATCAAGTCCAGATGTGCATGAACGAGATATCCAAGTTAAGAAGAGACATTCCTTACCTGTTGCCACTGGTAGGCAGGTTTCTCCACGCATCCAACGATCAATGTCTCAAGCGCAGCAGAGTGCAAAAGGAAATGGTGTACATCCTCCTCAAGGTAATTTCTAAAGTATAAAGAATCTTCTACACTTGTAATTCTTTATGTGTGTGTGTGTGTGTGTGTGTGTGTGATGGAGCTTGGGGACCTTTTTTATTTTCTAACACTTAACTCTGTTGTGAGCCATGTTCTGAAAGAAGTGTCAATTTTGTCTTGACAATTTTTTGTCTTCATTGAATAGTGTTTTCTTCTAGTGTGTGTGTGTGTTTTTTTTTTTTTTGAGGGGGGGGGGGGGGTTGTTGGTAGTAAAATTATGACTAATTGACCGGTCCTTGTCTTAGTTGTCTATAGTATGTCTTTATTATTGTGTTTGTTTTGACATGCCAGTAATGGAAACATAAATTTTTTCATGAGGTGAGAGGAGGACAACTATTTATCAAGGCTCTGTGCTTCACAAGAATCCTGACAATGATATGTTTACAAATAATGTCTGGAATTTGGTTTGCCAATAAGTTAATATAGTACTCAGATTTGATTTGGGATCATTTTTGTTGTTGTTAGGTTATTTGGGGAAAAAATTAGAATGTGAATGATATTTTTTACCAGCTTATTTTTGGGAAATGATTTTCTCCTTATAAATATCAGTTTATGATCACCATAGAAGATAAAAGGTAAAAAATAACGTTGAAATTTGAAAATGCCTATTAATCGAGGCTCAAGTGGGTGGTATGGGAGGCGTAGGGTTAGGGGGGAGATCTTAAGCATAATTCCCATGTTAATGAAAAAATGTTGGGAACTTTCTCTGAACTGATATTTTTATGCGTAGTTTTTGCGTGTCCTTTGAGCATTAGTATTTTCCAACTTGCTTGTTAACTTTCTTCTTAGGGCACAGCATCCTTGTCAATATATCAATGCTGCTCTACCATAAAGATATTTGTAATGTATAGTTGCGATTGTTTGGTCTCTTTGTACTTTCCCCGTCTCCCCTCCTTGTTAAATAAAATCAGAATGGGGTGGGGTGTTGGTTATCAACTCAACACACTGGCACACATACATGCATGTCCACACTTTGGTTGAAAACCTAGTCCTAGTAATGAAGAGAAGAAAATAATAGTTCTGCTTTATGAGTTGTATTACTTACCTCTTGACTTCTGCTTCTTTCAGAGAGAAAATGGCTGAGGTGAATTGACAGCTAAAGTGTGCTGACATGCTTCCACAATAGTTGATGATCAGCCATGGAGTGGCAATTTGGAATTTCTGATTTCATTTGTTAATTCTCTATGCAGGATAGCCGCTCCGTTTTATATGGTTTTTTTTTTTCTTTTCAAATTTCTTGACTCTCTTTGTATTCTTTGCCTCCCCTCTCTGCTTCCCCAAATTTGAAGGGGCCAAGTTTGGTTGTGACAGTGGGGTTCGTCTGGGAACATACATATGTGAAAAGTGAATGAGGCTTATATGTACATTATTGCTCTCGTCATTGTTATTATTGTGTCATACCCAGTGGGGCGCGCGATCTGTAAGTTTCGGACACGAGTGCTTGTAATATGTTAATGTTTGTTAAAGATATTTTGCTTGACTGAGACAACTACAGATTTTTTATAGTCATTGCCCGGCATTATTGTGATAAGCTGAATATTTTTATTTTGACTTCAGCACTATTTTGAAAAAAAAAAGAAGGAAAATGAGTTTACAAGCTTGTTGCTCAGTAGCTATTTGGGTGATAATGATGTTGGAGGTTCTTACATTAGGTTTATCTTGCTTCCTAAGGAGTGTTTGCATCAGAGAAAGAAAGAAGACTCGGCAAAAATTTTAATTTCACGGTTTTACCTACGCCACAATTTGGTAACTCATGTAAATTATAACATCATCGACCAATTCATTGTCTGGCCCGTCTATGGTATTTTTTGGGCTGGTAAACTGTGGTGAGTCTAGTTGTCATAGAGGATGAGTTGTTTGATGAGTCAACCAAGAGAAATTCATGCACCTAGAGCAAGGTGTACCCATTCAAATTTCAGGGCACGTTTACAATTGGCTCTTTGAGAAGGACAATGGTGATGGGGACGCCATTCTCGTGTTCATATTCGAAGAAAAAGACGAGGAGGAATGAGGGGACAGGAGTTTGGTGAATTTGTGGACGCAGCAAAACTGGAACGTGGGGTCCTATGAATGAGGGGAAATGGGTAAGAGCTGGTCGTCTTCGTCGGTGTCAATGGCTTCTTCGGCAGGGTCCATTCGAACTTGATAATATATCTGTTGGTAGATTCAAACTTGATAATAGATCTGAGTATCTGACACATTTCTTTTTCTGCCTTCCACTAATCCACTTTGTTTCTGGCTTTATGTGGAACTTATTGCCATGTAATGTAAATTTTTTTGTACTCATAGTTTGCAGTGTTATCATGTTGTGAACTATGAAGCATGGATATGTCGTTGTTGAGTCGTATTCGCGTGTTAGATATGTATCCGTGTCAAACACATGGGGACACCTGTATGACACACGTGTCCTGTGTGTCAGAATGTGTCCGATTAAAAAAAATATTTTTTTAAATTTGGACACGTCTGGACACGCTTGAACACTTCTTGGATATGTCTCGGATACGCTTGGATACGTCTTACACACATTTGGATACGTTTAAGACACGACTTGGACATGATTCATTAATATATTTTTTTAAAATAGTTTCTATGATTAATATTCAATTAGTAAGCACGTAACTCACTTAAGCTCAATCACATAACTAATGTCTCAAGTCACTATTTTCATACATCAGTATTTTAAGTTTTATCTTTTCATACATCACTATTAGACTTTTAAATTTTATCTTTTCACACAATATTATTTTCATCTGCTCTTTCTACCTTTGCTCGTATCAAATCATCCACTTCGTCGTCACATAAGTTTGTTTCATACCAATATTCCCTCTAATTAATTTTTTTATGCACATGTACTCATTCATGATTAATTATTAGGAGAAGTTGATTTAAGAGATTTTTTAAAATATATCAATAAAAATTATGTCCATATTTTTTAGGAAGGGCTTATTAGGTAGCAAATATTAGTGTATAAGACATATATTAAGATATTGTATATTTTTAAGCTTATAAAAATAATATTAATGAATTATAAATTTTTTTACTTAAATTTTGTAATTTATATATATATATACATACATCCGTATTCTACAATTTTTGAATTTAATGTGTCTTTATATCTTGTTTCGTAACATTATTTTCATAGATTGTGAAGAAACATAATGATTCAAGCAAGATGGAACGAACTGAACTGCTTTCAGTTTTTTGTTGATCCCATTGACGAGGTAGCAGCGGCTCTCTGCACCAACCATGACCAGAAAATGAAATTGGGATTATTCAAAATAATTTATTATTATTATTGATAGTTCGTTTTATTATTAAATTAAATCTTTTATTGATTTTAAAAATTAAATTTTTAGCACAATGATAAATAAGATATTATTTCTCAATAAAAAATAATTGATTAAGTTAACTAATTAATATAGATAGCATAACAAAAAAAAATTAAAATTAAAAAATAAATAATTAAATTAACTAAAATGAAAAATTATGAAAAATGATGTGTTTAAAATTTATTGATTGATTTAGTTTAAAGATTAGTTTTCATTACTACGATTATTATTATTATTTCTTAATTTAATTTTAATTAATTTTTTTTATTTACTTGAGTTAACAATCATGAGTAATTAAATGTAAACTACTCATTCTTTTAAAATAGTTAGGATGAAAATATTCTTTCTTAACTTTAATCAATAATTAATTCTAAAATGTATAAAATCAAATTATTAACTGAAATAGAAAATAAGTTATTCTAGGCAAGACAGTCTCACGTGGACTGATAACTCCATAAAATACAGTTATTTGTACCCTATTTCTGTGCTAGAATGAATGCTTAGTCCTTGTTAATAATGCATATTTGGAGGTTTGTGCTTATATTTGATATATTCTGATTCTGATGCTTTCCGATGTATTATTATGCAAAATTGAGCTTTAATTGTTATGGATTAAGTAGATTTATATATGATACTGATTTGATATTTTCTCTATGTTAGGAATGGTTCCAAACAAGGTTAAATATGGAGCAATTGCACTAAAAGAGGAAGAGGAAGCCAAATTGGGCATTCAGTGGTCAACGCCACGACGCAAGGTGTTGCGCGCCACGGCGCTGAAAGGTATTTTCAGCATGCCATACTTGGACCCGAGGCAAGAGCGCCGCGACCCAGATGAAGTGGGCGCCGCGGCGTAGTTAAACCGACTCATTGAGGCGCCATGCGTATATGATGGCCGAGGCGGTCATTTATAAATAGATTTTACTCGTTTTTCTCTGTGTTCTGGCCGTTTTGGCCATTTCCATTTTCTGTTTTAGGTATTTCCTTTGTAGTTTAAGTTAATTTTAGGTTAGATAGTTTGGCTAGATCTCCATTGATGGTGGATTGGAGGCAAGGAACAAGGATGGAGGAGGATTCAAGCTTTAGAGACAAATCAATGAGTTTCTTTCTCCCTTTTCCCTTTCTCTCTTCTCTTCCTTATCTATTGTATAGCTAAACTTTGTTTAGGAATACTTTGAATCATTTTATTTATATTAATGATGTGTTCTTCTCTGAGTTGTGTGGATGTTTGATTATTGTTCAATCATTATCTGTGTTTAATGCTTGTTATTGGTTGGCCTCGATTGCATGATCCTAATATTGACAAATGAACTAGACATAGAGATTTGTTGATATGGATATGGTATGGTTGATGCATGTTCGGCGATGAGTTGATTCGTTAATAGGATAGGAATATACCTATTAGTCATGTATAGTGTGTGATTGAGAATAAATCGTTCATGAGTGGATGTTGTACTAGCTTTCAAGGAAACTTGGTGAGTTGGGCAAGTAGAAACCAGGGTTGATTGACCTAGACATAGGCTTTTGACTACATAAGATTCTCAAACTAACCTAATCAATGCATTTGTGTTTATGAGGGGGATTGCATGTTGTTGATAGATGTAGGGGATGAAGGAGGATTTCCTGAAACCTAACCACTTTTATGTTTATTGCTTTTGTAGATTAGGTTTAGTTTAGTTTATTGCTTTCTTATTTTTATGTCCTTGACTAGAATTGATTAAGTTATTGGTTGATACTTAGCTTTATAATCGAATATCCTCGTGGGAACAAACTTTTACTCTGTATCTGTATAGCGATCCATGCACTTGCGGTAGCAATCAAGTTTTTGGCGTCGTTGCCGGGGATAGTTTTAATATTGCTAATATCAACAATGAGTTTGATTGGTTCTAATTCAAGTTGTATATAAGTTGTATATAATCTATCTTTCTTTTATGTTTTGTTTTAGTTTCAAATAAGAAGCCGGGTGATTTCAATCATACGAAGCCCTTGAGGGACTTCGCAAATCCTGAAAGGATATCCTTGGATCAAGTTCTTGAAGACTACTCATCCGTAGAACTTCAATTTTGGTGACAAAGTCCTGCTGGGACTATAACTCAGGCTTTTCGTGGGAGGGAACCCCATGTTTATGTTTGTTTTATTATTTTTACTTTATGCATAAATACATAGTATGTTGTGTTGTGTATGTTTGTATATAGATGTTATGTTTTGTTTGTTTTGTTAATATGTTTTAGTTAGTATGTTAGTATTTTAGTATGTTAGTTATGTTAATTTTTGTTGTTTGTTTTTGTTTTTAGGTTTTAAGTTTGTTTAGTTTGTAAATAGGTTAATATGTAGATTTTGTGTGTTAATATGTTTAGGTTGTATATTTTTGTAATTTAGCTTCTTGAACAAGTTTTGTTGCGAGTTAGAGACCCATATGAGTCAAATCCAACAAAAAATCGTGTTTGTCAAAATTTAGCAAGGTAGTCATACTGTGTCAATGTTAGTGTAGTGAGTTTCATGGCGCATGGGGCATTTTTCTGCAGAATTCTGCAGCTTTTTGTGAGCACCGCTGCGCTGCATGGGGGCACCGCGACGCTGATCCCCTGTTTTTGTTTTTTCTATTATTTTCTCTATTTTTTAGTATTTAATAATTCTCAACCATGTTCTTTGAGGATACATTTTACTTAGGTTTGGGGGAGTATCTTTACATATTCTATTACTTTTATGCTTAATGTTAACATGTATTGGTATTTTGAGTATGCAGTGTTTTAGTCATCATATTTTCATGATTATATTTTGTTTTGACTATCAGTGATGTGCTGATGATAAGAATTTCAATTTTCATTGTTTGTAAAAGATGTTATGCATGCTTGAATTGAAAAGTTGAATCTATTTGAATGCATGACATGTTGCAAGAATCTAGTGTTGTTTTTGGTTGTTCATGATATGAAAGGTTGCTATTTGCCCCATTTTCAATGAAACCTTATATGATTTGAAGTATGTGAAACAATTTAGTTGCTTTTGATGCATGATTTACATCTCACTTAGATGCAAGTATAACTTTGAAAATGATAAGAGTGCATGTTTTGAGAATGTTTATGGATGTACATGTAGAGTTTTGATTATCCTAGAAATTGTTTTTGAACTCTCTTGAGGCGAAATCCTAGGTTGTGCATGATTGAGGAAATGATTAGGGCATTGTTTGGACCGTTTGAGCCTTAAAAAGCTTTCCCTGATATGATGATATCATTAGGTCCCTTTTTGAAGCCTTATACTGTTGGCCTTATTTGTTTTTCACTACCATTGTGTTCGTTAACCTGTTAACCATTCTCATGCATGTAAAAACATGTCATTTTCTTCCTACCCTTATTGTTTGTTGAGTACATGATGTGTTATTTCTTGAGGTGAGTCTGAAGATTAGGGGTATGAATGATTCAATTCAAAATGAGCCTGAAGGAACCAGGTGCAAAACAAAGAAAAGAAAAAGCAATGCTTTGTAAAGTAAAGAAAATCAAAAGAAAAAAGAAAAAAAAAGAAAAGCAAAGCTTAAGTAAAGAAAAGTTCAAAAAGCATCGAAAATGGTTCTGGCAAGTTTTATGATCTCACTTTTGCATACCCTATTGATATCAGTTAATGACTCAAGTCTTGGAATATCATGTTTATGTTTCTCAATATTTGTATTGTTTCCTTTCCGTTCATTTCTTTCGCCCATATCATTGGCCTTACATTATAAGCTATAAAGTCCCTTTTGATCCTCAATCTTGTGTGATTTACATTAGTAGAAAGAGAGTTGATTTACAATTTTGTGGATTATGTGAATCATATGCATGTATGTTTGTAAACTTATCTGGATATGTATGACTTGATTAGGAGAAGTTTATCTTGCATGTTTGTGATAAATGTGAATTGCATGAAGAGTTGTTTGGATTGTTAGCATGTTAAAGGTTATGCATGTATGGAACTGTTTATGGGGCATTGGCACTTTTTGATGATTGATGCCGTCATTACACACTAGTATTTGTTTTTAAATGAAAAGAAGATTGAAATGATAGTTGCTGAATGAAAGTTTGATTTGAATGTTTAAGTGATTTACTTAATTCTATTTTGTTTTGCTCGAGGACTAGCAAAATGTAGGTTTGAGGGTGTGATAACTCCATAAAATGCAGTTATTTGTGCCCTATTTCTGTGCTAGAATGAATGCTTAGTCCTTATTAATAATGCATATTTGGAGGTTTTGTGCTTATATTTGATATATTCTGATTCTGATGCTTTCCGATGTATTATTATGCAAAATTAAGCTTTAATTGTTATGGATTAAGTAGATTTATATATGATACTGATTTGGTATTTTCTCTATGTTAGGAAGGATTCCAAACAAGGTTAAATATGGATTAATTGAGCTTAAAGAGGAAGAGGGAGCCAAATTAAATTCGGTGGTCACATAAAATAAAAAATTTTCAATCCATACTTGGACCCGAGGCAAGAGCGCCGCGACCCGGATGAAAATTAAATTAAAAATTAGAAAATAATATAAATAGATTTTACTAATTTTTTTCCATTTTCTATTTTAGGTATTTCCTTTGTAGTTTAGGTTAGTTTTAGGTTAGATAGTTTGGCTAGATCTCCATTGATGGTGGATTGGAGGCAAGGAACAAGGATGGAGGAGGATTCAAGCTTCAGAGACAAATCAATGAGTTTCTTTCTCTCTTTTCCCTTTCTCTCTTCTCTTCCTTATCTATTGTATAACTAAGCTTTGTTTAGGAATACTTTGAATCCTTTTATTTATATTAATGATGTGTTTTTCTCTGAGTTGTATGAATGTTTGATTATTGTTCAATCATTATCTGTGTTTAATGCTTGTTATTGGTTGGCCTCGATTGCATGATCCTAATATTGGCAAATGAATTAGACATAGGGATTTGTTGATATGGATATGGTATGGTTGATGCATGTTCGGCGATGAGTTGATTCGTTAATAGGATAGGAATATACCTATTAGCCATGTATAGTGTGTGATTGAGAATAGATCGTTCATGAGTGAATGTTGTACTAGCTTTCAAGGAAACTTGGTGAGTTGGGCAAGTAGAAACCAGAGTTGATTGATCTAGACATAGGCTTTTGACTACATCAGATTCTCAAGCTAACCTAATCAATGCATTTGTGTTTATGAGGGGGATTGCATATTGTTGATAGATGTAGGGGGTGAAAGAGGATTTCTTGAAACATAACCGCTTTTATGTTTATTACTTTTGTAGATTAGGTTTAGTTTAGTTTAGTGCTTTCTTATTTTTATGTCCTTGACTAGAATTGATTAAGCTATTGGTTGGTACTTAGCTTTATAATCGAATATCCTTGTGGGAACGAACTTTTACTCTGTATCTATATTACTTGAGTGATCCGTGCACTTACGGTAGCAATCATGGACCTTATGAACCTATGTCAAATTCTCTCTTGAAAATCAACCATTACTTGATCATAACAATTAATCAAAAATTTTACAATTAATTAGAATTTCATAGAAGCACAAAATTCTAATATAACAATAAATAATTTCAAAACAAACTTAAATGGTCGAGCTAAAAGAATTTTGAATATATCATAAATATTAAAGTGTTGAAGAATTGTAAATAACTCAAGTATATGAATAGATAAATTAATGTCAAATCAAATTAGAAAACATATTATCCTAGAGATTCAACATCACCCTTAACCAAAATGAAAATTAACTTAACATAATGGAGATAAACATTTCAAAATATTCAAAATATATCAAAAGTAGAGAAAAAAAAAGATAAAAACTTTTTGAAAAATAGTTTCCTAAATTATAATTAGTTGATCATCTCTTCAATTCCCTATCGTGTTGTGCAATTCTCCTCTTTTTTGCACTCTCGCATTGAGACTTTTATTTATTTTGATTTGGTGACTAGACCACCTAATTTTATTAGTTTTCTAATTCCTTAATTTTTTGATATAGATAACAATTCAATTATAATCAGTTTTGCTTCAATCATAATCAATTTAGACTTTTCATAAGATTTAGAATTTGAATAAAATCT
Organism: Ormosia semicastrata; assembly: GCA_029884595.1. NCBI lineage: Eukaryota > Viridiplantae > Streptophyta > Magnoliopsida > Fabales > Fabaceae > Ormosia > Ormosia semicastrata. The sequence continues at coordinate 5,761,958 of JAQQTO010000046.1, read as the reverse complement.
CTTTAAAGTTTTATTTTCAAGATCTCGCAATTTAACTCAAAATCTTCTAAAAAATGCCTGAAAATTCAAATCAAGCTATAAAATATATAGCAACGCTAAAAATATAAAAATATAAATAAAACGAATTAATATGACATAAAATAAAAAAGAATCCTAACAAATAAAATTAAATTAAAAATTAGAAAATAATATAAAAATACTAATTTTTACATGATTTAAGCTTAGAACTAACACAAAAAATAATAATATAAGCACTTAAAATTACATTTATCAATTATTTTATTATAGTTTAACTCAATAAGTAAACCATGATTCATTATACAAGACAAGTGAGGCCTACAATGTTGATGTGGATAATAATGAATAACTCAGAACAAGAGAAATATATTGCTCTAACTACATATAAGAATTTCTCGCTAATAGAAATTATGTGGAGATGAGCCAACTCATACCAATAACTGAGTTGGTTATTGAAGAGGGATAAAAGGATCACCAAGAGGTTATGTGAGGTGTGAAGAATTAAGTGGAATTTGGACTTGTCCCTCTGCTACTCCTTCCTCCCTTGGCTCTATCTTCTTCTCTGCCGCTTTGCTTCTCTCTTGTACCTCCATTACTTCCTTGTTCCTTAATTATGAGATTTCTTTGTATTTTCATGAACTGATTACATAATCAAATCATAGTGCATTATCCTTTTCCATTGGCTCTGTAATTGTTGTCAATTGTTATTGATTTAGGTCAGCCTCGTTACATAAACTAGAGATGTCTCAATGTTTCTGCAAATGATAAAGATTGATGAAAATTTTGTATATTAAAAAGAAAAAGATTGATAAAAGTTAATTGGTATTATCTTCACTAACATGTATGTCTGGTACCATGTGATTATTGATCTGCATTTTTGCTTTTTGTTAAGATAAAAACAATTCAGGAATAAAAAATATTTGAAGCGAATTATAACATAATAAGAAAATTAATGAGTGTTTTTATACGGTTATAATATAGTATAGATTAATAGATATAATACTATAATATATTAAATACGATAGTAATAAATAATATGATATTTGCATGCATGCTGCAAAAGTAGTGTGTAATTTTTAACAACTATAGCTAGTAACTTTGTGTTTTGTTAGTCAGTAATTCTTGCTCTCTGAATTTTGAATTTTTATGATACCTTGTAGTAAGATAAGAATTAGTTGTTGTATGATAGTGATATATATTTTGTTTACTATTTATTTTTTAATTGTGTTCATGACTTTTTTTTATCACTTTGTATAAACTGTTATTAATATATTTTAAAAATCTGACTTTTATTTATTGTCAATGTAAATTTTTTTTACTATTATCTTGTCACATTATTAAGACTTTTATAGTAATTAAATGATAGTATAAAAAAGTTTTATAACACTAAATTAAAATGAAATTCTTTAAAAAATTATCAACATATACAAGTATAAGGAGGTTGACTTAGTTAACGAGGTGTGCTGTGTACCTTGGTGACTTAAGTTCGAACATTTTATTGGCATATAAAAAAACTAATTAATTATTCTAAATTTAAATCTAAAAAACTAACCCGAAAATGTTCTTATCATAAAAAAACCATAAACATCATTTATTATTCATGTTACAAGTTTTTTGGTTAAAAACTCATGTCACAAGTTTTAACATAAATATTATCACACTTTGGTTCATTAGATATTTTGTCACAAGTTTTAACATTTAACATCTTATTATACTTGATAGGATAAGTTAAATATATTATAACTTTATATAAATATTGTATTGTATAAGTTTATTCATTAAACTCTTTTTATACATTAAAATGATGAATAATTTAATCAAGCCTTGGAGTGAGATTAGACCTGATTTAGTTTTGATGTATAAATTATTATAAAAACTTTTTCATTATAATTTTAACACTTTGGTTCGGCTTGGCAAAAATCTAATTAGACATTTTCCTAGTTTCATTAGTTTTTTTATTAATTATTATCAAATTAATTTATTTTGTAACTTACTTATTTATAGTTAACTATGAACTAATTTTTGATTTTTTTGTTGTTGATATGAACTCATGTTTGAATTTATGGTTAACTATAAGTAAATTATTAATTTAATTTAGTGAATGATTAATTGCACAAGACAGTCCAAATATCCGACTTCTCAAACGGAACAAAGCTGTCATTTTATTTTACACTATCAAGAAATTTATAATGTTGCTAATTTTATAGTTAAAAACATGTAATTACTATAATGACTTGGCACTATTCTTATTTATTTAAAAAAGGGGTGAGATTTCGTATTTGCAATTTGGCATTTTCAGATTTTGCTTACGAGTGCCGATAATTTTGGCTTGATAGGTTTAAGAGGGGCAACCTGGGAAACAATGTGTACTTGGATTCTGAGCATGTGAACAGGGAAGAACTGCGGATAGATAGGGAGGGATGTCAGGTCCAGGGGTGAGTGTGCGTGACGGTGAGGGTGAGAGTGAGGGTCAGTCATTTAAGTTATAAATAGGTGTCCGAGTCTGTGTCTGACTAGGGTTTACTCGCTCTTGAATCTTTTCCCAGAAACACATATTGAAGCCGTAAAACCATTGATTCTCTAAACATGCGTGGCTTGCACAAATCGAAAAGAGTTTCATGGGCCTCCGGTTTAGATCTTTGTCAGGTAAAAAATAATTATATTTCAGTTGCGAAATCCGAAATCGATCAATTCATTCCAACGATTAACATCCAATAATCGCTTCTCCTCTGAACCTTAATTATTTATTTATTTATTTATTTTTGTATTGTTTTATCCCTATCCTTCTGTCTGTAGTCTTCGTATGGTTTGACTCATCAAATTTCTTCTCGGGCGAATTTTCCTGAATACCGATTACAATCTGATCGGTCTTCTTCGGCTTTGCCTTTGAATTGAGGTTTTCGAGTAAGTTCATATTTCAAAGTCTGTGTCAATAGACAAATGCAGTTAAGTGCTGAAATCGACGGATATGGCCCTAAATGAAATTATACATTCTGGAGGACTTCCTAACTTGTTTTGAATGAAAGTTTAAAAGCAAACTGATAACTGACTATAGATTAGATTAAGATGCCTGAAATAGGCTTTGATGGTGGAAAAAAACAAGAAGAAGAAAAGTAAGTCAGGTGTTTTTAGCCACTTTGTTTTTCCCCCAAATAGCTACATAAGAAACAGGTCCAAAATATAAAGGAACCAACATAGTACTTTGGGTGATATTTGAAACTCCTGATAAGGTCATGGGCTGACATACTTATTCATACTTGGCAGTTGCATTTGAAGTTACTGGTAAGGGTCATGAACTTTCACAAAAATGATGATTTCAACAATGTGCCTTTGCATTTATTCAGAATTGTTGATATGAAAGTATGGCAATTGGCAAAGGTCATCCAAGAGAAATTAATTACCAATCAATTTTGCATGAAGAAGGTCATAATGAAATGTGCAATATATGTTTACTAAATCCCTACAGTCAACTTTTCCTGCACTAAGATAACAACATATTCCAGGAGCTCGATGACTAATTTTAATTTGTGAACTGTGAAGAGTATTTTTTTAAAATGAAATGGTTACGTGTGATAAAGACAGAGTACTGATTGAATGTTCTGGTTCACTTTTAAGGAAGCACAGGCATTATCTCCTGCAGTTGCTGTTTGTTCTCATATGATTAGAAACAATCCTTATTAGCTATTGCAATCTTTAATTTAATGCAAAGTAAGTTACACGGAAGACTTATATGCAGGGCAAAGAAATTTCTGCAACTTAGTAACTTACAGATAGTACCTATGTAAATCCTACTTGTATGATACGAAAAAGAATTTATTAAGGGAGAATGAATGCTCTTTTGTCAGCTGGTCAGTTAAGTTTTCTTTTTATACCTCTCCAGTACAATCTTTTGTAGATTGTGTCAATTATGCTATCGTTTTCATGATGTATTACCATCTATGTATCATATACAAAGAAATCCTTTTGACATGGGACTCTTGAAGAGAAGGGCATGGATAAGGATTGATTACTCTAAATATCATAACCCTACTTTTTCAAGATGTTGCTATTATCCTATGCATTCTAATTATGCCTTTTTGCTTTCCACATGTTTTGGATGGATCTGGAAAGAAAAAAACTTCCTTTAATGGATTAGATCTTCAGTGGTTTAATGGTTTGAATGTTTGTTCTGATTGTATGCTCTACCTCTCTTGCAGATTATATTTATTATTGAAATAATTTTGGCATTAGTCTAAACAATTTTAGCATGCAGACATGTGGGTATTAGATTGCTTTTGTTACTCGTTAGTGGTTTATTTTCTGAATCAGTTTCTAATGCTCATCCTAACCTTATCTCAAGTTTCCATTTAGCCTTTTCTGATTGGACATAAGTGAAAAAATGGGGCCATCCTTCCCTGTAATTGCTATTTCTTCAAGGTGTCCTTGTGGTTGTTAACTAGTCTGCTTATGCTTTATGACTGTATATATGGATTAATTGATTCAAGTTACCTTTGTTGTTCAAATAGTTGCCTATAATTTTCTTATTTGCAATATTTTTAAGGAATGCATTGCTGTGTCGAACTTCAATAGCAGTTTTCTCTTTTTAAAAATTTTTGATGTCATGGTTTTTTTTTAAACCTTCTGCATAATCCTAATGTCTGTAGTTTTCACTTACTTGTTTTGTTAAATGAATTTTGTTGCTCATTTGTTATAGTGATATTAGTGTGGTAGCAAGTGTGTCCATGAGTATTAGAAGAGTTAAAAAAATCAGGTGACTTTTTGTTTTTCACTGCTATTATAAAGGTTTTCTTTTTTTTTGGTGTCCAAGCTGAATCGGTAGAGTTCTGCAGCTTAGAAGTCTTTGTTGTCCTTCATTCTAAAATTTTGTTCTTTTTCTGTTTGAAAGGATACTAAATGCAAGGTCTCAGCCACTTCCAACATGGGAGGGCCAAGTCATAGTGATAATGTCTGGAGATGTACTGCTGGTGCATGCGGAAGTATCCGAGGGAAAGGTGACAAAAATCCTTGGTTGGCCAGCCTATTAACTCAGATATCACCTTTCAGAGTGTGACTGAATATAAGTTGTATGAGGACTTTGTTGTCTGACATTGGGATGAAGAAATGGAGGGTGACAGGATTTGATCAGAGACATTTTGAAACAGCCTGCAATTTGGATTTAAGAATCTGTTATTACTTCTGATCAAGGACCTTACCTTGGCGTAGTTTATGTGTACACAGTCATTGGAAGAAGGCCAGATTCACTTTTGGATCAATCTTTCACTATATGTCCAGTTTTTAATGAGAGGCAGAGGCATCAGTATCTTGCCTAGTAGCAGGGCAAGATTGGGGGGACTTTGGATGCAGTTTTTATTTGATTCCTACACTTGGCTGTGAAAATCACAAAAAATCTGAAGGAATAAAAGATATTGGTGCCTGGTCTTTTAAGTACCTGTCAGATGAAACTTATGGATTGCAAATTGAGTAGCTTTAAGTCCTTTATTCTGATGTTGAACTCTTTTTTTCTTTTTCCATTTTTTAATACCAGGCATGTATTTAGGGATTAGAAATTAGATTGGCCAAACTGATTTTAGAATGTCTAGTCAAATGGAATCTTGAACACTTTAGGTCTTGGGGGTGTCTCCTTTTGCCCATAGAAATTTGAGTGAAAAAGGGCTTGATATGATATGTGATCACTCTGAATGCTTTTGCTTCTATTGTTTGATCAGAATGTGCTAAAAAGATTTTAGCTAGTCTCGTTGTGTTTTGTTTTAGTGATAACAGTTCACATTCATTCATCAAAGTTTATACTTGGATGAAATCTATCATGAATTGCTTGAATGTGTATTGTCCTGAGTAATATTGATTTTTCTTTCGTATGCGACATGCGAAAGGCATTTCTGAAAACTTGGTTTATGATAGGGCATAATGACGTTGTTTGATCCATGTAGCTGACCCTACCTAGTGGGAAAAGGCTTAGTTGTTGTTGTTGTTGTTGTATGTGACATGTGAAAGCAATTATGGTAGTAGAGTCTGAGGATGTGGATTCATTTTGTGCACAATATCTGTTTGATCACTTTTGATTGGTATCATATTTGATGACTGGTATTTGATTTTTCTTTATATATTTGTGGTTTGCACTCAATAAGCTTGTGCCATATTACTATATGTAGCCCCTTTAGGAATAAGATGACTTTCTCTGTTCTGCAAGAATATGCATATGAATAATCACCATGCAGGTACTTGAGGTAACATTAAGTCATTGACTTGGTAAATATCACGTAGACAGAATCAATAATTAGTCATTTTTAAGAAGATGCTGCCTAAATATTGGTTATGAATAAATGTTAGAGAGAGAGGTAAAGGTAAAAGACTAATACTTCTTCATTAAACAGGTTAGGTTATTCTTACAAGAAGATTCTCCTTCACAAGTTGGGTTAAGTTCTCAAAATCACCTCCAAGCAAAGAGATCATTGCTCTTGCATCCTGGCGGAGCAGGTTCTGATGACATTCTACCTCCCGGCTTTGAGGGAACTCATGCTTCAAGTCAGTTCGAGATTAATCCGTCCCAAATACCACTGATTAGGTGGATTAATCCACCCAAGGTATTTTCTTAGTTCTATATTAAAAAATATCCTTAGTAATTTTCAGTATTCTCTATCTTACAAAATGGGTGGAAGAAAGTAAGAGAAAAAAAGAAGGTGAAGTGCATGAGTTTGGTTTCAGCATAGTATAATTCTTATTCAATTTGTGATTCTCGCAGATTGTGCTAAATCTCACATGGCAAGTGGTGGCTGGGGAAGAAAGCAAAGAGGTAGAGGATCAACATCAAAGGGAGATGAGAGTACTTGAAGCTATTTATCCTCGCCCATCCTCCATTCCTCCAAAGTTTGAGTCTTCTCTTGCCTTATACAATAATATTTCTTAGATTCCATGCTTTTGTCATCTAAGATATTTTAATTTTTTTTCCTTTGCATGAAGCCCCTCTATTTCAATGGATGTTGAAGATTCCCATTGCATTGATGGTCAAACTGTTTTGATACCAATTACGCCTATTGAAGATGAAGATGCTGCAGCAGATGCATTATCTGATTCACAGTCTCTTGAATTACCTCCTGGCATACCGAAGGGTCAAATGCAGTTAGCTCGTGGTGTAGTATCTGATGTAGCTGCTGCATCTGTAGCTTTAACTACTATAATGAAGAGCAATGAGCCTGGAAATTTGATTGACCATGAATTACTTAATAATATTCTCAACAACCCAGAAGTGATTGAGAAGTTGGTTAGAGATTATGGAGCTACTAATAGCATGCAGTATGTACATAATGCAGGGTCATCTTCAGTGGCTTTTTCGCATCCACCTATTCCTATTAATCAAGGAGAAACCAATATACCTTCATCAGCCGGTCTTTCAGCCACTTCTTATCCTCCCTCAACTGGAGGTCAAGTGGGACCTGTTACTACCCCATGGCTTCCTAGGCCTTCAGTGAGTTCAGTTACTGTTTCTTCTCCTGTTGAAGTCCCTTCAACAAAGGATGTGAACTACTATAAGAGCTTAATTCAGCAACATGGAGGAGAAAGACAAGAAACACTTCCATACTCCAGTAATCGTCAGATTCATCAGCCAGTAACTAACCATGAGACAGCACACATTTCTAGATCAAGGGATTCAAAACCAAAGATAATGAAGCCTTGTATCTTCTTTAACAGTTCTAGAGGATGTCGGAATGGAGCTAATTGTGCATACCAGCATGATGCACCATTCCAGCCACGAGGTGGTACTGTGCCAGGGATACAAAGTTCAAAGAGAATGAAAATGGATAGTGAGATTAGTAGTTAATTGAACACTCAGCTGCTGGTGTTGGCTGCCATTCATTTTGATGGGGCAGGCTGCATGTGCGGCCATGTCATGCGCCTTTGACGTGGTCAAGTTAGCATTTCATTTGATGAGTGCTTGTGAGCCTTATTTGTTTATAATCCTACATATATTTTTGAACGGAGGGCTCCACTTCATTTTCTTTACTTGATGAGAATATACAGAAATTGCTGTTTTTCTTGGTCTTTCTTCATAATTCTGATTCAGGTGCAGGTACCACCAACAGGATGATTTATTGATTTTCATTTCCCCCATTGTGGAGATATAGTTTGCATTTTGTGCATCTTAATATGTTTTAATGTTAATATTGGCAATAATGGGAAGATAACGAGAGAAACAAATAGAAACGAGAAATTTTGGTCAATCCGGGTGCTCAAGTATTTTGATCCTTGAAATGAAATTGTCATCTTGAAACGAGAAATGTCATAGAAGCATAATGCATGTGTTCTGTAATGTTCATTTTTATTTACCTCTTGTTTCACTTTCTTCCTTGGTCTTTCTCTCACTCAGTCTCTCACACACTGAGCACATACACGTTCAGAAAGCTCATGAACCTATTGATACTAGATTTTGACACATGACTTCAAGGAAGCCAGTTGTAAGTTCCATGTTGAAGCTGCTAGTATTATTGTGGCAATTGCTCTGAACGCCTCTAGGGAGTGATAAAGATTGCCCATGAAAATATTGCATTAAATTATCTTCTTTTGCTTTTTTATACACTTCGCTTTTATCGTTGCCATGAACCTGGTTACGTTCAATGGATTCAGTAGGGTTTAGCCACCGAGCTCCCTTGGGGGCATCTACGAACATGCCCGTCGGGGGATCTAGTTATTTATTTATTTTTATCTTTATTTTGGTGTCGTCTTGGACTTGTTTTTTTTGGACATACTGAATCCATTTTTAGTTTGTGATTAACTAAATTTTCCTCATGTGATTGAACTACATGATCACAAAATGAGTGTTGTACATGGCTTTTTTATTGTTTGCCAACACTCAATGACTTAGCCATTAATATGGAATATGGATAGAGTTAGTGGTTTGGTTTTAGGAATTTAACAAGGAAGGAAGACTTTGTATGATTGGATAATAGCGTCCATAATAATGGATGCTATCTATGAGCCACTATTGCCAAGGTATGAGAGAATATGAAGCAAATAAAGAGAATTCACAAATAGACGTTGTCATTTTAACGTAACTTCATGGGAGAGAAACTGAGTACCTATTAACCACGGGTTGTGGTTTAGTTTTTTTTTTTTTAAACTTGACCAGCCCAGCATATGTCCACACGGGTTGTGATTTAGTTGGTACACTGAATTTTATATTGGCAGATTTTACATATAATGTAGCCGTTTGAAACACACTAAAAGTACTTTGTAGTTAAGATTAAGTCAACACTTGAATATGGAATAGTTTTACTTTTAAAAAGTGTAGAAACTCGTTATCTTTTTTTTTTTTTTTTATAAAAAAAACATATCTGAAAATTTAAGAAAAAAGATTGAGAGATTAACAATAAAATGACCATTATACCCCACAATCGTTATCATCTGCTCACCTCTGCAAACCCTTTCCTTTCTTCCGTTCTTCCATTCGTGTGCCTACCAATACCATGGAGCTCGAAGACTCCACCCTCTGAGTTCGAGACTCCCTGCATCTTCTTCCCTCGCGTCCTTGTCGTGTGACCTCTAACTCTCGTCTAACTCTCGTTCGCCGCCGCTCTCTCTATCTCTCTCTCTAGCCTCGTCTTCCTCTCTGCTAATCTCAGCTCTCAGGTATGTCTTCCTCGTTTTGTCACATAGTTTCAATGTTAACTCAATGTCAAGATCCAAATAATATCAATTTTACCTAACTTATATCCCTGCTCTTTTGAAGCTGATTTCAAGCTTCTTGGAATTTGTCCATAGCAGGGAGTTCTTGGGGTTCCATTGTTGTTGTATTAATCTTCTGGTAATTATCAAATTTTAGATGGATGTAAACTCTTGATTTCACCTAGTACTCTGATATGCTGAGATGAATTGCTAGATAATCTGAAATGTTGACTTCACTTTTAAAGTGTTTGATAAAATGTTTATGTCAAAATTTCTTTTGAAATTTGCAATAGGTGATTTAGAATGCTTGATTAATTTGGGATCATTTTAATCTAAGTCTGAGATAGAATCCTCTTAGAAAGATGATGATGCATGACTGAGTTACTTTAGTTTTATTGTTGCTCATGATTCTTGTGAGTTAGAAGTCACCAAATATCACCAAAGTGAATTCTGAGTTCATGTGCTGTTTGAACATTTTTTTGTTGTAAAAATGGTTCACTATCTATGGTTGTTGATATGTTGATTGTAGTTTCTGTTTGGGTCCCTTTCTTTGGAATGGGGTATGTAGATTGTTGTGATAATGATAAATCAATGTGAGAATTAGGATAAGGTTGATGCAAAATTTGTTGGAGGAGTTCCTGTTAATGGTTTTCTTGATGAATCAGTTGAATAATCGATGTTGGCTGGTCGTGCTTTGAGTATGAAATGGCAATTGTTGTGCCTCTTTTTGTTCTGTCATGACTTTAGGAAATTAATATTTTGGTTCCAATTGATTTCCTACTGTTGCTTTTAGTTTTGCCCACCTTTAGGCTGCATTTGATCTAGAAAGCATAAGCAATTGGTTGTTTTGCTATGGTAGAAGAATCATGGCACATATTAGGAACATTTGGTTTGTGCACTTTGTCATTTTTGCATGCTGAATTTGTCTGGCAGCCCCTGCTCTTTCAACCATAACTTTAGCAAAACAACATGAAATCATGTTCTTTTTGTCTTGTTAGAAAGCTAACATGCTACACATTCAACTGTAAAATTTCCTATTTTAAATCCCTCCTTGTTTAATATCAGCTTTCATTAGAAGTTAGGTTTCTTCTGTTGATTTTGCTGGTCTGGCAGCTACTGCTCTTTCAACCATAACTTAAGCTAGACAACATGAAATCATGCACTTTTTTTCTTGTTAGAAAGTTAACATGTTGTACTTTCAACTGTAAAAATTTCAATTTTAAATCCCCTTTTGTTTAATACCAGTTTTCGTTAGAAGTCAAGTTTTTTTTTTGCATAATTTTCTGCCATGGACAGCCCCTTTCCTTTGAGTGTAACTTGAGCTGTACAACTTGAAATCATGTGCCCTTTTTTTTTTTGAAAGCTAACACTTAATGCTCTTAACCATACACGTTTCAAACTCAAATTCATTTTTGGTTGGTGTCAGTTTTTTTTTCCAAAGATAGTGTATGTTCTGCACATCTTCAGTTTTGGATAACATTGATGCATTTGAGAACAAATTTGGCTAGATGCATCCAATTCTCATGCCACTTGTTGCATTGTGAAACTAAGGGATAGGACTTACAGTATGAACAGCTCATGAAAGGAATTTGATTTCAAAATATCTTCATCTTGTTCGTTGCATATTTTTCAGCTTTACTTTTTATGTTACTTTGCTAAAGATATGGGTTTAAGTGTGGGACTCCTTGAGGTGATGGTTCTTTGTTTAAATATAGCTATTTAAGCCTTATAAAGCCCTTAATTTGTACTTGGTCACTATCTTTGATAATTGTTGAATGTTGGTGCTATGTTCTTGGAAGGTATGCAAGCCCTTACGGTCGTGACAATAATTATTATGCGAAGGATATGTGAAGTTAAATAACTTACTAATTTTAAAGTAGACAAAAACAGTTTTATAATTAAAAATCCTGTTTCAAATTAATTTGGGTATCAAGTTTTTTTTTATTAATGTGTCGTAAAATTAATTTATTTTATTGAATTTATAAATTATGGATTAGAGATGTAAAACAAAGAGCAAGAAATAAATACATTTATTACATTAATGAAGGGTATATTAGTCATTTAGTATGATTCCATTTTCTTTCTTCTCACTTTTCTTCCCAACCAAACAAGAGAAAGAAAAGTTTTTCATTTTCTTTCTCTCCTTTTTCTGTTCATCCAAACAATAACAGAGAAAATGTACTTTTCTCTTCATTTTCTCTTCTCTTCATTTTCTTTCCTCCCATTTTCTCTCTTCCCATTTACTCTCTACATCCAAACAAAGGGTCTGAGTGACCTCAAAAGTTAACCTATAGAAAACCTCTTGTCAAAGGATCAAGGGAGAGGGAAAAAACCTGAGATAATTCAAGTTGCTGTTACAATTCGGACTTAATCCTTTAAGTTGTCGATTTTCAGCTCTTCATAATAAATTTCTTATATTTTCTTTATCTTTTTTCTTTTTAGTTTTCGCACATTCTTTGAGTATGAAATTAGTTCTCACTTGTGATAATGTGTATCTCTTTCCACAAGTACTTTTATATCCTTTAAATATTGTTGAGATTCCTTAACCATTAAGCTTAAATATACATATAACTCAAATAAATCCTTACAAACGGGTGTCATTGTGTTCTTTCAATCCTAATTACTATAACACTTTAATTACATCACTTCATCCTTAAGTTTCTTAAGTTTTGTGTCTTGGTAGAAGAAAAAAATCGTCACTCATAATGTGATAATCGACTATTAGTTCATTAATTAAATAATACACAATATTAAGCAAAATTTTATACATGTTTAAAATTGGTGTGTAAAATTTGTTGTGCAAACATGATTTTTCTTAAGTATGCGTGTATGCATATATGATTGAAGAGTAGTCTTAGTTTACTAAAATTATTAAAAATTAGAGGATAAAAAATAAATAATAATGTAGTTATTAAAAAAGCTAATAGATATTTCTAAACAAAAAATGTAGATAATCAATTATTTAATGACAAAATTTTTCTGATAATAATTGACACAATTAATAAAAATGAATTATGTCAATTAAGTTGATCAAGATTCAATTCTTATTAGTATCTATTATTCTGAAGGCCTGTCCTAATCTTAAGATAGGTAGCCATCTTTATCCTAAAATTTTATGTAACAAAAGTAAATTACAGAGTTTTTTTTTTTTCCTCTGCCTTTTTCAACATTGGCGCATATGTATAATGTATGTTGCAAAAACTGGAAAAACGAAACCCTAAACCCATTACTCCCAGAAGCTTTCTGGGTTGGATTGGTCTCTCCGACATTTGGGTCTGATTACATAAATTCAGCCTCTTCAGTGTGTAAGAAAGAGAAAGAAAGACGGTGAAAATGTTGAAGTTCCTATCAAGAGTGAGAATTGAGTTCAATGCGTTGGACCCTCGATCGGCATCGTGTATGGAGTTTCTGGCACAATGCAACTCGCGAAAGGCGAAAGAATCAAACCCAGCGTGTCAAGTGGAGGTTAAGCGTCAAACGAATGAGCACCCGCCGCAGATCACAGTGACGTTCGTGAATGGGGTTGAACAATTGTTCGATGCAACATCCACACCAGCCCAGAACATTAGGAACATGATCCTCGAAAAGGGTCAGCTCCTTGAGACCGAGCAGATGTTCCGAGAGGCTGGGGAGCCCTGGCCTGTTATCATCCCTCAGGAGGAGATCACCCAGCCCGCACCTGGCACCAAAGTGCGTATTCATTTTTCTTTTTCTTTTCTTGCTTTATCTATTTGCTTTGCTTTTGTTCTGTTGATGGACTGGTTTTGATATTAGGTTCCTATATCTGTTGAATTCTGCTTTTAGTTGCATCGATTGAGATATCTTGTTGATGGGATGGCCAACCATATACTTGGCAGTGTGTTCTTATAGCAGCTTAGCCGTTGTAATGTGGCATTTGCTAGTAGAGGTTTCTGAATCTGATTATGTTTTTCCTGCATTGACGGATCATTTTCTGTTACTCTCTGGATGGGGGTGCATTACTGTCTTTACTTGGTTGAAAATTTATAAATGTAGGCACCTATGAAGCACATACGGGCCCACACTTCTGACCTACAATTTGGATTAGTAATATTAATTTCTAGTTTTAACACCATTGCACACTTCTTACACTTTTGTTGGGGCTCTAATATTTTTCAACCAAGTATTATATGAATATATTTTGATAGGAGGTCATACTATTTTTCAGAAAACTATCATGTCGTTTTAAAAAATTTCGTTGTTATGAGGACCAACTACTGGCCAAAAAAATTTAAAAGACTAATAGACTGCACTTCATGTGAAATACTCAAATACCTTACGTGCTTGAATGATGTGACACTTAATTTTTTACTGATAGTGTATAGAGTTTTATATTGTCAGTGAACTAAATTTAAACTCATTTTCTAATAGAACTTGTATAATTTTGAAGGCATAATTACATTAAAGGAATCAAATATGAATAGCAGATGTGACACTTAATCTGTTCTTTACTTGCCGTTGGATCTTATCTGCTTTCCTAGCAGCAGAAAGTATGGTGGTTTTCCCAATCAGTGATGCCTGTTATTTTACTTTGCAGGCCCAGCTGTACTTTTATATATTTTAATGCACATTGAGTATTTGTGTACTTTAATAGCATTTTATGTTTGTTTTCTAGTAGAAGAGGGAAGAGAAGTGATACTTTCTAGATAAATTGTGGTTCACAAAATTGTTCTTTAGGTTTGTGCATTTTAGTCTTACTAGTTCTGGTTACGGATGCATCATACGTTGCTTGATCCGGCATGAAGAAAACCAGCCATAATGATAAAACTATATGTTACTATTTTTTGGTGGAATCTTGAGTTCCACTATAAGGCAATATATGGTATTTTTGTGGATGACACAATGGACTTCATTTCTTAACTTGCTATATAATAGTTGTGTTGCAGATTCATAAGATATTATTTTGCTGCGTGTTTCTCTAAATAGTAAATACATTGGCAGTGTAGTTGTTGGATAGAACTTTTCTTTGTGTTGTCTATATGTGGTTACTCTTAGATACAACAGGGTTTACATATGCTCTTACAACCTCCATCTATCTGCATGGTTTTACAATTTCTGTTTCAATAACTCAATGATATGGTTTTATGTTGAGTATCGCTTGTATTAACTATCTTCAATAACATGCCTTTCGTTTGTAAATATGGCCTACATGTATAGCGGTTTTAATAAAAAAATTATGTGTTTTATGTGCCCCTTTTTTTTCAGCCAAGGAAAGCAGAAGAGAAGAAGCAATAGCTAAATACTTTTGAGCCTATTAACAGCTGGGAGTTCTGGATTCTGTCACATTTTCTCTCATTTCTTTTTGGTAGGAGAATATGGCATCTGATAACTGCTGCTGCATGTCTTGCTGTATTTTAGGACTGAATTATTGAATACATAACTAAATATGATTCACATAATAATCGATTTCTCTGAATTGCAGAATTTTGAAACTGTGATCTTGTCATGCTTGAATTTGTTTTGTTCTGGTTGATGCCTACAAAGTTCTGGGTGAATGTTGTAACTTTTTTAACTTCAAAATGTCTTGGACAAAGCTCTCAAATGATATCAGATTACTGGCCCGACTACTACAATTTCCATTGTTGTAGCTTCTTGGTGATCCTGTGGCTTGAGTGCCCTATTTAAAATCTTAGGCACGAGTAAGACCAAAAAGGTTGGACTGCGCAGATCATTTTTCGTAATGAAAGTTTTTGCTAACAAGTATCTTTAGAGTATTTTTAAGGAATTCAAAATTAGCAAGTTTTAAATGAAAATAAAGTTTTTTCAATTTCTTATGTTATAAATGTTTGCTTTTTATTTAAAATTTTAGACTTTTGATTCTTGAACAAGTACTCTTATTGTTAGAAAAACCCCATTTTTATAGTTTTGCGAATTTTCTTCTTCATGTGCCAATTCTGAGGTTGTTTGTGATTTGAAAATCAATTTAGCTAAAAAACCGTTTTGTAGGTGGTAAACCTGTAGCTATTGCGTTTTGGAATCTGTGATTCAGAAGGCCTCTCTAAATGTTTGGATGATTAGAATGGTGCTTTTATTCTCCATCGGGGTTACCATTGCTCAGGCTCGATTTATTACGTTTTCCTATTTCGAATTTTAGTTGGAGAGTTTAGATGATTGAGAGAATTGTGAAGGATTTGGACGTTTGTTGCTGGCACTATGAAGAGAAGTTTTGGTGATTTGGGTCTACCATGGTGGGCTAGACAATCAGGAACCACGTGATTCAATGAAAAAACCAAAAATGGGTGGTAAGTCAATCCAGCGGTCATGGCTATAATTATAGTGGGATATTTGTGTTTATAGCATTTCTTTAGTATACTTTGCATTTGATCAATGACAATTTGAACTGTATCACATTGTGAAGCGTGAAGTGTATCATACTTGACATTATGAAGTATGAGAGATACTATACTATGCTCAGCAAGTCCAATTGCTCACTTATGAACCAATGTTTCAAGCAAATTATTTTTTTGGTACATAAAATGGGATTTCAGGGGTTGCCTGGACGACAAGGACAAACTCCCCACCTACCAGTCAAAGCTTTGTCCCAGCCTGAAGTCAATTGTGTTTAGATTTATTGGCTATCACTGACCTTTAATGAGACACATTTAACTCTACCGAGGATTAATTCTTAAGCCTATCTACTAATTGGTCGATCTCAAGGATCGAACTGGGACACTCCACAAACTTAGCGTAGGCTGTGACTACTTTGACCACATCTCTTGGTGGTAATGTTTCAAGTAAATTAAAACCTGCTAATGCTGTATACCAAAAAAGAAAAAAAGAAAAAAAAAACTCCTTATGTTACATCACGCGGATAAAACACCGTGCAATATTGAGTTGTTAATCTGACGACAATAATGTTTGACAGGTTTGGGCCTAATCATGCTTCATGAGATAGGCCCACGATTAAGATCCATTTGTTTTCCGGTTCTATTCCATTGTTCCCGTTCAGGCGGAAACTGTGCTTAGGTTTCAGAATTCAGATCCGAGTTGTAATTGTAGACAGTGGACGGCATAAGCCATATTTATGTGGTGAGAGTGAGGGGGAATCATAGTGATCCGAAGAAAATGACGGCACCTGCAGGCCCTTACTCTGGCAAAAGCACTCTCGCTCTTGTATCATTCATATCATCACGTTTAATTTTATTTTATTTGATGACAACACTTAATCACTTCATATGTGGAATCTAACGGTTTCTTCGTGTTGATTTCTGGTCTGGACAGGTAGCTCGTGCATCAGCTTTCACTTTTGGCCTCGTCTATGGCAGCGTCAAGCTTAAGATCCTCAAGGTATTTTTTCGGTCCTACTCCTACTCCTATATATATATTGATATTGTAGTATCCCTCATAATTGCATTAATCTCTGAATTTGTTTGACAAAACTTTAGAACCGATATATTAATCACTAAACGCACTCGATGTTCTTTTGCTATTGTGTTTGGGGCTTTTAGCCTTTACATACGTTCCAAGTTTTCTTCCTCAACAATCAGTTTGTCGTCGAAAATTATGAAATCTAGGATGGGTTACATTTGGATTTGTTGATTAATTAAGCACATTGAAGTGGAAGTGCATAAGTGATGGTGGGCATGGAGAGGATTTTTGTTTACAGTTTTATATAACCTAGCCTGGATTCACATTGATCTTACCATGTACGAGGGCAACTCCGTATTATTTTGGGATTTGTTTGGAACCAAATTTTCTTGCTAATTATAAACTTTGATTCATGTTGGGAAATCTGAATAAAAGTTTATTTGCGCTAGCTTCTAGAATATTTGTTCTAGCAGAAGCACTCCTTCTAATTGCAAATTCACTAGAAATTGAAGGATTCATTTGGTTTTAACATTTTTCATGGCTAAATAATGTTTTTGTTTCATCACTGCGTCTCTGTTGAGCTTTGAAAGAGCTTGGTTCCTTTTTCTAACTTAGGTTGTGATTGGTTGAGTAGCCAGTAGGTGCAAAGTGCTAAGGTGAAAAACTGAGGTGGGGTTGATAATTTCCTATAAAGAATGGAAATGAAGTATATTTTATTTTCCATCTTCTGGTTTTTATCTAATACCAAGCTGTGTAAAGTGATTTCCATTCCAAATTTTCAACCTTCTCATTTTCCACGTACTCAACCAAGCACATTCTTAACGCTAATTACTATTAGATCTGATTGCCCCTTCTTACCCTTTAGAAAAAAAGCAGAGGATATTATGTACCCAAAAAAAAAGCAGAGAATATTCTTGGGTTTCATTTTCAACTTCTTATGCGTTTCCCAATACAATTTAAATTGAAATTTAAAGCAAAATATGAAGCTTTCTTCATTATTCAACATGGATTTTTTCTCCAAGTTTCCCATACCCTGTATGAATAATATAGCATGATCTTGTGCTATAAATTTTAAGCCTTCTCAAAATAACTGTCTCTTTCCTGTGCATAGATCTCCTTTTAGCCATTAGAAAAGAAAAGATTAAATTCAATGATTTTTGTTCAATACATTTATAATTATCAATGAGTTTTTCTTTGTGGTTACCAGGCAAAGGCAAAGTCTCACAAGAAAGCTGAAGCTAAGGCTCATCACTAATGAGATCTGTTGGCGATTACATTTTGCAATTTGTCGACAAGGATAGATTAGGAGCTTGTTTTCATCATCTTGATTAGTTTAATCAAATGAGTACCAATTTGTGCTTTCTTGAGCCTGCTGCTCCCAAAAGCTATGGGATTATGGGAATGGATCCTCTATTTGCGGTGGTATTGTAGCTGATGAATGGTTTTTGGATGTCACATATTCACAATTGTGTTTCGTTTAATATCTTCTGCTATTCGAATGACTTTCCCTTTTGGTTAAGAAATGGTGCTCCCTTTTGCGACTTGGCTTGGCTTGGCGTGACTTTTCTGTAATGCCCAAGCAATTAGATTGAAGAAATATTAATAACATTTTTTAAGATATTTTTTTAATATTTATTTTATTATTGGTTTAAGTATTGTTAATATATTTTTTACTAATTTTTTTCAGTGTATTAAGTACAATAATAGTAAATTAAATATAAAAAAGAGTGTCTTAAAAATTGTGATGTTAGTCTATCTCATTAGTTTGATAGCAATGTCTTTGAGATACCAAGACCAAAAAGAGAAACATAAATTTGATCAATATGGCAAGTATTTCAGTGGCATTGACTGCTTGTGGACTTAATCGCTCTTTTTTCTCACTTTCTAATGAATTAGCATGCTTAAGATATCTTTTGTCATTTTTAACAATGACGGTTCCTATAAAGTATAAACTCCTCAATTTCCTTATTAGTCTAGGCTTTCTATCTGATTGTTTCTTATAAAAAAAATTTATTTTATTCACTATGATTGTTGAGTTATATGTAGGTTTTATGTTGATCTCGAACAAGGTTTAGGATGGCTTGAACAAGCTTTTAAAAAAAAATTTATATGCTTTTTTTAAAGATTTTTTTTTTAAAAAGTATAAATTATTTTTTAATTACATGAAAAATTTTAGATTTTTTTAAAATATTTGAAAATGTTGTAAAAAAAATGTTTTCAAAAAATTAGAAAAAACCTAGCTTAAAAAAAGTACAAATGGTGCTTTATTTAGTGTTTTGAATTTTAATTTTTTATTAAAAATTTATCTAAACATACTAAAATATAACAAAAAAGCTCTCTTGAAAAAAGAATTTAATAAAAAAACACATTTAAACGAAGACTTTATCAAACAAAAATTAAGATATCATGTTATTTTTATTCTCATATAAGATTGAGAAGAGAGTAAACATAAATATTATATAAAAAATTCATAAATCATAACTAAATCCTATTAATAAATATTTTTATGTCTATATCTCTCTTTTACTTGAACACATAACAAAAATAACACATTCTACCTTTTCACTGAATCCAAATCACCTGCACAAAATATGTTATTATATATAATTTTTTAACGTGTAAGATAAGAGCATATGTTAAAAAATAAAAATGTAAACTATTATTAAATGAAAGCTATGGGGATAAATATGATCCACCTTCCCCCCAAGCTCTTATTTCTGCCATGGAACAGCTGTACAGTCTTGGAGCATTAGATGAAGAGGGTCTTTTAACGAAATTGAGGAGGAAAATGGCAGTTTCCATTGGATCCACCGTTGTCCAAGATGCTGCTTGCCAGTGTGGACCTTGGATGCAGTGATGAGATTTTGACCATAATTGCCATGATTCAGACTGGCAATATTTTTTACAGGCCTAGGGCAAAGTTTTTCCAGCCAGAGGTTGACCATCTTACGCTGCATGCTGTTTATGAGGCTTGGAAAGCTAAAAAATTTTCTGGGCCCTGGTGTTTTGAGAACTTTGTTCCATCTCGATCTTTGAGAAGAGCACAGGACGTCAGGAAACAACTTCTCACCATCATGGAAAAGTATGATATCTATCTATCTATCTTCTATCCTTAATTAATGTTTTCTTTGCTCTGATCTTTTGCTGGGCTTTCTATTTATTTTTTCAGTTCTATACATTTAGTTTGCACGGTCAATTGTTTTGATTTTGTAGGTTCTGAGGGTTTTTAGTTATATACTTGTTTTCAAACATAAAAATCATTTTACGATTAAAACTGCAAATTCTTCTGTGTAGAGGATACCAAATATTTGGGTTTTGGGCTTCTTCTTGACTCTTGTTGTCATTAATATAACACATTTCTCTGTCGCTTGTAGTTATTTTGTTTACATTAGTCCCACTTCCCTTCTAATATTATTTTATTGCTTAGATTAAACTGCATTCTGAATCACTGGCACTGCTATTTGTTCAGAGTCTGTAATTTATGTTTTAATCTTTTGAATGAAGTTTATATATATGTTGAATTACTTTATTTATTATCAATTAATTTTAAGTTAAAATCTTAAATGGTATAAATTAGTTTGTTTTGTTCAAATATTTGTAAAGAGAGGTGTTAAGAATTTTATATTATTTGCCTCAATCTTTTCAATGTTTTAATTTTTAAGGATCTCCAATGATCAGGAAGGCTATCACTGAAAAGATCCCCAGGAGGGTTACAGAACACTAGTTGAGAACCAGCCTGTATATATCCACCCCAGTTCAGCTTTGTTCCAGAGACAGCTAGACTGGGTCATCTACAATGAGTTTGTCATGACAACCAAGGAATATATGCGTGAGGCCACTGTCGTAGACCCTATGTGGCTTGTTGAATTGGCTCCAAGATTCTTCAAAGTGGCAGATCCTACAAAGATAAGCAAGCGGAAGCGTCAAGAGCGTATAGAACCACTTGATGATCGATACCATGTGCCAAATTCGTGGCGTTTAAGGTAGGGGGTAGTTGTGACTTATGTAGTATAACGTTTCTGACTGATATTTCAATAGTGAGAACTGAGAAAGCCAGATTTTTGTTTAAGCAAAGAGTTGTTGAGTTTACTTCTTTTGGAGGATTTTATGGGTTCAGTTTACAGTTTATATTTTGTTTAAGTGTCTTTTATTTTGTTGGAGTTTGCTTTGTGGCAATGCTTTGTGCTTTGTTTGCTACAGTTCAAGGACGTCATTCTCTTTGACGATAAAGTGGCATTGTTTCTCTTTCTGCATTGTTTGTCACAGTTCAAGGCTTTTCTCTTTGGAGTTTGCTTTATGCTTTGTTTGTCTTGTATTTTTAACTACCATTATATTTTTATATTAAATAGTATATATATATATTTTTATATTTTATTTAATATTATTTATTATATATATATATTTTTTATATTTTTTTATTTAATTATATTATTTAAAAAAATATAAATAATATTTATATTTTTTTAAAAATATAAAATGATATTTTTTATTTTATTTTTAAGGTGTCCTGTCTCCGCTGAGTGGGACATCCAATCTGCGCAGACAATCTGGTCAAGCGTGAGCATGATTTAATGTGTATTTGATTTGTAGTTAGCAAACTCAAACATATTTTTTGAAATTTTTAAAAAGTAAAAATTATATTTGAAATTTTTATTTTTTAGTTGAGTTTAATAAAAAATATTTTTAAAAATATATTAGAGTAAAAGTAAGAATTTTTTATTTTTTTATTAAATAAAAATTCGTTAAAAATATTTTTTTAATCTTATTTTAAAAGTAATTTTAATTTTTTATTAAAATATTATTTATTTTATTAAACTTATTTTAAAATAAAAATTTTTAAATATAAATTATATTACTATAAATTTACTTTTAATTAAACTAAAATTTATAAATATATTTTTAATTAAATTTAAATTTACCAATTACAAACCAACACATTTAGTCATTCCAGCAGGTGCCTTCGTTCCCGAGCTTCCTTCTCCTACGTCATGTTATATGGCTGTTTATTTAATTTTGCTTGGGTCTTTGACTTTGTATTTTAAACCCCCCGAAATAAAAAAAATACTAATAGTATGAATGTATTTTTCAATTTTTTTTAAAAAATAGTTTGACAATAAAAGATTAAAGAACGATAATATTATTAGTGTGAAAGTTATATATTCATGATAAATTAATCAAAAATGATATTAATTACTTGTTTAAAGAAATTTGTTAAATGTTTTTTATTAAATATTTTTTATTTTATTTAAGTGATTAAAAATATGAAAAAGCTTTATTAATATTAGTCATATATCTTAACATGATATTGCTTTTTATATCACGGGATATTCACATGTGTCTTAACTAGTGTGCACCGTAAACAAATATTACCAACTCAATTGTTTTTCCTTAAAAATAATAGGTGAATATAAGAGAAGCTCTTTACCGAGGTTTTTTTTTTTCGGTTACCCTTTAGCGAGATATTTGTTATTGTATTTGACACATAGCTTTTGTCATTTTACTTTAGTCTCATTATTATTTCCATCGGCTCTTCACGTGTCGTGCTAGAAAGTGTTAAAAGAAACAAGGTTTAAATAAATAATTAATCCTATACTTTCATCAAATTTGAATTTTGATTTATGTATTTTTTTAGATATTACCTTTTATATTTTTTACTCATTCGTATTTTGATTATTATAATTTTCATTTATGAAGATATAAGTCTCTTTTTTTTACAAATTGGTCTTTATAATTTTAAACTATTATGATATTGATCTTTAAAAGATCAAAATCTAAATGTGAAAAATTAAAGAATTAATATCTATAAAAAAATAGAAAATTTAAAATCTAAATTAGGTAAAATTATAATAATTAATTGTTTAATTTAATCAAAGAAAAAAAGTAAGAGTAAAAAAAAAAAACAGATAAAAGGTTAGCAAAAAAATAACTAAAAGTAACTCATACAATTAAATGTACCGTACCACAATAGAGAAAGTGTGAGAAAAATTGGATATTTGACAGTAATATTCTGTGTATATTTAAATTTCCATATAAATCCTTATATGATTTTAGGGTTTGTATAAGAACTTTTACGGCTACTTATGAGTAAATCGAATTTGGCTCCTTTTGAGTAAGGTGTTACTCTTGAGGAAAAAAGTACAGAATTTTAATTATTGATGAAAAATTAAGGAAATAAATTCTAAAAAAATTGTGACTTATTATGTAAGTATATGTAATATCTATCTTAAATTTTTTATTATCTATAATTGATTTTTTTGTAGGATTAGACTTTTCTAAAATAAGTGGTGTATTTTAAAAATAAAATTTAAATCATAATTATTGAAGACAAAATTAAAATTTATAATTTTATAAAATATATACACATCCATATCAAATATACATAATAATCTTTTCCTTTAAAATTTTTTATTAATGATTATAATTTTACATTTTACACTCTACAAAGTACACTCTTTAATTTAGTGGAGCTAAATCGCTATATATAATATGGGTAAGAAGTAATAACCAACTTTTATGGAAACAAAAAAGGTCAAAATTTGTAATGTATAAAATTTGATATGAAAGATAGCAAGTGCATTTATGCGATTTAATTTCGGGAGGCAGGGGCACTGCGCTTTTCTGTGTGTTGAGCTTCAATCAGCGTTCACTGTGGAGGCAGTAAAAGCTCACATCACATGTAACAACCGACAATGTTCCACTTCGCATTGGCATTGGCATAGGCATAGTGTTTGAAAGTGAAACTAATAAACTATACTATACTCCAAATCAATCTAGTTCGCTAATCAATCTTGTCTTGTGTTCTTCTTTCTAGTTCCCCGGGGCTGGGTGTGAGTGAGGTATAACACTCCAAATCTCATTCTCACTCTCACTCACTGATTCTGTAGATGGGTTCTGTTTCTCTGAAAATAGGGGATGGAACAGCCAGATTCAAAAGAGCAACTCTGTGTTCTTCAGCAGTTAACATTCTCATGATCTTCTCTGTTATCACCACCAATCTTTTCGCCCTCTATGCTTTCACTTCTTCCCCAAACACCACCCACCTACTTCACCATCCCCACAAGAACTTCTCTCTCATCTCAGAGCAGGTCTCCCTCATTCTCAGAGAGATCGATTTATCTCAGAAGAAATTGGCCCAGATGGAGAAACAGCTTCTTGGCTATGAAAGCATTGATCTTTCCAGACCCAATATTGCAAATGAGCTCAAACTCTTCCTCCAACACCACCACCTCCCTCTCGGCAAAGATTCCAAAACTGGAATCACTGAAATGGTGTCATCTGTTGGCCATTCCTGTGAGAAATCTGCTGACTTGTTGTCTCAGTACATGAATTATAAAGTTTATGGACCCTGCCAAGATGACTGGAATGTTGCACAGAAACTCATCTTGCGAGGGTGTGAGCCTTTGCCTAGAAGGAGGTGTTTTGCTAAGTCTGTTTCTAAGGTAGGCCTTCATCCTTTTCCCATTTCACTTTGGAAACCTGTTGGTAATAAGACTGTTAACTGGAGTGGTCTCAGTTGTAAGAATTTTGAATGTTTGAATGGTAAGAAGTTGAGCAGAGATTGCATTGGTTGCTTTGATTTGGTTAATGGGTACGAAAATCAGAGGTTTATCAAGGCTAGGAGTAAGAATGATTTTCTCATTGATGATGTGTTAGCCTTGGCAAGTGGTGGAATTAGAATAGGGCTTGACGTTGGAGGTGGTTCTGGATCCTTTGCTGCTAGAATGGTTGATAGGAATGTTACAGTGATTACTAGCACTCTGAATATTGATGCCCCGTTCAGTGAATTCATTGCTGCAAGAGGGCTTTTCCCTCTTTTCTTAAGCTTAGATCATAGGTTCCCATTCTATGACAATGTGTTTGATTTGGTTCATGCTGCAAGTGCCTTGGATGTTGGAGCAAAGCCAGAGAAGTTGGAGTTTTTAATGTTTGACATTGATCGGATTTTGCGGGCTGGTGGCTTGTTCTGGCTGGATAACTTCTATTGTGCCAATGAAGAGAAGAAAAAGGCATTAACTCGGTTGATTGAACGGTTTGGATATAAAAAGTTGAAATGGGTTGTGGGAGAGAAGGCTTATAATCTTGGATCAGGCAAATCTGAAGTTGTCTTATCTGCTGTCCTTCAGAAGCCTGTAAGGGTGTAAAGCTTAGGGGCTTATACAACAAAGTGCAAGAGGTAAGAATACTTTTGCTTCTGTTAGCTCTCCTTCATACACAAATTGTGTGAATGAATTGCTTCTAACATCATCAAATCCCATCAGAAGTGGAATAAGTGCATGAATGGCTATATTTTAAGTTATGTTTTATATCTTATTCGGGTACTAGCTTTTTGTAGTTGATAAGTTATTAGAAAATTAAAACTGAATTACATTTTTTGAACTTATAATAAAATCAGCTTAAGTCTTTATATTTTATAATTAGCCTTTTTCTTTGTTGACCATGGACTCGATCATTAGCACAATAAGTGGTGCAGTCTATATGCATGTCCTATTTTAATTTCTCACACTATTATATGGATTGCCTGAATGAAACATTCTTGTGTGGCATCTCCTTGTCTCCAATATATAAATATTGTTTTTCCTTTACTGCAATCCACCTTAGGCTAAACTGCTTTAATTTTTTATTTTTATTTTACCTAATGTCTTAAAGTGATCAATTATTTACTTCCATAGCCATCTTCTACTTGATCTTACTGGGATAAACCAAGATTCTAAGAAGTCAAATCACAAAGAACATTGCCTGTCTGTCTGGGTATGGAAGATAAATTTAAGTTATACAAAAGTGATGAAGATATTGAATACTGAGGCCTGCATCTGATGAGTATTTTTTTTAAAATCCATGACTTGCATAATTGCTGAAAGACATGGGCAATCCTGATTTTAGGTATATACGTTCTAGTAGGGTTTTCATATTTCATGAAACTGCTCTGTCTGCCTCTTTCACTTCATTGTCATGATTTCAACCATCTTATTGTTTACATTGACTTGACGGAGCTTCTTTAAATTCTCACTGAAAATGAAGATTGTGTTTACTCACTAGGATGTACTGGGGATTCAAACCTGAACTGGGGGATAAATCAATGATCAACGGATGAAAATAAACTAGGAAATTCCAAAGCACAATTTTTGCTTGAAAGCATCCACTTCATATTCATTATTACCTTGTTTACTCTTCAACAAGCCCAATTTGTTGCATCGTGGCTGATATCAGACCATAAAATTTGGATGCTTGGAAAATTTATACCAGGCTGGGGCTCTCATTTGAATTTCTGATTAGAACTTGTATGTATATGTAGCTTTTGTCTCCTACGTTATATAGTTTGTGTGCAAACTGTTGTACATCTGTTGATATTATGTAGGATGCATCTGATGTATATGATCTTTGCTCATTAATCTGCCGGTGCATAATGAAAGCCCATAGTTTTACCTCGTATCTCAAACTAGATATGTATCTATAACTTACGCAACCTTCAAGTTGAAGGCCTCAAGCATGACCTCAAGTACTTATAGGCCGTGCTATATTATAAATAACACGAGGCAACATCAGTTGAAGTATTCACGCCAGTAAGATAACATGTTGCGTTTTCATGTTGTTCCTGATCTGATGGATCTTTTTCTCTCCTGGAAATCTCTAAAACATCACCCTTACCTAGAGATTTTAATTCGCGTTGAAGGACTGAACTGCAATTATCGACTCGTAATTTGAATTCTGGTTCTCGAGGTAATCGCATCTGAAATTTCAATTATAACCAACATTTCTAGTTGTATAACTAGATTAGATGTTATTTGGCCAGTGAAAAATTTATGGTAGATATACCATTCAAGTTGTACTGGAGTGGGAATTCAGTTGGTGTGTCATTATTACATTTGGGTTTATGAGAAAGTTATTATTGGTGCAGACAATTAAGTGCACTTGGTGTATAGATAAACCTCGTTGTGAGCATAAGTAAAATTGTATAAGTTTTCCACTTGCCTGCATTCCTGCAAGAATGCCTTAAATTTAAGTCTTAACTGAAACACAATCTAAACATTTTTTTAACCCATAAATCATGGAAACATTTTTTTAATTTTTTTTTTAATCTGGGAACATCTTATAACCTTCTGTCATAATCTCATTCTTACGCCTTCAAAGTTTTGGTCCATATCTAATCTAATACTCTAAAATTGCCTAACCAATCTGTCATTTAATTCATACATTATATGCCAACTTTGTAAGACAAGCTAATATACGACATCTCCTATAACAAATGCCTTTGGTTTTGTGAGATTGTGTTTCAGTTAAGACTTTAAGAATACAGTTACAAGAAAATCTACAAAAAAAAAAAAAAATGGCTTAATGATCTCAGGTCCAACCACCTGATGTGCAACCATTGATCCCTTGCAACGCGCCACTATTTAGAAGCTTCATCCCCTCTTCACTCATCTGCTGAACTTCCGTCGGTGATAAAATTCTGATGCAGCGGACACAACCGACAAATTCCCTGCAGAGAGCATTTGGATGAAGGATATATCACAGTGCCTCACAAGATAACATTTGTTACCAAAGGTCAACTCTAAAAGGATCAAGTTTTGGTTCAAAAGAATTCTATAAAGGCCAACACGTGATAAGCTAGTAAACTTGAGCATGGAGTATCACCCATTATAAGTTTATAACACAAGCGAGAAACTTACTCCCACGGATCATCCCCAACAAGCAGAACATCGTTCTCATAATCTACATATACCAACTTCCATCCTGAACCTCTAGTGTCATTCAGCAGACCCTCAAGTCCAAACATGCATTCAATTGCGCGGATCAGTTCCTCATAGTTCCTGAAAGTAGTAACATCAATTGATCTTCCTACAGAACCTGCCTTCTGCACCTGTCAGACCAGAAAACCAAAACCATGATATATTACAGAAGTTAAGCCAAAACATACTACTTGAACTCTGAAAACAATGTTTTTAGACCAATATTACAACAAAATAAGCCTATTACAACCTAACATTTATGTCAATTTGAGATATCATTAGTATGAATGCAAATTTGAAAAGGGTTTTCTGCTACAAACCTTGGTATAGGTACGCCTGCATGCAGGCTGTGCAGCTACTTGCGACCATGAATTATTCTGCTGAAAGCTGCTTTCATCAAAATCAACATGGGTTGAGGATGTACCACCTGAGTTGTCATGGATGTCATGCAGAGAAAAGGCATGTGACTTAGCTGGACTTGCGGATGTTATCTGAGACTGGATATCCTGGCTCGTACTTAAGTTGCTCATCATGCAATCTGATGGGGTCTGAAAATCCCAGTCCTTCAATGTGCAAAACCCATCCAAAATGGCACTTGAAGTAGAAGGATCAACCATGGTGGCACTTACACTGTTACTAACATCAACATTGGCGACATTGTAAATTTCACTTTGATTGTTGCTCTCAGCTGAGAGATCCCTCAAATTGTTTGAACTAGATATATAGTTAAGGCTATACAGCCCTTGCTGAGAAATGGACGTTAGCTGGTCTGCTTGAGTTAAAAACTTTAAATTTTTGACATATGGATCCCACATGTCTTGGCTCACTGAAGGTAAAGGAAGATTAACTGCTTGGGAGAGTAGTACAGACTGTTCTTGTAAAGCTGATAAAGGTCCAATTGATCTGTTTGGCCCAGTCAAAGCTTGGCAAGAAGAATACATCATCCATTCATCAGTGTCTGGCTGAGGAAGTAGGCCATTCACAATAGCAGAATCAGATTGGGGAGTATCAATCAGTATTGGACTCTGGTTTTGCTTAAGGAACGTCAATTGGCCTGCAAGGCTTTGGGGGTTAACAGGATTTGCGGCCATTTTTTCAATGTTGCAACCTTCCATGGAAGGGAAGTCAAACGTATGATCACTTATCACCTCAGATTCTAATTTTGACTTATCACTAACTGTTCCAGAAGATAAAGGATTATCACTTTTGGCCGGAGGATGCAATTTTTCAAGTTGATCGCTTTTAAACGGTGACTGCAAGTTCAAGGCATTAGATTGGTCAGGTTCAGTTTGAAAATGATGTAGATTTTTATGTGGTATGCTCACCGAACTTGCAAGATGAACTTTTTGGTTATCTGTGCGCAGTGTGGTCTTCACCTCTTCTAAGGGACCTCTCTTAGCATCAGACTCTTGTTGAGGGACCCATAAACAGGTTCCAGTATTGTTAACTAGTTGAGGTTTAAAAAGAATTTTCATCATTTGTTCTGAGTACAGATTCGGCATGGTGTTTGAGAGTTCCACGGTTCCATTCGCAGGAGCTCGCATAAAACTAAAAGGTCTTCTTAACAAAGTGCTCCGCTCATTTTCGGCACCTATCAACATAACTAGTCATCGAATAGAAGACTTATCCACAGAGTAGGAAGAGAGAATTAAGAAACTAACCCAATAATCTAGATTGCAATGGACGTTTAAGACTTGAAGTCAAAGAAGGAAAGATGAAAAGACTTTCAGGAGTCTCAATGTCCCATGAACTAACTCTTTTCTGCTTATCGCTACACCCTGGCTCATCCCACTCCACCTGTTTACCAGAAACTCTAATAGATTAGATGTCCCAGTGCTTAGTTAGGAAAGCAGGTCAACTATTCTGCCTCCATTAAGAGTAAGCTCAAGCTCCTATATGCAGTAGGCTTTAATAGAAATATAAGACTGGACAATACTGCAAATCATGAATGATAGAGAAAAATATCAAACCATCAATGTTATGTTAAAGAGCAAGCTTTTGATGAGGGTGACAAGCAACTTAATTCACCTGGATATTTCGCCACTTAGAACCAGGCCACCTTAAAGGATCCAAATCACTGATGCCAACTATTGTACCCATATATCTGCAGAAAGATTAATTACATGTCAACTTCTTCGTGCATGTTAAGGATTTTACACACATCAATAGCAGAAAGCAGGCATACTAGGTATTCTGTTTTACTCATTCTACCTAACCATAACAAAGAAGATGATACATGGCATAGCATAATTAAGCATTCAGAAAATTACCTGCGCTTACCCGATTCCTCTGTCTCAAACATCATACCAAATCTCAAGCCAATTGAGAGCTGGTTCCCATATAAAGCTTTTCTGTATTTAGCCAGTGGAATAACAAATTCTGAAGGGCATGCTCTACAAATAAGTAGAAATAGATATTACACTCGAAGAGATTATCCTATATGCAATAATTTGGGTTAGGTGAGGGTAAGAACATGTTAAATATACCTTGGATTGTAGAAAATAGTGAATGTACTTCTATTAGCAGCAGCATGAGCAGCAGCAGCAAGCACACCAATGCGCATACTATCAGCAGAAAGGACTGATGATGGCAATGTTGTCTGTTGACGATTAGCACGCCTGACACCAACTAGAAATTGCGATTTCTCATCCCTTGTAACAATTGACATGTCATTTTTAGTACAAAGAAAGTCGTGTAACAACTCTCACTCTCAAGTCATAACTGAAAGGGATAAGTTGTCAACTTAGATTACATAATTTTCACAAAATATCGATTCGATTGTATTGGCAAGGCAACATGGAGAATAGACAATGCTTGTCACAAGAATTTTGCAGACTTCGTTTTGCACTACCTATATATACAGATTTTACAATAATGATTTTGCTAGCAAGTTGCATCTACTTGACAAAAAACGAAGCAAACAAAATGTAGTAGTTTCCATCATTCACAAAAGTTGGTGGATTTATATAGACAAATGCAAGGACGCAAATCTATGGCACATTTAGCTAGCAGTACGTTAGTTATACAAGTGAATACAGCTAGCTTTTGAGCACTAATTACCTGATAAAAAGAACAGAATCACCTGCTTTAAGCCTTTTTAAACCTACAAACAAACTCCATCCAGTTGTGAGAAGGTGTCTCTTCGGCTGACCTACAAAAAAATATGCAAAGAATGCAACGATGAGTCTAACCAAACTCAGGCTTTCAAACAAAATGCATTCAATAGGAGAAATATATTTTCAATAGAAAGCTGCAAAGCCAAACAACAACCTGCAGCATAAAAAGAAGCATGCAGTCCATAATGTCATTGAATCCACAACAAGACATTCCTGTTTTCTACTAAGGCAATAGAATTGAGGGCCAAAAAGCATCCTCACCTCGGTATATATGTCGAAATGTCCAGGTATTATCATACAAATCCCGGACAACAAGTTCCTGGGTTGGTGGTTGCATTGTGTAATCCTGAAATGAAAATATATTAGTCAAATGGGAATTCATTCAGATACAAGAGGATTTGCAACCAGCTGGTGTTATAGCCGTACCAATGGAGGAAAGAGCTTATCTGCTGCCCTGCGTGGTACCGAAAAGCCACCGTGTGTGCTCGTGTCACTAGCAGTTAAAGTTTTGCAGAAAAACTCACTGGAATGTTCGCTGGGCTTTATCCCAAACTCAGATATTGGAAAGACGTCTTCTTTTTCCTGACACAGAAATTTAAACTGAGAAGAATGTCCAATACCGCAATTTTTGTTGAGTTGAGAGGGTCAGTGGTTGGAGAATTCCTCTAGTTATGTTGTGATTTCACTGTTAAAAATTTACAATAACTCCGTCCAAGCTTACAGAATTCAGTGGTTGGAGACTCATTTGAGCAAAGATTTCGTGTGTTTCTTTGTCTGCCTATCATAAGAGACAGATAAATGGTAAAAATTTGTACGTGTTATAATAATAATAATGTTGTAATTGAAATGTGCGGTTGAGGACAAATGCAAGAAGTGGTCAACTAGCCCATAACACTCACATGAAGTGTTACATTTTGGACTTGGCACAGCAATTGAGATGGAAGATTGGGATAGTTTGGAATCTGGGAGGTTGCTGTTGTCTTTCTAGTAGAAGCTGCCACCTGTTCAGATTTAGAGAATGTGGACACATACTTCAGTCAATCCATAAAGGTTTTACCAATTTGAAACTACTCAGCCCAGATGCTGTCCCACAATTACAACGAAAATGATACGCAAAAGTCTCTAGTTTTCCACACTAATTTTGTGGTTGAAAACAAATAGAGTACATGACTCGTCCCCATAACTATGCCCATAAATCATAATGCAGATGAAAGAGCAATAATCCAACAGCAATTGCATTTAAAAAAAAAAAATGTCAATGGTTTTCTACTATCCGAAAGTAATACAAAAGTTACAGATAAGACGGGGCAACCAAAAGCACATTCACTTTTTCAATATTAAGGTTTTGAACTAGATATTTCTGGACTTGTGGTCTAGCTTCGTTTGGTATGAAGAAGTTTGGTTTTAGAAAGAGTTTCCACGTTGAATGTATGGAAGAAGCGTATTAATACTAACAACTTGGCTTGCATCTTAGTCAACTGCCTTAATACTCGGCATTTGGTAATATAAAAGCAGGGTTAGAAATAATTGGCACTTACAAGTTACTGACAAAATGTTGATTTAAGAAGAAGCAGCAGGAAGAGCAAATGATAGCATTAGTGTTGAGAAATGCAAATGAAAATTTGAAAACAAGAGAGTGAGCTGACCTGCTCGCTATGTCCCTGAGGGAAGTAATACGCAAGACTCCCCAGCTGAGCCAAGGATACAAGCGGGCCTGCGCAAGCATGCCATAATTCCCAATTTAAACTCTTTCTGACCCCTGAAATTAGCATGATCTAAAGCCTATTAGTAATATCATATGTAAGAAATATTTTTCCCTTGAAAGTTGTGAGCTTGGTTAATTAGTTCAAACACACTAATCAGAACTACAAATATGAAACCATATATATAAATATTTTTCCCTTGAAAGTTGTGAGCTTGGTTAATTAGTTCAAACACACTAATCAGAACTACAAATATGAAACCATATATATATATATAATGTGTATCAGGTGAGAGGAGTATTTATTGTGAGAGGTAAGATGAGTAAATATTGACCATTGAATCTTATATAAATGGTCAAGATTAAAACAAAAATGCATGTGACTTTTTTAAATAATCATATGACCTTTAAGTAATTTTTAATCTTAACCATCTATATATGGTTATATGATCAAAATTTAATCCTCTCATCCTCTCACAATAAAAACTCTTCTCATTAAATATATCCTGTATATATATATTTATATTTAGAAAAAGGCAAAAAGGTAACAGACCAGAGCGAGACTGATCCTTCATTTCTTTGAGCAGCTTCATCTCGGCAACTAGAGTTTGACCCCCAACAACTAGTCCTCCTTCTTCCACGGAAGCCATCCTATTCCTATGCTACGCTGCACCTCTCTCTACGTCTCCAATTCAAAACCTCCACCACACCAAACAAGAAGTTCTCGTTCCCCTCCCCCGTTACCATTACCATTACTATTACATTACAAAGTATGAGGCGGGTAGCATTAGATTAATTATCTTAAGCTAAGCTATCCCATTTCCCTTGACTTTGGAGAGGACAAAAGAGAGGGGAGAAATGTTACATGGGTCCATCTTAATTTGAGAATCTCATTTTGTTGTTGTCCGAGAAATCAAAGAATCCAAGCAAGCTGAAAAGCAGAAACACAGAACAAAACCTGCAAAAAGGCAGAGTGCTTCAGCTTAGGGTGGGGGATTGGCACAAGCAAAGCAAGCAAGTTGAGTGGAGTTGAGTTGAGTACTTGTTTCTTTTCAAAGAAAGAAACAGACCTTTCGATGAAACCACTCATCATATTACTGATGCTGATACTGATTCTTTCTTCTCATTTCTCAAGCACAAGCACACGCACAAAACCCCATCTTCTCTCTCTTCATTCTCTTTGCTTCAGATTCAGACAGGGAAACAGCAAGAACTTTCTGCATTGGGCCGATGCCTTTGCAGCTTTAAAGTTTAAACTACATTTATATCAGAAAAAAAAAAAGAATTAAATATTTACATGAAATATGGGAAAAGCAGAGCTATAATATAATAGAGTAGAAGAACACGAAAACAGTACAACTTCACAAACACACTATCAGAGATACACAGTAACACAGGCTACCTCAGCTGGCTCAAGAAAAAAAGGAGGGAGAAATAAGAGATTGATGTCATTCGTAATGCATATGGGACAGGAATAGGAAAAACTCAGAATATTACTTTACTAATTATTACTAATATATATGTCCCCACCTTGTCGTGTGGATTACGAGGATTCGCAAGGTTCATCTGCTCTTACTGGCGCTTTCTCTCAGGTTGTGTTTGTGCCTTTGCATTAGCTTTAGCATAGTTCACGTCGTTTTCTTAATTAGATTATTATTATATACTATTATTTAATAGTTGTAATTAATTAAGAAAAAATGATAAAAAAAATAATGTAATTAATAATATAAAAATAGAATATAAAATGATGTAAGAAAAAAATAATGTAAAAAAATTATAATTACAAAATTTTATAATTTGAATTTGAAGTTAACTTGGATTGAAAGTTGGGTCAATAAATTAGTAGTTTGATGATAGATTAAATGGTTAAATTGAAAATTTTGAATAAAGTTTAAAAAATAAAAAATATTATAAAAAAAGTCATATTATATAAAAAAATTGCAAAAAAATTATATTATATAAAAAAATATTAATGATGTGAGGAAACTAATAGTAATAATTATTTAATTTTAATTTTTTAATTTTGAATTAATTAAATAATAATATAAATTAAAAAAATTAAAAAAAATATTTAATAGTGCATATGATCTATTAGTAAAATATATTTTTCATTCAGTATTATGTTAAAATCTTATAATTTATCTTTTTAAAACTTAAATAAAAAAAATAAAAAAAAAATTGGATCAATCTGAGTCAATCCAATTGGATGACTCGACCCAAAACCTGGGTCATGGATTTTCTGATCATATCGGTCAGGTAGGTCGCGTCCATACAACTATGTTTTCAATTTCCCCCATTAACATTACATTATCCTTATAAATTTCTTTTCCGATTTTGTTCTTTTCCTTATATAACATATGTTTGACAATATTTGAGTAAGAATTTCTTAAAGATTGTCTTAAGTACATTTGTTAAGAATTTAAAAGAAAAAAATCATAAAAATAATATATTTAAGGCATTAAAAATTAAAAAACTCTACATTTTATGTAAATTTTATTATTTTTGATTCTTTAACAAATGCTCTAATTGTTAGAATTTTGACTCAAAAGTTCAAACTGTTTTTATAAAAAATGATAGCTAGTACTTTGGTGCTGAGCCTTGGGTTTATACTTATGCAGAAAGCTTTAATATAACCCTTAATATGTTTTCTTTTATTTAGAGGTGATAGCAATACAACAATAAAACAAAAATGGTATTTTTTTTTTAATACAAGAATGTGAGTAATTCCACCCACCTTTGTAAACTGTATGTGCTCTGCTTTATTAAATAAATATTTTTATATAAAAAATTTAGAATAAGAGAATGTTAGTCTTATTATATTAAGACTAAGATAAACTAGTAACTTAAACGAGAATTTATATATATAAAAAATTGTTAATAAATGTCTTACTAAAATAAAAAAATTAGATGAAAAAAATATTTCATATATTAGAAATTAAAAAAATTATTTATGGCCTATTAAATATTTTGTTCCAAAAAGAGTTAGTAATTTCACTAAGAATTATAAAATCAGAACAATGCTATTTCCTATTAATGTAAGTCACCAAAAAGTCAACGAAGGAATTTATAACCGATCACCTTAGGAGAAAGAAATAGATGATAAACAGTGTCGTTATTTATTTAAAAAAGTTTTATATATATTTAATTTTTTATTAATTTATTTTTATTTTTTAATTTATTTTATATTTTATAAAAATACTAAAATTATATATATAAATTAATTTAATATATCTTTTATATTAATATATAATATAAATATAACGTATATATAAAAATTATATGCAACATATTTCTTGACGATAAAAGTCAAAAACCGTTTGAAAACTCATGAGCAATAAATGCATACCACTTTGGATTCGTGTGAAAATTGATAGAAATATTTCGGGATGATAAGCATTTTACACTCTAAAAAATAAAGTTATACTAAGGACATTAGTTAATGATCCAAAAATTTAATAAAAAGTAAAATATGAATTGAAAATTAAAAAAAATAATTTTTATACAATTTTTTTTTATTTTAAATATTTTAACATTAAAAATTCCTTAACAAATATCACGTTCTTTTATATTCTTGAATAACATAAGACATTATAATTAATAGGCTATACAATAAATTATAATAAATCCATACATAATAAAAGTTGTCACTATTTCTTAGTTCTTACTAGCATCACCGTCAAATTTCCCCTTATAAAAAGGATTCTTTCCCAGACTCTGAGCAGCTGTTTGGCGTTTGATGTTTGATTCGTCACGCGTGCGGTTCACGACAAATCAATGGGGTAAAGTAAATTTAAGTATAGGACTTTTTTATTAAAATATTGCGGTTTGAAAATCAATCTTTTAGAATGATGTAAGATAAAAATTAATTTTTAAAATGATATAAAGTAAATAATAAAATATAATAAGTTGTATTTATCAAATATTATTTGTACTTAAGTATTTTTTATTATTTTTTAATAAATAGTGGTGGCATAAAGGCATGACTTATTTAGTGGTAATTTTTTTATTATATTTAAGTACATAATGAACTTTAAAAAAATAGTAAATTTATGACTTGTATTAAAATTTAGAAATTTAAATTTTGCAATGAAGGCTTTAAATAGCTAATAAAGAAACTATTTTTATCTTATAATTGGACCTTAAGTTATTATTTAGATCATATAATTTTATAGATTCTCACTACTTTCTTACTGCCTTTTGGTACATGTGGACTTGAGATATACCAAGTTGCTTCACTTTCTTACTCTAATCTTTCTAGTCTCACATCGACCAAAGATCGAGTTAATGATCTATAAAAGTAAGGTATAGATGTTATCTACTTTCTTATTCTAATTTTTGGATTAAGATATATCAAGTTGCTCACTTTCTTACTCTAATCTTTCAAGATCGATCAAAGATCGAGTAAGAAAGTAGTAACATCTATAAAAGTATTATTATTTTCATTCTAATAAATATATTACGTTAAATATATTAATAAATATATTATTTCTATTCTAACTTATTAACTTAAGTTTTAATTATTGATTTTTATTAAAATTTAATTAAAAAATATTTAATATATTATAATAAATTAAAAATATAATTATAATTTATAATTATTATAATAATATATATTAATTATATATAATTAAAAAATAAATACCGAGACCTTACGCTTTTTAGTTAAAAATGCTTTTAAAAAAAAAGCCTTGGCTTAAAAAAAGTAAAATTTCATATCAATAAAGGTACGGCTTCTACTTATTTCCACCCCTAATAAATGGACTTCAAAAAAAAAAATTATGACTTGTATTAAGATTTAGAAATTAAAACTATTTTTTATAACTGAGTTACATTATTTAGATCATATAATGTTATTAAATAAATATTTACCTCAATAGTATGGTTAATGATCATAATATTTAGAGTAATAAGGATTATTATATTTATAGATATAAAAAATATCAATAACAAATGAATTACGAGAAAAGTTATATGATGATATATGTCAATTTAAGTTTAAAAAAAGTAAAATTTCATATCAATGAAGGTAAAAAAGTTATAATAATAAAATAATATAATTAATATTTTTAATAAATATCTATATAAAAAGAATTAAAAGAGAATAAAATAAGTTTGATACAAAATAACAATGGTGAAGAGAACTTAAAAAATATTAAAATATGAAACAACACCGAAAGGAGAGAGTGAAATTTAAAAGTATAGTCGAATTAATGCAAGTCGTAGTATCAACCACGACTTCATGTACATTTAAAAAAAGTTATAATAATAAAAAAAAAGAATAAGTAAAAAAGTTGTAATAATAAAAAAATTAACATTTTTAATAAATAACTTCTAGTAAAAAAAATTAAAAGAGAAAAAGTTAAGTTTAATACAAAATAGTAATGATAAAAAAATTTAAAAAATACTAAAATATAAAACAACACTAGAAGGAGAGAGTGAAATTTATAAATATAGTCAGA
Organism: Ormosia semicastrata; assembly: GCA_029884595.1. Taxonomy (NCBI): domain Eukaryota; kingdom Viridiplantae; phylum Streptophyta; class Magnoliopsida; order Fabales; family Fabaceae; genus Ormosia; species Ormosia semicastrata. The sequence goes on along the minus strand of JAQQTO010000046.1, from coordinate 5,723,953 downwards.
ATTAATACAAGTTATGGGTGTTAATCATGATTTTATATAACATTAAAAAAAAAAATCGTACCTCACATAAATTAAAAAATAATAATAAGTCATACATAGAAAATATAACTTACTCAAAATATAATAAAAAAATAATTTAAATAAGTCATACTTCCCAATTATGACTAATTATACGATACTATTTTACTTATCTTAATTTAGAAATTAAGATTTGACCTGCGAATTTGACTCTCAAAATGCATTTTGGTTAACAAATCTTAAATATAGTGACAACGTGACACACTTCGCTGTGCTATTTGTTTACTAACGGCGCTGTTTTCCGGATTTCACACTGCTCATTCTACATTGCTACATTTGATTCCTTTTCCCTTTTTTTAATCTCCTTTTCTTTTTAAAGAGAAAATCAACAAGCTTTACTCCAGGAAAATAAAAAATCAAAGAAAATCAACAGGATAACAAGTATTTATCTTCATGAAAAAAAAACAAATCCTTTCCCAATTTCTTCAATGGATGGATAATGGATTAGAAGTCAAATTCAAACTCGTACCACAATTTAATGCAGAAAAAAATTAATAAGAATGTTTTTATAACTTTTTTCATGAAAAAAGATACTAAATTCTCTATTTGAATTAAAGAAAACTTCTAAATTTACATTTACATTCAACTATAACATTACAATAATATTTTTCTACTATTTATACAGTAACAATATAATTAATTATTTAATTACCCTTATTTTGTAGCAATACCTCTCCTTAAATGAGATGTCAATATTATAAGTCTCATGTTAAATAAATAAAGAAACTTAACGTAATACTTAAGACATGAAATTTTCACACCTAATAAATTAACCTTTTAAGATAAGTTTTTTTCATAAGTTTAAGTCATAACAATCGATAATTAATAAATGAGTGAAGTTATTGTGAACATCGACTTTTTAAAGGGGGTGACAATCCACACTGAATAAATAATAGAGCTCAATATAGTACTAAAAATATAAAATTCTCTCATCTAATCGATTAGTCTTTTAGATTGTACTCTCTTCATAAACTTAAATTATAACATATGATGTCTTTTTGGATTTTTTGACAGGATTAAAATAATCTATCCTTATTCCCCATCCCCACTTAAAAATAAAACTTTCCTGACAATGACCTAAAACTTAATAACCTATTTTAATTTGTCAATGACTTGCGCATTGAGAACTCTGTTGATTATCTTGTAATTTACTCTAATTAATTGAGATTTGAAAACATGCCAATCGCTAAGGGCTTTCTTAACCTCTAGCACCTCATCCGAATGATAATCTGTCGAGCCCGCTTTTGGTCTTTGTTTGCTGAACTCCAAATGCATAACGTTTTGATCTTTAATTTCTTTGCAAAGTATCCTAGGCCAAAGTCACAGCTCAGTTATATTCTACTGTCTACTATTGGAATTGGGACACTCACCGATATCTAGCATTGATAGCAATATTCCCTGCTTTTTTTGGTCAACTGCAAGAGATACATTGGAACTCTTGATTTTGGTAGAGAGGAGCATTTATAAGGAATACCTATCGCTAACAGGCTACCGTTTTCTATATGTAGATGCCTCCCGCCACCATGCTCATGATAATCAGCAATGATTTCTTCCATCAATCACAATCTCACATGTACGCCCCTAGAGGCACATATTGTGTTGTGAAATCTCAGTCACTGTCAAAATTTCTATAAAATAAAGTTTTAAATTTCATTGCAATGACGTATGTTATATAAACCCGCGAGGTCTATATATATCAATTTACGGTGAACATAATTAAAACAACAAATGTAATTTTCATAATTCTAACATTTTTTTATTTCAGGCTGGACAACTTTTTTTTTATAGAAGTTATTTATCAAAATTTAATGACATTCAGCATTTTGAAATGTCTAATTGTGGATTTGTTTTTAATGAGTCTCATTGCTCATATTTAATCTGACTTATATTAAGTTATCAAAATAATTAAGATACTAACATTTTTAAAAGATTGAAGAAGAGCAAGTAGACTTATTGGATTTGGAAATTGGACTTCAGATCATCAATTACAATGTAATTGAGATCCGCGTTTATGAAAAATGGTTTATGAACAATAACAAATTATTTAAAAAAAAATAGCATCGAGATGGGTTGAAACAGAAAATTCCCTTCTCTTGTAAATGTTCAAATTCAACAGGCTACTCTTGATAGCCGTATGATACGGAAGCATAGTCCTAAACCAAATAACGAGGGAGAGGGTAAGAGGTTTTGTATGGATCTATCTTAGTCCACTTTTCTTTTTCATCTATTCTCGTTTCCATTAGTTATTTCTTTTAGGTTTGTTGAAAGGTTTTGACTTTTTGGCCGTTATTTTGTACATGAAATGTCATATCTCATTTCATTTTAGTAATGAATTTGTTATCTTTGAATAAAGAAAAAAACAAATTATTTTAAAACAAACTTTAAACTTTTGTTTTACATATAAGATTTTATCAAAATTTAGTTTATCAAAGAATTAATATCATTTAATTAGTCAGAATCTAGAAAGGTCGATCTAAGTGACAATGATATCAATTAAATGTATATTTAGATTAATTTATTTTATATTCAAAATAATTTATAATTATTTTTTTTCAAAAGACTTAAAAAAAAATTATTTCTCCAAATTTAAACGTTACCAAACATGCACTAAATTATAAGCTCCTTAACTTCTTCAATATCATACTTTAATTTTCAATGTTAAAGACATAATAATATTACTTCTCATTATTTCATTTTCGTTTGGCAAACTTTCTCCAGACAAACATTTTTCGGGGAAAGATGGATTTAATGATGGATAATTTTAAATGCTCGGAAAGTTTTCATTTGACGACATTATATAATTGTTGTCTATGATGATCTTTGAAAGGAAAATTATTTCTTTAGCATTCACAAGGTCCCAGCAGCAAACTTTTGGATTATTTATATGTATATGTAGGACCTGCTAAAAGTCAAGATCAGATCTAATATGATCAAATGAAGTTTATAGAGGGAGGGACCAGCAGGAGGAGATGAGTGCTCACGCCGATTTATCCACTGCATTAAAGCAATAATGTAGCGACACCCACTTCCGTCACCTAATATAATTAACCATAATGGAAATAATTTTATTTAGCATTATTGTTGATCCTAAACTTAGACTCGATCTAGACTTATAAGGAGAGCCTCTAGACAAAGCAAGGGAATGAGTTAAGGAGTTTTAACAGAAAATAAGGAAACTCACTAGTCGCGAAGTCTTTTAATTCAAGACTGAAAAACTTGATTAGATCTCTAGCTAAGCATTGAAAATCTCTTTCTTATTGTCAAGAGGAAGATATTGATGTGTTATATAAAGCTTGTAATTGATTAATGTGCAACTAAGGAGGAATGTGGAGACTGGAGAATGAGACAAACATTCTCTAATACATTTTCCTAACGTAAACGAGATAGTGTGAGCCATGACGGTTTTCCAAGGCAGCTTGGTGAAGGAGGGTCTTTGAGGTCTTTAGCGCTAGTCAACTTGGTCGCACTAGGTCCAATCAGGCTGTCCAACTAAGCTACAAGTCTAAAACAATTCTAGTGTTAGCTGAAAGAACAAGAACAGCGTTGCTATTCGATCTGATACTTTCAGGCACACTATTTGCTTTTCGTGAAAGAAATGCGAGAAAAGGACCTTCAACAATAATTTGAGTAAACATAGTGCAAAGAAATAACAACATAATTTAGTTTTAGACAAAGCTTCGCAAGCTATATATACATTTGTATGTTTATATTTCCCTTTTAAGGTTGATGCTGATTTGGACGATATCATGCGTCCCAATCATGACTAATAATTTGTTATACCAAAATACAAAGGGTCAGGTTTCATAATCAGGCACTCGGGCAGCCATATATCTTTCATTTCCCTTACCAAGTTGCCAACTTAATAATGGTCAAAAAAAAAAAAAAAAAAAGAGAGTTGCCAACTTAATAACTTATAGGATGCGATTCTTTTGTATTTTAGCATTCTCAAAGATTAGTAGTGACAATTCAAGACGAAAGACTTGAGTTTTGACTACAATTTATAACAGAATTTGGTCACGCATAAAATTTAGACTCACGCATAAAATTTAATCTTCCTGAATTTAATATTTGTTGGGTCACTCTACTTAATGCCAATTAATTTTAAGTTAAAATCTCACATGATATCATAAAGGAAATTGATGAACAGAAGAAAATGAAGGAAAACGGAAGAAAGTGAAGGAAAACAAAGAGAGAAAACTTGATCAAATGAATTGTATATTTCTGAATCTAGATGATTCTTCATATCTTTCAATTATCGAGAACCTCTTTATATAGTTACAGCTCAGCATAGCTAACTACTTTGCATAACTAACTTCTGACTATAACTAACTTGTAACAACTGCATAACTAATTGATATTACTCGTCCCTTAATTCCAAGAGAGTCTAGAACAATACTTCTTATGTTCCCTTGATACGTCAATATATTTTTTACTTAATGCCAATTGATTTTAAGTTGAAATCTCACATGGTATCATAAAGGAAATTGATGAACAAAAGAAAATGAAGGAAAACAAAAGAAAGTGAAGGAAAACAAAGAGAGAAAACTTGATCAAATGAATTGTATATTTCTGAATCTAGATGATTCTTCATATCTTTCAATTATCGAGAACCTCTTTATATAGTTACAGCTCAGCATAGCTAACTACTTTGCATAACTAACTTCTGACTATAACTAACTTGTAACAACTGCATAACTAATTGAACTGGCACTGTACTCTAATACTGTCCCCTTAATTCCAAGAGGAGTCTAGAACAATACTTCTTATGTTCCCTTGAATCTCATCTCAAGTTGAAAGACCTGTGTGATCTTTTACTGTAAGTAAATTTCTCAAATGCTGAAATCAATTAGCAGCCAAAGGTTTTGTGAGCACATCAGCAATTTGATCTATGGAAGGTATGTGCCGAACATCAAGCTGCTTTTGAATAACCCTGTCTCTGACAAAAAATATATCTAGCTCCATGTGCTTTGTTCGAGAATGCAGAACAGGATTATGAGATAAGAGAACAATACTTTGGTTATCACAATACACTACTGGTGAGGATGAAAGAGGCACCTGAAGTTCTTTTAACAATGATTGAAGCCAAATGATTTCAGTAGCAGTGTGAGCAAGTGCTCTATATTCAGCCTCAGTGCTACTTCTAGCAACAACCTATTGCTTTCTAGACCACCATGAAATGAGATTAGGACTAAGGTAAATACATGACCCTGAGGTGGATTTCCTGTCATTAGGATCAGCTGTCCAATCTGCATCACAAAATCCATACAACACTAACTTTTTGGATGGCCTGGTATGAAGTCCATAGTGTAAGGTGTCGTTGAGATATCGTAAAATTCTTTTGACACTTTTCCAGTGTTCCTCCAAGGGTTGGCTCATGAATTGACATACTTTATTGACACTATATGAGATTTCTGATCTAGTAACAGTAGCATATTGTAATGCTCCCACTATTGACCTGTAAAGGGAAGCATCTTGCAAATAATCAGCACCATGTTTAGTAAGTTTCAAACCAGATTGTATAGGTGTTGAAATTCCTTTTGCTTTTAACATTTGAGCCTTTGTAAGAATATCCCGTATGTATTTCTGCTGAGAAAGATGAAGAGAGCCATCATTGATCCTAAGTACTTCAATACCAAGAAAATAAGTAAACGAACCAAGATTTTTCAAGGCAAAGGCAGAATTGAGATTGTATATCAAAGTTTGAATTCTGGATTGTGTGTTTCCAGTAGTTATAATATCATCAACATACACTAACACATATAAACAAGATGCTCCAACTGTTTAAACAAATAAAGATGGATCACATTTACTGGGAACAAAGCTAAGATGCTGTAATGTTGAACCAAGTTTCTCAAACCATGCCCTTGGAGCTTGTTTAAGTCCATATAGTGCCTTCTGTAGTTTGCAGACCAATTTACCATCACCAATTTCAAATCCTTGAGGTTGAGACATGTATACCTCTTTATGAAGCATGCCATTTAAAAATGCATTATTAACATCAATTTGACGAATTGCCATTGAGCCGTGAGCGCCAAAGTAAGAATTAACCTCACAGTTGCAGGTTTTACTATAGGGGAGAATGTTTCTGTGTAATCAAGACCTGGTTGTTAATGAAATCCTTTAGCAACAAGCCTTGCTTTGTACTTTTGGACTGAACCATCAGGATTTTCTTTAATCCTAAATACCCACTTGCAACCAATTATGTGCCTTTGTGGAGGCAGTGGAACAAGTTACCAAGTATTGTTGGCTAGTAATGCATTATATTCCTCTTCCATAGCTTTAAGCCACTTTGGATTTTGTAGAGCTTGTTTAACTAATGTAGGTTCAGTTTCTGTGTGGACAAGATAGGCTTTAGGTTTGAAAATACCAGATTTATCTCTAGTGATCATTGGATGACATGAATGAGTAGAAGGAAAGTGAGAGGAGGAAGGTACAGGTGCCATAGTAGATTTAGTATGTGAGTGATATTCAGATTCTGATGCAAAATTAGAATGAGACAAAGAATGTGATAGAGTTAGCTAAGAATATGGTAAAGGTAATTGATCAGATGTTGGGTGAGACAAAGAATATGATCGAGCAGAATGAGTAGAAGACGGAGTAGAAGGTAATATGTGATGAGAGGAAGACAGAATATGTGGAATTGAGGATATGGAAGACTGATGTGGAGATATGACATTAGAAGAAGAAAGAGTAACAACAGTAGCAAAAGGAAAATGTTTTTCGTTAAAGACCACATCTTTAGAAATAATAATTTTACCATCAGAAATCAAACATTTATATCCTTTATGAGATGAGGAGTAACCAAGAAAAGTGCACTGAGAGGTTTTGAAAGCAAACTTGTGCTTATTAAAAGGTCTGAGATATGGATAGCAAGCACATCCAAATATCCTTAGAAAAGAAAAATCAAGAACTTTCCCAAACAATTTTGTAAAAGGCACAGCAAAGGAAATAACAGAAGATGAAATTCTATTTATAAGAAAAACTGAAGTGAGAAAGGCATGATCCTAAAACTTAAGAGGTAGATGTGCTTTTTCTAAAAGAGTGAGACCTAATTCAGTAATATGCCTATGTTTCCTCTCAACTAGACCATTTTGATGATGAGTATGTGGACAAATGACCCTATGATTAATACCTTGTGAAGAAAGGTAAGTGGAAAATGGTCTATACTCACCACCTTAATCAGCTTGTAATGATTTTATTTGAGCATTAAACTGAACTGCAACCAGCTTTTGAAATTGAATAAAGGCCTACAAAGCCTCTGACTTCTTTTTAAGCAGAAAAATCCAAATAAACCTTGAGAAGACATCTACAAAGGCAACATAATAAGAAAAACCAGTGGAAGAAATGACTGGGGCTGGTCCCCACAAATCACTAACAACAAGAGCAAATGGTTGGTTATAAACTGTAGATGAAGGAAAGGAAGGTAGTTTGTGCATCTTACCAAAACAACATGCTTCACAGAAATTATTAAAAGAAATAGTTGGAGAAACCGAAATGTGTGACATATGTAAAACCTTTTTGAGAACAATCGAATGTGGATGACTAAGTCTACAATGTTATATATCTAAATCAGTATTATCAGAGACAACTTTAGAACTAGCTTTTTGAGCAGTAAAGGCTGAAGCAAAGAAATTATCAAAAGCAACAATAATAGAAGCAAGTTTATTGTCACATGAACCAGTAGCAGACTTACAATGATCAGAAACAACATTATTACAAGAAAGAACAGAATTACATGACTGAAGTTGCTGATCAGAAACAACATTATTACAAGAATGAACAGAATTACATGACTGAAGTTACTTATTAAGCCTCAAATATGGGCAAACAACAGAGTTACAAACACATTTGGACCTAAGAACATTATTTTGAGTATGACATCTCGAATCAAAACTGTTATTACAAATGGAGTGAAAAGCTGAACTAGTTTATAGATGAGTGAAAGGAAATATAGTGAAGCGGTATAGACCATCAGCACCAAGAAAGCCTTCCAGAAGGACCTCATGGTTGGCCTGCGATTTCACACAACAATAAGTGGGATGAAATTCAAAATAAACATGATTGTCTTTGGCAAATTTTTCTTACGCTGAGTAAATTCCTAGTGATGTCAGGTACATGCAATAATTGACACAAAGACAAAGAGACGGAAGCATTAAAAGGAGATGTAAGTAATGAGGAACCAATATGAGATATAGACAAACCTTGTCCATTCCCCATCAAAAGCTTCTCAGTACCAGTGAAGTCTTCCTTATGTAGTAAATTTTGAACCTCATTAGTAACATAAGTAGTAGCACCTGAATCAGAAACTAGAACACCAAAATCAAGAAATCATAGCATGAGGAAAACCGCTAAAGACATAAAATGATAAGGATGTGAAAATTGAGAAAAAGAGTCTTGGAAGAAGGTAAGGATGAGACAGCAGGATGAGGATAAGAGTAGGAAGTGGATGAGAATTGTGAAGATGAGTAAGGAAACACAGTGGAAGGTGGTTGGTGACTAGATGAACTAGCATGAGACATAGAGGGATAGAAGAACAATGAAGATGAAAAAGGATGATTAAATGGAGAGAAATAGGAAGGAACATATGAAGATGAAGCAGAAAACTGAGGTGGTGGTGGAAGATGTAAAGGAGCATGTAGAGGTTGACTTAGTGATGGAGAAAATTGAGAAGGATTTGGATTTGGATTTGGATTTGGTGGAAAACTATAGTTAAATCGATGATAACACACTGAAGCACTATGACTTGGTTTGCTACAAACTTGATATACAACTGAGGATCTAGCACCAAATTTGCCTCCACGACCTCTGGATTTGCCATTAACACCAAACCTGCCTCCTCTATAGAAACCACGATTATCAGAAGGATAAAAACTATGATACGGAGAGTCAAAATTCTGAGAACTTGAAGAACCAAATTGACCACTAAAACCAGGTAGTGGTGGTGTAGAATGAAAACCAAATTGACCACTAAATCCAGGTGGTGGTGGTGATGGAGAATGAAAAGTTTGAGAGGAATCTTTTTGAGATCCAACAGAAAACTAAGATTGCATCTTGTTTCTAATATAATTAACATGTGAAATATTTACAGAAAACGAATCAGGTACTGACTCTTTTACATGTTTCTCTAATCTAGCTTCTTGAACAAGCAACAGTGATTCAATCTCAACAAAGGAATAAAGTTCAATTCTACTTGAAACAGAAGTAACGAATGGATCATACTCCTCAGGCAAGCCATCTAGAATGATTTCAATATGTTCAGAAAGAGAAATAGGATTACCAATAGACATTAAAGCATCAATAAGAGCTTTGATTCGTAATAAGTATTCACCAATCGATCTAGATCCTTTCTTTGTATTGCGTAACTCAGAACAATACTGACGTGTTTGGGCTCAATTCTGAGAGTTGAAGTAATGATGAATCTGCTCCCATAGTTCATAGGATTTGATGCAGCTAACAAATCTGGTAAGCATTAATTTTGACAAAGAAGACAAAAGCCACGAAAGAAGGAGTTGATCTTGAGCTTCCCAATTAAGAAACAGAGAGCTAAGATTACCATATTGTGCATCCTCTTTAGTAGCAAACAGAGAAGGAGCTTCATGTGCATTATCAAGAAAGTGATGTAGTTTATGACCACGAATTGTTGCAAGGATTTGTTGTTTCCATAGCATGAAATTTTTATCATCCAATTTGATCAAGATTGGATGAGAAAAAGAAATTAGACCAGTGTTTGATGTTGATCGAGGTGCAGTATTTGCATGAGGATGAGGTGCAGCATTTGCGTGAGGATCATTTGAAGAGCTCATGATACCATAAAGGAAATTGATGAACAAAAGAAAATGAAGGAAAATAGAAGAAAGTGAAGGAAAACAAAGCGAGAAAAGTTGATCAAATGAATTGTATATTCTGAATCTAGATGATTCTTCATATCTTTCAATTACTGAGAACCTCTTTATATAGTTACAGCTCAACATAGCTAACTACTTTGCATAACTAACTTTTGACTATAACTAACTTGTAACAACTGCATAACTAACTGAACTGACACTATACTCTAATATATCAGAACTAAGATCCCACTTTATTTATTATCAATTGATTTTAGGTTGAAATCTCACCTATTTACTTTACAATGCGCTATTGAATTTTGAATGAGCAAGTATATTAACATGCTTAAAAAGTGGCGTTCAAAATAATAATAATAATAATAATAATAATAATAATAATAATAATAATAATAATAATAATAAAGCTTAAAAAGTGGCACGATGAAAGGATGAAAAAAGATTTAAAAATAAAAACAAAAACTGCCATTTAGGATTAGTAATATTTAGACCATTTAGTACTTTGTTTTGGTTTTGCAAGCCTATATATCCATAATTCGTGACTTTTGTCCTTTTTTTCAATAGAAATTATTTTAAATTATTTTTAAAAAAACATATACTTCTTTTAATTTGTGATATTCTATTTACTTGATAATAATATTATATATTAAATAAAAAGTCCTTAATGTACCAAAGAGAGTTTCCTTGTATATAAACTTAACTAACCTTTAACAGTGAAACAAGATTAACAGAATTTTAGTTTAATAAGACATTAATAAATTATAGTTGAGATTAACAAAGTAAGAAAAGTTTAATTTTAGTTTATTTCATTCTCTTTCAAATATAATAGTAATGCTAATATAATTCAATATTTATATTAATATCAATATAATTATTTTTCATTTGAATATTTGTGGATTATACGTAAAAAAATAAATAAATCATTTCTGTAAAATGTCAATTTTTATTGATAGTGCACAGGAAAATAAACCATAGTATAAATTAAAAGAAAAGGGCATTAGTTTCATTTTATCCCAAAAAAAAATCGTTTCAAGTAAGATTGTTAAGATGGGCTGGCCCATTGGATAGTTTGATAAAATAAGTGGATTAAGTCAAAAAACTTGATGTAAAAATGACTTTTGATCATACTCTAACCAACGCGATTTTGGGCGGGCCCGCAACATAGTTGATCAAGTCAATTTGTTGATTCGATATTCAATTATTTAATTAATATTTTTTATAATATGTAAATAATTTTATTTTTAATTTTTATTATAAATTAATATTTATGTAGCTCAAAAATAATTTTATTTAATATTTATTAGTATTTAAAATATACAAAAGAACAATATAATGATAAAATATGAAGACAAAAAATTTTAGTGTTAAAATATAAGAAAAAAAAAGATAATTTGGTCCAATGAGTGTTAGACCGCCTTGACCCAAATCACAGTTCTCATAAGACAGAATTAGACTAATAAGATGTTAGTTTGTAAAAGGTTTAACCTCGCTCAGTCCAAAATTTGACATTGCTCATTTTAACATCCCTAATTTTAAGATATCAAGGCTGGGGATTAATTTTTGAGCTAATTAATTCTATATATAAAAAGAGTCAATGCTAGAAACCAAAAAAAAAAAATCATGCAAATTGAAAACTATGAACTCGAGTTGTCTTTTATTTTGGATAAATTAATTAATATTAAAGCATACAAGACAAAGTAATTTTTTCTTTGTTTTGTAAAAGGAAATTTTAATAAGCAAGCAAAAAATAGGCTAATTAATGAAGATTAAAACAAAATCACATCAAGCAAATGAGACAAATGAATAGGTAGGCAATTGTATATACTTTATAGAAAAGAAGCAAATGATTTAGTGTGTGTTTGGATTTATCATGAAAAAATATTATTTTAATAATTAATTATATATATAATTGATTTTTTTATATAATTAATTTTTTATAATCCATTATAATAAAATTAATTTTGTATTTAAATATGTTAATTGAAAAATAATTTTAAGGTAATATATTTTATTTAAATGATATAAAAAATTATTTTTATATAGTAAAATATTGGTAAAGATTTCAAATTCTAATTATAATCAAAATGATTATAATCAAAATGCTCAAAAAATATGCTTTTCCGAAAAAAAAAATTCTAGTGTAAACAAAACAAACTATAAATTATAATCAAATTTATCAATATTTCCCAAATATCTCATGATATGTTAAAAACAACTTTTACGAAGAAAAAAGCTATTTTAGGAAAAAAATAATCTTTTTCAAATATATTCCTAGATTATTATAGATAAATCTGAAAGGGAAAGGGCTAATTAAATCGACAGAGATTAAGAGCATGTTTAACTTTGCTTGATTATTTAGGAAACTAGTTTTTTTCTCTCATAAAAGCTGTTTTTACCATTTGCCAACATGTTTGGATAGTTAGATTAAAAGTTGTTGATTAAATTTTTATACCAAAAACAGCTTTTTTCTAAAAGTTACAATTTGAGCATTTTGCTTATAAGCACTTATGATTATTTCACATTTATAAGAGATAAATATCATTTTACTCTCAACTACATAAATTTTTTATATTTTTTTTATAATAATTGAATACATAAAAATATATTTTTAATACAATTCAAATAAAATATATTATTTTAAAATTATTTTTTAATTAACATATTCAAATACAAAATTAATTTTATTATAATCAATTATAAAAAAATTAATTATACATATAATTAATTATTAAAATAATATTTTTCTTCATAATTAATCCAAACACATTCTAAAATATATAAACAGGTTATAGGTAGAGGATACAGGAAAATGTAAGAATTTGTAATGCATGGACATGGCGAGGCACGGAAGACTGAAGACAGATGCGGTGCTGTGATCGAGTGGGTGTGGAATTGCCAAGGGAGGGGGCCTACTCTCCACTCTCTTCCAGTTTAAATTTTATAGTGTACAGAGTCTACACCAAAAGTGAGAGTGACAAAGAAGTGGCGTGGCCTGAGGGGAGCATGCAAGCAGTGTAGCATGCTGGGATTCAAGGGGACAATGGTCCTTCTGAACCCTGTGACTGTGATGAGCGCCATCTTCATTTTGTCTTCCAGTTTCCCCCAATTTTTACACACACCAACACCACAATCTATCCATAACAATGAAAATAATGTTACCATATGATTAATTAATTAATGTTATTATATTTGCACCAAATAAAATTATTGTTATATTCTCTCTTCTTTCTTTTTTTCCTTTTTTCTTTTTTTCAATTTTTCATAATCCAATTAATCACTTTGTGACAAAAACTGTATCAGCTGACTTGGCTTTCTTCGGTCTCACTCGCTGCACTAGGGGTGAACACGGATCCGGGTCGACCCGATGACCCGACTAACCCGACTCAACCCAATATAAAATATTCAGGTTGGTTTGGGTCACCGGGTCAATTCGGGTAGAATCCGAATAACTCATCTACTTATTGGTTCGGGTGATGGGTTCAGTAAACCAACCCGATGACCTGACTACCCGAGTAAAACAACATCGTTTTGAGTATTTACTTACCTTCATTTGATTGTTTCTGCTTTTCTTACCCGAGTAAACCAACCACTCATTTCATTTTCTCAATTTCACTCTCCTTTCCCTTTCTCTCTGCAAAATTCTCAAATCCCCTAACCCTAAATGGCACGCCACCTCTGTTATTGCTCGATCTCAAGCTCTCTCTGGCTCTCAACCCTCTCTCACGTGTTGAACTACTTCGCCAATCCAGCCGTGGAAATCGAGAAGAAGCGTAAGTTAGTAGTGGACATTGCCATATTATCGAGCTTCCAGCCCCACACCCGCAACTTCCTCAACATCTTGGTGGACACGAAGATGATCGATCTCATCAAGGAGATAGCAAAGGGGTTCGAGTTCATGTATAACACGTTGACGGACACGGTGCTCGCGGTGGTGAGCTCGGTGCTGCAGTTGGAGTCGCAGCACTTGGCGCAAATAGCAAAGCAGGTGCAGAAGATCACAGGGGCCAAAAACGTGAGGATCAAGATCGTTCTTGACCCCAGTTTGGTGGCTAGTTTTACAATTAGGTTTGGGAATTCTGAATCTAAGTTTATTGACATGAGCGTCAAGAGGCAGCGAGGAAATTGTTGCTCAGCTTGATTTAGTTGATATCAAACTCACCGTATGAGTTCAGTGGAATAACTTGCTTTTTATGGTTCCATTTTATTTGGTTTATTATTATTATTATTATTATTATTATTATTATTATTATTATTATTATTATTAATTATTATTATTATTAATTTTGGGTTAAGTATATTTGTATGAACTTTGGCCATAGCTTATGGCTTTTGATTTTGGAAAATTGGGTTTGATTGTGTTTTTGAAGCAGTTTCTTCTAAGTGTGATTTTGGTCACTATTATTATTATTTTGATTTTGAAAATTTAGAACAACCCAATCTACCCGACGAGTAAAAACTCAAATAGGGGGTTGAAGCAAGATCACTAGAAATTTTTTCTTGAAACCGCTTGACCTACAATACTTTCAACCTAATTTTAGGCTTAGATTTTTTAAAAACCCAAACCAATGCTCAACCCGTTCAAGACCCATATCTACAACTTTCATGTTGAACACTTTTCCAAATCGGACTTTCCAATGAAAATTAACTACATTGGGTCATTTTATATGCACTGCCATTTTTTCACATTCCCCATATCCAACCAACAATCAGCATAATTATTATATAAAAAAAAATCAGCATAATTATTTGTTTCCTTTCTCTTACTCTCTATTTTCTTCATCAACATCCGCATGAAAGGTACGTGAAGAAATATTATGTATATATAACATCTCCATCTACATTTTTCTTTAGTCACCCATCCGATCCATCGGCATTCATATAAGCTTTTTTCTCTCTCTTTCTGGTCTTTCTGTCTCTTTTTCTTTTTTCTTTTTAAATTAAAATCAATATACAACAAAACAACTATAATATGCATTTTAAACGATTAATTCATGCTCTCAATGAATAACATTACAGTTTCAAGAAGTGATATATATATCATAGGAAATGTTGGCACTTGAAAGAGACAGAATATTTCTGAATATTATTTATTCTTAATAATAGTTTAATACTTTGATCAACAAAAAAAGTCAGTAAAAAGTTGGAGAGAAACAAACATGAGATAATATACAAAAGAGTTCCATAGAACTCATCTAAGAAAAGGCAAACTTTTCAAGTTTCATTTCTACTACCATGTTGAAAGAGAGTATAGAGAAAGACTTATATAGAAATTGTTATTGATTGTATTTTATATCTTATTAAATTGTACATGTATATTTTCATTATATAACTTATGTCATTATAATTTGTTTCTAGAATAATAAATTAGAAATAAATTTATCCTAATACAAGAATAAATGATTTCCTAATTAAATAAGGAAACAAATAATGAAATATAATAAATAAGAAATAAATCCTAAGAGATCATTTATGATACTGGTAAAATATTTCAAGATACAAAAAGATATTTTGAGATATTTTTATGATATTCCAACACTTAAGTTAAAGCTTCCTAAGCTTATATTTTCAACAATTAAATAATTTGATTGTGATAGTGACTAGGACGAAAGGAGACGATGATAAACTACTTTTGGGATGAAGATGGAGACGATGTTAGTGCATCCGGAACAAAGTCGGATCATTGTTTACCAAAACAAATAAAAGTCACCATCGGAATGATTATCGATGGGAAGAAAAATCACCACTAATATGATTCATCTTACCTTAAAGAAGTCACCACCAAAACGATCGTCGATGGGAAGAAAAAATCACCACTAGCATGATTCATCTATGGGAGAGAAGTCACCACTAATATGATTCATCCATGAAATGGAAGTCACCACCAAAATGATCGTCAGTGGGAAGAGAAACCATTGACATAATCCATTAGTGGGAAAAGAACGGCATGACAAATATTGGCATTGTAGATGTAGATTTATTCTCAAACTCACCCTCATGAGTTCAGCCAATAAACTTAAGCATTTTTTATAGAAAACCCATAAAGGCATAATTAAAATTAAAGAACATAGGAAACTATTACTCCCCCTAAATAACAAAACCTTAACGTCCTTTGGGTTAACTCGTTATTTGTATGAACGTCCCAAATCGAGACCTATTTTGGAGTCTTCGACCTTTTCCTTTTGGCCCCTCGACCTCCAAACCGTTTGATCTCCAAAACACCGTGTCGAGTATTATACCACCCAAGAACACAAATTGGGTCCTTACTAGTGTTCAAAGTCGATTTTGATTTTGGAAATTTTGAGAATCCCACAATAAAGATCCGGTTCTAAACCGATTGAATGGTGGATGGTTCGGTCCAATCAACAATGAAGGCTAATTGTAGTGAAAACAACATAGGCTCCAAAATCGCTATCCGATTTTTTTTTCTCTAAACCCAAAATGAAGGCTACTAGAATCACCCCTCTAAACCCAAAGCAATGAAGGTCAGGATCAAAGAATGAAGACTTTTAAAAACAACAGGACTTTCCAATCGAAAATTAACTACATTGAAAGAGTCATTTTATATATTTCTGAATATTATTTATTCTTCATAATAGTTTAATACTAATCAACAAAAAATCAGCAAAATTATTTGGAGAGAAACAAACATGAGATAATATATTTGTTCCATAGAACTCTTAGTCTCAAACTTTTCAAGGTGGATGATACATCCGATACCATATTGAAAGAGTAGTGATAGAAAATTACTTATATATAAAATCTCCATCTTGTATTTTATATCTTATTAAATCCGATCCATCGTATGATTTACATTATATAGCTTTTTGTCAATAACTACTTTTCTGGTAGAACTAAATTCTGAAATAAATTTATCCTTTTTTCTAAATTTTAATTAAATAAGGAAACAAATAATGAAATATAATAAATAAAATAAATCCATTTTAAGAGATCATTTATGATACTCTAAAATATTTCAAGATATAAAAAAGATATTTTGAGATATTTTTCTGATATTCCAACATTGGCCATTCCCTTATTAACAACTCTCAAAGGGGAAACCATGTATTTAGAAACATAAAAACCAATTGCACACTTCCACTAAGATCTTTATAGCCGTATTTGTCAAGATGGTGGATGTGATAAAACCTCTTGTGTATGTGTGAAATAATATATATTGAAAAATGAAAAACCATAATGCTCATATTGCTATCCTTATAAGCAAGCATTAAAACAAACTTTTAAGTGATGATCTCTATATAGTAGCATATTTCGGTTATTTTTGAAAGACATGTAAAGAGTAATATTACAGAGTAATACCATAGTTATTACCAAAGCATATTAGAAGTACATAATATGCTACGGAGAATTAAATATTGTTCCCTAATTTCAAAATAATTTCATCGAAAATAAATCAAGAGGAATTACAACCATTGGATAAAAAGCAAATAACTATAATAGCCACAATGACTTACTAACATTAAATGGTATATGATTTTTCTTTTTTCTAAATAGGTATAAAATATTTTGATAGTATCATATCCTAACCATCATCAAAAGAGTTCCTCAAGGTCCCATCTTTATGCATGATGTATGTGAAGGCATTCATAGAAGCAATCCCTTGGCAAACAAATCAATACCTTTACTTTCTCTCATCCTATGTCAATTAGTATTGAATTACCATACTAATACCAGCTCAATTATAACAACTACAACTAATTGTTTGTAAGCCCGTGAAAGATTAACATTTTTTAAAATGTGCATGGATACACATGTTGTACAAATATTGATAAGAAAATTCAGTTTTCAGTTTAACAATCCCACAAGTTACGCACCATCTTCTTTCTAAAAGAAGAGCTTTTATAACAAATAACATTTCATAATGACAATGGATTTTGCAAGAAGAGCTTCTATACAACATGTATGATTGAATTGAAACAGAATTCTTGTACTGTTCTCTACTAAAGCATCGCAAAAAGCTCTATTTGTGATGAAGTTATCCCTTAAAAAAAAAAAACAAACAAACAAAGAGAACAAAACTAAATGCTTTTTCACAAAGAATGAACAACTGGAAAATAAAATAGGGAAAGAAGGCATAAATATTAAGGAAAATACTATTTCCTACGAATGGAATTCGTGAAACGGTACACGAATCATTAAAACTAATACCATTTGAATGCCGTTTTAGCTGTTCGTTGTTTTTAGTGATTGGTTAAAAAGAAACAGTTAATACTTATTTTATATTATAAAGTTATTCTTGATTTTTTGCGAAAAATGAATTCATAGAAAATAGCAGTTCTCAAATATTAATGGGAAGGAAAGCATAAACATAAATAATTTTCCTTTTAGATTTTTAGAGTCAACCATATACAAAAAGAAAAATTGGAACACACCTAATTTCATAATAGGTGCCATGGTGAATTTTCAGGTTCCTATTCATTAAAAAATATTAACCTTCTTAAATCATTGAGAGGATAAGTCAGAAAAAACTAATTATAAAAAAATCAATAATTTCAACAAAAATGTAAGAATTTGCTTCAATCCGTAGAGAGAACTTCTAAGAGAGACTTATCTCAAGACTTTGAAATTAAGAAAACACCTATGAGTAGTTTTCCAATAATAAAAAAAAATTACAAAATTACAAAAAAGAAAAAAAAAGAATCTTGTCATAGACGATTCTAATCATATCGTTCATGTTAATAGTGGAACTTCTAATAAAACCCGAAAAGAAAACAACAACATGCTTCTACAAAAATAAAGGCTTGAGGCTTGAATCACCCGAATGTTCTTCATCAAATGGCAGTGGAAAAATCAACAAGTAGAGACCGGACGTAGATTTAAGCCATATATAGAATGGACATGTGGTGAACCTTCATCTTCCTCTCATGCCAAACAACTCTCTTCTCCATCGTCTCAAAATAAGAAAAGAGAAAAAATTAGTGAGAGAACAAAAGAAAACCTATCCCCATGCTAAACTATTGAAACAAACTTGATTAACTATTTCATGCAATTTTGAATTTTAAATTATAGTCTTTATTGATGGGCGAATTCCTAAATATTAAAGTTTGATTGACAAATGTATTGACGTTTAATTGATTTGATTGAATGTTTTGAAGCTAAATTAGTGGAACAGACTTGATTAACAATACAAACTGGTGCAATTTTGAATAAAATGATGCTTGTAATAATTTTACTAAAACAATTTTGAAATTTGAAAATCGTTTAACTTACTAATATATATTGCCTTGATTTCCAAAAAAGTCCTTCAAATATACAAAATAATAATAAATGTTAGACAATATGATTCAGAAAATATTATTCAATAAATATTAAAACAATAATAATGATTCGAATAAATAAAACTTATTCTTGTGTGAACGATGAAATTACGTGCAAAAAAAGAACTTGACCATATACAATAAATATCAAATTATCTACAACAACAGTATTTTGACCATGCACGATAAATACTAAATTTGATATAAATGCTAAATCAATAATAATAATTTCAATAAATACAACTTCTTCATGTGTTAGAAACTTTCTAATATTACACAATACAAAGAAAAAATATCATTTATCATATGGGGTCCAAGGTCAACCATGCCTAAAAGAAGCAATAAGAGAGTCAAGAGAGATTAAGTTTACTTCCTTATTCCTTACAACACTTAAAAAAAATGAAAATAACTATAAAGACTTCATAATAATAAAAATTCAAAATTTAAAAATGTAAACTCTACAATTGAATATAAGTAACATTATACATTAATTGTAGTAATTTTTTAGGACTATAACGGTGTAAATTTACAATTGAAGATAATGGTGCATCCTAAAAACTTGGAACAATTACTACAATTAAATAAAATTAAAAGAAAATGTTCTAAAAAATGAAATAAAAGAAAAAGCATGACAAATGCCTTAAATAGTCTTCTATTATTGGAAACTACAACTAATATATGTGACCGAATGAACAAAAATGTTGGAATAATTATATAGATTGATTATTGCCATATATTTATTCATGGACACGTTTTGTTTCCTAATTTTATTTAATATTTATTTTTATCATTAATTTAATATTGTCTATAATCAATAATAATTGATTTGTCCTTCATAATTAATTTGGTATATCTGAATATTTGATGTGTAAAGGGAATTAGTTTTGATTAATGAGTCAATTATAATTGTTAATGTTGGAATTGTGATGGCCAATCAATTAATAATAATTAATTAATCTATTATTTTAATTTATTTGTTTATAAATATTTGTATTTTTCAAATTTAAACTTTCAAAAATCTTAGTATTAATAGAAAGTATTAGAAAATGGAGGGAATTAGAATGACTTAAAATGTGACAAGTGACATAAGTTTTCCTAATAAAAAGCTTCAATTGTATTTTATTATAGATATAGATTATAAATATAGATTACACAATGGGATGTATGCTTTTATCAATACTACATTCTAATTTTCTTCCTTACATCATTATTTAAGACTTACAAAAGGGGTTGAAAAGCAAGTGTTGTAGTTACATGCTTAGGTCTAGCGGATATGTCTAGTAAACTCAAACAGACAAAACAATATGAATCGTAGTTAGGAATTAGTTATTACTACAACTTCAAATCACGGAGGAGAA
This sequence comes from Ormosia semicastrata, assembly GCA_029884595.1. Lineage (NCBI taxonomy): Eukaryota > Viridiplantae > Streptophyta > Magnoliopsida > Fabales > Fabaceae > Ormosia > Ormosia semicastrata. The sequence continues at coordinate 5,703,400 of JAQQTO010000046.1, read as the reverse complement.
AAAGGGATTGTTATTTTGTGTGAAGTTGTCATAAAAGAGATGAGTAAGAACTAGTAGAGTCAAACTGTAAGCGTGACGCCTTAATAAGTTAATGTTACTATTTTGATTATGATGGGTGAATGGATCAATTACAAGCGGATGTGGGCAGCTAGCGGTTTGACCAGGCGGGGCAGGCTTGCAAATTCGCATTGCTCTCTACCTATTAATTAGTCTTATTGTATATGTGAATGCCATCATTCAAAAGCTACTCATTCTCAGGATCTATAAAACAAGTTTTATAGAGTGTAACAAAGTTGAAATTAAGCATGCTTGCTAGCTTGCTATTCCACTTATCTCCAATCTCATTGCCTCAACTCAATCACACTCTTTATTTGTTATTTGTTACCACCGCTCTAAGCCTTTTCATTTCCTTTCACTGGCCTAAAATTCATTGCCTTTTTTCGTTTTCTAATTTTCTCAACTCTTTTTAGTCTGTCTGAAGTCCAGACTGTTTTTTGTTTTTGGCACAACACTTTAGAGCCGAAAAGGCCCAAAGCAACAAAAGGGATGAGCCGATTTATTTGGTATTTGGTAATAAAAACGGCCCACCCAACAAGCTTTACCTGGCTTAGCCGATAATTAAAGCGAAGCCAACAAGTAGGTACTTTCTAACAATTTTGCGAGACATTCTCTTTTGCATCTGTCAAAGCTAAATACTGTTTAAGCCTCCGTGGGAAATAAAACTCAACGACCCAGCTAGATTTACAAGGAGAAGTCCATAAATGGAGCAAAGCCCAAGGACCGAGGTCCACTTTCTCTGGACTGCAGTGATTAATCCTCCAACACGGCTGTGGGTCAACTTTGACCTAAGTCCACCATTAGTAGCTCTAGTCGTTATCAGATATTTATATGCAGTATATGCATGCAAAGCAAAACGTATTTTTGGATTGAATTAAAGAAAGGTGGTTGCTATGCTACAACCAAAAAGTGTATGTCATCAATGACATTTCACATTTTTTTAATATTATTTTAACATATAAATAAATAAATTTAAGTCATCAATTTATGTAATAAGAATATTTTGTAAATTTTTATTTGTTAAATTCTTTTTAATGGTTATTTTGTAAATTTATAAAAAATAAAACATATTAAGTGGTAGTAATTGAAATTACCATTGTTGTGCTGAACTACTCGATGCAAATTTGTAAAATTCTCCCCTTAATCAAACATTATTCCAAATATAGATGTGTATATTGCATTACATCAGATAATTAATTTAGAAGTTCACATCAATAGAAGCACAGGTTGTTTGAACTTTGAACATTCACAATTCACAACTATATGTTCCTTTTTCTTTAATCCAAGTCCTATGGTCCATTTTTAGCATTATCATATTCTTAATACCAAGACCCTCAACTTGAGTGAAACAAAATTGAGTATCACACAAATGAAAATTTGTGGCTAAAGCCTAAACCAAGTCCAGATTAATCAATTTTGAGAGCAAAAAACAAAATTGCTTCATGATCATGCTCAAACTGGTTGAATTGAATCATCATTTTATTTTATTTTTGTTCTTCTTCGTATAAATATTATGTTGTATCTACATATTGATGCTTTATTACCGATTAGGCATCAATTGCAATGACTCGATGCTAAGTCTAAATGAGATAGATGCAGAACTGCATCATCATTCTCAGCTTATGATGAACAACTATGTGCCTGTGTTTCTGGGGTCTGGGTTGTGCCGTCCGTACATGTGTGTGAATTTGGATATTGGTATGGCATGAACAAATATTTGGTTGAATGAATTTTGATGTTGCAATTGTGCAGCTTATATCCAATGACAAATTTAAAAGCGTGGAGCACCGTGTGCTGGCAAGCCATAGAGGGCCTAGAGTATCAGTGGCTTGCTTTTTCACTCTTCATCTCTATCTAACAAGAAGACTGTATGGCTCCATCAAGGAATTATTGTAAAAAAAAAACCCTCCAGTGTATAGGGAAACATCGCTGCAAGATTTCATTGTTTACTATGATAACAAGGGACTCGATGAGAATTCTGCTCTTACTCATTTTGTAAAATTTCAATGACTAGTTTTGTTAATCAACCGTTAATTTACTATGATAACAATAGATAATTTCAATGACAACCACCTAATATGTTTTATTTTTTACAAATTTACAAAACAATCCTTAAGGAGAATCCAATAAATAAAAATTTACAAAATATCTATATTATATGAATTGATTACTTTAATTTATTTGTTTATGTGTTAAAATAATATTATAAAAATGTGAGATATCATTGATAGCACACATTTTTTTGTTGCACCTGTGCAACCACCATACTTTGCTACTCTACCGGACAGACGTTGAGAAACGCATCATGGAGGTTCTGATTTGCATAAAATCTAATCGAGCAATTAGGGCAATAACATGTTGATATTATATAGTAAGTGATCTAACGTTGGTTCGCCAATCAGTTTATGGGGGGATTTGGAGCAGTGTTGGGATCCTTTAATTGTCATCAGCATTGTCGCCCATAATTGACCTTGCGGCTATCTCCATCTTTGGGCAGCTTATGCGTATCGCTTTTATAGTCAGCTTCTGTTGTGGGGCATATATCAAAAACACCCCATACTGAAAATGCTAAAAAGTATTATTAATATATCTAAATGTATATATGTTTATTGAGCTAGAAAGAAGATGAAGAGTTGGGGGTTGGTGAAATATTATTCTCGATTGCATTGCATCTAACCCCATGTGAGGCCTTCTTGTTTAATATCAAGAACCAGGAGAATGACAAAAGTCTCCCGTAGAATCCGGGCATTCGAGCATGACTTGTAGTCTATGTACTACAAAGAGCATCAACCGTCAAATCAGCTCTGCTTTTTTTTTGGTCAAAGCTCTCTTTGTTTTTCATTCATATTCCCTCTCTGGCTATAAAGAGCCCTCTTCTACTCGTGTAAAGGCCTTGTCAATTCCGAATCTTTGTTTGGTTCAAGTGTTCAACTGTCATTCTCACTCGTTCAATTTCGATTGGCTACATTTGAAGCCCAATCCGGCCCACAGTTAAATAGCTTTGTTTTTGGTACAGGAGATTACTAAATATCTAGTATTACATAAAAAAAAAATTACTAAAGAGATTGATTTTAACCTCAGTATAGGGGCGATTAAAACAAGTTTAAAACACATATGAGTGATCAGGGAATTCTCCTTTGTTATTAAGTGGAGTTAATCTTCATCATTAAATTTTATATAAATGATTAATATTAAAATATAAATATATATGATCTTTTTAAATAATTATATGATATATAAATAACTTTTAATTTTAACTATTTATGTATGATTATATAGTCAAAATTTATTTCTCTCATCCTCTCACAATAAATTTTTTTTACTAAATATGCCTCTTTTATATATATATAACAAATTTAATTTACTCTTTTTAGACACGCGGTAGGCTATAAATTTGTATTATTTAAAGTTATCAGCTGAATTTAAGCAAACAAAAAGAAAAATCAAAGAAAAGAAGGAATAGGCAATTTCCTCTGAAATGGTTTGTTGGCGTAGTTGTTAATGCATACCTATCAATTTCAATCATTTGATGTAATTAAAAATTTTAAGAAAAATTATCTCGTAATAAATTTGTCTAATAATTTTTTTTAGGGTTCTAACGAGTACTAATGAATACTCTTTATTTAATACTCTTAGTCACAAGAAATGTCTAAGGATTAGTTTCATAATAATATCTATGGAAATAATACCTGGTTAAAGAAAAAATATTTTTATTTTTAAAAAATGTATTAAATACCTTTTGAATTTTTAATATAATAAATATTTTAATTTTCATTTAATACTTTATACTTTTGTTTCTTCGAATTAGTGCCCTTAGAGAGTACTTACGAGCAATTTTCTTAATTACATGTATTTTATTTTTTTAAAGTATTGAATACTTTTATAATTACAAAAATATTAAGAAAACAATAATGTTACATACACATATTTATATACACATCATTTCATTTCATATCCCAACAATTTTAATTATCTAATTACAATTGGGTTTATTCCATTTTTTATACACCTACACTCTGATTTTACCACATATATCTTATATGAGGAATGTTTTTCTAAGTGATGTGTAATAAACATTATTCTTAAAAAAATTGATAGAAGAATAGAGCATTGCTTAAAATTTTAAAAAGTTATTGAATATGAATAGGAAGATGTGACAAAGTGGATCAACCCGCTCAGCCCCGACCTGACCCGCAGCGAGTTGACAAAAAACAGGGCAGGGTTAATTGACACGTTCTTAGAATATGGGTTAGAAGTGTCAACCCACTCCATTTTGTGGTGGGTTGGCAAGTCAACCTATCTAAAAGTTTAAAAAAAATAATGAGTTGAAATATTAGATGAATTCACCCATCAAAAAATGAATAAAAAAAACGTGTTAGGTAGGTCAACTCGTGAATTGGTCTGCTATTGACTTGCCTAACCTATTACAAAAGATTAAAAAATAATAAAAAAAGAAATTAACTTGACAAGTCAACCTACTCTATCTCGTCTCAACTCACGAATTATGCAAAAATGATTAAAATAACTCGTTTTAAAAAATAGGTTGTAAAATATAACTAAACTCAACATTTTTAGTAAGTTAAATGGATCAACTTGCTAGATCCGACCCATTTTTCTATCTCTATGATTAGGGGGTAATTAATAATTATTTATTAATTAAGGGCCGCATTCCAACCACCAAAATTTGCCACACAAGGATAATTTTTCATTTAAAAAATAAACAGTGTTTTTTTAATAAGTGTGAGTACTTGTTAAAAAATTTAAAATAAAAAATTTTACATAAAAAATATGTATTTTCAATTTTTAATATATTAAATATTTTATTTTTTATAAAAAAAATATTTTAAATATTTAACATATGTTTTTATGACCGTATTTAGCAAAATTAAAAGACATAACTCTTCGTAACTACTATTGCCTAGTGAAGTCTCCTCTTTGCATCATAATGTCTGTAAACTTGGTCAACCATGACGAATTCACGTCAAAAGACAACGATGAATTATACCTTGTCATTTTATACTTGATTTCATCATTGGAGAGAGTAGAGAGAATGCAATTAGAAAATTGGAGGTAGTTGGATAGCTAGCATTAACGAACGTTATAAACATAATAGAATGTCACTTCAAAGAGCAATTGCGGAAAAGGAATTTCAAGTACCGCAACAAACCTAAAAAATAGTTCACAAAGAGGATGAAGGTCAAATATATACAATGTGTTGTGACATAGTGAACCTATTGCTCTTTTCTTCTCATATTGAAATTAATTGATATGCATAAGAAAACAATAAATTTACTCTTCATGAAAAAAAAAAATTATCGGTTAACTAATAAATTCGGGTATTGGAATTGTGAGATAAAGCATACCATACCCAATTCGCAAACTCAGTAAGACAGTGTTGACGTGTTTTTGTTTTTTTGGTCAACAGTGTTGACATGTTTGAGTTATATGCTTTTTGTAATTACAACTGTAACATCCCAAGACTGTCTACAGGATTGATGAGTATCTTCACAAATTAACATGAGTTTTTTCAGCTTATTTTTGTCTTCACTCACATACATCTTAGACAACTTTTCAGAAGGTTACCCGTCTCACAAGTGCTCCAAATCAAGTACGTTTAACTATGAAATATTTATGTTTTTGACTCTCGAAAAGAATATGCATCTTGTTGATATGAGTGGTGCTAATTAATTCCTTTAAGTTATCATCAACTATGCAGTCTCATACCTGTACAGTCTCTGGATCCCTCTCATTCCGGTGTGTATTCAGTTTATTCATGTGTTCCTTCGCCTAGAAGCCTGCCAGGAGCCGCTCCTTGTCCGTGCTTTATCTTTTGCACCAATGACCACTCCCCGCCCTCGTCGACCCTGTGTGTCACATACCCACCAGCTTCCGCATGGTTCGTCCCCGAACCACATCGTACTGGGAGAGGTCCCGCTCTGATACCATTTGTAACATCCTAAGACTGCCTGCAGAATCGATGAGTGTTCCTACAAATCAACACGGGTCTTTTCAGTGTGTTTTTGTTCTCACTCACACGCATCCTAGGAAACTTCCCAAGAGGTCACTCATCTCATAAGTGTTCCAAGTTAAGCACAATTAACTATAGAGTACTTATGTTCTTGACTCTCGAAAAGAAGATGCATCTTGTTGATATGGGTAGTGCTAATCAATTCTTTTAAGTCATCCTCAACTATGCAGTCTCATACCTGCACAGTCTCTGAATCTCTCGTGTGTATTCAGTTCATTCATGTGTCCTTCCGTCTAGAAGCTTGCCAAGAACCGCTCATTGTCCGTGCTTCATCTTTTACACCGATGACTACTCTCGACCCTCGTTGGCCCCGGGTATCACAACAACTATACTGGTAAAGCTGCTAATTGAAAGAGAGTGACGAAGAGGGTGTAAGGTGAGAAAATGGAAGACAAGGTCGGAATGGCGTTGGATATAAAGTGGAATTTTGAGGAAGGAAGGGAAGCAAGCGTCAAGCGTGGATGTCAATGTCTGGTAAGAAGTACTGTTAAGTAATTAAATCAACAAATAAAAGGTTTGTACAAAAAAAAAACAGAAAAACAAAATAAAAAATTAACAAATAAAAGGCACTCCTTTAGGTACGGAAATTTTGTTTGGATTATTTGGTGGGTGCAGCAGCCTGCATTCACTCAAAAAGGTAGTAGCTAGATAAGAAAACTAATGTGTATGATTATGAGCTCCATTGCCAGCCAATCAAATTGGTTTGGGGGATTCCCTTAGATGATGATGATGATTGACGGATCCATATACAGAGCTCCCAGGCCATGGCCATGTGAACTAACATATATAATTGTTAGTTGTTATTTAATGGGTGGATTCTTTGCTGTAAGAAACCGTTGCATGTTTCTTCTTTTGAACAAAAAAGATAAAAAAGAAGAAGCAAAGAACAATTAGATGTTACCAGCTCCTATGGGAGCAACTGCATGTATCTATACTCTGTTTTTCTCTTATTGCTTGCGGCAAAAGCTTATTTGGGGTCGTTGAAGTATACATTGAATCCAAGTCTATGCACCCACACAATTTTCTCCTAAATAACTTATTATTTGTTATTTGGTACAAAGTATAAACTAATTTATTACATCAATACAATTAAGTGAATAATCCATAGAAGCTATCCTAATTAGCTTAATGTTTTTTTTTTTTACTTACACATGTAAAAAATTGTTTAGATGTATAATTAAAATAAAAAACTAACAATGATTACAAATGATTATTTAGGGCAGTTATTACTTTAATATTTGAATTAAGTTTTTAATAATCGCTTTGTATGATTATTAGGTTCTTAATCATGACAAACATGTCAAACATTTTTTTTAAATATAAGCTTTAGTGCCTTTCAAATGCCATTAATTTGATAATCTCTTGCGCTCTTAAGAATTATTTCTATTTCCCCATTTAAGTACTATTCCACTGGCATACCAAAACATTAAAAAAGTACTATGCACTGAATTTAATTAGTGGGTTATCAAAATTAATAATTGGAAGGTTTCTACTTTATAGGCCCCTCGAGGCCTCCCTTCCACCTCGCTCTGTATTATTTATACAGGAGTTGACCCATAATTTAATTCCTCTAATTAGAGTTCATTTTGCGATCACAAAGCTGCTGCAAGCCTGCAAAATGTGTCAACCGCCAATATGATGAGCTGCTGGTCGTAGAGCTAGTTTCGTATTCGTGTTAAATATGCATGCACCTAAGCTCTAATAATCACATTGATCATAGTATTTTGTGTTCATGGGTTTAATTAAAACAAAAAAATATTTATAGATAACGCAAGTGTGAACTCGTGTTCGCAACCTCTTCCTTCCTCTAGAGTAGTACTAATATGTCAATACCTAAGGAAAGAAATAATAGGCATGAGCTGTCATTAAAGGAAAAATCAGATATGCTTTATTACTGAAATCCTTCCTTTCAAGGGTCAATCGTGATATTAGCCATAGAATGAGAATAGCCTAGGATAGTCTCCTAAATTTACTCTTTTTACATATTATATATATGTGTATGTATTAGCAAAAATAAATAATAGAAAAGTATTCTTTTTGAACATGGTATCGAAACAGAGATCCTAGGGTTTCTGCTTTGCTCCTGTCGACTTTTGCCTTGGCTATAAAAAAAAACCATGTCCGAATCAGATGATGAAGTGCAGTCTAGTAGTAACAAGAATGGAGCAGATAATGACGTGCAGTCCATCCTAGAAGACTTGACAACAAGGATGACACAAGTCCTTACTCAAAACTAGATCCAGACCCACACCCCAAATGTCGACTCTTCCGCAGCACAGATCGGCATAAAGTTGGACGACACCAAGTATGCACTATGGTCTCAAATTGTTGAGATGTATATCTCTGGCAAAGATAAGTTGGGATATATTAATGGAGACCTTCCACAACCTTCATCAGCAGACCTAAGTTTTCAAAAATGGAGAATTGAAAATGCAATTGTGAAGGGGTGGCTGATCAATTCCATGGACATATCTCTGATTAGCAATTTCATTCGCTTTCCAACTACAAAAATGCTATGGGATTCTATTGCTATAACTTATTTTGATGGTACTGACACTTCTCAAGTATATGATTTGAAGAGGCGGGTGACTAAAATAAAGCAGGTTGGAGGATCCATCGAAAAATATTACAGTGATCTTCAAGGCTTGTGGAGAGAAATTGATTTCCGCCGTCCTAACCCAATGGAGTGTCCCGTTGATATACAAAAATATAACTCAATCAACCAGGAAGATCGAGTGTATGTCTTCCTTAATGGATTAGATGATCGACTAGATAAAATCTGGAGTGATGTACTATAGCTATGACCTTTTCCTACTGTTGAACAAGCCTATGCTCATGTACGAAGGGAAGATATTAGACAGACAGTAATGATAACAGGAGTAGAGAACAATACTGGTGCTGTCATGGCCTCTAGAGGAATCAAGATTGGAAAACAACCATCACCATCACTTCAAATGTCTTTGTCCATTGAAGGCAAAAAGTTGAGTGTCTCTTCTAAGACCAAGGTACCATCAGAAGGTGGAGGATGCACTCATTGTGGAAAGTTGAAACATACTCATGAAACTTGTTTCAAGATACATGGGTACCCAGAATGGTGGAATGAATTCAAAGCAAGGAAGCAACGTGAAGCTAATGGAGGGTCAAGTCGAGCTGCTCTAGTGAATGCAGAACCTCAGTTATCTTTCATGCCACAAGTAGAACCTTCAAACACTGAAAATACACATAATCAACAAGGTAACTGTGGTTATGCATTACTTAGTTCTAAGTAGGGTAATGATAGTGGATGGATAATTGACTCGGGAGCAATGGACCACATGACTTTTGATCCCAGTGAATTTATCAAAATCACTCAACCAAGGCGGACTATCGTTGCTAATGCTAATGGGGTTACATATTGATACGCGTAAAATACACTAAGAGCAAGTGCACTCTATCGTCAAGTAATATAGGACTTGAGTCCCAGTTATCGATCCCACGAGGAATAATTGATAATTATTAGATTCGCTAAACTCTTTATTATTTAGACAATCGAAAGTGTATGAAAAAATTCAAGTTAAAATCAAAATAACAAATAAAGAAAAACAATGAACAATTAAACAAAGAAAAGATAATCAATGAAAGAGAGACTAGGGCACAAGGTTCACTTGAATCCAATTATTCAAATTTTCTTTCAATTATGATCAAGGTAATTCTTTTGCCAATATTCTCTTATTTGCTATTGAATCCCAATGGTCATGGTTGAAACAATATTCTAGACTAATTTAATTCACCTAATTGGTTATTTAGTTGAATTAATTAGGAATGCATTAAGCTTTAATTCAAGAGATGAACTAACATACCTATCAATTCCATTAGTAGGAAAAATTGATGTTTGGTCATTCACCAATCTAATCCTAGGCTTACCATATAGATTCATTCATTGAATGCGGATGGTCACCGGTCAAACAATGAATTAACACATGCCAAAAGTGATCAAATTCTGACAAGAATACAAGTAATATGATAAACCCAAAAAGAAATTATCATAATCAAATTAGAAATCAAACCCAAATAATTAACAAAACAAGATCCTCTATAGCCCTAGCTATGGGTTTATCTACTTATGTTCAATATAAACAAACTCATATCAAAATACAAACCCATGGAAAGAAAACCCAAAGAAAAAAGAAAATTAAAAAGAAAGAGAAATCAAAACTCCTTTAATAGAGATTATGATCTTCAAACCTTCAAGAATCCTCCTTTGAAGCCGTCCTCCAAGGTCTGCTACCGCAAAACAACTCTCAGGATTAGGGATTTTCTGTGTAATGTGCTCAATGTGTTGAATTTGGTGTAACTTTCCTATTATATTGAAATTCACGTCTGCTGTTACGCTCTCAGCGCTTAGGCGCTCAGTTCTGAGCGCTCAAGCGCTCAGCCACTTAAGTCAATACGCGCGCTGCTACACGTTGCGCGCTCAGGCGCTAAGACACTAAATCATCGTTGCTGTATACGTTTTGGGTGCTCAGGTGCTCCAACACCAGCGCTCAAGCACTGGTTACCTAATGAAATTTCCTCTTTTTCTTGCTTCTTTGCACATTCGATCTTCTCCCCATACAATTACCTGACAAAAACACACAAAATACTTAATAAAAACATAATTAAAAATTACTAAAAATATAACAAAACTAATAAACAAAATTCAATAAATAAATAAAAAGAATATGAAAAATCAAGGAATTGAACCGTAAAAATATGATATGTTAACAGTTCATCACATATCCAGTCACAGGGGCTGGAACTGTTTCTTTATCTCCCTCACTTTCTCTATCTAATACTTTACTTATTCCATCACTCCTAAATAAATTGATATCTGTAAGCCAAGTCACTGAAGAGTTAAATTGTGTTGCACTAATTTATCCTACCTTTTGCTTTCTTCAGGATATTCTCATCAAGGAGATCATTGGGCGTGGTACCAAGATAGGGGGGTTGTATTACATGGATGATTTCAGTCCTGGCAGAGCTAATAATATGCAGCATACAACCAGTGTTAAGGAAAGGCAAATCTGGCTATGGCATCATCGTTTGGGGCATCCGTCATTTAGTTATATGAAACTTTTATTCCCTGATTTATTTTCACATTTACATGATACAGATCTAAAATGTGATACTTGTATCTTATCCAAAAGTCATCGTGTATCTTATCCAATGAGCTTGAATAAAAGTAATATTCTATTTGCACTCATTCACTCTGATGTTTGGGAGCCTTCCCCTGTAGCCACTTTTTTTGGTGTTCGTTGGTTTGTGATATTTGTAGATGATTGCACTCAAATGACTTGGCTTTACATGTTGCAACATAAAGATGATGTCTTTAGTGTTTTTTAATCATTTCATGCAATGATTCAAACACAATTTTCAACTAAAATTCAGATTCTTCGTTCTGACAATGGTGGAGAATATGTCAACAAGGAGTTTCAAGCTTATTTCCAACTTTATGGGCTTATCCATGAAACTTCTTGTGCTCAAACACCACAACAAAATAGGGTTGCAGAATGGAAGCATAGACATATCCTAGAAACAGCCCGTGCTCTCTTGATTGGTGCTCATATGCCTCGTAGTTACTGGACTGATGCAATAGTTACAGCGGTGCATTTGATAAATCGTATGCCTTCCAAACCACTGAATTTTAAGACTCCAATTCAAGCCTTTTCTGAGCATGTTCCATTACCTACAGTTTTGATGATCCCTCCAAGAGTCTTTGGATGTGTTGTCTTTGTCCATCTCCACAAAAATCAGCGCACTAAGCTTGATCCGTGTGCTGTTCGATGTGTTTTCTTGGGATATGGCCCCCACAAGAAGGGATATCGTTGTTACAATCCTACAACAAAACGAACCTACATCACTATGGATGTTACTTTTGTGGAATCTGAATATTTTTTTCCTTGCCAGTATCCAATTCTTCTCTTCAGGGGGAGACATAAGATGAAGAGCATAATTGGCTAAATCTGCCACCATTTGAAGTTGGCCCTATAAGTGAAGAAATGAGGACAGATGTAGATGTGCTACCATCTGATAAAGAGCAGAAAAAAGGAAATGATTCTAATACTATACAGATAACTGAAACTGAACTTGAAGATGAGCCAAATCACGAAGCCCCTTGCTCCTTAGTACCCGAAGATCCGTCTCTTGAGAATATTCCTGAGGTAAGCATTCCTACTACAATTTCCTCCTTTAATAATTTAGATACTTTTGCTGGCTAGAACTTACCTTTCAGACATAATCGTGGTAAACCAACACAAAGGTACTCTCCAGATTATGACAAACAGGGGTCGAGATATCCAATTGCAAATTATATCTTCTCAAAGATTATCAGAACCTCTTAAAGCATTTGTGCATACTTTGTCCTCTTGTCATGTTCCTAGTGGAATACAAGAAGCCTTAACAGATCCAAAGTGGGTACAAGCTATTAAAGAGGAAATGGATGCCTTACAGAAGAATAAAACATGGACTCTAGTTTCATTACCAAATGGAAAAAAGACAGTAGGGTGTAAATGGGTTTTCTCTATCAAACACAAAGCCGATGGATCCATTGAACGATACAAGGCAAGACTTATGGCAAAAGGGTACACCCAAACATATGGCATAGATTATTAAGAAACTTTCTCACCAGTGGCAAAACTAAATATTGTTCGAGTTCTGTTATCATTGGCAGCAAATTTAGATTGGCCTTTACATCAATTTGACGTAAAAAACGCCTTCCTTCATAGAGATCTCGAAGAAGAAGCCTACATGGACATTCCACCAAAGTACAATACAATTGCAAAAGCTGAAGTTGTGAGTAAGTTACAGTGAGCATTATATGGACTAAAACAATCACCCCATGCATGGTTTGGTCGTTTTAGTTTAGCTATGAGAAAATATGGTTTTCAACAGAGTAATTCAGATCATACTCTATTTCTGAAGCACCGATTGGGAAAGGTAACAGCTCTAATAATATATGTTGATAACATGATCATTACAGGAGATGATATGGAGGAAATCTCAAGACTCCAAGAACAATTGGCAATTGAATTTGAGATGAAGAATCTTGGAGGACTTAAATATTTTTTGGGCATTTAAGTAGCTAGAACAAAACAAGATATATTTCTTTCTCAAAGAAGATATGTGCTAGATTTGTTATCTGAAGTTGGATTGTTTGATTGTAAACCTGTAGACACTCCAATTGTTCAAAATCATAACCTTGGAAAGTGTACAACTCAGGTTCCAACTAATAAAGAAAGATATCAAAGACTAGTAGGCAAGCTAATTTACTTATCTCATACTCGCCCAGATATTGCTTATGCGGTGAGCATAGTAAGTCAATTTATGCATTGTCCTAGTGAAGACCACATGGATGCAGTTATTCGGATTCTTCGTTATTTGAAGTCCTCTCCTGGGAAAGGGCTTATGTTTTCTAAGAATAATCATCTAAATATTAATGGTTATACAGATGCAGATTGGGCAGGTGATACTTATGACAAGAAAACCACATAAGGTTACTTCACCTTTGTAGGAGGCAGTCTAGTCTCATGGAGGAGTAAGAAACAAAAGGTAGTGGCACTATCAAGTGCTGAAGCTGAGTTTAGAGGAATGTCCAAAGGTCTTTATGAATTACTTTGGCTTTGGAGATTGGTAACTGAAATTGGCTTTCCTCCTTATGTTGAAATGAATCTGTTTTGTGATAACAAGGCTACTATTGATATCTCCCACAACCCAGTGCAGCACGATCGTACTAAACACGTGGAGGTGGATCGACATTTCATCAAACAAAATCTTGAAACCAAAATAATTCGATTTCCTTTTGTTAAATTTGAAAATCAGTTAGCAGACATACTTATAAAGGCAGTCTCTAGCAAAACATTCCATAGCTCACTTAGCAAGTTGGGCATTAGCGATATCTATGCACCAACTTGAGGGGGAGTGTCGGTGTGAGCTGTCAATCAAGGAAGGAAGGAAAGAAATAATAGGCATGAATTGTCATTAAAGGAAAAATCATATATGCTTTATTACTGAAATCCCTCCTTCCAAAGGTCAATCTTGATATTAGCCATAGAATGAGAATAGCCTAGAATAGTCTCCTAAATTTACTCTTTGTACAGATTATATATATGTGTATGTATTTGCAAAAATAAATAACAGAAAAGTATTCTTTTTGAACAAATACCATTCTGTTAAATCCACATATTTTAATTCCTTTTCTACAGCTATTGTTTCACGGAGCTAGCCCAGAAGCGCTATTTTGATAATGACAATATATTTGGTTGAAACATATATATGAGAAAGAAAAAGAAAAGGGTTTGGATCCTCACCAATGTTAAATAGAGGTAGATACAATTTTTATCATATAATGACCTATGATAAGTGGTTATATAATCTATTAATTATATTAAGAATAAATTGTGTTTTTAGGATTCTCTCCTATTATTCTACAACAAAGAGAATGTTGATCATAAGAAAATTATTATTTTTGTCTTTCAACTACGGTTTCAAATTTGTACGTTATTCATACTTGTTGGTTGTAAATCAACATGTTTTTATTTTCAGAGTTCCTTGGAAGCAACATATAATAAGAGATAATTTATCTTCATAAATTTTATCCGTCCTCTTTGAATAAATAAAACTCTATGAAAAGAACACAAAATTTAAAATAAAAAAGGCACCTAAGACTAATATAATATATGCTTACTCTTTTAGGGATTAAAGTGATTATTTAGTCATTTTTAATAGAATCTAGGGATTTAGATTCCCTATATGATCCACCTAGGATGATGCATGTTGGCCACGTGGAAGTCTAAATGACACTAAACAGTCCACATAGGCACTTAACGTGCCATGTCGGACGCTGTTAGTGAGTTTCCTAATGAAAAGTAACTGAGGGACTAACGTGATGACACATTTGGACATTGAGGGATTAAAATGATGATACAAATCTTTGAAAGACTAAATTGATGACACATGAGTCTTTTATGGACTAAAATGAAGGTTTATCCCAAGAAAATAACTACAGTTTGGACTAATAAAATATTGACTTGCTGGTACGTGTAAAATACACTAAGAGTAAGTGCACTCTATCGCCAAGTAATATAGGACTTGAGTCCCAGTTATCGATCCCATGAGAAATAGTTAGTAATTACTAGATTCGCTAAACTATTTGTTATTTAGACAATCGAAAGTGTATGAAGAAATTCAAATTAAAATTAAAATAAAAAATAAAGAAAAACAATGAGCAATCAAATAAAGAAAAGATAATTAATGAGAAAGAGATTAGGGCGCAAGGTTCACTTGAATCCAATTATTCATATTTTCTTTCAATTATGATTAAGGTAATCCTTTTGTCAATATTCTCTTATTTGCTATTGAATCACAATGGTCATGGATGAAACAATATTCTATTCCTAATTTAATTTACCTATTTGGTCATGTAGTTGAATTAATCAAGAATGCATTAAGTTTCAATTCAAGAGATAAACTAACATACCGTCAATTCCATTGGTAGGATAAATCAATGTTTGGTCATTCACTAATTTAATCCTAGGCTTACCATATAGATCCACTCATTGAATGTGGATGGTCACCGGTCAAACAATGAATTAACATATGCCAAAAGTGATCAAATTCTGACAAGAATACAAGCAAAATAATAAACCCAAAAAGAAATTACCATAATCAAATTAGAAATCAAATCCAAATAATAAGGAAAACAAGACCCCTCATAGCTTTAGCTATGGGTTTAGTTACTCATATTCAATAAAAACAAACTCATATTAGAATACAAACTCATAGAAAGAAAACCCAAAGAAAAAAGGAAACTAAAAAGAAAGAGAAATCAAAAACCCCTTTAATGGAGATTAAAATCTTCAAGCCTTCAAGAATCCTCCTTTGAAATCGCCCTCCAAGGTCTGCTATCATAAAACAACTCTCAGGATTAGCGATTTTTTGTGTAATGTGCTTAATATCTTGTCTGTGGCGTAACTTTTCCTATTTAATGAAAAATTATGTTTGCTGTTACGCAGTCAGCACCTAGGCGCTCAGTTCTGAGTGCTCAAGCGCTCAGACACTTAAGTCTATATGCGCGCTGCAACCTCCTGCGTGTTCAGGCGCTCTTTCTCAGCGCTCAAGCGCTGAATCACTTCATCAACATTGCTGCATACGCTCTGGGCACTCAGGCGCCCCAATACCAGCGCTTAGGCGCTGGACTCTATTGCTAAATTTTTCTTTTTCTTGGTCCTTTGCACATTCAATCTTCTTCCTGTACAATTACCTGACAAAAACACGCAAAATACTTAATAAAAATACAATTAAATAATACTAAAAATATAACAAAACTAACAAACAAAATTTATTAAAAATAAATAAAAAGAATATGAAAAACTAAGGAATTGAACCGAAAAAATATGACATGTTGACGGTTCATCAACTCCCCCACACTTGAACTTTGCTTGTCCTCAAGTAAAGAATAGGAATCAACAACAAGATCAAACTCAACATCAAGAAACATGAATCAAAGGGAAATTTCACAATTAAAAGAATTTCAAGTTCAGCAATCAAATCCAATCAAGTAAGATCATTTAGCACTTAAACAATTAAATGCTTGAGTCTAACTTGCAACCATTCTCTTCATCAAACATCTGAGATCACTCAACTTTTCATCGCTCAAGTGTTTAAAGGACAAAGAGATCACTCAAATTTCTCTTGAAAAATGTAATACCATATACTTGCTTATCAATCCCATCTCCCCTTGGGTTCACATACAACACAAGAATCAAAAGAACTTTCCTTTGGTTGTAACGGGGCCAAGGGTGTAATGAAGGTAAGAAGAAATGATAAAATAAGGGTAAAGAATGCTTATGAATAAATCAATACAAAGTAGAATCAGGCTGAAAAGATGACAGATAGAGCATGATGTACAAGAATATAACAACTTTCAACCCAATATTTTCATTATTCTTCACCAACAATTCTTTTCTTTTCTTTCTTTTTCATTTTTTTCTATTTTTTTCCAAACTTTCTTTTTTTTTTCTTTTTTTTTCAACCCTTGAAGACAAAAGTAACCTTTCAAGACTTTTCAATCAACACATCAATTGTTCCAAAGAATTCAACTTGATTATTCAATTGGGTATTCAAATAAATCAATTTCAGACTCAAATGAGACAATTAAGGGGTTATTTAATTAATGCAACTCTGGAAGCCAAAAAAGAATTAAGCCTAATTGCCTTAATCATGTTCAAGTCTGTATGTGAATCATTAAAGAATCAACAAGATATCAAAGCAAGTTCTAGCGCACATCAATCAAGAAAAAACACACTCCAGAAGAAAAATAGGATTTCATTTATGAAAAATCCAATCATTAAAGCTCAAAACTCACTTTCTAGCTAAGTTGATAAAGAGAACAACAGCAAACAGACAAGGCTAATTTTCAACTAAAGATGCTAAATTTCACTTTATTTCAATAAAAAAGATTGCTTCACACATTATCAGCTCATGATCAATGGAATTCCCTTTAAAATATATCTCCATCAGCTCAAAATAAATCAAGACATCAACACACAATTTCAGCTTAATTACCAACATTACTCAAGTGCTTCAACAAAAAAATTTTTTTTGACAAAATTTGTAAAAGTACCCTCCCACACTTAAAATAAACATTGTCCTCAATGTGGAAGAAAAAGAAATAAATAGGGTAAAGAAAAGAACAACACAACCTAATGGACAATGACACAATGTCAGGCGAAGGAGAAGCACAAGAGTCAGCGCAGCAACACAATCTGAAAAATAAAATCCCAAAACACATGAGTAGAATCTAAAAGAAAAACAAAAATAACAAAACAACTAAAATAAAATAAAGAAAGAAGAAACACAGGTTGCCTCCTGTGAAACGCTTGTTTAACGTCATTAGCTCGATGTTGCCTTTTCAGATGAATCAAGGTGGCTTAAAGTAAGAGAAATAGGAGGATGTCTTCTTCTTTGCAAAACAGTTCTTCCTCCCTTCAACAATGGCCTTGGGACTACTTCCAACAGAATTCTGAATTGGAAAAGAGCTTGTTTGTCCCAATTGCGCCTTGACTCCACTAGGCCATGGTGGTCGTACTCGATCAAAAGATGAAAGACCAATTTATGAAGAAGCATGGATCTTGGAAGGACCTTTATCTGTCTCAACAGCTTGACTTTCTAAAAGATCAACATCAACACTGTATGATGACTAAGGGTCTTTAATAGCTAAGTTTTCCTGTTTCTTATCTTGAACAAAATTGATAGGAGCATGGAGATTTGACATTGGGGAAGATTTAGCCTCCCTAAAGATATTAATGATCATATGATCTCCATCCACTCTCAAGATGAGCTCACCCCTAGGTACATCAATCACAGCTCCAGAAGTGGTCAAAAATGGTCTTCGAAGAATGAAAGGAATATCATCATCCTCTTCCATATCTAGCACCATAAAATTAACTGTGAATATGAATTTGTCCACCTTCACTAAAACATCCTCCACCACACCGCGCGGGTAAGCGAAGGATCTATCAGCTAACTGTAGTGAAATGTTGGTGGGCTTCATTTTCTGCATTCCCAATTTCTTAAACACAAAGAAAGGTATCAAATTAATACTAACACCCAAATCACATAATGCCTTATCAAAATAAGAGTTACCAATAGTGCAAGGAATAGTAAAACTCACTGGATTTTTCAATTTCGGGGGTAACTTCTTTAAAAGAATGGCAGAACACTCCTCAGTAAGACATACAGTCTCAAATTCCTCAAGCTTGCATTTCTTTGTAAGTATTTCCTTCAAAAACTTTGCATACTTGGGCATTTGAGAGATGGCTTTAACGAACGGAATATTGATTTGCAATTTCTTGAATATCTCCAATAATTTGACAAATTACTGATATGACTGATTGTTCTTGAGCCTCTGAGGGAATGGGATCTTGGCATATGGGGATGGTTCATAAACTGCACTCTGCTCACGATCCTTCTTCGCTCTCTGCCACTTTGGTGCTTTCTTCTCAACCTCTCTTTCTTGATTGACATCTTCAGCAAGGACATCTTCAGTTGCTTTCTCTTCATCATGCACTGACTGAACAAGAGAATCTCTAAGCTCTGGCATTTCTTTCTTTTGAGAGGACCCCTCAAGTTCCTTACCACTTATAAGGAAAATCACATGGGCCTGTTCCCTTAGATTAGTCTCAGTGGTGCTAGGTAATGTCCCTGGTGCCCTTACTGTCATCAATGTAGTCAGCTGACTGGTCTGAGTCTCCATGTTCTTCATTCTGGCATCAGAATTTTGCATGTACTTCATGACCAAATCTTCAAAACTTGGCTTCTCTGCAGGTGCTTGGAAACCAAGAGGTGGTGGTGGAACTCTCTGCTGATTCTGTTGATAGCCTTGCTGATTTCCTCATTTGAAATTCGAGTGGTCCTTCCAACTAAGATTGTACGTATTTGAATATGAATTGTACTGCTGCCGATTGGAATTACAAACAAAATTTGCTACTTCAGGCTCGGGGGCAAAAGGACTACCAAGTTGACAATTTACACTTATATGCACTATTTGTCACCATCAAAGTCTCCACCTTATTGGTCAAAGCTTCCAACTGACTCAGAATAGCAGTAGAGGAATCAATAGCATGTACACCTGCTTGTTTCTTAGGAGCCTGACGCTCATTCTGCCACTGATAACTGTTTAGTGCCATTTCTTCAATTAATGCTTGGCTCTCAGTAGGTGTTTTCCTTCATATAGTACCTCCCGCAGCAGTATCAATGAGTGAACGATTTGCAGGCGATAAATCATTATAAAAAGTCTGAACCTGCTGCCATACAGGAAATCCGTGATGTGGACATCTCCTCAACAACTCCTGAAAGCGCTCCCAAGCTTCATAAAGAGTGTCTATTTCAAACTGCACAAAAGAAGATATATCATTTCTTAACTTAGCAGATTTAGAAGGAGGAAAATACTTAGCCAGAAACTGTTGTGTCAACTGATCCCATGTAGTGATGGAACCCCTTGGAAGTGACGTTAACCATTGGCTTACTCTGTCCCTAAGAGAAAAAAATGAAAGAGTCGCAATCGGATTGCATCATCTGTCACTCCATTGTACTTGATAGTATCGCACAACTGCAAGAATCTGGCCAAATGCTGATTTGGATCATCCGAAGGCAATCCACCAAACTGAACTGAATTCCGAATCATGGAGATCAATACTGGTTTAATTTCAAAATTATTTGCCGCTACAGCTGATTTTATAATACTTCCTCCATACCCTTCAGCAGTGGGCATAGAGTACTCAAACATGGTCCGCTCTGCTGGAATAACTATTTCTTCACGATTGGCCTCAACAACTGGTTGCTTCTCCATCCTACTTATGTTTTCTGTTACAACTGTAATAAAAGTCTGCTTCTTTAACCTGTGAGCTGTTTTCTCAATTTCTGAATCAAAAGCCAAATCAGGACACTGAGATCGAGTGAGCATAAACAAAAATAAGAAGAGAAAAATTCAATGAAAATAAATAAATAAATAAATAATAAAATAAAATCAAGTCAAAATAAGAAAAATTAAATAAAAATAAAAATAAAATAAAATCAGAAATAAAAATAAAAATAAAATAAGGAATAAAGAAAAAGGCGTCTAAATTAACTAGAATTTTTCGCTTCCAATATTACCAAACTTATTCCCCAAGAACGACGCCAAAAACTTGGTACGCGTAAAATACACTGAGAGCAGGTGCACTATATCGCCAAGTAATATAGGACTTGAGTCCTAGTTATCGATCCCACGAGGAATAATTGGTAATTACTAGATTCACTAAACTCTTTGTTATTCAGACAATCGAAAGTGTATGAAGAAATTTAAATTTAAATTAAAATAACAAATAAAGAAAAATAATGAGCAATCAAATAAAGAAAAGATAATCAATGAGAAAGAGATTAGGGTGCAAGGTTCACTTGAATCCAATTATTCAGATTTTCTTTCAATTATGATTAAGGTAATCCTTTTGTCAATATTTTCTTATTTGCTATTGAATCCCAATGGTCATGGATGAAATAATATTCTATTCCTAATTTAATCCACCTATTTGGTCATGTAGTTGAATTAATCAAGAATGCATTAAGTTTCAATTCAAGAGATGAACTAACATACTGTCAATTCCATTGGTAGGATAAATCGATGTTTGGTCATTCATCAATCTAATCCTAGGCTTACCATATAGATCCACTCATTGAATGTGGATGGTCACCGATCAAACAATGAATTAACACATGCCAAAAGTGATCAAATTCTGACAAGAATACAAGCAATATGATAAACCCAAAAAGAAATTACCATAATCAAATTAGAAATCAAATCCAAATAATAAGGAAAATAATATCCCCCATAGCCCTAGTTATGGGTTTAGTTCCTCATATTCAATAAAAACAAACTCATATCAGAATACAAACTCATAGAAAGAAAACCCAAAGAAAAAAGGAAACTAAAAAGAAAGAGAAATCAAAAACTCCTTTAATGAAGATTAAGATCTTCAAGCCTTCAAGAATCCTCCTTTGAAATCACCCTCCAAGGTCTGCTACCGCAAAACAATTCTCAGGATTAGGGATTTTCTGTGTAATATGCTCAATATCTTGTCTGTGGCGTAACTTTTCCTATTTAATGAAAATTATGTCTGCTGTTACGCACTCAGCGCCTAGGCGCTCAGTTCTGAGCGCTCAAGCGCTCAGACACTTAAGTCTATATGCGCGCTCCAACCTCCTGTGCGCTCAAGCGCTCCTTCTTAGCGCTCAAGCACTGAATCACTTTATCAACGTTGCTGCATACGCTCTGGGCGCTCAGGCACCCCAATACCAGTGCTTAGGCGCTGGACTCTATGGCTAAATTCTTCTTTTTCGTGGTCCTTTGCCTATTCAATTTTCTCCCTGTACAATTACCTGACAAAAACACACAAAATACTTAATAAAAACACAATTAAACAATACTAAAAATATAACAAAACTAACATTAAAAATAAATAAAAGGAATATGAAAAATTAAGGAATTAAATCAAAAAAATATGACATGTTGATGGTTCATCACTTGCACAAACTTTAGTTTGGCCTGACTATAGGTTGTATTGATGCAAGCTGATCCGGCTCGGATTAGTTATCTGTGAAGCTCGAAATATTATTTTTTAAGTATAAGAATTATTAACTTTGTAATTTTTAAATTTGTTCAAATGTGATTTTAAAATAAAAATTCATTTATTTTAAGTAATAATCAATTTGAAATCCTTTAATATAAGTTAATTTAAGTCTTTTAATATAAGTTAATTAAATAAATTATTTAGAAGTAACATTTTTAAACTCTAATTGTAAGAATAAATAAAGAAAATACAAGTTAGCAGACTGGCTCGAATAGCCTACAAAAAGGCTAGGTTAAAAATTTGCATGTCTAAACTAAATTTAGCCCATTCTAACCTAGTCAGCATTTGGTCCAATCAACTATGGGCCATCCCTAGTTAACACCCCTAGTTCCATGGCTTTTGTTCAAAAGTATGGTCTTTATATTAGAGGATTACTCTAATACTCATATTTTTGCAAGATACAAGCATCCAGAGTCAATTTGAGTTGTCAAAAATTTATTATTTGCTAGTTATGTTTGATATACTTCTAAAGAATAGTTATGGTGAATGCTCAAGCATATATATAAATGCTCGAGCGTATAAATTCTTGAGCTTCTATTCTTTGGTTGAACTGATTATGTGCAGTTGACACTCGAGCTCCGTTCAAGCTCTTGCTAGCATGGTTGTTAAAATCTCGTTTCAAAACCCAAAATCTTATGATTTTACGATTCGAAAACTAAAAAACTTGTTAAATGTTATGTTAAAAAGAAATATGGTAAAATCATTTTAGGACTTGTTTTAAAACTTTAAAATCACTAAAAACCCGATTTTAGCTAAGGACTTTACGCTTCTATGTTTAAAGGGTAAGTATGTTTGATTTTTCTAGGTTATAGATCTTAAACTGAACTTAGGCACGGATTGACCTGGTTTGGAATTTGTTTGGGAGTGCGTCTAACGTTGATGGTTTGAGGTTGAGCTTTCTATGGTTAAGTTCTTTGATGGTTTAGGGTCGATGGTTCCACATTGGTTTTGTGTTTATTGGCTGGTCATTGATAAAGCTTAATGTCTTGATAGACACACCGTTTGAGTACGTCAACTTCGTGTCAATCAAGAATTCGAGAGCTCTTCAATTTTACAATCCTTTCATTCTTTAGTTTTTACTCTTTAGTTCTTAATTGATTTAATTCATATGTTTATATATGATTTAACTTTTTCTATGTTTTATAAAATTTAAGTTATAAACTTATGCACTTTTTGTCAATTTAGTACTTAAATTTAAGTTAAAATTTTGTACATAAGTATTTATTTATATATGTATTATTTTTAAAATAATATTTTATATAATATGTAACATCTACCTTTTTAAGTTTCGCTTTTATATTTTGTTTTTACCTTGTCCTTTAGCATCTTTTGGGGAAAACTCATTTTTGACAACCTTCTTTGTTAGTGCTATCCAGTTTTAAATATTTATTATAAAATTAACATTTAATTAATATTTTATAACTCCCTCTAAATACTATATTTATTAGGTACCATGATAATTCTTTACTTTAATTATTTTCTCACTTTTTTTTTTAATAGCCAAAATCTCTTAAGCGAGAAGCCGAGAATGGAGGGAAAAAAATGGTTAATGAGAAGGTCAACATCCACGAGATTCAGAGCTAAGGTTGGCAAATGACAGCAGCAGTATTATAGATCTATTAATTCATTAGCGTGGCTTGAAGTCAAGAAAGATAATGAAACTAAGAAGGTAAGACAGGTTATATCTTCTGTTAGAAATGAGATTACGATAGTAGCAAGGAGTTTAAGAGTTGATTAGCGTCGAATTGAATTATTCGTGTATTGGACGAGGGAGAATTATTTTATAGGAGATTCCTTCGTTATTTTTTGTCTTTGAGGATATTGGAACTCTCTTAGTAATTATTAACTAATATTTAGTCACTTATCTGATAGGATACAATGACGTTGTTTGATTCATGTAATCGATCCCACTTAATAAAAAAAAACTTAGTTATTATTGTTGTTGTTGTATTTAGTCACTTATCATACTTCATTGAAATATAAATAAAAATGCCTTGTACTATATATTTTAAAGATTTAATTTATATGTACAATCAGTATAAATTTTTTATATAATTTAATATTATTTTAAAAAATTATTCACGCAACCAGGTACCCATATTAATTTCCTAATTTATATGTTAACCTGCATGTAACAAGCTAGCTAAGCATCATCCTAACATGAAGTTTTGATTTATACATTCAAATCATCCTTTTTTTCTTAACCTGCGACTGGGAGCATTCATATCACTGAAAATGAAGAATCTAATCCCAATATATTTATTTGTTTTTTATCTGATCACATATATGTTTTCTTCTATGATTGTGCATGGATGGATGTGACGCGATATTGCTAATTTCTGACAGAAGATTTTACAGTATCTCAGAATGTGAAGCTTATACTTAAGTTTTTATTAAATTCACAGATACAGTTTTTTTATATATATATATAAGGAGGAACCAATACCAGATATATGTAAGGCAATTAAATCCTAATTTGTGATACATTTATGGCATTGCAAAATTAATAGATGGTGATTATATTAGCGACAAATCTGAAAAATGGAAGCAGAAACGTGGCAGTCTATCAAAGGTCGTTTTGCATGCACCGAAAGGTTGGTGATATGTAAGTCCAAAGTATAAATGATCATATAAAGTGGCTGCCCTAAATTATATAATGAACTAATAAATGGCTTAGCATGTGCCAGCTAGGGAACACTACCCACTACAATTTTGTTTAGCAGCTACATTGTCGGGCTCGGCTCGGCTCAGCGTTGATCTAAATTGTATACGTATCCCTCGTAGGCTAGTGCCAAAAAATTAGTTTAAGTAGCATGAAGCTTGTTTCCCCATAGGACAAAGTCATCTAAATATACATTGTGACAATTCTTTTTTCTTTTAAAAAAGTTATCTTTTCACTTGATAATTAAAAAATTAATTTTTTAAAATTTGATTAAGTATTTAAATAAAAAAATACTCTTAATAATATTATTTTTATACATATAAATTTTAATATCAAATTCATGACCACATATACTTAAAAAATTTGTGTCTCTTTCACTTAAACTAACACAAGTTAGTTGCATTGGACAATTCTACTACCAAAGTTTATGCTCATAATGACTCTGTTTTAGAATAGATCCGAATTCTCTGCAGTTCGGATTAGAACTTTTGCAATACCCCTAGTTTGTTCTTATTCAATTCATTAAATATAATTAGATAAATTTGTTTGGATTTAGATAAAATAAATTAGATTATTGGATCCAATTGATATTCTTAATTGTAATGAGAGAATAATGTCTTAATAACAGCCCTTAATGGTTGACTTACAAAATCAAACAATGTCGCTAATTCTTTTTGATCTAATTTTTGCCGTCAATCTTTCTTTGATCGATAAATCATTTTTAACAATTAAATTCTTGTTGAGACGTCTGATATATTCTAACATTAGAACATTAGAATGAGAAAACTTTATCTCTTCATTAATTTTTACTTACCGAGAAAAATTTTAAATAAAAAATTATCTTTCAGTTTTTATTTATTATTTATTTTTCAATTTAGAAATTATAGTTGCCTTTGTCAGTAATAAAAAAAATACATGACCTTGCCAATTAGGTGAAAAGCAATTATATATTACAAAAGTAACATTCTTAATAATATTGTAATTGTTTATATTAAATTTAATAATATTTTATTTTAAATCTAACAATATATAATTATATGCCGTCACATATTATATTATTAATAAAGTAATATAATGATCTCCAAGCGCCAATTTTTTTCTCTTAAGTTCATACAAATCCACATAAATTGAAAGGAGAGAAAGCTTTTACATAATTCAAGAATATTATTCTGTTCTTTTTAAATTATAACAGGTGATACTTATAATCATATACATTATTAAATTTAAAATAAAATATTATTAAATTAAATATCAACAATTACTTAAATTACTTAAAATAATACTCTAAGAACATTTAAGATTTTTTCATAAAGGATGAGTAATGGTCCCATGTCTTCCTCTTAAACTGCCAAATCGAATACCAACTAATTTTATATTTTTAAGAATATTTAAGAATTTCTCTACACAAGAACTTGTAAAGATTAGGGAAAACTGTTAGCAAATGGCCCCTGTTTGTTTTTGTATTCACAGTACAAGGAGTAGCTGTCATGTCATCAATCCATGTGCAGTTAAAATTGATTCAGATTAGTTAGTTAGTTAGAGAGAGTTAGTTACAATAGTTTCTAATCCAGTAGTTAGTTAGTTAGAGAGAGTTAGTTACAAAAGCTTAGTTACAAATACAGGAATATATATTGATTGTAAGTATTCAGATACGGTGTGTAAAAATCATTAACATTTTCTCTCAATAGAATCATCATGTTTTCTTTTCTTCTTCATTGTTTCTGTATTGTTTCTCTATCTTTCTTCCTAGGCTCAAATACTTTTATGGTATCAGAGCTTTAACAGTTCAATAATGGAGGGAAGTTCAATTGCATCTTCTACATCACGCATCACTGTGCATACCTTCTCAAATCCAATGTCTATCAAACTTGATGAAGGGAATTTTCTACCATGAAAATAGCAAGCACTTGCAACCATCAAATGATTCAAATTACAGAATTACATTGAAGGATCAGGAAGAATGCCATCCAAATTTGCAAATACAGAGGATGAAGCACAAGGTGTGATCAATGAAGATTTTACAAATTGGGAATAACAAGATCAGCTATTGCTGTCTTGGTTGCTCTTATCTATGTCTGAGAGTTTACTCGTATGGTTGGGTGCAATCATTCTTTCAAAATTTGGAAGAATCTTGAGATTTTCTTTACTTCACAAATAAGAACAAAGGTGAAGCAGTTTAAATTGCAGGTTAAAAGTGTCAAGAACGTAGCTGGTATTGGTGAATATCTACTCTCAATCAAGAAGATAATTTATACTCTTGCAGTTGTTGGATCTCCTATAGGTATAACTGATTGCATTGATATAATGCTTGATGGATTACTTGATGAATATGAAGGTTTCATTACTTCTTCCATAACAAGTTTTGAACCTTTTACAATTCCTGAGCTTTGAAGCACAATTAATGGTTCAAGAAGAAATATTAGAGAAGAATAAGAAACCTGCGATGTTTTTTCAATACAAGCTGTGCAAGCTAATCTTGTACAGCATCATCAGTTTTAAGATCAGAAAAGTTCAGGTTTTGGTAGTGTCGGGACCGGTGATTGCGGCGAAAAATAGCAACTCGTTGGATTTTAAAAATATGAAAAATGGAGTCGCCACTAATTTTATTTTAACTTAGGAAAAATTGGAAAACCTTTCTTTGAAAATGGTCTTTGAAAACCAGATTGGATCTGGGAGTCGGTTATGCTTAGGGAAGGGTGAGAACTTAATCCCACAGCACCCCTAACACACCCGTCCTAAGACGGTACCTTAAGTTAATTATACAAATTATTAACAATTCTTGAAAATATTTATTTTACCATTTTTTGCAAAACATTGTAACTTATTTATATATAAAAAAAAAGAAACCACAAAATTATGAAAATTTAATTTTTGGCATGACAAAAATGAAATTCTACTTCTACGTATCCTCTTGTGCAATGGAGAACTCAAAGTTACGTAGTTCTTTATAAAATAAGTATGAGTTGATTGATTTTAATTAAGAAAAAGATTTTTGAAAAGGGATTTTACTTGAAAACAAACTTGTTCTTGCACAGGATTCAAGTTAGCACTAGGCCACTCAATAAACCCTTATGATCCAAACGATAATGAAGATAACATCCGCTATTCAATCATCATCATTGGTCATTGCATTGATTAAAAGATTTTTTCTTTTATCATTTTTTTTTAGTTGTTACTATGCTTAAACAATCATCTAAAGTCCATACCATTCTAACCCATTAGGAAAAAAGAAGACTTAAGTCCAAGCCCAAAAAAAAACAATTTTTTTTATTTTTATATCAGACTAGAACAATAAAACAAAGTTAAGGTTTAGATTTTGAAAACACAAAAGAAAACGGGCAGGTTCTGGAGGAAGCCACTACATGAGACACAAAAGGAACAAATGAAGGAGAGAAAAAAATAGGGCTCAAACCTCTGGTGGTGCAAGAGGTGACTCGATGGAGAGGGATCTATTTTCTGAGATCCGACGGTCGGTGCGAGGAGGGATTTGACTTCTGAGGTCCGACGGTCGGTGCAGGGAGGGATCTGGTGTTGAGGTCCGATGGTCAGTTGGGAAGGATATGGTGTTGAGGTCCGACGGTCGGTTGGGAAGGATCTGGTTTCTAAGGTCCGACGGTCGGTTGGGAAGGATCTGGCCTTTGTGAGATTTGACGGTCGGTGCGGGGAGGAATCTAGCTTTGTGAGATCTGACGATCGGTGCGGGGAGATCTAGCTGTGAGATCCGACGGTCGGTGAGGGGAGGGATCTAGCTTTGTGAGATCCAACGGTCGGTGCGGGGAGATCTAGCTGTGAGATCCAACGGTCGGTGAGGGGAAGGATCTAGTTGCTTGGGTGATGGGTTGTGGTGATGTTGGTTGTGGAAGTTGAAGATGACAACATGGGTAGGGGGTGATTGTGGGTGGTGGAGATGGAGGTGAAGATTATTGAGTTGACTCGGTTGTGGTGAGTTGGTTATAGAGATAAGTGATTCACGTTTTTTTTTTTTTGGTTGTGAGAGGATGGTGATTGGTGTTGGTGAAGCTGTTATTTTGGTGGAAGAGGGGATGATGAAGGTTAGTGAAGGATGGTTCACGGTTTGGGGAGGCGACAGGGGGTGATGGTGGTTTCTGGTGGGTGTGTGTGTGGTTGGAGGTTGATGGTGAAGATGGGATGGTTCTATTTTGGGGTTGCGGGGTGGTCACCGTTTGGTGAGGTTAGTGATGGTTGTTATGGAAAGGGGATGGAGGTTGCTCACGGTTGGGAGAAGTGAGTATTGGTGAAGTGAATGTTGGGTCCCGGACGTTGGGTGTGATGGAGTGGAGATGAACTTGATGATGAAGTTGGTGATTAGTGGTGGTAGTGAAGTGGGGGGGTAGTGATGAAGGTGGTTAGAGTCATTCACAGTTGGTGACTTATGGGGAAAAATGGTGGTTTCACGGTTTAGGTTGGTCTCCCAATTGATAGTAGCTGTGGTGAGGTTATGGCTTAATGATGAAGGTGTTATGTTGAGCTTCTGAGAAGATCCTTTCTTTCCAAAACTCTCAGCTCTCAGGTGGCTTTCTTTCTTCTCACCCTCTCCCTCTAGCCAATTCAAAAACCTCCTGCCAAATACTTAGCTTCCTCCTTTATGTATCATTCCCCGTGTCCAAGTTCCCCCTTTTTTCCATTTTTTCAGCTGACATTTTCTTCTTTTTTCTCCTTACGTAAACCACTCCCTCTCTTTCCTACACATTAAGCCCCTCATTGCTTCATCTAGCAAAACTTTTTCTCCTTCAATCCCTTCAGCCCCCCTTCTATTTGCTTGTGCAGCCTTAATGCATTTAATGCACTGTTATTTCATCATTTTTCTTTTACGTGTGCAAACACCAAACATTAAATGCATTGTCCCTTTCCTTTTTTTTTGTTAAACGAGATCAGTGTTCTTTTTTTTTTGTTAAACGAGATCAGTGTTCTCTTTTTTTTTTTTTGTTAAAGCGGGCTCATATTTGGGCTAAAAAAAATAAGAATATAGACCTTTAATTAATTAAATTCAAAATTAAAATTTTTTTTAGCCCGGTCAAAATTGAGTGTTCACAGTTGCCCCTCTTTACTTGTTTCTTACTAGATAATAAGAAAACTGTGGTCTTCATA
Organism: Ormosia semicastrata; assembly: GCA_029884595.1. Taxonomy (NCBI): domain Eukaryota; kingdom Viridiplantae; phylum Streptophyta; class Magnoliopsida; order Fabales; family Fabaceae; genus Ormosia; species Ormosia semicastrata. The sequence continues at coordinate 5,673,363 of JAQQTO010000046.1, read as the reverse complement.
TTATCGTCGCAAGAAACGAGTAAAGATATGAATTTCAATTTTGTCCGGCGATGCATAAGATGTAAAACAAATGCGAGAAATAACATGCAAAGCGCCAATACGCTCAAAAGAATGACAAGAATTTAAAATGCATGGAGCTGATGCGCTCAAAAAGAATTAACAGAATTAACAGAAATTAAAATGCATGGAGCCGATGCGCTCAAAAGAATTGACAGAAATTAAAATGCATGGAGTCGATGCGCTCAACAGAAATTAAAATGCATGAAGCCGATGCGCTCAAAAGAAAGTAAAATGCATGGAGTCGATGCGCTCAAAAGAATAGACAGAAATTAAAATGCATGGAGCCAATGCGCTCAACAGAAAGACAAGAATTTAAAATGCATAGAATGCATGGAGCCGATGTGCTCAAAAGAATTAACAGAAATTAAAATGCATGGAGCCGATGTGCTCAAAAGAATTGACAGAAATTAAAATGCATGGAGCCGATGCGCCGATGCGCTCAAAAGAATTGACAAAAATTAAAATGCATGGAGCCGATGCGCTCAACAGAAATTAAAATGCATGGAGTCGATGCGCTCAAAAGAATTTACAGAAATTAAAATGTATGGAGCCGATGCACTCAAAAGAATAGTAAAATGCATGGAGCCGATGCGCTCAAAAGAATTTAAAATGCATGGAGCCGATGCGCTCAAAAGAATTTAAAATGCATGGAGCCGATGCGCTCAACAGAAATTAAAATGCAAGAAGCCGATGCGCATCAGCAGATGCGCTCAAGAAAAAATGCAAGGAGTCGATGTCATTCAATGAATTTAAAATGCATGGAGCCGATGCGCTCAGCAATTTAAAATGCATGGAGTCGATGCACTCAACAATGAAATTAAAATGCAAGGAGCCGATCGCTCAATGAAATTTAAAATGCATGGAGTTGATGCGCTCAATAATTAAATTAAAATGCAAGGGCCAACGAATTTAAAATGCATGGAGTGATGCGCTCAATGAATTAAAATGCATGGAGCCGATGTGCTCAAAAGAATTTAAAAAGATAATGGGCAATCAAGCGTCCCAATTTAAAAGACAGGCGGGCTACTGTGCTCCCAAAAAATAGAGATTTAAAAAGGCAAGATATCTTGATCCAAAAAGATTTTTCTTCTTTTTTTTCTTTTTTTTCTTTTTCTCTTTTTTTATTTTTTCCTTTTTCTTCTTTTTTGTTTTATTTCTTTTTGTTTTAATTTTATTAAAAGTCCTTTGAACCAACGTTGACTTTCGGAAAGCTTTGACTAATCAAATCCTTTGTTCACGTGTCTTTCTTCCTTAGACTTGATAACCTCGATCTTTCCTCTCCCTCTTCTTCTTCTTTCTCCCATTTTTTATATATTTTTCTTGATTCCTCCTTCCTCCTTGGCAATGAAATCGAATACTGCATTGCAATTGGTACTTTGAGCTACTGAGATCTTTTAGTCCAAGTCAATCATTGAAGGATTGTTGTAGAATTGTCAAATCAAATTGTTAACCATAAATTTATCCTATTTGAGACATAACTTAATAAGTAAGCATGCATTCATGAATGGATAGAAATTTGTTGAATGAACAAACTTCTTTTTATTGCTTTGGTGATCTGATCATACATGAATTTTTAGTAAGACACATGCTTGAAAGATGAAATCCTAGAAACTAAAGGAAGTTACAAAGGATAAGAAAAATTTGCCCTAGTATTAGTTCCTTGTTCCTCATTCAATTGATTCCCTGCAATGGTATGATAACTCAACTATTGCCTCCGTTGCCATCTCATCCAACACATCTTCTCCTTCAACCCTCCAGAAGAATTTGCTCCAGTATGACCAATCGAAAGCAAACAAAATGTGCCCCAGTGTAGTCAATCATATGCAAATAAAAGTTGCCCCAGTTTGGTGAACCTTTCAAGTTTCAAGCCAACTTTCTTTGAGATTTTGCCTATTTATTTTCCCTAACTTTTGCTTAGACCGCCCTTTCAGGTTTTCAGCCTAACGGGCCCTTTTCCCATTTTTCTTTTTCTCATTTTTTTGATTGCTCTAAGTTTTGCCTAGGTCGCCCTTTCGGATTTTCAACCTAACAAGCTTTTTTTTTTAGGCATAAAATCTCTTGATAACATCAGTGTTTACGGGCCTTGGTAATTCTTCTCCATCCATATTCTGTAAAATTAATGCTCCCCTGAAAATGCCTGCTTGACTATGTATAGGCCTTCATAACTTGGAGCCCATTTTCCTCTGGCATCCTCTTGATTAGGGAGAATCTTCTTCAAAACTAAATCTCTTGAACAGAACTCTCTGGGACGAACTTTCTTGTTAAAGGCTCTGGCCATCCTGCTTTGATATAATTGCCCATGGCAAATGGCTGTCAGTCTTTTCTCTTCTATCATATTCAACTGCTCATGTCGAGTCTTCACCCATTCGAATTCTTCCAATTCTGCCTCCATCAAAACCCTTAGAGAAGGAATCTCAATTTCTATGGGAGAGACGACCTCCATCCCATATACCAAAGAGAAAGGCGTTGCCCCAGTGCTTGATCATATATTGGTACGATACGCGTGCAAAGCGTAGGGCAACATTTTATGCCAGTCTTTGTAATTCACCACCATCTTGGCAATGATTTTCTTGACATTCTTATTCGCTGCTTCAACTGCACCATTCATCTGGGGCCTGTAAGGAGCTGAATTATGATGCTTGACTTTGAAACTCTCACAAAACTTCTGAATCTCAGCACCGTTTAGATTGGTGGCATTATCTGTTATTATCCTTTCTAGAATTCCATATCTGTAGACGATATCCCTTTTGAGGAATCTTAAAAACACCTTTTGAGTGATCTTGGCATACGAGGAAGCTTCTACCCACTTGGTGAAATAGTCAACCGCCACCAAAATAAAGCGATGGTCATTGGAAGCTTTAGGATTAATAGGTCCAATGACATCTATTCCCTACATTGAGAAAGGCCGTGGAGATACCAAATTGTGCAAGGAAAATGGAGGTGCATTTACTCGATCTGCATATATCTGACATTTCTGACACTTTCGTACATATTCTATGCAGTCTGTTTCCATGGAAGACCAATAATAGTCACTTCTGAGAATTTTTCATGCTATAATATGACCATTAGCATGAGTTTCACAAATCCCTTCATGGATTTTAGACATGATTATACGAGCTTCGCGAGCATCCACGCATCTAAGCAAAGTGCCATCATGACTTCTCTTGTACAAAACCTCTTTATTCAAGAAAAAGGCCATTGCCAGACGACGAATAGTCTTCTTGTTCACCTCATTTGCCCCAGTTGGGTATTCTCTATGTTGAATATATTGCTTGATATCATGGTACCATGGCTTACTATCTGGCTCATCTTCCACATTAGCACAATACGCAGGCTCACTGTGCGTCTTGACTTGGATAGGTTGAACATTATTGTGAACATCTAATTTGGTCATTACAGCCAAAGTGGCCAAGGCATCTGCAAACTGATTTTTGTCTCGAGTCAAATGGGAGAAGGTCACCTCCTTAAACTTCTCGATCAGCTGGGTTAAATACTTTTGATAAGGCACTAACTTCGGGTCTTTGGTTTGCCATTCACCGTTCACCTGATAAATGATAAGTGCTGAATCTCCAAATACATTTAGCTGTTTGATCCCCAAGTCAATTGCAACTTGTAAACCATTAGCACAGGCCTCATATTCTGCAACATTATTGGTGCATTCAAAATCAAGTTTGATAGCGACTGGATATTGTTTTCCAGTTAGTGAAACAACCACGGCCCCTATGCCACTACCATGCATGTTGACTGCTCCATCAAAATACATCTTCTAGACGAGCTCAACCTCACATTCTTCTTCTCCCTCTACTGTCAATATTTCTCCATCAGGGAACTCGGATGTTACTAGTTGTCCACCCTCAAGAGGGTTTTCAGCTAAATGATCAGTAATTGCACTTCTTTTGATGGATTTCCGAGTTATGTACTTGATGTCGAATTCTGATAGTATCACCTGCCATTTTGAAACCCTTAATGAAACATGAGGGCTTTCAAATATATACTTCAGGGGGTCCATTCGGGAGATCAACCAAGTGGTGTAATACAATATGTATTGCCTTAACCGTTTTGAGGTCCATACCAGAGCACAACAAGTCTTTTCAACAGCCATGTAACGGGCTTCACAATCATTGAACTTCTTACTCAGATAATAAATTGCCAGCTCCCTTTTCTCTGATTCGTTATGTTGCCCCAACATTGCTCCCATTGAGGTTGGCAGTACGGTTAAGTACAATATTAGAGGCCGACCAGGTGTAGGTGGTACCAAAACAGGAGGATTCACTAGATAAGCTTTTATCTTTTCAAAAGCTCCTTGACATTCCTTATCCCATTTTCCTGGCTGATGTTTCTTCAACAGCTTGAATATAGGCTCACAAGTATTGGTCAAGTTGGCAATGAATCTAGCAATGTAGTTAAGTCTCCCGAGGAAACTTCTCACTTCACGCTCTGTCTTAGGAGCAGGCATCTCCTGTATTGCTTTCACTTTCTCCTGATCCACCTTTATTCCTTCTCTACTAACAATGAATCCGAGTAGCTTTCCAGTGGATGCTCCAAAAACACACTTAGCAGGGTTTAATCTCAGCTTGTACTTTCTGAGTCTTTCAAACAGCTTACGCAAAACTGCCACATGACTTTCTCCTTCTCTAGACTTGGCAACTATATCATCCACGTACACCTCAATCTCCTTGTGCATCATGTCATGGAACAATGCAACCATAGCGCGTTGGTAGGTAGCCTCAGCATTCTTTAATCCAAACGGCATCACTGTGTAGCAAAATGTCCCCCAAGGAGTGATGAAAGTGGTTTTTTCTTTGTCATTGACATCCATGGGGATTTGATTGTACCCTGAGTATCCGTCCATGAATGAAAACCTGTGATTCTTAGCAGTGTTATCAACCAAAACATTAATATGAGGGAGTAGGAAATTATCCTTCAGACTAGCCTTATTCAAATCCCTGTAGTCCATACACATTTGGACTTTTCCATCCTTCTTAGGCACAGGCACAATATTGGCTACCCACTCTGGGTGTCTTGACACTTCTACGAATCCTGCTTCTAGCTGCTTAGTCACCTCTTCCTTAATCTTCAGGGACATATCAAGATGCATCCTCCTTAACTTCTGCTTCTTTGCTTCAACATCTGGATGTAGTGGGATTTTATGAGATGCTATCTCCGGATCTAATCCAGGCATATCCCGATAAGACCAAGTAAAGACATCTATATACTCTTTGAAGAGTGCAATCATTTCTTCACATTCAGGATTTTTCACCATTTTTAACTCATTTTTCTCTTCCTCTGTCCCTATGTTAATCACCTCGGCTTCCTTGCCATTCAAGTCCAATTCCTTCTTGGAATACTCCAGTAATTTTTCAAAACTTTCAACAACTTCTCCCTCTTCATCAGATCCAGGGTCTTCTTCCTCAAACATCGCATGGGAATCAATTGATGAGTTTGCAAGGTCCCTTTTATGAGGTGAACTTTCTACGAGACTCAGATCCCTAGAAAGTAATTTGTGTGGAGTTAGAAAAGCAAAATAGAGTGGGAATTATAAAGGGAAAAAAAATAAAATATTACACAAAAAGGAAAATTGATAAATACAAATGGATAAGTCAAAGTGCAACGAGGAGGAATGTTGAATAATCATGCAAATTCATTAAGTTAATGTCTCAAACAGTACAAACATAAGCTCAAAACACAGCCAATCTTAAATATCAGCTTAGTACAGTATGACCAGACAATTACTTGGAAACAATCACATCAATCATTAGTTCGGACTGCCAGTTCTTCACTGGCTCCTCATCAGCAGAGGGACGGATTGCCTTGCTCTCTTCTGGGCCTTCTTCATGCAACGAATTAACAGTGGGATGGCATTGGGGGCGAACGACTTCTCTGGACATGATTACCTCAGCTGGTGCTGGGAATGTTTCCCTCAGGTGGGGAATATGCTTTATCTTGCCCTTGTCCTTTTTTTTTCGAGGGTCATGCTCCTTGTTCTCTCTTCCAGGGATGCTTCATACCCTAACCCAAACTTGTCCCACTTTTCCTGGTAGGACACCGGCGACCGAGTACCTTACAATTGTGAGCCCAAGCCTTTTCCTTCTTCGTATCCACTACTTGCCATAATCCGGGCCACCACCTGATTCACACTTTGCATCGGAGATTCATCCTTACTAACTCCAGTCTCAATTATTTCAAAGCTATGCCACAAATTCTCTTCATCTTTCTCTGCACTCTCCACATATGGCACTGAAACTGGTTTTGACAACATAATCTCTTCCTCTCTATGTATGGTAATGACTGACCCATTTTCAATGTATTTAACCCTCTGATGCAGGGTAGAGGGAATAGCACCAGCAGCATGGATCCATGGTCTCCCCAAGAGCATTGTGTAACTAGGCTCAATATTCATAACTTGGAACAACACTTGAAAGTTACTTGGACCAATCTCCAGCGGTAACATCATCTCTCCTAAGATGCCTCTCTTATTTCCATCAAATGCCCGTACCACCATTTCTCGGGGTGACAATTCATCCTTACTTATTGATAATGAAGTCAGAGTCGACATAGGTAGGATGTTCAGTGCAGACCCCCCGTCTATTAAAACCTTTGCAACTATATTCCCTTTGCATTTGAGGGTTATATGCAAAGCCCGTGGATTTCTCTCAGATTGGGAAATGATCTTTTCCTCAGTAAAAGTGATCATGTTGACACGTTTCACCGGGTCCACCATATTGACGACACTTTCGGGGGTAACATCAGGCTTAACATAGGCTTCGTTCAGAATTCTCAGTAATGCCTTCCGGTGTGTCTTAGATGTCAAGACGAGTGACAAAAGAGATATTCGGGCCGACGTCTTCTTCAACTGTTCCACCATATCATATTCGCTTTGCTTCATTATTTTCAAGAACTCTTCTTCCTCTTCCTTCCTCTTCTCCTCTTCTTTTGATGTTTCTTCCCCACTCACTTCTTTGACAATTTTTCCTTTTTCTATTTCTCCTAGGCTATAACATCATCCACTCGTTGTAATTCCTCCTACCCCGACTATGTTAGTCACTGGGTCTCCCTCCTGCTGCACTTCTGCAACTCGGGCATTCGAAGTCCCTTCCCCGACTCCTTTTATCTCTACCCTTGTTTCGTAGCTCCAGGGCACTGTGCGAGTGTCATTACAAGCAAATGATGTTGGCTTCTTAACTGTCAATACTACTTTTCCTGGCGCTGAAGCTTGGCTGAGAAGTGGCACCTTAAGTATAAATCGTTCAATCACATTGACCTCTTCAGAGGAAGTTACCCCTGGCCTTGCTTGTATTACTCCCAATCTGAGCAATCTCTGGACTCGAACCTTAAAGTCCCAGCTGTAACATCCCGAAAATTACTTATTTCATTATAAATAATCATTTTATAATATTTGTGATTTTTGGTGATTTTTGTGAAATTTTCTGGAAACGTTGAATATTTTAATGTATTCCTCGTTTTGCGTATGACTGTGCGGAGTGATACGAAATGTTCTCCCCGAGGTTTAGTAAACCTTGACTCAAACGTGTCAACGGGGATTTTACTAAACCCGAGGCCAGTGCACAAGAGCTTTTGCGAGGTTTGCATTTTTTTCAAGGTTTTATCTCGCTAGATAAAATCGCGGTATCATAAAATTATCGGATGAATAATAAAATATTATTTTCATCACTTGTAATTTTATTCACTGAGACAATAATTCTACAGCGTAATTGATCATCTATCAGATGTATTTAATTTGGAGACTAGCTTACCATACACTTTATCGAGGAGCGTGCGAAGCTTCTCAAGGAAGCTTCTTCCAACTATTATTTTATTATTTCTCTCCCCTATTTTGTGCCGCACATTTGAATTAAGGGATCCAATTCATTTTTCATCCACACATTTTCCTCCTCCCGTACGTAGCAGATCACTATTCACTCATCTTTCTCTCTTTCCATTTCTCCTTACAAAGAAGACCATCCACCCACATTCACATTTTTATCTTCCAACCGTCACACTCCTAGCACCATTTCGTGTTTGGAGAAACACCATATCTGAGGGAATCATCTTCAAAGTTCTACATTCTCTTCATCTTCATCTTCTCCACTGTTGAAGCTTAAAGGTTGGAACTTTAAGGTAAAATCCTTAGCTTTTTCCTCATCTCTCCTCATTTTCGTAACCCACTGTCATTTTGATGACCATGGGTATCCATTTCAACTCTTGATTCTGATTTTGGTGAGCTTGAATATTTAAGGATCTCTTGGAAACTGAAAACGTGATTTCTGACCAAAAAGGAGCAGCCTTTCTTTGTGCTTCTCCAAGGTAAGAGGAAGACACTCCTCATCAACCTCTTCTAGCATTAAGGATCTCCTTTGCTTGCTTGGTTTTTATGATTCTGTCTTTGTCTTTGTATTTAGTTATTTACTGCCGTTTGCATGATTTGTTAAGTTTGATAATGTATTCGACAGTGGAATGTATGATGTTTTGGTTTGACAATTTTGCATGAATATGTTCACATGTTCGACGAAAATTGGAAAGCATGGTAATTGGATGATTTTGCATGTCAATATATATATATATTCGACGAATGCATGAGAGTGGAAGGAAATGACGTCGGATTCATCCCAGGATAGCCATGGTTTTGAGGCCCGAATCTGGGATTCGGGTGAACAAGGATAATAAATGGAATTCAAATCAATTAGGTATCCAATCTTTGTAAGTCAGAATTCAACTATTCGACACTGAACCTTGTCCAACTTTTGACAACCAACTTCTAAACCTTTAATGCTTCCGTCGGTTCGACACATGGGGCCCTTTACAATGTCAAAATTTGTCGAGCTAGTGACCCCTTAACACCTCCGTCGGTTTGACATGCGAGAAAACTTATTTATGACTCAAAATCCGTCGGATTAGAACTTGTGACCCTTTGGCACAACCTTTGGTCGAACATGAATGAAACTTCTCCAATAACACAATTCGTGGACTTTAAATTTATGACTCTTAGCATTCCTTCGGATCAGCATGAGTGAAACTTCCCTATTGTCCCAGAAACCTGTCGAATGTGATAACCTAATCACTTAGTAAAATGCTAAAATCCGTCGAGTAAGGACTCATGGCCAAACCTGTCGAATTTAATATCCTAATTACTTAGCAAAATGTTAAAATCCGTCGAGTTTAGACTTCTGACCATTTCCGTCGAATGTCAAAACCCGTCGAGTTTAGATCTTCGACCACTAAACACAATGTCAAAATCCGTCGAGTATGAACCCCGATCATGCCCGTCGGGATTGATCTTCCGACCAAAACCCGTCGAATAGAGTCCCTGGACACTTACAAGAAAATGCCCCAAAGTCAAAAATCATCGAGTTTGAGAGACAATGCCTGTCGAGTAGATGAATTTCTCCAGACCCGTCGAAATTAGAGATTTCGACCAGTGTTTCGTCGGTTCGACGCTTGGGATATTTTCTCCAATGTCGACACCCATACCCGTCGAAATTAGAGATTTCGACCAGTGTTTCGTCGGTTCGACGCTTGGGATATTTTCTCCAATGTCGACACCCATACCCGTCGAATTGAGGCTTTTCTTCGACCTTCCTGAGGGTTCGACGATTCGATCTTTGTTCGACGAACCCCATCCAATCCGAAGCGAAATTGATTTCTTGCCAATCCTATTATAAAATGTTCTCCCCATTCTTCCCTCCTCCTCCTGTTACACTATTTTCCGTCGAATGGCGGCTTCAATTATTCATAAAACGTATTGTTCTTGTCGAATTCAAAAGTATACCTATCACCCAACACCTAGTAATTGAAATCATGACTCAGTTTGTGATTCCGACCGTGTATTTCCCTGGACCCAAAACCTTGGGACTAATAGAGGCATATTGATTATAAATAAATGGGATGACTAGAAATTACTTAAGGATGCATAAACAGGGAAGAACATGAGAGTGTGAGATTTTGAGATCTTAGAATAACCTTCTAAGGGCATATGAATAAATTACCTAAGAGGATTCAAGTCAACTAAGAGAATTCCTTTAGAGACAAACTCTGTAAGTAAAGCTAAACCTAAGTAAGAATTTATAATACGCTTTAAAATGTATTAATTTATTTAACAGCAATATCATGCTATTGTGGGTCCATGTGGGTGACCATTGATTGGGTTAATTCTTACCTGGGCGAATTGTGACACATGATGGAATAGTATGTAATAATGATCATACATGATTATGCATAGAGTCTGTATGCATTGTGGATAAATCACATGACATGCATTTGAGGCATGATTGACCGAGTTGTCATGAGGAGCATGATAGAGTCATGCATTGCACAAAAGAACGAGGATGTCCGTTGGACTTTGTTAAGGCCGAGTTTGCCTAGGAGTTGAATCACACCTTAGTGCGGGTGCGAATAGATACGTGGGGTCCTGTAGATGACCTTGAGGGCGTCGGGGCGCGGGCGTCTCGCAGAGGCGTGGTAGCTCCTCTGGGCCGTGGAGACAGACCGATACACACGCACCGACGATCCTAACTGGCCACAGTCCTATATCGAGATCTTGTGAGAATGCCGCTGTATAAAGCCTTGTTGCGCAAAATGACTGATTATTTTCTGAAAAGCACTTGTTTTTATGGCTGACGAGATACTGGCATGTCTCCCTGAATCATTCTCTCCGAGTGTTTTGTGTCTAGCTTCATGGAGTAGGATTTTGATTATTGAGGGCACATGTGCGTAGTGAGTCCATGAATTATTTGGCATACATTGTTATTATAATTGGAACTATTGTACTCCTGATATATCCACATATATATATGTATATGATTACTTGAAACTGTCTGGTTGATTATAACTGCTACTAAATGTTTATTACCATTATTGCTATCATAAATGCTATGTGGGCGCCTTGCGCCGTTTGGTTTCTTGATGCTATGACTGGTAATGATGGTAGGATGTCTTACCTCTTTCTTGTATTTTTCTTGCTCTATGTTAATTTTTGGTTAAAGACTATAAGTGGGGAGAAGTTGGATTCCTTTGGATTCTATTGGTTTGACCTACTGCATCCGGTAATGCCGTCGCGAAGGGAGCTCTTTTGGGGTTTGTTCGAATTGTGTTCGCTTTGATACCAAGACCTATAGAGTCGACTGGACCGACAAGCGTATGTGACATGCTCGGGATCTGACTTTGTCAATGAAGAGGACTGCGATTGAAGACCTTATCTTGTATTTCTCATTACACCGGTGAACCCGGAAATTGCCTCACGCATTCGGGATACGATGGAGTGCCCAACTCCTTAGTCGTAGATATATTATGGGTAGTTTATATTTTATTTTGCATTACCTATATAAAGTGTATTTTGAGTACATGTATGCTTCAAGGCAATTATCCAGACTTAAATGTTGTAAATTGAGTACATATTATAATTCATAATTTAACTGGTTGTATATGTAACTACTCATTCGTGGCTCCTATTTTCCTCATAAGAGAAATATTTTAATATTTATGGTAAATTTGTTGTTTGACAATGTTAGCACGCCGACATTTAGTGACCGTGACATAATGACGATTGTGCATTGGTTATTAAATCGAGGGGTGTTACACCAGCAGTTCTCAATATCATGTCCTGTTTCCCCACAATAGTAAACGCACTTGGACTCTTCATCATGCCTCTCCTCTTCTTTCACCGATGAAGCTGGTGCAGTGATAACAAAACCTACTCTCTTCAGTCCCTCAAATATTTGAATCATTGGAGTATGCAGGCTCATGACTTCTTTTATTGGAGGTCCTTCCATCTCCACGACATTTGCCTCATTCCTTCCACCATGATTAGGGATTGAGTTGTTGACGATACTGGATCCAGCCTCTTCTTGAATGTCAAGCTTCCCATAAGTAATAAGCTTCCTTACTACAGTCTTGAAAGCCTCACAATCTTCAATTGAATGTCCTGGGATATCCATGTGGTATTTGTAAGTCAAATTCGGGTTATACCACGCTGGGAACGGTGGTTCTAAGGGACGTACAGGGATTTCCCGAAATGAGGTGGGTATCGAACAACCTTTAGAATAGGTCCGCATTTGAAATGGACAGTCTTAGGAAATGGGGTAGGTTTTGAGGACGAAAGCGACCTTGATTCTGGAAGTTTGGTCGAGGTTGTGGGTGATTTGGGTAGGTTTGTGGAGGTGCAGGTGGGTATCGGGTATAGGTTGGGCGAGTTGGCATATATGGTTGTGGTGTGGGAACATTATTGATTTGAAATTGCGGAGTTGGGGTAATGTTTGTGGTAGGCATAACTTGGTGGGGCGGGTAATAAGGAAGTATAGGTGTTTGGTATGGAATGTGAGGGTTAAGGTTATATGGCAGTTGGCGGCTTGAGTTTTGTGGGGAATATCGAGGTCTGAAGGTCTACTGGCGTTGGACATAATTCACCTCGGGTTCCTTCTTTTTCGGCTAGAATCCCTTCTTAAAGGCAGTATTCTCCGTATTGTTCACCGGCAACTTCCCAGCTTTGGCCAAAATCTCTATCCTTTCTCCCGCCATTATCAAGTCTGGAAAATCCTTATAGGCTGCCCCGACCATTGCCTCGATAAAAGGATTTCCCAAGGTTCCCAAGAAATATGAACACATCTCAGATAGTGTTAATGGGGGCTGAACTTGAGCTGCCAAGGCTCTCCACCTCTGTGCATATTGTCTGAAAAGTTCATAATTTCCTTTCTGCATCGAGCTCAATTGTTCCCGGGTCAGAGTTGCGTCCAGATTAAATTTGTATTAGTCCATGAATAGGTCGGCCAATTCCGTCTAACAAGAAATCTTAGAGTGGTTTAATTGAAGATATCACTCTAAAGCAGGACCTGTAAGACTCTCGTGGAAAAAGCTAATGAGGAACTTATCATTCCTGGATCAAACAACCATCTTGGTTCCATAACTAATCAAATGAAACCGAGGGTTGCCACTTCCATCGTACTTGGCAAAATCAGGAATCTTAAAGTCTTTAGGGATTACGACATCTGTGGTAGGACACAGTTCTTCTATTCTCAGAGGTCCATAAGCACTGGGACCCTTGATTGCCTTGATCTGTTCCTCCACTTTCTCCATCCACTCTTCCCTCATCTTGTCTTTCTCGGTCATGACATGGCTATTCCTAGAGTGAGGTATTGTTGCTTGCCCTGTAATGGACACATGAGGTTGTTCCTAGGTAGGGCCAGCATAACCAGGAACTTCATTATGAGCACCTTCCAAAGTGCGATACCCCTTCCCAATAGGCATGATAACCGATGTCGTTTGAGGTGGTTGTTCATGGATCCCCACATTGATGCCTGAGGTTATAGCCGGGAAGGTCGGGGCAGTCATTGATGGCACATTTACATATGCCTCAACCCCATTTGTGCATCTATTCCCGCTGATTAAGTGAAGAGACTCCCTCACATCTTGCAGTATTGCTTCCAACCTTACTTGGGCCTCTGACATCTCATTTATCCTTTATGTCATTTCATCGACTTCTCTGCTCAAGTTTCTCCCTGCCTTAGGATTATTAGCAGTCATTCTGGTCCGAGATCTGGTATTGTGAACTCGGGTTTGATTGGTATCCTCTTTCCTAGGCCGCGCAATGATTCCTGAATCAAATTGATTTATTAAAAGAAAATAACATTAAATAAAGAAAAAAGAAAGAAAAAGTTAGCGCTATTGTGAGGATGCTTGGTGATTGTGAAAAGATTTGCACGGACATTCAATAGTAATGCAGGATCCTAAATTCTGCACTTCGGGTTCATCATCCCTTAGGCAATAATATGGTTGACAGCGATCCCAAGGGAGTATTCTCTCCTCAATGGGTGCTATCTTCTTGGATATTCACAGGCAATGCAGTTATTCTTCCACTGAATACTAGGCTTTATGTACTTTCGCTGAAGGACGAATTGTCTCAATTCGAGCACAATTGACAACCTATTCAAGAGGGCATTCACCCTTCAATGAATAATGTCCAGGTGAAAAACAGTAAAATCAATGTTTGGAACAAAATACTGCAATTGGTCATTCATATTCATTTCAAATTTCACTCAGTACAAGGTCTCAGACTCCTCAAAAGGTAACATAAACAACATTATATTAACAACTTTGCTTGTTTCTTCCTAAGACCTTTAGCAAGACCTCGACAATACTTCATGAACTCGGCTATTTTTTGTGGTAGCCGTAACAATGGATTCAGTCGAATCTGAAGGTCTGCTTCTTCAAAATGATCAACCAGGTTTCACAAAGATGATATTGCACGCTGTCGACATATTCTCATATTTCTTCTTCCATTCTTCTTTTTCAGCCCTTTGATCTTGTGCTACTGATTGCCACACTTCTGCCCATTCTTCTTTTTGCCTCACTAGTCTTTGGGCTTCGAGTCTCCACTACTCATGGTCTCGCCCCAACTCTTGAATTTGCAGCTTCAAATGCTCATTCTTTCGGTTTGCTTCCACGAGTGCATCGTGATATTTGGTAGCTAATGCTCGTCCTTGGTCAAAGCGGCACTTTGCTTCAGTCAGAGCTTCTTGTAAGGCTTGCATTCTACGATCTTGTACCCTAGCATTCGCCTCTAACTTTCCTTTCTCTTGCAAAACCAACACCATTGTCTCTTCCTGAGCGCTTATCTTTGCTCGCAATTCACGAACTTCTATTGTGATTTTTTCAAATTCTATCTCCTTTACTTTCCTTGCTCTTTTTACTCGGCTTGGGGTCTCAGCCATATCTGCACACATATCTTTTAAATATTCAACTTCATCAGGTAGCTTCTGGCATCGACTCTGGTGGATGACTACTTTTAACTCAGCGGCTTCCTTTCCTTGTTCCAAGACTTTCATTTGTGCTTTCAGTCTTTCCATCTCGGTGGCCAATTGAGGTATGATTTAAGGATGGCCTTTATCATCTGAAACCATCTGAGGGATACTATTTTGTACCCTTCTTACCTCTCTCCATTGCAAGTATTCAGGGGTACAGACCACCACATACTTCCCTAATTCCTTTGTTCCTGCCATATGAATATTCTTCCAAGCATCTCTAATCTCTTTTTCTCGCTTAGCAGTGCTTCCATCTTACTGGTATAAGAAGCTGAACCCTTTAAGTTACTTTCTGTTGGGCACATATTGAGTCCATCGGAGTTGTCTAAGCACAAGGATTGGCGCCTATGATACACCACCTCTAGGGCTCATCAAAGGAACATTAGGAAAGTCACCACAGCTGAAAACTATCTCTTCTCCATGATACCACGGGCATACCCATTTAAAAGAATCTAGCCTCATCCTCATGAACTCATTTTTCTATTCATAAGCTTTTTGTTGCTTCACTGGTATGGGACCAAAATTCCTTAACGGGTCAGGTAGGAGTCCCAGGCGATTCTGTACATCCATATGCATCATGATCCAAACGTACAATATATGTGTACAGCATCGAATCTTTCCACTACCCTTTTGATGACAGATTTCCATTGTCAAGAAAGTATCAACAAGAATAGCAGGGACTGGATTTGCTTTATACTTCTCAAACTTGAAGAATACATCCATTGCTGCTTGATCTACCATATCTGAGGTAAATGGGAATAGCACTAACCCAAAGATGGTTAAGGCCAGTGTTTTGTTGAAGAAATCTCACTTTCCTTGTTGTGCTAGATACTGAAGATGTGCTTCGAGGTAGCTTTTCTTCAAGCCTTCTGTTCCTCCCCTTTTTTCCATGCCCAATTGACTTGTTTGAGCCCCTATCAGTTCTGCTATCTTCCCTACTGATACATAATACCCTCCATAAAGATAAATATTTGGGTGCTTGCTCATTGGGAGTCTTAACATGATAGCGTACTCTTTAATGGTCAGTGCAATATCTAGGTCAGGCAACTCAAAACATTTCAGAGAATGGTTCCAAAATTGAGCTAGGCCACTCAAGACAAGCTCTTCAACTGTGATGCGCAATAAGTCCAGGATCTGTCCATAACTACTCGAGAACTCTGATCGAGCTTCAGGAGTCATCTGTTGAGTAATGTCTTTCATACACCTCAGATCACTGCCATTAACTGTAATCTTCATATTCCTCTTGAGGTCAACTGCATCACTTGTGTTTTGCCCATGACACATTTCTTCCATTCTTTGCTATTGATGAGTACCAATCTTTCCACTTTACTAAGCAAACTCACCCTACAAACTTAAAAAAAAAAAGTGTAAGCATGCCAGAAAAAGAATGGTGCACCCTAAGGGTACCTCTTATCGAGGTAACTTTAGGGAATGTATCCTAACAGCCTACATGGAGCAACCCTTAGAGGGTTGTAAACCCAAAGGATGATGCATGATATGCAAATACATTTTTTTTTGTTAAAAGGGTTATGACAATGCAAGATGAGATATCCCTCCTTTTTTTATGCAGTGAATGACATGAGAATGCAAGATATTTTTTTTAATGCTATGAAAATGTAATCCATGAGTAATGCGAGATGAAGTATATATTTTTTTATGCTGATTTTTTTTTTTACAAAAAAGAAAAATGCATGAATGAATGATATGTGAAAACAATAAAAAAAATTTTTTTGCTAAGAATGAAAATGTAAGATGATGTATTTTTGATGATTTTTTTTGGAAAAATGAAAATGAAAATGCAAGAATGAATCACATAAAGAAGATATAGAAAAAGAAGAAGTACGCCCCCTTTGTGCCCTAGTTAGGTAGAACTTAAAGGTTGGATTTTCTTAAGGTCACGACTCTTATTTTGGCAGCCATTACGTTCGATCTATCAGTGCAAGATTTTCGGGACAGATCTAAACTTCTAAAAGTCATGGTCCTCAGATTGCCCTTATCTATAAAGACAAGGTCCCAATTCATGAATCAATCACAAGTAGGGATAAACCCTCTCAATATGACTAGTCCATGATATTAGTAACAATCTGAGTGGTGTCTCAACAAATGTCAAGTGAGCATAAAACCCCTCAATAACAAAAGTCGAGACCCCTCCTATTCCTCGGCTTCGCACAGACTCGGGTATAGAGCTCAAAAAGTGTGTGAGGTAAGTGATAGTGACGTGTGTGAGGGAGCATACAAACCTGTACAAAAAATAAAAAATAAAACTACCCCCAACCTGCAAAAACACATATACAACAACCAGCCAGTAATCATCTATCCTAAGGTTTCAACAATTATACACAATTAAGTACAAAATATATACAAGTATATCATGTCAAAACAAACACGAATAATGCTATCAGATATTTACATAAAAGTATTAAATAAAACTATTTACAAACAAAAAAGAAAATAAAAGAGGTAAAATAAATAAAAAGAGATTATTAATAATTTACACAGTTAACAACAATAGGCCTGACTCTCCAAATTTCCCTAGTAGAGTCGCCATTTGTCGCGACTGGTGATCGCGGTGAAAAATAGCAACTCGTTGGATTTTAAAAATATGAAAAATGGAGTTGCCACCAATTTTATTTTAACTTAGGAAAAATTGGAAAATCTTTCTTTAAAAATGGTCTTTGAAAACCAGATTGGATTCGGGAGTCAGTTATGCTTAGGGAAGGGTGGGAACTTAATCCCACAGCACCCCTAACACACCCGTTATAAGACGGTACCTTAAGTTAATTATGTAAATTATTAACAATCCTTGGAAATATTTATTTTACCCCTTTTTGCAAAACATTGTAACTTATTTATATAAAAAAGAAAAAAGAAACCACAAAATTATGAAAATTTAATTTTTGGCTTGACAGAAATGAAATTCTGCTCCTACGTATCCCCTGGTGCAATGGGAAACTCAAAGTTACGTAATTCTTTATAAAATAAGTATGAGTTGATTGATTTTAATTAAGAAAAAGATTTTTGAAAAGGGATTTTACTTGAAAACAAACTTGTTCTTGCACAGGATTCAAGTTAGCACTAGGCCACTCAATAAACCCTTATGATCCAAACAATAATGAAGATAACATCCGCTATTCAATCATCATCATTGGTCATTGCATTGATTAAAAAATTTTTTCTTTTATCATTTTTTTAGTTGTTATTATGCTTAAACAATCATCTAAAGTCTATACCATTCTAACCCATTAGAAAAAAAGAAGACTTAAGTCCAAGCCCAAAAAAAAAACAAATTTTCTCTTTATTTTTATTTTTATATCAGACTAGAACAATAAAACAAAGTTAAGGTTTAGATTTTGAAAACACAAAAGAAAATGGGAAGGTTCTGGATGAAGCCACTATATGAGACACAAAAGGAACAAACGAAGGAGAGCAAAAAATAGGGCTCAAACCTCTGGTGGTGCAAGAGGTGACTCGACGGAGAGGGATCTGTTTTCTGAGATCCGACGGTCGGTGCGAGGAGGGATCTGGCTTCTGAGATCCGACGGTCGGTGCAAGAGGGATCTGGTGTTGAGGTCTGATGATCGGTTGGGAAGGATCTGGTGTTGAGGTCCGACGGTCGATTGGGAAGAATTTGGTTTCTGAGGCCCGACGGTCGGTTGGGAAGGATCTGGCTTTGTGAGATCTGACGGTCGGTGCGGGGAGGAATCTAGCTTTGTGAGATCCAACGATCAGTGCGGGGAGATCTAGCTGTGAGATCCGACGGTCAGTGCGGGGAGATCTAGCTGTGATATCCGACGGTCGGTGAGGGGAAGGATCTAGCTTTGTGAGATCCGATGGTCGGTGCGGGGAGATCTAGCTATGAGATCCGACGGTCGGTGAGGGGAGGGATCTGGTTGCTTGGGTGATGGGTTGTGGTGATGTTAGTTGTGGAAGTTGAAGATGACAACAAGGAGTATGGGGTGATTGTGGGTGGTGGAGATGGAGGTGAAGATTACCGAGTTGACTCGGTTGTGGTGAGTTGGTTATAGAGACAAGTGATTCACGTTTTTTTTTAGGTTGTGAGAGGATGGTGACTAGTGTTGGTGAAGCTAGTGAAGCTGTTATTTTGGTGGAAGAGGGGATGATGAAGGTTAGTGAAGGATGGTTCACGGTTTGGGGAGGGCGAAGGTGTGATGGTGGTTTCGGTGTGTGTGTGCGTGGTTGGAGGTTGATGGTGAAGATGGGATGTTCTGTTTTGGGGTTGCGGGGTGGTCACCGTTTGGTGAGGTTAGTGATGGTTGTTATGGAAAGGGGATGAAGGTTGCTCACGGTTGGGAGAAGTGAGTATTGGTGAAGTAAATGTTGGGTCCTGGACATTGGGTGTGATGGAGTGGAGATGAACTTGATGATGAAGTTGGTGATTAGTGGTGGTAGTGAAATGGGGGGTAGTGATGAAGATGGTTAGAGTCATTCACAGTTGGTGATTTGTAGGGAAAAATGGTGGTTTCACGGTTTAGGTTGGTCTCCCGATTGATAGTAGCTGTGGTGAGGTTATGGCTTAATGATGAAGGTGTTATGTTGAGCTTCTGAGAAGACCTTTCTCTCCAAAACTCCCAGCTCTCAGGTGGCTTTTTTTCTTCTCACCCTCTCCCTCTAGCCAATTCAAAAACCTCTTGCCAAATACTTAGCTTCCTCCTTTATGTATCATTTCCCGTGTCCAAGTTCCCCCTTTTTTCCATTTTTTCAGCTGACATTTTCTTCTTTTTTCTCCTTACGTAAACCACTCCCTCTCTTTCCTACACATTGAGCCCCTCACTGCTTCATCTAGCAGAACTTTTTCTCCTTCAATCCCTTCAGCCCCCCTTCTATTTGCTTGTGCAGCCTTAATGCATTTAATGCACTGTTATTTCATCATTTTTCTTTTACGTGTGCAGACACAAAACATTAAATGCATTGCCCCTTTTCCTTTTTTTTTTTTTGTTAAACGAGATCAGTGTTCTCTTTTTTTTTTGTTTTGTTTTTGTTTGTTTGTTAAACGAGATCAATGTTCTCTTCTTTTTTCTTTTTTTTTTGTTAAAGCGGGCTCATATTTGGGCTAAAAAAATAAGAATATAGACCTTTAATTAATTAAATTCAAAATTAAAATTTTTTTTGAACCCGGTCAAAATTGAGTGTTCACAGTTAGATATTATGTTCCTAATCGTGGCAGGTTTCATGATAATTTTAGAGGAAGAGGCAAATTTCAAAGATGAGGTTTTGGAGGTAGACAATTTGATAAGCCTCAATGTCAACTCTGCTGAAGATATGGTCATTTGGCCATGAATTATTTTTACAAGTTTGATGAACAGTTCACAGGAAACAATTTTAATCACTCTCAATACAGTTCAAATGTGCCTCAACATTCTGGTTCTGGTTCACCTCAGTATGGTGGTTCTATTGTTAGTCCTTCGCAGTATTCATCAAGATTAATATTTTTAGGGAATCAGGCTCCACATATGACAGCTATGATGGCTGCACCAGAACCACTTTTTGACCTTGCATGGTATCATGATTCAGGAGCTACTAATCATTTAACACCTGAATCTGAGAACTTAATGACTAGCTCAACCTATACTGGTGATAATAGGATCAAGATGGCTAATTGGGCAGTAGTGAATATTCAGAATATTGGTAATTCCTTTTTCTTTTCCTGTAAGTCTACTAAACCTCTTTTCTTGAATAACTTGTTACATGTTCCTCATATATCCAAAAATATTTTAAGTGTTTCCCAGTTTGTTAGAGACAATAAAGTTTATTTTGAACCCAGTTTATTAGAGACAATAAAGTTTATTTTGAATTCTATTCTAATCATTATTACATCAAATCTCAGGCCACCAATCAGATTCTCTTGGAAGGCAAGCTTAGAAATGGTCTCTATGCATTTGATGATATTCAGATTGCTACTTCACCTTCTAGTTAGTCCTCTTGTAATCTTCTTTCAAATCCGTGTAATCCTGTCTCTTAACCATGTAATTCTTATTTGCAGTCTTATAATTTAGTTTCTATTGATTTCAAATTTTTCACTTTGGCATGCTAGATTAGATCATGCTTCTCCTAAATATGTACATTCTATTTTACAACATTGTCAAATTTCTATAAAATCAAATAAAATTCCATTTGTGTGTGAATCATGTTGTATGAAAAAATTACATAAACTACCCTTTGTTGCTTTTGAATCTGTATTACACAACCACTAGAACTCATATACTCAGATATTTGGGGTCTCTCGCCTATTCCATCCACCAATGTTAGTAGATATTACATTCACTTTATAGATGCTATTCAAAATTCACTTGGATATATTTGTTGCATAATTTATTCAATTTAAAGCCATGATTGAATTACAACTTGGTGTTAAAATCAAAGCTTTTCAATCTAATGGTGGTAAGGAATATACTGCTTTCTCAAAAGTGCTTCATCTCAAGGTATTGTGCACAAATTTAGTTGTCCTTACACACATGAATAAAATAGTTTTGTAGAAAGAAGTATAGACATATCACTGAGATGGGATTGACACTGTTAGCTACTGCATCTATGCCTCAATCTTACTGGGGAGAGGCTTTTCATGCTGCAGTGTATCTCATAAATTGGCTGCCAACTCCTACTCTTCATAATCTGTCTCCACTTGAAGTCTTATTCAATCATCCACCTAATTATCATTTTCTTAGAACGTTTGGTTGTGCATGTTATCCACTCTTGAGACCTTATAACCAATTTAAAATTGATTTCAGATCAACTCAATATGTCTTTATTGGTTACAGTGGCAAACAAAAAGGGTATTTGTGTTTAGCACCTAGTGAAAAAGTTTTTGTATCAAGACATGTCACATTTGATGAATTCCTATTTCCTATTAAAGTTCCTAATTCTGTATTTCTCCCTTCTCATCCCTCAATATATTCTTAATCTCCATCTAGTGTGTCTCCTTCTATTCTTATTGTTTCAGTTGCTCCTAATCATCCTAGTTCTGTTGCACTAAATCAATCTACATTACCATCTGTTCCTGAGGTATCAGCTAAGGTAACTGGTCACATTTTATCCATACCATCTCCTTCACCAGTCTCAATTCAAAATACACATTCCATAATTATTAGGGCTAAGGCTGACATTCACAACCTAAAGTTTTCATTGCTACTGCCAACTCTAACACAGAACCTACTTCAGCTTCTTTTGCATTAACTTGTCGATCTTGGAAATTAGCTATGGATCAAGAATATCAAGCACTAATAAATAATAATACATGGACTCTTGTTCCACTACCACCTGGCAAAACAACTATTGGTTGTAAGTGGGTTTTTAAGCTAAAAAAGAACCCAGATGGAAGCGCAAACAAGCACAAGGCTAGACTTGTTGCAAAAGGATTTCATCAGCAGGAGGGTTTTGATTTCTTTGAGACATTCAGTCCAATTGTAAAACCTACAACAGTCAGAATAGTCCTCACACTTGCCTTCTCAAAAGGATGGATTCTAAGGCAAGTTGATGTCAACAATGTCTTCTTGAATGGAGATTTATCTGAGGAAGTGTTTATGACTCAGCCACAAGGATATGTGCAGGGTAATGGCTCTTTGCTCTGCAAACTAAATAAAGCTCTTTATGGACTTAAACAAGCTCCTAGGGCTTGGTTTGAGAAGCTCCAGTCCATTGTTCTTCAACTTGGCTTTATTTCTGCCAAATGTGATAGCTCTTTTTTTATGAAATTTGCAATTGATTATACTATTCTTATCCTTGTCTATGTTGATGATATAATCATCACTAGTGATTCCTCTCATGGTGTAACTACTTTGATTGAAACTCTTAATACTCATTTTTCACTTAAAGACCTTGGTAGCCTCAACTATTTTCTGGGAATTGAAGCTAAGTCTATTGCCACAAGAGGCATCCATCGGTCACAGGCTAAATATATCAAGGATATGCTTACCAAGGCAAACATGATCACTGCTAAGCCAATGTCCACTCCCATGGTGTCTGGTTTGAAGCTCACAGCATCAGGATCTGATCCTACACCTGATCCTACATTGTACAGGTCAATAGTAGGTGCATTACAATATGTAACAATAGCAAGATCTGAACTGGCATTGTCAATTAACAAAGTTTATCAGTATATGCAATGTCCACAAGCTACACATTGGCAAGTAGTCAAAAGAATTTTGAGGTATCTAAGTGGAACCATGCACTATAGTCTTGTCCTATCCAAATCTTCACACTTGAAGCTCTCAACCTTCTATGATTTTGATTGGGGTTCAAATGTTGATGACAGGCGCTCAACATCTGGTTATTGTGTATATCTTGGAAATAACCTCATTTCATGGTCTTAAAAGAAGCAACCTGTTGTTTCCCGATCAAGCACTGAGGCTGAGTATAGGAGCCTTGCTGCAGTAGTTGTTGAACTTACTTGGATTAAGTTTCTGCTAACTGAGTTACAAAATCCTCTGGATAAAGTTCTCACTATATATTGTGACAATCTCAACGTTGTTTTATTTGCTGCAAGTCTAATTTTACACTCCAAGACAAAATACTTTGAGCTAAATTTATA
Organism: Ormosia semicastrata; assembly: GCA_029884595.1. Lineage (NCBI taxonomy): Eukaryota > Viridiplantae > Streptophyta > Magnoliopsida > Fabales > Fabaceae > Ormosia > Ormosia semicastrata. The sequence continues at coordinate 5,649,969 of JAQQTO010000046.1, read as the reverse complement.
CTTTATCAGAGAAAAGGTGTAACAAAAGCTAATTGAAGTTCATCACATTCCTTCTCAGGAGCAGACTGCTGATGTGTTGATCTCAGGAGCAGACTGCTGATGTGTTGACCAAACCAATTTCCTCTACTCCATCCATCTTTGTCGATACAAACTCAGAGTGCAAGACTTCTCCACTCTGAGTTTGTAGGAGGAATAAGGACTAGCTGCCATGTCATCAATCCATGTGCAACTAAAGTTGATCCAAATTAGTTAGTTAGTTAGAGAGAGTTAGTTACAATAGTTTTTGATCCAGATTAGTTAGTTAGTTAGAGAGAGTTAGTTACAATAACTTAGTTACAGATATAGAAATATATATTAATTGTAAGTATTCAGATACGGTGTGTAAAAATCATTAGCATTTTCTCTCAATAGAATCATCGCGTTTTCTTTTCTTCTTCATTGTTTTTGTGCTGTTTCTCTATCTTTCTTCCTAGTCTCAGATATACCTTTATACAGAAATACCCTTCCTCAAATCCAGCGTATATTCTTCTTATCTTCCTACAGTTTTTGTCTCAGCACCAACCAATGAAATCAATTTTTTGGTTTTTTGTAGTACATCAATGAAATCAAATTTTATTAAAGCCCAGAAGGTAAACAATGAAATACTGGGATGGAATATAACTCGTGCGCTACAAATGACATTATTCAAATTCTGTTGCCCTTTCATGTTTTCTTAACGTAATTTGAACTAGGCAAATAAATGCCATGATCCTTAAATCCTAACAAGTGGGTTCTATGCTCAAATTATGGAAATGGGACACTTGGGGGGATGCATGCACCCTGCTTACTAAAACATGCAAAGTGGACCCATAAATCCTAATCCGCCCATATTGGCACTTAACTCTATTCTCCTATTGTTAAATATATATCATTTCCACCTGCAGGCACCATAGTTTTGCAGTCTCTCTAAGATATTTATAAAAGATCAAGATTCAAGAACAAGAATATTGAAAATGATTAATCTTAATGGTCATTTAAGTGCCATGTGTCGTCATTCTGTGTTTGTAATTATCATAAAATAAAAAAACGATTATGTTAAAATCTGATTGGGTAAGATAAGATGCTCAAAATATGGGCAGCAGAGGGATTAGGAGGTGCTTTTGGCAGTTTCTTTTGGGAATTATAAAGAAAAAAAGAGATGGGGCATCCCCGCACATGGGGTATGATCAGATTTGAAGAGTGTACTCGGGAAAGATTATCATAGAGCTATTTTATTTGAGTTTATGGATGATTTTTTTTATACAGTATTTATATATAAATTTAGGTATATATAAAAATTATTAGTTAAAATTTATAAATTATATACATATAATTATTTATAAAATAAAAAATAATTAAATTAAATTATTATATAAATTCAAATATTATTAATTAAATTTAATATTTTAATTTTAATTATTAATTTATTTTAATAATAAATTAATGACTGATTTATACTTGACTTATTTATGTACCACCTAAAAGTAGTTTATATTAGAATTCTCGAGCGGATAGTAGTTGCTTTTAAGAAGAGTTTCATATTTAAGACTTATAATTTTGTTATTTATTTGGTTAAAATATGTTTAAATTTATCTAATTTATTTATAAAATTATTTTATATATTATAAAAATATTATAATTATATATAAAATAATTTAATATTTATTTTATATTAATGTATAATATAAATATAATGTACGTATTATGATACAATAACACATTTTCCTTAAGACTTATTTTGTTGTTTATTACCAATATTTCAAGGTTACTTTTTAGCGACCTGAACTTAAAAAGCATCTTTTACTAGTTGGCCAATGGCCAGCCTAGCCTCAATGGCAAAGTAAAGGCCCTAAGCTACTTGGTCCTCTTTCCCCACTCGTGGTGGGAACTTTAACTCTTTAGACTTTTTTATTTGAGGGTGAAAGAGAAAAGATTAAGGAACACATTATTTATTATGCTTTTTTAATATATTTTTTATTGAATTATATTACACACAAAAATAATATTTAAACATGATTATATATTATTCAAAATTAATTATACATTATAAAAAATATACAAAAGAGTGTGACAGAAAATATTTTTTAACATTATGAAAAAAACAAAACAACAGAATACAACCGTACGAACTGTAAAGACGTCCCACTAATTGCACAAGAAAAGTAACTTATTATTATGCTAAAAATATAGAAGTAATTAATTATTTTTTATGAAATTTATTTTATTAGAATATATCAATATAATATAATATAATTTTTAAAACATCATATCCAATATTCTATTATAAAAATATTTTAATAGAAATTGATTATTATTATTATTATTAGTTTTTTCACAATTTTGAGTATAGATTAAAATGACAGAATAAAATTACATATATTCTTCAATTTTTAACAGAAAAACTCAGATATGAATAAGTTGTGTATTTAAGTTTTTCATTTCTATTTATATATAATTAAATTTATTTCAACATACTATATATATATATATATAGGGACATATCTAGTGACATGAATTTTTATTATGAGAGGGTGAGATGAGTAAATCTTAACTATACAATTATTCATAAATGATCAAGATTAAAAATTACTTAAATATCATTTGATCATTTAAAAAAATTACACACACATAAAAATATATTTTTCATTATGCCCCGTTAACCAATAAATATTATTATTAAGGACAACGAATTTTAATTGGTTTCATTAAAAATATATATATAACCAGTTTCTATGCACTTATATATTGCATCTTGGAGGTCTAATTAAAGATAGGATTGGTTTGAGACACGCCCATAGTTTAAAGTCCTTAAATTGTTACATTACCCAATATAAGCTATCTCGTCATGTTCTTGCTTCAACTCGATCGAGCAATTTAGGCATTATGAGCAGATCTTTCTGTTGATTATACTGTCTGTTTACATTTACCAATCGATGTGGTTAGCCTATCTATTTGATAGGCACATAATTGACATATATGATATCATTTTTTGTCTATTTTCCCCTTTCTGTTCAAGTCATTGTAATTTCATTCTTCTTTATGACTCGCTTTTCTTACCCAAAGACGAAAGGAAGGCGCAAAGTTACAACTGCTATGTCTAAAAGTAAGCTAACATGAAAAATTAAGCCTGCCAGACAAACACACAGTGTCACACAGGAGACAAAATATACATCAAAAATTATTATTTTACACTCTTGAAAAAATATATAAGTACTATTTACACTCTTTTTAAAAATATGATTGAATGATAAAAAATGATAAAAAATATATAATAAATAATATTAAATAAAGTGTAAAAAAGATGTATATACTATTTAACGTAAGAATATAAGAATTAAATATACATACAACCACAATGTGAGTGTGGACATTTCAATTCGTAACAAGTGTTTTGGAATGCTATAAATTATTATTTTTTTATGCCCAAACACGCGTTTCGTTGTTCATATTCTGCATAAAACAAAGAAAAATATTACCACATGTGGTTAAACAAAAGATTAAAATGAGCAGATAGCTAAATAAGAAAGAAAAACATAATCATCTTAGAAGTTGTTCATTTTTTCTGTTGTTAAAAAGCAAATGAAGCCATTGATAGTGTTACTTTAATATCCTTTATCAAGGAAAATTATCATGGAAAAGTTTTATATGTAAAGTGTTTTTTTCTTTTTTGATAAAATAAGTAAATTGTTTGAACCATCATTGACTAAGCCAACTTCTATTTACATTTTAAAGCTAAAAAACTGAATACAAGTTCATCAAATTAAAGAATAAAATTTGCGAGAATAAACTATATCCAAGGGGCGCATGAGTAATAATAACTAATAAGAATAACGATGTACAGGTTATCGAACATGGATCTACAAAGTCAGCAAATCACCGCCCTTGAATATGCAGCAAAAACAGCAGACAGCTGATCGTAATTATCAGGAAGGCCAAGGGCACTTTCTAGACCTAGCCACTATAAAGCCATAAGACTTCCTACTTTTGCAATTCCCCTCATTTGTTCTCATTTTCCCTCTTCTAAAAGCCAAGTAACAGAAATCAGAATACACAAAACCGAAACAGAAGAGTGTAATTTGTGAGTGTTGGGCTCTTGAGTGTGTGGGGAAAATGTCAGCGGGACCCGGAAAATGCAGCAAAATCCGGCACATCGTGAGGCTCCGCCAAATGCTGCGGCGGTGGCGAAACAAGGCCCGCATGTCAGCCCATAGCACACCGTGTGATGTTCCTGCAGGACACGTGGCGGTGTGCGTGGGCAGCAACTACAGGAGATTTGTGGTGCGCGCTACGTACCTGAACCATCCCGTCTTCAAGAAGCTACTGGTTCAGGCGGAGGAAGAGTACGGGTTCTCAAACCATGGCCCCCTCGCAATTCCCTGCGACGAAGTCCTCTTCGAAGAGGTGCTCCGGTTCATTTCACGGTCCGAGTCAGACAACTCGAACCGGTTCCTAAACCCGGAGGACTTTAACAGGTACTGCCACGCTGGCATCAGGAGCAACCGCAACCTCGACTTGTGGCCCGAATCTCGACCTCTACTCCATGCCTTCACTGACAAAACCATTTGGTAGCTGCCGAACCTCACCACACCACAACTTGGTTTGCTTTTGGTTTTGGGAATGAATGAATATAGGGAATTTTAACATTTTACTTCCTCACCCCTATGATAAGAAGGTAAATTGTGGTTTTCACTTTTTAACCTCTTTTACCTTTTCATATCATATGGTGGGAAATTTGTGTTTAGTAGTACTCAATAGCTTCAGGCTTCGGTGATACGAGTGTTTTTTTACGACGTTGCTGTGCTATAATTGCACTACGCATAACAGTTGTTGCAATGCTCCAGAGAATGCTGAGGAGATGGCAAAAGAGTGGGAGAGTGGTCCACCGAGTCGTCCCGGGTTCGAATCGGAGTAGAGGCGGTCATTTCACTAATGATTTTTCGAGCTGTGTATTTGGTAATTATTGTAAAAAATTATGATGTATTCTTTTTTTTGATGATGGAAAAAATTAGAATTGAAACGTAAAATTTTAATTTTAATTTTTTAAAATTAAAATTAGTTTAAAATTTTAAATTTTATGTTTGTGGTTGTCAAAAATAAGAAATTAAGATAAAAAATTATAATTTTATTATTTAAATATATGATCTAAAATATTATAAAATTATTTATAAAATTAAAATTAATAAAAATATTTATATAATAATATTTTATAATATAATAATAATTTTTTATAAAAAAAATTCATGAATTTTTTAAAAAAATTAAATAGTTATTATAATAATTTTTATATAAAAATAATTTTTTATATAAATATAGAATTTCAGTAAATATAATTTTTTATGAATAAATGTAGAGAAAAAGGTAGAGAGAGAAATTAATTTTTAAGTTATAAAATTGATAAATCTTAAAATATAGATTAAAAATTAAGAAAAATTTAACTTAATTATTTTTTAATTTCAAATAATTGGTTTACAAATTATAATTTTAATTTTAAATGACATTTTAAATATAAAAATTAAAATTAAACAGTTTAATTTTAATTTTAAATTCTAATTTTATGTTTAATTTTAAGAACCAAACGGAGACTAAAAATTTAAAATTTCAACATACTTAGTCAATTATTACTACAGTCTACATGTGTTTGTTTGTGAGGACGATGCAATCCAATCATGGTAGCTGTTGGTGGGAATTATAATGGCACCAGCCCACGTGAAAAGCAAAGCCAAATCTCTCCTCCCTTTCTTGTTCTGATTCTGTTTCTGTGTTTCACCTGATTCCAGTTTGTCCCAAGTCGCAACCATTCACATACACAATCGTATATCAAACTGATATTTTTCGGACAATTGAACACACGTACTAGTCAATATATAAAGAGGGACTGGCACAATACCCTTAACTCAAATGCTCAAATAACATCAAGTCTGTTCGTGGGAAAATTTTGGATAGACATGTCTACAGTCACTCCCACTCAGATTTTAGTAATACCTGGGTTTCTTAGAAGCTTGGGGTTCCATATAATTTGATTGGAGTGTTTGTGGTGAGTATTTGAGAATTATTTGGGTCTTTGGGTAGTGTATCCTATGGTTATTGTTACGAGTCTGAGGCCCTCAACAATGGTTAGAAATCCTACAGAATTCAATTAGTAAGTGATTTATACACATTGTGGAGAGAAGGATGAATGTGATATTTGATCCCAATTTCTTACATTCAATTGAGCTACCTAGCACCTTACTCGAATTAGTTAAATATTTTAATCTTTAATATAGGTATCCATTTCTCTCTTTTTTTCTTACTACCAGAAGCATAAAGTCTTTTTTTTTTTTTAATCTATAAATTAATGTAAACATCTGTGATCTATTTTATGTTCTCTATCTTATTTCATTCTTCTTTATGTCTCAACAATCATTTATTTCTCATTGTTCAATTTCAAACTTTTGCTTGTATACGGAATTAGTTCAGGTATGTAAATGACATAATTATTCTAAACTTAATTAGCTCTTTGGTAATTAATAATCCCACAAATGCTTAATTAAGATGGTAACCAACCTAAATGATGATTCTTTGACCAGATATGAGGCTTGCATTCCTCTGTAACTGTTTTGTGTCCCAATTCATAACCCACTGCTGGAATACATTTCTTACTGGATTAGGCTGTCAGGCAGATTTTTTTTTTTTTTAAACGGAAAAGAAAAGGTGAACATGACTGTTTACAAATAAGAGCCTTTATGCTAGGCACGTCCTCACTTACTTTATTAATCACAGGTAGTTTTTTCTATAAGCTTGTATATAAATCAGTTTACACGTGTAGTAAATAATTTCAATGTAAATATAATTTACTAAATAAATCTTTTTCCTGTTAATAGAATTTTTGTGTGAAAAAAAGAAAGAGGTGATTTGGATTTTTTTTCCTCGACAAAAAAAATCTGAGTAAAGGATTATCTTTTCAAGGAAAATGAGAGAGTAAGCAAGGGGAAAAAAAAGGTCAAGTAAATTTTTGTTGCAAAAGGAAGGCTGAACCGAACCCGGCCATTGGAAGTGATGATCAGCATTCCATCTACACCTCAGGGTCTACATCAGTAACCATAATTAAATGAGTTCAGGCTGGATCAACTCTTTTTCGTTTTTCTACTCTAAACAGCTTAAAGGCTTTAATATTCTGGCTATCTGTCCCTGCACTATAATCTGTAGGCGATCTCTGTCTGTTATAGGGTAAGTGCCGTGGAAGGTTGGTTTAGCCAATTAGTCTTAGTATTTTATCAATAACAACAATGAATAACACATACAATACAACCAATCTAACAAATAGCAAAAGCTACTGATCGATAAAAGAAGAAGTAAAAGCTTCTTATTTTATCAAGTTAAAACGTCTTGGTTTTAATGTGGCGAATACCATATGAAAATTATGTATTCTTATTTATGAATAACTTGTTTTCTTCATTTAATTTTTTTTTCTCACAATTAGCTTTTAACAATGTAGTTACATATTTTTACACATTCTATACATACTCTTTTACCGATAGTTTCACTGTAACCTTTTTAAACCCTTGGAATTCTGTATGTACCTTATACAATTTGAACTTTTCAGATGGAGCACATGCCTTTGTCCGGACAAGGTATAATGGTAGACACAAGCACTTTTTTTTCCCCTGTTTGTGTCACATGTGAGGTCCGGTAATCAAACTCTGCATTTGGTAAATGAAAGCTCCTATTCAAGTTCATGGTGAGCAGAAAGCACTACCAAGTTAAGCCTTTTCGCCAAATTTAGAAGAAAGGTGTTGGTGACTCTTCATTCCCTGACCAAAACTGCAGCTAAAAGTCTCTTAGTTCCACCATTTTGTAGCCTACAAAGGGATGTATGATGAGGAAGACTCCTAAGATGTCGAGTATTCCAGTTATAGATGAATGAGAGAAAGAAAAAGCCATGCTTCAAGAGGGTTGAAAACGATATTGCATGTTGCCTGAACGTGTTTACGTGCCGTTTTATTAAAAAGAAAAAAAAAATGAAGTGCTGAATTTTGAGATATTTTTTTTTTATTATTGGGAGTGCTGAGTTTTAAAAGAAAAAAGAGTTGCGATATTAACATTAACTGTCAATTTTCTTTTTTGCGCCATAACACTGTTTTCCATATGAGATAGAAAGATTCAAAAAATTGGGAGTTTTGCTAACACTGTTAGTCTGTTAGCAGAGCCGAACTCTTCAAAATTTGAGTGTAATGTTAAAATTAAAAGTTTATTTTTTATCAGATTGCCTTTCTTCCTGCCCTACACAAGTGGTTGCTACTTGCTGTAGTCTTGAAATTGAAAGAGTCACTTTTTATCCCCCTGGGGTCAAACACCTATTATCACTCTTTTATTTTTTGGCTAAGAATTAAGAAACACCGAATCTCTTTTTCTGTTTTTGGTCTTGGACGTTATCACTCGGATGCAAGAACTTGCTTGTGAGGTTTTTGGGCCACATTACACCCAAGCATAAACATATCTAAATGACTGTCATGAGTAGAAATATGGGCACTAATTAATTGATATTACAAAAGTGACAAGGAATGAGCTGGTAAATCACAATGGGAATCGTCATAGTAGCACTGCTGACGTAGAGGAATTAGTTACAACAGAGGCATAGCTGTCAAATGATACAATTAGGAGAAGCATGAGAACAAGAGAGGCAAATCGGTTATTGAGAGAGCTTGTGTGGTAAGGCTGAGAGTGTTTATATCGAGATGATTGAGTTGAGGAGGGTTGTTGAGAATCGTGACATGTGTCTTCTCTCTCTAGCTTTTCTTCCTCTCCTCTCTAATTGTATTCTCCCTCTTCTATCTCTCTGATCTATCGATTATTTTGAAGTGAATAACTCCAAAATTGAACGCTTGGAAGATGCTATCATCTCGATCTCTACAGCTATGGAGAAACTGACCCAGCGAGTGGAACTGGTTTATGACAGCACGGGAAGAACTCAGGGTTCGGGGACAGCTTCACTAAGGATCGCAACGTTAAGCTTGATTTTTCTAGATTTGATTGTTCTAAACCTCTGCAATGGTTGTTTAAAGCAAATCAGTTTTTCGATTACTATAACATCCTTGATTTGGATAGAATAACTATAGCTGCTGTTCATATGGAGGGTGATGTGATACCATGGTTTCAGATGCTAAATAGGAATAATCAATTTCCTAATTGGCAAGCCCTAGCTACTGCAATCGAACCTGAATTTGGGCCTTCGCAATTTGTTTCTCCTAGGCCCTCTCTGTTTAACTTGACACAAGATGATTCTGTGGGTGCGTATGAGAATCCCAATTTTTGCTTATGAGAATCCCAAATTTTGGAGCAAGATGCTCTCGTGGGCTGAATACTGGTACAAATGCAGCTTATCATACTAGTATTGGTATGACCCCTTTTAGGGTGGTGTATGGCCGAGATCCCCTTCAATTGGTGGAGTACTGTCCTAATGTTTCAGATCTGCAACTGTTCAGGAAACTTTGCAAGACATATATAAATTATTGGCCAAGTTAAAGACCAACTTATGGAAGGCTCAACAACAAATTAAAAGATTTGCTGACCTTAAAAGGACTGAGGCACAATTTAATGTGGGAGACATGGTTTTTGTTAAGATATACAACCCTACAGACAGCACTCATCGGTACTCAGAAAGAATAAAAAATTGGGGGTGAGATTCTTTGGTCCTTTTCCTATAGTGGAGCGAATTGGGCAGGTAGCCTACAAAATTCTGTTACCAACAACAACCAAAATCCATCCTGTTTTCCACATATCAGTTTTGAAGAAATGTTATAGAGATACACAATCACAATATGTTCCTTTACCACTGTTATCAATGTGTAGTAAGGCTGAGAGTGCTTATATCAAGAGGATTGAGTTGAGGAGGGGTTGTTGAGAATTGTGACCTGTGTCTTCTCTCTATAGTTTTTCTTCCTCTCCTCTCTGAATTTACTTCAATAAAATTTACTCCAAATCATTCAGCTAATATTACCTGTGTTACTCATTTCCTTATCCAGATGTCATCTCAAAGACTTACTGGATAGGTCTGAAAAATCATGGTATTTGTTGAAAAAGCCAAGACGACGGAACATTAAAGCTTAGGCCCAGATTTTAATTTCCCGCAAAGAAAGCCGAAAGTGGACAAAAGCATGTTCTGCTTTGTGCTTTTTAGGTAACATAACGAGAATGGACTGCAGTTGTGTTGGGCTTGGCCCTCTTGTCCTTGTTTCTAGGTATTTCTGTACTGATGACCAAAAAAGGGCGGAATCAACCAAACGGTCCAGATGCCACGAGGAAAAGGTTAAAAAGAGAAAGAAATCCAACACTTTATTTATATGTATATTTATTTTTTCGGTGACATTTATTTATTTTCCTGAAACACAAATAAACCCAATATCGTATTCCGTGGAATTTTGCCATTGCGAGAAGTTCTCAATTTTGCCAGTTCTGCAATTCCGTCCATTATTATTTATTAGCCTTTGAAACCCATTGCGAAATGTTTGGGTCATCTCATCTCTCTCATTTTCAGCTTTGCCTCAATTCATGGAGGTTATGGTGAAAATTGGCACTCTAGTATTTGGTTGTTTCATTTTTATTTTTTTTGGGAACTAAAATACTAGAAATCCATTCCAAATGAAAATGTTCATAATACATGAAGGAGGAATTCTGGAGGTACGTTGCATCAAACCAGACCCTCAACAAGTTGCATAGCCCGTCTTGCAAGACAATGGGTAGCAACATTTGCCTTTATAGATACATAGGCAAAATTACAAGTCCTGAATAACATCTTTAACTTCATGATTTTATCATATATTAGTCTCAACTCAAACAAGTGCAGAATTCTTCTCTCCAAGTCATCAATAATTCTTTTGCAATCATTTTCGATTACAAGACAGTTCCACCCCTGATTCAAAGCAAATTTAAGACCTTCAATTAGCGCAACAACTTCCATTCTCTCCGGAGAAGCAGAGAACTTCATAGGAAGAGATGAATATGCCAAGAGTTCCCTGATTGTATTCGGAGCCACAATCCCAATCCCACCTTTGCTGTGGTTTAGAGAACATTTGGTTATTCCATTTTAAACTTCCCAAATTGAGAATTATAAAAATAAATAAATAAATAAATAAATAAAAGGATATGTTTGGGAGTCATTTGTTAAAAAATGTGCCTTAACTCTTTGAGTTTGAGTCCCGGCATCATGGAACTCGAACGCTCGTTAGCACACCAGTATGTCACGCATATCTTATGTCATTTGCTGGAGTTGTTTTTTTTTTTAAATAAAAAAAATTGTCATTTTGATTCTTGAAAAATAGGGTTGATGTTAGATTGGTTTCTTAAAGATAGTTGATATTAACTTAATCTTTTAATAATAAAAAGTGACATTAATTTAGTTTTTTAAAAAAATTGACATTAAATTAGTCTCTTAATAATAAAAAAATGACATTAATTTAATCCTTCAATTATAGTAAGTTAACATCATTTTAGTCCCTTAATAATAGAAAATAACATCAATTTAATCTTTTAATTATGATAAGTTAACATTATTTTAGTCCCTTAATAATTGGAAATGACCAAAACATCTCCCAAACAAGAGACTCAAATCCATGGTTTACTTTACGTACTTTTTTTTGGGTCTGATACTTTACGTACCTTGGAAACTTGTAATCTCTCCAATTGGGCCTATAATAAATTATTGGGTCCTCTTTAGTGATAGAAATAACAGATCGCTGAATTCAACTGAGTACATGAAGACCCAAAAAAACTAAGTACATTACTGTTGATCCAAAACAATACCGAGAAGGAAATAGGTGCGCCGATTGAATGGCTAATTGGAGCCTCAACCATGAATTGGGCTTACATGAATGGCTCTCCCCATCAAGGGAACTTGCCAAGCTCTTGTTTGATGATTATGTTGAGGTGTCTATGCGCCGTAATGTTTCTGTCGTTATTTAGTTTTTATTTGAGCCTCGTGCTTAATGTGTGGATAAAATATACATATTTTATATTTGATTTGAAGTAAATTTAAGTATGTTTTGATTAATTTATGTTAAAATTTATATCACATATAATCTAATTATCTTTAATATTTTATGATTAGTCTTTCTCTATATTTTTAGGTCTAAAAAAAGTGTTTTGACATGACTCTATGAAATTTTGGATAGATTTATTATAATAGTTGAGCTCAGAATTTATATAGTTAAGATTCATAGAGTTTTTTATATTTGTGTAATAAAATGAGCATAACTTGAGTTACGAAAGTCGAAACAATGTGATTTTAGTGACATTGAAAAGTTAAGAAAAAAAGCTACAACTTTCATGAATATCACTTTAGCATTAAGCGATTAAGGAGTTACACACGGCTGTGTGTAACTTTGAAAACACTTCTGTCAAGCTCACACGATCCTGTGTAACTTGAGGAGTGCTTTTGACTTAGTCGTGTGACTCTCCTATGTTGAAATTACGCAGTTTTTAAAACTCGCACGACCATGTCGTGTACTCCCATGGCCGTGTGAGGTCTTTTAGAGCGTAAAAGATACAGTTTTTACCCCAATTGTTATAAATAGAAGCAAACTCTCAAACTTAAAACATATAGAGACTGCAGGAGACTTTGAGAGGCACAAGGATTGGAGGCCAGAGCTTGGAAGACAAGAAAAAGAGTAATTGAAACTCAACAATTGAAGAATTCTTCTCCATCTTCATCTTCCCATCATCTTCTATTTTTGTTTTAGAATCATGGTTGTTTCTTTAACTTTTGTTCTTGATTGTGCTATATTAGCCATGAGCGGCTAAACCCATTTTTCTAGGATTGTGATGAAACTATTTATTTCTCTATATTGAATTGTTAATTTGATTCTTTATTAATAAAAATTATTATTCTTGATTCAATCTTAGTATATTTAATGTTTGTGGTATGTTATGCGTCATATTTACATGATCTTAGGCTTTAGGTGAAGGATTGAAAGATAAAATCTAATTACTTGATAATTTAAGAATTGAACTTAGAAATTGAGACCTAAACATAGGTTTAGATCCTTAGAGGAACCAACGATTGTCATGAATTTTAATGAGTTGGAACTTGGATTAATTGGCATGAGAATGAGATTAATGGAGTTGTAGCACGTTTTTAGTGCAAAGAAATTGAGTTCTAAATAATTTAGGACAAATCGCCTTCAAGAACATAATTGAACATTAGCAAAGATAAAATTACAATTTATTATAAGGGGGCAGTGTAGTGGATTCTTAGTCCCAGGCCTTTAACCCTTAGTTGATTCTTAACTTTTCTTAATTTAATTGCTATTTATTTGCTTTGAGTTTTATTTTGATTTAAATTTAGTTTTTATTATTGATTTTGTTCGCTTAAATAATCGAAATTATCGTAAGAGTTAATAATAAATCAATCCTCATAGAAACGATCTTTATTTATTACTTATACAATCCGTGCACTTACGAAAAATCCACAATAGTTCCCTCCCATATACCAAAATAAAATAATACCGAGAACATCACTAGAAATAAAATGTAATGTTATTTTTTTGGTACGTAAATGTAATGCTATATTTTCAATATTATTATATATGCAAAATTACATTTTACACTATTAAACTTATCTTCTAATTTTCGTTGAAAAAAAATCATTTAAATTTCACTCTTTTACATTAAAAGTTTTTTTATAAATCCAAATATAATTCAATTAGTTTTTCATTATTACTTTACTACCATGAAAATATATGATAGGTAATAAGGGAAAGGAAAAGAAAACGAAGGAAAGGGAAATAACTTTTATTATTTGAGAGTTTTAAAATATATTAGAAGAGAACAAAATACACGAAAAATTATTTCTCCTCTCTTCTCCTCAAATGTTCAATTTTTCTCCTCAAAATTAAGGTGAAATAAGGGGAATACATATGTAATAAAGTTATGTTCTATTCGGTTATTAATCTTTCAAACAAAGAGAATGGTAGTTATGTTCTATTTATTTCTTTTCTTTTTCAGTTTATTTTTATATATTCTGTTCTGTTCTATTAATAAAAAATATTCAAATATAGAGTTAATTCAGTGAAAATATAATATAAAATGATCCACAATCGCATTCACAAAATAATTAGGAGAAATTTTAGAAAAAATCAACTAAAATGAAGAATTTAAATTTGATTAAAAAACTAACAAATAGGTCATCGATCTAACTGATGAATGGTTGATTAATTAATTATTTAATTTAATTTTAACTAATTTCAATTCAATATAACATTCAACGTATTGATACGGTTTACTTTTTAGAACCGACTAGGTGAAAAATAAAATCCATATCTGCAAAAAGTTTGTGTAAAATCTTAATCCATGTTATAATGCATGTGTGAGACAATTTTTAGAGTCACTTGCGAACCTCGAAAACGTGCGCCTGTAATGTCGAAGATTTTCAGGCTGGGCCACTAAACAAGTGACTACAGCCCCTCCACTGTACTTATTGCCAAGACAACAGAGAAGCTAACAATAACGAGGCACACTGTCTATGGCACTTTGTGAATGTGGACGATCACCATGGCCACTCGGCGTTCCACATTCAGATCCACAAAAGTCACTCAAACACATGCACCACTCCTTGCCATTTACTAGTAATCCATCTCTTCAATCTCCATTATCTTTCATTTTAATGCTTTAAGGCAAAAATTAGCCCGTCATGAGCATCCACGACCGAAAGGATCAAAACGTTCATGCATGGACAACCAAATCCCCAAGTAAAGCATTAAAGATAAGCTATAATTTGCATATTCTCATGTTTGTTTTGACATCTACATGATAGGATATGTCTTCTTTTCTTCTTTGTCGTTTCTTTTGCTTTGTGGGGATGTAAACAGTTCTAGCTAGTATCAACGAATAAAGTGAAAAAAAAAAGGAGTAAAAATCTACTCTAATTTGATGATGACGATGATTTGTCATTATGAAAAGAAATTGCATTGGCAACAATAAAAGCGACTTGAAACACTTTCAAAGTAAAAAGTTGAATGGAGAACAGATGTCAAACATTGTTTATGATGCTGCCGGTTGTTTTTTCAAAGTTGCAGTAATTAATAAATGTGCCCAACCATTGCTTTCACAAGAGAACCATAGGCACTATACATATTTAGATGCTTATGTATCAATACGTTTATGGATAAAATTTAGGTGAATTTTTTTATATCTATTATATTTTTTATTAATTAAATTATAATATGTTTATATTAAAAAAATAAGAGAGAATATTAATAAATATATATTATAATTTAATTAATGAAATAAATATAATAGACATAAAAAATTAGACTTAAATTTTATCTTATATTTATTTTATTTGATATTACTAAATGTGTACCACATTAAATATTATAATATTAAAAATATAATTAAAGTAAAAAAAAAATGATAACTCATATAATTAGAATGATATACATTTAATGGAATACTTAAGAATTTCTCTTATATAAGCATTTTATTTAACATTAAACATATATATATATATATATATATATATATAGGTATTCTTTAAAGAGATATTTTTCTTACTATATATCATTAAATGTGTAATTTCTTAGTAATAACATTAAAAATACAATTATGAGAAGTTAGTGGTCCACATAGTTAAAGTAATACACATTAAACAATACAAAGTAAAGGATTTTTCTTGCTTCTAGAATACTTAACAATTTCTTGTATTTCTATCATCATTCACATAACTTTATACATATATAATATTAAATAAGTAATATTACTCACACATACACTTTTATTTATATCACTTCACATCTTTATAATTTTTACTATTTAATTATAACTAAACTTACTTCATTTTCTACATATTTATACTCTAATTCTATCACGTAAGTAAATATGAAACAAATGCATGTGATATTGATATGTAAATAATTTTTTATTAAAAAAAATACTAATAACACATTCTTTTAAATAATTTTTTAACACTTATTTTTATAGTCCATTCCCATATACTTAAAAGTATTCTATCTTAAAAAAAAATTCAAGGATATTCTAGTCAGCATGTATAGTTAATCACACCAGGGCTGTTTTGAAAGAATTATTGATCTGCATAGTAAAGAAAAAAGTTATGTGAGAAAAAAAAAAGTAGAAAAATTATAGTTGTTATAAAATTTGATTGTGGCTTTTGAATCTGTTCTCTACAGTCTGCACTTACATTTCACACATTTGAGTTGCATACGTGGAATCTATCCAACTAAATACTTTTTTTTCCAATTAGTCAAATCACAATTTCGAATTAAGTTTCTGAATATTTAGTATCAACTATTATTCATATGAAGTGGAGGAATGAGAAAATTGACATGACATAATGAGTGAGAAAATGAGAGTGAATAAAAAAATGAATAAAAACAGAAACTGCAGCTTCTTCTTCTTCTTCTTTTTTTTCTCTCTAATACATTACTTGTACATCACCAAAGGTAAATCGAATCCGAAGAAAGACCGGAAGAAAAGGTTGAAAAAGAAGAAAGGAAAAAATTCAATAGCTTTGGCATCATATAAAGAAATTGTATAAGGGAGGTGAAGTAAAGGTGTGAGGCTGTGGGCATGGGTCAGCATAGTGCATAATATGATGCCATTACCATTTCGTTAAAAATTCTTTCGTACCAACAAAGCAAAGGTTGAAAATTCCCACACCAAAAGATCAAAATAGCTATACAATTATTAAAATGACGTTCTTTGTTGGTCATCATTATACTCACCATAACGCTGTTTCATCACCTCCACAAAACCGACGGTCACATTCTAGACTCGAGTTGTAGGGGGATACTACGAAATAGACACTTTGATTTTTTCAAGATCTTTATCATTTTTGTTCAACATTAAGCGTAATTAAGTAGACAATGTTTCCCCTCTTCATACTGATAATGAATTCCAAAATTACCTAATTTGGTTTTGTTTATTGGGACAGGTGGAAATTTAACGTTCATGTTAGAAAATTACCTAAAACACTTTCGTTTTCACTTCTGGTTGAGAGGCGTTAATTGTTTTGTGAAAAATATTAGATTATCAGATTTATTATTATTATTTATTTTTTGCCAGTTGACATTGTTTGAATGAATGAGTAGTCTCTACTCTCTATTATTTGACTTATCCCACAATTACACTTTAATTTTAATAAATCCGTATTTAATTTTGTTAAAATTTTCTGGCTGCATTACTCTTATTTTGTTTATCGTTATCAGCATCCTGCTCCTGCTCCAGCACTTTGGAGGGCAATGCAATGATATAGTAGTGGCATTGTGTTAAGCGTCACACACCTTTTCACCCGAAATGCACATAAACAGCTGTATCGATCCTACAAATTTTTCAAGCAAACAAGTCTTTTTTTCGGTAACATAAGGGGCAAAAGCCCAATGAAAAAACAGGAAACTACATCTGGACAAAACGGGGAACAGTTAGCCCCAAACAATCATGAACCAGCCAGATTGAAACTTCAACATACAATTTTATTTATTTATTTATTAACACTTCAACATACAAGTTAATTGTACTATCTGCATGAATTTGCGGAAAATCACAAGCAGTGGCCAGTAAGATGTTCCCTAAGCTAACAAAGCCAGAGCTTGTCATGTTTTGCCAACTTTACACATCTTTATTTCCACATTTCATGTTTGTGCCTTAAAAAGAATATGCATTTCTGTCTCGCCCTTGCAGCATATATTTGTGGCGATTCCGTTTTGTACATTCGTAGCAACGAATCTCATTTCTCATTTAAAAAAAATAAAATAAATTGGAATCAGCAATCTTCAACCATTGAAGATTAGACCAAGGACCTCACATACAACAAGCAAACCAAACGACAATTAAGAGCGGAACGCCTGTATTGTCGTTTGATTCACAATTACAAACCAATATTTTTTATTTTATTTTATTCGAAGATGCTATCGTTCCATCAGGCAAATTCAGTTTCTCTTTTCTTTATCACAAGGCAACAGCCACCACGAGGAAGTATCTGATTCCTTTCCTTTCTCTTTAACAGTTTCACCTTAATTTAATAATAATAATAATAATAATATCAAAATAATAATAATATACAATAAACTTCAGAAAATTAAATCCATACACAAAATTATAATTATTGGAAGAATACCCAATCACATATTTTTGGTAATAATAATTAATAAGGAAGGAACAACCCTAGTGAACAACATCATGGGGAAGGCACACCCAATAAGCTACATCTTCAAGGACGTTACTAGTTACCAAACACCCTTCAGGGGATCAGGATCTACTGCTCTTTTTTGAACGGCAGGGATCTTAACCCTTAAAAATCATTTTAAAGTTTCGTAAAACGTTGAAAAAAAACGTGGTTAAAAAATTCTGGATGGTAAGATGTGATACTGCATTCCGTGCAGTTATTCTTGATATTTCAAGGGATCCACGTCTCCCTCAAAGACGTTTGTAAAAGTATGCAGCCCTACCGATTGACTGATTCAGTACCCAATTACTACCGAGGAGTAATGCGAACTGGCGGGATGGAAACAGTGTATTTTATATTTCTTAGAGTTTGGTCACTAACATTTTATACTTTATGATTGATATCTGCTATTTTAATTAAAATGAGAGATGCACTTTAAAAAATAAAATGTAAAATCGTAATTATTAATTAAAAAAATTTAAAAAAAATTATTATACATATATGATCTATTATATTGATATTTATATCTTATAAATTTTAAATTAATAATTTTTTATCAATAATTATAATAGCATATTTTACTCTCTAAAATATACCTTTCAAACTCTCACCTTAGAGAAAACAAATTCAAAATAAATATAGATATAATAGCATTTTGAAAAATGAGCAAGGGGGAAGGAAGGATTTTTTTATTCCCTTTTTGGTAAAGGAGGGACGTGTTTTTTACTTTGATATATGCAGTGGCAGAAAATCCTTGTTGGGGCTGCAAATAGCTTCTTATTAATTGCAGTGTCACCATCTAGGCATAGTCCGAGTCGTAATTCTAATGATTGTAATACGTAATTATGTTTTGATTAGGCTGTGGTCGATACTCGATATGATGTTGATTTCTTGGAATTATTCTGGGCCTTTTAGAGAGTCCTCTGATCTTGTATTGCTTGCATGTCTTTTATATTTTTTTCAAGTAATTGTTTACGTAATAATTTTGGGTTAGGATATGTGATTAAATAAAATTCTTTTTAAAGTGAGAATTGGAATTGCAGCTTATTTTTACTTTGACCAATCATTTTAAATTATATATCTAATAAGTATTAATAATGATTGTAAAAGACAAAGACGTAAGTCAAAGTACATGATGAGAAATGGCGAAATTTTTAACCAAAAAATTATAAAATTTGAGTTTTTTTTTCTTCTTTTTTTGAGTTTTTCAGTCTACATGAATTTGAGTTACTTGGGTTCAGAGTTGGGATCTATATTAGATTAGGTTTTGAGTTAATGATTTAGGAATAATTTGACCTATTAGCATTAGATCTTAAATATTTATAAGTGTTATGTGATAAGTAAATATGTTTATTTATAGAAAGTAAATTTTTAACAAAATTTTTCATAAATAAAAAATTAATTATATCTCTCATAAATAAAGGAGACAATTATAAGAGATAATAATTTTATTAAATTTTTATTCTAATTAATAATATTTAATGTAGATTTAAACATGATTCTTATCTACCATGATGCTCTTATAAATACCATATATGGTCGTAAATGTATGCATTTAATTATGAACATAAGCATCAAAGTATCTTTTGCAAGTACCTACCTATTGCATCACTGTCGCAACCACTGTATATCGGAAGAAACCACCTACATCAACCTCATTTAGGTAATCATCTAAACCTGGTTCAAAACATTGGCGCCGTCTGTGAGAACGATAAACTTCGATTCATATCAGTGCCATCATGGTCACTACTAGGCGAAACCATGCTTCTGCAACTCAAAGTTAACCCTCTTCTAGCTGTCGTCCGGCCTCCGCTCCAATTCAAGATCCAATTGTTGCCCAACCGAAACCCAGACGAGACGGAGAAGAAACTTCGCATACTAGTGAAAATTTTTCCCCTCAGTCACAACGCGTTCCGATGACATAATAATTTGATCCACATGGAGCCCCTTAAAGAGAAACTAGATAGTGGGCATCGACGTTATAACATTTAGGAGCACGGGTGAACAACGATGTAGTTCGATCCCACCAAGGTGAATTAGGTCTCCCGAACCTATCTAAAGAGGAACTTATCTCTCTGGTCAGACTCTAGGATGAGCGTATTCATAATTTAGAAAGAGCTACTAATCAGGAGAAGGAGGACGAAAAATCGAGTTCCCCATAAGAATCATGAGAATAGGAGGGAGCCAATCCGTAACGGGATACGTAATCCTAAAAATTCATAGATCACAATATCCAGATAGAGAGCTAAAAACTTGGTACGTGAAAATAAGGAGCAGGATCAAGGGCAAAGAAAGTCAGTTAAGCAGAATCAACATTTCTATGATGAATTGATGGCCTGTGAGATCTCTAGGCGCTTTAAGTATCTAACTAATATTGAAGCCTATAATGGGATCACGGACCCTCTAGAGCACCTAGATGATTATGTTTCTACTTTACTATTTGATAGAGGGGATGATCCACTCATGTTGTAACATCCTGAATTTAATAACCATAGTATAAACTGTATTATACTAAAGTGATTAGATCCAAGAATGCTACTTACAACAACTAAGCATTTTCAAATATATTCATTATGCATATACAGATAATATGAGCCACGAATTGTCAAACTTACATAATGCGTATATTATTCATAAATACAAAAATATGTACAAACCTCATATACTAGGCCTCTCAAGGCTCTTATAATACATATTTTCAAAAAAGAACATAAAACAACCCTATATTAATTCCTCCATTTTTGCTTTGTCTTCACTTTTCGTAAGTCTTCCTCTTTCCTGGAACCATCATAGAAACACACACACATAGGGTGAGAATTATACATTTTCAATAGTAAAATTCATAAAACATGCCATTATAATAGTTCCAGCCATTTCGGGGAAAAACACTTTTAGTTCTCAAAACGTATAAATAAACACACTAGAAAGGTGGCAAAAGTCAAAACCGTTTCCTTTCTCTTCCCAAAATGGAACCCAATTTTATAAGTTTGTATAAAATCTCATTTTCACAAATTACAACTCACAGATCAACATTTCAAAGAATAGCAATTGCTCATACAATTACCATGTATGATTATGTTATGATTAGCAACCGCCCATACAATTGTCATTCTCATGCTTAGTGATTGATGTCTTATGTTCATGTCTATGCAATAACCTAAAATGAATGAGGATAATGTCATGATTCCTTAAACTTAGCGAAGAAACTCATCTTCAGTCCCTCAGGAAATGTATGGTATGCATGAGCCTTGAACAGAACAAAGAAACCCGGTTCCACAAGTCCTGAACAAGCACTAGAACCCAGTTCCAGTCATTTCGCAAGGTGTGAGGGAATGTACCATCCTCAGCTCATCACCATGATAGGGAAGACATGTTACCTCTTCACTTACAATCATGTATGATCACCCAAAAACACATGAGTATGAAAAATAATGATGCTCATTACTACAATAACTAGCATATCAATTGGTTTACAATCCATAATCATTATTAATGAGGACTCTATCCTCAGCAACATAGTTATGAGATATAATGATGTCAATTAAGACTAACTAGCATACTAATTGATTTACACTCATAACCATATGTGTGAATTACAATGATGTCAATCACTACATAGATAGCATACTAATTGATTTACATCCATTATCTCAAAATTGGATCACAATGATGTTAAATATCTTCATAATTGACATACCAATTGATTTACATTCACCATACAACACTTCATTTCCATCAAATAAGAAAAATACTCTCAAAAACTGAAATGGGCGCCTAGACGCTTTCTATTGGGCGCTTAGGCGACAAAGAGTGTCCCTTGTATTCTCTTGTAATAGGCGCTCAGACGCTTCTCCATTAGCTTCTAGGTGCTAGATGCACAGCAGCACACACCATCTTGCTGGGCACAGAGTGCCCAGATTCACTAAGGGCGCTTAGGCGCTCGCTGACAGAAAACAAAATTCTACAGAATTCTGCAAAAATGCAACTATTTCATTAAGGAACAATGGGCTTTCAATCACTTAAGCTCCAATTTTTTAAGTAATTTTTCAACCTCCAAAGAGATTCAAAAACTCATCATACCTCAAAGCATCATCCATCACCATAAAAACCTAAAACCTCATTTTTACCTCAAATGAAATCATAAGTGTTTAAAGAATGAAAAATACATCACCATGTAACCAATAATCCAAAAACAAGCTATCAACTAGTTTTCTAATAAGAATCAAGCCAAATCCCCAATTTCACCTTAGAAATCTATTTCTCTCATCAAGAACTCCCAAGAACTAAATGAAAAAGATGGAAGAAAAGAGTGAAAGCAAGGTTTTCCCCTACCTTAACGACCAGAAATGAAGTCACTGAGAAGCTCTTCTCCATCTTTATCCTCTTCCTCCTCCTTGGATCTTCCTTTTTTCTTTTTCCCTTTTCCTTGCCTATTGTAACTGAGAGAGAAGAGATGAGAAAAATGAGAAAAATATCTCATTTGGGTGCCCAAATAGCCAAGGCAGCAGAAGAAAGAGCCGTGTGCTCTTTGGTCACTTAAGTGACCACTGATAAATCTCAATTTATTAAGAACACTTAGATTTAGCCCATTCAACTTGGTGTCAAGCCAGACCAGGTAACCAAAATTAGAGGACATCTGAACCAGGAGAAAAGATCCTGGCTAATCAAGTTTCTTATGAAGAACAAGGATCTCATCGCCTAGATATTTGTAGATATGTTGGGGTTAGATCCCGAGTTCATTTGCCATCGAATTTCTATCAGAAAGGATGCGAAGCCGATTGCCCAACCAAAAAGGAAAGTCGGACTGAAAGACAGGAAGTAATACAAAAGCAAGTGAAAGAAATTATAGATGTTGAATTTATTAAAGAAGTTTCTTATACCACTTGGCTTTCCAACGTGGTCCTAGTGAAAAAAAGCTAATGGGAAGTGGCGTACGTGCATTGACTGTACTGACCTGAATAAGGCATGCTCAAAAGACCCTTATCCACTTCCCAACATAGATAAACTAGTGGACAACTTATTCAGATTCTGACTTCTCTCATTCATGGATGCCTATTGCATATATAACTAAATTCTTATGAACTTGGAAGACGAAGATAAAACTGCGTTCATAATCGAGATGAAAAGTTATTGTTATTGTGTTATCCGTTTGGGTTAAAAAAACGTAGGCGCAACTTATTAGTGGATGATAAATAAAGTCTTTGAAGAACAAATTGGTAAAATACTAGAAGTTTATATTAATGACATGATTCTCAAGACAACAGAGATCAACAACCATGTGAAAGACTTGGAAGAAGTGTTCCCCCAAATACGGAAGCATAATATGATATTGAATATGAAAAAATGCATTTTTGAGATATAAGCCGATAAATTTATGGGGTTTTATTGACAAATCGAGGCTTTGAAGCCAAGTTGGAGAAATGTTAGGCTGTTTTTGATATGTGCAGCCCACAATCTGTTAAAGAAGTGTAATAATTGAAAGGACGAATAGCAGCCCTCACTCACTTCCTAGCTAAGGCCATTAAAAAATCCTTTCCCCTTTTCAAAACCCTTACAAATGGAAAGACTTTGAGTGGACCTTAGAGTGTGAGACCGTATTTCAAGAGTTGAAGAAGATGCTAGCAACATTGTCAATCCTGATGAGACTAGATTCCTGTGAGACTTTATATGCATACCTCTCAGTTAGCAATGAAGCGATCAATTCAGTGTTACCTCTCAGCTTATTTTGTGAGTAAGGTCCTACAAGACCCAAAACTCCAATATCAGAAGATTGAGAAAATGGCTCTAGCACTGTTAACCACTGCTAAAGAATTATGACAATACTTTCAGTGAAATCTTGTGATTGTTAAAACGAATCAGCCAATACATCAGGTGTTACATAAGCCGAATCATGTCGAGAAGACGATTGCTTGGTCGGTAGAGCTATCGAATTCGGTATCACTTATGAGACAAGACAAGCCATAAAGGCTCAAGTTTTACCTGACTTTTTGGTGGAGCTTACATTAGATTCCGATCATCCTAGAGTGAATTTCTAGACCTTCTATGTTAATGAATCATCAAATCCTAAAGGTAATGGTGCTAGGGTCATATTGGAAAATGGTGTCGGACTCACCCTGGAACATTCTTTAGGGTTTGAGTTCCCAACTTCAAATAACTAGGCAGAGCACAAAGCATGTATAGCGGGTTTCACAATGACAAAAGAGATGGGGGCCACAAATGTAGTCCTTTACAGTGATTCACAGCTAGCGATATCCCAAATCTGTGGTGATTACCAAGTTAAAGAACCCATACTGCAAAAATATTTATCCAATGTAAAAAAAAAAAAGCTAATTGAGAGCTTTAATAGCATTAAGAGGGAGCATATCTCCAAAGAATAGAACTCAAGAGCCAATATATTGTTAAAGCTTACCTGCACCAAAGCCCTAGCAACAACAGGTCCGTAATCCAGGAAAAACTGTTCGTACCCAGTATTACAGACATCGACTATTCGCACCCAGTATTACGTACACCTAAGTCTTTCTACTGGAAGATGATAAAACCTGGATCACACCTATAGTTACCTATCTCCATAATGGCACATTGCCTGAAAACTAGAATGAAGCCTAGAAAATACTATAGATAGCAGCATGGTATACCATCATTGATAATCAGTCATATTGTAACATCCTAATACAAATATCTAGATATATCCTAGATATACAGAGATATATAAAGATAAACAGTACTAGAGACGTCACTTCTACATACTACATACTAACATATATCCATAATTACAATTGAATAATTATAGAAAGTCTTGAGAAAATACGAAAAAACTTAAACTCATACTATATATACAACACTTGCCACAGAAGGGCATATTGTAATACATACTACTTAAAACATACAAAGCAAATATAAACTTATACATAAGCTTTGTCTACTAAAGTATATAAAAATTATACTAGTCTTCGTGCTTCATGCTTCATTCCCTTAAAAGGATCTTTACTTGAATTTACATGGAAGAACAACTGGAGTGATAATTACAATTCTCAGTAAAAGTAATTTCAATACCAGCTAATCATAACATTGTATAACAAATATAATAATTTTCATAACTACTAATATAGGATCTTCCTCCACTAATTATCATAACTACACACTACTAAGTAGTGTGATCTAAAACCAATAGCCTACATATCATTAAACACAAACAACTGCCCATACAGCTGTAAATATCAACAGCAACAGACAATGCACATACAACTGTCTGTAAATGCAATGCAGATGATATGCAATATGATTATGCTCAAGAAAGATCCTAGAGATATGTTCGTGTAATGCTTTGTTTTGAAATACATGCAGGGGATTATTTTGAAAACCAAGAAATTCATTAGGAACTGGTTCAGTATATTATCCTGTGGTGAGTAGAGGTATCTCCTCACTTCACACATATCCTGGCACGCTGAGAAATTCGATCTTCATCCTTACTCAAAGAGGCTTTCAGATTTCCCGTTTATCTTCTTTGACCTTGGCACTAACGAAATATCAGGGTTATATCCTTCCTCAATTGAGTCTATCAGACACCCTTCAATCTCTCTTGGCCTTCATGAATGTTATCAAAGGATACTCACTAAGATCAATGCTATTAGGCCATTTCCATTTGTTTACATATATACTTATATCTATACATCACCTCATCACTCATAACTCTTAAGTGAATCCTATGCAACACTATGTTGTTGAGATATTAGATACTCATCTATGGTAAACCATTACTCTTGGTTGCACTAAGGTTCTCATAGCTTTTCTATAGACTCAACTTATCTTAGTGAAAGAGTCTATCTTAGCTAATGCATCATTCAACCTTGCTTAAGGAAATAAATGAGCATTTCACTATAACTTTACATACTTAATGAATGTAACAAGCTTACAAGTTAACATTCATTCTTTTGTGTATACTACAATGTATAAGGTCCCATTTAACTAGAGACTTAGTACATAATATTCCCTCTTTGAAACTAAATACACAACATTGTCTCCACTCAAGTGAATCTAACTCAAAGTGGTTCTTACTTATAACTCTTTGTTGCTTTGGGTTCTAGGTACCTTCCAAAGGTAATCCATTACTCTTGGATATCCTAAGGTTCATACCTTCCTTATACTTATTAGAGTGAATCCTACAATCCATCCTAGTATACTCATCTCTATTGCACCATCTCATCGCATCTTGAGTGATATCTAATGCAACAATAGGTTGCCTAACGTGCTATGTCCTTACCTAGAGCAAACAACCTCTTTTGGATGCTCAAATCCTAAGTTTTCTTATTCATTTTAAATGATAGTTCATCTCTTAAAATATCTCTATTTGTGTCCTCACACATCTTAGGAAACATATATGAATGACTTCATCTAGCCAAGAACTTGAAAACATCAACAAATGACATTTTTAGCCATTTTATGCCTCACGTTGTAGCACTAACTTGGGCATGCAGCGACGCCCTAGCCTCGGGTTTCAATACTGGGTGTAACAGCACTCTCACGTTGCGGCACGGCGTCTTCACACCGTGGCACGTGCTACAAAATCGACCTCACACTGCGACGTAACCTTCTCACATCGCGGCATTCGAAGCCAGTTTATCTTCACGCCGCGGCATGACGTCTCTCACGTGGCAGCGTTCATAGCAGAATCCAGGTTCTGCATAACTTTACAGAATTGTGGCACTGTTTCATGGTCCAAATCTCACTTCCAATCATCTAAAATTAGTTTCTTGGTGATTTCTAACCCTCATCCATACCCCTAAACTTGTTGTAACTTAAATACAACTTATAGATTCTCTTAGACAAAGATCTTAGTCCAAATCACACAACTCCAACCATTGTCCAATTCTTAAATCTATGGATCCTAATGGTTGGTCTTAAGCCATAAATGACTCTCTTAGGTTTACTAGACTAAAATTAATTTAACATAATCCTTGGAAACAAAAATCAAGCCAAGAAGTCAGATTTAGCTCTCCAAACCCTTATTTCTACTCAAAAATCCCAAACTTCATTCAATGAGAATCAAAAGAAGAATTATGAATAGGAGCCCATTACTTCTTGATTGGATGATCAGTCTTCAAGTTCCATGCTTTGATCTTGATCTTTCCTTGGTCTTCCTTTCCTTCTTCCCCTTCTTCCTCTTCATTTATCCCTTTTTCTCTCTTACCTCTGTTTTTCTCTTCTTTGTTTCTCTGTTTCTCTTCACTGCCGAGAGAAAAAAAAGAAATAGGGAATAGGAAACTAACTCGAGTTCTTATGCTGAAACTCATATCTGTTAAGGACACCCGAATTATGCTAATTCAATTTTTTCAACTTCCAACAACTTTAGAACAAATCATGAGATTCATCTAAATTATTATTTAACCTATATTCTTTTTTTTCATATTTGCTGGTAGTCAATCCAACATTAAAAGCACAACCAGTATGCCTAAAAATACCAAACTAACTTAGATTCTCTTGAAACTTTAACTATACCTTATTTCACTTATTTGTGACTTAGAATTAAACCCTCTATATTTATTTCCCTTCACTTAGCCACTTAACTTATGCTATTATTTGAGTTATTTTAAGCTACTTATCAACTTCTATATTATAACTAAGTGCCTAAACGAACTCAATTTGTCACAAAAACTTCACTGGCATGTTAAGCAAGTCATATGCTACCTTTTGTAACCATATACAAACCTAACATATTACTAAGGGTATTACATATATCATCGCTGGTTTTTTTTTTCTTCTCAAATGCCTTAGTCTAAAAGAAGTAGAGTATGTTTTGACCGAAATACATGAAGGAAGTTGTGACCATCACTTCAGAGGAAAGTCCCTGGCACGAAAAGCATTGAGAACTAGGTACTATTGGCCTAGTATGGAAGTCGACAGTATGGAATATATTCAGAAATATGACAAATATCAACAATTCTCAGACATCTATGCTGCTCCACCATAAAAGCTACCTATGATGTTCGTTCCTTAGCCTTTCTATCAGTGGGGGATGAATATTTTAGGTCATTTTCCCCAGGCTCAAAGGCAGGTTAAGTGCTTGGTGATAGTTGTGGACTACTTCACTAAGTGGATTGAAGTAGAACCGTTATCCACCATCACCGCGGCGTGGATACAAAAGTTCACCTATAAGAACATTATCAATAGATTTGGTGTTCCAGAATCCATTGTTACTAATAACATAACACAGTTTGATGACTAAAAGTTCAGAGACCTCCTACTCGAGCTCAAGATTAAACAACATTTTACCTCGAAAGAACACCCGATGACTAATAGGCAAGCTGAAGCCGCCAACCAAGTTACTTCGCGGGATCAAAAAGAGGCTCGATAAAGCTAAGCGGAATTGGGTGGAACAACTTGATCACGTTCTATGGGCATACCGGACCAAGCCTAATTCTTCAACAAGAGAAACTTCTTTCAAGTTAACTTATAGTTGCGAGTCTATGATTCCGGTCGAAATAGGAGAATCGAGCTGGAGGAGATAGAACTTCTTTGAAAAGGACAACCCAAACCTTATTCGTCATAACTTAGATTTATTGGAAGAACAATGCCACATTGCCCACATTCGTGAAGTTGCTGTTAACAGAGGATTGCAGCCCGGTACAATTTTAAAGTGATTCCACTCGAGGTTTATTCCTAGAGATCTCGTTTTACGCAGAGCGAATATTGGAGGCAAGAATGCAAAGGATAAAAAATTAGCTCTTAATTGGGAAGGATCATATTGGATCACGTCCAAGACAAATATTGAAGCCTATACCCTGTAAACCCTCTTT
Organism: Ormosia semicastrata; assembly: GCA_029884595.1. Taxonomy (NCBI): domain Eukaryota; kingdom Viridiplantae; phylum Streptophyta; class Magnoliopsida; order Fabales; family Fabaceae; genus Ormosia; species Ormosia semicastrata. Next base: position 5,621,007 of record JAQQTO010000046.1, on the reverse strand, counting down.
GGCAAAAGTATCAAGAATTTCTAGAATACTAACAAACTCAGAAAATATTATAGCTAATTGTCTTTCGAGTATACTTTTATCATGTAAGTGACGAGTTCCAATATGAATAGATTGGTGACTATATTTCCAATACTTGGTTATTTTACATGTTTGCAACTATTGCAACCCACAAAGTTGTCGCACCTTAGAGAGGTTCGAGGAATACAAGGTCTAACTCAGATCAGATATTCTGATGCACAAATAAAGATCAAAAAGAGCAACCCACGTGACTGTACTTTGTGGTCAAGAAGTGAGTTCAAGAGTTACTCATGTCCTAATGAGTCTGACCTTAATACATAAACTTAAAACAAGTTTAAAATAGTTAAGAGTATCCAACCGATGCCCGGGATAAGACAATAACATTTGCCGTGGTCCAACAAAGGATACTACCCCAAGAGGCTTTTGTGTCAAAATAACACTTTAGAATTTTACACTTAAAAATTTAGCTAAGTGTCAAAAACTCCAATGAAGGGCTATACAATCAAACAAGGAAGATTCGCTAAGTGTTAATTGAGAAAACTACTGAGATCGAGCGTTGAACCCATCTCGGTTGGAAAAAACAAAGGCAATAAGAATATGTAAGAAACACCAGAAAATATTCTAAGTATTTAAAGTAATAAATGCCTGAAATTCAGGACTTGTCCATACAAATTTAGAATTAAATCCACACAGCGGGTAAACAAAAAAAAAGAATGAAATTAGGTAATTAGGTTGGGCTCTTCTTGATCAACCTCCTCTTTTTCGACCTTTTCCTCCTAGCCATCCTCTAAGCTTTCCTCGTCCTCTTCCCCGTCGCCATCTGTAGCGAGAACCTGGCTCATCGGAGTGGCTTTAGAGATGGCATCCACAATGCAACCATCTCAGATCACTTTTCGTGAACCAATCCCATTAACAACGAGGTTCGGGTTCAAGAGGCATTGTTAGGCGAGCGCATTGGCGAATGAGTTGTCCATTGAAGCGGCCCATTCATCCTCAAGATACTGGACATCGTTCTTCAGTTTGGCCTCGAACTGCCTTAAAATCTCATTCTCCATGTGGAGTGCAGTTAGGCTTGATTCAGCGGAAGAAATCTGATCTTTCAAGATCATCTCCCAAGCTTCGGTCTCTTCTGGAGATCAGTGATGTCGGCCTTCCGCAGACTGAACTTCTTGTTGACTTAAGTCAACTGCCCGTCTTTTTGGGCCACCGCTAACTTGAGTTCTTTTTTTTCACCATAGAGGGCATCCAACTCCTTTTCCAAACCATGAGTCTGATGAACAGACTCAAAAGCAAACTCTAGGATCCAGAAGATAGAGGTGTTATAAAGAGCCCAAACTAGCACATCCTTGATAATTTCAATTAAGTTATACTCTATCAAGACATCTTAGTTAGCTTAGGTTAGGAGGGCATTGTCAATGATCCACCCTAGATCAACCACTTGCCCAATACGGATCTAGCAATAGATTGGAGTGAGGCGCTCTTCAAAATTTCAGACTCTCAAGTCTCAGCCAATTGTGATGTCAATGAGAGCAACCTCGATCATCAGACACTTCCCTCTTTGTTCTCGACGACCATCCCCTTTCCTTTTTCACATCCAAAGAGGTTGGGTAGAGGACCTGGAGTCCACCACCTGTGTAGCAGGTTGAGTTTGGGAAAGTGGAACTGTTACCGATTGCTGGGATCTGGACCCCGATGCCCCAGCCTTTTGCTGCTCCAATCGCAGGGCAAAAGCTTCAAGCCTATCGGGAAGTGTCATGCTCTCTGTAAACAAGAATCAAATATATTATTACACTTATAAAAAATTATGAAACATAATTTTATCAATACATTCAAGACAGGGTACCTAAAAATGCTCTTAAAGAATCAGATGACTCATCTAGAACATCTTTACAATAGATGACCACAATCTTGTCGGCCCACTCAACTAAAAAATTTAGTACGTCAGCCTCACTCTTCGTCAGCAAGGACAACAGAGTCTCTATTTCTTCCTGAATTCGGTCCCAAACCACTTGTGTAACGTCTCAAATTACTAACACTAATGACATACCCAATTTACGCATCAGTAATTAGAATTTAGAATATTACTTATGAATATCAACAATTTTCAAATAAAAAATTTGATAATATACAAAAATATGAGCCTTCATGAAAGTATAATTTACATACATAATGAAAGAAATAATATACAAATTATACATCTTCGCGCATTATATATAAATTTTATCGAGTAAATAAAATTACTAGGACTAATTTATAAATATCTAACTAAGAACATCCTAACTAATCCTTCAAGTAAGCTCCATACACTTACTGATCTGCTCTAGCTACCTAGAATTATCATGGAAATCATAGAGAATAGTGGGGGTGAGAATTTAGAAATTCTCAGTAGCTCGTTTAAAAACGTGTCATCATAATAATTCTAGCTATTTCGAGAAAAAATCTCATTTTCATTCAAAACATTTATTATTATTATAAAAATGTGGCAAAAGGCCAAATCCATCTCCTTCCTCTTCCCGAAATAGACGGTTCATTTAATTACTATAAAACTCCTTGAATTCTTCTAATCAAACGCAATATCACTAAGTGCTCAAAAATACCAGTAAATACCATATTGTACCACAAAAACTCTGTTTTAGAAGATTCATCAAAATATAATTAATTTTCCAATCTCAATATATCAAGATGAAAATCTCATCATCAGAATCAAGTTATGAGCTCATAAAATCATTCATTCACTTGGTAGTAGTTTGCTTTTAGGTTGATGCACATTAACCTCTTAATGACAGTACGTCGTCACACATAACTACTTCGGGTAACTAGGCTCAGTCTTTCTCAGTCTAGCTTCGAGGAAGTACGTCTCCTCAATATCAAATCTAGGGTTAGACTTCAATCCATCATGATAAGGAGAAGGTATGTTATCTTATATTATCAATCATCGGGAATAGAATGAGAGATATGTTATTCAAACTATCCAAGATTTAGGATTACCCCAAGTAGTGAGGGAAACACTCATTTTCAATCACTTGATGACTAGGGAAGCTCGGGTAAAGAAAAAGACTTTTCCTTAACCTTAATTACTCTAGTATAGAGAAAACCACTTATTCTCTTAGCATTAACTAAGACTTATCCTAGTACAAGTACATCCAAAATCCAATTCGGCCTAGTTTCACAAAGTGGATACCTATGAAAATCAAATCATCACATATGCAATATAATGCATAATCCAATCATACTCATCATGGGTATTCAAATATCATCAATCAATCATACTTGATGTAACAACACCATAAAAATCATTTTTCAAATCTTCAATCTCATTTGATTCAATCATGTCATGAAATCATTTTCTTAAACTTGTTTGGATGCATAATCTTTTCACAATCTAGTGAATTCCAATAATTTAATTCAAGGTTTAATGTTTGTATTTAGGTTACCTGGGTTAAAAACTATGTATCCATCATTTTTAGATCAAAAATAACATTTTTAAAGATTCTGACTTCAGACACGGGCCATGTCTGATTACACACCCCCTGCCCCCTCCCCCCCCGTGTTTTCGGACACAAGTCGTGTCTGATTACATGCCCTCCCTCGTGTTTTACTCTGTGAGCACTGCTCATGACTTTCAACTGGTAGAGATGGACACTACCCCCCCCCGTGCCTTCGGACACGGTTGTGTTTCTCAAACAGAAGCAAATATGCAGAACTGTGATGCGGTTCTATGGTTCTTTTCTCGGATTTTGGTCATTCCAATCCAATCTTTATGTGATTTCAGGTCCCAAACAAGTTCATAAACATAAAGGAAACTTAAAACACTAATTGATTTCATAAAAAATAGATCAAAATACTAAATTCCTCATCCAAAATCACAAATCAAAAGAGAGTTTAATACCCCTTTTTCAACCTAAAAATTAATCAAGAAATCAATAGAGGAAAACTAAATTTTCACATCATGAATCAAACATAAAAGCATAAATCTTTCATTATCAAACTAGAAATCTCACTCAAGGCCATCAAGAAATCAGATCTTGAAATGCAAAAGAGGAAGAAAAGAGTGAGAAAATCCCCCTACCTTGGTTCCTACAGCTCTTGATCTTGCTTCTTTCTTGGTTGGTATTCTTTCTTCTTTCTTCTTTCTCAATTTTTTCTATTTCACGTTCCCTCTCCCTCTTCCTCTTTTCTCATTTTCTCTCATTTCTCCTTTGTTTCTCTCCTCTTCATTTCTGTTTCTGCCTTTGTTTCTTTCTTTTCTCATCTTTCTTTTCTTTCTTTCTTTTATTTGGGCTATTCGCCAAAAATGAGAGAGAGAAGAGAGAGAAAAATATCTCAAAATGATAATGATGAGGGTGTAGGATGGTGTGGTAAGAAAATAAAAAGAAAAAGTATAATTCAATTGATAAATTTTTATCTGCTAAAGACACTTTAATTCCTCATAAATGAATTTTCTAACCTCTATAGGCATTAGGAAAAATTCTAAGATTTCATACTATTTTCTATATCTGTCATTTCTCAATCCAATAGTAAAACACTTCTGCAGTGTCTTTAAAAATATCAAACTGACTCCGTTTATTCTCAAAATTTAACCACATTCTCTTTCACACATTTGTGATCTATTAATAAAAATTTTCTTATTTATTTCCTTTGATTTAGCATTTATGCTATTTTTCTGAGTTAAAATAATCATTTTGCACGTTCTGTATTGCGACAAAGTGCCTAAATTAACTCAAAACATCTTGAAAATCAACAAACATGTTAAACAAGTATTATGATACCTTATGACCATATACAAGTCTAACCTGCTAAAAAGATAATGTTATAGCTTGCATCCAGTATAAATACTTCTGCAGTTTGTCTTCCAAAGTAATATAAAAAGGCGTTAACCTCGAAGCTCCTTTTACTCAGAAGAAGTCATTCTTGAAGTTCTTAAAAGACTCTTGATACGGTTTAAAGACTTTGCACCCTACTTGTGCACATAGAGTAACCCACCCCTTTTGAAAGCTATTCTCGAAGGGTGAAAAGCGGGTAAAAAGGAAAAGGAATGAACCCACAGAGTACGACCATCCAAAGGTTCAACAGATGAACTCGAAGGTCCTAATGAAGCCCCACGCGTTCGAATGAACTTGAGTCGGAGCTACCTATAGGTGGTTTAGGACTCCAATCTCGAAGTTAGGGAATGAAAGGCAGACCCCGATACGGGTGAATAATGCATCATACATATAGATAAAGTGGTCGCCTTCCGTCCTGGTCGAGCAAACCCTTTTTCTTGATATGATAGGGCCCAGATTACGTATTTTCCATTCCACAACTAATCTTCGATTAGATATTGATATTCCTATTTAGCACTGGCATCCTTCGAGGTCTCGATGCTAGACAGAGTGCTTAGAACTTCCTGATCAACCCATTGATATAGATTGACATTTCTTTGAAATATGTATTCCTTTGGTTCTGACGTGGCCGCTCTTTGTCGTCTCATCTCCATGTTACTAGCGCCATCTACAGAGATCGTACTCATGTCAAAATCAAAAGAGGTTTCTTCATAACTCTCTAACTCCCTCATGAGTACGGAGAATGGACGTGATGGTCTTTGTCTTACAAGCTCCCTGACAATGTCTACCCTCTGTATCATTTCCAGGACATCCATCCTGGATAATGACCTCAGTCCCTTACTAGTACCTTCTCCACGAGGAGAACGTCTCTGCCAAGCCTGAGGCTGCGAAGACGGCAGAACACTCAAAATCTCTAAAGAACCATTCTCTCCATCGCTACTGTTCAACGTGCTCACTCTTACTATGATGTTTATGGAAGGAAAATAAAATGGGAAAAGGAAATACCTTGTGTTTGAAAAGGGAAAAGATGTTGAGAGTTTGGAAATTGCTGTTGGAGACTCACTGGAAATTGCCTAGTTCGTCGAAGGATAAACGTAGAAATGGAGAAGAAGGAGAAAGTGGGGGGGGGAACCCCACTCCTATTTATAAGCACGAGGATAACCTTCAATCGTCACCACGCACAGGAGCAAAGTGGTCTTTCCTTTTTCATTTTGAATTTTTTTTAAATGACAATCATGACGGCATGAAGATCAAATAGTGGCTTCTGCTAACTTTTCGCCATGTGGCGGTATGAACTTGATGCAACAACTGAAAGGACTGTGGTCAAAATTGAAGCGATGCATGATAGGACAAGATGATATTCATGTCGGATCATAGACTAACACCATGATGTCACTATAAATTCCTAATACGGATTACGACTCCACCTTCAGATTATCCTTATAATTAACAATGGGTCCTACTGCCTAAATTGGTATGGGGGTAATTCAGTATGAATCACGGACAACGATGTATTGACTTAAGGTAAGATAATCTATATCGAATAATGGCCAAATTAATCAATAATGGGGTCTGGGGGTATTCTGGTTTTTCATTTTATCATGGACTTTGGCCCATTGTTAGAGACATCGCGAGATCAAACATTCATATCATGACTTGAATCCCTTTGTCCCATGTCTACCGTTTGTTCCTGATAATCTTGGATATCTTGAAACTCAGCTGTCACATTTAAGCGCCAAGTTGTGTGTAAATGTTCTGGATCGAGTTCCAAGTTAGCGATTTAAGAGCAACCCGACCTGCTAGAATTGGATACGAGATATTTATAAACATTATTTGATAAGTAATTATATTCATTTATGAGGAGTAAATCTCTAACAGAAGGGAATCAATTATATCTCTCATAAATAAAGGAGACAATTATAAGAAATAACAATCTTATTAGATTCTTATCCTAATTAACATAATTTAATACATATTTAAACATGATTCTTATCTATCATAATATTTCTATAAATATCAAACAAGATCACAAATATATATATCTAATTTTAAATACTATTCACCTTATGCATAGTCTAACTTGAATGTCAGAGTACTTTTTATAAGTGCCTAACCCTTGCACCACTATCGCAACCATTGTGTATAAGAGAAAATCACCTATATCAGTCTCATTTAGGCAATCATCTAAACTCCGCTCAAAACAGGACCCATGACCCATGACCCATCCATGTTGGGTCTCCGATCTGACTGTAGACAAATGTACGGCTGTGATAAGAATCATAATATTGCTCTTGTTCCTTTCTACGCAAACGTCTGGTTGGTGTGCTGGTGATTGAAAATAATATCCATTCACTTTCATTATGAAAAAAGTCCTTGATTTGGACAATTGTGTTTGATTAGTGGATAAATAATACACTTCTAACCTGGTTGTTAGCTCGTTTACTTCACCAGTCCTTTTTCCTTTTATATGTGTGGTGATACCATTTCAAGCCTTCGCTTCTTAATCAGTGTTTCGACTTCTCATCAATCAATTGAATAAATAATAGTACACTTAGAACCATTTCTTTAAGGAATCAGAGATGTCTTCGTGGAATAAATAAAGTTTGGAGAAAATGCGACTTAAGAGCACATTTAATTTGCGGGGGACGGGCTTTTACATTACAACACCAATAAGCTATATGACGTGCCATTTGAAGAAGGTTCCAAGAAAACGACTCTCAAAGTCAAAATCATACACCAATGCATGATATATTACGAATTCATTGCATCCAACTTATGTTAATACGTAGCCATTATGATTTAATTAAGGTACCGATTCACCATAATTCTGATTTCGGTGAAGAGACCAAATAGCAATTTAGAGCTGGAGTCAATTAATTCTATACACCCTGATGGTGTTTCTTTAACTATACAATAAAATGTACGTGCTTAACAGAATCATATTTAGGTAAATGTTCCTTTTGATGGTTGTATGATTACATTTCACACCTATTTACCTAAATTTCCTGCGTATGGCCATTTATAAATTTAATATGATCATGCAGCTTCAAGCAATAGAGAGTAAAAAAAAAAAAACAAGGAAAGGAGCGAGGGGGTTTGCGTTAACTTGTCGGAATAAAAAAAAATTAATAATTGCTAGACAAAAAAAATGAGTGAACCGTTAATATATTGTTATTTAGATATTTTAATTTTATTTTCAAAAAAGTTCCTTGCACAATCTAATTCAATCCAAATCAAGATCCTTTTATATTTGTTGATATAACAGAAAGTTTTAACAAAACCTTAAAAAAAAAACATAGCTCAAATGAATTGTATGGTTGTGGTTCTGCATAATTTGTTTTTCTCCTTTTTATGGGACTGGAAATACATTAAACTGCTTCTTTGTTTGTTATTAGTGACTCTATTTAACCTCTTCAAAAAAAAAAAGTGATTATGTTTCACAAGCTTATTGCTCAAAGCAAATGTTTGACAGTCGTACAAAGAATGGTGAAGGCGAATTTATTGAAAGTGATAAGTCCTGAACTCCTAATTTATGTTGTTGTTCTTATGAAAATAAAAGAAAAATTGTAAAGAAAAAGGGATATTTTGAGTTGCAGACCTGCAGGTAATGCCGTAATGGTCGCAGGGTTTGTTTTGCAAGTTGTGGTTAGAATTTGAAATTTTGAATGTTGTTATGTTGCATGCACTAGCAATGAGACGGGCTCTTATTACTTTCTCAATCTTACTTTATATTTTATTTGGAAATATTAATTTTTTTTAAGAATGTATTATTATGCATATTTTTTTTAAGAGTTACGATTAAACGAAAAAAAATAATTAAAAAATATATATGAATTAATTATATGAGAAAAAATAAAAAAATTAAAGTTAATTTATTTTACAATTATGTTTTATTTACATTATTTTTTATATCATTTTTTTATATTAATTTTTTAATTATTAATTATATATTTTTTATTTTCTCTATTTAATTATAATTATTAAAAAATAATATAAATAATAATGTGATAAAAAATTTGATGTGATATAATATTTTCTTTTATTTTATTTCCAATTTTCCCATCAATCTGCCGACGCAGTGTGAGCAGTGAGTTACTAACGTTGGAGGAGTTTTCTCCAACTTTGGAGTTTGGGTTTCGACTTACGATAATTAATTAATTAGTCCTAAGTTAAGAGCGAAACGTGGTAGCTATTGATGGCGCGTGTCTCACAGTCACAAGCCTCATGGCCCCATGGGCTGAACCGCTGAAGGGGTAACGTGGACCCCGAACTCTGAAAGTCCTACCCTCCCCTAAACTAATACAATAATTATATTCTTTAATCAAATAATATATATATTTATTTTTATATCTTTTAATATTATTTATTATATATATTTTTTTTATTATTTTTTCTCACTTAATCACATCCATTTAAAATAATAAAACAATACTTACACCCTTTTTTAAAATGTAAAATGATCATTTTTCAAACCAATACGTGTGCGGGTTATTGTGGAGCCTCTCTTTCTTACTTTCTTTAACCTCATTCCCAAGTTTCAACTTTGCTTTACTCATTGGATCCCCCGGCCCCTTCTCTCTCTCTTTCTTCAACTCTCCACCTCCACTTTTGCTTTTGTCGATTATAATGATTTGAATAATCCAACAACTATGTCTATACTTAGTTTCTTTAACTTATTTTTATTTTTAAATTTGTTCTTTAATTAATAAATGTTTTAAATTTATCTTTTAAATTTTAAAAATTTAACAAAATTATCATTTTCTTTAACTTTGTTAGTTTCATTAATGGTACAATTTTAGGTGGCATCTTAAATGGCAATATGATGTTAACTTTTTTTGTCTAACTTATTTTTTTAATTTTAAATTCATCTTTTAACTAATAAACGTTTTAAATTTCTCTTTCAACTTTTAAAAAATTAATAAAGTTATCATTTCGCTTAACTTCATTAGAGGAAAGATAGCAAGTTTAAAAGTGAATGAATATCATTTATGATACTATCATATATATGAAAACAAGCTTAAAAATATGATATTGGAAGTTTTTCTTTAAAAAAAAAAAAAGAAGACAAGCTTCTTCCAACAAAAATGAGCTTCTTATAGTGTCTAGTATGATTTGATTTCAAGAGAACATTTTACAAGAAATGAAAGAAGTAGTGTGTGTGAATTAGAGGGGAATGAAACAAAATGAGTAGAAATGACGAAAGAGAAAAGAGGAAAGTCATGACCATGAGAATAGAGTAGGTGAACGATGGAACGCAATGAGAAACTCTATAAGCAAAACTAGAAGAGATGTAGCGGAGTAGTCATATCCGTAGTCATTGATGACAGAGAACCGAAACAGTAGCGAGAGGGTTCCAACTGCGATTTGCGTCAAATATTCTCTATAGGTCTTTACAATTGTAACTGGAATCGCAATAGTGAGAAGAAGAAAATGAAGCAAAATAAAAAATCCTAAGCTAAAATAGGGGTGAAATTAGAAAGAATCACCAACGACTAATTTTTTATTTATTGGTTATGTCATATGTCCTTTTTCACATCACATGTCACTTGTGTTTTTTTAACCATGTCAAATATCAATTACGTCATATTATTTTACGCATATAAATGAAATTAATGGAGTTAGACGAAAGGACAATTTTATTAAATTTTTTAAAAAAGTTAGAGAATAGATTTAGAATGTTTATTAATTAAATGACAAATTACAAAAAAAAAAATAAGTTAGAGGATAAAAATATAATTTTTATTTTTGAATAATATTATTAGTATAATTACACACATTATTTTATATTTATATAATTTTAATAATTTAATTTTAAGTTATTCAATTTTATTTTTATATATCTATATTTTAGTTTTACTTTCTCACATATCATATAAATGTGAGGTGAAATGTTTTTAAATGATATGTATCAATCATTATCCTAAATTCCTAATGATTTTATGGGCCAATAAACCTAGCTACCAGGGCGATTCAGATATTGTAGTTCTAGGGAATGCGACAAAAACAGCTTTTTTTAAGGGTTCCAATTTGTGGGTTAAGGCTTCATCTCGGGTCGCACACCCACCAAACTGGCCAACCATTCTGTCGCTCGGGCTGCCGCATAGGGTCATGTTACAGTGCATAACTTATAAATGTTGTTATCTAGCAAATAAATAATAATAATAAAATCTTATTTCAGTAAATAGAGTTAACTGCATACATCAAACTAGGTCGTTATATTTTATCAAAAAACAGATTAAGTGTTGGTATAGATAAAATAAAACTACAAGTTTTGGACTTTTACCCAAAAATACAAAGGAGATCGAAAGATAATAAACTTAAAGTGAAACACCTAAGTAAGTCAATATCATGTCTTAATCTAAACTTATAAAATTATTATTTTATTTATTCTTAAATAATGTAAGATTTTTTATTTATATATACTTAGAACTCACATTTAAATTTTCAATAAATCCATTAAAATTTTTTATTATCCGATTCATTGAGTTTATATCATATATGGTTATTGGCAATGTGAAAAGCAAGCAAAATATTAAATCCCAGGGGTGTAAAATAAAAAGTGTGTGGGAAAAATTGTAGATTGAGGAAAGTTTGTGTGGGCTGTCGGCTGCAAGAAAAAAGGAAAGGTGGTGGGTCTGGGACTCTGGGTTGAGGTATTGTTAGTGTTTGTTGGTACTTAATATATATATATATATATATATATATATATATATATTAAACAATCATATCTGTTTAAATAATATTTTTAAAAAAAATAGAATTTAAATAAAATTTTCTACTTTTAATCAAAAATTGAAATTGGTAGTTTATTAAAAAGTCAATTTTAGAAAATATGTAATGGAAGGGAGAAAAAATAATTTTTATAGTTAAAAGTTATACTCTTTTATAATTATATCTAAATATAAAATAATTTATATTATTATCTTTAAATTAATTTTTTTAATTTATCCAAATGTATTTATTTTTGAATGCTTGATTAGATAAACTCGTGACGCTGAGCTGGAGTGTCTGATCTCTTTTGCATTTTGTTAGGAAAATAATGTTTTCACATATAATGTGAGTTGTATGCAAAATTTATAAAATAAAAAATATAATTACAAAATAACTGAAATAAAAGTACAGGTAAAATTACTTAGCTATAATGGCATTTATTAATTATATTATTATTTTGCTGAGAATATGACATTTATTCAAATTTTACTTAGCTATTTCAACTATATCTAAATGGTGAAGATGTAAATTTATCAACATGCAAATAACTTTAGAGATGTTCAATATTTGACTCGTCCTACTAACTGGTTCGGAGCCATCTTACTAATCTGTTTTGGCCCAAAATTAATTAGGACGAATTTAGGTTTTGAAAATTAGGTCTGGTGTGTTTTCGGGTTAGGTTCGGATTATATTTCAAGACATCTCAATCCGGCTCAATATCTCACAATATTTTAAAATATTTATTTATTTTTATAATTAGTTATAAATAATAGAATTTTTTGACTTAAATTAATAACTTTTGCATACTATGATACTATATTTATATTAATATTATTTACTTTGAAATATATATTATAAAATATATATTATTATATATATATATATATATATATATATATTAATTTATATTTTAATTTTAGTTTTCTATTTTTTTATAATTTTATGACTTAATTATATATAATGTTCAAAGTTTTACATTATGTTTACATATCAAGTTAGCTCTGTTCTAACCTAATCATTATCAGGTCATAGCTGGATTGGGTTTAATCCCAATCCATCCTATAAACACCCCTAAACAACTTTACTATTTTTCAAATGATAGTAAATTATATGTAAAAAAATTCACTTACATAAATACATCTAAGATAATATTAATATATTCATGTGAATTTTTAAATATTAATATATCCAGAATATGATTATAATTTACTTTAAATATTTTTATATTAATTATTTTCATCTCACCAAAATATAAAAACACGAATAAACAAGCATATAACACCAAATAATATACCAATGTAAGATAATTAATATTTAGATTTACATATAATTAAATGAATATATTTTACTAATGTGAGTTTGTTTGAGTGGAAGAAGTTAGTGTTCCTTAAGTTTATAGTTTTAAATTCGATCATGAAATTTATGTGTATATATAAAAATAACATCGTTAGAATGTATTCCTACTTATGTACCTAACCTTACTCTGAGAAATTAATTTCTCACCTATTGAGTGAGGCATGGACACACTTACATATATATAAGTGGGGACACATGGCCCTACTCAACATTGAAATTTTTCTATTACCCATTATAGTCATTTATCATTCTTATCTTTTTATATTTTTAACTTTGTCCTTATATGATAAGTAAATGAATAAATTTGTAATGAAAGAACTTAAAATCTATGTAACATGTAATATGGTCATTCATACATAATAATAGAGTTGAAAATATGTGATAGTACCAAAAACGAAAAAATTATTCTACATCAAAAGAATAATTGTAAATTGATTTTACATTATTTTATATTAATATAGTTTTTATTAAAAAAAATTATACTTGTGTTTTGTCTTTATCCCTCACTATCTTAAGTTTTTGAATCAAACAATAGGGTAAAAATATTCTAAAAAAATAAAAAAATGAATATACATTAAAATTCATTTATTAATTTAAAAAGAAACTTATCTTACCATATATAATGTATTTATTTTATAAATAATTTTTTTTACTTCAAAAATTTTAATTTTTAATTTTTGAATTTTGCTTATCGTTAAGTGAACTAAAACTATTTTTTTTTTTTTTAGAAAACGGACTATACACTTGACTACTTGAGTGCTAAATAATTTCTTGTTATAATACGACGCTGTCACCTGTCTCATCGAAACAGTGGTTACTGCTTACTATTGTTTATAGTTCATAACTTCACATGCATTTATGGTCGCTGACTTATTGTGGCAATATACAAATAGTAGAATCCGGAAAAAGCTGTAAGGTTTTCAGTGTGAATTGTCTGGCTACTAATGGAAAATATCGTAGCATAAGATGTGTAGAGGAAATATATGGACGGGGATACCCCTTGTTGTGCAAAACAGTGCCGGCATCAAGCAATCTTAGCGTGCGTATCAAAATTGTTCAAAGCAGCACATAGCCCCCCAAATCACTTTTCTCACTCATTCATTCATTTGGCTACTCTTGTTCCATTAACTATTCATCATATTTGTTCATGTTTTGGTGCTGGACCATACGGGCCATTTTGAACTTAATCTACTTATAAGCTTGGTTAAGTATGATTTGATTGACCATGCTCTTGGCTGAACTAACCTTTACAAGTCTTGCTAATCGCGATATAGTCACTAAAAATGAGGAATAATTAACTTTATTGAACTAATAAATTAATCACTTATTTTAGATCTTTATTCAACTTATTTTGATAATTCAGATTGAATCGACTCAGACTAATCTAAGTCAAATCGATCGAAATCACATCAATCAAATTTAGCCTATTCAAATTTGAACAAATAGTTCAACTGGTAATTCGCATGTGTTTAACCAAGAACAACAGGTCATTGACAAGTTGGTACTTTGATGATCAGGCGTAATACATGTCCAACATCTAAATTTCTTAATTGTCTCATGACAGGTAAGTGTCAGGAAAGTAGTCTCGAAAGTTTTTTTTATACTAACTTGGCCTCATAAGTCAGGTATGTTCTATTTTTTACTTAAACATTATACCCAATTACCCTAACAGTCTAACCAAAAATTTTTGTGTTGTCAACCTAGGTCCCAAGTCGTCCATGCCACCGCCTTCTTCTTAGGCTTCCGGCAAGCCTTTCCTGCTCCTTTAACCTAGGTTTCGGAGTCAGGATGAAACATGTGCCATCCAGTGAGAAAATGATTCCTCCGTCTTTGTCAAATAGTTTTTATTCGGGAAAAAGTATCGTCTTCTAGTAGCCTAACATTCGCCGGAAATTGCATGAAACAAATGAAGGAATAGAGGGAGAGGGAAAAAAATTTTTACATGCACAACTCATAATAATCTGTCTTTTTATACATTGCACAGTGAAGATTCAAGGTTAGATCTGGGTATGATTTTTATACATAAAAATAGTATATAATATATTTTATTAGATTATGCTTATGTTTAATTATTTTTTAAAATATTTCTGCAAAAAACCGAAAGACATGTAGAAATATTTTGTGTTTAGACTTTAAAGGAACTGGCCTAATAGTAATTGGAAATATATGATGTATAGTTAAACACATTATCATAAGTTATAATTCTAACTTCACATTCAGGTCAGATGATAAAGAACTAATTGTAATTTAAATCACGAATATTGACGTGAATAACTTGTATACTTGATCCTACCCAGGATATGAGTCATTCTATTTTCCGTGATGTAGTTTCTTCATAAGCCGTCCTTACTCCGTTACGTCTAATTTTTCTAAACTTGTGTTTTTAATTATTTTTCTATTGATTTAAACATTTGATTAACATTTATCAGCATTAAAGCTTAAAACTTTTGTTTTTTTGAACCAATTTTTGGTCGAGTAATCCGAGAGATCCATGTTTCTGCCTAATCATAAAATTGGTATAAATTTTTTCGTTAGCATATTATTTTGTGTTAAATATTTGATTTTCGAAATTCATAAAATTAGGGGCAACATAATTCAACCACTTATTGTGTTTTCTTACACCGTCGGACATTTTGAAACACATAAAACCATGTTATAATATAGTATATTTTTTTAATATCAACAAAGAGATGTTGGAAATATATATATTGCACCAACATATTATAAAATATTTTTTATCACTACATTAACAATAAAATGTAATTAAACAAAACACACTCCCTTTGGGTCACATACACAAATTATTTACATGACATGTATAAATCTAATGTTTAAAAGTGTGCATTTATTTGACATAAATAATTGTGTTTAAGTAGCCTTCAAGAATGCAAATTAAGCGCATTATTTTCTTACCAAGGTTACATTGTATAGAGTCTTATATATGGTGTTATTTCTCTTTAACATTAGGAGTTTTATTAGAAATTGACTACTTAAAATTAATTTGAACTTTTGAAGCTAGCAAAAGAAAAGAAAGTTGTATACAAATATTATTCTCAAAATTTCCAACAATTAGAAAATTTTAGATAATATAGCAATTTTTTTCTTTAATTGGAATATTCACAAACTTTATTATAAGAATAATCTATCGAGTATGATTATGACTTATTACTAGTCAAAAAATCTACCCACCAAATGCTTAATTCAAAATTTAAACTTTAATATTTTTTTTTAAAGTGAGGCTCCTTATGCAAAAAGTTGTATAAGTAATTTAGTATGAGTACTAGAAATAATGTGAATTTAGCTTATCAGAGCCTACGACCTAATATATTTTTAGTCAATTTAGATTTAAAAAAAATTATTTAACTATGTAAGTTAACATTTGAGTTTTAAAAAATTATTTAGTCTATTAGATTAGTTTATTTATTTATTATTATTTATATATAATTAAAAATATATAATACTTACATAACATATTAATTATATATTAGTATAATATATTTATTTTATATAAAATCTAATAATTTTGTTAAAAAATTATAGAGTAAATTATCAAGTATTTTATTAATTATTAATTATTTTTAAATATTTATTATGAATTTAGTATTTAATAAATATTTAATAAATCATATTGAATAACAAACTTATCAAAATATTATAGAAATTCTTTTTTTATCTTAAAATATTTCATGTAATATAAATTTTTAAATAAATCTCTAAATCAGATAAAGTTTTTATATTCTCATAGGTCAAGTCGAAAAAAAAAACTACAATAAATAATAGTAAAAGTTTTACAAAATAAGCCTGAGGCTGAGACAAAACCTAACCTTTCCAATTTTCATCCTAACGAGTACAGTAACGGCTGTGATTTTGTGACACCGTCGCCAGGATGATTTCATGCAGTGGCAATGCACTTGTAAAGCCGCCAAGTCATCTATCATGCAGTTACACACCAAATTTGTGAGCTGTAGAGAGTGGAATACCAGTGACGGTGGTCCAAAGTCGTAGTAATCACACTTTGTCTCAAATGCAAATAAAATAAAATAAAAATAAAAATACTTATTCCCTTAAACCATTATTATTTATTTATGAAAAAGTAAAAGAAAGATAATGGCTTTCCTTCCCCAATATCGGATACAGCTCAGATGCTTGCTTGCTTCTGACACAAACGATTAGGACTCTCTTGCTATTCTATGCATCTCAAGGGTCAGTTACGTCAAACCACCGACACCTTTTTATCTTCCATTTGCTTGAAATAAAAACATTTATTTATTTTTATAGGTTAATGAAGATTGAAGAAAAAGAATGGAGGAGTACTTAATTTTGCAGGAAAAAAAAGAGTAAATAAACAAAAATTTAAAAGGGGAATGGTTTTGGGAGCTCCTCGAACGTCTTGTCTTTTAAGAGACACCTAATTCAGAATATTTTACCTTACCCACCAGACCACCACCTCCACCGCACCACTAGTCCACTACCACTGCCACCTCGACTCTGCGATTCTGCTTCTCATTCTCCTTTCGTCTAAGTGAAGAAATCGTACTCGAGACAGAGAGACACTCATTGCTGAATCTGTGAAAGAAAGCTGTATATAGCATTGTTGCAGCCCCTACTCCTCTCTCTCGCCTCACATTATCTTCCTTCACTTGCATTTATTTATTTATTTTTGTTCCGGTAAGTCCATTTTACTCACCCTTGTTTTTTCTTCTTCCACTTAATCGGTGAATATTGTGGTTCACCTTCTGGCTGTTTTCTCTTCCCTATTCATTCCCACTTCTTTTTTTCCTCGTTCACTTTGGACCTGAAATTTATTGTTACTATTTTTTTTTTTTTTTTTTTTTTTTTTTTTTTTTTTTTTTTTTTGGGGGGGGGGTGGAGGTGGGGTTCATTCAGTTTTGTTTTGATTCTTCGTCATGGAGGACCTTTTTCTTAATTTTGAGTTTTTGTCGGTGACTTGATGTTCTGTTCCGGTTGCTTCCAATTGTTGTGGTTGTTTCCCTTCTTTTTGAGTTAGAAAGAGAAGACCATAGTGTGCCTAATTTGGTCGTTGATTCCCGAGCAGTTGTTAGAATTTTCTTCCGATTAAATTCGGTGCTCCTAATCTGCGCTGGTCTAGGCCATAGCTAATTTTCACTCCTGCTCCAAACGTCTTTGATTAATTTGGATCTAATTTGAGCCATAAAAACGGCTAGTAATAATAAATAATTATTACCAAAGCTCTCTTTTATCTACTTCTTTTTTTTATTTTAATTTTTTTAAAATACTCTTATTGAATTTCTTTTCTCTCAACTTCTCAAGTTTGAGCAGTGAGTGCAATTACAGAACATATAGTGCACATTTTTTTTCATAAATTTGGGATACGGTTATAGCATGCGCTCCTGCACATTAGAGATCAATAGGGAAAGTGCAATGGTTAGATCTTGGAGATCGCCGTTACATTAATACAACTTGATATCATTGCCTTGCCTTGTGACCCGTTGCTTCAATGCATTGCATTTCACCAATATAGTAATCTCAGTCAATCCGGGACAAAAGCATTGATTCAACTCAGTCTGTTTTTTTAACTACCAACAATTACCAACGCACTACAGTGCATATCCATTCTCATATATAAGTTGTCTCCACAGGTTGCCCCTTTTTTTTTTTTTTTTTTTTTTTATTGGGCGTTGCTTTGGAATTAAGATGCTGAAAATTTTAAGGTGTAAATTCCTACTTGAAGATTCGTGTGAAAATCTCATTACGGGCTGTCTTATCGTCAGTCAAATCTAATTATTGTGAACGGCGTAGTTTCAATGAGAATAAAATAGAATCATTCCTATGGTAGTAATACCATAATGTTTTGTGAAACGATGGACTTGATTATCTAGTTTAGATCAAAATCTGTTCTGTAATAGTGGGAGAATTTTGCATTGCCAACTAGTAAAAACCTCATATAACTGTTCAATTATATATGGTTGTTTGTAGTTTCCAATGGACCGACGCTGGCCCTGGAAGAAAAAATCATCTGACAAGGCTGTGCCTGACAAAGCAGCTGCTACATTGGACTCTGCCGATGCTTCCAATCAGGTATATTTATTGGCATTTTCTCAAAAGAAAATAAAGGTAGTTTAAAATTTTTGTACTTCTGAAAAAATTTGAAAAGAACAAACTGTGGTTCTCCTCCTCTTCTTTGTGTGTGTGTAGGATTTAAACTTGGATTGATAACTTTACATGATTATTACTCTTAGTCTTGGCTTTGCTGATTCAAAAATGTGATTAAATTAATAGCTTTTTCTTCTTATGCAAACAGGATAACTACAAGAAGCCGAACTACGTCCAAATCTCTGTGGAATCCTATTCACATCTGACTGGTTTGGAGGATCAAGTGAAGACATATGAGGAAAAAGTTCAGATGCTTGAGGATGAGATAAAGGAAATGAATGAAAAGCTTTCAGCGGCAAACTCTGAGATCAATACCAAGGAAAGCATGGTAAAACAACATGCTAAAGTAGCTGAAGAAGCTGTCTCAGGTATAATGCTTAAATGATTTTAACACCTTAAACATGTAGCTCCAAGCCTGCCTTACTATAAATTGCTTCTCATTGTTCTTGGAACTAAAGTTCTATTGAAATTCTGCAGGCTGGGAAAAGGCTGAAGCAGAAGCTTTGGCATTGAAGAACCATCTAGAGTCTGTCACTCTCTTAAAACTTACAGCTGAGGACCGCGCATCACATTTAGATGGTGCTCTTAAAGAATGTATGAGACAGATACGAAACCTTAAGGAAGAACATGAACAGAAAATACAGGAAGTTGCTCTCTCAAAAACCAAGCAATTAGACAAGATTAAGGGAGAGCTTGAGGCAAAGATAGTTAACTTTGAACAGGAACTACTTAGGTCTGCTGCTGAAAATGGGGCTCTGTCAAGGTCCTTGCAGGAGCGCTCCAACATGCTAATCAAATTAAGCGAAGAAAAAGCTCATGCTGAGGCTGAAATTGAGCTTCTTAAGAGCAACATAGAATCATGTGAAAGAGAAAATAATTCGCTTAAATATGAACTTCATGTTGTTTCCAAGGAGCTTGAAATTCGCAATGAAGAAAAGAACATGAGTATGAGATCTGCAGAAGCTGCTAACAAGCAGCATACAGAAGGTGTCAAAAAAATTGCTAAGTTAGAGGCAGAGTGCCAAAGATTACGTGGTCTAGTGCGGAAGAAGTTACCTGGTCCTGCTGCACTTGCACAGATGAAGCTAGAAGTTGAAAATCTTGGCCGAGATTATGGAGAAAGTCGATTGAGGAAGTCTCCTGTGAAGCCTGCTACTCCATATCTGTCCCCATTGTCTGAGTTCTCTCTGGAGAATGTACAGAAATTCCAGAAGGAGAATGAATTTCTGACTGAGCGTTTATTGGCAATGGAAGAAGAAACAAAGATGCTGAAAGAAGCTTTGGCTAAACGTAACAGTGAATTGCAGGCCTCAAGGAGTATGTGTGGTAAAACGCTGAGCAAACTTCAAAGTTTGGAAGCACAACCTCAGACAAGTAACCAGCAGAAAGGATCTCCACAATCCATCATCCACATAACCCATGAAAGCATTTATAGTCGAAATGCAAGCAACGCACCAAGCTTGGTCTCTGTGTTTGAAGATGGAAACGATGATGCGGGAAGTTGTGCCGAGTCTTGGTCTACTGCAATAGTCTCTGGGCTATCCCAATTCCCTAAAGAAAAGAGTACTGAGGAATCAAGCAAATCTGAAGCCACTAAGAAGTTAGAACTAATGGATGACTTTCTGGAGGTGGAGAAATTGGCTGGTTTATCAAATAATTCCAATGTAGATGCCACTGTTTCAGTTTCTTCAAACAATAAGACAACTGACATTGTGACAGATGATGTATCAGAAGTCAGTACTGGCAAAGATGGTCCATCTGAAAAGAATGGTGATTCAAATCCATTGCCAAACCAAGTGTTTTCTGATGCCGTGTTGTCAGCACCTGATTCCCAATCTGATGTTGATGGTTTGTTATTAACAGAGCTTAGATCAAGAATATTATTGGTTTTTGAGTCCATGGCTCGGGATGCTGATATAGGGAAAATCGTGGAGGATATTAAACATGTGCTAGAAGATTCACATGACAATGCCATCCACCACTCTGTAGGTTTCATTTCCCAGGATGCCCAGCCTTCTGATGCTACATGTGATAGGCAGGATAATCCTGACGACACTGGCTTAAACCTTGAAAAGGAAACCATTTCATCCCAGCAACCTAAAGAATATGTGCAAATAACTTCAGATTTGGAAGCTGCAATTTCTCAGATTCATGACTTTGTATTGTTCCTAGGCAAAGAAGCTATGGCAGTTCATGACATATCTTGTGATGGAAATGAAATGAGCCAAAAGATTGAGGAGTTCTCTGTCACCTTTAATAAAGTTTTATGCAACAAGGCAAGTTTGCTACAGTTTGTTCTTGACCTGTCATACATTTTAGCTAAAGCAAGTGAATTCAGATTTAATGTCTTCCGCTACAAGGATACAGATGCTGAAACTATCAGTCCTGATTGCATAGATAAGATTGCTTTGCCTGAAAATAAGTTAGTTCAAGACAATTCATCTGGAGAAAGATATCAAAATGGTTGTTCCCATATTCTTAATCCCTGTTCTGATCCTGAGGTTCCTGATGATGGAAATTTGGTCTCTGGCTATAAATTGAATGCTACATCAACAAAACTCTCAATGGTGGAATTTGAAGAATTGAAATTAGAGAAAGAGAAAGTAGTAATTGATCTGACAAGGTGTACTGAAAATCTTGAAATGACAAAGTTTCAATTGCAAGAGACTGAGCAACTTCTAGCAGAAGTTAAATCACAATTGGCTTCTGCTCAAAGATCAAACAGCTTGGCTGAGACACAGCTAAAATGTATGGCAGAGTCATACAAGTCACTTGAAACACGAGCACTGGAGTTTGAAACTGAGCTGAACCGTCTGCAAATTAAGACAGAAACTCTGGAGAATGAGCTTCAAGATGAAAAGAGGGCTCATGAAGCTGCTTTGGTCAAGAGCAAGGAGCTTGAAGAGCAATTACAAAGGTTAGACACATCTAATATCATATGGGGTATAAATACTGAAATTATGCACTGGCTATTGATTACATATTTTCAGCATTTGTGTTTAATTGTTTATATTGGTCTAAATAGGAAAATGTTGGATGAAAAGCAGGGTTTCATCTTTCATGTGTTTAATTTTATGGAAATCTCTGATTCTGGTTCTATTTCTGATTCCCGTGTTACTGTCTATTAGGATTGAGAGCACAGCGGCTGATAATGACGTCAAGACTGCACAGGTAAGGCTGTAATTCTATTGTAAATATAAATTGCCATGCTGGATTTAGCATGTCATATTGCTAAATATACGAGGAAAGTATTAAGTTGGGAAAATTTATGATCTCATGATAATTAAAAATATCATTTTGTGTATCTCAATCTGGGAGTTTTTTAGATAGTTTGAAAATCTAAGATTGAATTCTTTTTTGTTAATGCAGGAGACAGATTTGGCAGCAGCTGCTGAAAAGCTAGCTGAGTGTCAGGAAACCATATTTCTTCTTGGCAAGCAGTTAAATGCTCTACGTCCTCAAACTGAGCCAACTCCATCTTCGTACAGTAAGATAAATCCAAAGGCTGAAGGCTCCACAGAAGATGAACCTACTACTAGTAGCACAAAATTTCAAGAATTAGGTCAGTTGGAGATGGACAGTGCTGCTTGTGCTTTTGCGCAAAGACTGGGTTCGGAGTCCCCCTTGCATTTTACCAACAGTTTATTTAGCCCATCAGATAACGAGTCAAACCTTCCAGCCAGATCTCCAGTACAGCATCCAAAACCAAAACCAAAACACAGGCCTACCAAGTCAGCCTCTTCGTCAGGTTCTTCCACCCCTACACCGGAGAAACATGCACGAGGATTTAGTAGATTCTTTTCATCAAAAGGAAAACCCGCTCATTGAGCTTGCAGCTCGCAGGCTTTATGAAAATTCGTAGTGAATGAGGAAGCCACATTTGGAAAGCACCAAGGTCCAGACCCCTTCATGTTTGACACAACAGAGTTTTTGGGTAGGTTTGTGCAGTTAAGGAGAGGATGCCATGATTGTCAGGTGATTCTTGTATGTAATGGTTGTAAATGGTAACCATATGTTGTTTTCTTTTCCTTTTCATTGGCCTTTTTTTTCCCCTGTTCTGTAATTTAATTAGCAAACGTTGACATAGTCTCTGAATTATTACAGGATATGTTGAATATGTTGTATTTCAAAATTTATCCATACCTTAATTCTTTACGAGCAAGAATGGATACAGATTGTTCTAGTGGTTACCATGTGTAATCAGTGACAAAGATTTCAGCTAATACAACTACTATAAGGGTACCCTTTTTTTTTTTGTTCGAAATGGTTTAGCTCATATCGGATTGAGGCAACAGCACAGCCTCGGTTGTTAAAAAACATGACTTCTAGAGCAAGTTAGTGTTTATGAATCACGATACTTGAAATCTGATGTAGTAGAAGAGATATGGATCTTCTTGGAGTGATGTTATATATATATATGCTATCATACTATAACTTCTTGTACTCATGAGGTGTTATTATGCTTAAGTATTATTTTACTAATAATTATAAACAAGATAAAGATACAGATTTCATAGAGAATCTTGTACGTGTATATGGCAGCACCGATACACCAACGACCACTACCAGTGGGCAGTGGGCACTCTTGTTTTGGGCCCAAAATGTCCTTCATTGTTCTCGTTTTTTTCAAAAATAAATAAATTAAATAAATAAATGATGGGATGTGAAAGCAATAAATAAATGATGGGATGTGAAAGCCTAGTCCACAATTGTCCCAATGTCCAGACTACTCCTTTTTTTTTTAACCTCTTGAGAATTAATGTAATATGGCTAGAAAATAATTAAGCGTGAAATATACGCAAAGACCGAAAACCAGTAAATGAAAAATATTCTGTTTTTTTTTTTGTCTTAAATAATGTTCTTTTGTAAGTCATCTCTTTTTCTGTGATACCGCACATTTTCCTTTTATTCCAAGCAGTACTGTTCAATTAATCAGCAATTACTTACAAAATTTTATTTTGAGGAACCCTGAAATTGGCTGCTGCTCTCAGATATTTATGTGTTTCTTTGTTCATGTAAAAGTGCTTCAATTTTGAAATTCAAAGATTTTGGTTTTGTTTCTTCTCTTATACTTTACTCAGTTCACTATGCGTAACGAACTCAAAAGGCAAACTGCACAGGGTAGAAGTTGTAGCCCACAATTAGGAAAATTTAAAAGAATCAAACCATTGGCGATTAAGTTTGCTTTCAAATTGTTCAGATAAAAAAAAAAGGTTTCCTTTTAAATTGTATTATTTGGTTTGAATTAAAAAGAAATTACATAGTTCAGCTTACGATTTAGGTTTTGGACAAAATAATCTGCATCAAATAAAAAATCATGAACACCCTTAATTAATATAGTCATATACTTGAAATCGAGGATTCATGACTATGTAGACTTAGATGTTGATTACATGTGGGAACGCTTAAAGGATTTAATAATGACAGTATTATACTTGTACTTTTTAGGAATTCAAAAAATAAAGCATAATTTATAATACAATATTTCTCATGTTTTTTTAAATTATAAGAAAATAAGCAACAAGTGACTTTTTGATGAAAAGAAAAAGGCTCAAACGAACCTTCTTATTATGTTGAACGTTTAGGGATTTTTTCATTAAAAAAATAAATACTTCCAGTGTTGTCTATTTCACTATCTGTATATGTATTTTCATGATATGAAGAGTTACTCTACAATTTTTAATTTTAAAAAACAAAACATTATAAAAGAATTTCATTAATTTTAGATATTATTTAGGACCAAAAAAATCCTTCCTTAATGAAAGTTTGTTGTTTGGAAAAAAATTATTAATTTAGAAGAAAATATGCTTGATTTATTAATTGAGAATATAGTGTAATTAAGTAAATAAATTATGGTGAAGAACGAAATTCACTCAGAAGGGAAGAGAATTTTGATTTTTTTTTTTACAAGTAATTGCTTTCCTAATTTTGAACTTATGTGGTGATTAAATAAAGTCTCCCAAAATAGTAATTTTAAGATTCGAATTTTTAATATTATAGGTAAGTTTCACTTGAAGATGCAGTCTATTTCCACTACAATCAACTATTATTAGATAAAGGAAATATTGATTTGTTTATATACTTAATCAAATATCTTTGATTTTTGTTTTCGGTGACCTAACGTACTGAAATGCATAACTTAAAAGATAGCTAAGATTGTAAACCCGGGGGAGGGGGGGGGGGGGGGGAGAGGATTGTCATATGGTCTAAACCTTCAACATATGGTTTAAATTCTAAACCCAACAGGGAGTGCCAAAAAATATAACCCACCTCCATAACATGTGGTCGTCCTTCTCCAAAACTCTACCAAAATTAATAAAACAAGTTATTTAAAGGAGAATATTATATATAAAAATCAAGATATAAAAACTCATACTTTTTTATATCATTAAATTCACTTTTAAATCTATAAAAAATCATATAAATGAACACTTTTAGAATAAAATTTAATTTTGATGCATTGTTAATGTAAATTTTTTACATTATCAATTAATCATATATCATCACATCTGTGACTTTTAAAATAGTTATTATAACAATCAAACATTTTTAATGATATGATAATACATGATTAATTGATAATGTAAAAAGTTTTTACACTAGTAGTACATCACAATTAACTCTTTAAAATATATATTTTAACAGATTGACATATATAAAATGTATTTTTATCTCTTTCCATTTTTTAAAGAATATATTTACTTCAGATAAAAAAAGAATATATTTACTTCAGTTAAAAAAAAAACAGAATGTGTTTACTTTTCTTTGGAATTACAGGCCTAATAATTCAAATAAGCGTAACTGATCTTCATTAGACATCTTGATTAGTGATAAAGACTTCATCACTCGCTAATGCATAATTAATAGTTAGGATAACTTTTAATGTGACATAGTAACTAACTGATTTGACGCTCAATTATAAGTTCATATATATGACTTTCAAGAATTTATTACAACATCATGTTATTTTTTTTAATAATGCAACAGCATAATCATTTGGATATTAGATTGGTTTAATCCTTTTTTTTTTTGGTCTCAGACTGGTTTAATCTAAATCACAATATGCTGTTTTATTTTTTATTTTATTTTTTTAACAAAGGGGCCTAGGTCCAGCAAAGATAACATTAAGTGGGAAATAAACGGGGCATGAGAAAGTAACCAAAAAAAAGGTGGGGGGGAATGGGAATCCCAATACATTCAACAAGAAAAACAATAGCTATTCCTCAAGTGAAATTTTTACATATATACGTATGTATTATACATATAATCACATGAGGTGAATTTTATCTTATAATAAAATTTATCATATATAAATGTATGTATGATACATACCTAAGAATTTTTCATTCCTCAAGGAGGAGTATGAAACTGTTGGATAACGTCAACTCAATGATGTTCTTACTTCCCAGTTCCCAGTCAAGGTCCAAAACACTTGAGAGGATCACTCGTTCTTCCCTTTTGTCTATATATAACAAGGGCCCTCTAAAATTCAATCTATGGAGAAGGGCTACATTAGAGATACTGGATTTCTTCCAGATTTTTCAGCAACATAAACAATAAAATTAAGATTGAAAACATAAAATAATATTAATTTGTCGTCCGCAGTCCAATAAAGCATAAAATTAATGAACTACATACAGTTAGTCATCTAAATAATCTTTTTGAACTTGTAAAAGCTAAGGAGGGGATCGGGATCAGCATTAATTCGTCTAGCAGAAACGATAACTAATTAAAAAGACATCGAAAATTGAAGAACGAGGAAGAACGACCTACCTAAATGTTGAAGCTTTTAAGTTAATTATTATTTAACTAATCTAAAGTTCGAACCTAGACATATTAGAATTTGGGGTCAACGACAAGGTAAAGTAGTGATGATAATATGGGATCATGTGAACTTGTCTCTATATATGTCAACCAGGTGAGAGTGGTCCCTAACCCTTGTCCTTTTTGTCTGTGTTTTGAATAATTCAATTCCTAATAATATCTTGCTAAATGTATGCAGAATAACATAAGAAGGCAAGGTTTTTTTCCCCCGTTTTATCATGTATCTGTAATTTTATTTTACTTTCATCTGGATTTGTCCTTTTCATGAATAGAAAGCGGGTAGACAAAGCATATATCCCTATCATAAAGCCAAATGTCATGCCCAATGTAAAAACAAGAGGCTCTTTGAGGAACTATTTGTATAATTGATTGATGTTTAGCTTCTAAAACTTCCATTCGTTTAAATTTAGATATGTTTGGACTTTTGATATGATGACTGCGTCAGAGGATTAACTGATCACCTAATCAGTGCATTAGATTACTGTACTATTTTTAATTTCCTTGTTTGCTTACTTCTCAAAGACGTTACCAATAGTCATATTCTTTACCCGTGATTTTTCTTTGAGACCTAAAACTAAAAGCTTATAACAAGTAATTAAATAATTTGATTAGTTAGTAGATGAAATGGTATCGTGGACATATCAAAATCTCATCCATATACTAAGTATACATTTTCCCTAACAACTTCATAATTGATGCTTGACACCCTTGTTCGGCCTTTGCTATTTGCTTACTTGTTAGCAAGTTTTTGTATATAACTTATAAAGTCGAAAGTTTCCGAGCCAACTCATTACTCACATGAGGATATGGTTTTGTCATTGGTCAAGCTCAACTCTTACATAACCATGAATCCGAATTCAAATGGTAAAATAAAATTTTATATGGGTAATGTTACTTACATGCAATTCTTACATTTATTATTTATAAATGTACTTGCAATTCCATCAAATTCAAGCAACTCCAACCATGTAGAACTGAGCCTCATGTAGGAGGACTTTACTTGCAGTCAAGGTTCGAGACACTTCATGGTCTCACCCAAATAAAAAAATTTCAAACAGCCCCACTTAAATATTTAATTATTAGCTAAAATGAGTGTTATATGCACAATTGTAATTAAAACTATAACGTTTTATTGACATTTTATAGGCGTGCTCTTCTTCTTCTTTTTTTGTTTTTTGTTTTTTGTAATACTAGTTTTAGATTTGGAATTATAACATAAATTAAACGTAGACTAAAATTTTTCCTCACTCCTTCATCTTCTTTTCTCATATATACTGCTTTGCTTAGTTACCAATTATAGATCAGGCATCTCCTTGATCAGCAACAGCAACCAATGGATTATACATTTATACTTATCAAGATGCACACGCCACTTGATTAGAGTCTAAGAAATTAGCACTCAATACAATAAAACGAGAAAAGTTCTTGCTTCCAAGAAGATGTACTTTTTGCTTACCAGGTAGGAGGATTATCACCATTTGATGCAGAAAGTTCTAGTAATATGAATTATACTACAAAAATAACAAGGCTCAGATAATCAAATAGTTATGATTGACGTGGTATAAGAAAAACTCCTAGTGAAAACCTCTCATGAAACAATCAATATGTTCCAGGATGGATAGATTGAGGACCCACTGAAAGCGTGAATTAAATCTAGGAGTGAAGACCACAGACAGAGATATTAGGAAAGAAAGTGATATTCCTCTTTGAACTTCCACATGGTAAGAGAGTTACATTATGCTAACACAGCAGGTATGGTAGTGATCGGTGGTCCTCAACTTAAAGTGAACCATCTGCCTCTTGAATTTGCTAATTTATGGTATCGAGTCCGTGCTTAACTTCGGTACCTCCAATATCAAATCAAAAACAAAAACTGAAACGTGGATCATCGTACTTTAAAGGTACGTTTGGACTTTGGATAAGGGTTATAGAGATCGAAAAAAGAACTCAAATAAAAATGTTTAATTTTATTTTAACTTAAAAAAATTAAAAAACTTTTCTAAAACGGTCTTTGAAAATCATTGGTTTGGGAGTCGGTTATCTTTGAGAATAAAATTTAATCCCACAAAGACTGAAATGTGTAAGTCATATTCTTAATAATCCTTGGAAATATTTATTTTACTCATTTTTGCAAAACATTGTAACTATTTATAGAAAGGAAACCACAAATTATGAAAATTTAACTTTGGCTTGACAGAAATGAAATTCTGCTCCTACGTATCCTCGGGTGCAATGAGGAACTCAAAGTCACGTAATTCTTTAAAAAACAAGTTTGGGTTAATTGTTTTTAATTAAAAAAGGAAGGAGTTTATTTGAAAACAAATTCATTATTGCACAAGGTTCAAGTTAGCACAAGGCTACTCAATAAACCTTTATGATCCAAACGACATTGAAGATAACATCCGTTATTCAATCAACATCATTGGCCACCGCATTGATTAAAAGATTTTTATTTTTATTTTTAAAGCATGTACAAAGACAAACAAATAATCACATAAACAACACATTGTCATACCATGAGCTAAATAAATACAACAAAAATCAAATTAAGCACAACGACACAACAAAAAAAATTTTTAACACATTTTTTTTTATTTTTTTCTTTATTTTTCTTCATTTTTTTTCTTTCCTCTTTTTTAGTTTACTAATCACAAGACATAACATACTATTAAATAAACACCATAAAACAAGAAAATCTTTAAATAACACTGACAACCTCAAACAGCAGCCCCACTACATAAGACACAAAGGAACAAACGAAGGAGACAGAAAAAATAGGACTCAAACCTCTGGTAGTACAAGAGGTGACTCGAAGGAGAGGGATCTGGTGTTGGTGGTCCGACGGTCGGTTCGTTGAAGGATCCTGTGTCTGATCCGACGGTCGGTTGGTTGAAGGATCTGGTGTTGGAGGTCCGATGGTCGGTTGGTTGAAGGATCTACTATTTTTTCATTCCCTATTTGGTTTTGTGAGGTTTGGCGTCGATGAGGAGAAGGATCCGGCTTCGTGAGGTCGGTGCGAGGAGGGGTTTGGTTTTGTGGGGTTCGACGGTCGGTGAGGGGAAGGATCCGCTTCGTGAGGTCCGACGGTCGGTCGCGAGGAGGGATTTGGTTTTGTGGGGTTCGACGGTCGGTGAGGGGAATGATCCGCTTGAGGTCCGACGGTCGGTGCGATGAGGATTTGGTGTTGAGGTCCGACGGTCGGTTGGGAAGAATCTAGCTTCTGTGAGGTCCGACGGTCGATTGAAGGTCACGGTGGTGTTGTTTGATGATGGAGATGAAGAGAGGGTGAAAGATGCGGTGTTGTTGAGGTTTGAAGGTGGTTTTATGGGTGGCTAATGGTGTGGCGAGAGGTTAGCTTGGGGGTGTGATGAAGATGGTGGTTCTTTGGTATGCATGATGAGGGGTGGTTCACCGTTGGAGCTTGAAGGAAGGATGAAGGATAGTGGAGGTTGAACGTTGGTTCTTCGGTCCGCTTCCTTGGT
This sequence comes from Ormosia semicastrata, assembly GCA_029884595.1. Lineage (NCBI taxonomy): Eukaryota > Viridiplantae > Streptophyta > Magnoliopsida > Fabales > Fabaceae > Ormosia > Ormosia semicastrata. The sequence continues at coordinate 5,590,658 of JAQQTO010000046.1, read as the reverse complement.
GGGTTCGGTTTTTTTTGCTATGGAGGGATGGATGGGTTGTTAGGAGAGTGGTGAAGGTTGGTATGGGTTTACGTGGGGGCCGGAAGTAGTTGGTTAGGATGGGGATTCAAGGTAGGTGTTTGGGAGGTTGATGGGAGATGGAAGATGGTTGTGATGGTTTGATGAGTGAGGGTGGTGAGAGATGGAGATTCACGGTTGAGAGGTTTGGAAGATTGAGGGGTAATGAGTGAAAGTAGATTTTTGGATGAATGGTGGGTTCTGACATTGGGTGTGATGGAGTGGAGATGAACTTGATGATGAAGTTGGTGATTAGTGGTGGTAGTGAAGTGGGGGATAGTGATGAAAATGGTTAGAGTCCTTCACAGCTTGGTGATTTGTGGGGAAAAATGGTGGTTTCGGTGGGTGTGTGCGTGGTTGGAGGTTGATGGTGAAGATGGGATGGTGTTGTGTTGAGTTTCTCGAAGATCTTTCCCCCCCCCATTCTCCGATGGCTTCTTTTTAATTCCCCTTCTAGCAATCTAAAATCCTCTTTTTCATCATTTTTGCTGCTAACATTTTTTTCTCTTTTTCTTTTTTGAACCACCCCTCATTGAGCCCAATTTCTTCATCTATCGAACCCTTTTTTTTTTTTTTTTCTCTTTACGTGAACCACCCCTCATTAAGCCCTCATTTCTTTGCTTGTTGACTTAATGCATTTAATGTATTGTTACTTTACATGTGCAGACACCAACATTAAATGCATTGCCCTTTCTCTTTTTCTTTTTTTTTTTTAAAACGAGATCAGTTTCTTTTTTTTTTTTTTTCTCTTCTTTTTTTTTTGTTAAAGCGGACTCATATTTGGACTAACAAAAAAAAAAAATAAAGATATAGACTTTTAATTAATTAAATTCAACATAAAATTTTTTTAGTCCAGAGTCAAAATTGGGTGTTTACAAGGGGAGAAAGAAAATAAAAAGTTTATTTTTTAAATTAAAAAATTATAAAATATTAATAAAAGTGAATAAAGAATGATTGAAATGTTATATGTTCATTTTTCATTTTATTCTTTTATTTTAAAAAATGAAATATAAAAAATGTTTACTTAAATAAAGAATAAATCATCTATTCCATTTCTCTTCAAAATTCAATTGTCAAACACATCTTAAAACTTTGTTTTATGTCTTTTAAGCGGGAAAGAAAAGAGAAGGGTTTGAAGGATTTAACACTTTAACAAAGGAAATGAAAGGATTTGAAGGGTTAAACTTTTCATAGGTCTCACTATTTTTTCATTCTCCTATTTTTGGTTGGAAAGAGAAGGAAGAGAAGAGAAGAAAAATAATTTTATGGGTCTCATAAGATATTTACATGCATATTCATTCATTTACATACATTTATATTTTTTTCCTTCATCAAATCAAACAAAGAAAAGAAAACATCTTTTCTTTTCTTTTATATGATATCAAACAAGATGGATGATTACTTATCTATTTTTTCTTTCTTCCCTTTCTTTTCTCTTTTATTATATCTTTTTTTTTCCTTTCACTTCTATCTTACCAAACAATGACTAAGGCTCAAATTCAATGCATGTGTGTATTTGGCATACTTAATGATTTAAAATAAAGCAGTTGAGCAAACCAAGTTTTACTTAACGAAGCAGCAGCTAATTAACAATGTTTATTGGGAATGGAGAGATTCTTGATTACACATAATTGTACCACGTCATCTTTATATACACTCACAAAAAATTGAAGAGAAAAAAAATAGGACCCTCTAACTCTACTCATCACAAAAAATCATCTTCTCTCTCAAATTTTTTGTAACTGTATGTAAGGATGATGTGGTACAATTGTGTGTAATTAAGAATTTCTCTTAGGAATGGGGGATAAACCGAATTACTATATTATATTCCTTTGTTCATTTTTATTTGTTCATTAAGGTTAATGTATACAGATTAAAAAAATTGTTAAATATGTTTAATGATAAGAAAATATAATTTAATATAACTAAATTATTTTTCTCTCGCTTAAAAAGTTATAAAAATCAGTGGAGATAATAAAAGATAAAAGTAAAATTAGAAAAAGATTAATAGACATTTTTTTATTATCTAAATGTACATATAATAGACAAATTAAAATTCTTAAATGGTAAAATAAAAGTAGAACGAGGGAGTATTAGATTTGAATTCATTAAATAAAGTTTCCTTGCTCGTGACAGCTAAACATTTCGTTGGGAGTGGTTTTTGAATAGTTTTAACTGAGAAATTATTGTATGTTTTTGAAGTGTGATTGTGTTCACATTATTTAAATATTTACATTTCAACATTTATTAATAATAAGATTTGTCATTAACTTACATTATTTTTATTTTTTATTTTTAAAAAATTAAAAAAATAAGATTAGGATCATAAATATGCAAGTTAGTGATAAGTTTTATCATTAATAAATATTAAAATATTAAGTTTTAAGTGATATAAATACAATCTTAAGTGCTTCTACGGGAACATAAAATAATTTTTCGTTTCAACGGGTGCAACTGTGTGAGTGGCATAAATTATTCAAACACAGACAAAACCCTCAATAAATGAAAGCTTGTCTATGCTATATTATAGTAGAAAGCTCAAAGCTTTGAGCATTTTTAGTAGAGTATGTGGCGCATCATCAATTGATAAAGTTAAGGAAAATTATCACCTTATATTGTTAAAAGGAAGTGTAAGTATTATTTATATTTTTTTAAGAGATGTAATTAAGTAAAAGAAAATAATTAAAAAATATATATAATAAATAATATTAAATAAGATGTAAAAATGAATATATATACTATTTCACGTAAGAAATATAAGAATTTTAAAGTTAAACCTGTATATTTTCTAACGCATAATTTTACCCAAAAGAGAGAAAGGAGATATGGAAAGACTTTAATAGCCTTTTAAATTAGTTCTCCATAAGGGCACATAAGTACATTTGCACGACCATTCATTCACCTCTGCGGGAAAAATGCTGCTTTCCAGTAGATTTACAATCTAAAGTTCTAAACCCGCAAGATTCTTTCATGGGCTAACTTCTTGAGATTAGAGTCTCTCTAAAATGGGAACTTTATACACTACTATTTTATTTTTGGGACATTAAAAACTACTAATATATATAAGAAAGAAATGGAGAAAATCAAGTCAGAGAAGCAGTGAAGCAGCTTCATCTATAGGCTATAGCTGTTTTCTCCAAAGAAAAAGAAAACGAAAATGGTTCATACAGGTGCCTTGGTAGCCCTTTTATCTGAGCGTGGATGTAAGAGACTCAAAAACATCTTCTTCACAGGGAATTGTGAGACCCCTTTCGTGATCAAAGCCAAACTCTTCTTCTGCTTGATGGAGTAGGGTTTGGAACTCTGGGCGACTTAGAAAAGAAATTGGCACAATGTACCTGCTTCTGTTTTCCCCAACATATACAACAAAGTGACCCTTAGGGACGTCCAAACGTAGGCCTTGATCATCATAGCCTTGTTGTTTCCTCCCTAAACTTGAACATCTCTTGAGGATTTGCTTAATAAGTGCTGTTTGAGGAAGTCTACTTGATTTTCTTAACGCCATTGTGGATTTTGGTGCGACAAGAGGGAGAGAAGCTTCTGTGAAGAGGAGGCCTGAGAAGAGAAAATTTATGAGAGGCTGAGGCTGCTGTGAAAGAGCAGAGGGAACGTGGTGGCTATTTATCGTGAGCCTTAGACAGAGTAGCAATAGGTCGAGAGAGAAATAGAGTCGCCGAAATATTCTTAGTTACACATAATTATATTATGTTATCTTTATACATATTTATAAAAAATTAAAAAAAAAAAATTTTTTAAATTTATTCATCATAAAAAATTATATTTTCTTTAATTTTTTATAAATATATATAAAAATAATATAATATAATTATGTATAACTATGAATTTTTCCATAATCATGTGGGGGTTGTGGGGACAAAGGACGAGAGCCTAGGGTTGTTTGGGGGCCTGTGCTGCTCAGGGACATGAAGGGAGCTAACCCCTTTGGGTTTACTGCCCCTTGTTGCCCTTCCAACGGACAGCTTGGTCCCTCTTTCTCTTCCTCTCTCTCTTTCATGATTTGGATTTTCTAATTTTTCTTTAGTAACATAATTATATCTTGTTAAGAGATACAAAAGCCAACTATTACCAATACATTTATGAGTAATGCTGAATATCACGAAAGGATATTCAACTTATGAGTAATCCTGAACATCTTTTCGTGAATTTTCTACGAATCAATTTGATTGGAGCATTTCTTTCGGTGAAGGTCAACTCTCACTTTTACCGCAACTTGATCTCCACTTTTCCTTCTTTTTATTGGTGATAGCTATATTCGTATAACATTCGTAGAAAAAATCTTCGTAGAAAATAGCATCACTCTACATTTATATATATATATATATATATATATATATATATATATATATATATATATATATCATTTTATATTTTATATGATTTTTATTATTTAATTATAATTGATCTTATTTGATTTTGTACACAATCATAACATAATTTTGTCATCTTGTAAAATAATATGATTTTATAAGATGTGTATAAAGTATTTTTCTTACATATATTAGAGAAATTATGTAAAAATTAATTTCTCCTTATATTATAGGGTCCTTTTACTATACGAGTATTCATACACAGTTTATTGTTAATCGCTGATTAAGAATAAAAACAAATCTATGGCTCGTATGTGTCACTGGCAACCTGAGTTGTTGGTAACTCATGAAATGAAACTTTACAAATTGGTCCTTTTAATTTTTAGCTAGGGACAAATAAATAAATAAAAATTTCTCAGCTAGCGAAGCTGCCGGAGGAGAAGAGACGCTACCGGTAACTTAAGTGTCGGGGTAATTCCTAGATAGCGACGCTACCAGAGGAGAAGAGTAATAAAAATTACATGAGAGTCTAACTTATAAATACAACGTTGTACTTCTTTGTAAAATAGTATAACTTAGTATATCAGGCAAAGTCAAAGGAGTATCCGCACCATTAACTGCTGTGAATATTATAAAAGGAGATGAGGATCATTTATTTTTATTTTTTATCTTATTTTTTGTTGTTTTATTTAAATTTTAATAAATATTTTAAATTTAATTACATATTTTTTTATTTAATTTATTTTATGTTTATTAAAATTTAAATAAAATAATAAAAAATAAAAACAAATGATCTCCGTATAAAAGGACCCATATTATATAGAAGTACTCTTGTTTTTCTCTCTCTTTAACATATCTTGTTTTATTCTTAAGAAAATTGAGAGCATACAAATTCCTCACCTTAATCGCTTGGCCTTTCTTCAACTTCAACATGATATTTTTCCATTTGTCAATTGATTCAATGCGCACGGTTCTCACAAGAAGAAGAAGAAGCATCCCCCCAAATTCCAATGTTTCCTTTGACTAGTTTACCAACTATTCTTTTTGGGGGGAGTCCATTTTTTGCAATATTAAAGATGAAATGAAACGGTGAATCAATGTATACCAAACCAACGGCAGCAGTTAAAGTACCCAACCCGTTTCTCAAGTAATGCAAAAGCTGTAATAGTCAGTATCCGTACATGCTTCCTTGCCTTTTTAGTTGCATGCTCCGTTAGCAGTATTCCTTCCCAGTTTCAATCTCAAAGATACAGATTTTACCTTGTCCCCTGCTCTTGAGCCATTTGACACATTTTCCCATTTTCTTGTTCAAAGCTTTGAGATTCGCGGTTCACACACGACTAGTAATATTCAGTACTGTTTTAACTCTCTGATCAGCTAGGTAATTGACTGTAAGTGATGATCGGGGACAGTGCATTTATAAATGCCCGAAAAAGTTCTTTTAAATTATAAAAGTAAGAGTTTATTTAATTTTAATTTAATTTAAAATATATTAAAATTTTATTTTTATTTATTCACTTTAAAAATTATTCATTTTAAAGATAAATTTTATTTTAAAATAATTTATCCATAAATGCTAAAAGATTTAAGACAAATATAACTCTACTTTTCATTAATTAATTATTGTTATGTCCTGAAACTTAAGGTGTTATGGACTCCTTGGACAAAAGGTTTTTCCATTGTAGTAATTTCATTGAGTGTTGGTGTAGTGAAATTGGGTACCTATACAGAAATTCTAATACTCAAGTAAGATAGGGCTCAAAGTGTAGAGGATGAGGAAAAGAATATTGGACCGTCTTGATCCAATTGACATCCGATCATCCTTAAACTCGACTCATCTTTACGAATAACTAAGCTGAGAGATTATAGACCATCCTGGCTCAAATGATATTCAGTTATCCATGAGTTCGGTCCATCTTCACAGATAACCAAACTGAGGGACTGTGGACCGTCCGGGCCTAGGATACAATAGGTCTGTCGTAGGGATGGCAAAAATTCTCAAGGTTTGGGGATCCCCGCGAGGACCGCCTCAAATGGGACATCGAATGAGGGTATTTTACTGTACGGGGATGGGGGTAAGGGAAAAAATTCCCCTATAGTATATTCGGGGACGGGGACCATACTCCCCGCCCTACAGGTTCCCCGTTCCCGTTAAAATTACTAGAATGACCTTTATAATATATATATATATATTATATAAATAAACATATTTACTTTAGTAATTTCATCTTTTATAAATTTTTATATTTATTTAAAATTTTAAAATTAAAATAATATAAATTATGTTATTTTATCAAATTAACCATCTTTATTCCTTTACTACCTAGTTACCCCTAGTCCCTATGACCCTACCCCCACCCTTGTGTCAGCGGCTCAGCAAGACAACAACTCCCTCCCCATTTCCCAAATATTTCTCAATCTTTATTGAGTCTAATATGAATTCTGATATTCTCTCTCTCCCCCTACCCTTAGCACGCAGTACGCACGTCTACAGTTTGTCGCTCCTCTTCGTTGTGCCGTGCTGCTCCATCGTCCTGTGCCGCTCCACCATTGTGTGCCATCGTTCATCGTCCATTTGCTCTCAATGGTAGCGCTACTTATCTTAGAACCTAGATCTGAGATCTCCGGTGTCGCGTTGTCGCTTCACCGTTGCATGCTGTCATCCATTGTCCCATCCTTCTCAGCGACAGCGCTGCTCATCCCAAAACTCGGATCTGAGATCTCTGGCATTGCGTCATCGCCTCACCATTGCGTGTCATGCCGCTTCACCGTTGTGTGCCATCATCTGTCGTCCCTTCGCTCTTGGCGCTGCTCATCCCAGACTGAGATCTTGCTCCTCTTTGCTATGTTGCCGCATGCCTATTCTCTCTCAACGACACTGTCTTCTGTCGTTCCTTTTTTTGAAAAAAAAAATATTTTTATTTTTATTTTTTTGACATTGCGAGGAATCCCCATGGGTATTTACAGAAATTGGGGGAACGGGGATAGGGGAAAATTTCCCTCGTGATGGGGATTGGGGACAAGGATGGGGAGTTAATCGGTTAGCTGGGGACGGAGGGGAGGGAGTACCCTACGCGGGTGTCATCCCTAGTTTGTCGTGGCTAAAGTAAACCTTGACAGACTGACCATACAAGGCGAGCATTTGTGCTAGGTAGGCCTATCTTGAATCGCTAAGCCTAGGAAGATCTGGGCTAACTCGACCGAAGTCCCATTAGCAAGATTCGACTAATCCATACCCGAATGGGTAATAACTCGACTTACACGTGCTCAATATGACCCACCAACGGTCGTCGGTAGCTTGGCACCATGATAACCAACGGTCGTCGATAGCTTAGCGCCATAATAACCAGGCATAACGTAACCCTAACGTCTATAATCCTTAATGACCTGAATAGAAGAGAGCCGGAGGGTCAGTCCTCTAAAGCCCTATTTAAACCGGTCTAGCAGTCTAGGCCAGTCATGTTCCATTTCTTGCCCAGACACTTGAGCCTACCGATTTCACATACTATCTCAACTATCTTTTGACCTGCCTAGGTTCTCTTACCCTTGTTATTGCCTTCCCTATAGGCCTCCAGTGAGTCTTTTCTGCCTACTGACCTAGGTCTCGATCATTTCCCGAAACAAATCCTTACCATGAAGTTACTGTGAGCTATTTATAAGAGATTGAGTGTCGTGGATACCAAATAATAATGAAGGATAGATTAGTCATTCTAAAAATAAGGAAAAGCTTCATGACATCTTTCTTGCCTGCCTTTCCCTATATCCCTTTCGGGAAGACTTTCTTTTTGTCATGCAAAATCCTTATCTTGTTTACTATTGGGTTTGTCCATAGACTCAAATCCGAATATGAAACAATTATCATTTCACTACCTCAAAAACCAAATGCTAGGAAGACTAGTGTCATGCTAAATTATGCGTAATTTCTAATTAACTTCACAGACCAGGTGCTTCATTTCCTCCCACAAAATTTTATAATTTATTTAATTACGTATTAAAACTGTAAAATTTAACAAATGAAATAGAAATTGCTGAAATTAAACTGTCAGAAATAGAAGCCATTTTATCATAAACAAATTTAAGCGAAAATAAAGTGAATTATCCCTAATTGGCCTATTAAATCCAGCGTACAAGGATCAAGAATTATTGAGTTGAGGGTAGGGCTAGAAATAGGTCAGGCTGCCCATCAGGGGCCTATGGCCTGACTTGTCCTAAGGCCTGACTTGACTTGACCTGATTACTAAACAAGTTAGGTTAAGACTTTTTTAAAAGTCTGTTTAACTAAAAAGACCAAGTATCAGGCCATCTAATAGGCCTTTTAAACCTAATTGACCGGTCTGGTATGTTTAACTATATATAATATAATATATATTATTATAATAATTATAAATATATTAATTTATTTTTTAACTAAATTTTAATAAAAATCAAGAACTAAAACTTAAGTTAATAAGTTAGAATAGAAATAACATATTTATTAATATATTTAATGTAATATATTTATTAGAATGAAAATAATAAGTTAACATTCACTTCCTACTTTTATAGATGCTCACTACTTTCTTGTTTTGGTTTTTAGTCGATGTGAGACTTGGAGATATATGCCTCTAATAAATTTGAAACTTGGTATATTTTTAAGTTTCACATCGACCAAAGATTAGAGTAAGAAAGTGGTGAGTATCTATAAAATTAGAAGGTGAGTATTAAGTTATAATAAAGGTCTATTGACTTTAAGTAGGCCCGTTGACCTATTTTAAGACTTAAGTCTATTAGCTTATATAAAGACATATTGACCTATTTAAAAGTAAGTTTGTTAGTTTATATAAATGTATATTGACCTATTTAAAGGTTATGTTGGACCAGACTTTTAAAAAAACTAAATTAAGCCTTAAAAATTAGTCTATTACAAGCTCATAGGTCAGACTCAAATTTTATAATTGAGATACAAATCAAATCTATTTAAGACAAAATATGACATGACTTGACCTATTTCTACCCATAATTAAAGAGTACAAACACATGCAGCTTATCTAGATTGTAGAGCCTGTGAGTAGTTTTCTTCACGGTACTGTCCTTCCCCATCTTCTTTGACATGCACCGAAACAGAACTGGGGAGAAAAGAAAATAAGGGCGTTTGAAGGACAATGGTCGTCATGTACATATGTCGTCCTTTCTTTTGCTGTCGCGACCGAGATGGCGGTGAAAAATAGCAACTTAAAGGATTTTAGAAAATGAAAATGGAGTCACCACCAATTTTATTTTAACTTAGGAAAAAATTGGAAAACCTTTATTTGAAAATGGTCTTTGGAACCAGATTGGATTTGGGAGTCGGTTATGGATAGGGAAGGGTGAAAACTTAATCCCACAGCACCCCTAACACACCCATTCTAAAACAGTACCTTAAGTTAATTGTGCAAATTCTTAATAATTCTTGAAAATATTTATTTTACCCATTTTGCAAAACATTGTAACTATTTATAAAAAGGAAACCACAAAATTATGAAAATTTAATTTTGACTTGACAGAAATGAAATTCTACTCCTACGTATCCCCTGGTGCAATGGGGAATTCAAAGTTACGTAGTTCTTTATAAAATAAGTGTGGGTTGATTGATTTTAATTAAGAGAAGAAAAAAAGCTTTTATTTGATAACCAAATTTATTCTTGCACAAGGTTCAAGTTAGCACAAGGCTACTCAATAAACCCTTATGATCCAAATGACATTGAAGATAACATTCGTTATTCAATCTACATCATTGGTCATCGCATTGATTAAAAGATTTTTTTTATTCCTTTTTCATTTGCCATTTTTATATTTTTTACCCATCTCCTTTTTTACCAAAATGCATCATTTTTACCTTTATGTGAAATGGGCAGCAGCCCACGTGATTCAACCTCAAACCCAACAAGACAATCAACAATGCAATTTAAAGAAATAAAGGTTTGGAGACTTTGGCAACAATAACAGCACACACCAGGGGGCGTTTGGGGAGGGATCCGTTTTGAGATTCGACGGTCGGTTGAAGGTCATAGTTTCTGAAGTCCGACCGTCGGTGCGGGGAGAGATCTGGTTGGAGGTTCGACGGTCGGTTGAAGGATTGGTGAAGATGACGGGGGTCACAGTCGGTTGGGAAGGGATCTGGCTTCTTGGTATTCGACGGTCAGTGAGGGGAAGGATTTGGTTTCTTGGGGTTCGACGGTCAGTGAGGGGAAGAATGGTGGGGGTCACGGTCGGTTAGAAAGGGATCTGATCTGATATTCGACGGTCGGTTGAAGGGTTGATGAAGATGATGGGGGTCACGGTCGGTTGAGAAGATGTGATGGTTGGGTTTGACGGTCGGTTGAAGGTATGATGATGGGGTTGAAAGTGCAGGGTGGTTTCGACGATCGGTTGATGGTCACGGTTTCAAGTCCGACGATCGGTTGAAGATGTAGTGGATTGTTAAGGGTGGGAACTTGATGATGAGAGGGAAGTGAATTTGATCTGTGGGGTGGTGGTGGTGGAGCAAAATGGTAAGGGCTACGTAATGATGAAATGGGTCACGGTTTAGGGAAATTCGACGGTCGGTTGAAGTCACGGTTTCAAGTCCGACGGTCGGTTGAAGAGGATGTGATCTGGTTTCGCGGCGGTCCGACGGCCGTTGTTGGGTGATGTTTCACGTGGATGGGGTGTTTTATGGCTTGGTTTGGAGGAGGGTGGTGGTTGATGGTGAGGGTGGTGACCGGGTTGACTCGGTTGGGGGGGAAGTGAAGGTGATGTTTACGTGTGCATGAGTTGATAGAAGGTGGAGGGAAGTTGTTTGGATGAGATTTCACAGGGATGAGTTGGGAAGGGGGTGAATGTGGGTAGTTAAAGATGAAGGTAGTAAGAGGGAGATGGGTTCATGGTTGGAGAGTGGACATTGGGTTTCAGTCATGGAGGCTTGAGTGGATATGTAGCATTCATTTCAAATTGGGTGCAGAGGGATTCAAGGGTTGTGTGCAAGTGAGAATAGCTAACAGAAACAAGCTACATGACATAGATGAAGAATGTTACTTGTGGAGCTCAAAGGGGAGCAGTTTGAAGTGAATGCTACTCCTCAGCAAGGCTCCTGTCTCCTTTCTTATTCTCTTTACTCTGTTTTCCTCAAAAAACTTGTTATTGTATTGATTTTTTTTCTTGATTCTGTATTGGGATGATTGAGTTATGTTTCCCTTATGATGGCTGTACTCTTGAAAGTTTATGGTGGTGAAAGATTGATGAAGATGGGTGATGGTGGATAGTTGTCCAGAAGAGGTTGCAGATAGCTTGACAAATGGAGTGGAGATTGAAGATGAAGGGATGTTTTTTGGTTCTTGAAGGTGAATGGAGGTAAAAAATCGTGGTTCTGTGGTCTTTTTTTCCGTGTAATGTACTGCTGCTGCCCTCCAATATCCTCTCCAATCTTTTTTTATATCCCTCCTTTTTCATCATTTTACCGCTGACATCTCCTTCTCTTTTTTTCTTTTCGTCAACCACTCCCCACCTTCTACACATTGAGCCCCCCATTCCTTCATCCATCAGAAACCTTTTTGCTTTCAATCCTTCACCCTTCCCCTTTTGCTTCTACGTGCTTAATGCATTTAATGCATTGTTCTTTCTTTTACGTGTACAGGCACCCAACATTAAATGCATTGCCCCTTTCCCCTTTTTTTTTTAAGTAGGCTTACGATGGAGCCTAGAAAAAAAATGAACCTTTAATTAAATTCAAATTTTTTTTTGTGTTTGTTGTTTATTATTATTATTATTTTTTATTTTTTGGGTGCCCGGTCAAAATTGAGTATTTACAGTTGCCCCTCTTTACTTGTTTCTTACTAGATAATAAGAAAACTATGGTTTTCATATTATCGTTGCAAGAAACGAGTGAAGATATGAATTTCAATTTTGTCCGGCGATACATAAGATGTAAACAAATGTGAGAAATAACATGCAAAGCGCCAATGCGCTCAAAAGAATGACAAGAAATTAAAATGCATGGAGCCGATGCGCTCAACAGAAACTAAAATGCATGGAGCCGATGCGCTCAAAAGAATTGACAGAAATTAAAATGCATGGAGCCGATGCGCTCAACAGAATTTAAAATGCATGGAGCCGATGCGCTCAACAGAAACTAAAATGCATGGAGCCGATGCGCTAAAAAGAATTGACAGAAATTAAAATGCATGGAGCCGATGCGCTCAACAGAATTTAAAATGCATGGAGCCGATGCGCTCAACAGAAACTAAAATGCATGGAGCCGATGCGCTCAACAGAATTGACAGAAATTAAAATGCATTGAGCCGATGCGCTCAACAGAATTTAAAATGCATGGAGCCAATGCGCTCAACAGAAACTAAAATGCATGGAGCCGATGCGCTCAACAAATTTTAAAATGCATGGAGCCGATGCGCTCAAAAGAAATTAAAAAACAATGGACAACTGAGTCCCAAAATTTGAATGACAATGGGCAACTGAGTCCCTGAAAATAGATATTTTAAAAGGCAAGGTATCTTGACCCAAAAAGATTTTTCTTTTTTTTTTCTTCTTTTTTTGTTGTTTTTTTGTTTTTTTTCTTTTATTAAAAGTCCTTTGAACCAACGTCGACTTTTGGAAAGCTTTGACCAATCAAAACCCTTGTTCACGTGCCTTTCTTCCTTAGGCCCTTCGATTCTTTCCTTCTTCTTTCTCTTTCCTTGTTTTCCACTCTCAACTCCCCTTTTGAGAAATGAAATGATCATCTCTTATTATGAACCCTTATTTGGCTGATTCCTTGAGAGAAAATTTTGCCCCAGTATTTTACTTTGTCCATCATCCAGTTGATTCCATGCAACTATTTGATAACTCAATCACTGTCTCTGTTGCTACTTCCTTCAACACATTCTTCAAAAATTTTTGCTCCAGTATAGCCAACTGGATACAAATGAGATTGCCCCTGTGTAGCTGATCAAATGCAATTCAAAATTGTCCCAGTTTGGTGCACCCTTCAAGGCATTTTAGGCCAACTTTCTCTGAGATTTTGCCCATTTATTTGCCCTAACTTTTGCTTAGATCGACCTTTTGGGTTTTCAGACTACAGGCCCTTCTCCATTTTTTTTTTAGGTACCTCCTCTTCCATCAAATGGGATTTTCAAGTTCTTTTCAACCCGAATTGTTCATCAGGAGATTATCATTAGATGGTCAAATCATAGTGTTGTACTCATGTTCACTCTACCTGAAGCATTACGTAACAAAACAGACATGAATTCAAAAGTACAACAGAAAAGGAATTTACTAACTGAGTGACTCTTTTTTTTGGAAATATAACTATACAAAGGACATTTACAAAGGATAAAGACATAAGAGGTTGAATAACAAGAAAGTCAAAGGTCTTTTTTTTTAGTATGGACGTGATTGATCTTTACTCGACAACTGGACATCATGACCATTGTTTCATCAGGTATATACAAAAATCTACCCTCATGTAGAGTATTAAATGAATTTGGCTCAGAGTATATCATTTGTGAACAAAAATTGCCCCAGTGTGAGTCAGGAAACTACACTAATGTAGGTCAAATTGAACCAAGAGAAATTTGTCCCAGTCTAAGACTGAATAGGGCAGAAACTCGCCCTGGTGACCAAAAGATTTGTCCCAATGTAGGTCAAATTGAACTAGGGAGAAGAATGTCCCAGTGTGGGACCAGCTCGAACAGGGTAGAAACTTGCTCTGGTAAAAGTCTATTTTTTCTTTTTTTTTTCTTTTTTTTTATTAAGGAGTAATGAATTAGATACTTAGATGAACATAACATTTGTCTCAAAATTAAAGTTGGTGAAAATGACAACAATCCTTCATTGATCATAATGGACTTTTTGAGGCTTATAACGTGGCCAAAGCTAGGGGTTATGAAAGGAAATATATAAGGCTCAAACAAGTGTTTAAGGGTTTGAATAAGACCAAGGATCCTTGTTCAAAGCTAAACTTTGTCAATTACCTTTGTACTTTCAAGCACACTTTTCTCTTACTGCTCTTCATTTCTTCCTTTTTTTTTCATTTTCTTTCATTTGCCCTTGTCATGACTTATTTCATCTCATTTTTTCTTATCACTTTTTGGTTTTTTTTTCATTTCTTTTACTTTTTTTCTTTTTCCATTATGCTTCAAAATAGCCATCATGACAATCAATCTTTGCTTTGTGTCATCCCCTGGTATAGATGTGATCCTTATCCAGGGTTTATTGAAGAAAACTTTCAAGCTCAAAAAGGGACATCGAGAGATAATGAAAAGATGAATTCTTGTGACGGATAGAAAAACATGGCCAATCTTCATTTCAAATCTTGATTACTCATTTTCAAAAATTTTAATCCAGAGACAAAAAGGATAATGCACACCAAGTGATTATTTCTTTGCTCTATTTTTTTTTTTTTGCAAATGGCATTTGCACCCGTAGACCTTATGACTACTGACATCTATCAAAGTAAAGATTGTGAAGAATTGGAGTCTCATGGGATTCAAACAAAAAGAAGACACTTTAAATAAACAAGAGAACAATAAAATGACCAGAAAGACCATGAAAATGACAAGAAACAAGATATGCTTGGATCCATACAAAATCATTACATTAATGCTTCAAAAAAAAGTTAACATAAGTTCAGCACCATAAAAGTCTAAGATGACAATCACATCAATTAACGCCTCAGATCGCCAATTGTTCAGAGATTTCCAGTTGATAGAGGGCGAACAGTGTAGGTAGGGTAAGATGGTGGGTTTCCAATTTTGGTTTTGCATATAGCTCACTTTTGATTCCTTTTCTTTAGAGGAAAAACTCATTCTCGAAACTACTTTCATCATTGCCAGTTGGCAATTTACCTACTTTTACCAAAATTTCAATCCTCTCCCCAGCAGCTATTAACTCAGCAAAGTCTAGATAAACGGCGCCTGCCATTGTCTCAATATAAGGAGCTCCCAGAGTCCCTAGAAAATATGAGCACATTTCTGTCAACGTCAACGGTGGTTGCACTTGTACTACGAGAGCTCTCCATCTCTGAGCATACTGCTTGAAGGCTTCCTCATCTTCCTTTTGCATTGAGCTCAAATGTTCCCGGGTAGGAGCTGCATCCAGGTTGAACTTGTATTGATCCATGAATAGATCAGCCAATTCTATCCAACGAGAAATCTTAAAGCGGTCTAATTGAAGATACCACTCTAAAGCAGGGCCTGCAAGACTCTCGTGGAAAAAGCTAATGAGGAACTTATCATCCCTGAACCAAATAGCCATCTTGGTTCATAACTGATCAAATGAAACCGAGGGTTACCTCTCCCATCATACTTGGCAAAATGAGGAATCTTGAAGTCTTTAGGGATTATGACATCCGTGGTAGGACATAATTCTTCTATTCTAAACAGTCCATAAGCACTGGGGCCCTTGATCGCTTTGATTTGCTCCTCCATCCTTTCCTTCCATTCTTCTTCCATCTTATCCTTCTGACTTGCCACATGACCACTCCCAGCAAGAAGTCTCGTTGTCACCGGGATGGACATACATGGTTGTTCCCATGTGAATTCAGCATTATCATGAACCTCATTTCGAGTATCCTCTGAAGAACGATACCCTTCTCCGATAGGAATCACTAGCGGTATAGTATCCAAGGTTCTTCCTGCAACAGGCATCTCAGTGGTCATCCCGGGGTTTGTCCTCATGGGAGTGATAATTAGCAAGCACGGATGTGCCCCAGTCACTCTTGTGCTTCCAGCCGCCCCAATCAAGGTGAGAGTCTCTCTCATGGCCAACAACATTTCTTCCATTCTTCTCATAGACTCTGTTATTTCATCCATCCTCCCTTTAATCTCATCAACTTCCATACTCAAATTTCTCCCTTCCTCAAGGTTATTAGCAGTCATTCTGGCCTGAGATCTAGGATTGTGAATTTGGGTTTGATTGGTCTCTTCTTTCCTAGGCTGCACAATGGTTCAAACCAATTTGATTTATTAAAACAAAATAATATTTAAAAAGAATGAGATAAAATGCATGAGATGAATGAACTTTGAAAACACTTTCATTTTCCTTTCCTCTTTCTTAAAAAAATGCTATGTCATGAAAATACAAGATGTTTTTTTCTTTTTTTTTTTTTGAATGCTAGGGATGCTATGAACATGCAAGATGCTATTTTTTTTATTAATGCTGGAAATGTCATGAAAATGTATGAGTTTTTTTATATAATGCTAAGAATGTAATGAAAATGCGAAATGATATTTTTTCCTCTTATTTTTTTTAAAAAGCTATGAACGTCATGAAAATGCAAGATATCTTTTTTTTTTTAGAATGCTAAGAATGTTATGAAAATGTAAGCAATGAATAACTTTCTTTTTTTGATATTTTTTTTTAAAGCAAGAATGAATGATACGAGAAACAGATAAATAAAGAAGAAGAAGTACGCTCCTTTTTGTGCCCTAATCAAGTGGAACCTAAGATTTGACAGTCATTATGTTCAATCTATCAGTGCAAGATTTTTCAGGACACTCTAAACTTCTAAAAAGTCATGGTTCCTAGATTGCCCTTATCTCGAAAGACAAAGACCCAAATCATGAATTAATCACAAGTAGGGATAAATCCTCTCAATATGATTAGTTCATGATATTAGTAACAATCTGAGTGGTGTCTCAACAAATGTCAAGTGAGCATAAAGCCCCTCAATAACAAAAGTTGAGACTCCTCCTATTCCTCGGCCGCACACACTCGGGTATAGAGCCCAAAAGTGTGTGAGGTAAGTGATAATGATGTGTGTGGGGAGCATACAAACCTGTACAAAAATTTAAAAAGATAAAACTACCCCCAACCTACAAAAACATATATACAACAACTAGCCAGCAATCATCTATCCTAGGGTTTCAACAATTATGCATAATTAAGTACAAAATATATACAAGTATATCATGTCAAAACAAACACAGAATAATGCTATCAAATATTTACATAAAAGTACTAAATAAAAATCTATTTACAAACAAATAAGAAAACAAAAAAGGGTAGAATAAATAAATAGAGATCATTAATAATTTGCACAGCTAACAACAATAGGCCTTATTCTCTCATCATCCCCAGTGGAGTCGCCATCTGTCGCGATCGGGATCGCGGCGAAAAATAGCAACTCAAAGGATTTTAGAAAATGGAAATGGAGTCGCCACCAATTTTATTTTAACTTAGGAAAAAATTAGAAAACCTTTATTTGAAAATGGTCTTTGGAACCAGATTGGATTCGGGAGTCGGTTATGGATAGGGAAGGGTGGAAACTTAATCCCACAGCACCCCTAACACACCCGTTCTAAAACGATACATTAAGTTAATTGTGCAAATTCTTAACAATCCTTGAAAATATTTATTTTACCCATTTTGTAAAACATTGTAACTATTTATAAAAAGGAAACCACAAAATTATGAAATTTTAATTTTGGCTTGACAGAAATGAAATTCTGCTCCTACGTATCCCCTGGTGCAATGGGAAACTCAAAGTTACGTAGTTCTTTATAAAAATAAGTGTGGGTTGATTGATTTTAATTAAGAGAAGAAAAAAAGCTTTTATTTGAAAACCAAATTTATTCTTGCACAAGGTTCAAGTTAGCACAAGGCTACTCAATAAACCCTTATGATTCAAACGACATTGAAGATAACATTCGTTATTCAATCAACATCATTGGTCATCGCATTGATTAAAAAAAAAAATTTTATTCCTTTTCATTTTCCATTTTTATATTTTTTACCTATCTCCTTTTTTACCAAAATGCATCATTATTGCCTTTATGTGAAATGGGCAGCAGCCCACGTGATTCAACCTCAAACCCAACAAGACAATCAATAATGCAATTTAAAGAAATAAAGGTTTGGAGACTTTGGCAACAATAACAGCACACACCAGGGGACGTTTGGGGAGGGATCCGTTTTGAGATTCGACAGTCGGTTGAAGGTCACAGTTTCTGAAGTCCGACCGTCGGTGCGGGGAGAGATCTGGTTGGAGGTTCGATGGTCGGTTGAAGGATTGGTGAAGATGACGGGGGTCACAGTTGGTTGGGAAGGGATCTGGCTTCTTGGTAGTCGACGGTCGGTGAGGGGAAAGATCTGGTTTCTTGGGGTTCGACGGTCGGTGAGGGGAAGAATGGTGGGGGTCACGGTCGGTTAGAAAGGGATCTGATCTGATATTCGACGGTCGGTTGAAGGGTTGATGAAGATGATGGGGGTCACGGTCGGTTGAGAAGATGTGACGGTTGGGTTTAACGGTCGGTTGAAGGTTTGATGATGGGGTTGAAGGTGCAGGGTGGTTTCGACGATCGGTTGATGGTCACGGTTTCTGAAGTCCGACGGTCGGTTGAAGGTGTAGTGGATTGTTAAGGGTGGGAACTTGATGATGTGAGGGAAGTGAATTTGATCTGTGGGATGGTGGTGGTGGAGCAAAATGGTAAGGGCTACGTAATGATGAAATGGGTCACGGTTTAGGGAAATTCAACGGTCGGTTGAAGTCACGGTTTTTGAAGTCCGACGGTCGGTTGAAGAGGATGTGATCTGGTTTCTGTGCGGTCCGACTATCGGTTGCTTGGGTGATGTTTCACGTGGATGGGGTGTTTTATGGCTTGGTTTGGAGGAGGGTGGTGGTTGATGGTGAGGGGTGGTGACCGGGTTGACTCGGTTGGGAGGGAGGTGAAGATGATGAAGGTGATGTTTACGTGTGCATGGGTTGATGGAAGGTGGAGGGAAGTTGTTTAGATGAGATTTCACTGGGATGAGTTGAGAAGGGGATGAATGTGGGTAGTTAAAGATGAAGGTAGTAAGAGGGAGATGGGTTCATGGTTGGAGAGTGGACATTGGGTTTCAGTCATGGAGGCTTGAGTGGATATGTAGCATTCATTTCAGGTTGGGTGCAGAGGGATTCAGGGGTTGTGTGCAAGTGAGAATAGCTAACAGAAACAAGCTACATGACATAGATGAAGAATGTTACCTGTGGAGCTCAAAGGGGAGCAGTTTGAAGTGAATGCTACTCCTCAGCAAGGCTCCTGTCTCCTTTCTTATTCTCTTTACTCTGTTTTCCTCAAAAAACTTGTTATTGTATTGATTTTTTTTTCTTGATTCTGTATTGGGATGATTGAGTTATGTTTCCCTTATGATGGCTGTACTCTTGAAAGTTTATGGCGGTGAAGGATTGATGAAGATGGGTGATGGTGGATAGTTGTCCAAAAGAGGTTGCAGATAGCTTGACAAAAGGAGTGGAGATTGAAGATGAAGGGATGTTTTTTGGTTCTTGACGGTGAATAGAGGTGAAAAACTGTGGTTCTGTGGTCTTTTTTTTCATGTAATGTACTGCTGCTGCCCTCCAATATCCTCTCCAATCTTTTTTTATATCCCTCCTTTTTCATCATTTTACCGCTGACATCTCCTTCTCTTTTTTTCTTTTCATCAACCACTCCCCACCTTCTACACATTGAGCCCCCCATTCCTTCATCCATCAGAAACCTTTTTTGCTTTCAATCCCTTCAGCCCTTCCCCTTTTTGCTTCTGCAGGCTTAATGCATTTAATGCATTGTTCTTTCTTTTACGTGTACAGGCACCTAACATTAAATGCATTGTCCCTTTCCTTTTTTTTTTAAGTAGGCTTACGATGGAGCCTAGAAAAAAAACGAACCTTTAATTAAATTCAATTTTTTTTTGTGTTTGTTGTTTTTTATTTTTATTTTTTTTGGTGCCCGATCAAAATTGAGTGTTCACATTTGCATTACAATATATTCTTTTGCAACACTCACTATCCAAGTGGTCGCAGCACTGATCTATCCGGCTATCCCTCCAAGGTAAGACACCATTTTTGTTAACACAAAAAGCCATCCCCACCACCATGTCACTGTGAAGGTAATACACATGGAGGTCAAATGCCCTTCTTGGTTTCTTTGGTAAGTTGAATACGATGTTTCATACCGATAAAATTGTATATATATATATATAATCGTGTACGATTCTTATATTTAATTTCATTAGTTAAATCTTATTTTTTCCCTTCACATTTGTTTTTATTCTTATTTTAGTCTTTAATTTATTTTTCTCACTTTAATCCTAACATTAATTCACTTTAATTTAGTTCTTCCGTCAATATACTCATTATTATTATCTACTAAATGGAAATATTGATATGTTACTATTAGAAATGATATGACATCATTATTTGTTTACATGTCAATTTGAACCATCAAATATTTCAAATGGTAAGTGAAGACTTAAACAATGACATTTTATATGTATTATCATCCAGTCATCTTCTATTAAATTGTCTTGTTGACAGATAATAATGTCATATCATCTCTAACAATTATATATAAGCATTTTTGCTTATTATTATTATATAATAATAATTCACTTTAAATGGAAATATTATTATCATGTCATATATACTCATTATTATTATCTACTAAATGGAAATATTGATATGTTACTATTAGAAATGATATGACATCATTATTTGTTTACATGTCAATTTGAACCATCAAATATTTCAAATGGTAAGTGAAGACTTAAACAATGACATTTTATATGTATTATCATCCAGTCATCTTCTATTAAATTGTCTTGTTGACAGATAATAATGTCATATCATCTCTAACAATTATATATAAGCATTTTTGCTTGTTAGATAATAAATATATAAGTTGAGAGATTAAATTGAAGTGTGTTCATAAATATTAATGATTAAAGTGAGAATTAAAACAAATGTTAGAGACCAAAATAAGGATTTCATCTTAGGTCGCTGGGGGTGGAACTATAAAAATTGGCCTCTAAGATGTTGGAGGCAAAGAGTTCAACCAATGGACCACATATACTTTCATGAAGATGAAATTTAAGCAGGCTTTATTTTTTTATTAAAAAACTAAGAGAAAGAACGTCGTCTCAAAAAAAATTTCGAGGTTACAAGTACCCTCACATGTTTAACTTATTTGATCTGTCAATTGAATTTATTTTTGTTTAATTGTAAAAATACAAAAGTTATGTAATCTCTTCACAAAAATTACTATTCATAACATTTATAATGATATGTTACATTAAAATAGTATTATATATATATATATATATATATATATATATTACTGTTTGACCCTACAAAATCCATTAAAATAGTTACTTATAATATTTTATGTGTAACTTTATTTAATATTAATGCTTCGTAACGTAAGTGAACGACCAGCCGACCGGGTAAAAGCCCTTCCTTCCTCTCTATGTTTTTTTAAATATTTTATAAATAATTCAAAAATCAAATAGAGAAGTATATATATATATATAAGGCATATTTAGTAGGAAAATTTTTTATTGAAAGAGAGTGAGAGAACAAAATCTTGATTATATAATCATATATAAATGATCAAAATTAAAAGTTACTTAAAAGTCATGATTATTTAAAAAAGTAACATGTATTTATATTCTAATCTTGACCATTCATGTAAGATCTAATGGTCAAAATTCACTTATGTCACTTCTTATAATAAACACTCTCCTCTTATCAGATACACTTCTTATATGAGGACATATCTAATAAGAGAAGTTTATATATATATATATATATATATATATATATATATAGTTAATCTGGATCCTAGAGATTTTAATTATTGTTGCTAATTAACCTGTTTAATATATGAAAAAGGTTAAAAGAACCCGGGAGTATTTACATTAGCATTTGCAGGGATACAAATATGAGTAGATCTCATTTGCATGATTTGGGCTGAATCCAAGCTATTAAGTTTCCGGTTTTGTTGCAAGGCTCTTAATATATCTACTTGTTATTGGTAAAAGGATTATGAAGGAAAACAAACTTAATAAACATAGAACATTTAACTAGTACTCAAAGAAATGACTGTAATCTATATTAGAAAGAGAATTTTATTTTATTTTTTTGATAAATTAAGAGAAAATTTTATGTTATTCGCTAAAGGAATGTAAGACAAGTTAAAGAAGCTTCCATTTCCACTGACTAAATAAAGGGTGATGAGAAAAAAAAAAAAAAAAGAGACTGTATATCATAAACAGAAGTACGGAAAAAATGCAAACTACAAAACATAAATTTGTTTAAAAATTTATTTGGATCTTTCTATATTTTTCTATATTTTTACTTTTTATGAATCATATATGGTACTATATTTTTCTCATCACAGTGATTACACTTAAATTTTTATTATTCAATTTAATTTTAATATTAAGGTACTATTAATAAATTAAAATTATTTATAATGAAAATTATATAATTACCCTCACAAACCTCTTCTGGATTCAATGAAAGTAACACGCTTGGGCTTGTGAAATGTGGAAGACTCACATGCACTCCTCATCCCTGTCTTTCCTCTTCTTCATAATGCATATATATATATATATATATATATATATATAAGGCATTTCGTTTATGGCGTGGTCCTCATTGTACAATGTGTACATAGCAGCAAATGCAGCAGAGCACTAGCAAAGGGAAAGCATGGTCATAATCAGGCATAAATTGGTCGAGAAATATTAAATGAGAAGCAGTACTACTGGGCTTGGGGGTTGGCTCATTCTGCAGAATAACTATAACTACTAAGCATGCATTGTGCTTGCTCATAGTCATACCATACCCCATGTTCTAAGGCCAATAACCCAAAATAGCCACCAAATTTTCTTCACAAGTCATCTATGCTTGGTAACGATATCTAATGCGGCCGCCTCCTGTCCGTTCTTCTTCTCTTCCCCGCAGCCAATAACTCATTAACTTTGGTTCTCATAATGATAATACCATCTCAACCAGTACCTTCAGTGTAAGTATGTTTGTGTATGTCTGTGAGGCATAGCATGTGATCATCAGCATTGCATAACCCGCTGTACGTATACACGAGTCAAACTCAGATTGGTGTAAAGATTAACTTGGTCCCCGCCCTCTTTTTCTAATTTTGTTTTTGTCTAAAGGATAGTCGTTTCAATTTTCAGATGTGGAGCCGAGCCAGGTACGTACATTTTCAATAGCCGCTAAAAAGTACTAAGTGGATGGATGCATGAAGATTTCTTGCTAATCTAATTAATCTGAGTTCACCTTAATTTTGTGATTACTGATTTGTTATTTTTATGGACTCTTAGAACCTACATTTGGACCTCATTACACCTACTCTCCATCTTCTCAACAATCAAAAAGGAAAAAGAGAGGAAGTTACGAAAACCAGTATTGGACAATTGGACAATTGGGTTCAGGTTGCATATTTGACATGAATAGTTAGCTTTGTTTGACTTGTATTCCATTTCCATATCCATGACTAGCTCATATTTAAGATAGTCGTGGAAAACTTTATTGACATATCCTCTCAGAACGGTGAAGTTATGATGACCAAAGATGCCTAAATAACAAGTCTTGAATGTGAAGTGTGAACCAGGACTGGGCCATCATGTTCATGTGTCACAGGTTCATGTACAGTCTTCAAAAGAGGCTACCCATGTTCTGTGAATGAGATTGCTTGGTATTTGGTAAGAAAAGAGATAATATATCATATATGTGACCCTACCACCGTCGACGGAAGAGAGTGACTAGTTTGCTAACCGTGGCAGACTACAAGAGGTAGAAATTAAAATGCAGCAACCTTGAACCTTCCCCTCTGCCACCTTCTGTTGAGCACATGTAGGCATGTTACTTTTGCACTCAAAAGCTGAATAGACAATGCGGGTAGTAAGGACATGCAAGTGTCAGCACCAACTACTTTTCCCGAATTCACCAAACACCATTCAAAGCCACGGTTATAGTTTTCCCAAAATTTATAGTGGAAACAAGCTAAAGAGAATGGAGCTCCTCGTGTACTTGTTTGCTTATACTTGCAAAAAAATAAGTGAACAGTAACTCAGATTATGGATCAAATTAATATGATGGAGCATTTGCTAGTGGTGTCTATATCTAGCTAAATTCTGATGATGAGGGCCCTAATATATGATCTAGAATGCTAGCTTTCACTAGGTTATCCAATAAATGCTAGACAATAATTAATCATCATACGCTGAAAGAGGAATAGACACAAAAAAAAAAAAAACATGTTTATACTGGTAAGAAACAAAGGTCTACAC
Source organism: Ormosia semicastrata (assembly GCA_029884595.1). Lineage (NCBI taxonomy): Eukaryota > Viridiplantae > Streptophyta > Magnoliopsida > Fabales > Fabaceae > Ormosia > Ormosia semicastrata. Next base: position 5,566,215 of record JAQQTO010000046.1, on the reverse strand, counting down.
CGATGATAGCATCCATTTTCATGACACAATACTTCAACGACCAATTCCCTAAACCTAGCTTGCTACCCTAATATGCGGCCTAAATATTCATAAATATACTAATGGTGGGATACGGTATTGCAATACTTCACTTGTCAAGCCACAAATACAGTAGGTATATGCATGACTTTATCATCTCGCAGGGAAAAATAATATCGGACCCATCACACAGCTCATCTTGGAATCACGAGCAACAAAGGACTTTACGGATGTATATACCTCTACATGCACAAGCACATGTGCTGCATGAAATGAAGAGAAATATATATTAGTATCAAATTCCTTAATTTGCAACAAAAACTGAGCCATATATAATAGGAAACAACATTATGCTAAGAGGGTCCAAGCCAGGGTGGAAAATTTGTTGCCCAAACCTCTAGATTGAAATGAAGCTCAAATTTGATTAAATGTTCTGCTGAGTCGCTCTTTGTTAAAATGTAAATTCAATGACGAACAGGCACAACAACTAACTATTGAATTATTCCCACCTTATCTACCCACTTCAAGCAAATTTAAGAAAAGAGAGAGATTAAGTGATTTCTTTTTTCTTAATAATACGAAGTATTTTTATATGTTTCATCTATTTAAATCGTTTATAAAATTAATTTTTATTTGATCATAGAAGTACAAAAATTATATAATTTTTCAAAAAAAAATACTTCTTAAGAGATTAATAGGTTTCTAAAATTGTAAATAGCACGTGATCTTATGACCTACTTGGCCATGCAATTAAAAAGGGCTCTTGTTGAAAGTAATCTATGTTTTCAAATACAGGAAGTACGGGGGCTAATTGAGAAAGAGACCTATAGGGACATCACCGAGCACTAGCAAAGCTGGGTTATTTTAATATTTTTTGTGGGCCTGAACAAGCTCAACCGTTTATCATGTGTACCATTGCAGGTCCACGTAAAACTACATTGTGATTGGAAAAACTATCCTGTAGTCTCAGAGTAATATTTTTCTGTAATAAAAAAGTAATATATGAAAAATAATCTTACAGTTGTTGAATTAAAAAATAAAATATTATTAAATTAAATTTAAATAATTACAATTTTTTTGAAACTAATAATAAAGTGTATAAGAATTTTTTAAGATAAGTGATAAAAATATATTCTTTATTACACTCATTTTAATACATTTTTTTATTGGATCACATAACATATTAAAATATAAATTCAAATTTAATTACATTTTAATTGAATTGATTATATATTAATCAAAATTAAGTATATATTTTAAAGTGTATAATAAAAATGAGTGTGATAAAAAATATATTCTTAATATTTCTCATTTTGAGGAATTGGTTGGGGTCCTCAACACACAAAACTACCACTGATGAGATAGCAAAAACTACTTGACGGCCTTAATAAAATTAAAATAAAAAATTTTATTTACTCTAAAAATTTAAAAAATAGAAAATTTATTTATAATATGCCTTAAAAATACAAAATACATGAAAAAAATAAATACGAAATTAAATCTTACATTCACTAAAAAGAAAGCAAATATGAATAAAGATAATATTACCCTTTATTATATAATCCATATCAATGAAAAAAATATTAAGTATGTCAGTATGTTATAATATATTTATTAATAAATTTTGATAGTGAGTTATACTCGATCGAGCTTTAGACATCTTTAACTTCATAGAAATAGTACCCAAGTTTGATTAGAAGTTTAATATTCAACGTAAATTAGGCCAGACTTCGCATATTAGATGATTTAAACTTGAATTTAGTTTTTAACGACATTTCTTGTTACAAGGAAAGGCATCACCCAACTAACAAGTTACACTGCGGCGAAAAGATACCCCAGCTAAGTCATTTGTTAACGATATATATTCAACGATAATTGACTCAGCTAATAAATTTTCACTGTCAGGAGTCTTTCTTTTGTAGGTGATTTATAAGCCACCATAAGACATATATCATGCCCTAATCTTGAAATATCATGTCATCGCTTCCACTCCAAACTCCTTCATCAAGATATATCTTGCAGTGGACTCGCATCTGAACCATTCAAAAAAAAAATTACAGTAGAACCAGGGATAAAAGGAAGGGGGCTGGCAGGGGCCATGTCCCTAAGTGCTCAAAACCTCCCTTTAGACATTTTAATTTTTTTTTAAAAAAACTTTTAAAAATCTCTGTGTATTTTAATGATTTGGTTCCTTCCAATATTCTTGGTGTAGTCTTTGACACTCTCAAGCTACAAAATCCAAACTATGCCCGAGTAGAACTCAGGTGCTATAAACTGACTTACATGAAAGTCTATGAGAATTGAAAAGTTTATCTATACTACTACTTGATAAAGGAGATTGCTCCCTCTTAGTCTCAAACTTTGATCTTCCCAAAAAATCATTGCCACGTAATTAAAAACAAATCATTAACAAAGAAATAAAAGGATAAAATTATAAACTAATGGTACAGATCGGTTTATCCCAAAAAACAAATATTTCTCTCAACATCAACACGTCCAAAACCGTTCAGTTTATCCCAAATAAAAGAAAAAAAAACTGCTACTTCTTCTATCTAACTGCTCATTGCCTGACTGCATTACATAATAATAAATAAAAAAGAAGTACGTTTTTTTTTATGAAATTAGTGGTATCAAATTAAAATCATACACCAAAATAACAAATATTAAATAATAATTACATTAACGAAAAATAAAAATTGTGGATTAATACATGTCAATCCACTAATGATAAATTTTTTACTAGTATCATTACTATATTTTTGCTTTCGTTATAAGTAGTCTTAATAATGCTTAAAAAGTAAGGTGTAATTTTTTAATTCTTCGGTCAGGCTGCAAGAATCCACTAGTGCTAAATATGAGGTGATATTTAGGTTAATTTGCATACATCTTAAATATTTTTATAGATTTATTAATTTTAGTATGAATAATCTATTTTTGATTAAATTAATAAAATAGATTAATCAAAATATGTATAAGTTGATCTAAATATCACTTAACCATAATTTTTTTTTTTTTAAAAAAGTTAGGTGTAACCGTATAGGTATAAGTAGACTATCTATTTTTTTTTTATTACTTCTTATTCCCATTGGTTTTTTTTTTCTATTTTTTTATCTGGCTGCTTTTGCTTTTTCTCATCACTTTTTATTTTTTTGATCGACTGCTCCAAGGTACGGAGTAACAAAACGTCAAAAAAGTGAAAAACCATCCAAAAGGCCGTGCTGACATAAGTAAAAAATAAACACATATGGGTAGTAGATCTAACATTATAAGCCATGGTCTGGGGTTGGGAATGCTCACGACGAGTCACAACTCACGGGCCTGCGTTGCTATTAGCCTATTGCATATCTCTATGGGCTTGGACTAAAATTAAGGAATTTGATCACGACTTCACGAGACAGCACTAGACTAAAAAAGAAAAGCAAGAATACACCTCGGAAACTCCATTTTGATTCTTTCTCGAGTTTTAAGTTTAGTCCTTCTCCTGGAGCACAGCTCAATAACCACCGTCCCTAACCTTGATAGTAACAATACATGATTAAGTATTTGTATAAAAACAAATTTATTTTTGGACTAATTGCTTACACAATTTTAAACTGAAAGTAATAGTTAGGTAAAATTTTAATTTTTTTTAAATTTTTAATTAATTATTCACATAATTTCAAGTTAAAGATAACATTTCATATAAAATAAACCTGAGGTTGGAGTCTACTCCCACTGTGACTAATCATTGTTTGGTATTTGTATAAAAAAAATTAACTTTAGTAATGCATCAAATTTTTTTAAAAAAATTGCATAACATGCGCTATAAAGTCTGTCTGGTGCCATTACCGTTACCAATAGAACCAGTCCTAGCCTTTTGTTTTTGGTGGACTTCTGTATCCTCACACCTTTGAGTATCTTCACATTCTTTAAATGTAAGACTTAATCACTTTGAGCACAGAATCATAGTCCCAGTACGATAAATACTATCTCAACATGAACAGGATCATTCGCCCTTGCTTCTACGGATCGGATAGCTGCCAATTCTTATATTTGCTCATGTTCTTGGACGTCTTGAACTTATTTCTTGGATTCAACTTTTATCGATAACCATTATTAAGCTATAAAATTATTGTCTAGTAAAATTTTTGTTTTTTGTCATAAGAGATATAAATATAATAGGAGGGTCAAAGCCACACGAGAACTAAAGCCTCTGCCCGACGAAATCACACAACAATATATACAGACAATACCTGCCTTGATTCGCACAGTTTGAAGCATCTTTAGCCACCAGTGACTTGATTCCATGGGGAGCTGAAGAGAGGCTCATCAACAGCTCTTGGGTAATGACCAAAAGAAACCCAAGAAACAAAAAAAAAGGAAAAAAGAAAGCTCTTGGGTTGCTAGAAATGTCTAAGTTAATTAGGGTTAGAAGCTCGCCAAAGCCCACTAAAAGGTTCTCCACATGAGGATAGAATAAACAGAAGTGAAGGCCCGTGATATATCAACTGAATGTTGGAACTTGGAACAAAACTTATGTGTTTTTTTATAATAAAAAAATTACAATGGCGGAGTGTTTTTGTTTTTGACATAGTTAGTAGAGGAGCTGCAAAGGCAGGTGGGATTTTGGGCAGGGTTGAGGGTATTGGGGATCGAACTCAGACCTCTACCTTTGATGGGACAACACCACCTAAGCTGAGCTACAGCTCACGGGAGTTGCAATGGCGGAAGGTTTCAACATTTGACTTTCTGCATGACTAATTCAATTGGATCAGAATTTTTTTTATTTTTTTAATTAATTAATTATAAGAGAGAGAAAAATATAATAAAAATTATTAATAAAATTTAATTAAAATTTATAAAAAAATTTTATAACCTTTTTTTTTTTTCTCTTATGATTAACCACTTAAAAGAAAAAAAAATTGAGAAAATTCTCATTCAATTCAATCCTAGTAGCTCAAAGCTTGTAAGTTCAGTTATTTGTGAAAATCCTACATGCTTTCATACATTAAAAAAACTAGAGCGACATCAAATATCCCAGATTGGACCACTGAGACTGCGTAGTGTGTATGGGGACCCTAATATCGTACTGGTACTTTTTCTTCCTAAGCTACTTGGAACTCGTTTGTCCGACCAACAGCACGTTAGAAGTCCCGTTTTTTGGTTTTCGCTTTTATCATCTCAAATCACTTGATTCTGTCACCTTTTTTGAGAGGCCGTCCATGTGGCATCAATGCGTTGTTAGTTAGAATCATTGGCATTTGTTGCTTTTATAGAAGTTCTAATGAATAAATGATGATGGCCTTCTTGCTTATATTGTTAATATGTATTACTTCCTTAAAACTCTAATTTTGTTGTGTTGATAGGATAGTATTGCATGGAAGTACGATGCCTCATCAATCATCACTAAATCACCGACATATTGTATAAATCTAACCACCTCAATGACAATGAGCTAGGATTCAAACTGAATATGTTGTTCCGACTTCCAAGTTCCAAACATATGCGGACAAGTGAACGCGTTATTAGACAGTCGGTGATGGGGATTGGGGGATGAAACTGAGCAACAAGTATATATATAAATAAATATATATGATTGCAAAGCTTTGCAATCAAGCACACGAGTGCATCGCAGTCACATGTTGGCCCAATTAGAGGCCCATTGTCTTAAATCTGAGTCCTTTCGCTATGTCTAAACCTGAGAGCATTGGATTTGTATTTTTATGGAAAGAACTAAAAGGAAGATAGAGCACTAAATATGAACATGGCAGCCGCGTATAAGATGGACCCGCGAATAAGTTCGGGTCCATCGGTGGTCCAAGAAATCTCAGTCATTGAATGAGTAGAAAACTTAATCAATGGTGTAGATTATTTATTTGATGATCAAGTAACAAATTACATATTTCCTTTTCGTTAACTCATCATTGTGAGCAGCACTATTCTTATGTACAACCAACTGTTATTTTACTTCTTTAAGTTTATTCATTTTAGATCATTTTAGTTTTTTGTGCTCTCATAATTTTAACAAGTGGCATTAGAATTGTCGGTTCGGTTTGGGTAATGAGTATCTTTATCATGGCATGGTCACCCTGTAAGGAATTTAAGTGAGTCTCTAATTTCATATTTTTTAGAAATAAATAAAGTGAAGACTTTATAAAGTAATGAACTTAAGAATTTGATGCTTTATGGTTTTAAATTAACACGTGATGTTTGACTGACTATTGTTTTACTTCTTTAAATTCATTTATTTTAGATCTCTTCAATATTTTGGACTCCTATCTTTTTAACAAGTGATATCAGAGTTGTCGGTTCAATTTAGGTAATGAGTATTTTTATTATTGTTGTTAGCGTTCTCATGGTTTGATGTCATCATTAGAGAAATAAAGCTAATTTTGAGGCAAGATCATTGATTGTTATTTCACTAAAAAATAAGTATCTTTTATGTGTGGTCTCGCATTTAAGGGAGAGATTGTTAAAAATCTAAGTATGAATCACAAGCTCCACATTGTTTAAGAATAGACAAAGTAGAGACTTTATAAGTAGATGTACCTATAAACTTAATACCTTAAGATTTTAAATTAAGACGTTATGTCTGACTTATTATTATTTTACCTCTTTAAGTTCATTTGTTTTAGATTTCTTCGATATTTTTGGTTCCTCTCTTTCTAACACATCCCACTTTAAGTCCATTCATTTTAGATCTCCTTGGTATTTTAAGTTCTTCTTTATCTAACACACCCAAGTGCCCACACATTTTAGAGAATTTATTTAAGTGGTACAAAGCTATCTTACTATTAATTTTGGACATAAATGATTTTAGTGATTTGTATAACTTAACTTCATCCTACAGTACAAAAAAAAATCATCCTTATAAACTGAAATAAAAAGAATGAGAGAATATTAGAGGAAAATTTCAGTTTTTTTCTCTCAACCATTTGTTTTTCCCTTTTATATTTCCAGGTTTCTCTATTTCTTGAGTGTAAAATTAATTCCCGCTTAAGGTATTAAGATTGTTTATCTCTACAAGTATTTTTTTTAACTCAAGTTCTTTGCGTTATAAATATCCTTTAATCATTGAATTTTAACTTATTTATCCCATAATATCCTTTGCATTATAAACTGATTCAACCAAATCGGTTGGACCGGTTGAATCATAAACCGATCAATCCACCTATTCTAAATCACCCAAAAAAATTCAGATAAGCTGTTAACAACTAAAAACTAAGAAAATCAATGAAAACTAATTAACCAATTGGTTGAATTGTACTGTCCAGTTGAACCATAAGATTTTTTATTCGTAATTTTTAATTCATTTCTTTAAAAAAATAAAAGAAAAAATTATATGACTATAATTTTAATGGTTTAACCACCCATTAAATTGGTTAAATCAACTAAATCACAAAGCATTTACATCACTGGTTCAATGAATAAATTTTTAAAACATTACCCGTAAGTCACTGCATGTGTGTAACTGTTTCTTTTTTCTGTCAGCAATTGATCGGACAAATTTCATTTGAAATTGCCGTTACATGTATCTCAACTATTTTTTTTCTATTTTTTTTTTAAAAAGGTTAACAATTTGTTAATTGACACTATTTGCCACCCTTTCAAAGATGTGAAGGTGGGACTATAATCTTATAAGATAATAATGTATAAATGGTCGTGCTAGTAGTGCAATTACTTTAGATTCGGTTTTTTTTATATAATTAGGATACAATTTAGGCATAAAATAAGTTTTTACCCGTAATTCTAAACAAAATAGTAAACTAACTTTTATTTTAAAAATACAATAAATTAATATATTTTTTTAAATAGCATAGCCGCAAATAAATCGAATGACCATATGCGACTAAATGATTTTGGTGAACGACAGACGTTAGATAGGGGTGAAAAGTGAAAACAGTAGTGTTTAAACAAATAATGGAGAGCGATAGATCAATAACTCATCTATGACGAAAACACTGATGCTGCCGCGCAACACATGGGTCACATAACATACTGATTCGCGAAGCAATATTGGTGAATGAACATTCATGAAAAATAAAAAAGATAATGCCTTAACTTGGGAATCTTTGACTCCACCCCTAACCCGAAAGAGCAAAAGGGTAAAGAACGCCTGGTTAAAAACTTAAAATATATTTAACTGATGAGGATTATTTCATTTTGATTACTAATATAAGTAATATTTTAAAAATTGAACTAGAGATTAAATTGATAAAGTTTCTAAGTCATGGTTCGATTTATTTAACTCATCAAATTTATAATTGAACTATGATTGAATCATAATTAATATAAAAAATGTTTGAATAAAAAACATAACCAATTTATGGACTAACCAATTCAACAGACCGATTTGATCTAATTTTTAAAACGTTGAATATAAGAGTATCGTTTTATAAAAAAGAAAGACAAATATCAATCATGATAAGTCTTATTATAATAAATTTTCTCTTTTTTTAAATCTTAATATGACCACCTTACATGTTTATTAACAAAATGAGAGGAGTTAAATCCATAATTAACTATAGATCTGTTATTTGAACATATGAGATTTATATAGACTCTTCACAAATACGATTTAAACCAATTGTTAAACCGATTTAATCACTTATAATTAATCACTTGATAAGGTAGTAAGGGATAATTGATTAACCATTTGTCAAATATATTTATCCAATAATTAAATACCTATATCTATAATTAATGAATTTAAAAATTAATGGATTGGTCATGTATTCATAGTTTAAATTCATAGTTAACTGTAAGTTAATGTTAAGTTGTTAAATCATGTTGACAATTAGCTAACTCCACATACGTGAGAATATGTGGGATAATGTTTTATGCGCAAGAAACATTTCCCTTAACTATAAATATGCATTTTAAACTGGTGCTTCAAACTTCTTAAAAGAAAAATGGTATAGGGAGAATATTTACACAAAAATAAATATAAGTAGCGTAAGTATTAAAATTCATTTAGTCATAAATTCAAAAAAATATTAATTCATGAGTTGAAAATATACGTAATAATAAGTCGTCATTAAACGTTTTGAAACATTTCTTAACTGTTGTAGAACATTTTCAATGCATACTTAAAATTTTATATATTATAGTAAATAAATTATCATCTGAGTTTTTTTTAACTGAAATTATTATTTGAGTTACGAACTAACTATTCATTTGAAAGGTATAAACTAATAATAAAAATTTGCTATTTGTTTGAGGTGTAATAATTTTATAGTAATTATAACTGTTTAATATTATGAATTTCACTATTTACATAAGTTTGTATTTATCAAATTCACAAAATTACGTGATAGTAATTAAGGTAAAAGATAATTACTATCACCTAAAATGCACAGTTTATATGGAAATTATCTTTCACGAAGAAATTTAATAAATATCTTACGTAACTGTCATGTAACAATAAAATAATTAATAAAAAATTATTCAAAAAATTAATTAATTCTTTTTTAAATATTTCTTCTCTCAATAGATGATAAGTTGTTCATTTAAATATAATTTTTTTCCCAGCATAATAGGGAACGGGCAAACCATGGCTCCACAACCTAACGGCTTTCCACATTTCGATTTGAAAAATTCGTAGGCGCTATGTCAAATTAATTATAATATTAAAAATATAATTAAAATAAAAAACGATATTAATCTTTAAAACTTATGTGATACACGTTCATTAATATAAAAGGAGAAAAACTTTTTACTTTAGAAACATCTAAAAGTCTCTCTCCCAAATTTACTTTCTTTCAGCCACTTCATACTTCCAAGCTATTGAAAGCTTTGGATCCACGCCATATGAGAGACTCGAACATGTTCAACTTTAGGTGTTCATATTCATATATCAGTAAATTATTTACAATATTTATAAGAAACTTTTTATTTCAAACAAATAATGTTTTCACATAAACTTTTTTTAAATGCCATTTTAATTGTTACTTATAAATAAAATACAAGTATATATTTTTTATATAAAAAAATTTTAAAAGAAAAAATTTACATAATTTTTATAAAATTACAAAAAGATTTACTGAACTAAAAACTTAGATCCAATTTAATAAATATTACAAATTACGTATCAGTACATAAAATTTGTTTGATAAAGGTATGCACAGGTCAGTTTAATTTGAATTTGTTGTGAAAAGAAATCCAAACCGATCAACCTAATTGGGTAGGTTTGATTCGGATTATGCAATTTTTTTTTTTAGACCAACTCAAACGTTGGATCGAATTTTCGTGCCCCTCTCCTTTTTAAAATTTTTAAAAGTTACGAACAAAACCAGCATATCACAAGGCAAGATCCAAGATGTTGCAGCAGCTCGTAGCCTTTCCTTCGCACTTCGTCCTAGATCGCGACAGCTAGTTAGAATCGTCTCGTTGCAGTCACAGGCCATTGGCAACAGCTCCTCGGTGTCGTCACACTTGGCCAAGTCTCATTAGCAATGACGCAAACACAAGGCAACTTCAGGAGGAATGAAAATGAGGATTAAGGGAGAAATTCTCAGAATGAAACATAGCATCAGCATCGCTTGAGAAAAATAAAATAACAGGGGGTTCAGGTCTACGGTCTAGCCTATGGGTTTCGAGTTTAAAGTTTACAAATCCAAAAATCGAACCAATTGAGATCGGTTTTAGTTGAATTTTATGCGATTAAATTCAATTATTCAAATTAATATAAACTAATTAAACTAGTTTAAATTAGATTTTCAAGTTTATCAAGTAGATCTAATCTAATAAACACCTTTGTTCTTTAATTTTATAAGATTAGAATTTATCTTGTGGAGCTAGAAGATAGGACTCGTAATAAGACATCTTAGTGACCCCTTAATAGGGTCCATGACATATGAGATAAGAGAAGATAAAGTGGGATAGAGATCATTTATAAAAATTGAACGCGTTACTCTCTCTATATGTCTTCAATTTTTACTAACTAAACTAAATGTATATAAGTATTAAGAGTTTTTATTTTTTATTTTACATATTTTATAGGTTTTTATAACAAGTGTCAGACACTTGTTATATTAAAATACACTATTTAATTATTTATTAAAAATTGAAAAAACTATATTTATTATTGAATAGTTTCTATTTTTATTTCTTATTTTTTTAAGATATTAATAATTAGAAAAACCCATATTTTAATAGCAAAGCAGAATAAGTATTATTGTTTACCTAAACAAAATTTTACATTTCGTATTTTATAAATTATTAAATAATAAATAAAACCCCACTGAGATGTCTTTCAACAATTCAAATTGAATGTAATCTCTTTCTTTCACTTAATTGGTCGCCAACCATTTTTCTATCATGTAACCTGGTTTTCTCTGTCTCATCATGCACTAAATTAGTTGGAAGCTTCAAATTCAGCCAGAGCTTTTCGTGATGAGTAAATCACTAATTTCATTTCCGAAAAAATTCATCGATTTCACATTAGTCTCCGAATTTTTTGAACTCAACACAAAGTTTTTGAAACATTAACATGTTAAGTAAATTAGTTCAAGAGTTAAGTTATCTCTATTTTTGTTAATATAAATACCAATATGACACATTTAGTTGTTAACGTGGCCATTAATTGACACTTGTATTGGAAGAATTTAAGCAATTTAAAAAGGAAAACATTAGCAAATGTCATTTGATGGTCATATCAACAATTGAATGTAATCTTAAGTGAGATTATTGATCCTCTTCATTGCTTATTCATATTTCTTATTAAATTAATTATAATTTTATTTTTTCATAAAATTATAAATAATTAATGAAAATTATGGATAGATAATTGAAAGTGTCAATATAACTCAAGCACTTTTGTTAACAAAAAAAAAGATAACTTAATTCAAAGACTAAGTATGTGTTTGGATTAGAGTTGGTAAACTTAAGTTTAAGTCAACTTAGATTTTGCAAACTTAAATTTAGTTTAAAATGAATTTACAGTAACATGATTTGTGTTTAAAAACTTTTATCTCAAAAATAAATTTGACAAAATAAATGTTGTTTGAATAAAAAATTAAAATCACTTTTAAAATAAGATTGAAAGAAAAGTAATTTTCAATGAATTTTTACCCAATAAAAAAATAAGAAATTATTGCTTTCACTCTAATTGAAATTTAGGAATCATTTTCCGTTTAAGTTGATTGAATTTTCTTAACAAAATTTTTTGTCAAACATGTTGACATATCTTTCAATGCTTCAAACTTACTTTTAAAATGTTTTAATTACAAACCAAACACACTCTAACTTTTAACTTGCTTAACAGATTAATGTTTGAAATTTCATGTTAGATTTAAAAAATTCAAGGATTAATATGAAATGGGTAGAATGTTTCAAGAACATGAAGTGTTGTTTTACTCCTTTGTGATAGATATGTTGACCTTAGTTAACAAGGGTTGGTCCGATTAGTACCATCAAACTGTGTTTATTTAAATTGAGTTTAACAAATTAAATATCATTATAAGCCTTTTATTTAGCAATTTTGATTTTGGAGTCGGGCAAACTCCCATCTCTAAAGTTTTACATAAAATAGATTATATATATTGATCTTAGCGCAATTACATGCCAAGGGGCTCTTTCTTCACCCCCGTTGTATTGCTTTGTTTTTTAACAATTGGTGAATTTCTACCTAGAGCCATGGGATAGTCGATAGGACGTAGACAACCCAAGAAAAGCCATGAAAGATATATTAATACAAACAAAATTGAATTTGTCGTGGTCTCCCAGAACCATGCCAGCAACTTCTCTCTTGCCCAATAGACCCCAGACGAATAAGCCTTATCATAATACGCTACGGTGATAGCGTGAGCTTGTTTCTTGACTTTCTTCTCCCACCTTCTAAAGGATCAAACTTGGGAATGCCTATACCCAACCGTAATTATTAAATATCTTTCAAAACCACATTATTAGGATTGTAAGTATTTAAAAAAGCCTAGTCAAAAGACCACCCAAAGCACTCTTCTCTTTGTGAAAGAACCACATTAAGCAATTGCAAGTTCAAACACTCAATTGTACGGTCAATTATATGATATTCCCTGTATTAAATAAACAAACACATACATTGTGAAAGGAATGCGTGTGAAGAGCAAGAGAAAGAAGACATATTCCTGTTCAATTTTGCGAGGCATAGATGTGCGTGCCTTTTAGAGACAGCAGGCTCACAAATTAAGATTAAGAAAATATCATATTCATCATAACTTCATAAAAAAAAATCACTCTCTTTATTATTTTTTAGTAGTCATTTTAATTTTTTTAATTCCATATTAATGTTATTTAAAAATTTTAATACAGAATTAATTATTTTATATTAATTTTATCTTTTTATTTTATTAATTATTTAATTATTAGAATCTTTTAATATTTATTCATATAACTTCTATCTCTTTTTTCTCACTTTTTTTATTAATAAATCACATTCTTTCGTTTTTAATTAATGAGTCAAAAATAATATTATCTTAAAATTATTTTTTTATAATTAAGACTATTAAATTATTTTTTAATACTAATATTATTTCTTTAAATGACAAATAAAAAAGAATTAAAAAATATATTATACCGAAAGAAAGAAGTATCTATCATAGTTTGGGCTCATTAAAGTTGTTATAAAGTTTAACAGCTTCATAAATCACAATTAAGAGTTTTGTTAAATAATATTTTAAGAGTATTTGTTAAAGATTTAAAATAATTTTTGTATAAAAATAGAATATTTAATATATTAAAAATTAAAAAATCTATTTTTCGTGTAAAAGTTTTTATTTTGAGTTTTTTAAAGAGCATTTCTTAGATTTTTATATATATATATATATATATATATATATATATATAAAGTAAAAAAGAAAAGATGATAAAGAAACACAAAAGTCCGCACCTGCAACGAAGCACGAGGCAACAACCAACCACATTAGATTAGATTTTTGGGAAAGCACTGGATTGGATAGGATGTTTGAATTGAGGGCGTGGAAGATTCATTCCTATTCTTATTTTATGTTAGGAAGCATTCAATATTCCTTTCCTTGTTCTAGAAAAAGCAAAAGAGGAAGAATATTTTGTGATTTGATTCAAAAGGTAACCGAAGTAACAAATAGACAAACTGGTGCCATGGATCGAGTACTGAGACTCCTCAGAGAGACGGATTCACATTTCGCACCAACAAAGGAAGAGAAAGTAGAAGACACAGCTTCAGCCTTGTGTGTGGAATTTGGATTCCAAGTAAAATATTTGGAATCCACCGATTATGTCCCACGTGGCTTTATGAGCTTGCAAAGTGGAATTTATCATCAGCTCGTCTAGGGTGATTGATTTATAAAATATAATATAAATAAATATAAATTGATGAAGTTGGTGATGGCGTTAAATATTCATTGGGCCCCTCTTTGTATTTTGCATGACATCATTAACTATCACTTAAGTCATACCTTGCAATCTGCAGACTGCGAATTTGATTTGAGTTTTAGTGCTTATTCTGATTATTTTTTATTAGTCGTTAATTTTGATATTCTGATAATGATACTGTCAACAGTAATTTTTTTATTTAATTAGTGTAATATTCTTTTTTTTTGCTGGAATTAGTGTAATATTCTTATAGTGCATAAAAACACGGAAAAATCTAATTGAAGCTTATTTTAATTAATTTCAGTGGTACATGCAAACTAACAAACCGCGTAATTAAAGCTTATATTATATTATTCGGCTATATAAACTAAAGGCAGCTAATAATGTCACTCACGTTCATCTCATATACATACATAATTTAGTGAGATAAAAGAACAGAGACATTATTATGATTGCTAAATATAATAGTTTTGACTTAAGTTTTGTTATTTTCTATAATGTTTCTTTAAGTTTATATGAAAAGTAATTTATTAAATTTATAAATTATTTATCTTTTTTAATATGATATGAATTATTTATCTTACAAAATTTTAAGAGGAATAATAATGCACAAAACGAAAGCTTCTCATCAAACAATTAATATGGGGCCAACAACCTCTGCTCCTGTTACACATCATAGTGTACCTAAACATACAAATATCTATATCTATATAATAAAGCTGGCTATAAGGCCTTTCAACTAATTATTTTTAGTACTTTTATGAGCTCCTGATCAATTGGTTTTTCACATCCTTGTTCAATAACAGGCACTTAAATTTACACAAACTCTCATTCATTAACATAGACATAATATTACATTTATTAATAAATACACGTATTTACATAAATTCTCGTATATATACTTGAACCTAACCTCTTTTGTCGCACAGCCATAATAAAAAAAAATTTCATGCTTCTAATTTAGACCATACAATCATGATAAAAAGTAATATCCAAAACTAGAAAAAAAAATCCTCCAAAACTAAGTGTTCTATCACACTAAACTTTGTAAATATAATTAATAAAATACTAACTAATAATATAAAGGACTTTTAAGTTTAATTAATAAGTGGAAATTGCGACTTATTTAATTTCATAGGAAGAATCTTTTCAAAAAGGTTGAAGAATATATGACAGGCTATGAATGAAACTGAAAGTAAAAAAGGGTTTGCGACTTTTTCTTTTTTTCTCTTTTTGATTCATGAAAAAATGAGAAAACAAGGTTCTGGTCTCCAACTCATTTGGACTAAATCATAATACCAATACAGAGGATGGAGGACCCAAATATGAAACCAGTTTCTTTGAGAAGCAAATGAGAAAGAGAGATCCAAGGTGAGTGGCTATTGTGTAAAATTTGGAAGCTTATTCCCTTTCTCAAATGAGAAAGAGAGATCCACTGTGAGTAGCTGTTGTGTAGAAGTAGAAGTTGGAAGTTTATCTCCCCCCCCCCCCCCAACAACCAAAAAAAGAAAAAGAAAAAAGATGAGATATTAGTAAAACATTATTTCCCCATTCACTTGGAAAATGGCAGATATATAAATTGGTTGAATTAGCTACATATCTGAGTTGAGCAGTGGAAGTTGTTTGACAAAGGCAATACATGTTACTGTTTAGTTGTTCTTGAAACTTCAAACTGCCACCGTTTGTTTCCCTGATTGCCAAAATTAAGTACAATAACGACTAATTAATGATATTGGAGATGTAAATTGCAAAAATATTTTTTTAAAAAAAGAAGTTTTAAGATGCCTGTGTTCTCAAAATTCTTCTTCAGGACAGGACAGGAGTTTCCATAAATTCCACCAAACAAATATTCATACTTTGAATAATATTTTTATTTGAGTATGTAAAAGACCATTTGAATTTGATATATTTTTTATTTTCTTACGAGATGTCCCTTTTATGAATTATTATGATTATGGTGATTGATGGGCAATTGGTCGGGCCCAGTAGTTTGGTCCTGTATTTCATGCAACAACCGTTGCAGCTGTAATTATCAAATATCTTCATACTCAGTAGGTCCATTTAATTTTAATTGTATTTTTTTCTCTCCCGATCAATGAACATTTTATGCATTTTTCGTCCACCAAATTGCAAATTGCAACAACTGTCCAATTTCCTTTTCATTTTAGTTTTCAGGCAGAGCAATTCACTAATCAGTAATCACGGGCCGGACAGAACAAACTATATTTCAAGATTTCACGTGCCATCCACGTGTAATTATATATAACTCCTATGTACTGGGACCTTGTATATTTTATATTTATGAGCACGACGAAGGTTTTGAAAGCTGAAACAATTAACTATGTGCTTTACGGGAAAATAAAAATAGAAAAACTTCCACGCTGCTGCATATTTTATAGTTTGTTCGTTGTATTGTCCTTTATATATATGTCTCCAAATTTATAAATTAATAATCTTTTCTATTTAAATTTTCATTTATCTAATTATTTGATTATATCTAATTTCTTTTAACAAATCTAACCATATACGAGTTAAACATGAGCTGTGAATATATTTTTTAAATCATTAGCCTTGTTATGAATTATAATCGTGCTACCATTAGTTTTTTTTAAGAAAAAAATGAAATTGGTGGAGAAGGACAATTATTTTTGCGGCACTGAACTGCACAGCGGTATAATAGTACGAAAATATATATACCGCAAAGAAACTGCAGTGGCATGATACGAAGAGTGTGTTTAGTAAAGATTAATTTAATTTTTTTTAAAATTATTGTAATAGTATTTAATTGTATTTATTAAAATTAGTTTTAGTTTTTATACTGAATTTAATATAAAATAAAAAAATTTAAAATTAATTTTTATAATGTTAAAGATTTAACCTTTATGATTCTAGTTTATAAATTATTTTTATATTTTTATATGTAAATATTATTTTATCTTCAATTAAATAATTTTTTTAATTATTTTATATTTATTTTAATAATTTAATATATAAAAATGATTCTTTTTTATATCATCTAAATGAATCGATTAACTTAAAATTATTTTTCAACTAATGTATCAAAACATAAAAATTGAATTGATTATAATCGATTATAACAAAAAATTTATACAATAATCAATTATTGAAGATAATCGATTATAACAAAAAATTTATACAATAATCAATTATTAAGTATAATTAAATTTTTACAATTTTTTCTAAACACACACAAAATTTGAATGATCACTTCTTTATCGTTGGTATCTCTCACATATGAAAATAATTGATATAATTAAAATAAAAGTGTGTAAAAAATAGGATAAAAATAATTATAATTAGATAAAAATTATATAAATATAAAATGATATATATATATATATATATATATATATATATATATATATATATAGTAAGTAGCATTATTCGATCAATATACTCTACAATTTTTTTAAAAAATTTACAGAGCATTTCAGCCATACAAAAATATATTTTATTGTATAATAAAATATTATTGATGAGCGTGGTATAAGAAGTTTGAAGTGTTGGATGAACAACTGCATCTCCTGCCGCTAATTTCACAACTGCAGATGATCCATATTCGAAGTTTGAGTTACAGCCTTAACGTGATTTTTGTTAAGAAGGGATATTTAATTATAACATGCCCCGCTAGGTCCAAACACGCCTAAGTTCATGTATAGCAAGTGAGTAGTGGATTGCATCACATATATTAAGGTTATTAAAGACACAACTAAACCTGATAACTCGGCATGACCCGATAACTTTTAACATATTTTTGAGTTCATAATTAGAGTTCATTTTAGATTGGACCTATCCGGTTTAAAGTTATATAATATAATATTTTAATACCTATGACTTTTTTTAAAATGAAAGAAAAGTTATTAATTTTTTAACTTAAATTAACAGATTGTATTCATAAGATGATAATATTTTTACTTTAATATAATTTGCTTGAAACTATATATTATAAAATATCTCTTAATTTTAATTTTTCATTTATAAAATTTAGTTTATAATTTAATTATGTATAATGTTAAAATTTGTATATTTTATCTAAATTTTAAATCAGCATGATATCAAATCAATCATTAATTAAATCATAATCAGGTCATAATCTTATCCAAACAAAATTAGTCTAATCAACATATCAAGTTGGAATCAAATAAGGGTAAATCTAGACAAACCCGAATTATGACCACCTCTAATGAATATTTTCATACACACCCACGCACATTTGAATTGATTATTAGAATCTAAAATATAAATATAAAAATATTAAATCAAGTCATATGTGTTATTAATCTAGGCTAGCGTACATGTGACGTTATACATCTCAAAAGGCCATCTTTTTATATATACAAATGTTTTTTTTATCATGAAAGCTTAAATTTCTATTATATAACTAAACTTTAAATTTTACAAAATTACAAATTAAAAAAATATTTGACACACATTAATTATATAATTTGATAACTCTAGATTAAATTCACTCCACATCTCTAAATACATGCGAAGAAGAATATTCCCAAAAGTTGAAAATGAAAAGAAAAACAAAATGATAGGGGGGTGTCAATCAGATTCAAGGAAGAATATGTCACGAGACGAGAGGAAAGGAGAGGCGAAGAGAAGAAAGATGCGTTGAGATGTGATGTGATATTTAAGGATGGAAATAAGTCAGGCACTTCATTGAAAATTTATAATTTTGCTTATTTAAGATTTAATTTAATTTGATTTGTTTAATTAAAAAGTTAATAAAATTTTTAAAAAATTATTTAGTTAAATAAGTTAAATTTTAAGTTTTTAAAAAAGTTTTTTAAATTTAATAGGTTAGCTTATTTAATTTTATATATATTATACAATTTTAATATTTATATAATATAATTAATTTAATAAATAATATAATATATTTTAAAAATTTATGTCTATTAATTAATATAAAAGTTTAAATTTATTAATTTATTTTTTGACTTATTTAAAAATAAACATATTAACTTATTTAAAAATCTTATTATAAAGTAAATATTTAAATAAATTTTCATATCAAGTTAAATTTTTAAAAGATGAATCTAAATTTTAAAAATAATTTATATCAAATAAATAAATTAAATTCAAATTTTATATTTAAAAAATAAACCCAATCTATTTAAGGCAAGGCTTATCATCACCCGCTTTCACCCATAATGATATTGATATGTCTTTGCGATATATCATGTGTGAGTGGCAAAGGAGGATGATGGATCTATCCAATTCTCATCTTTATTTATGAGACACTATAAAGAGAACCAATGACTCCTCTCATTCCCACCTCACTCACTTTTGGTGGGTATTGGCTTGGCTTTCAAAGTGATTGCTGACTCCTTACTTTGCTTTCCTTGTTTTGTTTTCCATCCATTCTTCGCAGTCGCACAACATACACGTTCACCTATAATCCTAGTCTGTCCCTCTCTTCTTTTTTCTACTCAACTCAACTCAACTCACCCCCTCTTCTTAATTACCCATAACATAACATAACCCAACCCCATTCAAGCAAACCACAGCCATTTCTCTTTTCCTCTTATGGAAATTCAACAGCAACCCATCAAGTCTAGGTTCAGACGCATCTGTGTCTACTGTGGTAGCAGCCCTGGAAAGAACCCCAGCTACCAACTCGCTGCTATCCAACTCGGAAAACAACTGGCAAGTATTATTAATATATATCTCCATAACACTTTCTCTTTCTTAAATATTCTTCTCATAAAGCCTCTGTTTTTATGCTTCCAGCCGGGTGTTTTTCAGATTATTACAAAACATAAAAACAAAAATTACAAATTATTTTGTTACTTTTTTTTCATGTTACGTGAGACTTTAAGTTCAAGCCAGTACTTTTGCATTGTATTGGTTTTTTGAGTCTCACACACCGTTGGCTCCAAACTCTGTACCAAAGCAGAGTGTTGTATGTCATCTTTTTCCTCTGCCCTGTATAAATATATATTTTAAAAAAAAATGGGGGTGGGGGCGTGAGCCGTGAGGGAACAGATAATCCAAGCTGTTGAATCAATTTGGAGTTATCATTGAGTCCGAATGGCTAATTGGAGGCTTCAATTTAGGTTGACATTGTAATGATTAAAAAAAAATATTGAATGTAGGTGGAGAGGAACATTGACTTGGTGTATGGAGGAGGAAGCATTGGCTTGATGGGTCTAATCTCACAAGTTGTATATGATGGTGGACGCCACGTGTTAGGGTAACTCATCGCTCCTTCCTTCTCTCTCTCTCTTGTCTCTGTCTCTTTCTTCCTATATTTATGCTGATCAATCAATCTTCCTGTTGGTGTAGAGTGATTCCCAAGACGCTTATGCCAAGAGAGGTACCTTGTTCTCTCTCTTTTTTTTTTTCATTTGAATTTGATAGAAAAATCCTGCTATTGGATTCATAAGTTTAATTAAATATATTTTTTTAAATATTCGTATAGTGGAATTGATTATAGTTGGTGAATGGGTTTAGATCACTGGAGAGACTGTAGGAGAAGTAAGAGCTGTATCGGGCATGCACCAGCGGAAGGCCGAGATGGCTCGACAAGCCGATGCATTTATTGCCTTGCCAGGTTTTCCTTTCTTTTTATTTTTTTTTCTTATTTTATTGTTCTCTTTCTCTTTTAATACTTCACTCTTCTCCAACTTGTGTATGCGTATATGTTACCAAAAAAACTTCTATGCGCATATATTATAGAATAATTAGCTATTACTGCTTTCTCCACAATAAGAATCTTAACTATTACTCACTCCTGTCCCTTTATAAACGTAGATTAAAGACAAAATTAAATAATTTTAAATAAAAGAATATAATGTAATGTAATTAAAGTATTCTTTCTCTTACTCTATTATTTTTTTTATTAATCTCACATAGTACAATAAATTCTCTTTTCATTAAAAAATTAAAATTAAAAAAATTTAATTAATACTTTTTTAATATTCTCAAATGACATATAATTTAAGTTAAAAAATAACTATTAAAATATGAAAAGAGTAACATCAAGTCTCAAATGATATCACCCCTTTCAATAAAAATTATTTGTATTTAAATTTTGTATGTTTTAATTTATTATTTAACAAATTAAATAAATAAATTTATTTATACACTATAAAGTCTACAGACAATTTTTTTTATTTAAACTAAATCATTAAAAATTGCAGTATCATTTAAGATTAATGATGTGAATTTTTGTTATATTTTTAGCATGCTTGCAAAATATTGAACCGTAGTAGATGTTAAAAGTTTTCTTCGCATATGTACATACGTCCATCTCCGTTGTCATATTTTGGAAATCGAAAAACGCTTTCCAAAGATAACTAAATGTATCTGTTACTGTTAACTGTATGTGTTGAATTTCCAATTCTTCCGGCGGTAACTCCGATGAAATTCCTATTTATATATTAGTAGTTTTTTTAATATGCTATCATATAGCACGTATATATTAATTCGTTGCAAATTTATATATTCCTATAGGTGGCTATGGCACCCTCGAAGAACTATTGGAAGTGATCACCTGGGCTCAACTAGGAATTCATGATAAACCGGTAAGATTTTGAAATAAGAACTCATCTTTTAAGCGTTTTGTCGAAGACATTAGATAATAGTTTTTGTAGTTATCTAAACAAAAAGCCTTTTACTCGTGATAAGAAAAAAAACTTTTTCTATTACTCACATCACATATAAAACAAATAAACTAATTTTTTAAAGAAATAATTTGTTTGTTAATTATTAGTAAATATAGATTATTAGCCGAAATTCCCCTCTTTGAGGAAGTCAAAGAAAAAGACATAATGATGGTGTTCACGATTCAAAAGAGAGAAGAATTTAATTAATGGTTGTTCTTATTATGGGAATAAAAGGGAAATTGAAAAAATGGAGACGCCACTGGTTGCACTTGCAGGTGGGGCTGTTGAATGTGGATGGGTACTACAACTCGTTGCTGGCATTCATGGACAAAGCTGTGGACGAAGGTTTTGTAACACCAGCTGCCCGTCACATTATTGTCTCTGCCCACACTGCCCAAGACCTCATGTGCAAGCTTGAGGTACATAATAATAATAATAATAATACATTACAATTTGATATTTTCCAATTTCCACTCCATCTACATGTACATTCTATTATATCTGTACACGTGGGACAACGTGGTGGGCCCAATTTCATGCAAATGATCTGAGCCTTTGATTTGCTACTTTGAACAGGAATATGTCCCCAAGCACTGTGGCGTGGCCCCCAAGCTAAGTTGGGAGATGGAGCAACAGTTAGTTAACACTGCAAAGTCAGATATTTCTCGTTGATGAAATCCAATCTTCTGCAAATACACTACTAATCCACCATCAAAGGCCCTAGATTTAGTGTATAACCCTCAACGTCAACGTCAACGTCAATGTCAAAAAACACAACCCAACACTCATAGATGTAATGTAAGCTTCACAGAATAGGACCACCACAGTGCTTTTGAGTTTAGCTGTGGATCTGATCATTTCGACCATAGCTAAATTTCTTTTCCCCCTTAGCGTGTACTGTTCAAGTTGAAGATTCACCGTGTAATTTCTTGGTTGGCTTTTATGCCCGAGACTAAGTATTTTCTTAATTACAAACTAATTGTGCATTAGAATTTGACCTGAATGATCAAAGATAAGAGCATCCAATGAATTTTGTATCGTGTCGGTGGTTAGTCATATTATCACTATGATTAATTTTTTTGTGAGTTTCAAGCATAAATAATCAGTTGTGGAATACAGCTTTCACTTAAAAGAATTGACATGGATGGCCAACGATGATGACACATTGAAATTTAACAGAAGTAGAATTAAAGAAATTAAATTGGGTGGAATGTTGACATGATGAGCTTCCATCGGCATCTATCTATATATGACTATTATCCTCCTTGTTAGTTTTCACATGTGGGTTCGTGAAGGGACCCTATTCTTTTTCCATTTCTCACTACACGATGAGAAGAAAGAGACACTTTCTGGGTCTTATTCTAACCAACTTATGGTGCCCGATGGAACCCACCCAATTTGATCATTCGACGGATAAATCAGAATAACCCAACCGCAGTTACCAAATATTGCTCCATTCCTATGGGTTCAAAATGCTTATATTAGGAAATTTTTGTTAGCCCCTTCGTACATGATAAAACAACTAATGGGTTGCCAGTGTTGGGGCTTTTTTTAGAGAGATTCTATTAGATCTAAGGGAGAATGGGAAACAAAGATATGGAGATCTGACCCAATCACATTACTACAACCACATAGTAAATATCAGTAGAGATACCAATTTCTCTACCGGTGCTAATTTGTAATATTTATTTGCTTCTTCTTTTGTTTTGTTTGTCAATTGTCATTGAAAAAAAAAATTAGAGGCCTGTTTGGAAATTGGAAGCTCCTATGGGTTTTAGTCTAAATTTTATTTCTTTTTCTTTTTTTATGAATAGAAAGTTTAGGAGGTGGGAGGTTGTTTTATAGATGTCCTAACAATGAAGGACTAAGTCTACGTTTATGTATTTTTTAATGGACTAGGAAAAAAGACATTGAATTTGCATTTAGTAGAATCTTTTATAGGCTTTTTAGTTTTAACTCTTTAAAGAAAAGCCACATATGCTTCTTAAGGTTTTTATGGGCCTTATGGCTGTAGTTAGAAATTGATAAATAAAATAAAATAAAATAAATCCATTTAACCTATCACTATCTGTTTTATAATTTTAAAATATTCATATAACACAAAATAATGTTTTTTGCTTATAACTTTATTAATAAAGGGGGGATTCATGGTCGCATGTATCATTTTGTTTTTTGTTTTTGTTTTTTATAAAATAAGCGGGGCCTAAGCCCCCAAAGCATGTATCATTATTTTTTATCAATACAGTAATGTGGACATTTGGAGACTTTGACAGCGATTTTTTTTTACCATAATTACAGCTAAAACTCAGCAGCAATAATTTTCGAACACTGTTCATGGTCTAAGTTGCTGATATTTTACATGAATAATTGGAGGGTTGAACTTCATCCCAAAAAAAAAAATTGAAGGTTTGAAAGGACACCTGTCCTTGATCGTACTCGGGGGACAACAGACATGGTGCCTCGTGTACAAAACAAAACAAAATGGAAGGATAAATAAAGTATTGACGGAGGGCGAGTGTCCCACACCCACAGCTTTAAAGGTTGGTTGGTGTTCATGAGCTATTGATGTTGGCGGATGAGAACCAAGGGGCCACGGGGCCAGGAACAACGAACTATTGAGTGAGCACGTGGGCATGGCGTTTCGCTAATAGAATGAGAACTGGTCATGCTGTGATTCTCTCCTTCTTCAACAAGACTAGAGGTGGCAATGGCAGGAACTAGGAAGGAAGGAGGATATTTATGGAAAGGAAATTAAAAAAAACCCTTTTCGTCCAGCTTTTGATTACTTTTCTTTTCCAACTTTTCTTTTTGCTTTTTTTGGTATTGGATAAGCATCAGCCTACCTGATAAATTGGGTTGTCCAGTGGCAGTGGGAATCATGTCCTTGCTACTTGCTAGTCTTTTATTGTTTGCATCGATCTTTGACTCTTTCCTTTTTCTCCTGGTCAAAAAGATTAAAGAGAAACCAAAAGAAATTAAACACTTATTAAATATTGTTTAAGCTGTGATAATAGCGAGCTTAGTGACATTAGGAATTGATTGATGTCCCACAAAAGGCGTATTTGCAATTGAATCATTGTGTACCTTTTCCTTATTTTCACATGTGTTATTGGACTTGGCTTCCATCTTCCCCTCTTCCCTAGTTAGTTTCACATCAGTTTTCCCGTCAAACGAAGTCCACCTTTTGAACATTGCCACAGGGCATAGAAAGTATGTATGTATTTATTCCCTGAGTTCCGAGAAAGGAAACAAAATCATTGACGTTTTGAAAGTTTAGCGAACATCATGAACTTAACGCGGATATTGCTGAGATTCCAAAATTTTGGGTCTCGACATTAAACTTTCTGCAACAAAAATTCCTGTTGAACCGGAAAGTAAACATTCCCGTCTGGCTCTCGCTTTATGCTTTCAGATCTACTCGCTTAGCTTTTTCTTACCATCAACCCCAAGTCCCTTTGACCTTTTCGTCACAATGTTAATGTCGGCTTCTCTCCACTCTTACGCCATTCATGATCTTTTTACCCTCAGCCATTATCTAATTCATGATTTAATTTGTTTGGAATAATACTACATACAACACACGTCACATTATATTTATGTACACAATTTTTACTATTTAATTATAATTAATCTCACTTCATTTTTTATACACCTATACTTTAACTATACTCTAATTCTATCACTTTTATCTAATTCTATCACTGTAAAGTGATGTTGTAGGCAGCAAGTGATCTAGTGTAGGTACTAGGTAGTCGTAAATGCCAAGGAAATGTACAATGTCGAGTGATGGTTTTGTGTCAGAAGATTGCTCGTGAAAGGCAACCGAAGATCACTACACCATACAATAATTATAAAAATTTAAACGCATGTTCTACAAACAAGTACAACAAAATAGCTCAGAGCTGGTGAGCTAATAATGCCAAATCAAACTTCGCCCGTATATATTAACTATTAACCTATCCAGACGCCACAGTTTACACTCATTCAATCAAGCATATTTTACAATATCTTTCATGTTTTTAACACTTATGATTTGTCAAGATTAGGAAATGAATAAAGCTACATAAAACACAAATCCTTGTCATCCTTTCTTGGGCGGAATTGAGGACGGAGAGGAAGCTACAGCAGCTTAGGTAAAGGATTGAACGGCAGAAGAAGTGGTGACTAAACTTGATAAGAGGCCGACTATGATAGCACTGTTATATGTGGTTGGTTCAGCTTGCATGGAATTGTTCCTGGAATCAATGTAAGTCTCATTTAAGAAGGGACCACCAAGTAGTGCTCCAGTAGCTACATTGGGATTAGGATCAGATGATTCAAGCCACTTGAAGCCATCTTTGCAGCTAGTTTTTGCATCCTTAGGAATTGAAGCCCCCCTATGATGCACGAATTGTGGGAATTTATCTCCATATCCCACTACAAAACTCAAATGCATAGGATTCTTGCCCAATACGTAATCAGCCTGGAAGTATTACATATATTTTCAATGTGGACATGGATCACTCCAAGCTGATAATCTGTGCAAATAATAATGGATGCATACCTGAGATTTGGCAAAGTCTCGAAGATCTGATGGAGTAAAGGAATCTGAATCGCACTTTAGTTTTGGAGTCTGCGATGTAAGCATATAGTCACTGTAAAGAGCAGCTAAAAATGCAGAAGCAACAGGATGCTGCAGAGAGTTCCATTCGCTGACCCATATAAGACCATCTGTATTCAAGAAAAATAAAACGACTAATTATGGAACATATAGCAGTAGAATTCTAAAAATGAATTTCAATAGTTTACATTTTAAAAAATGTGTTTATCCAAGAGTATTGATTATCACAGGCAATAAAATTCAGTCAGCATGTCAATAATTTGATATTCGCCTATTACTCAATTTAGCTAGTTAGAATCTCAAGTTTCCTAGAGGTTTAGCCTTGGTGCAACGGTAATGTTGCTCTCTTGTAACCATAAATGGGTTCTAATCGTGGAAACAGCCTCTCTGCTCATGGGGGGTAAGGTTGCATATCCATCCTCAAAGTAACATCTTGCTAAATTTTATGCATTTAACAACTTTATTTAATTAAGATGTGAAAAATGAAATGTGGCAGGGAGAAAAGAAAAAGAAGATAATAGGTATGAGTATCCAGTCATATAGCATTCAAGGAGAACATTACCATCTGTTCTGCTTTTTGTGGCTGTTGGAGAATCTGGAAGAAGGCCACACATTACAGCCTCAGCTGTTTTCCTATAATTTTGGAGGCCAGAGCCATATGAATTTGAAATGTCCTTTGCCTTAAAGAAGCTTAATCTGGATAACAAAACCTGCACAAAAAAGGCAGATTTATTAAAGGAAATATATATGAAAACAAAGTCAGCTTTGTAATGTAACTAGAAGCATCATCCAGAATAAGTGGAAGACACAAGACTGTCGATTTAGCTCAACTCTGTTCAGAAGACAGAAATTTAAGCCAATAGGTCCATTTGTCTTCTTTATGTGATGTGTAGGTTGCAATCAAATTTTAAAAAGCCATTTTCTATAGCAACATTCATAACATTAATTATAGTCTTCAGTTATTAAAAATCACAAATTAGAAACTGGTAAAAAGATTGAGCATTTCTTAATAAGAGAATCATACCTGAGTTCCAGCAAGCTTGTTGTCCCAACTGAACCAGGTTGGACTTCCCCACTGAGCATAATCTTCTCCATTTTGGCCAGTCACATACTCAAGGTAAGAATCATCATCTGTAGCATGATAGAGCCAGCTAGCTGCCCATAAAAGCTCATCGCCATATCCAGTTGAGTTATAATATGTCTGAACTTCAGGTATATTCTCACTATAAGATCCTCTATTCTTGTCAGCAAAAGTAAACAACTGTTTTGCATGCTTGAGGAGAGTGCTTGAATATGTAGAATCGGTCTTTTTAAAGACCAAAGATGCTGAGGCCATGGCTGCTGCAGTTTCAGCTGCAACATCTGATCCAGGACAAGATGCGTTCACCTGTGTAAGTGGCCGTTCCTCAGTCATGGTTTCAGGCCTTTGCCAACACTTGTGATCTGCAACAGGATCACCCACCTGCCTCAATGGTTTTAGAAAATGAAACTGGTTAGAAAAAGGTTTACCAAAAAATCAGTTGTTCTGGTACCAAAGGACAAAGGCTGAAGTGAATGAGCATAAAGAGGACAAAGAATAATCCAGAGTTATTCAGTCACCATATGCACATACAACAAAGTCTGAAAAGTAAAAGATCAAGGGAAAGTCTAGAGAAAATCCCAAATCAATAGACTGCCCTGAACAAGATCACTTATCTAATCTCATGGCCTACCCTGGCATTAACACCACAAACATACCAATAATTTTACAAATAGAAAACCAATTCCAGAAGAACAATATAGTTTTGATTTTAAATTTGATCTACTGTCAATGTAAAAGTTTTACATTATAAGGAACAAGAATGTGTCATATCGTTGTTGTAACAAAGAAAGATTTTACATTTCTAGTTAAAGCTTTTAATTGGTTTTTGAACAGGTGGCACCATATGATTCACTAATAGTGTAAACTGTCAATGGATCAGAATTAAATCCTATAGTTCAACTATATGAAACATTCCAAGAATCATGGACCAGAGTGATCATGCCCTTGTATGAAGAAAAAAGATAATAAATTTATGCATGCACGCTAGCTAACTTGCATATAAAGCTGGCATCAAATGGAAGTTGTAAAGTATAGTAACCTGAATATAAAGAACATTCTCAGAAGGGTGAGCATTGATGAGATAATCAGTGATCCACTTGAGCGAATCTTGTGCTGGTTCCAACTGGCTAACAGCATCCATTTGATCTCCATATTCCAGAATGGACCAGGATAACACCGTGGCAGTAAAAGCCAAGGGAAAACCAAACTTCATGAGATCCCCAGCATCATACATTCCTTTTGATAGGTCCAACTTAGCCTGGGTTCCATCCTTAAGAGCTGAATCCCCTCTCCAAGGTATTTTGTTGTCAACTAACTTGCCAGCTGCAAAAGGAAATATGATTGTTAACTCAACTAACACCTAGAGAATTAGAGATGAGAAATTAAAAGGTGTAACCATATGTAGCATTAGCATACCATATGTCAGATATTCAGGGAAATAAAATGCCTCAACTATTTTCAATAGATGCTGAAAATGATAAGTGATAAATAACAATAAAGTCTTCAACCACAATATCCCATCTGTGCCTTAGTAAATATCTATTATCTGTTGCAGATTTAGTTATCAAAGCCCACAAATCTAAGGAGAAGATTATCATTTAGTGCACAAAAATAAAAGACGCACTAAGGATAAAAGAATGTAATTTAAGAAGCACCCACGAAAAAATATATATGGATACAGGCAGAGGTATTTTCAACGTGTTGGTTCTGCCGACATTTTTCAGAAAATGCATCAACACTAGTAACAAAATATGAAGGTCGTTAGACTCCAGATCCATATGTGGCATATATGCAACCAGCCAAAAAAACACAGTAGCAAAAGTCTGCATATTGTTTGGAGGAATGAAGCCAAGCACAGAAATTTAAAACTAAATATATAACATGAATAAAAGAAGAAGAAAAACCAAACAACAAATTGATTCAAACGCGTCAGATAATAAACCGCATTGTGAAATGCCACCAAAAAAAAAAGTGAAAGAAGAAGAAAGAATACATTTTTGTATATCGAAGAATTGCATTGCAGTTTTGAGTGCAGAGGCATATTTTTGATCGATGGCGCCAGGGGGGCCAGGAACCGGAGCTGGCTTATCGGAGTGACCAATCTTCTTCTTAACGGTATAAACAACTGCACCCACGACGATAGCCAGAATCACAAACGCCAGAAACCAACCACAACACCCTCCTCTGGACCTCGATTTTTCTCCCATTATTATTCAAAACTCAATACCACAACACACTCAGAGCAACTGCAACTGCAAGATCTATTATCAAACCCCAACCCAACGCATTGTCATTGCTCACCAACGAACGCAATGCGTTCTTCTACCTTTGAGAGAGACAACGAATGACAACGACAATGGCTATCTTTAGAAACAGGCTTGTTCCAGATCGGTGGATAAAATGTCAGAAATCGACAAAAAAAACAAAACAAACAAACAAACAAACAACCAACAACCTAGTACACTGTGGAAATGGTGGAGTTGGATCTTTCCTAGGAAATGCGTTACCCGACCCGACCCGGATGGAGAAGAGAAAGCTAATGCAGTGGAAATGGTGGCGACGACGACAAGCTGTTCTCGCGGGAGAATATCTCTGCCTCTACCACTGGATTTTGGGGTAGGTACTTGCGGTCTAGTCTTTTGTTTGTTAAATGACGAGGATGCCCCTGCTGAAGTTTGCGAAGAATTATAAATGAAAGCATTGCGTCGGTGGGTTTTGAGGGCATAAAAGTAAAATGAGGAAGTCAACTGATAAATGATGCCAGCTTCGTCGGTGGGCTTGTTATCGATTTGGACCGTAGACTGGTAACTGAAGGGGAGGGGGGTTGAGGTTGAGTGAGAAGGACCCTTCATCTTTAACAACCACCGTAAACCATTCATTTTCACTTAATCTTTAATCAAACATTGATGTCCGTCGCCTAACGGTGAGAATTTTAGTTTTTTATATTCAATTATGTTTTTTTTATCATATTTTTTTATATTATTTTTATACCATTAATTATATTATTATTTTTTATAATCATTTATCACTTAATCACAATTATTTAAAAATAATATAAAAAGTGATGTTTTGTCAAAAATATATAAGAGTATCATATTTGTTTCAGATTAATTAAAATGGTAACATTATATAATTTTCTTCTCCTTTTTGTTTCATGTATTTTCTCAAACATAAAACACAAATTGGGTGTAAAATGCACCACATGTTTTTATAGATAGACATTGTTGCTCTGTTTTTTTTCTAAAAAAAACTTTGAACTGTATATTGTTTCTCTTGTTATTTTATAGCATTGTTACCATTTATATTTTGGATGCATGCTGTTCAGTTTAAATTTCATATGTTATGCAATTATGAAATCTAAAATTGTGAGATATTGTTCCATCAATCGTTTGTGCTGTGTGCATACGGCAACAATAATTTTTGTTGGGGTCAAAATTCTATTTAAGACTAGAAAAAAAAAATTGAAGTTGTTTTCTCGTCTACCCATCTTCTTCGATCCCATTCTTCGTGAAAAAGAAAAACATCATAATTCTGTACTCTAGGCAAACGAATAATATAAAAACACATGAATGTATGACAAGATTTTAAATATTAAAAAAACAGCAAGTTCTGGTATTAAAATAATAATAATATAATCATCATATATTCATATAATAATATATAAAAAAAAGACATGTCTTCAAATTATGACATATATCACTTTTAATATAATAATACAAGCATAAAACTTAATAACACTAATATATCATATTATACAATATTTGATTAAGAAGAAAAAAAATTCAATAAAAAATGAATTTCACTTCTTACTTTAACTTATTAGTAAATCAATCAAAATTTATAATTAATTTTATATTCAATTTCAAATTGTAGATAGTCAAAAATAATTATTTTTCTATATTAATTTTAAATTTGATTTGTTTCAATTGGTAATTTTTATTCATTGTTGTTTGTAAAATATTCTGATTTGTTATGTTTGATTAATTTGCTTTAATTGATTTAATTATGTTTTTAATTCATTATTATGTTAATATTTGATTTTGTTCATTTGCAATAAATTTCAAGTAGGCAAATTTGATAATTATTGAAATAAATTTCATATTCGATTAGGATGGAGATTTTTTCAATCAAAATCCAAATTTCATTTCTATTTTGACTCATTAGTAAATCAATCAAAATCTGTAATTAATTTCATATTCGATTTTAAATTGCAAGTAGTCAAAAGCAAATATTTTTCTATATTAATTTTAAATTTGATTTATTTCAATTAGTAATTTTCACTTATTGTTGTTTATAAAATATTCTGATTTGTCAGGTTTGATTGATTTGCTTTGATTGGTTTAATTTTGTTTTTAATTCATTATTATGTTAATGGTTGATTTTGTTCGTTTGCAATAAGTTTTAGATAATCAAATTTGATAATTATTGAAATAAATTTCAGACTTGATTAGGAAGGAGATTTTTTTAATAAAAATCGAAATTCCCTTCCTATTTTGACTCATTAGTAAATAAATCAAAATCTGTAATTAATTTCAAATTCGATTTCAAATTGCAAGTAGTCAAAAACAATTGCTTTTTTATATAGAGACTATCATTTTATATTTTCACTACTAATTTAGTTCACACTCTTTTAAATGGTTCATCTTTTGATGCAGCCTTGGGTACATTTATTTATAGGTTTTAGATTGCAGCCCATAATTTTTTTCTTACTTGATACAATCTTCCATGGTAAACCACCGTTCCTCATTTTCCCTACACTCAATGGCGCACAAGTTATGGTAAATGTTACAAGTCATGTCATTCTTGCATTTCCCACCAAGTATTTTTCTTTCACATCTACACAATACTAAATACCAATTAAAATTTTGTCTTTCACACAACTTGATCTACCCATGTTTAGATCAACGAGCACTTAAATAAGCCTTGCAAAGTATTAGAAATTAAAAAAGAAATATACTACCAATCACATGACTTAATCAGTCATTATTAGATCTATGAGCACTCAGTAATACATTGCAAAGTATGAGATATTAGAAATGATGTGTGCTGTCAATGGGACTTCGAATGAGAAGTTGAAGTGGAGTAACACTTTATTTTATTGAGCACAATGTTCAATATTTTCGGACATCTATTTACAGGAAAATCCCACTAAGAATGCCAATAACAATAATTAAAATGAGAAAAGTCACTTGCTCTTTAGCTTCTTTGATTTTCGTCATAAAAAGTTTAATTTAAGGATTTAGAAGATGATGATCATTCACATAAGAACCTCTAAGCAATTGTCCATTCTTTTTTTTTTGTTTTATTTTCTGTGTAGTTTAATTCTTGATTTACTAATTCTAATTCATTGTTGTATGAAATGATTTTTCATTTGCTTCATTTATTTTATAGTTTAATCATCAATTGAAATCTTCACTAATATAGTAACATTAGGCAATTATTATACAAATATTTGGGATAATTAATCCAAATATTTTCTTCATATTTTAGTTGTGTAAATTAACTTGATCATTATATATAAATAAATAATGTATATATTTAATTATATATCTTTTAGTTTATTTATTTTGATAGTATTGATTATTATTAAAATAAAAAATAACTTTTATTTAAT
This sequence comes from Ormosia semicastrata, assembly GCA_029884595.1. Classification (NCBI taxonomy): domain Eukaryota; kingdom Viridiplantae; phylum Streptophyta; class Magnoliopsida; order Fabales; family Fabaceae; genus Ormosia; species Ormosia semicastrata. The sequence goes on along the minus strand of JAQQTO010000046.1, from coordinate 5,532,955 downwards.
TTAATTAAAACAAATAAAGTACTTTAGTCATAGCTAATAACATTCTAAAATTATTAATCAAATTCTTCATGTCCACAAATTTTGCATAAATAGATTTATAATATCCTAAATATATTAAAAAATATTTTTATTTAAGTCTAAAATATGATGACAAATCTTAATAATAATAATATAATAATAAATCTTAAGAAAATATGAAAATTGTTGAATTATTTAACAATTTGTATCGATTATTTTTAAATTAAATTAATATATTAATTTAGTTACTTCTATTTTACTTTTGTAGGATTTATAAGATGATAATGATTCACATGAGAACCTTTGAGTAATTGTCCTTTTTTTAATGTATAGTTTAATTATTGATTTACTTAATTTGTTCATTTTAATTCATTGTTGTGTAAAATAATTTTTTATTTGATTCATTTGTTTTATAGTTTAATCATCAATTGGAATTCTCACTAATATAATAACATTAGATAATTATTATACAAATATTTAGAATAATTAACCCAATTATTTTCTTCATATTTTAGTTGTATAAATTAATTTAATCATTCTATATAAATATATAATATATATCTTTTATTATATATCTTTCAAGTTATTTCTTTTGATAGTATTAATGATTATTAAAATAAAAAATAAATTTTATTTAATTTGATTAAAACAAGTGTTTTTACCATAGCTAATAACATTAAAAATTATTAATCAAAATTTTTAGTCTACAAATTTTGCATAAATAGGTTTGTAATGTCTTAAATATATTAAAAAATTTATTCAAGTCTAAAATATGATAAAAAATAATAATAATAATAATATAATAACAAATATTAAGGAAATATGAAAATTTTTGAATTGTTTAACAATTTGTATATTATTTTTAATTAAATAAATATATTAATATAGTTATATCTTATTTCACTTTTATGCATCTCTTATTTAAATAACACACCAATACACTTAAATCCATTATTTTCAATTGCTTTCACTTTCTTTGTAGACGTTGATTTTAAAAACTTCACAAGCAATATATTTACTCAGTATTTGATATAAAATTACACCAAGTATTGAAAAGTGCTTAGAATAACTTAAGGTTCTTAATTATGCTAAAAATATATAATAAAAAAATCTACAGGTATCTAACCAATATGTAAATGAAGTTAATAAAACCTCAATCGTCAAAGTATAACATAATTTTTATTCAATCATATGTGTATATAATAATAAAAGTTGTTATATCAAGAATAAACATATAAACATATAATATACAAAAATAATTAATAAAACAATTGAGCATTGAATTTTTAATATTAGATAATTAGATAATTTTTTTATATGTATATATTTATTTTTTGTACATATATCTATATATTTCATTTAATAAAACTATTTTATTATATTTATCTTTATAACTTTATTCTTAATTAACCTCATGCATAACACGTGAACATAAATAATGTTATTGTTCATTATACTTATATAAAAGTAATGTTACAAATTGTCAATGTTAAATAATATATTTTCATATTTTATTTATAATTTTTTTCTAAGACGGTTTTAATATACCATTGATATGTGATTAAAAATAACATAACTTATATTCAAAATTCTATAATTTTTTTTCAAATTTTCTTTATCATATTACATTTCAATATTATTTTCTAAAATTATTAAACATTTTTATTAATTGTTCAATTTATTAAATCATATTCAATGCATCGATTAAAGTACAAATAAAATTATTACAAATTATTTCATAGAGATATGTTTTTAATTTAAAATTAATATAAAAATACAAATGAAAAAAATAAAAAGAAAAAAGTATTAATATATACATATATATACACACACACACACACACATATAGATAATTTAGTATTTTCTCTGGGACGTGAACGTCGTAGGGCAAGGAATACGATAATCCCTAAATTGAAGGAGATTTTATCATTTTAAAACTGCTTATTATTTGACTTACATAAATTAATAAATTTATATGTAATTTTCAATTAAATTATTTTTTTAAAATATTTTTTTATAAAATTATTGGATTAAATTATTCATTTAGAAGATAAAGATCACACACACACAGAGGATATTTTCTCAAGGACGTGAATGTTGCAAGGTAAGGAATACGATCCTAGTATTTTCTCAGGGATGTGAACGTCGCAGGACAAGGAATACAATACCAGGTCCCACCCCCAGTATGTGAAAAAATCAGATTTAAAAACCACAAAAATCAAGTAGACGAGAGGATTTTTATCTCATTCCCATTTTTGCATAGAAATTTTTTCGAATTCAAGTCCCAAATGAGACAATACCCACCAGAATCCCTAAATTGAAGGAAATTTTATCATCTTAAATATGTTTATCAATTGACTTACATAAATTAAATTAATTTATATGTGATTTTTAATTAAGTTAATTTATTAAAAAATTTTATAAAATTATTGGATTAAATTATTCATCTAGAAGACAAAGATTTTTTTTATATTATAAATAATTTTTTATACTTATAGGTTATTTTATAAAATTTATATTTAAATTATTTTATATTTATATTAGAGTGTCATTTGTTTATGAAAATATAATAACAATTATATTTTATATATTTTAAAACTAAACTTATAATTTTTTTAAAACTTTATAATTTTATTTTAAAATTATTTTTTAATGAACTATTACATATATTTTATTTAATAAAATTATTTTTTATATAATTATATTTATTTTTATAATTTAATTCTTAATTTACCCATACATCATATATGTGTAAAATCTAATAATAATAATAGCAAGTTCTTTGTTAGGGAGGATTTTTGCATGAATCTTGAATCTAGCCATCTAGGATCGATAGACCGCAAATAATGGGCCTATACGCTTGCAGCGGCCCAACATGGGTTAGCTTCTCTGATGGTTGGACTTGGAGTACATAGAGTTTTGAGTCCATAATAATATAATAATTTCTCGTTTATCATATATGTCATAAATAAAAGATTTCTTTATATGTTATTTTTGGAATTATTTAAATATGAATTAATTTGAGTTTATTTAATTTAAAAATTTTATTTTATTTTTAAATTCATTATGAATAAGATTTAAATTATGTTATGAAGCAGATTGAAATAACTTAAAGTAACTTTTTTTGACTAGTTAAAGTAATTTTCTTTAATACCCTTATTTAAAATATATAAAACTGATAAACCAATATTTTTAGTAAATTTAATTTATTGAAATCCAATTATATTTAAATTAATTTCTAAATATGTATATCTAAAATAAAATTTTAAAATCAAATAAATTTATATTTTATAACTTTTCAAATAAATAATCTTATTTATAAATCGAATCAATTCTTAAATTTTGTTGTTACAGTCACACTCTTATAATTAAAAATTTGAATGAATTAGGGACTTCCTTTTTTGTGAATATGAAAGATATTTGTTTCCTTTTGTTTTCTATTAACTGATTGAGATGTTACTTCACTTATACATATTAAATTTTATAAAATTCTAATGTGTTCAATAAACATTCTAACAAAGTTAACATCCAAATTTATTTGGGAAATTTTTAAAAATGAATAAGATAAATATAAAATTTAATTTTTTTTTGTAATAGTTAAATTTAAATTTTTTAACACATCATTATTTTTTAGCACCTTCACTTGTTTTCATTAGTGATTAAAAAATAAGATCAAACCAGCTGATTTAATCAGAAAACCAATAAACCGACCATAAATCAAGTCTATTCAGACCACAAAATTAGTATGTGAAAAAAATCAGATAAATCGATGTAAAACCAAAAAAATCAAGGTAAACAGATGGGTTATCAGTTTGGACTGGATTTAAATTCGTCTTTTTAATTTATGATATGGGTGGTCCTGTGGACCACCTCTAGCAATTAATGGCCTGCAATGAACAGCCCACAATGTTTTGACCTGCAATGAACAGCCCACAATGTTTTGGCCTGCATATATTCTTAGCTGAGCTCCTCATTTTTTTATTTATTTTTGGGTGCTATCTGAGCTCCTCTTTTATAGATGCTTAAACATCTGCTTGTTCTTGTAAGTCTCCCAAGTGGGACTTAGAGGCTTATAAAGTTGCAAAATGTAAGAATCGAATTGTTGCTCTTAAGATAGCAACATGCACCAACCACCGCTAGCCCACGGCGTTGGCAATCATTTTGTATTTAGGGTCACATTTTTATATTTATTACATTATGATAGTTAGGCTTATAAAGTTGCAAAATGTAAGAGTCGAAAATTTGCTCTTAAGATAGCAACATGCACCAACCACCGCTAGTCCACGGCAATCATTTTGTATTTAGGATCACATTGTTATATTTATTATACATGATGATAGTTGTATATACGACATTTAATATTTATTCAAATATATATGTTCAAATTCAACCATGACTAAATGATTGAACTGTAAACTAGTTCATTCACTAATTGAATGACCTGTTAGGTTTTTGAAACATTCGTTTTAATATAAAATTTCAAACAATAAAAAGAATTTTATTTTGTTGCTTAATTTAATTTGGAAAAAGCAAAAAGGAGAAGAGAAATAAAAGAAAAAATAAAAAGAAAGATAAGAAGAGGAGGTGTGAGCATCGTAATTGTGAAATAAAATGAAGGAGAAATTTGTCCTTTCAGGAGCCTGGACGGTTACCAAAAGACGAGCACGCGCACGCACACGGCACACCCTGTTTCCCTTCCCCTATTTTCTAAATTCCCTTGTGATTGTGATTTTCAGTCCCTCATCACATTCACTGTTAGCAATTGCATTGCACACATTCATTGGGTACTGCAAATTCAGATGCCAGGCTCTGACACAAGCGACATCACCGAGTCCAAAATTTTTTATTCGTTTTTGTTCGAACCCAACATTTAGGTAAAAGAAAAAACCTCATTCTCTCTCGAATCTCAGTTTGGTGTTCTTCGGTTGTTCTGATTTTGAATTTCAATGGGTAGCATTTCTCAAGCCTCAAATTGCCGTGCTTGCAATAGTTTATGCTATTATATTGTCACAAGTGATGTGAATGTGATTTTCTTGTTTTAATTGTCACGTGTGTTATTTTGGATCCTTTCTTCTCTTGAATTAACTGGTGGTTAAATTGTTTCTCTTTTATTTTGGACGTTGATATTTTGGAAAGTTTATTGATGTTTTTATGATAGACGATCACACTCTTAATATGGTGAACCAATTGAGCTGCTCAACTTCTGTCGGCACAAGATTACTGTCAGCTTTCTGTGGCCGCTGATAGCGTTGGTAAATTTTTAGTTTGCATTAGGGTTATTGACGGTTTCCTTTGAATTCCCATGACTTTCAACTTGTATCATAGTGAAGCTGTCATGCAATTATTGCCTGATGCCCTTGGTGGCTGGAAATAATCCCTAGTTCCCTACTCTTGATATCTCCATTATTACATATGTTCACGTGATTGTTGATCTTGTGTGCATGAAAGAGTAATTTCCCTTTTTCTTGTTGACGAAATCATGATTAACTCACTTCTTTTGTTTGAGTTGAACTGATTAATGCTCAACTTTTGGAATATGAAATAGCTAGAATTGGTTGATGAAATGAAGTTTGGATCTTCTAGAAACTAGAAACATACTTGATATGTAGAATTAGAATTATTCAGTTTGAGACTAGATGATGGGTGCCCTTTATTATTTGATGAACAATTACACTTGCATTTGACACTTGAAAATGAATGCATAAATATGTGTTGTACTGTTTCTCTTCTAATAGGCAGGATTAGCAATTTGAAGTAAAAAAGGTTTAGCTTAGTTAGACCACATGGGCTAGTTCAGCTCCTTGATCTTCCACAGGTAGACCTGGGATATAAATGCTGAAAATTTAACATAAAGGATCACACGAGGCTGCATCTGCTCTTTGGTCTGGGATTATTGTCATTAGCCTTGTGCAGTGCCTGATCTCTCAACTTCAAAATCATAGAAAATCCATCAATAAGAGACAGCACAACCAGTTTTCCATTTCCTTTTATAATAGATCATGTGTGGGCTGTTTCAGCTTCCCTGGTCTTTTAAGAATGATTGTCACGAACCTCATACAGTGCCTCATTCCCTTTGTATCGCATTAATTAACCAATAACTATTTTCTAAATCAAACTACAGTGTTTTCATTCCAAAACGATATGTAAGCAATTTTCAAAATGCAAGTCAAATTTTGTAAATATTTAGGTTTGGTCTTGTTGGTTCCGTTAAACTTGTTGTCTGCTGTTCTGCTTCAGCTTAATTCAATTTTTTGCGTGTGTTTGTGGAGATAAGTAAAATGCTAACATTTTGCATAATTAGCTTAGGTAAGTCTTAGCACAAATGTGTTAAGATGCAAGTGGAATTCAACCTCCACCCATAACTAGACACCCAAACCAATCCTGGTTCCACAGACCTTACTCAATAAAAAAATAGTTTTTCAAGTTTTTCCCTTTTGAAATAAATTTGGTAGCACCTCCATATTTTATTTAATTCTTTTCTCATTTCTTGTCATGGCAACTTCCCGGGGTGGTTCTGGCAAACAATGAAATTGTTGATTTGTGACTTGGGCGAATATAAGCTTCCAAGCAGGATGCTCTTTTGCCTTTTCTTTAATTTTAGTAGAATGAGTGCAAAAGGTGTTTTCTATAAGAATGTCATTGGGCAATATGTTGATTTATGAGCATTTCAACAGGTGTAGATGGAAATTGAACCCAGTAATCAACCCAAGCAAGAGCGTTCAAGGACAAGATGGACAGCATCCCTTGACAAGATATTTGCAGACTTGGTTGTCAAGCAGATTCAACTGGGGAACAGACCAAACAATGTTTTTGACAAGAAAACATGGAATCACATTCGTGATGAGTTTAATAAGCAAACAGAACTCAATTTCAATAATAATCAATTGAGGAAGCATCTAGATGTTCTTCGGACACGCTTCTATAATTTGAAATCTGCATATGATCAAAATAACGACTTTGTAATAGATGATTCCTGTTGCATAGGCTTTGAACTGTGGGAAGACATAGGGGTAAAATACTTTCTTTCTTTATAGAAACAATCTTTTCCTTTTTCTTTTTCTTTTTTTATTATTATGAATTTTGATAGGTTTTGTATACAGACACAGCCTAGGCCTGAAACAGTTAAAGTGAAAGATTGTCCAATATATGAGCAGCTCTGCACAATATTCACAGATTCAGCTGCAGATGGGAAATATGCCCAATCTAGTCATTACGAAGAGTTGGACAAGTCTGTTGGAATAGATGCCGCCAGCTTAATTTCATGTCCAGAAGCTGGGGTCTCGCAGTATCAAAACCCATCATCATCAAAGTCCATACAGGGTAATACCTCAACTGCAGAGAAGGTAACTAAGAATTCTCTAGATAGGAAAAAGAAACGTCCATCCGAGACACAAACTCCTAGTCTGGATCAAGACAGCTGCGATGCTATGGCAGAAGCCCTGTTAGAGATGGTTGCAGCCTCAAGGCTAAGGACAGTTTTTTCAACTGTAAGTGATGATAAATTTTCCATAACTAACTGTATTAGGGCGCTGGATGAGATACAAGGCATTGATGAACAGCTCTACTTTTCTGCATTGGACCTCTTTGAGGACCCTAGCTTAAGGGAGACATTCATTTCTTTAAAATGTGACAAGATACGACTGACATGGTTACAAGGAAAGTGTGGTAAAAGTACCTTTCCTTAGATTTACGTCATTTTGAGGTAAGCTGTATTTACTCGAGCACAATGACTTTGTTTATAATACACCCCTCTTTTTTGGCCAGAAGTAATCCTGATTTAGCTCTGACAGCCTGCTGCAGTTTTGTTTATAAGTGCTATTTCATGTGGACATGATTTCCATAGTTATTTGCTCCACAAGTGATGCTTGCAAACCATTTAATTCACTCTTTTCTGTGTTACCTTTGATTAAATATAAACAAGTGTTCGAAGCGTGAAATGTTGATTGTATGGTCTTTCAGTTTGATCCCGGAGTAGATATGCAAATTTAGACCACGAAATGTTGCATATAGCAGGTCTTACTAATATTGGCGCGAAAGTCTTGGTTTTGACTTTTAACATTTCCTTCACCTGTGTTGGGAATCTTTCAAATGAATGCATAAAATTTGTACAAAATGATATTGTACTAAGAATTCGTGTAATATTTCATGATTTGTAATGCTACCACTTTTGATAAGATTTGTAAATCATTTCGTTTCAAATGAATTATTTTCAATTCTAAAGTGTTCTAAACTATGAGTGAATGAAATTACCAGTAAAATTTTCTCTAACAAATAGTGAATTTATAATTAACTAGTTACTAGGTCAATGACAAAATTGAGAAGACATCTGCTGTATCACTGACTTCATTCAGAAGCGTCAGCCGAGAAAAAACCCCAAATGTTTATGTTCATTCAGAAGTAGTATCAGCGAATTGAAACCCTAAGTGTCCACGCCATAATTTTTCAGCCTATAATGAATTTAAGATATTAAGTTAACTTTGAACGGATTAAGTCAACCTCAGTTTTGTTTGGCAACCTTTTTTTTTTTTTGGGTGAGAGCAACCAAAAGAAGTTTTTAAAAAAAATCGAAATATAAGGGCTCCTTCAACACAATCAAACAAATCTATTGCTGAATTCAAATGGTCCTGCTGCCTTTATGTTGTAACTATGTCCTGCATCTGTAAAAATCCAGCATTTCTTCCTCCAAGGGATGGGTCTTGCCGGTTATGACAAGGCAGTGCAAAGGCGCTCCAAAATCAATCATCTGCAACTGCCTCATTGCTCCAGCTACTATAACCTGATCTTCACTTCCAAGCCGAGCAAACCCAACACACTCGGTATCTTCAGTGTAGGCTGCAAGGGAAAGGGGGAAAAGCTACTTTTAGCTTGATAGCTATATTTCTTATGAGAAATAAAAGGAAGTCCATATGAGAAGAATATGAACTCTTATCTCAGTGAAGATTGACTCATAATCAGCAAATACCATAAGGCACACGCATCTATAAAGGCACAAGGCAGAAGAAAAAAAAAAGAGCCAGAAACATGGAAATGATTCATCTATATCAACATCCCAAAAATCTTTGAAATCAAAGCATTTTAGCAAGCCAAAAATCTGGAGCAGATGAGTACATTACAGAAAAAGGACCAAAATAGGATACAATCAATGATTTTGTAAAACTAAGAAAAGCAATAGCTAAATTTATAATTATATTTGAATATAATTCCTCAAGATTCCAACTAATTATAGTAGTTCATCAGCACAAGCTAGCACCCTAGAGAGTAGATGACAAAAGCAAAATTTTTGAAGCCTATCAGAACCGTAAGTCTTTGGGAATGAAAATGGGTTCACATGTTTCAATGTGTCTAATGCTCAGTAATACTATCTTAAGATTTCAGGTGTCTCTGAAGACATACTAAACCAAAGTAAAAAAGCCAAAGAGGAGGTAAGCAGATGTGCCACAACAGCAATCGCAGAGATAATGCATTAAGTGTGCTTTGACTTCTAATCTTCTATGTCCATTTAATTTATACTTTAAACAGCTACAAATCGTAAAGGACAAATGAATTTGGGTGAGGAAAACTATTGATAAATTGTTTGATAGCAGTGGTGAAACTTCATGCAGAAATTGGGGAATTGGGGGGGGGGGGGGGAGTTTGACCCAAAACATGTAATTGCAGAGGCTAACAAACAAGGAAAACACATCATTTTGGTTCTTTATTTCCAGTGGAAGAACTTCATCCATAAATTTGGGGGGCAGTTGCCTTCCCCTGCCCCAATGAAGTTCGCCACTGTTTGATAGCATAATATTTTTTAAACGCTGATATTGTGCTTAATATGTTTCCAGCAAATAAAGCACAATCAAGATCAAACTTCAAAGGTTTATATCTTTAAAAAATAGTGGAGTCAAGAAGTATATAATTTAAACTTGAAATTTAGGGCTAGAGTGATGTAAATGCTCAAGGAACTTACCAGATTCTTGACGTGCTTGCTCAATCTCCAATAGCTGCTCAATGGCCGTGTTTATCGTCATATATCTGGGTGGTTCATAGGTTTTTCTTCCTCTGAAAAGACATAAAGAAAAAAAGATAAATAGAAACAAAGATTAAGCAGATATAGATCACTCTATGCAATAATACAGGCCAGAACATAAGAATGACTGCCAGAGAACTTCAGCACCCCACACTTACTGACCACTGAAAAAACCTATATTAGCAACCAAAAAAAGACCACTAAGAAAACCAACCTGCACAAAGATTCCAGTGAGGGCTCCTTCACACGAATATCTGTAACCATCCCAAATTTAAAATTAGATTAGGTTTCCTCAAGAAACAGACAGGAAGAGCCTTTTGTACACTTGCCAAAGAAAAAAAACTTCATCTAATGTTCTCATCAGCTTCAGATAGTGCAATCACTTGAACATTTATTTTTATAAAATATTTTTATGGCTAACTGTCTTTTGCATGCTTATATGATATTCTAGGCTTTGGTATTCCATTCCAAGAATATAATAAATTCAGTAAACAAGTTTAGAGTTCTCAGCTGATCAACATATACAGGATCAAGCACTTACAACATGATCACACTACTTTGTTCTAGTAGGCTAGTAGCTGCATCAGACATAGCATTCCAGCATGATAGTAAAGACTAAAGACATGAATATACCAGGTTCAATATAGGTGCAGAACACACACCTATTTTAAATTTATTTACTTAATAAAAGTGGCAGTGATATAAGCACAAAAATTTCTAACAGCAGCGGTAGTTTAAACCATGAATAACACAAAGTCACCTAACAAGCAAAGCGTGTGCAGTCCCATCGTTCGATTTCTGTGAATCTTTTCATAGAAGCTATCAGGTCTCCATGTGTCTGTAAAGAATGGTATAGAAACAGTCTCGCCATAACGGTACAGTTGGAGACCACAAATTCCAATTGCATTCATCACTGAGGCGTTGTGTACTATTTTGACATCAATTCCCATCTTCTTTGCTCGAACGACAAGGTCGGTGTGAGTTGTAGCTCTATGTGTATATATATATAGAGAGAGAGAGAACCAGATATAATAAAATGGGAAACAAAAGTAAACTTGATTGAATGCAAGAAAAAAATAAAAGGGGAAACAATACCCAAAAGGGTCCCCAACAACGAGGAAAGCGACATGGGAATCGCGAGCTTCTGAAAGAATGTCATGAGCTTTTTCTTCTACCATTTCTCTGTCCGCAAGAGTAATGGTTTTACCGTATAATTTTTCCTATTTATATTGATTGGATTGGATTGGATTATAGAAAGAGGAAAAAAAGTTAGTTGAAGTGCAGAAGTGAAAAGCGAAATTTGAAGAAGATGAAAAGAACGGGAAAGAAAAGAGGCATGAATGGTACCAGGTTGGAGAGGCCATCAGTGGAGAGACCAAAAGAAAGGAGGGAAGTGTAGGCTTCCATGTAAACCTTGCGGCAATTCTTCACAGCTTCCAAACCTCTCAGCGTGATATCTTGCTCGTCGCCCAATCCTAAACCGATTATGTACAACATATTTCTCTTCTCCAACTTTAATCTAATGTTGAGATTCAGAGCCGCTCTTCTTCACTCTTCACTCTGTTTTCCCTTCCACTTCCACATTCCTTATTAATTTGTATTTTTTGTCTCGCCTAAAACCTAAACCCTCACTCAAAACTCCTCCGTCTTGTGCTTACTGCTACTGAGGTAAAAATCACCTTGCAAATACTAGTCAGTAGTCTCATCCTAATGAGTAATGACAACTGATAAGAAGAAAAGTTACAGTAGGCTGTTCAAGATTTTATTTTATTTTTCTAAAAAACTATTTATATGAAGTATAATTTTAACGTTGAAAGATAATGAAAAGAAGGAATATTGAAAAGAAATCGAAATAATTAAAAATAAAATGTGATGGTTTTTTTTTATATATATAAATGTGATGGGATGTCTTGATACTATAAAACGTTTTTCAAAATATATAATATTCAAAAATAGCAAAATCCTCAAAATTCCGATAACCATAGCCTTAACTATCTCGATTAAGTACTAGAAGGGGCCTATTTCTAATATACACCTTTTTTTAGAGGGTGTATACTGTCTCTAAATTCTTAATTTAATCATAAAAATTATTTAGATCAATTATAAAAAATTTATTTAATAAGTTTTTTTTTTTTTTTTTTTTTTACATTTTTTTAAGTTTTATGTTTTTTTATGGTTTCCAATCACTATCTGTCATTAGTCGGTTACTATTTATCGTCGTCGAACACCAGCAGCTGTCATCACTTTTTTTTAACGTTATACTATTTATTTTTTTTAAGTTACATAATTATATAAATAATATCATTTAAAATAATACTAATTAAAATTACATCAGTCTTTTATTTTTTTTAATAAACAATTGTGCATATCAAAAATCTTACAGATTTAACTAATAATATTTTACACATACTTGTAAGATTTTTAGTATGTACAGCTTATTGATGAAAAAAAATAAAGATTGATACAATTTTAATTATTATTATTTTTAATAGTATTATTTATACAGTTATGTAACTTAAAAAAATAAATAAGTATCGATTTTTCCAAATTTCGGTGAACAGTACATTTTTCGACATAAACAGTGTATTTTCTGACATAAACAGTACATTTTTCAGCATGAACAGTAAAAGTCACCTCTGGTATGAACAATATAGTCTGAAAAAAAAAAGAGACAACCTGCCAAAAAAAAAATCTACTTTTGTAGGTAAATGACCTAAAGGTCAATGGTGTATGAAAGACACCTAAACTCAATAGGGTGTACTTAACAATGGCCCTAGAAGGGGTACATAAACAGGAAAAACGTTTTTCTTATCATCAAAATATTTATAATTTTTATTTATTATATTATATTTTAATGTGAGATAAATGATAAATCATGTTATATACGATTATAATATTTTTATAAAATACGAATGAGTCTGTGAATGAATTAAAAAATAAAAAACAAAAATTAGACGTTATAATATAAGTTTGTAAATAAATTATAAAAATTAGAATATAAAAATTAAATAAATAATGAAATTGTATAACCAGCTATAAAGGAGGGAATTTTATTATTTTTTATGTGAGAGCTTAAAAATAAAACAATATAAAACTTATTTTAAAAAGTTAAGGTATTACTGACTTACAGTTACAATATTTGAATACCTCAAGGCACACACTGGTGTCTTCTAATTGCCAAACCCCACAAATTATTTGCCTTAACACAAGCGATTAATCACCCAGAGAAATCTATACCAAAAATAAAAACTAACCAGTGAAACAGTTCCAAAGATTTTTTTTTCAGACCTAAAGACGGTGCGAGTTCTTCATTAAAGCATTGATACTAAAGTTCAATTTGGCATAAACCTCCCTGGACTCTTGCTTTATTGCCTGTACAACTGTACTGTAGTCTGCAGCTACTCACATCAAGGCACAAGTAAAAAGTGGAAAACCCTATGAACTCAAGAGAAGCAAAATTTGTTATGGATGAGAAGGAACTAAAAACTAAAAACTGTACTTAACGCTTAACTGCTACTAATCTTCACTTTTCCAGCAATCAGAAGGAAAATTTGAATGGCTTCCGGCTATTTCCAGCCATACCACAGAGATAGTTCATGTTTTCCACTTCAGAGATTAATTATGCCTCTAGTATCTATAAACGAGTACAAATCCGCTATTTAAGATAGTCAACTAGCTTAAAGATAAGTCAATTCAACATCCAAAAGAAACAACACTAACGCTACTAATAATATAGTATTCTTCAGTCGTTGGCCAAATACCCAAAAACATCCAATGTTTACAACTTGGACATTGAATAAAATAATTTAGTCTAGAAGCGCCAAAATTTTACACAGATTGGTCACAAAATGGAAGGGGGCCTGGTATCACTGATTTGAAAGCATGACAGTTTTATCAGGTGTGGATACAGATCAAATATACATTAACCTCACGACTAAATCCAAAATCAGCGCTACTTATTCTTGGCTGAGCTCAGTCAACATCTTTGAATTCTCCGATTAAGATGGAACATAAAATAGTGGTTAACCATGACCTCGACACTAACTTTTTAATTTCCAAAACACATTTTATTTCCAGTAGTTATTAGTGGTATTAGTATAAAATAAGTGATGAATTTATAAAAATTTATATTTTTACGGTTTAAAGTCTTGAGTTTTCATTATCTTTAAATCTTTTTGATTGAGTTTATTTTTAATTTTATTTTACTTTTAGTTATTCTAAATTATATTTTAATTATGTGTTTATATGTATTTTTGATAAGTAATTATGTATGAAAAAAGACTAGACGATTATACGAGACACAGAGTTGAGTTGTATTCTGGTGGTCTAGCGCCCAGATACTGAAAAGTCAACGCTTGCAAAGGAGATTTTATTTTTGGTCGTTCAGCCCCTAGGCGCTGAAGACTCAGCGCTTGAACGCACGTTACGTATCAGAATTTTAGGAAAGACGTCAGCGCCTAGGCGCTGGAAACATAGCTCCTGAGCGCTTGCTGCGTAACCTGACATGTTATTTTCACTATAAATACATAAGTTACTCCAATTTCAACAGACACTTGGACAGAATGCAGTAGTCATCAAGAGACACAAACCCTAATGTGGTGTGGGCACAATTAGGCTTGAAGATTAGGGATTTTCTTCAACTTTTTTACTTTTCTACAATAGAGTTTGTTATATTCTTTTCTTTGTTTTTCTTTTTTCATGTGTAACTAAACCATTTTTCGTTAATGTGATGATGGATCTTATTTTTGGATGATGTAAATTCTTTTATGGGTTTAATCAATATTTTTATTTTATGATTTATGTGTTTATCTCTTTTCTTAATGTTTTTCTAAATCTGACCAATTTGGGAATGATTTTTGCGTTGATGTATGATTTGAAAAAATTTGCATGAACTTAGAACTTGTGATAAACAACATAATTTATGCAATTACTAGGAATAGACGTTGTGAGTTATGTGGTCTTTCTTTTAATTCCCTTATTCTTGATAATGTCTTTCTATTTGGGATTAGACTAAATGATTAGTTAATTCTAAACATTGTAAGATGATTAATATACTAAGTGATTGGATATTGATTAATTTTGGGAATTGACTATGAATAATTAGAATATGACTTGATTAAACTAATATTTGACTTTACATTTAAAAAGTTCAAGTGAAATTTGACCCCTAACTTTTCATATAATTATTTTTTAACTCAATCCAATTAATTAAATTTGTCTTTTATTATTTTTGTTTATTTTTTCTTTTTATTATTTTTACCAACTCTTTTTTTGATAACTTGAATAGTATCGATTTAGTAAACTTAGTAATTAATAACATAATTCTCGTGGAAATAATACTTTACTCACTCTTTATTACTTTTGTCAATTTAGTGCACTTGTCAATTTTACAATAATAAGTTAACCCAGGCAACCGTGATGATTTAAACATTTGTTTAGTAAGCTTACATGATGCTACATTTCTAGATTTCTCAATCTCATTGAGTCATTTAGCCACTTTCATGCTGAAATATTCTATAAAGCTAGCCTTATTGTTATTTCAAAATGAGTGCTGATGATTGTACCCAAAAGACAAAGTGAGTGCTAGCAAATACTAGATATATAAAACGAAGCAAAGGCCAAAGAGCAAAGAAAAACACTTCGCAGTATTATCGATTTGGGTTTCACAGAACACTGGAATGCCAATCCCGAATGCCACACTCAACTCCAATTGCTAAAGCTAATGTTCTGAAAATTGGACTAGCTAGTTCAATTGATCAGACCATGAATTGGTTGTGTTTTTTGTTCGATTATGTTGTCTAGTTTGATTCTAATGTGTTAAGAATCTTACATTATTTATCTTAATCTTCTGAGTGCAGTTTATATATCTATTGGGTCACTCCATTTGATATTGATTGATTTTAAGTTAGAATCTCACATAATATCAGAGTCAATATCTCATCTTCGTCGCCTATTTTGTTAGGGTTCTCTGTCACCTATTTAGATAGGTTCACCTGTTTCGTCCAGGCATATGCTCGTCACATTAGATGGTAATTATAATGAAATTAAATTAATAAATTAGTCAATAAATAGATAGGAAGGTCACTTAAAATTGAACCAATTATTAAATCATTGAAGATACTAATTCATGGTTTATTTGTTCGGCCACCGTGATTGAACTGGTGATAATTAAAGATATGTTTTTTTAATATTATATAATATAAATTAACATACTAATGTCTCATATTATGTTGCTTAGTACTTCAAAGTTTCACATTATATAATGAGTGAAATATATTCAAGTACATAATATATATAAAAACTAAGAAGATACCACACTTATAAGTCGAACATAAAATAGTGAGTAGAATGTTCAAACATATAACATATATAAAAGTTAAGAGGAGGCAAACTTTCTTATGCCTTTTTATTAGGCTTTATATGTGAGCCTTTGTAACTTGACATTAAGTCTTTATTTTGTTCAAATTATTTTTGAATGAATTAAAAATTTGTAGACAAAAAAAAGAGTTTCATTTTAAAACAATGGTTCAAATCGGTTTATTATCGATTTTTGACTAATTTTGCTAGTTTTTAACCGATTCTCTCATAAGTAAGTTTTGTAGGTTTAATGAACCAGACCTATAAACGATTCACTGGTTTCCTAATTGAATCGGTCGGTCCAGTCTGACTTTTTCAATAATACTTTATCATTGAATATGTGCTATATTTTTTTAGCTCATTATTATCTCCCATTTAAATTTAAACTATATTAATGTTCGATTGTATTTGGCATCAATTAAATTTGAAAATGATTTGATTTAGAAATTTAACTATATATTTAGAACTTATTATAAAAAAAAAAATTTGAAATGATTTTAAAATCATTTTCTTATATTTTAAACTTATTTAGATGAGAATTGATTTGATTTAATTTAATTATTATATATATTTATTTTTATGAGAGATAGTTAGAGATAATTAGTAAGAATAAAACAATTTATTTATTTAAAATCAAATAAAATTTTATAAAATCTTATTAAATTTAATAAAATTTTTAAATAAAAAGAAATGAAATACATTGAGTTTTAGAAATCAAATTATTTTTTATTTTTTAATTTTACAAAATATTTCAAATATAAAATTTAATTTACAAATCAAATTATTTTCAAATTTTTTCATTCCAAATACACTCATTAATTTGTATGTCAAATATTCAATAGTATAGAATAAGAGATTTTTATTGCTCTAAAAATAGTTTAGAATCTCTCCATTTCTCACTCCCTTCAAATTTCTTTTGTGTAGTCTGAAAAAAAAAAAAGTGAAAAGGGTTTGTTGAGCACTCACTACTGAGGCAATGAAACTCCAACACAACACACGGGATGGGGAGGTGACATAGCATGATCATATATCTCCTTAAGTTAAATTTAAAATGTTATATAATAAATTTTATATCAATTAGTTATCTTGCCCATAGTTACACCGGTTATTTTATATTTATATTATTAATTATATTAAATAAATTTAATTCTCAAAGTAAATTTTTCAAAAAAAAAATTATAATAATTTTATTAAATTCTATTATTACTATTTGATTTATTTTTTTTCTTACCAACACATACATCCTGGTATTGTTTTTTTCTATTATTATTCCATTGTTTTCTTTTAAAATTTAACATAATTTATATTTAATATTTATTATTTAACATAATTTTATATTATTCAAATATTGTCATTATTAGAACTTACAAGATTAAAATTAAACGATCATAGATTTTATATATATGAAAAAGAATAATATTTAAAGGACATTTTACTAGTGTATTTTTATTTTTTATTTTAAAACTAATATATATAATAAAGTATGTATTTTTTTTTTCTAATTTATTAAAAAAGAAAGGTTATGGAATATATGAAAGAGAGGAATGAAAAGTTAAGAAGAAAAAAACAAAGTGAAGTTAATTATAATTATAATTAATATAATTTAAAACTTTAAAAATATTAAAAATTAAAAAAAAATGTCATGTGACAATTTTAATAAAATAAATTTTATATAGTTATACTTATAGATTGGTGGTGGTGAACAGCGAAGTACTTTTCGGTTGTTCCACTTACAGTCTCTTCTTCCACGTGGGTCCATATCATGATTCATGACCGTGCACCTGAATTTCTTAGCTAAACTTGGCTTTTAGAATGAGTGGCCCAAAGCCCAGTTCTCTTAAAGTCTACACAACTCCCAATTCACAGACCACGATCCAATGAGTGTTCTTGGGCCCAACCTCTTTGCTTCATATCTGATGGCTCGATCGGTCGATCCTGATTCCTATGACCAAAAACAAAAAAAGGATCCCGACTCCTGAATGCTAGCTGGTGATTTTATTATCAATATATGATGAGAATTGTTTGTAGGTTCCTGATTAGGTTTTCTCTTTATACAATTCGCATTATGATTTTTTTTTTTAAATCAGAGATGAATGTAAGTGAAGAAGAAAAGTTAAAAATTAAAATATATACAGATATATTCATATTGTATATTTCTAATTTTATCCTCGTATTTATTTCTCTCATCATTTCTGAGGGAACCCAAACCTTTTCTTCTATTAGGAGGCAGCTAATCATGAATGTGATGAGTATACATGACAAAAATTAAGAAGGGAAAAGTGAAAATACACTATGAATAAATAAAGAGAGATGGAATGTAGCGAGAGCTCAAGTACATCATTTCAAGGAACCTGAATCAATTGGAGTTCAATCTGGACTTGCAAAAGCATTGAGAATTCAAGTACATGAAAAAAAGTACCGCAAAAGTTTAGTGACAGTTTACTCAAAATCATTCATTGCAAAAACTCTAAAATGCCGTAGGCCACGGCTTGTAAATAAACATAAGGGAGTTCAATCTGGACTTGCAAAAAATATGAAGATAAAAAAATGGATATGCAAGGTAAATGCCAATCAATAAGAATACTTTATCTATATTGATTTTAAGCACAGAATCATATTAGAAATACAGAGAAAGAAGAATATTATCATGAAAGAATGATTGGTGAAGAAGATAAAAGTGATACCAATAGCATACAGCATAAGATAAATACACAAACCATTCATGCAATGGACTACATCATTCGAAATACCCTTTAATGGATTGCGTTTTACTTGAATATTGGAGGCTTTGAGCTGACTAATAACACAAAATGTAAGTTTAGAAGGACTAATGACAAATGACATTTAAAGAAGATAATTGAATCAATAGATTCATGTGTTCTACTTCAAAATGTAGCAGATCTTCCTATAAGAGAGGAAAATTAGTTGATGGGTAACATATTAAATTTTTAGCTGCTCAAAGTCAACAATTACCATGAGAACTTTATTCTTGCTTACCTTTCCTCCTCAACCTTCCAATTAATCTAACAGTAGAAAGCCAATAGGCTAGTATAAGCAATGTTAGAAATAACAATTATGTGTAGATCCCACTAAAAGTTATCTATATCTACAGGAACAACCAATAAATTAACAAACAAAGAAAGTTCATCCAGAAATAACACACACTATTTAAGAATGAAGCATAGGAGTAGCAATAGTAACAGGAAGATTTGAATGCTTCAAAGCCCAATTTAGAATATCATCTTCCTTCAAACTTTAATTTTCCTCTTGGATTCCTTTTACTGTTTCTACCATTTTCCCCTCTACGAACTTAAGTATGGTGGACCTAGACTATAAAATATAGATAAATATTACAGGACAGGATTAAAAATTCAATTCTGCTAGTTAGAAAAACTAATGGGGTTCTGTAAATTATTAATTACTAATTAATTATTATTACCTTCAATGCCTTCCTGTATGCAGATCTGGGTTAATTCAAAGGCACCAGGCCGAAACCACCCCCTTCATGAAAGTGGCATACTCTTTCATTACTTGCTCTATCTCGAAATTCCTAGGATCCAATATGCCTTTGACAATAGTAATACTATCCTTCAATAGACCTTTTTACAGAACATATTTGAAAGCCTTCCTGAGTAGGAACCTTCACAAAGAAATAACAAATAATGTCAAACAAACAATACTCTATCATAATCTATTTACTTTACATGAGAGTGACAGGCCAACAAACGCACATAATTAGGAGGCACATGAGGGAATGACCAACATTGACCATTGATGTTGCACTTGGCAATACTGGCATCATGGCATATGATATCGATATTGGACGTTCGCATGTCCCATAAGATCATGGAACGGAATGGATCACTGATCCTTTCAGAAACGTAGAATCCAAGGCTTTCCTTCTTTATTTATTTCGTCTTTTTTTCTTCTTTTCAAGAGGAAACACACACTTCTCTAGCATCCACATGCCTCCCTTTTCCCTGGTTTTCTTTAACTTTGTGTATATATTATATAATATATATGGTATATATGATTTAATGTTATCGATATCCTTATAGTTATATCATCCTTAAGGGTCCCGTTGGCTTTCTGAAATGTGGCTTGAGCTTTGTTAAATAATGGCCTCTTTTTTGTTACCTTTTGCTTTTTATCCCAATAATCTACGTACCATGTGTGTCCTCTTACCTTTCTTGTGGTTGACAAAAACACAAACAAGATCCGTGCCCTCCACTCCACCACCAAAGGATAATGAAGAGATCTTCCAATCCAATTGCCTCTGTAACTTTTTCTAAAGGAACAATGGCAATGTATGCCAAATAAAAGGATAAATACTTGAGTAAATCTTATGTATATAGTTGTGTACATGTGCACTAAATTAATCAACACTTGAATAATTATATAAATTTTAGTATTATATAATTATTTTATATTAAAAATAATAATACATTAATTATTGATTGATTTAGTTTTCACAACTTATCTATCTACATAAATATTTCTCCAATTAATTAAGGACATATATATCATTAAGATGGATGATTAGATGATACGGCATGTCAATGCATTTCAATTCATTATCTATTGGAGTTAGGTGATAATTAACTCTCCTAAAAGTCAGAAGCTTCCGTTATAATGGCACTGTAAAAAAAATCATCATCCATATTTTTTAGAGGTATATACACTATTGATATTTTTTTAAGAGTAATTTTATATTCTTCTACTCAATCTTCTTAATAATTCTCTTAATACTAAATATAAAAAATATTAAATAAAAAAATAAATACATCTAATGTCTTGAGAATATAAAAATCATTCAATATTTTTTTTTATTTAACAATTAGGAGGATTAATAGGAAGATAAATTATTTATCTTTTTTTAAAGAATGATGTCAGGTTTAATAAGAGAAAATAATAAAAAAAAAAGTATAATAAATAATATTAAAATAAATATAAAAAAATATATGCACTAATAATGATAATAATTAATAATGAATAAAATTCTCAACGGGTGTTGTGATTGAATAAAGATGACTGTATAAGCAGCCTCCAAACATTTATAATTAAACAAACAAGATAGAGAAGACATGGCAGCAACCGTCGGGTTCTCTAACAGAGGAACTACTAATTAACGCATTTCCATTTTACGTATGTTTTCAAACTAGTAGGAAACCCGTGCAACGCACGGGTCGTTGTCATTTTCGTTGGATTTGATTATTTTTGTAATGAACATAATAAAATTTAAATATTGTGTAACACAAAATTAGTTTTAACTTTATCTCATAAACCTCAAAAACTTATGATTTGGGAAAAAAAGATATGAAACTGAGAAACACAAATAAAAAGTACTGTACGGTTAAAAGTAGTATCATATTGACTAAGTAAGCTAAAAAATAAATGAAGAATCATTGGACAAAAATAAGTAGTGTATGTACACAACACTCTTTCAATGAACCAATATATATGACATAATTGTACAAAACCTATAACATATATGGGAGAGAGAAAACTTAAGAAGTGTAGTGTAAAATTTTGAAAAGCTTGTTTGTTTGACCGATGCATGGTTTAGTTATAATGAATCAAAGGTAAGATAGCATCTCCAACGTCAAGTCCAATAGAGCAGCAGATCTTAAATACCAACTATGTACAGAACATACATATAATCCATGTTTGAAAACCAACATCAAATATGGAGACAATAGTGAACAAACATCATAAACTAGAGGTGGAAAGTCATGTTCAAATTTCTTCATGATAACTGTGAAATTCCTATATCCAAATCCGTTATCATAGAGAAAAGTGGCCTTACCTGACTTTGAATATCTTATAACAGTAAATAACAAAGTTAATTAGATCTTACATGAATAATTGGAATATTGGATAGTATTTTTGAAGAACCAAATATATAATAATTCTAGGCAATAAGAATCCTCCTCAATATAACTTCTCAATAATGGAGAAAATTGCATTTAAAAATTGACAAAACTAATTGTATAACATTTTGTAGAATATGCATATTAAGCATAGTATGAGACAAAAGGATATGAACTTCGGTAATGTGGAGTTATCGTACATGATTGAATGATAAAACAACTCCAATTGACAAAATGAGATAATGTAAACTCAAATACAAATTTTTTGGAAAACTTCTTTGAAGACAACATTCTTTGTCATGTGGCAAAGCTCACCTTCATCATTGCAAATGAGAATTTTTAAGCCACACCTGGACTTGACACGAGATATTGCCACATAGAGTTGACCATGTGAGAAAACAGGCCTTGGTAAATATAAACCAACATGTGAAAGAGTTTGGCCTTGACTCTTATTAATGGTCATGGCAAAACAAACAAATAATGGGAATTGTCTCTTGTACTGAAATTTGAATGGTATCCCAGGATCAGGAATTAAATTCATTCGAGGGATGTACACCTTATCTCTAATATTATTGCCAGTGACAATCTTAGCACCAATTACATTAATGCCCAACTCAACAACTATCAACCTTGTTCCATTACAAAGACCTGAAGCCTGATCAATATTACGCATTAACATAACTGGAACACCCTTCTTCAAAATGAGTCGATGATTAGGAATGCCAGAGCATTGAATCTCATTTAAGAATTCAGGGGTTAACCATTCAGTATCAAAACCTATATCTTCATCTGATTTACAAATTGAGTCAGAACTAATATATTCCTTTTCTTCACCAGGTATCAAAGAAATAACATACGAATTGACCTTATCGACATTCTTAAGTGTAGGTGCAAGTATAGCTCTGTCTTCAAAAAATTTAAAATCATGCAAGTGTCCAACCAAGTTAGGATATGTAGATTCAACAATAGTCAAAATAGGATCAGAAGAGTTTAAAAGCAAAAGATCATCTGAAATTTCAATATCAAACTCACCATTGTTGTCAACACCAATTTTACCATCACCAATATCAAGAATCCATTTGCTAAACTCATAAATTTGTTCAAGATTTAGATTGTCAATGCCAGAAAGTAAGCGCATGTTTTTAGTTAGCTTTAGCACTTTGCAAAATTTCCATAATATAGAGGAATTGATAGCAGACATGATAATATCAACCCTTGTTGCTTTAGGAATAACGGGCAAGATTTGACGAAAGTCTCCACCCAAAACAACAACTTTTCCACCAAAAGGTTGATTTAAACCATTAACATTTGAATAGCGCATGATATCACGCAAAGTTCTGTCCAATGCTTCAAATGCCCATCTATTAACCATCGGAGCTTCATCCCAAATTATCAAACTTGTATGACGCAACAATTCAGCTTTCAAACTTCCTTGGTTAATATTGCATGTAGTATCTTCAGTCAAAGCTAATGGAATAGCAAATCGTGAGTGAACAGTCCTACCACCAGGTAAGAGAAAGGATGCTATGCCACTTGAAGCAACATTCAAAATAATTTTTCCTTCAGAACGAAGTCGACTTGAGAGTGTTTTCCAAACAAGTTTTACCAGTTCCACCATGACCGTAAACAAAATAAAATCCTCCATTTCCATTACATACAGCCTCAACAACTTCATCATAAACAACACGTTGCTCATCAGTTAATTGGGGAAACAATTTCTTATGCTCTTCAATCATTTCTTCCTTGTTGTAAGATAATTCATTAACCAAGAAAATGTTTTCAAATTGATATTCATCAGATAAAGTAGGATATGGAAGAGGACTAAAATCCTTCAATGATTTTCCATTTGCACGTAACAATTTATCAATCTCAAATAAGCATAATGACTTCAACTCTTCATGTGTAATTGAGATATCTAAGAACAAAAATTGTTTAAATTAAAACAATAGATATTCACAGTGAAAAAAAAACAAATAGAAAACATGATATTTAAAAAATGAAATAATCCATTTAAAGGCAATAACTACATGGTAAAGAGAAATGTAAATTTATGGAATCAAAAAACTCATAAAAATTATTTATATACCTGGTTGATTCAAAAGTTTTCGTCTTTCATAAACAATCCCATCTGCTAGCAACTCCCATATCTGATCCCACACAAACACAGGCTTCGTCATAGAGTTTGACAACAACAAAGTAACAAAAAGTCGATGAACATAGTGACCAAACCCTAACTCAGATGCTTCTTTTATTGCATCCACAAATTCTTTATCATCAGCCAATAATCCAAGAGCATGACATGCATCTTGAAAAGAATGATGTGTTACGTTGCCGACAGTTCTAATACTGGCGTAGCTTGTACAACCTTTTTGAAAATTCAACAATAGCCTCAAATAATACAACTCTCCAAGTCCAGAAGGTATAAAATTTAACCTACCGATTGAAGCACCTTTTTTTCTTAACTGCCACTGTTGACTATTAGCACAATAAACAAATCGTGAAGGGAACTCACCATAAGTCAAGTCTTGCCCCTCATTAAACATACGATTAGCCTCCATTCATGCAAGGAACATAGTTTTCTTGCTCTTATTTTTATCCACAACTTCATCAATTCTATCATCATCATGGAAAATTATATTTTGTTGGTTTGGTAAATGGAATGTCAACCTCTCGATGGGGCCACCTATGATGGATATCAAATGCGAAAATTCGTCAAATTGACTCACATGGAGACAAATAGCGACAATCATAATATTGTTTAATTTCATCAACTTCTTCTTTTTCAGTCATACCTGACAATTCTCTGGACATAGACATTGTAATGCGATCAGACCTTTGTTGACATATTTAAAAAATACTTGATTGAGTTTGACTTGTTGCAAAATTCAAGTTAATATGTGCTTGATACTTCATTAATAACTTTGGGTTGTATGTCACCACATTCCTATTATCCAAGTGAACATCCTTTTTAATGACTGTTACACCCAGATCTCTTCGTCTTTGTATTGGATAGTCATCTTCATCAAAAGAGGTTTTCTGAACAAACTTCTTAGGATAAAATTTGGAGCACTTGTTGTTCTTCATGCAAGATGAATAACTATTACCTCGACCACAAGGACCATGTATCATAAATGTGGTAACAACATCATACAACTTTGGATATTTGTATTTATCTGGCAACTTTGCACATATAACTTTATCAATTGACTCAATGGTGTGCAACCTATCACCTTGATCCAACCATAACAAAATATGCGCATGTGGTAAGCCTCTTTTTTGGAATTCGATGGTGTACATACCTGATAAGAGGATAAAAATTTATTGGTCCGCTTGATGTAAAGAGAATTGGAATAACAAAAGCAATAAAAAGTAAGTCAGGAAGAAAGTCTTACCAGCAACAACCTTTCCAAAATAATAGCCTTTTTTGAAATCATTCATCAATGCATCTAATTTCATGCGAAATACCCTACATGCAATATCTGGACATTCAGATGCTGACATTCCTCGAGTATTAAGGAATTGAGCAATTTCAGGCCATTTAGGATTGCATGTAACAGTCATAAACAAATCTGGAAAACTGAATCTCTTCGAAATTGCCATAGCATCTTGACAATTATTGAACATATACCGACGACCACCAGTAAAAGAAGATGGCAAAATAACTCGAACCCCAGATGAACCTGGATTAATGTCACCACGATCAACCGCTTCTTCCAACCCTTTTAAAAAATCTGATCTGATATTTTGTTGGTTAGCCCTTATGTATGACAATCTTTGCGACTCAATAATTGAATAACAATCTACTATAAACTGTTGGAATAGTTTTTTGCTTCTCAAAACAATGCCTTGTTCTACCTCCCTTTCATGAAGTCTATATGCAACAAATTCTCTCAACGATACTCTAGTCCTTTTTCTTACACCAAAGGTAGAAAACAAATCAGAAATGGGAATATCTTCTTTGTAACCATCATCACCATATGGGAATAATAAAGGGTATTGAAGCGGCAAATAAGAAGGGTGTGTTTCACTAATTCGCTTTAGATAGCCATCCCGACCTTGTAAAATGATATCTCTACCAATGTCAGATGAATCAAAATCACCAACAATTAGAGCTGTAACTTCATCGATTGTTGGTAAATTATACATCCTAGCATCAGGAGTGCGGTGTCTAAGTCATCTAAGAGAGAAATGTTGAGTTTCATCTGATTAGAAACAATCTCTGACCCTTCTAAAAGATTTTGCCAGTACATTATGTTCATCAAGCATAGCCATCAAGTCATCAACCAAAGTAGGGTCTATAGTAGAAGTAGAATTATTGCCACTGTAAGAAAAATAGTAGTAATAAGAAACAAATACAATAGTGCGAACGTAAGAGAATGTTATAATTGTAAAACAAAAAAAGAAAATATGATCAGTAATAAGAAAGCAATAATAAATTATGAATTTAACAATAAGAAACCTAAAGAAAGACGTAAACATAATAATAAATTCCATGAAAAAACCTGAAATGATGAATCCTATTGAATGACTCATTGAGTGTATCGTAAATGTATAGTTAAGCAAACTTTGGTTTTTGTCCACTGATAGGAAGCAAACATCCTATCCGATGGTAGTTTTGGCCACTAAGAATAAATTGCGGAGGACCATGACCATCATTCAAAGAAGTCTTAACCTTTCCTCCAATTGAAGTGAATGCAAACATATTATTGTAGAGACGAATGTTATCAATGAAATGAGGACTTCAAGAGTCCACATTCATGAATAAATTCCATAACAAATTAGGAGGCCTAGTTAGTAGTGGAAGTTGCACCTTCCCTTTCATACAACAGATTGAAAAATCTGGGTTTACAGGCCGGATTGATTTCTCTGACCGCTCTTCATACCAAACCAAAGCACCGCATTGCATGCAAGAATGATTACAATAACCAAAATCCAAGAAAACTACAGATGGAGGAAGAAAATTGATAAGTAAGATGGTGAGGGAATATAAATTTAAAAAAATATTTTACTTTATGAAGTATGATATATCTTTACCAACCTTCATTTTCACTTTCAGCAAATAACTCATGCTCTAAAACAACATTAGTTTGATCATTGCTATTATCAATGGATTGACTGTTGGTATACTCGTTAAATAAGGAAGTGACATCTACATCCAAAAATCGAAAGAGTAACTTAAAACAATGATATTGACATGTAGTACATAAGCGTATACCACATTTCCAAATAGACTAAGAACATGAAATATGAAACTGAAACTGCAATTGGCCATCTAAAGTACAACTGTGTAATAAAACAACTGAATCAATTGAGCATGAAACCTGAGTAAGAACATGGCGGAGCAATTTCAACCTCAATTCCATTGGTCTCACGTAGAACATTCCATTGTCTCACTGCAGAAAGACAATACATTATCATTACTTTCAAGCTACATGAAAACAAATGGGCTATATTGAAGTACAGAATTGGAATTTCAATTTCAAGGAGCAACTCACTTTGTCGAATTCGGGTTGGCCGTGAAATAGAAAATCGATTGAAAGTTCCCTCATTTTCATCACATGTGGGCAGACCTAGGTGGTTCAAAGAGTTAGTAGTGGAGTACATTTTGTTAAGTATACCAGGTGAAATCAATGCTACATATATGAGTTATAGTAATATGTGAAAAGATTATAAAACACTGTTAGTATACATGCCTTTAGATGGATGAGCTTTTCTTTTACACTGATTACGATGAACATGAAATTTTCTCTCTGCTCGAGCTTGCCTAGCGTCGTTGGTTCTTTGAATATTCATGACGTTTATTCTTGGTTTTCAACCTCAACAATCGCCAAACACACAAAGCTGCTGTTTCTGAATACGATCACATTCACAAGCCAAAAGAGTGTGTTAACACAACAATGACTCTTAGAAGGCATTGATGCTACTAGTTAACTACCCAAGTCAAATGTGTTGACGTTATTAGAAAGTGTTTGACACAAGAAATATATATGTAGACTAAAATTAACAGATGAGTTGTATTTAAAAATCAAAAAGTACCCTTACAACCCTCATATAGCATATACATTCAATAGTTGATTTAAATGAATAGTCGTGTAGGTTGCGTGTTTGAGTAAAGAAGTATTAAGTGTATACCAAATTTCTTTCACGTAATTGCTTAAAAATATTAAATTCCTTTGATATAAATAGAAGTATTTTTTTATATTATTTTATATAGTGCATGAATGACAGGAATTGATATTACAATATTGGTGATATGGCATGTGGTTCCTTTTATGTCAGTTTTGTTTTGATGTTGTCATGAGGAGAGACAGTTAAACAAAATTTATTTACAAAAAAACAACAAATCTTAACTGGACAACACAATTTATTTTTTTTGTATCTATGTGAATACTCCATATGATTATATAAAAGAAGACATGATATAAGAAATTGGTGGTTAAAATTTAGGAAAAGTATGACTACAGGAGAGTAGTGCTAAGACTTACTAATAGAAGTTTTCTATTTATATATACGAAATTAGTACCTCGTTTTCAAATTTTTTGGCCTCAAGTAGGAGTCAACTGATCAATATGTGTGAGGCTGCAGTGTGCAACATAAATGCTTGAGATTGAAAATAAGTTATGACAAATATAGCATATAAAGATGGGTGAGAGTTGGCCCAATCAGTTTTGAAACTTTTTTTAGCAAGAAAACAATTTAAAAAGAAGAAAGTAGTATCAGAAGAGCAAATTAAGTGAAGCATGAAAGTAAGATTTCAAAAACAGTGTACACTACACGAAAAAAAAGAATACTAACACTGGATATTGCCCCCTTGTTCTTACGAAAGAAAAACTACCAAAGAAAAATAAAGTAATAACAATGAGAGAAAATCAATTAACAACTCTTCTACAACCATGTCCCGTAGTCTGTGTAAACTCCCATCACATAAGGACAATCTGAAGCAGTAAAGGGGAAAATGATTACCTTTAGCAAAAATATTGAGATGAACGTAGAGAGAAAGAGTGGTATGAAAGTCTGACAGGACGAATTTAGAAGTTTGTTGATTTTCTTCTCACACGTTCCACTTGTAGAAGTTTTGAGTTCTGAAACCAAATGGGAGAGAAGATCTGATTTTTCAAACCAAGAAGGAGATGAAAGGACAGTAGGTATACAGAGAAGACTTTAAAAAATGAGAAAGAGTGAAAAAAATAGCAATATTTCCTGACTGGTAAAATCAGGTAGCGTGTATTGGTAGCGTAAATAATTTTCTGACAGTTTTTTTTTTGTTTAAATGGGAAGAAATATTATGTTTAAGTTTTGGCTATTTCTAATATACACCCTCCTTTGGAAGGTGTATCATACACCATGTGATCCAAGCCATTGATTTAATCATAAAAATAATCAATGTCTTAGATCAATCACAGGAAACCTGCTTAGCAGTACATTTCTGACAGAACAATACATTTTTGATAGAACAGTACATTTTTGACAAAACAATACATTTATGACATAACAGTACATTTTCGACATAACAGTCCATTTCTTATTGAGTTTGGATGCCCCCCAAAGTTTTGGATTTCGACAGCTTCTGGAGATGGACAAAATTTTATAACAGATAACTCAATTTTCAACAAAAGATTCAAAGTGATTTCTGTGAACTAAGAAGTAAAGTCAAGGACCTTAGCACCAAAATACAATCTCTGGAGCCTGGCGACTGACCACTCTATGTGACAGAGAATCACTATAAACTTCTTGTGAAGCTCTATGGAAGACGCAACCTTGAAATATATGTAGCATCCGTTTGGTTTAGCCTACCCGACCAACATTTGTGTTTTCTGTTGACTTAAGATTATCTCGACAATATAACCTGTAATTGCCAAGTATCTTGACGGAACGAAGAAATTTTCCTTATTTATTCCCTGCCAATGTTGACTTCACACATCGTCGGTATATATGGCTTTCAATATTTGTCGTTTGTAGATTTAATCCTTAAATCATATTTAATCTCGACAACTGCATCAAAATTTTCAGAAAACACTTGAATAAATTTAAATGGTCTTTAATTCCATCAGACTTTAAAAGCCGACGACTATCCGACAAACATCAAAATTTTGGTCGGCTTTTGTAACATCAAACAAATATATTTTTCTATTAACATAATTCATCTTTTCCTTATTTCTTCTAGGCTATAGAGCCTGACAAACATAAGGACGACCATTTTTCAACTTAGCAAGGTTTACTTCAAATTCATCAGGACTTGTAACTTATTCGTTGGATTATTCTAATCCGACAGGGTTGATTTTCTTACTTTTAAGAAATTCCTTTACCTTTGCAAATTTTCAGTCTTAAATTGCTCAATTGATCCTGCCTTTGCCCCATTATATGGAGACGTGTGCATAATGTAGAAAGTAAATTAAGAATAAGAATAAGGTTAGCAATGTAGTTAATAACACTGTTCTTTATTCGACAAAGACTGTTCTTTATTCGACAGAAGTGATCTTTGTTCGACAAATCTGATCTTCATTCGACAGAACTTGGTTTTTAGCCATTCTTGTCAAATAATGTTCTCCTGTCAGCATTGGTCCTATCAAATTGCAACTTGACCATTTTCATCACAAGTCCCATCATGTCTGGGATCTTCCATCATTCTCTGTCATGTCCTGTTTTGTCGAAAGGTAACCTCACATTTATACACATGAGGACTTTTCTCTGTCGAATCTAAAATTAAGATTTATCACCTAACAGATGCCCCCCAAAGTTTTGGCTTTCGACAGCTTCTGGAGATGGACAAAATTTTATAACAGATAACTCAATTTTCAACAAAAATTCAAAGTGATTTCTGTGAACTAAGAAGTAAAGTCAAGGCCCTTAGCACCAAAATACAATCTCTCGAGCTTGGCTACCAGCCCACTCTAGATGACATAGAATCACTATAAACTTCTTATGAAGCTCTAGGGAAGACGCAACCTTGAAATATATGTAGTATCTGTCGGTTTAGCCTACCCAACCAACATTTGTGTTTTCTGTTGACTTAAATTTATCTCGACAATATAACCTGTAATTGCCAAGTATCTTGACGGAACGAAGAAATTTTCCTTATTTATTCCCTGCCAATGTTTACTTGTTAGTTTATGTGGCCTTCAATATTTGCCGTTTGTAGATTTAATCCTTAAACCAGATTTAATCTCGACAACTGCATCAGAATTTCCAGAAAACACTTGAATAAATTTAAATGGTCTTTAATTCCATCAGGCTTTAAAAGTCGACGACTATCCGACAAACATCTAAAATTTGGTCGGCTTTTGTAACATCAAACAAATATATTTTTCTATTAACATAATTCATTTTCGCCTTATTTATTCTAGGCTATAGAGCCTGGCAAACATAAGGAGAACCATTTTCCAACTCAACAAGGTTTACCTGAAATTCGTCACGACTTGTAACTTATTAGTCGGATTCTTCTAATCCGACAGGGTTGATTTTCACACTTTTAAGAAATTCATTTGCTTTTGCAAATTTTCAGTCTTAAATTGCTCAATTTATCCTGCCTTTACCCCATTATATGGGGATGTGTGCATAATGTAGTAAGTAAAATAAGAATAATAATAAGAATAAGATTAGCAATGTAGGTAATAACACTGTTCTTTATTCGACAATACTGATCTTTATTCGACAGAAGCGATCTTTATTCGACAAATAGTTGGAAGATATTCGTAATACCACTTATACCAAATGTAATAATGGAATGACTTATAATGAATGCCTTTGAAATTTAACATCAACTAACAGCAGATGGCATTTCTATGATTTTCATAAGTTAGAGGGTGTAATATAGTGATGAGGGGTAAATGTTTGTCAAGCTATAGTATCTGTAGAGCTGCTAGTAAAAGGAAGCCAGCTAATAAAAATATGTACTGAGACTGACTTACTAAACTGCTCTTTCATTATCAAATTTGTCTGTTACTTACATTCACACGAGCTTTACAAAATAACTGTACTGGTCATGTCTAAAAATCCAAAATAAGTGGAACGTTGACTATTTCCATAATTACTCTAACAGTGTACATTCCACCCAACAAAAACCAAAAGCTCCAAAAGAGATAGGTATCATCTATGCAGAGACCCAATCACCAGTCAGCATCTACATCCAAGTATTAAGTATAATATGCTTTGGATTGAAAGATCAGACAAAAAAAAAACCTTGTTGCATCCCAACTCCAGCTATTACCAAATTCCCCAACATAAGTCAGTCCTTTTTCAATCTTTATTGCTTTCAATGGAGGAAACGCATTGCCGTCCTTGTTTGCCTCAATGCTGCCATAGAGTTTCCTTTTGCGGGTTGCCTTACCCTTGGAAAAGTCATTTGTCGGATGATATTGAATAGGATTCACAATCATTTGAGAAACAAATGCCTGTATACAAAAATTAAAATTACATATATATATTACTTATATCGTTTGATACAAATATAACTAAACATTTTTTATGTTGTGTTATTTGCTGCATGTTACAAATAAAAACTGTCAATAGCGAATTTAACGAAGAATAAGGGTAGGAGAATTATGTTCTACTTGGCTAGGAATAATTTCAACATCTGGCACATTGTTTACCAGATTCAAAGTGTTTGGGAAAGGTAGATTGAAAATAGACTGCATTAAAATGTAGAATCCGACGTTAGACAATTGGTAGAGACAATTAACAAAAACATAAGTAGACGTACAGACCTTTAAAGGGGTGTTGTCGACGCCTTGTAGCATGAACATAGCTAATATATGTTCATCATTACATACCCTTTTAACATAGAAAGAGCCATCGTAATGAGGAGATGACGCTGATTTGGTCTAAATCTTAAAAAGCATTTTCGTCCCAACCAAACCAGATATTATACTTGGCAAATGAAAACCACCACCCACTTGTAAAAAGAAAAGTGGATGGTTAAAACAGGAAAACCATGGTGGAATACGGGAAACTGAGTCGAGTTGTAGAAATTTTTAAAAAAATCATCGACAATAACACAAAAACTACAGCTAAAACGTGAGAGACAAAGTATGACTACCTTGTTACATTCAGCCAACAACTGAGCACATGGGGTCTTTAACACAGTCTGTGCTTCACTTGGTCGAAAAGCACAAAGACAAAGATTAGCAAATTCCATCACAAACCTCCAGCTTTATCCTATACCTTTGTTGTTAACCAAACAAAAGGAAAAGTGCATCAGTCGAATAACACTCTAAGAATGCAATTATAGAAACCAAAGAGTTTATGAAAGCATGGGTATATACCTTGGTGTCACAGAGACCACATGACAGAGGCACACATCACAATAGTACATGCCAGAATCTGGAGAGACAGACCTTTGGCATTTGTAGGCACTATACCACCAGTCTACATCATCCACAATTGCCTTCACAGTTGCCATAACTATGAAGAACCCATCCTTCCATTATAAAGCAAAACAATGAGAAGATTAAAATGTAAACCACAAAAAAAGTACAAAGGCAAAATAGTTGACCATGTACTCCAAATAACATAACAGGACACACGACAAACCTTTTTCCACTCAGTGATCTGATCAATGGACTTTTGGTCATGGAGTTTCATGAAGTCATCTTCCATGGAAGTTGTATGCAAATCAGGAATGATACCCAACGGTTGACTGCCAATTGGGCTATCTACAACAATCCTATTTTTGAAAGAAATCCAGTACACATAAGCAAATTAAAATGGTTCGTAGAACTAAATATATGGATTGCTGGAACCACTTAGAAGAAGTGTGTATACAATAACATGACACACAAAACGTACCTCTGTCTAAAAGCAATAACCTCAGCAATTGGAGGATTGAACATGATTTTGGTTGCATGCATAACAGTTTGGATTACAATTTTGCCTTAGAAAAAAAAAACAATGAAGAAAACCACAAGTGGACGAAAAATATGTGTGAACCCAAAAAGCAAAATGAAGGACATAAGCAGGAACACCGAAGGAGGTTAGACCAAACAGAAAAAATGAGCAACAAAAAAATTCCAAAAACAAATATACACATGGTTACCTCGGAAGAGCTTCACTTTAGCAAGTTGGATGACGACAACAGGAAGGTCAGCATTACCTTCTGTTAAAAAAGCATTTAGTTGATCAACATATTCAGCAAACAAAGCACACTCAAGCTTGACACTGTGAAAATGGAGCAAACGTGTTAGTCACAAGTTTAAAATGAATAACAAATGATGCAGTAAGATGTGAACATAATAAACTGAATTTTGTGAAATATTAATGAAAGGCCATGTGATGGGAAAATATATCACCCACTTGCAGTCAGAAAGCTCTATTACAACCATCTTAGTTGGCTTTCCATCCCGTTCATACTCCTTTTGGGTAGAAGTGGCAACCAAGAGACCCATGACATCTGCAAAGGGTACAATATGTAAGTAAACAAACATATTTGAAGAAAACCAAGGATATTTTGGAAAAGGAAAATGATAGTCTTACCGCTAACAGTAACTACACCTATTTTAACACCCACTTGCCATGTCAGCTTTTATTTCTTTTAAAAAAAAGAAATCTGTCTTTCTCATGTATTTTTCCCGCCAAATGAAGATTCTGTCGAATGCAGATCAGTTCTGTCAAATGATGCATATCATTGGACGTCACAATATCTTCGACAGCATTACAAATCATTCGACAGAACTTATCTTCTACCATATTCGACATCTTTATGCATCATTCGACAGAACTGATTTTCGTTCGATAGAATTGATCTTCATTCGACTAAATCTTCATTCGACGGGAAAAATGCATGAGAAAGACAGATTTTTTTTTTATATATATATAAAAGTTGACATGGCAAATGAGTGTTAAAATAGGTGTAATTACTGTTTGCGGTAAGATGATCATTTCCCTTTGGAAAATGAAATAGTAGGTTAAGAAAACATGGACCAATAAGGAAGTCGGAATCTCTTTCATTTCCTAAGACATCACCAAATGCCACAAATGACAACCCATACTGTGGAGCAATGACAGAATCACATGGAGCAACCGTAGTCCTAAATTGAAAAATAAGGCGAAACTCATGGTGTGTAGCACGATAAGCTCCCGTATTTGGAATGACGGTGAAGTAACACATCTTGTAGACACTGCCCTCTGTAAGGACATTGAGGAACTTGTAGACTAAGGTTTTCCTCACAGTTGCTTGAATCTTACCACCCTTAAAACAAATCCACAATGTCCAACAATATAAAAGTCAGAACACGAAATGAATAATATAAGAGTATGAACCATGTAGCAAAAGCAGCAGGGGAAATATTTCATTACAAACTCATCCAAAAGAAGCATCTCGATGGATCCTGGTAGTTTGGAGTTGTTGTATGAAGGAACCTTCCATAGCCTCAAGATCCTAACCCTAAACCTCCAAGCCTCTCTCTCAGGAACAACTTTCATCAAGGCATCAGATGGTGGAGCCATATCAAATGGGTAAAAGCACCAAAAGAGAGATCGGAAATCAAGAATCAAGAATAGGGAAAACAACACACAATCAGGGCAACAACACGGAATAAAAAAGTGAAGAAGATTGAGAGTCAGTTTCTGACATGTTAAGAATGCAAAAGCCACCCTATAAATAAGGAGCAGAGGGTCACAATTCAAATTCAAATTTTGTCAAAATTGGGGGGAAGTTACAATAACCTGCTGGAGTAGGAGCATGGGCAGCTGATTTATAGACCCCGCTCCTCCTACAGTTAGACGGGTCGATAGTACTGGCCTTCCTACGGACACGCCATTGCCACAACAACTCCACCCCTTGCGCATGGTGTCAGATATGTTATTCCCTCTTGCAACGACACGATAGGATAGAGGTTGAATATGAGACGTGCAGTTGTGTGCGCTGGCTTGAGGTTCTGACTACACCCACTCACTTGGAACGACACGACAGGATACAGGACAAGAGAAGAAGGAGATGGTTAAAGATGACTGGCGTAGAAGGTCTGTTTAGGCAGAGAGTTGTCAGAGAGAAGGAAAACCAAAATTTTGGGTGGAAAAAATGACCAATGCACCCTAATTGGTAAGGACAGCAATCGAGAAGGCCAAAAAATGGAAGGACAAAATTGGGACTGAATTTTCTTTAAAAGGCAGATTACGTTAGTAATATTGGGAATACAAAATTAGCCCCCATCCAACTGACCACATTTAAACAAAAGTTAAAATTATCTACAAAAGAGTAATTTTACGTTCTGTGTATCTGCGCTTGCAACCAAAGATGGACGCGTGGATGTGAACAGGAAACCTACAGTGGAATTTATGGTTCTGCATTTGTATCGTGTATTGATTTACAACTAGTTAACTTCATCGCCAGTAATTCCACTAGATTTAGGAATTTTTGTTGTATCTCGTGGGGTATGATAAACAAGATGAGTTATAAAGTATTTATTAAATAAAAATTTTATAATAAATATTTAAAAATAATTAATAATTAATAAAATAATTAATAATTTATTTTGAGTATTATTCAGAATTAGATTCTGAAAATTATTTAAGAAGATAAATAATGATAGATTTTTTGTGGTGCAATTGTAACAGTATGAGGAGCATGTGGGAGTAACAGTATGAGCAGCATGTGGGAGTAGATATTTTTAAAATATACTTTGATACTTAAGTTAATAATAATTAAATAATAATAATAAATAATAAAATTAATGTACATTTTTATCCTCTTTGATTAGTATGAGCGTATAAACATATCAGAGCATATTACACTTTACTCCCCGTATAGTGTAGAAAATCATTATTCAATATCATCTGTTCATCTTTTTGAGTGAAATAATATCTCCTCTTTTATGTTGGGGGATACATGCTTAATAATTGAACAATTCTCTCTGTATTGCACGTCTAACGATCAGCCTAATAAATCGAATTGCTCTAATTTTTTGGGTTTATACCCGATCCAAAACAAGTATCATATCCTAAAAAGAAAAGGATAAATATTATAGAATTCTCCACCAAATTTTGATTGCCTATTTATCATGCCGAAGGCGTCGCAGGGCCACAGAAATGTACAGCTGGTTTCCTGCTGTGTAATAAATGAATAATCTTTGTACAGTAATTGTTATCAGTGAGTTGAAATAAATTGTTGAAACAAGTTATCTTAAAAGAATTGTGAGTTTTGGAAATATCCAAAAATAAAATATATAAGTACAGTGGAGTTGGATTTTGTATGAATGTTGTTTGGTTTTATAAAAATTTTAAAAAATAGGTTCATATTTAAATTGTATTTGGAATAAATTGATTCTTAAGAAAATTAATTCAAAATTAATTTTTTGCCTGATCTAAATTTTTCGTGGACTCTCTCTCCTCCCATTTCTTCTTTATTTCTCTCTTATAATTTATTTCTACCTTAATATTTAAATTTTAAACTTAGTTATACAACAAAAAAATTTAAACTTATATGATTTAAAAATTGGTTTAAATTTTTTTAACTAAACTAATAATAAATTAAAACTAGTCATAAAATAACTTAAATTTTTATAACCAATTTATCTTAAACAATTTTAAATTAATTTTGAGAATTTTCAAAATAACCCTTAAAAGCTTTTCCAAGCACTTTGAAATGAATCTTTTCATGTGTTTTTTTATATGACAAAATTATGTACAAGAAAGAAATAGATACACAAATATTATAAATTTTTTTTATATATTTTGATTGGACCCTCATAATAAATTTTTTGTGTGTTTATCTCTTTTTTTATATGATATTATCACTTAAAAAAATACATAAAAAGATCTATTTCCCTTCACCTGATAACAAAGTTGAAAACAAAATTTTATCATCTTTAGAAATCAAATTATTAAAGAAAAATATTAATTACACTTCATATTCACTCTCACATCTCTTGCATATATATAAGTGGAAAAATCATATATGTGTATAAAATGAGGTAAATCTGACTATAATTAAATGATAATTGTGTATATATAAAATTATGTGTGTTTAAGTATGAGCAGGGACGGATCTACGTTGTTGGGTTTGGGGCACATACCCCCATTAAAAAAAAAATATATCTATTAATATATATGTAATATATTATTTTTAAATTTGAGAAGATTTTATTTAAATATAAAGTTAATTAAATAAATTTTAATTTTATTACATAGTATCATATTTATGTGCATAACTATGAATCAATCTTAGATGATTTATATGTAAATTTCTCTTACATAAATTAACACTTATATGCATTAAAAAATAATAATAATCACATTAATACTACATATAAAAAAGTATAATAAATATTATAATTTTTAAATAAAAATTATTCATAAGATAAAATAAAAAATTTTGGCCACACTAACAAAAATTAAAAATTTTGTCCCCACTAACAAAATTTTTTGGGTCCGTCACTAAGTATAAGTATATAATAAGTTACAAAATAATAATAATAATAATAACCTTTACATAAAGTGGGGTCTAAATGCAAATACGGGCACCTCAAGGGTGGATATTCTTATTTATGATGCCCCACGTCGTAAATTGCTTGCACTTAATTTGGTCGTTATCCATAACGCTAAGATCCTTTTACCGAGATTGGGCGGACAAATCTCGCTACCTTTATACCGAGAGAAATTTTTATGTTGATACGATTTATTATAAGAATTTAAATTATTATTGATATATATAAAATTATTTTTAAAAATAAATGTATTTTTATTATGAATTTTGTTTTTTAAAATATTTTTTATTTAATAATTAAAAAATTAATTTCTTTAAATATAATTAAGTGTTTAAATAAAGTTCTCTCATTATTATAAATTTTATAATTTTATATATGTTAAATAATAATTTAAATATTTATAATAAATTATATTTATCTAAACATTATTCATCTAGGATTGATCAGGTTATTATGCCAGTTGTCAGCGCCCTTGATTTCTCTTACACACAAATGAATATATTTAATTATAATTATTTAAGATATATTTCATTATATTTTTATTAGATTAAAAGTGCAAACATCTGACTTTCAAAGGAAAAAAAACACGACTAGATGAAGGACTGAACGTACCTTTATTCTTTTTAATAATGATATTTTTATTACAAATAATATATATATATATATTTATATTATTTTTAATATTATTTATTATATTTATTTTTTTATTTTTTATTTTACTTAATCACACTCATTTAAAATGAGTATAAAAAAATATGAAAAGAAAAATAATATATGAATATTTTTGTTGAGACAATAAGTTGATTGGCTTTTATTATTATTATTTTGGGTACATATTATCTTCTTTTTTGTTAACCGTTAAAAAAATACATACTAAAGTACAAGCAAAAAATTCCAAAGAATCAATAGATAGGATAACTTTGTGATTAGCTCTAAATTTAAAGAGATTTAGTTTTTAAATTAAATTTTAAGTTGATCAAACTTCATCTAACTTTCAACTTAGTAGTCAATAACTCCTTAATTTACTGAAGAGATTCGAATTTAAACTTGAGCAAGGCCATTATTCAATCCATCCTCTCTAACATAGGAACACATTAACCTTTTGAAAATTCTAATTTAATTTTTTATTTGGAAGACTTCTTTTATATACATAAAAGTTTAAAGAAAAAAAGATTGTTTCATTTAAAAAAAAATTAACCTCTTCAAATTTTGAAGTACTCATAAACTTATAAAAGAAATACAAATAAGATTCCGTAAACTTAACTAATTATTTATCTATACCGTTGTTCTTTAATAAAATATATCATAAATTAAATTAAAAAATGTACATTTC
The DNA here is from genome assembly GCA_029884595.1 of Ormosia semicastrata. Lineage (NCBI taxonomy): Eukaryota > Viridiplantae > Streptophyta > Magnoliopsida > Fabales > Fabaceae > Ormosia > Ormosia semicastrata. The sequence continues at coordinate 5,492,950 of JAQQTO010000046.1, read as the reverse complement.
TTGTGGACATTTTTGGTCTCATTTTCTTAGTTGCTAATATTTTATTTTATTTTATATTATAATATCTAAAAATCACATTGAATTTCTACTCATCTGAAATCAAATTGAATTGGAGTATAAAAATATAAAATTCTTTCCGTATAGATTTTTTATATTCATAAAATTCAACTCGAGACTGGGAATAAGTGGGGAGCTACTTCTACCAACCAATAATTGGTTTAATTAACAATATTTTATTAGGAAAGAGAATTTGAGTAAGTGAGGGTTGAGAAATTTTGACTCCATGTAACTGTAACCGAGCGACAGCAGAGGCGAGGAAACAGCGTGAACCATAAAGGGGGAGTGATGTGGAAAAAGGCTGACGCAGGGGGCCACACTCACATTAAAGCTGAAGTCTACGTAACCCAAATCGGGTTGGGTTGGGTTGGGTTGGGTTTTCTCTCAGTGCTGAGCTCGGGTAACTAGTAACTACAAACTAGAGATTAGAGAGCGAACAGGGTTGACTATTTATTTTGTTATGAGTATGAGTATTCTATCTATCCAGTACCAGTATCCATCTAATCTAGGCAGCAATACAAATGGAAATGGAATAGGAATCGGAATCGGAATACAAATGGAAACAACATTTTAAACGGCTCCAATTTCCAACTACTCTCTTATTCTGTGTTTTCTGCTTCTTTTCTCTCTTTCTATTCTTTACTATTATACTCATCTTCCTCTTCCTTGTCTCACTCTATCTCTGTCGCCGTCAACGTAACGGCCATTTCGGCGCCGCCGATGTCCCCGTATGCCGGCGATCTTGTCTAATGAACTTGTAAAACGCCTCCCTCTCATTTCGGATTTATACTATACAATTTTATACACCCTTCTTTCTCTTACTCTGCCCCTACACTAAACAGGTATGTATTTTCATTTCTCTCAGTTCATTTTTTGGTTTGATTTTGCCATGTGTAAATTAAATTAAACTGCTTTACTGCATTATTATGTGTGTCGGTTTCGTTGAGTTTGATATTGGAAACCTATCTTTGTTTTACTTGCCATTGCTTTGCCCTAATTCGTAATTGAGATGGGGATTATTTATTTGTTGTTTGTTTATAAGATCACAATGAGCATGGAACCTTTTGGATATGATTGTATTCATCATGAAATTCATTTGGTTTTAGTTTCAATTTGCATTGGAGAAAGTTATGGGATATGCTCTCCTCATGTTACTGACCCTAATTTTTTGTATAAGCCTCTGTCAAATCCCTTCAAATCAATTTTCTACATGTTTTCTCATATCAATTCAAGCTTAATTTTTGACATCCGTAATTATTCTTCTTTTTCAGTTTCTTGGAATCTATCCTGTTTGGCTTAACTGCTTTATCTTTTCTTTATATGCCAGGTGTACAAAATGATTGGATCCTTTCTTACCAGGGCCCTTATGTATGTTTTATGCTATCCTAATTTTCTAATCTATCTTATATGATGGGTTTATGCTGTAATCTTCAAAATTTAATAATTTCATATTTCCATTTATGTGTTGGCAGGATGGTTTTTGGCTATGCCTACCCAGCCTATGAATGCTATAAAGCAGTTGAAAAGAATAAGCCACAAATTGAACAACTTCGCTTTTGGTGCCAGTATTGGTACTTTGCACATTGATCATCTTTGCGAAACTTTACTTATAAATAAATGGTGGTAAATACCAATTCCAAGTTTCTTTTTCCCCTTGTGTTGCAGGATTTTGGTGGCTGTTTTGACAGTATGCGAGAGAATTGGTGATGCTTTTATATCATGGTATAGGATATATCTTCGATGTGTGCATAGAATGCTATATCCTTTTTGTAATTGGAAAAAAAAAATTATTATGCTTTCGTATGTTCTGCTTATTTTTTAATTGAGTTCTTCCTCTTGAAGGGTCCCAATGTACAGTGAAGCTAAGTTGGCATTTTTTATATATCTGTGGTACCCTAAAACAAAGGTATAAAATTATTTACTGTGGTAGAGTCTGATATTGCTTTTTTATATGCTTCCCTTCAACTTGACGGTTAAATTTAAGATTATTACCTGTGTTAGGGAACAACATATGTGTATGATTCCTTCTTTAGACCGTATATTGCGAAACATGAGACAGAAATTGATCGCAACTTGTTGGAACTAAGGACAAGAGCAGGAGATACTGCAGTTTTGTATTGGCAAAGAGCTGCTGGTTATGGCCAAACTAGAATATTTGACATTTTGCAGTATGTTGCTGCGCAATCAACACCATCGCCTCGCCCTGCTCAGGTAGTTGATGAGTATGTGTTGGTTTGTGTACTATTATATTTGAGGTGCGGTTTAACTATATATACTGGAATTCCCATGTAGAACAATGATCAGCTTTCTTATATTCAGACTTGGATTGTTCTGCTTATCCTTTTTTCTTTTGTTGTTTAATTCCAGGATTTTTGTTTTTTTTTTTAAATTATGTGTAAGTACATGGCATATCAGCACAGAATTCAACTCCGGCCAGTTAAATGATTAATCTAGGAAGGAGATATTTTACTCGCGTAAAGAAAATTATGCCTGGAATGACTCTCATTTTTTCTAAACAAAGGGAAAAAAAAAATCTTGATAACTAATATTTATTTTCCCAATGTACTGCTATATTCCATTTGATGTTGGTATATTGATTAACTAGCTTCAATTTTTAGACTAATATTTGATTAGTCATTAAGATGGATTTTGTTGTGATTCTTCTTTGCTGCATCAAATGTCATCATTAGGTGTTTATATCATTTCCTTCTCATTCTTTGTGCTCACTCTCACATAAAAAGCATTGTCTCTTCAAATCACAGCAACGACCATCTGTGAGGGTCCGTCAACCTGCATCTGCTAATCACCAACCAGCTGCTGCAACAGAACCACAATCTGAGGATCCTTCTTCTCCTACTTCTAGCTCATCTTCAAGTCAGCACCAGAAGGAAGTAGCAGAGGAGTTGGGTTCTTTGCAAGTGCCTAAAGCAGCCTCCACTGTAGCAGGTTTAAGTACCCAGAAGTCTAATCCCACACCTGAATCAACCAACCAATCTGCACCAGCAGAGGCAGAGCCAATGCAGATTGAAGCAGCACCACCTTCATCCTCTTCTGCAAATGAAAATGAGAATCCTCCTTCAAAAGAGACATTAATGGAAGAAAGCATTAGGGATGCGCGGGTCAGACTAAGAAAAACTCGATCAACAGGAGCCCGTTAGAGCATCAATATTTTCAATTTTTAGCCTGAAAAACAGGGGTAGTGGACGATGATTGGCATTGAATTGTTGTAAAACTTTATGTAAATCAGTTGTCCTCAGTTTTCGTTTCATTTGTTGCTTTATGCCTTTATTTTTTATTTTGTTTTGGCATGAAAGGGTTGGTAGCCTGATGCCACTTTTATATGGACTCAGATTCCGAAGGGATATTTGCATCGGCTGCTTTGTATAGCTGGCCTTAACGTTAAAGTGGAAAAATGTTAGAAGTTTTACATGGAAGGCTGAACTTCATTAACGAGGCAACTTCTCCCTCTCTTTCCCCCATTTCACCCCGTTTTTTTCAAATACCTATTATTTGAGATGTGTAGTCTCAAATTCTTGAATGCATTGGGTGAACCAGGTTAAGTGTGCACCTGATCGGCTTGACGTTTTTAAACTGATTCTACTATGCAGTCAATTTAATTGTGAACTTAGGTGCTGCCTATCACTTTGGCTGACCTATGAGGGGTTCTTCATGGCCTACGCTTGTCATGAGACTATGGTTGCAGGAATGTGAAGGTTGACATAGACTCTCGCAGTGCTCTGTCGCTGGTCAATCATTGCCCACCTTCTCATCCAGCTTCTAATCTGGTGCGTGAGATAAACTCTCTCCTTCGTAGAGATTGGTTGGTGGAGTTAGCGCATACCTTTCGTGAGGCTAACCGTGTTACAGATGCAATGGCTCACTTGGGTCACTCCTTGGACTTCAATGTGAAATGCTTTTTGGAGCCTCCTCCCTGTGTTTTGCAGATTCTTCATGATGATCTAGCTGGGGTTGCGCTCCTGCGTGAAGTGTTTTATGCTATGTTTGAGAGTTTTACATAGGAGAGAAGGGAGTGACAAAGAATAAAATAAAATAAAATGTGTCGTTGCATTATTTGGATATTTGGATATTTAATGAGGGAGGAGAAGAGAATTCATGTCATTCTCTCCTTGATTCCCCCAATTTGGAGGGACAAAAATGTGAGGTTTTGAATAGTAAAGGAGAAATGATCCCTCTCTTGTCATTCCACTTCCTCCAATTAAATAACTCTTAAACACACTTTTTTAAAGTTTAGTCGTTTCATTCTCTATCATTCTTTCCATTATCATCCATCCAAACATAGCCTTAGTTTTTTCTTTGTTTTTTTGCTTTTGGGTGGTTCCACACGGTTGTCAACCAAAAAATAAATTATTTTTTTCTTATAACAAATTGTTCTCACAATTATGAACTAAAAGTAGTAATTAGGTAAAGCCTTTTTAAAGTGACAATTCTTGAATTCGAACTCTTTGACATTACAGTCAATTTAAACTATTTAAAATTAACATAACAGTATTGTTAAAAAAAAAATAAGCTTATGTCTATCTTGGGCGTATACAAGCGATGAAAGTTTTTTACTAAGTCAACTTATATCTCTATTTCTCGCCCCTTTCAGCACCCCAAGACCGTATTTAGAAGGCCATTTGGCGTTGGCCAGGGCCTCAAAAAATCAGGTGCTTCCTTTGTTTATTGGTTAAAGATGCTCTACTCACTAACCTTGGTAGTATGCATCGTCACCTTGCTACTTCTGCTCTCTGTCCGAGATGTGGAAAGCTCCTTGAGAGCTCTCTCCATGCGCTTAGATCAACGAGAAAGTTCGAGATTTGTGGATCAGATTGGTTAGGCCTTCTTACTGGAACTCTTTTTTTACCTTTCATATTAAAGATTGGGTTCAGGCTTGCATAGTTGACAAGTTTGGTAGGAAGGAATTTGATAATTGACATTTAATTTTCAGGTTTACTATGTGGCATGTGTGGATTAGCAGGAACCATGCGATTTTTGGTAAGGGTAATGGAGATATTCAAAATGTGTTCTTTGTAGTTTAACAAAGGGTAGAGGAAATGACTCATGCCAACTCTAGTTTAATTGTTCTTACAGGAAGGAATCAATGTTGCAACAAGCAATTGGTTGGACATTCCCTAATCACAACTGGATCAAAGCTAATGTTGATGAGTCTTGTTTGCATGGTGGGAATGTTAGTGGCTGTGGTGGAGTTCTTCGCGATACCTCTAGAACTTGGATTTGTGGTTTTGTGCGTAATCTTGGTCCATTGTCGGTCATCTAGGCAGAATTTTGGGGTGCATGGTCTGGTCTAGATTTAGCCAAGAAAAAAGGAGTCAAACGATTATGGTTGGAAGCAGATTCTCAAATTGTTGTGAAGCTTATTAAGGATGGGTGCATTCATACTCATCCTTGCTCAGCTATTGTTTCCTCTATCAGGCAGATGGTAATGGATGCATCCTGAGTTGTTAAGATTTCTCATGTCTATAGGAAAGGTAATCGTGTGATATAGTTTAGCAAATTACTACCATGAGTTTGATGTAGGGTTTCATGCCTTGGTAGTTCCTCCTCATGACTATTGCAAGATTCTCCTTGATGATATGGTTGATGTTTCATTTTCTAGATTTGTAGTTGCTTTTTAGGGGCTTTGGTCCCTCCTTTGTATAAAAAAAAATATATAACTCAGTCATTAGTGTTCGAGTATGACAATTATTTTTTTTATGAGAAAATACTTTAATGAGCTTTTTAGTTTTAGGGAGTGAGAGTAAGTAGAAAGTTAAAGCATGTGAGGTTTTATGAGCACCAATATTTAGATAAGTTGTCAAATATTTATATTATTTTTTCTTATGTAAATGATTTTGTCCTTTTTTTTTGTCAAGCATATTGCCTCTTTATTTGGTTGGAAATGGGGGAAGAAAATGTAACTCACGAAGTAAGCAGACATAGATAAATAGTAGTCTCATTATTCGTTCAACTTTTATATATTTAACTTTTTTCAATTCACTCACAAACTCATTTTACATCTCGCGAGAATGCTATAGTCACATACAGACTGATTTGACATCTCTCTCACATTAACATACAATGTAAATATAATGTGCATATAAAAGTTGTACGCAAAACATTTTCGATAAACAACTTAACGAATATGTCAAACAGTACGAAAGTAATTCAATATGTTAGAGTTAAATAGTAATAGAGTTGCTGACTACTTGGCTAACCTTGCCATTCTCATCTGTTAGGGCTGTATTTCCTGGAACAGCCTCCACAGGGGTGTGGGACTATGTTGTTTTTTTTTTTTATGTCTGATTCTTGCTTGAAGTCTTAGCTGATGTTTATTTCCCTCTAGAGTTCCTGTATAGTTGGGCTCAGGCCCTCCTTGTAACAAAAAAAGAAGTCAAAATACAATAATTTTTATCTCATTCACGCATATTGGGGTGTTGAATGGGTTGGATCGATTTTTGGACTTATAGATTTTGACTTAACCCATTTAAAAAAAAATTGGGTTGATTTGAATTTACAAGTTGTATCAAGTTGAAAAATAATTCAACTCATAAGATTCATAAGATATAAGGTAGGTAACGGATTTGAAAAGTGTCAATTTACACGAACTTAATTTAATCAAATATATATATATTTTTTACAAAAGTCATTTAGCCATGAAGGTATTTTAAGTTGCTTTTCCCTAACTTTTCTGTAGTGCAAAATATATTTATGTGTAGACATTGTGATCACATTGATAATTTAACTATAGAAAATAGAGATGAGAAACTCATGAAACATCTAATAAACTATTATAATAAAAATCCAACAGATTGTTTAGATGACAGAGTATCTTGAAAAAATTGAGAATGAAGTAAATAGTTATGTTCATTCATATGTTATATATGATGACATAAATTTCAAATGGCTAATGGGATTTGTTGTTTATAAATTTTGAGATCTGCTAGTTTATTTTAATTTATTTCAAACTTATGTTAATATAATAAGAATTGTTATGTTTATTTAGTTTTCTAAAAACATATTATATTTGTGCAAGATTGGTTAGTGACTTTTTAGTTTTTTTTGTGACATATATTGTTTTTAATTAAGATGTGTTATGTGTAACAAATTTTTAATTTTGTATTTCAATATTTATTTTAATATCATAATTTTTTTAAAATATATATATAAGACCCACGAATTTGACTTAATTCAATTCACTGACTTGATGTGAGGGTTGGGTTCAAAAATATCATACAACTCACCCGACGGATACCCTTACATCAATGTATGGTCAGGTTGGCCATTAACCAATTTGTGATTTTATCTTTTTTTGGTCTTTAATCAAGTATGCTCATTGACATTGATATGAAATTAATCCTCAGACACTATTACAACTAAAAAGTTTTTCTAATAATTGTCTTCTACAAGATTTAAACTTTGGTCCTCTTCCTGAAAATGTAACATACTTTCATCCAACTCTTGTTGGTAACCAATTTGTGAGTTTTCATACAAAATATTTTGTATTAGCATTACTCATAACTAAAATTTGAAGATTGTGGTGCGGGAAAATGGAAAATGTTAGTGTATACTTAATCGTGGCATCCACTAATTTGATTCTTATTTATCGCAATGCCCATTTGAAAGAAAAAAAAAAGAGAGAGACTAATTTCACATTTCTATATTCACATTTCTTGTTGTAAATTGAACCTGAAAATAAACAGCAAACCCGTAAAGTCTGAAGCGTGCGAAGCACAGCCCTCAAGGATTATTTCGGTATATACGAAAATCCCCTAGGGTACAGCAGACTCTTCCTGTTTGACAGGGATCAAAGAACTGCAAGAGAGTAGAGTAACCCAGACGAAGTGAAGGAGAAGGTGTAGAAGAAGAAGCGAAAGAGGGCGGACTAATTAGGGTAACCACACTATGTAAAATAGAATTTATAGAAGCCATTTAAAAAAAAGACATGTGGCGGTAGTAACGTTTAGAAAATAAATTTGGCCATTAAAAAGTAAATGCTAATTATCTGCTTATTAATAGCTAATTGAAACGTTAGGAAACATATTTATTTGCCCGTTATGAAAACAGACCAAGTCAAATTTGAATTATTCAAAAATCTCATTTTTCGGGTAAGCTCCAAAAATTAATTAAATATTTGACAAAAGATCTGGGCTTCATGATATCACGCGCAGGGGGGGCAAATCGAGGATTTGCACTAGCCATGAGTTTTTCAGCCCAATCTTGTGTGCGCGAGCCCACCACTTAATTTGTTTCTTACAAAGCCCAAAACACAAGTTGAAATATAAACTCTTCAAAAACTTGCTTCCAACCAATGTGGGACTTATTCTTTTGAAAAAAACACATTTCACAACAATCCCCCACAATTTCAAAAGAATATTTAAAATAAAAACAAACAATAAAAATAAAAAAAAAACAGAATCTAGGTTACATCATCAGTGTAAACGTTTTTGAATCTGGTGTCTTCTGGACTATGAACCAAACCTAGATAAATAAGACTCTAACTTACAATGTAATTGGTGAAGGTTACACTTCTATGAACCAAAACATTTTTCGTGTAAATTAGAATCTCATTTGATCACATCTACACTCTCACTTATCTCTTGTGTTAACGCCGTTTTGCACTTTTCGGCCATGTGCATGCCTGGTTGTTCATGAGTGCTCTAGAGACTATGCCATTTTCTCATAGGAGCGGCCCCACTCCACACTCATATAGGTGATTTCATCAAGTGTATACTGCACTTTATACACCACCCATAAGGGATATGAAATTCATTAAAAGCATATAGCTTATCCTCACAATAAATGCAGTCTAACACTTCTCATGCTTCTCACACCATAGGATGGGACAGACACACGTGCTAGCAGTACTAACAAGTGACTTGTTATTACCCATATGAACTTCTTTCATGGGATCTCCACTCATAAAAGTCGGGTTACCATCACTGTTAGTTTCAAATTGGCTTAAGTCCCATTTCCCTCGATGTGGTATATATTAAATTCCTTCCCAAAGGCTTAGTCAGAGGATCGGCCAAGTTCACTTCTGACTTCACATAATCAATGGATATAATTCCATCTTTCAAGAACTGCTTTATCACTTCATGTCTCAACCTAATGTGTCTGTTTTTACTTAAAGGTTTTATTACTTGCAATAGATATTGCCGCCTTGTTGTCACAATGCACGGAGACACGGAAGGGTTGGTTTTATTCCTAATGGAATATTTTCTAAGAAATTTCTCAACCACTCGGCCTCATTACTCGGTTTTCTCCGTGAGCAATAAACTCGACTCCATGGTGGATTTTGCAATTATTGTTTGTTTGGTGATCTCCAAGTCATCGCACCACCACCAAAGGTGAACACATAGCCACTAGTGGATTTAATCTCATCCGAATCCGAGATCCAATTAGCATCATCAGTATCCTTCTAATACAAATGGAAATCCACTATAAACAATACCATAGTTCATGGTACCTCTCAAATATTTCATTAGTCTAGCCAAAGCGGCCCAAAGGATCATTATTAGGATTATGTGTATATCTACTCAATCTCGCATACAAGATACGCTATGTCGTCGAGTGAAATTCATCAAATGCAGCAGACTCCCAATAATCTGGCATACCGAGACGGCAACAGGATCACCTCTCTTTTTCTTTAATTGAGTGTTAGCATCATAAGGGGTACTCACAGGTTTGACATCAAAATGTCCAAACTTCTTTAGAAGTTTCTCTACATAATGTTCTTGTGATAGTATTATACTATCACACTTCCTTATGATTTTAACACCTAGAATTACACTAGCTTCACCCATGTCTTTCATGTCAAATTTAGATTCAAGAAAACATTTTGTTTGATGCACTATGTCATGGCTAGTACCAAAAATTAGCATGTCATCCACATATAGACAAATAATCACACATTCATTATTTACTAATTTCGTATATACACATTTATCAACTTCAACAGAAGAAAAACCATCACAAATTAAAGTTTGATCAAACTTTTCATGCCACTGTTTAGGTGCTTGTTTTAGACCATATAAAGATTTGAGAAACTTACAAACTTTATTTTCTTGTCCAGGAACTACACACCCTCAAAGTTGTACCATGTAAATTTCTTCTTCTAAATCACCATTTAAAAAGGCTGTTTTAACATCCATTTGGTGAATAACCAAATTATGTATAGAGGCTAAAGCAATCAAAACTCGAATAGAAGAAATTCTAGTTACAGGAGTAAAGGTATCAAAAAAGTCAACATTTTGTTTTTGAGTAAAACCTTTTGCTACTAATCTTGCTTTATATTTCTCAATTGATCCGTCGGGGTTATATTTCCTTTTAAAAATCCATTTGCAACCAATTGGTTTTGCTCCAGGAGGTAAATCTACTAAAACCCAAGTATTACATTTTGTAATTGAATTAATTTCAGAATTAATGGCTTCTTTCCAACAATGTGCAACAGGTGAAGAAAAAGCTTCAGAAATAGTTAAAGGGTCATCATCAACAAGATATGTGTAAAAATCATTTCCAAAATAAGTTTCTTTTCTTTGTCTTTTACTTCTTCTCAAATCCTCATATGAATCATTAGATAAATTTTGTATTGAGCTTGAAATATTTTGTACTTGGAGCTTGAAATATTTTCTAATTTTAAGGGGAAAATATGTTCAAAGAATTCAAGCATTTTTTGTCTCAATTATAGACTTACAATCAAGCACATCACTTTTTAAAACTAAAAATCTATATGCAAAGACTATGATCAGCATACCCGATAAGCATAAATCAGAAGTCTTAGAGCCTATTTTCCTCTTTTTAGGTTCAGGTAACATCACTTTAGCTAAACACCCCCACACTTTTAAATATTTTAAGTTAGGCTTATAACCCTTCCATAACTCATATGGTGTTTTACCTATTTTTTTATAAGGAATTCTATTTTGTAAGTGACATACAGTTAATAAGGCTTCACCCCAAAGGTTATCAGGTGCATTAGAACTAATTAAAAGGGCATTCATCATTTCTTTTAAAGTCCTATTTTTCCTTTCAGCTACACCATTGGATTGAGGAGAGTAAGGGGGTGTGATTTCATGAATTATTCCTTCTTTTTCACAAAAGTCATTAAATAAAGTGTATTCACCACCTCTATCTGATCTAACTCTTTTAATTCTTTTATTTAATTGATTCTCTACTTCTGCTTTATATACTAGAAACATATCAAAAGCCTCATCTTTATTTCTAAGTAAATATACTTTAGTGTATCTAGAAAAATCATCAATAAAAGTTACATAATATTTTTTACCACCTCTAGTCATAGTTTGTTTTAAGTCTCCTAAATCAGAATGAATTAATTCAAGAACTTCGATTTTTCTTTCTACGATAAACATGATTTTTTAGTTATTTTTGATTCAGCACATATTTCACATTTGTTTAAGCATGTATCACTAAAACCAGAAATTAATCCAAGATATTTCATTTTCTTAATATAAACAGTACTAACATGTCCTAATCTAGCATGCCACATATCAATAGAGTCAATCATATACGCAGAAGAAGTAGCATTTTCATTAATTTTAGCAATATTGAGTACAAACAGGCCTTGATTACAATAACCCTTCCCTACAAGGACATTATTTTTTGTCATCACTATTTTGTCAGACTCAAAAGATACTTTAACCCCAACCTTTCCTAGCAAGGCCACAGAAATTAAATTCGCCTTATGCTAGGCACATGAAGCACTTCGTTGAGAGCTAAAGTCTTGCCGGATGTGAGTTTCGTAAGAACTTTTCCTTTCCCAAGAACTTCGGCGGTTCGGGAATCACCAAGATAAACTTGTTCTTCTCCATCCCCCACGTAATTGTAGGAGGTAAACATATTTCTGTTTGCACAAATATGTCCGGTAGCCCCGAGTCTACCACCCAATCATTCACATTGGCCATCAATAGAACTTGAGAAACGACCGCAAAGCAATTATATCATCTCCTTCGACCAAATTTGCGTTTGGCTTAGGAGGATTGTCATTTCTCTTCCTTCATGCATTGAGCCGCCCGATGACCTGGCTTGCCACAAACATAACAGTTTCCTCCACTATTTTTGAAAGTGGGATTATTCACTCTTGGCACATAGTTTGGTTTATTGTAATCAGTCCTTTTGTTGGTTTTATGTTCGTACCTTTTCTTATTGACTTGTACCATATTTGCCCTTGAAGCCAATGCTTTTGCCCTTGCAGCCTTGATTTCGTTTCTGTTCGTGTCCTCAATGATTATGTGGGTGATTAGATCGTGGGACAACTGTTTGTTTTTATGCTTGAGTTGTTGTTTGTAGTCCTTCCAAGTTTGCGGTAGTTTTTCAATGAGCAATCCTGCTACGAATTCATCAGTGGTGATGTTCTCACCTTCAATTCTTCTAATAGCTTGTGGTATTGGTTGATTTGAGTCTTGATATCAATTTCATCCGTCATCTCCCATCGGTAGTAGTTCCCAATGACGAACTTTTGTTTGCCAAAGATCCTCGCCAGTGTATTTGACAATCATAGACTCCCAAATTTTGTTGCTTTCCTTGTATGAAGCGGTAGACATCGAACAATTCGTTAGATAATGTGGTTAGAATTGTGTGCCTACATACCTTATTGGCATAAGTCCAATTGTCAAGTGTTTTCTGATCGCAGATGTGTCGGGCATTTGATCCGTGAGTGCAAGAGCGACGCTGCATGTCTAGAATAGAGTAGACACGCTCCCGCCATCTTTTGAAATTTTGTCCTCCGAATATTTCGATTTTGGAAACATCCGGAAGTGGTTTGGCGTATGTAATCGCGGCAACAACCGGAGGTGGGTTTGCGGGACACCATTGTCGAGCCGTTGTTGGTGAGAGAACAATGTTGTTAGTCAAGCGTTTTGTGGTTCCATAATCCTTGAGATTGTTGTAAATTGAACTCGAAAATAAACAAGAAACCCGTAAAGTCTGAAGCGTCATAAAGCTTACTCAAGGATTATTTCGGATATACGAAAATCCCTAGGGTACAACAGACTCTTCCCTTTTTGACAGGATCAAAGAACTCGCAAGAGAGTAGAGTACCTGCGAAGTGAAGGAGAAGGTGTAGAAGAAGAAGCGAGAAGGGGGCTACTAATTAGGGTAACCACACTATGTAAAATAGAATTTATAGAAGCCATTTAAAAAAAAAATCATAGGCGAGTAACGTTTAGAAAATAAATTTGGCTGTTAAAAAGTAAATGCTAATTATCTGCTTATTAATAGCTAATTGAAACGTTAGGAAACATATTTATTTGCCCGTTATGAAAACAGACCAAGTCAAATTTGAATTATTCAAAAACCTCATTTTCCGGGTAAGCTCCAAAAATTAATTAAATATTTGACAAAAGATCTGGCTTCATGATATCACGCTTAAGAAATCGGGCAAATCGAGGATTTGACTAAATGAGTTTTTCAAATCTTGTGTCTTGACACAACCCACCACTTAATTTGTTTCTTTCAAAGCCCAAAACACAAGTTGAAATATAAACTCTTCAAAAACTTGCTTCCAACTAATGTGGGACTTATTCTTTTGAAAAAAACACATTTCACAACATTTCTTATATATGAAAATATTTGGTTGAATTAGAGTTTAAGTATGTAAAAAATAAGGTAAAATTAACTGTAATTAAACTATAAAAATTGTATAAATGCTCTAAAAGTATTCAGTGAAACACTTTGAAACTCTATTTGTGCGATTCCCTCAAACAGTTCTTCACCTGGAGAATCTCGCACTGTGGTGCTATTTCCGAATCAACATCAAGAATGAGATTAGCTTGAGTGCTCGCCAATATTAAAGTCCGTAACTGAAGTTGGTTTAAAGTTCAACTCTGGCTTATAAATGCCGTTATCAAGTTAACCACCTATCCTTGCACGACAGCCTCACTCACCATGCAAAACGTCAAACCACCCTGGAATTCATTATGCCTGCGATACTATTTTGGTTACACATGTCAGATATCTTCAATTATCTTGCATGTAAGTATCATCACTTATAAATATAAATCACCAGTATTTCAAAATGGTTACGGTATCAATATCTAATACGTATGTATCAGATATTATTGGATATTTTTAACTTATATTTTTCAATTATTTTTTAAACTTTTATACTACAATGATATAATAAAAATATTTTTTTAGTAGTTTATTTGTGGTTTTTTTTACAAGAAAAATATTTTTTCATTTAAAAAATAATTTTAAAACATAAGCATCTGTTTGGACAAGATTTTATTAAAAAAGCATAATCTAAAAAAAGAAGTTTTTTGATTTTTTTAAAAGACAAGAATGAATTACTTTTTAAAGTAATCAATTATAAAAATATGCAATAAAAGAAAAGAGAAAGTAAAAAAATATTTTTAGAATTGTATCTAAACATAAAATAACTTTCACTTTTCATAAAAAATTTAAAAAATTAATTATTTATATTATCTTATAATCACTTTTTTTTAAAAACATACCCAAACGCCCCTTTTATTATGTTTACAATAATTAAAACTTATAAAATATTAATACCATATCGTATCCTATAATTTTTAAAATTTATCATATCTACATATTAGTGTGTGTCTGATCTGTATCCCGTATTTGTGAATTATCACATTCATTGCACCGAGAAGCCACAATTAGTACCGTCACAAGAATGCCATAATTTACATTCCCGCTGCTTATCTCTTTGACCTGCTTATTTCATCCTAGTTATCATTTATCAATAAGGCAACCGCTGATAAAGAGGGGGAAAAAAAGAGAGCTAACATTTACAGTTTGAAATGCAAGGCAATACCCTTTGTGTTATCTGCAACAATTAGCAGCCTGTCTCATTTACATATTGACCACATCAGTCAGTGATGCTTGTTTTTGAGCAAATGCCACACCCCTATTGGATTAATCATCTTGAAGAAGCTCATCTATCTGAACCAACTGCTCATTTGCTGATGAGAGAAAAAAGAAAGGATTCATAAACCAGGAGCCTTCAAACTGCTCAACCTGCATCTTCATATAGGGGTAAAATTCAAGAATCAAATTCATATAATGAAGAATAGTTAGAAGTTACTGCCACCCCACAAATCTGTTAGGCTCACTCCAGGATCTGATTGAAACCAATAGTCATCATCGATCTGCAAATAAATAAATAAAATAAATTACAATAACCTAATTTTTTTTCAGTTGTTGTTTTTTAATTAATCATTCAAAAAGCTTCAAGTTATACATACTTCAAAATTCGTAGGAGTGATTTCTTGAATTCCAAATGCCTCTAAGCCCAGCGAATTGAATCTCGGAGAAGTATTTTTCTGATCATCTTGACTTTCCGATAATCCCACACCCTTCATTCTGCAGTGGTCACTATTCCATGATGGATCTATTAATTTAACCTGCTTGACACTATCATCCTGAAACTTGCTGTTGTGCTTGCTTCGAGAATAAAAAGGATCAGTTATTAAAGACATAAAGACAGAAGAAAAAAAGAATCTTAAACCAATAATGTTACAGAACAGAAGTATAGAATATATAAACAAGCACAGAAAGAACAGAGTAATAAAGAGAGAAGCAACTTTTGGCTGCAATGTTACAGAATAGAAGTACCTCAAGAGGTACGCATGTATCGGTCCAGTGGCACTTCTAACAGTCATTTTGTACTGCCTTTGCCGGAAACCTAATTCCTGCTCATTTGAGTAAGAAGCCAATTAGACAGTTGTCATACCAAACAAATTTAACATCCATATCAGTATAACCCACCTCGTCAGGATCAGGGACCTCAATGAAACTAGCTTTTGGAGCCGTGATTGCAACAACTTCTTGCTTCTGTGAAAATAATTTTTTTTTTTTTAAAAAGTGTTCATAATGAATAAACTATAGTTATAAAATTTTCAATATTTAGAGAAAATTGACCTGGAAGCATGGAAGGCTAAGAATATCTTCCCCGGTCAAAAAGAGGTACCTAATGATCAAGCAAGCTCACTGTCAGGTAAAGAAATAGTAAGAAATAGCAACTCAAATATAAGAGAAGTTGTAAGAAGTTCATACTTTTGCGAGTTTTCTCTTTCCTCCAGGTTTCTTAAAAGCTCTTGGTTTTTCCTGAGAAATTAACATGATAATTGTTTAGAAAAACAGATAAGACAACTATCAGAAAAATTTTCAAAAACAATATTAGTCACAAACCTTATACAATCCTCAAGTTCGCATTCATCAGCATATAGACTTTCAACTTCAGCCTGTAATGAATCACATTGTTGTCAGAGCTTTGTTGACCAAATCATTTGCATACCGCAGTATATTATTTCATAAAAGATGGAGCTTAAATCCTACAAGCAATATTCATTTTAAATTAAATAAAAGTGATGATCAATTCCATCAGTCCAAAGCTCAAGCGGAAGCATGCTGTAATCTATCCTGCCCAACTGCACAGGTATATATAATCTAAGGTAGAAGCAGCAAGACAACTTTATTCTCTACAACAATCTGCAGTTTATAACTGGTCCATATTTAAATAGTACCATAATTCATAAGTCACGATATTATGTGGCATTTATATTTTGCCTCACCCAAGAACCTAAATTAAAAAGCATAATATCATATATTGTTCTGTAAGAGACACTCAAGCTATTCAGAAACATGTCAATCTTAAGGTTTCTGCAGAACACAGATATCCATGCAAATAAGTGACCATCTTAGATGCCTATGAGGGCCTTTTTTTTACTTCAAGAAGAATGCCTCAAGTAGCTCAAGTTGCACCTCACAAATCCGGTCATCTGAAAAACTAAGTGTAGATGTTTACAATCCAAAGCAATCATGCAAACTGTATAACAGAAGGAATTATAGAAGACATCCAAAAACCTTTAGCCTAGTAACTTGATCATCCAGATCTCGTTGCCCGAGTCCATCATATGCCCTGTTCATAAGGCCCATTGTGTTTCATCATATCATATATATGATAAAAAGCAACAAAGTAAAAACAAAAGATCAGATATTTACTTCCACCGTATACGGTTCTTTGAAGTTTTCTCTATCAATCCTATTCCTTCAAGAACATTTGTAATGTCATAAATCCTCCTTTTTTGGACCTGCCAAAATTAATGTTAGGTGTACTATATAACAATAAAAAAAATGGAAGGAAGTAGAAATATACTATACTAATAGCAGAAGTAGGAACATTTAAATTAATACGACCAGAGGAAAGCTCAAAACATGCGCTGCCAAAAGGAGCAATGTATGTAAACAATGAAAGACATTTTCTATACCTGCAAGATCTCAGCGGTTTTATTTAGATCCAGGGTACCATCCTTAGCCTCCTGGATCAAGCTGACAAATTTCTTGGTTAACAATCCTGCCAACGGTACATAATATAATAGTCCATTATAAAAAGAGCCACATCAATGAAGACACCTACTTAAAAGACCATCATGGAGGAATACAGAACTGCTAGTGCAAGTATAAAGTGGATCTGAGGAGAAAAGATTACTTGAATGAGGACATACCTAAGGAACTGTCATAACGACAGTTGTTAACTGCAGTCAAATTAGGAGATTCTGATAGGTAAAATTCACCCAACATAAAATTCAAGCAAAAATTAAAAATAAAGTGAGATATTGATATAGAAATCAAAGCTCAGTTTGACAGAATCATAGTCTAAAAGGCTGTTACCGGTATTTGATCTTTGAGTCCCAGATTTTGCATTTCTTGAAACTTTCGATTTAATTTGATGCTTTCCTCTTATGTCAGGCTCAGTTTGAAGTGGAGGAGGATTAACTGTTTTGCTCAGACTAGGAGCTACTTCGATATTACGTGACTGAGACTTGAAATTATTGATTTCATATCTTTGACTCAACTGCATAGATAGTTGAATGTGAACATTTAAAATGTGAGAAAGTGCATTATAAGGACTAATATTTACTGGATACTTATTCTACAAAATATATTTCTAATATTTAAACCTTAAGGTAAAGCAAACATAAGGGTCACTTGAGCCGAAAAAAAATGCAAATATAAGTCATGGTGTGTATTTAGATTAACTTATTTTGTGTTTGAAACAACTTATAATGAAAATCTTAGAGAGCTTTTGAAGGAGAAAAAAAAAACGATTTTTCCCTAAAAAAAAATCAAAACCAAACATGCACATAGTCTAAAGAGCCAATTTCAATACGTATGAAGACCAACAAAAGGTCAAGGTCAATAAACAAGGGCATTGCATGCAAACACAGAAAGGAAACCAAGAAGAAATTAGTGAATTTCCTTAAATTATTGGTTTTCACCTGCAATAAGCCTAAAACAGTTCTAACGCGCTGCAAGAATGAATTATCATCCACCTCAAATTCTGTGCAATGGAGACCATGTCCAAACTTGAATGCGCGTGCCCTACCCCTAATAAACTCTCCAAGTTCAATTCCCTATTTGTAATTAATTTGTCTATAATTAAAAATAATAATTAGAGCAGAACAGATTACACTTGATATATACCACTTAGAAGATGTTTATTATCAAGAATAAATCAACAACTGTAACTGACTAACTGCAGTGTACACGAACGGACCAAAGTATATATTTGTTTCGAAACAAAACGGAATTTGGGGGCGGGGGGTTATGATCGGATTGTGTTATTGGAATCTAGGGGGGAAAACATGATCCAATTATGTCATTCAAATAACAAAAGCATTCGGTGATAAATAAATAGAGGTAAAAACGTTTGAATACGAGCGGTGCGACTAAAAGAATGAAAAAGGAGAAATATGAAAGAAGGAAGAGAACAAGAAAATATATAGAGAGAAGGAAGAAGGAGTACTCACGGATAAATTAGGAAAAGCAGAATAGGAATGAGGGGTGTGAAGGTGAGAAAGAGAAAGAGAAAGAGAATGGGGTTGCAATAGCTCAAATTTGAATTGAGATAGCTCATGCGGACGGCTTTGAATTTGATCCTCACCCGAAGTCGACATGACATCAGATGAGTGAGTGTTTGAAAAGCCACCAACACTAAAATACAACAGAGAGAGAGAGAGAGAGAGGGTTTTAGCGCCTAGTAAATGCTATTGGGTTGGGAATGGGAAACAGAGAGAGGGGTGAGGCGGCAGTGAGAGCGTAATAGATATAGGTAGCAAGAAAGAATCGTGATGAGATTGAGATTGAGAGAGAGAGAGAGAGGCCGTCATTCGAAGCGAAGCGGTGAGTTAGAGTTCGAATACGCACGCCACCCGCCCTTTTGTTTTTGTTTGCCTCCGCCACTCCGACTGTGTTTGTCACTCCTCCCTTGTTCTATCCCCACTCCCATGTGGACCTCACTCTTGCCCTTCTATTTATGGGCTTCCTTTCCAGTCCACACCTCTCTAACTCTAAATTGATGGCTTAGCTTCCACATGTTCCTCCCGCCCCCAATCTATTAACAGGCTTAGCCCACTAACCTTAAAGTTTAAAATAACAAAACTACATGTACCCAAAATAATAATAATAATAAATAAAATAGCAAAACTACTAGTATTAATAAAGAGAACATGATGAAATAGTTTTCGGATTTTATGTTTTACAATATAAATTTTAAAAATATTTATTTTCATTTTTGTTTGTAAAATCAATCAAATATATGACATTATGAACATTATTAAATAATTAAATCATTTTAAATAACTTTTAAGTGTTTTCTGTAAAAAAAATTAATTCGGTCCAATAATTCCTTCTCCCTAGTCCCTAGAATTGGGTAAATAAGCTGCAGCCTGTGAACCAACTCATTCAATTCACAACTTATATGGATTAAAACTAAGTATTTTGCAATTTCATTTAAATGCCAAGTTTACGAGCTTGTTCATTTAACTTGCAAGTTTAAATAGGTTATGGCAGGCTAACCCAATAAACATGTATTTGAAAACATATTTTTTTAATTTTTTTTGTCAACTAGCTCTCTTGCTCAATAATAATAAAAATAACTACGACATCAAAATGACTCAAATGATCCATATGACACAAAAAGATCCAAAACTCTAAATAAAAAAAATAAAAGAAAAAAGAAAAAAATAATGAATTAGCAGGCCAGCCCGCAAAACAGCAAACTGAAGTGGTCCAATCCATTGCAAGTCAAGTGAGTGCAAACAAGTTTAACCCATTCACCCACCTCTACTTCCCCATCACCGATTCCAGTAAAGTCTTTCCAAGCCAAACATTGCAAATTAATGAGAATTTTACTTTTCATGATTTTTCTTTCGACAAATTTGTATTGAATACATAAAAGATAATAAGCAAACTCCCTTAGTACCCTTACTACTTACTTGCCCATACATTTTTCTTATACTTTTTTCTCGTAATTTCTTCACTTTCAGTTTGTCACTTTTTTATTTGGATTTATATATAGTTAGTGTAAATTTTTTTTTACACTACCAACTAAATATATATTATTATATTATTAAAAATATTTAACTTTTACAATGATTGCTTTAAAAGTCACACACATAATAATATATAATTAATTAATAGTATGAAAAATGTTATAATACAGTGTATCAAAATTAAACTATTTTTATTTATTGATTTCTTTTATTTGTAACACATTTAATGTGCTTTATATTTAATATAAAAGTGCATGATATTAAAATATAAAAGTGATACCAGACTGAAATAACCATGAGTGAATAATGAAAACTGCATATGTAACTTTTGTTTTATATAAAACTTGATGCTGTTTAATCTTTATTTTACTTTAAAAATTACACATAAAATTGGGCGACATTTAGAATATTCTTAACAAGAATTTAAGCATTAGTGCTTTAATAAAATTACCCATTATAGCAGGTAAACAAACTTTTGACTCTATTTTTTTTAATGTAAGTTTTGTATAATTACAAAATTAACTCTTAATTTATTATCATTATCTCTCTTCAGTACTTTCTATCTCTACAACAAAATAACTTTATCTCTTTAGCACCATCGTTTTTTTCACACTCTTTTGACTTTGTTGCAAATCTTTGCAGTTCCTGCAAAACAAAAGTCTTTTTTCTTTTTTTTTTCCTTAAACTTGCTTTCTTTGAATTTTTCCTCTTTATTTTTGTTGATAACTACAAATACAAATTGCTAATAAATAAAATCAGTAATGGAAGAACAAGGAGTTATAGCAAATGAAGTAAATTTGATAAACTTGGAGGATGGAAACAACGGAGAAGGTTATGAAGTAGAGACGACAGAATAGATTACGGAGGAAGGGGTTTATGCAAAACAAAAGTTTTTTTTTCTTTTTTCTTTAAACTTGCTTTCTTTGAATTTTTCTTCTTTATCTTTTATTGATCGCTACAAATACAAATTGTCGATAAATAAAATTAGTAATGGAAGAACAAGAAGTTGCAGCAAATGAAATAAATTTGATAAATTGGGAGCAAGGAGACAACGGAAAAGGCTATGAAGCAGAGACGACAAAAAAAGAAAAAGAGAAAAAAATGAGAGAGAAAGATAAGAGAAAAAAAAAAGAGAATAAAAAAATATATATACTATGAAAGTAACCTATCACATAAGTTATTTGTAACATTTTTTTGTCATTGATCATTTTTGTAGTATTTATGTAATAAAATTTACGGTGATAATAAAGCATTGATGCTACAAAAATTATTTAAGAACATTTAAAACATTACCATAAAATTAAAGGAAATAGAGGTTCTGTTTTCCTAGCTGCCTAATCATTGATCGAATTAGTTTGCTAAAATTGAATGTATATTTTATGCAGAAGTGATCTCATCAAGTCATCGTATTCTGACGAGTAGTTTTAGAGGAAACAAGTACAAGACACCATCATAATGCCTTACGAATCAATATGATTCCCTCAAACCTTCACTCGAATGATAAAATTCGTCAGACAGAATGCTGAATGATTCTCATTATCATCATCACGTTTTACATCCCTCCAAGTTTACCGATCATAGCATAGGAGATAGATTAGGGGTACGAAATGCATCTATAACTCTTTAACTTTTCTAGCCCAACTAGTCTATATATGTTCACAGGTTAATTTGCTTTGACTGACACTTTATTATTTTTAAGCCGTTTTGTTTGGACCGCTATACGTGTAAAAATGTGGATATTAACTTCCAATGAAGAATGTCAATCATTATAATCTTGGCTTCTAATCTACTGTCTAATTACTAAATAATCATCTTATTGTAAATCATATTAATTGATTACTTACTTCAACATAAACAGAGAACAAAGAGAATTTTAGGATGTGGTCAGCGACGTACGAGCCAATACTTACAGTGATCACTTGGCTTCTTTTAGGAAGAAATATAGATTACCTCGAGTGCCTGAGCTTTCTCGTATTAAATCAAGCTTGTGCATATGAAAGTTGTAAATGTTCGAGTGCTTCAAATAGTGGGTCCATAACCATTCAAATATCATTATTTTGTAAGAGGATTATAAATATTCTCTTATTAGATTTTAGAAGACAGTTATTGAATATTAATTATTAAATTTAGTAAATTATATTCTTTACTTTGAAATCGATTCTCTTAGCACCTAGTGCCTTTGAAACTCTAATGGTTCTTTGTTCTTTTGTCCATTAGTTCTACATCAATTTGATATTAGAATCTTATTGATCTCACGCTTTGAGTTGTTTGAAAGCAAAAAATTTCACAGCCAAAGTTGTTTCGTTGCTTACGTCTAGGGGTGAAAATAGGTTAAATCATCTGTCAGGACCTATGACCTAGACTGATTGACCTGTTTACTAAATAAGTTAAGTTAAAACATTTTTAAAAGCTCGTTTAACTAAAAATGACAAGCCTCAGGTTATTTAATAGGCCTTTTAGGCCTAGAAAGTTAGCATGACCTGTTTAATTATATAAAATATAATATATATAATAATAATTATTATTATTATTAATTTATTATAATATATTAATATATTTTTTAAATAAATTTTAATAAAAATCAATAACTAAAACGTAAATTAGTATTAGAATGGAAATATCATATATTATAATTGTATTATAACTTAACACTCATCTCTTACTTTTATAAATACTTATCACTTTTTTACTTTAATCTTTGGTTAATATGAAATTTAGAGATATACTATTATAGCCATGCGTAGCAAGCAAATTTGTAAAAGTATTCACCTCCTTCAACACGTCTAAAACTAACATTCAATTTATAACACATAATACTGTTACAAGAATTGACCGTATATAAAGCATCTAATTTCTTCTATGTAGCAAACCAATTTAACAATAGCATGATCAACATGATTTGCACTTACTAAAAAACCCTCAAAACCTGTTAATAAAAACTATCGTTGTCATCTGTCAAGTAAATATGCTGCAAGGTTTCTTCATTTCTCATTCTCAGAGTATTATAGTAAACCAAGCTTTTTTTTTTTTTTTTAAAAAGCTAACAATAGAACCATGTTAATGTGTACATCCTTTCTAATGCAATTATAACATGTTAAAATTTGCAGATATAAGCGCGAGGAAATCAAAATTCAAGCATAGGAAAGTCAAAAAAAGGCAAAATTAGAAGCAGAAATGAGAAGAATTGAGGTACTTATTCTTTTGCTTAGTCCATATTCATTGCAAACAAAGTTCTTACATATTTTAAAGCCCAGTTGTGGTTTCAGGTGCAATGGTTATGTTAATGGATGTTTGATAAGATTAAAAAAAATGAACATATCATCAAGTTTGTTATGACCTAATAAATACTTGAAGTAAAAGTCTATGCTACATATCAATGTTTACTTTGCCATTGATTTAAAGTTCATACATTATAGGCCAAAGTTGAACAAATGAGAGCCCAGGCTCATGCAAAGACGGTAAAAAAATTGTTATGATGAGGCAGAGATCAAAAGAGAAACATGCAGCAGCTGAAGCTAGAAGAAATTGAGAAGCAAGAAAAACTGCAGCAAAAGCAAAATACATACGCCAAACAGGACGAATTCCTTCTTCCAATTATTTTTTTTTGTGGTTGACTGTGATATACCTTAATCAATGACACTACAGTTACACCAAGATTACTTCTGTTTCGGTCATTCATCGGGTGACTCAGCTTCATATGAAACTCTACCAATTTCTTCATCAACTTTAGGTATTGCAGTATAGTATATTGTCAACAATCGCAGTAAGTTCTCGATTACATTGGCATGAGGTTCTTTGACCCAATTTCCATTACATCGAGGAAATCAATTAGAAGAAATTGAGCCAATTTGTCCCAAATCCCAATCACCCTTAGTAGACACGAACTCCCTAACCATTATGTGCAACATATCATCAGAAAGGAGGAACAATGGCATGTATTCAAAGAGGCGAATACTAGTACAAATTTGCTTGCTAAGTATGCCACAGTGGTATATATCTAAGTCTCACATTCACAAAAAATTAGAACAAAAAAATGGTGAGCATCTATAGATGTAGGGGGTGAATATTAAGTTATACATTTATTGACCGATTTAAAGGCCTAAGCTCGTTGACCTATTTAAAGGCTTAGACTTATTAGTCTATGTAAAGGCCTGTTGACCTATTTAAAGATAAATTTGTTAGCTTATTTAAAGGTTTGTCAGCTTATTTAAAAACTTTATTGCAGGCCTTTAAATAGGCTTTTAGACTAGGTCAGACTAGGCTTTTAAAAATGTCAAATTAGACCTTAAAAATTGATCTATTTCAAGCTCATAGGTCAGACTCATGCTTTATAATTAAAATACAGGTCAGACCTGTTTAAGATAAAACCTGACCTGACTTATTTTCACCCCTGCTTACCCTTAACTAGATCTCTGTCAAAAACCCATAGAATATGTGTTTCCTTTGCTGATAAACACACAACTGTACAGACGTCTTCAGAATGCTGTCATTCGAACCTCATTTTAAACCAGGACCACCACTATCAGAACTAGAAGCCTCTAATTTGTCAGCCACCAAAATTCTACCGCTAAAGGATGTTGCACGTGTCCCTATGCATCGCTTGAAGTTCTTGCGTGTGGTCATCACTCACTCACAGGCCGCCTTAGCCTCCTCTTTTGGAGGATTACCAATTTTTTACCTCTCTAGCGGAGAGTCCTCTTAGAGGAGGAGAATGATATATAATAGATTAAGATTATTTATTATTTTGAGAATTTTAGATTTTATAGATAATTATGTTACTTAGAAATTTTATCTTTTCATATTTTGAATTTTATTTATTTTATAATCTATAATTATAATTTTAGTTTTAAAGGGATTTTATCAAATCTCTAATCTTATCTTTAACTAGGGTTTTGTTCCTGATCAATGCACAGGATAAATTAAAAATGTTAAAATAAATAAGAAAAATATACTTAGTTTAGAAATATGACATTTCGAATGATTTAGATAAATTTAATTAAGTTATAATTAGTGGAATATATAATAGGACTCACTCAAAATCATTTTTTTTCATTAATCGACTCTTCCAGTGCTATGATAACCGGGTTATGTAGTTTTTCTCAATAAATATTTTTTTATATGACCTCCCAGTAAATAATTAGCTTATACGATTTAAGATAATGTTAATTTTTGATTTTATAATTTTTTTCTTTTAATATTAATTTGTATGTATTTATTCATTTAGATGTTTTATCAAGTTATTATTAAGAGTATAATAAGTTGGTCTCTAATGTCAAATTATACTAATAAAATAATCTTATATGGATATATATTACAATAGCAAATAAAAAAAAGCCTAATAAAAATTGAAATAGTAAATATCAATATAATCAAATGATATTCAATGCATTAAAAAATCTTAGTATTTTATAACCTATACATTTAATTTACATAATTTAAGTAGATTAAATAAAATAACATATTAATTAAATCAATCAAATGACATATGACTTTTTAAGTTTTTTAATCTTGTTCTCTTTCATAAATTCAATTTATTTCAATACGACATACAACTATAGTTTGCTCATTATATATGATACATCAATGATCCCATTGAAGTTAATTTCTTTCATTATTTATCCATAAAAATTATCTCAAATCCTACAAACAATTACTCAAAACATCAATGAAACTTTAATATTTTATGATACGAGTTTTCAATTGCATTTAAACAATCTTACTAAATAAACTTTATTATAAATCTGAATTTTTTAATTGATTTTATCATGTCTTCTTGTAAAATTTTTATTTCATATATGTAAATATTAATATATTTTTATTTAAAATTTTCAATGCTAGGAAATATAAATATAAAATATTTAAATATTATATATATTATATATATGAATGAAAAATTTTAGAAAACACTTAATAATTTCTTAATTTCATCATAATAAATTACATTTAGTTAATTTTAGTATATTTTCATGCAAAATTTTCATTCACGTGTGATGTATATATTGAAGTTTACTAAATAATATAGAATAAATATAGAAATTTAAAAATATAATTAATTAATTTGAGGTGACAATACATATATAGTAAAGATGATATCGATACTTACGAAAATTTTAGAATTTTAAGATTAATCACTAATAAAAACAATTAATAACATAGTCAACTAAAGATATGTAAAAAAATTAATTTTTTAAATATAAATATGAATTAATATTCAAATGTATATATGTCAAGGTAATTAATATGTAATTATAAATTTTTATATTTATATGTATAAGTAATAAATTTAATTTAAACCTGACGATATATATAAATAAGAAATTAATATGAAAAAAATTCTAACTTTTAAAATTTAAAGATGTGTAAAAAATTAAATTTTTTGAATATAAATATGAATTAATATGCAAATGTATATATGTCAAAATAATTAATATGTAATTATAAATTTTTATATTTATATGTGTAAGTAATAAATTTAATTTAGACTGACAAATATATGTATACATTCCTTTTAAATTCTAACATAGATGTCACATAATAGTTATTGAGGTTATTGAGATCATGCATTTGTCACATAATAAATTTTTAAACATATTATTATATGTTAAAATGATACATGTCAAAATATAAATACATACACATTCTCTTTATATATTATATAATAATTAATTGTAGTTAATT
Organism: Ormosia semicastrata; assembly: GCA_029884595.1. Classification (NCBI taxonomy): domain Eukaryota; kingdom Viridiplantae; phylum Streptophyta; class Magnoliopsida; order Fabales; family Fabaceae; genus Ormosia; species Ormosia semicastrata. The sequence continues at coordinate 5,465,903 of JAQQTO010000046.1, read as the reverse complement.
TATATTTAATTTATTTTATAAAAAGGTTATAAATATTTCCTATTAAATTTTAGAAGACAATTATTAAATACTAATAATTGAATTTGATTAATTATATTTTCTACTTTAAAACCAAATCTTTTAACACTAAGTATCTTTGTAACACTGATAAATCTTTCACCATTTATCTATTGGTCCTACATCATGCACTCACAGCAAGACAATCTGATCCCCGTGCATTAATTAATGGAATAAATTTGGTTTTTTTCATTCATGACGGACAGTTGATAAATAGATTAATAAAATTTGGAAACAAAAATAAAAAGAGACAACTAATCAATATTATTGAATTAGTATTTTTGGAGAATAAGTAACGATATATCCTTCTAATAATAAATCCTCTTAGATCCTCTAATTACTTAAAACAGTAATTACTAAATAAAAAATAAAAATTATTTAATGTTTAAAAAATTTATAAACATTTAATACTTTATTTTTAAGTAATTAAGATATTTATTAAAAAAATGATTTGGAGAATAATATATAGAATTATTCATATCACAAATGACTCGAATAAAAGAGATGACATAGGAATAAATTGTGGCTATTAACTTGAGACACGCGTATATGTATCTCAATTTACGAGTATAATTATGTTGACTCCATTCTCAATTTCCGGTTGCAAAATGTTTTGGATTGTAACAAATATAATATAAAATTACAGATATTATTTTATTTTTTTATCATCATCTACGGGCGATTCAATGGTGAGCATATTCCAGCATTATCCACGTTATTTTTACAAATCTCATTGTGAAAGCAGAAAATTTTGCAGGAAATATATATAAAGGAAATTCTAGAAAGAGGAATTAGGCCAACATCATTTGCTTTAACGTTGGACATGTTAGATGGGTTCCACATATGTTACAAATGCTTAATGTTGGCGATCAGTCAAGGTTTTATATAAGGGGCAAAGTGCATCGTTCATCATTCGCCTTCTCTTTTAATAATCTTAGCCACTAAACTTGAAATGATCAATTTTTTTTTCCTTTTTTGGTGAATTTGAAACGATCAAAATTTTAGCTCTATCCAAAAGCGGCCGATTCTGCCACGGATTAAACAGAGTAATGTTGCCACTGATTATAATTTGTTTAACGTATTAATTAAACGTAATCAAGAAACCTTAGCAAACAAATTAAACCAGTTTGGGAGACGACAGGAGAAGAGCATGCCCATGATTTGGGCACATGGGACTTACTTGTACAACATCTCTTTTGGCCTTTCAAAAGGTGACGATTTGAAATCAATTAAAATTAGAAATAATTTAATTTGAATTAATTTGATTTGATTTAAAAATTAAAATTTGTGTTTAAAGTTTATTAAAAAAATAGAATTTAAATTGATTTAGAAATTAAATTATTTATTTAAAACTTATTAAAATGAGAATTGAGTTAATTTTATTATTTTATATTTTTATTTTTATAAGAGATAGTTAAAAGTAGTTATTAATAGTAAAATAATTTATTTATTTCAAAACAAATCAAATCATACTAAATTTTATTAAATTTGATAGAATTTTTAAAATAAAAAGAATAAAATCCATGAAAATTTTAAAAATTAAATCATTTCTTATTTTTAAACATTCTAAACATAAAATTTAATTAAATGTAATTTACAAATCAAAATATTTTCATTTTTTACATTCTAAATACACTCAATTGAAATAATAATCTTAACCTTTGAAATGCTCACCATTTTTATTTAGGATAGGATCCTCTCCTCTTCTCTTGTTACTTAATAAATGAAAGTTAAGAAGGTAAAAAAAAAAAATCAAACAATTTAGAAAAGGATATAAGTAGCAAGACTTCTCTTATTTTTTTAGAACAGAAAAAGATCCCTATCCTTTTATTTATATATACCCTCCAGAAACCAAACGACACCCATCATAGCATTACACTTCCCGGGGGGCGTCAAAGGCAGAAAGAAAAAATGCGCAAGCACAACCCACAAAGAGGAACAGAGAGCTTTGTTCTCATAAAAGTTGAAGAAGCCTTTGACCAAATCCCTCAACCTCGGCCCAAGTTGAACGTGAACCTCTCGAAGCTCTTTCACCGCTTCCGCAAGATCTTCATGCGCCTCGTATTATCGGTGCCTTCTCGTCGATCATCGGATTCAAGGCACAGAGACTCTAATCGGTTTGAACCGCCGAAGACGTCATGCAGCTCTTATTACTCTTCTTACTCGCATTACAATGAGGCCATTGCTGACTGCATTGAGTTCTTCAATAAGTCAGCACAAGATGGCATTTTGGATGGAAGAAAATCTGATGTTGTCTGAGCCTCACGAAAGCGCTCTTCTATTCCAAACTATAGTTGCCATGTATATGGTTCATTTCATTACTTCTATATATTACTTCTCTTCTATATGGTTCTCTTCTGAGCGCATGATTGAATGTATATGGGAGCATTGCATAATTAAGCTTCTTCAATTCATTGCCTATTTTTATATTTTCTTTTTCAAATATGCTAGCTTCAACCATGAAAATGATGGTACAATCAAGTCCCCTCTCTGTTAACGAAATAACAAAAAGAAAGTTAACTTGTGGTTCGATGGTTATAAATTTATTAATATTTTATTTTTCAATCCAACAACATATATGATTATAAATAAAAGTGTTACACTTTTATTATATGGGTATAATTGATAATTTCATAAAATGAAGTTATTTTAGGTTTTAATTGAATAAAAAAGTGTTTGCTAAATCTAAAATTCTCCTTAATTTATAAAAAGTCGTGCTTATTTTTATACATTTTGATTATTCTTGGTTAATAACCAATTTCATTATGCTTAAGTGCATTTCATGAAATTAATTGATCCCTTTTGACACTTTATTTTAAATCTCATGAAATGATGCAAATTTGTAGGTTTTAATGAGAAGGAGGAATTGAGGAATGAGTTATGAAGAAAGAAAAGGGAAATCAAGCACGAAGGGAGCCAACAAGACCGAATATGTACATAGAAACTTACGTAAGTGCGTGGAAGAGTTGAATCCAAAATGCACCTCAAGAAGGCAGAGAAGCTTACATCTCTACGTAGGAATTCTACATATGTGCGTGACAAGAAAATTGAAAAGTGCATAAGGACTAGAGGAGTCCATGTATAGATGTAGAAATCTACGTACTACATATATGCGTAGCAAGGCAGTTGAGAAATGTACAAGGACTAGAGACTTCTACACAAATACGTGGAAGTTTTACATCTATAAGTGAGGGGATTGTAACTAATAATTGTATAAAATCAGAGACTTCTACGCACATACGTAAGTTTTTTACGTTGATGTGTGACTCTACATAACTTTCATATGACTGCACTTTAAATAAATAGATTGAGACATTTTTGGTACTTTTCACACTTCTAAACTTGGTTTCTCTCTCTTCTTCCTATTCTCTCTATTCTTCAACCATTTTTTGGAGATTTTGAAACTTCAACCCAAGGATTTAAATGAAGATTGCCATCTTTATCATGGAGATTTCTCTTACTTTTTCTCTCTTTGTTTTTCCGCGTGTTTTCTTCCATGACTAGCTAAATTCTTTCATACTGAGGAGAGATGTAGCTTGATCCAAACTTGATGTAATTGAATTTTAATGTTAATCTAAGTTTGTTTCTTCGTAATTGAGTTTTAATCTTATCTAATGTTTCTATGTCTTGATCACTCATAAATTGATTTATTGGATATTGTGTGAATTGGGAAAATCCCTTTTTACTATTTGCTTCTATAACATCTACCATTTGCTTCTTTGTTATTTTCATGTAATTTATACGTTTCTCCTTTGAATTGAAAGTTTAGATAGTAATACAACTTATGAAATTAGTAATTGATAATATAATCTCTTTGGATGATACTCTCTTACTCTCTGTATTATTTTTGGTACTTGATATACTTGTCAAATTTGCAACAACAATGCTATGAGAATATTAGCTAAAACCGTCATACCTTCGGTGGACGATCACGTTAGAAAAATTGTGGAGAGGAGAAACGTATTGAAAAACGATTTCAAACTTAAGTTGAGTATTAATAAATTTATTTTTCCATTATATATAATCACGTCATTGACTCATAATTTGTATATCTGTGATAAAGCGAGTATCATTAGTTATAATTTAGTTCTTCGCGGCATTGATAATTATCAAGGGCACATGCGGTTTTTCCAATTTATATATATTAAGCATGAGTTTTGCTCTCAACTTAATATGAAGTGGAATAAGAATCACAATATTGATTGTGTGGGGCTTATGCGTCATGCGTGTAAATAAAAAGGAGTTTGGAATTTTAATTATGGTGCTTTATTACACGAATCATACTCAATATGCATCCAAACTGCTAGTCCGCCTAGTCTCATCTCAATTTAGCTCAATTTACGGGCTACTTATCATTGTCTGATACAGAGGACATGAAAACATATTTGTTGAAATTGAAAAAGAAAATGTAACTTTTTAACAAAATGCGGTTGGCAATTATTCTGGTAATGTATTTGTAAGCCGAAAATATGGTACTTTCAAGGATTCAAATTGGCTCATGGAACTTCTTGGCTTCCCTTTTTTTTCCTTGAAAAAATGCCTCCAATCAGTGGAATCAATGACTTCTTCTTCTTCTTCCTGAGAGAAGGGTGCCTTTCTAACTTTTCAACCCCTTGTGGTAGCATAACATGAGATACAGAGGGCGGATTCGCGAATGTCACGTACCTTTTCTTTTGGAACTCCATCTTTTCTTCATCGAATCTGGAACTCTTGATTTCAAACGTGGTTAAATTCTCAACAAACTTGACATCTTCAATCTCTGATTCCACTGGATGTTTCTCGGTTTCCCGTTGCTTCAGTTGTTGGAGCTCTTGCTTTGTACGTTCAAGCTCTTCCTGCAGAGAAGACAGGCAATGCGCCATTAACATGCTTTCCTCCCTAGCCCTCTGCAGGTTCTCTCGCGTCTCCTCTAGCTCAGCTGCAACCTCTCCAATCCTCGAAGACTCAAGTCCATTTTCATTTGCTCCACTGTGTATCTATATATACGTACACATGTACAACAAGCAATTAACCTAACAAATTTCTATGCATACATATACATTAGATTATTTAATTATTATTTATAACAAAAAGTATAAAATTTACACCACAAAATGTTTGGAGTTTGGTGCAAATAATATTGTTATTTTGATCCATATGAAAGCTTAAGATACACAATGAATAGAGTATAATTAAGGTATTGTAAGTACAAAAGTAATATATAAAAAGCTTATATTAATATGTTTTCACTGCCTTTATTCCTTAACACGATAAAGAAAGCAAAACACACAAATACAAGCAAGCACATGACACAGTCTGCAACTTGATAACCATTTGTAGTTTGCACCCTGTTGCAAGCAAGCATAAGATTGGAACATTTTATTGACCGATGAACTTTCAAGAAAAATGTTCTGAATTCCTCGTCCATGAATTTTAGGGACAAAGATATAGACAGTCAAAATCTCCTATTGGATTTGCACCAAAAAAAACCATATACCAAGAGAGTAATTATTAATTAGTTATAATTTATTATAGATATTTAAATCATTATTTGATATCTAAAAGATTATAAGATCCATGATATAAATACACATATCATTAAAATTATGTTTACACATGTTAAATAATAATTTAAATAATTAAAAAATAACGTAATAAATTGTACCAATTTAAGAATTTCTCTTATGAGATAGTAACTCTGATTTTTTAGTTTTGACTCTATGCTACGGCAATAGAAATTTAGGTATATTCTAGACTACAGTCTGAGATGGACCTGAGTTTTAATTAAACCACAGTTTAAAGGTTATTATTAATTTAGAAATTTAATAAGGCTCATACGATTGATGACTACGGGTCGCTGGAAAACCAAATAAATGAAAGCAGTGTTGTACAAATATACTAATTGAGCTGTTAGATTAATTGGTCATATATATAATTGAAGTAACCAATGAATAGAACCTGTTTGAGCTTGCTTGCATTTGCATAGACCTCCCCAGCTAGAACTTTCTCACCGAATAATGAGACAGCCTCTTTGACGGACCGGAAAGGCGCCCTTGTGTCTATCTCTGCCTTTCTGACCAGCATGACACCATCTTCCTTATTCATGTTTATGTTCCTTTCACTCTCAGAGACAAACGGAAAGAAAATGGTGTAGTTTCAAAGGGATGAAATTGGAAACAACAAACAAGTATGCCTTTTTTTTTTGGCAAGTGAATGTGTGTGTGAGAGAGTAACAGAGGCTGAGGCAGAAAGAGATCAGAGCAATGAGATTGGTTACTTGGTTACAAGTAATTACTGGGATTGGTTATATCATATGAGGAGTGGAAGCTTCGTTTCTTCGCGTCCACTTCACTAGAATTCTGTTATGTTTGAGGGCGAAGGCGGTGGGTGGATGCTCCTGTGTCTTAGTCCTATAGGTGTTGGACCTAAATGGCCCGTAGGTTTTATATATTTAGCAAATCTGAAGAGAAGGACTCTTCACCTATTGCCAAGTTCAAGAGCCCTACAGATCTTTTGTTTCCCCACAAGGACTTGTCTTGGAGAAGCATTTGAAAAGGGGGAAGCTCAAAGTAGAATTTTTTTATTCCCTTGCTCGCAAGATTGAATATACACTGTTGTTGGATTGCGAATTTACCAAGTAATCTATCCCGCCTTTATGCTTAGTAATGTTGGGTGTGTCCTGTCTTGGCAAGGCTCAGGTGGATCCAATCATAGTGCTTATTGATAAGTTTAAATAAAAAAGAATTGTGCCTAAACTAATAGGTATAATTTTTGACTTAATGGTAAAAGTTTAATCCAACAAATAATATTATAGTTAAGATTATGAGTTCCTAGATGCTAGGAGGGAAATTGTTGATTGTAGATTAACATCATACTTTGTCAAGGTCCAAGTACAATAAGATTCAAATCGAATCGTGATACTTGTTGATAAATTTGAGTAAAAATAGTTGCACCTTAACTAATATATATAGTTTTTGAACTAATAGTAAACTCTCAAAGGACACCCTAATGGTAGAATCAAAGGTGGAATTTGAAAATTTTAAATGGGGTGTTAAATATATAGTTACACACTTATATACTGTACTGTAAAAATTTTAAAGAGGAAATAGATTTCATTTATTCGAGAGAACTTGTTTAAAAATTTACACATAATAATTAAGAAAAAATAATTGTTTTGACGTGCGATTCCACCCCAAAACAAGCACACCATCTTTAAAATGTTTAAGATGCAGCCAGAGTAATGATTAGTTTGTGGACTTGTTATGTTTTATTTAATGTTTTATTCAATGGAGACCGACGAGTCTCCCTATTATTTCTGCTGTCTTGTGTGTCCCAAAACGAATGCAGTGTTTTATTTTGATGCCAATGTAAATATATAAAAAAATTACATTATAATCTAATGATATATTATTACATCATTTGATATGTTTGATATTTTATATAAATTATAATTTATTAAATAATATGATAATATATCATCAAATGTTCGTGTAACTTTTTTTATAAACAATATTTTAAAATTAAATTCTTATTTTTTACCCAAATCTAATGAATAATATTCCCATGTAGCTCTTTTGGAAATGGTGTACACATTTTCAAATGATTGATGGGTGCAACTCAAGTGGTTTGTCTGACAATTAACAATATGTAATATGTAAGTAGATACATAATTATAAGTTCAAATTTTAATTATGTTAATTTTTTAGGACTCTTCTAGTATTAGTATAAATGACTTATTTTTTATTAAATAAGAAAATTGAATTAATTTAGGTGAGCGCAAGCTTAATTGGATATCACATAGTTGCAATTCCAAAAAAAAATGATGATAATGCAAATATTGATCAAAATGTGTATTACATTTTAATAAAAAAAAATACACTGTTTTTAAAACTCTATTGGATTAATACCTTACGTTATTTATTCCATATAAGAATAATAGCAGGTATAAGCTAATGAGATGCCGCAATTTTATGGATCGTTTTCTTTCGAGATGCCCGTCATATCATCAATCAAATATGTTTTCCAACAGTTTTTATGCATCCCCAATTTTATGCATTGGACCCTTCAGGTTCAAGGACCCTTGCCATACACTAGTTCTGAAATTATAAGTCGCAAGGGCCCTTGAATTAGAGTTGAATTAGAGGGCAACGTTTTTAATGTTCCTAAATGGTTTGGAGCATCAATGCTCCACTTTAATAGCCGTTGATTTTGTTTAAAAAATGATTAAAAAATGATCAATGACTAAGAATCATCACTTGTAACCTGTTCAATAAGTTAAAGTGTCAAAATTACTTTTCTCTCTAGATCCGTCACCACTAGCACTACCACTACCACTGTTGGCACTGCCAACAGAACCACTAAAATTGTTCCTATACAATTTGTTCAAGCTCCTCATGTTAAATCCATAGTCATTCTTGATTTCCTCATAGGCAAATCTGAGGAAGGAACATAGCCAGATTTGAAAACTATATCTAAAAACCCTTAGAGCCTTGTGTTGAGAACTAAGAATAGAGGTCAAGAATGCAACTAGATTTAAAAACCAGATATGAAAACCTTAGCCCCTATCTTGCATCTGAAAACCAGATCTGAGAACAAGGAACAAAGGGGCGCAGAGCTACGATGACGTGTGGCGATGCCAGTCGGACGTGACTGGTGAGCAGAGTTTCCAGCACGAATTAGTCACCACCGACGACCAGTGCTGGCTGTCGCAACCCCGGTCAAGCTATCGTCTGGCTCGTCGGATTTGAGGCCCTGTGTTGTATGTGTAGGTATATTGTTCAGCTATTGAAGAGAGAAGGCCAAGGGTGTGGTGGAGAAGGAGGAGAATAGTGAGAGTAAGAAGGTTAGAGGAAGAAAAAAAAGGAGAAGTCAAAGGTTTAAACTTGTTCTAACAGGTAGTTTTAGTTGGAGCATTGATGCTCAAAATTTCAATAGGAGCATTGTAAACGACTCTGAATTAGAGTGGCTTTAATGCTTAATGCTTAGGTTTGGAAATGGGAAGTTGATGATAGGGAGTGCTTGGTAAGTTGGTTGATTTAACCTAACGACTGCATTACATGTTTTTACCACAATATATAGAAAATGTAAAGTAGGTATGCTATTTTCAAAACTTACAATGTTAGAAAATATAGTAGGGAGGAAAGAAAATTGAGAAAGTAGAGAGAGAATGAGAAATCTTATTTATTAAAAGTGCAAAATGGGTACAATAAGTTAAGAGTGTGGCATACATAGAATATAAGAGTAATTAACTAGAAACTAATCACTAACTATTTCAATAAATCATTAACTAATCTGAATCTAAAAATTAATCTGAATTTAAAATGAATTCACTTGTTAGAATTAACAAAATTTAAAATTCACAAAAAAATTAGAGTTTTATAAACTTAATATCAAGAAATCTCAACTATAAAAGCAATGATAAGAATGTCAGAATATAGTAAAGACTTAACCCCTCCACCAAAACCTAAATTCAATGCTTCATCACTTATCACTTGGTAGAAGAAGGAAAAAAGGCTGAACAAAAATCAAATGGAACAAAATCCACTGAATTGAGAAAAAGGAGGTATTCTTACATATACAGGGATGTATTATATACACAGTCACATGAAATTGATCTCATTAAAAAGTAAAGTCAACTCCATGTGAATATGTGAATAATGTATTTGTGTACATGCAAAAAAAAAAAAAAAGAGTCATCAATGAAGTAACATATAACTGACCACAAAAATCTGATTACACAATCCATGCTCAGAATTAAGAATAGTAGGAAGAGCAAATGCTCCACGAACATAGAGCAAGTAACAACACCGCATCAACATCAATTAAAATTGGACCAACAAATCAACAATGCCTTCACCAAAACAATGAATAGCAATGGATTGAACCAACAAATGAACAATGCCAGGCAGAGATCCACGGTTCTGCAAACTTGGGGCAGAGATCCACCGAGAACAACCAACAAAAATCAGATTTTCTTGGTGAAGAAAAGTTAAAAATCACCGCATATCAAAGGCAAAAGGCACCATCGGAGATAAAAACACCACAGCCACAGGTGCGCCGGAAAACAGCAGTCCCGATCACGAAGAACACCAGTGAACAAATCAGTGTATATAACTACTTCAACTAATCTTCAACTAACACAATTATATCTCTAATATATAAGTATAAATAATATTAAATTTATTGCAAAATACTAAAATATTTTCAATAATTTCAATTAATTTATCTAATTAATTATACTATGTTTGGTTTTGTTTTTTTAAGGAAAAAAATCATTTTTTTAAAAGCTCTATTAGTAAGCTTTTACTTTGTTTTAAATACAAATTACCTAAAGTGAATACAAATTTTTGCCGTGGCCCACATGCTGGAGAATGTGTTTCAAGAGCATAGCCATTGCCCATAGCCCATAGGTGTATAGTATAACCAGTCCAGGAAAGAACAGTATCGACAACCGACATCAATCTTACCATAAATCAACGAAGGAGAGCGTATTTTGAAATGGTGATCTATCTATTTCATTTCAGTTAATGTCACTGTTTCTTTAAACCAAATTTTGTTTTTGACATTTATTTATTTATTTTTCCTTTATGAATTTTCAGATCCGATTCATTCTGTTGCAGAACAGGCAGGGGAAGACCCGTCTAGCCAAATACTACGTTCCTCTCGAGGATTCTGAGAAGCATAAGGTGGAATACGATGTAAGATCATGAATCATCATGGTTTGCTTTTCTTCTGCTGTTATAGTTGTAGATACTAGATAGACCTGACCTAATGCTCATTTTACAGGTTCATCGCCTGATCGTAAACAGAGACCCCAAATATACAAATTTCGTTGAGGTTAATACTTTTCTGTTTGAAACTAGTTCTAACTCTTGCTATTCTTAGGTTTGTGTTCTGACCACATGATCCTAACATTTCTTTCAGTTTCGTACCCACAAAATAATATACAGGCGATATGCGGGCTTGTTCTTCTCACTCTGTGTTGACATTACTGACAACGAATTGGCTTATTTAGAGTGCATCCATTTATTTGTGGAAATACTGGATCACTTCTTCAGCAACGTGTGTGAACTTGATTTGGTGTTTAACTTCCACAAGGTTTGTTATTTATCATATCTGTAAATACTTGGACCCAATTTCCATAATGGTGCATGGTTATTTATTAATATTTGTTCTTTGTAAGTTTGTATTTTTTCAATAAGAATAAGGGTTCATTTGGTATAAAGAATAAGATAAGACCTGATAATATTAGACCTGATAGTATAAGGCCTGAAAGTATAATACTTGATAGTGTAAGATCTAATACGTAAGAGTTAGGGATATCAGGATGTTTAAAATTATAATGGAAAAGTCTTTATAGAAACTAATACGTAAGAGTTAGGGATATCATGATGTTTAGAATTATAATGAAAAAAGTCTTTATAAAAGCTTATACATGAAAACTCAATCAGGCATAATCTTACTCCACAAGACTTGATTAAGTTATCCATCATTTTAATGTATAAGAAAGGTTTGATAGATAAACTTATACAATATAATGTTTGCACCAAACAATTGACAATGTCATAATGTATTGTATTAATTTATCCTATCAAACCTAATATGACATAACAAAATGGCCTTAACTGTATGATTGTGGATGTAGTTGTGTATCTGCTCAACTCTCTATTTACTGTAATGCTTCAAATTTTGGTTTCTGCAGCATATTTACTCGAGCTTGTATGAGAATATTGGCTAACCACACTGATCAATCTGGTTCATAATTTATTTTGCTAAAAAAATCCCAGTTTTATTGTCGCCTGCCACTTTTCTAGTTTGTAATTTCCTCTTTGCCCAAGGATGCCTCAGTTTTGACTTCATCCACCACTGAATGTATTTATGTCTATCACATAAGTTGTATCATCCCCTCTGTATGTTTTGTTTTCTTTATGGATTGGAGTGGTTATTGATCATAATATTGATTCTATTGTTCCTTAAGACTATCTTTTATTGTTTCTTTGCTCATGTTGTTACCTATTTATCTGTCTTGAAGGTCTATCTTATACTCGATGAATTCATTCTAGCGGGGGAGCTGCAAGAAACAAGCAAGAAGGTATGCATCTCTGGCTGCATCTCTGGCTGTGGTTGCTAGCATGTGCCTGTGTTTTTCTCTTCCCCCCCCCCCCCCTGTAATAGTATCTTAAACTTTAAGCCCTGTAAGTTTCCCTATGACTCCAAGCCTTTAGTTCATTAGTTGTACCCCTTCTGTAGCTTCTCCTGGCAAGTTTGGCTGCTTATGAGTTATGACAATTGTTGTCTGGGTGTAAATTTATTTTCAGCTTAGTTCTATGCCATAGACAACCTTGGTTCCATCACAAACCTGTTTTTGTGCTTGCAGGCGATCATTGAGAGAATGGGGGAACTGGAAAAACTAGAGTGAAACATTATCTTACAGCAGAATGTTATATAGCGGTTTGGAGATTCTGATGATTTGCTCATGCACTCCTTATAATTCTTGTAATGCTACAGAATTTTGAAAATCTTTTAGGCAATCTTGCTTGGAATGTGTTTATATAAACGACGACATTCATAAAGCTCAGGCTCTTTGGCAACCTGTCTTTTCGTTTCTTTCTTTTTTGTTGGTAATTCGTTTCTCTTACTCCAAGGAAATAATAACAGGAGCATTTACAAGTCCGGAGTATAAGCAATTCAAAAGGATTAACCTAGAAGGTACAGAAGAACTAGCAGTAAACAACTTGTTGTCTATTTCCTTTTATTTGGAGTTTGAAGTTTAGACGTGCCCCCGGTTTCATGGCAGTGGCAGATGGGAAGATGACGCTACAAGCGTTATCCATTCAGATCTAGCTACCAGCATTCGTGTTTCCATTTCTCCGCATGCTCAGCAGTTAATTACCCCTGGCTTAGGGGCCTCGCAAGTTCTGTGCCATTTTCTAAAATGCACGTTGATTAACGTGACAGGTGTAGCACTAAAACGCATGTAGAAATAAAACAATGAAATATCTTCCCACGCAGACCATGGACTTTCATATTCAATTTCAGATACGCTCATCACATTGCAATTGCAGCGATGGGGTACCACTATTACGGAATCTGCCTCTACTTTCTTCACATATAGAAGGAAGATGAATGTCTACCCCATTTGTCCTGGATGGGGGCAATGATGAAGCCAGGGCAAAGAGCTGTTGCTCAGAGATAGAAGTGATCTTGGATCCCATTGCTTCTAGCGATGCTGGGGAATGGGAAAGGATGACTTGGGCACATGGACTCACTGCAGAAGAGTCATTCCTACCACTTTGCCAATTAGGATATTGGGCCCTCACAATATTGCAATTTACAGCAGACCTACCTTGAGCTGCTAGTTGCACCGCCCAAAAGCTTTGGTGCTGTTGATTATTTGAAACTGTCGAACTATAAGGAGTTCCACATAACGGGCTACCATAATAATGAGATTGCTGCAACCGAACCTGCAGTCAATTAAAGCATTACGAAACAATACTTATTATGATAATAAGACAAAGGGTGCTGTTATATTAAGGATATAAATTGCCCTTTTTTTTGGGTTGGTGGAGCAGTTTTCTCCAATTTGACAATAAACTTTAGCCACCTCATTTATATCATGTTGAACAATATAATCACTCTAAACTATCATTATAAAAATTGACCCTAGATTTTGTAGTCCATCAATATAAGATTGATAGGAGTCTACTAACAAAGAAAGATTAAAACCTGTGGTCCTGCAACAGGAAGCTGATCAAGGTAAGAAGTGGAGGCATATTGACTTTGAGGCGTGGGTATTGGCATGAGCCCATGCTGCTGTTGTAGTGACTGAAAATAAGGCACTTGCAATTTTGACAATGGTTCCAACCTACTTCCACCTTTATTAAAACTATCGTTGACCTTTAACCCATTACCTCCAGCTGACAAGGACAAGAAGTTGAAACTCTGCAGAACATGGATAGTCATCAGGACATGAGGAAGAGGGGGACAAGGGGAGGCACCATTACCAAGAGTATCCATAAGCTTACTTGCTTTTGAGGACCATACACCCGGGGTGGTGTTGGAGGAGCCTGAGATATGTCACGATAATGGCACTGCTGCTGAAGAATACCATTCTTAGTTTCATGGGAATTTCTCACATTAGAAGAATGAACTGTTCCAGCTGCAGAACTAATTCCATTTCTCACCCCATTCAAGTTGTGTACTTCCATAAGAACTCCACCTTTTGATCCTTGATGTACTCTCATTTGATGACATTCATAAAGCTCAGGTTCTTTGGTAATCTGTCTTTTTGGCACTTCTAAACTCCTGATGAGATGACTGATGTGAACATGAGCTGCACACCTCTTCCTTGACTTTTTATGAATAACTACTTCGGAAATCTGCATTTTTAGTTATTGGAAACAACAAATAGGTGTTTGAGTGGAGTGCATCGATTAGGATGAAAGAGGTCAATCATGCAAAACAGCAGTAAGCATAAATTTGTGATTCCTTACCTTTCCACCAGAAGAACAACTTTCCATCAAATCCTGTTTGGAGGCACAAATAGCAGCATTCAGCCAATCTGGAGCTTTAGCAGCAGAAGACCTTAGGAAGAAAAATTCATCAAATTTGGACAAGCAGAAGAGGAGGGGGGCGGGGGGAAATTAAGCTGCCTAACAAGTTCAAAATGAAGTGGAATGAAAGAAATTTACTGCAAATGAGAAGCATTAATCCCAGCAGATGCCCTTGGAGACAAGCCTGGCCACAATGCTGGAACTTCTGATAAAACAACCAAAGATGTCCAGGTATCAGCCAACTGATGAAATACTTTAGCCTATACCTCAGTCACCGAAATAAGAAAATTCATTGCTCGTAACAAATACATTCCAACGTGAAGCATACCATTCTGTTTTTGGTCCTTGATCATATATTGTTCTTGCTTACAATCAATGCTTCCGGCCTGAAATGTAAACCGATAACACCCATAGTACTAGCACTAGCTCACAAGATAGGAATTTTAGTGCATACTGTAAAAGTTGAAATGCCTACCGTCTCAAATTCCACATCTGGTTGCCTCCCAATATGTGAAATCTGTGATTGTCTGGGCACATTTAATCTGCAATGTGATGAGAAAACAAGTAAATAGACATGAAGGACTTGAAAAGGATAGAGATTTCAGAATGCAAGAGAAAAACTACCAACCCCATTTCCAGACACATGTCAGAGTCTTGCAATCCAACTTTGCTGCCATTTTCACTCCTAACCATCATAGGCATGGGCTGCAGATTTATCTTTGGAGCAGTGCTGTGAGATGCCACCAAGAGCTTTGCACTCTCAGGAAAATCATTCTGTTCTTGACCAATGGTTTCATTTAAAGAACTGATTTTTGCAGCTTCTCCAGGTGATCTTTCAGCATCCTGAGTAGTTCCTGAGGCTAGCATATATGACAAAGAAAAAGAGAATTATTTAGAATACATAAATTAATAGCTATAACAAGTGTTGTGACAGCGAGAATAACTATAACTATTCTGTAACAGATAAGGGTGAGAATAACCTTCAAAAGTAGCATTAGCACTCTCCTCTGGGTCCTGCAAAACCGAAGAGTTCTCTGGTAAAGATTCGCATTCTAGTTCACTCCTAGCATTGGAGGCATTGTCAGGGAACATTCCAGCCAAGGCATACAGAGTCTCCGCAACCTCTTCCTCATCTTTTGTGATGGGCCCACATACAGCTTGTCTCGTGGACCAGTCTGGGGTTCCTTGTTTCTACGAAAGCAGAGTTACAAGTAAAGGTGAAATAGGAATGCTTAGAAAACAAAGCAAAAGGTGAAGTTTTTAAACATAAAGACGTCTTACGATACTCACTTTGGATTTCTTTATACCATCTTTTTCGGGAGATTCTATTCCATTGATCTTATGGTTCACCTTTTCTGAACCAGTTAACATAGATTCGTGACTGCGCTTCTTCATGGCTGTAATTGTAAAACAGAAAAAATTCAAACTTTTTTAGCCAAAAAATAAAAAATAAAAAATAAAAAATCGTTCCCTTCCCCCACAAGATAAAAACTTAACTCAGATAATAATAAAAGCTACAGTATCTCAATATCATTATTTTGAGCAAGTATCAATCATAGAATTAATATACTCCATGTCCATGTTATAGAACGGAAGAAAACGTGACAGAATCCAAAGTCCCGTAATTTATTATTATAAAGAAAAAAGCAAAAGGGTCAGGGTTTGCTTGCTTCAACTTTAATCCAAAATTAACAACGGTGAATAGAATTTTCCGGGAGAGATAGAAAGGAAACTGCAGATAAATAATTATGGAAAGATAAATGCCATCTTTCACTCTGAATTTGAGAATAGCGCACCTGAACGTAACTTCCGCGGAACAGAGGCATGATCAACGCCATTGCAGTCTTTGAAAAACTGCCAAATCATGAAAAGGAGAACTTAAATATTAAAAATAAAAATCCATAAACATATTCCAGAAATTGAAATGAGCAAATAAGTAAATAGTAGATAGTAGATACCTTTCTGGGAAGCTTAAATCTCTTGACAGCGGAGGAAGGCGACCCGTCTGGTTTTTCACCCATTTTGTGGTGTTGGTAGGTTGATGATGCTTTACCAACAGCACTCAAGCTTCTCACCTTCTCCTTCTTTGATTTCTCCGAGAATTGAAGATCCCCACGAATAGCATTGAAACCTGTCACTCAGAGAGAGAGAGAGAGAGAGAGTAGATATTTATTTATATTGCGATTGAGAAGAATAAAAAAGGAAGAGAACAAGAGAGAGGCAGTATCTGGAAACTCTTATCGGAAAGCTAAATAAAGACAAGAACAAATATAAATGGTTTTTTTTTTTTTATCTGTTAGCGCAGAAATGAGTGGGCAGTGTTGAGTGAAATAAATTAGTAGTTAGTTACCTGGCACTGGCAAGAGCTTGTGTTCCCCTGAACCAGAAGCAGCAGATTGTTTTTTATTCTTGTGTCGTCGCTTGGTGGCGGTTGAGAACCGATTGCCTCCACCCCTCACCCTCACCGTCACGTCTCGTGTTTTGCCCATTTCTTTCTCACCTGAAAGCGCCTCACACTCCACCTTTTTTTCCTTCTTATTCATCATCCCCTTCTGCTATTCGTCACAGTCACACACATCAAATGCAAATGCAAAATCAGAAGTACCACTTGCGCTTAAGCTAACCTTGGGTGTTGGCTCAGTGGAGTTTATTTGGCTTAGTCGCTTGCTAGATATCTAAATCTACGCCTCTGTCTCGCTCTCTTGATCCCACCCCGCCGGTAAAACCAGTGTTAAGTTTTTAAGGTTAAGAGTGAGACAAAAAAGCTAGGTAGCAATGACAATGAGAATGAATGAGATTGTGGCACTAGGGTGTGATGTGTAGAAAAGCAAGGAAGAAAAGTAATTCGTGCCTCGTGTTCAGAGAATCAGGTTCTTTGTGAGTGAACTTAAAAAAAGTAATTGATTGAGTTGAGAGCCAAAATAGGAGAGGGGTAAATGCTCACGAGAAAATAAATGAAAAGAAAGAAAGGTAAGGGAGAGAAAATGAAAAAGGAAGCCTCTCAAACGTGCGTCAGAATTGTAGGATACTTGACTGGTGTTTATTATTATGACTCAGAATTTAATTTATAATTTATAACTTGCATTTTTTTTTTAAATTTCAAAATTCAAAGTCACCAAGAGTGAAAAGAATCCGACAATTAATTAATATAATCGAAGATATAGAGTATTAGTCTGCAGTTTTATAGATGGTATGAGAGTGCCATTGAGCACTGAGTCTGATCAGTTTTAATTTTGAATACAAAGAAAGGAAATTTATGGAAGATTCAAAATGGCTTTTATCTTCCACTTCAAGTGAAACATGATCCTCTCCTCTTCTCTCTCATTCACAAAAACGCTTGCAAAGTCCAAGGAAAAAACAAAGCTCTCGTTTCTGTTCGTAAAGTGGCGCTTTAAATTGAGGTTGAATGCAACGCGAAACGGCCACACACACCTAAACCTGACAAGTGACAACCCCCTTCTGTTATGCTATCGTTACTCACTCGTTTCGTAAGTCGTAAACTCACTTAATTCTTGCTGCTCTATCCATTCAACGCTTCTCCTTCTTCCTTCATGGCCTGGACGCCGTTGATTACCGCCTAAACACCAACACATCACATACATAACGTGTCGTCCACATCGGACAAATTACCTTGGTGGTGCTTTTTATTTTATGGTTATATATTATTAAAATTAAATCCACATTTTTTTTTTATTTTTGTGCAATGCGACCCATTTCCATCAATTCATGAACAATGTTGTAGTTGCAGAGGAGATAAGCATGTCAGATGGCATCTCTTCGTTCAGTGCAGTGCAATGCAGCATGGAAAGCTTGTTCTATTTTATTTCATGTTCGGTTGCCTTTCCATCTGTGTGACAGTGAGAATGAGATCTGACTTAGCATCCTGCAACCTGTGCGCCTTCTTTTTGTGTACTGACTCATAACATCAACACCGTAGTTTTTAGTCATGTCATGCCACAGGCACTTGTGCGAGTGCGTGAGAAGCACGTGCCAGTTCGGGGTCACACGTGTGGAGGGTGGTATTGCTATTAGTGAGTGCGAGCCTCCTCGTCCTCGTCCTCAGCGTCGGCTATGGATTGGCTGGTTGGAGTTTAGAAATTCAAAGTTGAAGCGCCATTTATGACGATGATTTCATTCTCAGCGCCAGCAGTCCAGGACTCATGTTTTCTGCGTGACTCTTCGCTCTTCTGCTCTTCTTGTAAGTGGGGAAAAATAATTTATATCTTTTTAATGAATCTTTTAAATTATTTTCAAAAGAAATTATTAAATATTTTTTAAGTTTCTATAACATTAAATATTTTTACTTTTATATTTAATATCTACTTTTTAATTAATTTTTAAAAAAAATTACTTAAAAAATGTAAAACTAATTTTTGATAATTATTTATGCAATTTCAAACTAAAAATAATGATTAGGTAAACTAATTTTAATAAAGGACAAAAATACTGCACTAATTTTATAAAGGACAGGATCCATTAAACTGTAGGAATCTCAACCTTTAAAAATAATCTTTTATATGATAAAAATTTATAAGAAAATATCATAAATTGAATGCCCACAGTTAGATGAGAATTGCACATCCTGCAGTTGGTTTTTGAACTGTAGGAGATCTGATTCCATTTTGCTGTACACGAATAATATATAACGTGAATAATCTTTTTTTTGACAAAACTATTTTTCAAAGATAATGTACATCGTATATTCTTTTCAATATTTTTGTTTTTGAAAAAAAACGTTCTATTTCTGTTAGATATCAAAATATTTTCTTTGTGCTACTACGAGAATAAGTTTAAAAAAGGACAAATAAGTTTATAACTAAGATGCATGTTTAAAAATTTAGAAACAACTAGCAATATAATAAGTTGAATTTGCTAACTAGTTCAGATGATAAAAATTACCACAAATGATTGTGATGTTCTCAAGATTAAATATCACCTTCATTCATTTACATCATAAGAGTAAAGTTCAATGTGACATCTCATCTCTAAGTATAGTGCGTGTGAGTTAATTATTAATTAATATTGTAAAATTTCTTGATAATACACTATCTGTAATATAAAAGAAAAATAAAAAAGCCAAAGCAATGAACAATTTTGTAATGTGTTTGGACTTGAAGAGACAAAATTCAAGTAACCAAAACCTATGTGGGTTGGATTTGTGATAGGGGACCACGTCTAAGAGAGTGAGGCCACATGGTCATATTAATTTTTTAAATTTCTCTATTGTTAAAATATTAATTTGTCATTTTTGTTCCCAAATATTTTTAAAATTTGTCACCAATGGGATGACTGCTTAAATGCATAAAATATTTTATAATATATTGATAATAAAGAAATCATTTAACATCTTTAAAATACGAGAATAAATGTATATCGTTCATCATTTTATCTTAGTACATTTACAAGACATTTGAAAATTTATTTATTATGTTTTTATATAATTTTTGCTCGCATTACCTAAAACTTAAAAGAGAATCATGTTAATCGCAAATAGTTGCCACTAGCAAGAGAACCTTCCTTGGGTCGCTTCCTCTTCTTTGTAGCTATTGGATAGGGTTTTACTAAATCCTTTGAAGAACATAAACAAACAGGCAGACAGTAACCGAACTTAGTTAAAAACACTAATTTAAAGGCAATACATAATGATTGTCAAATCTCAACCTGAGAGAAAATCCAAATGGGGGGAAATGTTATATTCTTCTTAGCTGTTATAAGTTCCTAAACAAGTTTCAATTGCAAACCTGAACTATTGATAACGGGTTGTTGGAGATTTTTAAACTATCGAAGGATAACCAAAATTGAGAAATTTGTAACTACATTCAGAATAAGATATATTTCTTACTTTGTATCGTTAATTGCACCATATTAAATTTGTGAGTGATTCATGTCTCTTATTTAAAGTACACATCTAAGAATCTCTCAACCATTTTTGGGTGCAACCAACCCATACAAGAATTTCATTGGCGAGGAGCAGAGATTACATCCTTAATATATTATAATACTAGCATTGTGAATCCATCGTTGCATGGGATAAATAAAAAATATTAAAATAAATAATTAGTTTATATAGTTTTAGTTAATTTTAATTTTAGATTTTATAATTTTTTATTTGAATATTAATTTTTATGTATTTATTTATTTATATATTTTATCATCTTATTATTAAGAGTATACCGAATTTATTCTAAATGTCAAATTATACCAACAAAATAATGTTAGATTAAAAGATATTATAATGACAAATAAAAAGAAAATCTATCAAAAATTAAAATGGTCAATAACAATATAATTAAAGGATATTCAATGTATTCAAGTACCTTAATATTTAGTAATCTATACATTTAGTTTACACAATTTAAGTTGAGTAAATAAAATAATATATTCATTAAATCAATCAATTGACGCGTGTCTTATTAAATTATTGAATCTTGTTCTATTTCACAAATTCAATTTATTTCAATATAACATACAACTATACTACTATAGTTTTTCATTACATCTTTTCATCAATACTTTGCTTGAGGTCAATTTCTAGTCGCCTTACTTATTTATAAAAACTATCTCAATTTCTATAAACAATTTCATTCAAAACATCAATAAAACTTTAATGTTATAAGATACAAATTTTGCTCGGTTGTATTTAAGTTATCTTAGTAAAAAAATCTTATTATAAATTCATACTTTTCAATTGATTTTATCATGTTTACTTGTAAAATTTTTATTTCATAAATTAATATATTTTCATGTAAAGTTTTCAATCACATAAAATATAAATATAAAATATTTAAATATTATATATTATATATTTGAACAAAAATCTTTTAAAAAATGTACTTAATAAAATTTTAGTTTATTCATAATAAATTACATTTAATTAATTTACTATATTATCATGTAAAGTTTTCACTTTCATGTGATGTACATATTGAAGTTTTTTAAATATTATTATAGAACAAATATATATCTGAATAAATATAGTGATTAGAAAATATAATTCATTTATTTGTCTAATAATAAATTTTACTATGATTTATTATAAAGTATTTAAACTAATGTAGATATTAATATATATTTTTATGTAAACTTATTAATATAATGCAACATGAATTCAAAATATTTAAATATAAAATAATAACATCACTTTTAATGAGAAGTTATAATTTATTTATTTAATTGAAAAGACAATTATTACCATAAAAAATATACTCAATAACTTCAACAATATGTATGACTCTCTATATTCCTATGCTTTATTTAATGTCAAAATAATTTACAAGTTTTAACATAATATCAAAAGAATCAAAATGTATCTAGAAGAAAATTTTACAAAAAATTTACAAACTTGTATATTACTCCAAACTAATGGTACAAAAGTTATCCAACAAAAATTATAGTGAATTTATCTTATCAATGCAATAATAACAATATTGTCATCATCAAGTGTTAGGGATGTTCACAGGATAAGTTTGACTTTATCAAAATTCGATTCGATATTTTGATTAAATCATTTTATTGAACTCGAACCTTATCCAGTCATGGCCCAATAATAACCGAGTTAATTCAATATGTATATATAATGTATAAATTTAGACATTATACCTAATTAAATCATAAAATTATAAAAGTAAAAAACTAATAGTAAGATATATTTTATAATATATATTTAGAATAAATAATATCAATATAAATATACATTATTTTAAAAAAGTGTGTAATACCAGGCCATATTAAAATGATTTGAAACATGTCTTAAACTGAAAAACACACTTGATCAAATTTCTAGAACCAATATCAGTCCCAATTAGTTTTGGAGAAAAAATTGCCTAATCAAACCGAGATACTCCCAACACGAATTGGAAGCCCATGTTAATACCACACAAAAACAAAATAATTGACCATTTGACCTTATCTCTCTATCCCTTTCACGTGGAAGTTACTATGCATGAACAACCCTTGAAAAATTTGTAAATATAGTGTTTATTGACATGCTTATATGCTTATTAAAATTCACAATTCTTTGAGAATTAATTAGCCGCATTACCAAAACTTGTACAATTGCTATCTGACTTACCACGAACCTCAACTGCAGGTCTCTGGTTTTGTGTTTTTTAGTATAATAATAACAATGAGGTTTGATACTATGATTTCATGCAAATTATTTCAACTCTTCACCACAATCCAATCCTAGTGGCCTCTAGTTTTGTATTTTGCACGTTTGACTTTCGTTCATTTCGGTTATCTCCAATGGACAATGGTGATGACACATTGATACTACTGGCAAATGACATGTGTAAGTTAAGATTCTCATCACTCTAGTAATTATTCTTGAGTCAGGGAGATACTAAGTCAATGGATGATTATTATTGTCTTATAATGTATATGAGCAAAATATGAACGATTTGAAGTTTTGAACCTTTGTAAAAAAGAGTTAATTGAGATTAATTATCATTTAAAGATTTAAAAAATGAATGTAAAATATGTTAATTAAAGATGTGGAAACATCGTTTTACCAACAACAAAAAAAAAATGTGGTAAACATCTTACACCAAATAGATTTTTTTTTTTTTTAAAAAAAGGAAAGATGTGGAAACATCACCACTTTAATTCAATTTGGGCTCCTATTGCGGTTTCCATGGCAATTTTTTTTTGTGCGTTTCTATGGCACTTTACTTCAAAGGGCTTGCCATTTTCCAATTGTGCAAGTTCAGTGAATGATATAGGAGTTCCGGAACGTTTCAACTTTGAAGGCCTTCTTCAACCTTCGCCACCACACTGTAGTGAGCTTGAAAGGAGTTAGGGGAAACAAGTGGGTGCCTTATTTTGTATGCACAGCCTTTTTTTCCTGAGAACCAGAGAGGGAGTGGGTATGATTATATGAATAGGATATATTGTGCAACCAGACGTGAAGTTACACCACCTCACCACAATTGAAAAAAAAAGGTCATATAGCACTGCTAAGTGCTAAGAAATGACACAATCACCACTACTAACGCTCAATCTTCAATCAAAGGCCACACTTTTGGCGGTTGGCCATTATTTGCGTGATACTGTGTCATGCGTTTTGTTGCTGCTTTGTCTCAAACGCTAACGAAGTTTTGCAAAATATGGGTAATTCTCACTGCAATTTGATTGGATTAAATTATTAAATTCTCTAGTATTCTGCTAAAATTAAAATCGTTAGAAAGCGAATCACCAATAATAATAATAATAAAAATAAAGTCCCCCATTGTTAAAAACACAGATTTATTAATTAATTAACCATCTTAATAGTAGCTGAGGAATAGATCTGAACGTAATTAAGGGCATTTGTGTTTGCCACCGCGGGTGGTCATGTTGGCGTAGCATGGACATTCTTCATAGTGACCGTAAGTACCCGAAGGCACACAATTGCACCGATCACAGCACGTCCCACAAGCCCGCTTGCACAGTCGCGGCCTTTTCGATAACTGGCACCTCCCATTGCAAGCACCATCGCAATCTACCACCACTCAATCACAAAATTATTCATAACTCAACTATTTTATCAATCATTAGTGACAAAATGCACTCACTTCAATTCAACAATTTAAAATAAAAATAAAACATAATATAGATTTTACTGAGATTTAAATGAAAGAAAATAATTAATCCTCTTAACCTATTCTTTTAATAATTTTTTTGATTATTAAATAATAATAAAATTAAATATTTTTTATGTTTTCAGTTATATTTAATTTTTTATTTAATATTTTTTATTAAATAATAAGAAAATTATTAAAAAAATGTTTTAAGAAGATATAACAAACTTCTTGAAAGAATTTGTACCCATTTTTGGTGGGAAGGGACTTGGGCTCGGGCTTGAGTTCTCCAGCATAGCTCTGATCACCTGATAAAAAATAAGCACAGAAAGAATCCATCTTCAGGAATTAGGACTGACCAGTAAACCAATTGGGGCCGACAAAAATTAAACATATAATTAATATTTTTAAGTAAACAAAAATATTATAAGATTAATTGAATTAAATTAACGGAAGATGACAGTGTTACCGTCATATCTGACTCAGCAAGGTGCATAAGGACTAGTGAAATGAGGAATGGAGCAAGCAGAGTCTTGGAGATGGCCATGGTTTGAATAGAAGCTGGTAGTTTTGTTTCTTTCACCGAATCAAAAAGGCTCAAGATCTTCTTGCAGTGAGGAGAGAAATGTTGCTGTATTTATAATCCAAACCGAAGAATTATATTTAAAGAGGGTTTGAACCATTCCTTCTAAATGAAAAAAAAAAAAAAAGGTAGGCGAGCGTGGCCAAGGGACATAAATGTTTTCGCATCCGCTTCATACGAGGAAGATCATTTTTTCATGGAAAATGATGATTTTATATTATTATTATTTTTATAATATTTTATATATTATATTTTAATATTTGTGATTAAATAAAAAAATATTGACATATGAATATTAATTTTAATAATATGAAGAACATTGTAAAATGTAATATAAAAAAATATAATAAAAAAAATTAGAATTGTTTTTTCAATTGAGCTGTACATTTGTCAAACTTTAATGTGACTTTAATACTCTTATTTATGATGGACTTTAATCTGTGATAAAAAAATATATTATTTTTTTTGAAAAAAATAGAAATTATAAACTACTGTATGAGTAATATTTTAAAGTTAATACAATTACTTATATAGTTATGCTATCTATATATTATATTTTTAGTAGATTTAGTATAAAATTCGTAGAGTATATATAAATTTTTCAAAAAAAACGAATGTGGGGTACTGCTGCGAGCCATAAAAAATTGTAATTTCCTCTCTCTTTCTCTCTCAAATGTACACATAGTAGGTGACTTATAAGTAATGAATAAGCCTGAATTTAGTAATTGAAGTGCCTTTATAATATTAGAAATTTGAACCTGTGAAAAAGTATTTATTGGGAGGAACACTTTTCACATCTAAAAAAATTGAAGAAACAATGTAATAACAAAAAAATTAACAAAAAAACTTTAAAGCATATTTTCCCCGTCTATTTTGAGAGTATATTAATTAGAAGTTGATATTAAACAAATACAATATGTTATCCTTCTGGTAATCATAATAAATGATGAGGGTGACTCTAATATATATCTTCCAAAAGAAGGTATATAGTACATTATTCAATTTAAATCATTGATTTATTAATAAAATAAATCAATATTTTGATTAATTACAAAAAATTTGTTTAGTAAATTTTTTTTAAAGTTTTTTTAGTTTTATATTTTTTTACATACTATTAATACTGCCATTGGTTAGTAAGTCAATGTCATCCTTTAATTTTTTAAATTGTATAATTATATAAATATTATTAGAAAATTTATAAGATTTTTCAACAAATACATAATTATAAATTCTATTTTTTAAAATTGTATAAATAAATATTATCGCTTAAAATTTATAAGATTTTTCAACAAACATAATTATAGTTTTAGGAAAAAATTTCAGTGTACACAAATATTTATAAAAAAATATAAAGACTAATATAATTTTAACTGTTATTATTTACACGGTTGTTTAAATTATAAAAAATAAACAGTAATAATCGATGAATAGTACAGTGGTTGATGAACAGTGCATTGGTGGTGAACAGTATCACACCGGTGGCCAGTGAACAATACCAGCACAGTGAACAGTGCACACCCGATGAACAGTGCTATGATGGTGGCCAGTGAACAGTGCTACTGGTGGCCAGTGAACAATATTAATAAATAGTACTTGAAAAAAAACATGAAAAAGAAATTAATTTGTTAAAAAAATAACTTGTAAAAAAAAAATCTAGTAAATAAAATATAAAATATATGATATATCCAAACTCAACAAGGTACACTATAACACCCGTCAAATAATAAATTTAATCCCATTCTCCTTACCAAAATCACTTTATATATGTAACTGCATAGCATAAGCATTTTCTCCCCTATATATACATAAATAAGAAGAAAAGCTGGTGCCATTTATAGGCCATTGTTTTTTTTTAATGACTTTGGCAATCCATTCAGTCTAAATGTTGAGACATGATCTCAACATCGGCCATAGAGATAGAGTTATGTCATTTTGTGGAATGGAATTCTCTGGAATTTGCACTTTCCTTGGTGGCGCGCATGTATTCTTTTCTAATTTTCTTTTCTTTGCTTTTGGGCTTAGCAATGGAACAATGCTTATATCTTTTGTTACTTTGCTTACTGAAAGTTAAGTAAAACGAAAAGTTAGCCACCTTGCTTAACTTCTTTTCTTTTTAAAATTTTAAATTCAAATTTTCTTTTAATTTAATTATTATATATCTCTCCTTTTAGTTTTAAATATTTTCTCTCTTTTAATTAGTCATTCTTTTTTAGATTATTGCATGGGATACTCACTAGTAATAAAAAGGTAGTTTCATGTAAGAGTATCGATTAGGTAAGTTGAGTGAATTCTGTAACATTTTTTAATCTAATTCATTCATTAGAATAGTAGGTTGAATTGAGTTAGGTTGAATTTTTTTTCTCAATCTGATCTATTTAAAAATAGGTTGAGTTAGGTCAAACTTATAAATCCAACATATGTTTAAAACAATTTAAAAAAAATAAAAATACAAAATTAAAAATTTGTTATACATAACATGTTTTATATAATCATAAGTTACATATTAATTCACATAATCGATCTTATACAAATATAATAAGTCTTAAATAAATTAAATATACATAAGTAAATAATAAATTAACAAGTCTTACTAATTTAAGTCTGAAATAAACTAAACTAATAAGTCTCAATATTCATAAACAACAAATTACTCTAAATTATTGAAGTTAATATCATCATATATATCATATAAATTAATATAATCATTGACTTCACTCTTTATTTTTTCAAAACATTGCAATACATAAAATAGTGGGATTTGAATTTTTTATTTGAGAGACTATGAATTAATCTGAGTAGTCAAAATGATGATTGATGAAAATAAATATACTATTTGTGTGTAAATATTTTTACCTTTTATTCTTTTATTAGGCTTTAAAGTGAGACGATGTCATTTTATTAAATAATTATTATTTTTTAGTCATTTAATCTGTAATTAAATAATTTTTTAATTGGAACTAAATGATTATTTTTATTTTTATTTTTTAAATAAATTAGACCGATTTCTAAATCCACACACGATCTACAAACTACAAGTTAAGATATTTTTTAATCTGACCAACTTAAAAATCCAACCCAACTTACATTTCATAAGTTAAATTGGGTCAAAACTTGGGAAACCGTAGGATGATACGAACCGCTTTACACCCGTAGTTTCATGGTACAACAACAATGGTGAAACAGAAAGGAAAAGACCATGACAGTACAGATGACCGGAAAGGAACAAGGCTATTACAATATGATTATTAATTTTATAATTATATTAATTCCCAAACAGTCACAATGATTCAACATGCATTGAAAACACAATTTATTTTCCAAGACGTAAGTCTTCGGACCACATTGACTTCTTATTGTATGTAAGATATTAGATAATATATAATAATTCATTCACAGGCATGGGTTGGTATGGAAGTGTAGCTAAGGGCACTTGCGTTTGCCGCCATGGGTGGTCAGGCTGGCATAGCAGGGGCATACTTCTTGGTTGCCGGCAGTGCCTGGTGGTACGCAGTTGCAGCGTCTACAGCAAGTTCCACAGGCTCTGTGGCAGAGGCGCTGACGAGATGCTAAACGGCATCTCGCAGCACATGCTCCGTTACAATCTGAAATTAAAGTTATTAAACCCATCCACTCATATCATATCATATCATATATATATATAGACATTTTGTTCAAGTTTCAATTTGATTAAATTAATTAGCCAGATTAATTGATTTATTTTTTAATGGTACTCAATTTATTGTAGGAGCATGCGCGTCATGCTTTAAGTGTTTGATAAATCATTACTTGACAATTGACATGTTGTGTTGCTGGTGCTGGGGACAATTCTCTTTCCGTATCGATCACATCACATTATCCGTGCTTACCTCCAGCTACAACTGTGTTCGAGAATCGGAGATACGTCCAGAAAATGTGATGAGAGCTAAAGAGAGTTGTCCCTAACCCTAACAAAAAATAATCAGGGGAGCAACTACAACATCATACAACAATGCCATATGTTAACCTGTAATTCATCAAACAGCTTAAAATATGGTATTCTCCTAAAAAAAAGTGCAGAAACATATATTCTTCCTTCATTTAATATATATATATATATATTAAGCAATTCATTGCCCAGTGTTTGTTTTTTACTTTAAATAAATTAACGCCGCTGAAGATGCTGATGGAATCGTATTTGTACCTATCTGCTGAAGAAGAGAACCCTGAGGCTGTGCGTGTACCTGCGGTTTCTCAAAAGCACGTATAAATTAGTCAATTAAGTAGCTTCCTGGTTAAAAGAAACACTTGGAGCTTGTAAATCATAAAGGAATGCAGAACGCATGCTAGGAATGGTAAATAGTTATCCTACGGAATGAATCACTAATAATAATATAGAAATTAAGAAGCAGCATCTTTAAATTACCGGTTGATCAGCATCAACAAGATGGAGGAGGAGAAAAGATACAAGAAGGGAAGCAACTAGAAGCTTAGAGAGAGCCATGGCTTATGGCTATAGCAAAGAATAACTTAAAGAAGTTTGTAATTGAAAGTGCACAGAATGAGAAACAAGGAGCCTCTATTTATATTTGAAAGAGAAGGCTATAAACAAAAAATGCGTGCTAGCTACTTAAACTCTTAAAGTACGGGAAGATTATCTATATCTATATTATTTGTTAGTAAACTTGTCTTAAAAAGCGATTACTAATATCTTTAAATATATAGAGTTAGTGATAATATATTATTATTATTATTATTATTATTATGTAGAACAATTAATAACATGTTTAAATCCTTAGGTTGAAAGCATTAATAAATAAAGAGAAATGATTTTTGACCAACCCAAATACGTCTACCATATGTTCACTGTATATTTTATTTATGTGAAAGAGATGTCAAATTAGATTGTATGTTACTATAACTTTTTCACAGGATACAGAATGAGTTTGTGAAATTGTTGGATGAAAATTAGAATATTTTAGTTAGACGAATAACCCTAAACATTTGTCAACTTATTGGCATAATTAATATTTAATGACTCTGGTATATATATATATATATATATATACCAGAGTCATTAAATATTAATTATGCCAATAAGTTGACAAATGTGGGATATTAATTGTGATGATGCTTACACGCAAGAGACCCGAAAATTCGTGTTAGTGACCGATGAGGACATTCAGTAGTGAACAGAGGTTTTGGAAGCATCGATGGGATGGGAGGCAGAACAGGCGATAAAGTTGTATTGCATGGTGGATGAAGTATTCGGATGGCTTTCATAAGACATGCAGCGCATGGTTTTCTTTCTAACAATGGTAAAGCCTCATTCAATAAGTCGCAAGTCATATAACTCATAATCCCACGAGACGAGTCTTATCTTAATTTTTGTCTCCTGCCGAACACATTGTTTAAGCCAATCTTATTTTCAGACTATGTAAGTATAACGACTAACGAGTAAAGTGAGACCCTTAAAATTTTCAACACTATTAATATGGTAAATCTTTTTTAAGGATTAGTGCATAACATTAAGAAATTTTATTTACTAATAAAACGGTTGGCCATTCAACAAAAATAACGCAAAACAAGTTACGAAGAGTGTGATAAACTGATAATAGATCAGTCTCAAGTTATTAACTACGCTTTTTTTTGGCTGTAATTGAATTTGAAGCGGGTGAGTATGCCATGCCATTTCAATTCAAGGACTCGTTGTATCATGCTAAATATCGCGTTACCTAATACAAGGTTGCATTGTTGGGGAGGGGAAAATAGTGGATAAATATAAGGAATGGTTCGGCTTTTTTTAATACATGGAAAACTACTAGTGCTGAATTATTATTATAACAGCCAAAAATTTGCTAAGTGGCTTGCCGCCCAGTTAGGCTTTGGGAGATGGTGATATATGGATTTGGATCATGCAATAACTTTGTCGAGTAGGAAGAGACACTGGCCAACAAAGTAAACAGAAATAGGAAAAGGGTTAGTGAAGCCAATCTTGCCAGCTGTATGCGGTGGCACCACAGCTGTAATATGCTGGTATGAGATTATCTTTTATCTAATCTGTTCAATGCCACATGGACACAACTAAGCAGGACATAAAGAAAAAAAAAAAAACTTTACAGACTCCTAATATATTTTAAAAGAAAAATTAAAGAAGTAAAAGGGAAAATAGAAAAAAAGAAGACCAACAACGACGCCACAGCACAAGCAAAACGAGTCCCTTTTCTTTTTTATTTCCTTCTCTTCCCCATAATCTACCTCAAGGTTCAATCACAACATATTTTTCTTTATCTCTTCCTTTTCATTCATACGTAAATTGACTTCTCATTCAATCTCATTATGCCAATTCGACTGATATCTCGTTGACGGATAGCGAAGATTTATAAGGCATGCCAAAACGTGTACTATTCATTCTGTAGCTTCAACAGCACACATCAGCTTA
Source organism: Ormosia semicastrata (assembly GCA_029884595.1). Taxonomy (NCBI): domain Eukaryota; kingdom Viridiplantae; phylum Streptophyta; class Magnoliopsida; order Fabales; family Fabaceae; genus Ormosia; species Ormosia semicastrata. The sequence continues at coordinate 5,434,757 of JAQQTO010000046.1, read as the reverse complement.
GAAGAAAAGATATTTGATATCTGTCAATTACCAATACTAACTTGAATTGATCAAAGATGAATTTAAATTTCTTTAAGGTACATATATATTACATACCCAACTCCGTTAACGCAGTGACCCCAGAAAGATAACACATCAAACTTCTCTAGCTATCTTGAGTTGTGATTGCTGAAGGAATGTCCAACTTCAGGGATCTGAAAATGAATGCCAAAGTTACACCACTCCTGAAGGAAGCCGAAGAACAAGTTGTCCGCCAACAAGGCTGCAGCCAAGAAAACAAAAGGTCAGAAAGTTGACAAGAGCATTTTTAGATGCATGTTGCATAACTGAGAATTTATCATTCACCTCTTGACGTAGTAGTAGCAAAAATCTGCCAGGATGAAAGTTTGGACAATTTCTGATATAAGTACCATAGAAGGCCACAATCCATAACCCAAAGCTGTTAGTAGACGTCCGCGAGTATCTAATACCTGAGGAAGACAACATAGGTGCTCTTAAATGAAGTACACAGTCGGTCTATCAATCATTGGATATGGAAGGTTGACATGGTAAAAAAAAAATAACTGGCAAGCCAAAGATGATGATGCCAAAATTTGTATGCATCAACTCCTCTAAGAAGGCCTGAACAGAGATACAGAACCCTATCATCGTGTGGTAAAATAGTTTAAAGTAGGTGTCATACAGAAACACTAGAGCAAAGATTTCTGATAAATTATATACATATCCATACCACTTAATCTACAGAATATTATTATAATATCTTTTAAGTATTTCCAGATTTAGGAGATAAAAACATCTTAGGAGTTAAAATTCATGACAAACCTGGAGGACCCAATGTGCACAACTCAAGAACCTTACAACTCCAAGGGCAAAAACATAGTGTGCTGTGAATGGTTCAACAATCTGAAAGTTGAAATGAAGAATTAACTGCAATTATATTTATAAAGACCAACTGGCAAAGGAAGTTGTAATACCAACATACATCATAATAACTGTTTCAAACGATTAAAAGATATGAAGAAAAATTAACAGGCAGAGATATATTTCTAAGGGACCTTAGCATTCTGCATGACCCGCAGCTGAGGGAGAACAGACACAGCTTCAAGATAAACACAAAAAGCCCAGAGAATTCTGTTAACAGTATGATGCTGGGTTGTTGGATGAATAAACAAGGACAGCACAGCACAAGGTATCACCTGCATTTCAGTAAAAGAAAATTTAATCATCAAGTATTGATAGCTTCTGACAAAACAAAAAACTCCATACTCAGAGCAATTGAAACCTCCATTCAATTAGACACATGAAAGATAAAATATCTTAGTTCTTACGACAAACGTATCTTTATTTCAGAGCTAAAGTTTGTTCCTTGTGTATGAAACTAAGACATTTTCATCCCAGAAGTTCACAGGTAAAGGGACAACTGAAAACAATAGTGATAATATAATAAGGTTGATGAAATTTCTGTTATCTTAAACCCATTTTGAGATTTCAAAATGTTATTCTTCAATAAAAATAAAATCTTGAAGTAAGCCCTCCTCCAAAATCAACTTTCTCACAGTCAGACATTAGGTGCTTTGTTTTTGAACAGGTAATCAAGCCCAACAAGCTTTCAGGAATTACAGAATATGCATTCAAACAACGCCCCCCTCCCCCTCTCTTGCAAACCATATTCCTTTGAAGGAGGAGGGAATACAGGAGGAATCATTAATAAGTAATACAAACTAAACTTTTAAATCTTCAGCTAGAGGTGTTGAATCCATGTAGGAATACAGAAATACAACTCAATAAATATACAGAGAATATAATTTTATAAATTTTAGAAGCTCGCAAACTGTTTCTAACACAATCATACTCCAAAAGTTTGAAACAGAAACGTCATTTTGATCTATTGCAGTTTTGCAGCTAATGCGAGTCTTGACAAAATGTTTCTTATTTAAGAGTCCATTAGGCATTAGATTGTTGGAGAAATTCAACACGAGAATTTATCAGATGCTTAACAGGAAGCCCGAACATAAGGCTATGTTACAAAATAATAAATGCAGAGTATCATATAGCTAATACAAAAGCCAAAGGACTTACCACATAGTATATTGCAAGGTTGTCCTTATCGTCCATATAACTGGATTTCAGTTTGAAGCGTATCATATAAATAACCCAAAGGGTCGTCCCCAATGTTGCCGAATCAAGTATGGTGTGTATATCATATTCCATGACAAAACTGCAGTAAAGTCTAACAGCTAGAAACATAGCTGTCAGTTCCTGTGATTTAAGTGAAAGTCCTGCAAAGATTTAAAACATAGTTGTTATATGCAAATATAGATAGAAATTGTTTTCTTCTCATTTCTTTTCCTGCTGTGCTGGAAGACAAAAGGCTATATTTTGGTTTGAATAGTATTACTCTGAATTAAAATCATAATGGATGAGATCGTAGTATAACACCACAAAAATCACATCAAGCTAATTGTTCTCTATTTTTATCTCAAAGGGAAGAATGGATAGCAATTAGCAAGGAAATGTTTGCAATCCAAAGGAAGATAATAAATTAGGTGGCGGCATGCATGCTTTTATGAAAGCAAGCAACATTAGGAATGTCAATTTGGTAAAAGCGAGGAAGTAGTAATAACCATGATTGTTAGGACAACATTGATTTCCATCAATGTGTAATGACGTCCAAATTAACATAACCCTAATCTCAAATGTTCATATCATGGGTTTTCTTTTTTTCTTTTTCTTTTTTATTTTTTTTAAAGAAGGCTTATAAATAATGATCTCAGCAGATAATTAGAAAGGAAGGGGATTTGGAAATGCAAATATAATGTGTAGCGTACCAGCACAAGTTTTATCCTTGGTGAGCTTGAAAATGAGGACGGATATTCCTAAGGCATGAACAGCCTCGGCAGCCACGAAGAGGCTGTCGTGGTCGTGAACCACCATTCGGAGAAAGAGCAAGGCTACCAGGCCCGAAACCACCGCCAGAAAGGCCTTCATCTTGGGGGGTTGCCGCCGAACCCATGTCGTCACGGCGTGGATCGGCCTCTTGCTTCCCTTCATTTTTCTTTCTTAAAATTCGGATTGGATTGTTGCGTTGTCTCGTGTCCTTCCGAAGAAGCCTCAGCCTGGTATGGTAATCTGAAAACTCTGTTCGAACTTGAAAGCGAGTGGGGTTACTGCTGGGGACACGTGTGATATTGGTTAGAGTTGCATGTTTATTAGTTATGTGACGGGTGGATTGCTCAACAACCGTTGCTCCGCCACCATCTTCTCTCCTCTGCTGATCTGCATATAGGTGCGTATACTTACACAGCCCATTCAGAAACATGTGGCCCATTCTAATGTGATAACTTTAACATACTTTTTTAATTTTATTTTATTATTAATTCATTTCATATATTAAAAAATTATTAAAAAAATTAACAATATTATTTTTAAATTAATAATAAAATAAATATCAAAAAATATATTTAAAATACTGTGTTGTTAACTTTTCTCTTCTAAATAATTTATTAAAAAAAGGGGATTACGTGAATATGATGATCAAACTTTTGTTAATGATCAAAAGGCCAAATCCTTCACAAATTCCCAATCCAACTCAAACTAAAGACAAAAGAAGGTTTTGATTTTGGGCCTAAAAAAGAAAGCGCCGTTTTCCTAACCCAAACAAAAAGTGGGCCTTTACAACATTTTTCAAATAACATTATTTTCTATTTTTAATTTCATTAAAAATTACCTTTTGAATTTTTAAAAAATATACACTTAATACTAAATGATAAATCATTTTCGTATTAGTATAAAAGATAATCATCCATTTTGGTTATGAAAATACCAAACTTAAATTAGAAATGTAAGATGAGTACAATATTATTTATTTGTTCCCCTTATTTTGAAGTTCACATGGCGTAATTAAAAATCATAGAATAACTACTATTTCATTATCAATGAGATGTTGCCTTGAAAGAACAAAATCCATGTCAATGATCTGGTTTATATTCCTGTGTCACTCTATATCTTTTTACTGTAAATACTAAATAGCATAATGGTTAGAATTTACTAAAGCGTGTTTTGGAATGTAAAATAATAAGAAATAATTTGATTTATAAATCAAATTTAGTTAAATATTATGTTTGAAATATTAAAAAATAGGAAATGATTTGATTTCTAAAATTTCATGGATTTCAATCTTTTTGTTTTAAAATTTATCAAATTTAATAGGATTTGATAAGATTTGATTTGATTTAAAATGAATAGACTATTTTACCCTTAATAATTATCTCTAATCACCTCTTATAATAGTTAAAATGTAAAATAATAAAATCAAATCAAATCAATTTTCTTTTTTGAAGTTCATGAATTTCAAAATCACAAAATTTGATTTCAAATCAATTCAATTCCTATATTTTTTTAAAGTTCCAAACAAAAATTTGATCTGGTTTATCATTCAATTGTCAAATCAAATAATTTTTTTACTATTTTAATTCATTTTAAACACAACCTTTGTTTTGAGTTTTTCATGAGTTATATACAAATATATGAGAAATGCTAACAATATATATTTTTTGATATTTATTCTTTTTAATATTTATTTTATTATTTGTTTAAAAGTAAGTATTATTAACATTCTTCTCTTAATAATCTTTTTAAATATATGAGATAGACTAATAATAAAATAAATATTAAAAAAATATTTAAAAAAATACATTGCTAACCCTCCTCACGAATATAATAAATAAGTTTTCAAAGTTAGAATTCGCATGTGCGAAACAATCCAACCAAAAATAAAGAAATCTAAGCTATCAAGTACAGGCAGTTGATAAAATAGTAGTTTCACTAGGCAGCTATTTCTGCATCTCCCTTTCTTGCTCACTAAGTGGTATGGAGTTTATTGAGATTTGGCAATGGTTCGTAAACGGGGCCTTTGATTCTATCAAAGCGAGGCTTCTAGGTGTTTGATCACGTACAAATATATGATTATGATGTGATGACATAGACATAGACATAGACATACACAAAAATTGGCCGGGACTATGAGACTAACTTCGATTTCACAGATGTTATGACTTGTATAACTAGTAGGATCTATAAATGAGTGGCGACCACATAGACCTGAAATTGGAGCGGTAGAAGGCCAAAACCAGAAGTAGCACCACCAACGCCGCTACGCCCCAAGGCGATCCCCCTGCTTCTGTTGGTGCTCGTGCTCGTGCTCGACCAAGGAATATTGATGGAACCACAAGCCGTGCTCCATATCTAGAGATGGAGTGGGCAATGAAAATCAGCAGAAGGGGCAAAACCAAGAGGAACAAGTTGAAGTTGATGGTGGCTGTCTGCACGGTTGACTTGAAGTTTATATAAGATGGAACTAACAGCAAAAACATCACAATGCCAACTATGGTGACCAGTTGCAAAGGAGGTGCAGATATGGAGGACAAAGTGTTTTTTGTCCACCCTTGCTTCCATGCTGGACCCCTTCTTTCCTTCAAAGGCCACACCATTCTCTCTGCTTTTAATAGGTCTAATATAAATATAATCTCTCTGGTTATTACAGAATTTATAATACAGGGGGAAAGAAGAAGAGCACTCTACACAGCCAGTGAATTTTGCTGTAATTCAGTCAGGATTTGTGTTCGCTTTAGCATAAATTCTAAGGTCGATGTGGTGTAGATTCTATCTCCAACCGGACCGACCTTTTGTTTGAGCTTTTTTGCCCACTGAGTTTCGGCTGGGGATTGATACCAAAAGAGACGCGCAGCCTATATATGTCCAAAGGAGAATCAGCAGAATATATTCATAATTACTTTCATGCAAAGCTTTATATCTAAGGAGAGATTCTTAGCCGTATGAAGTAAAAGAATTTTTTGCATCTTATTATTGAATCACTTCCGCTTTGTGAATTATTAGGATCTCTTATATTACATTTATAAAATTGCAACTGAAGTAATACACATTTTTAATGATACATAATAAAAGAAAATTTTTTCCTCTAGATGCACTTAAGAATTTTTCTAGACGTAAGATGTGCCTGTAATGTTATATGCTGTTCCCAATAAAGCTGTCTCAAATCACCATTAAACGTATTTATTTATATGGTCAAAAAGAAATTCTTCCTCAATTGTAACCAAAAAAAGAAAATAATATATATATATATATATATATATATATATATATATATATATATATATATATATATTGTAAAAAATAGATGTGTGAAAATAAGAAAAATGACATATGTTAATATGAGAAATTTTATAATTTTTTGTAAATAAAAAATAATTGAAATTTTGAGATAATGATAATAAAATTGGAATTTTATAGATTAATCAAAGATAATGATAACAAAATTGAAATTTTGTAAATTAATCGAAGATGATGAAAACAAAATTAAGAGCTTGAATTCAATAAGAAAAAAAATTAACAAAGTAATATAATGTTATATAAAGTAGAATTATATGCTATTAAAACGACTCAGCTAAATTTATAATTTAACTAAAATCATGATACTTGAGTTAAAATGAAAAATAAAGTAGCATAATAGTGTAAAAAAAAGTTTACAGAAATTCATGATTCAACTACAAGTTATTTGAGGAAACTTTTTTGCAATGTTGCTGTTGTCATCTTCAATGTCTAGACTAAAATATGTATGGAAAAGTGTTCAAGTTATTTAACAGAAAATGTTTTGCATAGACAAAGATGTATTCTCGGATACGAAGATATGCAACAATATTTGCTTCTTACAATTTACATTTTAGTATCTATCAATCTATCAAACTGTTTATCTACACTTATATAATTGAGCTATAATATTATGCTTGAGTTATAAAATGAATAAAACAGGAGAGCTTTCAATGTCAAACAAATAGAAAGAAAAACCAAAACAAAAATACATGTCAGTAGGAAAATTTTTTAAATAAAAGAAATAATGATAACAAATTTAGAACTTAAATTTAATAAGAAGAAATAAAAAGAATAAAAATTAAAGTAGGATAATGTTATTATTAATATAAAAATAAAGTAACATAAAAAATAATTAATCAAGTATAATAATAATAATAATAATAATAATACTAATAATAATAATAATAATTAAGAACTTCGTTTTAATAAGAATTGATAAAAATAAAGAAGGATAATGTTATTAAACTAAAAAATAAAGTTGGAAAATGCTATTAAAAAGGAGTACATGATCAAATTAATTCCTAAAATATACAACGTCAATTATATTAGACATTAAATGATAGAAATCACTCACAAAAGTCTTTAAATATGTATTTCGTTGTTCAGATTAGTCATTACGGATATGATTACTTTCTGCGAATAAAAACTAATTTAAATGATGAAATGTACATTAAAATATGCTAAAAGTAATTTTCATCATTTAAGAACTAATATAATTGATATTGTATTTTTCAAAGATTAATTGATCATTTACTTATTAAAAAGATTCATATAAAACAATGATTTAGCGAATTAGGATACATATATTAATATATACTTGAATTCAAATTCGGGATACTAATAAGTTTGTGTACTTATACAATGTAGATTTGTTGTTCACAGACAAAGAATTACAACTTTTATCTGTACTTTAAATTAAATTCCCCTACTTTTTCTTTTTACTATTTTGGGTTGTATGTCATTTTTAAAATCTCCTAAAAAATTACATGCTTGTTTATTTTTAACATCTTACCAAATAGTCTTTAAAATAGTTATATAATAAATTAAAAATATAAATATTGACAAAAATAATAAAGTTTATTTTTTTTTCACGGGTAACGAATCTAGTTTTATTAGAAAAAGAATAATTGGTTATTCAGGAAATAACTATCGAATAAATATTGAGTAACAATATAAAATTTGAGTCATTTCCATCAAGAAGATTGTAAAGAGTGTTTCGTAAATTTGTTTATGTAAATAAAAGCATTTTAATCTTTTTTTTTTACTAAGTATAATACAAATTAATAAAAAAAAGTATTTTTTTACTGAAAAAAAAGAGAGTATTGCTAGATAGTTTGGATGTACATTGCTCGGATGTATTCGAGTAAACACAGAGTGAAACCAATCTCTTATGTCTTTTCAGGAAAAATAAAAGTATGACAGAAAGAATACAGAAGAAAATGGAAGTTATTTAATAGACTTTTCTATCTGAATATTACAATTGGGAAGTTAATAGCATAAATCCGTAATAAAGTTATTTGTAAATTTTGGAACAAGAAAGAGAATCGCTGTGAATGAATTAAGAGAATTTTAAGTATGTAAAAAAAAATTAAGTAAGGGTAAACAATTATTTTTCTTTTGGCGTCTTAAATATATATATTTTTTGGGTCGATTTGGGGTCTTCAATTTGGATTTACAAATTTGTAGGCAGACCCGAGCTTGGAACAAGAGTTATGAGGGCTTGAAGTCAAAAGGAGGGCCTGGTTTGGGCTTTGGGGCCCGATTTTCTGTAATAATCAAATGTGTTCAAAACGCAAAACCCCAAAGTCTCGAGCTTGTGGTATCCATAACCGTGATACAAACGAAAGGGAAAGTGCAGCACTGCAGCTCCTGAGCCTGAGCCGGGGGGTTTTTGCAGTTGCAGGTATGCCTTCGGAAGATTCGAAGCCGGTGAAGAAGGAGGAGGACACCAGCAACAGCAAGAGTTCCGGTTCCAAAAAGGAAAAGGTCACAAGCTCCAACGCTAAACCTCCGTCGTCCAAGGTTGCAAAAGTGAAGAAGGAAGAGCCTGAACCCAATTCTCCAAGACCCGTCGTTAAGGCTGTTACTTCAGCATCTCGCTCCAAGGAACCCAAAGTCAAGAAGGAACACAATGACTATGACTATGATGACGACGATGACAACAAACCCCTCGCCAAAAGGGCCTCCAATATTTCCAAGGTTTCTCTCTTCCATCTACTTTTCTATTTTCAAAGGAAAAAAATAATAATAAACTTGGCTTATAAAATATTTTTAATGAATGTGGTGTTTTCCTTTTCATTTCACGATGATAATGGGGTTGTTTTGGGTTGGGGGGGGGGGGGGATGAAGGAAGTGAAGAAAAAAAAGAATGTAAAAGAAGAAGACAAGAAGAAGGGGAAGGCTGCTGCTGCTGCTGCTTCTGCAGAACAGAAGAAGAGAGAAAAGAAGGTTTACGATTTACCTGGCCAGAAACGAGATCCACCTCAGGAGGTATGCTATATAGCTGCTCTTGTTTTCATGTTTCTAAACCATCACATTTATTAAGTTTTGACTAATCAGTTTGTGCCTTCCTAATATTTCAGAGGGACCCTCTGAGGATTTTCTACGAGACTTTATATGAGCAAGTTCCCACTAGCGAAATGTCACAAATCTGGTCAGTTTTCCTATCCTTCTTCCTATTTCATTTACAAGCTTATATTCGAGAAGGAAGGGACAAGATTATGATTGATTTACCAAGGGACCTATTGTTAATGTTTTCTTTCTCCTGTGCACTTCGTTAGTGAGGTGAGCATGAAGAAAACATTGCCGTTTATAAGAGCCTGTGAAACACTACAAATTGACTAGTTATGCCTTTGAGTAAGGAATGAGCATAGAGATGAATGACAGGTCAACTGTGAATCAAAAAGAACAATTAGCGTGCTTGTAATTTAAAATCTTTTGCCACAACGCATATTTGGAATATAGAGCAATTTCTCAACCTCCTAAAACATCAAATTCATTAGGGCCTCAGTAAGCTAAATTTCCTATGAAGTGTCAGCAGTGGTTCTAGTGATATACAACAAGGCTAAATGTCATATCCTTGCTAATCAATTGGAGTTTGTACAGGTAATAGAATGCTGTTATTGTTTCATGTGTAACCTTGAGCACGATAGAGTACATCTCTTTTTGTTTAGATGTGAGCAATAGGCTACTTTTGCAGCTTTTATAACACCTTAAGCTAGGCCTAGCCATATATCAAATTTTCTGTGCCAAAGTGATGGTTATGCATGCTATTATTTTCCTGGCAAGGATTCTGTTTTCATTTTGTGGTGCATGAGTAATGACTTCTGTTTATGCAAACCAAAAGCCATTTTAAAGACAAGTGGGGGGTTTTTTTCCTCTTGCGATTGACTAATCTTTCATTTCTCTCAAAGGGTGATTGAGATCGACAAATTTGATTCCTGACCTGAAAACAAAATATGTGGGGGTGGGGCAAATGAGCATTTGTTGGCTCAAAGACAAAGTTTAATCATGTTGAATTATATGAAAGACGATTGATATGTATTTAATCTTAACAATTTATAAACATACACTGCTCCTTTAGTTCTTAATCCCAAAACCAGGTAAGTGGTTGTAAATTGTATGCCGCCACTACATCTGCTGTGTGCATTTGTAGGGGAGCATAAATGGAAATGGTGTATTTTATACTTGTAGATTTAAACTTAATGCATGACATGCTCCTTTCTCAAACCTTGTCATAAGACCCTATCCCCCCTTGCTGTCTACATTGGACTTGCAGTGTGCTCATTTTGCTGTCATTTTCCATGATAAAGTTTCTAGATCTGCCATTAGTTATTGTATCATGTATTTTGTCAAGTTGTGCATATCCTTTTATCACCATTGTGAGCATCAGAACAGTGATACTTTTGTTGCATTCATGTCTTATGTTAGAATTATTTCAGGTTTATCTTCTTTTTTTCTTTTGTCTGATTTACTAATTGAATAGATTTATAACCTGTTCCTTGAAGTTGCAATATCTAGAGTTTTCATCCAGTTGAACTGATCACTATCTCTCACCCTGAAATTGGCCTAGCTTGATAGTCAAGAGTTTTGTTGTTGCATCTTTGCAGCAAATGTTTAGTTGTTTAGGATGTCTAGTTTTATTGATTTAAAATATTTGTGTTTTGATGTTTAAGTTTCATTGTCAAATTATTTAGAGGATTTAATTTTGATGCACTAACAATGTAAATAGTTTGCACTATCATTAAACCATGTGGTGCCAATGTGCCACTAGTTAAAAAACTGTTAAAAAAATTTACTGTAAGTGACATACCTTAGTTACTGTATTGATTGACACTTATTATGAATTTTACTCTGACAGCAGATCAATTGTAAACCCTTATTTAAACAAGGCAATCTGCACTGCAGATTGAAATTTCTCTCCCCACCTTTTTTATCCTGTGCAATAGAGGAGTAAAAGTTATCCAACCATTTGTCTAAAAGAAAATAACGACAGAAATATTAAGCAAGTTAAGCCTGTTTGAAACTGATAAAAAAGAGAGGAGCTGTTTAGCTGCTATCTGCCAAGCAATAAAAGGTACCTCCCCATAAGTTAATAAAGCATAGAAGATTGTTTATTTCCATTATTGAATGTAATTGCAGGTTGATGGAGTCGGGCTTGCTTCCTAAAGAGGTGGCAATAAAAGTATATGAAAAGAAGCAACGGAGAGGTCTTCAGCAGAAGCTCACTTCTCCAGTTAAAGCTGTAGCTGCTGCCAAGAGCAGCTCTAAGTCTGTTACAGTTAAGAAAAAAAGCCCAACCTCCCCTGTACCTTCTGTTAAAAAGAAGACAACGAACTCCACATTGAAGCAGTTGAAGAAGCGGAAAACTGAGAATATAAGCTCTGAGGATGACTCTGGAGATGACATTGTTGTACCAGCACCAAAGAGGAGAAAAGCAGCTTAATTATGCTCTTCATTGACTTTGATAATATTTTTGCATTGTTTTTCCACCATTTATTGCTGCTGACTCAAACTTGCAATGCACTTGACGGGATGATGTTATATAACTTTTAAGATGTTGCACGTGATTTACAGAGCATTTAATTCTTCCACCAAGCTTATGCCTTTGCCCTGATTGCTTTCGCTGGGTTATTTCAGCTGTATTTTGCTCTCCTTGTCTGGTCATTACTCATTGCAAATCTTTGTTTTATGATTGTCATGGATGTAAGAATTTGGCATTCTCGTGTTTATTAGAGTAGATTTAGAATGTATTTGGACGGGGGAAAATTGAAAACCATGAGCTATATACATAAGCCAGTTTCCTTTCTTCCACTACAAATTTACCCTACAATTACAATAGGTTAAAATCTCGATTGAAAAATCCTCTTGAAAATGGTAAGAACGTACATTCCTTCCTTTGTCTTTTATTTATATATATATATATATATATAATCAAGTAAAAAAGGGAAAAAACATAAACCATAAATTTTCTCTTTGATAGGGAATGTTGTGCTTGTGTCTAGTGCTGCTGGCCTTCGACTATAATAATATGGGCTGATATAATAAGCACGGGATAGTTGGTTGGGCTTGTTTTTTGGAGGCTTAAAATGTTAACTAAGACCGTTTTCTTATGAACCTCTTTTATTTCCTCAGAATCTGATACATTCAAGAGTAGTATTTAGTGTTGCTTGGAAGTTAAATTTCTTATTCAAGAAAAAAAAATGCACAATTACTAACAAGTAATAAAGGATATTGATCGAGTCATGCTTTGAAGTCATTACAATCCATCGTTGCTGATTTGATTAGCTCCTTTCTTGACTATATCAGACTTTCCGATTCCCTTTTCCTATATTTGATCTTGAAGTCTTAATTTATTATTATTATTATTTGTCTTTGACCAAAACATCCTGTAAGCATCACTGCAAGATTCATCACTCGGTCACTATTACAATTACGGGACTCTCCAAACAATTGTATTTTTTCGAGTTTGAACTTTGGTATTCCTTATTCAAAAGAATTATATTTTGGTCCTCATAATACATTTTCTTGATAATTTTTTAAAATTATTTAAAGAATAAAGTAATTAAATGATTTTTGTATTCTTAATGCATTAAATGCCATTTTTTCATTTAATACTATCTATTTTAACTAATTAAGACTTTCTCTACTTTACATTCCCAGTTCCTACTTGCTAGCTCTAGAGTTGCCACACATACGTGGTTTACTAGATCCCTTGTATATTGTTTCATTATTGGTTGGTTGTCTACTTGTCCTTTTTTTTGTCTATGACTTAGTTATTTTCATAGACATTGCACTGAGATTAACCTCTAAGTTACAAATGGTAGTTTAAGTAAAGTTTTCTCAAAGTGGTGATTGAAATATTTGAATTCTTGACATTATAAATAAAGTTTGCTTAAAGTCGTAATTCACTATATTTTATGACCAATTACTGTTGGGTGTTGTCTACTTGTCTTTGATAAAAAAAAATGATAACAACATATTTTTTTAACATTTATTTTATTATTAGTCTAAAAATAAGTGATATTAACATTCATCCCTTAATAATTATTTTAAGTATATGAAATAAATTAATAATAAAATAAATATTAAAATAATATTTAAAAAAATATATTATTAACGTTCCTCTTAATAAGAATGCCATATCAGATCAGGTAAATGGGTATAGGATATGTATCCTTCCTCTCATAATCTCACTGTTTAGTCTTCGTTATAAGCATGCCCAATTGTCCGTGTGTGGAATATTAGATTATTATTTTTATTAGGTTATTCCTTTATGCTTACGCAGACGTAGTTCTCTAAGTCTTGATCATAATATTACATACGCAGTACACTTTTTATTACAATCTGATAATCGGTGGATTATAACATCAATTTTTTTATTAGGTTTTATATTTTTTAAAAATGCATATATAAACTTTTAGAAAAGTACCATTAATAATAATAAAAAAGTGTGCTCAGATTAACCACTGCTTAGCCGATAGCCCATATAAGGCCGGGTTGAATCATTAAATAGCTAACCCAAATTATTTTTGGATAAATATATAATAATTCAAAAATCATCATGTAATAATTGTACTATAAGCGTTGTGCCTTTGCCTATCAAAGAAAGATATATGGCTGCCTTTGATCCATCTAATACTTAATAGTATATATTTATACTATCAAATTTTAATATGTATTTAGTATTGATAAATAATAAAATAATCAAATTCGATTAATTATTTTTATTTTATTTTATAAGATAATTTTAACATCTCTCTCACTCTATAATAAAAAGATAATTATTTCAACTCTATCCATTATCTCCATCTCTAGCACTCAAAACCTTCATTCTTAAAAAGTTTCAATTTTTTGTCCAAAAAAAGAAAAAGAAATAATCATTAAAAAGATTATCAGTTTTCGATAATCTCCAAATTAATTGATAAGTATTTTAAGTTTCGATTCATTGTTCGTTTATTTGGTAATCTCCAAATTATCAGTTTCTACTCAAAACAACCCTTGATTTTTTCCGTTTTACTGCTAAGTATTTTAAATTTCGATTCACTGTTCGTTCTTATTGTCTCTTGGTTCGTTTGCTTCTGGCTTCAAATTTTTTACCGCGAGCCAAATTGCTCTTGACCCGTTTGATCGATGGAAATATGCCCACTTTGTCTTAAAATCGTGAGAATAAGCTTAGTGAAATAGCTGCTTCAATGCTGGAGCTGAATGAAGTTACGGATCAAAGACACAGTGAATTGGATCTGTTGCTTCATGTCCTCTGCTCCCAGTTTAATAATTTGGGCTTTTCATTATGCTTTTGATATCTTTTTCTTGTTTTCGAGAAAGGGCATCTCTCCGTCTTTGAAAACCTACAATTTTTTGTTGAGCTCTTTGGTGAAAGCTAATGAACTTCAGAAGAGTTACGAAGTGTTTGATGTTATTTGTCAAGGTGTTTATCCGGCTGTTTACACATTCACTATTGCGATTAATGCGTTTTGTAAGAGAAGGAGGGTTGATGATGCCGTTAGTTTGTTCTTGAAAATGGAGGAGGTGGGTGATTCGTCGAATGTTGTTACCTATAATAACTTGATTGATGGGTTGTGCAATAATGGAAGATTAGAAGAAGCATTTCGGTTTAAAGAAAATATGGTCAAAAGCAAAGTAAATTTGAGTCCCATAACATATAGTGGGAGAGATCTGAGCATGAACGGAGGAAGAGAAAATCCAGCAATTGGTGAGGGTACAGAAATTAAGTGTTATTATTGCCGTGAGAAGTCAAAGGAGATGGTAAAAAAGGTAAAAGTAATATGATTATATTAAATAAATTCATATATTATTAAATTATTTATATTATATGTACTAAATATTTAATAATATAAAAATTTATTAATTTATTTA
This sequence comes from Ormosia semicastrata, assembly GCA_029884595.1. Taxonomy (NCBI): domain Eukaryota; kingdom Viridiplantae; phylum Streptophyta; class Magnoliopsida; order Fabales; family Fabaceae; genus Ormosia; species Ormosia semicastrata. The sequence continues at coordinate 5,419,709 of JAQQTO010000046.1, read as the reverse complement.
TACTATCAAAATTTATCTTATTATCTTATACTATTATTTCTTATATTATTAACTCTACCAAACGCCAGCAGTATTTTAGGCGGGGTTTAACATGGACTCCAAAGAAAGGTATCCATGACATAGTTATTAGATTACGTCGAGTGTAGTGAAGATTAAATGGACGTTGCAAATCATTTACTTGATGATTAAATAACAAATTAGTTATAAAAAAAAATTAATAATTCCAAACCCACATCAAATGGGAAATAAATGGAGGGGGCATCGCCTTTTGCAGACTTGACGGTGCTGCCCATGATGACAATGGAGGTTTTGTGAATGGGTTTTGCAAACGATGCCTATTGGACCTTCTGCAACTTCCGGCCACCAGGTACATTTTACTCTTCTTCAACAAAGATTTCATGTGTTGTAATACTCAAAATAGATGATAGAAAAAAAAATTATATGTGAGTATTATTCTGGAAAAGATTTGGAGTAGCTGGATTTCGTCCCTTCACGGCATCGTCCCCAATTCCAATACAGGACGTTAGGTCCCACCTTTTAAACCTGCTCTTCCTCCATCCCTGTGACAACACTAGCGGCATTCAACCCACTTCCATCTCGTGACAACCACCAACACTATACTCAGAAAATCAATCTAACAACTACAACACCATGGCACAGCTCCATTGCTCTACCCAAACTCCTTGTACCCAGAAATCATATATTCCATCCATCATCAAGCTCCCAACGTTGTCATTCGGTGGCGCCAGTTCCCTGAGCCCATCAGCCACCATGTACCCCCACACCGTTAACGGGTGCGCGCACTCCTCCACCATTATAGTGAGGGCATTTTTTGTCTCCTACAAACTGATGCTTCCGTCGATGATTGCTGGTGAAATGGAGACCAAGAAAATTAGGAAAGTTATACTGTCTAACAGGAGGAAAAATGATGTATGATCATATTTTTCTTCCATAATATTTAAACAAAGTATTTTTTTAAGAGAATTTTTTACTTAAATATTATAATATAAATCAATTTTAATTTTTCTAATTTTTTGTGTTAACAATTAATTTTATAAAAATTTATAAAAATATATAAACAAAGTATTTTTTTTTAATTACTGAGTTGGTTTGTGGAACTCAACTTTTGTGTTTTCTTCTTTTAATTGATATGTCAGATGTGTATATCTGAGCTGTAATTAAATTTGTAATTAATATTTATGAGAAACCTGTTGAACATGAAGGTACATCTATGGACCAAAATATAAGAAATCTTTGGTAAATATATATTTTATTTAATATATATTATTGTACTCGTATCTTAATTTTTTTTAAATTATTGTATTTACATATTTTATCATATCGTATTGAACATATTCGTAACCGGGCAACATAATGCAATGACATACCTCTTGTTTATGCACTGTATACTGTTAAGAACAATATTCAACCAAGCTTCTTTCAAGTCGTTTGTCATGCAAAAGATGGTTTTTTAAACCAAGCATCAACCTATTTCAGAGGAATTTTCTATGGCTACTCAAGGTTCTCAAGGAAACAGAATTTGGTGAATGGAATTATGGAAGGTCTAGCTTTCTTGGATAGCTCCTCTTGCCAGAAGTGTAAAATTCAATACTCATGCTTGTTATTATGGTACATATTTTGGTATAGGACATTTAGAGATTATGTGTCAAGACTCTTCAAGATCCTTTATTTTAGGGTGCTTCTGTTTCTTGTACAGCTTCAGTTTTATCAAGCAGTAGCATTTCAGGAAGGATTCTCTTTGTTTCTTTGATGTGGTAATGGAAAAAGATTCGCAAGCTTCGATGAGGGACATTGATCATGTATATATATATGGAGTCTATTGGTGATAAAATTAAAATTAAAACATAAATATATGTGACTTTTTAAGTGGTCACATGAATTTTAAGTAATTTTTAATTTTAATCATTTATATATAATTATATGGTTAAGATTTACTCATCTCACTCTCTTATAATAAAAATTTTTTCACTATATATATTTTTGTATATTTAATGATAAAATTTTTTATTGTGAGAGGATAATAATAGTAAATATTGATCATATAACTATATTTATATATAAGTCGATCAGATTAAAAGTTATTAAAAATTATGTGATCACTTAAAAATTACATATGCATTTATGTTAATAATATTAACTATTCATATATATGATTCAATAGTTATTTATTTTTTCACTAGATATGTTTATATATATATATATATATATATATGGGATGAATCAATTTACACTTGTATAAATTAAAATTACTTTTATACCATTAAATAATTTTTTATTAAATAATTTTTCATAAAATTAATCGTTAGATTAAAAATTTCTATCATATAAATTATATTTATAAAATTTTATATTAATATAAAATTATTTAATATTTTATTAATATAAGTTAAGATTAACATAATATATATTTTTTAAATATATAAAAATAAAAACTATTTGATTATATTTTTATTATGTTTAATTTTTTTAAATTTGACATAAATAATCAAAATATTAAATAATTATTATTCAACAATTAAATTGATAAAAATTGTATTTAAAAAAAATTATTAAATAATGTAAATATATATAAATTTTATACATCTTCCCATATATATATATATATATATATATATATAAACTAATTGGGATTTAATTATGGATAACATTCGATTCTTGAGTTGTAAATTATCGCAGCGTTTCTTTCAGTTTCACTCCTAAATCAGGCAACATGGTTGTCCGCATGTTAGCTAGATGTTTTATCTTTTGCCTTAGGCCTTTGTGTTGGACTGAGGACCCACTAATTTTTCACGCTAATTTTATTTTATTTTTTTCTGACTCTCCTTAATAACATTTTTATGTCATCTAAAAAATATAACTGGTTTTCTAATTAGAACTACTTAAAAAATATAAGACCCTCCAGCCAATGAATTCTTCAAAATCGAATGGAATCAAGATTCGATGCAGAAGAGAGAGTAATATTGTTTCTTTCCTTGTATTTAGATTCCACTATTATAAAAATTTACATAAAATTTTATAATTATTTAGCTTTATACGTTGAAAAAAAAAGAATATATTCATTTAGTGCAATCGACTGAATTAAATGTTCAAATAACTAGGCATCTAAATAAATTTGATTTATTATTTCTCAATATTTAAGATTAAAAAAATAAGGTGATATTTAACCAATATATACATACGTAGGATTTTATTTTAGTGAAATGAGTGTTTATTGTAAGAGGTGAAAAGAGTGAATCTTGACTATTAAATTTTACATAAATGTCAAGATTAAAATATGAATATATGTGACTTTTTAAAGTGGTTACATGATCTTCAAGTAATTTTTAATTTTAACCATTTATATATAACTGTATGGTCAAAATTTATTCTCCTCATTCTCACACAATAAAAACTCATCTCACTTAATATGTCTTATATATATATATATATATATATATATATATATATACATGAATTAGTTTAAAAAACTAAAATGAAATGCATGGTTTACATAAGTGTGTTTTAGACCGAAATTTACTCTCTATAATAATAATAATAAATAAGGTATTCTTCTCCTTGTAGTATCCTTTTAATATTTTGAAATGTTAAATACTTTATTTATAAACAAAAAGAGAGGGTAAATTATTATAAAAAAAAACCAAATATGAAAGAATCACGTATATATTTACTCTTATTTTAATAAAACATTTAAAAACAGTTAAAATAAAATCCAATATTGACTTTTAAAGAAACTTCTCATAAGATAAATTGATAGCTCTTTTTTCCTATAATCTTTTTGGAAGGCTTCTTTCCTATAATCTTATATAAGAAAAATTTAAAATATTCTTAAATTATTACTATCAAATTTAAAAATATTTAAATTTTAATCAAATAACTTATATAATTATACAATCTACATATCACTTTTTTTTTTTTTTACAACAGGAGAATACTATTCTCGAAGCACACAATAACTTCTCTAATCTTACACCCACTGCATACCCAAGCTCAATAAACCAATTCAATCCAAATGGAAATAAGCAGCATTAACCCTCCCACCCCACCAAAAAAAAAAAAGTTAGCATAAGCAACGAAAGCACTTGAAGCACCCATAAACCCTAGTCATCTCAATCCTCCGAGACACGACACGTGTCAAGAGCTAGAACCTCGCCATCGAATTCCAAAATTCCCTTTTATTAAGCAGAGGCAGAGGCAGACTCTCCCTTCCAAGCAACACCAAAACTCTCTCCTTCTATCTTCTCTCTTCTCTATCTCCTATTTATATATATTTATTTATCTCTCTCACTTTCACTCTATGTATGCTATTAATTCTCCGTCTTTATATTTTCCAATGAAAACTTTGATTGATTTACAGCAAGAGAAAGATTTGGATTGATAGAGAAAAACAAAAATAAGAGATGAAACAGAGCACTGGTTCCGTGTCCTCTACCACCAAGTTAACTCCGTACGAGAGTGAGGTTCTTGAAATCCTGGTTCAGTTGCCGAGTCAAATCTTGGAATTGGAGTCACGGTGTCGATTCCCATTCACGTGGGGCGGCAAGAGGAGGAGATCTGCTATTCGCGTTACCCCATCACCCTCCCCACCATTCCATCAACCTTCTTCAAGTCCTAAAGCAGAGGCTCCTAGTCCTGCAACCCCTCTATCCTTTTCGCCCAGTGAATCTGAAGAGAAGCCTACCCTCCTCAGAAAAAACGTCTCTCTCAAAAGGGTATATTTCCTTCCTTTTTCTCTTCTGTTCTCTCTTCTTCCTCAGCTTTACTGTTTTCCACCAATCATACAAATTTATATTTGTTTTTATGCCTCTGTCTTTCATCCTCTTCTCGGTAATCTAATTTTTGGGTTTTTGGTTCTTCCTCGTAGAAGAGAGAGCACTATCTGAAGATTATAGAAGAACTCACCAAACACAACGATTTACTCCATGGAGTAAGTTTTCTTTTTTTTCTTTTTTTCCTTATCTGTTTTTTTTTTCTCTCTGGCGAGAGGCAGCAGTTAGCACTTTAGCAAGTAATTCGGGCTTTTTCCTGAATTTTTGGACCCTTAAATATAGGTACGACATTTTTTTTAAAAAAAAAGAAAAAAGAAAAAAATCGCTTGCTGATTGTGGTTGATGTATGAAAATCCAAACAGGAGATAAAAAATGTGAAGTGTTATTTTGACAAGCTGAAGGACTTCAATTTGAAGTTGAAAGCAAAAAAACAAGAGGTACCAATAGTAATTTTCTCGGCTTGCTTTGCTTGCTTGATTATCCTTATCTTTCTTTTTTTTTTTTTTTGCCGTTTAGCGATTTCTTTTTCTGGGTTATATTTATGTTGCATTATCTCTTTTCTGTTGTGGGTCCAACCGTTTATTTTGATTTATGGAATTTCCATTTTTTTACAGCTAAGTCTTGGCCCAAATCAAGATGATCCTGTACATGAGCAACTGCAATTACAATTCCCCGGCACGACGCACTCTCTACCGTTGATCGTGAATCAGACGGGTCAGCCACCCCAAATCAGTGACAATGAGGGCGTTACTCAGTTTCAAAATCAGAGTCAGCGTGAGTGTGGCCAACCAACGACGTCGTTGGGAGTACCATCCTCATCCTCCAGTGTCAGTGCATTGGGAAACTGTAATAATATGGGCCCAATTGGAATTCCTGATCTGAATTTACCACTCGAGGCAGCGGAGTCATGTGAAGCGTTGGATGTGAGTGTGGCTAACAAGAATCTGAGTAGGGCCATGGCAGCTCAGGCGAGACAGAAGAGGATTCAAATTTACAGGGTTAAGATCAAGAATCCCATCGCAAATAGTAAAACGCGTTACTCTTGTACATGATATATATATATACATCATATCATATGCTTCTTCTTCTTTCTTTCTTTTTTTTTTGGGGGGGGGGGGGGGGTCTCTTCCGTTTAAGCTGTTACCTTCAATATGGGTTGTTACCTGATGCTGAAAAAATTTTTTAGTAAAGGGTATTTGAATGGCCGTTGAGTGTTGCCCTCCGGGAGATTTTGTCGGATTTATGTTCTATGAATCATGATAATGACGTTTGTGATTCCGAGTTTTGAGTTATATTAGCATCAATCAATATTCACTAATAAATACATGAGTTTAATTTTTACTAGCTTTTTAGTTTTTTTTTTGGCGCTGTTCAACTTCTCTGTTTACCGTCCAGTAGACCTTGAAATTGCTTGAATACTCAAGTAATTAATTATAAAAAAGAAAAAGACATATAAGATTATAAAAAAATTTCATAATTTTAGTTAAATTTTATTAATAAATTTTTTATATATTTTTTTATAATTAATCAATTAAGAGAAGAAAAAATTGAAAAAATCTTGTCCTTACCAATAATCTTCCCCAACTACTCAGGAGGATTTTTTCTTCCCTGCCATTTTTCCTTTTCCCGTCATTTCTATTGTATTAATGCATAAGAGTGAAGGATCATAATGTCAAAATTTAAAAAAATATATAAAAAAAGAGTGAAGTATCATTTTAAGATCTAGATTTTTATGATAATAAAATTGTTGAAAAAAATAAAAGAAGTTCAACTTAATAAATAATTATAAAATAAAATAAACAAAACACATGGCATAAATGTCTTAAATTTTTTCTTCAATTGAAAAATATTATTAAAATATTTTTATTTGAGTTTAGATCTTTAATTAGTAATTAAAATAAAATTTAGATCCTTAATAAATAAATTTTAAAGTTAACATTCTTAATTAATTATTGTAATAAAATTGAGGTCATTTAATAATACTTTTAAACAATTTTATTTTGAACATTCACAATCACAATTGAGACTTTCTTGTTTTTAATAAGGGACTTCCATGAGTTTCAATCAGTCTCGTAAATGGAACATTAAAAAATCAGTCAAATATTATTTTGTGCAATTTGGAATTATTATGAGATGATTTTGCTGGGTGGATCTTGCTATTTATATCAAAACGTATGTTTGTGATTTTGTATGGTTAATCCACTTTACAAGCTGCAAGTAAAATAAGATTCAATCAAGACAAAAGTCATAAAAATATTGTTAGATTCTTTTTTTATTTTTCCTTGAATATTCCCCTTCTTTAAATAGATGAAAAATACAAAGAGTGAGTAAAACTGGAATAAAATGATTAAAAGAAATGGTTCAAATAGTAAACATGACATTTCAAAAGTTTTTATAATATCAAAAATTTAAACTTGTAAAAAAGTACTTATAAAAGAAAGAATTTATACTCCAACGAGTACTATCAAAGGGTATCAAAAAACTTCATAACACATTAAAAAAAAGTTAGAATATAATAGTAAATCAAAAACCTAGCATGAAGATGCTTTACATCACATTGAGTTTAATGATTGTAGAACATGAGACAAGACAACATATGGCAAATTATGAATTAATGATATAGAAAATGTTTCTATACATTTATTATTGCTTATATTCTTTATATTTATTTATGTACCATAATTAGAATGTGAGTATATAAAAATTAAGTTAAGATTAATTACAATTAAATAATAAAAATTATATAAATATAATGTGATGTATAAACAAGAAATATTATTATAATGATATATATTAACTTCCATGGATTCTGGTGCTATAGACATTCATCGTCCGTTTTCCTGGTATCATATGCCTGCTTATACCGCAAAGTGTACCCCAAGTCCAACAAGACATCGATAACCCAGGTATGCGTTATATAATTGGATCCTCTACTTCTATCAAATATAGAACAAACGTTTGTTTTATTAAGAGTTTTTGTCTTCACGTTTGTTTCCTTGAATATAAATAAATATCATGAATTAATCATTGATGCTGCAAACCAGGGGTTCTGCTAACGGTTTTTTACACCAAAAAATGGGACAATTATTATTTTTTAGCCCATATGTTTGATTTTTATTTTGTTAACCCCAAAACACAACAAGTCCATACAAACACATGGGTCATGATAGCAGTCTGTAGCCCACCTTGGCTTAATGAGGAAATTCTAGGGTTTCCGTCGTATCGACTATAAAAGCTAATGAAGGCCGAACTCCGAGAGGGCTCAAACCGCACCAGTGCCACACCCTCTAAGCTCTATAGCTCTGTATCCAACATCTGATTCGTCATGATCAAATGATATCATATTCTAATCACATGTTATTATTTTATATACAAGTTGATCAAATTTTAATTTTAAGCAAGTGATGAGAATTTATTTGGTATTATGAGAAGCTCGTCTATTTGCGAGCGATGTTTATCCTCATACTTCCATGACTCTGATGCGCTTTCACCATTTCTTTATTTCTTATTCTTATGCTTGGATGATTATTCACCTTCATCGAAATCTATCTCCCACCCCCTAAACCATCTCTCCATTTTTGTTTTTAATTCCATTTGAACTTTTAATTTCTAATTGTTTCCAAATTCCAATCGTTCGAATTATGAAACCATTTTGTATTTCCTTTGTTTTTTGGGGTCATCGTCCTGTTAAGATCACTTTCGTTTTGTCATTGTTAAGATCACTAAAATTAAGAAATTGACGATTCCCATCTGCAATTGGTTCGGCCAACCCCGTCTGTCAATCGTATACAAAAGTACTGTTTTCCAAGCATGATGAAAAAGAATCAACAAAATACTCAGCACGAATTGTTCTCGTTCGTAAAATCAATGTGGTTTTATTCACAAGTCTTAAAGATCTATTTGAAAATGTTTTCAGCATAATAAATTAATTTTACTGGAATGTTTTCGATGTGTATCAGTAAAATTGTTTCAATTTCAAGTAATTATAATTAGTAACTACACTCACATAACATTGATTAATTCCAATGATATGTTTTAAAATGTCTTTGTAGCTTCTCTTCGTTTTGTGGGCGAGGAGCCTCTTTAGGTAGAGCTTTGTGTGTCTATTATTCTTTAAACTGTTTGCATAGATTTGTGTGATACACAAGTATCAGCCGAAAACATGAATAAAATTTGGAGCAAAAAAGTCAGTGTTCCATTCCCAGAAAGGTATTCTGCTGCGAAGTTATCCATGTCCAATTTTTTTTTTTTAAAGATGAATAATATAAAGCAGAGAGAAAAGAGTGCAGAGTTCCTTCACGGAAAGGTCTTCTACTTAGAGCTTATCCTTATCAAAAAACAAGATAACAAGAAGGCCCATTTTCTTTTTCTTGAGTCTTGGGTATGGGATGGGATCCGGGTCCGGGGAGATAGACACGTCTCCCCCACTTTCTTCAGCCCATTATATGTGGACCATGGCAGCTGAAGGGCTCCCCAGACTCTTGAGCACCTAACATCCCCACCATCTTTTAACATGACATGGAAGGGCGGATGCTATCATAGACCATGTTATGTTAAGATGATGATACACCTCATTTTACCTGTAATTACAAGTTTTATTTTTTTACAAACTCTACCACTGTCGCCATCGCCGACCGTCACCACCACTATTACCGACACTGCCACAGCTATTACTGGCAATGCCACTATTGCCACTGCCATTTTCACCACAATCGCCGTCACTAACTACACACTGTTTAATTGTTGTAACACATTAACAAACACAGTTGAAACAAGAAAATCGTGAAACCTTAGCGTGCAAAGCATGCCTCATTATTTCGGTATAGACGAAAATCCCCAGTGCTTTGTTTGACAGCTTCAAGAATCTCAAGAGATTTTAAGTCACGTAACCCAGGTTAGAAGTGGAGAATGATGAAGATGAAGTTCTTACTTAATAAAGGATAGATTTATAGAAAACAGTTTTTGGTGTTGGAATATAATAGTTGGAATATATTAGAATATGTCTTTAAATATGACCGTTGGAATATGTCCGTTAGAATATGGCCGTTGGAATACGAGTTGGAATATGACCAGGTCAAAACTCGGATAAAACTAAATTATTTTTAAACCTCTTCAAAAACTTATTTTTCAACCAATGTGAACATTTATTCTTTTGAAATAAAGCATTTTTCACAACAATCCCCCACATATTTCAAAAGAATATTAAATCAAATCAATAATTTTAAAAACAATGGGTTACATCATGAGTGCAAACGTTTAATCTCAAGGTGTCTTCCTATGAACCGGACCAGATAAATAGGATTTTAACTTACAATGTAATTGGTGAAGTTTAAACTTCTATGAACCAAAACATTTTTCGTGTAAATTAGAATCCCACTTGATCACATTTACACCCTCATTTATCTCTTCTTTGTTAATGCGGTTTTGCACTTTTCGCCATGTGCGTTTTTTGTTCATGAGTGCTTTAAAGACTATGTCATTATCTCATAGGAGCGGCCCACTCCACACTCATATAGGTGATTTCATCAAGTGTATCTTATGACTTTATACACCACCCGTAAGGATATGAAATTCATTAAAAGCATTTAGCTTATCCTCACATTAAATGCGATCTAGACTCTCATGCTTCTCACACCATAGGAAGGGACAAACACAAAGCTTAGCAGAATCCAACAAGTGACTTGTTATTACCCATATGAACTTTTTTCATGGGATCTCCACTCATAAAAGTTGGGTTACCATCACTACCTATTTCAAATTGGCTTAAGTCCCATTCCCTCGATGTGGTATTTATTCATTTTCTACACGAGATTTTGTCGAGAAGATTGGCCAAATTTCCACTTCACATAATTAATAGATTTAATTCCATCTTTTAGTATATGCTTCACGTAATTGTGACGTATACATATATGTCACTTTTCATTATACACAATTTTGTTTGCTTCTTACTATTTGCCATTTTGGCAATCACTTGAGAATCTATGTCTTGGGGAATATCTGCTAAGAGATTTCTTAGCCACTCAACCTCGATCCTACCAAGTTAATAAACTTGACCTCAATTTTAGATCTGACTATACAGGTCTACTTGGATGACTTCCAAGTGACATCACCTCCATTGAGGTTAAAAATAAACCCACTTATGGATTTTGTCTTATTTGAATCAATGATTTATTTAGCATTATGATTATCATGTCCACACCTCAAATTCAACACCATGGCTCTTGGTCCATAGTCTCATCAATCTCAACTAATTCATAGTGCAATAAGGACATGGAATTCATTCATGCAAATATCATCAAATACTTGATCATGTACATCTAGATCATGGTTATCACACTCTATACATATATAATTAACTATGCATGTCACATAGCCAAGTTAATAATAACTCAAAAATAACAAGGATATATGCGATACTATGTAAGACATTATATGAAGCACTCAAATGCTCTATTTTAATTTTTAAACTCTACATAAACCATTATAAGGATTATATGTGTATATTTACTCATTCAATTTATAACACATGCAAAATCAAGTATATAAATGCTACCAATATTTGAGCATATTCAGATTGTGATGCACTACTACTAGATCATATTCTAAACTAAGTAGTCTTTTAACTCACTTCTAATCTCATTAAATCATGATTTTGAATTTAAAACAATTTCAACATAAAAATGAATATATCCGAGAGAGATATAAACAAAATTGTCTTTCTAAAAATTATTTCACACAATTAGAAGCACCACAATGTCTCTTTCTTGGTTCACATAAAGAATTTTAGTTAGACACCCCCACACTTTAATATATTTATACCAAGTCATTAACATAAATTCAAAACATAATTAAACAACAAAACCACATATCACAAAATTAGTGCATTACCCTCATCTACACACGGTTTCACCATTAACATTAATCTTACTCTAAATGTGCTTATTTTTCTTTTTCCTTTTAATTTAATAGAAACAAAAAACAAAAAAAAAACCTGGTGGCTGACGACAGCGCGCGGTGGAGTAGTGACGACTTTAGTCTCTTCTTACTCTCCAAAACGAGTTTGAGGGTTTTGTGTGTTTTTGCTTTTGCAACTTTGATCTCCTTCAAGCCAAACATTTTCCAAAGAAAATCTTTGCCTCATTCACAGAACACATGACCTCTAAGCACCACAACAGCAAACACCACCCAAAACCAGCGCGTGAACCCACGTAACGCCGTTTGCACCTCTGCCCCTACGTCCAAAACCACGAGCTTCTCTTTCCCTTTCCACTGTGTTACCCATTTCCTCATAAAAATCTCATATTTAAAATAAGTTATATCAGTATCACAGAGATTGTAGGAAAAATAATAAAAAAATATACGAACGGGTAAAATTAAACATTGTATGAATAGTATTGACGTGCAGCAATAATCCTTGAGATTGTTGTAACCCGTCATGACCTTTAACCGAAACTGCAAAAAATGAAACAAAGAAAATCGTGAAACTCAGAATAGCGTCTGAAAGCCGCTCTCAAGGATTATTTCGGTATAGACGAAAATCCCCTGAGAGATCGCAGTGCAATTTCTTCCTGTTTGTGACAGTAGCAAAACTATGAAGAGATTTTAAGTCACGTAACCCAGTAGAGAAAGAGAATAGAAGTGGAGAATGATGAAGATGAAGTTCTTACCACAAAACTTAATAAAGGATAGTATTTATAGAAAATAGTTTTTGGTCGTTGGAATATGACCGTTGGAATATGACCGTTAAAATATGACCGTTAAAATATGACCGTTGGAATATGTCCGTTAGAATATGACCGTTGGAATACGACCGTTGGAATATGACCAGGTCAAAACTCGGATAAAACTAAATTATTTTTAAACCTCTTCAAAAACTTATTTTTCAACCAATGTGGAACATTTATTCTTTTGAAATAAAACATTTTTCACAACACACACTTGGATCAAACCTCTATAACATACTTATCAGATTTCCTGTACTTAATCTAAACTATTAATATTTTTTATGTTTAAATCAATGACCTGAAATGTAAAGTATATCATACACCTTCTTTTGAAGGATGCATATTAGACAAAGCCAACAAAGAGGCCCTAAAAGGGAATTGGAAGAATACAAACGTATTCATACACTAACATGCATAAGAATAGGAGTATAGAGGAATCAACTATTGTCTGACGGGGCACATTGCAAACAATTCAAAAGTAATACATTTTAAAAGGGGAATCAACAAAATATAAGAAATCAGGGAGAAATAAGAAGAAAAGAAAAAGTGCATATGGCCGCAGATACACGAGTAGCAGCAAAGCTGGATCAGTTTAGGTAGTTACCATTGGGGCATTGCCTAAGTTTGTTCAAGCTACTACTCATTATTGTAAATCTCTTCACCCTCCTCTTCGTAATCATCCTCCTCCTCCGCGGTAGCGTCCTGGTATTGCTGGTATTCTGCCACCAAATCGTTCATGTTGCTCTCTGCCTCTGTGAACTCCATCTCGTCCATTCCTTCCCCAGTGTACCAGTGCAAGAAGGCTTTGCGTCGGTACATTGCAGTGAACTGCTCACTCACCCTCCTAAACATCTCCTGAATTGATGTCGAGTTCCCAATAAAAGTGGACGACATCTTCAAATTCCTGGGTGGAATATCACACACACTGGACTTCACATTGTTGGGAATCCATTCAACAAAGTATGATGAATTCTTGTTCTGCACGTTGATCATTTGTTCATCTACCTCTTTGGTGCTCATCTTTCCCCTGAACATTGCAGATGCCGTCAAGTATCGGCCATGTCGGGGATCAGCAGCACACATCATATTTTTGGCATCCCACATTTGCTGAGTCAGTTCCGGGACAGTAAGGGAGACGTACTGCTGAGACCCACGAGAAGTGAGAGGCGCAAACCCCACCATAAAGAAATGAAGACGTGGAAATGGGATCAGATTGACAGCCAGCTTCCTGAGATCAGAGTTCAGTTGTCCGGGAAACCTCAAGCAACAGGTAACCCCACTCATAGTTGCAGAAATCAGATGGTTCAGATCACCAACTGCAATTAGACCGAGAGGAGAGAAATAAACAAAAGTTATTATTTGGTTATATACCTAATCTGAGAGCAATGGGGGGGGGGCAGAGACAGAGGAGACGGTACTTACAGCTTGGGGTGCTGAGTTTTAAAGTCCTGAAGCAAATGTCATAAAGTGCTTCATTGTCAAGAACCATGCACTCATCTGCATTTTCTACCAGCTGGTGTACCGATAAAGTGGCATTGTATGGCTCCACAACTGTGTCAGAAACCTTTGGGGATGGGAAAACAGAGAAAGTGAGCATCATTCTGTCTGGGTATTCCTCCCTAATCTTCGATATCAACAGGGTTCCCATGCCAGACCCTGTGCCTCCTCCCAAAGAGTGGCAAACTTGAAAACCTGACAAAATTAAATATAATTTTCAGAATAAAACATGACGAATAAGCAAGTTCACAAATACTAGTGGAATCTTAAGGCAATTAAACTATCAAAAATCATATTTCCTGCAGCAGGTTCCAAGTTGCATTTTAATAAAATTCACCACTCTCTCACACATTCAAGACCACGAAAGCATACCAATCCTGTTCCGTTCTGCACCCTATCAAGGAACCATGATCACAATTGTTTTCTATATACAGCTCAACTCAACAGAAGCCATTCATGCTGTTTCTGACTAATATATAGTTCTGTCTAGCTCCTAGACCACTATTATGAGTTACTGTCTAAGAAATAACTCATAATGGAGCAAAAAGAAACAAATTTTTGTTTCAAGACTCTACGTTGCTTTATAGATGCAGGTGCTATTCCAATTCTAACTCAGTATTCAGATGCAGGTGGTAAATTAATATACAGCAGTGACTTGTTCCTTGTAACTAGAGATCCATATAGAATACAAATGATGTTCTTCGTATATTTCTGCTACAGCCAATTTCATGTTTAATTTTTTCTCAGCAACTTAATTCCAAGGTTTATTTACACACTTGGCAATGAGTAATACTCATTGCAAGGCAACAATTTCAAGGGGCTAAGGCTCCCTCCCGTTTAGTCGTAACAATATAACGTGCCTTAAATTTACTTTTGTAAAATTGGTAAAAGGAAAAGCGCACCGTCGGTGCCGTGTATCTGACCCTGTTCTAACAATCACAATAATAGGGAATGAACCAGATATTTAATTATGCACTATAAAAGATAACGTGGTCCCAGCCTGTCTTTACAGTAGGGACCACATGTTAACAGCTCAGCCTTGTCAATTTCTCCAAAAGCAAGCAACCTAGTTGCTTAATGTCAACTGGAAAAAAAAAAATTGAGACAGCCATTATTGCAGTAGAAAGCTGACAAGGAAAATCCTGATGCTAGTTCCAGATCTACTATTATTCTCTCTTTTTCTTTTTTCTTTATCATTTAATCCATGATGACGACTCATAGAAAAAGGCTTCAGTTGTTGTCGTTGATAGATGTACAGTGTACACATAGCAAAAAGAATTAACGATCAAGAAGATAAACGGTGTTGATAAAGTACTGGTTTTTTTTCTCTGGATATCAGTAAGCTAGGTGAGTTGTGAAACATTTGCATTGAAAGTATAGATTCTGGTTATCTAGATACCGATACTATTCCTATTCCCTAAAATATAGTCATTATACAAAAGCGAAAGGGATCTGTTTAAAGTGTTCGATCAATCAACTAAGCTAAAACAAATATAAAAGATGGCTTATGGTGTATCAGCAATGTTTACATAGGTTGAGTTGAACTTAGGCATCTAATTCCTGGATATGTTAAGATTTCAGTATGCATCGTTTTATCCCCTGTTTATCATTAAACTCTAAATCCGTTGGCCAGGATCTAAGTCACCATCGTCCATGCGACTGAGAGAAACTTATAGATCAATTATCATCTATCACATAGAAACAGAGAGAAACATCTACATTGAAATTGAACGGATCTACAAGTGCATAAGCATTATGGCATATTTTGAATCGCATTCTCAACGAGCTTAATTGTGCAGATCTATCAAATAGAAAACCACACTGAAACTCAGCCAAGAAGAAAATCAATAGAAGCAAAATACCTTGCAAGCAATCACAGTTTTCAGCCTCCTTGCGAACGACATCAAGAACGGAATCGATTAACTCAGCACCTTCGGTATAATGACCTTTGGCCCAATTATTTCCGGCACCGGATTGGCCAAAGACGAAGTTATCAGGGCGAAAGATCTTGCCATAGGGGCCTGATCTGATGCTGTCCATGGTGCCAGGTTCAAGATCCATAAGCACAGCCCTGGGAACGTACCTGCCACCGGAAGCCTCGTTGTAATAGACATTGATCCTCTCGAGCTGGATATCGGAATTGCCTTCGCCGCTGCCGCTGTACTTGCCGGTGGGATCGATGCCGTGCTCGTCGCAGATCACCTCCCAGAACTTGGACCCGATCTGGTTGCCGCATTGGCCTCCTTGAACGTGCAAGATCTCTCTCATGGTTGCGCTTCTTTTTTGATCTGAAAGGTGAGATTTAGGGTTTGTTATTTGTTTGATACGATATTGGGAAATGAAATCAAGCGGTGCAGGGAGAGGGTACACATTTATGGAGGGGGATTGGGATTGGGATTGGGATTGGGATTGGGGAGAGAGAGAGAGAGAGAGTGAAATTCGGAGGGTAGGATGGTAATAACGAAGGGCGGGTTATTTTGTTTTCAAGTGTGCCGTTCATTGTTGAAGGGTGACAGCCATGGTACGGGCACCAACTGTACCAGCGCATAACTGTGACCCACCTTATCACTCGCTCAGGCCCCTCACACCTTTCTCAGCTTCTCTTTACATTTTTATACGTTTTGTATAATTGCATGTGTTTCGGTGCATTTGTATTTTGTAAAGGATAATGATGTAATTCCAAAAAATATTATTTTTTATTATATTTTTAATAATTGTGATCAAATAAAAAATTGATAAAAAGAAAATAATATAATAAATAATGTAAAAAATACAGTAAAAATATCATTATTATTTTGTAAAATAATTATGATATTTAAAGACACAATATAAGAGTAAATGATACTTAATTCATATTTCTATATAGTAGATTTATTTTAATTTTACATAAGATATATTTAGTCACATTCATATTAAATACGTATACTAATTTGGGTTGGAGTGAGCTGGTTGGGACTCTCCTCCCTTAAATAAGTGATCTAAGGTTCGAATCTCGATCCTTGTATATAGAAAAAATCCAAATTGGAACGAGACTCCCGCCTTAAGTGGTGTGGTCTACACGCTTTCAATTTACTTATATCGACGATGGATACTCCTAATCAAAAATAAAAAAAAATCAAATATGTATTTTTCATAAGTAATGTATTAGGATGTATAAAAAATATTTTTATCTGTTAAAGATATATATGCAGTGAATTTGGATTTTATTATTATTATTTTTAAATAATCAATTATAAGATAAATAAAAATATAAAAAATATAAAAAAATTTTACATTAATAATTGAGTTACACGAATAATTTTTTGTGTTTTTTTTTACAATTAATCATTCAAAAGAGAAAAAACTTGAAAAAATCTTGATCTTATATGCAAAAGAAGACACTATTTGCAAATTATACTATTTTTAGTAAATTAAAAAAAAATCTTTTCAACTTTACTACACGTTTAATGTTTTCTCTTTTTTTATGGTGTAAATATTTTTCATTGAAGGGTTAATGTGACATTTCCCTCTTTAAGTCATAAGAGTTTTTTTTTAAATTAATTGTTAAGAAATTAGAAAATTTGTCCAAGCCATGACAGAAAACACTTTGGATTTGAAAAAGGCCTTAGCCAAACCTTGAAACAAGCCAGCCCAACATCAAACACAAAGATGGGTGCCCTTTAATTTTCCTTCTCCAACCCATCTACTAATCTCTTAAAGCAACCGAACTGCAACGATTCTCCAAGTGGCATGGGCTAAGCCTAAGCTTGTCTCTCTCTTCTATGCTATCGTCGCGAACAGTCTCCAAAGTACATGCTTATCATGTATATATGTAAGTATTTTCAAAGACAAGAAGATTTGGCTCTGATTAGACATATATATATATAGAAGGTGGATCAATTTATATCAGTGTAAATTTTTTTTTTTACACTTATTTTTAACGATTAGATTTACTTTCATCTAATGGTTATTTTTAACGAAATAATCTCAACCATTAGATAAAAATAGAATTAATAATTAAAAATAAATATAAAAAAAAAAACTTACACTAATATAAACTAATCTCTTTCGTATATATATATATATATATATATGCAAATCCACACCACCATCTATCTTCTTATCAACAAAAATATCACATAAGCTGTTGCCCTCCAAAATCAATCGTAATTTTCAAATTACTGTTTATTTACAGTAATTTCCACGAGAAAGGTACAGAGAGATGGGGTTAAATGGTCAATTTCCTTTTTTTTTTGGTAGTATTTACATGGACTTGCATTTAGGTTGGGAGTCGTTGGTTTCAATTAAGCAATTTATTTCTTAAAATTAATTAGGATGAGTAGGTTCTAAAAATTTGGCTTAATGTATTTTTTAAGTTCAGTTTAAGATATATTTCTTGTTGTTTAATACGGTTTGATATTACACATTATTTTTAAATAATTTTTATTTATTTTAAAATATATATTATAAAATATATATTTGCATTAATTTTTTATTTTTATAATTTTGTGACTTAATTATATATAATATTTAAATTTATATATTATATTTACATATCAAGTTAGCTCAATTATTATTAGGCCATGATCGAATAAGATTTAAGTCTAAAAAAATTATACAGTCAAAAAATTGAATCAAGTTCTGATAAAGTCAAACTCGTCATATGAATAATCCTAACACTTGATGATGGTAGTATTATTATCGTTGCATATTTTTTATATTATTACTTTAGAGTAATACAAGTTTATGAATTATTTGTATTGATTATCATCTAAATAAATTTTTATTCTTTTGATATTATGTCAAAGTTTTTAAATTATTTTGATATTTTGAATAAAGCATAAGAATATAAAAAATGCATGCTTCGTAGTGATAATTGTCTTTTCGACATTGTTAAGAATTTAATCCTTTTGCATTATTGAAATTATTTAGTGCATGTTTCATGGTAATAATTATCTTTTCGATTAAATAAATAAATTATAACTTTCCCATTAAAAGTGATAAAAATATATTTGTTCTATAATATTTAAAAAAACTTCAATGTGTACATTGCATGAATGAAAACTTTATATGAAAATATAGTAAAATTAATTAAATGTAATTTATTATAAAAAAATTAAAAATTTGTTACGTATATATTTTTGAAATATTTTTGTTCAAATATATAATATATAATATATAATATATAATATTTAAGTATTTTATATTTATATTTTACGTGATTGAAAACTTTACATGAAAATATATTAATATGTATATTTATGAAATAAAAACCTTTACAAGTAAATGTGATAAAATTAATTGAAAAGTATGGATTTATAATAAAGTTTCATTACTAATATCGCTTAAATACAATTGAATTAAACTCGTATCATATAACATAAAAGTTTCAATAATATTTTAAGTGGAATTGTTCATAAAAGTTGAGATAATTTTTATGGATAAGTATGGCAAAAAATTAACCTTAATGAGAATATTGATAAAAAAGATGTAATGAAAAAGTTATACTTTAAGCTTATTAATCTCACTCCGTCCGAGAATACCTAATTCACATTGGGTAAACTCTGCTGCTAGTTTTATTTTTATTTGTCATTATAATGTCATTTAATTTAAGATTATTTTTTGGTATAATTGGTTATTTAAAGTAAGTTTGATATATTCTTAATAATGAGGTGATGAAAATATTTAAATGAATAAACACATAAAAATTGATATATGTAAAATGTAAAATGGAAATTAACTAAAACTTTATAAATTATTTATTTATTTTAACTTTTTTTTATTTATCCCGTGCAGCCTACGGCTACACAACGTTAGTATATTGTTGAAACAAACCTCCTCTTTTGGTTATACTGATCATTACTATATACATTTTCAGGTATTCTGATCACTCCTCATTAGGGACAGAGCAAAACTAAATCAAGTTCCAGTCAAAAGATCAAATGTCATGCAAATTACATTTATATTATTTTGCTGAAGATCATTTCCATGACCAACCTTCGTGACATTTCGTCATCGAATATTGATAAAAGCCCTTCATGGAACCAGGGTGCAAGAAGAAATTCAACAACAATTAATTTTTGCTCAAATGTTTTTGTATGTGTAGAACTACATGGATAAGTTTTCGACGAACAATCCTCAATTGAACAGCCTATAAGTTCAAACTTCAACTCAAAGCCTCAGCTGCCAGAAACTCACTATAAAATTGATTCCTGTCAGCTGAACGATGCAGGGAAGAGGAAGCAAAGCTGTTATTTGTTAATTATTTCCTTGTGTTTTTCACCTCACTGGTGCCAGTCGGCGTGAACTTGAGTATCACCACCCCCATCATTTCTCACTGAATGAAGAAAAAAAAAAAGCACATCGAATGACATGGCACATATATGCAGGACTAGAGGAAGTTTACGGTTCAAACCTCCTCCTGTATCCACACCATTCCTAACCTTTGTATCTCCTAATTCTGAACTCACCATGCAGGCAAAGGTTATAATTATGATATCAACACAAGCCGTGTTTCAAGTATAATACATAAATGGAAATTTAAGATTCATCCATTTAACTGATTTTCTGAACGTTGGCACTGATGCGCAAATGTGTCTCCCTTGATAAAATAGTGCTGGTTTCAAATTTCAGACTATCATCGTTAACTTCTCCAACATGCTTTCTTTGATATGTATTGATCCCTATTGATACTTCAAGACAGCATCTTATTCACTAACTATGAATCTAATAACCTACTTGTAGACATCCCCACTCACGAGTGTCAAGAAGCATAAACGAACGCCCTAAAAATTTGTACCTCAAATATGGAATAAGGACAAGTAGATGACGTGGTATTAGTCTGTTCCAATCACTTGAACAGTTATTCCATGGCATTGTGCCTGATTGTCCTTCACTTTCAGGTCCAAAAATATCGTGAGGTGAAGTTGTGAGAGTGAGATTGAGGGGGAAGTGAGTAACGATGGACCTTACTCGCAGCCATGGTTACTCGAGGGACAGGGAGGGGGAACAGAATGTTTTGGTTGAAACTTGAAAGAGAGGATGAAATCAAAATGGAAGTCGTCACGGCTCACCACGGTGAAGAATTTTAACAAACAATTGACATTCTTCACGAAGAAAATGAAACATAAAAGAACAAACGAATAATTATGCCTTGATTAATTGGTTAGGTTAGGCGTCACACTCTGTTTTGTTAAAACCATCTCAAGGCTTGCTTTATGAAACCGATTGCCTGATACCAATTGAAGTTCAATTGTATGCTAAAATACTCCCTGTCCTTTGAATGACCATGGCTGTGGATAAGTGATGAAATTTAATGACCATGGATAAGAACTTCTAATCATAAATACTCAAATGAAGTTGACACGTAAAAAATTGTATAAATAAATCATGTTAAAAATATACTTATTTACAAAAAAAAAAATGATTGGAAATTTGGAATGAATATAACTTCTTATTTAAGAATTTTTCGTAATAGTTGACCGTCTTCTCGTCCACGTAAGCAAAAGATAAATCTGTGACAAGGTGGGCGCGACTTTCATTTTCGTGGGTTTTCACGTTCACGTTTTAATCTTTCTTTCTTACGCAGTACACGACAGACGAGGAAGGAAGGAAGGCAGCAGAGTCGTCGTTTGCATTCATTGCTGGCTTGCCACGTCTCTCTTTTCCCTCAGAGTCAAACACTTCATTCCACGAAATTTCCAATCCTTGCCTTCCAATTGCGCGTTTCTCTTTTTACTACTAATTTATTCGTTCCCAAAATTCAACCATAAGAATATCATCATTATCAACATGTCATGTCTATTTCAATTCATAGTAAAAGCCAGAGAGTCGTAAATTCTCAGCGACTTTTCCTTTTCTATCTTCTTACTCATTCCTTACGATTCCTATGGTCATCGTTTTCTAATCTACCATTTTGGCTTGGGAATACTTCTGTAAATAGGTATTCTCCGATTTTGAAAGTTGAAATATTTCTTGGGTTATTAGTTAATATCTGAATCGAACCGCCATGATTTGTTAAATGGGGTTTTGACCTTTTGAGTTCTCACCTAACATTAACAAAGTGTTCCTTTTTTTTTTTATTTTTTTTGCTGGTCATAGTTTAAAGCTGCAAATTGCTTAACATCGTGTTAATTAAAGCAGAAGCTGAATTTGCATAGGCATTGGGATTTTCTTTTGCTGCATTGTGTTGCATTTTTTTCTGCTGCCTCATACCCCTTTGAAGAATAATGGGAGCGGTTTGCTCGGCTGGCATGGTTGAGAGAAATGCTGAACTTGGAGGGAAGAGTTTGGGGTTTTCTGGGAAGCTTAAGAAGGAAAATAGCTTTGTGAACCATAAAGGAAAAACTTTTTCAGATTCAGGGACTAATGGTCAAGGTAAAAATCAAACGAAGCAAGAAACTGGGTTTTCCGATGAATTGAAGTTATCGACTTCCACTCCAACAGGGGGAAAACAGGTATATTTCACTCTGCTTATCATTGTATGTGGGGATGGGATGTATTATTTGGTTACTGGGGCTTATCGTTGTTACCCATTATTTTCCTGGATTGTAGAGAAACTACCACATTTTTCACCTTGTAAGTGGCTTCATTTGGATTATTTCCGTTGAAATTGATAGGCTGAAACCAGGGTTTTTTTATTTATAATTTTTTACTAATAGGATTGGATATGGAGAGAAATTACAGGGTACAGAGTTTGCGATTGAACTAGCGGTTAGTAATCAGGAATAGTACAGTGATGCATTGCTTGCAATGTATGAATGATCAGTTATGAATAAATTAATGATAGGTTTCAATAATTAAGAGAGTAAATTAGATTTATGCGTTTAACTTATTTTTACTCAAGTTATTTCACCTAATTATAAATGTAGGAGAAACTGCTTCCATTTTGTCAATCAAACAATTTTTATTTTATTTTTTTGGATCTAATTTTGTCAACCAATCATTGAGATTACAGAAACTATGGTGTCCCAGAAATAGTTCATAAATTTGTCTGCATGACTCTTACTTTGTTCAAGCGGTGAACTGTTTATTTGACTGATTTTAACAAGTGATTCCCTACAAATGCAGTCTGTTCTCAAAATCAATTAGTTGCTGCTCTTATTTCAGTTCCTGGGATGGCAACTCACATTCTGTTGTGGAACCTCTGCATTCGAATTTTAATTTTTTGTGATTTGATGTATGGTGTCTCTTCTTTTCATAGGTCACCCAGAGGGGCTCTTTTCTAGGAAGAGCTAGCGAGAGGGCAGTAGAAGTTTTGGACACACTTGGAAGTGGCGTGACAAAGTTAAACACAAGTAGTGGGTTTGTCTCTGGCATGGCATCTAGAGGGAATAAAATATCTATAGTGGCATTTGAAGTAGCTAATACAATAACCAAAGGAGCAATTTTGTTTCAATCACTTTCTGAAGAAAACATTCAGTTCCTTAAAAAGGAGATTTTACAATCAGAAGGGGTTCAACAATTAGTTTCAACTGATATGAAGGAGTTAATAAGTCTTGCTGAGGCTGACAAAAGGTTCTAGCTTGTTCGAATATGCTTTTGCTCAGAGCTTTGAATTTCCTTATGTTCTTTAACTCTGATTTTTGGAGGAATTTGTAGGGAAGAATTCAATGCATTCTCACAGGAAGTAGTTAGATTTGGAAATATGTGTAAAGACCCACAATGGCACAACCTAGATCGATATTTCTCAAGGTGAGTTTCCTTTTACATGGCTTATGACAAGATTATGCTAACTTATAATGATTGAATTATTAGATGATTACAATTACAAACATTTCATATTAGAATTTTTGTGTTTCAGATTAGACTTGGATGTCTTGGGCGACAAACAATTTAGGGCAGAGGTAGAAAAGACAATACAGGAGTTTACCAGTCTAACTCAGCATACTGTTGTAAGCTCATTGTCATTTCAAATAAAGTTGTGCCTTTTTTTTTCATCTCAGTGAACTGATGGCTGCGCAAAGCCATTGTCATCTTTTTGGTTTCTTGCATATATGCTGCATGATTTTGATTCATAGATCTTTGATATTACCTATATGTAGTTTTGAGGCATACTACCAGGTGTATTTATATATTGTTCATATTATTTGTGTTTCCTACTTCTGATATGCTTTCTGAGTAAAATATTGAATGCTTTTATGTAGTTCCTTCTTTAAATAACTAGTTTTCTCCTTTCTGTGTAGGAATTGTACCATAACTTAAATGCTTATGACCGATTTGAACAAGATTATCAGCAAAAGATTAAGGAAATGGAGTCCTTAAATATTCCTCTAAAAGGTTAGAAACTTTATAATATGGTTTTCCCTAAAAAATTTCAAATAATACTTGGTATTCAATGATGATTTTAGTTTTTTTTTCTTCATTTGCAAAGATTGCTATCTTATATTAATGTTTGAGATGGAGTATAACTTGCAATAATAAAAATTGTTGGTTTATAATGTTTGTTACCTTCTGTTACAAGCAAGTCATTTTGTGGCTGAAATCTATTCTCATTCTAAGTGGGCCTGAGAAATAAGTAGTTTATCAGTTTGGATCTTCAGTCTGACATACATACTCTTTGCAGGACTCCTGCAAATTAAATCTGCAAAAATTAACTAATGATTGACAGCTCCACTCTCTTTATAATTGTAGGGGAGAGTATCACAATCTTTCAGAGTGAGCTAAAGCATCAAAGAAAGCTTGTGAGGAGCTTGAAAAAGAAATCTCTTTGGTCCAGAAATTTGGAGGAGGTATATTATTATCGAGGAATAATTCCTAATTTTGCATATAATATTGTTGAATTCTGTATTTCCCCGTGTTTCCTTATTTGAATGGAATTTTAGATATTAGTGTAGAAGTGAATTTTTATGTCTGCAGATTTCACAACAATGGACTTATTCTGTTGGATTTGCTTATTGCAGATAGTTGAAAAGCTTGTTGATATTGTTACCTATATTCATCAAGCAATTCGTGAGTTCCTTGGAAATAATGGTATGAGATCATATCTCTTATGAATTAAAAGCCAAATGCTGTGTCTAATATAGTTAGGGCACATGCATCTTCTTATGCACTAAGAATTCATCACATCTAGTAAGCTTAAGGTTTGAAGTCTGAACTTGCTCTATTAATCACATGCCTGCTGTCTGTATGACATGATTTTCAGTAAAGCAAACACACTGTAGACTAATTTTGGCAATCTAAGATGCTTTTCTCTGCTCTTGTGTGCTATTAAAATGTAATTTGTAATAAACAGCGGCCTTTCTCTTTGTGGTTGAACTCACTTGAAATTAAAGACATCAGATATATATTTACTAATAAAGTAGACTCTTGAAAATAAATGCTTCATACTGTCTATTGGAAAATTTATTGCTGAAAGCTTAATTTGGAATTTCAGTTTATGTCCTTTCTAAATTTTTGACGTTAAGAAGTTATACTGTTGTGTACTTGTTGCTATAGTCTTCTTCTGTATCTCTAATCCGCTGAATGAGAGAAATTGCTTGCTGTAATTTTACAACTGTTCTTTGCTCTGAAGCATGGGTACTCCTCCCTAGGAGGAGTACTGGTACCGGATACGGGTACGTGCTAGGTACACACTGGGTACATATCGGGTATGCGTTGGTACGTACCCAATTTTTTTTTTTTTGAATTTAGAGCTTGGGTACAGCTCCGGTGCGCCATGGGTACGGCTCCACCAACTTTCTCCCAAAACACGGTCGTTTCACTTCAACAAAATGGGTATTTTGTTTCACGAAGTCTTCACGGTTGTTCCCTAACCCATTCGACCACTCTCCTCTTTGCTTCAATCTCGAGCGGCGCTCCAAGGACCCAACTCTGGCGACTGCAGCTCCAACGACCGATGACCTGAGGCGTGGGCTAGACATTTTCAATCCGTTTTCTGCCCTCTCTTTAGTCCGTTCTCTGTGACATTGGTGGAGATGAATGGGATCCTTTTGAAGGGGTTGGGATTCTTGAAGTTGTTAGTCTCTTTTGATGAACCAAATTTAGAGGTTGTTCTTTTCACTGATGATGGACAAGGAAATGATAAAATTAAGACTGTTGGAGTTTAATTTTTATAATTATCTTTATAAGTTATCATGTTGAACTACTTAAGTATTGTAATTTCTTATTGTGGATGTTGTCTTGGTTGAACAATTTAAGTTCCTTTGTATATTTTATGTTGAAATTTGTGTGTTTTAATTTTTATATTATGTTGTCATATTTTATTGTTTGAGATTTTAGTTTATTATATATATATATATATATATATATATATATATATATATATATATATGATGTACCCATATCCTAGTTTTTTGAAAATTTTCTTACCCTGTACCCATATCTATTTCGGGTATCGGTATTGTACCCATACCCGTGCAACGTAGGTTCTTCCTCTAAATCTTTTTTTCTGCATGGATTGGCATACTGATTAAAAGCATTTGGGAAAACTGTAAGACCATTAATTGAATTCCTTAATCATTTTTTATGTTTGTGTTCTAGTCATGTATTGACTTGAATGAAAATCTACTGTCTGTGCTGCCTATCATGTAGATCTCCTTGGCAGGTCATTAGAACATCCGATGATTAATCTTCTAAAATTTTATGAATTGTGGATTCATGGCAGGTACAGCTGCTGCCAAGGATAGTAAGGGTCCTCAAAGATTAGGTGAAGCTGCTCTTGCACTGCACTACGCTAACATCATCAATCAGATAAATACAATTGTAAGTTTGTATCATGCAAATAAAATTTGTAGTGACCATACCAAATAGTTGTTTTTGTTTAAATAAAGAAGTTTGTTTCTATCAGGCATCTCGCCCAACCTCTCTTCCTCCAAATACGAGGGACACATTATATCATGGTTTACCCAACAGTATTAAGAGTGCTCTTCCATCCCGGTTGCAAACCATTGCTGTCACAAAAGAAGTATGCCCTCCCACTTCTGGATATTCATTGCCATGCATTTTCTAGTCCTTTTTATGGTGTCAATTTTTATTTTTATTTTGGGTTGGTCTCGCCTGCTTCATGAAGATTGAGTTTTATTTCGTTTTGGATTATGCTAACTGAAATGGCAATTTTCTGTAGCTCTCCATTACTCAGATCAAAGCCGAAATGGATAAGACTCTTCAGTGGCTTCTTCCATTTGCCACAAATACAATCAAGTAAGATATGGAAAATGGTTGTTTGAATTTTGTTTATACCTGCTCAATTTTTTTGTTTGCCCATGCTGGCCTTATTTTCATAGACAAAAAAGGTTAAAAGTCCCTGCAATTGCTTATGCCTTTTTTTTTTTTCCATTTTTTCTCCTCCTATTGATATTGCTGACAGAGCACATCAAGGTTTCGGATGGGTTGGCGAATGGGCAAACACAAGGTTAGTTATTAACTTGGATCTCTATGGGGTACGATTGTGTTTGTGTGTGTTGTGTGAAGTTGTGAACAGATAATAAGTGAAGTTAGCAGGACAGTCTATGATAATTTTTGTTCTGATTTTGCAGTAATGACTTTGGCGATAACACAGCCAAAGAAAGTAACGTGATTCGCCTCCAGACACTTTATTACGCTGATAAGCAGAAGATAGATCATTACATAATTGAATTGTTGGCATGGCTTCACCATTTGATTAGCTTTGTAAGATCCAGACAAAATGCCTTGAAGCCGCCAATGCCTACACGATCTCCTCCCAAGGGACTTGAGTTTCAGTCCAAGATGCGGCGGTTTCTATCTGTTGATCATAGCAACAAGCCGTTGGGAACTCAACTTTCTAAGGAGGATAGGAGATTATTGGAGGAGGTCATTGCAAGGAGAAGGAATCCAGGAGTTAGCAAAAGCGAGGATCTTGGTGTGGCCAATAAAAGAGAAGCCACAGATTGGCATAGGACCAAAAGTGCTGGGAGTTCACCTGTTAAGGAGTTCTTCGGTACAAGACTCATCTTGGACCACCAAAATTACAACGTTTTGGATATTATGGATGGGTTAAGATACTGAAAAAGCGAAAACTTCCTTCATAGTTCATATTCATTCTTCTCGGCCCTCGGCTCTCTGTTTTTGTCCTGAAATTCTTGCTACTCCATTTTCTTACTTGCCAATATTATTCATCATTCATTTATTTTTTATTTTTTATTTTCTGTATATATATATATAAATAACTAACACATGATCATATTGTTTCATTTTAAAATTAATTTTTTAAAGGGATATAGTTGAATTCCGTATATTGTTCTACGATTTAAATTTTTTTTGGTGAATATATATTGTTTACAAATTTGTAGTAACATTATTTCTTCACATACTTGTGCTGTTGCTTAGTTCTCCTTCGTGTTCCCTCTTTCCAGTGAAATAACCTATAGAAAAGTACTTACGAAAATAAAAATCACCAAAACATAAAACACAACACATTTGAATTGAAAGAAACAAGCAATTACCAAGAAAACAACATTTTCTTTTGAACAGTAGAAAATTACATTTTTAAGTTAAACGCTTACAATATTTAAAAAACTTAAAAAACAGAAAAATACTTTATATGAATTTGGTCCTTCAAGATAGGGATCAGATTGGAAAATAGGAGAGTGCCCAGGATGTCGTAACCAGGCTTTGGGGCAGACACCCAACTCGCATCAAAGTCGCGAGATCCATCCACTCCTCATATCCCCATTACTGCCTGAAGGATCATGGATTTTTCAATCATCCATCTTATCCCCTTATAGGTGACGAATAAGTTCTCTCTCACAGTTCCACACGATGTGGGACATAAATCATACGCAAATCCCCATCTTAGTTGGCTTGATAAACAATTTCTCCAAGCCTGGCTTTTCTCATGCAACCTCAAATCCTATTTGAACAATCAAATACAATATATTATTTACTATAAAACATGATCAAGTTTTATCTGTGCAGGTCACTTTGCATTATTGCACTAGCTGGATCCGGATTGCTCAATTGTCTTTGCCTTCCTTCCTTTCTCTTTTAGCTTCTAGTCAGCACTTCAGTAGTTCTATTTCACGCCTATCTCAGCTTTGAAATATATTGCCCTTATTGGAACTCTACAGCTGAAAATCAAAGTTATTGAAACACGAGTTCTTTGTTTCTTTAAGATCTCAAAAAAACAATTGATTGAATTGGAAAACAATTTTGTTGAAGAAAAAAACCTTATCAGTATACTCTTTGCTGTCCAGCCTCCCTCAAAGATTAAAGAATGGACTTTGGAGGACTACTAGATAAAACATAGCCTGACTCACTAATCTCGACAAAGAACGGTCCCATTTTGCAAAATTATGGGCTTAGCAATTTGGACCTATGGATCTTAAGGATTGGACTATGTTTCTCCTTAAAGACTCAAGTAAAACTGAAAGAATTGGATTACTAGGCAACTTCTGGGATAGGATTGAAGTGATCACCAGGCTGCGTAGTCCTTATGTACCGTTCCTGTGCACATGATATCACCTTTTTTTAAAAAAAAAAAATTCTTTGAAGGAACTTACAAATCTTGGATCAAGTTGCGGAATGAGGAATGGAATTGGAAATCCCTCTTATATGAAAATTCAGTTTTAACCAGCTGTGTCATCTATATATAAGTTACAAGTTGGGCAACTTCCTACAATATCTATTGTATTATATGTCATGTTGATGCCATTTTTCATACCATCTAGCCATCCATAAATTAAGAAGTAAGAACCTTCACTAACCCATTGTTTATTTCAAGAGAAAATGAATGGAAAGAAAATGGGAGGAGAGAAAATGTGAAGATTTTGACATTTTCTCTTGTTTGGATGAGGAGAGAAAAGAGAGAGGAAAGAAAAAAATAGTGGTGGAGTCCACCAAAAAATTTTCTTCTCCCTTGTGAGGAGAAAATGAGAGAGAGAATGAAAAATTATTTAAAATTACAAATTTATCCAAAAATACTTATATCTATTATATTATAATAAGGGCATATAAGTCTTTTGAAATATTTACATTTTCTTTCCCCTTCCTTTTCTCCACAATCAAACAAGAGAAAATATAATTTTTCATTTTCTTTCTTCCCTCTTTCTCTTAATCCAAACAAAAAGAGAAAAAATATAATTTTTTCTTCATTTTCTCTCCTCTCATTTTCTCTCTACATCCAAACAAAGGGTAATAGTCATGCAATTTGTTTTGCCTAGCCAACCAACCGCATTCGTAGCCTATCATGATCGTTGGACCTAGGTACTTCCTAATGCTAGTAGGGTGGGCAGATAACGTTTATACAGGATTTACGACAGTGGGGAATTTGTCAAGATTGGAAACTACAAAAGCTCGCTGTTAAAGAAATAGCAATCTTGATAAAATTTAATATTAGTATAAATACCAACTTTAAATTGGCCTGCCTGCTTATTGCATCATCTTTGATGTTATCTCAAATATTGGAAGCACGCGGATGATCATGGGCGGTTGCTTAAACATTATTATCACTTCAATTCCTCTTCGATCATCAATTCATGATAGAAGATTACACACCAAATGCCGCCATTTTATTTGTATTGTCGTGGAGATGCACAAAAATTAATGCTATATCCGAATCTCTGACGAAAGCTTGTTCTGCATAATTCGCTTATTTGTTAAGGTTGATGTATTTTATTTATTTTTGGCTAGCTCGACGGGAATGCGCTTACATATTTCATAGGTGAGAAAGGGGAAACGGAGATAGATTTATTGAGATAATGTTGGTAAGATTCTAATTTAAAATTAATTAACATTAAGTAAGATTCTTAAAACTTAAAAATGTACTCTAAACACAGATTACTGAATGGAATAGGAAACAAACAAGCTTAACGAAGTAGACAGAAATAAAAATGAGATCTTGATTCTGATATCATATGAACTTAAAATTAATTAATATTAAGTGAATGACCTAACAGATATATAAATCGCACTAAAAAAATTAAGACAGGCGACGTGAGACTCTTAACAATGCTTTTTTTATTATTATTATTTTGGTAAAATAAGATAATGCTTCTATATATCAATCATATACCCATCTTCAATTTCGTTGATATACATATTTAATTTGTCTTTGCATTGAACAATCACTCTCAGCTCGGGTTTCCAGCTCATTCTACTAATTAATTTATTTGAGGCTCTTTCTTGAAGTCTTTTCTCACTGGCTGCACCAATAATTTCGAAGAATCCTTGCGTTCACTGGGAGTCTGAAGACACTACACTACTACAGTTTCGGTTTGTTTTTTTTTTCTTTGCTCAAAGTCTGAAACCAGTTCTAAAAAACTTTGAACTTCATGAAATTAAACAATATAATTATAGAATTATATAAAATTTTCTCATTTTCTTTTCTTTGTTATATAAAACTCTTAAATAAGAGAAATTTTTATTTAAAACATTTCTTTCTTTCTCATATTTTTCTATTATTCTTTATCAAAACATACTTTAAATGAAGGTTGCCACACTCGTTTAGATAAACTCATGGAGTCTCAATAACTCAAATTGATAACTCAACTCAAAAACTCATAGGAGTTTACAAAGTAGAATAAAAAAATAAAAACATAAAATTAACTTTACAAACTCAATACATAGTGCATATAACAGAGGTAACTCAATTTAAATACTCAACAAAATTGACTAAAAATTATGAATTTTGAAGACAAAACTATGTGTAAATTTAGGCTTATAAATTCATTAATAGAATTAAAAATTTATTGATTTTATCAAAATTTACTTAAATTCATTCTAATTTAACAAAAAAAATTGTATATAAATTAACTCATTTTTATTTCATAGGATGTGAAGAGTTAACTTCAGAATTTGACAGCCATGCTTTAAATATCTGCCTTCTCCTTTAGGGCAACATGAAACACATAGCCTTACTTTGATATCAATTTTATCATTGAAATGTTTCTTGCAAAAATGGCATGACGTTATAATGTCCACTCCAATAAGGAAACATTTTTGTTGTGTCGGCAATTGTATACAACTTTACTAGAAAGTGTATCTACGTTCGTGCTACTAGTTATATAAAAAAGAATTATGCATAAAATGCGAGTATGTATTTTTTATTTTTAACTATCAAAAAGTGTGCTTTTAAAATTACGAAAATCACATCAACTTTGGTCACAATCCTGCTGAAAACAATAGCTAGCCTATGGGTGTCTAGCGAGTCGGGTTGACCCATGAACTCGCGAGTTTCGACTCAACTTAACTTAAAATATGAGTTGGGTTAGGTTCACAGGTTGGATTAGATTAAAAAATGTTCAACCCACAGTGTGTGGATCGGGTAATGGATTTAAACATTTTCAACCCACACAACTCAACCCACCCACGACCCATTATTTCTTTTCGTAAAATCAATTTTCACTCACCTCCAATCTGTAACACTCACTCCTATTATTAAAATTTTGAAAATTTTTTATGATGCTACTCTTACTTTTTTTGAATCATTACATGCTACTTCAAATACTTTCTTCCATAAATTGTGTGACATCAATAAGTTTATAAAGAAGTGAATTGGATGAAATGATCCAGTTTTGAAGGAGATGGTCATTTCCATAAAAATGAAGTTAGATAAATATTGAGATGACATTAATTGTCTAAATTACTTATTGCTTGTGGCTATTGTCTTTGATCCAATGTATAAAATGAATTATGTTGAGTTTTGCTTGGAAAAGATATATGGCTTGGAATTGAGTGTGAAAATTATGAAGAGGTTGGACGATGTTATGAGGACATTGCTTGAACATTATCAACAAATGCATCTTGCTCCTCTTGATGCTAGTGATTTTAGTTGCATGTCATCTGATGTTCCTTCCTCTACACATGATGATGATATTGAAGATGATAATGATAGTTATAAATCTGAGTTTAGATTGAAAGTGAAGAAAAAATAACATGCGGTAAAAAAGAATGAGCTTGAGAGGTACAAGGAGGATGATGTGGAGGATGATGTTGATAGCTTTGATATTTTTACATGGTAAAAAGAAAAGACCAAGAAGTATCATGTTCTTTCATTCATTGTTAAGGATATCTTAGCAATTCCTATTTTCACAGTTTCATCTAAGTCAGCATTTAGTACTGGAGGGCAAGTTCTTAACCCTTTTTTGTAGTTCTTTACAACTACCACTCTTGAGACATTGATTTGTGCTCAAAATTGGTTGAGGACTCCTAAGAAACCCATATATTTACGGGTTCAGATGGATGATATTGAGAAGTTTGAAGCTGATAGTGTATTATACAGAACTCATTCAATTTGTTTAATGAATTATTAATTGTCTATTACTAATTGTTAATACTTTTTTGGTATGTTAGATATGTCGGCTGTTAGAGAAGAAATTGTGGGTCTTAAACATTGATTCTTTTAGCTGTTTGTAGTTTAATGGTTGGCTTTCTAATTCTTATGAACTTATTATTTCATTGTTGAGTTTAAATTTGTATGTAATTTGACAATTGTCTTGTTGATTGTACAACCAATGAGGAAAGAAGGGTATGCCGTCATGCAGAGTTCTATGAGATGTCCATGGATCCTAAATACCCATGGTGACATTTTAGGATGCTTTCTCCTCATTTTTGTGTTGTTCCAATCAAGTTTAAGTGTAGGCATTGTGATGTTACTCTCAAAGTGAACAAAGAAAATAAGTTCATAAGACTCTCGATGCATCTAAGTGACCGTTGTGTTGAAAAATTAATGGATCGTTTAGATGATGAAGAGTATATGGATAAAATAGAGAGCGAAATCAATGATTATGTTATCCGTAATTCATAAGACATGCGTGATGACACTGATTTTGATTAGTTAGACTAATTTGTTATTTAAGTTATGACTAGTTTTGTTTAATTTATTCAAGACTTAAAAGACTTGTTAGTTATTAATTTATTTTACACTTATTAACTTATGGTGTTTAGTTTATTTGATATTGAGACTTATGATATTAATTTGTTAAATTTTGTATTTTGATTTTTTTTTCAAGAATTTTTTTTAAATGTCTAACCCACGGGTTGGACCCAACTCAACCCACTCTTGAACGGGTCGGGTTGGGTCGGGTCGAGTGAAGAAAATCTCTTAGTCGGGTCGGGAGAAAAAATATTTTACCCGGGTCGGGTCCAAAAATGACGTTGAACCCACCTAACCCAACCCATGGACACCCCTAAGCTAGCCATAGGATTACACACTGGTTGGGTTGCTTTAGGTTTAGGAATAAAAAAATCTAAATTAATTTGTTGAGGTCGGGTTGGGTTGGGTCAGTTTTAAGAAAAAATTTCTGGATAACCTGAACCGAACCAACCCGACTTATAGACGAGTTGGATCGGGTTGGGAATAAATGCTATGTGAAGAAAAGCCTCAAGAACCACCACCCCTCACAACCCAAACCGCCGCCACACCTGAACTAGAACCACTGCCCTTTGTCATCGTCCTCTGCTGGAGATCAGCCATCTCAGTCGCACCCAAGGAACACCTCTGTCCAGAACCGCCAGATCGAGAGCCACCATGTTGTGTTGGAATCGTCGTTCTTCAACCTAGATCTACATGAACCAACTCCCCTTTGTCGTCATCTTCCACCACGAGCTGCACCGCTAGATCTGTGAGCCACTATGTCATGCTAGAGCTATCGTCCTCTGTCGCTTCCCTCCATCCGTGCGAAGCCACCAACGCAGAGGATAAGCTAGTGGGAGGTGCTGTTCAGATCTGTTTACCTTTGTGCACCACTTGTCTGTTCGATCTACTTGTCGGAGATCAGCTCAGATTTGCTCGTTGAAGATCTGCTCAGATTTGTTCAGATCTCACGTCACCAGCGACGATGGTGGCTGGGCTTGGGACGAAACAAGAAGACAATGGGAGAATGAGAGAGGGCTGAGATTGAGAGCAGAGCACGAGCAGCAACGGTGGTCTGGTCACGACTGAGACGCCGATGGTGGCTGTGCCGGGAAGAGAAGAGAAGCAAAGCAACAAGTGTGAGAGAGAAAGAGAGGGTTGAGAGAGTGAGATTGAGGAGTAGCAACCGCTTAGTGTTAGGGGAGGGATTTAGGAATTGAGAAAATAAGAGAGAGAGAAAGAGAGAGAGCTTCACTCAGAAAGAAAAGGAAACGAAGGTGATAAGTGGTAAGAGCCCTACAAAATGACATCGTTTTCAATCAGGTGGTCGGGTCATCGGGTTGGCTTACTTAACCCGTCACCCGAACCAATAAGTGGACGAATTAGTAGGGTTTGATCCGAACTGAACTGATAACCTGAACCAACCCAAATATTTTATATTAGGTAGGTTAGATTGGTTGAGTTCTCAGGTCATTGGGTCAGGTTGTGTAGCCCTAGCTAGCCATTAACACATACAAAAATTTGTGCTACTAATTGGATGCTGGATATGATATTATAAATGAGATCATTTTCTCTTTAATCAGCAATGGTAGGACAACTGTTCAACATAATTTATTTCAACATTCTTTATAGTTACAACTCTGATATTCTTATAATTAACAGTGCATACACTTCTTTTTACACTCATCCTAATATCATTTATTATATTTATTTTTTTCTATCACTTTCTCTCACTTAATTAACACTCTTAAAAAAAGTATCAATATTCTTACACCTTTAAAAATGATGTAAGATGATCTTTATTCATATAGTTATGATATAATTTGATTAAAAGGTCGATTATGATTTGTAAGAGAGAGAAAAAAAAATGTAGAGTACTTTGTGACGAAACCTAATTTTTCCATATATTCCCTAGTTACGTAGGACCTCTTTATTTATTTATTTTTTCTTTCTTCTTCTTTTATTTCATTTCCCATTGAATACTTTTTCTCCTTTCACACATAAATTTTTTGGGTGGGAATTTTTTATTTTAGGCTCGCAAATCACCTTATGACATGTATAAAATTACGTGTCATATTAAAATATGTATATATATCTCTAATAACATAACTTTACACATATCAAAGATAATTTTACATACCTAAAATAAGAAGCTCCTACTAAAAAATTTCTCTCCATTTCAATTGTTACGAAGATATAACTAACTAACTTGTAGTTTAGTATTACTTCCCCCTAATCACTAGCTATTACAGTATTTAAGGTGATAGAGGTGCTCATAACCTAGCCTGATCAAAGCTAATTTGATCGGGTTAAGTTCTTAAATTTTGATCTGATGTATTTTTTTGTCAAATTCAAGTTACATTTTGGTTTAGCTCAACTTGATCTGGTGTTATATAATATATTAAAATTTATAATTTTATAAAAATTAATAATAAAGTATAAGACTTCTTAACTTAAAATAATTTTTTTGTATTGATATAATTTATTTCAAAATATATATTGTATAGTTTTTGTTTCATATTTTTAATTTTTTATGATTTAATTATATATAATATTTAAATTTTTACATTTTATTTAAATGTTGAATTGACCTAGTCCCAACTGATCACTAATTGGTCCATGATCGAGTTTGAGTTTAAAAATTAGGCCCAATAAAAATATCATATCGTGATTAGACTAAGTTAAACTCGACTTATGAACACTCTTATAAGGTGGTGGCTTTGATGTCTCACACTATTTTTCAATTTTCACCTTAAATCTTAATGATCTTATTAAAAAAAATATTGCGACAATAGAGTGCATGTACTCTGTTTATAATTTGGTGAGACAAAGAAGAGATAAGAGCGGTTCGTTCTATTTCATCTCCTTTTATTTTCAAGCCTTGACCTAGGTTTATATTGTGAGATGGCAGGAACTAGCGGAGGTTTCTATGATGCTCTTAAAAATATTTGGAGCATTAAGGCTCCTACAAAATGATAAGTTAAACGCTAAAGTACAGACTAAACAACCTTACTAGAATTTAGTATTGAGACCAAGCAGTTTTCAAAAGTACTTTGTCTCACCTTAACTACAATTCTTAAGCTAAGAATAAATTTAATGATGTAAAAAGAAATGTGTTTTATAAAAAATAAAAATATGTAGACACGTAAGTATGTATGGTATAGGATTTATAAGAAACTCCTGTTTTCTGCAATTTTTCAAGTATTGGATTATCTTGAACTAAATA
Organism: Ormosia semicastrata; assembly: GCA_029884595.1. Classification (NCBI taxonomy): domain Eukaryota; kingdom Viridiplantae; phylum Streptophyta; class Magnoliopsida; order Fabales; family Fabaceae; genus Ormosia; species Ormosia semicastrata. Next base: position 5,382,746 of record JAQQTO010000046.1, on the reverse strand, counting down.
TTAGGTTGCCCAATAATAAATTATCAAGCTAGAGCACAGGCACGTAACTATGAGTTCTACTTTCAATTATTTACTTATTAGGTTTGACACTGACCCGCATCGGCATCAGGGAAAAAAATTGATAGCAAAATGCCAAAAAGGCAGATTTATGCCGAGACGCAACAAAATGTAGCAAAGATCAAGCAGCAAATTCGAGTGGCTATAACAAATAGCTGAATTCCCACTAGTACATTGTTCTAAATTGCTGTAACTAAATGTTAAACTCACAAAAATCTTTGCAATGACCGGACGAATCTTGAAAGTTTTCACTTGTGTGTTGTGTCAAATTGGAAGTAGGGATGGCAATAGAGGTGTAAGTGGGTGGTTTGGTTTGGTTTTTGAAGGAAAATAAATCAATTGGTTTGGTTTGGTTCGATTTTTGTATTTTTTGATAGTCAAATCTTGAAGCCAAACCGAACCGAACATCTATGGATTGGTTTGGTTCAAATGATCGGGTTGGCTACTTTTTTAATATAAAAATTAACTAAATAATTAGTTTTTCATAAAAGAAAATACAAAATAAACTAATAAAAAATTTCTAAAAATAGAATCAATATTATTATTGAACACTAATAATTATTTCATATTTTAGAATGTGTATTAAAAGGTTCATAAAGAGGAAACATAGAAACATATTGATATTTGTATTAAGAAATTATATTTGAATAAGTTAAAAAAAATTTCAAGAGAGATTTAACTGACAAGTTGTATACTACTACTATTTAATTAAGAGAAAGTTGTGAGACTACTAACCTGGAGGTATATATGTAACCAATTAAACCCCTAATGACACGAGTGAAACTAATGAAGACTTGATTAGTTAAACTTTGAATTAGTAACCTAGCGAATCCAAAGTCTCCAACCTTTGTAGCCATATTTTCATCCAAGAGAATGTTGTTAGGCTTCAAATCACAATGCAAAATAGGAACTTCATCATTATATTCCAAAGCACAAGCAAATCAATATCTATATTCGGTCTCTCCAGATAAATCATTTGCATTTGCATGCTTTCTCTTCCCCTTAATCCAATCTTCCAAGCTCCCATTACTTAAGTAAGAAATTCATTTTTTTAAAGTCAATATTAAACATTTAAAGTCAATTCATCGTTTTCAAGCTTTCAAGTTTAGATGATGTTGTTGTTGTTAATTTTATGTATAAGCAAAATTGTTAGACATAATATCGAAATTACAAAAATGATGTAATAAAATAAATTTAATAGACTCACATACAAAATACAAGCAAAATTTTTTATTACCTTTTAAATGGACAAGAGAAAGCTTTTGGAAAACTCCACCATTAGGAATGGTCCTTCTAAATCATTATAAGAGAGGTTCAAAAGTTGAAACATTAAATTTTGAAGTTCAATAATGGATCCAGAGTTGGTTGAAGGAAAGATCCAAAGTTTTTTCTCACTTAAGATTTTTAGATATTAATATATATTTTTGTAAAAAGGAGTTTTCTAATAATAAAACGACGTTTTTTATTACAAAAAATTAAAAAAAACAAGTAGTAGCCAAAAAATATTGTAGCATAATTTTTTTAAAAAAATAAAATATATAAATATATGATTTGGTTTGGTTATTGGTTCGGTTTGAAATTTCAAATAGAACCGAACTAATTAAACTTTAATTGGTTTGGATTTTACCCGATCAATATATCAAACCAAACCGAACCAATTTAATTGGTTCGGTTTGGATAAACCAATTTACATCCCTAGATGGCAATGGGGAGGAGGGGAGGAGGGAGGGGTGGGTATTTTATTTATGATTTTTACAGAAAAATAATAGAATAGTTAATAATTTAAAATAAAATTTTTAAAATTATAAAAAATATAAATAAAATAAATTTTAATATCATATACTTTGTTTAATAATTTAAGATTTATACAAAATTAAAAAAATATTATAAATAATAAATTAAATTTAATTATATTTTAGAATAATTAATTTATATAAATAATTATTGTATAAATAATATATTTTTTAACAAATTTTATCATTATAGACTCATTTAATAAAAATTATTTTAAAATAATAAAATATATATATTTTCATCTTATTTAAAAATAAAAAAATTATAATATATAATATATATTAAATAAAAAAATATACTTAATAAATTTACAAATATTCACGTAGACAAATACTATAATCTCCATTCTTATTTTATTTATTAAAATAGTATCTCTTACTTCATCACAAGTAATTTTTATAAATATCTATTAGTATAAGTAATTTTATCATCCAAAATTAAAAGTTACTTTATCTGTTTGCTTTGGTATTAGAAATGTCAAACACACATTCACAGCTCTCACATTAAGAGAGATATCTTGTTGTTTGGTAAAATTTATATTCATCCTTTGTTCACCGTGATTTTTCCTCAAACCAGGGTTTGAGTTAAAGCAACTATTTATTGCTTATTTGCTTTTGCGTTGTATCAAAAGGCCGTTTGAATTTTTTTTGACATTTCTAACCTTCCACCATAAGAGACCATCGCCATTGGAATAAGAGCAACGCAACTGACGACGATGAGCAAGCCTTGCCTTTGCTTCCTCTAAACTCTTTGGTCAAGGATCTTAGGGGTTTTTTTTTTCATTTTTAAACTATATGTTTTTATTAATAATTATCAAAATGTCACTTTCTTTTTATTTTATTTCTTTTATTTAGACTTTTGTTAAAGAAATTGTGAAAATAACTTTTTGTTGTTTTTATCATTTTCTTCATAAAAGTCTTAAAATAGAAAACAAAATAAAACTAAGATGATATTTTTATAATTATTAATGAGAATAAATTAACTGAAAATGAAAATAAAAAACAAATCAAACAAACTCTTAAAATATGAATTTTTAGATGAAAACAAAATATTCAATGCATTAAAAATTAAAAAAAAAACTTTACTTTTTTATTTGAAACTTTCTAGGGTATCTTTTCGTTTCCCATTGAGTTTGCTGTGCCTTCCGTTCTTCATTGTTTAATTGGCTTTTGTTTTCACTTTTGTGTTAATTTCATTTCTTTTATTTTATATTTTAAATGCTTATGTTTAATTTTTTAATCTGAAAATGCTTTTTTTTTATAAATGTATTGAGCTTATTTTAATTGAATTTATTAGAGTATATGATTAGATCTTATATTTTTAGATCTTTTCAAGTGTCTAATTATCATTGCTATTAATTTATGTAATTTATTATTTAATATTTAATACATAAGATATATTAAATTTTAAAAATAAAAAAATTACAAATATCATGTTTATTTTATATTTTTACAATAATAATAGCACTAAAAATAAATAATTATTCTAACAACATATGTTTAAGTTTTTAAAATATAATTCACCTTTTGGTAATTATACATCTAAAAAGTGATTTTCATTAACATTATCCAAACAATATTAATTCTATAAAAAAAAACAACTCTTTAAATAAAAAATATTCAAACATAAATCAGTTCATTTCAAACTCACTTTTGAGCAAAATTAAATTTGCAAAATCAAATTCATATAAAATCAAGTTTACAAACTCTAAATTAAACATAGTAGTGAAATTTTGTACTTTTTTTCCAGGGGAGAGAGGGGAGTGGTTATGTCATCCTTGTATAGTTTTTTCTAAAAAGATTTTTTCTTCCATGGAAATTGAACATATAACCTTATGTATGGTCAAGATATAAAATTATTATTAAGACTTTACCTAATAATTTAAGTTTTTATTTTGATGCAGTTTTTATTTTTTATTAGATTTTATTTATTAGTTAAGGGATTTTTTTATTTTAAGATTTCAGTTATAAATAATATTCTAATTTTAATGAGATTCTATCCAAATGTCAAATCTTATTATCAGCTAGTTTAGTTGTATTTGGTTTGTTTAGTTTGAGGGTTATAAAATATCTCTGCTATCAACAGTTTAGAAGAAATTATTGGTTATTGAATTTAGTTTGAAATATAATTCTATTTTTGAAAGTGAGTCTCTTGGTACCAAGTGTCTTCTCCTTTGATTCTACATCAATTAATTTTTTATTTATATATTGTGGTAAGTTGGTGTTTAGATTAGTTTGTACACACCTCAACTAATCTACCTCTTCGATCCAGTCAAAGACAAACTATCCACGTCAGGATTGAGAAATTCATAAGGATGTTTCTTGTGGCATAACCCCAGTAAATTAATATATCTAAAATTCAAGCATGAAACTGTATGCCTACCTATACGCCATATACTCATTTACTACTATACCAACCCATTAGGGTTAAAAAGACTTAATTTTAGCATAGTATTAGTCTATTAGAGCCTCCTGCCTAAGCGATGAGTACTCACTAGTCCTTGACAAAAAAACACAATTCAAACCCATTACTACTTATTTATTATTTCCTATTAGCTTTGCACCTATGTAGTTTATTTTTATTTCTTATTTAATCACATTTTTTTATTTTTCAATGTTATTCTAATTTTGTACTTGTTCCATCCTCTATCCGATAGTTTGTTGATTAGAGACGGGGTCGAATGTCAGCAGAGGCACTCTGAACAATCAATCTCGAAGTCAAGACAATGATGAAGACATAGGTAGAGAAAAGTGAATATGTCAGGCCTAGATTGTCAGGCCAGTTTATATAGAGATTTGGAAGATTGACTCTCCAGATACCTTCTGTTCAAGCCATTTAAGATTCTGAACGTTACATCTTGTCATTATGGCACAAAGACGTTATGTCTGGTCATTATGGCGAGAAGACGTTATGTCTTATCATTATGACATTAAGCCGTTAATGATTGTCGGTCATGATGGTGCCAAACGGCCGATGATCGTTGGTAGGTCGTATTAAGCACATGTTTGTCAAGTCGTTACCCATTTGGGTATAGGTCGGTCGAATCTTGCAACAAGACATCAGTCCGAACTTTCATAGGCTTAGCATTCTGAAATGGGTCTAGCTTATGGTCTGATGCCAATTGGGCCAAGACGGTCCATAGCCCCTATCTTGGTCATTGATGGGATAAAAAACACACATCTTGTGCTTGATTTGAGGTGGATTTATGTGTGCTTTAATTGATTTATGTTAGAATTTATGTCACATTTAATCTAATTATCATTGGTATTTCATGATTGGTCATTTTTTTTTTTTTTTTAGGTCCAAAATAAGTGTTTTGACATGGCTCTATGAAACTTTAGATGGATTCATTGCAATGGAGTTGAGCTTGGAATTTATATGGTCAAGATTAGCAGAGTTTTTGACATTTTGCGCAATAAAATGAGCATAACTTGAGCTACGGAGGTCGAAACGAGGTGATTCTGGTGGCATTGAAAAGCTAAGAAAAATAGCTACAACTTTCATGAAGAACACTTATCCTTTTTCCAACCATTAAGCGATTGAGGAGTTACACACGGTCGTGTAACTTGAGGAAGGCTTCTAACTAAGTCACACGGCCGTGTGTCTTGTTCACATGGCCGTGTGACCCTTCTAGGTTGAAATTACGCAATTTTTTTTGACTCACACGACCGTGTCGTGTACTCACACGACTGTGTGAGGTATTCTGGAGTGTAAATGAGACAGTTTTCACCTTAATTGTTATAAATAGAAGCAAACCCTCAAACCTAAAAGATACAGAGGCTACAAGAGACTTTGAGAGGCATAAGGATTAAAGGCTAGGGCTTGGAAGGCAAGAGTAAGAGTCATTGAAGATCAACCATTGAAGTATTTTCCTCCATATTCTCTTTTTGTTTTAGAATCATGGTTATTTCTTTAACCTTTGTTCTTGTTTGTGCTACAATTGCCATGAGCGACTCTATTTTTTTATGTTGAATTATTAATTTGATTCTTTGTTAATGAAAATTATTGTTCTTGATTCATTCTTAGTGTGCTTAATGCTTGTGGTATGTTGCACGTCATATTTACATGATCTTAGGCTTTAGGTGAAAGATTGAAAGATGAAATTTAATTGCTTGATAATCTAAGAATTGAACTTAGGAATTGAGACTTAGACATAGGCTTAAATCCTTCAAGGAACCAACGATTGTCATGAATCTTAATAGGTTGGAACTTAGATTAATTGCCATGAAAATGAGATTGATGAAGTTTTAGCACGTTTTTAGTGCCAAGAAATTGAGCTTTAAATAATTTAGGACAAATCACCTTCAAGAACATAATTGAACATTAGCAAAGATAGAATTACAATTTATCATAGAGGGTAGTGTAGTGAATTCCTAGTTACAGGCCTTTTAAATCTTGGTTGAATATTTACTTTTCAAGATTTGTTTGCTTTCTTTATTGCTTTGATTTTCATATTGATTTTAATTGAGCTTTTGCTATTGATTTTTATCGCTTAAATAATCAAAGTCACCTTAAGAGTTAGTAATCAAGCGATCCTTGTAAGAACGATCTTTATTTTACTACTTGTACGATCTGTACACTTGTAGAAAATTCGCAACAAGTTTTTGGCGCCATTGCCGAGGATCATGTTGATATTAACACGAGTGGTAATTCAGTTGATTTAAGCACATTTTATTTTATTTTATTTTTACTTTATTTTTCTTTGAATTTTCAGGTATTGATTCTTTCTTATGCGTAGAGCAAGGAGTCAAGAGAATATTATTATCCTCATTGATCTTGAAATCAAAAAAACACTTCATGACATTAGAAGGAAAAGAAGAACACAGAGAATTCAGGAAGATCACATGACGAACAACATGAACTAAGTCACTAATCAAAAGTGAAGGCTGAGAGATTATGGAACTCCCAATGCTAACGCTCGTCAATCTTCCATTGTACAGCCACGAGTGGAAGCCAACAATTTTGAGATAAAGACGTCACTAATCTAGATGGTCCAACAATTGTAATTCAGTGAGTCAACGACTGAAGACCCAAATCAGCATTTGGATGAGTTATTGGAGTTATGTGACACTATAAAGATTAATGGGGTTTCAACGGATGCTATACAGATCATAATTTTTCCCTTTTCTCTTAGAGGGAAAGCAAAGAAGTGGATTCACTCAGAAGCCCCAAATTCATTTATCACCTGGGATTTGATGGAGCAAGCTTTATTGGACAAGTACTATCCGATTAGAAAAACAATCAAGTTCTGTCAAGACATCACCATCTTCTCCCAAAAAGAAGATGAATTACTTTATGAAGCATAAGAAAGGTACAATGACCTCATTCGTCAATGTCCACATCATGACCTACAAGATTTTGTTGTTATACAAACATTCTATACTGGGTTGACTTTCTCTACAGAGGCAGCTCTTGATGCTGCAGCTGATAGTGCTTAGATGGCCAAGACTCCAATAGAGGCAAGGGCCTTGATTAATGAGGTTGATTCGAATATTTATCTGTGGCCAAGTGAGAGATCAACTTCAAAGAAACAAACCAAAATGATAGAGCTTGACGTCATTACCATGTTGAATGCCAAGTTTGATACCTTGACTAAGTCACTTAAGAAGCTGAATGTCAATTCTATCACTACTCCTAACATAACTTATGAAACATGTGGAGGAGGGCATTTGGCTTCGGAATGCAATGTAGCAGAAACATATTCTCAAGACCTATCATTGGAGCAAGCGAGTTATGTGCAAAATGACAACTTCAAGTCTCAAGGTAATCCCTTCTCTAACACATATAACCTTAGATAGAGAAACTACCCTAATTTCTCATATGGTAACCAACAAAACCAAGGGGCTCCATCCAACAATAGACCCCCACCCGAATTCCAACAACCACAACAACCTTCTCAGGGTACAAAGTCCAATTTAGAAGCTTTCATGAAAAATTTCATAGTCACTCAAAAAGAGCAAAATCAAGTCATTCAAGCACAAGTGCAACAACATGGGGAATCCATCAAGCAACTCAATACTCGCTTAGATCAAATGACTACTCACTCCAAAATGCTTGAGACTCAAATAGCCGAATAAGCAAGCTTATTTAACATGATTTAAGAGCGAATCCCAAGTTAATCGGAGACTAACCCAAGGGAGTAAGTTCAAATAATTTTTTTGAGAAGTGGTAAGCAACTAGAAGGCCCCACAAAGAAAGACAAGCTTGAAGATATAGAAACCCATGAAAAGAAGAGAAACAAGAGAAGAGCAAGGATAAAGAAGGAGATGGAGAAAGCACTAAAAAGTATGTTCCTCCAAAAGCATATATTCTACCTTTGCCTTTCCCTCAAAGGTATCAAAAGGCGAAACTTGATCATCAATTTGGAAGATTTTTGGAGGTACTTAAAAAGCTTTATATTAATGTTCCTTTTACTGAAATTCTCTCTCAAATGCCCTCTTATATTAAGTTCTTGAAAGAAATTCTCTTTAATAAGAAGAAGCTTGAAGACTATGAAATCATTGCTTTGACGGGAGAATGTAGTGCAATCATTCAAACAAGCTTCCACCTAAGCTTAAAGATCCGGATAGCTTTTCAATTCCATGCTCAATTGGGGACATACATATCAACAAGGTTTTGTGTGATCTTGGGACAAGTGTAAGTTTGATGCTCCTTTCTATTTATGATAAATTTAATATTGGGGAGCTCAAATCAACCACCATCTCTCTTCAATTGGGGGATAGGTCAATCAAACATCCTATTCGTATATTAGAGAATGTTTCTTTGAAGGTGGAAAAATTTTACATACCGGTTGATTTTGTTGTGCTTGATATGGAAGTTGATGTTCAAAACCCCATCATCTTGGGCAGGCCATTCCTAGCCACTGCTGGAGCCATGTTTGATGTGAAGCTTGAGAAAATAACCCTCAAAGTAAGTGAAAAAATTGCTGAGTTCAATTTTTTTAAAGTTTCCAAGCAATCGGTTATTGTTGATTTTTGCTTGAAGGTTAATATGGATGAAAGGCTATCTAGAGAGGTGCACACTAAAAGCTATCCATAAGACCTCTTAGAGAAGTGTTTAGTGCACAATATTAATTCAAACAATGAAGATGAAGAGGTGGCGAACTATGCTCAAATTTTGGATGCATGCCCAACCTTTTCCCCTTCTCAAAATGGTAAATTCAAGGAGTTCAAGGTTTTCTCAACCGAAGATTCCTTACTTAAAGAAAAGGAGGTCCCATAGGAATATGTAACTGATGATATGCCAGAAAAGTTTTTACCCGAGGCTACTACTAACTTTGAGAATGTCAAGCTCTACAAGAAGAGACCAAAGAAGTGACATGATAAGTGTATCAAGCAACGTGAGTTTAAGATTGGGGATAAAATTCTTGTCTATAACTCACGTTTTCTTCTTCTTGATAAGTTTTGGTCAACAGGATATGGACCATATAAGATTGTTCGTGTCTTTTGTACAATGTGCTTGAGGTGAAGAAAGAAGGTCATAAAACATTCGTGATAAATGGGCAGAGAGTGAAACACTATGAAAAAGGAGTGGGAACTGAGCACCACTCCAGTCATCTGTGAAGACGAGCCGAGCTTATGAGTGACCGAATGTCAATTGAGTCAGGATAGTCCACAGCTCCCCAACTTAGACAATCAATAATAATAGCTTGAACTTGTATTAATAATGTTTAGCCTTATTGGGCTAGGACGGTCCAGTACTGTTATCAACATATAATTTTTTGCCACTCTTGGGCATGGTCGAAGCCTTTCAACACTGTTAAAATAAGGTCGACGCTTCATGAGTTAGGCTTGTTTTTAGTTTTTGCACATTGGAAAGGCCAAGACCGAGGGTGAGGAGCAATATCAATAATCCATCTTATTAATTGGAACAAGGTGACCTTTCCCACCAAATTAAATGAGAATGCCTTAACATTAGCAACATGAAGCTTAGAAATGTGGCCCTTTTTACTAAACTTAATTGGAGGCTTAGGAAAGAGAAATCTTATGATAACTAAGGGCATTCACTCTATATATGGCACAAAATCTTGGTAGGAGAAGGTAAATATGTAGAATGACTAGTGGCTACATCTAGGTCCCTTGAAGAGCCAAATTCCATGTCAATCAATTAGTGGAATGTTGCAAAGTTAGGGATATTATTAATGGGAGCGGTTATCATAAATAAATTTATACGAATTATAGTATGAAAGTATAATTATTCATCTAATAAGTTATCAGAAGAGTAAGTCAGTTACAAAAATAAGGTGTATAATTTCGTATTAAACTACAACAAAAAGTTTTTCATATATACATTCATAAAACTCAATTCGTGATATTTAACATTAGTCTATAGGAATACAAGAAAAAAACATTAGCTTATGTTAGTTTTATGTTTAACTTAGTGGTTAAGTGGTTAGTTATCACCATGTATGTAATGTCCTTTTTATATTGGTAACTGTCAAATGTTGATTTAATCTTCCTACCACTATATAGCAGTTGAAAAAATGAGGGCTATGTTTATGTTTTTAGTTTTTTTTGTAAGGCTATTTAATAGCCAAGCCTGTTATTCAATGTAGATGTGTGTGTGTGTGTGCAATTTCCTCCATCTCCTCTGTTTTATTCTTTCAGTCTATATTCTCCTACAATTGATATCAGAGCTCCTTTATAGGGGCCTGATCAAGACTTGTAAAGCAACAGTCCTTTCAAGTAGATGGCAGAAAGCAATTTTGTTCAACCAGCGATCCCAAAGTTTGATGGTCACTATGACCATTGGGCAATGCTCATAGAGAATTTCCTGCGATCCAAGGAATATTGAAGTTTGGTGGAAAATGGGATCCCTATAGCAACTGTGAGCGATGATCTTACTGCGGGGCAAAAGAAAGCCATTGAAGATCAGAAATTCAAGGATTTAAAGGCAAAAAATTATCTTTTTTAAGCGATTGATAAATCAATTTTGGAGATTATCTTGAAGAAAGATACGATAAAGGACATTTGGGACTCAATGAAACAGAAGCATCAAGGAACAACAAGGGTTAAATGAGCACAACTGCAAGCACTTCGATGGGAATTTGAAATCCTTCAAATGAAAGCAAGAGAATCAGTGAATGAATACTTTGCTCGAACCCTCACCATAGCTAACAAGATGAGGATTCACGGTGAGACTATGTGAGATGTCATTATTATTGAGAAGATCTTGCGATACATGACTCCAAAATTCAACTATGTTATCTGCTCTATTGAGGAGACAAATGACATTAACACTTTATCAATTGACCAGCTACAAAGTAGTCTCTTAGTGCATGAGCAATGCATGAGTGTCCCTGTGATTGAAGAGCAAGCGTTGAAAGTAACTTCTGAAAATAAAGCAGGAGGAGTAAGAGGACGAGGTTGTGGTCGTGGAGGATTTCGTGGACGAGGAAGAGGAAGAGGCATGTCAAGCTTTGTCAAGTCCACTGTGGAGTGTTATCATTGCCATAAACTTGGACATTATCAATATGAATGCCCAAGCAAGGAGAATAAAGCTAATTTTGCATAATCTCAAGAAGAAATGCTTTTAATGGCATACATGGAGGACAACCAAGCAGAGAAAGAAGATGCATGGTTCCTTGACTCAGGGTGTAGCAATCATATGTGTGGCAAGAAGGAACTATACTTTGATTTAGATGAAAATTTTAGAGAAACAATGAAGTTGGGAAACAATTCCAGCATGGTTGTGAAGGGAAAAGGCAATTGAGATTTCAGTTAAATAGAATCTCACAGATCATTACTAGAGTATTCTATGTACCTGAGCTAAAGAACAACCCGTTGAGTATTGGTCAACTGCAAGAAAGGGGATTAACAATCTTGTTCCAACATGGAAGATGCAAGATCTATTATTCGGAGAAAGGCTTGATCATGGAAACAACATCAAACAAAATGTTCATTCTACCTGTTAAGTCTCAGCTAGGTGTGTCAACTTGTTTCAACACAATCACTGAAGACTCAACCCAGTTATGGCACTACAGATATGGACATTTGGGTTTTAAAGGCTTGAAGACTCTTGAACAAAAAAGGATGGTGAATGGCCTGCCAAAACTCAAAACTCCCTCCAAAATTTATATAAATTGTCTAGTGGGAAAATAGCAGAGGGATCCATTTCCAAAAGAAAAGCACATGGAGAGCTTCTCAAATCCTATAACTGGTACATGCTGACATATGTGGACCTATTACACTCATCTCAAACAGTAAAAAAAGGTACCTAATTACCGTCATTGATGATTATAGTCGTAAAATTTGGGTATACTTCTTAGTAGAACATTCAGAAGCTTTTGACATTTTTAAAAGCTTTAAAAATCGTGTGGAGAAAGAAACAGGTATAGTCATAAAATGTCTGCGAACTAACAGATGTGGTGAATTTACATCATCAAAATTTACAAATTTTTGCAAGAAGAATGGTATAAGTAGACAATTGACAGCTGTGTGTACACCACAGTAGAACAGGGTAGCGGAGAGGAAGAACAGAACCATTATGAACATGGTTCGTAGCATGCTTCGTGAAAAAAAAAATCCAAGGACTTTCTAGCATGATGCAGTCAATTAGATTGTTCATGTGTTGAATCGATGTCCAATAACTACAATGAGAAATAAGACTCCAGAAAGAGCTTAGAGTGGAGTAAATGTTAGTTTTATGTTTAACTTAGTGGTCAAGTGGTTAGTTATCACCATGTCTATAATGTCCTTTTATCTTTGTAACTGTCAAATGTTGATTTAATCTTCCTGATACTATATTGCAGTTGAAAAAATGTGGGCTATGTTTATGTTTTCATTTTTTTTTATAAGGCTATTTAATAACCAAATCTGTTATTCAACGTAGATGTGTGTGTGCAATTTCCTCCATCTCCTCAGTTTTATTCTCAGTCTATATTCTCCTACAGTCTATAGGAATAAGTAATGGAAGTTTTCTAATATTACCTTTTATTTTTCCCCAACACGTTCTAGATATTATAGATGCTATACCCTTGCACTAATAAGTAAATTTCAACTCAATTGTTGGGAAATGTAGCAATATCAACGATTCAAATTTACATGAAAGCGCTTATGAAAGAGAGCAACTTTAGTATTCGGAATAATGATTAGTCTTACACGGAATAATATAGAAAAACCTTATATAATAAAAAAATATTGTAAAAACTTCAACATTTATTAACAATTAAAAAGTGCAAAATTTATCATGTTATAATAGTAATTAATTTTTTGTTTCCAGTAAAAAAGTACATTTTTTATTATTGATATTATAATATTTAATAATTATTATATAATAAAAATTAAATTTGATAATACTTTCCTAACCTTAAAAAAGATTGAATTTAAATTTTTTATATTATTATTAAATAATGTGTTAACACATCATTAAAAAAGTTAAACTTTTTTAAATAGTGATTGTGATATTCAAAGTTTTTTAATAATTTGACAATATATAATTAGATGATAATATAAAAAATATTTAAATTAACAATACATTAACATTAAATAAAAAATAATATTAGAGGACTTTAAAGAAAATAAAATTTATTACATCATAAACTAATAACTGAACTATAATATATATATTTTTTGGTGTACAAAAATGTTAATAAGGATAGGTTGCTCTAATATTATTGATTGGGCTGTCAATGAGATGCTTGAGATTCCAAGTAATTTAGTTATTAAAATATATTTTCTAATTATTATTTAAAAATGTGACAAATATATTATAATCCTTTAAAGTAAATATAGTTTAAATAACGAGGCTCTTAAGTAGAACAGCTATTAATATATATAATATAATTTTTTAAAATGATAAATATAACACACAAATAATAAAATATTTCTAAAAAAAAAGTGATGAAATGAATCAGAACGTTAGAGCTCCCAAATGGGGGTCCGTCAAAGTGAAAAGCTGCGTAAAATCAGTAGCATTTTGGAATGGGCCATAAACTGTACGTTTCTAATTCCTATACATTTTAGCAATATTTGTTATGCTATCTATAAATACCAATCCACCCATCACCAGTTCCAACTCACAACCTCTTGTCCCTAATTACCAGAGAAGAAGGATTCGGATAACTGGTTTCTGCAGCTCCGCCTTATTCTTCTTCCTATTCATTTCCATTATTTTTTAGCTATAGATATCCAAATTTAACCGACCCTGTCTCTAGAATCTCTTAAAAAAGTTAGCCTTCATATATATGGATCAGCTGACACTATTATTTTCATTTTTACTAACACTGCATCTATCAGTATCAGGTAAATTAAATATATAAGCGAAATCACAAGAGACATGATATCAATAATTTATTTAATGAAAATGAAACTTCGATAGCTGATTTTATGTAATTTTCGTCTAATGTATTTTTGGGAACAACATTTGCATATGCAGGGGTGATGTCATCAACAACGTTCACACTGGTTAACAAATGCGACTACACTGTGTGGCCAGGCATGCTCTCAAACGCTGGAATTGCGCCTCTTTCAACCACCGGCTTCGTTCTGCAAACCGGTGAGTCCAAGACCATCACCGCACCCACCTCTTGGGGAGGCCGCTTCTGGGGCCGCAGTCTCTGCACCCAAGATTCCACCGGAAAGTTCTCTTGCGTCACAGGGGATTGTGGCTCCGGCAAGCTCGAATGCACCGGCAACGGAGCCACGCCGCCAGCCACCTTAGCCGAGTTCACTCTAAACGGCACCGGTGGCCTCGATTACTACGACGTCAGCTTGGTCGACGGTTACAACCTCCCTATGCTGGTGGTTCCCCAGGGTGGCTCCGGCGTAAACTGCACCACCACGGGCTGCGTTGACGACCTGAACGGCGCGTGCCCTTCGGAGCTTAAGGTTACGAGTGTGGGTGGGAAACGGAGCGTGGCGTGCAAGAGCGCGTGCGAGGCGTTCGGATCGCCGCAGTATTGTTGCAGCGGCGCTTATGGTTCACCCGACACTTGCAAGCCTTCTTTTTACTCTGAGATATTCAAGAACGCTTGCCCACGCGCGTATAGCTACGCGTACGACGATAAGACGAGCATCTTTACATGTGCATCTGCATCTGCTGATTATGCCATCACCTTTTGTCCTTCCCCTAACACCAGGTTAGAATCATGAGTCATTGTTTACTTCCTCCCCGGTAATTGCTTTTCACTTTAACGGCTAAAAGGGTAGTTTCGTCCTTCTTTATGGTTAATAATTAATAATTACTATAGTCTATACATAATAATATAGTAGCCTGGGATTGGGAATATGAACGTTGGGTGGGGTTAACGGCTCAGACAATTTCTGCTCCGTTTTTATTTTATTTTTATTATTTTTTACGTTACAACTTTTATAGCGACAATCGACTAGTCGACAGCAGAACGAGGTTTAGTACTTCTGTTCGGTAAAAATTAATATTTTAAATATCAAATTGAACATGTTAGGTTGCTGACTGCTATTTTAATTAGTTTAATTAATTAAATTTGTAATTAAATTATAATTAAATTAAAAAATATTTAAATTAAAAAAATAATTGATTTATGATCTAATAATTAGTTCAATTCTTCGATACGATTTTTAAAAGATTAATAAAAATGACATTATGGATGAGTAGGTGGGCGTTTCGGTAAATGCGACTGGGTTGGGCAGCGTAGCTCCTACACTCCTATATTATTT
The DNA here is from genome assembly GCA_029884595.1 of Ormosia semicastrata. NCBI lineage: Eukaryota > Viridiplantae > Streptophyta > Magnoliopsida > Fabales > Fabaceae > Ormosia > Ormosia semicastrata. Next base: position 5,367,261 of record JAQQTO010000046.1, on the reverse strand, counting down.
ACGTCATGTAAAGGAGAATAAGTAATCAAGTTGGTATTCAGCAGCACCAATCAAAAGTATATTTATATATTACGTTATATGTTTATTATTATATTATCGGATAACTCTTATATTTTATATTATATGTGCCTTTTTTATATTTTATTTAATATAATTTATTATATATATATATTTTTTTATTAATTTTTTTATTTAATCACATCATTTAAAAAATGTAATAATTTTATACCCTAAAAAAGTATGTAAGACAAATATTTTTCATTATCAGAGGTGGACATGGTTTCGTTATAACTTTTTAAAAAAATGATTTTATACTTTTTTAGAATGTAAATATTGTACACATTTTTTTAAAAAAAAAAATTATAAAAAATAAATATAATAAATAATATTAAATGAAGATATGAGAATATCATAATTATAATTTTTTTATCATCAATTTTTATATTATTTTTAACACGTGTGAATGATTCTTTCACAAAATTCATACACATGGTGAGTTCTTATCAATAAAAGAAGTACAGGTTATTTTCTGTCCAAAAATTAAAGTGTAGCCAATTGAGAGTGTATAAAAGTTTTGAGCAAAAATTAAATCAAATGAAATATTCCAAATAAAATTGTGATAAAATATTATTTTCCATCCTAGATTAAAGCTTTTGTTGAAAGTTCGGTTCTTTGGAAGAAAGTCACAGATGCGCTTTCAATTTCAGAAGAAAATGTATGTCAAACGAAACCATGTTTGTTCAGAATGCTGTAATGAATCTCTTAGTTCAGAATTCCAAATGTGGTCTCCGAGGCAAGGGACCATATCTTGAACCGAAGACGATTAGACGAAGAAAAAGTCGCTAATCTACTACCGAATTTCATTACTACTACCATGGAAGTTTTGATTAATTAATTACTGCACACGGGTTTCGCTCATTTTTAGGCAAAACTCGCAAAATGAGGCAGCATTATTATACTTTAGCTTGTGGTGATTTTTATGGCATCTATTTTTTATTTTTTAAGAGTTTAGTAACGGTTGAATTCTGGACCGTTACACAATCATATTTCAGTATCGATTTGTTATTTTCATTTTTGTCTCCTTTTGGGAATAATAGTGTTGACAAATTTATTTTTTTCTTCTTGTTCTTATTATTCTGGATTTGCAGTCAGAAATCGTCGCAGGGGCAAAACCCGACATCAGATGGTAGCGGTTCTTCTGCCTCACCGCAGCTTAATAATAATAACAGCACAATGGTGTACGTAGGTTCCGTAGATCAAAGTGAAATATCATGGTCCGGGTGTACCCATGTGTGGGAATCCCAAGCCATCGCCGGCATTGTCAGCATCACTATGGCTATTTGGCTGTTGTGCCACCTCTTCTAACCACCATCACTACCTCCTTCAGCAATTTTCACCTTCAGGCTCATGAGCCACGTTTTTAAGCCCAAAAATATGGTGGGACCCTGTATAAAACTTGTCTAATTCCGTTGGCTAGCATGGGCCAAGTGAGTTAAGTAGGACCCACAGGTTCTGCAATGCTGACAAGCGTGCGATTGCAGCCAAACGACCTTACGAGTTTTGCCTTTTAGTCCTGGATTCCAAAAAAGCTAAAGACTAAAGAGTGAAGACCCCACCAAATTAAACTACATACTATATGGGGAAGGTAGTGAGGGAATTAATTTTTTTCTTATATAGTTTCTCGTATAGAGGAATAGGTATAATATAGAATTCTTTGTATTGTAAGACTATAATAATCCATGTCCACAAAAGCAAAAGGACCCGTAATTTGGTATTTTACTGTCTTTTTATCTTCAATCTTGCATAGTTTAATGGATATTATCTTCAATCTTGCATAGTTTGATGGATATTTTTTTGGGCTGCGTTGACGACCTGAACGGCGCGTGCCCTTCGGAGCTTAAGGTTAGAATCATGAGTCATTGCTTACTTCCTCCCCGGTAATTGCTTTTCACTTTAACGGCTAAAAGGGTGGTTTCGTCCTTCTCTATGGTTAATAATTAATAATTACTATAGTCTATACATAATAATATAGTGAAAATTTTTTATCTAAATCTTGAACACTTAGATAAGTGCATCAGATCAATCAAGACTTAATATTTTTATAAATTTTTATATCACATAATTAATATTACAAAAATTTATAAAAATATTAAATTATGATTGATTTGTGTTATAGTAGCCTGGGATTGGGAATATGACCATTGGGTGGAGTTAACGGCTCCGTTTTTATTTTATTTTTATTATTTTTTACGTTACAACTTTTATAGCGACAATAGTGCAGTCGACAACAGAACGAGGTTTTGTACTTCTGTTCGGTAAAAATTAATATTTTAAATATCAAATTGAATATGTTAGGTTGCTGACTGATATTTTGATTAGTTTAATTAATTAAATTATAATTAAATTAAAAAATATTCAAATTAAAAATATAATTGACTTATGATCTGATAATTAGTTCAATTCGATACGATTTTTAAAAGATTAATAAAAATAATATTATGGATGAGTAGGTGGGCGTTTCGGTAAATGCGACTGGGTTGGGCAACGTAGCTCCTAAACTCCTATATTATTTACGTCGTTGTAAAGGAGAATAAGTAATCAAGGTGGTATTCAGTAACACTAATCAAAAGTATATTTGTATATTACGTTATATGTTTGTTATTATATTATCGGAGGTGGGTATGGTTTCGTTATAACTTTTTTCGTCATCACTTTTTATATTATTTTTAGCACGTGGGAATGATTCTTTCACAAAATTCATACACATGGTGAGTTCTTATCAAAAAAAGAAGTACAAATTATTTTCTGTGCAAAAATTAAAGTGTAGCCAATTGAGAGTGTATAAAAGTTTTGAGCAAAAATTAAATCAAATGAAATATTACAATAAAAATTGCGATAAAATGTTATTTTCCATCCTAGATTAAAGCTTTTGTTGAAAGTTCTGTTCTTTGGACGAAAGTCAAAGATGCGCTTTCAATTTCAGAAGAAAATGTATGTCAAACGAAACCATGTTTGCAGGCAATCTTCTCAGAACTCACTACTATGCGCTAATGCGATGTCCAGTATGATATATATGATAATGCTGTAATGAATCTCTTAGTTCAGAATTCCAAATGTGGTCTCCGAGGCAAGGGACCATATATGGATCTTGAACCGAAGACGATTAGACGAAGAAAAAGTCGCTAATCTACTACCGAATTTCATTACTACTACCATGGAAGTATTGATTAATTAATTACTGCACACGGGTTTCGCTCATTTTTAGGCAAAACTCGCAAAATGAGGCAGCATTATTATACTTTAGCTTGTGGTGATTTTTATGGCATCTATTTTTTATTTTTTAAGAGTTTAGTAACGGTTGAATTCTGGACCGTTACACAATCATATTTCAGTATCGATTTGTTATTTTCATTTTTGTCTCCCTTTTGGGAATAATAGTGTTGACAAATTTATTTTTTCTTCTTCTTCTTATTATTCTGGATTTGCAGTCAGAAATCGTCGCAGGGGCAAAACCCGACGTCAGATGGTAGCGGTTCTTCTGCCTCACCGCAGCTTAATAATAATAACAGCACAATGGTGTACGTAGGTTCCGTAGATCAAAGTGAAATATCATGGTCCGGGTGTACCCATGTGTGGGAATCCCAAGCCATTGCCGGCATTGTCAGCATCACTATGGCCATTTGGCTGTTGTGCCACCTCTTCTAACCACCATCACTACCTCCTTCAGCAATTTTCACAGTCAGGCTCATGAGCCACGTTTTTAAGCCCAAAAATATGGTGGGACCCTGTATAAAACTTGTCTAATTCCGTTAGCTAGCATAGGCCACGTGAGTTAAGTAGGGCCCACAGGTTCAGCCATGCTGACAAGCGTGCGATTGAAGTCCACGACCTTACGAGTTTTGTCTTTTTGTCCTGGATTCCAAAAAAGCTAAAGACTAAAGAGTGAAGACCCCACCAAATTAAACTACATACTATATGGGGAAGGTGGTGAGGGAATTAATTTTTTTCTTATATAGTTTCTCGTATAGAGGAATAGGTATACTACAGAATTCTTTGTATAGTGGGCGATGGGTTTCATTCATTAGTTCGGGAATGTAAGACTATAATAATCCATGTCCACAAAAGCAAAAGGACCCATAATTTGGTATTTCACTGTCTTTTTATCTTCAATCTTGCTTAGTTTGATGGATATTTATTAGGGTACAAATTTCGAGAGAATAATGTACGGTATATGATGCTGTGTTCAATACGTACATAATACTAAACTTTGTCAGTAAAGGTACCAAAAGACAAAAAGAGTAAGATTGGATAATATAAACTAAGCTCGGGGTGATGCTGTTGATGAGCAATTTAAAAAGAAAATTTGGATCTTACTTTAGCCGTCTCTTCCTTATGATGTGATTTTATAACTCGGCTAGTCCAGCCAGAAAGCCACGGATATGTTTGCTCTCTAACTATTTGAACTATTCAATCATAAACATGCTCTTTTTTGTTTTTTATGTACGACCTTTCTGATGCATCTACATCTCCTTCCGGGACCGCTCAAATTGCAATAATTAACATCCATAAAAAGTAGTGTGCTCCTCGCCACAGTTTGATTGTTTGGCAGTAGGTGGTGTAATCTTGCAACCATCTAGCAACCAAGCGTTTATTAATTTGAAATATTTTCCCTATGATAATTTGATTACATTATCGCTATTTTTTGGATCACTCGTTCAGTGCTTTGGTGTTAGTGGCTCTTCTATATCTTATCCTCCATTTGATATTTCTTGATATAGGTTGTTCCATTAAAAAAATATATATTCCACTCTATAAGGACTACGAAATTATTTATTCATAGTTGAAAATCTACATCTACCGTCAATCTTAATGGAGAACAACCCGAATCGGGTTCGCAATTAGGACATGTAGCAGGCGTTATATAATTTATATTATCCTTAATTGTTGTAGTAAAATTACAAGTATACAACAACCTTTATTCATAATGTTTCGGCCGCCTGCAGAATATGTAAACCCATCCGAGTAAAGTCAAATGCAAGAGATGGGGTTACATTTGATTAATTAGGTGAAGAAAGATAAATGCGAGGAATAATTTGCCCAATCTTACTAAAGTTCAATTGCAAAATTGATTAGCCCAAGTTTGGTTTTGTAGAGGAAATTATATCATTTCCGCTATGGATTTACGTTTTGACTTTTGACACTACAATATTTTCTCAAATCAGAGTTTGGTTTTCGGTTTTATTATATCCTACCATAGTAAGCCTTCAAGTCATCATATTAATGGGCGTGTTGAAGCGAATACTTGACTTTTGGCATGGTCAATTATAAGTAGTTGAAGTTTACGTATCATCTACCTGCAGCAAAAAGATAAATGCTCATTTTATGAGCTTGCTCACTAACATGGCGCATCCTATTGTTGGGAGGCACTTACGCTTCCACAGATGCACCCACCCCTGCGGGGCTCTTTGAAAAGAAAAAAGAAAGCAAAAATTTTAAAGTCAAAAACTGATGCTGAAATTGTTGCTTCTGTTTTTGGATGATATCATTATTTTTAGATGCAGCTGAGAGGCTGGCTCAACTGAATTTGACAACATGCCTTGGTTTTGGAGATTACGGAAACCACTTTATTATTATATTAATCAGATAGTGTTTGTGTAGTGTAGACTTAGACCACTCGACATGGGGTCCTGGTCGCGTAGTCATTCATGCCACCACCACCTGAACAATGTGTGCACGCTTCAGACTAGCCCTATTGCATTGGCTTTGAGTGCGAGGCTATGAGCTGGGTGGGTCCTATTCGTATTACCTTATTCATTTCAGTATAACTCGGCCAGGCCTATTCCGTGCTCCTTATCATTCAGTTTCAGTATGGGCCTGAATACTACTTGTGTCTAAGAGACGCGCTTCGCTTCTTCGCCCAGCAACATGCCAAACACAACTGTACCCAAAAAATATCTGACCAAAAAAAAAAACCAAAAACCTGTAACAAAAAAAAATGTTGACAAACAAAACACTGTATCCAAAAAAAAAGAAAAAAAAAACGGCAAATGCAACCTATAATGCTTGTCTTGTTTTCCTTCTATGCTCCAACTGATCCCCCTGAAATAATAATTTATGCATATATATATCCATCGATGTTATGTAAAGAGCAACAAATAAATAATCAGAAAGAAGATATACTAATTAATGGAAAAGCACCAAGACAGAATAAACAAATAAAAAAATTAACCTTAGTAAAAGCTAAAAAACTCCTCGGGTGGGCCCATGGCCATATGATAATTTTTTGTTAAAAAATAAAAATCTTTAGAGGTATAAAAATTACGAAAGAAAAAAGAAGTCTTACTATAATAGTTTGTCTTAATTTTAAAATTAACTTACCGAAAAAGAAAAAGGAAGTCCCAACAATATGTCAATAACATTGCAATCAATAATGTAAAACAATCACAGAAGGAAGAGCCATAGCCACCAAATGAATGATTTTTCACATGGATAATGAATGGTGCATATGAGGTGTGTATACATATGCTCACATCTAGGGTATACGGCACAATTGAAGTGTATATGTATAGTAAACGAAGTGGGATCAATTATTATTAAGGGAAATACTTGATAGCTCGACTGTAGAAAATTGGGAGGGATGAATCACAGGCAGTGTAATGGCTGAGATGGCCCCTACAATTCATTAATTTATATTTTGCTTAAATTAGAAACAGTGTGCATTAAATAGGAGAGTCAAGACATTTGGGCTATGCAAATTCATCAAGGATCGACCAAATCAGTTAAAAACTAATAAAATCAATAGTAATCTAATTTGAACCAAATTTTTTTAAAAGAATTTAAACTTTTTTTTTGTCAATAAATTTTTGACTTATTTAAAAATAATTTTTAAATCAAATAATGACATAGTACCGAGCTACGAAGGCCCATGTATAAAGGATCAAGAAATGCATAAAAAAATTTGTCTCCCTCATGACTTTTATATAAGTTGTATATTCAGTGTTTTATTTATTATTCTATGTGAAACTTGTAAGTGTAATATCCTTTTAACTTTTATATACGTTGTATACTTAGATGTTTTTCTCATTATACAATGTAGAACTTTAAAACACTAAGTAATATGTTAATTTATTACTTAATGTATTATATACTATTAAAAAAATATTTAATTATTATAAGTTTAATTATATTTCGACCATGATTGAATTAATAAACTGTGAACCAATATTTTTATTGACTCAATGACTAATATGATTTTAAAAATATTGATAAAAACTGTTAAATATAATATGATATATGCGTAAATTTGTGTATACAAAATTATACTCTTGTGTAACTCAAGCTTGCAACAATCGCACACATGACACTAAATTAGAGGAGATAATGTTGGGTGAGAATCGCGTCTGTTGACTTGCTGCTCACATTATTATTAAATCCTTGTAGCAGCAGAAATGACTAGTTTTGTGCACCTACGTGAACCTCGATAATATGCTTCTTCACGGAAGCCACAAAGTAGTCGATTTTAGAGCACTTTGTCAAACTAATGAAACAAACTCGTGAGTGGTGGTGGCATTCCCACTCCCAGATCAGAAAAGCTCTCGTCACGTTCAGAATAGTTTATAAGAGTAAATCCCAATTCTATTTGATCCGACACATACTCTATCAACAAGGGAAACGAGAAAGGAGTGTCGCTTTCTGTAAAGAAGCCCGAAGATTCAAACGACTGCAGTGCTATCAATCAACGAATGAAGCGATCCTTTGCAGTTTCGCACGTGAACATCGCTCCTCCACTGGGTCATGCATTGCCTTCATCATTCAAAACAACTTTTTAAAGGCCTGGACTACTTGGGCTTTATGGAGATTTATAGGCCCATAGAACTTTCTGAAGTGAAAATATAAAGTAATTGTCAGAAGTGGGATTTGAACCCACGCCCTCTCACGAGGACCAGAACTTGAGTCTGGCGCCTTAGACCACTCGGCCATCCTGACCTGATGGTCGATGAGTTTCATTGCTTAATATATATCTAGTGCTTTCTTTCACGGCATTTGCTACATAAATGGCATGAAAATTGACGGGCCTGCTAGTGCAACATGGTCCATTGAATGAAACCATGTGAACCTTGTGCCTACGGTTTGATCTTGGGGCTTGGGAGTGTTTTATTTTAAAATAAAAAGATTACACTCTGCAGGCAATAGTTGTTTTTGCCATAAAATTCTAGAAGCGGATTTTACGTATGACAATTGTTCATTTTTAATTTAATCGTATAATATAATAATAATAATTATGTATAAATTATAATTTGTTCAATTACGCTTCTTTTTTTTAATCTACATTGTTCAATTACGCTTTGGTTTAATTCTATTTTCATTTTAGAATGACAATGGACGGAATTCTAGTTATTTTTAAAATATTTGTATCTGTACTGTGTGGAGGTTTTAGGCCCAATAGTACAGGCCCACTAAAAATGAAGGCCATACTACATAGAACCCCCTGGATACGATAGCCTGTAAGTAAGAAATTCTACGCCCAATAAGTAAGAACTACCTAGCCCACTCATAGGAGAAATTCTATGTTATTGACTTCTTGGAGTATAATTAAAGCGTGTTTAAGGAAAGATCTCTATACCTAATTTTAAATAAATATTAGTTATTAACTTAACTTAAAACCAATGATAGATATATTTCTTAGAATATACATTAATTTTGTTCAGCATACAATAACTTCTCCACTTCGGGGGCCTTATGACCACCAACCCGGACCCACGTCCCCTCTGCTGGACGTACAACCTAAGCAGTACGACAGCCATAAGCCTATGGCATATCCTATACACTGCCTTAAGGGCCCAAGAGGCCCAGCAATAATCAGTGGACAGTGGTGCTATCAAGCATTTTTTTTGGGGTCAACGGTACTATCAAATCCAATGAGACAGTATTCTTAGCATGAGGAACTTAAGGCATCACCTCGTTTGTGATCGGAGAACGAGAGCTCAGAAGCCTCTCGGACCCGACTAGAAAAATATCCCATCTTAAAACATATAATCTATAATCTAATCGAGAATTATATTCACGGTTTAACAGTATCAATATTTATGTCAATTCATATTTGATTCGAAGCTGTTGATTTACTCTTTATCTGTTGGAAGTTCTATACATTTATTTTTGAATATGATTATGGAAAAGGTTACAAGCCACAAGGCCTGGAAATTTAATGCCCGGATTGTAATTATAAAAATACTCGAGGTTTTTTTTAAAAAAAATCCAATGTTACTATCCGACCGTCTTATAATTCACACCAAACCGCAAACTTAGTATTGACAGATTTGAATCCTTCAGAGATCGTTATCATTATTACAGCCATGCTATATGTAAAGAAACACATTTCACTCCACTACAAGGTTTTTTTCTTTTCTTTTGGTAGAGAGGCTTCAGAAATTTTACCATGCACAAAATTGTACCTATCTTTTTATGACCTATAAAATTCGCATAAAAATGATTCATTTAATCAAATCCAGGTTCACAAAACTTACATGAAACTATGAAAGGATTCAAATTCAGCATTGACATGTCCTGGGAGAGACACACCTTGGCCCGAGTGGTGGCCTCGTTCTCATTTGAATGATCTCTCTCAAGGCCTGGGACAGCCTCGGCCAAACGGACCAATAAAATAACGTCGCTGAACATTGCAACAAAAATTAAAAGGACAAGATACAGCTTCAACATGAAAAATACAGCATATTTTCTTCAACAATAACTAAATGCTAAAGCAAAATTCCTGGGATAGTAAGTTACGTTCCTTTATCAAACTACATAAGGAATAAAAACTCAAGCTTATATTGGCTTTTCCCATCTATCTAAAAATGCTAGACCAAGCAACAAAGGAAAGGGGAACCGAAGTCAGTAATAAGGGAATGTCCGTCCACCTTGCAAATCTACAACTCGTCCTTGGCATCAGCATCATCATTAGACGCAGCCTCTTTTGCATCATTTTCGGCCTCAACTTCAGTTTCATCTTCCTCTTCAACAGCTGCTTCAGGACTAATGTCCAAGCTAGACTTCACTGAGTCATAAATACGAGAAGTAAAATCCTTGGGGTCATTTAGCAGGAAACCACTTTCAAAGAGAGCAGTCTGGTACATCAGCTGTGCTGTTTGCTTCACACTCTCATCCTGAAAAGTAAGCCGATTGCATCAACAAATAAACATCAATTCCCTCTTGGGGGAAAAAGAGGTGGCGGGATAACATAATATGATTTTAAGTAGCGTCTAGAATTGCAATTATGCCATATGCAAGGTTTACAATAGACACCGAAAGTAGACTAGTAGACTTCACTGACCAAAGCAAATTAAGCATGTATCAACCTTAACTTCAAGGCCGCTTTCTTGCAGGAGAATTCCAAATTAAGCATTAATGCCCCAATTAATGCAAGGTCTTTATTTCACCAAATGCACAAACAACTAAACATGCATGCAGCAATAAGGAAATTTCGGAGGGGCAAGATAGAAATAAACCAACAATCTAGAAACCTTTTTAGTATGGATCCATGGAAGGGCCTTAACTCTATCATGCCATAACAAACAAAGCAACAGTGTTTTCAAAATGTTATTGTCTCAATTTCTATTGGCACACCAGTAAGTAAAAGCTAACAGGAAGAATTGAAATCTAGAATGTACCTCAGGGTTCTTTACTACTCTCTCCCGGAGTTCCTTGATGATAGGGTGCCTGGGATTAATCTCAAGAACCCTCTTACCACGCATGTATGCTTGCTTGCTAGCATCTGATAAAGTTTGAGACTGCATTATTCTCTCCATGTTAGCACTCCAACCATATTTTGACGTCACCACCACACAAGGAGTGTTATCCAAACGGTTGGATATCTTCACATCATCAACATTCTCGCTGGAAAGAGCATTTTTCCACCACTTGGTAAGATCCTTGAAGGATTCCTTCAGTTCCTTGTCTTTTGCACCCTTCCCAAGTTTCAGACCCTCTTTGGACACATTTTGGAACTTTTTGTCTTCATAATCCATCAGGTATTGCATCAAGTACTCATCAACTGGATCAGTGAAGAAAATAACCTGCAGCAGTTAAAAAATACAAACATTTAAAAATACGTCTCAGCACAATAGAAAGACAAGTATTATAATTTATAAATATGGAGAAAGCAAGAAACATATAATAAATTTTTTGGTACCAAGAGACTTTGCATAAAAAATCGCACCTCATAATTTTTCTTCTTAAGCCCCTCAAGAAATGGAGATTTTTCCAATTGTTCTTTGCTGGTTCCAGTTATGTAAAAGATATCCTTCTGTCCAGATTTCATTCTAGAGATGTACTGATCGAGAGAAGTCAATTTACCCTCGGACTTGGTGCTGTAAGAGTTCAAGTATAAACTAAATTGTCAACTAATGAAAGCAGGGAAATAACATTACAGCAAACGAATTTTAATTACAAAGAAATAAGTAATGTACCTCTCAAATCTGAGAAGTTTTGCCAAACGATTTCTGTTAGTAGCATCTTCAATGATACCAAGTTTAATGGACTTCCCAAACTCATTCCAGAACTTAGCATATTGACCTCTTTTCTCATCATTGTCAGATGACACTTCTTCTGCATCAAGATTAAACGTTGGTGGAAGTGCAAAGTCAATGAAGGGAAATGAGGAAACCTCTCACAAATACATTTCAAAAGAGTCGACAAAGCCAAAATTTAAGCATGACACAAGGCTAGCCTAAAAATTTAGGACTGACAAACAAGAGCTAGACAACCTTAGAGACCAAAAAGGATTGGGACTCCACTCCAACACAAGAAACCAATAGATGTATTACACCATACCTTTCTTGTCTTTGTCAGTGGACTCGTCAGGATCCTCATCAGCAATCCTACGGATCATATCAAGGGCTTTCCTAATAAGTTTCTTCTTGATTGTCTTTAGACTACTGTGTTGTTGAAGCATTTCTCGTGATACATTAAGTGGCAATGTGTCAGAATCAACAAGGCCCTGTTCGCAATGTCAAAAAGTTCTGTTGTTAATAGCTTAATAAAGCCAACTAAACTGCAACAACAAAGCACACCCACGGTTACCTTCAAAAAGTTAAGGTATTTTGGCAACAGTTCATCAAATTCATCTGAAATAAACACTCTTCTAACATACAACTTCAGGTTGGATTTGTTTGCATTATAATAACTCTCATATAAATCTTGAGGAGCTTTAGGTGGCACAAACAGGACTGCCTTGAACTCAACATCACCTTCAGCATTAAAGTGACTCCATGCTAAAGGATTTTCATCACTAAAATCCTGCAGGACAAATAAATCCACATGAACAATGAAGATGGAGTGAATTTCTATACCATGCCCTTACAGTATCCAATGAATAGTGAAGACGGAAACATTACCTTGGCAAGAGTGTGGTAGAATTTGTTGTACTCTTCATCTGTAACTTCCTTTGGATTCCGCAGCCATATAGCTTTCACATCATTTAAAAGTTCCCACTCATAAGTTGTTTCCTTCACCTTCTTTGTCTTGGGCTTTTTCTCTTCATCTTCACTTTTCTCAGCATCTTCATCTTCACCTTCTTCCTCCGAGCTGGTTTCAGCTGATTAAGGAGTGAAATAAGGTAAGAGAGACAGCATAAGTTGTGATCATATATACAAGAATGGAAAAACACTAAAATAGTATCTTGAAACACAGGTTATAAATGGTGAGATCACCCAACCAAGTTCTTAAATTATACATACATGATTCCCCCTCTTCACTGGACTCATCTTCATCAGCAGGGACCTCCACATCAACCTCTTTGCTTGCCCAAAGATAGATAGGGAAGTTAATAAATTCAGAGTATCTCTTCACCAATTCCTGTGAAAAAGAACATTTACAGAATCAGATTCAGCAATACATTTACAGAGTATCTCTTCCCTAAGTGCTAAATACCAACAGAGAAAACTAACTGCTAATGGTTAAAGCCATACAAATCAACGGAGCATTTAAATGTTTGGTAACAGGTCAGAAGCGCTACATAAAGGTACAGAAAACCAAAAGATGAAACAAATTCTCTGCCCTAGAATACACCAGTACCATCAATATTATAAATTGTAAAGAAAGCTAATAAGCAGCATCACCTGCTGCAGATTCACAGTACATATTCTTGCCATTTAGATTAATGCATAAAAGCCTGCAGTCTAGTCTTATGTGCAAAAAGCTAAAAAGTCATGATTTTAAATTATACTCAAATAATTTATAATAATTAAGCGAATGGTTTGGCGCATACTTTAAGCTTAAACTCCTCCAGGTACTCCCCAGCCTCATCTCTGAGGTGTAGCCTAAGCTCAGTTCCACGTCCTAGTGGTTCATTCCATGTATCTTCTGAAATTGCAAATGCTCCATCAGCTTTAGATTCCCATACATACCTGAAAGTCAAATAATTTTCTAGTCAGTAAGCAAGGGTGGATTCTCTAGAAAACAATCAACACATTCTATAGAATAGCAATCAGAAAGCAATATCCAGTGTATAAAAGACTTACTGTTTATCATCGTTATGTTTACTAATGACCTCAACATAGTCAGCCACAAGATACACAGAATAGAAGCCAACTCCAAACTGCCCAATAAGATTGAGATCTCCACTTGTCTGCATTTTCTCAACAAATGCTACATGCATAAATAGTTCCAATTAACAAATTCACTCCTTATTGCAAATGGAAATTATTTCAGCAAAGACCAAAAGATATATATACCTGAAGTTCCAGATTTTGCTATGGTCCCCAAATTCTTTATTAAATCCTCCTTTGTCATACCGATACCTCTGTCTCGAATTGAAAGGATTTTCTTTTCCTTGTCTAACTTAATCTGACATTCCATCATGCAGTAACAAGCTTTAGGTACAGTTACAAAACAAACCACGCACACAGCAAGAAAACTCGTACATTCACTTCTTAAAAAAACGTTAAACACTTGCACTAACCTGGATTTCGAGCTTGGCGTTATCACCTTCACCCAAAATCTCCTTATCAGTGAGGGAGAGGAATCTAATCTTGTCCAATGCCTATAATATGACATAGATTTGTTCATCAACACAAAGTCAAAGTCTTCAAGCACAAATTTAAAAACGCATAAATGGAAAGGAGCTTACATCAGAAGCGTTGGAGATCAACTCCCTGAGGAAAATGTCTTTGTTACTGTAGAGAGAGTTAATGATAATATCCATAAGCCGCGACACTTCCGCCTGGAACTCAAACTTCTCCGCGTTGCTACGAAGCGATCTCTTAGAGATCGACTCCGCCTCCCTTCAATCACATAAACCATACACTTTTACTCACCAAAACAAGAGAGAAACTGCAACAAAAAAAAAAAAACATGATAAGATCAAACACCTCTTGGCCACATCTGAATCGGTGGAAAGACCACTTGGAACGGCACCGATCTTGTCCTCCACCTTAGGTGGATCTACAAGCTCTTCGGAATCAACCTCCGCATTCGCCTGAAACTTTCGACCTATGCAAACAGCATAATCAAATTCAAACTTTAAATGCTAAGAATCAAAAGCGGAAATGAAGAGAAAGAGCGGCATGGCACACCTTGATCTGCAAAGAGAAGGAGGAGAGAGAGGAGAAGGAGAGCGGAAGGAACCGTCCACTTCCTCATTTCAGTGTTTCTAGTAGCTTCTGCTTCGCCCACTCAAATGCAATGATCCGTTTTGGAGTGGCAACTGCGATCTGCGATTCTGTTATATACTTGGTTTTGGTTGCGACCGTGATCGTCACGGGAACTTCCAGCTTGCCAGCGTGGATGATCAGACGGTTTAAGATCTGCTTTCAGAAACGTGGCTTTGTTTTATTGGTTTGTTCTATTCCCTTGACGTGGAGAACGCGAGTGTCGTCGACGACCTCATGGAACTACTCCTAAACCCAAGTCTACCACCGATTTGATTGGTAGTGCCATCCTTCTTATGAAACGCGGCAGTGTTTTATTGGTTTGAGATTCTCTTTTCTACGTGGCAAAATCTAGTGCTTTGAATGTTTGTTTTCAGATCTGTAGCGATGTTCTTTTTTTTTTTTTGCTTGTGACTCTGTTGAAAATTCAAGATACTTTTATTAAAAAAAATAAAGATAGTACTTCTGTTTATTTCATAATTTTTTGTATAGAACAAAAAAATATCATTTAAAAACTTATTTTGATGACAATTTTAGTTCCATTACTTTTCAATAAATAATCCTTTTTTGTTAAGTTCAGTAAGTCATCTAAAAATACTTAATAAACATTAAAAAAACTTAAGACTATTCATTTTTTTAATACAAGTTCATTAACTTAACTAATTTGAGATTAATTCGAAACTTAATTTATTTTTTAGTTTGATAAATTTAGTTCATGAATTAAAAAAATAAATTTGAGTTCAAAATTGAGTTTATTAAATAAATGATTTAATATAGTATAATTTAAAAACAAAATAATTACAAGAAAATTTATTAATTGAATTAAGTTATGAATCAAGTTAATGAATCAAATTTACAAGTTAATCTAGTTTACTTGAATTATATTGTCTCACTTTAATATTTTTTTATTCACATAATTCGAATTCTTGAGCCAAACCGAACAATTTTCAAGTTTAGTTTAAATTACAAAAATTAGTTCATATTAAACTCAAGTACTAAGCCATTTCTTTTCAACTCGGTTTCGGCCTACTAATTTTCTTCCATGGTTGAACAACAGGGCAAGGGCCCAGGGGAAGGAAAATTTATTTTCGTTACATACTCGGAAATTTACTCGCTGACCGTTTATGCTGACGTTGTTTTTCCTATCTCATACGCATGGGAAAATGGGAAATTGAGGTCAAACTGTGGAAGCTTGTTTAAGACTTAAGAAGGTCCTAGGCAAGGCAGGCATAGCCAAAAAGCCCAAAATACTTAACACTAATACACAATCCATTATGGGAAAATAAATTCGCTGGGTTTAGTTGATACCCTATCCATTTTCTTTCTATAGTTTTTTTAAACTTCTTTTAGGGAGCTCATAACTCATAAGGCCTGATTAGTTGTTTGCATCTTTAATGGACTATGACTTCCTAGCTGGCTAGATGCTTCTTTGTTTCCGTTTCTCTTTTTGGACTGCCGTATTCTACCAAAAAATCTTTGGAACGGACTTGAATACTTGATCTAACGTATACTTGAACTTCGGTCCATCAATAATCATCAAGTCTATGAATAACGAATGCAGTCTGCTTGAATAATTTAGTGTTTATTTTAAAAAATTGCAATGTGAAAATTAAATTAATCAAAGTTGATATTTGATATTTTCTAAATTTATATTTCATCACATTATATTTATAAATATGATTATTTGTTTTTATTTATTAAATGTACAGATTGAATGTACACAAAGTGTACACAATAACCTCTCCTAATTTTATAATATTAAAGGAGAAAAGTGAAAATATTTAATACTTCGAAATAAATAATCAGTCATTTGTTCTGACTAATAAATGGAGTGTTATTGCTTTTTATTGAAAAAACAAACTGAAGTGTTCATGTTATCTATAACATATGCTTACACGAATCTTTAATAATTTAATTAATTTGGTAGTAACTCATCAGTTAATTTATCGCATAAGTAACTTTTGCATAACATAGGGAAAAAAAGAATAAATAATTATTTATGTGAAAATGAATAAGTAATTATTTGTTTACTTATTACTAATAATTATAAGCTTTGGATTGCAAAAATAAATGGAAAAATAACTTATCTAGATTTTGCTATTTCCTAAAACCCATGATTCAATCGTGTGATAGGCAAGCTTGAGCTCAAGTGGTTGAGGGAGTGGCTTAAATGATAGCCAAGATTGAACTCAACAATTAAGGGCCTATATAAGACCAAGGGTTTGAACTTTGAACCTGCATAGAAGTATTTGTAGAGAGAGTCCAAATTAGAATTAATCTCACATTCAAAAGGTAAGAAAAAATCTCATTAAAAAATCACACGTTTTAGTTATAAATAAAAGAAAAAAAGTTATGAAACCTAATTCTAAATTATTAATCGCTTCGTAGAGATTAGCCCAAGTTAGGTTAAACTTTAAGGTTAAATTAAAATTTTGATCCTTATAGTTTATACTCATTATCATTTAATCCTATAATTTTTTTTCAAATTAGTCATCATACTTACAAATATCTTTAAAATAGTCTCTGTCATTAATTTTTATTTTAATATTGTTAATTTAATTCTTACTTGGCATCTTATTGAAAAAAAGAGTACTTATTAAATAAAAAAAAAGTTTACTAAGAAAAAATAAATATTTATTATAATAAATAAACACTTTATTTGACGTTTTATAGAGAAAATAAGTATCTAAAAAAGCTCATATTAAATAAAGAAACACTTAATTTGTTAGTTAACTGATAGTATTATAATGGTGTTATAATATAAATTAATGACGGAGACTATTTTAAAAACTTTTGAAAGTGTGAGAACTAATTCGAAAAAAAAATGTAGGGATTAAATTGAAAATGAGTGTAAAATATAGAGAACAAAACTTTAATTTAACCAAACTTTAATGAAGCAACTAATTTTATACGGAAACATTTTTTTAATGTTGAGATTTGTGTGCATTTTCTCTTTCAAATATTTTTTTTTTCATAAACCTAAAGTACCTAAGTTTTCCTCTAATACACAATATGACAATACCAAAAACAAAATAACTTAATTAGATATTACATATTATTACTTTATTTTTCATCATTAAAAACAATTTTATTTTATAATTTTGTTAAACACACCATAAAAATTACACCAACTTTGGATTAAGGGAGTGGAGTCAGCGCCTTTTTACTCTGCCAGTTTTTACTCTCTACAAGCCACACTAAATCATCTATTGAACGAGAAATTTCAAGATACTTTCAGTAATACACTCAACACAATTGTGATTTAAAAAATATATATATAGTTGAAACTTACGTGCATGTTTTGTCTAACTTTTGAGACCTTCAAATCATAATTTCATTTATGTTTCATGAATAAAAATTAAAAAGGCTCAGCCGGCAATATTATTTGAGCAAAACTTCTGCGATTATTAAAAGCCCTCTAGAAGAGCCATTTCTATTATAGAATTTGGTTAATTTACTTGGCTGTAATGTGATAGGACTTCAACGTACTTTTCAATAATAGAGAAAACTGGGAAAAGCAATGATCAGTTTGGATCACTTGGTTTCATGACTTATCGGTCAGATTCATGGATAGATACAGTTGCGTGCACTTGTGTCTCCTTTAACACTGGGTGGCGAAATGCCTTGAATCATGAATCCCCATAATTGAAGTCTTCCAAACTTTTCCGTGGCTTCTCAAGATGATACAGATTCACATCCCCAGATTGGGAACCCAAGCAGGGTGCAATCATAAAAGGAACAAGCGAAAACGAAACGCCCTCCAATTGCTCTCTATTTTTTGTATCAATAATTCTTGACAAAAAAAGAAAAAGAAGTTAGGGGATCGTAATCCTAAGTTTCTAATACGTAATCTTTGTTTAATTGGCCCGAACCACCCATCCTACCCAAGTAATAATATTCACCGAATTTATTATAATTATTACATGAGACAGACTAATGATGCCACCAATTTGTGTGCAAGGAAAGATAGCACGCGCAATGATTCTTCATCAATCCACATTATGCTCAAGTCAATTCTACAATTAATAACATATTGCCTCAAAGGAAAGGATCCTACAAATGAACATATGGACCCATTGGACAGAGGAAGATATCGTTCACATAAGTTATAATGAAAATGATCAATCAAATATAGTAATTGAACGGACCTGAGAAGTTGTTCATAAAAAATAGAGGTATATAACATACCACCGTAGAGATACTTCGGGTCTGGTTATGCAAGCTTTAGAGTCAACTTCGTGCATGTGTGGTAGACAATTTGCAACCCAAATCCTGGTTTGATGGGTGTAAATTGAGTTTCACTTTATTTTATAAATATTTGATAAAATTATTTTTAAATTATTTAAATAAATTAGATTTTGATACCAAAATCATAATATGAGAAGAAGTAAAAAAAATTTGCTTTTCAATTCATCCAAACATGCTATGTGATGCGTCACTAGTTCACTGTCAAAGTTCAGAATTATATGAGCTTTTTCAATTATCATGGCCATGCAATAGGGAGAATACAAAAAATACTAGTATGACCTACCAGTTGGTGGTACTCCATTCCAACACAGCTAAAAGGACAAAACCACGGTACATTTTTGTTTTTGTGTGTTTTTTTTCTTTACCTTCGAAGTTTTTACCAGGGTATTGGTAAGTGGTAAGATAACTTAGATGGCAAAACAATAGCAAGGGAGGGAAAGAAAAAGGAAAGTTTAGTAATAGGGTAGAAGGCCAATAAAGAGAGAGGGAAGGCAAATGCGGATGAGCCAGGTAAAAAGCATGGCTAGATGCGAGAGGAATGAAAGCCACGTGGAGAAATCTGGTTGGTGTTCCAAAACTTGGTGGGTGGACGACTAGGGAGTTGATCCATTTCGCTTTCCCTTTGTATTCAAAGGACACAAATGAAATTCGCAGCTTTCAGACGCCACACCACAGCGGAGAGAAGAGAGTGAGGGAGGGACCCATTTCGTAAGTTCAATAGTTAAAACCCTGAACATTCGCACGATGATGCATTAAAGCCACATCCGCATCCAGATCCCTTGTTTTGCTTTGCTTAGCCGCTGTTTCTGCCTGCTACACCCTAGCTACAATACAATACATAGTAGTACAGAGACTACAGCACAGTACTCTCTGTCTCTCTCTGTTAATTAGCTTTACAAGCAATTTTGTTGTTCTTCTTGTATGGCGGTATGTGATGCAGTGGTGAGCAACCTGACGACGATCTATGTGGCTGTGATCGCGGGTATTAAAGCCTATGGGCTTGTCTGTGGGCAAAGCTTTAGCGGTGGGTTTGTTGTGATTGTGTCTACCACCGTGGTGGGTTTGATCCTCGTGGCAACCCTCACCTGGGACGTCTCACGTAAAGCCACCTCTGCTTTCACTCGCCATCATCATCCTCATCCTCATCATCATGAGATGTGCAAGGGAGGTATCTGTTGGCACGGCGTGGCGGTGCGATCGCCTGCTTCTCAGCTCGGTTTCAGACTTCCCCAGCAGATTCCCTACGCCGCTTTCTAACAGACAGGTTCTTCTTATATAATAAATTATAATTTGGTAAAGATGTTAGAGATAAAGAGGGAGAGGGAGAGGAAAAAGAAATTAAAAAGGTTTTAACTAATTTCTTTCTTGTGAGTTACACAAAATTTTATCTCTCTTGGGTTGTCGATGGGTGTTTTTGTAGTTAGGTATAATAAGCTGCCTAAACATTTAACCAATATCAAAAGGGCACAAGATGCATGTTTGGTGTTCTGATTGGGAGTCATATATACTCATACCTTGTAATATGTTAATCGGAGATGGAAATTTTATGTGAATAAATAATATTCTCCTTTTTTTAAGAGAAATGTACAAAGGTTTCTGTTTGATCTTCAAAATTCCTGGCTTTGGCTTTGCTGCGTTATACAGAGACAGAAGATGTTAATAATGCTGGTATATATGGAGTAAATGAGTAGGAGGCATCTGCTTTAATGAGATGGAGGAGGGCGGAGGGTAGCCTGGGCAGGGACTATAGCCTATAGGTATGGGTTGGTGAAGGTGGACTGACTGATGTATACTTGTGGGCTGTGGGCTGTGGGCTGTGGGCTGTGGCGGTTAATGCTGCACTGCTTTGTCTCAACGCATTTGATTGGATGGATATATTAATTTACTCATCAGCTAGTGCAAGCTCCAATATGACATGGAATTTTTGATTGTTAGGAGTTGAATTGAATTGGTCCGTATTTCGGAGGAGCGGGTGGCGGAAGACCATGCCAACTCCATATATAGCACTTCGAATCATTTTTCATTCGTTAATAAATAGCGACTAAACTACAGAGTCCACTGTGTTAGCTGGCAACAAAATGACACATGACAAATTCGTACATGTTTCTCGGAAAGAGATTTTTCATACCACCTTGAATGATGTTTCAGGTATTTACCGGGACTTGTATCGGTAGGAAGAATTGACTTACTAGAAGTTTACGGGTAAGGCAACAAAAAGGTTAAAAGAATAGTCAAATAGTATGCAAAGTTGATTGGTCACAGTATTTAGGTAAAAGATGAAATATATTTGACTTAAGTTGCCAAGTCAGTTTATATAAACGAGTTGGGAATTGACTCCTCGAATACTTGCCGTTCAGGTCATTTAGGGATCTGGACATTAAAATGAAGTTATGTCCAATCAATTATGGTACGAAGCCATTAACATTCGTTGGTCATTATGGCCTCGAACGGCCAATGACCGTTAGCGGATCGTATTAGGCACGTGTTCAACGAGTTGTTTCTCATTCGAGTTCAAGCTAGTCGGGTCTTATAGGCATGAATTCGATCGGGTTCAAGCTAGTCGGTCCATTAAGATCTGTTTTAGTCATGGTAGACCTATTATCAGGCCCAAGACGATCCATAGTTCCCTACTTTGGTCATCTGTTTATAGAGCTGGCAAAATGGGTCAACTCGTCCCGACCCGCCCTGACCCGCCCCGACTCGCTAAAATGAGGGCAGGGTGGGTTGGCCCATTTTAAAAAATGAGTTGGAAGAGCTAACCCACCCCGCTTTAAGGCGGGTTGGCCCGCATAAAAGATAAAATGAGAAAAAATAGATGAGTTGGCGGGTGTCAACCTAACTTAACCCGCCTAAAAATAAAAAAAAAAAAAAAAAATTATATAAAAAATTAATAAATACTATAAAAAAATAATAAATAATAATGGTAAAAAATTACAAATTACATATCTAAAATATAATTTTTAAAATAGTCTAATTAAATATTCAAACATAAATTATATAACATTTAAAGAGTTTTTCATTTATAGTATTACTTATTAGTTTTTTTTTTTTTTAAAAAGAGCCAACTCGCAGGGCCAACTCGCCCTCGCCCCGCTTAACCCGCGGGTTATGCGGGCCGGGTTATGCGGGTTGAAAAAAAAATATGAATTCAATCCTTGAACCCAACCCGCAAAAAAATAGCGGGTTGGCGGGTTAACCCGACGGATTGAACCCGTTTTGCCAGCTCTATCTGTTTAGATGAGCCAAGCTGATGAATGTTCGAATGATAATCGGTGTAGGACAGTCCAAAGCCCACTAGCTCAGTCATCTGCGAATATGGGCCGAGCTGATGAATGGTCGGATGACAATCGGGCCAGTATGGTCCATATACCAACTGTTCTGGGTACTAATCAAGACTTAGATCGGTAGGTAGAAAGGACTCATTGAGACTTACAGGGAAGGAAACAGCGAGGTCAAAATGAACCTATGCAGGTCAAGAAATTAGTAGGATTGTACACAAAATAAGTTGGCTAGAGTGTCTGTATAAAAGATGAAACATGTCTAGCCTAAGCTATCAGGCCGGTTTATATAGGACTTTAGAGGACTGATTCTCCGAATACCTTTGTTCAGGCCATTTAAGATTCTGATCGTTAGAATTACGTTATGTCTGGTCATTATGGCGCGAAACTGTTATCATCTGTTAGTAGGGGTGTCAAAATGGGCCAAGTCTGATGTGCCAGTCCGAATAACCCGGCAAAATGGATGGGCTAGGCTAGCAAAATGCCAGCCCGAAACTTACATTGCCCGAATGGGCTGAGCCCGAATGGGCCGGGTCAGCCCATTTTTTTAACACTACATAAGGCTAAATGGGTTGGACTGGGCTAACAAAATACTTACTCGAAACTTACATGGCCCGAATGGGCCGGCCCAAAAATGGCTTGACCTCGAATGGGCTGGTCCGGCCCATTTTGACACCCCTATCTGTTGGTAACGATGGTGCCAAACGGACAATGACCGTTAATGAGTCGCATTAAGCATGTGTTTATCGAGTCGTTAGCCATTTAGGTATAAGCCTGTCGGATCTTGCAAGCAAGACTTTGGTTAGGTTTCCATGGGCTTGATGTTCCGAAATGGGATTACCTAGCACAAATATTGGCCTTGTATGATCGGTCTATCAAAGTCTGCTTTAGTCATGATAGGCCTATTATGTCTTAGGCTCAGGACAGTCCATAGCTCCCCCAGTCTGGCCATTTGTAACGATGAGTCGAGCTTATGGGTGATCAGATGTCAATTGGGTCAGGACGATCCACCAACTAAGTGAAATTTCACTTCAATTAAATTTTTAACTTTATGTAAAAATTTAAAGTGTTATACATGCAATAATGAAATAATAATAATAATCTTTTACTCGAATATTACCTAAGAATATCTCATGACAGATAAGGTCTCATAAGTGTCTTAGACTCAGCGACCCAATTGCTTAGTTTCTTTAATACATCAGTAAATAACTTTTATTAAGATAAAATTTGTACAAAATTCACTAGTAGATTAAAAATTTGTATGATGCAAATCTATACCAGTACTAAATTTCTATATTAATATTTTTTATACTGTGCAAGTTTCTTTTGTAGCAGATCACTTAAGTTACTTAATTGATAAATTATATATAATGTGCAAATGAACTTGTAGTATAGAGGCATATTCTCTCACCACTAAAGAATCTTGGTGTTCAAGGTGGGAGGTTCAATCTTCTCACTCTTCTTTCTCCCAGTTCTCCATTTAAATTCTAATATAAGTCTTGTTAATGAGATTCCTACTAATAAATCATATTTAAAGTCTTTATTCAAAGTTCGAGTGCATAATCACAAAATAGATATAGAAGTACAATAATTTTTATAATAGATTTATTTGGGTGTTTACTATTTGATAGTTATATTATTTAAAAAATCTACACATTAGTTTATATATATATATAAATGACATATCTAATTAGAGGAATTTTTATTGTGAGAAGATAAGATGAGTAAATCTTGACCATACAACCATACATAGATTGTTAAGATTAAAAGTTACTTAAAGGTCATGTGATCACTTAAAAAAGTCATATGCATTTATGTTCTAATCTTGACCATTCATGTAAGATCCAATAGTTAAGATTCACTACTCTCATCTCTTACAATAAACATTCATCTCACCAGATACGTTCCATATATATATATATATATATATATATATATATCCTCTCACCTCTTAACAAGGTTCTGAGAGTTACCCGATAAGCAGTGGTTGATTCCTCCATAGCGTAGCAGTAAAGACTTGAGTAGTGAGGGGGTGGATACCTGCAAAAGATACTCTAACGCTCAAGTCAGTGGCTGCTCGAGGAGGATATTATGCAATAGGATTAATGCGCATTTTTGTCCTCTTGTTGAGCCTTTATATAGGGATGTATGAGCATGTAAAAGGTGTAGGGGGTCTGAGTGTATCAGTGTGTATTGTGCTCTACTCCCCTGTAGCGCAAGAAATTGTTGTTTCGTATGTCTATCATCTCCTTCCGAGTGGAATAGTGTCTCATCTTTTCTGTTGGGGGAGAGGGGGGACATGCTTAGTGAGTGAGTAGCTATTTGTGTATCGCTCGTCTGAGGGACAGTCTGGCGGGTCGAGTTACTCACCGGTCCAGAACAGTTACCCTCAGCTTGACACTTGGATGAGACAGCTAACTGTCAAGATACATGTTCAGCTGGAACACACAACACACAATGGACAAAAAGATCCGAGTCATAGTGCTTTATGCGAGATCTCGCAATGTTCTCTCAAAGGGTCAAGGTCTGTGATGTATCATGGTGAAAATTAGAGGTACGTGAATAAGGCTGGGATCTGGGTTGGATCGCTCTGCTTATGTCATCACACCGAGGTTCGAAGTAGATAGTTAGTTGCCCCTATGCTGAACAAGGTCTGCTGTGGTTCATTCTTAGGCCAACATCTGGGGTGTCATTTCACTACCAGGTTTGCTGAAAGTTCGGTGTTCAACTTACGTGTTCCTTTGTGATGCCACGTGTCTTTTTCATTTTGAATGTTTTCAACCTTGTCCTTTCGGTGGCCTTCGTTCAAAAGCGATGTGACACGTGGTTAAGGAGCATAGCTAGAACTTCACATCGTCATAATGGACCACTTTGAAACAGCGTATTTGCGAGGCTGTGAAGCATCCGTCCCTATTATTGGCAGCAATTCGTAACATACCGCGCTTGCTAGGGAACTACTGCTTTGTATCCACAGGGAATTAAAGTATTTTAATGATAATAACAATTCTATACTGCTTCCTAACTACACGTTGTTTTCGTAGCCAATCACAATGGGGGGAGCATCAAAACGTGACTTTAGAAGTGTAGCTAACTCGCTTTGTTGGGAGCCAATTAGAGCGCCTCATTCCTTCTATAAATAGGGAATGTTTGTAGTGGGGCTATCACCTGCTCTTTTTCATTCTTCAATTTGTGTTTGAGAGTGGGTTCAACACTCAATCTCGGGGACGGGATTGTTAGAATGGTCGAATGCATATTTCACCAGCCGAGATGAGTAAGAAACTCGAATCTCGGTGGTTGGGTTCGTTTGTCTTGGATGAACACACATTTTGCTCGCTTAGATGAGTCTGAAGCTCGAATCTTGACGGTCGGGTTCGTTTAACTTGGACGACACAGAAGCCTCTGAGTGTGGGGTCCACAATCCCAGGCGATGGTAGGGATGACAATTTTACCCGCCCCCGCAGGTAATACCCGTGACGGAGGCGAGTAATACCTGTCAAATTTCCCCCGCGGATATAAATACCCGTTTAGTGTTATCCCCGTTTAATAAATGGGGGGCGGTGGTGGTTTCCCAGTACGCATGTATTCTGCAAAAAAAAATTTTATATAAATATTTTATATAAAATTATTAAAAAACTTAATTATATAAATTTAAATATTATAAAGTTATATAAATTAAAAGTATTTTAGGTGTTTGACATTATTTTTAGATTAAGTTGTATTGAAAATTTTTTGAAAAATTATAGTATTATACTTTTTTTATTTTTTATTTTTTTATTTTATTTTTTAATTTTTTTGATTTTTTTTTTACAATTTATTGGGTACACGCGATATCATGATACCCGCTTATCCGCGGAGAAAGATAAACGGGTACCTGCACGGATATGGAGACGGGGGCGGCGGCGGATATTATTCGCGGGGGCGGGGGACGGGGGGCTACTACCCGTCCCCGCCCAGCCCCGTTGCCATCCCTAGGCGATGGTCAATTACGCTTAATTTCTATAAATTATGGTGGGTTTATGGGTTAAGTTTAGGCTCAAATGGGCAAGGATAAGAACCCCTGAATGCTCTGCTTACCCTGGGGGTGTTCAAGTGGCTTTCCCAGTTTGACCATTATGTAATGATGTCAGAATAGCCGATCCTTTTGGACCTTGTATTCTCAAACCACAGCAAGGCGTGGTGACCACTTGGGTTAACAAGCCCAAGTATCCGGGGACCTGAGGTCGCTGGCAGGATATTTGTTGTAGATATTGTTGTGTTAAAGTACTCAGGGACTCAAGATCGCAGCCGAGGTACCAGCTTTGAGATAGGGAGATGGTCATGAAGAAATGTCAATCTATTGATATTGGGAGCAGTTTACATAACCGAGGCATTCAATTGTACTGCTTTCTCAATTTGTCTATGTTCCCAAAAAATTTAATTGGCTTGCCTAAGGAGGTTTCCAAGGTGTATACCCCCTTATTGGTTGTGGATACAATTTTGTATAGTCCTTCCCAGTTAAGCGTTAGTTTCTCTTCTCTCGCATTTTTCCCTCCGATGTCTGCTCTACGTAATACGAGATTTCCAAGGTTGACCCGTCACGGGATCACTTTGGAATTGTATCGCACAATAATTTTCTATTTTAGGGTCAATTCTCGGACATGGGCAATGCGGTGTTGTTCTTCTAGGAGGTCCAATTCTTGACGAATAAGGTCTGGGTTGGTCTCTTCGAAAAAGCTCTACTTCCTCCAACTCGGTTCTCCTATCTCTATCGGGATCATAACTTTGCAACCATAAGTTAACTTGAAAGGGGTTTCTCTTGTAGATAAGTGTGCCATGGTTCGATATGCTCATAAGACATGATCGAGTTATTCCACCCAGCTTCCTTTAGCGTCATCGAGTCTCTTCTTTATCCCCATTAGTATGACTCAGTTGGCGGCCCCGACTTGCCCGTTGGTTTTTGGGTGCTCAACTGAGGTGAAATGTTGTTTAATCTTAAAGCCTCCCAAGAGATCTCTAAATTTCTTGTCGAAGAATTGAGTTCCATTATCCGTAACAATTGATTATGGGACTCCAAATTTGCTTATGATATTCCAGAAAGTGAACTTCTAGATTTGCACGAGTGAGATCGTGGACAACGACTCTGTTTCAATCCATTTCATGAAATAGTCAATGACCACAACCAGGTACTTGACCTGCTCGGGAGCTTGTGGAAAGGGGCTTAGGATATCCATTCCCCATCGGTAAAATGGTCAGGGGATAGACATTGTCATCATTTCTTTAGGTGGTACAACGTAGATGTTAGAGTGGTGCTGACATTTATTGCATTTCTGTACTTGGTCCATGCTGTCAACTTCCAGAGTGGGCCAATAATATCTTGCTCTCAGTGCTTTTCTCGCCAGGGATTTTTCGCCGAGATGGTGACCTGAGCTTTCTACCAAGACATACTCTGCCTGCTTAGGACCAAGGCACTTAAGGAGGGGATAGGAGAAACCCTGGCAATATAATTGGTCATCATAAGTGGTATACCAAGCCGCCCCCCGCACTACTTTCTGGGCTTCTTTTGGGTCTTCGAGAAGTGAGTTGTCGTAGAGGTAGGGTAAAATAGGTGTCATGCAGGATTTCTCAATCTCCAGCAATAGGACTTCATCGCCCGTGATGCTGGACGTGAAGAGGGTGTCCTGGATTACAAACTTATTGTTGCTTGGGCTCTTGCTGCTGGCGAGTTTTGACAAGATGTCGGCCCTAGAGTTTTAGTCTCTAGGAATGTGCTCCACCCTAACGCTGTCAAAACTTTCCATCAGCTTCTTAACCTTGGCTAAATATTTTCATAGCAATGGTTCTCTTGCCTGATATTCTCCTTTTATCTGGGACATCGCCAATTGTGAGTCACTGCATAAGATCAACTTTCTAGGCCTCATTTCCTTTGCCATAGTAATACTTGCTATGCACGCTTCGTACTCGGCCAGGTTAATGGAGGTGGGGAGCTCAAAATCTCAGAGAATGTTTTAGCACTAGATCAGCTTCGTTTTCTAACATGATTCTGGTTCCTGGCTCCACACCCTTTAGGATTCGAGGATCTGTCAACATAGATGGTCCAAGAATGCGCTCTAGGGTTAAAAAAGTCCTGCGAAATTTCGATCAAGAAGTTAGACGGTACCTGGGCTTTGATGGCTGGTCTTGGCACGTAGGTGATTCCGAACTCGGAAAGCTCCACAGATCAAACAGTCATTCTCCCTGCGAGATCTAGCTTGTGTAGTACTTGTCTGATAGGTTGATCAGTCCTTACCACTATGGGGTAGCACTAGAAGTATTGTCTCAGTCTCCTTACAGTGATCACTAACGCAAGGGCCAACTTCTCAATTTTCTGATAACGGACATCGGGACCTTGAAGGACTTTGCTGACAAAATAGACTAGCCTCTAGCCCTCATCTATCTCTCTAATCAAAATTGAGTTAACTGTTTCGTTACTAATAGAGAAGCAGATGTAGAGCATTTTGCTGGGGTCTGACCTTGTTAAAATGGGTGGTGTTGATAGCATCTCCTTTAGCTCCCAGAACACGGCTTCACATTCCGAGTTCCAGGCGAAGTTCTTTCCCTTCTTTAGAGTTTGAAAGAGGGGAAGAGACTTTTGGGCGGCCTTGGCCAGGAAGCGTGTGAGCACTGCAACCCAACCTGTCAGTTGTTATACCTCCTTGACGGATTAGGGGCTGCACATGTTAAGCACTGTTTGACATTTCTTTGGGTTTGCCTTGATATTGCGGTTCGTTTGTAAGAACCCTAGAAATTTGCAAGCCTGAACACCAAACGCGCCTTTCTCCAGGTTTAGGCGCATGTTATGCTTCCAAACCTCAATGAATACCATTTCCAAATCCTAGACATGGTTTCCAATGTTTGCCGTTTTAACTATCATGTCGTCTATGTATATGATCAATCAATTTTGAGGCATTCATTATTACTTTATATTTGGCCTAATTGATGATAATTGTATCCAATATTATGTTTGTAGGTGAGTTTTAGATGATTGGTCTTCATTGAGCTTAATTGTAAAAACTTCATTAATTTTTGGATTTTAATTCATTTTGACCTTTCTGTCTTGTACAGGCCATATCTTGGGCTACAAATGTCATATTTGGATGATCTTGGTGTCCCCTGAAAGCTGAGACGAAGATACACAATTTTGCATCTAATGCAGTTTTTCTAATTCAGCTGGATTCAGGGCGAAAATTGAGCCTCAAAGTTAGGACGTTGTTGCTGTCATAAAGCTTGGACCTTCCCTCACTGATTTGGGCTTAACTCTCTCAATTTAAACCCAAATAAGACAAATTATATGTCTCTGAAAAGCTTATTCAGAGGGCTGCAGTTTGGGCCAGGGTTAGATTAGGAATTACAGAATAATTTTCAGTTACAAATAGGTTAAGGCAGAATACAAAAGTACACCTCTTTCTGAATCCTGATTTTTGAGTTTTACGATAGGAATCAAGAAACATTTTTTCTCTCTTTTCGCTTTCTCTATTTCGTTTTTATCTTTTCTTTGATCTGTATCTTTTCAATGGTGATGGCCATGGAAGGCTAAAGATACAATCAATCTAAGGAATTCAATTATTGTGGTTAGAGTTTTGAGTTCTTTTGTTTATTTGTGATTTCTAATTATGTTCTTTCCTCTTCTCCTTCTTTATTGATTTATGATTATATTTCGAAATTGAAGATAGATTTGGATTGATTAATCTGAATTTAATGGAGAACAGATCATCGATTGATAATCTATGTTAATTCGAAATTGTGTTTAATTCAATCTTAATCAAGAATTGCGATTGTAATTCCGTTTTAGTTGATTAAATTCTAGGTGATTATCTAGTTGAATTCGAATTAACAGAGTTAATTGCATAAATAATTTTACTCTCTTTAAACTATGATTTACTTTGCCACTTGATTTGAAGCCCTTAGATTGGTGTTTCTAGTTTTGAATTTATTCCTAATTACTATCGAATTTGCATTTTGTTACTTGATGAATAAAACTCCTTTTTTACTTTTACTGTTTATTTTTCATCAGAGTTTAATTTAGGAATTAGATTGATAGTGTCAATTGAATTAGTTCTCTGTGGATCGACCATTGCTTACTACAACTGGTTGCAAGGTTTTTATATTTTTTGTGGAACTTGGCAACTATTTTTGATATAATTCTTGATCGTATTCCACACCACACCAGTATACTTCTAACATATTGCCAATTTGTCTTTCGAAGACTTTATTCATCATGCGCTAGTAGGTAGCTCCTGCATTTTCGAGCCCAAACGACATTACTCAATAGCAGTAACTTCTCATCTCGGTTATGAAGGTTGTCTTATCCTCATTGTTTTGATGCATGAGAATCTGGTTATATCCAAAATAGGCATCCATAAAGGAAAGTAGCCTAAAATCGGATGTTGTCCACTAGCTTGTCGATGTTGGGAAGTGAGTAAGGGTCTTTTGGACACGTCTTGTTGAGGTCAGTGTAGTCGACACACGTGCGTCATTTCCCACTGACCTTTTTTTTTACTAAGACCACGTTTGAATGCCATGTGACCTCCTTGATGAAACTGGTGTTTAGGAGTTCCTTCATATGTTTTTGTATCACTTCTTGTCTTTCCCCAACTTTCCTTTTTCATTGTGCCATTGGCTTAGCGTTCTTCATGACAGAAAGACGGTGGCAAACAAATTCAGGGTCTAGGTCTAGCATGTCTGCTGAAATCCAGGAGAACAAGTCCTTATTTTTCTAAAGGATCTCGATCAGTTAGGCTTTCTCTTCCTGGATGAGTTGTCCGCCAATCTTGGTGACTTGACCGGGCTTGGTCCCTAGCTGAAGAGGTTGGAGCTCTTCGTTTAGCAGGGGACATGTATCTCATATCTCTTCGCATACGTTCAACTCGGTTAGGAGGATGTTGATGGAGTTCGAAGTGATTGGGGCTGGGTCATTGCGTGGGATCGTTGTCCATGGCCTCTTGGCGATTTTCAAGCTCTCATTATAACACTTCCTTGTCATTACTTGGTTCCTCTTAACTGTCACAACCCTGTCTTGGTGGTTCAAAAACTTCATGGTTAAGTGGGGTGTGAAAATCACGGCCCCCAAGGCGTTAAGTGAGGGGCGGCCCAGAATAACATTGTAAGCGGAAGGAAAATCTACCACCAGAAACCTACCTTTGATCGTCTTAAAGAGGGGGTCTTTTCCCAAAGTAAGGTGAGTCTCGATATACCCGACCAGGGTGATCTTGTCCCCCGTGAACCCGATCAGCTCGCCAGTATGCAGAGTGAGCTCTTCCTTCAATAATCCTAGCTTGTTGAATAAGTCTATGAACATTATATCGGATGAGCTTCCTTAGTCTACGAACATTCTCCGGACCTCGCATTGGTAATTATTCCGGTGATGGTCGTGGGGTCATCATGATATGGGATGGTGTTCCTATAGTCCTCGTCAGAAAACGAGATCGGAGGGCCCTTTTCTTGGCGTTTTCTGACTCGCTGCCGCCCGCGAATCCCCCAAAGATGGTGTTTACCGTCTGAGTTGCATTGGCGTGACAGTGGTTATCTCCCACTTGGTCTCTAGGTCTCCAAAGCGTTGGCGACTGCCATTCAACATCTTTGAGATATACTCTTTTCGAACCGGGGCATTGTCTCTTTGGAACCTTCTTGAGAAGTGGGGGAGATTCTCTCCAATGGAGGAATTCTCGTGCTTGTCCCTCCTGGGTTCCGATCGAGTCAAGGCTAGTTCATGGCCAATAGGGATCGATGCCAGACAGCGATTCGCTGGAGATGAGTTGTGCACCATAGGAGCTTGGTTCTTGTTTGTCAGAGTTGGTCCTCTTCTTGTGTTCGCCATGATGGAGGTAACAAGGGGAGTCCTTTAAAGTGGAGTTGGGAGTCAAAATTTATTGTTTCTCACAGACGGTATCAATATTCAGAACAAGATTCTGAGAGTTACCTGAGAAGGTAAGTGGTGCTTGATTCCTCTGTAGCGTAGTTGCAACGATTTGAGGAGCGAGGAGGTGGATACCTGCAAAAGGCACTCCGGCGCTCAAGTCAGTGGCTGCTCAAGGAGGATATTATGCAATGGGATTAATGCGTACCCTTGTCCTCTTGTTGAGCCTTTTATATAGGGACGTATGAGCGTGTAAAATGTGTAGGGGGTCTGAGCGTATCAGTGTGTATTGCACTTTACCCCCCTGCAGTGCAAGAAATTGTTGTTCCTTATGGTTTATCCCCTCCTTCCGTGTAGAAAGGTATCTCCTCTTTTCTGTCGAGGAGGGACATACTTAGTGAACGAGTAACTTTCTATGTATCGCACATCTGAAAAACAATCAGACGGGTCAAGTTATTATAGTTTTATAGGTCCATAACCTGCAAAACATATATATCTGTCTGAAAAAATTGTCTACAATATTATCAATCACAAAGAAAATTAAAATCACTATTAAACAAGTAAAATTTATGATAGGCACGGGTGCTTAATTAGTGCTATGCAATAAACCTCTAAATATAAGATCTTATACATGCAAAACTTTGTGGGGGAGTGGAGGAGTGGGAGGAATTCCCTGCTTTTTTTTTTGGCTTTATTTATTATTATTATTATTTATTTATTTTGCAAATTATCGTGATAACCGTATGTTAGCAGCAATCTGATTCCATCCCGACACAATATTCCCTAATCTTAAATATCAGTAGATCACTCACTTATCACCGGTGAACCACTTAAAATGGACACACCAGATCGAAACATAAACCAAGTGTAAATTTCAAAACTCATTCTTTAGACACCTGTATGGATTGAATATTTGAATATGACAACAAAATATATAAAGGAATATGTTCCTGAGAGATATTTGATAAACCAAATAAGAAAAAAGACATAGACAACACTTCTTTCAATCTATTCGTTTTTTTCGAAATTCTTTCCTAACAATAGCATTTTCCTTGAGACACATTCGGATTCCATCAGAACTTCAGGCAAATCATGAGAACTTTTATCTTTCAAGGGAAGTTGCTGATCACAATAAACTGACCCTGATTTATTTTTGTTTATTTACACGGTAAATATTCTTTCACATACAGTCCCTATACAGATTCCCTAAATTTTTATAACCACACATTTCAATGTTTGTATGGTTTCAGTGTAAAAAAGTTTCAACAGACAACTGCTGAAAATTGAGATTAAAGGTTGGCGCTGAGAATGGTGCAAAATTAACTGACACCCCAAAAAGAAAAAATTATCATTCCCCCATTGCCACCTGAGAATATGCACTAACATCTGACTCTGGCATAGCATGGGACTGCAGATATCAAGCACGTTATATAATCGTTTAATTAAGGCAGTAATGCATAAGGGTGGAGGGGGGGGGGTGTTTGAATAGGCATAGTTCAGAGTTCAGGAAGGGTAACGCCAATCTGTAACCAAAAAAGTCACGTGAATGCATATTTGAGAAAGATTAAATTTTTAAAAAACCAGCTTTTTTTAATTTTTTTTAAAGAACGAATGTTTGGAAAAAAATATTTAAAATTGATTATAATCTAAAATTTATTTATTTTATGCTACAAATTGATTATAATCTAAATTTTCTATTTTCAGCATTTTGACTATACTAATATTTTATTATATAAAAATAATTTTTTTATACAATCCAAAAATATAATATAATCTTAAATTCATTTTTCAAATAATATATCCAAATACAAAATTAATTTTATTATAATCAATTATAAAAAATATTATACATATAATTAATTATTAGAATAATCGTTTTTTATAACTACACCAAACAATCCCAAAACCATAAGAAGTACATGCGCAAGTAATTAAAAGCCAGAGTTGAGCAATAACATACGAGGCCTCACAGGCTCACACCATGAATGCGGATATTAACAATAAAAAGCTTCTAGAGAATTAGGTTGGATTTGTAGGCATAAAAATTTTGAACAAATGCTTTTCTCAGTGGATGACTTCTTCCTATCTCTCTTTTTACAGGTTATTACTTTAATAATGGAAACTAAAATCAACTAAGTAATGGCCATATACCGAAGAACGACCGTGACAGTGAGAAACATGATACTATGCCTATAAATTTTTTTGACATTTGAAAGAGAAATTACAGCTAATGTACCAAGCCTTCTGTGCTAGTACTACCTTTTCTATGAAGCTACAGGAAGAAAGGGCAACAAAAAAAAGTGAGAAAAAAGAAGAAAAAGAAAACCCAATTTCCCCCCTTTGCCAATCAATCTTGTGAATGATATTACATCCATCCCAGCTTTTATTGATTTCTGGATCTTCTGATACTAAAGGATGCCAGTGCACTGATCTACTCTTGAGGATCATTTCAGGTAATAAAGCATCAATCAGTAGGCTGTATTTATGAACAGTTCAGAAGAGAGGTAAAATGATAAATTAGAAACTACTTCCATGGAGGTTGTGGATGTTTGTAGTTAAATGGGTAGGATTCCCAACCACTGTCTGGTTCCTTTCTTTTCCCACTAGCCCCAGAACTTGAGGGTAGTGGCATGGTTCTTACATGCTCCTCCATAGCCCTGCCCTGACCAGGAAAGAAAAATTGCCTTGCCATCAATGCGTCCCTATTCCCACCCTCAATCATGAAGCCAGAGTTTAGGTCAAAGTTAGGACGTGAAGGTCCAACCCCATTTAAACCGAGTTGTGTACCAGTCATGCTCATAATAAATGGTGGCTGAGTGTAAGATGGAAGGGCAGTTGACGAAGATCCTCCAACTTGAGGGACAACTGGAGCTCCTCTTGAGTCCACCATGTATGGAATTGTGCCACCTGACCCATACATGGCTGATGAAAAAGACAAAGGGGGTGCTGATGCCACTCCATTATGATTGTAGGATACTGTGGGGGCCATCCCTAAAACTCCACCTACTCTAGACATCGTAAGATCTATTGCAGGTTCAATAGGCTTGCCATTAGGCAAAGACAAAGTTTGAGGACCATATTCTCTTCTACCAACTTCCACCTTGGCACCCAAAATAGAGATAACAGGAGCATCTGATTTAGAACGCCCATATGCATCGATAATATGAGAAGACTTACTGGGCCCCTGGTCCACTAAATCAGTTTGAAGGCATGGCCTGTCATTCAAATCAATGTTTCTAACCGAAGGCTGCATTGATGATGATGACGATGCAGGTGATGGGCTCCAATAGCCATTTCTTCCAAGAAGGAGTTGCCCCTCCATCCTCTGATCTGAAGGTTCGGCATCACCATCATCACCAACACTGTTCAAATCCAATTCAATCCTGCTTGATCTTTTAGGACTAAGTTCCACTGATGATTGCCCAGAAGGAAGGCATGAAGATTCAGCACTTGGTTTTACCAATCCTTCTTCACCCTCAGCCACATTTAGATCAAAATCAAGCCAATCCTGCCTCTGCTTCGAAATATCAGAATTCCCATCAACAGAAAGATTTCTCTCGCTATCACAATTTTTCCGAGGTGATGCAGGACGAAAGGCACTGGTGGCAGCTGATCCTTTCCATCCAAGTGTCCCCTCAAACTGCAAAGGGGCCCCAGGCAACCCAGGAGTTGTTGCAGGCTTTGAAGCAGAGACAACAGGTATTGGAGTAGACATAGCGTTTACAGAAACATCCATTTCGTCAGAACCAACTTCGTTGAGATCAAAGGCACAGAGACGTCTCTCTGAATCACCTCCTGAATCTTGAGCTGCTTCAGTTACCTGCAAGGACCCCACGTTAGATCTGCATTCCGGCTCAGCCTCAATATTGTCTGAAATACTCGCATGCCCCTCCTCCTCAGAACATGCCCCAGCAGAATGGCTTTCTCTGGACAAGACTTCCTTGGGTGGGAAACGAGGGAGCTCATCCTCTTTTCTTACAGAATCTGGGCTGCCTAGTCGTCTGATTCCGCCTTCTGAGATTTTCTCAGAAGAAGAACTGCAGACTTCTCTCTCAACTTCCTGAGCAACTTGTCGAGCGACTTCTAAAGCATCAATGCCATAGTCAAGTTCATTGTCAGAACCTTTCTTGTCAATTATGTTAGGGCTTCTGGAACCTTTTCCAGGCTTATTAGAATCAGAACCATTTGAGGTATCCTCACCTTCATTAGAAACATGGCCCTTGCCTTCCTTTACTGCTCTGACATATTCTGTTCCAGAAATGGACATCTCTAACACCTCAGTCTTTCCCAAGTTACTGCCACTGACTGATGAGTCCTGCAATGCATTAGAACAACAGTCATCATCGTTTTCTGCAGCTTTGAAAAGTTGTGGAATGCTAGTTACAGCTCTGATATGATCCACCCCGCTCTTTCTATCAGACGCAGGCATCCTCATGCTACAAGAAGCAGTTATTTTATGACAAACACCATCCTCATTATTTTCAACATTATGCTCTAAAGCTGGTTCTTTCACAGATTCTAGTGCTTTTGTTTCACTAGCACCCATGGAAACAGCTTCAGGCTCTAGCTTAGTGGACATTGAACAGATCTCTGGTGCTCCTAATTGTTCTGGTGGGCCATTAACATTTTCCTCCTGCTTCTCCTTTTTGGCTAAGTCACTTAACTGTACAACATCTGGTTGTCCATTGAAACTGCATTGCTTTGGAACAGGAAACTTATAGGTTCCAACTGAAGTGGTCTCACCTGCAGCGCATAAAGGTAATCCTTCATGTATAGGTGCAACTTCTTGAGCGGAAGATGAAACACTAGCAAGATGGTTTGGTGATCTCTCTTTGATTTCTTCACATTCCACACTTACAGAGGACTGGAGCGCATTGTCAGAACTCTGTATCTGTACACTGGCAATCCTTTCTGGTAGTAAATTATCTGAGCTTCTCAATAGAGACTTCTCACTTCCAACAAGTCTTGATGCATGATCATTATCATTGCCAGCTTCATTCACAGCAGATGGCTGGCCTTCCTCCCTGACAATTTTGTCACTTGCATTGTTGACTTTAGCAAGTTCCATATCATGAGATTCAGTATCACCATTTCCACCTCCTTTCCAGCTGTCAAATAATACTCTTGCTCTATCCTGAACCCTAGAGCTATGATGGTCAAGAAGATTACTTACAGTTATGTGAATTCCAGATGAAATTGACTTCTCACTGTCTAGATGCAGCTTTTCAACTGCTCGTAACATTGCAGTGATTGATTCTTCAATAAAGCCGTCATTTGTGTCAACACCAAATTTTTGAGCATCCTTTAACCATCGATTAATGAACCAAAGTCCATCTAATTGAATAAAAAGATCAAGACAATCTTTATTCTCTGTAGCAGTAATAGTGCTTGCAACAGCAGCCCACTGCCTTGTTGCATCACCAGCATTTTTAACCACACAATCTTTCTCCTTCTGCATTACAGAGACCAGCTCATGCACTCGAGAAGAGGCTGTGAGCCCATCTTTCATCTCAGTCAAGGTAAAGAAATCTTCAAGAGTCATACTGCTTCACATAATCTTTCTCAGAGCATCAAGGCCATCCTTTTGGCATGCCAGAACTTTCTCTCCCATTAAGAATTTCAATAGGATTTCTGAAAAAAAATTCACGAACATGCACTGCAAAAATGATAACAAAGAAAATATTCATTTTGGGGACAATATTCTGATATTTCCACACACACAAAGATCATTTGAGGAACATATAGATTCCTACCAATAAGCAGAGCATACACAAATCAAGCCAAGTTTACAGCAACAATCAGGTAAGATATCATTGAAAAATAATAAATGGGTCTAACTTTGAGGCCAAAACCATGTATGTATCTAGGCTCATAACCTCGCAAGTAAAATTGAGAGTTTACCGATTTTGTCAGAGTTTACTTGAACTCGTAAGAGTTTACCAAAAAGAGAGTTTACATGCAAGTTAACTCGTTTTTGTGTCCAAAGATCGTAAACTCATAAGAGTTTAAGAGTTAACTCGAGAGTTTAACAACCATGCATAGGATATAACTGACGTGTTAATATAAGACCCGTAGTTAAAGTCTTCAATAGAATATCATAGGACTAGAATATAGAAAATCAAGAAAACGTAAACATTTAAACTGAAGAATAATGACCTCTTTGCCATCCTCAAAGGATTGACCTTGATAAAAAATTGAAGAAAATTACCAATTATGGCCAACAGACCAAACTATTTTGACACATGATTCAGAATAAAAGAAGACCGTGCTGAATAAGTTCCATCTTTAGAGGGATGAACGTTCAGAGCCACAAACTAAGATAAAAAAAGAAGGTTCCAGTGTCTAGGTCAAACAAATGATTCCCTCTGTTTATCATGCATAAAACACCATACAAATACCAGCTTTTTGAACCATCATATGCCTACATCACTAATGCTTTTCTTTGTCCTGAATAAAAGAGACAACAAATCAGTTTTTTTTATTAATTACCTTTTACACATGCTGGCAGATTCGCTAAGGCAAAAAACCAAGCTAAAGCAATTGGTTGCCACCTAGAATATAGTAATTACTTAAATTGAAAACCAAGTTCTCTGAAGATGTCACTCATTAAATATAAATAGACAAATCTGAATAATCAATTGACTACAATAATTTTTGTTACTACAATATCCAAGGGATATACAATACATGTTAGTAGTTTGGATGGTTTCTAAACCTATGTTTGGCAAAGGAAAAGTATGTCTGTAGTTACTTCTAATTCAAATATATAAGTTACAAATAGAAAATACTCAAAGCTGGCCATTTGTAGCAAAATAGGAAAGAATGCATTTACATATCTATAAAGACAAAATCAAAATTTATGGCTGGCCAAACAGCAAACTCTTAGTTCTAACTACCAACTTATTAATGAATCTCATGTCACTGACTCACTCTACTCACTATAATTTTTTATTTTCTCAAGAAAAATGTCAGTAACATTTTCCAATTTAAGGACCAACTTGACAGACACAAGCTAATGCTGGAACAAACTGTCAGCTGTGACACACCGGAATACACAATAGAAGAAATTTAATGTAACTTCCACAGTTTACAACTCTTCTAAGCCTAAAGTGGACTTCACAAGCAAAGCCATTGCTTAACTTTAAAAAAAAAAAAAAATAACAATTCACAGCCATGCTTATTGCTTCCTAAATTAATAAATAACATCAACTTCAGGATTTATTATTTTAGTAAATCATAAAACATGAAATGCACTATATTTCATTTTTTATAATAAAAAATTCAACTTAGCTTCTCAAACAATTTTTTTTTTCTTCTGTTTCTCTTTGGCCCCCTAGTAGTAGTAATCCCCTAGCTCCACCCCTGCATTCTAGGAACCTTTTTTTGAAGCTGTTGAGGGGTGAGTAGAAATTCTGAGAAATATTTTAAACAGATCAAGCAAACCTATCAGCTATGACTTACAAACTACCCACAGTTAAAGGCATTGGATAAATCAAGTCCTATCTTGATAGTGAAAAAATAGCAAAAGCTAAATAAGATTACCAGTCACTGCGAGGTCCGGTAGTTACAACTATGAATAAAACAAATGGTAACTTTCCAAACACGATCACTGAATAAATATTACTTCATCCCTGAAACAGCCAATTCGGAAATAAAATCAGAATCCCGCACAAAAACATGTAAATAAATTAAATAAATAAAGCAGAAATTATGATTAACAACACATCCTGCCTGAAACCAGCACGCATATAACCGTACAAAAAAGGAACATGCATCCTTAATTTTCAACAATACTAGCTAATAAATAATAAAAAAAGAGGGGGGGGGGCATAGGCACAGATATTACAAATATCCAAAACCCTAAAATTGGACGCTTGATAGAAGATATGTAAAAACCCTAAAAAAATCAAAACTTAATAGTTTCCTAGCCTGAGCTGAGTTGTATCAAAATGGAAAAGAGGAATCAAAATTTAATATGCAGCTTATCACAATTAAAACGCAGATACATGTTACCCGAAAAAGAAAAGAGAGAAAATAAAGGGAATTAAGAGTAAGAAAATAATTGAGAGGGAGAAAGGGGACGAAAGTATAGAATGGTAAGAGAACAGGTTCACCTAGGTCAGTGAAATCGAAACCCTAGCTGTGGCTCAGCTTCGAAAGAGTAGCACTCGTGAAAACTAGAATGTTCTGTCTTCGGAGTATAAACTTGAGAGAGATTGGCCTTGTCGCTATGGTCCCTATTTCTGGGCTTGTTTGTTGTGTGCAAACAAAGGGTATGATATGTTTTGTTTATGTTGAAAGCACAAAGCAGAGGAGAAGAAGAGCAACGTTTTCGTTGTTGGATTAATGGATTTTTATTTGTTTTTGGTTTTTCCAGATTTTCTGGTCGACTTTAGTTCGTAGGTTGGGCATCAACACAACACGTGCGACGCCAGAGGTTGTTCTCGGTGTTAATGGGGCCACCCCCACCACAACTTACAGTGCACTTCAATTTCAATCGGTTCTTCCCACAACACCCACTCCAAGCTCCGATTCATACCTGGATTATTCTACGAAACCCGACCCGTGTATACTTTATACCCGACTCTGACTAGGCCCATACGCCCATTTATGAGTTACACACAAGATGTTTAACATCTAGTCCGGCCAAAGTTAATTGGATCTAATTTGAGTATAAAAATAGATTTTGTGTTTTTTTTTAATTCTGAGTTTGGTTACATTTCAGATTAAAAATAAAAATTAATAATAATAAATTATCATTTTTTAATTTAAATTAACATATTTTGTATAATATATTATTATTTTTGTATGAATATAATTTATATAATTTTTTTAAAATTTCAAGTCAATCCATGTCTTGATTATTAATTAAATCATGAATGAGTCATGTTCGAATTCAATTGATCACCATACTTCTAGTTATCCAACAAATAAGATTTCAAAATTCTTTTTTAGCCAAAAAAAGAAAAAAGATCTCAAAATTATTTTCATCCTTCTTTATTACTTTCACATTATTTTCAATTTTTCATCCTCAAATAAGCTTAGCCTCAAATTCCATCTTAGTTTATAATTATATAAAGATTTTCTTTGTGGTTTACGAGAGCTTAGCCTTAAAGCCTCATAATTCTTTATAAAACGTTTTATGAGTTGATTAATTTTAATTTAAAAAATTAAAAAATTCTTGTATAAAATAGAAATTAGTTTGAATTGATTAAAAAAACATTGACACCATAAACTAAAAATAACAACATAAGATCAAATGGCTCAAGTAACAATTAAATAAATTAAAAGGAATAAAATAATAATAAAAGAAAACGTAGACCAAGGGACATTAAATTCAGCAATTACATATAGAAATAATAACTAGTCACCATGAAGAGATAATAGCTACTCCAAATGACCAATAAAGTGTATACAAATTGAACAATTTACCAAAAACAACCCAAGCTTTACACTATGTTTGGATAATAGGTAATGAGGGGAACGGAAAGGAAATGGGAGGAATGGAAATAACTTCCCTTGTTTGGGAGTTTTAAAATGCATAGGAACGGAATGGAACACATGGGGAATCATTTCCCCCCTCTTCCCCTCAAATGCTCAACTTTTGTTCCTCCCAAAATTAAGGAGGAATGGGGGGAACACATAGGTAATTCCGTTCCGTTCCGTTCCGTTAATGAAACTTCCAAATAAAGAGAATGAAAACTATGTTCCATTCCATTCATTTCCTTTCCATTTTATTCCTACCTATTCCATTCCGTTCCATTAATGAAAAAACATCCAAACATTGAGTTAAACTGAGACTAAAATTCATATATTATAAGTCCTTTGTGTTTTTGTATTTCATTACATATTTTCATTATTTATAATTTTGTGAAATAATCAAATTCAACAGTTAACCATGAAACACTTACAGCGAATGTTTAAACTCAGGGAAAAAGTAAAGTGGAAGAGTTACATGTATTGTCAACAACTTCAATATGTCCCAGGGATTAGCATAAGTGAGATACCTTGGATTGCTAAGCCACGACCCTTCAATCTCTAAGCTTTCCAAG
This sequence comes from Ormosia semicastrata, assembly GCA_029884595.1. Lineage (NCBI taxonomy): Eukaryota > Viridiplantae > Streptophyta > Magnoliopsida > Fabales > Fabaceae > Ormosia > Ormosia semicastrata. Next base: position 5,325,167 of record JAQQTO010000046.1, on the reverse strand, counting down.
AAGATAGCCGAATGCTTTGGTTTCTTTGCCTCTCTTTCTTTTTCTGTTATTATTATAGTTCTCCTTGTCTATGTGTTTACTGTAATTAAACAATATAATTTAAGTATGTGAATATTAGTATCCTCAATCAATTTTAAATTGAGATCTTTTAATCGATTTAGACAAATCTCTATTGATTTTGTCCCAAATTACTACGATTAAATTATAAATTTGTGATTTATATCTTGCCCAAATCTCTATCATAAATAAGTTTTTAGATTAATCCCATCAATATCAAATAATCTAAATATTTAACTTTGAATGTTCCATCATTTATACATAATTAGAACTAATTTTCAATTAAATACTCAACCAGAATTAATTAGGGATAGGGTCAATTTGCACAACCAATAAGACATTAATTGGGATATTTAAAATAAAAAATTATTTCCTTTTAAATTTTGTTGCTTGTTATTTTTTTTTTAAATTGAGCTTATAACTTAGAAATAATTCCAAACAATAAATATCTCTTTCCTAGATAAAGTTACATGCTGACACTCAATAATTTTTTTAAGGCTAAAATGTAATGAATTCCCTCCAATTATATGTTATTTTTTAAAAATTCTCTTATAGTTCAAAACTTAATAACTTGACTTTCTAAACTTATCAAATTGTGTAATATAGTGTAAAATTAACCTTTTGTACATGTGTAAAAAAACTCATGTAGATTTGATAAGTTAAATGAGTCAAGTTGTTGAGTTTTAAACAATATAAATTTTTTGAAATTGACCAATAATTAAAAGGAATTTCTTACATTTTAACCTTCTATTAACCAAATATATATAGGCTTCAAGTACAACTTTTCGCAATATGTAACAAGGGTTGGACGGAATGATAAGAGGATTATAGTTCAGAACATGAAAAAAATAATTATTGAAAGAGCCTCATGATCGTGATAATATATGAGGGGTTAATATCATAACAATGCATACGAGGATACAAAACTTCTTGATATCTTCTATCTATTATCCTAGTTGGATGATATAAGTAAACATTTATCTCTTCAATTTTTGGTGTTTCACTAGTGTTTAATTACCAACTCTTCCAAAATCTAACGTCACGCATCTTGCTATGGCTTTTACTTGTATGGTTTTCGTATAGAGAGTATGTGAGAATCAATAGGAGGAGTGAATTAATGAAACTAAAATACAAACTACTAATAAAAAAGACTTAAATCAAAGAGTTAAGGAAAGAGAGATGTGCACAAGGAGTTTATATTGTTTTAGCGATAATGTGTGACCTATATCAAAGTTTCAAACAAGTTCTTAAGATTTTCTACATTTATGTCATGTTTTTGCTTACTTAAAAATATTTTAACCTTTACTTAATCATCAAAACTTAAAAGTTAAAACCTAATAGAGTCCATACGCCCATACCTGGATTATTCTACGAAACCCGACCCGTGTGTACTTTATACCCGACTCTAACTAGGCCCATATGCCCATTTATGAGTTATACACAAGATGTTTAACATCTAGTCCGGCCAAAATTAATTGGATCTAATTTGAGTATAAAAATAGATTTGGTGTTTATTTTTTATTCCGAGTTTGGTTACATTTCGGATTAAAAATAAAAATTAATAATAATAAATTGTAAGTTTTTTAATTTAAATTAATATATTTTGTATAATATATTATTATTTTTGTGTTAATATAATTTGTATAATTTTTTTAAATTTCGATTCAATCCAATCCTGTTGTGATTATTAATTAGGTCATGAATGAGTCATGTCTGAATCTAATTAGTCACCATACCTCTAATTATCCAACAAATAAGATTTCAAAATTCCTTTTTAGCCAAAAAAAAAAAAGAACTCAAAATTATTTTCATCCTTCTTTACTACTTTCACATTATTTTCAATTTTTCATCCTCAAATAAGCTTAGCCTCAAATTCCATCTTAGTTTATAATTATATAAAGATTTTCTTTGTGGTTTACAAGAGCTCAGCCTTAAAGCCTCATAGTTCTTTATAAAACATTTTATGAGTTGATTAATTTTAATTTAAAATATTAAAATATTATTGTATAAAATAAAAATTAGTTTGAATTGATTAAAAAAACATTGACATCATAAACTAAAAATAACAACATAAGATCAAATGGCTCAAGTAACAACTAAATAAATTAAAAGGAATAAAATAATAATAAAAGAAAACGTAGACCAAGGGACATTAAATTCAGCAATTACATATAGAAATAATAACTAGTCACCATGCAGAGATAATAGCTACTCCAAATGACCAATGAAGTGTACACAAATTGAACAATTTACCAAAAACAACCCAAGCTTTAAACTGAGACTAAAATTAATATATTATGAGTCCTTTGTGTTTTGTATTTCATTATATATTTTCATTATTTATAATTTTATAAAAGAATCAAATTCAACAGTTAACCATGAAACACTTACAACGTAAGGTTAAACTCAGGAAAAAAATAAAGTGGAAGAGTTACATGTATTGTCAACAAATTCAATGTCTCAGGGATGAGCATAAGTGAAATACCTTAGATTGCTAAGCCACGACCCATCAATCTCTAAGCTTTCCAAGAAGATAGCCGAATGCTTTGGTTTCTTTGCCTCTCTTTCTTTTTCTGTTATTATTATGGTTCTCCTTGTCTATGTGTTTACTGTAATTAAACAATTTATAATTTAAGTATGTGAATATCAGTATCCTCAATCGATTTTAAATTGAGATCTTTTAATCGATTTAGACAAATCTCTATTGATTTTGTCCCAAATTACTACGATTAAATTATAAATTTGTGATTTATATCCTGCCCAAATCTCTATCAGAAATAAGTTTTTAGATTAATCCCATCAATATCAAATAATCTAAATATTTAACTTTGAATGTTCCATCATTTATACATAATTAGAACTAATTTTCACTTAAATACTCAATCAGAATTAATTAGGGATAGGGTCAATTTGCACAACCGATAAGACATTAATTGGGATATTTAAAATAAAAATTTATTTCCTTTTAAATTTTGTTGCTTGTTAATTTTTTTAAAAAAATTGAGCTTATAACTTAGAAATAATTCCAAACAATAAATATCTCTTTCCTAGATAAAGTTACATGTTGACCCTCAATAATTTTTTTAAGGCTAAAATGCAATGAATTCCCTCCAATTATATGATATTTTTAAAAAATTCTCTTATAGTTCAAAACTCAATAACTTAAATTTTTAAACTTATCAAATTGTGGAATATTATGTAAAATTAACCTTTTGTACATGTGTAAAAAAAACTCCTATAAAGAGTTAATATGCATGGTTTGATAGTTAAATGAGTCAAGTTATTGAGTTTTGAACAATATAAATTTTTTGAAATTAGCTAATAGTTGAAGGGAATCTCTTATATTTTAACCTTCTATTAACCAAATATATATAGGCTTCAAATATAACATTTCGCAATATGTAACAAGGGTTGGACGGAATGATAAGAGGATTAGAGTTTAGAACATGGAGAACATAATTATTGGAAGAGCCTCATGATCGTGATAGTATATGAGGGGTTAATCTCATAACAATGCATATGAGGATGCAAAACTTCTTGATATCTTCTATCTATTATCCTAGTTGGATGATATAAGTAAACATTTATCTCTTCAATTTTTGGTGTTTCACTAGTGTTTAATTACCAACTCTTCCAAAATCTCACGTCATGCATCTTGTTATGGCTTTTACTTGTATGGTTTTCGTATAGAGAGTATGTGAGAATCAATAGGAGGAGTAATTAATTCTTAAACATACAATGACAGATTAATGAAATTAAAATGCAAACTACTTATAAAAAAAGACTTAAATCAAAGAGTTAAGGAAAGAGAAATGTGCCCAAGGAGTTTATATTGTTTTAGCGATAATGTGTGACCTATATCAAAGTTTCAAACAAGTTCTTGAGATTTTCTTCACTTATGTCATGTTTTTGCTTACTTAAAAATATTTTAACCTTTGCTTAATCATCAAAACTTAAAAGTTAAAACCTAACAGAGTCTATCATTATTCCTTCATGTGTTGTGAGACTGTCCTAAAGCTCATGAAATTTGCTTAATTAATTATAATTTCCTCTCACATTCATCTTGAGTTTTATTTTTCCTTCCACATTAGGAATGGCCATACTTCTTTCTTTGTCAACTTTAATTTTGTTACTTGACTTGAAAGAGTGAAGAATTGCCTCATGTCTACGATGACAACTTGGCTGATTTGGAAAAATGAGCAATGGGCGTAGCTTCCAACATAGTTGCTGAGTGCTGAGCTTATGCAAATCGTCAAAAGATGACGAATTGCAACAGGTTGGTCACACACGTGTAGTAGAAATGGACTATCAATCTTATTAATGCAACAAATGCTCAGTTGCATGTTAGAATTAATTAGGATTTTGTTAGATATAGATAAAATTAGCGTCAATAAATATATATTAAAATATTTAAAATTATCTCAAAATATTTTTATTATATTTTGAAATATGTTGAAATATTATAGATGATCTTTTAGGATAGATTTGATTTTTTTATTTTCATTATTAAAATAAATTTATTCTTATATTAGGACAAATTTAATTCATGTAATTTAATTCTATTATAAGCAAGTAGTTATTGACATAATTACATAATGTAAATCATATTTGTACAATTATTCTTTCTATATTTTTTCCTATAATTATAGAAAGAACTCAGCATAAGCTTATAAATCATTGTATATAAATATACATCCTTTAGTGACGAATAAATCATATCAGAATTATTATTATTCTCTGAAACTTTTTAATATGGTATCAGAGTCAACTCTGATTACCCTTTTATCATAAGAATTAGAGCATTTGGTTTCTCTGATTTGAGAATTCTGATCTCTAATGACTACTTCAAACAATAGTAGTACAAATCCCAATGGAGAAGGGAAAGTTGATCCTGTTGTTGTATTTGATATAAAATTCTATACCACAAAGTTCACTAATTCTCCACTTAAGAGTGAGATGAATTTGAAGTGGAAATTTATAACTATGATCTCCATGAGATAAAATTGTTTGATATGTCAAAGCCACAATTGCAAACTCAAAATTCAAATCTCATTACTAAGTATGAAATTACAAATTAAGATTTGAGAAATTTGATAGAGGAACTGCCCAATAGTATAATATCTCCAACTTATAGTTCACTAATCCAATCTGCAACTCCAGAAAACTCTCTAAAAGTAATACATAACCTTGACTCTGATCATACTATTGATTCCAATATTCATGAAGTTATTGGCCCACCTAATTATAATCCAGTAGAAACTTCATATCATCTCCCTCCTAGATCTAACTGAGGTCAACCTCCAATTAAATATGAGCCTGACATTAAATCAAAAGTGAAGTACCCTATAAACAGCCATGTGTCAGCTAACAAGTTGTCCAACTCATATGCATCTTATGTATCTCAATTATCTACTGTCTTTATTCCTAGTAATTTACTAGAAGCAATGAATCTACATTGTGATAATACCTCAGCTATAGAGATTGCCTACAATCCTGTTTAACACGATCGGACAAAACATGTAAAAATCGACAAACACTTTATTAAGGAAAAGTTTGAAGTTGGAATCTTGTGTCAGGTCTGAGCACCAATTAGTAGATATTCTTACAAAGACAATGACAAGTAGTGTGTTTTTTTATTCTCTTATCAAGTTGGGAATATCTGATATTCATGCACTAACTTGAGAGAATGTGTTAGAATCAATTAAGATTTTATTATATATAGATAAAATTAGCGTCAATCAATGTATGTTAGAATATATGAAAAATATCTCAAAATATTTTTATTGTATCTTGAAATTTTTTAAGAGTATCATAGATGATCTTTTAGAACAAATTTAATTTATTTCCTTATTTTCATTATTAGAACCGATTTATTCTTGTATTATGACAGATTTAATTCTTGTAATTTAGCTATATTCTAGACAAGTAATTATTGATATAAGCTTATATAATATAAATCATATTTATACAATTACTTTTTTCATATTTTTACCTTGTAATTATGGAAATAATTTAGTATAAGCTTACAAATCATTGTATATAAATATACGTCTTAGAGAGATGAATAAATTATATCAAAATTATTATTATTCTCTAAAACCTTTTAATATTGCATACTTATGGTGCTTTCATTGTTGATATTTGCACTCTACTATTGTATTGTGTACATTATCCATGTTCTCTAAGAAAATTGTTTGTCCTAATCTCCTTGTTGATATGGGTTCAAATTAAGCTGGAATTTTGTTATTGTATCCACCAAACAAACTCCAATTATCTTTGATGTCGATGGTTGACAATATACATGTATATACCTCCTTCTTCCGCCTCTAGCACCTCCTCTATAGCGTTTTGTTAGATACAGATAGAATTAGTGTCAATTAATATTTGTTAGAATATATAAAAAATATATCAAAATATCTTTATTGTATTTTGAAATATTTTAGAAAGATCATAGAACAATCTCTTAGAATAAATTTAATTTATTTTCTTATTTTTGTTATTAGAATCGATTTATTTTATATTATGACATATTTAATTCTTATAATTTAACTCTATTCTAAGTAAGTAATTATCAACTTAAACTTATATAATGTAAATTATATCTATATAATTACTTTTTTCATATTTTTACCTTGTAATTATGAAAAGAATTCAACTTAAACTTATAAATCTTTGTATATAAATATACGTGTTTGAGTGACGAATAAATTATTTCAAAATTATTATTATTCTATGAAACATTTTAATATTGCATACTTACGGTTCTTTCATTGTTGATATTTGCACTCTACTATTGGATTGTGTACATTATCCATGTTCTCCAAGAAAATTGTTTGTCCTAATCTCCTTGTTGATATGGGTTCGAATTAAGCTGGAATTTTGTTATTGTGTTTCCACCAAACAAACTCCAGTTATCCTTGATGTCGATGGTTGACAATGTACATGTATATACCTCCTTCTTCCGTCTCCAGCTTTTGTATTTTGAAGTACTTTGAAAAACAATTATGAAGATTGAAGGGTACTAAAGCGTACCACACATGTAATGAACTGGGTTATTTTTTCTTAAAAAGATTAATAAAAAATATTCTAAAAATTAAAACTATTAACAAATGTTGTAATTTGAAGTAATCATTGTGTTAATCCAATAATAAAATAATTAGATGCACTCACTGTAAATCTTAATCGATTAAAATTTATGTTTTGATTTACATACTATAAAAGAAGAACAGCTAGCGGAATGCTTTATCCACGAATCAATCTAAAACTGGTTTTTTTTGTAATTTCATCATAAATTTCACTCTTTTCTAATATAAATTCGAAATCATAAAAAAATTAATTGATTGATACATCTTTAATTTATTTCACTATCGACTTCTTGAAAATTTTAAACTAAACAATGGTTGTGATGTTTACATAGAATACAACCAACATACCACTTTTGATATTCAATTGAAATCAATTCATGTGCATATTGCAGAAATGATAATTGCAACACATAAATATCATCGAAGGGAGTTTGCATGGTATAATGTCATCGAAAGTCATCTCAATCAATATAATAGTCAAATTGAACATTCTAAGATGGCACGTTATTATTAATGAAAATAAGAAATTAAATAAATGCGCCTAGAACATAGCAAAAAACAAAATTTATCTTATTGAAGCAAGACAAAGGGGCATATGTCTCGCGATTACCCTTTTATTTAATTATTATTATTAGACCAAAGAAAGACATCTTGCACCAAAATATCTCCGACAACTATCAGTTTTAGCATGTCTTGGTTCATTTGTTTCTTGTGTGGCTTTTATCTCAAGGATTATATTCACATGAACGAGTTTTCGAGGGGAAACAGAAAGCTAAGGATATATATAGATGTTGTCTAAACTGAAAGGGAAACGTCCCCTTGATGTCACTGTCATAGGCATAGCATCACATCTAGCTTTCTGGTGCCAATTCACACTACAAGTCCAAGGGAAAAAATGTAATTCTACGAAGAAATTGAGTTTTAATTTATTTTGATCTAAATATATGTATACGTCTTATGTTTATATTATAATAAAATAAAATAAAAAAATTAAATCTCTCAAATTTTATCTCTTAATAAATTTGCTCAATTTAATAAAAGGTTCGCTACTAAGTTATAGCCTAGAAGGTTATAATCTGCGGAACTAATTCTAGTGGAATATAGTATAATCATCAGAAATTTTGAATCAATTATTTTAAAGCCCGTCAACATTATCTACGGAAGAAAATAAGTTCACCATGAACAAACACAAATGAAGCTTATGAGTTATGACACAAACTTTGTGCCTTTTCTAATGTCACTTTCTGTAATTAAAGCCTTGCCTTGTCTCATAGTATTTCACTAGTCCGAAAAAACATAAACGGATTATACAATGAATTTCGCAATTTGCTTCCAGGAAAGTGTTAATACAACTCATGTTTCGAGTAACATGAATTTTCTGTACAGCTTACTTCTGTTGTCGAGAAGAAATGGGCCGGTTATGTTTATAAGCTTACTTTTTATGGCAGATTAGATGGGTCCTCATATAAAAAATGTCACATGTTGGTTTAATCAGTGAACTGGTCCACAAAAAACATCAAGTTGAAACCAGAGTTGTATAAGCCTACTTTTTTCGTTGGGCTAAGTCAGACTAACAAAAACTATTGGTTCTTTCTTTCTTTTTTTGTGCTTAAACTAGTGGCTCTTTTAACGACTAAAGAAAAATCACGGCAAGTTCTTGTATATAAGATTTCCTCTTTCTTTTTTTTTCAAGTAATTATTCACGTAATTTTGGAGTGATGGCTAAATAAAACTCCCTTTTGAAAGTAGCAATTCCATCATTTGAATCCTGCTATTGCATAAGAATTTCTTTAGTAATTAAAGATTTTTTTTGACAATTTTTAGTAATTAAAGTTAGCTAGCTTTTAAGTATATACAAAACGAAGTTCACATATCCGTCCCTTCCCCCGAGCATAACCAAAAAAAAAAAAAAATCAGTGGCTACGCATATTGCTTTTCCCTTGCAGCAAGCGGAGCAGAGAGATGCTGCCATTTGATCTTTTCATATCATCGGCAGCTAACTTCCTTGTGCTCCTATAACCCTACAAACCAGACAAAATGTTAATACTAAAACTAACTTTTTAAAAATTAAACCGAAAATTGAACCGACAAGACTTCTAAGTCATAATTTGATTAATTCAACTAATAAATTTGTAATTAAACAATGATTAAACTGAAAAATGCTTGAATAAAAAATATAACTGATTCATGGTCGAATCAATTTAACCGGCGTTCATTCTAATTTTTAAAATATTAAATAAAACATTATGTGTTTACTCGTACTCTTCATTCACTATCCTTTCTCAGATTTAACATAATAGTGTTATATTAACATCATCAAAACAAACAAGAAATATATATAGTTATTAAAGTGTATGAAGATTTGTGATTTTGTGCAGAATAGTTGTATATGAAACTGCACAGATCCAAATTTAAATATTAAATTATATATATCACCTTTAATTTCTCGGTCTCGTCAACAAGATCAAAGGTGAAGTCCCTTGATAACATGGATGAGGAAGGCATAAGTGTCCTGATTTCATCATAAACACAAACATAAAAATTCTAGTCAGTAACTGTTGAAGGAAAAACTATAAATGGACAAGGTTAAACACCGCTTGATAACTCTTCTACCATAAAACACATCACGGACCTTTTCGGCTTCGGAGGTTTGCAGGAGTTATTGACTCCTATCTCACCACGTGGATCACCCACAAGGTCACATGTTTTAGTAGATGAAACATCTTTGGGTGATGAAGGATCCAAAATTTCATCTTTGGTTAATGATGAAGAAACGAACAATTCCTGAAAGGTGGATTAAACAAGAAAAACAAAGAGGAAAGCAGAAACAAATTTACTGTTGTATGTAATTAATATGAACAGTGATTATTTTAGAGAGCACCACGCAGACAGGTAAAAGGACCATTTGTCCATTTCTTCAATGAAAATTATATGGTAGAAGATTCTTATTATTGGTATCCATGTTGGGAATTGTGAAATGAGGTTCGGGGGAGGGGTGGGAGGATCGAACTACCCCACCTTATAAACACTACAACACCACTTGTTTTTTTTTTCTTTAGCTATGAAACTTCTCTTAAAAATTCACGTCTATAGGTTGAATTAATCACTGTAAAAATCCGTTATAAATAAACTCTCATGTTTAAAATTTAAAAACATCAATTTTTTCATTAGTTCAGGTCAACTCTGCAGTGTCTTTTGATTTTTCATGACTTTCTGCTCAAAAAGTCCAATTAAGTTTAAAACCATAATTGGATGAACATTTGCAACATCAATATTTACGGTTTTTCTTTTTTTACTTTTTCATTTCCCTTTTCACCATATGCAGATTCCAGATACAACGTCACCTTATCACAAACTTGGTTTCCTCTTCATCCATGTTAGAGATAAATATATAAAGCTATTCATAAGCCTTCCCCTAACAATGACAGCTTTTAGAAGAGATTAACATGGTATTTGAACCTCTATATGGTCAGGAATTCAATCATTGCATTCAGCACAAGGTAAAGATGGGCATAAGCTTAAGCTTTTAAGACAATTGGTCATTGACAATATATAATGCATTATCTTTTAATTTTAAATTACCCCAAATAACCTTGTGAAAATCAATTAAAAAGAAGCAACAAATAGCACGTGTACACATTAACAAATGGAAAGTCAACTTACACTTGATATCTTGCTCACAGCGTCAACCTCCAAAGCATTATGATGCCCTGGTTTTGAAGAGGAGGCCCAAACTTCCCTATATTATTACACCGAGCAGGAATTAAGGAACAAGCACATTAGTTCAAGAAAAAATACCTAGTCAAAAGACAAGCAGGAAGTACCAAGCATAGGCTCCTAGTCAAAAAGACTAACCTTTCTGATTTTTCAGAATCTAACTGTGTACAGGAAGTACCAAGCATAGGCTCTGCATCTGACTGGTCAAATCTAGGCTCTGATGATGCCTGTGCATAAAATGTTTCCTGGAAAGAATGGATAACCAAATAACATACATAAAATAATTGCAATCAGAAGCTTGCATTTACTTTGAAGAAAACTAATGCGTTAACCTTTCTTATGAAACACACACAAAGTACAGTTATGTCAGTTCAAACATTAGATGGGATGCCTCTAGTAGTATAACTGTTTTATTTTAATCTATTGAAGCCTAAATGTACCTGCTAACAAAATAGGCATTGTCCACTCATTAAGCTTTTAGGACAGTTGGTCATTCACAATACATAATGCATTATCTTTTAATTTTAAATTACCCAGAATTACCTTGTGAAAATCAATTAAAAAGAAACGACAAATAGCACGTGTACACATTAACAAATGGAAAGTCAACTCACACTTGGTATCTTGCTCACAGCCTCAATCTCCAAAGCATTATGATGCGCTGGTTTTGACGAGGAGGCCCAAACTTCCCTATATTATTACACCAAGCAGGAATCAAGGAACAAGCAAATATTATCAAAGCCAAGAAAGACAAGCACGAATCACATGCGGAAGATCATTAGTCACAAGACTAACCTATCTGATTTTTCAGAATCTAACTGTGCACAGGAAGTACCAAGCGTAAACTCTTCATCTGACTGGTCAAGTCTAGGCTTAGATGATGCCTGAGAATAAAACGTTTCCCAGAAAGAATGTATAACCAAATAACATACATAATAATATTGCAATCTGAAGCTCGCATATAATTTGAAGAAAAAACTAGTGGGTGAACCTTTCTTACGAAATACACACAAAGCACAGTTATGTCAGCTCACACATTAGATACGATGACTAGTAGAATAACTATTTTATTTTAATCTATTGAAGCCTATGTGCACTATATGTAAGAGAAAAGTAGGAGGTAGGGAAACGGGTTAGCCAATTAATAGGCACAAGCTAACCTAGCTTGCCACTAGTTGTCACGGCAACCTGACTTGGCTTAACTATCTGCACGATCATTCTCAAACTTGATTCATTATTGAACTGGCAAGATTTGAACTCAATTAAGGCTCAATCTATCCTTGAAGAACCAACAAGTCAAGCAGATAGACTCATGCACTAACCTAACCAGTAGTTAGCAAAGAAAAATAACAAAGATGTATTGCAAGTAGGAAAGTCAATAAACAACTAATTGCTTCGGCTGACGGCCTCATTTTCCATGTTAGTCAATGGATATTGGATACAGTAACCTAGCATCCCATATAGAATGTCGGTCCTTGATGAATATATTAAAGGTGAATGAGCATGCGAGTTGCTTCAACCAAAACCTGAATAATCTTCAGACAAAAAGGCAGGAATCTAGGAATACAATACTCAACCTCTTGCTCCCAATTATGCGGTTGATCAAGTTCCACAGACGAACAATTGTCAACTCTAGTAAAGCCGCGTGATTGAGGAGGGCTGAGAATCAAATCTGACATGAAGTTGTTAAGGATAGAAATGCACTGAAGTGAGTATGAGCAAAATAATACATTGTCCATCAATGTCACCCTTACTTCCTTCGAGGCAGCATATATTTAACAGAAAGGAAAGAGCCAGAATTTGCTTAAAGGTTTATATGTTTGTGTGTAAATGCATATAAGTGGCAAGGATTTTGGAACCATACCAAATTATAATGGGCTGTGCTAAAGTGTCTTAAATGCTTGTTAAAAATTTAAAATAAAGAGTTTTTTTATAAAAAGTAAAATATTTAATGTATTAAAAATTAAAAAAATTCTACTTTTTATTCATAATTTTTTTTATTTTCAATTCTTTAAAAAAACACTTACTAGAAAAACACAATTATAATATAGCAGTAAGAAACAGAAGTACACAATTTCAATCATACCTGCCTCCTGATGAGTGAAGTCATCATTGGTTTGATCATTTTTAGACTCGACTACCTAATTGACACATTTTACCAAAATTAAATTACGTTCTAAAAGTCAAAAAAATACAAAATAAAAATTATGAACACTGTATCCTAGAGAAAGTGAGTTGACATCTTACCTGGTAATTGTCCACGCTAGAGTTCTCACAACGAAGTTCGGAAGCATTAGCCACGTCACTATCACAAGCTCTCACCTGTCAATTCAAAGTGTTTCAGGGCATCCAAGGCAATTCAGTTGAAGGAAACTATATTTAAAATATATGACTCTCCCTTACATTGGGCTCAGATTTTAGCGCATTGTCATCACAATTGATAATGTTTAGATCTGGATCAACAACACCACCTTTTACCTTGACCTATAATAAAAGTACAAATGCATCAAGGAACAAATAAAAACTCAAACAATCCTCTGTCTAAACAACATTCAAATACAGCAGTTTTTACTTTTCCTTCTTCGGAACAAGTACAGCAGGCCTTAAATTCATTGAACTCTGTTTCCAGCACCAGATATTTTTTCTTTTCATATCCAATGCTTTCTTTGAGACTCTGTATTTCCATTTCCGCAACCTGATTATGAATAAAGTAATTTATTATACGCAGATAGTTGTCTTATCTACAGACACCACTGTCAAAGCACCCTTAATGAATGAGACAAAATAAACTACAAGTCTTAAAATTAATGGTTAATTTCTACGAACATACTTTCTTTTCTTATTACCTTCAGTTTAGAATTATATTGCTTTAAAACACTCCATAAAACTTTAGCAAAATTCCGCATAATGATATGGCTTCTCTCACTCCCGGCCTGGCTATCACACTCTGACTTGAAAGAGACACAACTACTTGCATCTAATTTGCGGACTGTTGAAGCATCTGTCACAAAATCAAAATCAGGATGGTCGTTTCTGATCCAAGGGATTGAAATCTATTAATAAGAATAATATGAGAATTGCCCAGTATTACAATACAAAAATTAAATCCACAATGGGACACCCCAATGTTGAACATTGGTACTCCATCCTGAAGGGCCAATGTTGAAATCAGATTTATGAGATGGGGATAGGCTACCCCTTGTTCCATAGCATCCAGTTGAAAAATTAAAAAATTAAAAATAAAAATCGATAAATTTAGCACATTTTTCAAATGTCCTATACTACCTTCCTTAGAAGTGTTCCGTTCTTCAACACTCTTTTCATCATTCTGAAGACAAGCAAAAAAATTATAATGGATTAGTAAGTATACTAGACAGAAGAAGACAAATTTATTCAGTTCCTTGAATCTAGAGTTAAAATGGTTCCGCAAATGGCACATGCAAAATTATTTTCATACAAATAGATATAAACATAATGAAAATTTTGATGAAACTAAGTTTCAATTTGCAAGAGTAAAGCATGCACAAAGCGTACAAGGTTACAACTATTGAATATCAATAGTCAAGAACAAAAGTTTACCATAATTAGTCATGAGCACACCATATCGTGAGCCAATTCTTATTTACTTTCAGACAAACATGATAGATATTATGGTAAACACAAAGATGATTATGTTCTCACTTTTATATAATCAAATTAAGCCTCTAAATGAATAATGGTAGTTTGTTAAACCAAAAGTATATCTCTAACTTTTCAGCAACGACCTCCACCTCATGTTCTCAAATCCCAACTTTCTCATCTATTCTTCTCATTTCCAAAATGAACAACTGAATACCTTTCTTTCTTAATTCCACTACATAGACATTCTTACTTTCCAAATTCCAAATAACAACGTCCTTAATATCTTTCATAAACATTTCTGGCATTACATGGTTGCAGTAAATAGTCTTTGTGATACCACAAGTTTATAAAACCTCACCTGTTCAAATAGCAAAATAGCTTACAATACGAGAATTCAAAAGCTAAGAGGTCAATGTTAATGCCATCTTCTATAAAAGAATGTTGATGCAACCTATTCATAGTTTCATACACCATTTCATATATTTATGCTTTGGCACATCTGCAGTAGAAAACGTGTACAAAATATTTTAATGCAATTTTATGACTATCAAAACAATCTCTTCTAATTTTTTTAAGCAAGGAACCAAGCTAGGAAGTGAAAGAGAACCTGCACAGTACGTTCACTACTAACAAATCTCATTCTCTTTAAATGTTCTAATAAAGGTGATGGTTTTGCATAATCCATTGCAGACGATGCTTGGTAATGTCTTTTTTTGGAAACCACATTTGATGGTTCAACTTCATTATACCTAACAAAAATGAACAGAAATACTCAGAAACTTATTTGGGGTAAATATAAAATTCAAGTGAGATTATGGGATTAAAATGAAGAGTTTCACTTGATTTGCATGTAAGGAGAAGCTTGTCTCAGTAGATAAGATGTATCAAGATAATCTTCGTCTCCTGACTTTGCAGTTAAAATCTATGAACACAGCAAAAAATAGAAGTCAACATAAGGAATTGCCAATATTAGTATTTGTAGAAAAATTAAATTCAAATTTATATTGGAAAAACATATGATTCTCATGAAAAGAAAACCCCATATAGCAAAGTATAACTTAATAAGCTTGGACAAAACTAAGTTTAAAAGTAATATCTACATACCAATGTCATGCGTTTCTTGCCCTCCAAATATTCTCGAAGGTACCTAGTTAACTGCGGTAGTGGCAGACGAAGTCAAATTTGTAACCCTTTCCTATTTCAAAGTTATCGTCAAAGTTATCGTCTAAAAGAGATTTCTAAGATGAGATAACAGATGACCATGTTAGCTTATGTTTGTTGATATGACATTAGCCATCAAGAAAGAGATAGTGACAAAGAAGACAGCTAAAACCCATCAAAAGCCAATAAAATATTAAATTATTAAAAACATTACCATAGAGTTCTGGAAGTGCTTCTGCAATGGCTTCTTGGGATTTTTTTGGTGCTCCAATAAGGACTGAAAGTAGAAATAAATCAACCACATCATACAAAAAATACGAGGAAAGGTAAAATTGGAAGAGAAAGATATTCAAAATTTCCCAAATGATGTAAAATCTATTGAGTTCTAGCTACCAAAAGCACATTGACTAGGGTTCATAATTTGAAGTATAGGCTACATACTCTTAAGCATAAGCCAAACACCATTAATGTGTTGTTGATGAAATTGCTTTCAAGCAACCTTGTCCCCTACAACATTGCAAAGAAAAGTTGGGATGAAGATAAAAGCAAAATATTATAATAACAACCAAGCTTCATCTCACTAGGTGATTCTGCTACATGGATCAATCAACCCCTTACCCCATTGTAAATTGTAGTCAATCTAGGATATGAGATTCAAGAAATAATTACATCCAAGTGATGAATATATATGTTTTACAATAGACAACAAAGCAGGTAAATGATTCTATCCTAAAGTTCAAAATAGCACAATGCTCAAAATCAATTCTATTTGCTCATAACAGTTTGGGGGAAAAAAGGAGTGAACCTGATTCCCTGTTCTCTTTTCTCTTTCAGCTCCAGCAAGGTCAATGATAGTCAAAACAGCACTACTTGACTTAGGATTGACCACTCCTTTACATGTTTGGGGAACATCGCGATCACGAATGTTAATGATGCACTGTGATCGACTACAAGTACAAAGAAGAAGAAATCAAACAATAATCATAAAATGGTTGGTTGTATAATCTTAGAGAAAGCTACTAAAAAGTCATGAATTCCATTTGAAAACGTGTAATCACTGCAACAAAAATTTAACAGGACTAGCAACCACTTCGTGTAGATTTATTTACAATAAATCCATAGCTGCACTTACTTCATGGTTAATCTTTTTCTTCTATTTTCCATTTTCTTTTCTTTCCATTTTTGGATGAAATCAAACTTTTATTAGTAGCAAACCAACTGTAATATAGCCTCCAGGGCTAGAACAGAACATTTGATTGCAATGCATGCTAAAGCAACTATTAAAAATTGTTAGAAATATTTCCACCGTGGCTCAGACCTGCTACTCAGCTCATTACTACAGATATCCTCAAATGAAAGAACCCACTGCATAGTACAAACAACCTCTCCCTATTATCAAAATATTTTAAGCTTTCCACTCGAAGAAACACGTAGCCAACAACAAAGGCATTTTATTTTGAGGGAAGGGAGAAACATTCCTAAATTCTTGTTTTACATTACCTTGACTGACTGTTGGTCTTTGTCATTGCAGTTGCACGTTTTAGCACTGCTTGTGCTATTAAGGATTCTGCCTGTTCAGTATTACGGATGAGAACCTGTTCCCACAAATGCAATAAATATAAAAATGATTATCACCTACCATATCATACACATCGGGGGAAATAAAACAATACCATGTTAAATAGATGTAGCTATAAACCTCTTGCAGTCCTTTTATGGTCGATTGCTGCATGCTTAGATCACCACCATCTGGTAATAAATCCAACAGTTTCTCTGCTTTACCCCGTTCAGAATATATCTCAAATATTGACATGTGAAAGGATCTGCGAGTTGCACCACAGGACGAAAATGACGTTTTATTCAATTAAACAACATAAAAGTTCAAGAACAGTTGCAGCTAATTTTCCAAAGCTTGTCAATATGCTGTCATGTTTGAGTTTACCCTGATAATAATTGAACTAATATAATGCATACAAACCGAACCAAACACACTGAATGCCTGTGCAGCTTACTAGCTTATATATTTATCTACAAATTATTTGGAATACACAAGAATACCTAGATGCTTGTTTGCCATGTGGCTCAGTCTCCTTGAAAACATGGCGGAGGGCAAGAGGTACCATTCCAGGATCCCTTGGGCACCCAAACACGGTATGAGTCTTCCCGGACCCACTAGGGCCCAGTGCAGCCAACATTCCACTTCTACCCTTAAGAAACTCCTCCACCATAGGTTTCACCATTCTCTCATACACTTCAAACTGAAATTTCCATGTAAATTCACAAATATCACATTGTCAGCTATGAATACCTAATATCAAACCAATAAGGTAAAAGTAACAAAAGAGAGAAATAATGTCATTCGTTACCTGGGATGAATCGGAAGTAAAAACATGAGAGAAACCTCCGTAAGTTTCTGATTTGATTCGCTTCGAGTCTTGCATATCTAAAGGGGTTGATAACGTCACTGACTGCAAATCATTAACCAATATGCACACCCTGGAGCTCTTTTTCTTCGAGATTTTAGCCCCTCCGGCTATGCTCTTTTTCGTTGGATTCTGAGGCCACACGCTCTTAGCTCTCACCTTCGGAGCCTGATTGGGCGAATGGAGGGGTCGGATTCTGAGGAAAATTTTGAGGTTCTCGTTCTCTGATTTTGGGAGAGAGGTTGAGGTTGAGGTTGATGGATTTTCATTTTGTGGTGTTTGTGCAGACAAAACGTCGTCGTTGGGAAATGGCGGGATTTCACACAAGTTGAAGCTTTGTGGAGTAGTTTTGGGTGTGGCGCGAGCTTTCCGATGAGGATTCCGACGAACGGTCACGGTATTAGGGCATGGCGGTGGACTGTTCATGTCGTCCATCGTCGATGCTTCTCTTCTCTCCCTCCGGTGAAAATGGAAACGGCGGAAAAGCGCAGGTTCTCTGTGTTTAAATTGAAATACAGAGAGGCAGAAAAAAAAATGAGGGAAACTAATCACTTTTTAGTTTTACTATTTAAAAAAAAAAAAAACCCGGTTCATTGGGCTTTAGGCCTTTAGCTCTGAGCACAAATTTGAAATTTCAAGCGCCACATAGAGATATTGTGTTACGAGGGGAATTAGGATATTTACTCGTATAACACACGGTTAAAATGTGTTATTATTGTTTATGGATAAAATTTAATTGTTATAAAATTGAGATGATATTTAAAATTTGAACTTTTTTTAATTTTTACATTAATCTATCAATTGAAACAAATGACATATGTTTCTTTTTATTTAATTAATACAAAGAAAAATTTAAATTTATAAATTATGTCTATAATAGATATTCAAAATATAGTGAGGAATAAAAATATATATAATGTCATTTAAGAATCATATAGTACAATAAATAATCATTTTAACAGAAAATAAATTTATTAACTAATTCATGTACCCAATTACAAATTGTACAATAATCGATCAAATAATATAGCATAAAACATTACAAACATAAATTTAAATCTTATAAAAAACTTTCTTAAATACTACATTTTTTGTTCTTAAACAAAGATCTTCATCATAATTGCAAATCAATATCTTCAATTTACTTTTACATTTAGCCTAATATATAGCAACATATAGTTGTTTATGTGAAAATATTGGTTGAGGTAAATACAAACTAACATGAGATGATGTTTGTCCTTGGCTTTAGTTAATTATCATCGCAAAGCAAATATATAAAGAAAAGTGTCCTCTTTGAAATTTCAATGGTAGTCCAGCATCAGAGGATATTAAATTCATTTGCAGAAAGTAAACATTTTTTCCAACATAATTACTTGTCACAACCCTTTCACAAATAACATTTGAACCTAACTCATCCACAATAAGGTTTCTTCGTTTGTATCCTATTTTTCTTGAGTTATTATTGCTTAAATTTTTTGTCTAATATATGTTTTTATTTAATTTATACATTCTTCTTTTTGTAATCTCTATTGAATGAGTTTAATGAGGCTAAGTTGTGTTTTGACCAATCAATTGGTGAATGCTTTGGTGCAAATTGAGAAAATGAAAGTGTAAGTGGTGATGTTTTTTTTATTATCCTCAATGAAATGAAAATTAAGAAAAACTAATATGTGTGGGATGAAATTTTTTTTATTGTGTTTATCATTGGACTGCACTTAATGCATTGGAGGTTTTGTTCTAGTCAAGTTTGGTAGTTTAGGATTGGAGTAACTTATCAGTTACCTTGCGAGGACATGATTTTTTATACTTAGAAAGATTCATCATGTCCACAACCTGTTCAAGGTTTTAGTTTTCCCTAATGATGGCCAGTGAGAGCTTTTAAAATAAGATTTGTGCTTGAACAAATGTGTCTATTATGTATCTTTTGGATTTTTGTTATTTATAATGTGTGATAAGTATTATGTTAAAGGGTTAGTATAAGAGCCAACTTTTGGATTTTTTTTCCTGTGATTTATTGATATCTTCAATTTTGATTATTTGCTATCTTTGATTTCGATCTTTCGATTCCTCTGCTTCTGTTATAATATCAGAGCGTAGCAGAAATATAAGCAATGATAAAACTTGATGAAAAACATTAAAAGATCGAAATCGAAAATAGTAAAGAATCAAAATTGAATATAGCAATAAATCAAAGAAAAACTTAATGAATACAACCAAAGCTTGATGAAAGCTAAAACAACAAGCTGAAGCATAAATTTGATACGAAAAAAAGAGAGAGAGAGAGAAATGTCATTAGAAAATTACGTGTAAAAGTCATATCAACAGCTCAAACATTTAGAAGATTTATGAAACAATAGAATCATAATTTAAAAAAAATCTCATAAATGGTTGTCTGAGTAGTCCATTTGTGTTGCATCAATCGCACTACCCCTCTATTTCCCTTTCTAACAACTTTGATTGTTATGGTATCAATGATTTCGATCTTTTGATTTTTCTGCTTCTGTTATGGTATCAGAGCGTAACAGAAATAGAAGCAATGATAAAACTTGATGAAAAGCATTGAATAATCGAAATCGAATATAGCAAAAAATTGAAGAAAAGCTTGATGAAATCTGAAAAAGCAAACTAAAGCATAAACTTGATGGAAGAAGCTGAAGCTTGATACGAAAAATAAGAGAAAGAAATGTCATTGGAAAATTACGTGTAAAAGTCATATCAATAACTCAAACATGTAGAAGATTTATGAAACAATGGAATCATAATTAAAAAAAAAACTCATCAATGTTTGTTTGAGTAGTCCATTTGTGTTGCACCAATTGCACTACCCATTCATTTCCCTTTCTAACCACTTCGAATGTTATGGTATTAACGATTTTGATTATTTGCTATCTTCGATTTTGATTTTTCGATTCTTCTACTTCTGTTATGGTATTAGAACGTGACAGAATTAAAAACAATAATAAAACTTGATGAAGAATCAAAAGGTGGAAATCGAAAATAACAAAGAATCAAAATTTCTAATAGCAAGAAATCGAAGAAAGGTTTAATGAAAACACAATCAAAGTTTGATGAAAGCTGAAGGAGCAAGCTGAAGCAAAAACTTGATAAAAGAAGCAGAAGTTTGATACGAAAAAAAAAGAGAAATAAATGTCATTGGAAAATTACATGTAAAAGTCATATCAACAACTCAAACACTTAGAAGATTTATGAAACAATGAAATCATATTTTTTTAAAAGAAAACTCATCAATGGTTGTCTGAGTAGTACATTTGTGTTGCACCAATTGCACTACCCCTCTATTTCCCTTTCTAACCACTTCGATTGTTATGGTATTAGCACTTTCGATTCTTTGCTATATTCGATTTTGATTTTTCAATTCTTCTGCTTCTGTTATGGTATCAAAGAGTGACAAAAATATAAGCAATGATAAAACTTGATGAAGAATCGAAAGGTCAAAATTGAAGATAGCGAAGAATCAAAATAGAAAGAAAGTAACTTAATACATTATGCTTTTGATCAATCCTACACCTAAATAAATAATAACATGAAATCAAAATTGTCCCACGCAAATAAATAGTAGCACATGACCAAATTTAGATTATATAAAAAAAATTAAATAATGAATGACTATTTAAAAAAAAAAACTAGGATAGTGGTCAAAAAATGGTTATTCATTAAGTCATCTAATTCTTTACAACACATAATATCAGGTGACAACTGACTGGCAATGGATCTATACAAAGGTGCCTAAACCAAACATACTCAATTGCATCATAACCCTCATTACAACAAAATATACTTCCCCAAAAGTGAGTCTAAGTCACAAACTATGAATCACATCCTACACCTAGAAGCTGGATAGAAATGACTAAAAAAAAACATTTAAAACACCAATCAAGTTATATACGAATACTCAAAATGTCAACCACCAAATGCGTCATTTAGGCTCTTTCTTAATCATCTTCACAACACCATCAATCACAACAATTTCATCACTTATTGCTTCTTTGAGGTTCCTCTTGGCAGAGGTTAACTTTGCATTGGAACAGTAGCCATCAGATCCCAATAACAATCAGCAGAAAAACCAGTTATAATTATAAATGCAGTACCTTCGAGCAGCTTAATTTTTGCTAGTTGGACGACTACCACAAGATCATTTAGATCACTACTTGCAAGGAATGCATTAAACTCCTCGACATAATTACCAAACAACACGCATTTAAGTTTTCCTCTACCAAAAACCATTTCAATAGATATTATCAGCACCAATAAAACCCAAAGATTATATTAGTTATCAATGATTATCAGAACTAATATTAGTGTAAAAATATGTAATATCAAGAGAGTACACCACTCGTTAACGATGCACAATAGCACAATAATCAAAACATCAATAGTCAACAAGTCAATCTCCAAAAGAACTAATTTGAATCCAAAAACTGAACCAAATCCAAAACTTGAAGAGCATGTCAGAAATATAAAGAAAATATCATGAGAACACCTCCATTAGAAACACTAATCATCCTAATTCTCTGCAGCAACCTCTGTGTCATCGCAACAAGACCAGACACAGGAGCCTCTATCGTAGATGCAAAACACCACTACTGACCACCAAAATTTCAAGCCATATACTCATGGGAACAGAACCGATTGTCGGTTGTAGGTGAGAAACCATAACAGATCGGATAAAACCACCACACTCATTAGCGGTGTCTCCAAGAACCATCACCGTTGATCGTTCAACAACGGCAACAAGGTTGCCAATGTAAGAGCTGATAACAGATCAAGCACCGTGCAACACCAGAAACACCAAATCTTAGAAGAACAGAGCCACCACAAGCTAGCAAATCTACCATTGAAGAAAATGAAAATGGCACAATCAAAGAAAAATGAAGCTAAGGTATTTTTCTGGAAAATGAAAAAAAAATATTTGAGAAAAAAGGAAAAGAAAAAGAACGTTTTAGGGATTTGAGATATTAAATTTGAAAAAGAATAAATTTGAGTAGTGATTTTAGACTTTCTCGGGAAAGTGATAGAAATGAAGGAGGGAAATATTGATTTTTTGAGAATGTAAAATAGGATCTAGAAGCTATGTTTGGAAGCAGAGAAAATGAAAAATAAAATAAAAAAATCTACTACAACAAGAAAAGGATTTCAAGGTGAGTGATATCGCTCTGATATCATGTTAAAAAACATGGTGGGAAGAAGGAAAGTTGAGAAAATTGAGAGAAAATAAAAAATTAAATTTACTGAATGAAAAAAAAGTAAGTACAACAAGCTAAAAGTGTGGCTTATATGGAAGGTAAAATAGTAACTAATTTGTAATTAATTACTAACTAAGCAAAAACTAATCTAACTAATTTCAGTATACTGTAACAATAACAATATTTTTTAATTTTATTTTAATGTAGATAATTTGTTTTTGATGAAATTGGAAAAATATATTAATTAAGATATGCATAAACTAACTTGTTATCACTTAACCGCAATACTAAAAAAAAATTATTTCACTTTCTTTTTTAACATTTTATCTAAAGTTTTTAATTCAAAGTATTCAACAAATATGTTATTATTTCATTTTTTTGAACATTTTATTTAAAATTCTAAATTCAAATCAAATTGCACTTCCTCAAATCATATTTTACTTCTCTTACTGAAAACTTAGAATTAAAAATGTGAAAAATTTTATATACAATAAGAATAGTATTCTTAATAATTTAATAATCGTTTAAATATAACTCTTACTGAAAACTTAGAATTAAAAATGTGAAAAATTTTATATACAATAAGAATAGTATTCTTAATAATTTAATAATTATTTAAATATAATTTAATAATATTTTATTTTCAATCTAATGATTTATATTATTATGCATATTCACATTTCATATCTTTATTAGTATAGTGTAAAAAATTCTCTTATAACAGATATTATAACTGATAAGAATGTAACATCTCCGTGAAAAAACACTATATATATATATATATATATTTTTTTTTTTTTTGTGTGTGTCTTTGTGCAAAACGCTAGCTCAAGATATTTAATATCACTCTCCGTGGAAATAATAAAACCAAGGTAGAAAGTTACACGAGGTCCCCATGAAGCGTGCGCTGTGTGCTATAAAGAAATAAAAGAGTTTTGTTATATTCTCTTCACAAATTCTCTTAATAATTTTTTTAATATTAAATAAAAAATATTTAATAAAAAATATATATTTAATATCTTTAAAATATAAAAAATATTTAATATATTTTTTAATAATTAAGAAGATTAATAAAAAAATTGTATAAAAAGATTTAGAATAATTTATTACTAATATTTTTAATATTAGTAGGAGGATTAGTAGTATTTTTTGTTATATGTAATATTTTTTTATTTAGTAATTAAAAAAATTATTAGATTAATAGGTTAGAAAAATTAATTATTTTCTATAATATAATTTAATTAAAAAAAAAGATATAGAGAGATTCTTCTACACCAAGGAAGATCTCAACCTTTCATTTGATGTAGGTCCTAAGATCTAAGGCTGTGTTTGGAAGATTGGAGGGAATGGAAATGGAAGAGTTTAAAGGGAAAGGAAAGAAAGGAAAAGGAAAGGTTTATCCTTTCCTTTGTTTGAGAGTCTGAAATATATGAGGGAAAGGAAATAGAGAGTTTAAGATATACCTTTTACCATTTTACCCTTTGTTCAAATAAATTAACATAATTTTTTTGGCTAGAAAATCAAACACTTCTTTCCAGTCCCTAATAACCAGTGTGCTCTGTGTCAATAAAATTTTGGCTGGAAAATCAAAATTTAACATAATTAGTGTGCTCTGTGTCATAATAACCAGTGGCACTGTTCTCATCTCTGCTACGTTTGTAACTTGAAGGAAGCCCCACTCCTTGCATGCACTCCTTATCTCCTTCACTAAGCCTTCAATAGCATATGGGTCTGCAACTGTGTGGTGGATTATTGGGGAGAGGTCTATTATTGGAATGCCTTCAGCTTCGATGGAGGAGATCTTTGGCCTGTGTTCTAGGTCTTGGATGAAAGCTGGGTCCACCTCTCCCATGGCTGCTGCTACTGCTTCTGATTGATTACTTTGCCAAGTGCAGAGAACCTAAGGAGTGGTGGCAGGAGGTGGCGTGGACAGGGGCGTCAACTGCGCGGAGGAGTACGGCGGTCTTCGTGGTGCGTACGGGTGGATCTGGCCCACGGATCTGGTGCAGGACAACTCGGTTGTGGACCCGTAGCGGGGACAGCCGTTGAAGAGGACGGGATTAGGGCCGGGGGGCTAGCTCACACACATTAACAGTGGCCAGATCTGTGCGGGTCGGCAGCGGGCTGGCCAGATCTGGACTTTTTGTGGGTCGGTTGATGGTGGTGAAGAAAGTAGAATGGAAGTTGGGTCATTGTGGGGAGAGGTGAAGTGATGAGAAGATAGTGGAATGGAAGTTGGGTCACGGTCGGTTGATTATTGAAGATGGTAGAGGAGAGGTGAAGAATGACTCACATTTGTTGGCAGCAAGGTGGTGAGGATGAGTAGGTGTTTATGGGTTTGGCAAAGAAGTGACGAGGATGAAGATGAGTACGGATAGAATGGAGTGAAAGATAAATGGGTAAAATTATATCAAATCCCTCAATTTGGGGGAACCGAGATTAGAAGATTTTAGAGGGTTTATAAAAATTTCATTTTTCATTCCCTCTTATTTTCCTCTCTCCCAAATAAGAATTTTTCAAGGACAAGCACCTCCCTTCCTTCATTTTTTCCTTCTATCATTTATTCCCAAACACACTCTAAAAGTACTAACTTACTTGGAGGAAGAATTTTCCTTCCACCAAGTGCATTCAAGAATTTTCCAAAGATACAGTAATGTTTATTTGTCTCTTTCTTTAATTTCATCCCTTTTTCTAATATTAATTTATCGCAATTGGCATGTGATCATATTTTAGCGAGTTTTGTTATATTTTTATAAAATATTTTTTAATAATTTTTTATTTAATAAAAATATTAAATAAAAAATTAAATATAATTAATATCTTAAAAATATAAAAAATATTTAATATTTTTTATTTAATAAATAAAAAAATGATTAAAAAATAAATTAATAACATTAATCATTTTTCTATTTCAGCAGATTTATGTTCAAGTTGCTTGGTTTCAACTGAAAGTGACTGACAGCGATGGCATTAAGTCAAGGAACCGACCTTAACAGAAAACCACGATACCAATAATCATAGACTGGGGATTGGAGACATTTTATTGGATATACTTAAAATCTAATCAGTGGTCGGTGGATCCACGTCATGCAATGTCCCCCATTTTACCCTATGCACATTTAAAAAAAAAAATTATCTCACTTTTTAAAAATATAGTTTTTCCATAAAATATTCACTTGCAGCCTTGCAGGATTATATATTAATGTATTATTAAAAATATTTTATTTATGATGTAATTGTCATTAATTAAGGACAAAGCCAGAATTTATAACTGGGAATGTCAAATATTACAATTTTTTATTTTGAAGACGCCAAATCACAAAATTATAAAAATTCTCAAAATTAAAAAATTATAAAGGAAAACTTTGACCTTGGAAGGACATGCCTACACCAGCCCCATTCGCTCTTCCCTTATATATTATAATCACATTCTTTTTAATAATGAGGTTATATATTATTAGACGATAGCAGTAAATTAAAATTAATCTCAAGCTGATTCCTATACATGATTAAGATACATACCAGTCTATTTCTTATGTAACAATTAAAGTGATATCATGTCGAAAAAATTGAAGTGATATAAAAATTATAAGAAAATGATGCACAATAACAAAAATCTTACGTCATGGTATGGTCACAAATAATGTCTTTATAAGTTTTTTAATTCTTATGTGAATGACTTGTTTTTTATTAGATCTAAAAAATAAATTAGTCTAATTGTATATAAGTTAATTTAAACACTACTTAACTATAATATTTAAAAAAAAATTGAGACAACAATATATATATATATATATGTCATGGTATCATTTAGCAAGTGTCATTTAACATTTATTAAAATTTTGCATTACTTTGATTTGTATATAAGATTTCATTTTTTTTTACAGTAAAGCCTATAAATTTGTGGTGAAAGAAGAACAAAAGAAAAGACAAGGTGAACAAAAATAAAGTTACGATTACTTTTTGTATTTTATAAAATGGGGTTCCTTTTTAGAAAATATGTATTGGTGAAGATAATACATGAAAAATACGTGTATATTTATGTCTCTACATTGTGATAGCGTGTAAGCTTGCAAGTTGATTGTGCCAAGTAATCCTAACAACGGATAAGAAATTTCTTCGAACAAATACTTTTAAAAAAATAAATAAATTTATTTGAACCAATATGTTTATGTATAGGAAGGGGAATATTACTTGCACATAGCTGTTCCGTCCTCTGTTTTGATGGATGACTTCTACGGTGGTTTGGACACGTCTTAGAGTCTCTAGGTAGGGTTGGTCATGATGGGTGGAAATACTTGTAAAATATTCTAACACTTGAAGTTATTATGTGTATAGAAAACAAAAAATAAAGAGAGTAAAGAGAATAAGAGAGAAGACAGAACCCCTTATAATATGTGAACAATGACTATCTATAATGTGGAGGGAGAGGTGTGCAGATACATGACTATGATTGAAGGAAAAACTTTTTATTAGATTCGCTTCAAGTATCCAAATCGTTAGGAGCTTCAAGTATCCAAATCGTTAGGAGATATTTTGATAATAAGGTATGATGGTTAAATCTGAGTCAGCTAAGTATCTAAAAATGTGGGACAGATTTTTCTTACAAGTGTTGAATCCATGACTATGAGTAAAAGGGGTGAAAGTTAGTTGAGTTGAGTTGAGTTGGGTTATTGATACGCCATGTGGTGTCCAGGAAATTAAGCTAGACTCGGTTATGGTTCATTGGGGTCGTGGATAAGGAATTGGACTAAGCTTAACTATTCTAGTATGGTCCAATAACATTTCCTCACATAATTATTGATGTCAATGAGGAATAAAAGGGTGAAAGAAATAAAGGAGAACAAAAAATGATTATAAATGATTGAATGTGAATGATGTAAATAAATTATTAGGTCAAATACCATATTCTTATCTATCTCTATATTATAAATAAAAGTAGTTTCTCTTGAAAGTAATAAAATCTGAATTGTATTATTCTTTTCTTGTGGTTACATTTCTTTTTTATATAATTATCATGTGTCCTTATTTAAGTTTTTTTTTTTTCACCTTTCCTCTCATATGTGTTTTAATTTCTTCTTAATTATTTTCTCAATCAAACAATATATTTTATATCTTAATTATCTTCAATCAAATTTTAAATTCCTTCATAACATTTTTTATTCCAAATTATGATAGAATTTTGTTTATTTATTTATTTATCATTTTTGTTTATTTATTACCTTAAAATAAAAAGTTAAAAACTTAAAGATTTCAAATGCCTAACATTATATATATATATATATATATAAAATATAATATAAAATATAATATAAAATATATTAAAAATTAAGTTTCTAAAATACATTATAAACACATTAAAAATTTTAAAAAATCTCATTCAATGCGCAGGCTACTAACTAGTATACGTATATCATCGTATACAACAAATGTGTATATGTGAACATGAAACTTTCAAATTATAACACTATGTTTATATTAAACTGTTGGGGTCTCTCCTTAAGAATAACTATATACAATTGTTATTATCAAATACACGTTTTAAATATGAACATATCTTAAAATAATTAAGCAATACAATAGCAAATACCATATTTAGTTGTAAAATAATGTAGAAATTAATACATTTATATTATAGTTTAAAATTGAGTATTAATAATTAAATATTGATTATAAATATATAATTGTCTATTAAAAGGCAATTATTTTTAAAAAGGGCAAAAAGAAGGCAGCGTCTGTTTGTGAAATATATTTGCATGCATTTGCGTTCAAAGTCCATAAAATATTTTGTGATTCACCATTAAAATATTTTGAGATGAACACAAAGCCAACCCTTTAGCTAAAGATCAGACATTCAGTCATAAGTCCGAAGATTATAATGACACCTCGTGTTCTTGAAAAAAAATATCGTGAAGCCCAAAGTCATTCCCGCCACATGAGATCACGGGGCAATAAACAAATATCAAAAGCCTGGGACCCACCCCATCGAAGACGTGTATGGGTAGGATTTCTCCCACCTTGTCTGACTCAGACCAATTTCGAGGAACCCGATGAACTTATCAACGGTCACTTTCTTCTCAACGGCTATTTAGATTATAGATAAAATCCAACGGTCTTCATATCTCTGGCGGTTGCCGCCCTACAGTGTGGATGGAAAATGTTTAATGCACTTTCCTTATACTCACATCACCATTTCCCATTAAAAAAAAAAGCTTAGATCACTTTATATTTGTGTTAGGCAACAGAATTAAAATATGGATATAAAAAAATGTGAGATTAACTAAAATTGAATAATAAAATATATATATAAGTGTCTTTAGTATTATTTCTGTTGGACCATTGGACTAAGACATAAGGTAACCGACCACAGCAATTGTTGGTAATTTAAGAGTAGTCATGATATTAGAAATTAAATATAGTAAAATAATTACATATATCATATAAAATTATAAAATATTTAAATCTTAAAGTTATCAATTTGAAGAAGATTTTATCTAACAATAACTTAAGTTGATAAAAAACAAATAAATGTTAAATAAAAAGAAAAAAAGAAAAAGAAAAAGAGCCGTTGGGCACTTGACCTTGCCATGTATAAATTAGGTGTACGAGCATGGATAGTCGCATGCTTAGAAAATAAAGGAAGACCCATATATCTTTTAAAAAGGCAGGGTCCCTGCTGATCAAAAACTTCATGTTATGTTTTATGATAATAGGTAGAGAGGGTTGTGCCGATGATCTGAATTTATGAGATTAAGTGTTCGTATTTTTGCTATCTAGTATATATAACTGGTCAAGTCCTCTCTTTAATGTTTAACAGTAAAGTATTATTTTTCTGTAATATTTGTGCTTACTAACTCACAACCCTGTAGAGTTTCACAGGCTACTGATCTGTTTGTTTTGAAGAAGATCATCGCCTGTTTTTGCTGATCTCTCTATATACAGTTTTTCTTTGTTTACTGTTTGATCCAAATATAGTCACTCTCAATCTCATACACACTTTCTGAGTTACTGTTCAATCTTCAATGGATGCTGTTTTTACACCTCAACACACAGCGGAACAATCAGTTGCTCTCAACAAGCAAATCAGAATCAAAACCCCGAAGAAAAACGGACGAGGTAATTTCAATTCTAATCCCTCTGAGAATCTTGACATATATGCAGGTCTCTTGAATCCTCCTCCACGTGCTATGTCTTTGTCCCACCCACTCTCAGCTTCAATCTTCAATCACCAGTATCGACAAAACCAGCAACCACCTTTGCTTCCTCTGCCCAATGTTTCTGCAATTCATCAACAGCCTCAACTTTCTCGAAGCCTTAGCAGCCATGGCCTATCTCTCCCACCATCGAGTCGAAAAAACAGAACTAGAGACATGTCTCTCACTCCCAAGAAATCAAGACCAACCAAGCGAGAGGAAGCAAAGAAGAGATCGGCAACACAATCCATATCGGAGTTTCTGATCGTGGCTTCTGATAATCGCTGGGGACCCGACCCGAAAGACCTTCCCAAGCATCTTCCTGTTGTTTTAACCTCAAAGGTGTTGGCAGGGAAGGGACTTGTTGGCACGGTTTCCGTGCAGAACATTGACATGTTTTCGGGGTCGGTTTTCAATCTGTCTCCACCACCCAGCAGCTTGCCGCTGCCAAAGTTTTCTCTCAGATCAAAACTCAATTGCAACGCAGAAGTTTCCGGTGTTGATGCCGGAGCAACCAACAATCTCCGCCGACTTCTACGCCTCCGTTGAAGTTGTTCTCGTCATTTCATGATCGTATATAACATGAATATGCTTGGTTGGGCCACGTTAATTACTATACAAGAATGTTATTACTCACGCCAATATTCTACACTTCTATTCTACATCTCACTTTTATTGAAAAAATAAGAGTGAGAAAGTCACTTTTTTTTCTCCTCATATCTCTCTTATTTTTTTCATAAAAGAAAAAAGGATTGTAGAACATAAGTGTAGAAAATGATATGTAAGTGTAACATTATAATATTAGTCTATGTAAATAAAAAAATCAGCGAGGGTAATTTGCTGATTGGGGTGACTGATCGATGAATGTCTTTTGTTTTTCTTTTCCAAGAGGGAGGGGGATTATAGGGGAAGGAAGTGTTTTTGTTTGTTGAATTTGTGTACCACCTATGTTTTTTTCGAATTGGGGTGCACAGAAATGATGTGTAGTTCTTTAGATATGGATTATATATCATCAGCTAGGTTATCAGTTACCATGAGCGATGTGTATTTTCTGCTTATATTATAACAACTTTAAAATTTGTGTTGGAAATTATGTGTAGTTCTTTAGATATGGATTAATTATGTATCATCAGCTAGGTTACCAGTTACCATGAGCTATGTGTATTTTCTGCTTATATTATAACAATTTTAAAATTTGTGTTGGTGATCAGAAATAGATTATGTATCATCAGCTAGGTTATCAGTTTACCATGAGCTATATGTATTTTCTGCTTATATTATAACGATTTTAAAATTTGTGTTGCTGATCCAGTCTAAAAAAAAAGTTGTGTTGGTTAATTTTCATCTGTCCTTCATACAAAGGAAAAAAAAAAAAAACTTCCAGAGCTTCATTTTTTTCGGCCACTGCTTAAATTCAGCGCTTCATTATAGAACAAGCACTACTTGGATCATCAGCTAAGTAGTTACTTCAGTTGGAAGAGTTACTTCAGTTCCAGCGGTTTTAGAAATTCAATAGCCAAGCAATAAAGAAACATGATGTGATGTGAGAAAAAACAGAAAAAAAAGAAGCAAAGGGAGATTTTTAAACGTAACATATATTTGCATTATACCAACTTTTTAAAAAAATGTTTTGGGTAAACTGCCATCAGATTCGTCTTTGAACACACGTTTCCTAATTGACGAGTTTATAAGAGCTTATGAGAGTATAAACTAGGAGTGTTTTTGGATCGATTTTGAGGTAAAAAATTATCTGATCTAAATAAGATAAATATCATCGGTTCGATTTAAATTGGATAAATTCTAATAATCAAATTTATCTAATCCAAATCATTTTTAATCGGTTTGAATTGAATTAAATGATTCATTTTTTGTCCAATAACATAATAAAAATATAATCTAAATAATAGTAATACACAACAACAATATAAGAGCTTATGAGAGTATATTTGCATTATACCAACTTTTAAAAAAATTGTTTTGGGTAAACTGCCATCAAATTCGTCTTTGAACACATGTTTCCTAATTGATGAGTTTATAAGAGCTTATGAGAGTATAAACTAGGAGTGTTCTTGGATCGATTTTGAGGTAAA
This sequence comes from Ormosia semicastrata, assembly GCA_029884595.1. NCBI lineage: Eukaryota > Viridiplantae > Streptophyta > Magnoliopsida > Fabales > Fabaceae > Ormosia > Ormosia semicastrata. Next base: position 5,292,616 of record JAQQTO010000046.1, on the reverse strand, counting down.
AAACTATCTGATCCAAATAAGGTAAGTATCATCGGTTCGATTTAAATTGGATAAATTCTAATAACCAAATTTATCCAATCTAAATCAATTTTAATCGGTTTGAATTGGATTGAATGATTCAGTTTTTGTCCAATAACATAATAAAAATGTAATCTAAATAAGAGTAATACACAACAACAATATAAGAGCTTATGAGAGTATATTTGCATTATACCAACTTTTAAAAAAATTGTTTTGGGTAAACTGCCATCAGATTCGTCTTTGAACACACGTTTCCTAATTGATGAGTTTATAAGAGCTTATGAGAGTATAAACTAGGAGTGTTCTTGGATCGGTTTTGAGGTAAAAAACTATCTGATCCAAATAAGGTAAGTATCATCGGTTCGATTTGAATTGGATAAATTCTAATAACCAAACGTATCCAATCCAAACCAATTATAATCGGTTTGAATTGGATTGAATGATTCGGTTTTTATTCAATAACATAATAAAAATGCAATCTAAATAAGAGTAATACACAACAACAATATAATTTAAATTCCAAACTTCAAATCATTCATAAAGTCATACAAACAAATAAAATTCAGCAATAATTTCAAAGTTTAGAATTCAAACTAATAAAATCAAAATGATTTTTAACAATTGTAATTCTTCCCGGAATTGAGTCAGCAATTGCAACATACTAATACAGTCAACAAGGTAGCAACTCAAAAGCTAATCAGAGTCAGCACCAGAATCCTCTTCATTTGGTTGTGGGATTGAGGCAAGTTCTAAAAAATGTATAAAATACAATAATCAATATGAATGACAAAATTATATAAAAATAGACAAGTGTAATAGAGTTTAATAAATAAAAGATAACATCAATAACAAAATTATCTAACTCAAGCCTTTCTAACTCCTCCACGAGCTCTTCAACATCCATTAACATTGGGGTGGAGTGGAACCAATTTTGTATACAAATTAAAGCTTCAACTGTCTTTGGAGTAAGAGAGCTCCTATAACAATTAAGTACTCTACCTCCAGTGCTGAATGCAGACTCTGAAGCAACTGTAGACACAGGCATGACCAATACATCCCTAACTATATGACCAAGAATAGGATATTTAGTGGAATTCACCTTCCACCAGTTCAATATGTCAAAGTTTGAGTTACTTGTCTTCTCCAAAGTCTCCATGAGATATAAATCCACTTCATTTTTATTCATACTCTCATTAAGATTCATGTCCTTCTTGAATTCCATAACAAATGAAATGTCATTAGGTGGTTCAAGATCAACTATTTCCACTTCATGAGAGGATTGTGCAGAATTTTCAGTTTGGCCTTGATTAAGGAAAAACCTATAGCTATCAAACATTTTGTATAATGTCTCATTTACCTTTTCACTCAAAAATTCAGCTTCATCCTTCTCAAAAAACTATTCTAAACTCCACTTAACAAAATGAAACTTGCTTCCAAGATCAAGTACCACAGCAATAATAATCATCATGTTCACATTTTTAATGTTCCCTCAATATTTATCATGCTTAACTTTTTTTTCAGCCATACTTGCAAGCAATGGATCATGACTACCAATCCATTTCTTAAATATAGTCATTATCACACAAAACTCATAGAAATATTGAGAAGAAGTCACAAAATTTGAACGCGACACCTTCTTAGTGACATCATAAAAATTTTTCAAGAACTTAACAAAATATTTTGCATTATCCCAATCATCATTATTTGGGATACCACCTTGCATCATCACAAATTCAGCATCTCTCTCTCCCAACCTCTTAAATCCCTTTTGAAACTTCAATGCACTTTCAAGCATAATGTAGGTGGAATTCCACCTAGTAGGAACATCCAATTGCACAGAACACTTTTCTTGTATCCTAGCTTCCTTGATACAAGTTCTAAACCTATCCATGCGACCATGAGATGCACAGACATACCTAACAGCATTCCTAATTTTGGTAATTGAAGAATGCATTTCCTTTAATTCATCATTGACCACAAGCATATGTTCTCCTTTTAATGGATGTGAATTTCAATCCTCCATTCTACTTTTCAAGTAAGAGATGGCAATGTCATTTGAACTAGCATTGTCAACCGTGATAGTGAAAACTCTACCAATTAACCAACCCTCCAAGCATTTCTCAATTTTTCTACCAATTGTTTCTCCTTTATGATTCTTGATTAAACAAAAGTTAAGAATCCTTTTATGCAATTTCCAATCTTTATCAATAAAATGCGCAGTAAGACAAAGATAATTCAGGTCTTGCACAGAAGTCCAACAATCAGTTGTTAGACAAACACTTTGATTTGATTGACAAAACATACTTTTCAGTTTATTTTTCTCATTCATGTAAAGATTCCAACAATCCCTAGCAATTGTAATCATTCCTAGAATTGACATTTTAGGTTGCACAACACTCATAAAATAATGGAATCCCTCTCCCTCAACAAACTTAAAAGGCAACTCATCCACAATTATCATCCTAGTTAGAGCTTGTCTACATGCATCAACATCAAAAGCAACACCAGCAAAAGCACTACCAGTGCCTTTCCCATCTTCTTTTTTCAATTGTTAGAGAGAAAGAGTTGTTTGAGTAGGATCAACCGTCTCTTTGGGAAACTTTTTACACTAACTCAACAAATAGTTTTTAAGATTGCTTGTACCATTCCTATGTGAATCACATGCATAGGTTGCCTCACACCATTTACATTTAGCTCTAGGATTAGTAGAATCATCTTTTGTAAAATGATCTCAAGTCCAAGATCTAGGCTTAGAGGGTTTTCTCTTACTTGCATATTCAACATCAGCATTAGCATCACTGGACCCTTATACAGTTTTCCTCTTCTTATTAACCTTGGAAACTTTGGAACCTTCCTCTTTGCTCAAGTTATTTTGCTCCTCACAGTTTGGTTCAGTTGTAGATTTCGTGGATTCAACATTTGCAACGATAATTTTTCTCACTACTTATAGTATTTTCAACCTACAAAATAAAGACAAAGATAATAGGTGAGGGCTTACAAAACAAAGACAAAGTGACATAGCAACACTAATCAATTCTACATGTGGGATGGTCACAGTGTGCTCATACATGAACACTAAATCATAAAAATCAAAGCCATAAAAATAGGGAGTAAGGGACTGCAATATTACCTCAGACATGGTGGTGAGCGGTGGTGGCGTGGTGGCCTTCAAGGCTCTTCAACAGTGCTCAGTGGTGGCGTTGGAAGACCACTGATTCTGTTGGTGACAAGAGCTTCCAAAACTGTAAACACACACACAAGGAGCACATTAAAAAATGAAATAGAATACAAAGGGATTATGGGTAAGCAACTTTATATACAAGTCAGAATGCAGTCATTATCAATACTTCAAATTTTTTATTTCTCAGTTAGTGAAAAGTTGAACATATACCTATCCAAAAAAAATAGAAAATAAAACAAGTGAACCATAAGGCAGCATGGTAATTCCAAGAATTAATCAGAAACAAAATCTCATCTTATAAGCTAGCTATTCTGCACTTGAAAGCCTACTTTCTTAACTCATTATCATTCCTTAAAGACAAATAAGTAACAAGACCCACCCTAACATTAACAGGTTCAACATGATAATGGGTTAATCTAAATTACCCTTTAACACTGCATGCATAAATGCCAGAACAAATGATTTTCGACTTAGCTGAACCAAAGAAAGAACCAAACAAACTACCATTGACATAGAATATTTGGCTGTGCTTGAGCATGCTTCAATCCATTGAAGTTATTAGGAATTTTTATTGCAATCAAACCATTATACAGAAAATTCCAACACATTAAATTAAATTTCAATTGCTCTTTATTGGTTCATGCAGGATAAGGACAATCCAATAACTATTACATTGACCAAATGAAAGAATCAATGATGCAAAAGTACTTTGTAGTTGTAAATGTTGTCAAGATCAAGATCCTACCTAGGGTTAGATGGGGGAGGCAAACATCTAAAACGTGAGATCGTAACACGGATTATAAGATCCTAGCTAAAATAGCGAACTTAAATTCAAAATACAAAATAACATTTATAAGCAAAAAATAAAATAAAAAATAAAACCCTTAAATCCATAATAGAAAATAGAATGCATCAATGTCTAAATCGAGGTCCAAGTCCTCTAACAAAACAAAGGTCATAACTCAGGTTAAAAGACATAAAACCAATGTCTAAAACAAGAAGATAACAGCACAGAACCAAAGAAAAATTGAGTAACGACATGAGCAGAACAAAAGTTCAACAACAAATTTATAGAAAAACACAAAACAGGCTAGAGCAGAGTGGCAAAGGCAGAACCAACACAGAACGGCCATTGCCCACCGGAGAACCACCAAAACACTGCAGCAACACAGGACAACCACCAAGAATCACCCCAGAACAACCACCAAGAACCAGTCGGAAATCATTTGTTCTGGCATTTATGCAGAGGTGATAAGGAAGAAAGGATACAATCCTCAAAGAAAGCCAAAAAAGAAAGGATACACACTCATACACGGTTAGGAAGGAAGCCAAAAAAGAAAAGGAAAAAGAGGGTAAGAAATGATACACATAAATTAATCACAATCCTCAAAGGGTTGGTGAGGTTCAACTTGTCGAACCTGGAGAGCTGAAATTCTTCACGAACCACCGGGATCGCGACGACTTTGGGTCGTGGCTGGGACGCAATGGCCTTGGGCCGGAGGCAAAGGGCGCGATGTCGCGGATTGGAAGCGGTAGGGAGTGAGAGAGGATGTTAGGATTGGAATTTGGCAGCGGCAAAATGTTAGGGACTTAGGGTTAGGGGATTTGGGGAAGGGGAAGTGAAGCCGAAGTGGGGGGTGGGCCTGGGGAGGGGGGAATAGGCCATTGGGCCAATGGGGGATAGGTTTATTAAGGGTATTTAAGTAATTTTAAGTGTAAAATCGATTTTGGATTTGTTTGAATCGATTTTAGAAAATTAAATCGAAAACTGAACCGAACCGATCGATTCTTCAAAAACTTCATCCAAATTAATCCAATCTATTTCAGTTTTTGTCAGTTTTCAATTTTTTTAGATTGGTTTTCAGTTTTTTTTTATTGGTTTGGATGTAAGCACCCCTAATATAGACAACTTAAATTGACGAGGACTGTTTTTGCTATAATTTGAATTGACAGTAGAAAGAATTTCAACGCAAAAGGTGCTAGTTTCATTCAATAAGAATGGCAAGGGGCAGGGACAATTGTAGGTATCAATTTAGGATCTCAATGTAAACTGCCATCAGATTCGTCTTTGAACACACGTTTCCTAATTGATGAGTTTATAAGAGCTTATAGGAGTATAAACAACTTAAATTGACGAGGACTGTCTTTGCTATAATTTGAATTGATGGTAGAAAGAATTTCAACGCAAAAGGTGCTAGTTTCATTCAATAAGAATGGCAAGGGGCAGGGACAATTGTAGGTATCAATTTAGGATCTCAATGTAAACTGCCATCAGATTCGTCTTTGAACACACGTTTCCTAATTGATGAGTTTATAAGAGCTTATAGGAGTATAAACAACTTAAATTGACGAGGACTGTCTTTGCTATAATTTGAATTGATGGTAGAAAGAATTTCAACGCAAAAGGTGCTAGTTTCATTCAATAGGAATGGCAAGGGGCAGGGATAATTAGAGGTATCAATTTAGCATCTCAACGGGGACAGATATCTAATAATTCAAAACAAAAAAATAAACTTAAATATTATATATAACACTATTTTTTTACAATTTAAAATTTTTACAAAATTTAAAGAATGTGACAAATAACATATCAAATTTAATTATATTTTGTAATAATTAATTTATATAAATAATAATTATTAGAATGGTATATATTTATTAAAAAAATCATTATAAAATAATAAGAAAATAGAATTTTTCATCTCATCTTAAAAGTGAAAGAAAAAATATTATATATATATATATATATATATGTGTGTGTGTGTGAGAAACACTAAATGAAAAAATATTAGGTGTGAAATATCCAACTCACACCCAATCACAAATAATCCCCCCTAATATCTATAGGTACAAATATTTTTATCATCCATATCATTCGACAATCAATGCGTATAGCCTGACGACGAGGAGAAGGAGGTGACTATGCGAAAGATTGTTAAATTTATAATTTTGTGATTACATTTTAGAGTAGACTGTCGGGATATTTTTTGTGATAAACATTGGAGGAGATAAAAGAGTATAAAAAAATTATATACATTTGACTTAAAAGTAATGTTAAGAATTCAAATCATACATTAGGAAAAAAGAAGAAGACGGAGGTGACTATGTCCATGATTTTTTTTTTTTAGCATTGTGAAGATTCACAAAGATATTCATTGTAACCTAATTTCAATAAATTGACATAAGTTATAATATTGTGCCTACTTATACATCACATGCTCATCTATCAATAAGTCAATCTATTGGGGTTATGATTGTTAAAATTTATAACAAGTTTTAGTCGTGGAGTATATTGTGTTGATATTTTTTGTGATTGACATAAAAGGAACATACAAAATTATTGAAAAGAAACTTAAAAATTATAGAGATGTAGACAAACAATTCAGAATTAAACCTATAATACAAAATAATGTTAAGATTTCTTAGCCCGACAAAATATATAAGTTGAGATAATAAATAATTAAATTTGACCAAAATACAATATGAGTTGGCCAACCTCGGTTAAAATTCTTGATTAACTAAGCTGGGCTGGCTATATCTTTCACTTGATGGGTCTGAAGCTGGCTCAAAAGGAGTGGATATGAGGTCCAGAAAAGAAAAATGCAAGGAGGGGATATAAATGAATTTGTGTACCACCTTTTTTTTTTGAATTGGGGTGCACATAAATGATCTATAGTTAAATTTTTGTATAAATTTAGTGTACTACATTTAGATATACTAAATTAGTAAATTATTAAGCATAACTAATACACTAGGATCTAGAGATTTGATCTTGCCTTCACCCATTTGTAACATATAAACAAAGCTCAACGTTGCATATCCCTCCCCCTGTGTAGCGTGTGTGTGAGTAATTTCCAGTGGAAATCTATAGGATTTCCCAGTTAAACTATCTACGGCAAATGAAATAGCGTACGACGACGCATATAATTCAACCTCGGGTAAGTATTGTGCACGAGGCCACAGAGATGGGCTCGAAGACTAAAAGGCACCAATAGGAGATAGGGGGTTTTACTTTCTTAGAGACGGGCCTTTCTTCTTGAAGTTCCGAGCTAAATAGTCATTCCTAATTCTCTGACTCGAGTCCATCACACATAAGTGGAGGAGGAACCCAATTCTGAAATAGAGAGTTATACACTGATAACATTCTTAGACTTTCGTTATCAAGTAAATTAGTGTTAGGGGCAGCCCCATGAAGTGAACTCTGCAATTCTTCACATTGTCTAGAATCAAAATTTCCTTGGCACTCACTGATCACTCTCTGCATTTGTTGTTGTTATTTTAACTTTAGTTATGATATTTCAAAAGTCTATATCCTACATTGCTTAGTCTTCAAAGTTTTAAAGAATTTATAAATCAATATGTGTTTTGGGCTTTGTAAGAAACAAATGAGGTGGTGAGCTCACGCGCACAAAAATGGGCACGAAGGCTCATGGCTAGGGCAAATCATCGATTTGCCCCACTGCACGTGATATCATGAGGCTCGAATTTTTTTGTAAAATATTTATTTAATTTTTAAGCTTACCAGAAAAATGAAATTTTTGAAGAAGTTAAAAATGACTTGGTCATATCAAACTTGGTCTTCTCAAACGGACAGATTTGTTTTAACGTTCTAATCAGTTTCAAAAGACAAATCCATTTTTTACAATAGTCATATTTTCTAACGTTATTATTCCAACGTCATTAATTTAACAAACTTAATGTTGCTTTCTGTTTTCTAAACAGCTATTTCTTACCTTCTTTAAATACTATTTTTTAACTGTGGTTTTTGATATATACTTTTTCCTCCTCCTGGGTTAACTGCATTTAAATTACTCTGCTGTTCTGCAACCTCAGTTCCTACCAGATGAGCCTGTTGAATCCTGGGGGATTCGCACACCCGTGCGATAAAATCCTTGAGGACAGTGTCTTCCTACACGCCTCAGGTTATTCCTTTGATCATGATTTACTACGTTGTCATCTAATCAAATATATAACATTCTCAAGGATTTTATACTATGGCTGACAACAATGCTGACAACCAGACTCCCGCTCCCAACAACGGTAACCAGGCTCCCACTCCTAACAACAGTGATGCTATTCTTTCGCCGACTCCAGCTCTAGTCACCTACGCAAAGCCATTTTCAGATATCTCGAAAATAGAGCTTTTTGGTGGCCAAAACTTCAAAAGGTGGCAAGAACATGTTCACACCATCCTCGACATGCACGGAGTCGCTTCTGCACTTACCAAACCCAGAACGCCATTAACAGCTAATCCAAAATTGATTCAGGATTGGACACATGCAAACAAGGTATGCCGTCACACAATTATTAGCACACTTTCTAACGATCTGTTCGATGTGTACTGTTCTTACAAGGATGCGAAGGAGATATGAGACTCCATGACCATAAAGTACACTGCTGAAGATGTCGGGAAGCAGAAATTTGTAATTGGCAACTACTACAGCTGGGAGATGACTGAGGACAAAGATATCAAAGTTTAGATCAATGAATACCATAAGCTGTTGGAGGATCTCAAGGCCGAAAACATCACCCTCCCGGATGAATTTGTTGTTGGACTCCTCATCGAGAAGCTGCCTCCATCGTGGAAGGACTACAAGCAACAGCTGAAGCACAAGCACAAGCAACTGTCACCCTCAGATCTGATCACGCATATTATCATTGAAGACACCAACCGAATAGAGTATCAGGCTGCAAGGGCGAAAGCTTTGGCTTCTCGAGCAAATCTGGTTCAAAATAAATCACCGAAAAAAAGGTATGACAATAACAAAAGGTCTTCTGATCACTTTCCTAGAGTTACTAATCCTACTTTCAAAAGGAAAGGTGCTTGCTATGTTTGTGGAAAGCCATGTCATCTTGCTCCTCAATGCAGGCATAGAGTGAGAAACGACAATCCTCCCAAGCCAAAGGCAAATTTGACGGAAGAAGATGATATTGCGGCTGTGATCATTTCTCAAATTAACATTGTGACTAGTGTGAACAAATGGGTGGTAGACTCTGGTGCTACCAGGCATATTTATGCGAACAAAGATGCTTTTACCTCCTACACTTCTGTAGGGGATATTGAAGAACTTGTGTATCTTGGAGATTCTCGAACTGCTGCAGTTTCGGGAAAAGGGAAAGTTCTTCTAAAGCTCACATTTGGGAAGACCTTGGCTTTGAATAATGTACTCCATGTGCCTAATATTAGGGCCAATTTGATTTCTGTATCACTATTGGGAAAAGCTGGGATTAAAGTGTCATTCGAATCTGACAAGATATTAATGACAAAAAATAATGTCTTTGTAGGAAATGGCTATAGTGATCAAGGACTTTTTGTACTCAGTATTTCTGAAATTATTAATAAAATTGCATATTCTTCTGCTTACTTGATTGATTCCGTTGATATGTGGCATGCTAGATTAGGACATGTTAATATTTCTTATATTAAGAAAATGTGATGTCTTGGTTTAATTTCTGCGACTAGTTATGTATGCTTAAATAAATGTGATATTTGTATTGAATCTAAGTTAACTAAAAAATCTTGTCTTTCAGTACAACAACGTGAATCTGAATTACTTAGTTTAATTCATACCGATCTAGGAGATTTAAAAAATACAATGACTAGAGGTGGTAAAAAATATTATGGGACCTTTATAGATGATTTTTCTAGATACACTAAGGTTTATTTAATTAAAAATAAAGATGAAGCTTTTAAAATGTTTGTTTCCTATAAGGTAGAAGTAGAAAATCAATTAAATAAGAAAATTAAAAGGGTTAGATCCGATAGGGGTGGTGAATATATCTTATTTAATGAATTTTGTGAAAAAGAAAGCATAATACATGAAGTAACTCCCCCTTATTTACCTGAATCTAATGGTGTAGCTGAAAGAAAAAATAGAACTTTAAAAGAAATGATGAATGCAATACTAGTTAGTTCCTCAACACCCGATAACCTTTGGGGAGAAGCCTTATTAACTGCATATTTTTTACAAAATAGGATACTTCAGAAGAAAACTAGTAAAACACCTTATGAATTATAGAAAGGTTATATGCCTAATTTAAAATATTTAAAAATGTGGGGGTGTCTAGCTAAGGTAATGCTTCCTGATTCTAAGAAAAGAAAAATAGGAACCAAAACTTCTGATTGTATGTTTATTGGTTACGCTGAACGTAGTGCTGCTTATAGGTTCCTTGTTTTGCGAAGCGATGTGCTTGATCATAATACAATAATGGAAACTAAAAATGTTGAATTTTTAGAACATATATTTCCTTTGAAATTTGGAAATAAACAATCTTTAGAAAATATTTCTTTAGAAAATATTTCTTTAGAAAATATTTCTTCAGGAATTTATTGTGAAAACTCATATGAGGATTTGAGAAGGAGTAAAAGACAAAGAAAAGTGTCATCTTTTGGAAATGATTTTTATACTTATCGCGTTGAAAATGATTCTTTGTCATTTTTTGAAGCTATTTTATCTTCTGATGCTTAATTTTGGAAAGAGGCTATTAAAACTAAAATTGATTCTATTTCAAAATGCAACACTTGGACTTTAGTTTACTTACCTCCTGGAACAAAACCTAATAGTTGTAAATGGATTTTTAAAAGAAAATATAATCTTGATTGTTCGATTGAAAAATACAAAGCTAGATTAGTGGCAAAATGTTTTACTCAAAAATAAAATATTGATTATTTTGATACCTTTACTCCTGTGACCAGAATTTCTTCGATTCGGATTTTGATAGCCTTGGCTTCAATTTACAAACTTGTTATTTACCAAATGGATATTAAAACTGCTTTCTTAAATGGTGATTTAGAAGAAGAAATTTATATGACACAACCTGAAGGATGTGTAATTCGTGGTCAAGAAAATAAAGTTTGTAAACTTCTCAAATCCTTATATGGTTTGAAACAAGCACCAAAACAATGACATGAAAAATTTAATCAAATATTGATTGATGATGGTTTTACTTCTATTGAAGTTGATAAATGTGTTTACACTAAATTAATGAATGGTGAATGTGTAATCATATGTTTATATGTGGATGACATGCTTATCTTTGGTACTTGTAATGATATTGTGATAAGAACAAAATCTTTTCTCATATCTAAGTTTGATATGAAAGATATGGGTGAAGCAAGTGTAATACTAGGAGTCAATATCATAAGGAAGGGTGATAATATAACATTATCCCAAGAACATTATGTAGAGAGACTTCTTAGAAAGTTTGGTTATTATGACTCGAAACTAATGAGTACCACTTATGATTCTAACTCTCAATTAAAAAAGAATAGATGTGATTTTGTTGCTCAATCTGAGTATGTCCAAATTATTGGAATTTTATTACATTTGATTAATTTTTCGAGACCAGACATAGCATATGTTGTGGGGAGATTGAGTCGTTATACTTAAAGTCCAAATCAGGATCACTGGGGTGCACTTGTCAGACTTATGAGATATTTGAGAGGTACCATGAACTATGGTATAGTGTATAGTGGATTTCCCGCTGTATTAGAAGGATATAGTGATGCTAACTGGATCTCAGATTCAGATGAGATAAAATGCACTAGTGGTTATGTATTCACACTTGGTGGTGGAGCGGTTACTTGGAGATCAACCAAACAAACTATAATTGCAAGATCCACTATGGAGTCAGAGTTTGTAGCTCTGGAGTTGGCTGGTAGTGAGGCTGAGTGGTTAAAAAACTTCTTGGCAAATATTCCTTTAGGAATAAAACCAACACTGTCAGTGTCAATGCATTGTGATTGTCAAGCGGTAATAACCATTGCAAAGAATAAGACCTTCAATGGTAAAAACAGACATATACAATTGAGGCATAATGTGGTAAAGCAGCTGCTAAGAGATAGAACAATATCAATTGATTATGTGAAGTCAGAAGTGAACTTGGCCGATCCTCTGACAAAGCCTCTTGGGAGGAAACCAATATATGAAACATCGAGGGGAATGAGACTTAAGCCAATTTGAAATTAACAGTGATGGTAACCCAACCTTTGTGATTGAAGATCTCATGAAGAAGGTTCATATGGGTAAAAACAAGTCACTTGTTAGTTCTGCTAGCACTAATAACTTTGTCCCTTCCTATGGTGTGAGATGTGCTAGACTGCATTATTGAGAGGATAAGATTAAAAGCTTTTAATAATTATCATATTCCTTATGAGTGGTGTATGATTTGTAGCATACACTTGATGAAATCACCTATATGAGTGTCAAGTGGGGCTGCTTGTATGAGATTATGGCATATCTATAGAACACTCATGAATTACCAGGCGCGCGCATGGCCTATTAGCGCAACACAACGACAACAGCAAGAATAATGGGGTTGTAGTGTGACTGGTAGACCTCTAATGTACACAAAGTGTTTTTGGTTCATAGAAGTTTACTTCACTAACTTACTGTATGTTATGTCTCATCCGTCTAGGTCTGGTTCATAGTCCAAAAGACACCAGATTCGATACATTTACACCCATGGTCTTAACCGAGGAAAAATCTTGTTTTAAATTTTTCTTAAATATTTCTTTAAACTTTTGAAATATGTGAGGGATTGTTGTTGTTTTAGCTTTAGTTATGATATTTCAAAAGTCCATGTCCCACATTGCTTAGTCTTCAAAGTTTTAAAGAGTTTATAAATTAATATGTGTTTCGGACTTTGTAAGAAACAAATGAGGTGGTGGGCTCGCGCGCACAAAAATGGGCACGAAGGCTCATGGCTAGTGCAAATCATCGATTTGCCCCCCTGCGCGTGATATCATGAAGCTCGAATCTTTTTATAAAATATTTATTTAATTTTTGAGCTTACGAGGAAAATGAAGTTTTTGAAGAAGTCAAAACTGACTTGGTCATATCAGACTTGGTCTTCTCAAACGGGTAGATTTGTTTTAACGTTCTAATCAGTTTCAACAGACAAATCCATTTTTTACAACAGTCATATTTTCTAACGTTATTATTCCAATGTCATTAATTTAACAAACTTAACGTTGCTTTCTATTTTCTAAGCAGCTCTTTCTTACATTCTTTAAATACTATTTTCTGACTGTGATTTTTGATATATACTTTTTCCTCCTCCTAGGTTAACTACATTTAAATTACTCTGCTGTTCTGCAACCTCGATTCTTACCAGGACGAGCCTGTTGAATCCTGGGAGATTCGTACACTCGTGCGATAAAATCCTTGAGGACAGTGTCTTCCTATACATCTCAGGCTATTCCTTTGATCGTGATTTACTACGTTGTCATCTAATCAAATATATAACATTTGTGACACATCGTAATGGATGATCGTTTCCATTAGTATCTTGAACGAAGGAATCTGAAGTTACTACACTTCTGGAAGTAGAGCCCAATTAATCTTCTAGTTTGGATTTTTCAGGTTCACTGTGTTTTCTCAATGAAAATCAAATTTTTATGACAGTTCCTGTTTCAACAAACAGTCTAGTAGGATGTAAACATGGGTGCCCACGCACAATAATAAATGAAAATAACCAATTTCTCATGTTACTGACCATGATCATGACTAGATGGAGAGGTGCTCCTTTTCCTCTTGTTGTTTCTATGGGTACTGTTAGAGCAGCAAGGTTTCAGTGAAAAGATTAGTTGGTCATGTTCCTCTGTAATATCACTTATCTCTAGTTGTTCATTCTCATAGTCACCTTCCTTTTGCACACAGCCACTGCTTTTCTCTAGTTCAATGAGCTTGAACTCTTTAGCATCACTGACATGGAACGTTGTTCCTTCCTTTTCCTTCCTCTCATTCCTTTTCTCATTCTTCTCCCTCCTTTTCTCTTACTTCCTATTTTTCTTAGCCTTCTCACTCTCATTTTGGAGCTTTAGATCACCAAAATGACATTTTCAAATAGAGGATAAAGAATGCCAAAGAAGCAAACAAGCTATACAACCATGTGGTTTCGCCCAAATAAGATCTAAGCATTCACACCTTTTGCTAGTTAAAAGCAAAAGTTTCAACAATTGTAAGAACTATTTATTTTATCTCTTAAAAACCTTGGACAAAACATCTTGCTTATTTAGAAGGGTTTGCATCATCATGAAAAGATTTATATGTTCAAGTTCTAGAATCAAGAAGTATTCTTATCGAATTTTTTTTATTATTTGTTTATATAAAAAGCCGTAAATGATTTACCAATATTAGTTTACGAATAAGGAAGAGCATATTTCAACTCGTCGTAAGCATTAATAAAAAGGTTTGTTACAATTTCTAAACCAAAGATTATGCATGATTACTGCCATGGCAAAGTAATTTCTAAGATACATGCACGCAGAAGGCACAATTCATCAAGACACTGGTTAATCATTATAGGGTACGGTCATAAGGTCGATCTAGGAATAGAGACCTTGAATTTATTTACAAATTTCAAGACATGCAGTTGAGCACAAACGCAAAAACGAAACTGTTCATCAAACCTTAATCAATTCGATCAAGTAGGGCTGCACAACCCAACTTAATGACTCAAAAATTCGACCAATCCGACCTGACTCAATATAAAATATCCGAATTGATTCAGGTCATCAGATCAGTTCGAGTCAAACTCGATCAACCCATTCACTTATTGATTTGGGTAACGGGTTTAGTAAGTCGACTCTATGAACCGACCATCCGATTGAAAACAACATCGTTTTATAGGGCTCTTACCCCTTATCACCTTCGTTTCCTTTTCTTTCTGACTGAAACTCTTTCTCTCTCTCTCTCTCTCTCATTTTTCTCAATTCCCAAATTTCTCCCCTAACCCTAAGCGCTGTTGTTCCTCAATCTCACTCTCTCAGCTCTCTCTCTATCACTCGTTGCTTTACTCTTCCTCTCTTCCTGGCACAACCACCACTGGTGTCTCGGTCGTGACCAGACCACCGTTACTACTCATGCTCTGCTCTCAATCTCAGCCCTCTCTCACTCTCCCTCTGTCCTCTCGTTTTGTCCCAGGCCCAGCCACCATCGTCGCTAGTGACGCGAGATCTGAACAGATTTGAGCAGATCTCCGACGAGCAAATCTGAACAGATCTGCTGGTGTAGTGGTGCACGAAGGTAAATAGATTTGAATGGCACCTCCCACCAGCTTGTCCTTTGCTCTGGTGGCTTCGTGCGGATGGAGGGGAGAGACAGAGGACGACAACGCGTGACATGGTGGCTCGTAGATCTAGCGGTGTTGCTTGCGATGGAAGACGACGACAAATGGGAGTTGGTTTGTGCAGATGTAGGTCGAAGAACGACAGTTCCAACGCGGTATGGTGGCTCTCGATTTGGCGGTTCTGGACAGAGGTGGTCCTTGGGTGTGACTGAGATAGCTGACCTCCAGCAAAGGATGACGACAGAAGGTGATGGTTTTGGTTCGGGTGTGGCGGCGGTTTGGGTTGTGAGAAGTGGTGATTCTTAAGACATTTCTTCCCAACCCGATGACCTAACCCGTCTATAGGTCGGGTTGGTTTGGTTCGGTTACCTAAATATTTTTTTCCAAATCCGACCTGACCCGACTAGAACTCAACTAATTAGTTTAGATTTTTTTATCCCTAAACCCGAATCAATTCGACCCGTGTGCAACCCTACGGTCATGACTTCGCTACATGACTCGTTCTTCATATACCCTAGAGGCGAGAAAGGAAAGCATCGAGACATCTTCGATTATTGCAAAAGAATTGTTTGAAACTAGGCCTGGTAATAAAATTTATTAATTTTTAATCTATCCAATCTATTAATATTAAAATTAATCTTGTTCATTCAATAAAAATAATATATTTTATTAAATTGAAACTAATAGATTAATTTAATTATAAATAGTTAGTAATCTAATCAAAACATGTATTAGATATCCAATTAAAAATCAATCTAATGGATTCCATTGTTTTAGACATCGATTTTTTTTTTAACACAAGATAGACTTTTTTAAAGTGAAAAAAAAATTTAGAAACTATTTTAGAGAGAGAATAAATTTTTTTAGAGAGAAAATAAATTTATATATATATATATTTAAATGAGTAAGTTGAATATCTATTTATTCAATTCATTAAAATAAGTTAATAAATGAATTGAATATTCATTCATTAAATTAGATTATGAATAAATTGAATAATATTAAATATTTTATAATAAATTTTAAATAAATTAATAGTTTATTTTAAATTAATCTATAATTGAATTTAAAATTAAATCAATCTATTCATTTGCCACTCGTATGGTATCTCTCAGATCGCAAAATCGATGAACTAGGAGAGCAAATCTGATGATTTGCAATAGATTTTCTCATTTTCAAGAAACGACGAGGCAATATTTCAAAAAACAAGAAAACCTAGCGTTAGGATTTTGCAAGTGCCAGCTCCAAAGCGCTGAATACGTAGAAAAATACGAGGCATAATGTTATATTTATAGTCGTAGGATACCCGTATTACCCTCATCGACCTAATTTTTGTTTAATGGCCCACACTAATTACACAACTTAATAAATTTAAGAATTTAAAAATTAAAAATAACAGCCAAGGTCCAAGTTGAGTTGGGCTTGGGTCAAGAACTAAAAAATAAAAAATAAAAAAAGAAAAAAAATCAAAACCCTAAGACCTAAACCCCGAAGTATATTCTGGTTGTCAAACGCGAAGGAAGGCTCATTTCACTGACTAGTAGTGATATTCAGGTGTGCTGTGTGCGGTTGCAGTTGGGTAGATTAAGGAGCGAGTATGAGAGGGGTTAATAATCGAAATGGAGTGATATTTCTAGGCAGAGTCTTTAGAAGCAACTCCACCACCGTCTCCGGCGCCGTTGCTGGTGGCGCCACCCTTCACCGACTACCTCGCGTGGCTCCCTCGAGTTCTAGCCCTCAATGGCTATCACAGAAGTTTGTTGATCGCTTGGGCCTATCTCGCATTGTTGCTGGGTTTAGCTACAGTTCTGCTGCTGCCACCTCTCTGGCTCAAGATGTCCAGGCCAAGGGTTTCAAGCCCAACGACGTCGTTCTCTTTCAGTACGAGGCTTGCCCATTCTGCAACAAGGTTAGAGGTGAATTCCATTTCCATTTTGCTCTGCAGATTGATACATTCCCAACGCTAATTAAGCTCTTATGATTGCTCTAAGTTCAGCGGATTCTAGTGTCTTGGGTCTCCATGGGGAAAGTTTGGCCATGATCCTATGTATTCTTTCTAATATTTTTATCAATGAAAATGCATTAAGTAAGAGACCAGTTGTCAGATTCCATTTGAGCCTTTGTATTTTCGTCTGTAAAAGTGAATGGAGTTTCATACATGAAGATTGAATTTTAATTCTTGCATTTGTTTTCCCAGCATTCCTGGATTATTATGATATTCCATACAAAGTGGTGGAAGTAAATCCGATTAACAAGAAGGAGATCAAATGGTCTGATTACAAGAAGGTGCCTATAGTGACTGTTGATGGCGAACAAATGGTTGATTCTTCAGGTTCATTATACTGTTTGTCATAATACTAACATTATAAATTCCTCATCTGATTTTTAGTGGACGTGTTTGGAAACTCACCCCTTTTTCTGGCAGACATAATTGATAAGTTACTCAAAAGGAAGCATCCAGATTATGACCTTAATGCAGATGAAGAGAAGAAGTGGCGTGAGTATGTCGGTTATTATCCTTTTCTAATTAATTCTGCCTTTTTCTGATTTATATCCATTTCTTCTAGTTTTTTGGGCTACTTGGTTGCTTAGCTCTAGTTCTCTTACTTCGTTAAGATGGTTGTACCACTGCTGCCATTATTTGGAGTCCTGTTTTCCTAAAACTGTTGATTGTCCTTTTTTGTAATATTTGTTGCAAGATTAAGCATAGCTTTAACATTTGACTTATCGTATGAACATTATGCTGTGAATTGTGATATAGGTGGGTGGATAATTGCTTGGTGCATGTTTTGTCACCAAACATATATCGAACTGCTTCTGAGGCTCTTGAGTCATTTGAATATATCACCACTCAAGGTAAGATTTCAAGTCGACTTTGTAAACTGTCATTTTATTTTCTTACCTTCAGAAAACAAGAAGATTATTTATTTAATACATATAAGAACAAATAATGCTGTATTGTTAACTGAAGGGTTGCAGCGAACAAGTGAACTTCAAGCAGATTCTATATTTTAAAATTATTAAAGTTTTTGGACTGATATTATACAATTTTGTAACTCTTTGAAGCATATTTCATTTTCACAAACATTAGACGTCTATTAAACATATTTCATTTTGTCCTAATTTCATATTGCTTGAAATTGGTGTTTTTCTCTATCATTTTCCAAACATAAAGAGAATTCATTTATTAGATCTAATTATTGTTCATTACATTCAGTTACGTCATTCAAATTTGTAATTATTCTGTAGTGACCCTAAAATCTGCATAATGGGAATTGTCCCCGTTGATGCGTGACACTAAACAGACCTCATGATTCATCGAAATGTTTTGCTTGGATCAAATTTAAGTAAGCCCTGTACGACTGTACCACGTCTGTAAAAGTTATATATCTTGAAAACACACCAAAAGAGGGAGAGAAGAAGTTTTCTTTCAACTTATTACAGAATAATATGTGCATCACTTTCTGTTCCTGCTTTTCCTAATCAGTTTAAGAATTATATTAGTTGTGTGCCTTCTGTGAAGCAATATCTATTAAGAAGGTCTTGTTGTATCCATCCGTTACAAGCATGATCGCATTTGTGCATTCCTCTTCACATCTGCCACTTTTTTTTTTCTTTTTTTCTCTGCTTTTTACCCTGAAGTCCAGAATGTTATGGACTTACGGTGCGCAAATAATTTTGTAAGTTTCCCTCTAAACATGCAGGCAATTTCAGTTTATATGAGAGGTTAGTGGCAAAGTATGGTGGGGCTGCAGCTATGTATTTTGTGTCGAAGAAATTGAAGAAGAAACACAAAATCACTGATGAGCGTGCAGCATTGTATGGAGCTGTCGAGCAATGGGTTGATGCTTTGAAGGGCCGAAAATTTCTTGGTGTGTTCAACTAGTATGATTTTCATGTGATACAAAATATGTTAGGTATGTTACCATGAGGACTCATAAATGCTTATATTTTTAATTTTGGCAGGTGGATTGGATCCTAATTTAGCAGATCTTGCTGTCTTTGGTGTTCTAAGACCCATCCGCCACCTCAAGTCAGGTAGAGATATGATAGAGCACACACGGATTGGGAAATGGTTTTCTGAGATGGAACGCGCAGTAGGACAGTCTTCCAGGGTCAATGGGCATAGTTAGAAAAACTATAGTGAGTTTCAACCTATTAATTGATGAGGGAATGCTATATGGGGAAATGAAATAAGTTTGCATCTACCAAGTTTGGTGAGTCATAGTAAATATAGTAAACACAACATTTACTAATTCGAAATTACCAAGTTTCGAAATTTCATATAGGTTATGTTTGGATGAAGCATTTCAAGTTTTCAAAGAATTTGAAATTATAAGAAATAAAATTGCCGCCATTAAATTGCTTTCATTTGCAAATTTGTTGTTTGGATGCTTTTCTATCTTACAAAATTTGTTATCTTGTAATTTTAAATGATTATTCAAAGAGAAAGATTGAATAAGGCTCCTTTGAGTTCATATCTGTTTACCTTAGTCGTGGATGTGCTTATTGTGCATATCCGAGAGCAAGTGTTATAATGTATGTTTTTTGCAGATGATATAGTCTTAGTTGGAGAGTCGAGAGAGAAAATAAATGGGAAACTAGAACTATGGAGACGAGCTTTGGAAGAACATGACTTTCATCTAAGCAGGAGTAAGACTGAGTATATAGAATGTAAGTTCAATAAGAAGCGTGCTAATGGTAGCTTAGCGGTGAAAATTGGAGATCATACCATACCACAAGTTACACGGTTTAGGTATATTGGATCTATCATACAAAATGACGGAGAGATAGAGAGAGATGTAAATTATAAGGATCTAAGTTGGATGAATGAAATGAAGGAGTGCTTCAGGAGTTATTTGTGATAGAAAAGTGTCTCTCAAGTTTAAGGGTAAATTTTATCGCACAACTATAAGGCCTTCGATATTATATGGTACTGAATGTTAGACAATAAAAAGTCAACAAGAGTATAAGATCAGTGTCACAGAGATGAGGATGTTGCGATGGATATGTGACCATACAAGACAAGATAAGATTATGAATGAATGTATTAGAGAGAAAGTAGGGGTAGCACCAATTGTGAAAAAGATGAGAGAATTTTGCCTTAAGTGGTTTAGACATGTAAAGAGAAGACCCTTAGCAGTCTTTGTAAAGAGAGTAGACCAAATGAAGGATAGTCCAATAACTAGAGGTAAAGGGAGATCAAGAAAGACTATAAATGAAACGATTAAAAAAGATTTAGATTTGAATGACATTTCTGAATATTTGATTTATGATAGAGTACAATAGCGTCATTTGATTTATGTAACCGCCTCCACCTAGTGAAAAAAAACTTAGTTGTTGTTGTTGTATTCAAATATAAATATTGAAATTCCATATTAGTCACAACCCAGAGTCTTGAGCCCACAGCCACCATCGCCTCCAACTAAGGCTTCTTTGCAAGGTTCTGATGGTAATTTTACTAGTAGCAACCTTCTCTTCCATCGCCCATGTCCATTAACAACTTGCATATCTGTTTCATAATTTCATTCAAATCCAATTTTCTTTCAGTCAAGATCATTCACAAAGCCCTCAAAAATTTTCTTTTTATTTTTTGACTTATTTCTTCACGTACAAGCTCGTAGATCTCTCGATCCTCTTCAAGCACCTCAATCATCCACTCTGTCAACAGATCTGTTCTCAAATCGATGATATCATATACCCATTTTCTATCAATAATATTCTGAGCGATAGCGAAAGGTGTATGAAGGAGATGAAGTTGACAGAAGAAGGTAAAGCTGCTAGTGATATTGTTGGAATGTGTGTGAAGGTGAAATCGCTGGAATGGGTATGGAGGTGAAGTCGCAAAAAATGGTGCCTGAAGAGAAAAGAGACACGAGCCGAGGATTTCAAGAATTCCCCATACAAAGGTTTTATTTTAAATTCTTCATTTTGACTTAAAAAAAATACTTGATGGAAATCATCTGAAATTTTCAAATTTCTTTTATAAAATATCCAAACAAGTCATTTCATCAAAAAAATATTTTAAATTCTTTTATAAAATATCTAAATAAGTAATTTCATCAGAAAGTATAGTAAAGGTAGTAAATATAAGGGAACACATTGAAAAAAATACTAAATTTCGAATTGAAACTTAACGCAACATATAAGAATTACATGTAATAATTAAGATAGTGTTGTTGGTTTATTATTTTATAATAATAAAACTTTACAACAAAATTATTTGTTTTGAAAAATTAATTATAAAATAAAATTTTTTATATTACTATCTCATTTAAATTGTATATATTATCAGCATATTTAGTTTTGATTATATTTGAGGGGGAAAATAGTTATTTTGTTTTTAAAAAGCTCTCTCAAAAAACTTTAACAAGTTGTTTTAAACACAAAATAAGTTAATCTAAATATATACTAAGTGTCAATTGGTATTATTAACGCGTGTTAGTTTAAGTTGAAGAGTCTCAAGTCTTTTAAGTATGTAGTCTTAGATTCGATTCTAAGATTCATGTGTATGAAAATAATATTATTAGAAGAAATTTTCGCTTAGGTGTTTGATAGCATTTTGGGAGATTAATTTTTTACCTATCAAGTGGGGTATACTATGGGAAACAAAAAAAAAAAGACATACACTATGTGTGGTAATTATTATTTTTATTTTTGTAATTATACATTATAGCAAAATGATTACTTTTAAAAATTAATTTTGTAATTCTTGAACTATAACTCAAGTGATATCAAGTTTCTTAAAAAAAAAACTTAGTCAATTATTTTTTCTCAAAAAAAAAAGAAGAAGCTTTGTGATAGAATAATCACTTTTCCTTACAAAAAGCTATTTTGTTTTTTAAAAGCTCTCTCAAAAAACTTTAACAAGTTGTTTTAAATACAAAATTAGCTAATCTAAATATACATCAAGTGTCAATTGGCATTATCAACGTGTGTTAGTCTAAGTTGAAGGGTCTCGGATCCCTTAAACATATGGTCCTGGGTTCGATCCCAAGATTCATGTGCATAAAAAAAATACTATTAGAAGAGGTCTTCGCTTAAGTGCTTGACAGTATTCCGAGAGATTAGTTTCTTACCTATCGGGTAGGGTATGCTCTGGGAAATAATAAAAAAAAAGACATACACTATGTGTGGTAATTATTATTTTTATTTTTGTAATTATACATTATAGCAAAATGATTACTTTTAAAAATTAATTTTGTAATTCTTGAACTATAACTCAAGTGATATCAAGTTTCTTAAAAAAAAACTATTTAGTCAATTATTTTTTTCTAAAAAAAAAAGCTTTGTGATATAATAATCATTTTTCCTTACGTAATTATCACATTTAAAATAAGTTTGAATAATAATAATAATAAATTTAAAATAAATAACCACTCCGAAAATTGCAATGAAGTAATTGCTTCTTAAAAAATAAGAAGGGATTAACTTACACCGGTATAAGACTTGATATATTTACACAACTTAATAACTTCTTAAAAAATATAATTTTTATCGATCCAATCGTTAAATTATAACTATCCAACACCTTTAACATTTGTATCAAATCTTGAAAAAATTAAACATAAAAAAGAATATAATCAAGTGGTTCTTATTTTCATATATTTTAAAAGTATATACTACGTTAATCTTGACTTATGTCAATGAAGTATTAAACAAAATATTAATGTAAAATTTTATAGATATAATTTATATGATTGAAACTTTTAATCCAATAGTAAATTTTGTAAGAAAACTATTCAATAAAAAGTTATTCAATGGTGTAAGAGTGATTTTGATCGATCTAACTGTTAAATTATAACTATCCAATACCTTGATCATTTGACAAATCTTGAAAAAATTAAACATAAAAAAGAATGTTATCAAGTGGTTCTTATTTTCATATATTTTAAAAATATATATATTACGTTAATATTGACGTATGTCAATGAAATATTAAACAATTTTAGATTAATGTAAAATTTTATAGATATGATTTATATGATAGGAACTTTCAATCTAATGATAGATTTTATGAAAAAATTATTCAATAAAAAGTTATTTATCGGTGTAAGAGTGATTTTGATTTACATCGGTATAAATTGATTCTTCCCCTCTTTACATTGTTATTCAATCATATTTTACTATATCATATAAATATTTGACAATTATAATAACTATTTTAAAAATCACATATGTATAATATACAATTAGTTAATGTTGTAATTTTTTTTACACAAATAATGCATAAAAATTAAACTCTAACTTTTATAATATTATCACCATATTTAAATTATGATTGTTTTGTTTAAAATTATTATTATTATTCAGTGAACTGAATCGAGAAAATGAAACAGGTCTTATAAGCTAGTTAAATTGAATCAAATTGCAATTTAGCTTGGATTTCTGTAATGTATGGTTTGAAAAGGAGTTTTAGGGGTAAAACAAGCTATATGAACCAAACTAAATCACATCACATAATATATACATATATATTTCTTATAAGATATTTTTATATGCAATAAAAACATTAAATATTTTATTTACTTACAACATTAATTTTTACAAAATATATTTAATTTACATAAAAATGTCCATTTTCAACACTAAGTGCATTTAATTAATTTAATACTTTTAACCGTACTAATAATATTTGAGATTAAAGTAATCACGGAGTATAAAATTAAAAGGGATAAAATTGTTTTTTTTAATTAAATAAAATGGGACATTCTTTGACAAGATAAATCTAGAAGCATATTTTGTCCCCAAAGTTAAAATAACAAAATTGAGCAAATTGTTATTCTTTCTTTATTTATTCTTTATCATCTTTCACTTAATCACTAATATTCCCTTGTCTCTCCAAAACGACATTGCGCAACTCCAAAGACGTGTTTGTTACGCCAATATGTCAACTTCCAAATGTGACTGAAAATAAGCCAATTCAGGCTTAACTTAAGCTCAATTTAATAAGAAATTGAGTTTATTTTATTAGCTTAGACTCAATTTGTCTTAAACTTATGAACTACTCGAGATCAATGAACCAATATCGAGTCTAGTTTTCTGGTAAGTAAGAACTTGTTAAAAAAAATTCAATTTAGATGCTGATTGTTTAATTCTCTATGGTTTGCCCTAATAGACATTACCTATTTATAATTGCTCAATATCCTTTTTTGAAAGAAGTAGATGGTGGAGATATAGTCAAGTATGTAATGATAAAAAAAATTTAAAATCTTCCATACCAACTTTTTAAAATATCTAAATATTTATAAAGTATATAAAATACTTCTACTAAATATATCTATATATCTTTAATAAATATATAGAATATTTACGTCCAATTTTCTAAAATTTCCTTAAACTAACTACTCTATTTAAGGATATTATTTTAAAACTCTTAAGCTTGGATTTATAAATCGCTAATTTTTGTGTGCATATATATTTATTTGAAAAATAATATAATCATGCAAAAAATAAAATAAAATATTATTATATATTAAATTTTGAGAGGAGTGTTTATTGTGAGAGGTGAGAGGAGTGAATCTTGACCATTGAATCTTACATAAATGATTAAGATTAGAAGATACATGCATGTGACTTTTTTAAGTGGTCACATGATTTTTAAGTAACTTTTAATCTTGACCATCCATGTATGGCTGTATGGTCAAAATTTATTTTTCTCACCCTCTCATAATAAAAATTTATCTCACTAGATATATCATATATATATATATATATAGAGAGAGAGAGAGAGAGAGAGAGAGAGAGAGAATGTTTCTGGTGAGAGGATTGTTTATTGTGAGAGGTGAAATGAGTGAATCTTGACCATTGGATCTTTCATGAATGGTCAAGATTAGAATATAAATGCATGTGACTTTTTTAAGTGATCACATGCCATTTAAGTAACTTTTAATGTTGACCATTTATGTATGATTGTACGGTCAAAATTTACTCATTTCACCCTCTCACAATTAAAATTTCTCTTATTAGATATGCCCTATATATATATATATATATATATATATATATATATATATATATATATATATATATATATATATATATATATTCCCAATGGGGATAGAAGGAGTAAAAGCTCCAAGTAGACAGAAAAGAGTTAAAAAATATGTTCCTCACAAATCAAGAAAATCTAGACGATATTATAAGAAACATTATAAAGAAGAAGCAAGATCTTCAAAGAAAGATAAGTATAAACCTGCTAAGTCTAAAAGAGAGATAGTATGTTATAAATGTGACCGAGTAGGACATTATAAGAAAGATTGTAACGTAAAACAAAAAATTAATAACCTAAAAACTGATGAAGAATTAAGAAATCTTTAATAAATATATTAATTAATGAATCTGAATCTTCTGAAGAAAAATACAGTTTCGAAGAAGAAATAGTTAATCAATTAAAAGATTCCTCTTCATCTGAATCAAAAAGTGAAAACAAAAAAGAATGTACAAGCTTAGAACTAGAATTATGTGATTGTTCATCATGTTTAAAAACTATTAATGTTACTAGAGATCAAGCATCATCATTATTAAGCATAACAGAAAATATGAAAGAATCATCTGTTAAGCAAGAATTCATTAACAAATAAAAGAATTTCTAGAATATGAAGATAAGAAAAAAGAATAAGTGCAAAAGATAGATATGAAAGAAGTTTTAGAAAGATTTAAGAAACTTCAAAGAAATGAAGTTACCCTAAAAGATTTACAGCAAGAAATAAAAAAATTAAAGAATGAAGTGAGATTACTTAAAGAAAAAAATACTGATTTAGAATTTAAAATGCTAAATTTACAAGTACAAATAATATTACAAAATTAAGATACAAGCACTAATCAAGATCCCGAAAAAGATCCTTATATTCATTTATTAAGCCAAGTAATTATTCATAAATGGCATTGTCCCATAGAATTAGTAATAAAAGATGAAAGATTTAATTTTATTGCACTAGTAGATTCTGGAGCATATATGAATTGTGTACAAGAAGGGTTAATTCCAACTAAGTATTATGATAAGACAACAGAATCGCTAAGTAATGCCTCTGGAAATAAAATTAAATTAAATATAAGTTAAATAATACTAAGATCTGTAAAAATAAAATTTGTTATAAAACCTCATTCTTATTAGTAAGAAATATTTATGAGCAAATAATTCTAGGCACTCCCTTTTTATCTGTACTATACCCATTCTCAGTAACTGAAAAAAGATTAGTTATTAATTTATTCAGAAAAGAAATCTGTTTTGAGTTTATAAAACCCCACTTAATCAAAGAATTAAATATGGTTCAAGATTCACCAATCTCTAAGATTAACTTAATAGAAAAGAAAACAAAACACATAAATATGTTAAGCAGAAAAGTTCAATATAAAAGAATTCAAGAACAGATAAGTAAACCCCAAGTTCAAGATAAGATAAAATACGTTCAATAGAAATTTGAACAAGAAGTATGTAGTGAATTCCCTAATGCTTTTAAGGAATGAAAAAGGTATACAATTACTTTACCGTAAGAAGAAAAATTTGAAGAAATTAATATCCCTACTAAAGCAAGACATATCCAAATGAATCAACAATACTTAGAATATTGTAAGAAAGAAATTCAAGAATATTTAGATAAGAATCTAATTAGACTAAGTAAGTCTCCTTGGAGTTGTGCAAGATTTTATGTTATGAACGCTTCAGAAATATAAAGAGGTGCTCCCAGGTTAGTAATTAATTATAAACCCTTAAACAAGATTTTAAGATGGATAAGATACCTGATTCCCAATAAAAAGGACTTAGTAAGCAGAGTTCATCAGGTTAATATATTCTCAAAATTTGATATGAAATCCGGATACTATCAAATTGAAGTAACAAAAAAAGATAGGTACAAAACTACTTTTGTAGTACCCTTTGGACATTACGAATGGAATGTAATGCCTCAAGGATTAAAAAATGCCCCTTCAGAATTTTAAAATATAATGAACAATATTTTGAATCCTTACTCAAAGTTCACTATCGTATATTTGGACGATGTATTAGCATTCAGTAACTCTATTGATCAACACTTTAATCATTTAGAAATTTTCTTTAAGCTTATTAAAGAAAATGGATTAGTAATCTCTGTTAAGAAAATGAAACTATTCCAAACTAAGACTAGATTTTTAAGAGTTACAATTAATCAAGGTACTATTGTTCCCATAGAAGGTCCATAAAATTTGCAGATAAGTTCTCCAATGAGCTCAAAGATAAGAATACTCTTCAGAGATTTTTAAGATGTGTTAATTATGTAGTAGATTTTATTCCTAATATACGAATAATTTGTGCTCCTTTATTTAGACGGATAAGAAAAAACCCTCCTCCTTGGAATACTCAGATGACTAATGCAGTTCAACAAGTTAAGAATTTGGTTAAAACTATTCCTTGTTTAGGACTTTCAGATTCTCAAGCCTCTCTCATAATAGAAACAGATGCCTCTGATTTGGGGTATGGGGGAGTGTTAAAGCAGTTATTACTTGAGTCGTCCAAAGAACAGGTCGTTAGATATCACTCTGGAGTTTGACAATCGGCTCAACAAAAATATAGTACTGTTAAGAAAAAAGTTTTATCTATAGTACTAAGTATCATAAAATTTTAAGATGATTTGTTTAATAAAAGGTTTTTATTAAAAACTGATTGTAAAGCTGCTCCTTCAATTATTCAAAAGGATGTTAAAAACTTGGTTTCAAAACAGATTTTTGCTAGATGGCAAACACTGTTATCTTGCTTTGATTTTGATATTCAATATATTAAAAGAAAAGATAATTATTTGCAGGGCTACAATGGCCGCTAGCTCCTCATCAAAATCAAAGGCTAAGAAAGTTACTTTGGATAAGTACATGCAGATTACTATAGATAAGAACACTGAGATAAGTACAAGGTCACCAACCTCCTTAAAAGGGTCTTCCACCCTAGTTTCTGTTCCTATTCCTATTCAGTCTGTACGACCTTCGTCTCCTTCACCCAATAGGTTTACACTCTTATCTTACTCACAAACCATTACTGGTACTCCTTCTAGAACCCCTAAAAAATTGAAATAACCTTCACCTCTACTCACTAATTCTCCCACCACAGAAGAATGCAAATATGTTAAGAAAAATATTTTTGAACCTATAATTATCCTTGAACTAGGATTCTTTTCTCCTCACTCGACCCCTCGAGAAATCATTTCGAACATGCTTCCCCAAGATTTTCATTTTATTCCTCAAGAGTCACTTAAAAAGAACAGATTTTTTATGAGCTCATCCTCATTGATACTGAATCAATCTCTTTAAATCATTATTATAGTGCTACAAATCCTGAGTATATTGATTTTTCTAAAGTAAAAATCATTAAGGTTCTAGGTCCGAAAGAATGGAATCAAGCTCCTCACACGCCAAAATCTTTCTCAATAAAATTTGATCCTCAAACTTATATTTATTGGGATTATCAGCAAGCGTGGTACAAATTTATGCTTTTTAGGCCATATTCTCACTCTTAGTTCTTTTAGTTCCAGAAAGGGTTAAAAAACTTTCCGTCATGGTTTACCGATTGGATGTGTCTCACTAGTCCTTGCATTGATATTCTTCCTCAGCTTGCTAAGGATTCTTATAATTTGTTTACTCAAAAAACCAATTTTCCTCAAGGATCCAGACTTTTACATTTTTATGCTGCTTTTGGAATTGCATGGATCAATGTTTGGGATTATAATTTCTATCATAAATACCAGATTCCTCATCCAGAATGGGTTGCCAGAGAATTTAGTGTTAAATGGTGGCCTCAGTTCAACATGAAATTGGTAAGTATTGATGCGGTTAATCGATGGTTCCTTACTAATCCTTCTTTGGTTAAGAAAAACCATAGGAAGCCATCACAATTTGAAGAACTTAAGAACAAGCTTCTTCAAGAGCTGGCGTATTCTTCCTCAGAACAGGAATTGTTAAGCAAACTCAAGACAACCATGTCTACCTATGGTTCGTCTCCCCCCAGTGAAGGAAGTGAAAACAACGATTTACTTGGTGATAATGAAGACGACTGCTATGGTGTAGAGCTTTCCAACCTGTAAAGACCTACACGGTTAATTATAAAGATTCCATATTAAATCTCTGGGACCTTTGTCCCCCATCCAGATCATTATGACAAAGTAATTCGTCGCCTAGCTAATTATGAAGATTCCTCATAGGACCCCTGTCCTCCACTCAAAGTTGATAAGAATGCGAATTTCAATTCAGTTGAAATCCACCGACGATCAATAATTCTTCGGACTTCATTTCAGTTGGAATCAGAGGTCATCCCTCTTTATAAGCCGAAGCGTCTTTCGAATAAAGGCATCAAAGTTTTAGCTTATATTTTGTAAACACTTTGTATCCAAACACTTGTAAACTGTTTTCCTCTGTTACCTTTTGGAATTCAACCTTTCGTTCAAGAACTTGAACTTGTAATTTGTATCAAGTATTCTGTAAGTATTGTAAAATTATCAATAAAGTATTTTTATCTATATCTCTAATTTTTCTTTTCTTCTACTCTTTGTATGCATATTTTTACTACTGTTGAGCCTATGTCGTCGATCCTGTCGTTAATGGTATCAGAGCCTTGTAAGAGGTTTTGAGTATCCGAAGCCTAAGGAAGGGAGAAGGACTTAGCGTTGGTCAGCCATGTTTGTGTCGAAGAAGGTAGGTTAGGTGGTCCTATACGAGTGTGTGGTGATCTTGGTAAGAGAATTCCTTCATTATGTCTAGGATATTCAGAAACTTAAGCGAGCTCTCATTCCGTAGTGGGAAGACTTCCAGCATAGGTTCCTCACAGTTTAGATCTGCATTCTTTAGATTAGAAGCTGATCAAGATCAGGTTCAAGAAAATGAATTAGAAATTGCTAATATTGAACATAACCTTCAAAATTGGGCAATTCCTTATATTCCTCTTAAAGAAATTTATAAGACCAGTACTTCTTTATTTAGACCTAAAGATCATATCCATATGTTCAAAGCTACTCACACATTAGAAAAGTCTTGTGAATCAATAAGTTTATTAAAAGATAATATCATAGATCAACATGTTAAGGATAATTATCAATTTATACATATAGGATTAATTCAGGTAGCCGCCAAAGGACAACATAGACTAGGAATTGATAATCCTGTATTAATTTTGTTAAGAGATACAATATTAAGAAAATTCATGATCAGATAATTGCTATTTTGGAATCTAACTTACATGATGGTCCTGTCTTCTTTAATTGTTATCCTAATTATACCATGTCATTAAATGATCATATGACTAAACAAGCTTTAGAATTAAATGTTAAGATATTAGATAATATTTTTTAAGAAGGAACTAAGCATATGTCTGTTATGTGTAGGGTTCATTATAAAGTTTCTTGTAAAGATCAAACCTTTAAAGCATTAAGACAATCTCCAAAGCATGAAACTGTAATTATGGAAGCAAATCTTAAGAAGTCATCGATACTAACTCCTAAAAGATTATCTCATGAAGAAATCTTGTCTAGAATTCCTGAATATTGGGTGTTTCCATATGTAATACCCCCTCAACCAATAAGAAATACTAAAATAAGATCAATAATTCAAGATGATTCTAATATAAGAATTGGGATGTTTAGGTTTAATTCATCTAGACTAAGCACTCCTACAAATCCAATAATTAACATTCATTCAATTGCTCCTACTTCCTCAAGACATTCAGTAGATGGATCAACTATTAATATAAACTTAACTGGTGTAAATTTTGAACCAAATGTTCCTCAACCAATTTACCAGCAAACTCATAAATCAGAATCACCAGAATATTCACCCACTAGATCCCAAGTCATTAATGTATTAACTAAAGAAGAATCATTTGAAATAGATAAAAAATGGATAAGTAATGATTTTGAAACTCCTTATAATAAATATAAAAGAGATTGATATTTTAAAAATTATAGTAAACAACAAACTATTAAATTTAGAGAAAAATTCTACTCATATTTAATAGAACAACAGATCAATATATATTTCTTTGACTGGTTTAAAAAGCATTGTAAAGAAAATAATGTTCAAAATCCCTATATAAGAATACCAGAAGTATTAATAAATAATAAAACATCCACTGCTTGGAAAGTAGAAAAAGATAAAGTCATAATTTCAGAATTTTCCCCATTAGAAACTATTAAAGTTGTCACTAAAGAAGGATTAGAAGTTGAAGCCACACCTTTTAAGGTAATAGCTTCGAGAGCACACAATATGCCTATTGAAAAAGGAGATTTTAATAAAGTTCATCAGTAGTTTAATTACTCTAATCAAATGCTCCACACTATGTCTAAAACATTAGAAAGAATAGATAATCAAATAGGTGAAAAACCTAAAGAATATACATCAGCTCAAAATATTAACAAAAATTTAGATCCTGATAGACCCATCTATAAGGTAATTAATGTTCCAGAATTAGATTTAAAAAATATACACTTTGTCTCAAAATCTGTTAACTCTATCAGAGAAATTAAGAAAAGATTAGAACAGCTAACCATAGAAACAAGTTCTACACCGAAGATACATACCTTACAAAAAATTGAAGATTTAGAAAATGAACTTTTAAATCTTCAAGTTAATAAGTTAAGAAAAGATATGTCTGTCTCAAAAACTATGAATTATTACCTAAGACCCACATATCCTGATATTCAATATGAAGAAAGATATTTTCAAGATTTTGTAGCCTTTACAGGTGAAGCAATTAATGAATGGAACATAGACAGTTTAGGTGAACAACAAATTTTAGATACTGTTTAACAAATGACCATGGCTGCAATAACTTTTAAATGAAAAATTAATTCTGATAGAATTACCGCCTCTTTAATTGTTATGAGATTTACAGGCAAACTTAAAGGTTGGTGGGATAATATGCTAAGCCAAGAAAAAAAATATTTTATAATGAATTCAACAAAAATTAATTATAATGGACAAGTATTTGAAGATGCTGTAACAACTCTTCTGTATACGATAACAAAGCATTTGATAGGAGAACTTTTAAAATTTTAGCAAAGAATAGCAGATCAAATTGTTAATCTATATTATCCCTCTATATCTGATTATAGATGGTATATGAATATGTTCTTGTCTAAGTTATACTTAAGAAGTGATGTATTGGTTGATTATTGGAAAGAGAGATTTATTGTTGGACTTCCTAAATTATTTGTAGAAAAAATAAAAGTAATGATCCAAAATCAAAATAAATGTACAATTCTTTATAATCAATTTACCTTTAGTCAACTGTCTAATATAGAGGAGGGCATATATATAGAAGAGGACATATCTAGTGAGAGAAATTTTTATTGTAAGAGAGTGAGAGGAGTAAATTTTGACTATACAACTATACATGAATAGTCAAGATTAAAAGTTACTTAAAAGTTATATGATCACTTAAAAAAGTCACATGCATGTATCTTTTAATATTGAATACTCATAAAAGATTTAATGGTTAAGATTCACTCCTCTCACTTGTCACAATAAATATTTATCTCACCAAATATACTCCTTATATATATATATATATATATATATATATATATATATATATATATATATATAGAACCGACGTATGAGTTAATAAATTAAACAAATAAAAGCTTAATCTAAGGCTGAACTAATTGCCAGCTCATATTCTAGACATGTGCCGCGAATACAAACAAAGCACTTCACCATGTTCCTTTCTCTAATCGTTCATCATCTGCTTCCAAAACCTTAATCCCAAATTCTTTTCTTGAAGGTCGTTGCAATCAGCGATGCAACAAGGAGATTACAGCTCCGGTCCATATTATCAATTTTCTCATATACAAAACCCTAATCCCACTCTTAAACTATTAATTTTTACTTACAACATTAATTTTTGCAAAATATATTTAATTTACATAAAATTCTCCATTTTCTTAACACTAAGTGTATTTAATTAATTTAATACTTTTAACAGTACTAATAATGTTTGAGACTAAAGAAATCATGGAGTACAAAATTAAAAGGAATATAAGCGTTTTTTAATTAAATAAAATGAGGCATTCCTTGACAAGATAGAGTTAAAAGCATATTTTGTCCCCAAAGTTAAAATAACAAAATTTAGCAAATTATTATCACTGTTTTTCCCTTGGCTCTACTTTGCACAATCCCAGTGACGTGTTTATTACGTCAACATGTCAAATTCAATATATGACTAAAAATAAGTCATGTTAATTGAGTAAAATTAGATCTAATTTAAGCTCAGCTTAATAAGTAGCTTATTTTAGTTTACCTTAAGTTCACGAGATGTTTGAGATAAATGAACTAATATCAAGCTTAGTCTTCAAGTAAACATGAATTTGTTAGGAAAAATTCAATTTAAAAGTTAATTGATTAATTTTCTATGATTTGACTTAATAAGACATTAACTATTTATAATTGCTCAACATTCTTAATAAAAGGAAGTGAAAGGTGAATATATAGTCAAATATGTAATGAGAATAAAATTCTAAAATTTTTTTACTTAATTTTTAAAATATTTAAATATTTATAAAATTTATAAAATGCCTCTATTAAATATATCTATATATCTTTAATAAATATATAAAATATTTACATGTAATTTTCTAAAAGTTCCTTGTACTAATTGCTTTATTAAAGGATTTATATATTTTTTAAATTATTAGACTTGAATTTGTAACTTGATAATTTTTTATATATATATTTATTTGAATAAGAATATAGTTATGCAAAAAAAATTATTATATATAAAATTAAATAAATTATTTTTTATTATTGTTATTATTAATATATAAAATTAAATAGTATATTTTAAAAAATTGATATAAGAATATCATTGTCCAAAAACTAAGAAGGTTAAAAGCCTTTTTTTTTAATTAAATAAAATGGGGGCAGTCCTTGACAAGCCAGAACTAGAAGCATATTTTGTCCTCAAAGTTAAAATAACAAATTTAGCAAATTATTATTCTTACTTTATTTATTCTTTGCCATTTTTCACTTAATCACTTGTGTTTTTCCATTGTCTTCCCAAAAAGACATTGCACAACCCCAGCAAAGTTTGTTACGTCAACGCGTCAAGTTCCAGAGCTTCTCGTGTGTCGCGAATACACACAAAGATACTTTTCCATATTCATTTTTCTAGTAGTTCATCGTCTTCTTTGCCTGCTTCCAAAACCCTAATCCCAAATCCATTTCGTCGTTGAAGGCTAGTGCAATCAACAATGCAACAAGACAGCTCCACTCCATATTATCAATTTCCTCATCTGCAAAACCATAATTCCACTCCTAACCCTAACCTTCTAATCCTTCCGATCCCCTCCCCAATCCTTACGCTTCCGCACCTCCCTTCACACCCAATTACGCCCCTTCTGATTACACCGCATACGCCTCCATGTATCCTCCTCCATACCCGCAAAACCCTGATCCTATTCCAGCCCCTACTGCTCCTTCTTACCCTCCAACCTCCAACCCTAATTTGCCGTCATTCAATTCTCCCCCTGAATCTCATCCTTCGTACCAACCACCGTTGCAGCAACAGCAGCAGCAGCAACCCTATTTCCCGCCCTTTGATCAGCATCAAACGGCTCCAAATTACGCCCCTCCCCCCTCCTCAATTCCTCTAAACCCCAATTCCAATTCGTCATACTCTTCCATATATAATTCAGCTCCGTACAGTCACACCGGATCTTCCGTTCCTCCGATTCCGACATACGAAAGCCCCTATGAGAATCCTGTGAAACCCGATCATGGTGGTGATGCTTATTTCGATGACAGGTATGGAAGTTTTAATCGGAGCCATTCTGATTTGGGATATAGCGGTGTTTCGAGGTATGAACCTGGTCGTGATGAAGGTTACGGAGATGGGGTGTATGCTTATGAAGGGGGCAAAGTGGAACCATATGGGGCGCGGGGCACGGCTCCTAAATCGTCGACTTGGTCCTCGTTTGATGATTATGGGAGGTCCCTCAGTTTTTCCTCTCAGAAAGAATCCTCCGTGGCGAGTAAGATTGTAAAAGCAGTGCCCAAGGCTGATGCCCAAGAAGATGTGAAAAGTGGGGTGCAAAAATTTCGGGTCAAGCTGTTGGCTGAAAGTGGTGGTCAGAGCACTATGGATGTTCTCTGTCAGGTATGAAGAGGATAGCAACTTGAACAATTTGTCATGATTGAGTGTTTTATTCTGCTAGTTTCGGCTTCAATTATACTTGTTTTATCGGATGACAGTAATGCCAGTGATTGGATTTTTGTTTTGTTTACAATTTTATGGCTGATGTGCTTCTTTTTTATAAGTAGGTTTATAACCATGAACCAAAATAGATGTAATTTTAGTCTAGACGGGTTTGCTGATATATAGAAGTAATAATTACAGTCTGCCTAATGGATTACTCTCCTTTTCCTTTGAACATGATATATATACTTGTTAGTGTAAAAGAACAAAACTTTGTCATGCCTATGGTTATTTATTACTCGTGTTTTTTTTTTGGGGTAACTAATTATTCTGCAAATTTTATTAGAGACTTTTAGGAAGTGTTTGGATGGGTCATTTCAAAATTTTAGAAAATTTAAAATGAAAGGGAATTAAATTGATGCAATTCAATGTACTGGATTTGTAAAATTTCTTAGTTTGGAAAATTATTCGGTGAAATTGGAATTTCGACAAAAAATTGGAACCCCAAAAGAAGTGCCCATTGCAGACCAGCAACACTGCCAACATCGAACCCCCATACTGGCACTGGCGCCGAAAACCATCAAAGAAATGTATCAGAAAAATAACCTGCTGGGGTGCATTCTCAAATATTGAGAAGCACTTCCAGATCCTTTTGTTCTACGAGAACAACGAGATGTTCCACAGCCCAGTCACCTGCCTCCTTGGCCTCTACAAGATCTTCAATGAGTTCCTCATCAACGCTGCCACAACAAGCAGCGCGACCCCTCCATTAATTCTCTCAAATTCGCCATGGATGTTGAGCCAAAGGTTCAACAATGGTGATGGTGTTGCCATGTAGATCCACCAGGAGGAGAAGGTGCATTTCTCTGAGTTGATCTTTGGGCACTTACTCACCAGCAGTAACTGCAACAATAACTTGAAGAAGACCACCGGTAGAGGCAATGGGAGAGGCGAGAAACTCACCAATATCTTCTTGACAGAGTTTGTGATTGAGATTCGAGACGGATGATAGGGTTGATTTCTAGCAGAGGGATTTCACAAATTCCACCTATTTTGGTGGGATTTCAAATTCTTCAGTTTTGATCTAAAATTACTGGATAGAAATTCCTTGGAATTTTTAAATTTCTTTGGTTAAAAATCCAAACAAGTTATTTTATCACAAATCATTTTAAATCCTCTATAAAAATACATTCCCTCCTTAAAATACTCTATCCAAACACAAGGTTAGGCTTACACATAAAATTTCTGAAAACTTTTTGCATCAATTCACCCTGAGAATTTCCACCTCAAAAACTTTCAGCATATTGTCTTTTATGCGTTCATTATTTCCTTTCTGTTGTTTATCCCCACTTGGCTATTGATCTGAATTTGTAACTTTGTTAATGTTTATTCTTTCAGATTAGTTTGGATGGAATTCGTATGCTGGATCCAAATACCAGTCGGACATTGAGAATATACCCTCTTGAGAACATAACAAGATGTGATGTGAGCTTGTTGATTTCCTTCATGAAACTTTACTATATCTATTAAATTAATTTTCCTAGTCAATCTCAATAGAATATTTTGCTAATTGAATTATGCAGAGATTCGATTCATCTACCTTTGCATTTTGGTCAAAGACCCCGGTGGACATTGAGCCAAGACGAATCAGGTTGCAATCCAATAGTTACACTACTAACACACTTTTGGATACAGTGACTGCTGCGACCATACAGGTATTCAGATAATTTCATCCTTCTGATATGACAACACACACTCACACACATGAAACACCTACACAGACACACTAAAGAACAAGAACCACATGCAACATAAACAAATGGCACATAGACAATTGATGTGTGTGTGTGTATATATATATTGAATGATGTTGGTGCTTTTGGTTATCCTAATACTCTTCATTGCAGATTTTATGTTTAGGTTAAAAATGTACCGGTCATTTGAACTAAAATGAAATGCATGCTTGGGCATGTGAATTATCAATGAACATGAGTTAGAAATAGATCCAAACAATTTGGGGCTGCCATTTTCTCTTGATAATTGTGATTGTCTTTACTTTTATTTTTTCAAATGGCATCAAATTGAACTTTTGTTTTTGATAAATGATCTTCTAATCATGAATTCATGATTTTGGCTGTTGACAATGCTGGCAAATAAAATTTGTGCCTAAAATCCTCAAGTACCAGCAAGTGTACATTGTAGAATTCCTTCTTTAGAGTGTAGTACATGCAAAAGTTCAACATCATTAAGTTATTACTGTATTGATCCTGACATTTGGGAGTTGAATAAGAGAATCACTTCACAAAAGATGAAATATAAAGTTTAAACATATTAGTTCATATTCATTAAAAGCTGTCAAATATTTTCTACCATGTCTCTGGCAATGATATAAAAACTTAACCCTTCTGTTAACATTATTCCTGGCCAGTTCCTAATCTATTTTAAATATTGCATAAAGGTTTACTAGTTAAATAACTTGTAGTATTTTTCTCTCTGGATCTTTGGCTACTTATCAAGTTATCCTAAATTGTTTGTTAATGTTGGGAATTGTTTATTATATATGTCTTAATTTCCCCTCTTTTTCCTAATGCAGTTCAAGGAAATGGGTGGAAGCAGGAAACCAGTTGAATCGTTGAAAACAAACGAACAGCCTACAGAGAAAAAGAAAGGCTTTGGCGATTGGATGAATCTGATTAAACCTGCCAATGAAGAGAAGGATCATTGGGTAACATTACATGCAAACTTGAATTTTCTTGCTCTGTTGCTGTCCTCCCCTCCCCCCTCCCCCAATAAAAGGATCCTAAGGTTTTAGCAGAAATATTTTCCTTCAAACCATTTTTTATTATTGCAAGGATGCAGTGTTCTCATCTGCTGGTAGTTGATTGTGATTGTTGGAACCGGGGTTGTTAATCGCGGCGCTATCGCGGTGGAGCGGTGTGGAGCAGGCCTCTGCCACTACCAAAACCCAGTTGTGGAGCGTTTTAGTGTAGTGGCCATAGCGACCGCATATAGTGCAGCGTGGCCTGCGTAACATTCATTGCGGCCGTGATGCTTCTGGCCAATTGAAATCTCTGTTTTTTCTTTCATTTTTGGCAGAAGTTCTGTTTTACCCTCACTTATGCAATCGAAAGTTCTATTTTACCCTCACTTATGCAACCAAAAGTTCTATTTTACCCTCACTTATTCAACCAAAAGTTCTATTCTACCCTCACTTTAAGAAAATTTCTATTTTGCCCTCACAATAGGGTATGCAGTAGCACTCCTTCACCTTCACACCAGATCGCAGCATTGTTGCAGCCTATGTTTCGCACTAGCCCATCCCTGTTCCTTCACCCATCATGTAAATCTGAAGCATTTTAGGGCAAGTTCTTGTTTTGTCGCTGAATCACATGGAAGATGGCTGTTCGCAAGTCTCTATTCTGCCCATCCATTTCCCGGCCAAATTCCAGCAGCCCATTCAATTTCCGGCCAAGCCCACCCCTTTACGCTGCTTCTGTTGGCACCTTAGTTGGAGGTCCTCTGTTTTTGGAAGCTTCTCCAGCCTCTGTTTAGCAAGATTCCTCCCTCTGCAGCCTTTGTTATTTTCTTATTGTTACTTCGAACCATTCTCCATTGCCCACTCTGTTCTTTTTTGTATGGTTGCTGTGTTCTGAGTCCTGACTTGTGACTTTGAAGCATTCCCCTAATCCCCAGTTATTGTGTTGTGATTTTTGAGTTCTTTAAATTTGATTGTTTAGTAACTTTAAGCCTTAGAGGCTTAAACTTATTTAGGAGTTGGTGCTGTATTTCGTTTTCTTTATGCTCCTTGACTTTTTATTGTTATTAACTTGTTAATTATGCCTTAGATTGTGTGTTGTGTGTCTAGAGTATGACTTTTGATTATTAATGATGAATATGTCTTTAATTTTGAGTATTTTTTTTTTTTTTTGAGCATTTATAAGTGTAGTATAAATTATTTATAATGTATCCCTAATCTCCCCACCTAGTGGGAAAAGGCTAAGTTGTTGTTGTTGTTGTATCCCTAATCTTCGGTATAGCACCCATCCCTCTATCTGCTATACTGCTACAGCATTTTTGGGGCCGGCCGCTGCCGTGCCGCTATCTGGGATTGACCACCTTGGTTGGAACATGTATTGTTGCAATTAATTTTTTGAATTTAATTTTTAAAATACTAATGTGTTTTCCCACATTTGACTCCTGGAAAGTTTCTAAATGCCACTGGATTTTAATGAAGATTGATTGATCAACTGTATTGTTCATTTTTATTGTACACAATTGGAGTTCTTACAAGGTTCTATTTGTATATAGGTCCCAGATGAAGCAGTCTCAAAATGTACAGCATGCGGCACTGATTTTGGGGCTTTCATTCGCAAGGTTAATCTCTCCATTTCTTTTCTCAGGCTATGTTTTCTGTTTTGTGTGATCGGTTGCTAATGTCTTGAATCTCTATACTTCTAACAGCATCACTGTAGGAACTGTGGCGATATCTTCTGTGACAAATGTACACATGGTAGAATTGCTCTAACTGCTGACGAGAATGCTCAGCCAGTACGAGTTTGTGACCGATGCATGGTATGTGTAACATTTGTTGGCTTTTTCTTCATCCCTTTGGAGATAATGAAAAAAGAAATAATTTTTGGAATATGCCTTTGCTTTTGTAATTGCTGAGGTTGTAATGCTATTAAATGGGAATTTCAATCCATGTAGGGATTTTTTGTCAATAAGCCTTTTTTCCCCGTTACTCTGTTATTTGTCAATCCTTCAAAACTGTAGAAGCCATGTTGTTACGCTTCTTATGGTCCTTTTGCTGTTTTAGGCTGAAGTGACTCAAAGGCTGAGTAGTGCTAAAGAGTCATCAAGTAAACCTGTGTTGCAGAGTCATGAGGATCTTGCCAGGAAACTTCAGGTAAATAATTGGGGCATGTGGTACTGTTTGTTTCTGTGTTTTTTATTGCCCATGGAAGGCTTCAATTTAATTCATGTATTTAGTTACTTGATTAAGCTTACTTGTGTGAGTAAGCATGCATCAGATGCTGATTTTGTTTTGTCGGTGAATGTTTTGGTAGGAGGAGCTGGAGAGAAATCGAAAGACATCAGGTAATGTAATCTGAGTTCAATTTTGGGAGTCTTAAGTTGTAAAACTGATTTAGAGTTTTGATTCATAAGTTGTCAAAGAAGGCGGCAGGTTTCAATTAATCTGTTCTGTGGGTAATTTAGTTGAAATGGCTGGATTTTTTAAATAAGATTTGGAAATTAATCTCTCTGGCTCAGTTAAGTGGTCTGGTTTGCAGGTTCCAAGTCTGACGGATCTGGAAGACGAATGAAGGAAGTTGCATGTCCTATTTGCACTGTCCATCTACAGGTTTGAAATCTAATGACTAATGTCCCCACTCCTGTACATCAGCACATCATAATCTTGTTCATTTGGTGCTTTTTTGTGGGATTATTGCAGGTTCAGGTTCCTAGCTCAGGCTCAGAGACCATTGAGTGTGGAGTTTGCCAACACCCATTTCTTGTGAGTGCTCATTGAGTTCAGATAACGTTGATACGCATGAAGGTGTCTATATGTGTCAAAAGTTTAAAATTCAATTATTTTACTGATCTATCTCTTGCACATCAATAATTAATGATTGGGATTACCTTTTGGTTATAATCTTTGGGCTTGTTTCGTGAACATTTTTTACCTGCATTTTTTATTTTTCTCCTTCTTATGTCCTTTTTGCTTGGTGTGTATATGTTTACTTATCCTTTCATCCTCTTGGAAAGGTACTCCAATTCGCTTGTCCTTTTTTATAAAATAGTTGAGCTTATACATGTATAGCTATGCCAAATTTGGTTTGACACGTTATGATAGCTCATTAGCTCTATGAATATTTACTATTTAGGATGAGATTCGGTAACTTTTAATGATCGGAAGTTCAACTGATCTACGACTATTTGATGATCACTGTTCATCGTGTTTTATAATTTATTAGCCAAATTTCAATGTTATTGTACTGTCAAAGGATGTGTGGTTCTATCAATTTACAATTAGATTTCAGAACAGAGTGATCGATCCCACTAAATTCATATTTTCTAAATGCTGATACTTGATATAATCTCTTTATTTTGAAATGGTTATAATCCACTGTCCAATTTTTTTGGAAGCCTCACAAGAGTGCTTTCTTTTTGGGTGGGCTGAAATTGTCCTTGTTATAGGATGTTGACCTCAACATCTTTTGGTAAGGTCTATGGTGCACCCGACGAATGTAGGTCCACCTGGGCACCATGCAATATGAGAATTTTACTCCTTATTAATCCTCCTCAATGGTTGATACCATGATTAGGAGGATGATTAATTTTATGTGCCTACAAAAAATTAAGTGGGTTGGAGAGAAGGTAAAAGAATTTGACACTTCGGGTTTTAAGATTTGGTACACCGGCAAGGTAAAATTTAGAAATGGGGTAGGCGTAATAGTAGATAAGAATTGAAAGAATAATGTTGTGGATGTGAGAAGACTTGGAGATAGGATCATAGCATTGAAGTTTGTTGTAGAATAAGAGACTTTTAATGTTATCAGTGCGTATGTTACCTTAAGTAAGGTTAGAAGAGCACTACAAAATAAAATTTGGGAGGATTTAAAAAGTTTAGTTCAGAGAATACCATTAGGAGAGAGAATTTTTCTAGGAGGGGACCTAAATGGTCATGTGGGGAGCGAATCTAGGAGGTACGAGGGTTTGCATGTGGGTTATGGTCTAAGAGTAGTTAATGCAGAGGACAAAGCGATTTTAGATTTTTCGGTAGCGTTTGATTTTACAATAGCTAACACTTGCTTTAAGAAGTAGGAAGAACATCTTATTACATATAAAAGCGGGTGTTCTTGCTCTCAAATTGATTTGTTTTTTCTAATAAGGAAATCTGATAGAAGTTTTGCATGGATTGCAAAGTCATCACTGGAGAGAGCTTGACTACCTAACATAGGGTTTTGGTTATAAATATATGGGTTAAGATGAGAGTAAAGAGAAATTATCGAGATAGAGTCCCAAGGGTCAAATGGTGGCTAATAAAGAGAGGAAAACAAATGCTCTTTTAGGGGAGGATAGAGATTTGAGAGGTACAAGAGAGTGCTAATGATATATGGGACGAGATGGCCAAAGGGATTAGGAAGGTAGCAAAAGAGACACTCGGTGAATTAAGAAGCTTTGGACCCAAGGATAAAAAAATTTGGTGGTGGGATGCAAGTGTACAAGATAAGGTTAAGGTTAAAAGGGAACGTTATAAAGCTTGGCACGTGTATAAAAACGATGAAAATTGAAAAAATATAAGACAGCAAAAAAAGATACTAAGAAGGCGATGAGCGAAGGGAAAGCTAAAGTGTTCAATAAGTTATATCAATCTTTGGGTACCAAAGATGGAGAAAGGAATATTTACAGGCTTGCTAAAAGTAAGGAAAGGAAGACAAGAGACTTGGATCAAGTGAAATGCATTAAGGATAAAGAGAGTAAAGTCTTGGTTATGGAACAAGACATCAATGATCGATGGAAGGGTTATTTTCACAAGTTATTTAATGAGGGACATGAGACTGTAGGGGACTCGGACATTCTAAACACTAAAGAGGAGGACCAAAATAAAATATTTTATCGTATAATTCGGGGGTTTGAGGTAAAAGAAGCATTGAAGATGATGGATAATGGAAAAACAGTCGAACCAGATAATATACTTATTGAGGTATGGAAGTGCCTAGAAGAGAAATGTATAAGTTGGTTCACAAAGCTGTTTAACGAGATAATGAGGTCTAAGAAAATACTAAATGAATGGAGGAGAAACACTTTAATTCTTATTTATAAGAATAAGGGAGATATATAAAATTGTGTAAATTATAGAGGGAATAAACTCATGAGTCATATTATGAAGTTATGGGAAAAAGTGATTAAACAGAGATTAAGACAAGAGACTCATATTTCAGAGAATCAATTTGATTTTATGCCTGAGAGGTCAATCATAGAAGCAATCTATCTTCTACGAAGATTGATGGAGAGGTATCAGAGGAAGCAAAAAGATTTACACATAGTTTTCATTGATCTATAGAAAAAGCCTATGATAGGGTACCAAGAGAGGTCTTGTGGAAGGTTTTGGAGAAGAAAA
This sequence comes from Ormosia semicastrata, assembly GCA_029884595.1. Classification (NCBI taxonomy): domain Eukaryota; kingdom Viridiplantae; phylum Streptophyta; class Magnoliopsida; order Fabales; family Fabaceae; genus Ormosia; species Ormosia semicastrata. The sequence continues at coordinate 5,249,071 of JAQQTO010000046.1, read as the reverse complement.
AAGTTCGTATTGCTTATATTCGAGCAATCCAAAATATGTATGATGAAGCTAAAACTAGTGTGAGAACTCAGAGTGAGGTCACAAAAGATTTCTCTATAACTATAGGACTGCAAGGGTCAACTTTGAGTTCATATCTTTTTACCTTGGTCTTGGATGTGCTTACTGTGCATATCCAAGAGTCGGTGTCACAATGCATGTTTTTTACAGATGATATAGTCTTAGATGGAGAGTCGAAAGAGGAAACAAATAGGAAACTAGATCTACGGAGATGAGCTTTGGAAGAACATGACTTCTATCTAAGCAAGAGTAAGACAGAGTATATAAAATGTAAGTTCAGTAAAAAACGTGCTAATGCTAGCTTAGTAGTGAAAATTGGAGACCATACCATGTCTTAAGTTTCACGTTTTAGGTATCTTGGATTTATCATACAAAATGACGAAGAGATAGAAGAAGATGTAAATCATAGGATTCAAGTTGGATTGATGAAATGAATGAGTGCTTCAAGAGTTATTTATGATAGAAAAGTGCTTCTCAAACTTAAAGATAAATTTTATTGCACAACTATAAAGCTCGCGATGTTGTATGGTATTGAATGTTAGGCAGTAAAAAGTCAGCAAGAGTATAAGATCAGTGCCACGGAGATGAGGATGTTGCGATGAATGTGTGACCATACAAGACAAGATATGATTAAGAATAAATGCATTAGAGAGAAAGTAGGGATAATACTTATTATGGAAAAAGATGAAAGAATCTCGTCTTAAGTGGTTTGGATATGTAAATAGAAGATCCCTAGAAGTCCTTGTAAGGAGGGTAGATCAGGTGGATGATAATTTAATAACTAGAGGTAGAGGGAGATCAAGAAAAATTATAAGTAAAATAATTAAAAAAATAGATTTAAATGACATTTTTAAAGACTTGATTTATGATAGTACACAATAACGTCGTTTGATTCGTGTAATCGACTGTACCTAGTGGAAAAAGACTTAGTTATTTTTGTTGTTATATTGATTTTAATCCTGTATTATAACTTGCATTCTCAACCCGATGCTTTCACTTCTTCGGAGTGGTTCTATGATTACCGGTCCGTCTACTTGATACACCAATATTTAGACATGAAGGATTATGGTAGGGAAATAATGGTCTATTATATCATTTTGTGTTTGTTTGTTGAAACAAGTGAGAGGCAGGCCTTGCTACTTACCGTGGCTTCAAATCAGCCTCGTTGTTATGTGAAAAGGAAAATATTGGGTAGCTAGAATTAGTTGGACTTTTTAATATGTGTAATTCTTGTTATTTTGGTTTATCTAACAATAACACTTTAATTTTTGACAAATTTTGATTGAATTTTTTCAATTTTCTCGCTGTGAATTGACTTTGTCAGAAAGAATACTGACGCGCTATCATTTAAAGTAATTGATTATGGGCAGCATCACTTAAATTTGTATGTCAGTGTTAACGATTTTTTTACGGTACTATGGATAAATAAATTAATGTCCCCACGGAAAGAAGGTAGGGAAGAGATATATACCAAGCAAAAAAGACGGGTAAAGATGAATGAAGTGTGATAGAAGCTACATTATTTTATTGATATACACAGTCAAATATAATTTATTCTTGCTAAAAAAAATTTCTCATCCAATCCCAATAAAATTTGAACCATATTTTTTTTTGTCAATTATAATTTCAATACTCTACCGTTAAGTGTGACTTAAGTACATACAATCATATTCTAACTATGTATAATATTGCTAGTTTACTACATGTGGCATGCACCTTTTATTACCTCATATGAAGGGGAAATTATTATTGGACATGAACGCTGAGAGTAAGAGGTATATGGTACATGAAACTATGGCAACGATGCAAAGGTCTGTTTGCTTGAGGTTTGATAGTCTTTGCTTTAATATATCAGTCAACAAAAAAAAATCTACTGCATAGAAGTTATCTCTATTTTTTTCAAAGATTGGCTGTAAATTGTAATCGCTTAGGAGGTAAATAATTTATAGTTTTATTCCTTCTTTTATTTCGAAGTTGAAAGATAAAAAATTATAAGAAAATAATTTAGAATGACAATTTTGGTAAAATAAATATAAAGACCAAATTGGGGGAATCCCCCTTATAAACAGTATATATATATATATATATATATATATATATATATATATATATATATATATATATATATATATATATATATGTACCTCAATGGTAACTTGCCTTAACTCCGCGTAACTGAGAAGGAGCACTAGCAAGGACTAGCCGCAATAACAACCTCCATGGTTCGTTTTATGAAGCTACCTTCTCCTCCTCCACCCCTTCCTTCTCCAACTTGTTCCTCACTGCTCCGTTTCATATTATTATTAGTTGTTTCTTTTAAGACAAAGGCTGTGATGAAACTTCCACCAAATGTATCGATTCCTGCAGTGTTTGCGTTGGAGATTCGATCATGGATACAGACAACAACAACAACAACATGCAAACATTGGCTAGGTGCAATTTCCCTCCATATGGGAAAGATTTCCGGGGAGGGACTCCAACTGGCCGGTTTAGCAATGGAAGAGTTCCATCAGACCTTGCAGGTATACTATCTTCAGTCTGCTATATACCATTGATAATAACATATTAGCATGTTTGAAAATATTTCTATTTGCGCCAACTCAAGCCAAAACACGCGCGCATAAGCGATACAATATTAATTAAGAAAGTAAATATTCAATAACAGTTCACCTTAGCATTCGAATTCAAATTAAGAAGAATCCAGTGTAATTACCTTATTTTATAATAATTAAACACGAATATGGCATGTTATAATTTGTTGTTATTCTTTTTTTTTTAACAAAAAAAAGATTACCCTTAAATAATGAAAACCGACCTATTATTTATATATTTTATGAATCTCAAGAATATGTCGTAACTTTCTTATTATATTAGTTGAAGAACTGGGCAATAAGGAACTTCTGCCAGCATATTTGGATTCAAATCTCCAACCGACCGATCTTGTCAGTGGTGTTTGCTTTGCATCCGCTGGCTCCAGATATGATCCTCTCACGTCCAAAATAGAGGTAGGCATATTTTTAGATTGAACCGTACAGACTCAATAAGTTCGGATAAGTTTATATATTATTAATATAAGATCATACTATCATCACTGATTGCTCAAGCTGGGAGGCTGTAGATCGTTCTAACCTAATTGACATCCAATCACTCATAAGCTTGGTCTATCTTCACAGATAACCAAACTGGGGGAGCTGTGAAGTTGGGAGACTGTGAACTGTCCTAACTCAATTGACATCCGACTATAAGTTAGACTCATTTTGAAATGTCAAGCCCATGAAAGTCCAAACCAATGTCCTGTTTGCAAGATCCGACCGGCTTATACCCAAATGGATAATGGCTCGACAAACACATGTTTAATACGACCTATCAACGATCATCGGCCGTTTGGCGCCATCATGACCAATGGTCGTTAATGGCTTCGCGCTATAATGACTAAACTTAACGTTCAGAATTCTAAATGACCTGAACGAAAGGTATCCGGAGAGTCAGTCCTCCAGATCTCTATATAAACTGGTCTGACAACCTAGGTTAAATATGTTCACTTTTCTCTATCTATGTCTTCATCACTGTCTTGACTCCAAGACTGATTGGTCAGAGTGTCTTTGTGAGTATTCCATCTCGTCTCCAATGCACCTTTCTCGATCTCCTCCCATTGGACGTGCATGTCACTTGACAAGAGGTTTGATCAGTTTCTGTCTTGGTGAATATCCAGTCATCTTCTTGTGGATCCTTCAATCTTGATTTGGCCATAGATGTGAAAATCTCATGAGGTTCGCTTGATACTTCAATATGCCTTTCATCTTCAGGGCTCATCAATTTTCAAAATCCAAACTTGGCATCTACATAGCGACGGAAGGGAGCTGATAGAGCACATATCTTATCCTAGGATTTAGTTAGACTTATTTTGAAATTAGTTTAAATTTATCCATGTTATCTTTAATTGTTTTTTATCTTTTTTTTTTATCATTTTCCTATCATTATCTTATGTAATCTATTTGCCTATATAATAAACACTTTAGCCTAACTCTAATTGAGTTTAGCCAACCTTCTATTCAAAATGTCTTCATGTCAACGTTTCACATCTACCTATTTTGATGAGCCTTAATATGTGCTCTATCACATATCTTATACTCATGGTAGGCTTAGCAATTCAAAAAATAAAAATAAAAATATCTAACTAAATCCTATGATAAGATATGTGCTCTATCAATATCAGGCAACAATGATATTTCAAACTCATACTTTTTGACTCACGTTTGACAATTGCAATATGATGTTCCTGCTTACACTAACCTTATGGTCAGGTCAACTTCTAATTTCTTGAAGGTATGCTTATAAGTTTCCTCTCCACAAAGTTATCTCAAGCTTCAAGTTATGCACATATGCATCGATTAAAGAACATGTAAATGCAGTACTTTTTAGTGCTAATCTGATTAGTTAATTGCCTCAGCGTCTCACCATGCATATACATTTTTTTCCTAATACAATTGAAAGGAAATATATCAACTAGGAGCACAGAGGATTGGTGTACTCAATGTGCCACCAATTAGGGGTGCATTTAATATGAACCGTCTAGTCAAAGGTCCTACCATGGACTCTGCAATATGGGATGCTAGATCTGTGTAAAATAGGATGGACGACTATGATTGTTGATCGGTTACCTATTATTTAGGTAACGCTAAAAGTTAAAAATTGGCATTGGTCCTTGTAAGTAATGAAATTGCTTGGGATAACAAATTACAAAGAACACCATTAACCACTCATTTCTCTGTCCCGCGGTGGAGATGGGCAGTGGTTCGAAGCTCTAGCGCTACCAGACATGGAGCAAGATCTCTGCAATGGAAGTATAGATTTGCAGTGTAAAGAATATCTGATGAACATTTGCAACGTTTATTGGTGGTTGGGCGCAAGTGAAGAACATCTACGCGTTGCTGACACTGATTTATAATTTTCGGCAGAGGTGGGTCATTTGGTGGGTTGTTGCAGAACATCATGTGTTCTGGCGCTGATTCACGATTTCTAGGCTTGAGGTAGTAACGTGGTGGAGGTGGGTCGTTTGGGTGGCGTTGCTGGCAGCAAGAAGGGTGGCGCGACAACAATGAGGAATGGTGGCTAAAAGGCGGTTGAAAGGCGCTAGTTCTGGTTTGGGAGGCAATGGAGATCACTGACAATTGGGTTGCGCGATAACTATGGGAGCTCGATGGTTTTGCGGTGGTGCAAGGTTAGAAGGGTGTGGTACTGCAGATCTAGACGTCGTTGCTGATATACAAGGAGTTCTTGGAGTTATTTATTTTTTTAAAATTCAGTTACTTAAAGGGTACAGAAATAATAAAAAATTATTCTTTTCAACAAAATTATAAAATCTATTAGAATGAATAAAGTCAAAGGTCAATTTATGAATTTTTGGTTAGAGGGTCATCTTAAAATAATCCTCTAATTGGATGCGTGCTTTTTCAGAGGACACTTCTTGGAGGAATAGTTAGGAAATGTGCCAAAAAGTACAGCGACACATCCAAGTTATTTAACGGCAAATTGTCAAAAGAGCTGGATTCCATTGGCCAGAACTTGCCCAATAGCAGGATGATTTACTTTGATGTTTACAACCCTCTACTTGATATCATTGAAAATAGTCTGATTATTTATTTAATTTTTATATATTTAATTTTTTTAATTTATTCTCAAATTCATTTTGTATATCATGTGAGAAATATTAGAGTCATATATAACATGATTTAATATTTATCTCACACAAATAACGATAGACATATATCTATTATATTTTATATGGACAAAAAACATTTTCACATTGAAAATTACCAAAAATGTTGTAAAATCCCAAATTTCACTTTTATTGTCACCATTTATTCACGAGGATTTGTTGAGAAATCAGTTTTCATTAAGTTAACGGGTAAGTATTTGTTAAGAAATCAATTATCATAAAATTACCAGGTAAAACTTATGAATAAATTACTATTCCTAATACTTCCTTAAGTGCTTGCATGTAAAATTCTGAAAAAATAAAAAACATATTGCCCTTTAATTGCAGGTTATAAAGTCGTAGACAGAGGATGCTGTGGCACAGGCGAAGAAAGGCTGCAGTTTTAGATGTTTGGGATTATGTTTTTTGGGATAGTTTTCATCCGTCAGAAAGTGCTTACAAAAGCTCGTAGGTCCAATTTTGAGGAAAAATCTGTACCAGTTCTTCTGAGTTTCAATCTATTCAATTTAAAAAATAATTTTGATATTTTTATTATTAACCGTGTATATATTTTTTTAATATTAAATTTTTTTAATATTCTTAAAAAAATATTAACAATATATACACTTTTAAAAAAAAATTATATAATATACAAAAAAAGTATATAATAATCATTTTTCTTTAGAAAATGTTATTTGCACATTATCTCACATCCCTCAATTATTATCATTGGTTTCTCCCCACTCTCTTCCTTTTCATCCTCAACATGAATGGTGATGATAGAGAGAAATAAAATATGTGAATTAGAAATTAAAATATACAAATAACATTACCCTAATCATTTATTTAGGTACTTAAATCAAAAAATTATTCCGAATAGTAGCTTAATGACTTGGTGTAAAATTTTATTTTAATTGTACTTAGCAAAAAGTTTTTAAAAGGTATGAGATGGTATAAATAGAATAATATTTCTTGCATATCTCTAAACTTCACATCACCTCACATTATTGTAAGATGACTGTATTAGAATGAATGAGTCATGTAAGTGTACAGAAAGGTAAAAGAAGTAATATATGTATTAATGTATGTAGGATAATGTTTTTTGTATAATTAAAATATATATATTATATTTATATTATAAATTTATGTGTGTGAGAGATATCAAATTAGATTATATATTATTATAATTTTTTCATAAAATATAAAAATAAATTTGTAAAAAAATTGGATAAAAGTTAAAATATTTTAATTAAATGAATAATTGTACTGAATATATATATATATATTACATTATTCATGTCAATTTACCAAATTATGCTCTAATGTCAACGGATTTAACTCTACATATAGTAATATAATTATTTTTTATTTTTTTATTCTTATTTTGAATACTAACAAAAATTTAAAAAAATTATTAATAACATATTTTTTAAAATATTTTTTTAATATTTATTTTATTATTAATTTAAAAATAAATATTATTAATATCTCTTTTAATAATTTTTTAATATATAAAATAAATTAATAATAAAATAAATATTAAAAAATATTTTAAAAAATATATTACTAACAATTTTTCAAAATTAAAATACATGTTCAAGACTGAACCTTTTCTGTCCCTTTGCCTTTTCATTTAATAATAACAATAATAGGATGAAAGGTGGTTAAATTATACAATCACTCACAGTAGGAAGTATTAATGCATTTGCCTTCTTTGCTGGATTTGCCTTTTTTTGTATGGCTGATGGCTGATTTTCCACAATCTTATCTGACATTGTTGTCGGAAATATAATAACTGTAACGCATTGGATTCGTGCCAATAAATATACACGTGGTCTTACACAGTTATTCTGACTCGACCTAAGAAATTTTATGATATATATATATCTAATATGAACAAAATTTAACTTTAATTTTTAAAAACTTTTTTAATTCTTTTAATTATTTTTCATGTATTTATTAATTTAATTAAGTATAGTTGAAAGTAATAAATAAAAAATAATTAAAAAATAGAAAAAAGAATAAAAAAATTAAACTAAATTTTGTTTATATATGATGACGCCTCTTTCATCAAAATTAATTGGAAAACTTTACGCGTGGCCAGTAATTTTTTCTTAAATAGATTTAAAATTAATAAATTCTCTATTTTAAAAGTTAAAGAAGATCGGTTCATGTTTCCAATCAAACTAAATCAATCGATTTTCACATATTAATAACCAATCGGTCTGTTTTAGATGGGCAAACCAAACAAACCAAATTAATTAATTTAAGTTGATAGTGCTGAAACAATATATTATCTCTATGACAGAAACAAAAAAAACAAGAAAAGTAATAAGTTGTCGGAAGTCAAAATGAAGCATCATGGCATAAATTTAATAATAATGATATTTTTATTACAAATAATGTATATATTTTTATATATATTTTTTAATATTATTTATTATATTTATTTTATTATTATTTTTTTTATTTAATTATATCTACTTAAAATAAGTGTAAAAAATAATATTAAATTAAAAATAAAGTAAGAAGATCATTTTTGTAAATTTAATAGCAACATGTAAAAAGTAAAATCTAGGAAACGTAAGATAATTTGAATAAAAATACAAAAACTGAGTGTTTCTGAACACCTGCACACAATAAAGCATATATTTAGCTATCAAGCACAAAACAAACATCAATACAAATATGAGCCACGATTCAAACATAGATATAAAGTTATAATAAATTTAAAAAATTATAGGAAACGAGAAAGCATATATATATATATATAAATTAAAAATTTAATTTATGTATATATATAATTATAAAATTTAATAAAAAAGTTATAATTTATTAATATTATTTTTATAAATTTAAAATTTATAATATCTTAATATATATTATATATGTTAATATTTATTATCTAATAAATCTTTCTTAAAAAATATAAAGCATAATTTTATTAATATTTTAAAAAAATTTAAATTAATTTTTCTAATAATATTAATTATGTATAAGTATATGTGCATAAAAAAATTAGTTAGAAGAAATAATTGTGATATAAGTTTCTTTTAAATTCAACTTAAAAATTTAATAATAACTTGTAAAAGATAAAACTTAAAATACTTATATGTGAAAATAGTGATTTGAGACGTCAATCATATGATTAAGTTTTGATTATTTATGAACTTATTAATTTGACATTATTCATAAAAATTATTTTTTTTTTAAAATATATTAATAAATTATGTAAAATCAGTCTCTTAAACGTGTTAAAATGTATCTAAATTATGTCTAAGCATATTTGGACTCATAAAACATATGTATCTTACAAGTGTTGTTATATATCCGATATAAACAAGTGTCTAACATGTAAACACGCGTAAAAAACAATATATCCTTACTTCAAGAATATTTGGTAATTCCTGATAAACCAACGAAAGGGCTAAACGAGGACGACGGAGGAGTTACTTGCCTGGGCTTGGAAATCCCATTATTGTGACCAGACTTGAAGAGAACGTCTAGGTGCTCTTTAGGTTGGTTGAGACTTGAGACCGATAGACTCACCTTCCAAGGTTGGCTTCTCTTCTTCTCTTGGGATCAGAGAATCTGAGGATTAGGACAAATGGGATGATATGTTAACTTAAGGATATAATAGTAATTTTCTTGTAAAATATTTTATTTAATTTTGATTGATTTAGTTTTGTTTAATTTGATTTTAAAATTGTATATATTGAAGATTAAATTGATCGATATAATTAACCTGTGATGATTTGAGTAAAATGAATTCCCATCTTTTAAATATATGATTTTAGATTGAATTTTAAAATTTATTTATATAAAAATAATATTTTTTGGAAGTAATTTATTTAAGCGGTTGACGGTATTTTAAAAATTTGTCTCTCACTTATTAAGTGTTAATACTTTAAAAACTTTTAAAAAATTGTTTGATTTAAAAAAAGTTTTAGTCAATCTTTAATTTTTTAATTTGATTTTATGAAATTTATATTTTGAAAATAAAAATTTTTAAAATAAATTTATCTCTAAAATAAATAAATAAAAATATATCTATTATTAAATTTAATATGTTAAGATCTTTATTTACTTTATCATATTAAAAATAAATATATTTTTACTTATTCATTTTAAACATAAACTCACTTTAAGAGCTATATTTTACTATCTTCCCTTTCCTGATCTCAGTGTTCGAAACCACATTAGAAGAGTAAAAGTAACAAGATCCGTTCCTTCACGGTAGAGTCATGATTATCACCTACTTCCATTTAAGACATTTTATTCAATTAACATGATGGTTACGTTACAACATATATGGAACCTAACTAAAAAAAAATGATAGACCCTAACTCTACATTTTTTTTTCTCATGGATATTCAACAGCAGAATTGTCAACAAACATAGAATTTTTATAATATTCTAATGAATATAATAATCAAAATAAATTATTATTTTGATTTCATAATTAATATTTAAAAATAACTAATGAAATATTTTACAATTCATTATGCATTTCAGATCCTAAAAAAAATTGGATATCTTTGAATTTCCCCCAATAACATATCGACGTGGTCTGTCGTTCTTCTATCCGATCGCTTGGCCCACTGGCATTTTGCAGCCTGGAAAAAATTGATCACTCTTTTTTTCGTTCAAAAACGATAATTCAATAGATCACGCACACATGTACGGATGAAGAAATTAATATATCTTCAATGAGTAGATGACAGAGGAAAAATCAGGGGAAAGAAATTCAAAGCACAAAATGGTGGAAAAACGCGAGCCTCTTCTTGGTTTTTAATTTTTTGAAAGGTTAAATGAGTTTCGTCTTCATTCTTTCGTGTCTATTCTATCAAAATGGGATTATTATTATACCAATTACAAACTGAATATGCCCATATGGTTGAGCAAAGCCGACATGACAAGATTCAACTAATGCTAACTGCGTATAAGAAGACATCTAATTAGCTTGACTCATTATCAGCTCAACTGAGAACTCTTGTTTCCGGTATACAAAGAAAAGTGTATAAAAATCATAGAACAATCAGCAAAACGGTTTTTGATTAATTTTAAGAAAAATCATTTTAAATAATATTTTGTTTATAAGCTATTAAATATAAAATAAACTAATTCAAGTACACATACCACCAAAAGTTCTCCCATGAGGTGAAAGCCCAGGTCTCAATTAAAAAAGGTCGCTTTTAACTACCTGTTTCCAAAAAACAAAAAATGTAGAAAACAGCATTTATGATTTTTTTACTAAACTTAATTTAGTAATTATTTAAAATTATTATTATTTTATTATTTATCAAATTACCATTTTTTTAACTAAAAATGATCGATATATATTAACCTTTTTTATTATGATGATTTGAGTAAATGGATTCACATCTCATTTGGCCTAAATATATGAAATTTTATAAATTATTTAAATTTAAAATTTATTAATAAATTCATACTAATTACGGAAATAAAATATATAATATTTTAAAAAAGTAAATTTAATATTTGGTAATATTTAATATTGTTTTAGTTATTATGAATAATTATTAGTCAATACATAAGAAAAGTTGTATTGATGATTTTAAATACTTCAAAAAAAGCTTATTAGCTCAAAAAGTTTTTATTTTTTTTTAAGTTCAATGATACTTTTCCGTGCTAAAATCCCCTTTTTTTAAAAATTGTTTTCGATTTAAAATCTCCCAAAAGTTTGATCCTATTTAATGCAACTCAATAAAATCTTTATATTTTTAGGGTATTTGATTTTATAGATTTTAATTTATATTTTGAAAATAAAACTTTTTAAAATAAATTTATCTCTAAGGAATAAATAAAAATATATCTACTATTAAATTTATCTCGGCATATGCAGTGCTACCAGCTCGAAGTCGTGTCCAGAGTCGCCATCTCCTCCGTCTCATTAACCCCGAAATGTCGTCTGGCCGGTGGAGCCGGACGCAGCTGTTCCATCGTAATGATCTTTATTGTACTTTGTGTAGCATATTAAAAATAAATATATTATAATTTACTAATTATTCAAAATTTAGTAAACATAAACCCACTTTAAGCTTGTGGGATATACCAACGCATTTACAATCTTCCCTTCTCCCTACGACTATCCTTATATAAATAGTGTTCGAAACCACATTAGAAGAGTAAAAGTAACAAGATCCGTTCCTTCACGGTAAAACATATGAGAGGGACCATTGCCGTGTAATGTCCCTACCACCACACAAAAAGGTGGCAATGTTGCCTACATGCTCATCCGTGTATGGTTGCCATATAACCTATGCACAAAACATTAACACAACATATGCATAAGAAATATCTTAAAGGAATTTTATTTCAATTAACATGATGGTTACGTTTGCAATTTGGTAAATGATATTGAAACGTAAGTAAAAATATTAACAAAGTATGTCATGGAAGTAATGTAAAAATATGAAATGAAATAGAAACTTACTCCCATCCTATTTAATTGACTATATTCGTAAAAACATTAGAAGGGGCAGCCGAGAGAATGCCCGCATCGCATAAGATGCATGCACCTCCAATCTCGCGTGCGTCATAGTCCGTAGCTTTACACGCCTCTCTATACTACGCCAAAACCGGCAGACCCCGCCTATACGTCCCAAGAATGAAGAAAGTCCTCCAATAATAGGAGGAACATCAAGTCACGAGCTGCACCGAATGATCGGGGCATAAGAAACCCCCAAGCAAGCGAGGTATGTAATGTCGTGCACGCCGTTGCACGTACTCATCATCATCGTCCTCAAATACTCTCCGACAGGTATGTCATGTCAATGCGTGCCCCGGCCTACGAGCGAGGGAGTGTCATCAATCCCTAACAACCGAGCACACAACCGAGCCAATCATCCCTAAACGCTATTATCCATCAATCTATGATTCCGATATCCTCCAACGTAATGGTGCAACTGAAAAAAACCATCGCAGAGATCGTGGGGAGTGATCAGAACCCTAACTCCCAAGAAACATTTTTTTTAAGGAATATTGGGGGGGGTCCCTAACTCTAATTGATCCAAAACATTTTGAATTTAAATTAGCCGATTCAACAGCAGTTGTTGTCAACAAAACATAGTATGATTTATTATTATTATTCTAAAATATGAATATAATAATCAAAATAAATTATTATTTTGATTTCATATATATATATAGGAGAATATATTTAAAAATAATACTAATGAAATATTTTAATACAAGATTCATTATAAAAATAGCATTTCAGATCCTAAAAAAATTGGATATCTTTGAATTTCCCCCAATAATCATATCGACGTGATTTTGGTCGACCTTTGTCTGTCGTTCTTCTATCCGATCGCTTGGCCCACTGGCAAGTTTTCAATCACATCGAAGCAGCCTGGAAAATAATTGAAAACACCCCACAACACACTTTTTTTCGTTCAAAAACGATAATTCAATTAGATCACGCACACATGTACGGATGAAGAAATTAATATATCTTCAATGAGTAGATGACAGAGGAAAACAATCAAACCATAAATAGGCAAGTGTGCATTTAATTAACGATAGTACTTAATATTGAATATTCAAATGTCACAATTTTGAATGGTGGTATTCTACTAACTTCGTATATGTCAATTGAACCAATGTAGTTATAGGTAGATTTCTACTACTTCTTTAATGGACAAATTTAGTCATAATTTTTTGCTCCATTTTTCTTTTGGAATTCCATTAATCCAGTTGCCATCTCGTTGTAACTTTAAGCTTCTCTATTCAAACTTTATTGCGATTGGTTCATATCGTACATCGAATAACTTAGGTTAGTATTACAACCTAACTATTATTAGGGAATACAAATATGTATTATAATCAAAAATCTTTTCAAACTGAATATGCCCATATGGTTGAGCAAAGCCGACATGACAAGATTCAACTAATGCTAACTGCGTATAAGAAGACATCTAATTAGCTTGACTCATTATCAGCTCAACTGAGAACTCTTGTTTCCGGTATACAAAGAAAAGTGTATAAAAATCATAGAACAATCAGCAAAACGGTCCATTTGATTAATTTTAAGAAAAATACTCATTTTAAATAATATTTTGTTCATAAGCTATTAAAAAGGATGGCCTGGGGAGGAGTGTGAAATAAACTAATTCAAGTACACGTACCACCAAAAGTTCTCCCATGAGGTGAAAGCCCAGGTCTCAATTAAAAAAGCTAGCTTTTAACTACCTGTTTCCAAAAAACAAAAACTGTAGAAAACAGCACTTATAGAGCCAAGTTAATAGATTCCAGAGTCCAGACTGTCCAACACAGTGGCGGAAGTCAACCAGAAAAATTGGAATTCAAACTTTCTCATTTGCCTTTATTTAAAATTCCTTATTTAATGTATTTATTTTGATATCTCTAAATTGAAAGATATATTTTAAAAATAAGTAAATTAAAATTTCATTGTTTATAATTTTTTTATAAGTGATTACTTGTATTTTATTCTAAAAATGCACCTTTAACTTTAAAAGATATAAATATTAATATATTTTTTTATTTTATAATTTATACTCACAAATCCATTAAAAAAGAGAAGGAAATCAAAGCAAATAGACGTTTTGTGTTAAAGTTGGGAACACAAAAATAAATGACGTAACCTATAATAGGACTTAAAGTATGTCATAAGGAAGGAAATTAAGGGAGTTAATGTAGTGAAGGAGCATGGAACATGGAATATTGATTTCCATCTTAGCTATCTATGGATGATAGAATTTAATCCAAAACTTTCATCTGAATATAACATAATAGAAAATTCTTTAACCATTTATAGTCTCATACAAAAAGAGTTAAAAAAATTGGGGGCAGCTGCCCCCTCTTCCTCAACAACGTTCCCCCACTCGAACGAGTTCAATTCCCTTAATTAACTAACCATAACTTGATCAATAGCACAAATAGTTACATTGGTTTTTTTTCTTTTTCTTTTTTTATAAACTCGTTACATTGATCATTACAAGTTACAACCCTCGGAAAATGCTATAAATTAGCACAAAAGTATAATCACCAAACCCCACAAATCTAATGTACCATCATAACTCAACTTTATTTTTAATAAATTTAATTTATATTATTATCAACATATAAAAAAATTTACACCATAAATTAATCATATATTATTATATCATTAAAATTAAATATTTAATTCTTATAATAATTACTTTAAAATTACACATATAACAATATATAATTAATTAATAATATATCAAAATTAAAATTTTCTCTAATTCTCTCCTTCCCTTTTCAACTCTCTCGATTACACTCTACAGCTTTACTTTTACAGATATGAATCGAATTGCCAGAGCCTGAATGAGTAGTAACGCGCAATCATTAAGGCTATGTTTAGATTGGTGAGATTGAGTGAAATGAAATGGGATGGAATGGAATGAGATGTAGATAAATTTCATTATTTGATTATATTAAAAAATAATGAAATAGAATAAAAGTAAATGAGATAAATTTCATCTCATCTCACCAGAAACCATCAATTTTGTTCCTTCTCAATTTAGGAGGTATGGGATGAAATCATTTTTTTTTATAATAAGTAAAATTTTACTTAATTAACTTTATCACCCTGCCTCCCTCTTTGCTCTCCCTCACTTGAGACAGCCACCCAATTCCTAACCCTCTTCATTCACCCTCACGGCAACACCTTCTTCATCGACGCACACCACACCCTCTTTGAAAATTTGATTTTGGCCAATACATGAGTTGATACTCAGAAATGAGCCCTTGTTGGGAATGACTACTATAGGCTTCGTTGTATTTACTTAGCCAAGTGCTAGAAATCAACTTTGCTTAATCACAAAATGAATATCTAGTCAATACGTGGAGAACTACATTCAGAGTCAGCTGCTGACTTCTACAATTTGCAGGACATCTATTGATTATCATCTTTTATTGTTATTGGCTATCCTGTTGTAATTTTCTATTCTGTTGAATATATAGATAGGTGGAGAACTACCAGCTTCCATGTTATTGTAGAATATATAGAATTGACAAATATTTGGGAATGCAGGACATCAATTTTCTTTTATTGTTGTAATGAATATGAAGTTTGAAAGCTGCACTCAAATAGTAGAGTTATAAGTTATTGTTTGAAAGCTGCATTCACGTAAAGGATGCATTTTTGAAAATTGTTATTTACATAATCAATAATGAAATAATTAAAAATGAGATTAAGAAATAACAAAAAAAAATAAAAAATTTAAGTAAAAAATATTAATAAATATTATCATTAGATAATATATAAAGATAATTAAAGTTTTTTTGTTAGTTAGAAATATAAAAAAATTAATGTGTTTGTAATAAGGATAATTTAAAAAAATAAAGTTATAATTTTTATCATTTCATTCACTTTCTAAATAATGAAATGATAATTTTATTCTATTTTATTTTAAAATATTCAAACAATAAAATTATATTTTTATCTTATTCTATTTCATCATCTCATTTTTTATCACATCTCATCTTATTCTATTTTATTTTATCAATTATTAAATATCTAATAATATCTTAATAGTATGTGATATGGGCAGCGTGACAGCGTCACTTAAATATGTATGTCAGTGTTGTTAATTTACTATTATAATGTAGTATATCCCCACGAAATGGGCGTGGATCACGATAAATTCTAGAACAGAAATTTTTTATTTTAGGTATGTAGATTAATTTTTTATATGTTTAAAGATTTATGAGTCGTATTAAAATTACTTATATATTTATTTGTATAATTTTATATATATCAAAAATTGCATATTTAAAATACGAAGTTTCCAATAAAAAATTTCTGGTACAGCACAGTGGCAGAGGGAAAAAAAAATAGAAACTAGATAATCATATTGAGGTTACACAGTAGAATTATTGCTTGAGCTAATTTGCAAGTCTCTGCTTGAATATATATGTCGAAGAAAAAAAACTTATAAATTGTCCGTACAATCAGCGGTTAAATGAAAATATTTCTTGCGTGCAATAAATGAGTTAAAATTGAAAGGACACAATTGCATGATATAGGTATAGCTCGCTGATCTGAATTACAAATACAAGAAATACCCAAAAAAAAAACTACAACCTTTATGGGTCCTTTAATGAAGATACCTTATCCTCTACCCCTTTCTTCTTCAATTTGTACCTTACTGCTCAGTTTCATATTATTATTATTTGTTTCTTGCAAAACGAAGGCTGTGGTGGAACTTCCACTAAATGTTTCGGTTCCAGCAGTGTTTGTGTTTGGAGATTCGATCATGGACACGGGCAACAACAACAACAACATGCAAACATGGGCTAGGTGCAATTTCCCTCCATATGGGAAAGATTTCCCCGGAGGGTTTCCAACTGGCCGATTTAGCAATGGAAAGGTTCCATCAGATCTTATAGGTATACTATCTTCTGATCTATGCCTGTTATAGCATATTATAACGTGTTTGAGAATATTTTTAGTGCAAAATTTCCATTTAGTCCTTGAAAAATATATTCATTATTAATTTAGTCTTTTAAAAATTAGTTTTATTAATTAGTCCAATAGAACGATAAATAAATGATATATCGTCAGAATATTTAAATATTGAGGGCTAGTTTTTGAATATCTTGATGTAAATTTTAATTTTTTAAATATTTAAATATTATATTTTAATAAACCCTAATTTTTTAAAAACACACGTTAACAAAACTCATGATATTATTTTGTTTTTAATAGTTTTGTTTCTCTTAAAATGTGTTTTCGGACGTGTATCGCATATATTTTATTAGTCTCAACTGTTAAAGATATTAATCTGATATATACATACATAAATTTGGTTTTCAAAATATATATATATATATATGAACTTCACATCAATATATATATATAGATATAACTTAATTTGTAAGAGAATTATTTATTGTAAGAGATAAGATAATGAATATTAATAATTAGATCTTATATAAATGGTAAAGATTAGAACATAAATGTATATGATTTTTTTAAGTGATTACATGATTTTTAAATAATTTTTAATCATGATCATCTATGTATGATTGTATAATTAATATTTACTCCTCTCACATTCTCATCATCTCACTATATATATCTTTTATATATATATATATATATATATATATATATATATAATATAATTGGATTAAATTAAAATTAGAAATTTTTTTTTTTGCACGTTCAAAAGATTGGAACAAGAATATTTAGTCTATTCGTTCTATTAGCGTAAATATTATTATTATTTATGTTATTTTTCCAATATATTTTTCTCAACCTTTATTATAAGCTGAAAGTTGAATATTCAACATAATTATTTAAGTTTGTTTCAAAAGGGTGAGGCAAATGGAATTCAGAGCGAGAGCTATATTAACTTGTTTTTTGGACGTTAAAGAGAATATGATATGAATTAAATGGGAATAAAATCTCACCCTAATTTACTGAAATTATTTTCTCTGAAACTAAAGAGAAAGTAAAATAAATACAAACATGAATATGTTAAGTAAATAAGAAATTATCATTTTATTTTAAGAATTAAAGTAATATGCACTGTCGATGTAAAAATTTTATAGTGATATTTGATATTTGTACTTTTATTTTAATTATCAAGACAAAAATATAGCAATAAATATTGATCTATCAATAAATGTAAGTGTAAAACTTCTTTATACTAACAATGTATATCAATTATAATGTTATTTTATTTTTATATTCAATCCTCATTAGCATATCAATTAAACAATAGATAAAATTAAAATAATATTTTTTTTTTTATTTTCATTTTTTTCCTTTTAGTCTTATTTGAATTTGAATAAATTAGGTTGATATCTGTTAGATTTGCAAAACTTACGCAAACACCATCTAATTTCGTATTTTACAAAGGTTTGCCATTTAATTAGCTTTTCAAAAGCTGTATGTGTTTGAAAACCTCTACACAAAGAGGTAGACGTGTCTTTAAAAACAAAAAGTAAAGAAGAGGCCTTTTACTTTAAATGTTAAAATAGGCGATATTACTATAAATTTTAAAAATAAATTTGTGCAATATCACAGGAAGTTAATATAAATTTTTAATTAATTTTTTTAAAATAAAAAATCCCCGATTACTAAGATTTCGCTTTCTTATATGTGAAGTACATTTAAATCATTATGACGGATACGTACTAATGGAGACCAAGGAGTTTTCCTAATTGCTTCCATTTTTTATTAATAATTACCATTTAGGTGATATCAATGTGGTTTAAAAAAATTGATATTAATTTAATATATCAATTATAAAAAGAGATATCAATTTAATTATCTAAAGAAAGCAGATATTATTTTAATTTTTTAATTATAAAAAATAAAATCAATTTAATCCATCAATTATAAAAATTAACATTAATTTAATTCTTCAATTAAAGGCTACAATAACATTGTTCTCATATTCCATATACACAATGACGATTTTTAATATCACTTTTAATGATTGATAGAAAAAATTAATGTTAACTTTATATAAAAGACTAAATTGACGTCACGTGTTAAAATTATGATTTTCTCTTTTTTTTAAGTGGTGGTGTAAGTATATAGGGCAAGGGCAAAGATAATTTGGTGGAGAATCAAATATCTATATCAACATAATTCACATGTTTTAAAGATTTAAACTGGTGCAAATTGAGTTATGAGTTCTTTAACATTTTTTTTTCTCTTAAGAAAGTTTAGAGGAATGAACGGCTTATAATGATAGTTATAAATGATCTATCAATAATATACTATCAATAAGAATTGAATTCAAGACCTCCAGTGTGTATGCAATTAGATGTTATACTTATCAGATAGGATCCTCTCGTACTCTTCACTAACATGGGTTATGAGAGAGAAACACAAAAAATATTTATAATAAGATCTATCATTATTTATATAGCGTTTATTAATTTTGTTGTTTTATATAGACATATTAATTTTGCTTTTAATCTTTCTTTTTCGTTACAAGACTCTTTAATGTGAGGGAATAAGACCAGAGGATCATAGTCATCTATTAACTTAATCTACCATGGTAAGGTAGATATTATAAAGTATAGATGTGTTATTTTTTAAGTGTATCTATGTGTTGGATATGTATCCATATTAGATACATGAAAATACGCATATGATATATGTGACTTATGTGTCCAAACGTGTCTGATTAAAAAAATTATTTTTTTAAATTTGGATACGTCTTAAACACATTCTGGATACGTTTAGACATGTTTAGGACAAGATTTGTACACAACTTATTAATATATATATTTTTTAAAAAATTAGTTTCTATGACTAACATCCAATTAGTAAGCCCGTAACTCACCTAAATCTAATCATATGATTGACAGTCTAAGTTACTATTTTCTCATACTAATATTTTAAGTTTTATCTTTTTACACGTCACTATTAGACTTTTAAATTTTATTTTGTCACACATTTTCATCTATTATTTTCAATTGTTCTTTCATTATTTCAGAAACTTAACTTTTTATCTCTATTAACATATTTATTATGTACGCATGTACATAGTTAATTATCCTGAATAAGTTCATTTAGAATATTTTTTAAAAAATATCAATAAAAATTATGTTTCATATTTTTTAAGAGAAGACTTATTAGATAATAAATATTAACACATATAACATATATTAAATATTATAAATTTTTAAATTTATAAAAATAATATTAAAAAATTATAAATTTTTTCTTAATTTTACAATTATATATATATAAATCAATATCTTTAATATATATATATATAATATCTATATCTTATAATTTTTTAAATTTAATATATTTTTATATCTATATTCATATGGTGTCTCGTGTGTATATTCACGTTGTAATTCATACGATAGACATTAATAAGAATCTGTCATAACTCTCTTATTATATCAGTTGAAGAATTGGGCATTAAGGAACTTCTGCCAGCATATTTGGATCCAAACCTCCAACCTAGCGATCTCGTCACTGGTGTTTGCTTTGCATCCGGTGGCTCCGGGTACGATCCTCTTACAACCAAAATGGCGGTAGGCATATTTTCAGTTCCATTGTTCTTTCTCCTAAATTTACGAAATCAACAAAAAAAATTAATTTTTACTATTCCTTTCTAACTTTGATACGGTATTATAACCAGTCAGCTATATCGTTGTCGGGTCAAATAGACATGTTCAAAGAATACATAGGGAAGCTAAATGGACTCGTTGGAGAGGACAAAACAAAGTTCATCCTAGCCAACAGTATTTTTCTTGTGGTACAAGGCAGCAATGATATTTACAGCACATACTTTTTGACTCACGCTAGACAACTGCAATATGATGTTCCTACTTACACTGACCTTATGGTCAGGTCAGCTTCTAATTTCTTAAAGGTATGCTTATAAGTTTCGTCTCAGCAAAGTTAGCTCAAGCCTCTAGTAATGCACATCTGCATAGATGAAAGAATGGATTGTGATACACAACGCTTGAGTGGCCGTTCGCACCACCCTTTCATTAGTTAAAAAATTAAGTCTTCAAGAATTTATTGAACTTTTAAATGCTAAAACTAAAAAAAAAAAAATACAAAGGTAGGAAAACTCAACCACTCAAGCGTTTAGAAACAATACTTTTAGGCTATGTTTAGATTCACTATGTTTATATTGATGGAATTGAGTGAAACGAAATGAAATGAAATGAGATAAGATGAGATACAGATATGTTCTATTATTTGGTTATGTTAAAAAATAATAAAATAAGATGGAAGTGGGTGAGATGGATCTCATCTCATTTTATTAAAAATCATTAATTTTATTTCCTCTAATTTGAGGAGTATGAGATGAAATCATCTTTTTTATTATAATTATAATTAAGATTTTACTATATTAATCTCATATTTTAAAATTAATGTATTTGCAATAAGGATAATTTAAAAAAATAAAATTATAATTCTTATCATTCCATCTATTTCTCAAAATAATGGAATGATAACTTTAATTTATTCTTTCATAAAATATTCAAACAATGAAATGATATTTTTATTTCATTCAATTTCATCTCATCTTATCCCGTTTCATTTCATTACATTTTATTCCATCAATTACTAAATATCTAAATATAACCTTAATGAATATATAAATGCAGGACAAAATTTAACTCTGATATTTTCCTCCAACATTTTCTTCTAACTCCTTTAATCACTCTTCATATGTCCATTAACTCAATCAATTAAGTAGAGTTAAAAATAACAAATGAAAAATGATTAAAAGAGTTTGAGAGAAGAGTTGGAAGGACAAAAATTTGAGCCAAATTTTGTTTATAAATGCACTTAGTCTTTTCTTAATGCTAATGATTAATTAATTACCTCACCATGTATACACATTTTTCTCAATACAATTGAAAGGAAATATATCAACTAGGTGCGCGGAGGATTGGAGTATTCAGTGCTCCACCGATTGGGTGTGTGCCATTTCTGAGAACACTGGATGGAGGAATATTTAGAAAATGTGCAGAAAAGCACAATGACGCATCCAAGTTTTTTAACAGCAAACTGTCAGAGGAGCTGGCTTCACTTAACCGGAACTTGCCCAGTAGCAGGATGGTTTACCTTGATGTTTACAGCCCTCTACTTGATATCATTGTAAATTTCCAAAAATATGGTAATCCCAAATTTCACTTTTGTTATCCACTTACCAATTATTCACGACTATTTGTTAAGAAATCAGTTTTCATTAAGTTACTAGGTAATTAGTATTTGTTAAGAAATCAATTATCATAAAGTTACTTGGTAAAACTTAAGAAAAAATTAGTATTCTAATACTTTCCTTAAGTTATTGCATGTAAAAATTCCGAAAAATTATACATATATATATATATATATATATATATATATATATATATATATATTACTTTATAATTGCAGGTTATAAAGTCGAAGACAGAGGATGCTGTGGCACAGGCAAAGTAGAGGCCGCAGTGTTATGCAACCCTTTGGCTCCACCTTGTGCCGATGTTTGGGATTATGTTTTTTGGGATAGTTTTCATCCTTCAGAAAGTGTTTACAAGAAGCTCGTAGGTCCTATCCTCCAAAAACATATGTACCAGTTCTTCTGAGTTCCTTCTTAGTTTTTATACAACTTTTGACATGAAGAGTTTGCCACGTTTCTCGCAGGACCAAATAATTATTTAGGCACATAAAATGAAAATTATTCCGAATAATTGCTCAGTGTAAAATGTTAAATTTAAGAATTGTACTTAGTATTATGTAGTTCGTGTCGTATAAATAATCACTAGTGTAGTAATTATTCTACCATTATACATATTGAATGGGTTGGTTAGGGTTAGGAGTGATAACGTGTCAGATTAGGTTAAATTTTATCTTAAACATGTTTGGTTTATATTTTAAATGTAAGGTTTGAACTTGATTTATGAGCCTAATATAAGTCATTTTTTAAGATATGGTCTGATCGTTTTAAAATTTTGGTTTGACTTTAAAATTTATTTAAAAGTTTACTTTATAATGAGACATTTAAATAGATTAATAAACTTATATTTAAATAGGCTAACGAGTCATTACATATGATAACGAGCCTAGGCTTTGAAATAGATTAATGGGTCTAGGCCTTTAAATAGGTAAACAATAATATTATAATTATAAGTTTTATTATTATTATTATTATTATTATATATATTTATATATATATTTAAAAGTAATCAACTTATCAAGCTTAAAATGCTTTTTAGATGACCTAAAACTTGATTATTTTAGTTAAACATGTTTTAAAAAAACATTGTCTCAGCTTGTTTTTAGTAAATAAGTCAGACCTAAGGCGGGTCAAGCTATAGACTTTCGACAAACGGCTTGACCTATTTTCATCCTTAGTTAGGGTGGACAAAGATGTTGTAAATTTTATATTGTATTTTAGACAATAAAATATCTAATGTTTAATGATTATTAATAAATAATAATTTATTTTTTATAAATTAATTAAATTGAAATACTAATTTATAAATTTTAAAACATTTTTGGTTTTTTTATCAATTTAGTTTATTATAGTACATTATTTTAAATATTATAAAATGTGGATGTACAACTATTATCTTATCATAATTTAGATTTAAACTTATCATTTTAATTATGATTATATTATAGGAAAGATTGTATCTGATAGGAATAAATATTTGTTTTAGTTTTAAATATCTCCCACTTGGGTTATAAATAATTATAAATATCTATTTGGGTGCCTATTGTTATACATATCTTTAATATTATTCTATGAAGATGTATACGCATTACCTGATACGAGATATGACACAGCATAATGTATTAACATAGATACACATTAAATTTAAAAATTGTAGGATATGGATATGACATATATATACATATATATAATTACATAATTTAAGTAAAAAAATTCATAATTCATTAATATCATTTCTATAAGTTTAAAATTTATAATATCTTAATATATGTTATATGTATCAATATTTATTACCTAATAAGTCCCTCTTAAAAAATATGGAGCATAATTTTTATTGTTATATTTAAAATATCTCTTAAATCAATTTCTCTTAATAGAACTAAACATGAATGAATACATGTGCATAAAAAAATTAATTAGAGAGAATATTAGTATGAAGCAAATTTCAGTGACGACGAAGTAGACGATTTGGTACTAGTAAAAGTAGAAGGAACAGATGAAAATAGTAGTGTGTAAAAAGATAAAACTTAAAAGTCTAATAATGATGTATGGAAAGATAAAACTTAAAATACTGATGTGTGAAAATAATGACTTGGGACATTAGTTATGTGATTGAACTTGGATGAGTTACGAGTTTACTAATTAAATGTTAATCATGAAAACTATTTAAAAAAATTAATGGATCGTGTCCAAGTCATGTCCTAGACGTGTCAAAATGTGTTTAAGATGTATCTAAACGTGTACGAGACGTGTTCAAATGTGTCCGAGTTGTGTCTAAATTTAAAAAAATAATCTTTTTAATTAAACACATTCTGACACGCAGGACACATGTTTTGTACAGATATCTCTATATGTCTGACATGGACACGTGTTAACATATGGACACGCCTGAATAATAGCGTGTCCGTGCTTCATAGATATTAATCAATTACCTCATTTACTTTGTCTACTTTCTTCTCTAGTTCATTTATGTCTCTTGAGCTCTTTATAATTATTTTATAACATTAAATAATATATAAGTAAGTTGTTTATAATGAACTAAGTAATTTTTAATATTAAATTATTTTAAAAACTTCAAATTTATACAAATTTGTGAACTAGTTCTAAATTCAATACTAATATTGTTATAAAAGCTAACATATTGACTTTTCATAAATTTCCCAGTTTGCTTTCTAAAGAATATCTTACATTTTATAGAATCTAAATTTTAGTTTGAAACCATAACAAATAAAAGAATTTCATATGCTAAAATGTTTTAGAAAAGGGTCTGTTGTGAAATAAAATTATATATATAGTGAGCATATATTATGAGAGAAATATTTATTGTAAGAAATAAGATAATTAAATTTTGATTATTAGATCTTACATAAATAGTTAAAATTAAAATATGAATATATGTAATTTTTTTAAGTAATCACATGATCTTTAAGTAATATTTAATTTTGACTATTTATATATAATTATATGATCAAAATTTATTCCTCTCATTTTTTCATAATAAAAATTATTCTCACTAAATATGTCTCTTATATATATATGAAAGACTAATATTATTAAAACTGAGTATTAGAATTAGAATTGGGACCGAAAAATCCAATGGTTACTCAATCCAAATACAATTGACATGAAGAGGTAAGAGCATCAACAGCCCAATTACAAATTCAGAAAAAGTTTCTAAGTGAATTTAATTGTGTGTAAAGTGAGTAAGTAAGAATATATTTATATTTAATTTAATATAAAGTGTATTAAAATTTTAATTCACTAATAATTTAATAATATATACATCATTACTTACTTATTTTACATACAAGTTTATTATAGAATAATTTTATCCTATAAATTCTACATGTATAATCACATTCAAATCCAAAATAAAATTATATTTGTTTTGATATTATACATCACAAGAAATAATATTTTAGGGTTAAATTGTGGGTGCGGGAATAAAAATAGATCCACAACATTTTGTTATGTCCAAACTTAAGTATCATTGTACTTATAAGCTTTTAAAAAAAGCATACTCACATTGCTTCACAAAACCGTTTTTCTAACGTGACAGTGTCATTTTAAAAATTAAACCAGACTTCATCAGTAAGCTGAGTGACATTGAAAAGTATGTAAATCATACCCAAACGCTTAAAAGTGGCATATATATTGTAAATGACAAAATTCTCCTAAATATTTTGATTTTAATTTTTTAAATTAAAATAAACTAATTTAAACATGTATCAATTAATTTATTATATGATAAGAAAAACTTATAATTAAAATATTTTAAAAAATAATTCCAAAAACTTCTTTTTGTAGTCCAAGTCTCCAAGAGTCATAATTAGTTCAGGCGACTGGTTGAACCCATAATCGAATCGCATTAAAATTGATAAATCGTCACTTTTAACTTACCTTTTACTTCTTCACATTAAGTTGATTTTTTTTTCTGTAAAAAGAAAGTTATTTTTATATAAAATATTAAGCAAAACTACACGTATGCTGATGTGCTTAGTACGGTGACGGGAGTGAGCAAAGGTAATTCTGCCGGCCATATACGGTTAATAAGGTTCATAATAATGTTTTTCACACGTATTTATACATATATTATTTGTATTCATATAAATTTTACTATTTAATTACAACTGAAATATTGGACTTATTTTATTTTTTGTATATTTATATTAAGATTCTGTTAAACAAATAAATGTAAGAGAAATATGTATATAGTTAATTAGTTGATGTTACAATTAATGTAAATTAAAAATTAAAAAATTTAAAGTAAACAAATAAGAATATATATATTCTTAATTTAATTTAAAGTATATTATAATATTTATTTATTAAAAATTAATAATAAATATACTTGTAATTACTAATTTTAAATATAATAATATTTTTACTTATTTATTTTAAAAAAAATTATCCTAAAAATTAAAGAAAATGCTAACAAACGCTCAACCTTTGTTGCACTTGTTTAAGTTTTATTTTTCATTTGTTAATATTAAAGTTCACATTTCTCAATGAATCAGATTAAATCAAAGGCTAAGAAACGTGGGATTAGACCATTTTGCAACACTCCAAAATTAAAAAGTTTTACTAATAGGAAATTAAAATAAAAATATTTAGAAGAAAATAAAATATTGAATATATTAAAAATTTAAAAAAATATTATTTATTTTAATTTCATCTAAAAATTTATATTTTAACTTTTTTAATAAGTGTTATAAGTAAAATTTAAATTTAAATGCTAATAAGATGTGTTAGTTTATAAGTTTTAAGAATCTTAATATAAAAACTTTTATTTAAATATAATGATTTTAAAATTCATGATTCTTACAAATAAAAGTGGAAGAAGACACTAATATTTACCTATGAATAATTGGTAGATTGTATTTTACGAGCGTTAGAGAAATCCCAAAATTCACTTTTTATTTCTTTGCTTTTTTTATGCTTTTTCTAGTTTAGTGACAGTGAGGAAAGAAAAAACTCTAACGGTCACGAACAGACCTTAAGTTTTGTGCAGAAACTGTTTCTTAAATACTACTAACTTCATCAAGTTGGCAGTTACTATAATTGTAGAACTGTTTTTTCCCTTTTACCTAATAAGAGTTTAGCTTATTAACTTAATTTAATTACTTATTAAACTAATAAGATAAGTCATAAGTCCATCACATGAGACATTTAATCTAAAATTCTCTCACTTGACTCATGTGACATTACCTTCTTTGTAGTTTGATAAGTCTATCAAAATATAATATGAATTCATATATATAGTCAAACTCATCTTTACATTAGATACATTATTCATCATGACCAAGAATAAAACTAACATGAGTCATGGCGGTCATATATCATTTAATCAACATAATCCATTCCATGTACCATAAAATTAATTTTTTCCTTGACATGACCTATAAATGGAAAATACATAATTGGCCTAACAATAATGTCTTTATTAAAAATAAAACATATTATCATGATTCCTATTCAATCATGTATATAAATTCAAAAAATAGATAAGACAGAAACATATTCATTCATGAGTTCAGAATGTCAAAGTACATAAAACATAATCATTAGCATAATATACAATAATACTTATACTTTCAACATGTCTACTAAATGTTTAGGGCGGTAACCCTTTTGTCAAAGGGTCGGTAATCATAAAGTCGATGCTAATGTATTCTGTTGACACTCTGTGTTTCTGAACTTCTTTAACGACAAAATATTTCAATTTCATATGTTTAACACATTTAGAATACTTGTCGTTTTTAGAAAAGAAGATTGCTGCAGGTAATAAACTTTAACGACTTTGTAATACTATCGACAATTCCAAGTTCTAAACCTAAATAAAATTTTGCAACCATAATTCATTAATAATGTCCTCAAAGCATGCCTTAACATTAAATTTGTCTCCCTTTCTGAATTGGAACCATACTTGCTGCCCATTTATCTACTTTCTATATCTTTATTGATATAGTCTTTTTGAGACAAACCCAACAATCTTTGTGACTTATCACGAAACATTTCTATTCCAATCACATAACTTACCTCTCCTATATCTTTCATTTCAAAGTTATTAAAGAGAAACTTCTTAATCTCACTTAATAGACCAAGATCATTAGTTGTAATCAAGATGTCATCAACATACAGAATTAGAAAGATAAACTTACTCTCACTTACCTTCAAATATATATACACTGATTAATAGTATTTTCCTTAAATTTGAAGGATACAATAGTATTATTGAACTTGAGATACCATTATCGGGAAGTTTGCTTAAGTCCGTATATTGATTTCTTAAGTTTACACATCATGTGTTCTTTCTCCTCAACTAAAATCCTCATTGGTTGATCCATATAAACATCTTTCTCTAAATTCTCATTTAGAAAGACAGTTTTCACATTCATTTGATGCAGCCCTAGACCATAATGAGTCACTAATGCCATGATAATTCTGAAAAAAATATTTATTAAAAATTGGTGAGAATGTTTCCTTATAGTCAATGTCATTTTTTTTAGTAAAACCTTTAGCAACAAGACGGACATTGTAGCGTTGAAGGTTTGCCATGAGAATCACGCTTAGTCTTAAAACTCATTTATACCCAACTCTCTTGTACTCTTTAGGTAATTCCACAAGGTCCTATGCACCATTATATTCCATTAATTTAAGCTTATTTTTTATGGCATCTAACTATTTATCAGCATTATCATTATTAATGACTTGTGAAAACGAAATTGGATCATTGTCATTAATTCCCAAGTCATTTTCTGACTTTTGCAGATACACCACATAATCATTCGGAATAGCAAATCTCCTTTATCTTTGGGATCTTCTTAATGCTATTTCTTGTGGTTGTTCTACTATAGGTTCATTATTAACCTTGAGATCATTAATTTGTTATTCTTCTTGATTGTTATTCGGTTCAACAACATGAGGAGAAGAAATTTCATAAGTAGGAGCACAAGTTAAAGGAACTTGTACTCTAATTTTCTTAATTTTTACATTTCGTGAAGCTTCACTCCCACTGGTTTCACTATTCTCAATGAACCGAATATATTAAGTTTCAACAATTCTTATACTATGAGTATAATAGTAAAATCTATACCCTTTAGACCTTTCTAGATAACCAATGAAACATCCATTGATTGTTCTTGCATCCAGTTTCTTTTCATGTGGATTATACAATCATATTTCTGCCTAACTTTCCCAAATATACAGGTGCCTTAAACTGAGTTTCTTACATGTCCACAATTCAAAAGGTGTTTTTGGAACTGCCGTACTAGAAACTCTGTTCAACAAATACACTGTAATTTTTAAAGCATACATCCACAATGACAAGGGTAAAGATGTGTTACTTAACATGCTCCTGACTATATCCATTAAAGTTTGGTTACGCCTTTCTGATACACCATTTTGTTGTAGTATACTTGGCATTGTGTATTGAGCACATATGCCATGCTCTTTTAGAAACTTAGCAAATGTGCCTGAGTGTTGTTCAGTTTCATCAAATCTTTCATAATACTCACCACTTCTATCTGACCTTACGATCTTCACTTTTTTGTCCAATTGTCTTTTAACTTTATTTACATAAATTTCTAAAGTATTCACTGCTTGAGATTTCTCATGCAGTAAATAGACATATTCATAATGTGAATAATCATCAATAAAAGTGATAAAATACTTTTCTTTACCGAAAGAATTGACATCAAAGGGTTCACATATATCGGTGTGTACAATTTCAAAAGGCTGAGTGCTTCTCATGACACCTTTCTTTTCGTGTTTTGTTTGTTTTTCCTTAATATGATTCACATAAATATTAAGGTCAATGAAATCCAAATCTAAAAGGATGTCATTCTTTACCAAACTTTTCATTCTTTCTTTGAAAATGTGACCCAAATGTTTATGCCACAAGTAAGTAAAACGTTCATCCACTAAACTATATTTAGTGTCAACATTATGATGCAATGCCATAAGAGTTTTAACATATAAATTATCAAGATTCAATTTATATAAATCATCATAAAGTATACCATAACTAATCATATAGATATATTTATACAAACTAAAAGATCTATTATCAAACTTAAAAGAGTATCCAGTAACATCAAGTTTAGACAAAGAAACTAAATTTCTAAAAATATTAGGTACATAAAAAGTTTTAAATAAATCTAAATGGTGTTCAGTGTCTAGGATTAATTATAAGTCCTGACACCTTCCACTAGAACTTTCACTCTGTTTCCCATGAAGACGAACTTCTCATTTGGGTTTATGGTTTAGATTGTAAGGAATCCTTGCATCGTATTAGAAACATAAGTTGTACATCTAGAATCAATCTACCAAGTATTATGGAGAACTTCAATTAAATTTGATTCGAAACATACATAAGTTTTATTTCCAGCTCCTTTATGGTTCACATAATAGATAGAGTTATTTCCTTGATTCTTAAATTTGGTTTCCTCCTAAACTAACATACTATGTAATTCAAGCACATTTCATTTATCTTTCATGATATTATAATTCATTTGGAATGAATCATACTCAAGTGGTAATGAGTTCATAATGAATTGCACAAGGAAATTTTCATCCATTTCTATTCCCAATGACTTAAGTATTGATGCAATGTTTATCATTTTAATGACGTGCTCATGCATAGTAAGAGAACCATCAAATTTCATGGTGGTTAAAGTACCCATTAATGTCCCAATAAGAGTTTTATCAGTAGTTTGGGAGCGCTCTTCCATAAACATCATCATTTCTTTAGTATTCTCAATTTTAAGAAAAATAGACGTAATATTGCTAGCTATACGTATCCGCATGTACATTAGACTCAATCTGTTTGATCTTTTCCAATTTTTATAATGAACTTTTTCTTCATCAGTACTTAAAATAGTAATAGTATCTAATTTCTCTACTTGAAGAGCCAAATCCAAATTCATTATCCCAAGGTAAAATTAGACTTACTTATTCCATTCAGAGAAATTAAGTCCATTAAAAATTAAAACAGATGAGAGATGTGAATACATAGCAATAAGTATTGTAATAATCACATGTCTAACATTAATACTTTGAGTCATAAATTAACATACTATATAGATTCAAATAACAAATTACTTAAGCACTCAATGTATATCAATGTTCTCCTTTGAGTGATCTATCAATATATCATATTCAACATAATGATGCTAATAATTTTTACATAATTTGACAATGATATATGTGTTAATTAAAAATATTTATCATTTTTAGATATATAAAAAAACTAATAGTATATTTACACTACTAACAATCATGTTCATTTATTATAAAAGCAATTAATCAACTTTTAGGCGATACATAAATGCTTTATAACAATAAACTTTAATTTAGTCATATACAAATAATCATCATGTCATTTATAATATTCATTCTATGAGTAATTAAAAAATAAATTTTATACAATTTAAAATTTGATCAACTTAAAAATTCAACTACTTTAATAATTAACAAAACTCATACAATATTATTTTAAAGTAATAGCATTATGCATAAAAATCAAATATTACATATTCTTTAAAATAATTTTTATACAAATTGAGATTAAATTAAAGTAAAAATTTGATCACTTTATTAATTAATAATTCTCACATAATATTATCTCAAATTAATAACATTATGCATAAAAAATCAAATACTTCATAATCAACAATAAAATCTTATATTCTACAAATACACGGATGGAGCAAATACAGCATAATCAACTTCACGCGTGGGTTTGTCTTCATTTCACCCAACGCGTGGAGCACTTTACTTCCTTTCACATGGTCTCCCAGACTTTATTAGAACGGAATACCATAATAGTATAAAAAATAGAAAAATGATAATCTTATATATTTAAAAAAGAGTGTATTATTATTTATATATTTTTTAAAAATTATGATTAAATAAATAATAATAATAATAATAAATAAATATAATAAATAATAAAAAATATATGTATAATTTGTGATAAAGATATAATAATAAAAATAAAAATAATGAAAAAAAATAATCTATTAAAATATATATATATATACATATTTATGTAAAGATATCATAAAAGATTATCAATATATATATATATATATATATATATATTTTTTTTTTTGCAAACAAGCACTTTATCCTTGACGTGACGTGAGGAAAACGTTAGGATTGCAGATTTGATTATTACAAAACAAGCAAATTTGATGTCACATCACGTCACGTGAATTGAGATCGGCAAACAATTAAGTTCGATATTTTACAATTAAAGTTAATAATATTTCATAAAATTAACTTATACAATACAGTAAAATAATATAATTAAAATTCTTAATTTTTATAATTAGGGTTTACATAAATTGAAAAAAATAATAACTATTAATAAAAAATTATAAATTTTATAATTTTATTTTGATATCACATGTTAATTTGTAAGTTTTTCAAAAAATTTAATATAAAAAATTATCATTAACACATAAAATTTTTAAAATTCATGATTCTCATAAATAAAAATATAAAAAGATACTAATATTTATTTATTAATAATTAATAGACTGTATTTTAAAAAATTAGAGAAATTTTAAAATTTATTTTTTATTTTTTTGTATTTTTTGTATTTTTTTATTTTAATGATAATGAAAAAAAAAAAATTTGACAATCAAGAATAAATCTTAAATTTTATACAAAAATTACTTTTTAAATATTATTAACTTTATCAATTACTATAATTATAATATTATTCTTTCTTTTTACCTGAAAAAATTTAACTTAATAATTTAATTTAATTATTTATTAAATTAATAAGGTAAGTAATAAACAAAACAGTTTCCTTGGCAAGTTAAGTTTATGGTTTGGATTGAAGGGCAGTTAAGTTTGGGTTGAAAGGTGGTGTGGTCCAGGACCATTCACCACTTATTGCCTGCCATCCAACATGTTAGTTGGCATTTAGTGGGAAATATATGTGGCCCGGAATACATGTGAAGAGGATTGCATTTACTTCTTTGAGGGTCTATGCTTGCTTAATTAATTGGGGCTGTTTTATTTAAATGAGAAACTTTTAAAATATGAGTAGCTTTCAGCTGTTAACATTTATATCAATTTTTAATGTCTTAAATGATGTGACAATTCAAGTAGCTATTATCTCATTATTACGTGGTTTTTTTTTTCTAAATATAGTTTAAATTAATAAAATTAAAATATTTAGAAAAATTCATTAATTATAATTCAATGCTTATAAGATAATACGTTTGTTTAAAAATTTAATTGTTTATTTAGTTAAATTAAATAGGACTATCACATGCAAACAAAAAAAATGAAAAAAAGACTATCACGTAATTTAAAATAAGATTGCATTTAGGTCTTTGAAGATTTATGTTGTAAGAGCAGCACAATAAATACATATTTTAAGATAAATTTATATCATTAATTTTAAATTGTTAATTTCAAATTTATATAAGCTTATTTAAAATTAATAATAGAAACCTTTCTTAGAGCATGTTAGAATTTCTCATACTTATCATTTTTTTTTCTTTTTTTAGAAGGTTAATTTGAAATAATCTCAATTTCTAAAAGTAACCTTAATTTTAGTTTTATTTCATTTTTTATAGAAAGTCTTGAATCCATAGTTATTACAATACTTAATTATTGATATTTTAAATAATTATTAAATATTTATTAATTATTGAAATTAAAATTTTTGACATTTAATGGCTATACCAGTAAAGTTGAAAATCTCACCGTTAAAAATTTTGGTGGCAATACTTTGAGATTTTAGTGACAAAAGACGACTTTAGTAATAACATTCAGATGTTGTAATAAAATATATATTTTGGGTACCGAATTTTTTATAGTCGTTGCTGAATAGTTAACTTTTTGTAGTATCATTATACTTATAAGCTTTAAAAAGATTATTGTAAAATTAATAAGTGATAAATGTTTAAAACTTGATAAAGATGCGTGTTAAAAAAATTAGGTTAAATTAATTGTTTAGTCCTCATAATTTTCCTTAAAACTCAATTTAGTCCCCCGTAATTTAAAACCATTTAAACAAGTCCTTATAATTTTTGGACAATGCAAAATGTCTCTATTAATGGGTTTTGTTCCTATTTAGAGTGAAATTATAAGAACATAACAGGAAAAGTTCCATATTCACTTATGTTGCATAATAGGATAATACTAGACATATACACATATTTTTGTATATGTATAGAGTAATTAAATTATAGATAAAATGATAACAAAAACATTAATATGATTTTATAGAAAACTAAAATAACTTCATAATTATAAAATTTTAAAATTAAGTATATTTTAAATCTCTCACAAGGTGTTCTTATGCCTTTAAATGTGAAACTAATTTCCATTATAATATGATGGCATGGTGTTAATCACAAAATATTGTCAATGCGATTCGAATGATTATAAACTATGGTAATTTGAAAATTTTAAATCTTTTATATTTTTAAAATTTAAAGTGTGGGCTGCTATTCTTACAAAACAAATACATTTTGTTTTTTTTTTTCAAAAACACACACGCATATATTCCTCTTATATACAAATAAAAAAGCACGAGTATAGAAGATCTTTGTACTTTGTCATTAAATATAAAAAATAAATAAATAAATAAATAAATAATATATATATATATATATATATATATATATATATATATATATATATGTAATTAACTATTACTCACAAAAATGTAGCTGTTACCATATATTATTGATGTTGTCGATGACTTAGGGTGGAAACAAATCAAGTTAAATTAGACTTTATCTTAAATAGACTTAACACATATCTTAATTATAAGGTTGAACTTGACCTGTGGACCTGTAATATGTCAATTTTTAAGGTATAACTTGACATTTTTAAAAGTCTGACTTGGTCTGAAAGTCTATTTAAAAGTCTGCTTTGTAATGATAAAGCCTTTTAATGAATGTTACCTTTAAATAGAAAGATTTTATATGTTTTAAATAGCTTTACATTCATATCTACCTTTAAATAGGTCAATATGTGAGAAAATATAAATAGATCTTTATAACTTATATCTTCTAATTTTATAAATACTCACAACTTTCTTATTGTAGTCTTTGGTCGATGTAAAACTTGGAAATATACCAAATTACAAAATTATTAGAGACATATAATTGCGAAACATAAAGATCGAACCTATGCTCCTCTAATTGCAACATGAATGTAAGAAAGACTAAAGTTATAATGAATTAGCATCATGATAATAACTGCATGTTTTATAATGAATTGACAAGAAAGATAATATCATAATATCAATAATTGGTGAAGTTAGCATATTATCCAAAGAATTCCACAAACAACTAAATGAGTTACACATCAAACATAGTCTAGTAACTTTAGTAACTTTTCGTTAGGTTCCTGCAACTAAAGACAAAATAATTGCATGATTTAACCATAAGGAAACTAATAATAACCTTACATATGTTATTAAAAAATATATAAACAAGAATTCCAGAAATAAAATATGCTAAATGAATCCACTTGTTTTATATCTCCAAAACTAACTTTTTTATTAGTAGAAACAAGGGTATTCCTTTCAATGATATTATAAGAAGATATAATTAATGATGTGGGATATTGTTGCATTCATAATTTATATAAATATAATATATCTTATGTTTTGTAATTATATTAATAATTTTATAACTTAATATCTTCGTGTTATTATCGACCAAAGATTAGAGTAAAAAAGTAGTGAACATTTATCAAAATAAAGAGTAAGTATTAATTTATTATTTTTATTATAATAAATATATTACATTAAATATTTTAATAAATATATATTTTTTATTCTAACTTACTAACTTAAGTTTTAGTTATTAATTTTTATTAAAATTTAATTAATAAATATATTAATATTTTATAATAAATTAATAATTATAATTATAATTTATAATTATTATAATAATATATATTATATTATGTATAGTTAAATAGGTTAAAATTCAAGTCGACTTAAAAACTTATTAAATGACCGAGACTTAATTTTTTAATTAAACAAATT
This sequence comes from Ormosia semicastrata, assembly GCA_029884595.1. Taxonomy (NCBI): domain Eukaryota; kingdom Viridiplantae; phylum Streptophyta; class Magnoliopsida; order Fabales; family Fabaceae; genus Ormosia; species Ormosia semicastrata. The sequence continues at coordinate 5,212,614 of JAQQTO010000046.1, read as the reverse complement.
TTTAAAAAATTTAACCTAACTTATTTAATAAATTAACATGTCAAGTTAAATCAAGTTTCAGACAAGTCAAACTATGAGTCTTAACCTATTTAACAACAAATTCAATTAATAAGTTCATGCCATCACACGGTTGAGCTGCATTTATTACATGACTATAGCAGAAAAATTATTGTTTAAACAAGTTTACAGCAAGTTGTTTAGACTAAATTAATTTATAATTAACACATTATTATTTCATATTAAATAATATCATAAATTTTTGTACTGTGTAATTATTTTATAATTAAAATGATAATGCATCTTTTACAATATATATTATTAGTTATTGATTAATCAACACTGCACAACTTATATAAACAAGTATACACAATAATTTTTCAACAGCTGGATATATCTGTTCATTTGTGTTCGGTATTGTAACCCAAAACATACATATCTACTCTTGACAATTACAGAAAGGATAGGTTCATTCTAAACAGAAATTGCACCCGATAAATAAATAAATAAATTGAAAGGATCGCCAGTCCATAAAATTAGGTATTGGTGCACTTTCCCATGGAGCATAAATTAATTAAACGGAGGCCAGTGACAAAGTTAGGTATTCATACACCTTCCAGTTAGCAGGGACCAAGTTATTAGTTATGTTATAAGTCATAACTAAGGATTTTTTTTATCAAACTGTTACTGTTGACATTTATTTGGTGTATTTTATGTGGTTAAAAAATATTACATAAGATAAAAGAGTGATAATTTAGTATATAATTTTAAAAAATTAATATTTTGATAAATAATTTTAAAAAATAATAGTTTAATAAATAATTTAAAAAATATTTTTAATAAATAATTTTACAAATAGTAACAGTTTGATAAAAAAAATATTATAACTAATGAGGACCATAGTACTGCCACAGACCGCTGGAACAAAGTGTAAAAAGAGTAGTGAACCCGTAGGTCCTTACAAGGGAAAATTCTAAAATACTCCTAAAATAATAATACTTTAGATAAATTTGATTTAAAGTAATGTTTCAAGAGTTCATAACTAGTGAGGACCTTAGTACTGCCACAGACCGCTGGAACAAAAAGTGTAAAAAGAGTAGTGAATCGGTAGGTCCTTACAAGGGAAAATTCTAAAATACTCCTAAAATAATAATACCTTAGATAAATTTGTTTTAAAGTAATTTGATTTATAACCGTTTAAATTTGATTTGAAAATATTTACATTTCAATCTAATTGTCTATATGTTTATAAAGAATCACGTGTTACAATTTTATTAGAACAAAATAATGTTCTAAGAGTGTAGAATAATTTCTGCCTTACAAGGCCAAAGTTCCATGACATGTAGGCAAACACATTATTTTAGGTTTTTGGGGCTTCACTGTTTATTTAAGCACACTAGGAGTTTATCCTATGTATGTTTATTTGTCTTCCTACACCTTTACTCTTCATTTGATTTTGAAACTAACCTAACTGTCTGATTATCTTTATAGGTACCTCATTATGTCGTCGGTCGATGGACTGCTATGGTCTACCAATATGGAGCTCTTTGACATTATTAGACAATCTTGGACCACCCTTTAAGTATAGACTTACATCTGGCGCGCATGCGTGGAAATTGAACCCACAAGTACTTTTAAGTCCTAATTGCTGTGGTTGATATTGCTATTTGTGAAAGATGTTCATCTCATGGAGTATTATGAAACGTGTGGTGCGATTTGTTTGTTTGTTTTTTGTTTTTAATCAAAAGCCCGTCTATTCCTAAAGATAGTTTCTCACTTAAACTACATTAAGTCAATTTTAGGGTTGCAATGATAATCTGATAGGGTATACCCAATTTGCATAAAATATGCTAATATGTGCGCGCAATACGCATCCTACATAATATAATATGGAAACTCCTAGTTAGTCAATGAATGAAACTATATATAGAAAAACCTTATAATTTAATTTTAATGATGACTTTCAAGACAAATGTATCTAAAAAACATGTAAGTTATAGTTTTTCATTCAACGATTTGACCTAAAATAAAAAATAAAACATTTTTTATTTTATTCATTTGATTATATTATTTATTTGGTAATATATATTGCATTATTACTTCCCAATTTTACCTAAATGAGAAAATTAACGTAAGTTATTTAATTTTTGTGAATTATAAAAAAGTTGTAACAGTTGCAACTGCTAGATGTAGAAGGTAGATATGAGAAAATTATAATTTTTCCATTTTCTAATTAAAGTTTAAATAAATATTGATGACAATTTTAGAAAGTTAAAATTAAATGCCAAATCTCCCAATCTCCATTATAATAGTTATAGATTATAGATATATAAAGGCTGATATTTTACTACTCTACCCAAAAAAAGTCTGTTATCTTTCTTGTTTTAGTATATATGATATTCTGTTTCTTTTAAACTTTCATGCAGATCTCTGGTGGTTGACCGAACAAAATATAGCAACGGAGGGAAGCGCCACTCGGCCTGCCTATTTGGAGTTCGATTTTGAACTTTTAATTTAATTAATGAATTTCAAGTCATTAATTGGCGTATCAACGAGGTAGCCCACCCACTTGCATGATAATATGATGAATGATGAATCACTCTTGCACATTTCTTCACGAGAACATGTATGCACCAACCTGACTTTGGTCTCACTTTATTTTTTCCCATTGGAGTTAGGGAATTGTTGCTTTATTTTTTAAAATAATATTTTTGTTCAGGGTAAAATGACCGAGACCTAAGTCGGAGGGTAGGAAAGACTCATCTGAAGCCTATAAAGAAGGTAACAATGAGGGCAGGAGAACTTAAGCAGGTCAAAAGATAGTTAGCATACTATGTTAAGTCGGTAAGCTCAAGTGTTTGAGTGGAAAGCAGAACATGACTGGCCTAGATTGTTAAGACGGTTTAAATAGGGCTTTGGAGGACTGATCCTCTGGCTTCCTTTTGCTCAGGCCATCAAGGATTATAGATGTTAGGGTTACGTTATGTCTGATTATCATGGAGCCAAATTATTGATAACCATTGGTTATTATGACACCAAGCTGTTGACGATCGTTGATGGGTCATATCGAATACGTGTATGTCATGTTGTTACTTATTCGAATATGGATAGATCAAATCTTACTAATGAAATTTCAGTCTCGTTGACCCAAATATTCCTTAGCTTAATGATTCGAAATGGACTTACCCAGTACAATTGTTTACTTTAAATGGTTAGTCTAACATATCCATTTTAGTTAGGACATGCCTATTATGTCTTAGACCCAAATGACCTACAACCTTCTAATTCGATTATTTATGAAGATAAGTTGAGTTTAAGACAGATTAAGTTCACATTCAAGAAAGTATGGTCAAGCTATTTGAGGGGATCAGCCTAAACTTATTGGGTAGGTTAAACATACTGTAGGATAATTCAGTCCAATTTTAAATTTTATTATTTTTTTCTTTGGTAGATTGCCACGTTATATTTAAAATTGTATGACGAATAAATTAGAAAAATATATACGTAAGTATAATTTTCTTTTGTTTTAGCCTGCCGTTGCATGAAGTAGCTAGCTAGATCAGAGGCAGAGAAAACAGCAAATGAAGTAGTCAACATATTTTCCACTTCATTTTCTTTCTCCTTTTCCTTTATTATAAGGATAAAATTTAGGTAAATTTTTTTAATGTCTATTATATTTATTTTATTAATTAAATTATTTTTAAAAAATATATATATATTATAATTTAATTAATAAAATAAATGTAGTAAATATATAAAAATTAATATAAATTTTGTCCTTATTATAAATGTGGATGAATTTGGCTGTACGTTAATCGTGCATTCTCTTAATGGTATGTCAGTGTTCTTTACACTACGATGCGTTGTTAACATCTATTTCTTCCCCACGAAGTCATTCGCGTATTGGCTCATGGCTAACCGCTAACATAAAGAGTATGTGTACTCAACGCACAAGAAAGCTCAACTGTTGATCTTACCAATAGAAGATAGAGAGAGATCCAAGGGTTCGGGTTAAGTAGTGCAGGTGTAAGGGAAACCGTACATAACAAGACGTATTCATATTCTTAGCCATATATGACGCGCCAACTGGTGCTACTAATTTACTGCTCCAAGCCTCCAACACATATATACTTTGCTTGGACTTTTTTGTTTTTTTTGTCAAAATAAATGCAAAAGCCTTTCCATAACCAACCGTTGGATCCAATGAGTCTTGCTTGTGCAATAAATGACTGAAAGGACGTGAAGTATGTGTATACTATACATATATATATAGACGTGAAGCGCCAGACAGATTGTAAGTTATTCCTTTGACTCACTGGAGTTTGCTTGTGAAGAAGCCCTTGCTGAAAAGTCTTAAAAAACAGCAGCACTATATATGGCTCTGTTTATGAAGCTCCCTAGTTCTTCTTCAACTAGCTTAATGCTCCGTTTCATATTATTATTAGTTTTATCCTACAGAACGAAGGCTGTGGTGGAACTGCCACCAAATATTTCAGTTCCTGCAGTCATAGCTTTCGGAGATTCGATCGTGGACCCGGGTAACAACAACAAGATTAAAACACTGGTCAAGTGCAATTTCCCTCCTTACGGTAAAGATTTTGAGGGAGGTATCCCAACCGGTCGATTTTGCAACGGAAAAATTCCATCAGACCTGCTAGGTACTCGATCTCTCTTCTCTTTTTAGTTTTTAATGTTGTCTTTGCTTTTATGAGGTAGGTCCCAACTCCCATCGCATGTAAATATATTTAAGATATACTTGTACGTATATAAGAAATTTTCTTGCTTTTTTAGGAGGCTTGTAATTCTGTCGTCTATGCTTACTTACCACAAAAACCTTGATTGAGAAAAGAAATTTTGTAGTTGCAAATTGTTAGGGAATCAGAGAGAAATTCCTAGAATTCGAGGACTAGGAGCCTCCTTTAGAAAGGGGAAGAGAAAATGACTTAATACTTTTTTTGCCTTGCTTTCTTCATAATGCATACAACAGGATATATAAAGGTCCTAGATGACCAAGGCAGATAACAGAATTCAAATAACAAAATGATATCTAACGCCGCAATCCTACAATCACGCTAGCCAATGATATACTTCCAGCATGGCACTCTAGAACTGAGTTGGTTATTTCCTGATGTAGTCTTGTAGATACTTAGGAGCTGTGATTATCCTCTTGGGCCTTTCATCAGATGTGGTTGGCTGTTGGGCTAGTTCCTCATTGTAGGCCCGTGTCCTATCACAAATCAAAAGAAGAAAGAAGACAGGTGCTAAAAATGAAATTTATATATATGGGTCTCTTACTGCATGGTCAGAAAACGAATTTGCTTAAAATGCCGATGAGAAGCAGTAACTGATGAAACCAAATAGTCAGAAGACATACTCTATTCTTATCATTGCATAGATAAAGCTCTCACGAAAGTTCTCACTAAATGTGCCGTGTGCAAAATTACAAAATGTCTTTGTCTTGCTATTTTTAACTATATATATATATAGGGCATATCTAATGAGAGAAGTTTTTATTGTGAGAGGGTGAGAGAAGTAAATCTTAGTCATACAACTATACATGAATGGTCAAGATTAAAAAATTAATTGAAGGTCATGTGACCACTTAAAAAAAAGTCACACGTTATTTATTTCAATCTTGACTATTACGTAAGATCTAATTGGTCAATTCACTCCTCTCATTTCTCACAATAAACACTCTTCTCACTTGAGTAAGATCCTTTATATATATATATATATATATTGTGTTGATATGACAATGAAATTTGAATTTATAATTTTATTTAAATTATTCAAATTTTGACATGTGTATTTTTTTTCTTCTAACATAATTTGTTTTCATTGCCGAAAGAGTAATAAGGTGACAATAGAGAATCACTATTAAGTTAATATACTTACAAATGTTATATATTATCAATTATCAATTATCAATTGAAAGATTTAAATTAATAGTACATTTAATGAATAAGTTATAAAGCTTCTTATATTGAGCACAATTATATCCTATATCTACAAGTACTTTAGTATTGATGATATATATACTATTATATTTAGAAGTTTTATCTAATAGCTAGATTTTTTCTAAATAAGAAAGAAAAGACTGAATTGGTGCTTCTTGAGATATTAACGTACCAAAACATAACCAGAATTGAAGAATTTAGATACTATAATTGACTTTTGTTAAAGATTAATGAAAATGAAAATAGAGACTCGTAAGATATCTACAGCTTATTAACCTTTGACAATTTTTTTTTTCTGATTCTGCCTCTAGCTAGTGTGAGGAGATAATTAACTGGGGAAGAATTCTTTATCGAGAATGGTAATACATGGAGAAAATATTGGTGTTCAAGTTAGGTAAGGTAGCTATATTTAGCAGACAAAACTAGCCTTTTAAACATTTCTTTTAAGCAAAAGTCAAAAAAAAAATTTCTTTTAAGCAAAACCACAAGTTGTTGGTCCACATACTAAAAAGAAAAGTCAGCCCAAAGCTGGTAAGTCACTATTTTCTTTTTAAGAGGGTGGTCCTCCAATCTCAAATGAAATTAGTGGTTAACTGCAAATATATATTGAGACTCATTAGAGATTGAAGCTCGCATTATATGTTTCTTAGGAAAAGTTGAGTGCCACTAATAGCGTAGAATTTTGTCACTCAACTCTTACACCTTTATTTTTGAAAAAAAGAAGAAGGAGAAAGTAAGTATTAGTAAGTGTATTTCTCTCTTTTCTTTTTCTAGAGAGAAAGGTTATGAGGGGGCTGGATATAAAAACTAAGTATAGAAATAACAAAATTCAATAACATAATAACCGATCAGTGGTAAAGGAACCCATAATAAAATAAAATTTATCAGGGTAAAAATCTTAAACGACATAACAAACTAATGAATCACAAAGGGCATTACTTAATCAATTAAAAAACAAACTATATAACCCCATTTGACTTTTTTTAGACAAGAAATTTTACTTTCAAGTATCTCCGTGTCAAAAAGAAAAATATATGATTGCATGTAAAAACATAATTAACAGTCATTCCCTATATTTGAAATTTTAATTTTTAGAATTGAACATAGTTCATTTGATATAAAATAATTCACAAAACATAAAAATAATATATTTATAAATTATAAATTATTATGTGCTAGATAATTTGTAAATAAAATTGGATTTTTAGATAATATTATTCTAAACAAATTATTTAGACGATACAAGTGAAATCTATTCGCTTATTTAAACATAAAAAATATGGGGATTACAAACATCTTCCTACTTATTTTGTAGAAGGAGTAGGTTAGCAACTTACACTTTATTCTTTTGGACAGAAATACCCTATTTCTCATTTCTATAAAACAAAATTAATTGAAGATATTTAAGACATTTTTTTGAGCAAAAATATTTAAGACATTTTATTAAGGTAATTTTTAAATTTTAAATTCATTAGTTATCCTTTTGTTTCTTTTGCCTTTGGATCCCTTCCCGTAAAACTACGTAGTTCACTTCTGAAGATAAGGACTGGCTGGGAATCATCAATGAATTTCAAGAAGTGGGTTTCATCCTTATCTTTATCAACCCATTTAGGTGAGACCGTAAGAGTATTTCAATATGCTGTGATTGTTTTTGAGTTATTGTTCTAAGTGATAAAAGTGGATGGAGATCAACTGTTCTTATTTTTTGTTTCATTCTCTGTCATTTTATTTAAATTCTGATAAATATAAAATAAATAAAGTGAAAAAAAGATATGTAATTAAATTTAAAATACATATTAAAATTTAAGTAGAGAGTTAAAAAAGAAGACAGAAAATAAAGATAGGTGATCCTCATCTGATAAAAGTTGAGAAGTCACGCTAAAAGTTGAAAAACTTCTATGCCATAAATAATAAGAGCAGAAATATCCCACCACAAAGAAGGAAGTTACATTCAAAATCTTGATATTTTTTCTTTTTCTAAAATAAATAATATTACATAACAAAAATACCCTTAAATTTATTTTGTTTTTAAAAGTAGAAAATTCGTTTATTTGTCCAAAAGAAGAAAGTGTTAGTTGCTACTCCTTCTAAAAACTATAGCTGTCGAAACGTCTTCAGTGGGTTATGTGAATTTTGAGTTAGTATTTTATTAGTTTAGTTCAATTTTATGTAATGTTATCGGGTTAAATCAATTTGGTTCATTCGGTCTAGTCCATTTAAATTGAGTTAATTTAAGTTATTTTTAATTTTATGTTTACTTTTATTAGTATAATCAGTCCATTTTATCAAATTAAACTTATTTTGACAGCTCTACTAAAAATTAAGTGGGAGGATGTTAGCAATCTCCTACAAATATAACACGTTAAGTTTTTTTTTCTTTATCTATATATGATACTTATACCAAAATAGTGTACAAATGATTTTATGTGTTATATAACCAATCCATGATTTGCAGTATATATCTTGTAAAGGCTGGTTTCACATTCTCTTGCATTGTTATTGGCTAGTGATTGTTTCGTAATCCATTTCGTGAAAAGGGATTCGTGACATACAACTACATTCTATTGTGAATTCAGTTAGCACTATTATCAGCTTTTCACTTATTTCCAAAATTATTTTGGTTCCCGTTTGCAATTGATTACTTCCTTGACTTTCAGTGGAAGAATTGGGTATTAAGGAGCTTTTACCAGCATATTTGGATCCAAATCTCAAATCAAGTGATCTTGTTACCGGAGTCAGCTTTGCTTCTGGTGCCTCCGGATACGATCCTTTGACGCCAAAAATAGCGGTATATATAATATATAAATATATTTGAGCTTTAATTTTCACTCCTAAAATATGTGAAAGACAAGAACAAATAAAATAAAATATATATTTTTAATTTTAATTTTAATATATTATTAGTGTAAAATTTTTTACATCATCAACTAATTATATATTATCACATGTGACTTTTGATATACTTATTATGAGAGTCAAATATTTTTTAATGATGTGATAATTATAAAAAAAAATTATACTAATAGTACATTTAAATTAAATCCTATCTTTTTATCATTGTTAGTAATTGTTTTCTAACTTGATAATTGTATAATTATAATCAGTCAGTGATATCATTATCCGAACAACTAGACATGTTCAAAGAATACACAGGGAAGCTTAAACGCATTGTTGGAGAGGACAGAACAAACTACATCCTAGCCAACAGTCTTTTCATTGTGGTAGCAGGAAGTGATGACATTGCCAACACCTATTTTATTGCTCGCGTTAGACAATTACAGTATGATGTTCCTGCTTACACTGACCTTATGGCCAACTCAGCCTCTGATTTCGTAAAGGTAGGCTTAAGTTTTTCTCAACCAAGCATTTAGCGCAAATCCTCAAACACTTTCATACACAGCCAAATTTACAAGCTACTCAAACCTAAAACCTTTTGTCCAGAGATATAATTAATTAATCACCCAAAAAAAAAACTTTAATGATATCTCATTTCCTGTTCATTTGTCATACACTATTTAGTTATTTTGAAAACAATAGAAATCAAAGCAAATTAGATAGATGCATATATATACTTGAATTTTTTGTGCATATAGAATGAAATACCTCACCACATGAATGATGTTTTTTCCTCGATAAAATGTGAAGGAATTATATCAACTTGGAGCACGGAGAATTGGTGTACTCAGTGCACCACCGATTGGGTGCGTGCCATCACAAAGAACTCTAGCCGGAGGTATACTAAGAGAGTGCCCAGAAAAGTACAATGACGCAGCAAAGTTATTCAACTCCAAACTGTCAAAGGAACTTGATTCCCTTAACCAGAACTCGCCCAATAGTAGGATCGTTTACATTGATGTTTACAACCCCCTACTAGATATCATAGTGAACTACCAAAAATATGGTAATCCCAAGTCTTATCTAATCATTCATTTATGAGCATTTATTTAATTTTCAAATAATTTATTATTAAATTTCTTTCAAATATTAAGTTCCTTCGTCAATTGCAGGCTATAAAGTTGCGGATAGAGGTTGCTGTGGCACAGGCAAACTAGAGGTTGCAGTATTATGCAACCCTTTGGATGCCACTTGTCCCGATGCTTCAGAATATGTTTTTTGGGATAGTTATCATCCTACCGAAGGAGTATACAGAACGATCATACGCCAAGCCGTTCAAAAATACATAAGTCGATTGTTATGAGTTCTGAAGTTTGCCCACGGCTTGTTGATTAATTAATTATATATTCAGTATCATTGAAGAAGATGAGTATGTTCAAGTTTATCAAGTTGTGAGTGTAATTAGTAAGTACTACATATATATATATATCAGGATACTTTTGATTTTTTTTTCTTTAAGTGACCAATTATAAGAGAGATAAAGATATAATGTTATAAAAGAAAAATTTCACAAGTTTTAACGAGATCTAATTAATAATTTTTTATATTTTCTTTCTCTTATAATTGACTACTTAAGAAAAAAAATTAAAAAAATCATAATCCATATATATATATATATATAGAATTAATATTAATGGGTCTCGGTCTTATATCGATTCTTATTTTTTCCCCTTATTTCTATTTGTTGAATAGTAAAATTAAGAGTATATCACTAGAGTTTATATGTTGTCTACCATATCATTATAATATGAAACTATTTATTTATGATATCTTTTATTGTACTATCTTTTGCACTATTGTTCAGTAAATTCTGTATTAAATTTTATTTGACAATTGTTTAATGATTAATAATAAATCAATTATATATCAAAAAAATAATAAATTAATAATACCTAGAGAATGAAATATTATGAAATTATCTTTATAAAATATATTTCTTGATAAAACAATACGTTATCTTATCATTTGAGGGGGGGAAAATATAATGTTTATATAAATGGATTCCCAATGCCATAGTAGCTAGCAAGAAAAGCTAGAGAAGAATGAATTGTAACTTAATTGGTGCCAATTAAATCTTTAAGATATGATAATAATATTAGAGGTTTGATTTTTTATCCAGTCTCTTTTTAAGTGATTGAACCTGAAAAAAAGGTTTAAATATATTTTGTCTCCCTTCATTTATTATTTTGAATAATATTACTCACATACATTTAATTACACACACACACATATATATATATATATATATATATATATATATCATTTCATATTTGTATAATTTTTACCATTTTATTACAGCTAGTAGGGGTGTTCGTAGTTTGATTTGGCTCGATTTTGAGTCAAAGTCAATCAATCCAATTAATGTTATTTACATCGGTTTTGATTGAATTGAATTGATTACATTACGAAAACTGATCCAATCTAACATTTAATTGATTTTTGACCAAAATTTTCTTAAGTTTAGAATGTTGTGAGTTAAAAGCAATTTAATTTATTAAAAAGAAAAAACAAGAAATAAAGAAAATAAAAAATAAAATAGCTCATTTCATGTGTTTAAAATAATATTTAATCATATAAAATGAGAGAAGTGTGTAAGAAATTAGAATTATTGTAAGTAAAAATATAAAACTCAATAACAAATAAATATATTAAATAATGTTAATCGATTTGGATTGAATTAAATTGGTTTTGATAAAAACAAAATATCAATCCAATCGAATCAGTTTTCAAAAAATAAAACAAAAAAGAATTAAATTTATTTAGTTTTGATTGGATTTCAATTTTTCGATTCAATTTTCGATTTGGTTTTTGGTTTGTATTGGATTTGATCACTTCTAACAGCTAATCCCACATCATTTTCTCCACACTTATACCATAATTCTGTTAGAAATTCAAGTGTGAATGTTAAAGTCTTACATTGATAAAGAATGGGCAAGTTAAAGGTTATATAAGTGGAAAAGACTCATAGACCTAATGCCTTAAGATTTTTGGGTCAAGATGTGACGTCAGACCCACTATTGTAGTTTCTCACTTAACCCATTGATAGAGATCTCTCTGACTTTTAGGCTCCCTCCATGGCCCAACAAGTAATATCAGAGTCAATGGTTCGACTTGGACAAGTATTGATATGTGGACGACGATGGTTGATAGATCTATATGAAGGGTCCTTTATGTTAAAAGTCTTCCTAATAATGTGGAGGCTAGGTGGTGTGTTTTGTTGTAGAGGATGGATGACGGCGGTACAAGTATGAAGAAGAGAGTGTGTAGCCCGATTTGGAAGAGATGAGACTCTTGGATACAGGCTGAGCTCTCTTGGTGATACTGTCAAATACTTGAAAGACTTCCGCTTGAGGGGGAGTGACCGTGTGTGAAGAACTCACACTTGAGGGGAAGAATGTTGAAAATTTAAGTGTGAGTTTTGAAGTCTCACATTGGTAAAAAAAAAAGGCAAATTGAAGGCTATATAAGTGGAAAAGACCCATAAACCTAATGTCTCAAGGTTTTGGGTCAAGATATAACTTCAGACCTACTATTATAGTTTCTCACTTAACTCATTGATGGAAATCTCCTTGACTTTTGAGCTCCTTCTATAACCCAACAAATTCTACCACGTTCCTTTAGATGTGAGATATTGTTACCTTATATGTGAGAGATGTGAATAATAAAAATGTACATATATCATTTTTTATTATTTTATCGCACTTTATACCTTAATTTAACATTATTTATTGTAATTGTAGCGACCGTTGATTGCGGCGGAATAGCAACTTAAATTAAAAAATTAGGAGTCCCCACCAATTTTATTTTTTATTAGGAAAAATTGAAAAACCCAAAAAGAATAGTCTTTGAAACCAGATTAAATTCGGGAGTCAGTTATGTGTAGGGAAGGGTGGAAACTTAATCCCACAGCACCCCTAACACACCCTTCCTAAGACGGTACCTTAAGTTAATTATGCGAATTCTTAATGTCGCAACCGGGATCGCGACGGGACGACCGAAAAAAGATAAAATCAATTGAGTCGCCACCAATGTTTATTTAAATTGGGAAAACATTAGAAAAACCATTTAATCAGGAAAACTGGTCTTTTAAAAATGAGTTTGGATTCAGGAGTCGATTACAGGTAGGGAAGGTATTAGCACCCTACACTGCCCGTTCCATGAACGGTACCTTAAGTTAGTTGTGCAAATTTTAATAATCTCAAATATGTTTATTTTATCCCCTTTAAACAAAGACTTTATAATTATTTTTATTTTTTCACTTTTTTATTTTTTTTTATTTTTTGAAAAGAAATAAAAGAAATAGTCAAATTATGAAAATTTATTTTTTTTGGCTTGACAGAAATGGATTTCTGCTCCTACGTATCTCCTGGTGCAATGGAGAACTCAAAGTCACGTAGTTCTTTATAAAATAAGTGTGGGTTGGTTGATTTTATTTAAAAAAGATTTTATTTGAAAGCGAATCTATTTTTTTTTTTTGCACAGGATTCAAGTTAGCACTAGGCTACTCAATAAACCCTTATGATCTAAAAGATAATGAAGATAGCATTCACTATTCAATCATCATCATTGGTCATTGCATGGATTAAAAGATTTTTTTTTATTTTTTTTATTTTGCTATTTTTATCACTTTTAACTCCCAAAATCTAGCCCAACAAACTGATGATACATGAAATAAAAAAGAACAAGAAAACGTGAAAAGAAAACAAAGAAACAGATAACCCGAAATTAAAAGATACAACAGTAAGGACCTCGTTTACGACCAGATTAGCAGGAGAGGGTGGCTGGCTTCTTCGGTTCGACGGTCGAATGGAGGTAAGGATGGGATGGATTCGACGGTCGGTTGGAAAGGGGTGATTCTGTTTTGGGGTTTGACGAATCGGTTGGAGGTAAGGATGGGATGGATTCGACGGTTTTGGAAAGGGGTGATTCTGTTTTGGGGTTTGACAGTCGGTTGGGGGTAAGGATGGGATGGATTCAACGGTCGGTTGGGAAGGGGTAATGGATTCGACGGTCGGTTGCAATTGATGAAGATGGTGGAGTCACAGTTTTTGGGATCCGACAGTCGGATGTGGTAGAGTTTGGTTGATGGTGTGAAGGTTTCAATGACCCGTATTCTCTCTTCCAAAGTTTCAAACCTCTTTTTGAACTGAGGATTTTCAGCAAAAGAATTCAATGGGTATTGAGGCATGACAGTGGGGACAAAATGTTGTACTGGTGGAGTTCCACTGGTACCTGGGTAATGGGCATATGGTTGGGTTGTGCTCAATGAGTTCGAAGCAGGCATGCCACTGTCAAGGGAATTAGCAACCCATGGTGCTACAAAGCTGGAAGGGAAGCCATATGGTGGGATAAAGAAAGGGAATGGGTGCTGTATTGGCGGGGTTTCATTAGCATTCAGCCGAGTGACTTGAGTTTGGGTATAGTTCAACAGGTTTGAATTTGGTGTCGCTGTTGGCATGCTACTACCAGGGGGATTGGTGGTCAATGATGGTACATAGCTAGGAGGGAGGCCATATGGTAGAAAGGGTGGCACCTGGGTTTCCTGAGAACTAGTGACTGAGGGTTGAGTGGTGAACGGCATCACAACTCTTTGAGGATTAAAGCATTGGTATTGCAGAAGATTTGGAGAAAAACCAGGCAGGTGAAGAAGTATGGCCGGATGTCCTTCGTTTGCCACATGAGGATTCCCATTTGTGCTCCTTCTATTTTCCATGGACTGTAGCATCTCCATCATCTTGGACACTTGTTCTCTGAGCTGATTCACCTCATCCTTTAACTCTTGAGTTTGATTTATTTCATCCATGATCCTAGCCTTGGAATGATCCTGTAAGGGTGTCGCGGAAGCAATTTTTTCGTTATAGTGCCCACTTTTTCGCTTGGTGAAACATGATGTGAATATGCAATTATCAACATTGACTGAACAAAATTAGCAACATGCATCAATGCAAAGTATTATGCAAATGAAATTTTTTTATTTTTTTTATTTTAAAAAGAATGCTATGAACGTCATGGTAATGCAAAATGATGTATCTTTTTCTTTCTTTTTCTTTTTTAGAGTTAGGAATGCGATGAAAATGCAAGATGATATTTTTTATGGGGATGTAACGCAAATGCAAGATAATGTATTTTTTTTAATACTAAGAATGCTATGAAAATGCAAGATAATGTATATTTTTATTTTATTTTTGAATGCTAAGAATGCTATGAAAATACAGGATGATGTTTTTTGTTAGAATGTTATGAAAATGCAAGATGATATTTTTTTACTTTTTGATGCTAGGATTATCATGAAAATATAAAATGACATTTTTTTTTCTTTTTTATGAATGCTAAGAATGTAATGAAAATGCAAAATGATATATCCTTTTTTTTTTAAGCAAGAATGAATGACATGATAGATAGATGAATAATGAAAAAAAAATGCTAGGAATGAAAATGCTATATATGATGTATCATTTTTTTGTTGATTTTTTTTTGCCAAAAAGAATGCAAAGATGAATGACATAGGGAAAAGACAGATAAAAAGAAAAGTATGCTCCATTTGTGTCCTAATCAGGTGTAACCTAAGGAGATGAATGACTCTAATTTTACGTCATTATGTTCAATCTGCTAATGCAAGGCTTTTCAGGACAGATCTATATTTTAAAAAGTCATGGTCCCCAGATTGCCCTATCTCGAAAGATAAGGATCCAATTCATGAATTAATCACAAGTAGGGATGAACCCTCTCAATATGACTAGTCCATGATACTCGGGTAACAATCTGAGTGGTGTCTCAACAAATGTCAAGTGAGCACAAGGCTCCTCAATAACAAAAGTCGAGACCCCTCCTACTCCTCGGGTTCGCACAGACTCGGGTATAGAGCCCAAAAAGTGTGTGAGGTAAGTGATTAGTGACGTGTGTGAATGAGCATAAAAAACCTGTACAAAAACTTAAAAGACAAAAAATACCCCTAACTAGCAAAACATATATTCAACAGTCAGCCAGCAATCGTCTACCCTAGGGTTTTAACAATTAAGTACAAAATATATATACAAGTCACAATATACATAGAATAATGCTATCAGATATTTACATAAAGGTACTAAATAAAATGCATTTACAAAACAAATAAGAAAACAAAAACAAAGACAAACAGGGTAAAAATAAATAGAAAAAAGATTATTAAAAATTTGCACAACTAACAACAATAGGCCTGACTCTCTGAAAGTCCCCCCAAAGATTAGTCGCCACTGCCGCAACCGGGATCGCGACGGGACGACCGAAAAAAGATAAAATCAATGGAGTCGCCACCAATGTTTATTTAAATTGGGAAAACATTAGAAAAACCCTTTAATCAGGAAAACTGGTCTTTTAAAAATGAGTTTGGATTCAGGAGTCGATTACAGGTAGGGAAGGTATTAGCACCCTACACTGCCCGTTCCATGAACGGTACCTTAAGTTAGTTGTGCAAATTTTAATAATCTCAAATATGTTTATTTTATCCCCTTTAAACAAAGACTTTGTAATTATTTTTTATTTTTTCACTTTTTTATTTTTTTTTATTTTTTGAAAAGAAATAAAAGAAACAGTCAAATTATGAAAATTTATTTTTTTTGGCTTGACAGAAATGGATTTCTGCTCCTACGTATCTCCTGGTGCAATGGAGAACTCAAAGTCACGTAGTTCTTTATAAAATAAGTGTGGGTTGGTTAATTTTATTTAAAAAAAGATTTTATTTGAAAGCGAATCCATTTTTTTTTTTGCACAGGATTCAAGTTAGCACTAGGTTACTCAATAAACCCTTATGATCAAAAAAATAATGAAGATAGCATTCACTATTCAATCATCATCATTGGTTATTGCATGGATTAAAAGATTTTTTTTATTTTCTTTATTATTTTTTTATTTTGCTATTTTTATCACTTTTAACTCCCAAAATCTAGCCCAACAAACTGATGATACATGAAATAAAAAAGAACAAGAAAACGTGAAAAGAAAACAAAGAAACAGATAACCCGAAATTAAAAGATACAACAGTAAGGACCTCGTTTACGACCAGATTAGCAGGAGAGGGTGGTTGGCTTCTTCGGTTCGACGGTCGAATGGAGGTAAGGATGGGATGGATTCGACGGTCGTTTGGAAAGGGGTGATTCTGTTTTGGGGTTTGACAGTCGGTTGGAGGTAAGGATGGGATGGATTCGACGGTCGGTTGGAAAGGGGTGATTCTGTTTTGGGGTTTGACAGTCGGTTGGGGGTAAGGATGGGATGGATTCGACGGTCGGTTGCAATTGATGAAGATGGTGGAGTCACAGTTTTTGGGATCCGACAGGTCGGATGTGGTAGAGTTTGGTTGATGGTGTGAAGGTTTGGATGGGTTGTCGGTGAGGGGTAGTAACCGGTGTGGTTCGACGGTCGGTGGTGCGGATATGGTAGTGTTTGTGAAGTTGGTTGAAGGCCGGTCGTGGGAGTTCGACGGTCGAATGGGAGGTGAGGATATGATGGTGTTTGTGAAGTTGATTGAAGGCCGGTGCGGGGAGTTCGACGGTCGAATGGGAGGTGAGGATATGATGGTGTTTGTGAAGGTCACGGTGGTGTGGTTCGACGGTCGGTTTAGGGAGATTGGATGGTTCGACGATCGGATATGATGGAGTTTGGTTGATGGTGTGAAGGTTTGGATGGGTTGTCGGTGAGGGGAATGGAGCTCACGATTCGACGGTCGGTTGGTTAAAGGTCATGGTTGAGGGAAAGGTTAAGGAAGGTGTTGTTTGCGTGTGCATGGGTTGATGGAAAGTAGATGTTTTCGGTCTGGAAAAGGTTGAATGTGGGTAGTTAAAGATGAAAGTAATAAAAGGGAGATGGATTCACGGTTAGAGAGTGGATATTGGGTTTCGGTCGGGGAGGCTTGAGTAGATATGTAGTCTTCATTTCGGGTTGAGTGCGAGAGGATTCGGGGTTGTGTGCAAGTGAGAATAGTTAGCGAAAATGAGCTACATGACATAAATGCGAGTTACCCGTGGAGTTCAAGGTGGAACAGTTGAAGTGAATGTTATTCCTCAAAGAAGGCTTCGTCTCCTTCTTGTTCCTTCTCTCTGTCTCCCTTGTGATGGCTGTGCTCTTGGAAGTTTATGGTGATGAAGGATTGATAAAGACGATGGTCACAGTGGAGAATGGGTGAAGGTGATGAGGGTGGTGAAAATGGAAGGTGTTTTTCTGGTTCTTGAAGGTGAAAAAATGTGTGAAAAAAAAAAAGATCCCCCCTCCTTTTCTGATGCTCTTCTCTTTTAAATACCTCCACCCTTTCATCATTTCTCCCCTAACATTTCCTTCTTTTTTTCTTTGCGTGAGCCTTCCTACGTTGAGCCCCCATTTCCTCCTTTATCAGAACCTTTTTCTTTTCTTTCCATCCTTTTAACCCTCTTTTTTTCTCTCTTTGCCTCAATGCATTTAATGCCTTCTTCTTTACGTGTGCAAGTATCGTATTAAATGCAATGCCCCTTTTAAAAATTTTTATTTTTAAAACGAGATCAGTGTTCCCCTTTTTAGTAGGCTTACAATTGGGCCAAAAAAGAAGAGTAAAAGAATTTGTTAGCCCGTTCCAAATTGAGTATTCACAGTATATGTTCAAAATATTGTAATTAAGTATAAAAATTTTTATGGACAAAATTGGGTATCAACAGCTGCCCCCCTTTGCTTTACATTTAACATAAATGGGAAGCAAAGGAATTGATTTAATTTTGTCCATGAAAATTTTCACTTCTTTTTTCTTTTCTTTCTTTTTTTTTTTTTAAATTTGGAAAGCATATTGACGCAAAAAGAATGGACATTAAATGAGGTAGAAAGTTTGCGGAGTCAGGTACCCGCTGAAACTTGACAGAAACTTAAAACAGAAAAGGCACAAAACTTGCGGAGTCGGGTATCCACTGAAGCTTGACAGAAAAGAAAAAGGTGACGGCACAAGGCCCCTGCTGCTTTGGAAGCGATGGGTACGAGGACCCAAAAATTAAAAAGCAATGGTGCGGGGACCCAAAAAGAAAGACAACGGGTGCGGGGACCAAAATTAAAAGACAAAGGGTGCGGGGACCGGAATTAAAAGACAATGGGTGCGGGGACCCGAAAACTAAAAGACAATGGGCGCGGGGACCGGAATGAAAAGACAATGGGTGCGGGGACCCGAAATTAAAAGACAATGGGTGCGGGGACCCGAGAAGCTAAAAGACAATGGGTGCGGGGACCGGAATGAAAAGACAATGGGTGCGGGGACCGAGAATTAAAAGACAATGGGTGCGGGGACCGAGAAGCTAAAAAGACAATGGGTGCGGGGACCGGAATTAAAAGACAATGGGTGCGGGGACAGAAACTAAAAGACAATGGGTGCGGGGACCCGAGAAACTAAAAGACAATGGGTGCGGGGACCCGAAATTAAAAGACAATGGGTGCGGGGACCGGAATGAAAAAGACAATGGGTGCGGGGACCCGAGAAACTAACAGACAATGGGTGCGGGGACCATAGAAACTAAAAGACAATGGGTGTGGGGACCCGAGAAACTAACAGACAATGGGTGCGGGGACAGAAACTAAAAGACAATGGGTGCGGGGACCGGAATGAAAAAAGACAATAAAGTGCGGGGACCCGAGAAACTAACAGACAATGGGTGCGGGGACCCGAGAAACTAACAGACAATGGGTGCGGGGACCCGAGAAATTAAAAGACAATGGGTGCGGGGACCCAAAAATTAAAAGACAAAGGTTTTGTGAATGCATGTGATGTCAGAGATGGTGCATGATGCAATGGATACAATGAATGTGATACTTGAGGACGATGCATGTGATGCCAGAGGCGATGCATAATGCAATGGATGCGCAATGATGCAATGAATGCCCTACTGTAAGGATTCTCATGAACAAACTGAGTTAGCAAATCTTGTTTTTTTTTGCTTTTTTGGTTTTTTTTAATAATTTTTTTTTTTTTTGTTTTTGTTTTTTGTTTTTGGCTTTGGTTCCGCAACCCTTAAGGACTTTTTCCCACAGCAGGATTGCGATTGAATAGCAAAATTCGTTGATTGGCCTTATGATTTGTCTGGTCATTCTTTTTTCTCATCAACACTTAAAGGGCCTCGAGCCAGAAAACTTTATGCAATGGGCCTTTAGCCTAAAAACTCATGAAGTGGGCCTTGAGCCCAAGAATTTGTACAATGGGCCATGAGTCAAAGAAGTGAATGTACTTGAGGAACCAAACGCTTCTTGGAAAACTTTGACCAACCCAACTCATATTCAAAAGGGATCATTGTTGAATTTCTCATCATTAAATATGGCTTGTGCAGAAGCTTGTGACCTTCTTTCCCCAAAGGTTCTTATTCCCAACGGACACACTTCAATCTGAATTATCCATTGAGGATGTCATTCTCTTCATCGATTGAAACTCTAGAGTTCCTTTGACTTGAGTTGTTCAACAAGAAGCTACCATTAGATGGTTGAATTGTACTATTGTGTTCATGTTCACCAACTTGAAGCATCATGTACCAGATATGCATGGATTCAAAAGTACAACAAGAAAGAGATTTACCAACTGAGTAACCTTTTGACTGATTTTGGGAATATGACTACACAAAGGATATTTACAAAGGATAGAAACATAAGAAGTGGAATAGTACGAAAGCCAAGAGTTTTTTGCTTTTGTTTTTTTTTTTTTGCTTTTTTTGACCCAGTTTGGATGTGATTGATCTTTACTTGACAACTAGACATCATGACCATTGTTTTATCAGGTATCTACAAAAAATATGCCCCTATGTAAGGTATCAAAAAAAGGAATTTGACTCAAGGTATGCCGTTTAAGAACAAAGATGCCCAATGTAGGCCATTTGACAACAAAATTTATCCCAGTGGGAAACTTGAGATATTTTTCTCAGTGTAAGGTCGAATAAAACTAGGCAAATTGCCCCAGTTTAGAGCCGAAATGAATAGGGTAGAGACTTGCCCCAATGTAAAGCCAGATTGAATCAAAAGATTTGCCACAGTAGAGGCCAAGTCGAGCTAAAGAAGAAAACAAAATTGCCCCAGTGTAGGGTCAATTTGAACAGGGTAAAAAAAATTTGCCCCAGTGTAAGTCACTCTTTTTTGTCTTATCTTTTTTTTTTTTTTTAGACCGCCCTTGCGGGTTTTCAGCTTAACGAGTTTTTTTTTTTTTTTTTTTGGAGCAAAGAACTAACTCATAACTTTTTGTCTCAAAATTAAAACTTGTGAAAATAAAAGCAATCACTCATTGATCAGATTGGACTTTTTAAGGCTTGTAATGTGGCTGAGGTTAGGGGTTATGAAAAGAAAGATATAAAGGCTCAAACAAGTGCTTAAATGTTAAGTGGGACCAAGGATCCTTATTCAAACTTAAACTTTGTCAATTGCTTTTGCGCATTCAAGCACACTTTTCTCTCATTGCTCTCCTCTTTTTTTTTTGTTCTCCATCATTATTCAAACTTGAACTTTGTCAAATTTTCTCGCTTTTACTTTCTGCCTCTTTCATCTTTCCTTCTTTTCCCCTCTTTTTATACTTCAAAATAATCATCATGACAATCAACCTTTGTTTTATGTCATCCCCTAGTGTAGGGGTGATCCTTGTCTAGGGTTTATTGAAGAAAACCTTCAAGCTCAAAATGGGGTAACGATGGATAATGAAAAGATGAATTCTTGTGAGAGATAGAGAAAGATAGCCAATCTTCATTTCAAATTTTGATTGCTCATTTTCAAAAAATTTAATTTAGAGACAAAAGGATAATACACACCACGTAATTATTTATTTGCTCCCTTTATTTTTTTTTTTTGGGCAAAGAACACCTGCACACATAGGCCTTATGACCACAAAAATTTTTCAGAATGAGAATCCTATGGGATCCTAAAAGAAGGCAAGTAAAGGGAAGAAAAGGAAAGATCTGGCAAGAACATGAGTGCCAAGAACATAGAAAAATGAAACAAGGTAAATTGAGATCCACACAAATCCATCACATTAATGCTTCAAGCAAGTTTACATAAATTCAAAAACCCGAATGGTTTTAATAATTGAACAAGCATGATGTCAGTACAATTAAACCATCATTTCATGGCAACAACTTAGTAAACAAATCAGAATACTAGTCACTCAAGATTTCCTAGTGCTAGCGGACTTTAAGGTACAGTTCATTCTTGACGGTTAGAAAACTGATCACCACTTTGTCAAACTTTCTAAGGTCATCCTGATCAACCATTGTAGGCATTCGTTCCTATTGCAGATAGGCATGTGTAGAAACCTTTGACAATGCTTGGTGGATTACTGTTTAGATAACTGTTGTCATCCATGAATTTTCTTGAAACCCCATTTAACTCATCCGACCTGAAGTCCACCCTTAGTCGATTCAACATTTGTCCATACTTTCCTGCCCGTCATTCATTTGATGTAATCTTCCCTTTTTCATTTTGCTTTCAATCCTTTCACCAATTATCACGATATCTAAAAAATTCGATGACACATTCCCAATCATATGATCATAGAATGGCACGTGCAGTGTATTAGTGAACATAGCAACCATCTCTTTATCTGACAAAGGGGGTCTTACTTGTGCAGCTATTTCGCTCCACCTCTGAGCATATTCCTTGAAGGTTTCACCATCTTTTTTAGACATGCTTTGTAGTTGCATTCTATCTGGTGCCATGTCAATGTTGTATTTATACTGCTTTACAAAGGCATCAGCTAAATCCTTGAAACTCCTTATGTGGACACGCTCAAGATGTGTGTACCAATTGAAGAGCTGCCCCATTAATGTCTTGGAAGAAATGGATTAACAGTTTGTCATCGTGAGCTTGTGAAGCCATCTTGCGAATGTACATTGTCAAGTGATTCTTTGGACAAGTAATCCCCTTATATTTATCAAAATCTGGGACCTTAAACTTTGGGGGAATGACAACGTCAGGGACAAGACAAAGCTCAGTAGCATCCTTGAGGCCATAACAACCTGCTCTTTCAATGACCCGTATTCTCTCTTCCAAAGTTTCAAACCTCTTTTTGAACTGAGGATTTTCAAAAAAGAATTCAATGGGTATTGAGGCATGACGGTGGGGACAAAATGTTGTACTGGTGGAGTTCCACTGGTACCTGGGTAATGGGCATATGGTTGGGTTGTGCTCAATGAGTTCGAAGCAGGCATGCCACTGTCAAGGGAATTAGCAACCCATGGTGCTACAAAGCTGGAAGGGAAGCCATATGGTGGGATGAAGAAAGGGAATGGGTGCTGTATTGGCGGGGTTTCATTAGCATTCAGCCGAGTGACTTGAGTTTGGGTATAGTTCAACAGGTTTGAATTTGGTGTCGCTGTTGGCATGCTACTACCAGGGGGATTGGTGGTCAATGATGGTACATAGCTGGGAGGAGGCCATATGGTAGAAAGGGTGGCACCTGGGTTTCACGAGAACTAGTGGATCGAGGGTTGAGTGGTGAACGGCATCACAACTCTTTGAGGATTAAAGCATTGGTATTGCGAAGATTTGGAGAGAAACCAGGCAGTGAAGAGGTGTGGTCGGATGTCCTTCGTTTGCCACTGAGGGATTCCCATTTGTGCTCCTTCTATTTTCCATGGACTGTAGCATCTCCATCATCTTGGACACTTGTTCTCTGAGCTGATTCACCTCATCCTTTAACTCTTGAGTTTGATTTATTTCATCCATGATCCTAGCCTTGGAATGATCCTGTAAGGGTGTCGCGGAAGCAATTTTTTCGTTATAGTGCCCACTTTTTCGCTTGGTGAAACATGATGTGAATATGCAATTATCAACATTGACTGAACAAAATTAGCAACATGCATCAATGCAAAGTATTATGCAAATGAAATTTTTTTATTTTTTTATTTTTAAAAAGAATGCTATGAACGTCATGGTAATGCAAAATGATGTATCTTTTTCTTTCTTTTCCTTTTTTAGAGTTAGGAATGTGATGAAAATGCAAGATGATATTTTTTATGGGGATGTAACGCAAATGCAAGATAATGTATTTTTTTTAATGCTAAGAATGCTATGAAAATGCAAGATAATGTATATTTTTATTTTATTTTTGAATGCTAAGAATGCTATGAAAATATAGGATGATGTTTTTTGTTAGGAATGTTATGAAAATGCAAGATGATATTTTTTTACTTTTTGATGCTAGGATTATCATGAAAATATAAAATGACATTTTTTTTTCTTTTTTATGAATGCTAAGAATGTAATGAAAATGCAAAATGATATATCCTTTTTTTTTAAGCAAGAATGAATGACATGATAGATAGATGAATAATGAAAAAAAAATGCTAGGAATGAAAATGCTATATATGATGTATCATTTTTTTGTTGATTTTTTTTTTGCCAAAAAGAATGCAAAGATGAATGACATAGGGAAAAGACAGATAAAAAGAAAAGTATGCTCCATTTGTGTCCTAATCAGGTGTAACCTAAGGAGATGAATGACTCTAATTTTACGTCATTATGTTCAATCTGCTAATGCAAGGCTTTTCAGGACAGATCTATATTTTAAAAAGTCATGGTCCCCAGATTGCCCCTATCTCGAAAGATAAGGATCCAATTCATGAATTAATCACAAGTAGGGATGAACCCTCTCAATATGACTAGTCCATGATACTGGTAACAATCTGAGTGGTGTCTCAACAAATGTCAAGTGAGCATAAGGCTCCTCAATAACAAAAGTCGAGACCCCTCCTACTCCTCGGGTTCGCACAGACTCGGGTATAGAGCCCAAAAAGTGTGTGAGGTAAGTGATTAGTGACGTGTGTGAATGAGCATAAAAAACCTGTACAAAAACTTAAAAGACAAAAAATACCCCTAATTAGCAAAACATATATACAACAGCCAGCCAACAATCGTCTACCCTAGGGTTTTAACAATTAAGTACAAAATATATATACAAGTCACAATATACATAGAATAATGCTATCAGATATTTACATAAAGGTACTAAATAAAATGCATTTACAAAACAAATAAGAAAACAAAAACAAAGACAAACAAGGTAAAAATAAATAGAAAAAAGATTATTAAAAATTTGCACAACTAACAACAATAGGCCTGACTCTCTGAAAGTCCCCAGTGGAGTCGCCAGCTGTCGCAACTGGGATCGCGATGGGACGACCGAAAAAAGATAAAATCAATGGAGTCGCCACCAATATTTATTTAAATTGGGAAAACATTAGAAAAACCCTTTAATCAGAAAAACTGGTCTTTTAAAAATGAGTTTGGATTCAGGAGTCGATTACAGGTAGGGAAGGTATTAGCACCCTACACTGCCCGTTCCATGAACGGTACCTTAAGTTAGTTGTGCAAATTTTAATAATCTCAAATATGTTTATTTTATCCCCTTTAAACAAAGACTTTGTAATTATTTTTTATTTTTTCAATTTTTTATTTTTTTTTTATTTTTTGAAAAGAAATAAAAGAAACAGTCAAATTATGAAAATTTATTTTTTTTGGCTTGACAGAAATGGATTTATGCTCCTACGTATCTCCTGGTGCAATGGAGAACTCAAAGTCACGTAGTTCTTTATAAAATAAGTGTGGGTTGGTTGATTTTATTTAAAAAAAGATTTTATTTTAAAGTGAATCCATTTTTGTTTTTTTGCACAGGATTCAAGTTAGCACTAGGTTACTCAATAAACCCTTATGATCCAAAAGATAATGAAGATAGCATTCACTATTCAATCATCATCATTGGTTATTGCAGGGATTAAAAGATTTTTTTTTATTTTCTTTATTATTTTTTTTATTTTGCTATTTTTATCACTTTTAACTCCCAAAATCTAGCCCAACAAACTGATGATACATGAAATAAAAAAGAATAAGAAAACGTGAAAAGAAAACAAAGAAACAGATAACCCGAAATTAAAAGATACAACAGTAAAGACCTCGTTTACGACCGATTAGCAGGAAAGGGTGGGCTGGCTTCTTCTGGTTCGACGGTCGAATGGAGGTAAGGATGGGATGGATTCGACGGTCGGTTGGAAAGGGGTGATTCTGTTTTGGGGTTTGACAGTCGGTTGGAGGTAAGGATGGGATGGATTCGACGGTCGGTTGGAAAGGGGTGATTCTGTTTTGGGGTTTGACAGTCGGTTGGGGGTAAGGATGGGATGGATTCGACGGTCGGTTGGGAAGGGGTAATGGATTCGACGGTCGGTTGCAATTGATGAAGATGGTGGAGTCACAGTTTTGGGATCCGAAGCGGTCGGATGTGGTAGAGTTTGGTTGATGGTGTGAAGGTTTGGATGGGTTGTCGGTGAGGGGTAGTAACGGGTGTGGTTTGACGGTCGGTGGTGCGGATATGGTAGTGTTTGTGAAGTTGGTTGAAGGCCGGTGCGGGGAGTTCGACGGTCGAATGGGAGGTGAGGATATGATGGTGTTTGTGAAGTTGATTGAAGGCCGGTCGGGAGTTCGACGATCGAATGGGAGGTGAGGATATGATGGTGTTTGTGAAGTTGGTTGAAGGCCGGTGCGGGAGTTCGACGGTCGAATGAGAGGTGAGGATATGATGGTGTTTGTGAAGTTGGTTGAAGGCCGGTGCGCAGAGTTCGACGGTCGAATGGGAGGTGAGGATATGATGGTGTTTGTGAAGGTCACGGTGGTGTGGTTCGACGGTCGGTTTAGGGAGATTGATGGTTCGACGGTCGGATATGATGGAGTTTGGTTGATGGTGTGAAGGTTTGGATGGGTTGTCGGTGAGGGGAGTGGAGCTCACGGTTCGACGGTCGGTTGGTTAAAGGTCATGGTTGAGGGAAAGGTTAAGGAAGGTGTTGTTTGCGTGTGCATGGGTTGATGGAAAGTAGATGTTTTCGGTCTGGAAAAGGTTGAATGTGGGTAGTTGAAGATGAAAGTAATAAAAGGGAGATGGATTCACGGTTGGAGAGTGGATATTGGGTTTCAGTCAGGGAGGCTTGAGTGGATATGTAGTCTTCATTTCAGGTTGAGTGCGAGAGGGATTCAGGGGTTGTGTGCAAGTGAGAATAGTTACAGAAATGAGCTACATGACATAAATGCGAAAGGTTACTGTGGAGTTCAAGGTGGAACAGTTGAAGTGAATGCTATTCCTCAGCAAGGCTTCTGTCTCCTTCTTGTTCCCTTCTCTCTGTCTCCCTTGTGATGGTTGTGCTCTTGGAAGTTTATGGTGATGAATGATTGATAAAGACGATGGTCACAGTGGAGAATGGGTGAAGGTGATGAGGGTGGTGAAAATGGAAGGTGTTTTTCTGGTTCTTGAAGGTGAAAAAATGTGTGAAAAAAAAGATCCCCCCCTTTTCTGATGCTCTTCTCTTTTAAATACCTCCACCCTTTCATCATTTCTCCCCTGACATTTCCTTCTTTTTTTCTTTGCGTGAGCCTTCCTACGTTGAGCCCCCCCATTTCCTCCTTTATCAGAACCTTTTTCTTTTCTTTCCATCCTTTTAACCCCTCTTTTTTCTGCTTGCTGCCTCAATGCATTTAATGCCTTCTTCTTTACGTGTGCAAGTATCGTATTAAACTGCAATGCCCCCTTTTAAAAATTTTTATTTTAAAACGAGATCAGTGTTCTCCTTTTTAGTAGGCTTACAATTGGGCCAAAAAAGAAGAGTAAAAGAATTTGTTAGCCCGTTCCAAACTGAGTATTCACAGTATATGTTTAAAATATTGTAATTAAGTATAAAAATTTTTATGGACAAAATTGGGTATCAACACTTAATAATCCTTGAAAATATTTATTTTACCACTTTTGTAAAAAAAATGAAACAAACAAATAAATTATGAAAATTTAATTTTTGGCTTGACGAAATTGGAGTCCCGCTCCTACGTATCACCTAGTGCAATGAGGAACTCAAAGTCACGTAGTTCTCTAGAAAATATTGTGGGTTGGTTGATTTTATAAAAACTTTGAAATTTTGAATTAACAAGCCGTCGCGACTCAGTTATTCAAATTAAAAAACAAAATGGGGTCTGTTTCTTTTCTTCTTGATGTTTATAGAAAGAACAGAGGAAGAAGATGAAGGAAGATTAGGTGACGGCGGCCCAAGTAAGTAATGGCTCGGATGGAAGTGAGTCACGACAGTGGCTTGCTATTAGTGGGATGAAGGAGTTGGTGTATTGTTGGTGATAGGCTAACGTGAATGGCAATTTTTGGCAGAGGTGGTTATTGTGTTGTGAGAAGTTTGAACGTATGCCAGAGGTGATGGTGGGATGGTGAGGAGTTTGGTTGAAGATGGAAGATGAAGGCTATGTAAGTGAGAAAATATGATTGCAGTGTTGGTAACTGTGTAGGCAAAAGTCTGTGTGCATGAAGGCTGAAGTAAGTGAGTTTCTGAGTGTGTGGGTGATAGGTATTTATAGGAGGAGATTAGGTTGAAGAGTTTGAATTAAAATGTGATTAGAAGTTTATTTAGGATAAATGATGAGGTTTGTTTAGGATGAGTTATGGTTGGTTTAGGATAGGTTTGCTTAGGATGAGTGTTGGGTTTAGGATAAGTGATGAAGTCTATTGAGGATGAGTTTAAGTGTTAGGATAACTGATGGGGTTTGTTTAGGATAAGTTATGGTTGGTTTAGGATAGTTAGGATAAGTGTTTAGGAATTAGGATGATTGATGGAGTTAGTTTAGGATAAGTCTTGGCATATGAGTTGTGGGTTAATGAATTGGATCATGGATTATGGGTTAATGGGTTAATTTAAGGGTTAATGGGCTAATGGGTTGAAAGATGAGTCTTTTTATTATTTTTTTCTTTTTTCTTTTTTACAAAATGCCCCGGACAAAATTGGGTGTTCACAGTTGCCCCTCTTTACTTGTTTCTTACTAGATAAAAAGAATAACCGTAGTTTTTCATTTTATCATGGTAAGTAACGAGTAAAGACATGAACTCAAATTTTGTTTGGGAGCGAAAAGAACCAAAACAATGCAAAGAGTAATGTGCTCAATGCTCAAAAAATTAAAAGACAGGAGCTGATGCGCTCAAAAGCAAAATACAGGAGCCGATGCACTCAAAAATAAATGACAATGGACAACTGAGTCCCAGAATTTAAATGACAATAGGCAACTGAGTCTTGGAATTTAAATGGCAGTGGGCAACAAAGTCTCAGAAATTAAATGGCAATAGGCAACAGAGTCCCTGAATTTAAATGACAATGGGCAACAGAGTCCCTGAATTTAAATGACAATGGGCAACAGAGTCCCTGAATTACAATGGGCAACAGAGTCCCTGATTTAAAATGACAATGGGCAACACAGTCCCGAAATTAAAATGGTAATGAGCAACAGAGTCCCACAATTTAAATGGCATTGGGCAACAGAGTCCTGAAATTTAAAAGATAATAGGCAACTAAGTCCCGAAATTTAAAAGACAATGGGCAACAGAGTCCCAAATTTGAAATGATAATGGGCAATAGAGTCCCAAAATTTAAATGGCAATGGGCAACAGAGTCCCGAAATTTAAATGGCAATGGGTAACAGAGTCCCAGAATTTAAATGACAATGAGCAATAGAGTCCTACAATTTAAATGGCAATAGGCAACAGAGTCCCAGAATTTAAATAACAATGGACAACAGAGTCTCGAAATTTAAAAGACAATGGGCAACTGAGTCCAAAAATTTAAATGACAATGGGCAACTGAGTCCCAAAATTTAAATGACAATAGGTAATTGAGTCCCGGAATTTAAAAGACAATGGACAACTGAGTCCCAAAATTTAAAAGACAATGGGCAACTGAATCCCTGAATTTATAAGACAATGGGCAATTGAGTCCCGAAATTGAAAAGACATTAGGCAACTGAGTCCTGAAATTTAAATGATAATGGGCAACTGAGTCCCAAAAATTAAAAGACAACGGGCAACTGAGTCCCGGATTTTAAATGGCAATGGGCAACTGAGTCTCGAAATTTAAATGACAATGGGTAACTGAGTCCCGAAATTTAAAAGACAATGGGCAACTGAGTCCCAAAATTTAAATGATAATGGGCAACTGAGTCCCGGAATTTAAAAGACAATGGACAGCTAAGTCCCGAAATTTAAAAGACAATGGGCAACTGAGTCCTAAAATTTAAATGACAATGGACAACTGAGTCCCAGAATTTAAAAGACAATGAGCAACTGAGTCCCGAAATTTAAAAGACAATGGGCAACTAAGTCCCAAAATTTAAATGACAATGGGCAACTGAATTCTGAAATTTAAATGACAATGGGCAACTGAGTCTCGGAATTCAAATGACAATGGACAATTGCGGCTCAGATTTTAAATGACAATGAGCAACTGCGGCCTGAAAGACAAAAATTTTAAAAGGCTATGGGCATCTTAACCCAAAAAGATTTTCTCTTCTTTTTTCTTTCTTTTTTTTTCATTTTTTTATTCTCTCTTTTTCCCTCTCATTTCGCTCTCTCTCTTTTTTTTTTTCCTTTCTTTTTTTTTCTCTTTTTTATTTTCCTTTCTTTTTTTTTTCTTTTCCTTTTTCTTTTCTTTTTTTTCTCTTTTTATTTCTCTCTCTTTTCTCTCTCTTTTTTTTCCTTTCTTTTTTTTTTTCTTTTTTTTTTTCTTATTTTTTAAATTTTATTTAAAAAATCATTTGAACCAAAGACGACTTTGGAAAACTTTGACTAATCAAACCCCTCGTTCACGTGCTTTTTAGCCCGTTGGTCTTGATAACTTCGGTCCTTATCCTTTCTTTCCTTTTTCTTCTTCTTTCTCTTTCCTTGTTTGCCACTCTCAACTCCCCTTTTGAGAAATGAAATGATCATCTCTTATCATGGACCCTTGCTTGGCTGAGTCCTTGAGAGAAAATTTTACTCCAATATTTAACTTTGTCCCTCATCCAATTGATTCTCTGCAACTGCTTGATTACTCATATATTCTCTTTAATCCTTAAAAAAATTCACCCCAGTATGGCCAATTGAACAAAATTGCCCCAGTTTGGTGAACTTTTCAAGGGGTTTCAGGCCATCTTCCTATTTATTTACCCCATTTTTTGCTTAAACCACCCTTTCGGGCTTTCAGTCTAATGGGCTCTTTTCGTTTTTGTTTAAGTACCTCTTATTTCTAGATTATCCCTTGAGATATCATTTTCCCCTTTAATTGGAACTTCTAAGTTCTTTTCGATCTGAATTGTTCATTAGGGGATTGTCATCATAATGTTGTACTCATGTTCACCTTACCTGAAACATTACGTAATAGATAGACATGAATTCAAAAATACAACAGAACAGGAATTGACTAAGTGAACAACTTCCAGATTGGCCTTGGAAGTTTGATAACACAAAAGGGTACATATGGAACAAGACACAAACGATGGTATGGGATTCAAAGAAGAGTTACCTTGATATGGATTGATTTGATCCTCATGAAAACGATCTTTAGTTGCTCACTAGACATTATGACCAAGGATTTTCTTCTACTGAACATCTACATCAAGTTAAATTGAACCAAAGAGAAATTTGCCCCAGTTTAGGATTGAATAGAATAAGGCTAACACTCACCCTAGTGACCCAAAAATTTACCCCAGTGTAGGTCAAATTGAATCAAGAAAAAGAAAAATTGCCCCAGTTTAGAGTCAAATCGAACAGGGTAGACACTTGTCCTAACATAAGGCCAAATTGAACCGAAGAGAAATTTGCCCCGGTTTAGGATTGAATTGAATAGAACAAGAACTCGCCCTAGTGACCAAAAGATTTGTCTCGGTATAAGAATATCCCAATGTAGGGCTAGCTCGAACGTGTAAGAAATTTGCCCTAGTGTAAGTTTTTTTTTCTCTTTTCCTTTTTTTTTAAGAGCAATGAACTAGGTACTTAGATGAGTGCAACTTTTATCTCAAAATTAAAGTTAATGAAAATGACAACAACCCTTCGTTGATCAGAATAGACTTTTTGAGACTTGTAACGTGGCCAAGACTAGGGGTTATGAAAGGAAAGATATAAGGCTCAAACAATTGTTTAGAGGTTGAATGGGAGTAAGGATCATTGACCAAAACTAAACTTCGTCAACTGCTTTTGCGCTTTCAAGTACACTTTTCTCTTATTGTTCTCAATTTCTTCCTCATTTCATTTTATTTTCTTTCATTTCCCTTTGTCATGACCCATTTCATTTCACTTTCTTTCTTCTTCTTTTTTTCCTTCTCTTTTTTTTGTTTTATTTTTTTCTTTCTCTTTTTTTTTTAGTTTTTTTTATCATTTTTTTACTCCTTACCCCTTTCACCTTTTCTTCCTCTTCCATTATGCTTCAAAATAGTCACCATGACAATCAACCTTTACTTTGTGCTATCCCCTAGTGTAGGGGTGATCCTTATCCAGGATTTATTGAAAAAATTTTCAAGCTCAAAAGGGATAACAAGGGATAAAGATGATGAAATTTTGTAAAGATAGTGAAAAATGGTCAATCTTTATTTTCAAATCATGATTTTTTATTTTAAAACTTTAATTTTGAGACAAGAAGATAGCGCACACCAAATGATTACTTCTTTGCTCTTTTTTTTTCCTTTTTGATTCTTTTTTTTTCTTTTTGCTTTTTTTTTTTTACAAAAGGCACTTGCAGACGCGAACCTTACTGACATATGCCAAACTGAGAATTATCAAAAATTGGCGTTCAGTGGGATCTAAATACAAGGAAAACACTTCGAAGAAACGAAAGCGAATAAATGTCAAGAAAGACAACGTGATGAAAATGAAAGGAAACAAGATATCCATGCAAATTCATTACACTAATGCTTCAAGAAAGTTATCATAAGTTCAAAACCCAAATGATTTTATTGATCGAACAAGCATAGGGTTGGTACAATTAAACTATCGTTTCATGGTAACTACTTGATAAACAAATCAGAATATCAGTCGCTTAAAAATTCCCCAGTGTTGGAGGACTCTAAGGTATTGTTTATTTTCAATGGTTAGAAAATGAACTACCACTAAATTGAACTTTATGAGGTTTCCTTAATCAACCATTCTAAGCATTTACCTCATTCCTTCCACCATGATTAGAAATTGGGTTGTTGACAATATCGGGTCCAGCTTCCTCTTGGATATCAAGCTTCCCATAAGCAATTAATTTCCACACTACTGTCTTAAAAGCTTCACAGTCTTCAATGGAATGCCCAGAAACGTCCATGTGAAATTTACAAGTCAAGTTTGGGTTATGCCAACTTGGGAAATAGTGACTTCATAGGGCGCACAGGACTCCCCGAAATTAAATGGGCATCATAGAGCCTTTGAAATAACTCTGCATTCGAAATGGACAATCTTAAGAAAAGAGGTAGGCATTGGGGACGAAAAAGGCCTTGATTTTGAAAGTTTGGTAGAGGCTGTGGGTGATTTGGAAAATTTTGTGAAGCTGCAGGTGGATATTGGGTATAGGTTGGGCGAGCTGGTGCGTATGGTTGAGGTACAAGAACATTGTTGATTTGGAGTGGTTGGGTTTGAGGTGCATTCGTGGGAGGGGCGGTTAGGCCAAGTAGATGGGATGGTGCAGAAGGGTAAGTGCTTGGGTTATATGGGGGTGCTCGGTATGCAGGGTAGGATGGCTAATATTGAGGTTGTAAAGGCTGTATGTAACTCACTTCTGGCTCCTTTTTCTTAGGGGAAAACCCCTTCTTGAAACTATTTTCATTATTGTCAGCTGGCAATTTTTCAGTCTTTACCAGAATTTCAATTCTTTCTCTAGCAGCAATTAAATCAGCAAAGTCTTGGTAAACGGCGCCCGCCATTGTCCCAATATAAGGAGCTCTTAAAGTCCACAAGAGGTATAAGCATATTTCTGTCAGAGTTAACGATGGTTGCACTTGAGCTGCGAGAGCTTTCCACCTCAAGGCATATTACTTGAATGTTTCCTGATTTTTCTTATGTATTGTTCCCAACTGCTCCCAGGTTGGGGCTGTATCTATATTAAACCGATACTGTCCCATAAACAAATTCGCCCAGTCATCCCAAGAGGAGATTTTTGAGAGGTCCTGTTGGATACACTACTCCAAAGCAGGCCCAGTCAAACTTTCATGAAAGAAGCTGACAAGGAACTTCTAGTCCTTTGACCAAATGGACATTTTGGTAATGTAAGTTTTTAGATGGAAAAATGGGTTGGTGCTCCCATCATACTTGACAAATTCTGGGATTTTAAAATCCTTGGGGATGATGAAGTTAGAAGTAGGGCACAATTCTTCTATCCCAAGGGGACCGTAGGTGCTAGGACCTTTGATCGTCTTGATCTGCTCCTCCATCTTTTCCATCCACTCTTCTTTCATCTTAACATTCTGAATGGTTGCATACCCAGTACCGACAGGAAATCCAGTTGGCATTGGAATGGACATATGTGGTGGTTCTCACGTGAACTCAGTGTTGCCATGGACCTCAATTCGAGTACCTTCTAATGAATGATATCCTTCTCTAATAGGAATTACTACTGATGCAGTGTTTGAGGTTCCTCCCATAGAAGGTATCTCAGTAGTGATCCCTAGGTTTGTCCTCATAGAAGTGATATTCAGTGGGTACGAATGTGCCCCAGTTACTCCAGTACTTCCAGCTGCCCCCATCAAGGTGAGGCTCTCCCTCATAGCTAACAACATTTCCTCCATTCTTCTTTGAGACTCTGTCACTTCATTCATCATTCATTTCACTTCATCCACTTCTAAACTTAGGTTCCTGCCTTCATTTTCAGCTGCCATCGCTGCAAGCAACCTTGTTCGAGCCATTGTGTTGTGAACACGGGTTTGATTGATGTCCTCTTTCCTTGGTCGCGTAATGGTTCCTTGAAAATGGTAACATCATACAAGGAATGAGATGAAATGAATGAGATTACTATCATGCATAAGATGAAATGAATGAAATGAAAACATTTTTTTTAAATGCATGGAATGAAAATGCAGAATTTATTATATATATATATATATATATATTTTTATAATATAAAGATGCCATGAAAATGCATGATCTTTTTAATTTTTTTTAAGAATACTAGGAGTGTCATGAAAATGCATGATGATTTTTTTTTAAGAATGCTAGGAATGTAAAATGATTTTTTTTTTAAGAATGCTAGGAATGACATGAAAATACAAGATGATTTTTTTTTTAAGAATACTAGGAATGACATGAAAATGCAAGATGATTTTTTTTTTTAGAATGCTAGAAATGACATGAAAATGCAAGATAATTTTTTTTTTAAAGAAGGCTAGGAATGCCATGAAAATGTAAGATGATTTTTTTAAAAAAAATTTTAATGCAAGAATGGATGACATGAGGAAAGAAGAAGTACGCTCCCTTTGTGTCCTAATGGGGTTGCCTTAAACTTAGGACTTTCTATCCTAAAGATCTAAGAGTACTTCTAATTTGTGCAAACTTTTATTGGGTAACTCTTCTATTCTAAAGGTCTCTAGAGCCAAGTCCCATTTCAGAATGTTGACCATAAACAATGGGTAAACCATTAGGTGTAGGACATTCACGAAAAAGGCACACTCTAGATGAGGTTTTCGTGATAATCAAACAGGATGTACATCCAAAATGGCTACCATTACGCAACCTCTACCTAACCTAAGCTTCACTCAGACCGGGGTATGGGGCCCCACTCGGATGTGTGTGATAAATGTGAAGGTGTGGTGGGTGTAGGGAGCATACAAACATTTGCAATCCTAAAGACTACCCATATCCTGCAAAACAAAGCAAACACAAAACAAATTCCAAAAGTTTTCTACCCTAAGGTTTACATAATAAAGACAATTAACAAATAAAAAAAATCAAATAAAAAAAGGGATAAAACAAACATATAAAGATCACCAAAAATTTTGCATAACCAACTTATATAGGCTTGACTTTCAAGCAGTCCCCAGTGGAGTCGCCATCTGTCGCGACCGTTGATCGCGGCGGAATAGCAACTTAAATTAAAAAATTAGGAGTCATCACCAATTTTATTTTTTATTAGGAAAAATTGGAAAACCCAAAAAGATTAGTCTTTGAAATCAGATTGAATTCGGAAGTCGGTTATGTGTAGGGAAGAGTGGAAACTTAATCCCACAGCACTCCTAACACACCCTTCTTAAGACGGTATCTTAAGTTAATTATACGAATTCTTAATAATCCTTGAAAATATTTATTTTACCACTTTTATAAAAAAAATGAAACAAACACATAAATTATGAAAATTTAATTTTTGGCTTGACGGAATTAGAGTCCTGCTCCTACGTATCCCCTGTTACAATGAGGAACTCAAAGTCACGTAGTTCTCTAGAAAATATTGTAGGTTGGTTGATTTTATAAAAACTTTGAAAATTTGAATTAACAAGCCGTCGCGACTCAGTTATTCAAATTAAGAATTGAATAGGTGAAGCTCGCGTTACGCTAGAGACGTCACCCACTGATTATCAAATTTGTTACAAAATTTTTATTTAAAATTTATCTAGGAAAAAATTGGTTGATTTTATTTTTATTTTTTTAAAAGAAACAACTTAATTATTTTTAAAAAATTGAATTAACAAGTCGTCACGACTCAGTTATGCAAATTAAGAATTGAATAAGTGAAGCTCATGTCACGCTAAAGACGTCACCCATTATTTATCAAATTTGTTACAAAATTTTTATTTAAAATTTATCTAGGAAAAAAAATATTTGATTTTATTTTTATTTTTTTTAAAGAAACAACTTAATTATTTTTAAAAATTTGAATTAACAAGTCGTCAGCGACTTTCGTTATTCAAATTAAGGATTGAATAGGTGAAGCTTGCGTCACGCTAGAGACGTCACCCATTACTCATCAAGTTTGTTACGAGAACTTTTATTTTTATTTTTTTAAAAAAAGTTTGAACCTTTATCAATTAACAATTTATTTTATAAAAGTTTGAAGACAAAATAATAATTTAAATTATAATAATTTAAATCATCAAGCTGTCGCAACTTAGATGATTACAAATGTTACAAGGGTTAGCAAGCTGTCGCAACTCAGGTAACCCATGGTATTCTTAAAAAAATATTTAATTATTTTATTTTTATCAATTTTTTCTATTTTTTTGATTTTTTAGCTCATTAAGTTAAAGTCCACTACTCAACACCATTTCACTCAAAAATATATAACAAAAAAAATATAGCAGCTTAAAAAAAAGTAGTAACTTTATGAAAGAAAAAAAAAGAGACAAGTTAGCAACTTTACGGGAAAGAAGAAAAAAAAAAAGACAAGTTAACAACTTTACCAAA
The DNA here is from genome assembly GCA_029884595.1 of Ormosia semicastrata. Taxonomy (NCBI): domain Eukaryota; kingdom Viridiplantae; phylum Streptophyta; class Magnoliopsida; order Fabales; family Fabaceae; genus Ormosia; species Ormosia semicastrata. Next base: position 5,175,618 of record JAQQTO010000046.1, on the reverse strand, counting down.
AAAGTCTGTTTTTTTCTTCTCTTTAATTAAACTAAATAAAAAATAAATAAAACAAATAATAAATAAAAAAGAAAGAGAAAATAGATAAAGCGAGAAAAAATAATAAAAAGAATAACATAATCAAAATAAGCAAAAGAACACATAAGTGACTTACTAGCTTACGAAAAGAATGAAAAAAAAAAAAAAATAGGGTCCGTTTTTTTTTCTTCTTGATGTTTATAGAAAGAATAGAGGAAGAAGATGAAGGCGAGATTAGGTGACGGCGGCCCGAGTAGGTAGTGACTCGGATGGAAGTGAGTCACGACGGTGGCTTGCTGTTAGTGGGATGAAAGAGTTGGTATATTGTTGGTGATAGGCTAACGTGAATGATAATTTTTGGCAGAGGTGGTTATTGTGTTGTGAGAAGTTTGAATGTATGCCAGAGGTGATGGTGGGATGGTGAGGAGTTTGGTTGAAGATGGAAGATGAAGGCTATGTAAATGAGAAAATATGATTGCAGTGTTGGTAACCATGTAGGCAAAAGTCTGTGTGTATGAAGGCTGAAGTAAGTGAGTTTCTGAGTGTGTGGGTGATAGGTATTTATAGGAGGGGATTTGGTTGAAGAGTTTGAATTAAAATGTGATTAGAAGTTTATTTAGGTTAAATGATGAGGTTTGTTTAAGATGAGTTATGGTTGGTTTAGGATAGGTTTGCTTAGGATGAGTGTTGGGTTTAGGATAAGTGATGAAATCTATCGAGGATGAGTTTAAGTGTTAAGATAACTGATGGAATTTGTTTAAGATAAGTTATAGTTGGTTTAAGATAGTTAGGATAAGTGTTTAGGATAAGTGTTGGTATATGGGTTGTGGGTTAATGAATTGGATCATGGATTATGGGTTAATAGGTTAATTTATGGGTTAATGGGCCAATGGGTTGAAAGATGAGTCTTTTTATTATTATTTTTTTTCTTTTTTACAAAATACCTCAGACAAAATTGAGTGTTCACAGTAATCCTTTAATTTTTATTAAAATGAACTATTATTTTACAACTTGATGTAAAATATTCAAAATGCTCTAGTTCAATCTTCTACATTGAGTTATTAAGATGCATTCAAACGCATTCACCTTTCCCAATTAATTTTCCGAACAGAAGCCTAGTAATTGTTATAAGGACTGAAAATACTTGACTAAGCACTACTACTACTATATATATATATATATATAATATATATATATATATATAAGTACATGCATGTTAATGATTAAAAATAGTATTTATTACTTATTATTAATTAATTAAAAAATATTAAATATTTTTTAAATTTTTAAGATAATAAATATTTGTAATTTTTATTTAATATTTTTGATATGGTAATTAGTGTATATTTTAATTAATTTATCTTTTTAATTTAATAAAAAATAAATCATTTATATATAGACTAAGAAATTTATAAAAATATTTTATCGACTAAAAAAATTAACATACTTAATATTTAAATGATTTGTACAAGTGCGTCTAATTTTTAGCTGCATCTATTACAACCGCACATATAACATCAAATCCATCATTAATGAAGAAGCTAATTAGTTATCCTATACAAGTATATTGCTTGCTAACATTGAATAGACATCACATGACACTAGTTTTTGACAAAATTGTCCTTTATGACAAATTGTCATATTTTTTAAATTATTTATCAAATTATCATATTTTTTAAATTATATATTAAATTGTCATAATTTTTTGTCATATTGATTTTTTTTTTATTTTTATGTTCCACGTATATAACATTAAAGTTGATGGCACAATCATTGTAATTGTGCCAACACGCTAGGTATTATCTACGTGGAAACGTCATTACGCTAGGTGTTATCCACGTAGAAATATCAGACACTCTGGCGCTATCCTCTTGGTAACGCAAGGCATTACCTGCTTTTTGTGTCGCTAGTAGAGACATAATACTAGTAATTGTCCCTTTCATTTTTTTCACATTATTGAGTAGCATTAGTCAAATAGGGTGATGCGTCAGGACTGCACCGATACCAAAAAGTCGGCACTAACCTGACAATTTGCACTCAATAACATTGGCGGGAATGCATGATGATGATTGACAAACCACACACATTGTACACATAGCCATTTGAGAGATTCAAAGGGAAAATTGTGTTACTGGAAGGCCATTGGAAGCTCTCCTCACTGCACATTCTGAGTACATGCACTAGTACAGAAGAATTACTAAATGTTGAATTTTTCGTACTAGTGCATCTATTGGGTTTGTGATAAGCTATTTAGCAACATATTCTGCTTTTTACTAAATGTATTTTGTATTGATGATGACATATGTTATATCTGTTTCCTAGGCTGACATTGCAGAGAATCTATATGCTTCGGCTATGAACCCTAATTTGAGATGTAGTATAGTTAGTCTTGTACAATCTGCTGAGTAGATCTTATCTTCATTAAAGGAGAATGTTCACATTACATTGGCACAACTTCATTTAGCTATTACTGCAGATGACATTTCACGGCCACCCGAGCAGGCCGACGAACAGAAAACACGCCGTAGAAGAAGGATAGGGTTGGCGAGTACTTGGTCACAACTTCAACATTCAGAGGACTAAGATTCTTCAAGTGTGCCTAGGACTCAGACCCCAACCACTACTACTGCTACTTACCCACCACCTCCATCTTACCTACCATATCCAGGTTACCCACCACCTACAGGTTACCCGTCATCTACAGGATACCCATCACTTACTTACACTTACCCACTATATCATTTGACTTTTACCTTTACAACATTATTTTCATATCCACCATATATGGGTTATCTACTATATCCTCACTCATCACAATCAGGACCTTCTTCTGATCCCCTTCATAGACCACCACATTCTGACCCTGGTCTTTCTCATTAATATGGTCATTACACTTAGATTAATTTATGTACCTTTTATTACATTTAGTTAATCTGGGATGATTGTATGTACATGTACAAGTGTTTCTGTTATGCATCCTATAGGTGCTATGTTTATTTAGAAATCTAAATATATATGGATATGTTTCATTAAACAGGATGAAGTACTTTCGAGAACGTCCAATTTTTAGGAGAATTTCTGTCAAATTTTTCATAGAATTAGAATGTTTGAACTGCTAAGGTTAGTTGGTTTTGATAGACTCGGTAGGATGGTATTCTAGCCCATGAACCAATCGTGACCCTAGTTTTGAGTTGTCACAAATTTTCATACGTTATTGTGATATACTTATATTTGTTTATATTTTTTTTAACTTAGTCGTATGTTACAAATAAATCATAAAATAATTTTATTTATCGTATGACTACAAATTTCTATGCTGCAAAAAATAAAAATTTCAACAAAATAGTTGAATCCGATAAAATAATAAAAGAATAATTCTATTTGTATTTATATTTTTTTAAAAAAATAATGGCATACATTGGTAATGCCAACACGTCTGGTGGTAATGGACCACGCACCCTTTCCATCATGAGTCTAAAACAAAGCTTCCTATTTGTATTTACATTTAAAAAAAAATAGTGGCATACACTGGTAACGCCAACATGTCTGACAGTAATGGACCACACACTCTCCCTCATGGCAAGGTGTTCTAAATTTAATTGAGTTTGAAACAAAGCTTCGCCCTACACGCTCAGAATTTATAGAAAAAGTTAAACAAATGTGCTTCAAACAAAAGTTTTAACCGTACATTGGTAACGCCATCATAGTTGGTGTTACTAATTAAGATGATAACACCATTGACATTACTCTCTGAATAGCACTAGATAGTCTGACGTTTTCATGTGGATAACGCCTAGCGTGTTGAGATAATTGGATAGCGTCATCAACTTTGACGCTATCTACATAGAACATGAAAATAATATAAAAATCTAACATTACAAAAAATGTAACAATTTATTATATAATTTTAAAAATATGATAATTTAATAAATAATTTTGTTGCAAATGACAATTTGGTCAAAAATCCTCACATGACACACATGTTTTTTTTTTTGGTAGGTGGGAGGGTAATAAGTGATTTGAGAGAATCATTTCTCTTGCCAATCCGTGTGTCCAACAAACTTTTCCTTCTCATAATTGTTCTCTTTACCTTCTTTCAAATGGGCCCTCCCTGGGTTTAAATAAATATGGATAGATGTTGCTCCAGGAAAAGGCAAATTAACTATAAGCTGATGATTTATCATTAAAAAAAAAAAAACCAGAAGCCAGCGACTTGCAAGCTGCAACCCTATGGATCACAAGCATTAACTATTCTTTTAGATTGTCTTTGGGATGCTTTCTATTGTCTCCCTAGAAGTCCTTTGGGATACCTATCTCATCCAACAAATAAGTATTATAAGCGTGTTCTTAAAATACATGTGAAAGAGGATTTATTATCTTTTATTAATTTTTTTCAATTATTTGATAAAAAGAAAGTGTTAAATATTTTTATTTTTAAGATATTAAATTTATTATTTAATAATTTCTATTTTAATATATGACTGACACACATTAACAAAATCCATATTATAATACTAATATACTATATATAAAAATATTATTCCTGATATGGGAAAGAAAAATATTTCTTGATGTTGTTTGCAAAACGCCAATTGCATGTCAGACAGTAGAAGATTATTTTTATGGAAAATTCAAGAAATGTTTTGGAAGTTTTTTAACAATTTTTAAAATTTAAATTTCTTTAGAAAAATTAGATACATTTTTTAGATTTTTCTCAAGCGTAATTTTTTTTTTAATTTCCTAGCCACATTTGAGTTTGTTTGGGAAAAAAAATCCGGGGTCAAGAACCACAAGATTGCTTAATTTTTTTTTAATCAAAATTGATGTGCAAAGGCATCATTGTAGGGAGAGAAGTCTCAGCTAGGTTGACACCTCAAATCTTACCCATCATCTGCAGCACACCAAAAATTTATTAAAAATAATAAAAAGAAAACAAATGCGTGGGGGCACCAAACTAAAATCCATGAAAAATAAAAAGAATCATTTAAATCTATAAAAAGGCAGACCTAATCTATTACGATTAAAGTCTTTAAAGATGAACCTTGGAGGCAAATCCCACCAAGTAAAACAATGACTATTAATGTCAAAATTTGCTAACTTGTCTGCACAAGAATTTCCTTCTTTGAAAATATGAGATACTTGAAATTGCATTTGCCTTGTCAAAAACAAACAATTCCTCCACCTACTTCTGAGCATCCAAGGAACTAAATCAAGAGACTTGAATGCAACTATGACAAGTATGGATACATATTCCAACCAGAACTTTTGCCAACCTTTTTGGAAAGAAAGTTCAATACACTTCATGGCAGCTTGAAGTTCAACATGAAAAGAAGATGATACACCAATGTACTCTACAAAGCAACCAAGGATTGCACCACTAGAATCTCTAAAAATCCCACCACAAGCCGATTGTCCAGGATTACCTCTTGAAGCACCATTTGAATTTCCTTTTATCCAGCCACAAAAAGGTCTATTCCAATTTACTTGAATGATTGATGGTGCTTTAGAAGTGTTCTGGACCGTGGACTGAGATCCTATCTAGAAGGATCAACCTGGCACACGATCCACCGGACTCTTCCATTACTACCCCGAAAAGGTATGTAAGATCTCGGACTACGGCATTGGGCCATATGACGAGGATCACTGAATCAGTGTAGACTTTTGTAACTGTCAATCAGGATCTTACGAAATTAAAGGCTCTGTAACCTCTCTTCGCAATTAATAATCGTAACGTCGGGTTCACCTTTTTCCAAGCTCTCATTAGCCTTGGCAATCTCCTCCAGTTTGACATACTTGTCTGCCCGCAAGTGGAACTCATCTAAACTGACCGACTTCTTTTTAGCAAGTGACCGAAAAAGGTCTGAATCAGTCCGTAGACTGTTTCTAGCATAATGAAGGGCTATCCTGTCATCGAGGCTTTCTATTCCCACACAGGCATCGCCGAATCTCGTGATGTATTCGTGCAAGGATTCATTGCTTCCTTAGCGAATTCCAGAAAGAGAATCAATCGACTTCGGTCGTTCATTGGCAGTAGTATAATGTAATAAGAAATGTTGTGCGAGGTCTTCCCATCCCATGATTTTTGTTCGTAAAGTGACGAACCAGCGGAGAGCATCATTCTTCAAGAAGAGGGGGAAAGCATGGCACAACAATTCTGGGGTGTACCTGTAAAGCTGCATAGATTGTGTGTACTAGTGATATCCAGAATAATATCCAACGTCGAAGTCCATCGTATCTTTGTGGACCAGGGGAGTTCGGCATATATCATGTTCATGAATGCCTTTGAAAGGCTGGAGTTCCCTTTGTCTGCATTGACACCATACGAAGGAGAACTTACTAGTTTCTCCGGAGAGAAGGTCACCCTGGTGAGATATTTTGAAACTTTCCTAACCTTGAGTGATGACAGCACGTACAGAACCATCAAGGTAAGATTTTTGGTTGTGGATTGTCCCTCTGCTTACAACATTATTCTGGGTCATCCTACGTTGAATGACATTGCCGCTGTAGTCTCCACTGCCCACCAGGCCATGAAATTCCTTAACTGGGATAATAAAGTGGTCACGGTCAAGGGCGATTAGATTGCAACTCGCAAATGTTACAATGAAAGTTTGAAAATCAGTAGGGCTTCCAGAAAAATGAAGGCGCGCACATCCACCCCGATCCACCACAAGTCATTATTTTAATGACCGAATTGGATCACGTGAGGAAATTCGAGGCACTAGACCCCAGCCCGAAGGAGAATTGGTTCCGTTATAGCTTGGTGATAAGTCCAATCAAATCACCAAGATAGGGGGTAAACCTTGACGAACAGGAGAAGGCTCAGTTGGTAAATCTTTTGCAAGAGAATAAGGATCTTTTAGCTTGGATATTTGCTGATATGCCTGGAATTGACCCGGCTTACATCTGCCATCGTTTATCTATTAAACGAGATGAAAAGTCGGTATCCCAGAAGAAAAGGAAAGTTAGCCCAAAAAAGCAGCAGGTTATTGAGGAGCAAGTCAAAGAGCTCTTAAACGCCAGATTCATTAGGGAGATCTCGTATATCACGTGGCTCTCAAATGTTGTCTTGGTAAAAAAATCCAATGGCAAGTGGAGGATGTGTGTGGATTACATTGACTTAAACAAGACATGCCCTAAAGATCCATACCCCCTCCCAAACGTGGACAAGTTGGTTGATAGCTCTTCTGGTTTTCGGCTACTATCCTTCATGGATGCTTACTCCGGGTACAATCAGATTCTGATGTACCCCGGAGATGAAGATAAAATCGCATTCATTACCGAAAGGGCAAGTTATTGCTACAAAGTAATGTCTTTTGGTTTGAAAAATACCGGAGCTACTTATCAGAGAAAGATGAACAGGGTCTTCGAAGATCAGATAGGAAGAATGCTAGAAGTCTACATTGATGATATGATAGTCAAGACCCCGTCATCAAGATCACACACCTTAGATCTCGAAGAAGTGTTTATATAGCTTAGAAAGCACAATATTAGGCTTAATCCAGAAAAGTGTGCATTCGGGGTCTAAGCTGAAAAGTTTCTGGGGTTCATGCTGACACACCGGGGGATCGAGGCAAAGCCCGACAAGTGTAAGGTTGTTCTTGATATGCACAGTCCCTGAAGTGTGAAAGAAGTACAACAGTTAAATGGGCGGATCGCGGCTCTCACACGATTCCTAGTTAGAGCTGCTCACAAATCCCGTCCACTTTTCAAATTATTGAAAAAGGGGACAGGATTAGAGTGGACTCAGGAGTGCGAGGACGTGTTCACCTCTTTAAAAAATATCTTATCATCCCCTCCCATCCTCACAAGACCTGAGTCAGGAGAAACGTTGTACGTGTACCTCTCTGTTCACGAGGAAGCCATTAGTTCAGTACTTGTCAGAAAAATCGGGGATGTCCAGAATCCAGTTTATTTTGTGAGCAAGGTATTGCAAGGTCTCGAGCTCCGATACCGAAAAATCGAGAAGGTTGTATTTGCACTTGTCATCACATCCAGAAGACTAAGACAATATTTCCAATGCCATCGGTTGTGATAAGGACAGATCAGCCTATCTGACAGATATTGCACAAATCAAACTCAACAGGGAGGATGATTGCCTGGTCTATTGAACTCTTCGAGTTTGGGATCACCTACGAACCTAGAGTAACAATCAAGGCACAAGCACTCTCAGACTTTTTAGCTGAACTAACTTCAAAAACTAATAGAACCAAGGAAACACAATGGACCGTGTTTGTTGATGGGTCCTCGAACCCAAAAGGAAGTGGCACTAGGGTAATATTAGAAAACCCCGAAGGAGTTACCATAGAAAACTCCATCAGGTTCAATTTCCCTACCTCAAATAATCAGGCTGAATATGAAGCGTGCATTGCCGGACTGACAATGGCTAGAGACTTGGGGGTCACCAAACTTAACCTTTGTAGCGACTCCCAACTCGTGACCTCCAAGATCCGATGTGATTATCAAGTCAAATAGCCACTTCTACAGAGATATTTGGCAAAAGTAAAACAACTTCTCTCAAGTTTTCAGTTAGTACAGCTAGAGCACATCCCAAGGGAGCATAACTCTAGGGCCGACCTCTTATCCAAACTGGCCAGCACTAAGAGCCCGGGCAATAACCACTCAGTAATCCAGGAGATCATCCCATAACCCTCTGTTACCGACATGACAAACTTCCAGGTGGGCGGACAAGAGCACAACTGGATTACGTCATTGGTAGAATATTTACAGTTCGACAGTCTCCCCAATGACCCAAAGGAAGCTTCCAAATTGAAAAAAATCTTAGTCAGGTATACCATCTATAACGGACAGCTTTACCGACGTGAATTTTCCTCACCCTTCCTTAAATGCCTTGCTCCGAAAGAGGCTGAATATGTCTTGACTAAGGTTTATGAAGGAAGTTGTGGACGCCATCTGGAAGGGAAAACCCTAGCTTTAAAGGCTCTAAGGGCGGGTTAGTATTGGCCGACGATGGAAGTAGACTCTCTTGCGCATGTTCAAATATGTGACAAATGTCAGCGGCACTCAGACCACTACCACGGCCCACCAGAAGAACTTTCCATAATGTCCATACCCTGGTCGTTCTATCAATGAGGGATGGACATCCTGGGTCCGTTCCCTCAAGCTCCTGGGTAGTTGAAGTTTTTGATTGTGGCTGTAGATTACTTTACCAAATGGATTAAGGCAAAGCCCGTGGTCACCATCACCTCGGCTAGAGTTCAGAAATTTACTTGGCATCACATTATTACCAGATTCGGGGTCCTAGAGTTAATTGTGACAGATAATGAGACGTAGTTTAAAGACAAATGGTTCAAAGAACTACTTTTTGGGTTAAAAATAAAACATCATTGTAGTGCCGTTGAGAACCCCAGAATGAACGGGCAAGCCAAAGCCGCAAACCGGATCATCGTCCGTGGATTAAAGAGAAGGCTAGATGAAACAAAAAGGAACTGGGCCGAGCAGTTAGACCATGTCCTGTGGGCTTACCAAACTACTTCCCACTCCTCAACGGGTGAGACTCCCTTCAAACTCACATTTGGTTGTGAGGCCATAATCCCAGTGGAAATTAGAGAACCAAGCTGGCGTCTTTAGAACTTCTCGCATGATGATAACCCTGGATTAATCAGGGAATACTTGGACCTGTTGGAGAAAAGGAGACGCATCGCTCACATACGTGATGCCGCGATCAAGCAGAGAATGACATCTCGGTATAACTTGAAGGTCATTCCAAGAAGATTCCAGCTGAGCGACTTAGTACTCTGCAGGGCTGATGTCGGCAGAAGGAATACCTCCCAGGGGAAACTAGCGCATAACTGGGAAGACCCTTACCGTATCGTAATCAGCACCGACAAAGAAACTTATACTTTAGAAACTTTGATAGGGAAGCAGGTAAAAAATTTTTGGAACGCAGACAAACTTAGAAAGTACTATAGCTGAATGCCTTTTTAGGCCTAGTCTCCTAGTTTACTTTGTTTGATCTGCCCCAATTGTTATGAAAATCACATTGTGTGATATTCAATAAAGTAAGTGTTATGCATTTTCTACTCTAGTTTTCAAGCTTTTGAGAAATATTGCGATATCCCGAGACGTTATGGTACCAACCGAGAGTTATCTTGTGCTAGATAGGTCGTGCAATAGAAAAATCCTACATTGAAAAAATTCTAGCACTAAACCATAAGCACGAAAAGACCCCAGGAGGACCAGTCTTTTAAACTAATGTCGCGCGGTATCCTAAAAAACCAAACTTGTTACAGACCCCAGACAAGGTTTCCTACCTTTGGCACGGTTCTTAAATGCCAGACTAATCTGAACATAGGATCCTAAGCCAAGGTTCAGAGTTTAATACAAAGAATAAAGAATATGACATCCCAGAATAAATGAGAGCGAAGGTAATTAATAAAATCCCAAATTCAGGGTAACGCTTTTACAAAAAATCCGAGGTAACGATAAACTCAAAACCCCATGCAGGGGGTTCAAAAAAAAACCTAAACTGCAGCGGAGTCTGGACCGCAGACGTTAACAGAAGAGTCTTCAGCAGCTAAGTTTGAAGAGGCAACACGGGGAGCTACAAGGGATCCTTCTCGAACCACCTTCTCGGAGTCAAACTCATCTAAGACCAAGGCAACCCCGGGATTGAAGCGTTGAACTTGGCTAACAACGTTGTGGAATTTATCTTCCTTTATCTTAGTACACAGGGCTATCAACTAGTTGACGTCAGCCTGCAAGGAGCCAATTTTAGCCTCACACCACTGGGACTTAGCACGAGAATTATTGCTCTCAATCTGGAGTGCGACAATCTGCTTCTGCTGCTCAGCCAGGGTGGTCTCTTTTGCCTTACTGACATCCCTCAAAGCAGTAACTTCAATTTTCAGCTCCCGTATTTGAGATAAAGCCTCACTTTTTTGCCTTGACAGCGTCCTCCATGGCCTTGAGAGCTTTATTTTCACCCCGCTCAGCCTTTGCCAGCTTGTCAGCCACCTCTTGTTCACGCTCCTCGAGGGTATGCTCAAGAAAATGAGCCTCCATAGAGATATGGATACCCATATTTTGGAATGCCAGCAAAGCCTCATTGGTGCTGCGTCGGGCCATGTATTCGCAAACCTCCTTGTCCAAAATGTGGAAGTCAATGAACTCTCTAGGATCTGATTCCTCGTGAAACAGCTCCATGGCCCGAAGGATACTCCCGCCGCCATCCTTCTACCTCGGGAATTGGACTGACCTTCCTCCACCGCTTTTCTCTTGAGCCCCCAAGGTGATTCGAGAGAGTTCACATCGATGGGTTTTGCCACCACAGAAAGAACCTCGGTCACCGGGGTTGAAAGTGTAGGAGCAAACTCCATTGGGGGGCCCCATCGAAACATCATCGTTCCTAGCCCTCAAGGCCTCCAAGATTGCCAAAGAGTCACCCTCTTCCACCTCGGCCAAGCTCTCTACACAACATGAAGACAATCGATAATCATTATTGCACAAAACTAAAGCTTTTAATTAACATATATGACAGTCAATACTACCTAACATGATCCAGAGTTCATCATCATCGGGGGAATCTAATATATCTTCAGGTCGAATCTTACCAACCTCGTCAACCCATTTTTCAAAGAAGTTTACACATTCGACCTCTTCATCAATAAGTTGGTTTATCTCCCTCTCGAATGATCGAGTGGGGATGCTCCACGCTCCGGGTTCCAATAGAGGCTGAATGTTGTCTCATCACCATTACCTAGCCAGAAAGGACGAGTGCCGTTAGCCACCATCAGCTTGAAGAACTTCTCCTTGAAGTCTTTGTAACTCTCCAAGTATGAATAGAACACAGTTCTCCCCTACCGATATTGGATTGAAAGCCAGGACTGCTGATGAGCGCAGGACTCATGGACTGAATACCGTGTGTGGAAATAAAAAATGCCCCATCAGAGCATCGCAACCCCACTACTCGACATATTCTTTTGAAGGCCATGATGTTCGACAACTATTGGGATGGATCTGACTGGGGGCAACGTGAAGAGTTCGAAGAATAGAAATATGGAATTGGTTCAAAGGAAGCCGAAGCCTGAACCTTATGAAAAAGTCCTCGTAGAGATACATGAAATGTTCACCCACTTCCTGGGTCCAACACACCCGTTCTCTCCCCGGGGACAAAATCACAAATTCACCATCCCTTTCACCCCCCTCGGTGAGTTCAAATACTTCTTTAGCTTATCCAATTTCGTGCCGGACTCATAGCAAGATATTCTCATAAAAAATCATAATCGATCATCCCATTTGTGCAACCCACGGACCTCGATGAAATCATTTGCTTAAAAATGGATTGCACGAAAAATGTTAAAAATTTTCACGATTATCTTAAAAATGGAATGTTAAAATATTTTTACGTTGATTTGAAAGCGTCAAAATCTTAAAAAATCACTACGTGATTAAATAATGATAGATATTTTTAATTAATTGTGAAAATGAAGAAAATCTTTATGTGATTTGGAAAGTGTTTTAAATATTTTTGAGAATGATGAAAAATGATTTACGCAACTTAAAAGAATGATTTTGAGTTACGGGTGGGAAATCGTTAATGAATTTTTGGTAATCTCAAAATATAGCTTCGTACTTATCGACGAATCCTAATTGCCTGCTTCTCGGCCTATCGATCCGGCTCTCGAACTTCAGGAGCTGGGGCAGGTGCTTCAGCTCTTAGCTGCCTCCTTCTAACCATTTGATTTCCTAGAAGACATACAGAGGCCAAGGGCCAGAACCAATTATGTTCGAAAATCTAAACATGGCAATGGGCGAGTAGAGAAAACTGAACACCCACGCGCTGACCTCCTTAATCACTGAGCTAAAGCCTCAAAAGGACACCCCCGCCACACACAGTGTGATGGAGGAGGTGCTCCATTAGGTGTTACCACCGAAAAGAGGGAAAACAATGTTCCCATCCATTTGCAGAAAAGAAAAAACAAAATACACTCCGCCAAAAGAAGTACGCAATCCACTCAATAATCGGCAACTGAGTTAGGGAGGAATACCTTGCAGAAAATTCAAAAATAAGAGAAATCGAGCTTATAAATCTTCAAAAAGGCCAAAACCACCTTTCTCCGCCGTTAAGCTGGTTGGAAATCCCTTCAGACCATCAGTTCAGGGAAGAAGTAGCGAAGGAATAGCGAAATACAAAAAGGGAAAGGGTAAAACCCTATTTATAGAGGCTACAGCTAGGGGGTTATTTCCGTCCGACTAGTCTGGATTTGAAAAGATGTTTATTATGGCGCGCAAAATACTATGCACGTCCACTCAACCGCAGCAAGCCACGTGGCCCACGTCGCTGTCATGGCAGTTGAGGGGACGGCTACTTAGTAGACCGAGACAACCCTAGTATCTACAACGTTCACAAAGTTTTACGGACCCCGACACATTATATACCCCGGAGAATTCCCTCACGGTACAAAAACCCTAGTTAGACTGCTTAAGCTTTGCACTTCGTCGGTCTTGTCTAAGTACAGAGCTGGGGGCAACGTGCTATACAGGACGAGCTTTGATCTCACCTCTGCACAATATAAATTCTACAGATTAAAAAGATAGATGATTCAAGCAAAATAATATTTTATTTCATTTTATATATCGTCATACATCAATACAAGGAGAAAAAAAACATGGGATATGAAAAGGTTAAACAGCACCGATTAGCCCGGAGGCTAACTTCCTGCTTGTATGCTTCACATTCAGATTCTCTAGAGCTCACACCGGTCTCTTCCCCGTTGAGGCTTCTTGAAAAAGTGGATAGACTTTGAAAAACCAAGGATAACCGGAACAAAACACTGCTATCGGATCTGGGAAATTCAGCCACACCACTCTTCGGTGCCACTCACAAGAATAAGAAAGAGCCGGGGTGCCTTCTCTCCAGTTGGACGGGGCATGGGTTATCCATGAAGAAGTTCATTCCACTGGAACCCAACCAGTTTCATGATCATTCCAGGTCGCATTAAAGCAGCCACCTCAGTAGTCCCCTTGCTTATTTAAAATGAGGACCAAGAGGGGCTCTATTTCTACAATTACCTCCATCCAACACGACAAGAATTACAAAGCTCCCCAGTGACAGAGCATGAATTAGACACACCCTCGTACGCTGGGAAAGCAAAGTTCCTGTCGTCACTATGCTGGGAAAGAAAGGTTCCTAATGAAAGAAGAATGTTGGCAAGAAGAAAAGTATCTTCAAAGATTTAGGGAGAAGTAGAAAAATGGTAGCCTTTGCGAAGGGCAAAGCTCTAGCTTTCTTTGAGCATGAGTATAGGCATAAGAGAAACAACAAAACCATTCTGAAAAATAAAGGGGAAAAATTAAAAGAAGGAATGACAGTATCAGACATGAACCTTCTATATTTATAGAATGAAAAGTTTTGACTAGCCCCACGAATCAAATTAGTCGCACTTAATGCTCTCCCTTTCCCATTGGTTATAGGAGTAACGGGTGTTTGGGAAACATTGAAACTGATCTTCTTTAAAGGATCTTTATCTCCCAATTAAGTCAAAAGTAACAGTTTCCAAAGATAAGACTCAAATATGTACAAGTTGCAGGAAATCTCACCTCCAAGGGCCCCAATAACTCAAGGGGGCAACAAGATCCAAATCCCGGAACAAGGAATACGGATTTACCACATTCTAATCTCGGAGATATTTTTATACAATGGATGTCAGCCACAGTATGAGACTGCAAAACCTGTCGTAAAAGCCAGGGCATAATCCACTAAGCCTTATCTTAATAAAGCTAATACTTTGATGCTTAGCCATCCTATCAAAGCGCCAAGCTAGGGGCAACTGTTCTGGACCGTGGGTCGGGATCCTATCCAGAAGGATCAATCCGGCGCACGCTCCACCGGACTCCTCCATTAATACCCCACAAAGGTATGTAAGACATCGGACTACGGCATTGGGCCATATGACGAGGATCACTGAATCAGTGTAGACTTTTGTAACTGCCAATCTGGATCTTACGAAATTAAAGGCTCTGTAACCTCTCTTCGCAATTAATAACCGTAACGTTCACATTCCAATAATACCTACACTTAATGTCATGATTCCAATCATGCTCCATAAAGACTAGGATGGATCAACCTAAGGAGGTAACTGTGATCTAAACACAAAACCCAACTAATACATGGCCTAACTTGAGCGTTAAAGTCTTTTTGCAGGTACCACCCCCCACCAAATCATCACGCTTGAGTGCGGCCGCGCAAGGAGGAGATCACCACATCATACCTTTTACAGGTATCCCTCTGAATCTATTCAGAACAAGAAGGATGGCAGATTACAGAGAATGACTTAATGATTCTAAAATCCTTAACAGAGGAGGACATTTTGCCATTAGAAAAATTACCAGACAGTGCCACACCAGCAGAGATCATATGTATGGCTCTATTGATTGAGACAATTTTATTATTGAACCTAAGCTGGTTTCTAACATACCAAACCATCCATATTATATGAATAATGGCTGAAAGAATGATATCTTTTACTTGACTACTCTAATATTTATCACAAATAGAAACTATTGAGTTGAGGCTAGACACGTCGAGCTGAAGCTGCAGCAAACTGCTTAACCAAGACCAGAGAGCTGCTGCAAAATGACAATTGAGAAATAGATGCATAGAAGTCTCATAAGCTGCTCCACAAAGGCTACAGGCTGAAACTAATATGCAACCTCTCTTCTGCAAGTTGTCATCTGTTGGAAGCTTGTTTTGTAACAACCTCCAAAGCAAAAAAGACTTAGATGGAGGAATGGCAGAACTCCAAATTTTTCTTCCCCAATTTGCATGTTGTACAGTCAGGAATAGATGGAGAAAGCCAGATTTGAAGTTGAGAGATCCATCATTAGAACTCATCCAAATGAATTTGTCTTCTGAAGAATCCTTAAGTATAACCAACTGTTGTATTTCATTAACAATTGCAAGGAATTTAGCAGCAAAAGTATCAGGAATGGACAATGACTTTTCATAAATGAAATCTTGCACTGAAGCATTCAGAGAAGATTGAACATATATAATCTGGAATTTGTAACAACTCAGCAATGGAATTTGAGATCCATTTATCTCTCCAAAAATGAATTTTACTTCCATCACCAAGAAGCAAGCAACTACCTTATAATATAAGAGGTTTAAGATCTAAAATAGAGAGAGAGAAATAAGCTAAGGTGCAGCCAAGCTGCCTGCAAGGAATTCAACTCATACATAACTTTTTATAAATGTATGTAATCTTTGGGAACTATGGTAAATTGATGTCCGTGCAAGCTGTCAAAATTTGGTAAGTATATTTCTCTTATTTAATCAAGAGTATATTATTAATGTACCAAAAAAAAATAATTTATTAAATAATAGTGCAGAACCTTTACACTGATAATATATCAAATTTAAACTAAAAAACCTATGACGACAATATAGGTTTGATTTTATATTCATGTATGGAATTACATGTGTATATATACATAATTTAATTTTGATAGACTGTCAATGTAAAAAAAAAATTACATTATTATTTATTGATGTGTTACTACATTATTTAATGAGTTAAAATTTACATAACATATTAAACTCATTAAAAGATGTGATAACTTATTATTGGATAATGATGTAAATTTTTTTATATTGACAGTGTATTAAAATTAAACTCTGGAAAAAAATGCAAGAGTCTGGAGTTTTGTTAGAAAGATGCAACATGTTTGTTAGCTCTTAGATGTCACTTTATTTCTTCCACCAACCACTATTGTATTAGGGGGCAAAATATGCCACCCGGCACGGTGATAGATAAGAAGTAGTAGTTTCTATGCTTTAATTTGATTAGTATCGTTTACCAATTTTTTATATCGTGTATGTTGTTTGTTCTGGCCTCCGCATTTAGTTTCCCATGTGAACGTGCTCAGTTAATTCCGAAATATTTCTTCTTCCTGTCGTGCAACCTACTTGTTGGCTCTTGCCTGGAATAGTTGAACGCTACGATCATTTACTTATAGGTTTATAGCCCATAAATATAAGCAACTGAAATGATATCTGAGTGAATCTCCGCGCTGGGGTCATCTATTATTATTCCAGAAAAACAATATAATAAATGATGATGTATTCTAAGACAGGATATGTGGAAGTGAGTCGAAGCATTGAATTCTGATTCGTATGTGGATTGGACTTTGATTTAAGGCAATTATGGAGATTAATGAAAACAAGGGTATTTTATTACATCAAAAATAAAATATAGGTACCTTTGTCGTGCCATGTTTGTGTGACCAATGAATGACTTGATCTACATATACATGCATGAATTATGCTCTGAGTACCTCTGCTCTATATAATATTGAAGCAAGACTGTGCATGAGCAAACGCAATATGGAGGAGTTGTCCGCGAATAAGTTCGTGGTCTTTCTTTGGTGTGTTTTATGTCTCCATCTTTCTTACATTGCAGAGGCTATCCTTAAGCTGCCAGGCAATCAAACAGTCCCAGCACTCATTTTGTTTGGCGATTCTATCGTTGACACAGGCAGTAACAATGACCTAATCACGCTGGCTAAGTGCAATTTCCTTCCTTACGGGAGAGATTTCCAGGGCGGGAGACCAACAGGAAGATTCTCCAATGGCAAGGTCCCCTCCGACTTCATAGGTACCTAGCTTAATTTCCGTTCATGCTACTAAATACTAATTGTCTTCTTGCCTAGCCTCCATAGAACTTTATAGTCATACATATTAAAATTAGTTACTCATATTTCTGTACCATTAAATTTACGTCTAAATCTATGTATTGTCTTATAAAAATTTGTTTTCATAAATCTATATGCAATCCATTAGTCATTCATATTTCTTTAAATACCTTTCACGTAGCATTATATAACTAAATAAAAATCATAAAATATAACTTCAATGTATCATTGTTTCACTCCTCTCTCTTTCACGAAAAAGAAATTGATCACTTTGCTTCGGATTTTCAATTCTAATTCTCAAATCAATGTCTTCATTTTGGTCATTCAGCGGAAGAATTGGGAATCAGGGGATTCATACCATCATATAGGGATCCTAGTTTGCAGCCCGGTGATTTCCTTACGGGAGTCAATTTCGCTTCGGGTGGCTCCGGATACGATCCTTTGACTCCAAAAATGCAGGTATGTGCATTTGATTTAGAATAAAATTTAACTTTAACTTTCGACTTTAATTCTTATTTTCAATTTTTGACTACAATCTTTATTTCCAACCTTATTTAATTTTTATTTATGTATTCATTAATTTAATAAAATAATGAGATTAAAAGTAATAAATAGAGAAAGATTAAATGAGATCAAAAATAAAAGTTAAAACTAAAAGTTGAAGTTAAGTTTTATTCATTAATTTGTAAATACCTCTCATCTTATTCCTTTCATATATGAAAAATATTAAACATTTTACACAAAATAGTATGCGAATCAAACGTGTCATGCTATTAGTGTGTTTCGGCTTTTAAAACAGATTATTCTTTCATTATCTTGTTTTTTAATCCAACATAGTTGGTCCATAAAGCTCTTTTCGTTGAAAACCATCAGTATTAAAAATAGCATCTCTCTTCATATATTAATAATAATAGCTGTATAGCATTTCTCTTCCCATATTAATAATAGCTGTATAGCTGCTAAGTCAATTATTTTATTAAATATTCATTTTTAATGTACAATTAACACTTGAAATAATAAAATTTTCAAACATTGTAATTTGAGTGCTTACTTTTTTATTATTATAAAAATAAAAAACTTGGTTCAATTTTATGAAACATATTAAGCTCACTCCATGTGCCTCGACTTGCTCTTCACCCCCTCCCTCCTTCGAAACTATCGGAACATTTGTTTAGAAACTGACGAGTAACGATCATGTCTTGCTGAATAATTCTTTTGTTCTATTCTAAGTTGTTTTTCTTTTGCTTTGTTACGCTGGAAATACATGCAGTCAGTCATACCATTATCTGAGCAACTGGAGCAATTCAAAGAATACATACTAAAGCTGAAAGGAAATTTTGGAGAAGAAAGAACCAACTTCATCTTGTCCAAAAGTATAGTACTTGTGGTAGCGAGCAGCAACGACATTGCCAATTCTTATTTTGCAACTGGAATTAGGAAAGTGCAATATGATATCGGTTCTTACACTGATATGATGCTGCAATTTGCCTCTTCTTTTATTAAGGTAATCTCTCTCTCCTTCTTCTCTCTCTCAAGATAAAGATTAAAGATAGTTGGTTATACTTACTAATTTAAGTCTCGTGCTCGTTCAACGTTCTAATAGCTTATCTTTAGTAATTTTTTTGCCGGGTAGAATACTATATATTCTTTTGCTTTTTCACGTCCCTTAGTTATTAGTTATTTTGATATTTTTTATTTTTTATTTCTCCTCTCTGTTGAATATCCAAAGGAAATATATGGATTGGGGGCAAGGAGAATAGGAGTGTTTGGTGCACCCCCAGTAGGATGCTTGCCATTGGAGCGAACGCTGTTTGGAGGTATAGAGAGAAAATGCTCACAAGAAATAAACTTGGCATCACAGTTGTTTAATGCTAAACTATCTGCAGAGCTGGACTACCTAAACCAAAATCTGCCTCAAGCGAAGGTGGTCTATATCGAGGTTTACAACCTTTTGCTTGATATCATCGAAAACCCAACCAAATATGGTAAATATATATATATATCTCCCTTGCCTTTTACGAAAAACTTCTCTCCAATAGTTTTCATATCAAGAAGTAACGATCATGTCTTGCTGAATAATTCTTTTGTTCTATTCTAAGTTGTTTTTCTTTTGCTTTGTTACTCTGGAAATACATGCAGTCAGTCATACCATTATCTGAGCAACTGGAGCAATTCAAAGAATACATACTAAAGCTGAAAGGAAATTTTGGAGAAGAAAGAACCAACTTCATCTTGTCCAAAAGTATAGTACTTGTGGTAGCGAGCAGCAACGACATTGCCAATTCTTAAACTGCTAAACTATGATATCGCAGAGATGCTGCACCTACTCTCCTTCTTCTCTCTCTCAAATAAAGATTAAAGATAGTTGGTTATACCAAAAGTCTGTGCTCGTTCAACTCAAGTTTAAAGATAGTTGGTTATACTATCATTAGAATTTTTTTGGTGGTCTATATCGAGTTATTAGTTTTTTGACAACCTTTGTTGCTTGATATCATCGAAAACCCAACCAAATATGGTAAAAATAAACTATATATATATCTCCTGGACTACCTAAACCAAAATTGCCTTTTATACGAAAACTTCTCTCCAATAGTTTTCATGTATATATATATATATATATATATATATATAATTATAACTTATATACATTTCTTTCCATTTCCTCTCTCTCTCCTTAATTTTTCAATTGAATTTCTTCAGGCTTTGAAGTTGTTGATAAGGGATGTTGTGGCATGGGGACTATAGAGGTGTCTGTACTGTGTAACCGGTTAGAACTGCAAACCTGCACAAACGATTCTAAATATGTGTTTTGGGATAGCTATCATCCCACCGAGAGGACGTATCAGATTCTTGTTGGTGAAATCCTCAACAGATATATACACAGCTTCTTTTGAGAGAACTCCCACTTATACAGTTGATTCAAGTTCATTGTCTTTAATTTAGATTCCATGTGAAATCATTTTAAGTCTCGCTCAAGTGTAAAAAATAAATAAATAATATGATTGAATCATTCACTTAATGTAAATTTAAGATCCCAATTTTATAGAGGATGTGCCATATATTTTTATCTTTTCGTTATCTTCACTGCAATGCCAAAATTTCTTTATCTTAATTAAACAAAATCAAATGGTAAGAATTTGAATAGAGATCTTTGGTTCAATATGTATAACCATCTTTTAATATTTATGTGGTCACAATTGAGAGTTTATAGACTTGGGGAAAGAGGGAAAGAAAGAGATGATCATAACATCAAATACACAATGATAAAAGTTGTGGTTGATGACATATAAAATTTTACTAAGCGCTTCCATCCGGATTCGAAGATAAAGATAACCTGCCTTGCCAAAGGGCAAGTGTCGCAAAATTGAGGCATTTGCATTTCTTGTTGAAAAAGTTCACCTTCCTTCACCACGCACTTGAAAGTTGAAACTCCAATTACAATATATATAATTTTTTTTTAAAAAAAAAAGGTGATGGGTTTCAATATCATGGTTATGATTTGTTTTCGTGTTTAGTATCAGCCCTAACTGAAGGGCAAAGGAACAAGTTAAGAACCCAATTGAAGTTTTGCGTTTATACCCATCAGTGTTTTGCATTGAAATGGGCTTATTTTGCTAGCACAAAAAACATGACCTTACTCAATGCCCAAGACTCCAACGATACAAATATGCTTATTGGGCTGGGCCTTTGTGGCAATGTACCTCTGACCAAAAGTGATTAGATTGGAATGATGTTTTGTTTTTTTCGGGGATGGAATTCTCGCATTGTCTTTTAACGAAGAAAGTGCCATTTGCTGTTTGGGCATAACAAGGGGCGGGGAGTCATCGCGCGACAAAGCGGTTCTGCCCCGTTGCCATTGGCGTTCGTAGTGTAAACATTCTACGACTGTGTACTGTGAACTATCACTAAACACTCAGTAGTTTACAGCCTTGCCACTTATTTTCCTTTGGAGATAGCAGATAATTGGAAAAGGTTTTGTTATGGAGCCTGTAGGTGTAGTGTTCGACAGATTGAAAGCTTTTGCTAAATACGGCCAAGACTTTTTTGACGGCCTCTTTCATCGTCGCAATCCGGTATTTGTTATCTCTTTCTCACCTTTTGGCTTTACCACTTCTTAATTCCCTTTTGTTATTTCATGGATTACATTGGACTTCTTGTTGTTTCTTTTGAAGAATCGAATGAATATGTTCTTTCCCTTTTGTTAATTCATGGTTCATCTGATTCTACTTCATTCACCTTTCCCAACTGGTTCTATACTTCTTTTTATGATTTAAAACAACCAAGATAACAATAAAATACTTTGCCTGTGTACAGATATATATGTCAAATGATACATAGTTTTCTTTTCTAGCGTTTCTCTATAATGTGCTTAACAGCTGTGTCCGCAACGATAATTTCAGATTGAAATCCTTAAACGTTTACAAAGAGAAGCTTTCTCTGATCTTATGAAACTCAGAGACAGACAAGAAAAGGTTGAGAGAATGCTTTCTTTCTATAAATCCTCAAAAGGAGGTCCATTCCAGGAAGCTACTACCCATGTAAGAGGACAGGTGGATTTCCTGGGAGCTTTGTTGTTCGTGGATAGCCTTAATCAGCAGAACTTTGATGCCATAAGTAGGTCTGGAATAAGGACCGGCGTTGATTCAAGGTTCATTTTTGAAACAACCATTGGGCAGAAGGATACTCTTGCTGCAGAGTTTGTGGCCAGTCAGAAAGGAAAGGTACATCGTGATGATGTCCTTGAAATGCCACTTTCTCTAGCGAAACTCAGTTATACTGCTAATGTCAATGATTGGTTATCTGTGATGGCCATCCCAATAGGAGCCCAATGCGGAGATGTTGGAATTGCTTCAAATTCTTTTGACCAGGTACTATTTAATTGTATATGTTTCTCTGATGAATTTAGTGATGTTCACTGTTAGAACTTGTTGCAACTAGCAGTTAGCTGGTATTCCCTTAAAATTGGGATGAAAAATTCAGGGTTGAGTTTTGACACAACTTTTCATGTAAAACTCATCCCTATCATTTTCACGCCCTGTATAAGGGGACACCAAACTGACCTTAGAATGAAAAATTTATAAGAGTGCAAATTCAAGCTTTTAGTAGTATGTTCTTCTCTGTCATAATTGGGTGAATATTCGTTCTTAGAAGTATTGGAAAGCATTGAAAGTTGAAACAACACAGTGGTTAAAAACAAAAAAACCTAGCCTTCAAAATTTTACAGCATAAGTGTTCTTGTATGTGGAAGTGGTTTGTCCCGATAACATTGAGTCCATTACCCTGAGCTAAAGTCATGTGTGTATCAAGTATCTAGATGAATAGATGGTTTACTTTACTTTAATTTTTCCTGCATTTTATCAGGATTCATAAATTTATTAACTGTAAATGGAGCAGCATATTACTCAATTAAGATATAATCCTTTTAAAATCAGCTTAACTACTGGATATATATTTTATTTATTTATTTATTTCTGATTTCTCTTTGTTATGGCCATACATTCTAATAATATTTAGCATGTTGAGACAACCATTTTGTTTAGAGTAGAAATACATTTAGACCAAAATGATTCATCTATATGGCCAGTGTGTGTTTGTTTTGGTTTTCTCTACCGTTTGCTAATCAGGCCTTTGATATATTGATATGATTTTATGCCCATTTAACTGGGAAAGGGCCTTACGGACTTTTCCTCTTTTGGACCACCCCTTCTGAATCTGCATAATGGTAGTGCTATTGGCATAACTGTGAGAAAGTCAAATGTCATTGCTTCATTGGCTCAATGTGTCGCTTGGCTGGGAATGCCATCTGGTTCTAATACAATGGAGAATAGATCCAGAACTTTCGGGCAACTTGTGTGTCAATTTCCTAGAGGAACAAAGCTGTCTCTTCTGGGTCTTCACCAAGTGCCTTTGTCGTCAAGGCAACGTAGAAAATTTGGAGCTCTTACAATTCCAATAGTCTTGTCCAAGCAACATGAAGTCTCTGAGGCAGTACCTGAAGCATTACCATTGATAGG
This sequence comes from Ormosia semicastrata, assembly GCA_029884595.1. NCBI lineage: Eukaryota > Viridiplantae > Streptophyta > Magnoliopsida > Fabales > Fabaceae > Ormosia > Ormosia semicastrata. The sequence continues at coordinate 5,151,934 of JAQQTO010000046.1, read as the reverse complement.
AACAAAGACACAGGTCTCAGCTGGCTCTATTGCTCTGATGGTGGAGTCTGAACTTGATGGCTTTACAAAACTTGGAGGTTGGGTCGAGATGAACAAATTAAATCCCAAATCTGTACAATGGGCTGTAACCATGTCTGATGTTTCTGATGATTCATTTGGCTGGGGAATGAGTCTCAGTGGGATGATTGGAGATTCAGCAAGTGGGGATCATTTTCAGGCTGAATCCTATCTAAAATTTAACATGGGTAATAAATTTTGCTTGAAGCCAGGTCTTGCATATGTAATGGATGGGAATTCCAAAATAGCTGCTTTAATGCTTCGCTCTAATTGGTCCCTGTGATGATTATCTTCTGCTGATTGCTATATACTTTGCTGTGTGTTCACGTTCTCATTATTTCTGATCCAGGTATATGTTACTAATCATTCTTTGTTATTAGATTTGTTTGATTCAAAACATGTTTGGTTTTCATTCTTGAATACATTCTGGATTTCTAGAATGTATTTGAGCTCTAAACATTAGTTTGGGGCTAAAGTGATGATGTTTGGCAAAAGTTTTTTGAATGCATCATGGGCACCTCAATGCATTCTGGCCCAGAATGCATTTTTGGCTATTAAAATAATAATAGGTACACAAACAAACACAATGCATTATTTCTATTTTGGCATTTTCACACCGAAAAGTATTTCTGAATCTGTTGGGTCAGAACAATGAATGAAGCATTAGTTTACACAAAATTTTATGATTACTATACTAGTACAAAATAATAACAAATTTTATGGTATGTTTTGTTAGATATGTAAATCTTTTGGAAGATATTAGTGCACAATGATATATAAATAGTTTTTTCAATGAAAAAAAGTTTTTTTTGGTCAAAATTAAAAAAAAAATGTTGAACTTGCCTTGTGAACTTCTATCCCTTATGCCAAAACCAAAATACACGGGCGGTCCAATGAAACTTCTACTACAATTATATTATCTAATTTTATGGAGTAATATTTGCATGCTTGCAGTAGCACACTTCTACTCTTTATCTGCGTGTAACTTCAATTGGCCTTTGATTTACTAGATCTGTTTAAACTTGGAGCAAACAGTTAAATACTCAAAACTCTTAACGTTAAACCAGCGTGCACTAACATTTCCCAATTTCATGTGCTTATTGTCCACTTCCCTTGTACAAAATTTATTAAAAAACCATCTTTTAGTCTGCAACTACTTATGAGGAATTTGAATTTGAAGCACAAAACTGATGTTGATTCCATCTAGCTATGTCATAAAAGTTATTAAAACACGTTTGTTTTTTGTATTAAGCTGGAACAAAAGGTGTGTGAATAAGTTGGAACTAATTTGAAGTGGAAATAGAAATTAGTTCAACTTATATATAAAAAGGAAATTTCAGAAATTAAAATTATAATAGTTAATTAAAAGGAGTGCAAATAAATAATCAAGGGTAGGCACCCAGTATAACTTCACTTGCATTTTATTCATCGTTGATTTTAACTACTTAGTTAATACAAAAGGACTTCGAACAGTATATTTATCATTACTCCACGTAATGGATCCAAATAGATCTTCCTTCAACGAGGGCGAAGTCAAGGAGAAAATAACTTGGTAGCTTAGTGTTTTACTGCTTTTCGTAAATTGGAGTTTGTCTGGAATTATCTTGACATTTACCCCACTGGGAGCATCCACAACGGAGGAGTAGATTGTTTCATCCTCTTCACCAACGTTTGTAACAGTTCTGGTCACGTTCACGGCTCCACCTCTCCCATTGAAGTTGGAGATTGCTATGGAAGGGTAGTTGATGTTGGAAATATGATCGGAACTCAAATCCTTGGGGCAGCTGAAACTATCAGGGACAGTTCTGGAGATGACCTTAACCGTGGTTATATCAAGTCCAGTGTAACACAAGTAGTTCAAGTAGTCAATGGTGTTGGTTTCGTAAACTAGCCCTGGTTGCAATGGTCCAGATGTTGTCATTTCCCCTGCTCCATAGTCATAAGGTGTGGCTATTGACCCTGAATCCGTTGTTATTGGGGCCTTCAAATTGTTGTATTGAGTTGCTGCATTTAGAAAGATTGGAGTTTATGGATTGCTAGATCACATATCTAGGATTACGTTAATTAGGCACATTAATATATTTCTATATATTACTGCTAATCAAGAGTTTGACCTGAGGTCATGATGGCTGATCTGATTGCAGAGGCACTCCAAGTGGGGTTCTGAGATTTGACGTTACCTGCAAACCCTGAAACATGTGGGCATGACATGGAAGTCCCTGAGATGATGTTGTATGGTGAGGGCTTTTTTCCTTTTGGAACCTGTTCTTTGTCATTGCCAATCCATGCTGCAAGAATGTCAACTCCTGGTGCTGTAATATCAGGCTACAAAGAAAGCAGGTCCTGATTAGTGCTTTGAGTATTGAGGATAATTTATCATGATTTGTAATGGACTGGCTAATGGCTATCACCAATTCACTATCAGTATATTGGCTTACCTTGAGAATATTCCTTGAAAGTGTTGAAGGCCCTCTTGACGAAAAGTATATCACCACGGGTGCAGGCTTATAATCCATGACTGAAACTGTTGGTAGAATTGTTGCCACTGGATTGCTTCAGATTATATTATATGCACATACAATACAATTAAATTAACTCGTGATCAGCTAGCAGTGGTGGCTGTTCTCACTCATAATTCAAAGCAAATTGTAAATAAAATTAAGTTACAATATTGGATATATATCTGTGACATGATCCACCCATGTCATCCATCCTTACCTGGTTGAATTGACATACTGGAGGATTGTGGCGGCATCTTCTGTTCTTATTTCGGTTGCTGGGAAATCCCCATAATTTGATGCTACTGCTCCATTTTGGTCAGTAATATGAACCAGACCTATTCCTCCCGCCTCTTTCACCGTGTCAATTTTGATACTAGTTGAATATGCATCACTTTTGCCATCGCAGATGACGATCTTCCCTTTGACTTTATTTCCATCTAACGAATCTGGGTGGCATTGTCTGCGTTTGACAGATAATATAATTTTTTGCTGAGAGCTTTTGAGTTTTGACGAAATAATTGATCAAATGCATGTTTGTTATTCCTTTGTTAATTAAGTTGTTGCCAAATCTCAAATCCTTGGGATCTTGTGGCTTCTGATTTATTGCCAAGTTTACTCATTGCTTGATAGATTTTGTGTACGTACCTTGCTTCAACTAAGTCGGCACTACTTCTCTTGGCAGACTCACCGTATATCAATGGATACTGGGAAGAATTTGAAAGGGGGGAGAAATTGATTGCTTCGCCCTGAAGTTTAATAATTGCTGTGAGAATCGATAAAATAGAGAAAAAAAAAGTAATAGAAAGAATGATATAATTTTGTTGTCTGTTTATCCCTAACTATAAAATAGCTATAATTTTCATACAATCAATCCTTGATTAATCTTATACTCAACAATTAGCAATGATTAAGCTAGCATAGATAGCCCCAGTTGCACTGATTAGTTTTATACTCAACAATCAATCAATCCTTGATTAATTTTATACTCAACAATTAGCAATGATTAAGCTAGCACCAGTTGCACTCAACCGATTTAAAATAAACGATTGTTGTTTTCATATGATTTCTTTTATATAGGATTTGAGCCCTTCGTAAAGTTTTTAATTCAAAAATTAAAAATAATGTATAAATATCAAGATTTTAAATTTAAAAGTATGGCATAAATTTCTCAACTATCTACTAACTAGCTCTAGCTTCTCGAGAAAAAGCAAGAAGAGTGGGTGCCTTCGAATTTGGAAACTGGAAGGAAACAATAATTTTCTTTTGGGCCATGAGATGATTGAAACTTTGCTTTCTCCAAAGAGCAATAGCTATTAACAATATTCTTGTACAATTTTTATAATGTTATTTTTAAAATTTTATGATACTCGGTAATTTTTTATTTTATTTAAAATTTTGAAATATATTATTAACATAAATTCATAACATATTTGGCAACAAATTTTAAATATTTATAAAAATGATTAACATAGAATAGTAAAATACTAATAAGATAAATACAAATTATTAATTATGATGAGAATATGTAAAAATTATGTAATAAAACCAAGAAATGTTTTATAACTAATATTTTAGATATTATACAATCTCATAACTTTATATATTTGATATTATTTAAATTTTAAATTTTTTGTTATAGAAAAGTACCTATCTCGAATTGGGATAAATCTTTTGAAGGTTAAGTCATCACTTCATTTTTAAATGACAGTCACTTTTGATTCTTGGATAAGAATTTTAAAACTTATTAAATAATTTTAATTTTAAAAATAAATAATCATACTTGACAAAATTACGCTTTTATTAAAAAAATTAAAATATTATTATCTCATTATTATTTTTTCTTTAACAATCTTTCTCTTGTTTTGATAATTTAACACTAATTAAATACCATATAAGAGAGAATAATACATTAATAAGGATAAAATATAAAAAATAATTAATATTTTTTTATTCTTTAAAATTACAAATAATTTAAAATAAAATAATTTTTAAAAAGTGATTATTTTTTAAGAATGGAAGGAATAACTAATTATGGTTATGATTAAAGCTAAGGCGTTCAAATCAAAAGAGAATGGAATTAAATCTACTTAGTACTTTAATTAGTACCTTAATCACTTTGTCTCCACCCAACAGAACATTAGACTGAAAATCACGGTCGATGGTGGTGGCCGCAACGGTCAAAATCCAAGGTGCGTCGTTGACAACCGTGTTTGAGTTTGGTCCATCATTCCCGGCGGAGCAGACCACCACAATGCCGCGCTCCACGGCATGGAACGCTCCGATTGCAATCGGGTCGGACGTCAGATCGGGTCGGACCGAGGATGGCGAGCCAAGCGAAAGCGATAGCACGTCCACTCCATCCGCAATGGCATCATCAAACGCCGCAAGGATGGCGGAGCCGCGGCACCCAAAGTTGGAGCACACTCTGTAAACCGCCAACCTGGATTCCGGGGACCCACCCTTGGCGGATCCAGCCGCGAGATCGTAGTATGATGCGTCGGTCACGGTGGTCCCCGCCGCCGTGGAGGCCACGTGGGTCCCATGGCCAACACCGTCCCTAGCTGAGTTGTCCTGGTCATCGTCCCCATCAGGATCAGTGTAATACCTTGCTCCGATTAGCTTCCTGATGAAAATGATGGATGGCAAGCCGTTACTCTAACTAAAGGGACCCACATGAAATATGATTAGAATAATAGGATTAAAAGCTAAATAACGTAAACAAGAGTCAAGAAGGTGGTTGTAATATTTTTCTTTTTCTTTTTTTTTTCTTTTTTCTTTTTCGCTTTTCTCTTTTGGTGGGGCTTTGCTTGCTGAGCCTTTTACCTGTTACAGTTAGAGGAATCGAAATCTTGTGATTTCATGCAGGTACCTTTCCAACGGGATGGAACAGGATCCATACCCTTGTCGGTAAAACTTGCCGCCTCTGGCCATATGCCTGAATTGCGTTTTTGTATTCATTAATCAATTGATTAATCATTGAAATGATTAAACAAATAAAATACTAGTATTTAATTCATGATAGGGATAGAATAGTTAGTGATTAATTAAGTTATATCAATAAATAAGTATAAAGGAGTAGTATGTATGTTATGTTTTATTTTGTTATTATTAATTAATAATAACCTGTGTCTAAGATGCCAATGACGATGTCTGATGAGGAAGAAGAATTGGAGACTGTGTTTGGGTTGGAGTCTATTTTGACGTGAGTTTGGTACTTAAGGAAATCCCAGGAACGTGTTGTGTGGAGCTTCAAAATGGGGTCAGCAAAGACAGACACGACTCCAGGTTTCTGAGCAATTGAGCTTGCCTCCTTTTTTGATAGACGAGCTGCGAACCCGGAGAAACCATGTCTGTAGTTGCGTACTAGAGCCTTCTCATTCCTTCACATAAAATTTTCTCATCACAGTTTAGCCAAATGCAGTACTGTAAGTAAGATATTTAATTAATTGATGTCCGCAATATATATATATATATATATATATATATATATATATATATATGTAAGTACCTTCTTAGCACTGAGTTCAAAACATGAGCATGGTCATTCCGAAGGGAAGCATTTGTTGAATCCGCGGCTCCCATATACACGATATAAACTCCATTTTTGTCTTTACTACCATTCCCTGATCGAATGGTGTCTGCTGATGATCTTGACTCTCCAAGAAATAGGAAGAGAGAATAGAATAATAAGAAGAAAACTGGATTGCCTTTCATGTTAACTGGTATATTTTCTTGCACTTTGTTGCTGATCAATTAGTTAATGTGTAAGAGCTCACTTAACTTGCTTGCACACCATACCAATGAGGAGCATGCTTGGTTAGCACCCGCATATATATATATATAATAAGAGTAATCGGCGTATATAGTTAATCAGTTCGGTGCTTAATGGTGTCAGCAGCGGATCATGATATACGGTAAAAGCAAGCTACATTCTGTGTTGGTGGAGTTATTGCATGCGTATTCCTTGTGCGCACTGCATATACGCGTCAAGCACTCAATCCGCACGAAGTGCGCCATTTCAAGATATAGCCATACATAGGAAAATATTATTGTTGTTGACTTGTTGGTGCTGACCACAATATATACGATAACACCAAGTGGAGGTAGCAACTAGTTAGTAACATATAATGCGATGTGAAACTTAATATACACAACATATACAATAGGTAGAGTTTGGTATATATACTATCGACCAAAGTCATTAAAAAAAAGTTAAAAAAAAACTTCTTCCATCAAATAACATATATATCTTTTTTATATTTTATTTAATACTATTTATTATACATATTTTTATATATCATTTTTTCTCACTCAATTACACATCTTAAAAATGGTATAAATAATAATTATACTTTTTTTAAAAGTGAAAAATGATAATTTTCCTAAAAAAAACTCTTCTTGGCTGCATGGCTTAGCATATCTAGCTCGCTTATTAAAACCAACACCATGCGATTCAGCTGAGCGATAAAGTTTCCCTATCCTTTGCAGTCAGAATAATTTCTTCTTTCAAATTAATTACATCTGTAGTAATTAATAATTGTAACCAGTACAGTCACACACGTTTGACCTTGCTATCATGTCATGTCTGTGGGTTTAGGCCATAATGGTGGGGAAATATTTTATGTATATTAAAATTAGAGCTAGCAAAATGGTCAACCCGCCCTGTCACGTCTTAACCCGTTAAAATGTGGAGTGAGGTGGGTTGGTCCATTTTAAGAAATAGGTTGAAAGCGCCAATTCATCTCGTTTTAAGGTTGGTTAGTGGGTTGCCTCGTATAAAAGATAAAATGAGAAAAAGTAGATGAAGCTTAATCCATTATAACCTGCCTAAAAAATAAAAATATATATATAAAAATCAATAAATATTATAAAAATAATAATAAATAATAATGATAAAAAATTATAAATTACATATTTAAAAAATAATTTTTAAAATAGTCTAATTAAATATTCAAACATAAATTATATAACATCAAAGAATTTTTTTATTTATTGTATTACTTATCTTTTTTTTTATTTAAAGAAAAGAACCAACTCGTCGGCCAACTTCGCTTCGCTTTCGCTTAACCCGCGGGTTATGCGAACGGGTTATGAGAGTTGAAAAAGAATGTGGGTTCAATCCTTTAACCCGTAAAAAATGACGGGTTAGTTAACCTAACGAGTAATCTGCTTTGTCAAATTAAAATATGTATATTATATTTATATTATATGTTAATATAAAAAATATTAAATTATTATAGATGTGATTATAATATTTTTACAGTATATAAAATAATTTTATGAGTAAATTAAATAAAAATTAATGTATTTTAATTAAAAAAATAAGGAGAGTGATAATGGTGATTTCTCGGCCTAAACCCGCTAGCTTTAATGTCATTATGTCAGCAGACTTCTTACTTCTTACTGTCATTATGACTATACCTTCATGCTCAAGATAAACTTTTGGCTCCTCCAATCCATAAAAAAAAAAATGTAGTTGTGGTTATCTACATGTACATATTTATATACTTTGCTATTTATGATGATGTTAGGAGATGTGAATTAAAACTAATATGATAAAAGCATTTTCCTATAGCTAATAGGTAGTGGTTTTGAGAGGCCTATATAGATTGTCAAACTGGAAATTAATCACATGGCTGAGGGACGGCATGCCATTAAGTTCACCATTTGTGGAGAAATGGATGTCTTATTAGGCAAGCAATTTTGTGATTTTGGTAAACTATATGTAAAGTTGTGAAATTTTAATTTAAAATTAATTAGTTTTAAGTAAGTGACTTAATAGATAAATAAATTGTATCTAAAATATTAAAATAAAAAATGTGAGATTTTAACACTCCCTTCACATATGTTTAAACAAAATAGATAAACTTAATAAAATAAATGGAAGAAGCTCTAATAAGTAAGAAATAAAGATAAAATTTTGATTCTAATATTATGTGATAGATTTTAACTTAAAATTAATTAATCTTAAATAAAATAATTTAATAAATATAAAAATTATACTTAAAAAATAAATAATATGAGACTCTTAAGACAAATGATAGAATTAGATGCATATTCCCACATTATCACTCTAGTGCGCCACTACTTCCAAGGACACCCTTTTGATGTGCATGCAGTGCATAGCCGCATGGACCGTTTCTGTAGTGCTCCATATTAATTAATTAGTGGGGAACAAGATTTTTTTCACGTAATTTTTCATATAAAACTCATTATTAAATTTTTCAGCCCATGCTTAAAGTTGTGATAAATTGAACCTAAGTATAATAATATATTAATTTAAGAAAATTGGTAATGCTTTTTGCTAGAGGGCGGTGACCAATTTTGAGGGACGTCTATCTGTCTGTTGATAATTTGGGTCAATCACTATGAGACACTTGGAATATTCGGAATACATGAATTATTAATTAATCAAATATTCAAATGTTGGTAACACATCCCTGATTTATTTGTCAGTGAAAAAAGATATTTGTACAAACTGTGTGAAGTATGTGTAGTTGTGTACAATCTTGACCATTTAAATACAATTACAGTGCGATCAGGTTGCATGAAAGTATTGTATAAAGAGTGGAAGTATAAAAAGTACAAATATCATTGATTAATTGTTTTTAAATCCTCTTATGTCTTTTTTTTTTCAAATCCTTTTTCGTTTGAATAATTTATAAGTTATGTTTGGATATTTAATAATTAATTAAATAAAATAAAATAAAATAAAATAAAATGAAATAGAATAAAATTAAATGAGATAAAAATATTATTTTATTATTTAAAATTTTTAAGATAAAATAGAGTAAAGTTATTATTGCATTATTTAAGAAATAAATAAAATGATGAGAGTTATAACTTTATTTTTTTTAATTACCCTTATTGCAAATACACTAATTTTAAGATATGAAGTTAATATAGTAAAATCTTAATTATAATTATAATAGAAAAGATGATTTTATCCCATACCCCTTAAATTGGGGAGAAAAAAAATTAATAATTTGTGATGAGATAGGATGGGATCCATCCCACCTACTTTCATCCCATTTTATTATTTTTTAACATAATTAAATAATAAAACATATCTACATCATATCTCATTTCATTCAATTTCACTCAATCCCATTAATCTAAACATACTCGTAAAGAACCATAGCACATTATGCGGAAATAATATGTAGGATGAAGTCCATTTTATCTATTGATCCCAACCTATTAATGTTATACTTTTTTTTGTCATATTAATGTTAGAATTTCAAAACTTTAGATTATGTTTAGATATTTAATAATTGATATAATGAAATAAAATAAAATGAAATGAAATGAGATGGAATATAATGGAATAAAAGTATCATTCTATTATTTAGATATTTTAGGATGAAATAAAATAAAATTATCATTTTATTATTTAAAAAGTGAATAAAATAATAAGAGTTATAATTTTATTTTTTCTAAAAAAGTTGATTCAATCTCATATCGCCTAAATTAAGAGAGAAGAAAATTGATAATTTTTTGTGGAGTTTGATGGATTCCATCCTACCCACTTCCATCACATTCTATTCTTTTTTAACATAACTAAATAATGAAATCTATCCCTATTCTATTTCGTTTTTTTTTTTTATTCTACCCATTCTCACAAATCTAAACATAAACTAATTGAAGAAAGTAATGTGTTGGGCCTGAAGCCCAAATTAAATTTAAACTTGTATGCTGTAATACAGTATACACTTTTTGTTTGTTTTTGAAATGAAGTAGGACGGTTTGTGGGTTAGGGCCAATTTTTCAATTCAAGCACTCGAACATGAAAACAAAAATTCCGCAAGCTGAACAGCAGCGGATTTTTAAGCAATGGTTGTGGTTTAGACTACTGGATATTTAATCTGTTACGGTTTAGTCCCATAACTAAATTGATGGTTAGATCACTTCAAATGAGTCAAAATGGATCAAAATCAGTCAAAATCCAATTGAGTCAGCAGGTTCATCTAATTGAACCAATTAACCATTAATATATTTCAAAAAAATAGCTCAATGTGTTTTTATATTTCATGTGTTTCTGTATATTTCATATTATTGAATTTAAATTACTTCTATGACATCATATGATTAGATTAGTTAGTTTAATCGATTAAACTGTTGAACGTGAAACAAAAGTCTTATCAATTTATTGTTTATTCTAGTTTTAACAACATTAGGATCATTACTATTATTGTCTCAACTACATCTTTAATGAGAGCAAGACAAATTTTTTGTCACATAGCAATTTCTCATCTTCTAACAAACTGGCTTCCAAGACGTTCACTTGCAATTTATTCCCTTAGTTATAAAAAGATGTCAAAAAATGTGTAAAAAACAATAAATAAAAACTGTTATTCTATGAATTTAATTGTGATGCACTATCAATGTAAAAAAAATTTATACTATTAATTAATCATGCATTATCACTTCATTAAAAATATTTGACTCTCATAATAATTATTTTAAAAATTTCACATATGATGGTGTATAATTAATTAATGATATAAAATACTAATAATGTATCAAAATTAAATTATTTTTTATTAGATACCTACTTTATTAAAAAAAAAGTCACTTTTACTGCACATAATAATCACTTAAAATTATCAAAACCTTAATATTAGATTAAAAACTAACATTAGCAATAAAGGAATATTAAAAAAATTAAAAATGATGTTGAGTTTCATTTAAATCAAAATTGATACATAGCAAATCATAAAACATGAAATCTTTAATGCAAACATTGTGGGAACAAGTAATTTCACTGTCGTTATAGAGTTTCAAATAGTCTCAGCTTGTAGGTAAGGGTGTCAATCGGACTAGTCCAATTTTCTTTTGCTAGCCCACTTTCGATCGGGCTAATTTTAGGCCAGCACAGGTTATAAAATTTAAGGAATTTTTGCACATTTAAAAAAGTTTAATGTTTAACATTTTATTTTTTTTGCCTTTTTTAAAATTAAGAGAATAAGTTACACATTAATTAAAAATTTAGAAAAGATTAAATTAAAGTTTTTATCCTTATAATTTATATTTATTTTTAATTTTATCCTTATAAAATTTTTTTTTTCAAATTAATCCTTACACCTATAAAAAATTTTAAAATAATCTTTACCGTTAACTTTCATTTTAACGTCAATATTAATTTAATTCATACTAAATATTTTAAGAAGAAAAAAAGTATATAAAAAAATATTTATTAGACGAATAAATACTTATTTAAAAGAAATAAACACTTATTAGAATAATGAAACATATTATTTGATGTTTTACAAAAAAAAAAAAAAAAAACATCTAAAGTAACTCTTTATTAGATAAAAAAATACTTACGTCACCTAGATGAGAGATTGTATCTAAATTTTTGTATTTTATAGTATTTTATTTATCAATATCTAATAAAGAAGATAGAATAAAATGACTCCTAATAAATCTTTGGTATGACTTTGTTATTGCCGCTTTTGGTGTCAACAAGGAAGTCCACCACAAATAAACCACGAGGACATTTTTGGATACAATGTTTTTACACTATATATATGCTCTTTGAGCAGTAGTAAATTAGTGTTCCATGATTTTTATCATTAATTTTAAGTTAATAACTTAAAATTTAATTGAATATGCCAAAAATTAATAATAGAGGTTATCTTGAAACACTTATTTATTGTTATTCTAAGAACATATAATAATTTTTCATATATTAAATCTATCATTCATCAAATATGTTAGTTGTCATTATTGTTATTGACTTTAACTATCACATGTAATTTTTAAAGTATGATTTGTGAAATGAGAACGTTACACTCGATAAATAGATATACATGATAAGATATGATCATGAATGGAGAAAGTAGAAGTAACACTAATTAACCAAAAGATTATAGAATTTCATCTTGGATGATTTAGTAATGTGAAGAAAAGGTTATTACAAATCCTAATAAAAAGAATAAATCAGATAGAGATAGAAGATAACTTAATAATTAGAAGTAAAGAGAAATAAAAGCAAAAACAAAAACAAAATTATTAAAAGAATTTAGAATTGAATAGACTTTCAGAATATGTGATTTATGTTAGAACACAATAGTATCGTTTGATTTATCAATTCCACTTAGTTGAAAAAAGCTTTAATTGTTGTATAATTTGTGAAATAATTATTTGGAGTGAATACAACAATGAATCACATATCAACCAGAAAAAATGGTTTAAATAGAAGACTTTGCTGGGGGTATAACGAATCACATTCCAACTCTTTACCCCTACCATTTCCCCCTCCCCTTGGTCCTTCTAAGAGGTCCCTCGACTGGGTTCTATAAGGGGAGATCTAATTATTTACAAAAAATAAAAAATCATGTAAGTGAACTTTATTTGTAATATTAGAATATAAAACTTACATAAAGGTACTTTATGTCTTATGATTAGGACCAAGCTAAAAGTTTAATGAAGATTAGTCTAATATTAATATATATATATATAGGGATATATATTTTTTTTTTTTACACTTATTTTTATATATATATAAGATTATTTCATTAAAATAAAATTACATGAAAGAGATCATAAAATCGTGATCTTATATATATATAAGAGCAATCGTGATCTTATTTTAAAGAAAAAAAAACTTATATATTTGAATTGACATATGTTAAGTGATGTGTGATGTAATAATATTGTCTTACATTAAATATGTTCAAGAATCTCTCTTATACTAAGAGTATCGTATATAATTGGTTTATCTTATCAGAATGGTGGTTTAGATGTATATTTCATTCATTAGTCTTTAATACTCTCATAATTTTAGGTTAGAAATGATAGTTAAATAAAACTTTGTCTAAAGTAGCGATTTTAAAAATTTAATTTTTTAGTATTGTAAGTAAAGTTCTTTTAGAGTTACAATTAAATTTCACTTAGATATTTTAAACATAAAATTTGATTTAAAAATTAATTCAACTCAATTTTAATAATAATGAGTTTCAAATCATAAAAGAAAATCAAGTTAAATTAATTTTATAATTTTTTAACAATTTTTTTTGTCTGAACTTTTTAACAGGTTTGAATCATATTTGTAAAAATTAAAACCGTTAGTCTGACAGAAAAATAGGTGACTTGGCCACTTGGGTTAAAGATTGTGGTTGAATCTCTCAAAGAATTGGTCAAAATCCACTTAATAAAAATTAATTCAACTCAATTTTAATAATAATGAGTTTCAAATCATTAAAAAAAATCAAGTTAAATTAATTTTATAATTTTTTAACAGTTTTTTTTTTTGGTTTGAACATTTTAACAGGTTTGAATCATATTTGTAAAAATTAAACCGTTAGTCTGACAGAAAAATAGGTGACTTGGCCACTTGGGTTAAAGATTGTGGTTGAATCTCTCAAAGAATTGGTCAAAATCCACTTAAACCAGTCAAAATTGGTATAAACCGGTTAATCAGGTTCTGGCCGAGACAAACTAGATGCAGCAATAGCGTCAGTGAGTATCACGCACAAAGCTTTGGCTGAAGGAAAGTCGCGCAAAGACAAAGAACAAGAGACATTATGTGAGCACCTTGAAAAGCAAAAGTGATAAGCGGAAGGAGGAAAAGGAATGGAGAAAAAGAAAAGAAAATGGTGCAAGAAAGAAGAATAGACCTAGAGAGAATAAGAAAAGAAAATAAATATAATAAGATAAATTATTATCATTGCCTTTTAAATTATGGTGCTTCAGACTAGGTTGGTTGGGCTTTAGTTTGTTTATCTCTATGTAATCACGTATTCTTTTTAATTCATGGGTGGATATTAGTTTATTTGACTTTAAAAAAAATGTAAGTATTTTTATTTTTTGTTGTTATATAGACTATTTGATAATCTAAAAATAGTTTGGTATTTGATAAAGTTGAGCCAAATAAGGTGCAAATTTACACCCAAGTTAAATTGAGACTTGGGTATTGGACTAAGAGGTGATGTTTTGTTTTTTCTTTCTCTCCAGATTTATTGGTGTTTAATCTGCAAGAAGTAAAGAGTTGGCAGCTCATTGGTTTTACAAGGCAACAATTTGTTCAATGTTTAACTCTGTCTATGGGTGTCTTCAAATGAAATCTAGAAGGCTTGTGTAGGAGTAATATGAGAAAGATTATCATTGGAGGTGTTCTTAAGGATATGTGTGTAAAGTCTTTGTATTTATGTACTAATTATGTGAATTATTGTGATGCTAATGAAATTAATTTCCAAGCCATTATTTTTGTTCTTGAAGTTTCTCTTCAAAAACCGTAATTATTACATATTCCGATTATGATTGTTTCAAACTCTTTGTTTGCTTTATCTTAGGTGGATAATGATAAATGTGTTTCATGTCAGTTACGTTTTTTTTTTGAACAAATTTCAATCTATCAAAAAGAGTTTCAAAAACTTACGTTTTACTCACCAAAAAAGAAAAGTTAAGCATCAAGCAGCGTCTTGATTGAATTTTGGAGACAATTGTGAAGATCAATAGATTTATTGATTTTGTTCTTGATTTTTGCAGTTTTGTTGCTCTTTGTGAATCTGTTTTGTGGCAGTTTTCATTTTTCTCTCATGTTTACTATATCTTCTTGCTCATCTCTATTTTGTAGAGTTTTATAAGCCTATACCTTTGGTATTTTTCAAAAAAAAAAAAGGTAGATTAGGGTCTTCTTCTTTTAAGTGCTAATAAGAGAGCATCCTGTTAGTCAAATGTAGACTATTCATTTTATTGAGTTCTTATTAATAGTTCATGTTATAACACATCACTAACATCACTTACTATGTCTTTCTAAATTCTTTTCAGCCTCTCAACATTGAACCACCCCTAATTCCACCATTGGCCTCCATCATCGAGCCCAAAGGATCTATCACTCAAACAAGAAGATGTTAGTTACTGTTGTTGAGGATGCTGAGAACTTTTGATCTTGGTTAATGTTGTTATTAATGATCTTTCTTCTCTTGGGTGAACATACAGGTGACCTTGAAGCAGCTGTCATGGCAATGTAACGTTGAGCTCTTGTCCTCACTCTCACTTGAGCCATGATTGCAATCTCTTTCAAGTGTTTCACTAGAGAGTATCAAATTCCCAATTCTTGCATATTAATTATAAATATTTATTCTATTGCTTATTTATTTGTTTCTTTATTTTTTTTTTCTCTTTTGGTGTGGTTTTGTTTCTCTCCTGATCTCCTTACTCAATTTTGGGATTGGATTTTCTTGAGGGATTTTTAAGGAGGTTTGTGTGAATAATGAACTGGCAATATATTATCTAGTGTTTTCTTTCATTGAGAAGAAGATGAGAACGCATTATGCACTTTTTCTCTTTCTCCTTATCCTTTGGGCTCCATGAAGAGAGGATCAAATTCTTGGGTTGGGGGTGGTTTTGAGATTGGAATGATAATGAGGGTGTAAGGAGGGAGAGGGAGATGACAGAAGGCCACAGGCAAGATTCATTGTTCACTTCAAAGGCTGAAAAGAATTTAGGGGAGTGAGTAAGTGAAACAGTGAGTTTTAATTATAATGATGTGTTATAATTTAAACTATTGATGAGAGCTTAACAAAAATGTATGGTAACATTAGCACATAAAAGCAGAGAAGGATCCTCTCCTTTTAGGTGCTAATAGGAGAGTGTCTTGTTAGTTAAATCTTGACCAAATATTTCATTTAACTCTCATTAATGGTTCATGTTATAACATATGAGAGAGTCAAAGGTGTGCGTTATAATATATAATATTCTTACTTGCTTTTTTTATTCTCTTGATTAATGAAACTAATTTAGCTTAAATATACTTTTGGTTTCTTTAATTATAACAGTAGTTGGTTTCGATCTCTTAAAATTTTTTGTTATGACTTATGTCTTAGAATTTAAAAAATGAGTGAAATTGATCTTTATTCTCATTTTAAAATAAGTAAAATTGACTCAATTCAACCTCACTCATATTAAACATTCTCTCATTTCAATGACTAAGAAAAACTTAATATGTGAGAGATGAATTAAGTAAATTTTACTCACTTTTAAAATGAGGACAGTGATCGATTTCACTTACTTTTAAAATATTACATGGACACAAACTGTTACAAAATATTTTGAGAGACTAAAACTAAAAATTGATATATTTAGATGAATCAAAAACATATTTAAACCAACTAATTTTTACTTTTAGTGATAATTGATAAATTTTTGACTTGTGAATGTTTTAAAAATCAAACTAGAAATTAAAACCATTAAACTTCTGGGTTATGATTAGATTGGTTCAATCAATTAAATTTATAGTTAAACCATGATTAAATCATGGTTGAATTAGGTCATGTTTAAACCAAAAACATAACCAATTTACAATTCAATCAGTTCAACCAGCAAGTGGTCTGATTTTTAAAACATTCCTTTACCAGGTGACACTATTATATGCCCAGTTCATCTCTATCTGACAAGTATGGTTCAAATTTGAGATAGCATGGTAAAAGGGAAGAAAAAAAAACGAAAACAATTGCAATCAAATATAGACATGTGCAACAACGGACTATACATGTAACTAAATTTGTTTTATTTTGGATAATTCTTAATTAGATACGATCTACTATACACGTTTATATAATTATTTGACATGTATAAATTTGAATGGTTCATGATAGAATTGTACCAAACTCTTGATTATGTACTCAAAAGAAAAAAGAATTATACCAATTTTTAAAAATATTTTTACACATATGAAGTAATAATTTGAATGCTTAATAAATGATGTGGTAGATCATGTTTAACTACGATTTTTTCTTTATGTTGCTGGTCTCAATCCGCATGTACCTCCATTCATTAACGTGATAATTTATTTTTCCTGCATGATGGTATTTAGTTATTTAAACACCTCACTGATTCTTTCTTTTCCTTCTTTAAACGGTAGTCCGCAGATTGGAAAGCAGAGAGAAAGAAAATTGAAAGAAAAACGAACAAAACAAAACCTATTTGCACGCAATGACAGACGAACATAAGAGGGCAGAGTGGACTATCCCACGTAGTGCTCATCTAAGTTTTGCGGAAGAGTATCTGCATGCTGATTCCCCTCTTTTAACAATTTGATAGAAGTGACCGAATTCATGCCTTCACAAAGAATCTTAAAGTCCTCAACCACATCGCAAAAGGATGTAGCTTAGGATTGTTTGCAGTACAAAGAGAGACTGCCTACCTGTGGTAAGACTCAATAATACATATTGGCAAATGGAAAGAAGCTGTGTCCTCATATTTGTTGCATAACCAATATTACATTGCAAATGCAAAAGCCACAGACCCTCTACAACAACCCCAACATATTCAGCGTTCCCAGATTGCCCAAATTCCTCCCATCTACATTAATCTTAACAGTACGAGGAGAAGGGGTAGCTCAATGAACCAACATGGTGACATTATAACACCAGTCAAAGGCGCACAGTACTTAAGCGGCTAAACAATAAGGTTCAAACTAGTAGTAGGGGAATACTTCTATGGTACATCAGGCGATTCAGGTCATTTCTATCAAAATAATAATCACACACCATTTTTCTTACACTTTTGTTACACCATTTTCTTTTTTCTTTTTGAATAATAATATAAGAGAAACACAATTTCTAATACGCATTCTCTCTTATTCTTTTTATCAAAACAAGTAAAGCGTAAAGTGGTGTAAGGTAAAATAGTGTGTGATGAATATTTTTCCATTTCTATCCACCCAAAATTCACCAAATTGTGATCATAAACGTGTATAGCCAATCGCATAGTCTATGCTAACTCTAACCTGCTACTAGGTGTCTTCTAATTTGCAAAAATACCAAGTTTCAAAATCAATGTTGAAGAAATCCGGGAAAGAGGCAACGACACCAAGAGAAACCCAAAGCGTATGAGCTCCAGAGCAATCCCGCAAAAGATGAAAAATAGATTCATTATGTTGCCCACAAACAATACAAGATAGGTAAGGACTGGTATGAGTGTCACAATAATATCTGAGCTAGAGTCAGAGATTGATTATAAAGCCAGAGAGTCAAGCCAAATGTTAAGTGGTTCAAATTGGTTAACATTATATTGCGATACTAATTATGTATTAATACTCTGAGCATTTCGTGACTACTGGTTAATTTACCTCTAAGCCTAAGCTTCTTCATGGTTTGTGTTTGCCAGATCCATTTTTTTCCTTATGACCATGATTCTATGTTCCTTCGAGTCGATTGCCAATTGGAGCAAGATGGTGGATGTATAGATTTCATAGTGATCCATGCCTTGCCTACAAACACTGTAAGAACCTTAAAAAAAAAAAAAAATCCATTTCATTAATAATTTGCTGCACAGAAAAACGACAGGGGGTGAGGAAGATGGAACACGTAGCTTCCATTTTACTGCAAACTTTTTTTTTTTTTAAAAAAAAGGGAGTAGGAACCAATGCTTTAAAATAGCTATAAATTTAAATTACATTAAATATTTATACATAATTTAGAAATACACTTCCACCAATTTAATAACACTAAAATGCATGAACTAAAACAAAATTTAAGAATTAAATAAATTTAGCTGTACCCATTACCTAATAAAATGCAAAGAATGCATTGGTTATAACGATTCTATTTTGAAAAGCATAAACCACTATGTGCATGTTTGGATTCACGTTTGGGCAGCCAAACGTACTTTTCAAATTAGTCAAGCTGAAAAAAATTTGTTTGGATATTTTCAATTTGTATTGGCTTCAACTGAAAATAATCTTTGGAGATCAAAACCAACTTTTCTTCTCCACTCGGCTCACTGAAAATTGCTCTATACTCGACTTCATTTTGGAAACAGTGCTTTGCTTTTTGGATTTCCATGAAATAAGTGGATAAAGTCGGCGAACACTCACATCCTTGTTCTGATTATTGAATCTTCTATATATCCGAAATCAAAAAGATCTTCATTGAACAAAATGCTTTTGCTTTCGTTTAAGCTGTAAAAGATGCGAAAAATCGCGTGCTCGATACCATGTAGAAATGAAGAAAACTCGATAGTGAAATGAACACATTGATCTATCTTGATCATAGATAGAAAGAAATTGAGAGAGATTGAGAGAATTGAATGATGAAAATGAGTGAGTGATATTCTGTGATAATTTTGTGCTTTTAGGTTAGTTTGCAAAAGTCAGTTGAAAAATATTTCTTTCTTCAATCTTACTTTAAAAGTGATTTTAATCTTTCATCCAAACATCATTTCATTTTTGTCAAACTCACTTTTGAGACAAAATTTTTTAAACATAAATCATATTACTACAAACTTACTTTTAACCAAACTAAAATTTATAAATACACTTTTAACTAAATTTAAGTTTACCAATTACAAACCAAACACACACTATGACGTTGCAATGTTATTATGTTCAGTATGCTTTCTGTTCTTTGTAGCATAAATTGCTTAATCCAAATTTTAAATGTCTTTCATTCACTAGTCATTTCAGCTGCTAGAACGAGGAGATACAGTGCTCCTTTTAGGCTTAGTCTCCCCCTTCTCCTTCACTTTTCCTGCTTCAACTAATTTCTCTTTATATTTTCCTTTATTGGGACTTCGACGGAGATCAAAAGAAGTGTATGGCTTCTGCCTTCCTGCACTGCTGTCTAAACCGAAAGACTCCTCCATTGACAAGAAACAGCCAGAACCAACAACACACTGAAGTTACTTATTTATTTTTTTAACAGATAACCAACCGGCCAATTTTTGTTTTTCGGTTTCGACCGGTATTAGACATTTTTGCCAACTTTACCGGTTCAACCAGTATTTCAGTTTTGAAGCTGTAATCCAGCCAGTGAAAGCTCCAATCAGCGGTTGGACCAGTTCAACCAATTTTCAAAACATTGGTAAGTACAACCTTAATACTGGTCAGACAGCCATGTTCTTACAAGGAACTCCAGTCTGCAAGAGAACTTAAAGGTGGGACATAACGTTTGCTATCACAAATGACTTCGATGAACGGGCAGAATATATAATATTACTATTAGAGGAGGGATGGGATGGGATGGGAGATCAAGAAATCAACTATTGCAAATGAAATATCTACAGGGTAACGCATAAAGAAAACTGAGGAAACCATTTGGAGAAATAAACTTTGAAAACGAGATCACAAAAATAATTAGGACAGGAGCACAAACAGCAAAAACAATCAAACAATCCGCCACCTCCTAATGCAAGCACACAGAAGACAAAATCATCCGATTGGAGAGCTCAAATACCAGTAAGGCAGCTTAGCACGAGCTCAACTCAATTCAATGGATTCAAATACTTCACCCACACATGCCACCATAAACCACTAGAAAATAAGAACAAATCAACCACAGCAAATATAAAGCTATACAAAACCAATAACCAATAACCTCATTAAATCCGCCTCAATCAAAATTCTAAATTTCTTCTATGTCTCGTTAACTTCTTTCTTTATCTTTAGACCATAATAATTCTGCAAAAATCTTATTTCTTTTCCTACTTGACTCAAAATTACTACCAAAATCGACCTCCATGACTGTAGAAAGGAGTCAAACTTCCAAGCAGCCTATCCTAACATCCCCACCAAAAAAACCTTCTAAAATCAAGAGTAACACAGGACTGGATGCTAGACAGGGCTTATATTTTTGGGATGGGGCATATTGAGTTGAGTTTTAATTGCTGCTCCCTGTAGCATCACCATTTGGGAGTTGAGACTGACTGTAAGATTCTCCTGTAGCATCACCATCAGTGGTAGCGTCTGAATTAACTTTATCTGTAGCTGCTTCGTCCAGAGTAATCTTTTCAAAATCAGCTGCTGGGTTGTTGTAAATTGATCCACCAGGGGATTTTGAACCAGAATCAGCCCGACGCTGAGCAGAGGGCAGCCACTTCATCCACTCATTACGCCTCCTCAACTTGTCACCCTGTAGCAAAGTTGAGGGGGACAAATAACCAATTAGAAAATATAATAAATTAACTAGCTTTCAGACTATTAGGTTAAAAAAGGTATCATTGAATTCATACTTCAAACATTCCACTGCATCACTGACATGGCAATGAACTGAAGTGAGATATGTATAGAAAGTGTGTACCGTGCAACTTTAAAGAGAATGGCACATTTAAAATACTATAAAATCAGAACTTACCTGCACTTCCACGAGAGTGGAAGTTCTCAATGAATCCAGTATCAACTCAATGTTACTTGTCAAACTTCTAACCTGCAAAAAGATATTCTTTAGAGCAAAAACAAACCTAAGATACTTAGTATTTATGAAAGTTTAACAGAAATATCAAATCACAACCTGACTACTGACAGTACATGAAAACCTATTGGCAATTAATGGTCGTCAATCACTTCACAACCTATAGTTTACTCTCATCAATCTTGCATCACAAGCATGAGCAGGATATAAGATGTTTACTAAAGGTATTTAAAACATACATGTACACATTTTTTTTGCAGCAGTAGGGGGTAGGTGAAGGTGGAGGTTGGCTTAAGGACACAAATGGGCAAATAATACTCCATTCAAGCATACAGCTGTCTATTAGGACAAATAAATATTGGTAAAGGATACTAGTAAGTCTAGATGGAAAAAAACAGTAGAGCCACATCAGTTGATTTTATCTCTAACCTAAGGAAACTGTCAGACAATTTTCATCCTGCCGTAATCATATTCTGAATTATTTCTCTCTTAAATCTCTCATACAAAAGATATCGAGTGCACAAATGCAAAAAGATAGGAAGTTAAAAATTACAAGATAGCAAGTCAAACACAACAATAGACAGGTGACTTCAGAAATTTTACACATTTTATCAGTCCCCACCCTTCTTGGCACAACTTATGACTGATCATAATTCATAATGAAAATTTTAATTTTCATAAGGAAAAAAATAATAATAGATCATTGGCCTAAGAGAAGAAAGTCCTCATGAAAATTAAGGTTTCCATTTAGAAAGGAAACAATATCACCTCTAACTCACATAATTATCCATTCAATCAAATAATCCAGCAACTGTTCCTTCCATAATTTTGCTCCACCCACCATATTAAAGAATCACTGACAGTTGAAAAGCTGGAATGCCCACTGTTTTCCATTAGCTAATATATTGAATTCACAATGCAAATTGCAACAACCACTTATTTTGGTGAATAATATACCAAGCAAGAAGTGATCAAAAGCTATACTAGTATAATATCTAACTTCACGCACTGATGTCCACTTACAATCATTAAGTACTGTTTTCATTCTTTGATATCTACATGTCAGTTTTCTTATTTGTCTCCTAATTGTTCTTTCTCACATTCTAAAATGAAATTTTCCTTTATTTTTCTTTAAGAAATAATAAACAAACATCTCAACTCTTAAAACAAAATTAATGCTAAAAATATACATATTAACTTAGGAAGAAAATTTGACCAGAAATATACAATTTCCACCTTTAAAAATCTTCCTAAAATATTAGGATCAATATCGTTTGTCAAGTTTCAACCCCTCTACCACAAATCCCATGCAGTTGAACTGCTTGAGGTGTCTAAGAGATTTCCAAGTATAATCTGCAGAACAACTTGAATACCATATGTAAAGCTCACCAAAGCAAATAGCCATTCCTGACCTGTTCCTTCCAGCATCCATACCAGTGGCATTGTGTATGTTCAAAATAGAAAGTTCAAGGAAAATGGCATTGAAATTGTGACAATAAATAATAATAAGTAATTTGGATGTAGAACACACTTGAACATCATATCTAATGCTTAGTGAAGCACACAGCCATTCCTGATCAGTTCCTTCCATCATTCTTACGGATGGCATTGTACATGTTCAATATGGAAATTTTTTTTTTGGGTGATATGTTGAACATGGAGATTTCAGCAAAGGAGAATGACATTGTGGCAGTAAAGATGGGAAAAAAAGGTATATATAATCATTAATATTTGAAAAAATATTTAGACGCAGAACAAACTTGAACACCATACCTAAAGCTGACTGAAGTATACAACCATTCCAGACCAGTGTTTCCATTATTCATACCAGTGGCATTGTGTATGTTTAATAAGGAGAGTTCAGGTCAAAGGACAATGAATTGTGGCAGTAAATGAAAATGTGTGTATAATTTCAAAAATATAATTTGGATTTAAATATGAATTATTTGCCTATCTATAATCTATCTATCTACCCCATCTACCTATGATAAGTTATTTTTCCATAGGAACAAAGATCTTGCACAAACAACTGGTGAAAAACTTCACAACTCATAAAGTTACATCCAATAAACATCGAACTCAAAGCATGCAATTCACAACAATTAGTTGCAAAGCACAAAAAATATGTTCAAATTCAAATAAAACAAATTCTATTTGCTCATTTCTCCCAGCCAGCTGCAGCAGATTACTTCAATAATGGTGGAATATTTATTGAAAAAACTTTAATCCAAAAAAAAAAAAATCTTTGCTGGTGAGATGTAGAGCTGAGTAGCCATCATGGTATTCAAGGGCACCATAGCATGGATGCCAAATATATTACAATGAAAAAGTAGGCAATTTAATATAAGAAAAACAGAATATTTTCTTATAAGCACCCAGTAAAATCCATTATTTTCCTTTTTTTAGTTCTATTATTCTGTTATATTTGCCTTCAATTTCAATCACTATAACTGCTTCTAAAGTAACAAACTTTATGGTCAGCTATTAAAGGCAAAATCCTCAAAGGTAACAATCTATTAAATAAAGTCCACTACAAGCAAATGACTAGTACAAGTCTAAAATTACTCAACCAAATAACCAAGAAGTATATTAGATATCACCAATATATATAAATTCTGGTTACATACTTTGATTCCAACATATTACACACGTATTATATATTCAAAGGCTACGCAGAGAAAATGTTGAAAGTAGTGCTTAATCAAGCACAGTTTACTTACTCGAGGGAAGCTTGCAATCAAAGTAATTGGAACCCAACCCTGTTCATCCATGTTGGACCTTAAAAACTCATCTTTCACTAAATTAGCATCACTGTCAAAAACAAATCAGCAATGAATAGAAAATTCAACAGTCAAAGATTTGTTGACAAACTAAATAATAGAGAAAAAATAAATTTACCTAAAATAATAATCAATTTGGTTGACCATCATATTGGTCAAAGGAGTTTCTGCAACAGGGAAGAACATTGCAGGAGGAGGTCCATGTGTAAAGAACGGCATGCCCCCAAAGGGTTCGAATTGTAGCGTTGGAAAATAATAGAATTCTGAAAAGGATGAGAAGGAGCATTACTGGTATTTTGTTTTGTGTAAACACAATTGAATAAAAGAATAAATAAACTGACCAGGAAACCCAATGGGGTTTGCAAAGGGTCGCATAGGCTGAGGCCCCATAAATGAAGCAGTATTAGGTGGTGGGGGCCTCATTAATCCCCTTGGAGGTATCCTTTGTTGGTGTACATGAGCATCTCTAGTATTTCCATAATTTCCACGATCATGATCGCGCCTGCTGCCATAATTATTATTATGATAGTAACCATCTCCACGTGGATGGTGCCCAAAATTACCCCTGCGAGAGGAACTCCGATGTTCATTCATCGATGGCACAAAACCCCCAACTGGTGGCCTTGTATCCCAGTTATTGTTCCTGTAAGGATCTCTCGGAGAAGGATCCGGAACCCCTGGTACCCCATTGCCGAAGGTACCTGGGGGGATCTGAAGCACGGGAAAGGGTGGTGGTGGTGGAGGAGGTGGGGAAGGGTTGGAGAAGCTGCTGTGTGCAGTACCAGGCCCAATGCTATTGCTGTTGCCACCTCCACGCTTCATCGATCTTTGTCTATTATGTATACCATAGTTCGTTGCAGGATTAGGTTTCACATTAATGGTAGCTTGTTTCTGAGGAGAGTGTGAAGTAACAGGCCCCTACAAAATAATAGCAAGGTCATGCATATAGATAAAATAGACAGAGCAGTTCCCACTAGTTATGTAAACATAACATCCTACCTTATGAAGATATACCCTCTTTGATAATGCTGGACAAAAGCAGGAAAATGGAGACTACAATATAACAGATGAACCTATAGACCCCTCAGATTATTTCATAAATTTGTTCTTTTGTCAAATTACCGGAATTTCAAGCAACGCACGGTAACACCGATTCTTTTTTAGTTTTTCTTTTTTTTTTTCAAATAAACTAAACATAGAATTAGGGCAAGTATGGAAACCTAACCTGAGGATTGGAGAGTGATCCATCCGTAGCAGTCTTGGAGGATGAGGAGTCAGGTGTCAATTTAGAGGAAGGCTTGGTGGACTCGGATAAAGGGGGCCAAGAGACAGCACCCATTACATTTACAGGACCAGCCTCTGCAGCGACGCCGTTGGAGGGCCTCTTCCAAGCGGGTTTCTTAGGGCGACCCGCATTGTTGTCCTTATCAGCATTGGAGCTATCTACAGCAGCAGCAGCATTAGAATTAGAGTTGTCGGCCGGCGATGCGGCCTTCGGGGAGGAATCGGAGGACAACTGCGATTGGTCGGCTACGGAAGTGGCAAGGGACGATGAAGAGGAAGATGATGACGGAGGCAATTGGTGAATAGAGGAGAGTGGTTCCGAGTCACCGCCGCGAACGACTTGAGCCCAAGGAGAAGGCAGATTTTTTTGCGGGAAGTTGGGACTGTTGGTGTCGGCGGACGCAGTAGCGGGCGAGTGATGGTTAGAGGAAGAATCAGTTGTGGTAACCATTGCCAATTAGGGTTTCTGGTTTTGAGCAGATAGATAGATGATGATTGATCAGTGTATAACCCACAACATCAATAAATAAATCGCCGAATTAATAAATCGAAATCGATAAAAGGTGATTGAACATTAGAAAAATAAAACCACAAAAATAAAAGAAAGAAGCAAAGAATAAGTTAGGGTTTGTGTTGATAGAATGCGGAAGGCAACTATGATAATACTAGGATTGATCTTGCTGACGGAAAGAAACCAGCCTTTCTCTAGCTTTCAGTCTCAACACTAGACCTGCGACGTCTGTCCCCACTCCTCTTTCTTCACCACTCACAGAAAGAGAAACAAAGCGAAGGTTCTGTTATGAAACCTAAATATACTTTTTTTGTTTTTTTTTTTGTCCAATTTTATTTTTTTAACCCACTTTAACCAAAAAATAATAATGTTAGTTTACTATATTTCCGTCTTACAAATAAAAAACTATCTCTCTCTCTCGTTTTGTTGTGTAAAAATCAATGCAATGCAATTATGCAAGCCTTGTGGGCGTTTTTATTCTTCATTTAATTTTTTAAAAATTTAATTATTAATTTAATACATGTATTATAATTTAATAATCTATTAATAGAAAAATATTTATATCTCTTATTATTATATCATAACCAAATTATTTTAATAATTTAATAACATGTATTTAAATAATAATTTAACTTTTAAAAATAATTGTTATTGAGTTATTGATAATTATTATTATAGTTAAATTATTTTAGTAATTTAATAAATTTTTCCCTAAGTGAAAATAATAATCTCCTAAATATGTCTAAGTAGAAATGTCTCTTACTTGGAAAAAATTTTTATATTTTTATACATATAAATTTTAATATCAAACTCAAAATCACATGTTCAAAAGATTCAAATATTTTCTTCAAACAAGCACACGTTAATATTTAATAATATATTATGATATAAATGTATAAAAAATTTTATCCATACAACGAATTAAAATTAAAGAAAAAAATTATTGGATATATATATAATAAAAACTTATAATTGTCTATGAGCCTTAAATAAACTAGAACCAAATATATGTGAACATTAAATCAAATTTTAGTTAGGGCACCAATAATGGTTGGTCACAATTATCGATGTTAAAATGGGTTGAATTTGATGAATTAACCTGAGTTATCTAATAAAATATATAAGTTGGGTTAAAATATTGACACATAAATGCATTTTGACTCAACTTGAGCTTACTTATTTTAGCTCGACTCAATGTAGGTCAATCCACAGTAGGCCAAGCCAACCCGATGACCTAATGTTTAATTATTTAATTAATATTTTTTCATAATATTTAAATGATTTTACTCTTATCTTTTTTAATGTAAATTAGTATTTGTGTCACAGAAATAGTTTTTATTTTATATTTGTTGGTATTTAAAGTGCATAAAGATAAAAAAATTTAAGTATTAAAAATATTTAAAAAAATTTTAAAAAAAATATAATTCAAGCCAATTGACTAATCGATCCAACCCTCAACCCGCGTATGGTTGGACTAAGCAAATTGTTAGCCTGCAACAACTTTGCATAGGCCCAAAAATTGACTTAGTCCGCGTGGACCAGTCCATTTTAACATTTTTAGTCACATTAGAAGTGGATTGTGACCTCTAAAATTTTTTACATATAATGTCAAGAGTTCAAATATTGAAGTTGTCACTTTAGAGAAGAGATTACTTAACTACAGTCATCTCTAGCCTAAAATTACATAAGTATTCGGTCAAACACCAAAAAAAACATATTTATATGATAATAAAAAAGCATACAATTTCTGTTAATTAATGTTTTGATGAACACTAGGTGTCCTTAGAATGTGACAAGTCGAAGAATATTTGAAAATAATTGCAACTGCAAATTAAAAAAATATTTATAATTTTATCCTTTTTATATTTAATATAATAATAATACTTTGTAAAAAAGTATCTTTTATATGGATTTTCCTTTTTTTGGTCTTGGGCTTGTGAGTTTTCACTTGGATAGAAATGTCACTATTATGGGCCCAATGATGAAATAATAAAAAAGCCCATATTACCGGGCTGGACCTGAACTACAACAGGTATGAATTGTGAACATAGAAGTTTCCCTAAGGCGGTCTAGAAGTCATGGCAAGTTTGACAACAATGAGACAAAAATAGTTAGGAGGCAGTATCTAAGATAAAATCATAAGAGTACTTTTATCAACAACTAAATCCTATTCAAATACACAATACACAATAAAGATAAAGAGTATATATATATATATAAAATCCCTAGCATCCCTTTATCTTTAAATCTCACTTGTTTTGAGTTTCCTTTTCTAAGAGTATTAGAGTGAAGGGTTGTCGTCTTCTTTTTCTGTGGGTTCTTTTTTTTTTGTATTTTTTAATAATTTATTCAAATCTGATTAATCATGAGGTTGGTTGTTCAAATTTACTTTTTAAATTTACTTTTCTTAATGACAAATCTTGTGATTTTGTTATTATTTTTATGAATGTTTTTATTATTCTTCTTATGGATGTTTTTGTTTTTAATTTTTAAGGTATCTTTTGTTAATTCTCTTGTATTTGGTCGTATTTTAATAGTTTTGCATATAGGGAGAGTTTCGGATCTACTTTGAGAGGAGACGTAATACACTCATCAAGTTGTAAATTAGGGGTGTAAGTAGGTGATTTGGTTTAGTTTTTGAGATAAAATAAATATGAACCAATCAAAATTAATTGGTTTGGTTTGGTTCGATTTTAGTATTTTTTGATAGTCAAATCCGAATCAAACCGAACCGAACATCTAAGAATTGATTTGGTTTGGGTAATGTAACACCCTCCTTAAGGCGCCACACTTGATGTTGCTTAATTACCAAATTACCCTTCAATTAGAAATCGTGCTTGTATTATAAATACGAGTTATAAAATTTCTTGATGATATTATGATAAACTTAACAGAAAATAAAAATATAACAACATTGTCACAAATAATTTACATCATATATATACATACAAGCCTTTAGTACTGTTGTACTTAGATATTTTACAAACTAGACTTCTAAAATATTTAAACTTTAACTTAAACTAACATATTGCTATTCCTAAGGCAAAACCCTCAACGGTCATCCTCAGATTCCTCAGCATATAGGAATCCATCATGAAGTGCAATCTTACGGACAGGTGTCAAAGCAGACGACATAATACTAATCACACTGGAAGTACGATAGTAAGCTCCCCAATACTGCCTAATAGATATTGGAAACTCTAGTTGTACATAAATATTGATAGAAAAGTAAGGGTGTCCTAAATGTTACCTACTCAATCTAATGTTTAGGTCTCCCATGTAGTAAATACTCTCTCTCTCTCTCTAAATCTACAGTCCATGCCTCATTTCCTCCAATGAATGTGGACTTCCATGTTGTAGCCTTAAAAACTAGGCATCTCCATCTCTTCAAAACTCGACGTCCTCGGGAGGAATCAAATCTCAATCCTCGAAAATTCATCTCTTGCTCGATGTCTTAATAAATATAAATATAATACGAAACATACATACAAAGAGGTGAGATCACTTTGGCAATACCATCATATGGTAAAGGATGAAGATAAACACATACAATATCTCATATAACTATCATACCATAATTACAGTTATGCCACTAACATCATTATCATCACAAAACATGTAATACACAATAATTACAATCATGCTATTATCAATAATCAAATAATCAAGAAATCAATTATCATGAACAAAAATTATGATAATACCCTCTATCATTATATGTATGCACAAGAGAATCAATTTCCTACTCCAATGGAGCTACAACTCAAGTCGGAGAGAGTGATCGAAAAGATTATCGGTCTGGGGCACTCAACATGCCTCGGACCACGTGCTTTGTTGGTCTTGCACATCTAGCATATACACGACATAATCTTTATCGATCTTGATTAATGATAGTGTCTCTAATTAGGATCATTGTGTGTTGCGTCTCCACGTGGACTACACGCCGTAAAAATTACCAACCGCCCATTGTAGGAACTCCGCAACCCGCACCCCGATGTCCCAAAGTCAACTAGTGACTTACACTACGTATCGCACTCACTTAGAAGGTGTAGTCTCTCCTGTAAACTAGCTTATACATCCATCGGAACCAATGCATGTACTATGCCTATTCATAATTCTATTTCATATCACATATTCCTCTCACTGACAATAATCTAACAAAGGGTATAATTGGAGGAGGTATTTCAATCAAGAGTAGTCATATTTTCGCATTTTCTCAATTGCGACTCAATTATGTCGCCTTTTCAAAATCGCGTAGCGATTTTTCAATGTTTTCAAATCGCGTAAATATTTTTCTTACGTTTTAAATTAAAAATACTATTTTTTCATTTTAATACTAAAGTTAGCTTTATTTTCCATATTTGCACACTAGTCCCTCAAAAACTCATATTTACGAAATAACCCCTCATAAAATTTATATTTACAAAATAGTCCCTTAAAAATTAATATTTACAAAATAGTCCTCATCAAATTAATATTTATGAAATAGTCTCTCATAAAATTCATATTTATAAAATCATCTCTCTTTATGAAATATTTATAATTTGATCCCTTGAAAAATAATATTTACAATATGACCCCTCTAAAAATAAGTATTTATACAATGGCCCTTTATTTACATACTATTTACAATTAGTCCTCTTTTATAAAAATTTACAAATAACCCCTCTAAAAATTAGTAATTGTATTGTTTCTCAAAAATTGTTATTTCTTTTCTTTAATTTTTACAAAAATTATTTTACTTTTCCATACTCAATTTTTTTCCAAATTCATTTAAATCGCTTGGTGGACTCTCATTTTAATTCATCGAGTAAAGACTTTGGTCCTTTTTCCATGGTATGGTCTGTGAGCCTCGAGGGCTTTTGGAGTACTTCATACAATCGATTCATCATGTTGTTCACATCCTAAAATTACACATACATTCTCATGCTTTCATAATTATACATACACACATAATATCAAAGTTTTACCTTATGTTAGGATTTTTTTTATTAATAGAACGGAACGGAATAGGTAGGAATGGAATTGAAAGGAAAGGAATGGAATGGAACATAGTTTCTATTCTCTTTGTTTGGAAGTTTCATTAACCGCCGAACGACTTGAGCGGAATTACCTATGTGTTTTTTTTTGCCATTCCCTCAATTTTGGGGGAACAAAGGGCGAGTGATTTGAGGGGAAGAGGGGGGAAATGATTCCCCATGTGTTCCATTCCATTCCTATGCATTTTAAAACTCCCAAACAAGGGAAGTTATTTTCGTTCCCCCCATTCCCTTTCCATTCCCCTCATTACTTATCATCCAAACATAGTGTTAAGCATTTTATCACACATGCAAGTCTAGAAACACAATCAAACACAACACAAACACAATCAAATAATCGGTGAATAACCCTTATGGATTTTTCACCGTACAAAATCATCCTCACACCACCAAAACTTGGTTGGTGAGGTTAAATTTCCCTCTTACCTCTTGAAGACAAGCTTTTCAAGCTCCTCTCCTTCTCCTTGTTTTCGTACAAGCCACAAATAATTCCTAACAATTCTAAAACAATTAGTAAAATCACAAACAAAGCTTAACAATAACAAACCATGGAACAAACATAGTTTAGAAAATCACAAACATGAATTTAAACCATAAAAACCAAAGTTTACCTCTAGGGAAGTAAGGTAAAAGTGGGATTTTGAAGCACTTAGGATATGATTTTAGGAAAACTTTCTAAATGAAAAGTGTTTAGAATGTTGTTAAGCTTTAGGAAATGAAGAGAGTGAAAATTATAGGTGAGTGATGGTGTATTTGGGTGAAGAGGCCGAACCACTCAAGGAAAAATGGAAGGAAAATGGTGCTTTGGTTCTTGGGATTTTTTGAGAGAAAATGGAACTAAGTCTTTGGTGAGAGAAAATGAAACTTGTGAGAGTGAAAATGGGGCAAATTATTTTAATAATAAGCATAGGAAAATTAGGATTTACTTGAAGTAAAATATCCTATTTTGAGTGCACATGGACTAGCACATGGCATATGTCATCCACTTGACTTGCAAGGCTTTTTGGATTGTTCAAGAATCATGGAGAAGCCTCCCAAGGCTGCTGCAAAAATCGTGTGACTCAAGGGCATTTAGGGATTCAATTTGCTTTTCAAGCCTAATTACTTGCTAATCAAATCACTAGTTAATTAGGTTTAGTTTCCTAACCAATCTTAATTAATTATCCAACTATATAACTAATTAATTAGACATATAATTACATATATTATATCCTCTAATTAAAATAAGGATATCTAATTAAGAATTAAATTATAACTAATTAATAATTAAGCTAGTTTGCTTAGCTTGTTAATTAGACCATTAGATTAATCAAATTAGGTTTAATTAGTTACTAATCAAATTCAAGCCACTATTGTTGACTTCATCTTAGTCATTAAAATCCACTTGGTTTCCTATCCATTGATCTCATCTACGGTGGATATTACTTAGTGGTTTTATCAGGATTCGTTTTACACCATTGATCAGATCAATGGTTATGATCAAAAGCATCTAAATTATGCTTTTCATCCAATTGGTCATATTTTATGCTTCTTTATTTGACTTCATCCTATTAGTTTAAAATAGTCAAGCCTTTACCTATTTTGAATGTTTAATTATTTTTAATATTTTAATCATGATCGTTTAAATGATTTTACACTAAACGTGGGTCCCATGAACTTTTTTGTGTCATAGAATTTTTACTTTTTTTAAGGCATAGAGTTTGTTGAATAAAATAATATTATAATAATATAAAATTATTTTATTACACATAAAAATCCTAAAAATTATAAGATTAATATATATATCAATCAATTGGGTTTAATAAGATCCCCAACTCCAATTAATTATAATAAGATTTTTTCTGAATTGAGAAAATTATTATTTTCTTGACTCAAGAAACTTTGCAAAATGATCAAAAATGATCTCAGAACAGACAGATTATTTTTATAACACACACATTAAAATACAAAATAAGCGTGAATTGTGACCTCTTAAATATTACTATTAACATAGTCATAATTTGGGGTGTTATTAAAGATGATTAGGTTGACCATTTTTTTAATACAAAAATTAACTAAATAATTAATTTTTTATAACAAAAAAATACATAATAAACCTATGAAAAAAAAAAAGAAATAGAATAATACTTATTGATTTGAACACTAATAATTATTTCATGTTTTAGAATGTGTATTAAAAGGTTCATGAAGAGGGAATAAAGAAACATATTGATATTTGTATTAAGAAATTATATTTAAATAAGTTAAAAAAATTTTAAAAGAGATTTAACTTGACAAGTTGTATACTACTACTATTCAATTAAGAGAAAGTTGTGAGACTACTAACTTGGAGGTATATATGTAACCAATTGAACCCCTAAGGACATGAGTGGAACTAATGGAAACTTAATTAGTTGAACTTTGAATTAACAATTTAGCGAATCCAAAGTCTTCAACCTTTGCAATCATATTTTCATCCAAGAGAATGTTGTTGGGTTTCAAATCACAATGCACAATAGAAACTTCATTATCATTATGCGGGTAATCCAATGCACAAGCAGTATCAATATCTATATTCGGTCTCTCCATAAGGTTCAACTCATTTTCATTTACATGTTTTCTCTTCCCCTTAATCCAATTTTTTAAGCTCTCATTACTTAAATACTCATAAACTAGAGCAAAAAATTTATTATTTTTAAAGTCAATATTAGAGCATTTAAAATTAATTCATCGTTTCCAATCTTCTAAGTTTAAATGATGTTATTGCTGTTACTTTTACTTTTCTGTTCTTTATGTATAGTAGCAAGCAAATTGTCAGACATAGTATCAGTGTTACCATTGTGGCTATAATGATGTAATGTCTGACATGCATTCTTCTATGACCATGAGGTTCACATGTAAAATACTAGCAAAGTTTTTTATCACCTTCTAAATGGACAGTAGAAATATTTTGGAAAACTCCACCATTAGGATAAGAGAGGTTCAAAAGTTGAATGACGTGTAGATTTTGAAGTTCAATAGGAATGGATCTAACGAGTTAGTTAAAGGAAAGATCTAAAGTTTTCAAGTCTCTCATATCTCCAAGAGTTTTTGGAATAGTTCTCGATATCATATTCTGGGTTCTTATGTCTTTTTGAAAGCGTATTATTTTGGCAAGGAGTTTTCTAACCTTCTATGTTGAATCAAAACGACGTTTTAGGGGTTGGAAACTAAAAAAACATTACAAAAAATAAAAAAAAAATAAGTAGTAGTCAAAAAATGTTATAACATAATTTTTTTTAAAATAAAATATATAAATATATGGTTTGATTTGATTCAGTTTGGTTTGATTTTGAAATTTCAAACCTGAGAACCGAATCAATTAAGTTTTAATTTGTTTAAATTTTACCCAAACCAATCAATATACCTAAATCAAAGCCGAATCAATTTAATTAGTTCGATTTGGATTAATCGGAGTTGATATATTATCAACCAATTTACGCCCCTACTAAAATACTTTTCGTATTAGTCTTTGTTATGAAAGATGTTTTGACATCGATAATTTTTTAATAATAAACAAATCTACAAAACGCTAGTTAATTCATATAATAATCTATATTTGTTTAATTTTTTTATAAATCTAATGTATCTTTTTGATTTGTAAGTGTAGTTAGATTTTAATCACAATATTTTTTTCTCATAAAAAAAGTGTGTGTATATATATATATACCTAAAAATATTCTTATCATTGTAATTACATTTTTTTTATAAGAAAGTTTGAGGTATTATCCTTTCTAAAGATAAAACATCTCACAAGTTTTAACAGGAATTTATATTGATACTTACAAATAAATAACTATTAACCAGAACGGAAATAGTTTGACTGAGCTAAACCATGTAATTAGTAATTACTCAATTATGCTCCTTTGGTACTTGAAGGAAACGAAATTCTGAATAGGTGAAGTGACTATTTGTAGTTCTAGTTGTCGAAATAATAAAGATGCAAGGTATGTAGTACCCAAAAATAATAATAATAAAGATGCAAGGTCCGTAGGGATGTCCAATCACATTGGCAGACTGACAGGGAATGAACGAGAGTTGGGGGACCCCACGTTAATATCTTTCTTTAGTGCCATCTGTGCTTCATATCTTACACACAAAGGCGTTCGTTATCAATCGTTATCTCTCTCGTCAGGAGTCAGCAGTCTCGGTAAATCATCCACAATTTATTGAAGTATAAAGGCTCCATGGCCAATTTTTTGTATAGATTTACTTGGAATAAAGACGTGTCATTTCATATGTTTTTATTTGTTAATATGATAAAATATATATTTGAATAAGTTTAATTTTTTAAATATAAATAAATTTTATTAGTTTAAAAATTGTTCATATTAATTAAATCTGTTCAAATGTTTATGTTAAATACAAAAACAAATTATATAAAAATAACATTAACCTGCACTATATGAGTGTAAAAAAATTTATATTATTATTTAATTATATATTATTAAAAATATTTAATTATCACAATAATCACTTAAAAATTACATATATGATAATATATGATTGATTAATAGTGTAAAAAATTTATATTGATATTGTATCAAAATTAAACTCAAATAAATAATAATAATAATAAGTATTTAAATTTAATTATAATTATATAATGAGAAATAATGAAGTATGTGAATGCAATTATAATTAAATAGTACACAATATTTATAATTTTATTATTTTTATATTTATCTTTAGATTTCTAAATAAATAATATTTTAATATTTTCTTTAAAATTTTATATGAGCAATGAGATGTATTTATAACTAATCAGTATCATGTGTATTGTACAAATTTTTTAAAATTCAGATAGAATTTTAAAAAATAAATTAAAAGAGAAAATTATTTAAAATTATAAATATATATTTATATATATGCATAATTGATTTTATTCAGAAAAAATTTAAAAATATAAATTAAAAGTTAAAAATATTCTAAAATATATTTATAATTTATACAACAACAATAAACATTTTTTACTAAATAAGGTTAGTTACATGAATCAAACAATGTCATTGTATCTTTATCATAAATCAAATCTTTAGAAATGTCATTCAAATTTAAATATTTTTTAATCGTTTCACTTATAGTCTTTATTAATATTTTTCTACATTAATTATTATTTTATCCTTCATCGATATACTCTCTTTATAAGAATTTCTAAAAATCTTTTCTCACATATCTAAATCATCTAAAACAAATTCTCTTATCTTTTCTATAATATGTTTATCCCTACTTTCTCTCTAATATTAAAATATATTTATAATTTATAATTAATTAAAATAGAATTTAAATCTAAAATTTAAAATAAAAAAATTAAGAATGACAAGTATTATGAGAGAATAGAGTAAAAGAATAAATCTTTCTTCAAAGAGTATATTTTTATTCATTATATAGAGGTGAATTTTATCATTTAATCTTTTTTTTAATTTTTAATTAAATAATTAATAAATTTTTTATGTGATAAATAATTATAGTTTTGACATAAAAAAATAAATATTAAAGTAAGAAATCAATTTATAATAATATATATACATAACTTTTTTCATTGACCTTTTCTCATAAGTTGTGTGCACGCAGTACTCTGTCCACATGAAATATAAATTACTAATCTATTTGTTTTTCTTTATTGTTTTTATAGGGACTAATCTCTTTGTTTATCCTAGCGTATAATGAGTGGGAAAAAAAACGAAAATGCGCGGGCATATGATTGCCCAAAGGAAAAAGTCTAAAAAGATATTCATCCCGCAAATTTAACGTACCAAATAAATAGGAAGAGTTTTATTTAGTTATAATTAGTAGAATTCAAAATAAAATTTACTAAAAGTCACACTGATTTTTTTAGTAGCCGGACCCGGTAGTACCTCTTGTCCAAATTTCTTTCGGATTTATGGTGCAGGGAATCTCATGGAAAATAAAATTTAGAAATAAATTTTAAATAACAGTATTGTTAAACAAAATGGATTATTTAATTGACTTCATTAATGAATATGATGGCAAAGAAATGGTTAAGTTTATTGTGGATCAATAGAATGAAGATGGATAAAGTATCCACGTGGGAGGAGCTGTCCAGTGTCCACGTAAGAGAACACACCGTGTGAGGTAAGCTAACGTGTGATCAAAGCCAAAACTAACACACAACAGCGGAGAAAATCTTGACACAGCTAGCGTACTTATTTGTGGCGGTGCTAACTGCCAACTGGGTTTCTTCTCTTCTCTTGTTCTTCTTAATTTCTTAACTTCTCTCCGAGCCAGAAATTAATACACAACACCTCTTTCTTTCTCTCTCCCTCTTCGTGTATGTATATAACATCATCATAATAAAACTAGATCTCTATCCTCTTTTATTTTGTTTACGAGATGTCAAACACTGGGTGGCTATCTCCCTTGCGAAGAAGAGCGGGTGAGTTTAATTTAAATATTTGATAAATATTAATTTAATTTTTTAATAAAAATCATATTTTTATAGCATACTCGTGTTATATTCGATATCCGTATCCGGTGCATCGTAAATATAGGATCTTCCTCAAAATTATTTTCAGCTTTGCACCTGTTTTTTTTTTGGTTAATTGGTAAAGTAATAATTCGCACAGAATTGGCTCCAATAATTAGCTAATGAAGTTCATTTTATGCAAAACAGGTAGATCACGAAATGAATGCGTCGACAAAGAATACCTCAAAGCATTCAGAACAAAGTCTTACGTCGAAATATGCAACAAAGCCCAAGAGCAGCTGGGAAAGACAAGCACAAGCACCAGAGGACTCTCTTCCACTTCTTCCACATCTTCTTCGCTTCCTTCCTCCATGCACCTCACTGAATATTTGCTGGAACCCCGGCAAGAAATCATAACAAACATGAGAGAGAGCTTGAAGGTACATCATCTTCTGGTGGACTACTTCGAAGCTAGCTTAGAAGCATGCCGTTGTTGCGACACCATCCTTGAAGGTATCCATCAAATACGACTTGCTTATGGAAGAGTTACAAGGGTTGTTAATCTAAGCAAAAGAGTTCTTGACGGCACAGATGCCGATGACCAAACCAAGAAGGCTATGATCTATAAAGAGCTTGCTTCCTTCGCATTGCAAAATAACCCTTTGTCCATTATTAGCCCCATGAAGTTCCGTGACATTCACGACAGATACATGGTGCTCCTGCACAGACTAAACTCAAAGAGAGGGAAAATTCGAAGAAGATTAACAATAAAGCGAGTTTGCAAGAAGGTTGGAGGAATTGGTATTGTCATTTCGCAAAGCGCTCTTCTAGTGGCTTTACTAGTCTTTGCGTTCCATAGCATAGTTGGGTTGGTGGCAGCACCCTGTATTGTGGGTAGCTTTTTCTGTTTGATCAGGAAGAGATTCAAGTGGTCTCGTGAAAGGTTCAGCAAAAGCTCTTCTACAAGACTATACGAGCAACTTGATGTTGCTGCCAAAGGGGTTTATATACTGATCAATGACTTGGATACTATGAGCCGTATGGTTAAGAGGTTGCACGACGAGGTAGAACACCAGAGAGAGGTTGCTGATATCTGTGTCAAGAATGCTGGCAAGTGTGAATTACTGAAGCAGATTGTGAGGGAATTTCACGACTCTGAGTCTAACTTTCTGGATCTGTTGGCAGAGCTTGAAGAGCATACCTACTTGTGCTTTCTCACCATAAATAGATCTAGAAGACTGGTTATGCAAGAAATTACGGAGAAACGATGTTAAAAAATAAAAAACAAAATTGATACCTTTCTCTTCCTTTCATCTTTGAGAAGAAGTTTCTACGCCGCATGAGTCAACAAGTTCATTAAGAAACTTCTGCGCAGTCACACACCGTTCGGAGGCAGGTTTCACAAGTGGCTTTTCCTTCCCTTTGCTGGTCAGGTGGCTTTGACGAGCGCTCTCATTGTTTCAATTTTCAAATCGTTTTTGTAATTGTGATTTTCCTACACCAGAACCTATCTATAAAAATTACTTAAAATAAAAACCCAAGGTTCATATAAAGTATTGACGGTTTTTGTTGTACAGTTTTTTTTTCTTGGCTATGAGTTGTTATTCTACATTTTGATTTGCAGGGTAAAGCAGGCTTACAAATTTTGTTTTTGGGTCTAGAAAATTGGCATTGTTTCTCTCTTCTCACTTACAGTATAATTTTGATAGCAAAAAGGAAACCTTTTGACAAATTTTTTGGTCACGTCTTTCGCTTGTTTTAACAGTAAAAACGAGATAGTAAAAAACAAGAATATTTCAATGCAATAAATATTAGTTACCTTTCTATGTTTCATCTAAACTCCGTTGTATCTAGATGTATTTGTAATTTTCAACTTTCTCAGATTCCATTAAGTAGATGTCAAAAAGAAAATACTCTTTGATTTGAAGTTGAAATTATTAAATTTCACCATCATTTTGTGACATTTGTTGAAGGTGTCAACTATAAGATGAAATAACTCCTCGTTGCTTTTAGGATCGTCCAAAGTTCATCCTTATCTAACAAAAGTTTGGTTTCATAGTGCATTTAAACTTTTTTGACCCCTGTTATTAAGGAGGAGTGAGTTCATCTGTTCTCTAATTCTTATGACTGTCTCTTCCTTGTTTGTAAGAAATATGATACAGCAGAAATAGAGTCATATTTGAGGTGAAGGAAACTCTTATAGATGAGTTTGTGCAGAAGTTATTTTATATGTACGATTCATTTCAATCATTGCTAGTTGATAGGAACAAACGTACATCTCAACGTTTAGTTTCTTAGTTCCTTTCTTTAATAAGTTTTTTAAGCTTAACGTTGACGGAAGTTCATTGGACAATCCCAGAAACACAGATTATGGTGGGCTACTGCATAATGAGAATGACTACTAATTGATGGAGTTTACTGGTTTGGTGAATGTGGCCACCAACTTGGTGGTGAAACTCTTTGCACTAAGGCAAAGTTTACATGTTACCTGAGACAAAGACTATAAGTTGTTTGTTTGTGAATCAGACTTCATGAATGTTTTGTACTTAATGACAAAGTAGAATTCTCATTTTTATTCTCATTTTATCATCATCAGTGATATTCAAAAGTTATTATACAAAGAAATTAAAAAATTCATTCGTTGCATTATCTCCATAACGATAATAATTATACTGACCACATTGTTAAACTTGGTACATCCTAAGTAAAGTTCATTTCTATATTTGGAACTCACTTCTTTTAAACTTATTATCTTTGTTGCTAGCTGAGTATATGAAAGTTTTATTTATTCATGATTAGTTGTGTTTATTGTTTTCTAATCTACCGAAAAAAATTTCATAAATTTAAATCTCGTAACAAATGATGAAAAATATAATAAGCAAAGGAAATTAAGTAGCTGCTACAAAAATAATAAGGGCATGCCCCTCGTACGAATTAGAAAGGAAAAAGGATAGGAAATTGAATATGCACCCTGATTTTATTTTCAAAAGAGAAAAAAAATTGAATGTACACATCAAAGCGAATATATCACATTGTTGGCGATGAGATGAAGTGTAAAATGGTTATTTAGTTTTGCCTTATCTAAAACTCCTATCCACCTTTGACTTCTTTTCTTTCTAATAAAGCTATAATACTGACCTCAGGACGAACGGAGATTAGTCTTTCGAGAATAACTTGTGGTCT
This sequence comes from Ormosia semicastrata, assembly GCA_029884595.1. Classification (NCBI taxonomy): domain Eukaryota; kingdom Viridiplantae; phylum Streptophyta; class Magnoliopsida; order Fabales; family Fabaceae; genus Ormosia; species Ormosia semicastrata. The sequence continues at coordinate 5,110,998 of JAQQTO010000046.1, read as the reverse complement.
AAAAAAAAGATATTTTTGAGTGAGTATAAATATAACACATCATATTTAGATACACTCATAAAAAATTGAAAAGAGATGATGTGATGAGTGATGAGTGATGAGTGAGTTTAATGGGACCAAATCATCATCTCTCTCTAACTTTTTATAAGTGTGCTTAAATATAATGTGTTACATTTATACTCACCTAAAAATATCTCCTAAAAAAATACTTACCTCTACAAGTAATTATTAAAAAAAGCTGAGAAAGTGGCCAAAAGGCATATCACCATCTATTATTATTATTCAACATTTTAATTTGCAGGGTAAAGCAGGCTTACAAATCTTGTTTTTGGGTCTAGAAAATTGGTATTGTTTCTCTCCTAGTATAATTTTGATAGCAAAAAGGAAACCTTTTGACGTATGAAGCACATATATGGACATGTACAAAGGATATAATACACATATAAATATAAAGATATATTAAATTTAAAAATTATAAAATATAGACATGACGCATATATATATATATTGTGCTAAATCGAGTTTAGAGAGTACTTTAGATAGGCACGTAACGGTGATTTCTCCTTTGAGCAGCAGCTGAGTGTGTAGCACAGGGGGGTTGGTACCTGTAAAGGGATTCCAACGCTCAAGTCAGTCAGTGCACAAGAAGGTTTTAGAGATTGGATTAAAAGTTACCTTCTTAAGATGACTCAACCATGTATTTATAGAGCATATACTGAATCCTAATAGGATCCTTACTGAATGCAGGTAATTTAGGATTAGTATCCTGATGAGGATCGTCTTTCCATTATTATAGGATACGTCCCTGTAAATCTGGGATTAAGATATGAAAAGTATATAACCATCAACGATATCTATAAATCCTATATTATCGTAAGTTGATGATTGACAGTTACGGATATTTAGAGATTCATCCTCTGCGTGAATCTATCAGTTACGATGTCATATACTAACACCGCTCAAGGGCCGTAATCCGTGGTCCGGAATACGTCACGAGTTTTTCTCTACGCCAGCTAGGAGGAGTCCGATAGTGTGCATGCCGGGTTGATCCCATGAAGCGGGATCCCAGATCACGGTCCAGAACAGTTGCCCCCAGCTTGGCTCTTGGATGAGACGGACCAGAGTCAAATTTAGAACGGATCAACCATCACATGGCTAATATGGTAATTCGACAGATAGGCGTTAGACCCCGGGTTATTACCGACGCCATCGTTCTATTCAGTTATGAGCAAAGATCACTGCCCCCAAGTATGAGTACTAGGGATTCCTGGAGACATATTCAACGTAAATCCCGATCGTGATCTCTGGTGGTAACAGTCTGCGATTCTCTAGGAAACTAATGCTTGGACTTTATTGGGAAGTAGTGATTCTTTAAAGAAAACGTCAGTTTCATACGGATTTTCTCAACTGCTCCCTATTTTTGTGACCAATCAGAGATCAGAAGCATTTATTTTGGCTGACTTCATGGTATCAGGTCACCCTTTACGGGACCAATCAGAATCCCTCATGCATGCTATAAGTAGAGAATACTTCTCCTTGAGCTTGCTTTCCCTTCTTTTTCATTCTCGAATAGAGATGATTTCTTCCAGGAGAATGAGTGTAGTTCTTTCTTCATTTCCCATTTTTGTGAAGAGAGCTTCATCATCTGCAGAGATTATACTTTTATTTTTTCTAAAGTTCTTGAAGAGGTTTGATCTTCCCCGAGCGTTTTTTCCTTTCGACAGGGGCCTTTCTTTCTTGGCGTAAAACTGGGTTGCTATGCATTTAGAGAGGCAGAAGCCTTTCTTTCCTGGCGTACACAGCGGTGTCTAATCCAACTTGTTGCCAGGATGAGACAATGCCTTCGTCTACTATTGCATGGGAACCCGACGGAGCACACCGTTCCTCTTTTCATCTTCTTGGCGGGCTATTTGAAAGCACCTGGCCGGTCTTCTTCTTAGTAATGGCTGGATATACAAGGATGCCGGGTCAAAGGAAGTGAGGACCCCCTTGGAGTAACCTAGGGTGGTCTTCTTTCTTTGACTTGCTTTTAAGGAAGCAACGGGTATCCACTTCTGCCGTTATCCGTCGAGAAGGTGGGAGAAGAACGAGTGAGCGGAGGATTTCTACTCCGAAGTGGCTTCATTCTGTTCCGGGGTGGGAAGGCCGCTGTAGCTGCTCCGTAACTTGAGGCAACTTGGAATGGTTGATGCCGGCGGAGGATTCTTCAGCTAGAGAGGTTGTACCCCTTCCAACAAGCGAAAGAAGATTCCGGTCTTTAGTTGCATTGTAGAGAAGCAGTGTAAGGAACTTTGGTATTTTCTCCGGGATTATGATCCCGGTTTGCTAATGTTCTTCAAAGCTAATCCACTTTTTCAAGAGACCGAGGTTTAGAGATGTGGACGGGGTATGATTCAGGCAGCCGGAGATGTTTGTCCCCTTTCCCAGGATATCTTTATACATTTCATGTCTCAATATTTTCTTTTTCCTCTTTTTCGGATGTATGACGATGTATGGAATGAAGATGATTCAATAAGCTTTACATTCTTTGTACTTGTTCTGGACTTTCATTATATATATTTTTCCCACCGAGGTAACGCTGCCGGGATGAGTCTAACCTTTATCTCGGTATAACCCCGTAAAGACATTGCCAGAATAGGTCCAATGCCAGCCCGACATAATCGCCACAACAATTGCACCTCGGCGTTAGCACGTAGTCCATGATGTTAACAATGAGTTGAACTGGAATCCGCGGTACAGACCCGGGTTCTCATTTAACATTCGTACGACGCTTTGAATTACTGTGTAATCGTCCTTTTAACTGCTATTACAGCTGTGTGGGTCACATGTTACGATTTCATCAGAAGGACGTGCTTAGAGCTCCGCGAGCCATGATGAGCACCTTTTGAACTTGCGTCGGAGAGGACAGAAATGTCCCTTAGCCGTTTAAACCTTTATAAATAAGAGTCAAAGGTTCGTCTTTCCCATTTTGCTGAAAAGACCGTGCGACAAAAGCTTTGGCTTCTTTTGGGTGCTTTCTAACCACTCGCGGCTTCTCCATTGTTATGGCACAACTTCTCCACTGTTCAAATATTCTACCTTTACATAGTAAGTAGCTTTCTCTTAACCTTCTCATTATTTGCGCGTTCAGTATGTTAATAACTTTTTAAAGAGTAGAATAGTTTCGTATTTCTGGTTTTGATTTCCTTCAGATAGAGCTTAGTGATTTAGGTAGATTTTGTCACCTCCCTGAAACACCATCTTCGCCGCGCCATGCACGGCAGAGGAGTTCCCCTGAATGCTTTATTTCTAGTGGGACAGGAGGCCGGTAGGGGAGGTTTGGATTATTTCGCTCTCCTTGTGTCTGAATCCATGAGACTATTGATTCTGACAGTTGCTTACCGACTTCTTTGGATGTTCTCAGGATTTTCATGGCCAAAGAAAAAAAGACTAGGGTCCAGCCCCCACTTCACGACATCCGTGACCCAGCAGAGGACGAGCTGATTTGAATTCGGCGGGATCCCGGGCTGGTATGCCCCTGGGTGATGGACGACGTATGGGATCGTCAGTCCAAGTTCTCGAGCGAAGCTGTACTCCGAGAATCCTTATTTGCCTTGGAGTTGACCTTGAACAAAGCTCGGGACGACGAATTCGAAGTTGTCTGTCCAAATTGGAGTGAGAGAGTGTGCTCCTATCGAGAAGCTGGTTCACATTTTATGTTCCTGTATGAGCCACTTTTCCTTAAGTTGGGCTTAGGATGCCGTTTTTTGACTTCCAAATGGCCGTCCTCCGTACTCTCCATGTGGCCCCTTTTCGCAGATCCATCCTAACGGTTAGGGCTACATCATCTCGTTTGAGAGGTTTTGCCGGTTAATGAGCCTTAAGTGCTCAGTGAATAACTTTTTTTTTATACAAGAATAAACACCCAGGGGATGATAAAGTAAACAAGTTAGCTTGTCATCCGGTCACGGCTTGGTCGTAAGTCCTTTGATGTTTTCGAAGAAAACTTCAAAGGGTTTAAGACTGCGTTCTTCAAGGTGAAAGCCCAGGAGGGATGTCAACCATTCTTCCTCAAACCGGACGGGGAGCCAGAATTTCCGCTTTACTGGATGCAAAGCTACTGGGATGTGCCCATCGACTTGATTGAAAAAGAGGAGGAAGATCTCGACCCCAAGGAGCTTAGGACTGCCAGATTCATAACCCGATATGTTGAGAAGCATGGGAAAATCAATATTAGAGATGTTCTTTGTATCCCTGGTGATGATCTTCTTTACGCTTTATTAGGTAGGAATTAAGGCATTTTTACCCGTAGTATCCCTAGGTGTTTGCTTTGTTTTCATGTATCAATATTTCGTGATGTGCTGACTGTACTTGTTTCTATTTTTTTTTCAGTTAGCAACATGACTTCTGGGTCTTCCATGGTTACCCTGCATTCTTCAAGGAACCGGAGGAAGGGGAAGAAGACCACGGCTTCTTCCTCTGCAGCCGTTCCGGCCTCCTCCGACCAGGGTGTTGTCATCGGAGAACAAGATTAGCCGGGATCTCCTACCCACAATTTTAAAGGAAGAAAAAGGCAGGCTGTCGAAGGGCCTTCTGAGCACGATGGAAGGTCATCGGAGGGCGGCGAAAGGGAAAGGATGGACTTCTTGCTAATCATCACGGGGCACTCTGATCCCGGCCCCTTCATATCTGGGCGATTTTTGAGTGGCAAGGTGATGCAGCATATTGCCGAGCAAGGTCTGGCCCAAATCGTAGCTGCATTTCAGAGGCAAGCTCTCCGGGCGGGGGCCAAGATCCGTGTCATCGAGGAGACTATCGAGAATGCTGATCTACAGGCGTCGGAAGAGCTGAAGACTTTGAAGAAAGAAAAGGAGGAAATTGGCCAGAAACTGACCACGTCCTTGAAAACAAACGAAGATACTAGGGCAAGGGTCACCGAACTGGAAAAGAGGGTCATCGAACTGGAAAAAAGCATTGGCAGACTCTGAGGCTGCCAGGAATACGGAGAAGCTTGAGGCCGACAAAATCATTGGCGCACTGAAGGCCGAGGTGACTGAGCTCGAAAAGGAAGTGGAGGAGCTGGACGAGGTAGCTGGAAAGGTCAGGGGAGAGTAGTTCCAGAATGCCGTGGTGCAAATCCAGCATTTCAATCTCGGGGTCACCCTTACCTTGGAGGGTGACCCCGGATAAAATCTTTCATGAAGGCCAACTGGTAGCTACAGTGGAGTTAGCCGCGAATGTTCCTGGTGGCAACCTGGAGGTTATTCAGATCCCAGAAGGAGAAGAAGCCAACGTTTAAGCTTTTCTTACTTTTTTCATTTCCTGTTTTCTGCCCCCTGTGTGGGGTTTTGTTACTTGTATGGATAATTACCCCGTGATTGAGGTTTTATAATTAATTATTTTGTTTAACCATTCATTCTTGTTTTTCATGGTCCGACTTGGGTCCAATGCCCATTTTTATAGTCATTTTAATGGACTTAGAAAATTGTTTATCGTAGAAAACCATGGTCCGGGATCCTTCACTCATACCGTTGAGCGAGTGGCATTCCACTTGACTTAGGTAGGAATAATGCCTTGGTTTGTAATCTAACGCTTATAATAATCAAACGACATGAAATTTTAGACTTAGGCAAAGTAAAACCTTAATCCATATTCCAGTGCTTGCTATAGGAAGCGTTTGGAATTACAGATATAGGTAAGAGTAACGCCCTGACTTAGGGTATTTTACGCGAAAACCCTTTTACCTAAGGCATCAACATTATTTAACCTTGCCCGGGGTAGGTGTCTTAATAATCATATAGATTTTGGGACCCCTTCTTGGCTTAGGTATAAAGAAGGAGTGTGTACATATGATCCGTTCTGCCTCCTATCGGTTTGATATTTCAGTAGTTAGAGCAGTGCGTTGGACCAAACTTGGTACCTGAATAACTATTTTATTGATGATATTGGGAGGACGAGAGTCCGTACAGAGCATATTTATTCAAAACAAGGATGGATCAAACATAGTTCTACTAGAGGGCTAAGCCGCTAGGGGCATTTAGCTATAGTATTTTCTTAGTTTATCCGCATTCCAATAATTCTTGACTGGGGTTCTAGATAACGTTTCCAGGGTGTAAGCTCCCTTACCCATACTGGTGACGACACGGTAGGGGCCTTCCCAGTTGGGGGCTAATTTCCCTTGGGAGGCATTTTCCCTCCTATGTCGGCTCTCCTGTGCTCTATCTTGACCTCCTCGAAACCTCTCAAAAGTTCTTGGACCTTGCTCAAGTATTTATGTAGGAGGGGTTCTTTAGCTTGATAGTCACCTCAGATTTGGGAGGTTACTAGCTTAGAATCACTGCAAAGTGTGATACGCGTTGCCTCCATATCTTTTGCCATTAGCAAGCCGGCGATGCAGGTCTCATACTCGGCCTGATTGTTTGAGGTTGGGAACTCAAACTTTAGGGAGTGCTTCAAAGTCAAACCCTCCGAATTTTCCAGAATCACTCCGGCCTCGCTTCCTTTGGGGTTCGATGATCTGTTGGCAAAAATGGTCCAAAAGGCTTTCTTAGGGTCGCCGTTGTCTATTGTGAGTTCCGCTAGGAAGTCGGACAACGCTTGGGTTTTTATTGCAAGTCGTGGTTCATATGTGATTCCAAACTCTGAGAGTTCAATCGACTATGCAATCATTCGCCCGGCCAGATTTGGTTTGTGTAGCACCTGTCGGATAGGTTGGTATGTTCTTACCACCACTGGGTGACATCGGAAGTATTGTCGAAGTCTTCTTGTGGTGATAATGAGCGCAAAGGCAACTTTCTCAACCTTTTGGTATCGAAGCTCGGGGCCCTGAAGGACCTTGCTTACGAAGTAGACAGGCTTCTGTCCTTCGTCGGTTTCCCAAATCAAGACTGAGCTTACGGCCTCGTCGTGGAGGGATAAGTACAAGTAGAGTGTCTCCCCGGTGTCCGACCTCGTCAAGATAGGAGGGGAGGACAAGAGGTTTTTTAATGATGTGAAGGCGTCCTCGCACTCTTGGGTCCATGAAAAACTTTTTCCCTTCTTGAGCAATTTGAACAGGGGGAGAGACTTGTGAGCGGCTTTAGCTAAGAATCTTGTGAGGGCCGCTATGCGCCCCGTAAACTGTTGTACTTCTTTAACGTTCCGGGGACTTCTCATGTTGAGGACGGCCTGACATTTATCCGGATTAGCTTCGATTCCTCTATGAGTTAGCATGAACCCCAAAAATTTACCAGTCTGGACCCCGAAAGTGCATTTCTCCGGGTTCAACCTCATGTTATACTTTCGGAGTTGTGCAATTACTTCCTCGAGGTCCGCCGTGTGCGATCCACTATGTGGGGTCTTTACTATCATGTCATCTATATAGACTTCTAGCTTATTTCTCACTTGGTTTTCAAAAACCTTGTTCATCATCCTCTGGTAGATGGCTCCTGCATTCTTTAGGCCAAAAGGCATGACCTTGTAGCAGTAGCTCGCTCTGTCGGTAATGAAAGCGGTTTTATCCTCATCCCCAGCGTACATGGGAATCTGGTTGTACCCGGAATATGCATCCATGAACGAGAGCCATCTAAACCCTGAGGAGCCATCCACTAATTTGTCCACATTGGGGAGTGGGTATGAGTCCTTGGGACAGGCTTTATTTAGGTCGGTATAGTCTATGCACATCCTCTATTTTTCGTTGGACTTTTTTACCAGAACCACGTTGGAAAGCCATGTGGTATAGGAAATTTCTCTGATGAAGTTGCCATTTAGTAGCTCTTTAACTTAGTCTTCAATGACTTGCTGCCTCTCGGGTCTGACCTTCCTCTTCTTTTGTGCGACCGGCCTGGTACCTTTTTTAATTGACAACCGGTGGCAAATAAAGCTAGGGTCGAGTCCGGGTATGTCGGAGGAAGTCCAGGCGAAAAGGTCCTTGTTTCTCAACAAGAGTTCCAAGAGTTGTTGTTTTTCTTTTTCACCCAGACGAGCTCTGATCTTTGTGACCTATTCTGGGTTAATCCCGAGCTGAAGAGATTCCAGTTCGCCTTCAGGATGGGGTCGAGTACCCCGGATCTCTTCTCTGACGTCTAGCTCGGTCATTAAAATATTAACCTGGTCGACAACCGTGGTGGAGATGGCGAGGCTCGACCTCTGGGGCACTTTCCAAATCTTCAAGCTCTCATTATAGCATTTTCTGACTGCAACTTGGTCGCCTTTTACAGTGATGACGTCATTGTTCTTATTGAGGAACTTCATCACGAGGTGGGTGGTGGATACCACCGCTCCAAGGGCGTTGAGAGAAGGACGACCCAGGATAATGTTATAAGCCGAGGGGCAGTCCATAACCAGGAACTTTACCTTGACAGTCCTGAAGAGTGTAGATGACCCGAGGGTCAAGTGGGTTTCGTAATATCCGACCGGGGTGATCTTCTCACCAGTGAAACCCTTCAATTCTCCTACGTGAGGAGTCAAGTCAGATTGCGGGAGCTCCAACTTCTGATAGAGATCTAGGAATATAATGTCGGTAGAGCTCCCTTAATCAATGAAAATTCGGCGGACCTCAGCATTGGAAATTACCCCAGAGATGACGAGAGGGTCGTCGTGATCCGGGATTATTCCACCGTAGTCTTCGTTTGAGAAGGTGATGAGAGGCGCTTTTCTATTCTCCGCTTGTGTTCTTAGTTCTGAGTGGACCACACTAAAAACTGTCATTCTAAGGGCTTTCTTTCGAGCTCCATTGGAAGACCCCCCTCCGGCAACTTTCGAGCTCCATTGAAAGACCCCCATTCGGCAAAGCCACCGGCAATGGTATGGATTGTCCTGTTGGGCTCGACGTAGTGGTCGTCATTATCAACGGGGAGGGGGGTATTCCTGGCCCGACCCTGTCGATCGCTGTTATCTCGTCGAGGCGGAGTCTGGGATCTTCTCCTAGGGCTTCTTGTCCTTCTTCTGCACGGAGGGGACGGACTTCGACATGTGGTACGTCTGCTGTCTCTGCGTCTATTGTCCCCTTCGTTGTTTTGTACACGAAGGATATACTGTTGCAGGTGTCCGGCCTTGATTAAAAATTCAATGACATCGCGCAACTGATAGCAATCTTCTGTATCGTGGCCATAGGCCTTATGCCATGTGCAATGTTTGGAGTGATCCTTCTGCTTGTGTTTCTTGATAGGGGCGGTCTCCAGACATTCTGAAACTCCGTGTTCATCACTCCTCTCAAGATTGTTTCTCGAGGTGTGTTCAAAGGAGTGTAGTCAGAATAGTTTCTCCGTGGTGGGCTACCCTTTGGGGGTCGCGACCTTGAGGAATTTTGGTTGGGCTTTTGGTGAGAGGGCTCGCCTTTGTCCCACCTCCTGTGGTCTTCTGTTGCCTCCTCCAAGTAGACGTACTTCTCGGATTGTTTCTGGAAGTCGATCAAATTGTCTGGTTTCTTTTTTGCCAGGGACTTGAAGAATCCGGAGCCTATCCGGAGACCGCTTTTTGCATAATGCAAGGCTATTCTGTTTTCAAAATTTTCTACATTGGTGCAGGCAGCCATAAAGCGCCTAACGTAATCCCGAAAACTCTCGTCCTTTCCCTGGCGGATCTTACCCAAAGATTCGATGGATTTGGGTTATTCCTTACTCGTGGTGTATTGCAGTAGAAAACGCTGTTTAAGGTCCGACCAATCCACGATGGTCCCCCGTGGTTGATTGGTAAACCATTTGAGGGCTCCCTTTTTGAGGGAGAGAGGGAAAGCTTGGCACAACAATTCCATTGATCCGCCATAGAAACATAGGGACTGCTCGTAGGCATTTATGTGCTCCTGGGGGTCCGTGATTCTGTCGTAAATTTCCAGGTTTGGAGGAAACTTGAAATTTCTCGGAACCCGGAACTCCATGAGTTGATCGGAGAAAGGTTGTTCCATAGTTCTGTGATTCCGGTTATTGTCCCCAATATTGGGAATTCCCTCATCGTCGTGAGCCCTCTTTTTATTATTTTCCACGTCGGTCCATCTATCACGGCGGCGCGGCTTTGGTTGGTTTTCATGCATGGCGCGCTGCATGTCTTCCAGCCTCCTGAATTGGTCATTAAGCAAATCCATATGTTGTTGCAACATATCTTGAAATTGGCGTTGGGAACCTCGAGATTGATGTGTGCGTTCTGAGCGGGAAGCACGATCATCGAACTCGTTGTTCGGGATTCCTAAGTGTTGGTGTACCGGGATCCTGCGCTCTTGAAGGCTCTGGTCACCTCTTTGGGCTGGGAATTTAAGTCTTTCCTTGATAGAAATCCTGCGTGATAGGTTAGGGGACTCCTCAGAAAAGGAGGTAGAGTGCCCATCACGTCGCCTTCCTGATCCGGGTGCCTGATTTCTCACAGCGGAGGTTTGAGCCATAAGTGGAGGCAGTGGTGGTGGTGGACGTTGCATGTCAAGGTCCTGTCTCTGGTTGACAGAGGTTTGTGCAGCGCCTCTTCTCGAGTTTTGCCTCTTGTTCACCATGAGTGGGTGGGATTAGAATTTTATGGTTCCCCACAGTCAACGCTAATGTTCTGAATCGGGTTCAAAGAGTACTTGGGATAGGCACGTAACGGTGATTTCTCCTTTAAGCAGCAGCTGAGCATGTAGCACAGGGGGTGAGTACCTGCAAAGGGACTCCAACGCTCAAGTCAGGAAGTGCATAAGAAGGTTTTAGAGATTGAGTTAAAAGTTACCTTCTTAAAATGACTCAATCATGTATTTATAGAGCGTATACTGAATCCTAATAGGATCCTTACTGAATGCAGGTAATTTAGGATTAGTATCCTGATGAGGATCGTCTTTCCATTATTATAGGATACGTCCCTATAAATCTGGGATTAAGATATGGAAAGTATCTAACCATCAAAGATATCTATAAATCCTATATTATCGTAAGTTGATGATTGACAGTTACGGATATTTAGGGATTCATCCTCTGCGTGAATCTATCAGTTACAATGTCATATACTAACACCGCTCAAGGGCCGTAATCCGTGGTCCGGAATATGTCACGAGTTTTTCTCTACGCCAGTTAGGAGGAGTTCGGTAGTGTGCATGCCGGGTTGATCCCATGGAACGGGATCCCGGATTACAGTTCAAAACATATATATATATATATATATATATATATATATATAAGACCGACGCATAGGCTCAACAAGATAGTAAAAACATACATTTGAAAATAGAAAGAAGAGATAGATCAGAAATTAGGATCAAAATACTTTATTGATAATTTCAAAATACTTACAGAGTACGTGATAAAATTACAAGTCTTGAACAAAAGCTGAATTCCAAAGGTTTACGAGGAAACAGAATACAAGAGTTTTGATACAAAGTGTTTATAGAAATTTTTCAAAATAAATTTTTTCGATGCCTTTCTCTGAAGGAGCTTCAGCTTATATAGAGAAAAGACTTCGAATATGCACACATCAGGAACCTTCACGGGAAGCTTCGTGCTGCGCTAGATGACAAGTGAGGAGCCTTCACGGGAAGCTTCATCCTTAGCTAGGTGACAAATGAGGAACCTTCACGGGAAGCTTCATGCTGAGGTAGATGACAAGTAAAGAATCTTCTCAGGAAGCTGCATGCTTGACAAGACAACAAACTAGGAAACTTCATAATTAGACAAATGAACTAAACGACAAATAAGGAGCCTTCGTAGGAATCTTGACGAATAGCTAGACGACGAATAATGAACCTTCATAGGAAATTTCCTGCTCAGCTAAGTAACAAATAAGTAACCTTGGTAGGGACTTTCTTAGGAATCTTAGGAAATTTCCTGCTTGGCTAAACAACAAATCAGGAAGCTTCATAATATGACAAATAAGGAACCTTCATGAAAAATTTCATAAATTACTGTGTGGGCCTTTACAAGTTGGAAAGGTCAACACCATAACAGTCATCTTCATTACTATTACCAAGAAGGTCGTTGTTTTCACTTCCTTCACTGGGAGGAGACGGACCAGAGGTGGACATGGTTGTCTTAATTTTGCTTAGCAATTCTTGTTCTGAGGACGAAGAGGCCAGTTTGAAGAAGCTTGTTCTTAAGTTCTTCAAATTGTGATGGCTTCTTATGATTCTTCTTGATCAAAGAAGGATTAGCAAGGAACCATTGATTAACCGCTTCAATACTTACTAATTTCATGTTGAACTGAGGCCACCATTTAACACTAAATTCTCTGGCGACCCATTCTGGATGAGGAATCGATACTTCGATAGAAATTATAATCCCAAACATTAATCCAAGCAATTCCAAAAGCAGATATAAAAATGTAAAAGTCGGAACCCCGAGGAAAATCAGTTTTTGAGTAAACAAATTATAAGAATCCTTAGCAAGTTGAGGAAGAATATCAACACAAGGACCAGGTGGTACACATCCAATCGGCAAACCATGAGGGAAATTTTTTTATCCCTTTTTGGAACCAAAAGAACCAAGAGTGAGAATATGGCACGAGGAGCATAAATCATACCAAGCTTGCTTGATAATCCCAAGTAAGTATAAGTGTGAGGATCAAATTTAATTGAAAATGATTTTGGAGTGTGAGGAGCTTGATTCCAATCTTTTGGACCTAAAACCTTAAGGATCTTTACTTTAGAAAAATCAATATAATCGGGGTTGGTATCACTATAATAATGATCTAAAGAGATTGATTCAATATCAATGAGGATGAGTTCATAAAAGTTCTGTTCTTTTTAAGTGACTCTTGAGGAACAAAATGAAAATCTGGAGGAAGCATGTTCTGAATGATTTCTCGAGGGTCGAGTGAGGAGAAAAGAATCCTGGTTCAAGGGTGATTATAGGTTCAAAAATATTTTTCTTAACGTATTTGCATTCTTCCGTGGTAGGAGAATTGGTGAGTAAGCGGTGAAGATTGTTTTGGTCTCTGAGGAGTTCTAGAAAGAGTACCAAGATAATGGTTTGTGAGTAAGATAGAGGTGTAAACCTATTGGGTGAGGGAGATGAAGGTCGTACAGACTGAATAGGATTAGGAACATGAACTAGGGTGGAAGACCCTTTTAAGGAGGTGGAAGACCCTTTTAAGGAGGTAGATGACCTTGTACTTATCTTAGTGTTCTTATCTGCAGAAATCTGCATGTACTTATCCAGAGTAATTTTCTTAGCCTTTGATTTTGATGAGGAGCTAGCGGCCATTGTAGCCCTGCAAAAACTCTCTGGTTAGGAAATCAGGAAGATAATTATCTTTTCCTTTAATATGTTGAATATCAAAATCAAAACAAGATAACAATGCTTGCCATCTAGCAAAAACCTGTTTTGAAACTAAGTTCTTAACATCCTTTTGAATAATTGAAGGAGCAGCTTTACAATCAGTTTTTAACAAAAATCTTTTATTAAATAAATCATCTTGAAATTTTGTGATACTTAGCACTATAGATAAAACTTCTTTCTTAACAATACTATAATTCTGTTGAGCCATTGCCAAACTCCAGAGTGATATCTGACGACTTGTTCTTTGGATGACTCAAGTAGTAACTGCTTTAACACTCCCTTATACCCCAAATCAGAGGCATCTGTTTCTACTATGAGAGAGGCTTGAGGATCCGGAAGTCCTAAACAATGAATATTTTTTACTAAATTCTTAACTTGTTGAACAAAGATTAGTCATTTGATTATCCCAAGGAGGCGGGTCTTTTCTTAGCCTTTTAAATAAAGGAGCACAAATTATTCGTATATTAGGAATAAAGTCTGCCACATAGTTAACACATCCTAAAAATCTTTGAAGAGTATTCTTATCTTTGAGTTCGTTAGAGAACTTATCTGCAAATTCTATGGATCTTTCTATGGGGACAATAGTACCTTGATTAATTTCGAATCCTAGAAATCTAGTCTTAGTTTGGAATAGTTTCATTTTCTTAGCAGAGATTACTAAACCATTTTCTTTAATAAGATTAAAGAAAGTTTCTAAATGATTAAAGTGTTGATCAATAGAGTTACTGAATACTAATACATCATCTAGATATACTATGGTGAACTTTGAGTAAGGATTCAAAATATTATTCATTATATTTTGAAATTCGAAGGGCATTTTTAATCCTTGAGGCATTACATTCCATTCATAATGTCCAAATGGTACTACAAAAGCAGTTTTGTACCTATCTTCTTCAGCTACTTCTATTTGATAGTATCCAGATTTCATATCAAATTTTGAGAATATATTAGCCTGATGAACTCTACTTACTAAATCTTTTTTATTAGGAATTGGATACCTTATCCATCTTAAAACCTTGTTTAAAGGTTTATAATTAATTACTAGTCTGGGGGCACCTCTTTCTATTTCTGAAGCGTTCATAACATAAAATCCTGCACAACTCCAAGGGGACTTACTTGGTCTAATTAAATCATTATCTAAATATTCTTGAATTTCTTTCTTACAATATTCTAAGTATTGTTGATTCATCTGAATAGGTCTTGCTTTAGTAGGGATATTAATTTCTTCAAATCCTTCTTCATATGGTAAAGTAACTGTATACCTTTTTCGTTCTTTAAAAGCATTAGGGAATTCACTACATACTTCTTGTTCAAATTTCTGTTGAACATTTTTTATCTTATCTTGAACGTGGGGTTTATTTATTTGTTCTTGAATTCTTTTATATTGAACTTCTCTCGCTTAACATGTTTATGTGCTTTGTTTTCCTTTCTATTAAGTTAATCTTAGAAATTAATGAATCTTGAACCATGTTTAATTCTTTAATTAAGGGTGGTTTTATAAACTCAAAACAAATTTCTTTTCCTAATGCATTAGTAACTAATCCTTTTTCGTTTACTGAGAAGGGGTATAGTAAGGATAAGAAGGGAGTACCTAGAATTATTTGCTCAGAAATATTTTTTACTAATAAAAATGAGGTTTTATAACAAATTTTATTTTTACAAATCTTAGCATTATTTAGTTTATATTTAATTTGTATTTTATTTCCAGAAGCACTGCTTAACGATTCTGTGGTCTTATCGTAATACTTAGTTGGAATTAATCCTTCTTGAACACAATTCATATCAGCTCCTGAGTCTATTAAGGCTATAAAATTAAATCGTTCATCCTTTATTACTAACTCTATCAGACAATGCCATTTATGAACAATTACTTGACTTAATAAATGAATATAAGGATCTTTTTCTGGGTCTTGACTGGTACTTGTATCTTGATTTTGTACTATTATTTGTGCTTGTAAATTTAGCATTTTGAATTCTAAATCAAGATCTTTTCTTTAAGTAATTTAACTTCATTCTTTAAATTTTTTATTTCTTCTTTGTAAATCTTTTAGGGTAACTTCATTTCTTTGAGGTTTCTTAAATCTTTTAATACTTCTTTCATATCTATCTTTTGCACTTCTTCTTTTTTTCTTATCCTCGTATTCTAGAAATTCTTTTATTTGTCTTTGAATGAACTCTTGCTTAACAGATGATTCTTCCATGTTTTCTATTATGCTTAATAATGATGATGCTTGATCTCTAGTAATTACATTAATAGTTTTTAAGCACGATGAACAATCACATAATTACGGTCCTAAGCTCAATACATTCTTTCTCACTATCGCTTTCTAATTCGATGAAGATGAGTCTTTTAATTGATTAACCATTTCTTCTTCGAATCGTATTCTTCTTCAAGATTGATTCATTAATTAATATATTTATTAAAGATTTCTTTAATTCTTCATCAATTTTTAGATTATTAATTTTTTGTTTTACTTTACAGTCTTTCTTATAATGTCCTACTCGACCACATTTATAACATACTATTTCGTTTTTAGACTTAGGTGATCTATACTTATCTTTCTTTGATGTTCTAGGTTTTGATGAGCTTGCTTCTTCTCTATATTGCTTTTTATAGTAGCGCCTAGATTTTCTTGATTTATGAGGAACATACTTTTGAACTTTCTTTTGTCTGCTTGGAGCTTTGACTCATTCTATTCCCCACTGGGAACAAAATGATCCTAATTCTTTTCTAGTGGTTTTTGCTTCATTCTTAAGCTTATGTTGAAGTTTAAGATCTAAACACACTTGCAATCCAGTTTCTATAATATAATTAGACAATTGACCAAACGTAAGTTGATCATAAGGAATTGTACCATCATTTTGATTCTGAATCATTACTTTAACTTTTTCTGCAAATAATTTAGGAAGACCAGCTATAAATCTTTCTTTCCAGTAATCAGCTGATGCATCACTTCTTAAATATAGCTTAGACAAAAACATATCCCTATACCATCTATAATCAGACATGGAGGGACAATATAGATTAACAATTTGGTCTCGCAATTCTTTCTTGAAATTTTAAGGGTTCTCCTATAAAATGCTTTGTTATTGTGTACAAAAGAGTTGTTCTGACATCTTCAAATACTTGTCCATTAGAATCAATTTTTGTTGAATTCATTATAAAATCTTTTTCTCCTTGGCTTAGCACATTATCCCACCATCCTTTAAGCTGGCCTATAAATCCCATAACAATTAAGGAGGTCAAGTTCTATCAGTATTATTTTTCCCTTTAAAGGCTGTTGCGGCCATCGTCATTTGCTGAACAGTGTCTAAAATTTGTTGTTCACCTAATCCGTCTATATTCCATTCATTAATTGATTCACCAGAAAAGGCTACAGAATATTGAAAAGGTCTTTCTTCATACTGAACATCAGGATATGTGGGTCTTGGGTAATAATTTCTAGTTTTTGAGACAGGCATATCTTTCCTTAACTTATTAACTTGAAGATTTAAAAGTTCATTTTTCAATTCTTCAATTTTTTGTAAAGTATGTATCTTGGGTGTAGAACTCGTTCCTATGGTTAACTGTTCTAATTTTTTCTTAATTTCTTCAATAGAGTTGTCAGATTTTGAACCAAAGTGTATATTTTTTAAATCGATTACTGGGACATTAATTACCTTATAAATGGGTCTATTAGGATCTAAATTTTTATTAACATTTTGAGCTGATGTATATTCTTTAGGTTTTTCACTTATTTGATTATCTATCCTTTCTAATGTTTTAGATATAGTATGGAGCATTTGATTAGAGTAATTAAGTTGTTGATGAACTTTATTAAAATCGCCCTTATCTATAGGTAAATTATGAGCTCTTGAAGCTATTGCCTTAAAAGGGATGGCTTCAACTTCTAATCCTTCTTTTGTGGTTACCTTAATGGTTTCTAAGGGAGGAAATTCTGAAACTATTATCTTGTCTTTCTCTGTTTTCCACGAAGTTGATATTTTATTATTTACTAATATTTCTGGTATTCTTATAAAAGGATTTTGAATATTATTTTCTTTGCAATACTTTTCAAACCAGTCAAAGAAATATAAATTAATTTGTTGTTCCCTTAAATATGAGTAAAATTCTTCTCTAAACTTAGTAGTTTGTTTTTTACTAAAATTCTTAAAATATCAATCTCTTTTATCTTTATTATAAGGAGCTTCAAAATCATTACTTATCCATTTTTTATCTATTTCAAAGGGTTCTTCTTTAGTTAATACATTAATGACTTGGGATCTGGTGGGTGAATATTCGGTGATTCGATATATGAGTTTGTTGGTAAATTGGTTGAGGAACATTAGGTTCAAAGTTTACACCAGTTAGGTTTATATTAACAAATAGATCCATCTACCGAATGTCTTGAGGAAGTAGGAGCAGTTGAAGGGATGTTAATTATCGGATTTGTAGGAGTGTTTAGTCTAGAGTGAGAATTAGACCTAAGCATTCCTATTCTTATATTAGAACCATCTTGAACTATTGTTCTTATTCTAGTATTTCTTATCGGTTGAGGGGTATTACATCTGGAAACACCCAATCTTCAGAATCCTAGACAAGATTTCTTCATGAGATAATCTTTTAGGAGTTAGTATTGATGATTTCTTAAGATTTGCTTCCATAATTACAGTTTCATGCTTTGGGGATTGTCTTAGTGCTTTAAAGTTTTGATCTTCATAAGAAACTTTATAATGAACTCTATACATAACAGACATATGCTTAGTTCCTTCTTGAAAAATATTATCTAATATCTTAACATTTAATTCTAAAGCTTGCTTAGTCATATAATCATTTAATGGCATGGTATAATTAGGATAACAGTTAAAGAAAACAGGACCATCATGCAAATTAGATTCTAAAATAGCAGTAATTTGATCATGAAGTTTTCTTAACCTTTTATCTCTTAACAGAATTAACACAGGATTATCAATTCCTAACCTATGTTGCCCTTTGGCGGCTACTTGAATTAACCCAATATGTATAAACTGATAATTATCCTTAACATGTTGATCAATAATATTATCTTTTAGTAAACTTATCGATTTACAAGGTTTTTCTAGAATATGAGTAGCTTCGAACATATGGATCTAATCCTTAGGCTTGAATAAGGAAGTACTAGGTTTATAAATTTCTTTAGGAGGAATTGCCGTCGGTCCTGTCGTTACTGGTATCAGAGCCTCGTAAGAGGTTCTAAGTATCCGAAGCCTAAGGAAGGGAGAAGGACTTAGCGTTGGTCAGCCCTTGGTCGGTACGTTGGTCAGCCTGTGTTAGTGCCGGAGAAGGCAAGGTTAGGTGGTCCCGTACATGCAAGTGGTGGTCCCGGTAAGAGAATTCCTTCATTATGTCTAGGATATTCGAAACTTAAGCGAGCTCTCCTTCCGTAGCGGGAAGGCTTCTAGCATAGGTTCCTCACAGCTTTAAATCTGCATCCTCTAGATTAGAAGTAGATCAAGATCATGTTCAAGCAAATGAATTAGAAATTGCTAATATTAAAAACAACCTTCAAAATTGGGCAATTCCTTATGTTCCTCCTAAAGAAATTTATAAAACTAGTACTTCCTTATTCAAGCCTAAGGATCGATCCATATGTTCGAAGCTACTCATATTCTAGAAAAACCTTGTGAATCGATAAGTTTACTAAAAGATAATATTATTGATCAACATGTTAAGGATAATTATCGCTTTATACATATTGGGTTAATTCAAGTAGCCGCCAAAAGGCAACATAGGTTAGGAATTGATAATCCCGTGTTAATTTCATTAAGAGATAAAAGGTTAAGAAAACTTCATGATCAAATTATCTTGCTATTTTAGAATCTAATTTGCATGATGGTCCTGTTTTCTTTAACTCATTATCCTAATTATACCATGCCATTAAATGATTATATGACTAAGCAAGCTTTAGAATTAAATGTTAAGATATTAGATAATGTTTTTCAAGAAGGAACTAAGCATATGTCTGTTATGTATAGAGTTCATTATAAAGTTTCTTATGAAGATCAAAACTTTAAAGCACTAAGACAATCCCCAAAGCATGAAACTGTAATTATGGAAGCAAATCTTAAGAAATCATCAATACTAACTCCTAAAAGATTATCTCATGAAGAAATTTTGTCTAGGATTCCTGAAGATTGGGTGTTTCCAGATGTAATACCCCTCAACCGATAAGAAATACTAGAATAAGAATAATAGTTCAAGATGGTTCTAATATAAGAATAGGAATGCTTAGGTCTAATTCTCACTCTAGACTAAACACTCCTACAAATCTGATAATTAACATCCCTTCAACTGCTCCTACTTCCTCAAGACATTCAGTAGATGGATCTACTGTTAATATAAACCTAACTGTGTAAACTTTGAACCTAATGTTCCTCAACCAATTTACCAACAAACTCATATCGATCGAATCACCAATATTCACCCACCAGATCCCAAGTCATTAATGTATTAACTAAAGAAGAACCCTTTGAAATAGATAAAAAATGGATAAGTAATGATTTTGAAGCTCCTTATATAAAGATAAAAGAGATTGATATTTTAAGAATTTTAGTAAAAACAAACTACTAAGTTTAGAGAAGAATTTTACTCATATTTAAGGGAACAACAAATTAATTTATATTTCTTTGACTGGTTTGAAAAGTATTGCAAAGAAAATAATATTCAAAATCCTTTTATAAGAATACCAGAAATATTAGTAAATAATAAAATATCAACTTCGTGGAAAACAGAGAAAGACAAGATAATAGTTTCGCACTTCCTCCCTTAGAAACCATTAAGGTAACCACAAAAGAAGGATTAGAAGTTGAAGCCATCCCTTTTAAGGCAATAGCTTCAAGAGCTCATAATTTACCTATAGATAAGGGCAATTTTCATAAAGTTCATCAACAACTTAATTACTCTAATCAAATGCTCCATACTATATCTAAAACATTAGAAAGGATAGATAATCAAATAAGTGAAAAACCTAAAGAATATACATCAGCTCAAAATGTTAATAAAAATTTAGATCCTAATAGACCCATTTATAAGGTAATTAATGTCCCAGAATCAGATTTAAAAAATATACACTTTGGTTCAAAATCTGACAACTCTATTGAAGAAATTAAGAAAAAATTAGAACAGTTAACCATAGGAACGAGTTCTACACCCAAGATACATACTTTACAAAAAATTGAAGAATTGAAAAATGAACTTTTAAATCTTCAAGTTAATAAGTTAAGGAAAGATATGCTGTCTCAAAAACTAGAAATTATTACCCAAGACCCACATATCCCGATGTTCGGATGAAGAAAGACCTTTTCAATATTCTCGTAGCCTTTTCTCGGTGAATCAATTAATGAATGGAATATAGACGGATTAGGTGAACAACAAATTTTAGACACTGCTCAACAAATGACGATGGCCGCAATGACTTTTAAAGGGAAAAAATAATACCGATAGAACTTCACCTCCTTAATTGTTATGGGATTTACAGGTGCCACTTAAAGGATGGTGGGATAATGTGCTAAGCCAAGGAGAAAAGATTTTATAATGAATTCAACAAAAATTGATTCTAATGGACAAGTATTTGAAGATGTCAGAACAACTCTTTTGTACACAATAACAAAGCATTTTATAGGAGAACCCTTAAAATTTCAAAGAAAGAATTGCAGACCAAATTGTTAATCTATATTGTCCCTCCATGTCTGATTATAGATGGTATAGGGATATGTTTTTGTCTAAGCTATATTTAAGAAGTGATGCATCAGCGATTACTGGAAAGAAAGATTTATAGTCGGTCTTCCTAAATTATTTGCGTAAAAAAGTTAAAGTAATGATTCAATCAAAATGATGGTACAATTCCTTATGATCAACTTACGTTTGGTCAATTGTCTAATTATATTATAGAAACTGGATTGCAAGTGTGTTTAGATCTTAAACTTCAACATAAGCTTAAGAATGAAGCAAAAACCACTAGAAAAGAATTAGGATCATTTTGTTCCCAGTGGGGAATAGAATGAGTCAAAGCTCCAAGCAGACAAAAGAAAGTTCAAAAGTATGTTCCTCATAAATCAAGAAAATCTAGGCGCTACTATAAAAAGCAATATAGAGAAGAAGCAAGCTCATCAAAACCTAGAACATCAAAGAAAGATAAGTATAGATCACCTAAGTCTAAAAACGAAATAGTATGTTATAAATGTGGTCGAGTAGGACATTATAAGAAAGACTGTAAAGTAAAACAAAAAATTAATAATCTAAAAATTGATGAAGAATTAAAGAAATCTTTAATAAATATATTAATTAATGAATCAATCTTCCAAGAAGAATACGATTCAAGAAGAAATGGTTAATCAATTAAAAGACTCATCTTCATCCGAATTAGAAAGCGATAGTGAGAAAGAATGTACGTGCTTAGGACCGAGATTATGTGATTGTTCATCGTGCTTAAAAACTATTAATGTAATTACTAGAGATCAAGCATCATCATTATTAAGCATAATAGAAAACATGGAAGAATCATCTCATTAAGCAAGAGTTCATTCAAAGAAATAAAAGAATTTCTAGAATACGAGGATAAGAAAAAGAAGAAGTGCAAAAGATAGATATGAAAGAAGTATTAGAAAGATTTAAGAAACCTCAAAGAAATGAAGTTACCCTAAAAGATTTACAAAGAAGAAATAAAAAATTTAAAGAATGAAGTTAAATTACTTAAAGAAAAATATACTTGATTTAGAATTCAAAATGCTAAATTTACAAGCACAAATAATAGTACAAAATCAAGATACAAGTACCACCAAGACCCGAAAAAGATCCTTATATTCATTTATTAAGTCAAGTAATTGTTCATAAATGGTATTGTCGATAGAGTTAGTAATAAAGGATGAACGATTTAATTTTATAGCCTTAATAGACTCGGAGCTGATATGAATTGTGTTCAAGAAGGATTAATTCCAACTAAGTATTACGATAAGACCACGTAATCGTTAAGCGTTAAGCTTCGAAATAAAATACAAATTAAATATAAACTAAATAATGCTAAGATTTGTAAAAATAAAATTTGTTATAAAACCTCATTTTTATTAGTAAAAAATATTTCTGAGCAAATAATTCTAGGTACTCCCTTCTTATCCTTACTATACCCCTTCTCAGTAAACGAAAAAGGATTAGTTACTAATGCATTAGGAAAAGAAATTTGTTTTGAGTTTATAAAACCACCCTTAATTAAAGAATTAAACATGGTTCAAGATTCATTAATTTCTAAGATTAACTTAATAGAAAGGAAAACAAAGCACATAAACATGTTAAGCAGAGAAGTTCAATATAAAAGAATTCAAGAACAAATAAATAAACCCCACGTTCAAGATAAGATAAAAAATGTTCAACAGAAATTTGAACAAGAAGTATGTAGTGAATTCCCTAATGCTTTTAAAGAACGAAAAAGGTATACAGTTACTTTACCATATGAAGAAGGATTTGAAGAAATTAATATCCCTACTAAAGCAAGACCTATTCAGATGAATCAACAATACTTAGAATATTGTAAGAAAGAAATTCAAGAATATTTAGATAATGATTTAATTAGACCAAGTAAGTCCCCTTGGAGTTGTGCAGGATTTTATGTTATGAACGCTTGTAAATAGAAAGAGGTGCCCCCGCTAGTAATTAATTATAAACCTTTAAACAAGGTTTTAAGATGGATAAGGTATCCAATTCCTAATAAAAAGATTTAGTAAGTAGAGTTCATCGTGCTAATATATTCTCAAAATTTGATATGAAATCTGGATACTATCAAATAGAAGTAGTTAAGAAGATAGGTACAAAACTGCTTTTGTAGTACCATTTGGACATTATGAA
Organism: Ormosia semicastrata; assembly: GCA_029884595.1. Taxonomy (NCBI): domain Eukaryota; kingdom Viridiplantae; phylum Streptophyta; class Magnoliopsida; order Fabales; family Fabaceae; genus Ormosia; species Ormosia semicastrata. Next base: position 5,087,955 of record JAQQTO010000046.1, on the reverse strand, counting down.
TGGAATGTAATGCCTCAAGGATTAAAAATGCCCTTCTAATTTCAAAATATAATGAATAATATTTTGAATCCTTACTCAAAGTTCACCATAGTATATCTAGATGATGTATTAGTATTCAAGAACTCTATTGATCAACACTTTAATCATTTAGAAACTTTCTTTAATCTTATTAAAGAAAATGGTTTAGTAATCTCTGCTAAGAAAATGAAACTATTCCAAACTAAGACTAGATTTCTAGGATTCGAAATTAATCAAGGTACTATTGTCCCCATAGAAAGATCCATAGAATTTGCAGATAAGTTCTCTAACGAACTCAAAGATAAGAATACTCTTCAAAGATTTTTAGGATGTGTTAACTATGTGGCAGACTTTATTCCTAATATACGAATAATTTGTGCTCCTTTATTTAAAAGGCTAAGAAAAGACCCGCCTCCTTGGGATAATCAAATGACTAATGCTGTTCAACAAGTTAAGAATTTAGTAAAAAATATTCATTGTTTAGGACTTCCGGATCCTCAAGCCTCTCTCATAGTAGAAACAGATGCCTCTGATTTGGGGTATGGGGGAGTGTTAAAGCAGTTACTACTTGAGTCATCCAAAGAACAAGTCGTCAGATATCACTCTGGAGTTTGGCAACCGGCTCAACAGAATTATAGTACTGTTAAGAAAGAAGTTTTATCTATAGTGCTAAGTATCACAAAATTTCAAGATGATTTATTTAATAAAAGATTTTTGTTAAAAACTGATTGTAAAGCTGCTCCTTCAATTATTCAAAAGGATGTTAAGAACTTGGTTTCAAAACAGATTTTTGTCAGATGGCAAGCATTGTTATCTTGTTTTGATATTGATATTCAATATATTAAAGGAAAAGATAATTATCTTCCTGATTTCCTAACCAGAGAGTTTTTGCAGGGCTACAATGGCCGCTAGCTCCTCATCAAAATCAAAGGCTAAGAAAATTACTCTAGATAAGTACATGCAGATTTCTGCAGATAAGAACACTGAGATAAGTACAAGGTCATCTACCTCCTTAAAAGGGTCTTCCACCCTAGTTCATGTTCCTAATCCTATTCAATCTCTACGACCTTCATCTCCTCACCCAATAGGTTTACACCTCTATCTTACTCACAAACCATTACTGGTACTCCTTCTAGAACTCCTCAGAGACCAAAACAATCTTCACCGCTACTCACCAATTCTCCTACCACAGAAGAATGCAAATACGTTAAGAAAAATATTTTTGAACCTATAATCACCCTTGAACCAGGATTCTTTTCTCCTCACTCGACCCCTCGAGAAATCATTCAAACATGCTTCCCCAGATTTTCATTTTGTTCCTCAAGAGTCACTTAAAAAGAACAGAACTTTTTATGAACTCATCCTCATTGATACTGAATCAATCTCTTTAGATCATTATTATAGTGATACCAACCCCGATTATATTGATTTTTCTAAATTAAAGATCCTTAAGGTTTTAGGTCCAAAAGATTGGAATCAAGCTCCTCTCACTCCAAAATCATTTTCAATTAAATTTGATCCTCAAACTTATACTTACTGGGATTATCAGCAAGCTTGGTACAGATTTATGCTCCTCGGGCCATATTCTCACTCTTGGTTCTTTTGGTTCCAAAAAGGGATAAAAACTTTCCCTCATGGTTTGCCGATTGGATGTGTACCACTTGGTCCTTGTGTTGATATTCTTCCTCAACTTGCTAAGGATTCTTATAATTTGTTTACTCAAAAACTGATTTTCCTCAGGGTTCCGACTTTTACATTTTTATGCTTTGCTTTTGGAATTGCTTGGATTAATGTTTGGGATTATAATTTCTATCAGAAGTATCAGATTCCTCATCCAGAATGGGTCGCCAGAGAATTTAGTGTTAAATGGTGGCCTCAGTTCAACATGAAATTAGTAAGTATTGAAGCGGTTAATCAATGGTTCCTTGCTAATCCTTCTTTGGTCAAGAAGAATCATAAGAAGCCATCACAATTTGAAGAACTTAAGAACAAGCTTCTTCAAGAACTGGCCTCTTCGTCCTCAGAACAAGAATTGCTAAGCAAAATTAAGACAACCATGTCCACCTCTGGTTCGTCTCCTCCCAAGTGAAGGAAGTGAAAACAACGACCTTCTTGGTAATAGTAATGAAGATGATCATTATGGTGTTGACCTTTCCAACTTGTAAAGGCCCACACAAGAATTTATGAAATTTTTCATGAAGGTTCCTTATTTGTCATATTATGAAGCTTCCGATTTGTTGTTTAGCCAAGCAGAAATTTCCTAAGATTCCTAAGAAAGTCCCCACCAAGGTTACTTATTTGTTACTTAGCTGAGCAGGAAATTTCCTATGAAGGTTCATTATTCGTCGTCTAGCTATTCGTCAAGATTCCTACGAAGGCTCCTTATTTGTCGTTTAGTTCATTTGTCTAATTATGAAGTTTCCTAGTTTGTTGTCTTGTCAAGCATGCAGCTTCCTGAGAAGATTCCTTACTTGTCATCTACCTCAGCATGAAGCTTCCCGTGAAGGTTCCTCATTTGTCACCTAGCTAAGGATGAAGCTTCCCGTGAAGGCTCCTCACTTGTCATCTAGCGCAGCACGAAGCTTCCCGTGAAGGTTCCTGATGTGTGCATATTCGAAGTCTTTTCTCTATATAAGCTGAAGCTCCTTCAGAGAAAGGCATCGAAAAAATTTAGTTTGAAAAATTTCTGTAAACACTTTGTATCAAAACTCTTGTATTCTGTTTCCTCTGTAAACCTTTGGAATTCAGCTTTTGTTCAAGACTTGTAATTTTGTATCACGTACTCTGTAAGTATTTTGAAATTATCAATAAAGTATTTTGATCCTAATTTCTGATCTATCTCTTCTTTCTATTTTCAAATGTATGTTTTTACTACTGTTGAGCCTATGCTCGTTTGGCCCTCTGTTGTTATCGCTATATATATATATATATATATATATATATATATATATATATATATATATATATATATATATATATATATATATATTTAAGTAAAAAAAATTATAATTTATTAATATTATTTTTATAAGTTTAAAAATTTATAATATTTTAATATATATTATATGTGCTAATATTTGTTATCTAATAAACTTTTCTTAAAAAAATATAGAGTATAATTTTTATTGATATATTCTAAAAAATCTCTTAAACTAATTTCTTCTAATAGAACTAACCATGCACAAGTACATGTGTATAAAAAAATTAACTAGAGAGAATATTGGTGTGAGATAAGTGTTGGTGACAACGAAGTAGATGATTTGATTTGAGTAAAGGTAGAAGGAGCAGATGAAAATAGTGGTATATGAAAAGATAAAACTTAAAAATTTAATAGTGATGTGTGAAAAGATAAAACTTAAAATATTAATATGTGAAAATAGTGGCTTGAGACGTTAGTTATGTGATTGAGTTTGGGTGGGTTATAGGCTCACTAATTAAACGTTAGTCATGGAAACTAATGTTTTTTTTTTTAATATTAACGAGTCATGTTCAAGTCGTATCCTAGACGTGTCCAAATATGTCCGAGACGTGTCTAAATTAAAAAAAATAATCTTTTTAATTTGATATATTCCAACAAGTAAGACACGTATGTCGTATAAGTGTCTTTATGTGTGTAATATAAATACATGTCTGACACGCAGATATGCCTCAAAAACGACATATCCATACTTCGTAGCTTTTGACAAATTTTTTGGTCAGGTCTTCCACTTGTTTTAACAGTAAAAACGAGAAAGTAAAAAACAATAATATTTCAATGCAATAAATATTAGTTATCTTTCTATGTTTCATCTAAACTCCGTTGTATCTAGATGTATTTGTAATTTTCAACTTTCTCAAATTCCATTAAGTGGATTTCAAAAAGAGAATACTATTTGATTTGAAGTTGAAATTATTAAATTTTGCTCATTTTGTGACATTTGTTGAATGTGTCAATTCTATGATGAAACAACTTTCCATTGTTTTTAAGATTGTCCAACGATCATCTCTGTCAAATAGAAGTTTGGTTTCATAGTACATTCGAACTTTTTTAGCCCCTATCATTAAGGAGGAGTGAGTTCATTAACTCCGTAATTCTTATGACTGTCTCTTCCTTGTGGCTTTGTGAAAAATATGATGCAATAAAAATAAAGTCATATTTGAAATGAGAGAAACCCTTATGGATGAACTCATGCAAAACTTATTTTATACGTATGATTCATTTCAATACTTACTAGTTGATAAGGACCGACATGCACTTCAACGTTTAATTTCTTAGTCCCTTTCTTTAACAAGTTCCTTAAACTTAACGTTGATAGAAGTTCATTGGGCAATTTCAGAAACACAAGTTATGGTGAGCTATTGCGTGATGAGAATGACCACTAGTTGGTGAGGTATACTAGTTTGGTGGATGTGGCCACCGACTTGGTGGCGAAACTCTTTGCACTAAGGCAAGGTTTACATGTTGCCTAAGACAACGACTATGGGTTGCTTGCTTGTGAATTAGATTACATAGATGTTTTGTATTTAGTGACAAAGTAGAACTCTCATTTTATCCTCATCAATGATATTCAAGAGTTGTTATAGAGAATTAAAAAGTTCATTTATTATATTTTCATCGTAAGGGTAATAACTCTGCTAACTACCTTATCTAACTTTAGTACATCTAAGTAAAGTTCATTTCTATATTTGAAATTCACTTCTTCTAAAGTTATTGTTCTTGTTGCTAGATAACTATATGAGAGTTTTATTTATTCATAATTAGTTGTGTTTATTGTTTTCTAATCTACCAAAAAAATTCATAAATTTAAATCTCGTAACAAATGATGAAAAATATAATAAACAAAGGAAATTAAGTAGCTGCTACAAAAATAATAAGGGCATGCCCCTCGTACGAATTAGAAAGGAAAAAGGATAGTAAATTGAATATGCACCCAGATTTTATTTTCAAAAGAGAAAAGAAAAGAAAATTGAATGTACACTTCAAAGCGAATATATCACATTGCTGGCGATGAGATGAAGTGTAAAATGATTATTTACTTTTGCCTTATCTAAAACTCCTATCCACCTTTAGACTTCTTTTCTTTCTAATAAAGCTATAATACTGACCTAAATGAACGGAGATTAGTCTCACAGTCCGTTCGAGAATACCTTGTGATTTAAAAAAAGTGCTCACATCGGACGAGTAATTATCTAAAAAAAGCTGAGAAAGTGGCCAAAAGGCATATCACCATCTATTATTAACTTAAATCGTCCAAAAGATCCAACTTTTGAATAATACAAAAAATACTATCACAAATCAAAAATAAAAATTGAAACCCCTAAAGAATGGTCTCCCAGTAGCTCCAATATCGTCAGATTCTTAGCTGCTCATCGAGTTGGAGATTTATCTTAATCTAACATGATCCGGCCACTTGGCTTGTACCAATGCCAAGGAGTAAGAGGCTAAAGAGCACCTAAAAAATTTTCATCCAGTTTGTAGTATTTGAGACCCCATTACATGAAGCATCATATGGGGAAATCATGCAAGCACTTCAATATGGCACCATGCTTCTTTCAGAGTCTCTGTTAAGGTGTCATCATCGGTCGACGAATGCTTCTAATTCAACTAACTTCCCTCAATTTCTTGTACTCCTGAAGGCTAACAAGGGAAGCCTTGCCCTTGAGCCAATCAGCAGGTCTTGGCATGATAATAGCAATGTATCCTTCTCTATCAGCCTGAAGTGTTGATAAAAAAAAATTGATAAGGACAAAAAAAAAGCAGACAGAAAGAAAAGTTTGAGAATAATTAATAGCACAAACACATGGTATTAGGATGAAGACAAGTTACAGAAAACTGGTGTATGCTCTAAATATCTGACAGAAACATCCGAGTATTTAGCAGTAGCAGCAATCTTGCTTACATGCATGTGCAAAGGACATTTTGGTGTCATAGTAAAATTTAAGATGCAAAGGACAATACATGTGCATAATTCTCCATTGTAATATGCAGAATTATTACTCCTATTACAAGAAAGGTTTATCTATGTTATCCCAGCATGACAAAATTAGACTGGATAAGAATTTAATTATTCTTACCGAAACATTAAGTAGTTCTGGCTGCTTGATTAATTGTTGATTCACTTCAAAAAGGGAGCCTTTGACACAACACCTATGAAAAGTCACCACAAGTTAAGCAATCAAAGAATTCTTCGGTCACCCAGAAAGAAGAGTTGAAGTACACACACACATAAACAAACCTGAGATCATATGGATGTATTATGATAGAGAACTTACCTCACAATATATGAATTATTTTTGGTAGAAACTTTACACAAAGCTGTGTTGGACTCAAAGTGTTGTGCATTCTGCATAAAAATACATAAGAAGTAAAAAGCTAATTTCAGAAGGTAAAATATTTTGAAACACAAAAATTCACCAAACAGTAACATTATGATGCATGCCTCAATGATTTATTAGCAAATCATAAACAAACAGATATTGCAATTGCAAGTAATAGATAAGGACAAACTCTGCATTTTCATGCACACACCCTATATTTTTTTTTTTGGGTTACAATATACCTCCATTTTTCCACTAAACACGCACAGCAGGAGTGGGTGAATATTGAGGAAACATACCTTCTTCCGCTTTCCAGTGACCTTCACCCCGCTGCGCTCAGACTTTCCAACATTGAAATCTACGGCTGTGATTCCACCTTCATCCTTGAAAGCAATGTGGGAAGGAGCCAAGCCAATCACGCATAAGCTATAAGGTCACAACGACAGTTACAGAGAGAATAAAAAACATTACCGACACATTTCAATTTGAAGTAGAACCTCAAAAGCGTACAAACTTTTATATTATAGTATACCCATTGGCATGCCGGTAAACGTACTGATCGTGAGCTGGCTTCATAAAATCTGGACAATCGAAATAACAGAACAATGAAGAAACATCCATATTTGAGAGTTTGATTTCAATAATTAATTAATTAATCAATCGCGTCAACATCAACCGAACTGAAACTGAGGTTTAGGGTTTAAAAAAAATGGTTATGGCTACAATTTCAAATTTTCAATTAGAAGAGACAAGGGAGGAAGTAGGAATACCTAGAGCGAAGTAGGTGGCAAAGTTGGATTCAACGGCGGAAGGAGGAGTGAGGGGAAGATCCCGCACATCAGGAACAAGAAGTTTCCGTAACTCTTCCTCTTTCTCTTTCTCTTCCTGTCGTTCGGTTTCTGAACAATTCGATTCGTCGATGATCTGGTCCTTGTTTATGGTCGACATACTATTTTTTTATTTAAATGAGAAAGAAACTGCAACAATCAGAATCAAGCAGCACTCTAAAATACAATACAAATTGGGAAGCGCCTCCTCAGAAAGTGGCCACGGTCAGTTTCAGGTTTCAAACCACACCCACTCTCGTATGAGTAAGAGGTCTGGATGAGGTAACCACTAACCAAGTAACCAAGTAGGTAGTTAGTACTTAGATTAGATTAGAAGTTACAAGTAACAACATACGATTGCCAACCTTCTCTTTCGCTGTGTTCCTGTCCTGTCCATCTAATTGGGCTTCACTCACTCGAACAATTTATTTTTAAACGAAAAGTAACATATCCTACAATGGGCCACTGCTTAGTAGGGCCCATGACATGAGACGCAACAAAAGCTCACTGCTCATGACTTCATGGGCTTCATAGGGCTTTCATCAAAGAGCCCAATAGAAGTATAGAACCCAAAGGCAGCTCTTGTCACTGCCCACTGGACCTGGCCATGAATTCAATTAGGAAACAAATAAAGCTATCAGTGAAAAAATAAATAAATAAATAAAACATTAGGAAATACAATAAGAGACTTTTTCTTTTTTCTTTTTGGTTCAGCGTTGTTACTCGGCACTGAAGTTGCCAAAAATCTACTAGTTTCAGTTCCTCTGAACGGTTCAACACGTGTTACGGTGTGTGGATGCGATTTATATGAGACATCTGTTAGAATGGTGCCAGCTAATGTCGTGACTCTCACTTGTTTAACTCACGTGCTTAAATCAAACAAAAAAACTCGCATATTCTATACGCCATTAACAGCATCTGTACAATGCATTTAACAATTTTCGGTCTGCTTTGCACCCTTGTGGAACTTTTCTGCGTTCAAAAGCGTGATGCAATGCAACTCATATACAAACACAAGACTTCGTCTTAAACTTACAATCACGCATATATAAAATTTCAGGGAATTAATATTTTTCCAATTCCGGCAATACAGCTATATAATAATAATAATAAAATAACTAAATATCAGTGTTCATATTAGAACAATTTATAGTAAGATTTAAACTTTCAATATGCTTATTTATACATGCTTGAGCTGACATATCCACGCTAGTCATGTGCCTTCTTTAGATTCTTCATTAAGGTCTTGGAGTTCATGGGCTTGGTGCACCATATTACCAAATTCAAAACCACAACAGTAGGGTGGCGGGCTGCTCCAGTAAAATAATAAGCACGCCTCAGCAATTCCGGTTTATGAGAAAATCCAAAACCCAGAACTCTAGAGACCCTTGCAAGCTTAGAACTGGACCCCGCTAGAGAAAGTCTGGCCAAATGCCCAATTTGCAGGAACGACATCTTGGAAGAGTCTAGTTACTCCGTCGGTGGTTGTGACCCTGAAGGACAAAGATTGACCATTCAAATACGCATTGGATTGCCAATTAGCTCCCCAGTTTCTTGACATAGCCAACCATCCAGTTTTTGAACCTTTAATGGACACAGATTGGATGGATCCAGCGCTTCCCACATTGCTGATCAATACAAGCTCAAAGTAGTCTCTCCCATTCACAGTAAACCTAACCCCTCCGTGCTTTTTGCATGGAACCCTGCATCATCAATTTGCCACCAAACCAAAAGGTTCATATTACCTCATTTAGGAGAAGGTTAATTTTAAAGGGATTATTTAATTAGACGAAGATACAGAACAAATTCAAACCTTTGGAACAACACGGGCACGATCCCTCCTCTGTAAATACCAATCTTTTCCCATGCGGGTTGAGCCATATCGAAATGCATGAGAGGTGGGTTGCACCAGCCTCCATTGTTGTTGGGAAGAGCATAATTAGGAGGACAAAAGTTTGTGGCAGTTATGGTTACAGATGTTCCTTTTATGCACCATTTGGAGTCTGCTTGATGATCACAAATGATTTTGTAGCACTCCCCACATGAAGCTCCATCATTAAACAAGGCAGTACTTAATGCCGCAGTTCTAGTCCCATACCCTGTTGAATACAGATTTCCATAACCACAAGCTCCTCCTGCACTCTCACACATACATTTATATACAAAATTCAGTCTTTGCAGAACAGGGTAGGGGGAAAAATAAAATAAAATAAAATACTTACATGATGTTAAAAAGCTAAAGTGGCTTACCCATTGTCCCCGAGGCATCGCTACCTCCATAAAAGGTGGCATGGGCTCTGGTCCATCTAGAAGGTGAAAAGGCGCTAGTATTGATTGTGAAACAGCATAATAGGAGGAAGCTGGCCAAAATAAACATGACTCTCGCCATTATATTGCCTTACAGAATGCTCAAGGCCCCGAGTGAGGGACTGCAAATGCAATTGAACAAGTTGAAAGATGCAATATTGGATTTTTTGTATTTACATTTGTTGTCATTTCCAAGCACAAGAAAGAGTCTTTAAATAAGGGACCGGACTCACTAAGGCAACGATGGCACGTGTCAGAGCTGCAACAAGAGAAAAGTAAAAAAACTATTTTTTTATTAAATTAAATTTATCTAAATCTGAAGTTCTGAGCGTCATTCAATTATTCCCACGTTCTCTGCTTACACTTCCCTTCACACGCACATGCTCATCCCAACACGAGCCGTGAATATTTTTTTTTTAAAAAAACACGATTAATCCCACAACCCCATTTGGTCATATCCATTATCCCCGCCCCCCTCTCTACTTTTCCCCAACAAAAATGATGTTCTTATATCACTTTTAATTTAACATTATTTTTTACATTCATTTTGGATGGATTTAATCAAATAAGAGAAAGTAATAAAATAAATAAATATAATAAATGATATTAAGAATAGTGTAAAAAAATATATATACACTATTTATGATAAAAATATTATTATTGTTTCCCCAATTATAGTTCCATCTTCTCAATTGATCTTTTGGTTTGTAGCTATTTGTGGATAAAATGACAGGCAATAGTTTTATGCAATTGAGCAAATGTCACCGATTGTCACATGGAAATGCTTGGCAATGTCATTTTTAATGAGCTATAGTCCACATGTCCTATTTTGACTAATATAGATTGTGACGGGCTGTAATATGCTAGAACGGATAAGGTCTCCTAGCAAGCAACTCCACAATCACCGTTGATTCAAACAGGGAATACCCAATATGGCATCTAAAATTTTGGGAGTACAAATCGCAAATTTGATCGTTGGACATCCATTTATCTCATTATGAAATAAAATACACAAAACCTATCAGACCAATCTCTACTTGATCTAATCTAGCCATGCTAGGCCAGCACCGTCAAGCAAATATCATTATTGAATGATATTCTCCTGTAACTTTTTTTTATACATACCTCACATAATAATTAATGTAAATATATTTTTCTCTTCCTTGACATGTCGATAGGAGAGCTGGAGTGTACGAATAAAAACTAGGATTGCACAAGAAAAAGAAATATTAGAACCGTGACAAAAGCTGAAATGATGTACCGGATTAAGAGTGATCGTAAATCTGTAATCTTGAAGTGTTTTAACTTTTAACAAGAGGAGGTTGTTATGCTACTCATTTAGTTATTTTCGTGATTATAAATAATTACTTTTTGTGAGAAAATAATAATTTTGGTTCAGTTATCATGGTATAAAAAGTGATTAATTTAAGAATAACTTAAAAAATAATACATCAAATCAAGAAAACAAACTAGAATACAATATTGATTTGACATTGTATTATGATTTGTATAATTCTTTTGTATTATTAAATTGAATTCTTAATTTATATAGTCACATTAATTTTTTTTTACATATGATTTATAAAACACGATCATTTTAAAAAATGAGTAATATTTGGTATTTTCTTCAAACACATAATGAACATGACACTTCTTAAGATGAAACATGACACTTCGATTTTTCATGTTTCGTTTCTATGTGGGGATCAACACTTCTTAAGCATATACAAAAACACGTGTAGCCATAATCTCTACGAGTATGTTTTGAACGTGAAAAATTTAAAAATAATTTAATTTGTGAATCAAATTCAAATTTCGTATTTGAAATATTATAAAATAGAAAATAATTTAATTTTTAAAATTTCATAAATATAATTCATTTTGATTTAAATTTTTTATCAAAAAAATTGTTAAAATTAATTCTATTTATTTTATCCTTAATAATTATCACTATGTACCTCTCATAAGAATAAAAATATAAGATAATAAAAATAAATCAAATTAATTTCTATTTTAATGAATTCTAAATATAAAATTTTATTTCTAAATTAATTCAAATCTTATTTTTTAATAAATTTCAAATGTAAAATTTAATTTTTAAATCAAATTAAACTATTTCTAATTTTAATTAATTCTAAACAATTCATGAATTTATGTTAAAAAATTATTTATGAAATTGGAATTTGAGGTGAAGGCTAGTAAGGTACAACAGGTCACACATGACATGTTCCTTACGCAAGTCATCTCATCTTACGATAGGCAAACCGCATGTCTAAAGTCTAAGCCTATAGCGTAGTAGCGTACAAATACGAATCTTCTGTATCAGCAGGAAAAAAATTGAAATTTAATAAATAAGCCAATTTCATTATGAACATCTAACCCTACAGCGTAGTAGCGTACAAATACGAATCTTCCGTATCACCAGGAAAAAAATTGAAACTTAATATAAGCCAATTTCATTACGAATGCCAAAATAGTGAGCGAATCTTTACAAACATTAACAAACAAAACTACATGACTCAGCTCAAGAGGCACTAAGTCGGTAAGTCCCTATAGTGTTTGCTTAATCTCAGGTCTGGAACGATTGTCACCTAAACCGCTTTTCCCGCATCTTAGCCTACCATCTCGCAACTACACACCAGGTTTTAGACCTCCATTGTAGGTGTATATATATGACTAAAACCTCCACCCCCTTGGAAGAAAAAAAAAATCCCCTTCCCTCTCTCCTCAATGTTAACACAAGGTCTAAAATCTCGGTAAACCCAAATGGAAAACTAACTGAATCATGCCGCTAGAGATGGTCTTCAATCCAATCTCCATCCTAAATGGGAAAGGAAGGATTTCATCTGAGGGCTGAGAAAATGAATTGTTAATGATAGAAAATTAGATTATCACATTATAATTTAATAAATCCTTCAGAGTAAACACTTCTCAATAATAAATTTTTTGAAAAGAATCAATAACATGGTCCTAAATTGATTTTTTCAGATCCTAAAACATAATTCTCCCAACAAGAAAACAAATCATAGCAGTCATCATGGATGGAAACAAACAGTAAAGATTTCAATATAGTAAAAGATTTCCAGAGATCTTCCACAAAGAAAAATAAATAATTCACCTTTCAAAAAGGAAATGATAATGGAAGTTCTTCAAAAGGGAAATATGAGCAAGGGTTGGAAATAGAGAGATCCTGATTGCAACTGGTATGGTAAAAAAAGGACACAATCATTATCAGAAATCATCATCATCCTCCTCTGCAATATGCTTAGCCAGTTCTTGCTCTTGCTGTTGTCTCTCTCTTCTCTTTTCAGCACTTTCCTTTTCCTTGTGCGTGTTTGGTGGAAAACGAAGTGCTCGAACAGCCTCATTGTGCATGTTAAGACAGAAAGCAATCCGAGAATTAAAAGCCAATTGAGGCTCATTTGTGGAGTAAATATCTCCAGTTTCCTTCGACACCATCCAACCATTTGCATGATCCAATGTAGCATCAATTGCCCCATCACGAATAGCCTTAGCTACAATGCTCTCAGCATCAGCAACTGGACTTGCAGAGTTCAACCTCAATTTTTTAGCAACATCAGCCAGTGATATGCGAGAATAGGAGATGCTGATGTTGCGTAAACCAGTCCTGATGACATTATGCCGCAGACGAACAATCAAATTATGAGTTCTGTCTGCATGGAAGGTGGTGGCAAACTTGTCTGCAATATTCCTAAATAGCTCCAAGTCACCAATCCGGACAGCCTGAAATTCCACAACAAAGCTATAACACTACCACAAAGAAGTACTATAGATAATAACATTACAATGGATGTCAAAAATTTAATTTTAATTGGGATAGGAAGAGAGACCCCACAATCAGATGACTATAGTGGATTATGACTTAGATATATATGAAATAACTTCCAACAAAGCATTGAAGATTGAACAAAGACCCAACAAATGCATAAAATTGTGTTTTGATACAAATGATAACTAACTCAGGACCTCTGCTTTGCAGAAGAGGTTTACCACTAGGCTATTGCCTTGAGCATATATTAAAAAAAAAAAAAGGGAAAATTACAAGGGATGAGGGGAATTTTCGGCAAAATATTTTTAGTTTGGAAACAATTATCACTCAAGTGCTTACTTATTAACATATGAACATTGTTTACTAGTTAAGAGGTTAATTGTTCCAAATCAGGAATGATTTTTTATCAAGAATTCCATTTTTGTATATCTCCCAAAATTTTCTTGTAACTGCATAAGTTCAGGAACTGTGCTTTTCAACAGCAAATATCACATTTATGTTTAGTAGAAATTCTTTAATGGAGCTTCTTCAATGTACTCCTTGTAGGAAATGTTTTTCAGAGCTGCTGCATGGACTGGTGAATGTTGAGACAGACAGTAAATTGAGTCCAATTACTGATGAAAAGAAAAGACAAAAGAATAAAAAAAGAAAGAAATCAAATGATGAAACTGATACAAAGCACATGTAAAGTGATTCCCAAATTAAAATAAAACTGTAATGACCCAATTCCAAGCCAAAAAAAAAGCGGAGGACTGAGGACCTATCTCAAAAAATGATGAAACAACAGGAGGACTAAATATATAATTAAACCGAAAAATAAGAAGTTCATTTGTAGTGATTAAGAGAGATAAAGGGAGACTGAACCAATCATAATGATAATAAAACTAGCTTAAAAAGATATTATTATAACCAACTTTGGATCATAATGTGGACTTACATTTGTAAGCTCAAAGTAAGGCCTCAAAGCTTTCTCCATTCCTTTCTGCATAAAGACAGTCCGCTCGGGTATTTCTCCCAACAGTAAACGCACTATCACAGCCCACTTGTTACATTGAATTCGAAAACCCCGTGCTGCAACTGGAGCTTTCCGGGCAGCCTGCAGGAGAGACTCTTTTGCATCGGTATACTCCAACTGAATTGTCCGAATTTTCCCAAGGTAAAAGAGATAACGACAGAACTGAAAGGGGAAATACAACAAATGTGGACATGTAAAGGAAAAATGGAATAAAAAACAGAATTTTAACAACAATAAATTAGACTAGCTAAACAACTAAAACTCAGGATCATTAAGAAGGTTCAGCACAAGGGTTTTACTGCAAAACAGCTCTCAGCACAGGAAAAGAAGGTAGAGATTATTTACCACAAAAAAAAAAATCTCTTTCGATGCCCAGAATAACAGAACTACCATACCTGCTGGTTTGAATGTGCTTCAAATCGTGGAGCCTTGGACCTCAATTTCTCTGCCTGATCATATAGGTTGTAGTGAAGGTAGTTACGAAGTAACAGATTAAGAAGTGTTTCCTGCATTGCATCACTGGGTAAGTACAATATCCTAAGCTCCTATGTAAAAAACCTCCAAGTAAGTTGAAACAAACCTGACCCAACTCATCATGGCGCAGAGTGGCAATCCGGTGCAATGCAAGGAGGTTGCTGAAAACAAAAATTCCAAAATTTGTTTGAAATAAATTACTTAAATATAAGTCAGTTGTAAACCTCCTTAATTCATGCATTACATAGGTAAGCACCTAACTTACCCCCGAATTTCAGCAAGATCTCCCGTAAGCTCATAGCTATATGAATAATAAAAATACAGCCTTGATGCAATAACATCGACAGTTCTTCTGTTCAAATTCTTCAGCCAAACAATGCTTGCTGAGGAACAGGCTTTGGCCTAAAAAGAAAAACAAAAGCAACATCAGCGTATAATCAGATGTCAATTGGCATGGTTGAAAAAATATAAGCAAGACGGACACTGACCTCATTGTATCTTTTCTGATCAATCAAAAAAAGTAGTATGAGTAGGTAACAGTAGATTTCTAGCTCAGGCAACAAGTGTTTAGGTGGGGTTTGAATAGCAGATGTTGCAGCATCCACTTCCATCTCGTGATCATCCTCCTATACAATTAGTGACAAAAATTATGACTTGAAAGACCATCGCACCACAAAAATATAGGAAGGAAACGACCCAATATTTCCCGAGAGAGAGAGAGAGAGAGAGAGAGAGAGAGAGAACAGCACCAAAATAATGTGTTTATTTACTCTTATCCAGTTGCCACTCTTCAGTCTTTAAACAGAATCAAAATTATGTGAACTTTCTACATATACGTAATTAATGAGAGCCAAATATCTATCTCATGAGATGCATCATGGAAAAGAAATTTGTGGTCTTCATCATTCTATATTAGAACTAAGTTACTAAATCAATAGTTCTTTTTTAGAGGGAGCACCATAGTAGTATGACCAGGAAGTAAATGTTATCACACTATTTATCTAGCAGCTTACTAGCTCGTGCAATGTAGTGGTGATACATTGGTTCTGTGCCCGATAGATTTCATGCGATTTCAAACAAATAACTTTTACCACCTTCTATAACTAAAGTTTCCAATAGTAGTTAATTTTGCAAGAGCCAAAATATATTACAGATATTCATCCACCTCATAATTTGGCCAAAAACGACTCCCCATCTTCATCCACTTCATAATTTAAATTTAAATTAGGATAAAAAGAAAAAATTCAGATGAACACCCAAAATAAAAAAATCTAAAACCTTTTGAATAGGAACTATCTCTGAATCTAATATAACAGTTATACAAGTTTACCTTGGGAAGATAGGCAGACAATCTGGTGTGAGCCTCGGAACCAGGAGTAAGAACATGATCGAGAAAAGATGAGATAATGGATGCTGTCAATTTCCGCCTCAATGCAATTGTAAGGCGAACAGCACGAGCAATTCTACGAACCTCCTTCGAGTACGAACCGGTCTCGATAAGAGATGCTATCTCCTTCAAATCTATAAGTTCAAATTCCAAAATCCAAAAATATATAAAAATGTTGGTGCAATTTTTTAGAAATGTGAAATTGCATAAAGAAGTAGTTTGAGGAAGATTCATACGCTGCAAAGTAGATGGAACAGCTGAAGAAACAGAGTTGGAAGGCGTTGGACGATCTTTCATCTCAAGATCTTGAGAAGTCATCTTCAACAAAATCTAGAATCGAGTAAGAATTGCGAGATTCTGATGCAAACCCTAACACGATGGAGGAACAAACAGCTGAAGAAGACTAAAGTGGAAGCAATATGGTCACACAGCTGGCACATCAGCACATGTCGTCCAAAGTTCAAACGCATCGTTGCACATAGAATTTTTCTTCTTCTTTTTTCGGTGGATTCTGGCCTAAGCCAAGAATCGCACTCTTCCGAGCCATGTAAATATATTGAAGCCCGTTTCACCCAAAAAAAAAATTTGGTAGAACCACACTTTTTGAGTTAGATGGCCGTTTGGGCTGGGCGTTCACAGTACAAACAAACGTTTGGTTAGATGGGCTTCCTTCTGGTCCGTTTGGAAACTCTCATAATAATATTCAATTATTTACTAATATTATTAATCAAATAACAATAATAATATGTCTAAATTCTATGTTTCTATTTTTTGGGTTCAATTTTTAATTAAATATAAATATAAATACTATAAGGCGTCATTTGACCTATAGAATTAGGCTTGAAATTAAAAATTAGAATTGGAATTAATCCTCTCAATTTTAATTATCTTATTTGATATGTACATTAGAATTAAAATTTCAATTGAGTTTAATTTCATGGAATTAAAAAATAAATATTTAATATTATTTTCAATTCTTAACCTAAATTCTAAAAATTACAATTCAAGCATTAAAGTTAAAAATAATATGTTATAATTATTTTTTATCATCTTTTTTGCATACACCGACTTGTTGATGTTGGCCAAGTTGCAGGTGGCATCCTCTAACTACCGCCCCCAGCTGCATCCACCAACCACCATTGCTAGCAACGCCATTTAACCACTGTTACCAACAACATCTTTCAATCATCATCATCGTCAACATCCTTTGACCATCGTTACTAATGATACCCTCCAACCAATGTCATTGTTCACCAACCACTGTCACCGAGAGCGTCCTCTATTTCAATTTAGAATTGTAAATCTATACCTCAATTTTTTATTTGCTCTAAACATAAAAATTAAAATTTTTAATCAATTTCAATTCTATCATCCAAATAGAGCCTAAGTAAAATTGGAAAGAATCTCAATTATTAAATAAATATGTTTAAGTAAATATTTAAATATAATTTAATTTGTATACTTAATTAGTAAGACATTATTAACTAATTTAACAAAATCTACAGAAACTCAAATCTGCAAATGTCAAATTAACTAAATGCAATTATACTATTTGGACTCAAAGTAATATGTTATCCTCTAAAACTCTTTATAAAGAATTAGGTTACACTTTAATTTCACTAGCATGTGAGAAGTCCCACTACTAGACATATATAATGGCGAAATAATTAGGCCTCTGATAAGCTACAATAACCCACAACGCCTTCTACCAAATTAAGGAAAATGATGGAAATAAAATCTTGACTTGACATATATCAATTTCTTTAACAAAAAAATCCCATATAATTTCGCTCTGAAATGTTTATCCTGTTGTCCAATCAAATTAACGCATCTTTTCTAAGGAAAAGAATCCATCTATTACAATTGCCGCAGGCAAACCAAATCATACATTCATTCTAGACCGCATAATCGTTTTCCCATTACAAAAAAGGAGTAACGAGATCCTGACAGAAGGAAAGGGTTAAAAGGCATTAATTTAACACATCTCTAGAAAATAAAAATTAAAGAATGAGCTTCAGGGCCAAAACAGAACTACAACTGTTCAATCATGTGACCTACGTCTAAAACATCAAAGGGACTGCCTTATGTGGCTGCAGTCTCGAACTATAAGTCTACAGAAACTGTATAAGAAAACGTCCTACAGTTCTTCAGGGCCCCAGAAAAAAAGAAGAGGGATGGGGAAAAATGAAGAACAAAAGTAAAAAAAGAAAACATAAAATAGGACAAGCATTCTTTCACTCAAGACCTGTGCACTGCACTCAAGGCAGCCCGCTGATTGCCTCATGCAGCTGCCTGGATCGGCCCATTGTTGTTGTATCTAAAGCCACGACCCCTCCCACGATATCCTCTGCCACGGCCACGACCTACAACAAAGCAATTTAATCACAAATTCACACATCACTTAAAATTTGAAAACAGCTTATTCCTGTACTCCCCTTATTCCTCTATTCTCCATTTGTTCCTGCTTTGAGTACAGAATCAATCATTAAACATAGTCGCAATTACTATTCAGTTAAATACGGAAATCCACCAAACAACTTACAAAAAGGAGACCGCATTAAGCAAATTTTCATTAGCAATAGGATTAATTGTCACGTAATTAATCAAAAGTGGGGCGACTTCTTTAGCTTACCCAATTAAAAGAGTATACAAAAAAATTAAAAAAAAAAAAGTGAGAAACAAGAATGAAAAAAGCGGAGAGAGACTACATAGCACATCTCATTGTAACATAGGTTTGACAAAGGCAGACAACAGCAAGGTTGAAGTTATCGACAAGTCAATAGGTGAAAAATCTCAAGAAGATGAATGGCACAAGTTAATAGCATGTCTAACCTCTCCACTCAGGCTGGAGATAAAAATCATTTTATAAAGCTGCATTCAAAACAGAATATATCTTTCGTTCTTCAAGGGTGGTCCCTTAAACATGTATATTGTTGCGGATATGCGCAAGATATAGAAGATAAGGTCATATATAGAACTAGTCCAGACAATAAACCAAGTGCAATCAGAAACGAAACCAGCTTAACCACTTCCAGAATATCAAGAGAGAAAAACTGATAGCCTAATACTGCTAGCCAACCCAAACATCCATCCTAGTCTAATGCGAGAAAATTTCTTACATACTCTCAGAGTACTTAGCTAGTTAGGACATAATATGTGGCACAAAATTGAATATGTACCATCAAATTAACTTTAAAGTAAATTCTATACAGTGGAATGCAATACTCTATAGAGCATGTAAGATTGTAAGCATCTCTCTTAACACAGGTAATAATAATAAAAAAACATTATTATGAATTAAATACCACGGCCTTGAAGAGGTCCATCTTGGTTGTATCCTCCATCATGCTGCATATCAACCTGGGGCCCATTGTACCCTCCCCTTCCACGACCACGGAAGCTGCGTCCCCTTCCTCTACCCCTGCCCCTAGGATTTCCCCTATTGCGATCCCAACCTCCATCCTCATAATCAGCTGAAATAAAACCATTGCCTGCAAGAAAATATAACATCCATTTCAAAAACTAGCATCACCATTCTGTCAACCTGTTCCTAGAAAAACAATTTATGTTTTTGGACATAAGATGCCTAGTTAACACTTATTGTGATAAATCGATTATAGACATTATTATATAGAATTTAAAAGATCATATATCTAACAAGTGATGATATAGATGTATGTATTCACAGCTCTGCAAAACCCTACACCAAAACTTTCTCATAAGTAATCCATAATATCTAAGGCGTTAACTTCAGATTCACAATGCAAAAGGGACACGAGAAAACTACATAATGGACTCGATTAAAAAATTCCAAAGACAACAAATACATAACAACCATCATATGCTTTAGGCATGAAAGCATGCATAAAACTCAATCATCTAAGACAATATCATCCAAGACATACCTCTGGCCCTTCCCCTTCCTCTGCCACCACGACCCCGAACACGGCCATTAGGTGAACCCTCTGCAGAACACAAAAGTTAAAAGAAACAGATATAAAATATTCAGGGGAAGAAAACAAAAGACCAATTGTCACATGTCCCTACCTCCTTCATAATCAAATTCTGTAGAAGCCTTCACCTGATCAGCTGGTAATGGAGACTGATACCTGAAAAGGCACAGCAAATTAGAATGTTACAAATCCTCATACGGTCATAAGAACATATTTTTCTTTTCTATTAAAACCTAAAACCTTGAAACCGGCTAAAGAAGTGCATACAATCAGTTCATATATTCTCTAATTTTTATCACCTGTGCTAGAGTCCCTTGTGTTCTCCAATTATGTTTATCTTCTACAATTTATCATGTTCTATGATCATCATATTATTATCTATAATTTTCACATCATCATCTAATTTGATCAAAATATTTACTACATATTTATTATAAAAGGGGGAGTTTTAGTGAGGAAAGAGAAAATACAGAAGATTGCACTTAGGAGGATATAATATCTATTCATTCCATACTATTAAATATATTATTCTTTTTCCTTAAATTTTCAGTTATAAAAAATTTGCAACAAGCAATGAAAACAGTACTTTGAACATTCATTTTATGAGTTGAGACCTATCTGCATGTCTGTAACACAGAACTAGAGGTCCTCCTCGTAGTAGAGCACTTGCAAAATATTGTTTTGCATATATCCTCCCAAAACCCATATTGTGAATCAGAATATATTAACCTAAGACATGAGAACAACAAATATTGTGTTGACATCAGAAAGAAATAATGCCAACTTACCCCACAGAGGATGTATCCAGTTCCTCCTTCGAAAGGGTTATTGTTATCATTGACACATGCCTTGTTGTCTCCAAACTGCAAGTATAAGGCAGAAAATAACGCATGAGCATGAGGTAACAGCTGCCACGATGATTCAAATGTTGCACATTTTGATCATTCAGGTTTATAATACTATTTTAGAAACTGCTCTTACGGAAGTAGGCCTTCCTCTAGGGGCTCCCATGTATCAGTGATGTCAGTGGAATCAATTGCTGTATTCTGATGGAGACCCACAATTCTCCTCTGCATCATTAAATAATAATAATAATAATAATAAAATCATTAAATAAAATAAAAACATTTATCAGAATGAAGCTCAGCTGATCACAAGGCAAACGAACCTTGATCAATTCCACAATTGTTACAGTTTTGTTGATGGCTCTCCCCATTGCTTTGAAAACAACTTCATTTGAACCTTTTTCCTGTAAAGAAGTAAACAAGATAAAGTGATTTTACAGATTAGCACAGATAATGTAGAATCTAAATATCAATTTAGAAAATTGAAAAATCTTTACTACACAAACTTTCCTCTGCTTTTTTGTTTCGAAGACCCAAAGAAAGCTAGGGTAGAGAAAGGGGCACAAGGAGCACTCGCTTTAAATTTCAAAAAAGGATATAACCTTACCCAGTTTAGTCAAAGGCACCAAAAGGAGCTGAGGTGAAACGCTAGAAGGGGTCAGCGCCTCTAGGTGCTTCTCTGAAAGACAGCCATCTAACTTGCTAACTATGATGCTAAAGGGGGTAAAATAGTTCCGATATTAAAAGCATAACTAGTTATCATACTTTAGAACTCTTACCAGCATGCAGCTTAGGGCTATGTGAATTGAACATCATAATCTCTTAGCAGCAAGCAGCTTAAAAGTTTGTGAATTAATCATAGATATGTTTGTCATATATGTTACGACTGAAGCCCATCTAGAGAGCGCATCCCAAAATACTATTGGGTGAGAGAGCTTCATGGCTTAAGTATCACATTGAACTTCTATATTTGCTCGATATGGGACATAACATTGCATACCAGAGTTATTAGAATTGTAAGAATGGCGTCGAAACAATTCTGCCTCCCAGCGATACAAATCGCTGCTTGTATCGTTTTCGTCTCAGAATCGCACTTAGAATCGGCTGAATCACAGTGGAATCACAAAAATCGTGAATCTGCAGTGTTTCGTGCGATTCTCGCACATACAGGTCGCTCATGAAAACGGATCAGGTCTAGCGCGGCCGAGTTCTGGAAAACCTGTTTTTAGTGTTTTTTTCGCAAATTTTTTTATGGGCATGGAGGGAAAATGCTGATTCTTTCCCTCCCATCAATCCCAAGCAAGAATATTAAAGAAATAATGACCTAATATTGGTTCCCACTCTGCCTCTCTCTCCCACATTTTGTCACTTTGTCCTTTACTCCTTTTCTCCCCCACACACCAGATTCTGCTCTGTTTGTCTCCCACAGTGCTACTGGTCAAGATTCTATTGGTCCCCCCTTGGTCACTTATTGGCAATTTTTTATTAGATTTCTACTCTTTGTTGTTGTGTGCTGTTTTTTGAGTGGGGTACAATGGGTTAAACTAAGAAAAAAAAGGAGCTTGATGTCACATGGAACCACTGTGAAAATGTTCCACCACATAGGCTTTTAGTTAAATGCAAGTATTGTTCACATACTTGTTGGGGTGGTGTTGCAATGATGAAGCATCACCTTGCTGGAACAAAGGAGAATGTAAGTCCTTGTACATCTGTTCTTGATGAAGTTAGAGAGATATTTATGAAGTTGATAGACAATAAAGAAAAAGTTGAAGAGGCAAATAGTCTAGAATGTTTTGAAGTGAATGGAACCCAAGATGCTAATGCAAAAAAGGACAGAATGGACTCATTTGTTAGCAAAGGGAAGGAAGGAAGTTCTAAATCTATGAAGCAAAAGACAATGAATGAGATGTTGAAAGATAGGGAGCTGGTAATTCAAGACATTTGCAAATGCATCTATGCTTTACCATTTAGTTTGGTAAGAAGCCCATTGTTTGTCCAAATGTTGAAATCGGTTGGTGAATATGGAAGGGGTTTGAAACCTCCTACTTATCATGAGGTGAGAGTTTTTTACTTGAAAAAGGCAGTTGATAACATCCAAAAAAGTTTAGAGAAATACAAGAGTGCATGGGAGAAATGGGGCTGCACTTTGATGTGTGATGGCTGGACGGATGGAAAAGGGAGGTCACTCACCAATTTTCTAATTAACAATCCAAGTGGGACAGTTTTCCTAAAATCTATTGACACTAGTGATGTGATCAAGGATGCTAAGCAAATGTTTGATTTATTGCATAGCATTGTGGAAGAAATTGGGGAGGATAATGTGGTGCAAGTTGTGACAGATGGTGCCTCTAATCTTGTGGCAGCAGGGAATATGTTAGACGAGAAGAGAACAAAGTTATTTTGGTCCCCATGTGCAGCTCATTGCCTTGATTTAGTCCTTGAGGACATTGGGCAGCTTCCGGTATTTTATAATACCACTGCAAATGCAAAGAAAATCACAACTTACGTATATAAACATACATGGGTCCTAAACTTGTATAGAAAGCATTCCAAAGGAAGGGAAATAGCTAGAACAGCAGTCACAAGGTTTGCAACCTCTTATCTCACTAAATTGCATCATGCAACAAAAGAATGCTCTCCGATCTATGTTTGCTTCAGAGGAATGGACTACTAGTAATTATGCTAGTAAAAGTGAGGCTAGGGAGGTGATGAACATAGTTTTATGTGATGCTAGATTTTGGAAATCCATCCAATATTGCTTGAAGTGTGTGATTCCAATTGTGAAAGTATTAAGGCTTGTGGATGGTGACTCTGCCATGCCATATATTTATGAAGCCATGGATCTAAAGAGCAAATAGCTGAAAACTTCAAAAAGCAAGAGTCAAGGTATAAAAAGGTGTGGAAGATTATTGATACTCGTTGGGATTTACAACTGCATAGGCCTCTCCATGCTACTGACTATCTTAATCCTAAGTAAGTACTTTCATTCTTTAAGTTTTATGCACTTCAGTTATTTATTTTAGAGACTAAGTTACTTTGGTAATTAAAAATTGTCTTATTTCTTGTTTTATTAGGCTCTATTATGACAACAACTTCAATGTGGATAGTGAGGTTTTAATTGGGTTATATGAAACCATTGAAAGAATGGTTCCGTATAGAAGGACAAGATTTTTAATTGATCAACAACTTGAGAAATTCAAGACAGCTAAGGGGCTTTTTGGAATGAGTATGGCAATAAATACTAGGAACAAAAAGCAACCCGATAAGTTTTTACATTAATTTTCAAAATTTTAGATTTTAATCCTAACGCAATAACTTACCAAGAGTCCAAGATGTAGTTTTAATTTGTATGCTTGCTTTTGTTTTGATAGCTCTTTGGTGGGAAAGTTATGGTGGAGAGGGTAAAGAGTTGCAAAAGATAGCCATGAGAGTTTTGAGTCTCACATGTAGTACTACTGGATGTGAGAGAAATTGGAGCACATTTGACCAAGTGCATACTAAGAGAAGAAACCGCTTGGAGCAACAAAGATTAAATGCACTTGTGTATGTTAAGTATAATCTTCAGTTATAGATGAGACAAAAATCTAGAGGAGAAGGGGGATACTTATGCTCCAATATGCTTATCCGATATTGAATCAGATGATGAGTGGATCACTGAAAAAGAGGATCCTTTCTTACAAATTGATGCTTCATGGATGGATATACATGAGTGCTTTACTTTTGAAGAAGGAGCTCCAAGCAAGAAAAGGAAGAGAGGTATTTGTTTAAACTTAAAACACTCTATACTAAAAATTAAATAATGTTGTCTTACTTATTAAGTTTTTTTTGTTTTTCTTTTATAGGTCCAAGAAACTTAAATACCAAGGCCAATAAGAAGGGGAAATCTATATCTATAATAGAAGATGAGAGTGAAATTGAAGAGATTGTTCGAGATGCGGAGGAAGAGGGAGAGCTTTTGACACCGGATGATGAGGATGAACTAAGTGACATTGATCTTGGGGATGATGAATGATGATCATTAGATTATGTATTAGGAATAGGAAATAGTGATTTGCTATCTCCTTTTTTTCTGAGGTGTTGAACCGCTAAAACCTAGGCAGTCACTATTCCTTTTTTCATTTTGAATTTTTGACTATTATGACTTGAATATTGGTTTATATTTCAATTTATTGGCTATGTAGTGAGTTATTTGACTTCAAAATGCTAATATCTAGATGTTTTTAATATTTCTTTATGTGAAAATTTATTTTATGCTATTTTTAATTATTGGTCATGAATCTTACGATTCATGATACGATTCAATTCACGATTCGGAAAATAGGTCTTCTGATTCACGACTCGAATCCCGATTTGACAACCATGTTGCATACCACTTCGAAAGATGGCGTCTGCTACGGCCCACTCTGGCTACAGAGGGTGGCTTTCACTATGACCCTTGTAGCACTTTCCTTGGTCGCTGCTTCCTAGTTTACCCTTTCCACATTGGCTTGCTCTCAACAAAAGCACCAATTGTTACAAATCAAGCCGATGAGAAGAGCACATCCCAAAAGACTAGCCTATTGGGAGAAAGAGCATTATGCCTTAAGTATCACATTAAGCCTATGTCTTTACTCAATGAGGGACACAAGTCACAACATTGTATACCCCTTGGGGTTCACAATGGCCCACTGTAGGTGCCCACTAGCTTTCACTGTGGAGGCTTAATTACAACATTGAGCTTCCATATTTGCTCAATGTAGGACATAACAATATACATAATACATTATTATTTACCTTTTCCCAAGCACATTTTTATCCCCCCCCCAAAAAAACAAAAAAGAAAAAGAAAAAAGATAAGGACATACGGTAAGCCACCTCCCAACCGATCCCATCCCATCCCTCCAAAACCCTGAACATAAAAAATCTTCATATGCCCCCAAAATTGAGAATGTAGAGGGGGGGAAAAATGATAGGTCAAAACTCAGGAGACCAAGACATTAAAACACATTAACTCAGAGCCGCTAACTTACTTAACCATAAGAAAAGCTTACTCAAAATTCAAAATATCAAAAAAAGAAGAAGGTAAATAAGGGGAGAGACGAGGGAGAGAAAAAAAAAGGCACCTGAAGCAGGGTCATGGCGTAGGTAATGTAGTTGCGCATCCTGCCCTGACTCGTAATCCGTATCTCGTTTTCATCAATTGGCGTTTCTGCTCTTGGCTTCTCAACCTTTTGGTACCGATCCATCTATACCACCAAACAAGGGAATATATCATATGCTTAACCCGGAACATCATATATATTATATAAACTGAAAATCCACCGGAACGAAAACTATATACAGAAGTAGTATAGGAACGAAGAAATTCCCGAAATAATTGTTTTGCTTAGAGGAAACAACCAAACAGAAAAAAGGGAAATTCAAAATAGAGCAGGGCAGTAAATAGGGGGAGAGTGGATCTGTGACTGACCGCGATTCCTAATGATAGAGTGTGCAAAGTGCAAACACAAAGAAGGAGCCCTCTTCTACGGCTTATATCTTCTATTATTACGCCCTAGCTTGTTTACTGCGATGAGTTTCAGTTTATATACCACCCCCAATACCAACACCCTCTCCAAACTGCCCTAACCAACTCCTTTTTCGGGTCCAGTACTCCAGTCGCCTCAGCGCACCTTGTTACTTACTCAAACTTTCAAACTGCGTTCCGTGAATGAGCCTGGTTTGGCCCAATCACTCCATGGGCCGCACTTCCGCTCAAACAAGTAATTCCAGCTTTATTAAATTATTTTTTTTTATGATTTCCTTATTTTATCGGATGTCCCCGAAGGGTTACTTTATATCTTTATGTAAGACAAAAAAAAATGATTTCTTTATTAAATTTTGTTAACTAATGGAAAACATGATCCAAAAGAAAAAAAATTCCAAGAAAAAAAAATTAAGTGCTTGTAGTTTAATTGGCTTTGACTCTGATTTTTTTTATATATACTAGACCTTATTAAGGTCAAGGGAGGCTTAAAGCTGTCAAAATAGGATAATTTGAGTGAGTCAAAACAAGTCAACCACGAGTTACTCATAAAGTTACTTGGGTCAAGTTAGCCTATTTTAGTGGTGGATCAAAATTTGGCGTACTCAAGTCAATGTTGGTAGATTGGTGGGTTAAATGGATTAGTCCATCTAAATTTTAAAAAATTAAGAAAAAAATATAGAGAAATGTAAAAAAATAAAAAAATAGAAATATCAAAAAACATAAACGACTTCTTTTGGTACGACTTGTGAGCCAAGACTACATTCTCAAAGGATCTAAGATTCTCAATCACATTAAATCAAAAGATGACTCTAATTTTTTGTTGATTACGACACGACGGCGCACTCAGTCAAGTCATGGACCTGAACGAGTACTGAGTTTACTACAAGTCTGTGGTCAATGGTCGCGGTTTGTGGTGGTCCATGGTCACTGGTCGTGGTTTGTGCCTTTGTGGTGGTTAGTGACTCAGCGTCTACATGGTGCAATGGTGGTTGCAGTTCATGGCTAGTGGTGGCCGATGCTGCTGGCTAGAGTAAGATCAGAGTAAAAGAAAGAGGGAGAGAAGATGGAATAGGTGGCTGGGTTGGCTACTAAGGCTTTAATCTAAAAAATGAGACATTTGACTAGTTTGAGTGTTGTTTGACCCACACTTACTTACTCATGTCTCTCAATGTTTTTTTTTTCTTTTCAAATTAAAATCTGAGGTAACACAGACTAATTCGACTTGAACTCGATTAACCCACAGGTTAAGAGAGTTAGGTCATATCAACCCCAGGGTCCTTATGAACTTTTTTTTTAACAACCCGACCCACCATTTTGATGGGTTAAGCCGAGTTTGGTCACAAGTCATAACCTACTTTGACGGCTCTAGGGAAGCCTCGTCATTTAGGTGGTACTTAAGAGATATCCTATTAAGGGCCCAAAGGAGGAATGGAGAAAGAGAAGGGGAAAGGAATGTTTCATAAGAAAGTACTACCCCTACCAAAAACTTGCAAATAAATGCCCCAAACATGTGAGCTAGGCAATGGGACGGCTCCTATTTTTAAAACTTACCTATGATATTTGATGTTGGATGTTTAGTTCCTACTCACCAAGCCACATTTCCTCATCTTCTATGCATATCTTGCACATGTAACCAGGAAAAAAAAAAGGAAATTTTTTTTTTTGTCCAATCTTAAAAAAATAAAATGAAAAAGAACAGACAAAAAAAATTGTTTATAGAAATCTCAGGTTGCCTTTAGAAGGAGAGAAATTTGAAATTGCAAGGTCAATTACTTTCATTTGTAACATCATGTGTTTGGATACTTACTCGTTCAATTGAATTTTTAGTATAAAATGTTACCGGAATTTCAAACTAGAGAGTATGAGAAGGGATGAGAAAGCATGGGCTTAGATCATGGTAACTGACTATCCCCTTTGAATTCAAGTATGAGCGTATGAGAAAAACTGAAATTTCAAACGCTTCTAGTACTAACCCATGTGAATTCAAATTCGCCCAATATATATAAGCAAAAGGCATGTTTATAACGTTTATTTCCATTAATGCATTATCAGTCAGCAGATACATTTTCATTATTACATTATTATTGCATACAATTTTCACAAGAAGAAGTGAAGGGATTCTTCATTTTTGACACCCTTCTTTGCACCAATCAATGGGTCAATCACCTTCCTCCACGTGTTGTAGTCAATGGCAGCTCCAGTATCAGGCAACAGGAATCCATTGACATAGAAAAAGGGTGTTCCATACACCCCTCTCAATGCGGCATACTGCATTTTCAAATAAACTTGGTATTAATCAAACATGAAAAATTATTGAAAGGTGAGCTTTATAAGTCTTAGTGCATTTATTTGTGCTTAATTTGTAAAATAAATTAATTAATTAATTAATTAAATAAATCACTTCTCAAACATGTATAACCTTTTGGATAATTTTTTTTAAAAAAAGTAAGAATATTAAAAAAAATCAGTTTTCTGCTTTTAATCAAAAGCTAAAATAAATAGCTTCTTAAAAAAATCAATTTTAAGAGAAATGCAATAGAAAAGAAAGAAAGTAAAAAATATTTTTTTGTTGCATCTAAACACAAAATAACTTATGTTTTTCATAAAAAAGACTCTACAAAAAAAAAGAATCAATCTTTTGTGTTATCTTAAAATCACGTTTTTTCAAAGCTTATCTAAACGCTTCCTTAAATCAAAGAATCAAGATATGAAATTATTACTTTTGAATACAAATTTCAAATCCAAATATCTTCTAATAAATGGAGTTAATCTAAACGCAACCTAAAAGATAAAAGATTTTGTCTCACCTTAAAAGAAACCCTGGTTAGATGATCGGTTTTTGTGTCATTGAAGCCATTCTTAATGGAATTATAATATGAGCTGCCGACTACTTCTGTTGCAGACTTCACTATCTCCTCTACAATAGAAGCTCTCGATAAGTTGGTTGTTTGAGCACCATATAATTTCTCCTGTTAAACGGTATGCATTAGATATGGTGAGCAAGAAACTTGAATAACATTTCCTACAGAAAGATTGCATTCTAGATGCAAATACATTTATTTCTTAAGAACAAAACAAAAGATATATATCATTGTGACATCAACAACAACAACCAAGTTTTTTCCCACTAGGTAGGGTCGGTTACATGGATCAAACGACGTCATTGTACCCTATCATAAACCAAGTCTTCAGATATGTTATTCAGATTTAAATCTTTTTTAATCGTTTCACCTATAGTCTTTCTTGGTCTTCCTTTACTTCTAGCTATTGGACTATTATCTACCTGATCTACTCTTCTTACAGGGGCTTCTAAGGGTCTTCTCCTTACATGTCCAAACCACCTAAGGCGAGATTCTCCCATCTTTTTCACAATAGGTGCTACCGCTACTTTCTCTCTAATGCATACATTCCTAATCCTATCTTATCTTGTATGGTCACACATCCAACGCAACATCCTCATCTCCGCAACACTGATCTTATGCTCTTGTTGGCTTTTTACCGCCCAACATTCAGTACCATACAACATCGCGGGCCTTATAGCTGTGCGGTAAAATTTACCCTTAAGCTTGAGAGGCACTTTTCTATCACAAATAACTCCTGAAGCACTCCTCCATTTCATCCATCCAGCTTGAATCCTATGGTTTACATCTCCCTCTATCTCTCCATCATTTTGTATGATAGATCCAAGGTACCTAAATTGTGTGACTTGTGGTATTGTATGATCTCCAACTTTCACCGCTAAGCTAGCATTAACACGCCTTTTACTGAACTTACATTCCATATACTCCGTCTTACTCCTACTTAGACGAAGGTCATGTTCTTCCAAAGTTCGTCTCCATAGCTCTAACTTCTCATTTGTTTCCTCTCTCGACTCTCCAACTAAGACTATATCATCTGCAAAAAGCATGCATTGTGGCACCGGCTCTTGGATATGCATAGTAAGCACATCCAAGAGCAAGGTAAAAAGATATGGACTCAAAGCTGACCCTTGGTACAGTCCTATAGTTATAGGGAAATCTTCTGTAGACCCACCCTGTGTTCTTACACTAGTTTTAGCCCCATCATACATATATTGGATTGCTCGAATATAGGCGATACGAACTCCTTTCTTCTTCAAAGCCTTCCACAGGACCTCTCTCAGTACCCTTTCGTAGGCTTTTTCCAGATCAATGAAAACCATGTGTAAGTCTTTTTGCTTCCTCCGATACCTCTCCATTAATCTTCGTAGAAGATAGATTGCTTCCATGGTTGACCTCCCAGGCATAAAACCAAATTGATTCTCATCATTGTGACATCAATGTAAACAATTTTAAGTCAGAGAAACATGAATTTACAACGAAACATGAATTTACAAGTAACCATGCTGCTCTTCCTTAAATATTTATAATAGGTATGGGTTATAATAACACATGTTGGTGCACAAAACTCTAGAGAAAATCCTAAAGAACCATGCCAACAATTTGAATGATTCAAGCAACAGTTTCTTAACTATGAAACTCCTGATTCAGCAAGGAAACATTTCATCGTGTGAACCCACATACTAATTTCCCCAAGAATAGGATGCGGCACTCAACCACCATATGATTGATAAATAAGGCAATGTTTGAGACGAAACAAGGAAAGAAATAAAACCAAGGGAATGAAATTTTAATAGAAGAAAATAATTTTTCATCTTCTTGCTTGTATATAATACAAATAGGGGAATAAAAACCAAGAGAATGCCATTTTTTATTGTTTGGGAACAACCCAAAATGGATGCATACAAAATTTAAAATATCAATACGACATATTGATGCCATTAATTGTGCAGTGTGTGCTCGCACGCACATATATGACAAACTCAAGCTCAGGTCTTTGGTCCATGGTCCACCAAATGACTCAATAATAGCTAACTTGAGATCAAAGATAAAACTTACCAAATAGTGTAAAGTATAACTAAAAAGACAACTTACAATGAGGAGTGGAAAGAACTGAGAACAGCTAAAAGCTCAATACCAGATAACTTTGCATGAAAGTACTATGCAAATTTTTAAAAAAAATATGAAAATGGAAAACATCTGTTCTACTACCACATTCAATTTCAATCGTTACAATTTACAGCAAATACAAATTGATTTTGAAACTGAAAATATTAACCTGATGCTTGAAGAACCACTCCAGCAAGGGGAATGTTGCAGATGTATTCAATCCATTCACAATGTGCAAAGCGCGAGACGCAACAAAAGCATTGTCATGGTAACTGCGATTTCCAGATTGAAGAAAAATTATTCCAGATACACCACATATATCGAATGGCAATTGAGTTCATCATACAATTATGTTAAAACCTGTAATCTAGCGCACTCTTTTATCTTTGCTGAATTTTAGGATTCAACATGATTATATGATTTATAAAATATGAAGATTAGGTGGTCCTATGGTTTTCAAGTGCTTAACAAAGTTCTCTACATAAAAATAAGATAACATATGCGAAAAGAAGACTAGCATCCACTCCATGCCAAGTACAAGCCGCATGATAAATTACCTAGCATTCACTAACTCAGATAATTTTGTAAAATAGCATATAAAATAGAAGTCGTCTTTAGAAATCAATATATACATGGAACTTTTAAGTCTGGACTTGAATGACTTAATAATCAAGAAGGTTGTTTTTTTACTTCACCTAGACTTTTCAGGGGAAAAAATTAAAGAAAGAGGAACGGGGAAACAGGCAAAGGATGTTATAATACCCATTTAATTACACATGAATATTTAAATAAAGAGAAACACAGTTAAACGGACGAAGAGCAAGCTGTTTTGGAGGATTAAGCTGTTTTGTGAAATAATTATTATGTTTAGGTAAAAAGATTATTTTCTAAAAAAGTTTTTACACGAAATTCAATGCAAAATAAAAACTTTTTTTAGCTAATAATCATAAGCTAAAGATTGGAGCTTATGATTTTAACTTATAGATTATTTCTTACACTTTGATATGTAAATACTATTTTGCCCTCAATCAAATAAATTTTTTAATTATTTTATACCTATTTTAGTAATTTAATATATAAAAACGATTCTTTTTTATATCATTCAAACGAATCATATTAATTTAAAATCGTTTTACAACTAATGCATCCAAACATAAAATAAATCGATTATAACAATAATCGATTATCAGCATAATCTATAATTTTAAGCTTTTCCAAACAAGCCCGAAATAGATTATAAGATGCCAACATCAGACACTACAGAAGACCTCTATTCCTACAAAAACAATGTTAACAATAAATGCTTGAACAACATCGACACATAATTAAGGACATGGAAAGGCAGGAATAATAATCACAGATTCACAATACACGTCCAGCTCCAGCTTTGAAAAAAGAACCCCCAAAATCCTATACCCCAGTCCAATCCCGCACTAGCTTACCCCAAGTACTGGATATGGGTATTGACGTCCACAGAAAATAATTGCTGTGCCAATAGTCAATTTCAGATCTTTGTTAAGGATCATGCCAGAAAATTAAAACAAGCCCAAAAATCAATTCTTTTTTAAACTAAAAACAGTTTCTCAGAGAAATTAGAAGAAAAAACAAATGAAAGCATCTATTTAGCAATGAGAAGTCTGTGACTAACGGTAAAGGGAGGAGGTGAACAACAAGCGAAACCCGGGAACCGTAGTGGTGGAGAGCTTGTTTGAGTGGGGGCCATGAATCCCTGCTATCTGGGCATAAGGGATCATAAAAAGCTTCGATCAAAATCGTATCCAAATTGAAGGGACGACTCTTGTACGCGAAGCCATCCAATTTTGCAGGCGGTATGTAATCAGCAGCACCAGCCTTAAAGAAAACCAGTAACTGTAACAGAGCTGATTGCAGTACCAATATCACTGAGATCGCGTGCTTTGGGGTCCGCATCTTTGAGTTCACCCTCTCACAGATAAAAGGCTTCTCTTTCCACACAGTACACACAATGAATGAAGGGTATATTGTGGTTGTGGTCTTCTCCTATTATCGCCAAAGCCCAAAGCCGCCCAAACCAAGTAAATGGTGGAGTGGACTTTCGAATTGACTTTTCTATTTATTTTTTTCTTTAATAAAAATATAAACAACAATTGAAATATATAGATCAAGTAATTTTGTTTTGTCATTCGTTAATTATTTTATGAATTTAATTTTGATACAACAAAAATTATTTATAATATCTTATAATTATGTACTGTTATATTATTAAAAATATTTAATTTTTATAATAATTATTTTAAAAATAATACATATAATAATATATAATTAATTAATAATATAAAAAAATTATACTAATAATATATCAAAATAAAAATTATTTTATTTATAAGTGAGTGTATAATATAATAATAACTTATTCATTAAAATGATTTTTTCTCACCTTATCTCTCCATTATTTTATTTAACAAAATAATTAATTCAGTCACTGTCAAATTTATTTGAGTATTATATTTAGGAATCAAATCAAATTATACATATTTACTAAAAAAACTTAATACCCTTTTGTCTTTTTTGTTCTGTTTTTCATGATCAAGTGTTTCTCCTATTTATTATATATTGCATATTTGCATTTAACTAAGGGTACGACAATGATTCATGGACTTTTTAACCAAACTATTATTAATGATAAAATTATTTATTAAAATATTATTTTTTTAAATTATATATTAATTTATTTTTTATTATTCAGTATGATATTTTTTATGTTTTTTGTCTACATAAATAACATTATCTATATTAGTAGTTTCATATGGATAATATCAAATGTTTTGATGTCATCTATATGGACCAAAAAAATATCAGACTAAATAAAATAATAATATTTTTATATATAATTTTAAAAATTAATATTTATATAAATAATTTTATCATCAATAACAATTTAATAAAAAAAACGTCATGGTTAATGAGTACAAATACATCAGCTGAAACATAGTTAATAGAAAATTTAATGGAGTGGAGGTACATTGAATCTGGCCTCTTAGTTATGCCATTCGAATAGAAGAGATAGATTAATTAAATTTTGTGCAAGTCAATCCAAACATTACCTATTATAAAAAATAATAATTAATTTATTTTTCAATAGTGGTAAGAAAATCTTCATATACTTTTTAAAGTAATACACTAAATTAACAAAAAAGAATATGTAACACATAAATTAAATTTGTATCATTAAATTAACTTTAAAAAATCTAAATCATATAATGAATTATTCTTTGAACATATAATAAAATATAAAAAAACTTATTTAAAATGAATAAGTAAATGTGTATTTATTTTTGATTTAATTTAAAGTACATCACAATCTTAACCAACTAAAATTTAATGATGAATTTACTCTTACTTACTTATTTTAGAGATAAATTTACTTTAAAAGAGTTTTATCTTACCTTTCATGGGAATTATATAAGGAATACCATTAAATGGTGAGGAGCAAAAATACTAATGGAGGAGTGTATTTTCACTTATGAAATAAAGGAGTTTCCCTTAAGCATGATTAATAGGATGCAAAATATGCATTTAATTTAATGCTTGATTTGGTATATTTTATGCAATAATTAAGATTAATTAATGTCTTTTATTATATATTTTGATAAAATATCTTCCTTGAGTATTTAATTTTTGTTTGGTTATTTTAGGTCTTAAATAGAATATTTCTATTAGTCATAGAAGATTCAATGAAAGACTTGAAGAAAGTCTCATGTTGATTCTGAATCAATTCTATTGAGATTTGCACACTTTCTAATATTAATCCTAGTTTAGTAAAATAGTCATATCTTGATATCAAAATTAAACAACTTTAAAGGCGTTAAAAAGTTAAGATATAGAATTACAACTTTAATATTAAGCCGAAACCAATATCCACCATTTGAGCATAGGAAGTTGTCGAGGAAGATAAGCACAATATAGCCCTACCATTTCCCTGAAAGTAGCATGGCCATGCTTTTTCCGCCAAGAGATGCACAGCCTAGCCATGCTATCTCCTCAAAAAAAGGCACGATCTAGCCTAGTCAGCTGAACATCTACTAATTAAAAATAAAAAGGTCTAGCCCTCATTCATGCAAGACACACCAGAGACTTAATTGGGCCCAAAATCCTAATGCTAAGTAGAGATCTAGACTTATTATAACTCTAAGGAAAAGAACTAATTATAAATAGAACAGTGAGTGGCTTAGAAGAAGGATACGGCTTTGGAGCTCTATGGAGATTTAAGCATTGAAGGCAGGATTCAAGATAAATATAAAAGAGATTCAAGACACCGTCACAAAGCCGTTTATCTTTTTATCGCTTGATTCTATTTACTATCACATTTTATATTGATTGTATCCATGGTTTTCATAGTTACGTTAGTATAAAGTTTTTAATATCATCGTTTAATCATATATTGTCACTTCAATAAAAGAACATGACTTTTGAAACAATTGTTGTGAGCATCAAACTATATATATCCAAACTTTTTTAACACCACCAATAATGGTAAAAAATTGTTTTTGGTCACAATAAATCAAATCAAGAAAAAATATAGAAATTAATTTATATTTTTAAACTGTAAATTTTGTTGGAATATTATTTTTATTGAATTATAAAATTTAAAAACTATTTTTTTAAGTTACGTCTTAAGAATATGTTTTGCCATTGCGAAAATAATCTCTTCATAAAACTTTTCTTAAGATTACCCCAAACAAAATTGCAATGGTAAGGTCCAAAGGAGAGAAAATTATTGCATAAACTTAAAGTATTAAAGTTAAATGTATTAAGCTAATCACATTATTGATTATAATAAATTATAATAACTAATTATTAACTAAATATAATAATTATTTATTAATTAATATATTTAATCTAATATCTCCAACATAAATACTCTATATTTATCCAAGAATTTTCCTGATAAAGGGTTGTAAAAGAATAGTCAAGTGGGGAAACAGTTGAACAATAATGGGCCAAGTGTCCCTAGTAATCTAGTATGGTAATAGTCTGGGTCAACCGGGCCAATGTCTTACACAAGCCCACCTTAAGTGTACGCTTGCAGTGTGACAAAAATCATGTAGTGGCGTACAATTTTATTTAAAAATAAAATATAAAGATATGTTACGTTAATATTAAATTCAATCATTATATTCTTATATCAAATAGTATATACATTCATTTTCACACTTAATTTAATATCATTTATTATATATATATATATATATATATATATCATTTTCTCACTCAATCACATCCCTTATAAAGGATATGAATAATACTTACACCCCTTTTTAAGAGTGTAAGATTATTATTTTTTTATTAAATCGATTGAGAGAAAATTTTAAAATATTCCTAAATTAATACTCTGGGATATTTTATAAATATTCATAATTAATTTTAAAATATTTAATTTTCAATTCAACTATCTTATAGGTATTAAATGTTAAGTATTATAATTATAATTATAATTTTAATAGAGTAATATAATACTCTAAAAGTGTAGAAAAAATTATCTATTATGTGGAACCTAAGTCAAAGAATTATGAGAATATGAATACTTACTAATATTTTAAAAATTGTATTAGTCATTGAACTGATAATAAAAAAGGTTCGAGGTTTGGAAGTTTGAGCAAGGTTAAATCGAGATTGAACTATAATATACATATGTTAATTATATAAATAATATTAAAAAAATATTAAAATATATTTTTAACATAATTAAATCGATTTATAATGTAAATAATTATTAAACTAAAAATATTATATAAATATTAACATGATTTTTTAATATATATTAGTCTCACATTAAATAAGTAAAAAAATAAATGATAAAGTTTCTTATTATAAATAAAAAATAATTTTTTATTGCATTATAAACTTATTTTTGTCTAAACTTTTTTTGTCATACATTAGAAATGTT
Source organism: Ormosia semicastrata (assembly GCA_029884595.1). NCBI lineage: Eukaryota > Viridiplantae > Streptophyta > Magnoliopsida > Fabales > Fabaceae > Ormosia > Ormosia semicastrata. The sequence continues at coordinate 5,050,643 of JAQQTO010000046.1, read as the reverse complement.
AAGTTTTAATTATAAATTAAAAATCAAATAATCAGTATCTTGAAAAAGAATCAAATACTTTTAAAAAAATATTGAATTTTTCATAAAAAAGAAAAATTGAATCCATTCAACTGTGTAAATCATGACTAGTATACAACTATTTTTTTTTATTTTACTAATTTTTGAAAATCCAATTTTTCATTTGACGGGCTGAAGAAATGGTTTCCGATTTTTTCCAATCTGACCGACAAATTCTGTATGGTTCTAAAAACTATGGTACTCACTACTTACCAAACAGATTTTTTTTTTTTTTGCAGAGAGACTACTTGGTACTTACCTAGCTCCTAACCATGAGAGATTCCAAACAAGGTAAACCAGCGTGCTTACCGATCAAAAAGCAATTCAAAATGGTGCATTCCTTATTTTAATTTTTTTAACTAATTGAGCCAACTATGCGTGCTCGTGAGATGGGTTCAACATGGCCCAAACTCAGCCAGCCAGATATATTTATTTGGACAATTTTTTTGGACCCTAAATCTAATTCCGTAATGACTTGATTAATTATCAAGTTAAAATTGAGGTGATCTGATAATAGAAAAAATATATAAATTTAGATATTATGTATAATTAAATTATAAAATTTTAAAAGTACAAAATTTAAAAATAAGGTATGTTTTATAATAATAATATATTAATAAATAAGGAAAATAATTAATTTATATTATTGTAAATTAAAATTACTCTTATACTATTAAATAATTTTTTATTAAATAATTTTATTACAAAATTTATTATTAGATTAAAAATTCTTATCATATAAATTATATCTATAAAATTTTATATTAATCTAAGATTATTTTGCATTTCATTAATATATGTTAAGATTAACGTAATATATACTTTTAAAATATATTAAAAGAAGAACCACTTGATTATATTTTTATTAATATTTAATGTTTTTAATATTTATCACAAATGATCAAGGTATTTGATGATTATAATTCAATGGTTAAATTAATAAAAATGATATTCTATAAAAAGATAATAGATGTTATAAGTATATCAAGTATATCAAGTTTAATTCATTCTCAATAAATAATATTAATATAAGTATATTATTATCATATTCTATTAAAGTTTTAAATTTAAGTTAAAATTTTTTATTATTTATAATTAAATGTAAAAAATATATAAATTTTAAAATAATGTGTAACACTGATTCCTCAAAGTATGACTCGAAATTAACTAAAAAAAATACACCAATTTAATTTACAATACCCAAATGTCGATCTAATAAATTTCGGATTAAAACGAGTCAATAGGACGAGTCACTTCTTGAACAACCTAAAGTCAACTTGTGTTTATTTTGAATAGTTAGCTAATATCACTACCTAATTGTCAGACTTGAAAAGTTTTGAAATTATTAAAATATAAAATTAATTTATTCAATGCAATTCAAAAAATAATGCTTATATTTAAGGCTTATTATAAATTTTTATTTTAATTGATTTGTATGTTGATTTTTATATTTAAAACATTTTAAATATAAATGGAAATTATTTTTTAATAATTTTATTTAATCATCCTTACTCAAAATTCATCATGACTAAATTATTAAATGTAAAATATTCAATATTAAAACAAAGTAAAAGATATTTGTATAAATTATATGAAATATGTGCGTACTCTGACCATTCAAAAAAGTTACTGAAAGTACGTAAAGAATGTGTCAATATAAGTTTGTACAAGTATTATCCATCAATATAATATAAAAATATATATATATATATGTCCTAAAAAATTATCATATATCTTTTTTATTAATAAATAAATATTTCACTTATTTAATATGTGATATTTAAAATATTTAATACTCTTTTACATATAATTTTATGTGTTAATTTTCTTACACATATGATCTAATATGACATTAGATATGTGGAAAAAAAAATATGTACAAAAATTATTTAATAAATAAGTTAAAGAAATACAATATACAAAAAACAAAAAAAAAAAAAAATTATACTTTTTTGTCTAGAGAATCAATGCGTTGAGAATTGATGTAATTATACTTTTTATCTAAACACTACTTATGCATTGAGAATCAATGTTTAATGATAATGACCATTGAGATTGCATGTGACTTTCTAGGTCGACACAAAAGACGATAATGATAAGTTCAAAATCTAGCGAATTAGACAAAAGAGGATGTGAAGTTGCCGTTAGGGTTCTGTAATGGTTATTGTCAAATTCCTGTACTCAAGGGAGATTTCACCATGGACGTACATCAACGCCAAAAAGAAGGAGAAGAACAACAACAACAACATCAATAAGCATAATTCAAATTTGAATTTTTCTCATAATTAAATGATATTTATGTACAACAAACAAATTAAAATGCCTCAACCAATTAACATATTAATTATTATTCATTATCTTTTATGAATGTCTACCAATATTATCTTCAATAAATAATATTACTATTCAAATTCAAATAAATTTAAATAATAATATAAATAAAAACTTTTAAATTTTGAAACTTACCTTTAATAAATGTCATTTACTTACTATTAAACAATTTATATATAATAAATTAGTTGCTTAAACTAATTATTCTATTAAGTTTTCATTATCTAATGAGATTTACATTCAAATAAATAATTCAATTAATAAAATAATTAAAAAATCAAAATTTTCTCCTAATTAAATGTCATTTATGTACATTTAATTAATTTTCTCAACCAATTAATATATTAATTACTCATTATCTTCTACAAATAATATTATCATTCAAGTAATTTAAATAATAATAACATAATTAAAAATGAGATAGAAAAATATACTTTAAACTTTTAAATGAGTGTAACTTCAAAATCAATTAATTAATATAATAATATATAAAAGAAATATATACATGGTCTATAATTCTGCCATGTGTCACTATTAACTAACAAAATGTGTTCTAATTTTCTGTCATGTGTCAAATAATATTCTTATTTGAATGTCATTGTTTTTACAATATAAAGCACTGATATGTTTGTACACATATATGACATATATTTAATCACAAAAAATTCAATAAGCTATAATGTTTATATAAACTCCTTGAAAATACTAATACAAAAAATTACATAGACAAAGAAATAACGGAAAATATAAATGGAATTAAAAAAAAAGATAAAAAATCAAACCATCAAAAAATGAAAATTTACATGAACAATTTTTTTTTTTTGGTTTTATAAAATTTCATCACATATTTTAGTTTTAAGACAATATTGCTTAGAGTACAAAAGTTTCCCTTTCCCCATAAATACATTTTCGGTTGAGTTATAGATTATTTATCACTTGATTTATTTTTTTTGAGTTATATTAATATAAATTGAATTAATTTATATATAATTTTTAATAAAGTTAATTTATTAAAATATTTTTTATAAAATTATTAAATTAAATTATGTATTTAAAGGACAAATTTTTTTATTTATATTATAAATATTTTTTTAGGCATATAAATTATTTTATAACAATTTATTTTTAAAAGACAAAAGTTTTTGTTTATATTATAAAAATTGAGGGGACCAAGGCTCACACATGACGTACTAGGCCCCATCCCTACGCATAAGTGCATTAATTTACCAAAAACTTAAATAAAAAAAAATCTGTCACTTAGTCCTATTATTGAGATATATCTGGAACTTCATCTCTATTTTTTAGATAATTACGTAGGCTTATTTTCAAAATATTTTAAATTACTATACTAAAGAATTTTAAATTTAATTTTTTGTTTTGAATGAAATGTGACATATAATTCGTAAGTCAACATGTAAGGTGTATTTGGATAAGTTTTGAAAAAAACAAGTGATTTTAAAATACTACAAAAATTTTAATTTTTGTATAGATTTTTATAAAAGCAGAAACTATATTTGTGTTTGAATATAATTATAAAAAATACTTATTATTTTAAAAATTGAAATCAGAAAATTGATTTTTTTTAAGAAGTTACTTTTTTCAATTTTTAATGAAAAGCAGAAAATTGATTTTTTTAGATTTTTCAAAATTTTATTCAAACAATTGTGCATGTCTAAGAAATGATTTCTATTTTAATAAAAAAATACTTTTCTTGTTAATTAAGTACAAATAAATAACGCACTCGTGTTAATTGCTAATGAATAATTGCTTTAATGTGACGCCATGACGCCATCATTAGCCCGTTCTCTACAGCTGATAGCTTCTATATTCCAACAAGCATATTTCATTCATATGTATATAATTCGAAGGCATGTTAATAACATTTATTTCCAATTGCTGCATTATTGGCATTAGGATTTAGTATATGTTTGGGATAATTGTAAAAATTAAATTATTTAAATAATTAATTATTATATAAAACTTTTTTATATAATTGATTATAAGAAAAAAAGATTTATATATGCTTAGATATGTTAGTTAAAAAATATTTTTAAGTTAATCTGTTTTATTTATATAATATGAAAAAATTATTTTTATGTATTAAATTATTGAAATAAGTATAAAATAATTAAAAATATTATTTGATTAATTAAAAAAATTATTTAATTGAGAACAACACAATATTTACATATCACTATTAAAAATAATTCTACCAACTTTTTTAAAAACAGCCAAAAAATTAACTTTTAAAAAAAAGCTAATAATGGCATAAATTTTTGTATCAACAATTTTTTGATAAAAAAATTCAAACATGCTATTTTTCTCAATAACAGCTATTTTACTCAATGAATATATGTTAGCCAACGCTTTTAATCCGTCTCAAACACGCTCTTCAAAGTCAATGCAACTAAAATTCACATATATAAATTTTTCAGTGGAAGTGGAGGGATTCTTAATTTTGACATCCTACTTTGCACCAACCAAGGGTCAATGACCTTCCTCCACGCGATGTAGTCAACGACAGTTCCAGGATAAGGCAACACAAATCCATTGACAAAGAAAAAAGACGTTGAAACACCCCTATCAAAGCAGCATATGCTGCATTTTAAAAAAAAAAGACATGGTATTAATCAAACATGAAAAATGTATTTGATTGAAAGGTGAGTTTTATTTATGTGTTTTTTCAAGTCTTAAATCAAATAATCAATATATGAAATTATTAATTTTGAATACAAATTTCAAATCCAAATATGTTCTATTAAATGGAGTCAGTCTAAACGCAACCTAAAAGATAAAAGATTTTGTGTTACCGAAACAGAAACCCTAGTAAGAAGATCAGTTTTCGTGTCATTGAAGCCATACTTTACGGATTTGTAATATGAGTTCCCAACTACTTCTGTTGCAAACCTCACTATCTCCTGTATAACATAAACCCTAGATAAGTTTTGTGTTATTTGAGCACCATAGAATTTCTCCTGTTAAACAGTATATGCACCAGATCTGGTGAGCAAGAAACTTGAATAACTTTTCTTACAAAAAGATTGTATTCTAGATGCAAATGCATTTATTTCTTGAGCACAATACAGAAGATATAAATCAAGATATAAATCATTGTGACATCAATGTAAGCAGTTTTAAGTTAGAGAAATCTGAATTTACCGGTAGCCATGTTGCTCTTCCTTAAATATTTATAACAGGTATGACTTATATTGACAAATGTTGCTGTACATAAGTGGAAAGAAAATCTTAAAGAGTCATGCCAACAATTTTAATGATTCAAGCAACAGTTTCTTAACTATGAAACTTCTGATTCAGCAAGGAAACTTTTCATCGTCTGAACCCACGTACTAATTTCCCCAAGAATTAGATGGGGCACTCAACCACCATATGATTGATCAATATGGCTATGTTTGAGATGAAACAAGGAATGAAAGAAAAATAAGGGAACAAAAATTTAACAGAAGAAAATGATGTTCCGTCTTCTTGCTTAGATATAATAAAAACAGGATAATAAAAACCAAGAGAATGCCATTTTCTACTGTTTAGGAACAATCCAAAATGGATGCATTAAAAATTAAAAATATTAAACATGATATATATTGATGGCATTAATTGTGGAGTGTGTGTATGCTTGTGCATATATGACAAACTCAATCTCGGGCCTTTGGTTTAGAGATGAGAAATGTTAAAGAATATATTTTTTATCATACTCTTTTTAATATTTTTTATTAATTCATATTACATATTTAAATATACTTAAATTTAATTATATATTAATTAAATTAATTATATATTAATCAAAATTAAAAATATATTTTAATGTGTGACGTGTTCTAATAGAATAAAATATATTAAAAAGAATATGATAAATTTGAAGCAAGTCTAACATCCAAATGCACAATGGCGAAAGCTTCATGCCAATGTCTACCATATTTAATTTCAATCATTGCAGTAAATACAATTTGATTTTTTTGAAACTGGAAATATTAACCATGCTTGAAGAACTGCTCCAGCAAGGGGAATGTTGCCGATGTATTCAATCCATTCACAATGTGCAAAGCACTAGATGCAACAAAAGCATTGTCATGATGACTGTGTTTTTCAAAAGAGAAATGTTTTATGACACCAAATACGTATATTGTATTTATATTATATGTTAACATGAAAGAGATATTAAATTATTTTGTATATGACTATAATATTTTTGTGACATATAAAATAATTTTATGAATAAGTTAGATAAAATTAAACGTATTTTAATGGACAAATAACAGAATTAAAAACTGTAATCTATCACACTCATGCATCTTTGCTGAATTTCGGATTCTACTTTATTATAAGATTTATAAAATTTAACGACGATGTGGTCCTATGGTTTTGAAGTGCTTAAAAAGGTTGTCTACACATGAATAAGACAACACATGCAAAAAAAAAAAAAACACACACACACACACAAGCATCAAGGTATGTAAATAAGTCAAGCCTTTGACTATGAAAGAAAGGAGCTACTTAAGTTTAGCTCATTTAATTAAATAAGTCAAATTTAAAATTTAAGCTCAACTAGTTTAAAAATAAGAAGCTTAAGCTCAACTTGTTTAAATCATTTATAATTTGATTGGTTTTTTTGTCTCTTTATCATTCTTTTTATTAAATATTTTCTTAAATTTTTGTTACTAATTCAATATTCAATAGACATCTTTATGCTAAAAAAATAAGTAAAATTAAAATAAATTTTTTTATTCATAATTCATTAAATAAAAATTTGATTGCCTTCTTATAAAAGCTTTTAGTAAATAACAACACCACATAAATTATTATTTATATATTTTCTTGTGTGAAATTATAATTTTGTGATTGAATTTTTTAATGAATAATTAATACACACACAAACGAGTTATTTGTGAGTTATTGATATCAAGGCCATAAAATTTGAACTTGACTCATTTATATAATTGAGTCTAAATTCAAACTTTTATTTAGTTAAACAAATAAATTTAATCAAATATTTACTAAGTCAAGTTTAAATAATTCATAAACAACTAAACTTATTTACACACGTACTAGGCTAAACTTCATGTGCCATGTACAAGTCGCATGATAATTTACCTAGCATATCATTAGCTCAGAGAATTTTGAAAAATAGCGTACAAAATATAAGTCTTCATTAGAAATCAATACATAAATGGAACTTTGAAGTCTAGACTTGAATGTTTTAAAAATCAAGAAGGTTATTTTCAACTTCACCTGGAGTCTTTTACTCCAGCTTTGAAAAATGAGCCCCAAAATCCTATGACCCCAATCCAACGTTGCACTGCCATGTCCTAAGCACTGGGTATAGGTATTGTTGCCCATAGAAAATAATTATTATGCCAGTAGGCAATTCTAGACCTTTATTAAGGATCATGCCAGAAAATTAAAATAAAGCAAGAAACCCAAAAAAAAATTTAAAAATTGAAAAACAGTTTCTCCTAGAAATCAAAAGAAAAAAACAAAACGAAAGAATCTATTTAGCTATGAGTCTGTGACTAACGGTAAAAGGGCGAGATGAACAAGAAGTGAAACCCGAGAGCCATAGTGGTGGAGAGCTTTTTGAGTGGGGGCCAGGATGCCACATAGGATCATAAAATGCTTCGATCAAAATTGTATCTGAATTGAAGGAAGTAAAGTAACGATTCTTGTATGCGAAGCCATCCAATTTTGCAGGCACTAATGGTAATGGTATATAATCAGCACCACCAATCTTGAAGAAAACCAATAACTGTAATAGAACTGATTGCAGTATATCAATATCATGACCGCATAATTTGGTGTCCGCATCTTTGAGTTCACCTTCTCTTTACACACCCTTAGTCTCAGACTCCTCAGTGAATGTTGAACCGTATTATGTGGTCTTATTTATACTATACCAAAGCACAAATTTTTCCAAGCAAATGGTGGACTATCGAATTGACTTTTCCATTGTTTTCTTTGATAAAAAATAGATAAACATGATTTTGCACATAAATCATAGCTATCCAACTATCCCATTACTCTTAGATCATCACGAGATAATCTCATATCAATGGTTTCTTTAATAATTTTGATTTTTAACATAAATTAAAAGAGATTTTGCCGTTCACTTTTATAGTATAAATTTTCTTTTCACATATATAGTTTGCTTCAACATGAAATGGGGAATGTATCGAGTTGTGTTTTCCTTTATCTTTTACAATTATGATAATAGTAGTGCAACTTTTGGATTTTTTTTTTCCATCTTTTTGTGTTTGATTATTAAGAAGCGTGTCATTTCGTTTGTAAGTCGTTCCTCCTACGTTTCCCTTCACGGCCTTCCACCCCACACCCATCCTTTCCTCTCCTCACCGTTTCTTTTTTTGTGATACTCCCCCCCACCATTTCTAAACAGTTTTCTTTACCATATATTACCACCAACATTTCCTAGATATACTATGTAAGTCCCTAGCTATTTCTTGAACTCTAGACTGACAGGTATCCAACTACCCCATTATTCTTAGGATCATCATCATGAAATAATCTTGTATCAATAGTTTCTTTATCATTTTTGTTTTACACATAAATTAAAAGAGATTTTGTCATTCACTTTTATGGTAAATTTTTTTCCCACGTATATAGTTTGCTTCAATCCAAGATGATAAACGTACCACAAGTTGTGTTTTCCATTATTTATTACAACTACAATAATAGTAGTGCAACCTTTGAATGTATTTTACATTTTTGTCTTTGATTATTAAGAAGTGTGTCACATTAATGTTTACAAGTCGTTCCTCATACCTACTTTCCCTTCGCCTTCCACCCCACACCCATCCTTTCCTCTCCTCACCATTTCTTTTTCTTTTTTTCGCTGATACTCCTCTCACCATTTTTAATCAGTTTTCTTTAGCATACATTACCTTCAATAGTTCCTATATATACTACCTAAGTCCCTAGCTATCCCTTAGCCTCTAGACTCATAGGTGGAACTATCCCATCACTCTTAGGATCATTATCATGAGATAATCTTGTATGAATCATTTCTTTGGTATTTTTGTTTTTCACATAAATTAAAAGAGATTTTACTGTTCATTTTTATAATAAATTTTGTTTTTATCCACATATATAGTTTGCTTCAATTTGAGATGGTGAATGTATCCACTTGTGTTTTCCTTTATTCATTACAATTATGATAATAGTAGTGCAACCTTTGGATGTGTTTTACGTTTTTGTGTTTGATTATTTATAAATGTGTCATGTCATTTACAAGTCGTTCCTCCTACCGACTTTCTCTTCGCCGCCTTCCACCCCACACCCATTGCTTCCTCCCCTCACTGTTTCTTTTTTTTTTTTCGCTGATACTCCCCTCATCATTTTTAAACAGTTTTTTTTAGCATGTTTTACCACCGACAGTTTGTAGATACACTACGAAAATCCCTAGCTGTTCCCTGGCCTCTAGGCTTATAAGTATCAAACTACCCCATTATTCTGAAGATCATCATCATAAGATAATCTTGTATTAATCATTTCTTTAACTTTTTTCACATAAATTAAAAGAGATTTTACCATTCACTTTTATAGTAAAATTTGTTTTTTTTTCCACGTATATAGTTTGCTTCAATCCGAGATGGTAAAAGTACCCACTTGTGTTTGCCTTTATTTATTACAACTACTATCGTAGTAGTGCACCCTTTGAAAGTGTCTTACATTTTTGTGTTTGATTAAGAAGTGTGTCGCGTCATTTGCAAGTCGTTTCTTATACCTACTTTACGTACGCGGCCTTCCACCCGACAACTCATCACTTCATCCCCCACCGTTTCTTTTTTTTTTTTTTTTATGATACTCCCTAATCATTTTTAAATGAGTTTTGTTATATTTTTTTAAAAAGATTTTTTTATAATTTTTTAATATTAAATAAAAAAATATTTAATACAAAAGTAAATATATTTAATGTTTTAAAAATATAAAATTATTTAATATTTTTTATTTAATAATTAAAAAATTAATAAAAAATTATGTAAAAAATTTAGAATTATTCTTTTTAAATAGTTTTCTTTAGCATACATTATCAACTAGATACACTACCTAAGTCCCAAGCTATCGCTTAGCCTCTAGAGTCATAGGTATCCAACGACCCCATTACTCTTAGGATCATCGAGAGAGATATTGTATCAATAATTTCTTTAACGTTTTTGTTTTCGCATTACTTGAAAGAGATTTTACCATTCACTTTTATAGTAAATTTTGTTTGTGTCCACCCATATATATAGTTTCCTTCAATCTGAGATGGCTTATGTACCAAGCTGTGTTTTTCATTATTTATTACAATTATGATCAGAGTAGCGTAACCTTTGGATATGTTTTACGGTTTTGTATCCTACTTTCCCTTTTCCTTTTGGCCTTCCACCCCATACCCACACCTCCCCCCCCCCCCCCCACCCACCGTTTTCCTTCTTTTTTTCTTTTCCAGTGATACTCCCCTCACCATTTCTAAACAATTTTCTTTAGCATACGTTATCACTAATAGTTCCTAGACATACTACCAAAGTCCCTAGTTGTCCCTTGGCCTTTAGACTCATATGTATCCACCTACCCTATTGCTTTTAGATCATCATCATGAGATAATCTTGTATCAATCATTTCTTCAACATATTTGTTTCTCAGTTCTCACATAAATTACAAGAGATTTTGCCTTTCACTTTTATATATAGTAAATTTAGTTTTTTTTTTCTCGTAAATAGTTTGGTTCAATCTGAGATGGTGAATGTTTCTTGTATTTTCCTTTATTTATTACAATTACAGTTATAGTAGTGCAACCTTTGGGTGTGTTTTACGTATTTGTGTTTGATTATTAAGCATGTCTATGGTGTATTGGGTATATATAAATTGATAACATTCTTTGTAAATCTTCCACTGGGGAGGAGGAAGGTGATGAGTTATTCTCACGATAGCTCACTACTCACAACGGGAAGAGCGGCAAGAAGGGAAAGGGCATGAGAAAAATAGAGTTAATGGCCTAATGATGTGGTTTTTGGCCTAATTAACTTAGTTTGCCATGCCATGTTATCTTTCAACAATACACACCAACATTTTAATTTAATTATGTTATGTTCAAATTGATGGAGGGATGAGTAATACAATTGTATAATATATATATATATATATGGAGGATATATCTAGTGCGAGAAATTTTTATTGTGAAACGATGAGAATAGTAAATCTTGATTATACAATCATACATGGATGATCAAGATTAAAAGTTATTTAAAGGTCATGTAATCACTTAAAAAAGTCATGTACATTTATGTTCTAATTTTGATCATTCATGTAAGATCCATGTGTGTGTGTGGTCAAGATCTATTAACATCAGTGTAAAAAAATTTTACCATAGATTTTATTATAATCTAATGGTTCATATCATTCAATTTAACGAGATAAGTGTTAGTCGATGGCTTGCAAAGTCAAAAAAAGGAGGATGATTTCTTCTCTTGTTGCAGAGCACTTTTGGTGCTTGTTGAAGGGTCGAAGTTAGAAGGCCAATTGCATTAATTGTAAGGGTGGCTGAAATCTCTATAAATAGAGATTTGAGCTTCCATCCGAAAAACATCAAGCAAAAGCAGAAGAAACAAAACGAGCTTGTGAGCATTTGAGAGTGAGAGAAAAATAGAGAATGTGAGGAAATTCTTAGAGTGTAGTGTGTGATCATACACTGAAATTTTTGGGTTTATTCTCTAGTTTCTATAATACTACAAATTGCAGTAGAAGAGAGTCTCACTGGGAAACACTATATATTTTGTATCTCTTGTGTGAAATAGTGTAAATAGGATATTGTAATTATCATTGATATAGAGAAATATTTTTCGGAGTTTGTCCCGTGATTTTTCCCTCAATGCACAAGGCGATTTTTCACGTTATAATTTAGTGTACAGTTCTTGATCTATTTTGCTGGTACAAATAGTACTAATTAGAGGGTCCCACTATAAAAGTACTATTTACATGCTTTACAATTTTATCAGTTCTTCTTCATAGATCTGAGTATGCTTCCGCTCATATCCATAAAGTTTTCAAGACACTTGGGGTGTATCCAACTCTGATTTCCTAACAAGTGGTATCAGAGATGATGATTCGGCTTGGACAAGTATTGATGTGGACGACGGTGGTTGGTAGATCCATGTGAAGGGTCCATTGTGTCGAAAGTCTTCTTAGCGATGTGAAGGTTAGGCGGCATGTTCCGTTGTAGATGATGGACGATAGTAGTATAAGTATGAAGAAGAGCATGTGTAGCCTGATCTGGAAGAGATGAGGCCCTTGGATGCGGGCTGGGCTCTCTTGGTGACACCGTCAAATACTTGAAAGTTCTCACCTCTCTGTGTATCATGTAATTCCAGGTGAAATTTCTTCTAAGGTTAAAAAAAAGAAAGAAGCTAAGGATCACTATAAGAAATTTGTGATCTAGCAACGAAATTTTGCGAGGGATAATTTCCCTCGCTGATCAGCGAGGGAATAGCGAGGGAAATCTTAGCCCTCGCAAAATTTCAAAAATAAAATTTGGGAAAAAATAGTGAATTAATAGCGAGGGAATTGAGAGAAAAAATATCCCTCGCTAAAATTAGCGAGGGTATTATGAGGGATATTTTCCCTTGCTAAGGTTAGCGAGGGAATTGCGAGGAAAATTTTCCTCACTGAAAATTAGTGACGGAATTGAGAGGGATATTTTCCCTCGCTAACTGACAAAAAAGTAGCGAGGGAAAGTTTCATCGCAAATCCCTCGCAAAATCTACTTAACCTAATTACAGAATTCTAAATCCCTCACAACCGTGCTCACCTCTCACCCTCACCTTCTCACTCTCATTCTGTCTCACTCAAAGTTGCAGCCACCGTCATGCCACTCCCTCTCGGTCTACTCTTCTCTCTTCTGCCCTGCCGTGCTTTTCGCGTAGATCTGAATGAGGTTATCGTTTTGCTTATTATGAACAGGTTGATGGTTGGTTACCTGACCTAATATGGAGATTAAGGAAGTGAACGAATAGAAACAGATCTGGGCTTTTCTTTTCCTTTGGTAAGAATCACATTTATTTTCATGTTGTTATATTTATATACATTTGGTCTAGTTTTGATGCATATATAAGTGATTATTCTACTAAATATGAGATTTTTTTTTGGATACATATGTGTGTTTTTGGCTTTTAAAATGTTTCTTAAGAGAAATCGGCATCGACTCTTTGGTAATAAATATGTGTTTTCCAATTTATGCTGTTCGAAAGTAATATTTCTTTCTTTGGTGGGTATATACTAAAGGGTAGGGTTCTTTTAATTTTCTCTTGTGCAACACATTGTTTTGGTATTAGTTGCTTTATCATTCTTGCATCAATTGATTTTGAATTTATTTAGCTGTATCAAGCCTAAATTGATACGTTTAGGTTAATGGCAGTATTCTGAATACTTACACAATTTTATTGCTGAGCAGAGGGGTGTAGGATATCCTTTAAAATAGGTTTGGGTTACTTGCTCAATAAAACCTTAAAAGAATAAGTAAAGTTTATAAATTTTGACAATAATGTGGTTTAAACATATTATTAGTGAAAAAGTAGCTTGTCATAATTCATTATACCTTAACACCATAAATGAGTATGAGCACAATTAAATATTCAAAAATATTTGGATAGGCACTACCATATCAGCATTCAGCAAAAGCCACTTTCTTCCTTCAATGTATGAAAGCACTTGCTTTACTATTATTCCTTTTCATGGTTTAGTAATGGGATTTTTATAATGAAAATAAAAAAATAATCTTTGTTTGAGTGTTTGGTGGAAGAAATTGTTTACAAGCTGACATGGGTTGGTCCTATATAAATTGTTTTATTATTATAATGGAAGGTTGTGGGTTCAGATTGATGAGTTTTACAGTTCATACCTTGTCATGAACACGCGTTTCATATCCAAGTTGATATCTTGTTTTCTTCTTCTTCTGTGCATATTTGATTACTGTGTTTTCTGTTATTCAGAATGCTACTGTAAATTCTATTATTCAAAATTTTCTTATATTCTATTTTCTGTTACCTATTAAATTATTATTTAGAATGCTGGATTATTGTTTCTGTGTTTGATTAATGCTGAAACATCTGCAATATATATATATATATATATATATATATATATATATATATATATAATATATATATATATATATATATATGGATGTTTAATGTGTTTCCTGGAGGATGTGATGTCAGCATATGCAGTCTAATAAAATATGTGGCATGACATAATGTGTGCTGGGAAGTCTGTATATTCTGGATTTTTCTTCTCACCTGTAATATCATAGTTAAATAATCATAACTTTGGATCAAATTGATGATCACTATTTTATATTGCATTCTATATCAGTTGATAAATACGTACATTTTGATCCTATTCTTTGTTCTTGTGTGGGACTTAATTGTGCCTTGGCATTGATACTCTGTTTAGTGGGAAGACTCTGTAGCAATGAGTTATATGACTATTATCTTTTAATTACCTATTAGACATACTTTTCTCTCTATGTTGAAGTTATTAATTTCACCTTGACAATGCTTCTGCTACAGGAATTTTCAGAACATCTAGGCATTCGACTGCTGTATGAGCGGTTAAATAACAGCACTCGGTTTCTCTATCAGTCTCACTCACAAGTTCAGAAAGTCAAGCCCATCTCAAGGTAGGGAAGCTTACAGATTTTCCTTCACTATTTTTCTTTCATCAATCCTAATTTTCTATTGATTTTCGATTTCACCATGCATCAAACTCTCTTCTTTTGCTTGATTTATTTCAAAACGGATAGAAGATGGAAAATATGCACCCTAAATTCTGTAAAATAGGGACTGTGAATTGTTTATTGGTTTTATCCTTCTGTTTTCATCAAGGATAGAATCAGTTTTTATGAATTTTTAGACTTGAATGCTTTTAAAGTTTTTATATTTTGCTTGGTTGTTAGTTAATGTTTCCTATTTTTTCTGTTATTGGTAAAATTGAGATTTTGGTTAAATTTGAGAGAATGAGAACTAACTATTTTGAAGGATTGAAAGGAATTTTAAGTGTTGGAAAAGCTTTATGTTTTGACAATATAATGATGGGACTAAAGTATAACGTTGTTATGCTTATAATCCTACTTGAAATAGTTGATTTTCTCCATGAAAAATCCTAAATCGAGATTTACTCATTCAGGTTGTGATGATTTACTTAAAGTAGCTCAATGCTTGTTGTTCGTAACCATGTTTTTGGTGTATAGAGTTGAAATTGTGATTATTTTACTGTTAGAAATTCAGTACTATCTTTTAATCATCTTTGGTTGATAGAGACAATATTCTGATTTTTGGAAGTGTCTCCATAAAGTATACACTCGATACTAGAATGATTTGTTACTCAATTTTTTATGTTGTAGCTTTTGGGACTTTGCAAAAAAATTTATAATGCTGTCCAGATTTTTAACAAAATATATTTTATAGGATGACTAAGAATTCAGCATAGTATAATTAATATTGAAATGCAATTTTAGGGTTCCCATATTTGAACCTTGGCCATGGTTACTATTAGGGTTCAATGAGCAGAGAAAGTGATAGAAACTGAAGGAAAGTGTGAGAAAGTAGAGAAAGCGATATGAGAGAAGAGAGAGAAAGTGAATCTGGCCATGATTCTCCACCACTACAGCATTCTCAGGTTAAGAGAAATTGATAGAAACCCGTTAAGCATCACATTAGCATCATCGCTGGTCTGCTCTTGGAAGGCATAAAGAATACCATCAATTAGAATATCTTCCAATCGAGCATCTATGTCAGATGCTCTCAAGTTAGTGACCACCTTCTCAATAGTTTCCATAACCATTTTCCTGTAAGGTTCACTCTCATCTTTAAGATCCTCAACAATTCTCCTAAAAATATCGGCAACGCCGACTTTGTTTGCTATTTATACAGTAGGAATGAGCACGTTGCTTATAGTTTCTTCGATCCAAAGCCATCTTCCTAACCTAGACGTTCTTGAAAAAGTCAGGGAGAATATCACTTCTAATATAATCAGTTTCCACACCCTCAGTGCTTACACACTGTTTCACCACTTTCAAAACAATTTTATTCATTTCTTCATCAGGCAACTGAAATTCACGAATCAGAATGATCATGACTTCCTTACTATATTAACTAGCATATAGCGCTTCCAATTCCTTACACACTGCTTCACCTTCTCAATCTGTTGCACAATCATAATCCCAGTGTGCCGAGCTTGCCATGATTTCTTACTCTGACAAATAACTTTCAAGAAGGGTAAGAGTGCAGGTATACCAACAGCAGAGGCAACAACACTGAAAGCTCTAGCAGTAGTGTTCATAACATATTCATTAATGTTGTCTATGTCAGGCCGCATAGCAGCAATCATTATGGCCAATGAAAACTTAGATTTTCTTTATGCTTTTCTCTCCTATGGGGTACATTTAGGACTATCTAAATATGACATCAAATCTTAGATGTTGAAAATAAAAGTTATGAATTTCTAACGAATTATGTGTTAAGAATATTAGTTTGATTTAACTTTTGATTGTACTTTAACATATGTTTAAAGTTTTTTTTTCTTATTCGAGTAAAAATTTGAGCAAAACCTTAGTTTTTCGTTTGAAATTCAATATTAATGAGCACGTATACCTATTGTTGGTACTGCTCATTGTATTGAATCTTGAATTGTCCAAGTGAGACCGTTTAGTAAGAAATTTTTCCTTCACTTGGTTAATAGTTATTCTTTAAATCTCATATCTTATACTTGTTGAAATTTCGGTCTGCTAGATTTCCTTTTGTTCTCTGGGTGTATACTTAAACGCGGTAGATCTCACTGCGTTATTGTCATGCACTTGGAGACCAATGGGAAATACTGCCGAAATTTCATCAAGTATAAAATATGAGATTTAAGGAATAACTATTAACCAAGTGTTGAAAAAGTTTCTTATCGAATGGGATAGGGCCATACCATGTTAAGAAGGAGATGAAGATATAAGGATTTGTATTAATGTGCTAAACCAATTTCAGCAATCATGAGACCCGATCGAAGTTGGATGTTACGAAGAAATGATCCTACTGGCTATGTAAGTGAAGAATTCAAGGATGAAGTTGATGATTTCATTAGGGTTGCTCAATGAGACCTAACAGTTACTGATGCATTAAATCGCATCCCTTGTCCATGTGCTAGATGTAAGAATCATGCTTGGAGGGAGGTATTTGGGGTAGAACAACATCTGTATAAGTACAGATTTGTAGATGATTATGTAAATTGGACCATTCATGGTGAGGACAGATGGGGGGATAGCGGCTCAACATCCATTGTCCATGATGATGAAGTGGAGCCTAGAATCCATACGTGAATATGGTTATGGATGTCGCAGGTGATAGATTAAATCCAGAAGTTCAAGATTTAGAAGAGGATTCAAATCCGTCAGCTGCGAAGTTTTATGACTTACTAAGAGACGTTGACGAACCTTTATGGGATGGTTGCCATAAGCACACAAAATTGTCAGCTGTAACTCAACTTTTGAACTTGAAGTTGGAGTTTAACATGAGTGGGAGTTGTTATGATAGAATTATTGTCATAATTAAGAGTATGCTTCCAGAGCCTCAAAGGTTACCCGAAAACTTCTACAAATCGAAGAGAATGGTTCGTGAGTTGGGATTAGGATATGACACTACAAGAAAATAGTAAATTTGTGGCGGATTTTTTGCGGCGGATTCGCATCCTTCGCAATTGCGAAAGGCGTTGCGGCGGATTATGATCCGTCTCAATTAGAGGTGGATTTTGTGATGGATAATTTTTGCGGTGAATTTTTGAGGCAGATTTTTGCGACGGATTGGCCCCCGCAAATTTTTTCAGCAATAATTTTCATCGTGAAATGCTGTAGTAGTTAGTAAAAAAAGTTTTGTGGCAGAAATATTCGCCGCAAACTTAATAAAATTAAAAAAAAAATTTAGTGGATAAATCCACCGCCAGTAATCACCGCGCAAATTATAAAATAATAAATTGTGATGGATAAATTCTGCCACAAAATTGATAAAGTAATAAAAAAATCATAAAAAATTTTAAATTCCTTCCGGTGAAATAATTCACCGTAAAAAGTCAACGTTTAAGAAATTTTGCGGTGAAAAAATTCGTTGCAAAAGATATTAAGTAAAAAAATTAGTAAAAAATTTATAAAAAATATTTGCAGTGAAAAAAATTACCGCAAAAAATAAGTCACAAATTAAAATAAATTTTGCTGCAAATTTTTTCACCGCAAAATATAAAACTAACAAAAAAATCATGAATATAATTTATGGTGGAAGTCTACCACAATTTTAAAAAAAATTTACGGCAGATAAATCCGCCGCAAAATTCTGCCACAATTTAAAAATCAATTTTGCAGCAGAAAAATCCACCGCAAAAAAGTCACCGCAAAAACTAGATCTACCTCCCCTGTTCTTCTTCCATTTTCATTTTTCCGAATCCATCTAAGTTTCCATCGGCTCCTCCTCTCCCTCAACCGACCGGTGACCTCCACTGCCCGCCGCCACCGACCGCCGACCCGCGACCGGCGTGAGCCACAGCAACCGGCGACCCGCGAGCCACCGCGACCCGCGCCTCACCCCCGACCCGCGACCAGCGCCCGCGTCTGGCACCCGCACCCGACTGGCACCCGCACTGGCACCGCCACCCTGACCGCACCACCACCTCACCGCCTCCGACCGCCACCCGATCGGCACCGCGACCCCGCACCGCCACCCGCGTCCGGCACCAGCTCCCACCGACCCACCGACCCGCTACAGCGACTCACTGACCCGCGCACCGCCACTCGCGACCCACCCACCGCGCCGCACCGCCGCCTGCGACCCCCCGACCCCGCTGCACCTGCGACCCGGCCGGCCACCACTGCTCGGCCACCACTGCTCCACGCCTCCACCAGTCCGCCCACCTACCAAGTAGGTACCCCACTATTAATTGCTTGCTCTGTTGATTGGTTTAGTGTTTGAACCAATGATTTGTTTGCTGAGAACATGAGTGATTTGTAGATTATGAATTGGAGATTTAGAATTTGATCACATGGTCACGACTGGATTTCGAAAATTAATCTCTATGATCAATTTGAATTTCATTATTGCAATGTATTGTAACTCTGCCTGGTATTCTTATCTTTGTAATATATTTGATGTATGTGGTAAATCATATTACCGAGCAAAGCCTTAGTTTCCCATTTGAGATTCAATATTAGTGAGCACATGTACTCTTTGAAGGAAGTGCTCATTGTATTGAATCTTGAGTTGTCCAATTTGGACAGTTTAGGAAGAAACTTTTACTTCACTTGATTATAGTTACTCATTAAATTTTATACCGTATACTTGATGAAATTTTATTGTGCAACATTTCCTTTTGTTCTCTGGGTGCACACTTGATCGTGGTAGATGTCACCACTTTCTAGTCGTGCACTTGGAGACCAATGGGAAATCTTTGTCGAAATTAAATCAAAGTATATGATGTGTGATTTTTAAGAGTACTATCAATCAAGTGTTGAAAAGGTTTCTTCTTGAATGGGATAGGGTCATACCATGTCAAGAGATTTTAAGATTTTGGAGATAATAATTGTTTGGATTGAAATATTTATACAAATATAATTTTAAAATGTATTAATTATGCAACATATGTTGTGCATTTTACATTTTTGTATTTTGATTTAAGTGTAAAATTATAATTGTAGAAAATGATAGTTCCAGAAAATCGTAGATGGATGTATAATAGGACTCATTCGGGTCGTAGAGGACTTACACAAGATTTTGTACGTGGAGTTGAAGAGTTTGTGAATTATGCATGTCGATCTTCTCATTACTTAAGTGAAGGAACAATTAGGTGTCCATGTTTGATGTGTTATAGTGGAAAATTGTTGAAATATGAGATTGTGAAAGTTCATTTGTATAAAAAAGGATTCAAACCTAGGTATTGGTATTGGACAGATCATGGAGAGGAAGAGCTTGATCCAATTAGTGTAGATATAAACTTTGATGTGAACACTGCTAGTAGTCCTATATTAGAGGAGGAAGACATGGTTGATAGATATCAAAATATGGTTTGTGATGCGGCTGGAACAGAATTTAGGGATTTTAGGAGTCGTTTTCAATGGAGTGTTGAGGAGCCTCCACATCCAGAGGCCGAAGAGTTTTATGATCTATTAAATGCTTCAAGTCAACCATTATGGCCTGGCTTCGAAACTCATTCTGAGTTATCCTTGGCAGTTCGAATGTTAAGCCTCAAATCTGATTATAATGTAACGCATGTGTGCTTTGATTCATTTATGGAGATATTAAGAGAGGTTGCTCCTCCAAGATCACGAATTCCTCTGAATTACTATAGAACAAAAAAATTGATTTCTAAACTCGGGCTTGCTTCAAGAAAAAAGATTGTTGTGTAAATGGTTGTATGTTATACTATGACAATGCCAGACAATGTAGGTTTTGTGGTGCTGAAAGATACGAACTTCGTAAAACCAGTAATGGAAATAACAATGAAATTCCAGTGAAAAGAATGCATTATTTACCTCTTATTCCTAGGCTGAAGAAGTTGTATTCCTCTATGAGCTCATCTGCACACAAGGGATGGCATGCTGAAAATAATAGGAAGTTGGGGGAGATGTCTCACCCATCCGATGGTGAAGCATGGAAGCATTTTAATAGGACATATCCTGAATTTGCAATTGATCCTAGAAATGTTAGGCTTGGTTTGTGTGCTGATAGTTTCACTCCATACAATCAATCTGCTTCTCCTTATTCTTGTTGGCCTGTGATAGTCACTCCATATAATCTGCCTCCAGAAATGTGTATGACTGCCCCATACATGTTCCTAACATGCATTATTCCCGGCCCTAACAATCCCAAGAGCAAGATTGATGTTTATTTACAACCATTAATAGATGAACTGAAAATTTTATGGGCGGGTGTTTTAACTTATGACGTGTCAAGCAAACAAAATTTTATGATGAGGGCGGCATTAATGTGGACAATAAATGACTTTCCAGTATATGGAATGTTGTCTGGATGGATGACTGCTGGTAAATTAGCATGTCCATATTGCATAGATCAAACAAAGGCATTCACTTTGAAGCATGGGGGAAAAATTTGTGGTTTGACTGCCATCGTCAATTCTTGTATGTTGATCACATGTTTAGAAGAAACAAAAATGCATTTAAGAAGAAAACTGTGGTGACTGATTTGCCTCCACCAAGATTATCTGGACATGAATTAAGTGAGATTGTTAGTATTTTTAGTAAAATAACTTAAATGCAGTCGTGCAAACACCATGGGTATAGTGTTTATCATAATTGGACTAAGCAGAGCATATTTTGGGATTTAAAATATTGGAAGGATAATTTAATTAGGCATAATTTAGATGTCATGCATATTGAGAAAAATGTCTTTGATAACATATTCAACACTGTTATGGATGTTAAGGGCAAAACAAAGGATAATATCAAGGCAAGAATGGACTTAAAAGAATATTATCAACGACCAGAATTGGAGCTTATTGATTTTTCAAATGGTAAGATCATGAAACTAAAGGCTAATTATACTTTTACAAAAGAGCAAAAGAAAATTATTTGTGAATGGGTGCAACATTTAAAAATGCCTGATGGTTATGCTTCAAACTTAGCTAGATGTGTGGACATGAATCAATTACGATTGTCTGGGATGAAGAGATTGTCACGTGTTTATGGAGAGTTTGCTTCCAATTGCTTTTTCTTTGTTGCCAGATCAAATTTGAAAGCCATTGACTGAATTGAGTCAATTTTTTAGAGACTTGTGCTCAACGACTTTGACGGAAAAAGACATGCTTCAAATGGAACAGAACATTCCAGTGATTTTGTGTAAATTGGAAAGGATATTTCCACCGGGTTTCTTTGATTCCATGGAACATTTACTAGTCTATTTACCTTATGAAGCAAGAGTAGGTGGGCCAGTTCAATACAGATGGATGTATCCATTCGAGAGGTACTTAAACAAGATAAAGAAAATAGTTAAGAACAAAGCTCGGGTTGAAGGTTCTATTTGTGAAGCTTATTTGATTCAAGAGATATCTCATTTCTGTTCATTTTACTTTGAGCCTCATGTTAAGTCAATGAGAACTAGAGTTGGACGAAATGATGATACAGAAGAAAATATGTCAATGGAATCGACTTTGTCAATTTTTAATCAACCCGGCCGAGGTTATGGAACATCAAAAATACAATGGCTAAATGATGCTGAGATGAAATCTGCGACATTGCACATCTTGCTAAATTGTGAAGAAGTTGAACCATACCTCAAGTAAGTGATACTAATAATTTAATTTAAATTTTAAATGTATTGCTAACTAACAATGAAATCATAAACTTTTAATTTTTCAGTGTTTTTTTACAACATTTCAACATTCCTAAGGAACATTCAAATGAAAGAATAAATGCAAATTTTATAGAATGGTTCAAAAGTTATGTAAGTATTTAAACATTACTAAATTGTTGATCCTAATCATTATATATGATTTAGATCATTAACATTAACTATATTTTTTTCTAAGTTCACAATCCACAAAATATGGTGAATAATTCTTACTTGCATGGTTTGGCATGGGGGCCTAGTAGATGTGACACATCTTGGCCAATGTATTTTGTCAATGGATATAAATTTCACACAGATGCTTGGTTAGATGGGAAGAAAACAATCAATAGTGGCGTGTGTGTTAAAGGTTCAACTAATGGTGAAAATGAAAATGATTATTATGGAATACTAAAAGATGTGGTTGAGTTAGAATATCCTAGGGAACCAAAGAAAAAAAAGTTGTTCTTTTTAAATGTGAATGGTTTGATCCTATGATTAATAGAGGTACAAGAGTTCACAAAGATTATAAGATTGTCGAGGTTCGACACACTAGACGATACGAGAGGTTTGATCCTTTTATCCTTGCTTCCTCTGCGAGACAAGTGTATTACGTTCCTTTCCCTGGAAAGAAAAAGGATAAGGTCCAATGGTGGGTGGTAATAAAGACTAAGACAAGAGGTCGAGTTGAAATTGAAAGTGCCCAAGAAATTGCATTTGAAGATGATACTATGACTCTTGTGGATCCAATTGTTGATGTGGATCTTGTAACACCCCAAATTTCCTATATCTTAAACAGTAATTTTGACAGTTAACAGAATTTTACTGTTTAGTAAATTCTGAGCGCTGTAAAATTATTTTGAATATCCCATCAGCGTATTTAATCGTTTTGAGTGATTTACTCCGTGTCGAAAAAATGATAATTTTCGGTAGGGAAAATCTTTCACGTATTTATTTCTCTTGATTGTTAATTATTTTTAACAATCTGACTTGATTTTTATACGTTTTCTAATTTTTGTGATTTTATGTGTGATTTTGAATTTCTTTCTGTTTGTGGGCCCCACGAGGAGTATGTGGGCCCAGGTGGCCATACGTGGGCCCAGGTGGGTCCCGCAAAGTGAAAAAATTTTCTACGTATAGAAAAATTTGTACTGTTTAGACGGAGACAGGGGATCTTACTAAACCTGAATCCGGAAACAGATTTTAGAAAATTTATTTTATATCTGTATTTATTTATCGAAAGATAAAAATACATAAATATATTCTTTCGTGGGATTTTTAGTAGATAATAATAGAAATTATATTGTTAAGTCAACATTAGTGGTTTAGATATCCACCATTAATTTAATTAATAGTTAAGAAATAAATTTAATAAAGAAGTATAAGATAATCATCATTAATTTAATTAATGGTGTTAGAATAAAATTAGGCAAGCTTCAATATCAATCGTAGATTTAATCAACGGTGTAAAATTGATGAAAAAAGATGACCATATTATTGCATATAGCAAGGAGGGGGACGGTTTTGGCTTGTTAGGGGACAAAAGAAAAAGTTTTGATGACTAATAATAGTTACTTTATGTCATTGTTGCTTTATGTCATTGTTAAAAAGTCTTGATCAATTATGTACTACATTAAATTATTTGCACACTTAGAATGCATGGAGGGGGAGGCTACGGTGGTGGACATAGAAAAAAAAAAGGTTTGATGACTATATTATTTCTATTATTGATTTCCTTTGTTTTCTTCAAACACAATAACTCCTTAAACTATTTAAGCCTAATTTAATTAATCTAATGGCCTAATTAACAAGTTAAGTAAACTAAATTAAATAATCTAATTCTTAATTAGATATCCTAATTTTAATTAGAAATTATAATATATGAAATAATATGTCTAATTAATTAGTTATGTAATTAGAAAATTAGTTAAGATTGATTAGTAATGCTTCAAATAATGCATGAAAAGATGACAAACTTCATGCATGCATGATTAAGAGGGGGGCGGTTTTGGAAGCAAGGAAGAAGGGGAGACATGTTCAAGACATGTTGGAGTAGCCTTTTTAGGCCAAGGAAAAAAAGTTGACCAAGTGGAGATTCCATGTGCAATTAATTAGTCATATTTTGAATCAATTATGCCAAATAATTCCCTATCTCTCCATTCTCTCGCTCTCACGGCAGCAGCCCCTCTTTGTGCACTCTCAATATTCATTTCAACATTTCTCCAAAATCTAAGTCTTCATTTTCTCTCAAACTCTCAAGAACACCAAGAAACATTTCTCTTCCTTTTTCTTTCTCTATATTCGGTCAACACTAGAAGCCATGTCTCCAAACTCCTAAAATTTTATCTAAACACATTTCCTAAACCTAAACACTATTCTAAGAACATCTCTAGTTATGAGTTTTTCCAAAATCATTCATCTTGAGCTTCAAATCCAAGCTTCAAGTTTCTATCAAAAATCAAAAATTCAACCTTTGTGCTACAAGAGAAACCATTCGGTCAACCTACCAAAAACCACTCTCCAATATCTTTTAATTTCATCCAACCATAGATCTTGAATCTACATGATATTCTAAACAACTTTCATGTTGAAGATTTTCTCTAAATCATCCATCTTCATGGATTTTCTTCAAGGTCAAAGTTCTTGGGTATTTATGGTGAAGTTTACTAATCTTCACTTTTCTTTTGATTTTCAAAGTTTTAAACCATGTTTGATCCATGGTTCCTCTTAATCAAGCTTAGTATACTAATTTCTATGTATTTTGTTTTGAATTTGAGAAGCCCTTGGTGGTGAAGGACTTGGAAAAAGAAGCAAAATCAAGAAGCTTTGAGGATCTTCAAGAGGTAAGAGGGGGATCTATCTCACCAACCAAATATGGTGGTGAGAGATGGTTGTATATTTGATGGATGTTGAATCCATGTGAGGATTCATATCCATGGTCTTGTAATTAATTTGTGGTTGTTTATGTGTTTTAATTATTTGCCTATGCTTGGTATGCTTTGCATGAGTTTATGATTTCGATGGTATGCTTATACTATGTATGATTTATTGCTTTTAATTATGGCATGCTTGTGATATATATATGATTATATATATATGTATGTCATGACTTGATGATGGAAAGAAAATCAATTTTTGGTTCCAATGACCAAAGAGATGACTACGGTTTTGGCACCCAAGGTTAGGGTTCCATGTTGAAATTTTTCAAGAACAAGGAAATTAAATTTTGATCCCTAGAACAATGAGAATTTCGACCAAGACACCTCAAAATAGGTGTTTACAAATTAATATGTTTATGGAAGAATAAAATTGGATTGATTTGAGGAGTATGGAAAATAAACAAATGGTTTGTTTTTCAAGAGAAACAAGAATGGAATTTAATTAAGTTAAAAGAAAAATATTTCATGGTTCCAATGACTATCTATAAAGTTTTGATAATTTAGAAAAAATGTTTTGATGCTATGAAATATAAGAATTTTTTTCCAATAAGGATTTTTAAAAAGGGAATTAAAGTGTTATCAAGTGGAATTTTCATAAATAAAGGAAAAAGGTAGATTGAAGGTGTTTGAACTTCAAATTATTTTAAAGAGAATCTATTTTTTAGAAGTGATTTAGAAATATAAAAGAAAATGTTTGTAACTTAAATTTACTAACGTAGAATTTATTTAGTGAATTTTGGAAAATGTTAGAAAATTTAAAGTTAGAAACAATAATTAAATCAACTAAATGTGATTGTGTAAGACTAGATCAATAAAAAGTGATTTTTGAGAAAAATATATTAAGGAATTTCTATTAATTTATTTTGTGTAACAAGTTTCTAAGTGTTTTACTAAACATGAGTTTTAAATGAAAATAGCAATGTTGATTTTAAGGATTTGCAAAGAAAGTGAAAAAGAATTTGAACAAATGGATTTGGTTTTATAACCAAAGGTGGAAATATAATTGATTTAATACAAGAAGTTTGAAAAGGGAATCGAGTATTTTACTCACTTGAGTAATTAAATTTTGTAAACAAAAATATTTTCAAACTTCAATTTATTTTGAAGAAAGGATTAATTGGAAATGATTTGGAAAAATGGAGAATATAATGGTATTTTGAAAATTTACTAACGTATGACTTATTTTCAAGTTTGGAAGTACGTTAGAAAATATTAAGTTTTGAAATGATGATGAAAAAGAATTTCTTAAGTAAAGAAAGCGTGGAAAAAGCTTTTCTTGAGTAAGAAAATGTGAAAAATGAAATACAAAGTCATAATATTTTGAGAAAGGATGAAATGGAATTTTTGAAGATTGAGAAATATTTTTGTAATAGAATTATGGTGAAAAATTATTTACGTATCTTAAAAACGTATTGAAAAAGATATTGATTTATTTGAAAGTCCAAATAATGTTTAGAACATTGAGAAATATTTTGAACTACTGTTGAAAAATCACTAAGTGATTAAATATTTTTACGCGATTATGAAAAAAATGGTGGAAAATTGTTATGAGATTTGGAAAGTGTTTTAAATATTTTGAGAATGATAGAAAATGATTTACCTAACTTAAAAGAATAATTTTTTTTGTTACGCGATTTTGAAAATGATGAAAAATTATTACGCGATTTGAGAAACGTATATTTTTATGCGATTAAGAAAAATGTTAAAAAATTAGTACGTGATTAAAAGGTGCAACAGAAAAGTTGCAGTATTTTGAAAATGTAATAAAAATGTTTTGAAGTTTTAAAAACGTAACAAGAGTGTTACGGTGTTGAGAAAATGTAAAAGAAGTGTTGTAGAATTGTGAAAACGTAACAGAAACGTTTTGGAAATTGTGAGAACGAAATAGAAATGTTGCACAATTTTGTGAAAAACACGGCGAAAGTGTTTTATAACTATGAAAATATGATAACATGATTTTGTGTTGAAAATACAATTATAATTCTTGTTTAATCGATTAATGTATGGACACTTTGTATGAGAGAATGACGTGTTTTGCCTATGATTGGTATTTGGTGCATTTTATATGCATTGGAAAGAGATGCTTGTATTTGAAATTGATGCATTATATATGCATTGAAAAGATTTGGCCCGTTGGGGTTGGACTTGCACTGATATATTCGTGCATTATACAAATGAAAAGATTTGGCCTGTTGGGGTTGGACTTGCACTGATAAATTCGTGCATTGTATAAAAGATAGCTAAAAGCTATTATGGCCCTTGTGGTTGAAGAGAGAATGAGAATTGATAGTGAGATCTATGATGGATCTTGGACGCGTCGAGTAGCGCGGTCGACTAGTGGGCAACAAGAGTACCACCGTACCACTGGCGATGCAATTCGTTGCAACGCATTGACGATACCCGACAAGAACACGATTCTTTTCTACTACT
This sequence comes from Ormosia semicastrata, assembly GCA_029884595.1. Lineage (NCBI taxonomy): Eukaryota > Viridiplantae > Streptophyta > Magnoliopsida > Fabales > Fabaceae > Ormosia > Ormosia semicastrata. The sequence goes on along the minus strand of JAQQTO010000046.1, from coordinate 5,022,520 downwards.
GGGAGATTGTCTTGGAATAAGGCTGAATTGACCAGAGCATTCTTCTCGAAATTTGGAAAACCTCCATGGAGTTGTTTTTGAAAAACTGAGTCTTTGTGCACATGCATAATCTGAACATTTATATCTGTGTGATATATTAATTGAGGAATATTGGTAATGAGCTATGACAATTGTTTTGAATACTTAGATGATGATGATGATAATTGTTGAGGACATTATTATAATTATTGTTTATGATGATTGAACTGATAAATGATTAAATGATGATAGTTGATTAATGCTGATAGCATGAATATGGTATGATCTATCTGTATGATATTATTGGTCATGTGTGTTATCTACTGTCTTTGCCATATTGGTATTGGTGTAGGTGATCTCACCTCTTTGTTATGTTATTTTGTTGTGTTTGTGCTGTTAAAATCAAATAATAGAATGATCGAGTTGTCTTAGACATAACGGGCGATAAATACTCTGAGATTGGTGACAACAATAAGGAGTGGATTCAGGACTCGAAGATGTGCAGTGTTGACAAAGGAACAGATGTCTGATGCATCAAGATGGATGAGAGAAAAAGGAATAAGTATGTTAAAGTTTCTCGTTAGTGTTGTACCGTGCTATTAAGTAGGACCCGTCATGGGGTTTGCTACTGTCAAAAAGAAAAAGTCTGTTAATTTTATATTTCTCTTTAAATTGTGAATTTTCAAATTATTAATCAGTGTCAGTATTGTATATTAAGCTCTTTAAATATATTGTTTGCAGTATGACCTATAAATTTCAGTAAATTTATATTTCCACGAAAAGAAATTTTTAAAACCACCTTTTATAACTCAAACTTTGTGCAAACTTATTTTCAGAATATGAGTCGGGAGTCAGACATGTGATACCCTAAGGAGGGTGTTACATTAGTTGGTATCAGAGCACGGTTTGAGTCTTTTGGGGTTTGTGGTTAGGTCTATGTTGCTTGTGTTTTCTGTGATATTGTTTTCTGAAAGGAAACAATGTTATTTATAATGGATATCAGATCCATTGTATTTCGATCCGCACGCCTTGAGAAAAAGAAAATGGCTCGTGATAGTTGTACCTGTGTGGAAGTGGAACATGTTACTAGTAATGCGATTCTGACTACAAAAGCATTGTGGAAGAATGATTGGTGTGACAAGACAACAGAACAGAGGATCGGCCGAACGGTGGGAATTGGAAGTTGAAGTTCGAATCGATGAAAGAGAATCGTATTGGAAGAATTGTAATTTTGGCACCGATATTTCTTCTTAGAAATATTGGGAAAGTGATTGATTTTGATGGAAAATGTATTTTCGACCATTGAGAAACCGATGATAAGTGATGTGGAAAGGACCATTGAGGAAACCAAAAGAAGTAAAAGATGTGAAAGAAAGTGTTTAATAAAGTATAGTATGTCAGGAAAACAACTTATGAAATGTTTAGACACATTTTTTTAGAGATTGTGTTTCTTTGAAAACAGAGTTTTCTGTTAATAAAAATCTCTGATAGTGGGGAAAGTTGTTACTCTGAATGGAACGGGAGTGTTCCGAGCTGAAGACTTAAACAATGGAGATCGTGTCATTGGAGCTAATGCTATAAACTATCCTGTATACTTCTGGGGAGTAACCTATTCTTTGTGGCATATGATTGAGTAGATCAATTATATGTTAGAGTTATTCGTAATCCTCTGATCTATTTATTTCTAATTCTTTATGACATATGATTGTGTAGATCAATTGTATTATTTGGTATCATGTGTCTTCGTTATCCTTTACCTTGTTTACTTCTATACCTATTAAGTAGCCTATCAAACTACTTGTATTATTCAAATTATTGTTATGGATCAAATTTTTGTATTAGTTTAATCTGTTTATTTCTTTCATAAACAATCGATCTTTGAAAAATAGATTGGTTATTTTCCAACCATATCCTATGAGATTGTCTCAATAAAGTGTTAGTATTCCGGAAAAGTTCATTCCTGAAAATCGAGACAAAATCAAATTCTTGTTGAATATGTTTGGTAACATATTTGATCGTCTTGCTATCTTTCAAAATGTTCTTTCATATATTGCATTTGCATGAAAGAATATGTTGCAAAAAGGATATTCCTAACCATGTCATAGTATTGGAGTGACGCAGCGGAAGCGTGGTGGGTTCTTCATCTTGTGGAGAAGTTTGTCAATGGGAAAAGTTGAAACGGTAATGGAAAATTTTTTGGATCATAAGACTTTTCACTTAGCTTATCAGAAAGTGAAGTGATACAAGAATAAGGAAGTTTTACGTGATACGTTACAGTTGTTGGTATCAAAGCTATGGAGATACTTTCTTTCTGGAGCAACATACAATATCTTCCGTAATTATAAGAGTATTGAGATGTCTGTTTGATCAGTAGAAGGGAACAAGAAATAAATGACTTTCATTGGATAAAATCATTTGGAATGACGTAAGAGGTGAAACTACGTGAAAGCTGGAATAAAAGAATAGGAGAAGGATATCCATATTATTCTGTGGGTGTGAAATCATGTTCATCAAATTTCGAGGACGAAATTTCTTTTTAGAGGGGGAGAATTGTAACACCCCAAATTTCCTATATCTTAAACAGTAATTTTGATGATTAATGAAATTTTCTTGTTTAGTAAATTCTCGAAATATGTAAAATTATTTTGAATATCCCATCAGCGTATTTAATCGTTTTGAGTGATTTACTCCGTGTCAAGAAAATGATAATTTTCGGTAGGAAAAATCTTTTCGTATTTATTTCTCTTGATTGTTAATTATTTTTAACAATCTGATTGATTTTCATACATTTTCTAATTTTTGTGATTTTATGTGTGATTTTGAATTTCTTTCTGTTTGTGGGCCCCACGAGGAGTATGTGGGCCTGTGTGGCCATACGTGGGCCCAGGTGGGTCCCATAAAGTGAAAAATTTTTCACGTATAGAAAAATTTGTATCTGTTTAGACGGAGACAGGGGGATCTTACTAAACCTGAATCCGAAAATAGTTTTAGAAAATTTGTTTTGTATTGTATTTATTTATCGAAAGATAAAAATACAGTAAATATATTCTTTCGTGGGATTTTTAGTAGATAACAATAGAAATTATATTGTTAAGTCAACATTAGTGGTTTAGATATCCACCATTAATTTAATTAATAGTTAAGAAATAAATTTAATAAAGAAGTATAAGATAATCATCATTAATTTAATTAATGGTGTTAGAATAAAATTAGGCAAGCTTCAATATCAATCGTAGATTTAATCAACGGTATAAAATTGATGAAAAAAGATGACCATATTATTGCATATAGCAAGGAGGGGGAAGGTTTTGGCTTGTTAGGGGACAAAAGAAAAAGTTTTGATGACTAATAATAGTTACTTTATGTCATTGTTGCTTTATGTCATTGTTAAAAAGTCTTGATCAATTATGTACTACATTGAATTATTTGCACACTTAGAATGCATGGAGGGGGAGGCTACGGTGGTGGACATAGAAAAAATAAAGGTTTGATGACTATATTATTTCTATTATTGATTTCCTTTGTTTTCTTCAAACACAATAACTCCTTAAACTATTTAAGCCTAATTTAATTAATCTAATGGCCTAATTAACAAGTTAAGTAAACTAAATTAAATAATCTAATTCTTAATTAGATATCCTAATTTTAATTAGAAATTATAATATATGAAATAATATGTCTAATTAATTAGTTATGTAATTAGAAAATTAGTTAAGATTGATTAGTAATGCTTCAAATAATGCATGAAAAGATGACAAACTTCATGCATGCATGATTAAGAGGGGGGGCGGTTTTGGAAGCAAGGAAGAAGGGGAGACATGTTCAAGACATGTTGGAGTAGCCTTTTTAGGCCAAGGAAAAAAAGTTGACCAAGTGGAGATTCCATGTGCAATTAATTAGTCATATTTTGAATCAATTATGCCAAATAATTCCCTATCTCTCCATTCTCTCACTCTCACGGCAGCAGCCCCTCTTTGTGCACTCTCAATATTCATTTCAACATTTCTCCAAAATCTAAGTCTTCATTTTCTCTCAAACTCTCAAGAACACCAAGAAGCATTTCTCTTCCTTTTTCTTTCTCTATATTCGGTCAACACTAGAAGCCATGTCTCCAAACTCCTAAAATTTTATCTAAACACATTTCCTAAACCTAAACACCATTCTAAGAACATCTCTAGTTATGAGTTTTTCCAAAATCATTCATCTTGAGCTTCAAATCCAAGCTTCAAGTTTCTATCAAAAATCAAAAATTCAACCTTTGTGCTACAAGAGAAACCATTCGGTCAACCTACCAAAAACCACTCTCCAATATCTTTTAATTTCATCCAACCATAGATCTTGAATCTACATGATATTCTAAACAACTTTCATGTTGGAGATTTTCTCTAAATCATCCATCTCCATGGATTTTCTTCAAGGTCAAAGTTCTTGGGTATTTATGGTGAAGTTTACTAATCTTCACTTTTCTTTTGATTTTCAAAGTTTTAAACCATGTTTGATCCATGGTTCCTCTTAATCAAGCTTAGTATACTAATTTTTATGTATTTTGTTTTGAATTTGAGAAGCCCTTGGTGGTGAAGGACTTGGAAAAAGAAGCAAAATCAAGAAGCTTTGAGGATCTTCAAGAGGTAAGAGGGGATCTATCTCACCAACCAAATATGGTGGTGAGAGATGGTTGTATATTTGATGGATGTTGAATCCATGTGAGGATTCATATCCATGGTCTTGTAATTAATTTGTGGTTGTTTATGTGTTTTAATTATTTGCCTATGCTTGGTATGCTTTGCATGAGTTTATGATTTCGATGGTATGCTTATACTATGTATGATTTATTGCTTTTAATTATGGCATGCTTGTGATATATATATGATTATATATATATGTATGTCATGACTTGATGATGGAAAGAAAATCAATTTTTGGTTCCAATGACCAAAGAGATGACTACGGTTTTGGCACCCAAGGTTAGGGTTCCATGTTGAAATTTTTCAAGAACAAGGAAATTAAATTTTGATCCCTAGAACAATGAGAATTTCACCAAGACACCTCAAAATAGGTGTTTACAAATTAATATGTTTATGGAAGAATAAAATTGGATTGATTTGAGGAGTATGGAAAATAAACAAATGGTTTGTTTTTCAAGAGAAACAAGAATGGAATTTAATTAAGTTAGAAGAAAAATATTTCATGGTTCCAATGACCATCTATAAAGTTTTGATAATTTAGAAAAAATGTTTTGATGCTATGAAATATAAGAATTTTTTTCCAATAAGGATTTTAAAAGGGAATTAAAGTGTTATCAAGTGGAATTTTCATAAATAAAGGAAAAAGGTAGATTGAAGGTGTTTGAACTTCAAATTATTTTAAAGAGAATCTATTTTTTAGAAGTGATTTAGAAATATAAAAGAAAACGTTTGTAACTTAAATTTACTAACGTAGAATTTATTTAGTGGATTTTGGAAAACGTTAGAAAATTTAAAGTTAGAAACAATAATTAAATCAACTAAATGTGATTGTGTAAGACTAGATCAATAAAAAGTGATTTTTGAGAAAAATATATTAAGGAATTTCTATTAATTTATTTTGTGTAACAAGTTTCTAAGTGTTTTACTAAACATGAGTTTTAAATGAAAATAGCAATGTTGATTTTAAGGATTTGCAAAGAAAGTGAAAAAGAATTTGAACAAATGGATTTGGTTTTATAACCAAAGGAAATATAATTGATTTAATACAAGAAGTTTGAAAAGGGAATCGTAGTATTTTACTCACTTGAGTAATTAAATTTTGTAAACAAAAATATTTTCAAACTTCAATTTATTTTGAAGAAAGGATTAATTAGAAATGATTTGGAAAAATGGAGAATATAATGGTATTTTGAAAATTTACTAACGTATGACTTATTTTCAAGTTTGGAAGTACGTTAGAAAATATTAAGTTTTGAAATGATGATGAAAAAGAATTTCTTAAGTAAAGAAACGTGGAAAAAGCTTTTCTTGAGTAAGAAAATGTGAAAAATGAAATACAAAGTCATAATATTTTGAGAAATGATGAAATGGAATTTTTGAAGATTGAGAAATATTTTCGTAATAGAATTATGGTGAAAAATTATTTACGTATCTTAAAAACGTATTGAAAAGGATATTGATTTATTTGAAAGTCCAAATAATGTTTAGAACATTGAGAAATATTTTGAACTATCATTGAAAAATCACTAAGTGATTAAATATTTTTACGCGATTATGAAAAAAATGGTGGAAAATTGTTATGAGATTTGGAAAGTGTTTTAAATATTTTGAGAATGATAGAAAATGATTTACGTAACTTAAAAGAATGATTTTTTTTTTACGCGATTTTGAAAATGATGAAAAATCATTACGCGATTTGAGAAACGATATTTTTATGCGATTAAGAAAAATGTTGAAAAATTAGTACGTGATTAAAAGGTGCAACAAAAAAGTTGCGATTTTGAAAATGTAATAAAAATGTTTTGAAGTTTTAAAAACGTAACAAGAGTGTTACGGTGTTGAGAAAATGTAAAAGAAGTGTTGTAGAATTGTGAAAACGTAATAAACGTTTTGGAAATTGTGAGAATGAAATAGAAATGTTGCACAATTTTGTGAAAAACACGGCGAAAAGTGTTTTATAACTATGAAAACATGATAACATGATTTTGTGTTAAAAATACAGTATAATTACTGTTTAATCAGTGTATGGACACTGTATGAGAGAATGACATGTTTTGCCTATGATTGGTATTTGGTGCATTTTATATGCATTGGAAAGAGATGCTTGTATTTGAAATTGATGCATTATATATGCATTGAAAAGATTTGGCCGTTGGGGTTGGACTTGCACTGATATATTCGTGCATTGTACAAATGAAAAGATTTGGCCCGTTGGGGTTGGACTTGCACTGATAAATTCGTGCATTGTATAAAAGATAGCTAAAAGCTATTATGGCCCTTGTGGTTGAAGAGGGAATGAGAATTGATAGTGAGATCTATGATGAATCTTGGGTACGTCGAGCGCCATGTCGACTAGTGGACAACGGCGAGTACCACTGTGCACTCGGCTATGCAGTCCGTTGCAACGCATTGACGATACCCGACAAGAACACGATTCTTTTCTACTACTGGGAGATTGTCTTGGAATAAGGTTGAATTGACCAGAGCATTCTTCTCGAAATTTGGAAAACCTCCATGGAGTTGTTTTTGAAAAACTAAGTCTTTGTGCACATGCATAATCTGAACATTTATATCTGTGTGATATATTAATTGAGGAATATTGGTAATGAGCTATGACAATTGTTTTGAATACTTAGATGATGATGATGATAATTGTTGAGGACATTATTATAATTATTGTTTATGATGATTGAACTGATAAATGATTAAATGATGATAGTTGATTAATGCTGATAGCATGAATATGGTATGATCTATCTGTATGATATTATTGGTCATGTGTTATCTCTGTCTTTGCCATATTGGTATTGGTGTAGGTGATCTCACCTCTTTGTTATGTTATTTTGTTGTGTTTGTGCTGTTAAAATCAAATAATAGAAGGATCGAGTTGTCTTAGACATAACGGGCGATAAATACTCTGAGATTGGTGACAACAATAAGGAGTGGACATTCAAGACTCGAAGATGTGCAGTGTTGACAAAGGAACAGATGTCTGATGCATCAAGATGGACAGAAAAAGGAATAAGTATGTTAAAGTTTCTCGTTAGTGTTGTACCGTGCCATTAAGTAGGACCCATCATGGAGTTTGCTACTGTCAAAAAGAAAAAGTCTGTTAATTTTATATTTCTCTTTAAATTGTGAAATTTCAAATTATTAATCAGTGTCAGTATTGTATATTAAGCTCTTTAAATATATTGTTTGCAGTATGACCTATAAATTTCAGTAAATTTATATTTCCACGAAAAGAAATTTTTAAAACCACCTTTTATAACTCAAACTTTGTGCAAACTTATTTTCAGAATATGAGTCGGGAGTCAGACATGTGATACCCTAAGGAGGGTGTTACAGATCTCATTGACCATTTGCAAGACACTAATGTGGTTTTTGATATAGTTCAAGATGTTGATTCTAGTAGACAGGATGAAAATGATGAAGATGAGCAAAGTTTTAATGATGACAATGATGAAACATCTTCCAATCATGAATATGAAACAAATAGTGATGAGGACAATGTTTCCTCATAACTGTGAGTATAGAATTATATTAATATGTTGTAGTTACTAGTTATACATTAATTATTGTGTTGTATTTGGAATTTATTTACATTATATTTTTATTATTTGTGTAGATGTCATCATCATGAGGTGATAAGGGGAAAGGGAAGGAGAAGGAGAAGGAACAACCTTGACGTCTTAGGATCAATATAGGGAGGCCACCTAGGGGGCAAACATCAGGATCATCTCCACCCCCAGATGCAATATTACCCACTACAGGTTTACTTCAGCCACCATCTTCTGAGTACATTATGATACCCATACCTGGATCACAGCGTCCGTCACATACTTCACATTCATTATATGGTACATCGTATGATTCTGGGTCACCTACTATTAGCCCGTCACCGAGTACCCGTGAGTCGCCGGCTACCCGTGATTCTAATATTCCCATTTCAGCAATAAATCAAAGCAACAAGACATTTGTTGAGCCCGATGGTGATTTTGGGTATGTGTACAACAACTTGTTATTCATTTATAGTTATGCGCAGTCAAATTTTTTTTATTGAGAATATTTACATTTTCTTTTTTAAATTGTATCGTAGGTTTCTGTCATCTAAACCTGCTACTGATGCCATAACAAAGATTATACGATCTAGGTATAATCAACCTTGGACATCTTGGGGAGAAATACCCAAGGATACTAGAGAAATGTGGTTTCTAGAGTTTCAAGTGTGTATCATTTTTTATCTATTTAATTATGTTTGTTTATCTTGTAATAGTGTAAATTTTTTTAACTTTCATGATATTTACAACATATTTTTGAAGGGTTATGTTTGGTGGATGCCTCAGCATCATAACCATATACGAAAGGCATATAATAGTCGTAGTTCAAAGAGACTATCAGGTTTACTAGGGCAGGCACGCAACTTAAATGAAAGGCCTTTTTGGATTGGAGAAGGCATATGGGAAGACTTATGCAGTAATCCTTTGGGCTAGTAGCGTGTATAAGGAGAAATGTCGCAAGCAAAGATGAATCGTGCTTCGACACCTGGGTGGATGCTTGCACACGGTGGTTACATTTCTACCGCACCCATGCCCAAAAATTGGTAACTATTATCATCAGTTGTTTAGTAATATATTTTATTATTTTGTTATTAACTTATTTTCTCATTATTATAGGCTAAAGCTTGGGGTAGAGAGCCTATAATTGATGAGACCTTTCGTCACGTACATTTGAGGAAAGAAGACCGCTTGCATGGGTTTCTACAAAAGCTAAGGATGTATATGTTAGTATTTCTTAACTTAAAATTTTTTATTTTAATATTAACTCATCTTATAATAATAGCCATAACAGTTTTTTTTATTTCCATATTTAGGAGCAATTCAAAGCAAAGGAATCTGAACAATCTTCTCAGTGCTCCAATGAAGAGGGGGCATCTAGTACACAACTGACCAGTCGTGAGCTTTGGATTCAGACTGTTGGCGGGATAAAGAAGGAGCGTGTTTATGGTCTTGGTTCTCAAGCATCTATCTATGACCATGAAGAATCATCCTCCTCAAGGTCTGGATCGAGTCAAGTTCCTGAACACGTTATTAAACAAGTTAAGTAATAGTTGCAATATTTTTTTATTAATTAGTTTTTAGAATATTGATGGATGTACTCAATCATTCCATTTTTCGTATTTTAGGTTAAATAATTTATTTGTGAAATGATTAATTAATGAATTTGTATTTACATATGTTAATCAGGTGAAGGAGCAGTTGCTACAGGAGATGTTGGATCGGGTTCAGGAGATTCAACAACAAATGGAGCTACGGAGCCAACAACGTGACCAACAACGTGAGGCGGAGTGGAGAATGCGATTTGAACAATACCAACATCAACAACAACAAATGATTGGTAATATGATGAAATCATAGTTACAAGTCACTGGCACTCAGCCAAGCCAGCAACAACCACCAATAGAAGAAGACAATGAGGATACTGAAAATGATCATGAAGATGACAATGATAATGATCATATGGATTGAAATTGATGTTTGAGGATTCTAATAGTTATTGCTAAACTTTGTATTTGAAGAAACTTTGTATGGATTATGTTTGTTTTATGGATTGCTTAAATGCATTAATAAGTTGAAATTGATGTTTGAGTGTTGTTTTGAATGCATTGGCAGGTTGAAATTAAAGTCTGAGTGCTGTATGTATTGATAATAATATAATTATAGATTTTGAACAATTCATTTTAAATATTAAAAATTTTCAAAAATTTGCGGCGAAAAAATTCACCGTAAAATCCGCCACAAAATCACCAAAGACAATTTCGCCTCAAAATCTACCGCAATTAGTGGTGGACATATCCACCGCTAATTAGCGGCATTCTTGTAACGTTTCCGGCATGTTGCCAGAATAATTTTGCAACGGATTTGTGGCGGCATAATCCACCACAAATTTGCGGTGAAAATTAAAATTCACCACAAATAAAATTGCAACAACAGTTTTTGTGGTGGTCACGAATCCTCCGTAAATCTGCCGCAAAAAAATAATTTGCGGTGAATTTTATGTGATTTACGGCGGATGTATCCTTCGCAAATTGTGATTTTTCTTGTAGTGTGAGAAGATAGATGCGTGTCTTAATCAGTGCATGTTGTATTACAAAGAATACAGTGACAAGAGACTCTACTCAGTTTGCTTAGTATGTGGACACCCACGATTCAAACCAAAGGCGGGACGTTCATCGAATGAGAAGGATGTACCGCACTCAATGTTGTGATATTTTTCCATTATGCCAAGACTCCAACGTCTGTTTATGTCCAAAAATACTGCACAGTATATGAGTTGGCATGCGGATAGAGTGCGTCAAGATGAATCAGTAACCAGGCATCCAACGTTTGCGCTAGACGCTCGAAATGTTAGGCTTAACCTGTGTACAGACGGTTTTAATCTATTCAGTGGTTCAGCCACACCATATTCATGTTGGCCTATTTTTGTCACACCGTACAATCTACCTCCAAGTATGTGTATGAGAAGGGAATACATATTTCTCACTCTTGTGATTCCTGGAAAGTGACTAGGTAAAAGTTTAGATGTCTATCTTAGACCCCTAATTGACGATCTGAAGATATTGTGGGACGATGAGGAGCAAACTTATGATGCCTGGAAGAAGTAAAATTTTGATATGAAGCAGCTTTGTTGTGGACAATAAGTGACTTTCCAGTCTATGGAATGTTGTCTGGGTGAAGCACTCATGGAAAACTTTCTTGTCCGCTTTGTATGAATCACAGTAAGTCTTTGTGTTGAAGCACGGTAGGAAATGTTATTGGTTTGATTGTCATCGCCAATTTTTGCCTTTTGATCATCCATTTCACCGTGATCGAAACTCTTTTAAGAGATCAACAGTGAAAAAATCTAATTCACCGCAACGGTTGAGTGGGACAAATGTCTTGAATAGAGTGACTCAACTTAAGGAAGTCATTTTCGGCTTGAATTCAGGTAAACAAAACACAAGATGACTTTGGTATACACCACAATTAGGTGAAGAAGAGGATATTCTGGGAACGGCCTTATTGGTCCCCTAATCTAATACGATATAATTTAGATATTATGCATGTCGAGAAGAACGTGTTTGACAATATGTTCAACACTGTCATGGACATAAAGGGCAAGACAAAAGACAATGCAAATGCAAGAGAAGATTTGAAGATAATATGCAAATGCCCTACCTTGGAGCTAATAGTTGAGAATGGCAAGTGTAAAAAACCAAAAGTGACGTATGTCTTGGATGCCAATCAAAGATAGATGGTGTGTGAGTGGATAAAATAGTTGAAATTTCTTGATGGGTATGCGTAGAATATCGCATGTTGCATCAATGTAGACGGCGGAAAGATATATGGAATGAAAAGTCACGATTGTCATGTTTTTATGCAAAAGTTAATTCCTCTAACATTTCGTGATATCTTGCCAAAACCTATATGGGGATCGTTAACAGAACTAAACTTGTTATTTAAAGAAGTTTGTGCAACTGAAATTCGTGCTTCCACTATAGAGAATGCAGAGCTTTTTATCATTGAAACAATTTGCAAGTTAAAGAAGATTTTTCATCCAACATTCTTTGACGTGATGGAACATCTAGTCGTGCATCTCCCTTATGAAGCTAAGGTTGGAGGACCAGTGCATTACAGGTGGATATACCCCTTTGAGAGGTGTATGCTATACTTGAAAAGAAAGGTCTGAAATAAGGAGAAAGTTGAAGGATCTATTTGTGAAGCGTATATTTTAGAAGAAATTTTCAATTTTGCTTCCATGTATTTTGATCCCTACCTACAGACCAGGCGCACTCAAGTTCCTCGGAATGACGACGATGGGAAAGATACAATTAATGAACGGTTGTCTATTTTTAAACATCCATGTCGTCCTATCGAGAGAGGTCGAAATATATTCTTGACGGATGTGAAACTTCAGATTGCTGAAACATATGTGCTTGTAAATTGTGGAGAAGTAGAACCTTATCTCCAGTAAGTCTACTCTCTATCTAATGAATTTGCTATTAATGTGCTAAATTTATGCTAAATATTAATTATTATATTGATTAGACAATTCGAGGATTCGTTAAGAGAAACAAATCCCAATATCACTGATGATCAAATATTGGAAGCTCGAGATAAGGACTTCAGTAGGTGGCTAAAACATCTAGTGAGTCCTTTTATCCATAATCACATCTATCATATTAAATTCAATGTTCATTATGCTAGATGTTACAACTATTTACTGTCTATGTAATGATACAGGTTAATATAGGCCAAGTCGAGGATCAAATGATACGAGAGATAAGTTATAGTCCATCTAAGTCCGTGACTTCTTATTGTGGCTTAATAGTTAATGGGTATAGATTTCATACTAAGGTGTACAGACAAAATAAAGCTACCATGAATAGTGGCGTATGTGTTAGAGGTAGTATATATGGTGAGAATGACTTCGACTATTATGGCATCGTTGAAGATATATTGGAATTGTCATATGTAGAAAATCATAACAGAGTATTTCTTTTACAATATCATTGGTTTGACCCGATAAATGGAGTCAATGTTGATGAAAGATATGGGTTGGTTGACATTAAGCATAAATCAAGACTTCACTCAAATGAGTCATTTGTCTTAGCCGAACAAGCACAATAAGTATACTATACAAGATACCCACAAAGCGGGAATAGAGCTAATGGTGAATGGTGGGCAGCTTGCAAGGTCAGAGCAAAACTCTTTCGTGGCTGAGACATTGAATGACGAAGGTGATGAATTGAATAACCTAACTGCCACTGATTATTACCAAGATGATGGATCCCTTGGAACACACAATATTGTCATAGATGATGAAACAATCTCCTTGTTTAATGCACATACCCAAATGGAAGAAGTGAACATACGTGATATACATTATCCAATGGATGTTCTGGTTGATGATGAGTTCATTGATGACAACGAAAATAATGAAATTAATGAATTCTCAAATGAAGATGAAGAATCTTTTGCTTCAGACTCAAGTAGTTAAAATTGAATCTTGTTCAATAAATTTCGTTAATGGTATTTACACTGAAATATCATTATTATATTTTGAGGTTTTTATTGACATATAGTTTCTTAACTCGTCATGTTTTATTATGTTTCCTTATACAAATATTCATCATGACCATTCGAGGTAGAGGTGCTGGACGCAGTCGTGGGAGAGGCCGTAATGTTTCATCTGGCTATGATTCTCCACCACTACAGCATTCTCAGCCCTCTCCAGATATACCTGTAGGATAATCTTTTTAATTATTGTTAACTCGTGGTTTATATAAATGTAATATATATCTATTTTTTTGTTTATCTACAATTATGTTAGGTGCAACTTCAGCTACTGCCCCATCAACCAGTGCAGGCCTACCAGCATCAGCTTTGTCCCACCCCTAACTGACCTAGCCCTTTTTATGCCACCCTCTGCTGACCCACCCACTAGCGGCCCGAATGTGATGCCTTCATATGGAGAATCCAATGTAGAAACAGATAGTAGGGAACTTATATATATGGCGCCTGTCCGTGAACCGTAAGTAATAGTGATTATCATCTTTTATTACATGTATTTACTTTTAGATTATCAACATTATCTTCTTATACTTACAGGAAGAGGTTTCTCCGGTCGAGAGTGACATGTGACATTATATACAATGTCATGACAAGAATGCCTGTTCTGGCTAGTACGTGGCGAGGTTATCCAGTTGAGATGAAAGAAATACTATTTAATGAATTCATGGTAAGTAATTGTGTTTATAGAATTATATATTATACGTTTATTAAAAAATAAATATACATACATATCATTTGTGTAGGCTAAGCATCGGTTCACATCTGATGTTGATCGCGGCATGGCGAGAACTGTCTAGAAATAGACTATCTCGGACCGTTATCCAGATCATTTGAACAAAGCACGAGATAAGGCATTTGAGAAGGCAAATTCAAATAACTAGACTGATATTAAGGGCCATGGGCCCAGAGGAATGAGGACGGAAGTGTGGGATGACCTGGTCGACATTTGGCTGACAGATAAATGGATGACGAGGTCTGCAGCTGCCCGAAGGAACAGGGTAGCCATGCCTGATGCCTTGAAGTATAAAGGCGGGTCGATAAGCTTTTGTCAACACAAGAGTAAGATGGTAATATAACTTCCTCATTTAAAGTTTTGATAGTAATTTGTTTATTAATCTGAAATTTTTTGAGTTTTATTTTATTTTATTAATCTGTGTATTAACATGTTGTAATTACTTGAGTTATTTGCCTATCTTGAGTATTAATAAATGTCTAATATGCATACCTTTATAGGTATACATTGAGGTTGTTTATCTTTCTTTTAAGATTTGAGGGGTCATTTTATTTTATGTTTTATGTGTTTTATTGAGTCTTTAAGAATATTTTCTTAATTAATGTGTTTAGATTAGCTAATGATGTTTTGATATGTTTTATGTAGTTTTGGTGCAAGCCATTGAAGCCCAATTGGAAGCTGAAGCTCAAGTCCACATATGGAAGACAGCGCTTAGCCCCACGGTTGTGGCGCTTAGCCTGGAGAAGCCAGAAGATTAACTGATGAGTGATGAAAGAACCGCATTTCAGTATATATCGCGCTTAGCGCCAGTAAGCATGCGCTTAGCGCGACTACGCATGTTGCAACAGCAAAGTCAATTAATTCGCGCTCAGCGTGAATAATGATGCGCTGAGCACTAATGCGTCTGGAAGCAATTCTAAAAATAGGATATTGCGCATCTAAGAAGAGGGATTCAGTTAGTTTTTGGACGTGGCTGGAGAATAGGAATACGGAGACTGGGAAGAAAAGAAGAACACCATGGATTTTTCATCATCTCTTTTCTACATTTCTTTTCATTTTATTACTTTGATGATGTCTAGCTGATCATCTTCTTGTTGGGGTTAGATGTATCTAATTCTGAATCTCTTATGTATTTGATTTGATCATTCAATATAATTCTCTACTTCTTTATGAGTGCTTAATTTCTATGCTTAATGCTTGTTGTGGCTTGATTATCCATGGCTTGATTCTTGATTTGGTAAACAATTGGAAAGTTGATGCTAGGTCTAGATCTGAAATTAATCACCTAATAGATCTTGAATCTAGGAATGGATCTTGATTTATTAGTAATCTTTTAATCCTTAATCTTAATGCAAATTCATTTATTAAATCACCTAAGGAATTAGGATTTAATTAGTGAATTTAGGCTCATTTCATCTAAGGAATTAGGATTCAAGTAAATAGCGGATTGATTTTCATAATTGAAGTTAAAGATTATATTGATTGTCATGTCATTTCATTTGGGAAAAGATTAGTGATTCTAACCCCAGCATCTCTTCATAATTGAATTCATTTCATATCATGCACCAAGTGTTTGAGAAAATTACAAAAAGACTTTATCTTTTGAAGCTTTATTCTTTTAATTTCTGATTTCAACAATTATTGTTTGAGCTCCCTTCTTTCCAAACTTATCATTTAGATAGTGATTGTTGTGTTATGTGCTAGTATTTGTCACGATCCTCGTTGGGAACGACAACGCACTCATCTTTTTATTACTTGTATGACTTGGTATACTTGCCAAAGTTTTCTTAACAAGTATGACATAGTATTTTAGAGGGATTGCCTTACTTTTGATATGCGTTTATTATATAATATTCTTCAATATGAGATTACAGGAGGTAGAGTTAAAGCATCCAGTTTCTTACAAAGATCTCTATGCAAAAGTTCATAAGAAAAAAGACGGAAGCTATGTTTCTGAGCGCTCGAGGAATTTTATTGTAGGTGTCTTTAAAATTTAAAAGTCATATATATTTTAGGTTATTTATTTTTTTGTTAATATTTTTCTTGTTTTGTTATTTTTAGGAGTCATATGACACCACGATGATAGAAAAATATGGAGAAAACTCCTCTCTCAACCTATGGTTGACTCGGAGGTCTGGTTGGATGCGACGGGTCCCAACAAGAAGCAACGTGTGCATGACATAGGTAACAGCTTGCACATTGGTAATAACACCATGCAAGCTTCATCCTCCTCGGTTGCGGGTCCTTCCTGCTCTACATCATTGACATAGGACATATCTGGAACTGTAAATACAACAGTGGCAGCAGCGATGACTTCGTTTGTCCAGAGTCAACTTGTCCCTATGTTGGCGCCCCTCCAATCGTTCCTATCTACGATCGAATCAACAAATGTTGCTCCACAACCACCATCGCAAGGTTTAGTTGGGCAGGGTCGAGAGGAAGAGGAAGACGAAGACGAAGACGAAGATGACTTAGACTGATTGCCATTTTTTATTCTTATTGTCTATATTTGTATAATAACTTTTAACTATATTAGATTAATTATTTGTATAATAACTTTCAACTATATTGGATTGATTATTTGCATAATAACTTCCAACTATATTATTGGATTATTTGTACAAGTTTTTTGTTGTAGCAGTTTACAATTATTGGATTTGTTTGTTGTTGCTATTGTTAGATCTCTGTTTGGTGGATTGCTTGTTGCGGTTTGATATGCAGGTTTTGGGAAAGTAAATAATATATATAGGTTATTTTAAAAAAACCTAATTACCGAGGGATTAGCGACAAAATAGCGAAATCACATGGGTAATTAGCGAGAGAATAACGACGTAATAGCGAGGGAATCACACAGGTAATTAGCGAGGAAATAATTAGCGAGAGAATAGCGACGTAATAGCGAGGGAATCACCGAGGGAATAGCGAGGCAATAGTTAGCGAGAGAATAGCGAGGGAATAGTTAGAGAGGGAATAGCAAGGGAAATTGGTTAACATGATACAAAATTGGTATATCATACAGCGACGAAATAGCAAGGGAATTTTCCTCACTATTTTGCTAGGGAATGATGGTGACATATTAGCGATGGATTAGAGACGGATTAGCGAGGGAAATAGATTTTTCAGAGACAGAATAGAGAGGGAATTCTTTCCCTTGCTAATTAGCGATGAAAAAAGTGACTAATTTATCCCTCGCTAGTCCGTCGCTATTCCCTTGCAGACTTTATTTGCAACGGAATAGCGAGGTAAATTTCCCTCGCTAATATGTTGAATTCTTGTAGTGTTAGATTATATTATGTTTCAAATTGTTGTATTTTTTAGTATTACTTTTGAGATTTACAGACTTATGTATTACTTTAAGCCTTTGCTAAGGCTAATGATGTAAATGTACTTTAATGCATTATGATATAAATATTGTATTCCACATTTCATATGGCTCTCTATAGTATTTCCAAAGAACATTATGGATATATTATATGACTAGTAAGTATGTAGTGACATTGTAATGCTAAGTATATCTTTGTATAATGTATATACTGAGATATTAGGATTATGATGTTACAGAAGGTAGTCACAATTGAGAATCTTGCAGATATGATAACGAAATCATTACCAATTGATAAGTTCAAATATTGCTTGGACTTGGTCAATATTTGCAAAGGATGAAAACTTTTGCAAATGTAAGTCAATGTAGAGAATTGTTAGTCAGTGACTTGCAAAGTCAAAAAAAGGAGGATGATTTCTTCTCTTTTTGCAGAGCACTTTTGGTGCTTGTTGAAGGGTGGAAGTTGGAAGGCCAATTGCATTAATTGCAAGGTTGGTTGAAATCTCTATAAATAGATATTTCAGCTTCCATCCAAAAAACATCAAGCAGAAGCAGAAGAAGCAAAACGAGTTTGTGAGCTTTTGAGAATGAGAGAAAAATAGAGAGTGTGAGGAAATTCTTAGAGTGTAGTGTGTGAGCATACACTAGGAATTTTGAGTTTATTCTATAGTCTCTGTAATACTACAAATTGTAGTAGGAGAGAGTCTCATTGGGAAATACTATATATTTTGTATCTCTTGTATGAAATAGTGTAGATAGAATATTGTAATTATCCTTGATATAGTAAAATATTTTTCGGAGTTTGTCCTGTGATTTTTTCCTCAGTGTACAATGGGGTTTTTCACGTTAAAATTTGGTGTGCAGTTCTTGATCTATTTGCTGGTACAAATAGTACTAACTAGTGGGTTCCATTATAAAAGTACTATTCACATGCTTTACAATTTTATTAGTTCTTCTTCACGGATCTAAGTACGCTTTCACTCACATCCATAAAGTGTTCAAGATACTTGAAGTGTATCCAACTCTAATTTCTTAACAATAAGGAAATGGTAGAATGTGACATTAACAAAGAAAAAGTAGTGAAGTTTGGTTTTAATGAAAATAGAGGATTAGACTATTGAGCAAAAATCACTCTTATACTATTGAATAACCATTTATTGAATAATTTTTTTATTAAATCTATCATTAAATTAAAAGTTTCTATCATATATATATATATTCAAACTTCATAGTAAATATCACCCATGTACGTCTTAGGAGGAAAAGATTAAAAAGAACTTCAAAATAAAAATGTAGCTACACAAACATGAATATTTGTCTTCATGGTTTGTACAAAAGCTTGCATTGCTTGGTCAAACACCTCCATTAATTAGTATTAACATCCTGAAATATGATAAATAAAAATATTTGAATTCCTGAATGTCAAAGAAACTCAATGCAAATCACATAGCTAACTAAGTACATGCTCAGGTGTTCTTTTTGAAACAAGATGCCTTGCCCATTGCTCACTTTCCCATACCAAGAATTACTTTTTAGTGAAAAGGAGAATTACTATGTTAGTCATCAAGACACTTGATCTCAGCCGACAAAGCAATAAAGCTACGGTAGTCATAACATATCAGCAAATTACTTTGACATCTCGAATGATTGTTATCATAAAAAATTAATCAAAATTAAAAACTAACGAAAAGATCAAAGAATATTATCTCATAAATATTAGTATTGCAAGGGTTGATTGATTACATGAAATCTAGACATAAAAAAGAAACGCTATAATTAAATTACATATTATGATAACATTATGCTCATAACTCGTAAAAAATGTGTCTTACTTATACTTAAACTTAACATTAACATAATAAGATAAAATCATGTGCACGATGAGATATTTAGAAATTGTGACCAATTTTAAGCCTAATATAGGTAGCATTGTTCTAATTACTTTATAATTGGCGCATTCCAACTAATTTGAAGTAAGTAGAGTTGGTTAATTACCTATGTTAGTATATCCTTTGACAAGAATCCATTAAGATATATATATATCCTATGATAATAAAGAAAACATTTTTCTCCTCTATCAAGCATCGTAATTATACTATATATAATAATTTAATAAATACTTCTTAAATATATGAATTAACGATCAAATGAATGGGCATTGAAATAATACACAGTATATTTAGAAAAAAAAAACAGAGTTTTCGGCTTTTACGCCTACAATTTAAAGTTTTGGAGGATGATATAATAAGATTGTTCATCAACTAGATGGGATTAGGAAATTGCATCTGACCCATGCACCATCATTGTTATGTGCATCTAAGGCACTTCATGTTATATTATGATGGTATAACTGTGAAAAGTGATTGGACTATGTGAAGAGTTTCTGAACCGACCCAAAAAAGAAAGAGATTAACATGTGGAAACTCTTCAAATAAAAAAAAATGTGGAAACTCTTTAGATATCCACAAATACTAATAACTAGATCAACAAAATAAATTGTCAGAATATGTACCCAAAAAAAAAAGTCAGAACAAAAGATACTTTACCCGTGCTTTCCGCAAATTCTGCCATCTAATTTAAATCTTGAAACAACAATAACAAAAATCAGAACTGATAATAAATGGAACATGAATGCAAATCATATGCTAAATACTATTAACAAAGTAGACAATAAAAAACTTAAAGAAAATAAAATATCAGTATAGATCTGGATATCAAAGCCAATAATAAATGGAAAATGAATGCAAATGACATCCAAAATAGTATTACAAAAGTTGAAAATGAAAAAACTAACAGAAAATTAAAAAAAAGAAAGAAAAATCAGTAGAGATCTGAGCCTCTTTTAATTGTAATATTAATTCTAGCCTTTCTTAGGAAAATAGAGGTAGAGCCCTCGGCTCCACGACGCTGAAGTGGCTGCGAAAACAATAGCAATGAAAAATATCTATCCATTGTATGTGCCCAATATATATATATAAATCCATTGTAAAAACACATATATGTTAAATGTCAAAGCCTCAAGCCACATCCTAAGTTTATGCCAAATTTTAAGTCAATAGCAAATTGTTTACAAATTCACTAGGAAACTACAACTGCATATGACAGAAAACACTCGTGAAAAAAACGCATATCTGAAAGTGTAAGTATACATTTGTGGGTCAGCATAGAAAGCATCGAATTAATAGGTAGAGCCAGATTATGATTTACTGGCTCGATTGTGGTTGAATGAGTGATAATGAAATATATAACTTTTAATATTATGTAATATATTAAATAATAAATTATATATTAATATATCATATTATGTTGTTTAGTATTTTAAATTCTTACATTATATAATGAATAAATCATCTAAACATGCGATATATATAAAAAAGTTACGAAAAAAACATACTTACAAATCATACATAGAATAAATATTAAAATATTTAAATATACAACTTATATAAAAAGTTAAGAGAGGATAAATATTTTCATGCATTTCTTGAACTTTATATTTAAATCTTTGTAACTTGATATTAAATTTCTATTTGACTCAAAAACATTTTTTTGAATAAGTTTATTTTTATTTTTAAAAAAAATCTGGTTCAAACAAGTTATTTACTCATTCGACTTTTTGGGATAATTGATCAGACACATAATTAGTTCACTAGTTTTTCGGTGGCCGGACCAGTCTGATTTTCATCAATGGGTTCAGTAACCCCCTTTGACGAGATCACGCAATTCAATTGTTTCATTAGCTATTCTCACACTGATATTACCTTCAAAACAGAATGTAAGACATTTCTTCTACAGACATGTGGATTATTCCATCTTATCACTAGATTTGCCAAAATATTGCAACAGCCAACAGATGACCCAAAAAACTAATAGCCCGTTTGTTTTAGATTGTTGTTGCAGGAAACTTGAATTTGCACATTTTACGAGGCAAAATTTGTCTTCTCAAAATCATTTTGTGAAGATCAAAACTTAAAGACTACAACCTTATCTCTAAGATCATTTAATTTTATTTCATTTGTTATTTTTCATTTTATTTAATTAAATTAATAGATATATAAAGAGAAATTGAATGAAATTAGAGACAAAGCTTATTAAATAGGGTTAAAGACAAAAGTTAAAACCAAAATTTATTATTATAGGAAGTTCGGACTTCCGGGAAACGCCAGTTGGCCTTGGACAGTATCTTAAACAAACAAGCTAAAAGAAAATTGTCAAAAGTTCAGTAAGATCCAATAACAATAAGTCAATAACCAAGCTCAGAAAATGTCACAGATCATCGACAGTAGAACAATTTCTTCCTCTAAGACAGAAGCCGACCTTTTATTTTCTTTTTCTTAATTGCAAATCAACTTGAATGGATAGCCCAAAAATATTATAACTTTATAAGAAGTTGGGGAAGCGGAAGCCAGTAGCCAAGTATAGAGTCACAAACGCACTTTGTTAATCTTTAATTCTTTATAACAGAAAAATGGTGGGACAAAAGAATATGCCATGTGTAATTGTCATCATTCCTATTTATTTCTTTTTAGCAACACCAGAGCTTTCTCAAATTTCTCGGACCCACACCTAGAATGGCCAACAAATCAGGACTTGATGGTCTGGGAGAGGAAGAACCCAGTCTCAAATGAACCTCTTGCTTGGAGTCTGAAAATATAGTATATTAGTATTCTACTTGGCTTCACCATAATATTCAATCCAATGGGATTGGAGTAGACTTGGGAGTCTGAAAACAAGCAAAAAAAGCATAAATCTCTCTCTGTTTTTTTTTTTTTTATGCTTGAGTGAGCTATGAATAATGTTATGTTAAATAGGGTTCACCATAATATTCAAGCCACTATGCAATCCTTGAGCAGAGCTGTACAGGGGCGGCGCCTCGTTGAGCCTATAAGAGGCTTAAGCTCCCCTTCCAGCCTTAAGTTTTCCAAAGGCTTACACACACTTTTTTATTTTTATTTTTATTTCCTTTTAGATAACCTCCGGCCCATTGCCTATAAATTTTTCTACCTTAGCTTCCCCACTGGTTGTACAATTATTTAGATTGAACAATATTTGAAACTTTAAACCAAAAAGACAAAGCATAAATTTTTATCTCTTTTTTATCATCCTTCAATGAACAAAAATGTTATATTAAGCATTTCACATCATTCAAAATTGTAAGCAGCAATGAGTCACAAATAACATACCTTGGGGTGTGGGTGGGGTGAACAGGAAGACCTTTAATGGGAGGAGAGACAACGGGGAGTGTGGAAGCCAGATGAGGGTACTACAAGCCAACGTGATTGTGACCCAGAGAATGGGACTCTCAGTCTTTCCACTCAGAGCTGCGAATCGAATCAAATTGAAGAACTTCAAAGCTAGTAACATGATTACCATATATATCCTTATACTGCAATGCTGGGACTTCAAATTGGGGGCATGTATAAGGTGCCATGAGATGACATTGGTTGGCGATAATCATTGATAGCATGATTATCATATATCCCCTTTATTTTAACTTGTGGGAATGTAAATCCAGCTTGCAACTCGGAACGGATTGGATTGGGTTAACAAAATTGTTAACTCGAAATATGCTCATCCCAATTTAGTCTGCCTCGGCTTAATTTAATAGCTCATATGTATTTTTATAGTTTTATTTAACAAAAACTTAAAAAATACATCTGTCACTTAGTTCTGTTATTGTTAGATATGTGGAACTTTATCTCTATATTTTTAAATAATTAACGCAGGCATATTTTTAAATGTTTTAAATTATTATATTAAAGAATTTTAAATTTAAATTTTTTTCACATGAAATAAATTGAATATATAAATTGGTAAGCCGCGTGTAATTGCCTTTTCTCGTGTTTTTCTTTTACGTATCTTTTTATGTAATGATTTTTGTTATACCAATCGATGGAAGGATATTTCTTTTTCACATAAGCCAACTAAACTTAAATAAGTTTTTTTTTTTACGTTGTTTCTTTGTCAAACTAATCAATGAAAGAAATTTCTTTCATAGCTAGCCAACTAAACTAAGTAATCTAATTTGCTTTTTGTCATGTTGTTTTCTTTGTTGTACTAATTATGGAAATGATATGTCTCTCTTTCACATATATAGTTAACTAAATCAAGTAATCTGACTATATTTCTTTTACGAAGAAACCTCTCTCTGTGGTAGGAAAGGAGAAAAACAGAAAAGAAATATGCATTTGACACGAAGAATAAAACACGTGCAAGTGTGCAACTCTATTTAACTCTTTCTTTAAAATTTCACCTCTCTAATAATCGAAATGGCTTAAAAGCTGTGTTACTGGATTTTGTAGCATGTTGGTTTGTTTGGTATGGATTTTGGAGAGGAAAAGAAAAGGAAAATGAGGAATGATAATATCTCTCCTTATTTGATTGATATGTGTTCCGGATACTGACCGAAACCCAAAGTGTTTTAAAAGGAGATCCATTGAAGTTCGCAGAACGGAAAGTCGGTGGAATCAGCTCTTAGGTTTGCCGATCAGTTTGAAGAATTTAGTCAATATAATCAAAGGCTAATAGAATTGGAACACTTACTAAATGACCGAAATGGGCTTATATAAGGATCATCCTCGTGTCCCTACCGTTAAGGTTATTTTAATCTTCAACCTACGTTATATTTGATCTTAATGGTATATCGCCGTTTTTAGACGTTGGTCATTAAGTCAAGATCCGATGACCGTTAATGGTTTCACAATTCGAAATATTTATCGAGGCATTAGATCGGCCCAATTAGTCGTGGTCATAGGAGCTCGGATGATAATCGGGCCAAGACGGTCCCATTACAAATATTTAGATTTGACCGAGCTTATTTACATAGGTGCTCGATGACCATCGGGCCGGTATGGTCCACGATCCATGACTTTCGGTAAATCTTTAGATTTTAACCGAGATTGTTTACTGATAGATCGGATAAGAGTTTAGCCTACACGGCTTTTAACTGGCGTAAATACCCTGGGAGACATGTTTAGACCGTAAATTCTTCTTCTGACTAGGCGCTTCGCTTTCTGTGTATTGGGTTTTGAATATATCTTGCCACGTGTTATGGTTTTGTTCTCCAAACGTCAGTCATGTCACTTCATCATTAATGCATCGACTCCACGTACTTCTAAAAGGCTTTGATTCTTCACCTTCCATTTAGATCACCGTCGATATATCCAACCGTCTGCCGCTTGAAACTTTTCATTTTCCTTGATCTTTTAATTTTAGCGGTTTTATTGTTTTAAAGCACGCCCAACTTCCCTTCATTTATTTTCTTCTTCAACTCACTTCTCCATTTCTTCTTCTTGACCTTCCCTAATCTCATTTCTCGCGTCTTTTAGAAATCTTTCCATCCCATTTTAAAGTCCAGACAATTTCCTTATTCCTGTTCAAGCGAGCGTTCTGGGTCTCTTCACACAGCCTTTTCCCTCGCTCATTCCAGGTAATTTCTAAGATACAAGTTTGATTTTCCTTTTGTTTCGACACCCATTTCTGACAGCAAAAGGTGTATAGCTAGGATTTTGTTTTTTAACCACCAAATAGGTTTATTCTCCTTCTTTTCCAAACCAAATAGGTTAAAACAGTGTCAACTTCTCTTAGTAAAAGGTTTTTGTCGAGAAATCCTTCCAATCCGTGATGTCCGACCGTTCAGGAAATACATCGCCAGGGGAAGAGTCGATGCCGAGTTATGACTGGGTTCACCCAGCGATCGATGGTAAATTTCCTTCTATTTATACTACGGCCGAGAGCATTGACGTGCTCGACAACGTGTGTTACTTAGCCGAGATGATGATGAAGATCGGTTCATCCGCCTCCCCCCGCCGAGGAGATGAATTCGTATTTATGTCATCGTATGGCGACAACCTGTCGGTACTGGTGTATATGTACGAAACCTTTTTCAATCGCCCGAATTTAAGGCTTCCTTTTACCGATTTCCAAGGTTGGTACTTGGTCGTCTGCGAACGTGGCTCACCCAACTTCATCCCAATAGTTGGGCTTTTGTTAAGGCTTTCGAAGTTTTGATGAACTTCCTTGATAGAATTCTCAGCATAGAAGTTTTCTTTTTCTTTTTTCAGTGTAAAGGAATTGGTAAGGGAGGTTGGGTTTCACTCAACAGCCATCCTCGTAAAAAACTTTTCTCAGCCTTCGACTCATCCTATAAGAATTTCAAAAGTAAATTTTTCCGAGTTAAGAGCCGTTACGGCGACATACCATTTTATGCCGATCGACTTGGGATAGAGAAGTTCCTCTCTATTGGAGAACTAAACCGAACTCTATTCTAGTATTGAATACCGAACCCTTTCGCCAACCGACCGTGAACTAGTTGACTTCTTGGAAGATTGTCCTGTTCTGGATATCAGTGTATTTGTCAGATTTGGGGATTATCCGGACAAAATTACAAAATTAATGAGTAAGTTTTAAATCCGCTGTCTATTGACTCAGCTTTCAACATAAACTGACTTTTAACCTCTCTCTCTTTTCTTTTCTTTTTTTTTTTTTTTAGAATCGATGGCACCCAGAATCTCACTAAAGCAGCTGAAGAAGTTTGCAAAGAAGAAAGAATTACCGACCGACTTGGTCGAGGCGAAAAACGTCTTCCAAAGCGAGAGAAGATCGAAATTCGGTTCAAATTTCGACTCTCTCGAGACCCAATCGAACCCTTAGTCGAAAAAAGGAATCGGGTAGAGGGGTGAAGAATCGGTTCCAACAATTTCGCATCCAAACGCCGAACCCTAGGTGAGGGCTCTTCCTCGAGAATCAGGAAAAACAACATGCGTTTGAGGCACTGAATGGCTTCGATGCTAATGCGAGATAGCCCTTCGCTCTGGGCTTCTTCCTTCCCCTTCGAATCCTTCTTGGAGACACAGATTTCTCTGCCAAATGACAAGGAATGAAAGGATAAGGTTGGAGGGATCGGACTATGCCGTTGGACTAAAGTTCAACTTCTTCGAGCAACAAGTGCAATCCGATCAGTAGAACACGAGCTAGAAGATTCAAAAAAGAAGTTATCTTCTTTCAATTCACTCTTCCGATCAGAAATGGAGAAAACTCAGAGAGCTCACCAGGAGGAGGTCTCAACCTTAAAGAAGGAAAATGAAGTTCTAAGGCACAAGATCCTTCATGTCGACGAGCTTGAGATGTCTCTTGCTTCACTGAAGAAAGAAAAGGAAGGAGCCGAAGAAGAGCTTTCAATTTTGAAGAAAGCTAAAGAGGATGCAGAGAAACAAAAGATAGAGGCTAACCGAGTCCTGATAGAAGCGTTAAAATCAAGAGATGCCTTTAAGATCGAGTTGACAAGCTTAAAAGAGGAGGCGGCCGAAGCAGAGGATCGCCGGGTTTTGAGTCGGTCTTGGGCAAGCAAAACTCCTTAACCCTGATGGAGCATTTGATGATCGGCTTGGAGAGGTCGGTCCATTTAAGATTATTAAGGACGGCCGAATCGTTGATCCTCCCGAAGATGAAGATGAAGATGAATGAATTACCAAGCTTTGTCATTTATATACTTTTGTTCTGTTTAGGCCAAAAATTATTGTAACCTTCAGACTGATCTGTAAAGAACATTTTGTCATTAAATATATTTGAAAACAATTTGCTGTTATTTTATTTCGAGTTCGACCGTTGTATTATGCCGCTTTGTTTCGACATTATTTCATCTAATTTTTAAGCCTCAACCAAATATTTGGTCGGTCCGAAATACCGATTTTGACATCAAACAAAGTTGATAAAGGAATTTCATCAGCTTTGGCTGGCATCGATTTTGGTCGGCATCGGCTCAAAACCGGAATCAAACGTCAGCTTTGGCTGGCATCAACTTTGGTCGGCATCGGCTGAAAGTCGGAGTCAAACATCGACTTTTAAGACATCGACTTTATTCGGATCGGCTAAAAGTTAATAAAACATCAGCTTTAGCTGGCATCGACTTTGGTCGGCATCGGCTGAAAGCCGGAGTCAAACATCAGCTTTGGCTGGCATCGACTTTGGTCGGCATCGGCTGAAAGCCGGAATAAAACATCAGCTTTAGCTGGCATCGACTTTAAAGATTTCGGTGGCAAGTCGAGTCAAACATCGACTTTGGTAATCGACTTTGTGACATCATCGGTGAAAGTTTTAAAACATCGACTTTAGTGCATCGACTTTGGTCGAAGATCGGTGAAAGTCAGTCAAACATCGACTTTAGTCAGCATCGACTTTGGTCGGCATCGGTGAAATAGTCAAACATCGACTTTGGCGGCATCGACTTTTCGGCTTTAAAGCTTTTAATCAATATGTATCGAAAATATGCTAAAAGATTGTAACATTTTGATTTAAGTGACAAGATGTGCCTCGTTAAAACCTTCCAGGCAAAACCCAGTGGGAAAAATCCTGGTAAGGAAAAAGAGTACAACATCCTCGGTACAAGAGATTTTAACTATAAAACTTCCTTAAAGAGGCCGAGTTCTAGGACCTAGGAAGAATTTTGCCGGTGAGTTTCCCGATCCTGTAAGCTCCTTATCCAACAACCTCTTCAATTCGAAAAGGCTCATCCCAGTTGGCCGACATTTTCCCCTCACCTTGTGGTCTTCTGGAGTCTTCCATCTTGCGCAGCACCAAATCGCCCTGCTGAAAAGTTCTCGATCTGACCTTGCGATTGTACTTCCTTGTCATCCTAGCTTTGACTGCTTCTTCGCGGATGTGGGCGACCTCCCTCTCTTCTTCCAGCAGATCAAGATCGGTTCTCCTATGCTCGTCATTCACTTCTTCAGAAAACATCATCCTTCTAAAGCTCGGCTCCCCGACTTCAACCGGGATCATAGCGTCGGCTCCATACGTCAGTCGGAACGGTGTTTCTTGGGTCGAGGATTGGGGTGTCGTATGATATGCCCACAACACACTATGTAATTCTTCTGGCCAGCGCCCCTTAGCGCGATCCAGCCTCTTCTTGAGCCCTGCCAGAATGATCTTGTTTGCAGCTTCGACCAAGCCATTGGTCTGCGGGTGCTCTACCGACATAAAAACCTGCTTAATACCATTCTTAAGACAAAATGCTCGAAAATTCTTGTCAGTGAACTGTGTTCCATTATCAGACACAATAATAAATGGTAAACCAAACCGGCATATAATATTTTTTCATACAAACCTTTTTACCTTTTCTGACGTTATGCTGGAAAGTGGCTCGGCCTCGATCCACTTCGTAAAGTAGTCGATTGCCACCACAATGTATTTCACTTGTCCTGCTGCGATTGGTAAAGGACCCAGCAAATCAATTCCCCATCTACAGAATGGCCATGGAGTGTCAAGGTTATGAAGTTCTTCCGGCGGGGCCCTGTGCAAACTTGAAAACTTTTGGCATTTTTCACATTTTTGGACGTACTCCAGACAATCGGTCTTCATAGTAGGCCAATATAATCCTGCACGTAAAACCTTGCCGGCCAAAGAACGTCCTCCGATATAACTACCACAAACACATTCATGAACTTCCCCCATTATCGACATAATCCGACTTCGCTCAATGCATTTCAGTAAAGGCAAGGAAAGTCCCCTCTTATATAGATCATCACCGATCAAGACATAATAGCTTGCCAACTTTTTAAGCTTCTGGGCCTTTGGTTCGTCGATCGGTAAATCGCCATGTTTCAGATATTTAATGATCGGAGCCATCCAAGAATTTGGGTCGGTGTCTATAACAAAAGATTCAACTGCATCAATGCTCGGACTTTCTATCACCTCCTGTATGACCGATCTATTGTTTCCGGCTCTCTTAGTACTGGCTAGCTTGGATAATAAGTCGGCACGAGCATTCTGGTCTCTTGGAATGTGTAGAATTTCAAACTCCGCGAATTTCTTGACAATATCCTGCACCTTTGACAAATATTTTGTTAGCTAAGCATCTTTAGTTTGGAATTCACCCCTGACCTGTGCAGTCATCAGTTGGGAGTCTGATTTTGCAATCAGTCGGGTTGCTCCCATCTCATCAGCAAGGGAAAGCCCAGCTAGGAGAGCTTCATATTCTGCCTGATTATTACTGGTTCGGAAATTGAACTTTAATGATTGTTCAATCGAATCTCATTAGGCCCTCCAATATAATTCCCGCCCGCTTCCTTTCACATTCGAGGCTCCATCAACAAAAAGATACCGAGGTCATTATTTGGGTCATGAGAGGGTGAGGATAGTTCAACCAGAAATCGGATAATACACAATGCCTTGATTGGTCCCCTAGGTTGATCGGATATCAAATTCTGAAGCTCGACCAACCAAGAAATCATACGACCTAACTCGGTTTTCTTAGAACTTGTTTAATAGGTTGGTTGGTCATGACAATTATTCGATGGCTTTGGAAATATTGTCGGAGACGCCTTGCCGTTACCACGAGGGCCAATGCCATTTTCTCTATCCTTTGATATCTGACTTCCCGTCCTTGCAAAGACTCGACTCACGAAGTAGACTGGACGCTGGTCCCTTCCATCTTCCTTAATCAATACCGAACTCAAAGCTTTGTCAGAGACAGATATATAAACCAATAAAGAATCACCTTATTCGGGTCTCGTTAGGATTGGCGGTGTGGTTAAGAAGTGCTTCAACTCTGTAAACGCCTTTTCGCATTCCTTGGTCCATCGAAAATTAGTCGGTTTCTTTAAGCACTGGAAAAATGGGATAGCTCGGTCGGCTGATTTTGACAGAAACCTTGATAGAGCAGCGATTCTCCCTGTTAGTCTCTGGACCTCCTTGATTGACGAGGGACTCCTCATGTCCATTATAGCTCTACATTTGTCCGGGTTGGCCTCAATCCCTCTGTTGGTTAGGAGGAAATCGAGAAATTTCCCACCTTGAACTCCGAACACGCATTTCTCTGGATTCAATTTCATGTTGTACTTCCTTAATTGAGTGAAGATCTCTAGGAGATCTGAACAGTGGTTACTGCTGGCCGGTGTCTTTACTACCATATCGTCAACGTACACCTCAATGTTTCTTCCGATTTGGTCCTTAAATATTTTGTTCATGAGTCTCTAATAGGTCGCCCCGGCATTCTTCAGTCCAAAAGCCATGACCCGGTAACAGTAATTCCCGAACTCGGTGATAAAGGCGATTTTCTCCTCGTCTTCGCGATGCATCCTGGTCTGATTATATCCCGAATAAGCATCCATGAAGCTAAGGAACTGATAACCAGACGCACCGTCGACCAGCCGATCTATGCTTGGAAGCGGGTAGGAGTCCTTCGGACAGGCTTTGTTCAAGTCGGTAAAATCCGTGCACATCCTCCACTTCCCTGTCGACTTCTTGACCATGACCACGGTTTCCAGCCACGTGGTATACTCAACCTCCCTTATGAAACCACCTCCGGCGGTTTTTGGTCTCCCGAGCGGCGGCCTCCGCTTTCGGCTCCTAGCTTCCGCTTTCCGAGCAACAGGCTTTATCTTCTGATTTATTGAGAGTTTATGAGTAATTACCTCTGGATCAATTCCTGGTAAGTCTGCTGCGGTCCAAGTGAACACATCGGCGTTGTCCTTCAGCAGCTTTTCCATCTCGTTCCTGACATCAGCTGGAAGGTTGGAACCGATGCGAGTTACCTAATTCGGTTTCGGCCCCAGGGATATAACCTGCAAATCTTCTATTGCTTGAGGTCGATCCTGTTCATCACCCCTTGGGTCTAATTCCGCCATATTAATGTGTAAGG
Organism: Ormosia semicastrata; assembly: GCA_029884595.1. Taxonomy (NCBI): domain Eukaryota; kingdom Viridiplantae; phylum Streptophyta; class Magnoliopsida; order Fabales; family Fabaceae; genus Ormosia; species Ormosia semicastrata. Next base: position 4,991,010 of record JAQQTO010000046.1, on the reverse strand, counting down.
GTTTGCCTGACGACTCAGCTCGGTCGCACACCTCTCTTGGTTTTGGCTTCAGACTTTCGTTATAACATATTCTGGCCTCTCTTTGATCCGCATGAACCACACCTATCTCGCTTTTGGAAATGGAAAACTTCATTGTTAAATGCGGGGTTGATACCACCGCTCCCAAAGAATTAAGAGAATGTCGTCCAAGGATAATATTGTATGGAGTATGAGAATCAATAACCAAATATTTAACAAGAATTGTTTTCAAGAGTGTACTTGTTCCGAAAGTCGTTCGAAGTTCAATATACCCTTTTACATTTACCTGCTCACCTGAGAAGCCGACCAAACACCCATCAAACGGTTTTAACTCAGAATCTGGAATTTGCAATCTACGGAGAGTTTACAAATAAAGTATATCTGCCGAGCTTCCCTGATCGACCAAGACCCTTCTGATCTGGAAGTTTCCAGCGATGATGGAGATCACCATTGGGTCGTCCAAGTTTTCATCGAGACCTGTGAAATCTTTACTGGAAAAAGAGATCAACGGGCTCTCTTCACATTGTAATTGGAGAAGGATGACTTACCAGACATAACTCGGAGGTGTCTTTTCCGAGATGAATTCGAACTCCTCCTCCAAATAATCCTCCGGCGATGGTGTCGATCACTCCCTAATCACATGATCCGGGAGTCCAAACAAAGAACTACAAATTTACTCTTTTCTCCTGAGTCGGACTTTTGTCCGAATGATTTCCATCTCTTGTCTTTTTTTACCTCTCTACTACTACGGCTTCTACGCCGATATATGTATTTCCCAAGATGACCTTCTCGGATGAGTTGCTTAATTGTCTTTTAACGTAATGCATTCCTCTCATTGAATGTCCGAATACCTTATGAAACTCGCATCTTTTGGTCTTGTCAACATTTGACGGATCCTTTGTTTTCCTGCATTCATCGAATTTGTATCAAGCCGATATATATTTCTCGAAGAATCGGTCCCGAGGAGTGTTCAAAGGGGTATATCACAAAGATAGATCGAACTCTTCCGAATGCCTCCCTTGAGCCTCGATTAAACCTTTCTGATTGGTCACTATTGCGTGTTGTAGTTCTGCCTCTTGGATTGGATCGGCCCCCTTGAAATTTTTCTAACGAAACTGGGCGAATAGAGATGTGAGGGCTGCTCCTGTTTCTTGTCGTTCCTAGATCAGAAAATTGCCGCTCCATCTGCTTTCTTGCGAGGGCTATCTCCTCCATGTTTATGTATCCTGCAGATCTACCTCGCAGATCATCAAGGTCCAAATGGGGCTTTCTGGCTAAGGAATCTGCAAATGGTCCCGGCCGTAATCCTGCCATGATTGCATGCAAAGATACAGCCGGGTTTAGATCTTTAATCTGAACCGCTTCCTCCCCAAATCTCCACATAAATTCTTTAAGGGGTTCATCTCTTCCCTGTCTTAAGTTGATCAGGCTTGCCGAAGTCTTCTGATGCGTCCTGCTTGTAGAAAAATGGTTAAGGAATTTAATAGACAATTCAAAAAAGTCATAGATTGAACCTGCTTCGAGGTTCGAAAACCAAAGTAAGGCCGACTTCTTCAGTGTTATCGGGAAAGCCCTGCATTTAATCGGATCAGATCCGCCATTCAAAAGCATCATAGAATTAAACATCGTAAGGTGCTCCTGTGGATCGGTCGTTCCATCGTACAACTCCATAGTCGGAAGCCGGAAGCCTTCTGGGAGTTTGATTGACATTATGAAATCCGAAAATGGATGATCCGCAGTCGGGAGAGGGTGATTCTTATGGTTCGTCTGCACACGAACTTCCTGGCTGGTTACTCTTGGCTGGCTCGAGCGTTGATGAAATTCTCTCGCCACGTCTTCATCAGGTAACCTTTCGACCTCCCTCTCGGGTTCCACTATATGTTGTTCTCTGTTGTTCATCCGATCAATCTGGTCCATGCGGCTGTTTATATTCCTTATTGCTTGCATAAGCATCTCCATTGAACCGGGCTGAAGATCAACCGGAGTCTCGTCATTGATGGCATGGTTCTGATTTGTAGCCATAAGTAATCGAAGTAGTGAACTTTTCGAATAACGGAGTTGGTTGCTTGTGAGGTAGGAAATGTTTTACCTAGCCCCACGGTGGGCGCCAAATGTTTCTGGATACTGACCAAGAAACCCAAGGTGTTTTAAAGGAGATCCACCGAAGTTCGCGAACGGAAAGTCGGTGGAATCGGCTCTTAAGTTTGCCGATCAGTTGAAGAATTTAGTCAATATAATCAAAGGCTAATAGAATTGGAACATGCCCGGCCTAAATGACCGAAATTTGGCTTATATAAGGACCATCCCTCAGGTCCCTACCGTTAAGGTTATTTTAATCTTCATCCTACGTTATATTTGATCTTAATGGTATATTACCGTTTTTAGACGTTGGTCATTAAGTCAAGATCCGATGACCGTTAATGGTTTCACAATTCGAAACCTCGGGTCTTCGTGGGTCGGTTATCGGACTTGAATATTTATCAGGCATTAGATCGGCCCAATTAGTCAGGGTCATAGGAGCTCGGATGATAATCGGGCCAGTACGGTCCAATATGTATTTATAAATGGAAAGGAAAGAATTTGGAAGGATAAACTTTCTGTACGTCTCATAATTTTTTTATCTTTTTTTCTTGAATGGAAAGGAAGGAAAACAAATAGAGGAGAAGAAATTTTGTGAATCCCACCAAAATATACAAACATTTTTATTTATTTACATATATTTTCATTCATTTCTTTGATAAAACCAAACAAATGATGAAAAAATTCTTTCTTTTACATTAAGTGATACCAAACAATGAGAGAATAACTCCACTACTTTTTCTTTCCTTTTTCTTCTTTTCTACTATGGTATCCCTTATTTTCCTTTCTTGTGTATAATACCAAATAGAACCCTTATGGGTGGGACCTTTATCTTTTCCTTCTTGAATTTATTGAAATGCCCTATCTTTGCCAAAATGGGGGGAAAATCGCTTAAAATAGTTACAAACTCCCGAAACGTACAACGAACAAAATCAAAATTCACCTCCCTGACCAAACTCGATTTCCTTATATATATATATTCGATAAATTTAATAAATATACCATAACTTTGTATATAAATAAATAATTGTGCGAGGATTTTTAATTCACGTTCAATTAGTTTTTAACATAGATTCATGAAATATGTCCTACAAGTAATATTTTTATCACAACAATAATATTTACATATTATTTTTATTATATTATATTTATATCATTTCCTTTATGAATAGTAAAAGAAAAATACGCTTTTCAATACATACTCTTTTTTTTTCTTTTTTACATAACAAGTAAAATGTAAAGTGATATAGAGAAAAATAGTGCTTGAAGAACATTTAATTTGCTTGATAATTTAGACATCTCTTTTCAAGTCAAAGCAGCCAAATCTTTTAAGCTGTAATTCAAGGTTCCGTGTGGTTTGAAAGTTTATTGGCAGTTGAAACAGTACTGTCAGTGAAAATGCTTTTAAGTTTAAATCCAAATCGATCATGGTTCACAAATTAAAAGTCAGCACTTTAAAATAGCCAAAACGATCGAATCAGTAGTTTCATCCAAGAAAGTAATAAGTACCATACGTTCTCCACTTCTTTAAACTCACAGTTTTTAAGCACCATTATTTTCTTATTGAAAATCATTTGCACTCTTTGCAACAATCCATGGATCAAAATGGCCTTATTTATACATTGTATTCAATGACAAATGCAGCTAGCATTTGGCAGAAAGAATCCAATAGCATAGAAAGATGTTAGATATATATGTACGTGGAATGAACCTGGTCAAGAAGAATTCAATACAAATGACATTCGTCCAGTTTCAAAGAACAATAAGAAATGACTTCACGATTTTAAAATAAATGACGATCATGGTTTCAACTTTCAACTTGGAAGTGTTAGAAGTGATGTTTAACATATCTGTCTACAATTGTTTGGAATGCTTTACACTAACTGTTGAAAAATGCTAATAAGTTCTTTCTAATATCTTGGCACATCCATGCCTCTACGTACCTCCATCCACAATGGGAACTCCAGAAATTAAAGCTGCGTACCTAAGCACCATAATGTATTCTGTTGCAATTAGTTACGAAACACCAATACGTGAATCTAGTATAGATAGTTTCCAAATGACAGAATATTTGAAGACAATGGGTTTGTGACTTTGTAACTTGTAAAAAGATCTGAATCATGTGTTCTCCAGCTAGTGGGAAGGGTTCAAGCATCAATGTCTAACACCCGTTGAAAGATGAAAGACAAAAGTGAATGAAAGACAAATATGCGGCTGGAGAATAATATGCCAAAAACTTATTGGAAACACAACCCTATGCTTAACTCAAGAAACACCATAAGATGGGAACTTGAATTGCTTTCTCTTTCCACGATGTGCAAGGCGTGGGCTTGAAGTTTAACTTTATAAGTTTGATTTATTTAAATTATTTATAAGATTAATTTTTATTCAACTGCGAGAATACAAATATTATACAGTCTTTTATAAGAATTACTTCTTCATTACATTATATATTTGTTTTAACTTTAAAGTTAATATATAATTTTGAAATCTAATACGTTATAAAGTATGTAAACAATAAGCATAGCTTTTTGTGTGAGACAAATATCCATTTTACATAACTCATAATACCTTACATTCATTGTGGCTGATGGAACGGGCTAACTGAAAACATGGTCTCTAAATTTGCTTTCTTCAAATTCTTAAAACTTTATTTTAATATAAAAAATTTATATTTGGTCCTTTAAATCTATTAGTTTTATTTTAATTTTTTTCCTATCTCAACTCTCAAGGTGAAATTCCCCCTTTTGTCTCGATACTCATATCCTTTATCTTTTACATATAATAATATTTATTTCTTAATAATTAGAGCATGGAGGATATTACCGCGAAGAAAGCAAAGCATTTTTATCAAGGGGAGTTGCCTCAATTGGCACAATGGAACAAAAAGGTTTTGTATTAGATGCCTGCTGGCAAATTTATTGGTAACTCTTATATTGGAGAATAATTCTTAAATAGATATAATTTATTATAGATATTTAACTTATTATTTAATATATATAAATATAATAAAAATTATCATAAAATTATACTAATTTTAATAATACTTTACATATATTAAATAATAAATTAAATACTTAAAAATTAAGGTCATAAACTATACTCAATAATTTCTCTCCATGAAAACTATTGTATGAATATCTCTGACAATTGCAAAGCTTAGAAAATTTTGACTATATAATAACAAAAAGAGGAGTACGAAGTCAAAATTCTGACACCGCGCTGACTCATGCCGCATATCTTATGGTTCGGATGCCATAGGGATGATGGTCTCGTCCTTGCGTAAAGTCTAGGCTCTTGAATTGTGGTCCGCCCAACCAACTTCATCAGTATCCAACTGCTTCAAGCAAAGTGTTTGATCTTTTCTTTTTTCGGGTTAGTGTTTCATTTTTCTTTTTTGGGTTAAAGTATTTCATTTTTTTAGACAAACAATGCTGCTGTTGGATTTCCCCGTCTTCATCTCTAATTTGTCTTAGCTCAGGAGTGTTAAGCATGTTTTTAAGGAACCACACATTGAATTTTGCTCATGTGCCAATAATAAGTGTATGTAAATTTTGATTACAAATTCTTGCAATCAATTGTAGATGATTTTACCAGTTAAATTAGATATCACATTTGTTTTCTCATTTTCTTTTGCTAAAATAAAGGCAAAGATTTTATAGAAAGTATTTAAACTCTGAAAAATATATTTTTATTCATTAAATTATTTTTTAAGACGTGTTTTTAATATTATTTTACTCTAATTATACCACCAATAAATAAAAACTCCAACACAACCTCCCTCCCCTACTTTATGTTTATTAAAAAGAAATTACATATAGACGAAAGAGACGTCTGTTAAGGGCCCTAAGGTATCTTTTTCTTGGTAGATATGCCCTAACTCATCTTAACCCGAAGAGAAATTGGACAAGCTGGGCCCGTAGTGAGGGTCGTGTCGGAGAAACAATACTTTTTTATTTAAATGGTACAGTTTAAAAATTAATTTCTCACATAAGTGTAAATTAAATGTTTATTTTTAAAATAATATAAAATAAATAATAAAATATAAAAGTTATATTTATCAAACATGACTTACACTTAAATAATTTTTTTATTTTTTAATAATATATCGTGATTCAGAGACATGAATTACTCAGTGACAAATTTTTTTATTATATTTAGATAAATCATATCTTTCATCCATGACTTACTTTATATATTTTTTAATTAAATTTTGAGTAAGTCTTAGATAGAAACTATGACTTATCCTTTAAAAAAAATTTAAATTCATGACTTGGATTAAAATTTGTAATTTAATAATAATTTATAGGAAAAATAAAGTTTACTTACAAGTTTTTTAAGCTAATTGATTAACTTAAAAGGAAAATAATTTATAGGAAAAATAAAATTAAAAAAATTATACAAGATATTTTATAAGAAAAATAAACAAATTTAATATTCATCACTTGATTAATCACTTGGTTTATTTCTATGTAACGATTTGGTACCACAAAAATTATTCACATTTACACTGCTTCCTTTCCTAATTTCATGATCATTAGGAATTTTAAAAACATGCATTACTTGCAAATTAATATTAGATAAAAAGGATGATAAGATAACATAAGTTATAGTGTCAAGTTCCCCAACGCCTATCTTGTCTGCTTCGCTGTTATCATCACTTTCCTTATACTCCCCCTATTCACTAAAATCATTTACATTATCTAGATATAATGCTGAATGAATATTTATCGCAATAACAGGGTTAGTGATCATAGGACTTAAAAGGCCTATAAGGATCATTAAATTCATAAATATCACCAACATCAACAACAAAATGAATTATAATGAGGGTCATATGATGACATTTACCAATTTAAGTAAAAAAAAGAGAGGAAAACTTCATATAATATATAAACATACAAAAGTATAATTAACATTCTTAATAAATATATATAGTAGAGAGAATTAAACGAGAATGAGTCGAATTTGAAAAAAGTAGCGGTAGAAGAGAGAATTTGAAAAATACTTAAATATGAAACAACACAAAAGGAGATGGTGAAATTTATAAACACAAATCCTGATAATTTGTGACTTATTATTAAATTAAAAAGCTTAATACAAGTTGTGATTGACACTCATAATTTCGTGATTGACACTCACAACTTCATATGACATTATAAAAAAAAAATAACTCATACATCATAAGCACAACTTATCTAATTTTTTTCAAAAAAAAAAAAATAAACACAACTTATCTAAAATATAATAAAAAAATTTACCTTTTAATTACGACTCATTATATACTATTATTTTTCTTTCACTATTTTTAAAATTAAATTTTAACCTACATTTATATAAAAAATTTGCTTTAAAAAAATATCATTTTAGTTTTAAAAAAAAAAAAGGAAGAAGCAAACAAAAGGGCCCTTTGCTTTTCATCAGGTGGGGACCAAACAGCTCCTTTGGTGGCCCACCTTATACTTGTCTCTTCAATTTCAATTCAAAGAAATATCAGATGCAGATCCGTCCTTTTGTGTGTTCGGAAACATCCCCGGAGAATCCATCATCCCCCACAGTTGACGGCCCACGGACCAAGGATAGCGTTCTTCTTACGTGGCTAACCCGAGTCATATTTAATCATGTAAATTATATTTTAATACATATAAAATTATGTTAATAAAAAATTATTAAAAAAATTATATTAATTGATATATATATTTTTAACATAATTTATACATTTTTACATATATTAAAAAATATATTATATACTTAAAATAAAAAATTCTCACTAAAAAATCTCTCTAACATCCTTCATATATAGAGCACGATCAGGGACGGATCCACGTCCAAAAAACGCATGTCTCTACTTTATTTTGTAATTTTTTTGATCTTATATAGATATATATGTCTTTTTATATTTTTATATGTGTAATTTTTATTTTTATATATAAATAAATTAGTAAATTTATAATAATAAAATGTAAAATTCATATAATATTATCAATAATTGTTTGATTACATATATAGAAAAAAATATTTGATAATATTAATAATAAAAATATTATTTAATATTTTTAAAATATAAAAATATAACTTTAATTCCACTAAAATAAAATATTTCTATAAAATTCTTGGATCTATCACTGAGCACGATGTAGAAGAAAAAATTTTATACACACCAGTTTAATTTTAAAAGTTTTATAATAATTAAATTACGATAATTTATTTTCCCCATATAATTTTTTTTCAATAAACTGAGAGCACAAAATAAGATTAAATAAATAAAATACTAGTAACAAGAGAGCACGATACATTAACTAAATAGAATGAGTACGTGCGAGAATTTATTTAAAAACAAAATATAAAAAAATAGAATGTGTGTGAAGTGAAACTGCCTAAGGCTTTTCCTTGTCAAAGACGATACATGATATCGCCAAAAGTTGGAAAGACAGCGAGATATTATTGATTGATAGTGATAAATATTACGATAACTATTTAGTGATATAAGTTAATTTAGAATTGTAAGTTTTATTGTTCCAATTTTAATGTTTAATTTTGATTCAAAAGTGTACTTATTTTATATTATCATTTTTGGTACAAAAATGATATTATAAAATAAATGGATGATTAATCTCCACACCACATATTTTCTTTAAAAATAATTTAAATTAATTCATATTTTAATAATTAAAACTTTAAAAATAAGATCTGATTTTTAATTTTATTTTAATTTAATGGATCAAATTAATTTATTTAATAAAAAATTATAAAAACAAATTTTAATGAAAAAAATACTTGACTTTAAATTTAATAAGAGAGAGAATCTGTGTTTATTTAAATGAGAGCACAAAATGAGATTAAATAAATAAAATACTAGTAACAAGAGAGCAAGATACATTAATTAAAATTTTTTGATATTCTTATTATTAATAGTGTATATATATATATATTATATTTTTTAATATTATTTATTATATTTTATTTTATTATTATTTTATTAAATTTGATATCTTTAAAAAGGATATCAATAGTATATATATATAAAAAATATATGATAATTTTTTTTTAACTAAATAGAATGAGTATGTGCGAGAATTTATTTAAAAATAAAAATAAAAATAAAAAAATAGAATGTGTGTGAAGTGAAACTGCCAGAGGCTTGCTTTACCTTGTCAATGACGATACACGATATCGCCAAAAGTTGGAAAACCAGCTAGAGATTTTTTTTATATGGAGTAATATAAAAATAGGTTTTAATGCTAAAAATAAATTATAATTAAATAAACCTATAAATTTATCCCACTTTTTATATAACTCATAAATAATAAAAAGATAATTGTGCATTCGTTTAACATCTTTGGTGATAAATCACTCCAACTCTTCAAGCCTGAGTCGTCTCCTCATCTACTCCCCCAGGTAGGCCAAAAGTGAAAAGTGAAGCCACCCAGTCACCCATACGGTTACGCTCACACCTCTTTTTCTCTTTGAATTCCATCTCCATTATCAATTCTCAAGTCACAAGTCTCAACCTAGGTAGCCGTTCCCCGCCGAAACAGTATAAGTCACACCCAGAAGCTTCCAAATACCACCCACCGGGATCTCTGGTGTCCCTCTTCTGACCTTATTTATTTTTTGGGGTGTTTCCCACAAAGTTTCCCTATAACCCTCTTATTCTGCGATATGCTGGGTAGCTGGCGCCCCCACCCATCCCCTTGTGTACTCCTCTACCAACCATCACAACCACATTAATTTGGTTTCCTTTGCTCTCAACGCTCAACCAACCAAGGTGCAAGGCGAAATGCTGAATTCCGTGCTTTTGGCGCTTTTTCTGCCTTGCCTTGGCATGAGCGCCGTCTTCATAATCTACATGTGCCTTCTCTGGTTCGCCACTACTCGTCAACCTGATGTCAGGCTACCGGTGAAGCCCGTCTCTGATAAGGGCTTGTCCGCTTCGGAGCTGGAGAAGCTTCCCAGAATCACCGGAAAAGAACTGGTCATGGGCACCGAATGCGCCGTGTGTCTTGACGAGATCGAGAACGAGCAACCGGCTCGACTGGTTCCTGGCTGCAACCACGGGTTCCACGTGGAATGTGCTGACACTTGGCTTTCCAAGCACCCGCTTTGTCCAGTTTGTAGAGCCAAGCTCGACCCTGATCAGCTTTTCACTTCTGAAAGTCCATGCTGAAAAATGAACATTCAATCCCGGTCGGTCGAATAAGAGAATGGGTGAAGGGAAAATTAAGAGCCAGTGCCAGAAACCATCATTTACATTCGTCTTATTTCCTAGTTGGTTTTAATTTCTTTATTAGTGTACAGGTGCTTATGTGTTGTGTGTTAGGCCTACATTCATCTTCTCTTTTTGCGGTTCGGATCTACTATTTTTATTTTTGGGTTGAGACTTGGTGGGAGGGTTGAGCGGCCTGCGGCGGAGAGAGGAGGGTCTATATTCCACACTTTAATTTTAGCTGTTTCTTGTTTATTTAATTATTAATTAGTTTCTAATTAGAACGTTCCATGGTTGCTGAGCTTGGATGAGATGTATTAGTGAAGCTTTTCAGAATTTTCACTTTCATCCAAAAAAAAAAAAAAATTGCATGTAAAATAGGAATTTTGGTATAATTGACATTATTAAGGTACCGTGAGGGAAGACAGAGAGCGGCCAATTCACGCTAAAACGTAAATCCACGATACGCATTTCAGAGTTCGTTGAATCAAGTGGATGAATGGGTCGTGTCGTGAACTGAACGGTTTCATGTGCTTTCTGTTAAGAGTCACAAACAGCATACACATCAGACCGAAAAAAAAAAAATCATACAGCATACACAGGATGATTTTGATTTCTGATCTTATCTCCCAAACGACGTGCCAGCTCGGCCTGTGCGATTTTATCTCCTTCACTCAATTTAGTTTTAACGCTGTTAAAAGTTTAGAACCTGGGTAACAAAAAATCCTTTTAAATAAGGATTTTTCTATCAAAGAAGTTTTTATATAAAAAATAAATTTTTTCTTTAATTTTTAATGTATTAAATATTTTATGTTTTAATTAGTTAAGTATAATTATTGGAGGTAGGAGATTGATTTGTTGTGTTATGAGGATGGTTGATGGTTGATGGCTGGGTTAATAAAGCCAAGTTCATTCATTGCATGGGATACCCATTGCCGAAGCATGGTGAAATAGTGGCGCCACGTCACGGGTGTGAACGGTTAACAGCTGTACGAAATGACCAAGTGGGTCCCAAAGTTGCATCGGTGGCAGCTGGGTGGTGCGTGGAGCCTTTGACGTTGAGATTGGGAAAGCCAATCGCTGTTATACCATAAGCTTTGCAGATACATGACAAGAAAATGTTACTCACACGCATTAGTTTACACACATTTATTTCATATTCACATAATTAGAATATAAATATATATAAAATTAATTAAATTTAATAATTAAATAATAAAAATTATGAAAATATATATGAATAATATTACTCTATATAATAATTCAGTAAGGAGTCCCATGGACGTGGAGTGTGTTAAAAATAGAGAAATAATGATATAAGAAAAGTTTAGAGAATATATTTTATATATTATTTGAATTATTTATAAATGAATTAGTGTGTATAAGAGAATTTTTTTTTATTTATAAGAGAAGGATTACATATAAAGAAAAAAAATACAATCAAATATAATCAAAATAGTATCTCTTTATTAAGTTAAAGCTACTAAGCTTAAACTTATTATAATTAAACACACGAAAATAAAATAAACTAAAAATACAATATCGATATCTTGAAAAAGTTAAAAGGCCTAAATTACATTTGAGATAAAATTATATGCATCTGAATAAAATCTACAATGAGAACGGAATCAAACTACATCTGTGATAAAACCAATTTGCATTTGGCTGAAATAATGGAGACGGAGTCAATCTTTTAGGCTAAATCAAATGAATGATCAAAGGCTTGAGCAACGGAGATGGAATCAATATTTCTGATCGGATCAAACTGAATTGATTAGGAGCACAACGAAAAAGCGAAGGAGCGCGGTGGAGAGCTAACGAGGAGCGCGAGCAGAGCGAGAGCGCAATGGAGAGCGCGACAAAGACGCACAATGGAGGAACGTGACAGAGACACACAATTGAGGAGCGCGGCAGAGACGCGCAACGAAAGATCATAGTAGAGATGCGCAATGAAGGAGTAAAGCGGAAACGAAGCTAACTACGAATAGGAGAGAGAAACTGACAGTGGAGAGATAGAGAGACGAAGTCAGAAAGAGTACATGACTTGAAAAGTGACTAATTAGAGTTTCAGATTTTTGGAAACTATGTTGTGGAATAGTGATGGGAAAGGTCACGGAGGATGATACCTGTTTTGATACCATGTTAAAAACAGAGAAACAGTGACACAATAATCCTGTATTTGGATGTTTTTTCATTAATGGAACGAAACATAATAGGTGGGGATGAACTGGAAAGTAAAGATAAGGAATAGAATATAGTTACCATTTTCTTTGTTTGGAAGATTAATAACGGAACTGAACGGAACTTCATTACCTATATGTTGCCCTCATTCTACCTCAATTTTGGGGGAACAAAAGTTAGACATTTACGGGAAAGAGAAAGAAAATGATTCCTTATGTGTTCTATTATCTTCCCATATATTTTAACTCCCAAATAAGAGAAGTTATTTCTCTTCCCTCATTTTCTTTCTCTTTATTTCATTACTTATCATCCAAATATAATATAAAAATTTAAAGAAATTTTTGTATATTATTTGAATTATCTATAAATTAATCAAGTATAAAAAAATTATTTATAAAAAAGAAGGTCAATATAAAAAAATAATCAATTATAATCAGAATAATATATTTAGTTATATAAAAATTAAATTTTTAAAATAATATAAAATTAAACTTAATTTAATCTTAAAACATATTGTAAATATTCTAACGGAATGGATGTATGGTTGAGAGTTGGGTTACATTGCATTAGGGAAGATGATAGCACCTGCACTTGAGGTTCTAGGGGATCGGGAGGGAGAGAAGAGAAGACAACAAATATACGAGTAATATTCCATTTCACTGTTATCAGTTTTCACAGGCTCACTCACCTGTGTCAGTCAGAAACGTCTTTGAATCGATCTTTAGCTTGACAGTCAAAAATATCTTTTAATTTCCCAGTTTTTCCAGCTGGAAATACCTCCAATTCAATTGCTGCTGTTACTTTTAATTATCATTTCTCAACTATAACTATAACTATATAATATATATATATATATATATATGAGAAGCTCTTCATAAAAAATAATAAATTTATTTTAATATATTATTAGTATAAAATAGTTTTATATTATTATATATATAATTTTTAAGATAATTATTTTAAAAATTAAATATTTTAATAATATAATATTATATAATTAAATGATAGTATAAAAATTCTTAATACATTAAAATTAAATCCTAAAAAAAATCCTTTAGAATGTTTGTTTAAAATATCGTATTTGTTTGAAACTCAGATTTATATGAGCTTTTCATGATTTATTTTTTTAAATTAATTATCAAACTTTAGATTGAGTTTTTTACACTTGAGAAAAAGGAGATTTTTGTGTGTGTGTGTGAAAACTTTAAATTGAGATTTGTATAATGAATTAATTAATAATTATCAATACCAAAAATCACTTGCAGTTAATAAGCTTATTAACTAGACAAAATAACACAATAAATGATTATTGTAAAATTCTTCAATTTTATTACTGATATAAATAAAAGAGATTTTTCACTTTTGTCTTCAATTTGTTTATTTTTATAAAATCATCATTATTAAATTTGTATTAATATTATTCATTTAAAGATCTGAAAATTTAAGCATAAATATATAAAATATAAAGTTGTAAATGCTTCTTATTCTCTAATTAAAATTATCTTCAAGAATTTCTCAATTTTTTATTATATAATTATAATTTACTTTAATTTTTTCATTATTATTATTTTTTATTTGAACAAATTTTTTTTTAAATGTGCATTAACGGGCACTACAATGTTAGTGAAAAGTAATATATAGTAGTTACTAGTCCAATGTGATGTAATCCGCTAGGATTTTTCATTAATGAGTATGTTTGGATAAAGGGGTTTTAGAAAGAATGAAAAGGAACAACTTATTTCATTTTGAGTAAATATTTTTTTATTTGAGAATTTGTAAAAATAAAAAGAATAAAATGAGAGATTATTTTGTAACATTTCATGTTGGAAAATTACGCAAAATTTCATTATCATCAGATTTGTAGAAAGCGAAATAAATGCGGAATAATAACACACACAAAATTGATAATGGAGTTCGGCCAATTGTTTACTATGTCTCCAAATTCTTTGCAAATATTTTAATAAAGAAAATATAAAAAGTGTTTACAAAATTTCTCTCACAATCTACACCCCAATTACACCCAAAAACTAAAGCTTTTCTCTCTAAAATTTTCTGTTTCTTTCTAGATTTTTCTCTTTGTTGGAATGCATTTTCCAAATATAATATAAAAACCGTCTTCAGATTTGCCAAATTTTTTTCTATATTATTTGAATTATCTATAAATTAAATCGGGGAGGGCCTACGTTTGACTAAAAATCTCTTACTTGAATATTGATTTCAATTTGTTTTCACCTCGATAAATGAAGGTCAATATAAAAAAGTTGTAAACTTCAATAATCAACTTTTGTTAATATCTGGCTGGTTCTTCCTTCCTTGAATCTTCACCAATGTTAACCTCATCCTCATTCCGATAAAGTTATAACGAAAATCATTTCGGAAAAATTTTTTTGTCGAAATTCCGACTAATATAAAATATTTTCCCCCGAAACCTAATTTAATCTTAAAACATATTGTAAATATTCTAACGGAATGGATATGTATGGTACTGATGATCGACTTGTCTCAGGCCTTACATTGTGCAAACATTCTCTCGTAGGCCTCGAAGATGAGCTTTACCTATTTGACATAAACCCTGGCCAATGTCCGGCATCGTTGAGGTACATAAACTTCCAATGGCCGAAGGGAACTTTAGCCATGAATTCTCCCTCTCCTCCGTCCGAGGGGACCGATCATTGGATAAGAGAAGGTGTGCTAGAAGAATCAAAACAAATATACGAGTATCTCTCGTATTCCATCTTCACTTGTTAAATCTTTCATGTCAAATTTTTGACAACTGCATCTTTAAGTTTCTCGATCAGGCTCAACATATCATCAACGTAAAGTAGCAAAATGATATAACTGGACCTGGTCGACATTGCACTTTTGGAAACCTTCCTCATCGAAACGTCTTTGAATCAAGAATCTTTAGCACATCATATTCTCTTTTCTTTTTTCTCGAGAAACCTTTATATCTCCTCATCTAAGTCTCATGAAGAAATGCGATCTTCACGTCCAACTCGCTCAAGGTAGAGCTCTTCAATTACTTAACACAGCTGCTGTTACTTTTACTCATTCCTTTTCATTTCTCAACTATCAACTCCTATATACCCATTTGTTGTGAAGTGCTTTCTTCCCCACGGTATATATGTCCGGTTGAGATCAGACTTCATCTCTTTTCATAAAAAATAATAAATTTATTTTAATAACAGATAATTCATTATTCCTATTAGTATAAAACCTTCTCAGTTTTATATTATTATTGATTATATATAACCTTTTTCATCCACCTCTCGATAATTATTTCCTTGTAAATTAAAGATTCTCTAAATATTCATCTTTTGTTTTCATCATCCCAAAGGCGGTACAAAATCATATTCACCATAACCGATGAATATATTTGGGATAAATGATAGTATAAAAATCTAAGATGTGAGAGTTTTGCCTCTTTTTCGCTCCATACCTCTTAATGGTACCGATGGACCTAATCAAATAAGTCCTAAAAAAATCCTTTAGAATGTTTGTTTAAAATATCGTATTTGTTTGAAACTTTTGATCCCGATTTATATTCTTGAATCTGCTTCATATTCACCACCATGATCTTAACCCTTTCTCATTTTCAACCATGGCTTAATCCCGAAAGCCTCAAACACTTCGTACTTATGCTTTAGAAAGTCAAACTTTAGAGAGTTGATCATCGATGAAGGTCACAAAGTATTTTTTCCACTTGATGAGAAAACCCCAAACATCGAGTGAACAAGCTCGAGTCTTTTCTTCTTTGGGGTTCTTCCACTTGTCTAAAAGTGACCCTCTTCCTCGCTTTCCAAGTTGTCTTCGCACATATCAATCTCAACCGACGTAGATCCGAAGTTTACTTTAGTGCATAATCTTCATCCCTTTCACACTTCTCTCGTGCCAGAAATTTTTTCGTTTCCATAATGAATTAATTAATAAAAGAGTACCACTCTTTTTACCTCGAAACCATTGCAAAATCTTCCAATCATCACCGTGAAAGATCGTAGTTAATTTCGCTAGCCACCGCCTATTATGTCGACGTCCTTGACTAAACAGACAAAATCTTCACTACACCTTTACCAATAATAGCACAAGGTTATCATCATTACTTTTCCAAGGTTTCCTGGGACATACCTCTCGAAGAATTCTTTCTGCAAATTTGCTCCAGATTAAAGAGCTCACTCATTTCCTCCCGAAAGTAACATTTGCCTCGAGATTTTTCATTCTTCGATGCACTCTTGCACTAATTTTGTAGTGTCTTCCCAATTTGTTTTTGAGCTATTGGAATTATTGGGATAACCTCCTGTCCTTTGATCCGCCTCGATCATCATTTCCCTCTATTAATTTCTTCCTCTTTGTATTAAAACTAAGAGGATGATCTCATTTAAGAACCAGATCATCAAAACTTATAACTCACAACATGACAAGAAAACTTTCCGTGCAGTATATAAAAGTATCAATAACTTCTTCATCAAATTCAATTCCAACCGAACTCAACCGTTGTAAATGAGTTCTTGAGATCTTATTCTCTATCCGCAAATTGAATAACCGCCTTATCTTCAAGAATTTCTCGCCATAAAACCGCCATTTTTTCCATTATATAAAGCAACATTGCGGGATTATAATAACTACTTTAATTTTTTCATCCTTCATATTATTATTTTTTGATAAAGCTTTTTCTGCATAATCTTCGAACAAAGTTTTTTTTTTCACATTTCCTTCATCCGCAGCCATCGCTCCCAAATGTGACTTCCTCGGATCGTTTCTAACAATTTCTGCGAACCACCATGCTTTAGAACACCTCCGTGGATAAATTGGTAATGCTAACCAATTTTACTATTCATAAAATTACTATTCATGAATTACTATTCATGGAATTTACTATTCATGAATTTTACTATTCATGAATTACTATTCATAAAATTTACTATTTATGTGAAAAGTGATTCAAAATTAGTAAATAACCAACTAGCCGCTAGTTGTTGATTTTTTTCATTATCATGAGTAAATAAATGTTTAACACACACAAAATTAATAACGGATAATCTAGGGGTTTTAGAAAGAAATATGAAAAGGAACAAAATCTCTATTTCATTTTGAGTAAACTTTTTTTCTCTTTGAGAATTTTTAAATTTATAGAAGTTTGAAAAACCGTGATTTTCCTTCAAAAAGAATTCCATTACAATTTACAACTTTCGAGAGATTATTTTGTAACAACATTTCATTCATTTCTTATTTATTTTTATAAACATTTTATAAATTTATCAATTTAGAAATAAAAAAATTTAGTTTTTTTCTTTCCTGTCTCTCTGTACCCATCCATCTGGTCATCCTTCCATACTTTAAGGTATTGGCTTAGTAGTTAAGAATGATATGTTTCGTATCTTAACTATTCAAATTGAGAAATCTCGATGTTTGGTCAGTATAAAATTTTTACATTCTCAATTAATTATACATTATTATATTTATATAAATTTTAAAATAATTATTATAAGAATCAAATATTTTTAAAAACGTAATAGTATATAATTAGATATCAATATAAAAAAATTATACTGATAATATATCAAAATTATATCTATTCAAATTTGAATCTTAAGATAGAATTTGATAATTAATTTCCCTCTAAATAGATAAGCAAAAGCTAACCTAAAAGATATTCTTATCAAATAATAATAATAATAATAAGAGCCTACATACTTATGATCTATCATAACAATCATTAATTAATATTTTATAAGGAGCATTTGTTGCTATTTCACATGACTATTAAATATTTTCAGTTAACGTCTTCCCTATATATTTTGGACAAGTGGAAAGAATGAGTATGTTGTTGTACATATCCTCATTTAAATTTTAAATAAAAGTGATTAAAAAAATCGTGCGTGACCTCATAAAATCAAGAATAATGCTTATCATAAATTTTTTTTATCACGAATAATAGTTGTCACGCATTATTTTTATTTACATCTTTTCACACCTTGTATGAGTGGTAACATTTAAGAATAGTTAGGCTATAGAAAAAGTTTTGATAGGACCAACACCAAATTATATAATAAAAATTATAAAAATATAAAAAGTATGAATAAAAATGTATGTGACAAGTGTTACTGTGTATGTGACAAATATTACTCTAAAGCCATATATGGCATGACAAGAGACAGAAAAGTAATGAATTTAAAATGATTTATGACAATGTTATCTCAATTGAGTGGCCAAGTGTTTTATTTTTTGTTTTTAAAGAACTCTATCGCCTCTTAAAAAGTTATCTATTATTTATCCCCATCAATGATTATTCATATTAAAAAACGATTAAGTTCTGATACCTTCAAAAAGTTTTTCAACAAAGAAAAAAATTAACTTTTTTTTATTTTTAAAATAAATAAGAATATATTAATATTAATTTAATTTAAATTATATTATAAATTTAATTTACTAAAATTTAATAATATATATTTTTATTTACTTACTTTAAGAATAACTTTATTTTAAAATAACATTATCCTTTGAACAAATCCACTAATGAGTTGCCCTCCCACACTCCAAAATGAGATAATTAGTTTCATTTTCTATGCTACGAAAAGATTAGTTGTTGTTTACTTTATGTAGATAAACATGATGACGTCCAGCTATGCACACAGAAAAGCAAACGGAAAATGACAAAGCAACGGATTCACTGAAATGTCCTCTCCCCCCCCCCCTCTTTATATATATATATATATATATATATATATGTACTAGGATTAGCACCCACAACGGGGCATATAAAAATAATAATAATAAACTATGGTATAACATCTGTTATTTTTAATTAAAAATTTGAATAAAAACTAATTCAAAGCTATTTATATAAATAAAATAAATTCATTGACAAATTCTGTATAAATATTTTAAAAATCTTATTATTAAGAATGTTAACTTTGAAAAGAATCAAGTTGCCATGAGCGAGCTAAGTAATTAACTGATCGCATCAACTTGAGAGTTCGGAGACATTTCTGAGTAATATTTTTTCAGTAAGAATAGGCTGCTTTGGTACTATTGAATATATCGAAAATATATATAGTTTGGGAAATTTTTATTATGAAAAAATAAAAAAATAAATTTAATTATATAATTATATATAAATAATTAAGATTATAAGTTATTTAAAATTATGTGATCATATAAGAAAGTTACGTGTATTTATGTTTTAATCTTGATTATTTATACAAAATCTAATAGTTAAGAGTTACTTATCTAACCTCTTACAATAAACACTTTTTTCACTAGATAAGCTATATATATATATATATATATATATATATATATATATATATATATATATGGATGGAGGATCAATTTATATCGGTGTAAGTTTTTTTTTTCTTATGTTCATTTTTAATCTGTTAGTTTCACTTTCATCTAATGATAACATTTAATGAAATAATTTCAATTATTAATAAAAAAGAAATTAACGATTAAAAATAAGTGTAAGAGAAAAAATTTACACTAATATAAACCGATCCCTCTCTCTCTATATATATATAAGGCATATCTAGTAAAAAGAATTTTTATTGTGAGATGATAAGAAAAATAAATATTGATCTTATAAATATATATAGATAATTAAGATTAAAAATACTTAAGAGTCATGTAAATATTTAAAAAAATTATATGTATTTATATTTTAATATTAATAATTCATATAAAATTCAATAATTAAGATTTATTCTTATTATTTCTTACAATATATATTTTTAAATAATATGTTATATATGGGCATCACTCTCATTATTCGTTTAATTTTTATACTCTAATTTTTTTTTAATTACTCATAAATTTATTCTATATCCCGATAATATTATAGTTACATATAACTTGATTTGATATCTGTTTTATATAAATATTTTATAAATCTACATCTATTATATTTAAGTTGGACAAAAAATATTTTTTTTAGACATTATCAACATGTATGACATCCTAAAATTCAATTAAGTAGAGGAAAATGTTTTTTTTACAATTAAATACATTTAACTTTTTATCAACTATATTTTTGTGTAATAAAAATATTAAATTAAATTATATATAATTATAATATTTTTATAAAATATAATATAAATTTATGAATGAAATAAAAACAAGTTAAAATATTTTTTATTGACAAATAACGGAACCGTTAGATAGAGGCTCATGAAGGCCACTGTAAGCAAGCCTGTTTGTACTTGTATCAATTTGTTAAAATTTGTGAAAGTATGTGTACCAGACCTACAAATGTAGGCCTGTCGCAGGGATCGAGATTGATGCATGCACAACGTTGTCCATTCACAGTTAGTGGTTTGTTGGTGGTTGTGGTTGTTCACTATGGTGGCTTTGCTGAGGTGGA
The DNA here is from genome assembly GCA_029884595.1 of Ormosia semicastrata. Classification (NCBI taxonomy): domain Eukaryota; kingdom Viridiplantae; phylum Streptophyta; class Magnoliopsida; order Fabales; family Fabaceae; genus Ormosia; species Ormosia semicastrata. The sequence continues at coordinate 4,970,170 of JAQQTO010000046.1, read as the reverse complement.
AAATGAGAGAAAAGGCAATCATTCATTTTGATTTGAGAGTTTCAAAATCTGGAGCTGATTACATGGCAGATCCTCAATTGTATCTATCCATAGTTGGAGCTCTTTAATATGCAACAATTACATGCCCTGAGATATCCTATAGGTCAAATCTCATGCATCTTTTTTGGACCAAATGTCATCTACTGGTGGTTTAGGAAATAGTAATTGTGTATTTAGATTAGAATTTGAAAATTTAAATTTGAGTTAATTTAATTTTATAAATTTAAGTTTAATTAAAAATAAATTTATAATAATGTGATTTATGTTTAAAAATTTTTATTTTAAAAGTGAGTTTGATAAAATAAATATTAAAAATAAAAATTTTAACAGATAAAATTATAATTCAAAAAGTAAAATAATTTTTATTTTAAAAGTAAATTTGATAAAATGAATAATAAAAATAAAAATCTCTAATGAATAAAATTATAATTTAAAAGCAAAATAAATCTTACTTTTGGATGAACATGAACTCTAAAATCCAATTGAAACAGTGCAAACTAAAATAAACTTAAATAAGTTTGCACACCGTTCGATTTTGACAAATGTGTGTTTGGGACAACAAACAGGAAACCAAACGGACATTAAGTAGTTGCCCAATTTAGTGCTGAAGCCAAGTATAGGAGTTTAGCTATCATTGCTACTGAAATGTCATGGATTCAATCTCTTCTACAAGAATTTAAGGTTGCAATTCTAGCACCTTCTATTATTTATTGTGATAACCTGAATACAATATTATTGTCACATAATCTAGTATTATATTCAAAAACTAAACACATAGAAGCTTTTATGTTTTCTCATTCTCTTTATTTCTATTGAAAGAGATAAAAAAAAAGTGAAAGATTTAGGGTTTTAATTCTTTGACCCTCATCCCTCACTCATGATTACCTTCTATTATTTTATTTATTTATTTATAAAACTTGGTCAATCTGCAAGTTAATTTACAAGACAACTATGCTCCAATCCTCTTAACTTACAAATTAAGTGAGTCAAAGTCAAAATAACAAATTTTTATGGGCCATTTTTGTGGCAACTAATGGTTGGGCCAAGTTAACTCACAAGTTAAGCACACTTTAACATTTCTATTTTAAAAAATATACACTTTTAAGACACTTTTTTTTTGACAAAAAAAAATGTACACTTTGAAAATGCATAATATTATCCAAAATTATTAAATTAATTAAGATAACCTGCGTTCACTTCTTTGAGTAATACTATATTTACCCTTTACATGATGTTCAAAATAAGTAACAGCAATACTATATATATGATGTTAAAAAACATAACAGTTGCAATACTGTTTATGGCCAAAACTAAAAAAACTAAATATCCATTTGATTCCAATCATAATCGATGGTGTTTGCAAACTATTTTTATGTTAATATTCATTGACATTAAATTTAAAGTTTATTACTAGTAAGTTTGTATAAAAATTATAATATCTATACTTGTCTCGTTGAAGTTCATAGTTTGTCCTAGTGTTAGAATAAATAAGAGCCTCCCTTTACTCTAAAAAATTATAATTTTATATATTAAATAAATTTATTGAAGAAGTTTCACTACTACTGCAACCACACAATACTTTAAAAGTTTAACATTTTTTAATCACATACCAATACATCATTCAATGACAATGTTAATGTAAACTTATATTGTGGATCAAATTTAAACTCATCAATTGGAGATTCACTTGATTTTTTTTTAACGTCTAATTTTATACATTTTATATAAACATCGAGTCAACTCGATTATGTTGAGATGTAATTCTGTTAGTTAGTTAGATTGTTTAGTGGTTATTAATGACCAATAATGTTAATAGCAGTTGTAAACTCTCTTATATATAAAGGGAGTCATTGTAAAGTGTTTCAATAATAAGTGAATAATATTTTTGATTCTTTCATCTATGTGAGTATATCGTTTTGTCCTAACAATTTGGTATTTCAAAGATGTGTTCGTTTTTTGGAACCTGAAATTCTTTCGCAAAGATGACATCTTCGAATGGGAACTTTCCTGCTTCTTTGCCTATTCTCAATGGCAAGAACTACGATAGATGGTGCGCCCAGATGAGGGTGATCTTTCGTTTCCAAGATATTTTAGAAGTTGTGAAGGATGGTGTTCAAGAATTAGAAAAGAATGCCACTGATCGTGAATTGAAGAAAAATGATTGCAAGGCGTTATTTCTTATTCATCAGTGTGTGGATTCAGATATTTTTGAGAAGATTGTATCTGCTAATAATGCAAAGGAGGCATGGGATATTCTTGACAAGTCCTATACGGGTGCTGACAAATTAAGAAGGTGAAATTGCAGACCTTGCAAAGGCAATATGAGCTTCTGCAGATGAATGATCAAGAGAGTGTGGCTGAGTATTTTACTCGGATGTTATCCCTTACAAATCAAATGAAGGCCTGTGGTGAGACAGTGACTGATCTGATGATTATTGAGAAAGTTTTAAGGACCTTAACTCCAAGGTTCGATCACGTAGTGGTGGCCATAACGGAGGCTAAGAATCTTGAAGAAATGAAGGTGGAAGAATTGCAAAGGTCCCTTGAAGCACATGAGCTGCGTCTCAAAGAAAGAAACTCTGAGAGATATTCCGAGCAAGCCCTACAAGCTCAGACAAACAAGAAAAATAACTATGATGGTGGCAAGAACGAGAAGGGGAAAGGAAAATGGAAGAATTACAAATTGAAAAATTCTGATGAAGGCCCAAGTAATGCTTCAAAACAGAATTACAATGAAGGAAACAACAAGAAGAGTGGAGGTAGCAATAAGGGTGGCAAGAAGAAATTCAACAAGAGAGGGATCCAATGCTATAACTGTCAGAAGTGGGGACACTTTGCTGATGAGTGCAGATCCAGCAAAAGCTCACAAGGAAAGAATGATGAGGTGCAATTTGCACATAAAGAAGATTCAAATTCGGATGATGTGTTGTTGATGGCTATTACCAAATCAAAAGATGATAATTCTGACCTTTGGTACTTGGATACAGGCTGTTCCAATCACATGACTGGTCATAAAGAATGGTTCATGAATCTTGATGAGAAAGTGAAATACAAGATCAAGTTTGCAGATAACAAAGACAAGTATTCTTCTTGAAGGTGTTAGCGGTCTTTGTGTCGTCCAGAGGAAAGATGGGAAACAATCCTTCATTAGTGACATTCTTTATGTTCCCAACATGAAGAACAATTTGCTCAGCCTTGGACAATTATTGGAGAAGGGCTACTCGATGAAGATGGAGCTTGGTCAACTGAAGGTGTTTGACAATAAAAAGAAGACTGATCTTGAAGGCTCTTTTGTCTAAGAACAGAACCTTCAAGATTGGGATTCAGATCATGGAGCACCGATGCTTAGCCACTATAATCAGTGATGTGAGTTGGGTTTGGCATCACAGGTTTGGGCATCTAAATTTTAGAAGCCTAAGCTTGTTGAAGGGCAAGAACATGGTGCATGGCCTTCCTTCCATCCAAATGTCAAAGCAATTGTGTAAAGAATTAATGTTGTGAGTCCAAGCAACCCAAGAATTCTTTCAAGTCAGAGATTCCAATTAGAGCAGTTGAGAAGCTTAAGGTGATCTTCTCTGATGTGTGTGGTCCATTTGAAGTAAAATCACTGGTAGGTAACAGTTATTTTATGTCTTTTATTGATGAGTATACCAGAAAAATATGGGTCTACCTCATTAAGAAAAAGAGTGAAGTATTTGTTGTTTTTAAAAGGTTTAAATTGATGGCTGAAAAATAAAGTGGAAGTGTAATCAAAGTATTTAGAACAGATGGAGGAGGTGAGTATACCTCACTTGAATTCTATAAATTTTGTGATAAGGAAAGGATAATGCATGAGGTGATAGCACCATACACACCCCAACATAATGGTACTGTTGAAAGAAGAAACAGAACTACTCTAAACATGGCCAGAAGCATGATGAAAGGGAATAATATACCTCATTATTTCTGGGTTGAGGCAGTGTCAACTGCTGTCTATATCTTAAATAAAAGCCCAACCAAAAGACTAATAGGTATCACACCTGAAGAAGCATGGTCAGGGAAGAGGCTAGATGTGAGCCATTTTTGAATATTTTGCTCTTTATGCTTTAGACATGTACCTGAACAGGTTAGAAAGAAATTGGATGATAGAGATGAACAAATTGTGCTTCTCGGATATCATCCAACTGGTGCTTACAAGCTGTATGATCCAAGAGGGAGAAAGGTTGTTATCAGTATAGATGTTATGGTAGATGAAACCAAGAGTTGGAGCTGGTAAACAAGTGCTTCCAGAAGCAGTGAAATGAGTGTGATTGTGAGCCTTGAAGGTGATCAAGGTGGACAAAGATGTGCAGCACCTGAAACTTAGAGGAGAAGGCCTCAGAGGGAAAGGCAGCTACCACAGAGGTTAAATGAGTATGAAGTGTTTCCTGACACAGCAATTACTACTGAAGGGGACTTAGTGCACTTTGCATTGCTTGCTGAATCAGAACCTATGAATTTAGAGCAAGTCCTGCAAGATTCACATTGAAAAGCTGCTATGGAGGAAGAACTGAAGTCGATTAAAAAAAATCAAACCTGGTAATTAGTTAGTGTCTTTGCCTCATCAAAAGAGACCAAATGATGTGAAGTAGGTCTATAAAACTAAAGTGAAGCCTAATGGGGAAGTGGCCAAGTATAAGGCCAGATTAGTGGCAAAGGGTTTCCTGCAAAAACCTGGCCTAGATTTTCATGAAGCTTTTGCTCTAGTTGCAAGGATTGAAACAATTAGACTTGTGGTTGCAATAGCTAGCCACATGGGGTGGTCATTGTACTAATTAGATGTTAAATCAGCCTTCCTTAATGGGCCATTAGAAGAAGAAGTCTATGTGAGTCAGCCACCTGGATTTGAAGTGAATGGTCAAGAGGACAAGGTGTATAGGCTGAAGAAGGCTTTGTATGGCCTAAAACAGGCTCCTCGAGCCTGGAACAAGAGAATAGACAATTTTCTCTTACAGTAAAATTTTGTGAAATGTATTACTGAATATGGTGTTTATGTCAGAAACTCAGCAGCTTCTTACTCTTTGATTGTGTGTCTCTATGTGGACAACTTGTTAGTAACTGGCAGTAATAAAACAGAAATATCTGAATTCAAGAAGAGAATGATGGAAGAATTTGAAATGTCAAATTTAGGGGTGTTATCCTATTTTCTTGGAATGGAGTTTGTTGCTTACCAGCAAAAAGGCATCTTCTTGCATTAGAAGAAGTATGCAGCAAATGTTTTGAGGAGGTTCAACATGACTAACTGTAATCCAGTTACAACTCCAACTGAAACTAGTCTTAAGTTGGAAAAGGAAGGGAGTGAGCAGCCGGTTGATGTTACTTTTATACAAACTTTATACAAACAGATTGTAGGGTCATTAAGGTATCTGTGTCATACTAGACTTGACCTGACCTATAGTGTTGGTTTGATAAGTAGATTCATGGAAAAACCAAGGACACCTCATCTTATGGCAGCTAAAAGGATCTTAAGGTATGTTAAAGGAACATTGGACTTTGGCATATTGTTTCCTAATAACCAAAAATACACAGAGGCAGAGATGTTTAGCTATTCTGACTCTGATTGGTGTGGAGATAAGAATGACCGGAAGAGTACAACAGAGTATGTTTTCATGTTTGGCAAAGCACCAATTTCATGGTGCTCAAAGAAACAAAGTGTGGTAGCATTGTCCTCGTGTGAAGCAGAATATATAGCTGCTTCTATGGGAGCTTGTCAAGCTTTGTGGCTTGAAACTCTACTGGAGGAACTAAATCTAAGAGGGTCTAAACCAATGAAGTTACTGATTGACAACAAGTCAATAATTGATTTGGCCAAGCATCTTATTGCACATGGTAGGAGCAAACACATCGAGACCAGATTTCACTTTCTGCGAGATCAAGTGAATAAAGAGAGACTTGAATTGGAGTATTATAGATCAGAGGAACAGGTTGCTGATATCCTGACCAAACCTCTGAAGTGTGTCAAGTTTCAAGAGCTTAGAAATAAGCTGGGAATGTTGTCTCTAACTAATACGAATTAGGGGGTGTGTTGAGATGTAATTCTGTTAGTTAGTTAGACTGTTTAGTGGTTATTGATGACCAATGCTGTTAATAACAGTTGTAGACTCTCCTATATATAAAGGGAGTCATTGTAAAGTGTTTCAATAATAAGTGAATAATATTTTTGATTCTTTCATCTATGTGAGTATATCATTTTGTCCTAACAGATTATTAGTCAGACCATGATAGATGTCGAGCTAAATCTAAAGTGCCCAATCAATATGTCAGATTGGGTTCAGGTCAGGCTAAACCTATCCCAACCATCCAATGATCACCCCTAATTTAATGAATTATCCAAGAGAGAGGCATTCTTAATAAACAATGATATTCATACACCATTTTCATTACACTATTCTTAGAACATTTCCATTTTGAGGAATAAAACAGGAGACACTTCCTAATATACACTCTATTTTTTTTTCTAAACAAGAGAAGAATAACATACAGTGTAAAGAAAATGATGTGATATTCATTTTCATTCTTGTTTGGCCCAACCGCCCAACTAAAGAGTAGAGACCTGATCGCAATGTTAAATCTGTATTTTCTTTCACCTACCCAACTAAATCAGTAAATATATAGGATCCTGATCGCAATGTTAAATCTATATTTTCTTCTTCACCTACCTTGCACTCTGCACTGCGCCAATCACTGCATATATATAAGAGAGAGAGAGAGGGAGGGAGGGACAAGAAGATGAAAGAAGCTTAAATTCTTTTAGGAGAGCGTGGGATAATTTTGAACTATCGAGTTCAACGGCGCGAAGGCATCAAGAATTTCTTTCTTCGGATATCCGAAGAAGCTTTAAGCGCCGCCACGGCCCACGGTATAGTGACTCAATTGCCACTTCATTTCTTATTTGAGTATACTGCACAAATTGAGTAGCTTTTCTTGGAAGCCATCATTTTATCTTCCATTCCAATTGAACGAGATGCCCACTTTAGGATTATAGTGATTGGCTTCACACGGGATACTTTTTCAGCAGTATAATGATGCGCATAATTGAACGTGGATTTTCCACTTCAACTTGCTAAAATGAAATTGATCAGGTATAAATTTTGACAAGTTTACCTATAAATTACAACTTTTGAGGTCAACTTCAGTGTTCCGTTCATCTGACAACTAGTTTGACGAATGACTTAAAAATTTAACTATTATCTGTCATTATGTTCTCCTCTCGAACTATGATTTGCCATGTATCGCGTTCTCAAGGAACTCATGAGCTAGCTATATATTCCCGCAAATTAGACTTTGGTCTAGCTTCTGACTTGTAGATTTTGAGGTTTTGATCAGGTCAGTTGAAGGTATTTGCACTAGCTTGTGTTGCAGTTCATAGGGTATAGACTTTGGTCTAGCGAGAATGCTACTAAAACCACCACTCTCACATGAGCAGTTTCCTCTTTGGCTAATGTCGAAGATGAAGAGACATTATGGCATATAATTATCTCAGCTGTTGGGGAAAGCCAGCAGATTAATCTTTTATTATTTCTTTAGCTGATCCTCTGATTCAACTCTGAACATAATATATGAGCACCAATTTTTAATGGTTTTAAAAAAATCTTAGCCAGTTTGTATCTATATTATTTCATATTATGGACTTCAATTTCCTCTTTGGTTTACATGTTATATCTTTCATTGTTCTATGGTCTTAAATATTGTTAGTGTATTACTTGTGTCTGGTTCTGCTCTTGTAGCTTAGCTTGAGAGATTCATTATTTTTTATTTTATTTTTTTACTTATTTTGGTTCAAAGAGATTCTTTCATATCAATATAATTTGATGCCGTTATATTGCCAATAAGTTATTGACAATAACTATGACTTAAAAGGGATGAAGATCACCTTGCCTCAATTTTATGTCTTATTTTTTGTTTTTTATTTTAATTTTGATAAATATAAAATTAAATTAAATGAAAATAAGATATATAATTAAATTTATAATATTTATCAAAATTTAAATAAAAAATAAAAAAAAGATAAAAAATAAATACAGATAATTCTCATCCGACTTAAGTATCCTTCCCTAGTCCCTATTAAGAAAATGATGAGGAATTGATGATTCATGAGAAAAGGAAAGAGTGGGCTGGGCGGGAAAGTTAATTATATAAGAGTTTTTTTTTAAGAGTACTTTAAGTATATTTTTTAAGAAATTTAAAATAAATTTTTATATGAAAAATATAGTTTCTTCAATTTTCAATGCATCGATATTTTATTTTTTATATAAAATTTCTTATTTTAATCCTTAACTAGTGTCTTGTTAAAAAAACCCTCAAATATATTAGTTTGTGATTTTGGTCACTAAAAATTTTTGTGACTACTTATATATAATTTTAAAAATAAGTGAAATTAATTTTTGTTCTCATTTTAAAAATAAGTAAAATTAGTTTAATTTAATCTTTTTATATTAAATTTTTCTTAGTCTTTAAAATGAAAAAATGTTTGATATAGAAAAGTTAAATTAAACTAATTTTACTTATTTTTTAAATAAAAGTATGAACCAATTTCACTCATTTTTAAAATTATAATAACACAAATCATAACAAAAAATTTTATGAGACCAAAAACAAAAAGTGATATATTTAGAGAGATTAAAAACACATTTAATCATTTTTTTCTTTTTCTTTTTTGGAGGATTAGTCCGAGAAAATGTCAAAATGACAGGTTGCTTTGTTTTTTTGTTTAACTTTATTATCCAGCAAAATCATCTTTGATATATATTTTCCTCAGGTATTTGCGGCCCTGGCTGAAACAGAAAAAGGAACCAGCTTTGGGGCACCTTTTCTGCTGGAAAAAAAAAAAGGCTGAAACTGTCATCTCTGCACTTCCAAGTTCCAAGCATTGAAATGGTTCGATTTGTTTATTCAGCCACGGAAGTATGCATGATTTTTTAATTGATGAGTTGATGCTACATAACTGAAACATACTTAAAAGTTAGAGGTGCATCAAACACATATAGTCCCTTATCAAGAGATACAAATATCATGTTTTTCAAAAATATAATACAGAAAAAAAAAGACTGAATTAAGAATATCCAGATTAATTTTGAGAAGCGAGACGCATGCGGAGGAAAAGGAGAAAGAAACAAATTAACCTAGCAAGAGTAGACAAGGATGGTTTGCAAAACTTCTCCACCATTTACACCTTCTTTTGGTTAGGGGATCATAAATTCTTTTACAAAATTTGGGGGGGGGGGGGGGGGGGGGAATAAAGCCCGCCAGTGAGTCCACCTGTCCACCTTAAGACTTCCTGAGCCCGACTCCCCTGTTTTTCCTGAAACAGCCACTTCTGAGTTCTGAACCTGTATAGCTCCTTCAATGACTTCTTGGCTATTCAGTAGGCAGTAGGATTTTAAGACTCACAGGAGAGATAGCACCAGCTATCCTTGAACCTGTTGTTAGAAACTCTGGTTTCATGTTTTCTTATATTTGATTTTCTTGATGCCAACCACACGCAACATCACGAAGGAGAAAATGCTCTTCTCACATTTGAGATTTGACGAAGTTATGACTGCATGGATTCTGTTTGTCATATGGTGGTTGGTGGAGCTGAAGAATATTTTGGCATAACTTTCGACTTAACTCTCTGGGAAAAATAATTGGTGGAGGTCTGCCAGTAGGTGGATATGGGGGGGATATTACGAAGGTGGTGACACCCTTGCAGTGACGGACCCAGGAATATAATGTTATTAATACACAATAATAATAAAAATTTCAATAATTATATTTATATATCAAAAAATATATTAATACAAAATTATAAAAAATCAATTTATAATTATTTCTTTGGTGTTTTTATATTTTGAAAATGTTGAATAATCTTTTCATTATCAATACTATCAAATATTTTTTTATCTATATATGTAATCAAACAATTATTCATCTCTAATACGATTGTGTAATTAATTCTTTATGATATTCATAAGATGAAGAAAAAATGATTAAATAAAAGAAAAAAAATAGCTTGAGAAATTTAAGAAGTATCACTAAAGTCTAACAATAAAGAAAAAGAAGTGAAAAAAGACTTTAGTACTCTGAGTATTTTAGTAGATTTTATTAATCTATTGACTCTAAATCACATGAAACAGTAAAATGTTTTGAAAAATAATATTAAAAAAATAAATTTTATTTTTTATAATTATAAATTTATTAATTTATTTGTACGATAACAAAAGTTATACATACAAAAAGTAAAGAAGACAAATACATATATATTATAAAAAAAAATTAAATTAAATAGAGGCATGAATACCCACTCTTTTTTATATGGGTCCGTCCCTGCACCCTGGGACCATGAATCAAAACCTCTTGACTATGATTGCAGGCATACATAGTATTTGAAGCGTATGAAGGAGTCAGGAGCTTGTGACTACTTGGATAAATTATAGGTAAACTAGTTCAAGATATTAGTGTTAAATTTTTACACGAATAAGGATATTCAGAATTCATAATTTTCACATTCATATTATTATGTTAGATATACTAACTTTTATTTATGGTGAGAATTAATGTTTCAAGTTACAAATCTTGATGAAAGTAGAAACTCATTTATCTCTCTTCTCCTTTTCTTCTTTACGTTCTTTTTTTTATGGGAAACATAAAACATAAATTATTGTGGATAGAGAAAGGATTTGATTTCTTCTCTTTTTCTATTCATTAAAAAATTGCTCCCATCAAATAGTTAATAGTAGTTAAGAAATTTCTTTTCAACTATCATCAACTAATTATCATTTAATTTCTTATTTATTTATTAAATTACATATATTTATCACACGCATGAGACATTTCTTACCATTAAAAACTGAGAAGATGGTTAACAACTGCCGCTAATAGGATTTTCTTGTAGATAGGAGTGACAAATTTTGAACCTATACTATTTGAGTTTTTAAAAATGCGATTTTCGCTTTCATTAACTCCAATTTTGTAGATCAATGTAATCAGCAGTATTACGGCACTGTTTTCTTTACAACCTGCAAGTCTTTCAGTTTCTTTTTCATCCTTGGAACTGCTTATAAGTCTGTATTACTTTAAGCTGGAAGCTTATTATTTCGTAACATCTAACCATTTGATTCATAAATAAATTCCTGTACGTACTCTTCCTAATGACATATTTAAATTTGCCACCAAGCCCATAAGTTTAAACATCTCTGCGGTATCACCTATAATAATTCTTCAAGGCGTTGAAGAATGTATCCTTTTTCCTTATAGAAAGGACATTTCAACTTACAAGTGAGAAAACAATAGGAAATTATGTGCAATGACAATACGTATTTTAAAATACAAGGATGATTTAGTTTCTCAATTAGGGCAAATCTTATAATGATGTACGAAGGAAGTTTAGTTTTTATTTATTTATCTTATTTTAAAAAAATGGGTAAACAAGTGAAGTATGAATTGGCTGTATTTTGTATCACTATAAAAGTCAACTAGCTGGCACCGCTTTTGTAGAGCCAAGGCATATGGTGGAGCTTATCTTGCAAGATAGTTACGTATCCTGTTGTGAGTGACATTTCCTCCATCAGTATTAACCAATCAAGTTCCATAAGTACGCACATGCAGACACACTCACAGTTCAAGGGCAACCCCAATCTACCGATATTTCAGCTAGAGAATTTTAGTTGATCTTTTTTTTTGTTCTTTATCTATATATATATAAAAATAAAATACATATCAAGTTCCAGAAATGGAATGTCCAGTATGTTAGGGAGACAGGGACAGGTTAACAACGATCAATTACAAATTCACCAGCAAAGGACTCGTTACCATTTTTCAGTAATACACTATTAATACAATTTAAAGCTATTACTAAAAGATAGCTTCTCAAATGATAAGTGTCATCATTTTCTTCTATGTACATGTGTTATCATCTCTCTCAATTCAACTTTATTTTGAATATTTTAATATTTTGATCATTTTAAATTTATGAAATGGTTAATTATTACATATATTTTAATATTAAATATTTATCAAATGAATATAAATATTTTATAATAATATAATATTTAATATTTAATAATTAAATATATTTTTAATGTTTAATAATTAAGTAGAAATATTTTATAATAAAAAATATTTAAGAATCTACCAATCTACTTCTACTAATAATACATTTCAAACTTCTTATTTCAAGACAAAGTTACATATGTTTTCTCATTAAAGGAGCCACAAGTCATATTCTCATTTAAATAGTCATATGTCATATTACTATTCATTCTAAATATTAAATTCTCATGAAATGTTTTTCTTAACACATGTGTGATATGTGTGGGTGAATAAATAATTAAAAAAATATTTTATGATAAAAACATTTAACAATTAAAATACATTGTTATTCATAAAAAATATTTTAATATTTTAATATTTAATAATAAATAAAAATATTTTATAATTAAAATACATTTTAATATTAACATTTAATAAATAAATAAAAATATTCAAGAATTAAATACATTATTATTTACATAAAATATTATATATTTTAATATTTATATTCTCTTTGGTAGGTACATTTTTATTATTTTTTAATATTTCTATAAGTAATTCAATATACTTATTTTTTAATCTGCATTTCAATACACATGATGATTGTGGTGTTACTATCGTTGCATATCCAAGATAAATTTATTAATAAAATAAAATAAAATAATTTAAAAATTAAACATATTTTCTCATTAAAGGAGACAAGTGTCATCTTTTCATTTCAAAGGCTATATGTCATATTTCATGCAAAAATGACTACTACTATTCATTCTAAATATTAAGTTCTCATGAAATATTTTTCTTGCCACATGTGTGACATGTGTGGGTGAATAAATAATTAAAAATAATTTTTATAATAATTTTTTAATAATTAAAATACATTTTTATTTATTAAAAAGTATTTTAATATTTTAATATTAAGATATTTAATAATTAATAAAACTATTTAATAATTAAAATATGTTTTTAATATTAACATTTAATAATTAAATAAAAATTTTATAATAAAAAATTCAAGAATTAAATACATTATTTACCTAAAATATTATATATTTTAATATTTATATTCTCTTTGATAGGTACATTTTTATTATTTTTTTAATATCTCTATAAGTACTTCAATATACTCTTTTTAATTTACATTTCAATACACTTGATGATTGTGAAGTTGTTATTATTGCATATCCAATATAAGATTATTATAATAGAACAAAATAAAATAATTCTACACTATCATTCCATATCTTGGGTTCACACGCAATTTTTTCACTTTCGTATATATGTCATGTGTGAATATAAAGAAGAGTGTAGGAGAAGCCAATTACATAAATAAGTGATTTAAAACTAGCAATTTTTATTGTTAAAAAATTATTTTATTATCAAATGAAGAAGTAGTTCTATTAATGCTTCCATGGGTTTGTTATGTGATAAATTGTTAATATTCAAATTATATTGTTATATCTCAAGTTGATATTATTTGGTTGTATCTTTAGACAAATTAAAAAAAATGACTATAAATGATAATAAAATTTTTAATCAACAATAAGTTTGGTATAGCCTTTAAAAAAAAGTGAAAATTTATGAGATAACTATTTATTTTTATGATGGTATATGTTTCTTATTTATGGGTATATATATATATTTTAGTACATGTTTGAGATAATTGTGAAAATTAGATTATTTTAATAATAGATTATTATATAAAAACTTTTTATTATAATTGATTATAAGAAAAAAAAATTTATGTTTGGATATGTTAGCTAAAAAATAATTTTAAGTTAATCTATTTTGTTTGAATGATATGAAAAAGAATAATTTTTATATATTAAATTATTAAAATAAATATAAAATAATTAAAAAATTATTTAATTAAAAATAAAATAATATTTATATGTCAAAATAAAAAATAATCTCAACAAACTTATTTCAGAGCAACTCAAATAATAGCTTCTGAAAAAAAGATGCTGCCCTACAAATCTCATCATCAACAACTTTCTCGTAATTTACCCAAACATGTTGTTGACATTTTGCAACAGCTTAAATGCTGCAAAAAAGTTGTTGGACCTTCAATTAATTTGAACCAAATACACGCTTATATATATTTTAATTGTAAAATAATTATTTTCTTTGTATTAGAAGTAGAGATATTAGAATGAATCAATTCATTAACTCGCAAAAAATGACGGGTTAGTTGCATTTTACACCCTGTTTTTAGGCGAGAAATTTTAACCCAACATGTATATCCCTCGTGTAATAGCGGGGCAAGCAAGTTGACGCATTAGTCACTTTTATTTTTTTGTGGCGGATTAGACGAGTCAGCAAGACTTGCCCCACCTAACCCTGCCATTTTTTTTAAATTTTTTATTTAATATTTACTGAGTTGACCTAACCTCTTAACATATCATTTTCTTTTTTATATATATTTTAAGTGAATTGACCTGCTTATCCGTCATAATTTTTACATTAGTGATATGTTTGATATATAACCTTAAAAATAAGGTGAATATTTAAAAGATGAATATTTATTTTTATGATAATATAAATTTCTTATTTGTAGATATATATTATATTTACTCTTTAAAGACATACTTTCTGTTATTAAACAATTCTTTTTTATCATAGGAAATAGTATTCCAACTAAAGCTTGCATAATTTATATAAAATTTATTAAATGATAAATTGTTAAGTCTCGAATTATATTGTTATATTTGAAGTTGATATTAATGGCAGCATCTTTTAGAGAAAAAAGAAGTAATATGGAGATAATTTTTGCAATCAGAAAAAATAACTAAAATAAGAAGATAAGAACCATTGACCTTTACTTACGAAGATGGTAAAAAGTCAAAGAGTCTTCTTTCTCACCAAATACAAAAAAAAAATATATAAATGATGTGAATAAAGTTGAAGAGAGGAGAATGTTGAGTACTGGACAAGAGCCATGCTTTTTTTGTGTGTAATTTTTTCATATATTTATATTTAAAATGGTATTTTAACTTTGAAATAGAATTATCCAAATGAATAATGATTTTATGATAATTATAATTATATTATAATAAATAAGAAATGATTAATTTTTGTTTTTAGTGTAGTTTATAAAAATTTAGTATTAGATTATTCTAAAATGGTAAAGAAATATTTGTATTTAATTAAAAATGTTATTACTTAAATGCTATTAATACCAGAGTTCATTATTTTATTTTTCAAAGAAAAAATGATAATAACAAATTTAAAGAACAATATTTTTATTCTTACATCAAATAGTATATATTTTTTTTGCATTATCTAATATCATTTATTATATATTTTTTTTCTATCACTTTCTTTCATTCAATCATATATCTTAAAAATGATGTCAATAGTATTACACTCTTTTTTAGAAATATAAGATAATTATTATTGTTTAAAGAAAAAATACTTATATTCTTATATCAAACAGTATATATATTCATTTTCACAACTCATCTAATATCATTCATTACCCCTTCTCATTGAATGAAAAAAAGTTAAAATTGAATAAAATCTGGTCAGTTTCGTCGTATATTCTTTATTGCTGGATAAATATAAAATTATGTTTTTATATTTTTATTTAGAGTCGTTTTTTTTATAAACAAATGAAGTTATATTAGATACTTTTTAAATATTTAAATCTTGAATAAATAGTTTATAGTTAGTTATAAAATTTAAAAAATCATTACAATCCATAAAAAAGAGATTTTTAGTAATATATATTATAATTGTTAAATGCATTTTTGAAATTTTGTTTCATTAATTTTTATACTTTTTTAATTTTTATTTAATAGTTATGCTCTTTAAAATTTTAATTTTATTATATATTGATCAATTAGATTACTGTTTATATAATAATTTTAACTTTTAATTAAAGTTTTTATTTTGAATAAAGTAATAACTATATATATAAAAATAAATTATGTAACAATATTAAATTAAATTATTATATATAAATATAGTAATAATTTAATATGAATGGCTATCCGTGCGTCGCAAAAGTCCAAAACGTTAGTGACATAGAAAGTAATGTTGGTGGGCCTATTATTTGGATTTTGGGTTTGCTGAACAGCTGGAAATACTAATCTTTGGTTTCCATTACTTTGTCCCATATGTTCCACCTTTGGAGGCTAAATTGGTATTTGTCCTATTCAATGAGTTTGTGTTTTATTCGATGTAGCTAGGTTGTATACAGGCTTTTTTGGTGATAAAGCACGATAGGAAACTGCGGATAGTAAATGATAATATGATCACCGATATTATATTTAGGAAAGTATATTTTTAACAGTATTTGGCAAAAAATTTAGAAAAAAAAAGTATATTTTTAACAGTCATTATCTTTCCAAATAAGTTTATAACATAGATTGTTATGTGTAATAAAATAATGTCTTCTCGATCTACAAAATATGATCAAGATTGATATTACCATATTATGATGTTATTAGTTAAGTTGAAATTATAACTAATTCAGGTCACAAACAAAATTTGTGACACTTTATTCAAAGGGATCTGTTAGTTAAATTTTGTTATTTGAAGTTGTATAATGTATTCTAATCTATCTATATAATTTGAGTATTTTCCCTTTAGGCATCGTGAAAACGAAAACCGAACAGATAAAGAGGGGGCGTGGTGTGGGGGGGGGGCGGGTGTGTGACAGCTGAACTAATATTGGAAGTTGGGAACCAAACAGATTTTCTGGCCGAATCATTCATACCCAAGGAACTGGAACTGGAAGCAAGACAATCATGTCGCAAACTAGTTTTACGAAAGAGGCCACGTTTCGCGATCCAGAGGCGACACGAGTCTCTCTCTTGTGACTTTCATTGCAGTTCATGGACATCAGGAAGATGGGTTTTCCTTTTTGCTTTCGTGGGACACGTGGGCTTCAAGTGTTATGGTGTGGGCTCCACGATTTGAATTATTATGAAAAAAATTATTAAATAAACTTAAAATATTTATATCATGTACATTAAGTTAATGATATTATTAATTATAAAATATATTATGTTAATAAATTATAATTATTATCTCATAATAAATAATATAATTAATTTAATACATTTAATTTGAAATTCTTAAATTTATTTAATAATCTTTTTGTTATTTGAAAAAAATTAAAATATATTTAAAATAAAATTTTAAATAAATTTATAACTATATAGATTTAATTTAAAAATATATAAATTTTAATTTAAGATTATAAATGATCATATATTATAATTTTATTATAGAGTAATTACACTCACCTCTTTTGAAGTTTGATGAAATTTCATTTCAAATTCACTATTTTTTTTTAAAAAATGACACTTATCTCTATTAATTGATCAAGTTACATAATTGTGTAAATATTATCATTTAAAATCTATAAAAATTTAGCATTCACGAGTTATTTATAAAAAAATTTTAAAAAATATTATTATGTATAAATATTATCGCTTAAAATCGATAATATTTTTTTATCGATTAAAATTTGATAACATTACTAATTAAAAAAATATATATATTTTTTAAAAAATTCTTTACACACTCACATAGAAAAATTGTAAAGATTTTTTTATAAAAAATATTATTATAAATAAATATTATTAATTAAAATCTGTTAGATTTTTAAGATATCTGTGATTATTTTTAATATGTATAGTTTTTCATAAATAATTATAAATCTTAAAAATTCTATAGATTTTAACTGATAATATTTATATAATTATGTAATTTGATCAATTAATTAAGATGTGAGTGTTATTTTTAAAAAAAATGAGATTGATATTTTTAAAAAATATTTTTTTTAAAAATAATTGTGAATATTAAAAATTTTATAAATTTTAATTGATAATATTTATATAATTATATAATTTGATTAATTAATAAGTATAAGTGTCATTTAAAAAAAAGAGATTGAATGTAATATCATCAAACTTAAAGGAGATAAATGTAATTTACTCTTTATTATAATAGTGTAATATTTTATTATTGTAGAAGAATCTCTTGATATTCGGGAAGACAACAACATCGACAGGGGTACATGTGACACTTGTCCTCCTGTCTTTGTACGTGTCATTAGCCGTACGAATCCCACTTTCTCCTTGCTCCTACTTTCAACACTCCACAGTACAGATACCATCATACCACAGTCCCAGGTCCCAAGGTGCTTTTATCGCGGACCATATTATAAGCACGTTTTTACAATACTTATATTATATGTGTGAATATTGATATTCACATAATTTAACTTGATATAGTAATTTTTTTTAAAAAATTATTATTATATGTTTAAATATTATTAATTAAAGTTTACAAGATTTTTTATATGCATCGTGTCTATAACAAGAAAAAAAGATTGATCATAGTTTTTATATTTGGGTATGAATATATATAAATATTTTTAGTTAAAATTTGTAGAATTTTTTATATATACATATGAACCATATTTATTACATGTTCAACAGTTTATAGATTACAAATCCCATTAATTTTTATTATTATTATTATATCAATGGTGATCCGTATATATAAAAATTGTGAGCACCGATATTCACTCCTCAAATGTAGGTATAGTAGACAAGCCTATATTATAATTAGGGAGCATGAATGCTTATTGAGGTTCTAGCAGTTGGATATTAGTTCAAAGAAATTAATGATAGAAATTTATCATGGTAACATGGTGATAACGTAAATTGCCTAAATTTCATAATTATAAAATGGTGGTTGAATAAAAATGATTTTTGGATGAAGAATCAAACTCTTTTATCCTTCTTTACACACTTGATCCAACGACGGAGAAGGAGAAGGAGAAGTGTTGGGAGTAGGAGAGGTTGATGGGCACAACGTTCCAGAGCACCATTTAGTCGAATTCGTTGAGGTGTTTAACCGCAGTTTTTAATGACAACAAAGTGACTCACGTGTTGAAATTGTGAAAAACTGCTGTGGTTCGCTCTTTAGTAACAACTTCAAGACTGTTGTACAAGACTACCTCGCCACTTGGAGTCCGCCAAAAACTAGGACTAATCGTTGTCGCCAAAACTCGCTGCCAACAACCCAAAACAGAGTCGCACTATTGTTGTAGTACGTGCCTCTGCTGCCATCGTCCTTCACAGAGTCGCCGTCCCTGCAACTCGAGCCCCGTCATGCAACCATTTGATCTGCGCCCCCCGTGACCTAGTGTCGTTGATGGAACTCCATTGTGCCACTATCCATAGTCGTAGGTCTTGAAGTTGTTGTTGTTAAAAAAATTTGAAGAAAAGAGATAGATTCAATTAAAAAATTGTAAAAGACTGTTGTAAAAATACAAATAGTAGAAGGGTTTGGAAACAATAAAAATTGAAACTTTGTTGCAGAATTAAAAACTTACTTCTTCCGGTTCAAAAATATATGTCTTTTAAGGTAACGCACAAAGATTAAGAAAATTATTAAATAATTTTAATTTCAAGAAAATGCAATGATTTTAATTTCAAGAAAATGCAATTACAATTGATTAAATTATCATTTATTAAAATATTTAAAATATTATCATTCTATTAATGCTCACTCATTCTATTTGTTAGAGATATAAAAAGATAAGAATAAAAATGGAAAAAATATAATTAATACTTTCTTATTTTTTAAAGCCACAGATAAATTGAAATAAAATATTTTTTTCAATGACAATCATTTTAAATCAGAATGAAATTTTGTAATATTCTCTTAAAATACTTTTCTAATTATCCTCCTAGTACTTAATAAAAAATGTACTAAATAAAAAAGTTGATGTATTTAATATCTTAAAAACATAAAAAATATTTAATATTTTTCATATTTAATAATTATGAAGATTATTAGAAGAAATAGTTATGAGAATTTAAAATTATTGATATTATCAAAGATCTATCTCTAGGATCCACGATAAAAACATTGAAGTCCCGATGTTATGTTTGGATATTTAATAATAGATGAAATTAAATAGAATGTGATGAGATGAGATAGAATGGAATGAGATAAAAGTATCATTCTATTATTTGAATATTTTAGGATGGAATGAAGTAAAGTTACAACTCCATTGTTTGGGAAGTAGATGATTTTTTGTGGGATGAAATGAAATCTTAATTATAATAATAATAAAAAATATGATTCAATCTCATACCTCCCAAATTAGAGAGAAAGAAAATTGATGATTTTTTGTGGGATGAAATGTAATTCATCCTACTCATTTTCATCTCATTCCATCATTTTTTAACATACACAAGCAATGGAACATATCTCTATTACATTTTATTCCCCTCCATTCTACTCAATCCCGAGGCTATGTTTGGATATTTAATAATAGATGAAATTAAATGGAATGTGATGAGATGAGATAGAATGGAATGAGATAAAAGTATCATTCTATTATTTGAATATTTTAGGATGGAATGAAGTAAAGTTACAACTCCATTATTTGGGAAGTAGATGATTTTTTGTGGGATGGAATGAAATCTTAATTATAATAATAATAAAAAAGATGATTCAATCTCATACCTCCCAAATTAGAGAGAAAGAAAATTGATGATTTTTTGTGGGATGAAATGTAATTCATCCTACTCATTTTCATCTCATTCAATCATTTTTTAACATACACAAACAATGGAACATATCTCTATTACATTTTATTCCCCTCCATTCTACTCAATCTCACTAATCCAAACATATCCTAAGTCCCAACTCCCAATGATAAATTTCATTGCAGAAGGATCTCATAAAATTCTACATGGACTTACAAAAAATTAGGGCATGCATGTGGGCATAACTTGTTTCTTCTTTCATTATAAGTGAACGTACGATTTTAAGGTTTTGAGTAGTAATGTGATGTTAAGCCCCATCATATGAGTTTTTAATATTTTTGGTCAAAATGTGGTGTCAACCCTAAAAAGTGATTCTTTGCTTATCCTATTAGATACAGGTTTCTTCAATGCTTTGGGCTCTCCTAATATGAGATGATGGAATATAAGGTATAAACCATTAAAATTAAACTCCCATCATATGTAAAATAAAACTTAGGCTCTATTTTCATTTTTTTTTCTAAGTAAACGAGCACAAATTCAAAATGAATAATAATAATAATAATAATAATAATAATAATAATAATAATAAACTACATCGAAATTATTGTTAAATAAAAATAGGACACTATTGTATAACTCGGACAGGTCGATCCTATCGAAAGGTCAGTCACCAGGCTAATGGTGCGACCGTGAGTCAATCGATCGAACCGAAAAACCCAGACAAAGAAGTAAATAATCTTAAACAAATATTATATGAAAATTTACTTGATACAAAATATATTATATTAAAAATAATAAACAAAAAATTTACATGAAAAAAATACTTCCCAATAAATAATGATAATAATTTATTGGTTGCATAATAAATTAAAAAATTAAGAATAATATTTAATAAAAGCATATATGGTCCAGTGGTAGAATGCACATTAGACAAATACTTTCAAGTATGATGTTCAAATCCTAAAAATTACATTTTTTGTTTAGTTTCGGTAAAAAAAAAAATAACACTCGCCAACCTGGGTCAACTTGGCTGAGTTGACCACCGGATCACCCGGGTCTGACCGAGTTAATTAGAAAAATGGTCCAATAGGTTGACCAAACTGGCCTGGAGCCCAGGTCGCGAGTTTCTCGAGTCGATCAGTCAGGCTGATCCATACAACTATGGGATGGGGTACATAAAACCCTGAAAAAAAGTATTAAATAATTATTGTAGCTTGCAAAACACAACGCGAATTTTGCAGCCAGTGAGAGAAATTCTAACATATGTTTGGAACACGAAAAATACTTATGTAGAGTATATCAATATAATTTTATAGACTAAACTAATTAGCACTTGAATAATTACATAAATCTTATATCATATAATTATTTTACATCAAAAGTGATAATGTGTCACTTGTTAATTGATTTTGTTCACACAACTTGTGTAAATAATGTCTATGCAAGTATTTCTCTCTGAAACACAATTAATACGTGTTCCAAAAAGGATTTATACCATTGCTATTTTCCCTAAATTTTTAGGATACTAACTTAAAAGTAGTGGTAGATATTATAAAATTAGAGATAATTAAAGGAATTGTGTGTTAATTCACACACAAGTATATTAATATTTATATACATAAGTGGTACATTGAATAAATAAACACTAATTTCCTTGAAGTGATGATTACAATATATAGTAATCATCACTTATGAGTCAACTATGAAACATGTGAAACATGTGAAACATGACTTAATTCTAACACTCCCCCTTAAGTTAGAGCATATATATCATATGCGCCAAATTTGTTACAAATAAAATCAACCTGAGTCTTTCTAAGGGACTTGATAAATATATCAGCTAACTATTCATTAGAGTTAACAAAGTTAGTAGTAATCTTGCCTGAAAGAACATTTTCTTTGACAAAATGATACTCAATCTCTATATATTTGGCCTTTTTATAAAAAACTGGGTTAGAAGCAATATGTAAAGCAGTTTGGTAGTCATAAATTAGATTCATTTCTTTGACGTCTCCCAATTTTTGCTACTGAAACAATTGCTTTAGCCACATAAGTTCACATGTTGCTGTTGCCATAGCGCGATACTAGGTCTTTGTGCTGGATATAGCAACTATGTTCTATTTTTTACTCCGTCATGAGATTAAGTTACCTCTAACAAAGACACAATACCCTAGGGTTGATCTTTTATTTGATGGTGAACCTACCCAATCCGCATCAGAATAGCCAATAACTTGAGCATTGCCTTTGTTTTCAGAAAGTAACCTTTTTTTTCCTGGTGTGCTCTTGATGTAACTAAGAATGTGAACCATGATATCCCAATGTCTATCACAAAGAACATTTAGAAATTGATTTACCACACTTACAGTAAAAATAATTTCTGGTCTAATTACTGTAAGGTAATTAAGTTTATCAACTAGACGTCTATATCTGTCAGGGTCTGTTAGTGGCTCCCCCTGACCTAGTAGCAGTTTGATGTTGGGATCCATCGGAGTATCATTAGGGTGACAATCCAACATACATGTTTTTTCAAGTATGTCTAAAGTATATTGTATTTATGTGATGACAATTCCTGTATGAAACTGAGCAATCTTAATGCCCAAAAAATATTTTAGAGGGTCCAAATCTTTTGTTTGAAAATGGTTTGATAGATGTTGTTTTAGATTTTGGATACTTGCCACATTATTCCTTGTGAGGACAATGTCATCTGTATAAACAACAAGGTAGATACAAAGGTCAGGTGATGAATGTCGGAAGAACGCAGAGTGATTAGTCACATATTGAATCATGTCGAATTATTAGATGATAGAGTTGAATCTCTCAAACCAAGTGCGAGGAGATTGTTTAAGTCCATAGAGAGATCAGCGTAGTCGACAGACTAAGTTTAGTGCTTCGTAAGCAGTAAATCTTGGTGGTTGTTGCATATAGACATCTTTTTGTAATTTACCTTGCAAGAAGTCATTCTTAGTGTCTAGCTTATGAAGAGGCCATGAGTAAATAGCAGTCATGGCAATAAAAAAGTGAACCAAAGCAATCTTAGCTAAAGGAGAAAAGGTGTCCCCATAATCAAGGCCAAAGATCTATATGTATCATTTGGCCACTAAGCTGGCTTTCAAACGATCAACTTTTCCATCAGGACCTATCTTAATAATATATACCCATCGATAACCAACATTCATTTTACTTAAAGGCAAGGGGACAAGTTCCCAAGTACCACTAGAGTGTGAAGTAGTCATTTCGTCAATCATAACTTGTTGGTATCCTGAATGAGATGGAGCTTCACCTATAGTTTTTTGAATAAAAACATAGGTCAAATAGGACACAAAGGCATAATAGGAATGTGGTAAACGAAGATAACTCAAATGACAGACATAAATTGAGTTAGGATTACGAGTAGACCTCATACCTTTGCTTAATGTTATAGGTAGTTCTGGGGCAAGAGGCGGTGCCGAAGAATTCGATGGCGTAGAAGATGAGTCACAAGGAAGACTGGGGACTAGATTTGAAGTAATAAGAATGTCTGTCTGATCAAATGGGTTGATGGATGCATGAACAGGGTATGGACGTGGTCTCCGCTGATATGTCATCAAGGGAGGAGCCGGGATAGGTTTGGCACCAACTTGAATAGGAGAAGTACCAAATGAGAGCATAATGTTAAGGTCATGATGCCCATTAGAGGTTGATGGAAAGAAAGGATGGGTCTAAAAAAAGCTGATATCAACAGAGATAACATATCGTTTGAGATTTGTGGAGTAGTATCGATAACCTTTCCACAACCGAGAATAGCATAAGAAAATACTATTAAGGGATTTGGCAACCACTTTTTCTTTTTATGGAGTTAGGTCATATACAAAATAAGTATAACCAAAAGGCAATAAGAAGAAGAGAATAGAGATCTTGGTTGGGAAATAACAAAGAATAGGACACTTGATTTTAGAGGACAAAAGAAGGCATATGGTTAATGAGATAGCATACATTCATGATTGCGTCACCCCAAAAACGAAGTGGAGTATTGAAGAGAATGAGCAAAGTATGAGTAATTTCAATCAGGTGTCAATTTTTTCTTTCGTCTACACTATTCTGTTGTGTATGAGTATGATGTAAAATGTCCTGTGAAGTCAAAAAATATTAAAATATGGTAGAAAAATATTTGGGGGCATTGTCACTTCGCATAACTCTAATAAAGGTACCAAATTGAATTTGGATATTCTGAATAGAAACCATTAAATATAGAAAAAAGTTCAAAGTAATTTTTTATTAGAAATAACCAAGTATAACTGGAAAAATCGTCAATAAAAGTAACAAAATATTGATAACCCAATGTAGAAGTGACATGACTAGGACCCTAAATATTTAAATAGAATAAAGCAAAAGAAGCATTAGCTCGTTTATTGACTCTTTTTAGAAATGAACTATGGACATGCTTTCCTAACTGACAAGACTCACACTCTAGTGTTAACGCTTTAGAAAGACTAAGTATCATAACATGCAATTTCTGTAGGCTAACATGTCCCAAGTGTTAATGAACGATTTCGAGTGACTCAGTGGCAGAATAAGCAATAGGAGATGCTAGAACAATTAGGTGATACAAGCCTTAAGACTCACATCTTACACCAATCGTCTGTCAGGTACCCTGATCCGTGTACAAGAATGGTACCACTAGCAAAGATAACAGAATAAGGCAAGGTATGAGTGAGTTTGCTTGTAGATATCAAATTAAATGGACAATCAGGTGCAACAGTACAAAATTTAAAAATAGAGTGAGAATGAGTTTAGCTTGACCAATGCCTTGAACTTTGGTTTGAGAACCATTGGTTAAAGTAACATTAGGTACTGTATCTGTATAGGTAAGGTGAGAGAAAATGGATTTGTTATCAGACATATGATCAAAAGTGTTAGAATCAAGAATGCAAGGTCCTAAAGATGAAGACTATGAAATAAAAGTTGTAGGATTACTAGTCGGAGTGACATTCACAGTTTGCATTATAAAAAAAGTTGCATTCGGTGGAGGCATGACTGTTTGGAAAGTAAAAAGCACCAGAAAAACCACTAGTGTGATGCATATGGATTTGAGGGGATGAAGATCACTTGTCCTCATTTTCTGTCCATTTTCCTGTTTCCCAACTTAAATTATGTTAAGTGTTCTAAACTTAATTACATGTCCTTTTCTCTTATCTTTTTATTTAAATTAATTTTACACTTAACAGAATTTAAGTGAGGGGACAGTGAAGAAGATAAGAAATGAAGATAAGTGATCTTAATTCGGGTTTGAGGATCTTATCCTACTACTGATACCATATAGAATTTGAGAGAGTCGGAGGAATTGTGAGCAATTCATACACAAATATATTAGTATTTATATATAGAAGTGGTACATTGAATAAGTAAATACATTGAATAAATAAACACTAATTCTTATGAAGTAATAATTATAATATCTAATAATCATCACTTATGAGTCAACTATAAAACATGTAAAGTATGTGAAATATAACTTAATTCTAACAGCTATATTTCCTAAAACATGCATTAAATGTGCTTTAAGTACATGTCAATAATTTCTCATTTAGTTATCTATTTTTACAAAAAAAAAAAGAGAAAATTAACACATGGCAATTAAAAACTACCATAATAATAATAATAATAATAATAATAATAATAATAATAATAATAATAATAATAATAATAATATGTATAAGTTCCCCAAAGAAAAAGTATAAAAATGCCCATTTGATAAATTTGTTGCAATAAATGAGAGTTTGTGTGATTTTTTTTTTCATTTGTCCTTGCTTTTAAAAGAATTAATGAAATTTGTTTTGGTTGTCATTATATTATATTTTTATACATTTTAAAATATTAACTCTAACACCAAACCAAATACTAGATAAATTAAACTACCTATTTTACTAATCGAAAAAGAAAACTTCAATTGATCGGTTGCTTCTAAGGCCATTCCTTTACTTTTTATACCTCGCATAATTAAGTGATAATGGGTAAAACAGTAAATTTGTATGCAGACGTTTGTAAAATAGTAGGAATTTAATTTTCATTAATATATAGTGCAAATCTTTATATTACCATTTAATTATATATTTTTAAAACATAAATAAATTTAATTATAATAACAACTGATTAAGAGATTAAATTTCCATAATAATTTAAAACATAATTAGATCCACCTTTATATATTAAATTAGAGCATTCTTAGTTAAGAGTAAGTTAATTATCTAATACTCTCCCTTAAGAACTTAAAAACTGACACATAAACTTTTATTTTTTAAATTTTAAATTTAAATTATCATTAAATTCGGTTATGTATATTTTTTTTAATTTTAAACAAGTTTTTATTTAATTTATATTTTTCCAAATTCAAACTAAATTTAAATAAAATATTTTTCTGTTTTAAATTTTTTCTCTTTTAATTTATTTTTAAATAATATCTGAACTTTTTTCTAAAAAAAAAACCTATGTAATTCATGAATGCTCACTAGTCATAAGGTAAAATGTGATATCATCTTCTTTGCAGATTAAATGGAGGGATGGAAATAAGTTATGCGTGTAATATTTTTTCTAATCTATTAATTTTAATTATGGTTAAAGAATTCAGATTCTTACATAAACTATTGAGATGATTGAAATGAATATAATAAATTTAATTTTATAACCTGATTTCATCTGACCAATTTTTATCCCATTTACATTGTACCGCATTGGCAATCAAAGCTTTAGCAGAGACGGAGGGGATAGAAAAGTATAATAAAGAAATAAAAGGAGTGACAAGTATCGAAAGAAGGGGGCATCGTCAATTTATTGGACAATTCTTAATAGGTGTATTTAAATTATTATTTAATATATGTAAATTGTAAAAATTATATTAAAAATATATTAATCTTTAAAATTTTCTTTATATATATTAAATAATAATTTAAATTTTAAAGAAAAAAAGTAGTAGACTGGACTTAATTAAAAAATTCCAATTCCAATTTAATTCAAATTCAAAAGTCTTTTATGACGGCACGGACCTCTCATATCATCGCTGCCAGATTTTAATCACCAATCACCAATGATATAATACGCTCCATTCGGGAATCAGGACCGTACATGTGGTGCTTTGCATGGCTGATTTGACCTCAAAAAATTAGTCGAAACGCTCAAGGATAAGATCGTGGCAATCAGGAATGCTGCACCATCATTCTCCATGTGTGTGCGGTGTAGATTGGTAATATCTTGAGATGCAGATGAATGCTACGTGTGAAGGTGGTGATGTGTGATTTGTGGATGCATAGGATGCAATGATGTGGAAAGAATATGGTTCTACTTCTAAGGAATATAAGTGTCGGGAGGGAGAGTATGAGAGGACTTCTACTCTCCTTGTGGTTCTTTCATCTCTAGACTGGTGCATATATAGAGAAAGAGAAAGAGAAGAAAGAGAGCGAGCGTGTCATGAGGACGGAGATGAAGGATGGAACTCAAGCTCCGGTGAATAATAATGGTAACTTTGGGGAAGTCTCAAGCTCTAGGTTCTCACATCTGCTTGCTTCCAAAGATCGTGATTTTCTGCAGTCTCCAACACGAGCGCAGGTTCTCTTTCTTTCTCTCGTCACTCTTTCCCATCTCTCTTTAGTTTTTGTCAGAGTCAATCTGAACGTCCACTGGGTACTGAAAACATGTGGTATGCTTTCTACTTCTATCATTTATGGTTCAAGTTTTGTGTGAGATGCTGGTCACTGGTCTGTTCCCTCCCTTTTATCATCTATATTATTTTGATCTTGGCATGATTTGATTGTGTGAAGCATGCTCTATATTCTTGGCCATACTTGTTCATGACCGTCCAACTTTTGTACTTTGCCGGAAAGCAACAAAAGCTTCCTAAGAAATCATATGATAATAATACCCAATAAAATTATTTCTAGTAATTATTATGATTATATACAAATCATAGTTTGTTTAGTTCTCCTCTAGCTTTCCTTTATTTGCTGCACTTTGCTGAGGCTTCTGTTGTAGTTTTGGTTAGGAGTTAGTCTTGCACATTTTTTTTCCTTGTAAAAAAAAATTAATTTTGTTTGGTGGGTTGCTGCCGCAGCGGCCGGTGGTGGGTGACCTTATTCTGTTCAATAGCGTTTAGCAAATACGAAAAAAAATTGATATCAATATTAATTGCGCTCATATCTTTAAATTTCTTCATATTCATATATTTTTAGGCAGATATTATTAAATTAAGCGAGTGTTGCTCAGTAAGAAGACCCCGGAACTTTGTCAGTTATTATATTGCCTGAGAGATTTTTGGTATAAGCTAATTCTAGATTTATCTATTTATACTTTATTTATACTTGAAGCATTTGCAACCCAAAATTATGAAGAGGATCACGATGGAGAGGATTGAAACAAGCTTTACGAAAGCCTATGAGGTCTCTATCTTCCACCTAAAAATAAGTTCTAGGGTTTGAAAAAATTATTAGTTTAAATTTAAAGGATTCAACTCCTCAATTTCAAAAAGCTAGCTCTGATTTTGATCCCTCGTCAGCTGCAAACTTACATATGGAATATATTTATATTTTTTGCTTTAATATCCAAATCACATAGATGAAATTTCATTTCCTCTATTATGAACCAATTTAACCGCAGGTAAGAAACCGGCCCGTCCGAGTCCTTTCTCCGCCCAAACAAACGGGGTAGCTAGCTAGGTATGGGTATAAATAAACTATGAGAGAAGCAAGTTTGATTTGTGCTGTGCTGTCTAATAAGCGACTTGTCCTCTGTCTGCTTACATTGGATTGCCTTCTATATCTTTACTATTTAGTTATATACTTAATAGTCATAGGAAACCATCTGAACACACTAAGCTTTCTATTCTAATTAATTATATTAAATCATGAATCACCTCATTTGCTGAAAAATAATTTGCATTCATTTTGTTAATGCAGAAAGGTTGTTTATTGCCCAGCGTTTTGTTAAATTTAGCGGTCTTTAGACACCCACTAATTGTCCAAAGCAATTTTACTCATTTTAAAGTGAATAATGAATTGAAAATTAATGATGAAGATATTCTTGTTTAGCTATGGAGTTACTTAATTAGTTAGATTAGGTCATAATAGATAGATGGCAAGCATTCACGAGCTACACATGGCTAATGTTTGTAGTCCCTTTCAGTACGTGATGGTGTGCTCCCCCGTTGTAGTTGTCGTGGAGGACCAAGCATCCCAAGCGAAGGACAAGTGTCACCTAAACCATTACTCTAGCCTAGTCCAAGCATTTATGCTTTGCGTTATACACGTGGCCCATTATTACCTACAAACGGTGGGCCATTTCGGTGACCTGTCCCTTTCATGATTTTGCATAGGACTGGATTCTCTTCTGTTCTTAGTACCCCCCACTTTTATATCATTATATACTCCTTTGTCGGTGTAATTCACGTCGTTCAAGCTCTTTAAGTATTTCTAATTAATCTAGAGTCTTCAACTTAGAAGTATCTTCGTTTTGGAGAAGTAAGGATTCTCGGATATTTTCTTTTTCATTTTTTCACAGATCTAGCATGCAACCTAAGTTCTGGTGGTCCTAACTTGATTTTTTTATATTATGAAGGTGGCATTATTATTGTGCAATATATACATTCTGTTTCTCTTGACAACTTTTTAAAAAGAATTGGCTAGTTATGTCAATTGTAGTTAGACGTAAATAAAAATTTAAGGATTCTAATCACTGATAAATGTGGTAAGAATTGAAGCGTGTAAGTTAATTATTGCTAATCTGGTAAGTAGTTGTAAATCGTGGGAGCAGGTAAGAGTTTCTGATCTTGAAGGGAAAGTAGTGGGTCTCTTATTTGCTGCCAACTGGTACGCACCATGCCGTGGATTCACCGAAATGCTAGTTGGTATCTACGAGGAGCTGAAAAGCAGTGTCCCTCAATTTGAGATTGTCTATGTATCCTCTGATGAGGACTTGGATGCCTTTAATAGCTTCTATGGAAACATGCCGTGGCTTGCAATTCCGTTCTCTGATTTGGAAACAAAGAAAGCCTTGAACAAAAAGTATGATGTGGAAGGTATTCCATGCTTAATTATGTTGCAACCTGATGACAGTAAAGAGGATGCAACGCTTCGTGATGGGGTTGAACTTATTTATCGCTATGGAATCCAAGCTTATCCGTTTAGTAAGGAGAGGTTAGAGCAGCTGCAAGAGGAAGAGAGGGAGAAGCGTGACAACCAGACGCTCGCGAATTTACTAGCAAACCACTACAGAGACTATGTTTTGAGTCAAGCGGGACACAGAAAGGTAATCGCTCAACTACCTTCATCTCACTCGCTTGCATGCTACTGTTTTTCCGCATGTTTTGTTAATTATTATGGTAACATTTTAAGAAAGATGCAATTAATCAATAATGTCAAATCAGTGATACAAAATAAGAGATGTATTTTTATTTTTATTTTTATTTTTGGTCTCAAGCTTTTCTCTAATTATTATCACAGAATAACTAGGTTCTATATAGTAAAATTTGGTCTAAGCATCGTTTAAGGTCAACCTTGCTCCATCACTGGAGACTATAGAGATTAAATAAGAAAAAGAGAAAGCTACAACGCATATCAACATTTCCCCCCTTATTTGTGTATAATCGCATACCTCTATTACATGAGAATTATCTATTATCTTTCTAGAATTCTAGTTAGCCAAGTCCTGGAAATTTAGAGATACTTTTTCAATTAATTTAGCCTTCAACTCAGCACTCTTACTCGTAAATAACCAGCACATCCGTGGCCATTGATGTTAGCTAGATAGCCAAACCCTATTTTTATCGGAGTCTTGTTTCCATATGCTTAAACCTTTTTTTTAATAGTCACATGAGGTAATAAGTTGGCAATTAAATTATATTTTTGGTTTAACAACTGGGTCTTGCTGCTGTACAGGTACCTGTTGCTTCTTTAGTGGGTAAAACTATTGGACTATACTTCTCAGCCGAGTGGTGCGTCCCATGCGCGAAATTCACTCCCAAACTGATTTCCATTTATCAGAAGATAAAGCAGGAGCTAGCTGAAAAAGGAGAGGAGGACTTCGAAATTGTGCTGGTTTCCAGCGACCGTGACCAAGCATCTTTTGACTCCTACTACAGTAACATGCCTTGGTTAGCATTGCCTTTTGGAGACCCAGAGATCAAGAACCTTGCTAGGCACTTTGATGTGCAAGGGATACCTTGCTTGGTAATTATAGGCCCTGATGGTAAAACAATAACCGGACACGGCAGGAACCTAATAAACTTGTACCAAGAAAATGCCTATCCTTTCACTGATGCGAAAGTGGAGCTGCTGGTGAAACAGCTCGAAGAAGAGGCAAAGGGCCTTCCAAGTTTGGTGTATCATGAAGGGCATCGCCACGACCTGAATTTGGTATCAGATGGTAATGGAGGAGGGCCCTTCATCTGCTGTGTCTGTGATGAGCAAGGGTCCAGCTGGGCTTACCAGTGTCTCGAATGTGGCTATGAAGTGCACCCAAGGTGCGTCAGAACTGTGGATCGTGACAATGTCTTGATGGGCAGGTGATAATGTTAAAGTGCTTATAGGAATTAGTTTCCAATGCTAATTAATTGAATGTCCTGTGTTTGTGGCCAAGAGGGCGAAACCCTGACTTATCTATCCTAATATAGACCAGCGATTGGATTGAAATTCCCTTTAGAATTAAATTAGATTATATATATCTTTATGGGTGGCTTTCTATTATTGCTATTATATAACTAGCTAAAAGAGAAGGATGACAAAGAGAAATGAGATGAAGAAATTACTTGTGAGCTCAATATTACAATGATGAGTGGAAATTTGATAAATCTATTAAAGAACGAGATATGAATTTAGAATTTAAAATTGATTTTATGTCGAAAAGTAGATAATGCTATGGTCATTCTTTGTCTTTTTTTTTGGGTTAGTGATGTTGATAATTTTTTGAGTGCTACTGTTTGCATAGAGATTCCTTTGTATAGATTTTTCATGAAGTTATAATTCACCATTCATCCTTTTACAAACTTATTATACAAGTAACATTTCCGTGATTCTTTTGGTATTGTGATATAAAGTTGTCTCGGGGTATAAATTTCCTACAATTATCGTTTAAGGCCCAAACAGGGCAAAATTCCGTCACACATCCCTTTGAGCAACTTACTAATTATGCTTGCCAAAGAGTGAGTTTACAAACACATTCACTAGAAGCTTAGGAATTTATTGTGTTCTTTACACCACGAATAAAAAGTATAGAAAGACAGTCATGAACATGAAGAATCAACCATTTGTTCACCGTCAACTGTCACTATAAGTACTTTCTTTTAATAAGATCATTTGATCTCCTTCTCTTTCATCGGTTTTTCTTTTACCATTTTGTATGGAATATCATAGTAATCCACTTAAATTTTTGTATTCACCTGTAAAAGATTTTATCAGCTAATTTAGCTGGCACCATTCTGATCTCTTACTTAATACATTAAATTAATTTATCATTGTAAAATTTCAAGCATGTAATCATCGAAGAAATATTATAATACGTAGGATCATGTTTCCCCCATGAAGACCCAAGGCACTGGTTCTCTTCCATGGAATTAAAATTCCAAAACTCAGGAGTCAGAACATTATAATAAAGAAATATTCCCTGTAAAGAAAAAGTCCTTTGCTATCAGCAATTAAGTTAGGTCTGGTGAGCATTTACCATAGCAATATTGAATAGTTCAGAATGAATAATTCAGAATAAGAATCGATTGAACTTGGAGCATTTATAAGAGCTTAATCGGAGTTGGGATGAATCAGTATTCGCATTGTCAGTTCGCGCTTGGCAACAAGATTATGTTCCAGGGTTAGGCCCAACCCATGCAACGTTTTAGGCTTTTCTTTTTCTTGGTCATGATCCTGGCCCAACCCAAGTAACACGTCGTCGTTTCAACTTTACAACCATCGTTTTTTGACAACCAACGTTTTTATTCAACTGGGAGATGAAAGAGTGAACAGTAGAGAAGAGATGCTCTCGCTTAACTATTGTGGATGTTGCCGTGCTTCTTCCACCTCGAGAGCTTTCCAGTTTCAAACCTCATCTTCACCTTCACCTTCACCTTCGCTCTTCTTCTCTGCTTCGAACTATAAATTTCGTTTTGGCATTGCGAGAACAATTAACGCTGGTTCTGGTTTCGCCGGAGACTCAGACTCCGATGGAGAGAAAGAATTGGCCGCCGATAGGAGGACGAACTACGCTGGTGTGCAGTTGGCGGAGATGGTGGATAGCAGAATCAGATCTGGAAAACTAAGACTGGATAGTTGGATCTCTTCTCGCATAAGCGGCATCAGTAGGGCTCGCGTGCAATCAAGTATTAGAGCGGGCCTCGTTCATGTCAATGGCCGTGTGGTTGATAAGGTAATCTCAATCAATGCATTAGATGCTGAAGCTGTTTTTGCTTTCACTTTCCATATTACTGCGATAAATTGCAATTACGTTTATGTGAGTAAATCGGTTGCAAGGTGTTTCTCCTAAAAAGAATTTCGAAGTAAGATAATGAAATCTTACTGAAACTGAGCTTATTAGTGTAGAGCACTGCTATAAATCCACATTATTTAGTCCTGGAATATTGTCCTGTTTATGTATGGTTTATTGATGAATATGAAATGTGCTTTGTGTTAAGAATTCAAAAAACATTTCCAATATTTAGATGATGATCACAAATTGGAGGTGTTTCCTGTTATATATTTGATTAGATGACAACGTAGTAAATCACAATCACAAATAGCCTGAGGCGTGTGAGAAGACACTGTCCTCAAGGATTTTATCGCACAGGTGTACGAATCTCCTAGGATTCAACAGGCTCGTCCCGGTGGAGACCGAGGTAGCAGAACAGCAGAGAAATTTTAATTAATGTAGTTAACCCTAGAAGAGAATGCAATATTTCAGAAGAGGTAGAGAATTCGTATATCAAAAACCACAGTCAGAAAATAGTATAAATAAAAGGCAAGAAATAGCCATTCAGAAAAGTAACGTTAAGTTTGTTTAATTGTTGGAATAATAACGTTAGAAAACGGATTTGGTTGTTGAAAACTAATTGGAACGTTAGAAACTAATTGGAACTTTTTTTTTTGATAAAAGAAGAAATTTATAGATAGAAAAAGAGAGAATTACAAACAAAAAGGAGGATAAGGGATCCTCCTATAACAAATGTAACAGATAGAAAAACAAAAAGAGAGAATCAATGTAACATAGCGTCCCAATCCCTCATCATATCTGTTAGGGATACCCCATTAAAAAGACCATGAGCTTTACACCAAGTAGACGCCAACCGCCTAGTCTTATCCCTAATTAAGTTGAGAACGGAAGAAACACCCTTGAAAATTCAAGAATTTCGCTCGAGCCAGATGCATCAAATTGTAGCATAAATAGCACATTGCCACAAAAATTTAGCCTCTTTCCTTCTACCAAAACCATAGAAGTTAACCATAAAAAATTGATCTAAAGATCGAGGACAACCCAATATTCGCCATAAATGCCAAACAAGGATTGCCATAAAGAGTTGGCAAAGCGAGCAATGTAAGAATAGGTGAGAAGCCGATTCGAACATGTACCACACATAACACACATATCGTGGAAAGGGCCTTATGAGGCCTACGAACTGCAACATATCATTAGTATTTATTCTATTAAGTACCGTTCCAAATAAAAGCCTTGACCTTAGAGGGAGCTTTGGATTTCCACAAAGGTTTATCGAGAAGAAACCTAACCCTATTCGAAGAATAAGTTAGGTAGAAAATAAGATTTGCAAGAAAAAACCCTAGAAGAGTCAAGAGACCAAATCCTTTTATCCGGGTAGGAGGAAAGAAGAACAGAATCCAAGAACCCAAAAGGACCTCCAATTCGTAGAACTGTCTATCATTTAAGTTTCGAAAAAGTGAAAATTCCAAGAGGATACTTGAATTTTGGACATTACAAAAATTGTTGATAGGAGAATTATGTAGAGTAGAAAGACGATACAGAGTGGGAAAGCACAAAAGAAGGGAACATCTCCTACCCAAAGGCCCTCCCAAAATCTAATGTGAGAGCCATTACCTACTTTTAAGGAAAGCAAAGTCTTAAAGTAGAATAGCCTTGTGAAATAAACTTCCAAGGACTAAAATGAGAAGCTCGACTTGCTTGTGTTAGCATCCCAACCAATAGGGTCCAAACCATACTTACTTTGGATTACCTGATGCCAAAGAGAATGAGGCTCCAAAGGAAAATGCCAAAGCCATTTTGCAAATCGAACGTTCTTAGACACCAAATTACCAAGACCCAAACCCCCTTCCTTCTTAGGGCGACAACACACCTCCTAACTCACTAGATGATCTCGTTTAGAATCCGAAACACCCGACCACAGAAAGTCCCGCATAATCTTTTCAATAGAGTGGGCCACACCAGCAGAGATACGAAACAAAGACAAGTAATAAATAGGAATGCTCGAGAGGCAAGCTTGAACAAGAGTGATACGACCCCCAAGAGAAAAGTAAGCACCTTTCCAATTATCTAAACGCTTAGAAATTTTCCTCAACACCGGGTCCCAAAAAGAAGCACCTCTTGGATTCCCACCCAAGGGAACACCCAAATAAAAGAGGGGCCAATCCAAGACCTGACAACCTGCCATAGAAGCTAAAGAGGAAAGAAATTGCGAATCCACATTTATACCAGCTAAGCCACTTTTAGGCATATTGATTTTCAACCCGAAGCACTCTCAAACAGCTGATCAAAGAGAGAGTGTTGCAAAAACTTTCAGTATCCTCTTCTAAGAACAAGATGGTATCATCTGCAAATTGCAAATGTGACACAGCAATCCTCTCTAAACCAATTTTAGCGCCTTTAATAAGATCATTCTCAACAGCTCTCGAAATAAGACGACTAAGGACATCCACCACCAAAGTGAACAAGAAAGGAGACAGAGGATCACCTTGACGCACACCTCTCTGACCTCGGAACCATGCTTTCGGTTCACCATTGATAATCACAGAAAAAGTACTATTTGAGAGACATCCTGCAATCCAACTACTCCACTTAGAACCAAAACCCTTTTTTTCCATAACTCTATCCAAAAAGCTCCAACTGACTCAGTTATAAGCTTTCTCAAAATCCAATTTAAGAACCAAACAATGCCGATCGTTAGCCCTAACATCATCTACCACTTCATTAGCCACCAAAGCTGCGTCCAAAATTTGACGACCAGCAATGAATGCACTCTGATTCTCAGAAATAGTGTCTCCCAAGACCTCGGCAAGACGGAACGACAGAAGTTTCGTGATGATCTTATACAAGCTAGTAACTAGACTAATAGGTCAGTAGTCACTAACTCTAACGATCTATCCTTCTTTGGAACCAAAGAGATAAAAGTGGAATTGATATTGACCCCAAGTTTACCATTGTGATGAAATTCACAAACACCTTTAAAAGATCATCTTTAACAACATCCCAACAACCTTGGTAAAAGCCACTCGTAAAACCGTCAGGACCCGGAGCCTTATCTTTTTCTAAACTCCAAACTGCCTTCTTTATCTCTTCTTCCTCAAAAAGGTCTCTCCAAAAAGCAAGCCTTCTCGACAGAAATAGCACACCAATCCAAACCATCAAAGAACGGCCTTGACATATTCTCCTCAGAATAAAGAACCTTATAAAAATAGGTAATTTCCTCAAGAATAGTCCCTATGTCCCTTATCATAACCCCATTAGAACTTTCTAACTCTTTAATCAAACTCTTCCTCTTCCTCCTGTCGCCACCTTATGAAACAACTTTGAATTTGCATCACCATCCTTGACCCATTGTAGTTTTGTCTTTTGTCTCCAACTAGCTTTCTCCTTTAACAAGATCTCCTCAAAAGCAATAGCGTAGAATCTCGTCTATTCCCTTGATCACGAGGTAAGGGCCCTTCTTGTTCCAAAGTATCAAGGGCCTCAATCTCTCTAAGAATTTCATCTTTTTAGTTTTAATATCACCAAAGACAACCTTATTCCACTCTTTCAATCTTTCTTTCAAGCATTTTAACTTCCTCATGAACTTGAAACTTTCCCAACCTTGAACAATCAGTATTCTCCCAAACATCTCTAACCAACGGGGTAAAGGAAGCATGATTGAGCCACATATTCTCAAATCTGAAGGAGAAGGACCCCACTTGATTTTATATGACTCCAAGATAACCTGGAAAGTGATCAGAGATAGGCCGAACAAAAACCTCCTGGACCAAGTCCGGAAAGCTTCTTCAAAGGCACTTGGAAAAAGAAACCTGTCCAAACGGGAGGAAACTAAAAGACCTCTATTAGCAGACCAAGTAAATTGTGCATTAGATAAAGGAAGATCCCTCAAATTACAATCTCTGATGAAGGAGTCAAAACCTTTCATACTTGACGTAAGGCGACCACCTCCTAGCTTCTCCTCCGGAAACCGGACTAGAATAAAGTCACCTCCTATACACCAAAAGGGAGCACAAAAACCGTAGACAAAGCTTTAGCTCCTCCCAAAAGAAAGTACGTAGGTTTGGCCTAATAGGACCATACACAGAAGTCAACCACCAGTAGCCCCTCCCATTAAACTCAAGGAAGACAGAGAGAGAGAAAGTTCCATGAAGAGTATCAACTTTATTAGCTACCCTAGTATCCCAAATAAACACCATGCCTCCTGAAGCACCAACAGAAGGAAAGCACACAAAATCTTTAAACCTCGAATCCCATATATCTCTAATAACCAGACTATCAAAGGCCTCTAGTTTGGTTTCCTGAAGCATAACTATATCAGGGCTTGCCCTCAAAAGAACTTCCTTTACTTTTGCTCGCTTACGAGGGTCACCAAGGCCTCTCACATTCCAGATGAGAAACTTCATTTATTCAGATCTTTCTCCCGCTTGCCTTTCAGACCTCCATAGTTTACTGAAGTAGATAATCTTTGAAGCTCCTTCTTTAAACTTTGCTTTTTCCGAAAATAGGTCTTTGGCGAAGAAACCACAGTCACATCCTCTCCTTTAGAGTTTATCAACCTAACGCCCATGGCTTTCAACAAAGAGTTTGGGTCTTGGTTGACTCTACCGTCCCCCACACTGTCAATGGCTATGATGTTCTCCTGTGGTTGAGAATTTCCAAAGGAAGCATGATTACAGATTGGTAAAGGTAGTATGCCGTCACGTAAAGGTTGCTTCTCATTTTGGTCCCCTGAAAGCGAAAGAACCGAAACAATAGAGGAGGAAGAATTAGGTAAAGAAGGAGGAACAAAAGAGAGGAAAGGAGAAGAGGGCAAAGAAGATTTAGAAGGATCACTCCCTGTAACATTCAAGTCCAGAATATGGTCATTCGCGTTACTTAAAAGATTGTTACCAACAATAGTGAAACCTGGTCGAGGCAGTAAAGGCAGTGACCTTTCCTCCCGCATGTGGATTATCTTCAAATAAAGCTTTAATACCTAGAGTTTCATCTCCGGGGACCTGAGTCTCTTTGGGGTCTTCAACCTCTTTACCTTGAAGAGATTCAATAAGTAACCCATCTTCCTCCTCAAACACCGAAACAGACTCTACATCATCCTTTAGGCCCAGAAAATCAGAGTCTGAGTCTGAACTATTAGAACGTGCACACCACCCATCAATTAGCCCGTCACCCACTTCTCTTTCTTCCCCGCCTCGTGTAGGTACAACTTGAAAGTCGGAATGAGTCTTTGGATTTTGAACCACCTGAAAAGAGTTAGTCAAAAAGATGATGTGAGCTTCGCCTATCTTTGATAACTCTTTTCAGAACCCAGATTTTTTTAAGTTGAATAGGTTCCTTGTTAAGTGGACTAAAACTCAGCCGATCAAAAACACTACGTCGCTGACCATATGGCCCACTGAGACCCAATTAGAAAAAACACTACCTTTGTGTCTAGCGGGCTTAGGAGAACAAATCTACCTACTAATACCATCCGTCCGTCGGCCACCTTTCACCCAAGTGACCTGTCTTTGCCTGCTAGAAGAGATGACAACGTGTAGAGTCCATTGAGAAGAAAGCTCTGATGCACTTGGCTTCAAATGGGAAAATTCTTTCCTTTTGCTAGGACCTGCATCTGTGCTAAGATCTGTTCTCCTCACAGCATCTGCATAGCTATATCCAAAACCCGGCCCTTTAGAAGAACCATGGAAGACGAGATTGCCTTTCGGAATTGAAACCAACGAAGAGATTTTCTTGGGTAAAGGTTTAGGATTCAACAAAGCTGCCATTGCATCTCCAAACAGCCACCACCCTTTTCCAAGAGGCCCAGCCAGCACAACAATAGCCACATTTTTCCCTCCACCAAAAAATTCTGTTATAGAAAGGAATTTGCCCCTGTTATTCCTCCGTTTTATGATCATAAAAGAATTTCCAACTTTTCTGAAGTGCCGAACAAAATAGGAATCATGTGGCTCTTCTAACAAAATTCGCAGCTCAGATAGTAGCCAATAAGCAGCTTCTCGGCCTAAAGAAATCCCAAACAAACCACTTTTGCTACGCTCCAACATAAACGAAGCTGTCAATTAAATCTTCCACAGAGATGTCATAAGATTTGGTCTTAAGAGCCAGATGTCTTATCCCTCCCATAGACGCCCAAGCAAAAACCACAGAACCAGAATCTTGATATAGGACTGAAGGTTGCTCACAATGGAAACAGGCGAAGAGAGAGCAGAACTGAAACGATGACGTCCGGCCAAAAAACGGCGGGAAATCCGTTGTAAAGCCTCCGGAAACAAAGCCCAGAACGTGCTGAAGAAGGCTGGAAGGAGTGAGAACCTGACCCACAAAGCTACAGGGGATCAACCGGACAACTGACCACCAGAACGGAAGGAGGAGATGCCGGCGAGCAGAACGCGACAAACGGCGAGTCAAACGGAGTCCGGGACGGTGGCGCGTGCCTTGCACGCGCCGCCAGGAGGAGATGCAAGAAGCCACGCGTGAGGGCGCTTGGAAGGGACCTCCGGTGAGCTGCTCGGAGGGACGACCGGCCGAATGCTTCTGAGACAGATCGTGCCCTCACCTTGGTGATGGAGGGTCCTGATCTAAGGGTGCTAGACGAGGCAAAGACGTAGACCTAAATATTTCCAGAGCTCCATCGTTCACCCCCACTGTTTGTTTACCCTATGATAAATGAAATTCAATCAAATCCACATGATCCATCAACAACATCCTCCCACTCTTGATGTTTGTTCTTTCAGTTGTTCCTATTTCTTCGCTTGATAACTTTTTCTAATTGGAACGTTAAAACAGATTTGCCCGTTGGGAAGACCAAGTCAAATACGACCAAGTCAGTTTTGACTTCTTTAAAAATTTTATTTTTCCGGTAAGCTCAAAAAATTAAATAAATATTTCACAAAAGGATTCGGGCCTCATGATATCACGCGCAGGGGGGCAAATCGATGATTTGCACTGGCCATGATCCTTCGTGCCCATTTTTGTGCGCGCGAGCCCACCACCTCATTTGTTTCTTACAAAGCCCAAAACACATATTGATTTATAAACTCTTTAAAACTTTGAAGACTAAGCAATGTGGGACATAGACTTTTGAAATATCATAACTAAAGCTAAAACAACAACAATCCCCCACATATTTCAAAAGTTTAAAGAAATATTTAAGAAAAATTTAAAATAAGATTTTTCCTGGGTTAACACCATGGGTGTAAATGCATCGAATCTGGTGTCTTTTAGATTATGAACCAGACCTAAACGGATGAGACATAACATACAGTGAGTTGGTGAAGTAAACTTCTATGAACCAAAAACACTTTGTGTATATTAGAGGTCTACCAGCTCTGAAGCATGGGTACACCTCCCAGGGAGGAGAGTCACTTGCGTACTCCAATTTTTTTTTTTTTTTTTTTTGAATTTACAGCTTAGGTACGGCTCCTTCGGTGGAGGTACGGCTCCGGTGCAGGCTTGGAGTACGGCATCGCTTGCCGTTCTACACGGCATCTCCTGTTTTCCGGTCGTTTCCTGCGTAGAGAGCCCTCCGATGAGGCTTTTCCGATGACACCCGGTGACCACCACCTCCATTCGTCCGCTCCTAGCCCCTGTTTGGCTCTGTAGCCGTCAACGCCATGGTCGCCGCCTTTTTTCGGTCATTCCTGCGCAAAGCCCTCCGATGAAGTTTTTCCGATAACACTCACCGTCACCACCTCCATTCGTCTGCTCCTAGCCACCGTTTGGCTCTGTGATCCGAAATCACATCGCCATGGCCGCCAGTAGATGAAGTGTTGTATAGAAAGAAGGAAGAGCCAGAGGAAAACGAAAAGGGAGAGAAAGAGGAAAACGAAAAGACAGAGGCCGGGAAAATGAAAATGGAGAGAAAGAAGAAAACGAAAAGGTGGAGGGCCTGCAGGAAAACGAAATGGGAAAGAGAATAGGAAACGAGATTTGGTTTAAAAGAAAAATAAAAGTACAAATTTAAGAGTTATTTATTGTTTGCATTTTTTAGTACCAGGCACACATATAATTTACTTAAGTATATATAAAAATTTAATATTAGTTTTTTAAAATAAATTAATTTACTCATTTATTTAAATTTTACTAATAAATTACTTGACATTAATAAGATAT
Source organism: Ormosia semicastrata (assembly GCA_029884595.1). Lineage (NCBI taxonomy): Eukaryota > Viridiplantae > Streptophyta > Magnoliopsida > Fabales > Fabaceae > Ormosia > Ormosia semicastrata. The sequence continues at coordinate 4,928,042 of JAQQTO010000046.1, read as the reverse complement.
TTGACTTTAAAATATTAATATTATAATGTTTATAATGTTTTATTATGTAAAAAATATATTTTATATTGTTATTAATAATTGATCATGGAGAAAATAGTTATAAATATGTAATCAAATAGTTAAAAATAATTGTACCCTAAACTTATGTGATTATATTGTAAAGTAAAAAAGTAGAAGGGAATGTAAGTTTCTTTTTATGTTTTATGTTAAAATTTGTATGTTTTAATTTTTATGTTACGTAATAATATTTTATTGTGTGAGATTTTAGTTATTATTATTATTATTATTATTATTATTATTATTATTATTATATATGACGTGTCCGTACCTTAGTTTTTTAAAAATTTTCGTACCCGTACTCAGATGCATCTGTACCAAGATTACCGATCTGCACTGCACCGTGCAGTCAGCAACATAGTCTACTAGTCACACTACACCCCCACAATTCTCAGCATTGTTGTCGTTTGTGTTGCGCTAATAGGTCATCTGCTACCTTTACTGTAATTCATGAGTGCTCTGAGATATGCCATAATCTCATACAAGCGGCCCCACTTGACACTCGTATAGGTGATTTCATCAAGTGTATGCTGCAAATCATATACCACCCATAAGGGATATGAAAATCATTAAAAGCCTTTAAGCTTATCCTCTCAATAATGCAGTCTAGCACATCTCACACCATAGGAAGGGACAAAGTTATTAGTGCTAGTAGAACTAACAAGTGACTTGTTTTTACCCATATGAACTTTCTTCATGGGATCTCCAATCACAAAGGTTGGGTTACCATCATTGTTAATTTCAAATTGGCTTAAGTCCCATTCCCCTCGATGTTTCATATATTGGTTTCCTCCCAAGAGGCTTTGTCAGAGGATCGGCCAAGTTCACTTCTGACTTCACATAATCAATTGATATTGTTCCATCTTTTAGCAGCTGTTTTACCACATTATGCCTCAATTGTATATGTCTGTTTTTACCATTGAAGGTCTTATTCTTTGCAATGGCTATTGCTGCTTGACAATCACAATGCATTGACACTGACGGTGTTGGTTTTATTCCTAAAGGAATATTTGCCAAGAAGTTTTTAACCACTCAGACTCACTACCACCAACTCCAAAGCTACAAACTCTGACTCCATAGTGGATCTTGCAATTATAGTTTGTTTGACTGATCTCCAAGTAACTGCTCCACCACCAAGTGTGAATACATAACCACTAGTGGATTTTGTCTCATCTGAATCTGAGATCCAGTTAGCATCACTAGATCCTTCTAATACAGCGGGAAATCCACTATACACTATACCATAGTTCATGGTACCTCTCAAATATCTCATGAGTCTAACAAGTGCAGCCCAGTGATCCTGATTTGGACATATAACGACTCAATCTCCCCACAGCATATGCTATGTCTGGTCTCGAAAAATTCATTAAATGTAATAAACTTCCAATAATTTGGGCATACTCAGATTGAGCAACAGAATCACCTCTATTCTTTTTTAAATGAGAGTTAGAATCATAAGAGGTACTCATTGGTTTCGAGTCATAATGACCAAACTTTCTAAGAAGTTTCTCTACATAATGTTCTTGGGATAGTGTTATACTATCACCCTTCCTTATGATCTTGACTCCTAGTATTACACTTGCTTCACCCATGTCTTTCATATCAAACTTAGATGTGAGAAAAGATTTTGTTTTTATCACAATATCATTACAAGTACCAAGGATAAGCATGTCATCCACATATAAACATATGATTACACATTCACCATTCATTAATTTAGTGTAAACACATTTATCAACTTCAATGGAAGTAAAACCATCATCAATCAATATTTGATTAAATTTTTCATGCCATTGTTTTGGTGCTTGTTTCAAACCATATAAGGATTTGAGAAGTTTACAAACTTTATTTTCTTGACCACGAATTACACATCCTTCAGGTTGTGTCATATAAATTTCTTCTTCCAAATCACCATTTAAGAAAGCAGTTTTAACATTCATTTGGTGAATAACAAGTTTGTAAATTGAAGCCAAGGCTATCAAAATCTGAATTGAAGAAATTTTGGTCACCGGAGCAAAGGTATCAAAATAATCAATATTTTGTTTTTGTGTAAAACCTTTTGTTACTAATCTAGCTTTGTATTTTTCAATCGAATCATCAGGATTATATTAAAAATCCATTTGCAACCAATAGGTTTTGTTCCAGGAGGTAAGTCAACTAAAGTCCATGTATTGCATTTTGAAATAGAATCAATTTCGGTTTTAATAGCTTCTTTCCAAAATTGAGCATCAGAAGTAAAATAGCTTCAGAAAACGACAAAGGGTCATTTTCAACAAGATAAGTATAAAAATCATTTCCAAAAGATGACACTTTTCTTTGTCTTTTACTCCTTCTCAAATCCTCATATGAGTTTTCACAATAAATTCCTGAAGAAATATTTTCTAAAGAAATATTTTTTAAAGATTGTTTATTTCCAGATTTCAAAGGAAATATATGTTCTAAAAATTCAATATTTTTAGTTTCCATTATTGTATTATGATCAAGTACATCGCTTCGCAAAACAAGGAACCTATAAGCAGCACTACGTTCAGCGTAACCAATAAACATACAATCAGAAGTTTTGGTTCTTATTTTTCTTTTCTTAGGATCAGGAAGCATTACCTTAGCTAGACACCCCCACACTTTTAAATATTTTAAATTAGGCATATAACCTTTCCATAATTAATAGAGTGTTTTACCGTTTTCTTATGAGGTATCCTATTTTGCAAAAACATGCATTAATAAGGCTTCTCCCAAAGGTTATCGGGTCTTTGAGGAACTAACTAGCATTGCATTCATCATTTCTTTTAAAGTTCTATTTTTTTTTCAGATACACCATTAGATTCGGTGAATAAGGGGGAGTTAGTTCATGTATTATGTCTTCTTTTTCACAAAATTCATTAAATAAGATATATTCACCACCCTTATCGGATCTAACCCTTTTAATTTTTCTATTTAATTGATTTTCTACTTCTGCCTTATAGGAAACAAACATTTCAAAAGCTTCATCTTTATTTCTAATTAAATAAACGTTAGTGTATCTAGAAAAATCATCTATAAAAGTCACATAATATTTTTTACCACCTCTAGTCATTGTATTTTTTAAATCTCCTAGATCGGTATGAATTAAACTAAGTAATTCAAATTCACGTTGTTGTACAGAAAGACAAGATTTTTTAGTTAACTTAGATTCAATACAAATATCACATTTATTTAAGCATACATCACTAGTCGCAGAAATTAAACCAAGACATTGCATTTTCTTAATATAAGAAATATTAACATGTCCTAATCTAGCATGCCACATATCAACTAATCAATCAAGTAAGCGAGAAGAAGATGCAATTTTATTAATAATTTCAAAAATACCGAGTACAAAAAGTCCTTGATCACTATAGCCCTTTCCCACGAAGACATTATTTTTTGTCATTACTATCTTGTCAGATTCGAATGACACTTTAATCCCAGCTTTTCCCAACAGTGATACAGAAATCAAATTGACCCTAATATTAGGCACATGGAGTACATCATTCAAAGCCAAGGTCTTCCCAGATGTGAGCTTTAGAAGAACTTTCTCTTTTCCCGAAACTGCAGCAGTTCGAGAATCTCCAAGATACACAAGTTCTTCATCATCCCCTACAGAAGTGTAGGAGGTAAAAGCATCTTTGTTCGCAAAAATATGCCTGGTAGTACCAGAGTCTACCACCCATTTGTTCACACTGGTCACAATGTTAATTTGAGAAATGACCGCAGCCACAATATCATCTCCTTCCGCCAAATTTGCCTTTGGCTTGAGAATTGTCGTTTCTCACTCTATGCCTGCATTGAGGAGCATGATGACTTAGCTTTCCACAAACATAGCAAGCACCTTTCCTTTTGAAAGTGGGATTAGAAACTCCAGGAAAGTGATCAGAAGACTTTTTGTTATTGTCATACCTTTTTTTTATGATTTATTTTGAACCAGATTTGCTCGAAAAGCCAAAGCCTTCGCCTTTGCAGTCTGACACTCTCTTCGGTTGGTGTCTTCAATGATAATGTGTGTGATCAGATCCGAGGGTGATAGTTGCTTGTGCTTGTGCTTCACCGTTGCTTGTAGTCCTTCCACGATGGAGGCAACTTCTCGATTAGGAGTCCAGCAACAAATTCGTCCGGGAGGGTGATGTTTTCGGCCTTTAGATCCTCCAACAGCTTATGGTATTCATTGATCTGAACTTTGATATCTTTGTCCTCGGTCATCTCCCAGCGGTAGTAGTTGCCAATTACAAATTTCTGCTTCCCGACATCTTCAGCGGTGTACTTTATGGTCATGGAGTCCCATATCTCCTTCGCATCCTTGTAAGAACAGTACACATCGAACAGATCGTTAGAAAGTGTGCTAATAACTGTGTGACGGCATACCTTGTTTGCATGTGTCCAATCCTGAATCAATTTTGGATTGGCTGTTGATGGCGGTCTGGGTTCGGTAAGTGCGGAAGCGACTTCGCGCATTTCGAGAATGGTGTGAACACGTTCCTGCCACCTTTTGAAGTTTTGGCCACCGAAGAGCTCTATTTTCGAGATATCTGGAAATGGCTTTGCGTAGGTGACTGGAGCTGGAGGCGGCGAAAGAACAGCCTCACCGTTGTTGGGAGCGGGAGCGGAAGCGGGAGCCTGGTTGTCAGCATTGTTGTCAGTCATAGTTTAAAATCCTTGAGATTGTTATATATTTTATTAGATGACAACGTAGTAAATCACAATCACAAATAGCCTGAGGCGTGTGAGAAGACACTGTCCTCAAGGATTTTATCGCACGGGTGTACGAATCCTCCAGGATTCAACAGGCTCGTCCCGGTGGAAACCGAGGTAATAGAACAGCAGAGAAATTTTAATTAATGTAGTTAACCCTAGAAGAGAATGCAATATTTCAGAAGAGGTAGAGAATTCGTATATCAAAAACCACAGTCAGAAAACAGTATAAATAAAAGGCAAGAAATAGCCGTTTAGAAAAGCAACGTTAAGTTTGTTAAATTGTTGGAATAATAACGTTAGAAAACGGATTTGGTTGTTGAAAACTAATTGAAACGTTAAAACAGATTTGCTCGTTGGGAAGACCAAGTCAAATACGACCAAGTCAGTTTTGACTTCTTCAAAAACTTCATTTTTCCGGTAAGCTCAAAAAATTAATTAAATATTTCACAAAAGGATTCGGGCCTCATGATATCACGCGCATGGGGGGCAAATCGATGATTTGCACTGGCCATGATCGTTCGTGCCCATTTTTGTGCGCGCGAGCCCACCACCTCATTTGTTTTTTACAAATCCCAAAACACATATTGATTTATAAACTCTTTAAAACTTTGAAGACTAAGCAATGTGAGACATAGACTTTTGAAATTTCATAACTAAAGCTAAAACAACAACATTTCCTTATCTCCTAGTTTAAACTACATCTGTAATGCTGGCTTTCTTTGTTGCCATCAGAGACTTCAAGAAACCTCCATTACTTTGGACAGTCAAGGCATTAAGCTGTTGATCAATATAAATTATTCTGAGTGTAATAGACAATAGTGGCTCTTTCAAAATCTGCAGACAAAAGGTTGTATTGAATGATTGATGTATTCCACATTACATATTCAGAAGGGGAAAAATTTGATCTAGTGATTCCAAGAGGATGCTCAAATATGTGCTTGACTGTATTTTCAACGCTCTGGTTTTTGTTTGGTTATTTCAAGAATTGAAGCATCAACAAGAGCATTATGCTTTGATGATAATTGTTCTGAGGAAAACATACCTGATTAAGTAATCACAATTTTTTTTATTTGAAATAACTCGGGTTCTTTATCTCTTGATAGGTGTTAACAATGTCCGGTCTCCATCTTTGAATAGTGACATCAGCTTTTTTTTTTTTTTTTTTGGTGATGCTTGAGCAGGTTTCTTTCAATGTCAAAGCTGGGGATGAGATCAAGTGCACAATCGCAGAGTTGCAGAAGTTGAGGGCTGTGCCAGAAAATATACCTTTAGATATAGTTTATGAAGATGATCATGTGCTAGTTATAAATAAACCTGCACACATGGTAATTCCAGGCCTCTGGCTCTAAGGGTTGCCCCCCCACCCTATTTTTATCATGGATGTGTATATTGTGAGGTTCATGCTTCTGTTTATAAATTGATTTCTCTTGCTTGTTAAACTATCGGCAGTTCTGTACTTCATGATTTCATCAATTTGGTGGATTTCTCTCAGACATTGAACCAACTGTTTATGCTTTATCTCATACATTAAACTAGCCTGACATAATGGTTTATCTTCAAATGAACCAACTGGCTGCAAAAGCTGGCCTCATGTGCATGGCTCATATTTTCTTTTCAACATATTTCCTCAATTCCTATACCTTATATTCTTATAACACTCCCCCTAAAGAGAAAAGAAAAAGAAAAAGAAGTGAAGCAACAGCAAAGTTGGCATAACCTTTGGAGAATTCTGAGCTGTGGTATTTGTGGACTTTCAATATCTTTTTTCTTTTTTATTTCTACATTGATATCTATCTTTTTTACTCCAATGTTCTAATCACGTAATAAATGTTCAGAAGGCATAGTTAATACCAGCTAACTCAAAATACTGATTGAAAATTTCATCATTTGGTCTCCAACCTAGGTTGTGCATCCGGCACCTGGAAATACATCTGGCACGCTTGTCAATGGCATTCTTCACCATTGCAACCTTCCAAATGTTGGATTTTCTAAAGAGGAAGCTCTTTCAGATACTGAAGATTCTGATGATGAGTTCAATAGCTTCTTCTCCGATGCTAGTTCTTGTGAAGGGTTACATTCTAGACTGTCTGTGGCATCAATTCGCCCAGGGATTGTACACAGGTTGGACAAAGGCACGAGTGGTTTACTCGTTGTTGCAAAGGTGTTTCTTCCATCTTCTAAAAACTTATCGAAAGTGCCCAACTTTAGTGAAGAATGGAAAGTCAGATTCTTGTTCATACTTCAACAGATTAACATTTAGTTTTTACCCGCTAATTTGTATGCTTTGATATCAGGATGAACATTCTCATATGAAATTGTCAGAACAATTCAAGCTACGTACTATCAAGAGGGTGTATGTTAGTCTTACTGCTGGGGTACCCACTCCAGTTGCTGGGCGTGTTGAGGTTCCAGTTGGCCGTGATCTTAATAACCGGATTCGTATGACTGCTGTACCTGGACCAGTCAATTCTAGAATGGCCCGTCATGCTGCTAGTAGGTGATTTATGGTCCTTTTACACTTCATTTATATTATATTTTTACTATGTAACGTGAATTATATTGGTTGCTTCTGGTCATATTTGACTATTGTGAAATTTAAAACAATCAGTTAAAATATTGATATTGATATAAATATAATATTAAACATGTCTTTTTGTAAACATAATATGAATTTCGAGTTTGTTTTTATTCAATCTAGGTGGCCTTGCCAATTAGCTTTCTAGTGGAATTAGTTTAACTTAATGGCTACAATGTATTTCTTACTTTGGATTTTTTCATCTTATAATAAAATGATCAAAACTGAAGGGAACAGTTGAATATCTCACCTTGTGTGATCCCTTTAAGTCAGTGGTCATTATGTTAGCTTTGCTTTCTTCCGTATGGCGGAATGCCCATGAGAAATATTTAAAGTTTAATAGCAAGTGCTATACTAGGGGCATGTATTAATCTAAAAGTTGGTTACTTACCATCCATCAGGTACAAAGTAATTGAGATACTTGCTGGGGGCAGTTGTGCATTGGTCGAGTGGAAGTTGGAAACTGGACGCACTCATCAGGTACTTCATGGTACATAACTTAGAAATTCTATAGAAATGGTACATGGTACAATTAGATGTCACACCATCATGTGAATCAGATTTTTGGGCACCTACTGAACTTCGTTGAAATAATAGCTTTGCGTTGCACTTGATTTTGGATTGAAGCATCTGAAAATTTTTTTGCTGACCCATTTTCTTTTATGGCTTTGGCTCGATTGGTCAGGCTATTATTAAACAAATTATATCAATTCAATAGTGAAATGGTAAACAATGCCATTTTAATTTTATTGGTAAATTAGGTTTTATTTACCTGAAGATCTCGTAAATTCAATATTAAGTTATCAAGTTTGAAATCTTATATTTGCCCAATCAACTGTCATTCTACAGATTAACCCTCTGAAGATTTAGAGACATTACATGCAATCATATAAAACACAACGAATCTTCCCAAGCCGGATAGGAATTTGTCTTTTAAACTGGAGAAAACAAAAACAATGAGAGTCTGTGTTGTGTGGTTAAACTGGACACAACACATTACTGGGAGAAGCTGTGCTAGGTAAATTGGAGAAAACAGAGAAGTGGGTAAAAGTCTGTGTGTTCTCAATACAGTATGAGGAAATGATATTTATTATTATTATATTAGTTTATAATGTAACTGTAAATTTGGAATTAGGGTTTATGATTGGGAATTATAAAATTCTCTCTCCTTTTGGATGGCCACATATACTTTTACATAATATATACAGTATGAAGGATAGATACCAATATTTTGAAAATGTAATTTTTTAAATAATATTCCCACTAGACACCCAAAAATAAAATTAAAAAAAAAACCATATTTCTTGTTTTGTAGATCCGTGCACATGCTAAGTATCTGGGAGTTCCTCTGCTGGGTGATGAGGTGTACGGCGGGACGAAGAGCATGGTTTGGTCATTGCTACGGCCCAGAACGCCCCCGAGTTTACATAGTAAAATTGTACAAATGGTTTCTAGGCTAGATAGGGCTTGCCTTCATGCTTTGACTCTCGGGTGAGAGGATAAAAATCTTTTTTAGCTTCCTCGCTATACCTTGGGTTCTCATTCTATTTGCATGGGTCATAAAACTTGATATCGCTGTTGGTTTTGCTTATTGTTTTTGTTTTACAGGTTTCAGCATCCCCATACAGGGGAGCAGGTGCACTTTTCATGCGACCCCCCTGCAGACTTTGATGAGATTTTTAGCCAGCTTCGTAGAATTGGCAGTGAGAAGGTTTCTTTCTCAAAACGTTCGATTTTATGACGAGGCACTGTAAACCATTCATATTCAGATAGCTGGTTCGCTGCCTTATCAAACTTCTTCATTAGACTTGATTAGAATTAAGATGTTAATAAATCAAACTAGTATTTGAAAAAGATGCGATTATGGGGACTTTAACCTGTCCGAAGCATACACCTACCTCAGAAATCTTGAGAATCCATTGTAGAATGTACAATATAGACAATGAATGGGCATGAAAAATTTAATAACACCCTTCACATAAAATTGACATTTTCAAAAACTTATCTATGATTAATGTGCTCGCGTTTCAGTATGTTAAATTACAAATGTATTTCTACCAATCTAAACACATCATCCCCTAGCAATCCTCATGCGAAAAGACATCTTTGTTTGAAACTCTTAACAAATATATAACTCTGATCAGCAACCGAAACTACTCCTTTTTTTTCCCCTTTTCCTCCGGGAACATCGAGGAGAAGCGTTATTTCTCTACAGGTAAAAAAAATGCACCTGAGCAAAGGAAAATATCACTAGGTAGCATTAGATGTGAATAAAATGCATTGAATCTGTTTCTCCAATACAAAATCCCACGAGTTACTCACCCTGTAATAATCCATGTGAATCCTAAAAACATAAAGTCATCAGGTGCTCAATGATGTTTAATATATATATGCTAATTAATTTTACACAATTGAGAAGTCAGTTCACACAACACATTTATATTCTTTAACATGACAGGGGGCAACGACAGCAAATCTAACATCATCAAACCCAGTTCATTCCACCAACTCAAGACAAATTAAATGGCTACTTTGAAATAGTATTTTCAAACTAATAATCTGAAATTTTATTTTTGGATAACAAAAAGAAACAACGTTAATAAAACAAAAAAATACAGAATCGGAGAGTAAGGATCTGTTTGGTTTGTTTTCTATTTTCATTTTCAGTTGATTTATTTTTACTAATAATTACAAAATTGTCCCATTGTTTTCATTTTATTTTCTATGTTTAGACTTCACAGAAGGAAATGGTGAAAACAAGAAAAAGTTATTGTCACCATTTCCTTAACAAAAGTTTAAAAATAAGAAACAAAATAAAAACAAAGTGATATTTTTATAATTATTAATGAAAATAAAAAACAAACCAACCACTCCCCAAGATATCAGCTTACTTAAGCCTAAATACAAAGTCAAAAATTTGCCTGAATCAGTTAAGTACCAACTTAAAATTGAGAATGGAAATTAGGGATGAATTTCTCATTCAATTTTTCATATAAAATTCATCTATAAATTCTTTACCCCTATTTTAAGAGAACAATAGGCTGATCCTTAGTCTCTAGAAGTACCTGTACAGGCGATGGTTTAAAGTTTAAACCTTGTACTCCTCAAGATGCATCCACTTTGTTGAAGACCATTTATTTCCTCTAATTACTGGGCAACCGCCTGGAAGCAAAGGTACATTAATTAACTTCATCAATCATGGCTTTCCTCGAAAGAAGAGAAATTGCAAGTACAAAACAAAATGTCGGACGTGGCTTTTAATTGCCATCGGAAAGAAAAACGGATGAATTACATGGCAAGATTATTCTCAACTTAAGGTCCACAATATATACATACTATAATATATAATTTTCTCAAAGGGAATAGAGCAAGCATGCAGAAAATATATGGACCAATCTTAATCTTTTTTATCTTTTGACCAATTACTCACGCATTTTAAGTCGGGATTGGTGGTTAGGTAAAACTTTTTCCAAAATGGTTATTTTAGGATTCGAACCCTTGACATTGTAGATAAAGTGCACCTGGGGTCACAGTCCACTTCTGCTGCGACTAACTAATGTGAAGTATTTGTTTTTTTACAATAATGACAATGAAATTTGAACCTAAGAACTTATGCAAACCCTTCACTACTAATCCAATCTTAGTGGCCTTCACTAATCTGAACCTAAATGTAAAAAGATGACTCATGATTAAATGCGGTTAAAAAAATGGGTTACTCTGAACTTAACATGCTAGCTAATCCAGTGACAATTTTGGACAGTTTCTAACCATGTAAACTAGAAGGATCTAGTGTGGCATCTGGCCTCATGCTCCAAAACAGCAGAGCATCCCCCAATTTCGGTTTCACTGAGAGACCCTTTCTAGCGCATTCGGATAAATCATTCCACCATGATACAGAACTAAAATTTGCCTTGGCAGCAGGAAATACGGTCTCGCCACCTTCTTCAACATCTGAACTGCATAAGTATAAAAAATAAGGGGAACTATCAAGTTTCTACACAAAATCCATCACAAAGCACAACGCAAAACCATGATTTGGAAAGAGAACACGAGCTTACAGGTACATAAGAACAGTAGCAATACGTTGGCCTCCATTCTTAGTGTTGAACTCATCAAGGAAGTAATCATAGTGAGGCTCATATTTCTGCCCAACTTCATAGTGAAGAACCTGAAGCCCTTCTCCATTCTCTGCACATTTTAAAGTTAATCATTAGTAACTCAGAAAAAATAAGTATTCAATCATGCCCATGGGTAGGAAGTGCTATTAGAAAACATAAAATATTTTGACAAATACATTGGTTTTAGAGCTACTTAAGCATTGATGCATAACGTATCAATACAAACTGGGCCTTAGGCCCAATGCTTGCTGCCTGAGCCATTAGGCTTGGGGTTCTGCAGAGTCCATTGTCCAAACCCCAACAGGAGCTCCCATGCGATTTTCCCCTTCCCTTCGTGGAGAGACCCTTTATCCCTATCCCCACCCAAAGTCATAGATCTCCAAATATAACCAAAAAATAATTTACCAATACAAACCAGGAATTAGTTTCTCGGAGGACTTGCATTCATTTAAATCAAACTGGTAGGTCATAAACAGCATATCACACAAACACCTGAAACATTTATTTGTGGAAATTATTGAGAAATATCCCAAATTCTCCTTTAATATATCCTGACTCTATTGAAGGCTACAATGTTTATATTAAACCAAGTCCTTTATCATGCAAACAGCTTCACTACATGTGACAACAAAAAAAACCTAACCTCCACCAGAATGACCATATTACAGATAATGAAATCCAAAGTAGAACATCCCTGCAATAATGCTCTCTCCAAAATTTGTGTCTCTTTAAAAGAAAGGAATAAACTAGAAAAGATTTATTTAAAACGACACACAAGCATATATTCCATCAACTTTATTACAAACTGGCTCATATCATAACCAAGTAAGAAAGAATCCCCGCACACCTTTCATGGGGCTGTTGAGCATATCAAGTTTATAAATTAAAACTAATGAACAAAAATAGGACAAAAGGAAAGAGATAAGCAGGTAGACATAAGTACCACACAAAAACTCATACCTACTGGTATGAAGGTAAAGTCGGCAATTCTTTTTTCTATATTCTGGATAATTTTGTCCCTTCCTCTCTTGAGAAACATTCCTGAACTAGTTCGAACCCTGCAGGCAGGAGATATCTAGAATCTTGCATTACCACTAGTTTCTCAAGAACAACTATTTGAACAAAAATACAATCTACAAAGGTCGGAAACTTTACGAAAACACAGGACAAAGGCAAACCTGCTTTCTGTGCTCTGTCCAGTCTTGCTATCAACCACACTTGATTTCACCATGTAAGGTTTGGCAAGATTGATCATGTATTCACATTCTTCTTTTGACTGCTCCAAATGATAGGCATAATTAACATTCTCATACAAATATTTCAACAGTTAACTACTACAAGAATTTAAAGAAGTAAAATAAGATCTCTCACTCAACCTCTTGAGTCTTTCAGCAAGTTCAAGTTGACCACTATTTGGATATTCCATTTATGAATATCTTGATTTTCTTTTATCACGAACTATCGAGAAGAACCTTGATCTTAATATAATGTTTTCCCTGAGCCTAGCCAATGCTTAAAGAAATTTAATTGCAATTCTATTGATTTTCCTCGACATAGATGCAGCACTCTATTCTACACTTGTGGGGCTTAATCATTCACAAAAACATTTAAGCAACAAAAATTCCCAATCTCAACGGCTCAAAAATACTCCACGAGCTAGGAACCACCATGTTGCATCAAACTACATCTATCTAAAAGTATAAAACAATTCACAGACGCATAATCTCTATTTATCTCAAAAAAAATAAAAAATCAAGAACCAGGAGAGGCAGATGCATAAGCAGATCACGAAAACTGACCAGGAAATTGTGATAAATGAAAGCTCTTGGCTCCCAGGAGAGAACTTCGGTCCACTGCTTCTGTTTTTCTACCAAACCGTCATCTCTTTCAGAAAGCAACATTTATGAAAAGATCAAACACATTTTAGTTCGAGAAACCACGAGTGTGCACTCCATGGCCATGGAAATCAAAATCAAACAGAATGAATTTATATTATTATGGCATTAGAAGCTACCTTTCAGAGGACTTACGCCTGAAGGCACTGAAATCCGTGGTGGGAGAATTTTCGGTGGTAGTTGGAAGATAAACAATTCCGAGAGCAAGGAGTACGAGAAGGATAAGTGTGAGCATGAAAAGCGTGGCCAAAATCAGCGTAAACTTCGACCATTTCTTCCCCTGTGCCCGTGTATGCGTATACTTTCCTTTTGCCATGCTTGAAATAACATTGATTTGAATCCGATCCAAAACCCTAAACGATAAACCAACGATTTACTCCGTCGTACTCAAACAAACAAATCCAGAACCATGTTGTGACGACTTCATTGACTCCAGTCTCTATCCTCTACCTACCAAATAATTTCCCGGCGTCTAGCTCAGTATCTTCTCTGTTATTTTGTTTACGTTTTCATGTATAAAAAAAATTCAAAAGATAAAATCAGGATTCAGAAGCGTTGTTGGCGTGCGAAGAAATTAATTGGAGTTACGTTTTTCAAAAGTTGAATGAATCCTGCGGTTGTTAATTAGTAATTAGTAATAAATTAATATGTAAAGTGTATCTTTGACGGGGGCGTTATACGAAGGTTTCCTAAACGGCACCCGGTTTCACCTTTGACCTTTCTGGCTTGCACATTGATTTTGTTTCCTCCTGACACACAGCCCATGGAAACATGAATTGGATCAACTTTAATGTGCTGGTTTTAATAATTAAGCCCAAAAGTATTTATGCTTGTCAAACAAAAGCTCACCGACAAAAATAAATACAACTTATCGATTAAAAACAGAAACATAAAATTGACCATCAATTAGCCAGCTAGTGTTTCAAATTGACAATTTCAGTACAATTTCTTTTTATATTACAACAATTTTCTTATCATGATATTCGTAAATTTGTGTCATCACACCATCTCAGAACCAAAAACAAAAATGCTTATGCGATCAGCCACCTAGTGGTCATAGTGCTTTGCTAATTCGCGATGTCATGGGAGTTTGTACTCCCCGTGGAACTTCTGCGTAATGTGCTTTAGTTGGGCTATGGCCCCTTTTCTTTACCCAAAAAAAGAATGCGTTCCGTTCCGTTTCACTCTGTCTCCGTCATTCAAAGAGCACTGGTGGCATTCTTACATAAATAATTTTACAGAATACCCCAAAAAGAAAATCAATTGACGAGATAGATTCATAAGGACATTATAAAGCAAGCAATCTCACACCAGTAATTGTCACCAATCAAGTATTACTTTTGGCCGTTGCAAATCTCTTTATCTTCATACTCCTCAGAGTACTACACTACACTACAACTCCATGTCTTGTCCATGCAAATAGTTGTATAACACATGGGTTCGTCTTACAAGCACCATCCTTTTGTGAGGTGCACGATACACCACGCGTTACAGGCGTTGATGTGGACGGTTTGAAATAAAAAACAATTATGATTTTTTTATTTTTTTTATATCACTTTTTATACTACTATTCATATTATTAATCATATTAATTTTTTTCTATTATTTTTTTTTTCACTTTATTACAACTATTAAAAAATATGTAAAAAATAGTGCATGAAGAGAAATGAAATAAACACTTCATTTTTCAATTAAAAAAAAAGCTACCTGCCAAAGAGGTAAAGGCAGTCTGTGAAAATAATATGAAATTAAGAATCTAACCCAATTTACATGTTATCCATTTTTAGTGAGAGACAGAGCTGGTGTTGCATTGCGGTGTGGACGACAACGTGACAACAGAGCACCGGGTGGAAGCTGACGGTGGCGGCAGCGGTGCGTCGCCGGCGGTGACAATGGCATGGGTGACTGAAGCATGTCCTTTCTAGTGATGCTGGTGCATCAGCCACTCCATCACCCACATAATTTTTTCCCTTACCCCCAAATCTATTTTTTATATTTTCCCCTCTCCAGAATATTTTCCTCCTCCTAGACCAGAATTATTTCCCAATTTCCCTCCGACCATCACATTTTTTATTCCTCACTCCCTCCCCCATCTTCTTCTTCACATTGTCAAACAGAGACAAGATTAGGCTTTATCGATGGGTTACACTATTGGGAACTCATACTTTAACCACGGTCTACTCCTTTCAAGTTGTACAATGCAGTGAAGCTGGTTTGCCAAGGCTGCATTCCCAACCTCACCACATCACCACCGGAGCACAGCCACCAACCACCCCTTGTCACACGAGCTCACCACTGAAGCCAACCCACCCTAAACCCTAACAACGGGAGTTCCTAACACCAGCCATAAGATGTCAGCTGCAATGTGAGCGCCTTGCAAGAATCATGTCGGAACGACGACCTCCACCACAGCTGACGAAGGCAGATCTAATTGAAGCAACCAAGAGCTCCTCGACTCCAAATACTCTAATATGATTTCACTATACTCAATTGTCGTTATTAATTTCTCAGTCATAAATAAAAACATGTGGTTATTAACTAAATAAATAAATAAAAAGTTGTATTACTGAGAAAGAAATATGGAGTCTAGTTTCTTACAATAGAAAAAATTCCTCTTAAATATACTCCGAAAACAGAAAATAAAGATAGAACACTATCAAATCTTCGAGGGTCTACTTCTTCCCTCCCAAAGACTCCAATTCTTCACTCATATGACCAGATGTCTTCTCTCCTCCTCCACTTCCTTATTTATTTCCTCCACTAAGTTTATATTCATTTGTCATAACCCCCTTAGTTAAATGTTATTTGCTTACCCTTTTTATTCTTTAAAATCCCACTGACTATAAATGCTCTATGCTGTCCCCTTTTTGCTCTCCACTCCCACTAGCCTCTTAGTTGCCCCCTCTATAAATACTGTGTGTGATTGCAAGGGATAGATTCCCTGTTTTCCCTCTTGCCATCCTTAGAGTACACCATTGTCATGGGTGGATACCTATCAATACTCTCACCCCCTCAAACATTCACCTTGTCCTCAAGGTGAAGAGTTCGTAAAGGTATAACAGCTGAGAATAAACTCCCTCCAGGGTCCCAATGCCAACTTGTTGCACTAACGAGAGATGATGCAAGCTCTGCAACTGAATTGCTACACCCTCCCATACTGGAACCAATAGTTGTAGATTTGTATAAAGCAGGTGCCCCCTTTAGCATTTTAACCGCTCCTCCCACTGCTAGCTGCATGGTTAAGTGCTTGAAATTAGCCCGGATCTCCCCCAGACTTGCCAACCAATCCATTCCCAGCACCAAATCAGTCTCACTTAAACCAACAACAACAACCAAGCCTTTTCCCACTAGGTGGGGTCGACTACATGGATCAAACGACGTCATTGTACCCTATCATAAACTAAGTCTTCAGATATGCTATTCAGATCTAAATCTTTTTTAATCGTTTCACCTATAGTCTTTCTTGGTCTTCTTCTACTTCTAGCTATTGGGCTATTATCTACCTGATCTACTCTTCTTACAGGGGCTTCTAAGAGTCTTCTCCTTACATGTCCAAATCACCTAAGGCGAGATTCTCCCATCTTTTCCACAATAGGTGCTGCCCCTACTTTCTCTCTAATGCATTCATTCTTAATCCTATCTTGTCTTGTATGGCCACACATCCAACGTAACATCCTCATTTCCGCAACACTGATCTTATGCTCTTGTTGGCTTTTTACCGTCAACATTCAAGACATACAACATCGCAGAGCCTTATAACGTGCATGCAAGAAAAATTTACCCTTAAGCTTGAGAGGCACTTTTCTATCACAAATAACTCCCCGAAGCATTCCTCCATTTTATCCATCCAGCTTTGAATCCTATGGTTTACATCTCCTCTATCTCTCCATCATTTTGTATGATAGATCCAAGGTACCTAAATTGTGTGACTTGTGGTATTGTATGATCTCCAACTTTCACCGCTAAGCTATCATTAACACGCCTCTTACTGAACTTACATTCCATATATTCCGTCTTACTCCTACTTAGACGAAGGTCATGTTCTTCCAAAGTTCGTCTCCATAGTTCTAGCTTCTCATTTGTTTCCTCTCTCGACTCTCCAACTAAGACTATATCATCTGCAAAAAGCATGCATTGTGGCACCGGCTCTTGGATATGCGCAGATAAGAAGCACATCCAAGACCAAGGTAAAAAGATATGGACTCAAATCTGACCCTTGGTGCAGTCCTATAGTTATAGGAAAATCTTCTGTGGCCCCACCCTGTGTTCTCACACTAGTTTTAGCCCCATCATACATATCTTGGATTGTCCGAATATAGGCGATACGAACTCCTTTCTTCTCCAAAGCCTTCCACAAGACCTCTCTCAGTACCCTATCGTAGGTTTTTTCTAAATCAATGAAAACCATGTGTAGGTCTTTTTGCTTCCTCCGATACCTCTCTATTAATTTTCGTAGAAGATAGATTGCTTCCATGGTTGACCTCCCAGGCATAAAACCAAATTGATTCTCTGAAATATGAGTCTCTTGTCTTAATCTCCGTTCAATTACTCTTTCCCATAACTTCATGGTATGACTCATGAGCTTAATTCCTCTGTAATTTGCACAGTTTTGTATATCTCCCTTATTCTTATAAATAGGGATTAAAGTGCTTCTCCTTCATTCGTTTGGCATTTTCTTAGACCTCATTATCTCGTTAAACAGCTTTGTGGTCCAACTTATACCTTTCTCTCCTAGGCATTTCCATACCTCAATAGGCACTTCCATCTCTCCTCGTCTCACTTAAACCAAAGAGGAAAAAATCCTGATGTACCTTTAGTCCTTGTAGCTACAAGCTAACTCCTTGGCATACCCCCATGCAGTTGACCTTATGTCCATCACCAACTTCCACATAATATGTAGGTGATTCCACTATTGGAAGATGTAGTTCCTGTACCAAACCACTAGCTATAAAGTTGTGTGAAACTCTACAATCAATCAAAACTACTACCTTCCTTTCTCCTATTGCACCCTAAGGGATCTTTTGGTAGTCAAGCCCTCACTGTTGGGCATGCAAAGTTGCAAAGCTTTGTAATCCATCCCTTGACGGCTCCACAGTGGATCGATTTCGTCCTTTTCTTGTACCAATTCCTCCATCAACATCACATGGAACTGTTTATTCTTACAAACATGGTCAGGAGTGTATTTTTTGTCACAACTGAAGCATAATCCTTTCTTGATCTTTTCCTATAGCTCTGCATCTATGAGCTTTCTGATTCCCATTCCTCTACTCTTGAATGTGCCATCTGACCTACTATTTGTAGACTCCATCACCGAGCCTTATCTTGATGGAGTATTGTGTGCATCAGCTCTGGACCCCTTTTATACGTAATTGTCCTGGAGGATGGATAGCTGCAGTAAGGCACCCCTATTTTACTTCCCGTAGTCAATTCCCTTTTACTCAAGGCCTAGTTCTTTTCATCAATCATCTAAGCATAGTCCATCATCTTCGATAATGATTCCGCCAAGTGCAACTTGAGTTATGCCCTAATTTCCTCCTTCACACCATTCAAGAAAATCCCACGAAGATATTCTTGATCCGTATTCCTCAAGGGCCCTACATACAACTCAAAAGCCTCCTTGACTTCCTCTACAGAACCACTTTGCTTCAACCCAAGAATAATCTAATATGTATTCTGAATCATGGATGACTGAAACCCTCTAATTATAGCACTGCGAAAAGCCTCACAAGATGCATTTTGGGTGCAAGATTCTCACCATTAAAACCAACTTAGCCCTCGACCCTCCATGGCCACCATTACAACTCGCAGTCGTTCCTCCTTCATCACACCTCTCACTTGAAAATACCTCTCAATGCAATTTACCCACCCATACGCATCACCTCCCGAGAAGGGAGGAATTTCTAGTTTCCTCCACCAATTCTGCCCTTCCTCAAATCTTGGTTCTCCAACTGATCTCTCCCCTTTCGTTTCTGCATTACTCGTTCGGTTCCCCAGGAATGTGTCCCAATGGTTCCCTGTCAAGAACCTCAGAATTTCATCAATGACCTCTTTCATTTTCTTCGTTCTTGCTTCCAACAGCTCCCTTTTGGCCTCATGGAGCTCATGATCTTCTTTGCTTGGCATCTCCAAACTTCAAAGCCTCTCTCCAAGGCGTCAAGTCTGCCCTCCATTCTTGTCTAAACCATGAAAAACTCCTAGGATTTGGGAGCTCTGACACCAGTTGAAAGGAACTTGTGTTACTGAGAAAGAAATATAGAGTCTAGCTCCTTACAATAGGAAAAATTCCTTTTGAATACACCCCGAAAACAAAAAAACAAAAAAAGATAGAACACTTGCAGATCTTTGAGGGTCTGCTTCCTCCCTGTCCAAAGGCTTCAATTCTTCACTCAAATGACTAGATGTCTTCTCCCCTCCTCCACTTCCCTATTTATTCCCTGCACTAAGTTCCTATTTATTTGCCATAACCCCCTTAGTTAAATGTTAATTGTTACCCTTCTTTATTCTCTCAACTCCCACTAACTATAAATGTTCCTTGCTGCCCCTTCTTTACTCTCTACTCCCACTAGCTATAAATGATCCTAGCTACCCCCTCTTTACTCTCCACTCCCACTAGCTATAAATGCTCCTTGCTACCCCTCATTACTCTCTTCACTCCCACTAACAACCTAACCATCCACAACTTGCCATGTGGACATGTGGTAACAATTAGAATCCCCTTCCTTCCCTTGTTGACTCATGCTCTCCCCACTGACTATGCGATTGCAAGGGACAGATTCCTTGCTTTCCCTCATATCATTCTTAAAGTACACCCTTGTCATGGGTGGATACCTATCAGTATAATGTTCATTTACTTATGTCAAAATCGGTGAAACCTCCTATATCAAGTAAAGACAGGGTGCATCTATGCACCTCCCTAACACAGGGTGCATAGCAAAAGCCTCCATATCACATTATCATTCATTTGCACATTGATAGGATATAGCATGAAAATTGCATCAATACATTCAACAATGACTACGTGATCATCAACTATTTCGCATAATCACTACGTGATCATCAATACATTTAGCAATGACTACGTGATCATCAACTATTTCGCATAATCAAGTCACTACATCAAGAGAATAAGCACATTAAAAAGGGGGAAGAAACAGCTAACAAACTTTGACCACATCAACATTACATAGCATAACCCAAGGAAAATCTCTGACAAATTATGGAACCTTGAAATCACTAGAATCTAAATCCAAATAATTGGGAAGAGATGGAAATGGTATAACAAGCCAAGTGCTAAAACAGAAATAATTACTAACAAATCCTGCAATAAATTTTGTTGAGGGAAGAAGAAAATCCCTATTGTCTTTATGGATTTACTAACAACAGTATAGGGGTTTACATTGTCTTGTAACTCAGGTTTAGGGAATAGGCAAAGTATGAATACCTTGAAGTAGTGATATCAGGCAAGTGACAAATGGCAAGACTAGCAAATTAAAGATATCACAAGTAGAAGATTGTTCATGCAATGAATTGAGGTAAGGTAACAATAACCATCAACTGATGCTTTATTCCAAAAAAAGAAAAGGTGACTGGGAAGAGGCACCTTGCCCTTTCTCTTGCCAAGTGCCATAGCCCAGACCAGCCAAGACTGAAAATAACAAGGTTAAAGGAAGGCTTGTCTAATTATGGCCTGTCTTGACAGCCTCTAAATCTTAATAATGCGATTGATATAATCCTTCACGGTCAGGATTTATGACTTATTGAGTTAACTAACAATTCCTCTGGTCAGAAATAAGCAAATAAGGATTTCAAAGTTAGACCATTCCTTTGCATTCTCGACTAGTTCATATGCACAATCAATTCCAAAACTAAATAAACAGTTCTCGAGATCCAGAAGCAGTTCAAAGCCAGGAATCAGCATTCCAATTAAAGAATCTAACAATATAGAATAAACAAGTATACAGTTTCAAAGCCATTTGAGAATAAGGAAAACTGGCATACAAACAAACAATATATAATATAAGTCCAAAGAGCAAAGTTGCACCCAGGGCTCATTTTATGTCAAGAAATCATAGACTTACGCTTTCAGTGCAACAGATTGGTTTACACGCTTAGTATTACACACAAAATATTGAGAAAGGAATTTTGTTCTAAATTAGAAAAAAGAAAAAAGGAAATATCTGCATAGTTTTCAATTCGGAGCCATAAATTCAAGCTAAGGCATTTATATTCGCAATCGCAATTCACAAGTCCACAGCTGAAATTATAAGAAAAAAAATCCATTACCTTTAGAAGATTATTAGCGCATAACAATAGTCTTGAGTTTGAGTTACATGCTTCAGATAATAATGATAGAACCTGGCCTCTTCGAACTCTCTTCGCGCGTTCTCAGCCAGAGGACGCCCCTGAAATCGGGCCACATGAAGAACCGGGTGGCCCGAAGAATGTCCCGGTAGAGACTCAGTGCTTCTCGCCTAGTGCTAGTGAGTCTCCTCCCACTCAACAACTCCTTTTCGTCATCGTCTAGAGACTTTTCCTTCTCGACTAGATGCCTATCCAGAAGCTCGCTCTATGGTGTCTGGGCCATCGTGCAAGAGGCGCTGCCTGTATGCGGAGACGGAGCCCAAAGGAGTTACGCCCTCTGCAGCAACTGATCTCATATGCACCGCCATATTTGCAGTTCTCCGGTCATTTCTCCTCGGAAAAATTCTCTCCGAAGGAACCGAACTGACCCTCTCGTCTTACATCAAGTGGGTCCATTCTTGTATGGAGCCCAATTCGCTGTTGCATTAGCGGATCCGGCTTCTCTCCAGTAGCAGCACTTCCAGCAGCAATTTAGGTCTTTTATTATTTATCTAATTATCAGTATTAAAAAATATTAATTTAATATTAAAAAAATTAATATTAAAAAATAAAAATAAAATATTAACCATATGAAAAATAAAAAGTTTAAATCACTGTTGGAGGGTGGTGCTGGAGAGAAGCCGGATTGTGCATTAGCCCTGTTCCACAATTATCACCTCTATAATGAAATAGATATAAAAAACTAGAAATAAATTTTGTCATGTCCAGTATATAAGTAGAAGTTTGGTCCCTGTAATAAATAAATAAATAGATAGTTGTCATAAATAAAGAGGAAAAAGGATGGTTATATACTTTTTTTTTTTTAGAGTGTATATATTGTGACATTTTTTTTAAATGTGTCAAATTTAGTAAGAAAAAATGATAGAAAAAATAAATATAATGAATAGTATTAAAATAAGTATTAAAATAGGTGTATATAATATTAATGATAAGAATATCAAAATTAATTTCACTAATCAAATTATAATATATGTGTATTTTTTAAAAAAAATAAGAGAGAGAATATTAATAAATATATGTTAACTTGATTAGTAAAATTGATGTAATGGACATAAAAAAAATAGACTTAAGTTTTGTCTTATAGAATATAGAATAAGTAACATTTAGTTTTATGTAATGCACATAATAAATTAAAATTATTAAAATAAAAAATGATACTTAATCTAGATATATAATATTTTGGATGGTTTAAATGAATTTTATTTAGTTATAATTAATTAAATTTACTTGTAGATCGATTCAAAATCATTTTATTTTCATTAATCAACTCTTTTTCGTACTATGATAATCGGGTAATATAATTCTTCTTAGTATTTTTTTTATATGACATCTCAATAAATAATTAGTTTATATAGTTTTAGTTAATATCAATATTTTATTCTATATTTTTTTAATATTAATTTTTATGTGTTTATTCACTTGAATATTTTATCAACTTACTATTAAAAGTATATCAAGCTAACTTCTAATATCAAATTATACTAACAAAATAATCTTAAATGGATAGATATTTGATAAATAAAAAAAACATATTAAATATTAAAATGATCAATAACAATATAATCAAATGATACTCAATGCATTCAAATACCTTAACATTTTGTAACCTATACATTTAATTTACAAATTTAAGTAAACTAAATAAAATAACACAATAGTTAAATCAATTAATTGACATATGTCTTCTTAGGTTCTTTAATCTTATTATCTTTCAAAAATCTAATCTATTTCAATATGGCACACAACTATAACTTGTCCATTATATATGTTCGATCAATACTTTAATTGAGGTTAATTTCTTGCCTTATTTATTCACAAAATCTATCTCAGTTTCTACAAGCAATTTTACTCAAAACATCAAAGAAACCTCGATGTTATATAATACGGGTTTTCAATTGTATTAAACAATCTTACCAAACAAACTTTATTATAAAGCTGAACTTTTAAATTGATTTTATCATGTCTTACTATAAAGTTATTATCTATGAAGTACGGACATAGACACGGGTACAGAACATGACACAGACATGAATATGGAGACACATCAAATTCAAAAATTATAAGATACTGGACACTGGCGTATATATATAAAAATTAATATCAAAGTAAATTAAAAACTTGGTTTATATATATATATATAATTGTAAAATTTAAGAAAAAAGATTCATAATTCATTAATATCATTTCTATAAGTTTAAAGATTTACAATATCTTAATATATGTCATATATGTCAATATTTGCTACCTAATAAGCTCCTCCTAAAAAATATAGAGTATAATTTCTATTAACATTTTCTAAAAAATCTCCTAAACTAACTTATCTTAATAGAACTAATCTTGTACAAGTGCATGTGCATAAAAAATATTAACTAGAGGTGTTACGATAATGATTGATTTGTTATTGATTTGTTACGATTGTAAATGATTTGTTATTTATTTGTTACGATAGTGATTGATTTAATGGTAAATGATTTATTGTTTATTTGTTATTATATTGTAATCAGATTAAGATTAATTAGACTTTATAAATAGGATTGATTCCGATTTTGTTTTATTCTCTCCTACCTTATAAATAGGAGCACCTCATTGTATATTGACACTCAGAAAAATATACAAAATATTTTCTCATATTTCTGTGTTTCTACAAAAGGGAATATTGGTGTGAGGCAAGTTTCGGTGATGACAAAATAGACAACTTAGTACGAGCAGATGTAGAAGGAGTAGATGAAAATAGTAGTGTGTGAAAAGATAAAACTTAAAAGTCTAATAGTAGCGTGTGAGACGATAAAACTTAAAATACTGGTATGTGAAAATAATGGCTTGGGACGTCAGTCACGTGATTGAGTTTGGGTGAATTATGGACTTACTAATTGAACGTTAATTATGAAAACTATTTTTTTTTTAAAAAAATATTAATGGGTCGTGTCCAAGCAGTGTACTAAACGTGTTCAAACATATCCGAGACGTGTCCAAGCATGTCCGAGACGTATCCAAACTAATAATAATTTTTTTTAATCAAACACATTCAGACACGCAGGACACGTGTGTCGTACAGGTGTTCTCATTGTGTCAGATACAGACACGTATTTGACACGTAGACACGCCTCAAAAACGATATATCCGTGCTTCATAGCATATTATATATATATGAATGAAAAAAAATTAAAATATTTAATAATTTCTTAGTTTCCTCATAGTGAATTACACTTAATTAATTTTACTATATTTTCATGTAAATTTTTCACTTTTGTGCAATGTATATTGAAGTTTTTAAAATAATATAGAATAAATATATATGAATAAATATAGTAATTTGAATATATAATTAATTTATTTATTTTTCTAATAATAAATTTTATTTTAATCAATTTTGCTATAATTTCTTATAAAATATTCAAACTCATCTAGATATTAATATATTTTTATGCAAAGTTATTAATCTAGTGCGACATAAATAAAAAATATTTAAATATAAAGTAATAACATATCTTTTAATGAGGAGCTATATTTTATTTATTGAATCGAATAATCAATTATTACCATAAAACATACACTTAGTAACTTGAACAATACAAAAGGATTAAATTTCTAACAATAGATGACTCTCTATATTCCTAAATTTATTCAATATATTGATATATGACTTCTTAAACCCTTTAATCTTGTTCTCTTTATAGATAACTATGATTTGTCTATTACATATACTCCATCAATATTCTCGTTAAGTTCAATTTTTTGTTTTTCTTTTTCACAAAAAAACTATATTAACTCCTACAAATAATTTCA
The DNA here is from genome assembly GCA_029884595.1 of Ormosia semicastrata. Classification (NCBI taxonomy): domain Eukaryota; kingdom Viridiplantae; phylum Streptophyta; class Magnoliopsida; order Fabales; family Fabaceae; genus Ormosia; species Ormosia semicastrata. Next base: position 4,902,543 of record JAQQTO010000046.1, on the reverse strand, counting down.
CTCAAAATATTAATAAAACCTTAATATTATATAATATGAATTTAGCTCATTTGTATTTAAGCAATGTTACCAAATAAACTTTGTTATAAATTCATACTTTTCAATTGATTTTATTATGTTTTCTTATAAAGTTTTTACTTGATAGATGTAAATATTAATATATTTTTATTTAAATTTTCAACCCTGTGAAATATAAATTTAAGATATTTAAATATTTGTAAACACCCAATTTTGTCCGGGGCGTTTCGTAAATAAAAAAAAATAAAAAAAATAATCTTTCAACCCATTGGCCCATTAACTCATTAACCCATTAATCCATTAACCCATAAACCAATCCGTTAACCCATCACCCATTAACTCACAACCCATCGCTTATCCTCATCCTTAACCTCAAAGACTTATCCTAAAATGACTCCATCGCTTATCCTAATCCCCAAACACTTATCCTAACTATCCCAAACCAACTTATCCTAAACTATCTCAAACACATCCTAATAAACATATCCTAAACCTCCGTCACTTATCCTAAACAAACTCCTAATCACATTCTAACTCAAACACCTCGGCCTAATCCTCTCCTATAAAACACCTAACCCACACACTGAAAAAAGAGAACAAAAACACGAGAGCTTCGAATGTAGAAACCTACACCGAGAACATATACGAAGATAAAATACACTTTTCTCGCCTACCTTTTTTCTTCACTCACGTAACCTTACCTCTCTCCAAAAGTTTTTTTTCATAATCACCCTTTTCAATTTTACCATTCCATCACGTTTACAACCCTCCTCATCTCTAATATCCCCATATTCTCCCATATCAAAACTTCATCTTCTACCCCATAACTAAAACAGCCTCCTAATCATCTCCACCTAACAACACCATCAAGCTACCATAATCATCTTCCCTGCAAATCTCCTTCACCACCAACAAGCAAAACACACAAATAGCTCCCCATTCTTACCCCAACCGAGACCTTACCAAGAACCCAAGCCGAGGCCACCGTTCAATACTCGAACCCCTGTCCTTGCCGCTGTCGCCCGAGCACGAACCTGCGTCACTACCGAAGTTGTTCACCGTCAAGCCGGAGCGGCCAGCGCACCGCTGAAGCCGCACGTGTTCCTCCACCGTAACACCCGCACCGCGCCGTACTACCGTTCTCGCCCACGTCCGTTCCACGCCACGTATCGCGACCCGGATCCGTAGAATCGCCGACCTTCATCTCCTAGCCCAGCCATCGTCGATCCTTCACTGCTAGCCGTCGGTTGCCTCGTTTTTCCTCTCCGTTTGATTTCTGCATAAAAGCAGGGAAAGGAGCCAAAATAGCCCCTCCCCTTTCTTTGAATCGTAGTATTTGTTTTTTTTTTTTTTTGAGTTATTTTGGGTTGTTTAAAGGAAGTGGGCTTAAGGTAAAAAAGAATTGGGCGAAAAATGATAAAAAATCAATTAGAAAAAAAAAGAAAAAAAAAAAAAAGAGAAGAAAAGGATAAAAATAAAATATAAGAATAATTTTTTATAGTAATAATAATAATAATAATAAAATGAGTTACCTGAGTTCGACAATTCTTAACTAACCCTTATATTTTGTGAACATTTGAGTTAACAATTGATGATTTACATCATTGTTATTATTATTATTATTATTATTATTATTATTATTACTATTATTATTATTATTATTATTATTATTATTATTGTTATTATTATTATTATTATTATTTAAATTATATTTATCATGTTTTCAAACTTTTTAAGTTAAATCGCTAATGGATAATTTTAAATAAAATTTTGTAACAAACTTGATAATCAATGGGTGACGTCTCTAGCGTGACGAGCCTTCACCTAGTTAATTCTTAATTTGAATAAGTGAGCCGCGACGGCTTGTTAATTCAAATTTTAAAATTTATTTTTAATAAAACCAATCAACTCACAAATATTTTCTAAAGAACTACGTGACTTTAATTTCTTTATTGCACCTGAGGATACGTAGGAGCGGGACTCATATTCCGTCGAACCAAAAAATTAAATTTTCATAATTTATTTATTCATTTCATATTTTCTTACAAAAGGGGTAAAAATAAATATTTTCAAGGATTATTAAAAATTTGCATAATTAATTTAAGGTACCGTCTTAGGACGGGTGTGTTAGGGGTGCTGTGGGATTAAGTTTCCGCCCTTCCCTACACATAACTGACTCACGAATTCAATCTGGTTTCAAAGACTATTTTTCTTGGGTTTTCCAATTTTTTCTAATAAAAAAAATAAAATTGATGGCGACTCCTAATTAATTTTTTTTTTAATTTAAGTTGCTATTTCACCGCGATTAAAATCTGTCGCGACAGATAAGCGACTCCAATTTGGGAAACTTGAGAGTCAAGCTGTAAAAGTTAGTTATGCAAATTTTTTTTGTGATCTTTATGTGTTTGTTTTATCCTTTTTTTTTCTTTTTCTTTTATTATTTGATGATTTTTTTATATATATTATTTTTAATTGTTGTACTATCTGAACCTTAGGGTAGAAAACTTTTGGAATTTGTTTTGTATTTGCTTGGTTTTGCAGGATGTGGGTAGTCTTTAGGATTGTGAAGGTTTGTACGCTCCCAAGACCCACTTTGCACCTACACGTAAAGCACACATATTCGAGTGGGGCCCTATACCCGGTCCGAGTGAATCCTAAGTTAAGTAGAGGTTGCATAGTGGTAGCCATTTTGGATGTACTTCTGTTTGGTTATCGCGAAAACCTCATCTAGAGTCGCTTTTTCAGAATGTCCCACACCTAGTTGGTTTACCCACTATTTCGTGGTCAACATTCGAAATAGGACTTGCCTCTAGAGACCTTTAAAATAGAAAAGCCACCCATGGAAGTTCTCACGAACCAAAAAGACTCTTAGATCCTTAGGATAGAATTCTCAAGTTTAAGGCAACCCCATTAGGACACAAAGGGAGCACACCTTTCATTACCTTTAGATTTATCCATATCTTGTGAGTTTGTTCAGTCTTTTAATGTGACAAACCATACTTGCGTCCCTCTTAAATTTTTTTTTTTTCCAAAAAAAGAGGAGATGAGTCATTATTAAAGGACCAACAACTCACTCACTCATTATTGCATCACAAGTCATCATTCTTCGCATCATGTTTTCTCCAAAAACCATGCATTGTGATTCTTATGTGTTAAAACCAGGTTTGTTGAGGGAATTTGTTGAAACTAAGTGCCTAAGGATTAACGGTGAGTATCTTTGATTAATAATGGAACGTGTCATGGGGGATCGAGATCACAATGAGGTTGTTTTGAAAAAGACTTTGCGACTTAAGGCCAATGAAGTTGACACAGAAAAGCTTTGTTAAGTTTGGGCCGAATGTTGAAGAAGACGCATACGCCTGACCTTCACTGCGAGATATGGGAAGATTTTGAATCTGTTAGAGGTTGATGTACAGGTAGAAGCTATTACCGCGCTAGCCCAATTCTACGACCCACCATTGCGTTGTTTCACGTTTCAAGATTGTCAGTTGGCCCCCACCTTGGAAGAGTTTGAGCAGATCTTGGGCTTGCCGTTGGAAAAGGAAGAGCCATACCTCTTTATAGGCCACCATGCATCCATGCCAACCATAGCAGACATCTTGAAGATTCATGTGAAGGATCTGCAAAAAGCAAAGCAAAATAGGAAAGGAACAGAGGGATTCCCAAGGAAATATTTAGAAGAACACATGCACCACCTAGCCAAGGTTGAAGACTGGAATACCTTTATGGATGTGTTAGCCCTCACTATTTATGGCGGATCCTATTCCCGAGTAATGAAGACTTGATAGATTTTGCGGTAATAGATGTGTTTCTCGCTCGAAGGAATAATCTTTTGCTAATCTGTCCCGGCCACTTCTTCTTTGATGTTTATTATACTTTGAATTTCTGCCATGAAAAGAAGGGTAAGCGGATCTTATGTTGTCTACCGATGTTATTCGTATGGCTCACAAGTCACATGTTCAAGAGGGGCTACGAGGATCCATGTCCCATTACAAGTCTCAAGATGCTCCAGGTTGAAAACCGAACGGCGCGAATGGGCCAAAGAATTAGCCAAACTTGAGGAAAAGAAAATTGTATGGTACCCACAGCGTAAAGAAGGGCAAACAGTGGTCTATCAGTGTGAAGGCTTTCCTAATGTTCCTCTCATGGGTACTCGGGGATGCATTAACTACAACCACCGCACTGGCATTGCGACAATTAGGCTATCCCATGAGGGGGCCACCATCAGAATTGGAAACCGTTCCTTTTGTCTATGATATGCAAATGGAGTGTACTGAGACACTTAGGAGAGTACGAGATGCTTGGAAGAAAGTTATTAGAAAGAGTAAAGAGCTGGGAGTCAGAAGCTGCGGAGTTAAAGAAAGTTACAGGCAGTGGGTCAAGAATAGGGCGCAAGAAGTTAAGTTACCCTTTAAAATCTCAGTAACCTCTACAGTCAATAAATCTCTGCCTCCGACTTCGATAGAAGATGAAGAAATAAGAGAAAAGTTAGCTGAAGCCAACAAAGAAAAAAGAAAATTAGAGGCAGAGTTGGAAAAGGTTCGCCAGGCATGTGCAGTTTTAAGGCGTGAAAACGCTGAGAAAAACGATGCTCTCGAAAAAGCAAACAAAAGGCAAAGGACAGAGCAAAATAATATGTCAAAAATCAAAAAATGTTTGGAAGCTGCAAATAAGGAACTAAGGCTCAGGGCGGGGAAAGAGATAAGGCTCGACGAGAAAATCAACAACTCAAGGAGTCTGCTCGTAATTGCCAAAGCAAAGACGGAATAAGGCTCTTCAAAGAAGCGAGATAGTATGAGGCAACAAGTAGAGACAGTGTCAACCAGATATGAAGACATGATCAGAATTGAGAGGTTGCACACTGTCGAGGAGATTGGAGGGTATGAAGCAGCATTGCGACAGGGACAGGAGGACTTGCAGAAAATGATAGATCATGCAAGACAACAAGACGAGGACATTAATGGATGGAAAGAAGAAGTCCATTTTTGGAGAGACCAATTCTCGAAGTTGGCATGCCTAGCCAACACGGCGATCGCAGACATTCCATATTACTTAAAGGTGGCGGATAATATGGTCGATCCTCTTAAGACTCCGGCAGAGATTAATGACTTCATTGAGTATTGCAAGAATCTTATTGGACAAATGAAGCAGATGATCAGGGTGCAGTCATTTGAGAAGGAGGAATTAGACTAGACAATGATGTATCTCAAGTAGAGTGGAAATGATGTATTCCTCTTAAATAATGTTGATGATTCTTTTTCAATTGAATAAAGTATGCCTTTTTGTTCTTCTGATCCTATGTTGCACCAAGATCCATTACTTTTGAACGAGACGTTCTAAGTAATGGTCATGACAAACTTTTGAACGAGACGTTCTAAGAAACAACTCATGACGAGCAAAGATTAAAGATACTCACTCAAATCCGCTTTGGCACAAATTAACAATGGTCCTTTAACAAATCAATAATAATCATGGTTGTTTTAACAAATTTTACTTTGATTGTTCACAAAAAATTTAAAACCATTGCGCGACCAAGGAAAGAAGACACCAATCAAACCCGTGTTCATAACACAAGGGCTCGAACAAGGTTGCTTGCAGCAATGGCGGCTGAGAACGAAGGTAGGAACCTAAGTTTGGAAGTAGACGAAGTGAAAGGAAGGGTGAATGAGGTGACAGAATCTCAAAGAAGAATTGAGGAAATGTTGTCAGCCATGAGGGAGACTCTCACCTTGATGGGGGCAGTTGGAGGTACAGGAGTAACCGGGGCGCACTCGCATCCACTGAATACCACTTCCATGAGGACAAACCCTGGAGTCACTACTGAGGTACCTTATGTGGGAGGAACCTCAAACACTTGCATCAATAGTGATTCCTATTGGAGAAGGATATCATTCATTAGAAGGTACTCGCAATGAGGTCCATGGTAATACGAGCTCACGTGGGAACGACCACATATAATGACAATGGATTTCCTACCCAAGTCTTGGACATGTAATCGTTCGAATGACAAGATGAAAGAAGAGTGGATGGAAAAGATGGAAGAGCAAATTAAGGCGATCAAGGGTCCTAGCACCTACGGTCCCTTGGGATAGAAGAATTGTGCCTACTCTTGCTAACATCGTCATCCCCAAGGATTTCAAAGTCCCTGAATTTGTCAAGTATGATGGGAGCACCAATCCTTTTTTCCACCTAAAAACTTATATTACCAAAATGTCCATTTGGTCAAGGGATTGGAAGTTCCTCGTCAATTTCTTTCATGAAAGTTTGACTGGGCCTGCTTTGGAGTGGTGTATCCAACAGGACCTCTCAAAAATCTCCTCTTGGGATGACTGGGCGAATTTATTTATGGGTCAGTATCGGTTTAATCTGGATACAGCCCCAACCCGGGAGCAGTTGGGAACATTGCAGAAGAAAAATGAGGAGACATTCAAATAATATGCCCAGAGGTGGAGAACTCTTGCAGCCCAAGTGCAACCGCCATTAACTTTGACTGAGATGTGCTCATACTTCTTGGGAACTTTAGGAGCTCCTTATATTGGGACAATGGCGGGCGCCGCTTATAGAGACTTTGCTGATTTAATCGCTGTTGGAGAAAGAATTGAAATTTTGGTAAAGGCGGAAAATTGCCAGCTGGCAATAATGAGAGTAGTTTCAAGAAGGGGTTCCCCCCTAAGAAAAAAGAACCGGAAGTGAGTTATGTGCAGAATCTGCAGCCTTTACGACCGCGATATTCGCCATCCTACCCTACATACCGATCACCCCCATACAACCCAAACACTTACCCTTCTTATCAGACACCTGCACCATCCCATCTACCTGGCCCAACTGCTCCTCCCGTAAATATACCTCAAACCCAGCCATTCCAAATCAACAATATCCCAGTACCTCAGCCATATGCACCAACTCGCCCAATCTATACTCAGTACCCATCTCGGCCTCCGCAAAATTTCCAAAACTACCCACAACCTCGACCAAACTTCCAAAATCAAGGCCGTTTCCGTACCCAAAACCTACCCCCTTTCCCAAAACTGTCCATCTCAAACGCAGATCTATTCCAAAGGCTGTTTGATGCTCACCTCATCTCAGGGAACCCTGTACGTCCCCTACAACCACCATTTCCAGTATGGTACAACCCCAATTTAACTTGCAAGTACCATATGGATATTTCGGGGCACTCAATCGAGGACTGTGAGTCTTTCAAGATGGCAGTAAGAAAGCTTATTGCTTGTGGAAAACTGGACATTCAAGAAGAGGCTAGACCTAGTATTGTCAGCAATCCAATTCCTAATCATGGTGAAAGGAATGTGGTGAATGCTTTAGAGATGGAAGGACCCCCAATAAGGAATGCCATGAGTCTGCGTACGTCGATGACTCAAATATTTAAGGGGTTGAAGAAAGCAGGTTATGATATCACGGCACCAGCTTTATCAGTAAAAGAAGAGGAGAAGTACGATGAAGAATCAAAATGTGTTTACCATTGTGGGGGAACAGGACACGATATTGAGAACTGTTGGGACTTCAAGGTTCGGGTCCAGGATTTACTCACTTTGGGAATAATACAAGCTGGACAAGGGGTAGCTTCCTCTGAAGAAGTTAGTGTGGTAGAACGCTTTGTGCTGAAGGTGCCGCCTCTCAACCAAGTCCCGGCGCCAGGGAGGGTAGTTGTTACAGTCAAGAAGCCAATACCATTTGCTTATGATGATACCCACTCAGTACCATGGAATTATGAAGCTAGGGTGGAAACGAAAGGAGTCGGGGAAGAGACTTCAAAGCCCCGAGTTGCTGAAATACTCCAGGATGAAGGGTATGTGACTAATATAGTTACGAGGAGTGGGCGATGTTATGGCCCAGTAGAAGTAGAGAAGAAGAAGAATGTTAAAGAATGGGGTAAGGAGGAAAATGCAAGAGAAGAGGAGAGGGGGAAAGAAGAGGAGGAAGAATTTTTGAAGATCATGAAACATAGTGAATACGATGTGATGGAACAGCTGAAGAAGACTCCAGCAAGGATATCCCTTTTGTCACTCGTTTTGACATCTGAGTTACATCGAAAAGCGTTGCTAAGAGTATTGAATGAGACTTATGTCAAACCCGATGTTACCCCTGAGAATGTTGTCAGCATGGTGGACCCGGTAAAGCACGTCAACATGATCACATTTATGGATGAGGAGATCACCTCTCGGTCTGAGAAAAACCCACGGGCCTTACACATAACCCTTAAATGCAAAGGGTATATAGTTGCAAAGGTTTTGATTGATGGGGGGTCTGCGTTAAATATCTTACCGAAGTCGACTCTAACCTCATTGTCGATAAGTGAGGATGAACTGACACCTCGAGAAATGGTAGTGTGAGCCTTTGATGGAAATAGGAGAGGCATTTTAGGAGAGGTGACGTTGCCATTAGAGATTGGTCCAAGTAATTTTCGGGTATTGTTCCAAGTTATGAACATTGAGCCTGGTTACACTATGCTCCTGGGAGACCATGGATCCATCTTCTTTGGCGCTTTGTTCCTTCTACACTACACCGTAGTATTAAATACATCGAGAATGGGTCGGTTATTACTATACACGGAGAAGAAGAAATCATGGTGTCAAAATCGGTTTCGGTCGTATGTGGAAAGTGCAGAGAGAAAGATGAGGAGAATTTGTGGCATAGCTTTGAGGTGGTTGAAACGAACTCGGTGGGGTGAGCCCTCGATGCAAGCGTGAATCGGGTGGTGGCCCGAATTATGACTAATAATGGGTACCAGAAAGGAAAAGGCACGGGCTCAAAATTGCAAGGAACTCGGACACCGATTTCACTTCCGAAAAAGCTAGACAAGTTCGGATTGGGGTGCGGCGACTCTGGAAGAGAATGGAGAATGTGACTTTGGGGAAAAGGAGTGATAAGGGCGAAATGAAGCATATTCCTCACCGAGGAGACATTCCCGGCACCAACCAAAGTAATCATGCACGAAGAAGAAGTCATTCGTCCACAATACCATCTTACTATCAATGCCTTTGCATGAAGAAGGCCCCAAAGAGTACAAAGCAATTGACCTTTCACTAAAGAGGAGCCATTGAAGAACGGCAATCTGAATCAATGATTGATGTTATTGCTTCCAAGTAATTGTCTAGTCATCTTTATGTAACAATGAGATATTTATGTCTAGCTATGTTTTTATCTTATATTTATGTTATTTGAGACAATTAACTAAATAAAGTTGCATATTTATTCAGTATTCCTCTGTGTCACTCTCTTTGCTTACCTTCTTTTTACATTTATTAGTTTCCTTTTCTTGTGTTTCTTTTTTTAAAAAAAAAAAAAAGACTTCCTTCTCTTGCTTTATCATTTCTACTCAATTTTATCTTTCCAACTCCCCATAAATTACTTCCCAGGATGTGAGTCTTGTAGAGAATTCGCCTCATGAGAGGACCTTGAAAACTTGTCAATTGATTCCCCGCAATGTTTGATGAAGAGGATCTAGGATTTGGTGAAGAGAAAGAGATTGTTGAAGAATTTGAAAAATCTTTGGAATACTCGGAGAGGAAGTTTGATGTGAGCAATGAGGTAATAGAAGTAATTAACATGGGAACGAAGAAGATAAGAAAGAGTTGAGAATAGTAGATAATCCCGAGCGTATAGAAATGGTGGCATTATTGAGAGAGTTCCTTGATGTGTTCGCATGGTCCTACGAGAGATATGCCTGGATTAGACCCTGGAATAGCATCACATAAAATTCCACTATATCCGGATGTAGAACCAAAAAGGCGAAGTTGAGAAGAATGCACCCTGATATGTCACTAAAGATCAAAGACGAAGTGACTAAGCTAGAAGCTGGATTTATAGAGGTGTCAAGACACCCGCAATGGGTAGCAAATATTGTGCCGATTACAAAAGAAGGATGGGAAGGTCGGGATGTGTGTGGATTATAGAGATCTAAATAAGGCCACCAAAAGATGATTTTTCGCTCCCCATATTGATGTTCTTATTGACAATACAAAGACAATAAATCATAGGTTCTCATTTATGGACCGGGTATTCCGGTATAATCAGATCCCCATGGATGTTGATGACAAAGAAAAGACGACCTTTATTACACCTTGGGGAACCTTTTGTTACACAGTAATGTCCTTTGGATTGAAAAATGCTGGGGCTACCTATCAACGTGCTATAGTTGCATTATTTCATGACATGATGCATAAAGAAATTGAGGTTTATGTAGATGATATGGTAGCCAAATCCAAAGAAAAGGAAAGTCATGTAGCAGTCTTACGGAAATTATTTGAAAGACTCAGGAAGTATAAGTTGAGGCTCAATCCTAATAAATGCATTTTCGGAGCATCCACTGGAAAATTACTCGGATTCATCGTTAGCAGAGAAGGGATAAAGGTGGATCCGGATAAGGCAAAGGCAATACAAGAGATGCCTTCTCCTAAGACAGAGCGAGAAGTGAGAAGTTTTCTTGGGAGACTTAATTACATCGCTAGGTTCATTGCTAACCTGACCAGCACTTGTGAGCCTATATTCAAGTTGTTGAAGAAGCATCAGCCAGGAAAATGGGATGAAGAATGTCAAGAAGCTTTTGATAAGATAAAGGCTTATTTGATGAACCTCCAATGTGTTGGTACCCCTACACCGGGTCGTCCTTTGATATTATACTTAACTGTACTGTCAACCTCAATGGGGGCAATGCTGGGGCAGCACGATGAATCAGGAAAAAAGGAGCAGGCGATTTATTACCTGAGTAAGAAGTTTAATGACTGTGAAGCCCGTTACACGGCTATTGAGAAGACTTGTTGTGCCCTAGTATGGACCTCAAAACGATTACGGCGAAGACATGCTCTATTACACCACTTGGTGATCTCCCGAATGGACCTCTCGAAGTACATATTTGAAAGCCCTCATGTCTCATTAAGGGTTTCAAAATGGCAAGTGATATTATCGAGTTTGATATCAAGTACATGACTCGAAAAATCACAAAGGAGTGCAATTGCGGATCATTTGGCTGAAAATCCTCTTGAGGGTGGACAACTAATGACATCCGAGTTCCCAGATGGAGAAATTTTGATGGCGAAAGGAGAAGAAAGAAAAAGGAGTCTGCGTGGAAGATGTATTTTGATAGAGCGATCAACATGTATGGCAAGAGCATAGGAGCCATTGTTGTCTCGCCGTGGATGGAAAACAAGATATCCGTTGCTATTAAGTTGGATTTTGAGTGCACTAATAATGTTGCGGAATACGAGGCATATGCTTGTGGTTTACAAGTAGCAATTGACTTGGGGATCAAGCAATTAAAAGTATTCGGAGATTCGGCACTTATCATTTATCAAGTGAATGGTGAATGGCAAACTAAAGACCCAAAGTTGGTGCCCTATCAAAAGTATTTGACCAAGTTGACCGTAGAAGTTTGAAGAGGTGACATTTTCCCATATGGCTCGAGACATGAATCAGTTCATGCGGATGCTTTGGCCACTTTGGCCGTAATGACTAAGTTGGATATCCACAATAATGTCCAACCCATCCAAGTAAAAGTACATAGTGAGCCCGCGTATTGTGCCAATGTGGAGGGTGAGCCAGATGGTAAACCTTGGTATCATGATATCAAGCAAGTATATCCAACATAGAAATACCCAATCAAGTGAAGTGAATAAAAAGACTATTCGCCAGTTGGCTATGACCTTTTTCTTGAATGGGGAAGTTCTATACAAGAGAAGCCATGATGGCACCTTACTCAGGTGTGTGGATGCTCGGGAAGCTCGTTTAATCATGACTGAAGTCCACGAAGGAATTTGTGGGACTCATGCTAATGGTTATATGATGGCACGAAAAATTTTAAGGAGCGGTTATTATTGGTCCACCATGGAAGCGGATTGTATAGAATATGTTCGAAAGTGTCATAAATGCCAGATATATGCAGATCGAGTCAATGCACCTCCATTCCCCTTGCACAATATGGTATCTCCATGGCCTTTCTCGATGTGGGGAATAGATGTCATTGGGCCGATTAACCCCAAAGCTTCCAACGGTCATCGTTTCATTTTATAGGAATCGACTATTTCACCAAGTGGGTATAAGCTTGCTCTTATGCCAATATTACTCAAAAGGTATTTTTGAAATTTCTCAAGAGGGATATTGTCTGCAGATACGGAATCCCAAAGAGGATAATTACAGATAATGCTTGCTAATCTCAATGGTGCTTCTAGATTAAGAAATTTCAGTGAAAATTTCAAGATCAAGCATCATAATTCAGACTCCTATAGGCCTCGGATGAATGGTGCGATTGAAGCTGCAAATAAGAATGTCAAGAAAATTGTGGCTAAGATGGTTGTTAACTACAAGGACTGCACGAAATGTTACCCTATACTTTACACGCGTATCGTTTAATATACGATCAAGCACTTTGGGACAACGCCTTTCTCCTTGGTATATGGGATGGAAGTTGTCTCTCCATAGAAATCGAAATTCCTTCTCTAAGAGTATTGATGGAAGCGAGTTGGAAGAATCTGAATGGGTGAAGACTCGATATGAGCAATTGAATATGATAGAAGAGAAGAGATCGCGCGCTATTTATCATGGACGGTTGTATCAAAGCAGAATGGCCGAGCCTTTAATAAAAAAGTCCGTCCTAGAGAATTGCATTCGGGAGATTTAGTATTGAAGAAGATTCTCCCTAATCAAGAGGATGCTAGGGGAAAATGGGCTCCGAGTTATGAGGGTCCTTACATCGTTAAGCAAGCATTTTCTGGAGGGCTTTAATTTTGCAGAATATGGATGGAGAAGAATTGCCAAGGCCAGTAAATACTGATGTTGTCAAGAGATTCTATGCCTAAAAAAAAAAAAAAAAAAAAAAGAAGAGGAAGCTCGTTAGGTTGAGAACCCGAAAGGGCGGCCTAAGCAAAAGTTAGAGTAAAAAAAAAAAAAAAGAAAAAAAAAAGAGGTCCGTTAGGTCGAAAACCCGAAAGGGCGGCTTAAGCAAAAGTTAAGACAAATAAATAGGCAAAATCTCAAAGGAAGGAGGTCTGAAACTCCAAACAGGGGCAATTTTTATCCTGTGTTCAATTGGCCATACTAGGGGAAAATGTCTGAAAGATTAAAGGAAAAATGTGTTGAAGAAATTAGCAACAGAGACAATATTTGGATTATCAAATGGTTGCAGGGAATCAATTGAATGAAGAACAAGGAACCAAAACTGGGGCAAATTTTCTTTCCTTGCAATTTTCTTTTGTTTCTATGTTTTCGTCTTAAGCATGTGTCTTACGGATATTCATCATATTACCAAAGTAATGAAGAGAAGTTTGTTCATTTAACGAATTTCTATCCATACATGAATGCATGTTTAACTCATTAAGTTAAGTCTCAAATAACATAAATTTAAAGTCAACAGCTTGATTCTGACATTTCTCTACAATCCTTCAATGATTGAGTTAGATTGAAAGATCTCAGTAGCTCAAAGTATAGTTTGCAATGTGACATTTGGTTGAAGTGATTTGTTGCCAAGAAGAAAAGGAAGAGTTGAAAAAAAATGAAGAAGAAAAAAGGTTAAAAAGATTCTGAGATAGCCAAAGGGTCTGAGGAAGAAAAGCAAGTGAACAAGGGTTTGATTGGTCAAAGCTTTCCAAAAGTCGTCGCTGGTTCGAATGATTAAAGGAAAGAAAAGAAAAGAGAAAAAGAAAGAAAGAGAGAATAAAGATAAAAGAAAAAAAGAGAAAAAGAGAGAGATCGAAAGAGATTTTAAGGCATCGTCTAACTGTCATGAATGTTTTCATTGCATTTTAAGCGCATCGGCTCCCTGCATTTGCATTTTAAGTTTTTGAGTGCATCATCTCCTTGCATTTGCATTTTACTTGTGAGCGATCGGCTCTCATGTTTTTACTCTGAGCGCATCGACTCTGTCTTTTACTTTTGAGCGATCGGCTCCTTGTCTTTTAATTAAAGAGCATCGGCTCCTATCTTTTACTTTTTTTTTGATCGGCTCTTTGTCTTTTAATTCTGTTTTTTTAGTTTTGAGCGCATCGGCTCCTATCTTTTACTTTTTGAGCGCATCGGCTCTCTGTCTTTAATTCCGTCTTTTTTACTTTTGAGCGCATCGGCTCCTCTCGTCTTTAATTCTGTCTTTTACTTTTGAGCGCATCGGCTCCTTGTCATTTCATTCCTCGTTTTCTTTTACTTTTTGAGCGATCGGCTCCTGTCTTTTACTTTTGAGCGCATCGGCTCCTGTCCTTTAATTCTGTCTTTTACTTTTGAGCGCATCGGCTCCTCGTCTTTTAATTCTGTCTTTACTTGTGGCGCATCGGTTCCACAATTTTTTAATTCTGTCTTTACTTTTGAGCGCATCGGCTCCTGTCTTCTAATTCATGTCTTTTGCTTTTGAGTGCATCGGCTTTTGTCTTTTAAGTTTACATCATTGAGCGCATCGCTTCTTTGCATTGTTTTGTTTTCACTCCCGAACAAAATTGAGTTCATGTCTTTACTGTTCCTCACCATGATAAAATGAAAAACTACGGTCATTCTTTTTATCTAGTGAGAAACAAGTAAAGAGAACAACTAATGAACACCCAATTTTGTCCCATGCGTTTAAATAAATAAAAAAAAGATAAAAAAAATAATCTTTCAACCCATTGGCCCATTAACCCATTAACCCATTAATCCATTAACCCATAAACCAATCCGTTAATCCATCACCCATTAACCCACAACCCATCGATTATCCTCATCCTTAACCTCAAACTTATCTTAAAACAGACTCCATCGCTTATCCTAATCCCCAAACACTTATCCTAACTATCCCAAACCAACCTATCCTAAACTATCTCAAACCCATCCTAAATAAACTTATCCTAAATCTCTCGTCACTTATCCTAAACAAACTCCTAATCACATTCTAACTCAAACACCTCAGGCCTAATCCTCTCCTATAAAACACCTAACCCACACACGAGAAAAAGAGAGAACAAAAACACGAGCACTTGAACAAAAACCTACACTAAGAACATATACGAAGATAAAATACACTTTTTTCGCCTACCTTTTTTCTTCACTCACGTAACCTTACCTCTCTGCCAAAGTTTTTTTCATAATCACCCTTTTCAATTTTACCATTCCATCACGTTTACAACCCCTCCTCATCTCTAATATCCCCATATTCTCCCATATCAAAACTTCATCTTCTACCCCATAACTAAAACAACCTCCTAATCATCTCCACCTAACAACACCATCAAGCTACCATAATCATCTTCCCTGCAAATCTCCTTCACCACCAACAAGCAAAACACACAAATAGCTCCCCATTCTTACCCCAACCGAGACCTTACCAAGAACCCAAGCCGAGGCCACCGTTCAATACCCGAACCCCTGTCCTTGCCGCTGTCGCCCGAGCACGAACCTGCGTCACTACCGAAGTTGTTCGCCGTCAAGCCGGAGCGGCCGGTGCACCGACCAGCCGCACGCGTTCCTCCACCGTAACACCGCGCACCGCTGTACCGCCGTTCTCGCCCACGTCCGTTCTCGCCACGTATCGCGACCCGGATCCGGCCGACCGCCGGCCTTCATCTCCTAGCCCACCATCGTCGATCCTTCACACGCTAGCCGTCGGTTGCCTCGTTTTTTTCTCTCCGTTTGATTTCTCGCATAAAAGCAGGGAAAGGAGCCAAAATAGCCCCTCCCCTTTGCTGAACTGTGAGTATTTGTTTTTTTTTTTTTGGAGTTATTTTGGATTGTTTAAAGGAAGTGGGCTTAAGGTAAAAAAGAATTGGGCCGAAAAATGATAAAAAATCAATTAGAAAAAAAAGAAAAAAAGAAAAAGAGAAGAAAAGGATAAAAATAAAATATAAGAATAATTTTTTATAGTAATAATAATAGTAATAATAAAATGGGTTACCTGAGTTGCGACTTGTTAACCCTTATATTTTGTGAACATCCGAGTTCATGACAACATGATTTACATCATTGTTATTATTATTATTATTATTATTATTATTATTATTATTATTATTATTATTATTATTATTATTGTCATTATTATTATTATTATTATTATTATTGAAATTATATTTATCATGTTTTCAAATTTTTTAAGTTAAATTGCTAATGGATAATTTTAAATAAAATTTTGTAACAAACTTGATAATCAATGGGTGACGTCTCTAGCGACGACATTTACGAGCTTCACCTAGTTAATTCTTAATTTGAATAAGCGAGCCGACGAACATTGTTAATTCAAATTTTAAAATTTATTTTTAATAAAATCAATCAACTCACAAATATTTTCTAAAGAACTACGTGACTTTGATTTCTTCATTGCACCTGAGGATACGTAGGAGCGGGACTCATATTTCGTCGAGCCAAAAAATTAAATTTTCATAATTTATTTATTCATTTCATATTTTCTTACAAAAGGGGTAAAAATAAATATTTTCAAGGATTATTAAAAATTTACATAATTAATTTAAGATGTCATCGTCTTAGGGCGGGTGTGTTAAAGTCTTTGTGGGATTAAGTTTCCGCCCTTCCTTACACATAACCGACTCCCGAATTCAATCTGGTTTCAAAGACTATTTTTCTTGGGTTTTCCAATTTTTCCTAATAAAAAAATAAAATTGGTGGTGATTCCTAATTAAATTTTTTTTAATTTAAATTACTATTTCGTCGCGATTAAAATCGGTCGCGACAATATTATGTATTATATTTATATATGTGAATAAAAAATATATATTGAGATAAAGTTACAATCACAAAATTGAGATAAATAATAATTGTTAAGTCATTTGATATTAGAATATGATTACTCACAAACTCATAAAGCAAAGCTATTTCCGCGGAATTTAGAACTCTTTGTATTTTTATAGCTTGGAATTTAGACCATTTTCATTTCCATGGCTATTGATTGGGTAAGTATATTTTTTGTTCAAATCATATATTCTTTTTGGGGTAAATCTTACTTTATTGATGAAAATCAAAGTTATACGTCATACTTGATTCATATAGACAATTTTGTCTCATTTTATTTTTTCCTATGATTTCTCTACCTTAAGCAATTATGACTATCATTATGATAACTTTTACTCAAATAGATTCAATTTTAAAAAAAAGCAAACATATCAAGAAATTTCTCATTTATTCTAATTTAATAGACTTCCTTAATTATATTATAGATTATATAATTTATATTTTTTATCACTAACTAATTGATTGAGCAATAAATCATAATATTTTTATTATTAACTACTTAATCGATTGACTCCACGGAACTTTGTCAATTTAAAAATACATTGCATAATAAATAAGAAACCAATCCAATTTATTTAACCAATTTGATTTGTTCCCTAATTATGATAAAATTAAATAAGATTAGTTATATTATTTTCTCACTCATGATTCTCATTAAAAATTCCATAATTGAATAATTAGTTATATTATTTGTGCTTTTTAAATTTTAAAATCCTTACTATTAGTAGAAAGCTTTAAAAAAATGGAGGGAATTTAAGTGCTTGAAAATGTGACACTTGACACAAGTTTCCCTAATATGATCCTTCAATTGTATATGTATATATAGATGCTTGGTATATCATTACCTCACCTATGGAGTGTTGGTATGCAAAAAATAGGCAAATTTTATTATATTCAAATGATGAAGATTATGTAGATATGAGTAAACCTAAATTGAGAAGTATTAATTTTTTTTAACATGGAACTTAAATTGAGTAGTTGAAAAAGGTTTTTATATGTTGATTAATCTTATAACTAACAAATGTAAAGGAAAAATGCCAATTGCTCACACTTTGCTGCACATCAACTCACATTCATGCATAGTTGGCAAAATAAGAATGTACTTGTGTAAAAGTTTAGATAGGATAAATTATAATCGCATGATAAAAACTATACAAAGTGACGTGCGTGTAAATGTATGTGAGGTAGCTGTCCACTGAAGGGAAAAAAATGGAGAGTGAAACAGTTGGAGAGCGAAGAGGGAAAAACATGGAGGAAGAAGATTTGCTACAACAAAGCATGAAGAAAATCAATAGCGGAGATCAAGGGTTTGAAGGAGAATCCTCAGGGCCTGTATCATATGAAGATCTGCAAGGGATTGAGGAAGCTGAAGGTGATCACAGATCGTACAAAGAGATTCTTACAGGGAAATCGAGTGAAAACAATGAACAGAGTAGTAGGAAGATGATGATGAAAGCTGGGGAAGTGAGAAGGTGCAATTGGAGGAAGGAGATGAGTATATGTATGAGGAAGGGAAAGATAGGCGTTGTCGTGTGGTGGAAGATGTAGTTCCAGAATTCATCTTCTCTAGAGAAGTAGAGAAACAGATCTACAGGCCATGGAAGGGTTCATTTGTAAATCATAGTTCTCTAGGGTTCAATAATAGAAAACTATCATGCACATCATAAGGATCTTAGAATCTATGATTCTTACATAAATATAAATGGTAGTGGCACTTACTTTGATCCATAATTAAATTGCAAGATGAATCCTCCTTTGCCCAAAACATTATTTCACATGAGTCACACATAATAATAAATTATTATTTTCTAACATTCTCCCACTTGACTTATGTAACTTAATAATACATCAATCATGATGCGTATCAAAGGACCTTACATACATTGGTTCCATCATTAGTCATAATCAAGAATACAAACTAATAAGAGTCATGGTGGTTACATGTTATTTGATCAACAAGTTTCCTTCCATGTACTACTATATTAAACTTTTCTTCTCAATATGATCTTAAAATGAGAAGTCCATAATGGGTTCAAACATAATGTCATTATCAATAACATAATCTGTTTTCAACATCATCATTTGCATGCATCTTCATAAGTAGAAAACAGAAATTTCAGAAACGTATACATTAACAAGCTTAGAGTGTCAAACATACATCATTAATGAACTTAAAACATTACAATTTAACATTCACTAGCAGACATAATGCCTATATTCTTAACATGACCAGCAAACAGTTTGGGCGGTAACCCTTTTGTTAAAGGATCAGCAATCATAAGTTCGGTGCTAATATGATCAATTGAGACTCTATGTTTCTGAACTTCTTCTTTAACAGCAAAGTACTTTATTTCCATATGCTTAGCACCCTTAGAGTACTTGTCGTTTTAGAAAAGAAGACAAATTTCTTGAGAATTATCACAATAAATTTTCAAATGACACTGGCAATACTTGTTGACTATTCCAAGTCCTGAAATAAAGTTCCGCAGCCAATTAGCCTGAATCGTGGCCTTAAAGCATGCTACAAATTCAGCTTCCATAGTGGATGCAGCAATGACAGACTGCTTCGCACTCTTCCATGATATTGCTCCTCCGGCTAGAAGATATACATAGCCAAATGTGGACTTTCTTGTATCCACACAACCAGCAAAGTCTGAATCTGAATATCCAATCACTTCAAGATGATTAGATCTCCTATAAGTAAGCATGTAATCCTTCGTTCCTTGCAAGTATCTTAAAACCTTCTTTGCAGCTTTCAAGTGATCTATTCCTGGATTACTCTGGTATCTACCCAGCATTCTAACTGTAAAACTTATATCTGGTCTCGTGCATGTCTGAGCATACATCAAACTCCCAACAACAGATGCATAAGGAATACTTTCCATCTGTTTCCGTTCCAAATCATTCTTTGGACATTGCATGAGACTAAACTTGTCTCCTTTCTGAATTGGAACGGGAGATGCTGAGCACTTGTCCATCCTAAATCTCTCTAAAACTTTATTAATATATGCTTTCTGAGACAAACCCAACAATCCAAGTGATCTATCCCGGAATATTTCTATTCCGATCACATAGCTTGCCTCACCCATATCCTTCATTTCAAAGTTGTTAGAGAGAAAGTTCTTAGTCTCACTTAATAGACCAAGATCATTAGTTGCAAGTAAGATATCATCAACATACAGAATCAGGAATATAAACTTACTCCCACTGATCTTCAGATATATACACTAGTCAACAGTGTTTTCCTTAAATCCAAAGGAAACAATAGTATCATTGAACTTAAGATACCATTGTCGAGAAGCTTGTTTAAGTCCGTATATTGATCTCTTAAGTTTACATACCATGTGTTCCTTTCCTTTCTCTATGAATCCCATTGGTTGATCTATATAAACATCTTCCTCTAAATTCCTATTTAGAAAGGCAGTTTTCACATCCATTTGATGCAACTCTAAATCATAATGAGCTACTAATGCCATGATAATTCTGAAAGAATCTTTCTTGGAAACCGGTGAAAATGTTTCCTTATAATCAATGCCATCTTTTTGAGTAAAACCCTTAGCAACAAGTCTGGTCTTGTAACGTTCAAGGTTGTCATGAGAGTCACGCTTAGTCTTAAAGACCCATTTACACCCAACTCTCTTGTAACCTTCAGGCAATTCCACAAGGTCCCAAACGTCATTCTGTTCCATTGATTTAAGCTCATCTTTCATGGCATCTAACCATTTTTCAGCATTATCACTATTCATGACTTGTGAAAATGAAACTGGATCATCATCAATTTCTAAGTCATTTTCTGACTCTTGTAGATATACCACATAATCATTCGGAATAGCTGATCTCCTTTCTCTTTGGGATCTTCTTAATGCTATTTCTTGTGGTTGTTCTACTATAGGTTCATTATTAACCTCGGGAACATTAATTTGTTGTTCTTCTTGATTATTATACGGTTCAATAACTTGAGGAACAATAACTTGAGTAGTAGGAACACAAGGCAAAGGAACTTGTATTCTAACTTCATTAATCTCCACATTCCGTGAAGCTTCACTCCCACTGGTTTCACCATTTTCAATGAACCTAGCATTTCCAGTTTCAACAATTCTTGTACTATAGCTAGGACAATAAAATCTAAACCCCTTAGACTTTTCTGGATAACCAATGAAAAATCCACTGATTGTTCTTGCATCCAATTTCTTTTCCTGTGGATTATAAATCCTTACTTCACCTGGCAACCCCAAACATGCAGGTGCCTTAAACTAGGTTTCCTTCCGGTCCACAGTTCAAATGGTGTCTTTGAAACTGCCTTACTAGGAACCCTGTTTAACAAATACATGGCAGTTTTTAAGGCATACATCCACAGTGATAAGGGTAAAGATGCATTACTTAACATACTCCTAACCATATCCATTAAGGTTCGGTTACGCCTTTCTGATACACCATTTTGTTGTGGTGTACCTGGCATTGTGTATTGAGCACATATGCTACGCTTTTCTAGGAACTTAACAAATGGACCAGGGTGTTGGCCATTTTCATCATACCTTTCGTAATACTCACCACCTCTATCAGACCTTATGATTTTCACTTTTCTGTCCAATTGCCTTTCAACTTCATTTACATAAATTTCTAAGGCATTCACTGCTTGAGACTTCTCATGCAGTAAATAGACATATCCATAACGTGAAAAATCATCAATAAAGGTGATAAAATATCTTTCTTTACCGAAAGAATTAACATCAAAAGGTCCACATATATCAGTGTGAATTATCTCAAAAAGCTGAGTGCTTCTTGTGGCGCCTTTCTTTGTGTGTTTTGTTTGTTTTCCTTTAATACAATCCAGACAAATATTAAGGTCAGTAAAATCTAAATCTGGAAGGACTTCATTCTTTATAAGTCTTTCCATTCTTTCCTTGGAAATATGACCCAAACGCTTATGCCACAAATAAGCAGAACGTTCATTCACTAAACCACGTTTAGTGTCAACATTATGATGCAAAGTCATAAGTGTTTCAGCATATAGATTATCAAGATTCAATCTATATAAACCATCACTAAGTATACCAGATCCAATCATAAAGGTATACTTATACAAACTGAAACATCCATTATCAAACTTAAAAGAGTATCCAGCAACATCAAGTTTAGACAAAGAAACTAAATTCCTAGAAATATTAGGTACATACAAAGTTTCAAACAAATCTAAATGATGTCCAGTGTCAAGGATCAAACGATAAGTCCCGACAGCTTCCACTGGAACTTTCACTCTATTCCCCATGAAGACGAACTTCTCATTTGGGCTTATGGTTTGGATTGTAAGAAATCCCTGCATCGTATTAGAAATATGAGTCGTACATCCAGAATCAATCCACCAAGTATTATGGGGAACTTCAGTTAAATATGATTCGAAACATACACAAGCATTAAACTCACATTTCTTTTCGAACCAAGCCTTACGTTTGGGGCAATCCTTCTGGAAATGTCCAGATTTCCCACAGAAATGACATTTGTCATTTTTTTCTTTCTTCTGGATCTTAACGGAGGACTCATTTATCTTTAGTGGTCCTTTCCCCTTTCCATGTTTCTTATCAGCATTCTTACCAGCTTCTTGATGGTTCACATAATGGATTGAGTGACTTCCTTGATTCTTAAGTCTTGTTTCCTCTTGAACCAACATACTGTGCAATTCATGCACATTCCATTTATCTTTCATGGTGTTGTAGTTCATTTGGAATGGGCCATAATCAGACGCTAATGAGTTCAAAATGAACTGCACGAGGAAACTCTCATCCACTTCCATTCCCAATGACTTAAGCCTTGCTGCAATATTTATCATTTCAATAACATGCTCATGCATAGTACGAGAACCATTAAACTTCATGGTGGTTAAAGTACTCATTAATGTCCCAGCAAGAGACTTATCAGCAGTTTGAGAGCGTTCTTTCACATTCTTCATAAATTCTTGTGCACTTTCAGTTTTAGGAAGAGCAGACTTAATGTTACTTGCTATGCTCATTCGCATAAACATCAAGCTTAGTCTGTTTGACATTTCCCAAGCCTTATAATGACCCTTCTTTTCATTGCTACTAGCATCAGTAATAGCAGCAGGCTTCTCAACTTGAAGAGCCAAATCAAGATCCATTACACCAAGGTGAAATTGGATTTGTTCACTCCATTCAGAGAAGTTCAGCCCATTAAATATTGGAACAGACGTAGCATGCGAATGTAAAGACATAGGAACAGATACTGTAATTAACACATGTTTGACATTAATGCTTTGAGTCATAAAATAACATACATATCAAAATTCAGACAATAAAACATTAAACATTTAATGCACATCAATGTTCTCCTTTGGGTGATACATCAATGCACAACAAAAATAATAATGCTAATACAATCAACATTATTTAGCAATGAAATATGCACTAACTAGAAATATTTACTATCTTTGGACATATAAATAAAATTAATAGTGCATTCACATAACCAACAATCATGTTCATTAATTATAAGAACAACTAATCAGCCTTTGGGTGATCCATAAATGTCTTATAACAATGAACTTCAATTTACCCATAAACTAACAATCATCATGTCATTTATAGCATCACATTCTATGGGTAATTGAAATAAATCATCATTCATTTGGAATTAAATAAACTTTCAGATTTGACCACTTTGGTGATTAACAAATCCATCATACATTTTAATCCAAAAATATACATCATAACATATACAAATATATACAATTATCCTGTATAGAAGCTTTAAAATTCACATAACTATCAATTTCGAAAATTAAAGTTCACGTACAGGGAGACTTTCATCAAATTGATATTTGAATCTCATTTAAAATTGAAATAATTTTCATGCCTTATTCACGTACAGGGTCATTAAGTTTCAAGTGAAATTTGAAAAGCATATAACAATTGTTGGCATGTTACAATTGACGTGCAGCAGGGAAACATGATGCCGACTCCGATTCCAAATATAAAACATATTCATAAATTGAAATTCCAATTACGTACAGGAACGAGTTACGTAATTCTTTTGAAAGGGAGAAAATTTGGAATAAAACTCATCATGATAAATTGGGAGAATATCATTCTCGTTATATAATGCAGCGGAAACATTAAAAACCCATTAACAGTTTATGGATGTATAGGGAACTTGATCCCGATTCCAAGAAAAACAGGGCATTTTCATTCCAATTCACATATAATTGCCATATATTTGAGAACTCGTATAGGGAACACATAATTAGCATCAAACATAAATCTAATAATCACAGTGCAGCAGAATAACAATCATCATCAATGGAGAATCACAAATTTCATAACCCTTGCTCTGATACCACATGTAAATCATAGTTCTCTAGGGTTCAATAATAGAAAACTATCATGCATATCATAAGGATCTTAAAATCTATGATTCTCACATAAATATAAATGTTAGTAGCACTTACTTTGATCCATAATCAAATTGCAAGATGAATCCTCCTTTGCCCAAAACATTATTTCACATGAGTCACACATAATAATAAATTATTATTTTCTAACATCATTGATTGTGAAATAGTTTTGAGGAAGGATAGGCTTCAAAGCACTCAAATTGAGATGGTAGAAGCTATAGGCCAGAAATGGAGTTCTGACAATGATTGATATAGGGTATGACTACTTTCTACTCAAGTTTACGAGTATGGAAGGCTATGTCTTTCCTTTAACAGAGAGGCCATTGTTGGTCTTTGACCATTACCTCACGACTCAGGAATGGAGCCCAAAATTTGATCCATTTATGGCGATGGAGAAATCATGGCAGTGTGGATGCACTTCCCTGGGATTCTAATTGAGTACTGCGATGAATATGTACTCAATTATGTTGGGAAGAAGATCAGGAAGATAATGAGAGTAGACTACACCACACTATTGCAATCGAGAGGAAAATATGCCAGAATGTGTGTAGAGGTGAATATAGAACACAGTGGATCAGAGATGGGGACAGGAACACAAGGTACTACCATATGAAGACCATTATAAGACGGAAGAGGGGTAAGTTACTGATGTTGATGAGGGAAGATGGGCAATGAGAATAGGATCAAGAGGAGTTGAAGAAAATTGCTTCTAGTTTTTATAAGGAGTTGTTGAAGGAGGAAATGGAGGAAAATGGGATGAGGACAACTGATTTAACTTTTCCAAGGATAGAAGAGGAGACAATAGTGGATATGGGCAGGAGTGTAACCTTGGAAGAGGTGGAAAGAGCCATAAGTCCATGGGACCGTTGAAAGCACTTGGACTAGATGGCTTCCCTGCTATGTTTTATCAAAAAGACTGAAACTGGTAGGAGGGAGCGTGGTAGATTTTGTAAAACGAGCTATAGAGCAAGGAGAGAAGATTAAAGAGGTAAATCAAACACTCTTGGTGCTTATGCCGAAAGTAAATATGCCTGAATTCATCAACCAGTTCAGGCCTATATCTTTATGTAATGTAATATGTTGTATAAAGTGATAGCTAAGGTGATTGTGAACAGTCTAAAATCAGTCCTGCCAAGGGGTAATTTCACCATATCAGTCCAGTTTTGTACCCTCAAGGAACATACATGAAAATATAATAGTAGAACTAGAGATATTGCATTTGATGAGTAAAATGAGAGGAAAAATGGGTTTTTTTGCAATAAAGGTAGACCTAAAAAAAGCCTATGATAAGCAGAGCTGGAAGTTTATCAAACATACTTTAGAGGCAATGGGAATAGTGGGGAGTTTAATGGAAGTGATAATGAAGTGCATCAGCTTAGTGTCTATTGTGGTGCTGTGGAATGAGGAAATTACTTATGACTTTGCTCCTACTAGAGTAATTTGGCAAGGGGACCCGA
The DNA here is from genome assembly GCA_029884595.1 of Ormosia semicastrata. Lineage (NCBI taxonomy): Eukaryota > Viridiplantae > Streptophyta > Magnoliopsida > Fabales > Fabaceae > Ormosia > Ormosia semicastrata. Next base: position 4,876,956 of record JAQQTO010000046.1, on the reverse strand, counting down.
TGTCCCCTTATAGCTTTGTTCTATGCCTAGACAAGCTTTCCAATGAGGCATATGATAGAAAATGGACCGCACTGCTTGTAGGAAGAAGTGGTCCTCTTGTTTCCCATTTTATGCTTGTTGATGATCTTTTGTTGTTTGGGGCGGCTTCTATTGGGAGATACAATGCACCCTGAGATGTTACATTTTTGCTAAATGTGGAGTCAAAAAGTGAGTAGAAGCAAGATAAGCATTTATTTTGGTAGAAGTGTGAAAAGAGAAGTGAGGGACCAAATAGTGCAAGCATCAAGCTTCTCTGAAGTAAGAAGCTTGGGGAAATACCTTGGAGTTCCTTTCTTACATGGGGGTACGGGGGAACAAATTCTAATTCATAGTGAAGAGTGTGTGAAGAAGACTAGCAGGAAGGAAAGCAAGTCAACTATCTCGAGCAGGGAGAACAATGCTCACAAAGTCAGTATTGAGTGCAATACCCTTGTATAAGATGGTGACTGTGAAGATACCAAAACGGGAAATAAATGAAGTAGAGATATTACAAAGGAATTTTATATGGGGCAGGAGGAGGGAAAGATGAAGTGTCATATAGTAAAATGGAGTAACATCTGCAGACCAAAGGAAGAAGGAGGATTAGCGGTAAGAAGACTGGAAACTATGAATGATGCTTGCTTAATGAAGTTAGGATGGAAAATAAATAGTAGGGAAGAGGGTTTGTGGATTGAGGTATTGTGAGGGAAATATGGTAGAGGTGTGGATGATTAACTCAGTGAACGTGAAGTCAGATGATTCGAGAGTTTGGAAAGATATAGTAAATACATGAGGAAAGATGAATCTGTGTGTGCAATGGGAAGTGGGGAATTTCTAACGAATAACAGCTTGTAAGAAGCATTCTACTAGTTGAATTCATAAGCAATATCAATGTGGAGATAAAGGATTGGAAGGGTACACATCTTGCTAGAGGCAGGAGCGTGGAAATGGGATGTTTTGAAAGAAATGCTCCTTGTAGAGATAATGAACAAATTTTATGTGATAATGCCGCCTAAGAGCAGCTTAGGGAGAATAGGATGGTATGGGCTGGTGAGAAGGATGGAAGCTTCATAGTGAGGAGCGCTTATGAGTTAATTCAATGAAATGAGGAAAATAGAGAGTTGAACATTTGGAAGAAGATTTGGAGGATAAGGAGGCCTGAAAGAATAAGGTATTTTGTATGGTTGGTTGTGCATTGAGAGGTTGAATACTAGACTAAAGGTGAGCAGATGGAGTATCGGGTAGACCAAACTGTCACTGCTGTGTCAATACCCCTGAAACTATCATTCACGTGCTGAGATATTGTCTATTAGCAGCAGAAGTATGGAATTAGCTAGTGCAATAAATCTACAGAGCAGAATTTTATAGGGGAAGCTGCAAGATTGGGTAAGATTAAACCTTAGTACCCTTATAGGAAAGAAATGCGTGGAGGAATGGTTAGAAATTTGGGCTACAAAGATTTAATTGATATAGGAATGGAGAAATAAAACTCTATTTGATGCTAAGTTTGTAAGACCAACTAACCCGTGTGGGATGATTATGCAATGAATTCAGGGGGCAGAGTACAGAAGGAAAGCCTCAACAGTGGATCATGATGACATTAAGAGGGGAGGGAGAAAGGGAGATCCAATGGATATCATTGGAGGATGGATGGCTGAAAGTGAATACTGATGGGGTTAGCCAGAGGACTGGTGAACTAGTAGAGAATGGTGGGGTCATACGAGATAATTTGGGTCAACGAGTTGGGGGATTTACTTAAAATTTGAGAAGCTTGCCTTCATTGCAGAACTTTAGAGGGAATATGACGGTTTATAGTTGGCTAAGACTATGGGGGCAAGGAAAATCTACCTAAAGATGGATTTGCGGGTGGTGGTGCATATACTTATAGGTGGGAAAGAAGGAAACTTAGCAGGGAGAAGCACTATCAGAGAATTGTAGCAATTGATCAGAGAAGATTATCATGTAAGAGTGAGTTATACGCTAAGAGAAAGGAACAAATGTGCTGTTACACTTGCCAAGCTGAGTTTAGAGTATGATTCAGGCCTCGGAGTATAAATAGATCTTAATGTAGAAGTAAGAAGTGCAATGTTGAGTGACGCAATGAAGGTTGCTACCCCTAAAGAATGTATAATGTAGTTACTGATATTTTTGGATTGGGCTTGGATTTTAACTAAGAAAAAAAAAGAAAAAAATTGTAAGGAAAAAAAAATTATAACATAGTGTCATTTTTCCTCCGTAGGACAAAAAATGAATAGTAGGGTTTTTTTTTTTGGAATGAATAGCAGGTTTTAGTCACTATGGCTTTTTTACGAAATTGTCATTAGTGATAAAATTATTTATCAAATTATCATATTTTTAAAATTATATACCAAATTATCACACTTTTTATCTATGTGAATTATTTTATTATTTACAATTACATTAACGCGTATATTATAATTACGTGAAAAACGCTAATAGAGATAACACTATCCATGTAATAGCGTCAGAACTGTTGGCGTTTTTCACGTAATTACCCTTTATGTGTTGGCATTTTTTAGTAATAACGTCATACATGTTGGCGTTACTAGTGAATAACGTAATATCACCCGTGAAACTCTCATTTCCTTCTCTTCCAAAGGACGCTAATGATATTTATGAGCAGTACTGTGCACGGGTATATATACTTGGATTGATTGAGTATTTGTTATTTCACGATCATTCTAATAAATATGTACACATGATGTTTATTCCCCAGTTGAAAGACTTTACCATTGTTGAAACATACAGTCGAAGATTTGCAATCTTAACGTACTTGTATAGGGAGCTTTGCAAAGCCACAAACAACGTCCACGAGATTGGAGGTGCTTGCATCTTGTTATAGTATTTTAGTAAGTTTTCTATACAATATTGCAGCAGCTACGTAATAGCGCTAATGAGTTAAGCGTCTGTACACATAATAACGCCAACATGTATGGCGTAATTACGTGGAAAACAACAATACTATTGCGTGGATAGCGTCATCTTTGTATATATGTCCGTACACACAATAATGCTAATATGTATGACTTAATTACGTGGAAAACGTCAATACTATTACGTGAATAGTGTCATTTCTGTATATATATCTGTACACACAATAACGTTAACATGTATGGCATAATTACGTGAAAAATGCTAACGCTATTATGTGGATAGCGACATTTATGTATATATGTTTATACACATTATTGCACGTAAATATCATTATCATTTTTTGGAAAAGAAGGAAATGAGAGTTTCACATATGATGTAACGTTATTCACTGATAATGTCAACATGTGTGATATTATTACCAGAAAATGCCAATACGTAAAAATATAATTATGTAAAAAATACCAATACATATGATATAATTATAAATAATAAAATATTTCATGTAGATATAACATATGATAATTTGATATATAATTTTAAAAGTAAACAATTTGATAAATAATTTTGAAATTAATCAGAGTTTCTAGGGTACTTAAGTGTGGTGCATGGTCATTGCCACTTCTAATACGCCGCCAATAACTCGACTCGGGAAGGCCTTCCACACTTTCGAAAGTCACCGGAGTCCGGAGGAGACGAAGCGTGCACCAGGGGGTTGCTGCCACCCTGGTTTAAGCCCTGAAGTGGAAGATTGAGTTGAAGCCGAGTACCGTAATATTAACGAACAAACCCATCCATGGCCTTCATCAAATCAAGGGTACGCATGCACCACTCTCTCTCGCCCCTCTTACCACGCACTTTCAAACTATATTCTTCTTCTTCTTCAGCTTTAGTTTCAGAAGCTCATTTTGACACTAATGAGACTACCGAAACTATCCAATACACTAATCTATCTCCCGAAGAAACCCATGTAGCTGACAAATTTCACGCCGTGATTAAAGAACACTACCGCAAAAACCCTAACCCTAACGCCACTCCACCCACACCCAATCTCACCATACCCGATCTCTCCATCGATTTTTCTAAAATCGCCGCCACTCACGCAGTTTCCCCCTCCATCGCCCGCCGGGTAATCGAGAAGTGTGGTGGGATCCGCCACGGCATCCCCTTCCTCCAATCCCTGGCGTTTTTCAACTGGGCTACCGCGCTCGAGGGCTTCCCCTCCTCCACCGAGCCCTATAATGAGATGGTTGACCTTGCGGGAAAGTTGAGGCAATTCGATTTAGCGTGGCATTTGATCGATTTGATGAAAGCTCGTGGTGTTGAAATAACCATTGACACGTTCTCTGTTCTCGTCCGGCGGTACGTGAGAGCTGGATTGGCGGCGGAGGCAGTGCACGCCTTTAATCGTATGGAGGATTATGGTTGCACGCCTGATAAGGTTGCATTTTCAATTGTGATTAGTAGCCTATGCAGGAAGAGAAGGGCAAGTGAAGCTCAATCCTTTTTTGACAGTCTCAAGCAAAGGTTTGAGCCCGATGTCATAGTGTACACTAGCTTAGTTCACGGGTGGTGCCGGGCTGGTAATATATCAAAGGCTGAGGAGGTATTTAGGGATATGAAGATGGCTGGAATCAAGCCTAATGTTTATACTTACAGCATTGTGATTGACTCGCTGTGTCGGTGTGGTCAGATTACTCGTGCACATGATGTTTTCTCAGAGATGATAGATGCAGGTTGTGATCCTAATGCAGTTACTTTTAATAGTCTGATGCGGGTTCATGTGAAGGCTGGCCGGACCGAAAAGGTCTTGCAAGTTTACAATCAGATGAAGAGACTCGGTTGCCCTGCTGATACAATTAGCTATAATTTCCTAATAGAGAGTCATTGTAGAGATGGGAATCTTGAAGAAGCTGTGAAAGTTCTCAATTTAATGGTTAAGAAAGGGGTTGCTCCTAATGCGTCCACTTTCAATTCAATTTTTGGATGCATAGCTAAGTTACATGATGTAAATGGCGCTCATCGAATGTATGCCAAAATGAAGGAACTGAAGTGCCAGCCTAATACATTGACTTATAATATATTGATGAGAATGTTTGTTGACTCAAAATCTACTGATATGGTTCTGAAAATGAAGAAGGAAATGGATGAGAATCAAGTTGAACCTAATGTGAATACTTACCGAGTTTTGATTACAATGTATTGTGAAATGGGGCACTGGAACAATGCCTACAAGTTAATGAAGGAGATGGTTGAAGAAAAATGCCTAAAACCAAATCTATCAGTTTATGAAATGGTTCTAGAGAAGCTGAGGAAGGCAGGACAGCTAAAAAAGCATGAGGAGTTGGTGGATAAGATGGTTGCCAGGGGATTTGTCTCTCGCCCTTTGTAGAAGTAGCTTCATCCTTCAGATCTATGTGCTGCATAAGAGAACTTCCAAATGTGACTATAAAATGCTGTTATTATTTACTAATTGCTGTAAGTGACACAAAATGAGGGTTTTTTTATTATGAAAATATCGCATGCCTTATTCTTTTTTATTTAGAGCCTCAAATTGTTATGGATGTCCTAGTGTGACTGTGGAATGTTGGTTTAGCTGGTTAAGGTCTTGGATGAAGTTCTTTTCTTAATTTGATTAACATGATGGCCATGATTTATAATTTGATTTATGGCTGGAATTTTAGGTGTTCTTGAAAGAAATGGTTCGAATGTTGTTTGAACTTTGAAGCACTACATTGAGCCTGTAATTAATGAGTGGTGTTCTTGTTACTGGGTAGGGTATTCGACTGAGCACTTGTTCTCTAAGTGCAAGTTTGCCAAACTTATTAGGTGTTAAGTCAATTTGGGGCATCCATAACTGCGACTATTAAAGGTGTAAATTTTTGTTTCCTCACTCATTATCTCTACTACCTCTGCAATTTATTTTTCTGAACTGTTAAATTTTACCTTAGAAGCTATTTGAAAATTGGACTCAAAGAATTCAATGTATGGTATATGCACATTAGCAGCATGTCCCTGTTGATCATGGAGTTACTAACAAGTTTTGGTTTATTCGAATGAGACTGAGATGCTTCTACACGTAGGAGGAGGTAATGCTATTAGTGTGATGTGAACCAGTCTCCCAACCTTTGCCCCAATTTTAGTGCTGCCCATCTTATGGATAATGGGCAAATGATACGGATGAAGATGGTGTTCTTACCGGGTTGATACACTCATTTCTAATTCTATGGCAGCAAACTGCAAAAGTGCCTTGAAGCTAAGCAAGCTGCGATGTCTTAGTTGCTTGTAAGACTCGACTTGGCTGTTTATCCGGTTCATATTAGAAATCTTATCTCGTCTTCCTTGGTTTGTCAAGAAAATGTTTCATGATTCTAGTATATTTGATGACGGCTAAGTTCTCTGTTTTTGCCGGTATACTGCTTCTGTAATTTTTCTTTTTCTTTTTTCGTGTTTTTTATATATTTCTTATTCTGATAATTTGGATTTATCCATTAGTATGGAACCTGTCAAATTAATAATATTAAGTTGCCATTTTATCAAACAAATTTACATTTTAAAAGAGCAATTTTACCATTAGAGCATGTGAGTTTACCAAAACCATGTAGATCACACATTGGATAAGGAATTCTGTGTGGCAATGCATTATGCATTGCCTGATCATTGTTTTGTGATTTTATGACTTGTGTCCTTTCACTTTGTCTGAAGTCTTTTTCTTGTTTCTTTGAACTTTTCAGCGGATTTTGGGTTTGGGTTTAAGCAGTTGAGAGGTTTTGGTTTGTTTAGGAAGAGGGAACCACATCTATTTATCTATTTATAATATATAAAAACAGACTTGCGAGCTTTAAGATTAACATGTCAGCATATTTGGGAGCTGTACGGTTGACATGTGCTTGTCTGCAATTCTCATTTCATGCTTCATTAGTTCATTAGTTGTTTCAAGTTTTCTGTCTTAGCCACATCATCAAATTTTTAACCATCCGACCCTCTCATTGAGTGTCTTTTAAAGTTCTGATCTCCCATTCTCAATGTCTTCTCAATTTTCTCTTTCATAATCTTTCAATTGAACGTTTATAGCCATTTATTGTCTTAATTATTCTTTTAATAACTGTCGATAATATTCTTTTCTACCATCTTCTCTAATTCAGAGACCTCTACCTTTCCATTAGTCATTAGAAGCTTTTTGACATCACCATAAACCTGAAAATATCCAGCCCTCAAGACTTCCACCCCACAAAGATCCACCACCATCTTATGAACAGATTTCATATACAATTCTCTTATCTGGGTTTCTTTATGTGCCCTCAACGACTTCTTCAAATGAGCCATCCTCTTTATTTTTGTTTCCCTTGGAAAGGAAGAGCAGTGGATTTTCAAAGAGTTGCATTTGTGTATAGAGCCGTGAGACAAGGTGTGGCAAAAAGTGGTGCACTTCATCATCAATATTTATGAAGTTTTCCATTAATTATTTACTACAATATCAGCTTCTCAATTAACATGGGCAATTTTTGTCAAACATTTTATCATATTTCCTTTGTAGCATTTCAGACGCCACCAACGTGGAAGGTGGCAAGCTAGAGTTGCAAAAAATAAGGACTTGCATCATTTTGTAGGTACTGTGCAGTTGGACTAAATTCCAAATTCATCCCAACAGAGTGCATCGAAACATGTGGTGGATAACGGGCAAGGTTGGAGGCCAAAACTATTCCAAGAAGACTGATCATATGTGTGTCGATGTTTATGTTTATAGGCAGGTATATCATCAATATTTCATATTCTTTTTATGTCACTTTCCAGTTTACGTGCTTTCCATTAAAAGCTACTCTGTTGATTTTTCTGTTCTGCATATGATTTCTCCCTTTAATTATTTGGTTTTGCGATATGTCTTTGCAACAAGGCTATGCTTGATGTCACAAAATCACAAGTATCACCAATTCTGAGCTCATAAAAAATCCAAAGTGCAGCAGGTTGAAATAGTGAATGAAATTGGTGTTTTGCAAACGGCAGTTGAAAATAAAAGGATGTTAGACTTGGACTCTGTGAAAAGTGTCACTTTGGAGCTTGATGATGCTAAGGAATCACGGTAGAAAATAGCAGATGAGGAAAGCTCATTAAAAAGCTTGGTTGGAGCTTTTAAGGTGAAAGTAGGACTAGAGAATGTAATCGGAAAACGTTCTGAATTGAAGGAGAAATAATTTGAAACTAAATCCATTGTTGGGAGTCGGCATTCAAGCTCTGAACAAGTCTAAGCTTCAAGCTTGCTTGGCAGAAGAATCTAGAGATAGAGGTGCATGTGAGGAGATGATCTTGACGCTGAACCAGCTGTCACCTGAAAGTGAAAATGCATGGCACGAAGCAAAAGATATGAAGAACAAGGCAGTAGCAGAATTGAAAAAGGAGTATTTTTGGTCTTTGACTAATTGCATATGCAATTTTAGGTCAAGATGATATTTAAGTAAAACTTTTCTTAAATTTTGTCAAAATTCAAACTTCTAACATTCCAAATAATGTTCGTCTCGGATCGTAGTCTACGAATTAAAAAAGGAATATAAAGTTGTTGGACTTGTATTAGAAGACTAAGTTACATATTAGTGTCATATATCTATAAATCAGCATGATAAAGTTGCTTTAAGTTATAAGAGAAAAATTGTTCGTTTATTATATATAATTTTGTTTTTCTTTTTACAATATAGAAGTTAATTATATATCTTAGTGCAACAACTTTAACATATCATTTATATTCGGAATGCACTTATAATTAGTCATTTCATTCTCTTACAATATAATGTATACAAGTCAAGAGTGTTCTCTATTCAAATAAATTCTGAAAACAATTTTAATTATTCACCCGCGCATTTGCGCCGTTTTTCGTCTAGTTTGCCATCAAAACGAATCAAAAGCGCAAAACTTAATTCACCAACCAGGTGGCAGTCAAATGATATTATTTTACAGAGTTACTTCTCACTGATTCGTTATTCATACTGTTTAGTGAAAACTGAAAATTTTCACGAACACCTGGAAATCCATTATTCACACGTGGAGTAAGAATGTTCAAAATTCACCTTATATGATATTATTGATATGTTGATTTACGAGGATATGCACGTGCTCAAAATTTACAATATTAAGAATGAAACTGATAGCGTAAAGCAAGTACGCGCTGCGCCCACAAGGAAATTTGGTACTCACTTTAATTTGGATATCTTAATAAAATATGTGGTCTACACTAATAAGTCAGGAAGCTCCTTAAGACACCCTTACAGCATAATATTTGGATATTTTAAAGTAATTTATAAGTAATTAAGCATCTATTAATTATTGATTGATTGATAAACTTATCGATCAATAATTGATAGATACTTACTTATTCATAAATTACTTTAGAGGATCTTCCTCCTGTAACATTATTTCAATAAATAAGAATGTTAGTAATAATTTTTTTAGATATTTTTTTAATTTTTATTTTATTATTATTCTATTTTATATATTTAAAAAATTATTAAAAGATGAATGATAATAATATTTACTTTTGAATTAATAATAAAATAATTATAAAAAAATGTAAAAAAGAATGTGTTATTAACATTTTTTTTCAAGTAAAAAAAAAAGACAGCATCATTCTTTTCCTTTAAAAAAAAAAAACAGCATCATTCCTAATTTCCGACTATAAGAGACTAAGCTACAATATTGGACGTGAAAATTGCAAACTACGTTGAATTCATTCTGAACACTGAACCTGTTTTCTTGATTCATATTTCTGGTTTTAAAGCTCTTATTTAACTTGGTTGAATGATGAATGGATAGGCAACGAATGTTTACGAGTGAGAATTCTCTCATGAGATCATCTTATTAGAGAGAGATATATATAAATTTTGTTATAGAATAATTCATTATGTTAGATTATAAGATTTATTAATTTTATTTCAACCAAATTAGATCTTTTTTTATTCAACTGAATCCTTTCCATTTATTTCGCTAATTAGAGGACTTTATGTAGATGAAAGCACTGGTGACCCACATGAAGGTAAGCCTTGCCTCTGCGTGTCACCACTCACCGTGTCGGTGTTCATTCAGTCAAGCATTCCATTCACGCAAGCTGAATAAGAGAGCTATTGTGATTTTTATGTAATGAACCATATGATCAGATGTTTTTTTATTAATAGAATAGAATAGGTATAGATAAGGATGAAGCAGAAAGAAAAGAAAAAGAATAGAATATATTTTTTATTTTTTTTATTTGAAAGTTCCATTAACGAAATGAAATGGAACGAAACAGAAATTCATTAGTCATGTATTTTCTCCATTTTACTTCAATTTTGAAGGGAACAAAAGTTGGACATTTAAGAGAAAAAGAGAAAAAATTGTTTCTCATGTGTTCCGTTCCATTCTCATGTATTTTAAAATTCTCAAACAATAAAAATTATTTCTGTTCTCCTTATTTTCTTTTCGTTCCTTTCATTATCTATCATCCAAACATAATAGAAAAGTTCTATAACTGTAATATATGTAATTAATTTATTCACAATTAAAAATTAGATTTTGTTCCTATTATTCTTTCTCCATTCAAAGGGTTTAAACTTTCAACTATTTTGCTCCCAAATATTTAAATATATTAATAAACAGCAAGATATCCACCAGTATTAAATTACGTTACCAGGCAAGAATTGGTGATATTGATAATAGAATTTAAGCAGTTTAAATGAGGCTTTTAAGTTGACACCTCTTAAACGTTATTAAAAAAAAATTTACATTTCCATAAAGAGAGTTGCTATGCTATTCTTATTGGTACAGTATTCAAAATTAATCATTAAGTATTTATTGACTGTTAATTTTATTGCAAAATTTTAGAATATTAAATATAAGAAAGAGTCAATAAATCTTAAATGCAAAAGTTTTTAGAATAATAAATATAACAAAGAGTCAATAAATCTTAAATACTAGTACTAACCGAAAAAAGATGTGTACCAAAATAGTGCATGTTTGCAAATTGTAAGCAACTCTCTTGTATTATTAGGAAAAAGAGGTATAACAAAATTACAAGGTTTGATGCTGTTGACAAACTAATTTTCAAGTGGACTTTATTATTATTGGTTCATTATAATTAAGATATTTATTTCATGTGTATTTTTAAAAGTTTCATTATAATAAAACTATACTTTATATATTAAAAAATAAAATAATTTCTTAATATTTATTATAATTAGTGTTTTGTACTCATACAATACATAGAATAAATTAAAAAATATATTATAATAAAAAATAAAAAAATATTTAAACTAGAGATATGACATCTCAAATAGTTTAGATGAATTTGATTAAGTTATAATTAGTGGAATCAATAGTGAAATTCACTCAAAATTAATTTTTTGTTTTCGTTAACCGACCATTCTAGTGATATGATAATCAAATTATATAGCTATACTCAATAAATATTTCTTTTATATGACATCACAATAAATAATTAGTTTATATAATTTTAGATAATTTTAATTTTTTATTTTATAGTTTTTTAATATTATTTTTTATGTGTTTATTTATTTGGATGTTTTATCAACTTATTATTAAGATTATACCAAAAAAACTTACTATATTTTCTTAGTTAAAAAACACTTAATAAATTATTAGTTTCTTCATAATAAATTACATTAAATTAATTTTATTATATTTTCATACAAAATTTTCACTCATGTATGATGTATATATTGAAGTTTTGTAAATAATATAAAATAATTATATATGAATAAATGTAGTAATTTAAAAAGTATAATTAATTAATTTAAGGTGACAAAGACATATATATATAGTAGAGATGATATTAGATACCTACGAAAATTTTGAGATTTTAAGATCAATCACTAATAAAAATAATTAATAACATGGTCAATTAAAAATAGGTGAGAATTTTTTGAATTTTTTAATATGAATTAATATGTAAAGGTTTATATGTCAATGTAATTAATATGTGATTATAAATTTCTATATTTATATACATGAGTAATAAATTTAATTTAAACTTGACGACACATGTGTACCTTCCTGTTAAATTATAATATGGGATGCCACATGTCAATTATTAGAATCATGTATTTGTAACATGACAGATTTGTAAACATGATATTCTATGTCAAAGTGACACATTTCAGAATATAAAGACATTTATCTTCTTTTTATATGATGATGATGATGATGATGATGATGATATAATAATAATGATTATTATTATTATTATTATTATTATTATTATTATTATTATATGAATATGAAGGAATTATGATTATGATTATTATTATGATTATTTGATTATATAATTATATTATATGATTATATGATTTAGATGTTTTATTAACTTATTATTAAGAGTATATCAAAAAAATTTACTATATTTTCTTAGTTAAAAAATACTTAATAAATTCATAAATTTCTCATAATAAATTACATTTAACTAATTTTTTTATATTTTCACATAAAATCTTCTCTATTATGTGATATATATATTGAAGTTTTATAAATAATATAGAATAGTTATATATGAATAAATATAGTAATTTAAAATATAGTTAATTTATGTGACAAAGACATATAAAACATAGGTGGTATCGATACTTATGAAATTTTTGGGATTTTAAGATTAATCATTAATAAAAATAATTAACAACATGCTCAACTAAAGATAGGTAAACTTTTTTTGAATTTTTTAAAATATGAATTAATATGTAAAGGTATATATGTTAAGGTAATTAATAAGTGATTATAAATTTTTATATTTGTATGTATGAGTAATAAATTTAATTCAGACTTGACGACACATATGCGCATTCTTTTTAAATTACAACATGAGATGTCACATATGAGTTATTAAGATCATGTATTTATCAAATGACATATTTTTAAACATGTTATTTCATGTTAGAATGACACATGTCAAAATATAATGTATGTACCTTCTCTTTATATATTTTTATTATATGATGATTATATTATATAGTTACATGATTTAGATATTTTATCAACTTATTATTAAGAGTATACCAAAAAAATTTACTATATTTTCTTAGTTTAAAAAACACTTACTAAATTCTTATTTTGTTCATATAAATTACAATTATTTAATTTTACTATATTTTCATGTAAATTTTTTCACTCTTGTGTGATGTATTGTATTGAAGTTTTGTAAATAATATAAAATAATTATATATGAATAAATATAATAATTTAAAAATATAATTAATTTAGGTGATAATACATATATAATAGAGATGATATCAAATACTTACAAAAATTTTGAGATTTTAAGACCAATCACTAATAAAAACAATTAATAATGTAATTAACTAAATATAGGTAAATTTTTTTTGATGTTTTTAATATGAATTAATATGCAAAGAAATATATGTTAAGATAATTAATATGTGATTATAAATTTATATATTTGTAAGCATGACCAATAAATTTAATTTAGCCACGACAACATGTGTACATTCCTTTTAAATTACAACAAAGAATGTCATATATTAGTTATTAAGATCATATATTTGTCATACGACAGATTTTTAAACACGTTATTCCATATTAAAATAACACATGTCAGAATATGAAGACATGTATATTCTCTTTATATATTATTTGATGATTGAATTTTTTAATATGAATTAATATACAAAGATATATATTGTTAAAGTAATTAATATGTGATTATAAATTTTTATATTTATATACATCGATAATAAATTTAATTTAGACTTGACGACATGTATACTTTCTTTTTTTAAATTATAATATGAGATGTCACATATCGGTTATTGGAATCATATATTTGTCACATGTCAGATTTTTAAACATATTGTTATATGTCAAAATATGAAAGAATATACATTCTTTTTATATAATTATATGAATAAATTATGTTTATGATTATGATTATGATTATGATAATTATTAGTATTATATGATTATATGATGATTATATAATTGTATTATAAGATAATATGATTTGGATGTTTTATCAACTTATAATATAATTAATATGTCAAGGCAATTAATATGTGTTTATAACTATTAATAACGTGGTCAATTAAAGATAGGTGACAATTTTTTGAATATAAATTAATATGTAAATGTATATATGTCAATATAATTAATACGCGACTATATAAATTTTTATATTTATATGTGTGATCAATAAATTTAATTTAAATTTAATAACACATATGTACATTCTTTTTAAATTATAACATAAGGTATCATATGTTAATTATTAGAATCATATATTTACAATATAATAAATTTCTAAACATATTATTTTATATCAATTTGAAACATATTAAAGCATAAAAATATATACATTTTCTTCATATATTATATGATATTATTTTAAATTATTAAAATAAATTTTCAACGCGTGTCTAGTGTCATCGACCCGTAATTTAAAATCTGACTTCACACATCTTTTAAAATCCACGTTTATGTAGTGGCTCTAGTTGTCTTATTTTACTAAAACATTTTGTTCGTCCTTGTCTTAATTTAATTAAGAAACCACGTGTCATGTTCAGTGATTAGATCAAAACTTAACAAGTCAGAAGTAGACGAAACCAAGTGTACAAACGGCAACATGATTAAAAGGTTATTCCGGAAATTAGAATAAATTTATGAAATTCTTAAATAATACTACGTAGTGATAATAAAATCGTGGCAAGCTGTTTCATATTTGTAATTAATTATAGTTATGTTACTTGTGTTTATTGGACGAAGCGAAGAGCTTTTTTTGGCCAAGTCACACCGTTTTTATTTGACCAAACCCTTTCTCTGTTTGCCACCTTTCTTGACAAAATCAAAGACATATTAATTAATTTATCATAACCCTTTCTTAAGATGTTGTAGTTTCATCCTTTAACCTTCTTCAAGAATTCAAGATATATAAAGATAGTCCAGCCGTTCAGAGCATACAGAATATCAAAATCCAACCCTTTTGCTAGCTTCTTTCTACCGATCTCTTCAACTCGTGTCATGGAGAAACAGCATAAGCTGAAGAGCAAGATCATGAAGATACTACCAAAAGCAGCTGCAGCAGTCACTCTGACATTTCAAAACCGTCCATTCAGCCCAGGTAGGGATCACAAATCAAGACCAGAGAACGCAAGGTTTAGGCCTCATGGCGGCAAGGGATTCTCCGGCCCCATTGTATCTATGATTCCGGATGAAGCTAGAAGAAAGCCCAGAGATGGCGGCAATGGCATTGATTATCAAGAACCCACTTCGCCAAAAATCTCGTGCATGGGACAGATCAAGCACAAGAAGAAACAGATCAAGAAAGCCAAGGCCATGATGTCGCTGCCGAAAGAGGCCAGGAACGTTGGTAACAATGCATCTTCCACTTCCAGAGACATAGAGATAGAGGTAATGAAGCATGTGTCCACGTTTCAAAGGATGTTATTCCATGGGGCAAAGTCTAAATCTGTAGGGAGGAAATCTGATGCTTCTGCGCCTCAAGATAACAAGGATGCTCTTGCAGACAGAGCACAGCATGTGAATCAGATGAAGCGATATGCAAGTGGACGTGACACTTTTGCTAATTTTGATTGGAAGGCTCAGGTGGCGCCAGAGGAAATAGATTGCTATCTTGATGAAAACAGAGTGGAGAGTGATGGTGAAGAAGAGGAGGAGGAGGTCATAATCCCTTTCTCTGCACCTATTTTGGTTGGTGATCATGGAGGTGTCCTTAATTTGAAGCCACGGAAAGAAATTAATCTATGGAAGAGAAGAACCATGGCACAACCAAGGCCTCTTCAATTCAATATCCGGTGATTGGAGCAAACTGATTCTTTGCTCATTAAAATGAAGATTTGTTCTTTTGATTTTTTTTAATGGTTTATTTGTTTTCCATTATTGGATCATTTTGCTGTGCAGAACTGCAATAGATTAGGTACAAACAAATGTAATTGGCAACATGGCGTGATAGGCATGTATTTTATATGTATAGAATATATATGGTATTAAAATTTCGATTATATGTATCCAAGTCCGCCCAAAAATTAAGATATATGTCACTCGGGAAATTTAAACAAAATTGAATTTTCTTGATCAAGCTTCAAAGATTCAACATGCCATCGATAGTTAAAAATTTGGTTAAATTCGTGTACCAATTTGGAAGTAACGAGGAATTAGTTGGTTGACATGGATAATTTTGACATGTGTAATATATTAGAATAATTTTAATGGTGTCTACTTAAGAATTTATCAGTTTAATATAACCCTTCTTAATACGATTCAAAATCTGTCATAAATACATTAAATTTGTTTTATGTTTCGAATTGTACAAAAATGAAAAATATCAAAACTGTTATTTTGTAGTGGTGTGAAAAAAGAAATGTGGAGATTGAAGATTGAACTCCCACCAGAATTTCATTAACAATTGTTTTTTTTTTTTTTTGACGAGGAATGTCATTAACAATTATAATCATTACTTAACAATGCCTGTTCTAACCTGCTCCTGTGGGTATGGCTTATTCATTTAGTACTCAAGTATTTAAAGTTGCAATTGTTCAAGTTGAGTATTTAAATAAAATTATGAATTTCTTCATGCGGTGAAGATTTAATTTCTTAAATAGATTATTTAATAAACAATTAACTAGACGATCGAGTTATCAGCTCAACTTGCTGGCTTGATGTTGACCTCGAGTCCTTCTCATGCCAGCTGCAGCAATTAATTACAAATTTGTGCAAAGACGCGGAAAGTTGTTGCCAGGTCACTTCAAAATTTGTTGCAAAGTTCAAATTTTCATAAATTCATAATCTTGGTTTGCATTAATTGCATACTGCAACTATCAAGAGCAAGTCCACGCAAGTATCCCTCTTTCGAAGCTAACTAGCTAAGTACAAATAAAGGTAAATATTAAAATGTTATGATCTTAATTTTGATCGGCAGTTCTTTTTTTTGTTTTTTACTCCAAGCATTTAATCATATGTTGCATCATTTAAAAAAACTAATTATGTTATGGTATGAAAATACTAATTATGTTAAAACATTACTCTAGAATAGATATAATTACAAGTTAATTTTAATTATAGCCACTGTTATAATTTTAGACGGTATACAATACACATAGAGTTAGTTTTAAAACGTCAAATCTAAATAAAATACTCGGTGAAGCCATTGGACAAATTCAGAACTAGCGGTTGCACTTTTTTTTTTTTTTGGGTCTGCTCGGTTGCAACTTCTTTCATTTTGTTTTTAAAATTTTTGGTCTGGATCGGTTGCAACTTCAAACGTCCACATAACGCAATACCGTTCTCGACGATGGGCCGATGAGGCTCATAAGACCTTTTTTTTTTTATCTACTCAAAAGTCTTAAGTTATAAGAAGGGCCTGTATTGGGTTAGCCTAATTGATGCAAGATACGTCTTCTGCACACAAAATCACCACATTCGCCTATTTTTATTAAATGAATTCAAATGAGTTCTTTTATTTTATTTAATTTTTTTGAAAAAATGAGTTATTTTATTTAAAAGTGGCTCAATTTCTTGCTTTACTCTTCCTTTCTTGTTAACATGTTGTTACATCAAATAAAGGGCCCATTTGGTATGAAGGATAAGATAAGACCTGATAGTATTAGATATGATAGTATAAGGTCTGATAGTATAAAACCTGATAATATAAGGTCTAATACGTAATGGTTGGAAATATCGGAATGTTTAAAATTATAATGAAAAAGTCATTATAACAATTTATACATCAAAACTCAATCAAGCCTAATCCCACCCCCAAGGCTTGATTAAGTTATCCATCATTTTAATGTATAAGAGAGGTTTGATGGATAAAGCTATACATAAGTATTTGTATAAACAACTTAAGGTATAATGTATTATATTAACTTATCTTCTTATAGCAAACATTCACATATGTCTTTCTTAGCTTTTTTAAAAAAATAAATAAATTATTTTGTTCTTTTTTTTTTAGAAAAAATCGTACTCTATTTGGGTCTAAGTTTTTCTATACATGTATCTTCCTTCTCATTTTAAAAAATCTTCTTTCAATTTATGCTTTCCTATTGATAGTGAAATCTTTTTAAACGTGATTTTGGTGCAATTCCTAATTGCTTAATCAAGCATTTGAGTGAAATGGATAAGACGGGAAAAGGAATGAATTTCAAATTAGGCTAGGTTAAGTATTATATTTTATAATATTCTTTCTATCATATATATTGTCTCAAAAGATGTTGAGATTACATAAAATAGAGTTCGAGGTTAGAGATAACAGCAGAGACAGATTTAAGGGTGGGGAAGCATGGCCTTGCGCAGATGTTCTTTTAAGTACTTATAGTCTAATTTACTAAAAAATAAAAGATCACTTGATACTTGATATTGATTCATGATTGAATTTATATTTATGATTTTAACTCATTTTTCTATTAAGCTTCACTCTCTTATCTTTTTTAATATATATAAAAATTTCATTTTGCTTATAAATTATGATGTAGATGACACATTATTGTTATACATTTAATATCTAATATAAATATTTTTTTATTTTTTTTATTTTATTTATAAAACTTTTTTATATAATGAAAGAAAAATATTCTTTTAAAATAAATTTATCTTTAAAGTTAAAAAGTAAGTGAATTTATCTTGATCTTAATTCAATAAATAATTTTAAAATAAATACATTTTTACTTAATCACTTTAAATACAAATTTACTATAAAAGATTTTTTTTCATATTCAATAATATGATTCATGATATTTGGTTTCTTCACTAAACTTTAATTTTCTAGCCGAGCTTGAAGACACTTTTTTGTTTGCTATTATATGATCAGTCTAATTAATACAAATGAAATGATCAAAAGAGTTCATGTTTTCCCAGAAGGCTTACTTCTATGCCTAATTGGCTATGAAATATGATTTGACCTGGTTTGTTTCTTAGAACTTAAATCAACCTATTAGCATGATAGCATATACATAAATATAATCAATAAGTCACGCGCACCCCTTGGTACCTCAGAATTTCACCAATAAGCTCTCCTCTCCCAGAACCCACATACCTTCCACAAATCTGACCATCTCTGATGAACAGAAACGTAGGCACCTCCACCACCTCCATGTCCTTCAAGAACTGCACGCAGTTGTCATTCTCGTCCCCATTCATTCGGGCAAACACCACCGAATCAGACATTTGCCTCGACAGCTTAATCACCGTCGGATACACCTTCACGCACGGCCCACAATGCTTCAACCCCACATCCAGAACGATGAGCTTGTGGTCAACCTTATGTTCCTCTATCAGTTTCTCCACATCTTCCCTGCTATGCATCTGCACCACAGCAGAATGGTTGTCCCCGTAATATAACACATCCCCAACAAGCTGATCAGGGCCAATACCTTCCTCTTCATGGATTTTCTCCATGCTCTTGTAGAAGCTGAAATGAGGGACCTTTTCCACTTTCTCTCTCTTGCAAAGTTCTCTGGTCTTTTCTGATTCATCACCCATTACCAGAATGAAATTAACGTCGCTGCACGTCCTGCTCAGATCCACCATGAAAGGGTATATTTTGCTGCTTTGATAACTACGGCTGGCAGCGTATTCTACAACTACCAGTTTGTCTTTGGCCAATCGAAGCGCTTCGTCGAACTCTTCAATGCTATGGACTTGCTGAACTCTTTCGTCGCTTTCTACTTTCTTCGTACCAGAGGCGGCAGTGGCTTTCGTTATAAACCGGATCTGTTGAGAAGTTGCAATTCTTATTGGTGGAGAATTATGTGCAGTCAGAAAAGGTACAGAAGAACTATGGGAATGAAGAGGAAGGAGCTTAAGGTGTGAGGAAAGAGAGATAGGGGCATTAAATGTGAAATTGGTGATCGTGGCCATGAAATAGAGAGGGCAATTAGGGAACTGAGAGAAAGGAGAGTTGCTACGAATTAAGAGAGAATTAACGATGGTAGAGCAGCTAGTACTGTAGATGGCTCTCCACGGATAACACAGATTAGGAAAGAGGAAGGGAAGTAAGGAGATGCCAATCACTGATAGAGAGAAATATCATATCCCCTCGTCTAGCTTGTGGTTCATATTGTCTACGCGTCCATAACTCATAAGTCGATTTTTTTCTTAAAAATCCTTCTGGTCTAAACTAGGGATATTGGATACTTTAATGATAATGTAAGAAAATTGGGATTGAATGATTATTCCTAGGGATGTAAATTGGTTTAGATAATCGACTAATTCGATCAATTTAAATTGAACCAATTAAATTAGTTCAGTTTGGTTTAAGCATATTGATTGGTTCGGGTAAAATTTAAATCAATTAAAACTTAATTAATTCGGTTCTCGTATTTGAAATTTAAAATTAAACTAAACCAAATCAAACTATATATTTATATATTTTATTTTTTAAAAAATTATACTACAATATTTTTTGGTTACTACTTATTTTTTTTTTTTTTATTTTTTGTAATACTTTCTCAATATTCAACCCCTAAAACGTCATTTTCGTTCAACACAAAAGGTTAGAAAACTCATCTACCAAATGTTGGATCATTTTCAATTTTAGCTTCTAGCAAAAATATGCTTATCAAGATTATTTCAAAAACTCTTGGAAAGGTGAGAGACTTGAAAACTTTGGATCTTTCTTTCAAGAACTTCTGATCCATTCCTATCGACTTCAAAATCACGTGTTATTAAATTTGACATATCTTATAATGATTTAGAAAGAACCATTCCTAATGGTGGAATTTTCCAAAATTTTTCTGTTGTCCATTTAGAAGGTAATAAAAAACTTTGCTTATATTTTACATGTGAGTCTCATGGCTATGGAAGAAGACATGTCAGACATTATATCATCATAGTCACAGTGGTAACATTGATACTATGTCTAACAATTTGCTTGCTACTATACATAAAGAATAGAAAAGTGAAAGTAACTGCAACAACATTATCTAAACTTAGAAGCTTAGAAACGATGAATTGACTTTAAATGCTCTAATATTGACTTTAAAAACAATGAATTTCTTACTCTAGTTTATGAATAATTAAGTAATAAGAGTTTGGAAGATTGGATTAAGGGGAAAATAAAGCATATAAATGAAAATGAATTGAACCTTATGGAGAGATTGAATATAGATATTGATCTTCTTGTCGTTGGATTACTTCAGTTGATAGTGAAGCTCTATTACAGATCAGTGATTTGAAGCCCCAACAACATTCTCTTGGATGAAAATATGATATAGCAGGAGACTTTGGATTCACTAGGTGGTGATTTAAAGTTCAACTAATCAAGTCTCCATTAACTTCACTCAAAAAATTGATTACACATATACCTCCAGGATTAGTAGTCTCTCAACTTTCTCTTAATCAATAGTAGTAGATACAACTTGTCAGTTAAATCTCTCTTGAAGAATTTTTTAACTTATTCAAATATAATTTCTTAATACAAATATAAATATGTTTTTTATTTCTTATTTATGAACTTTTTAATACATATTTTAAAACATGAAATAATTATTAGTGTTCAAATCAATAAGTTTGATTCTATTTTTATAAAATTTTTCATAGGTTTATTATGTTTTTTTTTGTTATGAAAAGCTAATTATTTAGTTAATTTTTGTATTAAAAAATGACCAACCCGATCACCTGAACCAAACCAATCTATAGATATTCAGTTCGGTTTGGTTCGAATTTGATTATCAAAAAATACGAAAACCGAACTAAACCAAACCAATTAATTTTGATTGGTTTGGATTTATTTTTTCTCAAAAATCAAACCAAACCACTCATTTACACTCCTTAATTATTACTGTGGAATCAAAAATTGGAATGGAATAATTATTTTATGATTTTTTTTATTTTTTTAAAAAGGAGATAATCATTTTATAGGGTGTAA
Organism: Ormosia semicastrata; assembly: GCA_029884595.1. Taxonomy (NCBI): domain Eukaryota; kingdom Viridiplantae; phylum Streptophyta; class Magnoliopsida; order Fabales; family Fabaceae; genus Ormosia; species Ormosia semicastrata. The sequence goes on along the minus strand of JAQQTO010000046.1, from coordinate 4,855,184 downwards.
CTGTAAACGCCACATTATATATTTTTCAAAACAGAAATAGTAAATGAGGAAAAAGAAATAGTAGCGGAGTTTTTTTTTTTAATTAAGTAGGAAGAATTACCTAATTCTAAAATAGTATGCGGAGTTTTTTTTTTTAAATTAAGTAGGGTTTAAGTAGCAAGAATTGCCTAATTATAAGGGAAGTAGGACACGTCGCAAGCATTAATAAAAGCTTGCAACAATATTTATAGATAATAGATATTAATCTATCAAAAGACCATCACCAAAATCTGAATTCAAGACATTTGATATTACGCGTAGCACTCAGTATTTGTTCTTAATACAACTAAGTAATCCTATAACTAATTTTGATGATTTATTTTTATGATAAAAGTTGGGTTTATTTTTCTCTAAAAGTACCATCTTATTACATAGAGGTGGAGGGAGGGAGGAGATATACAGTCTCCAAGATTGCAAGTTTTTCCATATGCCCATTCTTATATTTAGTTAATCACCCCTATAAAATAAATTAAATTTTTATATAACCTCTTTTGTTAATGGGTCATCTCCTTTAATGTTATTTCATATTTAGGGATAAAAATAGGTGGAGTGATCTATTAAAAACATACGATTTAGTTTATTTTTAACTTACATAAATTTAACTTATTTAACAAATAAGTCAGATTTAGATTTTTTAAAAGCATATATAATTATGTAAGTTAAATTTTAGACTTTTAAAAAATCTATTTGGCCTAACAGGTCAACCTATTTCTTATATATATATATATATATATATATATAGGCTTATTCAAAACAGAACATCATGGTCAATCTTTTATGAATGGTCTATAAATTCTTTTTTTAAGTATCATATATATATATCATCCATATATAAATATATATATATTTATTCTCTCATATATATATATATATATATATATATATGAATTCATAATATTTATATAATTTACTATACTTATATATTAGTATAATATATTTATTTTGTATAAAATATAATAATTTTGTCAAAAATTATACTTATTTAAAAATTACAAAATTTAAATTTCTTGACCTATATAAAAATATTCATATGTAATATAAATCTTTAAATAAATTTTTTAAGTCAAGTTATATTTTTATATTTTTATAAACAAATTAAGCCAAACAAAAAAAAATATAACAAGTAACAAACTAAATCCAGACCAACACATTACAAAACAAACTTAAATATATTTAAGCAAAATCTAATCTAACCTAATTTATTTCCACTCTTATTCATATTATATATGTTAGTTCTGACCCTTCGTAGTAATTTTGTCGCTTCACCCATCCAGACTCTTAATTGTTTAACTCCAAGTGGCTTAAATTATAAATTGCCTTGTCTATACATTTTTTTCCGGCAACTTTCATTTGAGAACGATATTTGTGATTGCAACTCGACTTTTTTGTCATTGCATAAAAGGTATATTACACGGGGTTGAGAATCTTTTGCATAAGTGAAAAAAAAGTATCGGGATCTGAAAAATTACTTTTAAAATAGAAAGTCCTTAAAACTATTTCCTTTTCCATATATATATATATATATACACAATTTAATTTGAACTTAATATGTAAGTGAATGTGAAGGTAGATGGACCATACCTATGCCAAAGAGGCCCAGTGCCTTAAATTCTCTAAGCTCCTTGAAGTGTTATCTCTCTATAAATAGCAACTTATAGCCAGTATGAAGAGGACTTTTACTCTTTAACACACACACACCCATAGAAGATACCTATAATCACTTTGACATGGGGAGCTGTGGATCATAACTGAGCCAAAGAGGGCAAGTGCCTTAAAATCCCTAAGCTCCTAGAAGGATTATCTCTCTATAAATAGCAAAGTATAGTCACTATGGAAAGGACTTTTACTCTTTACACACACATATAATGACGAGTATGAGAGAGGATTGAACATTAGAGTTAGATTATTAAAAATTATTTAAATTACATTCTATTTGTAAAATCATTAGAAATTGAATTGAATTTTGATTCATTATTAGTGTAAAAAAGTTTTACATTATCTTTCAATGATGTAGTGCCACATCATTAGATGAGTTAAACATTTTATGTAAGTTTTAATTAATTGAATGATGTGATATTATATCATTAAATAACAGTGTAAAATATTTTTATACTAATAATACATTAAAATTAAACTCTTTAAAATTAATACAGTTAATGTAAAAATAAAAGTAATAATATTCTTTTACATAGTCACCTATTAACAAATGGTTTTGATACATGTCTTTTTATTTCTTTTTTAATAATCAATATTAATATCAATCAATCAATATAATATACATATCATATCAATATCAATCAATCAATATAATATACATACCATAACTTGTGTGTTGTGACTTGTGACTCATGTTTTGTTTGCAGCTCTTGGACTGCCGCCTGATCACGGTACGTACCCCTGTCGTCGAATAATTTGTTCTCGCGTATTTGTCCTGTTCTCTCCCAGAGTGTGGTAAATTGTTGCCTTGAGTGTGTAACCTTTGGTACGTTGGGTAACATGTATTAACTCAACACGCATAACTGATATAATGTGAGACCATTTTCAGCTCCCACTCCCAACTGTATTCACCTGAGGTGGTTCAGTAGATTGACTTTTCACTTACTATAACTACTTTGAGTTTGAATTTGGAAATCTCTTGTTAAGTGAGTGATACATAATCCTACTAAATCATCTCAAAAATTGATGGCTTACCTTGACATTAAAATGACCCAAATTTAAGATGGAGTTAAAAACTTGAAAGCAACGGGTGACCACTAGAAAGCTGAACATTATACTTTCCTTCTTAAAAAAATTCTTCTATAACGAATTTATCTCTAAAATAATGAAGTAAAGATGTATTAACTTTGAAACACACTTAATAAATTGAAATCCAATATACTTTATTAAATTAAAAATAAATACACTTTTACTTATTTTAAAGACAAAATAACTTACGAAAATTTTTATTATTTGCTTCTTATCTATTCCACCCCTAAAGATAAGAGATATGAACATTCTTGTTGGTAATTACCAAGTTCTGCCACAATTCTGCAGAGAGAAAAAGTGTTTTTCATATAATATAATCTGGGTTTTAATTTTAAGTAGCGTCACGGGAACACGACGCGAGGGACTAAAAAGTATTGACAAATCCAACGCAACTGCGGGCCAGATGTCGTCGTATCCGTGGCTTGTCGACCGTCAGAAGAAAAAATCCACGCACAACGTGACAAGAGTAAAATCAGAAAAAGCAACACAACACACATCAAGGCCAGATTCAGACTCTGAAAAGCTTCAGCATAACCACGTTACGATACAACCAGAACCAGTCTAAACTTAGCGTTAGTGGTCGCCACCTAAGCACACGCTAATGTAGCCATCTAACATGTGCGCTTCGTGTACAACTCTTCCCACATCTCATTTTCAACTCATACAGTCTAGATCTTCGTCCACTTCCACGCCAAGGCCAATTACGGGATTAATCCAATCAAATAAGGTAATATCTTTAACAGCCAACCAGCACATCAAATCGTGAGATCCGTGTGATTCTTTGATCCGTAAGATTTTAGAATCGATCAATCCGCCAAAGATAAAGGAGGCGATTTCTTTCCCCACTTTAAATACGCAAATCAGTAAGTCCACATTCCCCACCATAACCATAACAAATACCAAGCAATTTATTCCCATCAAAAGCTCACTTTATGCTAAGTAAATTCCATTAAAATAAATGCAAATGAAAAAAATTAAAAAAAAAAAAGATTAAGAGAGACATCCTCAAGAATCAATATGGCGATTGGCCCAGCAGCAAAATTTAAAAAACTAAATTAAAAATCTCAAAGACCAAATTACATCCAGTTCATAGTAATAATGATAAGTTAAATCCAAAGAAAAATGAAAATTGTAAAAAACAAAAAACAAAATGAGAATGAGAAAGGGGGGAATGGAAGCAGAGGTACTGAATCCGAAACAGAGTGCGAGGTTTTACTTTACCTCAAAATGTGTCTGTCTGTACTTGACTAGACTAAGATGACGGAGGAGGAGGAGGCGATTTGGGTTTTCTGCAGAGGATCATGTGCATCGGAGAGAAAATGCCAGTGTCACCCCCTCTGGTCAAATAGTCAGCGGTCTTGAAAAGCATCTCATGAACATCCACCGTTCCTTTGGGCGCAATTCCCAACCCTGCCAGAATGGTGACCACAATGTGGTTCCGCCAGTAGGCGATCCGACCCATTTTCAACCGGCTCCACCACGGCTGAGCCGGTGGCTTCGCCAGATCCCGCTCCTTAACCACCTCAAACCCCACCTTCCTCGCCGTCTCAGCAATATCACCATAGCTCCTAAGCCCAGGCAAAGCATCCCCTCTCTCAATCCCTTGAATAATCTCCACGTGTTCAGGGTTATCGCCTTTGTACTTCTCCGTCGTCACCCACTCGTAGGAAACATACAGCGACCCTGGCTTCAGAACCCTAAAGATTTCCGCGTACACTTCCTCCAGCTTCGGCGCGTGACACGTGGCCTCGATGGAGTACGCGCCGTCGAAGCTGTTATCGGGGAACGGCATCTCGAGGAAGTTGCCACACACCACCTCGCAGAGGGAGTCCAGCCCTGCCTTCTTATTGTGCAATCTGGCTCGGTTCACCTGATATTCGTTGATTGTGATGCCGACAACGTTGGCGCGCGAGTGGGCGGCGATGGCACGCATGGGCCCACCCACGCCGCATCCTACGTCCAGGATTCGGTCGCCAGATTTGGCCTCGATGAGATCGACGGCCATCTCTTCGTGGAGGCGCGTGGCGTCGCGGTGGGACTTGCCGGGTATGGAAGGGGAAAAGTGGAAGGACTGGCCCCAACCCCACTCGTAGATGTCGGTTACTAGATTGTAGAAGGTGTCGACGAAATCGGGGACTTTTTCGGCGGTTTCGATCTCCTTGGGGCGGCGGAAGAAGGACCAGTACTGCTTATAATTGTCTTGGACTTTCTCGGCGGAGATGGAGCCGCCGGAGAGATCGGTGGCGCGTTTCCCCTTTTGTTCGGCAGGGCCGAGAATGCAGACGAACCAGTAGAGGCCGCCGGCGAGAAGAGCGCCGGTGCAGAAGAGAGAGAGGGAGTCCATTCCCAAAAGGTGCGAAGTGGATGGAGGACAGAGAGTTTCTCAGCCTATTTTGGGGGTGCTGGGGCTGAGGATCGATTAACTAATTTAAGTGAAGCGATTGGTACTCCTCTTGTTACTTGTATGATATGATATGATTGTGTTTTACTTTGTGTAGGATATATCATCACTGACTAGTAACTACTGCTTCCGTCCACGTGCTTCGCGCGTGGATCCTGCTTCATTTGTTTAATCACAAGGACAGACAACCCAACCAAAGTCCAAAACACACCTCTTGTTATTTTATATTTTTATTATCGTTTCATAGAAATTTTTTGTTCTTAGCCTCCTATTTACTCTTACAACCCTGCCTCACACTCATATTTCATTTGAGGGACGCTTATATTCAACTTTGCTCGTGTGACTCTAAAAAGTTGAAAGACTTTTAAAAAAATTTAATTTAATTTAAAAATTCAAATATAAGTAAATCTTATTCATATTAAAAAATATTAAAATTAATAAAAATATTAAAATATATTAATATTTCTAAATAATAATATTCAAAGAAGATATAATTCATTTTAATTTTAATGTAAAAAAAGATTTAATGTGAATAAAAAAGTAAATATTATTAGAATTAGACACAGACACAATTGAATGATATTCCTTGAAGAAGAGATACACTAATTAATGACAATTTGAAAGAGATAGAGTTGCAAGTAAGTTAATGTAATCAATATTAAATACATTTAATGTTATGTTTATTTAAATGTAATCACTATTAATTATATTTAATTTTCCATTTCTAATTTTAGTTTGCCTAATTTTTTATAAATTAATATGGAGATCTCTATATTACTGGAAAACTTTCAATTACGTTCCTATATTTTGAAGGCTTGTAATTGGATTTTTATAATTTTAAAATTTTCTTATTACACCCCTATAGTTAGAGCAACATTATAAATTTATAAGGGCGCTCAAAAGGTAGCTAAATTCAGCGACCCAATTAAAAAAATTGTGAAATACAATTGCAAACTTTTTCGACCCTTATAGTTTTATAAATTTTTAAATGGATCCGTGAATTCAGTCTACTGTTGAGATTTATAATAATACTCTAATGGTAGGAATGCAATTTAAAAAAAAATAAATTACGAGGACTCAATTATAAACTTTTGAAACATATAGACCTATTAAATAATATAGGGACTTATAGATTAATTTAAATTTCAAGTTTTGTATTTTATTGTGTATATCATATAGCAAAGAAAGATTGTGATATATGTTAAAAAATTTATAAGACATTGGTATCACAAGCAAGAGTTATCACACAACATTGTTCTATAAGCTTGATTCTCTTTTATATATTGTATTAAAAAAGATTCACTATAAACAGGAAAGTTAATGGTCACTAACTTGAAAGTGGTCCATGTTGCAGCCTGGGAGGGTGAAATATATATACATATATATATATTGGGTACAAATACAAGTTTGTTTTTTTTTGTGTCCCTTGAAGAGCAGACCCAAGACTGACCCAATTCTGGTGATGTTCTGTGACACGAAAACTGGGTCGAAGTTCAATTGTAATAGTTAGAGACCATCTAAGCCCACCTCTTACATTTAGTGATAAATACATAGCCTATCTATCTTTCACAGGAAAAACCCTGTCTAGAATAAACCCATTAATCCATTATCTCATCAATTGGCTCACATTCTCCTTGGATGCCGCAGCACAGCAAATCATTGATTATTTTTTTAAATATAATTTTTGGTAAATGGTTATCTTTTTATTTTTTTTTATTAATTAGCTAAGTTCATAAGAAGACAGTTATGTATTAATCTTGTTCATACGATATAGGCAAACACGTTAAGCTATGAAATTGAATATATCAATATCTAGAAACAATTAAGCAATATGTAACCAACTAACTTCGAACAAATTGGACCACATTACAAAATTACGCAGTGATCATTTACCTTCAGCTCACACACATAAACCATTATTAGTTTTTGTATGGGAGTCAAGTTCAATAAAATTAAGCAGGCAATGGACAGACACATTCACCTCCAGATTGGCATGATCCGGCTTCTCTCCAGCAACTGCACTCCAACAGCATCCCTCCAACATGATCTAGATTCTTTATTTTTTATTTAATAGTTATTATTAAAATGTATTAATTTAATATTAAAAAATATTTTTAATATTAAAATATAAATAAAAATACTGACCATTAAATAAAAAATGAATGATCCAGACTATGTTCACTTAGAATCCTATTCAAATTGGCGAGCCTCCAGGCGAGATAGCATCATCCATTGTGAAACCGAAGTATGTCAAAAAAAAAAGTGTGTTGACTTACTATCTATGAAGCAGCTCAACGAGACACGACACGGGGCGACATACTAAATTAAAAAAATTTAGGATAAGAGGACACGTCTACGGTCCTCATATATATATATAATTTTGATTATAAGAATCCAAACACAATTTTCTCAACGACAACACAAAGATCTTCATTTATAACTAAAAAAACTAACAATAATTAAAAATTGAACCACTCGACCAGAAATAAACTCACTAAATCTTCAATCATTAAGACATAAAACTCACAATATATTGAGAAAGAATAGAAAATTTTTTCTCCGGGGTGGGTCGGGTGATATTGGGCTTATGGGTCGTGATATTAAGTAATCATATTTTTTATTTTAATAGGATTGTCTAATATGCTGTAGCATGAGTGATCATATGTGTCTTGGGATTGTCCAACTAAAAAATGATTTTTTAATTAGACAACCCGATACACGCGTGAATTTTTCGTTGTCGATAAAACACACGTCCGACACGTGGACACGCCAGTAAAATAACATATCTGTGCTTTCTAGCTTAGTATCATTCCTGATTGCTTCCTTCCGTTGATTAGTGTTGAGCTCAACGAGAAGGTAAGAGGTCCTATGGTGGTCCTCAAAGCTTTCAGAGTTGAACCGGTGATTGAATTGGAAAATAAAGAGGTCCAAAGTTTTGAAGTTTAATTGGGGTTAAATTAAGGTTGAATTAGAGTTTTATATATATATATATAACATATTTAATGAGATGATTTTTTATTGTGAAAGAGTGAGAAGAATAAATTTTGATTATATAATTATACATAGATGGTCAAGATTAAAAGTTACTTAAAAGTCATGTCACTACTTAAAAAAATCAATTACATTTATGTTCTAATCTTAACCATTCATGTAAGATTCAATAATCAAGAAGCACTTTATCTCACTTATTACAATAAACATTTCTCGATCGATAAAATCATATATATATATATATATATATATATAAATATGTTAATTGTATAAATAATATTAAAGAAAATATTAAAATATATTACTAACATAATTAAATTCATTTATCACATAAATAAATATTAAACTAAAAATATTATACTAATACTAAGATAATCTACTTAATTCATTAAATCTGTCAACATTCCTTACAGAAAATTATTTCGTCAGATCCCATTTTGTTACGGTAGTATCACTTTCCTCTTATACTGAATTTTATGGGCAAATTGGTAATTGCATATTATTTGCCAACAAGAAAAGTGACGGTCTATCAAGATATTTTTCTCTATATCAGATCACATTAAATGCTTTGTTTCTCTCTTCACTCTCTCTTTTCTCATTCTATACGTTTTCTTTTCTTCCTTCTTATTATTATTATTATTATTATTATTATTATATTAACTCAGTTTCTCTTTCCCTTCATTTCTCATTAACCATTCACTCACTATACGTTTTCTTCCCTGGCTTCACTGTTCAGTGTTCACCCACTTTTATTTTTCTTTTTTCACTTTTTCTTTCCTCATTCTATACGTTTTCTTTTCTTCCTTTTTATTATTATTATATGATTATATTGGCTCAGTTTGTCTTCCCCTTAATTTTTCATTCACCGCTCACTCACTTATTTTTATATTTTGGGCATTTTCAGTGCCTTACTACCATTGTTTTTGGTCATGGTTGCCAGTTAGACTCGATACATGGATCGGACGGTGGGGAGAGGTGGTGGCTGAACGGTGAAGTCATGGGTGACGCGATCTGCTGGTTCACGGTGAAGGTTGGAGGTACGTATGATGTGAGGAGCTTCACGGTTGCACGACATGGTGCTGTGACTTGGGTGTGGGTTCCCGGCACGGGGTGGAAAATGATGACAAAGATGAAGTCGATTTTCTGGGGTTTCTATTCAAAGTTGGATGACCACCTAGCCACCACCCATTTTTTGGGGTTTTTATAATTTTTTCATCTGAAATATGTGTTGGATTCAAAAATTCATTGTGCTGCTAATTTTTTTGTTGCATTTTAGGTTAATAATTTTCCCTATTTTTTTGCATGCACAAGGATTTTGATTTTTTGATTTAGGCATGACCTTGTTATCTGTGTATGCTGACTATCTCATACCTATGAAAGAAAATATAAATTTTAGGTGTTGATTACACCTATAAACTAGTACGTATGTAATTTAATATTATTTTATTGTGTTAAAACTATACTCACCTATCATATCAGGCAACAAATTCAAGAATGGTATTTGGAGTCAATTTTTTTATCTCCTATTTAAGTCTTTTTGTATCTACATAACACAACATAACATAATTAGATAACACAATTTCATTTGTTACTTGTCATTTGAGAAGTAAAGCTTAATAATGTTGTTGGAATAGAGAAGTATTTCTATTTGTTGAGTTATTTATTGTGGTGAGGAGATTTGGTGATACCATTCAGTAAATATCTCTTCTATGAACACTTCAATTGCTATTTTATCCAGTTTTATATTGTTTTATGAGTTACTTATATTATATTGTTTTGATGGTTCATCTTTTTCCTTTATCTTAACTTGGTATCTTTTTCCCTTTCTCTTAGCGCATATGGATAAAAAATTGGTATTCTGTATAGTATTTATATTGTCATTAGTACTTATGAAGTGTTGTCATTATGTTGGACATCTCACTCTTCAAAACATATATTTATTAATTAATCTTCTAAAGCAATATTGTGATGAATGCGAGAAGAAGTCCCATATAACTCTAGCTACTTGAGATGGAGATGAAGATCTTGGTTAATATTAAGTCTTTTGTGGGAGATTAAAGAATTTTGTACATGTTGGAAGTCAATATCAAATATGAGATCAAAAGAGAGTGAGGATTTTGCATTTCAGAATTTTTCCTTTGTCAATGAAAGTGAGGGTCGAGGTTCAAGGGTTTCTAACGACCTTGGTGGGATACCAGTTGATGGTTCTCATGGAAAAGGTAATTTGAAATTGTTTACATTAGTGTTAGATTGATCATTTTTATCAATTGTGTCCTTTATTTTATTTTAATTTTTTTCAGGTGAGATTTCTATGCGTACTCTTATTTCTGAGTTGTACCAAACTCTTCTATTAATAAAGGAATCATAAAAAATGGGATCAAAGGAAAATGATTGTGTTGGATCTGAGAATATTTGTATTCTAGATGATGGTATGTCTCTAGCTTTATGTAGTTTACAAGAAAAAATAATCATATCTCTGAAAATGTTTATTATGTTGATACATTTCTTTAGTTTCTTTTATTACATAAAAATGCTTCCAAATTAACACTACGTGCATTCTTTTAGTGAATTGTGTATGCTTGATTCTTCAAATTTTTTTAGTAGTGTTCTGTTTAAGTAAGGTGGTCTCTTAGAGTTAAAACTACAACGTGAAACATTCTTGAAAATAATAGCCTATATCTTTGATTCAAGCTTACTATTATTAACATATCAATTATCTCTAAGCATAAAGTAATTTTCAAGTCATTTATTTTCAATTACTTCTATGGTCAATTAAATTTTAATTTTAGTTCTAATTGTTTTTTTTTCATTGTTGTTGACAGGTGAGGGGTCTCTAAAGTCCAACTTCTGATTTGTCTACTCCCTGCAGAAAATTTGCACCAGCACCGTGGCGTGAGAGATCAGTCTTCAAAATTATGCAATAAACATAGTTTTGCTACCAAGTCTGCTTCCCTTGAGTCTCCAGCACCTGCAAAACTTGTTCAAAAATTTAAATTACAATAATTATAACAGAAATATAATAAAACTACAAAATTAACAAACTACCTATTTAAGACAAAAAGTAAAGACAAAAACATAAACTTGGGTTCTCTCCTAAAAAGGGCCTGATTTATAGTCCCGACAGGACTTTATCAAAATCATTTGTGCAAATGAGTGATTTTTTTAAACTTGATTGAAAGTTTTTCTTTTTAGGAGTCGTGAACTCCTGCAAGGACCTCGTATGATTATGGTCATCTACCATTATTATTGTACCTAAAACACAACATAAAGAAAACTTTAAATGAAAATGAACTATACAAAAATTGAATTAGAATTATCTAAGCTCGTTGTTGATATTAGCAATATAGAAAAACTGTTATCTCTGGCAACGGCGCCAAAAATTTATTTATCCCTTAATAAGTTGTAAGTGCACAGATCAAATAAGTAATACAATAAAGAGTAGAGATCATTCCCACAAGGATAAAGATACTTCCAAAGCTAAGTATCAACCAATAGCTTAAGTAAATTCTATTCAAGAACATAAAAAAAATAAGGAAAAACATATAAACTAAAGAGTAAAAGGCATTAAATGAAAATAAAGATAATAGATAGAGATTAGAGAATCTTTCTTCACCATTTACTTTAATTGCTAATATGCAACCCTCCAAATCAACATAAATGAATTATTTAGTTAGCTTAAGAATTTAATTTAGTTAAAAACTTATGTCTAGGTCAATCAGTCATGTTTCATTTACCTAACTCACTATGTTTCCATGAAAGCTAGATGCAAAATCTACTCATTATGATCTATTCTCAAACACCTGCTATACATAGCTAAGAGGTATATTTCTATCGCATTAGTGAATTAACTTATCCAAGCCAATTGAATGAAATCAAACATGCATTAACCATACATATGATCTAAAATCCAAATTCTAGGTTCATCAGATTTTAACAAATCACTTAAAAGTTGATCAAGTAATCAAGAGCATTAAGAACCATATGATTGAACAAAACCAAATATCTATATCAACTCAAAGAAATACAAAATCAACAATATTCATAAAAGGATTCAAAGTAATCCCTAATACAGCTGAGCTACTCAATGAACACGAAAATATACATAAAAAATCATGTTCAAAATACAAGGAAGAGAGGAAAAAGAAAGGAAAAGGAAAGAAAGCTCGTGGATTTCATCTTTGATTCTTGAATTTCCTTCCATGAAGAATATGACCTTCAACCTTGACTCCTTGGCTTCCTCTCAGCCCAGAAATGAAAACATAGTTGTAGTTTCTCTAAACCTAATAGACTCACTCGACCAAAACTAATAAAACAGTATTTATAGGCTCAGAAAATATAGTCATGTTACGGCATTAACATGCCTAAGCCGCAGTGCGTGTTCAATTTAGATCACTAAGGCCTCAACATCCGTAATTTGCGCTGCGGTGTTCAAGCCTCGAGTCCTCTGTACCGAAGTAGGGGATGCACCACGCCGCAACATTAACATGCCTAGCCGCGACGTGAGCTGCTGGAATGCACACTTGGCTTTTTCTTCCATTTTTTGTCTAAATCCTCCAAATTTTAGCTTATTTGGAGCACTTCCTAAAATAGAGAAATCACCAAATTAATAAAAGTTATAAATCCACTTAATTACTTACAAAGTACACACAATTTGCTCAATATCATATAAGAAGATATCCAAATTAGAATTTGACAAATATAAGCCTAAAATCTTCTATATATGCATCGTAAACAAGGACTAAGCATTATTTATAGCACAGACATGGGGCATAAATAACTATAATCTATGGAGTTATCACTCCATCATCAAACATACATTCTCATTCTACTATTAATGGTGGAAATGTTATTTTTTCTTCCATGAAAAACATGTTCGCTACAAACAATTTGACAACTACAAGTCTTGTACCATGTTTAAATTTTCAAAGGTTTCCTCCAAGTGATCTCACAAATTGTGTTCGAAGCCTCAACTGTGAATTCAATTCAGATGCTTCTATAGGTATGAGCTTATTTGTACAAAACAATGCTATTTTAATATTAATTCTTGTCACAATGCATGCTGCTAATTTTGGAGTTTTTTTTAATTTGCATCCAGAACCATCTCTAAGTAGCAACAAATGACTTAAAACTGAACTAACACGTTTTCTTAGTAGTTTGTCCAATAACTTCACTTTTAATGTTCATCAAAGCTCTTCATCTATAAATAATGTATCAAGTAATAAGATTTCATCTCTATTGGCTGAAAAACATGTCATCGTGAATAGTGAGATCTGCAATAAAAGTAGTTGTAATTGTCATATACATGAAGTAGCTGTTGGTTGGATCCGTAATGCTCAGTTTTCACTATGAGATCCATATCAACCATTTCCCACTGGTATCTTTTGACTTTCCTTCCATTTTTTTTATATTCATTCACTTACTTTCTATTTTTTTTATTCACCTTTAATTGTGATGTAGGCAATGCTCCTGTCTTTCCAAATGTTGAAGAATTTGGTGATGCATCTTAGAATGATTCTGATGGTATATCTAAATTTTTTAAACTATCATCTATATGCACAAATAATCACTTGTGATGCTTTTATAATCTAAATTTCGGTGGTGGATTTCTTATTTGTTTATAGGTGATATGGATGATAGAGTATTTTCATGCAACATTTTTATTGATGACGGTAAACTTTGTATCTTATAATTACCCATACTTTTTTTTGGTGAAAATGCTCTTACTTTTTATATGTTTAATATAACTTTCATTTTTTCTTCCATTCAATTGATAGATTATATCAATTTGGGTGATCCAAATTGTATCTGCCAATCTTGTGGTGCTCGCATGTGGTTTTCAAAAAGAGTTACAAAATGGAGGAATTCTTCAAACCCTAAGTTTTCCATGTGTTCTTGTTAGGAGAATATTCAATTACCATTATTAAAAGAGGCCCCTATATATCTTTCAAATCTTGTGTTTGACAATGAGTCCCATACTTCCAAACATTATATGGATAACGTTAAAGCATATAACATAATGTTCTCCTTCACTTCCATGGGAGGTAAAGTTGACAATTCTATAAATAATGGTGGTGGTCCATATACATACAGAATGTCTGGCGTTAATTATAACAACATAAGCAGCCTTTTACCTCTTGAAAGTCAATCTCCAAAATTTGCACAACTTTACATATATGACACACAACATGAGGTTAAAAACAAAGTGAGAGTTCTGAGGTACTTTTCATTATGCACCCATATGAATTTTCTTCGTGTCTTTGTGTACTTTTGGTTTTTATTAATGAAATTACTGAATAGTTTTTCTCATCTATCTTTTTTCTGCCATTTTTTAGATCTAATAATGAAAGGCGAGAGCTCTAACATGAAATTATTGAAAAGTTAAAAAGAATGCTTGATGACTTTAATGTTCTAGCACAAGCATTTAGAATGGCCAGAGATAGGTTCCAAAATCAAAATGTGATTGATTTCAAATTAAGGTTGATTCGAAAAAGGGAGAAAAATGGTTGAATTTATAATCTTCTAATTGTTTCAAAAGTAGCAGCTCTAATAGTTGGTGATATTGATACCGTAAATGATGGGAAAGATATAATAGTGGAAACTCAATGTGGCATGTTGCAAAGGGTTGATGAATTACATCCTTCTTATCTTCCTATGCAGTACCCATTATTGTTTCCATATGGGGAAGACGGTTATAGGGATAATATAATGCATAGTCAGTCTTTTATTTTAACTGCGAGGAAAAAAAATAAACTTACTCTACGAGAGTACTTTGCTTTTAGAATTCAAGATAGGGATCAAGAAAAATCAGTCTTATTGCACTCAAGAAGATTATTCCAATAGTTTATAGTAGATGGCTACACAATGATTGAATATCAGAGATTGAACTACATTAGGTATCATAAAAAATAACTCAGAGCATACTTATACAATTATTTGAGTGATGCTATTTTATGAGGGAAAACTAATTCATCTTCTGTGGGTAAACGTATTATCTTACCTTCAAGTTTCACTAGAGGGGCTAGATATATGATTCAGAACTATCAAGATGCTATGATAATTTGTAAATGGGCTAGATATCTTGACATTTTTATCACATTCAAATGTAACCCAGCTTGGCCTGAGATTACTCGTCGTTTGAGTAAACTTAACTTGAATTCTGAAGACATGCCAGATATAATATCACGTGTTTTTAAGATAAAGCTTGCAATGCTTATAAAAGAACTAAAGGAAAGGAAAATCTTTGGCAGACTCAAAGTTGGTCTGATACTAACTTTATCTTATTTGCAACATATACTCTATTATGTTTATCTTTTACTTACACATTGTATTTCTTTTTATAGTTATATGTTTGGTTTTAATGAAATTGATATATGGATTATATGGTATTTGGTAGATTCAAAGTCTTTTTTCATATCTATGTACGATATTTACTATTTAGATTGTCCATATTTCAAGATTTTTTGCTTGAAACCATTTTTGTTGGTATTTTGTTTTCATTAAATGAAATTAAACCTTTTACAACTTAGTCTAAATAATAATGAGTGGTATGTTTTGTACAATCTATTTTTTTGTTTCCATCTTAAATGTCTTTTATTAGTTAGTTGTATAATTTATTTTGTACATCCCATCTATTTTTGTTACTTTTATATTCCATTTGCTTATTTCTCTTAATCTACAAGCATTGAAATAGCAGCACTTATTAAAGTTGCTAATCTAATCAGCACATGATCATCTCATTAATTTTTAAATTTTCACGTATTCATTTCTTTCTAAATATGTCTTCCAAATACTGCTGCCTAATTATCAAGTTTTTACACTTTCAATGTTAAGTACGAAATGATAAAAATTTAATAGATATATTTCCTAATATCTATAAGATATCTTATATGTATTACATAATAGAATGGTACATAAGATCATAAGACAACAAAAGCATAAGATCAGTGTCGCGGAGATGAGAATGTTGCATTGGATGTGTGACCATACAAGACAAGAGAATATTAGGAATGAATGCATTAGAGAGAAAGTAGGGGTAGCACCTATTGTGGAAAAGATGAGAGAATCTAGTCTTAGATGGTTTGGACATGTAAGGAGAAAACCCTTATAAGCCACTATAAGAAGAGTAGATCAGGAGGAGAATAACCCAATAACTAGAGGTAGAGAAAGACTAAGAAAAATTATAGGTGAAACGATTAAAAAAGATTTAGATTTGAATGATATTTTTGAAAACTTGGTTTATGATAAGGCACAATAGAGTCATTTGATCCATGTAGCCAACCCCACCTAGTGAAAAAATGCTTGGTTGTTGTTGTTGTTGTAGTATATGTATTACATAATAGATGTGTTACACTTACAAAATGTCTAGATCTATTACACTTACTTTTTTGTCGGGTTATAATTCTACTTTGTTTTTTTTATTAAGTTGCAGTTTTAAATTTTTTTCATTTCCATTCATCCTTAAATTATACTTTATTATTTGTTTGTAACAGTCATTTACACAATAGAATTCCAAAAAGAGGGTTTCCTCATGCTCATATCTCACTGTTCTTGCATCCATATGACAAGTATCATAATCCAGAAGACCTTGATAAAGTCATTTCTGCAGAGATCCCTAATAAGGAAACTAATCTAAAAGCATATGATGATGTGACAAATTTCATGATGCATGGCCTATGTGGTTATTTGAATCCTTAATCACCATGCATGAAAGATGAAAGATGTTCTAATTTTATCCCAAATTTTTTGTGGACTCGACTACTTTTGATGAGGATGGATACCCCCGATATAGAAGAAGAGATGATGGGAGGTTCATAGAAAAGAATGATATCTCTCTTGATAATCAGTTTGTTGTTCCATACAACTCAGAATTACTTTTAAAGTGTGCATCTGACATCAATGTTGAGTTTTGTAATCAATCAAGTATTTGTTCAAGTACATTAATAAGGAAAATGATTGTGTCACTGCAGCATTATATGAAGATACTAGAACTTCGACAAATCAATCTAATATGGATGAGATTACACTTTATTTAGATTGTAGGTATATATATGCCTGTGAAGCATCTTGGAGGATATTTGGGTTTGATATCCATTATAGGCAGCCATCAGTAGAAAGGCTAAGCTTCCATCTTCCTGATGAACAATATGTAATCTATGAGGAGAGTGAAACACTTGATTCAGTTGTTGAGAAACCTATAAATAAAGATAGCATGTTCATATCTTGGTTTGAAGCGAACAAAATATATGAAGAGGCAAAACATCTTACATACACAGAATTTCCATCAAAGTTCGTGTTCAATGTTCCAAAGCGTATGTGGTTTCCAAGAAAATGAGGATTCTCCATTGGTCGACTTCATTATGTTCCTCCAACCAGCGGAGAACTCTACTATCAAAGAATCCTCCTTACTAAAGTTGTAGGTCCTCAATCATATGAAGAGATTCGAGCTATTGACAATATTGTTTATGAAACTCATAGAGAGACATGGTACCAACTTGGGTTACTCAGTGATGACAAAGAGTACATTGAAGCTATTCAGGAACCATCTATATAAGGTGCTGGGATGTATTTGAGATTACTATTTGTCACGATGCTTATGTCTAATTCTTTATCTAGACCTGATTATGTATGGGAGAAGACTTGGCATATAATTTTCGAGGATATGCTTTATAAACAAATGAGGCACTTCTGATGTTCTGGTAACATAAGTTTCTTTCCAATTCTATATTTTTTTGAATGTAACCAACTAATGACTTTTTATTTCAAATTCTATAGTGTTCGAAAAAGGTATGCCTAAGTTTTAGAACCAAAAGTATTTTGATTAAGGTAATCTTCATAATTATCATTTACATGACCATGCTTATTGTACAGTGCTAACTTTTTAGATAATTATCATCTCATAATGTTAACTTTTAAAATATTGCATATATAATATTTCATCATGTGTTTTGTTTATTAGATAAAATTATGAACATGTGTTAGAAAGCATGAGTATTTGATGTGGTTAAAAAACAAATTATAGTTTCAGCTTATCTAAGTATATGCATATGTTACTTGGTTTTCATAGAATTAATCTTTAAGGTCCTATTAATAAGTTTTTATTAGCTATTAACAAGCAGCAACTAAAATTTTAGTTTTATAAAATTATTGAATGACAACATTTATACTTTAATATATACTTTCCTTCATCTTTCATGGTTAGCAATGTTCATTATATAAAATTAAGTAATTTTGTCATGTTCGATTTTTTATGTCATTTGTTAGAAGTATCATTTAACATCTTTATACGTCTATTTAATTAAGATCTCACAATGGCCTTTTGTATTAGATTTGCAGCTTACAGACATTCAAAAATAGAACCTTTGTCTTGCTGAGATTAAGAAGTTGTTGAGATCTAATGGGCATAGTCTAATGGATTATCTAGCAATGCTAACACCTGAGACGGTAATTGATTTGGATTTCCAAAATTAGCTCATTGCTGATTGTAACATCCCGAAAATTCTTTATTTCATTATAAATAATTATTTTATAATATTTGTGAATTTTAGGAATTTTTTTGGATTTTTTCTGTGAACGATGAATATTTTAATATATTTTTCGTTTTACGTGTATATTTTGCTGAGCCGGGAAAATAAAATTATTTTTTTTTTTCCTAAGGCTGATAAACTTTGGACTGTGGAAACGTTGACGGGGGATCTTACTAAACCCGAGGCTGGACACAGTTTACGAGGTTTACGCTTCACGAGACTTTATCTGATACATGAAATCACTGTATCATAAAATCATCTGATGAGTAATAAAATATTATTTTCATCAATTGTAATTTTACTTCATTGAGAAAATAATTTTAGCAGCTTAATTATTTATCTGTCAGATGAATTTAATTAAGGTGACAACCTTACACTTTATTTCCTCGAGAAGCGCACAAAGCTTCTCAAGGAAGCTTCCTATTTCCATCTAATCAACCTTTCCTCTCTCCTCCCCAATTTATGCTGCACGGCTACTGTTGAGGGAATTATTACATTGACTATTCCATTTTTCCCACTCCCCCACGTCTGCTGCTCATTCACATTTTCCATTTCATTTCTCCCATTTTCTCTCATTCATGCTTCGCTCCTCCCCTCACGCAGCTCTCACTCTCTTTTCTCTCTTCTTCTTCACGGCCGCACACCACCCACATTCACCATTGTTGATCCTTCAAGTCTCCTTTACTCAACCCGACAGAGACCATTTTCCCTCTCCACCTTCACACCTTGCTTCCTGCTGGAACTCCTCCCCGTGTCTTCATTTTTCTTTCTGCTCAAAACAACCCCAAAGCTTGGACCTTTAAGGTAAAGTTCTTAACTTTTTCCCTTCTCCTCATTTTCGTGCATTCTGGTTTCCTGCTTGCCATTCTCTCTTTTGATCTTAATTTTGTGGATCTTGAACGCCCAAGGTTCTGGTGGTGGTGAAGAAAATCAGATTTTCAAACATGAAAGGAGCTTCTTTATCCCTGTTCTTCACTTAGGTAAGAGGAAGACACTCCTCCTCAACCTCTCTTAGCATTTAGGAACGCGGTAATTTGTGTTGAGGGTCTTTCTCGTTTTTAAATGTTGTTTGTGATGTATAGATGCTAGTGATTCTTTGGAGTTTTGTATGTATATATATATATATATTTGGAATGTGTAATATGGAAAGAAATGAGCCCTGTTTTGGTTCTCGTATGGTCACGGTTTGAACCCGAGAAAACAGAGATCCTATATTGAAAATGGTAATGACTTGGTTTCTTTGATCCATTCTAAAGTAAATGTTAAAATCCGTCGAGAGTGAGTAAGCCATGTCCGTCGAATTAAGATGTTAAAACCTCGTCGAGTATGAGCTCTGGCCAAACCTGTCGACAAGTGGGGCCCTTCATCATGTCAAAAGTTGTCGAAGCTAGTGACCCCCCCCATGAACACCTCCGTCGGTGAATTCGACGAATTAGAAAGAGTGGCCCTCTTAGTGTCTGTCGGACTGGTATAGGTGAAACCTCAACATTTTCCCAAAGTCAGAATCCGTCGAGTGACATCCCTGTCGAGTTTAGATTTCTGACCACTAAAACGCAATGTGAGAATCCGTCGAGTTTAGACTTCTTACTTTTCCGTTGAATGTCAAAACCCGTCGAGTGTATTTGTCGAATTAGCATGAGTGAAACCTTAGCGTTTTCCAGGATCTGTCGAGTTGCATCTGTCGGATCAGTAGGAGTGAAATCTCAACGTTTCCAGAATCCGTCGAATTAGAACCTTGTAACCCTAACATTCTTGTCGGTTCGACAGGAACGGGACTTTCCCCATTATCCAAAATCTGTCGAGTTAGAATTGAACTTTTAGCGTATTCGTCGGTTGAACACGAGTGAAACTCCTTCAAAGGTAAAATCTGTCGAGTTAGGCTGTGAATCATATCCGTCGAGTTAAGATGTGAAAATCTGTCGAGTTAGGATGGGAATATCCGTCGAAGTTAAGGTGTGAAAGTCCGTCGAGTAGAGTTCTGAAGGTTTAATGGAGAAACTTACCCAATGAGAATATCCGTCGAACTAAAGTGTGGAAATCCGTCGAGTTAAGATGTGAAAATCCATCGGGTTAGGCTGAGAATTATATCCGTCGAGTTAGGATGTGAATGCCCGTCGAGTGGAGTTCCTGATTATTAAATAGAGAGATTTTCTCCAAATCCGTCGAGTAGAATTCTGAAGGTTTAATAGAGGAACCGACCTAATGTCAGTGTCCGTCGAATCATGTTTTCTGTAAATGTGGTAGCATATTCGACAGTTATATACTTCATCTGGTCGAAGTTCGTTCCCAATTCGACAGCACTTAGAGTTTATCCCCTGCCAGATTGTTTTCCATTTACCTTGATCCTGTCGTGCTACTACTCGTCGAACGGCAGCTCCAGTTTCTCACCTGATACACTGTTCCGTCGAAATTATAAATATACCTCAATTCTTTTACCTAGCAAACGAATGGATGATTCTAGCCTTGTGACTCCTGATTTCAACTTTTGGGACTAATATACACTATACTAATCATAAATAACATCAGATGACTAGAAACAAAGTAGGGACACATAATGAAGGAAAAACAAGGAGTGTGATTGAGCCTTACAACTAGTGAGAACTTGGAATAAAGGAAGAACCGTAGTATGGGTGAGGTAGTAAGGAACATAATGAACCTAATGTTTGACCTTAATATTATGATGCTAAGGGTCCACGTGAATGACCACTTGTATATTGATGCTCTCTTGGCCAATTGTGGCATATTATGAAATTGTGTGGAATTTTGAATCATACATATTATGCATTGTAAATGTCTTGTGGATCCAAAAATGGGAACAAACCTGATTGTTAAATCATATGATATGCATTTGAGGCATGATTGACTTAGCTTGTCATGAGGAGCATGATTGAGTCATGCATGGCATAAAAAGAGAAAGAGGATGTCCGTTGGACTTTGTTAAGGCCGAGTTGCCTAGGAGTTGAATAACACCTTAGTGCGGGTGCGAATAGACACGTGGGGTCCTGTAGACGACCTTGAGGGCGTCGGGGCGCGGGAGTCTCACAAGGGGCAGATGGTAGCCCCTCTGGACCGTGGGACAGACCGATGCAAACGCACCGACGATCCTAACCGCCACGATCCTATATCGAAATCTTGTGAGAATGCTGCATTGTATAAAGCCTTGTTGCGCAAAATGACTGATGATATTATATGGTAAGCACTTGTATGGCTGACGAGATACTGGCATGTCTCCCTGAATCATTCTCTCCGATTGTTTTGTGTCTAGCTCCATGGAGTAGGATTTTGGTTATTGAGGGCACATGTGCATAGTGAGTCCATGAATTATCTGGCATACAATGTTATTATAATTGGAACTGTTACATTTTTAATATATCTATATATATATATGACTGCCTGGAACTGTTTGGATGATCATAACTGTTACTAGATGCTTATATCCATTATTGCTGTCATAAATGCTATGTGGGCGCTTTGCGCCGTTTGGTTTCTTGATGCTATAATTGGTAATGATGGTAGGATGTCTTACCTCTTTCTTGTACTTTCTCTATTCTATGTAAATCTTTGGTTAAAGACCTGTAAGTGGGAACGAGGTTGGTTTTTCCCTTGGACTTTATCGGCTTGACCCGTTGTACCGTGTGATTTGTCGCGAAGGGAGCTTCTTTTGGGTTTTGGTTCGAATTGTTTCACTTGGTGATACCAAGACTGGCAAGTCAACTGACCAACCCGAAGCGTGTGTGACATGCTTTGGGATCGACTTTGACGACGAAGAGGGCTGCGATGGAAGACCTTATCTTGTATTTCTCACTATACTTGGTGAGCCGGAGTTGTCTCATACATTCGGATTCCGATGGAGCTCCCAACTCCATAGTTGTGGAGAGTTTGTGGGTAGCTTATATTTTATTTTGCATTACCTGTATAAAATGTATGGTAGTATATGTAAGTTGTAAGGTGATTATCTAGCCTTAGATACTTTAATTTGAGTATATCTTGTAATGTATATTTTTAACTGATGGTATAGGTAACTATTCATTCGTGGCTCCTATTTTCCTCACATGTGAAACAAATGATATTTTTAGAAAATTGTTATTTGACAATTGTAACACGCTGAAATTTAGTAACCGTGATATAATGACGATTGTGCTGTGGTTATTAAATCGAGGGGTGTTACACTGATCAACTTAATTTCAATAGACAATAACTTTTGGAGCATTACAAGACACTTCTTAATAGTATGACACATGAACAAAGAGTTGTCTTTGATACAATAATGGATTCTGTCTCTAAAGATGAGGGTGATGTCTTCTTTCTTTATGGTTATGGAGGAACTGACAAAACCTATATATGGAATGCACTAACATATGCTATAAGATTCTAAGGTTTTATTGTTTTAACAGTACCTTGAGTGGTATTGCATCAACTTTACTACTTGCAGGCCACACATCTCACTGAAGATTTCATATTCCATTAGAACTCACTGATGAGTTAACGAGTCAACTTGCAATATCAAGCAAGGATCTTCACTTGCAGAGTTACTTTGAAGAAGTAAACTGATTATTTGGGATGAAGCATCTATGGTCAAAAGTAATGCTTTGAGGCTCTTGACAGAACTCTTCGTGACATTCTAAGATTTGACAATCTAGATAGTTTAAATCTTCCCTTTGGTGGAAAATCAGTTATCTTAGGTGGAGATTTTAGACAAATATTACTATCATTCCAAGAGGGATAAGATCCGATATTGTTCATGTTGCAATCAAATCCTCATATCTATGGAAGTTTTGTCATATGATGACATTGTCTAAGAATATGTGATTGAACATTAATTATGGGAATATATATATTAATGAACTAAAGCAATTTTCTGATTGGATTCTTAAGCTCGGAGATGGCAAAATGTCTAAACCTAATGATGGAGAGGCACAAGTTTCAATCCCTAAAGAGTTATTGATCACAAACTTTGAAGATCCTATTGCAGCAATTATCAATAGCACCTATCCTTCTTTAATTGAGAATTACATTGATTTGAATTATTTGAAAAGAAGGGTTATTTTGACACCAACACTTGACATTGTTGAAAAAATCAATGAGTACATTCTTTCTCTTATTCTTGGTGAGACAAAAGAATATTTAAGTTCAGACTCGATATGCAGAGCAAGTTAACACTCTAATTTTTTCCAAGATCTACACCCACCTGAGTATCTAAACACTCTTAAATGTTCAAGGTTGCTAAATCATAGCTTAATTTTAAAAGTTGGCACCTCAGTCTTGCTTCTTCGGAACATATATCAATCTTTTGGACTTTGCAGTGGATCAAGACTTATTGTTACCAAACTGGGAAGACATATCATTGAAGCAAAGCTTATTTCAGGAACCAATTTCAAGCAAAAAGTATTCATTTCTCGCATGACAATGAGTCCTTCAGAGCCATTCTGGCCATTCAGACTTGAAAGGAGACAGTTCTCGTTTATCATCTCATACTGCATGACAATTAATAAGAGCCAAGGATAATCGTTTGACCATGTTGGATTATACTTACCAAAACATGTTTTCACTCATGGTCAAATTTATGTGGCACTTTCACGAGTCAAATCAAAGCAAGGACTACAGATTTTGATCCACAATGCTGATAATGAACCATTGACTAAAACCAATAATGTTGTTTACAAAGCGATATTCCAAGATCAATTGATGATCACATATTTGATCTATTAATAAGCCTTCATTTTTAGTTATTTACACTCTCCATGTACTTAATTGATTGATTTTTATTATGTTTTGTAAGTTTGGACTCAAATTGGACTTAATTGAATTTTTCAGCATAATTTACGTCTTACGTTGTTTCTGTATTTGGGCTATATCTTGGGATGTAGGTGGTCTTTAGAGGTGATTCTAGTGGCATTTGAAATATAAGAGAGAGTTCTATAACTTTCATGAAGATTTCAAAGGCCCAATCACACGAGTAGATAACTCAAATTGGGGTTGAAGCAAGAACCAGAGTGTTTTTCTTGACAGCTTAACCTACGTGTACTGTTCATCACTGTTTTCGGGTTAGAGGTTGTCAAATGGGCTGAAATTTGGCTGCTGAATAGTTAAGACTCATATCTACAACTTTCATGTTGAACACTTTTCCAGAATCGGACACATTGAAAGTGATATTGGACTTGGAAGTCAGAACAGAGGAGCTGTGACTGGGCCTGGGCAATGTGCAGTAATTTGAACGTATTTGGAGTTATAGAAATGATGTTGGACTCAAACCAAAACCATTTGAAATCTAAGATCCAGGCCTACAACTTTTATGAATACCACTTGGTTCAAAAATGACGAATGCAATGACTTCAGAGCTGCATGATTTCGGAGACAAGGAATCTCTATTATTTTTCACTTGCCAAAAGTCATTTGGCATTTTTCACTCATTTTCCACTCATCCACCCACTAATGACTCAGTCCCCTTGTCATTTTGTATTTCTAAACCTCTATAAAAGGAGGCCTTGGCAGATCATTAAGGGTGTTAGGTGTTAGTTACCAAAATGATGTCATTTTGTTACTAAGTTTTCTTGTAGTAATTTTCCTTTGTTCTAAATTAAAGTCATGTTCTTTTTCTTCTTCTTCTTCTTCTTCTCTTTTTCTTTCTTCTTATATATGAGTAACTAAGTTTCATTTTACTTGGGTGAAAGGGTGAAGCTCTTGGTAATAAAGTAAGGTTAGATTTATTCTTCTCTTGTGCTTAAATGATTTATATTTTTTAGTAACCATTATACGTATTATAATTTGTTTCTTATAATTTAGAAACCATCTTTATAAATAGGAGTTCTTGATTTGTTGTAGACAAAATATTGGTACAATGAATACTTTAACCCATTTATAAGTGGTGGTAATATTTTTAGAAAATATAATATAATTACGTATATTATTTTAAATGAATTTTTAATGTTGTATTTTCCGATTGGGACCTCCATGTTGCGAGGATTCTAATTGAGTTATAAAAGAAATTAATCTTACCTTTACTTTATTTACCAAGAGTGGATCTTTTAACCCAAGTAAATAATTTTTACTATAGTAACAAAATATTTACTTTACCTTAATTAATTTTCAACAATTCCCTGTGGATCGACCTCGGACTCCCGAGAAATTTATTACTTGAGACAACCTGTACTTGGATTCGCAAAGCAACAATTAATCCCGCATCAAGTTTGTAGACTTGTTTGAAACTAAAAAATTGTGCATTAAGTTTTTGGCGTCATTGCCTGGGAATTGATTTGAAAACTGAATTTCTGGTGTAAAAATTTTGTATATATACTAACATACTAACTAGTGGGGGAACCTCTCCCGTTTTAATTTCTGTGCATACTAACTTGTGGGGGAAACTCTCCCTAATTTCTCTATAATCTTTAATCATTAATGAAATAATCTTTCTTCTTCTCTCCTCTCTCATTTGAGCAAAAAATCGGCTTCTGCTTTCTCCGCTTTTCATATTTTAAATTTATTTTCTGTACTTTATTTTTTGTATTTTAATTTCTGTACAGTGGGAGTAATTCTCCATTTTATTTTTTTGTACATATTAACTTAGTAGGGGTAACTCTCCCTTTTATTTTTTTCTCAGTACTTTATTTTTTGTATTTATTTTCTCATCATTTTTTTGTTATTTATTTTGTGTTTTTTTTTTGTTTACTAACTTACTAACTCTCTTACTAACTATCTAACTTTTTACTGTATCAGCTATCTAACTTTTTACTTTTTTTACTTCTAACATTTTAATTTATCTGTATACTAACTTTTTAATTTTTATGCTTTTTAACTTATTTGATGGTTGGTTTATACCACACCTTTATTAATATTTAATGGATAATTTATACAGCTAGCTTGTACATTTTATTTTATACTGTAAGTTACTTGTTTATGCTTAATTGGTACCGTGATTTAAATTCTGGTCGTTTGGTTAGAGTTAATCTAGGTACTTTACATATTGATTTGTTTGAATCACAATCACACACATTAAGCACAATGGCTGAAAATGAAAGCGTGCATGATGAACATGAAAATCAACCGTTGCGAACCATGCATGAGTATTTGCAACCATCTCGAAATTCTAGTCCATCATGTTTTATCTTTCCACTCAATGCCAACAATTTTAGATTCAAGTCAGGTATGATTTCTTTACTTCCTAATTTCCATGGTTTAGAATCTGAAAGCCTATATTTACATCTAAAAGAATTTGAGGAAGTATGTACTGCTTTTCATGATCAAACTTGTACTGAAGAGGTTGTTAAGCTTAAATTATTTCCTTTTTCTTTGAAAGATAAAACAAAAACTTGGCTTAACACTTTGAAACCAAGATCAATTGGTACATGGCAAGAAATGCAATGTGAGTTTTTAAAGAAATTTTTCCAACACATAAAATCAATGCTTTGAAAAGACAAATCCAAATTTTTTTTCAAAATTCAAATGAAGCATATTTTCAAAGTTGGGAACGTTTTAAAGATTTGTTGAATTCTTGCCTACATTATGATTTTGAAAAATGGCACACTATAAGCTTCTTTTATGAAGGGTTAACACCCGAAACTAAACAATTTGTGGAAACAATGTGCAATGGTGAGTTTCTTGATAAAGAACTTGAAGAAGCTTTAGACTATTTAGACCATTTGGCTGAAAATTCTCAATCTTGGCATGGTACTAATTCTTCTGAAAATTCAATTAGATCTAACCTTGCAAATGCTAGTAAAGAAAAATATTACCTTAGTCAAGAAGAAGATCTAAATGCAAGGTTTGCCAGTTTGGCTAGAAAGATTGAAGCTATGGAATCAGGGAAAGTGAAAGAAATTAAATCTGTGCAAAATGAAGAAATTTGTAGCATTTGTGATGAATTGGGACACTCAACAAATGGATGTCCAAAAATTTCTATTTTTAAAGAAGTTGTGCATGAGTAAATAAATGCAATGAATAATTTTAAAAAGTCATTCACTTCTTCTTTTTCAGATACATACAATCCGGGATGGAGAAATCACCCAAACTTCAGTTGGAGAACTAACAATCAACCACAATTCATGCAACCACCACCTCCTCAGGCACAATAGGGCTCTCAAAATTTTCAAGGATATACACCTTTTGTCCCACCATACAGGAATAACCTTGAAGAAACATTGCATGCATTCATGGAAAAGTAAGATATCATTATTAATCAAAACACTCAAATCATGATTGACATAAAAGACACTCTTGCTAAACTTTCTTCTGCACTCACCATTCATGAGAAAGAAAAATTTCCTTCTCAAACTTAACTAAATCCCAATGGTCAATATAGTCTAAATGATGGTAATTCAGAAAACCAACAAATAGATCAAGTCAAGTCAGTGATAACTCTTAGGAATGGAAAGGTTGTTGAAGAAAGTAAGGAGATAAAGAGCCAAGTGTCCAAAGTGATGAACTCCTTGAGTATGAATGAGCTAGAGGATGTGAAAAAAAATCAAGATAGTAGTGATACTGAGCTACCCAAGGAACCTGAGGTGACAAAAAGTCTTGTTAAGTCAGAAAATGATGACGAGGGCCACCAGACATACATGATTGACTCAATCATAGATAGGAGAGTTTCTACAACCTATGATTTTGATCCCCTTGAGAATTTTCTTGTCAATTTTGAGTTTGATTCTATCAATAATCCCTCTGATATAGTTGATATTTCTACTACTTTTGATAAAACTCAAGATCATGGCACTCAAACATGGCAACCAAAGTTTAAGGAGTTTCTTAAGAAAGGTTGGAGCATTACTGATAAAAAAGGTGTTCGTCCCTTGGTCTGTTCTTATAAAATTAATTTAGAAGAAGGAAAATGGTCAGCGATTGAAGTTATAACTTGAGTTGAAGGATCCAGATGTAGCAGAGACTTTGGTAAATGATCCTGTCTACCAAAGCTGAGGTAAGTTTTTAGTATTTCGTGTTTTTATTGAGTCGGCTTAAGTGCCTCTCAAATTTCGGAGCCTTTGTATGGGGATGTAAATAATGTCGGCCAACAAAAAATATATATATAAAAAAACCAAAAAAAAAAAACAAATTTGTTTGCATGCTTATTTATTTCATTTTACTTTTTTTTTGTCATTGCTAACCATTGTCAAGATGTAGTTATTCTCTTCTCGTCTAAGCATTTCGGGTATGTGACTTCTCCTCATTACTTTATTTAATTTTGTCCCAATAATTTCTTTGATGTATATTGATGATTATTTCTTCAGTCTGGATTTAATTGTTAACATTGAGGACAATGTTGTGATCTAGTTGGGGGGAAGGATAGTTGTGTAAAAATAAAAATAAAAATAAATAAAAAAAGAATAAAAAAAATTTAAGAAGTGTGTGTATTAATATGTTTGTTGTGTTTATATGTTTGTCAGTAATTTACTAAACCAGTTAAGGATGGCAGATTAAGGAGTAAATTTTATTCTAGAGACGCATCTTAGTTGGGGTAGAAAATTAGTTTGTGTGGAAGTAGCAATTCAAATTTAGGGAAATTTGCATGATTGAGTTAATTATCTTCTTTCTTAAAAATTACATGCTTGGTTATGGATGTTGAATTGGTGGACTGAGAATGATAGAATTATGCCTTGTGAGATTTTGAGCCTATTGATGAATGGATTGAACATTTGTACCATTCTTTTCTTTCTTGTGTGAATTTCACTCATGAAATTGTTACTCTAGAACTTACTTTGATTCCTTTTTAGACTACATTTTCATATGCATACATAAATATGATTGAGGTATTTTTCTTGAAATAGCTACTTTAATCAAATAGGCAACCTTGTTTAGCAGCATGTTGTCTCAATATGATATCAAGCACTCTTATGACTTCTTAGAAATTCTTTGATTCCTGCAAACATAAAGTATTAGAAATGACCAATTTTCCCTTACTTAACCTCTTTGAGCTTATTTGACTATTCTTTGTTTCGAACTCATTATGTGCCTTAAATGAAAAATCATGTCCTTACTTGACCTTAGGGAATAAGAGAACATTAGTTTTGTCATTCGATAAGTTGTTGAACAAGTGTAGGGGGTGTGTGCAGAATGGTTAAAAAAATGTATATATGATGTTCTTTTTGTAAAAAAAAAATCAATCAAAAAAATGTGTAAAAAGAAGAGGGTCAACAAGGTAATAAAGGAAAGGAAAAGAATATGTAAAGGGAATTTGTATTAGGTGGAGTTGGGATGAACTTTCATGCTTGTTAATTGAACTCAACTCTCATGTTCTTTTATTCTCTGGTGTTTAACTTGTCATATCCATATTACCTCCTCATTTACCTTGACCCCATTACAACCTTGAATAAAGTCCTCATGATTTGTGTGTGCATATGTTTTGAGTAGTGGAGAAGTAGAAGATAAGCAAGCTTATAGTAGTGCAATTTTCATGGGTTGAATTGAGTGAAATACCTACCTTTTAAACACTTGAGGGATTGAGAGTGAATCTTGTGAAAATCTATCATTCTTGACTCATGCTTTTCAATTGAAATTTCCTTACTAGTTGGTTTGAGATGTGGAGATATGTTACCTCATGAATGTTTTAATTACTTCAATGATTTGTTGCTCTTCATTTTTAAATTAAGTCTTTTAGAGTGTTTAACTTTTGAGTCTGTTTCATTTTTTTTTGTTAGTTTTGGTCTTGTGTTTTGCTCAGGAGTGCAAAAAGCTAAGTGTGGGAGAATTTGATGATCACATATTTGATACATTAATAAGCCTTCATTTTTAGTTATTTACATTCTCCATGTACTTAATTAATTGATTTTGATTATGTTTTGTAAGTTTGGACTCAAATTGGACTTAATTGAATTTTTTAGAATAATTTACGTCTTACGTTGTTTTTGTATTTGGGCTATATCTTAGGATGTAGGTGGTCTTTGGAGGTGATTCTAGTGGCATTTGAAAGATAAGAGAGAGTTCTATAACTTTCATGAAGACCTCAAAGGCCCAATCATACGAGTAGATAACTCAAATTGGAGTTGAAGCAAGAACCAGAGTGTTTTTCCTGATAGCTTAACCTGTGTGTACTATTCATCACAGTTTTCGGGTTAAAGGTTGTCAAATGGGCTGAAATTTGGATGCTGAAAAGTTAAGACTCATATCTACAAATTTCATGTTGAACACTTTTCCAGAATCAGACTCTTTGAAAGTGATATTGGACTTGGAAGTCAGAATAGAGGAGCTGTGACTGGGCCTGGGTAGTGTGCAGTAATTTGAACGAATCTGGAGTTATAGAAATGATATTGGACTCAAACTAAAGCCATTTGAAAGCTAAGATCCAGGCCTACAACTTTCATGAAAACCACTTTCAAAAATGACGAATGTAATAACTTCAGAGCTGTATGATTTCGGAGACAAGGAATCTCCATAATTTTTCACTTGCCAAAAGTCATTTGGCATTTTCCACTCATCCACCCACTAATGACTCAGTCTCCTTGTCATTTTGTATCTCTAAACCTCTATAAAAGAAGGCCTTGGCAGATCATTGAGGGTGTTAGGTGTTAGTTACCAAAATGTTGCCATTTTGTTACTAAATTTTCTTGTAGTAATTTTCCTTTGTTCTAAATTAAAGTCATGTTCTTCTTCTTCTTCTTCTCTCTTTCTTTCTTCTTATCTATGAGTAACTAAGTTTCATTTTACTTGGGTGAAAGGGTGAAGCTCTTGGTAATAAAGTAAGGTTAGATTTATTCTTCTCTTGTGCTTAAATGATTTATATTTTTTAGTAACCATTATACGTATTATAATTTGTTTCTTATAATTTAGAAATTATCTTTATAAATAGGAGTTCTTGATTTGTTGTAGACAAAATATTGACACAATGAATGCTTTAACCCATTTATAAGTGATGGTAATATTTTTAGGAAACATAATATAATTACGTATATTATTTTGAATGAACTTTTAATGTTGTATTTTTCGATTGGAACCTCCATGTTGCGAGGATTCTAATTGAGTTATAAAAGAAATTAATCTTACCTTTACTTTATTTACCAAGAGTGGATCTTTTAACCCAAGTAAATAATTTTTACTATAGTAACAAAATATTTACTTCACCTTAATTAATCTTCAACAATTCTCTGTGGATCGACCTCGGACTCCCGAGAAATTTATTACTTGAGACAACCTGCATTTGGGTTCGCAAAGCAACAATTAATCCCGCATCAAGTTTGTAGACTTGTTTGAAACTAAAAAATTGTGCATCATCTATCCTAGTTGTTCCAAAAATATTTTATATTTGATGTTATTAAATTTAAGAAATTGTTGCTCCCTATTAGCTATATATACAATTTGTTTGAACAAATTCATGTTGTGTTTTATAGCTTCTTTTTATTTAGTTTGTGTGATAAATCCCAAAGTTACTATAGATTTACTTCTTTTAATGTTGGTACAAAATTTATGGTTTATAATTTTAGCTTATTGATAAAAGGAGAATATTTCATTCTTTGGTTTTTAGCTTGCTGTTTATTTACTGTCATGAATCCCAAATAAGTATAATAATACTTTTGTCTTGCTGAAATTGACATATTCAATTGGCTGTTGAAAATGAGTATTCAAAAAATAAATTACATTGCTGAAGTCACAAATGAGAAGGAATCCTGGAAAATTGGTGTCAGAGTGGTTCGAAAGTGGAATGTTTCATATTCTACAAATGTCATATCAAGTATTCAAATGATTTTACTTGATCAGAAGGTATGTACAAATTCTTTTATTTTTACATGGATGTCCTTTAAAAACATAACATTATTATATCATTCAATATGATTTTATTTTCACTATATTATTTTAAAATAAAATATTGGCTAAGAATTCATGTTTTTATTAAATAGGGAGACAAGATTCAAGCTTCTGTTACAACAGATAAATTAATCAACAAGCACAAAGCATCTATTCTAGAAGGAAAATGTTACATCATCCAAAAATTTGTTGTGCTCCCAAATAGTGGAGCGTATCGAGCAACTCACCACAAGTTCAAAATCAATTTCCACTTTGGAACCAATATGTACAACCCACTGAACTTAACATTCCTTTGCATTCATTTGATTTTATTCCCTTTGATGACATCATAAAGGGAATGTTCCTAAAGGTTATTTATTAGGTCAATTTAATCTCTTGAGTACAATTACACTTTATATGATCTTCTATTTTTTTTAAATTCTATTTAAAGTCTACACTTCTTAGTCATAATAAAGATGTCATCAGAGAACTTGAAACTTATGGAAGCTATCGGCCTTTCCAAAGGAACAAAATGAAGTCTGAGCTCATAGAACTTTGTCTTCGAGATAATAGGTAACTGAATCATTTTAATAATGTTTTTCTTTCTTTACATGTTACAAGTTACAATTTCATTAATTTCTCTTTAAACTTTGTAGGAACAACAAACTGCAGTGCACATTGTTTGGTGATTATGCAGATGCGGTTTCAAATACTTTGAGAGACTCACAAGACCAATCACTTATTGTTGTGTTCCAATTATGTGCGATCTCAAAAGGTAGAATAGGCATTTTATATAGCCATTCTTATAACAAAATAAAAATCTTATCACACAAAGTTATAATCATTATTAATCTTACTACTTATGCAATTTTAGGTGGAGCTAAGGTTTCAAATTCTTGGAATGCTTCTCAATTCATGATTAATCCAAATATTGCTGCTGTTGTTGACTTTAAGTCAAGGTACCTGAGTCATTTTTAATAGTTTTCAATAATTTTTCTCATGAAATTAAAGTTTCTATTTGTTTCTTTTTTTCATGACAGTTTGCTTTTGTTATTAGTCTATTTCTTATTTATTAATTTATGCATCTAATATGAATAATTTTATTGACTTTATTTTCAATTTGAATTTACTTGAAAGCTCAATATCACAAAGATTCAGTCAAGTTAACACCCAATTTAAATCTAGAAGTCTGACTGACTTCCTTTCTTTGGAAGCAAGAAAGACATTATCTGAACTAAAAGAAACACAAGAAGTTAATATCTTCTCTAACTCAATTCTCAATTAGTTATCTTTAAATATTGTAAATCAGTCATTTATTTGCTTACACTTGCAGAATGGAATTTACACAACCTTGGCTACAATAATGAAGATTGAAACTTGATTCAATTGGTACTTTGATGCTTGCTCAGTCCATGGGAACAAAGTTAAACTTCGAGGTGGGCTACTCACATGTAAAAGATGTGAACAAACCCTGCGTCTAATAGTCCAGAGGTAGAGGTTCTAAATAAAACTTTACACTTAAGTATAGATGATTCAGTTTTTTTTTATTATTATTGAGTTTATGTTCTCATCTTTAATTCATTTTATTTTCCTACTTGTGGTTGAAATTCAATCTTTAAATTATCAAATGATGCATTTTTGGACAAGTACAAGATCCATGTGGAAGTCAAGGATTCGTATGAAAATGTTGCTTCATTTGTTCTATTTGATAACATTGTTTTCCAACTGATTCACCAGACAACAAATGATCTTAGAAATCGTTTACTCAGAGTTAGTCATCTCTTTTTTAAGTAATTTTTTATTTTTAGTGAAATTCTTAATAAAAATGTGTGAGATGCATATAATTTTCATATTTTTTTAATTAGCAGGAAGGTGATGAGGATGGATTTCCTAAAGAACTAGATTGTTTGCTCAAAAGAAAATTCCTATTTAATGTAGAAGTCAGTGATTTCACTAAGGCAGACCCATCTTCAAGTTTTACTGTAAAAAAAACTCACTAAAGATCCTGAAGATCTTAGAGCAAACAATTCTATGAGTATTATTTTAATTTTTGTTTTTGTAGGGCTCTAATCTTCAAGATTCAATTATTGATAATTCTGGAAAGATAATTGATTCGGACATGACATTATTTGTGATGAATAACGTATGTAGTCAGATTTTTCAACTTTAAGATAAAATTTCTCACTTTCCATCAATTCAACTACTAAGACTTTTGAAATTAATTAGTTTTCTTTTAATTATAAATTATTTTTGTCGTTGCAGACCTATGTTAATGAAAATGATATCAATTCATCAAATAACATCACTTATTTGAAAATATCACTTTTATCTTTTGATAAAGAAGCTAGTTTGAATGACTTATTATCTCCTCAATTCCCAACCACTAAGCTTATCCCCAGGATTAAGAAAGAAAGATTGGACTGAATTCATGTATTCAGTTATTATAGCACTTAACTATCTTTTTGGGATCATCAAACTATGGATGTAGTTCATACTACTATCAACACTTTGCAGAGCTCAACCATTTCAAAGTCTTATTTTTGTTGAAGATTATATCTATTTAGTAGTTTATATAAGTTGTCATCAGTATATACTTTAATAGGAGGGCTACCTCAAAAACATTAGTATTACTATGCTGCTCTTTTGATCTGGATCACAAAACAAGACAGTAAACAAGATTTAGTTGTTATTATGAATGATAATATTATTAAAATTGTGAAATCTATGTGAATGTATTGCAAATTTTATAATTCTTGATTGGAAATGTCAAGATATCAAATAGTTTAGTGATGATTTTAGAAATACATTTAGCTTTGTTTGTGCATTATCCTATTCAGATCCATTTATGCATTATGTATGTTTCTTACCCATTTTCTTATTATAATATATATATATATATATATATATATATATATATATATATATATATATATATATATATGCATTATAGCTTTTGTTACAACTTACACGTGTGTTAATGTTATGTCCACGCTTCTTTGACTGAAAGTAATTGTGATGTTTTAGCTGGTCAAGATTTGGTGCTTTTTGTGTTCTCTTCTTTGTGTTTTCATCTGGGTGTTGATTGATTTTTCTGCTTATAATGAATAATGGGTGGTTTTGACCTTTCTGATTTGTTTTGATAAATCTCTAACTCCAAACTTCAGAGAGTGCACTACTACCCTTCAAGATATTTTGTAATTTTTGTGTTATCTTTTGCTCCCTGCCCCTTTCAACTTCATATATGTTTTGGTGGGTGTGTGAAGAAAATCCAAAAGTTGACTCTGTAATCGTTTTTGTGAAAATTGAGAACCTTTTTTTTGTTTTTCTTTAGAGTGGGCGTTTACACTGTATTTTGAAAATGGTCTTGTCCATCCTTTTCTGAGTTTTGTAGTCTTATACATCATATGCTTGATGATTAACACTTGAAGGATAACTTCAGGTAATGGTAATGGTAGCGCAAGCTTTTTGGCATATTTTTCCCAGAAGAATGAATTGAATGATTGTTGAAAGGTATTTTCCTGCAAGAAAAGCCTTATGCAAGATTAAACGATTGTTTGTTCTTACTGCTTATGCTCAGACAACATCATCAATATATTGTTGATCTGTTTTAGGCTATGCATGGTTGAGTAGGTGTAGGTGAGAAATGACAAGTTAGAAAATGGATGTCTTTGGACATTTATAAAGACTAGGTCAAATATGAAGTTATATTTCATCTAGACTTTATCATGTCCAAATACATTTATATTTTCCTCCAACTAAACCAAGCACAGCCCAAGTGGAAATCAGAACTCACAAGCTATAATCACAAATCATTTTCATGTGCTAAAATTTCAAGTACATCTACTTACACATATGTCAACTTACATCTACACAATTTCTTATTATCATATATATATTTTTTGTAAGATTTATATTACTATTGTAATAGAAGATAAAGTTTTTAAATTTATATTTTTAAATTCTTAAGTTTTGCTTAAAAGTTACCCGTGCAAAGCACGGATAATACAACTAGTTTTTTAACATATATTAGTGTTGGATATCGAATAAGTAAAAAGATAAAAGGTGAAAATTTTCATTATAAATTGAAGTTAAACTCTTATTATATTACAAGCTTCTATTTGTCTCCGCATTGGGCAAATTAAGAATTTTAAATAATAAGTTTTAGTTATAAATTAAGAATCAAATAATTAATGTTTTGAAAAAAAACTTAAATATATTTTTTAAATTAGATTTAAAAAAATAGTTTTTTTCAAAAAAAAGTAGACCAATTCAACATTGTGAACCATAATTAGTTCAAACGAATTGACTAATTCATGACTAATTTTTGATTTTTAACCGATTTTTAGAAATCTAATTTTTAAGAATTGATTAGACCGATTTCAGGATCAATTCTTAATTTTTCCAATCCAGTCCAGTTATGAAAACCATGGTGCTCGGCCTTTCAAAGAAGGAGTCATCTAGAAGTAACTCTTCTATAAACAAGGCCCACGCAATTGATCAAATACAGGAAGATAAGTATGATTTTAATGTTTTTGAACATGGGACCAATCATTAAATTATTGAAGAGAGTATTTCATGATTTAATATTTCAACCGTGATATTATGAAATAAAAATAATTAAATAAATTTCCTAAAATGAAAAAAAATTGGAGAATGCTTAGACAGAAATAGACCTCTTTTTTTGTCAAAAAAATCTAATAAATTATTGTACATTTCAATTTGAATTAGAAATTCTGCCCATAAATACATGTGGTTATTATTAACTAGATAACCATATGATGATATTGTTATATGTAATTATGTATTACAAAATTACAATAAAGAATAAAAAGAACAAGGATTTTAAATGCAAGATCTAAAAACACATCTTTCCATGACACCAGTGGTAAGTACTCCATGGGTCGGGCCTTTAACAGGACTCTTGATAGAAATCAATTGTTTACTTCCAAATGCATTGATATTCTATTTTTTTTATTAATGTAGTTGAATCAGAAATATAATTATATCTGTAATGATAGTTTTTATATGTTTGAAAATCATGTGATTTATATTTATGTGCAGTAATCAAACAATTTTTTTACAAACATAATTAATCTACTAAAATTTCACAGACAAAACTTAACTCTAACTCAAGTTGGAGGTAAGTTTTTAATTTTTTTAATTTTATATAATGTGTTTATTTTTTAACTCTTATTAATTTTTAATTTTATTAATTTAATAAAATAGATACATAATATAAAATTAAAATGAATTAAAAAACTTACCTCTAACTTAAGTTGTACTCAAATTTTATCCTTTCACAACAGTTATAGGTGGCTCAGTGGTTAGGTTGTATTAAAATCTCAAGGTCCCTCACATGGTGCATTCTCTTGATAGAAATGTTTGAATCGGTCAACCTTTCCAACCGTCCGGTCCACACGGTTCTGAGGGGTTCATAACTAGTTCGCCGGTTCTTTAACTTCCGATCAAATAAGGTTGATTGGACCAATTGGTGGTATGGTTTACCATTTACAGTTGAATCGATTCGACCAGAAGTACCAATTTTCAATTCATATTCAGATGAAGGGGCTTCATTTTGTCATGATGTAAATGCTCTATATCGAAAAGTTCCCCACAGTGCTAACCAAGAGAGACACAGATGTTAAACCCATAACTATAATATAATATACAACGCAAACAGCACAAAGAACATAACATGATATATTTTTGTCATTTGTTTACTTTATTTTATTACTGTAGTATCTCCGTCTCCTGCGGCTGTGCAAATCGAGAGTCGAGGGTGTGGACCTAGTGGCATGGAGCTGGTGCCAGACTGCCAGGAAAGAAAATCATGTTGAGCAGTTGAGGATTTCCTGAGCACGTGGGAAGCACCTTTGTTCTATTCCAGTATATATTTGTACTTTTGTTGTTGTGTTGCTTTTGGTCTCACGGCATAATTGTATTTGAGTTTAAATTAATCATTTAAAAATATTTTCTTGTCATTTTTTGTTGTTGAATATCTTGTTTAAATTTAAGTGAGGCTTATGTACACATAATTTTTTATTTAATGTTGTATAATAATAATAAGAAACAAATTAAAGATTTTTTCTTTAATAAGGATGACATTAATTTTCTCTTTAATATCTTAAACTAACATACACAAAAAAAGAAAATGAGGGATTATATTGTAACCATGGAGAAGGGTTTACCAAGACATTGGCAGTAAAACACAAAGCAAATCTATCAATGTCCTGTCTCCAGCCCATAGCCACTTTTGACAAGGAAAGGAGTGTTAAAATGTCTCTTCGAGGATAGGTCTACAGGAACTATTGCCTTAGGATGTCATATAACCTCATTATTTTTATATTTACTTTTGACATTCTTGAGATATGACAATGAGACAATAAATAGTTATTCTAATTATTTATATTGT
The DNA here is from genome assembly GCA_029884595.1 of Ormosia semicastrata. NCBI lineage: Eukaryota > Viridiplantae > Streptophyta > Magnoliopsida > Fabales > Fabaceae > Ormosia > Ormosia semicastrata. The sequence continues at coordinate 4,816,369 of JAQQTO010000046.1, read as the reverse complement.
GACTTTTTATATTATAAATAGTGAATTAAATTAAAATTTGTCGATCTTATACATATATCATCATTTAATTTAGATGTGTTCACTATTTATTGAGATAATTTTTAACACAAATCAAGAATGCAGTAATCAATGCGATTATAAATAGTAATTTTTATTATTTATGTGATGATATTCTTCTGTTATTTTTAATTTGACATAATTAGAATTCATCATATCCAATTTAAGAATTACCACTTATCCTATAAGCGTTCATATTAAATAAGGATGAAGGGAACATTCTTCCTTCTACACCTGTTATTTCACAGTATTTTTTAATTCGAGGCTTTCGTTGTGAGCAAAGGAAGGAATGAGAATGAGCCAGATCGAGTTCCCCAACTTACCTGATGCCTTTGATTCCTATCATTGCGTGGACGTAGGTCAAAGAAGATAGAACAGGGTTCCTGGAGCTTTGATGAAGGAACAAAAGATGAGACTTGGTTTTCAACAAATGATTTGGATTGATCATTTTATATAGCATCGGTTTTGCTTTGAGATGACTACTGGTTAACCTCGGTGGTCAGTTTTGCCACTCCTCTGCTTTATATTAAGTGTGCATTAGGTTTTTTTGCCTTGAATCCTTAAACATTGTTGTTGGTATTTATTTATTTATTCACTTAATTAATCTTCACTTATCTTTAGTGAAAGAAGAAAACACAAGTGGGATTTTATTTTTAGGAGAACAGTTGTGACTTATGACACAATTAAGCTAAACTAAGTGTATGTTTGGATGATAGGTAAGAGTGGAAATAGACTAAGCCAGACCAGGTTTTGTCTTAAACAGACTTAGTCTAAATTCTAATTATAAGGTCTGAGCCTAGTCTGTGAGCTTGTAATAGGCTAATTTTTAAAATCTGACCTAACTTTTTTAAAAGTCTAGTCTGACTTGAAAGTCTATTTAAAGGTTTACTTTGCAATGAGACCTTTAAATAAGCTAACAGACCTACCTTTTCAAATAGGTCATTATGACTTTATATAGGCTAACAGACCTACTTTTAAATAGGTCAACATGCTTTTATATAGGCTAATAGACTTAAACCTTGAAATATGTTAATGAGCTTACTTAAAGCCGATAAGCCTTTGTTATAGGTCTTTGTTATAACTAAAAATTTACCTTCTAATTTTATAGATGCTCATCACTTTCTTACTCTAATTTTTTGTCGATGTAAGACTTGGAGATATACTAAGTTGTAAAATTATTAGAGGCATATATCTTCAAGTCCCACATCGACTAAAGATCAGAGTAAAAAAGTAGTGAACATCTATAAAAGTAGGAGGTGAGTGTTAATTTATTATTTATTATTTTAATAAATATATTACATTAAATATATTAATAAATATGTTATTTCTATTCTAATTTATTAACTAAAGTTTTAGTTATTAACTTTTATTAAAATTTAATTAAAAATATATTAATATATTATAATAAATTAATAATTATAATATAATTATAATTTTGTAATTATTATAATAATATATATTATATTATATATAGTTAAAGCGAGTCAGTCGGTCTTCGGTGTCATCATGCTTAAAAGACTTATTAGATGACCTGAGACTTGACCTTTTTAGTTAAACAGACTTTTAAAAAAGCCTTGGCCTAGGGGTAGAAACAGGTTAGGCTAGGCCAAGCTTTAATTTAAATAAGTCTGATCTATATCTCAATTATAAGGCCTGAACCTGGCCTGTGAGTCTATAATAGACTGATTTTTAAGGTCTGCTCTGAACTTTTTAAAAGTCTGACTTAGCTTGAAAACATATTTAAAAGTCTACTTTATAATGAAACATTTAAATATGCTAATAAGCCTACCTTTAAATAGGCTAACAGGCCTTTACATAAGCTAATAAACATACTTTTAAATAGGTCAACATGTCTTACATAGACTAACAGACCTACCTTTAAATAAGTCAATATGTCTTTACATAAGCTAACATGCCTAATCCTTGAAATAAGATAACAGGCCTACTCAAAGCCAATAAGTCTTTATTATAATTTAACACTCACCTTCTAATTTTATAGATACTCATAATTTTCTTACTCTAGTCTTTGATTGATATGGGATTTAGAGATATACCAAGTTGCTCACTTTCTTACTCTAGTCTTTTAAGTCTCACATCGACCAATGATTAGATAAGAAAGTGGCGAGCATCTATAAAAGTAGGGGGTAAGTGTTTGTTACTAAGTGGCTCCAGTACTCAAGAGCAGGGTGAATTGAGTATAAAAACTTTTCGTAAATACTTTTAAAATAAACACAAATATTGAAACTATTAAATAAATAAAGTGAAATTATAAGAGGAAGAAGAAAAGCTTTAAGAATAGCAAATAAATAAATATGCAATAATATTAAACTGCGTTAAATAAAGAGATTGAGAAGAGAAGAGCAGACACAATATTTATCCTGATTCGACCACTAATCCACTTGTGGTCTACGTCCAGTTCTCGAAAACTATCCGAGATTTTTCACTATGTATACAAGCTTCAATAGGTGCTTGCAATCGTTACACAAAAGAGCACTATTCACACACAGGGAAACTCTACCCTTGTGCTAAAGCCTCAGCCTGCAAGGATACCTCACCCTTATACAAACCTTGAGGGATACCTCACCCTCGATACAGAAAAGCAGAATATAGATGAAGAGAAACTGTCACTTAGAGTAAATAATATAAATTGAAGTGCTAAGAAACTCTCTATGGATATCTCAAAATTTTAGCAAAAAGAGTACAGAAAATAAGCGTAAATTATAAATCACGTTTTCAAAGCAAGCGTAAAAATTGATCAGATAGCTGGGCAAGAAAAAGAAGAGACCCATGGTCTCTATTTATAGAGACGAAAAAGAAATTAGTCGTTGAGGCAATTAATCTCGTAATTAATATGAGAATATGGCCATTTCTTTCTATATCATGATCCTGTGTTTATTCGAATATATATCCAGTTATTCGAATAACACGTTCTTTTCAAAACAGTTCTGAAACTGGTTATTCGAATAACATATGATTTATTCGAATAACACTGCCACAAAAGGATTTTTGGAAAACAATTCTATTCGAATAACTTATCAGTTATTTGAATAGCCTATATAAAACAAGCCATTCTAAAAACATTTTATTCGAATAACAAGAGTATTATTCGAATAACACTATTAAAAACAGAGGCACACAACAGCAAGTTTAAAACTTTATTTGAATAACTAATGAGTTATTTGAATAACTTAATTTGTAAAACAAGTATAAATGCTTAAAAAAGTAGCCCAGATGATTTTTCAAGAACACCAAAACTTTTAAAGTTAATTTCAAGATCAAAAACAGTTTTGGGATAAGTTTAAGAAAATGTTTTTGTTTTATCTTGTAAAATCATGAGATATCCAAAAAGATATCCGTACAAAGACTCTAAGTCCTATAGCTAATCTTTGAAGTTCTTGGACTTGGTCTTCTTATTATCTTCATATTTGTTATTATCAAAATCAAACTTCATTGAGCATAGTCAAATATAGTGTTAACTTATTATTTTTGTTCTAATAAATATATTACATTAAATATATTAATAAATATATTATTTCTATTCTAACTTATTAACTTAAATTTTAGTTACTTGACTTTTATTAAAAATTAATTAAAAATATATTAATATATTATAATAAATTAATAATTATAATTATAATTTTATAATTATTATAATAATATATATTATATTATATATAATTAAATAGGTCAAGCCACTGTCAAACTTAAAAGGCCTACTAGATGGCCTGAGACCTGAACTTTTTAGTTAAATAGGTTTTTAAAAAATTCTTGGCCTATCTTGTTTAGTAAACAGGTTAGGCTAGGTCAGGCCTCAAGCAGACTAGGTCATAGGCCCCTGACGGGTAGCCTGACCTATTTCCACCCCTACCTTGACCTAGCTTGTTTAGTAAACATGTCAAGTCTTAGGCAGGCCAGGCCATAGGTCCCTGACAGGTAGCCTGACCTATTTCTACCCCTAATGATAGTTAATGAGAGGAAGAGAAAGGGAATGAAGGGAAGAGAAATAACTTCTTGTGTTTGAGAGTTTTAAAATATATGGGAAGTAGAAAAAATATATGGAGAATCATTTTTCCTTTCTTCTTCTCAAATGCCCAACTTTTGTTTTTCTCAAAATTTGATGTGAAACTATTTTTGTTTCGTTCTTTCATTAATCTTCCAAATAAAGAGAAAGATAATTATGTTCCATTCATTCTCTTCCCTTTCTGGTCTATCTCCACCTATTTCGTTTTATTTCATTAATGAACAAAATCCAAACACAATGTAAGGCAAATGCTATGATAAATTAAGTGTGAAAAAAAGTAATTTCTTAAAAATTAAGTAAATCCAAACATGCTCTAATATAGTTCTACCCAATTTAAAATTTGTATCAAATTTCTACATTTCAAATGATATGCTTATTTTGAATCAACATCGCAACAATATCAATCTCACATACACACGCACACACGCACACACGTACACACACATATATACATATATATATATATATATATAATATTCAATAATTTTTTATTATGAATAATCTTTTAATTTATTTCTATAACTATTTTAAAATTTAGTCAATAATGTAAAAGTCCATCAAGTGAAAGAAATGAAAACTCTTGATTTTTTTATCAAACTGTCCTTGATAGTAACATTATTTATCAAAATGTCATTCTTTTTTAATTATTTATCAAAATATTACTCTTTTAAAATTATATATTAAAATATCACCATTTTGTCTAGTGTGACATTATTTATTTATTTTTTGTCCACGTAGATAATGACAAAGTGTTTGACGTTATTCATGTGAAAGCGCCAACGTAAATGATGTTATCTACGTGAAAGCACCGAAGTAGATAACGTTATTTACTTGGAAGCGCCAATAAAGATAGCGTTTTAAGGCTAATGTCATATAATTTGTCATTTTTTGTGTAGTAACATCATACACTTGGAATTTTTTGTGTAGCAGCGCCATACACTTGACGTTTTCTGTTTGAAATAGTTCAACCAAATAAATTGCATGCAATGAAAATTTGTGCAAATATTTTTTGTTCTTGATAGTTTATTAATTACATACAATGAAAATGTGTACCAATTGTTTAGGCTGTGTGGTTGCCTAATTAATTTACCAAAAAAAATTAATTTAATTTTCTTTAATTAATTAATTTCTTATTATCTCATTTTAATGCACTCTTTAATATTAAACCATTAAGTATTTGAATGCACTTATCTAAGCAACCATAATAACGAAAAAAACTCTTCTTATTTTTTGTTATTTTCAAAAGATTGTGAGAATGGTTGAATTGCGAGGTCCACATAGACTCAATATGTTCACCAAACGAAATAGGGTGAGTGCATGCACTTCATCAATTCATCTCTATAAATGTTGACCAAAAAATAATCTTCATCCTCTGTTGACGTACCCCACCTCCTTTTAATTTTCAAAAATAAATAAATAAACAAATCTATGAAGTTTCAACCAACTACCAATAAACAAAGTTTTTTTGTTGCTATGTTGCTCTTATATAAGTGCATTCAAATGTTTAACATTTAAACATAGCATTGGAATGAGATAATAAGAAATTAATTAATTAATTAATTAAATTAAATTCTTTTTTTTGGTAAATTAATTGGACAATCACATAGTTTAAAAAATTGGATTAAATTTTTATTGCATATAATTTATTTGGTTGAATTATGTCAAACAGAAAACGTCAAGTGTATGATGCTACTACACAGAAAATGCTAAACTATATGACATTATTAGCTTTAAAACGCCATATACGTTGGAGTTTTCACGTAAATAATGTCATCTATGTTAGCGTTTCTACATAGATAATACCAAATTCTTTGACGTTATTTACATGGACAAATAAAAAATAAAAAATGTTATCCTAAACAAAAAGGTAATATTTTGATATATAATTTTAAAAGAGTGACATTTTAATAAATAGCTTAAAAAATGATATTTTGATAAATAATTTTACCATTAACGATAATTTGGTAAAAAAGTCTGAAAACTCTCCATCATTATTATTATTTTTTATTTTTTCGAAATCAAAGGTTGCCTAATTAGGCATCCAGTTGAAATTTGGAAATATAGAGCAATACCTAATAAAGTGGTGTCATAAATTTAATGGAAAAATGATAATTGCATATAGGTCTATCAAAATGGGTCAAATTTATCGGGTTGATATGTTTACCAATTAAAATTAAGTGAGTTAAGCTTAAAAAATGTTGACTCGTTTAAACTAATTCATTTTTAGCCTAACTCATTTAACTTGCATGTTAAATCAATTGGCCCAATTATTAATTAAAATTAAGTGAGTTGAACTTCAAAATTTTTGACCCATTTAAACCAATTCATTTTTTGTCCAGTTCATTTAACCCCTAAGTTAAACGGCTGCAAGCAAGCCCGTTACCCTTTTTTTGGTAATACATTTCAAATCCCAATCCCACCCAAGTCCAACCCATTCTGTTATTGAGGTACGACCTACTAGACTATAAAAACAAAATGAAGTTGAAAATTAAAACAAAGTAATAATCAGTTAAAAAGTTAAATTAAACAACATAACTTAAAACAAAAAAAATACTTAGATCAAAATTGATTGTTGTTAATTTGTTATGATAAATTTGCCTTGGAAGCTTGGATTGATATATATGGCTCTGCTCTGGAAGCTTGGTTTTGATATGTTGAATTTGTTTTGTAAGTTTGGATTTGTTATGTTGAATTAGCTTTGGAAGCTTGGATTTGATATGACTTTGCTTTAGAGTTTGGAAGTTTTGATTTGTTATATTGAATTTACTTTGAAAGCTTGGAATTAATATAGTTTTGGAGTTTGTAAGGTTGGATTTCATTTGATAATATGAATTTGTTTTGGAACTTGGAAACTTAGATAGTTAAATTTTTTATGACTTTACTTTAGAAATTAGATTTAGATTTAGAAGCTGGCATTTGATATGATTAATGTTATTAAACTTATTTTGTATATTTTTTAAAGTAAAAAAATTGCTAAAAATAAAGGACTGGTCCACTTAAGTTCGTGAGTTGCCCTTAAATGGGTCGGTCTGGTAGAATGTGGTCCCATTTAGCTCAATAGTTCCCTTGGCTCGGCCCGTTTAGGCTTGCAGGCTAAACAGGCTGAACTTAAATAGGTTAGGCTTAATTACACATACCATGCAAGTTATGTGTATGATTTTGTACCATGGGAGTTAAGTGTATGATTTTTTTGTGTGTGATTAGTTATGTATATGATTTTGGAATAATACTATCCATATACACATCATCTACATTCACATAATTTTTACCAATCATAATACCTACCTCATTTTTTTTTTTTTACATTTTAATTTTGCCACTTCACAAAAGAATATAAGGTGATGTGTAGCGTAATGTTATGCACTAAAGCTTTTCTCATGATTTTTACCATGCGGGTCCAAAATCTCCAAAGCTCACCTCTCATCAAGTAACGCAGGTAATCTTGACAACTAGCCCGTGACTGCTCTGGAGACATGGCCTTTTTGGGTGTGTTTAATATGCATTGCTTGGTCAAAGGTCCTACCATGGACCCTGCAATATGGGATGTTGGATCTGTGTAAAATGGAATGGACGACTGTGATTGTTGATCGGTTACCTGCTATTTGGGTAACGCTAAAAATTAAAAATTGACATTGGTCCTTGTAAATAATGAAATTATTTGGGATAACAAATTATAAAGAACACCCTTAACCACTCGTTTCTCTGTCCCGGGGTGGTGATGGACGGTGGTTTGAAGCTCCAGCACCGCCGGACATGAAGCAAGATATGTGCGATGGAAGTATAAATCTACAGCAAACAAGGGGAGGTTTTTTGGCTTTCAATAAAATGCAGGAGCAAAGGGGAATAAGGAGTGACGACGACTAGTTTGTGGAGGTGACGCGACGGCGTGGCGATAGACTGAGGTGCAGCGGTGACCTAAGAAGCGATGGACGACAACAGCGGGGGACAACGAGGCCCTAGGGGCGTGGATCTAGGTGTTTATGGGGTTGAGGGCGTGGGTGTGTGGGGGTCTGTAGGGGCTCTGTTCAATGATGGCTGAGGCGGATCTGGTTCAGTTGAGGACGATGGTTGCGGCTAGCAAATATGGTGGTTCGTGGGTTCTGGGTGGTGGATCGATGGAGGCTCAAATGGTTCTTGGGTCATGGGTCAGTTTTGGGTTTCCTATGGCAGAAGGTTTCTGATCTGTTGTTGACTTAGGTGATATGGGTTTGATGATTGTTGGGTTCTAGAAGAGGACGACTCCCACGACGTTGCTGATATACAAAGTTCTTGGAGTTATATTTTTTTTAATTCAATAACTTGAAGGGTATAAAGACAAACAAAAATTGTCCCTTGTAACAAAATTATAAAACTTATTGGAATAGGTAAAAATAGAAATCCATCTATAAACCTTTGACTGAAAGATTCATCTTAAAACAACCTGACCTTTATGGCTGTTGCACACCTGCCTAATTTTCGCTAAACGGCCACAATGAACATATTCCTCAAGTATATAAGTCTGGTTTTATACTTCCGGGTATAACATTTAATGCATGTTTAGTTATGATTATAAATTATTTTAAATATAAAATAAGTTAATTAAGATATTTTTTTTTTCTTCTCTTAGAACACTTTTTTTATACTAAAGTGTGAGATTGTCATTATTTGTATCCCGACGGCTCACCAATCGGAAGCTCGAAGACCTTGGACTCGGATTGCATTGGAGCGGAACAGATTTGAATTAATCAAGAAAATTATAATTAGATACAGAGTGCTATCTAATGATTTTAATTTACATAAGAGTATAAAAAAAATGTAAATCTGTAATATATACCAACTCCAGGGCCTCCTAATCCATTAAATTGACTCACTAGTCTTGAAATGAGTTGGCCTAACTTGGACTTCGCCTTCTTGCCTGTGGAAAAAATGGGTGTACATAAAACTTGCACGCTTCAAGGCGTAAGTTAATCCTGGCTATTTGTATTATCTTTGAAGCTACGCATCCCTAAAATTGTCACATATATAGTTTTCTTTATTAGAACTTAACTAAAACCTTATAATAAAGCTATGTGGCTAAAAATCTTTATCTCTCACTGATCAGCGTTTCGCACTAAAAGGCCATTGGGCCAGATTTTAATAGTTGAAAGTTCACCACGTTGTTCCACGAGAGCAAAAGCAGTTATTTCCTCCTTTTTACTTATTAACCACTTGCTGTCACCGTGTTACATACTGTGAGTGTTGGATTGACATGCACAATTACGCTATATCACGTAAAGCAATCGCAAGAGTACACTACGCTTGCTCTTATGATTAGCTCAAGGTCGTACTCATATATATATATATGGTGCTTATAAGTGAATCTTGCGGTACTGGGGCTAAGTTATATGTAGAGAGACCGGTGGCTTTCCCTGTAAGACAGTTAGAATCTTACTGAGAATTCTAGCTAGCACTTTGTCAAATCAAAGGAAGCTGAGAGAACGAGCGACAGTGATGGACAAATTGTATGGGTTGAGCCACCTCTTCATGACAGTCTTTCTTCATAACTTCTCGTCATTCATGGTGGTACCAGCCATCACCGATGTCACAATGGCTGCGCTTTGTCCCGGACAAGATGAATGCTCACTTGCCATCTACCTCACTGGTTTTCAACAAGCGGTGAGTTCCAGCAATATTGCATACAAGTAACACGACCTTCTTCATTCATTATGCTTTCTGTCCGAGGTTTGCGTTCCTTATTTTAGAAATCCACTAATCTGTTAGGCGTATATGTTGAGTATTAGTGCGATTGGAAATTGTGTTGTGTCAGTTCTTAGATACTTTAATTAAGTCATATATAGAATAATGTTATATCTTTTTATAAGTTTAATTAAGTCATGAATTAAGTAACGTTATATTATCTTACAAATTTCTCTTAATAATTCTCTAATATTAAATAAAAAAATAAATATATCTAATGTTTTAAAAATATAAAAATATTTAATATTTTTTATTTAATAATTAAAAAGATTAATAAAAAATCAAGTAAGAAGATAAAATATTTCTCATATAAAATAATTTTATCTCTTTTTAGGAGAATTTAAACTACTTGTTTAATAACAGCTTTAAATTAATAAGCAATACAAAACGTACGAACAAATAAGAACTGTTATTGAACAAATAAAATTTATTAACCTCAAAATTTAACAACAAATTTAGTAAAGTGTGTATATATTTTTATTAAGTTTTTTCATGTGTGAATTTTATATTATTGGACTTGATAATTTTCTAATGCAACAGGCATCATTCTGCATATAGATTTTATTCTTTAGGGAAAAATTTCTATGAGTAGAGATACATGTTTCTAAAGAGATGTTATTTGGACACGGTACGCCACATTTTCATCCATCTCATGCTATATTTTATTATCAATTATTAATGTGACTTAATTAAATTAATTTAATAATTTAATTTAATAGGAGATTAATTAAAAATGGTGAGATGTAATCTTTTAATCAATATGTTATAATTTCTAATATAGTAATTGCCTTTCATGTCTTCTTAAAATTGTGATAATATAGGCATATAGCCGTGAGTTGGTGATATTTATTTCACATTTATTTATGTGTAATGATATATAAAAAAAGGTAAAGTTATTTGGAGATTAAATTATTGTTAGTGGAATTAACTTTTTAATTCATTTTTTCAATTAAATTATTAAATAAAAATGTAAATGAAAAGTTTGATATGCATTTTATATATTAAAGAATCCAACCTTTATTTATTGTTGAATTAAATTTAGATTTAATAAAGAATAAATTAGATTGTTTAATATAAACTTTTTTTTTTGCTGTACACAAATTGAATTTATTGATCAATCAATGACCAACTCCATTCTTGTACCAATGATTGTTTCATATATAGACTTGGCCCCTCAATTAAAATTTCCATTCATTGGGAAAAAGTTAACGTCCCTTGATTGATCCCTTTATATGTTTTGGCGCCCGTGTCCTCACTCAACCAAAGAAATTTCCTTCCAGTTTCCTGGAGTCTGGATTTGGCTCCCATTTTCTTTAACTTACAACTGACTCGGTTGGCCCACTGCCCAGTGAGATGCATTGCAATGCTTTTTCCTCGAGTTTTCGTGGTTTTTCTTACTTTTTCGATTATGTTGTCTTTATGTGGGCTGAGTTTTTATTTTGATGCACAAAACTTTTTTGTCCATCGTGGATAGTGTACAACAGAAGCTCTCATGAAGTGTTTGTCCCTTTGTGTAGCCCGTTTTAACTGGGCCGCTTATTAGGTAATAGGGAGTCTCCTACTTATTTTTTATTGGGCCCTATGGTAAGACCAAACTAAAAAACAAAATGTTGAGCACAAACGTGAAAGCAGAGCGTAAAGTCCATCACTCCACTGACGGCACATAGGCATTTTAAAATAAAACTTACTATCTATTATTAATCAAGAAAAATTATTCTAACATTTTTTTATGTTTATTTTTTAATAATTTAAAATAACCTTTTCAATTATGATATATACTATAAGGATCCCGGATCCACAATCATGACTCACAATCACATATATATTTTTTTTCACACATATATACTATAATGCGTTTTGTATGCTCATTTGGTTTTGTCACAAAAAACAGCCTGGCAAATGCACTGTGCCAATCATTCTTTCCATGACATTATTTTTCCTTTTAATTCTTATGTTCTTTAATAATATCAATGTGCAGTACTTTATATCCTTACCTGTGTGGAAAAATAAATTTGTGAATTGTGCAGGTGATAGGACTGGGAACGCTTGTGATGATGCCCCTTTTGGGTAATCTATCAGATAAGTATGGGAGGAAGGCCATTCTCACACTCCCTATGAGCCTCACAATTATTCCCTTGGGTACTTTTGCGTCAAATCTCTTTCCTTTGTTTGATTGGTTGCGACTTTTTCTTACGATAGTGTTTCTTTTTTTTTTGCAAATTATTACAATAGTTTAAATAAGGTATGTTTGTTTTAGATTATAATTAGTTTTTTTTTTTTAAAAGTTGTTGTAATAGTATTTAATCAACTTGATAAAATTAGTTTTAACTTTTATATGAAATTTAATGTAAAATAAAAATTTTTTAATGTTAATTTTTATAATCTTCAAGATCAAAACTTATAATTTTAGTTTATAAATTATTCTTTATACTTTTGATATGTAATATCATTTTATATTCAATCAAATAATTTTTTTAATTATTTTATACTTATTTTAGTAATTTAATGCATAAAAATAATTTTTTTATATCATCCAAATGAATTAAATTAACTTAAAATCACTTTACAACTAATGATCTAAACATTAAAATAAATCAATTATAATCGATTATAATAAAAAAATTTATACAATAATAAATTATTAAACATAATCAAATTTTTTATAACTTTCTTAAATACACACTTAATCTATTGTTAGCCTGAAGTTTTTTATATTATTATTTAAGTATATGTTAATATATCATTAAAAATAGTTAGATTTCACAAGTAATTATTATTAACGTTAAATTCATTTAATAATTTAACCATACAAGATTAAATAAAAGTATACAAATCTTTTTTGTATAATGTAAATAAGTTTTGCATATTTTTAAAAAATTTACGCTTGTAATGAATCAAAATTAAGTCTTTTTGCATCTGTTACTGGTATTGTAAATCAAAAGCATGACATAAACTGGTTGCTTTAATGACAGTCAAATGATTTTATGATTATAATGCATGGCTGGCTGTTTCACAGGCATATTGGCTTACAGCAGGACGAGAAAATTCTTCTACGTGTACTACGTGTTTAAGATTCTCATTTCCATGGTTTGCGAAGGAAGCGTCCCTTGCCTCGCTCTTGCTTATGTGGTAAAGTGCTCGTTAATCTAGACATATGGAAAAATGAAACAATGAGAAAAAGTTTAATTGATTTTTTTAATAAAAAATAAAATTGAGATTTCAACAATAAAAGTTTAAACGATAAATCTATTTTATTTAAAACGTTTTAACTTTAAGTATTGAAAGTCTATTAGCAAAAAATATTAATATTTAACATAATAGATTACATTAAAAATGAGTTATTTAACAATTTTTTAAAATATGTATTATTAAAACTATACAACTTTTTAAATAATAAACTAGTATATATTCCGTACATTGCATTATAATTTTAAAAAGTTCATAATATTTAGATTAAAAGTATTTAAATTTAATATTTATTTATAAAAAAATTAAGATTTGATTAAGTAGATATATAATAAATTAATAGAAAATTGATTAAGAAAATTTGAAATTTTATTAAAAAGATTTGATTTATAATTGATAAGGAGAAGAAATTAAAAAGATTTGAGTGAATAGAGAGAATAAAAATAAAATAAAAAAACATGTAATAATTGAAGAAAGAGAGTAAAAAAATAATAATTCTTACTCTAAAAAATTATCTTACTCTTAAAAAATAATATTTTCATTTATAATATAGAAGTAGATATATTGCAAAGCCACATTGAATGTGTGTTTGCATTTTTTATGGTTTGTTTTTAAGAGTAAAAGTCATCCGAAATAGAAGACTTTTTTATTTATAAATAGAGATAGAATTGGCTTGATCTTAATTTGAAAACAAAACTATACAAATTCACATTAATTAATTTGGTGAATTTGATTTTATAAGTAAAAAATTAAAAACAGAATCAAATCCATTATTTTGTTTATCAAAATTAAAATTAAATAGTCTTGTTTAATTTTAGATTTTTTTAGTCAATTTATTTTATTTAAAATAATTTGATTTGATTTGTTTATAAAATGACAAAATAAATTTAAAAAAAAGAAAGAAAAAAAGCAATACAAAAGGGTTTGTTGACTTTCCTTCCATTTTGATTTTCAGGCGGATAACGTTATAGAAGGACGACGAGCCACTGCGTTTGGAATTCTTTCGGGGATAGGGTCCGCTGCGTTCGTATGCGGCACCCTATCAGCTCGATTTCTATCTACTGCCCAAACTTTCCAGGTGCTTTGCTTACATAACCAACTTTCTTTCTCTGTTTCCTCTCTAATTGCATCCTAATCGTAATCTATGTCATCAATTGTGTTTTTGCATGAATAAGGTTTCGACTCTTGTCGCTGTGATCGGAGCGGTGTACATGCTAATTTTCCTTCAGGATTCGGTCGTCGATGACAACCTTTCTACCCCAATCATTTCACAACGGAAACCCGCCACTGCTAAAATCGATGGAAAACCGAAAAGCAATATGCAACTGTTTAAAGCATTGCGTTTTTTGCAGGACATAACCTCCTTCCTCGACAGTAGGTGGGGCAATTTTCCTTCCTCTGCTCCTATCTCTGCATTTGAGCTGATTTTTTATTATTTTTTCTTTCGGTGTTGAACATATATATATTTTCCCAATGCAAGTTAAAGAGTAAGTGTTACTCATTTAATTTAACTTGTTTGTAGAACATTTTATCTTGACAAACAGGAGTTTTTGTTTTGTGCGTCATAATTATACATGTATACTCAAATTTGCAGCTTGACTGTTACTCAAGCAGCAATTGTTGCATTCTTCAGTAACCTTGCAGATGTTGGCCTTCATGGTTCACTGATGGTATTTTCTGATTTTCTCCCTTCTTATTCTTATTCTTTTGAATTTCGTATCCTGTTCGAGTTTTATCATATATGTTTTACCTTGATTTCTTTTGATCTTCAGTGCTGCTAAAGTCGTATGCATTATTATATCACTGCCAGAACATACATTGATGCTTACTCATATTATTTGGGTCTTGATGATGATGACACATATCTTCCCTGTTGATTGAATCTGGTCCTCTAGGTTCAAACAAAATTGTCCAGCGCATTGTATATCTTAACCAATCATACCTTTCTTGGCTGTTTGAAGCTGTATTCTTTCTGTTATAGGCTTCTGAATCTCTCTAATCACCTGTCAGCAGTTTACTGACATTTAATTTTCTTGCATCTTTCGTATTTTTCATTGTGGAGTATCCAAGTCTGTCTGAAATTGCATTCTTTCTTTGGCAAATTCATGATAAAACAGAATATTTTTACATAAATTAGATCTAGGTATTCAAGTGTTGTCTGCGATAACAACTTTTCTCTTTTTTCCTGTGCATTGGTGCAGTATTACTTAAAGGCTCAGTTTCATTTTGACAAGAATCAGTTTGCTGACTTGATGGTCATTTCCGGGATTGCAGGGACTGTGTCGCAGGTAATTTTTGCATGGCTATATTTCAGTTCTCATCTGCATTCTGCATATTGTATTGTCATAAATCTTCAGTTTCTTTGAGTTTATTATGAATCTAAATATTGTCCTCTCACAGCTTCTTCTTATGCCCATTTTGGCTCCTACTCTGGGAGAGGCAAGGCTGCTTTCAATTGGACTTTTTTTTAGCTGCGTACATGTAAGCATTTTGCATTTTGTGAAGTCATAAGATAGTCACTCATTTATAAAGTTCTAAATTAGCAATATGGAATGGAATGCAGATGTTCATTTACAGCATAGCATGGTCCTCCTGGGTATGTCTTTTGTAACTCTATTGCTAATTACAAGTTCATTTGTGTTAATTATTTCTCAGTATGTAGTATAATTATAAGTGAAACATGTGATAGTTTCTTTGATTATTTGTGCCTCTAGGTGCTTCTGATATCCTTCTTTGCCCCGCCCCCTCTTTTTATGTTGTATAATGGCTAACATGTGAATGCTGACAGGTTCCTTATGCTGCTGCAATGTTCTCAATATTGTTTGTTTTCTCACAACCCTGTGTGAGTTTCTTTTCTCATTTTATCTCTCTATATTATCCTTTAAATGGATAACTGTTTTTTTCCCTTGACCCTTGATCAAGTATTTGTTCAAAACATAAAGTCGAGTAATTTATTTTGCATTTTGCAGTTACGCAGTATTGTGTCTAAACAAGTTGGTCCCCATGAGCAGGTATCATGTTTATAGTACTAGTAATATTTCCATGTGATGCACGATATTATTTCATCATTTCTTTTTTTCCCTCCTTTTCCCACTACAGAAAAAATGGAAAAAAATGTTTTATGCATAAAATATGTTGATTAGGATAATAAAGATAGGAATACTATACTCAACAATGTTCACTGAAAAGTGATACTGGTTTAATTTGAAGAAGACAAATATTTCATATAGGTTTTTTTCGTGTTTCTGTGCATGTTTTATTTATTTTTAATTGGTGAGTAAAAGTTATACATTTGAAGCACTATATAGGATTTGAAGGATGTTGTGCAAACTTTTAGGTTAAAGAAAGCTACTTTGGCTGTTAAGAGACATTTTTCTTTATGAAATTGTTGTTATTCAATAGTGCAAATAATTCTATAGATGCAGTAATGTTGTCACAATATGAAGGAAGAGAAGCAAACCACAAATCCGGAAAGTTAAACTGCAGAATTATAAATGCTAATTGTCTGTTGTTTATAATCTGTATAAACACAATCAACAAAGTGAAGGGCATATAATTAATAAACACTAAGTGTTGACATAAACAATTGGCAATTTTAGTAGTAACACTTCAAAAGAAGTTGCAAGTCATTTTAGCAAAGGCATTATCAAGTAACAAGTAATGCTATCAATCAGACTTCTCTGTTTTGATTGGCTTCCTCAATTTGGTTTTTGAGGGCGTCAGTATATCTTCGAATCCAGAATTGTCTTCTGCTTTAGGGGCACTCCTTTTGCATGGAGTCAATATACATGAATGTTCCCTGCAATAAAATGAGGTGTGAGTGGGACTGTAGTAAATGGTGGTGTAACTTGTAACACTTGTAGCTTTTAGTGCGGGATACAAACTAACTTGTGCACTAAAATTTTCATGCATTGTGCTTTTAGCGCCAAATGAATCAATATAATTATTTGACTGATCTTGTCCAGGAGAAGGGTGCTTGTTTAAATGGAGAATTTGTTAAAAAATATGAACAGAATATGTGATGGGGGTAATGATATTTAAGAGTACTGTATTACATTAACAGAAAAAAAATTTCAAAGATGTAATTGTGTAAACTATAATTTAAAAGATACCCCATTGGCTGTAGAAGTGGAATGAAAGGCATTGATGAGATTTTCGTCATTGGTCCCTTTTGAAAGTGTGCTAACTTGAATTTGGCTTATTAACATTAAATTTGGAAAATGAGAATTGAGAAAAAATTTATTCTTCCGCAGTGGTTCCAACTTAGCTAGAACTGATTTTCTTTATCCTTGTTGATAGAGTCAAATTTAAATTTGAATTTTTTTCTATATAAGAGGTAGAGTCAAATTTCTATTTGCAGATACAGAGTATTGTGTCTAAACACGTTGGTCCCTATGAGCCGGTGTCATGTTAATAGTATAATGTAGGGCTCTGTGGATTTATTTATTGGCATCGTGTTAATAGTATAATGTAGGGCTGTTGTTTTAATTAATTCAGGCATATGATTTCTTTTTTCTTTACCCTTCTTTTGAGTTGGCATGTAAATCAAATTCAAATGGTACCTAAGAACACACTATGAGGCAGACATTAGTACAATTTACTCAACTTTTAATGGAGTAAAGAAGAGCTTAGTTTTGCGTGATAGAATGCTCTGTGTTTAGTCTTTTTCCTATTTTTGGTAGACAGCTTGGAATCTGTTCAGTTCAAATTTTTTCTCACTTATCTTCTTTCAGGGAAGGGCTCAGGGTTGCATTTCAGGCATATGTTCAGTTGCACATATTGTTTCGCCCTTGGCTTTCTCTCCATTAACAGGTGAGAGGAATGTCATTATGTCCTATTAGGTTTTCAGATTACCACTGAAATTTATTAATAAGCACTTTCTTTCTCAATTTTCAGCTCTTTTCCTGTCTGAAAGGGCACCTTTTAATTATCCTGGTTTCAGTATAATGTGCATCGGATTTGCTTCGGTGAGAACTTAAATTTAATGAAATTGCTCTTTTCTCTTTTCTGATATTGTTGGAGTCCCATATTTCTATAGTTCTCTCGTCTCAGTGAATGTCCACGATTACATGCCAATTCTGGCGGATATTTTGACTGCATATGTGGATAGTATTTAGTCTAGGCCTGGTCTGGAGTTGAATTGTGGTAATCCAATCACAGAATACAGAAACAAAGAATGAAGTAACTTCATAATACTCTTCTCGTGTTAGATTTTTTAAACTTTCAACAAATGCCTAGACTGGACCTTAGATATAGTTATGATAGCTGAATGGCTTGAGAATAATGTTCTCAGCCTCCTCTATTTAAAGAATGATAGATTACAATAATTAAATACAAAATCCCTTGATTTTAGGGATTGACTATTAACAACTATATCAAAACTATATCAAACAATATCAACAACGTAATTAAACAATATCAACACTCCCCCTCAAGCTGGTGCATAGATGTCATAAGCACCCAGCTTGTTACATATGTAAGTTATTCGTGAGCCCCGTAGAGACTTGGTGAAAACATCTGCAAGTTGATCATTAGAATTGACAAATGAAGTACTAATCTCCTTTGAAAGAATCTTGTCTCGAATGAAATGACAATCGATCTCTATATGCTTCGTTCGTTCATGAAAGACAGGATTAGAAGCAATGTGTAAGGCTGCTTGATTATCACAAATCAGTTGCATAGAACCCATTTTGCAAAACTTTAACTCTTGAAGTAGATGTTTTAACCATATAAGTTCACATGTTGTAAGAGCCATAGCCCTATATTCTGCTTCTGCACTTGATCTTGCAACAACACTCTGCTTCTTACTCTTCCAAGAGATGAGATTACCTCCAATAAAAACACAATACCCAGAAGTTGACCTCCTATCACTTGGAGATCCTGCCCAGTCTGCATCTGTATAGGCAACAATGTCTGTGTTACCTCTGTTCTCATATATTAGCCCTTTTCCAGGAGATCCCTTAATATACTTTAAAATGCGAGTCACTGCATCCCAATGACTGTCACAAGGAGAGTTAAGAAATTGACTCACAACACTAACAGCAAAGGCTATATCTGGTCTGGTCATAGTGAGATAATTCAACTTTCCCACCAACCTTCGATATCTGCCTGGATCTGAATACGGCTCCCTAATTTGGCATAAGCTTAACATTCGGATCCATAGGAGTATCCACCGAAACACAATTTAGCATCCCGCCTCTTCCAAAATATCAAGGGCATACTTCCTTTGACAAATGGAAATGCTGTTTTGATTGAGCAACCTCAATACCAAGGAAGTATCGCAACCCGCCCAAATCTTTGGTTTGGAAATGTTTGAAAGCAGATGTTGCTTTAGTCTAGTGATCCCTTCATGATCATCACCATTGTAATTACAATATCATCCACATAGACCACAAGATAAATGACTTTATTACACGGTGAATGTTTATAGAACACGAGTGATCAACCTCACTACGAATCATGCCAAATCGCTGTGTACCCTTACTAAACCTCCCAAACCAAGCTCGGGGTGTTGTTTCAACCCATACAATGACTTCCGAAGTTGGCAAACAAGACTGACTCCCCACGAGCAATAAACCCGTGGTTGCTCCATATAAATCTCCTCCTCCAAGGCACCATGTAAAAAACATTTTTAATATCCAAATGATATAAAGGCCAAGAAGAGATAGCGACCATGGATAAAAAGAGACGAATGTGATGCCATTTTAGCAACGGAGATAATGTATCACCATAGTCAAGACCATAAATCGAGTATATCCTTTGGCCACAAGACGAGCCTTCAAGCGATCCACTTTGTCCCATCGGGACCAACTTTAACAGTAAAAAACCCAACGACAACCAATAGTAGACTTTCCTGGAGGAGAGGGAACAAGAGCCCAAGTGTGGTTAGATTCCAATGCTGTCATCTCATCAATCATAGCCTGTCGCCATCCTGGATGGGATAGTGCTTCTGAATGCGTTTTAGGAATAGAAATGGACGACAAAGCGATACAAAGGCATAATGGTTGGAAGATAAACGATGATAACTTAGAAAATTATAAACAGGATGAGGATTGCAAGAAGAACGATTACCTTTGCGAAGTGCAATGGGAAGGTCAGTGCTAGGCTCAGGTTGGACCGGAATCGACAAAGACGGAGGAGCAGGAGGAGAGTCACTGGTGTCCACAACAAAGTGCAACTTAGGAGTAGTAGGATGAGAACGACGGTGATAAGTGAGACGAAATGGTTCCATGGGGTACTTAGGAGCAACAGGGGCAGCCTCTTGTACATGTGGGACAGGTGGACTTAAAACGAGAGAATCGAAGACAGGAATAGGTAAGACTTGAGAAACAGACTCCGACAAGACTTGTGAGGCAAAAAAAGGTGTATCTTCGAAAAATGTAACATCTGCAGAGATATAAGAACGATTTGTTGATGGAGAATAACATCTGTACCCCTTTTGAACCCGAGAATAACCAAGAAAGATACACTTAATGGCGCGGGCGAAGAAGTTTGTCGAGACACGGAGCAACATTGTGGACAAAACAGGTGGAACCAAAAACACGAGGGGGACAATATAAAGGGGTTCCCGAGGATATAGAATAGAGTGAGGAACCTGGTTATGAGAACAGAAGAAGGCATCCGATTTATTAAATAACTGCAAAGGTGAACAAAGATCACCCCAAAATTTAACAGAACATTAGAATGTAACATGAGAGTACGAGTTTTCAATGATATGACGATGTTTGCGCTCGGCCACACCATTTTGTTGAGGTGTGTGAGGATAACTCGATTGATGAACTATACTGTCGTGTGATGCCATGAAAGAATTAAAAGGGGTAGAAAAATATTCTTTGGCATTATCACTGCGTAAGATATGAATAGTTTGTCCAAATTGATTATATATTTCAAGCACAAAAATTTTGAAAAATAGTGAATAACTCGGAACGTTCTTTCATTAAAAATAGCCAGTACAACGAGAGAAATCATCGATAAAAGTAACAAAATATCTATATCCTAAGAAAGAAGAAGTACGACTAGGACCCCAAACATCGAATGAACAAGACTAAAAGGAGACTCAAGACGACTGTAACCTTGCTTGGAAAGGATGCCCGAACATGTTTTCCAAGTGACATGCCTCACACTCCAAAGCTTCTGGTAAATTAGAGAGATGAGGGACCATTTTCTTTAATTTATGCAAACTCGGATGACCAAAACGACGATGAAGAAGACTAGGTGACTCGTCAGGCAAAGACATATGGTGGAGGATGGAGGTTGTAAGTAGTAGAGACCGCGTGACTCAGATCCTGCTCCAATCGTCTTCCCCGTACTCGGTCCGGATAGAAAAGGAAGTAGAAGTGAAGGTTATGGAACAATTAAGAGATCGAGTAAGTTGACTAATAGAAATTAAATTAAAAAGACATCCAGGTACAAATAAGACCGAATTTAAAGACGAGAGAGGGAAGAGGTGAAGCATGACCAATACCAAACAAGCTTGAGTTTTAGAGCCATTAGCAAGGGTGATGTGATGTGGTGTTTTAGTAGAAGATAAAGTAGAAAAGAGAGAAGAGTTACCAAAGAATATGATCGAAGCACCGAGATCCAAAATCCAGGGAACCAACAGAGATGAATGAGAGAAACAAACCGTAGAATTACCGAATGCGCTATAGTTCTTTGAAGATGAGGCTTGTTGGGCTGCCTTAAGTGAAGGTACTTCTTATATTCATCAATTGAAAATTTGTTCGATTGTGACTGTCTCGAGTATCATACACAACCTCAATTTTCGATCGATGAAACGCGTCACATTAGCTGACTTTTCTGGGAAACCATGAAGAGAATAACACTTGTCTTGGGTATGACCCACGCGCTTGCAATAAGAGCACTGAGGACGATCACCTCTACCACGACCACTTCTTCCACCACGCCCACGGCCTCGTCCTCCACGGTTTGCCGAATTAGAGACAAAGGCCGAGGACTCTGAAGCTGTCTGGGAGCCAATCTCAAATGTCTCCACTGGTGACGGAACTCGTAGAAGACGATCAATGAGTTCCTCCACCGTGGGGATGTCAGAATTAGTTAGAGCTTGATTCCGGACAGATTCAAAGTCCTTATGTAAACCGTGAAGAACAAAGACCATATACATATTATCAAGTTTGGCTAGTACCTTCGTAAGATCATCACCGGTTATAATGCGTTTAATGTCATCAATGACAGACTGTGCTTTGGTCAGATAAGAGGGAAGATCATGATCTGTCATCTGAAGAGTGGCCAAATTGTGGACAGAAGCATAGAGACGTTGTAGATCATTGGAATAGACATTTTGAGCTTTCTTCCATATTTCATAACAAGTTTTGTATGGGCGAAAGTGTACCATCAACTTCGGATCAATAGACTGCCATAAAAGAGAGACCAACTGATAATCGGCCCTTTTCCATTCATCACGAATCTTCTCATCAATCTCTGCTTCCTTCGTGGTGAGATGTTCATAAAGCCCTTGACCTAAAAACCAAACTTCAACTGAATTATACCAATCCATAAAATTCTTACCATTGAGTTTTTCCGATGTGATAATGGGACTTCCAGAGAAGGCAAAAGAGATGAGACCCTTCCCTGTAGACCCAGAACCAGCACCAGAATTGACGTAGGAACCTTTGGAAGAGTCGGTGGTTGAATCGGACATGGTGAGAAGGAGAAAACTGAAAGTGCTTGAAACTGGACTTTGATGGTCAAAAGTAGGCCAGAGGGCGCCGGCGAGCACAACGGAGAAGACGCGCCGACGAAACGACGCCTGGAAGGCGGCGCGTGGTGCTCACGCGCTCGGAGACCCGCGGACAGTGGCGGCGCGTGACGGCGCGTGGATCGGAGAACGGCGGTGGGTCTTCTTGGAAACTGGTCGCCGGCCCTTTCTGAGTTGTCCGGTCACCTTACTTTGGTGATCGGAGACGGTGGCCGGTGACGGTGGCCGGAGACAGTGGCCGGAGAGGATCGCCGGAGAGCGGTTCTTGACCGGATCGAACCCTAGCTCTTGATACCAAGTTATGATAGCTGAATGGCTTGAGAATAATGTTCTCAGCCTCCTCTATTTAAAGAATGATAGATTACAATAATTAAATACAAAATCCCTTGATTTTAGGGATTGACTATTAACAACTATATCTAACTATATCAAAACTATATCAAACAATATCAACAACGTAATTAAACAATATCAACAGATATCAATACTAATAGGCAAACTGGATTATAAGCCTCAGTGATTTCTGGTTGTTAATACAATACAACTCTCAGATCTAACTCATCTAAGTGAGGTTCTGCCGTTTAGGCTTTTATTAATGCAAGCTAGGTGACAGCTATTTTAATTTGTTTCCGTGTAAAAAGCTGCTGTACTAAATATTTGAAGCACATTTTGGCCAGATTTACTTTATTTTCATGTGTCCGTATATATCTTCATTTATTTTTTTTTATTATATATTTTTGTTATATGGCTCTTTGATTTAAATTTTGTTTTGCAGATGGTATCTTTTGTTCAGAGTATGATGCTTAGAGTGGTTCCTCCCATTCTGAGTTAGACGGACAGAAATTATTGGAGCCCTAATTTTAAAGATTGTGAATATTTGCTCAATGTGGAACCATTCCTCAGTTTTGCCTTCAGCTGTGCTTTTGATGA
Organism: Ormosia semicastrata; assembly: GCA_029884595.1. Taxonomy (NCBI): domain Eukaryota; kingdom Viridiplantae; phylum Streptophyta; class Magnoliopsida; order Fabales; family Fabaceae; genus Ormosia; species Ormosia semicastrata. Next base: position 4,792,745 of record JAQQTO010000046.1, on the reverse strand, counting down.
GGAAACAAGATGTTGAAGAAGTCTATTTGTAGAAGTAGATATTTGATAAGCTTTTGTAGTTCATACTAGTGAACATTCTGTTTCTTTGTCTGTCTGTCTGGGATTTAAATCAAAAGATAGGAAGGTAAATTTTGATTTTTACGGTCATTGATTGACATTTTGTTATGTTGTTGCAATTTGGAAACACTAATCCGACGTGCAAGTACAATATATATACTGCCTCTGCTTCTGTTATGCTGCTCTCTTGGTAGGTCTCTTTCCCATCATGAGGACATTCATTTTGGGGATGATATTCAGCAAATGGGAATATTTGGGGAGAAGAAAGACGGCGGTATGTATATTTTAAACTTGTCAGTGATGAGGACCTTCACCTCCGATGTGAGTTCATATTTGGGAATATCGATTATAGCTGAAAAGCCTCCAAATCAGGATGGGTTTTTCATTCTCAGCTGGCATCTTCCTGTATATGAAATATGTGGAAAAATTTAATGATAATAATAAAATTTTAAGGCAAATAGGCAATGAACTCACGGTAACTACAACAAAGTTAACATAAAGCTTAATAATAATAACCACACGGAGATTTATACTGAACGACGTTAAAAGAAAAACGCTGTATCACTTATTACGTTATCAGTTTTGATATTTTTATTATTAACATTATATATTTTTTATATTATTTTAAATATTATTTATTATTTTTATTTTTTATTTTTTTAAATTTGATATTTTTAAAAAGAATATCAACAATACATATATTTAAAAAATGATATATAATAATATCTTTTTTTATGCTATTGAAAAAATATTTACTTTGAAATTTAGTCAAATTTATTAATCAACCTCGTATATAGTATACAGGTTAATTAATGTAAAAATATTTAAAATTAATAATAAATATCTTCTTAAAAGATATAATAATTTTTCATAGTTTTACGTGTGGTTGTTTAAACGTAATTTATCTTTTAATAGTGCTATTCATTTAATTAAAATATTTTAATTTTTATTTAATTTTTTTAAAAATTCATTTTGTATCTCGTAAAAAAATTATGATAACATAAAATCTAATTTGATATTTTTTTTATATAAATATATGATAAACATACAGATATTTACATTAGACAAAATTCATTTTCCTTTTCCTTTTAAATAGTGGCAGCGAAAGGTCCGCGCTGAGGGTGTTATTCACTGGGGACATGCGGTGAGGATGTCTTAATGCCAGCACAGCACTTGACTTCTTCGAATCTTTGGAGTACACAACAGCATCTTCATTTATTTTTATTTTTTTAAAAGTGGACAACAGCACATGTCATCTCAATGCGCGCCACAAACATCACCTGTATTCAGCTCGCTGTAGGTTTTCTCATAATTTTACCATAAAAGAAGGGTAATAATTTTGTAGTAATCGATCTATAATCTATATAATTTCTAATTAAAGCCAACAAATGATTAAACGAATATGTAATTCGGTAGCAAAAAGAGAAGGAAAATTTAACACATCATTAAATGCAGTTTTGAGGCAAAAATGAGTCAAAAGACCCTAAACTTTTATCACACCGTGGGCTCACCCGAAGTCGTTGTAACTTGTATAAGCTGTAGACAGAGAACATCTTCTCTTTCAAATCCTGCTACCTACACGTGTTCATATGTTCAAATTTAGACGCCAACAACAACGGACGAACGGCCACTCCCTTGTGTTTCCCGCTAGCTCCTTTTCTATTTATTTATTTTTTCTCCCTTTAAACAAAACCGTAAGTAACCATACCAGAAAGAATAGAGACGCGTGTGGCATTCGGTTTCGCCGCCGGCGAATTGAAAAAGAGAAAATATTAATTTGAAATAATGCTGAAGCCGTAACGCCAAGCCCCGCCGTCTGTGATAGTGAGCGTTTGCGCTTCGCATTATTCAAACGCTCCCTATCACTCGCACAGTACATTTTAAGCTGAAACCTTGTTCCTTCTCTTCAATGGTGGTGATGGCTCATAAATCGGAGAACGTGGTCTACCTTCACGGGAACCTCGATTTGAAAATCTTGGAGGCTCGGTTTCTACCAAACATGGACATGCTTTCAGAGCGCGTTCGCAGATTCTTCGCCGCTCTCAACACCTGCAGTTCTTCAATCACCGTTAAAAGGAAGCAACGCAATCGCCATCATCATCACAAGATCATCACCAGCGATCCATACGTCACCGTTTGCCTCGCCGGTGCCACGGTGGCACGCACCCGCGTCATCTCTAACTCTCAGAGTCCCACGTGGAACGAGCATTTCAAGATCCCTCTGGCTCACCCAGCTTCGCAGGTCGAGTTCTATGTCAAGGACAACGACATGTTCGGCGCTGACTTGATCGGAATCGCAACCGTCTCCGCCGAGAAGATCTTATCAGGTGAAGTCATCAGCGATTGGTTTCCGATTATTGGTTCTTTTGGGAAACCGCCCAAACCTGATTGCGCCGTTCACCTCGAGATGAAATTCACGAGATGCGAGGATAGTCCTCTGTACCGAAACGGCATGGATCCGGATCGTTTCGTAGTGCGGGATTCATATTTTCCGGTTCGGCATGGAGGATCCGTGACGCTGTATCAGGACGCGCACGTTCCCGATTCCATGTTACCGGAGATTGAATTGGACGAAGGGGTTGTGTTTCAACAAGGGAAGTGCTGGGAAGATATCTGTCATGCGATTTTGGAAGCACATCATTTGGTTTACATTGTGGGTTGGTCCATTTTCCACAAGGTGAAGCTGGTGAGAGAGCCCACCAAGCCCTTACCTAGTGGTGGGAATTTGAATTTGGGGGAGTTGCTCAAGTACAAGTCACAAGAAGGTGTACGAGTTTTGCTATTGGTTTGGGATGATAAGACTTCACACAGCAAATTTTTCATTAACACGGTATTATATATATATATTTCTCTTTTTCCCACTAATCATTTTAAGATGAAATTAAATTAGATTCAATCATATGTTTGTTGGTTTTCATTATTTTTGTTAAAAGACTCACGTCACTTACCTCAATTTTTTTGGTACGGTTTATATATCTGATGGGTCACTTCACTTAATACCAATTGGTTTTAGGCTAGAATCTCACAATTTTCATCTTTTGTTCTTTGTCATGACTTCATGTTCATATTTCTGATATAGGCTTGGAACATATCTGAATTCAGCTTTTGTTACTTTCATTTTACTTCTAGTGAGTTTTGTACATGCAAGTTGCTTAAACAGAGATACTGGTTTGGGCAGATTTACTTTGTTTGGTATTCTGCCCAGCTCCATATGGTGTTTGTTGAGTTTTCTACGCTCTTACAAGTTAGTCATTTGGTTGCAGGCTGGAGTAATGCAAACTCATGATGAAGAAACTCGAAAGTTTTTCAAGCATTCTTCAGTTTCATGTGTGCTGTCACCTCGATATGCCAGCAGTAGGCTTAGCATTTTCAAGCAGCAGGCATGCTTTATGCTATGGTTCAGTTGCTTTCCCACATTTTGTCACGTTTCTGTTAAAATGTTCTCTGTACTTTACGCTTTCCATCCTTTCAAAATACCACTCTAGTTTTAATATATGCACAGTGTAAACTTTCTTGAATCTTTACATTGATGTGTTACTGAATTAGTGGGCATCCTTTCACGTTGTATGGCCCAAACTGCATATCTGGCATATATAAACTTAAAAATTGTTTCTCTAACAATCAATAATTGGTTTTTGTGAATCCCAACTGGGATCTTTTAAAAGAAAAATAGATTATTTTGATTTTTAAAAATTGGAATACCTGTTGACTATATTATGTGACACCAAACTTCAGGTTGTTGGAACTCTCTTTACGCATCATCAGAAATGTGTAATTGTGGATACTCAAGGACATGGCAATAATCGGAAGATAACCGCATTTATAGGTGGTCTAGATCTTTGTGATGGCCGGTATGATACACCAGAGCATAGAATTTTCCGTGATCTTGACACTATTTATCAGGGTGATTATCATAATCCCACATTTTCTGTAAGTTCATCATCTCTGAGGATACTTATACTTTTACGTTACTTATAACTTGTTAACATTCCAAAATCTACATGCATAGGACCTTTTCTTTTTAACAGGACATTTCCAGTTCGTGTTTCCTTCTCTAATAAGCAAAAATAGAGTTGTTTTGTTGGATGAGATTAATTATTAACCATATCTTCCTCTTTTGGTTTATAAGCTGATAGTGATTTCTTAGTCTTAAGTCTTAATATCCATGTGGGCATTGTTTTGGCATATGTTTAGTTGTTAACATGTTAAAGTAGTGACAGAAAACTTTCATGCCATCCTTCCATTCAGTCAGCAAGTTTTGCATGGTAGAAATCCAGCAGGGTGTTATTGGCACTTCTCATCTAGTAATTCATAAACATAATTTGTTGTCTAAGGTTTTGGTTGATACTGAGAGATCACAAGTGCACTCTTACCAACTGAAATTTCTTTTATCTTCCATTTTAATAATAGGCAGGAACCAAGGGTCCAAGGCAACCGTGGCATGATTTACATTGCAAAATTGAGGGCCCTGCTGCATATGATATACTCACTAATTTTGAGCAGCGCTGGAGAAAAGCCACCAAATGGTCTGAGTTGGGTCAAAAATTCAAAAGAGTATCCCACTGGCATGATGATTCTTTGATTAAGTTAGAACGCATCTCTTGGATTCTTAGTCCTTCTGAATCAACTCCAAATGATGATCCTGAATTATGGGTTTCAAAGGAAGATGATCCTGAAAACTGGCATGTTCAGGTTACCAGTTCACTGCCTTTAAAGTATAGCTTCTGTTTGCTTCTTTTTCTTTCAACTGCGAATTTGTTTACTTATATTTTATTTGTCTTTTTCACAGGTTTTTAGATCCATAGATTCTGGCTCTTTGAAAGGATTCCCTAAGGATGTATTTAAAGCCGAGGCTCAGGTTACTTAAAATTTTTTAATAAGATGAACTTATCCAACATCGAGCTGGTCTATAGATAAATACTATAGAACCTTTTGGTTTCCCTGTCTCACTAATTTCTATTTTATTGCCTTTCATTGCAGAACCTTGTTTGTGCAAAAAATTTGGTCATAGACAAAAGTATTCAAACAGCATACATACATGCGATCAGATCTGCTCAACATTTTATTTATATTGAGAATCAATATTTCCTTGGATCATCCTTTGCATGGCCATCTTACAAAGAAGCAGGTTTTGCCAGAATATTTGAGTTTACTTATGTAACTTGTTGCATCTGCTTACAACTTTGATTGCTAGTCATTTCTGTATAAGCACCTATGACTAGCACTTAGCATGTCACATACGTTTTGCTACTTGTAGCTCTTGTTTTGTGCTTGCAATAGCGGCAATACCATGCTTTAGCTAGTGTAAATTGAACAACTGCTTAATACAGATGATGAATGACAAATTGGCCCAAAGTAATTATAGGCTATGTACTATGATTGTGTAACCTTAATATCTACCTCACTTGAAAAATCCATTTTTTGTCATTGTTTTTCCTCACGGGGATCTTGTTCATTAAATACCAACTAGTTGTATAAAGCTTGGTTATTGTTGTTGTTGATCTTCTACATTAATTTTTTCGATAATATTTTCTAATTATCTAATTTTCCATTCAATGATCAGGTGCTGATAACTTGATTCCTATAGAGTTGGCATTGAAGATAATCAGTAAGATAAGATCCAAGGAGAGATTTACGGTTTATGTTGTTATCCCAATGTGGCCTGAAGGTGTCCCTTCTTCTGCCTCAGTTCAAGAGATTCTCTTTTGGCAGGTAGTATAGTGTAAAATACGTAGCTAGCATAGGATATAAAATTTAAAAATAATAGATAATTTGTTCGTCAATCAATTGTAATTGTATGTTTGTTAAAGTCATTCACATTTTCAGGGACAAACTATGCAAATGATGTATGAAATCATAGCTCGGGAGTTAAAATCTATGCACCTTGACAATAGGCATCCACAAGATTACCTGAATTTTTACTGTCTTGGAAACCGAGAGAAGTTGACAACTGAAGTTTCTAGTTCAAGTAATTCATCTTCAAATAACGGTGACACGGTAATTATTAAAAATATTTTTCATTGACTTTCTGGTGCATTAGTAATGGAATGAATCAATGACCTAGCAATTAAAAATGTATTAGGACCGTAATTTTATACTTATATTATGTTAGTGATCCATACAATACAGGGGTATGTTATAAATAATACACTTTCTCTTTAACTCTTAAGAATCAACTAAGCCAAAAAAAATATTATCTATATTACATTTAATGAAATAAATAATACTCATCTCTAATATTTTTTCCTTGTTCTAGCAGTTTCATATTTGTAAATTTACTTTGTTCCTTGGGCTTTAGTGATCCTCGAGCATACCTTCAATACTAGGTCTTGGTTTAGTTAGGCACTACTACTACAGGTCTTGGTTCCAGCAAAAAAATATGGTATGAGGTGTTCTTTGGGTTGAATAGATCTTAGGTTCCGAATTTAGCACAAAAATTGAAGAGCCACATGAAAAGGGAAAAAGGAAGTGAAAAGAAGAAAAGAGAGAAAGGAGAAAAGGATTGAAGGCCGTGATTATTTCTTTTGTCTTTTGAAGTTCAAATAGTTAATCCATTTCATTGATCATAGATCTTGTTTGCAATGTTCCTCTAGACTACTGGAGTGAGAAGTAATGACCAATCTACTTGTTGTTATATATGCAGTTCAAGGTTAATATTCTTATTTTGTGTTGAGAGCATTAGGTTAACATCTTTCTGTAATGATCATTAGGTTTCAGCTTCGCAAAAATTCCAGCGGTTTATGATTTATGTACATGCCAAGGGAATGATTGTGGATGACGAATATGTGATACTTGGGTCCGCCAATATCAATCAACGATCTTTGGCTGGATCAAGAGATACTGAGATAGCAATGGGTGCATATCAACCCCGTCATACATGGAGTAAGAAAAGGGGACATCCGCATGGTCAGGTTTGTATAATAATTCATTAAATACATGCTGTAAATCTAACTACATAGTTTTTGTTTCATCTTTCTAGGCTTTTTAGTGGGCTGAGGCAGTTCCCCAGTTCACTTTCACGAGGACTCATTTAATTGAGGTATTTGCAGGTATATGGGTATAGAATGTCTTTGTGGGTAGAACACTTGGGGGTCACGCATGCCTACTTCCAGGAGCCTGAAAGTTTGGATTGCGTGAAGACTGTGAACATGATTGCTGAAGACAACTGGAAGAAGTACACAGCTGATGATTTTACCCCATTGCAGGGGCACCTAATGAAATATCCTGTCAAAGTAGATGCAAATGGGAAGGTAAGCTCCTTACCTGGATTTGAATCCTTCCCAGATGTCGGGGGGAAGGTACTTGGCTCCCGGTCTACCCTTCCTGATGCTCTAACTACGTAGGCATAGCCTCTTAATTTCTATGGAAATATGTATGCAATCTGAATCTCAAAGAAGGGAGGGACATGGATCGTTGGACGCGCTTGGCAAAGTTAAAGGGACCTTACCCGGAATTTTGAACCATCTACCCGTATAATACGTAATAGGCTGTGCATTATAGTTACTAATTAGTGGATTGCATGCCACAGCTTCATTGTATATTTGTATTGATTCTTTTCTGCATAGATGTCGGACGCGTAATAAACCATTATTTCTTACATCAGCCATTCCACCAGTCCCGAAGGCTATTGATTTCAAGGATGTCGTTCATCATTCTAGTGCTAATTTTACATTTCAGTAGGAAAAAAATTTATTATGTAACAGATTTTATATTATACTAAATGTTGGTTTTCATCCTCTAAAATATTTAAGTATCATTAAATTAGTCCTTTGTTTATAAATATATTAAAATGACCTTTTAATGTTAATTTTTAACATTAAATTAGTTCTCAAAAATTCAAAATTGATATAAAAAAAATTGACATTAACAGATTATTTTAATGTATTTATAAATAAAAGACATAACAATTATATTAAAATGGACAAGAAAAGGACATTTATTTTTAAAAAAATAATTTTAATTTATTAATATCGTAAACAATTTTAATTTGACTTCTCAATATGCCCATGGATGATATATATGAATATCTTTATCGAGTTGAGTGGGAAGGGTCTTAAACCCAAACGAAGTAAATGAATTATCAGGGCATTATATTGGTTCTTCTCATACAATATCCCATAACAAACCAACGAATAACGATTAGTTAAGCTCTTCCACAAAAAACAAAATTAACTTGAACCATATGAGAAAGATGAGATGACCCTTGTTTCAGAAATTTAATTAACAGTGACTTTTCCCACCATACCTGCTCCTTGGTGAGGGGCACAGTAGAAACTGTAGGTTCCCTTGACATCCAAGGTAACGCTGTAAGTCTCACCAGCACTATTGAGAAGGTCTTCTTCAGACATGGAGATTTTTGATGCATCAACACCGCTAGGAATCTCGTCCTCGTCGAAGACAACGTTATGTGGGAAACCAGCATTGTTCTTGAATACGATCTTTTCTCCAGCACTTACTGAGAAATTGCTGGGAACAAAAACCAGAGACCCGTCATCGCCACCAAGCAAGACTTCAATGGCCATGGCATTGCTAGCTAGCACTGCGCTGGCAGCAGTGGCCACAACAGCAACTCCAACGTTTTTAAGTGAAGCCTTGACGCTGAGCCTTGGCAATTGGGAAGCTGACACCTTAGATGTGAACTAACTTTGGTTGCGCTTGTTCCAGTTGCCTTAAGGCCAGTGAATGATGGAATAGCAACAGCGGCAGAAGTAACGGTGGCCATATATGAAGATTTAGTCTCCTCTACTGAACTTGTTTGTGGGATGTGTTAGAAGGGAAACAAAAGGAAGACACAGAAGGGATGATTCATTTGTAGCACGAATGAAGGGGTCAAGCTGTGGATTGATTTTTGTGTGGTTCAGATGTGTGGAGGAATGAGTGATTTAGACAATGGGGATGTGCCATTTCTCGAGTGCGTGGGCTGGATGGAAGTGGATTATCTGATCTATTGAGGATTGCTGTAAGTGGTCCGATTGGACGTTATTCTATGATGTGGCTTACATTTTCTTTTTAGTGTGAGGTAGATATTAAAGCTCAGAGTATGCCAAAATTGTGGCAGAAGAAGAAGCACTTTAACCTTTGCTAGTCTTCCAAATTTCTTGTTATTGTCAAACTTAACCAAACAATGGATTGCTTGAGTTCCACTAAATTAAAGGCAAGAAAAAACTCAAATATAACGGTATACACTATATATACAATTAATCCCCTGCATAAGACAGGTTTGTGCAAACCTGTTTCAACTTATTACACAGGGAAGACGTACCCGGCATCATCCAACTTATGCTTAGAGCCAATATTCCAGTTTGCACTTTGGTAATTAAATCTCATGTTCATGTAGCACTTTATCTCGTGAAATAGATTCAAATTATTCACTAGCTAATATATATATCAAATACTCAACCATACTGTACCCAAAAAAAAAAAAAACTCAACCATATGAATAAAAATGTAGTTTTGAAGGATTCTTCCCATATATATATATATTGTTACAACATTCATACATATTTTAAAGGGAAAGAAAATAATGTTTGAACACTTTCTTCAGTTTCTTGTTATTTTTCTTCTTGAAAAACTCAAATTATATTTGAAAATATAAAATCGGTTAGAATATTGATAAATAGGTTCGAGTCTGGATATTTAGGTAATAAGGACTAAGTAGGTACGAGACCTCAATATTTTTACCTTACGAATCTGAAAGGAAAATGAAATTTGTATATTTAGAATATGATATTTGGGCAGACATTATATCTCGATGTGAGTATGATTTAATCCTGTCATATGCCGTATACAAAATTGAAATAAATATATTGTGTATAAGTGTGAGTGGAGTATTATTTAGATGTTGTATTCTAAGTATTAAAATAACATAACTCATCAAAAATAGGAATTGGGGTTTTAATGATCTTTCTTTCCATCAGGTTTGGGTCCATGTACTTTGTTGTTAGATATAAAGAACACGAAAAATAAATTGGTGAAAAATGCAAAATTATAAAGTGATGTGTATATAAATGTGTGGGTTAGAAAACAAATTGAATTTGTGAAACCATTCCGAATTTGTGAAACCGTCTATCCTATCACAAATGTCACTTTCCAAATGTCATTATCAAAGGATTCGTAGTAGTTGTTAATCATAGTACCAGATGTCACCTCTGTCATATGGGTGCTAAAAGATTTGGTTGAACATACATGTACAAAGGAATAATGCTGATAAAAAAAATAGTGCTTTTTAAGGTACTCATTTATTTGTAAGAGTTTTGAAATCGTTTTTAATTGGTCTAACTATTTGCACCTAAGTATCTAGCTTACAGTCCTTTCAATAATTTTATGTGTCAAAAGTTTTATTTATCTTATTAAGAATTTGTCATATTTTTCTTTTACTCATTGAACTCAAGAGATTATTTGATAATTATCAAAAACTTAAACCCATCTCTTTCTTGAAACAAAATAGAATTGAAAATCCTAATCTCTTTTCATCGAATGAATCCTAACTTGTCCTCAATTTCGTCTCACCCAACCCAAGCTTCCTGGTGAAACTCGATGCTAGTCTTCTTTTCTTCTGAACCCAATCACGTCACACTTCATTATTTTCTCCCAATCTCGTCGGACACTTGCACCTAACCCAAATCCCTAAATCGCGACCTTGATCGTGTGTAAAGCCCAAAACTTGTACTGTGTTTGTTCCTTAACTCGATGATTGAAACAAAGCCGCCACGCCAGTGGTTAGAAGCAGACCACCCTGTCGTGGAAGATCTCAAAAACAGGGTCAACGTTCAAACCAAAGGAGGGTCGTTGTGGTTGGGAGCAGACCACCTCGTCATGGCATTTGGGTTTGCCCCGTTTCTGATCTTCGAGTGCTAGTGAGTTGTTGTGTTTGTCAACTTCAAGTGTTAGTGAATCACTAAAATTTGATCCATCCAGCATCGTTTGAGTTGAAATCTGAGGTAAGTTTACTACTTTATCGCTTTACAGACTTCATGATTGCACTGTGATATGCACATGTTTTTCTTGGAAAAGGTCTGATAAATTGTTGTTGTGTATTTGGTGTATTCCATATGTTTGTTTTTCTTGTTTAAGATTGACAACAAAGCTGTTGGAATTGAATTGATTTACTAGTTTATGATAATATTGCACTTGTAATTGTTGATGCATAACTATTGGTTTTGCATAATTTGTCAAAATAATGTTTGATTATTGATTTTTCTTGATATTTTGCATATGTTTGGTGTGACAAAGCTTATGAGTTCTAACATAGAATTTAAATAATAATTTTTTAATAACAGTGATGCACTTATCATAATTGGCTTGGCTTGACTTTTTCTCATCTTTACCAGAGTTGAGTACCTCTAGTGTAGACTAAGGTAACAATTTGTAAAGCATGATGATTATCCCTTTGCTTTGGCCTTTTTCCCCTCTTTTCTTTTCTTTGCTGCAGGATTACTCTTTTTATGATTACCATATAGCAGAGAGGCCTATAATTTCAGACTTTAAACTTGTTGAGCCAAGAGGAATTGATCAGCAAAGAGATTACTTGTATGCTTATTTATTTATTTATTTATTTGCTTCAAATGTATATCTAAATAAAATATTTGTATGCTTAATATTATGCCAAATCCATATAGGAATGACTGCGGAGTCTGCGTTACTTATTGGATGATGCAATGCAATTTGTTAGACTCATACAACATATAAGTTAGTCATTTAAAATTCATAAGACGTTACTTATTAAATGTATATTGAGTTATCGTAACCTTTATCACTTATTTATTGTCAGGTGGATGATGGAACAAGAATAAGAGTAGCTTTGAATTTGATTTTAAAACCAAACAACAAAGACAAGGACAATGTAACAAAAAAGGCATTGGAAAACTTCAGATGTCTCATAAAAAGCAGAAGTGTCTAATGAAAACTTAGTTCTGTACCAATTGTCTAGCTTGAATTTAATAGACATTTGGTTTTCTTACCTTTAAGTATATTTTGGATTCACCACGTATTTGTTTAAACAAGTTAGACCTGCTCAGTTTCTCCCGTTAACTTGAGGATAATGATGTAGAGATGGTTTAACTTACTTATCTGTGCATGTTGAGGAATCAACCCTTAATATGTCTAATAAAAGGTAAAAAATATACAATTGTTCTGCCCAAACTTATTATGTTCTAAGTTTATTAAAACTTGATTTAGATGTTCATATATATCATATCTATTTATTATGGAGATGTAATGCATGTTAGAAGTGGTCAATGGATGAATCCAATTTTAATTTGTCTGGTCAATGGATGCCTTTATTTTGTGTTTAATAAAAAAGTATGCAAATGAAATATTCTATAGTATGCAAATAAAATTAAATATAAGTAAAAAAAATTAATCAACTTGTAAGTATCTGAAGGCACAAACACAAAAATTGCACAAAAAATAAAGTTGTATTGGCCCATTGGCTTTGGCTGTATTGTGTTGCGTAATTCATTTTTTTTCCCTTTTTGACTTACTATTATTTAAGCCAAGGTACTTAGGTACACAGGTAGAAGCAAAGCATGAAGGTTTCTTTCTTTTTTTTTCATGTTTGTAAATATATGCTTACTTAATTGATGATTTAATCAAAGGCATGAAACAAAAATCAATAAGATATGAATAAGTACTTAACCCAACCTCATATAGTGACTCTTAACTATGACAAACAGATGGAATTTTTTAAAAATGGACAAAAAATGATTAGTGTCAAACATGGTCATGTCATAAACACAGACCTTCAAACACGTTGACATTGCCATTGACTTTTTGTCCAAAAAAAAGTCACCCAAACATATCTTCAAATGAACTAACATATTAAACATTAAGGAATTTACAAATATTATAATGCCTCTTAAATTAATTAAGACTTAGGAATACCTAATAAACACAACACAATACTGTTGAAAAACAATTTAAACAACAAATATAAAACAAACAAAAAATTGTCATCCATTCATGTTAATCATCCACTGCAACAAACATATGTCTCATTGCCAAACTGAAGATAACCAGACTATTTTCAGAACTAGTAGACATAACTCCAATAAGTATTTAAGCAGTCGAATTTAAATTAAAAAGTTCACTATTGCAAAAGCAAACATTACCCTACACTCTCATAGCTACTTAAACACACACAAAAGCTACCAAAACTCAAGTTCCTATAAGCAAATTGAAAAACTCTTCTTCTTTTTTCTTGTTTTCAGCTAACAACATTTGAAGCTTCCCAATCTCATTGTCCTTCGTGGCAAGTTAAATTTCAAAGTCATTCATCTCTATCTCATTTGTAGTCCTGTCAAATTTTTGCATCAAATTTGATGCTTCTGTTATCACATTTTCCACAAGGGGATAAACCCAATCAAAATAATTACTTCCCTACAAAACAATAGCTCAAAAACCAATAAGTCAACCCATATACCACAAATTAAAAACACATTAAAAAATGAAACAAAATGTTAGCAGGCAGAACATGTCAACCCATAGAAAATGACAAGACCCATAGTATACAAAACATACTTATATCTTTTCTACTAATACTTCTAATAGGGCACTGGTAATATCTCCTACTAGGATTTTTCTTAGACCAAGAGGTCCTGATTATTGCAAGCTGCCCACAAAAGCAAAATCTCCCTTCAATCGGTCCGCAACTTGGAGATGAAAATGACTAGGAAGCCATCCTTCACACAACAACGTAGCATTCATTTTACAACCACCAATGGAAACAAGTCAACAAATTATTGAAGCAAATATTAATAGTTTTTGAAGCAAGAGAATATTAGTGCTAACAAATTTTGTTCCTCACTAGAGATCCATCAGTGCTCCTTGTCCCAATAACAACTAGATCATGATCAATCATTCTAACTGGGAATTTTGTTTTAATGGCAGTGGCACTAGATGAACAAAGTTCTGGATATGGTTCTAAATTTAATTTCAAATTTAGAGAATCTCCTTTTCTTTTTAACTAAATTGTGGATAATTAAAATGCTTTATGAAAAGCATGGACTTCCATAATTAAAACTTTAATAAGTTAACATGAACATCATATTCTCCAAATGTCTACAATAAAGATTCCCTTCTTTACTGAGCATTACACTTTACCCATTGACTTCTAAGAATATATAATAGCTTGCTTATAATGCACACTAGTCAGTAGTAAAACATAGACAAAGAATCTGATCTAAGAATATCACTCATAACCACAAGTTCTAAATTCTTCCTATAGCAGAACACAACATAACACTAATCATAAATCAAAACCAATAAAGGCACTGATAAATAAAATCCATAAAGATACTAGTTCATCCATCCTATCTTCACTAAAAGAATTGCCTTCCACTGATGGAATCCTTGCATTATAACATATTACAATGGAAGTTTCAAAGCATAATGTAGGATTTCAATTAAATGCTCAACTAAGACAACCCAAATACACAACACTTTTTTTATACATCTCAAACCAATAACATAGCTAATGTATTAAACAAAAATCAATAAAGCATAATGAATACCTACAAATACAAAAATTAGTCTATAAATGTCTACACCCACACCCAATATACAACAGGGATAATGTTACAAAATAAAAATTAAGCACAAAATTCAAACCCAATTCAAATGTAAAATGCAAATAATATTACAAAAATACAACAATAACAACATGGGCAAACCCAACGCACCTCAAGTTTCAATTCTGTAATCGACTGAAGATGGCATTAGGAAATCATGGGATTCATTTCACACCAATGTTGGGTTCTGCTGATAGAGTACCCCACAACGGGTTCTGGTTCAAATAGAGGGCAAACCAACTCAAATACCAACATTGAGAGTGTGCTCGTTCAAATAAGGGGTAGGGGTTAAGGACAAATGAAGATGGACAAAGTTAGGGCAGGGTATGGGGTTCAATGACGAAGCTTTTGTAAGGGACGAAGAATGTAACATCCCGAAAATTCATTATTTTGTTAAAAACGATCATTTTATAATATTTGTAATTTTTAAGAATTTTTGTGGAATTTTCTAGAGATGATGAATATTTTAATATATTCTTCGTTTTATGTGTGTGCTGAGTGGAGCCGGGAGAATAGAATATTTTCCCTGAAGTTGGTAAACCTTGGACTGTCAACGTGTCAACGGGGGATCTTACTAAACCCGAGTCCGGGCACAGTTTACGAGGTCTACATTTTTGAGGTTTTATCTGCTAGTGTAATAAATCATCTGTTGTATTTAATCAAGGAGACAAGCTTACTATGCATTTCATAGAGAAACGTGCGAAGCTTCTCAAGGAAGCTTCTTTGAATCATTTTTTTATTTCTCTCTCCTCTCATTTTGTCTTGCACATTTGAATTAAGGGACCTAATTCATTCTTCATCCACACATTTTCCTCCTCCTGTACGTAGCACTCACTATTCACTCATCTTTCTCTCTTTCCATTTCTCTTTACAGCAGCACCATCCACCCACATTCATATTTTCATCCTCCAATACCGTCACACTCCTAGCACCATTTCGTGTTTGGAGAAACACCATATCGAGGAATCATCTTCAAAGTTCTACATTTTCTTCATCTTCGTTTTCCTCCACGGTTGAAGTTTAAAGGTTGGAACTTTAAGGTAAAGTCCTTAGCTTTTCCTCATCTCTCCTCATTTTCGTAACCCACTTGTCATTTTGATGACCATGGGTATCCATTTCAACACTTGATTCTGATTTTGGTGAGCTTGAATGTTCAAGGATCTCTTGGGGCCGAAAACATAATTTCGACCAAAAAGGAGCAGTCTTTCTTTGTGCTTCTCCAAGGTAAGAGGAAGACACTCCTCCTCAACCTCTCTTAGCATTTAGGAACGTCTGTGATTTGTGTTGAGGTCTTTCTGCTTTTGTATGTTGTTTGTATTGTATATGTGCTATTTGATTGTTTGAGTTTTGAATGTATATATATATATATATATATATAACTGGATGTATTGGAATGTGTAATATTGAAGGGAATGAGTTCCGATTGGTTCTCGGATAGTCACGGTGTTGAGCCCAGAATTTGGAAACTTCATGTGGAAACTAGTAATAGTATGAAATCTGGCCAAACTCGTCGAATACAATAACTTGATTTTTGGGGATATGTTAAAATCCAATCGAATTTAGACTTCTGACTATTTTCGTCGAATGACAAAAATCCGTCGAATGAAGACTTCTAACCATTTTTCGTTGAATGTCAAAATCCGTCGAATGAAAACTTCTGACCATTTTCGTCGAATGTCAAGATCCGTCGAGTATGAACTTTTGGCCAAACCTGTCGAATTTGATATCCTAATTACTTAGTAAAATGTCAAAATCCGTCGAGTATGAACTTCTGGCCAAACCTGTCGAATTTGATATCCTAATTACTTAGTAAAATGTCAAAATCCGTCGAGTATGAACTTCGGCCAAACACAGTCGAATTTGATATCTTGATCACTTAGTAAAATGTTAAAATCCGTCGAGTTTAGACTTCTGACCCTTTCCGTCGAATGTCAAAACCCGTCGAGTTTAGATTTCTGACCACCAAACACAAAGTGAAAATCCGTCGAGTTTAGATCTTTGACCACTAAACATAATGTCAAAATCCGTTGAGTATGAACCCCGATCATGCCCGTTGAGATTGATCTTCCGACCAAAACCCGTCGAATAGAGTCCCTGGACACTTAGGAGAAACTGCCCCAAAGTTAATAATCGTCGAATTTGAGAGACAATGCTTGTCGAGTAGATGAATTTCTCCGACAGTCGAAATTAGAGATTTCGACCAGTGTTCGTCGGTTCGACACTTGGGAGATTTTCTCCAACGTCGACACCTATACCCGTCGAATTGAGGCTTTTGTTGACCATCTGGAGGGTTCGACGGTTTGATCTTCGTCCGACGTAACCCCATCCGACGAGAAAATGATTTCTTGTCAATCCTATTATAAAACGTTTTCCCATTCTTTCCTCCTCTGTTACATTATTCTTCGTCGAATGGCAACTTCAATTATTCATAAAACGTATTGTCTTTGTCGAATTCAAAAGTATACCTATCACCCAACACCTAGTAATTGAAATCATGACTCGGTTTGTGATTCCGACCGTGTATTTTCCTGGACCCAAAACCTTGGGACTAATAGAGGAATATTGATTATAAATAAATGGGATGACTAGAAATTACTTAGGGATGCATAAACAGGGAAGAACATGAGAGTGTGAGATTTTGAGATCTTAGAATAACCTTCTAAGGGCATATGAATAAATTACCTAAGAGGATTTAAGTTAATTAAGAGAATTCCTTTAGAGACAAACTCTGTAAGTAAAGCTAAACCTAAGCAAGAATTCATAATACGCTTTAAAAGGTATTAATTTATTTAACAACAATATTATGCTATTGTGGGTCCATGTGGGAGACCATTGACTGTATTAATTCTTACTTTGGCAAATTGTGACATATGATGGAATAGTATGTAATAATGATCATACAAGATTATGCATAGAGTCTGTATGCATTGTAAATGTCCGTTGGACTGTCATAAGCCTAGTTGCCTAGGAGTTGAACACACCTTAGTGCGGGTGCGAATAGACAAGTGGGGTCCCATAGTTGGCCTTGAGGGCGTTGGGGCGCGGGTGTTTCACAAAGGGCGTGGTAGCCCCTCTCGGGACCGTGAGACAAACCGATGCAAACGCACCGATCGATCCCGACCGGCCACGATCCTATATCGAGATCTTGTGAGAATCTTTCTTTGTATAAAGCCTTGTTGCGCAAAAATGACCGATTATTTTACGGAAAGCACTTGTTTTTATGGTGACGAGATACTTGGCATGTCTCCATGATCATTCTCTCCGAGTGTTTTGTGTCTAGCTCCATGGAGTAGGATCTTGATTGTTGAGGGCTCATGTGCATAGAGTCCGTGCATTATCTGCATTTACCATTATTATGGTTTGGCATTGATATATTGTTGATATACCTATGACTGCCTGGAACTGTTTGCTTGATCATAACTGCTCTTGAATATCTATTACTATTACTGTTATTGTAAATGCTAAGTGGGCGCTTTGCGCCGTTTGGTTTCTTGATGCTATAATTGGTAATGACGGAAGGATGTCTTACCTCTTTTTCCTTCCTGTCTCTCCATTCCTGTTTATCTGTACATTGCGTCTCATCGAAGACAACCGTGAGGAACCGGAAGCTCCCAACTTCCCTGGTTTTTGGCCTTATCTCGACTGAGCGACTACGAGAAGACTATGGAGCCCCGTACGCCTGATTTTTGGGAGATGTACGTCGACTTTCTTAGGAGGGCAGTCTTTGGTATATCAACTATAGTTCGAATCTTGTGTCTACACGGAGATGTCTCGATATCACTAGCCTTTGGAGGCGCCACGAACCGCCTGTCTTCACTGTTGTATTAGCCTACGTTTGGAGTTTCGTTCCGATACGCGAGATGTGGGCGATCGTTACTTCACTCAGAGAGGACTCTTTTCGTTCTACGGCTCGGGCCCCGTCCCGTGTCTCTGCTATTCCTATGGTGATTTCCTCGATGATGAGGAAGATCCCGAGGAAGATCCCGAGAAGTCCCCGAGGACGACCCCGAAGAGGACCACGAAGAGGATCCCGACACGATTCCTCCTCACTTGAGGGATTGATGTTACTCGTAGCTACTTGAAGGCTACCAGGTATTTTATTTTGGGGGCTCGATGTTTTGTTTGTAATGGGGTAAATTCGATACCGTGGGGATGTGTATGTAATACTTTGGGGCGGTATAGCTTTGCTTTTTGATGTACCAGGTTTGTAACTAAATGTTTTGATAAACCTATATATATATATATGATGATGCGATGTTAATTCCTATGCATGTTTTACTTGTTTGATCTTTTATTCCCATTGATGTCTAAATCAACATGGTTATTAATTATAAAAAAAAAAAGTATATATATAATATAACAGCGCCAATTAAAATACCCAACTATAATCTAGTGAATATACGCGTCTTATTAAAATGAACCGGGTCTCAACTCACTTAATTTTATTTCCGCATTGTAATCGACCATGTGGCGTTCCCTTGGGAGGGGCGTTACATTTTTAGTATCAGAGCTCCGGTTTATGTTTCTTTGGGTCTTGTGGTTGAGTCTGTCTTGTTTGTCTTTGTGTGTTCTCTGAATGGTATTCGTAAAGGAGTAGTGTTTGGTATTCTTAGTAAATGCACTGACTTTTCTGTGTTTTCGGATAATCTGAATCTGAGAAAGTGAGATGGCACGAAGGGAAGACATGGCGGCAGACTATTACAGATGATGCAAAGGATGGTGAGGTCATCGCACAACAAACTGAGCAAGCCGCACAACGGCAAGAGAGAGTTACGCAACAACAAGAGCGAGCTGCTCAACAGTTAGAGGCTACTGCTGATGCTCAGAATTTAGCGAGTTTCGACGCCATAATCCTCCTCAATTTAAAGGAGAATTTGATCCGGACAAAGCTAGTCGTGGATCAAGGAGTTGGAGAAGGTATTTCGAGGAATGAATTGCGGCGAGGGTAAGAAGGTGGATTATGCTACTTTTATCTTTGGTAGGCAACGCCGAGAAGCGGTGGAATGGAGTACGGAGGATGCTAGAAGTTGCGAGCGAGAGTTTACTTGGGAGTTGTTCAAAGAAAAGTTCTTGGACAAGTATTTTCTGCGAGTGCAAGGCATTCGAAGGAGTCGAAATTCCTCAACCTACGACAGGGGAATATGACTTGTTAGTGAGTACGCGGCGAGATTCGAAAACTTGTCACGGTTTTCGACCTACTTTCGAACCAACCGGATGAGGCTTGGAAGTGCAGAAGATTCACGGAAGGATTGAGGTACGAGCGAGGAAAGGCTGTGATCACCTTGAGGATCAATGAATTCTCACAAGCTTGGATACTTCTTTGTGATGTAGAGGCTCGGAGCAATCTAGAGATATGAGGAATAGAAACTTTGGGCTGCGAGATTCCGGAGAGCGGCAATAACGGTGCTAACCGCTTCCGGGAAGAAGCCATACTCTCGACCAACGGAAGTCACCAACAAGCCATGGGTGGAAGTTCAAGTGGAGGTTCTAGTGGGAACCGGATGGCCAAAACTTGGCATACCCTCCAAATGCCGAAGTGTGGAAAGATCATCGACGAGGGATTGTCCTATCAAAGGGATTATTTGTTTTCGATGTGGGAAACACGGGCACATCTACGAGACTGCAATCAAGCGAAGGTCGAACCTTCAATGAATCTTTGCAAAAGCCAAGAAACCGCAAATTTGGAGGACGAGTTTACACTATGAGCGGAGCCGAAGCCTCGAATCCGAAGATTTGATCTGAGGGAGAAGGCATCATAGAAGGTAATCTTTTAACTGTACTGTATGACTCTGGGGCAACCCATTCTTTTATATCGTATGACTGTGTGCAAAAACTAAGTCTACCTATGTCGTCCTTACCTTTTGACTTAACTGTTTCTACCCCCACTGATAAACCGGTAGTTACTACCAAAGTTTGTCTAAACCGTCCACTGATTATTGAAGATCGAACCTTTTCGGTCGATATGATTTGTTTACCTCTTTCCCAAATAGATATTATCCTAGGGATGGACTGGTTGTCTTCTAACCATGTTCTGTTAGACTGTTCCAGAAAGACCATAGTTTTTCCCATAAATGAGAATTCTAGATTTCTGACGGCCAACCGAGTTCAAACTCTCTTGAAAGAAGGAGCTCATGGATACATGCTACTGTCTTCTTTGAAAATCGAGAACGAGGTTGATGTGGACACAATTCCAGTGGTGAATGAGTTTCCCGAAGTCTTTCCTGAGAGTGTGCCTGGTTTACCACCGACTCGAGAGATAGAGTTTGCTATCGACTTAGTACCGGGAGCTGGTCCTGTGTCTATAACACCGTATCGGATGGCACCAACAGAGTTAGCCGAGCTAAAGAAACAGCTAGAAGAGCTTTTGGAAAAGCAATTTGTTAGGCCAAGTGTGTCACCATGGGGAGCACCAGTGCTGCTAGTTCGCAAGAAGGATGGCACCTCAAGATTGTGTGTGGACTATCGGCAGCTGAACAAAGTAACGATTAAGAACAAATATCCACTCCCGAGGATTGACGACTTGATGGACCAACTGAAGGGAGCAGCAGTGTTTTCCAAGATTGATATGCGATCTGGGTATCATCGATCGAGTGAAGACAGAGGATGTGCCCAAGACCGCTTTCGCACCGATATGGTCACTACGAGTATTTGGTGATGCCGTTTGGCGTGACGAATGCACCGGTATCTTCATGGATTACATGAACCGAATCTTTCGACCTTACTTGGATAAATTCGTTGTGGTCTTCATTGATGACATTCTGGTATACTCTCAAATCGGGAGGACCATCTTGAACACCTCAGTATAGTTCTTCAGATTCTGAAGGAGAAGGAATTGTATGCCAAACTGTCAAAATGTGAGTTTTGGGCTGGAAGAAGTCAAGTTTCTAGGTCACGTGATCTCAAAGAGTGGGATTCTTTGTGGACCCATCGAAAGTGGAGGCGATCTTGCGATGGGAAAGGCCGAAGTCGGCAACGAGAGATTCGAAGCTTCGTGGGTTTAGCGGGATATTACCGGAGGTTCATTGAGGATTCTCCAAGATTCTTTGGACCACTTACACAACTCACAAGGAAAAACCAAACTTTTGAGTGGACCGAAAATTTGTGAGCGAAGTTTCCAAGAGTTGAAGAATCGACTACTACCTCACCTGTTAGTGCTACGATCCGAATGAACAGTTTGAAGTGTCTTGTGACGCTTCATACCAAGGGCTAGGATCTGTACTTATGCAACATGGAAGAGTGGTGGCTTATGCTTCAAGGCGAGTTGCGAGTGCACGAGAAGAATTATCCGACGCACGACACGGAGCTAGCGGTGTAGTTTTTGCTCGAAAATATGGAGGCATTTTCTCTACGAGCAACGTTCGACATTTTCGGTGATCACAAGAGTCGAAGTATTTGTATGATCGAAAGGAGTTGAACATGAGGCAACGGAGGTGGTTAGAATTCTGAAGGATTACGATTTCCAACTTCGTATCATCCTGGCAAGGCAAATGTTGTGGCGAGACGCTCTAAGTAGGAAGATGATCGGTGTCTCGCCGATGATCAAGGAAAAGGATCTAATAGAGCAATTCGAGAGATGTATGGTCTTTTGTGAAGTTAGAACCTGGAAAGATTTGCATGAATATGGTTACCATCCCGAGCGAGTTGATGGACAAAGCATAAGAAAAGAGCGAGAAGAAGGACAAATTCTTGCAAGAAGTGAGGAACAGATGAAGCAAGGAAATGAAACGAGTTTGCGAGAGGAACGGATGGAATTTTGAGATTCCATGGGAGAGTTTGTGTCCCTCGGAATCAAGAACTTAGAGAATACATCATTAATCATGCTCACACAAGCCAACCGAGTATGCACCGGGCATGACGAAGATGTATCAAGACTTGAAGAAGTTGTTCGGTGGCACGGAATGAAGAGTGACGTTACTAGACGTGTATCTACTTGTTTGGTTTGTCAAAAAGCTAAAGTGGAACATCGAGACCAGCGGGATTGCTGCAACCGTTATCTATTCCGAAATGGAAGTGGGACGATGTGCAATGGACTTTGTAGTCGGATTACCAAGGACAAGAAAAGGTCATGATTCGATTTGGGTAATTGTGGACCGACTCACGAAATCGGCACATTTTCTTCCGATCGACATTAAGTACAAGCTAGAGAGATTGACTCGGATCTATATTGGAGAGATTGTCGATACCGGTGTGCCTACAAGTATTGTTTCGGATAGAGATCCGAGGTTTACTTCAAATTTACGGGAGAGTTTGCAAGAAGCATTGGAGACAAAATTACGATTTAGTTACGCTTATCATCCGCAGAGGCCGACGGTCGATCGGAGAGAACAATCCAATCTTTGGAAGATTTGCTTAGAGCTTGCACCATAGAGCAAGCGGGAGTTGGGATGACATTCTACCCTTGATAGAATTCACCTACAACAACGATTATCATTCGAGCATAGGGATGGCACCCTATGAATCTTCTGTGGGACGACGATGTCGAACACCTATGTGTTGGTACCAAGACGGCGAACGCCTTACTATTGGACCCGAGATTATACAACGGACAACCGAGAAGGTTAAAATGATTCGGGAAAAGATGAGGACGGCTCGAGTCGACAAAGGAGTTATGCGGACCGAAGGAGAAAACCTCTTGAGTTTGAGGAAGGTGAGCATGTATTCTGCGAAAGTCACACCTACGACCGGGGTGGGCCGGGCTTTAAAATCTAGAAAACTCACTCCTAAATTCCTTGGACCATACCAAATCATTGGTCGTGTAGGTCCTGTAGCATACCAAATATTCTTACCTCCTTTTCTTTCAAACATTCATAATGTTTTCCATGTGTCACAACTTCGGAAATACCTTCCCGACCCAAGTCATATCATAGCACCGATACAAGTACAACTAAAAGAAAACTTAACTTATGAGACGTCTCCTATAAGAATCGAGGATAGCAGGATAAAGCAATTAAGAGGTAAGGAGATCGCATTGGTGAAAGTGATCTGGAACGAGGTGATTGGAGATGCAACACAGGAGTTAGAAGACAAGATGAGAGAGCAATACCCACAATTATTCTAAGGTATGCAAATTTCGAGGACGAAATTTCTTTTTAGAAGGAGTGTTGTAACATCCCGAAAATTCATTATTTTGTTAAAAACGATCATTTTATAATATTTGTAATTTTTAAGAATTTTTGTGGAATTTTCTAGAGATGATGAATATTTTAATATATTCTTCGTTTTATGTGTGTGTTGAGTGGAGCCGGGAGAATAGAATATTTTCCATGAAGCCGGTAAACCTTGGACTGTCAACGTGTCAACGGGGGATCTTACTAAACCCGAGTCCGGGCACAGTTTACGAGGTCTACATTTTTGAGGTTTTATCTGCTAGTGTTATAAATCATCTGTTGTATTTAATCAAGGAGACAAGCTTACTATGCACTTCATAGAAAGCGTGCGAAGCTTCTCAAGGAAGCTTCTTTGAATCATTTTTTTATTTCTCTCTCCTCCCATTTTGTCTTTGCACATTTGAATTAAGGGACCTAATTCATTCTTCATCCACACATTTTCCTCCTCCCATACGTAGCACTCACTATTCACTCATCTTTCTCTCTTTCCATTTCTCTTTACAGCAGCACCATCCACCCACATTCATATTTTCATCCTCCAATACCGTCACACTCCTAGCACCATTTCGTGTTTGGAGAAACACCATATCTGAGGGAATCATCTTCAAAGTTCTACATTTTCTTCATCTTCGTTTTCCTCCACGGTTGAAGTTTAAAGGTTGGAACTTTAAGGTAAAGTCCTTAGCTTTTCCTCATCTCTCCTCATTTTCGTAACCCACTGTCATTTTGATGACCATGGGTATCCTTTTCAACACTTGATTCTGATTTTGGTAAGCTTGAATGTTCAAGGATCTCTTGGGAGCTGAAAACATAATTTTGACCAAAAAGGAGCAGCCTTTCTTTGTGCTTCTCCAAGGTAAGAGGAAGACACTCCTCCTCAACCTCTCTTAGCATTTAGGAATGTCTGTGATTTGTGTTGAGGGTCTTTCTGCTTTTGTATGTTGTTTGTATTGTATATGTGCTATTTGATTGTTTGAGTTTTGAATGTATATATATATATATATATAACTGGATGTATTGGAATGTGTAATATTGAAGGGAATGAGTTCCGATTGGTTCTCGGATAGTCACGGTGTTGAGCCCAGAATTTGGAAACTTCATGTGGAAACTAGTAATAGTATGAAATCTGGCCAAACTCGTCGAATACAATAACTTGATTTTTGGGGATATGTTAAAATCCGTCGAATTTAGACTTCTGACTATTTTCGTCGAATGACAAAAATCCGTCGAATGAAGACTTCTAACCATTTTTCGTTGAATGTCAAAATCCATCGAATGAAAACTTCTGACCATTTTCGTCGAATGTCAAGATCCGTCGAGTATGAACTTTTGGCCAAACCTGTCGAATTTGATATCCTAATTACTTAGTAAAATGTCAAAATCCGTCGAGTATGAACTTCTGGCCAAACCTGTCGAATTTGATATCCTAATTACTTAGTAAAATGTCAAAATCCGTCGAGTATGAACTTCTGGCCAAACCTGTCGAATTTGATATCTTGATCACTTAGTAAAATGTTAAAATCCGTCGAGTTTAGACTTCTGACCCTTTCCGTCGAATGTCAAAACCCGTCGAGTTTAGATTTCTGACCACCAAACACAAAGTGAAAATCCGTCGAGTTTAGATCTTTGACCACTAAACACAATGTCAAAATCCGTCGAGTATGAACCCTGATCATGCCCGTCGAGATTGATCTTCCGACCAAAACCCGTCGAATAGAGTCCCTGGACACTTAGGAGAAACTGCCCCAAAGTTAATAATCGTCGAATTTGAGAGACAATGCCTGTCGAGTAGATGAATTTCTCCAGACCCGTCGAAATTAGAGATTTCGACCAGTGTTCGTCGGTTCGACACTTGGGAGATTTTCTCCAACGTCGACACCTATACCCGTCGAATTGAGGCTTTTGCTGACCATCTGGAGGGTTCGACAGTTTTGATCTTCGTCCGACGAACCCCATCCGACGAAAAATGATTTCTTGCCAATCCTATTATAAAACGTTTTCCCATTCTTTCCTCCTCCTGTTACATTATTCTTCGTCGAATGGCAGGCTTCAATTATTCATAAAAACGTATTGTCTTTGTCGAATTCAAAAGTATACCTATCACCCAACACCTAGTAATTGAAATCTGACTCAGTTGTGATTCCGAATGTGTATTTTCCTGGACCCAAAACCTTGGGACTAATAGAGGAATATTGATTATAAATAAATGGGATGACTAGAAATTACTTAGGGATGCATAAACAGGGAAGAACATGAGAGTGTGAGATTTTGAGATCTTAGAATAACCTTCTAAGGGCATATGAATAAATTACCTAAGAGGATTTAAGTTAATTAAGAGAATTCCTTTAGAGACAAACTCTGTAAGTAAAGCTAAACCTAAGCAAGAATTCATAATACGCTTTAAAAGGTATTAATTTATTTAACAACAATATTATGCTATTGTGGGTCCATGTGGGAGACCATTGATGTATTAATTCTTACTTTGGCAAATTGTGACATATGATGGAATAGTATGTAATAATGATCATACAAGATTATGCATAGAGTCTGTATGCATTGTAAATGTCCCGTTGACTTGTCATAAGGCCTAGTTGCCTAGGAGTTGAACACACCTTAGTGCGGGTGCGAATAGACAAGTGGGGTCCTGTAGTTGGCCTTGAGGGCGTTGGGGCGCGGGTGTTTCACAAAGGGCGTGGTAGCCCCTCGGGCCGTGAGACAAACCGATGCAAACGCACCGACGATCCCGACCGCCACAGATCCTATATCGAGATCTTGTGAGAATCTTCTTTGTATAAAGCCTTGTTGCGCAAAATGACTGATTATTTTCTCGGAAAGCACTTGTTTTTATGGCTGACGAGATACTGGCATGTCTCCCTGATCATTCTCTCCGAGTGTTTTGTGTCTAGCTCCATGGAGTAGGATCTTGATTGTTGAGGGCTCATGTGCATAGAGTCCGTGCATTATCTGCATTTACCATTATTATGGTTTGGCATTGATATATTGTTGATATACCTATGACCACAGGCTGTTGCTTGATCATAATCGCTCTTGAATATCTATTACTATTCTTGTTGTTGTAAATGCTAAGTGGACGCTTTGCGCCGTTTGGTTTCTTGATGCTATAATTGGTAATGACGGAAGGATGTCTTACCTCTTTTTCCTTCCCCGTCTCTCCATTCCCGTTTATCTGTACATTGCGTCTCATCGAAGACAACCGTGAGGAACCGGAAGCTCCCAACTTCCTGGTTTTTGGCCTTATCTCGGCCGAGCGACTACGGAAGACTATGGAGCCCCGTACGCACGCATTTTTGGGAGATGTACGTCGACTTTCTTAGGAGGGCCGAGTCTTTGGTATATCAACTATAGTTCGAGCGCCGTGTCTACACGGGAGATGTCTCGATATCACTAGCCTGGAGGCGCCACGAACCGCCTTGTCTTCACCTGTATTAGCCTACGTTTGGAGTTTCAGCTACCGATACGCGAGATGTGGGGCGATCGTTACTTCACTCCGAGAGAGGACTCTTTTCGTTCTACAGCTCGGGCCCCGTCCCGTGTCTCTGCTATTCCTATGGTGATTTCCTCTGATGATGAGGAAGATCCTGAGGAAGATCTCGAGGAAGTCCCTGAGGACGACCCCGAAGAGGATCCTGACACGATTCCTCCTCACTTGAGGGATTGATGTTACTCGTAGCTACTGAAGGCTACCAGTATTTTATTTTGGGGGCCCGATGTTTTGTTTGTAATGGGCTGTAAATTCGATACCGTGGGGATGTGTATGTAATACTTTGGGGGTATAGCTTTGCTTTTTGATGTACCAGTTTTGTAACTAAATGTTTTGATAAACCTATATATATATATATGATGATGCGAGATGTTAATTCCTATGCATGTTTTACTTCTTTGATCTTTTATTCCCATTGATGTCTCGTCAACATGGTTATTAATTATAAAAAAAAAGTATATATATAATATAACCGCCAATTAAAATACCCAACTATAATCTAGTGAATATACGCGTCTTATTAAAACGAACCGGGTCTCAACTCACCTAATTTTATTTCCGCATTGTAATCGACCATGTGGCGTTCCCTTGGGAGGGGCGTTACAAAGAACATGTTTCCTTGACAATTTTTCACTGAAATCAAAAAGCAGAAGAATTGGTGATTTCAAATTGTGGAGATAAGGATGAATGCAATCGAGGTTTTCGGGTTTAGACAATAAGAAGGTCGCAATTTATGGATTTGGATGTGACATACAATGACAAAGCTTCAATGAAGAACGAATGCAGAATGGAGGAACGTTTGGGGTTTAGACACCAAGAAGTTTCATTTATGAATTATTCTCTAGAATTCAAAAGGAGGAAAGAACGTATTCGAACTCTAATCGCGATTTAGGGATTTGGGTTGGGTGCAAGTATCCGACGAGATTGAGAGAAAATAATGGAGTTTGACGAAATTGGATTCAAAAAAGAAAAAGACTAGCATCGAGTTTCATCGGGAAGCTTGGGTTAGGTGAGACAAAATTGGGGACAAGTTATGGTTCAATTGATGAAAAAGGATTAAGGATTTCAGTTCTATTTTGTCTTAGGGAAGGGATGAGTTTAAGTTTTTTATACTTATTGAAAAGTTCCTTGGATTCAATGAGTAAAAGAAAAATATAACAGATCCTTAATAAGATAAAGATAAATAAAACTTTTGATGCATAAAACTGTTGACAGGACAATAAATTAAACACTTGGGTGCAAATAATTAGGTCAATTAAGAAAAAATTTAAAACCCTTCTAAATACGTGAGTATTGTAAAAAATACAAAAAAATAAGAGAATAAAGTTAAAAGTACTAACAATAAAAAAATTTTATTCCAAATTTCGAAACGTAAATGTTACCAAATTAGAAGATAAAAAGGGCCAAACAAAATAAAAACTATGACTTCCATGACCACCTATGCCAGTGACCTTCAACCCTACGACGTGAGCTGCTTTAAGGAGCCCTAGAACTTCTTCAGGAAGCGCATCGTATTTGAGACCTAAGGTAACTCGTGCTCTACTGTCTTGTGGAGGTTTTGATGTGAAGGAGCAACTCGCGTTTATATACAGATAGGAGGTGGACATAAGCTGTGAAACCCCCGCGAGAGCCACGAGGAAGGAGGACCGATTATAGTCTATGGATCAGACACATATTATAGTATAGTGAAAGAAACAAGATTAAAGTGTGATCCTCGTTGCCTTTCCAACGCAGTTGACTGAGGAAGCACACAAATCAGATCAAATGTAGGCATTTAGCTAGTGAGAGGGCAAATTAAAGATAGGTTTGGATTAATTTATTTTGTATTTAAAATAACTAATTTTTTTAGAGAATTTAAAATAATTTTTTTTATTTTATAATAATTTTCAAACAAATACCAAAAAGGCAAATTGCAATTTATAAACAAAAAGGACAAATTGCAAGGCACGTGATGGAATATAATGGTAAGTTATCTCTCATTCTAACTATTTAACTTCGCCTAAGCATATTAAATTTTATACACGGATTAATTAATGTAATGATAATTATAAGATTTTTTAAAAAAAATTATTGAATTCTATTTTAAAATTAATTTTATTAACAAAAATATAATTTTGGCCTCTCACATAATTATTGAGATAAAAAAGTAAAATAAGTATGCACTGAAAACAAATAGAGGAATTTGGGTCCAGTTTAGTTTCCTTGTTTCTTGTTTTCGTTTCCACAAAAAACGAAAATTTAGGTGAAAACTTGTTGGTTGTATATTTTCGTTTTAACTGTAGTTTTTACACACTATTTTTATTACATTATTCTAATTTTAATTCTATTTTAAATTTAAAAAAATACACATTCCAATACATTATCTCTCTATCTTTCTTTTATTAAAAAAGATGATATAAAAGAAAAAGTTTCCTTTCGTTTTCAGTTTTTAGAAAATGAGGTTGAAATTTCTGGAAATTTTAAAAGCACCAAAAAGTTGTTTCCAACGTTTTCAATCTGACGTGGTGGCATTTTTTAATATTAAACAAATCTTTTTTTCTTTTATTTGGTCTTTCCTTTGCATCTAGTAGACTTCGACAGGTCGCAAACAAGTGTGCCGCATCCAGCAGAGTTTCGATTCACAGCCATCTTCCCACTGGAGTCTATCACCGGGACCCTGGTCATTGATGGATTCCAACGAATTTGCCGGCTCTTAATGTTGTTGAGCTCTCCATCTTCCGTGGAGCCTTTCGTTGTCCCAAACATCAGAATCAGAGATTAGCAGCGTGGTTTCATTGCCTTTTTCGCCACAATGCTCGCCAAAAGATTCCGATCAACTTTTGACTGGGATGGTTGAGGAGCAAGACGTGGAACTGCAATAGAGGTTGGAGCTGAAGAGTAATTCCGATCACAACACTTCTTTAATTTTCATTTACGTTCACATCTTTCATCCAAAATTACTACATAGAGGTTGGTGGTGCTCTTGGTAGTATGGGGTGTTAGGAAATTAACGTTTCCTAATTAATGTTGGATATCATATTTAATTGATAATTATATTAGTTATTTAAATTATTCAACTTGTTATTAAGTGATTTAATTTAGTGAGTCTGTAGACTTCACAACTTGATGTGGGCTTAATGAGTAGATATCATATTAGCCCATTAGGGGATTATGGGAACTCTAATTGGTTAATATATGTCAGAAATAGTTATGGTCCCCAATATACCAAATCATAACACAGTCTCCCTTCTCCCTATCTGGAAGAGAGACGACAGTCCCATTAAAGAGCTAAGCCGATTTGGTTAAGGAATATCACAAATCACTCCCTTATTCGTGATTGATTACCTCAAAGATTCCGCAACAGTTGGTGATCAATAATTATAGATCCAGGTATTTATGAAAATCTAAGAATCCTTGATAATCTGACATGATGTAGATCCTAGGCCTTATTGTGTTTTGTTATAGGGTGTATGCATCTAGAATTTATTTTAAAAATTAAAGAATTAAAGAATCAATTTCTAACAAGTGGTATCAGAGTGGTCATCCTTGTTAGATTATTAGGATTTGTGGATTTTTCAGAGCATAGTTAGGGCATTTTTTGATCTTCCTATAATGATTGTTTCTCCCAATTTTCGTGAACCCTAATTATGAAATTTAGGGCTTTTACCTTTTTTTGCTGCACAAGAATGTATAGGCCGAGAATGTGTGTATTTACTGCACAGTTGTTGCATAAAACTTGTATTTTCTTTTGTGAAAAGTAAAATTTTTTTCAGTAAGCTTCACGGTCTACCTATGTTGGGGTCCACGGTCGTAATACATCAAGACTGAATATGGTAATCTTAACATAATGAAACACGACCAGGCCGTGTTGAGTAATACAGTTGTGACCTGTACTAATAAAAAAAATTTCTTGGTTGGTCTAGTATTTTTAATTAAGTTAATTGAAACAACATGTTACCAAAGTAACCCCTGTTATGTAAATTAATTTGATTAAAATTACATAGATATTTGCGTGAAGTTATTTATGCGAACTGTGCTCAGCCCAAAAGAAGACACATTTTGGCCAAATAATGACATGCTTGCGGTAATGATTATGTGACAATTATAAAGTTTTTATTTTTCATGTAAACAATAGTCGGTCCAAAGAAAGGTTGTTGTTTGACAGAACTTATCGTCAATATTTGATCATTGCATTGAGAGTACCACTTACAGTTAATTTCTCTGTCCAAAGACTAGGAATTAATGTTGTGCTAGGTATCTTGTGATAGATTCTCAATTCTAGATAATTGCTCATGTCTTATTTTTATTGACGTGCTTATTTATGTAAATATGTTTGTTTATTTTGTTCTCTATTCAATTTTTATTGCTAGTGCTATAAATATTTCTTCTTAAGTCAATACCATTCCAATGCTGAATGAGACGAATTTTAAAGCCTGAAAAGAAGCCGTGGAGATAATTCTTAGCTGTATGGATTTAGATCTGGCACTTAGGATGGAGCGACCCATTCTTATTCTGGAAAACCCTGATGAGGTTAAAATTGAGAAGTGGGATTGCTCTAATCGAATGTGTTTGATGATCATGAAGCGCTTCATTCCGAAAGCGTTTCGGGGCTCTATTACTGAGAGCAAGAATGTCAAGAAGTTCCTTGAGGAAATTGAGTAATATTTTGCCAAGAATGAAAAGTCAAAGACGAGTAACCTTTTGACCAAACTCGTCTCGATGAAATATAAGGGCAAAGGGAACATAAGGGAGTACATTATGGAAATGTCTAATCTTACATCAAACCTTAAGTCACTCAAGTTAGAGTTGTCTGAGGCTTGCTCGTGCACTTGGTTTTAATCTCTCTTCCTGCACACTTTGGACAATTCAAGGTGAGTTATAACATTCAGAAGGACAAATGGTTCCTCAGTGAGCTTATATCTCATTGTGAGACGCTGCAAAGAGATAAGACAAAAAATGCTCACTTGGCTTTGACATCTCAGAACAAGAAGAAGAAGAAGAGAGTTAAGGATACTGCGGAAGGCTCTTCTCATCAGAAGAAACAAAAGAAGCAGGATGAGGAATTTACTTGCTACTTCTGCAAGAAGTCAGGACACATGAAGAAAGAGTGCCCCAAGTACGCCTCCTAGCGTGTAAAGAAGGGTAAACTTCTTACTTTAGTTTGTTCTAAAGTTAATTTAGCTTTTGTACCTAAGGATACTTAGTGGGTAGATTCTGGTGCTACTACTCACATAAGTATGTCCATGCAGGGTTGCCTGTGGAGCCGACTGCCAAGTGATGATGAAAGATTCATTTTTGTGAGCGATGGTAATAAAGTTGCAGTAGAAGCTATAGGAACTTTTAGATTACAATTGAAAATTAGATTTCATTTGGATTTGTTTAAGACATTTGTTGCACCGTCATTCAGGCAGAATTTAATTTCTATTTCTAGTTTAGACAAATCAAGTTTTTCTTGTTCATTTAGAAATAATAAAGTTAGTCACTATCAAAATTCATGTGTTGTTAGTTCTAGTTCTTTGATTGATAATCTATATATGCTTGACATTGTTGGTTCTTATAATGAAATATTGCAAACAAGTTCAAAAGGTACAAAGCGAAAATTAAATAAAAATTTAGCCACCTTAAGGCACAAGCGTTTAGGCCATATCTCTAAATAGAGAATTCAAAGGCTTATATCGGATGAAATTCTTGAACCCTTAGATCTATCAAACTTTCAAGTTTGTATTGAGTGTATCAAGGGAAAACAAACAAACATAAAGAAATTAGGTGCCGAAAGAGCTAAGGATGTCTTAGAACTAATACATATGAATATTTGTAGTTCTTTCCCTATGTCTTCTTGGAATGGATAACAATACTTTATTACGTTCATAGACGATTACTCTAAGTACGGTTACCTATATCTAGTACATGAGAAGTCTCAATCCCTAGATGTTTTCAAGTCTTTCAAAGCTGAAGTTGAACTTCAACTTAGAAAGAAAATTAAGGCTGTCAAATCTGATTGTGGTGGTGAATACTATGATAGATATGATGGATCATGAGAGCAACGTCTAGGACCTTTTGTACTTTTCCTCAATGAGTATGGAATTGTCCTGCAATACACCATGCCGAACAAACCCAGCATGAATGGTGTTGCAGAATGATGAAACCGAACTCTTAAAGATATGATAAGAAGTATGATTAGTCATTCTTCCTTGCCATAGTCACTTTGTGGAGAAGCCTTAAAGACCGCAGTTTATATCCTTAATAGGGTACCAAACAAAGCAGTAACTAAAACTCCTTATGAGCTTTGGACTAGAAAAAGGCCTAGCATAAGGCACTTACACATTTGGGGCTGTCTAGTTGAGACACGGCCTTATAGGCTGCATGAAAGAAAACTGAACTTAAGAACAGTTAATTGCTATTTCGTTGGTTATGCTGAAGGCTCTTGGGGGTATAAATTTTACAATCCCACATCAAGATCCTTTTTTGAAATGGGAAATGTGAGATTCCGTGAGGAAGTTGAGTTTGAGGGGGAAGGAAATATAAGGAATGTTGTCTTTGAAGAAGAACCTATTATTGATAGTGATCAAGTCCTTGTACCTATCACTGTTCAAGAAATAGTTCTGGTATTAGACAATAATGTTTAGACTATTATTCCTGACATTGTTACAGAACAAGGCAACATTGATGAGGTTGTTCCTCAAGCACCACCTGTAGAACAAACTCAACAACCTCAAAAAGTGCCATTAAGGAGATCCATTAGAGAGAGGAGAAGCGCGATATCAAATGATTACATCGTATTTCTCCAAGAACATGAGGATGGCGTTGGTTTAATAAAGGATGATCCAATCAACTTCTATCAAGCTATGCGCAGTTCTAACTCTCAAAAGTAGATTGATGTCATGAAGGATGAGATGAAGTCTATGAAGGACAATGACATTTGGGATCTCGTCGAATTACCTGAAGGTATGTGAACACCCAATTTTGACCGGACTACAATAAAAAATAAAAAATAAAAAATAAAAATAAAAAAAATAATAAAAATAAAAAAAAGTCTCTACTTTCTATTGTTCCACTCACATTTCACTAATTTTCCTCACTTTCTGCACACACTCATTTTTTCTTCACTCACGTACACACTCACCTACTCCATCATCTCTCTCCACTCACTTTCCAAAGACACACCCACAACATGTTTTTTTTTTTTAATTTTTTCCTGCTCACTCACTCACTTTCGGCTTGCACCCACTCACCTTTGGTTTTCTTTTTCTTTCCACTACCTGCACCCTTCATCGGGACCCTTCCTTCATCCCGATCATCCAACTTCACACAACCATCACTTCTTCCACCATTCTCTAAAACTACAAACTCACCATCATCTTTCATAAAAAAAACGATTCCCCTTCAACTACAACCCTCACCTCTAACCTCTTCACCCAAATATACCATCTCACCTCCCATCCACAACCGAGTCAACTCAAAATCACCATTCTTCCATTTTCACGTAAAAAACCCAACCCTTTTCCTTCATACGGTTTTTCCTTCATCTTTCCCCATTTACCTTCCTCACCACTCTCCCATTTTACGTAAAACCCAACCACTTTTCTTCACACAGTTTCTCTTTCTCCATTTCACATAACCACCAACACTTTTCATTTCCTCCCTTCACCATCTCCACCGTAGCCTCCACCTACACAACTCCATCCAACCTCTTCCAGCCAACCACCTCAACCACGTGAAGCAATCCATCTCCAAAACTTCACCATCTAAAACACCATCTTCTCCAAACGAAGACCACCTTCATCCATCTTCAAGCCTCCATAACCAGAAAACAACACCTTTCACCTCAACCCATTCTCCACCGTGACCCCTCAATCTTCCAACCGAAGCCATCTCCCTCTATCTTCCACGTGAAGCTCCACCACCAAGGCCACCAAGCTAGCTGCACCATTCTCATTTGCACCCAAACAACACCTTTCCCAACGCCCAAAACCCTCCATCCTTCTCCAACCAAACAACCCATCATCACCCCTCTCCGTCACAACACTCATCACTTCCCGTAACATCCAAAACACCACCCAACCATGACCTCCATCACCACTCCACCACGTCCAAGCTTCTCCTAGCCACAAACCACCTCCCAACCGAACCTTCTGCTACCCAACCCACCTTACAACCGTGACTCCTCCACGTCCAAACAACCCATCCACCGTGAACCCATGCACCCCGCTTCCAAGCTAGCACTCCATGCACACGTGAAGCAACACCCCTCATTCTCACCTTCCTCTTCCCACCATAGCCATCCAAGCCAACCACAAGACCACGTCCTCTCACCCATCACCCTCCTTCCATCCTCAACCATCATTAACGCCCCATGCAGGTCCTAGGCTACCAAACAGCCTTCATCCAACCAAGACACCAAGCTTCTCACCTTCCTGCCACCCTCCAACCATGGAACACCATTTAAACCATCACCCTCAACCTTCACCCATACACAACCCACCCCCAAGACCGAGTCAACTCACTACCATCTTCATATCTTCCACGTCCAATCACCCATTTACAACACCACCGCCTCACGACCTTCACCCTTTTTTCCATAACCACCCTCCATAGCCACACGTCCACCTTCACCATACAATACCCCTCACCACCTTGCTATCAGAATCCAACCAAACGTTCCCTCCCAACCTCTCCATTCACGTCCAAACCCTTCACCATCTCCATCTTCACCAACCAAGCTCCACCACCACCTTGAAGCATCAACCTCCATCACCACCGAGTTGACTCACCCCTTCACCTTCACCACCTTTCCATTCCACCAACCTCCAGGCTTCAACCAACCACCATCATCATCATCTTCAAGCTCATCACCTCACTGCACACAGCCACCCTCACCGTTCTCCACTTCCAACCATCTCCCTCCATCACTCAAACAACTCTTCATAACAGCCCCATCCACCTTCAAGCTTCACCATGCATCACGCGTTCAGCCTCTCACCATGAAACCCACCACGTAGAGCCCCATCCAGCCACCATAACCACGAGCTCCACTGCTCTGGAACCCCACGAGCTTCTCCACCGTCGCAATACGGAGCGAACCAGTATCTCCATTCAGCAGCCACCATTTGCGCAGCACCGTACGTGACCACCCAGAAGCTCGCCGGAAGACCAGATCCGAGACCCAGCCGCTGTCACTTGCCAGGTCCGCACGAACCCGACGCCTGGGCCGATACCAAGCCGCGGCACGCACCGGATCACTCGAGCATCCGTCACCGTCGCTGGTTCCCACGACCAGACATCGGTCGTGCCGCCTCCCCTCGCGTCCAGCCACCGTCCGCGTTGTCCTCCGTGACATCGCCAGCTCTGACCCCAACCAAGAAGCCGTCGTACTGCCTCACCCATTAGTTCAGACCAGAACCGTGACCCCGTCTCCGTACGACCACCATCGCAGCGAGCCCAGCCGTCGCCAAGCCGCGCCGTCGCCTCCCCGGGACCAGCTGCGCCACCCACCAGCAGCACCGCCATCCCCTCGTTTGCCTGGTTTGAGCCTCACCTTCATTCTTCTCTCTTTAGTTTGGTCACCACGTAGCTTTTCATGCCTCTGAAGCCTTTTTCTTACATTTTTTCTTCTTCTTCTTTTTTAGCTTGTTTCTTAGGTTTCTTTAAATTGTATTTTCAAAAGAAAAATAGAATAATAAGAAAATAAAGAAGGGAAGCACGATGGGCTGCGGCATGCCATGAAGCCCATATTACGTGGGTTGGTCATTTTAATAGTAAATAGTGTATAATAATAATAAAAAGGGAAGTGTGGTTGGTGTATTGATAGTTTTTTTTTATTTTAAATAATAATAATAAAGAGTAAAAAAAAATATATATATATATAAATAAAATCTTTTAATCCATACAATGACCGATGACGATGATTGAATAGCGGATGCTATCTTCATTATCTTATGGATCATAAGGGTTTATTGAGTAGCCTAGTGCTAACTTGAATCCTGTGTAAGAATGGATTCTCTTTTAAAATAAAAAATAAAAAAATAATAATAAAATAAAAATAAAATCTTTTAATCCATGCAATGACCGATGACGATGATTGAATAGTGAATGCTATCTTCATTATCTTTTGGATCATAAGGGTTTATTGAGTAGCCTAGTGCTAACTTGAATCCTGTGCAAAAAAATGGATTCGCTTTCAAATAATTTTTTTTTTAAAAATAAAATCAACCAAACCACACTTATTTTATAAAGAACTACGTAACTTTGAGTTCCCCATTGCACCAGGGGATACGTAGGAGCAGAATTTCATTTCTGTCAAGCCAAATTTAAATTTTCACAATTTTGTGGTTTCGCTTTTTAATTACAATGTTTGTAAAAAAGGGGTAAAATAAATACTTTCAAAGATTGTTAAGAATTTGCACAATTGACTTAAGGTACCGTCTTATGAGGGCGTTAGAGTGCTTTGTGGGATTAAGTTTCCACCCTTCCCTAAGCATAACCGACTCGAATCCAATCTGGTTCCAAAGACCGTTTTCAAAGAGAGGTTTTCCAATTTTTCCCAATTCAAATAAAATTGGTGGCGACTCCATTTCATTTTCTAAAATCCATTCGAGTTGCTGTTTCCCGCCGCGATCTCCGGTCGCGACAAGGTACGAAGCCCATTTGTTGTAAATGGATATTTTAGACCAAAAGGGATTCAAAGAGTAATGTCGAGAGATATAAAGCTCGTCTTGTTGCTAAAGGCTTTACTCAAAAAGAAGGCATTGACTACAAAGAGACTTTTTCTTTGGTATCTTTGAAAGACTCCTTTAGGACAATAATGGCACTAGTAGCTCATTTAGATTTGGAGCTACATCAGATGGATGTCAAGACTGCGTTTCTAAATGAAAACATTGACGAAAAGATTTACATGGCACAACTAGAAAACTGTGTTGGGTGACCTAAAGTCTATGATATGCAAGTTAAAAAAATTCATCTATAGTCTCAAACAGGCTTCTCGTTAATGGTATCACAAGTTCCATCAAGTCATTACTTTGTGTGGTTTTGAGGCAAATGTCATTGATGACTGTGTATATCACAAGTTCAATGGGAGTAAATATATTTTCCTAGTATTATATATTGATGATATTCTGCTTGCTAGCGGCGATATAGGCTTATTACATGAAACCAAGAAATTTCTAACGAAGAATTTCGAGATGAAAGATATTGGGGACGCTTCTTTTGTATTGGGTATTCAGATACTAAGAGATCGCTCTCGAGGTATCCTTAGGTTGTCACAAAAGAGCTATATCAATAAAGTCTTAAATAGATTCAGCATGAAAGATAGTAAACTAGGAGACACACTTGATGCTAAAGGAGACAAGTTTAGTCTCAAACAGTGCTCCAATAATGATCTTGAAATGAAAGTGATGTAAAAGATTCCCTATGCATCAGTTGTAGGAAGTCTAATGTACGCTCAAGTTTGTACTCGTCCTAACATAGCATTTATAGTGAGAGTTTTGGGAAGATATTTGAGCAATCCTGGTATGCAGCATTGGAAAGCGGCCAAACGCATGATGCGTTATTTGAAAAGAACAAAAGACTACATGCTCACTTATCGGAGATCTGACAGTTTAGAGATCATCGGGTACTTTGACTCCGATTTTGCAAATGTCAAGATAGCAGGCGTTCCACATCAGACTACATCTATGTGTTGGTTGGAAGAGCTATCTCATGGAAGTCTGCTAAACAAACTCTTATAGCTTATTTGACCATAGCAGCAGAATTCATAGCTTGTTATGAGGCATCCAACCACGGGATATGGCTGCAGAACTTTGTCACTAGTTTACGTGTGGTTGATGGCATTTACAGACCACTAAAGATTTATTGTGATAATAGCTCGGCAGTTCTTTACTCTAACAACAATAGGAGCTAGACGAAGTCGAGGTTTATCGACATCAAGTTTCTAGTTGTTAAGAAAAAAGTTCAGGATAGACAGATTTCTATAGAACATACAGGGGCAGATTTTATGCTAGCTGATTCATTAACTAAGGGCATGACACCTAAGGTTTTTCATGAGCATACTGCTCATATAGGTATTATTCTTAAAGATACCTTAGTTTAGTGGGAGTTTTTTTTTTTATGTTCTATGTTTTACTTTGGACATTGTGTTATTTGATTTTCTGCAGAATAAAGTTGATGGTTTATGATTTTATTTTTGAACTTGTTTATGCTTTGTATATGCAACGTTAGTGTTGCATTTAAGGACTTTGGATTGATCTCACTAAGGACTAAAGAATGACCAGTTTGAAATAGACATGTTTGAGATCACATTGCATGTAATTTCCACGCTACTCATCAATATTTGATCTATGTCATTAAGTATATTGTTATAGTGATCATTGTGGTTTAGTTACGCTTGATTGTGATAAAAGTTGCAGTAGTTCCATAACAAATATATGAGATGGACCAGATTGTATTAATGAGAAGTCTAAAGATAAATAGCATACGTATGCGCGCCTAAAGAATTTGTAGTATAATTGTTTCAGGAATAATATGAAGCCCAAGTAGGAGATTGTTAGGAAATTTACGTTTCCTAATTAATGTTGGACATCATATTTAATTGACAATTATATTAGCCATTTAATTTATTAGGCTTGTTATTAAGTGATCTAATTTAGTGAGCCCGTAGACTTCACAACTTGATGTGAGCTTAATGAGTAGATATCATATTAGCCCATTAATAAGGAGATTATGGGAACCCTAATTGGTTAATATATATTACAAACGGTTATGGTCCCCAATATATTAAATTATAACATAGTTTCCTTTCTCCCCATCTAGAAGATAGACGACGGTCCCATTGAGGAATTAAGACGTTGGTTGAGGAAGATCACAAACCACTCCCTTGTTCGTGATTGATTGTCATAAAGATTTTGCAACAGTTGGTGATCAATAGCTATGAATCTAGGTATTTATGAAAATTTAAGAATTATTGATAATCTGACATGATATAGATTCTAAGCTTTATGATATTTTGTTCTAGGGTATATGTATCTAGAATTTATTTTAAAGATTAAAAAATTAAAAAATCAATTTCTAACATGGGGTCTTTAATGATTTTTACTGGGGTTTTCTCTTGGTAAAGGACTGTCTTGGTGAGTTGGTGGGATGTGGGTGAGAGGTGGTTTGTGCCTGAATGGTGTTGTCTCTCTTGTCTCTTTTATACGATATTGTTTGATCCAGGCATTATCTCAATCTGGGCTATTAGCTCTCCCAAAATGAGAATGAAAACAATGTGTACAAAGCAAACAAGTTTTCAAAAGTTGGAATCATTGAAAATGAAAATTATTTTTCAAAAATAAAATTAGGAAATGTTTCCTCAAACTAAACGTACCATTGGTCTCCTGTAATGTTTTTATTGTTTATGTACTTAAAGGGTGTCAAATAGATGAATTGGTTTGATTTTAGATCGGATTATAATGGATGGATTCAAAATAAACTATTAATCTATTTAAGATCCATTACAAAATGTTTAATATTATCCAATTCATTTATAACCTAATTTAATAGATTGATATTTAATCTATCCATTAATCTATTTTAATGAATTAGATGGATGGATATCTAAACCACTCATTTAAAAAAGATGGTTCTCTTTTTAAAAAAATTTATTCTCTCTCTAAAATATGTTTCTTTCTCTAAAAAATATAAAATATATTAGATATCCATTGAATTACTTTTTAATTGAATATCTATTGGATATCCAATACATATTTTAGTTGAATTACTAACTATTTATAATTAAATTTAATCCATTAAATCTAATTTAATAAGATATATTATTTTAATTAAATAAATTAAATTAATTTTAATATAAATAGATTGAATAAATTAAAAATTAATAAATTTTATTCTCAGGCCGCAAAAACGACCAACTAACAAGCTACGACAGGAATAAAATTAATATGGCTAAAGTCAGCCACAAAAGCATTAGACAGAAAAGAAGGCAGAGACTGAAAGAAATGGTAAGGTGGTGAACGGTAATATTAAATTAAAACTTTTAAGGAGCAGCGTGCATGCCTGTTAAATTACATGTCCCAGACGTTAGCTACGGCCCGTGATAATTAGGCGGCGAATCGAGCTTAAATTATTTTTGTATAAAGATTAAAAAA
This sequence comes from Ormosia semicastrata, assembly GCA_029884595.1. Taxonomy (NCBI): domain Eukaryota; kingdom Viridiplantae; phylum Streptophyta; class Magnoliopsida; order Fabales; family Fabaceae; genus Ormosia; species Ormosia semicastrata. The sequence continues at coordinate 4,751,398 of JAQQTO010000046.1, read as the reverse complement.
ACTATTAAATAACTTAAATTTTAGATAAATATAACTATACTTAACTAAATTACCTCTAATAATAAAGTACTCAAAATTATCACTTCATTAATGATCTCTCTTACTCATTCTATTTTGTGAAAATATCAAGAGATAATAATAAAATTAAAAAAAATAATTGCTTCATAATTTTCTTAAATCATATAAAATAAAACAAAATTCATTCTCTAATATGACATGTATTTTGAAAAGGACGAAATACCATTTTCTCTTTCTCTTTTCATTTTTTTAAACACTAACAATGGTCCACATTTTATGTGCAAGTGCAACTAACATTTTTCTTAACATATTTGCTTCCCTCTTTATTTCTTTAAGGTGAGTTTGGTGTCCTAAAAATATAATGATAAAAAACTAAAAATGAATTTTATATGAAGGTTTGTAATAAAGAAAACTCACTTATGAACCTTTTGCGTTTAGGAAGGTAACAAACTTACTCTTAGACAAAGTAACATTTGTTAAGTTATTTTTTCATTTGAGAATTAATTTTATGAGTTGGGATCCAGTAATTTCCTTATAATTAATTTTAAAGAATGAGATTAAATACTTCTTAATAAATTATTTTAATTATCATTTTAAAATAAAAAATCATTTATTAAAAACTGCATTTTAAAATATCTGTCATTAAAATTTTTCATAAGAATTAAGAAAGTTATTAAATAGCTCTAATTTTTGGGAAATATAATTACATTTGACTACATTAATCCCTATAATAAATTAAAACACTTAAAATTATCACTTTGTTAATGCTCTTTTTCATTCCATTTAATGGAGAAATCAAGAGATAATGATAAAGTTAAAAAAATTAATACAGTCTTAATTTTTTAAAATAACAAATAAAATGAAACAAAAATTATTTTCTCTATAAAAAAATATATTCTCTAAAATGACAGATATTGTAAATGCAGATAATAATTATTACAATCAAGTTTTTAACATTAAATCAAATGAGCAATAATGTTGCAAAGTTTGTCATGCCATCAAGATTGGAGTTATAACTAATGAATGAAGCTAAGGGGTAATTTAGCAACTCTCAAAATCAGTTCAGAATTGTTTAAGATAAATTAGTCATATAAATTTAGGTTATTTAGTAACCAGTTTTAATTTATTTTTAGTTTAGTTAAATTTGTTTTAAAATAGTTATAAATTTTAAATTTAAATTCTAAGATAGAAACAAAGCATGAGAGAGAGAAAAAAAGTGAATAAAAAAGATAAGATAGATGTTACACAAAAAAAAAAAAGAACAAGAAAGAGCATAAAAAAAGTTGGATTAGAAAAAAAAATTAAATAATATTTTTAGGAACTAGTTCTATCTCAAAATTGATTTAGATGAGAACTAATTTTTAAAAATTTAAGTGATTATCAAAGACCTTATATTTAAAAATTAGCTCCACTATGTGTAGATATTTAATTTTTGGAAACTTCCAAACACTCCCTAAGGTTCTTAGCAGAGTTGCAATATGTATTGACGTCTTATTTTGCAATATTTTTTTTACTATAAACATAATTTCACTCAAGTAATAGTTCATCGCCATTTATAATTTTAGTAAAAAAATATTTATTACGAGAAAAAATATATTAACAAACTTTACCTAAGAATAGCCCCTAATTGATTCAACACCCTTGCCGACGTTTGTATAAATAATATAATAGTAACTGTAACTGGTGTTCATGTCAATATCATTACTTTCAGCAAGATTTTTGGAAGAGACTAAGAAGAAAATAATTGCAAGTATTCAAATGTCAAAGACTTTGGAGTGGATTACCATATTTAAATTAATATTATATATTGATACTAAATAATCAACGAAAAATATATTAATCGTTATATATAAAACATAATACTTTTTTTATCTGATAAAATATAATACTTTTAAGTTTGTTGTTTTATAGATCTTGCATGACCGAGATTAGCTTAATTAAAGTTTTTTTTTCCTTTTTATGATATAGCTTACTTGAAAAGCTTGCTATTTGGGGGGGGGGGGGGTACGGGAAAGTCATACATAATGCTGGAATCTTGCACCTAATCACCAACTCCATATATTCTCTCCCTTAAAAGAGGAAAACAAAAATAATAAAATAGATCAAGTATTCAAGCCAATTTGTGTGTATTTAAAATAATTTATTTTCTCAATCCAATTAAACACATGTCATCCGTGCAAGAATTGAAGGATACACAAATATTTTTTGCGACTTAGTACCAAATAATTGACATAACCAAAATTTGAACTTTTATACTTCTTCACATATCTCATATAAAAGACCATATATTAAAAAAATATAATAAAGCATTTTATATAAAAATACTTTATATGATAAAATATTATGTGATTTAACCAAATAAATAGTGATAATATTTTAACATCATGTTTAAAAATTAAATTGATTGGATAATATATATAAATTAAAAAACTAAGAACATAATATAATAAAAACATTTGATCTAATAACATAATGCACTTCAACATAAGGATATTTCATGTACCAAGTTCAAATACTACATATGGACATTTTAAAATTTTATATATCTACAAACTCAGGTCAATTAGTCTGAATGAGTTTCTTAAGTTTGACTAGTTCATTACAAAAACTCATAATAAATAAAAATTAAATTAGCATAGAGGTCAGATCACAGACCCGCTTTAAATTGGTCAATCGAATTTGACCGAATCATTATGAAAATTCATAATAAACAAAAATTAGGTCAATTTAAAAGTCGAGTCATAAATTTTTTGATCTGACCAATTAAGCTGGTCCAAGTCAAACAATTATAATTTATATACATCTTTATTTATTTACATAATTATTATTATTTATTAAATAATACTAAATAAAGAGAGAATAACTCTTTCACTTCTTCTTTCTTTTCTTTCTTTTATTTTTTTTATTATATCTCTACTTTTTCTTTTTCCCCCGTATATCAAACGGAACCTTAGAATTCATTTGTACAATTTCTATTATCTAATTATAGTGGTTCTACAAAAGAAATTTACATACCTGCATTAGTTGAAGGACACCGTATAATGTGCAACAAGCATTATTGGACTATAATGGGGGCATTGTTTTGACAGAGCCATTTGCTCCAGTCTCCTTTCACAAGAATCGATATCCTTATCTAAACTAACAGCTCAGAATGTGATATTTGGATGAATATTCATCAATGGGCTTTATATGTATATGTATATATATATATATATATATATGCAGATTTTTCCTTAACTTGAAGGCCTATTTGCTGCGAATGACAATTTCTATCCTACACGTCTACTCCTCATTTGATAACCAAATAACTATATTTTTCTTTTATAAATCAACTAATTATTTCATTACCTTTTTTTTTAACAACAACAATTGTAATGAAATAATTATTTGGCTTGTAAAAGAAAAATATAATTAAGATTTTCATCCTTTTTCTGCGTGACTATTGTTTTAACAGCTCAGCTCCTTACCAAATACGACGATCATACAATGTATACCACATTTGGCGTTTCAATAATTATAAAAGTAATGTGTTATCCAATCATATCATATATATTTTGTTTTATGTCCATTACCAAATCGGATAATATTATACAATTACGATTTATGTATTTAAATATGCATTTGATTTGAAGTGCTAAATGATTAATTTATATTTAATAAATTTACTTCGTTGGAGAAAAGTCGAGGAACGTTCTGCCAAAAGAAAAAGAAAAATAGGAAACGCAAAAGCATTCGCACTCAGTCAAAAAGTATATGCACATGGAAGACAAATATAATCACAAAATAAAGAAAAAAGATAATCTTATATCCTTTTTTAGAAGTATATTACTATTTATATTATTTTTTATAAATATGATTGAGTTAAAAAATAATAATATATATATATATATATATATAATAAATAATATTATATGAGATATAAAAATAAATATATATACTATTTAATATAAAAATATAAGAGTTACAAAATAAAATGGCTGCCATGATCCTACATGCTCGAGCTAGCGCTCCTATGCTTGAGGTTTTTTATCATTGGATGCATGGGACCTTTTTTGAGATGTGTAGCTATTTTAATTAAACAAACAAAAAAATTTAACATAAGCAGTGGAGACTCGACGTTTCAAAGCACTGCCCAATAAAATTTAAGATGTCGAATTATAATTTTATGTATGTTGATTCTTGACGTGATGCACAATGTTCTTTTAAATGTGAATGCTTTGTAAACACCCAATTAGTCCCCTATTACTTGAGAAAAACTAAAAATAATAAAATAAAAACTCCCCCATTACCCCCAAAAGATAAAAGAAGTCCCCTATTGCATGGATACAAACCACTTATCCCTAAAGTCTGTCTCATTTTTTCGTCTCTTCACTTAAATCTTGTCACTTGAAAAATAATATACATGTTTTGGATCGGGTATCGAATTAGTGATTTAGGAGCAATTTGACTTATTAGAGTTAGATTTTAAATATTTATAAATGCTATTGGATAAATAAATATACTTATTTATGAGAAGTAAATATTTAATAAAATCTCTCATAAATAAAAGAATTAATTATTTCTCTCATAAATAGAAAAAGACAGTTATAAGATATAATAATCATCTAATTAATATTATTTAATGTAAATTTAAACATGATTATTATATATCAAGACACTCTTATAAATACTACACAAGATAGTAAAAGTATACATCGAATTCAAAACACTATCTACCTTGTGCACGGTCTAACTTGAGCATCAGAGTGTCTTTTACATGTACTCATCCTTCGCACCGTCGCATGTCACAACCACCTTGCACCGAAAGAAACCATCTACATCAACCTTATTCAAGTGATTTTCTGAAACTCATTCATAACATTGGCACCATCTTTGAGAAAAGATAAATTTCAATTCCCATTACTACCATCGTGGTTGCTACAAGGAGAAATCACGTCTCTACCACTTAGAATCAACCTTTTTCTGACCGCCTTCCAGCTAGAGGTGTCAAAACGGGCCGGCCCGACCCATTCGGGCCACGGGCCAGCCCATTCGGGCCATGATAATTTCGGGCCAATATTTTGCTGGCCCAGCCCGACCCATTTAACTAAATATAGTGTTATTATAGCGGGCCCCAAATTCCTTTTTCTGGCTATTTTTAATTTTGTGTTCATTTTTACTGGCCCAACCCGTCCCATCTGTCGAGCTATTCGAGCTGACCCATCGGGTTCGGCCTATTTTGACACCTCTACTTCCAGCATCCACTCCCTTTCATGAGCCAATCCAGGAGTCGATCGCAACCCCATTAAAACTCAGGCAGGAAGGGGTAGAGACTTCTTATACTAGTGAAAATCTATCTCCTCCACCGCAGCGAGTTCTAGTGAGGCAACGACTCGGTCTGTAAGGAGTACCTTCCGGAGATACTAAACAGTGGGTATCGGTGCTACAACGCTTAGGAGCATGAGTGGATAATGATGAAGTTAGGTCCACTAGGGAAAATCCGGTCTCCCGGAGCTATCCAGAGAAGAAATGATCTCTCTTGTTAGACTCCAAGACAAAAGTATTCATAACCTGGAAAGAGTTGTCAACCAAGAGAAAGAAGGCAAAAACTGAATTCCTAATAGGAATCAAGAAAATCGAAGGGACCCAGCCCATGACGAGGTACGTCATCCGGAATATTCCAGGATCACAGAACCCCGTCAGAGAACTGAAATCTTGGTTCGAAGAAACAAAGAGCAGGATCAAGAATTAAGGAATTAGGTTAAACAAAATCAACATTTCTCCGATAAACTGATGGCCTATGAGATCCCTAGGCATTTCAAATATTCAACAAATATTTAAGCCTATGATGGGACCATGAACCCTCAAGAGCACTTAGATGCTTATGTTTATGCTCTCCTATTAGCTGGAGGAAATGATCCGCTCATGTGTCATGCTTTTCCTCTTTCTTTAAAAAAGCCACCCAGAGATGATTCACCACTTTGACTCCTAAATTCGTTATTAATTGGGAAGACTTGTCCTCGAGATTTTTGCTGCACTTCACCACTAGTAAGGCGTAGCCGAAATCCATTTCATGTCTCTCCCATATTAAACAAGGAAAGAATGAATCTATTCGAGACTTTATATCCTAGATCAATAAAGAAATAGTAAATATCCATGACTGAGATGAAAGACTTGGACTACATTACTTGAGGGAAGGACTCCGCCCTAAGCCATTATCTTTTTCTATTGCCAAAAAGGGAATACCTAAGAGGGTAAACCTAAACGGAGACTATTGTGCTCCAAAAGGTAAATCCAAATAGGGACTAACCCTAAAGGGAACAACCTAAGAGGGTAAACTCAAATGAGGGCTCTATATAAACCTAAAAGGAGACTACCATATATATATATAAAAGTAAACCCAAAAAGAGAGTGTTGTACTCCAAGTAGTCGAATCTCAAAAGAAAAACTAGCTATCATATTCCACGAGGTTAACAAACACCCCAATGACGAAGGTTTCAGTTCAAATTTAGACATCATCTCGACGCTATCCACAAGGCCAAAGTGTCGTGGGGAGGTCCGAGGAATACAAGTTCCGAAGAGGAATAGTTATTCCGATTGCAAATAAGGTTAAAAGAGCAACTCACAAGGCCAAAGTGTCTTGGCGAGGTTCGAGGAATACAAGTTCTAAAGAGGAATAACTATTCCGATTGCACATAATGTTAAAAAAGCAACCGACAAGGCCAAAGTGCCTTGGCGAGGTTCGAGGAATACAAGTTCTAAAAAAGGAACAACTATCCTGGTTACAACTATTGCAACCCACAATGTTATCGTGTAACACCCCTCGATTTAATGACCAATGCACAATCGTCATTATGTCACGGTCACTAAATTTTGGCGTGCTAACATTGTCAAATAACAAACTTTACAAAAATATTAATCATTTCGCAATATGAGAAAAATAGGAGCCACAAATGAATAGTTACATATACAACCAGTGAAAATGTGAATTATAAGATATATTCAATTTACAACATTTAAGACTGGATAATCACCTTAAAACGTACATATACCAAAAAATACACTTAATGCAGATAATGCAAAATAAAGTATGAACTACCCACAACATATCCTCAACTAAGGAGTTGGGCACTCCCTTGGATCCTGAATGCGTAAGATAACCCCGAGCACACCGGTGTAGTGAGAAATACGAGATAAGGTCTTCCATCGCAGTCATCTTCACGGTCAAGGTCAGATTCCCAATAAATCACGTACTCTTGTCGGTCTAGTCGACTCGCCAAGCCCTAGTACCTTCGGTGAACTCAAATACGACGAAACCAATAGGGTCCCTTCAAGGTGTCCTTACCGAACGCAGAAAATCAAACCAATATCTCTAGTAGGTTCAACCTCACCCCCTTTTCAGACTTTAACCAAAAACCATACAGAATAGCAACAAATACAGAAGAGAGGTAAGATATTATACTTTCATTACCTATGATGGCAGCAAGGAAACATAACACGAATGACGAAGTCATTCCACACATACAGATATTACAAATATGTCCAAGTTATCAATTACATAGATATCTTCAGAAAACATATATCACGATAATACAATTATCAACAGCACTATAACAACAAGTGTTCACTATAGATATATAACAGTATTTATATTTCCACAATATGTATGTTAGCCATGCCATGATAATATGTGGACTAACCATGCATATGCACAATGCGTATGTTGACTATTCTCATGTATAATGCACTCATTTCCTACTCCATGGAGCTAAACTCAAAGTTTTCGGAGATGAACGCCCCAGAAGATCTGTCCCCCCTCAATAGACAGTCTACGCCAGGCCATGGAAAGTAATAGTGCTTTGTCGGGCAGCCAGTGCGTTGCAACAGTGTTTCACGGCCAGGGGTATATATAAGGTGATAACCGGATCACAGGTGAAACACCGCGCCCTGACATCCCCTAGGTCTAAAAAGTCCCCACTATCCTGCAAGTCCTCGTCCACTCCTAGGCATAACACGCCATAACTGTATAATGCTCAATTGCATATCCAATGAACTCAAATCACATCAGACTCAGTAGTCTATCAGATGTTTCCAGGGTCCAGTTCGTTGGCCCAATGTCACAATGACAATGCATGTTTCAATGCACATGGATTCAATGCATATATATATATATTCACAATGATGGCATAACTTATTCAAATTCACACACCACAACGAATCAATACTAAAATCTCATAGATGAACACATGATATTCAAAGTTACTATGAAAGTTATGCTTTAAGTCCATTATGTTCTCGCGTTAACTCTCTGAGAGTGTCTAGTCTAAGTTCCTCACAGCCCTTCTCACACTCTTATTCTTCCTTTATTCCAAAAATTACTCTAAACTATAAGGCATACTATCATTCCAGTTTCTTTAAAATTTATGAATCTCAAAGTACAATTAAGTTTTCCAATTTACTAATCCTAGTATCCTATTACCATTAATTTAATCACTAGGTATTAGGTGATAAATTTTTAATTCTGGAATCAACGGATATGGTCAGAAGACCAAATTCGATGGATATGAAGAAGTTTCTCTACTAAATAATCAGGAACTTTACTCGACGGATTTGGAGAAGTATCTCTATTAAATGGTCAGAAATCCTTACTCGACGGATATTGGCATCCTACTCGACGGAAATTGACATTGGAGAAGTCTCTACTAAATGGTCAGAATTCTTACTCGACGGATATTGGCATCCTACTCGACGGAAATTGACATTGGAGAAGTTTCTACTAAATGGTCAGAATTTTTACTCGACAGATATTGGCATCCTACTCGACGGAAATTGACATTGGAGAAGTTTCTACTAAATGGTCAGAATTCTTACTCGACAATTATTCACAAAGAATTTCCAAATTTTGGGCCTCAAAACCGTAGCCATCCAGGAACCAATCCGACATCATTTTCCTCCATGTCATACATTCCAGTCCACCCAGATACATGAATATACACAAACAAACAATCTAATAGCACAAACACAGTATAAACAATATATAAATAGAGGGTAACCTTCAATAGGGTTCCCCCCCAATCAATCACAAACAGCGAGTTTCTCACTACCAAAATAGGTTGAAGAGAATAATCTTCCTCTTACCTCAGTGAAGAACAAGGAAAAGCAAGTTCCTTTTTGCTTGGGAATTTCGTGCCTCACCACCACAGAAACCTTGGTGTTCAAATCTATAAAAATAAAGATCAAATGGTGGAAATGGCATCCATAGTCACCAATGTGACCATAGAACACGAAAATGGGGAGGAAAGGAGAAGAAAGTTGAGAGCTTTACCTTAAAGCTTGAAACTTTAGTGTTGGGCTGCCAACCACGAAAATGGAGGGGAAAGGAGGAGTTTCACAAAGAAGAAAGCTTGAGGATGGAGAGGGGAAACAATGGTTTAAGTTTGGCTTGGGCAAGGGAAGCTTGAAAATCAACAATGGTGTTTGTGGGTGTGTAGCCGTATGAAGAAGAGAGGAAGAGAGAAAGAGCAGCGTGAATGAGAGAAAATGGGAGGGAATAATTGTGATATTACCCCCAAAACCGTGCTGCACAATGAGAGGGAGGAGAGAGAGTGAATAGTAGTTGGAGAGGAAGCTTCCTAGAAGCTTCCTTGAGAAGCTTCACACGCTTCTCGATAACATGCATAGTAAGCTTGTCTCCTCAATTAAATACATCTGACAGATGATTTAATTACACTATTAGAATTATTTTCCCAGTGAATAAAAGTTACAGTTGATGAAAATAATATTTTATTATTCATCAGATGATTTTATGATACAGTGATTTTATTTATCAGATAAAATATTAGAAAACGTAAATCTCGTAAACTGTGTCCAGCCTCGAGTTTAGTAAGATCCCCCGTCAACGTTTCCACAGTCCAAAGTTTATCAGCCTCAGGAAAATATTTTTTGTTTTCCCGGCTCCGCTCAATGGGCACACAAAACGAAGAATATATTAAAATATTCGATATTTCCAGAAAATTTCACAAAAATTTCTAAAAATCATAAATATTATAAAATGATTATTTATAAGGAAATAAATAATTTTTGGGATATTACATATCGCACCTTGGAAAGGTCTGAGGAATACAAGGTCCAACTCAGATCAGATATTCTGATGCACAAATGAAGGTTAAAAAGGATAACCCATTTGACCGTACTCCGTGTTCAATAAGAGAGTTCAAAGGTTTTAACCCATGCCCTAATGAGCATGACCTTAACTCATAAACTTAAAGCGAGTTTAATGAGGTTAAAAGTATATGACTAATGCCCGGAATACGGTAACAATATTTGGGGGCATCCCGATTTTTATTTTTCATCACAGACTTCGGCCCTTCATTAGAGATATCGCGAGATCTAGCATGTATATCATAACTTGTATCCTTTTGTCCTATGTGTGCCGTTTGTTCTTGATAATCTAGGATATGTTGACACTCAATTGTTATATTTAAGTATCAAGCTGATGGCAACTGTTCTGAACCGGGTTCCAAGTTAGCAGTTTAGAAGCAACTTAGCTTATTAGAGTTGGATCCCGGATATTTATGAACGTTATTAGATAAGTAAATATACCCATTTACGAGAAGTAAATTTCTAATAGAATCTTTCATAAATAAAGGAATTAATTATATTTCTTATTAATAGATGAGACAATTATAAGAAATAACAATCTTATTGAATTCTTATCCTAATTAACATCATTTAATACAGATTTAAACATGATTCTTATCTACCAAGACATTCCTATAAATATCACACAAAGTAGCAAATGTATACATCGAATTCCAAAGACTACCTACATTGTGCACGGTCTAACTTGAGCGTCGGAGTACCTTTTACAGGTATCCACCACTCGCACTACTGTCACAACTACCGTGCATCGGAGGAAGTCATATACATCAACCTTATTCTAGTGATTCTCTGAATTCTGTTCAAAACATTGGCACCATTTGTGGGAAAAAAGAAATTTTAATTCCCATTACTACCATCATGGTTACTACAAGGTGAAATCATGACTCTGCCACTCAAAATCAACCTTCATCTGGCCGCCTTCCAACATCTGCTCTTATTCATCAACCAATCTAGGAGCCGATCACAGACAATCGGAACCTAAGCAGGAAAGGGTAGAGACTTCCCATACTAGCAAAAATCTCTCTCCTCCATTGCAACAAGTTCTAGTGAGACAATGACTCGATCCACAAAGAATACCTTCTGGAGATACTAGACAACGGGTATCGGTCCGACCAACTAAGCTGGTCCAAGTCAAACAACTATGATTTACCTACATCTTCATTTATTTACATACTTTTCATTCTTTTCTATTATTAGATGATACCAAATAAAAAAAATAACTCTTTTACTTCTTCTTTCTTTATTTTTCTTATTTTTATTATATCCTTTCTTTTCTTTTTTCCCTATTATATCAAACCGAACCTTAGAACTCATTTGGACAATTTCTATTGTCTAATTTTAAATGGTTCTACAAAAAAACAAAATTACATAACTGCATTAGGTGAAGGACACCGTATAATGTGCAACAAGCATTATTAGACCATAATGGGGGCATTGTTTTGACAGAGCCATTTGCTGCTGTCTCCTTTCACAAGAATCGATATCCTTATCTAAACTAACAGCTCAGAATGTGATATTTGGATGAATATTCATCAATGGGCTTATATATACCTCAGTAGGTTTTTCATTAACTTAAGCCCTATTTGCTGCGAATGACAATTTATACACTACACGTCCACTCCTCATTTGATAACCAAATAATTATATTTTTCTTTTATAATCTATCTAATTATTTCATTACCGTCTCTTTTTTTTACAACAACAATTGTAATGAAATAACTATTTGGCTTGTAAAAGAAAAATATAATTAAGATTTTCTTCCTTTTTCTGCCTGACTATTGTTTTAACAGCTCAGCTACTTACTAAATACGACGATCATACAATGTATACCACATTTGGCGTTTCAATAATTATAAAAGTAATGTGTTATCCAATCATATCATATATACTTTGTTTTATGTCCATTACCAAATCGGATAATATTATACAATTACGACTTGTGTATTTAAATATGTATTTGATTTGAAGTGCTAATTGATTAATTTATATTTAATTAGATTTATTTCGTTGGAGAAAAGTCGAGGAACGTTCCGCCAAAAAATAAATAAAAATAGGAAACACAAAAGCATTCGCACTCATTCAAAAAGTATATGCACATGGAAGACAAACATAATCACAAAATAAAATGGCTGCCATGATACTACATGCTCGAGATAGCGCTAATGTGCTTGAGGTGTTTTATCATTGGATGCATGGGACCTTTTTTGAGATGTGTAACTATTTTAATTAAACAAACAAAAAAATTCAACATGAGCAGTGGAGACTCGAAGTTTCAAAGCACTGCCCAATAAAATTTAAGATGTTGAATTATAATTTTCTGTATCTAGATTCTTGACGTGATACACAACGTTCTTTTAAATGTGAATACTTTGTAAACACTCAATTAGTCCCCTGTTACTTGAGAAAAACTAAAAATAATACAATAAAAGTCCCCCATTACCTCCAAAAAAAAAAAAAGAAGTACCCTATTACATGGATACAAACCACTTATCCCTAAAGCCTGTACTTTTTTTTTTGTCTCTTCACTCCAATCTTGTCTGGCAAAAAATAATATACATGTTTTGGATTAAATTTTGGATTAACGATTTAGGATCAACTCATATGTTAGAGTTAAATATCAAATATTTATGAGTATTATTGAATAAGTAAATATAATCATTTATAAAGAATAAATCTATAACAGAATCTCTCATAAATAAAAGAATTAATTATATTTCTCATAAATAGATAAGACAGCTATAAGAAATAACAATCTTATTAAATTTTTATTTTAATTAACATAATTTAATGCATATTTAAATATGATTCTTATCTACTAAGACGCTCTTATAAATACCATATAAGGTAATAAATATGTATGCATCGAATTTCAAGCACTAACCACCTTGTGTATAGTCGAACTTGAGTGTCGAAGTATCTTTCGCAGGTACCCACCCCTCGCACCGCCTTCGTAACCTCCTAGAGCTGTCAAAACATACATTTTCGGGTCGAGCTAGTTCGGGCCATGTAAGCTTCGGACTAGCATTTTGTCAGCCCAGCCCATTTTTTTAATGTAAACGGGTCGGGCTAGCCCAGCCAGAACTCGTTGCGGGCCGACCCATTCGGGCCAGCTTATTCGAGATATTTTTAATTTCAGGCTCGCATTTGCTCGCCCAGCCCGTCCATTTTATCGGACTATTCGGGTCGGCCCATTTTGACGGCTTTACAACCTCCGTGCATCGGAGGAAACCATTTACATTAACCTTATTTAGGTGATTCTTTGAATCTCATTCAAAACTTTAGCGCAGCCTATGGAAAAAGATAGATTTCAATTTCCATTACTACCATCATAGTTACTACAAGGCGAAATCACGTCTCTATCACTCAGAATCAACTTTTTTCCAAGCCACCATACAGCATCCATTCTCGTTCATGAGCCAATCTAGGAGCCAGTCGCAGCTCAATCAGAATCTAGGCAGGAAGGTGTAGAGACTTCCCATACTAGCGAAAATCTCTCTCCTCCGCTACAACAAGTTCTAGTGAGCCAACGACTCAGTCCACAAGGAGTACCTTGTGAAAATACTAGACATCGGGTTTCGGTCCAACTAACTGAGCTGGTCCAGGTCAAACAACTATGATTTACATACATCTTCATTCATGTACATACTTTTTCATTCTTTTCTATAAGATTATATCAAATAAAGAGATAATAACTTCTTCACTTCATTTTTTAGGGGAACAAAAGTTGGTCATTTGAGGGGAAGATGTGAGAAATGGTTCTCTATGTGTTCTGTTTCTTTCCCATGTAATTTAAGACTCTCAAACAAAGAAAGTTATTTCCATTCCCCTCATTCTCTTTCCCTTTCCCTCATTACCTATCATCCAAACATAGTATTAATCTATTTCAAAATATCTGGTATTTATGATTTTTTATATGAATTAATAAAGTTATTAATTTTTTTGTTTACATCGAAATAACAATTATTTAGATTTAGATGGGAGATGTTAAAGTTGAATTTCATGGTTTCAGAGTAGAGGGAGAAGAGAGAGATGAGAGAAATGGAGAAATTTTGTATATTGATAGAATGAAGAAGCTAAAAAATACAATAGGTAAACTTGGCTTATATAGCCAACTAATCCAAGTAAACTAATTAATCATTAAAACTAATTCTAATTAACTCTAACTAATTCTAACTATTTTAACAGCCCCCCGCAAGCTGGAAGGTGTACATTACACTTCCAGCTTGGGATGACCAATACAAATGCATATAAAAAAAAACAATACAATGATAATGCCAAGAACCGATAAGATACACAGACCAACAAATGCTTAACCACCATAAAAGGCAGAAGCGCTAAATGCTTAACCACCTTACAAGGCAGAAGCTCCAAATGCTTAACCACCAGACAAGGCAGAAGCTCCAAATGCTTAACCACCATACAAGGCAGAAGCTAAAATCAGCAAAGCCAACAAAGGGCAAAAGCTTAACCATTAGCGAAGCCACAACTCAAGGCTTAACCACTTAACGAAGCAAGAACATCCATCAATGCTTAACCACCACCATGGGCGTAAGCTTACAACAAAAAAAAAAATCAAAGAAGCAAATCACCAAACAGTTGGTGTACACAGAACTTAAAAAACATTGGAAATACATCTTGATCAAATCAAAGAACCCAGCCTGTGCTTCCAACTCATCAAACTAACCAAAGAACCACGTGAAGTCAGAATAAGGGCACCCCAATTAGCCCCAAACAGAGGAGAGGAAGCACCAAATGGAATCAGAACCACTGGGCACACACCAAACGGACCCAAATCGTCATGAAGACATCACACTTCACCAAAGAAAACCCCCAAGCAGATCTGAAACCTCCAAACCACCCGAACAACAAGCCAAATAGCCAGAAAGAAACCCAAAATCAAGCCAAGCACGGTGAACCCAGCATGAAAACAGAAAACAGCGAACCAGAACCTCCACCATCAGCCAGAAAACATTCACCAGCAGTGAACCAACAAATATGGAAGAACCAGATCTGAAAGAGAACAGATCGCAATTGCAGAGAGAAAAAAAAATCAGCAGTGAAATCGGATCTCGAGTCTCAGACAAGGTCACCATCGTTGCCATAACTGACACAGGAAATCGCCACAACAGCGGCGACCGGCGGCCGAAAATCGCCTCCCACGACAGAACACGGTGGCGCTCGCGGAGGAGGTGAGGACCTCTGTTGTGTAGATCTGATGCATCGAGGTGCAGATCCGAACAAAAACACCATCGTCGTGTTGATCTCGATCAGATCCATAGGGATCTGGTAACAAGAAGCGTAACAGAGATAGAGCGAGAACAAGATCGGGATTTCGGACCAAGAGTCCATGGGGACTGATCGGACGAATGAGAGGTGGACGTCGAGGTCGCGGTGCTTGCTGGAGCACTCGAGGCACATGAAGACGCCGTAGGAGAGCAGTCCACTGCGAGAATGAATCCGAATTTGGAGGGGAAGAGAGGAGAGGAAGAATTCGTAGATTTTCTCGGGAAAGTGTAAAAGAAAAGAAAAGAAACTAAGAAAAGGGCAAAAGAAAAGAAAATGCAGCAGAAGAGTATTCAAGGTGGGTGGAAAGACTCTGATACCATGTTGAATTTCATGGTTTCAAAGTAGAGGGAGAAGAGAGAGATGAGAGAAATGGAGAAATTTTGTATATTGATAGAATGAAGAAGCTAAAAAATACAATAGGTAAACTTGGCTTATATAGCTAACTAATCCAAGTAAACTAACTAATCATTAAAACTAATTCTAATTAACTCTAACTAATTCTAACTATTTTAACAGATTAATATCAAATTCAAATCTTAAAGACTCTGACAATGTAAATTGAACTACAAGCTAATTGCCTATACATAATCTTATTCCCTTCTCAGAGTTCTTAGTCTCTTGCGAATATTTTATTGGATAATAATTCTTTCCTAGACATGTAAAAAACATAAGTAATTCCTATAAAAAAAATAAGTGATTAAAAATATATAAGTTTTTAATTATTTTATAATTTAAAAACATATAAATAATGTGATTTAAAAATGAAAGAATAATATCTATTGTTATATTTCCCTCACTAATTTCTCATTTTTTTTTTGTTGTTGTAAAGCTTAGTACCCATCCATTAGACTTAGCAGAGGGCTCCCTTAGATGGCTTCTAATGGGGCTCCGGAGAGGGGTGGGGGACAAGAGAAGAGAAATTGAGATGAAGAACATTTGTCAGGATTAAACTCCGCTATTCTCTCTACATATCTCCAGTTCTTACCAACTAAGCTACCAAAATGGGATATTTCATGTGCTGTTTTTAAGAAAAGAAAACCAGTATTAAAGAAAAAGAGAAAGATGTGTGTCAAGTGCACACTTAAAGGCATAAATTTATCTTTTTGATCTTGACCAATTATTTACGCAATTTTGGGTCAAGAGTTGTGATTAGTTAAAACTCTCTCCAAAGTGACGACTAAAAAATTTATCTTTTAAATCATAGTTAAAAAATAATGACAAAATTAATGTCAACAATTGTTAAGAATGAATATTTAATCTTAAGGGACATAAAAATATTCAAATTATAAAGGAACACACAAATCTATTTAGAGATAATGACAATTAAATTTCACAATAAAAAATACCCTTACGAAGAAATTTTTGAATAGATATTACTTGTTAATAAGTGACTATTTATTTTCACTGAGTAGTTAAAAGTTATAAATGAAGTTAAATATTAGATATATGAAGTCTGTAAAAAAATTTAGGAAAGGATATTAATTAACTTTTATTAAATAGTTATTTGTTCACTAAGTGACTAACAATTGTTAATAAAATTCTATGTTAGATCATTGAAGTTAATAAGAAATTTGCAAATTTATATTATTTGTTATTAAGTGATCATTTATTTGTACTTATTGACTAACATCAATAAATAAAGTTATATATCTAAAGATACATTAAGTTATAAAGAAATTTATAAATAACTAGTTTGTTAATGAATGATTATTTATTTTCACCGAGAGACTATTACTTCCATTATGGGAAATTTTGTCCATTAAGTGAGATATAATGATCCTTCTTTCTAAATAAATTTTGCGTTGTCCGTCATAATAATTTAAACATTTTATGTCCGTTGAGATTAAATATTCCTCTATAGCGGTTACTGACATTAATTTTGCTAAATATATTTATTTATTCATGACAAAATTTGATAATTTTTCTTCTTCCTTTTGGGCCTAGTTAGCATTTCTTCACTGCCTCTACACCTCATAGTCATAATCTTTGCTGAAATTGATTAGTGATAGTAAAGTTGGATAGAAAGAATAATGTAACTCACACATATTTATATATACATTATTTTATATTTGTATATATATTTTTTTATTTTGATATTATTGTAAGGTGAAGTTCCAATTTGTCAATACGTAGCTCAATTAATCCACGCGTCTCTCAAATCTAATTAAAGACAAGTAATACACACAAAGATAATTCAAAACTTAAGCTAGTAGGTGATAGAAATGAGCTTAGGAGTTATAGAATGAACATACTTAAGATGTTTACCTAGCGTGCTAAAGTAGAGAAGGCAAGGCTGTTAGAGTTTGAGGTGGTATGTTGAACATGTGCCATTGAACTTGGACCAGATAAGGACTTATCAATCCACAAAGGAATAATGCTCATAAAACAAATACAAGAGAATAAAGTAAGAAGTACTAACAAAAGGCGGAATATTATTCCAAATTTCGAAATGTAGGTAGGTAATCACATATTAGACGATAAAAAGGAAGAAACAAAAAAACCATGGCAGCATGGCTGACCAGACCACCCATGCCGCTATTATTGAGTTCCCCAAACCAGAAGATAGACAACCTTTTTCTCAAACTATGGTTTTGGAGTTTCAAAACTTACTATTAGCCAATAGCCCAGTACCACACCACAACTGATTAGAACCTAGTTAGTTCCGCGCGATAGGACTGGAATACGCAAGGTAGGTAGAGATAGCTGATGTGTTAAACCCATTGAAGTTGGTCCCAGACGACGTCGTATAAGCACCCATATTCGGGAACACAAGCCAATCGTTGAGTTGCAGTTCCGGGAGCTGGTAATCTCTGAGAACCGTATCTAACGAATCGCACGTGGGCCCGAACACAGTGGAAGGGTAAGTTTTCGAGTCTTTGCACGTGGGATCCTTAGGTTTTGAGCTGCACGCGAGTGGTGTGCACGTGACGGTTGCGAAGTCATACATTATGCAATTCAGGGACCCGTAGATCCCATCGTCGATCCAGTACTCTCTCATCTCTCCCCTAACACGCTTCCCAATAATTTTGCTGGCTAAGGTAAAAGCCGATTCCGCAAAATAACGACCCGGCTCCCCAATAACCACGAGACCCTCTTCAATTCCGAAGTTAGCTTGAAGAGCCTCATTAACGTGCAAAGCAGCAGCATCAAACTGCTTCCCACATGTGAAGCCACCACCAATGTCGAGTATTTTCATTCTAGGCATGCCTAGCTCAGAAGCCATATCGAAGACGCTCTTAGCCGCTTTGATGGCTCCGTGATAGGTTCGCGAGTCAGCTCCTCCACTGCCGATGTGGAAAGACACGCCAGTGACCTTTAAACCCGCGGCATGAGCGGCTTGGAGGAGGTCCAAAACTTCTTCAGGAAGCGCACCGTATTTGAGACCCAAGGCATTTCGTGCTCCACTGTCTTGTGGAGGTTTGATGCGGATGAGCAACTCGCATTTGGGGTGCCACTTTCGGATCTTTTCGATCTCGTCTTTGGAGTCAAATGTTGTCACGTTGACACCCACACTGGCAGCGTATTTGATGTGGGACTCCGATTTGCATGGGTTGGCGTAGATGATTCGTTCCGGTGAGACTCCGAGTGACAAAACGGATTCAATCTCGGCTCGACTGGCGCAGTCAAAACTGGAACCGAGTGCAGCCAGTGTGCCGAGCAAGGATGGGTTAGGGTTGCACTTGACGGCATAGAAAGGCTGAACCGTGGGAAGCTTGCCGGCCCACTTGTTCATGAGGTCCATGACGACCCCCAAATCAAGCACCAAAAACGGCGATTCCATTTCTGGTATGTCTAGAATGACTGACTGAATAAAATCAGAGATGGCACCTTCTGCAGATAATGCAGTTACTCGCTTGCCCTTAACCCCTGAAGCACTAAAAATGGGCTTCAGGCACAAAGGTCGTGCACCCATGGCTTGGAATGCCTCAGTAACTAGTGTAGGCATTATTAGTGGCCTCCCTTTGTGGTTATGGGTGAAGGACTATGAAAACTTGGATGTTGGCGAACACAAATGACGACCATATTTATAGAAATACAAATGATGGATTGCTGCGGACTAACCTTTGGAATGAGGGGGCAGTAGCACCCTTAAAACAATTTTTTTTTCTTTCACCAATATTTTCATAGACATTTTTATGAGATCAAATGCGATTAACTCCGTGCGATTAACTTTTTTGTTTGAATGTTTTTTTATTAATAGAATGAAATAAAATAGATAGAAATAAAGTAAAAAGAAAATGAATAAAATGAAACATAGTTTTTATTTTTTTTGTTTAAAAATTTTATTAATGGAACGAAACAAAACTTTATTATTCGTGTGTTTCTTCTATTTCACCTCAATTTTAAAGGGAACAAAAGTTGAGCATTTGAAGAAAAAAAGAGAGATATAGTTCCTCATATATTCCATTTCTTTTCTATGAATTTTAAAACTCTCAAATAAAGAAAATTATTTATATTTTTCTCATTTTTTTTTTGTTCTCTTCATTACCTATCATCTAAATATAATGTAGAGAGACACTTCTAATAATTTTTTTTTTAGATTGAACTTTGATTTTTTTTTCTTGAGAGTGCAACGTGGTTATTGGAATAAAACATTTGTTGGGAGGGCAACTAACGGAAGACTCAATCCAAAACTAGGGATGGCAATAGGGCGGGGCGAGGAGGGGTAGTAGCCCCCGTCCTCGCCCCGGTGGATAATATCCGCCCTGCCCCCGCCTCCATATTCGTGTGGATGCTGTTTATCATTATTCTCACGTGGGTAAACGGCTACCCACGATATCATGGTACCTAATAAATTGTAAAAAAAATCAACAAAATTAAAAAAATAAAATAAAAAAATAAAAAAGTATAATATCATAATTTTTCAAAATTTGTCTAACATAACTTAATCCAAAAATAATACCAAACACATAAAATACTTTTGATTGATATAACTTTACCATATTTTAATTTATATAATGAAGTTTTTTAATAATTTTATATAAAATATTTTTTATAATTTTTTTTGCGGGTACCTGCAAGTGCGGGGAGAACCACCCCGCCCGCCCATGCCTGCTTATTAAACGGTATTTATATTCGCGGGAGAAATTAGACAAGTATTACTCATCTCGTTACGGGTATTATCCAGTAGTATGCACTGCATGAAGGGTGGGTAAAATTGTCATCCCTAACCAAAACTATTGTTTGTTAACGAGTTATTATTTATTTTTATTAAGTGATTAATAATTATAAATAAAGTTAAATATTAGATATAGAAAGTATTAAAAAATTATGAATGACTATTTTTTTGTTGAGTGATTATCTTTTTATTAAGTGACCAATAATTGTGAAAGAAATTCTATGTTAGATTCATGAAGTTAAGAAAAAATGTGTAGATATCTATTATTTGTTATTAATTTATTATTTGTTTTCATTGAATGTCTAACAATAATAAATAAAATTATATATATAAAGATAGATGAAGTTATAAAGAAATTTATGAATAATTATTACTTATTAATAAGTAATTATTTATTCTAATTAAGTGTCTACTGCATTCATTGTGGGTATTTTTGTCAATTAAATAAACTATAATAATTTATCTAATTTCTAAATAAATTTTGCATGATATTTTTTAATAATTTAAATTTGTAATTTCCGTTGAGATTAAATATTTCTTTTTAGTGTTCACTGACATTCATTTTTCAAAATTTATTTATTTATTTATGACAAAATTTGACAAACAACTTTTCTTCTTCTTTTTAGGTCTAGTAAGCATCTCTTCATTGCCTCGACACCTCTTACTCATCTAATCATTAATCTTTGCTAGAACCAATCGGCATAGGAAGAATAATACTACTCACACTATATTTATAGACATTATTTCACATTTGTATAGTTTTTTTAACTTTTTTGGTATTATAGTCACATAGTATCTAGACTAGTTCATATGCACTTAGATTAATTTGTCTCTCTAATTCGGTTAAAGGTAGGTAATCAATACTAAATTAAGCGATTCATTTTTGCATGGTCTAATTATCGTCAGTTTCTGCATTTTTATTTTATTTTTGGTTTCAGAGAGATTCTTGGTTTCATTTGTTGGAGTTTTTAATCTATACGTGAGCATGTTGCACTAGATGGTTCTTTGTTAGCTGCGACAGTCATGCCTTTTCCAATAATCTTGTCGTGCCTTTTCCAATCATCTCGTCGTCCCACCCCGATAGGATTTCTTTCATTTGCACAGTGGTTGCAATCTCCCTTTCTACAATTTGGGCAAATGAAACTAACGCCCCTAATGGGTTCGTCAATTCAATTCTATTGGAATTTAATTATTTTATTATTATTAATAAGTTAAAATAAAACTGATTATTTAAAAAATATATTTTGTACGTTATTTTAAAAAATAAAAAAAAAGGTTAGAAAGTCAAAGTTAACATAATATCAGATGAGAAATTTAATTGTAAAAAATTTAAAAGTTTAAGTATCTAATAGCTACTTTTATAGTTGAGCGGTGTAAGTGCAACTTAGCCAAAGTTGAAGGGTTCAATAATTATAAGAAGTAATGTGTCATCCAATCATATCATAGATACTTTGTTTTATGTTTGAGATTGACTTGAATGTCAGAGTATTTTCGTAGATAGCTCGACTGCCTTTGACTGGTGGATCACCATTACCGATGAAGAGCTATATGGAGTGATCAGGTTGTCTCAGACCACCCCCTCAAGTAGAACACGGAACAATATCCATTACCAAATCTGATAATATTTTACAATGTCTCACTTGTGTATTTAAATATGCATTTAATTTGAAGTGTTGAATCTACTCTTATATTATAAGTCAAAATATTTTTTCTTGATAGTGATAAACTTTATATCGTACTCTACTTCTCATCTAGTCACATGTGATTACCTGACATTTATTCTCATATTTTTTTTCATTTGTGCTTCTATTTCCAAAAGTTAATATTGCTTCTTATCTTCATAATTATCTATTCACTAATTATTTCCTTAATCAAACCAATTCTTTTCTCCTTAGTTATTTTCAGTCAAATTTCAAATTTCAAGTTTTTTATTTTCTAATTAATTTCAATGTAAATAATTATTACCACTTTTAAAATTAAAACTAAATATTTGTTATTTAAAAAAAACTAAACATGTCCGTGATTTTAGAAAAAATAGCATCTTATTGTCCTAAACTTTCACCCAATTGCAAAGAGTCACCCTAAACTTTCAAATCTTCCAATTTAGTATTTAAACTACTCTCTAATTGTTGCAATTAGTCCTTGATGCATATGATATTAGGATAATTGTGTGCCGCCATGCCACTTTGTATTAAGTAGTAATAATTATAAATTGGATTCTAAAGTATATTTTAGGGATCATAATTTTGATGTTGATGATTTGCTTTCTTCTAAAGATACTTGTAAGTCTTCTATGTCCTCTCTGGTTATTGATATAGATCATCTGACTGCTTGCATGCCTAAAGTTCCATCAATTCCACCACCATATCTAGACAAGACTATTTGCATGCCTAAAGTTTCGCCAATTTCACCACAGTATCTAGACCAAATTAATACAATGCTGATTGTGGATGATACAATGCTGATTGTGGATGATACATTGCTGGTTGTTAATTCTTCTCCTAATCTTAGTTGTCATTATCTTGTGAAGAATGAGAGTCACATTGATTTTGTTACTACTTTAATTAGTTTTTGAAGATCATTCTTACTATATTGATTCTGGATGAAGTCGAGATTTAACTCTCTAGAGGCGATTTATTTCAGATAAGGAGAATAATGCAGATGATATTAGGATAATTATGATATTTATTATTATGGATTTTCTGTTATTTTATTTTTGGATTTTATTTTGTTAGCTAAAGATCTTATTTATTTTATAATTAGGATTTTAGTGGGATTATATCAAATCTCAAATCTTATCTTTAATTAGTTGTATATGATTTAGGTTTAGTTTATTTTATTTGAGGGTTATAAATACTCCTCTTACGCACTTTGAAAGTTGTTGATTATTGATTATTGACTTTAGTGGATTATATTCTCTACTTTGAGACCGAATCTCTTGGCACTGAGTGTTTTTGTAATCCTGAGGGTTCTTTATTCCTTTCTCCATTGGTCTTACGTCAGTCCTTCGTCCAATCTCGGTTAATTGACTAACGAAGCATTGCGTCACGTATAAGCATATGAGTCATCAATTGACGTGACAAATAAATCATTAATGACTCACGTGTTTGCACGTGATGCACGAGAAGTTATTTCTACACTACTTCACTCAAATTGTAACACATGGTACTTATACCATACATATCGTTGGATCACAAAATAAAATATTATTAAATTAAATATAAACAGTTACAAATCTACCCAAAGTATATATTCTGAGAGTATTTTAGAATTTCTCATGAAACAGTACTTCGTTAGTAAGCTAACTTAGATTAAACAAACTATAAAGGATTAATTGTAAGAATTAGTGTAATTTAAGGACTAAATTGAAAATTTTAAAAGTTTAAGATGACTTACTAAGTGAAAGTTTAGGATAGCTAATAAATGTTATTTTCCAATATTTTTTACACTGGCTTACTTACTAGTTATTAATTTATGTTTATTTAGATTTACTTCGTTCAAGAAAAGTCACAAAACATTATGCCAAAAGAAAAATAAAAAGGATGGTGTTAAGGATTAAAAATAATATTTATTATTAATTTTAATTACTAAAAAAGAAAATATAAATATTTTTAAATTTTTAATATATTAAATACTTATATTTTTACTTAATAATTTTTATTTTTAATTTCTTAATACGCATGTTAATAAAATCCAAATAATAGAATTAACGAAAACAACATAGTATATGAACATGGAAGACAAACATAATCACAAAATAAAATCGGGAGATGATACTACATGCTCGAGGTACCGCTCCTATGCTTGAGGCTTTTTATCCATTGGATGCATGGGAAATTTTTTGAGATGTGTAATTATTTTAAGAGTGATGTTATTTATACAGAGAAAACAGTTCGCAGACTCTACACAAATTTAATAATTACCATTCGTTTATCTTATTCTTTCTCTCTCTTTTATTTTATTCTTCATATTCGCGGCCCATCTTTCTTATAGGGGAGTCAGTGAGGACGATGTTTTCTTTTTTGTTACAAGTGAGATGGTGTTTCTGTGTAATAAACATTACCTTTATTTTAATTAAACGAAAAAAATTAAGCAGTGGAGACTCGGCATTTCTAAGCACAGCCAAGATGTTGAATTATAATTTTATATATCTTGATTCTTGACGTCAACACAATGTTCTTTTAAATGTGAATGCCTTGCAAACACTCAATTAGTCTCCTATTACTTAAAAGCAAAAAGTAAAAAGAACAAAAAAGGAAAAAGAGGAAAAGCCTCTTTTTGTGGCTTTTTGACTCAAATAATATAACTTCTATCTTTATTTCCTACGATACCACAGTTCAAACTTTATTTCCTAAAATGCGTTCTTCTTTTGTAACGTTGCCTCAAACCGACTTCTTAACGTAAATTTATTTATTTATTTAACTATACATCGAGAAGTCGGTTTGGATTTAGGAAAATTGACTTTTCAATGTAATATTTTTTTTTTTTCAAACATAGTGGGGGAAGTCAGTAAATCGACTTTCCACCAATTCTTTTTTCACATCAACTTTTTTATTTTAGAGTTTATTTAGGTATTTTTTTAGGATTTACTTTTTGTTAACATTTTTGAGATATTCATGACCTGGGTCGACTCAACGACATGTTCCAACTAGAAGTTAATTGGACTAAGTTTAAGTTCTTAAAATTTGACCTGATATGTTTTCAAACTAGGTTTGGGTCACCATTAATAATATAATTAAAATAAATATTGTACACCATTAAATATAATAACAATATAATTTTATACTAGTATAATTAAAGTATAATAACAATTTAATTTTATTTTAATGTGATTAAGATTTATTGGTGTAATCCGAATGTGACTCGAACTCAATTCGAAAATAGACTAAGTCATATTTTAAGAATCAAACTAGTCCAATTAATTTTAGAATGAGATAGGTCGTCAGGCTAGGCCAGGTTATGAATACCCAAAAAAATGTTAACAAAAAGTAAACCCTAAAAAAACTCAAAGTAAACCCTAAAAAAAAAAGTTGATGTCATAGTTGGGAAGTTAGCTTGGGGGAAACCGACTTCCCCACTATGTTTGAAAAAACAAAAACTATTACATTGAGAAGTTAGTTTCCCTCAAATTGACTTCTCAACGTATAGTTAAAAAAAAATGTAAGTTCACATTCCAAACCGACTTCGCAATGTTGTAATAAAAGAACACATTTTAGGAAATAAAATTGGATTGCGGTGTTATAGGAAATAAAGATAAAAGTTGTATTATTTGGGTAAAAAAAAACCCTATTGTACATTAGAAAAAATCTGCTCATATGTTTTCAACAACCTGTGTTTCAGCATCCACTTATTTCCTGACAAGTATGTTCTGATCACAATCATTTAGAGTTGCCAAAACAGGTTCAACTTATCTAGTTGGCCCATTTTTTTTGGCAAGTTAAGGTTTTAGATTCAACCTATTTTAAAAAATCAAGTTATATAATCTGTTCTGTTTAATCGGCGAGTTGTGACAAGGTGGGTGTGTTAACTTATCGGTTTGATTTATTATTATTATTACTTGTTGAGTGATGAATTGGAATTAAATATAAACTAGTTAATAGTGACTAATGACACTAGATCTTAGAAAAGCCCAAGCTTAGCCGTGAAAATTTAACACTTGAATTTCAAAATTTAAGCTCACTAACTACAATTGAACAAACTTTTAAGCCCCCATTTAAAATTTAGGTTTGGATTTGATAGTGAAAATTAGACTAGTTCAGGCTAGATTTTATATCTTTTGCGCTCTTATGTTGCATATGTATAAAATATAAAACAAAATAGTAATTAAACTGGTTAATTGTAAAGTATACATAGAATTATTAATTTAACTACAGAAGTATATGATTTTTACTAAATTTTAGATTATACATTCTTTTTTTTCAATTCGTTGTTTTAAAAATGTTAGAAAAACAATCATATTTTTTTAAGTAGAATCATATATGGTCAGGCTTATGTGTTATATTTTACAACATAGCTTGGCTTGAAGTTTATTTGAAGTTTTAAACTTCAACGTGTGGTACAGACAGATATTTGTGGGGTTTAATAATTGTAAGATATTTTGCTATAGTCTGTTAGTAAATTTGCAGCAGCATTTCCTTCTCCTAAGGCCGTTTGGTTCAAGAGTTATTTTTCATTCCTAAAAATCTTCAGGTGAAATAAAAATTCCCATAATTAGTAAAACATGTGAAAAAATATTCCTATCGACTTCCCCTAATTAGTAAAACACGTGAAAAAATATTCCTATCCACTTTTGTTTCCAGACATTTTTTTTAATCAGATTCCCATCAAAGGAGATGTGTTGACTTCATTCCCATCCCATCCCATAAAAATAATTATATTTTTATCAAAACACTTTTTGGCCCCAATTTCAACATCCTTCATCTTCCACTCTTCGTCAGCCATGGAATCCGTCAAAGCCCACCCCATAATCGATTTAGATTCAGGTTCATCTGCAATTCTGTGATATCAAACCCATGCTTCAGAAACCCACACATTCTTCTTCCAAACCCCGCTGCTACACAGCTAGAGCAGCACAGAGGAGATGGCGGAGATGCTGCTGGGATTCATGACGATGGGTGTTCATCAGATGGCTGAGGTTCAAGACGGTGTCCACTCCATCACATCTCAGTCAACAACTACGCATCGTCTTTGTCTCCGGCCCTGCATCGTCTCCGACCCCCGTGCTCATTGAACTCTTATTTTTTGCTAGGTCCCCAGTACTATGCAAGATGGGCTTAGTGGAAAACAAATTGAAGATGGGTTTTTTATCCTTTTTTTTTTTTTAATTGTGTGTACAATTTGTAAATCTTCTTGATGACGTTTGGAAATGATCTGTTCTATTTGACAAAATTAAAATCTCACATTGGACGATTTTCCTTTTGCTTGGTTTATGGATCTAATTTTCTAATTTTGATCTATATCGGAGGATTTCCCTCTCAATTGTGATAGGTGTCAAGCAGTGGGATTTTTTGGAATATTAACACATATTTTTGGAAAAATTATCTGAACCAAACATAGGAATATTGAATTCTTGGGAATAGTTTATATCATTCTCAAGAACGATAAGAGTCAACCAAATAGAAATTTGATAGATTTTTAAGACTGTCATTTCTTAAAATATAATTTCCAAGAATCTTAATAATGAAAACCTAACCCTTAAGCCAAACGCCCCTTAGGGTGGACTCCATCCACATCTCCCAATCCGCACCCATCAATTCCTTTATCTTAGAAATTATTATCAGTACTTATGGAACTTATGGTATTGTTTCATGATTATGAGATTCTAACTTAAAATTAATTAGAGAAATAATTTATTCTTCTACTCAATTTTTTGTTAATTTTTCTAATTATTAAATAAAGAAAGTATTGAATATTTTTTATATTTTTAAGATATTAGATGCATTTATTTTTTCATTTAATACTTTTTTCATTTAGTATTAAGAGGATTATTAAGAAAAACTTGTAGGAGGATATAGAATTACTCAATCAATTAATATTAAGTGAAATAGCATAACATATATATAAACCGTATTCGAAATATTGAGGCAGATAATGTGAGATTCTTAACACTTCTCTCCACAGATGTCTGGACAGAACAGGTGAGCCTAACGAAGTATATGCAGAAACAAGTCTAGCGAAATAAGCGATAAAAATGATATCTTAACTCTGATATCATGTAAGATTCTAATCTAAAATCAATTGGTATAAGTGAAGTGACTTAATAGATATATAAATTGCACTTAAAATATTGAAATAGATAATATGATACTCTTAACATTGACAAGCCTGATTGTGTGTGTCCAAAGAATCTGAGTGGCAAAGCAATTTGCATACCTCAAACTCCCACGCCATTTATAGACCAATTATTAAAACAAATGGTTTAATAATTGGTTAAATAATTGATTTAATAAGTTATTTCTATACCACAATTTGTTTTTTATATTTTAAACCTTCAAAAGTTATTAGCAAATGAAAGGTGTGAATTGACCAATGTTCAGTGTTTATAAAGCGAATGAAAACAAATGAAAATTAAGTGATGGTAAGGGTATGTGAAATAATAAGATAATTAGAAGATTCTATAAATAATTATGAGTAGGTATTTAATATTAAAATAAATAAACTAAAAAGGGCAATATGTAGAGAAAGGGATGTGAAACCCCTATAGTTTTAAAGTAATTGTATTGAGTGCAGTTTCACATCTTACTATTCAAAATTACTTAATTATATTTTTATCCTCAAGGGGTATGAATAAAATTGAAAAAATAATAATAATATCTTTTTAAATTTTTAAGTGATAGATAAAATAAAATATTTTTTTAAATGACAGATATTTTAAATTAAATGGAATAATAAATATGTAAATGAATAATAAGCTCTATCATTAATTAAAAATAAAATATTAAAGTTATGAATGAACGAAAAATTTTGTTATATCCTCTTAAAATATATTTTTAATAATTTTTTTATTATTTAATAAAAAAATATTAAATAAAAAATTAAATATAATTAATATTTTAAAAATATAAAAGATATTTAATTTTTTTATTTAATAATTAAAAAATTATTAAAAAATATGTTAAAAAAATTAATCATTTTTCATGAAAGAAACACAATCTTATGTGATTTTCTAAGAGTATATATAATAATTTTTCACATGTTGTATAATATAGGACACGTGGCCATTCGCAACAGGAAAATAGCAAATATGACACCCAAAAGTCAAATAGCATGGCAACATGAGGAGAAAAAAAAAAGAAAAAAAGATTGTCAGCTGGTGCGATTGTGCAAATGCGAGCGCGAGGAAATAACAACTGAGGAAAACAAGTTTGTTGTAATTGAAACCAGAAGATGACTAAGAATAAAGTACATGCGGAAACAAAAACAACATTAAGATATTGAAGTAAGAAAAATGTTTGTCATAGAACTTTAAAAAGGGTGTAAGATTATTTATATCTTTTTTAAAGATGTGATTGAATAAAAAAATAATAAAAAAATATGTATAATAAATAATATTAGATAAAGTATAAAAATAAATATATATATTATTTGATATAAGAATATTATTGTTATTGAAGTAACTAGTAATTATTTATTAAGAGAGAGGGAGCAAAACAAAAAGGAAGCAGTAAATAAAATGCCAATTTGTAAGCATTTATCTAGAGAAGCATTTCTTAGTTAGACTAACGGAGAAAGGAATTTCTCCAAAGAGATGGCACACGAAGGATAGGTCTA
Source organism: Ormosia semicastrata (assembly GCA_029884595.1). NCBI lineage: Eukaryota > Viridiplantae > Streptophyta > Magnoliopsida > Fabales > Fabaceae > Ormosia > Ormosia semicastrata. The sequence continues at coordinate 4,721,565 of JAQQTO010000046.1, read as the reverse complement.
AAGTAATAATGGAATTCACCATTTACTTATATATTATTTCAATTTTTTAAAAAAATTAGATACTCTTCTATTTTAGAATATTTATTGTTTAAAATTTTTGTATATAAATTAAGAAAACTAAAAAATAACTTCAATTATAGTAAAAAAAATGTGCATTTGATTAAATCACAGTTTTTTAAATTATCACCTTATTTATATTCTCTATCATTTCATCAAGGCTAAAACTATTATTATTACATATGAATTATGCACAGGTTGGAAAACGTTTTGGGTTTTTCTACCTTTATACCAAAAAGTCAATATTTAGAGGAGAGATATTAACACTTCTTTCTTATGAAATATTTTTTGGGGAAAAATCAATTAATTTGTAGGAGAAAGACAAATATTTTATCACTTTGAATATTTTAAGAAAAGAAATCAATAAATATGTATATTTATTAAGTATTTAATAGAAATAACAAGAGATAAGGATAAAATTAAAAAAAAATACCTTCTTAATTTTTAAAAATAACTGATAAAATAAAATTTTTTCTTCTAAAATAATAGATATTTTGAAATAAATAGAGTAATAGATAAATAATGTGTATTGGTTTAAAAGTAGAAAATTTCAGTCTTTAAATATGTAATTTTAGATTTAATTTTTAAATTTATGTATATAAAAATAATATTATTGAAAAAAATTTTTATTTATGTATTTAATTGTATCTTAACAAATTAGTTTTTCATTTATCAATTAAGAAAATACTCTTAAAAACTAAAAAGAAAGAGTAATAGATATGTAAATTAGTAAAGGGCACTATCTTTAATTAAAATTAAAATATCAAAATATGAATAAAAAGCATAATCTTATATAACACTTTAGAAATATGTAATAACTTTTCGCATGTCATATAATAAAGGACTCGTGGTTGGCTCACAATCAAAAGAAATCCAAGTGGGCCAAAACAAATATGCAAAAGTCAAATAGCATAACCCCATGAGTAAATAAAAATAAAAATAAAAGATTGTCAGTAGGTGCAACTATGCAAGTGCAGGCAAGAAAGCACGGGAAAAATAACAACTTTAAGTGGGAATAATTTTGCTGTAATTGAGGGGAAATGACATAGTGACCTTAAAAGTAGCCCAATGATACAATCATAATATATTTATTTACATATGTTCAACTCACGGTTTTAATTCAACGTAACTCACTTATAAGCAAATTAGGATGAGTTTGGTTGAAGAAAAAAAAAATCACTCAACTTAATTCGCTACTTTTATAAATGGATCGAATTAAAAAATACCACAAAATTAATCCATGGCGACCCCCTATTCAACACCTCTATGCAAGCTAAAAGGTACACACCCAAGGCTTGTATACAAGAGGAATTTCAACCATTTCCATGTTTTGGTATATTTCTTTAGTCTTTATACTTAACCACTTTGTACTTTCACTGGCATGCGCGTCGGATTTCTTTGCAGGAACCCACTCCTGTGGGCGACCAATTGTAAAGCTCCCGAACAAAATTAAGTTTATCACATGCACAAAATTTAAGTCTATTTTATTTATATTTATTTTCTTAATTAAATTATTTATTTTATTCATTAAATTATAATATACATTTATTAATTTTTTTAAATTTTTTAATAATACACATATATTATTACTTAACTGATAAAATAAATATAATAAATAAAAAATTGACAAATTATGTCCTTATCACAAACCATCCCACATAAGCAAAAACAGGAACAAATTGAATATTTGTATAAAATCATATTGAGCAGGACTTTCGACATATAACCAACCCAACAATTATTTCTCCCCCTAACTTGTGACCTGTTCGAACCTTCCTTACTCAAATCAAGTATTGTCAGGCTATATATATATATATATATAAATCATATTGAGTTGGACTCTCGACATAAATATTATATAAATGTTATTATGTGTTGGATCTCAACCCAACAATATTTTTTTCGCCTTAACTCGTGATCTGTTTAAGCCTGTTCAACTCAAATCAAGTATTTTCATTATATATATATATATATATATATAAAAGAAGAATTTTTATTATGAGATAGTAAGATGATTAAATCTTGATCATATAATTATACATAGATGATTAAGATTAAAAATTATTTAAAGATCATGTGATTATTTAAAAAAGTCGCATACATTTATATTCTAATCTTGACCATTCATGTAAGATCCAATAATCAAGATTCATCTGTTTCATCTCTTACAATAAATATTTCTTTCACAAGATACACAGACATGTATATGGTGAGAGGAGTATTTATTGTAAGATGTGAGAGGGATAAATTATGACCATTGAATTTTACCTAAATTATCAAGATTATAATATAAATGTATGTGACTTTTTTAAGTAGTTACATAATTTTTAAATAACTTTTAATCTTGATCTATTGATAAAGATTTACTCATCTCACAATAAAATTTCTTCTTATTAAATGTCATCTTATATATATATATATAGGATCTTACTCAGATGAGATGAGTGTTTATTGTAAGAGGTGAGAGGAGTGAATATTGACCATTGGATCTTTCATGAATGGTTAAGATTAGAACATAAATGCATGTGACTTTTTTAAGTGATCTTATGACCTTCAAGTAACTTTTAATCTTGACCATCCATGTATGGTTGTATAGTCAAGATTTACTCCTTTCACCCTCTCACAATAAGAACTCCTCTCACTAGATATATCACCTATATATATGAGGAGGGATCAAAAGTTTTTTTCTCTTACCCATTTTTTTCAACCGTTAGTTTTACTTTCATCTAATGGTTGAGATTATTTCATTAAAGGTAACTATTAGATGAAAGTGAAACTAACACTTGAAAATGATAGTGTATCACATATATATATATATATATGATCTTACTTTCAACGAGAGGAGTGTTTATTATGAGAGATGAGATGAGTGAATCTTGACCATTGGATCTTTCATGAATGGTCAAGATTAGAACATAAATGCATATAACTTTTTTAAGTTGTCACATGATCTTCAAATAATTTTTAATCTTGACCATCCATGTATGATTGTATGGTCAAGATTTACTCTTCATTTCTCTCTCAATAAAAACTTCTCTCACTAGATATATCCCATATATATATATATATATATATATAGATCTTACTCTAATGAGAAAAGTGTTTATTGTAAGAGGTGAAAGAAGTGAATTTTGACCATTAGATCTTACATGAATAGTCAAAATTAGAATATAAATATATGTAACATTTTTAAGTGATCACATAACCTTTAAGTAACTTTTAATCTTAATCATTTATATATAATTATATAATCAAAATTTATTCTTCTCATATTCTCACAATAAAATTATTTTTATTAGATATATATATATATATATATACACACACATCAACATACACACGAGCCAAGGCTTATATAAAAGAGAAATTTCAACAATTTCCAAGTTTTATCTTTCTTTTGCCTATACTTAACTACCTTGAACTCTGATTGACATGGGCGCTGGAGTGGCCAACCAATTGTGGAGCTCCCTAGCATAACCAACTTTACCGCAAACCATTCCACAGAAACAGGAACAGGAACAAATTGAATATTTAATATACCATAAAATCATATTGAGTTGGACTTTTGACATATAACCAACCCAATAATTATTTCTCCCCGTTGCTGGTCCGTCGCTCAATCCTACGCAACTCAACTCATGTATTGTTTGGCTATATATATATGAAATTGTATTTAGTGAGAGTAGTATTTATTATGATAAGTGAAATAAATAAATTTTAATTATTATATTTTATATAAATAATTAAAATTAAAATATAAATATATATAATTTTTTAAGTAGTTACATAATTTTTAAATAATTTTTAATATTGACTATTCATGTATGATTATATAATCAAATTTACTCCTCTCATATTTTCATAATAAAAATTCATCTCACAATATATGTCTCATATATATATATATATATTATATATATATATATATAATTAGCAAATAAAAGTGTTTTTTTACTTAAATCATTTAATGAATTAAAACTATAATATATTTTAAATTAAATAAAAGATAAATACATATTTATTTATTCATTTTATAGATAAATTCAATTTATATATAAATGTTGACATTCAATACTTTACGTGAATGTTAATACCATTCACTTTTTTTTTTTGAAAAAAAGTTACTTTTGTCTTTAGTAATCAATTTAGATGCTATTTCTATTTTAGCAATTAAAAACTAATAATTAAATCAACAAAGTTTTTTTTGTCTCTCTTAATAAGTACTAATAGCCTAACCTCATGAATTTTTACTCTCCTAATAATTGCTAACTTCATTTTTTTTTCTCACTCCTAATAACCATTCACTTCATAATTTTTTATCTTTATTATTATTTTTTAAAAGTAATAATATAATAATTTAATTATTTTAAAAATTAAATAGTAGATAAACATTGATCTACTGTTTTTAAAATAAAATTACAAATAATTATTTTAAAAAATATAACATTATTTTATGTTTTAAATTATTTAAAATTACAATTACACTATTCACTTTTTTTTTTTGTGTTTCCCAGAATATCTCCTCACTCGATAAGTGAGAAACTAATCTTTCAAAATATAGTTCGATTCCTAAATAAAAACTCCTCATAACTGTGTTATTTTTATACATATGAATTTAAGAATCGAATACAAAATTACATGTTTAAGGGACATTAGTCCCTTCTACTCGGATTACCAAATATTAGTACACCATTCACTTTAATAACTTGATTTTATGATTAAATTATCTGATATTAAATTGATATAAACAACTATCAATTTTTTTATTGTTTTTATAAAATAAAGGTTTTGTTAGCGTATGTCTTCTAGCTTAAGGATTAAAATTAACATTTATTATTTATTATTAATTATTTTAAAAAATATATTAAATATCTTTTATATTTTCAAGATAATAAATACTTATATTTTTTTATTTAATAGTTCCTATTTTCTATTTCTTAACATGAGTATTAAGGGCATATGTTAACAAAATTAATAAAATAATATAAATTTTTGTAAAAAATAAAATTATAACATGATTTTTTTTAACTTAATTATTATTAATTTATATTGGTAATTATATTATTACTTTTTAAAAAATAATAGTAATTTCAATAGTTATTAGGAGAGAATGATTTATGAGGTTAGTAGTTATTATGAGAGAGAAGAACTTAATAGTTATCAAGATGAGAATAATTTATAAGGTTGATAGTTATTAGGAAAGAAAACATCCATTAATTAACAAGATTTATATTTATTAAAATAACCTTATTATTTAAGTTAGATAAGAAAAGATGAAAGAAATTTTTTTTTTCCACAAAATTAGTAAAGGATGCTAACCTTCACCTTTTCATCTAAAGTGTTGAAGGTTAGTATATATATATATATATATATATTTTTTTTAATTTTATCATTGTCTTTTGGTATACCCAATAAATAGAATGAGATGACATTAATGAATTGAAGGGTTAATTTAGTTAAATATAATTATATTATACTAAAATCGAGTATTTAATATATTTTTTAATTTTTATGCAAAAAACTTAAACAAAATATATTACAAAATAGAAGGAGTATTATATTGAGATTATCTGTAAAATAAGTAAATAAATATATATTTAATTTTAAATTATTTAATAATTAAGATTACAATATATTTTAAATTAAATATAAAATATATACTTATTTACTTGTCCATTTTGTAAATAAACTCAATTTAAAGAAGATTTTATTTTTTTTATAAACAGAGAAGCTTTTATTCATGTGTATAGGGGGAAAGAAGCCCCTAAAAACGAATTACATAGGGGAATGAAACCCCAGATGCGTCGTCCAACAACAAAGATCCACATACAGGAAGATAATAATTTACAGGTATGGGTGTTTTGGGAATGAGATCACAGATGCGTTGTCCGACAACAAAAAATACACATCCCGGAAGATGATATTTTATAGGTATGGGTATTTTTGGTAATAACTTTACATGTTATGATATAACAACTATAAAAGGAGCATTTTTTCCAATAACAAATACGAAAATTGTGAAATTGAATGGGAAATCTTTTACTTTTATGAAAAATGGGAAATGTTGGAATGAATAATTATTTGACTAATCACATTGAGAATAATGTACTAAATGGAATGAACAATAAATTTATTTTCAACAATTTCCTCGGTTATTTTAAAATATAAAATCTGGCAAAGAATAATTATGGAACATAGTTTTTCATTGTGCACATAAATTTTTTTAGATATAATTAAGAGTCTCCCCACTAGGCCTTGTATCTAGACACTTTCACTGGATGTGCCATTTCAGACAGGAGTGTCAATTGTCTCTGGGCTCTGGGCTTTGCTTCTTTTAAGATATGCAAGACTCGGTCCAGCCTAAGCTAATTTGGGCCATGTAGACTAGATCTTAATGAAAGCTTCGGTAGGGTATTAACCAAAACCATTCGGATCGTAATATTTTTTGGCTGGGATCATGCCACTTCTTGAGTCACCCGCCTCTCTTAAAGAATTTAAGACAGAAGAGATGTCAGCTTATTAAAAAACATTTTATTCATTTCACTTTTTAAAAAAAAAAATTCAAGATATCTCTATAATCTTTAAGTATGAAACTAATTTCTTTAAGTTTATAATGATACGATTATGTTCTCGCCATATGTAGTCTCTAAAAAACTTGAACATTTGTCCTCACTATGAGTATTTCCATTGGTTATTTTCAAATAGTAGCTTTTATGTCGATAAAAATGAATTAATGCCAAATAATTTCAAGTAATGCATTTTGGGAGCATATATTCTTGTAAAGAAATGTAGAATTATTATTCGCTACAAAAAGTAGATTAAAACATTGTTTTGAGACGTATCTCTAATATATATCTAACTATATGTATTTATTAACATCTTGGAAGTCATGAAACTATTAACCTATGAAGCACGGAAACGGACATAGATATGGGACACGGATACATGATATCACGATACGACATTGAGGACACACCAAATGAAAAAATTTTAAGACACGATATCAAGATAGACACGATATATATATATATATATATATTTAAAATTTTGATTATAAACAATCTAAACACAACTCCTCAATGATAATACAAGATCTTCATTTATAACTAGAAAAAAACCAACAATAATTGAAAATTGAACCACTCGACCATTGAGTGAAACTCACTGAAACTTGAACCATTAAGACACAAAACACAATATATTGAGAAATAATAGAAAATTTTTCCTGATGGTGGGTCGAGTGATATTGGACCTATAGGTCGTGATATTAGTACACTACCACACAATAAATTTTTTTAAATTTTAATAAAATGTATCCAATATGTGTTTGCGGTGTGTCCGAAATGTGTCTTAGATGTGTCCGAGCTAAAAATAATAAATTTTTTAATTAGATATATATGTACACGTTAAATACGCATATCGTGTGCGCATCGTCGTGTGTCAGTGTCAGACACATGTCCGACATGCAGACACACAAATAAAATGGTGTATCGGTGCTTTCTAGCTATTAACATATGGTGTGACCCTTCAAATAAATCTTAGCATAAAATAACATAACATGCATACATATAATACATAATATATTATTGTCCATATTTTATTAAACATCAGGCCGGCCCAATCTTGACCCAACTAATCATAAGCTTGAACATGACTACATTTGAGCAGATTTGTGGTGGGGTACAGGCCTAAAAAATTGACCCGATAAAAAATATTGGATTGGGATCAGACTAAGTCAAGCCTAAACAATTCTAGTTTCTTTTTTCTACGCCACTTACATTTACTTTTATTCCACACTAATAAGTATTTCGTGCATTATATAAATTTTAAATTAAAAAAAACATAAATAAAAAAAGGAAAAAATTTAAAGTTGAAAAGAATGACATGTATAATTAAATTTAAAAAAAATTGAGTTTAAAATTTTAAAAAGAAAATTAAGAAAATGACACTTATCATTTTTTTAGGAGAGTACAATAAAAGTTTAAGTCACTCTCAAGTAATTGTTCTCTAATTTAATATATATATATATATAGGAGTGGATAAATAGGTTCTACTACTTCTTTATTATCCCAACTATTGTTTTTCTTTTTAAATATGTGAGAAGTTATTATTTTTTTTTTATTTTTTAAAGTATCTCTCACTTAATAGGAGAGAGACTAATCTTTTGAGATACAATTAGTTACCTAAGTGGGAATCATTCCCAACAAATATTATTATTACTTTTTTTAACTAAATGAATAACATTAATTGCTAATCACTTTTCAATTTATTAATTAACACCTAATTATTTATAGATTTAATTTGAATGTATTGTAAGTTTACTATAATCCAATCATGCATTGCTTTATTTTAAAAAGGAAAATGATTAATCCTCCTAACTCATCTTCCTAACAATCCTCCTAATTACTAAATGAAGAAAATATTGAATGTTTTTTATATTCCTAAGATATTGGTTGCTTTTAATTTTTCATTTAATACTTTCTTCATTAAGTAGTAGGATGATTATTAGGAAGATGTTTTAGGAGGATATAGCAAAACTCTTTTAAAAAATGTTTACTTCTCACAATATATGTAGTAATACATGATTAGTTGATGGTGTAAAAAAATTTTATACTAATAGTGCATTATTAAAATTAAACTCATTCATTATTATGTCTGCAAATTTAGGTTGTGTTTGGATGAAATTTTTTAAAATTTAAAATAATTTAAAATGTAAGGAATTTAAATTACATTAATTGATAATCAATGCAATTCCCAGTTCCGTTTTTGGGTAATTATTTTTGAAATTGAATTTCAATGCAAAATATTACAAAACATGATAAATATAAGAGTGAAGTATACTTTGAGGATCTCAACTTTTATTCTGCAATCAATTGATGATCTCACTTTTTTTTTCATTAATCAAGGACCTCAAATAATTTTTAATTACCTGAAAAAGCTTACATGACAAATTAAAATTACATCATATATATATATATATATATATATATATAATCAAGTGTCTTGGCGTTAAAATTAATTTTTTCCTCCATAATCATCTCTTTTAATTTTAATAAACGGTATATCAAAAGAAAACTTTTAGTGAAATGAATAGAAAGAAATGAAAAAAAAGATAAATAATGTTCTAAAACTGAAATGAAGATCATTTATATTTATATTTATTTTTTATTTTTTATTTAAATTATGTCAAATATTTTAAATTTAATTATATACATATTTTTTTATTTTAATTTATTTTTCATTTAATAGAATTTAAATAAGAGATAAAAAAATAAAAAATAGATACAAGTTATCTTCAATCGTAACTCTGGCGCTTCAACTGTCTAAAAGAATATGCAAAAGCCATGAGTACTAAGTGCATGTTTGGTACAACTTCTGCTTAGTTTTTTTTGAAAAAAAAGTTGTTGTAACAGTGTTTAATCATGTTTGGTAAAATTAGTTTTAGCTTTTACACGAAATTTAATGTAAAATAAAAGCTTTTTAAAGTTGATTTTTATAATGCTGAAGATTGAAACTTATGATTTTAGCTTATAGATTATTTCTTACATTTTGATATGTAAATACCATTTTATCCTCAATCAAATAATTTTTTTAATCATTCTATATCTATTTTAGTAATTTAATGCATAAAAGCGATTCTTTTTTATATCATCCAAACGAATCAGATTAACTTAAAATCACTTTACAGCTAATGCATCCAAACATAAAAATAAATCAATTATAATCGATTATAACAAAAAACTTTTATACAATAATCGATTACTAAGCATAATCAAATTTTTACAGTTATCCCAAACACACCCTAAATCTTTATACAAACCTCTTTTATGCTCTGTTTGGAACGAGAGAAAATGAGAAGAAAGAAAAGAGATGGAGAGAAAAGAGGAAGAATATTCGAAGAAAACAAAGAGAAAGAAAAAAAAACCGTGGGACCCACCCAAAAACTTTTCTTCGCTAAACTGCGAAGAAAATGAAGAGAAACAACAAAGCAGAACAGCGTGTGGCTCGGTGGGCAATTCGTCTTGTGGGCGATCCGAAGCACGAACAAAAGCGACGGCAAGCGGATCTGAAAGCCGAACAACTCTGGCGGCAAACGGCTCGGCGGCGACAAATGACGGGAGTTCTGTTCAAGCGGATCCGGGCTTGCGGGTGGGTGAGGAAGGGGTCGGTGAGGAAGAAAGGGGAGGAGTGGGGAGGGGAAGGGTGGAGAAAAAAGGGAGTGGGGAAGGGAGGGGTGGGGAGGGGAGGGGCTGGAGAAAAAGAAAAAAAGGGAGTGGGGAGGGGAGAGGAGGGGCAAGACGCAGAGGGGTGGGATTTGATATAGGGATTAGGGTTAAAATATGTGTAAAAATTATTTTTTTTATTTTTATAAAAAATATTATTTTAATCTTTTTTATGTTTTCTTTCTTCTCATTTTCTCTTCATCCAAACAACTAAAATTTTTCTCTACTTTTCTATCTATTTTTTATCTATTTTTTCTCTTCTCATTTTCTCTCTTCTCATTTTCTCTCCTCATCCAAACAAAGGGTTAATCTTGCTTTTGTCTTTTCTTGTTTTTGTTTTTTTGTACTTGTCCTTTTTGCTGCTTTTGCCTTTTCTGGTTTTTTCTTTTTTACCTATGCTTTATGCTTTTTTTACAATCCATTGAAAACACAAATCAATGGATTATAGGAGCTCTATTCAATACGTCTTTTCACTTGATTTTCGGCTTTTACACAATTCTACTATAACAGAAACACACATATGAGACCAATATTGATAAAATGCATTTTATTTATTTGATAGTATGCCAGTGATATGGTACTCTCAGTTTTTGACATTTATTATTATTATTAATTTTAAGGATGGTTTTAGTGGTTGGATATTTGAGTTTGTGTTTTCCAGAATTTCTATTCACTCCTTTTTCTAGATGTTTGGCATGCAAATTGGACGTAATATTGTCGGACGCTTCTGATTAAATAAATTGGTTTTCAACTAAAAAAATTGAAAAGTGACAAAAAAATTGCATTTGAATATTTTTGGTGAAAAAACTTTTTTTTTTACAAAAAAGAGATGCTGCAAACTTATTTGACAAGAATAAAGTGTCTGGTAAAGTTAAATTACAAATAATTGGTAAAATGAATTAATTTTTATTCAAATTATAAAATTATTGAAAATATAAAAAATTCATTTGAATTAAAAAATATTTATTAATATTTAAATCACATAAACACTCGTAAGTATAGTTGGCATTTTTCGATATCTAATTGACATTTTTCGATGCCAACTAAACCTTGGAAATTGAATCAATAATCTTGAGGTTCTTAGAACATTTAAAAGTTAAGGTCCTTAAATTAATTTGCACTTAACGTTAAGATTCTCGCACTATATTTTTCTCATAAATATAATATAAACATAATATGATATAATTATACATGCATTATTATTTTGATATAAGTGGGTTGATTGATTTGGTTCGGTTTTTTAACAGGCCCAAATGTGTACACACCTAAGTCTAAGTGAGCCTTACATAGGTGGACCTACAATTAGAGTAATACTATATGTGGATGTTTTTTTTGTTAATAGAACATAATAGAATAAGTAAGGATGGATTAGAAAAGAAAAAAATAAATGAAACATAATTATTATTTTTTTGTTTAAAAAGTTAATAAGAGAATGCGAAATAGAATTTTATTTACTCACATGTTTTCTCTCATTTCATTATAATTTTAGAGGAAATAAAAGTTGAGTTGAGAGAAAATAAAAAAAATAATTCTCTATATATTCTTTTCATTTTTTATATATTTTAAAATTCTAAAATTAGAGAAATTATTTTCTTTTCTTTCATTCTCTTTCCTACCATGCAAACATAGTATAAGGAAGAGAGTTGACACAAGTGTTCCAATTGGATGGAAGCGCATTCGAATGCAGAGGGGCAGATATCGGACATTAACATCAAGAGGGTGAAGCCGGTACTCAACATCGAGTTCCCTGAACACTTGGATCATCTCTTCAATCAATTGGGCTCTCCTGGTCCATCTTTCTTTTGTGTACTGTAAAGTTCATTGCGTGCGTAAGCCACACTGACATGCTCAATTTCTTCAAGTCTTCCACATCCTTCATGATCACCATTTGAGCCACATGCCATTGCTCATGCTTCCTTTCAATATACCTGCAAAATCTGCATAAATAAATGGCCGCCATTCTATAATTCTACGTACTTCAAGTAACAAGTGAAATGGCTGGTATTTAACATGGATCTACGTGTATACACTTCGCAACTAGGCAACAAATATAGACAGGATAACTAAAGAACTCATCACTCATCCACATACTCTATAGCTCTCCTTTTCATGGTAGCAGCTTTATCTAATGGAGTGGAGATATGAATACAGAAGTCGACTGCATCTCCCATATCTGGACTTCGCTGATAATTATTGATGGGCTTGGTTTTCATACTTCAAAAACATTGTAGTTAGTATATTCATCTCTTCCACTATCATCTGAGAGCCAAACAAATTAGAAAGATACTCAAAACTCAGAAGACATATGTCTTGTACAAATTAAACTTGGAATTGTTTGTACCCAAAAAAAAGAGAAAAAGAAAAACTTGGAATTGGAACTCACTTTTCCTTTACCTGAACTCCATCTACTTCACAACGATCGCCATCATCAAATGGGTGCATTACAAATAACATGATTGCTTCAAAGCCAGTCCTACAGGTATTCCCGAACATAATTGCCAGAAACGTAGTATGTGAAGATATATGTTACGGATACTTTGTCATTTCTTGCAATTATATTGCAAGACTTCCTTTATGATGAATCTAGAACGCGATACGCGTTACGGTGATTTCAGTACACAATTCGTAGCGTTGTTGAGTGAATCCGGCAACTATGTTCCCGAACACAAACACTGTCAATAGAAGCTGGGATTCGATGAAGACAACGAAGTATAGGAAAGGAGTTCCAAGGATGACAAGCCAAACTATATCAAAATGAGGGATGATGTATTAAGAAGGGATTTTGTTAGAATATAGTTATCATGTAGAAGATGGGCTAGTAAGCCATGTTGGGCCATGAGGAGCCAAAACGTGGATTAGGCCTGGGTACACATGGGTTGCTTTTGCCATATCCGGGTGTTTGTGTCTTTGAGTGATAATGCTAGTGCCCTTCTCGTCTGAAATGCATTCACCTAAAAATTGATAAAAGTGGAGAACAAAAGAATCTTTAAAAACGTTTCAGGGTCAAAGAGCAAAGTTACTGATAAAATAATTTCACAGTATAAAATTACTTTCCACAATTCCCTGACAACATTTTCTCCTGAATATGAGGATTGTTGGTCGTTTTCCTGGTTCTGCAGATCTTGCTTCCCCTTAGTCTTTTTTGCAGACTCTCCTTTGGGTTTCTCCCTGCCAGTAACCATTGGTGTTAAGCTCTCTTCTTTGCTGTTGCTACGGCCATAATTACCTTCAAAATCAACCACAACTTCTTCTCTTTGGGCCATTATATTTTTGTTTTCGCCACGGAACAGAGCCTTTGGCTCTTACTTTCTTTATGTAGTTGTTTAGTAAAAGAAGGTTGGTGATCTGATCTCTAAGTAGCTTGCCCAAAAGCTCCGTATAAAGAAATTTATGAGTATGTCTGCATGCTAAAGCTTCCATACAATCAAAAGTAGAGCTGTCTGTGGTGAATGAGATTTTTGGGAATATTATCCATGACCGCTTTTTGGATGCCAAACTATAGAACTCCGCAGAAAGTGACGAGGCGTCTGATTTGTTGAAGAATCTAAACGCTGTTATGTAGTTTTATGCATTGTATTGCGGTGGCAATATTCGGCTTGCCGCATGCAACAATGGTGAAAGAATGAAGTGTTGGGAAAGGGTTTATTATCATGCATTAAGTGGTGGTAATGTTCCATTACATATGAACCTTCAACAAACTAAACATTCTTTCATTTTATTTACTTATTTATTTTCGGTGAAAGATCACTGTGAAGCATACATAGCTTGGGCCATGATTCCATTTACAACCTTCATCTTTCATCATTTTCGGACATTTATTTATTCTTTGGTAAATCACTATTGTAGGATGCTTGTCCTGTTCAACAAAATTCTTTAGCGTTGGCCAAAAAACCGAAAAAAAAATTGCCCTCAACATCAACTGGTAATCACTGTTTCGGGCAGCCCTTTATTTTATTCTTTTCTATAATATATTATATATTATATATTCCTTTTGTCCTCGTTTCTGCCAAAATTAAACTAAAAACATTCTAACATTAATTTTTTTCCAAGAAGTATAAATATTTAATATCATTTAGAATCATTATAGTTTTACACTTGTAATTCACATTTGTTTCCTCTTTTTAATCACCTGATAACAACTGAATTCCACTTAAAAGTTTTTTCCTTATAGCTCACATGTGGATTGTCTTCCCATTTATCTCTTTACTATTTTTTTTTTTGGGGTAAATACACGGATCTCTTCACTAGTTTTATTAATTTATTGTATAGTAGCAGCACATCCAAGTCTATATACATCTTGTCAAAGGGATAATATCAACTTCATTTTCATGTAAGTTAAAGGTCAAAGGATGCAATCACGAACCTTTAATTTAAACTGAGAAATTTCACATATTTACATGTGTTCTCAGCCTCTAACCACGTCAATGGCTACCTTGCTCATCAAAAGCTAATGCAAGTCTTGGTGAATATTCGTTCTCATGCATCCCCTGCGCCTTCACCTTCCCCAGTAACCTGTTTAGAGATCTTTAACTACAGGGGAAGAAAAATTAGCATTGTAGAAGATTCAGAAAAAGGAAAAGAAAAAGAAAAGAAAAACTTAACGCAAAATAAGTCTAGACTCCTCGACATACCGTCTTGGTCACGTGCTATACAAAAATTCCAGAATTTCTGAGAAATTGGGTCTCAAAGATGGATCTTGGTGCCAGCACCGGTGAAACAACTCCACTAACTTTGGATGAGTATGTCTTGGAATTTTAGGCCTCAAACCCTGCAATTCATATCCACAAATCTTAATTCCTTTTCACAATATTTTTGTGCCTCAAGCTTGAGCTACACTATAGAGCTTTCAAATTAGTAATATTTTCTTATCTTGCAAATCTCCTTCCAATGAATTCTCTTTAGTGATACCCACATACTTTACTCAAAATACTAGTGCCATTCCATTGACATTGGCAATTTTGTAGCGACAGACAATTCCTAAGAATAAACTACAATCTCTCATTTCTACTCAAGGCATGCAAAGTAAGTTTACATGTTTAACCAACTCCACAAACCCACGCACACGAAGTGAGAAGTGCATATATGATTTCTTAGTGAAGGAATACCTTCTGGACCACTCCAACTGCTGCTTGCAATGGGGACAAATGCTCATAAGGAAGCTGGCATTCAGTCATAAAACATAGATGATAGGCGTGAATTCTGAGCAAACATAATATTAACTGAATGAAAACAACACAAAAAACAAGTTTCTAAAATACATCTACTTCCTCTTTTATTCTCCTTTTATGTTAAATTCATTGTTACTCACTTGTCAACCACTAATACTATCATTCCTTACTCTTCCCTATACTTCATTGTATTTTACACATTAACCCTCCTCTGGATATGTGACTTAATGTAGTCAACATTGGCTATAAACTTTTGCTTAGTTCAGTTTCAAGAAATAATCCAGCTAGTGACAGAGGAGAGATTCTTAGGTGCTCTCGAAACAAGACATTTCTCTTGTTTTTTACCAATGAATGAGTGTCACGTCAGATTTGTAAGTCATCCTTGTTTTTTATTTAAACTACATTTTTAACTACACTTTAATGGTAACATTAAAAATATAAGATAAGTGAGAGACAAGGATGACCCACAAATTTAACGTAGTACCCATTTAATGGTATAAAGCAAGAGAAATGTCTTTGTTAGATAAATAGGTTTTTACCTTTGGTGTTTTTACTTTCAGTAGTTTCATTACTCTATTTTTCCTCTGTAATAGTTATTCTTTTACTCATATAATAGAATCAAAAGGATGACCTAAAAAGGTCACAACTCCCATCAGCATGGTTTCTCTTTTTCTCTCTTTTCTCTTTCCTATCAACCATCAATGTTTACATGGTATTAGAGCAAACAGCATACATACGCTGTATGACATTGGTGTAAAGTTCCTTTGCCTGCTTCCATACTGTATAACATGAGATGTAAGGGCGGAAGATTTGTTTCAATGACAAGTGAATGGTTTGCTTCATCAAGCTACATAATTTAGCATCAATCTTCTCCCATCTAGGCCGTTCAATTGCTGGGATATCCACAGCTTTCTTTGTCAAATGGTCAGTATATCCCTGACTTAAGAGCCATAGCTTAATGTCTGAAGCCCATGTATCATAGTTGGTCCCATCTAATTTGTCAGTGGTGATTCCAGAAGAGACACAGCTAGTGAAAATAGGAGTCTCACTCTTAGAAGTGTCATTTTTGGCATCCAACTCAGTTTCAAGTTCAGCCATAGTGGCTGTGAGAGACAAACAAGAGAGGATTTTAGGGACAAATGACAGTGTTTAGATTTGGTCGGAGGTGGCTGAAACAGGCTGAAAAACTACTGAGAAGAGGTCAGGAGAAGGCCAGAACTCGAATAGAGTGGTGCGTTTTGCTCACGCAGTCTAGATGTGGTGGCGTGTGAAGGAGGTGTTGGGTCTATATGATAAGTTGGATCAACTTCAGACTCAAGAGGAGTAATGAGAGTAGGAATAGGGAGTACATCAGAAATAGGTGGTTCTTCGGAGGAGATTGAGTGGAAAAAGAGGGTTGACTCAAAGAAAGTAACATCAGTAGAAATCACATATCTCTTGAGGTCAGGAGAAAAGCATCTATACCCCTTTTGTGATCGAGGATATCTAAGGAAGACACACTCGAGAGATCGAGGAGAGAGTTTATCTTTGCCTGGTGTGAGGTCATAAACAAAACATGTAGACCCGAAGACTTGAAGAGATAATGGATAAAGGAGTTGTGTAGGAAAAACAATAGAGTGAGGAATTTTGTTATGGAGAACCGATGATGGCATTCGGTTGATGAGGTAGCAAGCAGTGAGAACTGTATCACCCCAAAAGTGAGATGGTGTTTTAGCATAAATAAGGAGTGTACAGACTGTCTCAATTAGGTGTCTATTTTTCATTTTAACAACCCCATTTTGTTGAGGGGTGTGTGCACAAGAGGATTGGTGAAGAATTCCCTGAGAGGCCATAAAAGATTGAAACTGTGTAGAAAAATACTCATGGGCATTGTCACTTCTTAAGGTGCGAATGGTAACTCCAAATTGAGTTTGGATTTCATAACAAAAACTTTGGAAAATGGAGAATGTGAAAATGGGAATTGATTATTCCTCATTAATTTTCTGAATGATACATGCAAGGAATAAATAGAATTGAAGGAGTGAAGCACTCCCTTAAATCAAGGAAATAGAAAAGGAAACTAGAAACAGAAAGAGAAACTACTCCTAATAGGGATTCGGTATTGATAATACCTATATCCCTTTATTCTAGGAAACAAATCAACATAATTTATAGAAACTAATCCCTAGAGATCAGCATAACAAACTTCCTAGGAATCAACAATACTAATGGTACGGATTTCCACACTCCCCCTCAAGTTAGGTTGTAGATGTTAAGTAAACCTAACTTGGAATTAAGTTCCTCAAAGAACTTCTTAGGCAAGATTTTAGTTAGGATGTCTGCAGTCTGTTGGCTGGTTAGGACATATATAAGTGATATCATGCCAGCTTCTATCTTTTCCTTGGCAAAGTGTCTATCAATCTCCACATGCTTTGTCCTATAATGATGAACTGGATCCTTTGCTATGCTGATTGTGGACTGATTATCACAAAACAATTTCATAGGTCCCGATATATTGATTTTTAGTTCACTGAGTATTTTCCTTAGCAATATCCCCTCACAGACACCGTGAGCTAGTGCTCTGAGTTCAGCTTCTACACTACTCCGAGATACAACTGGTTGCTTCTTGCTTCGCCAAGTAACCAAGTTCCCCCAAATGTAGGTGTAGTACCCTGAGGTTAACCGCCTATCTTGTCACTGATCCAGCCCAATCTGCATCAGTATATATTTCAACTTCTCTGTTTGCTGTCTTTTTGAAAAATAGTCCTTGACCTGGTGTCATCTTTAAGTATCTCAAGATTCTATATACACCTTCCATGTGTTCTTCTGTTGGATTGTTCATGAATTGACTTACCACACCTACTGCAAAACTGATATCAGGTCTAGTATGTGAGAGATAAATTAGTTTTCCAACCAATCTTTGGTGCCTCCCTTTGTCAACTGGTGCACTATTATCTCTACTTCCCAATTTTGAGTTGAAATCCATAAGGGTGTCTGCTGGTTTGCACCCAAGCATTCCTGTCTCTTTTAAAAGATCCAACACATATTTTCGCTGTGAAATTGAGATTCCTCTTTTTGACCTTGCCACCTCCATACCAAGGAAATACTTAAGATTTCCTACGTCTTTAATCTCAAACTCTTTAGCCAAGAAACCTTTTAATTTGAGAAGTTCTTCATCGTTGTCACCTGTTAGGATAATATCATCAACATACACGATGAGTATTGCCATTTTTCCCGAGAGTGAGTGCTTGACAAATATAGTGTGATCCGTTTGACACTGGTCATATCCAAACTTCTTCATGGTTTTGGTAAATCTATCAAACCAAGCTCTTGGTGACTGCTTAAGACCGTATAAGGACTTATTGAGTTTGCAAACTTTGTTGACAGTTGTTGGAGTATCAAGACCAGGGGGTATCTCCATGTAAACCTCTTCTTCAAGATCCCCATTGAGGAAAGCGTTCTTTACGTCTAGTTGATATAGTGGCCAGTCAAGATTTGAAGCAAGTGATAGTAATACTTGAATTGTATTGAGCTTAGCTACAGGAGCAAACGTCTCCTGATAATCAATCCCGTAAGATTGAGTAAATCCCTAAGTTACTAGTCTTGCTTTAAATCTGTTGACACTCCCATCTGCATTATGTTTGACTGTAAAAATTCATTTACAGCCAACAGGACGTTTCCCTGAAGGTGACTCAGATATCTCCCAAGTCCCATTTTCCTTTAAAGCACGGATTTCCTCCCAGATGGCTGTCTTCCATTCTGGTATAGTGAGGGCTTCATGGATTG
This sequence comes from Ormosia semicastrata, assembly GCA_029884595.1. NCBI lineage: Eukaryota > Viridiplantae > Streptophyta > Magnoliopsida > Fabales > Fabaceae > Ormosia > Ormosia semicastrata. The sequence goes on along the minus strand of JAQQTO010000046.1, from coordinate 4,702,352 downwards.
AAGTTGGAACCTATATTTTGTCAAGACTACTCACAAAAGCACGGTGGCTGGGTGATAATTTTTCACATAAGACAAAATTATAAATAGGGTGATCAATGCAAACTCTCTTGCCTTTTCTTAGAGCAATAGGTCTATCATCAATAGCTGAATTATCCAAGGCATAATCAGTACTGTCATTACCTGGATTACCTGGTGAACTTTGAGTCTCTGGATTCGGATTGGACTCATGGCCTTGATCAGGTGGCTGTAGTACATTTGTCCTTTCTTGAGTCTTGTTTCTCTTAGAGTGGACATGAAACTCATTGGTAACTGCAGGTAGGTGACTGAGATTTTGAGGAATTTTAGGTATCTCAGACTTTGTTTCAGGTTCAGGTTCGGGTTCAATTTGGGAAGTCTCAAGTTCAACTTGAGAGTGAATTGATGACTCTAGATGGATAGAAGAATTTGGAAAAGGAGTTGAGATAAGGTGAACAGGAGCAGGATCCATGGTGTCAATATCCCAAAGCTGATATTCTTGAGTAGAATTCTCCCCATGAATATTAGCTTTGTAGTAGGATTGTTGTTCAAGGAAAGAAACATCCATGGAGTTATAGAATTTACAGGTGACAGGGGAATAACATTTATACCCTTTTTGATTTGAGGAGTATCCAACAAAGATGCATTTGAGAGCTTTTGGATCAAGTTTACTTCTATGTTGTGCATGTATATGGACAAACACAGCACAACCAAAAACTTTTACAGGAAGGGTGGACAGAATACGTGTGTTAGGAAAAGATTGGAGAAGGACATGGTAGGGTGATTGGAAATTCAAAACCCGAGAAGACATCCTATTTATGAGATAAGCAGTTGTTATGACTGCTTCTCCCCAAAAATATTTAGGAACATGAGTGGTAAACATTAGAGACCGAGCAACTTCAAGAAGGTGTCTATTTTTTCTCTCAGCAATCCCATTTTGTTGGGGTGTATCAACACAAGAACTCACATGGATAATCCCTTGACCCACAAGATAATCACCCAGAGTTTTTTCAAAATACTCTTTTGCATTGTCAGTTTTTAGCACTTGTATTTTTGTTTGGAATTGGGTTTGGATCATAGTGCTAAATTGCTTGAAAATAGAGCCAACTTCAAATTTTTCTTTCATAAGGAACAACCATGTAATTCTAGTATAATCATCAACAAAGGATATAAACCACCTAGTACCAGTGACATTTTTTTATTCTAGATGGTCCCCATACATCACTAAGAATTGCGAACATGCTTTGAAAATTGACACACTTCACATTGGAAAAGTTTAGGATTTTTATTTCTGAATAAGGAAGGAAACAATTTCTGAAATACAAGAAATTAGGATGACCAAGGCGATAGTGCCATAACATGATTGCACTCTCCCTATTGGAATCATTACAAGACACTAGTCTTTTATCAAACTGACTCTCAGACTCAAAACATACAACATTATGAGTTTGTCTTCTAAGAGATTCATCAACCTTTAAAAGGAAAAGTCCTGAGCACACCTTAGCACTGCCAATCATCCTCCCCGAATCCAAATCCTGAAATTCACGCAAATTCGAGAAAAATTTAGTAACACAGTTATGTTCTTTAGTGAGTTTGCTAATTGACAAAAGGTTACAATCCAGATTTGGAACATGGAGAATAGAGTTTAGAGTCAGGTCCTTTGAAATAGTAACAGAACCTGTTCCATCCACTTTAGAGAGAGATCCATCAATAGTTTTTACAGCAATGTTTTCTTGAGATGGATTGTAATTGTGAAGGAGAGTGGCATCACCAGTCATGTGATCAGATGCCCCTGAGTCTATAATCCATGGACCTGTTTTTCTAGAATTTACAAGAAGAGCACTCAAGTAATTACCTTTTTGTGCCAACGATCCTATTCCTATAGTACTGGGAACAAAATTTTGTTGTGAGAACATTTTCTGCAACATTTCAAGTTGCTCTTTGCTGAATGGACTGGTTTCAGTAAGGGACGATCCTTCATCAACAGAGACATGATTTCCACGGCTTTCCTTGTCAGCTGTAGGTCTGGTAGGTTTCCAATCTAAAGGCTTTCCGTGAATTTTCCAGCAATTGTTGCGAGAATGGCCTTATCTTCTGCAATGATCACACCATGGCCTTCCCTTCTTTTGACGATTGTCATTATGTTGATAAAGTCCTCGAGTAGCAGGGGCAGAACCTCATTTACAGAGATGACATTGGATTCTTCAAGCATCACTTTCTTCCTGCTTTCTTCTCGACGAACCTCGGAGAACACATCTCGGATGCTAGGTAAGGGCTTCATTCCCAATATCCATCCTCGGACCTCATCAAGGTTCTTGTTGAGTCTCATTAAGAATTTGAATATCCTCTTCTTTTCGACAAATGCTCTAAATTTCTTTGCATCATTCGGACATTCCCATTGATGTTCTTCGAAAGCATCCAGCTGCTGCCAGTGACGTGATAGAGTGTTGTAGTACTGAGTGACAGATAGATCACCTTGTTGAAGATCATGGAGATTGGACTCAATCTCGAAGATTTCAGATGTGTTCTCTTTGCTGGAATAAAATTCTTTGGCTGCTTCCCAGATTTCCTGTGTCGTGCTGTAGAGTAAGAAGTTCTCACCGATATTATTTGTCATTGAGTTCACTAGCCAGGACATAACCATGTTGTTCTTTATCTTCCAGTTCTTGAATTTTGGATCGTCGGCCTTAGGAGGGACGAGTTGACCTGTGAGATACTCATCCTTGCCCTTTCCACAGATGTACATCATGACGAATTGTGACCATGAGAGATAGTTGTTCCCATTCAACTTGTGTCTGGCAATGGGAAAAGGAGTGACGACGTCTAACCCACCATGGTTGGTGGTGGCAGAAGCTTCGAATTTTTTCTTCCGTGGCCATTCTGTATTTGGTGATCGGAAAGGGTTTCAGAGTTTAGAGAGGCTCTCTGAGACCATGTGAAAATGAGAATTGATTATTTCTCATTAATTTTCTGAATGATACATACAAGGAATAAATAGAATTGAAGGAGTGAAGCACTCCCTTAAATCAAGGAAACAGAAAAGGAAACTAGAAACAGAAAGAGAAACTACTCCTAATAGGGATTCGGTATTGATAATACCTATATCCCTTTATTTTAGGAAACAAATCAACATAATTTATAGAAACTAATCCTTAGAGATCAGCATAACAAACTTCCTAGGAATCAACAATACTAATGGTACGGATTTTCACAGAGAATAATTCTGATCCATGTTCTGATCTTATGTCTCTGATAGCTCCCCGCAAACTTGAAGGACTTATGTCAACCTATTTGGGAAGAATTCAAGCTGCTCTTTCAGACTTCAACGAGTTGTTACCTCCAGCAAATTATCCATAAAAGAGTATGAACAAAGAAGCACTTTCTTCATGCTTATAGCACTTTATGGTTTGCCATCAGAATACTCTTCAACCCGAGATCAGATTTTAGGAAGCACTACTGTTCCTACTATCTCACAAGCTTTTTCTAACCTTCTCAAGGTTGTGGGACCCTCAACATCATAGCCTTTTGCTGAAGTTGTAGCACCTCCAATTTCTGAAACTTCAGCTCTTGTCTCCCAAGTGGATAATAAGGGACGCGATGGTAGAAATTGAGGAGGAGGACGTATGGGCAATTGCACTCATCCAAAGTGTGATCACTGTAAGCGGATTGGTCACACTATGGATCGCTGTTGGATCTTGCATGGAAGACCACCTCTAACTGCTAATGTTGCTCAGATTGTCACTCCTGACACTTCTAAAATTTCAAGTCACCGGTCAACAACTCAACCATCCCAACCTGATTATGAAGATTTTCTGAAGTGGTTTGAAGCCAGACAACCCTCTACATCTGTGACCTCGATTGCACACACTAGTAACTCCATTGCTTGCATCTCCCAATCACAATCCCTTGGACCTTGGGTACTAGATTCTGGTGCCTCAGATCATATCTCTGGTAACAAACATTTGCTTTCTTCCATTTCCTATCCAACACACCTTCCCACTGTTACCTTAGCTGATGGCTCTCAAACTCGAGCTAAAGCAATTGGGAAGACTAATCTTTTGCCTTCATTATCTGTTGCCAAAGTAGCATCTGTTCGTCTTTTTTTATCCATGGTTGCTATCCGTCATTGGCCCCTTCACCAACTTGATATAAAAAATGCCTTTCTTCATGGTGAACTACAGGAAGAAGTTTATATGGAGCAACCGCCAGGCTTTGTTGCTCAGGGGGAGTATTCTGGACATGTGTGTCATTTACGAAGATCTCTCTATGGCCTCAAACAATCTCCCTAAGCCTGGTTTGGTCGCTTCAGTATTATGGTGCAACAATTTGGTATAACTCGCAGTGAAGTAGATCATTCAGTGTTCTACCACCATTCTTCTCAAGGATGTATTTATCTAGTTGTATACGTTGATGACATCGTTATCACAGGCAGTGATCAACATGGCATTCAGTGGCTTAAACAATTCCTCTTCAATCATTTTCAGACATAAGACTTAGGCAAACTTCGGAATTTCCTAGGAATATAAGTTGCTCAGTCTAAGGATGGTATTTCTATCTCACAGCGAAAGTATACTTTGGACATACTTGAGGAAACTGGCATGCTAAATGCTAAGCCTATTGATACCCCGATGGATCCTAATGTCAAACTTCTACCAAATCAGGGGGAGCCCTTAGCTGATCCAGGTAGATATCGGAGACTTGTTGGGAAATTGAATTATCTCACAGTAACTTGACCTAATATCTCTTTTCCTGTGAGTGTTGTTAGTCAGTTTTTGAACTCTCCATGTGATAGCCATTGGGATGTTGTGGTTTGGATTTTAAGATATATTAAAGGAGCACCAAGAAAAGGACTCCTCTATGAGGATAAGGGACACACTCAAGTGGTTGATTATTCTGATGCTGACTGGGCAGGTTCACCTTTTGATAGACGTTCCACTTCAGGCTACTGTGTACTTATTGGAGGTAACTTGATTTCTTGGAAAAGTAAGAAGCAGAGTGTGGTTGCTAGATCTAGACCTGAAGCTGAGTATAGAGCTATGGCTGTGGCAACATGTGAGCTTGTCTGCTTAAAACAATTACTCAAAGAACTTCAGTTTGGAGATGTTGGACAGATGGCCCTTGTCTGTGATAACCAGACTGCTTTACATATTGCCTTTAACTCAGTCTTTCATGAAAGAACTAAACATATTGAGATTGATTGTCATTTTATAAGAGAGAAGGTTCTTTCATGTGACATTGTCACAACCTTTGTCAACTCAAATGATCAGCTTGCAGATTTTCACACAAAATCTCTTAGAGGACCCCGAATTAGTTATATATGTAACAAGCTTGGATTTAAATAGGTTTTTACCTTTGGTCTTTTTACTTTCAGTAGTTTCGTTACTCTATTATTCCTTTGTAATAGTTATTCTTTTACTCATATAATAGAATCAAAAGGATGACCTAAGGTCACAACTTCCATCAGCATGGTTTCTCCTTTTCTCTCCTTTCTCTTTCCTCTCAATCATCAATGTTTACAGTCTTATTCTGGGAGCACCTAAGAATCTTTCGTACAACAGAGAATCTATATGCATGTATTAGAAGGGTATTTCGCAGGACAGCGTGTCAAGGGTCTCCGCACTGAAAGGCACAAATGCCGTGCATGTCAATCACTAAGCTCTATTAGTTCAATCCCAATTGTAAATAGTAGGGCGTAGCTGATAAAAAATTAAATGGTTAAATCAGTTTTCAATTGAACACGAGAAATGGAGGATTTAACTCTAGGCTCTTTTGGATGTCAAGCAATAGAAAGCTAAAGAGGGAAGAAATGCAGAGAGCATTACCTTTCCTGTGAGCAGCTCCCAAAGAACAATGCCAAAGCTAAAGACATCTGCTTTGTGATCATATGGTTTATGTTCAATAACCTTCCATATGTCAAGGGAATCAGAGGTTATAATCAATACAATGAGTGGTAAAAGTAAAGACAAGAAATATCTATTATTTTAGATGTCTTACTTAACCAAGTGAAGCATCCATAGGTAAAAAACTGGAGTTAGTTTTGGGTTCAGCCAACAAGAGAGAAGGAAATTTGACAGGAACGGCCTGCCCTTGTCTTTGATTGAAGATTATTACAACATTGTCCTTGTTTTTTTTGGTACAAAATGGGGGACAATATTGTTATTACCCATTTGCAAAGCGCATAAGCAACCAAAAGAAGTACTGAAAATCATGTTAGCTTTAACAGATGTTCGAGTTCCAGCTATTACACTCCACAAAAACGCCGTCATTGCCATTCCAAATTATCTAGATTCGTCTTATTAAATAACAATTTGCTGCCTATTGTAACCTTAAACTGCCCCATCCATGCCTATAAGTTGTACAAATCATAAATTTAAAGAGAAGTAGTCAACGCTATGGCAATACTCATAAATATATAGACCTCTGGAGCCATCCACCGATAAGTTCCAGTTTCTGCAGTCATGATACCAGACTGATCGTGCACTCTAGCTACACCAAAATCAGCAACCTTAACTACCTGTTGGAAAAGTTTTTTAAAATACAGGCACAATGGCATGAGTTCCCACAAGCTGTAAGATCATGTATGCCTAAACTTTGTGAATGGTATTAAGTAAGGATGAAAACATATGTAGCAGACCAAAACGTTAAACAGAAATAAAAAAAATAAGCACAAAGTATGTGGAATTTTCAACACTTTATCATAAGCATTTATGTAGTTACTAGTTAGTAGATCCTTCATTGCAAGAGAAGATATTTGATGCAGCACCTTATAGCATCCAAATGATGACTTGTATTATGTTTTCACCATAAGGTTTTCACTCTACTTCACGATTTCCATGCTGTAGCTAATTTAAAGTTCTTACTTCCTGAATTATATCAACCTGAGCTGTACAAATTCTATTTTTAAGAACTTGAAACTTATTTTAACATGTTATTATAATAAACTGAGAGGATGCTTAATCAATAGCTATACTGTATTAATTCCAAAAACTAAAGCAAATGTAAGTACCTTAAAAAAAAAAGCAAATATATTTTGTTTCCTTCATCTGCCAGGCCTAGCTTTTAAAATGGTTGATTCAATCAAATTTTTAGACTTCTAATTGATTTGCATCACCAATCAACTTGAGTTTCCATATATAATCAGATGGAAGACATGCAATAATTTACTCAACCATAAGTGTAGAGCGGTTAACAATGCTATAATATATAATATGGCAACATTAACAAAGAAGCTATAGCCAGTAAAATGAAAAGTAAATATATAATGTAAAATTACCCCTTTCTCATCCATCAAAAGGTTAGCCGCTTTGAGGTCCCGATGTATGATATCATTCTGATGCAAATATTTCATTCCTTCGGAAACATCAATAGCTACTTTGAGCAAACACGGAAGGGCAAGGACGGCCTTCTGAATATGCAGAAAGTCATACATACTTCCACCAGACATATATTCTGAGGAAAAACAAATTATGCATTGAAATTGACACAATTGTACCCGACATTGACCTTGCAATCAATAAGCAAAATATGATCTGAAAGGACAAATTTTACCTGTGACAAGGTAAAGGTTTGGGGGTTTTGTACAAGCACCAACAAATTTGACAACATTCTTGTGCTGAATTTTGCTGCAAGAATTCAATTTTTAAAAATCCATGAATGGGATACATATTACAAATTTTATTTCAACAAAATGGCTGCGCCAAGGAGATAGTGACCTATAATGCATAGAAAGGAAAGATTATTAATGTATCCTCTCTGTCTTTCCCCACTCACTAAAACCTTAGCTAGGAAGCATTTAGATAATAGATTTGATATGATATGGATCATAAACATTTGAACTTGCAATTTAGGATAAGAACCTGGATAATATTTCATTTTTTATTTTTACATTTAATCAGATTGAATGATTGGACAAGTCTTCATATCCCATTGACAATTATCTTTATTGAAATGTTACTAGAATTAGAACAAACCTTAGGATATAGACTTCTTGAGTAAACTCCCTCCGTATATTTTCATTCAAATTCTCAGCCTTAAGAACTTTGATAGCCACATCTTGATCACAGAAAGTACCTTTATACCTGTGTCAACTAATTAGTAACTCAACATTTACTGGCTCACAAATATATCAAGCAGATAAATGATAATACTCACAAATCACTGAAAGATCCAGATGCAATTTTCTTTTCATATCTCAAACACCTTGCATCAATTTCCCAGGCATCATTTCCACAAGTGGGCAAATTTACATGATTAAAGATGAAGTTGATCCCAGTTTGCTCTTGCTCTGCAGTAGGAAGACTGCCATTTTCTTTCAACTGATGTTGCTTCTGGATTTCGACCCAAAAAACTTATAAATGATCCTCTATTAAATGGTGGGAGGATGCGAGAAACACTAAATTTATTAACTTCCAATTATTACAGAAAGCTCATATTAATCTAGAACATTTGAAACATCTTGCAGATGTAATATTTCTCCACTAGTTTTATTCAAGCTAAAGTGAGAACCATTGAACTTTTAATATGTGAACATGTTTAAAATGATCAACTTTTGTTATTAAATAAGGCAATTGAACTACCAACATAAATATAACCCAAAAAAAAAAATTCTACCATAAACAATATATGGAATTTTGGGGGCAAATAGAGAGATGGATGCAGGGGGCGTGGGGGGAGCCATTGATCTTTTCTATTAAATGTAAAAATAGATATTAAAATATATCCAATAAACTAAGCGTGTAACCACAAGTAGCATATAAAGGGCCTACCTCAATTTTTTGAATTTTCTTTGCTAGTACATGCTTTAACTTCTCAGTCTCCTATCAATTTCAAACATGGACATTTGCCAAGTAAACTTGTTAAAAAGAAATGAGAGACAAAAACAGTACATCCCTCTTTCTTTTGTGATAAAAAGTGTCAAATGGTACATCCTATGGAAGTCTGAGAGCTAGTTAGTTGTCAAAAGGGTTATATATGCAATTTGTTTCAAAACAATTTCTTAAGACAATAAACATTTTTTTTTCCAGTTCCATGAGTTAAGCTAACTTCCTTCTCTATCAGTTTCAATTGATTGAACTAATACACTGCAATTAAGAAAAAAAGGGGATACCTCAACTGCCCAACCACCAACAACAAAAACATCCAATGAATAGCCATCCAATGTCGAAAAAGCATGTGCTTCTTGAATGTCCAGCCCAGTCTCAGACAGTAAGGAAGTCAGCTGTAGTTGCAACACAAAAGCTTAAACTATAAGAACCTTGATTTCTGCACATATTTAATAAAGGAACAAAAATCTCATGAATTTTCTGGATGGTGTGAAGGAAATGAAAACTAATGCTACAAATTGTTGCTCCCTTGTTTGTCAGAAAATATACAATCTGTACTCTGTAATATATATTCTTGAAATTGCTTTAGCAGCCTAAAGTCTGAAACTTATAATAATAACACTGGCATCAAGTGATGCACAAACATGACTGATCTTCAAAAAGTCCTAGTAAAGATTGAAATGGAAATCCATAAGTTCAGTCCTCAATAATTATTCAACAACATCAATAGTTGTATAAGACCAAGAGATCAATGAAATCATAACAGAGATTCTGGGAGCAGTAAATTTTAAGGTTAAGAGAGCTTTCAACTAACAATAGCATTACTGATAATTACTATAAGCACCATGCAATTAAATTCAAAGATATAATTCCTGTTTATTATAGAGGTTTAAACTTTGTTTGCATTTTACTAAGTATATCCTATAAGTGTAATCAAGTGTGAAACAAGCCTCCAATGCCTCATAATTGTTAGGATTGTTAATGCAAAACATAGTATATAGGAAATATGGATTTAGCTTCTCTAAAGTGAGGGGTGCACTTTAGAGAGTAGAGTGCAAGATCGTAACCGTTAATGAGAAAATCAAAAGAGTAGATTATCACATATGTATGATCTATTATGTAGGTGCATGTATCTTATAAAATCCTATACCCTTGATTTTCTCATCAATGGTTAGAATTCCGCACTTTGCTCTCTAAAGTGCATCCCTCACTTTAGAGGAGCCAAATCTAGGAAGTATTGCATAAAAATGGTGAAACATCAGAAAAATAGAAAACTGTAGGGCATAGATTTTCTACTTTAGCTAGAAATATTTGCACAACTACAAAATCAGTTACCTGACTGAGAAGTTTTGGCTTGTCATTTGTTGAAATTGTGATTTCATGCATTGGCCTGCCATAAGCAGTAGAATGAAAAGTGATAAACAGAAACAAAAGTTTCAAGCAATCAAATGACTAAAAAAAAAAAAAGGCCTCCTCGAGTAGGAAGAAAAAGAGATATAAGAACAAATATCATGATGTTTCTTGACACAATGAGAAAATGGGCAGAAAGGAAAAAAGGAATTATAAATGAAGGAAAAGTCCAAATATTAAATAGAAAGGTAAATTTAAACAAATGAATAGTGGATTAAGAGCAAAAAATGGTACTAAGGAAAAAAATTAAAGATTATCATTGAAGTTTTACCGGGCATAATGTGCATAAAAATTCAAATAGTTATCCCTATCTTGAACTTGTAACTGGCTCGCACCAATATCAAGTTCAAGGTTAGCTGATGAACCGAAGGCCGGGGTTGGATGGAAGCTGAGAAAGCATGAAAAAAAAAAAGCAACCGTTGGAAATGTTTAATAAATTTATCTATAAGACAAATATATCTGATAAGTATAAAGAAGGATAAAGAAGAAAAGGACAATAGGGCAAGTAAATATTCATATAATCATGCCTCATGTTGCCTGGAACATCAGAATCAGGACTGACTTTACTTTGTGAGTTTGAATGAACGGATTTACTCACACTAGAAGCAGAACGAACCTGCATAAAAGATATAGTGCAAAGATCTAGCAAATCAATTGGCTAATCCAGGTACCAGCAAAGTTTCCATATCCTGGTAAAATGAAGAAATTAATTTTCTAGATACTAATAAAATCAGAACATAGCAATTTCCTCCAAATGGAGCATGACATGTCTAATAAACATATTGACTTGAGCCATCTAGTTTCTGGCCCAATCAAGTGCATAGTACGTATACTGAGTGGAAAATCGACCGATGGAGGAGAAAGGGAAGCATTTAGAGGTCAAAACTTTATCAGCTATTAATAATAATCTTATCATGATTAGTTCACGCATAAACCACCTGCACAAGACGGACTTCAACTGCAGGTCCGGTTGCAGCAGCAGGGGCTCGTGCCATGTGCAGTAACCTTTTATGCATAAGAACATCTTGGGCCCTCTCCACATTCATATCCAACGCATACCTAACATATACATATTAGATTAACAAACACCGGTAATAAACAAATAGAAGTCCGCTTCCATCAGCCCAAGCAAAACAAAAGGGCATGAAAAACAGAAATGAAATGAGAAGAATATTCATAAAACACATTGAAAAGAATCAAATAGCAAAAATCAAAATTTAGAGTTATAGCATAGTGGTTTAACTAAAAAGTAAAAACAAGATACAACACCACCCCAACGAACAAGCAACTTTTATTTTTTCTTTTCCCAGTTTTCTTGGGATAAGAAGATACAGGAAGATTGAAAAATAGTCAGAACTTAAGGGTTCAGTGTACCTAGTGGGAAGGCGATAGAAGTGCGCCCAAAGCTCATCCTCAAAACCAGGAACCACAGCCTCTGGGACATTCAATTCCCGAAGTCGACGAAGGACCTCGTTGTAAACTTCAACCTTCTGCCTCTCATTTCGACTCTGATTCCACCCAGAATTGAAAACTTTGCTATTGCAACTCTCTGTATCTCCCATATATAAATAATAATATAGAGTCTTAGTCAATAGTCACCAACAACACCAACACGAACCGAAACCAGATAGCACATCAGCACTTCAATTCAAAATCCGAAAATAAGAAACGAACGGGACCTTCACAGGCATAGCTCAGGTTCAAGTTCAATAGTCACATGACATGAACAACCAAACTATGTCTATGAACAACATCAAAAGCTCTCAGCATGAAAGAAAAATGGCATTCAATTTCTTCACTCCCAGTCTCTGTTCGTCCAACAACATGGTCATGACTCGTGTCATGAAATGGCAAGTGAGTTTAATTTAAAATGACGTTAATGCGCACCCGCTATCTAACCCATGCCATGTCGACGTGGAGTGTACACAACACAATGCGACTTTGCTTTGCTTGTATCACCTCGTTTTATCCAAGAATAAACCATCTATTTTAAGTTTTAATCATAAACAGGAGAAATTTTAATCCTTTTATTATATAATCCCTTGATAGGATCACCCACCCACTAAACTCCAAAACCAAACACTAGCGACCCTTGTTTCTCTCGCTTCCCACATAAACCTAGCATAAGACACCATATAAAAAATTAAAAATTAAAAAAAAAAAAGCATCACAGTCAGACACAACTAAATCATTTTATATTTTGGTGTTATTTAAATTTGGTACGGCAATCATTCCTTGCTGCTTATTGAGGGTCAGAAGATAGCTTATGCTCCTGAATTAATTGATAAATTCTTAAAAAATGATGTTTTTACATCATTTTTGCTCTAACATTATTTGAGAAAATGATTAAGGAGAAAATAATAATAAAAAATAAATATAAATAATATTAAAAAAATTAAAAAGATATATATATATTTAAATAAAAATATCAGGTTATAAATTCATACACGTTATTTGATTTTTTGCATTAATTTTCAAAAATATTTAAAATACAACAGAAAAGAAACTATTTTTTTAATTTCTGTAATTTATTATCATATATTTATTGATTTAATTAAATAATATAATAAAATACAAATAGATTAAATAATAAATTAAAGGAAAAAGGGAAATAGCTTTCCTTGAGTTTAAGTCAAAATTTTTTTTAAAAATATAGTTAAAATTAAAAACAATAATAATTTATATAATTAAAGTATATACATTTAATAATATAAAATAAAATATTTTTCTTATTTTGAAGTACATAAGAATCTTTTGAATTAATTTATCCACCAATGATATAGTTACTTAATTTTTTTTCTATCTTTTTCTTCTTTCTCTTTTTCTCTTCAATTAAAATCAATGTTTTAAAAATTAAATTAAATTAATCAATTGAATCGGTTAAATCATAAAATGATCATATCTTTGATTTAAATATTTTATTGTTCAACCATAAATTTAATTAATTGAACTAACCGAATTATAACTTAAAAACCTTGTTGGTTCAATCTCAAGTTTGATTTTTAAAAATATTGGTTGAAATATAATTAATTTAAGAAAAAATTCAAAAAATCTCTTTCAACTTTGTTCGATGTGTACTTTAATCCTACAATTCTCAAAATGTGCACCAAAGTCTTATAATTTTTAAATTTATGCATTTTAATTCAAAATTATAACTTATGTCAATTTTTGGATAAAATTCATCACATAAGAGGCACTTGAACTTCAAATATAAGTATTTTTTTTTACATCACATAATTCCATCCAAAAGTTGATAAAAGTTACCATTTTGTACTAAAATGCACAAATTTTAAAGTTGTTAGACTTTGATACACACTTTAAAAGTTACAAACTAAATTTCACGTCAACCAAAAATTAAGGGATTTTTTTTATTTTTCTCTTAATTTAATTAGGAGTCAATTACTAGAGGAGTTTTAAGGTGCTCTTTCCCTTGTTCCATATATTCCTCCATAGATGTCATTGTTTGGCATGGATAAGAATAATAATGATCATTATGATGTAAAGAAGAATTTGATAGAAAAATATAGTATTATTCTATCAAATATGAGGAGTGAAATGATTTAAAAATCAATGTGCTACACACTACATATAACACAATGGTGCTACTTGCACATATAGAAATGATACTCCCATAACTATTTTGTCACAAATCAATTGAGTCAATGATTTGATAATGGGTCAATCATCTAACAATTTTCTTAGTGCATTCCACCTAAATAAAAAAGAATAGGATACATAACAGAGTAACTTAATATAAATTATGAATGTCGAGACATTTAAAAATTTTATATTGTTTTTTCAACTTTACAATTCGCGGAAGAGAATAAAATTTAAAAAATCAGTATAAACTATTGATTATAATACATTTAATGTGTTACTCACAAAATAGGGATCCATATTTAAAATGCATACAAGCGGAAGAGATATGTTACCTGCTTAATGTGTGGGATCCATATGAGGTAGCTCTGCTTGCTATAATAGCCAAATTCAATCTCTATGGCATAGTCGTTAATTGATCTATTCTAAAATGAAAATGCACCTTATTTGAAAGGTGCTAGCTATAATCGTTATGAGAAATTAAAAAAATTGATTTTTAACTTTTTTTTTCTGTTTTTGATTAATTGCTCACTTAATTTTAAATCGTGAATGATGATTAAATAAAATTATTTTCAAAGTAAGAATTTTAAAATTTGATTTTATAATATTATCAAGTAAAAATTGTTTGGAGTCACATTTTTACTAGTCTAATTACTGCTGATAGTTTTTACATTTTTAATTTATTATTTATGTATTTGTATTTTATACGCATTAAAAAATATATTTTAAGCCTCCCAAAATGAAAAGTCTAAATTCAAGCAGTACGCCACTATAGTCAAAGAAAGCAAAAAACTAAAAAACAAGCAGTCATCTTTCACGAAAGGAGCCTAGAAACAGATGCAGAAGGAGATGGATCTTACATCACAGGAAGGCCGTGCTTGTAGGACATCACGATTCACAAGGGTGGTAGTCCTACTAAATATTATAGAATTCTTCACAAGAAGGTAGCAGTGGCACTGCAGGTTTAACCTCATGGTGTGTTAGTTTGTGATGAGTGCCATTTGTGCTCTAAGCAGAGTATTTTATATTAATGCTGACGTACATGCCAGCACAAAGGCTCCGAAGGTGCTTCAGTGCTTCTCCGACACCTTAGCAAATTAGCCTATGTGGGAACAACACAGTAACTAGTTCCTAGACCATGTGCATACAGCAACAACACAGTATGCACCATTTTAATTTGCTTATAATTAATCAAGGTATTTCTCCAACAGGGGTTGAACATGGACAAAAACAAGACATACGATATTTGGAATCCAAGTATGCCGTCATCCATGGGTGTCACGAACCACAACGTAAGAGCTAGTGGGACTGGAGGACCTACTTAGTAGACAGTGCAAATACATGAGGATATAATATCAATGATGGTTTATACCAAAAAAAATAATAATTCAATGATGATACATATTTACTTTAAGAGTATGTTTGAAAAAGATTAAATTTTTTTCATTCAGTTATTTTTAAAGGATTAAGTTGTTTTATGAAATAATTATTATGTTTGAGTAAAAAGATTATTTTTTAAAAAAGTTTTACAAGAAATTTAATACAAAATATAAGTTTTTTTAATTAATAATCATAAACTAAAGAAAACTTATGATTTTATCTTATAAATTATTTCTTATATTTTGATATGTAAATACTATTTTTTTCTTGATTAAATAATTTTTTTAATTATTTTATATTTATTTTAATAATTTAATGCATAAAAATAATTCTTTTTATATTATCTAAACGAATCATAAATTTAAAATCGTTTTACAATTAATACATCTAAATATAAAAATAAATTAATTATAATCGATTATAACAATAATCAATTATCAACATAATTTATAATTTTTAATTTTTCAAACAAATCCTAACTGTATGGAGAGAAACTGAGAAAGTGAGAAACAATAGTAGTGGAGCTTGTAAGGTAGTTACAAAGTACAATGGAGTCTAAGTGCTATACACAAACTAAAATTTGACACTTAAACAATTGTGAGTATTCACATTCAGTATTTTGGAAAAAGAAAAAGAAATTGGATACGTATCTTGCGTTGGAGCTGCAATCACTTAATTAAGAGAAACCAATGACGATAGTGATCAAATTCCCAATTCATCATTTCCAATTCCATGACAGGGTGTACCATTATCAAATCAGAATAAAATATGGGGATTACGGATTATCCATTATTTAGCCCATCAATAAAATGACTTTAGGCTCAATTAAATCTTTTTATTGCGCGCGATGCTGGCTGACTCGCAAAACAAAATAATACATAGTTTAACTTTATTTTGTATTTTAATTACAATTTTAATGTGTATTTCATAAATTTTTTATCTTGTGTCGTTTACGAATTAAGATTTGTACAATTTAGTATTTCCTTTTTTATTTTGCTAAAAATATGATAATTTACAAGCTAAGGCTTCTGACCGGTCAACTCGCCCATTTGTTGGCCTAGTCGGATAACAAATTAGCTCACACCAGTCCATCAAAACCCAATTCCAATCTGCGTGTGGGTTGAAGCTAGTCCAGTGGGAGGCTCGTGCTGAAGGGTGGGTGAAACTCAATACAGCCTTTGGTGGGCTCATTAGGAACAGTGATGGAAACTTTCTAGTTGGTTTCTCTTGCAACTTGGGGCAGTGCTCCACGCTGAATTATGGGGGGCGTGGCATGGCCTTCAAGTAGCAAAAAGCCAAGGTTATTAGGCAGGTGGTTGTTGAGATGGACTCCCAATGTGCTATTCAGATGATTCAATCTGGTTGTGCTGATGCTCATCCCGCGGCTCCTCTGGTACGAGCTACCCATGAGAAGATAGAAAAGAACAAACGTGAATGCAATCAACCAAGCAAAGGAAAATTAGATCGATTGTCCCTTCCAGAATTGGTTAATTAATTGAAGAAGCAGCATAAGTATATTATCAAATTAACCACATTTTATACCACCTGAACCAAGCGCAAGTTAATGAGGATTCATTGAATCCTAATAAAGTTCAAACTCAAAATCAGCAAATCAATTGGATCTTTTATGTCTCACCATACCATCTAAACTAACTGCATGGTGATCCCATTTTCGAAACATGGGCTTACAAATATGTAATTAGCGAGTGCAGTGAACCAAAGTATATTTACCTTGTGTAGTTTCTTTAAGCTCTTAACCGATTCTGGCTCACAAAGTTTGAACTGAAACAAATTCACAAGATTTGCTAGGTACATGTAATTGATGGCAGTAGCTATATCTTTCTCCACGGTCAAGTTTCTGACTAGTCTAAAGCGAGCAGGCACAAAGCAATGTTCCGAAGCAGCAAATCAAAAGGTCACATATTCATATCTTATTATTATAATAAACAATTCAATTATATATGTCCCAAGATTAATTTGTTAAATTTTTTTTCTATGCGATGAGCGGAGTCTTAGCGGGATTTTCATTGAGATATTATCTAACGAGAGCTTCCAAAACAAAACATATGTTATGGAGCGAAAAATAAATAACAAATTGAAGTTCAAGAACGCAGCTGAAATTGCAAAATAAAATTTATAAATGAAATTGTAAGACTTTAATAACAAATAAGCCTCTAAATTTACATTTAAGAAAAAATAAACGTTTAGTTTCTTTTGTTGGGGATGCCTACACGGGCTTCCATTAAGATGTTCAATAAGCAATTAGCAGCAATTGTATGAGCTATAGAGGATGTTCAATATAAGATACCACTTAATTTCCCAGTAGTACTAAGACTATGGCTTTCTCTCTACGACTAGGCCTTGTAAATTGAAATTGCTTCACCTGGCAATGTCCAATCCCGAGTCTTATGTAGGTAGTTTCCCTATTACCTTCTGTTTCTTTGCGAGCTTGATAATCTAGGTGGACTAGTTCTCAACAGAAATTCTAAATCATGACTAAAATAAAACAAAAATAAAGAAACCTAAACTCTAAACCACATCATTAATAGATAATTAAAATCTACAAAAATATTAGTGAGCAAGTAAGGGCATTTGGTCTAGTGGTATGATTCTCGCTTTGGGTGCGAGAGGTCCCGAGTTCGATTCTCGGAATGCCCCAATAATTTTGTAATGCTCTTTCAATTCTTTGTGAAGAGGCTAATTTTGTAATGCTCTTTCAATTCTTTGTGAAGAGGCTAATTTTGTAATGCTCTTTCAATTCTTTGTGAAGAGGCTAACAATAACATGATAATGAGATATGCAATTTACGCAGTGCCCCATTTACAAGCTTTTGTCTAGGAAAGTTTCAGTTAAAAACAAAAAAAAAAACTAGCTTAGTTTCAGATATGAAGTTATGCGTTAGATCCTTTATAATTTTACATATTTTGTATAAGAGTTGTTTTAACTTACAATGGCATTAATTGATCTCTCTCTCTCACACACACACATATATATAAGGCATATCTAGTGAGATAAATTTTTATTATGAGAAAATAAAAAGATTAAATATTGACCATACAACTATACATAAATAATTAAGATTAAAAATTACATAAATATCATATAACTACTTAAAAAAGTCACATATATTTATGTTCTAATTTTAACTATTCATAAAAGATTCAATGGTCAAAATTCACTCTTCTCACCTCTCACAATAAACACTTCTCTCACCTGATACACATCTTCTCTCTCTTTGTATATATATATATATGTATGTGTGTGTGTATTTATTTGAAGATTGTTAATTTTTTTCATTTCTTTTTTAGAAAGAGTATATTAGAAATTTGCACATTTAATTTTTGGACCAAAAAAATTACAAAAGTAATTTAAATTTGTTGGCATTTTAATTAATCATTTGCACTTTCACTTTTACTTATTAAATGAAAAAAAATAATGAAATCTAATTTTAATGAAGAAAGAAAATATTTGAATAGGGTTTTAATGAAGATAGAAAAAATGACTTTATTTCAAAATTTACTTATTATTTCATTTTTAATTATTATTTGTAATAAAAATTATGTAATAATAATATTCAATACTTATGATTTTTTGGAAGAAAAAAAACTGATACGTAAACTTATGTAATAATAATATTCAATACTTATGAGTTTTTCATAAAAAAATACAGATATAAAATATTAAAAAATACAATTTTTGGAATAAAAAAAAATTGATACGTAAACTAATGTGTTTTAAACTTGGTATTTTTGTACCCAAAAAAAATTGGTATTTGTATTAAAAATTAAATAATAATATTCGAGACTTAGGTCCCAAAAAAAATCAATACTTATGATACGTAATCTAACGTATCAGTTATGTTTATTTAAAATTTTATTTTTTATTATTTTATATATTGTATATTTTTTATTTAATGAATAAAATCATAAATATTAAATATATTTACATTATTTTATTGTTAGAAAACAATAATTAGAAAGTAAGTAGTAATAGTTATATTATCTCTTCCTTAAAACCCTATTCAAATACTTTATTTTTTTATTTATTAAAATCATATTTTACTATTCTTTTTCATTAAATGAATTAGAGTGTAAAAGAGTAAAACACCAACAAGTTTAAATTACTTTTAAAAGAAACTTGTAGAATTTTTTTGTTTAAATGTAAAAAGTGTAAGTTATTAGCATTCTTCTTTAAAAAAGAAGTAAGAGGAAGTTAACACATCCACACACACACTCCTCTCACTTCTTTTTTAAAAGAAGAATGTTAAAAATTTTAAAAGTATTGTTTAGATTGATGTATATATATGACAATAAACTTTGATTGATGTAAATTTTAATCTTATAATTATCAAAATGTACATCAAGGTTTTCCAACTTTCAATATTTCAATCCAAAATTGGGACATCCCTCAACTTTTAGAAGGAATTTAGAGGCACATGACCTTTAAATATAAGTACATTTTTTTATTTTATGTGTCTCTCGTGTGATAAATTCTATCTAAAAATTGACCGATGTTAAGATTTTATACTAAAATAAACAAAATTTAAAAGTTGTAAGACCTTAATGCATATTTTAAAAGTTACAAAACTAAAGTACACATAGTACAAAGTTGAAGAGGTTTCTTTAAACTTTTCCCTATATATGTATTTAAACTATGTAATGTAATTATTAATTTTATATTTGAGTTTATTAAAAAAAATATAGGTGAGTTTTTTAATAAAAATATTCATTTAATCGGTCAAATCCATATAAGCCATTGGAGCGGTTAGTAATTTCATTTTTTATTATCTCAGAAAAAAATTATTGTTATACATGCTCTTATTTCAAAAACTTAAAAGACCACGTTTAACAATGAAGTTTAAGAAAAAAATAAAGAAAAAATAAGAGTAAATTAAATTTCATTATTGTTTAGATTAATTTTTTTACCCTACACAAAATTTTACTGTTAAAAATTTCTAACATTTCATTATAAGTTTGTTTTTTAAAATAAAAAAGAATAGATATTCTCATATGATTTTATAAAGGAAATAAATAGACATACAAAAACTTTTTATTAATGAGACTTAGTCAATATATATATATATATAACTTTTATGTTTATGTCTTTTACACGTCACATTATCATATGAAAGAAAAATTATATAAAAGGAAGTATTCTCTAAAATAAAATAACTAATTATTCAAAGACAAAGTATATATATAAATATATATATATATATATGCTATTAAAACAAATACAAAATAAATAAAAAAATATGTTTATATCAGTACACTATATTCTGAACTCTAAAGGGCAATCTTGCAAACCCAATAATCCGTAAGCAACGATAGGCGAGCGTATACTATAATGGTGGCATGAGCGAGTGCATCATACGACGAAGGATACTTACTGTATTTTGAAGTAAAAAAATTTGATTATTTTAATAATTAACTATTATATAAAAACTTTTTTATAATAGAATTAATTTTATGTTTAGTTATATTAATTAAAAAGTAATTTTAAATTATTTTATTTTATTTAAAAATATAAAAAATTATTTTTATGTATTAAATTATTAAAATAAATATAAAATAATTAAAAATTATTTAATTAATTAAAAATATTTTAAATGAGAACAAAATAATATTTATATTTTAAAATAAAAAATAATCTAACAACTTTTTCTACAAAATACTTAACCAAATAACTTTTGTTCCAACAAATTTTTTCTTCAATTAACTTTTGCGCCAACAGTTTTTTCTTCAATTAACCTGTTTATTTTTTCCAACATCCAACCCAAACACGTTTTACTCCAACCCTTAAAGTTGAAAAAAAAATTGTTATTCAGCTAAAAAAACTATCCAAACGTGTTCTTACTAAATAATTTAAAATAAAAAAATTTGTATGAAAAATATTTTTAACTTTTAATGTATTAAATATTTTTTATAAAAAAATATTTTAAACTTTTAATAAGTACCTTTAAAACATCTTTTAACAAAATTTTATAAAAAATCATAAAAAATGTCAATTACATATTATTTTTACTTTCACGTCTATATAGATAACATAATTAAAGTAGATAACAGAATTACATTATAATATAAATATATAAACAATAAGGTTAATTCAATTTTAATCAAATAATAATAATAAGTATAGAAATATAAAATAATGAATAAAAATATGGGACGTGAAATAATGTGTGAAAGTATTAGTATGTAACATTAGTAGAAGCCATCAACCATTATAAATTTTCAGTCTACTGGACAGACCAATGGACCAAATCTGAAGATAGTTGATTGATTAAACAAAACGAAAGGATCTGACAATCAACCACTAGTACAAAAAAAAAAAAAAGTCAACCACTAGACCTGTTGACCACAGTCCAGAAGACCATTGTTGACAACAAAATGCATGTAAAAGTCAACAGATTTGTAAAGGAATGTCAACATTCTAATTAAAATAGATTTCCCAGCCATTCTTTCGCTGCCATATATACTACCGGTGAGATTTATGGACGTCCAACTTCTGTCTGCCCAAGCTTCATTTTTTCTTTGTACTCCCTTAATTCTCTCTTATACCTTTCTTTGTCCCTTAAGCCAATTTTCTGGTAAACCTGCATCATTCGACAATCATCTATGTTTTACAATTTACCGTACTCTAATAAAAACTATTAACTCCAACTTTGATAACCAGATAATAATCATGTAAATAATGCACAAAACCGACTAGGAAAAAATAAAAAAGGAACACCCTTTTTATTACCATTCTTTCATCTGGGCTAAGACCATTCCATGACTGGCCAATCATTTTGGTAAACTCCCTTTCTCTGTTTGGGTAGAGGGCTTTCAGCTTGTAATGCTTTTCAGCAAAGAAGAAGTTATAGCCACTCCTATTTGGCTTAGGGTAGTTGGGGTCCCACCTTCTTTTGTTTTTCCTTCTCCGACCAGAACGGCGTGGTTTGCTATTGTATGGTACAATGGCACTGTCATATTTCTGAACCGGTGGAGGAGGAACCGATTGCTCTGGATGGTAAAGCACCCCTCTGAGAACCTCCGAACCCAGTTTCACGGACACTAAATAACCACAATCAAATTTTCCCTCGATCGTTCCATTCCCTGAAAGGCATGAAGTATCTACACGCAGAACAAACAATAAAATTCAGCATTGAAAAGCTCTTTGAATAATGAAGATAACTTAAATAAGCAAATCATTGTTCCCAGCTTAAAAAGGCACGGGCTGCTTCTGTCCGACAAATACCTTGGGCATCATTAACTATGCACAGGAATTCCAATTAAGGAGGGAATTGCAAGCAAGCAAATATGATTCCCTAAAAACCCCAAAAAGGCTTTCATCCTCATTGCCAATTTACTTGTTGCTGTGGAGACAAGCATGCTACAACAATATTTTTTGGTCACATCATTATTCATTTCAAATCACAATTACAGTACAGTATAATGATTTTTTTTTGGTGTTGAAGCCAACCTTAACAGCATTACTACAAAGTACAAACATATCTCTAAGTAGGCACTCAACAATGACTCCTTGTAAGTTGAATTAAATTGTGTGCAAGACATATAGATGCAACAAATAGTATATACTCTAAACTCTATTTCCAAATGAGAAACTAAATTTCAATAGTTAGCTGCCAGATATGAGATTATTATAGCACAGCAAGGACACCAGCAAACGAAACTGAAATTAATCACCTCATTCCTCGAAGATAGTAATTTCAATACTTCATCTTAACACTAACTCCCCAAAACTAAATTTAAGAAAAAGAAAAGAAAAGAAAGCGAGAATAATTTCATTGCTTTCTTCTCTGACTTGAGAGTTGTTTACTTACCTTCAGCATGTGAATCAGGACTGTCGTTTATCGGCTTAGGTGAATATTCGACAATAGCTAATTCAGGTCTCCCCGACTGGTTGCTGCCAGAAGATGCATCTGCAGGAAAATAATAAAGTTGGGTTCGTACATATGAATTTGATTTGCCAACGAAAAAAAGACCAAAAGCCTTGTATGAGCAAGATGGAAAACCCAAAGCGGATATGAGTGACGAAAAACACAAAAAGAGTGAACTACCTGCTGATGGAGTGTACAGAGGACCCCGAATTTTAAAGAAGTGAACTTGTTCGTAATGGTAAAGAAGACTGAAGTAGTGTTTCCTCAGTACAAAAGAAGCGCTAGTGGTGGTAGCTGAGAAGTTGAATACACTACCTACTTCCCTCCATTTCTTCTCTGCAACCACCTACATTTTAAAATCCTTATGGGAGTGAGTCATAAAAACATGTACCCAGAAATTATTCTCATAATTACTAACTAATTTGGAGTGCGCTATACAGGTTATACGGACGGAGCCCCACCTTTTCATATCCACTTCTCCTCGTAACCTCCACGTAAAGAACGTGCAAATCCAGCTCCTTCCCTCCAATCACAGGAATCCTTGTGGGCAAAAAGATCCAAGATTTAACATCACAGACAGACAAATCTGAAAGTACTTTGGTATAGTCTACTAATACGAAGAATCACATTAATTTTTTATTCAGGAAAAATTATGAGAAAAAAAAATGAAGAAACAGAAGCTTACATAAATTTGGTACCCATAACAAAGTGAAAGCGCCTGAGAGTATCCCAGAAAACAGTGGGGTCCCTGACCACGTCCTCGTGAGAAGCAAGTTGGGGAGGGTAGTGTTTGCTTCTCGCCACCGACGACATTCTGAGAACACTTCCAGACGCTGGCACTTTAAATCCAAGATAACAAAGGCTAAGGGTGAAGTGAAAGTTGAAGAAGGGCGTTGTTGTTGTGTTTTGAAAAGCACATAAATGGCAGATAGATATTTGATCTAAAGATAGTAAATAAGAAAGAAAGCAAGAAAGAAAGAAAGAAGGAATGATAATTCCAAAGATGAGAAATTGAGGATAGCAATTAAGGAAAGGCAAGTCTGACCAAAGCTGAGAATTAAAGAAGATGGTTTGCCGCGTGGGGGGTAACGGTTACGCAGCAGAGTTGGCTTTTTCTGCTATTGCGGATGGCTTCCTTAAGTACGGTGCAAAGTCCTAAGGCTTTATTTATTTTTATCACAGGCTATGTTTATGATTACACGCCTTCTTTCTTTCTTTTCTCTTCTTGTGTCACTCGTAGCCTGACATCGTTCTGCTCCTCACTTGTCTGTGTTCAGTTTCCAAGCGTTGACATGCACTTGTGCTTTCTTTCCGACTGCTGTGCTGTTGAATGCCTGAAACGTATCTTGCTCTACATCAAAGAATCAAATACATGACATGATGCAAATCAACTCACTTTGCTATCAGGAAAAAAGCTCCGTATTCCACACCACAAAGCGTATCAGTAAGGACCAAAACCAAAACCAAAACGTACACTAGATCAATATAAAATATTAAAACATTGATTGATACTTTAATGATAAAAGGATAAAGAGGCATTTAATTTTGAAATATATTATAAATAATATTTTACATATTAAAGTTTATATTTATTTATAAATGTATAAAATAAAATAGTATATTAATTTTTCATAGATTTTTATATAATTAATATTTTTACAATTTTAGTTTTTATATTCCTTAATTATTGTTCATATTAGGCACTGGTTTAAACAAAAAATTAAATATTCAAAATTTTTACTAAAACAATTTGAGATTATCATTGACTCTTAAATCAATGAGTAGTCTCACTTAGCTTATTCAACAACTACTATTAAATGATGATCAATTATGATTAAATTTTGTTAAAATTTTCTAATTATGTAGTGTTATGATTGGTTGGTGAAAATTAAAATCTTTTATTAATTTTTTTCCTTCTAATTTTATCATCTAATAAAATATTATCAATCAAACAAAACTTACTAATTAAGAAAATAATAAAATTAAGAGCCGTAATTTTACTCTTTTAAATAATTTTTTATTTGAGAAAATATGATTAAACACATAGAGATATAACAGAAAACTTAAATCTTGTTCATGCTATATACTCCAAAAATTAAATATTGGATTCTCCAAAAATATTATACCCAATGACATATACTTAAATTTTATTTCTGATAATACTCTTTGAAATGTCCAATATTTTATCATCCAAGCCAAACCAATAGATGTCTTTGCGGGTCATCTTATCCATTTAAAAATGTTTCGGCCGTCCATATATAACCTGGAGTGGGTGGTCTATCATTGCTGACCTGGCATGTATGAGACCAACCTTTTATTTTCGTTTCTTAACATATATTATTTGGTAAAAAAAGTTATTATAATAATAATTATGTATATTTAATAATTTTAATTTTAATTTTTACATCAAATTTAATATATTTTAAAAGTTTTTTATAATATTAAAATTTTAACTTATGATTTTAGATTATAAATTATTTCTTATACTTTAATATATAAATATTATTTTATCATCAATCAAATAATTTTTTTAATCATTTTATATTTATTTTAATAATTTAATACATAAAAATATTTTTTTTACAATTCAAATAAAATAAATTAGTTTAAAATCAATTTTTAACTAATATATCTAAACATAAAATTAATTATATTATAATTATTATAATAAAAAAATTATATAATAATTAATTATTAAAATAATTAAATTTTTACAGTTATTTTAAATATATACTTATTATTATTATTATTATTATTATTATATTATTATTACCAATCAATGCTTTCTATTTCCGACTAATATTAGAGATTAAAAGATGTTTGGTGTGGAGAAATTTAAGTTCAAATATTTAAAACGTCTAAATTTATTACTACATAATTAAGTAATTAAGTAAAATACTTCTATTTAAGTAAACTGCATAGGAGTATATAAATAGTTAATACTCTTTTAAATTCATAAATAACTTACAAAGTGCTTAGTTGGGATTTATCCCAACGCAAAACAGCATCTTTGCGCTTTACAATGCACTTTCAAAGGAAGCAAAACTTTATTGCTTCAATCAATACGGATTATTTGGTTTTGTTATAATCGATTATAATTGATTCATTTTCATATTTAGATACATTAGCTGTAAAGTAATTTTAAGTTAATATGATTCATTTAGATGATATAAAAAAGAATCACTTTTATACATTAAATTACTAAAATAAGTATAGAATGATTAAAAAATTTATTTGATTGAGGACAAAATGGTATTTACATATCAAAATATAAGGAATAATCTATAAGTTAAAATCATACAATCTTCAACATTATAAAAATCACTTTAAAAAGCTTTTTATTTTATATTGAATTTCAAAAGTTGAAACTAATTTTACAAACATGATTAAACATATTATTTTTTTCTCAAAAAAACTAATCAAAAGTTAAAACATTTCAAACGGATATTTGGGTGGGTTGACCATCTAAGACAAACGTATCTTTAAGGCTATTTTTAATATACACCTTCCAACATACACCTTGTAATTTAAATTATTAATTTATTCATAAAATAAATTAATAATTTAAATTAATTACAAAAAATTTGTTAAATAAATTTTTTTAGATTAGTTTTTAGTTTTTTTAGTGTTATATTTTTTTACATATTACAACTACTATTATTATCGATATTATTTATCAGATAAAAAGTTTTTTGTTATAATCGATTATAATTGATTCATTTTCATGATGCATTAGTATAAAGTGATTTTAAGTTAATCTGATTCATTTAGATGATATAAAAAATCACTTTTATACATTAAATTACTAAAATAAGTATAGAATGATTAAAAAATTTATTTGATTGAAAAAATTATTTACATATCAAAATGTAAAGAATAATCTATATTATAATTTTAATCTTCAACATTATAAAAATCAACTTTAAAAAGTTTTTATTTTACATTTTTCGTGTGAAAGTTGAAACTAATTTTACCAAACATTAAACATATTCAAAATAATTTTTTTCTCAAAAAAAACTAATCAAAAGTCATACCAAACATGCACTCAATCAAACGGATATTTGGGTGGGTTGACCATCTAAGACAAACGTATCTTTAAGGCTATTTTTAATATACACCTTCCAACATACACCTTGTAATTTAAATTATTAATTTATTCATAAAATAAATTAATAATTTAGATTAATTACAGAAAATTTGTTAAATAAATTTTTTAGATTATTTTTAGTTTTTTTAGTGTTATATTTTTTTACATATTACAACTACTATTATTATCGATTATTTACTTATCAACTACCACCACACCTCTAATTTTTTTAAATTATATAATTATATAAATATTATCGCTTAAAATTTATAAATTTTTTTAAAAAATATAATTATAATTTTAGGAAACTTCGACCACCTTCAATTTTTTTAAGTCAGTATAATCGTATAAATATTATCGCTAAAATTTATAAGATTTTTTAATAGAAATAGTTTTAGAAAAAAATTTCAAGTTATTTATGAAAAAAATATAAAGATATTGATATAATTTTAACTTATTATTTATAGAAATGTGTAATTTAAAAATATATAAACAGTATTTTTTGGCCTAAATAGTATCATTTTTTGGTATGAATAGTATTTTTTCAGAGTGAACAATGTTTTTTTCAGTGTAAATAGTATTTTTTTGGTATAAACAATATTTTTTCTGGTATAAACAGTATTTCTTTTGCATAAACAGTGTATCTAGTCTACCTCTAATGTGAACAGTACTTGATCTGAACAAAAAAAAAACCTACCAAAAAAAATTTACTATTACAAGTAAAAATCAAAAATATATAATACATCTAAATATGACATGGTGTATATTAGCAATCGCCTATCTTTAAATGTGTGTAAGTTATTAAACTCTTCCCATTTTTGGTGTAGTCAGAGTATTTAATTAATGGGTTATTGAATCATATAAAATAAAATATAAATATAAAATTTAATATAAATAAAAAATTAAATACATATTTTATTTAAATTTAAATTAATAGTAAATTTTTATTTTTATTTAGTTGTGACTTATTGCTTTCTTAATTCTAACTTGACTCAATGTTAAATATATATATATATATATATATATATATATATATATATATATATATATATAAAATAAAAAATACATAAAAATAGTATAAAAATCACTATAAAGATAATTCATTTCTAAACTACTTAAAATTTCCAAATTATCATATATAAATTAATTTATTAATTTTATGTAAAGTTTAATCTTAATTAGAAACATGATTAAATTCTTTACTAGTTTGGATTGTTTTAAACTTTGAATTGTTTTTCTTTTATTTTTGTATTTTTTTTCAGCTTAGGCCCTGTATTAACTGACTAAAAACCAAATCATGAATTTCAGCATTGGGCCTAGTTGCTGATTCCTAATGAGGAGCAAAAACTTGAACTTGAAAACTTGAGACACCACCGCCATTATAAGAATTAGAAGTCTTAAATCTGTAAGACAACAAAAAATTTTACCATCAATACTAGATTTTTACGTCCCAAACCTACTTAAATTTTTTATGATGATTTTTGTCTCTTAGACCTTCCGCGTTTGGAGAAGTATCAATTTTTTAACTCTCTAAAAGAGAGTCCTCTCAGAAGTAAAAAATGATGCATAATAGATTATGATTATTTGTGAATTTGATAATTTAAAATTTAATAAATAATTATGTTATTTAAAAATTATATATTTTCATATTTTTTAAAATTCTATCTATTTTAGGATTTCAATTTTAATGGAATTATATCCATATCCCAAATATTATCATTAATTAGTTATATTAAGATTAGTCTATTATTTATTTTAGGGTTTAGTACTATAAATATCCTCCAATTAGATTTTAAAAAATAATTGTTGATTATTATTGATTATTGAATTCAATTTGAATTATATTTCTACTTTAAAACTGAGTCTCTTGACATCGAGTGCCTTTAGAATCCCAAGAGTTCTTTGTTCTTTTGATCATTTAGTTCTACATAATTTTTGCTCTCTTTTAAGCCATTGTTTTCTTCTACCCTTTAATTTGTCGCCTAAGCTCATAGCAAGTGGAATGGAATGGCTTCATCTTCATCTTCAAGCCTAATATAATATGTTTTTGTGTTTTATTTGCAAAACGATCACTCACTCTCTCTTTCATCTCTCTTTGTTCCCTTCCTTGTGGTGATTCATATTTATAGCAATCAGATTAGCGCCTCTCTGATGATGACTCTGTCACTTTGCGATAATGAACTATGACTACCTTGAATCTTTCTTTTTTTCATTTTTAACATTGACTCGATCGGTTCCCAAAATCCATCTTGGTAGCTAGTTTTACATCAAAACCAGTCGAGCCATCGGGTTAATGACGAGTTTGTTGCATGTTCGATTGAGTACTCGACTCAGACTAGTTGGGAGGCTGGTTCACCAGTCTGACTGACCGATTCAAGCCGAGTTTCACAACTATATATGGATAGTATCATGTTTGATTTTTTCTTTTCTTTTTAGGTCATAAATAGTTGTTCTGGGAAATCCATAAGATTTCAACGAGTGAAAGTGAGATTTGACCTCAAGTTATCACATTTATTACAAAAGACTATCAACTGGGATAGCTGACACTTTCATAATATGACGTTTGATATATATATATAGAGAGAGTGTGAACACCCAATTTTGACCGGACTAAAAGAAAAAATAATAAAAAGAAACAAAAAAGAGAAAAATCAAAAAAATCAAAAAAAAAAATTTGTTATCCTTTTTTTAACCCATCTTTTTTAACCCAAATACATAAGCCCAAAATATAATAGAAAATGAAAAATAAAAAAGTAAAAAAAATGAAAAAAAGAAAAAGAATAAAAAAGAATTAAAAAAAAATATTTGTTTTCGTTGGGATAAAAATCATTTTTTCTTTAATATGTCCATCATATATATATGTGTAGGGGACAAGCACTTTTGCCTTCCATTCTCTTATTTCACAAATTCAATTTTTGCTCCCCATTTAGTTTCCCACTTGCACTACCAAAGATTCATTCCCTCACTAATTGCACCTACTCCTTATACAAATTTTACCCACTCCATTATCACCTTTAGGTGCTATGCAACATAATAAGAGAGGACCAACTTCAAGACACCGAAATCCATCTCTCCATCGAGCTCATCTTGAACTTTCAACCCCATCATCCTTCATCTCATCCTCACCTTCCATCACCCCACTCATCCTCTCTTCACCGCAAGCTCCCGTAACCATCCAAACCAGTCCACCACATCAACTCCATTTCCCCATCCAACCTTCACCATGTAACAAAGAACTACCCTTCACCAAGCTCTCACCATCCAACGTGACCACCATACGATAAAACCTCCCATCACCCACAACCACCTAAACTCCATCTTCATCTTCTCCAACCAAATAAAACCACCAACCTCCCTCTTCATCAACCATTTTCCACTATAGCCACCTAAAAACCCGTGAATCACTTGTCATTGCCTTAACCGGAAAACCACATCACAACTCGTCCGTCGGTCATAATCCTTTAAACCACATCCTTCCTCCTCTCGGGACCGTCGAATCTCTTCCATCTCTCACTACATCACCTACTTCCATCACATCCGGCCGTCGAATACCATATCCCTAAACCGAATGCCGTCGAACTCAAAACCCCAAATCTCTCTCATCCGACCGTCGGACCCCAAAAAAAACCCTGATTCGAACCACATCGTAACCACCGAGAACTCACCTTCAATATCCACATCCAACAGATTGTTTTAAGAAAGACCGTCGGATTTGCCAGTGGCCATCGATTCCAACCGACCGTCGAATCCCGATCCTCCAATCTTCACCCACAACGCAACACCATTTTTTGGTCCAAACCATAATCCACCATACAATCATCACCATAACCCCCTCTCTTTGCACCTTCGCCGCCATTTCCTTCAAGCCATTAACTACTTGTCCTTGCACCACCACGTGAAGCCGGGCCCCTCTTCAACCGATTCCGTCGATATTTCATAAACCAAATCCATCATTTTCGACCGTAAAAGGTCGATCCTTCCCTTCAACCGGAACATGACCGTCGGACCGTAACCCTTCAGACCAAACCTATCCCCTCATTCGACCAACTTCACAAAGCCCACCTTCACCTTTTGTTATGCCTTTCAATTCCGTCCAAAACCATCCCACAAACCATACACATACCTCTCAAACCTCCAACACCATCAACCAAACTCCATCCCCTCATTCGACCGTCGAATCCATCGGCCTTTCAACCGACCGTCGAACCACATCGGCTACTTAGCAAGCCATCCAAACCTTCACACCATCAACCAAACTCCGTCCACTTAGACCGCACCCCAAAAAAGACCATCTACATTCTCCAACTCGACCGTGTGAACCTCGTACTAGGTTGCCCTTCACCGATTTTTTAAAACTCCTCACCGACAACCCATCCAAACTCCCCTCAACCGATCCAAGATCCTTTTTAACCGATTTCGAATTCCAAATCCTTTCCAACCGACCGTCGAATTCCAAATCCTTTCCAACCGATCGTCGAATTCCCGATCTTTATGAATTTTTATAATGACGGTCGGTCGTCCTATCCTTACCTCCATTCGAATTGTCGGATCAAAGAAGCCATACCCTCCCCTTGCTAAAATTGAATAGTCTCAGTTGCGTAAAAAGGTCCTTACATTTGCATCTTTAATTTTATATCTCCCGCTTTTGGATTATCTCTTTCTTGGTTTTCTTTTTTACGTTTCCTTGTTTTTTTTTATTTCATTTATTATCATTTGTTGGGCTAGATTTTTGGGAGTTAAAAAATGATAAATAAAGAAATAGCTAAAAGTTTTTAAAAAGGAATAAAATGGGTTACATTGAGTATGCGACAATTGCTAACCCTTATATTTTGTAAATATCGAGTTATTTTGATGATTTACATTTTTTTTTAAGTTAAATTGCTAATTGATAATCTTAAATAAAAATTTAATAAATAAACTTATAATTAATGGGTGACGTCTCAGCGTGACGCCAAGCTTCACCTATTCAAATTGATTAATGCGAGTCGCGACGACTTGTTAATTCAAATTTTTAATTAATTAAAATCAACCAACCCACAAATATTTTTTTTAGAAACTACGTAACTTTGAGTTCCCTTCCCATTGCACCATTATACGTGAGTAGAATTTCATTTCTGTCAAAGCCAAATTTAAATTTTCACAATTTTGTGGTTTCGCTTTTTAATTACAATGTTTGTAAAAAAGGGTAAAATAAATATTTTCAAGATTGTTAATAATTTGCACAATTAATCCCAGTGTACCATCTTAGGGCCAGTGCGTTAGAAAATTTTTTATGGGATTAAGTTTCCATTCCCCAAGCATAACCAACTCCCGAATCTAATCTGGTTAAAACCATTTCCAAATAAAAGGTTTTCCAATTTTTCCCAATTTAAATAAAATTGAACTTGTTGACTCCATTTTCTCAATTTCATATTTTAAATCATTTTAAAATATTTTTTTCCCCCGTTATAAATCTTGTGTCGCGACAGAGAGAGAGAGTATAGTGAGATGAATATTTATTATAAGAGATGAGATAAATAAATATTGATCATTATATTTTACATGAATAGTTAATATTATAACATAAATATATGTGACTTTTTTAAATAGTTACATAATCTTTAAATAACTTTTAATCTTGACCATCTATATATAATTATATAGTCAAAATTTATTTATCTTATAATAATTTTTTTTTTTCACTTAATATGTCCCCTATATATATATGTGTAGGGGGTAACTTTGATTATATTTCACAAATTCAATTAATCTCCTTCTTAATGTACCAAAAATTCATCTCCTTCTTAATTCATTTTCCTTATACAAATTTTAATCATTAAAAATTTAGGTGCAATGCAACATGAAAAAAAAAAACCTTAATCACCGCTAATCCAGTTACCCACTTATCATCTAAAAATGTCGCTATATATCCCAAGATCACGCCAATTGTTCGTGGTATGTATACCACCAGTCCACCACATCTATTAGTCGTTTTACATTAGATGTGACTAATTAGTGTTTTTTAAAAAATTAATTAGATGTATAAATACAATAAAAAATTAATAATCACATATACTAATTCTTTAGTTTAATTAAATTATGATTGTAAGTAATTTCTCAGTATTATGTGTAATTAATATGTTTAAAAGTTTCATACATTTAAGTGTTCCATTGTCATTGTCTTAACTCTTACGGTGTTGTGGGACATTTTGCTGGCACTTGTCACTGGCTCGATTAAATAAAAGTACTAATGCGTGTTTTTGTTTTTTTGTTTTTTGGGGACTGTGCGTAATACAAGTCTGCTTAGCATTTTTATATATGGGCCAGAAAGCAAAGCTCAAGCCGAATGCAACGGGTAAAGCCCAGTGGCTGATAATCTAGGTGACTAGTTCTCAATTTTTAAAAAAAAAATCCTGAACTCTAAACCACATCGTAAATAGATAATAGAAGTTACAAGATTGTTATCAAGACAGAAAGGGCATTTGGTCCAGTGGAATGATTCTCCTTTTGGGTGCAAAAGGTCCCGAGTTTGATTCTCGGAATGACCCATTTTTTGGTTATGCTCTTTGATACTATGGAAATGTAAAAAACTCCCTTCTTGCTCACGCCCCCATTATTTTGTTACAGTCTTGTTATTTATCTAATTTTTTTTAATTTATTCATAAACTTATTTTATATTTCACAGAAATACTATAGTTATATACAGTTTAATTTGACATATGTCTTACATGAATATATGGTAAACATGGCCGTTGTTACTATACACCCCATTAAGTTGAGGTGTATGATACACCATTGATCATGACTTGCAACAGTAGGGTTTTTTTTTTTGAGCAGGTTCCCCTTTTTTTTTCTGAAAATCATGTGCACTGTTCACATCGAAAAATACTGTTCACGCTGGAAAAATCACTGTTCACGTCGAAAAAATCTCTGTTCACGCCGAAAAAATCACTGTTCATGTCAAAAAAAAAATTGTTCATACCGGAAAGACACTGTTCATACCGAAAAAGAATACTGTTTATATATTTTAAAATTACACAACTCTGTAAATAATATCAGTTAAAATTATATCAATCATCTTTTATATTTTTTCATAAATAATCACTGTATACTAAATTTTTTCTAAAATTATTACTTGTTGAAAAAATTTATAAATTTTAACTAATGATATTTATACGATTATACAATTTAAAAAAATTAGAAGTAATCGAGTTTTTTAAAATCATAACTCGTATTTTTTAAAAAATTTATAAATTTTAACGATAATATTTATACTGTATACAATTTAAAAAAAATTACAGGTGACAAGTGGTAGAACTCGAAAAGCAACGTAACTAATGATAATGATGGTGATAGTATACAAAAAAATATAATACTAAAAAAATTGAAAAAAATTAAAAAAAAAAAAATCCATACTAAGAAGTTTCTTGGAATTAATCAAGTTCCATTGATTTATTTTATGAATAAATCAATGGCTTGTGTTATAAGGTGTATGATACACCCTCCTTTGAAGGGTGTATCTTAGAAACGGCCTGATAAACATATATCTACTATATTTGAGTTAGACAAAAAATGTTTTCCATTTTGTTATGCTCTTTCAATTCTTTATTAAGAGGCCAACAGTAACGATGATTAAGATATGCAATTTGTACAGTGCCCCATTCAATGGCTTTCTACATTTAGAAGCTGTTGTCAGCTAGGAAAGTTGCAGTCAAGTTAGACAGCACCAAAAAAGTAATAGATTTTTTAATGTGTGGATTAGTATAATTATCAATTTTTTAAAATTTAGATTAATTAAATGTCAAATATTTTTAAGCATTTATTTGTTTAGGTTATTTGTAATCAATTTTATTATTGAGCTCTTATAAGCATTTAAACTCATGTGGATAATGTTGTTTTGAGTTTATGGCCTTTGTGTATGAATTTTTTATAATGAGTAGATTAAACTATATTGTAAACACAATAAGAGACTCTCATTTTTATCCTATATGTATTGTAATTGCCCCATTGAAATCACAATAATTTTTTTTGCATATACACATAAAATTGAATAGTCTCAGAACTTGCCTTTTGAAAAATTTTTGCGTAAAATTGGACATGTTATAATTTTTATACTCACACATGTGATATTCTTTGAGTGCTCAAATAATTTTTTTGAGTTGTTTCATGCTATATTGAAATTACTGTACTCATTAGATTGTTATACAATTTAAATTGGTGAGAGTTTGTTTAAATAATTACCAAAATATTTTTTTTGGGATTTTTTTAGGTTCATAATATTGTATATATGTTGAAATTGCAGCGCTTTTATAAACTATTGTGCAAATTAAAATTTGGGAGTTCATTTGGTATATTTAGAGTTGTTTTGAATAATTTTGCTCTTACCTACTACTAAACCGTGAATAAATAATTAAATAAATAAACGAGTAGCTCCTCATGTCCTAAGCGCATGATGAGGTTAGATGTCTCATCAAAATCACGGAATAAAATTTTGTAATTAATTCTCACATAGCTATGAATATTTTGGTATTGAATATTATCTTTTATGATGCTTCGTAATTATTGAGATTATTTCCATTACAAATAATAGACAAGTGAGAATTATAATTAAAACGATAATTTTATATTTTTTATTTTGTATGATAAGGAGCATTGATATCGATAAATATATTATTTTGATGCTAAGAAATTCATGTCGATTGTATGCTCTTTATTGCTATTGAGAAAATTTTTTTATGGAAGACTTATTTAAATAAGCTTGAGCATATTAAAATTTATTTATTTATACATATTTTGCTCCTCTTTAATTGTTAAAACCAATTTTATTAGTTGAACTTGTTGAATTTCGTAAATTGTGCAATCTAATATTGAGAGTTATTCTTAAAATATTTTTTTCGTTATAAGAGCATGATAATGTATCATGTGCTTGCATATACTTGCTTTAGTATTGGACGTTTGTGAATTGACAATATTAAAGTGTTTTGATATATATTATCAAGAATTAAAGTACAATTGTATGTGATTAATTTTATTGCATATTGTGCCATTGTAAATTTAAATAAATTATTTTCAATGTGGCCATTATGAGAATATTATTTAAAATAATTTTAATTATTGAGAAATATTTAAGGTATTAACAAGTTTATATTAAGTCATTATTGTGGTTAAGTTTTATATATCTTGTAAGTTTATTTTGTGAGTCATTTGTGAAAGTTATATAAAGTTTTAATAATTTGAATCTTATTAAATTAGCATCTACTTTTGTTGGCTCTACACACAAAGATGAGCAACACATTATCTGAGGTTAGTTATAAAACTTATATGGTTATTGACATATTGTATAATTGCATAAGTGAAAAAATTTGTTCTGAAGGTTTTCTTCTTCCTTTTCATGCCTATTTTTGAATATGCAATTATGTATGAGAGTGTAAAAATTATCTGATTGAAGTGGCATGAAAAATTTGAAATTTTATGAGCAATTTTGTCATTGATTATTGTAATTTCTTATGGTCACATGCTCACTTATTGTAAGACTAGTATTGTGTTTTGTAAATCTTGTAAGATCTTATCTCTGAAAGTTCCATCTAAAATATTTATAATTGTTTTGAATATTTTGTATAGTTGTGAACTCGCTTTCGCAAGACCAATTATGATAAAGTGTTATATTGTTAATAATGTTGTTGTGTTTTCATTGAAAATTATATTAATAATATACTTACTCTATCGGTTTGTCTTTATTAATAAGATTTTTGATGTTTTGTTGAATGCATTAAATAATTGTACCCTTAGAGTTTTAAGTATCCCCTCGATACTAGTTTTAAGTGCATGATATTTAATGGTTTGTGAGAGTTTGTTTGTTCATTGTAATCTGGGACCCTTAGGCGGGATTATAATGACATAGCAGTTCAAACTGTTGTGACATATATATAATGTTACTCATTATCAAGTGTTTTATCCAAATGAATTAAGCAACCTTGAATATTTATATTGTTTTGTGAAACTTGACGAATGAGATAATTAAGCATTCTGTAACAATCTAATTTTGTTAATTGAACATGTAATTTTGTCAAATAAAAAAATTAATAATGTTGAATAGATTGCAATTAATGTTGGGTTGTATAAGTAATGGACATACCCTTCGGTGTGACATTATTTAACATAATCACTTTTTTTTTACGCAAAAGAATGATATGCAGAGGCATCACAATGGAGAGAGAAATCCCAATTAGGTTGGCACCTCAAACTCCACCAATCATCTGTAACATATCAAAAATTTATTGAAGAATAAAAAAATAAAATAAAACAAGATCATGGGGGGGGCAAGGACCAAACCCATGAGAGCAAAAAGAGTACTATCTGAACCTATAATTAGGAAGACCAAATCTATCATGGAAGAAGTCTAACCTAATAAAACTAGGAACTAGGTCCCACCAAGAATAACATTTGGAAACTACCCCAAAGGAAGCTAATTTATCCGCAGGTGATTTGCATTACCTTCTCTAAAAATATGAGAGACCTTAAAATACATATATGATGTTATCTCAGAGGCGTTTTTTCCACTTGTTCTTAAGTTTCCAGGAACAATTTCTGGAGAATAGAAGGCTTGAACCACCAGAGAAGAATCACACTCTAACCACAGCTTGAGCCAACCATTTTTATGAGCCAATTCAATTGCACTCATAGCTGCTAATAACTCAGCATTAAAAGAGTCTGTGTTGCCATAAAAATTAGCAAAACAACCAAGAATAGCTCCACTTTTATCCCTAAAGATGGCACCCCCTCCTGCAGGACCAGGCTGTCCCTTTGCAGCACCATTAGAGTTCACCTTAATCCAACCACAAGGGGGAGGAGACCAATTAACCTGAACCACAACTGGGGCCCTACAAGGATGACCTGTAACACCAGAGGATTTCAGAATAGCCAACTCTTCGATGGAAGAAGACATTTGCTTCGTAGATAGATTCCCTGAAAAAGAGATTGAAGCAGATATAATAGAGATGGCATGTTGGAAAGAGGCCTTCTTATTGTCAAACCTTACTTTGTTTCTGCAGAACCAGATCACCCAAAGGATATTAATGATTGCAGCGACTATAACATCTTTGAGCTGCATACTCCAGCTTTTGTTGCAAGTAGAGAATATGGAGTTGAAAGATGAACAATCAATGTTTGACTTAATTAAATGTCCTAGCCAAGACCAGAATTTTTGAGCATAATCACAGTGGAGGAAAAGATAGTCAGATGTTTCCACTGCACTATAACACGGACTTGAAAGAACCTGATATAAGAATGCAATTTGAACCTTGCATTGCAGGTTGTCATCTGTTGGCATCCGATTGTGTAGGAGTCTCCAAGCAATAAAAGATTTTGATGGAGGAATTGTTGAATTCCATATCAATTTACCCCAAGGAGAATTAGATTGGGGGGGCTTTAAATAAAGGTAAGCTTCCTTAAAAGATAAGATTCCCGAATTTGAGGAGAGCCACGCTAATTGATCCTTAGCATGGAATTTTGGAATTGCTACTTTAGCAATGATATCAACCACTTCAGGGAAAATTGAGATTAGGCTTGCTGGGATTTTCCAATCCATATTTTGAATGAAGTCTGCCACTGTGCCTTTTAAAAACTTATGTATTCGAGCAGGGATGTGGAGCATATCCACCTTCTTCTTCAACTAACCATTTGTCTAGCCAAAAGTTTATGGTTTTACCATCACCTAAGTGCCAAACAGAACTTGTTAAAATTGTATGCAAGTTTATCTTTATACCTGGCCATATAGTAGATTTTATATACTTTACCACAGGTTTATTAGCATGAGTGAACCTGGATCTCAAAAAGACAGCCCATTCCTTGTTAGAAGCCATCATCTCCCAAGATAGTTTCAAAATAGCTGTTGCATTAAGGTCTCTAAGGGATTTGATTCCTAATCCACCATCCATCAAAGGGGAACAAGTTCTATACCAAGCAACAGTAACTAATTTCCTGGTGTTAATGATTCCAGACCAGATAAAGTTCTTAATACATTTATCAAGATACTTTATGAGATTGATTGGCCACACATAGACATAGAAACTATAAATAAGCATACTTTGAATGACAGACTTCACTAATTCAACCCTGCCCATAATGGACAGCAAAGAGCCCTTCCAATAGGCTAATTTGGAGATGATTCGATCAGCAATGGGTTGAAGATGAGCCTTTCTAGGCTTGCCCTTAAATAGAGGAGCATCAAGATAATTGAAGGGGAAAGATCCTGCTGAAAAGCCTAACAGATTTGCAATCATAGCTGATTTACCAGGAGCCAAGTTTCTTGAGAAAAAATTGCATTTGTTGAGGCTTAGGAATTAACCAGAGGCTTGACTATAGTCCTTGAATAAATTCATCAAAGATTCCAAGTTTCTTTTGGTCCCTTTGCAAAAAATCAAAACATCATCAGCATACAAGACATGACTTGGAGTTGAGAGGTTCTTTGGGCCTGTGATTGTTTGCAGCGAACCAGTCTCTACCAAAAGGGTGATTCCTCTACTGAGGACATCCTCAGCAATGCAAAATAGCAAAGGGGACAAGGGGTCACCTTGTCTAACCCCTCTTTTGCAAGGAAAGAAGCCAACTGGTTTCCCATTTATTATAAAAGAGAGCTTGGCTGAGATAAGGATAGTGTTTATCCAGTTGCAGAACTTGCTATTAAATCCAAAAGCTTCTAAGACTTTGAGAAGAAAGTTCCAATCCAAGGTATCGAAGGCTTTTTTGATATCCAGTTTCAAAGTTAGATTCCCTCCATATGATTTGTAATCCAATAAATTGATGGCTTCTGAAGCAATACATATACATTCATGAATGTGCCTCTCCCTAATAAATCCTCTCTGTTGCTGAGATATTAGTCTAGGGGCAATTGATGCAAGTCTGTCAGCCAGAACCTTTGTAATAATCTTAAATTGGAAGTTTGCTAAAGCTATTGGCTTGAAATCTTTGATTTTGTCAGCTGCAGAAGTAATTCATGTTTGGCAGCATCCAACCATTAACAAAGAATTGAGACACAGATTTACAAACATCAGGACCAATGATATCCCAATAAGTCTGATAGAAACACCCTCCAAAGCCATCCGAACCAGGAGCACCATCACCATTCATAGAATTTATTTAACATAATCACTTATGTGATAGAGAAAAAAAGTTTAAATTTTTATTTTGAAAATCTTGAAAAATATTGCTTGTGCATAAACTATGAAAATATCGGTGCAACTATTTTACTCTATTAAGTGGGAGAGCCTTGTTTATTGTAATTCGGGACTCTTAGGCGAAATTGCAGTGATGCAAGGGTTCTAGATTTCTAGTTTAATTAATTGCCCAGCTAATTGAATTTGGAAAAACTAATATAATTATGGTTGCTTAAGTATAATAAATGTTTTAATGCATGATTTTTTCTATCTTTTGTATTTATCATCGCTTTGTTGTTGCTTGTTGGAACCTATTGAGAATATTGTTGAGTCTCCTAAAATATGTTGTAATATAGTGAACTCTTTATAGTTGTCATGTTGTATTGATATGTTTTAGTCTTAATAAGACATGTTAAAAGCATAATTAGCTTGTAAAGGTCTAAAAATAATTTTTTTATTTTGTACCATTGTTTGTGCTGTATTAAATCATTATCCTGTTGAACTTATTTTGTTATAAGTATTGTCGTAGTAATTTGAGAAATATTATTTTGTTGATATGATAGTGATAATTATTTTCGCTTAGTATCTTGAAATGATAATTTTGAAGATTTCCTTTTATATTATTCAAATGTCAAAATCTTCAAATGAATTTTTTATTTTTGCTAATTTTCTTAAGAAAAATATTGGGATTAAAATTATTCAAGTATTGTTGTGAAGAAAACATTCTTCCAATTATGGTTTAATCATTTTGTGAGGATTTATTTATTTATTTATTTTTAGCCCAAATTATTGTGTTGATTAGTTCAACTTTAAAATAAATAAAAAAATTTCTTTTATCGATGATACAAAATTTATGATGACTACATTGAGTTAAACCTATTATACTTTTGGCATTCACTTTGTGAATTTTATTTTCTTTTAAACTGAAGTAAAAGAATATGTATATTTAATTCTTATGTATTTATATTTTGATTTTGTAAATTATCTGACAATTAGTATGAATTGAAACTCTTCGTTTCTTATAAGAAGAAATCGATTTTGTAACTGTTGTTCTTTTAAAATACTTGTTGTAAAATTTTTGAAGCCTATTATGCACGAAACCTAATATTAAAGGTAATTAAATGCCTAGGTGCAAGTTAAATTGATTTGAAACGAGTTGTCAGGTATTATTATTTAACATTGATTTTGATGTTATTTACATCAATGGACATTGCCATAAGTAAGTGAAAGCAAATTTGCTATTAATGCGCTTTGTACTAGTTGTATATTGATGACCAATATTGCTATTATTGTTAAATGAGAGACAATATTCTATATTGAATTATTTTTATCACGTGAAAAATCTTGGTGATGTCATTTTGTGTCTAAGGCATAAAGACCTTTTAAATCATAATATCTTGACGGATTGTCTCACAAGGCACATGTTGTTATAAAATTTGAAATGTGTTTGTGTTCTTATTGCACATTAATGTTTACTATAGTGAGAGTTGAGGATTGTCTTTTGGTTATGTCCTCAATAGTGGTTAAGTATAGGTCTCATGTTCTTCCGCTGCTAGTAATCTAATGTTGTACTTAAGTGTGCATGTGTTTATTTATTTTTATTTTTATTTTGTCATTGTGACACTTGAGTTTTGAGTGAGTTGTTGAAAACTTGCAAATGATCCCATAATATGTGTAAGACATTTGAGATTTTAAACTCACTCGTATATTGCCAAGTGTTTTAAGTGGTCATTATGATTTTGTGAAGTATAGATTTCCTTATTTGTGAAAATTCTTTTGTGGTTTAGTGTTTGCGATGACAAAGAGAAGTTGATTTGTTGTAAAGTGTTATATGGACACTTGTAATCTCCTCAATTATGAATGCAGAGTTTGTAGTTGATAATGAAGTAATTTTTTGAGACTCTGTGGTTAATAAATTTTGTATAAATTAGCTTAATATTGTTTCTACTGTTATGATCACATTTTGGATAACTCTGTAATATTGTGTTTCTCTCTATTTTGGTATTTGTGTCGTTGAAGAGAGATAGTGAGTTTCAGACTCACATTGAGTACTTTATCACAGAGTTGATAGTCTCACTAATAATAATGTTACCATTAGAGTGTTTTGAAACTTTTTAAACTCTAATGAGATTGTTATTATTGTTTTGTTTTGATATGTTAGATTAGTGGGATAATGTACATTATAATTATAATTATTGTATTGTCTCGAGACTCATTGAAATCATTGTTACCATATGTTATTGTTGTGCACGCTTTTGTGATAATATGGCGTATTGTTAAAGACTTTAGTACTCAGACTCATTTTGTTATACTGAGATATTTTCTTTGAGATATTTTGTTGAATCTCAGTACGCATCCTTGGTAGATGCCGAGGTCATTTTGTAGGGAATTGCACATTGATTACACTTTTGACATGCAATTTTGTTGTGTTCTTTTGACCCACATACCACATTTTGTTAGGTTACTGGATTATAAGTATCTTGCATGTATGATATCAGTGCTCCTATCGAGTATGATTTTCTGTATTGTTGAGATGCTTGTAATTCTATTTTGGATCGATGGTTGGAAGTGCTTACTCATAGTTGACATTCTTGTAGTCACGTTAATCTGAAGAGTTATTTTGTTTAAAACTAAGTGTCTAAGCTGTCCAAGTAGGAGATTGATAGATTTTTTTATATGTGTGGATTAGCATAGTTACCAAATTTCTAAAATCCATATTAATTGAATGTCAAATGTTGTTGAGTATCTATTGGTTTAACTCACTTGTAATCAAATTTGTTATTAGGCTCTTATAAACATTTAAACTCATGTGAATAATGTTGTGTTGGGTTTGTGAGCCTTGTATATAAGTTTTTTATGATGGGTAGGTTAACCCATATTATAAACACAAGGAGAGACCCCTATTCTTATCTTATATGTATTATGATTGCCCCATTGAGGCCACAAATTTTTTTTACACATATAGGGAATGAGAATAGTTTCTCTCCTCTATACACACGCACCATTCACGATTTCCCTTTAAAGATTGGACATGACTACACTCAGATTTGTCCTTTCCAAGTGATTCTATAACTCGATCTATTGTATATTATATTTTATACATGTCATAATTTAGGGTTAAATAGATTTAAGAATTTTAACATTAAACAAAATTCCTTCAAAAAGTTAAACGGGATTTGAAGTCTAATACACAATGTATGTTTAATATCTTAAAACATTCTGTTAATGGTTAGTAACTTATTGCTTAACATCAGAATACCTTTTTCATCAAGCATAACACAGTCTCTCTTTCAATCTAATCCAGACCAAAACCACCAAAAATTTAAATAGTCACATACATTACAAGTTTACAGTAAAACACGTTACTGTATATAGCATCAATACATTGATCTTGCTTTGCAATATAGATCCCACTAAGACATATTCGCCCAATGCTGCAACTTGCAAGATCCAGGAAAAGTCATTACTCATTACCCTTACAAGAAGAATGCAAACGAACGATGAATTTGCACACCAACTGAAGGAGGTGATTCTAGTCTTTCATGTCTCTTGTTCTTTGTTGTTGAAAAAGAAAATTAGTGTTTGGAATGAAATGAGTCTAAACAGGGCTTAAATCAACAGA
Source organism: Ormosia semicastrata (assembly GCA_029884595.1). Lineage (NCBI taxonomy): Eukaryota > Viridiplantae > Streptophyta > Magnoliopsida > Fabales > Fabaceae > Ormosia > Ormosia semicastrata. The sequence continues at coordinate 4,658,404 of JAQQTO010000046.1, read as the reverse complement.
TATAGTTAGTATCAAATAGATCAATCATAAAGGCCACCTGAAAATAACTTCACACATTTACATTCGAAGTTTACAATTCCATAGTATCGTGTACATGAATATATCCCATACAAATAAGGCAAAAGCTGCTACACAAGATCATAAGGCTTATGGCTTAAATAAGAGTAACGTTTTCCCCTTGAAGGAACCCAGATATATGTCAACACAAACAAGTACAATTAAACTTACACATTGAGATTGCTCAATCAGCATGGACTTGGTGAAACCCAAATTGGCAGTGGCCAACCTAACCGAGAATATGAATTTCGGGGATAACAGGGCAACGGCTCAATGCTCTGATCCCATAATTTGAAGATGCCTAAATCATGTTTCCCACAGGCATCAGCATAGTTAGACTCTGAATAATCATCAGTATAATAGATGCAGTCTCCCAAACATCCAACAAAATCAGAAGCTGATAAAGAAAGCGAAGAATTTCCCCCTATAAACAACACGCGGTCGCCCAGAGTTTCAATTTTCTGCCATTTCAGCTCACTCAAATTCATCTTAAAAATGTCGAACCCCACTGTCCTGTACACCAAATTCGAATCACCTCCTGCATCGTCAAACTCCTGTTCCAAAATCCGAGTGACCAATAACATTTCCTCCCCCGAAAACACCGTATAGTAAGTATCACCAGAAAACTCCATTGGTGCTGTCTGAATAATCGAGACCCGAGGGGGAAAAGAACTCTCAACATCACACACTGCAATCGTTCCTCCCTTGCTCACCGCATAAAATAACCCATTGTGATGTACAGCATCTTCCCAACAGTATAGTTCTTCACTTATTACGAAAGCCCAAGAATCATCACCCTTTTTGCAAAAGGCCAAATTGTGTTGACCAACAATAGCGAATGCAGCGAAATTATTGCTAAGCGATGGGCTCGACGACAAGACAACCTTTCTGATGAAAGAGTTGCACATTTGCCTCAAATTGAAAGCATCGAGGGCACCATGAGGGTTTCTAACCAGGTATTCTCGACCGATATTAGAATAATTGAAACTGACGACGTTCGGAAAAGTGTAAAGCGGGGGAAGACGAAGCGTGACGCGCGTTATAGGGTTTAGAAGACAAATGTCGGGGGTTTCGTCGAGAATGACGAGCCAGCCGTGAGAGGAACCGCAGTTTCGGGTGAGATGAGAAGGTTCTGGAAGATTGAGGAGATGGGTTTTGTGATTAGAGAGGTGGAAGAAGGCGCGTGGGGAGAGCATGAGGCATGGGAGTTGGGGTGGGAGATGGAGAGGGGTTTTGGGGAGGGAGGATCGCCAGCTGCGACATACGGCTCGGAATCGGAGGTAATCAGCGTAAATGGTCAAGTTTTTCGAGATTGATTCTAGGATTTCTGGTAGTAGTTTAGCCCACTCTATGCTCATTCTTTCCTTTCCTCGTCCAAACTCCGAACTGCAAGTCTTTGCCTTTTTTTCTTTTGGGGGGGTACAAGATGATGAAAGTCTTTGCCATTTGTTTCTGATATATATATAAACGTTCGCGTAAAATTAAAATGTACGGCTATTATCACTTTTAATTATTTATTTATAATTTAATTACTTCAAATTTTAATTACTAATAATATTTAAATTAGTTTTTTTATGAACGAAAATTTAAGATTAAGGATGCAAGGTAAACTTTCAAATTTAACTAACACTTATAAAAGTATTTATAGATAATCCTTTATTAATAATGAATCTTGATAAAAATTAAACTCGACCAATTTAATTAATGCGATTTATCTTTATTAATTGTGGTAATTATTATTGACATTTAAATTAGTTTGATGAACATGTATCTCAAAAAGTATATATTTTATTGTGAGTCTTTTAGATGAATAATAAAAATAAATATGAATTTAAGAATATCAAAATTTATTTAAATTAATTATATTCTATTTATTTATTCACATTTAATAATGTATAATTTAAAAATATGTAATTAAAATACAATTATGTATTTATTATTTACTCATTGTATAGATCGAATTTAACCCAAAACACAATTATGTATTACTTTTTATAAATAAAAAATAAGTTGGTATTTTCTTAATTAAACCTCTTTATTATTTGAATAAGAAATTTAAAACTAAATCAACCTACAAGTTAATGTACCATTATTACAAAAATGACTTCCTAGTATTTAATCTTTCATAACCCTATCTTAACTTTTCCATGATTTTTGGTCTTTAATCAAGACACATTATGAGGTTAATTTTAAGAGTCGTGATTAGGTAAAAATATTTCTCAATATAATGATTCTAAAATTTAAACTTTTAACATTGCAAAGATAATATAATATTTTTCTAAATGAATTACAAATCCCATGTTTTCATTTGTTGTTAAAAAGTTCACACAACTCCAAAGAAAAAAATCCACACAATTTTTAGGTTTTCATTAAACCAAAAAACGAAAAAATGTCATACCATTAAATCTTCTGGATTATTGCATTTTAAGAATTCTTTAGACATATAGTCATAATAAGAAACCAAGTAAATACTATACAGTAAATCTAACAACCATGTTCGAATCTAGCTAATTTTTTAAAAGATTTTGACTTTTTCCTCTAGCTGTATACCAGTATTCAATCACTTAAAAAGTCCAAAGGATTCTTTTGATTCATCCTTGTAATTATAACGGCAAAAATTCATATTTTATATACATTTTTAAAATAAAAAGGCCTGAACTTTCATGGGCTCGAAAATTGTAGCCCAAAAAGGCATGGGCTTGTTTGCGTGTTACAAGACACCGTTGAAGTTATAGTAAGAATCGCCCCAATGTCAAGAGAGCCCGTTACCCCGCTAGTGGCGTAGCAACTCTTCTGAAAACCCAAAGTACAAAATTTAGTTCCAATCATTTTCCTTTAATTTTTCTCTTTAATTTTTAATCACTTTTTATATGTCCATTAATTTAATTAAGTGGAGTTGAAAATAATAAATAGAAGATGATTAAAAGGATTAAACAAAAGAATTAAAGAAAAATAGTTGAAGCTAAGTTCAGTTCAAATAAAAAGCAAGAGTAGTGAAATTGCGTGGACACTGAAACTTCCTGATCTCTCCTTTTTGCCATCAATTGTGTGATTCCTATTAAAGGCAGTGGCCTGACGGTGCAGATTTTACTGCTATTAATAAGCCCAACGCCATTTCGCGAACTCACCCTGGTACCGTGGTACGTGACGTGATGAGGCGGAACGTGATCAAATAATCATTTTCTAACTAAAGTATAAGTTAAAAAGTTAATTTTTGAAATGGTGAAAAATAAATAATAAAATATAATATGTCAATTTTATCAAATATAATTTAAACTTAAATAATTTTTTTATTTTTTAGTAATAAGTCATGTTTATGAGACACGATTTATTCAATAATATTTTTTATTATATTTAGATAAATCATGAATGGAACATAATTTATACTTAAATTATTTTTATTTTATTTTTTAATAATAAGTCATGCCTCATAAATACGACTTACTCAATGATAATTTTTTTATTATATTTACGTAAGTTGTGAATAAAACATGACTTACACTTAAATAATTTTTTTTAATAATAAATCATGTTTTTCATCCATAACTTATCTTATAAATTGTTTTAATTAAATTTTGGATAAATCATGAATGAGAACCAGATTTACTTTTTTTTTAAACAAGTTATTTCATACTTTTATTAAGGTTTATAATTTAATAATAAGACGTGACTTATTTATAAATTTTTTAAAGCTAATTGATTAACTTAAAAGGAAAATAATTTAAAGGAAAAATAATCACTTACGTTATCTCTTATAGCTGAAATTACATTGTTTGGATCATATAATGTTACTGAATGAATATTTATCTCAATAGCAGAGTTAGCGATCATAGAACTTAGAGGCCTATGAGGATCATTATATTCATAAATATCATTAATATCAGTAATAAATGAACTACAAGGAGGGTAATATGATAACATATGTCAATTTAAGTTTTAAAAAAGGAAAAATTTCATATCAATAAATGTAAAAATGTTGTAATAAAAAATATAATTAATATTCTTAATAAATACCTCTAGTAGAGAGAATTTAACAATAATGAATTGAGTTTAATATAAAGTAATAATAATGAAAAGAACTTGAAAAACACTTACATATAAAGTAGCAACAGAAAGAGATGTTATAGGTACAAACTTGTCAAGTCACAACTTATTATTAAATTGAAAAGTTTAATAAAAATCGCGGATGACACTTATAACTTCATATAATAATTTTTTTTAAAAAGTAAGCCATAGTTTACAAGCACGATTTATCTAAATTAAAATAAAAAAAGGATAAGTTGTGCTTATAATTACAAAAAAAATGCAAGTAAGTCATACTTCTTAACTATAATTTATTATACATCATTGTTTAACTTGCACTATTTTAAAAATTAAATTTTAATCTACACCTATACAAAAAATTTATTTTCAAAATGCATAATTTTTGTAAAAGAAGTTCAACAAAGTGACATCGACATGCTTTTGATTTCTAAATGAGATACACAACATTATGCCACCGGCTCTTATCAAGAGTAGGAAACCGATAATTCTAAGTTTCTAACTGAGAATTTTAATGGTTAAAACAGATCATTCTGCCTGCTCAATGTGTGTGTGCGCGCGTGTAAAATGGACTTTAGATGTAAGTTTAGTTGTTATAATGACATCAATTGACAACTCTGGTTTCAACGCATGAATATGTGATCCTGATTAGGGGAGTTGTTTTCTACAGACATTGTACTTTATACATAATTTTGATTCTTGGCACACTCACTAAAAGAGATTGAATATGATTCTTTTCGGTTGACTGGATAGCAGTAAGGATAGATTAACCTTACGTGCTTAGATGAGAGTTTGAATATGATAATATATCAAATTCTTTCAACTATGTGGCAGTATAGGAGTTCTAACTTCTACAGTACTTTTTTTTTCCTCTTAGATAATTAATTTCATAATAAATGTTTAAAAATAATTAATAACTATTTTGATAACTCATTTTCATACTGTACTTAACAAGATACTATAAAAATCTTAATAATATATAATTAAATGATAAAGTTTTTACATTAACATGTGATCAAAATTAAACTGATACTTTTTAAAACCATGAATAGTTGCTCTGTGAAATATATTTCTTACTGTTAGATACGAGAATCCAGATATTATTTTCAGTACTCAATATTGTGTATTTTGATGTTTTAATATTTCCTTCACACGCATGACCTGGTGCATTTTTGCAAAATGGAAAGGAATTCTCAGGTAAGTTTTTAATAACCCTGGTTTCTGCTTATTTGCCAACTTGCGTACCCATAATAGAAGAATTTTCATGAAAAGTTTGTTCCTATAGTTTTCATATTATTATTATTTATTATTATGCACTTATTGGAAACAAGTTAGCCTGAATTTCACTTTGTTTGTTATATTGATTGAAGAATTTGCTGTTTGTGCTCCTATGAAGAATTGGAAAGATGTGATGGTCTTGGACAGAGAAACACCGCCAAAAAACACACATTATCAAAGCACAGAGCCATTTTCCATTTGTGATAAAGCATATCATAGCCATAGGATGGCTCCGGAGGTTATGCCATAAATTAGGCTTTCAGGATTTTCGTTTGGACTTTGCACAAGATAAAACTTGATATGCCTTTTTTTTGGTTTTTTAAAATATTTGCATCTAATAGGTGAGAGACTAACGGTCATACGCAGTATTATTTTTATATACATGAATCTCAAAATCAAACTCATAACTATATGTTTAAAAGACTTGAACTTCCACTTGTATCATTAGTGGTTGGTACTTGATGTTATCAAATAAACACAATTGTGAAATAATTTTTTGATAATTTCTTTCATTGTAGTTGTACAATATATATAGTACAAACATTAACAAAGAAAGAATAAAAGATTAAAGAGAAATATCTTACAATTACGGAATAAAAACATATTACACAATTAATGATATTGACCAAATCAAATATTGACTAAATCATATCCTTAATTTTAGCATCAAATATTGACCAAATTATATCGTTAACTCCTCCTCAAGTTGGAGCATGTATATCGCACATGTCTAACTTGTCTAAAGAGTGACCAAAAACACTGCTGGCAACAACTTTGATAAGGACATCAGCTAGTTGGTCTTCAGACTTCACAAACGAAAAAACAATGATTATGACTTCAAGTTTTTCCTTAATGAAGTGTCTGTCAATTTCTACATGCTTCGTCCGATCATGTTGAACTGAATTATGAGCAATTTCTATAGCAGAAATGTTATCACAATACAACTTCATTGCCTATTGAGAGTGAACACCCAAATCTTTAAGCAAGTTCCTCAACTATAGTAACTCACATACTCCAAAAGTCATGCCTCTATATTCAGCTTCTGCACTTGACCTTTTTACCACCGGTTGTTTTTTACTTCTCCAAGTCACAAGGTTGCCTCCTACAAAAGTAAAGTATAACCAACCAAATCTGCATCAGTGTAACATTCTACCTTCAAGTGATTATTCTTGTTGAACAACAACCCTTTACCAGGAGCAAACTTTAAATATCGCAATATGCGTTCCACAACATCCATGTGATGTTTACGAGGATCATGCGTAAATTGGCTTACTATGCATATTGAATAAGCAATATCTGGCCTAATATGGGACAAATAAATTAATTTTTCCACAAGTCTCTGATACCTTGCTTTATCAGTAGAAGTTGCATGCAAACACTCAACTAACTTGTGATTTTGTTCAATAGGGGTATTTGTAGGCTTACATCCAAGCATACCTGTTTCAGTTAACAAATCAAGAATGTATTTTCGTTGAGATAAGAAAATACCATTCTTTGAGCGGGCTACCTCGATTCCAAGAAAGTATTTTAAATCTCGAAGTTGTTTCATTTCAAACTGCAAGGCCAAATGTCGTTGTAAGCTCTCAATTTCTTCTTGATCATCTCCTGTCACCACCATGTCATCAACGTATATAATCAAAGCAGTAACCTTACCCATTCGACGCTTTAAAAATAAAGTATGGTCTGAGTTGCTTTGATTATATCCAAAACTCTTCAGAGACTTGGTAAATCTACCGAACCAAGCTCTTGGAGACTGTTTTAACCTATACAACACCTTTTTGAATTTTCACACCATTGTAACATCTAAATATTTTTCCACACCTCGAGGGGGATCCATATACACTTCCTCTATAAGATGTCTATGTAAAAAAGTATTTTTTACATCAAGCTGAAGAAGTGGCCAATCTCGATTCACCACCAAAGACAGGAGCACTCTAACTGTATTAAGTTTGGTAATAGGTGTAAAAGTGTCCTGGTATTCAACCCCATAAGATTGCGTATATCCTTTCGCAACCAATCGAGCTTTATACCTCTCAATTGTCTCATCCGCTTTATGCTTGACCGCAAAGACCCATCTACATCCCACCATCTTTTTTCCTTTCGGTAGAGTCACAAGTTCTAAAGTATCTTTTCTTTCAAGCGCTGCCATTTCTTCTGCCATGGCTTGAGTCCATCTATCATTTGCTAGAGCTTCCTGCATTTTACTAGGAATAGGAACATATGGTAACTGTAGCACATAAGACACATATGACTTGGACAGTTTTTGACAAGACATATGATTACTAATGGGGTATCTAACTTTGGATTTAGGATCAGACTCATATTTAACAGGTGGTACACCACGATTAGAACAAGGTGGAAGACGATATTGAGACACTTGAAATTTAGAAAAATATCATCACTACAAGTGGAATTAGAATTAGTGGATATATCTAGAGGAATCTCAGAAGAAGATTGACTCAGTGATTGTGTTGAATTGTTGGGCAGCATTGTACTATCATGAAGAGCATTATCTTTAGTATGAGAAGTCTCTGGTTTAACAATCGATAACTCTTCTCTTTCATCTGAAAATTCACCCTATAATGAATAATCTCCGAACGAATAAATATTTTTTGAATTTTTGGTAAAAAAATACCTCCAGTTCTTCATAATTTATCACTTCGTCTAAATTCTCCCCCTGAAATGGTAAATTAGGAGTTGGTGCCCTATAAAAATGTTCGGTCTCGTGGAAGGTAATATCCATGGAAACATAAAGCCTCTGAGTTGTTGGATCATAACACTTGTAACCTTTTTTATTGTTCCTATATCCCATAAAAACACGCTTTAAAGCACGAGACTCAAGCTTAGTTCATTGGTGCAGATACAAATGAACATAAATTGCACACCCAAAAATTCGTAGGGCCAAAAGTACTACCGGTGGAAGAGTGCAATGATTAGAATCCAATAGTCTTCGAAAATCAAGAACACTGGATGGCGTATAATTTATTAAGTAGACCGCCGACTTCAAAGCTTCACCCCACAAGTAAATGGGAACATAACCCCCAATTAAAAGAGATCGAGTAACTTCTAATAGATGTCAATTTTTTCGCTCTACGATACCATTTTGTTGAGGAGAATCTGTGCAATATGTTTGGTGAATAATTCCTTCAGAGTGCATAAATTCCATCAATTCTTTCTTTTCGTACTTACCATAATTATCATAACGAAAGACTTTTATTGGAACACCAAACTGAGTAGTTATCATTTGATGGAACATGTAAAAAATTGAACAAACATCACTCTTGTGTTTCATTTGATAAACCCAAGTTATGCGAGTGCAATCATCAACAAAAGTTATAAACCACTTCATCCCATTAAGAGTAGAAATTGGGGACGGTCTCTAAACATTTGAATGAACTAATGAAAAAGGTAAATCTATTTTATGATCACTCAAATGAAAAGTAGTACAATGACATTTTGCCTTTACACAAGTTTCGCAAACAAAGTTTGAAAGATTATATCCATGAAACAACGATAGAAATAATCTCCTAAGATAGCCAAAGGAAGGATGTCCCAATCTCCTATGCCATAGCCAAATTTCTTCCTTTTTCTTATTCACTGATTCTCCATTTACCATAAAAGCTTGTCCCTTTTTATCGGAATGTTGGAATCCATCTTCAAGATAGTACAACCCTCTCATTTGTCTACCACTGTCAATCTTCTCTCGAGTATGGATGTTCTAAAAGACACAGTGAGTAAGAAAAAATAGAGCAACACAATTATGAGATTTGACTAATTGATTTATAGATAAAACATTACAATTTAACAATGGCACAAATAAGACATCGTCAATTTCTAACGTGGAAGATAATGGAACTGTACCAACTCCAATAATTGGAGATGATACACCATTAACAGTGGTAATAGTGGCTTTGGAACATTTAGAAGATAAATAACTAAACTTATAACGATCACAAGTCATATGGTCTGTTGCGCTAGAGTCAATTATCCAATCACTATTTCTAGCAAAAGACATACCTGACTTAGCAGTGAATGCAAGGGTTGTGATGAGAGAGAAAGTTTCTTGCAAATGGAGGTCAGACACAATAGTCGAAGATTCGTTCTTCTTTGGTGATTTGGCACCACTTACTTCAATTATGGTGGCACTAAAAGAAAATTTTGCAACGGAATAACATGAACAGAAACAACAATTGTGAATATAGGGCTTACTTCAATTCCTAGTGTTAAGAAAAAGAGATTGAAAGATGCTCTGATACCACATCAAATAAACATAATTGTGGAATAGTTTTTTGATAATTCCATTCATCGTAGTTATACAATATATATAGTACAAACATTAACAAGGAAAGAATAAATGATTACAGAGAAATATTTTACAACTACGGAATAAAAACATATTACACAATTAATAATATTGACCAAATTAAATATTAACTAAATTATATCCTTAATTTTAGTATCAAATATTGACCAAATTATATCCTTAATTTTAGTAGATATGCCTTTTGAATTTTACTATATTAGGTTTTTCCTTTGTTGTCTTTCATTAGCTACTAATGATTTATGCCTTTCACTTTTATTCTGATTCCATGATAGGAGGTTTATGTGAGTCAAATTCCAAAACTATAATTCTATGGTCGGTCTTAAGAAAGCTAGCCATCTATTACTTAAAAAAATTGCCATGTTGTCCCGGTACTTTAAATAAATAAAATAAAAAAGAACAATAACAACTACTATTGCCATGTTCTTGGTACTATGAGCTCGGCAAATTTCTTCTTGCCTATGTGTTCACTAATTTGAACCGGACTGCCGTAATTGTTTGCACTTATAAACCTTTTGAACGAAGACTTCGTTTATTATTTGTAACTTTTAGAGATCAATATAAATAATTAACGGGATAATTTGAAATGGGAATTAACTTGAGTGATTATTCTCAAAGGTGTCATTTGTAGGAAAACTTTGAATAATGGTGGAAACTTGTGTTTTTTTTTTTTTGGGGGGGGGGGGGAAGTTGGATAATACTAGTGGAAACTTAAATTGCAATGATTAGGGGAATTTGTTTATGGGTTCTAAAGTATTGGAAGTATAGATTGGTAATAATGAGTATCACTTGCGTGGCACATATGCATAGAGGTTTTGATCTGTTTCTTTTTTTGAATCTGGCCACTGAGATTTGCAGTGCACCCTTCAATAGCCTACGAGATAGAGAGACACAGGGAAAAAGAGAGTCACGTGGCGTAGGAGCTGGAAAGAGACTCACCCACATCAACATCAAATAATTCGTCATGGACTTCATCATTTAGTTTTTGAATCCCAGGTCTTCGAAGTTCAAAATCAGCTGAGACTCAAATACCTTCTACACCTCATCGATGCGCCTAGCCTTCAGTAGAGATCCAAACACGTACGGTTCTCCGTTCAATTTTTTTATGTTGGTTATCAGTGCCAAACATCTTGTCTTTTTCTCTCAGAGAGTCACATGAGATACACGATGTCGAAATCAAATTATCAATCATATATTGAGGCATGTTCATTCTATCTCCACTGAATTATTCTTCTGTTTCCACTCAATATCATGACCACTTTTGATATTTTGGAGAATTGTACCCTACCTCCTACAAGTTTGTCTATCACAATTGATATTAATTTTTAAGGATTTTGTGAAAGGTATTTGTTAAGAATTTTAAAATAAATTTTAAATAAGAAAATAATTTTTTTAAAGGTCTAATGTATTGAATTTTTTGTTTTTATATAAAAAATTATTTTAATTTTCTTAACAAATATTTTTAAAATCTAATTTTTAATATCAAACATTTTTTTATTTATTTTAAATTCACTTAGTGTAGGATAGTATGACCCTGATAATTTTTATGGCATCTATTATTCTCTTTGTTATGTTTTTAATATCCATTTATTATATACCTAAATCTTCGATAAAAACGTTTTCATAGTCACAACCCAAACGAGAAATAATTACATACTCTTGAAGTAATAATAAATGTATATTAATTTTAGAAAGACTTTTATTATTGATTTAAGTTTTTTTTAATTTATCTGAATGTGTTTTAAATTAATGGTGAATATTATTTTGGAGTATGCATTTATTGTTGCTCCAAAAACATGATATACACTCACTTTATTTTGATAAGTTCTTATCAGTGTTTTGAAAATTAGACCGGTTGAATTGTGAATCGATTACTTTACCTATTCTAATTCATCTAAAAAATTAGATGAGCAGTTGAACTGCTAAGAATTAATAAAAAAAACTAAGAAAATCGGTGAAAGTCATTAAACTGATTGGTCATTGGCCGATTTTTAATTTAAAAATTTTAATTGATTTTTTTTAAAATTATATAATTATAATATTAGGGATTTAACTATCAGTTAAACTGATTGAATCATGAACTGCTCACTTCACTGATTCAATAGTTGAACCAATTTTAAAAATATTGATTCTTATTAATGAGTGTGTAAAAAGAAAAAGAAAAACCAAACATACTCGTTAATAAGAACTTGTCAAAATAAAAAAATGCAGAACTATGGTATGCTGACCATTTAAATTCGACTAAAATTTATATACAAGTTATGCATTACTTTTCATTGTACTCATAAGTCATAATTAACTAACTCCAATTATAATACCATCGGCATGCATCGAATATGCGTTCGCAACTTCGCATGCAATAAGGCCGCCTGATGTCTGACGACTAAAAACATACCTAGCTGCTCTAGTCGCAAGGAGACAAAAAATATAAGAATCAATTGATGATCTAATTTAAGGTTGTTGATACCTAATTTTGTCTATAAAATTTTTATTACTTAATCAAGGACTAATAATTTTGTGTAAAATGATACTTAATTGTAATGTTTTGAATTTTTTTTAGGTTTTATTTACTTCCATCTTATTTGGATCACTCCTTTTTTTATTATTTGTAAAAAAATGAAAATGATTTTTTTTCTTTTTTCTCTTATAATTAAAAAAAACACGAAGCTAACATTGGTAATCAGCCAAATAAACAAATCCAAAAAGAAAAGACAAAAAAAAACTTTTTTTTTTGTTATTGTAGAAGAAAAAGAAAAGTGTACATGAAGAAGTTTTTCAAAATGAAGCACCAAAATAGGATGGGTCAAGCAATTATGCACAATGCTCAAAATCTTGCACCATGGCACTATTGTATTGTCTTGGGTTAGCGGTCAAAAGAAAAAGAAGAATGGAGCATGAATTGAGAGGAAGAAAAGACATGGAGCAGAGGGACAAAACACAAAGAAAGCAAATTTGCAGGATGAGGAAGGAAATCCAAGCAAAATCAATAAAAAATCTTGGAGTAGGGGAAGTAAATATAAACAAAGTCAAGGAAAAATCTTGGCACAGGGGAAGCAAATATTGGCAAAGTCTAGCAAAAATCTTGTAGCAGGAGAGCTACGACTGATTACAACCACCTTATGATGTGAAAAATGTCTCCCCTACATTCACACTAATACAACCAACTTGAGTTTTTCATGGTCTTTAAAAAAGGAAAGAAAAGTGAGAATGACGGGTCTCTTCTGGTTTTAGTTTTTCAATCTTGCTTGAGAACTCTGAGAGTGCTAAGAGTGAAAGGAAGTGAATTTGAGTTAAAGCAAAAGAATCAGGGAATGTAACCCTTGTTAAGGTTGTGATTGAGAAATATGAAGCTATGACTCTCTTCTCTATTTCCTTAAAGCATCAAATGTAAGAATCTCTGTCTCTTTTTTGCATTAAACTTCAACATGAAAAGGGCTTGCTTTCATTTGACTTTGGTTGATTTGGAAATGACACTCTGTTCAAGTGGACACAAGCACATGTGCATACATTCTAGAAATCATCCATAAATAGAAACAATAGATCAAAGTCACCCTAACAGTAGCAATAATCGATAAATCCAAATAGATATACTCCTCTAACCATAGACCTCAAAGCACAGACATCTCTACCAACTCTCATTAGAATTACACAACCATTAACAAAGAAGTTCAACTGAACCCTAACATCTTCACCATTAAGTCCTCCCACTGTATAGACTCATTAGCCCACGAAACCCATAGTTACCACCACTTTCTTCTAATTGGAACCACCACTAGTGTAACATTCTACTTTAATGTTATAATTTCAATTTAATGTTTTAAATATGTAAGTTAGATCAACACACATTACTATTATTAATAAGAGTTTAATGAATATTAAAAGTTAGTTATTTATATAAAATACTATTTAAGTTAAGCACCAATTTTAAAAAATGAGGCTTATAAAAGCCTTCACAAGGTGCTACTATTTACATATTTATAAATGTTTATTACTATAGCTACTCATCAAAAAGCAAGATTATCAGGAATAGATCTCCCATAGTGACGGAGAAAACATAATCTCCTAACTCTGGCATATATACTTGTTACACACGAAAATCAACCAGAACTCTTGCCGTTGGTATTATCTGAAATATCACACCAAAAATTATGAGATAAAATATCAGCAGGAAAAACCTATATATATATGTTTTGAACTAATGATGTTCCAGTCGTCACGTATGAAAAACATTTTACAATCTTTTTCTACCTTTTTTTTCTAAAAATTCATAATTACTGGTTTAAAAGTTCCTTTTACAATAGGATTTCTAAAAAAAATTAAAATAAATTCTCATGGAGTAAATTTCATAACTTTCTACTCATCCCATTTAAAAAATCTTTAGGGTATTTGAGCCCTTAATTTCTCAACTAAGTATGCATACATGTTTCTAATCAAGGGCATCTTCCCTTAATAATTTCTAATTGAGGTGTCCCTCAATGTTTCTAATCATGGCCATAATAATTACTTCTTATGCATAATGATTCATTAACATATTGTGATAAGATTCGTGACTTTACTCCATGTAAAAATATATTAAGTTTTACAGATAGAGTTTCGAATAACTCGATAAGTCAATAGAAATCAAAATGAGTTTGTCCTTCTTTTCCAAAATAAGATTTTAGTCATCATTCTCAAAATTTTCTTCTTAGTTTATTTAGCTTATGCATAATAGAGGAAAAGACAAACACATCAGATGTGAAAAGGTTGAGTCTTCAATATATTAAATCATAATTTATGCCTCTAAATTTTATGATGGTTATAGGCAAATCAACTGTAAGTAGAAATTTAAACTTAAATCCTTCATCTATCAATCTTTAACCTTTATATCCAAGAATTAAAAAAAAAACACAATATCATTCAATCATATAGATGAAAATCCCCTTCTGTGAAAAAAAATATCAAAAACAAAAGTATATTCTTTACTAAATCTATAAATAAAGAAGTCTTTTTTCTAAAAGAACATAGATCATACTCCTGAAATCAAAAAAGGAAAGGATGAGAAAGAAAGAAATGATTTCTTTTCTTGTCTACACCATCACCGTATTGTAGTAAATCCAAAATTTTCAAGTCATCAAAATTTGATAGTTTAGAATTGTGTATCTTCTTCCTTTTACCATAAATCAATCAGGAAAACAAAATCAATTTGGGATCAAGTTTATAATGATTGTGAGCAATCAAATAAAAGGTAGAGACTTAAGAAAAATAAGTCACATAAAGAGAAGAGGAAGGAAAAGAATCCAATCAATCGAATAGTTACGGCCCATAGCAAAGAATCAAAAGAAATAGAAAACTTCTATCTTTAGGATTTTCCAATTCTAATATGAGCCCATAGCCACCGTTAACTTGGGGCCCTTCAAGAGTTGATTTTTCTTAACAAAAACACTCCATAAGTAAGAATAAAAGGAACAGGAAGAAAACGTTAGAGAGGAGGAATAGCTTCAACCATCTCCTTCCATTATGACTTTTAGGTTCTAAAAACTGCAAAGGTTTCACAAAGTCAAAATCTGTGTATGTATAAAACAACAAAAGAAAATTATAAATTTATTAATAGTAGAAAAAGGAGGAAAAAAATGAATTTTCACTCTTCCTACCTTTTTTTGTCAGATTGCAACTTAGGTGAAAATAAGAAGTTAGAGGTAGTGTGTTATGGATAAGGCATTTTTTGATTAATAGCAGAAAAAGAACGAGGTTGTAGGAGTTTTCTTGTTGGATGAGCGTTTTTTCTACTAGAGAGTTGAGAAATGAGAGGGTATTTATAATGATTAAAATGACTCCTTACGTTAGAAAGAGTATTGTATGGGATCAATCATTCTAAAAAAAATCTCATTTTGTCATCATTTGTTATCTTTCAAGAATCTCCTGTTAATGACATTCTTATTACTTTACTAGATTTTTTTTCGAGAGACTTCTGGAGTACTCAACGCGCTTTTCTTCATTCATTTTTTTAATCCTTATCATTGTAATGATTACCTTTGTTAGATTTTTTATCTTTGCATTGATTCCTGAAGCTCTCAACGTCATTTCATTCATTTTTTTAAGTAGATATTTAAGGTAAAGTAACATATTACTCTGATAATTAGTCCATATAAGATATTTACTTTCTTGCTTAATTCTTTATTTTTAAATATTTCACGTAAATATTTTTTATGTATTTATTATTATTAATAATATTTTTTTGGGATATTACAACTAGAACATCTCAACCACAACCACCACGGACCTCCATCTCCAATCTTAACAAACCATCCACCAGCAGTCACTTCTTCGTCCCCAAACCATTGGCCATGAGCTTTATGACCCACCATTGCTACAAGCCATCAACCCATAATAACCACCCATCCTCGCACAACTACTCCCCAAATGACCTATGAACTCAGATCCGCCACCCACACCGCCAGAATCTATCATTGAAACCCATGAGCCACCAATTTCGTCACCCCCTAAGTTATCGTAAACCATCATGCCTCCTCCTCCATCTTTGTCTCGCTCTGCCTAGAACAACTCAGACCTCGAGTCACCAACCTTCACCGTCTGAGGTTGCCACTGTTCAGCACCTCTGCTCTACCATCTAGCCCCACACGACACAACCTTTGTTTCTCCCTTTCTTTTGCCTCCTGTTAGTCTTTCTATTCTTTTTTTAGGCTAACTTTATTTCTTTGAGGCTTTAGTTGCCTTTCAGTTAGGCTGGGTATAAAGGTTTAGCCCAAGTTATTTTTAGGGGTTCTATAAAAAATACATAAAAAATAAAAAAATGAAAATTAAAAAACAAAAGTGATGAAAGTAAATTTGTGGGTTGGTTTGACTTGAATTTGGTTTATTTTTATTTTTTTGTTGATTTATTTAGTTTGTTGCCTCACTATTATGCTAGTTGACATGTTGCTTGAATTAATCCATTGTTAGCAATTTGTTTTGAATGTTTTAAGTTTTTTTAATTAATTAAAATTAATCAATCCACAATTGATGAACCTGCAAAAATTCATATTTTTACAGTTTAAAATCTTGAGTTTTCATCCTCTTTTAATCTTTTTGATTTAGTTTTGTTCTCAAGTCTTGTTATATTTTTATTATTTTAATTTTGTTCTTATTACGTATTTTTATGTATTTTTGTTAGGTAATTACACATGGAGAAAATTGGATGCTAGAATAAGGAAGAAAAGAAAGAATTTCATCTAGTCACCAGCGCCTGAGCATTGGGTATCCACCGCTTGAGCGTGCATTTGCGCGTTGGAGAGTTCCACTTAAGTGAGACAGCGCCTAAGCGTTGGGCAATGAGCGTCTGAGCGCTGATTGCGAATACAACACCGTGATTTAAGTGACCCAGTGCCTGAAAGCTGGAAACTGAGCACTTGAGCGCTGAATGCATAACAGAACATGCTGAATTCTTTTTAAATAGAAAAGTTACGCCAAACTCTTACACGCTTGGACAGAATGCAGCAACCGTCAAGAGGCACAAACCCTAATGTGGTGTGGGCACAATTAGGCTTGAAGATTATGGATTTTCTTCAACCTTTCCACCTTTCTACAATGAAGTTTGTCATATTCTTCCCTTTGTATTCTTCTTTTTTCATGTGTAACTAATTTTTCTTTATTAGGGTGATGATCGATCTTGAACTTTGATGATATAACTTCTTTTATGAGTTTAATTTATGTTTTTATTTCATGATTTACTTGTTTATCTCTATTCTTAATGCTTTTGTGAACCTAATCAATTTGAAAATGATCTTTTAAGTTAATGTATGATTTGAAAAAATTTATGTGAACCTTGAACATGTGATAAACATCATAATTTCTCCAATCGCTAAGAATAGGCGTTGTGAGTTATGTGGTCTTTCTTTTAATTCTCTTGTTCTTGATAATGTCTTTCTATTTGGAGTTAGACTAATGAATTAGTTAATTTCAAACAGTGTAAGAAGATTAATATACTAAGAGATTATATATTAATTAATTTTGAGAATTGACAATAAATTATTAAAATAGAATATAGTTAAACTAATATTTGAATGTGCATTTAAAGAATTCAAGTAAAGTCAGAACTCTAATACTTTAATACCACTATTTTTCACCTCTTTGATTTATTATTTTGTTTACTTATATTTCTTTTTAATTGAATTTGTAATAACGCTTTTTTTTGTTAACTTAAATAGTGTTATTTTTAGTGAATTTAGTAATTAATAACTTAATTCTCGCGGGACGATTTTTTACTCACTTTTTATTACTTTTGTAATTCGGTGCACTTGTCGATTTTCACAAGAAGTTTTTGGCGCCGTTACCGAAATTATTGTTATTAATATTAAATAATTTGAAAAGACACTAATTTAAGCATTTATTTTTCTTTATTTATTTTTATTTTCAATTGTTTAATTTTAATTTTCTTTAAATTTTCTTTTATTTATAGATAGTTATTTTTCTTATTTAATTTTATTTTTCTTCATTTAATTCTCTTTTTAATTTGTTTTTTTTATTTTTATTTTCTTTATTTATTTTTATTAGTCATTTATTTTTAATTTTTAATTTCTTTTCTTTACTTCACTCTAGTTTGCTTGTTTATTTGTTTATGTAAGGTTCTTTAAAGTTGGAAGAATTACTTTTTGACCTAGAGATAACAAGAATAGAAAGAGCAATCAAAAATGTAATCAGAAAAAGAAAGAGAATTGAAGAAGAGAAAATGACTGAAGCTACTGCACAGAGAAGACACACTATGATTGACTATGCAACTCCATCTGCTGTCACTGCTGAGAATGTTTCTACCAGTATTGTGCGTTCTGCTATTCAGTTCAATAATTTTGAGATTAAACGAACTCTTTTATAACTGGTGCAACAGAATCAGTTTGGGGGAGGCTAAGCAGAAGATCTAAATTTGCACATTGCTAACTTCTTATAACTCTGTGATACTATCAAATATAATGGAACTAGTAATAATGTCATCAGATTAAGACTTTTTCTATTTTCTTTGAGAGATAAAGCCAAGAGCTGGCTACAAGTCCAGCCTCAAGGAAGCATCTCCACTTAGGATGATCTGGTCAGTAAGTTCCTCACTCGATATTTTCCTCCATCAATGTTTGTGAAGATAAAGAGTGTGATTGCTTGCTTTACACAAAATCAAGGAGAATCTCTTTATGAAGCATGAGAAAGATTTAAGGATCTGCTTAGAAAGTGTCTTCATCATGCTTTCGAAGTTTGGCAGCAGGTGCAGATATTCTATAACGATTTGAATCATTCCACAAGACTTAGGATATATGCATCTGCAGGCGGATACCTGAATACTAAAACTCCTGAAGAGGCTCAGGAATTGTTTGAAACTATGACCACCAATGAATATCAGTTGTCTAGTGGAAAAACAGTAATCAAATAGGGAGTTATGGAGCTTGGTACTCTCGATGCTTTACTTGCTCAGAATAAAAGTCTTTCTCAGCAGTTAGCCAACCTCACCAAGCAAATTGGTAACATGCAGATAAATTCAGTGAACCATCAAGTGTTGACTTGCAACTTTTGTGGAGCCAACCATGCTAATGGTGAGTGTGATGCAAGCAACATGGGTGTTATTCCTCAAGAGCAAGTAAATTACATACGTAATCCTGCAAGGTCTCAAGGTAACCCCTACTCAAATACATACAATTCAGGGTGAAGGAATCATCCTAATTGTTCATGGAGCAATCAGAATATACTGAGACCACCACCACCTTCACTACATCAACCTCAGTCGTCTTCATCTTCTCAACCTCCACATGATAAGTTATCTAATCTTGAAAGTATTGTGGAGAAACTTACTCTTAATACCAGCACTTTTATGGAGGAGACGAGGGCTAATTTTAAAAATCAAGAGGCAGCCATCAGAAGTCTAGAAAATCAGGTGGGACAGATAGCTAGATATCTCACAGAGAAACCTCAAGGCAGTCTTCCAAGTGATACTGTGGTAAATCCAAAGGAGCAATGCCATGCAATTACATTGAGAAGTGGCAAGACTTTGGAAGAACAAGTTAAAGAAGCACCTAATTCATTAGAAGTTGAAAAATTAATATTCCTGTTATGTATGTCTCAATTCTAGAGTGTTGTAATGAAGAACCTAAAGAGAAGCAACCAAAGTAGCGGAGGAAGAAGAAGGAACATGAGCAGAAGATGGCAATTGACCCTTCATTGTATGCTAAACTCCTGTTTCCTCAAAGGTTAAAGAAGGAGAATCAAGATAGACACTTCTCGAAGTTCTTAGATGTCTTCAAGAAGTTACAAATAAATATTCCCTTTGCTGAAACACTTGAACAAATGGCCTCTTATATAAAGTTCATGAAGGATTTGCTCTTAAAGAAGAGAAAACTCAAGAAAGATGAGACTGTGACACTTACTGAAGAGTGCAGTGCTATAATTAAGAGGAAACTACCACATAAATTGAAAGATCCATGTAGTTTCACCATTTCTTGTACTTTTGGCAAGCTTACTATTGAGAATGCTCTATGTGACTTAGGGGCTAGCATCAATTTCATGCCATTGTCAATTCTCTGCAAGCTTGGAATTGATAAAGTGAAACCAACTACAATGTCTCTTTAATTAGTTGATCGGTCAATCAAACATCCATATGGTATGGTTGAAGATCTGTCAGTAAAGGTGGATAAATTTATTTTCCCAACTGATTTTGTGATTCTAGATATGAATGAGGATGCTGATATTCCTCTAATTCTTGGAAGACCATTCTTAGCTACTTTAGGAGCGTTGATTAATGTACCTAGAGGAGAGCTCATTCTGAGGGTGGATGATGATCAGGTGACTATTAATATCTTTGATAAATCTGCACCAATATCAGATCTCTATACCCCTGTCAAATGCATTCAAGATAAGCTTCAACAGGAATTGACTGGTAAGAGTTCTCCACCATTGATTAATGTTGACTCTCCTATTTCTAAGACTAATGAGACAGAGAAAGGTCCTCCCATTCTCCATGGTTCACTGCAAGCTAATCCCGCATCTGTTGAAAAATTGAGACCTCCATGGCCTGATGAGATTTCGCATTCTAAGGTGTATTCAGAACAATCAGGTTCAAGTCAAATTCAAAATGCCTTTGGAGAGGATTCCAAGGCCAGTGACCGAGTATGGAAGCAAAGATCTAACAAAAGAAAGGCGTCATCTTATTTCTCCTGCTTTAAGCCACCATAATAATAAAAGACAACGTCGAGCTAATGACGTTAAAAAAAGACTTTTTGGGAGGCAACCCAAATTTTCTCTCATTTTCTCTTTTATTTTTATTTTTATTTTGTTATTTCTTATTTTTCTGTTTTTGTTTTGAAGGTAATATTGAGTCGGCTTAGGTGCCTCCCTGAGTTCGGAGCTTTTATAGGGGGATGTATATGGTTGTCAGCTGTTAAAAAGAGTTTTTCTTTTCCTTTCTTGCATTTATTTCATTTAGTTATTTGTTTTTATTGATTTTATTTTACCATCATCGCATTTTTGTGTTTTGAGTCATTCTGTGCATGCTGGTGTGTTAAATTAAATATCCAATGATTGTTTAAATTGTGGATTGATTTATTTTCTTGGGATATCACATGAAAATTCATGAGTTATGTTTATCTCTATTGTTTCGATTGTGTATGGATGTTCTTTCTATCTTTATGATTGATAGACCTTGGATTTATGCATGCATGTCAAGCTTAGAGAAAGTTTATAGGATTGCATGTGTGTGGATTGATCTGTTAATAATTTCAGTATCTTAAATACCTTTTGTTTGATCTAATTGGACTTCATATGTGCTCAATTATTGATATTTAGCTAAATTTCTGATATAAAGCTTAATCAGATGTTTATTGTGAAACTATGCTTAAATGTGGTTATAAATACTCATAAATGAATTATGCTTTTCAGGAGATCCTTGAGTGTTTGAGTCCATTAGCATCGAACCAAGCTTGATGATCATTTAAGGAGAGAGATGAATGCTTAAGAAGACCAGTTTTATCCCTATGGGCAAAGGAAGAAGAGCATTTATGAAGAATCAAGGTCGCATCTGAAGAAAGTGAGTGACACGACCCGTGTCATCTGACACAGTGTGGGTCATGTACTCCTCTAAATATTTCAAGGCTGGGGTCAAATCTTGTTTTTGGACAACACGGCCCGTGTCATATGACACGGGGTAGGCCGTGTACGTCTCTGTCTTTACAAGGGAATTCAGTTTTAAGCCTTGACCGATAACACGGCCCGTGTCATATGACACGGGCTGGGCCGTGTTCTTCTCTGACTTTGAAATTAGCTGGAAGTGTTACCAGATTCAGATACGGGTAGAGCCGTGTTATATGACACGACCCGTGTCATCAGTTTAGAAATTTAAATTCAAAATTTAATGCTAAATTAGGTATCCAAACTTATAAATAGGGTTGCTTAGAGCCCCTTAATGATATCTGGACAGAGAGAGTCGTCAAAGGAACTAAGGGAAACACAAAGACCAAGAAATAGAGAGATTCGATTGAGGATTGGAGACTCGAATTCGAGCTATCGAAGATCAATCATTCTTAAACCTTGGAAACTAGTTTGATTTTTAGTTTTCTTTTCTTCTTTTATTCTGAACAATGTCTTTCTTTAATTCTTCTTCTGTTTTTGAATTTGTCATATGTGGTTAAACTTCTTGATTGGTTAAGGGAAGATGAAATCTTAATTTTGATTATGTGAATCTTACATATTTCTTTATATCAATACATTTATATTTTTATTTATATGTTTCTATCTTAAATCAATATAAAGGTCTTTATATTATTGCCAAATTTTGAGAATGGTAAAATTAGGATTGCTATGCGCAGTTGTGGTGGTAAAACTAGTGAAACATATGATCTAAGTAATTTAATCCTGGTGCATGATTAGATCTTACTGTGATTGATTTTCTAATTCTTAATGCAATCATTAGGTAGGTGTAAGAGTGATTGCTTTACAAATAACTAATGATTAGGGTTTGATTTGAGCGGTTGCTGAATTAAGTAAAACTTAAGGAAAACAGGGGATTTATCTCACAATCACATAAGAACATAATTGATCATGTTGGTATAAAGAGTATGTAAGTTAGCATAATCATATAAATCTAGTGGTGGATTCCATCTCTTAACCAATATCTTTAATTTGGTGACTCAATTTGTGTTTACGATTTTTGTTTTAAGTTTAATTTCTCTTTTTAGTTTTAATTAACAAAACCCCTTTTTTATACTTTTTACTATTTTCTGTAGAGTCTAAATTAGGAATTGATTTATAGTGTCAATTGAATTAGTTCTCTATGGATCGACCATTGCTTATTATAACTAGTTGCAAGATTTTTATATTTTTGGTGGAACTTGACAACTATTTTTAATATTAATTTTTAATTATATTCCACACCACCGTGAATGATTTGTATCTAGAAATAGTTTGATTCTCTCTTGAGGTGAAATTCTAGGCAGTGCATGATTAAGGAAGTGATAAGGGTCTTCTTTGGACTGTTTGAGCCTTTCAAGCTAACCTATGACACAGTATATCCCTAGGCCCCTTTTGCAACCTTGTTATTGTTTCACTTTTATTTCTTTTCTTTACCCACATTTTCCTTTCCCATATCCACATGAAAAAAAAATTTCATCTTTTACATAACCTTTGTTAAGTGCATATCTTGTATTATTTTTCTATTCAAACTTTTGTTATTTTTGTGCATAAAGTGTTGTGGAGCTGAAAAAAATAAAAAAAAAGTCTACCCAAAGTATTATAAATAAATAAGTTTGGGGGTGGAGGTTGTTGAAAAAAAAAAGGGATGACTAAAGTATTGATTCTTATGCTTCGTTTTGCACTTGTTCTACATTCTGTGGTTTGAATTTTAAAATTTGCATGATTTTGTATCTCAACTTTTACTTTCATTGTCCTTCCCTTTCTTTCTTAACCTTCACCCTGGGCCTTACATTACAAGCTTTCTAAAATCGCTTTTGATCCTTGGATATGTGTTGTTTACATTAGTGGAGAGAGAGATGAAAAACAATCCTATGGATGTGGGTTTGACGTGCATTTGTAGTTTCATAAACCTATTTGAGCTTGTACTTTATGATGAGATTGAGTCTTTCATTCATGTTTTTAGGAAGTCATTTTATGCACGAGAGTTACATGTGAGAGACGATATGGTAATTGGATTGTTCATGTGTGACACTTTGAAATTAGATTGCGAAGCAATTCTGAGGATATGAATGATTTTCAATGCCTGGTGTTGCCATGTTTGAATCTTTGTATTTTGAGTTTTCATTTATTTAGTCTTTTTTTGTGTTGTTTTTGTTTTTCTATCATTTTCTAAAAAATGACATGACTTTAAGTTTCCTATTGCACTAAGGGATACGTAAGAGCAAGAATTCATTTCTATCATGCCAAAATTAATTTTCATAATTTGATTGTTTCTTTTTCTTTTATAAACAGTTATAATGTTTTTTAAAATGGATAAAATAAATATATTTGAGATTATTAAAATTTACACAATTAACTTAAGGTACCATTCTTGGAACGGACAGTGTAGGGTGCTAACACCTTCTCTACCTGTAATTGACTCCCAAATTTTTAAAAGATCAATTTTCCTAATTAAAAAGTTTTTCTAATATTTTTACAATTTAAATAAACATTGGTGGCGACTCCATTATTTTCAAATTCTTATTTTTTTTGTCGTCTCGTCACGATTCCGGTTGCAATAGTTGGCGACTCCATTGGGGACAAAGAGAGTTAGGCTTGTTGTTGTTAGTTGTGCAAATTATTAATAACCTCTATTTATTTATTTTACTCATTTTCTCTTTGTTTTTGTTTTCTTATTTGGTTGTAAATAGATCTTTTTTTATTTAGTACTTTTATGTAAATTTCTGATAGTGTTATCTTGCGTTAACTTTGATGCTCATGATCTACTTGTATATATTTTGTTGCTTTAATATTTTCTGCTTGGCTATTGAAACCTTAAGGTAGATAATTGCTGGATGATTGTTGTATGTATATTTTGTTTGACTGTTATTTTTACAAGTTTGGGAGGGTAATTTTATCTTTTTAATTTTTTGTACAAGTTTGTATGTTCCCTCATACACATCACCATCATTTACCTCACATACTTTTTGGACTTTATACCCGAGTCTGTGCGAACCTGAGGAGTAGGAATGGTCTCCAATTTTGTTATTGATAGGCCTTATGCTCACTTGACATTTGTTGAGACACCACTTAGATTGTTATTAGTATCATGGATTAGTCATATTGAGAGAGTTTATCCCTACTTGTGATTAACTTATGAGTTGGGTCCTTGTCTTTCGAGATAGGGGCAATCTGGGAACCATGATTTTTTTAGAAGTTTAGATCAATCTTGAAAAACTTTGTACTGATAGATTGAACATAATAGTTGTCAAAATTAGAGTCATGACCTTAAGGAGATCCAACTCTTAAGTTTCATCTAACTAGGACACGAATGGAGCGAACTTCTTCTTTATCTATTTATCCTTTATGTCATTCATTATTGCATTATTTTTTTTAAATATCAGTTCCAAAAAAGAAAAAAAGATACATCATTTTGTATTTTATAGCATTCATAACATTTTTTTTAAAAAAAAATTCATCTGCATGAGTAGTCAATATTTCGCATACATGCATGTTGTCAATTTTGTTTAGTCAATACTAATAATTACATATTCACATCATGTTTTCACCTCTAAAAAAAAGTAGACACTATAGCAGGAAAATAGCTTTTGTGACACACTTACTGGACTCGTTCCCAGGCTAGGATCGTGGATTAAATGGAATAGACTCAAGAGTTGAAGGATGAGGTGAACTAGCTCAAAGAGTAAGTGTCCAAGATGATGGAGATGCTATAGTCCATGGAAAATAGAAAAGAGCACAGATGAGAATCCCTTAGTGGCGAATGAAGGACATCCGGTCACACCTCTTCACTCGTCTAGTTTCGCTCCAATCCCTCTACAATTTCAAGGCTTTAATCCTCAAGGAGTTATGATGTCACTCACCATTT
The DNA here is from genome assembly GCA_029884595.1 of Ormosia semicastrata. Taxonomy (NCBI): domain Eukaryota; kingdom Viridiplantae; phylum Streptophyta; class Magnoliopsida; order Fabales; family Fabaceae; genus Ormosia; species Ormosia semicastrata. The sequence continues at coordinate 4,632,707 of JAQQTO010000046.1, read as the reverse complement.
ACCCAAACAACATCGCTTAACCCTCAGTCACCCGTTTTCAGGAATCCCAGGTGCCACCATTCCCACCATATGGCCTCCCTCCTGGCTATGCACCACCATTAGCCACCAATCCCCTTGATAAAAGCATGCCAGCAGTAACACTAACTTCAAACCCACTAAACACTACCCAAACCCAAGTCACTTAGTCAAATGCCAGTGACACCCAGCTAATACAACACCTATTCCCTTGACAGCAGTATGCCATTAATACGTATTAAATTGCTCAGACCCCTTACATTTTTTATATGCTCATACGTCTCTATATAAAGACAAAACGAGAGGATAAAGGTACGCATTAACTCCATTGCACACTATCCTCCTTAAGTAGCTACTGACTTGAGCGTCGAAGTACCTTTTACAGGTACTCACCCCCTCACTCCTCACACTATTACAGCTGTGTTACAGAGGAGTCTATCGTTGCTTATTTTCTCATGTAACTCTTAGAACCCCATTCTAAACACTTCCTAATATATATTTTTATAATGACTTAAAATAGAAATTATTAAATTAAAAATAAAAAGATTTAATATTTTATAAATGTACAACAAAATTTCTAACATTTTATTCTTTAAATAATTTGAATAATTATTAGGATATGTGGTTAGAAGGATTAAACTTTTTCCCCTACCTGAATCTTACTTAAAATAAGGGTTATGTTAACAAGTATTATTAAGGCACTTGTTAAGGATTTAAAATAATTTTTTTATGAAAAGTAGAGTATGCAATGTATTGAGAATTGAAAAACTCTATTTTTCATGCAAAAGTTTTTATTTTAAATTTTTTAACAAGTGTCCTAATTGTTAGCAAAATCTAATAAAAAATAAAATAAAAAACATATGCATTTAGTGATATATTAAGAACTCAAAAAACATTTAATATATTCTTCTTTAGGTAAGAGGATTATGTACAAAAAAGTAAGAGAATTATTAAATAAAATTTATTAAATTCACATAATGAATCAACTTTAATAATTCTACTGATAACATATAGAAGAAAGTATATCCTAATAATTCTTAATATATAAAATGTTTTTGGACTTTTCAAGGTATCAAATATTTTTATTTTTATTTAACGAGTGTTCTTACTTTATATTTCACATATATTAAATATTTTTTGGACTTCCTTTTTGTTCTTAACGATTGTTCTTACTTTATATTTTAAGTAATTAACTAAGTTAAGAGGATGTAATAAAAAGAATTTAAAAAGATATATACCATTACCCTAAAATTTTTCAAGCAGAAAACAACGAACGCGATGGCATCTTATTTGGAGCATTAACGCGAGAGCTGCTCCACTTAGACACTAATGGCTCATAATCATTTAGAATGGTGGATTCCTCTTCATCGAGTTCTGCAAATTAGGTGAAAGTCTTGCAAGTCCCTAGTTCCAACTGTAGGTAATATTGCTCTTCTAGGTTGGCCTCTTAAATTGCTTTAACACTCAACCACTAGTCAATCAAATCTGCATATTTAATAGCCTAATGAGTACTTTAGACCGATTTCCATCATTAATCTTCCGTGTTTAAAAGTAAAAACTTTGCTGCAGCAAGATAATTAATAAAAGGTTAGAATAATATTACTCACACACTTTTATTTATATCATCTCACATTTTTATAATTTTTATCATTTAATTATAATTAAATTTATATTATTTTTTTTACACTTAAATTTTGATTCTATCACATAAATAAATATGAAACACATATGTGTGTGATAGTGTGAGTAGCATTTTTAAAAGGTTAACATCCTTTTACGTACCTTTTTCGTTTGTTTCCTTCACATTTATACCTTGGACATCCCCACTCTATTAGTTGACGAAAAAGAAATCAAGTCCCCACCATTGCACCACCCCTTAAAATGCTTTTCCATAAAGGAAACAAAAGAAGAATAAAAGTTGACGCTTATGCTGCATAGAGGGCAGGGAGCAAAGCGCATGAACCTTTTTGAAAGGTTAAACTGAAAGAGTGCAGGAAAGTTATTTCTTATGCATCTCCTCAAGTCAAAATTTTGAAATTAAACAACTTTTGGGGTGAATTATTATTATTTTATTGTCTTGTTCCTCTTTGGATGTGTCTTGATAAAAGGCTTTGGAGGGAAAATAAAAGGGTGTAATATTTTTTTTAATAGAGGGAGTTATAAAATATTTATCAAATAAATAAGAAATAATTAAAAGCTTACATTATAGCATTTAATTTTATTTATTTGGTTTTAATTTTTTTTAAAATAAGAGAGTATTAAATGAAAAAAATAATCAACCGTTCTCTTTCTCTTTAAATTTTTCCATCCAAGCATAGGCTTAAATCATTCTAATTACCAAAAAAAAACAACTTAGATTTATGTTAGTAAAACTTTATCCATCCCAATTATAATGAGGGTACATACTAATTATTTAATTAAAAGTAAAATTTAAGTACAAAAGATAATAATTCCAAATAATAATTTACATTCATTATAATTACAAATTTAAAAAGAGTTTAAAATAAAAATTAAGAAGAACCTAATCTTGAAATGACGAATCGGTAGACTGCCTATAAATCTATAATGACTCAGCTCGAGAGACTAGTAGCTGTTGGGTAGTAGCAACCTAGCTAATCTTCTACTCTTTCCTTTTTGCCCCCCTCTATATCTATCAGTGCTGCATAGTTCTGTTTTATATGAAGAATTGGTTCAATGACTATCATTTTTAATTCATTCCAGTAGAAGTAGGAAAGGACTGTAAGCTCTGGGTTTCACTTTACACAGCTTTTTGAACACTTTCACTATTTGTTGAATGGTGAATATTGCATTAGGGTTTAGCTCACTAGCAAGTAATTAACATTTTAGCATGGTAACTTAAACTAATTACAGTTATAGCTTAGTTAAGCAGCAGCAAAATTCCTAATTTATTTTTAACAGCCTATGCTCTCATTGTCTTTGATAAATAACATGCATAAAGCATAGAAGATATATTATAGAAGGTATGCTTGCAGCAGATGTAGTAGTCTCGAGTTGAAAATAACTTCAACTCCTTTATCGATCACTTCTCGCCCTATCTATGAAATTGCAAAGCGGACATAATTAAGAAACAGTACTTTATTGTAATACGAAGTGCATATATTTTTCCATTGTTCCAATGATTTAATCATAGCTCTGACAGTAATTCAGCAGGCCAACTGGTCTGTACCTCACAGACTAATTAAACGGAGAAGAGACACCTTGGACCAAGAAAAAGTCATCCTCATCGGTTGCAGTCTATATATGTTCCTGGGATCAACGGATCCTGATTTCTTCTGTCTTTGTTGTTTGAACTTCGAAAATGTGAAAGAAAAAATTAAATTGGGTGTAGACGATAGTTGGAGGGTTAGATTTGAAGCAATAAATAAGGCAAGTAAAATGGCTTGGTCTCATAAATGCACATATAAAGAAAGACACGGTAATTATTTGTGTGGGAGTTTGTTCTCGTGAATATATTGGGGTTTGGAGGAGCTGGTGAGTGTTTCTAAGGGCGTGGGTTTGTGCTGGTGGACGTGATGAGTGCGACGTATCGGTTGACAAAAGGGAAGATTTCATATCTTTTTCATCGTGTTACTGAGTTAAATTACTCTGACTTTTTTTTTAAATTTAATTTAATTATATCTGACATTTTTATTATTGATATTTTTATATTGACCTTTTCTATATAAAATAATAATTTTAAATTTTTTTACACAATCATTTTATTAATTGTTTAATTATTAAATAAAAAATATTAAATATTTTTTATATTTTTAAGACATTAAATATATTTAATTTTTTATATTAAATATTTTCTTTATTTAATATTAAAAAGATTATTAAACAAAACTTTTAAAAAAATATTGTAAAACTCTAAAAAAATAAGTGTAATGATTAAAGATAAATAAGAATAATAACAATATGAATTTAAAAAAAATCAATATAATAATAATAATAATAATATAAATATAAAAAAATTATAATTATTAAAATAAAAGAGATATCAAATATAATTAAACTAAACCTCAATAAAAATCAGTACATTTTTTCTATTATTCAATGGAAAAAGGAACCTCTGAAGAAAAAAGAGTGAAGTTAATATAATTATTGAAGAGTTTGACCATTTTTTAAAACATTTTTTATAACCCAAACAAACGGGACACTTGCTTTGTGTCCAATTTAGTAGGTCAAAAGCATTTTCTTTTACTGGAAATTGTTTTCAGTTTCTACCGTTGAACAGTGGATACCTTGGATTCTTAACTTAGTGGGAGGTAGGTCCCTCCAATGAAATGGAAAGGTGGGCTACTTAGCCTCTTCATTCCACAACGCTCTTCTGTCTCTTTTCTTATAGGATGTTGTTAATATGCTCGAGTTTCTTAGTCTTTATAGTATGTTTGGTGGGTTCTAGAAAAAAAAATTATTTTTTTATTTTTAAATTATAAAAAATATAAAATATTTATAAAAATAAATAAATGAATGATTAAAAAATTATATAATTATTATTTTTATTTTATATTTTCATTTAAAAAATTAAATATAAAAAATACTTAATCAAAATAAAGATTAAGCACTTTTTTTTTTTATTTTTCTTCAAAACCTTAAATCTTAATATACACCCTTAGATTGACAAAAAAAAATATAGATTTGTGTACTATTATTGTAAAAAATAAAATACAAAAATACTGTAGTTGCTCGAGCACATATGCATTCGAGTCTTCCATATCACCCTTATATATATATATATATAATATATATAATATATATATATATATAAACAAAATTAACTATAAGAGTTGGTAAATAAGAATGTGACGTGGAGATAAGTTCATCATTACGGATTCGAATCTCTGTCATACAAATTTCTTAAGAACAGATTACAAGGATTATCTTTGTTAATCTTTTAATTATAATATGCATTTAAAAAAAATAATTGTTTATGTAAGATTTAAGATTTTTTTTAAAATTTACACAAATAATTAATATAAATAAATATTAAAATAATAATTATGTATAGTCATAAAATTAAAGATACATCTGGGTAACAAATTTTACAAAAGTAGATTATAAAAATAAACTTGTTATTTAAATAAAATATTATTTATACAACTATTTCTTAAATAACTACAAAACAATTATAAGGAGCAATAAAAACTTTTCCAAGTCATTCATAGACCAAAGTGAAACGGCAACTTGTAATTAAAAAGAGAAATTAACACATCACCCAAAAAAAAAGCGAAGATAAATTAACACGGACTATTAATTTGCATGAGTTTTTCTATGCAAAGCAATTTTAAAACTACCGCACAGTGAATTCATGTTTTTTTTTTTTTTTACGTGGAATTCATGCATTTTCTATGTGTCAATTAATTAAATTAAAAACCACTCTGTTCATGGCAATTTTAGTTGTCTAGGGAGCCAGTACGTGCAATCCACGAGAATAGAAGATAAAGATTATCAGATTATCTTACAAAAATATCGTTAGTCTGTTCATCTCATTGCCACTAATTAACGCTTAATTATGGCTCTGAATGGTCTTAGAAACCACTAATATTCCTACTATACATGACATCATATGAATAATGGAGTTCCTCATCAGTACTGATCGAACTTAATACTATGAGAGAAAATGTCCAACCATTATTAGCGTGTTTTTTTTTGTTAAAAAAAAACTCTTTGCTTGCTTTAATTAGATTCATGGAATATAATAAGTTTTAAAAATATTTAAAGTGATAATATTTTTTATATCATTCAAAATGATAATTTTATAAACCAATTTTTTTAATTTAAATTTGTTATAATAAACTATTTTTTTGGTACTAATAAACTATTTTACTCTAATAAATAGGCACCACTATATTTTTGAGAATTTTTTATATTTATCCATATATCTAATTAGCAAGAGAAATTTCTTGTTTTTATTGGCAAAAAATTATTAATAAATGTGTACCACCTTACTTATGTGTGTTATTTTTGTCTCTCATTTTAACTATAGTTTTATTACTATAACTAAGATAATTCACATTTAAGAGAGATTTTTATTTGCTCTACCAGAGCAAGAGAAATCTCTTGCTTTGTAGACTTTATACCATTGAATGTGAATCACATATGTTATGCATACCATTATTATTTATCATTTTAATTATATTTTAAATATTATAAAGCTAAAGCGTTACACATTTATTTAATGATATAAAGCTAAAGAAATATCTTAATTCGAAAACATCTAAATTTTTTTATGAAATATCTTACTTTAAGAACAACTAACTCTCTCTCTTTTTAAACTTTTTTGATAAAAAAAAAAAAACATCGATACTTTAAAATGATTGACATATCAGTATCCGATACGTATCGTATTGAAACTTCTTAATATTTTTAGATACTTCTAGTTTATATTTTTTAATTATTTTTTAAATTTTTGTACTAATACAACTAGGGACATTATAATGATTAAATAAATAATAATATTCTATTGTGTCTATAATGATTAAATCTAAATTTTGAAACATTTACCTCTTTATTTTGATTTGGACTTCGTGTTTTTATATTAATATTATGTTAATTTTATATGTTATATCTTAGTCATATCATATTTTATAATTTTTAAAACTTATTATATCCACTTATTAGTATCATGTCCCGTCCATATTCCGGATCTATATTTATGCTTCCTAAGTTAGAAGTGATTGAAAATGCTACAAAAAAAAAATACTGATGGAAGGTTTAAGAAAACTTGTTGAATAAGCCAAACTGACATAACTACTAATCTATTCAATATTCAATAATAATACCAAATTATCAACTCAACAATTTTTTAAAATTATAATTATTGTTTTGCTAAATATTTATAAATTTTAATAATAATTATATATATATTTTTACTAATCCTTCTTCCATCTCTTAATTAATTTAAAAAAAAATCATGCCATAAATAATTGATATGATAATCTTACTGATTTTAACCACTATTAACCCATATACGTAAACACAATACACCCACCTAAGAATACACATGCTACACCTAAGAATAGGGGGATGTAAAGGCAAATTTAATCCTAAATTATTGCAAATAAAATACTTTGTCAACTGAATTAGTTGACTCCTTCCAATATATTTAATATGATTTTGACATTACTTCATTATTAACTATTATTTATATTTAATAAAAATTTAAATATTTTTTAAAAGACTAATCACCTAAATATTTAACAATTTACCTTCACAAATCATCTAACTTTATTTGGTATGCCTTTTAGGATCTAAATGAAAGGAAAATGTGGGGAGCATGAGCTCCATCCCTTATTTGATTGAATTTTAATAAAAAAAAGGAAATGATTTGAAGAGATAAACTTTTCATAGATTCCACCATATTTTCATGCTCTCACTTTTAGATGGAAAAGGGAGGAAATAGAAGGGGAAGAAAATAATTATATGGGTCTCATGTTATATTTTTATTACTTTTTCTTCATCAAATAATGTAATATTTCTTTTCACATTCCAAAAATAAAATAAAATTATTTTCTCTCATTCAATCACATTTTTTAAAAATAATGTAAACAGAGAAACATTCAGTCTCTTATATTGAGTTATACCAAACACGAATGATAACTTATCTATTTTCTCTTCCTTTTTTTTTTTCTCTTCTATTATACGCATTATTTTTCTTTCTTTTCTATCATACCAAACAAATTCTAAATGTCTATTTGATATTATCAAGGGAAAGAAAAATAAAAAAAATAATAAAAAAGAAAATAAAGAAAAAGAAGGGAGAAGTAGAAGAATTATCACTTCCATATTTAGTATCAATTCATTTAAAAAAAAAATACATATGTCAATAATATTGAACAGATAAAAATATTTGAAGCTCACTTCATTTTTTTCTTCTTTCTTAGAATATGTTTGGTTCAATTTTTTTGTGTATTTTAAGCTATTGTTATTTTAAGTAACATGTTTGGGTTTGATATGAGAAAAAAATAACAGTTTTTTTCTTGAGAAAAAAGAGAAAAAAACTGTTGGAAGAGAAGCAAAAAATTGAACATTTTGTAAAAAAGTTGTTAGAATTATTTCTTACTTTAATATATAAATAGTATTTTATTTTTAATCAAATAATTTTTTTAATTATCTTATATCTATTTTGTTAATTTAATACATAAAAATAATTATTTTTTATATCATCTAAATAAAATAAATTAATTTAAAATTATTTTTTAATTAATATATTCAAATATAATTTTTTTTTATAATCAATTATAATAAAAAAATATATAATAATTAATTATTAAAATAATTTAATTTTTATAATTATTTCAAACACACACTTAATTCTTAAAAAAAAAAGATGAAATATGATAGGCTCCGTTAAAACTCTATTCCTCCCTTTTCTTTCCATTACTATTATGTATACCAAAAATATCACGTTTCATCCTTTATTTTTTTTTCATTTTTCCCTCTTTTCCATATATGCATACCAAGCACACCTAAAGAATACGAGAATAACTCCCCCATACTTTCAAAATTCTTTATTGGGTATTTGCCAGTTTGTTAGGTGAAAAAAAAACAAAAACTAGAATGCTTCTCATACTAGGCCACCCCAGCACCGCAACCAGATAGACAAGTGCGTTTTGTGGGCATCAGAATCGAGGGTGTGAAAGGGAATGGAAAAGGGAAGATTTGATGGAGAGAAGAGTGGGTTTCATCAAGAACGAGGGAAGGGGAAGAACAACTATGATGATCCTTTGATCTTTCTAAATATGCCTTCTCAGGAATAATGAACCATCCAATCGTATAGCTTATCAATATTTTTGAGTCTGCAACAACAGCTCCTTCTCTCTCTTTCTTTCTCTCTCTCTCTATATTATATGTAGTAATAATTAATTAAGCAATTAATCACACCCACTTCCTATCAACCCCCTTCTCTCTCTTATTTATTCCCAACAAGCTGTGTCACATCTTAAATAAGGGTAGCGTCTGCTTGTCCCTAGCCTAGTTGCCAAAATCCCAATCTCGCTTGCTTCCTTTCTGTCTAGTTGGGCTGTGCAGCTGGCTGCTGCTGGTGGGTGAGTTTTTGAAGTTTCAACGGAGACTACTAAGGCAGTGGCAAGGCTTTTGTCTTCACGTGGGTTTAACAAAGGGTTGCTTACAGAGTTTCTTGGCATTCTGTCCACCTCCATCTTCATCTCTCCTTCTCCTTTTCCTGTTAATAGATTTCTCTCTGTTAGGCCACCAAGTATATATATGGAGGTGGGCATACTGCCAACAGAGCTGTGTTGGCTTCTCTTTGTAGAACCCTCGTGATATATGATATATATGCATCTGAATTAGATAACCACCTTTTCTTATATTTTCTGATGGGTAAGCTGATATGATATATATGCATCTGAAAACCCTTTCTTATATTTTCTGATGGGTAAGCTGAAATAGCTAAAACAAGCTCCATCCTTACTCTCCTTTCTTTTTGTAGTATATGTATTTCTGCTATATCCACTTGCTATATGTCTGATAAATGCTCTTACAGAATATTGCGTTCTGTTATCTACCAGAGGAACATCAATTTATCATTATTTTCTCTGAAAAGTATTATTTGCACTATACCGCGTTCACCCCCCACCCCCTCATATTTGTGTTTCTGCAGGATCATACTGTTTGCTTACATAAATTTGCTACGGGATCAGAGACAAACGGCAGCACTATACCGCCTACCGCTGCTGGTGTTGGAAACCCTATAATCTGATAGTAAAGAACAAAACTTGACTTCAACACTTTTTCTTTAATCCTTCCTTCAACTCTTTTAATTATTTATTATTTATTATTTTTAATCTCACTTAATTAAATCAATAGAGACATAAAAAGTAATTAAAGAGGTTGAAAGAAAGGGTTGAAGTGAAAGAGTTGAAGCGAAGTTCTGTTCGATATTTAAACTTCCTCCTTTTGAAACCCTATATCTCAATCTCTTAATTTGCCTTTGGTGTTGTCTTTTTTTTTCTTCCTTATATTCTCTCTTCTATATTTCGTTAGTCTATCAGAGTAACAGATGGTGGAAGTTTTCATTTTATTTTTCTCTTGATGTTGTGTAGGCTTGTGGAGTTGTGGTTCTCAGATTTGGGGTCTAGGGTTTCAAGAAGGTGGTCTGGCTTACATCGCTTTGTTGGAGGAGCAATGGGAATTAGATTTTTCATTCCTTTTTTATAACCAAAGGTTCATGGTTAGGATCTAAAGTTTATGTAGAGATGAATAACTTATAGCAGAGGGGTGCAGACAATAATTTTCCTTTTGTTTTTACCAATTTCAAGTGTTATTCTGCCATGGCCATCTTATCTTAACCATTTTTATTACCAGCTGGGAAAGGAGATTTGAGTCTCATGGCTTTATGCAAGACAGCCACCGTTTGTCTCACTGCCAATTTGAAGTTAAAAAATTGGTTGCTTGGTTATTAGTAATTTTCATCTGCATATTCCAGCAGGCAGCATAGACGAGTATAGATGGTACATAGCATTAAAGTATAATGCTGACCCTTCCCTATTGCTGAATACGTTTCTACGCTCCTCGAGCTTTCTATGAAGTTTGAACGTAAGGGTAGGCTCATGATTGAGTACTGACATTAACCTCTTATATTCAATACAAAGACAAGTAATACACTCTTTCATGGCGCGTGGGGTAGTATCAACTCACCAAGTCCAGAAAAGTCAGTAACAGTCATCCCATGACCAGATGATTTATAACGCTTATCTACTGTTTTTATTTTCTTGTTTCTTTCTCCATACTTCGTCACCGTTTTCTTTTCTCAGTTGGAATGCGGTTTTGGACTTTTGGATGAGTGAGTAACTGTTTTTAGTTTTTGTAAGTTAAAAATAAATTAAGGAAAAAAATATTCTTATATTTCTTTTCAGGGTTGTATTACTGTTTATATTATTTTTAAATAATGTGATTGAATAAAAAAATAATAAAATAAAATATATAATGAATAATATTAAATAAAATGTAAAAAATATATATATATATTATTTAATGTAAAAATATAAAAATTGATAAATTAATTACAGTATGTGGTGTTAGTAGCTCGAGTTTTCTTTGTTTTTTCTTTTTCTTTGGGACCTGCTTAAAAGAACAGCAGTGCATTAAGCTGTGGACATTATAATTATGACTCTGATAGGAAATGCATGTGATTGGGTCGTGTAAAAACGGGACAGTAGGGACGCACTGTGCTCACACTATTTACACTGGTGGCGCGGCCCCTCAAATTTCCTGGGTAGGGTTGTCTCAGCTCTGCATCTGAACAGCTAGCAGCTAGTAGACTCGGCCTATAACGTTTGCATTTTGCAGTAATCCTATTGTACGAGTCAAATTCTTGAATTTGGTTCAAGTGTACGACTCAATAGAACGCCAGGAATTAGCCTTAATTATGGGACCATTTCATCATATTATAGCACTACAGTACATGCTTGTTTGACTCTGAAAATGGAGACCTTCCGTTCCGTTTGTTCACAGCAAAATTAGCAAAATCGTAACTGCTCACTTACTCCAAATCCAAATTGGAGTGAGGGAACGGATAGACAACATGTGAAGACCCCCCCGGGCGCCGCGTGAATAGGCCTTCACACAAAAAAGTGGACCAACCGGAAAGAATGAATATCTACTTATAATAAAAAGGTTAAATTATTTTTTCGGTTTATGTAATTTTATTAAATTTTTAAATATAATTAAAAAGTTTTTAATTAAGTTTTTATATTTTTAAAAAATTTAAATAAATTTTTACTGGACAATTAGATTTTGTTAATATATTTACAGCCATTTATAAGTTATTTTATTTTATTATTACAGATTTTAGAGACTTAATTATAAAATTTTATAATTAGTAAAACTTATTTAAAATATAGGCATCTATTTAATTTTTTTTAAATATCGGGACTTGATTTAAAATTTTTAAATTATGAAAACTTATTTAAAAATTATAGCGATCAAAAAAGTAATATAGTTTAATAAAAAATTCTTATAATAAAAGGGTTAAATTATTTTTTCGGTTTATATAATTTTATTAAATTTTTAAATATAATTAAAAGTTTTTAATTAAGTCTTTATATTTTAAAAAATTCAAATAAGTTTTTACTGGACAATTAGATTTTGTCAATATATATTTATAGTCATTTATAAGTTATTTTATGTTATTATTGCAGATTTTAGATACTTAACTATAAAATTTTATAATTAGTAAAACTTATTTAAAATATAGGCATCTATTTAATTTTAAAAAATATAGGGACTTGATTTAAGATTTTTAAATTATATAAACTTATTTAAAAATTTAATAAAATTGTAAGGATAAAAAAATTAATTTAATTTAATAAAAAAAATACTTGTTACATACATATCACTAATAAGTCAACTGTTTTGGTAGAAGTAAGATAAATTATTGTATGCTCTAAAAACAATAATAAATGTGTGTTTAACAATAAATGTGTTTCCTGATGATCCCAGCCTTTGATTTCAAGTATATTTACTTAAATTTTAAATTATTAACTTAAAATTAATTATATAAATTATCATAGAACTCATATTTATTATTATTCTATAAGCTTATAATAATTTATTGTAAAAAAGAGTAGAGATGTGAAAAAATAAAATAAATCATATTTAATAAAATTATAAAATTTATGAGAGGTTTAGCATTACTCTACAGTAAAAGAGAAACATCTTGTTCCACCTTGATGTTATTATTAGTCAAGGCCTTTTTCATGAGGGTCTGGGCTTTGAACTTTGGTTGCAATGATGAAGCTTCCACACTTCAGTCAAACAGCCTTTTCACAGAAACCTATAGCCATGAGGCCCATGACATGAGACATAGGATGAGTGCATGTTTTCTTGTGATGATCTTATAAATTAATCGAAGTTTTAACTTTATCTTTCTGTACTTTTAACAAATATTTGTAATGACATAGGATGAGTGCATGTTTTCTTGTGATGATCTTATAAATTAATCGAAGTTTTAACTTTATCTTTCTGTACTTTTAACAAATATTTGTAATTTTGACAACAAAAATGTAATTCTGTCCACCAATTTAGATTACTTAGGATTCAATTTAAAGACGTATGCGTGAGTAGGAATATAATTATATTTTTGAATTTTAACTACAATAATTTTTTTAAATTAAGTTGTAATGGGTATTTTGGTAAATTTTTTTATTTTTAGTGTGAATAATTTATCTTTGATCAAATTAAAAAGATAAATAATTAAAATACATACAAATTAATTCAAACATCACTAATGGTAATAAAAAAATATATTATGCAGGACTTATTTGATCCATATAACCTCTTATATATTTCATGTATTTTTTTTTTAATAAAATGGTTTTTGGTGCGATAACAAGCGAGTTGTGCTTTGAAGAGAAAGCCAAAGTTGTGAACTCCAGAGAAAACAAGTGATCTCTTAATTGAGACTCTCATGCCTTGGTCAAAAGATAAAAAAAAAATATTTTACATATAAAATCCTATTTTTACACATTCATTGATGTCGTTAAACAAATTTTCTCTTGACATAATATCATCTCTGTGGATCCTGTCCAAGAACCAATCCCTATACACTAAAAAATGTTATACGAATATATATGTAAAATAAATTTCTCGTGTATATGTCTTACATTACGCAATCCGTAACGCTGCCCATATTGAATCTCACATCTTCTTGAAGTGGACCTTGTTCCTCGTTCAAGAGTTCAATGGAACCTTTGTGATATTTTGCAAAGATTATGAGCTTGCATGGATTGAACAATTTTAGAGCATGACAATTAAATTGCAGCCTGGTCAAATTTGCTCTTGTTGGCAATGTAGTAGTTAGGTAAAATCTTTAGGTAATATCTCCAAAAGTGACGAATATAGGATTTGAACTAATAATTGCGGGAAGCTAAAATCGTTGCATTCTATTATGGTCATCTTCTCTTTTTTTTTTCCCCTCTTTCTTCCTATGTTTATTTTCACAGCTCATCATTCCATGTAATATGCAGTGGATTAAAGCATAGAAAGAAGTTTACCATTAAAAAAAACAAAAAGAATAAGAAACACAGAGCACAATAAGGTTTGAGGGATAATTAGCTCAATACTTGATACTTCAATTGGTCTGATTATTGGGGCCAAGTCCAATTTTAAAATACTGTTTTTTAATATAATGATTATTAACTCGTTGGTAATGATGGTAATTTTTGGTACATTGTATGAGCATGCGTGACACGCCCATGACTGAATCATATACTTGTTTTTGGGTTTGGTTTAAATTTTTATATAATTTTATTTTAATGAATAGTTTTCGTAATTTCTAGTCTGATTGGTAGGTAATTTTTTCTTTCTAAAATAACAACTTTTAAGATATTTTTAATATATGTTTAATATATTATTATATTCGAGTTCACATGGTGTAAGATTCTATCCATTTTAACTGATGTTTCTATAAGTTTTTTAAAAATAAAAAATTTATTCTATATCCTTTTTAAAATGTTTATTTAATAAATAAAAAACTTTAGAATTTTTATTGGGTTAGATTGGATATGGGTGGTGTGTCAAAAATAAACTTTTTAAGTGAACTTTATACTCAAATTTTTAATTAGTAGCAAGTTATAAAATTGAACACTACTACTTAATCGTAATTTTTTTTCTTGAAAAATCACAACAACGAATTTTAGATCTATTTGAGTTATGTGAATCGAATATTAGACTACAATACAACACAGCAGTGTCACATGGAATCAAATACAACACAGCAGTGTCACATGGAATCAAAATTCACGTTCTTTTTTCTTATTTGTATTCATGTTTCCTCAATAAAATTGTTAATAAAGAAATCAATAAAGATAAATTATTATCGATTAAGAGAAAATTATATCTTAATTAGTAATATTTAATTAGAATTACATTATATACAAGAAAACTTTACATTTAACAGTTTTTTTTTGTCTTTCATTAAGGTATTCCAAGATGCATTGTTATGAGATTGACCTCCAGTTTAACTATGAGTAGTAGTTAGTAGTTATGTAAAATACTCTTTAAAGTGATGATTATAGAATTCAAATCATTGACATTACAAGTAAGATTTACTTAGAATTACAATCCCCTTCCATAAATCAATCACTATTGAGTTATACTTGACCAGCAATTGCAAGCAAACAGTCAATAAAATGTTGTAACTATGTTCTCATATCATATGGTCATCGATAATTATTAATGATGTTTATAATCCATCCTGACCTAATAATCTATCTTAATTTAAAGTTAATTAAGTTGGATTCAAATTCTTAAAATTTACTTTGAAGTATTTTAAGGACAAATTTAAGTCATATTTTGAGTTGACCTAGTATATTCTATTCTTTGAATTTTTTTTTTTTAAAATTAATAATAAATTATAAGATTTTTAAACATAAATTAATACTATTTACATAACATAATAATATATTTTATAATATATATCAGAAAATATCCATTTATTTTAGTTTCCTAAAATTTTATAATAAAATTATATATAATGTCAAATTTTATACAATTCATCTAAATATCATATACCTAGTTCAAATTCGATCATTAGTTCGCTCACACTCGGATGAGGCCCGGATTCGAAGAAATAACCTGATGAAATATCAAGTCAGGTTGGGTTGATGTTAAACTCATCCCAACCTTATTGTTACTTCGCAAATCACTTGCAGTTACCAAAAATATGTGATTATTTAAGCCGGTGCCGCTTCTATTATTTGCCACGTTTACCCTTATTCAAGTCTCCTCCTCTGTTGTTCTTACCTTCTTCTTCTTCTTTTCCTCGGAATAGAATGGACTCGCTCTGTGCCCTAGATGAACCTCTGCATTATCCCATTGCTCGCAGAGACGAGTCAGTCGTTGATGATTACCATGGAGTTAAGATTGCTGACCCTTATCGATGGTACTGAAATGAAATTCAATTGTTGTCGTTACTCAATTTTTTGTTCGTTTCGAATAGGTTTGGTTTTATCATTCGAACTTGCTGCAAGAAAATTATTATCTATCATAGAATTGAGAGATTAAGCTCGTGTTAGAAAATTATAGAGACAAATCTCTTACAAAGGTTTCTTTACATGTTTTTTTTAAAAGGCTCGAAGATCCTGATGCGGAAGAAGTGAAAGAGTTTGTAGAGAAACAGGTTAAATTGACGGATTCCGTAATTCAAAAATGCGAAACTAGAGCGAAGCTTAGTGAAACGATCACGAAGCTATTTGATCATCCTCGTTATGATGTTCCTTTTAGGCGAGCCAATAAGTACTTTTACTTCCACAACACAGGGCTTCAGCCACAAAACATCCTCTATGTGCAGGTTTGGTGGCTAATTATGTATTCAGATGATTGGTTAACGCTTTTGCTTGGTTTTGAGTCTCTCGAATTCAATTATCTCTCGTATCTTTTCAGGATAGTTTGGAGGGAGAACCAGAGGTTTTGCTTGACCCCAATGCCTTCAGTGAAGATGGAACCGTCTCACTGAACACGTTTTCGGTGAGCGAAGATGCCAAGTACTTGGCTTATGGGCTTAGTTCAAGTGGTAGCGATTGGGTGACAATAAAAGTAATGCGTATTGAGGACAAGAATGTTGAGCCTGATGCATTGTCATGGGTAAGTATTGCAGTGTGCCTTATAGAAACTAAAATCATAGAAAAGAACCATTGATGGTGGTAAATATATTGTTTCAGGTCAAGTTTTCCTATATTAGTTGGACACATGATAGCAAAGGTTTCTTTTATAGCCGCTATCCCGCACCCAAGTAAGTAATCTCCTGTTTTCACATTCTTTCCAGGAAGTACAGGATTTGGATTCTGACTTCTAGAGACTTGAATTTTCAAATTGTTACGAGTGTTTGATAAAATGTGAGCGAATTTGGCCTATCGACTATTGGTCATAAAAGGGAGATAGAAATCGGGAGTTTGTTATTCTAATTTGCAATTGCTATTTGATTACAAATTCAGCAAAGTATAAATATGGATTGCATAGTCGTGGATTTACTTGTCCTGATCAAGATGATTTGAATTGGTATTATTTTTATGGAGATCTTGTAAATAACTTATTCATAGTGATGATGGTAGGATCAGTTTCATGTTTTCTTAATTTAAAATTTGTATCAAGTACTTTGCTTTTACACTGTAGAGATGGAGAGGTAATAGATGCTGGGACTGAAACGAATGCTAACCTTCATCATGAGCTGTATTATCATTTTTTGGGTACAGATCAATCAGACGATATTTTGTGCTGGAGAGATCTTGAAAACCCTAAATATTCATTTGGAGGAAGTGTTACTGATGATGGGAAGGTACTTTATTTTTGTCATTGCTTTAAAACTATGTGACATTATCTGTATTCTTTTTTATGTGCACATAAAATAAGAAAATTTGCAACTAATGTCTTTGTGCTTTTTGAGACTTTACTGATGTCAATGTTATTGATGCTTCACTATTTTATGTCCTACCATATGTATTTTTTCGAAGGCATCTATTTAGCTCTTCCTGATTGCTTTAGCATTTGAAATGGGTCTTGCTTGATTTGTTTTGCTTGGAAAACCTGGATCTCTACTGTATTGCTTTGCATACTTTCCATTTTAGCATTATGGTATGGTAAGGTTAGTAGCTGAATGTTATAATTAATTAATATTCTATGTCATATTACTGTGGTAAAACGTTTTGCTAAATAGAAATCTGTCTTTCTTGAAGCATCTGGCCATAAAAATCTGGAGCTTTACTCTAATGCTTAGCAAAATTCTTTTTTAGTATCAGAAAAGGTAAGCGACTCATTGTTATATAATTTTAATTTATCTACTGCTGTGAGAAGATATATTCATCACATCGCACTAGAGAAGGTTGTAGGAAATATGGTTAAATTCATGGCTTTGTAAGTCAAGGCACGGTAGTGGGTGTATTTTGATTTTCCTTTGTCAAGTGCAAAGTGTATCAAAGCATACAAAGAATTTTATGCATATGATTTTATATTTCCCATGAATCTGACCCTCTGTTTTTGTTGATTGTGCAGTATGTCCTTCTCGATATTGGAGAAGGGTGTGATCCAGTTAACAAACTTTACTACTGTGACCTGTCTGAACTTCCCAATGGACTGGAAAGTTTTCGGAATGAAAATGCCCTCCTCCCATTTGTCAAACTTATTGATAATTTTGATGCACAGTATCAAGCCATTGCAAATGATGACACCGTGTTTACATTTTTAACTAATAAAGATGCTCCAAAATATAAACTAGTCCGAGTAGATTTGAAAGAACCAACTTCTTGGGCTGATGTTCTCGAAGAGTCTGAAAAAGATGTACTTAACTCAGCATGTGCTGTAAATGGTAACCAACTGATAGTGAGTTACTTGAGTGATGTGAAGTATCTTCTACAAGTAAGAGACTTAAAAACAGGTTTCTTGCTGCATCAGTTACCAATTGACATTGGCACTGTTGATGAAATTTCTGCACGGCGTGAAGATAGTGTGGTTTTCATTAGCTTTACAAGCTTTCTAACTCCTGGTATCATATATCAGTGCAACCTGGGAACAGAGATTCCTGATATGAAGATATTTCGTGAAATTGTTGTCCCTGGGTTTGATCGCTCTGAGTTTCATGTCAATCAGGTAAAAACAAGTATTCTTTGATTCTGAGAATTTATTTTATTTAGGTTCACATTTTTAATTAGGCTGTTTCAAATTCCATTATTCTGTACAAGTACTGGCATGCTATCACTTGGAATCTGTATCCCTGTTGCTCGACTTGTTTGTTATATTCTTTGATGTAACTTCCACATTTCAGGTTTTTGTGCCTAGTAAAGACGGTGTTCAGATCCCAATGTTCATTGTTGCCAGAAGGGATATTATTTTGGATGGGTCACACCCTTGTTTATTATATGGATATGGTGGTTTTAACATCAGTCTTACACCATCTTTCAGTGTCAGTCGCATTGTACTCACAAGACATTTAGGTGTTGTTTTCTGCATAGCGAATATTCGTGGTGGTGGAGAATATGGGGAGGAATGGCATAAAGCAGGCTCCCTTGCAAAAAAGCAGAATTGCTTTGATGACTTCATTTCTGCAGCTGAATACCTTGTATCTGCTGGTTATACCCAACCCCGAAAGTTATGCATTGAAGGTGGAAGCAATGGTGGACTTCTTGTTGGCGCTTGTATAAATCAGGTCTGATTCATTTGCTTTGGATTTCCATATTTAGTTTACACTTTCCCATTCAATAGCTCTACATTTATGCTAGTTTTTCCCCCCCACCTCTCTGTGCAGAGACCTGATCTTTTTGGCTGTGCACTGGCTCATGTTGGTGTAATGGACATGCTACGGTTCCACAAATTTACCATAGGTTTGTTTAGATCTGTTATGTCCAGTAGTTTGTTTATATGAGTGTCACATATTGATTTAGAAATGTTATTCAGGTCATGCTTGGACCTCAGATTATGGTTGTTCAGACAAGGAGGAAGAGTTCAATTGGCTAATCAAGTGAGTGAGGTTTATCCTATCTTGAAATATAAAGGATAAATTTGTATATTTTATGCAAAAAGTAATATATGTAATTACCTTATTTTGTTTTATTTATGAGGTGCAAATTGTTTAGAATTACTAGTAAGAGATGGTGCTGTTGGGGTAGTTATAGTGACGGTGGTCGAAGCATGGTGATGTTCAGGTTTGGACAATTTAGATGGGCTGATGCGTTGGAACTTGGAAGGCTGCATTTTATAAAGAACAAAACTTGGCTCCAACCCTTTTCCTCCAACCCCTTTAATCACTCTCCATGTGTCCATTAATTCAATTAAGTAGGGTTGAAAGTAACAAATGAAGGGTGATTAAAGGAGTTGGAGGGAAGGGTTGGAGGAAAAGGGTTGGAGTTAAGTTTTGTTCTTTTATAAATGAGCGCTGCTATACACTACGAATAGAAACCACGAACTGTTTTACGAAAGATGTGGTACAGTACAATCCTGTTTTACTCCTTTTTTTTAAAGAAAAAATTTGAAAAAGAAAAAAAAGATAGCCAAAACAGTATTCGGTTGGCATCTCATGAATGATATGTGTGCCATTTCCACGAATTCAATTCGTGGGAAATAGTATTTTCCTTTATAAATATTTAATTGATGGACATGGATAGATTTCTCATAATTTTGGTGTGTAACGGACAGAGAAATAGGTAATTACTTGTATACAACCCGGCCAAACACATCTCGCACATTTTAAATACCTATAAGACAATCCCTTTGTTGGACTATCGTACTATCACAACCCTTGGTCCTTAATTTCATATCCATTTGATTTTTGTTTTCTTACCCTAGAGTTCATAATCTACACATCACATGCACCTCCTGGTCTAAGAAGCAACTTATGATCTTTACTGAAGAGATAGTGCCATTAGACCAAAGTTATTACTTTTATATAGGACAACATGACTTCCTCACACCTTTGTTATTTGATAGATTATCAATATGATGGGAAAAGATAAGCAGGTCTATAATTGTCAAAATGATGACGACAAACCTTAAAAATGGGTGATTTGGTCGTGACTGGACATGTGAATGAGTAGCCTTGGTTTTGATACTTGGTATGCTGAATGTACAGCTTTTCATGGTTTAATCCTGAAGCTGGAACTAGCTTGATAGGTATAGTGTATAAAGCTATACATTTCGCAACAGTTCTGCAATAATTCCGTAGGGGGATTGCCAGGTAGGTATAATTTTAACTCATCTTATATTCTAGCAGCATGGTATTTAGAGTTCCTTCCTGGTTTTAAGTCCAGGATTCTCATTCTCATTTTGTTCTCATATTCTAAGGTTCATCTGGCAAAAAGTAAATAATATTTCTGCTTTCATAGTATTGTTCAACAATGTTTTGTAAGCCAGATTGCTTTATGAACTCCAATGATTTCTTATGTTTGGACCTGTATCTTTGTGTGTCCAAGATATGATGTTTCTTTAATCCACTGCTCTAGGTACTCACCATTACATAATGTCCGGCGACCGTGGGAACAGCACCCTGATCAGTCAATTCAGTACCCATCAACCATGCTGTTGACAGCTGATCATGATGATCGTGTTGTGCCACTGCACTCATTGAAGCTATTGGCGGTTAGTCTGCTTCTCATGAATGAAGTATAGATTGAAGACACAAATTTGTCAACGTCTATTTATTGAATCATGTTGCAAGCTAAGAATAAGTGGTTACAAACTAAATAAATTAGCAAATATCGTCGCATATTGGGGGTGGCTGTCACTCTCACTCGAGCACTATATGGGTGAAAAACTCGTGCCCCCACCCTTTTTATCTTTCCTTCTCTCTCTTTAACGCATTTCCAAATTGTTATCAGACCATGCAGTATGTCCTCTGTACGAGCTTGGAGAAAAGTCCCCAGACGAACCCCATAATTGGTCGCATTGACTGCAAGGCTGGACATGGAGCGGGTCGTCCAACACAAAAAATGGTAACAAATTCGGATCCAGGTTGTTTTTCCCTTCTCCGTTTTGTTATATTATGTCTCAAATTGAATATATTATATATTTGTCCTCAGATCGATGAAGCTGCTGACCGGTTCGGTTTTATGGCTAAAATGTTAGACGCGCATTGGATTGAATAGAGCCCAGTCAGTCATAAGGGAGAGATAATGGAATAATTTCTTGCAGACAATAACCGTAAATCATTTCATTTCGCTGTTCTCCTTCTAACAAAATATCTTGAAGGTGACTGTGACTTGTCAATCATTTATTTGGGATTAGTTTCACGGGAATTATAGTATTTGGGTGAATTGTCAAATTTGTTAGTTGTTACTTTTATTATAAATGTTTGAAATTTATTAAATATAATCATCAAGCAATAAATTATTGACAATTTACCCCGGTACCCTTTAAAAAAAGAAATACCTGAGTAATTTTCTAGCCTCACAATTAATATTTGAAAGTTCATTAAATATAACTAATAACTAATATCAGTATTCATAGACGAAAGATAAGTACTTAAATAAACCCCCGAGTTTTATATTCTGCCAAACTATAAATCAAGGCACAGTGCCATCGGAAATTAGATCACCACCGTGTTGCTGTTTCAATATTTTGTTTTATTTTTGCTTTGCTATGTACTTACCTTGTCAGTCTTGCGTACTATTACATTTTATTGCAGCACGATATTGTGTCGTGTTTATTCAAGTTATTAAACTAGCTGGTAATGCCAGGCTAA
This sequence comes from Ormosia semicastrata, assembly GCA_029884595.1. Lineage (NCBI taxonomy): Eukaryota > Viridiplantae > Streptophyta > Magnoliopsida > Fabales > Fabaceae > Ormosia > Ormosia semicastrata. The sequence continues at coordinate 4,610,503 of JAQQTO010000046.1, read as the reverse complement.
ATCATTGAGAAAAATTAACTTTTAAACCAGTATTTTAAAACGAGAAACCTTTTTTTTTTTTTTCTCTCCATTCATAATATCACCTGCATTGGCTGAACATAGCTCAATTAGTATCTCTCCAAGTCTTTACCGGGGTTGTTATGTGGTGAGTTTGATCTCATTCTCCCTTAGGTTCAATAGGGCCACCCTAGAACCACCAAAAAAAAAAATAGTATCTACAGCTTCGCCATCATACAATTTGTTTTAAACAGGAATCTCATGTGACACTCCAAAAGATGCATAACCACTTTTGGACTTCTAGGAATCAAAATATGGGGCCTGTCTATAATAAAAGGTACAGTTCTGGGAATATCATTCGGTTACTGAAAAAAAGTAGCTCAAGTTGAAGTTGCCCAAGACAATTTCATCGAAGCGTTGTTCGCTTCAAATGCAACTAGGATTTAAAACAGGATTATCAGATAACCTCATTAAGTCAGGGAACAGTCCATTTTTATGTCTGTAACATCAAGTTGCAAAATTTTAGCTCTACGGCCCAAAATTGATCCGATGCTGCAAAACAAATAAACAAAGCAATTGCCAAAACGGTACCTTATGTTGGGAAGTTAGTGGTGTAAAAACTATTACTAGTGTCTCGCTCTGATTCAAAAACTAATCTAGTTGAACAAAAACATTGTTAAACTTACTAGAAAAAAATTGTTAAACTTAATTTATATAAAAGATCAAATAAAACAATACCTGCGTTAATAGATGCAAAATAAAATATTGGGAACTTCCAGCAATTGTCGCTATTTTCATCCTAGATTAAAGAAACACAAGGAGAGGCAAGATTTCTGCTACTAGTCTGAAAGTAGCCTTGAATGTGAAGATGGCATATAACTATTCAAATATGGAAGGATCATACCAATGAATAATCTTTTCATGCTTTAAAGGACTGCGACGATATAGCACTCTTATCAGGGTCCTCTGCAGAACTTTCTGCACAAAACAAAAGAAAATTTTGCAGTTTCCACAAAAGTTATGCAACTAAAACCAAAAATAATGATTATATGCTAGTCCAAGAGCTTGAGTCAAGTGAGATTCGACAGATTTCTCGCGTTTTTAGCCTCTTAGGTTCAATACTCATTTTCATCACTTTATCAGTTTAGAAGGATAACTTACCATAATTTTTTTCTCCAATAAAAGTTCTTATAAAATATTATAAGGAAAGAGAACAAATGGCAGCAAGTAAATATAAGTATAACAGCAGGCAAAAGCAGATCAATATGAGGCACGCACAGGAATAGATTAAATGGGCATGCTATGAAAGTGTGAAATGGATAAATCACAGGCTTAAATGACTTTAAGAATTGCAATCAGGATACAGAGACAGAAAACGACACCTTATTGCCTCATCCATTTGCTTGGTTACGTTAATCCTTTCTTACAAATACAATTTTAATAACAAGTAGTACACAGCATAAAAACTCACCAAATCCTTGAGTGAAGACACATATTGTAAATCTTCATCCTTCAGAGGATGAGAAATCCACACTAAAGCAGCATATTGCTTCTGCAAAATTTTTAAGATAGCAATTAAAGGCTGGTTTAGGTAAAATAATGGATGGAGAAAGCTGTAAATCACGAACTATGGAAGTGTGCAATTAAGAAGCAAAATGCAAGACCTGCTTCTCTGCTTCGCCTTCACGCATAAGGATCCAGCCATGACTACCTACGTTTTTTAGATTTTTCACCCTAACCTGCATGACACATGATCTTATGTGTTTAGCCATAAAGAAATAAATAACTGACATAGAAACATCACCACCAATTCAGCCATGACATTACCAATTTATTTTCCAAGTTATTTATCATTTTCTCTATATCTTTTACAAAGGGTTCAGATGGGACATGTCGAGCATTTTGAACCTCAACAAGAAATGGCCTGCCTGCACCCAACATTCGGACCTAGAAGAATAGTTCCATATCACATAAGACAGTAAGGACAGCAAATCTCCGGTACATCGATATCTTCTCTGCCAGCAGCATGAAACTTAAAATTATCACCATGGCATGCTTGGAGAATGTTTCTACCAATTATTTCCTACAATGTAGGCACCATCAGCTTCCACAATCAACATTAAACAGAAGGAAAGACAGAATGACAACAGCTATTTGCCAGAGTAGGCAGTACCTCGACAGATGCTTCTCCCATTCTTTCATCATCAATAATCCAGCGTGTTTGACTCACATTCCGTGAATACTGCCAAGAAAGTAGCAGCATGAACTTGACGTTGCACAAGCTTTGAGAGGAAGAGGGAAGGAAAAAAGAAGATAACAAAAATATAAAAATCAAAGACGTGAACAGCCTTTAAGGGCACCTATTTGCCACAAGGACCATATCAGATTAAAGATTTCACTCAATTTTGTATGAAAGAAGCAGTTATGTGGCCCTTCATAATTTGAAGCTAATGCATTCAAGATTCCTTGACTGGGCTGTTTCACAATAACCTAATGATTTCACTAGACACTAGACATTTTCCAGCCTTCTCTTAAAAGAAAGTAAAATATTACCGTCGCAAAGTGATAGACCTGTAGCCAACGTATATTCAAGGAGAAGTAGGAAGAATAATAATAGAAAGACAAAAGAGTGGCAGGTGTATGAAAGAATGAAGAAAAGGGAGGGTAAGAGAGTAATTCCCATTAATATTACAATTCTTGACTCATATGGTACAAAGGCACATTTAAACTCCTATTATGATAAGTGACGACTAGTTTTCCATTAATAAAGATACTAGTATAAAATGAATATGCATGAAATCTAAGTCTGCCATTACAATTTATGAAACAGATCTGACAAACATTTACTTACCAGAAGATTTTCAAGAGGGTGTACTAGAGAAAACTTTGACATGCCGTATTAAGCATGATAGGATAAACTAATATAATACATTATGACCTTATTAGTTGTTTGGTGTAAACACTGTATTGTATGAGCTTATCCATTAAACTCTTTTTATACATTAAAATGATGGATAAGTTAATCAAACATTAGAGGGAAGGATTAGACTTGATAGAATTTTGATGTATAAGCTCTTATAAAGACTTTTTTATTTAAATTCTAAACACCTCGATATCCCCAACCTTTACGTATTAGGTTTTATACTATCAAGTCTTATACTTAACAAGCTTCTATCTTTGTAGTGATGCATCCAATATGTAACTTATCTTGGAACCAAGGTTCAGATCCATATTTCATTTTCATATATGACCTACAAAAATTTAGCAAGATAACAGGTTTCTTTCAATATTAAACACTTGGAAAGATACCAGTTTAACCAAATACAGAGTAGCACCAATGTTAATAAGCAAAGACATAAATAAATAAAAAAGTGAAGAAATTGGCTTTTTGTTAGGCCCCCTGCCCCTCTGATCACTACGGTGTATGATAGGAAGAATAGGAAGAGTGAGAGGATTATTGGCTAGGCGTGCAATCAGGGAGAAAAGTTTGAGAGGCAATTATCAGGGGAAGATGCAATGTAACAACCTGTACACATGGCAGGAGGGGCAGGGAGCAGATTCTGTTAGACAGAATGGAATAAGAAGGGAGGAGAGAGAGGAGGGAGGGCAAGCTAGAATTGAGTGAGGATTGGGAAGGGAGGAAGCAGACCCCTTGAAGAGTTTGTAGTGTGTCTGTATTCTTTTTCTGTTTGAGAGTTATTTTCTTCAGTTTTTTTTATACATAAACCTCCATCTGATACTGATATCATCTATATATCAGTAGCAGGAGAGAGGTTTAGTGAGTATTTTTGGTACATTCGTATTCTGATTTCCAGCTTCCTGTCTCCTTTCTAAAGGTAGGGGTAGGGGTAGGGATGGAAAGCTTTGCTGTACATTCGTATTCATATAATATTTACTGAAATGGCCATTATCTTCCAGCTTCTGTTTAGAAGCCTTTTTTCTAAAGTATCCTATATATTAAGCGCAGGTAACAGTTTAAAGCAGCAAGCTTTTCATAAAGCTCAAATTGGTCAACCAGTAAAAGCTTACTTTTTAAATAAACAGTATGAAAAGTATTGAAAAATAAAATAAAATATAATTTTATAAATAAATATAAACAGCTTTGTGCCTAGAGTTTCTTTGAGGACTTACTAAATAAAACAAGTTTAAAAAGACTGAAACTTCATTTTCTAAACAGTTGAGGCTTAAATATCAACTGTATTTTTATTTCCATCCCTAGGTAGGGATAAAAAAGAGAGCTTTGTAGACTTTGAAGATTTCAGTTTCTAAAAGAAACATATCAACTGTACAGTTGATTTTACAAGACAGAATTCCAACTCCAGCATATTACTATAGTCATTTTTTAAATTTTTGAATGGTGAGAACTGAGAAATAAAGAAACAATAAACATGATAAATTGCCATCAATAAAAAATGATCCAAATTATTTTGAAAATGCATAATTCCCATCAACAAGAATAAATTCTTACCAAACTGAGTGATCATTTTCAAGGATAAGAGGTGGTAAGGAAACTTCAAGGAAAAAGCTATCAACCTAATGACCCTCTTGTTTAACCATGTCAGAAATCAACAGACCTATATCATCAACACTGTCCCATTTAACCAGCATTCCTCTATCATTAAAAAATCTGAACTGAAGGATCCTTAAGCAAAGGCCACAAAGTTGTGGCTCAAGTTTAATTTCCTTGGAATTTATAGAGTTTTCACATTTTTTGAAACCACTATCCACCATATCTTTGTTTAAATCTGTTGGTCCTCCAAGAATGGAACTCAACATTGATGGTGATAACAAGGAGCACGCATAGATGCTCCCTTGGACCCCAAACAGCCGAAAGATGCAACGGACACATATCTGCAACAAATTATAGTAACTGACATATATGACAACAATCCACTAACACCCACAACTAAAGTTTCAATATGTCCTCAGCCATTTTACATTATGGCAAGCAAATCAAACTACATTAATCAAAGTTTTTTCCTTTTTCATTAGCTCTTGTCGTAAAAGTGATTGTTTACCAATACTTGTTAAAGACAATTTTCTACTTTTCAAGGTGCAACTTATATAATTCAGCGAAATTGTTAAGACCTATTTCAGCTTGTTCCATGAGATCATTCAGCTAATCCATAAATTTATTGCAATCAAATAAAATAAATTAAGCCAGGTTTTAAAAATAACAAACAGATAAGATAAACTATAAATATTCGTGCAGAACACTTCTCATTCAATTGGCATTCTCGTTTTCTCACAGTAATTGAATCAGTTTGTTCACTACATCACATTACTCTTCTATCACTTTTTGTAGGGTGGTACATTTCACGATGTTGTGGAATACCTCATCCCCTTCTCCACTTGTTTGGATAAATATGAGTAATTAGAGAAAAATATCATACAAATCATGTACAAAAGTTTAATGTGGGTCATAACAAAATTACAAGATAATGTCTGTGAATACTCTCAATCTCATCTGTTCCACAACAATTCCTCACTTTTATCTCTACATCTCTACATCTCTATCAGGTCTCTCAATCTTCACACCTTTATTCATAATAATTTTTATCAAGATAAGGATTATTCTTATTCAGATAAGAATTTTCTAATTTCTTATTTAAAAACAAATATATCACATATCTCTACATTATCTTAGTATTAATTACAATTCAAAATTCAAATTTATCAATAAAATAAAAAATTATCAAATAATTATCACATTAGGAATTTGGGTCAATCCCAACGAACCATGATTTAACTCACTTAAATAGGGGATTTATTTTTATAATATGCACTGTTTAAATACCTAAAATGATAAAATTTTAGTGAGCAAGTAACACGTATCAACTTTGGCATTATCAACCAAATCGGGTGGCATTACACTCCTCAAATTATCCAGATTAGTGAAGTTGGTCTCTTATCAATACATGCATAACCTAGGTTCCAACACAAAAGTAAAAAACACATGACATTCATAAAAGCCTGCTTTTCATGTTGACAGCCACAAAAACAAGCATCTCTACTAGTAGTACTATTAAAAAAGAACAAAGTAATTTTAATATATTCTTATCATAAAGAATGTATATATTTTTTTATATTTTATTTAATATTATTTATTATAAACATTTTATCATTTTTTCTGGGGTTGAATCATACATCTTTAAAAAAGATGTATATAATATTTATATCTCTAAAAAACTATCACACCGTAATATAATAATTTTTTCTTAAAAAAAAGAACAAAGGAGTAATATTTAATCATCACTTTTGGTCCAAAAAATTCCAAAAAAATCCAAATATTTTCAAATATTTGTTGAATAAACAAACTTATTAAAAAAAAGATGGGGTTGAGAAAGCAAATTTCAAATTGAAACAAAATAAATTAATGTGTACAGAACAGAAATTATCACACCGCACTTCCCTGACCTTTTTCTTTTTCCCAATTCTTAATTCTACTACTTTTACTCGCAAATGCGTGAACCAGTCTTGTACAATGATTACGCAAATATATTAGCATCAAACAATTACCATTGCAATGCGTATTGGCATCTGGAAACAGAGTTCCGAACTTGATCTTAAAGAGACTAGTTTCAATTGAAGATTAAATGTAGATGAGAAGGTTACGGGAGGGAGAAAACGAACGAACCCCGAGGCAAGGGACAACAAGTCCTTCACTGCGTTCAAGGCAAACCCTGAACTACGTCTTCTAAATGGCACGAGCCATCTTGGACTTTGACCAGGTTTGTTTCCATGGGATAAGAGATGAAATAGGGCCGTTTATTCATACACCTTATAACATAAATTATTAATTTATTTATAAAATAAATCAATGACTTGGATTAATTTCAGGTCGGACATCAATTGTTTCGGGCCGGATCCGGTTTTTTTGGATCCCGGTGGTTGGGTTTTTCGACTAGGCATTCGGGTTCATTTTTTTGAGTATCTTATATTTTGTGCTTGATCTTTCACCATTGCATCATTATCGAGCTTGTAGTATTTCTTAACTACCACTTATGGAGGCGATAGTGGTGGGCGAAAAAGATGGGCAATTTTTTATCTTGTAAATTATATAGCCATTGATAAATATTATTAGAGATTAAACATTTATATTAGATTTTGTAGAAAAAAACGAAGGAACCCCTAAGGTACAACAAGTCCTATGATTTTGGAGGCAAAAACTACGTCTTTTAGCACGAGCCATCTTTGGCTTTGACCAGGTTTGTTTCGCAGTTAGAGGTAAAATAGAATGGAAAGAGAATGAAATATAATTCTATTGTTTAAATTTTAAAATTAGGATAAAACAAAATGATATAAAATAATTTGTTTTTTATTTTATTTCATTTTAAATTTTAATTTTTCATTTAGGTGGAATAAAATGAAATAATTAAAAAATTTATTATAATTCTCACCATTTCAAAAAATTTAATATGTCATATTTTTATTATTCAATTCTTTGTTTTTTCATATTTTTTATATTTTTTAAAATTTTATTTGTAAGTTTTGTTATATTTTTAGATTGTTTAATTTTAACTATATTTTATATGTTTTTGTCGTAATTACACATGGAGAAGACCTGACGTTCAAAAAAGTAAGGAAAAGAGGAATTTTTCATCGTTGTCCAAAGGCTTAAAATATGCGTTGAGAATAATATAAAGCGTATGTCTTTTTAGTGGACCAACGCCTGAGCTCTGGGTGAAGAGCGCTTGAGTGCGCAGGAAGTAATGCAGCGTGTCCTGGTTTAAATGGCTCAACGCCTAAAAATCTAGCGCCTAGGTGCTGGTTATGTAACAGCAGACGTGAATTTCAATAAATAAAAGAAGTTATGCTAAATTCAAGATATTGAGCACACAACACAGGAAATTCCTAATTTTGAGAGAGTAGTTTCGCGGCAGCAGACTTTGGAGGACGACTTCGAAGGGAAGATTCAATTCTTGAAGACTTGAAGATCATAATCTCCATTAAAGGAATTTTGATTTCTCTTTCCCTCTAGTTTTCCCCTTTCTTTGGGTTTTCTTTCCATGAATTTGTATCTTGATATGAGTTTGTTTGTATTGAACATGAATAGCTAAACATATAGCTAGGGTTATGGGGGATATTGTTTTCCTACTTATTTGAGTTTGATTTCTAATTTGATTAAGGTAAATTCTTTTAGGATTTATTATATTGTTTGTATTCTTGTCAAAAAAAAATTTGTTAATTTATTGTTTGAAAAATCATCCGCTTCAATGAGTGGATCTATATAAGTAAGCCTCAGGATTAGATTGATGAATGACTAAACATCAATTTTTTCCTACCAATAGAATTGACATGTATGTTAGTTATCTCTTGAATTGAAGCTTAGAAGATTCCTAATTAATCCAACTAAATGACCAAATAAGTGATTTAATTTAGAAAAATATTATTTCATCCATTGTTTAAATGTTAAAATTAGGATAAAATAAAATATACAAAATAATATTTTTTTCACTTTATTTTATTTTAAATTTTACTTTTTCTTATTGGAATGAAATAAATAAAATAACTAAAAAATATTATAATTTTCATCATTTCATTTTATTCTATTATCATTTCAAAAATAGAAAATTTCTTTTATCCTATCCTTAAATATTCAAACATGTTATAAAATTTTTATGTCATTTTACTTAATTTTATTACATCTTATCCTATTTTATTTCATTCTACTCACCGTACATTTTCTAAACATATTAAAGTGTAAACTGCTAATGGCTGGTTTCGAACTTTCGAATCGAATATGAGAATGAGAGGCATTCCAAAATATATGATGATATTAAAGGTTTTGCTAACACGCATTTATTAAAGATATTAAAATAAAAAATTTTAATAAAAATAAAATATCTAATACATTAAAAAATTAAAAAAATCTTATTTTTTATATAAATTTTTTAGTTTAATATTGTAACAAATGTCAAAATTTATTTTTAGAATTTTGTTATATCCTTTATCTTTATTAATTTTCCTATTATCTAATAAAAAATATTAAATGAAAAATTAAATGTAACCAAGATCTTGAGATCGAATATTTAATATTTTCTTTATTTAGTAATTAAAAGATATATGATGATATTAGGAAGATTTTATTTTTCTTATTTTTAATAGCATATTAAAATAAAAAATACTTATATAACAAGTGCTCACAAAACTAGTTTTAAATTTTAAAATTAAAATGATAAATAAATTTTTGTTTGGTAACTTTTAAAAAATGTCAAATATTTAACTTTTATAGCACTTACATTACCAAAACGCAATACTTTTATGCTGGGACATCTCATCTAATCACTATTTATTATACTAGTTTTTTAATTTTAAAATTAAAAAAGTGATAAATAATGTGGGTAGTTTACAACTTTTTTTTAAATTAGATGAATAAAACATAATATAGAAATAATTACACAAGTCAATATAAAAATAAATCTGCTCAAAATTAAATTTAGTTTAGTTCAAAATTTATTTATAATTAATTTAATATTATAAATAATATAAATTTTGTTTAATTAAAGTTTAATTCATTATTAAACAAGTATCAATAACAAAATATCTAGTTTTAAAATTAAAACAAAATTATTATGCACATTAATTAAAATTAGAATAATAATAATAATAATAAAATATAATAAAAATGAGTAACCGTTTTAACTTTTAATACCACAAAACAATTTGCTTTAAAAAAAATTGTATTTGCTTATTTTAATAATTGCTTGAAAGTTGATACTTATTGAATAATTTTGAATTCTAAATTTATTTTTATCTTGTAAAATGGAAAATTAAAATAATTGAATAAAAAGAATTTAAGCTTTAATTTCTTTTGGTATTTAAATTCAAATTTTATTTAGACTGCAATAATAAATTCCTATTTAGTTTCTTATATCAAAATAAATTGTATTAACCACTCAACAGTAACTGATCCCATTAAAAATAGACAATGACCTTAGGTGAACCTTAACAATTGCTTGAACCAAAAAAAAATAAAAATTCTATGAACCAATAAAAAACACATAATATTTACCAAACACTTTATTACATTTAAAAATCAGCTCCAGCGTAGTTAGGCCTTATTCAATTTATGGCAAACCCTCCGCAAATATTATCGAGCTACATGCAATTGAATTCCTTCACAGTGACGAAGTCAAACCACGCAGATCAACGTAGCCCGAAAGGACTGCCCGCTTTCGCTCTTTCACCTTAGTCCGATATATAACCCTGCATTTCAACTTTCAATCACCATCTCAATTCTCAAAGCAAGACACCAACCAACTAATTATTAATGATTTACATAACAAATATATGTTGGAAGTGGATAGTAGAAGATAATATTCTCATCAATTTGGCAAACAATGAATCTACCTCAAGCCTTCAAGCCACATCTCAGTAACTAGAGTTTCACCCGGGTAGACATGTAGAAGAAAACGGCCTGCTATGCTTTTTATTATGTCTGCATCTCCTCTGCATATGCATTTGATGATTGCCCTAACTGCAAATCCTAATGTGCACAGCCCATGCAATATTGGCTGCGAGAATCTATGGCAATCAGTTTAAAACAAAATTAGATTAGCCCAACAATTGAATAAAATCCATGTGATCGAAAATAAACACATAAAAAATAGTCAGGAACTGATGGCTTTACATCCTAAAATGCTAAGTAACCACCATTTCTATCTATTTAATTCATATGACCAATCCTCTTTATTTCCTTCAACAAAAAACTCCATGGCTGGAAAAAATGAAAATTCTCATTCACTTAATTCAACAAGCACACCTCGGCTTTAAATGGAGGGCAAAGGGAAAACTACAGTCAAATTGGAGATTCAAGGATTTAGTAATCTGCTGGCATTCAGAAGACAGGATGAGAGTACTAACCCAGCAACCTTTGCAACCATGGGATCTGAATGCAGAGGATTGTAGTCACCGGATAACCTGTAAAGCAATGCCTGCCAAAACGAAGAGACAGTCAGAAACTGTATAGAAATTCATAAAGAAGCATATCAAAAGTTTCCAAAGATGAAATAAATTACTAACAACATCTCTTAACAACATATGAAGCGCAAAATAGAGGGGGAAAAACTTAAAATTGTATTGACAGACATAATAACTCACAGAATTCGTGTTGACACTTGATAGAATATAGTGTGTATTCAACTATCAACTAAACCGAAGTTGTAAAGTATTTCACAAAAGGTAAAGACCCTAAAACCCATGTGATAAGCATGATTTCTTGTATAACTAAGTAGGCAAATTACCATAATCAAGGAAATAGAATATTATAAGCAAAAAGTGCATGAAACACTAATCCATTTTTCGACATTATAACTATGGTGAACAAAGGAATTCCTTTTCCAAAATCATTTGGAAATCATGAAACACCAACTGGTTCCATGTGTTGCTTTACTGCAATCATTAGAGTTCAGGGCATGTTTCTTATGAAATTGTATCACAAATAAAATTGAAGCAGTTAAGCATATTACAAGTCCATATGGAAACAAAAAAAGGGAATTACTTGCCACATTACTAATTGAGACTACTGTAGTCCAGGAAAAAATGTAAAGGACGAGACAGAGTGGACAGCCCAAGCTGATACGATAAATGAGGCTGAATTAATAAAATATGTAAATGTCACGAGGGGGTCACAAATCATGTAATCTATGTTTAACATGTTATTATATGCTGGTTCAAAATTGAAGATACAGACCTTGAATTGCTTTCCAAATATGTTACAAACAGAATAACAGAGCACAGGGAGTAGAGGGGGGAAGCACAAAAAAAAGAAAAAAGAAAAAAGAAGTGAGGTGAATGAACAAGCCAATTTATTTTAAACAATATTGAATAGTTATACATGCCTGAGATGGTTGGGAATGATCCTCAAACACCGAAAAAGGTTTACTTTCAGGAATTTTCACAGCTGAAATCTGGTTCAAAGGGTAGTTTGAGTAAGAAAATGGTTTAGATGACTTTGAGAAGCCACCAGCACCACGTAGATAGGCAGTCATCCTGCAAGTAACTTTCTATTTGAGTATGAAGGTAACAAAGCGTTAAAAGGAATGTTTTCGGTTTTACCTGTTCATGCATAGTAAATCACCAGACTCTTTCTCATAACTTTTTGTTTCAATCTCCAAAATTGCTGCTTTGCCTGAAATTAAAGCAACGAGATCCCATCTTTAAGAAGCAAATATATAGGAGTAAAAGGAATTAAAAATTAAAATGTTCATACATAAAATATACATTATACAAAGAAGATGTGAAAGTGAAACTGTACAGCAAACACATGCACAACAGATCAATAAGTAGAAACTGCTTTTGCAATTCAACCTTTATCATGTAATCCTGCAAGACTGACTTCATTGTGTATCTGTAACAACAATAATATATCATGAGCCTATCTACAAAGAATAAGTGAGAATATCATAATAATTAGAAATTAATCTTAGCACACTGATGAAAATTCAGACTCATAATTTTATAGGTTCTTTGGGGGACGGGGTGATTAGGGGGATCCATGTTAAAATGAATCAGATACAATTAGATAGACATTAGATTTAATTAAATAAAACCCACTCTTTATCACTAAAACGCATCAGATCTTTTTATCCTCAATTTAATTAAAACCAAAAGCAACAGTCCAATCTTCTCAAGAAAGATTGTTCTCAGTTCTCAGTGTACGTCACAGTGGAATGACAATGCCATGAAGTGAACATGGCCATTCCACACAAGCATGAAAAATATGATATGTCAAATGCTTGAATTTCGATAAGGATATCTCATTTCCTGAAGATGGCACCCTCTAAGAATTACTTGAGAAAAATTTCATTCATATCTACCCTTAGTTTGATTTTTCCACAAATTTCATCTGACAAGTTGGTGTACCCACAATAGAAACAAGTAAACAACTGGTCTCGAGCTAAAATTGGAACAAGAAACCATTAATTTAACAATTCAATCTAGATGTCCAGTACGCCAAATTTTCATTAGAAACCGTACATGACAGCTGGAAGGAAATGGCTTATACAACTCTATGTATTGTTGTCCATGTAGCAGAAGGCGTGGATCATATCTGGCATACATGAAGTTTTACTTTTGGTTAACTATCAGAAGGGGGACAAAAGCAAGATCAATATGACAGAAGATGGAGCAGAAAAGTGAAGGAATTATACATTCATTAATAAAATGGATCATATCTGTCAACTAGATGGCTTTAAGTGCACTTAGATGAACAATATATGAAGTATAAGCACACAGACATATTGAAAGTAATGAGCACTCACTGCAAGCCCGGGATATCAAAACCACTTGGCACAGATCTCAGTGAAATTATAGCAGCAAACGTAGGCAAGACCTATAAAGCAGAAAATGATGCATAAGTCAGAAATATTTTTCAATTATTCTATGTCAACAGGGACCGCCAAAACAGAAATGAATTATTACCAATATCTTGGCATAAGTTATAGGTGAAGCAAGTTAACATTTACCAAGAATACCTTAAAAAATAACAATACCCTAATAAACTTCTGATCGTTTTTATGGTAAACATACATAAATGAATTCTTAGCAATATCTTTGCATATATTATAGGTGATTAAACATTTACCAACAATACCTTAATAAACTTCTGACCATTCTCATGGTAAACATATTTAAGCTCATCGGCATCCACAGCATCCGATGCACATGCCCCTACGCCTAAGGCATAAAGTGCTGCATCTCTGTTCAACATGTGTTATAAGCATATTTACTCATGCATTGTCTTGCGCATTAAATCAAATACGGGAGAATTTGCACACTTCAATGTGGCCAAACAATTCCGAAAACATTTTTTATTGAAAGTTCAGCTAACGGAAGGCCTTACCTTTCGGTATAAGAGTACGTGCTCTGCAGTCCATCCCGTGTAATCGAAACGAGAACAGAAGTTTAGAATTCAATTCAATTGGGTGTCAAGCAAAACCTATTAAAAAGCAAAGGAAAAAGATTCTACAAAACATATGGAATATTCCTTTTGTTTTTCAGTTTTAATATATCGGAGGTAATATGAATATGACATTTCTACAAACAATTGTGTCTACCAAAAAACAAAAAGAGAAATGCTACTTATTCCTTGAAGCAAACAATTGGTACTGAACAAGAACAAGGAAAAAGAGAGAGACATCAGGGAACTTGTGAGAAAGCGCAAGCTCAGGATCGAACTCTGGTGTACCCGCCATCAAGTCTGGAATGGTCTACTTTGCTGGGCTTAACTAAAAAACACGCAAATTAAATTAAAACACAAAGGTAAGCTCAGAGTTGATTAATAATATATTTGGATATGATTTAAGACAATATTTAGATGCAAGTTACATTACATGAGAGAAAATTGTTACTCGGTTTTCTCCCGTTCGCTTCGGCTTTCGCTTGCCCTCGCTGATCGCGATAAGGGTCCTCCAAAGTCTCGTCACAAGTCTAGGAATATAATAATATAAAATTTGGATCCCTTGCTGATTCTGATAGTGACACTATTTTTAACAAGAGAGTGTGGAAATGAACAAAATACTTAGTCTTAGACATCGTCTAAAAATATATTTTATTTTCACTTTTTTTTATTAGCAGGGTATACTTTTCTTACGAAAAAAAAATAAAAATAATTATCTCATTATTTTTTTATCTCACTTTTGACACTAACTAATGAAGTATAAATTTGTAACTAATTACGTGTATTTATTAGTTAACGAAAATTATATGTATTGATTGATTAATAAGATACTTATTAACTAATTTATATACATAATTAATTATGAATTTATACTTTATTAATTAATATACAAAATTGCGAAAAAAAATTATGTTAGAAAATTGGGGTTGAAAAAAAAATGTCACTTGAAGGTTTATTGGCTGATTTCGATCAAAGCTAAGGCATGCAATGCAAAGTCTCTCTCCCGAACAAGTGATAGCTAACTATTACAAATCATACAAAATTATTCATTATTTGTAATAAATTCATTGTAATTTTGAGCAAAATAGCTTTAAGATTGTGAGTTGTAACAATTATATCAATATCAATTACTCTTACCCTACTATTTCTATTGACTTTTCTCGTACTACTTTAAGTTCTTGATTAATTTAATTTTCATATCAACACTTTTCTATTAATTCTTCAAGTGTGTCCATGTAAGCTTTGACCTAAAGGGAGAGAGTTAGGCATTTGGGCTAGAATATCAAGAAATGGAAGTATGATGTTTGTCCAGAACTCGGAAAGGGAAGATAGACCTAAGGAGAAATGGGATACCAAGTGAGACCTAAGGAGAAATGAGATACCAAGTAATGCATTGTGTACTCAAGTTTAGATTTAAAATGCGGATTAAAAATAACATATTTTCGTGAATTTTTTTCTTTAGTTGGAACAAGTTTTCAATCAAGGTTTGAATTTAAAAATATTTCCTGCACGCATTTTTCTTACAACTTCTATTTTCAAGATTTAGAAATCCATCTTTTCTTCCAATATTCATGAAGCTCGAAGTTTTAGTACCTTTATCAGAGTTAACAGAACTTCATAAATAATTTTTAAGACGTTGAGAGAGAAAAAAAAGTATTTCTAAATGAGATAATAAAACAAAAAAAGATTTTTTTAACTTGTTCACTTAAAACATATATTATGGAATAAAAAATATTAAATAAAAAATACAAGCATTTCATATCTTAAAAATTTAAAAAGTATTTGATATATAACGAAGAACGTATATAGTTTTTATTTGATGTCCTTAATAATGTGGTTGATTTGGAAGGAAACAAAAGGAACGGAATCGGGAATGGGAGCTAGTCCGGGCACACTAGTTTTCACCCTTCCCCTCCCTTGTTCTAGAATCCCCTTACCCAAACATACCATAATAGACAATCTCTATGTTCCCAATTACTTTAATATAATAATCAACCAAAAGATTATGTATTTGAAAGCTATTAGTAACTCTTAAAATAACAGGAGAACAAAATTAGTTACCAAACAAAATTTCCAAATCATATCAAACTGCATACCGGTTCTGCAAATCACCCAAACACCATATACGCGGCCATAAAAATATGCCAGCTAAACGCTAGTACATCTCATGCGTCCTAATTGGGATGCTAACCATGTTTTTAATTTTTACATTCTATCTTCCCTCCTCCTTGGAGCACAAGTGATGATTTCATCAACTCTAAGGATCATCTCAGCTGCCTCAGTTGCAGACAGTAATACAGCCTGCTTGACTTTGAATGATTCAGATATTCCCAGTTCAGCCATATCTCCAACCTTCAAGAAATATAAAAACAAATCAAAGCAGTTTAGCCAAAAAGAAATGAGCAAGGAAGCAAGTCAAACTAGCAACATTTTATTTTTTTATGGTGTCGACTAACACACAGTTGATGCTCAGACAGACAAGCCGCCACCTTCAAGTGATGTACTAAACAGTAACACACTTTGGGAACGTTTGGTTTGTATTTTGTTTTTGTTCAATTGATATATTTTCACTAATAATTACAAAAATGTCACATTATTTTCAAAATTTTGTGAAAGAAATGGTGAAAACAAGATTTTATTGTTTTCATCATTTACTTTACAAAACTTTGAAACCATTCACATTGAAGCATTATTACTGCAGTAACCAAATTGATTATCAATCAGATAAGGAAACGGGTATTACAGGAACCATACATATGATAAGGAAATAGACTAGACTTCACATTTTCCTGGAAAGCAAGAAAACAAACAAAATGACATGTCTGCATGCAGTTATTATTATTATTATTATTATTTTAATGAAACAGAATACAATGAGCATGACACAAAAATAACAAAAAAAGTGACAAACTTTATTTCAAATAGTTGATCAAAATGTTTAAAACGAAAGACCTTATCAACTCCATCATACAAACAAGATCATGCTTTCATTATAAATTCCTAATTTCTACAGTGTTTCTCAAAAGCTACAATTCATGCCAATAAGAATAGGAACAAGTACTTCTACAAATGAAATGAACCAGAAGTATATGCTAGTCATACCAACTTATCCAAAATAAGAATTATAGATTCAAGGAACTATTAGGCATGCATCCTAACTCTATTGAGTGTCAGTCACATATCTACTCTCCAATGAGGTACAAATACTTCTTAAAAGAGAAAAGTGCAAAAAGTCACCTTAAACTTTAGGCCAGTTGTAAATAGCCACCCTCAGCTTTAAATTTGTCTCAATTGACCCTTAAAGTTTCACTAATGTTTCAATAGATCCTTCTATTAAAGGGGTGTTAACTCCTTAACTGTAAACTAATCTAGCCGTCCATCTTCATTGAATCTCATCTCTTCGTTAATTTATTTTATAAAAACTCATTTAATTGATGTTGACATTTGAGTTATTGTCGTTGATGAGAGATTGGATGGTGCCTTTCTTGAACTTCATTCGCTCGGCTGAAATGCGGTAATGGTTCACTTAAAAGCTCATATAATTAGATAAAATGAGTTTTTATAAAATAAATTAATGAAGGGATGAGATTTAATGAAGATGGATGGATGGGATTAGTTTGCCGTTAGGGAGTTACCACATCGAAGGACCTATTGAAACGTTAGTGAAAGTTTAGGGATCAATTAGGACATATTTAAAGTTGAGGATGACTATTTACAACTGGCCTAAAGTTGAGGGTGTCTTTGTGCACTTTTCCCTTCTTAAAATGAAATGACTGTCAGAATAATGGAAATTTTACAGGGATGTGTTATACAAAAAATCAAAGACACAACTTATGAACGAGACCATAAAAAATTATATATGCAAGGTACTCCATAACTCCAAACATAATTCCCGGACTTCATTCAAGTATAAAAAAAGACAACGCCAGATATTATAATAATTCTCGTAAGGATGCATCTCATAGCAACCCAACAGAGAAAGGAAGCATAAGAATGGCAATATCCTGCATAAACACGTGGCATTTTAAAGCAAGTACTTATTCACATGTCTTACATAGCTACCTAGTTCTCAGTTTCGGTACTTACGGAACCAGAGATAACATCAATTCCAGCAGTGCATCCTTCCTTGTGGTGCTCTGCACGGAGCTGAGATATCAACTCAGCACTGTCCAAACCAGCATTATCAGCAATGATTGTAGGGATAGCCAAGAGTGCCCTGGAGAATGCCTCCATAGCAAGAGACTTCTTTCCAGGAGTTTTCCTAGCCAGTTCATCCACTTCCTTCGCCATCACCATCTCAGGCCATCCCCCTCCAAGCAAAACCCTGCTGTCGTTAACAGTCTGAGATAGCACACACAAGGCATCATGCAATGACCTTTCAGCTTCATCAAGAACATGGTGACTGCCACAAAAGATGTATCAGACTTAAAAAAAGGTAATAATATAAAAGTCAAAAATTTATTCAAGTCTTTAAAATATTGTGGCTACTGATATGCATAAAGAACACTGCATCTAGAAACACGAGTACAAAATGCCCAGTTTGTGGTACATTAATTGGCACAATCCTATGATACAATCATTATTATAAATATCTGTAATCAGATTAAAATGAACGTTTATACAAAAGCACAAAATTGAAAAAGTTTTAAAAAAATAATGGAAGAAAAAGTACCTAGAACCTCTCAAGACTATTGTACATGCCTGTCCCATTGCAACACCAGAAAAATGAATCAACTTATCCTCACCAATCATAATCTCCTCAATAAGCTTGCAGTGCCCAAGCTTAACAGACTCAGGGTTGTCAAATGTTGATGCAATTTCACCACCAGTTACCAAAGCCAGACGCTCAATACCATCAAAATCAGCATGCTCAATAGCTAATATTCCCGCATCAGCAAATAGCTCCTCTGGAAAATTATAAATCAACTGTCTGTTAACAAAACAATTGATACCATGAGCTATTATCTTCTGAACCTTTTCTCTCATTTTCTCCTTCTCGGCTCCTTCAATCTCAGCAACCTTAGACATTGAATCAACACGAACACGTGCACCATATATCTTCACTTTATCTGTGTCCAAAGCAGTGTTTGCTACCAATATCTTTGCATCCTCTATGTGTTTGGGTTGTCCAATACCAATTTTCTTGTCAAGAATGAATCTGTTCGAGCATATGACTCCAACTTAGAATAAGATAACTTTTGGCCTAGAGTCCAAGACTGATGCAAGGATAAGCTTCACCAGAACATAAATTACAAAAGACTACTAATGCAAATGTTTCGTTTTGTAGTAAAGTGCAGCAGTTGATAATTGTGTCACTATATATACAAATACATTAAGACTGCGTCTGCAACACTACAGAAAGGGGATAATCCAGAAGTCAAACAGAGCTGAAGCATAGAAAACTCACAAACTGCAACAATAGTTTATTACAGCATTCTCCAATAACAAGCATAAATCATATAAATACCGTACCCTTCATCTAAAAAGGAATCCTTTAATGATCCTCCAGGTTTCTTTATAATCTGAATAGCTTCTAAATTAGTGCTTCCCTGCAATTTGAAACATTTTCAAAGAAAAATGGGACATCAATGGAGTTGAAAGCATAAACCACCCGTTATGAAAATGGATGAAGTGAACATGGTAAGATAAGATATCTAGCTCACAATAAAAACAAAATCTTTGAAACATAATCATATGATTTTATTCACAGTTTCACACAAATGTAAGAACTTTAAACTTTACATACTTAACTAGCACTAAGACAAGGGTTGGAAAAAATTTGAAAAGTAATTCATATTGACAGAATGGATTATAAAATCGTAGGATGTTATATTAAATTTGTCATTAAGTGCCACAAATATTATTTTAGGAAATTTTCAATTTTGTTATCTCATAGTTGTTTTCTTACATATTTTGAACAATGTTTCTGTTAATACATTGTTACATATTTACATGTAACATTGTAATGTATTATATTATAAGTAAAATATAAATATTAGCTACTTAGCTTTATATTAATCAACATATATCATTGTCTAATGACGTATTATATAGGCTTGACTGAACCAGAAAATTAGAACATTAGAAAGGAGGATCATGCAAATCCTTGCTGGAATCATTTACCAGCTTCAGCCCAAGGAACATATTTTGCTTTTTAACAAAGAAAGGCATGCTTTAAATCTAGTTGCACCATAACAAGAGTATAAATTTCTTAATGAAGAAAGTAACTACATATCAAATTTCCAAAAAACCATGTTCCTCAACATTTCCTGAATTACGTGTCAAGAAATGTCAGTGCAAAACTAAAACCACACTCAACTACAAAGTCCCAGATGCCCAGGTCAAATGGAAATTTTGAGTTATTATCTTAGTATCTGGAAACAAGTTATATTCTGAAAAAGCAAACTCCACTTCAGTGCAGAATATTCTTAACTCCAATTAATCTTTTTTTCTTTTTTAGATAAAACCAACACCACTTAATCTTAAACCCCATATTTACAAGTGAAGTGATAATTCACCTTTAGTCTCATTACAGCATCAACAGCCAATTTTGCAAAATGTTCTTTATCCTGCGAGAGAATTTTGGAGCTCAAAGTAGTCATTGCTATGTTCATCAAGTCTGACCTGAATTTCTCTGCATAACCCAGTAACTCCATGTGTTAGATAATAAGATACACGAAATGCCTTTATACTGCAGCGCAGTCCCACCATCAATACAGTAACAACAACAGCAATAATAATTATAATGTTAGCAGTCTCCTATCACTAAAGTATACACGAGAAAGGGAAAAAATGGGCTATGGGAAATCAGAGGCCCAAATGGGCAAGGGACACATTGTAACCTCTGCTAATAGCACCCAGCTTGGCAGTGTAGTGGAGTGATAACTCTATGAAAGTAGAGTTATTTGAACTCTATTTGATCTTTATGCTAAATCCTTGTTTTATTATCATGATGAGCATTGAAACACTCTTTCTTTGTCAAGTTGAGTATGGTTATCCATTTTTGATTATCTATGATTATATGTGATGAATTTGAATGATTTCCTTATCATAGTGCTTTGATCTTAATTATTGAGTTTTTTTTCTACTGAAGGAAAGGTAAAAAAAAGGTCAATGGAAAAGAAGAGATTGAGGAGACATCATTGGCAAGATGAAAATAATTTTTAAGACATAAAGTAGTCATGCAAAAACATGAAGAAAAAAAAAAGCAAGAATTAAACTTGAGAAGAAGAGAAAATCATTAACATGCCAGGACAGCACAAGCTGCTGGCTGCCGCAGCATTATCATGCTCGGAGCCGTAGCAGCCAGTGCGGAAGGAGAGTTGCAGGACAGCACAAGCTGCTGTCTGCTGCGGCGGCCAAATATCTGGACTAGCGTCTGTTCAGTTTTGTAACAGCTGAACTTAAAATGTTATTTAATAAGAGGCCCTTCTGAGTTTTAAAGGGGAGAAAAAACGAAGGGACTGAAGGAGGGCTTGGGGAGGCAGGAATCTACAAGAAAACAAAGGAGGAATCGAGATCGGAGTCTTGGAGTCATCGCCTGCAACTCCGCATTTACGGTTTTTCTGAATTTTTGAGTTTTTTTTAGAACAGCTGTTTCTGAATTGTTATTGTTGTTCTCAATGTATGCCATGAACTAAATTTTATTTCTAGGATTATAATCGAACTCCTCATGTAATTTGAATCTTTATTTTGTTGAATTCTTATTTCAATTTACGAGAAATATTTACTCATGCTTATGTGTAATGCTTCTGATTGCCTGATCATCAATTGGATGATTTTGTGGATTTTAATTGAACTTAGAAAAGGGAATTTGAATCTATGAACTAGTATGAGTAACATGTGTTTAAACCAATTGTTGTAAATTGGGGAAAATTTGTTCTAAGGATAGGAATATCTGTTAGAGTCATATGTGATTTCGAATAGAGCTTGATCATGAACACATATCCTGTTTGATTATTTTCTCATAGGAATATAGAGATTAAAATTAAGTGGGATAAAATTTGCGTTGCCATCGGAAGAGGGATACAAATATATTAGAGCTCTAAATTGATATTTTTGAGTAAATTGGAATAGGAAAAAGTTATTTTAAAGCAATTCAAATGAAGTGAGAAGGAAGATTACAATCCTAGGTTTCATCAAAACAGAGTTTTTAAATTATTCAGTTCTTGATATTTTATGCTTTTACAATATTTTTTTTAAAAACTAATTAAATTGATCAGAATTAAATTGTTATTTGAATAATAGTAAGAGTTCTGAATGTTAGTAGTTAACTATAAAATTTAGTAACAAATCCTCGTGGGAACGACTTTTATTCATTACTATATTACTTGATTGACATATATACTTGCATTGTTGGATTTTTCCAATCATGGAGGAGGGAGTGATTTGGTTAGGAATTGTGCAGATATATGAGAGAGAAAGGGAGAGGAGTAGGGGGCAAGAAAGAAGTGGGTAAGGAATTGGAGTGGAGAGAACCAGGCCTCTTGAATGCCTGAGTTATCCAATATTTTCATTTCATTTCTCCGAGAATTTTCTATCTTTCTATACAGTTTAGACCACACTAATCTGATATAAACCTAATATCAACTCAGGAGATGAGATATACGTCTCTGTTTTTCTGTGTTTGCGTGATTTCTGGTCTAGTTTCTATCAACTGGTATCAGAGCTCCCGATCTTGGGAGCTGTGGATGGTGAGCACGCAAATGGAAGCAAGGTTAGAAGCCTTGGAGAAGGGGTTCGAAAGATGGAGGGAGACCAACGAAGCAAGGATGATGAGGAATGAAGAAGTTCAAGAGGAGGAGGAAGCTCCGTGACGTTGAATTGGCAGACCCAACCAGAAGATCAATGGAGGAAGCTGGAAATTCCTATGTTCTCCGACGACGATGCTTATGGGTGGGTAAATAGAGTTGAGCGTTATTTTCAAGTGAATGCAATGGGTGAGAGGGAGACGTTTCAGGCCGTCATGATGGCACTGGAGGGTTAAGCCTTGAATTGGTTCTAGTGGTGGGAGCGCGAACTCTGAATGCGGCATGGTCCGAGTTTCGAGCAGTGGTCATCTGGCGTTTCCAGCCGTCGATAACCCAAAACCCATACAAAATTCTCTTGGGTATGCACCAAATAGGGACTGTTGGTGAGTTCAGAGAGGCATTTGAGTTGATTTTTGGTCCTCTCTGGCACACTGACGAGGAGATTCTCAGGGGAATATGGTTAAATGGCCTAAGGGAGGAGATAAGGGCAGAATTGAAACTTTACAAGTTGGGCTCTTTATCAGATCTGATGGACCAGGCCCAATTGATTAAGGAGAAGAATTGGGCTTTTAATAAGGGCGACCCAAGCATGGTGAGGGGTGGGGCTCAAACTAAAGCTACCCAGGCAATCAAGACAACAATGGTGGATATTGGGCCTCGGCCTAATATTAGTGCTGCAGTTGGAGGTAATAGTATAGCACCTATTATAGCCTCTTCTAGGCCCACTTACAGCAACAAAGCATCCACAGAAACAAGATCGACTAAAGGTTCAAGTAGCAAGGGGGGGGGAGGTTTTAGGAGATTATCTAATGCTGAATTACAGGAGAAAATGAAGAAAGGTCTCTGTTTCAGATGCGATGAGAAATTCAGTCCAGAGCATGTCTGTAAATTCAGACAATTCCATTTAATGGTGGTGGAAAATGAAGGGGAAACGAAAGGAGTTATAGGGGAAGAAGCAAATGAGGAAGAAAAAGAATTGGAAGAGAAGGCACTGCAACTGTCAATCCATAGTATTATGGGTTTGACTTAAAAAAAATCATTAAAATTGATGGAGGAAATAGGATGAAAAGGGGTGGTCGTGCTTATAGACTACAAAGCATCCAACAATTTTATAGCCAAGAAGGTAGTTAAGGAGCTGAATTTACCTATCACTGACACCCCTGCATACTTTGTGGAGGTTGGTGATGGCTATAAGATCAAGAGTAAAGGAGATTGCAAGGGAATTATCTTGCAGATGCAAGGAGTACAGATAAATAATGATTTGTTCTTCTTTGAGCTGGGAGGAGCAGATGTAATTCTGGGATTAGATTGGTTGGAGGGATTAGGAGAAATCAGAGCAAATTTCAAGGACCTTGTTGGAATATTGGAAATTAGCAATAGGAGTTAATGAAGATTTATGTATAGCCAAGTTCATGTATAGTGTCATAGGAAATAGCCACGCTCATTATTTTTGTCTTGTAAATAGTAAATGTATCTAATCTCTTGATACCTATAAATAAGATGCATGCTAGGTGATGAGCATATTCAGTAAATCTTTTCTTTTTCTAAATTCAAGTTGGTATCAGAGCGGGTTTCGACCCTGCTTTGGTCTGCTATCCCAACCTCGGCCGCGCGTCCTACCGGCCAACCCAGCCTCCACTGCGCATCCTACCGGCATCTTTTTCGATGACTGCCATACTTCCAGCACAAGTTCAACCACCTCCATTAGAGAGACAGCCACCATATTCAGGATCAGCGTCAATCGATCTATCCAACCGTCAAAGTCGCGCCGTCATCGGAGCCACCACGTGGCGCCACCGCCGGTGAGTGAAGGCGACTTTTCCGGCCGCCGTTCACCTTGTCTGGCTCGCCTCATCATTTCCGGTCCACCCCTGTTCTCTGTTTTCACATTGGAGCCACTTCATACCACGGGTCTCTTCCTAAGGTGATTCGGGTCCTCTCTATTCTGTCCAGCGATAAGTTCCTCCATATCTGAAACCTCCTCTAATCAGAAGGAGCAATTTACCTTTTCCAACCTTTCTATTCCATCCATCACAAGTAAGAAATTGACAGGTTTTGCCACTTATGAGTCATGGTCATCTTCTTTGAAAATTTGGTTTGTTGGTCAAGGTAAGTTAGAACACCTTTCAACTAAACTAGAGGATGTTCCCACAAAGAGGTCAGCCAAATGGAAACAAATTGATTCACAATTACTCAGTGTTCTTCTTTCCATTGATCCATCAATTGTGGACCTCTTCCAACCCTTTGAAACTTGTTACGAAGTATGGCAAGCTTCTAATTGTTATGCAAATGAAATCTAGCGTCTTTATTTTATTGTTTCTGACATGATAATATTGCGACAACAGTTTACCAAAATGGAAACTTTTCTTGGCAAGGCTCGTTCTTTGATGCAGGAATTCTCGGCAATGATGCCCTATGATAAAAATCAAACTGAGCACAAGAAACAACAAGAAACATTCTTTATAGTTCTGACTTTATCATCTCTTCCATCTGATCTGGAGAATGTCCGACAACAGATTCTGACTACTGCTGATACTCCTACATTATCCCAAACCTTTTGCAGATTACTGAATATTTCTGATATGGCATCTCCTCCTGTTTTTGCCTCCCCAACTATTCCATCAGAATCTTCAGCTCTTGTTTCTCATACTGATAATTCTAGCGGTCGCGGCCACGGTCGTGGAAGAGGACGTGGTAGTAATAGGCCTAGATGTACTTTTTGCAATAAGCTGGGACACTTGGAAGAACGTTGCTGCACAAAACATGGTAAACTTGTTGCTACTAACTTCACTCAAATTGAATCAGTTTCACCGCATCTGGTTGTGACTTTCACTCTAGCAGACTATGAGGCCTTCCTTCGCTTTAAGGCCAACTCACAGCCTTTAACATCTGCCACAGTAGTTGAACAAACTGGTAATCCTATCACTTGTATCTCTCAATCATCTCTTGGACCCTGGGTAATTGATTAAGGTGCTTCTGATCATCTCTGTGGTAATAAAGAACTCCTTACTTCTCTGTCCCTTTATAATTCCTTACCTTCTGTCACACTTGCAAATAGGACCAAAACTCCTGTACTTGGCATTGGTCAAGCCCAACCATGTCCTCTCTTACCCTTAATTTCTGTTCTTTATGCCCCTGGTTGCCCTTTTAATTTGATATATGTCATCAAATTAATTCGATCCCTTAAGTGTTCAATTACCTTCACTAAAAACTATGTTCTTGTGCAAGATCCGAATACAGGGAAGACGATTGGAGTAGGTCGTGAGTTTAAAGGGTTGTATCATCTTGCCATGCCAAATTCCCCAGTAGCATGTACTATAACAGAATCTTCAACTGTCATTCATAGTCGTCTTAGACATCCTAGTCTTTCCAAACTTTAGAAGATGATGCCACATATCTCTAGTTAAAGTCTTTAGAGTGTGAATCTTGTAAAAAAGGAAAACATATTTGTACCTCTTTTTCTAGTTGTCTCAATAAAAGATGTGAGCATCCTTTTTCTCTTATCCATTCAGATGTTTGGGGACCAAGTCGTGTCAGTTCTTGTCTTAGATTCCAGTATTTTGTTAGGTTTATTGATGATTTCTCGCATTGTACTTGGGTTTTTTAATGAAAAAACATTCTGAGTTATTTTCCATTTTTCAAAATTTTTGTGCTGAAGTTAAAAATCAATTTGGTCAAACCATTCAAGTTTTACGCAATGACAATGCACATGAGTATTTGTCTAATCAATTTCAAAATTTCTTGGCAAACCAAGGTATTTTACATTAAACAACTTGTCCTTATACTCCACAACAAAACGAAGTGGTTGAACGTAAAAATCGTCATTTACTTAAAATAGCCAGGACTTTACTCATTCATATGAATGTTCCTTTACGGTTTTGGGGAGATGTTGTTCTTACAGCTTGTTATTTAATTAATCGCATGCCCTCCGTTGTTTTGGATAACAAAAGTCCTCACTCTTTATTGTTTCCTAATACTCTAGTCTACAATATTCCTCCACGAATCTTTGGTTTAACCTGTTTTGTTCACAATCTTATTCCTGGAAAATACAAATTCACTGCTAAAGCTTTCAAGTGTCTCTTTCTTAGTTATTCTTCACTCTTTATTGTTTCCTAATACTCTAGTCTACAATATTCCTCCACGGATCTTTAGTTGTACCTGTTTTGTTCACAATCTTACTCCTGGAAAAGACAAACTCACTGCTAAAGCTTTCAAGTGTCTCTTTCTTGATTATTCTCGTCTTCAGAAAGGGTACCGTTATTCTCCTGATCTCGGACGTTATCCAGTGTCTGCTGATGTCACCTTTTTGAACAACAACCATTTTTTACTTCATCTACAGAACTTTTTGAAATAAACACTATACTTCCTGTCCCTGCCTTTGACCCTTCTCTTGTTATCATATCACTTAGGTCAGAGAGTTCATCAAGTCCCAGTCCCTCTCCTGGTCACGATCACCTATTGTCTACCGTTGTCGCCCTCGTCCATCGACTAGTACCATGCCTACTATGGAAGATGTGCCTGACAACTCACCACCTTCACCAATTACTTCTCCTGATTTGGATCTTGCATTAGAGATTCCTCCCATTGCTCTTCGAAAAGGTACACAGTCTACCTGCAATCCTCATCCTCTTTATGCTTTCTTGAGTTATAATTGTCTTTCTACTTCATATTATACTTTTGTTTCGAATTTATCCTCTATTTCCATTCCCAAAACCATAGGAGAAGCACTATCTCATCTCGGTTGGCGACAAGCTATATTGATAAGATGTCTGCCCTACATTCTAATGGGACTTGGGCAAGTTCTCCCTCAGACAGGAGTTCTACCTCAGGATACTACGTTCTTTTTTGAGGTAATCTTATATCATGGAAAAGTAAGAAGCAAACTGTTGTTGCCAGATCAAGTGCAAAAGCCGAGTATTGAGCAATGGCAATGGTAACACGTGAACCTATATGGTTAAAACAGTTACTAAAGGAATTAGAAGTCTTTAAAGAGCAATCAATGAAACTTGTATGTGATAATCAAGCAGCTTTGCATATAGCCTCAAACCCAGTATTCCATGAAAGAACAAAACACATTGAGATTGATTGTCACTTTATGAGGGAGAAAGTTCAATCCGGGGAAATTGCTACTGCTTTCGTCAACACCAATGAGCAGCTGGCCGATGTCTTCACCAAATCTCTCTGAGGTCCTCGAGTTAACTATATATGAAACAAGCTTGGAGCATATGACATATATGCACCAGCCTGAGGGGGAGTGTTGGAATATTGGAAATTAGCAATAAGAGTTGATGAAGATTTATGTACAGCCAGGTTCATGTATAGTGTCATAGGAAATAGCCACGCTCATTATTTATGTCTTGTAAATAGTAGATGTATTTAATCTCTTGATACCTATAAATAAGATGCATGCTAGGTGATCTACACCTAAGCATATTCAGTAAATCTTTTCTTCCTCTAAATTCAAGTGAGCTAACTCTAAAATTTGAGATGGATGGAAAAGATATAATCCTTAGAGGGGAACCTTCCTTGTCTAAGACTTTAGCATCCCTTAAGGCAATGTATAAAGCCCTACAAGATGACGGGGAAGGCTTCTACATTGAATATAAAGTGCTATCACACTTGCAGTAGGAGGAAGAACTAGTCTAGGCAGAGTTGGAAGCAGTTTTGAATGACTTTGAGGACTTGTTTCAGGAGCCTCATGAGTTGCCACCAAAGAGGAGACATGATCATGCAATTCCATTGAAGGAAGGAGCCCAAATACCTAACGTAAGGCCTTACAGGCATCCACATTACCAAAAAAATGAAATTGAGAAACTTGTAGAGGAAATGTTAATTGCTGGTATCATTAGACCAAGTATTAGTCCTTATTCCAACCCAATAATATTAGTTAAGAAGAAGGATGGTGGGTGGAGGTTTTGTGTGGACTATAGGGCCTTAAATAAAGTAATAGTCCCTGACAAGTTTCCTATACCAGCGATAGATGAATTACTTGATGAGTTAGGAGGTTCTACAGTGTTCTCTAAGCTGGATTTGAAATCTGGTTACCATCATATAAGAATGGAGGAGACTGATATTCCTAAGATAGCTTTTAGGACTCACAAGGGACATTATGAGTTCCTTGTGATGCCATTTGGGCTGTCCAATGCACCTTCAACATTTTAATCTCTCATGAATGAAGTATTAAGACTTTTTCTAAGAAGGTTTGTGTTAGAATTTTTTTATGATATACTGATCTATAGTAAAAACCAGCAATCTCATGTAGTGCATCTAAGGATAGTGCTTCAATTATTAAGGGAACACAAATTGTTTGTTAATAAGAAAAAGTGTAGTTTTGGTCAGACACAACTAGAGTATTTGGGCCACTTAATTTCAACTACAAGGGTAGAGGCTGGTCCAAAAAAAGTGGAAGCTATGGTTAATTGGCCAACTCCCATGGACATGAAGAGCTTGAGAGGTTTTCAGGGACTGACAAGCTACTACAGAAAATTTTTCAAAGACTATGGCAAAATAGCCCGACCCCTAACTCAACAGCTTAAGAAAGATTGTTTCGAATGGGAGGAGAAGCTCAAAAAGCATTTGAATCTTTAAAGACAGCAATGACTTCTGTACCTGTATTGGCCATTCCTGATTTTGACAAAACAATCATAGTTGAATTGAACTGAACTTTACAAACAATCAGGGACAAAACTCAGGTTTAGTTCAGCCTATCATCCTCGGTCTGATGGCTAAACAGAGGTAGTTAACAGGTGCTTGGAAACTTATTTGAGGTGCCTCACAGGTACAAAACCAAAGCAGTGGCCTAAATGGCTAAACCTGGCTGAGTTCTGGTATAATACCAACTATAATAGTGCCACTAAATTGACACCATTCAAAGCACTCTATGGTAGGGATCCACCTACCTTGCTTAGAGGATCAACAGATTCATCTTCAATGGAGGAGGTCAATAAAATGATGGTTGAAATAAATCAGATGTTAGATGAGTTGAAGGAGAACTTGGCACAAGCACAAAATAGAATGAAGGTGCAAGCTGATAGACACAGGAGGGAGGTGTGTTATCAACTTGGAGACATGGTTTATCTGAAAATCCAACCTTACAGATTGAAATCCTTGGCTAAGGTCAATGAAAAACTCAGTCCTAGATTCTATAGTCCTTTTGAAGTTGTGGAGGAAATAGGACAAGTAGCGTACATGTTGCAATTGCCTTCTGGAAGTCGAATCCACCATGTTTTCCATGTGTCATTACTGAAGAAATCAATTTCTGCAACTACTGTGAGCCAACCATTACCACCATTTTTGTCAGAAGAATGGGAGCTTAAGGTCCAGCCAATTGCAGTTCTTAATCAAAGGATAAATCCAGAAGGCAAACATGAGGTTCTTATTAAGTGGCAGGATCTTCCAGACTTTGAAAACTCTTGGGAATCAGTGGCTACCATTCAAGAGCAATTTCCAGAATTTCACCTTGAGGACAAGGTGAAAGCTTTGGGGGGAAGTATTGTTAGCAAGTCTCCTATCACTAAAGTATACACGAGAAAGGGAAAAAAATGGGCTATGGGAAATCAGAGGCCCAAATGGGCAAGGGACACATTATAACCTCTGCTAATAGCTGCCAGCTTGGCAATGTAGTGGAGGAGGGAGTGATTCAGTTAGGATCTGTGCATATATAAGAGAGAAAGGGAGAGGAGTAGGGGGCAAGAAAGAAGTAGGTAAGGAATTGGAGTGGAAAGAACCAGCCTCTCGAATGCCTGGTTATCCAGTATTTTCATTTCATTTCTTTGAGAGTTTTCTGTCTTTCTATACAGTTTAGACCCCACTGATCTGATATCAACCTGATAACAGCTCAGGAGAGGAGATATACGTCTCTGTTCTTCTGTGTTTGTGTGATTTCTGGTCCAGTTTCTGTCAGATAACAACATCAATGCTTGCAATAATTGCTAACAGATCTTTAAAACTACTATTTAATGAACAGAGTCACGAAGATTAAATAAGAATTTCTTGAATTCATATGAAAATTTAAAAGAAAAAACATAAACAAAAATAAATACCAGCATCTGCTTTGTTATCCACAACTTTCAGTAACAAAGCATTACGAGCACATTCAGCTGCCATTCGGAAACCTGAAAATTATACCCAATAATATCACTAGTTTTGTATTAACCACGAAAACATCATTGGAGAACTATCAATAAAAAAGCAACAACCAATGCACTTAGTAAAATACAGAACACCAAGTGGGAAAAAAAAATCAAGTACAATCCATCAGAATAATGAATGGGTTTCTCAAGATAGCAATTGTAAATACAACCATGAGGAAGATCAATAGAGAGTCGATGAACTGAACAACCCAGCCCCACCTCCAGGGGCAGGTGCAATTTACAGCAGTTCAGAGTTGCTATAAACATAATCCCAAAGAGGAACCTATATTTTGATATGATTAGATGTAGAAGCAGAGCAAGTTTCCAAACAATAAATGCAACTGATTCCAAAAGAAGTAGATTTCACAAAATAATATTTAATAGATATAGGCACAGCTACAATCATCAGACAAATAGAAAATGTCCCAAAAAAAAAAACAGAAAGCCAAGACTCAGAAAAATTTTGATCAATCACTTATTTCTAGTTTCTCTGAATCAGCTTTTCCTCAGATCATTTCATTACACATAACACTAACACCAATAAGAAATCAACTATAACTTAAACAGATATTATACAATGTCACAGCTCATGAATAAAAAAAATGATGATAAAAACGAGGGATGAATACTACACAGAAGTACACTCCTGAATGGGAAAATTGCTTACAATTGTAGATCATATATGGGGACCAAGGAAATCAGGTACAACAAGGAAAAGTTTCGACTGAAGCATCACCGTGAAATATTAAAATAAATAAAAAAGCTAGCCTAGTAATGCAAAATTATGCTTCCCACAAGTTCTTTTCCTTATTCTTCATCTTTCTGGTAGGAGGAAGGGTCCCTTAATGGCAAACAGGCCAAACTAACGAGCATGCAGCATCGATGAAGGTAGCCTTTCGACATCTCTCAGAGCTACCCATTAATAATGAAAGTCCGTGCAATCCCCTGCTGCTTTGCTAAGAAAGCAAGACTAGAATAAGAAAATACTTCCATTATTGTGATTGCTTTTGTTGCCACCCCTTTGATCACACACATCCACAAATTGATCCTTAAGTTATGCAGAAGTATTGAAGGAAGAAAATGCAAGACAAAAGTGGTGGTTCTTCTTGACATCAAATTTGAAAGGAACACTCAAAGAAGTTAGACACTGAATAGAGGTCCACTATACAAATTGACGGACAAAAAAGATACATCATTTTCTTCACCACGGATGTTAATTATGAAGGTATTCTTATGAAGATAAGTTTCCTCATGGACATAATGCAAGTCAGTGAAGGTATCACCAGAAGGTTGTCTACAAGAAAAACAGAAAATCAAGATGTGGATCATAAGGACAATAGGACCATTATTGGAAGGCAAAGAAATGAACCTTACCTGATATTATTGTCATCGGGTGAATCTTTGCTGCAACCAGCTTTTCTGCCTCCCTTAAAAGCTCCCCAGCCAACACAACAACAGAAGTTGTTCCATCACCAACTTCATCATCCTGAACTTTTGATATGTCTAATGTCCATTAAGGATGGTTTATCTTATACGATTTAAATGATTATATTTACTTTGCAAATAAAATCCATAACACTACTCTCACCATTATTTTAATAATTATGGGTACCACATCATAACCTTTACATATGCTGAAATCTTCACTTTTTTTTTGCCAATTACAGATGCTGAAATCACAACCCAGAGGGTAATGGCCATAAGAATAATATTGGGTTACCTAAATGCTTGGCACATTATGGATATGAATGCAGCACATGCCAATAGCTAAAATATTTTTGAAAAGAAAAAGAGTGAGGCATATTCAAGATTAATGATAACAAGGGAATTCTCCGGCAATTTCTAAGCTACCTTCATGGGATCCAAAACAAAAATGAGAAATTAAGGATACCAACAAGGACTTTAGCAGCTGGGTTATCAATATGGAGGGACTTCAAGATGGTGGCACCATCATTAGTGACAGTAACTTCCCGTCCTCTGCCAGTTGACTGCAAAATCTTATCCTGCGGGTATAACATTTAAAGATACACAAGTTAGCTAGGAGTAGAAACAAAGCCATTTGTCTAGTTATCAGCATACTATACTATACTATACTAAATCCGTGCAAAAAATGAGTGAATGGGAGAATTTACCATTCCCTTGGGACCCAAAGTTGTCTTTACCAAGTCAGCAATTGCCATGGCACCAATAAAAGATGCCTAATAAAATGAGACAAAAACAAATCCTAGTTAGAGTTAAACATTACCAAAGGGCAATTTAAGGAAGCATCTGAGGCAGTTTAGATTTAGAAGGGGAGCTCACCATTCTAGCACGCTCTCCTTTCTCTTCGCTGGCTTCATCTTTGAGAATGTTCTCGATCTATTATAATTATTATACCATTCACCGAGTGAATCTATTGCCAAAGAACATAAAAGAAAGGGTGGGTTAGGAGGGAGGAGCAAGTAAAGTAACATACCGCCATTAGGGGAGGAAATCAAGTGATGTCACCTGCATGAAGAAATAAAATCTGTCAAACGATCAAGCAATATATATAAATTTTAAGAGAGACACTCCACGTAATGTATGTTAAAGGCGAAACAGAAGCAGAAGCTGTGGTTGCGTACCAGAGACAGAGAGTATAGAAATGCGGTGGTGTGTTCTAGTGCTTACTATGAGATGAACCCTAACCTTTTTTAAGTTTTAACCAACGAGGTTTCTAGTCACTTCCTATATTAAGGAAGAAGCCGCAAAATATAGGGACTGGAGTCTGGAGGAAACCAATGACGCTATTAGAGCGAGTTCAGTAACAAGTGCTTAGTGGAGTCGATCAATGCCCTTTGTCATTTTAAAACCATTATTATTCATTTTATTATGTCCCAGAACCAGATGCAAACTGGCGAAATTTCACATTCCAAACCATGGACAGGGCCAAAGACCCTAACACTATGTCCAGGAGCATTTTTGGAGCCCTTATTGTAGTGCCAATTTTTTAAAAGATTAAGATTAATGTTATGGTAAAAAAAATTAAAATATTAATGTTCCAATATGAAAATTATGAAGGCCCGAATATTTTTTTGAAAAGAAAAATCATGTAGTGCTAAATATATGTGTCTCTAAAAAAAATATCTAATTTTCAAAACATGATAGATATTGTCACAGATATAAAATCATTTTTAAGTCTCCAATTAATAACTTAATTCATTAAGAGAACTAATTATTGACATAATATAAGAGTTTCTATTGATTAATGTGTATTTGAATTAATTTATTTTGTATCCAAAATAGTTTATAATTAAAAATTTTACTTTTAAAAAATAAGTAATTATTTTTTCAAAAATAACTAAATCCAAACATGGGCTAAGCGATTAAAAAGTTTGATCGTTGTTAGTCTCATTCTTTATAATAAAGTTGAGTTTTTTTTTTCACAATGTAATTAAGATTTTGTTTTAGAATTTATTTTTAATTTTTATGTGAAAGAAATAAAGTGACAGAGATAGTATAGCATTTCATGATACAATGACATGTTAATTATTTTTTTTATATACTAATTACTCACATAATTCTGAATTAGTTAAATAAAACTTTCTCCATAATCGAAATCAGACATCAAGTCTTTCGGTTTGATTAGCTCAAAAAATAAATAAATAAATAAATAACTTTGGTTTACACAGCCTTTGGTTTGGTGATCACCACCTGCTTCATTCACCTTGACCTGGTTATTAGTGTAACCACAAGATTTGTTTTTCCCTCTTTTTGGTTCATATACATAATAAATAACCGAACAATCTTGCCGGCGACAATACTGCTTGTGGTTACACTACTGCAAATTTGGTTGAATTCACTCTCTTGTGCAGATAATGTTTAAGCTTCATCATCATAAATATTTCAGCATCTTTGCGTCGTCTCAGCTGCCGTCAATCATTACAGAAGGAAAGGGAAAAAAAGGATAATGAAATTAAAGTTCTGCATTTCTACGACAAATGAATCATAGACCCTGCTCTGCCAAGTGCCACACGCCACCTTTCGCAATCCGCATCACCTTTATAATACTAGTAACATTCGTGATGATACAAAGGGAATATAATTTTTTTTTTTTCTGGGAAAGAATGTGACCTCGAGCTGGGGTCATTCAAAGATAAAATTATACATGTTCATCATTCCACCGGAGCATAGCATAAATAAACGAAAGCACTCAACAGTAAAATCAGAAGCAGATAAGTTAACTACTTTTCATATTCTAAAGCTAGAATGCCTTCCCAAGTGTGGATTAGATGCTTTAAAGCCTTGCTAGCTCAAAGGGGTCGCGTGTGTCTTCCACTTGCCTTACCACAGAGAAGTGCATTCTTTGGAACAGGAAACTCGTCTCTGATTGAGGTTGATGCTGTATAAACGCGCAAATAAAACTGATGACCAAGGTATTGTCGTGCCCAAAACTCAGACCTCAAGTTCCACATTCCCACGTTGTCAAGCGCAACATAAATAGCAGTCCATGACTTAGGATATACCTGCACAAAATCAAGAATCAAATATTGCATTAGTTATACTTATAATCTAAACCAGCGAGCAAGTAGTCTGAAATAACGAACAATCAGTGACTGGTGACTACTATTTGGTTAGGCCACAAAACAAGGTGGCCAAGACCCATAGTAAGCTTATCGTCACCTGAGTGGTGCAACGTGCAATTGCATCTCGGAGATTGTACTGGTTCCTGCTAGCAGGTTTCCACTGTCCTCCATCCATACTACATTATACAATTGAAATATTTTAGGCCAACAAATAATTGACCAATTTCAGAAAGCCAAACACAAACAAACTGTATATGATTATTGATGACTGAATCAATCATATATATATATATATGTACTTTAATTTAAGCATGCAACTGCAAAGTTATATGTGCTCACTCACTCACCCAACCACAAAGAAAGAGTAGCCATCAAGATGATAGCTGTGAACGATGTTCTCGTTGTTTTGGAAGACAATTTCAACGAAAGACCTGTAGTCAGCTTGCAAGACAGATGTGTCAAGGTAAATGCCACCACCAGTGGGTCTGTCAGATATGCTTCCCACACGGAAAACGCCCGAGAGTTTGAAGTAGTCGGCGAGCTTAAGAGGAGTGTCTGGAGCAACATGAGACACGCTGTTAATTGCGTATCTTTGCTTGCCATTTACTTGACCAGCTGAACTGGCCAGTATGATGGTTTTTGTCGTGTTTATAAGACCGTAATGGTACGACCCTTGCGGGTTTGGCCTAGGTCCACTCGCTGTAAGGTTAGTCCTGAAATTATGGACCATTATAACTTCAGTTATCATTTTTTTGGGGTCGTGGGTGGGCTTGGAGTACAAAGTAGCTAACAATAAAATACCTGATGGATCGGGCCTGGTTCAAAGACCAATCAATTTGAATGGTAGGTCCACCAGGGGGTGGGCCTGATACTGGGCCTGCGGAGTTGCTGTAGCGAAGAACTCCAGTGGTGGTGAGGACCTTATAGTTGAATCGAGTGGAAACCACAATGTAATAGTCCTGAGCAGGTTGATCGGCAGTTACTAGAACTGAATAAGATTGGCCCACATGAACGTCGAGAGAGGAGTAGGTAGTTTGAAGGGTGTGTGTTCCTTCCACTTCTACCAGCTTCAATTTGTGGTTCTGGATGCGAAAGTTAAGGGAATGTTGCAACCCCACATTTGATATTCTAAGCCTGTAAGTCTTTCCTGTTGTTGAAATGATAATTAAGATTGAAAAAAGATCAAAATTACTGTTCGTTTTTATGCATACAGCTTTTCTTTTCCTTTAATACATAAACAATGATTAGATGAGGTGCATACCTTGTTCCACGTTGAAAGATACTCCATTAGGTCCGTGACCATTGATGAGGATTCCATCAGGGATAGGCAGCTTCTTGCCCCTGTCAAGATGGGCTTTCAAAGTCTGCATATAACCCACACAATTTTTATTTTTGAGTAAATAAATTCGTTATAATCTATCAAATCAAATAGGATAATTAAAGTTGAATCACAAAGTCATTGTATATGCAGGTTTAATACTCAAATTGAAGAGTTATTTGATAAAATTAGAAAATTTAATACTGGAAATTTAGTACTAAAATTTCTAATAATAATAAAAATTAGTGCTTGATTTATTTGTTTGATAAAGTATCATTTTAAGTATTGAATATGCATTAAAAATTATATTCAATATAATAAGTAAAATTGTACTAAAAAGATTGAATAAATCTTTTAGTGATATTTATTTAATACCACCACATGTAATAAAAAAATGCTACATTTTCAGATTTTGAAGGATATGATTGTTTGAATCAAGTTGATCCATGGGGTACTTTGGTCATCATGTGTTACGTGTTACATTGCTTAATCTAAGAAAAATAGAACCCAAACAAAGGTACCACTTTAGATAAATGGATTTTTTTCCCCTCCATTTTCTGCTCCTCTAATTAAACATGACAACTCAACAAAAACATAATAAATAAAAGAAATTATTGCCAATTAAAAGTAAAAGTTTTTTAAAAAATATTTTTAACATTTAATTGGAGGAACAATAAAAATAACAGAAGATTTAAATCCTAGATAAGTCTGCCGGATGAACAGAATTCATCTTGAAATCTTAACTTGGTTGCAAATTAAATAATCGAATAAACTTGGCTGAATTTAAATTAAATTTATAATTAGTGAATTTTTTAATTATTAATAAACATGAAAAGTGTCATATTTTACTAAGTTATTTTTCTTATTCACGTAAAAATAAAAAAATTTAATTTAAATACTCTATCAGTATAAAAGATTTTACGATCATTCAATCATGAATTATCACATTATTAAAAAATTTAACTTTCATAATAATTATCTTAAAAATCACATATGTAATTATATATCATTGATTCATAATATAAAAAGCTTTAAACTAACAATGCATAAAAATTAATTTAAAAAAAAAAAAGCTTGTAGCCCGAAGAGTTAAAAAGAACAAGC
This sequence comes from Ormosia semicastrata, assembly GCA_029884595.1. Classification (NCBI taxonomy): domain Eukaryota; kingdom Viridiplantae; phylum Streptophyta; class Magnoliopsida; order Fabales; family Fabaceae; genus Ormosia; species Ormosia semicastrata. Next base: position 4,572,755 of record JAQQTO010000046.1, on the reverse strand, counting down.
GGATCTTATTTATTGGTGAGTTGTATCATTTTAAGATCCATCACATTTTACACATCTAGGCACTACCGAGATAAAACCATTCGGGATGTATAACATTTTCTATAGTATAAATAAAAAGTTCCTAAGCAAGCATGGGTTATTATGGTAAGTACTTTGAGGCTTTCTATGATATATCATTAAAACAATAGTGTACTGATAAATAATTTACAACAATTGTCAAACAACTTATAAACTTTGATGTTTTGTAACAAACGTTTAAAATTTTTATTTGTTTTTAAAACATTTGCACTAATTACATCAAAATTTGATCTTGCTCTTGAGAAATTTCTACATTATAATTTGCATAACGTGAATATCGTTGGAAGAGCCAGATCACCACTTGGCAATTTGGCGGAGAACATGTAAATGAATACGTGGTCACCGATAGAAGAAGGTTATCTCTTGGCACACAAATCAAAAAATGCAACGAAACTTGCAATTTGTCATGAATGAATGAATATTAGGTTGACAAATAAATGGTAATGCAGCACCAGGGAAGCAGTTCAGTGTTTGGGGCTGTGGAAAATTATACCATGTGTGGGGTTTCATCTCCTCTTCCTAGGACCCCCCAATAGTGAGACCCTCCCTTTAACCAAAACAAAAAAAAAAAGGGTAATGCATACCGCATGAGATGGGACACCTAGGGGGTTGCCGCCAAACAAGTCAATCCTGTTCACTACAACTCACAAGCGAAAATTTCTACCTAGAGTCAACTTACTATTTTAATGGGGGAATATCAAAATGAGAATTTTCCGGCTTTCTTGAAAACCTTATTATACGTGGTGAGGAACCACTAGTTACTTCTGATTACATTAACATTTTTCCAGTATTAAATGTGTCATTCACTAAAAAAAAACAAATAAGGTGAGGTGGGGACTAGGGTACATCAGAAAAGAAAAAGTGTGGTAGGGTGTTTCTGGCATTTTAGGTCGGGATCATTGCTTGCTCATTAGCTATGTGTGTGGGTCTGGAGCGAATTAGTTGGGATTTGAGTCACTTCGCAAACACGGAACCCCACATTGAGAAAATCAAATGTTTGCATAAAAAAAAAAAAATCACCACCACCCTACTGATAAACAGCAAGCAATAACGCATACAGCAAACTACCGGGAAAATTAAATACAAATCAATGAACGAAACCTACTAATAAAGGAAAAGGAAGCACTAGTGTAACGAGGAAATTCAAAGAATTCTTACCGTGTGGTTGGACTTGTACCAATCTCCAATGAGAACAGTGTAATCACCAGCAGGATCAGGGAAAGGGACTGGAATTCTTGGCCTGCTGAGGATCCTAATGCCTCCAAAACCACCAGCAGCTTTGTGGAATGCAAGAGATGGGAAGTAGTAAAAGCTCCCAATCTGATCCTTCACTTGAAGTATGTAAGTGAAGTTCCTCCCTGGTGGGATGGGGCATGTTGTTCCCAAAACACCATCTTCGAATGAGTTCCTTCTCTGCTGGATCCCGTTCCTGTAATATTTTTCCGTAAAACAGAAAGGGATGTTCACATATATGCTTTGAAATTGACAATTGTAATGCAACTGAGTCAACTTCATAAATATTATAAAAATAAAAAATATAAGAAATTGCAATGACGCATGCCTTTTTCTCAGCTATTGAAATTTGAGGTTAAGTTTGGTGCATCATTAATACTATCTTATAAAGTATTTGTTATATTCACATGATAGGATAGTCAAAAAAAGGTCAAAAAAATTTATCCTACTATAATAGTATAACATTAGCTGACTCCACCTAGTAAAAAAAAGTATAGTTGTTATATAATAGTATAACATTATTCTCTCCATGACCTCCTGGTATAACTTGATAGAATTTTCCTTCTACCTCTACCCTCCACTTTCATATTTGAGACTCATTGTCTATTGCTATGGCCTCTTCCCGACCCAACTATCACCGCCAAGCACCACTATTATCCAACCACCATTGACACCAATATTTTCCGACTATCACTGTTGGGCTGTAGCCTCTATTTTCCAACTACTACCACCAAGCCATAACCACCCTTTTCGGGCTACAACCACCAAGCCAGACCGCCTTTTTTCTGACTACTACCGTGAAGCCATGGCTACCTTTCCAGCTACTATTGCCAAACCATGGCCACCAACGTTGCTCCTACATTTGTGATGTAGAGGGAGTTGCAGCAACGCTTGAGTCCTAGGATAATTCTGCCTGTGATTGAATGAAGAACTTGATCGGCGATGTCCCTGGCGGCGGAGCAGGGTTGAGTTCGGTGGATGGGGTTTTGATTCACGGTGGCAAACGAGGGAGCTGCGATGGTGGCTCGTTGGCTTATTGTTGTGGAAGTTCCGGTGGTGATTTTGGTGAGGTTCTGGTAGAGTTCACAGTTTTAATTCTTCTTTTCATTTTACCTTGATTGGTGAAGGCTGCACAGCTTCTTCAGATCGAGTTGTGTTTTTTTCTTTTAATACTAAAGGGTATTATAATTATGTTAAATAATTATTATACTATCAATATTGTTATACCATTGGATACCAAATGTCTGATAGTATAAGAGTTTATCAACTTTTTTATACTATCAAACTTTATCCCTCTAGTTAATACTACCAGATCATATACTATAAGATGTATCAAACATCACCTAAGGCATTTAAGATGGAAAAGCTAGAGTTGTCATGTATCCTTAAATAGTCAAATTTCTCCGCTCTAGTATGCAACCATGACATTGATCTATTAGGATCTACAAAAGCAACTCTACAAACATTTATAGAGTTGTCATGTCACGCCACCTTCGCGCCCCCAACCTTGCTCCATCGACGCATCCATCTTCGTGGGCCCTCCACCTTGCTCCACGACGGCTCCATGCACATCCATAGCTGCTGCTTCTCCACACCACTCTGACACCCACGCGAAGAGCCACTGCAAGAACCACCCACTGGCCATCGGCGCCTCCACACCGCAATTGTTTTGGTTTTCTTATTATGTTGTTTTTCTTTCTGCATTATGTTTTCTTTTTATGCATTAGTTTACCTTTATGTTTTTCAATATGAGAGAAGTTATGGCGCTGGATCACGTCGCCAATGGCTTGCAGCGGTGGAGTTCAAATCAGTGGGACTATTGGTGGCAAATCGGGGATTGGTTGAGTTCGACTAGGTATTCGGGTTCACGGGGAAAAGCGATGTGGCGGCTCCTTTGAGGCCATGCAGCGGTCCAGACGTTCCGTCATAGGTTCGATTGGGCTTGGCTAAGATTCGACCAACGGTTTGTTTGGGGTTCCCTTTCTGGGTTCTATTTCTTTGATGCTCACAGGAGTTAGCTCGTTGATGGTGTGTGGTGGCTAAGGGTGGTGGTTGGTGCTTGGTGAGTTTCCAGGCCACGGTTTTTGGGTGGCTAAGGCAGTGGTCACAGGTTGAGACTTGATTTTCAGTGAAGATAGGGATGATGGCAGTCCATGATGGCTTTGACAGCTCTGGGTGGTAGCGATTTCTGATTTCTAGGTGGTGAATGGATAATTAGATAGTAATGACATGAAAAAAATAATTCATATGTCAAAAAATAATAAGAAAATAGTACAACAAGTATCTATGGTCATTTATCTAAGTTTTGTCTTTAATTAAACTCGCATAAACTTTAATTATGTCGCTTAAATCTTTTATGTAATAACATATACGTAAATTTATTACCAAAATTATTTATACTTAAATAGACGGATTCAGATTTTCTACACTTTATCTAATAGACATCAGATAGCGGAAAAATATCTCATTTCAATTTCAGTGGTAGGCTAATAATAATTAGAAAATAACTCTTATATTCTTACATCAAAAAGTGTATACACTTCTTTTCACATTCCATCTAATAATATTCATTATACATATTTTTTTCTATCACTTTTTCTCACTCAATCACATTTCTTAAAAAATGTGTGAACAATCATACACCCCTAAAAAGAGGTGTACTACTAACATTTTCCATTAGAAAATTATAGGTCATTATCAAATTAAATAGAATAATAATTCTTATATTCTTACTACAAATAATACATATATTATTTTTTATACCTCATTTAATATCATTTATTATACTTATTTTTTTTTATCACTTTTTCTCTCTCAATCATACCTCTTAAAAATAGTATGTATAGTACCTACACCTCTAAAAGAGGTATAAAATGATTATTTTTCATAAAATAATGATATTCCTACATCTTTTTTTGAGCAAACACTACTTTTACACCATTTTTGAATGAATATAATAAAGTAAAAAACATGATAAAAAATAATATAATTAATGATATAAAAAATAGTATAAAAATAATATAAAAAATATGATAAAAATATTATTGTTAAACTAAATATATGTTCTTTACATCACGGATCTAATGCGCTACCCAGATGGAGTAGGTGATGAGCCCGCAGGCTTCCAGTGGACGACAGCCAAGCAAAAAAGTCAAATGGGCCATAGTTGTCTACCTTTCAAATGGGCTATAGTTGTCTACCTTACATAACAGAAATTCAAACACTAATTCAATAAACTTTACTCTTCTCTTTTTTTTTTCTTTTTCGTTTTTCATTTTACTATTTTCTATCAGAGAAATCCGATATCGGTTGCTTTCTTACTAGTCCAAATTATGACTTTGAGGCTTGTGATAATAACGGCGTCCATGTTCATGGCATAGATCTTCATTCGAAGTTGCGGTTGCGGTCCTTGTACCATAATCATGTATCTTTACCGGTTTCAGAACGAATAATAACATAAAATAATTCGTATTTTTAATAAATGAAAATATAGAATAGTTGTTTTTTTTTTAGTATTATATATAGGACCAGTGAACAAGATCTGGATTCATGTACATACATTTGATCCAGCACATGGGAAATTTCAGTGTTTCCACTTTCCAGCCAGAGTCATATGACCCAACAAACATGCAAAGTGGAGAGGTGTCCAAGGAAATGTGCAACCGACCGGAGCATCAGACATACTCCTCAGTGGGTCAACACAAATCTGAATAACTTATTTTATTTAAAAAAAACACTTTATTCACATGCTTGGGTTTTACTTATATTATTATTATTATGCTTAAAGTTTAATGATTGTTGGTTTATATTATTATGCTTAGAGTTTAATGATTTTTACCGTATAAACCAACAAAAATGGCAGATCGAAGGGGCTTGCAATTGCAAATGTTTGAACAAAGGGTAAGTGAAGAAAGGGAGAGTACCAGGAGATGAGAAAGGGCTCATCCAAGCTGTTGAAGACATTGATGATGAGGTTGTCATTGGTAACTGAATGAATGTCTGGACCTGGGAATTGCCCGTTGATAAGTATTCCCTGTAAAAAAAAAAAAAAAAGAACAAACAGATAGATTTTATTGTATGAATTATTTACAATGATTCAGATCCGGTAATGGTGAGATTGAAACCCATATTATAGTGTAACAAAACAAAATTGTAAAATTAATTCCAGTGGTAAGGGTCAGATTCAGTGGTACCCTTTGGCGAACTCCAAGTGGGTAAATGTTCCCATAAGTAACATTCCAGTTGAAGAACCTGTAGGGATCGTCAGCCCCAGTAATGTTAAAGAGAGAAATAGCAACACATAGGAGCAGGGCGCTAACAGCGGCTCCTCCCGCTAACTTGAACGGCATTTTCGCTCCACTTAATTAACACTCTTTGCCTCTCTCTCTCTCTCTCTCTGCGGTAGTGTAGCACGTAATACTTACTCTACTAGTTGTGGTAAAAGGAGAAGGAGACTTTAAAAGGGAGGGGGAATAGGTCAGAAATGATTAGGGATGGCACACATTTTAAGTGCGGTACAGAGGAGGAAGTGATGTATATAAGAAAGGATAAGGATGATTTCCTTTTCTTTGAGAAGATAATTATGTTCTTGATCTGATTACTTAAATTTATTAAATTAATAACTTAAGTTTATTTTATTATAATGCAATCAATTTGAATAATTAGATCAGGAATATAATTTTCTCTTTTTATTTGAGGAGAGGATCCTGATGTTATAAGAAAGGTTAAAATCAAAGAGAGGGAAAATTTAAGGGAATTTGGAAGCAGACAAAAATAGTGTTTTTCTCCAAAGGGTAGAAATGAAATATGGTTGTCGGTCGTGGGGTCCTCGAAGGAGCTTAATTAGTATTTGAACTGTGCGGGTTTGTCTCCCACATGGGTTCCCTTTTGTTTTTTTGGTACATCACATGGGTTCGTTTTTGTGCTTACAGCTTACAACTGTGGGTGGTGGGGGTTTTGTTTACATGCTTACAGGCGGTGCACGGTCACACATGTGACTTGTTTAAACGCAAAGAAGAACAAAGGGCCCTCCTTATGCATTTTCTAAACTCAGTAATTAAGTAAAGGCAGATAGATGCAGTCACACTCCTACGCACTTTCCACTTTTAATTGCGGCCCTTGTTTGATAAGTTTGTTACTTTGTTTGGTTGTACTTGAACTCTAGAACAGGTTACAACTTACAAGTCCCAAATGCCAATCGGTTAGTAAAGAAATTCATATATATTCTGCTACTTTTAAAAACTGCACAACTTAATTTTCTTCCATCTCTTATCCTTGCTTGTCTCATCATGGTTGCCGTGCAGTTTTTACTTTTTACTGGTATTTGAATTGTATGTTTACCATGCGATACTAGTGATGCATAGCCATAACATTTTAGCAAGAGGTACTTCCAACCTAAGAAGTTGGCCTAATGGTTATCAACACGTTTCCCGTACTCCACGCCATCTTCCATTAAAATTTACTTGTCATGACAGGGTTTTTTTTATATTATTAATGTGATTAATTATAATTAAAATTATAATTAATTATGATTAATTTTTGAGATAATTATAATTAATTTAGTATAAAATTAGATTAATTTATTATATAATTATATTTTATTTTTATTTTTTATAAAGCAATTTTTTATATAAATAAAAGTTAATCTTCATATATATAATTATTTTAAAATACACAAATTATTAATATTTGTTTCTTTATTTTTGTTTCTAACATAGTATCAGAGTCATGCTATCCACTTTGAGGAGAGTTTCTTATTTTCGCTGTATAGAATTCGTGGAACTCGTTAGAATCGTTACTAATAATCATCAAATCCAAATTTAGTTTTGTTGTTCTCTTCATTTTTGTCCACTTCGGTTTAATCCTTCTGCTCTTCTGTTGTGCATCTCCGCTGTGCACCTCTGTTGCGCTCCTCTGGTTCGTTCAAACTTAGTTCTGATGTCTAACTCCATTTTTGACTCTGTCCTAGATTCCATATTTCGTTTTGATGACAGGATTCCATTTTAGACTCTGTTCTAGATTCCAAAATTCGTTCTGATGGTAGGACTCTGTTTCAAACTTCGTTCCTATTATAGACTCTATATTTCGATCTAGACTCCAAACTCCAAACTCAATCATCATCCTAGCCGATTCCGCACTCTGGTTTCTAAACTCAAGTTAGTTTCTAAACTCAAGTTGGTTTCTTTTATACCCACTTGAGTTTGAGAAGAGATGTTAGCGTGATTAATTATAATTGACATTATGATTGAGCACGATTAATTTTAGATATAATTGTAATTGATTTAGTACAGAATTTGATTGAGTTATTACATAATTATATTTTATTATTTTTCTTTTCTATACAGTAATCTTCTTCTATAAATAAAGACTAATCCTCATGTATACAATTATTCAAAAATATACACAAATTACTAGTATTTGTTTCTCTATTTCTATTTCTAACATGGTATCAGAGTCATGGTACCTACCTTAAGAAGAGTTTCTCCTTTTTGCTGTATAGAGTTCATGGAACTCGTCAGAATCGTTACTAATCATCATCAAATCCAAATTTAGTTTTGTTGTTCTCTTCATTTTTGTCCACTCCGGTCCAATCCTTTTGCTTTTCCGTTACGCATTTCCGTTGCGCTCCTCCACTCCATTCAAACTTCGTTATGATGTCAGACTCTGTTTTAGATTTCGTCCTAAATTGCAGATTTTGTTCTGATGGCAAGGTTCCATTTTAGACTTTGTTCTAGATTTCAGACTTCGTTCTGATGGTAGGACTTCATTTTAGACTCCGTCCTAGATTTCAGACTTCGTTCTAATGGCAAGACTCTATTTCAAACTTCGTTCCTATTATAGACTCGATCTAGACTCCAGACTCAATCATCATCCTAGCCGCTTTTGCACTCCGGTTTCTAAACTTAAGTTGGTTTCTTCTATACCTACTTGAGTTTGAGGGGAGGTGTTTGTGTAATTAATTATAATTGAGATTATGATTTATCACAGTTGATTTTAGGGATGATTGTAATTGATTTAATACAAAATTAGATTGATTTATTACATAATTATATTTTTCTTTTTCTTTTCTATACAATAGTTTTCTTCTATAAATAGAGACTAATCTTCATGTATATAATTATTCAAAAATATACACAAATTACTAATATTTGTTTTCTTATTTCTGTTTCTAACATAGTATCAGAGTCATGGTATCCACCTTGAGGAGAGTTTCTCATTTTCATTATATAGAGTTCGTGAAACTCATTAGAATCGTTACTAATCACCATCAAATCCTAGTTTTGTTGTTTCTCCTCATCTTTGTCCACTCTGGTCCAATCCTTCCACTCTTCCATTGCGTTCCTCTGTTGCGCTCCTCCGCTCCATTCAAATTTCGTTCTAATGCCAGATTCTGTTTTAGACTCCATCTTAGATTTCAGACTTCGTTCTGATGGCAGGACTCCATTTTAGACTCTGTCTTAGATTCCAGACTTCGTTCTGATGGCAATACTCTATTTCAAACTTTGTTCCCATTATAGACTCTAGATTTCAATCTAGACTATAGATTCCAGACTCAATCATCATCTTGACTGATTCCGCATTCTAATTTCTAAACTCAAGTTAGCTTCTTCTATACCCATTTAAGTTTGAGGGGGGATGTTATCGTGATTAATTATAATTGAGATTATGATTAATTACAATTGATTTTAAGGATGATTGTAATTGATTTAATATAGAATTAGATTGATTTATTATATAATTATATTTTATTATTTTCCTTTTATATACAACAACTTTCTTCTATAAATAGAGGCTAATACTCATTCTGTTTCTAACATATTAAAAGTCTCACATCGTCTGCCTCAATATTTTGAGTGCGATTTATATATTTATTGGGTCACTCTACTTAATATCAATTGGTTTTAGGTTAAAATCTAACATGGTATCAGATATAAGATTTCATCTTTGCCACCTACTTCGTTAGGCTTCTTCTGTTTATTTCGCTAGACTTGTCCTGCTTATTTCGATAGACTCGCATCTGTAAAGAGGGTATTAAGAGTCTCACATCATTTATCTCAATATTTCGAGTACGATTTATATATCTATTAGGTCACTCCACTTAATATTAATTAATTTTAAATTAGAGTCTAACAATTATGTATATATATTATCAATTAAAATATGTAAGATTTTTTATATATGTAGTTACTAGGTCGATGGGGGCGCACTAAATGATTTCGGGTTCCTTGGTATATTCGGTGCCGGAGTTTTGTTATTCGGCCAGGAAGAGGCCACACCTTTTTAGGTTATACTTTGCACAAACAAGAAAGGAAAATAAAAGAGGAAAAAATTGGAGAAAGGAAAATAGAACTACACTTGCTCACTTACAGAACCATTAAATATTCCAGCACCTCTCGAGGCAAAGCTAACACTATCCATGAAGGATATAGGATAGTATAGACCATACATGTTACTTGTCAACCAGATAACAAGTAATTAATCACATCCATTCTTTATTTGTTACAATAAATTAACGGTTCATAAAGGAATGGAGTACCATACTCCACAAAAAGTGTGAATTATGTGAAACATTTCTAATAGTTATAAGAATAACGATTAACATAGCTCTTTATAATACTCACTTTAACTATGAGAGCACCCATGCTCACTAAAAACAATAATATTCTCAATATTTTTTTTCATATTATTTTTTACATTATTTTTTATATTATTAATTATATTAATTTTTTTATTATTTTTTTCACTTAATTATAATTATAAAAAATGAAAAAAAATATGATAAAAAATATAGTGAAATAAACATTTTCCCACTAAAAATGACTTATTTTTACATATTATTTACCGGTAGTTTTTTTTAACTATTATATTATGTTTAGATGATAGGTCATGAAAAAAATAGAACAAAAATTATAGAAAGAGAAATAATTTTTTTATTTAAAAATTTTAAAATATATAAAAAAAATGAAAAACATAAAAAATTATTTTTTATCTTTTTCACTTAAATATCTAATTTTTATTTCACTAAAATTAAAATAAAATAAAAGCAACATATAACCAATGAAGTTTTGTTCTATTATTAATTTTTAAAATAAAGATAATAATAATTATATTTCATTTTTTTAATTCATCTATCTCCATTTATTTTATTACATTCTATTAAATTAAAAACATTCAAACGCATGATTAATTGTTCGTTATTTGAGTTCAGTCTTTCAGTAAAGGATGACAAAAAAAACAAAGAAAGGAAGAAAAATTGAAAGGACTTCCACGTTGGCTGCCTAGAAAAAAAAGAGCAGAATCAGATAGTGCGATTTTTTTTTTTTGGGATAAGAGAATCAGATAGTGCGATTAAACACAATCGAAGATTGTCCGACGCGAGATTTTAATTTAAAATTAATTTGTTGAAAATAAATAAGTTCAATAAAAATGAGATCCTATAATATTAGAGGAAATTTTAACTTAAAATTAATTAATATTAAATAAAATGATTCAGATGTATAAATTACACTTAAAATATTGAAGAATGAGACGAGGGACTTTTAACCGCAATGAAGCGAGACGACGACGTTTGAAGGAGCTTTGGATTTGGTGTTGGCAGTGATCTGACCAGATCTAAGAACGTGAGGTGGTACGATCGCCGGAACAAGATCGGAGAAGCATGTCCACTGGAAAACCGAGAGCGAGACTCCTTGAAAAATAAAAAATAAATCCGACAATCCTTTATTTTTTTTTTGTTCCGAAAAGAAGCCAAAAAGCCTCATTTTTTCTTCGGTGAAATTGCCTCGTTTGAGGACAGGGTAGAGATGGTTGATTTACAAGGTTGGGTAGTTTTTCTTTGCCTCACCTTTATGAGAATCGGTTCGAGGGCGAGTTGCTGGCGAGCACAACAAACAACCTGAATCTCTACGAACTCAGTTTGTTTGGAACCAGACTCTCCAGGAAGCTATCGGAAAATATTGGGAAGGGTGCACCGTTGAGGTGGCTTGACGTTTCCATCAAGTTTGCGCATGTGCCAAAGCTTGACACATATTAGGTTCGATTTCAACTGATCATCCGGTGAAGTTCTGGCAAGTATGTGGGGTGCTTTAGCCCTCACCGCTGCCGTCAAAAGGTGCTCTCAGTAACTCAGGGTGCCGAATCTCTGTTTTTCACTTTTTTATTTTACCTTTCTGTTGTGCCCAACCGATTTCAATTCAAGGTCCATAAATCATTTGTTATCTTAACTGGTTACCAGTAACAAATCCCAGCCTTTCAATTTATAAATCATTTAATCAACGGTTTTTGAGAAGTAAGCATCGATGCTCCCAAAGTTAAAGTGAACATTATAGAATTTGCCTAAGGATTCATATATCATCAAACATGCATATACTATCTAAAATGCTTACTTGATAGATCCTCATCTATCAACCTAGAATCAGATATTCTTATACCGAATGCCCCTTGAACAGTGATAGTCCCAGGAATTTTAAGCAGTGGGGTAGATGTTTATATGATCGAAACATATGTAAGTGAGTCAGAATGAATAATTTTCTTTATCATCATTAGTTTATAGAAATAAAGAATAGTGAGAGAAGAAATATTTTATATTTTAAATATATTAGTATCAAATTTATGTGAGTAATATTAAAAAATAAAAATTAATATTATATAAGTATACTTCATATATTAAATTAAGTGAGTATTATTAAAAAATAAAAAATAATATTATATGAGTTTTATTTTTATAATTAAAAATTTATTAATTTATTTATATATGGACAAAATTATACATAAAAAATAAAAAAACATATACATATATATTTATATAATATCAAATAAAAGTTTTAAGATAAAATAAAAATAAAATTAAACATATAAAAAAAAAATATATATACATATATACTTATATAAGACTAAAAAAAATTTTAAGATGGAATGACAACACGCGCCCCTACTCCTTAACAAGCGGGCCTTGAACGTGTTTTCTAATGTCTCCTCATACACCAACTTAATAAGTATCAGGTGATTATTATTTTTCCTTCCTCTTTTCTACTAAGATGGGTTACAGTCTTGCAGACAGGGTTGATAACAGAGTCATTGACTACTCCAGGGCACCAAAAGAGGAAGAAGGGAAAATTTAATTTACGGGAATTGATATGGTACCTGGTAGGTATAATATTTAAGGTGAATTATTGAGCAATTGTTGAATACTAGTTTTATAATAAATATTTAAAATTTTATTAAATATAATTAAAATACTGGATAGATACAGTATACAAGAAAAAAAAAAGATAAGTACCAGACTAATACCCTTAATTTATATGTTCTACATTATATTTCTTATACTCTGTCGTATCTTGAAATTGAGTTGAATGCACATGTCCGATTCGTCTGAGCCAAATATTACGAGAACTGGCACATAGGGTCCCTGGCACATATTATCAGGAATTTTTCTATAGCTAAAGGTGTTGCTTTTGGGAGTCGGTCATGTAGTGGAAAATAAGCAATATAGGTAATAAAGGTTCTCGTGGCCTTGGCAGTCAAAATGTGATTCACATCTGCGGGCTTTTTATGCTGGTGGACAAGCAAATATATTCGAAGCGTAGTGCTAAGTGCTAACCAATCCGACAATAAACATTATTTTCAGAAAAGTTGTCTGGTTAAATCACTTCGATGAGAAATTTTCTTAAAAGCGCTTGGATTGTGGACTACATTTTGTAACTCGACGGTAGATTTTTTTATATTGTGTCATTTTTTATTTACATTTTATAGAGACTGAATCCCCTTTGCAAGATTCTTAAAAAAAAAAGAACAAATATTCGGTAAAGATTAAAATGACGTAAGAATACATTAATCAAACACCTCGTTGCAGCCAACTCTAGTATCATACTGTGTATGGAAAAATAACTAGTATGTGTCGTTGACTCGCTGTCACATTCGATAATTCCATGAATCAAATCTGGCGATTGGACCATACCTAAGAGGATGGTATATAAACTAAAACAGAGCTTTATAATAGCAACGGCAATACCAGAATCTTCCACTTTTCATTTTCAAGAATGATGAAATGGTTGTCTTATTCATGCTACTTACTTTCATCCCAATTCACCACCAACAGGAGTCAGGACACGCCCATCATCCATTTAAGAAATATAACTTTCGAATTATTATCCAAATTCAGGTTTTCTGTAGACCATTGCTCCGGACAAAGCACCCCCCCCCCCCCTTCATCTTCTCCTTCATGCTCAATTGCTCATAACCTTGGTGTAGTTTTCCCCAAGTCCCTCAATCTGCTAAACCAGAGTCATTTGAAACACGGAACCAGGGAAATTCACAGGACACCAATCACGCTACTAGTCAACTGTGATCCCGTGACATTAACATAAGTAAAAGTTTTATTTTTTAATACAGTGACTGCATCAGTATTACAAAACCAAGACTTCCTATAAAATATCTAAATCCACTCATAGTGGCTTAATAGCTAATACCTAAAGCCAAAGAATTTTTTATATTGACCTGTTGTGGTTCAGTGACTTCATTCCATTAGCATATTGCCACACTGAGCTATTTTACATCAAATTTGCTAATGGAAGGGCCAAAGGGAATATTACTATGCTAATCAAATAAACCATTGGGCAAAGGGCAAACAGGCCAAATCACAGGGTAGATATTTAATTTTTTTGGTTTTCAGAGTGCGCAAGAGAAAATAGTTGCAAAAGCAAAACCATGATAATGAATAAACCAAATCCAGAAGAGAGAGAGAGAGAAAGATGGTAAATATTGAAGCGATCCAAGCATATGGTAACAAGGTAAGGTCAAGGAGTAGGACACTTGAATCTTGATGTGTCTTTGATTCAACTATTTGTGATTTTCACTCAAGGTCAGATCCACTAAATGTTTCCAATTATCAATCAAAGTAAATTGTTCACAGATGTGGATGAGAGTGGATTCAAACTTGGATGTATGCCTAATAAACTCCGCAACTGCTGAAATCTACAGAGCGTCTGCACAAAATCAAACAAACCCCGGGAACCATTGAATCATTGTATAATGAGGAAACTTGTTGCACTTGATGTGTGCTGGAAGGAACAATGATTTGGCATCAGAATTTTAAGGGAAATTAAGTAGTACTCCAACAAAGTCACTTCATATATAAACACAAAATCAACATACACATAATTTCTAATCACTGAACCTCATTTAAGAAGAAAAGTTATCTAATCACCAACAGGCAACAGTAAGACTTCTATGCCCAGTTTCCACATTGAAGCTAGTGTTTAAGGTTCTAATTTCAAAATGTATAAAGTCATGATTCTTTTTCTTTCTTTGGGATAGAAAATGAAATTCATTAAGAAAGAAGGAAGAGAAAAACAAAGGTAGAAGGAAAAGATATCCACCACAAGAAAACAGCTACAGAGAAAAATACAAAGAACAGACAAAACAAAACTCAAGAATAACAGTGCACAGCGGCAGTCTAATCTCTATGCAAATCTGAAACAGCAACCCCCTTAAAACAACCATGAGCTGAGCACCAAAGAGAAGCCAAAAACCTAATTCTTTCCCACAAGATTTCTACAGACATCGAAACACCTTGAAAAATCCGAGCATTCCTCTCCAACCAGATACACCACAGAATAGCGAACACAGCACAGTTTCACAAGATTTTTCACCTCTTTTCTTCTTCTAAACCCTTTAATCCTTATTGTCAAAAAGGTTTATGGAGAGTTCAGATCAGACAAACCCAATATTCTCCACAAACACCAAACAGCCTATAATTCCATAGGAGATTAGCAATTGGACACTGTAAAAACAGATGTATAACAGATTCAGAATTGTTCATGCACATAACACAAATATTAGGGGAGACGGCTGTCTTAGGTCTCCGAATCTGCAACAAATCATTAGTATTAATCCTATTCGGTACCGCTGTCCAAACCAAAAACTTCACCTTAGAAGGAGCTTTGGATTTCCAAATAAGTTTATCAACGGTGAACTTCTCCCTATTAGGAGAATGAGTTAAGAAATGAAAGAAAGACTTACAAGTAACCACTATAAGGGTCAAGAGTCCAAATTCTCCTATATAGAGTAGATGAAAGATTGACATTTTGTAAGAGTTGAAGGAGAGATAGTAAGTCTTGAGTATTCCTATCATTAAGATTCCTAAAAAAATGGAAGTTCGAAGAAATAAAGTCACTCTGACGAAAATAGAAATGATAGACATTATGTAAAGAGGAAACGTTATAGAGACGTGGAAACACCTCATGAAAGAGATACCACCCACCCAAATATCTTCCCAAAATATAATTTTAGAACCATCACCCAATTTTAAGGACACAAAAGGAAAAAAGCTATCATAGCAATGTGAAATAGATTTCCAAGGCCTTCCATGAGTAGCAATAAGCGCCAGATTGACATCCCACCCATTCTAATTCTTGCTGCAAATAACCTGATGCCATAAGGAAGAAGGCTCTTGAGGAAAACGTCACAACCATTTACCCATCAAAGCAACGTTTTTAGCCACCAAGTTACCCAACCCTAAACCTCCTTCACTTTTCGGCCTACAACAAATTTCCCAACCTACCAGATGATCCTTCCTCAACTCACCAACACTAGACTAAAGGAAATCCCACATAATTCTCTCCAATCTTTGTGTCACTCCAACAAGGATACGAAATAGGGAAAGATAGTAAAGGGGAATGCTTGCCAAACAAGTCTGAATCAATGTAATTTGACCACCTAGAGAAAAGTAAGCTCCCTTCCAATTATCCAAATGTTTAGAAACTTTTTGAATCACAGGATCCCAAAAAAAAAGAGACTTTGGGTTTCCTCCTAAAGGAATGCCCAAATAAACCAAAGGCCATTGAAGGATTTGACAAACAGCCACAGAAGCAAGGGAACCACAGTCATCATTTGACACATTAATGCCTGCCAAACAGCTTTTACTCAGATTAATCTTCGGCCCATAAATAACCTCAAAGATCTGAAGGAGATTGAGAACATTGACGAAACTCTCTTCATCATTCTCCAAAAAGAGAATAGTGTTATCTGCAAACTGAAGATGAGAGACCAAAACCCCATTTATACCAACATAAATACCTTTAACAACTCCCCTTTTCACAGCTCTAGAAAACATCCTACTCAACTTGTCAACCACAATAGTAAACAAGAAAGGAGAAAGAGGATCATCCTACCTAACCCCTCTCTATCCTCGAAACCAAGACTTAGGTTCCCCATTAACAGTAACTGAGAAAGTAGATGAGGAAAGACAACCTGCAACCCAACTTCTCCACTTAGCTCTGAATATCTTCCTATCAAGAACCTTGTCAAGGAAACCCCAACAAACACGGTCATAGGCTTTCTCAAAGTCTAATTTAAAAACCAAACCCTTTTTCCTTTCCTTTTCCATGTCCTCCACCACCTCGTTAGCGACAAGAGCTACATCCAAAATCTGCCTACCAGGGACAAAAGCACTTTGGTACTCCGTAATGGTATTTGTGAGAATCTCATTCAGTCTACAAGAGGGAACCTTAGTGATTAATTTGTAAACACTAGTCAACAAACTAATAGGCCTAAAATCCATGATTCTAATAGATTTATCCTTCTTGGGTACGAGAGTGATGAAGGTAGAATTCCTACACACGGGAATCTTACCATTGCGATGGAACTCATCAAAAAGACTTCGAAGATCCTCCTTTATAATATCCCAACAGTTTTGGAAAAAAAATCTACAGTAAAACCATCTGGACCAGGAGCTTTATCTTTATCCATGCAAAAAACAGCTTGACGAATCTCATCCTCTTGTATAAAGTCATGACTCATGAAACTGCTAGATATGAATATGCTTCTATGTTTCCTTTATTCCTTACCTAGCTTTCTGTCTAATAGGTCAATCTCAAAAATATGAAGATGAGAAAAATTTCCAGTTTTGGTGTCATAACTCATAATTCAGTCAGAATTATATTTTTTTTTATAGAAGAGAGGATCAATACTAGCTTGGGTGGCACAGTAAAAGCTTGAACATTAAAAGAATTTTTATGGTGACTTCTCCAAATGGCACAAACCCACACGAGAACATACAACACATTCTATTAGTGAAACTCACTCCTTCAGAAAATAAGTGGCAACCATGACAGGTCCATCACGTGCATGGTTTACCAGATCAGCAGACACACAAGTATTCATACCAAAAGACTAACACCTCTAGAACACTGAGATGTCAATTTGACCAGGACCCAAGTTGAGAAGCACTGCTTAAAGCACAATTCCATTTATTCTCACTGGACATTACATTTAATACGAATTTTAAGGCATGCTTGAAGTACAAACATTTAACATCCTCGACAAGAGCCAATATAATAAGGCATACCAATGTATTCCTAGCAAGCAACAAACATCCTCAAAGACTAATCATCAGTCTAATTTTTATTATCAGAGCACTAAGAGGCATAACAGAAAGTTTCTAAAAGTCACAAGGGTTTATATTCTTAAAACAATCAGCAAAGAAAGGCGTATAATAAAAAAACAAATGAAACCTATCTATAAATGACAGTCACTGGTGGAGGGGGCTATGGATCAATGTTGTTCGCCGAAGAGAAGGCGAAGGCGAGAAGCGAAGAGGCCGGTGGAGTCTAGAGAAGCTTCGTGGAGCAGATCGCGCTTGATGTTGTTCATGCGGTCGGTGAGGGAGTCGTGCTGCTCCTTAAGTGCATATGTATCCTCTTGAAGGCTATGCATTCGGTACTTCTGACCCAAAGATCTCATGCTTAACAGCAGGATTCCTGTCATGGCCAATAATTGAATAAAGCTGTCCTTTCGTTTCATAGCGTTCGCCACCAACCCTAATGTCTTCTTGGAATCCCGGGCGGCGCCGCCCGAGCTCGGTGAAGATGAGGAGGAAGCCATCGAGAACCAAGTCACGCAATACTCACCCTATCTCACTCACTCTTTTCTTTTACCCATTGTTTCTTTCAAGAGAAAATGGGTAGAGAGAAAATGTAAAGATTTTGACATTTTTTCTTGTTTGGATTAGGAGAAAAAAGAGATTACTGAGAAAAAAAAGTGTTGTGGTAGAACGTATAATAAGAAAAAAGAAAAAAAATTGTGAAGATTTTAACATTTCCTCTTGTTTGAATGAGAAGAAAAAAAAGACAAAGAAAAGATAAAAATAGTAGTGGAGCCACAAAAATTGTCTTCTCCTTGTGAGGAGAAAATGAGAGAAAAAAAGAAAAATTATTTAAAATTATAAATTTATTTAAAAATATTTATATTTATTATATTATGATAAGTATATATAAATTTTTTAAATATTGATATTTTTTAAAATAATTAAATAAGAGAAAATATAATTTTTTTATTTTCTCTTAATCCAAATAATAGGATAGAAAATATAATTTTCTCATCAATTTCTATTTTCTTCATTTTCTCTCGTTTCATTTTTTATCCTCTCATTTTCTGTCTGCATCCAAACAATGAAACAAAGAGATAATAATGCTTGTTGGCTTACCGGGTCAGAATAAATAGGATTTCAACCATGATATTCATATTCTTTGGTGGATGTTTCTTTCTCTTTTTTTTTCCTGTTTTTTTTTTTTTTTTTTAAGAGCTCACAGATCTCAGACAAATGTTTTGTGCAAGAGATCTTATTCTCAACATGGAAGAATACTGGTGTTACAATTTCGCCATGCCAACTACATTTCATATTATAAAATTGTTAAATTTTTCATTATTTATTTTTAAATTATTGATAATGACTCTGATTCATGTGATATGTATATACTGAATATAACCATGACTAAAAAATATACATACTAAATTAAAATGTAATTTATTATTAGAAATTTAGGTTAATTATAGTTTTTTTAAAAATAATTATTTTTATCTTGAAATTTGTATAATTTTGTAATATTTAAATATTTTAATATACATTTCACCAATTGAAAATGTAATCTGTTTCTCATGGGAATGAAAACTTTATACAAATACATAATATAATTATATGTACCAAAAAATATGTAATATAATTATTTCACATCTAATTTACTATTAGAACATTAAATTTTTTGACATTGATGTATTGATAATAATCCTATGATACGTTTAATTTAATATATATTTTCAAAATATCACTATGACCAATTTAAATTTTTTTATAAACAAATAGTGAGCAATTTTATTTAAATTTTAATAATCATAAATAAGAAATATATATTGTGTAAAGCACAAGTAGAAATACTAGTATTTTGACTAAGAGCAACAATTAGGTTAACCGATAGAATCATGATTTTAAATTGCGGTATGCAACCGTAATTGCGATTTCAATATTACAATTTTAATAGTTTTTGTAATTGCATCACAACTGTAATTATGGTCATATTGACCGCATTTTCTTATAATTATTCGTAATGGTAGTAAATGCAACGCAACCGTAATTTTAAATCATAGAAAGAATTAAACATCATTGACAAAATATGTAGGTTTGATTCTTAAAACTTATGGTATGCCTTAATATTGACAAAATATCTAGTGAGAGAAGTTTTTATTATGACAGAGTGAGAGAATTAAATTTTGATCATACAATCATACATGGATGATCAAGATTAAAAGTTACTTAAATGTCATGTGACCACTTTAAAAAGTCACATGCATTTATATTCTAATATTGACCATTCATGTAAAATCCAATGATTAATATTCACTTCTTTCACCTCTTATAATAAATATTTATCTCACCAAATATTCTCTTATATATATATATAGGGAACATATCTAGTGAGAGGAGTTTTTATTGTGAGAGGGTGAGAGGAGTAAATCTTGATCATACAATCATACATGGATGATCAAGATTAAAAGTTACTTGAAAGTCATATGACCACTTAAAAAAGTCACATGCATTTTTGTTCTAATCTTGACTATTCATGAAAGATCCAATGGTCAAGATTCACTCCTCTCACTTTGAGTAAAGATCCTATATATATATATATATATAAGAGTAGTAATCAAAATAAGTTAGATCAAATTAGGGGTGTGTTTAAATTAGTTGTGAAAAAATAATTATTTCAATAATCAATTATAATAGAATTACTTTTATATTTGAATATGTTAGTTAAAAAGTGATTTTAAGATAATCGTTTGAATTGTCTAAAAAATAGTTTTTTTTCGTAATAAATTACTAAAAAAATATAAAATAAATTATTTATATTATATAATATTTTATGTTTTAAAGTTACTTTGATAAAAATATAACATGATAGCTTTTGAAAAAAATAATTATAAAAAATGCTTTTTAACTCATAAAAAATGTTTTTTGTTGTTTCAATCAATTTTATCCAAACATTATTATAACTTATGAAAAAGGCTTCTTAACTCTAAAAAAGAATTTTTTAGCAAAATATTATCTTTACCAAACAAGCAATAAGTTTATCTTAAATAATCTAATTAAGTAATTTTATTTAGGCTTGGTAAAGGAGGAAGGGACGGATTTATGCTCAACTCATTCCTACCCCCTACACATTTGAAGGTTACATTTAACTTGCCCATGCTTGTTCTATAATAAAATATTAAGAATTGCACCTTGCTTCTCCTATATTTATAAATATTTTAAATAAGTTTATATATTTATCTATTTATCTATCTATTTATTTATATATCTATCAATAATATATCTATCTATATTTATAATTTATAATATATCAATCTGTCGATAATCTATAATATAATAATATATACTAAAAT
Organism: Ormosia semicastrata; assembly: GCA_029884595.1. Taxonomy (NCBI): domain Eukaryota; kingdom Viridiplantae; phylum Streptophyta; class Magnoliopsida; order Fabales; family Fabaceae; genus Ormosia; species Ormosia semicastrata. Next base: position 4,551,734 of record JAQQTO010000046.1, on the reverse strand, counting down.
TATTCCACTGCAATGAATGAATTTTCCTACATGTCATATTCTCTTATGCTGTTGCAACCATTTCTCATCCTTTCATTTCTTAATTATTCACTTCACATTCTCGACCTTTCATTTTCTGTTACCTTTTCTATTGCCACAAATTATTCCCTTCATTAAAATTTGTAATTATTGTTACTTGACCCTTCAACTATTCCCCATAATTAAAATAGTTGGGTTGGAGTTGCATATATAACATTCTTGACTGCATAAATCTATCTTAATGAGTTAACGATGAAGGTTATTCACACTCTCTATCAACCTTTGTCTATTCCACATTTTACAACGCCATTTCATTTATGGCAGCACCAGGCTCTACTATAACTCATCAATATTTAGCAAGGTTAGCTCCTATTTCCCGATTTATATGTCTTAGTCTAAAATTAATATTTTGTTTTTTCTCCGATATTCGCACATATTTAATAATTGTGTTACTTTTCCACTTGATTAGATTGTGGGTTTTCTAGGTATAGGGAAGCTATATTACACAAACCAAGACTTACTATTTGCGATATTGTATTGACGAGATTGTCTTTCTCATACAAAAGTAACACTATAGCTATCTACCTAATGACCTAATATGTTGCTAATTCCAAAATAAATTCTTCAATTTTATTCAATGTCTTTTCCAAATTATTTGAATAACCAAACTCATCACAAATGATGGAACGAATCATGAGTTGCCTACCAATTTGATGTAATAAAATAAAATATATTCTTTGTCTACAAAACATTTATATAAGTTATTATATGTTGAAATTCAATTTGACATACTGCGTAATTTTGCTTGGGTTATATATATTTTTTTATAGACTAATAAAAAGTTCTGAATCTTTATTAGCAAATTTTGTTATGGGTATATTTGTAAAAAGAAAATTATATAATTTATTATATGTTAAGATTCAATTTGATATACTGCGTAACTTTGTTCGGATTGCACTTTTTTTACTAGTTAATAAAAAAAGTAAATTCTCATTTTAGTCTTTGAAATTGTATGTAATAGTCACATTCATCCTTAATTTTAAGAATCAATCATATTAGTCTCTAAAATTGTAATTTATCAATCAAATTAATCTTCATATGAGAATTAATATGACTGATAACGATAACCAATTTGACTGATAAATTATAATTTCAAGAACTAATATGACTGATTCTTAAAATCAGGAATTAATGCAATTAGTGCATATAATTTTAGAGACTAAAAAATTTACTATTATAAAAAGTTCTAAATCTTTATTAGCGAATTTTATTCTAGACAATTTGGATAATTTTTTAGTTTAGAATCTTTCGTGTTTTGAATTGTCCAAGAAAACACCTCAATTTTTCCCATAAAAAGCCAAAAAAAATTCAAATAGATATTATTTATTTTTCCATTAAATTAAAAACTTATAGTTTTAAGTAAGAAATTTAAAACAATTTGTGCAATACATGAGATAAAATAACTAATTACAATATTAAATTTGATCAATCAATTACATAAATTAAAAGACATATTCAAAATAAGTGTTAAACTACTAAAACCTATTTATTTTTTTGCAAAAAATACTACTTAATATAAATAAACATTAACTTTAATAGTAACTTAACTAAATATGATACTTGTTTAAATGAAGAAAGCAGGTGCTGAAGCAAATTTTAATCTGCCTTGCTAGGAGGCTGATTTTTAATCTGTCAAGGTGAGTTAGATACCTCCAAATCGTAATAATGTTTAAAAAATTGAACTAAAGATTGACTTAATAAAACCTTTTAATCGTAGTTTAATTAATTCAACCAGTTAAATTTATTATTAAATCATAATTAAAACGAATAATATTCAAACAAAAAATATAATTAATTCACAATTCAATCGACAAATACGATCTACCTTTTAAAACATTGAGTCGAGATAACGTTGCCAGGCCAAATCATTTTTGCAAAACAATAGCAATAGTCTGACTTCTTATTTATCATTGGCTTAAGCTTATGCTTTATAGATTTCATATCAACATAAACTTTTAACAAAATTATTGCATTATTATAAATAATACACCATACATTACATAAATATATAACAACATTATATAAATATTATTATTATTTTAGTTATATATGCAAATAGATTAACAATGTCATCTATTCATTTTTTCCTAAATTAAAACCTAAAAGCGGTTGCAATCAAATTCCGAACTGAAAAACAAAAAGGAGAATTCAATCTCACTCTCAACCTATACTCCTACTCTCAAGTGATTTTTTTCAATAAAAATATATTTGTAAATGTTTTTAAATTATTTTATGCTGGAGAATAGGGAATTACTTGGGAGTAAGTCTAGCCCAAACAAAAATATTGAAAGCACAAGATGTACAATACTATGTCATAAAAGCATCCACTGTCAGAATTCAGCACAATAGATTATACATAGGTTTTCAAAAAAGAAAACATAAAAACATGACAGTGGAGGCTATTAAACGCCAATGTTTCACACATGTAGCTTACATTCAATTTTCCCACAGAATGATCCAAGACCAATTAATAATTTACGGGACATCGAAATCCAAATTCATTTTCTACAAGGAAGTTCAGGAAGATTAACAGTTGTGCCACAAAATTGAAGTAGAGTGTGCATATATGCGCAAGCTGAACTTGGGACTAGTCCAGTCCAGAATGTCCCTTAAACCGCTGACTCACGTCGTGTCGCAACATCTCCACATATTCCTGCACAACAAAGAAATTAATATTTTTTGAAGAGGTCATGTACAAGATATTAACAGCGAAAGCTTAAAGGTGCTTTATGTATCACATATCACAATATTAAGGCAGTGCAAGAAGCACACAAATGACATATTAGATAATACTTACACTGGCAAGATTCTCATCGCTGCACAACTCATCCAGAAGATCACTAGAAGCGTTTCTGCTGCCAGATAGCCGGACAGCATTTTCAGATACAGCACGGAAAACATCTGCAGGAGGACTCAGGTGCTCAATCCTCTTCGCCACTGGTTGAAGGTCAATCTGAAATATGTAGAGAATGAGGAAACAGTCATAATAGAATTACTATTACCACATTTCAGCTTAGAATATAAAAGGAAAGACAATAAAAGTGTGGCCTAGTACACAAGGTTCCCACCACTGAGGTTTGAGTAGGTCGGATGTATGCAACTTTACCCGTCAGCAGAAAGACTGTTTCCGACTATATCCCATGAGTCATGACCACCAGGTCACAAGGCAGCAACACCAAGAAAAATTTTGAACCATAAATGTTCATTCTAAGAAGTGGTTTTCCCATTCATTAAAAATGTCATTATTCAATGTACCAAAAAAAAAGTCATTATTCACTTACAAAAATTAGCTAAATCTTATTTATGTTCTTCAAAGTCCAAAATATTTTTTGAACTTCCTTTAGAGCCATTTTTACCAAAAAATCAATATAAGGCCAGAGGTGTATGGTACACAATGCGGTGGTGAATTAAATGACCCTTGTGTTTTGGCCCACTATCAATATATCCACTATGGTTTAAAAAATGTCAATTTACCCCCCTATAGTCTAAGTCCATTAGCAATTGAATTTCTCATTCGGCTATTTTGTGAAGTGACAATGGGATAAACCATGGATAATTAATTAGGCATAATTATATCCTATTCTGTGTTTGGATGACAGGGAATGAGGGGAACAGAAAGGGAATGAGAGGAAGGAGAATAATCTCCTTTGTTTGGAAGTTTAATAATAGATAGAAAGGGAAAGGAATTCAAGGGAAACCATTCCCCCTCTCTTCCCTTCAAACGCTAAATTTATGTTCCCTCAAAATTGGGATGGAATAGAGGAAATAAGCTTATAAGCTTAAAAATAAGCATTTTACATTCCATTCTGTTCGTTTATGATTTAACTTCCAAACAAAATAATGAAGTTTCATTCCGTTCTCTTATTCCAAATAAGAAGAAAGGTAACTTTATTTTGATCCTTCCCTTCTCTTTCCAACCATTCCCTACTCATTCCGTTCTGTTCCATTAATGAAAAAATATCTAAACACTATGCTAGCTCACAAACAACATGAAGATAGGAAATGGCTTGCAAATGCAAAATCACATTCATATACAAGCAAGAACCACAATCAAATTAGAGGTAAACTGTAAACAAATAGACATGTCAAGCAACATTAACTTCTCCTCAATTAACCTTCTTTATAAAGTAACATCATTTTGCAGACCATTAATCCATTTACAGTGCAGGCAGTTCCATCTACCAACGTAGATAGTGTAGGAACATAATAAATGAGCATCCCATACAACCCAAACCATTATAGCTATGCTTCACTAACCCCACAAATAAAACTAACATCGTAATTCTATCAACAGACAGCTAGGATGCACTAACAGCTAGAGTTCTATACAAACCTGTAAACTATGATTATCAGAATTTTCATCTCTGTAGGGAGCCCGGGACTCTGGCTCTGCAGCAGACAATGGTTGAGGAGTTCGACCGCCAAGGACTCCAGATACAATGGGTATCATCTGTTGAAACATCCTTGACAAGTCAATAGCGCCACCTTGCCCCCTTTCCATTTCACCAAACATATTTCCCATATTTTGACTGCCAACCTGTTGGACAATTTGATTAACTGTATTCATAATCTGTGGGCTCTGTGTGCACTGCTGCAAAATATTATCAGGTGAGTCAACTCCAGTTTGCTGTGAAAACCCTGACAACAAACCATTCAAAGCAGGGCTATGCAAAACTTGGGACATTAAACCACCCACCTCAATTTGGCTATGACCAGTGGGCAAGGGCCGTTGGGATGGCCCATTAGCATTTCTCTGATGCACAGCATATCCATGACTTGCAAGAGTTTGCAATATATGTTGACCACCTGTTCGAGTTTGCTGATTTTGATTGGCAGAAGAACTGGTTGATCCATCATCAGCACCTTTACTTACAGGATGTTGAAGTCTACTTCGCCTCTGTTTTGGCACAGAAATTTCTTTAGTAATAATTTATGCAAATTCATGAAGGATGAAAGTCAAGAATAGTCACGCAATGTCGTAAAAAACAAAAGATGTAGAAGTTCCAAATCATGTCCACCAAGGCCCCGGCCCCCGGGCTAAACCAGAAATGTACCATATTTACCATTCCACTACTGTTAGTGTTGTTAAAAATTACATTAACACACTCCACACAAATCTATATTTGATGTAATTTTCTTTGCATGTTGCAGCCTAGGAATAACTTTTTTTTTCAGTTTTTATTCCTTTGAAATATTATCTATTCCCACATTGCAAGTAAATCAACATCCACACCCGGCAAAGAAAAAAATAGAAATAAAAATGAGATAAAGGATCCCAGAAATATACAGGCAAATCCCAAACAAACTCACCAACGGGAAGGTGTTAGATGTTAATTCATGAAACTTCTAGTGCATGAGTTATTGAGTTATTTCCAAAAAACAAGTCACTAGTTCCATGAAAAGATCACAAATCTAGGCAGGAGATCCATGAGACTACTTCATGTATTAATAATATTTATGGCTTTATGTAATTTATGATTCTAAAGTTTTCCTAGGAGTTCTATATATGATGTAGTAGTATGGGTTCATTGCAAGACCCGAGACCCAAGATCAGAAATATATCCCTTAATTTTCAAAGAATAACATCAGATTAGTTTTTCTAACAGAAGGGGGCGGAATAGGGAGATGTTCACTTCATGCAGATGAAGCCAGGGAGAGCACGGAATTTAATGAAGGGATATATTTAATACTAACGGAAAGAGACGGAATGCTGATCAGTCTTTTTAATTCTTGCAGATGTTTTCTGCTTCAAGACAGTTAAATACTTAATAGCTATACCCTGAATAATACAAAGTATTCAAGAATATAGAAGAGGGGGGGGGGTGCCAACCCCTAAAACCTGCCAAAGGAATGGGACTCATTACCACAATTCACACTGACACAAGAAAATATATCTTTTCTAACATCTAAAAGGGTATCTGTTCAACCACTCTCACAAAGACGCCACGATCTAAATCTCAATGTTTTGAATTTCAATATATAAGAATATTTTCTTCATTTCCGAAGACACAAGCCTAGCCACAATATCCAAATCCTAAGCTGCATGCCAGCATCTTTAGGTAGGTTATAATCTGTGCTGATAATGGCAGCTGCAGCTTCTTATCAACCATGTAAGTGTTTTCTATTTTGAGGTAGTTATTACTTAATAGCTATACATCATTTACAATATTATGTGTTCAAGTAGATAGAATAGGGCGGGTGGAGGGACTGCAGTAGCAAGTATAAAACTTAAAAACAAGCAAATTTATGAATTCAAAGGGATGACAAAGACGAAGAAGAAGATTCATCCAGCAGCCTTTTAACAACATGCAAATACCACATCCAGACAAGTCCATTTGAATAGCATACAACATCTATTGGGAAATTCAGGCTTCTTATCGGCAAAAGCGTACCCCATAAGCTTACCTTATGCTCCAAACCACTTACACCCAAACCTAGTGGAGCAGCTTTTGCAGGCTCAGTTAAATCTTGTTTTTCACTTACAGATAAACCATCTTCTTGTACTTTTTCTGACTTTGCTAATGTTTCTCCACTAGAACAACTTTGTGAATCTTGATTGGAGGAAGTTGAACCAAATTTGCTGCCCAAAACATCTCTCCCCTCATTATTACAAGTTTGGACTGCTTCTGGTTGCGGCTGGTTCTGATTGACAGGTTAATATTAGATATAAAAAAAACTTGTATCTCACCAAATAAATAAATAAATAAATAAGCACTAGTAGGGGACAGATATATCACTAGGATTGGGCAGAAGTAAAACCTTCTGTATGCCATTTTCAGAAGAGCACCCAATTGAAGATACACTAGCAGCCCCAACGCCATTCATCTCCATGGTATCCAGCTGTTCATTTCCCTGGGCAGGTCTTGATTCAGAACCAACAGAGAAGTTCTGACTAGTTGACTCCGCTTGACCTGTTTAAACAGTTTTAAAAATTAAATGTTGCTATCAAGACTCAAGACTGTTTATAAGTTTATATATAAATAATAAATTGGTAGCCACCTGACAGAACTGTGTTATCTCCTTGCATGTTACCAGCAGAGTTTACAAGGCGAGAATTGATTTCAGCTAATACAGACAATAATGGAACTGAATCAGAAGGTGGCTGTGAAGTAGAAACACCATAACCAGTTTGCGTGCTACTAGCAACTTCAACGCCAGGAGGGCATGATGGGAGAGCTGCTGCTATGACATTTCCAACAGGTAATACCCCTGTTGAACCTGAATCACCAGAGCTTGGACCATTACGGAGCTCACTTTGTGTCCCTTCTCCATTATTTAGCCTAGAACCAATTGCTGAAACAATTGGTGGAAGAGAGGTACCTGGTAGTAAGCAGAGCTATTAAGAGTTTCATAGTTCAAAGGTCTGAGTACAACTAGTTTTATTTACCAGCATGTAGATGAATGTTTATGTTCCTAGGGGCACTTCCAACACCAACAGAACCAAATGTTGCAGGAGTTGAAGGAGGAACCAGACCACCAAAGAGGGAGCTTGTCTGAAGTGGAAAGGGCTGCAAATAGAAAATGTAAACACTAGCTAAACCAACCACACAGATAGGAACAAGGTGCAATAAAGTGATCATTCAATATGCTATGGAATTCAAGGTTAAGCCTGCACCAATGCCACTGACCCCAATTTCCAGTGAATGTGCCAGAAATAGAAGAATGACAATCCAGAATTAGTTTTGAAGACTCATGTTACACAATGAATATTTCCATGAAACTGCATAACTGGGGCATGGTTTTGATATAAGAATTTAACACAAATGATTATCAACTGTCCTTCTTTCAATCTTCAATCCTTTATCAATAGTCTATTTGATGTTAAATCAAGCTAATCATATATACTTTCCACTTTTCTAGTTTTGAAATAATTTATTTCAAATCAACTTTAGATCTAAAGTCTAAACATCAGCTAATGCTTAAAAAATTGTTCCAGCATCACGATTTATGAAACCAGACTAAACCAAAAGTCCAAAACAAATGACAAACCTGCACCATTATAGGATTAGGCCCTGATGAAGAAATATAAACTGCTGGCCCAGCATTAACTATAGATTCTGCCTGAAATTTGAATACGGTCATGAGAAATATCTTTACAAAATAAAGTAAACCAAATCTGTTATAAAAAAAAGGGGTAAACCAAATCACTTAAGGATGAAAACATACAGAAGACTGTCCCATATGCAGTGTCAAAATTGTTCGCCCAAGCTCAAGTAGAAGTGCACCCAAATGTTGCATAGCAAGTCCTATTTGCATTGACTCTGACTGTATCTGACCCCTTATACTTAGGTTGGAAGTTGTCCCCTCTCGCTCCAAGCGTCCTGCAATATGCTGGGGACGCAAATTGCAAATAAAACATAATCAGAAAATATAAAGGATAAAAATATCAAGGCTAGTTCATACCAACATCTTACAGTTACTATATACTTCTTCACAATACAAATAGTGTTAAATAGAAGTAATATTAGACATTATTTTTCTTTGTTAGTCATGAAATCAAAACAAGTGGAGGGAAAGAGATGGGTTACAAAGGCTGGATGTAGGTAATTGCTGACTAAAGAAAGACATGTGGAACCTTACAAACCTCACCTTCTCCTCATACTTAATTGATGTGCCAAGAGGGGGGGGGGGGTCCCTGTTGTAACATCAAGATGGTGACTAGGCTATGTATAACCACACCAACATATATGGTAAGAAATGGACTGTAAGATACGAGGAGATTAGATTTTTTTAACAAGAGAGTATTTAATAAATACATCTCTCAAATACTAAGTTGGCTGCCTGTCCAATCTCATCTGGATTTGACATGCCATTCAAGACATTTAACAATGTCTAACTGGCATAATGCAATAAGACAAGTTCCTCTATTCACAGCTGACATGGTAGATAACCTTGCAGGTGTTATCATAGTCCATTACATTCCAAGCCCTGCTAAGATTAGCAGATTTCAGACATGGATGTAAAGGTTTAGTTCAATACAAACAAGTTTGTTTTAAAAAGAATGTGATGCTATCAAGTACTTGAACTGGTAGACAAAGAGCCTATCATAGGAAGGCTCCTGATTATATTCTGTTTTCAGTTCATATAAATAGAATTTTTTTTACCATCTACCTCTAAAATCAAGCATACTCAAAATACCACTCATTTTGAAATATGTTATCCTCCAAAGCCAAACATATTGCACATTGGTGGTTCTAAGGTACAACCGGTCAAAAGAATGAAAAACTGACACCTAACTAATTTGTCCAAAATCTGGACTTATTTCCGAATATCCTATGCAATTTCCGTTCATCCTTGTGCTTTCTTCATAAACTCTTATGCACATGCCTTCCTGCCTGTATGATATGACCACAAATATCCTAAAATTGCAGATAGTAAAACATGTTTATATCTGTAACGGGAAAAGATGGACATTTGTAAGTGGGATATGTTAATTACAGACAGCGCAGCGACAGCATGACCACTGAGCAATTCTTCTGCACGATGCAAGACGTTGCTTAATGCTTCAAGTGTTGACAACCCTTGAGCATTATAAGGTAATTCCACTCGCAGTTGATCTCTAGAGTTAGTCGAAGTAAGATTTGGCTGATAACCTGCATAAGTAAATCTAAATATTTTAATATACGCTTTCCATTTAAATGCAACAGCAATGGTCTCACCATCATCACCATTTTGTGATAGTGTCTCCTCCATGCCATTTATAAACTCAGCGTGTTCAATGAATTGGGAATTGGCTGAAATGAAGAAAATGGAGAAAATAAAAATTCAACATTATCAATTACACATAAAATTACAAGAGCCATAATTAAGAGGGTATGCATAAAGTGAATAATATATTCCTACTGCATGGAGTGAAGAAACAGGTATGGCTCCTCCAGCCAGAGGTATTTGAACAACTTAAGGCAAAGATTGGAATACCTGGCCAGTGGTTGTCTGTCCAGACTGTGTTTGATTTCCTGCTTGGTTCTGATTTCCAGCTTGCATTCCTCCAGTTTCATTTCGAGGAGGAGCCTGACCAGACAAAAAGGACTGCAGTTTAGATATACACCCACTTTGTTCAAAGGACATATATTGCAGAGTGCTTGTAGCAAAACAACAATTAACAACTTGAAAGGACAATACTGAGTTCTACACCACTTATTTTTCACAAATTAAATTAATGATGGCAAATAAGAGCATTTAACCATGCTACGACCTAGGAGTTTCATAAGAAGCAAAATCAAATTTTCCAAAATTAGAAAAAAATCATTCATAAGATATTTGATATTAACGCTATTAGGACAATACAAGACAAATTTACACTGAGAAACACATGCCACTGAAATAGTCAACACATGATCATTTCATCATCTATGCAGATGAAATTGGAAGGGACAAGTCAAAAAGGGAAACTAAACAACAATTACCCAACAATGTTGTGAGTAGAATCTATTAAAACCGGGAAATTAAGCACCTAGACAATAAAATGGTTGTGTGCTTACTTCAGAGTCATTCATGTATTAGGAAATTAAAGATGCGCATCCAACAAGTGTAATCACACAAATGAAAATTTTAATTTTTTTCTTTTTCCACGCCAAACAATGAAACAATAGAAAATATAGCAATGCATGGTCTTTAGTTCAAGCAAAAAGTGATACTGACTGAAGAAGAGGGTTGTGAAGTATTAGGAAGACTCTGGGCACCAATTCTAATAGAATTTAAAACTGCTCCAATAACCTTAAACATAATAAAGCAATGCATAATGTTTATCAGGTAATACCGATGCAAAGCAGCCCCATCAACACCTATCTGAAAACTCAATAGAATAAAACCAATAAATACTCTAGATAGAGGCAAAGAACAAACCCGAGTAAGGTCAGGAACAATGCCTTCACCTTGGTCGCCCATATTAAGGGTCTCAAGAACAACACCGAGAAATTGACCCAACTCGGTTATGAGGAGCCCCTGAACCTACATAATTTCCTTCTGATTATTAAAATTAATCATTAGTATAATACAACAGAAACTTGATCTGCAAAAATGCTTAAAAACTGGAGGGGTTAAAAAGAACCAGGGATATTCATCCATCCAAAGGAAAAAAAAAAAAAAAGCACCAGGGATGCAGCCTTGATTTATACCTTGGTTACCATTTGTACCAGATGTCTCACTGGAGATTGTACCAGAACGCTGTGCCTGTGACTGATTTGGTTGCCTATCAACTAAATGCAATGTATCCCTCACGCGAACGTATTAATCGCGTTGAAATAATAATTTAAACTAAAATATATTTAATTAGGAGTCGTCATTAATTTTATTTTTTTATTAAAAAAATTAAAAAATTCAAAAAAAATAATCTTTAAAATTAGATTAAATTCAAGAGTCAGTTATGTGCAGAGAAAGACAGAAATTTAATCTCACAGCATCCCTAACACACTCATCCTAAGACAATACCTTAAATTAATTATATAAATTCTTAATAATCCTTAAAAATATTTGTTTTACCTCTTTTATAAAAAATATGAAATAAATAAATAAATTATGAAAATTTAATTTTTAGCTTGACGAATATAGTCCCATTCCTGCGTATCCTCGTGCCAGTGTAATGAGGAATTAAAATCACGTAATTAACTTTAGAAAATATTGTGAGTTTGTTGATTTTATAAAAACTTTGAAAATTTGAATTAACAAATCGACGCCTTGATTCATTATTAATTAATCAATTGAATAGGTGAAATTAATGCGTCACGCTGTAGACGTCCACCCACTAATTATCAAATTTGTTACAAAATTTTTATTTAAAATTATCTAGAGAAAAAAATTAGTTTATTTTATTTTGTATTTTTTAAAAGAAACAATTTAATATATATTTTTTAAAAAATATACAAAAAAATGAATAAATAAATAAATAAGCAAATCAAACTAACAAATGAATAAGTTAAAATGAACAATACGTATATATAAAAAATAATAAAATAAAAATAAATAAATAAATAGAATAAGCAAACTGCTTTTACCTACAAGGCGTAAAACAAAAAAAAATTGTTATGCTCAAAGAAGTTATTTCTCTTCAAATCAACCATTGAAAAGTAACTCACTTGCAAGGGAAAAAAAATTACTAAAATCTCGGGCTCTTATACTTAGTATTAAACCCAAGTAAAAAATTTACTAAAGTTTTCGGGTTCTTATACTTAGTATTAAGCTCAAGTGTGAAAATTTTTGGATGTCTAAAACAATTGAGAACCACCTCTATATATAGGAGAAGGGGGGAAAGAAGGAACAAGACTTCTTCAATGTGGGACTTAGTGATACAATTAGTTTTTTTCAATTTTTTAATTTTTTTTATTTTTTTAGATTTTCATTTTTTTTAACACAATGCCTCGGATAGAATTGGGTGTTCACAGTTGCCCCTCTTTACTTATTTCTTACTAGGGACTATGAACAAACGTAGTTTTCATGTTATCGTTGTAAGAAACGAGTAAAGACGTGAACTTAAATTTTGTCTGGCAATGTGTGGGATGAGGTGAATGGACAAGGCAAAGACGCCGCTTGGAAACCAGCGAGCTAAAACGTGGATTTACGAGTTGTCGCAACATCGTTAATCCCACCAAAGTGAAACTTCGGTATAGCCAGAGCGTCATTGCATTGTCAACAAGTTGTCAAACCGATTGGCGTTTATTGATTAAAAAGAGTTTTTTTTTTTGAATTTTAAAAGACATTGGGTGACTTTATAACTGAAAATGGTAAAAGACACTGACTTGACCCAGAATTTAAAAGACAGTGGACTTGATTCAGAATTTAAAAGACAGTGGGTTTGGCTCAGAATTTTAAAAGATAGTGGGCTTGATTTCGAAATTTAAAAAGCGTATGGCTTGGCCTGAAAAAATTAAAACAATGACGGACTTGGAGAAAAATTAAAAGATAGTGGGCTTGACCCGAAATTTAAAAGACAGTGGGCTTGGCCTAGAAAATTAAAAGACAGTGGGCTTGGCCCGAAATTTAAAAGACAGTGGGCTTGACCCATAATTTAAGAGACAGTGGGCTTGACCCATAATTTAAAAAACAGTGGGCTTGACCCAGAAAATTAAAAGACAGTGGGCTTGACCCGAAATTTAAAAGACAGTGGGCTTGACCCATAATTTAAGAGACAGTGGGCTTGACCTATAATTTAAAAGACAATGGACTTAGTTCAGAAAATTAAAAAACTGTGGACTTGGCCTAGAAAATTAAAAGACAGTGGGCTTGACCCAAAATTAAAAGACAATGGGTTTGGCCCGAAATTTAAGAAATTAAAAGACAATGGGTTTGACCCGAAATTTAAAAGATAGTGGACTTAGCCCAAAATTTTAAAAGACAGTGGGTTTGGCCCAGAATTTAAAAGGATAGTGAGCTTGGTCCGAAATTTTTGTTTTGCTATTCTTTTACAGTGAAGCTTGGCGCAAAAGCCAGAGACGTCACTTTTCACGAGTTGCTGCAGCTTATGAAAAGATGTTGCAATGTTCATTCCCGCGACTCAAAATCTAAAGATTATATCAAAAGATTGAAAATATTATATCAAAACCTTCTTCTTGCATACCTAATGCTAATTGCTTCCTCAGAAAATTTTGATCCATCAAACCCGAGCGCAGACTCTCGCAAATTAAGGCTTATCAACTTGTTTCAAATTCCTTGGGATCTTCGGACGTTGGGATAACTTTACTTCTGAATTTGCTCATCAGGCACATAGTTTCTCTCTTAACATTGCGAATCGCATTAGGAGCTTTTCTTGCCTCGTTTGAACCTTCTGATTCATCCTTGATCTAACTTGTTAGTTAGCGGATTGCCATTAAATTGTTAAATCAATGATACTGAATTTATATTCTCTCTTATCGAAACATTTTGTAATAAACATGTGTGACTTCACAAATATAAAAGAAAGGAACATGACAAAGAAAGATGAAACATAAAAAGAGAAGAAAGGAAAGTATTTTCATTGATTTGAGTGCTCACAAGCACGTAAAGGCAAATAGTACAAAAGGATGATACAAAGGCAAGGTGACAGACAATTGCCCCAGTTAGGATTCCTTTCTTCTCATTAGATAGGTCCTAATTCTCAGATGGATATTACAACCACCAGTGACACGAGCTCTCTTCCATCAATCATCGCTTAAAATTGGCCCAATTTTGTCTTTCATCGCCACTTAAAATTGTCTCAGTTTTTTTTTTTTGTCTCCTTTTATGCTGTCTGGGTGAGCCCTTCAGGTGACATCTTCTAGGAGAGCCTTTGCCGACTTTAAACTTTTTGCCTAATTTAGATGTCCTAACTTTTACTTAGGTCGCCCTTGCGGGTTTTCAACCTAACAGACTATTTTCTTTTTCTTTTTCTTTTTCTTTTTTTTTACGCGTAGAACTTTTTGACTGCATCAGCATTTGTCGGTCTTGGAAATTCATTTTCGTCCATATCTGTTAAAACTAAGGCCCCTCCAGAGAATGCCTTCTTAACGATATACGACCATTCATAGCTCGGTGCCCATTTTCCTCGAGCGTCCTCTTGGTTTGAAAGTTTTTTCTTTAAAACTAGGTCACCTGCTTGGAACTCCCTAAGGCGCACTATCTTGTTGAAAGCTCTTGCCATTTTTCTTTGGTATAGTTGCCCATGACAGATAGCATTTAATCGTTTTTCTTCAATCATGTTTAACTGCTCATACCGAGCCTTTACTCATTCAACTTCTTCTAACTCGGCTTCCATCTCTTAAAGATGGGATTTCGACCTCTATGGGGGAAACTGCTTCTATACCATAGACCAAGAAGAATGGTGTTGCCCCAGTGTTGGATCGAATATTAGTGCGATAAGCGTGGAGAGCATAAGGGAGCATCTCATGCCATTCTCTGTAGTTGACCACCATTTTGGCTACTATCTTCTTGATGTAAGGAGCAGAATTCATCTGAAGTCTGAAGGAGCAGAATTGTGATGCTTGATCCTAAACCTCTTACATAGATTCTTTATTTCTGCGCTATTGAGATTAGGGGCATTATCTGTGATAATCTTTTCTGGAATTCCATATCGACAAACGATGTTTACCCTAAAAAATTTAAGGACAACATTTTGAGTGACTTTGGCATAGGAAGCAGCCTCTACCCACTTAGTGAAATAATCAATTGCTACCAGGATAAACCAATGGCCATTGGAAGCTTTCGGGTTTATTGGCCTAATAACATCGATTCCCCACATTGAAAAAGGCCAGTGTGCCACCATATTATGCAATGGAACGGGTGGTGCATTAATGCGGTCAAAGTATGCTTGGCATTTATAACACTTTCGAACACATTCTATGCAATCAGCTTCCATAGTGAATCAGTAATAACCATATCGTAGGATCTGACGAGCCATCATGATACCGTTGGCATGTGTTCCACATATTCCCTCATGAACTTCTGTTAAGATGGTGAGAGCCTCCTTAGCTTCTATGTATCTGAGGAGTGTGTCATCATAGTTTCTTTTGTATAGTATTTTTCCGTTCAAAAAGAAAGCCATGGAAAGCCGACGGAGGCACTTTTTGTCTGTCTCATTTGCCCCTGATGGGTATTCTCTGAACTTGATGTACTGCATGATATCATGGAACCAGGGCTGACCATCTTCTTCTTCCTCAACATTAGAACAATAAACTGGTTCGCTTTCTACCCTTATTCGGATGGGTTGCACATTAGCATGAATATTCAGATTGGTCATTACAGCCAAAGTAGCCAAAGCATTTGCGAATTGGTTCTTATCTCGAGTCAAGTGCGAAAAGGTGATCCCTTCAAACTTCTCGATTAACTGCATCAAATATTTATGGTATGGAATTAACTTTGGGTCCTTAGTCTGTCATTCCCCGTTCACTTGATAAATTATTAGTGCTGAGTCTCCATATACTTGTAGTTCTTTCACTCCCAATTCTATTGCAACCTTTAACCCTTGAGCACAAGCTTCATACTCTGCAACATTGTTGGTGCAATCGAATTCTAACTTGATGGCTATTGGGTATTGCTTCCCACTTGGTGAAGTGACCACTGCACCTATGCCGCTCCCATACATATTGACTGCTCTATCAAAAAACATATTCCACGTGTCCTCTTCATCTGACTCTTCTTCTTCAATTTCTAAAACATCTTCATCAGGAAAATCAGACGTCACAGGTTGCTTGTAATTGAGTAGGTTCTCAGCTAAGTGGTCTGCAATTACGCTCCCTTTGATAGATTTTTGAGTTATGTACTTTATGTCGAACTCAAAAAGAACCACTTGCCACTTAGAGACTCGTGTGGAAACATGAGGGTTTTCGAATATGTACTTTATCGGGTCCATTCTTGAGATAAGCCAAGTCGTATAGTACAACATGTACTGCCTCAACCTTCTAGACGTCCATGCCAGTGCACAACATGTCTTCTTGATTGTCATGTAACGAGACTCACACTCATTGAACTTCTTGCTCAAATAGTAAATGACCTGTTCTTTTTTTCTTGTTTCATCATGCTGCCCTAGCATTGCTCCCATGGATGTCTGCAATACCGTGAGGTATAATATCAAAGGACGACCAGGTGTAGGTGGCACCAAAATAGGAGGACTTTGCAAGTAAGTTTTTATCTTCTCAAAAGCTTCTTGACAGTGTTTTTCCCATTCTCCTGGTTGTTGTTTCTTTAGTAGCTTGAAGATTGGCTCGCAAGTGCTAGTCAGGTTGGCTATGAACTTAGCGATGTAATTCAGTCTCCCGAGAAAGCTTCTTACCTCATTTTCAGTCTTGGGAGTAGGCATCTCTTGTATCGCTTTGACTTTATCAGGGTCCACTTTGATCCCTTCCTTGCTAACGACAAAACCAAGCAATTTTTCAGTCGACGCACCAAAAACACATTTTGTCGGGTTTAGTCTCAACTTGTATTTTCTGAGTCTTTCAAA
The DNA here is from genome assembly GCA_029884595.1 of Ormosia semicastrata. Lineage (NCBI taxonomy): Eukaryota > Viridiplantae > Streptophyta > Magnoliopsida > Fabales > Fabaceae > Ormosia > Ormosia semicastrata. Next base: position 4,534,771 of record JAQQTO010000046.1, on the reverse strand, counting down.
TAACCTTTGCAACACTACTACATGGCTTTCCCCTTCTTTGGACTTAGCAACTATGTCATCCACGTATACCTCAATTTCTTTGTGCATCATATCGTAGAACAAAGCAACCATGACACGCTGATAGGTGGCCCCAGCATTCTTCAATCCGAATGGCATGATTGTGTAACAAAAGGTTCCCCATGATGTGACAAATGTGGTCTTCTCTTTATCACTCGTGTCCATAAGAATTTGATTGTAACCAGAATAACCATCCATAAAAGAGAATCTATGACCTCTTGCTGCATTATCAACAAGGACATCAATGTGAGGCAATGAGAAATTATCTTTAGGGCTAGCTTTATTCAAATCCCTATAGTCCACACACATCCCGACTTTTCCATCTTTCTTGGGAACGGGAACGATATTTGCTACCCATTCTAGGTGCCTTGATACTTCTAAAAATCCTGCCTCCAATTGCTTGGTGACTTCCTCTTTGATCTTTAAAGACATTTCAGGGTACATTCTCCTCAATTTCTGCTTTTTCGCCTCAACATTGGGGTATAGCGGAATCTTGTGGGAAGCTATGCTCGGATCCAGTCCTAGCATATCTCGGAAAGACTAAGCAAATACATCCATGTAGTCTCTGAATAACTTGATCATGCTTTCACATTCCGAGTTATCCACTAACCTCAACTCCTTCTTGTCTTCATCGGTTCCCATATTGATCACCTCTACTTCTTCCTCATCCAAGCTGAAGTCTCTTTCCGACCTTTCTACCAATTTGGCAAACTCCTCAGTGGCATTCCTATCTTCATCTGAGTCATAGTTATCTATATCCATCATTGAATAGGAATCCATCCTTGAGCTTTAGGGCATCCTTTCATGGGATAATGCCTCTACCAGACTCAAGTCCTTGGAAGATTTATTTATGCCCGATTGGAAACAGACAGAAAATATAGTAATTGGACAAGACTAAGCTAAGGCATAAATCAAAGATAGAAAAGAACTACAGCAGTGAATCAACTGAGAAACACACAAGTTCATTGCATTGAAACTTTGATGAAAGATAACATGAGCAGAGAATCATACTGGAAAAACACACAAGTTCATTACATTAAAGCTTCGACAAGAGTTAACATAAATTCAGCATTACAAAAGTCTAAGATAACATCACGACTAAATAATTACTTTATGATAATCACATCCATTAACGCCTCAGATCGCCAATTGTTCAGAGGTTTCAAATTGACAGCAGGCTGGATAACATGGTCTTCTCCGGAGTCTTCGTCTACATTGTTAATGATTAGCCAGACCTGATGATTGGAGGTTCTATTGATAACCTCGGCAGGGATAGAGAATGTCTCCTTCAGATGAGGAATTGTCTTTTTCACTTCATTCTCCCCTTTTCCTTCATTGAAAACCAAATTGTGCTTCACCATGTCTTCCAAAGGTGCCTCATATCCTAGACCATATCTGTTTTTGTTCCCTGGCATGGTGATCATAGACTTGGTTCCTTGCAGCTGAATTCCTAAACCTTTTCCGGCTTGGTAACCATCATTGGTCATAATGCGAGTCACAACTTAATGAACATCTTTAGAGGATGACTCATCCTTCTTTGCCTTCGATTCCACCAACTGGAAACTGTGTAGGAAGTTTTCCACCTCTAGCTCTGTGTTTTCAACATAAGGCACTGAAGTAGGCTTCATCAGTAAGATTTCTTCCTCTCCTCGAATGGTAACCAGACATCCATTTTCAATGTATTTCAGGCATTGGTGCAGGGTCGAAGGAACAACACCAGCAGCGTGGATCCATGGTCTTCCTAAAAGCATAGTATATGTAGGCTCAATATCCATTACTTGAAACAACACTTGGAAGCAGCCCGGGCCTATCTCAAGTGGAAGGGTCACTTCTCCCAGAATTCCTCTTTTCCTTCCATCGAAGGCCCGCACTGTCATTTCTTGAGGCCTAAGGTCTTCTATACTTATAGCCAGCTGGGACAAGGTTGTCCTCGGGAGGACGTTCAAGGCAGAACCCCCATCAATCAAAACTTTTGCGACTACATACACCTGACATTTCAACGTGATATGCAAAGCACGTGAGTTATTCCCTATTGAATGTACCATTTCTTCTTCCGAGAAGGGGATCACATTGATGTGCCTTACTGGGTCTACCATGTTCACTAAGCTTTCTGGAGTAACATTCGGCTTCACATAGGCTTCATTTAACACTCTCTGCAGTGCTTTGCGATGAGGTTCAGAATTCATGATGAGTGACAATAGAGAGATCTGATCGGATATTTTAATTTAGGTTGCTATTTCACCGCGATTAATACGGTCGCGACAGATGGCGACTCCGCTGGAGACATTTGAGAGTCAAGTCTTTGAAAGTTGGTTGTGCAAATTTTGTAGCATTTATTGTTTGTTTTACTCCTTTTGTTTTTGTTTTTTTATTTTGTGTAAATTATTTATTGTTTATTTTAACTGCAATCCTATCATGCAAACCTTAGGATAGAAGATTTTTGGGAATTTTGTTTTGTGTTCGTATTGTTTTGCAGGATATGAGTAGTCTCTAGAATTATGAAGGTTTGTATGCTCCCTACACACACTACACTTACACGTTTATCACACACATTCGAATGGGGCCCTATACCCAAGTCTGAATTGAAGTTTAAGTTAGGTAGAGGTTACGTAGTGGTAGCCATTTTGGATGTACATCCTGTTTGGTTATCGCGAAAACCTCATCTAGAGTGTGTCTTTTTCATGAATGTTCCGCACCTAGTGGTTTACCCACCATTTGTGGTCAACATTCTGATATGAAACTTAACTCTAGAGGCCTTTAGAATGGTAGAGCCACCCAAGGAAAGTTATCACGAATTAGAAAGACTTATAGATCCTTAGGGTAGAACCCCTCAAATTTAAGGCAGTCCTTTAGAGTACAAAGGGAGCGTACCTTTTCGTTATCCTTAAATTTATCTGTCATTGCATTTAAAAAAAAATCATACTTTGCATCCTTGCACTATGTTTTCTTTGCAATATTCTAATCTTTTGTCCTTCTTGAGGCAGATTTGTTAGAGAACCGTTAGAACTCAACCAAGATTTGACAATGAGTATCTTTGATAAAAGGAATATGGGATCAGATCACAAGGATGCAAGCTTGAAAAAGACTCTGCGACTCAAGGCTAATAAAGTTCACACTGAAAGCCTAGTGGTTATGGGACGAATGTTGAAGAAGACTCAACATTTGACATTTGCAGCAAAGTATGGAAAGGTTCTGAATCTGTTAAAGGTGAATGTGCAAGTGGAAGCGATCACCGCAATGGCCTAATATTATGCCCCTCCTCTTAGATGTTTCACTTTTCAGGATTTCCAACTAGCTCCCATTCTGGAAGAATTCGAGCAGATCCTAGGTTTATCACTGGAAGGTAAAAAGCCATACTTTTATAGGGGACACTATGCATCCATCCAAACTGTAGCAAATGTTTCGAAAGTGCACGCAAGAGACCTCCAAGGTGTGCAGCAGAATAGGAATGGAACCAAATGGTTTTCAAGAGAATACCTTGAAGGACAGATGCGTCACTTAGCTAAAAGTGGAGATTGGGATGCTTTTATAGATGTGCTAGCCCTCACCATTTACAGTACAATCTTGTTCCCTAATATTGATGACTATGTGGATTATGCGGCAATCGATGTGTTCCTTGCCTGTAAGTTCCACACCGACAACCCTGTCCCAGCCATTCTCGCAGATGTTTACTTTACCCTGAACTTTTGTCACGAAATGAATGGTAAAAGAATCCTCTGCTGCTTGTCGGTGTTGTATGTTTGGCTCACAGCTCATGTTTTCAATAGATCATACAAAGCGGAGTGTCCTATCACTAACTTTAACCTGTACTAGTTGAAGGCCAAGAACAGCCGCGAGTGGGTGGACCATTTGGCAAAATTGGAAGAAAAGCAGATAAGATGGTATCCTAGATGGAAAGATGTAGAAACTATCATCTACCAGTGCGGAAGGTTTCCAAACGTACCCTCATTGGTACACGAGGATGTATTAATTACAATCCAGCCTTGGCACAGCGACAATTCGGTTATCCTATGATGGGGCCACCTGCAGAAACACAAATAACCTCTTTTGTTCTTTACTATATAGATGCGAAAAACACTGAATCACTTCAGGAGGTCCGAAGTGCTTGGGACAAAGTCATCCGAAAAGGAAAAGAACTAGGAGTCAGAAGTTATGCAGCCAAGGAAGATTATCGCCAATGGGTTAAGGACAGAGTTCAAGAAATCAAATTACCATTCAGGATCCCGGCAACCCCTGTGGTTGGTGAACCTTCAGCCTCGGTCGTGATCGAGAACAAAGAGATGAAAGAAATAAAAGTAAGGTTTGTGAAAATAGAAGAGGAAAAAGGAAAAATGGAAGCTGAGTTGAGAGAGATCCGTCAGGCATGTGCGGCCCTGAAGCGAGAAAATGCTGAAAAGGACCACACTCTTGAAGGGGCTAATAAAAAGATGAAGGCAGAACGCGATTACATGCTAAAAATCAAACAGTGTCTGGGGGCAGCAAACAAGGAATTAGGGCTCCGAAGGCAAGAAATGGACAGGGCCATGGCTGAAAACCAATACCTTAAGGAGCAGCTCAAGAGTGCCAAAGCAACCCAGAGCGATGCAATGCGGCTGATAGAAGAAATGAGGCAGCATATGAGAGTGGCGTCTAAGCAATATGAAGATATGATAAAAAACAAAAAGCTCCACATGAAAGAGACAGTTGCAAAATATGAGGCAGCATTGCAACAAGGACAGGAAAATATGAAGAAACTTATGGATTAAGTGGAACAACAAAAAGGGGACATAGATGGTGGAAGGAGGAAGTCCATTTTTGGATGAGTCGCTTTGCAAATTTAACATGTTTGGCTAATTTGGCAATTGCAGATACTCCATATCATTTGAAAAAAGTCAATCAGATGGTCAATCTTTTTGAAACACCGGTAGAAATCAGTGATTTCATTGAGTACTGTAAGAACCTTATAGGGCAGATGAAACATATGGCTAAGGCCTATTCAGATAAGGAATAGTTTTCTTCAGCTAGGTTATGATGTATTCATCTAAGAAGCAATGTTTTTTCAAGCTAAAAGATATTATTGCATGGACAATTACCTAAGTTGAGCGGGGCAAGTTGGCCTGTTTCCGGAGGGAATAGTGAATAGACGGGGCAACACAACGGAAAAGGAGTTAGGAGAAGGGTAGAAAAAAGCGAGTCATGCTAGTAAGTTCTGTGCGTAGCGGTGTACGGAAGCTGGAGGAGAGTTTTCTTTTTTGGTACAAAAGAACAAAAGTGCTCACCTCATCGTCACCGGAGATGCTGACGATGATCATTCAAAACGCCAATTCGTCGATTACGTCAATTAAATTATTAACTTACGAGAATTACATTTGCATGTTTTTTCATTAATCGAACTAAACAGAATAGGTAGATGGGCGGATGGAGATTTAACATGAAGGAAAGGGATGAAATGAAATATAATATATTTATTTTATTTTATTTTAATTTTGAGTAGAATAAAAGTTAAATATTTAAAATAAAAAATAAAAAATAATTTTTTAAATGTATTTTAATTTTTTTTTCATTTCTCGAGGCCCAATATAGACTTTTTTGCCCAAAGGTCATTTGGGCTTCCCCGATTTCAGACTGAGGCCCAATTGATTAGTCAAATCTTCAGCCCAAATGTGATCGAGCTGCTGAACTGATTTGAGCTCAAATCGTTGTTCTATCCTGTTCCATTTGATCAAACGATTCACTTCAGCTGTTTGTGAGAAGCAGATTAGTGATTTTTTAATTGGGCTTAAATATAGGGCCAATGATTGGGCTTATATGGGCCCGTTTGAGAGCTCCAACTAAAACAGATTGGATGTTGGTTGGGTTTGGTTCGTCCTCTAACTCAAATCAAATAAAAATTGCGTCGTAGACCAAAAAATAAATAAAAATTGCATCAGTTTTCTGGCTCTGTAAAAAGGTCGCGGGTCGCCATAGACGGCGTTTTCGTTTTAGAGAGAGAAACAGAGCTTTAAGAGGAGAGAGAGAGAGAGAGAAGGAGAGGGGCTACGATGATAACGCGATCGAATCTGGCGGAACAGCTGCGAGAGTATCAGATTCGATCCAAGCATGACTGGGCCTCTGTCTCATTCTTCTCCTCCACTTCTTCTAATATCACGACCTCCAGGTATGCCAAACCAAACATTGAATTGTTTTCTTTTTAAAAAAAAATAAAATCAAATTATGAATCTGTGCGCTGTTGTTAATCAAAATTCCCTTTTATTTTCTCTGTTTATTGTTTGTGCCTCGCAATAATTGCGCACACGGATAGTCATAGCACGATTCGAATTGTCATTTTCTTATTTGAATCACAAATTCGGCTAGATTGGCTATTTTTTTTTATTTAGTTGCAATATTTGTTTTACAGGTTTTTTCTTATTTTACTTTACATATTTTTTTATTAAGCTGGAAATTGTTGTAAATATGATTAGGAAGAAAGCATTATAGTAAAATAATAATAATTAGTAGGCAGGTTGCAGGGTTATTCATTTCGGTTTGGATGTTTTGAATTTGTTCACAGGCACGTGCCCAGTTTTTGTTTTTGTACATACCGTTTGACACTTTGATTTGGGTATCTTGTTGGCTGTGCCTGATATTGAAAAGAGGCGTTCTCTGGAAGTTGTTAACTAGGATATAGGATAATTAACGAATACAGAAAGAAAACATGGTTTTGATTCATATTATTTGCTAATCTTGAAAAGAGGACTTCTATTTCATACATTGACCTGCTGGACATAATTTTTAAACTAGGAGGTGGTGAAAAGTGGCTTCAAGTAGGTATCAGATTCATGGGTTGCAAAAGCTAAGTGAGGGCATAGTTAGTAGTTACCTTGGGGGATTGTGATATGTTGGAGAAGATTGATATGGTTATCAAAATTGATCTGGAAGATATATATACTGGATGGCTTGGCTAGGCTCTAGAGTTAAGTTCCAATTCTTCTATTATAAAAAAGAAGTTCCAATTTAGCACAGTTTGTTAGGATAACAGGTATAGCTTGATCTATCCAACAAAAGTTTCTTTGGAATCACTAACAATGATTATTCAACCTACTATAAAGTTCAGATATCCTACTTCTTTGAAAAAGTTTTTGCTTATTGAACATTAACGGGGCTCTCTAAAATATTTCCAACTTAATACCGATTATTCATTATTCTTCCGTTGATGGGGTGTGTATTTGCTGTTTATATTTTTGTGTTCCTGGGCTTATTGAATCATGTATAATCATCAATCAGACAATTTTGTTGAACTTGAAAAGGTATTGCAAATTGCAAACATACAATAATGTTTGACCTATGCATTTAAGAAAGTTTGGGGTAAGGAGGGTGAAGGAATGTTGACTGACCAGTGTTGTCTCCACCTGCGTACGTCCTCTCCTGCCAAAGGTGGATATACTAATTGTTTACAGTTTTCACAAATGACCTGTTGGTAACTGTTACAATTGGGGAAACTTGAGCAGTGACGTTTTATATTAGATGGAGCTGGATAACGGCATTTACATGGCATAATTTAAACCAAAATTTAACTACATCGAGCAATTTCAGTTTCAAATAAGATCAGATGTCTTTATTTGCTTGGATTGTTTGCTGTTGGGTGCAGTTGCATTCAGATGAATGATTTAGTATTTGGCCCTAAAATGCTTATAAAATACTTGCAGTGTGGAGTCTTTTTTAGTTGGATTAGTTGCTGTCTATTTGTGAATGCTTTTTGGATAACATAATATAATGATGCTGATGGCTTTTGTTTCCTCTTTATTGTGGTGCAGGGTGGATGTTGTGGTCTTTGTAATATGGGAACTTGTTATTTTAGCTTTCCTGGTTTTTTCAGTAGTCTCTTTGTACTTTAAGCACATCCAGCTTGCTTTTATATTAGTCTGCATCACAGTGCTGTTGCTTTTATGCATGAAAATTACAAAGCAAGTAAGACTGGCAAGGAAAAAGAAACGAAGGATGCTTCTTCCATTGTCGATGTAAAGTGGTATCAAGTCTTGATCTTTGTGTTATTTCCTTTTCTCTTCCCACCTTTTACTGGAATAGGGTCTTGGCCATTCTTGACCATTTCCATTGGTCCGGCTTCTCGTTCATCACTGAATTGTGTAACTCCTGATTCCACCTATAGCAAGTTGACTAAAGTATATAAATTTGTGTTTTTACATCAACATATATGCTTATCCAATTGATTGATGTAGATCATCATGGGAGGTGGTGTAGCTTAGTAGTGCTAGGGTCTTGTCACACTGTTCACGTTTCTGTATACGTAGTGCAACTGATACAAGTTACTATTGAGTTTTTGACCCCTTGATAGTGTTACATTTGAAAGTTCAAATATCCATCAGATGAATTCTTGTGTAATGATGACATATTTGCGAGATAGTTTTATTGGTGGTTTATTGTGCATAAGGTGCTTAAATGATAGGTGCAAATGGTTGGAGCTTTGCAATTTTTTTTATATAATTCCTGTGGTGTCAGCCTTGTATGAAGAATGTACCCTTGGTAATTTCAATTTGGGCGACGATAAGTGAATATATCCTTATCTGTCTGAACAGCTGGCTGATTCGTGAATTTGTAATGGAATATTTGTTGGGCGGTTCCACATATTAACTACATTTTATTTCCAGACATTTGACATAAATTTTTCCCATGATTCATTAATGATATCGACAATTAGAATACAATGGTTAAGGTGGCTATAGGTGAAACATCCTCTTAATTTCATCTCTAATCGGTCACGGGTAACATCCCAAATGTTGCTCTGCATGCTTCTGCATGAAACCCTCGCTAATGCTAGCAAATCAACTTACAAAGTTGTGATTGAGAATAGTATGATTTCAAGTTCTTACTGTGGATTGAAGAAGTGGATCTTTATGCCCAGTGCTACTATACCCCAAATGGCTCCTATGACAACTAGCACACTTAGAACCATCCCAACGACTCCGAGTGTCCAGTTTAGGTACCAAGTTGTGCTATATTTCTTTGGTTTCTTAATCTCTATCCACATGAAACAGGGATAGGCTAAAGTTATTGGTAGAGCAACGCCTCCAATCAGACCTGCCAAACTTGGCAAGAATGGTAACGCAACGGAAATAAAAAATGCTAGGCATCCAAAGAATCCCCTGAAGGCTATTCGTAGCCACCTCGGGCAAGGTCTTTTCTTCCTGCTCGTGTACCTGGATTCCAGATTGTCAAATACTGGCATGGCATAGATTTGGAAGGAACTGAGGCTGTTAATGACAACTAGCAAGCTTGTCAAAGCGATGATAAACTTTGATGTATCATGTTCGTGGTATTTGTGCAAAGCGCTCAACATTCCCCCGTTGCTAGGTATCTGGCGTCAAAGAGCAAAGCGAGCCGTTAGCTTCTATGGTCAATAGTTAAGCCAATAATTAGAAACATTAGCTATTATGGACATATCACTCACTAAATTTCCGTAGGCCCAATAGCCTCCAATGGCAAGGGGAAACAAACACAAGGCAATGACTAGATAAGCAAAGACAACACCTCTCCACATGGCCAAGCGTGAGGGTTGTTTGGCATCTGAACGCATGGTTCCCTGCAACAAAGACATTTAAATTCATGGAGATAATTGAGCAATGGCAAATGCTTTTAACTGTTAAAAGAAAAAATAAAATGTTTCACGACGAACAAAGACATTTTTTTTGACGTTACCTGTATTTCCAGCACAAGATTGTGACCTCTGAAAGCAAAGGCAATGATGCCAAGTGCATTCCACACGCTAAAAATCCTGGTGACCTCTGATTGTCCCCTTGGTGGCTCATAGGATACATGACTAAGTCTGCCTTGGACTACAGATACTATCCATATCAGAGCACAATAACCTACAGCCGTGATGGCTCCGATCAGGGAAACCCCTGCGATTGAATTCAGGTTCGGAAGCTGAGCAAGCAAAATGGCTGCGGCAGTGAACACCAAATACCACTCTATGGTTGTGAGTGGATTTAGGCTGCACGCCTCTCCACACACAATCTGAAAGAATATCTTCATCGTGCCTCCTCCGATCATGATCAGGGTCACACACGTCCCACCCGATAGATACATGATTGGGAAGAGTGCCAGTAGTTTTCCTAGCTTCTCTCCTGCAATTTCGTTTATCTATTTTCTTGTCAATTGACTGATTTTTCTTTCGCCCAACAGATAATAAACATTAGTTAATTGACTAAAGCATTGATAATGATAGATAGATGGGAAATTTTAAATTATTTTCTTCTACTTTAAGTAGGTGGGTTATTATTATTTTAAATCTTAAAGAAAATGATACTAGCAAAGTCTTTATCTTCACGAATTCCTCATAAATTTACATGCATTGATGCAAGTCATTGAATAATTCCTTAATTTCATTGAAACTTTTTCTAAACTTATCTAAATAGTTCAAACAATTAAGTTGGCGTAACTATCATTACTTAACTTCAAATGAAGTTCTTAAGAATATGGTCTTGCACGTAAGAATCTTTCAGACTAAAGGTGGAGAATCTGCTTTCATGTTCCTAGCAGCAGATGCATCATGCATGGTATGATGTAACGTTGTCTTCAATGAACAAATAACATCTGACACATTTTTAGAACATTTGTCCTTTTTATTTTCTTAAATAACTAGATTAAGATGATAAAATGTGTCGGGCATACATACAAATAAGTGTGGTGTTAAAAATATGGATAATTAAATTTAGGATGCGAAAGAATATATATATATATATATATATGAGAGATCAAATTACATCAAGATAATTCAAAATTACTCTTACATCATTTAATAATTTTTATTAAATAATTTTTTAATAAATCCGTCATTGAATTAAAAATTTCAATCATATAGATTATATCTATAAATTTTTATATTAATCTAAAATCATTTAATAGTTCATTAATATATTTCAATATTAACGTAATATATAAATTTTAAAATATATAAAAATAAGAACTATTTGATTACATTTTTATTGATGTTTAATTTTTTTAAAATTTGACACAAAAATTAAAGTGTTGTATAATTATAATTTAATGATTAGATCAATAAAAAATTATATTTTATAAAAAGTTATTAAATAATGTAAATTTACCAAGTCTTATTCAGGTGTAATTTAAGGATGCAAAATAAAATTCTTTATTTAACATGACTTTGCTATAATTTAGTTTAAACAATTATTTATTGAAAAAAAAAATCTAACGGGCTTAGTTGAATTATAACACGACAATCTTATTTTTAATAGAGATGGATATATAACATGATATAATTCATTTTTTTTCCGTGTAAAGCTATTGAGCATATGAGTAATATCCAGTTTGCGAGTCCTAAGACTAATTAATCTCCCTTGAAAGTTTGGCTTCAATGAACGGGAGGCATCCAGGCAACATCTCATCATATTAACTAGTTCTCCCAAAACTAGGAATATATTATTTTAGTGATGTTTTCCTTCCTTTATTGTTGAAATTTGAAATATACAATGAGCATATAGCTTATTTTTTTTGGTGGACGTAAGCATAGCTTATTTTCATCTATAAATAAACATACCTTCATTTTTAAATATTTTTTAAGTAAAAATGACTTAACACGAGCAGAAGCTTTCTTAAGGGTCTAGTTTTCATTAAAAGAAATATAAAAAAGGAAAAAGAAAAAAAGATTTATGAAATGAAACTAGACAACTGAAAAAAAAAACATTAACAAAATCCATTTTTCAAACAAAAAATTTACTATGACACAAATAAAATAAAATTTGTGTACCCCAAAAAAATTAAAAATTTATATTTGTCTTGCAAATATTGAAAAAAAAAAACGTTTTTAGGCTTTTAGCACAGCTGGCTCTTTTGTTACCTAACAAAAAGCTATTTAAGTAAATAAATATATGCAAAAGAAAAAAAAAACTGAAATTCGTGCTTTCAGTGCATTTATGAGTTGGCGAGTTGGCACATAATATGCATAAAACAAATTGTGCTTACCAAATGCTGCCATAGCAAGTCTGAGGTACCTGCTATGGCGCACCCCAGAGTCCGATTCGTGAAGCTGAATCAGTAACCACAAGGTGTAGAGCTGCCATGTGAAAGTCACAGAGAGACATAAGATTCCCCAAGTCCTACACCAACGTAATATCAAGTTAAAATAAAGTGTTAGGCATTCATTTTAGTCCAATTAATATAGAGAAATTCTTAATTAAATCATGGACACCATAGTTAGATGTACTAGGTTAATTAAGACTTAGTATTTTTTTTAATTTTTGTAAAATTAATTGTGTAACATAATTATCTATAAAAATACTCAGTCATGATTGGTTTAGTGCACCCAACTAAGTGCTCATAGTTTAGGTAAGAATTTCTCATTAATATATATTTTAGCAGCAGATAGAGTGACATCAAAACTCACCAGCCAAGACTGGTGAAGGCCAAGGGAAGAACAAGGGCTTGAAATCCGATCCCTGAACTAAGCATGTGAAACGCAGCATAGTACGCGTTTCCCTTCCTGGACTCAGTGATGGGAAGCCAATCATCTTGTGGGTCAAATTTGGTGAAGCGGCCAACTTCTTCAAGGTAGCCTTGCATGTTTTCAATGGCCTTCTTCATGGGACTGGCTAAGGGTGTGCTCATAAAACGAGATGCAAAAGGGCTTTTAGGAGTTTTGGGGATCAAATCGGTTAAGCTCATTGAAGGAGAATGTAGCTGAACTTGATTTGTAGGAGTTGAGATGGCCGGAGAGCTCTGTGTCTCTCTCGGTCTTTCAAGAGTACTTCTCTTCACTTCCACCACTTCCTCCATAATGATTGCCAAAGTTTTCGCTTTGTGTCTGTCTCACTACACTACACGCCACTGTTCTTTTGAATCACAAGTCACAAGTTGGAGTTTAATGTTAGTATTCTTGGTTATCTATATATATAACTAATTAGGTAAAGGGAGTGATCATATATGTGGTAGATATACTACTTATTTATTGGTTGTTGTATATGGTGTATCTTTGACCAACCCCACTTGGGTTGAAGTGGCTGCTGTCTTTCTAACAAAAAGAAGTCCGGTAAGTATAGTCACACAACTACTAATTAACAAGATGGTAACAAAGTTTTGTTAACAACCAATTGTTGATAATTTGTAAATTGAATGCGTGCGTATAGTTATTTAGTTATAATTAAATTCATTCTTCTATCTTTTATATAATTTTATGCTTATTATTATAGAGTTATTTTTATATTAAAAAACATTTACAAAACTCTCTTCTATAATTTATGTAAAAAAAAACTCTTCTTTTATATTTTTATAATTATAAAAATTGTTATATGATTTTAATCAAACGTGAATTAAAAGAATAAAGACTATAAGAATTCTCTTAGTCTTTTTCCAAAGATTATAAGGATATTATTCTCTTATAAATAAACTAATTAAGATACAAGAAATAATTATTTTAAAAATTTAAACTGTGCTGTGATTAACAATTAGATTTGCAATTTGATTAAAACATGACCCTCTTACTTTCTGTTCCCTCACTTATTTTAATGGTAAGACAGGGGACATGTTAAAAAAAAAAAACCCCACCATAGACCGAAATTTCCATACAAAATACATGCATGCATACAAAATTCGTGTCAGTATCGTTTGTAGAATACTTTTATTTACATTTTTTTTTCAAAAACTCATGTTCTTGACATTCTGTTAAATATTGATAAGAGAAATTATTACCTAAACCCTGAACACTTAGATGAGTGTATCAGACTAATCAATACTTAATATTTTTATATATCTTTGTATCACATAATTAATTTTATAAAAATTTATAAAATTATTAAGTTCTGATTAGCCTGATACACCAAACTTAGATGTCCAGAATTTAAGTAAGAATTTTCTTAGTTATAAAGCTAGAGCCTAAAATTTTCATTATTTGATGAGAGTTTAAGCTAAAGAAAATAAAATAATAAATAAATAAAAGATACTGCATTTAAAAAAAATTGAGAGGGAGGCCAGAGGGGTCTCCCTTACACTATAAGTGAAGCCGCGAGCTGTTAAATTTATATAAAGCCTATTTAGACAAAAAAAAATATTTATATACATATTTAATTAGAGGGAATTTTTATTGTGAGAGAGTGAGAAGAGTAAATTTTAATTATATAATTATATATAAATGATCAAAATTAAAAATTATTTAAAAATTATATAATCACTTAAAAATATCATATGTATTTATATTATAATCTTAATCATTTATATAAAATCTAATAGTTAAAATTCACTCATTTTATATTTTACAATAACTATATATATATATATATATATATATAAAAGCCTAGGAACCTAAAGGATAGCAAATGATGGCAACAAAAAAAGGTTACTTGCATCAGTTGTGCAATATTATGCATTATGGCTCCGCGTAGATCTTCATTACCATTTTTCTTCAAAGGCTCATAAACTTTGCTTGTTCCTAGTTGTTTCTCTCCCCTCAATCTCTGTCCCACAGTTCAAACTGCTTTGTTTGAATAATCCCTTCTTTTTGGGTCATCAGCTTTCCGTGCATTAAACATGTGGCCATTTTAGTTTTTTCTCGACACTCAACGAAAGCTCGAGTAACTCACTAAAACATAAGCTTTAGGGCTTTTGAAGGTGATTAAGCGCACCACCTATTTTTCAATGCAAAGCTAATTTTCTCATATTATTCTTTTACATCATTTTTTATACTGATTAATAAAATATAAATTTATAATTAATTATATATATAAATTAATTATTAGATATTTTGTTAACCAATTAATATATATAATTTTTATTAACTAATTAATACATATAATTAACTATAAATTTATATTTTATTAATTATTATAAAAAATAATATAAAAAAGATGATGAAATGATTTTTTTTCTTTTCAACGGCATGCCACCAATAGGGCAACCCTTTGATACCGATTACCAAGTAGTTGGGTCTTGTTGGCTGTATGTATGTTTGAGGTGGCGCCATCTTTTACGAAAGTTGCTTTGAGGCTTTCTTTAATTTCCTTTAAAAAACTTTCTTGCCACGCCACTTTTGTTTCCTTAACTTTTTTCTCAAGATAAAGTTGATTTTATTTTTCTTATTAAGAAAGATAACGATGAATTTAATCGCCATCCATAAAGTTGATTTGGGAAAATTATTAATTTGTTTTGCATCAGTACAATAATTTGGAAAGTAGAGGAAGTGCGATTGGCGGATGTTACCACTGCTATAAAATCTGGTTAGCAGAAACGCTCGGCTACGAGAGGAGTTCCAAAGGCAAAAAGAAGTTAAAATATTGTCCAAATATGTTATTCATCTGTTATTACTCACCAAATTTAAGAATAAAGCTTAAGGGATGTGTTGAAATTTTTTTTATATAAAATAAGTTTGTTTTCACCAAAAAAAGTTTTAAAAAAATTTGTCATTAAAAAAATAAAATAAAAGATCATAAATTCCCATTGGATTATGTATTCAAGTTTCAAATGACTAGTCATAATTTTTTATATAATTAGTTAATAATTTTGATGGTATGTTAAGAGTTTATTAAAAATAAATATTACATGTTTTTTCTTATGAATGTACCTGGTGTGAGAAAAGTGCAAGTGGTGGTGTATAGAGTTTGAGGAGGTATAATTGGGACTACCTTGAATGCATGAGAAGTTTTTCTTTCCATCTCTCTCAATCACCATTTCCTTGATCTAGTTAAGGGTATGAAATTTCTCTGACACCTTAATAAATATAATACTTAAATGAGTTATTAAGTATTTATTAAATATTAATTTTATAATAAATATTTAAAATTATATTAAAAATAACTAACAATTAATAAAATACTTAATAAGTATCATATATTTAAAAAAACTATACGATTATCAGTATGACTTTGATAGTATTATCCAAAGAACGAAAAATGATGATGTTCTAGTGTATGTGGAATTAGAAATTTTTATAAATATATTATATTTATATTATATATTAATGTAAAAGAGATATTAAATTATTTTATATTTAATTATTATATTTTTATGAGATATAAAATAAATTTATAAATAAATTAAAAAAATTAAACCTATAAAAATTAAACGGATAAGAAAATCATTATGAATTTTCATTTATTTTCATGATAGACCCAACTCCAGTCCACTTAACACAATGAATGGGCTAATTGGGCTTTAATTGTTGTTTGATTTTCTTGCCCATTGTTGTTTGATAAGACAATATACGAGGAACAGCCAAGTCCCAAAATGGGTATAGAGGAACTTGTGGAGTTAGCTTATCTTCTGTAATCACGCATGATATTTTTCGCTTATTGGAGCTGGCCTTAAATAAACGGATCCAGTGTAGGCCACGTATATGATATGAGAGATAAGCACCACCCAAATTTATGGCATGGATTAGAAGCAGGTTGCCTCTGGCCTCTGGTTCTAAAATGAAAATGAAATGGATGACAACATCTTAAGATTTCATCACATTGGACGCACTGAACGTGTATATATGATTAATCATGTTTACATACAGTCTAACGTCTAACTGCGCAGCAGTCATTGCCCTTGGATTTCTTTGGCCATTTTTTTTAAACCCTTCTCTTGGTGCAGCTACACTCTACCAACATTGTAATTCTAGAATAACCTCACTGTAGTGCAGTGTAGATTGTAGATAGAGTTAAGAGGAGAGAGACCATAATAAAACCGAACGCAACGGCATCGTAGTCATTCATTCAATTCAATCATTACCAACCAATAAGCATGGGCTTCGCCACCAACGCTTTGCTTTCTTCAAAGTTCCTCGGAAGTGAAGTGCTAATATCGCCCCCAACCCCCAAAACAACCAAACCGTTAATTTTGAAGACAAGGTTTTTAAACGCTCAGAAGCCTAACAATTCATCAGAACAATTGAAATCCACATGTTCACAAGCTGCTTTAGCTGCCCTTATCTTCTCCTCTCTCACTCTGACACCTCAACCTCAAGCTGTAGCTGTAGACAACATCACCCCTCCCCCTGTAATCGAAGCTCAACCCAACAAACTCAACCCCTCAAACACAAACTCCTCCCCTTTCTCTCAGAACCTCCTTCTCACAGCACCCAAGCCGACAACCTCTGACCTCCCCGAAGGTGGCCAATGGCGTTACAGCGAGTTCTTAAACGCCGTCAAGAAGGGCAAGGTCGAGAGAGTCAGGTTCAGCAAAGACGGTTCTGCCCTTCAACTAACCGCCGTCGACGGTCGCCGAGCCACAGTTATTGTACCCAACGACCCGGACCTTATCGACATTTTGGCTATGAACGGCGTCGATATCTCCGTCTCAGAAGGCGAATCGGGTAACGGTTTGTTTAATTTTATCGGAAACTTGCTATTCCCATTCCTCGCATTCGCAGGGTTGTTCTTGCTCTTCCGTCGATCCCAGGGTGGGCCTGGTGGGCCAGGTGGGCTTGGAGGGCCCATGGATTTCGGACGGTCCAAGTCCAAATTCCAAGAGGTTCCGGAAACCGGCGTAACCTTCGCTGACGTGGCAGGCGCTGAGCAAGCAAAGCTGGAACTGCAAGAGGTGGTTGATTTCCTGAAGAACCCAGATAAGTACACTGCCCTGGGTGCTAAGATTCCAAAAGGGTGCCTTCTAGTAGGACCACCGGGAACTGGGAAGACCCTTTTGGCGAGAGCAGTGGCCGGTGAAGCTGGCGTGCCATTCTTTTCGTGTGCGGCTTCAGAATTCGTGGAACTGTTTGTGGGTGTTGGTGCGTCTAGGGTGAGGGATTTGTTTGAGAAGGCGAAGAACAAGGCACCCTGCATTGTATTTATAGATGAGATTGATGCGGTGGGGAGGCAGAGAGGGGCGGGTCTAGGAGGTGGGAATGATGAGAGGGAGCAAACTATTAACCAGCTTTTGACGGAGCTGGATGGGTTCTCTGGTAATTCGGGTGTCATAGTTTTGGCTGCAACTAACAGACCGGATGTTCTTGATTCTGCGTTGCTAAGGCCTGGCCGGTTCGATAGGCAAGTTACTGTTGACAGACCTGATGTTGCGGGCAGAGTTAAAATCCTTCAGGTGACTTGGTTGCAGGTGTTTAAATTAAATTGATTATGTTACTTATGTTTTTGTATCTAGATTAATTATTTTTATTATTATTCTGTGTCAGGTGCATTCTAGAGGAAAAACACTTGCAAAGGATGTTGACTTTGAAAAAATTGCCAGGAGAACCCCAGGTTTCACTGGGGCTGATCTGCAGAATCTGATGAATGAAGCAGCTATTCTTGCAGCCAGGCGTGACCTCAAGGAGATAAGTAAAGATGAGATATCTGATGCACTTGAAAGGATCATTGCTGGGCCAGAAAAGAAAAATGCCGTTGTCTCAGATGAGAAGAAGAAATTAGTAGCTTATCATGGTATGTATTTTTGTATATGTTAAATGCCCAAGTTTCATAGGTGTTCCTTCCTTTTTGAGGCTTTAACCTTTTTTTTTTTTTAATTTTCCTTATTAATTTTCAGAGGCTGGCCATGCTCTAGTTGGTGCTTTGATGCCTGAATATGACCCTGTAGCCAAGATATCAATTATTCCTCGTGGCCAAGCTGGTGGCCTCACATTTTTTGCTCCCAGCGAGGAGAGGCTTGAGTCAGGATTGTACAGTAGAAGCTACTTGGAAAATCAGATGGCAGTTGCCCTGGGTGGAAGGTCAGTGAACCATGCAATGCAATCCACGCAAGCATGCGCAGTTACTATTTGAGTTTGGATTTTGATATTTGCAAATGACTCTTACATCACAATTACACCACCAGTCAATTTTTTTTATTAAATGTTGGGGCTCTACAGGAGAAATACTTAGATAGGTTTCTTTATCAATACTTAATAATTTTATAAATTTTTATATCACATAATTATTTTACATTAAAAATAATAATATATAATTTATTAATTAATTTAATTCACACAACTTATATAAATCTTATTTACACAAATATTTCTTTTATTACAAATTGCTCGAGCGCATCTATACACTGTAAGATCATGTCTTTTTTTATTATTTAATTGTAAAACTCACCCAATCCAAAAATTTA
Organism: Ormosia semicastrata; assembly: GCA_029884595.1. Classification (NCBI taxonomy): domain Eukaryota; kingdom Viridiplantae; phylum Streptophyta; class Magnoliopsida; order Fabales; family Fabaceae; genus Ormosia; species Ormosia semicastrata. The sequence continues at coordinate 4,515,703 of JAQQTO010000046.1, read as the reverse complement.
GTTTTCATCAACAGATACAAGGCATGAGCGTCGCATATAACAGCAATTTCCTAGTTGTTACTTGCTAATACTACCATCTATTTACACATGACGCAAATCAATCATGCAAGAAATATGATGCACAAATATTCTAAAATTGATGACATATCTGTATCGTGTCCGTATTTGATACTGATATTTATATGATACACCTGCATTCATATTTTTTGTGTGTCCCTAATTTTTTTTAGTTTCGTGAATACCCACCACTTTCAAAGTTCTGTTCAAAAAATTCAAGATGCAAATTCAAGTCCTGTACACCAATTACCTTCCCTTAAATCATAATCTCACTCTGGTAAACTTGCCTTTCTCAAAATTATCACACAAAATAAAAAAATTTCATATATAATATATATTTTGTTTAATATGTATTGTCATATTCATATCTTAATTTTTTTAAAATTTATCATATTTACGTTTCGTATGATATCATACTAAATACTCTTATCCGTGCCCATGTAACATAGTGCAAGAATGATGTGGATGCTAAATTGGCTGCTGGCCTACTTCTAAGGGATCTTTATAAGAACTACTACTGTTGCATATATTTAAGGAACGTGGTTATGAATGTGAAATGCACAATTTTCAACTTTGAATATTATGTGACAAATTCCTTCTCTCTATGCCAATGCAGGGTTGCTGAAGAGGTAATTTTTGGCAGGGAAAATGTCACCACCGGAGCGTCAAATGACTTTATGCAAGTTTCACGAGTGGCAAGGCAGATGGTTGAGAGATTTGGGTTCAGCAAAAAAATTGGACAAGTTGCCATTGGCGGACCTGGTGGAAATCCATTCTTGGGCCAACAGGTAGGGCGAGACCTAACATTGGTTGATGACTTTGTTTGACTTTGTAGTACACATTTTCTTGCACAGAACATATTTTTCTTGGACACCAATGAATGCCTCACCATTGCGTATTACGTATCATTTTAATGGCAGATGTCAACACAAAAAGATTACTCCATGGCAACTGCCGATATAGTGGATGCAGAAGTAAGGGAGCTGGTAGAGAAAGCCTATTCTAGGGCAACGCAAATCATCACAACTCACATTGACATCCTTCACAAGCTTGCTCAACTTCTCATAGAGAAAGAAACTGTGGATGGTGAAGAGTTCATGAGTCTATTCATTGATGGAAAAGCTGAATTATATGTTGCATAATTGTATACTTAAGCCAGAGTCATGTTTGTACTATAAAGAATCAATTAAGATACAGAGACATATACACTGTAAGAATCAATTAAATATTTTATCAAATTCCGGGGGGAAAATTAGAACAACTGCTTATGCAAAAAGAAATATGGTTCTTCCTCCATGTTACACCTTTAAATGAAATCCACTTGCAACTTGAAGTATACACACGTTTTGCAGCTAATTCAAAAGGTTATGAACTCAAGCTCCTTTCCCTCCTCGTTGCCTATTCTCTTCTAGAGCAGCGGCCTCACTCAACATGTCAGTTGCATCCTTATTCATGTTTAATTTAGAAAGAGCAACTGCCTGCATGTAAAATGCTGTTGGCCAGTCAGGATAGACACATTGAGCTTGCATTGCATCTCGGAGTGCAGCATCTGGTTGATCGCAAAAGAGATGACATAGACTTCTCCGAGCATAGACAGTTGGGGAAACCATGGTTCCACCATCAATGAACTGCATATTTAAATCGAATTAATATGATATGAGCAAATACATCAAAATGCTTTTTGTGCTGTCATTTTCTCCTTTCCTGCCTTTGAATTTTCAAATATTAACCTTTCTTAATAGGACACTTGATGTGCAGTCGCTCCTGATGGTATAATATCATGCTGTCACATACCTGTGAGTAACACTCAATTGTAGTTTTAAAATCCTTGTCACGAAATGCCAAGTCACCATGCTTTCTTGCCTCCAACGTATCCCTCATTTGCTGGGTCCACTCTTGGAAAGATAACTAAACATGTGAACGAAGACAGATACAGTGTACGAAGACAGATATAGTGTAAATTCATAATATAAACATTAGAGAACTTCTATCCCTTCAATTAAGTACCTCATTAGTCCCTTCATCGTCTTTGTAATGTGTCATCAACAAAATCTGATGAATAGCTGTAAGGTCCATACGAGAACACGCATCACCCATTGGAGACAGAGGATGCTGTGGGGTAGAAGGTGCTTCCTCATGCTTTGGAATTCCAAGCATAACATATGCTGGAACCTGACAGCAAGAGACCATAAATATTAGCCTAACATCCCTGTCAGTGCAACCAATTAGTTGTAATTATATTTTAAATAGGCCTAAACCCAGATTTTCCCTTCTTTCAGTATCCCGAAGATAGCTACTAGAAAAATGCTGTTCATACTTGAGATAAAAGCACCTTTCAAGCAGAGCCATTGCATATCATTAATGTGTGAAATCCATGTCCTAATAAAGAGTGACCTAATGGCATGTAGAGGGTTGTGTTTTTGCATTTACTTTTGTTGTGTCAATAGCATTACTATAGCTACTAATAGATTCTACGCAACAAGCACTGGCCCAGGTGAGGCATAATTTATCTGCATGCAATGGCATACAGGACACTCAAATTATTTTGCAACAGATGTACTTTAGGTGATGATGCATATGCTGATCTCCCATAAAAATCACGACGGAGAAAACAATATTTTTAAGTAAAGAAAAAAAAGCAATAAGCTCACATCGGGTTTAATTTGTAGTGCAGAAAGTGTTGTAACAAGGTCCTTGGTCTTGGGACGCTCACGAGGTTCATACTGTAAACATTGTGAGGCAAGATCAAAAACCACAGTTGCCTCTTCGGTTGAAAAGTTTCCCTCCAAATGTGAATCCATGAGGAGTTGAATATTTCTACCCCTTATCATGTCAAGAGCCTGCATGGACAAAGAATAATACTCTGCTAAATTATATGGAAAATGAACATTATGTAAAGGATAATGCAATAACTACAAGAAGAAAATGTGTAGAATGAAACAATTGTCACATTAATTTTCCCAAAAGAAAATTCTCTCCTCATCCTACTGCAAACATTTCCAACCAAAAACTTAGCAGCCTACATGCTTTGGCATAGAAAATACAACAACAACAAAGTCTTTTCTCACTAGGTGGGGTCGGCTATATGAATCAAACGCGTCATTATGTTCTATTGTTAACACAATCACATCGTCTATCTATGTCATAAAGATTAGACAAAGTTTTACGTTGCCTAACACAACCCTCCTCTTTTATCCGGACTTGGAACCGACTATGTAAAGAGTTGCAACAATTCCAACAAAGCATAACATAGGCAGAGTTGCTTTGGCATAGAAAATAATACGTTAAAAACACAATGCATTGTTTTCCTTTATATTTTAAATATTCATGTTGTGAAGTACCAAATCAACCTAAGAGCTTAAGATGTTAAGTAGAGGCCCATGAATGGTTCTTATGCATGTCCCCATATGCAAAAGCTCTTTGGGTTGAAAGCGTGGAGAATGCATGTATCTAATTTTACCTTGTGCTGAAATTTTAATTTCATAATTGAATGGGGGTGACAAGGATTGAACTCCTGACCACTTGGTCATGGAGGCCTAGATATCTTGTCTGGAACCAAAAACTATTCTCCAACAGCAATTCATGAATTGGAACACATGATATACACCCAAATAAAAAAAATTTTAAAAAAAAGTTGCCTACCATAATTCTGCCATTCATAATTGGTTGAACTACCAAATCATTCCAAAATTGAGATTGTAGAGTTAATTAATGCTTTAGAAAATACTTACATGACTTGGAGGGATATGCTTGCCACTTAGAAGATCCAATAGCACAGTCCCAAAGCTGAAGATAACACTTTCTGGAGTCACCCTCCCTACAAAAAAAAAATATATCGTTGCTGTTACCAGAAGTTGTAAAACAACCATGATATTCAAGTTAAAAGCAACATATATGCAACATAAAAGCCTTCTCCAGAAGATGGACAATATGATGACATGAACATAATTGAGCTAAAAAACTCTATTTAAGACTCGCAACTAAATGATTCAAGATTCAACTACAAGGACGCTCTATAGGAATTCCCTTTCAAATATCTTAATCATAGCCAGCATCACACTGATTTGTTGGAGACTTACAGCTTTAGACAATAGGAACTATAGCTTGGTAACTCAAATTTATAGATTTTATAGAGTTTTAGTTCAAGGAGATAAATGAGGCTTGTACTTTAATTCTAATACAAAAATGACTGAAGAATTTAGGGGGGAACCATGAGGAAAGGACAACATAAAATTTTATGTGATACAGCATTACAGAAAACATGCAGCCACCATTTCTCAGATACTCAGGAGGTGTATAAGGAAGATTTGTGCTATAACTTTTCCCGTCCCTGCTGCTCTTAATCAACCCAAAACATGAAAGCCTGGGTTCACCATTCTGCAAAATTATGAAGAACTTGTCAATTTTTGTTTCACCAATATACATGGCTATTTCACATGACAGTTCCCAACGCCACACACAAATGTTAAATAGTCAGAGACTTAAAGAGAATGTGAACTCAAGATATTGATCCATATATCAATTACATATATGCCATAGTATAAAAACTATCAACCTCAGAAGAGTAGGAAGAAAAATTGTCTTATAATACCTCATCAAATAGAACTCTGTAACCATTCAAGTCATGGTACAATGGATGACCTTTGTTACTACAATAATCTAACGCTTCAGCGATGGATAGGGCAACTCTTAACCGCATGTTCCATTCAATTGTCTGATTTTCCCCTATCATAGATGGGGCAAAAAGTTAGATACAATAATTGTAGGGTTAACCTCCTGATAGACAGTTGCTGTTTCAATGAATTAATGCAGAAAAGCAAATAAAAAAAGAAACAAAATAGAACAAGAAGATAATACATCAGATGAAATTTTGAAGATGATCCTAATATTAAGAAAAATATCATGAATGGTCAATTATGCATCAGTTGGACGAATAACATTTCATAAGCCAAAGCTACAGGGCAAGATAATTTTACCTTAAGCACCTTATGTAAATTAACATAGACTGATAAGGAAGGTGTTTGCTCACAAATAAAGATAGCTTCAACGTGGAAAATTGTTGACTGTGGTTTCGACATCTAAAATCTAAATTGTTGAGAAACAGATTCTTTGTGCACTAGTGTGAGTAATTCAAGTACAGAGGAACAAAACGGGTATGAGAGAGACAAACAAGGACATTTACAATAGTGGAAAAGAAAGGATATCACCAAAAAAAGGTTAACGCAAATGCATCCTTGGTCATTTATCTAAATGGTTAAGCAGTGCCCGTGGAAGTGATATCAATTAGTTTTAGTCAAATATTTATGTATCAGAACCAGAAAGTATACAACAAGATGTGTTCATGCTACAGTTATTGTTCCAACTAAAATCTGGTTGTGAATACCCTCATCACGCACTTGAGGAACAAATATTACTTCACAAGCATTGGTGTACATGATATAGATTAGAAACAATCAATCATGTTTCAAGTGTAAGAGAGTAGAGTAAGTATTTGTTCAAACACTGGAATTGGAAAACAACATGATAGAAAATGCAGCGACAGGACAAGGTGTAAGTAGTAATAATTAGAAGCAAGCCAATAATAAAGAAGAAGAGTTACAGTGAAAGAGATGTTTGGCAAGAGTGTCGTTGGGCATGTACTCTGCAACGAGGAGCCTCTCATCCCCATCACAGCAATACCCAATCAAATTGGCAAGCCTCTGGTGCCTCAAATTCCCAACACCCCAAGCTTCATCCTGCCAAATTAAAATAAAAGAACTCAATCAAACCAAAGGAGGAATCAGAATCAGATAACAAGAAATAAGAATTGCAAAATCTCAGTCTGTATACAGCGAACTGCTTGGGGTCGGGCCAGGCCAATTTTGAGAATCTCTTAACGGCAATCCAACGATGGTTGTGGTTCTGGAGCCGACCTTTGTACACCACATTGGGGGCTTTCTCGCCGCTCTCCGACACGATGTGATCGGAGCTGAAACTGTTCGTGACGGCTTTGAGGTCAGCCAGTGAGAACTCCGAGAACGCCGGGACGTCTACGGCGGAGTTCGACGGAGAAGCAACGTTGTCGTAATTATGAGGGTTGTTTTGGGGATTGGAAAGGTGAGATTGGCAACAGCCCATTACCATTAGTTGGATGGGTGAGTAAGTGAGTGAGTGAGTGAGTGAGAGTGTGAGGCCAGCTAATAGCGTGAAGTAGCATACACCACAAAATGTATGTAGTGCAGAGAGAGAGACATAGAGATAGCGGGAAGACGAAGACGAAGACGAAGACGCAGAAAACAAACAAGGTGAATGTCACAAACCACAACACAACTAGGCAAATGGGTCTGACAATACACCCGTGTACTTGTGACTTGCGAGGTGGGAGTGAGAGAGAGAAAGAGAGAGAAACAAAGATTGAGAGAGTTTTTTATGAAAAGAGGCGCAGCTTTCTGTTCTTCGTCATTGAGTTCTCTCTCTTTCTCGTCCTCTCTCTGTCTATGCACTGACAAAACCTCCCTGTCGCTCTCTCCTCTCTTACACGACTTTGCCCGTTATATACTCCAAGGGGTACCTTTGTCTTTCCATAATGGCATACTGCATCTCTCATAAGATGACCCATATTTTTTTGGATTGGAAAAACAAAAACAATTAACTATTATAAAATTCCTATAGAGTCACTTAACAATAAGGGTAATAAGCTTAAAAGAAGCGGTTCTCTGACAAATTTCAATACATGCATCACACTTAACACTATGTTTGGATGATAGGTAACGAAGGGAATAGAAAGAGAGTGGAGGGAATGAAAATAACTTTCCTTGTTTAAGAATTTTAAAATCGGAAATCATTTTCCTCCTCTTCCCCTCAAATGCCCAACTTTTGTCCCCCCAAAATTGAGGGGGAATGAGAGGAATACATAATAATTTCGTTTCATTCCATTCCTTTAATGAAACTTTCAAACAAAGAGAATGAAAACTATGTTCCATTCCATTCCATTCCTACCTATTCCGTTCCGTTCCATTAATGAAAAAACATCTAAACATAGGCTTAGTGAGGTTGCTTTTTAGAGTGAGTGTGTAACAAATTAACTTTTTAATTTTTTAATAATTTCTAGATATAATTAATAAAGACGAAATGAGAATAAAAAAGAAAAATTTACTTTGACATTAAATGCAAAACATTGATGAAGTCTAATTCACAAAATAAAAAACCTATAACCATTATTAAAGGAATGCAATATGTAACGCTTCCTCGATGCTAAAAGTTCTGCTACAAAGTTATTTACCATAACCACCAAACCAATGAGGCAATGAGCCCCATCAGTTAATGTCCATTCTTATCACGTCCATCTTAATGTGCTACAAAGTTAGTTTCATATTGCCAAAGAGTTCTGCTACAAAGTTAGTTACCATAACCACCAAACCAATGAGCCCCATCAGTTAATGTCCATTCTCATCACGTCCATCTGAACGTGCGGTGGGCTAATAGCTCCTGTCAATGTTGAATAATACTTATTTTAAATACTTATGTAATAAACTTATTTATTTTTATTTCGTGCGTTATTAGCTGATGACAATTACCGAATTACCGGTGTACAAGACTCTGGCTCGTCAACCTGGCCCAACCCAATTGATTTTTCTCCTTGTATCTTCTATCCTTTTTTTTTTTGGACTATCTTGTATCCTCTTTCCATGGCATGAATTGTTCTATATTAAGCCCACCATTTTTCACATCTCTTTTTTGCTTTTTCGTTTTACGGAAAATATAGGAATATGTTAAGAAGAAACAGCGAAAACATCCAAAAGAGCAAGATTACAAATAAAAGCTGGAGCTTCCTCTATCCAAACAGCATCGCCAGCAGACATAGCGTGTTTAGCCAAGTAGTGTGCAACTCGATTACCATCTCTGCAAACATGAATGAAAGAGCAGCAGCGCAGAGAGTCACCCAAAGGCAAGCAATCTCTCACCATTTTTCACATCTCTAATTACACAGTATTGTTAGTTAAGACATTTCATTTGGGACTTAACAAGGATCCATAATTTATCATAATATAGTTCAGCATTTAAATGCATTATTAGTAAATTAAGTAAACATATATTTTTTCGGAGAAAATTTATGAGACATAAAATTAGGTTCAGAAAATTTTAAGAGATAACCTCAATCCTACGAGAATCATCGAATATAAAAAGTATGAAACTAGTGAATTTTGTTGGATTCTCCCAAAACATGGTCGTCTTGCTTAATTTGTTGGCAAAGTTCTTCATATAAGGGAGCTGTGGTGGCAGTGAACCTCTCCATGGCAACAAAGATCTGTTTCAGACCTGATTGTATGCTATTAGTATCAACAAAATCACCATGAAGCACAGCATCCCCTCGTAGCAGGGCGTCAGTCTCTTCTTTGGCAATTGGAACCATCTTTCTCTCTCGAGCCTGCACCACTTTGTGCATCTTTTGCTCATGCCTTTCCAAGATTTTCAATTTTCTCTCCAATTCCTTGTCCAATGTTAACTTTTGCTGAAGGTCTGAAATATGCTTTTCCAAGAGCTCTTTCACTCCGAGCATAAATCCATTTACGGCTTCCATTACATTCTTCTCTGAGAGATTATCCACTGCCCGTGACCATTTGTTACAGATCACAAACACAGGTGGTGCACCAATCTTGCCAGGAGAGAAGGGAGTTGAATCACCAGGTATTTCTTCAGGTTCATACAATACACATCTTACAAGCCAACCATTCAAGGCTTTCACATGACACTTTTGGGCGTGAATCCAATCTGAGAAGCTTAAATTCCAGTTTTGAAGCTCAGATTTGAGTTTTATTGCTGCATCAATATGAGCATTGCTAAGCTTTCTGTTGAACAAAGAGGCATCTAAATTCTTGGCTTCAGCAATTTCTTGATATTGGCATCTGTAACATTCCTGCATATCTTTCCACATTCCAAGAAACCTTTTTCACAAATGCATAGTTATTAGCAAGTGGAGGGGGAAAAGGGAGAAAAATCGAAAGAAAACAACAATATGTCAGATGCCTTCAATGAAGAAAATATAGATGCATTAATGTTCAATACAACTTTAAAAAGAAATTATATAAATAAATAAACTTGAAAATAAAGAAGTCACTAAGGAGGTTCACTAATTATTTTGCCGGAAAAGGTATATAGCTAATATTTTATTCACTTAATATTCTTTATTATTCTTATATTTTAACTATCTGTTTTTCCTATTATAGTTTAGTTATCGTCAAAAAAAAATTTATAGTTTAATTTGATGCAGTACTTTATATGCTTTTTATGCAATAGTCAATCGGGCATCATTGTCTTCTTGCTCTTGCTCACTGGTCATTCCTATGGCTGTGTATATCAATTGCTCTTGCTTACTGGCCATGGCTGTTGGTATATTATAAGCACCCTATGTTGTAGACTTAAAATAAAAAACAAGGTCACCATCAAAAGTAAAAGCATTAATTCTAAGGTGTGTTTAATTTGTTTTCTATTTTTATTTTTAATTAATATATTTTTGCTCATAATTATAAAAATAACATATTTTTTATTTTATTTTTTAACATTTATATATTTTCAACATTTTTTATAAAAATATAAAAATAAAAACAAAATAAAAATAAAATTATATTTTTATAATTGTGAATAAAAATATATTAACTGAAAATAAAAACAAAAAACATCCCAAAGACCACCCTATCTAACCATTTTATAAAAGTTGAATCATCGCAAGTACGCAACTCAATTATGATTTAAGGTATTGGTATTGGCCATTGGGCATACCTGCCAACTACAGAGGTTCAAACAATTTGGCATGGATTTAGTTACAAGAAACTTTATTTATGACTTACATGAGAATAAACCTGTTGATCTGCGGCCATAACTCCTCTTCCCTCAACTTACTTATCGTATTAGATATCTTGTCAACTACTTGGATAGAAATTTTCATTTTTGTAGCTAAAATCCCAATGAAAGTTTGAACAGAATCAACTTTGTGGGCATCGGCACCTTTTTTTTTCATACGTCTCAACTGCCCACACTTCTTCTGATGAAGTATGCGCAATTTCTCCTCAGCCTGAAAAAATAAAATAAAATAGAAAGACATACTCACCGTGAGATCTTCAATTGAGTTCAATCGTAATATATATATATATATATGCGCTAAATTTCAAATGATAAACTAACAATTTGTATATACAAGATAAAAATTATGATGGGAGAAAGAGATCCAGAAAAGAACCACGATCCTGTTGCAATTTAATTTAAAGTGCTTGTGGTCAATAGTTACGAAATCAAGTTAATATTAAGCTTTTTGGTATTTAATCTTTTTGAGTGCATAACTGCATCATAAGCTTGTTACTTCATAAGCTCCCCTTCACGTTAGCCTTAGTAACAGATTCCCAAAATACTGCAATTTAGCAAAGGAACGGCTTTACATGCATATCCAAAATCGTTTGGAGTGCATTATTGTTATGACTTTTTGTCAAATTTAATTTATCATCTATATCACGGCAACTTGATCTGATTCAGGAGGAAGCAAACAAAAAACAAATAGGGGCATGTTAAGAAACGCTCAACCGTAGGAGCCCTTAAGTTTTTACTCTCACAACTTTTCTATTTTATTTTTTAAAATTATAAAGCACAGACACATCCCTATATTTTCATTTCATCCAAGGGTGGGTCAGCTTGAGCGTTTATGATAGAAGCAAATTTCAAACGACAGGAAAAGCTTATACCTTGACTTCATGATACAGCTTCTTCTCCCACATATATAGCTTCTTCAGAGTAGAGCAAAGATTCCCGTGGCTGAGGCCCTTGTCTTTATCAACTCCTTGATTCCATTTCCCTGATCCCATTCTCCGTCCAAGCAATGAGGATTCCATGCATTTAACCGCCAGGGGATTTGAGGGAATTGACGGAGTAAACACATGCATCATCTTGTATGAAACTGATAATATATCCCAAAAATCTCACTTTTGTTTGTTGATTAATTTGATCAATCATAAACAGACTTAAATTTCAGAAATTAAAAAAAAAAGAAAAAATACTACAATAGTGATGATTGATGAACAGTGGCTAACACATGCTTACCAGGATTAAAGGCAAATTTTTTATGGTAGCGGAATTTGCCAACGTCCAGCATGTCCAAAATTGGGTTCCCCGAATCCGATGCTCTCTTAAATAGAATCTGAATCTCTTTCACTGCCTCACATAAACCTTTCGCAGATTTGCTGCTGCATTCCTCTGACTTCGGTGGTTCTTTCTCGGAAACTAAATTATTTTCCCTCGAATCAGCCTCCTTACTTTTCACTTCTCCATTTTCTGCCTCATTCACCTTATTACCTCCTCCTCCTCCATTAGATTTAGAGCCATCTACACCAAAACCATCACCTTTCTGAGGCTCGTGACTTATGACCTTTCCCTTTTCCTTCTCCTTCTCCTCTGCTGTTGCGTCAGTTTCACGACTTGGACTGTACGGCACTTCATATTTCTCGTACGGTTCGAAGAAGTTCAAGAAATCCCAGGCTGAGCTGGTCGGAGGAGGAGGCGATGGCGGCTTTGAACCCAAATAGCCACCGGCATTTGGCAGCGGCGGAGAAAAAGGAGCATAAAGAGGCTGCACGTAATTCATGAAAGCCACATTATCAGGAGCTGAGGATACAGTATCGTGGTTGAGATAATCATAACGGCTTTGCCTTTGAGTGAATAATTGGGATTCTCTATCAGCATCCTCGGCTTCTGAATCAGAATGCAAAAGCACGTGTACATCTGAGTCGGAACTGGAGGAGGAGGAGGGGGAGTGAGGGGGTGGTGATTTCGAGAGCTGAGATTTGCGTTCTTTGATGGCATCATCGCTGGAATCTTCAAATTGATGGAAGAAAGAGACGAGAGCAGGGCCAAGTGTTTTGAGGGACTCCATGTGTGTCACGTGAGCATCAGCGAGGGCGTAGCTTTGGCGGAGTGCTTCGTCCAGGAATTTGCAACGCTCACGGCACAGAGCCACCGCCGGAAGCCGATCGAGTCTTGAGGTGTTGCAACCCATGATTCCGGTGAGTCACCGGCTACTAACCACGAATTTTATTTATTTATTTGAGATCAGTGTGCGTGCTTGGATGGAAAGGAGAATGAAGTAAGCATGATGGTTGCAGCTTCTGATTTGTGACGTTTCAATTGAACGATTTGGTCATAGTGAATTTGATTGGGGAAGCTTGATATACGCCTTGTGTTTATTGGCCGATTTGATTATGGTAATGAAGGAAAATTATTGTGCTAGGAGTGGACCGCTAAGTGCAACCGTGACCATAAAGCGGCGGGTAGTGCCATATAACGTATCTTTTGTTTTTTTTTTAGTTATTTTGCACGGATAGTCCTCAATTTGATGTTTATTATTTTTATTGCATGATTATTGAAAGTTATGTAACTCATGTCACAGTCATCGCTGTTAGCTCATAGCTGTATGCAAATTCACTGGAATATTTGCCGGAAAAAGAGAAAAAGACTTTTAAGCAAATCATTTTAAGGTGCCACTCGTGGTACATCCCGTTTCTTTAAAAAAAATAAAAAATTAGAATCATTGTTATATTATTATGAAAATAATTTAATTATAATATTAACAGAATTTATAAATACTAAAATAACTTTAATTTAAGTATAGAAACCGTGTTATGAAGAAATCATTTTTATTATAAATTTTAAAAATTACTTTACCTCTTAAGATTTGTATTAAGAAAATAACTTTTGGAATAAAAAGATTGCTTCAACAATCAAATGCACTTATACACAATACAAGAATAAACATTCACAAGTGATCCCATGAATAAATTTTTCAAATCCTTTTACTCTATATTTGGAGCACATGATAATAATAATTTGATAATATAAGAATTAATATACTATTAGGTCCTAATATATGTTTAATAGTAACATATAATAGTATATTCAAATATGGTTAATTATTTTTATTCTATTATAATAAAATAATTCTACTATTTCTCTAACTTTATAATAAAATTTGATAAGATAACAATTATTTAAAATTCGATATTCTTATCACAAATAATACATATATCTATTTTCACATCTCATCTAATACCATTTATTATATATACTTTTCTTATCATTTTTTTCTCTCTAATCACACACCCTTAAAATATATATATACAGTAACTATACTTTTAAAAATATATAAGATAATTATTTTTCTTATTTTTAGCATACCCCTTTAACTTCATCTCACTTACTCTTAATATCTTCATCTGTCAGGACCATCACTGTAATACCACCACCACTATGACCATTATTTACGGCCACCAAAGGACCATCGGCCACCACAGGACCATTGTCGGACCATCACCACCATGCCCAAACTCTCCAAACTCCAACCACTACAACCATGGTCATTTTATTCGGCCACCAACCACTGCCACGAAAGTGGAATGCAGGTTCTGTAGCCGATGAAGATGAGTCCCCATTTGTTGAAAAACTAAAACTCTCTCTTGAAATCTAAGAAGGAAAAGGAAAACGACTTTGAATCTTTGATTTGATCAGTTTCAATCTTTCACAATGATTTGTTTCAGTCTTAGAATTTGAAGCATTTATTTTGAGAATGGAGTTTGGGTTGGGAGAATCGAGGATGAGTTTGCTGAAAAATGAGGTTTTGGGATTTCTTTTTTTTATTTCTTCTATTTTCAAACTTCAACAAGGAGGCTTCTAATTTTTCCACCATGGATAATTTTTAATCAAAAATAAGAATCGTTATTACATTATTATGAAAATAATTTAATTATAATATTAACATAATTTATAAATACTAAAATAAGTTTAAGTATAGAAATCATGGTATGAAGAAATCATTTTTATTATAAGAGCATGTTTAGAAATGATTAAATCTTTTTTATTCAGTTATTTTTGGATGATTAAGTTGTTTTGTGAAATAATTATTATATTTGGATAAAAAGATTATTTTTTAAAAAAGTTTTTACACGAAATTGAATGTAAAATAAAATTTTTTCAACTAATAATTATAAACTAAAAATTGAAACTTATGATTTTAGCTTATAGATTATTTTTTACACTTTGATATGTAAATACTATTTTGTCCTCAATCAAATAATTTTTTTAATCATTTTATACCTATTTTAATAATTTAATGCATAAAAATCATTCTTTTTATATCATCTAAATGAATCATATTAATTTAAAATCGTTTTACAACTAATGCATCCAAACATAAAAATAAATCGATTATAACAATGATCGATTATAATCGATTATAATAATAATCGATTATCAGCATAATCTATAATTTTCAATTTTTTCAAACAAATCCAAAATTTCAAAACATTACTTTATCATAAAATTTGTATTAAGAAAATAACTTTTGGAATAAAAAGATTGCTTCAACAACCAAATGTACTTACACACAGTACAAGAATAAACAATCACAAGTGATGCCTTAAATAAGTTTTCCAAATCCTTTTAGTGTCTAAACACAAGGGTGAAGGACTAATCCATCTTCAAAGACTAGTAGGTATTGAACCTTTATATGGCAAATAAAGTATGTTTACATAGAAATCGATTTACCAATTGAGCCATACATGTTAATTGTAACTAATAGTTTAACTTTTCAAATACCTTAGCCTACAAAATTTTGAAAGCTTCTTGGCATAAACTTTAAAATTATTAATGATATGTAATTTCATTCATTTGAAAAAAAAAATCCAATCCCATAATTTATGTAACTTAAGTCCAAAAACTATGCAATTATAAAAGTTATGTACATTTTTAACTTTGTTAATTTAACTGTCAATCGAAAGTTATCTAAACTTTTTAAGATAAAATACTTTATACTTAAACCATTAAAGTATCATTTAGAAGCTAACTTTTATAAATTTAAATTCATTGAAAACATGTCCAAAATCTATGTTCATGTCATTACAACAGCATTGGATGTCCTATCATTAACATTAGGGAAACCATGGCAGCCACCTATTGCTGTTGCAACCGGAGTAGAAATCTGTTAATTTTGTTTAATTTTCAACTTGACTATTGATACTAATATTTGTTCGCTAAAGGTGAAGGCAAAGAATATCCCAACTTTTTGAATGATAATACGGTAGGAATGAAGATTATTTGTCCCAATCCCCTGTCTTCTTTTTTGTCTCACCATTTAAATCTTTATAATTGAAAAATAAATTACATATCATTTCTTACAGAAATTATTCAATTCTTGACCCCCGTTAACGCCGTTCTCACGTTGCTCTGCTTCTTCCATAAGGTAGATAGATGAATGAAAGAATCCAAACGTTATCATTTCAGTTCATTAAGTTCAAAGTGATTTATTATGACGCATAGGGGATTTTAAGGGTTGGTATAGAGGCAATATGATGAAGGTGAGTAATTAAGATGGGAGGATGGGAATGGAAACAAATCTATTATATATAGAATAAGTTTAAGTGCACGTCCTGTACCACTGATGGGAAATATAAATCTGTCTTTACCTCAAAAGAAGGTTTTGGGTGGAATTCCAACTCACTGCATTTTGTATTGTATGTATGTGTATCTATACCTTCTCTCAATCTAGTTCCATCTTTTCTAGTGGCCTAGTTCTTTTCTGAGGTGGGAGCGAGACGTATTCAGTTCACGACCAGATATAGAACAGCAATGCTAGCTCTTGCTTTCGTGCCATATCCTAATTCTACGAAAAGTCTTCTTCCTTCTTGAATCAAGAACTATAAAAAAATACGCACAGAGACGCTGCTATGTCATCAATCTAGAGAACCTCGAATACCAAACACCCCCGCCCCACAAAAACATGGCAAAAGTCTATGACTAAATGGCATTGATATACACGTAGTATACCTCTATAATAAAAGGCAGAAACGTTATTAATTCGGAAATTGTTATTTGTTTACAGGAGGGGGAGACATGTTGCTTTTTTGGTGGGTCGTTGCTAGTAGATAAAGTCGTTAAAGTTCTATTTTTCATCCTCTGTAATCATGGTGGGGAATGAGGCGTTGTTACAGACAACCATGACTTTACACCATAGTGTCATAACCTACTTTCGAAAATAATCTACCTCTAAATCTGTTCATACTTTTATTTGATACATCAATGCTCACACTTTAAACTTAGAGAGGGTCGAGAGGGAAGACAGGTCACTTTGAGCTTTACTCATGTGACTCCAAAGAGATGAAGGTGGAATTTGATAATAGCTATCACTTTCACCATAATGTCATAACTTCCTTTGAAGTAAAATCTACCTCTAAATCTGTTCATACTTTAATTTATTTGGTACATTAATTCTGGTCATACTTAATAGACTATTACGTGCAGCGAGCTCACGTATATTCTTTGTTTTTATTTTAATCTTTTCCATCATTTTGACGCTTGTTTCTTGAATCCAAAATTAAGCAGTTTTAAACAAAATGCTCATTTTGGTCATGTTAATTTTTGTGACGCTGAGCGGATGGCGTGTCAGTGTCAATTTATGGGTTATAGTTTTACATTAAGCAAATGTCCTTACGCTTCCAAACAAATTTTAGAAGTGCACCAGAAAAAAGAAAGAAGGAATCCCAAACATCAGTAAATTAAACTGAAGGATCTGATTACACACTTTAATCTCTGAAATCTTTATTTATATCTTATAAACTTACTATACATTTTTTTTAACTCAAACTAAACCAATACAAAACCTATAGGACATGAATGCGAAATTCAATGGAAAAAGTTACAAATAAATCTAATTTTATGGCAAAGTAAAAAGCACACTTTAATAAAATCTCTTTTAAACTATTGACGATTCTATAATGGTCCTAAAAGAACTTGGTCCACGGATGGACCTAAAAGTTTACAGGTTAACCGATTTTTTTAGTTATTATATTACTTTTGGTTTTTACAAATTAGTGTTTCCAAAATAATTATAATTTACTCTTTGGGTAATGTTTCTAAAAAATTGGGAGGCTATCTTGTCCAAAAACATTGAAACAAGTTCGATGAGTGTGAATGAAGTAATGAAGAGAGATGTGACAAATTTGAGATCGAGCTTGGTGGTAGAGGCGAAGGTGCTCTGGGTAATAAGGCCGTCAAGGTGCTCTGTGATAAGGACGCAAAGGTCATTATATTGGGTAATAAGGTCATAAATTGCTGACTGCAGCTGACAACACAAAGCTGCTTTGTAATACTGAAATTGGCGAGGTTGAAAAGGTGGTGACCATAACTAGGTGATGGTTGTGCGTTTGGGCAGGGCTGGGTGGTGCTGATTTGAAAGGGTACTTGCAATTAGGAATATTCAATCAATTCACAGCCTAGGATAACGAATAAACTTGTTCACAGATTTCTTTCTTCTTTTCTGCTCACACTCTCCCCAACATCTACAGTAGTGAATGCTCCATTTTCTTCTCTTTGCTTTTTAGCTTCCTTCGCCCTAGTTCTCTGTGTGAAAGCGCGAGTGATGCCTGTATGTGTGAGTGATAGATTAGATTAGTGTGTTGTATATGTAGAGGCGGGTAGTGAAATGTGTTGTATGCTAGTAGAGGTTGGAAAGGTATGGCCATGGCTAGGTGATGGTTGTGCGTTTGGGCAGGGTTGGGTGGTGCTGATTTGAAAGGGTAAGTCCTTTCCCCTATGTCAATTTAGGTGTTGAAGTTCATGTGAGATTATTGAAGTTTAAATTTTTCATATTTCATTCACAGCACTAGAAAACACATGGAAGTTTCTGCATACAACTTCCGAAAAACTCAGATTGGCAAAAACAAATTGGTTGGCAAAAAGACCAGATTTATTTTGAAGACTACATTTGTAATTTCTTAATAAATTGATTGGGTGGGTTGTCGATTTTGAATCCCCACTGTTCTTTAATTTAAGTATTATATTAACGACTTTCATATCTTATATAAATTAGGTCTATTGATAGACGACCTTTTTTTAAGTCCACCTTAGACGAAATCTTAAACTTTTTTGCTTTTGTTTTTGTATAACAATGTTTAGGAAAAAGAGATGTTGCTCCATTCCAATGTCAAAGGTATGCTATAAGCCTCTCAAGGACTTACATTGTTACCTATTTACTTCTTATATACAAATGAGTGAAATGACTTACTTCCGTTTGTTTATCTTATATCAAATTTGTTTTGGATAGAAAAAATAGTTATATAAAGAACACGAGAGCAAACCTGAATAGTAAACAACCATATTTGGAGGACAGTCTAACCAATCAAACTAAATATAGTAATAAATAATTAAATATTGTGATATATCGCAATGTTGGTTATCCTTTTCTATTTATTTAAATTTTGACATGAGCAACCAATATTGGCTATCGAAATTCTAAAACTCAAAATACTACTTTTCCCAAAAAAAAAAAAAGGTGTAGAATGACTAACGACATTCACTGCACTAATTGCTCAATGAGCCATAAAGACGTTCAAATTTTATGAAAATCATTGCTCAGATAATAATGGGCCTTTGAGTGATTGAAATTCTCCCGTTTGACCCCGTGGGCAGACTCGGCAGTGGGCTGTTATCAATTAACATGCAGATCATGGATTGATTATATTTGTAAACCTAAAGACCCAAGTATAAGAAGATTCTTTGTGCCTTCATAATTCCACAAGCCCGGGCTGACTTCCAATTAAGGGTGTAACTAAATTTAGCTATTGGTGAATTATTTAAGGTGGACTTGTTAAATATTTGATTAAATGTGTTTATTTAATTAAATAAATAAATTTGAATTTGAATTTATATTTGATTATATAATTGAATAAAATATAAATTTTATAAATTTGACTTAAAAAATTTGTGTATAACTCGTGTAAGTGTGTGCATATTCATTATGTATAGATTGTAAAAATTCAATCACAAAAAGTTATAATTTTATATCAGAAAAAGTATAAAAATAACAATTTATTTGTTGTCATTACTTACTAAAAGCTTCTATAGGAAAGTTACGTGGATTATGAATTAAAAAAATATATTTCTATTTTATTTCATCTTTTAATTAAAAAATATCTACTAAATACTATATTAATAGATTTAAATTTTTAAGGAGGGATTTGATAAAATAAAATAAAATAATTGAATTATAAATGAATTAAACAAATCAAGATCAAGTTTTATATTTTTAAATAAAACAAGATCAAACTTTAGACTAATTTAAATAAATAAACTAACATTGAACAGTCTTTTGATCTCACAAAGCAAACTTGAACTTTAAATATTTTTACTTCTAATCAGCCATCCAACCCAAGATGTGAAAATCGGCTCTCATTCGTTTCAGAAAAAAAAAAGTAAAAAACAAAATCAAAATCAGGTCTGGTTGTATCTCTTTTTGTTTTTTGGTTCATTAAATTATTATCACAACGTAAACTTATAACTTTTATTCAAATTTTTATATACCTCAACCTGTTAAAGCTACGTTCATATGGTTCATTCTGTCACATTAGTCATTAGATGAATAAGTGAACAGCAGTTTTATTTCCTAAGAAAGAATTTTTACGAATCTCACTACCAATTGTCGTGACAGCAAATAGAGAAGGAAAATTATTATTATTTTTTAAAAAAAAAAGATGAAAGAGTCAGAGATAAAAGTGAAACAATAGATGATGGAAGGAAATTACTTCCCGCGAAAGGCTTCGTAAAAAAGTCATGAATTGGCTTTTGTAGTTTTGTAACATTAAGCATTTTGCATAAGCGAAAAATAACGAAATGCTATATTTGGCCGGAGGTAGAACATCGCCAGCAAATCGAAACAGCAACAGCAAGCTGCTGGATGTATGTGGTTCATGAAACCCACTTATCTGATATTCTGATCAACTATTTTCATTGAGGCAAGTTAATTTAATTGTTTCTGGTCGGGTGGTTTACATTGTGTTGTGTCTTTCATAATCACATATATAGTCAAATGGTGATAACATCATTTGAATGTCACATTGTATTATTTTTTAGGAAATAAAATATGCAACTCTCCTAAACTTTAACATTTTTGTAAATCACAATCATGAATTTTAAAATTTTTTAATTAATCTCTAAACTTTAATTAATATCTCAATAGATTCTTCTATTTAATTTGAATCTGTTGATTCATTAACGAAGATATTATGTAATAACATCTTATCCGTATTTGTAAGGAAAAAAATATATTTAAAATTAAATTTTTATAAATAAATTAATAAATAATTCTTAATTAATATTAATATAAATAAAATAATATTATACAATATTATTGTTAGTGAATTAATAAATTCAAATTAAATATAAATATTTATTGAGATATTAATTAAATTTATAAATTAATTGAGAAAATTTTAAAGTTTGTGGTGATAATTTAAAAATATATATCTCTATACATTTTTCCCTATTTTTTATATATACTATGTTCTTGTACAAAGTTTGGATCACGTGCATGAACCAGAGACATGTGAGTCTTCGTGATAAAAAAAGAACAAAAAGATATGCAGAGGAATTAAAATTATGTAGTAAAGTTGTACAAACAATTTTGAAGAGCAAGATAGTAAAATACTAAAATTTGACTCTTCTTTTATGCAACAGGGACCACACCACCTTGTGATTGGGGGAATTGGACGTGACTGAAGGAGCCCATATCGTCATACATGAGCGAAGATCGGCTGTCTGTGCCGGTGGAGAATTCGGTTTTCATTACAATAGTTGAGGAGGAAGAGGATGCAGGACCAATGATTGGCAGCATTATGTGGCTCATGTCATTCCTTCAGTTAGAAAGGTTCATTTTCTTGAGCAATAGTCATAATAATATGAAGAAATGATTGAGAACGTACAATTATAGAACGTTCAGTTATGCTTAACAAATCATGTGCTCTAATTATTTTCAGTTGGTAATGTTAGGCCTAACGTGCTATCCTGTTATCCTTTACGGTTGCTAATGATCATATTATTTAGTTGTCAGCATGCTTCATGTTCCTCTTCCTATTTAAGAACCGTGAACATGCCATGTGCGTCACTAATTGCCCAGCCCCCAACCCTAAACGTCCCTCTTTTCTTTTCTTAATTTTTTAAAGGATAATCTTATTCTGTCAAACTCCGGAGAGCCAAAATCACTGGATAAATATTTATCTAATGTAATAAGTAAAAAACTACATAATTAAATTGATATTACATCTTAATCTAAAATTTTAAAATATTAAGTTTATGAGTTTTTTTATTTTCACATATATAACTTTTAACTTGTCTATTTTTTTCATATGAAACTTTTTCACTCATATCTAATTTATATTTGAATTTCCAACATATTCTTCTTTTATTTTTCTAAAAATTGAGTGGAAACTAATGTCAAATACATAGTAAAATAAAAAAACAGACTAAATTATATTATTATATAAAAGAGTGCACTTAGCACGTGAGGATGGTTTTTTTTTTCTTGGGGTTGGGGTAAACATATATGAGGTTCGTTTATGAGATCTGGACTGAAAGTTGCATATGTCTCAGTCTTTGCTCTTTAGATATTGGAAAATGACGTTATTACATTATTTTTTATCTTACATCACTTTTTATTAATTTTTTAATAATTATGATTAAGTGAGAAAAAGTGATGTAATTAATAATATATGAAATAGTATAAAAAAGTGATATAAGAAAAAATTGATATAAGAAAATAATCATGGTTATTAGACATTAGTGATCCTTCCTGAAGAAATGTGCGATATCTTGAGGGGAAGAAATAACACTTGTAGTTGTTGATATATGAATTGTCCATCTGATGAAATTAAGGGATACGCTTATGCAATGTCTATGGGCAAGATTTACTTCATACTGAACCTTTCCCGTTTTACAAGTATTATATATAATTCACCATCAATCCCCCTACGTTTATTCAGCTATTCAATCCACACAAATTCGGGCAAAATTGCTTAACAACAAATAAATGAGAATAGAATTGGAGAATTAATTTACACATAAGAAACTATTAGTAGCTATATTTTTTTAATGAGAATTATGAAGTACTGTTGAATATTATGAAGGTTGACTTTGTACATGTTTGAAATAACTGTGAAAATTTGATTATTTCAATAATTGATTATTATATAAATTTTTTTTGTTATAATCAATTATAAAAAAAAGTTTTATATTTGAATATATTAATTGAAAAGTGATTTTAAACTAATCTGTTTTGTTTAAATGATATAAAAAAGAATTATTTTTATGATTAAATTATTAAAATAAATATAAAATGATTAAAAAATTATTTAATTGATTAAAAATATTTAATTAAAAATAAAAAAAAATATTTACATTTCACTTTTAAAAATAATCCCAACAACTTTTTTCAATAATACTTACTCTATAACTTGTAGTGAAACAACTTTTTTTCTCCAAAATTAAGCTATTGATTTGTAGCCACTACTCACTCAAACACGTTCAAATATTTGTGTAATGGGTAAACTTGATAACAAAAAAATTGTTGGTTTAACTATTTTAGTTGAACCAAACATGCTAGAAGACAAGCAATAGAGAGGGAAGAAAAAAAAACAAATTAATCTCTACGCTATTTGTTCAGTTATGCTTAACAAATCATGTGCTCTAATTATTTTCAGTTGGTAATGTTAGGCCTAACGTGCTATCCTTTTATCCTTTACGGTTGCTAATGATATTATTTAGTTGTCACCATGTTTCATGTTCCTCTTCCTATTTAAGAACCGTGAACATGCCATGTGCGTCACTAATTGCCCAGCCCCCAACCCTAAACGTCCCTCTTTTCTTAATTTTTTAAAGGGTAATCTTACTCTGTCAAGTTTCGGAGAGTCAAAAATATTAGATAGATATTTATCTAATGTATTAAGCGAAAAATTATATAAGTGAATTGATATTATATTTTAATTTAAAACTTTTATAAATTATTTTATTTTTATATATATAACTTTTAACTTATTTACTAATTTTTAATACGATACTTCTTTATTCATATCTAATTTGAATTCCCAACATAGTCTTTTTTTATTTTTCTGAAAATTGAATGGAAACTAATGTCATTACACAGTAAAGTCGAAAAGCAAACTAAATTATATTATTATATAAAAAGTGCACTTAGCACGTGAGGATGGTATTTTTTCCTAGCGTTGGGGTAAACATTTATGAGGTTAGTTTATGATGAGATCTTGATTGAAAGTTGCATATATCTTAGTCTTTGTTCTTTAGACATTAGAAAATGATGTTTTTATATTATTTTTTATGATCATATTTTTTAATGATTATAATTAAATAAAAATAATAATAGAAAGAAAGTTATATAATCAATAATATAATATATAATAATGTAAAAAATGATGTGAAAAAAAAGTAATGTAAGAAAATATTAGTTGATCCCCTGCATTTATTCAGCTATTCAATCCACACAAATTCGGGCAGAATAGCTTAACAACAAATAAATGAGAAGAGAATTGGAGAATTAATTTACACACAAGAAACTATTAGTAGCTATAATTTTTTTAATGAGAATCATGAAGTACTGTTGAATATTACGAAGGTTGATGAAGACAACCAACAGAGAGGGAAGAAAAATACAAATTAATCGATCAGTATTCAATATCTATGTTGACATGATGGACAGCCTTATATTTTTCTCATTTCCTTGTGCTTGTATGCTGTAAAATAAATAACAAAATGGTACCCCCAAAAAAGGCTTGTTATCTTTTTTTTTTCTTTCTTTCTTCTTCTTCTTTTTAAATTTATTTTTTAAAAAAAAAAACCTATCTACTGCGTAAGAGTAGGAGTGTTGAGCAGTGCAACCCGCGAATTGATCAAAGCCCTAAAGAGTTTCTCGCTAACACTTTCGATGCCACAAATACATCCCTCCAGATCCCGCATTCTCTTCAAAACAGACCTCACCTCTTCATCTCCCTTCTTTTTCAGATTTCCCAGGCTTTCCACCTCATCCTGCTCCTGAAGTTCTTCAATGCCTTCATGCTCCTTATTTACTCTCCTAGCTTTTCTAGACAACTTGACCATTTGTGTCCACGACGTCGTCGACAACCTTCTTGACGGAAACGACATCGCGATCCCGTTGAACAGAGCAACCGAAACGGACACCGTGACATTGATAACATCTGCGATGACACGTGCCAGTTCAGCATCTGCAATGGACACGTGAACGTGATTATCCTGCAGACACGTGCCATAGTGGGTGACACATTTGATGCCACACACGAGCTTCTCCATTTCCTTGGCCATTTTCTTCTTAGCCTTCACGTACACAACAACCTTGGATTCATCTCGCTTCCTTATGGCCATTTGAGCTGCGGAATGCTCTTCTTTCAGAGCCAAGATGGATGTCTGGAACAATCCATAAACGTCAACGAAGCGGAGGAAATCCTCTAGAAGCTTCTCAACCCAGAGAGGCTGGCAGCGGAGGGATTCTCTAGTTTGAGGGAGCTGGAGGATGTCTTGAAGGGTTTCGTGTGTGTGTTTAAGAAGGATTAATGCATGAGAAAGGTTTATGGATGTTTGTGGATGTGAGTTGGAAGTGGAAGCCCAGGTGGTGAGGTCGTTGATTTGATCCTTGATGTGGGAAATCAGAGGGTGAGATCTGCAGGGAAGACTAATGGACCTGATGTGGTGGGATATGGGTGGCTTCTGTGATGGACGGTTAGGATTTTTGTTTGGAAAAGAAAGGGAACGCCGGAAAACCCCTACCATTTCTTCTGATTGAGTAGTGGTGAGGAAAGATGTATATATTGAGAGAGAGAAACGCAGAGAGTTTTCTTGAGCTTTGGCGAGCATGAAGGGATTCCGTTTAAAGTGTTTATATAGGGTGAGTTTAACATGAACCTCGTCAAATGAGGTTCATAGATGAACCTTTTAATGAAAACCGTTAGATGAGTAGAAAAATAAATAGATGGTAGTGATGAATTACCTGTAACTTGATAAATTGGTAAGTAAAAAAAAAATTAATATTACAAATTAGTACATCAAAAAATGTTATTTTATAAAATAAATAATTACAAAGAAGTTTTAATTATTTTTCGTCTTTTCATCTCCCTATATATTTTAATTTTTATTATAATATTTTATCAACTTTTTGACTAAAGCTTGCTCTTGGCCATTGTCTCAATTTGGTGAGATCATGGAAACTTTAATGGTGTGTTTAATCTCAATCGCATAAATTGAAAAAATAATGGGAGTACTTTTTCTTTAAAAGTGCTTATTCGCAATACAATCATTCAATCAGATATAAAAATGTAAGAAATGTGTTCGATTTAATGTTGTTGAGTTTAAAAGGTCTATTGGAGAATTGAAATTGCGTTGTTCTAACGAGAAAAGGGTTAATAAAAATGTACGAAAGAAACTGAAATCAGATCTAAATAAATTCTTTTAACCCAGTTTTCTTTCTTTGATCTAGCAATATAAAAAATGAATTTTCATATCTATACAATTTATGGAACTATAGATGGCCAGGAATCCTCTTCTGAACATGAAGAGGAGGCAGAAATGTGTTATAGATTTTATGAAAGTGCATCTGTAAGATGAAGAACCATGACAGCAGAAGAAAGATAAAATTAATGCAACAAAAGCATTTGAACTTGCTGTGAACGAAACTTGAAACAAAATAACCACCCCTAAATCCCCTTCAACCCAGTAAATACAAGTATCCAAAATTCCAAACTCATGAACAAAAATAGATCTTTCCAAACATCCAAAACTTCACCATTGAAGCACCCTTGACTGAGCAACCAAACAATAACCCAAAATAAAGATCATAAACAATGGAAAATCGAATCACTCGAGCCATAAACTACCACTGTACTCCACCTCTGACCTCGTCGTCAGCAACCCAAGCATAGACCTGAACATCCATGGCAGCCACCCAACTGAGACATCGTCAATTCGCCGTGAACCTGCCCTGGTGGTCGTCTCAAATCTCGTTGGCTGAAAAGACAAAGAAGATCTCAAAGCTGTGAGGCAAGCCCCTGCGAGTCATGCCACTACCCAATGAACGACAGCTGCACCACCTTATGGCTACCAGCAGAGGAAGCTGGAGGTGAAGTAATAGCCCCAAAAGCAGATCGACTTTGTTCTTCACAGCAGCTCCAATCAAAACACAAACCCCGCAACACTGATTCACCTCATCAGTGTCCGGTTAAAATGATGGGAGTTTGCAGGTCAGATTGAAGTCATTAGTCTTCGTCGATGTCCGGCTCCAAGCAGATAAAATTAGTTAAATTATAAAAATCAACCAAGGACTCATATATAAATATAATTAGTTAAAAGATGTAAAAACAACACAAAAATCTACCTATAATCATAGGTAAAGTCAAAGGTCCTATCATGGACCTTTGACTGGAAAGTTCATATTAAACTCACCCGTTTATATACTTTACACACAGATGCACACGCACAAGGACTATGATGCCACTTTGGTAGCTATCTTCTCTCTGAATACTAATAAAGGGAAAAAAATATATTACGTGACTAAAAAATTATATATCAAAATTCTTGTCTGAAATAATGTCTCATTTAAATTTTAAAATTAATTGAAATTCATATTTATAAAAAAAATGAAATAGTAATGGAAGAGAAACTACAAGATAGGGATTAGTGAAGACGCGTGAACGGGGTTGTGGCAGAGTTAGTATATGTTTAAAATAATTGTAAAAATTAGATTATTTTAATAATTAATTATTATATAAATTTTTTTATTATAATCAATTATAAAAAAAATTTATGTTTGGATATATTAATTAAAAAATAATTTTAAATTAATTTATTTTTTAAATAGTATAAAAAAATTATTTTTATATATTAAATTATCAAAAAATATATATAATAATTAAAAAATTATTTAATTAAAAATAAAATAATATTTATATCTTAAAATAAAAAACAATCCAATATTTTTTATAAAAATGTTCAACTATAAACTTTTGCTTAGACAATTTTTTTCTCAAGATAAAAGCTGAATAAGCTGTTGGTTCAAAAAAAAAACTGTACCAAATATGCTATTAATAAAATTGAAAGATGCTTTAAGATGGATTAGAAGGGAGCTCCAGTTTGGAACCGCAGAAAACTTATGTAAAGTTCTTTAAGTTAATAGAAATATGGGAGCTTAATTATTATTTTTAAAATTTTTATTAATAAATTATAAAAAAATATACATATATCATATTTCTATTAGTTTGGTTTTATCCTTTGAACCACGATATATATCCAGCTGTGATCATGTGGATAACGGAGACGCTCCTAGTTCCTTTTCCTGAGGAGACGGGGACACCACGTGGTGTGACACGCTGGTTTTTTTTTTCCAAACCGCTAACAATATAAATGAAATTTTATTTTTATTACAAAAAAATTCTCTTAGTTCATAATAATATTAAATTCAATATTATATGTCTATTTGTGTCTTATTTAATAAAGTGGAAGAAGAATTTTCGTCTCCACTCCTTGACAAGTTTTGGAAAGTGACAAAAATTACAGCATGGAACTGGTGGACCACGCGGACTTGACTTTTGCAAGCTTCTCTGGCGACTCCTTGCAGCGCAGTCAAAGTCTGAGTTTTTTTTTTCCTGGTTTATATCAGAAGTGTAAGATCTTAAATCTCACTAATTATTATGAGTGTGTGTAATGTAAAAAATAAGAAATAATTTAATTTTTAAATTAAAATTAATTAAATTTTATATTTAGAATGTTAAAAATATAAAAAATAATTTAACTTTATGTATTTTATTTTTTTATTTTAAAATTTTATTAAATTTAATAAAATTTATTATGATTTAATTTAATTTAAAATAAATAAACTATTTTATTTTAATAATTACTTATAACTATCTCTTATAAAATTCAAAATATAAAATAATAAAATTAAATTAAATTAATTTTATTTTAATAAGTTTTAAACACATAATTTAATTTAAAATTAATTCAAATCTTATTTTTTAATAGATTTTTAAATCAAATCAAATTATTTTCAATTTTAATTGATTCTAAACATTACCTATAAGTCTATAAGTTATATGTATCGTTAATTAAACTTCTATAAATTTAGTAATAATATTATTAAATCTTCATACATATTAAATTAAGAAGGTTAATAATATTCTTTATTCAAACCTTGTACATTAATTTTCATTTTTTTAGTTTATTATTTTTGTTTTTTAAATATTCAATATATATGACTAATTTTAAATGAAATTGATACTAATTAATTTTTTTTATATACCCAAAATTGACAATAAAAAAAGTAAAAAATAAATAATTCATTTATACGTTTTAAATAATTTCATCATTTTTTTTTTCAAACACAC
This sequence comes from Ormosia semicastrata, assembly GCA_029884595.1. NCBI lineage: Eukaryota > Viridiplantae > Streptophyta > Magnoliopsida > Fabales > Fabaceae > Ormosia > Ormosia semicastrata. The sequence goes on along the minus strand of JAQQTO010000046.1, from coordinate 4,487,408 downwards.
CCAAATTTATATTTGACTTTGGTTCATTAATTTTTTTTCTTTTCTAGTCCATCCATTAAATAATATATCGATATGCAAACAACTCTAGAGACATGTTATGTAATGTATGAATAAGTAGACTCGTGTAATTGATGCATGTTATTGATGGACATGCATATACTATATCGCTTTTCAAATGGTTGTTTTAAGCAGGGATGAAGCTAGCTAGGTAGAAGGTGACAGAAGCAGCCACACACCCTAAAGTTAAAAAATCTTCTGTGTAATATACATAATTTTTTAAGTAATTTGTTCTCTTCTAAAATTATATTGTTTAGCACCCTCTCCTAAACTTTTAAAATTTCGCCCCTAGCTTTAAGGATGTATGGACAAGACTTTGACATAAAATCATCTCTCTCTAACTGGGTCATGCTCATAAGGGACATTTATAAATCATTATGACTATGTACCAAAAAAAATTCATTATGGCTATTAATCAATAAGAAATGCTACAGACATATTATTTATCTACAATCTCACATCTCTATATCTATTTAGATGAAAGAATTAGAATATAAGTATGTATAAAATAAGATAGTTCTTATAATTAAAGAATAAAAATTATATAAATATAAAATAATGTATGTATAAATATATGTCTCTAATATTTTTCATAATTAACAGATCTAGTGACTCTTCAACATATATATCTACTATTTATAAATGCTTTTGTCACTCTCTCACGTACTTTCTTCTTCTTCTTAATTATTATTGTTATTATAATTAGAATTTTGTCAAAATAGTGTTCTAAATGCACTTATTAATTAAATTAAAATATTTTTTTATTAAAATAAGATAAATATTAAAGTATATTAATTTTTAATGAATAAAATATTTTATTTTTATAAAAAAAATTATATTTTTAACCTCCTTACTAACTACCTTAAAGACATTTGTGAATAAAATCCTTACAATTAATAGGAAACTTAAAGCCCTCAAAAAACTGTCATGTCAATATTCCAATCATTTCAGACACGATATGGACTATGGAGTATGGTGCTGACTGAAAGTTATATTTTTATGAATTATGATGACCTCAATGATGCCTTAATTATTATATTACATTTCAGCGTTATGATGCTCGAAATCTATACTGCTATGCTAGTTGAAGTGTGTCTAATAGTGGTATATATAATTACACCTGTGGATAGGTATAGAAATAGGTAAGGTCAGGTTTCATCTTAAATAGGTTAGGTCTGTATTATAAATATTTGACTTGAGTCTGACTTACTACCCATCAAAGGCTTTTTTTTTTTTTATTCTGACCTGACCTGTTTAAGAAGTCTGATCTGACTTGAAACCTGTTTAGAAGTCTAGTTTATATTAAGGCTTTTAAATAGGTCAGCAGGCCAAGATTTTTATATAGGTATCAAATAGGCCTAAGCTTTTAAACAGACCTTGAAAGACCATTAAAAATAAATAAAATATAATTTTATAAATAAATATAAACAGACCAGTCTAACAGGCTTTGTTGAGAGGTTAGACCTGACCTACTAAATGAAACAGACTTTTAAAAATGCCTGAACCTATCTCATTTTTAAAATGTCAGTCAAGTCAAACCTAAAACAAATCGATCACGCTCTCTGATCGACGACACATATTTTCATCCCTACCTGTGAAGAAAGATCAAAACACCCGCCTCGTCAATTTTAATTCAAAGCTTAATTTGTGAGGGGGGAAAATTGCAAGTTGAGAGACCAATAAATGCCTCTGCAGCTAAACCCTCTTTCCCACATAACGAAATGGTTCTCACAGACAAAGTTATAGAGCATGTTTAGAAAATATTAAATCTTTTTCATTTAGTTATTTTTGAAAGATTAAGTTATTTTGTGAAATAATTATTATATTTAGGTAAAAAATTATTTTTTAAAATGTTTTTACACAAAATTTAATGTAAAATAAAAACTTTTTTCAATTAATAATCATAAGTTAAAGATTAAAGTTTATGATTTTAGCTTATAAATTATTTTTTATATTTTGATATATAAATATTATTTTGTTCTCAATTAAATAATTTTTTTAATCATTCTATATTTATTTTAATAATTTAATGTATAAAAATGATTTTTTATATCATTCAAATGAATCATATTAATTTAAAATCGCTTTTATAACTAATGCATCTAAACATAAAAATAAATTAATTATAACAATAATTAATTAAATCAATTATAATAATAATCAATTATCAACATAATCTATAATTTTTAATTTTTTCAAACAAACACATAATGTCAATTAAAGAAGGATGGAACCGACCGGTTGTAGGACAAGACCACCTGCGTATGCACGTGTGACCATTTTTTTTTAAGAATAATTTTAAATTTTTTACATAAATTTTTTATTATTATTTTAATTATTAAATAAAAAATATTAAATATTTTTTATGTTTTTAAAATATTAAAATTTATTTATTTTTTTATTAAATATTTTTTTATTTAATATTAAAAAAACTTTTAAGAGAATATAATAAAAAATCTTTTTTTAACATTTTTTCTTCCCCTTTAATATTATCACCTAACTAATAAAGCAACATGGGTCATTTAGCTATAGCTGTCCCTAATACAGCGAGCTTGGTGCAGGATCAAGTAAACAACCGCGTGCATCAGTGTGGTTCTCCTGTAATGTCTGAAATGGAATCTTAAATTCTTCATAGCTTTCTTGTATTTCTCTTGTTTTCTAATAATTAACGCGTGTGTGGGTTGTAATTACACGGATATTGCCATCTCTTGGAACTCGAAACTTCGATGGTGGAGTAGTTCAAGAAGATTATACAGAGCTTGTATGATTATACGCAGGATTTATAATTCTTAACAACAAAATCAATAATCCCACAAAATACTGTGAAGAACTTCTTAAAGTTAAACAGCTAATTAGATTTGAATAAACACGGACAGTGAGCCATTTTTGTGCAGCGGAGAAGGGTCTCTTAAGCAAATTGACCAATTGGTGCTAATTAAGACAACAAACTATAGACATTATTTGTCAAGAGAAAGTATTTTGGGTTTGACTCATGATGTTGAGAACTCCATGTTGGTCGAACATAGCAGTACATCGATCTGATACTTATTTTGACGCTTAAGTCAGTCTTCAAATGAAACGTGAGCTAGGGTGTAAGCGGAAGCTTGTTTGATATGTCGTATTAGATATGATAAGATAAGTTAATATAATATATTATGATATTATCAGTTGTTTGATGTAAACACTGTATTATATAAGTTTATCTATCAAATTCCTTTTATACATTAAAACGATGGATAACTTAATCAAATATTAGAGGGAGAGATTAGACTTGATAGAGTTTTGATATATAAGCTTTTATAAAGATTTTTTCATTACAATTTTAAATATCTTGATATCCTTAATTAACCGTTACGTATTAAATTTTATATTATCAGATCTTATACTATCAGATCTAATACTATCAAGTCTTATTTTATCATTTATACCAAACAAGTCTTTAGTGTGCTTAAATAAGAGTGATAAGAACCCTGAATTTGAAATAATAAATAAGATACACGCTATTGGACTTGGCTCAATAATAAGCTAACTGTTCGGTTAGAAAGAAAGATATAGCATTTCCCAAAGAATTATTCTAGTTGCTGTTCACAAAATGCGGTTCGTATGGCAGCACCACTTCTAGTTGTCACAAAGGCCATGCTTCTTGCTATATATGAAGTTACTGAAGTCTTAACAAATTGGTCATTGAGGACTAGTAATGACAAACAAGAGTTGGATGCGATGTTAAATGAACCATATTCTCAGGAAGAGGGTTAAGGTTGAAATTCAGAAAAAAGACAATTATTAAAAGAGTTTTTAAATCGTAACAATACTCAAAAGATTTGTTTCATATTAATACTTATAGAAATATCTTAGTTAAAAACATCCAACTAATTAATAAAGGTAATGTTATATATGAAACTAATACGATCCTGAAAAATCTTGTTATTGAACTGAAGTCTAATTACTCACGCTTCCTCAAGTTACTCCTTCACCTATTCTTGATATGAATTGTTTTTCAGCCAAAAAAAAGAAAAAGGAAAAAAGTAGTAAATCTTTCACAAGAAAAAACAAGTCTTTTGAGGAAGCTAAAAATTTAAATTTCTAAGTATAAAATGTACTTCTAAAAAAAGAAAATAGCTTTTTCTAAAAGCTTATGTTTTTATTTTTATTTTTTAAAAAATTGATGCTATAAACGCTCTTAGGCTTTCAATTATTTTTTTTCCTTTAGAAAAAGTCCATCTAAAGTTACATGTAATCATAAAGAAATATTTTATTTTTCTATTTATTTTTTATTAATTTTATTACTTATTAAATAAAAAAATATTAAATATTTTTATATTTTTAAAATATTAAATATATTTATTTTTTATTTAATATTTTTTATTTAATATTAAAAAATTTGTAAGAGAATACAATATTACTGATAATCGTATCATGGTAATTTGCGTGGAGCCTAATTAATGCATGGCATGTGTTAGTGCCTATAAAAAGTAAACCACATGAAGAAATTCTATTTGTATATCATTTTATAGACTGCTTCTTACCTATTTATGAATAGTAAAATTCAAAAGCAGTAGTATTAACTTGGTAGTCCTGACCGTTCACCGTTCGTGGGAAATATAGACAGTTCATACTGTTCGGGGAAAAACAAAGACTCGAGGCAATATGTATTATTATCCTTTAATTAAGCACTAGGTGCTCATCAAACTATTTGGTTGTCCTAGTGACACTTGTCCCCATATTGTACTGCCAAACTAATTATTGTGCATCATAAAAAAAAAAAAACTAACTGTTATGACTAATAATGAACTATTGGGGTGGTAAAACAGAAAATGGTTCATGTACCCAAAAAAAAAAAAAAAATTGTTCCCACACGTCTATTTATGTTTCACATTTTTTAGGTAGTAGAATTAGAGAATAAATATATAAAAAGAAGAGTGTTAAAAATATATTGTCAGATTCTTTTTAATATTTTTTATTAAATCAAATTACATATTAAAATAATACTTAAATTTAATTATATATTACTTAAATTTGATTATATATTAATTAAGTTTGATTATATTGATTACACATTAATCAATTTTTTATTTTAATGTATGACATGATCTAATAAAACAGAATATGTTAAAAAGAATGAGATTTTGATCATCTCATAATAGACATAAAGATATTTATTAATAAGATTCAGTCATAATTTATGAAAATTTTTTTATGACCTTTATGTTTATCTCTTTCTTCTATTTGACTCTATGAGAGAATCAAAATCTGAAAGAAGTGTGATAGAGAGTATCTTCATAACAAACTACAAAAAGAAATTGTGATGATCAAATGATGAAAAGTGTGAAGATGTAAAGTGATATATGTGTGAGAATAAAATTACTCTAAAATAGAATTCCAACCAATTAAATTATTTTATATATATTACCTACATCTCAGTATGTATATGATAATTATATTCTTAATTTAATCTTGTCATTCCTACTAATCCATCACTCATGAGCGATTGGTGAGCTTCAATTATAAATCGTGAAAAATAACAATTAAAAGAACTCCCTCGGTTTTGAAAGATTGGGATTAGATATTGCATGATTGTCAACTAGTAAAACTTTACTCCTACACAGAATAATGGTCCACATCCTGATGCGCATGTAGAGCCTAATGAACCTGCCATTACGAGATAACAGTCTCATGAGCATGACTGATATTTGTTTCTCTTAATTGAGTTAGTTATAGGTTAGTTATTTTTATTTATTTATTTTTAATTGTGGTCAAGTAATGTTGGGCCCAGCTTAATCCTAAAAAATTAGCATAAGTAAGATTCAAACTTATGATTAAGGGTGTTTATTAGGTGAGTTTTGTTACATTTTTAGATTTAACCATTTCATTAAATTGGTAGGTTAGGTTGGATTAGACCGAATTTTTTTTTTCTTTCAATCCAACCTGTTTAATAGTGGGTTGAATTGAATCAAACTCGTAAGTTTGACATATATTAAACAAAAATTTCTTATTAAAATAAATGTTGAAATATAAAATAAAAAATTCGTTACGCATAATACATCTTAATTAAAAATAACATATGTCTCAAAGAAATTGAAAAGTTAACCAGTTTTACACAAACAAAATAAATCTAAATAAGTTAAATAAAACTTAATAAGTCTTACTAAGTTAACATAAATTTAAAATAAACTAAAGTAAGATAACATGTCTTAAAAGTTATAAATAATATACCACATTAGCTAATTGAAGTCAATGTCATCATATATAAAATATGAATTGATATAATCATTTATTTTATTCTTGATTTTCTCAAAATATTCTTTATCATCCAAGCGATCCATTAAATTTTCATTATAATTGTCTGTCAGATGTTTTAATTATGAGTTTCTAATCACTATTTTATTAGATACATTTTTAATATAACTATAATGTCTACACCTAAACTTAATTGATATTACAATATATATATTACTTGAGTGGGTTGAGTTTACATAGGTTAACATTTTTTAAACTCGCCACTCGACTCGTACCTTGTGAGTTGAAGTGTTTTTCAATCCGATCAACCAGGAGATCCAACTCATTGGGTGAAAACTTGTGAGTTCATGAGTTAACTCAACTCATTAAAGACTCTTACTTATGACTGTATGTCTACTGATAATTATGATTTTTAACATATTAATTATCCACACAATTACCTTATTAATGATGTCCAGATTGTAATTAAGTGATCTTAGCACTCATTTAGATCATTGGGTTGAATTGGGTTTTAAAGCAAAATTTTTGGATTTTAATGCATATTGACAGTGGTTTAGTATTTTAACCATAACTTGAGTTGTAGATCTCTGATTTTGATGTTCTTTATATGCTAGGAAAGATGAGAAAAAGATCTACAAGTTTTGTGAAATGTCAAATTGTAAGATTCGGATGTTTACATAGTCAAATACAGCCTTGAAGTTGGACCAGTGGTACTGTTACAAATTCTGGACACACCTTCACTATTTTGGGCATATCTCACTCATTTCAAGCCCAAATTAAGCATATGAGTACTTCTTGGAAAGCTTACTTCAAAGGCTATCTGATGGACTTGAGTTTAATTTGAGATTATGACAGAAATTGAAAAGATAGCAACGTGGAAAAAGTGGAGGAATCATTCGAAGGTGGGAGACACACTTTCATAATGAGAAAATAATTCAATGGAAGGTGGGAGACATGCTTTGATTATGGATGAATAATTAACAAGAGTGGATGAACTACTTTTGACTCTTTGTGAATGATTAAGAGGAGAGCAATCAGATTTGTAAAGATATAGGGGAGAGCTTCTACGCATTTGTGAATGGAGTAGTTGGTTCTTATAGTTTTAGTATTTTCATTTTGGAGAATTCTCTTCTTCTCTTCCTCTCCTCCTCTCTCTTTGTTATTTTCATTTTTGTATGGTTCTTGAAGGTTCTCTAATGGTGATGGCTATGGAGAGCTAAACTTCTTTAATCAATCCAAGAGATTGACAAGCTTGATGATTAATCTTGAGATCTTGTTTTAATTGCTATACATTCATCTATTAATCAAGTTTCTCTTTCTCTTCTTCTCTTGTTTAAATTCTGATTTAATGCTTAATTTGATTGGGATTTGCATATGTTAATTGCGTAATTATCATGTGCCAAGAGATGAATTCAGAGGTTAAATAATGCATCAAAGGTGTTTGATGAATGTTTAGCTTGGTTGGATCTTGGTTTTTAAGTTAATTTGGATTTTGGATGGATGCTTAATTTGTCTAACCTTAATTAATTAAATTCTAGAAGCATTTCTAGTAGAAGATCCATGGATCATTGAGAGGCGTCTTGATGTGATCTAAGATCAAGGATTTGGTTGATAGTTGAACGGATCTATAAAAATCAAGGATGGATTAAAATCAAGATTAGTTAATTCTCTTGGATTGGTTGTTCCTCCTAATCTTGTTTACTTTTTTTTTGCTCTTTGTTGTTTAATTTTCCAAAACTTTTCCCCCCTGTTTATTAACCTCTTAATCTGACTTCATAATTAGAATGATCTACGGGCTCGACCCGGTGTTACCTTATGCTACAAGTAGTTTTGGTAAATCGGTTATAAATTGATTTAAATTTGGTAATCTCGACAGTTGTCAAATTTTTTGGCGCCGTTGCCGGGGATTTCTATTCTCTTCCCTATTTAAACACTCCATTTTCTTCACTTTCCTGCAACTCTTAATCATTCAAAAAGAGTGTGAGTGTAGAAATGGAGGGAGCTTCTTCTTCTTCTGTCCGTAGACTTGTCAGTATCTGTGTATTTTGTGGGACAAATTATGGGAAGAGTTTAGAGTTTGTCAACGCAGCAAGCACTCTTGGTAGAACACTTACTGCGAGGAACATCCGTGTAGTATATGGGGGAGGTTGCCTTGGGTTAATGGGAGCTGTATCACTGTCTGCATTTCTAAGAGGTGGTCAAGTTTTAGGTGTCATTCCTGAACCTTTAACTCGAAGGAACTTCGTTGGAAAGACAATTGGACAGGAAATTCAAGTATCATCTATGCATGAACGAATGAAGGCAATGCTTGACAACTCTGATGCCTTCATAGCCTTACCTGGTGGTTTTGGTACTTTGGAAGAAGTCTTTCAAGTTGTTTCTTGGGCCCAACTGAACATCCACCATAAACCCATAGGTTTGTTGAATGTTAATAATTTCTTTGATAATTTGTTATCTTTTGTTGACCATCTTTGTGGAACAAAATTTGTCACACCTTCGCAAGACAACTCCTTATCTCGGCTTCCACTTGTTGATGAGTTAATTGATAAATTAGAAGCCTTTGTTTATGAACTGATCCAAGATGTGATCAGGATAGATTGGTCGAGAGACAATGACAAAGAGAGACAACAACAAGGGAGGCAGCAAGAAACAACAGTGTGACCCGACACACTTCATCTATGACTTTCCTTTATCTTTAGTTTTATTCATCGTACTTTGTTTCTGTTTATATTTGTGTAAGGTTTCTCTTTTCCGTAATTGCGATAAAGAATGTACTATCCTCTATCTTTTTCTTTCTATTTTTTTTTTACATTGAGGACAATGTTATGATCTGGTTGGGGGGAAGGATAGTTGTGTGACCAAAAAGACCAAAAAAAAAAAAATTTTAGTAAGTGTGTTTATGTTTGTCGTGTGTAGAGTTGTGAAAAAAAATGTGTGTATGTATTAATATGTTTATTGTGTTTATATTTTTGTCAGTAATTTTCTAACCAGTTAAGGATGGTAGAGTAAGCAGTAATTCTACTCTTGAGATGCATCTTAATTGGTGGCAGAGGTCTGATGTGGCACTGACAGTTTGCTTCTTTTCCTGCTTAGCGTTGATTCACTTCTTATCAGGTTGTGTTGCTCTTTTCTATATCTCTCTTTCACATTGAGGACAATGCTTATATTAAGTGTGGGGGAGAGATTTTAGCATTTTCAAAAAAAATTTATTAATTTCAAAAAAAAAAAGGTTCATTGCATGATTGAATAACGTTTCTCCCTTCTTGAACTGATATGCTTGGTTATGGATGATTGAATTGATGAATTGAGTTTGATGGATGCATACCTTGTGAGATTTTGAGCCTAATGGATGGATTCAACATTTATGCCATTCTCTTCTTTCTTGTGTGATTTTCACTCATGTTAATGATCACTCTAGAACTTGCTTTGACTCTTTTTGAGGCTACGTTTCACTTGCATGCATGAACATGATTGAGACCCTCTTTCTTAATCAGCTAGTTTAACCAAATAGCCAACCTTGCATATTTCCCCTTGCTTAACCCCTTTGAGCTTATTTGATTATTCTTTGTCTCGAACTCATTATGTTTCTTAAATGAAAAAAAAAAAACCATGTTCTTACTTAGTCTTAGGGAATAAGAGAACATTAACTTTGCCATTGGATGAGTTCATGAACAAGTGTGGGGGTGTGTATGCAGAATGGTTGAAAAATGTATTTATGATGTTCTTTTTATATATATATATATATATATATATATATATATATATATATATATATAAATTAAGAAAAAAAAATATATATATATATATGTAAAAAAAAAAAGGGTCAACAAGGCAATAAAGGAATGAAAAATAATATGTAAAGGGAATTTGTATTAGATGAAGTTGGGATGAACTTTCATGATCGATAATTGAACTCAGCTTTCATGTTCTTTTATTCTCTTTGGTGTTTAACTTGTCATATCCATATTACCTTCTCCTTTACCTTGACTCCATTATAACCTTGAATAAAGTCCTCATGATTTGTGTGCATGTGTTCTGTGTAGTGGAGAAGTAGAAGATAAGCAAGCTTATGGTAGTGCAATTTTCATGAGTTGAATTGAGTGTAATACCTACCTTTTAAACACTTGAGAGATTGAGAGTGAATTCTGTGAGGATCTATCATTCTTTACTCATGCTTTTCAATTGAAGTATCCTTACTTGTTGATTTGAGATGTGAAGATGTGTTACCTCATGAATGTTTTGATTACTTGAATTATTAATTGCTCTTCATTCTAAATGTTCTGTTTTGCCCGAGGACGTGCAAAAGAGGAAGTGTGGGGGTATTTGATAATTATGATTTTTAACATATTAATTATCCACACAATTACCTTATTAATGATGTCCAGATTGTAATTAAGTGATCTTAGCACTCATTTAGATCATTGGGTTGAATTGGGCTTTAATGCAAAATTTTCAGATTTTAATGCATATTGACAGTGGTTTAGTATTTTAACCATAACTTGAGTTGTAGATCTCTGATTTTGATGTTCTTTATATGCTAGGAAAGATGAGAAAAAGATCTATAAGTTTTGTGAAATGTCAAATTGTAAGATTCGGATGTTTACATGGTCAAATACAGCCTTGAAGTTGGACCAGCGTTACTGTTACAAATTCTGGACACACCTTCACTATTTTGGGCATATCTCACTCATTTCAAGCCCAAATTAAGCATATGAGTACTCCTTGGAAAGCTTACTTCAAAGGCTATCTGATGGACTTTATTTGAATTTGAGATTATGACAGAAATTGAAAAGATAGCAACATGGAAAAAGTGGAGAAATCATTGGAAGGTGGGAGACACACTTTCATAATGAGAAAATAATTCAATGGAAGGTGGGAGACATGCTTTGATTATGGATGAATAATTAACAAGAGTGGATGAACTACTTTTGACTCTTTGTGAATGATTAAGAGGAGAGCAATCAAATTTGTAAAGATATAGGGGAGAGCTTCTACGAAGGGTGTGAATGGAGTAGTTGGTTCTTGTAGTTTTAGTGTTTTCATTTTGGAGAATTCTCTTCTTCTCTTCCTCTCCTCCTCTCTCTTTGTTATTTTCATTTTTGTATGGTTCTTGAAGGTTCTCCAATGGTGATGGCTATGGAGAGCTAAACTTCTTTAATCAATCCAAAAGATTGACAAGCTTGATGATTAATCTTGAGATCTTATTTTAATTGTTATACATTCATCTATTAATCAAGTTTCTCTTTTTCTTCTTCTCTTGTTTAAATTCTGATTTAATGCTTAATTTGATTGGGATTTGCATATGTTAATTACGTAATTATCATGTGCCAAGAGATGAATTCAGAGGTTAAATAATGCATCAAAGGTGTTTGATGAATGTTTAGCTTGGTTGGATCTTGGTTTTTAAGTTAATTTGGGTTTTGGATGGATGCTTAATTTGTCTAACCTTAATTAATTAAATTCTAGAAGCATTTCTAGTAGAAGATCCATGGATCATTGAGAGGCGTCTTGATGTGATCTAAGATCAAGGATTTGGTTGATAGTTGAACGGATCTATAAAGATCAAGGATAGATTAAAATCAAGATTGGTTAATTCTCTTGGATTGGTTGTTTTTCTCAATCTTGTTTACTCATTTTAATTGTTCTTTGTTGTTTAAACTTGCAAAAATTTTCCTCCCTGTTTATTAACCTCTTAATCTGACTTCATAATTAGAGTGATCTACGGGCTCGACCCGGTGTTACCTTATGCTACAAGTAGTTTTGGTAAATCGGTTATAAATTGATTTAAATTTGGTAATCTCGACAGTTGTCAAATTTTTGGCGCCGTTGCCGGGGATCATTCTAATTTTGTTCAATCTTATTAAGAGTATATTTAACTACTAATCCCTCACTAACCTTTGTGTTGCTGTGTTTTGGTGATTTTTAGGAGAAAACGGATGATTACGGGTCATTTTGCGAAATTTAAATCTTGATAGAAAATGTGCCCGAATGTCTTGAACTTGGTCAATTGAAGGAAAACGTCCTAATAAACAAGACTCACAATAAACGTGAGGTCACCCCTGATTTTTCCAAAATCCATCGTTTAGACTAGTTTTTAATTTTTTAATATTTTTATTGTATTTTTAGTTTTATTTTTGTGTAGTAGTTTTATGTTTGTACAAGTCCCATAATTTTTAAAAATGTTTAGATAGGTGAATTATATTTATTTTGGTAGATTTTTAGTGTTGTCTAGTGTATTCTGCTTGTTTGTTATTTTTGTATTTTATGTGCTTTTGATAATGCATGACTAGGTCTTTTGCTAGGCAATTACTTGATATTGATTCTGAGATTGATATGACTTTGCATAATGGAGTACAAACTTGAGGAATTGACTTATTTGGTGAGACAGTTAGTAGTGAGACAACAATTACCTGTGCAAATAGTCATGCTGCTTAGTGCCATTTGTTCTTGTTCATCTCATCTCACATATGCATGTCATACACTTCAAGATGGTAGTTCTGTTTTTCCATATCAATCTGTTGCTACAACAGTGTCTTTCTTAGTAAACCACCATACCAAGAAATTTCATGCAACAACCAAGTCCAAGAGCCATGAAACCTGAGCCATCATTGGAAGATTTGGTAAAGCAGATGGCCACTAACAATATTCAATCCCAACAGAGGACAGAGGCAATCACACACAATTTAGAAACCCAGATTGGACAATTGGCCTCCTCATTGAGTCAGCAGCAGGCCCAAGGCTCTAGCCAACTCCTTTTCCAAACAATTCCCAATCCAAATGGAAATGTGAGTGCCATTATGCTGAGGTCTGAAAAATTTGTAGAAGCATCATCTGAGCCTCAACTAGCCAGCAAGCATCAACCAGTAGAAGAAACATTTTCTGATGAACCAGCCCAAGAATCTGAGGGTCAGAAGAAATCAGTTGTTGCCCATGAACCTGCTGTGGCTCTTTCCTTTCCACAGAGAGCCATTGAGACCAAAAAGATACATGAGGCTGAGAAGGATAAAGAGCTCCATGAAGAACATTCTATTTTTCATATTGATTTAATTGATGATTTGGTTGATAATTCATATGCTGACTTGTGTAAGGAGTTTCCTGAGATTACTGATTTTGATGACTTTGTGTGTGGTGATTTGTGTGCTTCTTGTGATGGTGATAAGTTGTGTGCTATATGTTCTGAAATTTTTACTGTTGTGGGAGATACTGCTACATGTTCAAAATTTTCTTATTCTAAGAGTTATGATCATGTTATTTTGGAAGATTGTACACATATTACAGGTGATGCTGCAATTAAATCAGCAGAATTAATTTCTTCAACTAGCTTGATACCTTCAAGGTCAAAAGAACCACCTACCCTTGAGTTGAAAGCCATTGAAGAATTTTCAGAAAAGGGTGAAGAAGAGCACCGGATGGCGATCACTACTGTGGTGGATTTTATTTTTGAGCCATGGTCCAACATAAACAAAGAAAATCAAGTTGATCAAATATACATATTGCATTCTAGTGCTGAAGCCAAAGGAATTAAGGAAGGCCAATGAGACCCCGATGGAAGCTCTCCTGTTTCAAGTCATGTTTCCAGTCATGTTTCAAGCTTAACTTGGTCTCGGACATTATACTTCAAGCAATGGGACCCCGGTGGGAGTTTCTCTATAACTCCCGCCTCAAGCTCATGCCTGGAAAGCTCAGATCTAGGTGGCTTGGTCCATTTGTTGTTACTAAGATTTTTCCTTATGGTGTATGGCAGATTACAAGTGAGACTACTACAAAAGCTTTCACAAATCAATGGACATCGCCTCAAACCTTTTTATGAGGGAGCTCAAGAGGATATTTTGGAGGAAATCCACTTGCAAGAAGTCGTCCCCCACTTGATAAGTAAGATGCCGCCTCAATGGACAAAAAAAAAAACACACAAAAAAGAAAAAAAAAAAAGTTTTGATTGAGGTAAAAAAAAAAATTTATGATGACCCATATTTGTTCAATTATTGTCCTGATTAAATCTTTTGGAGATTTGTACCCGACAATGAGGTAAGTAGTGTCATTGACTTTTGTCACTCGGACGCATGTGGAGATCATTTTTCTTCTTCAACGACAACAACTGCGAAAATCTTGCAGTATGGATTTTATTGGCCTACTTTATACAAGGTCTGTTACACTTTTTGCAAAAGCTGCGGAAATTGGTCAACAAAAGTTCTGCTTTGAGATTATCATTTGCACCTACTCCTTAGAAAATTGAGGTCTAGTTAGCGCGGTTCTTTGGTTGTCAAACACGTGGGGCCGTAGATATTGAGGATCTTAAGAATGGTAATGCGCTTAAAGTTAATGGCCAAAGACTCAACCATTCTTGGAAAACCAAGTTCTTCAGTTCTTTGTGTTCCCGGTTAAATGGCGGATAACGGTACTCCGTGACTCTCGAGTCGGTTTGTCTTTCAGTTTCCCATAATAACTGATTTCTTCTCTTTCAAAATGGATGTCATTCTTTCAAATCTAAAAAAGTATTTCCCTTCTGTTCATAAAAATGTTCTAACTAAAATTTACAAAGTTAGGTGTGAGAGATTGAGACTTTTAATGTACAAGGGCATCCCAGAAGATATACGCTGGATAATCGAAGCAAAGGTTCGTTTAGCTGGTGAATCTTCCGATTCATTTGTCCGATACATGCCTGGTCTCGGTAAAAGTTCATTTTCGAAAAAGAGAAGAGCAAAAAGAATGCACGTTTGTTACAGGTGTGCACGATGGAATTGCAACACGCAATGTCGTTCTTTGGGAATGGTTTCTGTAAACAAAGAAGATAAAATATTCTTCATCAAGAATGGACTGAGTAAGGAGTCATTAGATAATATCTTATTGACTCTTGAGACGCATTCTTGTGGAATTGTGCAAATGAAGTGAACTTCTTCGTTTGTGGAATCTCTTCAAGGACGAACAAGAGCGTTATAGTCTTCTAATCTGACTCAAAAAGACCATGTTTGCCAATTTATAAGAAAATTGGATGGGAAGGCTATCCCCGACTCATAGAAGGCGTTTAAGCGTTTCGACGTAAAACCGAGGAAGATGTGAGCCACAAGCACAACAATCTGTATATATTATCTTATGCATTTATTATTTAAAAAAAAACAAAAACAAAAACAAAAACAAAAACAAAATATTAAAAAAAAAATTCAAAAGTTTTTGACAACAGCCAACCTACTCATATAGGAGCTATTATTACTTTTTCTATTCTCTTCCCTATTTAAACACTCCATTTTCTTCACTTTCCTGCAACTCTTAATCATTCAAAAAGAGTGTGAGTGTAGAAATGGAGGGAGCTTCTTCTTCTTCTGTCCGTAGACTTGTCAGTATCTGTGTATTTTGTGGGACAAATTATGGGAAGAGTTTAGAGTTTGTCAACGCAGCAAGCACTCTTGGTAGAACACTTACTGCGAGGAACATCCGTGTAGTATATGGGGGAGGTTGCCTTGGGTTAATGGGAGCTGTATCACTGTCTGCATTTCTAAGAGGTGGTCAAGTTTTAGGTGTCATTCCTGAACCTTTAACTCGAAGGAACTTCGTTGGAAAGACAATTGGACAGGAAATTCAAGTATCATCTATGCATGAACGAATGAAGGCAATGCTTGACAACTCTGATGCCTTCATAGCCTTACCTGGTGGTTTTGGTACTTTGGAAGAAGTCTTTCAAGTTGTTTCTTGGGCCCAACTGAACATCCACCATAAACCCATAGGTTTGTTGAATGTTAATAATTTCTTTGATAATTTGTTATCTTTTGTTGACCATCTTTGTGGAACAAAATTTGTCACACCTTCTGCAAGATAACTCCTTATCTCGGCTTCCACTGTTGATGAGCTAATTGATAAATTAGAAGCCTTTGTTTATGAACTGATCCAAGAATGTGACCGATAGATTGGTCGAGACAAAGAACAAAAGAGACAACAACAAGGGAGGCAGCAAGAAATAACAGTGTGACCTGACACTTCATCTATGACTTTCCTTTATCTTTAGTTTTATTCATCGTACTTTGTTTTTGTTTATATTTGTGTAAGGTTTCTCTTTTCCGTAATTGCAGTAACAGGTACTATCCTCTATCTTTTTCCTTTCTATTTTTTTTTTTAACATTGAGGACAATGTTATGATCTGGTTGGGGGGAAGGATAGTTGTGTGACCAAAAAGACCAAAAAAAAAAAAATTTAGTAAGTGTGTTTATGTTTGTCGTGTGTAGAGTTGTGAAAAAAAATGTGTGTATGTATTAATATGTTTATTGTGTTTATATGTTTGTCAGTAATTTTCTAACCAGTTAAGGATGGCAGAGTAAGGAGTAATTCTACTGTTGAGATGCATCTTAATTGGTGGCAGAGGTCTGATGTGGCACTAACAGTGTGCTTCTTTTCCTGCTTGGCGTTGATTCACTTCTTATCAGGTTGTGTTGCTCTTTTCTATCTCTCTCTTTCACATTAAGGACAATGTTATATTAAGTGTGGGGAAGAGATTTTAGCATTTTTTGTTTTGTTTTGTTGTTAAAAAAAAAAAAAAAAACAAAAAAACAAAAAAAAAAAAAACAAAAAAAAAGGGGTTCATTGCATGATTGAATAACTTTTCTTCCTTCTTGAATTGATATGCTTGGTTATGGATGATTGAATTGATGAATTGAGTTTGATAGATGCATACCTTGTGAGATTTTGAGCCTAATGGATGGATTCAACATTTATGCCATTCTCTTCTTTCTTGTGTGATTTTCACTCATGTTAATGATCACTCTAGAACTTGCTTTGACTCTTTTTGAGGCTACGTTTCACTTGCATGCATGAACATGATTAAGGCCCTCTTTCTTAATCAGCTAGTTTAACCAAACAGCCAACCTTGCATATTTCCCCTTGCTTAACCCCTTTGAGCTTATTTGACCATTCCTTGTTTCTAGCTCATTATGTGCCTTAAATGAAAAATCGTGTTCTTACTTTACCTTAGGGAATAAAAGAACATTAGCTTGGTTAATGGATGAGTTTTTGAACAAGTGTGGGGGTGTGTGTATAAAATGGTTGTTGAAAAAGAAAAGAGTTCCTAAAAAAAAAAAGAGAAAAAAATATATGTATATAGTTATGTTCATATATATATAAAAAAAAGGATTGAGAAATGAATATGTAAAGGGTTATACATTAGAGTTGGGATGAACTTTTATGCTTGTTATTTGAACTCAGCTCTCATTTGCTTTTATTCTCTTTGGTATTTATCCTCTCATATCCATTTTACCCTCTTCTGTTACCTTGACCTCACTACAACCTTGAATAAAGTCCTCATGATTTGTGTATGCATGTGTTTTGAGTAGTGGAGAAGTAGAAGATAAGCAAGCTTATGGTAGTGCAATTTTCATGGTTGAATTGAGTGAAATACCTACCTTTTAAATACTTGAGAGATTGAGAGTGAATTCTATGAGGATCTATCATTCTTTACTCATGCTTTTCAATTGAAGTATCCTTGCTTGTTGATTTGAGATGTGAAGATGTGTTACCTCATGAATGTTTTGATTACTTGAATTATTAATTGCTCTTCATTCTAAATGTTCTGTTTTGCCCGAGGACGTGCAAAAGAGTAAGTGTGGGGGTATTTGATAATTATGATTTTTAACATATTAATTATCCACACAATTACCTTATTAATGATGTCCAGATTGTAATTAAGTGATCTTAGCACTCATTTAGATCATTGGGTTGAATTGGGCTTTAAAGCAAAATTTTCAGATTTTAATGCATATTGACAGTGGTTCAGTATTTTAAGCATAACTTGAGTTGTAGATATCTGATTTTGATGTTCTTTATATTCTAGGAAAGATGAGAAAAAGATCTACAAGTTTTGTGAAATGTCAAATTGTAAGATTCGGATGTTTACATAGTCAAATACAGCCTTGAAGTTGGACCAGTGGTACTGTTACAAATTCTGGACACACCTTCACTATTTTGGGCATATCTCACTCATTTCAAGCCCAAATTAAGCATATGAGTACTTCTTGGAAAGCTTACTTCAAAGGCTATCTGATGGACTTGAGTTTAATTTGAGATTATGACAGAAATTGAAAAGATAGCAACGTGGAAAAAGTGGAGGAATCATTCGAAGGTGGGAGACACACTTTCATAATGAAAAATAATTCAATGGAAGGTGGGAGACATGCTTTGATTATGGATGAATAATTAACAAGAGTGGATGAACTACTTTTGACTCTTTGTGAATGATTAAGAGGAGAGCAATCAGATTTGTAAAGATATAGGGGAGAGCTTCTACGCATTTGTGAATGGAGTAGTTGGTTCTTATAGTTTTAGTGTTTTCATTTTGGAGAATTCTCTTCTTCTCTTCCTCTCCTCCTCTCTTTTGTTATTTTCATTTTTGTATGGTTCTTGAAGGTTCTCTAATGGTGATGGCTATGGAGAGCTAAACTTCTTTAATCAATCCAAGAGATTGACAAGCTTGATGATTAATCTTGAGATCTTGTTTTAATTGCTATACATTCATCTATTAATCAAGTTTCTCTTTCTCTTCTTCTCTTGTTTAAATTCTGATTTAATGCTTAATTTGATTGGGATTTGCATATGTTAATTGCGTAATTATCATGTGCCAAGAGATGAATTCAGAGGTTAAATAATGCATCAAAGGTGTTTGATGAATGTTTAGCTTGGTTGGATCTTGGTTTTTAAGTTAATTTGGATTTTGGATGGATGCTTAATTTGTCTAACCTTAATTAATTAAATTCTAGAAGCATTTCTAGTAGAAGATCCATGGATCATTGAGAGGCGTCTTGATGTGATCTAAGATCAAGGATTTGGTTGATAGTTGAACGGATCTATAAAAATCAAGGATGGATTAAAATCAAAATTAGTTAATTCTCTTGGATTGGTTGTTCCTCCTAATCTTGTTTACTTTTTTTTTGCTCTTTGTTGTTTAATTTTCCAAAACTTTTCCCCCCTGTTTATTAACCTCTTAATCTGACTTCATAATTAGAATGATCTACGGGCTCGACCCGGTGTTACCTTATGCTACAAGTAGTTTTGGTAAATCGGTTATAAATTGATTTAAATTTGATAATCTCGACAGTTGTCATCTACTTACACATCACATACTTGTCTACTACTAAGCCTAACCCCTTAGGGTTGATATAGGTTAGTTATTAGATGATGTCAACTGTGCAGTTAGTTAGTATCTTTGGCTTATTAAAGGTTTAGCGCTTATCAATGATACGTAGCTTGAAAGTTCATTTTTTCTCATATCGGTGTTAACTAGATTAGGAGAAATTATTGGTTAAGCATTGTCTACCATATTATGTTTTAAGCACTCCATTCAAAAATTGACATATATACATGTATATACAACCTCACACCTTTTTATATTAAATGGAGTGCTAGTGGCAGAGCCACGTTTACGGGTGGGCAAGAAACCATGTAGATGATCTAATTTTTATACGTGCAACTTGATATTTGATCTTTGCACTGTAAAATAAATTGTTATAGTGGGGGGTGTTCCCCTAATTTTTATTTATTTTTAAGTAACTAATATGGTTGAAAAAAAATCATAAAGACTTTATAACATTTTTAAAAATAATATTATCCTCACCTTACTCTTTAAACCTAATCGATTAGTATGATTTTTTCATTCTTCTACTAACACAAATAAGTAAGATCGCAAGAGTGAAGACTCCTCTTCCCACCCCCCTCCTCCTTGACAATAATTCAACATTCTTTTTTCTTTGACCATAAGTATTCATTACTTTTTTCATTCTCATTCTATGATTTTTTAGGTGTAGAGTTTCTATTTTTATTTTAAGGCGGTGGTGGAGCTTTTAATTTATTGAGTAATTGTTGTCCATTTTATTTGTCTCTATTGTTTTTCTTTACTTTAGGGTAATGAATTTATTTATTTTAATTCTTTAATTTTTCCTTCATGATCTCTTTCATAGAGTTGATATTTAGAATCTCAACTTTTGTAATGCAATTTTGTTGAAAATTTTAAGTATTATAATTATAATTATTTAAATAAATTTATGTAGCAATATGATGCTATTTTTTTAATAAAGTATGTTGGAGTGGATACATTCCTTAAAACAAAAATAATTTCTTATTATAATGTTGTTAGTAGATTTATATTAAATTTTATATTTACTAATACTGCCCTTATACTCCGAAGCCTAACTCCGCCATTGTGAAGTGTCTATAGTAGGTACCGTTTACCAAAGAATCTCTCACTAGACATGATCACATAACAGATCATGATTGGTCTTCACTCTTCAAGATTAGGCTATAAATTAGATTAGACTTTAGAGTATTAGAAAGGAGAAATAAGATGGCAACTCGAATTTGACATACTAGGTTCTGTTATAACAGTAACGGTGGTAGCAAGAAGCAACTAGCAAGTAGAAAACAGGAATTGATTTCAAGTCATTTTCCATTCTGTTGTATACCAGCAACCCAAGTGTTTAAGGTATTCATGTACACAGAAGGTAAATGCAGGCAGAGCTAAACCAAAATGGTTAAGGACAGCAAACGACCCAAAAAAAAAACTTAATATTGAGGATGCCATTCAGTCATAACAATAACTACAAAATTTTAAAATAGAAATATATGTATATCGATTACATCAGTGGTTTATGCATTATAACATATGAAGTATATTTAGCAAGAGAAATTTTTATTATAAGAGGGTGAAATGAGTGAATATTAACTACACAATTATACATAGATGATTAAGATTAAAAGTTACTTAAAAGTCATGTGACCACTTCAAAATTCACATATATTTATGTTCTAAACTTGATATTTATGTAATATTTAAAGGTTAAGATTCACTCATTTCATTAGATATGTTTCATATATATATATATATATGAGGTCAAGATTAAAAGTTACTTAAAAGTCATGTGACTAATTCAAAAAATTATATATATTTATGTTCTAATATTGATAATTTATGTAATATATAGAGATTAAAAATCACTTTTATCGCTATATATATATATATATAAGGATTGCTAATCTCCAAACTTTTATGTGGAGGTTAGCAATCTCCACATTTTGTTTTAGACAAAAAAACTCCATGTTTTTTTTAAAAACCATTTAAACTGGTTGGTATTTTAGTAGTTTAAACTTTTACACTAAAATTTGACCATTAATTTTGCTCTAATTTAATGAGAGGAGTTTTTATTGTGAGAAGATAAGAGAAGTAAATCTTGATCATACTACTATACATGGATGGTTAATATTAAAAGTTACTTAATAGTCATGTAACCACTTAATAAAGTCACATACATTTTATATTCTAATTTTGATCATTCATATAAGATTTAACGGTCAAGATTCACTTTACTACTAAAAATTTATTAATCAACGATGAAAAAATTTCGTCGTTGATTCATTAAATTTTATCGCTATAATGATTAGCCATGGAATCTGTCACAAAAAAATTTTCGTCGCGTAATCCTTGGTGGCTAATTTCTTAGCGACAAAAATATAATTTCATCTCTAAATAGCGACGGATGTTTCCATTACTAATTAATAAAATTCTATCGCTAACATCCATAACCAAAGTTGCTTAATTATTATAAAACTATTATTTTAGTTACTATTTTAGCGACGAAAAATATTTCATCGCTAAAAAGGCAATATGAATCTATGCTTGTTAACGATGAAAATATTTTCGTCATTGATGACCTAAATATATTACATTATTTTTTTAATTTTTAAACAGTCCAATTATATGACTTGAACCTGTATACAATACAATATTACAACAATTCAATCTAAAATACAGTAACAAATTTTTAAAATTTAAAAATATTATTATCATATCATATCATACCACAAAGCATTTTAAAAGATCAAAATAAAAATATAATTCAAATAATCAAAATAAAAATAAATTAAGTTATACAAGTTCCTTATCAAAATAAATATGAAGTCAATGTATCAAACATCAGGAGAAAAAATATCATAGTCATCATCATTCATGTTATCCCCATCCCCATCACCAACCCCATCACCAAGTGGATCATCCTCGTGACCGCTGCCTGTAGCTTATGAGTCACTAGTTGATGCGTTCAAGTGCTGTAGGATTGTGTTGATTAAGTTTCCCTATTCCACTACCTGCGTACTGAGACTTGCAACCAAACTTCTTATTGTGAATGCTTATGTCTCTAAGGCATGTCGAAAGGTTTTTGATGATAACAAAAGCAAAAGAGAAGATCAAGCACAAAAGGAAAAATCAAGATCAAAGAAAGAAGACAGAAGGTTTAATTAGTTATTTAGACTTAGGAAATTAATGTTAAATGCTCTCAAGATTTCTCAAATGGTTTTTCAATATGAGATTTCAAAGTTAAACATGGCTTTCAATAAAACTTGAGTTTCAACTTTAAATCTAACACTCTTAAAAGGATTTATGTTTAAACAAGTATCTTGAGGTGTTGGAAATGACTTACAAGAGTTATTGGACTTGAAAAATGTGTTCAAAGGCTAATGTAATCGATTACACAATGTTTGTAATCGATTACACATCAAACATATGTAATCGATTACATGAACAATGTAATCGATTACAAGAAAGTCGAGGGCCATGTAATCGATTACACAATATATGTAATCGATTACACAAAGCCCGAGAAAGGCAAAGAACACGTTCGACAAGAAATGTAATCGATTACATTGATGTTGTAATCGATTACAAACAAAGTCGAAGCCATGTAATCGATTACACAATGTATGTAATCGATTACACAAAACCCCGAAACTCAAAGAACACGTTCGACGAGCCATGTAATCGATTATATGGATATTGTAATTGATTACACAGCAAGTCAGAAGTCATGTAATCGATTACATGATCATTGTAATCGATTACAAGCAAAGTCAGAAGCCATGTAATCGATTACCTCAATAATGTAATCGATTACATAGAGCCCAGAAAGTTCAGAAAACGTTGGAACAAAAATGCAATCGATTACCTGAGATATGTAATCGATTACACGCATCCTGACAACGTCCAACGGCTATATTAAATGCATTAAATGCATGCCCAACTACCTCCAACGGCTCTATTAATTGAGAAACTTATAAATACCCAAGTTGGGTCTTTGTTTACTGGTTGACCTTGAACCAAAAACTGATCATTATACTTCAAAACGTGAATCAATCCTTAAAATCATTTCTTGCTTCCGTTTTCGACTAAAAACGTGAAAAATCCTTGAGAGCATATTAGCGATTAGTGAGGGTGAGGTATCCCTCAAGTATTGTAAGGGTGAGGTATCCCTTGGAAAATAGAGGCTCAAGCTTTTGGGTGAGGTATCCCATACTTGTTGAGTGCTCAAGGTTGTAGTGGTTTTTCAAGCACCCATTGAAGCTTGAAGATATAGTGGAAAATCTCAAGGTGTTGCTTGGGACTTTGACGTAGATCACAAGTGGAGTAGTGATTGAACCAAGATAAACGACTGTGTTTGTTTCTCTAAACTCTCCTCTGTTTATCTTTGTGCACTGTTTCATTGTTTTATTTGGATATTGTCTCCTTGACTATTACGCTCATTAGTAAAAGTGCTTAACTCATCTATTCAATTATCTCTGATCATTCAATAGCTTCAACGAAAATTGATTGTCAAACGATTTGCGAAAGATTTGTGAACTTATTTTTAACTACTCAATTCACCCCCCCTCTTGAGTATTGAGGCCACTTGGTAACAAGTGGTATCAGAGCTAGACTCTTGTATAAAGAGCTTAGCAGCTTTAAGAGAAGTGATGGCTTCAAATGGTTTTTCAAATGAAGGTTCTTCTATAAATAGACCTCCTTATTTCAATGGGGATGGCTATGCCTATTGGAAAGAAAGGATGAAAATTTTTATTGAAGCTATTGACTTAGATGTGTGGGACGCATGATTGAAAATGGTGCTTTTGTCCCTACACAAACTAAGGATGGTGTGACAATTAATACACCCGAAGTGATTGGACCGATGATGATAAAAAGAAGGTTCAATATAATTTGAGAGCCAAGAACATCATCACCACATCTTTGGGGTATGATGAATTCTTTAGGGTGTCAAATTGTAAGACCGCAAAAAGAAATGTGGGATACCCTACAAGTAACTCATGAAGGTACTAGTGAGGTAAAAAGATCTCGAATAAACTCTTACTCATGAATATGAATTGTTTAGAATGAATCAAGGTGAGAGTATTCAAGATATGCAAAAGAGATTTACTCATATTGTTAATCATCTCATCTCATTGGGAAAGACATTTCCTAATGAGGATCTTATTAACAAAGTCTTGAGATGTTTAAGCAGGAATTGACAACCCAAGGTAACGGCGATTGCGGAATCAAGAGATTTATCAACCATGTCTCTAGCCACCCTATTCGGAAAACTTCAAGAGCATGAGCTGGAACTAAGTAGGCTCAATCAAAATGAAGAACATGACAAAAAGAAGAAGGGAATTGCACTCAAGGCCACCTCTCTCATACTTGAAGATGATGATGAAGATGGTGAAGAGGATGCTGAAAATATTGAGCTAAGTGAGGAGAATCTTAGTCTCCTTGTGAGAAAATTCGGAAGATTCTTGAAGAAAAAGGGATTTCAAAGAAGACCACCGTTTCCTCAAAAGAAAGCATATCACAAAGGAGAAGGATCCTCCACTCCTCCAAAATGCTATGAATGCGGAAAACCGGGGCACATGAAAATGGAGTGTCCTATATATCTCAAGAAGACGGAGAAGTTTGAGAAAAGACCCTCCAAGGAAAAGAAAGGAAGAAAAGCATATATAGCTTGGGAGGACAATGACTTAAGCTCTTCCGATGATTCAGAAAATGAGGAAGCCCATATTTGCCTCATGGCTCAAGGAGAAGAAAGTGGAGAAAGCGACACCGAGGTAACCTCTTCTAACCTAGAACCTCCACCTTCTTA
Organism: Ormosia semicastrata; assembly: GCA_029884595.1. Taxonomy (NCBI): domain Eukaryota; kingdom Viridiplantae; phylum Streptophyta; class Magnoliopsida; order Fabales; family Fabaceae; genus Ormosia; species Ormosia semicastrata. Next base: position 4,462,209 of record JAQQTO010000046.1, on the reverse strand, counting down.
TGATGAATTGCAAGATGCCTTTCAAGAATTGCATGATGAATCTTTGAGGCTCACAAAAATGATTTTGTCTTCCAATAAAACAATCTCCCTATTGACAAAGAAAGTTTCTACTTTAACCAAGGAGATAAATGAACTTAAAATTGAAAATGAGACTTTAGGACTCATAGATGCTAATTCATCATGCATGATTTGCTCCTCACATGAAAATGCATCCATATCATTACCTTGTTTATCATGCAAAGCTTTTGAAAAAGAAATTGAAGACTTGAACAACACTCTTGCAAAATTCACTTTTGGAAGAGACAACTTGAATGTGTTGTTAGGGAGACAAAAATGTGTTTTTCAAAAAGCCTATTTAGGATTTAATCCAAACAACCATCAAAAATCTTATAAGAACTTCTTTGTTTCCTCAAAAACTTCAAGTAGCCCCTTTGTTAAATGTTTTCACTTTGTGGTAGGAAAGGGCATAGTGCATCCACTTGCAATGTTAGAAAGAACATAAACACCAAGGTTGGAATCAAAGGGTTTGGGTCCCTAAAGGCACCATACCTAATTCTAACACACAAGGACCCAAAACAATTTGGGTACCAAAAGTTAAATCTTGAATGTGTTTGTAGGTGTGCTTGAAGACCAAGAGCTCAAGTTGGTATCTTGATAGTGGTTGCTCCAAGCACATGACCGGTGTGATGGCTCCAAGTTCTCCTCCCTTACACACAAGAAACATGGTCATGTCACATATGGTGACAACAACAAAGGGAAGATTCTTGGAATTGGCAAAGTTGGTAAGATCCCTTCATCATCTATTGATAATGTCTTACTTGTTGAAGGACTTAAACATAATTTACTTAGTATTAGTCAATTGTGTGATAAAGGAAATAGAGTTATATTTGATTCCTCTTGTTGTATAATTGAGGGAAAGGATGATAAGCAAGTTAAGTTTGTTGGTCATAGGGTCAATAACATATATATGATTAGTCTTGATGACATTTCCTCAAATGATGCTAAATGCTTTATGAGTAGAGAAAATGATTCATGGTTATGGCATAGAAGAATTGCTCACATTCACATGGATCACTTAAACAAATTGGTTTCTAAAGAACTAGTAATTGGTCTTCCAAAGCTCAAATTTGAAAAAGACAAACTCTGTGATGCATGTCAAAAGGGAAAACAAGTAAATGTCTCTTTCAAAGCTAAAAACATAGTTTCAACTTCTAGACCTTTACAACTTTTGCACATGGATCTTTTTGGACCCTCTAGAACTATGAGCTTTGGTGGGAATTACTATGCATTAGTGATTGTGGATGATTTTTCTAGATTTACACGGACATTATTCTTGGCTCACAAAAATAATGCTTTTCAATCATTTAGAAAACTTGCCAAAGTTATCCAAAACGAAAAAGGTTTTTGTATTGCATCCATAAGAAGTGATCATGGTGGTGAATTTGAAAATCATGAATTTGAAACTTTTTGTGATGAACATGGCATTGAGCATAATTTTTCTGCCCCTAGAACACCACAACAAAATGGTGTTGTAGAAAGGAAAAATCGATCTTTAGAAGAAATGGCAAGAACTATGCTCAATGAGGCCAATCTTCCTAAGTACTTTTGGGCGGATGCGGTTAACACCGCTTGTTATGTTATGAATAGAGCCCTAATAAGGCCAATTTTAAAGAAAATCCCATATGAATTGTACAAAGGAAGGAAACCTAATGTGTCACATTTTCATGTTGGATGTAAATGCTTTGTTTTGAATAATGGAAAGGATAACTTGGGGAAGTTTGATGCAAAATCTGATGAGGGAATATTCATTGGTTATTCTATCCATAGCAAGGCCTTTAGAGTCTATAATAAACGAACTATGACCATAGAAGAATCCATACATGTTGCATTTGATGAAACTAACCCAAATGAGCCAAGAAAGGAACTTGTTGATGATGTTGCAGAAATCTTGGCAAAGACGCACTTGGAAAATCAAGAGATAGAGTCCAAGAAGAAAGAAGAGAGACTCCTTGATCACTCATGGCAAGAAGATTCTAAAATCTCGGATCTACCCAAGGAATGGAGGACTTCAAGGTATCATCCTCTTGACAAGGTGATAGGTGATGTATCAAAAGGGTAATCACTCGAAACTCACTTAGAGATGCATGTAATCATCTAGCCTTTGTCTCTCAAGTTGAACCTAAAGACATAAATGAGGCCATTAATGATGAGCATTGGATCTTGGCCTGCAAGAAGAACTAAACCAATTTGAGAGGAATCAAGTTTGGGAATTAGTTCCAAGGCCCAATGATCATCCTATAATTGGCACCAAATGGGTCTTTAGGAACAAACTTGATGAAACGGGTTTAATAATAAGAAATAAATCTAGGCTCGTAGCTAAGGGATATAATCAAGAAGAAGGCATAGATTACGAAGAAACTTATGCTCCCGTAGCTAGATTAGAGGCCATTAGAATGCTACTTGCATATGCTTGCATCATGGATTTCAAACTCTATCAAATGGATGTCAAAAGTGCTTTTTTAAATGGTTTTATACAAGAAGAGGTGTATGTAGAACAACCTCCTGGTTTTGAGGACTTTGAAATGCCCAACCATGTGTTTAAATTGAAAAAGGCTTTGTATGGCTTGAAACAAGCTCCTAGAGCTTGGTATGAAAGGTTGAGCAAATTTCTTTTAGAAAAAGGCTTTTCTAGAGGTAAAGTTGACACCACTCTTTTCATAAAACACAAAATGCATGACATTCTTCTAGTTCAAATCTATGTTGATGACATTATATTTGGAGCTACTAACAACTCTCTTTGTAAAGAATTTTCAAATATTATGCAAAGTGAGTTTGAGATGTCCATGATGGGTGAGCTCAACTTCTTCCTTGGTCTTCAAATCAAGCAAACAAGAGAAGGAACATTTATAAGCCAATCCAAGTATTGCAAGGAGCTGCTCAAAAAGTTTGGAATAGACAATGCCAAGCATATGGCTACTCCTATGGGCACCTCTTGCTATTTGGACAAGGATGAAGGAGTAAATCGGTAGAAATTACAAAATATAGAGGTATGATTGGCTCGCTCACTTTATCTCACTTTGCAAGTAGGCCGATATAATGTTTAGTGTATGCATGTGTGCTAGATATCAAGCTAATCCTAAGGAATCACACCTAAGTGTTTGTTAAGAGAATAATGAAATATCTAATAGGCACATCACAAATGGGTTTATGGTACCCTAAGGGTGCTCATGTAGTCTTATTGGGTACTCCGATTCTGATTTTGTTGGATGCAAAATGGATCGAAAGAGCACTAGTGGGACATGTCACTTGCTAGAAACTCACTAGTTTCTTTCTTGTAGAAGAAAACAAAATAGTGTGGCATTGTCCACACCGTGAAATTTTATATTCTGGGAGTTGCTGTGCTCAAGTCCTTTGGATGAAACAGTAACTCTTGGACTATGGTCTTGAGCTTGATCACATTCCCATAAAATGTGATAATACTAGTTCAATTAACTTGTCAAAAAATCCCATTTTGCATTCTAGAACTAAGCATATTGAAATAAGACATCATTTCATTAGAGATCATGTTCAAAGAGGTGATTGCATACTTGAATTTGTTGAAACAACTAAGCAATTAGTGATATTTTCACCAAACCCCTTGCAAAAGAAGCATTTTTCTACATTAGAAACGAATCTGGGTATATTGGACCATTCATGCATAAATTAAATATTTGTCGCATAATCCTAAAACAAAAGCTTAAGCTTGCGATTTTCTCAGCATAATTATGCCACATTCTTTGCACAATCTCTGAATTTTCATTATATATATTTGAATCCCATACTAACTTGAGCGTCGGAGGTTTCCCCTAAATTATTTTGCAGGTGCTCCCTCATGTCCAACTTTGACAAGAAATTCAACAACCTCAAATTTCACCAAAAAGGGTGAAATTCTTGGTAAAAAATGATAATTTTGATCAATTATATGAGTTGAATCATAATGTGTTTAGTCTATATGCTTGGATGATGATTTGAATTGATTTAAGTTGCTTTAAAACTGTTTTTGGATGGATTAAAATTGATTATATGCTTTGTTTGGAACGCAAAAATCTGAGTTAAAGAGTCTAATCGATTACAATGCCTTTGTAATCGATTACACAGTTGTCATCACGCATGTAATCGATTACACACATTTTGTAATCGATTACAACCAACTCGAGAACTCAGTAATCGATTACATCATCTATGTAATCGATTACAAGGTTCCTGAAAGCATGTAATCGATTACACTAGAAATGTAATCGATTACATACCTACCAGAAACGCATGTAATCGATTACACCAAAAATGTAATCGATTACATACCCACTGAATGCATGTAATCAATTACACACTCAATGTAATCGATTACACAGGGTTTTTAAAAGGCTCGACGCGCGTAGTGGTCATTTCGTTTGGCCCTGTTCATCTTCCTCGTTCTCTCCTTCGCTCCCACGCACCTCGGATCTCAAAACCTCTCATTTCTCACTCAAATCTCCATCAAAACCCATCATTTCGCCTCTCTCAATCTCGAAATCCCTCTCCACATAACCCACCGATCAAATCCCCTCAAATCCCTCATCCAAATCTCCCCATCTTCTCTCACGAACACCCTCTCCACTTTTCCTCGACCTAATTTCGTCCTCTCTCTCTCTCTCACTCATCCCCAACCATTTACCACTCAACCCTTGCTTCTCTTTCTCATCAATGGTGAATCCTCTCATCGCTCGAAGCGCCCAAGAACAGTGGGCTGCCGTTGGAGGTTCCTCCGGTGGCTCTTCACGCAATATTTCGGCCCGGACCTCACAAGGCACTTCTCCACCGTGAAGAAAGCCGAGTTGTTCCGAAGAACTTCCAAATTCTTCAAAATCATCTCTCCTGTGTATCTACCCATCACCTTCTGCGAGAGTGAACCCTTAGAGAGCTTTAGGACAATAGAAAACTTAGGCTTGCTTGGGATTCCTAAGTATAGAGAAGGCCATCTACCCTAACCTTGTCCGAGTGTTTTATGCTAACCTCGAAGGTTGAAGATAATTGCATCATCTCTCGAAGTGAAAAAGCAACAAATCAAAGTTAACCATGGCAGAGGGTATAGGCTCACCAAGCTCACTCCCGATGGAGCTCGGTTACGTGGGAATGCCAAAGTCCGGGGCATGAGTTTGAGCACAAGGCTGCTTTCTTCTCTCCTTGATTAGGACCGCTACCTCCCCAAGTGATCCTAGACGCGAAATAATGGCCACCGGCCTCACTATGGAAAACAGGGTCCTCCACTACCTCTTGGTTCGTGGATTGATTCCCAGAGGAGGGAATTACTCCCAAGTCCTCAAGGATGATGTAGTGGCATTATGGGCAATGACCACGGGGCACTCAATAAACCGGGGATACTATATTCTAGAGCATATGCTTTGGACATCAAGAAAAAGAAGAACTCGCTCTCCCCTTCGCCATGTTAGTCACCACAATCCTTGAGTATCTTGTCGCATTTCGGCGATGAAGAGTCCAAGGACACCAAAAGGGACCCCAATCAATTGGGGGCCGCATACTCAAGAAGAAGCTTCACTCTACAAGATGGAAGATAGGTGGCATTACATTACTCATGGCACATTTGGCCATATCCATCACGATCTAGATAGTGATGATGAGGAGGCTCGATGACTTTTCTCCTCTCTCCTCTCTCCAGCCTCTCTCTTGATCTTCTCGCTCCAAGAGATGCGCAACCCGAGCGCCAACGTAAACACACGCATGGGATCATATAGAGCAAAAGATCGACCATCTTGAGCCGAGGATGGACTACTCGGACCAGGAGCTTGCCTCCATTCGATCCCTCTTACGTGGACCTCTTGTTCTTGAGTCCTGCTGCCGCACACCCCACATCCTCTCGCCCCCTCCGGATCCCATATCCTTCGCTGGTCCATCTGGAGTTCCTGCTGATGATGAGGAGCTTCTGGACTCTAACGACGACCTTATGCCCAACGATGATGACATTGATCTAGGAGACTCTGCTGCGGATCCAGAGGGTGATGTCTTTTGTGACAGCGAGGACACTGATAGTGATCATGGCCTATAGCCCTGATATATTTTCTTGTATTGATGACTATCTTGTACTTATTCTGTTTTAAATTTGATTATATAAAATTGGTATACCTTTATAGTTATCTTTTGATTATTACCTACTGGTTGTGACATGTTTATTTGTACATGCTAAATATTAATATATAAAATTGTTCTCACTTTGAATGGTTGGCTGTTGGAATATTGATTGGACTGATCTTTATGGCTTTTCATTACGTACGCAAACAAATTGGGAATCATGAAATATAGTCATCTTTGTCCATTTTTTTTTCTTAAATGCTTATGTCTTTTTGATAATGCCAACGGGAGAGAAAAATGAGGAAAAATGAAATGAAATTAAAGGTTGCATGAGTACGGGGGAGTTATTGACCTCTTAAGTTCTCTTAAGTTATTAAGCTTTTCATATGCAAAATCTAACCCAATATCATGCAGCATTGTACCTAAATAACTATTATATACAATTGCAAAAATTCTTTCTTTTTCCTATGATCAGTTTGTCATCATCAAAAAGGGGGAGAATGTGAATGCTTATGTCTCTAAGGCATGTCGAAAGGTTTTTGATGATAACAAAAGCAAAAGAGAAGATCAAGCACAAAAGGAAAAATCAAGATCAAAGAAAGAAGACAGAAGGTTTAATTAGTTATTTAGACTTAGGAAATTAATGTTAAATGCTCTCAAGATTTCTCAAATGGTTTTTCAATATGAGATTTCAAAGTTAAACATGGCTTTCAATAAAACTTGAGTTTCAACTTTAAATCTAACACTCTTAAAAGGATTTATGTTTAAACAAGTATCTTGAGGTGTTGGAAATGACTTACAAGAGTTATTGGACTTGAAAAATGTGTTCAAAGGCCAATGTAATCGATTACACAATGTTTGTAATCGATTACACATCAAACAGAAAGCATGTAATCGATTACATGAACAATGTAATCGATTACAAGAAAGTCGAGGTATGTAATCGATTACACAATATATGTAATCGATTACACAAAGCCCGAAAGGCAAAGAACATGTTCGACAAGAAATGTAATCGATTACATTGATGTTGTAATCGATTACAAACAAAGTCGAATCTATAATCGATTACACAATGTATGTAATCGATTACACAAAACCCGAAACTCAAAGAACACGTTGACGAGCCATGTAATCGATTACATGGATATTGTAATTGATTACACAAAGAAGTCGAAGTCATGTAATCGATTACATGATCATTGTAATCGACAAAGCAAAGTCAAGCCATGTAATCGATTACCTCAATAATGTAATCGATTACATAGAACCCAAAAGTTCGAAAACGTTGGAACAAAAATGTAATCGATTACACGAGATATGTAATCGATTACACGCATCCTGACAACGCCAACGACTATATTAAATGCATTAAATGCATGCCCAACTACCTCCAACGGCTCTATTAATTGAGAAACTTATAAATACCCAAGTTGGGTCTTTGTTTACTATTGTTGACCTTGAACCAAAACTGATCATTATACTTCAAAACGTGAATCAATCCTTAAAATCATTTCTTGCTCGTTTTCGACTAAAAACGTGAAAAATTCTTGAGAGCATATTAGAGCTTCAATTTGTAAACACTTGCTCTAGAGAGAGCTTCTTCTACTTCAATCTTATACTTTCTCGATTAGTGAGGGTGAGGTATCCTCAAGTATTGTAAGGGTGAGGTATCCCTTGGAAAATAGAGGCTCAAGCTTTTGGGTGAGGTATCCCATCTTGTTGAGTGCTCAAGGTTGTAGTGGTTTTTCAAGCACCCATTGAAGCTTGAAGATATAGTGGAAAATCTCAAGATGTTGCTTGGGACTGGACGTAGATCACAAGTGGAGTAGTGATTGAACCAGGATAAACGACCGTGTTTTGTTTCTCTAAACTCTCCTCTGTTTATCTTTGTGCCTTTGTTTCATTGTTTTATTTGGATATTGTCTCCTTGACTATTACGTTCATTAGTAAAAGTGCTTAACTCATCTATTCAATTATCTCTGATCATTCAATAGCTTCAACGAAAATTGATTGTCAAACGATTTGCGAAAGATTTGTGAACTTATTTTTAACTACTCAATTCACCCCCCCTCTTGAGTATTAAGGCCACTTGGTAACACTTATTGCTTGCATCTTCGACTGTGAACAATCTTCAGCAAATGCAGAAGAAGATGATGCATGAGAAGCAGCATCAGATCCCAAGTCAAAGATGTGTTTCTTGCTGCTAATGCTTCCAATAACATCTAATTAAGTAGATGTTGTTGTCAGAGTTGATGTCAATAGTCTCCTCCCCTGGTGGCCGCTATAAGTCCCTCTCACTGATACGTTTCTGGTACTCATCCTGACAAATGCAATTGTTAATAAATATTTATGCTTGCAAATTGACTTAACCAAATATTAAAATTTAATTGCAGCATTTATACTTACAGTAATATTTTTTGCTTTGGTGGATATCCACTTCCCCTTGCGTGTGTGAAGCCGTGTGAATAGCTCCAAATGTCGTGGATCTCTCTTCAATTGTTGTTTTTAGAAATATGTAAGGAAAAATAATATTATGTAAAGACAAACCTAATTAACTCGAATCATAAATTTGATGAAAGTTACTCACCAATTTCTTCTTATGCGTTATTGCAGGAATTGAGTCTCCAGTATATTTTGACAAACTCATTCGCACACAACCCTAATCTCACATTTTGAGGATCTTCTGCAAATTCTGTATATGTTTCATCAAAACATCTCCAAGCTTCTCCATCATGAGGATAAGACAAGGAACCTGAATCCCTCCAACTCTCATGATGCCATCTCATTAGAGTTGTCGTTTGTATTGAGGAATAAAGCCTTTGCAACCTTGGGACAAGTGGGAAATACCATATTTTTTTCAAAGGAGTTTCTTTAACCTTACCGTTTCTAGTGATTCTTTTATATCGCTCCTAACCACAAAATTTATAACTTTCTAGATTCTTTTCAAGAGGATAGTAAATCATGCATCCATTTGGGCAGCAATCAATCTTAACACGACCTAGCCCTAGTCGTTCTACTGATTTCTTTGCATGATACAAGTTTTTGGGCATTCGATTATCTTTTGGCAATGCATTTCCCATGAAATCCACTTATCGATTAAAGCAATTCCCAGAGTTATTGAAGTCAAACTTGATACTTAGAGCTTCTACTGTAGTTGACAATTCAAAGTAATTTTCACAACCATCATACAATGGAGCTTTTGCAGTTGTCAGCATATCAAAATTTTTTTTGGATCCTGAGTTAGAATCTTCACTCATTTGTTCAACATAACTAAATCTATGTTGCTCAATGTTAGTACCAATTGAAGGTCCAGCGGCATCCATTACCATCTGCTTAAACCTATTGAAGTCTTCCTTCAACCCATTACCTCCATAGTATGAATCGTCAAAAACTACAGCAGGAATAGGAGGCATTGATTCTCCATGGTTTGTCCAGTAGTAGTAGTTACTCATAAACCCCTTACTACATAAATGCACCTTGACATCATCAACTTCTTGGTACTGCCTACATTTATATTTTTTACAAGAACACCTCAACTTCCCTTCTAGCCTATATTGATCTTGGATATAGGCAAATTCAACAAATTCAAAAACTCTTTTATAAATTCATCTGTAATATGCTTATCAGGACCTATCCTTTTATCCATCCACTTGCGATGTTCAAGAATTTCCATTTTAGAAGTATAAAAAATCCTATCAAACAACATCAAGTAACTAAATCAGAAGTACAATCTAGGAAGCACATATGTATATTCATAGAGATATAACTTCAAAAAGAATGCATGGATTAGTAGCCATATGTATATTCATAATCAACTCAAAATGCAAAGAGATTAAGAATAAGCAATTTTATGTACAAGTCAAAGTGATAGCAAAAACCCATGACATGGTAACCACACTGTCTAGAAAGTGAAAACTTAGCCATACTAATAATGTTGTTTAGATTCTTTCTTACTCAGTTACTTTATGATGCTTATAGTTATTTTCTAATTGTTAAATTACCTACTCTATTAATTAACTTCAGTAGCATGTTACCAAAAAGATCATGGCATGCCCCAATTTACTTAGCAATATGACGTTAAAGAATAAATGCATAATTTGTAGTGCCAAAATCACAATTATGTGAAGACAATGACATGGATATATCACAAATAAGTGCTTGGTCCTAACCACTATTTATGAACCTTCTATAAAGTAGAGCATAACTCACTATTTTTCTTGTAAAATATAAAGTTAGACAATGACATGGATATATACCTCTTTGTCAAATATATCTATAAACCACAAGAGGCCTTGTACCCTTAATTTAAATTGTGTGTATTATAGAATTTGAATGACCAATTCCTCACCGTTTTACACTCTAATAAATAGCATAGTATAGAAATTACATTCATTACATTAAGTGCAATTTAATAATGATATTGTCATTGAATATTCTGTAAATTATTAATTTATTGGTGAAATGATATTATTTCTACAACATTTAATTAATCTTTCTTGCAATTAAGCTTTTTATGTTAGTCATTAGATAACGTCTCAATAAATCTCATTGTAACTTTTTTTGAATATCACATTTGAGTTTATCATAAAATCTGTGTAAATATCATCACTTTTAAATGTTGTTAACATAATCTTTCCTAAAATTACTATCCACGTAATTCCCCTTTGTCACTCAAATATCTTTACCATCCTAGCTAATACTTATATAAGTATATATCCTATTTTCGGGCTTCATTGTTATAGGGCAGCTATAATTTGTTGCTTTCCAGCTAGTATTTTATACAATAAATGGAATATTCAAAGTTGATCTACAGAATAGAGGATCAATGAGTGGAAAATGATCACTTGTGTTTTAAAAATTAAAACTTTAAGTGAAAGCTTGTAACAATTACATATGTAGCTAGGTAGTTGGCAGAGAGAAGTTTCGGTTATCAATTCATAGAAAAGAATCAAACCCACCAGATATCAGTCAAAAGGTCTTAGGGACATGCTGCTGAAATGTTTGAATATGCACATGTAGATATTTGCTTGGCGGTCGGTAAAGAAAGATATAAGATCTTTTTTTTTTGTTCCTGATTATTTCCAAAAGCTTGAATAAGTGCTTATCTCACTCTCCTTAAAAGTGCTTGTGCTGCACTTGCAAATGATATTGGTACGTTATGAATAAAAAATATGAACAGAAAGAAAAACAACTTCCCACATGGTTTGATATAGAATCTTGTAAGCAAACTGTGTAGCCATCTAACTGTTTATTTAATGTTTTAAACAGAAAAAGGAAATTGAAAGTAAATTGGGCATTTAACGATTCACACTCAAATATCACGACTTTTTTGCAGCTGCTCCTACAAGATTTCAAACGCATGCTAGAATGTCTATATTAACCAAATCAGATATTTTCACTAAAAATCAAATCTTTAACAAGCCCAAGCAAAAATAATTTACCAAAAAATAAAATAAAACTAACAAATCATTCAAACAGCACATTTATACTAGCAACAGAGGGAAAAACTTAATAAGGACACAAGGATAATCTTAACAGCAGTAGGGAGAGAGAGACAGAGAAATAATGAAAATAGATAAAACTAAAACCTGAAATTATGGCAGCTTTGGCGGATAATGATGGCCAGAGAATAAAGTAGTTGGTGTTGCGATATGATGCTAGGTAGAGATGGAAGCAAAACAAATGAAGCATAGATCTTGAAGTAGAGTGTTTAATTTAGGCTAGACTCAAAATGAGAGGGAATGGAAAAAGAAAGAGGAAAATATATCAAAGTTTTATTTTAATTATAAAATCATTAAACGTGCAAACATAAACCAAGCATGGCTTAATGGTAAGTGGAGAGTTTGTTTTCCTACAACTAACGAGATCGATTCCTACCTTGAAGAATTTTAATAATAAAAATTTCATTTCTTTATATATAAAGAACTTAGCGACAGAATATTTTTCGTCGCTATATATTTCATTAAATAAAATATTTATTTTTCAACAAATAAAGTAATTTCGCGACACAATATTTTTATCACTATATATTTTATTAAATAAAGTATTTATTTTTTAACAAATAAAGTAATTTAGGGACAGAATTTGTCACGGATAATTTAGCGACGGAATTATTTCATCGCTAAATTCTGTAACTAAATCCAACTAATGAAATCCGTGGTAATTTTCGTCTCTATTAGAGACGGATTTTTTTCTATCGCTATTTAAGTAATTTTTACTTTTGCTTCTCTCACTTCTTATAATAAACAATTCTCTCAACAAATATACTCCTTATATATATATATATATATATATATATATATATATATATATATATATATATATATATCACTTCAGTTTAAAATTTTAAACTTACAATAAAAATATTAATTTCGAACACTATAACAAAATTAAATTGCACTTTGTTTTTCATTTTTCTTTTTTTTTAAAATGACGTGCACTTAGTGGCTGATATTCATCGTCATCAACAATATCAAAATAAGTGACCTCGCTTCTAACCACCATTGTCTACTGCATGCATTTTTCTAATTCAAAATCTCAAATATGACACGAGGAAAATTAAGGTGTAGTTTTAATATGTACAAAGATTGTATTGAATTATTGGAGCAAATGCTCTCACAATTCTAATTCAGGTGTGGAGAAGGCCAAAGGTCTTTGTAAAAGTGTTACTCCAAGAATCGAATTATTGAATTTGTATAAAAAAAATTATATTAAATTATTAAATTTTATGAATACATTGTGACTTTTAAATAAAAGACTTAAATTTGAGTTGTTATTATTAATATATTATATAATTATAAAAGACTTAATATTTGGCATGATGCTTCCATCCAATTTGGCCTAATTTTGGCTTCTGCATCGCCTTTGGCAAATCTTGTTTTGTTCATGGCAAAGTTTGTGTTTACCAATCTCACTCTTCGCCTATCACAAAACGTATGTCAAAACCTATGTGTAATGTATGTGTGTATGCAAATCTCAGTGAGTACAACACCAAATCTATCTTTGATGCACATGGTACTACTTCTCTAGTGACTATCCCATCACATGATTGTGGCTTGTTAATCGATGTGCTCTGCCTATGCCACCCCCACCAATGGCCTGGTTTGGTCTAGTACATCATGTGCCGCCATACCTTTCTAATCCCACCCCATCTATACATTGAGGCCCACTATATTTACCTCAACCATCCTTTATGGTCTCATCTAGCAACTAAGGATCAAAGAGCTTTGCTGGTGACGAGGAGAAATAATACGAGGTATTTAAGCATTTGGAGACGTAGCGGCGATTCCTCATAAGTTGATTGTTTATTGTAAAGTCATCAGCATTTGGGACCTTTGTTACGAACTTAAGTCAATGGGGTGGCCATTATTCTGAACCCCTCTAAGAACCAAGTTAGGAGCATTATCTACCTACCTACTGACAACGTTCCTGAGGACAAGACTCCTCTGCCCAAACCGTATGCACCCTCGTCAATGTTCCTATTTAACAGACCAGGCAAGATGCCACCTCTCTTGTCAACATTCCTATCCAAAAAGCTACTTTTAAAAAACGATTGGTGAAGAAGCATAGCCAAGAGACTAATGACAACGAATAATGTAAGATAATTTGCATGGACTCCACCTAAATCACACCACCATTGTTTACCTTTCCACCAGTCACTCTTCTAGACTTGTTGGAAGATCTCTTTTTGGACATATGCACCAAATTTTATACTTGATACCTAGCTTGTCCTTTCATTTCATTAATGAATTACTTATCTTTGGCGAAACAAAATATATACATATATAGAGTCATTTTACATATGTACAAAAAAGTCAAAATATGCACCATAGCAAGCATGTGAATTAATCATTTCACATAAAATTTTTGTTATCTGAAGAGACATAGACTCAAAAACCTTAAATGGTGAATGGTGGAGCCCTCTTGAAATTTGTAAGACTAGTATCAGAATCTTTGTGTCAAATGGAAACAGATCATATGTAACATGACATCTTCACCATAAAAAAGTATGGTGTTGTATAATAAAATAATAATAATAAATGTAATTCAACAATTGTTAATGGTGAGATTAAGGATCCTAATTCGTTTGCAGATGTGATGCTAATCCTAATAAATGTAATTCAACAAATTCAAATGGATTTTTTGCAATTTTTTTCAAAACAACATAAGATCTTAATCTATTTCAAATAATACTATATACACTTATACATATATCACTCTATATTTATATAATTATCACTATCTAACCACAGCAAGTTCTTCTTATTTTGTGCACTACTTTAATTCTGTCGCCATGTGAGATATTTGAAAGAGGGGGTGAGATCTGTAATAAGCTATGAAGCACAGATACGCCATTTTTTAGGCGTGTCCGCGTGTCGGACATGTGTCCATGTCTGACACAATGGAATGCACGTATGACACATGTGTCTTACTTGTCCAAATGTGTTTGATTAAATAAATTATTTTTTAAGCTTGGACACATCTCGGACACCTCTTGGACACGTCTCAGACACACTTGAATACGTTTATGACACAATTTGAATACGGCCCATTAATATGTTTTTTTTTAAATATTAGTTTTCATGACTAACGTCCAATTACTAAGCCCGTAACTCACACAAGCCTAATCACTTGACTGAGGTCCCAAGTCATTATTTTCTCATACTGGTATTTTAAGTTTTTTTTTCACACATCACTATTAGGCTTTTAAGTTTTATCTTTTTATACACCACTATTTTCATCTACTTTTTCTACCTCTGCTTGTACCAAATCATTCATTTCATCCTCACCAAAACTTGTCTCACACCACTATTCCTTCTAGTTATTTTTTTAATGCATATACTTATACATAGTTAGTTCTATTAGAAAAAGTTAATTAAAGAGATTTTTTAAAAAGTTTCAATAAAAATTATGCTTTATATTTTTTGAGAGGACTTACTAAGTAGTAAGTATTGACACATATGATATATATTAAAATATTATAAATCTTTAAATTTATAAAAATAATATTAATGAATTATGAATATTTTTTCTTAAATTTTATAATTATATATATATATATATATATATTGTGTCTAATAAATAATTTTTTGAATTTGATGTGTCTTTTATATTCGTATCCGTGTCCATGTATGTACTTTATAGGTAAAAAGCATTTTTTTCCTTTATCACGAAATACACCATGGAACTTTCGTCATGGGCCGAGTTTGTGAAGACAAAATGCCTTAAAGGATCAGATTAATCGGCCCATCATGGCCAGGGCCTCCCCTTCCGTTGACATCCTTTCGGCTAATTAAACCCTGCTCCCCCTCTTCGGCCCATTAATGGGAATCTGACATTGAGTTGGTTACTGACACAGTGATATGGATTTAAAATATTATGGTAAAAAAGACGGATTTAACGT
The DNA here is from genome assembly GCA_029884595.1 of Ormosia semicastrata. Classification (NCBI taxonomy): domain Eukaryota; kingdom Viridiplantae; phylum Streptophyta; class Magnoliopsida; order Fabales; family Fabaceae; genus Ormosia; species Ormosia semicastrata. Next base: position 4,446,698 of record JAQQTO010000046.1, on the reverse strand, counting down.
ATGACCCCCCCAAAAAAAAATAGAAAATAAAACATATGGATAAGACACTAAATAAAACGTTTAACAAAAAATGAAAATGAACATGTACATTAGGGGAAAAAAACTAGAAGAAGGGATACGGAATAAAGTGATTTGAAGAGAACATCGGTTGCGTGGCATGGATATATGTTGCCACGTAAATTAAAAAAGACACTTGTCTAACTTACAAAGTGAAATGAAGATGTACATAACGCAAGAGAAGGAAGGGTTGGCCTCAGATTGTGGTGGCAACTGCGTGAGAAACAAGTCCATAGTGAGGCGGTGAAACTGTTTTCAATGGAAAAAGAGAGCGAAAAGCAAAAACGGGGGGAAGGACCCCAGATTTCAAGGATGGAGCCTGTCACACATGGTGCCTATGGTGGTGGAATGTACGGTACTGAGAAGGGGCAACCGGAAAAACAAACAAAACCACCAGCAAGTGAGAGCCAGAGTGCTGATGGCCCTGTTGATAAGGACGCTATCAAGCTCAAGCACAATCCTCCTCCTTCATCTGGTGACCGAGATATAGATATCACTGGCCAATCTTATATCCAGTAACGAAATATAATTTAAATAACTAGTATAATAATCAGGGCTTTACTTCATCTTTTATGTTTTTTTTTTCTATTGCTAATACATGGTTAGTGGGTATATATCTCCCTTTATGTTGGTTTTCTTTTATCCCCCTAATACTTAGACGGTGGTGGGAAGTTCTCCAGTTCTCCCATCATGTTGGTGCACGAAGTCTATGATAGATTGATGGTTAACAAAGTTTCATGTCTCTCAACTTTCTGGCAATAATGTAAACCTTTCTTCTTATTTTTAGATTTTTTTTTTCTGAAAATTGTTTTTAAACCATTAGGCGACTTAAATTTATTAAATGACAAAAAATAAAAGTAAGTACGTTTGCACTTGACGGGACTCGTATACAATGAACATGTAGGGAACATATTAGGTTATACCATTTACACAAAAGAAAAAAGGTTAGACGTTTTATCACCACCGTTCTAAATTTATTTCATAATTTGGAGAACTTCACATGACATATTTTCATGGTGTGTTTATTCATGCTACTACTGGATTCTGGATATATAAATGGCCACGTATAGAAGTCGAAATTAAGTTTGAGCAATGTGAAGGTCCATCTTATAGTGATATTAAATTCAGTCACTCGCATGAAGTGATGGAGAAAAGGAAGTGGTGGTGGCCAAAAATGCGTGAAGCTGGTGATGATTAGAGGAAATGCATTCAGACTTCGGAGAAAAGAAATCTTTAGGTGTTTGAACTGTTCTGGTTAATTTTTTATCCGACTACTCTCAAACTCGACCTATCTTTTCAAGTTAAACTGAGAGAATATGGATCGTCCTAACTAATTTTTTAGCTGGTCATTCTCAAACTCTAACTTTTTTTTTACAAATGACCGAGTTGAGAAGCTATGAATTGTCCTGGACTTGATATAATAGACTTACTGATCGACTATACAAGCTCATCTACTAGGTAGGTTTGTTTCAGAATAACATATGTTTGAAGAAATTTAGGTTAGCCTGACTGCAATCTTGCTGTAAGAATTCGACTGATATGTTAACGAATGCAAAACTACTCGTTTAACACATGTTTAATACGATCCTTCAACAGTCACTTGTTGACTGGTACCATCATGATTAACGGCTGTGAACGATTTTGCTTCTTAATGACCGAACATAACGAATCTTAACGTTCGAAATCTTAAATGGCTTGAACGGCAGGTATTTGAGTAGTCAGTATTCAGATCAGTTATATAAACTAACTTGATTGCCTAAGTTAGACATGTTTTATTTTTACCTAAAACAATCATACCAACTGCATTTTGCAATCATTTTACTGACTTGACTTTGTTGTTGTCTCGCTTGTAGGTTTCTAGTGAATCATTTTACTGACTTGACTTTGTTGTTGTCTCGCTTGTAGGTTTCTAGTGAATCTTCCTTTACCTATCAAATTACACCGACCGAGGTCTAGATCAGTACTCGAAATAGTGTTCACATAGCAAAAATAAATAAATTACTATTTAATGTATGTAAGAACGGTTTTAATATTAATGTTAAATAGTTATACTTTTAAAAATGTAATTTTTAGTTATAATATTAAAAATATTTTTTATTGAATACTATTTAAAATATTATTAAATTAAGATAATAATGATTTACATAATAAGATGATATATATTAAATGGTACGATTTGATAATTGATATAGAATAAGTTTTTTTACGCATTTAAAAATTTCTCCAGACTTTATATATATAAGCTTTATTATATCTTTTTAAATTATCATTCTAATAATTTTTTTATTACATAATAAAAAATATTAAATAAAAAATAAATTTAATTAATATTTTAAAAATATAAAAATATTTAATATTTTTTTATTTAATAATTAAAAAAATTAATAAAAAGATGTGTTAAGAGAATTAATTATTTTCTTATATACATTTCTCCTGACGTCAGATAACCGCAACCCCATCTTACTGGCCACCCAGTAATTACCGACACCCGAACCAATTTTCAACCACCGATTGCTACTACAATTACAATGAGATGATGACTCCAATGTAACAGAGACATTAAAGATTTTAGCAGATGGGATGGATAGTGATTTTCCATCCTCTTTATTTAAAATGTTGAGTGATTCTTGTACCAAAAAATAAAAGATGTTGAGTGATTCTTTGCCTGCTTTGATCTTTAGTCATGAGTTAAGATGGATTATTGCTTGCTACGTGTGTGTTACATAGATTGAAATAATTAGTCCAAATTTTGTTATAATTCACTTGAGTTTAAAGACTAGTTTTGACCACGGTTTTCTATAGATATTGTTACGAGATTAAATCTTATGTGTGTGTATATATATATATATATGTATAATTTTTATTATAATTTATTAATAATTATATATTCTAAAAGTAATAGAATTATATACATCATTTAATATATATTATTATAATAAAATAATAAATATAAGATATATTATAAAAAAAGAAAAAAAATATAATTATATAATAACAATTTATGGACACTATCGAGGCTAAAATTCTTTTTTAATAATTATCTTTTCTAGATAAGAATTTTGATCCTTTAGAGTACGGCTTTAATAACAGTCATTTGATAAAATAAAGTGTGAGATTTATTTATTTATTTATTTTATAAATAGAACCAATCATTTATTTAAAGAGTCAATAAATACTTGAACTTAATATGCCATACATTATAATCAAAATTATGATTATTTAACATTTTTCTTAATTTTAAAGGAATTCATTAACTACATACAATATTTTTTTATATGGGTTAATTGAAAGATTTATTTCAATTATTCTATAAATATAGATCAATTATAAATACAAGATTATAGCATATTAAACATATTGTATTCAAGAAATAGATCAATAATGTGTATCTGACATGATTCCACAATTCATTGCCGCTCAGTGAAAGGATCAAGAAGAATTCACGTGTGTGAGAGAAACTGCCCTCAATCTTGGTAAGTTTTCTGTGCGTACTAAAACTGCCTAATGGAAAAGCAGTTTATAACTTATTAGATGAGAGTAGGGACTTCTCAATGGACTACTAAATGAATAGCCCAAACCCATCACGGGCTACTCATAACAAAAGCTTAATAACAATATTCATAAATTGACCAAATGCTATATTATAAAATATAATTCTATAATTAATATATATTAATGATTTAAATAATATTTTAATTATTGAATAATGATAATCCACATAACATATATATATTTGAATTAAAATTCAACAATTCTCCCACTTGAATAGCATTAGTCAATCATTAAAATACAAGAATCATCAACACTAGAATACCAACTATGGTCAAAGCACGTGTCAACCAACAGTCTTAGAAATATAAGCTTTAACATTGCAGAAATAGTATCTGATAGGGAAATAGATCATACATGCTAAATGCTCATATTTCACATAAAGAATAATGAATATGAAAAAACATAATTAATTAAGAGAAATATGCAATCCAAGAATAGTCAAAGCATCTGAAAATGCTATAAGAGATATGATAATAAAAGTGATGTTATCTCATACATATTTCATAAGAGTGACAATAAGTAAGTATAAAATTTCAGACCACTACTAACCCAAAACATCAAAAGACTTAATTAAACCCATATGAGCTACATGATTCTGAAAAGCTCCAACAGTTACGCCTTTAGTTCATGGATTTGCTAACATGTTCTTTGTAGCAAGATGCTCAATTCGAGTCTGAAACTCCAGAATTTTCTCTCTAACAAACAGATATTTAATATCAAAATGCTTTGAGCGAGAAGAGCTTCTGTTGTTTTGAGAGAAATGCACAGCAACAGTATTGTCGCAATATATCACAAGTGGCCTAGATATGCTTTCAATAATATGAAGCCAGAGATTAAGTTTTTTAGCCACATGGCTTGACAAGTAGCCTCATAGCAAGCGACATACTCTGCCTCCATAGTAGAAGTAGCTGTAAGAGTCTGTTTGATACTCTTCCAAGAGATAGCTCCTCCTATCATCATAAAAACAGAGCCGGAAGTAGACTTTCGGTCGTCAGGGCAACCTGCGAAATCAGAATCAGAATAACCAATGACCTGAAGTTGGTCAGACTTCTTATAGGTCAACAAATAATCCTTGGTTCCCTGCAAATATCTCATGACCTTTTTCACGGCTTTCCAGTGAACCAAACCTGGTTGCTCAAGTATCTCCCTAAAGCATTAACAGCAAAAGTAATATCGGGATGAGTACAAACTTGAGCATATATTAAACTGCCAACATCAAAAACATATGAGACCTTTTCTATTTCAACTATCTCTATATCATTTTGAGGACATTGGGATTTAGAGAGTTTATCACCTTTTTGAACAGGTGCAGCACATGGGGAGCAAGAATGCATGTTAAATCGCTTGAGGATCTTTTCAATATATCCTCTCTGAGACAATCCAAGAATGCCACGTGACCTATCACGGTAAATTTGGATGCCTAAAACAACTGAAGCATCACCAAGGTCCTTCATATCAAAGTGGCTACTCAACATCAGTTTTGTTTCAGTCAAAAGTTTAACGCAGCTACTAGCACGAAGAATATCGTCGACATATAGAATAAGAATTATAAAATTGCTCCCACTAGTCTTTAAATAAATGCACTGATCTGAGATATTTTCTTTGAATCCAAAAGAAGTGATAATCTGATCAAATTTCAAATACCATTGTCTAGATGCCTGTTTCAGTCTATAAATGGACTTTTTAAGTCTGCAAATTAAATGCTCTTTACCTGTTTCAACAAAACCATCAGGCTGAACCATATAAACATCCTCGGCTAGATCTCCATTTAGAAAATCCATCTTCAAGTCCATCTGGTGAAGTTCTAAATCAAAGTGAGCTACCAAAGCCATAACAACTCGAAATGCATCTTTTGTAAAGACCGGTGAGAAAGTCTACTTATAATCAATGCTTTCTCTTTGACTATAGCCTTTTGCTACTAGTCTAGTTTTGTACCTCTCAACTCTACCATCTGGACTACGCTTGGTTTTGAAAACCTATTTGTACCCAACGGGTTTGCAACCAACTGGTAACTCCACAAGATCCCAAACAATATTATGAGACATAGAAGACAATTCATCATGCATAGCATTTAGCCAATCAGAAGCATGAGAGCTAGAGATTGCCTCCTTAAAAGTTATAGGATCGTCGTCATCATGGAGATCAAACTCATGCTCCTGAAGATACACTACATAGTCATCTGGTATAGAAGGCTTGCGTACTCTCTGAGATCGTCTTAATGAGACTACTTCAGCAATATCATTTGGTTCCTGTTCATCAGCTGGTGGTGCCACTATATCATCTTCTCTTTGAAGAGCTTGATCATCATTATGATTTACTGGAACCATGATATCTACAGGAAGTGAAACAACCGGTATCGAAACTACGGTCCGATCCTCTTTAAGAGTGACTGGTTGTGGTGTATGGCTCCCACTATCCAAATCATCCTCAAAGAATATTGCTCGGTCAGACTTGATGACTCGCATGGAGTAAGAAGGACAATAGAATCTACAACCTCTGGAGCCCACGTAGTAACTAATGAAGAAACCGTTAAGAGTCTTAAGATCAAGCTTCTTCTGCTAAGGATTATAAGGTCTAACTTCTGCCTTACAACCCCATACATGAAAGTGTTTCAAACTCGGCTTCTTTCCAATCATCAACTCATAGGGAGTTTTCGGTACAGACTTGCTGGGTACTTGATTAAGAATGTATACAGCAGTCTTCAAAGCATCTCCCCAAAGAAATTCTGGCAATGACGAATGGCTTAACATGCATCTCACCATATCCATAAGCGTGCAGTTACGTCTCTCTGCAACTCCATTCTGCTCAGGAGTACCAGGCATAGTATATTGAGCTTCAATTCTACATTCATCTAGAAATCTAGCGAACAGTCCTGGATTTCTTCCAGTTTCATCTTATCTGTCGTAATACTCACATTCTCTGTCAGACTTCATACATTTGATCTTCTTGCCTGTCTTCAATTCAACAGCAGCCTTGAAGGATCTGAAGGCATCCAAAGAACTAGATTTTTCTTGGAGAAGATCTATCCAACCGAATCTGGAGAAATCATCTATAAAGGTAATAAAATACCTATATCCACCTATAGCAGTGGGTATAATTGGTCCACACATATCTGTGTGAATCAACTGTAGCACATCATCACACCTGTTTACTCCTTTATTCCTAGTTTTGGCAGTGAACTTGCCTTTAACACAATCTACGCAAGTGTCGAAATCAGAGAAGTCAAGGTTATGAAGAAAACCTTCCCTTATCAGTCTTTCAATTTGGGGCCTAGAGATATGCCCCAAGTGTCTATGCCATAGCATAGAAGAACTCTCATCAGTCCTATTACGCTTACTTTCAACAACAGAATTAACAGACATATCATTCAAATTCAGCATATATAGTCCATCACACAAAACTCCTGAACCAATGGCAACAGAATTAAAACAAACAATAACTTTTCCATTACCAAATTCAAAAGAGTAGCCACATCTATCCAAAGCTGAAACTAAAATTAAATTCCTTATCATGAAAGGTACATAAACAGCATCTTTCAACAATAAAGTATGTCTAGAAGGTAAAAATAAGGTAACTACTCCTATTTCTTCCACTGATACTCTAGCTCCATCTCCCACAATGATCTTGGATTCAGCATTACTTGGTTTCCTCAGGCTTGTGAACCCCTGTAAAGAATTCACAACGTGAATAGATGCACCTGAGTCAAACCACCAAGTATTGGGAGCAACATCAATCACATTTTATTCAAAACAAGCTAGAGCTAGGAGTGTACATTGCTTCTCAAGTTTCTTCTTGAGAATGTAACAATCATCCACTTTATGACCATACTTCTTGCAATACTTGCAGTTTTCCTTAAATAAATTCTTGTTAGGCTTGAAGAAGTTCTTCTTAGGTTCTAGGTGTTGAGATATTTTCCCCCCATTTCTTCTTAGCATATTGAAACTTGCCTTTGTAACCTTCATTTTTCTCATTTTTAGTACCAGAAGTAGAAGCAACAAACTGAACATTATGTAATTTCCCTTTCCTTATAGAATCTTCTTCTTGAGAGACAATAGCAATCATTTCATCAACTGTCCACTCATTTTTCTGAGTGTAATAAGAGGTCTTCAAAACATCAAATTGAGAAGGGAGTGACTCCAGAACCTGCCATATCAGATAACTCTCACTGAGATCAACATTGAGAGACTTTAGTTTATTAAAATAGTGCACTAACTTCATTATGTGCTCACGAACTCCATTAATATCATCATATTTAGTCTTCTCAATCAAAGAAAGATATTGACCCTTTCGAGCTTTATCAAAAGTCGTGAATTTCTCACCAACAGATTACAGAAATTCCTTAGCATTCTCGCTGTCTGGAATGCTCTGTCTAATTGACTTCTCCATAGTATATTTCATCACCTTAAGGCACACCATGTTTGAGTCCTCCCATTTTTCATGAGAAGCCTTTTCAGGAAAAGTGGACTCAGTAGTAAGAGCAGCAGGTTCTTCTTCTCTCAAAGCTAAGTCCATATTAGTGATAGCTAAATAAAGATCTAGAGATTCTTTCTAATCCTCAAAATTAGTCTCATTCAAAGTTTTGACAGAAGTCAATTGCATAGGTAAAGAGGCTGGCATGAAAATAAAAAAAGGAAACATTTAATATGCACAATGTTATCATGCAACAAGAAAATTAAATGGTTCCGTATACACAGTCAAACAAGCCCTTTTTAGAAAAATTTCTTACTTATCATAGTCCCACCTAAGGGTCTCGAACCATAATAAATAAAAAATATAATAATACAATGCACAAATCTTATATCACCAAAATTCTAATACCGATAGGGTACTCAAAAGATAATTGACATAAACATAAATCTAACAGCACATTGTACAATAACAAATTATATTAATAACAACACACCGATAAGGTGTAATTACTAGTAATGCAATAAAAATTATGATTAAAAAAATTTAATCATTCAACTCACAAAATTTGTACAATTGTACCCACAATAGGTGAGCTCACAGTTATACAAATTATTAACAATTTAGAATTAAATTAACTTAAATATTTGATCACTTTGATGATTAACAAATATATTATACATTTAATTCTAAGATATAGATACTTCATAATCATTAGTGAAAATAAAATTTCACATTATCTTTAGTGAACACAATATTACATTCGCACATATTAATGTTCAAGCAGTTTTGATAAAAGAAATGAAAATCACAAAAACTAACATATAAGATAAAAAAAAAAACATCTGGCAATAAGTCAATAAAGTACAGTGCTACATTCTTTAGCTTGCAAAACCAATAAAGCCAATAAAGCCAGTAAAGCAATAAGTCACAAACTAAAGCAGTGCAGCGTTAGTTTGCAAAACTTTAAAACCAATTAAGGCACGTTCAAAGCCAAGTATTGAAACACGTTCTCACGTCCAACTGCACCTCCGTTGCAGTGTTGCTCTATCAATTTTTTTTTTATTTTTTTTTATTGTTCACTTTGAATAAAAATTGAAGCTTTATCACAGCAAAAGAAAAGAAAAGAAAAAACATCCAAAGTCCAGCAATCCAGATTCAACAGGTTCGGTTTCAACCCAACAAAAAAAAAGAGTTCAAAATTCTTTATCCATGATGAGTCAAGAATCATCTTTACAAAACAGTGCAACCGAACCGAGTACAATGCTTTCAAGGGAAAAAAAATTATAAACGGAACACTGCTTTCAAGGCATAAAGTGAAATCGCAGACATAATTAAAATCCCAAATTACATAATTAGGGTTCATACATCAGTGTATACAAATTTATGATTTAATTATGAAAAAAATATAATAGCTATAATTTGTATCTAATCTAGCTGTGATACAAATTGAAGGATTTATTTCAATCATTTTATAAATATAGATCAATTATAGATACAAGATTATAACATATTAAACATATTGTATTCAAGAAATAGATCAATAATGTGTACCTAACATGATTCCATAATCTATTGCGGCTTAGTGAAAGAATCAAGAAGAATTCACGTGTGTGAGAGAAACTGCCCTCAATCCTTGTAGATTTTCTGTGCGTACTAAAACTGCCTAATGAAAAAATAGTTTATAACTTACCAAATGAGAGTAGGAATTTCTCAACGAGCTACTAAATGGACAACCCAAACCCATCACAGCCTACTCACAACAAAAGTCCAATTATAATATTCATAAATTGACCAAGTGCTATATTATAAAACATAATTTCATAATTAATATATATTAATAATTTAAATAATATTTTAATTATTAAATAATACTAATTCACATAACATATATATATATATATATATTGAATTAAAATTCAACATTAATTACATACAAACTTGATTACAAATACATATTTTGATTTCATATATTATTCCAACGACTTTGCCAATATTTTAAATGAGTTGATCTTTTATTGAAGACAAATAATCAATTATATTACATGAATAATGCCCCGACACCAGAAAAAAAAAAACTTGGTTATAGTTTATCAAAATTTTAGAGTAGTTATTAAATAAATCAAAATGATAAAAACGACTCTTTTATGTAAGAGTTAATAATAATTTAACTATAATTCGTAATATCTAATATTTTTCATATACATTAGCGGCAGCTTTCTCTAACTTAACGATAAATCTGTTTGAAAAATGTAGTCTTTATATTTATCACGTTAATGTTTTTTCTATGGGGAGGGATTAATTTATATTAGTATAAATTAAAATTACTTTTATATCTATTAAATAATTTTTTATTAATAATTTTTTTATAAAATTTATTATTGAATTGAAAGTTCTTATCATATAGATCATATCTATAAAATTTTATATTAATTCAAAATTATTTAATACTTCATTAACATGCATCAAGACTAATGTAATATATACCTTTAAAATATATAAAAATAAAATTACTTGATTACATTTTTATTAGTGTTTAATTTTTTAAAGATTTGACACAAATAATCAATGTGTTGATAATTATAATTTAATAATTAGATCGATAAAAATCATATTTTTTAAAAAAGCTATTAAGTAGTATAAATATATTAAGTCTTATATCGATATAAATTAATTTCTTTTCTTTTTAGAGAGATTAATTTATACTGATATAAATCTAAATTACTCTTATACTATTAAATAATTTTTTATTCTATAATAATTAAATTTAGTCGGCCAAAACATTCTGGTCAAATATACAAGCAAAATCTACAATGAAATCAACTATACAAGCTGGTCGCGCTATACACATTCTAGATGCCTTTGATCTTTGAAAATGTGAAATCACATTTTATACTATTATTGACTAAATTATGAGTACATGTATTTGAAGTATTTTTCTAATTTTCTTCTCTTTCCTCACTCATCATTTTGTAACCCAAATGACAAGTGATTATAAAATGTATTTTTTTGTTCCCCTTTCTTGATAATGCAATTCTATCTATTATTAAATTTTAATAAACCTTCCCTTTTCTGTATATAATTTTAAAGATGCACAACGAAAAATAGGTCCTCATAAAAATAGAATTGAGTCACATCCACAAGTTGAGGCAAAGACAACTCAAAGGTGCAAGTAGATAGGGATTGAAATTCTTTGTTTCTTCTCCCTGTCCATTCCACCATTTAGATTTTGCCAACTAATATAAAATGACACCTCACCTATATTGACTATGTTTGCCATTCTCTCTTGTCCGCTTGCACTGCGTTCCACTTTCAACTCCTCCTTTGCTTACAATGATAAAAATGAGGGCTGCTCTCCCTTGGTCGGAGAGCTGATTGTTGCCTTTTCAAAAACAACTATTAATTTTCTCTTTTGACCATAATATTTTAATCTTCTTTTGCCTTTTGTTTAGTAACCAAGTTCTTCAATTTACTGCTTTTCACTCTCAACCCCTTCACCATTGGTTTTGCAAACATGGATTGACTATTTCTGTTGGGATTGATTCTCTTATTTTCCATATTATTAATTCAGAAATAAGTAATAAAATTATCCATTAAATTCGATTCGATGGTTAAGGGCTACATTATCTAGCAGGGATGAAATCTTAAAAGAATGAATGTCTCTTTCAAAGCCAATGGTGTGGCAAGTAGTGCAGGAGGAGGTTATACTATTTCAATGATAGACATAGGAATCACCTGAAAAGTTATCGAATTTATTGCATGGGGAACTTGACATAATCTGTTAAGAATCTCATATTGTCTGTCTTAATCTTTTAGATATAATTTATATATTTGTTAAATCACTTCATTTAATATCAATTAGTTTTAGATTAAAATCTTACATGATGTCAGAGTCAATATCTCATCTTCGTTGCCTACTTCGCTAGATTTCTTCCGCCTACTTCGCTAGGCTCAGAGGAAGAGTGTGAAGAGTCTCACATCGTCTGTTTTAATATTTCAGGTGTAGTTTATATATCTGTTAGGTCACTTCATTTAATGTCAATTAATTTTAAGTTATAATCGAACGGGATGTTGAGTAATGGGAACCACTTGAAAAGTTATCAAATTTCCTGAGCTTGATACAGCACGCTACAAATGCAATGACGACAAGTAGGTAGGGGTGGAAACAGGTCAGGTGAGGTCAAACTTTGCCTTAAACAGGTCTGACCTGTATCTCAATTATAAGGCCTGAGCTTGACCTATGAGCCTGTAAAGGTCGATTTTTAAGGCCTGACTTGGCCTTTTTAAAAGCCTAACCTGACCTGAAAGCCTATTTAAAGACCTACTTTGCAATGAGGCCTTTAAATAGGCTAACAGGCCTACCTTTAAATAGGCCGATAGACATTTACATAGATTAACAAACCTACCTTTAAATAGGTCAACATATCTTACATAGGCTAACAGACCTACCTTTAAATAAGTCAATATACCTTTACGTAAACTAATAGGCCTAAGCATTGAAATAAGCCAACAGGCCTACTCAAAGCTAATAGGCATTTTTGTTATAATTTAACATTCACCTTCTAATTTTATAGATGCTCACTACTTTCTTACTCTAATCTTTGGTCGATGTGGGACTTGGAGATATACCAAATTGCTCACTTTCTTACTCTAATTTTTCAAGTCCCACATCGACTAAAGATCAGAGTAAGAAAATAATGAGCATCTATAAAAGTAAGGGGTGAGTGTTATAGATATTCGCTACTTTCTTACTCTAGTCTTTGGTCGATGTGGGACTTGGAGATATACCAAGTTGCTCACTTTCTTACTCTAGTCTTTCAAGTCCCACATCGATCAAAGATCAGAGTAAGAAAATAGCGAGCATCTATAAAAGTAAGAAGGGAGTGTTAACTTATTATTTTCATTCTAATAAATATATTATGTTAAATATATTAATAAATATGTTATTTCTATTCTAACTTACTAACTTAAGTTTTAATTATTGACTTTTATTAAAATTTATTTAAAAAATATATTAATATATTATAATAAATTAATAATTATAATTATAATTTATAATTATTATAATAATATATATTATATTATATATAATTAAATAAATAAAAGTGACCTACTGAGCTTAAAAGGTATATTAGATGGCTAAGGCATGACATTTTTAGTTAAATAAGCTTTTAAAAAGTATTGGCTAACTTGTTTAGTAAACGCAGTTAAGTAGGCCAGCACAGCCTCAGTAGCCAGAAGCCATAGGCTGACGACGAAATGACTGACTTATTTCCACCCCTACTAGCAGGTAGGGTATCCGCTGGGTGAGTTAGGTGGGTTCAACAACGTTTTTAGACCCGATCCACTCACTAGAGTAGTGAGATGGGTTGAGAAATTCCTAAAAAAAATTCAAAATATAAAATCCAACAAATTAATACCATAAGTCTCAATCTCAAACATAATAGTTCTCAATCTAATAAATTAACATCATAAATCTCAATTTCAAACACAATAGGTCTCAATCTAATAAATTAATACTACAAGTCTCAACCGATTTTACTCAAACATAATAAGTCTCAATCTCAAATAAACTAAATACCATAAGTTAATAACTGCATAACAAATTAACAAATTAACAATTAACAAATATTACTAAGTTTTGAATTAACTAAACAAAGTTAGTCATAACTCAAACAACAAATTAGTCTAACTAATCGAAGTTAGTGTGCCTAGACAAATTAGTTGTGCTATGATTTCCAGAACTACATGCATATATTTTTCCACAATAATTACATTCAGCTTTTTCACCATTATCTTTTTTGGTAAAATGTTCCCACACATGTGAACTTGGTCTTAAAGGCTTTTACAAAAGTATGAATACCTCTTTACCATCAGATCGATGATCTTCCTCCTTGTTCAGTAGCTAAACGCTCAACATGTTGGAAATGTTGCACACAACTTGGCAGTGTAGGAGTACTTTCAATTCTCTTTTCACCAGTTAGTGATTGATCAAGATTTAGTTGTCATTCATAAGTCATTTTCTGTCATTAATAAGTAAATAAATATCAAAGTAAATAAAAGAACTTAGTTTATGTGTGTGTGTGTGTGTATATATATATATATATATATATATATGCAAAATTTAAGAAAAATATTCATAATTCATTAATATCATTTTTATAAACTTGAAGATTTATAATATCTTAATATATGTTATATGTGTTAATATTTGCTATTTAGCAAGTCCCTCCTAAAAATATGGAGAAAATTTCTATTGATATTTTCTAAAAATATGAAACATATGTTGTTTCTCTCCCTTTTCTTTCTTTTCTCCTTATGATAATTTTCCTAATTCTTGGTTAGTTGGATACATAGATCTAGTGCAATAGTTAGAAATAGAAGCATTATGGAATAAACTATAGATCAACTAGAGTTTTATAACTCAAGCTAAATTAATTCTAAAATCTCATGTTAGTTCATACGCACCTCTTCTCTATCATTATCCTAATTTTGTGTTTAGGAAAACTCCCAAACTTCCTAGTTCAAGTTATGAATATGTTAAAAGCTTAGTGACAAAATCTAAAGTAAAAATTTGTTCATGTAGTCCTTCTACACAGATGCAAAAAAAGACATTGTTGTCATTTCTACTACAGCAATACACAGATGCAAATATGGTCTAATCTTGACCTACACTATAATGCACAACTGCAAATATAATCTTGAAATTAAATCTTAATGGGTATGGAATGTAAAGAATAAAATAGGAAGGGAAAATACCTTATTCGCTTGTTTGATTGAAGGGGAAGGGGAAGGGGAAGGAAAAATTGAGCAACAGAGACAAAGCAGTGTGTTGCAACTTGCAAACAGAGCAGTGCGTAGTGTGCAAGGCCACAAAAAGGTGCTTCACATGCAAGCCCACTAAATGAACATCAAGGCCACAACGGTTGGGGGAAACCATATCTGGAAGGCAGAACCTTTCCCTTGTGACCTCAATTACCTGCAGCACTGGATCGGGGATGAAAAACGGAGAGGAAGGGAGGACATGTCGTGAACAAGGTGGGAAACGATGAAGGTCGCGAACACTTCTCAAGCAAGGAAATGACACCAATTTGGATGGGGATGGTGGTAAGCCGTGAATGGCCAAACGGAATGGCTATGGGCAATCCAAGAGGTGAGGGTGGGTGATGATAACTCCGGCAAGGGAGAGGAGGTCGCAAAGTGTGGAGGGGGCTGTCTAGAGTGGATGGAAGTTGTACTAGAAGAAGCATTATAGGTTCCAATCATTGATATAATAGTGTAACTATCATCGTGAACCTTGAAGTATACATGACCTTGAGATAACCTTTTCTCCTACAATATTGATCATTGGTTAAAAATTTGACCACTTGTCATTTTATAATGCATCAAATAGTCTAAAATATAATATACTTCTGAAGCAAGTATAATAACACTATACGAATTCGCTACTTTGACATTAACATGTATATCTCCTCCTCTGTTTTATGCCTATTAGTATATTTAAATTTAAAAATAAAGGTTGGAAATAGCCAAATGTGCTATTTTGTTTTCCTAATCTTCAACTTTTCTGAAGACAACACATGTAACTAGTGTATTAAATTGTGTTTGAGCCTAACTATAAAAAAAAAAAAAAGAGAGAAAAAGAGGTGTAAGTTGTTTAAGACTGACTCAAACCCAATGTACAAATATCCTCCACCGGGGGCGCATCCCAATGGGCAGTCCGTTTTTTCAATTTCAAGAAATCCTGAACGCAGTCCTCCAATTTCATGGAGTGAATTCGCTTCCTAGCATTAGCAAGTTTCTTCCCAGCAACCCGATCAAAAATCTTCTCCCAATCATTTTCCCAGCTTTCATGAGCATCGCAGAGCTCAAGGGTCCCGTTCCCCCAATGGGTCCAACTCCACTCCTTCTCAACATTCACCATCACGTCCTCCACGCACACGCCCTGGCAAACCGGTGTGCACGGCCTGCATTTGGCTCCGCTCAGTGGACCGGGGCTCGATAACGAACCGACTGGCACGCCGAACCGGCCGGGCGGGAAATCGTACTTGCGGTCCGAAACGATGCAGAAAGGGACGCGTTTTGTGAGGTAGGTTACATTTTGGGTTGTGAGTTGGGCTTTGAAGGCTGATTCTGAGTTGAGGTTGGTGAAGCCCAAAGAATCTAGGTGGGGAATGAGCGAGAGCCGAGATATTGCCACTGTTGAGGTTGTGAGGTCGCCGATGCCTAACCGGTCGTTGAGTCCACCGTATGAGGATCCGGGTGGGACCAGGTACTTACCCGGAATGAAGTTTTCGGGGCTCAGGGGGGCGTTCCAGTACCCGTCTACTCGTGTTCGGACTATCCAGTCGTAGGTGAAGTTGTTCTTTTGCTGATGTGATTTGATCATCGTTAAGCATCCTTCCACCAGGTTAAAATATTGAAGAAGCCCCTGCAAAACACATATTAAATTGAAACATTATTAGCATTTTTATATCTTGAGTTTAGATATATCCTCATAAAAGAAATTCTTAATAATTTTTTTAATATTTAATAAAAGAATAATAAATAAGTTTTCTTCTTTCAGTCGTTAAGATGATTAGTAGAATAATTAGTTTAAAAAAATTTAAAATTATTCTTATTATTTTTAAGAGTTATTGATTGAACCAACCAACTGTAACTCACATAAGATAAGAGTTGATTTAACAAACCAGCTGTAACTGAAATGATTTTCGATCCTATCAAAGGTGGAAATTTTGGAATTCGAATCTCCCTCCTCCTAAATTTGATAAAGCCAGTCTCCCTATTATCTATTTATTGACAACAAATATAAGAAAGAAAGATAAGAGTTGATCAGCAAAACTTCTAAATATATCATCCTCCCCCTACATTAAACTATTGATTAAAAAAATAATATTTCTTAATAAAAGAATGTTCAGGAGAATATTAAAAGAAACTTCGAAGTTCTTATAAAATATTAAACACACATATTATTTTAAAATAGTTAAGATGATTATTAATAATATTTGTGAAATAAATCTTCTTTTCCCCCTCAATTATAAAGGGGTGATTCCATTTTTGTTCCAAGGGAGAGTGGTTTAGCTTTACTGCTTTGGCAGAAGTTCAGAAACTTTCATTGAGGAATACGAAAAGAACGGACGGACCAAAAGGGAGCTTGCAGTTACACCCGCCAACCCAACCAAGTGACCGGCTCCCAACTCTCAAAGTTTCAATTCCCAACTAAGTATAAGTAAATAAATAAAGGTTTTAATTAATCTGCTAAAAAGTTTTTATAGATGTAGAGATTACTAATTAATAGTTTGAGACTTTGAAATTATTCAAAATTTTTAAAAAAGTTATTTCAACTATAAATATATTAAATATAGCTGCGGCATTCTGGGTGTTGAGGCTAGATTTGCGGCAAAACACAAAAGTGGTAGTGAATAAATTAAAATGAAAAACCTTGCTTGCCAACGAATTAAAAGTGTTTTGGTAGGAAAGAGCAGACCCAAATGGGTGGAAAGAAGGGCATATACTAATTTTTTAAATAAATATCAAACAGATTTTATCAAATTTAATAAATTTATAAAATATTAACTTTTCACATATTTTTATGAGTTTAAATTTGATATATTTTTTATGTATTATTTTTTATATTACCATATGTGCAAAGAATTTTTTAGAGATTAAAAGTTACACATCAACATGCTTATGTTAAGCCTACTAAGAATTTCTCTGTTCTTATAATACCATCCACTCATAAATGACGAAGTACCTTCAAAGTTTATTATTATTATTATTATTATTATTATTATTATTATTATTATTATTATTTACCATCCAAAGTGGATTTTGGAAGATGAGACGGAGAAGAAAAGAATTGAATTTTTTTTAGTTACCATCCTTAATGGACTTTTAGAAGGGCAAATGAAGAAGAAAAGAATCAGACACTACTACATGACATGGAAATCTGCAGAGGTGCAGGGATCTAGGCGTGGGTGAGGCGCAGCAGAACTCAATAAAATTCGACGAGGAAACAGTATTGATCATTTTAAAGAATAAATATCCAATATGTATAACAGTTTTAAATAATATTTTCAGAAATCCAGAGAGGTAAAAAAAAAAAGAGAGAGAGAGAGCGAGAGAGAGAGAACAAAATAGCCATGAAACCTGGATTGCGTTTGGCGAGTTCTGCGCCGTGAGGACTCGAACATATGACTCATTCTCCGGCAACGGTTGAGGGTAGAAGATTCGAACGGCGGCGACCTTTGGCGCAAACTTCAAGAATGATAACTTGAATGCATCTTCGTCTAACGGGCTATGCAGAAAAAGGTCCGAATTAGGGTACACCTTAAGTATCATCTTCAATATGGAGGGTCCAGTGAGTTCGAACCTTCTAGCACCACCCACCAAACACACCGCCATTCTCGACCGCACCAACTCATCCTTCCAATCCGGATTGTTCTCCTCGCTTGGAGACGAATTCACCTTGGCCTTCTGAAAAGGAAGGCTGAGCATGAAGTGCTGAACCGGGGAAAAAGTGTTTAAAGTGGTAGTAGGGAGAGATAAGAACATAAGAAAAGAAACCGGAGGGATCATCAACACAAGTAAGCGCCAATCACGATTAAAAACCCATTTGGTAAAGGGCATGGTAAACTTTCTGGGGCTCTTTAGCATCTCTTGCTTTTCTAATAAGTTCTCTGTTATTCTCTAATTTATTTTACGCCAGCCAGTGTTTTTCACAAAACCAAAACCCTGTTCCAGCGTTGAGTAGCTTCTCCCACAGGGTGGTTCATTCATCACGTGGTATGTGATAACAGAGATAGCAATATGATTCATATGAAGCGACGATGATATAATGGAAGGACATGTTTTGGTAAGTTCGGTGAGAATTGGTAACAGACTAGCTGAATATGAAGATGGATGGTACCACACGGCTAATTGGCTTTGGCATGATGATATGCCTAGACTAGGAGGTACCATCTGATTAGACTGAGAAGAATCACAAATTTGAAAAGTCACCGAATAAATTCTACCCCTAATTAAACGATCACCATGTTTGAATTAAACACTGGTAAATACCGTCACTGCATATTAACTACTTTTGGAAATTTCTTATTTTTAATTTTTAATAAATAATAATAATTCGGTATGCATCCTATAGCTAAGGGAACGTTTCTGGTAATCCTTTACTGTTATTTCAATAATATTGGCTTTATCTTGAGAAATACTTGTGTGGACATTTTATTGATGCAGTTGTATAAATTAAATTAATTAATATTTAAATAATTATATAAAATTTTATATCATATAATTATTTTATATTAAAATAATAATATATTAATTGTTAATTGATATAATTTATATAAACTTTATCTATAAGTATTGCTTTTTTTAACACGCGAATCTCTTGTAAAAGATAAATTAAATTTATGTAAAAGAATATGAGTTTTGTCGTAAGTCACATGCAAATGAATTAAGATTATCTCTTGTTATTAAGTAATAAGATATAGTCATATTAAAAAGATAAAGATATATTTTATTCTTAATATATATAATAAATCCTATAATTAATCACAATGAGATAAAATTTATATTTATTTCTCTTTAATAAGACTATCCTAATCCAAACCCACATGGCAACTGCAAAGTGGTGTATGTGGGTACCATCGGATCGGATGTATCCATTCCAACAGTCACAAATGAGCTTCAATCAATTGATGAAGGCCAAATTAATTAGGTTCTGCTGTACATTCAGCAAGGTAATGATGGGTTAACACTCGATCATTTACGGTTAGAATTGATGTTAATTTATCCCAGTTTTTTGTGGAATTTTCTTGTTAGCGTTTATCATCATGCAGCAGTTGGAAGGAAACCACGTGCGTTGGTCAGGATTACGATCGAATAACATGATCAGATATAGAGAATCAATGCTCTCTTTATTTATTTTAAGTTTGTTGTGGCAGGAGATTGGTTAGGAGGGAAAGGTGAAAGATACATTGTCAATTGTGAATGAAAATTGAAAAGGACTATTTCCTAAAATCCTGAGCGTGAGTATCACCTTTATTTCTTTATCTCTTATGTGTCTCTTTTCCTCTTTCATTTTAGGTGATTCTATACTCCTTCTCTAAGCTTCTTTCACCAAAAGATGATGACAAAAATTTACCTAACTATGTGTCCTGATATTGTTTTATTTTCGGTGCAAGTAAGTGGCTTTGGTATATTTAAGACAAACCATATGAATAAATGTAGTATGGAGTTCCGTGGTATAACAACAACTGTTTTAGTTAAATTTACGTTTAAAACTAGTGCGTTTCTTAAAATTTATATTTTGCATATAGAACTCTCTTTCATTTCAAAGTAACGTGGATTTAAACGTCAACATTATTTAAAAATTTGTCACCATCGTATTATTCTCCTACATGAATAATTTGAAAGTTTGAAAGTGTCATTGCCGTATATATGCTAGACAAAGTAACAAATATATAATCGAAAAGTACTACTCCCATGACTAATAGTAGGGGGAAAAAATCAGGCCATTATCCAATAGCTTACACAAATTGATTCTCATCGATCATATGGAAAAAAAATATATAATAGAATAGTAATAGTCCCACGATTAATAGTGGAAGAAAAATAAATTAGGCCATTATCCAATAGCGCTTACACAAATTGATTGTCTTTTCTTAAGGTAAAAAATAATTGTGTGATTAGGAATTTTCCCCCCATTACGAACATGTGATATCTAAGTTAGTTAACTTGCACATATATTTGTTTTATTAATTTCTTTAATCCGATTAAAATATCATTCACGTTGGAACTATATGATTAGAAAAAAATGTACGACTTCATATAAAAAAATGTACGACTTAACCTAAAAATTTAGCAAAATTATGATTTTAAATTCACTTATGATAATTGATATGACCACAACCTCAACCATTAATTAAACTAGCTCTTCGAAGTTTTGATATTTATCCCATGTACCAAAATTGCCGCTTCCATCTTTACATCCCTTCTTTACCTTTCCGTCTTACAGCCAGCTGAGCCAAAAAAGGAATTAGAGCCGGATTGCAACCTGCATAAAACACAAGTCAGAAACATGTAATTGCAATTTTGCTTAGAAAATAAAAATGTGAAAACAAAAAAGTTCGAAGAAACGAGTTGCGCGTGAGCGTAAACCTAAAGATAAGCATGTCACAGGTAATATTGTACTTTTCCAACCTAACATTCTAGCAAGTATCACCTACCAAGTACCAACCATGTTTGAAGTTCACGCATATTCCTTTTTTTTTTTGTTTTTTTTCAAAGTTGTTAATTGGGTCGTGCACTACACTAACCATACATTTACTCTTGATAACCTATATTAATTAATTTTAAATATACCCGTTATCTATGAAGTTTAACATTATTTAAATAAATTATAAATTGAGGAGGGATCAGCTTACACTAGTATAAACTTTTTTTCTCTTACACTCATTTTTAACCGTTAGTTCTGCTTTCATCTAATGGTTGAGATTATTTCATTAAACATAACCATTAGATGAAAATAGATCTAATGATTAAAAATGAATGTAAGAAAAAAAAGACTTACACTGATGTAAGTTGATCCTCCCTCTTATAAATTATATAAATATATTTTGGTATAACTTTCATAAAAAAAAGAGGTTTTTGTCACAACACAAGTGAATACAATATTTTATACAAGTCTCCGCGACTCACTCCAAAAGTACAAAAATTATTTTGAACAAGGATATTTTGGGTCAAAGATCAAAATTATTGAAAATTCATAATTTGAATCAAACAAATTGGTAAACTATTATATTATACACAAGAATGTTTTAAGTGAATCAAACGGATTTTTAAAATGTACAAGAATAAAAAAATGATCCTCAGATAAAACTTGAGCCGAATAGTCTAATTTAAAATTGATTTTATTTTATAATGGTGATTTTATAATCAAACGAAAAGCAAAAGTTTTTTTTTTTTTTGGTCTTCCAAGCAAAAGGTGCTTGAAAATGAGAATATTGCATTCCTTGAAGGCATGAACCAGAATGCTGTTAATGGGCTTACTTGAAGGTAGTGCTCCACTCGAGGCCCATTACAGCAGCTGCAAATCCCCCGGAAAAGCCCAAAATACAACTTCAGAATTATTTTTTTCAAAAAAGGAAGCCAGCAACGGCTTACCGTATTGCCATTTTTGGGTTTAACACTGTGGTTGGGGTGTGTCTGCAACTCTGCATTGAGGTGGCGTACAGTAGATTCAGCATCCGGCGAAGCAGCAAGCAAGAGCAATGCAAGCTGCATCATCAGGCATCGGATATGGTCTAAAATATCAGGTCAAATTCACAAAACCCTAACCAATTATCGTTCCAAATCTCCATTGATCTTATTATTCCCTTCTTTTATTCTATGATAGGCTAGATGCATATCGGATGTAAAGGCAGACACAGATCACACTAGTTTCCTTGCTGGAACTCTGAGCCTTAAAGAAGAAAACGAGGTATATTGTCAGTTTCCTTGTTTTTCATGGGCATATGCTCCAATTCCCGGCTTGTTAGAATTTGGTCCGAATAGACAATAGAGTGAATTGTTGTTTAACAGGTACATCTGATTCGGCTTTCGTCTAGTGGAACTGAACTGTTCTGCGAGGGATTGTTTTCCCACCCCAACGAGATCTGGGACCTTGTATCCTGCCCCTTTGATCAGCGGATCTTCTCAACCGTCTACTCTAACGGTAATCAACTTCTCTTTTACTTTTTTGTGTCTATATGTGCAACACCGTGTTTGAGAATATTCACATTGTAAACATTTTTAACATTTTCGCACATATTGAGATAGCTTGTGCTTGTGCTTCATGTTACTCATATTTGGAATGACTTCTGATGACTTGAATGTTCATAAAGGTGAATCGTGTGGAGCAGCAATATGGCAGATCCCTGAGTTATATGGCGAGTTGAATTCCCCTCAGTTAGAGAGAATTACCTCCCTTGACACTCAAGCTGGTAAGATTAAATGGTGAGTTTGCAATTCCCATATGCGGACGTTTATTTGCTCTGGAGTGATATGTCCGTTTTATCTTTTTGTACTTCAAGTTATATTATTTGCTCCGTCATTACCAGAGGTTTAGATAATTATCAGAAGATGCTGAAGAAATTTGTGTGGACAAAATAGTTAAATGTTATTCTTAAGCAAACTACCCTTTTGATATGTCCTGGAAGATTTACTTGTGTTATTAAATAAACTTCCTGTTTACTATATGCTCATTACACACTTTGAATTTGATACATTGATTTATTTTGTCTTCCTTACTAAATATTCATCTCCAAACAGTATTCTTTGGTGGCCATCTGGAAGGCATGATAAATTGATCAGCATCGACGAGGAAAATCTGTACTTGTGGAGTTTAGATGTTTCCAAGAAAACTGCTCAGGTATGAAGTTCATGATGTAGTATATGCAGTTTGTGACACATGCACACTTATATAGTTATTTGAATGAGAGTCATTATAGAAAATGGAGGGTTGAAGATGAGTGAAGATATAGGTCAATGGATTTACCCAAACAATTGTGAATCTGCGATGCTTCAGTCCTAGATAAAAGTGACTAAGAAGTGGATTTTACATATTGTCCATAATGGGTCTTATTTTGTTACCTTATAAGGGTTAATTATTTGGGTTGGAAAATTCAAAATTCATATTAATTGCCAATCTGAATGCAAGTCAAAAACCACAAAGTTTGACGGGAAGTTGGTGTTAGATAACATCGTACGTAAATGTAATTGAGAATTTTAGGATTTAAGATCTGGATTGGGACTTTGATAATCATAGTCCTGTGTGATTACAGTCACTTATATTTGTAAATGCCATGGACTTCAGTGATTTTGACTTAGTTCCTCTGCCCCCCCCCCCACCAAAAAAAAATCCCCCCACACATGCGCAAAAACATTTCAGGTACAATCACAAGATTCAGCTGGTATGCTGCACAAGTTATATGGAGGCGCATGGGATCCACATGATGTGAATTCTGTTGCTGCAACTTGTGAATCATATCTCCAATTTTGGGATGTCAGAACAATGAAGTATGTAATATTCATATAACATCATTTATTCTTGTACTGCTTTATTTTAGTTGATGACAAGATAATCTTCCTCCGTGGTGAGCACAAATGTGATTTTATTATTGCATTTGTTCTTTTTTCCTGATTAAAGGAGTTGGTTTAGTTTTTTTGAAACTTTGAATTATGTAGTAAAATGATTTTAGGCATCCGGATACATCATTCAGTGTTATTTAATATTGAAAGTCAATGTATTTACAACTGTGCTTTTCCTTCTGTTTCACTAAACTACTTGTTTCATCTGAAGTTCAAGATTGGGGGTGCTGGGAGAGGGTTATATATTCCCCTGCAACCAACTAGTTTTAGTGTGAATTGATACTCCTTGGAGTTGCTATGTTTAATAACAGGATTCTTTGAATTTCAGGAAGACTATTTCAATTGAGTGTTCCCATGTACGCAGTGTCGATTACAACCCTAAAAAGAAGCACGTACTTGTAAGAGTTGAACTTTGAGATCCTTGTTATCGTGATGTGTGTTTATACCTTCCCTTAAACATGGTTATATAATCTGTGTCTGAGATAGTATGTGTTATAAACATTTTCTGAAATTCACCCATGATTTTATGTGGATTGTCAGCATTTGTTGCTGACATTCAATAACAGATACAAATACACACATCATAGATTTTTGCTTTGCTTTCCAAGAATTAAAATACTTAAATTTGCATTACATGATTTTTCTCACTTTAATTGCTTGTTGAGTTTACAGTAGCGACTGCCTTCTGAGATGGTAGTACTCTGCCACATTCTGTTGATGTTGGCAAAATTTAATTGCTATGCTTTGTACAGGTTACTGCAGAACATGAGTCTGGGATACACATTTGGGATCTAAGAAAACCAAAAGTTCCCATCCAAGAGCTTCCAGGACATACACATTGGTACCTATCATGTGTAAATGCAAATCTGATTTTGTTTTCTAGCTATATCCCCAGTCCAAGAACCCCACTATATTGCAATTTCCAATCAACTCCCTGATGTAAAAAGGAAAGAAAACTAAAAATTAAAATGAAAGCAAAGAGAGAAACAAATGCACTATATTCAGTGCTTCCCATATGCTGTTACAATCATGCTTTTAATGCACAAATAATTTTATGTTTTGTATTTCATTAAAAACTTCGTCATCTATGAAAATTAAACTATTTGATATTATTATTTCAAACATCTGATTGGCAATCTGTATTACATGTATTGCCAGGACGTGGACTGTCAAGTGTAACCCTGAGTATGATGGAATGATCTTGGTTCTCTCTCTCTCTCTCTCTCTCTCTCTCTCTCTCTCTCTCTCACACACACACACACACACATGCACACACATACACACACACACACGTGCGTGTGTGGATATTACAGAGTGGACATTCAAAAGCATACTTAATTACTTCTAAATCTGTTGCTAGTGTCCATTTGTTGATGAAAGGTGGTATGTATTCTAAATGTGGATATTACAGAGTGCTGGTACGGATTCAACTGTCAACTTGTGGCTTGCCTCTTCAAGCCATGATGAGTTAACAAATGAAAGGTCATTTTCATATCTTAGATATTATTACACTTTTTTTATGACTTCTTATATTATCTTTTTGATTCTTCTATGCATGCATTTTAGCAGCCAAGCAGAGTCGGCTTCACGTTGGGTTGATCCATTACTTAATACATACAGTGATTATGAAGACAGCATTTATGGTAAGAGCTTCAATTTTTTTTTTTTTATTCATGATCTTTATAGACTTTCAGTTACCAATTTTTTATTTTTGTTACAGGGCTCACCTGGAGTTCTCGTGAACCATGGATCTTTGCATCATTATCCTATGATGGCAGGGTAAGACCACAGGCAAAGCTTTAGGCAAATTCTCCGTCTTAAGTGATAAATTCTCTTCATGGAAAAATATAAATAGAAGATAAAATTCTTCATAATGCCTGCTTGCCTAGCTTGATCTTTCTTTGATATTATGCTTTATGTGGATGGTCTTAGTGGGTTAGCCCAATGGCCAATATACTATGACCATAAAACAATTAGTTCTGTCCCTTCTGAGTCAATAGCATTGTGAGCATCAGTACGAGGTTTGAGTTTCCTTCTATGGCCACAAAAGTATTATTGCCTGTTTTATTATTTGTCCTGTGATTGGGGCTTCGGTATAACAATCTAAATCAGTAGTTTTCTCAAGCAGAGACAACAATTTGATGGTTTTCTCGTGCAATTTACATGTCTATTTGAATCAATAATCATCTCATTAATTTGACATTTCTTTTTCAAAACAGGTTGTTGTAGAATCAGTTAAGCCTTTTATCTCCAAAAAATGAAGTTCAATACCAATTGCCTCGTCGCTACCATTTGCCGCCTTGTTGTGTATGTCAATGATTTCCTGCCTCTCGGGTCTTGATATACAGATGACTGGAAGACCCAAATGCTTATTACATCATGTCATCGTTGGCGGGTTTAACATGGCCGAACAGGTTTAATGTTACATGTGCATGACATCTTTGACTAGCAATCATTGATAGCTCTGAAATCAACAAATTTTTTGTTTTAATTTTTATCTTTTTCTTTGGAATTGTTTTTAGGTTGGATTATGTTTCTAGCCCATTATTTGGTTAGACATCCATACTATGTAATTCATGGAGTCATTACATAATCTATGGAACTACAAGTTCTTTGTATCTCTTGAATTTGTCTCGTGTCCAACATGTGTAACTTCGTGGAAAGCTGAAACCTCTTTCTTTATTGCCATTACCCTTGTAGTTTATAAGTCGATTGTGAATGGGAAACGGGGGAAAGTGCTAGATGAAAGGCCGAGTGCTATTTTTTTTTATGGCAAATAGACGGAAATTTTAATTTAATTGTGTTGGCTCTTGTAAGAAGGAGACTCTTGGAAGCTCCCGGAGAGTAGTCGAGTGGAGAATAGGCTAATAGTTAGATATAGAGGAAGACCAATAAAGACTATAGGTGAAAGAATTAAAAAATATTTAAATTTAAATGATATTTTTAAAGACTTAGTTTATGATAAGGTATAATAGCGTCGTTTGATTCATGTAATCGATTTCACTTAATAAAAAAATGTTTGATTGTTGTTGTTGTGTCGGCCTTTGGCAATTTATAACTAGTTGGTTAATTAATAGTGGTGAGGCTAAGCCGCCAAACCTTCTTTTGTGTTGGCCAGATTTGTGGACGCGTGACGTTGTAGATGGTAAATTTTATTAATCGCTGTATAACTAGCTTGATCCAAGCTCTATGCAGACTACAAATTCCATGTACGACTGACTTGTCATTGAGACCTAAGTAAGTGTGAAACTCAACGTCGAAATGATCGTAGTGGAAATTACTTGCCGTCCCTGCAATTGGTAAGAAGGAATATTTTCTATTATAGTGTTTTACGTAGATGGAAATAATTGCTAACTCCAAATATAATATTGTTTGGTAAATCCCGACTTAAAATGGCTTTGGCGTTCGACTGTGGTGAATAGGAGATTTGAGCATTTAGAAGTTACTCTCCGAAGTCTCAGCAACATGAATCTTGTATTTGCAAAAGGAATTCTAACTACAGATTTTGATAATATCACAGACTTTTGTGATTGTTGAAAACATTGCTTTTTGTTTTAGAGTATACAATCAATTGCATTAACAAATGTCCTTGGGGGACCTCCTATCCCTATGAAATTGGATTTGCACGACCTGGCCATCACCTCAAAGCCAGTGTCCTATGTTTGCGACCATCTAATCATCATAAAGTGGCTGGCTGGCTGGCTAAATTGTGGTCCTCATGAAAGAGGAAGAATATAGAAAGGCTGTGCTGCATTGCCTTGCCCTGTTGTCCATGTGGCCATGCCGACCTTTTATTCTCGCTCTGAATTTGGAAATAATAAACAGGGATAGCATCGTTTAGTTTCCTCGTTGAAGAGCAATCCGAGTGTTCCCACTTCCCAGCTGACTTGTTATTAGTTGCCACGTGAAGAGCTTAATCACCATGAATTCTCTGCCACCTTTTTCGTAACACGTCAGTGCGTACTCATTTTGAGTCAGCTTCTTATCCACAAGTTCTCATTCTCATGGTCAACCGGTGCTTTGACGTGTCCTCGTGGCAAATTTGAATGACGCGTGGTGGGGCAACGTTTAATAAAATGTGGAAGTGTGGAAGGGAAGATGCGAGCATTTCTCAGTGACTAGACTTTGGGGTTGGGGTGTGGATAAGGCAAGAGGACTTTTGCTTTCCAACAGAGATTGAAGTTCACTTTCCGTTTCTGTCTTGTCGGTACTCGGTATGCCAATGGCGAAGTTATTATACCGCGAATCTGATTTGTTGATTCTAGTGTTTGGGTAGTCTTCTAAGAGTTTTTTTTAATGATAATAATAATAATAAATTTTAAATGGTAACATTGTTTACTAATTTTTGTGTCTTCAACCAAAATATAAAAATACATTTAACATAAAAATGGTTTAACTTAATTATCTTATTATTTTTAATACATGTCTACTATCAGTAAGGATATTAAATTAATAAACAAAATGACTGTATATTATATGGGGAAATAATTTAATTTTTTAGTCCAAAAAAATGCTTGCTTTTCCTAATTCTTGACTAAAACGCAAAATGAATAAATGTAATATCTGAAAAATTTCTTTCTATCAGATGTTTTTGTTTGAAATTGTCTTGCATTTTTACATTTTGGAACATAAAAGGGTTGGCAAACTAAAAAGTAATTTTGAAACTGCTAAGTAAAATAATTTTGGTAAATTTAGGAGTAAATTTAATTTGATAATTGATTGCTTCCAAAACTTGGATTTAATCAAGTTTTTTTTTATAAAAAAAAATTTGGCAACATTTTAAAAATCTCACACAAATTCAAACAAAAAATTCAAATAGTCCGAAAATTTTAAACATAAATTCGTCCGGATACAAATAAAGGTATATATTTCACTCTAACGGACTCCACTCATAAAATTTCATTTGCACTATCCATGCTAAAGCCAGGCAAATAAAATATTACTAAGTTTATATACCCGAAAATATATATATTACTAAGTTTAAATTAAATCTATTTAAAAAAATCTTGAGTAATTAATAAACTAAATATTTACAATTGATTCGATTGTGTTTAGTTATTCCAAATTTTGAAATAAAAATATTATGCTCGTAACATTTTTTGTTCATAGTAGAAGCTCTCACGGTGTTATGCACTAGTTATTATTGAATCGTCATTGTTGACATATTTGAATAATTTGAACAATATAGTAATTTAATACAGAATAAAATGACTAACAATTTTCTACATAAGAATTAGAAAAATACCTTGGGGTTAGTAGTAATTTTTTCTTCAAATCTAGCCAAAGAAGATTATATATATATATATAAAATCTCATTTTTTGGGGCACAAATCATAATATTATGTTTTACGTGACAAAGTTTCATAGGAATAAACCTATAAAAGAGCAATTATAATGGTTAAAATATTATATTAATAGAGCATGTAAGACTCATTCGTATTGGTATTAATATAAAATAATATATAAGTGATATGTTCAAATAATTAGTAAAAATAAATCGCATCAATTTAGTTAGTTGGACCTGATACCAATCAAGATAAATGCAAAAATACAGCCATCTTAATCTTAAATTTTTGTTTTATATATAAAGAGTGGTGAGATAAATATTTATTGTAAGAGGTGAAATAAGTGAATATTAATTATTGAATCTTTATATAAATAGTTAAGATTATAATATAAATATATGTGATTTTTTTAAGGGATCACATGACCTTTAAATAACTTTTAATCTTGACTATTTATATATAGTTATATGATCAAAATTTACTCATTTCACTTTCTCACAATAAAATTTCTTTAACTAAATATGTTCCTTATATATACATATTTAGTGAAAGGAATTTTTATTGTAAAATGATGAGAAGAGTAAATCTTAATTATATAATTATACATAAATAGTTAAGATTAAAAGTTACTTAAAAATTATATAATCATTTAAAAATATCACATGTATTTATATTTTAATCTTAACTATTTATATAAGATCTAATAATCAAAATTTATTTTTTTACCTTTTATAATAAATAATTCACTAACCAAATATATTTCCTATATATATAACTGATTATATTACGATAGAACAAATATAACAAAGAATTAATTCCTTATAAATATTAACAGGAAAAAGAATTACACAGTGACAAGTAAAATGTAAAGTGACTAGTTTGGTATGGTGGTTACTACTCAATTATAAGTAGGTATTGTTCTCCTACGTATAAAAAAAATTGTATAGTGTATATATAGTATATACGTTCAAAAATGTGAAGTGCAAACGTTTGAGGATGTGCTTGTGTATTTTTATATTTTGGTTGTTTTTTCTTTCGCATAATAAACTAGTAATATAATTATAATGTTAATGGAGTAGTTTCACTTTCACCTAAAAAAAAGTTGGATTTGTTTCACTCTCATATTGAAAAATTGTGAATATAAATTAATAATAAGTTTTAGAAAGCCCTAATATATTGGCTTAGTAATAATCAATCATGTAACATGTGAATAGAGATATAATTATATATTTAAGTTTTAGTTATATCAATTACTTAAAATTAGATTATAAGATATATCTTTATAAATCTTATATTATTATGTATGGCTTCTTTTGAAAAAAAAAAAAAAAATGATATTCCAACACATTTTTTTGGTGATATATTATTTTTTATATATTTTTTAAAGATTGTAATTAAATAAAAAAAAAAAAAAATAAAATAATTAATGAAGTAGGAAAAAATGTAAAAAATAATGTAAAAATAATAATAATAAATCATAATTGTAAAAAAGAAAAGCACGGTAGCTAATTTGAATTCCACTTAATCTTAATATAAAAAATAAAATTTAGAGTGATTTGATAGACAAGAAAGAAAAAGAAAATTAGAGTGATTTCGTCCTTCTCAATCTCATCCAACAAAGATACAGATGGCGGTTGAAGAAATGAGACGTGGCGTAACCAAAGTGGAATAAGGGATACAAATGGTGGTGGGACCCATGTGCTCACGTGTATATGTATATGAGTAAATCTCGGGATTCGCAGCCATGGTCGAAGCCCAGCCCGGATCTGATCTCGTCGCTCTCTCCTCTTCTCTTCTTCTTCACTACCGCTCTCTCTTCTTCTCTTCTCCTCTCTTTCCTTCAAATCCCAACATTCAAACTCACTCTTCACTGTCAAATCAAATGCTTCAAAACAAAGATTCCTCTTCCTCAGGCTCAGGCTCAGGCTCAGGCTCTTCTGCTTTATCATTTAACAAACATCCCTCTAATTCCAATTTTGCTTTCATTATTATTTTTTTTTGTAACTAGTTAGAGAGAGAAGTGAAAGGGCAAAAACTAAAACATAGGAGTACACGGTTCCAGTTACGCACTGCACTAACCAAGTTAATTTGTCAATGTCATTTGGCATTAATGGCGGCGAGTTCTAGAGGCTTCTCGACAACGCAGTTTGATTTCAAGCTAAGAGTAAGGCGACTCAATGTTGCTCTGCTTCCTAACTTTCACGTACTGGAGTTGGGCCCCAGAAAGCGTAGAAAGGTGTGGTTCGACGCTGACCGAGTTCGACTCGGTAACGGCCAACTACGCTGCTGTTGTTCGGACTCAGTTACGCCGATTCGCAGAACGACTGGGGCTAGCAACGAGAACGAGGAATGGCGATTCGATCCGAAGAAAAACCCTCACAGTCACAGTCACAGTCACAGAGTGAGGGTTCAAGCCTCCCCTGCCGCAATGCCTTTCGCTTCTCCACCGTACGTCTACAATTAAAATCATTGTTATGTTCCTTGCGTGAAAATTCATTCGTTTAACTAGGTCTCAGAAATTTGCATCTTGTCTAAAATCTCTATATTGAAGAAAGTGAAAACGATCTTAACTGCGAAATGAAATGATAGTATGAATCAGCAGTTTCCATATGATATTGGATCTGTAGTATGTATGTATGCACTTGGTAATTTCTTTCACTTCACCAATTCAAATGTACCAACAGTTTTCTGGTCATGGTAAAATGTTCGTGCGTTAGTGATAACCTACTCACACTTTTGTTTTGGCTTAATTGGTAACTTCTGCTAATTCCTTGTGGAGTGGAGTGAATAACAGCAATGCAAGTGAAGTCATGAAGATAGTTTATTAATCAAGAAGCCTAGCCTTTTCTTCGCATTATTTTCAATGTTTTCTAACGTCTTTAGAACCGACGGGAGAGATGCTGGTGATGACCATGTTCTGGTTTGTAAGAGATGAAAGTGGTTTTTATATACTTTAGCTCAGCATATAAGATGCATCGATCTTATAGGGGACTTGAACGATGAGTTTGGTTAAACAGAATGACCAACAAGGCTATATAAATTTTAATAATATCTGTGTTTATGCGTTCTGGTCTTCTTCACTGTTTTTTTGAGAAAATAAATGATGCTTTGTTTGCGGAAGACATTATATTAGTGAATGTTAATTGGCTGTTATTTATACTTTATGCAACCTGTGGTAGCTGAAACTCTTTCTCAATGATTATGCTGCTTTATGACATGATGACCGCAGATCCTTTCTGAAGCAGGAAAAGTTCTTTCCTCGTTGTACCCCAAGAAATTCTGGTCCACAGTCACGTGATACCCCACCAAAAAGAGGTAGTTTATGATTGATATCCTTACCGCTTTATATCTGCCTCGAACATTAATGAAGGCCATTTTAGATGTTTTCCATTGGTCAATCATGGAGTGTTAAATATTATGTCTGTTTGTGTTCACCGGTTCCTACACAGACACTGGTATAGCAAACGAGAAGGACTGGGGCATCAGCTTGTTAAATGAAAATGTTAATGAGTCCGGCACTAATGAAGATGGGAGTACCTGGTACAGAGAAAGTGGGGAAGAACTGGGTGAAAATGGATATAGATGTAGATGGACAAGAATGGGTGGTCAATCCCATGATGGTTCCTCAGAATGGAAAGAAACGGTATTTGTAATTTTAATATTTGAATGTCCAAGTATTTTTTTTTTTTTTTAAATGTGGGAGTAAATATACAGAAGCAGTTTATGTTGAAGTAAATTTTTGAATGAAAGCTATCTCATCTCTTCTCTTTTTCTAAGCTTAGTCATCAAATATAATCTTGTTCAATACCTGCAAATATAATCTTGTTCTATACTTGTTTGCTTAAGGAGTGAGTGATCTTTTGTACCCGAAAAAAGGAGCGATCTTAATTTCCAATCTGCAGATCGGAAGGATTTCCATGCTGACTTTCTGTTGTGAGATGATTTATGGTAAAAACAGTAATGATAAAAACTATTTTTTGATAAAAGACAGTAATGATAAAAACTTATAACTGAATACTTCACATTTTTGCTTTTAAAGACAGAGGAGTAGAGTAATTTCACACATGTTGGATTGAATACCATAGTAGCTTAGATAAATGTCTTGTTATATGCCAAGTATGGTTGCATGTAATGAGGAGAGGATCTTGGTGTGTAAGCACTTCATATACCTTGGAAATGTGGAGCATAAATCTGCATTCAAATATTTCTAGAAATTTAGTTTCTACTCTTGTAGTAGCTCTTGTAATTTGAAAGTTAGTATGTTATTATTAACATTCATGAATTTAATGCTGAATAACCTTATAGAAATGCTCATCTTCCTGACATGGGAAATTTCTATTTATCCTTGGATTATCATCACAATGAATCAATCTTTACCAATAGAAGTGAAATCTTAATTTGGAAAAGATTGTAGAATTCTTCAATCTGCAATACTTTTAGCACATACTTCTCTTACCATCAAAGTTTGTAAAATCTGATTATCTACAATTATAATCCAATATGATTTTTTTTCTTGATTAAAATTTCAGCTTTTCTTGTAATTTATTTGATTTATTTTCAATTTTTATTTTTTCCTTATTCTTTTACTATTTGTGGAAAATCTTGACGTAATTATACGTTAATTTGGAGTTTAATCATAAAGAAATATTACTTTCTGGAAATCTGATGAGTCTCATGTCATTCAAAACTTATTTTTGGGTAAACCGAGGAGCTGGATAATTCCAATGGCATCAGATGTTTGTTCATATGTTTTGAGTACATTACATTAACATTTTTCTGTAGCTGAATCAAGTATGATTTCAAGGTGAATTTGTTTGAAGTATGGTGGGATGGTATTTTTTTTATAACCCCATCAAGTGTCTTCCCAGGTGGATTCATTTTTCATTTTTAATATGTTAGATTGACAATATTGATAACCCTATCAGTATCACACCCCAGGTGGATTCATTTAATTGGCTTTATTGATCTAATTGACAGTGGTGGGAGAAGAGTGACTGGACTGGATATAAGGAGCTAGGTATGTTACTTCCTTTGTTTTTGATATAGCAACCTGAAATTACTAGAAACTTATACGAATTGTTAGTGTGTGTTTGGGGCCAGTCCGGAATTACTTCTGGGCAGAAGTACAAGATTGTCCTGTCCAAAAGTTAGTTTGAGGGGTTCAAACTTACTTTTGGACCCTTGTTCAAACATGCTGTTAGTACATTTAACATGGTTCTAGAGATTTATTATGTCAATACTAATTGTTAACAGCATTTGGTTGATCAACGATTTTGTACATATAAAAATGCGTTCCTTCATATGGCCTGCTCCCATATATGCAATTTTTTTAACATCTATAAAAACTTCTAAAATTTATGTTGAATGCAATAACTGCATGATTGCAACACAGTTGGAGTCAAAAAAGCATAAATAAATAAATAAATAAATAAATGAATAAAGTGGTATTAAAGATCTTCCTACTAAATGATGGGATTGCTGACCTGTGATTCCATACACTGTCCTACCCTTTCTCACAGTTGATAAGCAGATTGTGCTGCTAGGATGCCATTCAAAGTTCATTGTTACTTGTGTGCACACATGTTTCATAATTCATACTCTTATAAGGAATGACAATATTGTCTGAGCTTCACTAAACCTTTGTCTGAATCACCTATCATTATCATCTAATTGTGTATAAGTGTAATTGATTGAAGAAATACTGAGTACCGGGGCTGTTGCATCATTATTTGTCAGACTCTTAAATAATCTAATTGTTGTGAATGCATATGATCAATTTTATATGTTCTCGCAGGTGTGGATAAATCTGGTAGAAATTCTGAGGGGGATTCTTGGTGGGAAACATGGCAAGAAAATCTTCAACAAGATGAATGGAGGTGATTACATCATTTCTCTGCTTGTTGTGAATAAGTAAACCCCATGAATTCTTAACACAATGTCTTGCGTGTTTAAATTTACAGTAACATAGCAAGAATAGAAAGGAGTGCACAAAAACAAGCAAAATCAGGAACTGAAAATGCTGGATGGTATGAGAAATGGTGAGTTGATGTTTTTACATAAAAGAAAATTGGTATTCTGTATGCATTATTGATGACTCAAATGCATTTAGAATTTCTGACTGTGTTCAATTTGGTTAGGTGGGAAAAATATGATGCTAAAGGCTGGACCGAGAAAGGGGCACATAAGTATGGTAGACTGAATGAACAATCATGGTGGGAAAAGTGGGGAGAGCATTATGATGGAAGAGGATCTGTTCTCAAATGGTTCCTATTCTGATTTTCCTATCTAATGAGTTTGCTTTATTGTCCTCTGCAATTTCATGGTGCTATATACTATATGTGTTTCAAAATAGCTTAATCGTTTCTTGTAGCAACAATTGTGTGTGTCATATTTATGTATGCATGTGTAGTGTTGGTGAGTGGGGATTTGTTGACATCTGTGTAAAAACTGGCACACTTAGATCATCTAAATAACTCAATATAGAATGATTTTAATGTATCTAACTGTCAAATTTTATGTAACTATTATATTGATCATGTGCACCAAATTTTAAAAAGATCAAATGACTACAAGTATTTGATCAAATGGTGGATATCTTCATTTGTTGTGAGATCATATTATAGGTTAGTTTTAAGATATTGATCGATGTGAATTAACTTGAAATTTTATGAGCATGACATGCATGATGTACTTTCAGTCCAACAATGGATTTTGTGAAATTTTTATCCTTTAAAATGTTATTCATTGGTGTAAGATTGATTTTGATTTTTGCTATTGTCAATGGATACTATGCGTACAAGTGTTGAATTATGATGTTTTATCCAGGACCTCAATACTGTTTTCATCGTCAAGTTTTGGTTTGCCACACTTGTGTTTTTTTTTTCTTTTCTTTTCTTTTTTCTCCTATATAATTGTAATTTTCCTGTTGAGTTGGGGACTGGATACGATTTTATCAAATTTCTAGACAGAAAGAGTTGATTTTATACTAGTTCTGAATTTTGTCGTCTTTGTGCTTCCTCCTCCTTGTTTGCACTTCCTCAGGACAGATAAGTGGGCAGAAACTGAGCTTGGAACAAAATGGGGAGACAAGTGGGAGGATAGGTTCTTTAAAGGCATAGGTTCGCGTCATGGGGAAACATGGCATGTATCTCCAAGCAGTGAACGTATGTTATACTTACTATAATTTTAGTTTACATACAAATTCTACTTTCACATTCATTTCATATTTGGTAGTTTCCATTTAATAACCAAACACCATGTCTTTTTCATTCCATTTGAAGTTTTTCATAGTGCTCCCATAGATGTAGTGCATGTTTGGTAGAGATTCTGATTAGCTTTTTTTGGAAAAAAAGCTGTTGTAACAGTGTTTAATCATGTTTGGTAAAATTAGCTTCAGCTTTTACACGAAATTCAATGTAAAATAAAAGCTTTTTAAAGCTGATTTTTATAATCTTGAAGATTGAAGCTTATGATTTTAGCTTATAGATTATTCCTTACATTTTGATATGTAAATACCATTTTGTCCTCAATCAAATAATTTTTTTAATCATTCTATACCTATTTTAGTAATTTAATGCATAAAAGCGATTCTTTTTTATATCATCCAAACGAATCAGATTAATTTAAAATCACTTTACAGCTAATGCATCCAAACATAAAAATGAATCAATTATAATTGATTATAACAAAAAACTTTTATACAATAATCGATTACTAAGCATAATCAAATTTTTACAGCTATCCCAAACACACCCGTAGTCTTGGAGGTTGCATTTCATTTGAAGCTTGGGTCATTGTCTTCATATAGAAACATAAAATGCATTACCTGTCTTAAGGTATTTATCATGCATCATATCATATGACTCTGAAGAGCTGGACTGCCCTTTCTTCCAAGGTCCATAAAATGGGGATTGTCTTATTGATTCTGCTCTCCTGCTTTCTGAATTTTCTCCTTTAAGTTCATGTTTCAAGGGGTAGCAGCTGCAAAGGGCAGCTCTCTCTCTCTCTCTCTCTCTCGTCTTTTACGTGCTTGCTGCATGGTTTTAACTATTTTTTAAATTCGATGCAATTTTCATCCTTTTTACCAGGTTGGTCAAGAACTTGGGGAGAAGAGCACTTTGGAAACGGGTATGAAGTCAAAAGCTATCATAAAGCTGATTGTTTGGATATATTTGCTCATGATAATAGCTTACAAGAGACTTGGATTATTGAATAGATTGTATCGAATGATTTGAAGTTTTATGGATCAATGTCTCTATTTTTTATGCACTTCTTCCCCAAAATGCTTTTCTGAAATGTTACTTTTCCATGCCATATCGCTAGTTGATTCGGCTTTTACCTGTAACAGGAAAGTCCATAAGTATGGAAATAGCACAACCGGTGAAAGCTGGGATATAGTTGTAGATGAGGAAACTTATTATGAGTAAGAACATTCTTTTCAACGACCAATAATTCTATTGCAACATATATACATATATACACACACACACAAGGTGTCCCTACACTCTTTTGGGAGTGGGACTAATCTCTACATGTCGGCTTGGTCCTGACCATAAGGTGCTTCTAGTGGATTACGAACCCCCGCACTATAGGTAGAGTTCACCTACATGGAGCTCAGTTTGCCAACTGAACCACACCTACACGGCTACGCCTCGTGGTTATTTCTGTTGCATTTATTTAAAAGGAAATGAGGTTATGCCGAAATATATTGGTTAGCCATAATGCATGTATTCAATTTTTTTTTCTTTTGTTTTGGTCAACATGCATGTATTCAATTTGAATTTGATAATATGTCTCTGTATGAAGGGCTGAACCTCATTATGGATGGGCGGATGTTGTGGGTGATTCAAGCCAACTACTTTCAATCGAGCCTCGGGAGAGGCCACCTGGTGTCTTCCCCAATTTAGACTTTGGTTCACCTCCATCACCCGAAGCTGATGACTCACCGGATGATTTGCCCCCGTCACAATGAAGAGCTGACTTATAAGCTCCATTATTTTTGTCTAGTTTTAGAGAAATCCCATTATAACGTGCGAAACTCCATTTGTAGAAGATATGTTGTGGATCAATCATTTTATTCATTCTTTCCTTCTTAATGTTTTTTTTCCTTTCGCTTTCCACTTTAATTATATCATGAAAAATTGATATGATATTCATATTATTGTTCGTGAAATTATTGGATACTTATGTGCTCTTAATAAGATCATGCCACGTGCTTGATCTTTTTTTATTTTCGGTTTAAATCAGGCAAATTTGCCGGGATACACAAGATATAACAAACAATTCTATCAAACTACCAAACCGCCTGCCCTTTCTGTTCCAGAGTTCCTTTCTCTATTATCACTCCTATTTATTGATCATAACCTCTTTTAACCAACTTTTTTTTTTCTTAAAATGGCCTTTATTAAATAAATAGTTGAATTTAACACATTTATTAATTTTTAAAGACATTTTTTAAAAAAAATAGCAAACAAATTAATTAAAAGAATAATAATAGACAAATAAAAGCGATAATAAACACTCACTACAAAGTCGAATATGGGTAAATCTCTTCCTTTAACTATAGCTGCTTTCTCTAATTGCTAATAGCATACGCACGAGCACAAGAAGGTTCAACAGCTGTTTTCTCTACGAACCATTATGACTACTTGCATAGCAGAATTTGTCCACCTTTTTTAAACCAGCTTACTACACCCATCACTATTGCTATGTCCCCTTTAGGCACAAAAACTTTAGTTGGCAGCCTGTTAATTCTAAAAGTGAAAATCAATTGACTCAAAGAAAGGAAAGACGATGACACTTATCAACTGTAACGATTTTCCGGAACGAAGATATACACCGCCTACAACTGTATTGATTTTCCTACTTCTATAAAGGAAACTCAATTTTGCATGCAGCTATATGTCGAATTGTTGTCCTCCAAATCCACTCCCATTGCTCACTTATGATCACCTCTTTACGGATTCAGTTAGGCCCAAACACCCCCTTTATCAAACTGAGGCCATTATGTCCTTAGAAATGCACAAGATGCTCCTGTGATTAAATTTTCGAGATGTCTTCTCACAACAGCCACTTGAAGTTCAGCCAGTATCGAGAAAGATGTGCCTTTTTTTGTTTCCTGTGTTTCGGCTTTACAAGCAGCTTTCAAATCGAGCAGCAGCTGCTCAAGGGGACGTGATAAGGACAAAGAATCATAATGAAAGAGTCATCGCTGAATAGGGCAGCTTCACTAATCTGATATAATTTCCTCCAACTCATGATCCTCGAAGTTCAGAGTTTCATAGTCCGAAATTGTTTCATTGGACATACCCATATCTACTATATCATTCTGATCTTCATCATCATCCATGTCCGGCCCTTCAGACTCATCATCAACATCTAGGTCATTATTTGCTACAATTTTCTTGGTTGCATTATCCTTTCCAAATTTTCTAGGTCCAGAATTTTTGTCCACTTTGGCCACAGAATCTTCACATATGCAGGTAGATGGGTTCTCATGAAACCCACCTCTACCTGGTCTAATCTCCTTTGGCTCCCCCATGAAGCCTTTCTGGAAAGTACGGACACCAGAAGCAAAAACTTCCCAAGTCAAATTACTTCTGCTCGAGAACAATCGATAGAGTTTTTTAGCATTTGGACGAATAGTTGGTTTGTGCCCGAAGTACCTCCTATAAGAAAGTGCCCAGAAAGCTAATAAGCAGATATAGATATCGGTGATCAACGGAAAAGAGAAGAAAGAAGCAAATGGAGTACAACATACCTTCGCCCAGCTAATATTTTAGCCATATTACCATTGTTATTGGTCACAAATACATCACTTTCATCACAAACAATGAAGTCAAGTGCAGCCATGCGAGAAGAAAATGAAGAAAATGGTTCTAATTCTTCCTTGGTTGCAATGGTCTCTTTTGAATGGAAGTTAGGAAATAATGCTTTGAGAGGTGCCAATGTTTCTTCCCCTCCATATACTTCCCCTGATGCAACATAAATATGAACATCAGAACCATACCCCAACGCTCTTAGCATGAGACCAACTTCTTCTGGGGTTAATGGGCATTTTCCCTGCCTCCTTGCCTTATCAGGATTGCTTCTCTGCATATCAATATTCGTCACATCATTCACTAGTCCATATAGTCAACTTTTAAATCTGTTTTCATATGCAAACATAGTTAGGCAAAATCATTCTCTATGACATAACGCCTATTTCCTAAGCATCTTGTTATTAACAGGGTGAAAGATTGTTCAGATGTTTAAACTTTAAAGCCATTGTTGATATTTATTCTATGAAAACATCCTGTTAGGTTTGCATGTCCTGTTTCATTATAACAGAAATGAATAAGATGTGATTACACTTTCAATATGTCCTAATAAATCATGGTTAGTAATAAAATTTAACATCTGAGCGTTACATGTAGTGTCTTCCACCTCCTCCTTATTGCGCCCAGTTCTTTCTGCTCCTTCTCTCCTCCACCATAATCACACCCAGAAAATGCAAGCATATCAGGTTCAAATCTGTAGCAAGAAAAGTCGGTCAGACTTGGAAACTTTTCAATAGTTATCAGTTATTCTACCAAGCTAACTGCATCTTAAATGTAAAAGCCATTGCTTCTTGTTCAAATAGAATCAACAAAAGCTTCACGCGGTCATCCAAATTAAGCTCGTGATATGGACCTAGTCTAATATATATGTGTGTGTCTCTGTCTGGGAGTTTCTCAAACAAACTGTTTTATTTGTTTTCCTCAAAATGGAGTTATATCTCATTTAGAAGTTTTATCCTAGGCATCAGTTTGTCATAAGTTTTAGAATTAGAGCTGACATGTCCAGCCACTAGTCCAATTTGAATTATATTACTTGCAAATGCTGCAATTTACTCAAAACTGTGATCCTCCATGAAACTGAATCATTCTTGTATATTTCATATTGTGTAGATGAATTGGATATTTTAGTGTTATGCTTAGCAAGCACATGTAATATGGATACCAGCAGGAATGTAAATATGCATGTATTACAGCAGCATAAGAATTGATTCAGCTTTGACATGTTTGTTTATGAGAAAATATTTACTGAGAACATGGATCCACACATACGGATAACACTATATTCTAGAGTTTTAGTGGTTATTTATCACATTGATGAATCTAATTGATAAAATGACCTGATCATGTGAATTGAATAGGATAGATAAACAGATAATAAAGGACCAAAAATCAATCAGACTACCTCAGGTGCAGTGCAATATAATGCTTGCTTCTCATCCTCATCCGATGGAACAATTTTTCACCCATTGCAAGTATTGGGTTGGTAAATCTTAAAGCGAGGTAATTAACTCTACATCTCAACTTCTGATACTCTGCATCCAACCTGTTTGCAAGCCTGTAGTCAAACTTGTTGAGCTGAACAGCCTGCCACAAAATGAAACAAATAGATTATATATAATCAAATATTCAGAGAGTTATCCATATATTATGGTGATCAGAAAAAGTTATCAGAACTTAAAGCTTTAATTACTTGTTGAAGTGTAAAATTTTTTTAACTTAGTTTCAATAAAATATGAACAGATCCAAACTCAAAGATTCAGTTAATTATAATATCGTGAAGAGATATAAAATAGAGATATTTGAAACAGTTAACAAAAATCTAATGAATATATAGATGTTCTCTATCCAAAAGAATAGGGATTATTATGGCTAAAAAAGACAACAGTTGGTGCTGACTAGAGCTGTAATGTCTTCCTAAACTTCCTCAAAATCTCTTGCAATGTCAAGCACACAAAAAGTCCCATTTTGGCTAACCAAAAAGACTCTAATTTTTTTTAAAAAAATAAAAATAAAAATAGTGTAATTTGTAGAAACTAGGATTTTAAGTAGGCTAAAATTTGGGAACTTCAGAGTTTGAAGATTTAATGAATGTACAGTATGCTTTCTCTGCCATAGGATGCTAAGAAGGATCAATTTACGGCTGTTTAGGCACAACGAACAGTATCTTTATCATCTGAATTTCTTTGGAGGAAAATTAAAAAAAAGAAATGGACTTACTAAAAAACACAAAAGAGATGGTAGCCCAATGAAGAAAACCGAAGAGCTGATCATACTTAAAACAAAACATCTAATCAATCTAAATAGACTTACTATAATATCTATCCCATAAAGATTTGGATTCTAGTCCTTAATCTAAATGGATTTAAAAACTTCATACTACGTGTGTGTTTGGGAAAGCTGCAAAAATTTGATTATACTTAGTAATCGATTATTCTATAAAAGCTTTTTGTTATAATCGATTATAATCGATTCATTTTTATGTTTGGATGCATTAGTTGTAATGCAATTTTAAGCTAATCTGATTCGTTTGGATGATATAAAAAAAAATCGCTTTTATGTATTAAATTACTAAAATAAGTATAGAATAATTAAAAAATTATTTAATTGAGGACAAAATAATATTTACATATCAAAGTGTAAGGAATAATCTATAAGCTAAAATCATAAGTTTCAATTTTCAGCATTATAAAAATTAGCTTTAAAAAGCTTTTATTTTGCATTAAATTTTGTGCAAAAGCTGAAACTAATTTTACCAAACATGATTAAACACTATTACAACAATTTTTTTCTCAAAAAAAGCTAATCATAATCTATACCAAACACACACTACTATGACATCTTCCAAGCAACAAATAACAATTAAACTGAGAGATGAGGGTACCTCCTTCTACTTAACAGAGAGCACCTAATAAGTTGTACAACATATTAGCACCTGTAGTAGTTTCAGGAAATAAAAAACTTACATGCTTTTTCAGGAGTACAGGTAATATACGATTTATATAACATCTTTCACTACACTTCCTTGGAACACGCATGGTGTATGGAGATAATGTTTTCCCACCCTTACTTGGGAGTTGCTTGATAATTTTGACATCTTTTGACAGATAGGATATAAACCAATCAACATCAAAGATCTCTGAGAATTTACTGCAAAAGGCAAAGTATGACATCATTTCGCAATGTAAGATACATCACTGAGAATGGTAA
This sequence comes from Ormosia semicastrata, assembly GCA_029884595.1. Taxonomy (NCBI): domain Eukaryota; kingdom Viridiplantae; phylum Streptophyta; class Magnoliopsida; order Fabales; family Fabaceae; genus Ormosia; species Ormosia semicastrata. The sequence goes on along the minus strand of JAQQTO010000046.1, from coordinate 4,403,242 downwards.
ACTTCAATACTTGGATAGCCAAGTCAAATTACAATAGTACAACTGCCCACACAGCCCAACAATATATGTCCCTTCCCTAACTGACCTTGAATCTTTCCAGAAAGATCGTTGATCCAATTTCGGAACAACAAGAGTAGCATTCAAAATTCGTGCAGCAACAACAGCATCTGTAATCTGCCAGTTTCAGAAACAGAAAGATTGGCATTGACAGCTGAGTATGCAGATAGTTTGCAATCAATAAGGACCAACAACAGTTATCACATACTGCAGTAAACTATCCAGGTTAGCATCGTAACTAAACAAAAAGTTTTACTGGTTTCCGTATTCCAGGCTTTGCAGAAAACAATTTCATAAGACCACTTTTTTTTTAACCCAAGCAGATACAATCTAAAAAAATAAGGGATATATATTTCTTTAATAGATGCAGGCAATAACAATCTCAAAAAGATTTGATTATCACACGAGAGAAAGAAGAGAAAAAGCAAAAGATAGTTTTGCAGTCCCAGCAGTCGTCTTGAAACATATACTGTGCATGTGCTTTTGTCATTTGAATCGTTCCAAGTCTTGCATACGAAAACTAGGCTTTTGAAGAAGACAAAGGTTTCAAGTAAGTGTTAAGGCATCCATGAGTAACACATTGGAGAAAAATGTGCCAAGCACTAAATGCTCCATGATTATTTTATTAGTATGTGGCTCCAAATTCATTTAGTTCCTTTCTCATTAAATGCTACATCACTTACTATTACAAAAACAAGTTGATTTTATTTGACAACCTCATTCTATGACAATCCAATTCAGGCAGCATATGCAATTTTTTTCTTTCTTTTGAGTTCATTTCACATTTTATTTACTAGACGTATACCAATAAAAAGGTTAGAACCATTATTATTATTGGTATAGAAACAAAAGCCAGATATTAAATCCTTGCTTGAGTATAATAATGACAAGAGTCGAGAGAACTACCCCAGTTCTTTGTTGATTCAAGCCTCCACTTGTTGCAATCATCAAATATCGATTTGGTTGTGTAATCACTTGAGCTTCTGTCATACGAAAAGAATAGTTATCTGTCATTATAAAAAACATATACACAGAATCGAATCTAAAGTTTTAAACGAAAATTTTTACATCGCATCACTTGATTACTGAACCAACAAGATACGCACTTGGAAACTTGTTGCTAGCATTGCTACAGCCGTAGAAGTGCTCGGAATTTCTAGAACTCCAGACATCGCGATCCAACTTTCCTCCACCTTTCTGGTTATTAAATTAAAACAAAAGCACAAGTATAAAAAATAATAAGATCGAAGAAGAAACGTGGAACCAACAAACACCAAATACAAATATATAGAAGCCAGAGAAAGCCCTAACCGGAACGCGGAACACAGGATTTCCAATCGCATCATCCGCTTCAACGTTAAACTACACAATAATTCCACATATAAGAATATATATATATATATATATATATCTATGTGTGTTGTTGGGGGGGTGAGGAATTAACGATCGATTATTTTGATTATCGGATACAGAAGGAGAGAGACAGTACCGAGGGGTGTTGGCGTCTGTGGAGCATACGATCGGTTTCGACCGGAGAAGGAGCCAAAAAGGAAAGGAGAGCGAAGAGAAATAGTAGAGCGGCGGTGACGGCGGAAATTACCGGAATCATCAGACGGAAGCGTTGGTAATAGTGGTGGCGCCGCCGCTGAAATGCCATTTCCCTGTGCTTACAAAATAAGCAGAGCAAAACCGGATGAGAAACCAATTTGATAAAATTATAACTTCACTCCATTTATATTAAATTATTTTGCACTCGGCCACGAAGGAAAGAGCACGACATTGCGTTGCGTGTGCTGTGCTGTGCTGTGCCTGAGGAGAGGAAGAGGACCTCCCTTAATAATGTATAAAGCCAAGGAATAGGCAGCAATGCTTTATGGATCTGTTTGTTTCAGGCAGAGATTTTGATGTGATTTGAATATGATAGTGCCTGGCTGGGTGTTACAACAAAAAATACTATAAAAAGCCCAGTACCAGTGTCACTGCCTTGCTTTGCTAGCAGACGGTTTTCTTGGTTTTGACACTATATGCTTCTGTTGCCCTTCCTATCCTTGCCAGTCGCCAGACTATTTTTATTTTCAATTTCAATTTCAATTTTCCCTTGCACGTGACCGTCTCCCTGTCTTTCTGTTTCTTATTTTCTTTAACAAACGCGCGTACAGTTTACTCACTCTCTCTATCTGTTCATCGAAATTGGGGGTTTGTTTGCTAGCGGGGTTAACTTAACTAACCATTTTACATGAAATATTTAAGTTGGATTATTGCTGACAGCATTTTTTTATGCAGGCAATTTATAAAAATCGTTGTTAAGTCTTTGTTAAAATGTATGACATGTACTTACTTGAAATGGATAGCCTCCTAAACTTTTAATCACCAAAAAAAAAAATTACGTGTTTGTTCAGATAGCTTTACTTATGCATAATGTAGTTAAGACAATTAAGTTAATTTGCCAGATAGGGTCTCAATTGGTTTTAGAATTTGGTTATTTGGTGTGGAGACAGGAGATCAACGGTTACCCATAAGAGCGGGCTTCACTGCAACCATGGGACGAACCTAGCAGCGTGGTTGAAAATTAAAAGCTGCAACCATGGGCTTGACTCCAGGATTCTTGAACCCCGATAATCATTTTGAAGGCTAAATTGTCGTATTTAATTGCTGACTGCTAAGCAAACTTTTAATCTCAACATAATTAAGGGTAAAACTATTGGGATTCCGAATTTTCTACCTATAATATTCATTAATTACTCATAATTTTATGACAAACAATTATAATTAATTTAATAAAAAATGTAAATAATTAATTAAAAATATCAATAACTTCACTTCTTAATGTGGGAAGACCCTGGCTGCAAATGAGTTTTCTTATGCTTGCAAATTCTTCGGAGATTCCTTTTCTTAGGAGCTACTTGTTTGTTTGTTATTCAGATGTACTGAAAACAAAACTCTTCTAATGTTGTGAAAAATAATAATATAATAATGAGGTAGCGGTGATGGACCAAGTTGTATTGAGCTTTACGTGGCACGATATTTTAACTAGCCAGTTTTTGTCTCAGCCATAGCTTAATTAATGGCTAAGTCAGATCAGGGCGACTTAACTTAATTAATGGCTAAGTCAGACCACGACTTAACTTAACCAGTATTGATATTTTTATAATTAATAATGTATATATTTTTTTATACTTATTTTAATATAATTTATTATATTTATATTTTATTATTATTATTTTTACTTAATCATAATTATTAAAAAGAGTATAAATAGTAATATATCCTTAAAAAAAATATAAAACTATCATTTTTGTACACAAAATATACAAAAGTGGATAATATAATTTAAATTATAAATTTTTAGAAGTATAAAATTAAAATTAAATAATTTCTTTTTGTTTTTCACGATATACTCACATTTTTAAGGTTGCATTCAATTGTTATGGGTAATAAAAATAAATGATGTTTTATAATATATATTTTTAAAAAATTATATTAATACAAACTATTATTATGTTATAAATAATGTATTCATTTAAGTTAAGAAATTTTATAATTTATTTTTAATTTTAAAAATATTATAAATATTTAAATATTATGGAACAAGTTAATACGAAATGTGGTATAATATAAGTTTAAAATTACATCAAATCTAATTTTTTAAAACTTAAATCTGACTCAATTAATTTTACATCAACATGAATTAAGAATTCGTTTGGATGTGTTTTTCTAAATAAAAAATATTTTTAAAAAATAAATTTTTTTGCTCATTTTTAATATGCTTAGATAATTTTTTTGTTAAAAAGAAAATATACAAATTATACTTTTTTTAAAAGTTGAATTTTAATATTTCTTAAAAAAATATTTTTGTAACATAAAAAACTATTCAAACATTAAAAAACACTTATTTAATATTACATTCAAATATAAAAAAATACTCATTTTTAAAAAAATTAAAACAAATTACACAAAAAAATTATTTTATAAACTCATCGAAACGAACTTGTACTCCTAGATTGAGGGAATAATTATTCCTTTTAAACTTTTAATTAAAAAATAAAAATAAATTAAAAATGAAAGAAATTAATAGCAGGGAAAACTTATTTGCTTGTTTCAACAGGTTTTTTTTTTAAGTTGTTTCAACACTATTATAATATATTTGGTGAAATTAGATTTAATTTTTATATAAAATTCAATTTATTAAAAAATGTTTTTTAAGTTAATTTTTATAATATTCAAGATTAAAAATTATGATTTTAATTTATAAATTATTTTTACACTTTGAGATGTAAATATCATTTTATCTTCAATTAAATAATTTTATTAATTATTTTTAACCTATTTTAATAATTTAATACATAAAAATAATTTTTTTTTATATCATTTAAATAAATTAGATTAGTTTAAAATTATTTTTTAACTAATAAATTTAAACATAAAAATGAATCTATTATAATCAAATAATTTTTTAATCATTTTATATATATTTTAGTAATTTAATATATAAAATAATTCTTTTTTATATCATCCAAACAAATTAGATTAATTTAAAATTACTTTTCAACTAATAAATTTAAATATAAAAATAAATCAATTATAACAAAAATAAATATATAATAATTAATTACTGAACATAATTAAATTTTTATAATTTTTTCAAATACACACTAAGTCTAAATGTTTTGAGGAAAAAATTATTCCTTTTAAACTTTTAATTAAAAAATAAAAAAATTAGAAATAAAAGAAATTAAGTCTAAATGTTTTGAAAAATATTTTATTCTACTTACATAATTTTTCTACTAATTCTCATAATTATTAAATAAAAAATATTAAATATTTTTTATATTCTCAATGTATTAAATATATTTATTTTTTTATTTAATATTTTTTTATTTAATACTCAGATGTTTTTTATCCGCACGTGTAAACCTCATCCCCGTGAAGTGGGAAGGAAGTAAGGAACCGGAATGCCAGAGTCAGAATTAAGAAAGAGTGATAGTATCCGTCTCGCCCTGCGCTTTCACTAACTCTCTGCCTCTGCTCTGCTCCGTCCATTTACAATGGAAGCTGTGCAACATTGGCATTAGTTCAAAATAGAGAGAGATTGGTCTGAAATAAGTATAGACGTGACTGATTGCTGAAAATATTTGATGCTGGCTGTGATGTATTCCTTGACAGGGAAACCCTCCTTCATACCTCAATTAGTTATTTCTTCTTCTTCTTCTTCTTCTTCTTCTTCCTTAACTTCTACTTCGTCATCTTCAACAACTCTTGTGCGAACTCCTTCGCCGTCATCAATTAGCTTTCCCATAAATTCAAAGCATAAAGATAAAGGAAGATTTCCTTTGAGAGTTGAAACATATGATTCCTCCAAGAATAATGACACTTCCAACGCTACTGGCGACTCCGAGCCCCCCAATGGTACTCTGGTAGTGGTTCCTCTTCTCCTTACTCTTTCAATCTTACCCTTAACTGCAACCCTATTCTAAGTACTTAAAAAAAACAAATATATAAAAAACATTGTTTTATTTTTAATATTATAATTTATTATTTTAATATAAAAATTAAGTATGGAGACTATATGCACATGGCATAGAATCATCTTTGCATCCCTACTACTTAGTGCGGTTGGGGTTCAGTGCCTCAGTGTAATCTTTCATAATTTTCTTCCAATTTACTTCAGTGCCTCAAAAGTCAAAATATATGAAATCCTAAGTTTCCTTAGCCTAAGTGATTATTTTGGTAGATGTAAAACTAAACTAGGATCTATACTCAAAATAGATTGTTCAATAAAAAGTATCTACTTCTGTCTAAGTTGTTATCTGATTGTGTTCCTGATTAGTCATTATACATTTTGAAATTACCAGTCAAAGAGCAGGAGAGAAATTTTACTGGAATATGTTAAGAACGTGCAGCCAGAATTTATGGAATTGTTTGTGAAAAGAGCACCTCAACAGGTATGGTGTTGTCTTGCATTGCTACTTGCTATGATACCGATGTAATCCGACGAACATGGTACTGATCACTGTCAAAGTGGCTATTGAATTTTCATGCCGTACACTCTTAGTGAATGAAACTTCTGTGGGTGATTAGGTTGTGGATGCAATGCGACAAACAGTGACAAATATGATTGGAACACTGCCCCCTCAATTTTTTGCTGTGACAATTACCGCTGTAAGATTTTTATGAGTTTTTTTTTTCCTGCTTGCTTAACTTTAATATCAATTTATGATAAGCAGTTTCTGCAACCTTAAGCTATGATGGTTATTTTTGGGTGGATAGCTATTCTCTTTGTTGCTTTGACAAAATGTTTCTATCAAGTGGGAGACTTTGCTTTGCTTGATATACTAGTCCCTGAAATTTGTGTTTTCAAGTATTCAATCTTTGTCCCCCTTTATATGGTTTGTGCAGTCATATATATATATTTTTTAATATTTACTAAATCCCAAAAGTCCATAATTCTGAAAAAAAATTCAAATTATACTTATTGCCTTTGCTGCAATTTGTTTTTTCCTCATTTGGTGGCTTTTTGCGTAGTATGTCCCAATTTCAGAACCTTTTATAGGTTCTGGCCCTTACAGTAATTGTTGTCTGAATTTATTGAGAAATGTTATTGATACTGATGACTATTCTGGTGGTGGAAGAATAACATTTTTTAGCACAAGGTGGCTTAATTGGAAAAGCAATATTGAGTCAAGCAGCTGGGTTGAATTGTAGCTCTTCCTTTTTGTTTTATCTAGCTCCATGCGTCTTACTTATTCCAGTGGAATCATTTGTTTTTTATTTAGGTAGCTGAAAACCTTGCACAGCTCATGTATAGTGTCATGATGACTGGATACATGTTCAGGAATGCACAATACCGTTTGGAGTTGCAAGAAAGTTTGGATCAGGTTGCCCTTCCTGATGTGCAAGAGAAAAAGGTAACATTACTTTTTATGATTCTGTGGTTCAAAAGATATCCAAGTGCTTAGATAAGTGGAAGGGTGCTTTTTACTCACTCGGGTGGTTGGATGACTCTTATTCAGACCTATTGGTCCTGTAGTCTCTTATCCTTTACTACCTTTCCCTATCTAGAATTCCAGTTGGAGTGGCTTAGAGGAAGGAAAAAATTATGTGGGACTTTGGTCTAGTGTGGGCTAGCAGAAAAGAGATAATCTTGTTATTTGGTGGGTTACTTTCAGGCCTAAGAATGAAGAGGATTAAGGCTTGGGAATTTGGTGTTCAAAAAATTGCTTTGATGGCTAATTGGCCATGATATTTTCCTTTAGAGACTACATTATTATGGCTCCAAGTAAATTCAGAGTAAGTATGCTTTGGTTTGTACATTCTTTAATTTATACTCTTAAAATGTTGCAGGATATGGCAGACTATGCACCTGGTACACAGAAGAATGTTTCAGGTGAAGTCATTCGGTGGAACAATGTTTCTGGGCCTGAGAGAATGGATGCTAAGAAGTACATTGAATTACTAGAAGCGGAGATTGAGGAGCTGAATCGTCAAGTTGGGAGACAATCTAGCAATGCACAAAATGAACTGTTGGAATATCTAAAATCTCTTGAGCCTCATAATTTGAGGGTTAATTCTACTTTCCTTTCGTCGATATAAAATACTTCTGTTACCTTTATCCAGTTGATGAGTTCTGTCTGCTTAGTAGAAATTTCTACATGTTGATCTGTATTGTAGCTTTTATTTGGATTAATTCTGAACAATATGGGCTAATGCAAAATTTATTGTCCGTTGAATATTAATTTTTGCAATTGTTGAATCAGTATTGAACGTTATGGATATACATTTCTGTTCAGAACAAGGTATTGGTTTGGTGTTAATGTACTCATCACTTAGTTATATATCCACTGTTGTAATGTTGTTGATTAGGTGCTCTATATAATGTGATATTGCTTCTATAACTTTGATTTGACATTCCCATTCAGATTATTCAGCTTAAACAATTTAAGCTTTCCTCTCTATTTCTGCAGTTAGAATTTGGAAGCATTATTTATTGAAATATGTCAATAATGTGCCAATAACCCTTCATTTAATTGTGTAGGAGTTGACTAGTAGTGCTGGGGAGGACGTTGTGCTTGCGATGAATACATTTATAAAGCGCCTACTGGCTGTTTCAGATCCTAGCCAAATGAAGGTTTGCCTCCGGAATTATCTCGATCTCATTTTTCGTCTTTTTTCTTCAACCTTTCATTAAAGGAGACTTCATTCCACCTTAACCTTGTCATCTGTTAAAGTTGTCTAACTTTTTTAAACTATTATTGCTCTGCTCCATTATATGTACAGGTTAATATTGAATGCTTTAATTATGGAATTCTTTCTTTTTTAACGGGTGTATGTGTGTTAACATAGAAGATGGAACTCATTTTTCTGGGGTACATAAGATTGAACTCTTTTTACTTGAATAGAAAGTTGTTCAAGAATGTACATTTGACAGTAGTTTCCCTAATCACAGCTTACCTGACGATAAATTATATATTACTTTAAATAAACCTTTCTGAGTCCTGACTTTGAATAATTGAACGTGTAGCATGTGCTCCTTAACAGTGTGAACTGAGTTAAAGCATACAGAGGTAAGATTTCCGGACTAATAATTTGGTCATGTGATACTAGGTAAATTGGTAATGATTTTTATTTGTATGAACTGAGGCGACCAGAACTAGATTTCTTCAAAGTGATTTATGGGCCTATGTGTGATTCTTGTGGGGGATGAACTGCCTTCTCTTTGCTTGCTATTACTGTAAGTAGTATCGTTTGAGACTTTTGTGTAACCTGCTTCAATTCTGGTTTTATAGACTAGCATGACTGAGACTAGTGCACCTGAACTTGCCAAACTGCTTTATTGGTTGATGGTGGTTGGATACAGCATTCGCAATATTGAAGTTCGTTATGACATGGAAAGAGTGCTTGGCACTCCTCCAAAGCTGGCTGAATTGCCGCCAGGTGAAAATGTTTAAGCAGTCTTCGTAAAGTCGGTCATCAAAATATTGTTGTCCCCAAGTTGGAGCCAAACGCACTGATTAGATTTTGCCAGGTGAAAATGTTTAAGCAGTGTTCGTAAACTCGGTCATCAAAATATTGTTGTCCCCAAGTTGGAGCCAAACGCACTGATTAGATTTTGCATTTTTTAGTTGAAGAAGGCTGCATTTTTCAGAGGCCCTGGACGATTTGCCTCCTAATAGTTAATATATCTGATGAAACTTCTTTTATTTTTTGGAGGGGGAGGGGGGGGGGGTTTACAATGAAACTTTCTATCGACAGTTACACTGACGAGATGTCATGGTTGGTTTCCTCAAGATGAGATATCCCTTAATTTTAACTTCTTTGACCGCCTGAACTGTGGAGAATCTTTTAAAAACAGCAATGATAGCTGCTTCATTTTATTGTACTGCTATATTCATGAGAATACATCCCAGTGAAAAATATATTCTATATCTTAGTTATGTGGTGCAGCTGCGCGAGGATAACTTTCCTAGTTTCCTTTTAATCCACTGACCAAGTCACACCCTTGAAAGTAGTTTATTACATCTTTGGGAACTTTAGATCTACCAAGATAAAGATTCTCTATCCTTAGATGCAAAGTCTTGTGATTCACTTGTCACATTTTGAATCCCTTTAGTCGTCTCTTTTCTTATGTTTGTAGTACCTCTTAAATATCTTCATTTAAAATATAGGATTTACTTTTAATATATTGTTAGTGTAAAGATATTTTATATTATCATCTAATTATACATTATCATTGTCATGATATTAAAAATATATACCTCATAATAATTATATCAAAAGTCATATATATAGTAATATATAATTAATTGATGATATAAATTTTTTATATTAATAATGTATTAAAATTAAACTCTCAAATATATCTCTAAATGTCCTTTTAATTAAAATATAAAAAATCATTTAGTCTTTACATTTCAAGCACGAAAAGAGACAAGTACTAATCACTAATTTTTAAAAGGTAACAACCTTCAAAAAAGAATGATACGCTAATCACCAGTGGCAGTGCTCCATATATACGGGATCTTCTCAAGATTAATAATATCTACTATCTTTTTTGTACATTAACACCACATGGAAATAAACTTCACCCAAGAATGGAACGAGATTTAAAATGTGAAACAAAATTTTAACAAATTTAAGCAAGTTAACTTTAACGTATAGAAATTGATATGAAACATTATGTGATACCGACTACACCTCAGTATTTTTCTATGCAAATACAAAAAAATTAAATTTACTTAAAAAACAAATTCTGATATCTGTTAATTTATCTTCTCTCACACGTGTGCACACACAGGCAAGGAGGATCTGGCTGTGCCAAAAAAAAACAAAAAGAGTAAATAAACTCTCACTAAACTGCATCCTCCATACAAGGAAGTCGATCTGAACCAGCGCTTCATTCCCAATGAGTATACAATTGGCTTTCTTCTGAAATCCTTGACCAATAACAGAATTCAACTGCCAACCCATCAAAAGTCTGATAGAGGAAAATGATGGTTTGGCCACTTCGGGTATGCACGTTTGTATAAATTCAAACATATAGTATCACGCTGTTCAAGAACACCATTGAGAAGGCACTTCATTGCTCCTGAGCAACAATGAACAGAATAATGATCTATGTCATATATCCAATATATATTTGAATGCTGATAGCTACAAGCCGAGATATGAAATGAAAAACATAAAATACACACCACCCAAAAAAAGCTATAAAATAAAAACTTTAGTTCACAAAATAACAGATGATAAACGATTATCATTTAAGTTCTGTGAAATTTAAATACTCAGTTTATCAATCTGCCTAGAACCTAAGGGAAATCATATCTCGACCTTTTTCTTTTGTACCAACCCAACCCCGCCTTCACCCTCCAGAGTTTAATTTTAATCTAGATAGTGCTTCATGCAGAACTCTCAAATAAGAGTGCATATCTATCTGCAAGAATCTGAGTTCCACATTAAAAAGTTTGCGCAAAGCTACTTGAACTCGAATGAAGAAATGGATAAAAAATTAGGTTTACGAGAGTTGTGTAAGTAACATCACTCTTTCAAACAATATTTATCTGACAAGTTCAACTTTTCTCATAAGTCCCTATATTCTACTCGTCCAAGCACAAGAAAATCACGGGGGAGGGGGTGAATTCAACTTTGTGGCATACCACAATCCTATAACGGAACAAGAATATTCCACAATAAGAAAATTTCCAAATACAAATCAAAATAATGAGTCAAGATGAGAATCATGGAACGCGAATCAGCAATATATAATGTTTTCTCCCTAAAACGATTAGCTTCCAGATTGTTTATAGTAAGATTGATGGTAAAGGATTTTAACAAAACCAACATACCATGTGTACCAACAGGTTCTTTAATCCGCCCACGAAGACCACGTTTGGTATAAAGCTCAACAGGCTGCAATCACCACCCACATTAAGAAATCTCATTAGGGCGACAATTGAGAACAACAGGCTGCACTATCATCCAAGCAAAATCTAAAGATTCCATAAACTGGGTAACGCATTTTCTCACCTTAAACCATCTAACATCCTCTGGATTATAAAACATGTGTTTCACAGAAGCTTTACGTTTTGATACTCTTTGGGGGTAACTGCACCACAAAAAAGTTTAGAAACTTCAAATAAACGAAACATAAATTCTATCATCATTTCACAAAGATCATACAACTGCAAAATGGCAATAATTACATTTCTTCCCAGAATCAGTATTGGAAAGACGTCAATCAAAAAGACCATAGAAAAAATGAAGTAAAGCAATATGCATGATTATCAAAAGGTGGGTCACTTTTGACAAATATTAACAAACATACCCAGTCAAAATAACCCGCTTAAGGATTATCCTATCTGGATCAATGGATTTCAGAGAGCCAACAGCAGCCACTGCAGGTGCAGCATCCTCTCCGGCTCTCTTTAGGATAATCGCAGGAAGAGGAGGAAATGAAATTGGTGCATAAATTGAAGCAACTGAAAATTGCCCAGCATGGAGAAACCTCTCCATCTTGTTCTTGTCTGTATTTATAAACTCACTGGAGAAAATTGGCCTGAGAAAAATCGCAATTACCTCAATATTTTTCCATGAGAAGATATATTAAATGCCACGGTCATTCAAAATGAATACCATACCTGCCAACAAATTGCCGAAACCCAACATGAAATATTAACTCTTCCTTGGATTTGATGGGTGCATCATGTGTTTCGTGCTTCTTCACACTACACAACACAAGTGACTTCAGTCCATGACACATCTTTTGAATACTCAGAAAGTATCACAACTTATAATATAGTAGGGCACTAAAGAGCAATGACGGTGAAAATCGTAAATAATAAAGCATAAAAATACCTGAAATGAAGGACAGATACTTTGGACTCGTGCTCAAACAGGCCACATACTGTTATTGGGATTGTCTTTCCAAGCACACATAACTTTGAAGCAACAGCACTGGGCACTTCCATGATATGCAGCCTAGCATATGAGCCAACTGGAATACAGTCATCCTTGTTTTCTTGCTCCATTTTTAAAGCTTTAGCAAGAATGTGTTTTTGTGTTCTTTTGAAGTTATCGAATTGAAAAATTCTGGCATAATCTTGGGGTAGAGATTCCTGATATTATTAGAAATGTCATATTTTTTGTTAGAGACAATGACTTACTATAAAGACTCTCCAAAACACACACACACACACACATACTTTTGGATCCCATGAAGAAGTCCTATAGGACTTTAGCCCTCTATATTTTGCAAAACGCTTCCTAGCAGGAACATCCAAAGGTGTATCCACTTCATCTGGAAATTCTGCAACCAGAAAACAAATCAATGATAAGTAAGAAATAAAAAAGAATATCATTGTATCAGATTTTATCAAAAAAATAAAATAAAATCATTACATCAGCAATACAACCGCAAATCATCCATAGGTTCATTCTTGGTCATCTTTCACAAAATTCCCAACCAAATATAAAAGGTGGGAACAAGAAAGTAAAAACCAAACCAAAGCTAATTTACATACAACATTAGACACAGGCAGACCACACATTCATCCCTTTTTTCAAAAGGGAACTATGACCAATAAATATTAATAAGAATAGAAAAGACAAGGTAAGCACCCTCATCTGCAACATGTGCTTCTTTAAGTTCCTTAAGTTCATCTTGTATCTTCTCTCTAGTCAAGTTATCTGCTTCCTGTAATACAACAGAAAAGTAATAATGCATTGATGATATAGATTAGGATCCATTGACACCATGCAAATCAACATTAATCCTACACAAATGAATAACTTTTGGTCGGATGAATTTCTCACAAAATCCACCATTGGGTTGAAAGTTTGTGTGATGCACATCATGATCATAAAATTTAAATATTAATCCAACATTGTTTACTACTCCATAGAAGTGTGTCTTAAAATTAATGAAAATATACTTTTCAAAGAAGCTAAAATAACAACCACTTGATCATATACTCATTCAGTTATTCTTGTTTAAACTTTCTAAAATCTGGCATGCAAGATCTAGATAATAATTAGTTATAATTCATCAGTTGGATTGATCCAAATCATTTTCTATAAGAATATATTCAGTGGTGTAAGTGTCTCAAGTCTTGCAACATTGTCAATTGATACCCACCACACACACACACATATCTTAAAAAGAAGAAATGCCTCTTGATAGTTTAGAAAAAGCTAATCAGACACCCAGCCAGTGGCCAGGATTACCATATTGCAACTCCTTAACATATTTGTACTCTATACATTCAAATTACTATCTCACAAAATAATAGAATATACATTATATAATAGGTATGTAAGTTACATAGGCAAGATTTACTGACACGGCAGCATTGTCCAATGCTAAAAGCGCCAGGAAAAAAAAAATAAAGGACCTGAGACCGTCCAAATGAGGCAAAAGGTGCAATGACAAACATTTTAGATACGTGTGTTCTCACCATCATCACTGAATCATTGTCAGTTTCTTCCTCAGAATCTCCAAATCTAAGTGAAGCTTCATCACCATCAATGTCTAAATACTCATTTCCCTCTTGACCAGGAAACCCATCTTCCCTTTCATCCAACACCATACCATCGTCATCTTCGCTGACACAATCTGACTCCTTATCGGAATCATCAACAATCCATGCAGCCTGAAAATTAAAATAAAAGCCAGATATCTATTATTTCCTTACTAGATATTTGGTAAGCAAAAATATAAAAGAAACCATCATAAAAATATTTAAAATAAGAAGAGCGACAAAAAAAATTCAGAAATTAGTGAATCAAGAAAACAAGTTCAGACCTGATATTCTGAAGTGCCTTGAGGAACAGTCCTCTTTCTTATCTTCTTTTGCTTTTGATCTTCATCAGCCTTAGCGATTTCAGCCTCTGTTGGCCATGTCTAGTAACATGAAATGATGTCATACCCAAAAGTTAAAAAAAAAAAGAATCTTGCAAATAAATATACATGGGATAATCTTATAATGCATCCAATAATTTGAACAACTTTTTTTGGGCAAGAGAGAGAGAGAATTTGTTCTTGGCTAAGAAATAGAGAAGGCAACCAATAAGAAATAACTGATGGATCATTTTGGCTAATCATCAGAGCTGGGCACTAGTTGGTTTGGGTTTGGGTTAGGCCAAATCTGACAACTGATATAATTATCTTACTCTTTCACTGTTAAGAGTATGTTACGCTGATGCATTGCTTATGTGTTTACATGCACAGTTAGTTAAGTGACAGTTGTATCCTGTTAGAACAGAGTGCAAGCAGCTTAGTTTCTAGATCTTCTAGAGGGTTCCAGACTTATGTATAAAGAATCAAGATCTGGTTCAGATCTCAGTTAGTTGAGACAGTTACATTTTCAGTTCAGATTTTTTTTCTCTTACTTTCTCTCCTGATTTTCCTTCCCTTTCTCACACTTTCTCACTGTTTAAAAAAAATTGGCATAATCATCAATAGGAATGTTCTATCCAACCATTGATCAAATGGGCCAGAGTGACCGACCAAATCCAATGACATCAAATAATGAGCAGGTTAGTCAGATCATAGGGGTTTGAAGCCAATAATTGATAACCATTTTATAATATTACAAATGACTTCTGTGACGCCTCATAATAATGAAGCAATGAGTTGATTTATAGTAGTACAAAAATAATACTGAATAGTGAATACTCATCTAGAGAAGTGGGCAATAAACTAGAGGAACTTGGCTATATGAAATTCTCCAATATCTTTGAATTTTCAGAGATTAAAAATCTATCAAGATGAGCTACCAGACTCCACCAAGTAAAAGGCAGTATATATTTTTTTGGTGAAAAAATATTATTTATATTAGAAAGTACGAGAGAGAATACAATAACAAAGAATCTTGTCGTAATATAGAAGTAACAAATAAAATAATGTTTAATTAAAAGGATGTTAATTAAAAGATTGATGAATATGGAAGCTCAAATCAAATGTTACAATTTACAAATGAGTAGTAGTAGAAATGAGATTTCATTATCTACCTGCTCTCCAGCAAGAGGATCAGGTTTATTCTCAACAACTAAAGCTTCCTGGTTTTGAGGATCTGGGGCCAGAGAACCAATCACCTAGAACATTAAAAAGGAGGAAAAGCAGGGAAAAAAGTAAACAAGTATATATAAAAGGTTAAAAAAATGAGATTAAATGGGTAAAAAATTTGAAAGATCACAATGTCCAAGAGTTGCATGAACAGCGGATATTATAATTTCAGTAGCCGGGGGGTGTTTTCAGAGAATCAAATTGACAAAAAACTGTCCTTTGGATACTAAATATCAACCAAAGGAACTTCAAAAAAAGTCATACATATTAAACATTATCACTGAATGCATATAAACCACTCCCTCCTACATACTGATTGTAGAATAGAACAACTTAATTATAATAATCTGGAAATAAATTATTTAAGAAAGCTGACACAATTGAGTAAATTAAATAATAAAACCAGAAGAAACCACCTCATATTGAACCCTTACCAAATATATGTTTATGGACTTACAACTTTACAGCTAAACCACAACGGCACTTCAATACCCTGAAGTAGGAGTGAAGGGGCAATACCCGCCCCCCCCGCCCCGCCCCCCCTCCCCCCCCCCCCCATCACGGGTACCCATTTGTGATCTCCACAGGTAGGCGGGTATTCACGGGTATCCGTGGATAGTTAATAATTTAAAATAAAATCTTAAAAATTACAAAAAAAACATAAATAAAATAAATTTTAATACCACATACTACAACTTTGTTCAACAATCTAAAATTCTTACAAAATTAATAGAATATTATAAATAACAAACTAAATTCAGTTATATTTTGTAATAATTAGTTTACATAAATAACTATTACATAAATAGTATATAGTTTTTCAACAAGTTTTATTATTATGGGTTCATTCAATAAAAAATCCATTTTAAAATAATAAAAATATATGTATTTCCATCTCATCTCAAAGTAAAAAAAAAAAAAAATCATAATATATGATATATATTAGATGAAAAAGTATACTTAACGGGTTTGCGAGTACCCACGAGGCGGGTACTATAATCTCCACCCCCGCCCCCAATTATTAAATGGGTACCCATCTCCGGCCCCATCGTGGGTAATCCCCGCGGGTACGGATAATTTTACCATCCTATCTAATTGGATGAATTTAGACTTCAAATGCATTCTTTCTAATCAGTACCCTTACACGTCTCACATGTCTCTTTTAACCAAAACTTTTTTTAGGTCTAATCAAACACCCCTAGACCCTAATTTTCAAGGGATAGACAATTTCTTCAGGGTTTAAACCTCACCTTCAAATCTGAAGATACGGAAGTTATAGAGGATAAAAACTGCCTAGTTTCAGTTAAATGATATGCATAAACAATAACCAACCAGACCACAAGCAATAACCAAACCTGGGGGGCACATTAAAATTGCTCAAGTATTGATTAATATCACTCTCAGCCCTCCCTCAATTGTAACATAAAGGTAAAAGTCCATACCTCCATATCATGCATTTCATCTGAATCCATTAAGTCCTCATTTTTCCTTGAATTCAAAGGAAAGGGATCCTTAAGAATTTCTATTTTACACAATTGGAAATCACCTGCACCTGATACATGAACCTGACAAAACAGAAAGTGAGACAACCAATAAATCAATGCAACTATAGTTGCAAATTCATGTCCTTGATGATTACCAGTTGATTCACTGAGAGGCTATGAGCATGAAGGTAACCAGTGAGAAGGAGGGTGCATTTTTCCGAATTGCCATCGTATACTGCATCAACCTGTAATTTAGGGTACATATAATAAAGTAAATATAAAAGCTATATATAAATTGATAGCATCAATCAACATCTGGATCAAACTACAAAAGGGCTCTTGAAAAAAAGTATATATGATCATAAAGTTCTTTATTAACTCTTCTAGTCTTAAAATATAATCTTCAGTCTTGCTCAATGCTAAAACATTGAAAATATAATGAATTATCTCAGAAAATAATATTAAAACAAACATGACTAGTCTTTAAACTAGAAGTTCAAAGTTGGATCGGCATAAATTCAAACCTTTTGAGCCATGAGGTAAGGTCGTTGAGTTCTCCAATGAGGAACTTTAAGCCTTTGCTCTTTAAAGAGCCACAAGAACTGCAATTGTAAAGAAGGGAGAAGTGATAGGCTTAGACCATCAAACTGGACAATGGACATACATTTGATGATATGTATAGCAGGTACAATCAGAATTTTCAGCCAACAATGGATGAAATGAAATCATTACCTTGTGCAGCTCATCCTTCATATCAGCTGGATAAAATTTACAATCCTCAGGAAATTCAGAGGCAAGACTAGATGTGCACATCTTCTTTAGTTCATTTCTTTGTTTAAGCTCAGTGGGTAGATCCTGAAGGCACAAAATGAAAGTTCCACATAAATGTTTAAAACTCAATTTCTTTATGAAATGATCGTAAGCGCGTGTAAATTACTTCATAAGTTCAGCAAAATAAGATCCACCATAACTTACACGAATAAAGACAACAGTGCTTGGTAAACCAAGAGACCTAAATACAGAAAGGCATTGATTTCCAAATGAATCGATGTAGTTAGAATCAGTTTCTTCGCGCAAAGAATTTGCTGAGGCCACAAAAGCCAGTAGATCAGCAACCTACAATGTAAATAGTGTCCAGAAGAAATCAAGACCCACATTTTAAGCACCACCTTTAAACCCATGAAACTAAGCAAATGTATACAAAATACCTTGGCCATTTCCATACATGATAGTAGATCACCATGAGGTGCTTTTAGTACCTGTAGCATAGAACATTTTATCAAGATTATAATACCCTATCCGCCATAATAAACTTGGGAAAATAACTTTTTATATATAATCAAAGTCATTTTATAAACACCTAAAATTTATCATTATTTAGTAATTTGACTAATTTCCAGAGAATAAGGAATCAAATATACCGTTGTTCTTGTCCTATATTCAGGAGAAGCAACTGTTCCAGACAGCACCCCAGAAGATTCTTTAGATAACAATGACAAGAGATCGTCAGCAAGTGAATCTAAATCCACAGAAGCAGAAAGGCCAAAAAGAACCTGTCAAGAACCCCCCCCCAAAAAAAAAGTTAAGTACATGTTAGACAGTTACTGCGAGTGAAGGAGGGGCATATAAACGAAGTTCAAAATCAGTATCCAAAAAACAAATGTGCAATTCACTTGAGTTTACTCACAATTACTCGAGGAGGACTTCTCGACCCACTCAGTTCTCTTTTTTCTTTCAAAAGTGCATCCCTTTTCTGCTCACGTATCTGTATATCTACCAAATCAGTGACTCTGAAAGAAAATGCAACGCATAGGGAAAAACAGAGACAATACGATACCATTTTATTTCTCTGCATTCGTGCTGCACGAGCTCCTTTGCCAACATTGCGCTCTGTTTTTGCAATCACGATTCTGTCTGAACAACCCAATGGAAAACCAAACATCAATTAAGGCAAAGGAAAAAATTAATGGCATATTTATTAAGTACAAACCTTTGACCGAAGTTTTATGAAGATGGCGAGAAGATTTAGAAGAGAAACGGGACTTGTGAGCCTTATTCACTTGAACTCGCGACCCTCCCATTGCGGTCGCACTATTTTTCAGCCCTTCACTTCACCCCCCTCCTCTTTTTGATGATGTGATTTTCAAAACCCTACCTGGGGAGCAAATTAGCCGCACAGCACAGGGTTTTAGCAAACCAGTGGAATAATGCTTAAGCAATGCAAAGTTATGTAACCCTCGTACAGAATAAACCGGTTACCACCGACCCAGCCCATCCAAAATAAGACCCGGTCCGGACCAACTAACTCATATATATTAAGTTTTTTTTTCTGAAATCATCAAAAAAATTAAAATAATTTAATCTAATTTAATTTAGAAATTAAGTATTTTTTTATATATTTTAAACACATTAATATCCATTTAATAAAGAACAGGAGGATACTAATCTAAACTTATTGTGCTTGTGCATCAGTTAAAATATTCCCCGGAAATAAACAACTTAATTATAATAATTGAACATAAATCTAAAATTAGGGATGTTTAGTGAGTTAAGTCAACTCACGAACTTGTAAATTTTGATTTAACTTAACTCATAAAATGTGAGTTGAGTTGAAAAATATTTTAATTTATAGTGTGTGGGTCAAATAACAAGTTGAAACATGTTCAACCCTCACAAACTCGACCCACTTAAGATTTTTTTTAGTAAATAAATTATTTAGATGATAAAAAGTGTATGAAAAAAAAAGAAAATTATAATATATAGTATGAAACATGTTAACTCTTTGATTTAATTTATTATTTGAGTTATATTGAAAGCTTTTGTTTAATTTCAAACTTATATTATTCATTAAATTTATTAAATTTATTTAAAATTAAAATTTATTATGTTTAAAAGTCAATTGAATAATATTAATTTATTAGTTAAAAAAACTTATTATATTTAAGATTAAAACTTATATATTAATATCTTATATTTTATATTTTGACTTTTTCTTTAAAAATTTTTCTTTTAAAAAATATCCAACTCATATATTAAACCTAATCCAATCCAATTCACTCTTAAATATGTCAAATTGAGCAAAAATCTCATCGACTCAATTCAATCCAAACCACAAATCTAATAGACCAGACAAATCTAAAAACGATGATAAACTCACCCAATCCACCCAATAAATACTCCTACCCAACAGTATCTTTTTTACACAGAAAAGTATTAGCTTTTATTTCGATTAAAAAATAGTCATATAATAACTTTTTTGAAAAATATCCTTTTCCATACTCGGCAATGCAATGAGAAGGTTTTGCAACGTTTTTTCATTAACGACCTTAGCCTTGAAATTTGATGTCTTGTAGACCAATCGGACTACCACTACCTCAGTGATAAACAAGCTCCATTCTCTCTCTCTTCAGTGACTGGACTAGACTAGACTAGACTAGTTTATGTTAATGATAACATGTTCGTTTTGCCACCACACCTCACCACTCCCTTCCCTTCAATCCACGTCAACTATTTCCCAATCCACCGCCACC
Source organism: Ormosia semicastrata (assembly GCA_029884595.1). Taxonomy (NCBI): domain Eukaryota; kingdom Viridiplantae; phylum Streptophyta; class Magnoliopsida; order Fabales; family Fabaceae; genus Ormosia; species Ormosia semicastrata. The sequence goes on along the minus strand of JAQQTO010000046.1, from coordinate 4,382,615 downwards.
AACCACCCCTCTCCGCCGCAAACTCCGCAACCTTCTCATCCACCAGACCAATCATCGTCGACGACGGCCCAAACGACATTCTTTCCCTCCAAAGCCGCCGCTATGACTTCACCCCCCTCCTCCGTTTTCTCTCCACCGATTCCGACTCAAACTCTTCTCCTCCCACTTCACTAGACCCCATCGAGTTCCAACTCGCCGAGTCTTACCGAGTTGTCCCGGCCCCACTCTGGCACGCCCTCCTCAAATCCCTCTGTACGTCTTCTACCTCTATTGGATTGGCATACGCCGTCGTTTCATGGCTCCAGAAACACAACCTCTGCTTCTCCTATGAGTTACTCTACTCAATTCTCATTCACGCGCTCGGCAAATCCGAAAAGCTCTACGAAGCATTCTTGCTTTCTCAGCGACAAGTGCTTACCCCTTTAACCTACAACGCCCTAATCGGTGCCTGTGCTCGTAACGGTGACTTTGAAAAAGCTCTCAATTTAATGTCTAGAATGCGCCGCGACGGTTACCAACCAGATTTCGTGAACTACAGTTCCATAATTCAGTCCCTCACGCGCTCTAACAGAATCGATTCTCCCATTTTGCAAAAGCTCTATAGAGAAATCGAAAGTGATAAAGTTGAGCTTGATGGGCACCTTCTGAATGATATCATCCTGGGTTTCTCAAAAGCCGGTGATCCTACACGGGCTATGCAGTTTCTAGCCATGGCTCAGGGTAATGGCTTGAGCCCCAAGTCTGCAACTTTTGTTGCTGTTATTTTAGCATTGGGGAATTTGGGTCGAACCGCAGAAGCTGAAGCACTCTTTGAGGAGATTAAGGAAAATGGTTTGGAACCTAGAACTAAGGCTTATAATGCACTCCTTAAAGGGTATGTGAAAGTGGGGTCTCTGAACGATGCTGAATTTGTTGTGTCTGAAATGGAGAGAGGTGGTGTTTTGCCGGATGAGCACACTTACAGTCTCTTGATTGATGCATATGCACAAGCAGGTAGATGGGAGAGTGCTAGGATTGTGTTGAAGGAGATGGAAGCAAGCAATTTGCAGCCTAATTCTTATGTTTATAGTAGGATTTTGGCAAGTTATCGTGACAAAGGGGAGTGGCAGAAATCGTTTCAGGTTCTGAAGGACATGAAGAGTAGTGGGGTTCAACCTGATAGGCATTTTTACAATGTGATGATTGATACTTTTGGGAAGTATAACTGTCTTGATCACGCGATGTCAACGTTTGAGCGAATGCTATCGGAGGGGGTTAAGCCTGACACTGTTACATGGAATACATTGATAGATTGTCATTGTAAGTCGGGGCGCCATGATAGAGCTGAGGAGTTGTTCCAGGAAATGCAGCAGAGTGGATACTCACCTTGCATCACGACTTACAACATCATGATTAATTCTATGGGAGAACAGGAAAGATGGGATGAAGTAACTAACTTGTTAACCAGAATGCAGAGTCAAGGATTACTGCCCAATGTAGTAACATACACTACTCTGGTTGATATATATGGAAAGTCAGGAAGATTTAGTGATGCAATAGAGTGCTTGGAGGTCTTGAAATCTACCGGATTCATGCCAACTTCAACCATGTATAATGCCCTAATCAATGCCTATGCGCAAAGGGTAAGTAATGTTATCACCTTTATGCTCTCTCTGAATTCTATTAACAACTGCCCTATAAATAATTTAATGCTTACTAATCTAATCATTGCTCCATATATGCGAATTTGCTGATTGCATTATTTATGAACTGTTATAAACTTATAACACATCCATAGCAAACTTTACATGTTAACAACTTACTTGCATGAGTATATTTCTTTCATTTGTTTACCAGTCTACCTTTTCCATGAGTGAAGACAAAGATTCACGTTATCCCAGTTTGCAATTTTGTATCAAATATGCTGATTGCATTATTTATGAACTGATATGCTGTTAACACCTTACTTGCATGAGTACATTTCTTTCACTTGTCTACCTTTTCCATGAGTGAAGAGTGAAGACTAAGATTCACCTTATCCCAGCTTGCAATTTTGTATCAAATATGCTGATTGCATTATTTATGAACTGATATACTGTTAACACCTTACTTGCATGAGTTCATTTCTTTCATTTGTCTACCTTTTCCATGAGTGAAGAGTGAAGACTAAATTCACCTTATCCCAGCTTGCAATTTTGGATCAAATTACTCAATTGAACCATGCAATCTCAAAAATTATCCTCTGTATCTACTTATTTTCCATTGGGATCAAGCACTATTGAACTGGTTTTCAAAAACTATAAGTTTCATTATGGTGCTGACTGACATAAAATGTAATTTTTCTGTTAGGAAAATTCCCGATCCTCTTGTTCTTTATTTTTCTTCCATTGAAAAACATACAACACTAGTTATGAGACTAGGTCAAAAATGCACCATATGTTTGTCCACAATTTTATCTTTAACTCATATTTAAGGAGTGGATTGATTAGGTAATAATTTTGGTAATATTTGGTATATTTGGCAGGGTTTGTCTGAACAAGCAGTAAATGCATTCAGGATGATGACATCTGAGGGTCTGACACCCAGTCTTTTAGCTCTCAATTCATTAATCAATGCATTTGGTGAAGATAGAAGGGATGCTGAAGCCTTTGCTGTACTGCAGTACATGAAAGAAAATGTATGTTTTTTTCACATAATTTTTTTCTCCTTTTCTACCTAAACGCTTTTATATGCTATGTAAGTTGTCTTTGGTCATGTAGACATGTATTAATGTCTTTGTTCATATTAACTGCAGGACTTGGAACCTGATGTAGTTACTTATACTACGCTTATGAAAGCTTTGATTCGTGTTGACAAGTTCCACAAGGTACATAATATAACATTATCATGGTCGGCTTGTCTTTTATGTTTTCATGATCCTTTAGTCTTGCATCTCATCAAAGGGAATTGTCATATTTTTTTTGGTCCGTGCATTCTCAGAGTTTTAAGTGTGACCTTTTCTAGTTCTTGTCTACTTTGGTTTGCAGTCCCTAAGCCATGCTGCCTCATACTAAACAAAACAATGAAAATAACAAAAGTTTCAAGTTTCAACTTATACAATTGACTTGGGTCTAGTCTTTTGCCATGTTTTTGAGAGGTTAAGTTTCACATTCATACTATCTCTAATATGGATGATATTGTGATTTTTCATAGAAGAACAATAGAAACTTTGGTGAAAATTGTATACCCTGTTTATTAGTTTATTTGTGCCTTAAAGTCAATCAACTTCGTTGCACAAACTATACTACATTTTTTGGGTTTCAGGTTCCAGCTGTGTATGAAGAAATGGTAATGTCTGGGTGCACTCCAGATAGAAAAGCTAGAGCAATGCTGCGGTCTGCTCTTAGATACATGAAACAGACACTGAAATCATAATTAAATTATCAAGCACATTCATAAAGCCAAAACAGAGTTAAATTTGCTGACCTGGTCTACTTGGTTATAATTTTGGAGGTTAGTGCTAACTTGCAGCCTCTCTGCTTACTATTGCATGCCAGGCTTTTGTTTTGAAATGAACATTCTCTCGGTAACTGCATTATGGTTTTTGTGCCAAACCGTGAAATTGGTCAGTATAGAGATGTGTAAAAATTTCTATTATATTGCCTTCCCCATATCAAAGCATACACCCAAAATAAGATATATTTGTCCATCAAAATATGAATTTGAAACTGATTATCTCAGTGAAAACATACTAATATTGTTGCTAATGTAATGAGTGGCGGATGTATGATGATTTTTATGGGCAATTTTAGAGTCTTGCATGTTTGTTTTGTTATAATTATCTATTTGCTAAGTTCAAATTATGATGAACTTTTTAGGTTAATATAACAATATTATGATTCCTGTTGTAGACTAGTATAGACGGTACAGCAGATGCAGTTGCATGGTACGTCATCCTGGATATATATGCTCCAACAGTGTCTGAATGAGAAATGAAGTTTCATGAAGTTGCAGAAATCGGGACATGGAACTCCTCCCTCTCCCCCTAAAAAAAACTCATCCAGAGAAACGCATAGAAAATTAATTGGCTGCCCGTAATGCTGTACCATGTATCTATCGATCTTTGGGATTAATGTATTATATGTACAATGTAAGTAAAATTTGTATGTTAAAATGCTTATTTCATGGTCATAAATGGGAGTTTGTGTACATTAGCTAAAGAAAAAGTTAAGTGAGTGTGTAAGCATTTCATTTACATCCCCGATGTTGTTCTGCGCTCGTGGTAGTTACGTAGAGGACTGAATCAAGCTATTTCTTTATCGAAAATCAGATGAATAGATAGCTATCTATTTATTTTATATATCGAAGAAGACAGAACCTAGTCATTATGTAATTGCCCTACTAGTGCCTGACTGGCAAAGCCACCACGCGGAAATGCTGCAGGTAATCACACCAGTAACGTTTTGCGAGTTTCTTTTCTTATTCATTCGTTTACAACAATAACAGACCAGTCCCTGAGTTGGGCACAATAAAGAATCAGATTATATAACCTGGGAACAAAGGTGCATTGCATAGTAATACAGACAACATTTTAACTTACAACTATTTTCTCAAAATTTGATATACAATTTCACTTACGACCTAATTTTAGAGGGGCATAGCAGAAACAATTGGTCTACTGCACTTACTTTTTGAAATTCTAGAACAGAACATGAACATTAGTAACACTGAAGATAATAAGAAGAGCCTGAAATATGTTCTTATTTCTTGCATTCCAAGTTCAAGCACCTCCATCTTCTTTCCATATCTATTTCTCCTCTCCATCAAATACCCATCTAGATATTCATCTATTGATACCAGCTTATCCAACTTCAAGACAGACGCTTTTGAAAGGAGCAGGTGTGGCCCCAATTTAAAAATTGTAAAGAATGCTGCAGACCAGTCAGTGAGAACTCTCTGAAAATGACAACGTAAAACATTAGAATCATTGTAGTTCCACATTTTTCATAATGTTCTCTCCCTCTCCTTAATTGTAACTTTAAAAAAATAAAAAAATAAGAACAGATACTCTTGAGAGTTGAGAGTAAAGGAAGAGGAAACGGGTCTCAAATAAACTCAGAAGGAATGAAGTGATCATTGCTGAAAAGTTTTGAAGGAACATACATTGTAGCTAGAAAGGTCAGTGGGATTAAACATTTTGAAACAGTCTTTTGATGAGGCTGTTCCATCTCCGTATATCTGCCAATCAATACAAGACGTAAGTACACCACCAAATCAAATTTACTAATACAAAAAGGGAAGGGATCCAGCAGACAAACCTCAAAGGTGAAAGCCATGGGAACCCTCGCAATGTCATACATGAAATCAGTTGCTGTCCCGTGTGCAAAATACCTGGATAAGCAAGTTCTAAACTTGAGGAAGGAAAGGCATATAGACCGCAAAACAAAGCCATTTGACTACCTCAAGACCAGTAAATTTGAGGCACTCAAGCAGATCATGTATTTTGTACTTTTACAAATTGCGGTTTTCATACTTAAACTTTTGGCACCTAAAAAATGATGCTGAGCTACGACTTACAACTTCAAATTATCAAGAGCACTAGAATATTAGAGGCCCTAAAAGATCAATTCCAGACATCAATCAAGTGCCATTTGAGTAGCTAGCAAACCAATAAGTTAAGGTCATTATAGGTTGACTGTGTTTTGAGCAAGGGGATCTCTCCTATCTAACGCACTCTCTGGTTATGTTCCATACATATATTACAATACATGCAAAATAATTCAAAAAAATGGACACAGGAAGCTGCAATGGTCAATTATTCTCCTCTTGTCATGATATTCACTGAAATGGACATAAGCCAGGGGTAGTAGGCAGAATAAAACATATTAGCCACAGAAACATTTTTGTAGTCATTAAACCTATTCCACCAGAAATCAACTAACCCTGCAGAAACACCTCCGGAACCAATTGTGTATATTTTGGCGACAAATATAGATAACATAAGAAAACACATATAAAAGGCCCAGTGAAAAATTTTGAAATCCTCATCAGATTCAAATAAAAATCAACTAACCCTACAGAACCACCTCCAGACCCAATCATACAACGCTTTTGGCAATGAAGATGGTTTACTTCTTCAAGCAATGACTTCATCCGTTGCAACGGCAATCCATCAGGGGTTGTATTTTTATGATCATATGGCATAAAAAGAGCCTGCAGGGGGGAGCGAGGAAAAAAGACAGTGAAAATTGTCATATGTAGTGATGTATGAATGGCTCATAGCATGTACACCAAATTACTAAATAATGTAATTTGATAGAAAAGAAGAAAGAAAGAACAAAAGTAACACCTAAGAGATATAATTGACGCATAATCACTGTGTCTTAATACGCATATACACATAAAAGTAAATGTACTGCTAAGTAATGTAAGAGCAGCAATAATAACAACAACAACAATAGTAGTAAATGATACAGTAAGAGCAGAAGAGAAAAGTCAAGTAATGTACTGTCAATAATGTATGCCTATTCTAATATTTACACTGACACTTGATCTGGTGCCGAAAGAAAGAATTTCTATCACAACTTTCGGCTGCATAAAAATATGACAAATATTGGTGAAGTCTAAAGCACAACTTTGATTCCACTTGAAACTTAATGCTCCCTAAAACGAGAATAAAGTTTTCAAGAAAATAGTTTGCTACAGAGGAGGAACAGTACAAGAGTACTAGTGCACATGGTTGCTTAGACGAAGGATTATATGTGAAGCTCGTGCTGGGAGTGAGACATCAAAATAAAAAAAATAAAAAATAAAAACTCAGAACCAGAATTAAATCAAATGGATTTCAGTTGTCATTTTCTGAGCCAGAGACTAGCTTCATGTGCCTATAAGCTACTTTGCCAAGATAGCTCAAACAGGTTACTTCTTGAGACAAACTCGTGCTTTAGAAAGATGCAATTATAATATCAAATAATATGATCATATGAATCAGTTTAGCCACCACGGATATTGTATATCAGGCTGGCAAAATTCCAACTAATACTAGTTCTAGTGGCATTTTTCAGCAAAATATTTGGAAAGCACAGTGATTTGTAAGCCATTAGGGATCTCCAAACACTAAAATAGGAATTAAGATTAGTAGTTTTATATATTTGAAACATCGATTTAAAAAATATCTTTGAAAGATGGTAAAGTGATTGACATGTAATACTAATTGAATCTATTAGAGCACTTATGAATTATTGTCAGCAATTCAATTACAAATTCTATTTCCTGCTTGGGTTATATAATGTGCATATCCTGAGTTAAGGCACATATATGGATAAGAAATCAAAGGGAATAACAAATTTGACTTTTAGAAACGGGTGAAAAAATGAACTAAACTTACCTCCATTCCAGAGTGCACATTGACCCATATATGTGGGTCAAATGATATGGCAAGTTTCCGCATAATTTGAGTTTCAGGCTCGCTAAATGGAGCAATACCAGGATTCTCCTCATATGGATCATAATCCTATTGATTTGAGCAATAATAAAAAATGAAAAAGAGATGTTTAAAAAATATCACTTAATTTGACTATTGATGGAAAAGCAAGAGATAGGTGTATAGATTGACAAGCAGACAAGAAAAAGAATGAGAAATTTCATTTGGTGAAAGCCTCTTTGAGTGCCACACTATATGCTATTGCTATCACAACAAGCTTACAAGGTGCAAGCCGACAGTGGACATAGTAAAGGCATCATAAATTAATAAAATTTTATAGTATAAACAGAGAGATTGAAGGCACGTAATGAACCTTCTCCTTTTTGCCCCAATCTACACTCCAATTCCGGTTGAGATCAACTCCTCTGCCTGCAACATAATACAAACTCTGGCTTTTAGACATAGTAAAGCTAGCTAATTATTACATCTAAAGATCATAAAGGAGAAATACAAGACCATTTCTTCTCTCACAGAGATCTCCAGCTTCAACAAGTTTGCGGCCATTCAAGTTTTCCATTGGAACCACCTGATAAATGATTAGACATCAGCATTATGAAGATACCAAATTTCTCCAGTGAATTTTATTATACTACAAATACAATGAAACATATAATTCAATGAAATTTTCATCTGATTTTTTTCTTCCTAAACTAGCTTCAAGATACAACTAATGATATTATAAAAAGTCCTTTGTTCAATTGAGGCAAGAAATGGTTGAGCATGCAGTTGTGTGAGCTAAGTCTAAAACTTTAATATATGGATGAAAGATACCAAAAAATCATAATGACTCCGTCTAGCAGAACATGAAATGTAATGTGGTATTCTGCATAGCATAAAATGTGGAACAATTGTGACAGAGTTGTAAATACTTCATATAAATTGATTAGGACACTTTACTAGAATCTTGATGATCAAAGCCCAGTTCCAGGTTGGATTTCATGATTATCACAAGCTTATGGTAGAAATTTTAACTTACCTTTATGACAAGCTTATCAAGTGTACTGTTTAAGGAAGCATGATCCATGCTGGGTAGATATTGTTCTTCACTTAGAATAGACAAAATTCTTAAAGCAAGTTCTGTGGTAATCAGCTCCCTTCCATGCTGCCCAAAACTCTGGAAGACAAGGAATCATCTGTCAAAAACACCAGAATAACCAATTTGAGATAACTAACCACTACATGTCAAATTATAGCTTTCTCTTAAAGAACACCACATTATAATTATATTACCACAATTTCTTCCCATTTTGGGCATTCAATACTTGAAGAAGAATCTAAGGCCTGAGATACAATTGTCTGCTGAGATATTAATGTCTTGTCATATGAAAGTTTGTTATTAACACCAATAATGTAGAAAACTTACAAGAAGTATCCGAAACTTCGACCTCTCATCATTCTCTCTTTTTCCCTTGCAATAAGTAACCACTGCGACCTCAGCACCATAGCCTTTGTTTCCAGCTTTAATTGTTTCCATCTATTTAGAAAAACCAAAGATAAGAATTATGTATCCTCGAATAGTGACACCCCACAGACAGTATAGATACATCATAAATGACCCACAGTGAGTTTATCAGGGTGACGATGGACCAAAGCCCTGATCTCTTCCATCAAATTGCCACTGCAGAATCCCACAAAATAGTTCAACAAACCAATAAACAATTTTATAAAAAAAACTGAACTGGAAAAATAGCTTTAAAAAATTGCTTTATTCATCAAGTTCAGTGCTTCATCAACAAACAAAAATTCACATTCACAAGAAGAAAATTAAAACACTGCAGAGAGCGTGACAATTGAGGAGGTCAGTCAGCTGCACATAAGCAATATAACGCATAATTCCCATTCCTACTCCTATATAGGACAAAGAAAACTATTGAGAAGGCGTCCTTGAGATTGATTCAATAAAATGTTAACCTGAATTTAACACGGTCATATCATATAAAACGTGATCTGATTCTGCACTCCCAAAACAAACCAGAAAAATCCGATTTCCATAATTCAATTATGAAATTAAATACTTGAGATTCGAATATATCCAATCCAACCTGAGAAATTCAGGAGGAAAAAAGAGGAAGGTAGATCTTCACGAGAGGAGTTACCTGGAATGGTAAAGATCGTAGTTGATTGGCGTAAGTGAAGATTGAGTGAGATTGTTTGGTTTGGCATTAACAAGGAGGAGATCTTGCGAAGAAGCGAGGAAGAGGAAGCAGATGCCGATTGTCAACAACACAAAAGAAAATGAGAGAGAAAGAAGATCAGCCATTGCAATTGGCAAGACCTGTTGGCTGTAGCTATAGATATGCCTTCTATTGTTATCTTTCTCTTCTTTCATTTATTCCATCGTTATTGTAATGTTTAATGTTATTATTAACTTTTACCGCGCCTGTTAATTTCTCATCCATCACCATGACTGAGGAATTTAAAAAATATAAGGATCTGACTTTTAAGCCGGTGGAGAGAGAATATATGTTGCTTTTTTCCACGTTCAACGGTCTCGATGGAACGCGGTTAACAGGTCATTGCACATATTTGTAATTATTTATTTATTTTTGGTTATTTGTAATTATTTATAGGTATAATTATCAATTATCAATTTTTATCAAAAAGAAATATCAATTATCAAATTTTAATTTATATTTTTATAGTAATATTTAGCCTTCAAAAATAAAATAAAAAATTCAATTTTATTATAATTTTATATCTATTATTATTTTTTATTTTCAGACTTTTCTTCATTTTGTTTACATTTTGTTTATCTTACCTTTTTAAATATACACATTTTAATTTTATTGAAAAAAATTCAAAATTGATTTACAATTAGGGATGTCAACACGGCGAGTACCTATTTATGATCTTCACATATAAGTTATTTACAAGTTTTCATGAATAGTTAATAATTTAAAATAAAATTTTAAAAATTATAAAAACAATAATTTCTAAATTTTATCATAATTTGATTGATAGAATGAATGTAATAAATATAAAAAAATAAACCTAAATTTTGTTTATATTATAATCTCCTCCCACGTTCCCTTTTATTAAATATATACTCATCCCTCACTCTATCGTAAGTAATTCTCGCAGATCTAAACAGATAAATAATTTTGTCATCTCTATTTGCAACATTAATTTTTTTTTTCAATGAAGTACTTAATATTTTCTTCTCAATTTACAATTTACAATTTTCATAGTTTCTTTTACAGAAAATCCTAGGAACCCAATTATTATTAGTGGCCCGGATGCTGCCCAAATGATTATTTTAATTGTGATAAATTTTTTATTTTATTCTTCTTAAAATGTGAAAATGTTGGTTATTGCCGGAGTCGGGTTACTTCTCTTCTTTCATTCACTTATTTAAAGTTTTATACAGGTGACAAACTATTAGACACTTATTACGGTTGATGTAATAAAAAAATAGAGTTTGAATTAGACTAAATGTTAATTTAATTTTTTAATATCTAATAATGTATTATATTATTATGAAAATTATACTTTCTAAATAATCATTGAAACTAAATAATTAAATAATATAAAAAATCACACTAATTAGTAAATCATTATTAAATGGAAAAAAAAGTGAACATGACAAAATTATTATTCAGTGTACATATAAGTATTATAATTTTTTATTGATGCTTGACTCAACGCATTGTGTTTTTCAAATATTATCTTTCAAATAATTATTACCTATTATTCATATGAAAAAAACTATTATTCCTAATATAATAACAAATAATATAGCATGAAAGCCTCCTTAAGGTAAACGTTGACGCGGCTCTCTTTCTGCTAAGGAAAATGCATGTGAGATTGGTATTATCATTAGAGATGCTGTCGGTGTCTTTCGAGGAGCAAAGGTGAAGAAGTTATATGACATAATTGGTATACACAAGGCTGAGCTTGGGAGTTAGGAATGTTCATCTGGAAGGGAATGTAAGCAATGTTTATGCTTGCTTACATGAGGGTTAGTAGACTATTCTTATAATGGGATAATTATAATGAGCAGTTTAGGTATGAGTATATTCCAAGTGGGCCTAATATAGTAGTTTATATTTTAGTATATTTTGTTAGGAATTTTTCTTTGAATATGTGTGGTTAGAATCATTATTTTATTTTTTTACATTAATGGTGCTTATCAGCACAAAAGAAAAATAAAATATATACAATTAAGGATAAGACATGCATAAAGGAATGAAGGAATGAACTCGAATAACTTAATTTTCATATTACACATATTACTTTTTTTAAGTGATTGAATTAATAATATCATTCAATCTTCATAGAGCAAAAAACATCTTAGATAAATGAATCATAATGATGTTTGAGTTACCAAATTTTATTTTAATGTTGTGATATTCGAGTTAATGAAATTTTAAAATTTTGATATTGGGATGTTTGAGTTAATGAAATTTCTTTTTCGATAAAAGAAAGATATAATAACAAATAATATGATTATCTTTTATGAATAATTGCAAATCAATTAATATTTCCACTACTTGATTTTTTAACAAAATAATCACATCTTATAATATTATAATAATTACATAATCAAGCCTTATATATATGGCTTATGTTCAAATTTTAAAATATTTTATTAATGTTATTTGTAAATCTTTTGTAAGTGTTAAAACTTATCATAGTATTGGATTTGGACAAGGCAACCATGCTCTTATCCAATTTATATAAAAAAAAAAAATTATACTCCGTACCCCCATGTGTTTTTATTAAACAAATTCCTCATTATAAAAATATTATTTTATATTATTATTTTATTATAGAAATTAATTCTTAACTAATTTATAACTTAGAGGTAGGTAATGTGGCCCAAGTGAAAAATCTACAAAGTCAAACAAGGTTTCAAATACAGAAGATTCTGATAAGCAGCAACAAAACGAAGACAAACAACAAAACAAACCTACCCTAAATATATTTCTCATTGTTAGTTTAAATGTAGTGGGTACGGTGTCAAAGTCAATAAACCAAGGCAAACAAATTTCATAAAAAAAGAAGGCCAAAACCATATCTGGAAAGAAAATCTGATTTCATAATGACGCATAATGATAAGAAGCAACAAAACGAAGACAAACAACAAAACAAACCTACCCTAAATATATTTCTCATTATTAGTTTAAATGTAGTGGGTACGGTGTCAAAGTCAATAAACCAAGGCAAACAAATTTCATAAAAAAAGAAGGCCAAAACCATATCTGGAAAGAAAATCTGATTTCATAATGACGCCTAATCCACCGTCTCTGAACAACTCCTTTTGAGCCGTCCGATCCAAAATATGACCGTTGCAGACTCTTTGGTTCCATATCTGTCCTGTAATTAAATTCAAACCGACACCCTTCTTCCAATAAAAAGAGGGCCAGCCACAGTAAAACCTAAAAAAAGGTGCCATTCTCATTCTCATTCTCATTCTCATTGAATACTACTACTCACTCCCTCAGCCTCTCTGCCATGTACGCTTCAATTTCAAAGATGAAATGGGATCGCAAGCCTCCACTCCCTAGATCGCCGATGCGTCTTCGACCCCGCCGCGTTCTTCATTCCTCAAACTCTACCTCTCTTCAAACCCCACCAGGTAAGCTTCTTCTTCTTCTTCTTCTACACCTACCAACTCTTCAATCTCTGCTTTTTCTCACCTTGATTTATATTTACTAATTTACCCTCTTTCTTTATGGATTTGAAACAGGTTCTTTGACCAAATATCAAAAGGAACCAACTCGCTTTCTGGACGTCGAAGAATCTGCACTACGACCTGAATACCGCACGATTTCGTGTGAGTTACGAGCTCTGGCAAAGATGGTTCGGGACGAATTCGGGAACGCAGAACCAGAAAATGTGACCGTTGCCAATTCTTGCAGTGGGAACGCAGGTGTTGTGTTTGAGAGGGGGAAGTTTTACGATGAATACTCTGCTAGAAGGAATGAAAGGCTCAAGAGAAAGAAGGGAGTGACGGTGGATGAAGGCAAGCCCTCTCATGCCCTCCGTGTTACCGTTGAATCTTCAAAGAAGAGTAGTTCAAGAAAGCTTGGAAGCCTGAGGAAATCTGTTTCTGCTGCTTACTCAATGGAGGTGAGTGAAACTCCGAGGTACATGCTCAGAAGCAGGTCCAAGGAAAATAAGAAACCTCCTCTCGCTGCAAATCTTGATAAATCTGTTCTGGGGGAGAAAAGGAAGATGGGAGTAAGAAGAATTTGAAATCAGTAGGACTTTATTTGGTTTTTTTTATTGATTTGAGGAGAACTTGATTTAACTTGATGTTTGTGTTGAATCTTGTTTTCTGTTTTGTTTAAAGTTTCTGTTACTTTTATCCACCAATAGTATGGACTGGAAGGGATTTATTTGAGATGAATTTGAAATCCAGATATGAAAATGAAAGTATGTAAATTCATAAATTGATGGATAAATTTTTTTTAGGTGGATATGATTGATTTATTTATGATTTGCGAATTGCTCTATAATAAAGACAAATGTATGGACCATAGTACCGTACCATAATGCCATAATGGTACAAAGACAGCGCAGAAGAAACAAACAAGCTCTGGACAAATCCCAGTGAGAAGAAATGGATCAGCCAGGTGAGTGTTGCCCTTCAGATCTTGGCGCCAATGAAGTTTTTTTTTTAAAAAAATTTGGTCCAAATCTTTCTCAGAATGTTACCATTTACCAACAACGATGAGTTGTTGTTGGTACTCTACTTAGATTCCTGTTAGTTCCTCTCCTGATCTAAAGTGGAGGAATAAGTTTTATCTTTGAAAAAAAAAAGAATTTTATTAAAATACGAAATATAGTTCAAGATTGTATGTATATATATATACATAACCATAACCACGAGTAAGGACCCTGAATTTACATGAGAAATTAGTCTTCTGCTATATACATCATAGTTTGACAGGCAAACGTTTCTCCAAAATTTACATTGAATTCCCTTCATTGATCCAAAATCCTGCTTATCCCATGCACTGGAATAATGCCAAGAAAAAACTGCTAAGATTCTCAGTTGCTATCTTCACTTTCTATAGAAGGAGATTCACCAGGAAATTTTGCAACATCTGCTGCAGCAATTGTCTCTTTTACTGCAACCAAATTGCTATCTTCACCTTGTGTAGTAGATGCTGATTCATCAGGAATTTTTCCAACATCTGCTACAGCAAAAGTCTCTTTTACCCCAACCAAATTGCTATTACTGTTTTCTTCTTGGCTTTCTTCCCTCCTATAATATACCTTCGGAATTTTTCAAATTGAATTAGCAATTCACATTTTGCAGGGAATAGCAAAAGAAAATCTTTAACTAGCTCAAATATAATTTTGACATGACAAATCAACTAGCTCAAATTTAACTGCAGAAAATTCATTGTTGTCATGAAGTAAGGACAGAGTAGAGGTTCTTCCTTACGAAATCATCCTATTATTTTCAACTTTCCAGCCAAACTAAATAAGCAATTCACATTGTTGTAGGGAAGAACAAATGGAGAGCTATAATTTTGCAGCTCAAATATAATTTCAACATGAAAAGTTTGTAAGATGCTATAACTTTGAACCATTAGGATTGAGCCAGTGGTGAGGGGTTTGAATAGTTTGTAAGATGCCGCCATTGCCCAAAAAAAAAGGCAAAAAATTATGCAAATAACCAGAATAAAAAGAGCATGAACAATTAAAATAAAAAGAATAAAAGAGAGATTTTAGAGGGCAGCAGATAAACATACCACACAGGTACGAGAGGGGGAAAGGACCTTGAAGGAATTGGGGCGACTATTAAAATTTGTTTCAGGAACTCCTGGTATTCCTTCCGGGGATGTGAAGTGGTCTACATCGTGCCCCACCTATGAGTGGAAAATGGTCAACATTGTCAGCACAACAGGAAAAAAAATGACAAAGGAACACGTATATTCAGCAACTGAGTTGAACTTTAAAAATCACAGCCATGAGCCAACTGCCCCCTCCCATTCTTTTTTCTTTCTCCTCACCTTTACAGCTATTTTCTTCCTTCACTACCACTTATAGGGGAAAATCAGAACAGTTTATATGATTTCATTTTCATGCTACTTCCACCTTTTTCTTCCTAGCTGTGCCCTGCTTCCCCCTGCAGCCCAATCTCACCCCTTCTCATAAGCACCAATTGGCGTGTAATATAAATCATTATACTCGGGCAGAATATAAGGTTTGAGAAAGGGAGGGGATGGGGGAATAAAATTATAATGGGTTTATATTTAAAAAATAAAAAAATAAAACAAAAACAAAAACTAAGGGAAGCTTTTGCAATTTCACAACATTTCTTTCAGTTCCACCCCTGAATTTATGCTACCAGATAGATTAGGGCTTCTTACTCTTCCATGTCCTCCAAATTCCAAAGCATCACTATCCAGTGCAACTCTATATTTCCCAGGCAAGTCACAGCCAACTTTATACCTGTATGTTCAACGTTTCAGCCAAATCATTTGTGGTTAACAGTTATTATTACAGTATTATTTATAGAAAATTTACTATACATAAAACCAAATACACAACCTGGCATAAATAAATTCCCCACACATAAATGAAAATTGAACACATAGTACATACCCTTCATAAGTATTCTCTGGATGAAAATTGAACACAAATACCAGATCTCCACGCTCAAATACTATAACCTATATAAAAGAAAAAATCATTAGGCATTTAATTATAGCATAGCACTGAGTTACACTTGAAATCAACTCGGAGTAGCCAATGGCATTTTAGTGGTTTTATCTTCTCTAATCATTCATGTTTGAGAAATACCTTCTTCACAATGTTCACAACAACACCTATGTATATTTTCTTGAAAGCAGTCCTATTTTAATCAGTCTTGATTTAACACAATCTCTTAATTGAATAGCAAAAAATAACAGATTATGAATGTGTATAATACAATCATTTGGAGGCACTACCTTGTCTTCTTCGTTTGTGCTGCTCACAATCTGTTTTATTGATGCAAGGAATGAAAATTCATCATCAAGCAAGTTCATTGCTTTGTCAAATGCATTCATGAACTGCACAAATCCCAAAAACAAAAATTATAACATATCTCAAAGACAAGCAACAAACTGTAAGAACAAAAGAGAATAAATAGAGTTCAGCAAAAGGGGAAAAAAAGGAGCTCCACAAAATCAGATTACATAGTTGCCTTCTGCATCACACAAAATATGCAGAATGACAATGCCCATTTTTTACCACATTTGATTCTGGGGAAAACGAAGATCTGAAACTGACCTTATCTTAAGCTCTAGCATGTCATCTGAACACAAAGTTAAACACAGATATTCCAACCCTGATGACAAATTTTAATTTATGAATTTCCAAAGTTGATGAGAATTTATCAATTTTTTATCGTCTATATTAAAATCATACATAAAAAAATGTAAAAAAAGAAAATTCAAATATTATACCTTACAAATTTATATTGCTTGATTGGTTTCAACCCAATTCAACAAGGAATTAGGTATCTATAATTTTGAATAAGTGGTCAACAGTCAGATTCAAATGTGATCAATCTTGAAAAAATATAGCTTGACTCATAATCATACAGGCAGAACATCAACTTAAGGACTCAATTGATGTTAAATAATTAAACTTAATTTGAGCACTTGCTCAAAAGTCCCCACCGAGAGATGAAGCCACAAATGAGATGCCAATGTTGTGTGTTAAGTTTATAAATATGGGATCTATAGCCTTCCCCCACCCCACCACCACAGACACACACACACACACACACATATATGTATGAATGTATGTATGTATGTATGTATGTATGTATAGAATATTACCTTGTATCTCAAATAATCTGTATCCACCAGATTCCACTGACGCCTGCACTTTTCATAACTCCATCCATTGCCTTCTCGTGGGAAATCAATCCACTCCGGATGGCCAAACTAAACATTGCCTCATGAATATAATTTAACAAATGATAATACATGGTATACAACTAAATGACAGTGAGATGCATGTACATCTCCAGCTTAGAGATAAGGTTAACTGCTATTGAAACTAAATAATATGCAAATAATTTTATAGGGGGCTAGGTTGTAGGAACAACCCACCTAAACACCCCCCCCTCAAAAAAAAAAGAAAGATGAAACATTTCATTTCATTTCTGCGAATGAGAAAAAAATAACACCACCTCTGGGGAATCCCTTTTTCATAAACAATTTGCATTTTATGCTATAAAACGATAAAGGTCAGGTGCAGTGTACTATAACAATAAGCAGCAGTTCTGCAGGCAGAAGAGTAAAGCAGTATGCAAACCTCATTGCCCATGAAATTAAGGTAGCCCTCTCCGCCTAATGCCATGGTTATGAAATGTATCATCTGAAAAATATTAAGATAACAATGACTACAAGGAAATTATAAAGCAACAATAATTATGTATTGTATTAGCAGCTTTGAGATTCATTTTCCATATGAATGATGTAGTCCAGCAGTCTTTATGATCAGATAAACAACCTTGTGAAGAGCAATCCCTCGCTCAATAGTAGAAGAAGCATTAGTCAAACAAGACATGCCAGAATACATTTCTTCATCCATTAGGAAAAATGCCATAGTCTTGTCCCCAACAATGGCCTGCCCAAGGAAAAAACTATAAACATCGATAGTGCTGGCATTGAAAAACAATGAAATAAGATAAATTCTTTATTAGCTGTCCCCTGTAGTTTCCATCACAAAGGAAACACTTGACACAAATTGGCAAAGCTCATACCTGGTCATGACTTTCAGCATAAGAGACACATTTCTCAGTGTATCTCCTATTTGTCAAACTCGAAGAGATTTCCTTCATTGACCATTCATAGTCTTTCTTGTTCTTCAAGTAGTCAATCCACTTGTCAGGGATTCCCATGGCCAGACGATAGTCAAAACCAACTCCCCCTTCAGAAACTGGTTGACCAAGTCCAGGCATACCAGAAACATCTTCAGCAATGACAGTTGCATCTGACAAAATATTATGGATCAGACAATTAGCCAGCATCAGATAGACAACAGCATCCACATCTGTTGCTTCACTAAAATATTCATTATAATCCCCTGTAAATGTAGTGTTGATTCCGTGGTGATGATACAGCATTGATGTTACTCCATCAAATCGAAATCCATCAAATTTGAATTCCTCAAGCCACCACCTTATATTAGATAAAAGGAAACGAAGAACTTCCCAATTGGCATAGTTAAAGAGTCTACTATCCCATAATTTATGATAGCCTCTATCTCCCTCGTGGAAGTAAGAATCTTGTGAACTTTGGCCAACATCAAAGCCATTGAGTCCATCAGTAACATTATTACTAGCATGGCTATGGACAACATCCATCAAAACCTGCAAACCTAGGCTATGGGCCTTATCTATCAGATATTTAAGATCTTCAGGGGTTCCAGATCTACTGCTCACAGCAAAAAAACTTGTTACATGATACCCAAACGATGCATAATAGGAATGCTCCATCACAGCCATCAACTGGACTGTATTATAGTTATTTGCCCGAATACGGGGCAAAATATCATCTGCAAATTCCCTGTAAGAGTTTATGCGAGGTTCAGAGCTACTCATTCCCACATGAGCCTCATATATCCGTGGGGCCTTGGGCTTCAGTGGACGAGGATAATTAAACTGATACCTGCAGAATGAACAAGGGGGTGAACAAACAGCTGGGATAATTTCATCCAAACTTAATCAAGAGTGGAGTGAGGAAAACAATATTCGAATTTATAATTCAACTGAAATAATTATGTATATTTTGATCAAAACATTATAATTAATTTGTAATTCAATTAAAATAATTTCTTTTGAAATGAGTTCAATTCATTACTATAAAAATATTTGAATTTCCAAGACTGTAAGAAATTATTCACATAATTTTAAAATCAGTTAATATGTGGCATACATTAAGGTCCCTTTTAGCATTGATCCTTTGGATGCGATGCTTTATTCTTTACTGAAGATAACAAGACAATAGATATTCTACACATGGGAATAATTAATGGGACCTCTCTAAAAGTGGTGGATCCCAATAGACACCATCATATGGCGCAGCAAATCTGTTAGGATCAACAGTGGCATATTTAATCCAAGCAGGGATGCGGTCAACCCAAACTCCATCACTGAGTCTGAATCTAAATTTCACTCTTGAATTGTGAGGTATAGCCGGATTTCCACCAGCATCAGGGATCTTAATACTCCAAACGCCAAACTGATTTTTTTCCATCTGGTGGTTGGAACCATCCCATCCATTAAAGTCCCCAATAACTTGTGCTTCCCTGCATTGAAAGAAGTATAACATCTGAAAAAAATAAACAAAACAATGACAAAAAAATTTGACTAATTTGTATCCTCAGAGATAACTTACAGAGCAGCAGGTGCCCACTCACGGTATACAATGCCACCTTCTTCTTTGTTAAATCCAAATTTCAAATAACCTAAAAGACAGAAGGGGGAAGGGAAAACAAAAGGAAACATTATATTAAAGATGTAACTAGAATCAATCCAATAAATTAGTGAGACGTTTTAATATATAGGGAAAAGGAAATCAATCAGTTGAGAGGTAAATGAATTTGTTATCAAGAAAACATAATCAATTGATTGTTCACACATATTTACATTATTCTTGGTTCACTTGTGCATGGCATAATTTTATATGATTTATCTACCACTGACACTCACTGCCAAGTATCAGTAGAGTGTTACCCCGACTTTATCATGGACATATAGTTTGTGGTTATTCACAGAATCTCAGCAGTTATCTCAATTTTGTATGCATAGATAATATATAGAAAAGGAAAATAGAAGTGAAACAATGCCAAGATTTATAATCACCTTGTGCAAATTCCTCAAGACCTCCTTCATATTCTTCGATAAGCCTTTTCTGATCTACATATCTCTTCAGTCTATATTTGAAATGATCTTTATATGGTTCCAGGGCTGGATCAATATGCAAGATGCCAATATTTTCTAAGTCTTCCTCAATGGATGACATTGTTGACTTGTCATCTGTCATAACAGCTATGCCCTTGAAACCAGACTTCACCTAGTTGAAGGAAAACGCACTGAAATAAATTATCCACATGCAGTACATTCACATCTCTAGATAACAGATATTCAAACTTTCATTTTCTTTTCTAGGGAGGGAGAGTGTTGTCACAGAAATAATTATAGTAATTCTTTTAAACATATAACAAATTAGTCAGACTAAATCCAAATGTTTCATGTCATTTTCATTACTTCTCTTTGATCATTCACTACTAACTGGGAAGAGACAAGTAGAAAAATGAGCGAAATTCAACACATATATAATACACAATGAATATTTTTAGCTGTTACCTTCAATATGTTCATGTTTAAACTTTAAATGGAAGGTGGCTCACCCAAACATGAACTTGGGTTCCAAAATCAGATTTAGGAACTGCCCACCACAGAGCCAAACACACTGAAGCTTATATTTTAAAACAAAAATTAATTCCAACAAAAGTTTTCCACCCAATACATATAATGAACCAATCTTAAATTATATCTCGAGGCCATGCATCATACGCATGACCTCTAAACGATACTGAATATCAGTTAGAACAACACATTTGCATCGAAGTTTCTCAAGAAATTTTGATCCAATTGTTTAAATAAGAGACATCAAACATAGTCAAATATACCCTCTCATATATTGATCTTCTTGATCCAAAACTGAATTCATTGCATCCATGTGGTTTCTGGTAGCCACAAGTCAGATCTATTGACTTTTGCTTTGCAAGATGCCGCTTATTTCTCAAGGTCTGTCAGAATGAAAAACAGAAAATTATAAAGCATTACAGATAAATGCAATCAACAAACAGTAGTAACAAGCCTATAGTCCAGATCGCTAAAGTTAAAATATAAAAGAAATTTAGAGATAGATGATGTACCAAGACAAAGAGCAAATAGTTGTAAAGATCTAAATTATGAACACCAATACTTGAGTTTTACTCTACTCTCAAAAAGGTTTGAACATGAACATGCTGCCAATTTATATTGGATTTTGATCAACATGGGGTGTTGTTTGTGGTAACTAGAATTCAGTTCAGAACCTATTACTTAAATACTTACTATAAATAAATAGAAAAAAAGAATTAAAAAAGTGATTCACTCACTAGTCACTACAGACTAGAAAACAACTTCAGGTAACGAAATCTCCGAGAGTAAAACCCAGAGTATAAATCAGGCTAATGATATCACACGCTACGCTAGCTATTGAAGAAGGAACTGTTACACATCTACGGTTAAGGTTTGAATGAAATTGACGAATCAAATGCTGGTTAGCATGAAATCAAAATCACTGCCGGGAAAACGGCATGAAATTTCTAGAAACCCGAAATCAAACTCAGAAGTTGAAATTAGTGAGTTACGTGAGAGGTGCAAGCAATGCTTGCGGAGGCAGAAAGTAGAGGATAAAAGCCCAAACAGGTTATCATCGCCTTCCCCAAAGTCGAAAAGCATTCACCAGCTTCAAGTTCCAGAGAGGAATGTTGATTGAGCAGAGGCTTTAAATAGCTACTATTTGTTAAAGCAGGGCCAGGGACCCACTTTCGCATGAATTATTAACCTTGCGTCTTTTCATTGCTAGACTACAAACTAGAAACCAAGCAAAGTAAAGGATATGCTTCCCCACGTGAAGAAGCAAGCAACGGTGCAGGAATTTCCATGCGTTATAATTTAGAAAAACGACGTTCGTACATATTTTTTTTTAAACACTATTTTTACACCATTTTTTGAATAATTAATTATGATTAAGTGAAAAAAAAAAAAAATAAAAATATAATTAATGATATGAAAAATAATATAAAAAATATGATAAAAAATAAAAAAATTCATAATTGTAAATTTTAACGCCTCACATTAAATGTTAATATTTTCAAAAATGCATTTTTAATATTCTTAAAGTATAGTTTCATACTTTCATCATAGTCCCACTATTGATAATGGTGATACTAGTTATCTTATCTGTTGTATCTTGCAACTTGCAAAACAATTTTGATCAGCGCGTCATACTTATGAAGGCATTGAAGAATATCATTTTAAGTTAACAATTTTGATTAGTGCAACTTTATATATATATATATATATATATATATATATAAATATTAAGAACATACTCTCTATTATATTTTTTTAATATATTTTTTATTGAATCACATTATATATTAAAATATATATTTAACTTTAATTAACATGTAATTAAATTTAAATGTATATTTTAATATGTGACATAATTTAATAAAAAAATATTTAAAAAATGTATTAAAAAGTGTATTCTTAATACTTTTAGAATATAAATATTGTCAACTCACTTTAGTTTCTAAAATTCAATTAAGGAAGCCATGAATGCTAGAATTATGATATTTTTACAAAAAATCTTCTAACGATTTGGAACATGAAATTTAACTAAATTATGAGACTTTTTCATACGAAAATATCTTTCTTTTTTATTTTCACTATATCTTTTTTTCTCAATGCAACTACTGAATACCGAAAATTTTACACAAAAAAAATATATACCAACATACTTAATTTTGGTATAAGGGAAAAGTCCTTTTTAAATTGGGACAATTTATCACTTTATAATTTTGATATTTTTTAAAAAAATTCAATTGGTGAATTACTTCACAACACTATAATAGAAAAAAAAAAGCATGCTTTAGACATCAACACAAAAATTAAAGAAATAAAAAATAATTAAGCCACTAAAATAATCAACACCCTCGTATGTCCCCCACTATTAAACCAACCAATTTGGGTTACCATACAAAAAAATAATGTATCTATATATAATGGATTTAACATTTAACATTAAACAAAAAAAATCAACGCAAGTAGAAGAAATTTGAGTATCTTAAATATATAATTTTAGGTTTAATTTTAAAATTTATGCGTATAAAAAAATACTATTAAAAGATATTCTTATTTAGACTCTTTATCATATCTCAAAAAATTAATCTATCACTTATTAAGTGATAAAATATTATGAGAAACCAAAAATATTAAACAAAAATAATAAAATAATTTAAAATTTATATAATAAATTGTTTGTTTTGGAAGGTTTTTATGTACTTTTAAGTCTAGCATATTTCATTTAATTTAGTTAACATATATGTTTGCAAGTATTTGTTAGGGGATTTAACACCTGTGATGAAGCAGTTGATTTCCTTTTCCATACTTCTTACCCCAAGTGGGATCTTCTAAGTATAGGGATAAGAAAATGATCTATCGATTCATTATTCATATAGTCCAACTAAAGATAAATTTAATCTAATCCATTCGTTAGTATACTAATTTTTAATGGTCTAGATTTATTTAATTCAATTCATGTATTAAATGGATAATGAATCATTAATGATCCATCTAATTCAACCACTCCAAAGACCAAAGTGGCAAAACATGAAGCAAAGTCGCCAACCTTTAGTCCTAGGATGGATGTTATGATACATCCTATTAAGTTAGAGTGCACTATATACTCTCCATTTTATATGTTATTATAGGTTTTTTTATAGGATTTTTTTTAGTTTGATGTTTTTTTTTTATATAGTACCACCGGCCTCAACTCCAGCTACCGCCGATTGTAACACCCTTGTGGAAGTGTTACATTTATGATGCAATAAAATAAAATAAAATAAAACTTTTACTCAAATTGTAAAATGTTTGGTACATAAATAATATTAGTGGTAAATTTTTTTTCCTTTTATACTTATAACATTAAATAAAATAAAACAAAGCACAAAATAAAACAAAGTATAATCACCTATAATATACATATGATTTTTCTTAAATACACCAATAATTCACAACTACCAATATTTAACAAAGTAGTAAAAATTTGACATAAAACTAAAACACAAGATTTACCTCAAGAGATCTTAACCCTTCGATGGATCATCTTCAAAAGATCATCGAAAGACGAGCTCTGGAGGTCCTACAACTCTACTTGGACACGAGTCCCACAGTTGACTCACTACTGAACTCGCTAGGCATATGGAAGATTCCTTGCCGTAACGCCTATATTTAATTTAGATGTAAATACAACATAGTAGTAAATATAACATCTCCTTCGTACTCTCTACATAGGGACACAGTCAAACGTCCCACGTAGACAATTGTTCCTCTATCCACTCGCATATGCTAGGCCTCCGAACCTCCGTGAAACTCAAGTCTCACAAATTCGAAGAATCCCGGCAATGCCATGATCTCAAGATCAGTCTTGATGATGAGAATGATCTATTGGCTCCTCTTCCTCGTATAGCTCATCCGGCTGGTGCTCGTCCGGATACTGTATCTTAAGAGGCTGTTCCTCCTCTTCCTCAAACTCTTTACGGAATTAATATAATAATATCGAGAAAAGCATATAGAGAGGTGAGATAATCTACATCATTACCCGCATGGCAAATAAGAAAATGACAATACAATAAATATTAAAATAACACATACCATTATATTATATACAGCATAGCAAATTAATACATCATGCATTTTATCACAGATTATGATAAGCAGTAAAATGCAGATAATGAATGAACACACACCGACTCGTTCCTACTCCATGGAGCTAAATACGGATATCTGAGAGAATGATCCGAAAAAAACTAATAGTACTTATGGCTGCCCAACCAAACTATTACACTGTCTAACGTTGTGTCTATAGCCCATAGTCCAAACATCGTGTAACAGTACACAGTCCAAACATCGTGTACTACAGGCATTATACATAACAGTCTTCTCAAAACCTCGATTAAGAACAGTGTTTGTCAAGATCATTAATGTGTTACCCGTTACCACGACCCAGAGGAGCAACCCACTGTTCCCATGTGGAATTCTTCGCACACTAATGCCTCCAAGTTCATATAATGAACTACACTACGCTTATCACACCACAACACGGTGTAATTCGTCTCATCAATCAACCACCAATTATCAACCAAATTAGCACAACACTCTAAACATGATCTAAAATTATAAAAATACCCTTAATATTCATATTTTATCATATTTATAAAAATACCCTTAGTCACAATATTCCAAAAATATAGCCAGTCCCGCTTGACAGTACTATCTCACAACATGTCCAGGTCCACCACTTTGGCCCGATGGTAAAACTCGTTGTATCGTTTAATCGCGTAGAAATTTTATCGCATTTTCACAATCGCGTTGCTTTTACAAACGTTTTAAAATCGCGTAAATATATTATGACATTTTTTAACATCGCGTAATGTTTTTAAATCATTTTCTCAATCGCGTAAGATTTTTAAATCATTTTCTTAATCATATAACTTAAAATCATCATTTTAAATATGTGTAGACTATATCTAGTACTTTTAAACTACGTAAAGTATTTTCCTTATGTGATAAATATATTATGGAATCTTTTCATTTTATTCTTCTCGATTTTAGTAAATTTTGACAAAATATTTTACCTATAAAATCAATATAAGGTATTTTTAATATTTTCCTCTAAATTCTGTTTATTTTAATCTTACCCAATAATTACACTTTAAAACTTACTAACGCACTTCAAAACTTATAGAGTGAGTTCTACATTTAGTATTTTTCAAGTGTTCACTTTATTTCTTACTTATAATAAATTCTGCTAAACTTAGAATTCTAAACTAAGTTTATTTACTTTATTTCTTAAAGATTCGTTGGGAATCAATTTCTTTTGTAAATTAATTTCTTAACCTATCTTAGAAAATAAAATAGCATTCGATAATTCATTAAATGGCATGTTGGCCATAATTAATCTAAATCATTCTTAAATTTATTATTTTACCTAGATTTTTTAAATCATTGATTTAAAAAATGGTTGAGAACATTTTGGTTCACTGTTTAATGGCAAGGCTGTGAGCCTCCTTGTGTTCTTTGGAACACTCATGTAAATCGTTACATGTTATTCACATCCTACTTTAATAATCATACAACTATAAACACATACAATATATAAACACATGCAATATATTTTAAAACTATAGACATGCATAGCAAATAAAATAAATCACAAATAGGAAAGTATTTAAACAATCACACAAATAATAACAACAATAAACAATCACACAAATGAATCCTTATGGATTCTTTATACACAAACAATTCATTTTCCCATCACCACTTAGGGTTGATGAGATTAAATCTCCCTCTTACCTCTTGAAGACAAAAATCGGCTAGTCTCCTCCTTCTCTTTGTTTTCTTGAAAATCAACACAAAATCCTAATAATTCTTAAATAATTAGTAAAAACACATACAAGGATCAAGATTGAAAAACCATGGAACAATCATGGTTTAGAAAATCAAAAACTAAACTTTAAACCAAAGAATCAAAACTTACCCTTAGGAAAGTGAACAAAATGTTGGATTTTGGACTAGATAGAGTAGGTTTTTGACAAAATCTTGTGAAGGAAAAGTGTTTAGAATATAATTTTGGTTTAGGAAAAGTGAAGAGGTGAAATTATAGAAGATTGGTGGTATGGTTTTGGGTGTTGGCCGAAATTGAGAGAGAAAAGAAATGAAAAGTTAATTTGGTGTTCTTGGTGTTTTTGAGAGGAAATAGAAAGCTTTGATTTAGGATAAGTGTAAAAAGTAAATATTGAGTGTGTAAAATGGGGGGCTGCTGTGAGTGCATAATGGGTGAGGTTGAGTGTTTAATTTGAATAGGTAAATATCTATTTGTGTTCACATTATGGTGCACATGGCTTATGTCACTTTGGATTGTTCATGAACCATGTAGAACTTGTGAAGACTTGCCCATTTAGCCATTATGGCCGTGGGACTCCTTGGGGTTTAGGGGCTTGCGTTAATTTTAGTTACAAGCTAAACACATGCTAATTAAATAGGTATTTAATTAGGTTAAGTCTCCTAATAATATTAAATTAACATTCTAATTATAAAACTAATTAGTTTAACATATATTAGCATATATTATAACCTTTAAACAATATTAGGATATCTAATTAGTATTTAGATTATAACTAATTAATAACTAAGTTAGTTTGCTTAGTTTGCTAATTAGGTAATTAGATTAACCAAATTAGACTTAATTAGCTACTAAACAAAGTCAAGCCACTATATTTGACCTAATCCTAACCGTTGAATTCAACTTTAACTTCTATCCATTGATTAAATCCATGGCCAATATTCAATGCTTGCTAATCAAGTTCATATCCACACCGTTGATTTGATCAACGGTTAAAATCAAAGGCTTCCTAACTAAGTATTCATCCAACGGTCCATATTAAAGTTCATGCTTCTTTCTTTGATCTATTCCTATTGGTTAGAATTTTTCAAGCCTCCTTTGTTGACTTGCTCTCATTGGCTTAAAAATTTGTCCAGTCAGAATCGTTGACTGCTTATCTAAACGCGGGTCCCACAGACTTTTAAGGGTCCATGGTTATTTTGAAGCAGATTTCTACTATTTTTGAGGCATGAAGAGTCTTGTAATATAAAATAATATTATAATAATATAAAATTATTTTATTACACGCTTAAATCCTAAAAATTAAGAGATTAATATATATATCAATCAATTTGGTTTAGTAAGATCCCCCACATTAATTAAAATAATATTTTTTCGAATTTAAAATTATTATTTCCTGGCTCGAACAAATCATATACAACAATCAAATACACTCACGAAACAATCAAATTTAATTTACTACTCACAGAATTCACAAAACAGTACATTTCAGGACAGTATTGTAATTATCCCAAAAGTTGGGGTGTTACACCGATCACCGCCAGCCATCGTCCAACGATCGTCCGGTGGCTTCTGAGCCACTCTGTCGGCCACCTGCCAAGACCACCGTCGACCACCCCTAATTAATCGACCACCGTCAGGACACCGTCAAACCCACCGTCAGCGACCACCTTCCGCCACCACTTTTTTTAAAGTTATATTGTTTATTTTTTTTAAGTTGCACAACTATATAAATAATATCAATTAAAATAATATCAATTAAAATTGTATTAATTTTTATATTTTTTCATAGATAACTATGCATACTAAAAACTTTAAAGATTTTAACTGGTAATATTTACACACAATATTATTTTAAAAAAATATTATCAATTTCTCTGTGTGAGTGTGTAAAGGGTTTTAATATATATATATATGTGTGTGTGTGTGTGTGTGTGTTGTTTTAACTTGTAATGTTATCAAATTTTAATTAATTAAAAAAATATTACTATATTTTAACTGGTAATATTTATACATAATAATATTTTTTAAAAAAATAATTTTTTTTCTTAAAATTATAATCAGTGCATACTAAAAATTTTATAAATATCAAATTTTAACTAATAATATTTACACAATTGTATAACTTGAAAAAAGTACAACAAAAAGAAAACAAAAGATCAAATTATAGGTCATTCATCTCAACCGTTAATGTGTTTTTAGCAAGGTGTATCTTAGACACGATCGAGTCCTAGGGTGGATGCTATGGTGCACTTTGCTAACTTAGGGTGTATGGTGCACCTTGAATCTCAGTCATTGATTTCACTTTAAAATACATATATGGTCTCAAACAGTGACTGTTAACCTGCAAAACCGATAAATTTGAAAAATTGTAAAAAAGCTCCTTAGAAATGTGAGGAAGAAAATATGCCTCCACTGCTGGGAAAAGGCGAACATCACCGACGCAAGCAATGCTGCCGTGAACATCCACCCACCATGAATAGCCACTGTGAACAGCCACTCACCCATAACCTTTGCAACCACCTTCATCAACCAAACCTGAAAACAGAACCCAGCTCCCAAACTGAACCACCATAGTCATACGGCCACACCTCCGTGACGAGCCAACCACCACATTATCGGCGACCCAGCCTTGCACCTTTGCCACGCCACCAGCCACTCAGTCGAGCCTCTCACCAAACCACGCTTAACCACTATAAGCCACCCACACCACCAGCTTCACAACCTAGCCACCATGCCCCAATCAACAACCGTTATAAGAACTTTGAAATGGTCCAAAGGCTACCAGCGAGAAAAACCCAGATTTTTTTTTCAATTTTCATATCAAACCTAACAATATTAGACCAAAATCGAATCAATCTACCTCATCAAAACTCGAAAAGATAAGAACTTTGAAGTGATTCAGGCAGAATGATCGAACATTGTCGGTGCCTAGATGGTGGTGGTAGAAAGTTCGGGTGCGGCGATCTCATGTGGTGGCAGTAGTTGTTGCAAGTTTGGGTGTGAGTTCATGGTGGTTGGGATTGGCCATGGTGGGCTTGGCTTCGGTTTAGGTGGCTGAGGTCCGTGGAGGGCAGAGATTTACGAATCTGGCTTGGTGGTAGTGGTCTGAGATGGTGCCCGCGATGAACCGTGATGGGGGAGGTGAGGAGGGGGTCCAACTGACGATAATGACGAAGGGGGATGAAGTAGGTGTCGACGATGAATAAGGAGCTGTTGGAAGGGAAAGCAAGGGTTGAGAACGGCGAATCCAAATTTTGTCTCAAGGACCATAATGAAAAATAAAAAATATTATAGAATTAAACAACAAATAGCATAAAAACACTAACTCCTTCTAATAGAAGGTAATTTTAACGATGCATTATACACCTTAAATTAACAGGGTGCATATTAGACAGCACTCGAGTCTTAAATCCAAAAATTGTTTCGCAATTCACATCCATCATTATCGCATTTAGAGCATGTTTTCATGGCCACTATGGTGGGAGTCTTTCTACTCTTTCAAAACTCTTACTTGTGTTGCCATTGTATTTCTTTGATGGTTATTTTTTTTTTCTAAACCTGAGCTCTCTCTTTATGTCTCTCCCTGATAGGCCTCCCCTAAGCCCATAGCGACAAGAAGTTATTACACACTCTCAAAGTATTGTATCAATATAATAAAAGTACAATACACGTTATTTATAATCATACACATAATTAAATTAAAAAATAAAATATTATTAAATTAAATATCAACGATTATAAAATTATTTAAAGTAATAATACGTTAGAAGTAAGTTAGAATTTCTCCGTTACACATAGCACAAAAAAATATATATGCATTTTCAAATTAGTAATTAAATAAACAATATAATTTTGTTGAATATTGGGGAAAAAAAAGGAGTAATAATAATGGGGCGGGTTCGGGTAGCGGATACCCATCTCGTTTGGTTCCGTTTGATTTGACGCCGTCTTTGTGGTGTGGTCGGGATTTAAATATAGTTCACGGAGAGAGGGTACGGTGGATTAGGGTTTTGCGAAGAGTTTGAGAAAGGAGAAGCCATGAGCAGGAGCTTGGGAATACCAGTGAAGCTACTCCACGAGGCCTCGGGTCATGTGGTGACGGTGGAGCTGAAGAGTGGAGAACTCTACAGAGGCAGCATGATCGAGTGCGAAGACAACTGGAACTGTCAACTCGAGAGCATTACCTACACTGCCAAGGTACCCCCCCCATCTTACCCCTTTTCGATTTTCTTATCATCCGCTAATGTTCGACCAACTAGTTATTTTTTGTTGTACCCTTTCTTTCTAACAAAATCCAAGGAGAGAGTGTGTGTGTGTGTATATATTGATTGTTATGAGATCAGAGAATTAGAGGCAAGATTTAATCTAGTTTAAACCATATCAACCACGATTGAACTTGTAAAGACATACACAGACATAAAGAGGCCCCAATTAAGTTTAATCGAGGTTAATAGGGTTAGGAATCTAAGTTTGGAGTAGGTCCTAACTCCTACTGGGAGCAGGGGTTAGTTAAAGTTATACACCCAATCCCCTTGTGCTCTCAGAACTTGTTGCAAGGAATTTAATAGACTATTATGCTTTGAGACACCGGAGCTATATGATAAATAGTTTGGCTATCTATAACCTTTTAATTTCGGTTAAGTTAAATTTGAGCATCAAAAGGGGGGTAATCATGAAAGCAAGAAAGAAGTGTTATGAAGATAGACATAGATTTTCCTTCATGCTTAAGTGGAATGGAGCCAGGGAATTAAACAATATTTGTTATCTCGAAGAGAAGACACACGACACAATATTTTTCCTATGATTGTCAGTGGAGTAAGAGAAAGTAAGGTATTACACATTACAGAAGAGATGACACATTCTTATTTTCTGTGTTTCATTACATACATACTACAATATTGAGTTTTCTACACCAGAATATCCCATTACCAGTAACTGCTACTGTAGCTTCAGAGTTTAGACAGTACTGTATGTGTACAAGTATTTTCCTTGGCAAAATTTCAGCATGAAGAACTATGTCAATTCCTAACTTCAATCCTATTCTATGCATTTTAAATAAAAGGTGGGGCAGCCTTGAAGTGGCTTTCCAATAGCATGCTTGGAGAATGTAACTGGCCAACAATATGAGGGAGGATCACAATTGACCCCTTCAATTCGATTTGAGTTGCACCACTGCTATTTACTATTGCTCTTGGTGCAGTTATAAGTGTTTTATCCATCACTAACCTGTCAGAAACTTGTATTGACGGTCTCAGATCTTAGATACTGAATTTCTTTGAAGTTGAGATAGGACTGCACATAAATGGAGATTGAGGCATGGATGTAGGGAATGGGTATTAATAGATTTAGGTAAGGGTTATATCATTTGTAGATGCAGATGCCTATTTGGACCTAGGGAGGCGACAGCTGCATATGATATGTTTGTCCTTGGGTCTCTAGCACTAACGTTACTTGGCCTCAGACATATGATTAATTTGGAACATGCCTTAGTGTTAACCTTGGTTTTGTGCGCTTGCTGTCTTTCCATTTTTCTCTATATATTTGGTGGGATATAGTGATACTAGATACAGGAGGAGCCTATGAAAGTGCACTTAATAATTTTTGGACATCGTAGAGAAGTTTAATATCTCCAATAGTCTAATTTCAAGTATATTTGTTAAAATGTACACTGTACTTCATATTAGTTGCTGATATTGGCTAAATCTTCCTCAGGACGGAAAAACATCACAACTTGAGCATGTATTTATTCGAGGCAGCAAAGTCAGGTATGAATCATATGTTACTCATTAACTTTATAATTTTATATTCCAAATAAGGTTGTATATTTTCTGTAAGGACAGTGCTTTGAAACGATAAGAATTTGGGCAGGTTTATGGTCATACCCGACATGCTGAAGAATGCTCCTATGTTTAAGCGTTTGGATGCAAGAATCAAGGTACCTTCTTATTTTTCAAGTGATTAAGTACTCCATTTTTGTTTTATGTGTGCTTTTTTATTTTATGCTTTCTGAATCTCTTAAAGGGCAAGGGTGCATCACTTGGTGTTGGTAGGGGCAGAGCAGTTGCAATGCGAGCAAAGGTATTTACTTTTTCTTTTTAAAAAAAAAATAATAATCTTAGTTTATTAATATAAATCTAGCCTTAAAAAATTGCTTGTTCAATGACCTGTAAGTTGAAGGACCTTCCAATGTGATATATGTGGTTTAACTGCAAATGTTTGAGTAGGCTCAAGCTGCTGGCCGTGGAGCTGCACCTGGAAGGGGTGTGCCGCCTGTGCGGAGGTGATCGCCATTCGTATAGTCTCTATTTTGCCCTGTCTGTTGGACGTGATATTTAGGTGTGTTGTGGAAGGCTCTTCTGTTTATGAGAGAAAGAAATTCGCATAGAAATTGCTTATTAAGACTCAGATTACTCTCTCTATGGAAGTACTAAATGCCAAATTTATTTTCATCGCCTCGAATCTTTTGATCTGGTAATATTATTATGTACTTACCACTTGCAAATTTGACATTCAAATCCAACGCCTCCAATACTCCCACAAGGGGAATAACCAAATGGAGAAAAGCCTTGGGAAAAATTGGATTACACAGTCATAATTATTTCCAAAAAGGAATATTTGATAACATGTATTTGTAACTGAAAAAGGTTATCTATAATATCTATCTATGATGGTTTTATAAATAATTTAACAGTACTCTTAAATTTGAATACCACATTCCCTCATTTCTTTCTCATAAACTAACAACATTTACTTGCACAAAGAAACTAACTAAATTTACTCATTTTTTATTTCTAAAAATTTTATAATATGTATATTTTAAATTATTCAAGAAAGATTTAATGTTTTGGTCATACTTTTGGTATGGAGGATTTTTTTTTTTAAAAAAAGTTTTTTTTGCACTACGTTAATAAAAGATTGATACATTATTATTGTTAGTTACTTAATTATAGTTAAGCAAATGAAATTTTTTATTTTACTTGATGAATAATAATAATGATTTTTTGTTGATACTAATAATATTTTCAAAACAATATTAATTTTTTTATTGATTTAGTTATAAAGTTGTGAAGTCTGAAGAATTTATACTTTTAGAAGACTGTAATATTAGGGAAGGCAAAATTTCTTTGTATTTGGGGATATTTGCTAGGCCTGTCTTATTTAGAGATCTTAATTTAGAAAATTTTCTCTTGCCAGAATGTGGATGAAGATAAAAATTGCTTTGAAACAGATGTGAAGATAGGAATCGTATTCTCTGTCTCGTGGGATTCTCATTTTTAAAAAAATTATTAAATTATCATTATTAATTATATTATATATATGTATTATTATTGTGTTTTTTTTAGTAGTTTTTATTTATATTATTTTTATATTAATTTAAAATTAAAAAATAAAAACATACTATTTTGTAATAATTTATTAATATTATTGAAATTATAATTATTTACAATTTTATATATATATTTTTTAATTTTTTTAAATTTTTAAAATAATATTAAGCTGCCCACGAGTCTTCACCTCCTTATGAAGCACAGGGATGAAATTTTTTTTCTCCAAAACGAGGATCAAAGATGGGATGAAAGGTGGGCACTGTAAATGCCCCACCTTTGTATCATTAAAATTACCTGTTACGATAAGTTTGAAGTATTTATAAATCAATCTATTACTTTATTTAAAAGAAGTTCTATATCTATTAAAAATTTCATTTTAATCTCTTTATTATTATATAAAAATTATAATAAATGTCTATTACTCATTTACTTTTCTGCGTTTCCATCTCCATGCCTCCTGTTTCTCTCTCTCCATGTTCCCTCCCTCTTCAATTGCTTTATTCATTCCTCCGCCGATCACCACCACCACCTCCGCCCTCCGCTTCCTCCATTGCTACCGCCCCACCTCCCACGCGGGTTAAGTCGCCGGGTTGCTTGTCAATCGTCACAAACTGATGTGTCAAAATCGCTCCTCCCATGACCTTGTTTCCGAGAGGATCAGGGCAGGTCCCAAACCCACTAATCTGGACAATGAAACCAACTAATCTGAACAATTAAGCGTTGGTTGTATGCCCTGACACCTCTAAACTTTTAAGGAAAAAAACAAAAAAAAAACAAAAGCATTGGTTGTTTTAATTAGTAGTTTCCAGACACCTCTATTAATTAATCCAACAACTACAATTAGTAGTGTCCAGACTTAGTAACTTTATAATTTTATATTCCTATTAAGGTCGTATATATTCTGTAACGACAGTGCTTTGAAATGATAAGAATTTTGACAGGTTTACGGTCATACCAGACATGCTGAAGAGTGCTTCTATCTTTAAGCGTTTGGTTGTATATATTCCTAAAAATTACTCCATATTTGTTTTATGTATTTTATGCTTTCTAAATCTCTTGAAGGACAAGGGTGCATCACTTGGTATTGGTAGGGGCAACGAATGCGAGCAAATGTATTTACTTTTTCTTTTTTTAAAAATAAAAATCATGCTTTATTAATACAACTCTAGCGTTAAAAAATTGCTTGTTCAATGTCCTGCTAGTTGAAGGACCTACCGTTGTGATATATGTGGTTTAACTGCAAATGTTTTGTTTGTGTAGGCTCAAAGTTGCTGGCCATGGAAGTGATCACCATTTTTAGGGGTGTTGGATAGGTTGGGTGGGTTTTGAGACATTTTTGTATTCGACTCATTTCTTAAATTAGTGGATTGAATTGAGTTAATGAAATTTTTTTTTAACTCGATCTGAGTGACTTGAGTTGTGTCAATACATAAGTCTAACATATATTAAACAAAAAAATTCTTGCAAAAAAAAAATTATTGATATACAAAATTAAAAATTTGTTACATATAACACTTCTTAATTAAAAATAACATATATCTCAAATAAAATAAAAAGTTACACAATAAATTTTACACAAAAAAATAAGTTTAAGCAAGTTAAATAAATTTAATAAGTTTTCCTAAACTAATATAAATCTAAAATAAACTAAAACAAACTAATATATCATAAAAGTTATAAATAACAAATCACATTAGTTAATTAAAGTCAATGTCACCACATGTAGAATATGGATTGACATAATCATTTACTTCATTATCAATTTTCTCAAGATACTCATTATCATCCAAGCGGGTTAGATTTTCATTACAATGGTATGTCATATGCTTTATGAATTTCTAATCACTGTTTTCTTGGTGCCTACATCTAAACTTAATTAGCAGTACAAAAATGTCATGTGAAAAGTAACATAAATTGTCATTATGACTGAATGACTTTTATGAAAAAAAAATAAAAATAAAATCCTACTTGGGTAGGTTAGGTTTGCGTAGGTCGATGATTTTCAAACCCATCACCCGACTCATAACTTGCGAGTTGAAGTGTTTTCCAACCCACAGGCACCAACTCAACCTGTATTTTGTGAGTTATGTTAGATCAAAATCCAAAAATTCATGGATTGACTCAACCCTCTACACCCTTAACCATTCCCATATATAGTCTCGATTTTGTCCTGTGTAACACCCTCAATAATATGTTAGACTTGTATATTGTTACTGAAGTAGCGTAATACTTGCTTAACATGCCTATTAATTTTATGACTTTCTGAGTTAGTTTAGGCACATTGCTGCAATACAGAATGTGAAAAGTAGCTTAAAATGACTCAAATAAAAGGCATAAGTTGCTTAGTTAAGGGAAACAGATATGGATAATTTGTTTCTAGGTCACAAATGAATTAAGTATGATGTAATTAAAGTTTGAGGATAAACTGAGTCAGTTTGATATTTTTAAATACACTGGTTGAGTATTTTAATACCAGATTAATGAGTCATAGATATGAAAACTTATGTAAATGATGAAATAAGTATTTAGATGAATCTTAAGATTTATTCTAATACCTATGAAAATTAGGAAACTTGATTTGGTAAAATCAAATTATTCCTACTAGATATAAAGTTTCAACTTATGACTCAAGTGACTATAGTCCTATCCTATTACTTGACTTTTATCCTTCTTTTCTCCACTCACTCACGGCACCTTGCAGTAGAAGGAGAAACATAAAACGAAAGAAAGAATAGAGAAGAAGAGAAGAGGAAGAAGAAGGAAGAAGAGGAAGGAGAAAGACAAGGTTAAGGCTTGATCATCTTCTATACAAAGTGAGGTATGAGACTTGTTTCATAACTCCATCTTTCTCTTTGGTTCAACTTGCTGCATAATGGTTGTTTGTTGAATAAAAGGGGGTTTGATTATTAGATATGATTTTTTATGCTTAATTCTTGTTGTTGAACTTGATGATGACTTGTTTTTTGTATGTTTGATGCTTGGTTGTGAGTTAGGACTTGGTTATGTCCATGTTCCTCCATGATCTTGGAAGTTAGAAAATGGGCTTTGATGGTTGAATCTTTGCTCATTAATCTATGTTAGATAGATTAAGTTATGTTAGATAATTCTATCATGTTTAGAGATAATGTTTAGGATTGGAAATCATTTAAAATCCGCAAGTTTGATGATTGAATTGGTTCGTAAAACTAATTATGCAAAAACAAGATCTGCAGAATCGATTTTGTTGCACTAGCGCCTAGGCGCCCAATGCTTAGAAAAATAGGGAAAATATTCTGGAGCTAATTTATGGCCTGATGCACCCCCAGGGCGCCTAAGCACCAGTAATCAGGGGCGGAAACAGGGGGGACGTGTATGAGCCACGGTTGTTGATACCCAATTTTGTCCATTTTTTTTTATTTTCATTTTATTTATTTAATTTAATTTCTTTCTTAAAAAAAAGAAAAGAAAAAAGAAAAAAGAAAAAATCCTAATTTTGTTCTTACGGGTCAACCCGTGACCCATCTTCCATCTCAACCCATGACCCAACTCTCCATCCCAACCAATTCCTTTCCTGCTGCTGCAACCCTAGCCTCCACAAACAGCTACACTAAATTGAATTAAAAATTTCTCACAGTTTTCTTTTCCATTTGTCTTTCAACCGTTGCAAATTGAATGAAAATTATTGCAAATTAAGTGGTAATCAATCTCAAGCAGGAATAAAAGCCATGGGAAAAGAGCTGCAGGAGGCAGGAAAAAATTCCCACAGATACGAAAATGACCCCACTATTCATCTTCATCTTCAACAATCGCCCCACACCACCTTGATCCAACCCGTAAAGCACTACCTCCATTAAATCCCATCACCACCTCACCTACCGAAACGGAGCTCCACTGTCAGCAAACGCAGCCGCTCGAACCATCTACACCGCGACCCGAGCTACCGCGGCCGCATCCCACGGATCGAACCAACCGCGCCACCTAGCCGTGCGACTCGCTCACCAAAGACACCCCACCATGCGCCCGCCGCCGCTCCGATCCGAACCAACCAGGACCGAACACCGCGCCGTCACTGCGTTCGGCCGTCCCGATCCGATCGTCCGGCGCGTTTTACGAACCGCACTAGACAGATCCACCGTGAGTTGCCTCGTCGTACCTTGGACCAGATCCGCCGTTCCGAGTAGCAACAGTCACCGTCCCGATTTGCGCCGGCGTGCCGCCACATCTCCTCGTCGCCCCGATCTCCACCATATTGGCTCCATCGTAACCCCCCTGCTCCTTTGTTTTGTGTTTCTGTTGCAGCAGAGACTAACTTTTTTTTTTTTAAGATTTTTTAATTTTGAAAAAAATGAAAATAGTAAAAATATATATATAAACAAAAATGAAATATAAAAAAATAAAAAAATAAAAAAAGAATAGTAATTTCTAATGTTTTGTTTTTCCTTTAGATTTAGTTTATTGGTGATTTGGATTTGATATGTTTATAATATTCTCAATATTGTCATTGTAATAATATCATACTTGTGTTTTAATTTAACTCATTCGTCTTTGTATTAATGTAATAATCAAGTAATTTAAAACTGGCCTATGACGAAAAAAATTGGGGAGAGGATCGGAGCGCCGATCAAATTACACTCTTCCCGATGATCTTGAGGCTTTATATTGGATTTTGCCAGAGAGGCGCGTGAAGTCTAATCCCACATAAAAATTAAAATAATTATGTAAATTAAAATAAAATTTTTTTAATAAACCCAAATAAAACTTTTCTTTTTGTAAAATAAAATATTCAAATAAAAGTGAACAATTTCATACAGTTCAATATCATGATTGTGGTGAATTAAAGTTTTACTTTTTAAGAAAACTTTTTTTATTTTTTATTTTTATTTTTATTTTTGAAATTACTACAAAAATCTCATTGTGCCTAATTTTTTTATTATTATAAATGAGATTTTATTTGCCCATTTACTTTTTAAAAAAAAAAATTCTCTTGCCTCAAACAAGTTTCTTTGAATTAAAATTTATTCATTGAAATAATGTTTTATTTGGTCATTTATTTTGAAAATTATTTCTCTTCAAAAAAATAAAATTTTGATTCACCACTTTTATATAATATGTTGTAGACTTAGAATTTGTTCCAAAATAATGGCTATTTAGCCACCTATTGCTTGTCTTAGTCATTTATCATTCTTGATATTATGCTTGACAAAATGAGGCATGTCAAAATAAAAAAAAATAAAAAATTTCTTTTCTTTTAATTAATAAAGGACCAATTAAATTAATCTTGCAAATAACATTAGATTAAATAGGTAACCGTTCTTAGAACGGACGGTGTAGGTGCTAACACCTTCCCTACCCGTAATCAACCCCCGAACCTCAAACTCTGAAACGTAGACCATCTTTTAGGTGTCCAATTGCGCCATTCCATTTAATGGATAAAGCGATTGGTGGCGACTCCCAACACCCCGAGGTCTTCTCCTCCTCTTTTCTTTTTATTTTCGCGACGTCCTTCGGGACAGTTGCGACAGCTGGCGACTCCACTGGGGAGATTTAGAGGGTTAAGCCTTGTTTTAATCTCATGCCATTTTCTCTTTAATTATGCTGGTCCGTTTTTGTTTTATTTGTTTATTTGTTATTTGTTTCATATTATTGTACATTTTGTTTGCATTATATGTATTATATTTCTGCTTTGTAAATAAATTCTCTCATGTACACCTGCACACACAAGCTCTCTACCCGAGCTCAGTACCTTGTAGGCTTAGATAGAGGGTGAAGTAGTGTTGCTTTGTGGGACCGTTGGTCTCCGTTTAGGCACATGAAAACCCCTCGCTCAAATTGAACTCTTTCCGCTTGTAACCTATCATGGGTGAGGATGGAGGACTCTTGCTAGCCAAAGTGTTGGTGACAGCAAGGGACAATTTGGGGACCTTTTGTCCGATAGGGGTCTAGAACCAAAGCCATCACTTACTGGAACATAGAACCCATCTTTTAGGACAGGTACCAAGCTTAGGACCATGTATAGTTTTATTCTTGTTTTAGTGTTTGCATTTTTTTATCATATTCATAATAATACAAAAAAAAATTGTCTCTACGACACCCATATAGGACTCGTACTCAATCAAAGTCATGGATGAACTGGGCCAGTCACAAGAAGAGTTGAGAAGTGAAGTAAGTCACTAAAGGAACAAATGGCCAAGGTCTTGGAAGTTCTGCAAGCTTTAGAAAGAACGAAGAACACAAAAGGGACTCCTTCAAGGGCAAATGATGATCCTTCACCACGCCCTCGCTCACCCGCCCGCTTTACGCCAATTCCTTGGCAATATCCTAGTGTCACCTCTCAAGGGGCCATGATGCCACTCACAATCTACTCAAATAATCTTGAAACACATGCATCTCTATTCCCACCATATGGCCTTCCACCTGGTTATGTGCTACCATTAGCCACCAATACTCTTGAGGGCACTACACCGACAGTCACAATAACTTCAAACCCTCCAAACACTACGCAAGGATCTCAGCCAAATACCAGTGAGATTCCTCAGCACCTTGTTTCCATTTCTCCTGGTTTTGTGCCGTCACAAATTACCAACCCTCTTGAGAGCGGCTCATCATTGGTAATACCTACTTCAGGGCCTCAAAGCTCAACTCAGGCCCAACCTCCTTTCTACATGCCACAGTTTTTCCCTCATAAGATCGCTGGTACTTCTCTGCTAAACTCTTCAACTGAAGGTCTTCAATCCAAGGAAAAATTAAAAGTTCTTGAAGAAAGACTTCGAGCCGTAGAGGGAGCAAGTGGCTATAGTTTTATGGATGCTTCAGAACTTTGCCTTGTCCCGAATGTTGTCATTCCCCCAAAGTTTAAGGTCCCAGATTTTGACAAATATAATGGGACTACTTGCCCAAAGAATCACTTGATAATGTACATTCGCAAGATGGCTTCACAAGCTCATGATGACAAACTGTTAATCCATTTCTTCCAAGATAGTTTAACTGGGGCAGCTTTGAATTGGTACACACATCTTGAGCGTGCTCGTATAAGGAGTTTCAAGGATTTAGCTGATGCTTTTGTAAAGCAGTATAAGTTCAACATTGACATGGCACCAGATAGAATGCAACTACAAAGTATGTCTAAGAAGGATCTTGAGACCTTCAAGGAATATGCTCGAGAGGTGGAGAGAAATGGCTGCACACAAGTGGAACCCCTTTGTCGAAAAAGAGATGATTGCTATGTTCATTGATACACTACACGCACCATTCTATGGTCATATGATTGGAAGTGTGTCATCAAGTTTTTCAGATATTGTGATAATTGGTGAAAAGATTGAAAACGAAATGAAAAAGGAAAGATTGCATCAAATGAATGATGAACAGGAAAGTATGGAAAAATGTTGAACCAACTAAAGGTGAACTTCAGGTTGAATGAGTTAAATGAGGTTTCAAGAAAACTCATGGATGACAACGGTTACCTAATTCACTTGGCATTGTCAGAAGGTTTCTACACATGCCCATCTACAATATGAGCGATCTTACAATGGTCGATCAGGGGCAACCTTAGAAAGTTCGATCAAGTGGTGATTCATTTTTCTAACCGTCAAGAATGAACCATACTTTGGAGTCCTCCAAGACCTTTGGGAAATTTCGAGCGACT
Organism: Ormosia semicastrata; assembly: GCA_029884595.1. Taxonomy (NCBI): domain Eukaryota; kingdom Viridiplantae; phylum Streptophyta; class Magnoliopsida; order Fabales; family Fabaceae; genus Ormosia; species Ormosia semicastrata. The sequence goes on along the minus strand of JAQQTO010000046.1, from coordinate 4,341,017 downwards.
AGTATTCGATTTGTTTACCAAGTTGTTACCATGAAATGATGGTTTAATTGTACTGATCCCATGCTTGTTCAATCATTAAAATCATTTGGTTTTTGAACTTATGTGAACTTTCTTGAAGCATTAATGTGATGGATTTGCATGGATCTCAGCATACCTTATTTCTTTTTCCTATGTTCTTGGCACTCGTGTTCTTGTCAAATCTTTCTTGTTATTCTTTTCTTCCCTTTACTTGCTTTCTTTTGGTTTGGATCCTATAGGACTTTCATTCTAAAAAAATTTGTGGTCATGAGGCCCATGTGTGCAGGTGTTCTTCATCCAAAAAAAAAAATGTAAAAAAAAAAGAGAAAAAAGAAAAATAAAGGGAGCAAATAAATAATCACTTAGTGTGTATTATTCTTTTGTCTCTAAATTAATTTTTTTGAAAATGAGCAATCAAAACTTGAAATGAAGATTGGCCATTTTTCTTTATCTCTCATAAGAACTCATTATCCCTTGTTGTCCCATTTTGAGCTTGAAAGTTTTCTTCAATAAATCCTAGACAAGGATCACCTCTACACTAGAGGATAACACAAAAAAAGGGGTTGATTGCCATGATGACTGTTTTGAAGCATAATGAAAAAAGAAAAGAAAAAAAAGGTGAAAGGGGGCGGAAAGTAAAATAAAAAAATTAACAGAGTTTAAGTTTGAATAAGGACGAAAAAGAACAATAAGAGAAAAGTGTGCTTGAAAGTGCAAAAGCAATTGACAAAGTTTAAGTTTGAACAAGGATCCTTGGTCCCACTTAACCTTTAAACACTTGTTTGAGCCTTATACTATTCTTTTCATAACCCCTAACCTTGGCCACATTACAAGCGTTAAAAAGTCCATTCTGATCAATGAAGGGTTGTTTTCATTTTCATTGACTTTAATTTTGAGACAAAAGGTTCATACCTTACTGAATTTGCAATCCTTGCTCCTTTAAAAAAAAAGAGACAAAAAAAAAAAGAGACTTACATTAGGGCAAGTTGTTACCTTGTTCAAGTTGCCCCTACACTGGATGCATGTTTTCTTTTGGCTCTACATTGGGGCAAATTTCTACACTGTTCAATTCGGCCTTACACTGGGGCAAATCTTTTGGTTCAACTTGGTTCTACATTGAGGCAAGTCTCTACCCTTTCAATTCGGCTCTAAACTGGGGCAGTTTGCTTTGTTTATTTGGCCTTACCCTGAAAAAAATTATTCTCAAGTTCCCCACTAGGACAATTTTTGTTGTCAAATGGCCTATACTAGGGCATCTTTGTTCTCAAATGACATACTCTGAGTCAAATTCATTTGATATCATACATGATGGTATATTTTTTGTGGATACCTAATAAAGTAATGGTCATGATGTCCAGTTGTCAAGTAAAGATCAATCACATCCAAATCGAAAAAAAAAATTCTTGGCTTTTGTACTATTCCATTTCTTGTGTTTTTTCTTTGTAAATGTCCTTTGTGTAGTCATACTCCCAAAATCAATCAAAAAAGGTTTCTCAGTTAGTAAATTTCTTTCATGTTGTACTTTTGAATTCATGCATATCTGGTACATGATGCTTCAGGTTAGGTGAACATGAGTACAATAGTACAATTTAACCATCTAATGGTAATCTCTTATTGAATAACTCAAGCCAAAGGAGCTCTAGAGTTTCAATCGATGAAGGGAATGACATTCTCAATTGATAATTCAGATTGAAGGGTGTCCGGTAGAAATAGAATCTCTGGAAAAGGAAGTCACAAGCTTCTGCATCAGCCATATCTAATGAAGAGAAATTTGAACAAGACGAGATTGGCAATGATCCCATTTGAATATGGGTTTGGTTGGTCAAAGAAGAGTTTGGTTCAAAACTTTGCTAAAAGATGTTTTTCTCAAGTACGTTCGCTTCTTTGGCTCATGGCTAACTGTGTCAAAGTTTTCTCGGCTCATGGCTAATTGTGCAAAGTTTTCGACTCAAGGCTCACTTGCATAAAGCTTTCTCGGCTCAAGGCTTTTTAAGAGTATTGATAAAAAGAAGGACAACCAGTCACCTCAAGGGTCATCTAAAGAGTTTTCCTATTGCTCTTGTGTGTCACATCTAATGCACACTTCAAGGGTCATTCGGTTGGACATTTCAACCATCGGTTTGAATAGACAAATGAAAGGATGCCATTAAATCCTATTCCAGTTCATCTTTGAAAATGATTGCAATCATGTCCTCAAGGGTCGTGGAGACAAAAACAGAAAAAAAAAATAAACAAAAAAAAAACAAAAAAAAGAAAAAAAGAAATTTTTTCATACTCTCATACATTTGAAGCATGCATTGCATAATGCATTTGTTCTCATTTTGCTAGCCTCGACCTACAAAGGTCCAAATTGCTATTTCTTTTTCTGGGTCCCCGTACCCATTGTTTTATGTTTTTGGGTCCCCGTACCCATTGCTTTTAAGTTTTTGTTAAGTTTCAGCGGATACTTGACTTCGCAAGCTTTTTATCTTTTTGGGTCCCTGCACCTATTGTTTTATCTTTTCGGGCCCCTGCGCCCATTGTGTTTTCCTTTCCGGGCCCCTGCGCCCATTGTGTTTCCTTTCCGGGTTCCTACACCTTTGTTCTCGTTTCCGGGCTCCCGCGCCTATTGTCTTTTAGTTTTTGGGTTCCTACACCCTTGTTTTCTCGTTTAGGACCCGCGCCCATTGTCTTTTAGTTTTTGGGTTCCTACACCCTTGTTTTCTCGTTTCCGGGCCCCCGTGCCCAGTGTCTTTTAGTTTTTGGGTTCTTACACCCATTGTTTTCTCGTTTCCGGGCCCCCACGCCCATTGTGTTTTCCTTTCTGGGCTCCCGCGCCCATTGTCTTTTAGTTTTTGGGTTCCTGCACCCATTGTTTTCTCTTTTCTAGGTCTCCGTACCCATTACTTTTTTGTTTTTGTTAAGCTTCAACGGATACCCAACTCCGTAAGCTTCTTACCTTGTTTTGTTAAGCTTCAGCGAATACCTGACCAGTAAGCTTTTTACCTTTTGGGTCCTCGTACCCATTGTTTGTTTTTGGGTCCCCGTACCCATTGCCTTTAAGTTTTCTGTTAAGTTTCAACGGATACCCGACTCCGTAAGCTTCTTACCTTGTTTTGTTAAGCTTCAGCGGATACCTGACTCCGTAAGCTTTTTACCTTTTGGGTCATTGTACCCATTGTTTGTTTTTGGGTCCCCGTACCCATTGCCTTTAAGTTTTCTGTTAAGCTTCAATGGATGCCCGACTCCGTAAGCTTCTTACCTTGTTTTTGTTAAGTTTCTGCGGATACCAGACTCCGCAAGCTTTTTACCTTTTTTGGGTCCTCGTACCCATTGTTTGTTTTTGGGTTCTCGTACCCATTGCCTTTTTTGTTTTTGTTAAGCTTCAACGGATACCCGACTCCATAAGCTTCTTACGTTATTTTTGTTAAGCTTCAGCGGATACCTGATTCTGCAAGCTTTTTACCTTTTGGGTCCTCGTACTCGTTGTTTTTGGGTCCTCGTACCCCTTGCTTCTTTGTTTTTGTTAAGCTTCAACGGATACCCGACTCCGTAAGCTTCTTACGTTGTTTCCGTAAGCTTCTTACCTTGTTTCTGTTAAGCTTCAACGGATATCCGACTCCGTAAGCTTCTTACCTTGTTTTTATTAAGCTTCACGGATATCCGACTCATGAAGCCTTTTACCTTTTCGGTCCCCGTACCGTTGTTTTTGGGTCCTTGTACCCATTGCCTTTAAGTTTTGTTAAGCTTCACGGATACCTGACTCCGTAAGCTTTTTACCTTTTGGGTCCTCGTACCCATTGTTTGTTTTTGGGTCCCCGTACCCATTGCCTTTAAGTTTTCTGTTAAGCTTTAATGGATACCCGACTCCGTAAGCTTCTTACGTTATTTTTGTTAAGCTTCAACGGATACCCGACTTCGTAAGCTTCTTACCTTGTTAAGCTTCAACGGATACCCGACTCCGTAAGCTTCTTACCTTTTTAAGCTTCAACGGATACCCGACTCCGTAAGCTTCTTACCTTGTTTTTGTTAAGCTTCAGTGGATACATGACTCCGCAAGCTTTTTACCTTTTCTGGGTCCTCGTACCCGTTGTTTTTTGGGTCCTCGTACCCATTGCCTCGTTGTTTCTGTTAAGCTTCAACGGATACCCGACTCCGTAAGCTTCTTACCTTGTTTTGGTTAAACTTCAGCGGACACCTGAATCTGTAAGTTTTTACCTTTTCATGGACAAAATTGAATCAATTCCTTTGTTTTTCATTTATTCTAAATGTAAAACAAAGGGAGGCAGCTGTTGATACCCAATTTTGTCCATTTTTTTTATTTTCATTTTATTTATTTAATTTAATTTCTTTCTTAAAAAAAGAAAAGAAAAAAGAAAAAAGAAAAAATCCTAATTTTGTTCTTACGGGTCAACCCGTGACCCATCTTCCATCTCAACCCATGACCCAACTCTCCATCCCAACCAATTCTTTTCCTGCTTCTGCAACCCTAGCCTCCACAAACAGCTACACTAAATTGAATTAAAAATTTCTCACAGTTTTCTTTTCCATTTGTCTTTCAACCGTTGCAAATTGAATGAAAATTATTGCAAATTAAGTGGTAATCAATCTCAAGCGAGGAATAAAAGCCATGGGAAAAGAGGCTGCAGGAGAGGCGGAAAAAATTCCCACAGATACGAAAATGACCCCACTATTCATCTTCATCTTCAACAATCGCCCCACACCACCTTGATCCAACCCGTAAAGCACTACCTCCATTAAATCCCATCACCACCTCACCTACCGAAACGGAGCTCCACTGTCAGCAAACGCAGCCGCTCGAACCATCTACACCGCGACCCGAGCTACCGCGGCCGCATCCCATGGATCGAACCAACCGCGCCACCTAGCCGTGCGACTCGCTCACCAAGACACGACCCCATCACCGTGCGCCCCCGCTCCGATCCGAACCAACCAGACCGAACACCGCGCCGTCACTGCGTTCGACCGATCCGAATCGTCCCGCGCCCGCGTTTTACGAACCGCACTAGACGGATCCACCGTGAGTTGCCTCGTCGTACCTTGGACCAGATCCGCTGTTCCGAGTAGCAACGATCCACCGTCCCGATTTGCGCCGGCGTGCTTTGCTTGATGGGGCCACATCTCCTCGTCGCCCGATCTCCACCATATTGGCTCCATCGTAACCCCCCTCGCTCCTTTGTTTTGTGTTTCACATTTTACTTGTTTGAGAGACTAACTTTTTTTTTTTATTAAGATTTGTTAATTTTGAAAAAAATGAAAATAGTAAAAATATATATATAAACAAAGATGAAATATAAAAAAATAAAAAAAAAAAAAAGAATAGTAATTTCTAATGTTTTGTTTTTCCTTTAGATTTAGTTTATTGGTGATTTGGATTTGATATGTTTATAATATTCTCAATATTGTCATTGTAATAATATCATACTTGTGTTTTAATTTAACTCATTCGTCTTTGTATTATTGTAATAATCAAGTAATTTAAAACGGCCTATGACGGAAAAATTGGGAGAGGATCGGAGCTATACGATCAAATTACACTCTTCCCGATGATCTTGAGACTTTATATTGGATTTTGCCAGAGCGCCGGCGAAATCTAATCCCCACATAAAAATTAAAATAATTATGTAAATTAAAATAAATTTTTTTAATAAACCCAAATAAAACTTTTCTTTTTGTAAAATAAAATATTCAAATAAAAGTGAACAATTTCATACAGCTTCAATATCATGATTGTGGTGAATTAAAGTTTTACTTTTTATGAAAACTTTTTTATTTTTATTTTTTATTTTTATTTTTATTTTTGAAATTACTACAAAAATCTCATTGTGCCTAATTTTTTTTATTATTATAAATGAGATTTTATTTGGCCATTTACTTTTTAAAAAAAAAAACATTCTCTTGCCTCAAACAAGTTTCTTTGAATTAAAATTTATTCATTGAAATAATGTTTTATTTGGCCATTTATTTTGAAAATTACTTCTCTTCAGAAAAATAAAATTTTGATTCACCACTTTTATATAATATGTTGTAGACTTAGAATTTGTTCCAAAATAATGGCTATTTAGCCACCTATTGCTTGTCTTAGTCATTTATCATTCTTGATATTATGCTTGACAAAATGAGGCATGTCAAAATAAAAAAAAATAAAAATTTCTTTTCTTTTAATTAATAAAGGACCAATTAAATTAATCTTGCAAATAACATTAGATTAAATAGGTAACCGTTCTTAGAACGGACGGTGTAGGGTGCTAACACCTTCCCTACCCGTAATCAACCCCCGAACCTCAAACTTTGAAACGTAGACCATCTTTTAGGTGTCCAATTACGCCATTCCATTTAATGGATAAAGCGATTGGTGGCGACTCCCAACACCCCGAGGTCTTCTCCTCCTCTTTTCTTTTTATTTTCGCGACGTCCTTCGGGACGGTTGCGACAGCTGGCGACTCCACTGGGGAGATTTAGAGGGTTAAGCCTTGTTTTAATCTCATGCCATTTTCTCTTTAATTATGCTGGTCCGTTTTTATTTTATTTATTTATTTGTTATTTGTTTCATATTATTGTACATTTTGTTTGCATTATATGTATTATATTTCTGCTTTGTAAATAAATTCTCTCATGTACACCTGCACACACAAGCTCTCTACTCGAGCTCAGTACCTTGTAGGCTTAGATAGAGGGTGAAGTAGTGTTGCTTTGTGGGACCGTTGGTCTCCGTTTAGGCACATGAAAACCCCTCGCTCAAATTGAACTCTTTCCGCTTGTAACCTATCATGGGTGAGGATGGAGGACTCTTACTAGCCAAAGTGTTGGTGACAGCAAGGGACAATTTGGGGACCTTTTGTCCAATAGGGGTCTAGAACCAAAGCCATCACTTACTGGAACATAGAACCCATCTTTTAGGACAGGTACCAAGCTTAGGACCATGTATAGTTTTATTCTTGTTTTAGTGTTTGCATTTTTTTATCATATTCATAATAATACAAAAAAAAACTGTCTCTACGACACCCATATAGGACTCGTACTCAATCAAAGTCATGGATGAACTAGGCGGCAGTCACAAGAAGAGTTGAGAAGTGAAGTAAGTCACTAAAGGAACAAATGGCCAAGGTCTTGGAAGTTCTGCAAGCTTTAGAAAGAACGAAGAACACAAAAGGGACTCCTTCAAGGGCAAATGATGATCCTTCGCCACGCCCTGCTCACCGCCCGCTTTACGCCAATTCCTTGGCAGTATCCTAGTGTCACCTCTCAAGGGCCATGATGCCACTCACAATCTACTCAAATAATCTTGAAACACATGCATCTCTATTCCCACCATATGGCCTTCCACCTGGTTATGTGCTACCATTAGCCACCAATACTCTTGAGGGCACTGCACCGACAGTCACAATAACTTCAAACCCTCCAAACACTACGCAAGGATCTCAGCCAAATACCAGTGAGATTCCTCGACCTTGTTTCCATTTCTCCTGGTTTTGTGCCGTCACAAATTACCAACCCTCTTGAGAGCGGCTCATCATTGGTAATACCTACTTCAGGGCCTCAAAGCTCAACTCAGGCCCAACCTCCTTTCTACATGCCACAGTTTTTCCCTCATAAGATCGCTGGTACTTCTCTGCTAAACCCTTCAACTGAAGGTCTTCAATCCAAGGAAAAATTAAAAGTTCTTGAAGAAAGACTTCGAGCCGTAGAGGGAGCAAGTGGCTATGGTCTTATGGATGCTTCAGAACTTTGCCTTGTCCCGAATGTTGTCATTCCCCCAAAGTTTAAGGTCCCAGATTTTGACAAATATAAGGGGACTACTTGCCCAAAGAATCACTTGATAATGTACATTCGCAAGATGGCTTCACAAGCTCATGATGACAAACTGTTAATCCATTTCTTCCAAGACAGTTTTAAGCTGGGGCACTTTGAATTGGTACACACATCTTGAGCGTGCTCGTATAAGGAGTTTCAAGGATTTAGGCGATGCTTTTGTAAAGCAATAAGTTCAACATTGACATGGCACCAGATAGAATGCAACTACAAAGTATGTCTAAGAAGGATGCTGAGACCTTCAAGGAATATGCTCAGAGGTGGAGAGAAATGGCTGCACAAGTGGAACCCCCTTTGTCAGAAAAAGAGATGATTGCTATGTTCATTGATACACTACACGCACCATTCTATGGTCATATGATTGGAAGTGTGTCATCAAGTTTTTCAGATATTGTGATAATTGGTGAAAAGATTGAAAACGAAATGAAAAAGGGAAGATTGCATCAAATGAATGATGAACAGGAAAGTATGGAAAAATGTTGAACCAACTAAAGGTGAACTTCAGGTTGAATGAGTTAAATAAGGTTTCAAGAAAACTCATGGATGACAACGGTTACCTAATTCACTTGGCATTGTCAGAAGGTTTCTACACATGCCCATCTACAATAGGAGCGATCTTACAATGGTCGATCAGGGGCAACCTTAGAAAGTTCGATCAAGTGGTGATTCATTTTTCTAACCGTCAAGAATGAACCATACTTTGGAGTCCTCCAAAGACTGGAAATTTCGAGCGACTAGTATTCGATTTGTTTACCAAGTTGTTACCATGAAATGATGGTTTAATTGTACTGATCTCATTCTTGTTCAATCATTAAAATCATTTGGTTTTTGAACTTATGTGAACTTTCTTGAAGCATTAATGTGATGGATTTGCATAGATCTCAGCATACCTTATTTCTTTTTCCTATGTTCTTGGCACTCGTGTTCTTGTCAAATCTTTCTTGTTATTCTTTTCTTCCCTTTACTTGCTTTCTTTTGGTTTGGATCCTATAGGACTTTCATTCTGAAAAAAATTGTGGTCATGAGGCCCATGTGTGCAGGTGTTCTTCATCCCAAAAAAAAATGTAAAAAAAAAAGAGAAAAAAGAAAAATAAAGGGAGCAAATAAATAATCACTCAGTGTGTATTATTCTTTTGTCTCTAAATTAATTTTTTTGAAAATGAGCAATCAAAACTTGAAATGAAGATTGGCCATTTTTCTTTATCTCTCACAAGAACTCATTATCCCTTGTTGTCCCATTTTGAGCTTGAAAGTTTTCTTCAATAAATCCTAGACAAGGATCACCTCTACACTAGAGGATAACACAAAAAAAGGGGTTGATTGCCATGATGACTGTTTTGAAGCATAATGAAAAAAGAAAAGAAAAAAAGGTGAAAGGGGGCGGAAAGTAAAATAAAAAAATTAACAGAGTTTAAGTTTGAATAAGGATGAAAAAGAACAATAAGAGAAAAGTGTGCTTGAAAGTACAAAAGCAATTGACAAAGTTTAAGTTTGAACAAGGATCCTTGGTCCCACTTAACCTTTAAACACTTGTTTGAGCCTTATACTATTCTTTTCATAACCCCTAACCTTGGCCACATTACAAGCGTTAAAAAGTCCATTCTGATCAATGAAGGGTTGTTTTCATTTTCATTGACTTTAATTTTGAGACAAAAGGTTCATACCTTACTGAATTTGCAATCCTTGCTCCTTTAAAAAAAAAAAGAGACAAAAAAAAAAAGAGACTTACATTAGGGCAAGTTGTTACCTTGTTCAAGTTGCCCCTACACTGGATGCATGTTTTCTTTTGGCTCTACATTGGGGCAAATTTCTACACTGTTCAATTCGGCCTTACACTGGGGCAAATCTTTTGGTTCAACTTGGTTCTACATTGAGGCAAGTCTCTACCCTTTCAATTCGGCTCTAAACTGGGGCAGTTTGCTTTGTTTATTTGGCCTTACCCTGAAAAAAATTATTCTCAAGTTCCTCACTAGGACAATTTTTGTTGTCAAATGGCCTATACTAGGGCATCTTTATTCTCAAATGACATACTCTGAGTCAAATTCATTTGATATCATACATGATGGTATATTTTTTGTGGATACCTAATAAAGTAATGGTCATGATGTCCAGTTGTCAAGTAAAGATCAATCACATCCAAATCGAAAAAAAAAATTCTTGGCTTTTGTACTATTCCATTTCTTGTGTTTTTTCTTTGTAAATGTCCTTTGTGTAGTCATACTCCCAAAATCAATCAAAAAAGGTTTCTCAGTTAGTAAATCTCTTTCATGTTGTACTTTTGAATTCATGCATATCTGATACATGATGCTTCAAGTTAGGTGAACATGAGTACAATAGTACAATTTAACCATCTAATGGTAATCTCTTATTGAATAACTCAAGCCAAAGGAGCTCTAGAGTTTCAATCGATGAAGGGAATGACATTCTCAATTGATAATTCAGATTGAAGGGTGTCCGGTAGAAATGGAATCTCTGGAAAAAGAAGTCACAAGCTTCTGCATCAGCCATATCTAATGAAGAGAAATTTGAACAAGACGAGATTGGCAATGATCCCATTTGAATATGGGTTTGGTTGGTCAAAGAAGAGTTTGGTTCAAAACTTTGCTAAAAGATGTTTTTCTCAAGTACGTTCGCTTCTTTGGCTCATGGCTAACTGTGCAAAGTTTTCTGGCTCATAGCTAACTGTGCAAAGTTTTCTGACTCAAGGCTCACTGCATAAAGCTTTCTGGCTCAAGGCTTTTTAAGAGTATTGATAAAAAGAAGGACAACCAGGTCACCTCAAGGGTCATCTAAAGAGTTTTCCATTGCTCTTGTGTGTCACATCTAATGCACACTTCAAGGTTCTGGTTGGACATTTCAACCATCGGCTGAATAGACAAATGAAAGGATGCCATTAAATCCTATTCCAGTTCATCTTTGAAAATGATTGCAATCATGTCCTCAAGGGTCGTGGAGACAAAAACGAAAAAAAAAAACAAACAAAAAAAAAAAAAAAAAAAAAAAAGAAATTTTTCATACTCTCATACATTTGAAGCATGCATTGCATAGTGCATTTGTTCTCATTTTGCTAGCCTCGACCTACAAAGGTCCAAATTGTTTTTTCCTTTTCGGGTCCCCGTACCCATTGTTTTATGTTTTTGGGTCCCCGTACCCATTGCTTTTAAGTTTTTGTTAAGCTTCACGGATACTTGACTCATGAGCTTTTTATCTTTGGGTCCCCGCACCCATTGTTTTATCTTTTCGGGCCCTGCGCCCATTGTGTTTTCCTTTTCCGGGCCCCTGCGCCCATTGTGTTTTCCTTTCCAGGCCCTGCGCCCATTGTGTTTCCTTTCCAGGTTCCTACACCCTTGTTCTCGTTTCCTGGGCTCCCGCGCCCATTGTCTTTTAGTTTTTGGGTTCCTACACCCTTGTTTTCTCGTTTCCGGGCCCCCGTGCCCATTGTCTTTTAGTTTTTGGGTTCCTACACCCTTGTTTTCTCGTTTCCGGGCCCCCGTGCCCAGTGTCTTTTAGTTTTTGGGTTCTTACACCCATTATTTTCTCGTTTCCGGGCCCCCACGCCCATTGTGTTTTCCTTTCTGGGCCCCCGCGCCCATTGTCTTTTAGTTTTTGGGTTCCTGCACCTATTGTTTTCTCTTTTCTGGGTCTCCGTACCCATTGCTTTTTTGTTTTTGTTAAGCTTCAACGGATACCCGACTCCGTAAGCTTCTTACCTTGTTTTGTTAAGCTTCAGCGGATACCTGACTCCGTAAGCTTTTTACCTTTTGGGTCCTCGTACCCATTGTTTGTTTTTGGGTCCCCGTACCCATTGCCTTTAAGTTTTCTGTTAAGTTTCAACGGATACCCGACTCCGTAAGCTTCTTACCTTGTTTTGTTAAGTTTCAGCGGATACCTGACTCCGTAAGCTTTTTACCTTTTGGGTCCTTGTACCCATTGTTTGTTTTTGGGTCCCCGTACCCATTGCCTTTAAGTTTTCTGTTAAGCTTCAATGGATGCCCGACTCCGTAAGCTTCTTACCTTGTTTTTGTTAAGTTTCAGCGGATATCTGACTCCGCAAGCCTTTTACCTTTTTCGGGTCCCCGTACCCGTTGTTTTTGGGTCCTTGTACCCATTGACTTTAAGTTTTTGTTAAGCTTCAGCGGATACCTGACTCCGTAAGCTTTTTACCTTTTGGGTCCTCGTATCCATTGTTTGTTTTTGGGTCCCCGTACCCATTGCCTTTAAGTTTTCTGTTAAGCTTCAACGGATACCCGACTCCGTAAGCTTCTTACGTTATTTTTGTTAAGCTTCAACGGATACCCGATTTCGTAAGCTTCTTACCTTGTTAAGCTTCAACGGATACCCGACTCCGTAAGCTTCTTACCTTGTTAAGCTTCAACGGATACCCGACTCCGTAAGCTTCTTACCTTGTTTTTGTTAAGCTTCAGTGGATACATGACTCCGCAAGCTTTTTACCTTTTCTGGGTCCTCGTACCCGTTGTTTTTTGGGTCCTCGTACCCATTGCCTCGTTGTTTCTGTTAAGCTTCAACGGATACCCGACTCCGTAAGCTTCTTACCTTGTTTTGGTTAAACTTCACGACACCGAATCAGTAAGTTTTTACCTTTTCATGGACAAAATTGAATCAATTCCTTTGTTTTTCATTTATTCTAAATGTAAAACAAAGGGAGGCAAACTTGTTGATACCCAATTTTGTCCATTTTTTTATTTTCATTTTATTTATTTAATTTAATTTCTTTCTTAAAAAAGAAAAGAAAAAGAAAAAGAAAAAATCCTAATTTTGTTCTTACGGGTCAACCCGTGACCCATCTTCCATCTCAACCCATGACCCAACTCTCCATCCCAACCAATTCCTTTCCTGCTGCTGCAACCCTAGCCTCCACAAACAGCTACACTAAATTGAATTAAAAATTTCTCACAGTTTTCTTTTCCATTTGTCTTTCAACCGTTGTAAATTGAATGAAAATTATTGCAAATTAAGTGGTAATCAATCTCAAGCAGGAATAAAATCCATGGGAAAAGAGCTGCAGGAGGCAGGAAAAAATTCCCACAGATACGAAAATGCCCCCCACTATTCATCTTCATCTTCAACAATCGCCCCACACCACCTTGATCCAACCCGTAAAGCACTACCTCCATTAAATCCCATCACCACCTCACCTACCGAAACGAGCTCCACTTGTCAGCAAACGCAGCCGCTCGAACCATCTACACCGCGACCCGAGCTACCGCGGCCGCATCCCACGGATCGAACCAACCGCGCCACCTAGCCGTGCGACTCGCTCACCAGCACAGCCCACTGTGCAGCCCGCCGCTCCGATCTGAACCAACCAGACCGAACACCGCGCCGTCACCTGCGTTCAGCACCGATCTGAATCGTCCAGCCGCGTTTTCTGAACCGCACTAGACAGATCCACCGTGAGTTGCCTCGTCGTACCTTGGACCAGATCCGCCGTTCCGAGTAGCAACAGTCACCGTCCCGATTTGCGCCGGCGTGCCGCCACATCTCCTCGTCGCCCCGATCTCCACCATATTGGCTCCATCGTAACCCCCCTGCTCCTTTGTTTTGTGTTTACATTGCGTGAGAGACTAACTTTTTTTTTTTTTTTTAAGATTTTTTAATTTTGAAAAAAATGAAAATAGTAGAAATATATATATAAACAAAAATGAAATATAAAAAAAAAAAAAATAAAAAAAGAATAGTAATTTCTAATGTTTTGTTTTTCCTTTAGATTTAGTTTATTGGTGATTTGGATTTGATATGTTTATAATATTCTCAATATTGTCATTGTAATAATATCATACTTGTGTTTTAATTTAACTCATTCGTCTTTGTATTAATGTAATAATCAAGTAATTTAAAACTGGCCTATGACGAAAAAATTGGGAGAGGATCGGAGCGTCGATCAAATTACACTCTTCCCGATGATCTTGAGGCTTTATATTGGATTTTGCCGGAGCTACCGTGAAAGTCTAATCCCCACATAAAAATTAAAATAATTATGTAAATTAAAATAATTTTTTTTTAATAAACCCAAATAAAACTTTTCTTTTTGTAAAATAAAATATTCAAATAAAAGTGAACAATTTCATACAGTTCAATATCATGATTGTGGTGAATTAAAGTTTTACTTTTTATGAAAACTTTTTATTTTTATTTTTTATTTTTATTTTTATTTTTGAAATTACTACAAAAATCTCATTGTGCCTAATTTTTTTATTATTATAAATGAGATTTTATTTGGCCATTTACTTTTAAAAAAAAAAACATTCTCTTGCCTCAAACAAGTTTCTTTGAATTAAAATTTATTCATTGAAATAATGTTTTATTTGGCCATTTATTTTGAAAATTACTTCTCTTCAAAAAAATAAAATTTTGATTCACCACTTTTATATAATATGTTGTAGACTTAGAATTTGTTCCAAAATAATGGCTATTTAGCCACCCATTGCTTGTCTTAGTCATTTATCATTCTTGATATTATACTTGACAAAATGAGGCATGTCAAAATAAAAAAAATAAAAATTTCTTTTCTTTTAATTAATAAAGGACCAATTAAATTAATCTTGCAAATAACATTAGATTAAATAGGTAACCGTTCTTAGAACGGACGGTGTAGGGTGCTAACACCTTCCCTACCCGTAATCAACCCCGAACCTCAAACTCGAAACGTGAGACCATCTTTTAGGTGTCCAATCGCCATTCCATTTAATGGATAAAGCGATTGGTGGTGACTCCCAACACCCCGAGTGTCTTCTCCTCCTCTTTTCTTTTTATTTTCGCGACGTCTTTAGACGATTGCGACAACGGCCCCCAACTTTGGATAATTGAGTTTTTTTTTTATATATACATGATATTTTTTTTAGTCCCTCTAATAAAAAAATAAATATTTATCCTTTGAATGGTAGATTATTTCATTGTTTTGACTCTTTCAGTATCGGTAATAATTATTAAGTGTATCTTTTTAATTATAAAAATTATTAAAATAAAGTTACAAAATAAGATGAAAGATGATTTTCTCACATATTACATGATTGTTTATATTAAAAAAATTGTTAAAAAATTCACTACAAATATAATAATAGATGATTTTTATTTTATAAAACAACTTTGAGCACAACTTAAAAATTAAAGATATATATTTAAGATTATCTTCTATTCAATTGTCTTTATTATAAATTTTTTTAATTTAAAGCATATTGATTATGAATTAAATTAAATTTATTTTTATGTTTACATTATATGATAGTTAAATTTTTTTAACTTAAATATTTAAAAACATATATTTAATCTTTAGTCTTGGCCTCCCTAGAGTTAAAATCCTGCCTCCGCCCCTGTCAGTAATGGGCGCTTAGGCGCTAGGTCCAGAATCTGATAAGACCTTTATTTTGTCGAAATGAAGTTTCCTACTTGCTTGGACCCCTCATACATGCTTTTTAGAGTGTGGTAAGATATTAATATAGGTATTTTGATAAAGGAATGATCATTTGGTATGTATACGAAATGTATGAACCGTAGTGCAACCTAAAGTAATGGATTGCCCTAGATAAGTGTCTAGCACTTTAAGCAACTTAGTGTTGCATAGTGATAACTCTGTAAAATAGAGTTATTACACAAGTATTTTCATATGCATTCATAGACTATATCCTTGAGTTTTTTCTTGTTTTTAGTATATATTTGACTAATTAAATATTTACATACTTACAAGAACTTGTAAGGAAGCAAGGGAGTGAAAATTCAAGCAAAAGGATTGAGCAAACATGAATTTGCTTCTTACACAGGGGAGGCTGCGACACTCAATTCACTGGAGCCGCAGCGTTAAGCTCTCGGATTATCAGTGGAATTTGTCTAGAGAAGGAGGAGCCACGACACTCCCATAGCTTTGTGTCGCGGCTCTACGTAAAGTTCCAGGACCGTGTTTTTAAGCATAATGTCCAGCTCCCATAGATTTGTGTCGCAGCACACCTCCTTATGATGGCCCAACAACGTGATTTTAATCACTAAGTGCCGCGGCTTCCATAGCTCTAGTGTCGTAGCACTCCTATTCGTATGCCACAACACTGTAACTTAAAACTGAAGAGTTGGGAAATTGAAAGGGGGAGAATATTGGACGGAATGGGGAATAGTTTTGGGATGCAGAATAATATTGGACAGAGGGAGAGCAGTTTGGGAGAGGAGCAAGGTGTGGATGAAGAATTAGAGAAGCTGGACACAGCACCTTACATCCTTCAATACACCTAGTTCTTTCTTCCATATTCTCTTTATTTTTCATAATGTCTGTGTTGTTATCTTCTAAGATTGTTTACTTTGTAAATATGATGTTCTAATTTCCTATTCTGGGGTCTCATGAATCTTATTATATAATTTGAATTGATTGTAATCCTTCCTGCTCTTGTGAGAATTCTAGTTATGATTTTTTAATTTTACGCTTAATGTGCACATTTGATTGATCATTATTTGTGTTGCCTTGGTGAACTCATTGAACTAGACATAAAGATTTGGATGCTGGACATTGAAATTAGAAATTGTATGTTCAATTAAATTCAATTGTATGAATGAGTTGATTAACCAATAGGATAGAAATATACCTATTAGTTATGCATAGCAAGTGTTTGATGTTTGTTCTCAATGCATGAGATTTTATCAACTCACATAGAAATATAGTGTTTTAATTAAGTTTCATAGTTTTACAAGACCATCGAAAGAGGTTTGTAAATGCATAAACACATTGACTAACATAACCAAATTATGATCAAGAGTAATGAAAAGATTACATAAAATCAAATAAAATAACAAGTTAAGTTAGACCCTAGATTCCCAAATAATTATTTCTTCTCTGTTTGTTTTTATCATGTTTTAAAATTATTAGTTAATTTTGTTCTATCAGTTAATCACTAAAATCAATTTGATTACCTGGAATAGAGATTAAATAGTAATTGGTTAATATTTAACATAATTTTATTACAATTCTCGTGGGAACGATACTTGAATACTCAATTTTATTACTTGTTGACACATGCGCTTGCGTAGTCTAACTAAACAGGCAACACATAGATATCACTTAAGATGTGATAATGTGGTATATGAGATGCATGTATGCTAGGATGACTTGATAGTATTTTTCTTACATGTGTAGCCTTACATGATGTGCACAATTATTTGGTCAGAGATAAGAAATTAAATATTCCTAATCATAGTGCCAGGGTTACGAGTAGTGTGAGGATGAGCTTTCCCTCCCTACTACGGGATAATACAATAAGTCATAGTTCCTAGTAAAACATATTTGTTCTTAATTGAACTAAGTATGTATGTATGTATGTATGAATGTATGTTAACTTGGTTTCTTTAGTTACTAAAGTTGAGCCTTGTAAAGCTTTAAATATATCTTATTTAGCATGTGTTAAAATTATATGTATTATGTTATATATGACTGATTTTTGTATACTTATAATGAGAATTATTAATTCTCACTCTTCAAAGAAAAAAAAGGCTCTTAAAAAAAAAAGAAGTTGAAAGACTACTGTAGCTCTAGTTTTATTGTTTTTAGTTCAAAACTATATTTAATTATGCTTATTTTGTAATGTAAAAAGAGTTATGTATTACTTTATGTTTTTGAAAAATTATGTTGTATATATATGTATACATATTTTCACATTCTATAAGACTCTTTGTAATAATTTGATTAGTGATTATAAATATATTTATATGTTATTAAGTAGTAAGTGACGTTGTTAGTGTTATTTATCTTTGTGTATGTCTTATATATCGAGATAATAATATTAAGACGTTACATTCTGTCTGTTTGAAGTGATATTTAAGTTTGTTGTAGAAGGCCCTTCTTTTTACGAGAGAAAGAAATTGGAATAGAAATAGTTTTTCAAGACTTCATAGATTAGTCTCTTTATGGATGTACTGAATGCCAAATTTATTTTCATCAGCTCTAAGCTTTTGATCTGGTATTATGTACTTGGCTTGTAGACTTCTTCAATTTTGTTGGCATCTAGCCGTTTGCTGAAGATCATGCAAATAATTTTTTTTTTAAATCGATTTGTAATTTTGAAAGTCAAATCCAACACCTCCGACACACACGCAAGAGGAATAATAACCAAATCGGGAAGCCTTGGAAAAATTGGATTACACAGGCATAATAATTTTCAAAAAGGAATATTTGACAACATGTATTTTATGAAGCACAGAGGTATGTCTGTGTGTTAGATAGGGATAGAAATAAGTTAAGTCAAGTTAGATTTCACTTAAAATAAATCAAATTTGTGTTACAAATATATGATTTGAGCCTGACCTATTATCTATCAAAGACTTTTTTTTGGATTTGACTTGACATATTTAAGAAGTTTGACTAACTTGGTGTTTAAAATCTAATTTATATTAAGGCTTTTCAAATATTAGCCAAATCAAGACCTTCATATAAGCATTAAATAGGCCTAAGTCTTTAAACAGGTCTTGAAAGGTCATTGAAAAAAAATAGAATATAATTTTATAAATAGATATAAATAAGTCAGCCTAACAGGCTTTATTGAGATAGTAGGCTTGACTTATTAAATGAAATAGACTTTTAAAAAGAGTGATGTAAACAAATTTCGCTGAGGTTTAACTTATTTATTTTCTAAATGTAAAGTATCAAGTTCATAAAAATAAAGTACATAGTTTTAAAATTTCACTTAATATTGAAAGAGTATTCTATTTTTATCTTTAGTGTCAGATACATATTTATGTCAAATATATGAGAATACATATATGATATATATGTTTTATGTGTTTAAATGTATCTGATTAAAAAGATTATTTTTTTCTGCTTGAACATCTTTTGGATAAGATTCGAACACATTTGGACACATCTAAAACACAACTTGGACATGATCTATTAATATTTAAAAAATAATAATTTCTATGACTAACGTCTAATTAGTAAGATTGTAACTCACCTAAATTCAATCATATGACTGATGTCTCAAGCCACTATTTTTATATATTAGTATTTTAAGTTTTATCTTTTTACACATCACTATTAGATATTTAAATTTTATCTTTTTACACACCATTATTTCTATCTGCTTCTTCTACTTCTACTAGTATCAAGCCGTCAATTTTGTCGTTATCGAAACTTGCCTCACACTACTATTCCCTATAGTTAATTTTTTTTATACACATGTACTTGTACATAATTAGTTTCATTACGAGAAGTTGGTTTGATAGATTTTTATAAAAATGTCAATACAAATTATACTTTATATTTTTTAAGAAGAGCTTACTAAGTAATAAATATTAGTACATATAACATGTATTAAGATATTATAAATCTTCAAAAAAAATTATAAAAATAATATTAATAAATTATGAATCTTTTTTTTTAAGATTTTGTAATTATATATATATATATATATATATAAACTAAGTTTTTAAATTTACTTTGATATTAATTTATATATATATGTTATATCTAAAATTATAATATTTTAAATTTAATGTATTATTATATCTGTATTTATATCGTGTTCTGTATTCATATTCATATTTGTGCTTCACAAAGTGTATTTGTAGCTGGAAAAAGGTTATCTATAGTATTTATCTATTATGGTTTTATAAATAATTTAAAAGCACTCTTAAATTTGAATTCCACATTCCCTCGTTTCTTTCTCATAAACTACTAATATTCATTATTTTTTTATTCCTCACAGTTTTCAATTTATTTAAGTAAAATTTAACGTTTTGCTTATACTTTTGATATGGAGAATTTTGTTTTAATAAACTTTGTTTATACACTGCGTTAGCAAAAGATTGATACATTGTCATTGTTTGTTACTTAATTAAAGTTAAGCAAAGGAAAATTTATATTTAACTTGAATAATAATAATAATAATAATAATAATAATAATAATTTGTATTGATATATAATATTTTCCAAACAATATTAATTATAATAATATTTTTTCATTGATTTATTTATAAAGCTATGAAATCTGGAAGGTGTTTGATTTTTTTTTCAAGTGATATATTTTTACTAACAATTATAAAAATATTACATTATTTTTATTTTATTTTTTACTAGAATAATACACATGCGATGCACGGGATTAAAATAAATATTTAAAAATAATATATAATAATTATGTTATTATTATAAAAATATATATATTTATAATTTTTATAAATAATTATGAGTGATGTAAAAAAATTTCGTTGAAGTTTAAATATTTATTATATTTTCTTAGGGCGTCAAATATTAAGTTTATATATAAATTTTAAAGAATATTTTAAAATTTTCAAATAATATTGAAAGAGTGTTCAAAAATATTTTTATTTTATAAAAAATATTTTAAAATTTTATATATATATAAATATTATTATTACATTAATAAAATAATAACAATAAAATTCAAACTTAAACTTGTAATAAATCATTTATGACATAACTTATAAATGAAATTTGTAAGAAAGAATCCTTTAAATTTCTAAGAAATAATTTATATTATATTTTAATTTTTTAAAAGAGAATATTAAAATTTAAATTCAAATTATATCAGTAATACAACCTAAAACTTTCACTTGATAGAATTCTACAAATTAAGATTTTTTTATATATTATATTAATTAATTGATTGATTAATTGATTTTCAATCTTTTATTAAAAAATTGATGAAAATAACTTTTTTTCCTTCTTAAAAACTTGAAAACGAAAAATAAAATGAAAGAATGTAATTTTTTTTATAATTATTAATAAAAGTATATTAACTAAAAATGAAAATAAAAAGCAAATCAAATCCTTTCAGTCTCACCGTTGTCCTAACCTCTTGATCTCTTTCTGTCAGTGGACAAGTCGTTGCCTTGATCTTCATAGTCTTCACACATTGCTCTATATATGCTGCGGGAGGATAAGATGGAGTGCAGTGAGGAAGAGAACTCATGGTGAGATAGCAATGTACATGGCTATATCACATCCACTCATGAATTTGTCCTTTGCAATATCAACGTTCACACTAAAGTCGCAATATAAATGTTAGTAGTATATTTTTTAGATATTTATTTTATTATCTATTTATTTTATATATTTAAAAAAATTATTCAAAAAGATTGTTAGTAATAAAAATTTTTAAATTAATAATAAATTAAATATTAAAAAAATTTAAAAAAATGTGTTATTAATATTTTTTAAAATATATAAGTTGACAAAAATAAAAACAAATTTTATAAGAAATCATACGAATGACAAAATTTATTATGAGATTTGATTTGAGTTAACTTAGAAATTAAATTTTATGCTTAAATTTTATTATAAAAACGAGATTTAATTTAGAAATAACTAAAATAAAAATAATTTGATTTTATTGAATTTGATTTGGTTTAATTTAATGTATATTTAGATTAATTTATTTTGTATTTAAAATAATTTATAATTAAAAATTTTGTGAAAAAATTTTAAAAAATAAGTAATTATTTTTCATAAAATAATCTAAACCAACATGCTTTTAGAAATAAAATTTATGTTCAAAATTTATTATAAAAAATGGGATTTTAGTAATTTTCTTATATTTAGAACCCATTAAAATAATAATTAATTTGATTTAATTTTATTATTTTATATCTTTATCCTTATGAAAAGTAGCTACTGATTAATAAAAATAAAATGATCTATTTATTTAAAATCAAATTAAATCTTAATAAAATTTATCAAATTTAATAAAAATTTTAAATAAAAAAATTATAAATTTTATAAATTAAATTATTTCTTATTTTTAACTTTCTAAACACAAAATTTAATTTAATAATCAAATTATTTCATTTTTTTTTATTTCAATCAGCTTACGAGGAAAAAGTAGAAACCTTTCACATGTATTATACTTTAGTAAAATAATAAAAATGGTGATATTTTTAACATTTATGGTAACGTCATATAGTCGTATCACTAGTTCAAGAGTGATGGGATCGAAACCATATAAAAATAAATCATTTTTTTTAGGATTTTATTCTTGACAGAGTAACAATGAAGTCGATTATCTTTAACAAGGAAATATAAGTCTTAAAAATATTAGTTGAATGAAAAAATATACAATATAAAAAAATGCAGAAAAATTGAAACCAACTTATGGGGACAAATAAAAAGTGTTACTTGTATGCCTTGACCCTGAATGTAACAGTCTCCCATATATAAAACAAAAAAAAATTGTAAATTAAAAAAATGAAAAACAAACAAACAGCAAAAGTGTTGGTTATTTTAAAAGAAAAATATTAATGGAAGATTTCAACTTTAGCGTGGTAATCAATTAAAGATCTAAATTTTAAAATTTATTAATTAAGGATCTCAACTTTATTTCAATTATTAATTAAAGATTTCAACTTTAATAAAATATATTTTAATGATATTTATTTACTAAAAAAATATTAAGACTTAAATGTCATGTTTTGTTTATATTATAATTATTTTTATTTATTAAGTTTGATATTTTTATCTTTTGAATATTTTTATTAATAAAAATATTTTTATAAAGTTGATGTCTTTAATTGATAACAATAAAAGTTTAGAGCTTTATTTGTTAGAATTTGTGTACATGGGAGGAGAGTTTGCCCTGGCCCTCTCTCTCTTTTTTTTTCATCTCTCTTATTTTGATCTTCCCTGTTGTCAGAGCACCGAAGTTCCACCATCTTCTCTTTTTTGTTTTTTACTTTGGTGTGTTTTTTTCAATCAATGCCTAAGATATATTAGATCTTAAATATGTTTATTTATATTTGCTTCTCTCAATAGTAAATTTTATGATTTTAGTTTTGTTTTTGTTGTTCTCTTTGTTGAGTGTTTTGGTTTTCCATTATAATTGCCCCTATCTTAGTGAATGGTCTTATATGTGAGGGAAATTTTTAAATCTATTTTGAGAGAAAACATAATATACTCTTCAAGTTGTAACACTTTTTTATATTAATCATGGATCTAACAAATACTTAAATGTCAATAATTTTCGATAAGGACTAAAAAATATAGATCATTGGTTAATTCAGTATATAAAATGTATTTATTTTTTATTATTTTTGAATCAGATATATCTTTTCTAATTTAAAGTATTGTTAACCTTCATTTATAATGAATTTAAAAAAAATAAGAAAAATATTATTTCTTACAAATGTAATTCGTGAAACGATACACGAATCATTAAAATCAATGTTATTTGATTGCCGTTTCAGATGTTCCCTTTTTTTAACGATACACGAATCATTAAGTCATTCGTGATTTTTCGCGAAAAAAGATTTAGTAAAAAATAGCAGTTTTCGTCAAAAAAATAGAACTTTAATTCCTTAATTAATTTATCCCTAAATGTTTAGCTCCTCGAGACAATACTTCACTCGTTTATATAGTAGTCTCCAGACTCTTCAACACCCGAATTAATTAATCCAACAACTACAGATGAATTATTGTTATATTCCTGTTAAATGATTATATTCTTATCTATTTATCTTCCTCATTGAAAAATATGTGCTTATCTATTCGAACAACAACACTTAATTTTTATCACATCAGGTGGGTACATAGATTAAATGAAGTTATCTTTTAAATATTTATATTTATATTTTATCTCTTTGTTGGGGTATTGACTGACTCAATAGTACTTTATACTAATGCATGCATGTGTGTTACTTTGTTGTAACTTCTAATAGGCTCTCACGTAAACAACCCAAACTAGATACAACTAGATAACAAGGTAACTGGTAATTTTGAAATTTGAAACTAATAACTAAGATAACTCAGAAATTGCTTCCTTATTAACTGTAACGCTTGTATAAATACCTCGTGTATCATCCATTTTAGTTCAGTGCAAAAACCACATTTTTATAGTATTAAGAGCTCAAATTAAATCAATGTGAAGTGGAAAGAATATGAATTCTTTAAATATATGGTTTTTGATTTGATTTTGAGATTTATGTGTATGAAAATAATAATTTTAAGAAAGATCTCTCTTAAGCACTTAACTGCACGGTAGGATATTAATTTTTTACCTATCAATTGAAAATATTTTGAAGAAAAAAAAATCCTCAAATCAACACCTCAATATTGTAGGTGAATACGACTTGCAGCATTTGCTTTTGCTTGGTGAAATGAAGCAAAGCAAGGTGCAGAGTATCTTTATTGCGGAGTGTTCTCAGTTCTCACTCTTTCCATATCTGTCGCATCGCTTCCAATGTCAAGAACGGCAATCACGTTTGTCCAATCCGTCAGGCCAAATGGAAAAAAAAAAATACCATTTGAGGCTCCAACTGTGGATATTCGCCTATCTGATGAGTGATGATGAACCACTTTCCACTGGGCATGAGAAAGTTCAGGAGGCGAAGCAGAAGAGAGATGATACTTTATACTA
The DNA here is from genome assembly GCA_029884595.1 of Ormosia semicastrata. Lineage (NCBI taxonomy): Eukaryota > Viridiplantae > Streptophyta > Magnoliopsida > Fabales > Fabaceae > Ormosia > Ormosia semicastrata. Next base: position 4,316,832 of record JAQQTO010000046.1, on the reverse strand, counting down.
CTGTTTATTTAAGTCTTCCGTTGTCTAATTATTTTTGTCATAGATAAATGTTATGGGAATCTTAGGGATTTCAATCAAGTGACTTATACACATTATGGATGGGGAAGCTTCCGTTGTCTAATATATCTTATCTTGTCATTGTCTTTTGCTATTACTTGTAATTAATCAAGATTTCGATCAGGACTCTTATTAGGTTTAACTGGCCTTTATTTTAAAAAAATTAACAAATCCGTATAAAATTTTAATAGTTTCTCTGTTTTTAATCTATTAATATTATCTTCTGTTTAATTCACTTTTTTCCTTTAGTCTTTTTATCACATAGAGAGAGCCAAATGGTCTTAGACAAATTTTTATCATATTTTTTAATAGATGTTACTCCAAAATTTATCAAATATTTATTTAAATTAAATTAAATAAATAACTAAACACTGTAAATTCATTCCTGTTCCTTCATTAATATATATATATATATATATATATATATATAACAAATAGCAGTCTTCAATATTTTTTAGTGCTACAAGTTTTTTTTTATTGTGGTAAGGTGATGTTTATATTAATTTGTGTATATTTTAATTAATTTATCTCTTCAATCTAATTAAAGGTAGAGTTTAATTTTTAAATAATATATTATTATATCATTAAATAATAATATAAAAATATTTAATGACATCAAATTTAAACTTAAAAATAAAAAGGGAGTGCTACAAGATACTCGAGCATGTATAAAGTTTAGATAATTATTTTGTCTTCATTTTGTTTTAAATTCGACAGTTTTAATTATTTTATGAATTTTCTCTTGAAAATGTGAACGTTGGTATTTTGTATTTTGTCTTTGATAGCTTCAACCAAACTAAAATGGCTCCTTGGGCATATTAAAGGAGTGACATATAGAGAAATTATTAGTTAAGTATAATTTATTATGTTGTTATTTAGATATTTAAATTATTATTTAATATTAATAAAAATTTTGTTAAAAATTAATATAATTTTATGATAATTTTTATTATTTTATATATATTAAATAATAATTTAAATATTTATAATAAATTGTATTTAATTAAAAGAATTATTCCTGCCAATAGAATTTTGGTGAGAGCACACGTTTCAAGGAAATTAGCATACGTGTCATGTTAGTAATGGTCCATGTCGCCCTTCTTACAAGTGGCTCTGGCCAAATTTGGAAGAAAACGCCAGAAACAAGATAAGGAACCACGAATGCATGACGTTCTCAAATATTTAAATAATTTTCTCAACTTAATCCAACTCTCTTATCTACCCTATTTTCATTTCCAATTGCCCACCATAAAATGCTAATTATTTATTAATTAATATAATAATTGTGGGTCCTAATTTTTGACATCCCATAAAATATCGGTGAGAAGTTGGAGAGACTATAATGAGAAATATTTTATGGATATTAAAATATGTATATCAAATTTATATTATATATTAATGTAAAAAAAAATTAAATTATTTTATATATAATTATAATATTATCGTGATATATAAAATAATTTTTATCTTTAAATATTTTTACACATTTATTTTTAAATCTTTAAATAAGTAATAAAATGTATTTACAATCTTACTATTTTCATATTTATTTTTAAATTTTTTAATTAAGTAATTAATAACTAATTTATAAAAATAAAAAATATCAAAATGATGAATTTTCTTTATATAATAATATAGATATAGATTATATTATTATAATATTAAAATATGGAGTTTTATTTTGTCAAGTTTCTCATTAAAGAATGCCTTATTACAGCACTAAAATTTAGTTGTTTTTCTTTTCTTGATAGGTATAGAATAAAATTTAGAAAAATATTAAATATTTGTTTAAAATTAGTTTAATATTCCTTTAATTATTTTGAAAAAGACTAAAATGGTAAATTTTGAAACTCCTAAAAGAATTTAATGCTCATGACATTTTAGTTTCTTCAATGATCAGTATGATTATTAAGTTAATTTTTAAATTAAGTTAATATGTATATAAATTTTATCATTTCACTCATTTATGTTATAAAAATGACTTATTTATAAAAAAATAATAAATTAATGAGTATCTACTTCTTTATTACTATGGCATTAACAAATAGTTTTTAAAATTAAAAAAGTTACTATAAATAGTCAATGATAAATAATGAAAGAATGTAAGATAAATTATAATTATTTTCTATTTTTGATTTTTTAAAGTTAAATAAATTATTATAATAATTATTTTTCTATTTTTGGGTACAATAGTAGGGGGCTTGAACTTAGATTTTCATTTGTGTTTTTGTTTTGATGCGAAAGAGAAAAGATTTTAGTAAAATTAAAACAGCATGGAATTCGAAAAATAGAAAATGAGAGAAAAGAGGGACGCTTTATAAAGCGCCAGGACTCGCGATTGCCACACGAAATAGCATTCTCTATCATATCTCATCGTCTTCTTCTTTCTCTTCATCTCTGACTTACTGCCATGGATCCCTACAAGGTAAACCCATGCATCATCAATTCCTATTCTCTCTCCTTTTTTTTTTCTTTTTTTGTTGATTGCTTTCTGTCTGTCTCCGATTTTACGTTTTGTAATTTCAGTAATCTCTTTCTCCTTCTTCTTCCTTTGATTTTTTTTTTTAAATTTTGATTTATGGAAAAACTCTATCTCTTCTTCATTCCTGCTTCTAGCGAGTCATTTTGCTATAACTGTGTATTATTGACTTGTTTTATGTGATGCAGTATCGGCCATCTAGCGCCTTCAATTCTCCCTTCTGGACCACAAATTCCGGTTCTCCTGTTTGGAACAATAACTCATCTCTCACTGTTGGATCTAGAGGTATCAAATTACCCCATCTGATTACTGATTAGCCGTCTTTGTGTAATTTGATGTATGAACGCATTTGAATGGCTTCTTATTTGCTGAATTTGTTAAACTTCCTATTGGAAAGAACTTGCTTTTTCATATAATTTGATTTCATGTCAGTGAAGTAGAATCGTGGTAAATAATCTAATTTCACAGGTGTCTTATTGTCAGGTTACAAGTTATGGTATGGAATAGTGAGTGCTATTAGTCCAGAATGTGGTCCCATGTTTATATAAAACACTGACCATATGTAGTTGAGTATAGCAGACTATGATTTTTATAATCAGCTATCACCCTTGGTAATTATAACTTACTGAATATTCTGAATGCAACGCCAGGTGGCACAGATTGATTTTTTTTATTTTTATTTTTGGTTTATTCATACCATAGAAATTATATATGTCCGTGCATAGTTTAATCTTTTCTTTCATTTATCTATGTTGGAGCATGATAGCTATAACTATGAAGAAAAAAATTTCTTAGCTTTTTCTAAATTATTGTTGGCAGTGGAATGTCTTCATCAATTTCTTTTCCTTTTCTTCCTGGATTTTTTGGTTTGTTGGTGGGGAAGGGGCTTATTTATCTGTCTGTTTGTTGTAAATCCCCGAGAGTGAATTTGGCTGAATATTATTTACTCAGGAAATTTATATTATTTTACCCCTTTTGGCAGGTCCAATTCTCCTGGAGGATTATCATCTTGTGGAAAAGCTTGCGAACTTTGATAGGGAACGGATCCCAGAACGTGTTGTCCATGCTAGGGGAGCTAGTGCAAAGGGTTTCTTTGAAGTCACACATGACATTTCTCACCTGACATGTGCAGATTTCCTTCGAGCCCCTGGAGTTCAGACACCTGTCATTGTCCGTTTCTCAACTGTTATTCATGAACGTGGTAGCCCTGAAACCTTGAGGGATCCTCGAGGTTTTGCTGTGAAATTTTACACCAGAGAGGTAAAGATTTAGGAGTATATAGCATAATTTAAAATTATCTTCCAGTGACTAAATACAATTCCTGTATTATTTTAAATTTCTCTCTATCTCTTTTAAAGCAATTCCTGTTGTAACTGAGGGTGCTAGTTTAGTTACTGAAATGCTGATAAATATTTTAAAAGGAGGTGATGTGGTAATGGTTGCAGTCTGGTACCATACATGATTCCTATTCTTATCTTTTGAACACAGGGTAACTTCGACCTAGTTGGAAACAACTTTCCTGTCTTCTTCGTACGTGATGGGATGAAGTTTCCAGATATGGTCCATGCTCTCAAACCAAATCCCAAGTCCCACATCCAGGAGAATTGGAGGATCCTTGACTTCTTCTCCCACCATCCGGAAAGCCTTCACATGTTCACCTTTTTATTTGATGATTTAGGTGTCCCACAAGATTACAGGCATATGGAAGGTTCTGGAGTTAACACATATACCCTGATCAACAAGGCTGGGAAAGCACACTATGTGAAATTTCACTGGAAGCCCACATGTGGTGTAAAGTGTCTTTTGGAGGAAGAGGCCATTAAGGTGGGAGGATCCAACCACAGCCATGCCACTCAAGATCTTTATGATTCAATTGCTGCTGGTAACTATCCTGAGTGGAAACTGTACATTCAAACAATAGACCCCGACCATGAAGACAGATTTGACTTTGACCCACTTGATGTAACTAAGACTTGGCCTGAGGACATTTTACCCCTGCAGCCCGTGGGTCGCTTGGTCTTGAATAAGAACATAGATAATTTCTTTGCTGAGAATGAACAACTTGCATTTTGCCCTGCCATTGTGGTACCTGGTGTATACTACTCAGATGATAAATTGCTTCAAACTAGGATATTCTCTTATGCTGATACACAGAGGCACAGACTTGGACCAAACTATCTGCAACTTCCTGCTAATGCTCCCAAGAATGCTCACCACAACAATCACCATGAAGGTTTCATGAATTTCATGCACAGGGATGAAGAGGTAAATTAATATTTTTATTCTTATTTTTTTTATGTATTCATATTCTGGATAAGAAGCTGGTTTCCATGTTAACTACCTAGTGCTGTTACATTATTCGGACACATGCTGATTGGGTCTTAACTCTTAATGTGATATTGCAACTTATTCTTTAGTTGTATACGTTTTTTATTTTCTAATGACCGAATGCTGCCAATTCATAGGTCAATTACTTCCCTTCAAGGTATGATCCTGTTCGTCATGCAGAAAGCTTCCCCATTCCTCCTGCTATCTTCACTGGAAGGCGTGAAAAGGTTAGTTTTGATCCATTGCTTAATGTGAAGACGTGGAACATCTGTTAGTGAATGAATCCACCAGCCATGGGTTTTAGTTTGAATTGCATTTTCATTTCGGTGTTTGTTTGCCTAAGAAACCCCACATGTTAGAATTCTAACCAATTTTTCTGAAAAATTCAATGAGAGCATTAGACAAAACATACCTTTCTTTGTTATACTTTTCTGATTTAATTAGTCAGATAAAATAATGTTATTGAGCAAATACAGTACGAAAAATTGATCTGACAAGTAAGGAAGCAAAGGAATGGACCTGCTGCATAGGTTATATATATTTCTTGCTTGTTGATGAAGTTAGGTGTCAATTAATAAAGTTTAGGTGTTTATTTGTAGTACTACTTTTGGATAGAAGAGTTTGTTGATTAATGCTTTTATAAAACAAATGATTAGATTTTGTAAAACAAAAAAATTGCACTCGTAAAACTGTTGAGATGCTGCCTTTATTAGGTCTAGAATGTATGAACAACACTACTTCTTAATGCAGTGCATAATTGAGAAGGAGAACAACTTCAAGCAACCCGGAGAGAGATACCGATCCTGGGCACCCGACAGGTTCCTGTTATAAACTACTGATATGATCAATATGGAATATGTTTTGTGGTGTCTAATGTTGGGTTCTCTGCTGTTTTTTGACTTCTTTGCAGGCAAGATAGATTTGTCCGCCGATGGGTTGAGGCTTTATCTGACCCACGAGTCACCCATGAAATCCGCAGCATTTGGATATCATACTGGTCTCAGGTGAGATTTAGACATGCTAATTTATCACTGTAGGAACCATAGGATCAAGATTGTCAAATGAATCTACACTGGTTTGCTCATGTGATGTTCGTTGTTGTTGTTGCTACACAGGCTGACCGTACTCTTGGTCAAAAGATGGCATCTCATCTGAACGTGAGGCCAAGCATCTAAGGGTGTTGCCTACCCCGGAATGATTGTTAAGAGTTGCAGATGTGCGAATAAGGATGTGGGTCTGGATCATTTGAAAGGATTAATCCTTTTGTTGCAATATTATGTTGTGTACCAATAACTCCATGTATGCAACTCGTTGAGCTGTCTCAACTTAATAAATTTCGTTTGTATGTGCTAGTTATTTATTTAGCTTCTTGAGCCCTGTTTCCCTGTGTTGATCGTTTTTGTTCTTTAATGCATGCCGTTAAGAAAGTTTTTTTCTACAAAATTATTCAAATTTCCTAGTACTAATTTACATAGGATAAAACTTAAGTTTATTTTTTTATGTTTATTATATTCATTTCATCAATTAATTTATGACATGTTTGTATTTAAAAAAAAAGAATAAGGAAGAGAAAATTAATAAATACATATCATAACTTAATTGATGAAATAGATATAATGGACGGAAGTTTTGTCAACCTACATATGCTAGCCTTTCATGTTGCTAATCATTTGGCGTTTATTATGCATACTCAAACGTGATCGCTTATTAGAAGCCCAATGGATATTTTTAGGTCCAACGAAGCAGCTTCATATTACGTAGGTTTAGTAGGCCTGTTCGGAGACCCAAAATTAAAAAGGTTGGCTTGTTCAAAACGAGGTGTAGTGTGGCTTATATCAATCTTCCTTGCCAGGTAGGTTCGAGTTTATGGCTTTGGTTGCTTTCTTCAACTAAGTACTGGTGAAATGGTGATTACCAAGTATCGTGATAGCAAGATCAGGATTCTATTTATCAGTCCAGATAAGTCTTGACTTTCCCCTCGCTACGTGTTTCACACTCAATTTGGCTTTGTACTAAGGCTCGTTTGGAACAACCCCCATGCCCTCCCTTTTTCTCTCTTTCTGACAAACAAATAGAAGGTTACAAGAATAAAGCTTTTATTTAATCTGCAAGTCAGTGTACTTTTAAGAATTTTTAAATAGGTCTTATGATTAAGAACTAAAAATAGGTCTCTATAGTTTTAGAAACTTTTTTATTTGGATCCCTATAAAAAGTATAACGACTTACAAATTAATTTAACCATGAATAAATTGCTCCATTCGCATCCATGGAAAAGGAGTTTGAATGAGAAAACTCGTTACTTGATATGAGTAGGTATTCTTTGAACTATTGCCTTAAGCATTTGTCATAACCAAGTTGGTCAATATTGCATGAATCGGTATTATATGGTAGTGTTTAATAGCCAGAAGTAATTATCTCATCAACAAAACAATACAATAGGAGGAAAATTAATGACAACAATGGCAAAAGTGATCATTTTAGCGTCACCTACAAGTTGCAATGGTCCCGTTCCGTCTTTCAAGTTACGAACACTACTCGTTCAAAGCAACGATCAATTTCTTGCTGCCACCCATTTTAGCCCTCTTTCCTTCTGATAACGACGACTCATTGGACTATTCGCTGTCATAGACAACAAGTTCGTATAATTTGGGTTAATCTCTGTAGAAGATTATGTCATTCGTTAACAAACAGAAAGAACGTACCCTCTGTATTTCTACTGCTAATCTAGTAATAAATGAAAAAAATCTAATTTAGTAACTGACTTCATATATTTTCTATACACCAATGAATAAAGTCCAATTCTTAAATATAATTGGAATGATCGTCAAATAACAATAACAATAACAATTTTTACGAAGGTAAAGCCACCGCCATGGTTCGGTTCGGTTCGGTGTCATGAACATGCGGAGGCTTACTAAAACAACACAGATTTTATTACCCTTGCCCCGACCAAACTCAAATATTATATTTATTAACTATGATTTTCTTATCATTTTTTTCATTCACATAACTTTTTTCACATTTTTTCATACCATCAATTATATTATTATTTTTTATCATTTTCTTTTACTTAAACACAATTCTTTAAAAAAAGTGTAAAAATAAATGTATCACTAAATAAAGTGTAGGAGTATCATTTTTTTATATTTATATAGGTGTTGGTCTTGCGCCTTTGGCTAGAAAGGATCACTACTAGCAAGGGTGAGCTATGTTGAGTAGGGGTGTTAAATAGGTCAGGTCAATCTGTAAATTTGTAGGTCTTGACTTAACTTAACTCATAAAATATAGGTTAGATTTGAGTGTGAGTTAGGTTGGGTTAAAAAATGATTCAATCCATAATGTGTGAGTCAAGTAGAAGGTTAGAACACATCTAACTCACACAAACCCGACCCACTCACATTTTTTAGTAAAAAATCTTTTAGATGATAAAGAATATATGAAAAAAATAGATAGTAAAATCAATGATTATGTCAATACATATGACATACATGATGACACTGATTTCGATTAATTAGACTAATTTATTATTTGAGTTATGATTATTTTTATTTAGTTTATTTCAAACTTATAAAATTTGTTAGTTGTTAATTTGTTTGTACATTGATTTAATTTTATTTATTTGAGATTAAGACCTATTATATTTGAGTAAGGTCAGTTGAGATTTATGGTATTAATTTATTAGATTGAGATCAATTATATTTAAAATTGAGACTTATTAATTTGTTATTTATTATACTTTTTTTATTAATAGTGTTTAGTTTATTTGAAATTGAGTCGAGTTGAACGAAAAAATCACATCGACCCAACTCAACTCAACTCACTATTCTGATGAGCAGATTGAGTCCAAAAACATTACTAAATTTACCAAACTCACCCAACGAACACTCTTAATGCTGAGATAATGCGAATCAGGCTTAGGATGAATTGTAATCAATATGGCCTAGATTTGTGTGCCCTATCTATTCTAGTACAATTACATAATAATACATAATCCGAATATATTGATTTTATCACGCATTATATTTTGTAAACTTTTATTTTCTGTTAGTTGAATTTTATTTTTTTTTCTTTTTCTATTTTTCATTCCATTTGCATTTTTTATTCTTTCTTTACCTATGTAATTCTAATATTATTATTCTTTTTTAAAGAGTTTACATAAATAATCTAACTTATTGAATTTTAATATTTGAATATATGTCATGAACATATATAGATATGTCAATATTATATTAAAAAAATAATAAGATATTCTTCTTTTATGGGATGAAAGAATTTTTTTAATCATATAAAATATTTTGATTATTATTTTATTTATTTGAGAAGTTATAATTTTTTTCTTATTTTTTTTATTTTTATTATTGAATTTTATTTTTTAATTATTATTTAATTTTTATACATGTAACATTTTCTTTATCGCATGTCTTATGTTATCATATTAGATCATATATAATAAAATATATAAAATCTTGTTAATTGGGAAATGACACATGACAAAATTGGAAGCTATATATTCTTGACAAAGTCATGACTCATTAAATAAGACCAATTTGAGATTTAAACAAAACATACAAATTTAAGTCTTATAAATAATTTGGCTAATAATTACTTGTTTTGAAATATTATTTTAATTAGGCTAATAATCTTATTTGTCATTTGTTTTGAAATATTTATTTAAAAATTTACCTTTAACAACGGTCAATCCTCCAATAATTTTGTCATAAAGATATTATTAAATTATAAATAATATATAAAATATATCTTTATTAATTTCATTAATTTCTTTAAAAATAGTTCACCCCATTATGTAGATAATGATAATTAAGCAAATTATTAGATTGACAAGATGTGTTATTAATTTTAAAATGCTGACTATGAATTTTAAAATTTATAATATTATTAATTAATAATTATAATATTAGTGATTATTAATTATTGACTACGTTTGAATTAGCCATATTAATGTAATTAATATAATTATTACTTTAATATGAAATGAGTTATGAATGCATAAAATGTGTAAATTATGAAAGTATTAAAATTTCTAATTTATGTTAATTAATTTTTTATTTGAATTTACGTTATATAGTTGATTCTAAAGGTATGAAACATGTATATTAATGTCAAACAATTCCTTTTGTGATGGTAATGATAATGATGGTAATTGATTGGATGATTTTTACTTGGTTTCAATCTAAAATTTTGAAAGGAAATTAGTAGAGAAATTACATTGATTTATTCCCAAATTATAAGGAAATTTAAGAAAATAAATTATATTATTTTGTATGTCATTGTTCTAATTAAAAATAAACTGAAACTTATATTTAATGTTGCCAATAATATATATTAAGAAATTGAATAAATTACATTATAAATTGTAAAAACTTACAAATATATATTCAATCGATCAAAATGGTTGATTTGTCACACAACATATTAATCAATTCCTAATTCTCCTATTTTTAGATGGAGCCAATAATTGTAACTTTTGTTATACAATAAATTTAATTACTTAACCTACAATTGATTTGTTGGCAAAATATTGGAAAGAAGCATAAATTAGTCTTTTATAATAATGGGAAAGAATTGGAGATAATTTTACAATAAATTAAAAAAATTATCAATTATAGAGATTGACAATTAGTAGTCTTCGACAAAAGCAACAAAGTTACTTTGAAGAATATCTTAACCGCTCAACTACTCTCACTCCCAACTTAGAGATTGCTAGGGGTCTGCCGCCACTAGTCATCGCTCGTCTACTTTAGCAGCTGTCACTCTCAGGTACAATTCTTCTTATGTTCTTGTTCTTCTTTCTCAACTCTTCTCTTTGTCCTTATTTTTACATAACTTTAATTTGTTTGTAAGGTCATGACATTCTTATATCGTTTGTTGGTATGGTTTGTAAGACTCGCAATATATTGTACTCATGAGAAGAAAATCTAGTAACTATGACAAATAAGAAGATCAATATGTATTTTGGAACTTCAACATAGTCTTTTGTTTTGTTAGAAATTTTGAGTTTCAAAATGTTCTTCTATTTCGTCCAAATAATAAATTTTTCTAAGTTTTATCATATTTTTGTATTTCAAGTATTTTCTTTTTCTATATTTTGAAAAAGATTATATTTTTTTATATTAAAAAAAAAATATAATTTTAATTTTGATTTAATTACTTGATTTTTTTATTAATTTATTATATATATATTTTATAAATGTGACATTAATTACATGACTTTACATATGAAAAAAAAAAATCACATATATATATGATCAAAATTTAATTTTAAATATATCATATGTATTTGTTAACAAAAAAGATAATGTATTTGTTATATATATTATATGATTGCTGCAAATGATATACATTGTTATTTCGACGTTAGCTTTGCAACACAAAGAAAGCGGCATTGCTTTTCACTTTGGGGATTCGAGTTGCCGTGCAAGACCGACTATAGTCAATTAGTCATTATCAGATTTGTGGTGGATGGTGAATCTCCTTCGTTAATGGCCTCATCACCCTGTGGGTCTCTTTGGCGCCAAACGAGTAAATTAATTAAAAACAATTAGGTGGGGAATGGATTCTTATTCTCATTTTATTATTTAAAATTTAAACAATGAGATTGGGAATCTCGGGGCCAGTCGAAGATATTCAGTCATAAAAGCAGACTCACGAATGCCATTTTATATATGAAATTCGGAATAAATAATGGTTGGACAAAGCAAGTTGAAAGTAGGCCACTTTTATTTTCATTCCTATTATTTTTTAGATGATTTTCGTTTCCATCATTCTATATTATACCGAACTCTATAAAAATATGAGAAACTTGTTATGATTGTTGAGAATCTCAAATCTTAAGTATAATCTCATTTCCCTGTATGATACATAGATATAGAGAGATATGCATTATGACGTTTGCAATTAATTCAAATCCGTAAGTTATCCTCATTAATATATAAAGAGGTAATTTAATATACATTTAATGTAATTAAAAAGACATATATTTAATTTTTATGTATTATTAAATTTATTCTAATTTAATAATTTTAAATTATTTAATTAAATAACAAGAAAGAATAATAAATATTTACATTAAAAGATCTACTTATATCTAGTGTAAGTAAAATCTTTTATTATTAATAATGAAAAATATAGAGAATATTTTAATGAAAAAAAATAAATTTTAATTATTAAGTTTATTTATTAACTTAAAAAAAATATAATATTAAATATAATTTATAATATTTTTATTTTTATATATTTGACTGTAAAAAATTAATAGATAGAGACTTCAAAACTTGACATATAAATTTATTAAAAATTAATTTTCATATATAAATATCTAAAAAATTGATACTATATATATTATATAAATGAATAAAAAGTTAACATTGTATAATTATTTGACAGCAATAAAGTATAACTAATTTTATTAAATCATTATAACAATTCAACTACATTTTAAAATTATTTATGCATGTATTTTTTTTTTTTTTGCTATTTGATAACCAATTATAATAAAATAAATAAAACTTTAGAGTTTGTATCTAACGTGAAAATATAAACATGCTTAGAAAGATTTTTTTTTGTGATATTATGGTACAACGTTTTAAAATTAATATTATTTTTAAATTAATAAGTTAACTTGATATTAATTTATAAATGGATCCTCTCCCTATATATATATCATGTCAACTTATTAATTTAAAAAATAATATTTATTAAAAATATGTGAAAGTTAGATATAAACTCTAAAAAATATTTCCAAACACGTTTATATTTTCATGTTAGATATAAACTCTGAAAAATTGTTTATTTTATTATAATTACTTATTAAATAACAAAAAAGAACACATACATAAATAATTTTAGATCATAATTAAATTGTTATAATGGTTTAATAAAATTAGTTATACTTTATTGTTGTCAAATAATTATACAATGTTAATATTTTATTCATTTATATAATATATATAGTGTCTAAGTTTTTAGATATTTATATATGAAAATTAATTTTTAATAAATTTATATGTCAAGTTTTGAGTTCTCTACTTATCATTATTTTAAAGTCTATAAAATATATAAAAACAAACATATTATAAATTATATTTTAATATTATATTATTTTTTAAATTAATAAATAGACTTAATAACTAAAATTTATTTTTTCATTAAAATCAAATTTCATTATTATCTCTCTTTTTTAATATGAGTTTTATTATTCTCTCTCATCATTTAATTAGATGATTTAAAACTATTAAATTAAAATAAATTTAATGATAAGAAAATAAATGTAATACTAGATAAGTAGATCTTCTCCTATATATATATATATATATATAGTAAGGAAAATTTTTATTGTGAGAAAGTGAAAGTAATAAATTTTAATCATATAATTATATATAAATAATCAAAATAAAAAATTATTTTAAAAAATCACATATATTTATATTATAATATTGATTATTTATATAAATTTAATAGTTAAGATTTATTTATCTCATTTCTTATAATAAATACTATTCTTACCAAATACGCTATATATATATATATATTATAATGTAAAAAAATTAAATTATGTTTTCATTAAATCAATTTAAATAAAATTTTGTATTAAATTAGCAACAATGCTATTTGTAATTAATGGATTTTCACAAAATCGTTCATGAAAGCTCTAATACATGTACTTTGTTAAAATATAATAAGTTAAAAAAATTATAAATTACTTCACAAAATACAAAACACTTGTTCTGCTTTCTTGATTTCGTGTGATGTTTCACGAAATTGTTTTGTGGCTTTTAGCATTTTTCTTAAATTAAATGTTTATAAATTATTTTTTTTAATAAATTTAAACTCCAACTAACAAGATAATAGACAAATATTCGGCTCCAACATAACTTCTATTGGTTAAACTTGTATAATTATTAATAAAAGTAATATGTAATCCATAAAATAATAAGATACCTTATGTATAATTCATACTAGTATTTTCTGATATTTTAGGAAAAAATGTATAAACATCCTCTAAACATTAGCTAAATTTGAAATAGCCACTATGAACCTTTAATTTTGGATAAAAAATCCTTAAATTTTGTAAAACTTGTAAATAAACTCTTATATACATATGTTAAACAAAATCCATCCATCATATGATTTGGTAGGTATTGATTAATATACATGATAATATTTAATTTATTCATAATAAATTCTTTTAAAAAATTTCTCCATCTAATTTAATTTCTTTTTAAACTATTTGATCTTTAGTATTTTATTTAAATAGAAAATTGATAAAATGATAAAAAAATTAAATTTATCTTAAAATGTAATATAGATAAATTAAATATTGTGTCATAAGTATTAAATAATATATGCAAGTTACTTGATGACTAATTTTAACTTAATTAATTAACAGAAGGGTTTATTTCTAAGTTTTAGAAAGTTTAGAGACTCTTTATTTGAATTTAAAAGATTAAGGTAGTTATTTTAAAACGAAGTAAAGTTTGGGGGTTTTATGTATTTTTTCTATTATTTTTTAAGAAAGTAAATGGTAAAGTAGTGATGAATTTGAAAAAAAAAAATGGCAAAAAAGTTGATATATCTGTACATGATGGACATGATAATAAAAATAGAACAAATTATCCTACTCACACGTCATAATCTGCAAATCAAACAAATTTTATTTTTTATTTCTCGTGTTTCTTTCGACCTGTAATGCATGACAGAGTCAATTTGGAGGCAAGCCCCCCTCAACGTCATCGACAATGCGAAGAGAGGAACCTATATAAATAAATTTAATTTTGATTAATTACTCATATGAATAATTTTATACTATATAAATATAAAGTTAGATATTTATTTAATTTAAGCGTGTGATGATTGTTTAATTTTATATTTTTTTATGAAATATAAGTATTATTATAATTTAATATAATTAATTTTAATAATTTTTTAATAATATTATTTAATTATTAAAGAAATTAATTTTATTTAATTATTATTATAATTATAAGATTTAAATAAAGAAATAACTTTTAATATTGTGAAAGAATTATAATACACAAAACTAAAACAAGTGGGCCCATAAACAATAAAAGTTAATGTCAGATGAAGAATAATTGTAATGTTAACGAGCCCATGTTGTCAAGTTGGGCGGTGCAACAAAAGAGCTTCAGCGCAGCAATCGAGAGGCAAGGAGAAATAGTAATAATAATAATCATTACGACGCAGCCGCAAGGACAGCGCCGCACGGGAGAGCGTGGAATTGAGAAGAAGCGAGTGTGTAACTTAGCGTGGAAAAATTACAGAAAAGACGGCAGCAATCTTAATAGATAATACTAATGAGATAATTTTATTATATTTTACTTTTATCATATTTTGCTAAAATTTTTATACTAAGAAGATAATACAATTTTGATTGATTTAATAATGTTATGTTAAATTATTTTTATCTAAATTTTAAGATTTATTGTTTATTAATTTTATTTTTTATTAGATTATATTAATAAATTTTTAGATAAGTTTAATCATATTTTTTCTTATTTTACAATTTATTTGTATTATCTGAATGTTGATGATAATTGTTAGATATCAATTATAATTTTTTATTAGAGATACATTTGATTATTTGATAATTTATTATTAATTAAAAAATTTTATTATACACTTAATTATTATTATTAATATTTTATTGATAGATATTCTGTGATCACATACATTGTTACTAGATGTTCATAAAATAAATCATTTGATATAATAATTTAATATAGTTAATGTTAAAATTAATTTTAATAGATTTTGAACTTTAATCATTTTATATCTGATAAAAACTTTATTCATATATATACTTTCTTTTAATTTGATTTTATTTTAATTATTTATTTTATTTTATCTTTACATCTTTAATTCATAATTTTTGTTGACTAAATTAAAAAAAATAATACTTTAAATTAACTTTAAATTTTTTACGAGATCAACCTTATTCTTACTAAATTATACTTCAATACAACTTGTACATTTACAAATATTTAAAAGTTTTTTTAAAAAAGTCACAACAAGTCTTTAACTATCTTGTCTTTGACTATCTCACCTTTAGGAAAAAATCATCATATACCTATTTTAAGAATATCTTTTTAAGATTTAAATGAGAAAAAATAATAAAAAAAATTAAATATAATAAATGATATTAAAAAATATAAAAAATATGTATATACTATTAATAATAAAAATATCAAAATTGTTCATCCTTATGATCTCTTATAGTTATGAAATTATAAGTTATAAAATTGTCATTTATTTCATCTCCAACATAATTAGCACCAACTCATTAGTCTTTACCCACATATAATAGACACACATATCTAGTGTAATTTATTTTGGTTAGTACTAAGATATCTGAATGCTAAAATCATAATCCAGATTAAAAAAAAAGCTAAAATCATAATCATTTCAGTTATTATTATTCACATTCAAACTTATTAATATCCAAAATTATTTTGATATTATACATTTTTCTCAGATTTAATAGAGTAGAATATCTAAAATATTTTGAACCTTTGTCATGCTTAACTAAACCATGTAATATGTTTAAAAAGTAATAATTAATATTATAAGTGAAAAATCTTAGTTAATATAATACTAATAGTTTAGTATTTTATTATTCATTTATAATATAAAATTTATATTTTCTTCAAAAGGCATTTTTAAGAATAATAACTCTTGTTACATCATCACTTCCACTCGTACCTCCTTCACTGTTACATATGTGGCGAAGTGTATGGCTGTAAAAGTTATGGCTAGACCAATCACAGTCACATGTTGGAGACTATAAAAGTGTGAAGAGATACGTGTGTAACAAATATTGCACTTTTGATAATTTAATTTTAATGTATTATTAATTTAAATTTTTTTATATTATCATCTAATTATATTTGATATATCATTTTAAAAGCTTGTTATAATATAATTATTTAAAAAGTTAAACTCTTATAATAATATATCAATATATAATTAAATAATAATATAAAATCTTTAATATTAAGAATACATCAAATTTAAACTTAATTCTTAAATCTATATAGGATGAGTCTAATATATATCTTCTAAACGAAGGTATATGATTCACTTAATCTAAATTATTAATTTATTTATAAAATAAATTAATAGTTTGAATCAATTACTGAATCTTACTTAGTAGTTTTTTTTTTTGTTTTCATTTTTTTAAATATTTTTTAGTTTTATATTTTTTTGACTACTTTCACTTGATGATCATTGGTACTTGTTGATTACTTTTAATTTTTTAAGTTATATAATTATATAAATATTATCAACTAAAATTTATAAGATTTTTTAATAAATACGATTGGGTTTAGAAAAATCATCAGTTTTATTTTTAAGTTATGTAACTATATAAATATTATTATTAAAATTTATAAAATTTTTAATAAATATAGTTATAATTTTAAGAAAATAATTTTAGTATGCATAATTATTTATAAAAAAAATATAAAAATTAATATGATTTTAACTGTTATTATTTATATAATTATTTAAATTTTAAAACATACACAGTAAAAAATAGTGCGAGTAAACCGTATGCGTGAAACAGTATCACATAAATAGTACCGGCGTTGAATAATACCGGCATAAATAGTACTGGCATAAACAGTTCCAACAGTAAAAAAACTTGTAAAATTAATTTAAAAAAAAAACCTATAAAAAAATTACAAAAACAAGTAAAATTTAAAATATATAATACACCTATTTTCAACAGAATGCACCGTACCACCCGCCATCTATACAACATACAACAACTAAAAAAAAATTACCACTGTTTTTTTTCCTCTATTGGTTTTCATTAATTGGGGGCAATTGCTTTTGACTTTTCACTAAGGTGACGTGGTGGGGGGTGAGATTGCATTTAAATTATTAATTGTATATGGAAAAAAGTGGGTGTTGCGTGTGGCTATTTACATTAGGTGATAGTGGCAGCCTATTTTCTAACACTACTACTGACTTTTTGACTTTCACATACTCTTTTTTTCTAAACATGTTTTTCTTCCTTTCCATCTATATCTATATTTATTTACCTATATTACAAAATTGTTTTTACCACTATTTTTTTATTTTTTACTCAGGGTCGGCTTTCCAATCAAAGGTATTGTCATCCATGTATTTTCCCATTGTTTTCACCGCAAGTTGGGGTTTTAAATTCGTAGAAATGGGTTGAGGTATTGATGCCATGATACATTTATAATTATAATATTAAATTTTTTTACTCCTGCTACTATAATTAGATTAGCTATATTACGTAGATATAAAATAATTTTTGTAATTTATTTTTTTATTTTTCTTACCATCTTATATGCACTTCTTTGTTTTGAGTCAAATTAGATGACTATATAAGAAGTAAATTAGATAATTTATTAAGTGATTGATCAGAGTTCCTGGGAGAAGACTGTGTTGCATATATCATTCATTTATATTTGATTATGTCATCTTTAGCCATAATAGTTTCCCTTTTATTTTTTAAGATTCAAATTTTAAAATGTATTATTTATAAATAAATATGTGAATGTGTCATCACTTTTATTTGTACTCAATCTCACTCTCTCCTAACTTATTTTTCTAGTATTAATATAAATTCTTCCTTGATCCTCTGCTAGTGTAACAATGGTTCTATTTATGAACTTATTGAGCAAGATTTGTACAGGAATAGAGGCTTGGAGGGTTGAAAGTTTGGATAGTTAGAATGTGGAGTGTCCGTAGATTTATCAATCCATCCTAGCTTATCTCAGTTGAGATGGTTCTCATAGACGAACATGTAACCTTTTACACCTATCAAGAGGAAGTTGAATGGTGAGTTCGAAGCTGCATGAGATGCTGAGGTTGCTATTATGCTGAAGGAAGTTAAGATAAAGAAAGAGTGATCTCTTATAATGGAGTTGTTAATATTATGTACATATATCTAAACTTGGTCTTCCCTGAAGGTTTCTTTTATTTTTTGGACACTCATTTGCTCTAGCTCATATATATAGTGTGTGAACAATACATGGTGCTTTTTGAAAGTTGGTGGAGGGCAATTTTTTTTATGTTCTTTCTGACTGGTCAAGACAGTTTCAAATGTATTGGACTTATAAATATATTTATCTATTGCCATTAAAGATTACATCAAGATGTAATCGATGTAAAATAATTATGGTTGTAATGAATAAATGACAAAATTTTGGTAAATGTTGTTTTACGAATATCCTCTACATGCTCAGTGATTCTCCAAAAGAAATATAATAGGGTTTTCTTCTTATAAACATTCTTTTTGCCCATTGTATCTTATTATACTTTCCCAATTACCCTATTTGATTCGATTATTTATCCAATGACATTCAAACCATGTTTAGTATAACCTGGTCAAAGTCAACGAGCGAAAATATTATTTGTTGGATCATAACATATTATACACGAATAAATGCTTCATTTTATTCCCAAATTAATAGCCACTGTAGGTAATCTTTCAGGTTGTTCTTCTCACTTATGAAGATTGTCATCTCCTCTTTTTCATATAGATATATATATTTAAGTATACATTTTTTCTTGTTTTCACTTTTTAGAATAAACCGAACTTTACACCTCCATCCAAAAATAACACCAAAAAAAAAATTAGGATAACAGGTTATGAGAAAGAAATAAAAGCAGGAATGTTCGAACCTTGTACTTCATACTTTATTTTCTTACAAAATGCTTCACTGAAAACTCCTACATTGATGGAATGAAAGTAGGGAGGTTCGAACTTTGGCTATCTTCAATTTCAATTCTTTGCTATCTTTGATTTCAATCTTTCGATTCTTTTCATCAAGTTTTATCATTGCTTTTATTTTTTTTACGCCTTGATACCATAACAGAAGCAGGAGAATCGAAAAAATTGAAATCAAAGATAGCAAAGAATCGAAATTGATAATAGCAAGAAATAGAAGAAAAACTTGATGAAAGCTGAAGCAGGAACTTGATGGAAGAAACAGAAGTTTAATACCAAAAAAAAAGAGAGAAAGAAATGAAAGCATAGAGGTTTGAAACTTAGACTTCCTACTTTATTTTCTTACAAAATGTTTTACTGAAAACTACTACATTTATGGAAAGCAAGTAGGGAGGGTTCAAACCTTGGCTATCTTCGATTTTGATTCTTTGTTATCTTTAACTTCGATCTTTTAATTCTTTTCATCAACTTTTATCATTGCTTCTATTTTTGCTATGCCTTGATACCATAACAGAAGCAGAAGAATCAAAAGATTGAAATCAAAGATAACAATAAATTAAAGAAAAGCTTAATGAAAACAGAACCAAAACTTGATGAAAATTGAAACAACAAGCTAAAGCAGAAACTTAATGGAAGAAGCAAAAGCTTGATACGAAAAAAAGAAAGAAATGAAAGCAAGGAGGTTCGAATCGTGGACTTGCCACTTTATTTTCTTACAAAATGATTCACTGAAAATTACAACCTTGATGGAATGGAATCAGGGAGGTTTGAACCTTGACTATCTTCGATTTCGATACTTTGCTACTCCGATTTTGATCTTTCGATTCTTTTCATTAAGTTTTATCATTACCTCTATTTTCTGCTATGTTCTAATATTATAATAGAAGTAGAAGATTCAAAAGATTGAAATTGAAGATAACAAATAATCGAAATCGAAGATAACACGAAATCGAAGAAAAAGCTTGATGAAAATAGAACCAAAGCTTGATGAAAGCTGAAGCAGTAAACTAAAGTAGAAACTTGATGGAAGAAGCAGAGACTTGATACGAGGAAAAAGATAAAGAAATGAAAGCATGGAGGTTTGAACTGTGGACTTCCTACTTTATTTTCTTACAAAATGCTTCACTAAAAACTACAACATTGATGGAATGGAAGTAGGGAGGTTCGAACCTTGGCTATATTCGTTTTCGATCTTTTGATTCTTTTCATCAAGTTTTATCATTGCTTCTATTTCTACGATGCCCTGATGCCATAACAAAAGCAGAAGAATCGAAAGATTGAAATCGAAGATAACAAAGAATCGAAATTGAAGATAACAAGAAATCAAATAAAAGCTTGATGAAAATATAAACAAAGTTTGATGAAAGCTGAAGCAGCAAGCTGGAATAGAAACTTGATGGAAAAAGCATAAGCTTCATACGAAAAAGAAGAGAAAGAAATGAAACAGAGAGGTTCGAACCGTGGACTTGCTACTTTATTTTCTTACAAAATGCTTCACTGAAAACTACAACTTTGATGGAATGGAAGCAGGGAGGTTCGAACCTTATCTTCGATTTCGGTCTTTCGATTCTTTTCATCAAATTTCATCATTGTTTCTATTTCTGCTATGCCCTGGTACCATAACAGAAGCAAAAGAATCAAAAGATTGAAATTGTAGATAGCAAAGAATCGAAATCGAAGATAACAAGAAATCGAAGAAAATATTGATGAAAACAGTATCAAAGTTTGATGAAACATAAAGCAGTAAGTTAAAGCAGAAACTTGATGAAAGAAGTAGAAGCTTGATACGAAAAAGAAGATAAAGAAATGAAATAGGGAGATTTGAACAGTAAAGTTGCTACTTTATTTTTTTACAAAGTGTTTCACTGAAAACTACAACCTTGATGGAATGGAATCAGGGAGGTTCGAACCTTGGCTATCTTCGATTTCGATTCTTTGCTATTTTCGATTTCGATCTTTCAATTCTTTTCATTAAGTTTTATCATTGCTTCTATTTCTACTACGCCCTGATACCACAACAGAAGCAGAATAATCAAAAATTAAAATCGAAGATAGCAAAGAATCAAATTTGAAGATAACAAGAAATCGAAGAAAAACTTGATGAAAACAAAACCAAAGCTTGATGAAAGCTGAAGCAAAAACTTGATGGAAGAAGCAGAAGCTTAATATGAAAAAGAAGAGAAATAAATGAAAGCAAGGAGGTTCGAACTGTGGACTTCCTATTTTATTTTCTTACAAAATGCTTCATTGAAAACTACAACATTGATGGAATGGAAGCATGGAGGTTTGAACCTTGGCTATTTTCGATTTTGATTCTTTGCTATCTTCGATTTTGATCTTTCAAATTTTTTCATTAAATTTTATCATTCCTTTTATTTCTGAACCACAACAGAGACAGAAGAATCGAAAGAACAAAATCGAAGATAGCAAATAATCGAAATAAAAGATAACAAGAAATGCAGGTGTATATTGAATGGGTTTGATGTGCTAGCTTTAACTATCAAAATTGCACTAGAATGGCTAGTGTAGTATATTTTGTTTTCTCTTGTTTGATACTAAATTTACTTTATATTTTAATTACACTTCATACACTTGAATGAACATACCATTTTGTCTATCTCTATCTTTGAGTAAGACTTTATAGTCTGTTTATAGGTACTGATGACCTTTAATGTTAAACAGGCATAAGGTAAGACACAGGCCAGTAAAAGTATTGCTGATAGAAAGAAGAGGGTCATGATCTTGGCATCAAAAGTTGTAGAGATGGATCAAGTAATTTGAGTGTAAGGTTAATTACATGTCGATGTATAAATTCCAGTCTCCAAATATATAGTAATATTAAATACTAGTTCTTTAAGATAACTTTGGTATGTGCTCTACATGTTCATGTACCAGGTTCATATATAACCATGAGGCTAGAGGATAACCCAACATTGACGGCAAAAAGTGAAAGCAGGAGTTGTGATTACAATTTCCATATTAGTCCCTGAAGAAGAGGACCAACACTACAATTTTTATATTGTGAAATATGTTAATATTGTAGTTTTGTTATCGATTCTAAGAGAGGAAAAGGAATCTTTAAGTTTTGATTCAATTTGAAAATCAGATAAAGATGTTGACATAGATGTTGAATGGTTTACCACTGAATTCTTTAATGACATTAAGTGTTATGAGTTTCTTAATCATAGGCAGGTATGAAAAAAAGGTGGTCATGTGATGTTGTTGAGGAATATCAACCAATCTTCTGGTTTGTGCAATGGAACAAGGATTATTATGATCGAGTTAAGACTAAATGTTATTGGGGCAACAATAGCCAATGACAAACATATTAGGGACAAAGTCTATATACCATGGATGAATTTGATCCTTTATGATTCGAGATTATCATTGAAATTCTAATTAAAGGTAATTCTCGTTATCTCTTTGCTTTGCTATGATTATAAACAAAAGTCAAGGTCAAACATTATTTCACATGAGTTTATATTTCCCTCAACCTGTCTTTTTTCATAGACAATTGCATGTGGCAGTTTTTAGAGTTAAGTATAGGAAATGTTTAAAAATTTTAATTAGCAATGATGATGGAGAACTATGTATATCCACCAATAACAATTTTCAAAGAAGTTTTTCAAAAGATTTAATGTTTGTTTAATGATCATACGCAAGCGTTTTCTTATTATTTCAATTTTTATCATTAACTTACTATATAACTTATGTATCTATATATATTTATTATGTTCGATATTGCAACGATTATATGTTGTTGTTGGTATATGATTCAATAACTTGGTTATTATATAATCAAGTAGTAGTAAAGCAACACTATTAATGTAGAATTGTTCTATTATTTTGTTGCAACTTAGCTATAAAAAATCATGTTTAATGGGTATACCTTAATAACTTTGGTAGAATACTTGAGTGGGTACGATCTAAAGCAAATGAATTGATTTATATATGTTTTTCTCAATCTGTTGTATAATTTAATTGTACCTCAAATTAGCATACATTTCATGAGTACATATATGTGTTAAAGGTTCCTGATTAAGATTGAGTTGCACTCACAAAAATAATGTTATCAAACTTGTTATCAATTATGATAATATGTATAAATAAATAGTTGGGATATGAAGTAATGTTCTCAAACTTGTTATCAATTTTAATAGTATGTATAAATAGATAGTTGGGATATGAGTTGATCTTCTTGACCTGTGCATTGCTGGGCTAAAAGTATTAGGTATATACATTGCATAAATCAATGTTTGAAGAACAAAAGAATGATGTTTGGTGCAATCATCTTATATTTATGTGGAGTGACAAAATCAAAGTGTAGATACGATAAAAATGAAGTAGATTTAATTATAATTAAATAATAAAAATTATGTAAATATGAGATGAATATGTTTAACATTATTCAAAACAAAAAGTTACAGATCACGTTTATAAAGGTCACGAAATTAATGTAAAAAAAAAAGGCCAGGAAATTAAGTTGGCAACTTGCCAATAACATGTATCTGCAGCGTCCATTTATAGTTCGCCTCATTCAACGATTATTTGTTGTGCCTGCAAACTGCTCTTAGCCATGAGTATGATATACAAAAATAATTTTAATATTCTTATCATTAATATTATATATATTTTTTCTACTCTTTTTATATTATTTATTATATTCATTTTTTTATTATTATTTTTACTAAATTTGACATCCTTAAAAAAATATTAATAATACATATATCTTTAAAAGAGATATATAATAAGGTGGTTGCTCCCGTGCAACCAAAAATCAGATGCCACCGGTGGCACTACAAGGAGCTCCACTAATAATTTGACACCTACACAATAAGTCAAATTGCTGACTCCATGTCACAGGGACTAATCTTAAAATTATATTTATTGCACTTCCCTCCTATAAGGATTAATTTGCAAAATTACAAAAGTTTATACATGTTACCCTGATTGCCTCAACGTCAGAAAGTGCATAACTCCCAAATTGAAAAAACCCTAAGGTGAAATCGTTGAAGGTGAGCCCCAATCTCGGAAGAACAGTAAGGTCGATCTTCCCCCAACCCTAAACCCCAAATTGAAAGAAGCTTAAACCTCTATTTGTTGAATGTTTGCAGTGAGGTTCGAACGGAAAGTACCAATCGAAAGTAAGACGCGGAAAAGTGAGGTTCGAACGGCTAGCTGAGCGGTGGAGCTTCGAACGACGGCTAGCGGTGGAGGCAACGACGGCTTGCAGTGGAGTTTGGAAGTGGTCGCAGCTTCAAACGGTAAGCTGAATGTGGCTTATGCTGATTTCTTTACTTTTTATTATGTTTACTGTCAACTATGATACAATTAGACAAGGTTTTATTTGTATCTTTAACGTCGACCTCAAATTTTCTCAAGGGAAAATTATGCTTCAAGTTCTTCATAGAAAATGTAATCTAAAATGTTGATTTGAATGTTCAAATCAAAAACTTGGTAATTGAAAAAAAAAACACTTTCACTGTAAAAGATCAGAACACAATATTTAATTTTAATTTAATTGACTAAAACTTGAATTTTGTCATTGATTCTTAAATGTGAAAAACTCTGTCTATCCGTCCTCCTCATTTAATCCCATTTGATTGTATTACCTTTTTTTTCCAAAAAAAAAATAGGAATGGTGTTTATTTAATTATTGTCTTATCATAGGGCAAGTCGGCAAGACAGGTTGGACTGCCTTGTTGGTGGTATTGGAAACCCAAAGAATAGACAATTGAAAACAAGAAATGAGCCTCCTCATCCCATTCACTTTCTGTTTGTAATTATTCTTTTTTCCTCGGAGAAGCTCACTACACAATGTATTTTTGTAATTTTTGTTTGACTTTTGATCCGCAGAATGTTGTTGACCACTGCATAGCACTTTTGGTGTTCTTTTTGTTGGGTCTTTCATGTGGGCTTTGCCACTTGCCATGAGATTTCACCTTCTCACGAGCAGCCAATTTTTTTTGTTTAAGGCTAAAAGAATTTTAAAATGGTTTTTATATTTAAAAATATTTATATAAGTTCTATATATAAGAAATTAGTTAAAGAAATTAGTGCAACGTTAAGAATTTTTTAAAATATTATAAGTGATAGCAGATTTATAGGTTAAGTATAATACGTGCCTGAATAAATTCTAACTAATATAACAACATATTGCTTTTGGTTGGATTTCTGAGTGTGTGTGTGTTTTTGAGTATAATTATTAGTGGCTCATGTTATGTTATGGTTAGAGTCAGAATAGCATACATCGTTAGCCTAAGAACAGAGGGTGGAATTGGAGTTGCACTCCAAAATCTTGATCTTTATAATGAATGTCGCAGATTGATCATCCCCAGAGAATGAAAATGACAAAGATTATATCAAAGTATATCCACATAGAAACAACCTTAGTCATATACTCTCTAATTAGAAATTGCCAGATTACAAGAGAATATAAAAAAGAAGAGGGGTAGTGCAAAATATTGCTAGCGCTAGCATTTGTAATCAATTCAAGAGCTATAGCAACCATATGGGAATTTTATGAACAGTGTTTTGTGTTGAAGAAAATTGAATATTCATCTGAGAAAGTGTCAATGTCAGTGTTTTTTTTTTGTTTTACTTAGTTTGGTGGTGGTTTTCCAAATCAGAAAACCTTTTATTGTCTTGAGTTATTCTGAGAACTTTATCAGATTCTTTCATCTCATTAGGTAGTAGAACAAGCAAATTGTTCTGATTCTCATTCACACGACCTAGAAAAACTATATGGGTAAACAATGACATCCAATTTCCAAAGAATGCCTAATTCGTTTTCTCTACCCCAACGAATCGTAACAGATAGTATTGTTAGTTCATAAACTAGCAGCTTCAGAGACTAGCACTTTATGAATGGTTTAAGCTTTGGATATCAGCTGAAGGGGATGGATCAGTGACATTTGGGCTGAAGCGAAACAGTGGCGGGATCCTGGGAGATGGAGTAGTAGTTCTTATCGTTGGAGACAAATTTTGATGCTCCAGTATTCGAAACTGAAGCTCTGGAGGGTAGTCTCTTAAGCAACCAAACCGTGGACCAACACTTGTTGTCCATCTGGTACTTGAGTGATAGGCCAACTGATATGACCTCATTCGTTTGTGTAAATGTATCATCTTCATTATTTTCCCTTTTGGAATAGGAATTTTATCTTTTTCCTCTTGATCTTCAACAAACAAGTTTGATTTGTGAACCATAAAATCCTCCTCATCAATAAATGAATCTTCTGCTGTCTTATAACGACATTCTGATATTGAATCTGGAAAAGGAAAATGGTAACTTGGCGGATGTGCTTGTTGCTCTCCAAAAATGGCAGACACATTATCTCTTCTTGGTATTTCAAGTCTTGCTATTTTTAGTCCTAGTCCTGTGGACAATCTTGAGAAGGGTGGATTAGAATTTGACTCAGCATTAGAATCGTCATTTCTAGAGTCAGGTAGCTGTTGGGCTAATGTGATGGAACTTTTGGTTTCAACGTTTTCAGGTAACTCTGCCTCTGAAAGATTGCCTCGAAAGAGAAGATTCCTGTTCATTTTGGCTATATTTTCTTCTCCATCTTCCCTTGGGCTCTTGTAGATATAATGAGAATTGACTATTAGCATTTTAGAAAGAACTGGGGGAAAAAATTTATGATGATAGGTCAAGCAAATTTTTTATGCATGATGACATGGCTAATAGTTAGCAGTTATCTGTAAGACTATAATTCTATGTCCTAATTAAGCTAGTATGGGATAATAATAATGTTGTATGAGACCATGGGTTTATGCTAATCTATCTGTTTAATTGTCTCCTGCCATGTAATATGTGAATGAAACTTTGCATTACATTGACAGTTGTTATCTTGTACTAAAGCAGTGTTTTGTGATGAAGCCCACGAGAGGGCAGGCCCAATGGGGAAGAAGGGGCAGTAGCTGAGCAATTAAAGAAGAGACCCAAAACATGGAGAGTATATTCTAGAAAAAGGGTTGGGCCACGTGGACAAGGGGGAGAGAGAGAGAGTGGGAATCTGTAACAGAATTGGAAAGAGAGTGATTGAGTATAGGAGAGAAGGGGAGAGAGGAGGGAGGATTCAGTTATGATTTTTGGTTGAGTGGGAGCATCGGCCATGTTGGCTTGGGAATAGCTGCTGGAGCTATAGGAAAGTAACAGACTCTACATTGTGTAGCTGTTATTGTTCTGTAGTTCGTTATTTCTCAGTTGAAATTGGATTTATAGAGAGGGCTGTATGGTACAATGGGGGCGAGCTGCCAATTAGGTGCATTGCAAGTGATTGTGGCAAGTGATTCAGTGGTCATTGTTCCTTATTCTTGTCACTTTTAGGAGGAACCCTTCTTGTCTTACCTTGAAATTGGTCTTTCCTGGGCATTGCTCGAGTAAGACCGAAGGTTGCAGTTCTTTCAGCACAATATCGTGTCTCAGTTTGTATAGAACATCTTCTATGGATTTAGTAATTATTTTCTTGAAAGAACCTGCTCTTGGTAGTGACCAGTAACGCTTAGCTGATCACCAATTAGCTTGTGCAGGACATTGAAGGTTTGACAATGTACTTTACAACGAATAAATAATGGTATAGTGACATGTGGGGCAAACAGTGAATCCTACATTAGGAGCTAATATTTATTCCTTGAATTTGTAACATTTTTGGTTAAGACATAATGCCCTAAGTAGTAAATAGATCCAAAATCTGTTTATCAGCATTTGATAAATATTAGTTGAGCTACATTCGATCTCTATTGATGAGGTGTTTAACATAGTATTGTTACCTTTCTTATGCTAAATGGATCCATAATCGTTGAAATAATGTAACTCATCACAACCTATTTCATAGATTGATTGTTTTCAGCAGGTATGCATAAAAACATTAACTGAACCTCAGACAAGTTTGGTATTCTAAATTTTATTTACAAGTTGTGTACTAATGGTTGTACACTTTGGTGCCTTCACACCTAATGTCTCTGTTAATTGTTATTAACAAAAGGGGCTGAAAACCAAATGAAAGGGCATTAGTTATTATAGAGTAACATTACTCCCATTAAATAGTCAACTACAGGAATATACATCCTTCACCCTTCTAGAAGCTCCTTTTTTTTCCCTATATGTTACACATCTTACACCTTGCTTAATTAAGTTAATCAATGTGATTAGTTAAGTTAGATATAGTTAGTTTTAGATTAGGTAGAAACGGTTACTTTTGTCTCATGTATAAATAGTCAGTCATGTTTATATATTGGTGAAGAATATGGGAAGACCAATATATCATCTCTCCCTCTTGCATTGCCTTTTACCTAAGGATGCGTCATTATTGGTGAGAAACCATGGTGCAGTAAACAGTGTGCCTTTATCCTTAGGGTCCTGAAAGAACTATGCAGAGAGATAGCTGCTACACTAGCATACCTCTCAGGAAAAATTCCCTTTGGCATAGCCCTTTTTGCTAATGTTCTTTCTCTCTTATGTGCATTCTGGTGTCCACGAAGAGCCTGAGAGCTACAAAACTTGCGCGGACAGTAATTGCATGACAAAACTCGCAGAATGGTTGCTACTGTAGTTTTAGAGGCAGGTTCATTGCTGCTCTCACTAGTGCTTGAGAATGAGAACCCTATTAAATATATAATTCTTGAAGTTGAGAGTTGTGTCAAGTCACATAGCATGTGGATATCACATAATGAAACAAGGATATAAATGTAGGAAGAGATATAGGAGGATCTGTTGTATTGAAGGTAAAAATACCAAATAAAAGTATATTACTGAAGCAAGTAATGTCATCACTTGGCCATAAAAAAGTTGTTCATAAAATCCTTCTTTTCCTGTATGCTGCAAGTAACCTGGTATAATAAGACCCATCAAGTGGGATTAATATATAGGTGGCCAGATTAAGTCAAATAGTCTAGTTTAACAGGCCATAGTCAACAGTTTGGCTGAGTTTCAGTTTACGTTGCATAGTTTGCTGATATTTTTATTGAGTCTGTGCAAATTATGAGTTAATTTTTGGTGTTTGGCTTTGCTTTGGGTTTTTTTTTTTGGATTGTGATCAAACTTCCTATTGAACTTCCTAGTATTAAGTTGGGTCTGTTTATATATTTGTGACAATGAACTAATTGCCATAGAATTCATTAGTATTATGTTGTGCATAATTTCACTTGTGTTTGGTGATATAATCTACCGTGTTGTGTGTTTTATAAGATACTTGTTTTGATAATTTGTGTTCTTTTGTTATGACGTTCAGACATTGCGTTAGAG
This sequence comes from Ormosia semicastrata, assembly GCA_029884595.1. Lineage (NCBI taxonomy): Eukaryota > Viridiplantae > Streptophyta > Magnoliopsida > Fabales > Fabaceae > Ormosia > Ormosia semicastrata. Next base: position 4,286,982 of record JAQQTO010000046.1, on the reverse strand, counting down.
TCAATCATACTTTAGTAAATGCAAGCGTGGGCCTCTAAGCCACCCAATTATCGAATAGACATGCATTTAACATGCATTTTTTTGTTCTTTTAGCCTAAGGTTATTTGTGGGAATGTCTTCCCAGTCATCCACGTATCAAACTCGTAGCTATGGACAAATTGGCACAAGGGTATGCTTTTGTGGTCAGATGGCAACACTAACAACCTCTTGGTCTGACAGAAATCCTGGGAGACAATATTACCAGTGCCCCATATCGAATGGAAGGGAGCGTGTAAGTATCAGTTCTTTGCTTTATGTCTTGTTTGAGATTTCTTACACAAGTTATTAGCACTGTTTTTGTGTGAAATGGTCCGTAGACCAAATGTAGACAAATTTGATGTAGTTGTCTGAAGAAATTGACAGTCTACCAAGTATTTTACCTTTCATGTTTTATTGACCCTGAACAATATTTTGGTTGACTTAGTGACTGCTCCCGTGCAAATAATATTATTGTTGCACTTGTTTCTGTGTTGGCATATATTGTTGCCCCATTTGTATCATTTTTTTTTTGCTTCATATGTAGCATTTACGTAATTTATTTGTTTTTATGTATGTGTATATTTTGGCAGGGCTGTGCCTATTTTGACTGGGCTGAACCCCCTAAGGAGCGTTCATTGGCCCCAGTATCACCCGTTAGGAAAAATATTGGCAGCAAGGAGAATGGGACACAGATAACTGACTTAGTACAACAAATGTGCCGAATTGAGAATGAGCTTGGAAGGTTGCAAGTGATGGCAGTTGAATGCATGAAAAAGGACGAGCTGCATTTGAAGTTGCTGGTAGGAACATGGATTTTGTTAGCCTTCTTTATTGCTGTAGTAGTTATGAGAATGTAATGGCCCGGTTCATTATGAGACAGTTAATGAATTAGCAACAATAGTAGACATCTTTAGTTTAAGTTTAAGTTTGTGATTTGAACAATGTTGCATTACTGAACTACTTTTTATTATATATATGTAGTGATAGTTTGTTTAAGTTATATGCAAAATGATTGTGGTGGAGGTTCTTCACTATGTATACAATGCGTGAATGGGCTATATGTTGGGTCGTTTTAATGGTTTTTGTTGGTATTTTCTGAAACAAACGACATGTAAGCATAGTAGTTCCTAATGCTTTTTTTCCCTTCATATAAACAAGCACTCTGCCATTGATTTCTTTCTTCCGTATATGTATATGTATATACTCATTATTAAACTTGGACCTCAACTTTTTGGCAGTCCATTTTCCCAAAAAAAAGGGTGTATAATTAAACACATTTACCAATCATATGTAAATTTATTGAAAGAGCTATCCTGTCAATAAGATGTCATGACTTTAAATTATATTTCCCCTAACCCGTTTAATATACCATGTCATTCTTTGAAATTCATCTCATTTATCAATTTGTTGGAATTCATTTGTACATTACTCATCATGTCTATCATTTATAATTTATTCCCCCTTTGAGTCCTATTCACTGGATATGTTTTTTGTGTTATGTTTCTGCATGCGTCGTAAAGTTCAGGAAAAGCACGAGCACCACAGTCATCATCGTCGTATACTATTCACGCGCAAAAGGTGTGTTTTCTCCTTTTACGTCAATAAAGGCAATGTATGTGCATCATAGCCTCATATGGTTCATGTGTGATATAAATACGATCTTATGTGAAGAGTTATTTTACTATATTCTTTTACATTTTTTACATGTCAGTAGTAGTGAGATTTTTGCATGTTTGTTAAGTGCTATATATTTCCATGTTTATTACCATGCGTGTGCATTTAATTGCTAGTCTTGTTAAAGCAAAAATGGCTTACCACATGCATGTTGGTCATTTTTTTGGAAAACATGTTAATATAGTACATGAAAGAATGGGTTGAGCATTGCTATGGCTGTTCATACTATTCAGCGGCTAAGGGCACACATGGCACTAATAGTTATGCAGACCATATCGGTTAATTGCAGTTGCACTGTGGTTTAGAAATTTAGCTACTTGTCCGAAATGAATAGGTTAGACATGTCCAATTACATTCCATAGAAGATCAATTATTTTGTATTAGTTCATCTGTGTTAGTTCATTCATTTTCTGCATGGCCAAATTGATAACTTATTCGTGGTTGCGGTTATATTTGCCCATAACCAAGTCTAATGCAATCCTCATCCTCGTTTCATCATCAACCTGACAAATACGAACAAATGTGTTATATTGTCTTTATTGCTAGTAAACAAAAATATGTGGGTAAAAATTAAAATGAATTAACTTCACTTACATTGGTGTTGAACCTATTTCGTACATTCCTCTTACAAATCTGCATCATCCAGGCTGCAACCCAAACTCCGCAGTCATTCCTGTTAAAGTGGTTGACGCATTAGTGGTGTTACCATTCTACCAGCACTGATTATTTTATTCTTTATTAAAAAATAACACAATTTGGTCTTGTCCATACGAGCCATGTCTCTGTCGGTACTAATCCAACAGGTTCAGTAATCTCAAATTCAGAAATGATAGGTTTCTTTGGATGACGGAGTCGTAGAACGAATCATCATGCAGCATTTGTTCTATAAATAATCCCTAAACCAGCCCATATAATTATCATTAACAACGGATGTTAAATTATAAAGTTATTGTGGAATAGGAAATTGTTGAGGAGTCAAGTATAAGTGTAACATTACCAGACCAGTTAAGCTTCTTAACTTCGATTCATATTTCTCTGGAGTTGGATTGGAATCCAACAGAATTAGGTGTGATTCACACAAGTCAATGACAAGTAGAAACTAGTGATTGTTGTCCTCATTGATTGGTACTAGGATCTGAAAAATTGATAATTAGTAATGATAACATCTTACTATACACAATTTGTTATTGTAATAATATCTAAATTTGTCATGTACCTGAGACAAATAGTCAACTTTCCCCATAAATTCTTGTTGATAGTAAGCCATGATTCTTTTTGGATCTTTATGCCAATTCAAGACATAATGCTATAGTATTGTTGGCACATATGTTTGATGTTGTTAGTGATAGTCACAATTTAATATTCAATTTACATCAAAATAGATGGCTTACAGAGAACGTGGTTGGAAGGAACCAAATTGTGGAATGGTTATAGACTGATCTATGATCATATGTAAGCATACAGACAAGCAGATTGAGTACCTGTTTGCAATAATAAAGCGAATAAGTGAGATACTTCGAAAAGATATTTAACATTTACATTAACAAATACCACGTACTAGGTCTTACATCCTGGTCAACTCTCTGGTTGGGCATTAGCGTTCTAAATGTATGTCTAGAACCATCACAAAATAGGGTTGTACTTAAAATCTCGGTCCTGTGATATGATAAATTGAAATAATTGATGAATAAGATTGCTGCCTAAAAGAATATTAACACGTATTGGTGGAAATTTGTGACTTACTCATGCCTAACATTGCTTTGAAATATATAAGCTGCTACTGCAGCCTCTACTTCGGTCAACCCCATTTCTTTTTTAGGCCAACATAGTACCGGTACCAACTACAGTTCATATGATTAGTTAGAGATGAAAAATAGTAAATATATAAACACATACATACACACACTTACATTTCGAAGGACAGCTCGTGGACGTTGTTGGGCTTTTTGAGTCAATTCAGAATGAGTTGGGTTGTTGTCTATGAAATATAGGCTTAATTTTCTTTGGGAGTTCATCGTTGTGTTGGTGATCTTGTTGGTATTATTTGTCTGACTTTGACTGGGCCCCTTGAGTTTCTTCATTACCATTTCAGTGCCGTTAACCTTACTTGATAATGGCCTCTGTTCTGGTACAATGTTGTTGTGTGTTTGGTTGACAATCATTGAAGTCAGTTCTTGGACAGCTTGCTTCATGTCTTCCACAGTTGACTCTAACATGCCCACCTTTGCCAAAACAGTCTATGCAAATAGGAAGGTGCACCCATGTGTAATTTACTATCATTATCTTAGAAAAATAGCAAAAATATTTGATACACATGTACATTCACCTCATTGTTGTCCTTCAATACTTGTCCCTTCAAATTTGGAATGCACATTGCACTTGGATTCCTCGTACAGTCATTGTGTCTGATAGATATTTTCATGGTAATACACCTCCCACTGTTGCCTGTGTAATGCATTGTTTTTGGATGGACACAAGTGTATGATTTAGTAGTACAATATGATTTTATTCCATTAAAATATGAAGTTTAACATTTCTGGTTCTTACTTTTATTTGTACATTTATTATTGGTTATACTACAGATGCTAGAATTCAAGTTTGAACAGAGGGCTTAGCTACCTTTACAATGGCCACATAATTCCACTCACATAACAGACCAGGAGATGGTTAGCACTGTTGTTTGTTAAATAAGAATATAGATGAATATTGCTTTACATGTACAAATTGGAAATCTTTGATATTTAAAATCAAACTTGCATTACAATGTGTTTAACTAACCCATAACAAAACCAGAAAAAGCTTTATAGTAAACCAAAATGAGGCTTCCATGTTACAAAACAAGACTTATGATATACTATTGCCATAGTTCTACTTGCAGGCTGTAGGAAATCTTTGATATTCATAATCAAACTTGCATTACAATGTGTTGAACTGACCCATAACAAAATCAGAAAAACCTTCATAGCAAACCAAAATAAGGCTTGTATGTTACAAAACAAGACTTGTAATATACTATTGCCATAGTTCTAGCTGCAGGGTGTAGGACATCTTTGATATTCATAATCAAACTTGCATTACAATGTGCTGAACTGACCCATAACAAAACCAAAAAAACCTAAACAAGGAAACCAAAATAAGGCTTCTATGTTAACATGGAAGACTTATAATATACTATTGCCATAGTTCTAGTTGCAGGGTGTAGGAAATGTTTGATATTCATAATCAAACTTGCATTACAATGTGCTGAACTGACCCATAACAGTACCAAAAAAAGCTTCAAAGTAAACCAAAATAAGGCTTCCATGTTACAAAACAAGACTTATAATATAGTATTGCCATAGTTCTAGTTTCAGGGTCTAGGAAATCTAACTAGTATGGAGGCGCTTGTTTTTCATTTGAATGTTGTTCAATTTTTGGAATGCCAGTCTTGTCATCTCATCTTTTTGCTGGTTATAGGGTTTCAAAACTAAGTCCAGCGCAATCATCATCCTTGTCTCATCTTCAACCTGTCCCAAAATAACAACATAAGGTCAAATTCTGGCAAACCAAAGGGTTATTGTATAATGCCTATTGCTTCATATATTACAATTTGTTACTGTAGTCACTGATGTTAAATTTTTGGTCAATTACGTTTGGCAGCCTTTTATTTTAAATCCACAATGGAGTGGTCAATGTAATCATATAAAACAGAAGTGGTAAATTAATGAAATTTCATAAGTGGCTTACATGTATGTTGTAGTAATCTTGATAATAGTCACTATTGAAAGCTTGCATCATCCAAGTGGCTACAAATACTCCACAATCATTCCTAAAATAACAATTAGGGAGTTACAGTAATTATTTAACATATTGTAATACTAAACATTTAAAACAAATCAATAAGTCCTACGAGTCAAGTCTCTGTGTTTGAATCCCCTTGGGCTCAAAAACTGCTAAAGAAGAAATATTTGGTTTTTCAGTACAATGGTAATCATAGAATCTCTCATCCATCAGCATCTCCTCCAGGAACAGTCCCTACAGATGAAACAATTAAGAGTGCATGTCATAGTTTGTGAACATAATAGGCTTGAAACCTATATTAGGGTTATGTTACATTACCAGTATCTTAACAGATCTCTTTCTTGAAGAATGATTTGATGGATTGGGCATTGAATCCAGATAATAAGTCATTTCTTGAAGAGGTCGACTACAAGTAAATACCAATGCATGTTCCCTTCATTGATGGGAACACAAACCTTCAAACATATACACGACATAACTTGTTAGTTATTACAGTTTCATTCACAAATGACTAACCTAACACTGAAATAGAGTGTTCCCATTTCTCACCAATCTGAGGTAATCAACTTTACCCATGAAATGGGGGTGAAAGTGGTCCACAACACTAGCTGGATGTGTGTTCCAACTCAACCCAAATTGCTGCAGTTACCATCAAAAGTTACATTGTTAATCAGATTTTATTTAACTTGTTTTCCATAATGACTGCTATGCTACATTCTATTTTGAAGTGAAGAACATACTAACTATTGAAGGCATGCTTGGAAAGGGCACAAATGCTTGTAGAAGCTGTACAATATTATTTTGCGGTCTGCATTTTAATTAAACTGCATATTTCATTGATACTAAATTTCATGATGTGGGTTCTGTAATGTGGCAAAGATAAGTACCACATACCTTATAATGGGGTCGAGAAGTATAAAACATCATATATGGGGTTAAATTTACATCATATTTGCATTGGCTAAATATCTACTTTTTTAAATATACTGAATGGTTAGGGGGTGCATCTTTGCATGGATACACCTAAATCCAGGATGTTGTTATCATCATGACAGTGGCATTACGCATTACTTCTCATATCAACCTTTCTGAGATTCATTACTTCTTCAGTTAAACTATTATCGTATACATAACAAGGAAACCCATGTAGCCTGATAACGTGAGTACAGCAAAATAAGGATATATAAATGGATAGATATAGACAACATGATCATCCAGATTTTGGAACAACCATTAGTACTATTGCATACTGATTACCTTCAGATACTAGTGTTACAAGTATATTGATATATATTTTTGTAAGTATTACCGAGAAGCTTGTTGGTAAGAACCAAACTGATGATAATCTAGACCTTGCTCGCTCTTCATATGTCAACATGCATGCCATTAGATTAAGAATCTGTTTATTTAAAAAATATTTGCTGTTAATAATGCCAGTATAGTTGCAACGTGAAATACATGTATAGGCTGTAATGTACATTAAGCTTACCTCGTTGTCCACCATCCCCTTAGGCACTAGAGTTTTGAAAGCCTCTCTATCACCGTGACAGAGTCCATTGGTGGCTATAATCTCCTTGCTGTAGGAAAATTTTATTCATATAACATAACTTGGTTTTAGTAATTTATATTCCTTTCCGTTAATAAAATTCATCAAATGACTGATTACGAAACATATTTACTCACTCATTGTTATTGTTATCTGCAAAAATATAAGCACACACAGCGACCTGAACTTCGTCAAATTTCATCTCCTCAGTTGGCCTAAACAACAAAGGCACCACTGCATTATGAAAGACAGGTTAGTGTTATGATGATTTGTATAAAGAATAATACCTTCATTACATGAATTTGCATCAGTCATGTAGTACTTACACTAGAAGGTTCTATTCCTGATGTTCTTATAGGGTTATGCAAAGTTGTGGATGACTGTTGTACCTGAGAGACAATGTAGTAACCATCGTGGTTGGGACTGAACGTGCCTTGGAATTTTGTGTCCGAGGTAAAAATTATTTTGCGAGGGTTGAATACTTTATTTCCCACAGACGCACCATTCGCCTTCCCACCCTCATTATCTGTGTCGTTTGGTTGACTTGATATTACGGACTTGTACTTATTTGCTGTTTTTATATCAAGCTTGGGTTGAATTTTTGAAGCCCCACTCAAATCCCCAATAGGCGTTTGGGACAGTATAGTAGCTTTGGTTGCAGCAGACTTCGATGGAGTCATCAAAGAGGTCTTTGTGAGTTCTATTGAAGTTCCTGTGGGATTTTTATTCCCTGATTCAGGTACGGGAATTTGGGTCAACATAGGTAGCATTTGGATGGGGTTGTGGGTTGCAAATATTGCTGCCAGATTATGAACTACTTGCTTCACTTCCTCAACAGCAGACCCTAGCTGGTCCACCCTTGCTAATACAACCTACCAAAACACATAAATGCTTTATTGAAGTGTGAAATAATTGTATGGTTTATGTGCCAACTAAAGTAACTGATATAAATTTATTTACCTCATCATTAACCTTTACTTCCTTAGCAATATCGTTCTCTGCAGTCTTCCCTTCCCCAATGCTTCTCCATTTTAAGCTTTCCTGGTGACTAAATATAAACACGAATAAGTTAGACATTAATCATGCACCTATATTGCCTTTTGTTAGGTCATGTAGGCATTATTATGCACATGCCACTTTCAGACAGGGGGCTTGGGATGGTTTTATGGATACGTGGGATACATTTATGGGTCTGGTATGTTAAAATGGTAAATAATAAACCCATTCATTGAATACGCATTTATTATATACTGTTGTAGAGAAATCTAAATAGGTTAAATGTAAAACACTAACCTTGATGATATCTGAATAATAGGTTTCAGCTGTGGATCCATATTCATAGGAGTATGTGATAGTTCATCTTTGCACTTGCTTGTTACCTCTATCTTCATTCTCTTTGTGCCATGTTTGCCTCGGCGTGTTGAAGGTCTTCTTCCACCAGCCATTTCTGGATGCTCCAATAAGTGACTGTATGTTGTAATTTGTTGAAGGAAATGGATTGTGTAACGTGAGAACAGAACCGTGAAAGTGTATTAAGTTGTACTATATTATACGTGGGGTTGTTTACAATATACTGGGCAGGCAGGCATTGGTTGAAAATTTGAAGCACCAGTCATATCCGTAACAGGCATTTGGGGGATTTATAAATGGCCCACCTTTGACATTCGTTGACAAGTCTCTACATATACAATATACTAAATAAAGTGGTAACATAAATATATTTTAATTGACACCACTGTGACAATTTTATTCAAAAACGATGCTTATTATAAGTATGTGCTGTAATTTTTTTATGCTAATTATGAACTGGTGTACGACACCAAAAAATATAAACCTAATAATTAGAATTTGGACACTAGCCATGTGGAAAAAAACTGACTTCTTCGGTGATGTGTGTGCATTGGTAGTTTTTTATTTTGTTTTGCTTAGTTACTTCAGCTTTGTCCTGGACTTTTGTATATTAATTCATCCAATCTTGCTTCACTGCGTTTTTATTTGTGTTGACTATATCATCTAGTCGTATAAGATATTTATGTACCTTTTTTTAAATCTTTCCTTTTTGTTCTTAAATTTTTCTTTTATTTATTAATAGTAAACACTTTTTTTCTTGTGTTTCAAATATATCCATTGGAGTTTCGTTACTTAATTTTTCGTAAATTAACTCGGTTTAGTATTCCTCCAACCTGTTCTTTTTCCATGCACATTTGCATTTTTCAATAAGTGTAGGTCCTCTTTTTTGTATTTTCTTGAAAAGAGAATGGTTGATTATAATGTGTCTTTCATAAGTTCCTTTTTCTTTGGTAGTATTTAAATATTCTATATCATCGGTCTTTTATCTTTCCATTTACACTAGCTTGTTTTTGCAAATTTTATGTATAAATACTGATATTAATTCTTGGAATTCGTAAGGGTCTTTTATAAATATAAGTAATTCTTCAGATCTTATCTGATAAGGTTTGATTACTTGAATAAAGTTGTTCATAATAATAGACTACTATTTTATTAGTTTGAAACATATAATTCTGTATGAATTTTTCAAATGAGTTAGAACAATTTGCTATGCTACTTTTGGTCGTTTACTATTGATTAAAATTTACTATTATCCTACGAGTTGGTTCTTCTTTTTAGCATGTTAAATCTTTACTTATACAACTAATACATCATCGACTGTCAATCAGTACAGGTATTATAATTCCATTTGCTCTTCGTAATACATAATATTAAGAACGATTTAGTTGGAATGTGTGTTATGAACATACCTACTCTGATATAATAAAATTCTATTGATATCCTTCCTTCTAGTTCTTTGCTTTGTTATTCTGAGTGTTTTGCTCGCCCACTGCAGCTCCCGCCAATTAAATAAAATAAATTTGTTTAAGTTGGGTTATATTAAAGAAACTGACTACGAACGAAACTTTGTTATTTATTGATAAGTGGTTATAAGTACAAGGACTTCGACACACTCTCAAGTGCCCAACTGGCGCTCATAAGAGCTAGCACAAAGTTTTCTTCAGGAAAACACTCTCAAGGTTTGACAATTTCCATAATAAAAAACCCTGTCTTTCCTTAGCATAGTAGGTCTTATTAATAAGCTACTTTGCTTAACGCTAATTTACAGAAGTATCCGAAAAAGACGTAAGTGTTTACATTAGTTGCCTGACACTAATTTACATAGTGACGTAAGCGCTTACATCGTTCTTCGATTATTGCTTCAACTGACGTGGCGTCTCATTTAATTGTTACCTATATATATATATATATATTGGTGCTGAAGTCTAGATTGGGTGACTATACTTTTAAGAAGATAATTCATTCCTTGGAGATATTTTTCTTGAGCATCTGGACTCCATCGTTAAAATTACGAGGAAACAGATTAAATTCTTCAAAATTCATAGTTAAATAAAGACAATCAATAAATCCAAATTCATTGGCTTGTAATTAATACGCATCACCTTCCATGGATTCATTCATTTGCTTGTAATTAACTACCATTCGTCTATCTCCTCTTCTAATTTCGTTATGATGTTGCAACATAGAATGCTGGTGAAGATTGGTTAATTTACATATGGTTTTATGAACCCTCTGTTTTGTACTTCTTCAAGATCCTTGGCTAATTCATCTCTGTCCTGTTTTGTGTACATCATAGGTCTACATTTTATTTCTTTTGTTGGGTCCTGTCATTTTAGTTCAATTACATTCCCTAATTTTTTTTAGTAATATTTTGTTCAACGACATTTTTAAGTGCATGTTTTTCTAAATGTTCGTCAATATAGGCCGATATTCTTCATTCTGGTTCTAAATTAGGTAAAATTTGGTGAATTTTTCAACCTGCTTCGTAAACCATATAACCACATTTCAGTTTGCTAAACTCTGGTTATTTTTTACAATACATACATTTAGAAAAATAATTAATTGGTAATTTCCAGTATTTCCCATTATTCTTGTTGTTGAATATATGGTGTTTTAAGGGATATATATTCTAGTAAATCTTTTGGCTATATATATATATTTCCGATGACTAATTATTGTTGACAACATAATATAATTAAATGTTTATTTAAATGTAAATGTCACTAATTAAATTTAACAATGTATTGTAAATTACGAAAATAATATTTTTTCAAGGGCCACGTTAATTTGTCATACGTGTCAATTTGGACTCATATATTTTTAATTTGAGTAAATTACACTTCTCTCTCTCTAAATTTGATGATAGACCACTCAACCTCATTCTTTTCGAAAAAGAGACTCACCGATAAATACTTGAGAAAGTTGCATAGTTGTGTAAATATTATCAAGTAAAGGTTTGTAGGATTTTCAGCATGCGCAATTATGCAAGTTGATCAATTAATTACGAGTGAGTCGTTATTTAAAAATAATGAGATTAATTTTTCAATCATCAAACCTAGACGACGAGAGTGTAATTTTTGGTCCCAAGTTTTCGTAGGCCTTGTCACATTGTTATTGGCATTCAAACAAAGGCAAAATTATAAAAATCCTTAACATTTACTTGGTTTTTGTGAATTAAATCTCATGCGTTTGCTTAGAAGGCATAACCACATTGCACAACACAATATTTCAAATCAGAAAATAAATTTATCTTCTAAAAAACATGAAATGTAGCTTTTCCCCAAGCACATATGTATTAAAAGTTACAACTCATAAGTGGACTATTTTACCAAAAATTAAACAAACACTGGTCATTACCCCATTTCTTATTTGTATGTTTTAAAAAAAAATAACTTCAACTATCATTTAGAGGTCCACCCAGTAATATTCAATCATGTAATTTGTACAAAATAAACGGGAAAGAATTTCGTGAAGATTTGTTTTGTAAAGAGTATAAGGTAAAAAGATATGATCATAGAAAGTCCTTCCTACTCTGCACCTGCATTCTTTGGAAATTGGACTCTTGAAATTCATGAAGCAGGTTGGCACAAATATAGAAAATCAGAATGACAAGACATATTACCATGCATAGAACTGCAAAGTCAATAGTGCCATATTTAATGTACAGTAAGTAGGTTGACAACATGGCACGTTCTTTACGCTTCATCTGACGTTCTATCACATCCTCCACACTATGCAACCACCCATTAGCATCATTGCAACCAGCCTAAACCACAATTAATAAATGGTCGTACGTTCTCCTCAAATACCCCACCATGTTGGTTGAGGCCAAACAAATTGAATTTCATTGTACGTAATTTGTTTTGCCAAACTTGAAATGTAGTTGATTGTAAATAATATGTTAGTAGAGCATTATAAGTTTTTTAGTGTAATAACAAGCGAACAAAATTTGTGGCAAGACTGTATGGACACGGCAAATAAACAACTTTCCAGGACACCAATAGATTTCTGACATTGCTAAAGAAAAAAGTCACCCAGATGGCCTTTGGAAATTTGAGCCCGGATGGCAATGTAGCATTATGGCCTGCATCATCACATACAACAGAACCCACAGGTGCTCCTCCATATTCTCATAGACAGACCAGATTTAGCCATAAAGAGCTTGTATGCCACTGGGCGCTCCATTATGCCGCCGGGCGGCTGGTGTTCCAAAAAAACTCCCCTCTCTGACTTTTTACCGCAAGGCGGTAACTTTACCGTTGGGCGGTTCATCTTTACCCAAAAATGGGCAACATTATGTATGTTGGCGCTCCATTATCTTGCATTGGGCGGCTGGTGTACCAAAAAAAACATCCTTCTCTGACTTTTTACCGCATAAGCGGCAACTTTATTTTGGGCGGTTCATCTTTACCCAAAAATGGGCAACATTATGTACTGTTGGCGCTTATTATGCATTGCATTGGGCGGCTGGTGTACCAAAAAAAACACCGTCTCGACTTTTTACCGCAAGGCGATTACTTTTGGCATTGGCGGTTCATCTTTACCCAAAAATGGGCAACATTATGTATCGCTAGGCGGCCATGGTGCCGCTGGACGGCCTCGACAAGTGCCCCCTGAGTTCATACCGCTAGGCGGTATGTTGATCGCCAGGCGGTCGTTTAAGATAGTTAAAAAAGATAATTGAAGTGAGGCTTCTGAGTTGGTGCCGCTAGGCGGCCATGATGCCGCTGGGCGGTTATAAAAAAAAAATTTGCTCAACATCTTTCTATTTCTGTACCTCACGTAGCACTGTCCTTCAGTGTTCACTATTCTCGTTCACTCTCTCACACACACACAGCAGAACCCCTGACGTCTCCCTATCTTTCACTCTCTCACCATTTTTTCGTCTCACTTCTTCTCTTCTCCCTTAGTGTCGTCCCTCTCACACATTCCCTCTCACACATTCTCTCTCACCTTGCGTTTTGTCCATCTTCGTGCTCTCTTCCTCCTTCAATTGTTGCCATTTTGTAAGGTATGCTCCTTTACCCAAAATATTTTTGAAGTTGACCCACACATTTGTTTGGTTTTGGCTCAATTCTGAAAATTTATGGTGGGTTTCGTTTGATGTTTTGGATGATGAGTGTTTTCATTTTTTGGGATACTTGCATGCCTAGAGTTTGAATGTGTCAATTTGGGGGTTTTGTGGGAAATGCATTTTATCATAAATTGATGGTTTAGCATTATGAACTTGATTCCATTGTTGGATTGTTGACATTGTTTGTAAATGAAGTGGAATAGTGTTAATTTGCATGGTTAGGGTTCACACTATGTAAAATTTGGGTTTTTCTTGTACCATGAGGTTAAATAGCAAATTTATTGTTTGGATATGCAATTTAGCTCATGTGTTATATGTTTCCATTTTCAATCAGTTCAATTGTGCCCATAATGATAAATAATTGAGAAAATTGTTTGATGGGGGTTTGGTGAGACTAAATTTGGGACTTTTTCATATAATTGCCTTTGATTAGCAGATTGAGGTTTTGGCCTCACAATTAGAGTTAATTGTGGATTGTCCATAGCCTAAACTTGTGAAGATTTTTGGTTCATTGGTTGAGATTGAAATTGTTGGGAATAAACTTTCATATTACTTTATGGGTCTACAACTGTTGGTTCTTGATAAGTTTCGGAATGGGGGAATTAAATGTGAATGTTAACATGATAAAAGCTTCCAAAATGAAAATGTGGTTGCTCTTGAACTTCGTTGATCCATTGCACTTAGCTTTGTTTGAGCATAAGATATGGCTTGTAGGATGCTGTGTGATTGTAATTGATTGCTGATTCTGTTGATATTATGCAGGTTAAGTACTATGGCTTCTAAGCTACCTGTGAAGAGGAAAGCTGATGGCTCATCTTCGAGTGGACGTCAGTTGACAGACGACGATTTCGATCAACAAAATGCGAGGAACATTACAACACTATGCATAAGAGGGGATAATTCAAGAAAGAACAGTGGTGTTGTCTGAAATTTCTCAAGTTCCCCCGGTAGTGCAAGAGATTCAAAGAAGAAGGTGGGAAACATTGGTCTCGTACCCCAAGGAGGGGTACAGCGAAATAGTAAAAGAATTTTTTGCCAATGCTTTCATCCCAAAAAGGGAAGCCCCAACAGCTATGAGTTATGTTCGAGGAAGGTATGTCCCTTTTGATGCTGACACAATTAATGAAGTCTTAAGCACCCAACCCAATTGGGAAGGCAAAAGCGTTTGGGAAGAATTCCTGGAAAGAAGATCTAGATCCATGACAAACGAAGAGCTGGATAAAATGTTGAGATTACTATGCCGATCAGGAGCTGCCTGGGAATTCACCAAAGGAAACAAGCCCAGAAAAATCAACTCTGCTGACCTTAAAACCATCCCCAGATTTTGGGCATCTTACATCGTTTCAAACCTCCTCCCCAACACAAACAAATCAGACGTGAAGTTTGACCGAGCTGGAATGATATGTGCAATCATAAGTGGGAAGACTCTGAACATTGGCAAGATCCTTTGTGAAAACATACAGAGTATAGCAAATTCAACGTCATGAACCTTAGCTTATCCACATCTGATCACTCTACTCTGTGAAAGAGCTAAGGTGTCGAAGGCTGACCTTACACCAATGAAGAGCCCTACAAAGATTGACATGCATTTCATTTCCACTCATTGTTTAGTGGAAGACACCGAGCCTGTGACGGGTGGAGGAAGACCTCCGAGGACTAGGCCAACTAAGAGAGAGCTGCGAGCTCAAAAACAGGGGTCAACCTCAGAGGATTTAAGCTCAGCTGGGCAAGAAAGGGATATCATGCGTCACAACATGGAAGCTTTACACAGAATGTGGCAAGTCTCAAGAGAAGATAACCAGAGGATGAAGGATATCATGAGACAGATATGGGAGGGACTTAATCTCAATATCACTCCCATGAGTAGCCGAACAGCTGAGGAGGTGGAACAGTTTGTGGACTGGAGGCCCTTTGGAGCCTCTAGTTCGGCAGCGACCGAAGAGAGGGATCAGGCTGAAGAGACTGAAGAAGAGACTGAAGAAGAAGAAGATGAATGAGACGATGACTCAGAGGAGGAGGAGTCAGATGAGGACTAGCCCATCCTTGCTTTTAAAGAGAAAGGACTATCAGAAGATTTGCTATGGGTTCTGCTCAGAACCCAGCAGATATTTGTTAGTGACGAATAGAGTTTTCACCTATGTAAGTTTTTTTATGGGTTGTAAAACATTGAAAAATACTAATTTCACATCATTTTCACATTTCTCTTAACTGTGCACAAATACGCTATTACATGCCATGTCTACTCATTTTGATGGTGTCTTCAACGGTTGGAACTTGAACACAAAAGGCTATCACATAGCTCATGGCTGGTGTTCATCATTCATCAATCATCAATCATCCTTTGAAGCATTCCTGTAGCCTTTAGTATCTCGTTCAGAAATTCTGCCAGTCCGTCAATTGTAAGGGCCATTAATAGCTTCACATACATTATTTAGTACCTCCTTACCTAAATAGCCACAGACCTCTCATTCAGGTACACAAATATTGCATACAGGAAAAACTATGCTCTCCGCACTTGAAGAATAGATACTGGCAGTCAGCCAAGAAAGTAAAGTAACATGCCTAATAAATTTAGTTTAAGTACCTTTCTACATGACTAATTTAGTTTAAGTATCCTTATTGTATGGTATAATTTCATTAAATATGTTCTATTTAATCACCATCTTACCTCTCAGTCATGTTAGTAGGAACATCGTTGTTGATGTCAAATTTTTATGTTATACCAACATAAAAGAATTTTGAATGACATAAGTAGTGTCATCTATTAACATGTTTATGTATAACGTGAATTTATTCAGTTGTAACATAACCGTTGATTACTGATAAATTATCCGAACAAATTTTAAATGTTGTTGAAATATTTTAAATAATATCAACGTTCAATTATTCCATCATCCTAAATCTTTCACAAAAAATTGTTGCAAACTCTAGTTTGAACTCAATTTAGATTTTACAAACCATGGTTGCAGTTACATACTTAAGGCAGAAAACAGCAGACAGATTCGCTTGTAACCAATGGTTGGGCATTAAAGAAGCCATAGCTTATAAGTTATAACTTATTTCACGCATGGCTGATCTATACTTCATCTGCACTTCTTTTCTTTGACAGGTCCCCTTGGAATGTTGTTCAGAACTTTGGAATCTAATGCCTTCAACAATCTATTCACGTCTTTGTTGACTTTGCTTGGTAGATAATCGACCTCATATTCATACCGCACATACATGACCGGATGGGTCACCAGGCAGAGAAACACTGCAGATTAATATGTAGCAGATCAACAATTGTTGTCTGCTGCCAATTGTCAGATTCCTTGGTTCAGATTGAGTATTGGAGATGTTTGATTGCTCATCACTGCCAGCGAAAATGAAACCATTTTCCTTCGCATCATGAGACTTACTTGAATAATATGCTCTTCTTCAAGGTGACAACATTTTATGTACAAATGTCTCAATGTTGTCTCCATATTGAGGGTCTTCTACCAAATAAGTGACCAAGGGAGTTCCAAAGAGCTTCCTCTCTCCACCCTTCATACTGTCCAGCAAACATGAAGGTAATTGAAACATCAAACCGACCAGTAATAGAGAAATTGAAGCATTATCATGTTGTAAGTCAGAGCACCAGGAACAATTCAGTGAAATCTCTATAATCAGTTGTGGAATCATGCTATGGCAAACATCCCTATGCTAAGCCACTATAGCAAATGGTTGTGTATACCATCCTATGTGATAACCCCTTGCAGGTACCAACTTGAATGGCACCTGCAAGATTCTGTAGTACTTGAAACACCCAATAATGGAGAAAATAACCAAAGCATTGAAAAAATTATAGGAAAATTATCTTCTAACATTTTGGGTTATAAACATGATGATAAGAAAATGCTTGAATAGCAGAGTTAATGCATTCAGAGACAGGTGGAATTAATCACCATTATCAATTTCTAGATGACTCATTCCCATTATACTCTGGAAAAGAGTAATGGGTAAATGAAAACTGTGATTGTTATCACCAAAAATTCTTGGGAAATCCCAGTCCCTGATCAGTTACTTTGAAAGGGAAAAAAATCCATTGGACCAAAATTTATTAGAAGTTACAACAGAATTTAATAGGATAGCAAAGATAAAAACATTGTATTATTGATATTAACAAGAGACACATTCTCTCCGATATTTGATGGATATCAATGCAGAATGAGGATGAAATACACCCGAAACTGGAAAACAAACAACAAACAAGTATAGAACCCAAGTAGAATTTCAAGGATCTGCCTCCTCCCAAACCTTTCCTCACTAAACTCGCATGCCCCTCCACTCTCAATTCCCCCTTTTAATCACCCCACTAACTGAATCCCCTTCCTCTCTCTCTGCCAAATCAGCCATTCAATTATTTTCCTCTCCCATGGCATGTATATTCCCCATAATTCCCATATTATCCTTCTCACCCACGTTGGATACTCCAGCTCCTCTTTCCCTACATCTCCTCTCATAAACTCAACAATAGGAGGTCTATCAGAATTCAAGTCACCAAGTGGAATACTTTCAGTTAAAAGGAACCTTAGGAAAAAATCTCCCATAAACTTATGGACCAAGGCCACTGTAATGTCATATTAGACAATGGCAACCATCATATGTAGGCACCATGACTCAACCGAACTTTGTGCATTTCCCTGTTAAGAGTATAACCTGACAGCATACACCAAAAGAGGTAAACTTACTTATCCACCGATCGATGCATTATTTCTAGTTTCGTTTTCCGGGCTCTTTTTTTGAGTCGATAGGCCACAACATGTTCATCATCCTTGACTGAAGCCAGTGGTTCCACAGAATTTTCTAGATATCGATAAATCTTATGCTCATAAACCTGAGAGTTAGACATATATATACAACATCAACCATTGAAATCAAAGTCAAGTAGAAAAGCCATAAGTAAACCTTTTCTTGAGAAGCACTTACATCTGCAAGCAAAAGCATTTCATCACTCTTCAAGCAGCATGCAGTGTCCAATGCATGGCAAAGATCTCTACAAAGAACCATGCTTGAATCTGTCACACTATATGGCATGGGAAGACCATTCCCATCACAATAAAAGACAGTCACTGTCATTGTCCGAGTGACAGTGGAAGGCAGTGGTAATGATAAGTACATGAAGGGATCCAAAGTGATTGAAATTTTGCCACATACTGGACAAACCAGAGTTGACTTATATTGACCCTGACCATTTTATTGCAGAAAAATCAAATAATGTCATACTTAGAAAAGATAAACAGTATGTACTTGAAATTGTCAAGCTTTGATAGAAAATCAAGTTCAACAATAATTCATAGAAATCACAGAAGGCTTATTGACAAAGGGAAAACTCAAGAAAGCATGCAAACAAATTATAAAATGGAAGTGACTAAGAGTAAAAAAAATATAAATATAGCAATTAATAATTACACATTCTTCTCTTTTCTTTTCTTTTCCTATATGTTTTGCCAAAAGGGGGGATGGGTAACGAAGAGATAGGGCAGCAATTGAGGTATTTAGCTACTCGGCTTACGGATGGCAGATCAAATGGAATCCATGTAATATGTGAATATGAAACAACAAGGACATATATATAAGTACTCACTTGGCATACATCAACAATCAATGAATCATTACGAGCCATATGATTTTTCCAACACTCATATGCAACTTCCTCATCTGGCCTGCCGTCTGAGTCCTTCATTTCAATGTAAGGCTTTTGTTTCCCGCGATTCAAATCTTCATGCAGCCCATCCAATAAAAAGGCAACCAACTCCTAAACAAGGTAATCCATTACTCAAAGCACATACAACAATCATAATAAGCAGAAGTTCAATGGCTTCTAAAATTTAGTGCAGAAGGTAATTTTTAAAATAACCACAAAGCTGTTGCAGAAAGAAATTCAAGCAATAGTCAAATTTCCACAAGCCAAATTTTAATTTAACACCAACTAGGCTCTCTCAAGGGTAGGATTGTTACATCCACAAATGCAAGTTAAGCAAAAGCAAAAGATTGATTACATAAGGAAACATAAGATTAACTGATTTACTCTCAATTCTCCAGTCCCTTGGTAAATTAACACATACATATAATGCAAGCCTGCAGGATTAACTAGCCCCACAACCTCCAATGAAGATAATATGCCCTATAGTAACCTTAAACTAAGGTTTGGATGGCAGCACCACATAACACTACAGCATCATACATCCATCACAAATAGTTCCCAAATTTACTGTCAGAAGAGTGGGCTACTAGCACAATGAATGCCCCGCCAAATAAACACCAAGCGCCAGCCACCACCAAAACAACTTTCGAGGACACCAATACATTTCTGACATTGCCAAAGAAAAAAGTCACCTAGATGGCCTTTGGAATTTTGAGCCCGGATGGCAATGTAGCAATTACCTTATGCCCTGCATCATCAGATACAACAGAACCCACAGGTGCTTCTCCATAGTGTCATAGACAGACCAGAATTAGCCAGAAAGAGCTTGTATGCCCCCCACAAACATCAAATGGATTACCACAATTGTCAGCCCCACACCCTCTCTCAGAGAGGACGAAAAGGTTGGCTTCAAAAGCGATGTGCTGAGTTCCTCCCATACTCTCAAATCCTTTTTGCTCCAATGTTTATACCAATTAGCTGACTTTCTTTCAAATGTATCGCATAAGATCATCAATGGTAACAGTCCTCAACGGCCATTCCTTGGCACTCTTGATTACTAATAAATCTTCATTCAAGGTACCAGAGGGAAACAAAAAGAAAGGGGTTTTTTATCACTGAGAAATGTTGAATAAGCTCTTTCAGCAAGTGGAACAGAAATCAAATGCATACTCCCATACCTTCTACACAACTAAGCGTCAAGCAGCATATCTTATTTGTCAAATAAAAGGAGAAAGTGATAAATGGGAAGGGGAAGCGGGGGGAGGGAAGAGGTTAATGTTGACATGCAAACAAATAAATAACTTCTGCTTTGATGTGTGCACTACTTAATAGATACTGTCGCGACCGGAATCGCGGCGGGGAAATAGCAACTCGAATGATTTTAAAATATGACAATGGAAAAGTGGAGTCGCCACCAATTTTATTTGAATTTAGAAAAATTGGAAAACCTTTCTTTGAAAATGGTCTTTAGAACCAGATTGGATTCGGGAGTCGGTTATGCTTAGGGAAGGGTGGAAACTTAATCCCACTGCACCCTAACGCACCCGTCCTAAGACGGTACCTTAGATTAATTGTGCAAATTATTAACAATCCTTGAAAATATTTACTTTACCCCTTTTTTGCAAACATTGTAACTAAAAAGTGAAACCACAAAATTGTGAAAATTTAAATTTGGCTTGACAGAAATGAAATTCTGCTCCTACGTATCCCCTGGTGCAATGGGGAACTCAAAGTTACGTAGTTCTTTAGAAAATATTTGTGAATTGGTTGATTTTATTAAACAAAACTTTAAAAATTTGAATCAACAAGCCGTCGCGGCTCAGTTATTCAAATTAAGGATTAAATAGGTGAAGCTCGCGTCGCGCTAGAGACGTCACCCATTGATTATCAAGTTTGTTACAAAACTTTTATTTAAAATTATCAATTAGCGATTTAACTAAAAAATAAAAAAAACATGATAATAATTTAAATATAATAATAATAATAATGTAAATTATCAAGCTGTCGCAACTCAGATATTTACAAAATATAAGGGTTAGCAAGCTGTCGCAACTCAGGTAACCCATTTTTATTCTTTTTTTTTAAAAAAAACTTTTTAATTATTTCTTTGTTTATCATTTTTAACTTCTTTACCCTTCTCCCTTCTTACCAAAATGCATCATTATGGACAGCAGTCCACGCGATTCAACCTCACACACCCAAAAGACAATCACAATTCAATTTAAAGAGATAAAAGTTGGAGACTTTGACAACAATAACAGCACGCACCAGGGGACGTTTGTGGAGGGATCTAGTCTGAGGTTCGACGGTCGGTACTGGAAGGATTTGGATCCTGAGGTCCTACAGTTGATGCTGGGGGGTCTGGATCCTGAGGCTCGACGGTTGGGGGGCTGACTTCTGATGTTCGACGATCGGGAATTGCCTCTGACGGTCGAGAACTGGTTCCTGTGGTCCGACGGTCGAGAGCTGGCCTCTGAGGTTCGACGGTCGGTGGAAAAATGGATTTATTTGGGTTTGGAAGGTTGAAGGTCGATGAGGGGAGTGGAGCTTACGGTTCGACGGTCGAATTGGAGAATGTAGGTGGTTTTGCTTTTGGGGTCCGACGGTCGAATGTGATGGAGTTTAGTTGATGGTATGAAGGTTTGGATGGCTTGTCGGTGAGAGGAGTGGAGCTCACGGTTCGACGGTCGAATTGGAGAATGTAGATGGTCTTGCTTTTGGGGTCCGACGGTCGAATGTGATGGAATTTAGTTGATTGAGTTCGACAGTCGGAGAGGGGAAGGATGTGGCTCTTTGGATTTCGACGGTCGATGTATGTGATGGTGTTTGAAATGTGGTTTGGAGATTTGAGAGGTAGGTGGTCTGGTTTGTGGGATGGTTTCGACGGTCGGGTTAGAGGTGAAGGTGGGCTTTGTGAAGTTGGTCGAGGTCACAATGGTATGGTTCGACGGTCGAGTTGGAGGTGAAGGTGGGCTAGTAAGCGGGGTGATTCGACGGTCGAGTTAGAGGTGAAGGTGGGCTTTGTGAAGTTGGTCGAGTGAGGGGATGGATTTGGTTTAAAGGATTATGGCCCGACGGTCAGTTGTGATGTGGTCTTATGGTGGCAGATCTGGGGTTCAATGGTCGGTTGAAAGGCTGATGGCTTCTGTGCAGTCCGACGGTCGGATGAGAGGATGGATTCGACGGTCGGCTGGGAGGTTGATGGCAGAAAATGCTTGGGTGATGGAAGGTGGATGCCAAGGGAGCTTGCTGCCGTGGATGATAGTTTGATGGCTGATGGTAGGTGAAGGAGAGGAAGATAGGTGGTGGCAAATGTGCTTTACGTGAACGGTAGTTTGGAGGCTATGGTGGGAAGAGGATATGGCTCACTGAGTTGACTCAGTGGTGTTGGATGGGAGGGTGGCAGAAGATGGAGATGGGATGTGAGAAGGAGTGATTGGAGAAAGGTTTTGGTTTAGAGAAGATGGTTACGGTTGGGAGGTGAGAATGAGGGGGTTTGAAGGGTGTTGGGAATGGAAGAAGATTATGGAGATGAAGGTGGTGAGTAAGCTCACGTGGAAGATGAAGGAGAAGAAGATAATGGAGGGGTTGGGAGGATAAGGGTGCTACCCTCTTTTTGATGGAGCTTCACGTGGAGGTTTTTATGAAGGGAGGGTGGTTGCTGGTTTTATTTGGTTGGAGAAGGATTTGGAAGGAATTGGGTTATCCAGGATTCACGTAAAAATGGTGCAGGGATGAATGTTGAAGATGGTGATAATGAAAGTTGAGAGTGGCGAAGATGGTTAGGGGTTGGCGAAGTTTTGAAGGAATGGGTTGTGATGATGATGATGGAGAGGTTGGGAGGTGGATGGTGCTTTGCCTTCAAAGTGGTTTTTTTTTTTTTTAGAGAGAATGGTCGAAGAAAAAATTGGTTTTTTTTTTTATTTATCGAGGATCCTTCACGTTTTTAGAGGAAAGAGTTCTTGTTGATGAGGTTGTGATGATTGCTCACCGTCACGGGAGGTTGGCATTTTCCTTCAAATTTTTATCTTCTCCCAACAAATCTCCCTAAAATCCTCCTTTTTGTATCAAAATTCCCTCTTTTTTTTTTTTTTCATTGTGACCCTTTCTTCTTTTTTTTTTTTTTTTTTGCGTCAATCACTCCCCCCTTTTTTTTTTATATTGAGTCCCCCATCCCCATGAAAAAAATCGAATGTGCAAAGATGTGACTATTTTTTATTTTTCTTTTCTTTTATTTTTTTTTTTTTTTATATTATTATTATTATTTTTTATTTTTTTTGTTGGTTTTTTTATTATTTTATTTTTTATTTTTATATTTTTTTCTTTTTTTTTTTTTTTTTTAGTCCCAGGTCAAAATTGGGTGTTCACATTGCCCTCTTTACTTGTTTCTTATTAGATAATAAGAAAATTGTGGTCTTCTTATTATCGTCGTAAGGAACAGTAAAGACATGAACTCCAATTTTGTCCCAAGAAAGCACAAGATGTAAAACAAATGCGAGAAATAACATGCAAAGCGTCAAAACGCTCAAGAATTAAAATTCATGGAGTGATGCGCTCAAAAGAATTAACAGAAAAAGAAATGACAAAAAGTTAAAGTGCATAGAGCCGATGCGCTCAACGAAAAAATAAAATGCAAGGAGCCGATCGCTCAACGTAATTAAAATGCATGGAGCCGATGCGCTCAACAAAATTTATAGAAATTAAACTACATTGAATGCATGGAGCCGATGCGCTCAAAAGAATTGACAGAAATTTAAAATGCATGGAATGCATGGAGCGGGTGCACTCAACAGAAATTGAAAAGCATGTAATGCATGGAGCGTCGCTCAGAATTAAAAACGAGAGCCGTCGCTCAAAAGGTAAAAGACGAGAATTAAAAGACAAGAGCCGATCGCTCAAAAAGTAAATGACAGAGCCGTCGCGCTCAAAAAGTAAATAGCAGAGAGCCGTCGCTCAAAAGTAAAAAACGAAAATTAAAAACAGGAGCCGATGCGCTCAAAAAGTAAATAACAGAGCCGTCGCTCAAAAGTAAAAAACGAGAGCCGATGCGCTCAAAAAGGTAAATGAGCAGAGCCGATCGCTCAAAAGTAAAAGACGAATTAAAAAAAGACGAGCCGATCGCTCAAAAAGTAAATAGACGAGAGCCGATCGCTCAAAAGTAAAAGACAAATTAAAAGACATGAGCCGATCGCTCAAAAGTAAAAGACGAAATTGAAATGCATGGAGCCGTCAAGGCTCAATGAAGGTAAAAAAAAAAGACAAAGACAAAGCAATCGAGTCCGGAAACTTAAATGACAATGGGCAACTGAGTCCCGAAATTTAAATGACAATGGGCAACTGCGTCCCAAAATTTAAATGACAATGGGCAACTGCGTCCCGAAATTTTAAAAGACAATGAGCAACTGAGTCCCGAAATTTAAATGACAATGGGCAACTGAGTCCCGAAATTTAAATGACAATGGCAATGCGTCCTAATTTTAAAAGACAATGGGCAATCGAGTCCCGAAATTTAAATGACAATGGGCCACTTGAGTCCCTAATTTAAAAGACAATGAGCAATGAGTCCCAGAATTTAAATGACAATGGAATAAGCATCTTGATCAAAAAGATTTTTTTTTTTCTCTTTTTTTTTATTTTTCTCAATTTCTTTTCTTTGTTTTTCCTTTGCTTTTCTCTCCTTTTCTCTTTTTTTCTTTTTCTCTTTTTCTTCTTTCTTTTTTTTTTCTTTTTTTTTTTCTTCTTTTTTTTTCCTTCTCTTTTTTTTTTTTTAATTTTTTTCTTATTTTCTAAATTTTATTTAAAAAATTTGAACCAAGAATGACTTTGGAAAACTTTGACCACTCAAACTTTATTCACATGCTTTTCTTCCTTAGACCCTTCGGTTCTTTCCTTCTTCTTCTCCTTTCCTTCTTTTTTCTTTGTTTTTCACTTTCAACTCTCCTTTCAAAAATGGGATGAACCATTGCTTGGTGATTCCTTGAGAGAAAATTTTGCCCAGTGTTTAACCTTGTCTCTCATTTAGTTGATTCCACTGCAACCCTTGATAACTCGGTCCTTGTCTGCGTTGCTACTTCCTTCAACACGCTTCTCCTTAATCCTTCAAAAATTTTGCCCCAAGTATGGCCAACTAAATGCAAACAAAACTCGCCCTGTGTAGTGATCACACGCATTCAAAATTGCCCCGGTTTGGGTGCACCCTTCAAGGTGTTTCGTGCCAACTTCCTCGAGATTTTGCCCATTCATTTGCCCTAACTTTTGTTTAGACCGACCTTTCAGGTTTTCAGACTAAAGGGCTCTTTTTTCATTTTATTATTTTTTTTTGCTTTTTTTTAACTTTTGTTTAGGTCGCCCTTTCGGGTTTTCAACCTAACGAGCTTTTTCTTTTTTCTTTTTTTTTTTCTTTTTTTTTGTTTTTTTTTTTTTTTTTTTTTTTTTGCTCGGTACCTCCTCTTCCATCAATTGGGATTTCCAAGATCTCTTCGATCTGAATTGGTCAATAAGAAATTACCATTAGATGGTCAAATCATGGTGTTGTACTTATGTTCACTTTACCTGAAACATTACGTCACAGACACTCATGTATTCAAAAAGTACAACAGGAAAGAAGCGAACAACTTCCAGATTGTTCTTAGAAGTTTGACTACAGAAAGGATATTATTTACAACGGTTAAAGACACAAGAAGTAAAATAGCAAGAAAGTCAAAAGATTTTTTTTTTTTACCCCAGTGTGGACGTGATTGGTCAAGACTCGACAACTGGACATCATTAATAAGGTAATTGTGTGGATAATTAATATGTTAAAATCATAATTATCAAATACCCCCACACTTACTCTCTTTGCACGTCCTCGGGCAAAACAGAAAAAAAAAAAACCAAAACTAGGGAACAAAGAAAAACAAAACAAACTCAAAAGATAAAAACTCTAAAAGACTCAATTTTAAATGACATTCAAGAACGAAGAGCAATTAATAATTCAAGTAATTAAAACATTCATGAGGTAACACATCTTCACATCTCAAATCAACAAGCAAGGATACTTCAATTGAAAAACATGAGTAAAGAATGATAGATCCTCACGAATTTACTCTCAATCTCTCAAGTGTTTAAAAGGTAGGTATTTCACTCAATTCGACCCATGAAAATTGCACTACCATATGCTTGCTTATTTTCTACTTCTCCACTACTCGAGAACACATGTATACACAAATCATGAGGACTTTATTCAAGGTTATAATGGGGTCAAGGTAAAGGTGGAAGTAATATGGATATGTCAAGTTAAATACCAAAGAGAATAGAAGAGCATTATGATACAGTTAGAGTGGAGAAGATGTTTGAGAACATTCAGGTCTAACTTTCCCAAGATTTTCTTAGTTTTTTCTCATACAGGACAATGACCAATATCTAACTAATGTTTTGTTAAAGATCAATTGGTAGATTGAATTCCTTTAGGCTTGAACATTCTCCTTCTATTCTGTTATTTCCAATCATCCACCTCATTCTAGGTATGAATATATCACATGGTGCATTCTTTTGATTGTAGCAATAATCAGCTCTCTCTCTTCTTCTTTTTTTTTTATAGAAACATATATTTTTTTTTATATAACCAATCTGCACATGCACCCCCACACTTGTTCAAGAACTCATCAAATAACAAAGTCAATGCTCTCTTATTCCCTAAGGTTGGGTTAGAACATGTTTTTTTCATTTAATGCACGTAATGAGTTAGAAACAAAGAATGGTCAAATAAGCTCAAAGGGGTTAAGTAAAGGAAAATATACAAGGTTGGCAAGAATCAGAAAATTTTCAAGAAGTCAAAAGAGTGCTTGATATCATATTGAAAACAAGGTTGGCTATTTGGTTAAACTGGCTAAGAAAGAGGGCCTCAATCATGTTCATGCATGCAAGTGAAACGTAGCCTCAAAAAGAATCAAAGCAAGTTCTAGAGTGATCATTATCATGAGTGAAAATCACATAAGAAAGAAGAGAATGGCATAAATGTTGAATCCATCCATTAAGCTTAAGATCTCACAAGATATAGTTCTATCATTCTCAGTCCACCAATTCAACATCCATAACCAAACATATGATTTTTAAGAAAGAAGACAATTTACTCAATCATGCAAATTTTCCTGAATTTCAATTGCTACTTCCACACAAACTAGTTATCTACCCCAACTAAAATGCGTCTCAAGAGTAAAATTTACCCCCTACTCTGCCATCCTTAACTGGTTTAGAAAATTACTGACAAACATATAAACATATTAATACATACACACACCTTTTTTGTTTTTTTATTTTTTATTTTTAGGCACACAACGATCCTTCCCCCCAACCAGATCATAACATTGTCCTCAATGTGAAAGAGAGATATAGAAAAGAGCAAAACAACCTTATAAGAAGTGAATCAACGCCAAAGTGATGAAAAAAAGCACACGATCAGTCTTTGCATCGACCCGATAAGAAGTGAATCAACGCATGCGAAAATGAAGCACACGGTCGGTCCGCATCGACCACGAAAAGAAATCAAATAATAGAACTTTAGTACTTCCACAATTTAATACTAATTAATTACTACCCTAACTACTCCTTACTCTGCCACCAATTAAGATGTGTCTCAAGAGAAAAATTACTCCTTACTCTGCCATCCCTATTTACTTTTGTTGTTAATTGATGACAAACACAACAAACATATTAACAAACACACTTTTTGAATTTTTTTGGTTTTTTGTTTTTTTGTTTTTTTTTTGTTTTTTTTTGTTTTTTTTTTTTTTTTTACACAACCATCCTTCCCCCCAACCAGATCATAACATTGTCCTTAATGTTAAAATATAGATGAGTAAAGGATAGAATAAATTACCTGTTGGAGAAAGCGGACACAAATTTAAACAGAAACAAAGTACAATAAAATCAAACCGATTAAAGAGAAAGTGTCAGATCTGGCTTGCTTTTCTTGTTACTTCCTTCGCTGCTTCCTATTGACCAATCTATCTGAGCCAATACCTTATCAGGTACATACTCAAAAGCTTCCAATTTATCAATGAGCTCATCAATAGTGGAGGCGAGAGATAAGAAGTTGTCTTGCTTAGAAGGAGTGATAAATTTCTATTCCACAGCTTTGTCAAGAAAAAATAACAAAAGGTCAAAGAAATTATTAACATTCAACAAACCAATGGGTTTATGGTGGATGTTCAATTCACCTCAAGAGACAATTTGAAAAATTTCTTCCAAAGTACCAAAACCACCTGGTAAGACAAGAAATGCATCGAATTGTCAACCATTATTTTCATGCGTCCACTGCATGGATGTTACCAATTTCTTCTCCAAGCTGTCTTGCCGGTGATGTTATTTTTTCACTAAAGGTTTAGGAATAACACCTAAAACCCGACCGCCTCCTATAAAAGCGAAAGTGAAACAGACCCCATTAACCCACGACAACCTCCCCATATACAAGATGAATATTCCTCGCGACAAAGTGATCGACCAAGAGTGCTAGGCTGCGTTTACAAACTCTAATCCCTTCCCATAACTCGACCCACAAAAAACACGGACATTTTTTAGGTTACGAATAGCGGGCCCCATTCTATACCCTTCTTCTCTTTGAGTGTTTCGAGTTGAAGATGAAGGAGAAAATGGAGTGTTTAAATAAGAAAAAAGAATGGAAAGGAAATAATTGCACCTAGAAGGGTAGGTCGTTTTGTTGTCGAAAAAGGTTGAATTTAAGAAACATAAAATCTTTTTTTTTTTTTTTTTTTTTTAAACTTTTTTTTTTTTCAAGAAAATCATCGGGGTAAAGAAGTCTAGAAACCCCAGAAGGATCCCATCCAAAAGATCGTCTCATTCAAAACCAAAATTCAACAAAATCATACAAAGATAAAATAATAACAAATGATTACATACCTTTATGTACGGGTTTCATGGCAGATCTTTATCTTGCGCGCGTCATGAGTGCGATAATACCAAGACGGCTCGGCCAATCTGGGCATTCTTCTCCCTCCCGCTTGTGGGATATTTTGGATTGAGCTACGACGCCACTAATTAAAGTGCGTAAATCGACAAACTACCACCAACGACCACGGCCCGGTGAGAGGTCAAGAAGAGCCCATGGCATTAAATCACGGGATTCGGCTCGGAGGCATTGTCACGCGAGAATGCAAACACGGACGCTTCTTTACGTCCATCGCCAGCGAGCCTTTGGTTAAAACACAGGAATGCTTGCGCGGCTCTCTGCCGAGCATGGCACACGAATCTTATTTACCGACCGGCGTGCGAAGGTCCACCCGAGTCAATGACGGTCCGCCACTCCAACGCGGGGGCTCTAATCTAATTAAAGACCAAGTACAACCGAAGTTTCGCCTTTTTTTATTATTTTTTTTTTTAGTTTTTAGTTTTTTCTTTTTTTTTTTTTTTTTCTTTCTTTTTTTTTTTTTTTTTTTTTTTTTTTTTTTTTAAAATGTACAAGATAATATATACATGTTGTTGTGATTGTGGCTCACATCTTCCTCTGGTTTCACGTCCAGAAACGGCTTAAACGCCTTCTATGAGTCGAGGATAAGCTTCCCATCCAATTTTCTTATAAATTGGCAAACAGTCTTTTTGAGTCGATTCCCAAGACCGTAACGCTTTTGCTCGTCCTTGAAGAGATTCCACAAACTAAGAAGTTCACGCTGCACAACTCCACAAGAATGCGTCTCAAGAGTCAATAAGATATTATCTAATGACTCCTTACTCAGTCCATTCTTAACGAAGAATATTTTATCTTCTCTATTTACGAAACCATCCCCAAAGAGTGACATCGCGTGTTGCAATTCCATCGTGCACACTTGTAACAAACTTTCATTCTTTTTGCTCTTCTCCTTTTTGAAAATGAACTTTTACCGAGACCGGGCATGTATGGGACAAATGAATCGAAGATTCACCGACTAAACGAACCTTTGCTTCGATTATCCAGTATATCTTCTCGGGATGCCCTTATACATTAACAATCTCGATCTTTCACACCTAGCTTCATAAACTTTTGTTAGAGCATTTAGAGGAGAGAAGGAAAATATTTTCTTAGATTTGAGAGAATGACATCCATTTTGAAAGGAGAAGAAATCAGTTATTATGGGAAACTGAAAAACAAACCGACTTGAGAGTCACGGAGTACCGTTATCCGCCATTTAACCGGGAACACAGAGAACTCAACAACTTGATGTTCCAGAAATGGTTGAGTCTTGGTCCATTAACCTTAAATACAATACTATTCCTAGGATTCTCAATGTCTATGGCCCCATAAGATACACGTGTTTGACAACAAAAGAACCGCGCCTCCTAGATCTCAATTTTCTAAGGAGTAGGTGTGGATGAGAATCTTAAAGCAAAACTTTATTGACCAATTTCCGTAACTTTTGCAAAAGGTGTAACAGACCTTGAATAAAGAAGGCCAATAAAATCCATACTGCAAGATTTTCGCAGTTGTTGTCGCTGAAAAAAAATGACCTCCACATGCTTCCGATAAAATTTAATGGCACTACCTACCTCATTGTCGGGTACACAGCTGTCTTTTTTTTCTTCTTTTTTTTTATTCATAATGCGGATGGAGAAGGTTCATCACCTCCATTTCTGCATTCTCTGGAAGTTCTTGAAACTGTTTGAGGCGGTGTCTTCTTTCCTTAGTCGCGCAATAGTTGCCGAACACGGTAACATCATACAAGGAATGTCATGCATAAGATGAGATGAATGAAATGAAA
Source organism: Ormosia semicastrata (assembly GCA_029884595.1). Lineage (NCBI taxonomy): Eukaryota > Viridiplantae > Streptophyta > Magnoliopsida > Fabales > Fabaceae > Ormosia > Ormosia semicastrata. The sequence goes on along the minus strand of JAQQTO010000046.1, from coordinate 4,256,143 downwards.
ACATTTTCTTTTCAAATGCATGGAATGAAATGCATGATTTATTTTTTTTATATATATTTTTTAGAATGCTAAAGATGCCATGCATGAAATTTTTTTTTATGAAAATGCCTGATTTATTTTTTATTATTATTTTTTAAATGCTAAGGATGGCATGAAAATGCATGATTTTTTTTATTTTTTATTTTTAAGAATGCTTGGAGTGTCATGAAAATGCATGATTTTTTTTTTTGAATGCTAGGAATGCATGATTTTCTTTATGCAATGTCATGAAAATGCAAATTTTTTTTTTTAAGGTTATAAAAATGCAAGATAATTTTTTTTTTTTTAAGAATGTAAGAAAATGTATTTTTTTAAGTTTTTTTTCTTTCAAGAATGGATGGCATGAGGAAAGAAGAAGTACGCTCCCTTTGTGTCCTAATGAGGTTGCCTTAAACTTGGGAATTCCATCCTAAGGATCTAAGAGTCTTTCTGGTTCGTGATAACTTCCATAGGGTGGCTCTTCTATTTTAGAGGTCTCTAGAGCCAAGTCCTATTCAGAATGTTGACCACGAAATAGTGGGTAAACCAACTAGGTGTGGGACATTCATGAAAAAGGCGCACTCTAGATGAGGTTTTCGCGATAACCAAACAGGAAGTACATCCAAAATGGCTACCACTACGCAACCTCTACTTAACTTAGGCTTCACTCAGACCCGGGTATAGGGCCCCACTCGAATGTGTGTGCTTTACGTGTAGGTGCGATGGGTCTTTGGGAGCGTACAAACCTTCACAAAAATTTAAAAATAAAAATACCCAAAACCTGCAAAGCATATATACAATAGCCGAAAAGAATCATCTATCCAAGGGTTTCAAAAATTATGCACAACATATTTACAAGTAACAATATACATAAGATAATGTCATCAGATACTTACATGGAACAAAATAAAATAAACTCCATTTACACACAAAAAGAAAACAAAAACAAGGATAAAAAGGGTAAAATGAATAAATAAAAATTATTAACAATTTGCACAACTAACAACAACAGGCTTGACTCTCCAAATTTCCCCAGTGGAGTCGCCATCTGTCGCGACCGGAATCGCGGCGGGGAAATAGCAACTCGAATGATTTTAAAATATGACAATGGAAAAGTGGAGTCGCCACCAATTTTATTTGAATTTGGAAAAATTGGAAAACCTTTCTTTGAAAATGGTCTTTAGAACCAGATTGGATTCGGGAGTCGGTTATGCTTAGGGAAGGGTGGAAACTTAATCCCACTGCACCCCTAACGCACCCGTCCTAAGACGGTACCTTAGATTAATTGTGCAAATTATTAACAATCCTTGAAAATATTTACTTTACCCCTTTTTTGCAAACATTGTAACTAAAAAGCGAAACCACAAAATTGTGAAAATTTAAATTTGGCTTGACGAAATGAAATTACTGCTCCTACGTATCCCCTGGTGCAATGGGGAACTCAAAGTTACGTAGTTCTTTAGAAAATATTTGTGAATTGGTTGATTTTATTAAACAAAACTTTAAAAATTTGAATCAACAAGCCGTCGTGGCTCGAGTTATTCAAATTAAGGATTAAATAGGTGAAGCTTGCGTCGCGCTAGAGACGTCACCCATTGATTATCAAGTTTGTTACAAAACTTTTATTTAAAATTATCAATTAGCGATTTAACTAAAAAATAAAAAAAACATGATAATAATTTAAATATAATAATAATAATAATGTAAATTATCAAGCTGTCATGACTCGATATTTACAAAATATAAGGGTTAGCAAGTTGTCGCAACTCAGGTAACCCATTTTTATTCTTTTTTTTTTTAAAAAAACTTTTTAATTATTTCTTTGTTTATCATTTTTAACTTCTTTACCCTTCTCCCTTCTTACCAAAATGCATCATTATGGACAAGAAATCCACGCGATTCAACCTCACACACCCAAAAGACAATCACAATTCAATTTAAAGAGATAAAAGTTGGAGACTTTGACAACAATAACGACGCACACGCACCGGGGACGTTTGTGGAGGGATCTAGTCCGAGGTTCGACGGTCGGTGCTTGGAAGGATCTGGATCCGAGGTCCTACGATTGATCTTGCCGGGGGTCTGGATCCCGAGGCTCGACGGTCGGGGTCGACTTCGATGTTCGACGGTCGGGAATTGCCTCGACGGTCGAGAACGGTTCTGTGGTCCGACGGTCGAGAGGCGGCCTCGAGGTTCGACGGTCGGTGGAAAAATGGATTTATTTGGGTTTGGAAGGTTGAAGGTCGATGAGGGGAGTGGAGCTTACGGTTCGACGGTCGAATGGAGAATGTAGGTGGTTTTGCTTTTGGGGTCCGACGGTCGAATGTGATGGAGTTTAGTTGATGGTATGAAGGTTTGGATGGCTTGTCGGTGAGAGGAGTGGAGCTCACGGTTCGACGGTCGGGTGGAGAATGTAGATGGTCTTGCTTTTAGGGTCCGACGGTCGAATGTGATGGAATTTAGTTGATTGAGTTCGACGGTCGGAGAGGGAAGGATGTGGCTCTTTGGATTTCGACGGTCGATGTATGTGATGGTGTTTGAAATGTGGTTTGGAGATTTGAGAGGTAGGTGGTCCGGTTTGTGGGATGGTTTCGACGGTCGGGTTAGAGGTGAAGGTGGGCTTTGTGAAGTTGGTCGAGGGTCACAATGGTATGGTTCGACGGTCGAGTTGGAGGTGAAGGTGGGCTAGTAACTGGGGTGATTCGACGGTCGAGTTAGAGGTGAAGGTGGGCTTTGTGAAGTTGGTCGAGTGAGGGGATGGATTTGGTTTAAAGGATTATGGCCCGACGGTCGGTTGTGATGTGGTCTTATGGTGGCAGATCTGGGGTTCAACGGTCGGTTGAAAGGCTGATGGCTTCTGTGCAGTCCGACGGTCGAATGAGAGGATGGATTCGACGGTCGGCTGGGAGGTTGATGGCAGAAAATGCTTGGGTGATGGAAGGTGGATGCCAAGGGAGCTTGCTGCCGTGGATGATAGTTTGATGGCTGATGGTAGGTGAAGGAGAGGAAGATAGGTGGTGGCAAATGTGCTTTACGTGAACGGTAGTTTGGAGGCTATGGTGGGAAGAGGATATGGCTCACCGAGTTGACTCGGTGGTGTTGGATGGGAGGGTGGCGAAGATGGAGATGGGATGTGAGAAGGAGTGATTGGAGAAAGGTTTTGGTTTAGAGAAGATGGTTACGGTTGGGAGGTGAGAATGAGGGGTTTGAAGAGTGTTGGGAATGGAAGAAGATTATGGAGATGAAGGTGGTGAGTAAGCTCACGTGGAAGATGAAGAAGAAGAAGATAATGGAGGGGTTGGGAGGATAAGGGTGTCTTTGCCCTCTTTTTGATGGAGCTTCACGTGGAGGTTTTTATGAAGGGAGGGTGGTTGCTGGTTTTATTTGGTTGGAGAAGGATTTGGAAGGAATTGGGTTATCCAGGATTCACGTAAAAATGGTGCAGGAATGAAGGTTGAAGATGGTGATAATGAAAGTTGAGAGTGGCGAGAAGATGGTTAGGGGTTGGCGAAGTTTTGAAGGAATGGGTTGTGATGATGATGATGGAGAGGTTGGGAGGTGGATGGTGCTGCCTTCAAAGTGGTTTTTTTTTTTTTTAGAGAATGGTCGAAGAAAAAATTAGTTTTTTTTTTATTTATGGAGGGATCCTTCACGTTTTTAGAGGAAAGAGTTGCTGTTGATGAGGGTTGTGATGATTGCTCACCGTCTGGGAGGTTGGCATTTTCCTTCAAATTTTTATCTTCTCCCAACAAATCTCCCTAAAATCCTCCTTTTTGTATCAAAATTCCCTCTTTTTTTATTTTTTTCTCACGACCCTTTCTTTTTTTTTTTTTTTTTTGCGTCAATCACTCCCCCCTTTTTTTTATATTGAGTCCCCATCCCCATGAAAAACGCATATGTGCGACATGTGACTATTTTTTATTTTTCTTTTCTTTTATTTTTTTATATTATTATTTTTATTTTTTATTTTTTTGTTGGTTTTTTTATTATTTTATTTTATATTTTTATATATATATATATTTTTTTAGTCCTGTCAAAATTGGGTGTTCACAGATACCAAAACACAATTTAAAGAACGATATAATTAATGATAAAGGAAGAGGATCAAAATCAAATTAAAATTCAACCAAATATCGAATAACTTGCTAGCATGATGTAATAATTAGTTCATGAAGCAACATACTATTTTACCTGGTAAGGATTATACCCTTGCATCAAAGGCATTTGTCAACCTTGAGGTCGGTTGAATGAAGCACTTTGAGGATAACTGGTTTTTGATGGCCCTTGAATATTAGGCAAGTTGCTTGGAAAACCTCCAACAGGTGGCCCCCCACTGGTGGGCAAGGATCCTTAATGCATTTGATTCATGCCCACACAATCAAACCTTGTGCCATTAGAGGACCCATCTGATTCATTGCACCTTGCATCCCCTGAAGGCAAAAAATATAAACTGGTTCTGTTAAATGTACATTTTGAACTTACAGATACCTTATTACTAACAACCCACAAAACAATTATTCGTAAAATCTAATATTTAAGACATGCGCAGGGTACCAACTAGAAATTTAAAGTTCAGTGCCACGAAAAGAGCTTCAAAATTGTTGATACCTATATATGAGGTCTAGTTTGTATAAAATGTAATAGGTGGATAAAATCCTACTTCAAAGTGATCAATCAGGTATAACAAAGAGAGATTGATAGGTGGATAAAATCCAACTTGAATCCCAAAAAGGTTAGATAATCATCCCCAATACACTAGAAAGACAGAGGAAAATGCCTATTAAGGGTCCATCAACTTGTACCATGAAGATATAGTTACTAACCTTTGCAGGCATTGATCCTTTGAAGCTGTTAAAACCCAGTTGCCATTTTGATTCCATTTGACACACAGCACGGTATTTTTGTGGCCATGACTGCATGACATGAGTATGAATCTATAAACGTAAATAGATAAATGGAACAGTACACATCAACGCTCAAAAGATACATACCATGATCGACAATTCCAAACCACATAGCATTCGAGTCAATGAATACATGTACCTTTCACTTCTGTGATCTTGAGGAATCCGGCCGCAAACCAGGACAAAAATTTCCACTGTCTGCATCTTGGGTGCCACCATAATACTGATAAAGTAAAACCAAGCTAACATTATCATTCAAACTAAGAATAACATTATTAATGCGCTCACTTAAAAGGGTATGAACATAAAATAAGTAACAACAAACCTGGTTCCATAAACCCATTGCTGGATTTTTAGGGTAAATGGGAACAGGGGGAATATGTGGGTAAAGTTGTACCCCAGGGTATTGTGGGATCAATGCCACCCCTTGCTGATTGTATTGTGGATAGCCTGTCATTCCTTGTACTGCAATTCCTTGCTCCGAGTACTGTGGGAAAACTGTCATCCCTTGTTGAAAGGACTTGTAACCATGCAGTGATCCCTCACTTGTTGCAATATCTTTTGTTCTCCTACATGCTTCTATTGGTACTCTATTCAGACCATGCCATGCAATAGAATTCTACATCAAAAAGAACATTCCTTTAAAGATAATTTAACCAATGAAATTATCTGACAAACCTATAAACGTGCATTTAAAATCTAATTACATTAGCCGTTGTCTTATGGTTGTTCAAAACATTATGCAAACGATCATTTACAGGTGCAGCATTCTGCACAGTGGCATAAGGTGAAACTTCAAACTTTTGTTGCTTCACCTGTCAACCAAACCACACAAAATAAACAAACTTATGACTGCTTAATTAATGAAAGATCGAAAGTACACTACAACGTATAACTGTAATTTAAGTACACTTCTTTTAATAATTTAAACTTAAATTATTCTAACATTCTCCTTTACTGATTTTTGAGATGAAGACGCTTTTTTACTATGTTTTCTTCTACACGCACTCGCACTTGCCATCTCCACACTCTGCAATAAAACAATGCAAAATATATGTCGAGTAAATCCTTCATTTCAATAAACATCTCAAGTGAAAGATAAATTACGCATACATTGTCCTTTCGATGTGAAGTCTGAAGCGAACCGCTCTGCCTCATGCAATTGTCGGGCAATGACTCATTATCCTGCAACAAATACAATTTACTACGACACATAAGCCAATTTGTATATCAATATAAACTACAGTTTGTGACTTAACAAGACGTACTTCTCTGCTGTCAATATCATATTCTGAGCTTGAGGTATCCTCCTTAGTACTATAGTCAGCCTCGTTTCTAATCATCCTTGGGCACTTGGCAATATTGTGTCCAGATTTGTGGCAATATGAACACTTATACTTTCTCTTTCTCCAATTCTTTTTCTTTGATGGAGCACCTTTAGTCTTAACCATCATAGGATCACCAAGCACCTTCTCATTACCCTCTCGGTTCCTATTAGGATCATTACGTATGTCTAACTTCATAATAAGCTTCAATATTTCATCCCTCATCTCAGTAAAATCATCCAATTTTCCCGCTGCTATATGACACAACCTATTACACATGGCAGACAATGCACCAAAACGCAACCTAAAAGCCTTCTCTGAATCAGTATCATCCACCTGAATGGATGGTGTATAATCACTCTTAGCAGTCTTTGTCCACCGTTTCAAGATTAAGTTACTCAGAATGGACTCCATGTGTTCGTGCTTCATGGCGCAAAAAATATGACTACAAGGAAGACCACCTGATTCAAAACCTCGACAATTGCACACAAACTTACCCTCTACACGGTCATAAGTCACCTCAAACACAGTCATTGGGCTACAAAATTTATTCATTATGTACTTCACAATGTTTCCATCCACAATTTTGTTTAAAACAATTAACGCACCTGCCTGGTCTATCTCCACTTTAACTTCTGCAAATATCTTCCTTGTGTATATTTTTGAAGCACCAAACTCAATATTCTTAAGGAAGTTGTCATCACGGCTCACCCCATACAATGACTTATAGTACGCCTCGTGCTCATTATTTCGATAATCTTTTAAAACACGATCAAAATTGTGCAATAAGTCAACAAGGCTATTTTTATTACGAATATATTGCTTGATGAAAGAGTTTATACCTTCACAATGAGAGGTTGTTCTTATGCATCCAAAAAATTCCTCCCGAAGATATGCAGTTGCCCACATTCTCTTTCTCTTATAAGTCTTCTTGATCCACTTCTTAGCCTTCTTACTACAAACATTATGTTTCTCAATCATTTTAGTCCAAAAATCTTCAAACTCAGCTATAGATAAATTAGAATACATTGCTCTGCTAAAATCCTCCAAGAATTGGCTATTCTTTACATTCTCACATGCATTATTCTGGAGATGCCATGAACAAAGTCTATGTCTTGCATTGGGAAAAATAGCCTTGATAGCCTCTCTCATTGCATTGTCACCATCAGTCACAACTGCCTTTGGATGTTTATCAAACATAGCTTCCGAAAGAGTTTCCAACACCCATTTATAAGTCTCAACTTTCTCGTCGTCAACCAATGCACATGCAAATATTGTTGTCTTCCTATGGTGATTCGTACCAGAAAAAATTACCAAAGGCTTGTTGTACTTGTTCTTTTTGTAAGTCGCATCAAATGCTAATACATCTCCAAAGCATTCAAAATCAACACGGCTCGGACCGTCACACCAAAACAGATGTTGTAGTCTACCATCAGTTGTTGTCGTGAACTTTGCAAACAATGATGGATCACTATTTGCCTTCACTTGCAAGTAACTTACAGCAGCAACGGCATCCCCATCTTGTATCTTAGCGCGCCGCTTCCTATCGAGGTGGTTGTACACATCCTTCTTGCAAAAACCTAAATCAGAATAACCCCCTTTTTGACCAACCATTAAACCCATTATGTGACATGTTCTCACCCCGTACAAATGCAAGCTCTCCACTTGAGACTTATCTGCATCTGTCATGCAACGATAAGCTGGAATTAAGTGAACAAATGAAGACGGCGTAAGTTCATGGTTGTGACCCTCAATAAAGCTTCCCACTACCCATCTACATGTCTTGTAGTCGAACTGTACCCGAAACTGGGCACGACAGTCAGTTCTTGTCAATGGTTTATGCTCTCTTACTCTGTCGACTCTTGTGAAGTGCTTCTTGTCTCTCAGTCCCGCTCTGTTGCATACTAATTGACGCATAACGACATTGCCCTTGTAATCACGACGTACATTTTTCTTCCGAATTACAAACCCATGCAACTTAGCATATTTGCTATAAAATTCAATAGCTTCCATTTGACTGCCAAAATCTAGTTCACGGATATCATCCCCTGTCAATTCAGTAATTCTTTTATAAGTACCATCAACCTTTTTCCTCATGACACCTTCGTTTTCATCTCCCACAACATTGTCACCATCTTTGTCATTCTCCTCTCCACCATTATTCCCAACATTCATGGGGTCAATATTAGAACCTCCATCACAATACTCATCACTGGAACCTCCATCCGATTGTTCACCGTCACATTCCTCATCGCTCGAACCTCCGTCGGATTGATGACCATCACACTCTTCATCACTTAAACGTCCATCACCTGCAATGTCATCATTCCTTTCATCACTAGACAAACCAACACACTCCTCACCATCACCAACAAACACATCTGTTTCCTCATTCAAGTTAGCCATTGATTCTTCACTATTGCTAGTCATCTGCATAAATGTACACACCTTTTTTAAATTTCAGAAGCTTTTGCAATTTTTAACAAAAAACCAAACAATATTTTACAAACCACGACATGTACTAACATAAACTACCATAAACCATACACATATAAACTAACTACCATAACTGAAACAATAACACTAAATTCAAATAAAGACTCACTACACATCACAACATATACATTCCTCAGCTGCCAATAAATTTTACAGTCTAAACAACTATAACTTTAACACTGTCTTTATTTCTTCCCCCCTGTTAGACAGCAGTGCACTACACACACGTAGCCTACTAAATGGCTATTAAATTAGTGTTATGATACCAACCTGCACTTTAACATACCATTTCACATGTTTCACTACTTTATAGCTCAAGAAACTTATGGGGGGACATTAATGCAGAAGAAAAAAAAATTATGCACATGCTATTTGCTTTTCAACCATGGAAATGCTCTCTGGCAGGTCATATCACCCATGTACTCAAAAGACTAGAGAAGCCACAAAACACCAAAAAGTAGAAAGAAAAAAAAAAATTAAAACATGATCTCTAGCCTAAAAGAGAAGGTAATAACCAAGGATCATTGATACAAACAGAAAAAAGAATATTAATATAAATATATATATATATATATATATATATATATATATATATATATATATATATATTGGGAAAACAGAAAAAGAAAAAGGGGTAGCACAAGTTTTGCTTTTTTTCCAATGCAGAAGCAAAAGCATAATGCGGATTTGACATACCATGACATACATCAATAAACAAAGAAATTCAAACTTTATTCCCATCCCTCAAACATCTGCAAATATTTCATGTTTAGAGGTACAAAGTTGTTGATTTGAATTAAACAACTCACTAACAAGATGTAAAATGAAAATTACAAGAAATAAATTGAAGGCATGAACAAAAAGACGTATCAAACAAAAGGCATCAATTAATGGCAAGCAAAATAAAATAATAAAAGAAAAGGAAATGATACAACAGAAGTGAGTAGTAGTTTCATGCACAAACTAGAGTGAGCGAGAGGAACTTGAAGGAAAGTAGTAGGAGAAGTGCAAAGGCACAGACAGACAGTTCGATGGACCTTGCTTTAATTAAACCTATGCTAAAATTATGTTTTTGGCTTTAATGAACTTCCAAGTCTGATCTCTGCCATATCCCAAATGTTCAATAAAATCAAACCTATGCAGCTAAGTTCAAGCAAATGTGGAAAAAGATTGTGATACTAAAAATTAATAGCTTTTCTTTGAGGAGAATTTATTCTTATCTGATGACCCAAGATCTTGATCTTCCTAAAGATATGAAATTTTACCTGCAACATGCTATCAACATAAATATGTGCACATCAAAAACATATTTCACCTATTACCCCTTCAGAGGGAGAGAGAATTTTCTCATAAATTTCAGATTTAATCGCTGGATCCTAATGTTTAAAAGAGCACACAATTAATTTCTATCGCACTCATCCCACGTAATTTTTGTCTCATATGTGAATTGTTAGTACTTGTGACCATTCATCCTAACTCATTTGTAAATAAAAGATGCTTTAGACGCTCTAATGTTTCATAATTCATATTGTCACTGTTGCTTCTACTATTGCTTATCATCCATCTAATAGTATGAACTTCAGACTTCCGAATCTTCCAACACATTCTTAGGTGCACCAGAACAAGAGATCTTTGATATTCTGTATTACTTAATTTCTTAATATGTCACACATCAGGCATATCATTAAAAATGTAGTTACAATAAGAGACAATGATGCCCCAGAAAGCTATGTGTCACACATTAAATAGTACAGAGAATTTCTCCTTCCAAAAATCCCTCCAAATTGTCACACATTAAATTCATGGAAGGAAAAACCACATTTTAGGCATGACAAGTCACATATGATCGCAAAATAAAAAACATTTATCAACCACAATTATATCACCAAATTCCCAATTGTCTTTCTGCAAAAATGCCCACGAGATGCAGTTTTGAATGAATTTTTCCAAGTAAAATTGTTCGAAAATCTCATAAACCTAACAAAACTAACATAGAAAAACCATAACCATCGGCACACAAGAAAAGGATCATCATTATCCACAATATCCAAGCAAGCACAAATATTTTTCACTTTATTCCATTTTGAGAGAAAAAGAGGGGCTTGTCGACCAGATTAAGGTTATAGCGTAGAAAGTACCTTTGCTTCAAAATCCAACTGCTCCATGGCGAGAAGGAGTTCTTGGCTATGGGGCTGAGGCCACTGAGAACTACGATCGAGCAACCTTCGAGACAGAGTTAAGAGAGCAACACTTACCGACCTCCAACATCAACAGTTGGAAGCGTATTGGCCGGCCGTCAAAGGAAAGCTTTCGGCGTGTGAGTTGGAATCGTATCAGCCGTGACAGGGAGCCTTCGCCCGGCCGGGTGAGAGGAAGGGACAGATTCACACCGCTATGGGTGATTGGGGCTTTAGGGTTCTTACGATTTGGGGGTTCTATTAATTTGGGGATATAGGGTTTTTGGCCTTCTTTTAATTTGGGGATTTGGCCTATTCCGTTTCTGATATTCAAGTTCACAATTTCATGCTTTAACTTTTGTAGTTTTGCAAAATAATCTATACAGAGAGGTGCAATAAATATAATATTACAAATAGATCCCTGTGACAAGGATGCATCGATTTGACTCAATTTGACTAATATTTTACGTGTCCAAATATTAGTGGTTCATGTTGGAATTCCACCGGTGGCCTACGATTTTTGAGTGCACCAGAGAAAGCACCATATAATAATTTTTTTCCTACCCAAAAGATCAAGACGAGCTGAGATGAGTTGAGGTCATCTACTCTAAAGTCTAAACAGTAAACAAAAAACAAACCCACTGGTCCCGTATGAGCGTGAGCCAGAAGTTTTCATTTTATTTTTAATTACATTTTAATAGAAAATTGGGCTTTTCGGCTGAAACCACCAAAAAGGGTAAAAAAATAGGGGAATTGGCAAATGGCAAAGTAAAACATAGTTTGTGGCAAGTGTGGGATGAACAACATTTTTACTCTGTGAATTACCCGTTTAGATGGATTCAGGATTCTAATTCCAGCGAATATAATTTAATATCACAATATGAATATAGGAACTTAAAAAAATTAAGAAAAATATTATTTATGCATCATTCTCTTCATATTATTTCTTATATTTTTTATTTTAAAAAATATAAAATAAAATAATCAAAATATTTATTTATATTATTTTATTTAAAAAATAATGTAAAAATGAGATTTGCAAATACGATTATTGAAAATATATAAACAATGCACTAGAATGAATATTTGAATGATAACATCAATCATCACATAGGTTTTCCTTGCTGTGTGGCGAGCTCGGCTTCTGGATTGACTTTAATGGAATAAATATTTGTGTAGAATTTGTTTATATAATTTGTATAAATTAAATTATTAATATATGATATATTATTATTATTTTAATTATGTGATATAATTATTTAAGTGTTGCAAGATGTAGGACATGAGTATCTTCCCCCTTTTTGGCTGCTTGGATTGGAATCATCAGTCATTCGGTGGCTCCTCCTCCTCAGATATCATAGATTACTACACAACAAACAAAGGCCATTGATATGGTACACACTATTGAGTTTGGGTGTATCATGCATTTTTGACCTTTACCTCTAAAAGTAAATTTTTTTTTGAGTAGATTATTTTTTTTTTTCAGACCATACTATTCACATAAGAGACGACGTTTATTGTTCATGTCGAAAAAATGCACTGCACTTACTGGAAAATGCACTGTTTAACTCAGAAAATACACTATTTAAACTGGAAAATACATTGTTCTGTTAGAAAAATATACTATTCTGTCAGAAAATGTACTGTTCTGTTAGAAAGTGTACTGTTATATCAGAAATGTACTGTTCTGTCAAAAAATGTATTGTTATGTCAAAAATGTATTATTCTATCAAAAATATATTATTTTATAAAAAATATACTACTAAACAGGTTTTTTTGTAATTGATCCAAGTTATTGATTATTTTTATAATTAAATCAATAACTTGAATAACATAATGTACGAGAAAGGTGTATATTAGAAATAGACCAGAACAAAACCTTCATTCTTGTCTTCTGATAGGGCTGGCTGGCTGGCTGGCTGGGTATCCAATATCACACCACCAACACCTTCTTTTGTTTTTTTGGTTAGCCTGGGCCGGTACATTATAAAACAGTGCAAACAATAAAAAGAATAAAATAATAAAAATCCAAGCTTGGGTATCTTCGAGAATCTTTACATGGTATGGTGAGTTATACGTACTCGTATTCATTTTCTCCTCTTCTTTACCTTACCAGTGTTTTCCCCACAGAAAAAAGATTCGTTTTCGTTCAAAGTGTGTAAGTGTAAGTTATATTATTTCATTTCACAAGAGCTGGAATCTTGCATATCATTTCCAGTAAACTGTGTTTGAGTGACAGAGTTGTTGGGAGAGAATCTCTCTTTCTCTGAGCATGGGTACCATTTTTCTGGTCCAACTATTTTCTTTTTGTTTCCCCCTTTTTTGATTTTGCTTCGTGGATTTAGATTTTGCATCCAATATTTAAAACGGGAATTTATTCTATTTCCATGAGCACTAAAAATTTGGGTTCATTCTGCAATCACAGCTTATGCTATGCACTTTGACTCGCATCAGAATGACCCAATCATCAAATTGTCTCTCTGTTTCTTATTCCTCCCAAATTATTTGTTACTGGCATTATTGACAACTTTGGACAGAGGACAAGGTTTGAAGACTGAAGACAGATATTGGCTGCGCTAAAACCTTGCCTTTTTGACGATAAAAGATTTTTTAGATCTGTTTGGGAGCTGAAATTTGTGCATCTAGATTGTAGCAACAGCAAGTGTGGTTTTGGGAGAAAGAAGTGGAAGCACCATCATGGGAGATGGTGCTGTGTCATCATCTGGTACCATGCTGGATGATGGAACCTCAATGGACTTTGACTACATGGATGAACTTTTCTTAGATGGATGGTGGTTGGAAACCTCTGCTGATGGATCTGATTTTTTGATGCAAAGTCCTTCTTTTTCCAATCCCCTCTTTGACCCTTCATTCTCATGGCCTGCCTTGGAGACTAACCACCCACCCCACAATGGGGAGGATCAACATGAATCCCAGGAAGCTTCTTTTAGCACCCAACACGTTAGCCAGGACATAGTTAATGTTGCTGGTAGTTGTAATCAGCAGTATCAGCCTGAAATTCATTCAGTTGAAGGTACTTCTGAAGTGGTCAGAAGGTGGTGGATTGCTCCCACGCCTAATCCAGGACCTGGATCTTCTTCTGTAATGGACAAGCTAATTAGGGCCCTCAAGTTTATCCAAGAGTTAAACAGAAACAAAGATATGCTTATACAAATATGGGTGCCAGTTAATAGAGGGGGTAGGCAGATTCTCAGAACTAATGATCTTCCCTTCTCCCTTGAAACCAGGTCTGTAAACCTTGCAAAGTACCGAGAAATCTCTGTGAGATATCAGTTTTCGGCCGAGGAGGACTTGAAGGGGTTGGTGCGAGGATTGCCTGGTCGAGTTTTTAGGGAGAAGGTTCCTGAGTGGACTCCTGATGTTAGATTCTTTAGGAGTGATGAGTACCTGCGAGTTGACCATGCTCAAGAGTATGATGTGCGTGGAACATTAGGACTTCCAATCTTTGAGCAAGGTAGCAGGAATTGCTTAGGTGTTATTGAGGTTGTGATGACTACCCAGCAGATCAACTATCGCCCTGAACTTGAGAGTGTTTGCAAAGCACTTGAGGTTTTTCTCCTTGCTTATTTGCATAAACTTCTGTTGTGTTATCATTTTCAGAATACAGAAGTCTGTATGTAAATATCCCAAGAAAAGTTGAATTGAACCTAAGAATTTCAGGTTTTAGAACAGTGAAATTTAGGTTGCTTTTTCTTTCTTTTTCAACTTGCTATTTGCTGTTTCTGAAGTGATAAACTGCACTTGTTCCTTATCGCTCAAAAAAATTTCTCTGTATCCCTTTTGTCCCTTAACACCCCCAAGCCCCCACAAAACTTCCTCTGGTCTTGTTAGCAACCCCATCTTTTTATGGTAAATCTTATGTTTTCTCTCTTGTGATTGAATTGCTCTTTTTTACATATTTCAGTATAAATGCATATGGCTTGGAATCTCTCTTTCCAAACGAATGGTTAACAGCCCAAATATGAAAAGCTCATTAATATTAGTGTAATGATTGGAGGAAAGTTGTTAACTTGCAGGCTGTTGATCTTAGAAGCTCAAAACTTTCGAGTATTCAGAATGTGAAGGTAAATGGAAAATCATCTTAGAGGAAGATTTTAGCGGAATTAAGTTCTCAATTTCCTTGTGATAACTGGTTTTATTTTAGCAGGCATTCAACAAGTCCTATGAAGCTGCACTACCCGAGATTCAAGAGGTGTTGAGATCTGCATGTGAAATGCATAAATTACCTTTAGCTCAAACTTGGATCCCGTGCATCCAACAAGGCAAAGAGGGGTGCCGGCACTCTGAAGATAATTATTCACACTGTATATCTCCTGTGGAGCATGCTTGCTATGTTAATGATCCCTCTATCCGGTCTTTTCATGATGCTTGCTCTGAGCATCACTTGTTAAAAGGTCAAGGTGTTGCTGGGGGAGCTTTTATGACAAATCAACCATGCCTCTCAACTGACATAACTTCTTTAAGCAAGACAGACTATCCACTGTCTCATCATGCGAGGATGTTTGGATTGTTGCGGGCTGCAGTTGCTATACGTCTCCGAAGCATTTATAGTAGTACAGATGACTATGTTCTAGAGTTCTTCTTGCCTGTAAATTGCAAGGACAGTGAAGAACAGAAAAAGATGCTTACTTTATTGTCCATGATTATACAAAGGGTTTGCCATAGCTTGCGGGTTATAACAGATAAGGAATTGAAGGAGGAAACTAACTTATCAGTTGATGAAGTGACAGCTCTTGCAGATAGTAGATTTGCTAGGACTGCAATTTGGTCGGAACTCCAAGAGAGTGGAATGGCTACCTCACTGGGTACTGAAGAAAAATCAAGTGAAACAATGGGTAGAAAATTCTCTGACCTAAGGCAGCAACAAGAAAATCCTATTTTAAAAGGAAACCTTGATTGTGTTGGTGAGGGTAACTTATCAAGTGTCGGAATAAGTAAAACGGGAGAGAAAAGATGGACCAAAGCAGATAAAACTATCACTCTGCAAGTTCTTCAGCAATATTTTGCTGGAAGCCTAAAAGATGCTGCAAAAAATATTGGTGGTAAGCCTTGTACACATGCATGTTTCCATGTTATGTTTTTTTTCTGGCTATGCAAATTGCAAACACTAACTTGGGATATTAGTACCTCTTACCCAATACTAGGTTTCTAATACTGTAGTTCTCTGACATCTTATTATTATTTTTATATAAGTAATTTTAATTAGCTCTGCCTATATGGCTAAAAGCTCTGATTACATTCCCAACTATTGGTCATAAGTGCACAGGGGCATCTGCAAGTGTCTTACCTGGTAGTTTTTTTTGTGCATATCTATTAGAAGTCTTTCGTTGAACCATTTTTTGAATTAAATTTTCCAGTTTGTACTACAACTTTGAAAAGGATCTGCCGACAACATGGAATAAAGCGTTGGCCTTCCCGAAAGATAAAAAAGGTCGGTCACTCCTTACAGAAACTTCAACTTGTCATCGACTCAGTTCAAGGTGCCTCTGGTGCATTTCAAATAGATTCCTTCTATTCAAAGTTCCCGGACCTAGCTTCTCCAAATTTATCAGGAACCAGCCTGTTCTCAAATTTGAAGCAAAGTGATAATCCAAACTCATTAAGCACACAGCATGATCCTGGCTTATTGAGCCCAGAAGGTGCATCAAAAGCAGCCTCTTCGTCGTGCAGTCAGGGTTCCATTTCAAGCCATCCCTGTTCCAGCATGTCAGAGCAACAGCATCACACAAGTAATGTTGCTGGTAACAAAGATCCTATGGTTGGAGAAGATTCTGCTAATGGAATGTTGAAGAGGATCAGAAGTGAAGCAGAGTTAAAAAGCCTGAGTCAAGATAGGGCAATGCTCTTGCCAAGATCCCAAAGCCAGGAAACACTTGGTGAACACCCTAAAACTGAGTATCACAGGTCCTTATCAAATACCAATGGCAAGGCACCTCAAAAGGAGGATGCTCATAGAGTAAAAGTCACATGTGGAGATGAGAAAACCCGGTTTCGGATGCCAAAGACTTGGGGTTATGAAGATCTTTTGCAGGAAATTGGTAGGAGATTTAACGTAAGTGACATGAGCAAATTTGATATCAAATATTTGGATGATGAGTGTGAGTGGGTATTACTAACCTGTGATGCTGATTTAGAGGAGTGCATTGATGTCTGTCAATCTTCTGAGAGCAGTACGATCAAACTTTGTCTGCAAGTTTCTAATCATCGTATGGGAAGTTCTTTAGAATTTAGATAGCAGTGGCTTTTTATTATTATTGTAAATTATAAGATCGTTTGTCATGTATGTGAATCAGTCTTAGAAGTTATGTTTAGTTATGTTTGGAGATAAAGAAAAGAGAGGGTAAAAAAAATTTTTTCAGTAAAAATTCTCTTATTTGAGAATTTTTTAAAACAAAAAGGACTAAAATGAGAGATTATTATATAAACTTTCAATTATTTTTATAAATATTGTATAATTGGGATTTAAAAATAAAAAAATTTACCCTCCCTCCCCTTTCTCTTCAAATCCTCCGTCCAAACATCCCCTTAAGGGACGATTTTTTTCTGTGAAGAAATTTATTATTTTGGTAGACTATGGGATAAGATGTAGAGAGTTCCTCAATACTTGAAGCAATAAGCAGGTTTAACTTCAGTCTGTTTAGTATATATTACTTGTAAGATTTAAGTCTCAATCTCTTTCTCTAGAGTAAGAGTTTGACTAATGGATTCTTTTAACTTATATCTGATCGTTTTTCTCTTGTTTCAGAATTTATACAAAGAAATTTATAAATGTAATGATCCTTATTTAAAGAGTTATGTTAGTTCCACATAAAAAGCAATTTACATGTACCAAAAAAAAAAGTAATTTACACTACTCACAATATCAATCATCATTATTTCTTTCCTCTCCTTACTTTTTTATTTTCTTCAAAATTAATGATGTATATTATCCAAAGTGAGATTATGTGTACAAAATTTATATGTGATTTATATTTTCCTTATTTAAATGAAGGTTTGTTAAGGACTATGTACATCAGTTTTTGGATTTCTTTTGAGAGAAGTAATCCACAGGCAAATAATATTGACATTTTCACACAAAGATCATCATTTATTTTACAGTTTTACTATATTTTTTTAAAATATTTTCTTAATAATTATCTTACTACAATAATAATAACTAAGTCTTTTCTCATTAGATGGAGTCGGCTACATGAATTAAACGGCGCTACTGTGCCCTATCATAAACCAAGTCTTCAGAGATGCCATTCAAATTTAAATTTTTTTTAATCGTTTCACTTATAATTTTTTTTGGTCTTTCTCTACTTC
This sequence comes from Ormosia semicastrata, assembly GCA_029884595.1. Taxonomy (NCBI): domain Eukaryota; kingdom Viridiplantae; phylum Streptophyta; class Magnoliopsida; order Fabales; family Fabaceae; genus Ormosia; species Ormosia semicastrata. Next base: position 4,237,897 of record JAQQTO010000046.1, on the reverse strand, counting down.
TAACTATTGAGTTATTATCTACCTGATTTACTTTTCTTACAGGGACTTCTAAGGGTCTTCTTCTTAAATGTCCAAACCACCTAAGGTGAGATTCTCTCATCTTTTCCACAATAGGTGCTACCCCTACTTTCTCTCTAATGCATTCATTTCTAATCCTATCTAGTCTTGTATGGCCACACATCCAACGCAACATCCTCATTTCTGCGACACTAATCTTATGCTCTTGTTGGCTTTTTATCACCCAATATTCAATACCATACAACATCGCGGGCCTTATAGTTATGCGGTAAAATTTACCCTTAAGCTTGAGAGGTACTTTTCTATCACAAATAACTCCTGAAACACTCCTCCATTTCATCTATCCAGCTTGAATCCTATGGTTTACATCTCTCCATCATTTTGTATGATAGATCTAAGTTACCTAAATTGTGTGACTTGTGGTATAGTATGATCTCTAATTTTCACTGCTAAACTAGCATTAACACGCCTCTTACTGAACTTACATTCCATATACTTCGTCTTACTCCTGCTTAGACGAAAGCAATGTTCTTCCAAAGCTCGTCTCCATAGCTCTAGCTTCCCATTTATTTCCTCTCTCGACTCTCCGACTAAGACAATATCATCTACGAAAAGCATGCATTGTGGCACCGGCTCTTGGATATGCGCAATAAGCACATCTAAGACCAAGGTAAAAAAATATGGATTCAAAGTTGACCCTTGGTGCAGTCCTATAATTATAGGGAAATTTTCAGTGACCTCACATTGTGTTTTCACACTAGTTTTAGCTTCATCATACATATCTTGGATTGCTCGAATATAGGCGATACGAACTCCTTTATTCTTCAAAGCCTTCCACAAGACCTCTCTCGATACCTTATCGTAGGCTTTTTCTAGATCAATGAAAACTATGTGTAGGTCTTTTTGCTTCCTCCGATACCTCTCCATTAATCTTCATAGAAGTTAGATTGCTTGCATGGTTGACCTCCCAGGCATAAAACCAAATTAATTCTTTGAAATATGGGTCTATTGTCTTAATCTCCGTTTAATTACTATTTTTCATAACTTCATGATATAATTCATGAGTTTAATCCCTCTGTAATTTGCACAGTTTTGTACATCTCCCTTGTTCTTATAAATAGGGATTAAAGTGTTTCTCCTCCATTCATTTGACATTTTCTTAGACCTCATTATCTCGTTAAACAGTTTTGTAATCCAATTTATACCTTTCTCTCCTAGGTACTTTAATACCTCAATAGATATGTTATCCGGCCCGATCGCTTTTTCATTATCCACCCTCTTTAATGCTTCTTTTACCTTAAACTCCCGAATTCTACGATAAAAGTTTTTATTTTAGTCGTCCTCTCTAGTATTTAGAATGTCCGAGTCTCCTAATGTCCCATGTTCCTCGTTAAATAACTTGTGAAAATAACTCTTTCATCGATCCTTGATGTCTTGTTCCATAATCAAGACTTTACCCTCTTCATCCTTAATGCATTTCACTTGATCCAAGTCTCTTGTCTTCATTTTCTCTACTTTTAGCAAGCCTGTAGATATTTCTTTCTCCGTCTTTGGTGCTCAACGATTGATATAACCCGTTGAACGCTTTAACTTTCACCTCGCTCACCGCCTTCTTAGTATCTTTTTTAGCTGCCTTATATTTTTCTTAATTTTCATCATTTTTACACACGTGTCAAGCTTTATAATATTCTCTTTTAACCTTAACCTTATCTTGTATACTTACGTCCCACCACCAAGATTTTTTATCCTTAGGTTCAAAGCCTATTGATTCACCGAATGTCTCTTTTGCTATCTTCCTAATCCCTTTAACTATCTCGTCCCATATCATTAGCACTCTCTTGTATCTCTCAAATCTCTTCCTCCATAATCCTCCTCTGAAAGAAAGTTTGTTTTCCTCCCTTTAACCATCTCGCCTCACATATTATTAAGCACTCCTTGTATTAATAATTCTCCTACTATCTAATAAAAAATATTAAATAAAAAATTAAATGCAACTAATATATTAAAAATATAAAAAATATTTAATATTTTTTTTATTTAATAATTAAAAAATTATTAAGAAGATGAGTTAAGATGATTAATTATTTTTCTTTAATTTAATCGAAACTGCATGGGATTCGTTAGTTGTTGTTCCAACGCAGCAATCATGTAGCTGTCGTTTCCATTATTTGTGTCCATCGCATTTCTACTGGATGATCTAGATCCATGATGCACTTACAACTTCGGGATTTTACCTAACAAATTAATTACTTGCTTTAGGATTGGATGTCAGTATAATATCAAACTTAGGCGGTACATGAGCGATGCAAAGTATCGCAAAAGCCTCACACATAATAACCCTTTGTTTGGATTAGAAGAGAAAATGAGAGGAAAGAAAATGAGAAGAAAGAAAATGGAAGGAGAGAAATAGATAGAAAAGTCAGGAAAAAATTGATTGTTTGGATGAAGAGAAAATGAGAAGAAAGAAAATGTGGAAAACATTAAAATATTCTATTTTTCATAAATTTTTTAAAAAAAATATTAAAATATTTTGATGTAATTTTTCTGTTTTTTAATTTTTGTGCCAAATAAGAGTTTTTTCATTTTCTCTCCATTGTTGAGGAGAAAAGTTTTTGTGAATCCAATAGGTATAATTTTTTTTCTTAATTGTTTTTTTGTCTATCCAAACGGAAAGAAAGTACAATCTCTTTTCATTTTCTCTCCCCCAACTTCTTTCCTTCTATTTTCTCTTAATCCAAACAATGCGTTAAAGTGCAGTTGAGATTTTTTTCATCTATTATGAAGGACTAAATTGATATTTAAAATTTTTAGAGGGCTAACTTATGTCTTGGAGGACTCATTTTAATTATTTAATCTTTTTTAAGTTACAACTTTATGCACATCAAGGAGTATATGTAAATGTAAATCATACAAAAAATAATAATCTATTTGGATATAAGATTTAATTTTGATCTATTTTTAGTGTAAAACTTTTTTACACTTTTTTCAATCATGTATTATTAAATTATTAAAAGACTTTAGCTATAATAATAATTCTTCAGTAAAATAACTTTTAAGGATTTAATTTATATATATTGTCAAGTATAAAAAAAATTTATACTATCAACTAATCATATATTGTCATGACATTAAAAATGTTTGACTCTTACAATAATTACTTCAAAAGTCACACATGTGATAATATTTAATTGGTTGGTGATGAAAAAAAATTTACACTATCGAAACTCTAATAATAATTACTGATAAGTTGAACTCTTTTAATGATATAACATATTAGCTGATGAAAAAATAATGTAACATTAAATAATAGTGCAAGGTGACAATGAATTAAAATTAAACTCAATATTTAAATGTATTCAATATGTCTAATTAACATAAATGTCGTAGTGCATAATTAAAGGTGCAAATAGCATACAACAAATATTATTAATTTTTTATTTTATGAATGCATACATCACTTGAAAACTCGAGGCTGCTGACTACCCTACTAGTTTTGTCAAGATCTTGAAGTGTTTTCTTAATATATTATATTAACGATTAAGTCGCCTCATATTTTCTTACGTCATGGATTCCAGTGTGCCTATTTGACCTTTTTATAGGATGAAAATGGCTTGGCGTTCTGCCTCATTTCTTTATGTATGCCTGTCAAGCGATCATCACACTGGCAAAGAAACAATTTTGTTGGACATAGTTCTAACTTCTCGGGACCTAAAGATACACAGAAATTAAAAAATAAGGGACTTTTTATAATTTAACATCCACGCAAAAGAAGTGATCGTGCTGGTTACTCATTAGGGTGTTTTGTACAGGTGGGTATCTGTTCCGGTTACTGACCGAACCTAGATCACTTAGAGGACGACCCTATTCTTGTTTCCGAACGGGTGTGTCAAGATATCTAAGAAACCAGGCTAGTCGGTCAAGCCTGAGGATCGTATGACAAGTTTACAGTAAATAGTATGTATCAGGCTAAAAGAATGGAACATGCAACACTCGCCGGTTAACCCAGGCCGCTTATATAGATATTCCGAATCCCGATCACCGATCAATCCGAACTCCACTGTTTAAGATATTCAAAGTCCGAACGTTGGGATTCGATTACAATCTATTCCCTAAATGCCGGGTTTATAGTCGTTGGTTACTCACTTAAGTCGGTAGTTTCTCAAGTTACCACTATTTGCCCGTTATTCATAGGTCCGATATATGCCTAAGTATGGAAGTCGGGCCGGATTACGCCAAGTCTGCTATTATGTTGGGCATTACCATATCGGGCCTACTTTATCGGACCCAGAATGGTCCACACCCCTAGCTCGACCATATAGAAGATATGAGCCGAGCTACAAGAGACCGATTTAAAAGAATACAGAATGGTCCATAGCCCCCTAGATCGGTCATATAGAAATATATGTACCGAGCTATCAAAGACCGGTTTAAACGAAGAATGGTATACAGCCCAATAGGTAGGTCGTATAGAAAGGACGATACCGAGATATAAGAGACCCGATCAAAAATATGATTTTGATCGATTATTAGGAACCAAAAAGACCAACTTAGCTTCTTGCAATCCTACTTTGCTCAGGTACATTAGGACTCGTTGTTCAAGATGCCTCGTGTAACCCATAGTTGTTCTTGGGGTGAAAAGACGTGGGCCACGTGTCATTCATCTATTACTTAAGTGTCAGTTTCATTATTGCACCATTAAAGCAATCGTACCCGATAATCGCCGTGTAACCGTGATCTTCGTTGAAACGGCCTTCCAACCATTGATTTTGGCTAGTATCGATCCTGGGCGCAAGATTCATCTGACGGGTGGAAATACAACTTTTCATTTTCCTTGACTTTATTACCCTTGATTTGTGGCGGCCTAAACATTATTTAAAAAAGCCCTTCTTCCATTTTCTTCTCATTACTCTTTCAAGTCCAACCGTTAGCTTCTTCCCAAAAAAAAAAACTCCACGTTTCATCTTCCTCTGTATTGCTTCGTTTTCCAGAAAATTTTCATTGTTGTGCCTTCCTACATTCGCTCATCAAGCGTATTTAATCAAGTTCCTGGGCCCTTCACTTTTTCCTCAAAAAGTTCCACTGCCACGAAGCTTTCGCATTTCGTCTTCCAGAAACAGGTACTTCTCTCACCTTTCCCTTTCCATCTCTGTAAATTGCCTCAATTTAGGATTTAGGACCATAAGTAGTAACATGTCCGTTAGAAGCGATAGTAGTGGTAGCGAATCTGTAGAGATTCTGGGTGAATCTCCGGTGGCCGTTTCTAGTCAGCATACAACGGGCCCAACCACTGTCAAAGGAAAAGACACAGTCGACGAAGGAACGCCCGATCTTGAAGGTCGGACGTCACCTCCAAGATCGGAGGAGGAATACAACTGGGTTAAATCCGCTGTTAAAAATTACTGCTCGGATTTTAATTCGGCCGAAAGCATACACATCCTCCGAAGATGTATAGTGATGGCATCCAATGGAGACGAGACCAAATTGTGTCAACATTGCCGACCAAGAGAGGATTTTTATGTCTCCAGGAAAGAATGACGACTTAGGATGGATTTATGTATATGAAACCTTTTTTACCCGCCTCGGACTCCGTCTACCCTTCTCGGATTTTCAATGTAAAATCCTGACTAAGTTAAATGTCGCACCTACCCAACTCCATCCAAATAGCTGGGCATTTGTTAAAGCTTTCGAAGTACTACTTCAGTTTATAGGTCGGGAACCAAGTATTGGCGTGTTCTTTTCCCTTTTTCAATGCAAAGGGGTCAGTAAAGGGGGTTGGGTATCAATTAACAGTCATCCCCGTAGAAGATTATTTTTTGCTTTAGACTCGTCATACAAGAATTTTAAAAATAAATTTTTTCGGGTGAGTTCTGCTCCGACCGATCTTTCATTCTTCTTGGATGAATATGGGATAGAAAAATTCCCCTTATACTGGCGTGCCGACCCGACTTCCATACTGGGTATAGAGTATAGAATTTTACCACCCGAAGACCGAATATTGGTCGACTTGTTGGAAGAAGCTTCAGTGCTGGATACTGCTTCCTTGGTAAAGTTTGGAAACAATCCAACGGAATTACCAAAAATAATGCGTAAGTCTTATTTATTTTTACTATTTTGCCGATATTGGATCTCTACTAATGTATTTTAACTACTTTTAATTTCTTTTCAGAAAAAATGGCTCCTAAGATAACTGTTCACGAAATGCAACGAAGACTAAAGAAATTGAAGAACGAAGGAGCCTCGGCGGTAGGAAATGTTGACGACATCATTCCCCGACCTGAACCAACACCCATTAATCATCAACCGGAATCTTCGGATACCAACTCGGATCCGATGATTCAAAAACGACGTCGGTCAGAAGTCCCGGATCAAAGTATGAAACAACCCGCCTTGACATCAGTAGTCGAAGGCTCTTCACAGAACTCGGGTCTAAAAACGGCCTTCGAGGGGTTAAGCAGTTTTGCGGCTGGAAAAGACAAGTCTTCCCTATGGTCGACCACTTTTCCCTTCGAGTCTTTGATAGATGATCATATTTCTCTTTTGGTCGACAAGGAGCGCAAGGAAAAGGTCGGTGATATTGGGTTAATACGATGGGCCGAAGTACAACTCCTTCGGTCCGTCAGTGTACTTAGGTCGGCCGAGGCTGAAGTAGCAGAAACAAAAAAGAAAGTGTTATCCAACAGTCTTCTTTTCCGTTCGAAAATGGAAAAAGCGACAAAGGCTCATCATGCTGAAGTCTCGGAGCTGAAAAATGAAATAGAAGTTTTTAAAGTGAAAGCTCACCGAATCGATTCTCTTGAATCTTCGGTAAAGCTTCTGGAGGAAGAAAAGAAGAACTTTGAAGAAAGCTTGTCGGCCGCCTTAAAGGACAAGGAGGAGTCTGACTGAGCTCTTAAAGAAGCCTTGGGAGAGAAAAGTAAGCTGTTTGCTGAGTTGGAGGGATTGAAAGACGAGATTACAAACCAAAGAGTCGTTGGCTTTGATACTTGCCTCCAACAAGCCAAACTTTTGAATCCCGACGGAGTTTTCGACAATCGCTTGGGGGAGATGGGTCCATTCCACAAGGTAGTCGGTGGTCGTATCGTTGAAGATGATGATGAAGAAGAAGAAAAAGAATCTTAAGTATTTGAAGTTTCAATGTATAACTCTGTCGTCTTAAAAACAATGAATTAGTCTTTGATACCGTATGTGCTTCTTATGTCTTTTTTTTTTTTTCAAAAAATATCTTAATGCTTGCCGACGTTGCCTATAATAATTAATGGCGGAACGACTATTCACAAAATCTGATAACACCAAAATTTATGCCCCTTGAAACATCATTTAAGTGTTTTAAAGAGAATTGATTGAAAATTACAAAAAAGGTCTTGTTTATCGAAATAAACTTTAATTATTTTTGAAAGTTTGTCTGCATTGGCGACTTTCCCGACTTGACTTCGAAGGTCATTTTCGTGGGTGATTATTACAGGCATCGGTGACATTGACCGGATTTGGCTCGAAGGCCATTTTCTTCGGTGACTATGACCGGCATCAGTGACTTTGACCGGATTTGGCTCGACGGCCATTTTCTTCGGTGACTATGACCGGCATCGGTGACTTTGACCGGATTTGGCTCGAAGGCCATTTTCTTCGATGACTATGACCGACATCGGTGACTTTGACCGGATTTGGCTCGACGGCCATTTTTATGCAAACTAAGTTTCAAGATGATGATTTTATTTGAGTAAACGAATGAGTCAACGGTAGGCCTCGTTAAAACCTTTCAGGAAAAAACCCATCGGGAAAAAATCCTGACAAGGAAAAAGAGTACACTACCTTTAACTTTCAATACAAAGTTTATAAAAGAAAATATAAAACAAGAAGAACTTAGCTATAATATCTCAAAGTGATGCCGAATTCCAAGTTCTAGGAAGCGGACATCCAATGATATCGCCGATCTTATACGCTCCTCCGCCAATATCTTTAAGTATTCGAAAGGTCCTTCCCATTAGCCGATAGCTTCCCTTCGCCAGGCACCCTTCTGGAGTCTTCAATTTTGCGCAGCACCAGGTCCCTTCAACGAATTTTCTTGTTTTCACCTTCCGATTATATTTTCTTTCTGCCCGAACTTTCGCAGCTTCTTCCTGAATATGTGCTATTTCCCTTTCTTCATCTAACAAATCCAAATCGACTTTTCTGACTGCAACATTTACCTCCTCATTAAATGATGATCTTCTAAAACTCGGTCCTCCGATTTCAATTGGGATCATAGCATCCGCCCCGAAAGTAAGTCGGAATGGGGTTTCGAGTGTTGACGACTGTGGTGTAGTGTGATAAGCCCACAAAATGTTCGGAAGTTCTTTTGGCCAAAAGCCTTTAGCATGGTTGAGCCTCTTTCGCAGTCCGAGTAATATAACCTTGTTGGCTGCTTCGGCTAATCCATTAGTTTGTGGATGTTCTACCGAGGTGAATACCTGTTTAATTCCATTTCTAATACAAAACTCTCAGAATTTCTTGTCAGTGAATTGTGTTCCATTATCAGATACAATCGAACAGGGTAAACCAAAACGACATATTATATTTTTCCAAACAAATTTTTTAATCTTTTCAAAAGTTATACTAGCAAGTGGTTCGGCTTCAATCCATTTTGTAAAATAATCAATGGCAACAATAATGTACCTCAATTGTCGAGCGGCTGTAGGGAAAGGACCTAACAGGTCAATTCCCCATCGGCAAAATGGCCATGGAGTCTCAATGCTGTGCAATTCTTCAGGTGGAGATTTATGTAGATTGGCGAATTTCTGACACTTGTCACATTTTCGAACGTATTCTAGGCAATCATACTTCATAGTAGGCCAGTACATTCCCGATCTTAAAACCTTGCCTGCTAACGATCGTCCTCCGATGTGACTACCACAGACTCCCTCATGAACTTCCTCCATAACCGCTTTCGTCTGATTTTGATTTATACACTTCAAGAGGGGGAGAGAAAATCCTCTTTTGAACAATTCTCCTCTTATCATCGTGTAATAACTGGCTGACTTTCGCAATTTCTTTGCTTTCTTTTCATCAGCTGGTAACTCACCACTTTCCAAATACTTGACAATTGGGCTCATCCAGGAACTTATATTGTTGTCGATTGAAAAAATCTCCTCTTCTTCAACGCTGGGTCGGTCAAGCATTTCTTGAATAACGGATCGGTTGTTACCTGGACCTTTTGTGCTGGCTAATTTTGACAAGAGATCAGCCCTTGTATTCTGCTCTCTCGGGATATGAATAATCTCGAATTGTTCAAACTTTTTTACCACATCTTGTACTTTGAGTAAATATTTAACTAATTGCGGGTCTTTAGTAAGGAACTCACCACTTACCCGCCTTGCCTACCGATTGGAATCCGACTTTGCGATTAACCTAGTAGCCCCCATCTCTCGCGCCAATGCTAGTCCCAATGAGTGCCTCATATTCGGCCCGATTATTCTTTGGCCCGAAATTGAATTTCATGGACTGTTCAATTAAGATTTCGTTCGGCCTTCTAGAATAATCCTCGCTCCACTTCCTTTAACATTCGACGCTCCATCGACAAAAAGAATCCAAGTATCACTATTCTCATTTTGAGGATAAGGGAAGATAATTCAACCAAAAAGTCGATAATACCGGGACTTGATAGGTCCTCTTGGTTGATATTGAATATCAAATTCGACAATTCGACGGACCATGATATCATTCGTCCTAAGCAAGCTCTCTTTTCGAAGCACTTGTCTCATTGATTGGTGATCTGTCCTTACGACGATTGAATGACTTTGAAAATATTGTCGGAGCCTCCTAGCCGTTGTGACTAGTGCTAACGCCATCTTTTCGATTTTTTGATACCGACCTTCTGGTCCTTGCAAGACTCGGCTAACGAAATAGATAGGTCGTTGCTCCTTTCCTATTTCTTTCACCAATACAGAACTCAAGGCTTTATCAGAAACAGAAATATATAAATATAAAATATCACCTGATTCTGGTTTTGTCAAAATTGGCGGAGTCGCCAAGAAAGTTTCGATTCGGTATTGAACGCTGTTCACATTCCTCCGTCCATTGAAAATTTTTGGTCTTCTTGAGGCATTGAAAAAATGGTAGAGATCGGTCACTAATTTAGAAAGGAACCTCGAGAGGAAACTATCCGTCTGTTAATCTCTTTCTTTGGGCTTCTCATTTCCATTATTGCTCTACATTTCTCCGGGTTTGCTTCTATTCCTCTGTTGGTGAGGAGAAAGCTAAGAAACTTTCCCGCTGCTTGAACTCCGAACACACACTTCTCGGGTTTAACTTCATGTTATACTTTCTCGGATTCGCAAAAAGCATTCAGACAGTCGAGCAATGATCTCCACTTTCGGATGTTTTGGCGACCATGTCATCTACATAGACCTCGATGTTTCTTCCTATTTGCTTTTCGAAAATTAATCACCGTTGATAAGTAGCTCAGGCATTCTTAAGGCCGAAGGCCATCACCCCGTAACAAAAATTTCCAAACTTAGTGATAAAAGCGCTTTTTTGTTCGTCGTCCTGGATGCATCCTAATTTGGTTGTATCCGAGTATGCATCCATAAAGCTAAGGAACCGATAACCGAGGCCCCATCAACTAGTCGGTTATCTTTGGGAAGAGGATAGGAATCCTTCGGGCAAGCTTTGTTCAAATCAAGAAGTCTACACATTCTCCATTTTCCCGATGACTTTTTACCATAACCACATTCGACAACCACGTGGTATATTCTACCTCTCTTATAAAGCCGGCCTCCAAAAGTTTTTTGGTTTCCTCGGTTCAGACCCTTTGTCTTTCCGATCCCTCGTTTCCTTTTTTTTCTGGGCTCTTGGTTTTACTTTTCATCTAGGGAGAGCTTATGGGTGATGATCTCTGGATCAATTCCGAGCATGTCTGCATGCAGGTCCAGCAAAGATATCAACATTCTTTCTCAATAATTGCTCCAAATCTCTTTTAAGTTCGGTTGGTAAATGAGCCCCGATATGTGTTACTTGGTGGATTTAGGACCCAATGGTACTTGCTTGCAATTCTTCGATCGGTTGAGGCCTGTCTTTTTCATCACTCCGCGGGTCCAGTTCGGCCATGTTAATGCTATGTATCGGTCGCTTACGGTCGATCTTATGAATCTTTTCATCTTGTCTGGGTCTCAAACTTTTGTTGTAGCAAATCCGAGCTTCCTTTTGATCTGCATGTACTGTACCGACCTCAGTCTTAGAGACTGGGAATTTCATTGTTAGGTGGGGGGTTGAGACGACAGCCCCTAAAAGATTTAGAGACGGTCTCCCGAGGATAACATTATAGGGAGTATAGCAGTCTATAACCAAGTATCTTACAGGAATGGTTTTAAGTAGAGTACCTGTCCCAAAAGTTGTTCTAAGTTCGACAAACCCCTTGACATTTACCTGCTCTCCTGAGAACCCGATCAAAGTTCCATTGAATGAAGTTAAATCGTCTTCTGACATCTGCAACCTTCGAAGCGTGGACATGTAAAGAACATCGGCCGAACTTCCTTGATCAACTAGAACTTTCTTGATCTGAAAGTTCCTGCTATAACGGATATGACCATTGGATCATCCAGGTTTTCGTCAACCCAGTAATAATCGCCGCTTGAAAAAGAGATGACCCATGGTCCATCATCGAATCGTTTTGTCTTTGCATTTAGCTTACCGACATTCTTGCTCGGAGATGTCGTTTTCGAGATGAATTGGAACTCCTCCACCGATAAATCCCCCGCACCGAGTCAATTATCCCTCTGACAGGTTGGTCTCGGTCGTGGGGGCTTGTGTCAACTGCCTTTTTCGTCATATCCGGGCTTGTTCCCCTTCGGTTGGATTGATCTCTTTCTTTTGCCTCCCTGCTCCGACTCCTGCGGCGATAAACATATTTTCCTAGATGTCCCTCCCGAATAAGTTGCTCGATCCTATTTTTCAAGCTGATGCACTCCTCGGTTGTATGTCCGAAGGTTTTGTGGAACTCACACCTTTTACTTTTATCCACATTTGGTGGTATCTTTTGATGCCCGACATTTTTTGGGAGACGGATCAGACCCGTGTTGTATATTTCCCTGAATATCCGATCTCTTCGAGAATTCAACGGAGTGTATTCATTGAACCAGAGTTGTACTCTATCCGTTATTGCACGTACATTTTCGTATGTCCGATCATTCTTTTGTAAGTGTTTACCTCTAATTTCTGATCCCCGTCCGTTATATTATCGGTCGTGAATACTTGGTTTGATAGAAATAATGGGATTATTTTTCCCTGCGTTAATTCGAAAAAATGTTGCTCCATTTGCTTCTGGCGAGAGCGATTTCTTCCATGTTGATGTACCCCGCAGACTGTTCCTCAACTCGTCCCGATCTAACGGTGGTTTCCTGGCCGGGAATCGCAAATGGTCCGGCCGCAAGCTTGACCATGATAGCATGGAGAAAACTGCTGGATTGAGATCTCTTATCTGCACGGCTTCCTCCCCGAACCTTCTCATGAAATCTTTGAGAGATTCTTCTCGCCCCGCCTCAGATTGATTAAGCTTGCCGATGTCTTCTGATGTGTCCTGCTTGTAGAAAAATGATTAAGAAATTTAACAGATAATTCAGAAAAATCGTAAATTGAACCTGTTTCAATGCTTGAAAACCAGAGCAAGGCTGATTTTTTTAGAGTTGTCGGAAAAGCCCTGCATTTAATCGGGTCCGAGCTTCCATTTAGAAGCATCATAGAGTTGAACATCGTTAGATGTTCTGTGGATCAGTCGTCCCATCGTAAAGCTCCATCGTCGGAGTCTGAATCCCTCGGAGCGGGATTGACATAACGAAATCGGAGAAAGGATGATCCGCTCCAGGTATGTTATTTACTTGTCTCCTTCGTCATGATTATTCGTTCGGGATACTTGGTATGTCCTTGAAAATCCCCTCGCTTCTAATATCTTCTTCTAATTCTCTCCTCTCGTGCCTGCTTCAATCCTCTCGTTGATCCTCGCCGGTCTCAAGAATTCGATCAATTCGGCTATTAATACCTCTAATTGCTTGCAGGAGCATCTCCATTGGACTGAGTTGGTTGTTTTCTAAAGTGATTCCATTCAGGACACCGTTTTCATTGCTAGCCATGATCAGGTCTATAAGGTGGTTGGATGTGCCGCGAAAACAGCTGAAAGATCGTGGAGTAGGAAAGTTTTACCTAGCCCCACGGGCGCCAGATGTTCCTGATCGACCGAACCTAGATCACTTGAGGACGACCTGCTATTCTTGTTTCCGAACGGGTGTGTCAAGATATCTAAGAAACTGCGTAGTACCAAGACTAGGATCGTATGACAAGTTTACACAAGAAATAGTATGTATCGTGCTAAAAGAATGGAACAATTTTGCTTAAGTCGCGGTGACCTAACGCTTATATAGATATTCAAATCCCGATCACCGATCAATCCGAACTCCAAAGATATTCAAAGTCCGAACGTTGGGATTCGCCATTTTCCCTAAATGCCAATAGTTAACTTAAGTCGGTAAGTTCTCCACGCAATTCATAGGTCCGATATATGCCTAAGTATGGAAGTCGGGCCGGATTCTGCCAAGTCTGCTATTATGTTGGACATTACCATATCGGACCTACTTTATCGGACCCAGAATGGTCCAGTATCCTTCCATACTATAGCCAAAAGTAGAGAAAATTTTCCTAAATCGCTATAGCAAAATGAATGAGAGACTCCAGGCTGAGCTCGACAAGAGTCCTACTCCTAATCCTAACCCACTCTATTTCTGTCTGCTAATGCATCGTGTACTGCCCGTCAAGTAATAAACAACACGAAACACAAAGAAAAGGGCTACGAATCATGTCATCTTGTCTTGCTCATCCTCATCATCATCTTACAATTTCGCCAGATAATAGAGACTATAGAACTTTCTTTTTCTTCCACAAACGTATCATTTTGATTTGTTGTTCATAAACTTTCACCTTAACCTTAAATACAAGAGATGCTTAAATGGATACAAAAGAGTCATGATACATAAGTTTAAGGGCGGGTAAGTCAAAATTGGTGTACTTCCTATATTCTTTTTCGCCTAAAACATTATGTACTTTACAGATGCTTCTTAACTTCTTGGGGACGACCCACCATCCAATGCCTGTAAGTTTATAGCTATGAAGAAGTTGACGTACGATCTTCCCCTTCCTCAATGATTGTACATCTTGAAGGTGGACCAAAGATGCTTAATACCACCTGCAGCCAAAAAAAAGTATGAAAATGTCTGTAGTATCAAGAACAATGTTCAAAGATGGAAACCCATCATGTATATAATAAGGGAATACGTATATTAGTTGGTTGTGTCAAATTTATTTGACACAAATAAATATCCTTGATAGGAAAAAAAAGAAAAGAAACAGAAAGATACAGGTAGACTTCAATTTTATTAAATGTTCAAAGATGGAAACCCAACATGTATATAATAAGGGAATACGTACATTAGTTGGTTGCGTCAAATTTGTTTGACACAAATAAATATCCTTGATAGGAAAAAAAAAACAGAAACAGAAAGATACAGGTAGACTTCAATTTTATTAAATGCTAATGGTAAGCAAACTAGAACCACTCAAAAATCCGGCGAATCTTGACAACTGACCGCCAATGGAATTTGGTTAAACTAAGACAATTAAGTAGGGAATAAAGTTTAGTTGTGTACATTCTGTCACCGATTTGCTGACAGAATATATATGGTGTTGCTATTTTTTAGGTACTAGTATCTTGTGAGTTGTGAAACATTTTTTGGTTGTTAATTCTCATACTTATGCTTGGAGTCCATCAAGTATAAACAAACAGCTTATGAGTTATAGGAACTTACCAAAAGGATTTGGATCCTCTAAAGTAGAGTAAAGTGCAATATTGATAACCATTGATAAGAAAATCAACGGCCTAGAATTTTATAAAGTGCATGCACCTGGATAAGAGATCATGGATATGTGTGAACCTAATCCCTTAATTTTCTCATCAGCAGTTGCTAAACTACATGCACTTTACCTCACTTGGATCTTAAATCTAAATCCTTAGGAAAAAACATGAAAAGTGGAAACCAGAGTAATCCTCAATATATAATTATAAAAGTTCTTGTTGGAGGTTGGTCAGTGAGCAATTATGGCAGGCAAAAGCATTGGACACCTGGCATAATGTCCCAGGGGACCGCAGGAATGATTATGGTCAGAGAGTTGGTTAGTATACATTAGGAGCAATGTAAATGTTATAGTCAAAGAGTCAGGCTTTTGAAAAACATCCACATATTTGCAGTGTTGATACGAGTGGTTGATGAAAAAATATCCCCACTCAATGCAAAAAAGTAGTGTACTGCAAGCTGCAACTCAGCTGCAGCTTTTCTGGCGTTTTATCCTTTCACTTAATGCATTTTCATTAATTCAAAAAGACATTGAGAAGAAAACAACACTGACCGGCAAGAAAACAAGTCCGTGCAAGAAACCAAGGAGTACTAACGACAAGTACATCTGAAAGTAATAAATCTGCAAAACGCAAAGGTTAGTTATAGCAATATATATATATATATATATATAAACTAGGGATGAACTCATAATACCACAAAAACTTCTGTCCTTGAGAAGCAAAGAACAATAACTCCAACCAGCTTTGTTAATGTGATACCACTGCAATCGCATAAAGAAGTGAATCTAGTCAGAAAAGGTATCATACATAAATTTAAGACAAAACAGTAAGTGGTAGCAGATGCAGATTTGACACAGTTGCCATGAAATTGGTGTTGAAAACAGCACAAGTGTATCATGGAAATCTGCTGAGAATGACATATTTGACTGTAAAAAGCAAACTGGAGGGAATAAATTCTCCATCATTTTGTAAAAATTGGTCAGTAAGGATCAAGGCGTCTGGCCTTCACAGCAAAGAATCTATTATTCACTATTTCCTCCACCAAATTAGTAGCTGCACCAAAGAGCATTATAAAGAATATGACTTTTCCTTTGCTGCGCGCATGCATGTGT
Organism: Ormosia semicastrata; assembly: GCA_029884595.1. Lineage (NCBI taxonomy): Eukaryota > Viridiplantae > Streptophyta > Magnoliopsida > Fabales > Fabaceae > Ormosia > Ormosia semicastrata. Next base: position 4,221,895 of record JAQQTO010000046.1, on the reverse strand, counting down.
GCAAGTTAAGAAACTGAAAAATAAATTTCTGCTAGCACAAAATCACCTGAAGACTGAAGCTCCCATTGTACCCAGTGCCTCCTTAGCACGTTGATCTTTGTCTCCACTTGTTACCTGTAATAAGATTTGGTCATTTGGAACTGACAGAAACTAGTTCATAAAGAAAAAATGATAATGACATGTAATTCAAGTATTACAGGATTTGATGATTTTGCTAATATTTATTATTTAAAAATGCACCAAAACACAAGTAGTCATTTTAAGCTTTTTTTCCCCTTCTTTCTCCTGCAATTATATGAGATCAATTTAAGTTTTATGGGAAGACTCTACAAAGAAAAAAAATAGATACAAAAAACAGAGAATAATGAGTTACAAAGATTTATTTCTCACTAAATTTCACTGAAATCTAGAAGGGAAGAAGTGATAGATTTAAATTTTTAAATGAGAAACATAGGTGTGTGTGTGTGTGTGTGTATGCTTGGATAAGTCAAACTAGAAAAACTGGAAAGCAGAGTGATACTAACAGTAAAAGAATGAGTCATATGCACACAAAACTCAACAGCAATGCCCACTGACATAACAAGGTTGACCACCGAGACAGCATTCAACTGGATATTCAGAATGGCCATCACACCCTACAAAGCATATCTTGTAAGTAAACAAATTGACTAGGTGATGTGAAATTCAAAATATCAAGCACTCGTAAAAATAGAAAACAATACATAAAAAAGGAACTATATGACATATTTCAAATTAGCAAGAAAGTGAAAAATCAAGTAACAGTTAAAAGGAAGGAAAAGTACCATAAGATCAATGACAATCATCACCAACACCAACAAAATGATTGCTGAACTCCATAAACTACATAAAGGTTGAAAGCAAAGGAGGATCAAACCAAGACTTGATTGATTCATCAAAAAATAACTCGTTGATACTTCTATTTAATTGAGGAAGTTAGAAGAGGGGGGGGGGGCTATAGCTTAAACCATTTGCTAAAATAAACTAATGCTCACCTGCACGTGATAACCAAGCACACAATAAATACTGCACCTGTTACATCATTAAATGATTAAGTTAATATTTTACAAGCTCATCAACATGCATAATAAATAAATTGAAGACTGTAATCAACAAATAAGTGATTGTATAATCTAATTCTCCTCAAAATTTTCCCAAGATCCAATACCCTTACCTCCCCTCAACCTGAAAGTTTTTTCCATGACGATCACCCATATTTTTCCCATGAAAGTAATATTGTACAGCAATATGCACAGAATACTGACCAGACCAGATCAATGATGACATGAGAAAAAGCATACAAGTCTCAAATTCTAAGTCTCAATACTAACCAATAGCTATAGCAAGGTTGACCAGTGCAGTCTTCCATATATTAAGGTATTGCTCGAAAAACATATAAAACACTGAATATGGGAAGATCTCAATCTGCACCAGTAAAGGAATGTTAGTTTGGGCATAGTAAACGTGGTAAAGAGCTTAATCTGCTACTTCATTCTTTTTCATTGTAGCAATTGCAAGCGATTGATATTCTCATGTACTGCAAGAAATGAGCAAGTCAAGACTTTCAGTCTAATTAGTATTACATTTTGTTTCTACATTATATATCTAAGGGTCCAAAAAAATTGATTCAGCAAGTAGAAGTGATTGATATATTACCTTTAAAGAATCAGAAACTCTTGAACTGAACTCTCGAGCAGCCCTCATGGAATTAACATAGTCAATCTAAAACAATTTTACAGTTAAACCTTGGGTTCTTTGATGCTAACGTAATCATAGAACAAATAATATAGAAATACTACCTGCTTGTTGAGTGGGGTATGATATGTACGGAATGACGATGCTTGTATAATGCCACTTTCATAGCCTGGCAACCAGAACACAGTCAAAAAATTCATACCAAAGTCAGATATTACACACTCTGGAACTTATACTGGTTCCGGCTTCAGGGGGAACCCCATGTGAACAGCAGGACTTAAAAGAGTGAATTTGAACAAAGGAAAGAGTCTTAAATCAACAAACCTTTCAGTTCAACACTGCTGGTGTAAGCCCCATGACCTCCTTTTGCACAATCAGCAGACGGCAGAGCACTAAGAAACCATGGCAGTTTCTCCCTGAACTGTGTTGTAGATGGACGATCATTATGGAGATCTGAGTAACGGAAACACTGTATAATCCACAAAGCATTTGATTAAGGCCTCAGAACAGAAACAAGAAACTATTCTAACTCATCATACAAAACATTCAAACAAAAATCAGCAGACATTTGTCCAATTACCGTTGTGCAATCTTTACATGCTCCAACTGAAACACAAGAACCTTCACCAGCAGCACAGCAAGGAGGCTGGAAAGAAAAATTACATTACTTTGTCAGCTATCATAAAATAATTATATGCTTTGACTACATCAGTAAAATATTATTCTCCATCTACACCTTTCTCACATAAATTTTATTTACCAATAAAGCAAAATCTCATCCTCCTGGTAGTCATCCCATTTCTTTGCTATTAATTAATTCTTCTTTGAAAATATTCATAAATTATACAACTAATGATGAAGATAAACTAAAGTAACTAAACTGAATATCTTAGGCCCAACACATGAAGTAAATCCTAGCCATGAAATGAAGTCAATCCTACACATGAAGTAAATCTTCTTGTTATATTGAGTACATTCCCCTGATCATGACAAATTCTCTACGAAATCACCATAAACATATATGTTATAAGAATCCTAACATAAAACACAAAAAAGCATGAGTTTATAACAAAATTCAGATTTTACAGATAAATCAATAGCTTACTAATGTGTGCACCAGACCTGATCATCAGGAGGGCAATAACTCCCATTTGTGAACTTCCTGCAGCACCCAAATGCTTCTGGAGATACCCACACAAGAAAATCATCAAGCCACGAGGCAGCTGGCTTGGCAATATAACTTGTGCCTGGTACTAGGGCCGCTCTAGCAATCTACAAGGTAAAAAGACAAAATCCATAACAAGGAATATCCAAGTTATTGTAGATATGTAAGGAAAATAAAGGGAAAATAATAACAATTCAAACGACTAACTAATGCAAACAAGTAGATGAATAGCACGTACTGCCAGCTCAATACAAGCAAAACAACAATAAAAAGAAAATCGGATGTCTCATTAAGAAATCATGGATTTGTAAGGTCAAATGTCCCACAAACAACCAAAATCCGTGGTTACATCTCATATATAGATCAATCAGAGTCAAATAAGCCAACTGCTAATGGTTTACCTCATTTAAAAGAGAGTCTGAATTGCATTGGCTAATGGAGCAAAGCTGATTTGTATGCATTGATTCTGAGCTGAGAGGAAATAACAGTAGAATGAATCATCCTCAATATTATAAGTACTAAGACAAGGTTAAGCATTTCCCTTTCAGAGATATATGCACCACATATATTTTTAAACTTCAAGTTGCTGAAACACCAACAAATCTTCACTGAAGATACAGTGAAGAATTCATAAATAACCTTATAAAACTTTGGTTGGGTGAAACAACTTGTGATCAATCTCACCTAACAATTGAGGAGGATGTACTTTGTAAAGCACATGTTACTACGATTCATGCTAATGTCAACAGGAGTTTGTTTTATACCCATTTCTATGCCTATGAGCAAGAAAGAAAGATTACAAAAACATGGCAGTAACTAATATCATTATGAGATGGAAAACAGTACTGGTCCTATGACTAAATATGGAAGTTGGACAAATAACATAATGTCATGGTTTCAGAACTTTATCCATTAGTAGGTCTGGACTATGATTGGCATAGACACCCAAAAAAAAAAAAAAACTATATTGACTCGATATCCATATTGGTAGTAAAACATCTAAAAGATTATATTTTGGTACAAATTACATATAAGCATAACTGGGCTAATTTGAAATGTCACTAAATTACAGGATGCATTAATATTTCTACCCCTAACACAGGCATTCATGCATCCCTGCAAATGAACAAACTAAAAAAAAATTAATTTAGAGGTGGATGCAGAACAAGACGCGATAGGACAAAAATACCTGTAGTTATAGTTCTTTACAACAAAATACAAAGGTGGTCCAATTCTGAGATATTCTGAAACATTATTGAAATATCCCTGCAGGAGGACATATATATAGCTTGATTACATGCACATGGATAAAAGAAAAGATGAATATATGAGGCTGAGTCCAAATATTAAACCTGAAGATATGAGTCTCGAGGAAGAACAATCTCCTGCTCCAAACCAGGTTCAATTCTAGTGCTTAATGCCTACGTGGTTCAGATAAAAACAAATTACAAATGAAAAAAAGAAAGAAAGAAAACACTGCATTTGAAGCACAAACAGGTATGGTTTAATTAATCTCACAGCTACAGAAACAAATCCAAATACTTACAATGCTAGCCAATGCAAATGCCGTAAAAATAGCAATGACAACTATTTTTACACCCCGAATACTCAGAATGGGAGCATGAACCTCCTGAAAGGGAAAATAAATCAGACAGATAAGAAACCAAGTAAAACTAACGAACATTATAACAAAGTTAACACCAAAACTTAGACAAAATATGTTATTTAATTTAAAAAGCATGCAGAAGTGACTAAATGTTGAAAGGAACATGAGTAGGAAAACCTAAACTTTAAGGATAAATAAATTGTCGGCTGACTGCTTGACAAAGAGTTATATCCTTCATTACTAGAAGATTACAAAAAATACAAGATCTTTACATCAAAACAAATAAGAATGCCAACAATAATAAGAAGATTAGCATACCAATCAGTCAATTACTCTCTTTTACAATTATACAATTTACAATTATGGCTAGATTAAAATTTAAACACTTCAAAAAAGGTGCTTCACAAAATTGTAAACAATGCCCGTTATGCTTAGTCCTCTATTAATTACCAGGGACCAATTATTGCTAACAAAGATAATGCTAATTACCTTCATATATCGAGCCAATAAACCAGGTTTTCTTTGTCCAATACCTGAGAAGTTTTGAAAAGATAAACTTCAATATAAGTCACTTAAAGCTTCCAATCTTTTTTTAGAGTAAATGTCCATTTTGGTCTTCCAAAGATATACGTTATTAAAGAGGAAAGCGGGAAAGCTTACAGTCAAATTGAAAAAAGGTGCAGTGATAAAATATGGAAGTTCCATCATTAACCTTATATTAAAATTTTAGTTATACCTTTATCAGAGTCCACATGCAATGAATGCAATTTTATGCATGGAAAACAATCAACTCTCTTATCCTCTGCTCGCAAAGAGTCAAGAACTATCAGAGCAACAAAAGCAGTAACTTGCAGGAGAAAATCCAAAAGAACAGCCAATGCTGTGAAAGAAAGTGTGCAGGGAAGATAAGGGTTAGCATTTGACACAAAAGAAACAACTGAGACTATTGCAAGAGTATAAAGTTCCAAGAGGATAAAAACTTACCTGCAAACATGGAGAACACACGGCATGCAGGCATGGAAATAAAGCTTCCAACTGCAAATGCTAAAACCTCTGATAGACTAGCCAATGTTATTGATGGTCCAACTTCCACAAGTGCATTGCTTATTCGTCCTTCCAAAGGCAACTCCAGCTGTTGCCTTTTCACAGCATGAACTAGTATACACATATTATCTACCCCAACCTAATGCAGATAGATTCAGGAAGACAAAACAGGATAAATGAGTTAGTGAATTGGAATATAATGTCTGAATTTGACAGGATCAGTTACTCGCTACTACATTGTTCTGGTACTGCACAATTGTCGATATGTTATTATCCATTTCTATAGAAAGTTTAATTATGACACAAACTGTATTGGAGCCAATAACATGTTGGGATAGGTAGGAGCACTATCATCTGCAGGACAGTTCCAGTTTCATTGATGGTGTTCATCTGTCTTGAACAGAAGAATCGAATATTATAGGACAAGATACACTTATCCTTATATTAATAAAGATAACTCTTGGTAGCACTCCATATGCTTATTTTGTGTCAAAGTTCCAAAAACACAGTATTTTGTTTATACATTTGTTAAACGAAGTAATAAAAGTTATGGCTTATAAATGTAATTAAACTAATCAAATAAAATCCAATATTTTAGCATAACTTCACTTTTTATTCAATTTTTTTTTTACTTCTCAACTTTTTATCTTTCTAAATTTTAACTACCACATTGTTTCACTTTTCATTTTTTAAATTAATGCTTTAAATTGCACCCACGTTTTCAGAGAAGATCAAGGAAACCTTAAATTAGTCAATCTTTTTGGATTCCAAAAAAGTATCTTGAACACAGGACACAGTAGAGATGTAGCTGGCTAGGGGCCACCCATTTACCCAACCTTTTTACACTACTCCGGTGTGGTATGGGCGAGAAAATAATACACCTGAGTAAATATGGAAGCAGGTTAGAGTAAGACTCTTTATTTGGATATGGGTATATATAATTCACCCGTTTACCCAAATACACAAGTAGTAAAACTTGTTTTAATATAAAAATGGTATTTGGTGAAGGTATGGGCATGGGTATGGGTATGTAAAGTTATTTGTATTTGGGCATGAGTGAGAAGATAAAATACACCCAAATGGATATCGAGGCAGGTATGGAGGTGTCTTTCTCTTTCATTTGGTTTGGGTAGGAAGGCTTCAACCTTGACCAAGATTATTTACAGTTATTTATCAATAATAACTATGAGGGTGAATCCTGTGTGTGTATGTGTGTGTATATGGCACTTTTTTTGGGATTTTTTGGCAGCTGAATTTTAGGATGACTGAATATCTCTCTACTATTGACTGAAAACTCGGGCAATTTTCCATCTTCATATTTTGGCACAAAATATCCAAAAAAACCCTTAACCCTTTTATTTATTATCTTTTAATTAATTTTAGAAATTATAATTAAACATAAATATGCCATTTCATCATTTATTGTTTCTTTAAATAAAAACCACAAATGGTAAAACTTGTGATATTTCTTTCAACTTTCCTCGTCTTTCTTCTCCATTTATTTAACCTATTTCTTATCATTCTCCTATTTCTTCTCTAACTTTTTCTCTTTTTATCGCTTTTATATTTTTAAAATAAAATTTTTATTTTTCCCTCCATCACTTTTTTTTTTATGCACACATGCTTCTTTAAGAATTTGAAGAATCTAGGATTTGAATTTCAAAATTCAAATAGCCAAACTCCATAGGTTTTTGTTAATGAAAGTCAAAAGACACACTGAGTCATGTTAAACATCATACCCAGGTAAATCAAACAGATCAAATTACAAGCGGATAAACAACTGTTTCCCAAAAATAACAATAATCATTAGCAATAATAACACCACCACCAATACAAACACCACAAACAACAGCAATAATTATAAATATATTTCACTAATGGCTATCATCTTATGGCTTTATAAGCAAAAGAAAACTTACAGCTAGAACAAGAAATGGGATAACTTCCATGATGATCAGTGTAGATTTCACACCAAGGGCACTAAAAAATCCAACGGATCCAAGGACAGACAGCATAACAAGCATTACTCCTGAAAGACCAAGCAATACCTGTAATCCAAAATTATACGATTAGATATTTATGTACATTATAAAAATCTATCTCCACAATATAAACTGCTTAAAATCAGAAATCAATTCTGTAGAAGAAATGAAGGATTAGGGAGGAGGGAAGATAACGACAAAAGAGAGGGAAAAGAAAGATGGTTTGATACTGTGGTTGGGACTGCACCTTAGACGAAATAAAGAAAGAAGAAGGATGTGGTGTATCCCCTAAAGTAAGGGATATATATGCAAACATCACAAGATAGCTAACCTGCAATAAAATGAGGTACAATACAAAGATTAAACAATTTACTCCCGCAAACAGAAAATGTTGCAAATTTTTGGAAATACATGACATATAACTCATTGAAATAATTCCACAATCATGCCTCAGACTAAATTTTGTTTTTTTTTTCAGTATTATTTAGGACAAGCAAGCATCAAGATAAAAAGGAAGGGGGATATTACCAATATAGTAATAGCATCTGCAGTACTTTCTCTTTTCAACTCTTCCTCAATGGAGCTTTCAGAGGAAAAAGAAAGCGTCAAATTTCTCGATTGCACCATTGGTAACAGCTCATCCTATCACAGAGGACACAGTAAACACAAGAAATCAGGAAAAATAGGGTGAATGATTGAAATGGCAATGGGCCAGTTCCAGGATACGTAATCGTGTCACATCACAAAGGACAAGCAAGCAACCTACTAAAACATTTTATGCAACTTGTTCTTGTTCTTTTACAGGGGAGGCCCTAGGAACCAGTTACGGGATGGGGAAAATTAAGCTAAGTGTGAGTACTAAGACTCACCGGGAATCAAACCCGGAATCAAGTACTTCCTAGGGTTGGATGACATAGCAGCAACCTTGACCTGGTTCCTTTCTGCGGAAGCAAATTGGCCACTATAGCTTAAAATATAGAGTAGACTAACTATGCAGGAGCAGGACAAGTCTCTACGGGGACTTGTGGGTCATACACAGGTCAAACGACCATGACGATATGAGTTACTCATCAATGAGAGGAATACAAAAGTATAAGTACAAGATACAAACCTTCACCAACTGAATAAAGGTCTTCTCCCAAGCGACTGCCTTAGCAGTTTCATTACCTTCTTCATCAATAGCATTATTTACAGGATAAGTTACAATAAATGCAGATGCCTGTCTTGAATAAATCACAGTATAGTTATCATATGCTCTGCAAAATCCAATTTATTCACAACCTAGAAGAGTAAAGAAAGTACCCCAGAATAATCATTCCCAGAGAAACCTCCTAATACAGTGCTTGGATCAAGAGGAGCTTTAAATGCGCTCATACATCGGTCTGCTGAGGAATAATGCTGAATGAACACAACATTAGAAAATAATCAGGTCATTTTGCAAATATATTATATACATATGAACATGTGTGTCATGGATAAAGTTTCAGATTGATGTCTCCAGATAGTAAGAACTAGAAAATACCATATCACTGATATCAGGCAAAGGGGTAAAAGTTTTTTCCCCATAGTTATAAATCTAAAATCTTTTCAGAGAGATTTGATGTAATGTGCACAATGAAGTACTAGTGAGAAACTCCAGTCACTACCATGCACGTCATCTCCCCAACTCCCCCAGGATAAAGAAAATCCTATAACATTCAAGCGGATTTTCATCAAAATGATATTCCCCTCAATGCATTTACCAACCATTCATATCAACCACTGGATAAGTATGCTTTCAACAAAAAGATTTTGTATCATATCAGAATCAGAATATAGAACAAATACACCCAAGTAGGTATTCCCAATAGTAGGCCAGGTTCTAAATCTCTAATTGCTCCAAGCATGAAAGCAAAAAACGACACAGAAAATGACATTATTGATTGTTGAATATAATTGTACAATCAAGCAGGAAATCTTGAGAGTTGTTTTTAATTTGAACTTGCAAAACAACAGTGGAAATTAACAACTACAGCAACAATCAACTACAAGATGTAAAGTTAACATTCGGTACCTCAAAACAGTAATTGAGATGTTCAACTCCCCCATAATCATCGAAATTTTTTGGGTCCATTTTGAAGTACTGTCAACCAGGAGGGGGAAAATGCTAATCAAATAAGCAAAAATAATGCAAATTTATTACAATAATGAATGAAAGATTAAAGTTTGATGGCTGCACATCAATAACTATACCTGCAGGACACTTTGAGTGGCACAATCTTTGTCTAGTGGCTTCATACAGATGTCTTGGAGAGATACCATCAAGCCAGAATAATTAGCATGAATTGCATCAACCTAACAGCAACGCCTTCAATCCAACATAATCATCAAAATGTTTCAGTAATACTACTAGATGGAACACTTACCTTTTTTTGTATTTCAAAGAGAAACTTAATGTTGTCCTCAGACACAATTCTTGGTGATGTACTATTCACATGATCTGGAACTGTTGCCAGTATGAGCTGCAAAAGAAAAAGGACAGTGTCATTCATCAAAATAAATGACAACAACAAATCTTGCCTGAAGATGATTGCATATTGCCTCATGTTGCACAGTGCAGACTAGTGTTGACTTATAAGGAAGATCAAATTAATATCAACATTAAGCGATAAAAGAAAAAAAGGCAAGACTGCTTAGTGTGGATTACGATCATAAAACTATATAAGTTCATTACTTCTTCACGCCATTTTGGCAAAGAATGTATCCTGGGTACAGCTTTAACAAACAAAAAAACAGTTTTTTCTACAAACAATATTGTCTTTTCATGCATTTTATCCTCTGAAAATGCATGCAAGGAAGCTAAATGCAAAAGAAATATGCATCCTTTTTTACATAAGAGGAGGAAAGAAGTCATTGAATAAAATAAAATTCAAAAAACATTCATAAGGCAGATTCATTGCATATTGTACGGATAATGAACTTGATAAGTTGATCTATTATGGGGAGAAAACAAAAAAAAGGGGGCTAATGTAAGAACCTGTTCAATTCTGTAAAACGGAGCAAGATGGCTGTCAAAAAACTGTTTCTCTTGTGCTGCTTTACTCCCAGGTCCTACCCAGAGCTGAAAAGTGTAGCAAGTTATTTTCACAAACTCGCAACTAATGTAAAAGAAATATATCAAGAAGAGAAAGAAGAAATGTTTGGAAATCAAGTAGCCTGTACACTTAACCATTAAACCATAATAACGGAATGTTAAAGCTACTTCTTCCCTGCCTATGCAATTTTTTTCATTCCATTTGAATTCAACATTGCCAATGGTTCATTATACTTCTTGATACTCTCGCCAAACATTTTTTCACCAAACAATTTTCCCCCATTAAAAAAAATTCTCAAATAATGTCACCAACCATATTTTCATCCATAAAATGATTAATATAAAGCACCATTAGATGTTCAAAACAAAAGCAAACTTCACTTTCAAATTATGTCCCAAAAAGAAAATGGTCAGTCTCTTAAAGAAAATTAACCTATCTCTAGAAACTGAAAACAGTGATAAAGTGGGAAGTGTGAACTCAATTGAGTGGAGGTATCAAGAGCGAAACAGATCTGCTAAAAAGTCATGCTACATATACAAAGAGCATTGGAAGTCTTTGAACTGAAAAACAGACACCAAATTTTTTAAACACAAAGCAAATTGCTTATAAGCTTCAGAAGTGAGATGAAAAATTCATTCATCAGATACGAAAATCAAATTCACCTGTATCATGCAAAGAACAATAATTTACAGGTGGATATAACCTTGTTCAGAAAGAGAATACAATTAAACAGAGCATTTTAAAGAATAGAGAAGCAACTATGTGTTTCTTACCTTCTCAGGCCGTGTCTCAACCTTGAATCGGATTAGACCTAGACAAAGTAGAAGAACTATAGCCACAGATGAAGACAAGACCATAATTGGATTTCTAGCTACATATGATCCATATTTCCTGATCATATTTGCAAACATGGGGTCAGATACCAATCTTTGTGAGTTGATATGCATGTTGATAGCATAGGCAGTGACCTGTAAAAATTAGACATGTATCCTTGCACAGCTGAGAGCTGGACTCCATTTCTGTTTTGTGGAACATCTTCAATCATCTTATAATCATCAACATCAGTTGAAACAAAGTCAGAATTGGACAAGCATGCACAAGGAAGAAAAGGAAGCAAAACTTTTTTAAAAAGGGAAGACAATTCTCAAACATGTCTATAATGAAGAAATAGCATACTATCATGAACCTGCATTGGGAGGTTCTCATCCTTCTCCCTATCAAGGGAATGCAGTACACCACCACTAATGACATTAGACATTGGTCTTGTTCTGTATGTTGGCTTTCTTTCCCTTATCCGATGATAAAATCCCCAGCCCAAGAACACAGAAATCAGTATAATGTATAAGACTGCTAAAATCAAATCAATACACTTCACCTACAGATGTCAAAATGTAAAATCATGTTAGTTAAGAACGCACAGTAGGCTTAAACCACATTTTATTCATCCTGAACAGCAAATAAATGCACCTTGTAAATATCAAAATCATTATTCTGTGCTCCCTTACCATTAAAGACCCAACTTTCATGGAGCAGGAATCCTTCTTATGGGTGGTAGTTGAAGCTGAATTAGAGCATACTGAAGATGAAGGACAGTCACCACAAGAACAGCCAAGAGAAATATCACCGCATGAATAAGTTGAAACATTCATAGGTTTCATGCCAGATGACTTGGTTGCATTTGGATGGAACGTAATTGCATATGGTGAACCAAGACTATTAAGGGCTGCTTTTCTACCAATAAAAGCAAACCACTCTGCCAAAAGCAGTCTCAGTATAAGCATCAAGTTTTCAAGCAATACACTAAAAGAATAATTTTATATGAGCAACCCTAATCAAAATGAACCTTTACATTTGCAACTAATGTGTCACATGCTAGTTAAATTACCACAATGATAATCACAATAGTTTCTTCTGCATAGGCAACACTATACAAAGCTTCTGTTAAAGAGGGACAATCCAGCAATGTCACCTTGAAAAGAAAATATAATAGACAATATATCTTACTGAACCAAATGTATTCTACTTGAAAGTTGCACGCAAAATTTGTTTGCATCATTGCGTATAGTATTATTACTTAGAGCTACAAACAAACAAACAAAATCACAAACCAAGAATTCCGATGCATCCATCTACTTCTCACTCTTTATAATTTCCAATATACATAGAACAATCAGGAGAATAATTTAGGAGATGTCCTATAGACACATAGCTTTCCAAAATATCTTTGGCACACCATATGCAGAGCATATGTGACACATCACACTTGCTATTTCAGTTACATGCTTTACTGTACCGAAAATCTGAAGAGCTAATTTTATATCTCTATGTTTCTATAATTCACTGCTGCAACATGAAATCATAAATACAGACATTAGAAAGAGGGAAAATATTTGGATAAATATTTATAAGTACAATTTACCTTTAAAATTTTGAGCACCTCCACCAATAAATTGCGTATAGTATTATTACTTAGAGCTCCAAACAAACAAAAAAAATCACAAACCAAGAATTCCGATGCATCCATGTACTTCTCACTCTTTATAATTTCCAATATACATAGAACAATCAGGAGAATAATTTAGGAGATGTCCTATAGACATATAGCTTTCCAAAATATCTTTGGCACACCATATGCAGAGCATATGTGACACATCACACTTGCTATTTCAGTGACATGCTTTACTGTACCGAAAATCTGAAGAGCTAATTTTATATCTCTATGTTTCTATAATTCACTGCTGCAACATGAAATCATAAATACAGACATTAGAAAGAGGGAAAATATTTGGATAAATATTTATAAGTACAATTTACCTTTAAAATTTTGAGCACCTCCACCAATAAATTGTATAGCACGAGAATTCATGGTGCCAAACTTTACATCCTTGCAGGACTCATATAACCCTTCACCAAAAGCATCAGTTATAAAATAATCAATCCCACCCACTGTCAAATTACCACCAACCTGAAAATTGTAATAATTGGAGTCTATCAGGAATAATTGCATTCTAAAAATATTGCACTAGCAACTTGAGATTTGCATCCAAAATACTAATAACAAAAATATACAAGAACAAGAACACAAAAAAGGCACTCTTTCAGTTGTTCAGATTTGTATTGAACCAAAGAAGAAGAAGAATCATCTCATAGTCATAGGATGCCTATAATCGGATTTTCTTTTTTGGATGAAACAAGAAATATTATAATAGAAGGCGAAGAAAAAAAACAACTAAAACATATTTCAGATTAATTTCTTGCTGTTTTAATGAATGATAAATAACAACAGTGCATGTAGAAAATTACAACAGTATAGAGGAAGACGATTAAATAAAATAAAAGGAATGTGCTCAATCTTACCTTGTCAACTGAAGTCACATTGATAAATAAACTCTGATTTGGAGAGCATGTAAGTTCACAGAACAGATTCAAAAAGTTTCTTAAGCATGCTGGACAACCTACGAGAAAAGGAATTGCCTGCCAGAATGTACAATATATTAAAAGCATAGCATCAGAATTTAAAAAAGCTGGTAATATTGAGTGAAGACTGAGATGAACTAGAAAGATGTAGAGACATATAAAGGCAAACCATTACTAGTCAGTACATTAGTATCCCTAATATCCATAAAATCTTTTAAAAAATTAAAAAAAGAAAGAAAGAATGAATGAATGAATGAATGGGAAAAAGAAGCTGTGGGATCAATTCAAATTTTAAGTTCATGATGAATATGCATCAATAATATAAATTTCAATAAAAGGCTTACCTGTTGGACTTGCGTCCTTAATGTGTCAAACTGAGCTTCTGTACAACAAACATTCCCAGTAATTGTTGGACATAAACTTTGGATCTTTGATGAAAGCAAATCATCTGGCTGGGAAAAACAAAAGTTCACAAGATCATGACAACCTTGAAAGCTTTCAAAGTTCAAGCTAGAAGATATGATGCACCTATTATGCTTATAAGAACATAAATCAAAGTTCATAATCACATATTATGTCACCCAACAGAAAATCTGAATGGAAAGAAAAATTTTTAAAAAAAATGAATTTTTTTAGTAGGCTAGTAGCTCCTGAAAATGATAAATGCCCCTCAAATATACCTTCACAGCTGGGGAACCAAATGGACAGTTCAATACTTTATCATCACTGCGCTTTCCACAAATGTCATACATTGCACAATAATTCTCAGAATGCCTTTCCCTGTATAAAAGAGAATGGAACTGAAATTTTCTGTTTTATAGATCGTAACATATAGTCATTCAACTACTGTCCTACATGTAGTACTAATGTAGGTAAGAAAATTTTCAAGTGCTGTGGGTATACTTAAACAGAATTGCAGAATTGGAACACAGCTGAGCATGTATCAATTGAATTTTGGTAAGAAACCCACACCCATACTTGTAATATATAAAGAAAAGAAGACTTACCCCGGTGTTGTGGCATTGGATGTCAAAAGAAGCCTTGCGGACAAATTATCTGCTTCTACTAAAGAGAAAATTAGACAAACCTGCAAAATATGAATCGCAGAAGTTAGCAATCTAACCAAACAAAGTGACCAATACCCGTTACATCCAAATCCAATTCAAGCCAGCAAGCATGGCCTGAGCCACATGAAATAGACCAAGTCAT
Organism: Ormosia semicastrata; assembly: GCA_029884595.1. Taxonomy (NCBI): domain Eukaryota; kingdom Viridiplantae; phylum Streptophyta; class Magnoliopsida; order Fabales; family Fabaceae; genus Ormosia; species Ormosia semicastrata. The sequence continues at coordinate 4,206,685 of JAQQTO010000046.1, read as the reverse complement.
ACTACACCAAAAAAATTGTTTCCCTTTGTATCTTCAGCAAAGAGTTAAAAGACTAAAGCATCATCCATTTCCGAAATCTTCAAGCGTTTTGAAGTCACTGAACGTCATCCCCTGTTTCCAACTCTCTGACAATTGAAATTGAAATTTCATAGTTGTCCCCCTCGCGCTTATTCACACTCTCGTTTCCAAAGAGAACAAATGCAATTTTACCGTAATTTTAAAAAAAAAAATTAAAATTATTCTCTCTTTCTCTCTCTCCGTCCATTTTCTTAATAACCAAAGAAAGTGTGCAGAAATCAGAGAAAAACACACAAAATGAGTTGCATCCTCTGAATCTGACTAACGATTATCACAGGTGGCGAACGCGGGCATAGAATTCAGATTGGAGAAAGGACGCTCGATAAAGAACCGAATAATTGGAAAAAATCAGAGGTGAAGCAGAAGCAAAAAAGGTGGGGAGAGAATCATTGCCTGTAACAGACACAGCGAGCTGAAAAACCCTAGACGAAGGTCCATTTCGGAGCTCCTCGCAAGAGCTTTTACGTGCTTCGCAGCTTCAAACGGTTGAAAAGGAAGTAAAAGTGTTGGTGATGGTGATGGTGAGTGAGTGTGCTGAGCGCGCCCACAAAGACAGAAAAAGAAAGAGAGCAGCAAACCGTTTGCGGTTGTAGCAGTCTGTGAGTCAAAAACCGCATTTATAGAAATACATTCTGAGCCTCCCAACTCATGAGTGAGCAATCTTCTCGTGACGTCGCCAAACTTCGCGAATTTCAAGGGTATTTACGTTAAGTTAAACTATTTCTTTTTCTTCAAAAAATAAAATAAAAAATGATCTGTGTGCCAATGCTCTGCTAGTACTCAATTAGTCAATTGTAAGGAGTAACCAGTAAGTGCACGATCTGGTCAATTAACCCAACCCCTTTTGGTTTATTTACGTTAATGTTAAAATATGGTAAATGAAGGTTTTTCTGATTTTTTTAAGGGAATTGATATATTTTAATAAAAAAGGTATTGATATATTTTAACAATTAATAATTAATATTTATTCACGTATTTTATTTATCTTAAATATATATGCATATAACGAGTGTTTTTTTTATTTTCTGTTTAAGTACTTGATTATATTTTAAAAAATTAATTTATTATAATAAAAAAATATTATAAAAAACAAAAATAAATATAATATACTCTTTAATTACTTTATGTGTATTTTATCCACTAACTTTCAAAGTATAAATTACTCCCACAATGTTTATTAATGAAGCTAAAAACTCTTTTTTCACAAACACCATCTAAATCCAAATATAAAACCTCATCTCCCCTTAGCTGCAAATCATCGGATGATTCGGAACATTGGATTCTAACCCCTTCAGCTAGGTCGGCATTCTCAAAATTTTGTAATGATATAATTAATTATATTTTAATAAAAAATTAAGAAAAATAATCAAATGTGAATTAAAGTGATTATACTATTAAGATAAAGAGTTTTGCATTAATATTTTTTAATATTTTGACACATTTGCTTTTATTTTAATTAATAAAAAAAATAACAACAATAATAATTTATTAAAATATTACTGAATATCAGTATAAAATTTATTTACACTATTAATATATATCAATTAAACTCATAAAAATTTGGATATTATTTCCTTTATGATATTAAGTGTCTAACAATCTTTTACTTTTTCCTTAGTTATCACATTCATATTAATTCTTAAAAAGCAAAAGTCAAAACAATTAATAAGATGAATCTCTCACTTTTTTAATTAAGTTTCTAATAAATCTATATTTTTTATCACTTTCCAAAATTCCCACAAGACTAATAATTCTCAACAATTTTCTAATTTCCAATCAACTAATGGTAATATATATTTGGTATACCAAAACACTGTAATATATTTGTAGAACACCAACAACTATTTTTTCCTACATATAAAATCAATTATATTTTTTTCAGTTTATAATAACATAACAATTCCAGTAAGTGTTGCTTTAGTAGAAAGAAGTTTTTCAAAATAAAAATTAATAAAATAATTTTTTTAAATCAACAATGTCTCAAAAAAGATTAAATGGATTAGCTACATTATTAATTAAAAAATAAAATATTAAAAAAATTAATCATAAAAAAAAATTTAATCAATAATTTTGCATCTCGCAAAATTGAAAAAATATTGTAATCAAATTTCTTTCATTAATTTCATTTAAAAAAAGGCCTTCATTTAATTTTTAACTTTCAACCTATAAATTTATTGTACCGTTGTGGCTTTTCTTCGTTTCCACATACCTTATCTAACATTATCTTCTCATCTCGTTTTCTTTCCACAGTATCGCCTTCACCCTCGAGTTTGACTAGGAAGAGGAGATCTTAAGTGAAGGAGATGATACTAGCTTCTCCCCCAAGGCCCCAACCTTAAGCTTTTCGTGGGTAATATTTCCTTCAGTGTAGATGTAACCCCTTTAATAAATTAATATCAAATAGCAACATTTCTAATCAATGATATTACTCTTAATCTCTTTAGTCATGATCATAATAATAAAATTAGTAATACTACTCCATAAAATATAAATTTTTGCTAATAAAATTCAATAATTTCGAATACTCAAGAGAATTCAGTCGAAATCTGAAATTTTGTTTCAAAATGAATTACAAGTAAAATCATCATTTCTATAACTTAATATATGTACTTTCGTATCTATTTATACTTCAACTAGTGAAACTGTGTTATATTATGAGCTTTTTTTTTTGTTCCCACAGAGTAAAATATTTTATTTTTACTAATATGAATGTTGTTATCCAAATAACTTTCAATTTGATGAGCCATATAAATCAGAAACAATTTTTTATTTTCGATTGAAATTGAAACAAGAGGCATAAAATCAAGATTTTACAAGAATAAAGTTTACAGCAACCAAAATTTTCAATAGAGATCGAAATCAAAGAAAAAGACCAAAGCCGAAGATGATATAGAAATCGAAGCAGAGTTCGAAATCAGAGATCAAAATTGAAATCGAACATCAAGGAGCAAAGATCGTAATCGAAATCGAAATACAAAGGTCAAAAATCAAAGATTAGACATCAAAATCGAAAAACAGTTCAAAGCCAGAATAGTTCGAAGTCAAAATAAAGTGTGAATGTACAATTCGAATTCGAAATCGAAATAGAGATAAACAATAATAAGTAGAGTTCAATAGTTCATCAAACATTCGAAATCGAAAAACATCAAAATTTAAAGAAAAGTTCAAAATTGAGTGCGAGATTGAAAATCAGTAATCAAAACATCATAATTTCAAACACTTAGCAATCCCAAAGAAAAATAATTTTTACAAATTGAAATGCAAAGTAGAGATAAGATTTTTTCAATAAAATCATTAAGAGAATAAAAACAAAAAAACAAAATCGAAATACAGGGATCAAAATCGAAGAGCTGAGATCAAAATTGAAAAACATTGAATTCTCATAACAGTTATTGAAATCTCAGAAATCGAAATAAAGATAATAGTAAGTAAAGACATTATTAAACACAGTAACAGAATCATGATTTTACTTGCATATATCATAGTCATTATGTAACCAAAAATACATATATTTCTTATAACTCCAATATACATATATTTTCCTCTTTTTGATACATGATTGAACTGAATGATGATAACCATAATACATATTGTGTTCATCTGAAACCACCATGAACAGAATGAAAATTAAAAATTTTCAATAGAAAATGAACAGTTATAAAACGTTTGAAAACATATGGTGAGTTTCAACTGTATAATGTACACAAAAAACCTCATGACAACCCAAGTACGACAAGAATAACACAATTCCAACATCGTTTGCTAGATAGATCATGCATTACAGTCTTATATATTAACATAAGCAAGTTTCTCAATGTCCGCAAAAAAGTACCAATTATCAGCAAATATTAGCAGACATAAGCAAGTTCTTCAAACCTCAATAAGCAATTTCCAAATATCGGCAAACATTAGCAAGCAAATTTCTTATCACAGGGAATCCATTTTTTACTTTTCTTTTTCTTTCCATGTCTGTTTGTCTCACATTTTACTCGAAGATATTCACTTCCATAATGAATCAACTTTATCTCTGGTGTTATTGTAACTTCGTGACAACAAAGTCAAATATACTCACACTAACCCAGACTGGTAACATAAAAGGAAATCCATCCATCTACCTCTTAACTGTTAGGTACAAACTTTATTATGAATTACTTGCTTGTCATCACATACAAATATAAGCAATACAAATCATCAAATATATCACAAATAAATTCACCATATACAAGTCAATTGGCAATTAAATAAAAATAATATTACATATGTAATAACAAATTTAACAATAATAACAATATACAAAACATTAAAATAATAAATTAACTAGTAAAACATTTAAATATACTAGAAGACATGATTTTATTTTATTTTTAGAAAAAGTTTAGCTCCTAACTCTTGTAGAATTTTCTTTCTTTTTTTCCTCTCTTCTCTCTCTCTCTCTCTCTCTCTTCTTTCTTTCTTTCTCGTTATCACCTCCCTCTCTTCCTCTTTTTCTTCATTTTTCTTTCTAGATTTCACACTTAATTAGCATTCTTTCTTTGCTCTCTTTTGATTGCTACCTTTTCGAAGTGTTTCTACTCTTATTAATAGTCATCTTAAATGACTTCTTTTTGTTTCTATTGATGCACGTTGCACCTAGTAATGATTACTCTTTTAGATTTTTATCTTATGTTCATTATGTTACAACCTTGCCATGGTGCAACGTAACACCTTTACTTTATTTAAGTAATCATAACTTCTACTAAATATCTCTACCTTAATTATTACTTTCAATTAATATCTCTATATATTTTATAATAATAATAATTAATTCATAAGTTTCTTCTTATAAATATATTCTTATGAGTATATCTATTAAAATATTTTATAATATCTTCTTATTAGTAACAACTATTGTAAAATAAAACTAAATAGAATATTCAAGTTAAAGAAACAAAAATATTTTATGAAAAAAATAGGATGTTACAATATATAGTGCCCAACTTACTAAACTCTTCAAAAAATGTTGGGAACATAGAGACAGTTGAGGTAGGAAATGTCTAAGATGCATGGTGACAAAGGGATGTGATGGCGATTGGGAGGAAATGGTGGGTTTTGGTTTTGACAGCAACAATGGAGTTCGTTGGGTTGGTTTTCTAGTAATGGGGGTGACTGGTTCAGTCGAGGGTGGCAAAAAATGAGATGGACTCGTCAAAGGTTGAGGGGTGGAGCAACTGGGCGTGGTTTTGACGAAGCTCATAACTTGGATTTATTTTTGGGTTTGGGTGTGGCAATGGGTAGCGATGACAGTAGGAGCTCCAATCTGCTGGGTTCAGTGACTTCTGGCTTTACTGCGAGATGGTCTGATCATGGCTGCTAATTTGTGTGGCTATGGTAGTGAGTAGGGGTGGTGCAGTGGTCACGAGTTCTAGTGAGTTGGTGGCTGTAGAGACAATGGTGGTGGTTTGGTTACAGGGGATAGATTTGGAGGCTTTCGGTCGTTGGATTTTGGGTGAGAGGTTGCCAGCGATGTGATATGCGGTGGTGGCTTAGCTAGGGGCGATGTCGGGTTGTGGCTGAGACAAAACGAGTCTGGTGGTAGTGACGATGAGGACGACGAAGGTGGTGGAGTGGAGGATGGGTGGTGGAGAATTTCTGTCAAAGAAAAAAAAAAGGCCAACCAACTATTATAGGTAAAAAATTTAGTGCATCACTGCACCAAAATTATAATTGTGCATCATAGCATCCAATATATATGCTTCGTCCTAAAGGAAACGTTTAACATGAACCCACCTATGGGCGGGTGCATGACATGCACCAACCACTCAAACCGTTGATTTGACATAAAATCAAATCAACGATTAATATTGATGACCTGTAACTTGAAGTACATGTCATATTTATTTATTTATTTATTTATTGTCATAAATAGTTATACATATAAGAAATTTTATAAATTTTAACGATAATATTTATACACACATCCAAAGCCACACATAAGAAACTTGGACCACTCTTTTTTTTGTTATAAATTATTGTACATATAGAAAATTATACAAAATTCGTAATATTTACATACATTTTTTTTGCCAAAGATAACTAATTGTATATATAAGATATCCTGTAAATTTTAAATAATAATATTTATACACATTTAAGCTCACAAAGAAGAATTTTGGGTATAAAATATAATTATAATACAATTATAAAAAAAAAATAGATAACCGATTATAGTAGGTAAAACCCACTTAGTGTATGATACACCTACTATACGATAAACGGCTCCCGACCTAAAGTTTGTCTTTTTATGTTTTAACTTTTAATATGATATGCTTCTTATATTAGGCTATGTTTAGCACACCTGATAGTATAAGATAGGATAGTATAAGGTAATAGGATAAGATCTGATAGTATAAATAAGTTGATAAATTGTTATACTATCAAATATTTGGTGTAGATAGTATAAATAATATGATAGTATATGTAATTATTTTATATTACCATATTACCCTTCTTGACCATCAGAAGGAGAAGTTCCTCAAATTCTCGGAATGATGAACCCATTTCCATCCCTCACAAACATTCGAGCAATACCGCCTCACCGCTCCTCCGTGTTCGGCGACTTCGCCGGTAGAAGCTCTTCTACCGGCGCCACAAACTCTGAAAACTCTACAAGCCCGTTGTTGTTCGTGTCAGCCTTCTGGATGAAGCTCTCTAGCTGCACAGGGCTTGGCTTCGGACCCAGTGATCGGAGAAGCGAGCTGAGCTCCATTTGGGTGAGGCTTCCGTCATTGTTCCGATTGAAAGAATGGAAAATCAATCTTGCGTAACTCGGTGATTTGCTTGTCGTCCAACGGTTGCAGATCCGGCACGATGGTTGCAGATCCGACGCGGATGGTGCTTCACGGTGGCGCGGATGGAGCTTCACGATGCAGGTGGTTACAGATCTGGCATGGTGGTTGCAGATCCGCCGCTGATGGTGCTTCACGGTGGCTTCCTGGTGTTTCTGGAGAGGGAAGAAGTTGAGGGGTAGGGTGGGAAGAAATATGCTATCAGGTCTTATCATGGGGTGGGAGAGAGGATAGTGTTATCAGGTTAGAGTGGGATAAAAATGCAGGACCTGATTTAACTATACTATCAGGTTAAATTACCAAACACCTGATTACACCTGATAGTATTAGGTAATACTATCAGTTTCTTCTTATCCTGTGTGCCAAACATAGCCTTACTTTTTATCTATCATTTAAAAAAATAATACTAGTATTAAAAAAATAAATAAATAAATAAGACGACAAGTTAAGTCTGGGAGATTCATCAGATTCCATCCTTGTATTAACTACCGGTCTCGGAAGTCATACTTAAGCGAGTAATACTGGCAGATTATATAAATGGAAATAAGATAACCAATAAGGATATCATTATTCTTGAATCCTTAATCAGACAACTCTTTTTTTTTTCTTTTTATGTGACCTTAATCAGACAACTTAGATAGTACTGTACTTGGTTTTTGCATTATATATACAGTAAGCATTATTTAAAATAAAACCAAAACTGAAAATAACGAATAAATATTTTTATCATTGTCAAAAACGTTGAAAATATGATGGTAACCTTGTAATTATAATAAAGATTATATAAATATGTTTTTTAAAATTTAAAGATGAAAACGAAAATTAATTTTAAGAGAAGAAAATAGAAATCAAAACACAGTTTTTTCCCCTCAAATCAAACACACTCTTAGATTTTACAATGGTACATACATGTCAGTACTCCTGTAAAATTAAACATAAACCTTACAACCAAAGTGCTTTAAATTTATCCAACTGAATCAACTCCCATTATCATTAGAAAACTTAGATATATTAAAAAAAATTAATGTGAGCAAGAAAATTAAAAAGAAGAAAAACTATTTAAAAGTTAAAATCAAAATTAATAATATTCGCTCTCTCTCTCTCTCTCTTGAAACAATATTCGTAAGATTTTTGTTCATGCGGGTACACTTTCTTTTTAAAATTTAATTTGAGAGGATCGATTAGAAATCTTGGAACATTGCGCGCATAATTAATTGTTGTATATAATTCACATCAATTATTTTGAAACTGATTAGTCCAATACTTCACACGCAAGAAACATCGCACTTTACCTATATCAATAATGGAATTTATGATATATATTAGTATCAATTTGTTTGCTGGCACCGATATTGGTTCAGTTGTCCTGAGAATGTGTTGGGTCAACTTAAACCATATGCATAATTGATGTTAGAACAAATTTATGGATGTGTCTCTACATATAATATTGTCATAGGAGGGATGAGAAATGTATGATGGCAAGAAATAATTAAAGTCATGTTGAGGCAAGGTCGTCTCCTCATGCATTTAATTACAAATTATTATTCCAATATATTCCATGGAAAGGAATTTAAAACAATTAAGCGATGTTTGAAAACCTCCGTGGTGATTAGAGTTTCGACATTTAGTATACATAATCTTTGTGATGTAAAAAGTGTAAAAGAAATAATAATAAAAAGTATGCAAGAATTATTAATTACTGCAACGGTTATAAAGTACAAAGAAACAAAGATACTCCAACGCCAGAAAGAAAAACCATTTACGGTTTATAGGAAGGCAAGTCAAATACATTCAGTGAAATCATAATATCCGCCATCATTGATATTGTTGAGGCTATCAATATCATCATTTCGTATTGACTTTGGCTTTTCTATCTATATGTGTATGTAGATGGCCGGGTTAATCGGTTGTAATCAATGAAGTATGCATGGATGATCATCTCTACTTTAATTTCCTTATTGAAGGGTTGAAGGCAGACATTCGAGTAGTGTGTAAAAGGTGGACTAACTGCAACTTCAATTCCCATCCCTCCTCCCCACAATAAACTATAATATATAGTAGTAGACGTTGTTAGATTTTCAGATGGAGGCCACAGACCCCATTATGAGAAATCACAAGAATGAAATGAATTGGATTCTTGCAATCACAACACAGGCCGAATATTTTACACGAGCTCATCAGCGTGTTGATGCTTCTTTCCGCTTTTGCAATCACAGCTTGATCGTTTTCTCATGCGCATATATCTATACTTCATGCGTCCAAAAGCGTACATGTCAAGCAAATAACTCTAAGGAGTGTCTTAGACCAGACTATTCTTTCTCATATTCTCGTGGATGGTTGATTTTGATAAATAATTAATCATTAATTTAGACATATGTTTTTTTTTTAAATAAATATAATCATTTTATTCTCAATTTTTTTTATAAAATTAAAATAATTAGATATCTGGAATTCAAGTATAATTGTTTTTAATACGTAACTATGTTTAACATTTTGGGCGTGAACTTCGAAATAGTTGTGCGTATATAACTTGACATGCATGCATGTATTGATTCTGGATAAGCTTTTAGGGTTGTTATATTTCACTTAAATATTGCCAATTAATTAGTTATTTAGCAGGGCATGTGTAGCTGTATACATGTTTATCATTCCATCACGGGACCGGCCGGGGGATTAATAAATATAAGTATGTGAGTAAGAAGGGAATTAAAGATGGTCAAAGCAAATGGCTACATATATCATGATGAGCTATTATGCTGTAGCCTGTGAGTATAAATATTCATATGAGAGATGGACAAATTAGTAAAAGAACAAGAACAGAGGGACTTTGGGCAGACAATTCAATCATTAAGTAGTGTAGTTAACAGTTGAGAGAGCGGTGAGTGGGATTAATGATGGCGAGTGTTAAAGTGGAGCCAGGCGGAGTCATTGGAGAAGCGAGAAGACATTCTAGATGTGGGGACCTTACACCCAAATCCAACTTGATCGATCAATTCACATTGCGCGGCCAGTGATGAATAAGTACTATGACAGGTAGTGGTAGGATTAGTGAACTCATTTTTAAAAAAAGAGAGAGGTGTTGGTGTTGGTATTGGTGTTGGGCAAGTGAATTGTTGATTATTGATTTGTGAACAGATTCCAGGGAAGGTGTGTGAAGTGTGAACTGGTGAATTGTGAGATTGGGTGCGCTTTACAATAATGGGGCCATTTGCTTTTGGGTTGTTAATGGAAAATTTTGGAGGACCCATTAGGCGTCATAATTGCCTCTCATCTGATCTGACGTTATTATCGCTCAAAGCTACACGCCTCGATCATGCCAAATCGCCACACGCGGCAGAGGCGCATACACACACACACACAACACAACCACGCCCGTAGAAAAGCAGATTCTCGCTTTCAGTCCTCTCCTACCTAATGACAATGTTCTCCCATGGTGAAGTCCGAAAAAGGGGCCTTTGCCAGTTAGATTTGTACCTTGCTTTACTAGCAACTGATGAGTGGGGAAAATTGAATCCCCTCGTTAAATATGGCCAAAATAGTAGTTTTATATTAATCTACTACTATGCTGTACGTGTTTGGATGAAAATAAGGAGAAATAACCCTCCATCTCCTTCCTTCCTTCCTTTCTTTCTCTTTTTTGCCTTCCCCTTAACTTAAAAATATCCTAATTCCTAACATTGCATAAATGCTCATCCGTCTCTATTTGTTTAATTATGTACCCGTTTCTTCTTACGATTACCTCAGTTAATTTATAGCTCATCAAATCAGTTTCTAAAAACTATTATTTTGTATATTTTTATATACATTGAATATATAAGCATATGAATATAGGAAAAAGATAAGCAATCTATCTCCCTCTATATATTAAATTATAATATATTTACTTGACTAAATTTATTATTACATTTTTTAAAAATGATACATATTTTTATTAACTTTTTTAAATTTAATTTCAAATTATTTTTTAATTTAATTATTATACATATTATTTGTTTTAATTTTAAACATTATTTTATTTTAATTTAAATTTTAAAACTTTATCTGAATTTAAAAATAACTCATGCAATGTATGCAATACTCACTAGTTAAAAATTGAATCCCAATTCTATCATCGTAAAAAAAGAGTCGAGGTCAAATGAGCTTTGAATGCTGTTAACTAATGTTTTCAGGATACTGTTTAAAAAGTATTTACTATCTATTATTAACAATAATATTTAATAAGTAATTTTTTAATTATTTAAAGAATAAATTACTTAATGTTTTTTAAATTTATATAATGTATAATAATTTTAATTTTGTAATATTTTTATTTTTATTTCTTAATTAGTGTGCACTCGTTAATAAAAGCCTTGAGTTTTAAGTTTCATTTTTTGTGTGCTTTTCCTAATAGAACTCATTTACTTTCTTTTCTTTTTTCCCTGAAAAGCAATTCCTTAGTTAAACATCTCACTCAAAATATACTGTTTTCTTTTAGTTCAATAAGAAATGAACCATTCTTCATTCATAATAAAAAGTATATTTATTATGTTAAAGAATTTACTTCTTATTTATTATCATAAATAAATTAACTCTTTTATTTGTTTAAAATCTAAATGATATATGTTTATAAATGTTACGTAACTTTAATATATATAACTATCCGTTGTATTTTTTTTTTTTAATTCTTTCCATTGTAAGTTTGTAAAGTAAATTTCGCATAAACAAAAAGGAGGCAAAGAGGCATCGTAAATAAATCTTTTCGTGTGAGAAAATAATATATCTGTTTTTTCCTCTTACCACTTACCATGAAGGTTTAAGATCTGTGTGAAACGAGAAAATAGGCGAAAGTTGAGGCAAAATATTTTTGGTGGAAATTGAACCCAAAATTAAGTAATCTATAAAAAAATTTTGTGACACTTAAATTAAGATAAAAATTTAACTATTTTGTAAAATATCTTTTAATTCACCTTACATAAATCCTTTGAATGATATTAAAAGATTCATTACTTAATCATTTGAATGATATTGAAGCCTCTTAAATATGTATTTTTAAGATGGTTTCATATTTGATTTTCGCACAAATAATTGATATTATTTGTGTTTGTTAGCTGCACAAATTTGTGTACATTTTTTTTTTTTATGTATGTAAATATAATTTTGTTATTTTGATCATTAAAAACTTTTATGGTTGTGATTATGATGACTATTTATTTTGAAATTTTGTGAATTCACAAATATGATATGAAATATCTTCATAATATTTGCTATCTTGATAAAAATAAATTATAAATCTAAAATTTGACCAATTATTTTTCTTAAAGCATATTAAACATATGTGTATTTTGTTTTATGTTATGTTGCTATAAACTTCAAATTGCATGGTTAAGAAACTTGTGACATGACTTTGCATTGAAAATTTTGTTATTAGATTGTTAAGAGCTTATTGTGATAATAATAATGATACTTTGTAATGGTTTTGAGTATTTGTATGTGAAGTATTTGATGTGAATATTTTGTGAACAATAAAGATATATTTATTGAACATATTCATATAAATTAAATGTTAACTAATCTTTTAACCAAATGTCTTATGTCTATAGTGTTTAAAAGCGTGCATTTATAGTTCTTTTAACGTGTTTGGTTAGTCGGAACTTGAAAAGGTAGCACTCTTTTTAGGTACATACTGCACCTACAATCTAACTACAACATATCTAAATCTTACAATAGCGTTTCATGTTCATCCTCATCGCCAATTCGCCATCGCCGCCCCACTAGATACTAGTTCTAGTTCAAAAGGTTGGAAAAGAAACCTCTCGACATGCATCATGGTTATGGAGATTAATCACTTTTTTATAATGGTCTGTTATTTTTACGAAAATTATTTTTAAAATGTTCTTATATTATTATCATTTAAAAAATTTATTGTTAATATCAAAAGAAAAATAGTATATCTTTTTTTCTATGAATAAAAATTTAAGATCAATGATAACTACCCTATCCTAAGGTCAACATGGCAAGTTTCAAACTTTATCCTAATTAATTGACCCAATCCGTTTTTATCAATAATACTAACGGCTGTTGCTAAAAAAGTAGTACATATGAATATATATATATATATATATATATATATATATATATATATATATATATATATATATTTGATGATGAAACAATTTAAAGAAGTTTTTTTTTTTTAATTGTTACATGAGAGGAAAAGAAATTCCTTCTAAGAGAAAAACATATATTTTAGGAAGATGAAAATGATATCCAGACAATATTTTAAATTAAAAGAAAGAGAAAGGTAAATCCCTTTAACCTTATTTTTGGCAAGTGTGTATTTAGATGTCATTGAAAGATAACATATAACGCAAAATTACAATTCAAAACATTTAATTAAGGTATATGATCATAAAAAAATGAAAATAAATTTTAAAATATGTACATATACATATTTTATTTATAAAATGACATGCTATTTTTAAAATATATAAATTATATTAAAAATTAATATGCAGGCTAAAATACTAGTTGACAAAAAGTTGTCACCTCTGTCATTTTCATTCTTATAATTTTCAATCTTTATCACATCTATTTCGCATTTAAAACATATTGTACAGACTGCAGAGTGTGGAAATTCTGCATTTAAGGGGCTTAATTGGACGGGTTACGGCGTATTTGTCCTAACCCGAACTTAGGCTGATATTTTAATACGGTCAATTTTTTGAATCTTGATATGACTTAATAAATGATTAGATTAAAATTAGATTGACTCAATAGCAAAATGAATTATACAAATATAAATATTTATATAATTAAATTATAAAATTTTAAAAATAAAAAAATTAAAAGTATGTGATATTTTATAATATATATTTTGAAATAATTTATATTAATATAAGTATATTATAATGTTGTATAAAAATATTAATTTAAATTAAAAAGTTTTATTATTTATCATTAATTATAAAAAAATATAAATTTTAAAATATTTTATAATATTAAATTGGATTTAAATAATTCGAAGTATGACTTTAACTAAACTAAAAAATACAATTAGTTTAATTCATAAAACCTAAACTTATCTAAATTAATTTTAAGCTGAGATGAATCATTAAGATAAATCGGATTTAGAACACCCTTCTTAACATTTAACATATTGACGTACTTTGGCAAAGCCTGCATGGAAATTTACTGGATTTGGTAGACTGAGCTTTAATTCTCTTTTTTCTTTGTGGTTTTTTTCTTTTTCATTTTTGTAGCATTTCAATCCTTTTTCATTTGGGTAGTATTTAATGGAAGTTGTTATCGCTATTCTTCAGCAGCAGCCCTACTCGTTTTATTACTTACTTTGTTCCTCTTTTTTTCAATGTTTTTATTATGAGCATTGTTATTTGTGACGAACACAAATTCGTGAAATCCAACACGAAGCAACAAAAGTAGAGTAAAACTATTCCACAATTCACAGTGTTTATATTTTAAAATTAAAAAATAAAACAAATAACTTTATTCAATTGGAGCCATGTCATTTGTTGTGAGTTCGTGGAAAAAATTTTCGTGTGAACAAACATTTTTCTTTTATTATTTTTACCAACAAATGCATCTAGAAATCTTACCATTCCGACTCCTTTATTATTAAATTCCAAACCAAAATAAAACAAATGACTTAGCATTGGGGAAAGCTAAAAATAACTTAAACTAAGTGGCAAACCAAGATAAAACATAATCCATCAACACTGCTTTAGAATTAGATTACTCCACATGATAGTCTTGAAGAAGTGCACCAAAAAAAAAAGGGCACTAGCATGGTTGAGTATGTACAAAATAGCTACATTCTTTTAACTCATTGGACAAATCAGGTATCCTTTAGCCTTTTGATTGTAACTAGATCTCTTTTATTTTTCTTCTAATATAAACGTGGTTTTAGGGGGTCTTGATGTTTAAATTTTTTTATTTAAAGTGAATCTATCTTTAAAATTAATAATTAATGATATATTTAATTTTAAATTATTTAAAAAATTATAATTACAATATGTTTTAAATTAAATCGAAGTAAATATCTTTTACTCATTTATTTTATACACTAATTAATTAAATAATGATCTCATAAAAAAATAAAATTAAATAATGATACATAGTCTTCCTCGAAAAAATTTTTGTCGCGCTATAACGCGTAACCGTCCTTAATGTTTGATAGTGAAAATAAATGAATTGACTGATCTGAAGTTTCCACGTCTGAATCCCAATAAAGCCACCTACCAACCAACCATCCAATTAAATTAGTGAGGCTAAGGCAGGAACCTGGCATAATGATTTTGGGTTGAGAAAACTGGACAAAATACTCCCTTAAATTTTTTTTATGTGTTTTAAAGTTTTTTTTACAGAAATTAAAGATATTATCAAATAATTTTAAATAAAATAAAATATATTTTAATATAATTAAATTTTCATTTCTCATTTTATTAAATATGTGTAAAAAAATATAAAAATTAATTAATATATAATTATTAGATTTAGTAAAGATAATAAATGGTAAAAAAATAAAAAAATTAAATTAATATATCATTAAAATTCTCAAATGATAGATAAAATAAAATAAAATAAAATAATTTTTTTAAAAGACAAATAAAAAATGATGGAGAGAGTAATAATGTGTTAGAGACTTAAGAAATTCAAGAGTACACACATAAGAACCTTAGTATATAAAATAAATTATACTATGTTTCTAAAGTAATAAATGCATATTTTATGAGAATTTTTACCATTTATTTAAATTATTTTCTTTAAAAGTTATGATTTTTTTAAAAAATTTGTTAAAGAATTTAAAATAAGAAATTTTATATGAAAAGTATATTTTTTAATTATTAATGTATTAAATACTTTACTTTTTATATATATTTTTTATTTTAAAATCTTAACAAGTATTCTTAAGATCTTCTTTAAAAAATTCTAAAAATCATGTGAATATATTTAAAATTAATAAAAAAAATTAAATATATGTTATTGCTGTTAATTTTTTCATATATAATGAGACACTGACTTGGAAAGTAACTTAAGAGACAATGATCACTTATTTTTATTTTTTGTTTTATTTTTTATTTAAATTATATTAAATATTTTAAATTTAATTATATTTATTTATTTTTTATTTTTTATTTAACAAAATTTAAATAAAATAATAAAAAATAAAAAATAAAAACAAATGATCTCACCCAAAGCAAAGTGGATGGGACACAGCTTTGAGCACATAATAAACCATAAAGTCTACCAAACATCCGTATGGACCAGAAATTTCCACCCTTTACGGGGATAGTTTGAGCGCAAATAACTACAACGCCGTTAATGGTTAATGGACTCCAAAGTTTTGTGAGATAAATCAGTTAATTTTTTATCAGAAAAATTGAAGTATTAAATTGGACAAGTGATGTAAGTGATAATACTGAGAAAAATCTGGACGCTTTCCTTGTAGGATATAAGCCAACGCAATGGAGGAACCTTTTCCAGTATTCTGAAAGGAAGAACACGTGGAGAATGTCATAACAATTGTGATCCACCAAGCTTTGCCATTTGTTAAACTGGTTAAAATAAAAAAAATTAATAAAAAAGTATATTGAAATTTAAATTTTTTATTTAAAACTTTAAATTTTATTATAAAGCAAGCATTTATTTAAAAAATTTAAAAAATAAAAATTTCTTGACTATTTTTTTTAATTTTTAATATATTAAATACTTTATTTTTATTTAAAAAAATTATTTTAGTTTTTTAATAAATATTTTAAAGATAAATGTTAAAAAATTATTTTAATTATTTTAAAAAGTAGCTTTAAGATACTTGTTAACAAAATATAATATTTTTTATAGTTTTATAAGGGTATTCGTTTAAAAAATTAAAATAATAGGATAAATAAAAATTTTCTAAAGTGGATTTATCTTAAAATTCAGTAAGTAAGAATATGTATATTATTAAATTTTTTAAGTTAAGATCATGATTAAAATTAGATTAAATCAATAATAAATACATCATTACTTATTCATTTTAGATACTAGTTCACTTTAAATTTATTTTTCTAAAATAACAAACTTTAAATGAACAAACTTTTAGTTTCAATATTTTAAAAACTTTATTTTAATTTAAAACTTATTATTTTGATTTCTTTAATGGAATGGTTAGCAAAATCCTATTTTTTTTCCTGAAAAAAACAAGCAGTATATTCCCACAAATTTGTTTCCTTTCGTTCTCTACGTTGGGAATGGGATAGCGGCAATGGGAGATCCAATTAAAAGCCCTCCCCACAAGTCCACAACCCCCTTCTCGCCTTTTTGTTTTTTCCTTTTTTTTCTTAATTAAAAAACGTGCACATTATTTTTTTTGGGTACAACGTCCACATTATTTTAAAGTACTGTATAGTGATGGTAAATATTAAATTTAGAAAAATATGATCATCCGTACGGTTTTTATAATTTAATAAAAAATTCTTACATAAATTTAATATATTTAAGATTGATATACTTAACTAATTATATCATTAATTATAATTATTAATTAATTTAATTTATTAATAATTATAATTATTAACCTATTATACATAACTTGGATACACTAGTTTTATAAAAGAATTTCTGGTAAGTAGGCGTGTGTGCAAGTGCTATGAAATTGCATAAATTTCTGGGCTCGTCTTACAGGTAACAATGGTTAATCCCTACTAACTTTTTGGGATTATTCTTTTATTCCATTCTTTTGCTCCATACTAATTACTTAACAATAATAAATCTAAAAACAATTGAACTGATCAAGGGCCGAGGCTTTTTTAAGGCAATCTAACAATAAGTGTTGAACAAAAATTTTATTTACACCTGCCATTCATTTGCTAATTGATCCGGAAGTGTTACCATAAGGTTGTGCAATGTAGCAGTTAATGAATGTTGGTTCAACTAATATAAAATAAAATAAAATTATCCAGTAAAAGGTTTTAAATTCGATTCATATTAAAAAATTTCATTGATAAATTATAAATTATTTTTAAGTGCAACTGTAAGTTGTTATTATTAGAACTTGTGATATGTCACAATCGTAAAATAAGACAGTATCCCGCTCTACCTAAAATGATTAATTACCCACGCAACTATCTTCATGTTCAACGTATTCGTTTGATTGCTGTCCATTATCTTACTTATACAACTTGCTTTATGTGTTGGTTTTTCACACCTGTCGTTAGTTTGGTCCATATAAATAAATAAATAAAGTCTATTAAACTTAAAGTCCACTAATAATTGAAATCAGCTTGAAAATAAAACACTTTTACTCATAATCAGATTGAAAATTGGCTTGGCGAGCTTCAGTTCACAAAGCCAGTCAGAGTTGATTACTAGTATTTCTACCACAAACAGTTGCATTAAAATGTTTGCATGAAAGTTGAAACAGGACTATTTGAACCCAATGGGTCATTGCCATTTAAGATTTATATTTCCGTGCCGTGAATTAGGTTTGAAATTGAGTATTACAATTGAAATTAAATATCTCAATTTTAATTATCTTATTTTGTCTGTATATTAAAATTAAAATTATAAGTCAAATTTTATAGAACTAAAAAATGATTATTTTATATTATTTTCAATTCTTAACTTAGACTATAAAAATTATAATTTCAAATATAAAAGTTAAAAATAATATTTTATAATTATTATTCATTATCTTTGTTACATATTTTAACAACCATTGTTGCCGATGCTGACCTAGTTGTCAACGGCATCTTCCGACTACCATTACTAATAGTGTCCTACCACCACAATTGCCAGTGATACCCTCAAACCATTATCAGTTGTGGCACCTTTCAACTACCGTCGTTGACGGCATCTTTCAATTCAATTTAAAATTACAATTTTACACCTCAATTTTTTATTTACTCAAAATATAAAAATTAAATTCTTAATTAAATTAAATTATGACAGAATTAGAATTAAAATTAAAATTCTAAATTCTAATTCTAATTTTATCTTCCAAACACACCCTTATATTTTCTCTATCAAATCAAAATTTCACAAAAGTTTTACCCAAAAAAGTAATCGCAAAAGTTCTATTAGTTATGGAAAAAATACATTAACTTTTTATGTAAGTCTCAATTTTTCATGTAATTTTTAGGAACAAATATGTAAAATTATCAATTGAAAATTTTATCTATCTTATAAACAAGATTACATGTCCTTTGGAAATTGTGCCAGTAATGAAATTATAATTTTATTGATTAAATTTACTCAATAAATAATTGTTTTTAAAAAAAGGTAATTTTTCTCCTAAAAAATGTTGGTTTATGGTCCATGGTTATTATAGAGGAAAACCGATTTGGTAATATGGAACTCACTAAGAGAATGAATTATTTCATGAAAAATTTTCATAGAATAAGATTGACACAGAGATCTAAAATAGTGGAGTTTTCTTAAAATTTATAAGGTCTTATGTTAGAGTCTATATCTATCTTTTTTCTTTTTACATGATTCATAAAAATTTCACATAAAAGGAATGGGCTAAGGTTTTTACACCCCCCCCCCCCCCTTCTTTTGGAACTAATATATTCATAAGTAGAGGATGCCATTTCCTTGCAGATCAGAAAGGCAAAGAAAAACGCACTTGATAGTTCCATTAATCTCCTGCTAGGTACGGTGTCTATGTTGTTGTTAACTAATTTATTGTGGTGTTATTCATCTACTTAACGTGGGAAAACTTTTCTGGGCTTTGACTTAATCTTTAATTAAATTTCCCTTTTATCGAAAGAAAAAACAGGAGACAAATGCCCATCCATCTTTTTCATCAAGCTTCCAAGCCATTAAGCCAAGAACCTGTCTCTTTGTAAATGCATGAGCTATGTGGGGTTGCCCTGCCTTGTTTAATTGTGTACAATACAAAATAACTATAAAAAAAGGAAATAACTGCAAGGCCAGCAGAGTCAGGGATGATTTTTTTTTTTTGGGTCAGCAGTGAATGATGAATTGACTCTTGGTTTTTTTTGTTGGGGTCATCATTTAGTCTTGATTCATGACCAGTAAAGTGGACATCCAAACAGAAAGAAAAGGCCCACTTTATCAGAACAATTGGCCCAACAAAAATAGACATGAGTATCCCCAAAGAGTAAAAGACAACCAAGAAGGGGGAAAAAATTTGAATTGTAAGATAATGAAAATTTTAACCACGGTGAAATGTTAATCGAGTTAGGTAGTTGCCCAACTTTTCGTCAATTAGAGAGTAATTCAAAGTAATGTAGTTTTCGCTGTTAGTTTAAATATAGGGTAATTCAAAAGAACTACGTGCCTAATTATTGAATTATAAGAGGAGTGAACGAAAATATAAAACTAAACAGTGTATATTGTGTAACATGCTTAAATTTATATAAGTTATAAATGTCTAAACATTTTATACCGTGAGAGATGTGATGATAAAAATATAAAAACTAAAGAGTGTATGTTTACACTCTAAAATTTATAAAGACCTTTATACATTTTACCCTATTTTTAAACTAATGTACAACAATAAAAGAAAACAAACATGTTGTTCAGGTGATAAATTTATCCACGTGTTGCCTAATTGTTTTGGGTTTTCATTTATCATGGGAATAAAATATAAATTTAATAATGGAAATTGCTATTATCAGCTGTGCTCGAGCATTTTCACCTTCAGATGTGATTTTTTATCATAAGATCTATGCTTTGTAATTTTTATTTTTTTTTAAATAATAAGACTGTTAGTGTGAAAATCCGAGTGTTCAAACGCTCGGGTGTTCGATAGGACATCCCTTTAATAATTTGAACAAAATGTGACAAAATGTGCTATTTGAACAATCATTCTAAGAGAGTTTACACCTAATAAGAAGTATATGTGCACATAAAGCATAGTATAGTTGAAGGGGTGATGAGAATTTACCTATTCTTAACAATATAATAACTAGTTAAAGGAGACATGGTAGATGGTGGACTACTATTGATGGGAATGAGTTCGTGATTTGTAGTGACCATTGTTGTAATGAGTTGGAGGAGACCGACGTTGGTTATATGTGGAATGCTCCTCTGGTCGCCTATTTGTCTGATGCACTGCGCTGGCTTTCTTCACTTTGGGTTTATATTTGATGCTTTGGGCCTTCTCTAAGGTTCCCAAAACTTCCTCCATACATGGTCGGTTTTTTGGGTCAGATTCTAAACATTTCAGTATCAGCTGGGCTACTTGAAGTACAGCTGTTGTTGAATATTGTTCACTCATACTTGGATCCATTTTTCTTTTTAGTTTCCTTTTGTCACTTAGAGATGGCTTTGTGCAATCCACCAAATTCTGCTCACCTGTCGGCCGATTTGTGTCCAGCGCTGCGGAGCCTGTTAACATTTCTAGCAGAACAACACCAAATCCATACACATCGCTTTTCACGTAGAGATGACCTGTCAATTTTGGATTATATATTTGTCATTATATATACGAGCTTTTATGAAACACCCATTATCATTGATTATTCTCCATGAATAAAATATGTTCTTAGAAAAGTAGATTTACAACAAAATATTAGTGTCCTAACACCTGACCATCATCTCCACCAATCAAACCAGTCTCTTTCAAGTTAAAAACAGATAAAAGTATATTAAAATAAATATGGGTAATACGCTTCAAAATTATTAACTATATACGAACTTATATAGTGATTATTAAGCAAGATGTTTTTTTTTTAATCAAGCATGATGCTATTATTGGTTATGAGACTCATAATAACTCATTATATAAAAAAATTAATTTTAATTTATTATAACTATCATACTATTATCTAATTATGTATTCTCACATCAATAAAAAATTTTAATTTAATTATGTATTATCATATTTCAACACAAGATTTAATGACCTTAAAAAAAAAAAAATACGCCATGAAATTAATTAATTTGATAAGAAAGGAGAGGAAGCAGTGGTATGTACTATGTACCTGTTGCCATATACTCAGGGGCTGCATAACCATATGTGCCCATGACCCGCGTGGTTACGTGGGATCTGCCATTGACGGGGCCAAACTTTGCCAACCCAAAGTCTGACAGCTTTGCATTGTAATCCTAATAAAAGAAAAGTAGAAGCAAAAGAAAATTGCGACACGGTTATGATGAAGACTTTGTCTGGGTATTGAATATTGGAGTACTGGAAGTCTCTCTAAATAACAGATTTTGTCAGGGTACTGTCAATGACAAGGTTAAATAGTTGTCTCAAGTCTCAATAATCGATTCGAAACATTAATCATCACAAATACAAAGAGAGTTATGCATACCCCATCAAGCAAAATGTTGGAGGACTTGAAGTCTCTATAGATGACAGACTTTTCTGACGTATGCAAGAAAGCCAGACCTTTGGCTGCTCCTATGGCTATCTTGAGCCTTGTATCCCACGAAAGTGGTTCTGGGCCTCCTGCAAATGCAACAACACCAATTATTTTAACAAACATCTTAATTAACAGTTTCACTGTTACAACCTATATATTATATATATATATATATTGATTGCTGCATTTCCTACTTCTGAAGAGGTGGCTTTCCAAGCTGCCCTTTTGCATGTATTCGTATACAAGCAGGAATTGATTTTCCTCCCAGCAGTAGCCAAGTAGTTTAACCAGGTTTGGATGAGAAAATTTCCCCAAGAATTTCACTTCACTCTGCACCCAAATTATAAAATCAATGTTCAATCAAACTAAAAATCTGAAACATTAAAGCCCAAGTAACACAATTCAGACTTGACCCCTTAACTTTTCCTGACTCATGATTCTTGACATTGACGCTTCGAATACATTAATTTCTATATTATCAATGAATTCATATTTCCCTCTCATTGATCGCTTCTCTTAATTTTACGCGTAGCTAGATCTTTGTTCATCAATCTTTTTATTTTGGATGAATATTCATCAATCATCTATATGCATACACAAATCTAGTGTTAATAATGATCAAGGAATCTAGCCAACTAGCACGTTTTTTGTCCAATAAGAACTTTCGGACTCAAGTGGAGGCACTATTGAAATCACTAAAAGCAAGCGCCATTTGAGGTAGATTATATCTATATTATATGTATAGTCTGAAAGGAATCTTTCCGAGCTTTGTTAATGGATGTGAATTATGTAATGATAATTGAAATAGTTAAAAAGACATATCGAATAGAATGAGATTAGTGCATACTGCAATCATGATATAGCAACTACTTTTTGGCATACATATACATTGAAGGTAACGACAAGGGTATTATTATGAGAGGAATCTTCCTGGGGAATCAGAAAGGAACAAACCTGCCATTCTTGTAGTCCTTGGAGGCTATCGGGGTTAGACTTCTTGACGGCAACGGGGATTCCAACGCCAACTTTGGAGGGCTTGAACGTGTTCTGGTCGATCCATCCTTTGAAGACACGCCCAAAACCACCCTCGCCTAGGACCGTGTCTGGTCTGAAATTTCTTGTGGCACTCTTCAATTCATCCAATGTGAACATTTTCAGATTCGGCGTCACAATCTGTCCAATGGGTGGCTGTGCTGGGCGATCCCCTCTTTCTTCCCTTGTTTCCTTCTCCACTGCCACGAATTTGACGCCATTACTTCTTTCTGCATGTCAGTCAATGATTTAATTTTACGTAAGCTACACGTTTGTGTTGTGCATTCACACATAATTACATACTTTTGATATATGATGTAAGTTGAGCTCTACACATGCAGTTCACGGTGCTGTTTCTCGATAATCAAATCAAACAGATGATTATAAAAGAAACAAAAAGGGGTGTGAAGTGAACTGAACAAGTTGTATATCGGTTTATTTTATGTGGGGAACGGGATAAATATCCGATCATAATCATAATATATAATTAATACCTTCAAGAGTAGTGTCTGGTTTCTTGGTGGTGATAGTGGGGTGCCTTTGAGTTATCTTGTTATCATCACTTGGCTTTCTGAAACAGTTTCCCATGATTCTGATATATGGATGATACTTGAAAGTTGAAACTAAACCAGCAACGGAACAAGTCTATATAGTTGGAATTGGAAGCTGACATAAAAGGGTTGAGCTTTTGTATGTGTATATTGTGATGTCCGAGGTTCCACGAAAGAGAGGAGAAAGTGTAAAGAAATAGGCAAGGAGAGAACTAGCTAAAAAGGAGAACACTACTTCTTGACTTTTTGCCTGTATCTACTATTGTCTCTCTTGACTTCTTGCCTATAATAATTTATATGGATCGGTATATTATTCTTAGTGCGACTCTTTGTTTTTATACTGGTTCCTCTTGTCTTTTGATGAGTGCCTGAAAATTATTTATCCAAAGAGGAATTATGATTTGTGATATAAATAAAAGAGGTCCCAATCCCATCCTTTAATTAAACCTCACGGCAAAGAAACTCTCGGGATAATCAGAATCAAACCTGGCTCCTCTGCTATGGCTACAATATTTACAATTTTTTTTGTACAACAATAATTATAATTTAATAATAGTGTGCAGAAGAAAATATTGCAATGCAAGTATGTAACACCATCAAGGTCAACGGAAGCGTCACTAACACTAAACCCCACACATTGATTTATTGAGTGAGTAGTCTTGGCCAATAGGAATTCCTTGCGCATGCGTAGACTTTTTCTACAAACAATTCATAATTTATAATTCTTGTGTAGCCCCATTCACAGACACGAACTCAATAAAACACTTGTAATTTGTAAACGAATATCAAACGTATTACGTACATGATTTACATCAGAAAGTACATTTGTGGCATTGGTCCTTTTGGCTGAGGTTAATAATACTTTTTCTTTTGAACTTTAAGAATAATTTCTTTCAAGTCAGATTTACTTCCAAACGAACCGTGCTCATATAAAAACAAATGAAGTAAATAAGAATATCTGCTATGTGGAAGCTAAGTGGTAAAAAAGACACGGTATTATATTGTTCATCTACATATTCTACGCAAATTCAGAGATGAACTTACTAATAAAATTAGAGTGCACTGAAAAAAAATTATAAGAAATATATTCTCAGTACCCAAAAATATAAGAACATTTATTAATTTTCTTTCTTTTTGGTTAGCTAGTCTACGTAGCGAAGAAAAGTATATAACATGTTATACATCACATATGTCCTCTTACCGTCAACCCAGCCAAATGATATTAAATCTTTATGGGAGGTAGATTTATAAGTTATACAGTTAATTATAACAAAGTACATATTATTTAAAAAATTCAAGAAAAAAAAAAGAACAATAGGTAATAGTTGTACCCAACTGCTTGTGAAACATGGCCATTCTATTCCTGTTAGGGTTCACTTGATACGGTCTTCACCTTCCTCTTTGACCTTAGCCGCGTTGGCGAACTCTAAATAGTATTTCTTTTAGTCATTCAGTAGTTAGTTAGTTGAACGTTTGCTTCCTTGTTCTTAAAAAAAACAAAAGTAAACGTTTTATATTACATTAGTCACGATTATTTAATTTGATGAGTACTATTATTTTTATAAATTTATATTTGTAGGAATTTCTTTTTTTTGGTTTCACAAAATATTCCCAGACTCTATACGTGAGAAAGAAAAAAAAGAAAAGTAGCTTGCTTCGTTACAACAATTCTCTACTATACAGTATCTGTATGTGTTTTTTTTAAGGTCTACAGTATCTGTAAGTGTTAAACGTGGGACAGTAATTGGTTTTGCCATTTTGAGTGCACAGATCACATATAGTTTTTTTTCTTTTGTTGGTACAAGATCTCATGCAGTTTACTTCACATATTTAGGCATATTCGACAAATTTAAGATTTGACCTGAAAAGCCTGTGATTTTGTCATCATCGCGTGTGAATGTGATTACGAACAACAAACGGCTAGCTGATGAAGCCGCTGATGGCAATTTTTTTACTATCGTTCGAAAGTAGCGACTAGCAATTAAGTCAATGTAAGAAAAATTTTAGCCATGCAATGAATCTTGGCCATGACCCTCCTGGCCCAGCAAACAGAAACCGATGCATTAATTTTGGCTGGGTCGGTGTCCTTCTAAGGATTTGTTTAAGAAATTAAAAATTATAGATTATACTGATAATTAATTATTATTATAATTAATTATTGTTATAATTAATTATAATTGAGTTATTTATATGTTTAGATGTATTAACTGTAAAATGATTTTAAGTTAATATGATTTTTTTGAATGATATAAAAAAGAATTATTTTTATGTATTAAATTATTAAAATAGGTATAGAATAATTAAAAAATTATTTGATTGAGGATAAAATAGTATTTATATATCAAAATGTAAAAATAATTTATAAACTAAAATCATAAGTTCCAATCTTTAACTTATGATTATTAACTAAAAAAATTTTTTATTTTGTATTAAATTTTATGTAAAAACTTTTTTAAAAATAATTCTTTTACTCAAATATAATAATTATTTCATAAAATAATTTAATCTTTTAAAAATAATTATTTAAAAAAATTAATCTTTCTCAAATATACTCATAGTATATTTTGATTTTGATAAATAATGTTGTTATATAAATATAACTCACAGGTGTGAGTTATATAACTCTTGTCTGACTCAGTGTGAATGCTCAGAGGAGAAAAAACAAACAAAAAACAATAAGTCCGTGAGGTTCACCGAAATGGGACCCACCACATTATTGGTTCCGGCCAACTATGAAGAATAAAGACCATCTTACACTTCTTATATCTTTAAAAGGAATTTAAGATTATTAACATATTTTTTAAAAATATTGATTAAATAAAAAATAATAATAATAATAAATAAATATAATAAATAATATTAAAAAATATAAAAAATGTATATATTATTAATGATAAGAATATAGAGTTAAATTCTAAAATATGCTTAAGTAAAGTTACTTACATATATTTATATATATTATTTTATATTTATACAATTTTTATAGTTTAATTATATTTAATCTTATTTTTTATATTTATATTTTGATTTTGTCACCTCTAATAGATATGAAAAATGTGAAATAATAAAGGTTAAAATACATGAAATTCCTCCAATTATAAGTTATTTTTAGAAATTTTTCATGTAATTCAAAATTTAATAATTTGACTCTATAAACTTATTAAATTATACAATATAGTATAAAATTAATTCCTAAACATGCTAAATTGTGTAATATAATATAAAATTAACCCATGTGCATGTGAAAAAAATTCGATAAGGACCAATATGCACGACTTAATAAATTAAAGAAACTATTGAGTTTTAAAATACATGTTTTTTATTTTTTATTTTTGAAATTGATCAATAATTAAATGAAGTTTCTTGTATTTTAACCAATATGCACGACTTAATAAGTTAAAGAAATTATTGAGTTTTGAAATACATGTTTTTTGTTTTTTATTTTTGAAATTGATCAATAATTAAAGGAATTTCTTGTATTTTAACCAACAATAAATGATGTGGAAGAAGTATTATTCAATATTTATTTATCCATGTTCTTATTCCTTTGATATAATAAACAAATGTTGCCAAGTTCACTGGATTTACTCTTGTATTTTTGCTGAAACTCTAAATGTGCTCTTGGTTAAGAACCTTCTCTTTCCAAAACGTCAAGATACTTATAACTTGTGCTAATGTCCTCCATGCGTCACCATTATTATATTAGCATATTATATATGGTGTGTGTGAATGGATGATCTTTACATGGAAAAAAGTTCAGTTCAATTATAATAATATTAAGAAATTTGAGTATTTCTTATTTATTTTTAAATACACTTCCAACATTACCAGCAAGACTAAAAAATGTTTCTCGACGTTAACTGAGTCTTGATGGAAGACATAGGGACGAGCCAAACCTAACCAAGTCAACTAAATTGTAGCGAATGCCAATTCATTACCTGACCAGGTCTCCAGTCTCAGGGGGTGGAGTTCATGTTTGAACTGTTCTCGTTACTGTTACAGCTAACTATATGACTGTGTGTGGTGTGTATGAATCAATTCATTATTGAATTAACCTTCCATGCATCCTCATCTAATTATGAATAAGCGGCCAATAATAATCACTTTCTGTTCATGTGTGTGCACCCAAGAGTCACATAAGTATTACTTATGATGTGCAGCCCAAATCCGACAGTGCAAATAAATCCAACTAATTAATAATAACTATACTAGAATGAGGTGTTCATCAGACTGATTGATTAATAAAAGTGTCAAAATGGACTGAGGTGCATCAAGCCAACAATATTTTGAGTCGGATTAGGTTTAAAATGTTGTGGGTTGGTAAATTATTAACTCAATTTGAACCTTATATGGGCTGGAGGTTAAGTTAGTTTTTTTTAGTTATTAATATTTAAAAAATTTATTCTGATTTTTTAACACTTTTTATTTTATTTTTCATATTTTAAATCTCGTCAAACATCAAATAAAAATATTTTTGTGATAAAAATATTAATTTACATAAAAAATAATAAAATCTTTATATATCATATAAATTATATAATAATACTTTAATTAAAAGTTAAGCATTGGTCTTGCAAGTTGGCCTGCATCAAGCCATGCCAAGCTGAGCTTGCCTAATTGAGTCAAATTTCATTTTTGTATTAAATTTTTTTACCCAACACGCTCATTTTATAGATCTATTTGGACTAATCCATCAGGCTCGACCCTATTTTGACGTCACCTTGAGTAGTAATATTCATGACAAGCATGAATATCTCTT
This sequence comes from Ormosia semicastrata, assembly GCA_029884595.1. Lineage (NCBI taxonomy): Eukaryota > Viridiplantae > Streptophyta > Magnoliopsida > Fabales > Fabaceae > Ormosia > Ormosia semicastrata. The sequence continues at coordinate 4,178,130 of JAQQTO010000046.1, read as the reverse complement.
ATTAATGCTTTTTGAATTGTAAAATATTAAATGTATTGTGAACACCCAATTTTGTTCGGGACATTTTGTAAAAAAAATAATAAAAATAAAAAGACTCATCTTTCAATCCATTAGCCCATTAACCCTTAAACCAACTTATTGACCCATTAACCCCTAAACCAACCCATTAACCCATAATCCATGATCCAACTCATTAACCCACAACCCATATGCCAGTACTTATCCTAAACAAACTCCATCAATCATCCTAATTCCTAAACACTTATCCTAACTATCCTAAACCAACCATAACTCATCTTCAATAGACTTCATCACTTATCCTAAACCCAACACTTATCTTAACCCCAACACTCATCCTAAGCAAACCTATCCTAAACCAACCATAACTCATCATAAACAAACCTCATCATTTATCTTAAATAAACTTCTAATCATATTTTAACTCAAACTCTTCAACCTAATCCCCTCCTATAAATACCCATCACTCACACACTCAGAAACGGACTTACTTCAGCCTTCATACACACAGACTTTTGCCTACACGGTTACAAACACTGCAACCATATTTTCTCACTTACATAGCCTTCATCTTCCATCTTCAACCAACTCCTTCATCCCACTAATAGCAAGCCACCGTCGTGACTTACTTCCATCCGAGCCACTACCTACTTGGTAGCCAATAATGCCTAATCTTGCCTTCATCTTCTTCCTCTCGTTCTTTCCACAATCATCAAGAAGAAAAGAAATAGACCCCTTTTGTTTTTTTCATTCTTTTCGTAAGTTCGATGGTAAGTCACTTCTATTTTCTTTTGCTTATTTTGATTCTGTTATTCTTCTTTTATTATTTTTTTCTTTATCTGTTTTCTCTTTCTTTCTTTTTTTTTATTTATTATTTGCTTTCTTTATTTTTTTATTTAGTTTAATTAAAGAGAAGAAAAAGAAACAGACTTTTTCGTAAAGTTGTTAACTTGTCTTTTTTTTTCTTTTCCGTAAAGTTGCTAATTTGTCTCTTTTTTTTTCTTTCATAAAGTTACTATATTTTTTTAAAAAGTTGCTGTATTTTTTGTTATATATTTTTTAGAGAAATGGTTTTGAGTAGTGGACTTTAACTTAATGAGCTAAAAAACAAAAAAAAAAAAAAATTGATAAAAATTAAAAAAATATAAAAATAAGATAATTAAATATTTTTTAAAAAAATAAATAATATAGGTTACTTGAAGTTTTGTAATTATCATGACGAACTTGATGATTCAAATTATTATAATTTAAATTATTTTTTAATCTTCAAACTTTTATAAAATAAACTGTTAATTGATAAAAGTTTATTTTTTTTAAAAAAATAAAAATAAAAGTTTTCGTAACAAACTTGATGAGTAATAGGTGACGTCTCTAGCATGATGCGAGCTTCATCTATTCAATCTTTAATTTGAATAACTGAGTCGCGACGACTTGTTAATTCAAATTTTTAAAAATAATTAAGTTGTTTCTTTTAATAATAATAATAATAATAATAATAATAATAATTAATTTTTTTCCTAGATAAATTTTAAATAAAAATTTTGTAACAAATTTGATAATCAGTGGGTGACGTCTCTAGCGTGACGCGAATTTCACCTATTCAATCCTTAATTTGAATAACTGAGTCGCGACGGCTTGTTAATTCAAAAATTTAAAATTATTTTAATTAAAATCAACCAACCCACAATTATTTTCTAAAGAATTACGTGACTTTGAGTTCTCATCATTGCACTTTGAGGATACGTAGGAGCGGGACTCTTATTCCATAAAGTCAAAATTTAATTTTTTATAATTTATTTATCGATTTCATTATTTTATTTTTGTTTAATGGTAAAATAAATATTTTCAATGATTATTAAGAATTTACACAATTAACTTAAGGTGCCGTCTTAGGACGGGTGTGTTAGGGGTGCTGTGGGATTAAGTTTCCACTCTTCCCTACACATAACTGACTTCTGAATTCAATATGATTTCAAAGACTATTCTTCTTGGGTTTTCTAATTTTTTCTAATAAAAAATAAAATTAATGGCGACTCCTAATTTAATATTAATTAATTTTAAGTTGCTATTCCGCCGCGATTATGACGGTCGCAACAGATGGTGACTCCGCTAGGGATACTTGAGAGTCAAGCCTACAAAAGTTGGTTATGCAAAATTTTTGGTGATCTTTATGTGTTTGTTTTACCTTTTTTACTTTTTATTATTTGATAATTTTTTATTATTTTTAGTGTTAATTGTTTTACTATTTAAACCTTAGGGTAGAAAACTTTTGGAGTTTGTTTTGTGTTTGCTTTGTTTTGCAGGATATGGGTAGTCTTTAGGATTACAAATGTTTGTATACTCCCTACACCCACCGCACCTACACGTTTATCATACACATTCGAGTGGGGCCCTATACCCGGGTCTGAGTGAATCCTAGGATAGGTAGATGTTGCGTAGTGGTAGTCATTTTGGATGTACATCCTGTTTGGTTATCGCAAAAACCTCATTTAGAGTGTGTTTTTTTTATGAATGTCCCACACCTAGTGGTTTACCCACTATTTCGTGGTCAACATTCTGAAATAGGACTTGGCTCTAGAGACCTCTAGAACAGAAGAGCCACCCAATAAAAATTCACACGGATCAGAAGGACTCTTAGATCTTTAGGATAAAAAGTCCCAAGTTTAAGGCAATCTCATTAGGACACAAAGGGAGCGTACTTCTTCTTTCCTCATGTCATCCATTCTTGCATTAAAAAAAACTTAAAAAATACATTTTCTTACATTTTTATGTCATTCTTAGTATTCTTAAAAAAAAAATCATCTTTCATTTTCATGTCTTTCCTAGCATTCTTAAAAAATAAAAATCATGCATTTTCATGGCATCCTTGATATTTAAAAAATAAAAATAAAAATAAATCATGCATTCTCATAAAAAAATCATGCATTTTCATGGCATCTTTAGCATTCTAAAAAAAATATGGAAAAATAAATCATGCATTCCATGCATTTAAAAAGAAATGTTTTCATTTCATTCATTTCATCTTATGCATGATAGTAATCTCATTCATTTCATCTCATTCCTTGTATGATGTTACCGTTTTCAAGGAACCATTGCGTGACCAAGGAAAGAGGACACCAATCAAACTCGTGTTCACAACAAAAGGGCTCGAACAAAGTTGCTTGCAGTGATGACAGCTGAAAACGAAGGCAGGAACCTAAGTTTGGAAGTGGATGAGGTGAAAGGAAGGATGAATGAGGTGATAGAGTCTCAAAGAAGAATGGAGGAAATGTTGTTAGCTATGAGGATGACCCTCACCTTGATGGGGGCAGCTGGAAGTACTGGAGTAACTGGGGCACATTCGTACCCACTGAATATCACTTCCATGAGGACAAACCCAGGGGTCACTACTGAGATACCTTCTGTGGGAGGAACTTCAAACACTGCATCAATAGTAATTCTTATTGGAGAAGGATATCATTCATTAGAAGGTACTTGAAATGAAGTCCATTGTAACATTGAGTTCACGTGGGAACCACCACATATGTCCATTCCGATGCCAACTGGATTTCCTGCCGGTACTGGGTACGCAACTGTTCAGAATGTTAAGATGAAAGAAGAGTGGATGGAAAAGATGGAGGAGCAAATCAAGGCGATCAAAGGTCCTAGCACCTACGGTCCTCTTGGGATAGAAGAATTGTGCCCTACTGCTAACATCGTCATCCCCAAAGATTTTAAAATCCCAGAATTTGTTAAGTATGATGGGAGCACCAACCTCTTTTTCCATCTAAAAACTTATATTACTAAAATGTCTATTTGGTCAAAGGACTGGAAGTTCCTCGTCAGCTTCTTTCATGAAAGTTTGACTGAGCCTGCTTTGGAGTGGTGTATCCAATAGGACCTTTCGAAAATCTCTTCTTGGGATGACTGGGCGAATTTGTTTATAGGGCAATATCAATTTAATCTGGATACAGCCCCAACCCGGGAGCAGTTAGGAACACTACAGAAGAAAAATGAGGAAACCTTCAAGCAATATGCCCAGAGATGGAGAACTCTGGCAGCACAGGTGCAACCACCGTTAACATTGACAGAAATGTGCTCGTATTTTCTAGGGACTCTGAGAGCTCTTTATATTGAGACAATGACAGGTGTCGTTTACCAAGACTTTGCTGGTTTAATTGTTGCTAGAGAAAGAATTGAAATTCTGGTAAAGGCTAGAAAATTTCCAGCTGGCAATAATGAAAGTAATTTCAAGAAAGGGTCCCCTAAGAAAAAAGAGTCGGAAGTGAGTTATGTGCAGCCTTTACAACCCCGATATTCGCCATCCTACCCTGCATACCGAGCATCCCCATATAACCCAAACACTTACCCTTCTGCACCGTCCCATCTACCTGGCCTAACTGCCCCTCCCACGAATGCACCTCAAACCCAACTACTCTAAATCAACAATGTTCCTATACCTCAACCATACGCACCAGCTCACCTAACCTATACCCAATATCCACCTGCAGCTTCACGAAATTTTCCAAATCACTCATAGCCTCAACCAAACTTCCAAAATCAAGGTCGTTATCGTCCCCAAGGCCTACCTCCTTTCCCAAGATTGTCTATTTCAAATGTAGAGTTATTCCAAAGGCTCTATGATGCCCATTTAATTTCGGGGAGTCCTATGCGCCCTATGAAGTCACCATTCCCAAGTTGGCATTCCATTGAAGACTGTGAAGCTTTTAAGACAGTAGTGAGGAAGTTAATTGCTTATGGGAAGCTTGATATCCAAGAGGAGGCTGGACCCGATATTGTCAACAACCCAATTCCTAATCATGGTGGAAGGAACGAGGTAAATGCTTAGAATAATTGATCAAGGAAACCTCAGAAAGTTCAACTTAGTGGTGGTTCATAAACAATACCTTAGAGTCCTCCAACACTGGGGAATTTCTAAGTGACTGGTATTCTGATTTGTTTATCAAGTAATTACCATGAAACGATGGTTTAATTGTATCAACTATGCTTGTTCGATCAATAAAATCATTTGGGTTTTGAACTTATGATAACTTTCTTGAAGCATTAGTGTAATGAATTTGCTTGGATATCTTGTTTCTTTTCATTTTCATCACATTGTCTTTCTTGACATTTATTCGCTTTCGTTTCTTCGAAGTGTTTTCCTTGTATTTGGATCCCATTGAACGCCAATTCTTGGCAATTCTCAGTTTGATATATGTCAGTAAGGTTCGCGTCTGCAAGTGCCTTTTACAAAAAAAAAAGAAAAAGAAAAAAAGAAAAAAAGAAAAAAAGAGCAAAGAAGTAATCACTTGGTGTGCACTATCTTTTTGTCTCAAAATTAAAGTTTTGAAAATAAACAATCATGATTTGAAAATGAAAACTAGCCATTTTTCTCTATCTTTTACAAAATTTCATTATTTTTATCCCTCGTTACCCTTTTTGAGCTTGAAAATTTCTTCAATAAACCCTGGATAAAGATCACCCCTACACTAGGGGATAGCACAAAACAAGGGTTAATTGTCATGATGACTATTTTGAAGCATAATGAAAAAAGAAAAGGTGAAAGGGGCAAGAAGTAAAAAAAAACTAAAAAAAAAGGAAGAAGAAAAAATGAAACAAAAAAAAAAAGAAAGGAAAAAAAAAAAAGAAAGAAAGTGAAATGAAATGGGTCATGACAAAGGGGAATGAAAGAAAATGAAATGAAATGGGAAGAAATTGAGAACAATAAGAGAAAAGTTTGTTTAAAAATGCAAAAGCAGTTGACAAAGTTCAATTTTGAAAGTGTAATGATCCTTAGTCTCATTCAACCCTTAAACACTTGTTTGAACCTTATATATTTCCTTTCATAACCCCTAGTCTTGATCACATTACAAGCCTAAAAAAATCCATTCAGATCAATGAAAGGTTGTTGTCATTTTGTTAACTTTAATTTTGAGACAAATGTTACACTCATCTAAGTATCCAGTTCATTGCTTTTAAAAAAAAAGGAAAGGAAAGGAGAAAAAAAAAAGACTTTCACCAAGGCAAGTTTCTACCATGTTCGAGCTGGTCCTACACTGGGGCATTCTTTTCCCTAGTTCAATTTAACCTACACTAAGGCAAATTTTTTGGTTACTAGAGCGAGTTCCTGTTCTATTCAATTCAGTCCTAAATTGGGGCAAATTTTTCTTTAGTTCAATTTGGGCCTTACACTAGGACAAATGTCTACCCTGCTCGATTTGACTCTAAACTGGGGCAATTTTTTTTTCCTTGATTCGATTGACCAACACTGGGATAAATCTTTCGGTCACTAGAGTGAGTGTTAGCCTTATTCTATTCAATTCTAAATTGGGACAAATTTTTCTTTGGTTCAATTTGACTTGATGTAGATGTTTAGTAGAAGAAAATCCTTGGTCATAATGTCTAGTGAGCAACTAAAGATCGTTTTCATGAGGATTAAACCAATCCATATCAAGACAACTCTTCTTTGAGTCACATACCATCGTTTGTGTCTTATTCCATATGTATCATTTTGTGTTGTCAAACTTCCAAGGCCAATCTAGAAGTTGTTCACTTAGTCAATTCCTATTCTATTGTACTTTTGAATCCATGTCTATTTGTTACGTAATGCTTCAGGTAAGGTGAACATGAGTACAACATTATGATATGAGTACAGCATTATGATTTGACCATCCGATGGCAATCCCCTGATGAACAATTCAGATAGAAAAGAACTTAGAAGTTCCAATTAAAGAAAAAATGATATCTCAAGGGATAATCCATAAATAAGATGTACCTAAACAAAAAGGGAAAAGAGCTCGTAAGACTGAAAACTCGAAAGGGCGGTTTAAGCAAAAGCTGGGGCAAATAAATAGGAAGATGACCTGAACCCCCTTGAAAAGTTCACCAAACTGGGGCAATTTTGTTCAATTAGTCATATTGGGGCAAAATTTTGAAGGATTAAAGAGAAGATATGTTGAAGGAAGTAGCAATAGAGATAATGATTGAGTAATCAAGCAGTTGCAGGAAATCAATAAGATGAGGGACAAAGTTAAATACTGGAGTAAAATTTTCTCTCAAGGACTCAGTCAAGCAAAGGTTCATGACAAGAGATGATCATTTCATTTCTTAAAAAGAGAGTTGAGAGTGGCAAATAAGGAAAGAGAAAGAAGAAGAAAAAGGAAAGAAAGGATGATGACCGAAGTTATCATGTCCAATGGGCTAAAGCACGTGAACGAGGGGTTTGATTGGTCAAAACTTTCCAAAGTCGTCCTTGGTTCAAATGATTTTTTAAATAAAAAAAAAAAAAAAAAAGAGAAAGAAAAAAGAAAAGAGAAAGGAAAAAGGAAAGAGAGAAAAAGAGAGAAAAAATAAGAAAAAATGAAAAAAAAGAAAAAGAAAAAAAAAGGAAAGAGAAAAGGAAAAAAGTGAGAAAAATAAGAAAAAAAGGAAAGAAAAAAAAAGGAAAGAGGAAAGGAAAAAAGGAGAAAAAAAAAAAAAAAAAAGAAAAAAAAAAAAAAAAAAAAAAAACAAGAGTGAAAAGGAGAGAAAAAAATCTTTTTGGGTCAAGATGCCTATTGCCTTTAAAATTTGTCTTTCGGGCCACAATTACCCATTGTCATTTGAATTTCGGGATTCAGTTGCCCATTGTCATTTAAATTTCGGGATTCAGTTGCTCATTGTCATTTAAATTTTGGGACTCAGTTGTCCATTGTTTTTTTTAAATTTCGGGACTCAGTTGCCTATTGTCTTTTAATTTTGGGACTCAGTTGCCCATTGTCATTTAAATTTCGGGATTCAGTTGCCCATTGTCATTTAAATTTCGGGACTCAGTTGCCCATTGTCTTTTAAGTTTCGGGACTCTGTTGCCCATTGTCATTTAAATTTTGGGACTCAGTTGCCCATTATTTTTTTTAAATTTCAGGACTCTGTTGCCCATTGTCTTTTAAATTTTGGGACTCAGTTGCCCATTGTCATTTAAATTTCGGGACTCAGTTGCCCATTGTCTTTTAAATTTCGGGACTCAGTTGTCCATTGTCTTTTAAATTCCGGGACTCAGTTGCCCATTGTCTTTTAAATTTCAGGACTCAGTTGCCCATTGTCTTTTAAATTTCGGGACTCAATTGTCCATTGTCATTTAAATTCCAGGATTCAGTTGCTCATTGTCATTTAAATTTTGTGACTCAGTTGCTCATTATCATTTAAAGTCAGGGACTCAGTTGCCATTGTCATTTAAATTTCGGGACTCAGTGTTGCCCATTGCCTTTTAAATTTCGGGACTCGGTGTTGCCCATTGTCATTTAAATTTCAAGACTTAGTGTTTCCCATTGCCTTTTAAATTTCGAGACTCAGTGTTGCTCATTGCCTTTTAAATTCGGGACTCAGTGTTGCCCATTGTCATTTAAATTTCGGGATTCAGTGTTGCCCATTGCCTTTTAAATTTTGGGACTCAGTGTTGCCCATTGTCATTTAAATTCTGGGACTCAGTTGCCCATTGTCTTTTAAATTTCGAGACTCAGTTGTCCATTGTCATTTTAAGTTCTATTGAGCGCATCGGCTTCTGTCTTTTATTGTTGAGCGCATCGGCTTCTGCCCTTTACTTTCGAGCGCATCGGCTCCTGTCTTTTACTTTTGAGTGTCTCGGCTCCTGTCTCTTACTCTTGAGCGCATCAGCTCCTGTCTTTACTTTCGAGCGCATCGGCTCCTGTCTTTTACTTTTGAGCGCATCGACTCCCTGTCTTTTCATTCTTGTCTCTTACTTTTGAGCACATCGGCTCCCTGTCTTTTACTTTTGAGCTCATCAGCTCCTATCTTTTAATTTTTTGAGCATTGAGCGCATCGCTCTTTGCATTGTTTTGATTCTTTTCGCTCCCGAACAAAATTTGAGTTCATGTCTTTACTCGTTACTTACCATGATAAAATAAAAAACTACGGTTATTCTTTTTATCTAGTAAGAAACAAGTAAAGATAGGCAACTGTGAACACCCAATTTTGTCAGAGGTATTTTGTAAAAAAAATAATAAAAAAATAATAAAAAAATAAAAAGACTCATCTTTCAACCCATTGGCCCATTAACCCCTAAACTAACCCATTGACCAATTAACCCCTAAACCAACCCATTAACTCATAATCCATGATCTAATTCATTAACCCACAACCCATATGCCAGCACTTATCTTAAACAAACTCCATCAGTCATCCTAATTCTTAAAAACTCATCCTAACTATCCTAAACCAATTATAACTCATCCTCAATAGACTTCATTACTTATCCTAAACCCAACACTTATCTTAAACCCAACACTCATCCTAAGTAAACCTATCCTAAACCAACCATAACTCATCCTAAACAAACCTCATCATTTATCTTAAATAAACTTCTAATCATATTTTAACTCAAACTCTTCAACCTAATCCCCTCCTATAAATACCCATCACCCACACACTCAGAAACGGACTTACTTCAGCCTTCATACACACAGACTTTTGCCTACACGGTTACCAACACTGCAACCATATTTTCTCACTTACATGGCCTTCATCTTCCATCTTTAACCAACTCTTTCATCCCACTAATAGCAAGCCACCGTCGTGACTCACTTCCATCCGAGCCACTACTTACTTGGGCCGCCGCCGCCTAATCTGCCTTCCTCTTCTTCTTCTGTTCTTTCCACAAACATCAAGAAGAAAAGAAACAGACTCCCTTTTGTTTTTTTCATTCTTTTCGTAAGCCAGTAAGCCACTTCGTTTTCTTTTACTTATTTTGATTCTATTATTCTTTTTATTATTTTTTTTACTTTATCTGTTTTCTCTTTCTTTCTTTTTTTTATTTATTATTTTATTTATTTTTTTATTTAGTTTAATTAAAGAGAAGAAAAGAAACAGACTTTTTTCGTAAAGTTATTAACTTGTCTTTTTTTTTTTTTCCGTAAAGTTGCTAACTTGTCTCTTTTTTTTTTCTTTCATAAAGTTATTACATTTTTTTTAAAAGTCATTTGTATTTTTTGTTATATTTTTTTTAGAGAAATGGTTTTGAGTAGTGGACTTTAACTTAATGAGCTAAAAAATAAAAAAATAAAAAAACAGAAAAAATTGATAAAAATAAAATATAAAAATAAAATAATTAAATGATTTTTTTAAAAAGAATAACATGGATTACCTTGAAATTAGTTGTGACATTTGATAATTCAAATTATTATAATTTAAATTATTATTTTGTCTTCAAACTTTTATAAAATAAACTGTTAATTGATAAAGGTTCAATTTTTTTTAAAAATAAAAATAAAAGTTTTCATAACAAACTTGATGAGTAATGAGTGACGTCTACTAGCGTGATGCGAACTTCACCTATTCATCCTTAATTTGAATAACAGAGTCGCGACGACTTGTTAATTCAAATTTTTAAAAATAATTAAGTTGTTTCTTTTAAAAAATATAATAATAATAATAATAATAATAATAATAATAATAATAATAATAATAAAATCAACTAATTTTTTTCTAGATAAATTTTAAATAAAAATTTTGTAACAAATTTGATAATCAGTGGGTGACGTCTCTAGCGTGATGCGAGTTTCACCTATTCAATCCTTAATTTGAATAACTGAATCGCGATATCTTGTTAATTCAAATTTTTAAAATTATTTTAATTAAAATCAACCAACCCATAATTATTTTCTAAAGAATTACGTGACTTTGAGTTCCTCATTGCACCTGAGGATACGTAGGAGCGGGACTCTTATTCCGTCAAGGCAAAATTTAATTTTTTATAATTTATTTATCGATTTCATTATTTTATTTTTGTTTAGGGTTAAAATAAATATTTTCAATGATTATTAAGAATTTACACAATTAACTTAAGGTACCGTCTTAGGATGGGTGTGTTAGTAAGTCTTTGTGGATTAAGTTTCCACCCTTTCTACACATAACCCGACTTAGAATTCAATCTGATTTCAAAGACTATTCTTCTTGAATTTTTCAATTTTTTCTAATAAAAAATAAAATTGATGGCGACTCCTAATTTAATATTAATTAATTTTAAGTTATTATTCCACCGTGATTATGACGGTCGCGACATGTTTGTACTAATTTACACAAATTATCCATCCATCTAAATAGATTTTAAATTTATTTTTTCATTCTTTAATAAATATTTTATAAGAAATAATAAATAAAATAAGTGTCCTTAGTAAAACCCTTAAAATATGTATTTCAATAGTAAATACATCTCTATTTCCAAAGTCCTCACCTACATCCTTGTTTTTGTTGCCCAAAACCACCACCACTCATAACTAAGGGTGTTCGTAATTCGGTTTGAATCGGTTTTAAGTCAAAAAGTCAATCAATCTAAATAATATTATTTACATCAATTTGGATTGGATTTGATTAATTATATTTTGAAAACCAATCCAATCCATTGGTTTAATAATTTTTTGACTAGTTTTTTTAAGCCTAAAATGTTGTGAGTGAAAAACAATTTATCCTATTAAAAGGAAAAAAATAAGAAATAAAGGAAATAAGAAATAGAAATAGCTCATTTCACATGCTTAAAATAATATTTGATCATATAAATTATAAAGTGAGAGAAGTATGTGAGAAATTAAAGTTTTCATAAATAAGAATATAAACTTAATAACAAATAAATATATTATATAATATGTTTTGGGCAGTGACCTGGGTTTAGGTCGGAAAAGCGAGTAGACTCGCTGAAGGCCTATGAAAAAAGTGACAACAAGGGCAACCGTGGACCTAAATTGGTCGTATGTAAGCTAGGAACGAATGCTAAGTTAGCAGATTCAAGTGTTTGGGAGTGAAAGTGGAACAGATGCTAGGCCAATTTAAGTAGGGTTTCGGAAGGCTGATCCCTTGGCATCTGTCTGCTCAGGCCATTAAGGATTATAGACGTTAGGCATGTGTTATGCATGATCATCATGGCACTGAGCTGTCACGACATTGGTGGGTCATATTGAGTACGTGCATATATCTTGCTAAGTTACCCATTCGAGTATAGGTAGGTCAGATCCAATTGATGAGACAGGGATCGGGTTAACTCGGATCTTCTTGGGCTTAGTGATTTAGAATGGGTTACCGAGTACAAATATTCGTCTTATATGACCGGTCTGGTAATGTTCACTTTTGCTAGGATAGGCCTATATGAGGCCCAAATGGTCTACAGCCTCTCAGTCTGACTATCCGTAAGGATGGGACGGGCCGATGATAGGCCAGATTTACTGCAGGCTGATATGCTCTATAATGTTAATTGGTTTGAATTGGATTGAATTAATTTTGAAAATCAAAATAAACAACTAATCCAACCCAATCAGTTTTCAAAAAATCAAACAAAAAAGAAACAATTTTAATTGGATTTTGATTTTTCTATTCAATTTTCAATTTACTTTTTAGTTTGAATTAAATTTGAACACCCATACTTCCAATGACCACTCAAAGTCCTTGTGGACCTGCCAGAGACTAGTCCAATAGTCCCCAATGAATAGCTGCCTCTTTCTCAATTATTTATTTTTTCTTATATTTGTCTCCATGACCTTGTCTTTTAATTTCTTATTCATTATAGATGGTTAAAAATGTAAAAATTGAAATTAGCTATATAGATATTTGCATTTTGTAATTGGGTATCTAAAATAATGGATATGCAAATACAAGAAAATCGGGAATGGATCATATCGTGAGTTTTTCACACGATGAGGTCATGTGACCCTTCAATAGAGTTTCATAAATTTTGATAAGACCCCACCAATAAAGTTTTATTTAGTATTTTTGTATCTATCTCTTACGGTATGTATGACAACCCTCAAAATCAATTTAACGTAGTACAAAATAGAAGGGGGTGTTTTTTTTTTTTTTTGACAGCAATAGAAAGGGTGTTTAGCAACTCTCAAAACCAATTTAACATAGTACAAAATAGAACTAGTTACATTAGTCCACGTGAAAATAAACTAGTTCATAATTTAACTTAGTTTGGTTTAAAACTAATTTAAAACTAATTAAGTCAATAAATGTAAACCCTACTGCAAAAGAGATGAGAGAGGCAATCACTTCAACGACTACGGCTGTGACTACTATGAACATTCAAAACATCAAGGGATTTTTATACGAACCCCTAATCCAATGCTATTTTTTTTCTTTCATTCTTGAAAACTGCAAATTTTGGTGAACCCAATGAAAAGGAGATTGAATCATGTGTTGCTTACTCTCCAGCGAGTCATGCCTCAAAGATTCACATCGTGATTGTTGAAGCCAATGTGATAAGTAATGATAGCTTTCAGAGATGTTCGGATGTTTTTAAAGATGACAATGGTGATATAGAAGATGAAAGTGGAGGGGAAAATGTGAGCCATGTTGAGACTTGAGAGTGAAGGATCAAGAAGAGAGACGGGGAGATCATTTGATGAGTGAAGAAAAACGTGAGATGAATGGTAGATGAAAGCTCAAAATTTTTTACCTTGGAAGGAAGGACAAGAAAAAAAATTGTAAAAAAAAAAGTTAGGCGGGAGAGGAAAAAGTTAGATCAGGAAAAATCAACTTTGTCTTGGTTTGTTTAAGAACCAATTTTATCTTAAAATTTGTTTAAATAAGAATCACTTTTAAAAAAAAATAGTAATTACCAAACACCTAATATTAAAAAATTGGCTTCATTACACTTAAATATCTAAGTTTTAAGAGTTGCCAAACATCCCCTTAAAGTCATGTGAAAAACTCAAATAAAAAGATGTTATTGTTTTACGCAAGTTCAAGTTTTATTTACGTTCACAATAATAAGTTAATATAACAAATAATTTTAAAACCAAATTTCAAGGACAATATCCCTTCAGTCAAGCAATCTAAATGTTGGAAATTAAAATGATACGGACAAGATGAGAGTGCATGAAAAATTCATAGCAAAACAATTAAAGCTGAATTGAGTTAGAATCAATTAAAATTATATGAATTTTGAATTGCTTGTTTTGAACAAATTTTGTTTGCTTTAGACTACTTGCTCTTGTGCTTACTCTTTTTTACTTGATTTTAGACGATGATGCTTTTCATTTGTTATCTTGTTCCCTTCCAAGTACTTCCAAATATTTCCAAATGTCTTTCAAACACACTCAAACTCAATGGTAATAATGTAAGCCTCCCTTCAAACTTATTTTTCACAAATAAAACAAGTTAACCTAAAATAGTTCAAGTTCTACCAAACTTGGTTGTATGTAATAAATTCTATCAAAGTTGTTAAAAGAATACCGTGTGCACCCTGTATTTGTAGGGTGAATGGATACACTCTCAATCCAAGTCATAGATCAGGTAGACTTACCAATTGAAAATGATAAATGGTTGATATTAACCAATGTCTACTTGTTAAATAGGTAAACCTTAACCCAGTCACCCTAAGGCCTCACTAGAACATGACCCCAACCCCCATTGGAAACCTAGTTGTCGGCGATTCGCAAACCAAAACTGGCAACCTCCCATAACTAGATCACCACCGCCCCTGAACCTCCATTGCCACCCAAACCCTACACCACCAGAGCTTTGACACCAGACCCGCCCTTGTTGTGACCAAATTCACCACACTAAACCACATCGCTAACCACCACCTCAAGCCCAGTTGTCGGCAACTCACGAGCCATAAACCATCTCAGCCACCAAACTCGAACCACCCACCTCAGACCTTCTTCGTTATCAGCCACCCACAATCGAACCCAGGCCCACCAATTTTGTGCCACGTCTCCTCGTCGTCGGCCACCCTAAACCAAACACCTCGAACCCTCTTCGTTCTCAATCACCCATGATTGAACCTAGGCCCACCGATTCTCTGTCGTGTCTCCTCGTCGCTAATCTACCCAGATCAAACCCTGAATCATCTCACCATCAGGACAACACCATTCTAGTACTAAACTGGTCGCAATATTGGGTGCTGTCAAACCCAACTCCCTTCTCCCATCTGTTTGTGTTTCAAATCTTGTTGCCGATAGAGATCTAAGGGCAGAGGAGAACGGCGAATAGGAGGAGTCCTCCTCCTATAGCTTCCATGGCTTTGCCAGCTTCTAGAGACTCCGTAGTTGCTAGTGACAATTTTGACTCACAGAGACCAATCAAACCTGCTATAGCAAGTAACTTTAAGGTGCACGTGTGCACCTTCCTAAGACAAGGTGCATAACAACATTTTCCCCCTAAATACTAATAATGAGTAGTGAGTTGAGCATATTAATCCATCTATTTCAATCCAAATTTATCTCTCTTGATTGTATATAACTTCTCTCTTATCTCTTTCTTGATAGGCAATAATTTTCTCTTATTTGGTAATTTTTTAATTAATTGTCAACATGCAATTAAAAGACAGGAAATGGGATAGGAAAAGGAGATAGAAATTTCAATCCCTATTTCTAAATGTAACACCACTGCTTGTTAGCAAGTTGATGCACATCTCACTTCGCCACATAAATAAGCGTATCAATGAACAACTTATATCAAACAGCCCTAAGTTTTTGGCAAATCTGAAACAAATAACTAAAACTCCACTACATGATGATATATTAAACAACTATATTGAGCTTTAGAAACAGAAGTTTTCGTGCACTATTTTAGAACCTTTCAAGAGAACCTTCTAAACCTAATGTAAAGAAAGTGCCATTGCTTTAGCCACAGAAAAGCGTGGAAATTGGGAGAAAAAAATGGAAATAAAAGGAAAGCGAAATGCCGAGGACACGGAATTTACGCAAATACGCGGTATCATTGAATCGTGGGAACGCTGCATGCCTTCATCTTACTTCGTTTATTTTTTGCGATTGACTTTGGTGATAGTATACCCAACTTATCTTCTAAGTTGGTCGGCCTGCTTTAGATAGCAAGTGCAGTCACATTAGTATTTGACATTTACTCATCCAATTTTAATTTGGATCAGAATAGCTTACTTTTTTTCACTCTTCTGTTTTCTTTGTCTTTCTTTTCCCCCCTTTTTAAGTTTAATTTCCATCCATTGACAACTTAACACAAATTGCTTATCTATTAAAGTCTGTTGTTTTTTTTTAATAAGTGAAAAATTGGGGAGTGAAAAGTTTATTTTTTAAAAATATTTTTATACTATTAAAATGTAAAACAAATGGAAAGTGAAGTACGATTTATTTATACTGAATCTTTATTATTCAAGTCATTCTTATAACATAAAAGTGATTTTTATTTTTTATTTTTTATTTTTTTGCTACTATATTTTTGTACTTCTTCATTTTTCAAATAATCAAACTAACACAGTTTCACTTTAATACCAATTGAGCCTAGATAGTCTATGTTCAGCTGCCATGAAAGAAACAAAGCACACAAGGCGAAGTTCCACGAATCTGTACACTACCCTTTCTGGTCCTCGCATGCTATCTTAGTTCCAATTTAAGAAATATGACATACACAGGCAGCAGAAGAAGCAAACTTCACACTGGTTGTCTTTGTCAACTTAATCTCAAAAGGAAATTCCATTCCATCTCTTCAGAGATTGTCAATAGATAAAAGCTACCGTGGGTCAACCTCCATGATCCCAACGATCTGTTATCTCACTCAGACTTTAAAATCCTTACCTGATTATCTCTAGAGCTCCTTTATTACATTGAACTTCCACTGCTATATCACCAAGATCAGACTTCACAATCCTTGTAAAGTCATTTTCAGCATGGTTTTGTGGTGTATCAAAGTGTTTTCGTAATAAGGGTTCAAATAAACAAGAAAACATCATTATAGAAATTAATATGCCGAAATCCCTATGCCACCAATCTCTACAGGGTGCGGCTCAAACTTCTATTCCCAGCCGTTAATTTAGAGTTCGTTTGTTTGTATTTAATTTGTATGAAAAATACTTTTTTATTAAAAGAAAATCACTTCTGAGACATGTATAAGTGTTTGAATAAAATTTTGAAAATAAATCAAAATCTAAAAAAAAAATTCCTTTTAATCAGAAATTGAAATAAATAATCTCTTAAAAGGATCAATTTTAGGATAGATACAATAGAAAAGAAATAAAAAATAAAAAATACTTTTTATAATTATATCTAAACACAAAATAACTTCTATTTTAATAAAAATCTCTGCACGCAAAAAAAAATAATTTTTTTATTATCTTAAAATCACTTTTTTTCAGAGTTAATCCATGCTATGATGACTCTCCCTTACTTTGGTAACTCACAGTATCGCAGAGCTGGTGGGCTCATGCGTTATTCAATAAGAAAATGAAGGGATTGAATACACTGATACACAAGTTGGTTATGCTATCAGTGTCATGTCAAAGACTTTGGGAGCCTTTCTGGGCAGATTGAAGAAAATTTTCTAACCTTGAAGACTTCGAAATGGAGTACATATGGCCGACACGCTAGACAAGCTCGGCACCCAGAAGATAACCTGGCTATACCTATCTATGCAGGCCTATGGACGTTATTGGTAAATGTCGGGCCTTTGTCATAGATATGTCCCCCTTATCGATTGATAAGTTGTAGTTAGAACCAGTTTTTAATATGATTTAATTTGATTTAAATTAATTTACAAAACAATTCTCATATTTAAAACTCATAAAGAAAAAGAGATTCGCATTGATTTACATATCAAACTTCACGTTTACAAACTCATTAAAGATGAATTGATTTTATATTAATAATCCTTACATAAATTATGTTATATGACTTAACTTACAAGAGCAAAAATGTCAATTTCAACCATCAAAACTAAAATCAAATCAAATCCACTAAAATCCAACCAAAATTTAAGTAAACTTTTATTCGTACGCAATTAAAAAAAAATACAAAGCAAATCAATTCCCATTGTTTTAACCTTAATATCGTTCTCATTTCTCTTGTAATTTGAACCCTGTTAGTTAATTTAATTTCCATTTCTAAACAGAAAAAAAAAATTAATATAGACTTCAGCTTGAAATTTAAAATTTTTCTTCAGGATCTCACAACAACGTACACATCCTACAATGAAGTAGT
Organism: Ormosia semicastrata; assembly: GCA_029884595.1. NCBI lineage: Eukaryota > Viridiplantae > Streptophyta > Magnoliopsida > Fabales > Fabaceae > Ormosia > Ormosia semicastrata. Next base: position 4,160,194 of record JAQQTO010000046.1, on the reverse strand, counting down.
CTCTGCTTAATAAGCAGTACAAGAGAATCACATAAATCAAATTACGTACTAAATAGAATCCTCGTGGTGAAAAGAAAAGGGAAAGGTAATAGTAAAGACTAGGAATAATAATAATAATAATAATAATAATAATAATAATAATAATAATGCTGTTGCACAATACAAGAAAACACAATTTTATAAAAGAGTATATTGCAAAAATCTCTATGCCTGTACAAAATAGGTGTCTTTTAATTTTTAAAAGAGAGTTGTATAAATAGCACTACTTTACAATGAAAATGCAAGTTATTTTCCAACATAAATGCTCTAAGATCAATGCAGCCCCACAAGAAGAATGGATACAAGTTACACCTATTCTTTGATAAAATGGAAGTTTGCTCATTTTTCATATAATTCCTTCTGAATTGAGTACAATCATATATAGATACAAAGAGAGGGATTTGAGGGAGCTATTCTAGGCAATACAAAGTTTGTGGCTAAAATCATGGTTGACCCTTAACTATGGGATTTTGCGTTAAAGTAAATCTCTCTAATTTATCTAATTTAACAACTCACGCCAACACTTCCCCTCAAGTTGGTACATAGATATGTCCAACTTGTCGAGTGAGTTGTAGAAGTTTCTCGTAAACACTGCCTTTGTGAATATATCTGCCAACTAGTCTTTTGATTTAACAAATGGAATCGAATAATTTTTTCAAGATTCTGTTTGATAAAATGCCGATCCACCTCAACTTGCTTGGTGCGATCATGTTGGACCGGATTATGGGAGATATCAATGGCTGCCTTGTTATCACAAAACAAGTTCATTTCAGAGTTGGGAGCAAAGCCAATATCAGCTAGCAGCCTTCTAAGCCAAAGAATCACAAAGACCATTCCTCGGAATTCAGCTTTAGCATTGGATAATGCCACTACTTTTTGTTTCTTGCTTCTCCATGTAACAAGATTGCCTCCTACAAAAGTAAAGTAGCCTGATGTAGATTTCCTATTCGAGATGTTTCCTGCCCAATCAGCATTTATGTAGCCATCAACATTCAAATGATCATTCTTTGAGAACATAAGCCCTTTACCAGGAGAGGACTTTAAATAACGAAGAATCCGAATTACTGCACTCATATGATCTTCACTAGGACAGTGCATGAACAGATTCACTACACTTACGACGTAAGCAATATCTGGGCGAGTATGAGAAGAATAGATGAGCTTACCAACTAACCGTTGATACCTCTCTTTGTCTGCTGGCACCTGATCTGAGTATTCTCCGAGTTTATGATTCTGAACCATTGAAGTATCAGCTGGTTTACACTCTAGTAATCTTACTTCTGACAGCAAGTCTAGTATATATTTTCTTTGAGAAAGAAATATGCCTTGTTTCGACCTAGCTACTTCAATCCCCAAAAAATACTTAAATTCATTTCAAATTCAGTTGACAATTGCTCTTGAAGTCTAGAGATCTCTTCTACATCATCCCCTATAATAATCATGTCATCTACATAGACTATTAAAGTTGTCACTTTTCTCGTTCGATGTTTTAGAAAGAGTGTATGATCAGAATTGCTTTGTTGAAAGCCATATTTTCTCATTGCCGAACTAAACCTACCAAACCATGCCCGAGGTAATTGTTTTAATTCGTATAATGCTCATTGTAACTTACATGCAATCTTTGCCTTTGAGGTAACAGTGTATCCTGATGGAATATCCATGTAAATCTCCTCTTTATGATCACCATGGAGGAAGGCATTTTTCACGTCCAGTTGGTGCAATGGCTAATCTAAATTTGCTACAAGAGATAACAAAACTCTAACAGTATTTAGTTTGGCTACAGGTGAGAACGTTTCCTAATAATCTATACCATACGTTTGTGTATAACCCTTTGCTACCAGCCTTGCCTTGTATCAATCGATGGACCCATCTGCTTTGTATTTAATAGAGAAAATCTACTTGCACCCCACTATCTTCTTCCCTTCAGGTAGTACACCTAATGTCCATGTTTTATTTTTCTGCAAAGCCTCCAATTCTTCCTTTATAGCTTGAGCCCATTTTCGATTTGATAAAGCTTCTTCAACATTATCGAGAATATGACATGCAGATAATGTATGTGCAAATGCCCTGAGAGGTTCGGATAGTCTTTGAGTAGACACATAGTTGGCTATCGGATACTTGGATCGCCTTTCATCTATGTCTGGAGAGTAGCGGTTTGGTGGCTTGCCACGATTGTGTCTAAAAGGAAGAACATAACCCGTAGATGTATCAATAACATTAGTATGTAAAGGTGTGGTAAGAGAGCTTACCTCAGGAATATTCTCAGGAGGAAGGTCGTTGGGTACTGAGGAGCGGGGGAATTCATCTTCAGGTTCCGGAGACTCAACTTTAGGTTCTGCATTTACCGATGATACAAGTTCAGCTTCAATTCTTGGAGATTCAACCATGTCGTTTTCATCATGCGAATGTAGTAGATTGTCTTCAATGTCTAGTACTTCAACATCCAACCAATTTCGTTCTTCATCATGGAGCTCCCCTTGAAGAGGGGAATTGGATGCCGGTGATGGACAAAATGTGTCAGATTCTAGGAAAGTAACATCCATGGTTATGTAGGTACGTTTGGTAATGGGATCATAGCACCGATACCCTTTTTTATGTAATCCATACACCAAGATTAGACATCGGACAACGCATGAATCCAACTTAGTTCGTTGATTCTTATGAAGGTGAACAAAAACAACGTAGCCAAAAATTCGAGGAGGAATCATCAAAATAACAGGTAATGAGATATGATCAGAAAGAACCTTTAATGGAGTCTGAAATTGTAAGACTTTTGTGGGCATACTGATAATAGTCTAATTTTTATATATTTTTATTATAAAAATAGACATTATTATATCTCAATATATTTAATTTTATTTATTTTGTGGAATTATCATTTGTTTATTTGAGAAAATCTAATTAATTAATTATTGTGATAGTTGTAGGGAATTTCCTGCAAATTCGCATTCAACTCATATTTTCTGACCTTGCTGTTGTATTTGGATCATATATTGGGTTACAAATATCAGATCGACGCGATTCTTGCGATATTGGAAAGTTAATAGAAAATGCAACAAATCTTCTGTTAGCCTCGAAGGCTAATTTTATAATTTGAATGATGAGAAAATTAAAGAGAGAAAAAGGAAAAAATATGGTAGCCTTCAATAAAAAGATATTAAGTTTCCTAAAATTGGTTTCCTAAATTCAATCAATATCTTTTTATTATTTGGAGACTAATTAAGGAGATTGAGTTTCCTAAATTTAGTTTCTTAAATGTAATCAATATCTTTTTATTATTTGGGAACCAATTAAAGAAATTTTGTACAAAATACACTTCTCTTAAGTAAAATTTCTTATTAATAAACAAGGAGAAGAGGGGGGCGGTAAACTAGAGGGAAACATATAGAGCCGCACAAAGCAAAGGAAGAAGAAGAACGACGTGTAGCAATTGTTTCATCTTTTATGGATTTTTCTTCTCTTTTTGTATTTGATACTCTTGTCATGAGTAACTAATTTTATTTTCTAGGATTAAGATGAAACCCTAATCTTTGTTTTAGATGATTTAACTTTGTTTGAGATATTTTTTTTCTTTATTTTATAATTGCACAATGTTGATGATTATTGATGTTTAATTATTACTCAATTTAATTTTTATTGATTGTCTTGTAGTTAATTAGTAAATTTAAATTGATATATTTTAATCACATACTTCATTCTTATAGTCTTAGGTGCGGGTTGTGCAATAGTATTCATTACTTTTGTGATCTAAGAATTGAATAGTTCATGCTATATCAAATGGTTTATGTCATAATTTGAATAGGCATGTTATTTTAGATTAATTATGTCATTAATTAGATTTCAGTAATCTTTAGTAGTGATCAAAACTTGTAGCCGTAGACACTCTATAAAACAAGATTAATTTTCATTCAAGTTAAATTCATCTTTACATGGTTAGCGGTGGATTCGAGGTCCTAAAATTGTTCTTTGGTTGATTTTGCATTTTAATTTGCGTTATTTTATTTAAATTAATTATTTAATTTGAGTGTTTGGTTTAATGCATAATTTAAAATTTTAAATTAATTATATTAAATCAAAATTTCTTTTCTTTTTACTTTAAATTAATTTAGGTAAATATTATATTTTAGTTAATCTTATTGGTACAACACCCTTATATTTGTCAAATATTACATAAATCTTGTGCACTTGCAAGTAAAAGATAATTTTATTATTTAAAAATTCTTTATCACATATGATTCAGTAAATGCACAACCGTGGGAACAACATCACTCCAGTAGCTATTCGGCACATGTGCCATGATCAATAAAGCACGTGCAATTTCTAAGATATGTTGGTTCTTCCTTTCAGCAATCCCATTTTGTTGTGGGGTTTGAGAACATGGTGTTTAATGGAGAAGACCATTACTATGGAAGTATGTCTGCAATTGCTAATAACATTTCCCCTCCATTATTAGAACGAAGGATCTTAATCTTGGAAGAAAATTGTGTTTGAACCATGACATGAAAAGATAGAAATGCAGCAAATACTTCATCTTTGTGTTTTAGTAGGTAAAGCCATGTCATTCGAGTGCAATCATCAACAAAAATCACAAACCAACGACGACCAGAAGATGTAATTACTGGGGAAGGTCCCCACACATCGGAATGTATTAAATTAAAAGGAATTGCATTTTTATTCATACTTACGGGATAAGACACCTTATGACATTTGGCTAACATGCAAGTATCACATTTAAAGTTTAAGTGCTTTACAATGGAAAATAAATCAGGTAACAAGTGCTTCAAATAACCAAATGATGGGTGTCCCAATCCATGGTGCCATAACCAAATCTGTCTTTCCTTGTTACTAACCGTGTGGTTCATGTGATTGGCTCTGCCCGGACTGAAGTCATCCATGTAGTATAAACCCCCTTCTTAATACCACGCCCGATTATCTCCTTGGTGAGAATATCCTGAAGAAGACAAAAAGTAGAATACATTAATACCACATAATTGAGATCTGCAGAAACTTGGCCGACAGACGTCAATTTATTGGACAGAGATGGAACAAGTAAAGTGTTAGACAGTGAAAGAGAAGGAGATAAAGTCACAGTTCCAGCCCCTGTAACTGGATAAGTGACCCCATTGGCATTTGCAACACGACTCCGTCTCGGCTGAGTTGTATGAGAGAAATCATTTGAATCAAATATCATGTGATCTGTAGCTCCAGAGTCGAGAATCCAGTCATGATTATCACTGTGAGTAGAGATATGAAGTGCATTACTGTGTAAGATTCCAATCTAAAACCAATTGGCATTAAATGGAGTGGCTCAACAGATATATAAACCGTACCTGAAAGAATGAGGTAGGTGATGTGAGACTCTTAACATACTGCAGATACCTGGATCATGTAGAGATTCTACTTGGGAGATGAGGGATAGCGAAGGATCACAGGTGACCACAGCAGCTCTCTCTGTGTGGTCATTAGTAGTGGAAGCTTCACGTTTTTTTGGTTCCTGAAAATGATTCCATCAATCTGGATACCCATGTAACTTGAAGCAAGTTTCACGGGTATGTTTGGCGCTACCACAATGAGTACATTTCTTGCCATCAGATGGAGCCTTGGATTTGGAGGATGGATTTGACTTTCCACTGCTCAGAGAAAGAACGCCTGGTTTTGGTGGTGTATGATAGCGACCTCCCTTGATCCCTTTGGATGCCATAACTACTCCAGGAGTAGTATCTGCACCTGACATCTTCCCTACGGACAAAAGCGTAGGCCTGTTCAATCGTAGGAAATGGTTTTAAGTGGAGCACATCACTCCGAGTTTTATCCACTTTATCATCCAATCCATCGAGGAAAGTATACACTCAATCTTCCTATAGAATAAAATTGTATTTCTGTATGTCAGCAGCGCACTCCATTGGATTAGGACGACGAAAATCAATTTCTCGCCACAAACCTTGAAGATCGTTGTAGTATTTTTCAATGAATCCACCAGCTTGTTTTATGCGAGTCACACGACGCCGAAGATCATAAACTTGAGATGTATCTATCCCATCAAAGTAAGTTGTAGCAACAAAATCCCAAACCTGTTTTGCAGTTGGGAAGCGAATAAAGTTGGCAATCAAGGAAGGGTCCATCAAATTGATCAACTAACCCTTGATAATGGCATTTTCGGTTTGCCATCTCCTAAAAGATGGATCCATTTCTAGAGGAGGGGGAGAGTCTACATTGATATATCCCAACTTGTCTTTGCCAGAGATATACATCTCGACAACCTTGTACCATAAGGCATAGTTGGATCTGTTGAGAGAGAGAGAAAGTGAGAGACATATGAGGAAACTGTGTGTTTCAACTACACAACGGAGGCTGAATATATACTCAATAAGTAATAAATAATTACACAATTTACATGATGTGGGACTAACTAATTACACCTAATTATATACAGTTTCCAACACTCCCCCTCAAGTTGGAGCATATAAGTCATATGCACCAAGCTTGTTACAAATATAGTTTACTCGAGGACCTCTCAAAGACTTAGTGAAAACATCTGCCAGTTGATCATTTGAATTGACAAAGTTGATGGTGATGTCTCCAGACAAGATCTTCTCTCTAATAAAGTGACAGTCTATTTCAATGTGTTTGGTCCTCTCATAAAACATTGGATTAGAAGCAATATGCAGTGTAGCTTGGTTATCACAAATAAGAGTCATTTGTATAACGTTTCCAAACTGAATTTCTTTAAGAAGCTATTTTAACCAAATGAGCTCACAAGTGGCTGAGGCCATGGCACGATATTCTGCTTCGGCACTTGATGTTGCAACCACATTTTGTTTCTTACTCTTCTAGGATATCAGATTACCCCAATGGATACACAATAACCAGAAGTGAATCTCCTATCAGTAGGAGAACCTGCCCAATCAGCATCTGAATATCCAACAATCTGAGTGTGCCCTTTGTCTTCATAGATAAGGCCTTTTTCCTGGAGCTCCATTAATATATCTGACGATACGAGTCACTGCATCCCAATGTCCTTCACAAGGTGAGTTTAGAAATTGGCTTACTACACTCACCGCAAAGGAGATATCTGGACGGGTAACAGTAAGATAGTTAAGTTTTCCAACCAATCGTCTATATCTTCCTGGGTTTGAAAATGGCTTCCCCTGATCCGGTAAAATTTTAACATTGGGATCCATAGGAGTGTCAATTGACTTTGCATTCAATAGTCTTGTTTCTTCAAGAATATCCATAGCATACTTCCTTTGTGAGATAACTATGTCATCATTGAACTGTGCCACTTCAATTCCCAAGAAATAACGAAGTTTGTCAAGATTTTTGGTCTAAAAATGATGACAGAGGTGCTGTTTTATCTGAGTTATACCTTGGTGATCGCTGCCTGTGATAACAATGTCGTCTACATACACAATCAAATATATACAGCCTCGGATTGTAAAGCAATAGAAGAAAGAATGGTCAGTTTCACTGCGAGTCATACCAAACTGCTGAACAACAATACTGAATCTCCCAAACCAAGCCCGAAGAGATTGTTTGAGACCATACAAAGACTTGTGTAGACGACAAACGAGGCCAGAAGACTCCCCCTGAGCAACAAACCCAGGAGGTTGCTCTATGTAAACTTCTTCTTCCAGATCACCATAGAGAAAAACATTCTTGATATCCAGCTAATGAAGGGGCCAATGGTGAATAGCAGCCATAGACAGAAAAAGGCGAACAGAAGCCATCTTCGCCACTGGTGAGAAAGTGTCATCATAATCTAAACCAAATATCTGGGTATACCATTTTGCCACCAGACGAGCCTTGAAGCAATCAAGAATACTATCAGGGCCAACTTTGACCGTATAAATCCACCTGTAACCTACAACAAACTTCCCAGGAGGAAGAGGAACAAGTTCCCAAGTACCACTGTTCTGAAGAGCACACATTTCATCAATCATTACTTGGCGCCACCCAGGATGGGATAAAGCTTCACCTAGAGATTTAGGAATAGACATAGAAGACAATGTGGAAAGACAAGCATAATGTAATGAAGAGAGACGATGGTAACTTAAAGTAACATAGTGAAGAGAAGGATTACGAGTGGAGCGTATACCTTTTCGAAGAGCAATGGGAAGGTCAGACACTGGAGGCAGTTCCGGAGCTGGTAAAGGAGGTGGAGGTGGAGCCGGAAGGGAGTCCAAAAGAGCCTCAGTAACTTCTACAACCTCTGATGGTGGTGGCGGTGGCTGTGATTGGCGATGATATACCTAAATGGGGTGAGTAGTAGGAATCAGGTTACCAACAGGAGAAGGTGATGATGGAGCAGGGTCAACTAAAACAAGAGGAGGAAAAGTAGGGAGGACCTCAGTAATGGGTGGAAGAGGCAGGTCATGAGACTCAAAGAAAGGAACAAACTCGAAGAAAGTGACATCGGCAGAGACAAGATAACGCTTAAGAGTGGGTAAAAAACATTGATAACCCCTTTGAGACCGATGGTAACCAAGAAAAACGCATTTTATGGAGCGAGCAAACAGTTTGTCAAGACCTAGAGTAACATCATGGACAAAACATGTCGACCCGAAGACATGAGGTGGAAGAGAATAGAGGGGTTGGAGAGGGAACAAAACAGAATGAGGTACCCGGTTATCAAGCACATAAGAGGCATACGGTTAATCAAATAGCAGGCAGTGAGAACCGCATCGCCCCAAAAACGGAAAGGAACACGACCATGATGCAAAAAGGTCCGGGTGATTTCAATAAGATGTCTATTTTTGCGCTCAACAACCCCATTTTGTTGTAGGGTATAGGCACAAGATGTTTAGTGAAGAATTTCGTTAGATGTCATAAAAGTTTGAAAATTGTGAGATAAAAATTCACGGGCATTGTCACTAGGCAAAATACGAATTGGAACACCAAATTGAGTTTTTATTTCATGATAAAAGGTCTGAAAAATTGAAAACAACTCGAATCTGTTTTTCATTAAAAATAACCAAGTACATCAAGAATAGTCATCAATAAAAGTAACAAAGTATTTAGACCCAAAAGTAGACTCAACACGACTAGAACCTCAAATATCAAAATGCACTAAAGCAAAAGGAGACGCAGCTCGACGACACATCCTATTGGGAAACAGACTACAAGTGTGTTTCCCAAGTTGACACGACTCACAAGGTAAACTAGATAACTTAGAAAAATATGGCACCATTTGTTGTAATTTGGCGAGGCTAGGATGACCCAACTTAGCATGGATAGTGAGAAGGGAATTTGCAGTAGAGCATACACAAGAGGTGGCAGAGAGCTGGTAAAGGCCATTAGACTCACATCTGACGCCAATCATCTGTCCCGAACTCCGGTCCTGCAAAATGACAGAGTCTTTAGTGAAACTAATGCGATAATCTAAAGAACGGGTCAAACGACTAATGGATAGTAAATTAAAAGGACATCCAGGGACATAAAGAACAGAATCAATAGATAGAGAAGGGAGGGGATGGACAGTGCTAATCCCTTGGGGCCGTGTTTGAGAACCATTTGCTAAAGTAATCATAGGTAAATAGTCATAGTTAGAAAGTTTGGAGAAAAGACACTTATTATCAGATATATGATCCGATGCACCAGAGTCAAGGACCCAAGGACTTAAGGAAGGTGATTGAGAGAGACAAGCAAATGCATTACCAGTGTACTCAACAGATGCAGTAGAGTTAGAAGCTTGCTATTACTCAAACCATTTCGAAAAAATGCATAAGCAAACGGAGAGACGGGTTGATGATGCGAAGGCTCGGTGAATCGGTCTGACAAGAACCTGGGCAACATTGGCAGCCCGTGGAGGATGGCCAGGTTTAGTCCAACATATATCCTTTGTATGACCCAACCTATTACAGAATGTACACTTCGGACGAGGCCTACTTGAGGTGCCAGGGCGAGAACGACCACGATTGGCACCGTGAGAGACGAGGGCAGAAGTATCAACCGGAGCCGAGGCTAGGACAGAATCAGAGGGGTGCTTAGCCGGGACCCGAAGCAAAGTAGACCAAGCAGAGGACAGAGTAGGAATAGTAGGCGAACCCAAAATCTGATCACGGTTGGCAGCATATTCCTGGAGGCAAACCATACAAGGCCATGAGCATGAAGAAGGTCTTTGCGTTGCTCGAGTTCTTTGGTGGGATAGCAGCAGGAGGTAGCAACTCATTGAAATCATGGAGAGCAGCATGAACCTTCCCCAAGTAAGCAGACATAAGGCCATCAAACTGTCGAGGAGCAATAACACTCATGAGATTGTGACAAACCCCATAGAGCCGCTGAGTGTCATTAGTGTAAAGAACTTTGGCCTGCTCCCAAACAGAAGCACAAGTGGTCTGAGCACGGAAGATCTGCTTAAGGGACGAGTGAATGGTGGAATTGATGACAACGCACAACTGTTTATCAATCTTCTTCCACCTGGGTTGTTCTTCCGCAGGCACAGAGGCAAGGTCGGTGGTGAGGTGGTCTTCATATCCTTGACCCTCAAGCCACAACTTGACGTCTGAGGCCCAAGTATCATAGTTGCTGTCATCTAATTTATCAGCGGAGAGAGGAGCATTTAGGTAACTCGTGAACACAGGAGGCTCAGCCTTTAGGTTGTCTTTAGAACCATCTGGGGAGGTAGAACTAGCCATGGGTCAGACTACAAAATGTTAAAAAGTGAAACCACAATGTACCTGAGAGTCCAAACGCAAGGGAACAAGGGGAGAAAGATGTCTGATGGAGGATCCGAGGGCAGATCGGCGTAGAGGAGACAGAGATGAGTCAGACGAGAGAAGCGGCGGCCGGAGAGGTGGCCGGACACGCCGTCACGCGCCGGAAAACGGGGCCGGGCGGTGGCTGTTTGGCAGCTGCGATGGGCGACGCATGGGGGCTCGTGCCGGCCGCGCTGGGGCTGGGCTTCTGGGGGCCGGCCGATCGGTAGGAGACGATCTCGGTGGTTTGGTCGCCGGCCAGAAAGGAGGCGGCAGACGGCGGCGGCCGGAGAGAGACAACGGCGGAGAAAGGAGAAAAAAAGGCCAGAAAAACGTCACGGCACGGGAGAAAGGCTGGCAAACCGGAATGGAAACACGGTTGGTCGGAAAAAATTTCACCGGAGAGCAGTGGGTTCACCGAGCGTGCACGATTCTAGGATTGCCTCTCTTTAGGCTCTTGATACCATGTTGAGAGAGAGAGAAAGTGAGAGACATATGAGGAAACCGTGTGTTTCAACTACACAACGGAGGCTGAATATATACTCAATAAGTAATAAATAATTATACAATTTACATGATGTGAGACTAACTAATTACACCTAATTATATCCAGTTTCCAACAGGATCCTTCCAACTTGATACCAATTGGAGCAATTGAAGAATCAGCAAGCGGTGGGTGTGATGAGGTCTGGGCTCTAGTCAAGACTTCCATCATTTTTGTTGTCCGGTCGTTAAGGATGGAGTCGGTCTGGGGGTTGAGAGATTGTGTTAGGTCTTTGGATTCAGCCATGGATTCCAGCTGGACTAGGTCTTTTTTTTTTTCTAGTTACACGGTGGTTTGAGCAGAGGTCTTAGGGACATGCTCTGATACCATGATAAAATGGAAGTTTTCTAATTTTCGTATATTTCCTTCTGAATTGAGTACAATCATATATAGATACAAAGAGAGGGATTTTAGGGAACTATTCTAGGCTATACAAAGTTTGTGGCTAAAATCATGGTTGACCCTTGAGCTATGGGATTTTGCGTTAAAGCAAATCTCTCTAATTTATCTAATTTAATAGCTCATGCCTATCTATCTATCGTCAGAAGCAGCAAGAGTCTAACACACTAATAAACAACCCGATAGAACACAAAAATTAAAGTACTATAAGAATCATAACTACCCTTCACTAAATATCAGCGCTTTGACAATCACTAAATAACACTCCAGCTCCAGCCTGGCTTGTTGCAAAATCAATGATGAGAAAACCCAACACCACAATCAACAATTCAAAATCCCTCTCCCCCCCCCCCCCTTTTCCCCACCTTCCTCATTTGGTTGAAATGACAAGAAACATGTGATAGGTGCCTCGTAGAAGTTTAAAGCCTAAACGAGTATAAAATTCATGCCATTGCGATCAATCAATCCACAAGAATGAATTTTCACTACTGCTATGGCAATAAATTTATCTTCACTAATGCTATGCCAATAAGTTTAATTAAAGCAAAAACACTTAACTTTCAAAATACACAAGTCGGTAGCTTACACTGATCAAACTAATAAGGAATTATGTACTAAAAACCATAAACACAAATTGAACTCAACTAGAATCTGATACCTGTGAAAATTAATTTCTGTCCATTTCTGAAGTTGGTTGCAGTGGTGGGCTGTGCACACCATGTCTATGGACTTCAGGGGTACTCTGAGAGGCTAGGTACTCCAATGCAACAACAATATCACTAATAAGTGGACGGACTTTTGGTTGCTCCTGGAGACACATTGCAGTTATAGCAATTGCCTGATGCAAACAACGCATGGGGAAGTGTCCTTGCAAAAGAGGGTCAACCATTTGTATAAACTTTCTCCTGTCACTGAAAAATGGGCGAGACTGTAAACCAAAAACGAAAGTGTAAGAAGTAGTTTTTCATGTATATTAGACAAATATAGATACAGTCATCTAGAAAGCTAAAGAAATATTAGCATGTCAAAGAATCCCATTTAAGGATTATATAGTTTATGGAGAAGGCAGCAAACATCTATAATCACACGTCAGTGCTTTTGTATTGAAACATGGTCTACTTTCTAGCTTTTTCACACTTTCCCATGTAAAACAATATGAGGAGTCTCATTATGCTAGTGGAAGAAGGAATCTAAAAGAAATCACTTGTGTGCAAATCAATGACAAATAACTTGAAGGGGAATTTCTCTTAAAAAACTAAACAAACTAAACATTTACCCATGAAACTAAGTTTTGCTCCCCTGGTCTTCTACTAGCATCTATTGCCCTACGTCCAGTGATCAACTCCAACAAAACCACACCAAAGCTGTAGATATCAGATTTAAGAGTTAATTTGCCACTCATGGCATACTCTGGCGCACAGTAGCCATATGTTCCCATCACTCTGGTTGAAACATGGGTATTGTCTCCAACAGGTCCAAGTTTAGCAAGCCCAAAATCTGACAGTTTTGGGTTGAATTCATTGTCTAATAAGATGTTCGCAGATTTCAAGTCTCGATAGATAACAGGCGGGTCTGCTTTACAGTGGAGATACTCAAGTCCCCGAGCAGCCCCAACAGCAATCTTCATCCGAACACTCCAACTTAGTGGCTCTTTGTCTTGGTTAGGAACTGAAATGAGAAATAAGTTATTACCTGATTGGTGTAGTTAATCATATATAGGAGAAACTAATTTTGGGATGTATTTTAAGAGGAATTCCTAATAAAGCAACCTAATCAAAACTAATATGTTCTTCTCATAAATTTTACATTTAAGCCAAGACATTTATGTTCTTAAATTTTACCACACGTCCACCTACACAAAAAAACTTACACAGAACAACTGTGGTCCTCTTTTAGGAAGTACATAAATATCCAAGTTCAAAAGCACTCCCACTAAAAAACTAGAAGCTGCTTAAGGTCTCTACATTAAAATAGAAAAATCCCAAAAGAAGAAAACAAATAATGGGGAAGGCACTTTTCTCCTTTTTTTTCACCTTTTTATAGAGGAAAAAGAAACTATTTAAAAAAAAAATTCCTAAGGCCTATACTCATTCATATATTGCATGCATATTGGCAAATTATGGATATTGGGGTCATTGAGAAAACTTAGAAAGCAATGAATGCAACCATTTCTCTCTATATTGGACTAAGTTTTTCGGCACAACACTCCCACAGTTACGCCATAAACCAGTTTCCAGTCACTTCTATAGTCACAAGAAATCTCTCGTTGAAGATGAAAGTGGACAAAAGCTATTCACTTGATATAGATATACTCCATTTTTTAAGCATGTGGTTAATGGGAACAGAATATCAACATAAAACACATGATGTATACCCAAACTCATGAAAATAAGCTTGCAAGACATAGTGACAAACACAAATGACCTAACTTTTTCTCAGTAAGTAGCAGGTGTGCAAGGTGCACAGTTGCAGACTCTTGATAAATTTCTTGTTATAAACAAAGATTATAAATCAAATATTTAGATGTGCAGAAATTAAAGACGCGTATCCAGATACAAGGTTTTAAGTTTATATTATTCCCCGCAGCCAGAATTGTAATTAAGGTTCAATATTAACCAAGGACTAGAATACCACAAAAAAGGGGAAGTAGCAAGTCAACTTTGGTGCTGCCAAATGAAAATACAAAAAAGAAAACAACTTCTACAAGCTAAATTATCCGCAACAAATAATAGTTGCTTCTAAACTCTTGAGTACTATTCACAAATTAAGTGCAGTTAGGAGAGAAATAAACAATTTATTGGTTACCCAAAAGATGATCTTCGAGGGAACCCATAGGCATGTATTCATAAACCAAAAGCCTTTGATCTCCATCGGTGCAGTAGCCAATTAACTTGACAAGATTAGAATGGTGTAGCAGGCTTAACATAAGAACCTCAGTCACAAATTCCTGAAAACCTTGGTGACCATCATGACTTAATTGTTTTATGGCAACAACCTGTAGATCAAATACAATTGAAATATTCAAATGATCATAATCCTCACCTACAAATCAGAATAAAAATGAAAAAGAAAGAAATTATATGTTGTAAGAAAATATTTTTGGGTTGTTATGACATTGCCATCTAAATTGAATGAAAAGTGGAAATGAGAGAAAACATAAAACTTGCCTCGCCTGTAGAGAGACGACCCTTGTAAACCCTTCCAAAACCCCCTTCCCCAATCAAGTTCACTTCTTTAAAACCCCTTGTTGCAGCTGCCAGCTCCCGAAAACCAAAACTAGCTGCTGCCGTATTACTTTTGCGACTGTTCACATTCTTCCCCTTCACTTCCTTCTTCCTTTCACCCTCTGCGCAGACAATTATTAAAAATTAAAAACTTTCAAAAAAATAAATAAACCGCATTTGACAATAGTTTTAAATTTTAATAGAATCTAAGTCTACTTTCAAGGTATATAATAATATTTATACAGATAGGTTTCCAGAACCCAATCCTTACCAGCAGCGGCAGCAGCGTTCACTCCCCCAGTCCCTGCAAAATCCACACAGCACCATCAAAAAAATTTAAAATAAAAAGATAAAAAAGGATTGAGCGTAAAAATTAGCAGAAACCAAAAAGGGAAAATGGACCTGAAGAAGTAAGAGATCGAGTGCCATTGTCAATTTCGACTCTCCTAACATCTTTCCGACGAGAAACAATGCAAGAAAAGCAGCTCATCTCATAACCTCCGTTATCACCCAAACCACACAGACAAACTTAATTATAAATAAATGTAAGAAGATCTGTATCCCTAGTCAATGAGAGAGAGGATTTTGCATTTTCCACTCTCCAGACCGGGGAGATCAATGAAGCATTAGCCTAGCTTGTGATCAAACGCAATCCCAAAAATTGCTCTTTCTTCCGCCCAAAATTAATGCAAAATCTCGTAACATACAATAAAAATTACTCAAAATTAAAATGAACTAAAATTCACCTCATGACGCGTAGAGAACAATCTGCAAATTTTGTTTTGTTTTGTCTGTTAGTTGGGGAAGGAAAACTACACAAATTTAGGGGAACTATGTATAATCTATCTGCGTCCACATTAGCTGATAAGTGTAGTTTTGTTTTTCTTGTTTTAAAATTGCATAAAGTTTTTTTTTGTAAAAAAAATAAATGGTATTGACTATCTTTATCCTTTCTTTCATTTTACTTTTTCTATTATTAATTATTATTAATTCGATTTCCACTTTCGTCGCATTAATTGTCTGTGCGTAATTGCTGCGAGTCGCTCTCCATGCTTCCTATCAATCTTGTGAGCATTTATAAACGTTACGGTCCCAGCCATCATCACCTCTTTTGTTTTTATTTTTTTGCCCTTGTTATTTGATCTTCACGCGCCCAAATTCCAATCCAACCGTTCATAAAAGGGAATAATTTTGTCGTATTTTAACTTTTAAAATCAACCTTTAGGATTGCAGGCATATCAATGACAGTGGTCGCAAATCGGACTGACCCGCCTCCACCCATTTTGATTTATCTTAGCTCATTAAAATACGGAATGAGATACGTTTGAGAAATGAATTAAAAGAGTTAACTTATTTTGTTTTAAGGAAGGTGAGTTAATGAATTAGTTCATATAAAAGATAAAATAAAAAAAATTAAAGTCTATTAATCAGTTTAAAAAATAAAAAATATATATAAAAATAAAAATTATTATAAAAAGTTTAAAAATAATAATGATAAAAAATTATAAAATATATATTTAAAAAATATTTTTAAAATAATTTAATTAAATATTTAAATATAAATTATATAACATTAAAAAAATTATTTATAATATTATTTATTATTTTTATTTTAAAAAATAATTAATTTAACTGATTAACCCGATCCTGACCCGCTTAATTTGCAAGTTAAGTAAGATGAATTATACAAGTTAAAAAAAAATATGAATTTAATTTTTAAATTCAACTCATCAAAAAATAATATATTGATAAATTAACACAAGTTAAACCTATTTTATCAGTTATATCAATCATGTCTTCCCTAGTAATATTTAAGGGTCAAAGAGAAGATCCATTTGTTGTTTTTAAAATGAAAAATTAAAAAAAAATAGTTAAGAAAATAGAGACGCGTAGTTTGGTTAGACATAATAGAAGGCAGCTTAGTCGATCATGCGGTAGAGATTTGGAGCCCGGCTCAGTGAGGATTGAGGCTAAAGTAAGATGGTAATTGCAGTTGGAGAACAAAATTAAGGTTGATTTGGGATTGAAGTATTATATTTTTTTTATTCAATTTAATATAAAATAATTCAATCAAGTCTTATTAGCCTACTTGAGATTAAGAATGAAAATAAGCTGAGTCATATTAGGAGTAAAAATAAATTAAGTTTAACTTAAACTCTACTTAATAAAAAACTAAATTTATTTTATTAGCTTCAGTTCAATTTATTCGCCTAATCTTCAGTAATTGATAGTTTCCTTGAGAAAGTTCAATTTAGAAAAATAATTGTTTAATTCTTTATGATTTAACTTAATATGACCTCACCTATTTATAGTTATTCTACATTTTAAGAAAGTGAAATGTGGAAATAAAATCAAGTGTGAAATGAGAATATAATTTTAGAACATTTCTCACTTAACTTTAAAATATCTAAATATTTACAAAACTTATAAAATATCTCTAATAAATATATCTAAATATCTTTAGTAAATACTTGAATATTTACAAATAATTTTCTAAACATTCCTTAGCCTAATTGCTATAAATCCTTAGGCTTGAATTTGTAATTTAATATTTTTTACATATGTTTAGTTAAATAAAATATAGCCATACAAAAAACAAAATAAAAATATTAATATATTAAATTAAAATATTATTGTTATTCTTAAAAATATTAAATATATATCAAACCGACTTATGAGTTAATGAGTTAAACAAGTGAAAGCTCAAGTTCAACTCATTTAACAAATGAGCTAAATTTTTTAATTCATTGAATTATTAATGAACTGAGTCACGAGAAGGTTCACAAATTGACTCGACTTATTTTTAACCCTACTTGAGACTTGATAAGTTTATCCTATAATCATATGATAAAAGTAAGTAGTCTTGATAATTTTATCATATCATATGTCATAACAATTATATGATAAAAAATAGGCTATATAGTACTCTTTCTAGTTCATTTTGATGCTTTGTTTGGATGAGGAAAAAATGAGAGTCCAAAATTATAGAGAGAAGAGAAAATAAAGAGAAAAATATATTTTCTCTCATATCGTTTAGTTGAAGAGAAAATGAAAGTGTGATTAAATAAAAAAATAAAAAAATAAAATATATATTTTATAAAATGACATATTTATCCTTTTTAAATATATAATTGAATATAAATATATTATTTTATATTTTTAAATTAAATATTTTTTAAAATTATATTTGAAAATAATAATAATTTATAAAAAAATACTAATTTAAAAAATTAAAATTAAATTATAAATTAAATATAAAATAATTTTTTATTTTAAAAAACTTATTTTTTTTCATCTCTTCGACTAATAAACCCCCACCTTCCCCGTCTAATTTTCCCCCTTTCTTCCCCCCTTTTTTTCGTTCTTCACCATTACAACCATTCATCTCCGAAATGAAACTTTAAGAGACGATGACCGACCGGCGCGGTGCGAGAGGGTCAAATTCGAGATGAAACGACGAGCTGCGGCGTATGCAAGCGTCGGATCCGCCGCGGCGGTTCGACGGTGAGACGACGAGCGGCGAGACGTAACCGTGGACCGGGTCGCCGACGAGCGGCGCGTGCAACGGACTGCGGACCGGTCGCAACGAGCGGCGACGCTATGGAATGCGATAGTCAATGCCGAGCGACGGCGCGACGAACCACTTCTTAATATAAAAAGGAGAAGATTAAGCGTAGTTGTAATTTTACAACTCCAACCCTTCTTCTCCCATTTTCTCCGCAGGTCGGAGAGAAAATTTTTAGGTAGGTCCCACGTCCCAGTTTTCTGTCTTCCTTATTTTCTCTTCACACCCAACGAGAAGAGAAAAAAAAAACTCTCCATTTTCTCTCCTCCTATTTTCTTTCCTGTCATTTTCTCTTCAACCAAACAGACTGTGAGTGTCGTTTAGGAAAAAAAATTAGTCCATTATAAGTGATATTCTCTCATATCAATAAAGTATTAATTATTATTTTTTCAACTATACCCTTATATTTTAAAATATCTTAAGTCTTAACTACTCATGTAAATTGGATATACATATTAAAGTAGAGTAATTAATGGTTGTAAATTTAATAAGGATAATTTAGTAAAAAATACTTACAATTAATGTCTAATTTTGTGTTTCTTAATTTTTGTACCAGACACTAAAATGAAACTTTAAATATATTAGATGAACGTAAACTTGTACTATTAAGCCTCATATCATATATCAATATGGGCTTAAATAAAAAAAAAAGGTTATGTTAAACCTATGAAGTACGAAAATGGACATGAATACGGAACATGACACAGACATGAAAACACATTAAATTCAAAATTTTTAAGACATGAACACGATATATATATATATATATAATTTTGATTATAAACATTTCAAACACAATTCCTCAATGACAACACAAGTATTTTTTTTATAACTAGAAAAAAAATCAATAATAATTAAAAATTGAACCACCAGATTAGAGTGAAACTCACTTGAAACTTGAACCATTAGCACACAGTAAACACAATGTATTGAAGAAGAATAGAAGATTTTTTCTAAGAGTGGGTTGGGTGATATTGGGCTTGTAGGTCGTGATATTAGTATATTGACACACAGTAATTTTTTTTTAAATTTTAATGGATTGTGTCTAATATGTGTCTGCGGTGTGTCCTGGTCATGTCCGGGTGTGTCCTGGCCTTGTCCGCGGTGTGTCTTGACTGTGTCCGAGCCTTGTCCGAGCTAAAAAAATAATTTTTTTAATTAGATACACTCGAACACATGAGACACACGTGTCGTGTGCGTGTCATAATGTATCCGTGTCGGACACATGTTCGACACGCAGACACACCAGTAAAATAGCGTGTCTGTACTTTCTAGTGTTAAACACATGTTATGAAATTTGAAGAAAATTAAATAAATAAAAATACTTAATATCTTATTCTTTATATATATAATAAAATAAATATATATATGCTAATTGCATAATATTAAGAAATTATTAAAATAACCTTAGTTATAATAAAATGTAATCTTCATTTAACAAACTAGTACTCTTTAGACACCAGTATACAATAAAGTTAGAGAAAAAATAATATCCTGTTGATTTTTTAAAACGTCAAATAAATTAAAATAAATTAAATTTTTCAATGTAATAAATATTTTAAAACAAATGGAATAATTCATTATGGGAAGCACAACAAATCCCGAGCCTTTAGGTTCGGAGTCAACTTCGGTAATTGAAAAGTGTAAGAAAATTGAATAATGTTAATAATACACTATTTATTATAATTTTTTTATTAAATTATGTTATATATTAAAATAATATTTAATTTTAATTAATATTTAATTAATTTAATTAGTATATAATTAATTTTAAATGATATAATTAAATTTAAATATTATTTTAATATATAATATAATTTAATAAAAAATATTAAAATAAATGTGATGAAAAAATATATTCTTACCACCCTTTAAAAATCTTTGTTTTGTAAAGAGGACCCAAAGAGGTGGAACCCTGTATCATCATTTCTATCCTGAAAGATCTCGGGACACGTCCATTCGGGTTCTTTATCTTTCCTATTCCTTATTTAGACTCTACTAATAAAGTTATGTCATTTTATAAAAAGAAAAGTGTTGCTATAAATTTGTATTTGTTGTAAACTCTATACTTGGTAATTTATCAATAATTTAAAAAATAATTTAAAATTATAAATATATACATTCTACAAAATTAAGAAGTTAATAATTATCATATATCATCTATGTTAATTTTTTAAAACTATGATATGTCAATTTCTTGAAGTTACGTTATAAGTCTTTTTCTCAATCAATTTTGTTTGTTGTTGCCTAATTCATTCAAATTATGTGAATCTAGTTTGTAAGAATATACGTAATTTAGGGGATGTTAATTTCCGCGTAGTTTTGTTCACTGATTACTTAGAGTTGTTGTTTTTTTTTCCTTCTTGAAAACTGATGACCTTTTTTTAGTCGTAAGAGACTAGGCTTTAAGAGTTTGGAGTTAGATTCAAAACTTAGAAGCCTTTTTTTTTTATATCAGGCCTGTTAAAAAAGCTTGTCCAAATTAAAGTGGCCTGATTGTTTTCATGTAAATTGGCTCATTCTGTGGACTTGATCCCTTTAACTCGCATTATCACTTAAGTTGGGCTAACATTTAGGCCTGCTTTTGTCAATCCCGCCCGGATCCGAATGGAGTTGCCCGTTTGACAGCTTTACGAGGGAGGGAGATTTTTCCTCATCGCACCTCAGAGGCGGGGAAGGGATGCAGTGAAGCAACGGAAACTCTTAATTTTGGTTTTGTATGTCATAAGCGAGTGTGTAGAATCAAGTTAAATTAAAAAAAAATTGATCAGATTTAATTAAAAATAATTTAATTTAACTTAAAAATTAAATTTTGTGTTATGAATATTATAAATATAAAAAATAAATTTTGAATTGATTTAAAATGTATTAAAATATAAATTAATTTAACTTAATTATATTATTTTATATTTTTACTCTTATAAAAAATAATTAAAGATAATTAATAAATATAAAATTGTTTGTTTAATTAAAATCAAATTAAATTTTAACAAATTTTATCATATTTGATAAGAAATTTCAATAAAAATTTAAATTCATTAAATTTTATATACTAAATTATTTTTTATTTTTTAACTTTCTAAATACAAAATTTAATTTACAAATCAAATTATTTATCACTTTTTACATTCTAAACAAATTCAAAATGAATAATGATCAACAATTGGTATTTAAGAAAAGGAAAGTTAAAAACACATTATTTTAGACATTTTTAATATTTATTTTATTATTAATTCGTCTTATATATTTAAAATAATTATTAAAAAATACTAATAACACTTATTTTTTAATTAATAATAAAATAAATATTAAAAAATATCTTAAAAAATGTGTTAACCTATCTCATTTGAAAATTTGGAAATGAGTAATGACCCTTCGAATCTGAGCAGGTTACTTGCTGGGTTTTTACGACAACAGTTGTTGCGCTTGCACGTCATTCCTTTTTTTTTTTTTTAATGTTGTTGACTAATCCACATTACTTCTCGTTATTTGGTACCCTGAATGGCCATAAAGCCATGGATGTAGGATGCATTATCTATTAAATTTGGTTATGGGTCAGCTACCCGTCAGTTATGCAAATTAATATATATTTTATATACGCAATGTTTTTTTTCTTACCTGTTATTTTTAAACTTTTTTTATTTGAGATTAATCTTTTTTTGTTTTTTTTCTTACCAGTTATTTTTTAACTTTTTAGATTTGAGATTAATCTTCTTTTGTCGTATCGAGGTTATCCTTTTCCACACAAAAATTTCTACGAGTTTGAATTCCTAATATAATTGAGACTTTTTAATTATTAAGCTTAAATTTAATTATCACTTGAGTCATTTTTTGTGGATAAAAATTAATATACTTATATATATAATATTCATATATTTAATATTTTGTAAACATAGATATATTATTTTACTACACACACCTAAAGAAATATGAAAATGAGTATATATTATAATATTATTTAATATTATAGAGATTTGTATATTTCACCCAAATGTCAAATAAATTCGTGTTCATGTTTCATAAAAATATAATGGAAAATCAACGAAGATTGATTCATTTCGTCAATTATAATTTCATGATAACCATATAATTTAAATTTGAATATATAATCTACGATTTTACTATACATTTTTATTGGAGTTGGTGGTTAACTTTAATGCTAAAATGAGAAAAAAGATTTCCTCACCTATTAGAGATACAATTGTATTAGTTAATGATTAGTTACATACATATGTGATTAGCTAATATTTAGTTATTTTCTCACATTTTATATAAGATATATGATTAACTTATTGTATATGCTTTACACTTTCAGTCAATCAAATTTTTCATTATCCCTCAACTCTCTCAATTTTCTTTCCTTCATACCATGTTTTCTACGACACCCTAAACATGTAAACACCAAAAATGAAATGGAAATAATTCATTTATTGCTCTTTTTAGGGAGAGATTTTTGTGTAAATCAAATTTATATAAGTAAATTAAATTAATAAAATATTAATATGTTATCATTTTATATTAGAGAACTTAGGTTCGTTTCGTGTAGATGTCACTTGTATAAAAGATTTAATTGTATTACTCCCACATATGTATTCAAAGAAATTAAGATAAAAAAGTGTTTTGATACAATAAGAAAAATATAAAATAAATAATTTTATATGAACCCTTGGGTTGAACAACAATAAGTTATGGTGTATTATAACTTTTCCTACATGGGCTGGGTATATTGCACATATATGGAATGAAAGTCTCTTTCCATTTCTTCTTGCTCTCTTTGGGTATAATATTGATAAAAAAAAAAGACAATGCCAAGAAAACATATCATTAAACGGAACATCAACAAAAATGCATTTTGTCCGCATCAGGAGAAATTATTATATAGGCACCACATATTATAGGCATTCAACTAAATAGTTATTATGTATAAAATTTTATAAATCAAATATCAAGGTTAGTACAAATGATAAAAACGAATCATGTCAATTAAATTGGTTAGAGATAAAATATTATTAAGATTTATTGTTAGTATATTATTTGGTCTTTTAAAATTAATTCTGATATTCTTACCACAAATAATACATATATATTTTTTTCACATCTTATTTAATATTATTTATTATATTTATTCATTTTTATTACTTTTTCTCTCTCAATCAATCACACACCCTTAAAAAAAGTGTATATAATACCTACACTTCTAAAAGAAGTGTAATATCATCATTTTCCTTTAGAATAGACAACTCCTCTTAACTCAAAATTTTTGTCTACTAAAATAAACTTATAAACCATATTAAAAAATATTTTTACACTTGTTAATTATTTAAGTATAAATTTAAATATTTATAATAGAGAGTATCTACTTAAGATTTTCTAACAAATTATGTTGAGATTTTCAGTAGGGTCCATTATTTTTCACTAATAATTTAAAAATAGTCATCCATCTCATCCATGGACTTTTTTTTTTTTGCACAAAACTAACAAGTGGATTTTGGATAGAAAATAATTTAAGAAAATGAGAATGATTAAGGAAAATTTTACTTTTACTTGAAACTTGAAAGTTTACACAAGGAAAAAATGAGAATTTTTTATACCATCTTCCAGGATTTTTTTTTTTTTCAAATACGCTTTAGACTTCTTAATTTTAAAGAAATTTAAAATTTGAAATAAAATAAACTAAATTTTTTTACTCCTATTTATTTTACGTCTACTCTATTTCCTATTCTAATGTAAATACCATTTTCATTTTATTTATTTGATACAACATCTAATGCGGAACTTATGTGTACAGTGTGCTTGACTTTATTCGATATATACGCAAGGTATTGGGATATAGAGAAATCTTAATAATATATTATTCTAAATATTTCTTTTAATATTTATTTTACTATTATTCAATTTATATATTTGAAAAATTTATTAATATAAAGATATTAATAATTATTATTTTTAAATTAATAATAAAATACGTGTTAAAATAAGTATTTAAAAAAGTGTATTACTAACATTTTTCTTAGAAATAATGAGAAGATTGAAATTTGCCAAAAAATGAAAATAATTTTTTTTACTAATTCTATTAATTACTAAATAAAAAAAATATTAAATATTTTTATATTTATTTTTTTATTTAAATTTTTTTATTAAGTATTAAGAAAGTTATTAAAAAATATTTTAAAAAAGTAACATCATCTATCATTGCTTTTTTTCATTGAGAAATTATTATATGTTTTTAGAACAACAATAAATACATGTTCATGAATAATTTTTATTATTGATTTAAGCTATATTTACATAAATTTTAAAATAACATAACTTAAATTAATGCTAAAGATCATTCATAAATACATATTTACTATTACTCTAAGAATATATAATAATTTATCTTGTGGATGAAAAACATGATATTTATAAGTTATAATAATTTACTATTAATAAAATTGATTAAAGTAACAATGTAGGTGATTTAACTTCAGAAGCAATTAAAGGATAAGATTCTAATAATAATATAATAACCCCAGGCCAGACGAAAAAAAATCAATCAATTAATATATAATATAATATATATATATATATATATATATATATATATAAAGAATTCTGATTTGTAGAATTTTATTAAATGATAGTTGTAAGTTGTGTCACCAATAATATTTTAGTTTAAATTTTAGTATTATTTTATCAAAATAATTAAAGAAAAATATAATTTTTTTTTTGCCAATTGTCATTTCTAGGTTAAAGTAAGTTAAATTTGAATTTTAATATTATCTTTTTAATAAAAAATTAAAGGGACATATAAATTATTTTAGGATTTTTTTTTACAAGTATTATTTTTAAATTGTATCATTAATAATTTATTACAAATTTAAATTTAAATTTAATTATTATTATCCTATTAATGTAATCATAGTGTCTATATATATAAAAAAATTGAGATTTTTTTATAGAATAAAATATTTTTATTATTGTGTTAAATCATACTATAATATACATATATAAAGCTAAGGGAGTTGGTAATTTTTTATATTTTTAAAATATTATCAAAACTTTATATAAATTTAATATTTGATGCCTTAAAAATATAAAATAAATATTTAAATTTCAACATAAAATTTTTGTATCACCCATGATATTTGTGAAAATTATAAATGTATTAATTTTGTAATAATAACATAATTATCACATATTATTTTAAAATATATTTTTATAATTTCATACATCAAACGAGTTGGAATCAAAAAAATTTAGTTTAAACTTAATTTGACTTAACTTGATTGGACTTGATCTAGCTTAGCCTTAAATTGGGTTAAACTGAATTTTAATTATATTTTTAATTTAATAAGATCTGCTTAAAATAATATTATTATTTTTTTGTTTAAAAAATTAAAACTCAATTAATAATTAAATTAATTGTCTAATTTATTTATTATTATCCCAAAATTAAATAAGATAAATTTATTGTTTTTCATTAATTTATTTTTTAAAAGATTAATTTAAAAAAATAAAAAAAATTGTTAGACAAGTGAGCCGATTCACTCAACCCAACCTATAATGAGTTCGGCTAAAATAGCAAAATACTAATATAAAATATACTTAGCTCCACCTAAAAATCATCTTACCCAAAATGACACGATCCATTTTGCTAGCTTTCTATGTGACTTTTAAAGCCGCCTGTGGCTGTGATGTATGACCGGCCAGCTGATGGCACAATTACATCCATTTAGTATTTTAAAATTTAAATTGATAAGATATTTGAATCATACTTTTTTATAAGAAATGGTAATAATAGTTTTTTTGGATTTTTTTAATATTTATTTTATTATTGATTTAAAAATAACTGTTATTAATATTTTTTAAATATTTTTTAAAATATATGAAATAAATTAATAATAAAATAAGTATTAAAAAATATCTAAAAAATATATTACTAATATTTCTCATTTTTAATTAATTAAATCTATTTAATTTATGATCAAATTAGATAATATTAAGAGCCTGTTAGTAACGCTTTTTTAAGCTTGAAACAAGTTTTTTAAAGAAAAAATTATTTCAACAAATGTTATAATATGTTTGACAAAATCAGGTTAATCTTTTACACGAAATTTAGTGTATTATAAATATTTTTTCATAATACTAAAGATTGAAACTTATGATTCATTTTATAAATTATTTCTTACACTTTAAGATGTAAATACTATTTTATTCTCAAATAAATAATTTTTTTAATTATTTATACTTATTTTAGTAATTCAAATAATAAAAGTGATTCTTTTTTATACCATCTAAATAAAATAGATTAATTTAAAATTATTTTTTAATAACATATACAAACATAAAAATAAATCGATTATAATCAAATTTTTATACTAGCTGATCGATTATATCCAAACACATAAAACAAATATATATATATATATATATATATATATACAATTAATTATTAAAATAATCAAATTTTCACCATAATCTCAAAAATAAACTAACACCAAAGATAGACGACTTAGACTACGTTTGATATACATGATAGTATAGTATAAGATAAGTTGATAAATATATAAAATATGATAAGTATAATTAATAGGATAAAACATAATCCTATATTTTGTTTGATAACAAAAGAATAAATTAGCTGATTGTAAAAAAATTTTTAAGACCAAAATATCCTTTAACATAAAAATTAAAATAATTAAAAAATAATAATAATAAAATCTTATGCAACTCTGTAACTGAAACACACAACAGTGGTGGTAGTAGTGGCGGTGGTGGTGGTAGCGGCAACGACAACGACGTATGCGATAGTGGTGGTGGTGGCGGTTGTGGTGGTGGTGGCGGTTGTGGTGGCGGCGACAATGGCGGTAGTGGTGGTGATAGAGGTATAGCGGCAATGCGGCAATGGCGGTGGCATGGTGGTGATGGTGGTGGTGGTGGTGGTAGTAGTGGATCAAGAGAGAGGAGTGATAAAAATAAAGTTGATGATAAAATTAAATAAAAATCTTATTAAGTTTTATCATGTATCGAGAGAGATGATAAAATTATTAACTTAGAATAGAATAAAATAATTTAACTTAATTTTATTATATTATCAATTAAATATATTAAATATTAAATAAAATATAATAATATTAATTTATATTATCATATCTTCTTTATATAATACATTAAATATAACTTTACAGTTTCGATTACACTAGCTGATGGGGTTTGATTTTAAATGTTTTTATTTTATTTTTTGGGTCTTCCAGTTGTCTCCACATTAACTGCAAAATTAGCACCCGGACATCTAATGGCATAGTACAGATTTTAAGCGATTTCAGTATAATTTGAATCGCTGCACAGTAGATAAAGTTCACTGACATAGTTATTTAAGTTACCAATTTAGCCATATATTACAGTTAATTAAAAAATGTTAAAAAATAGTATAATAATTCTCTTAGCTACTTAAAGAGAAAGTATTCAAAAGCTAATTTTGTAACTCTCAAAATTATTAAATTTATATTTTCTGATAAAAATATTAAATTCCTTATATAATTAAGAGCATTATTAAATGAATTTTTTATGAAGATTTAGTAGTTCTCTTTTAAAAAAATATTGCTCACCTTTTATTTTTCAAGGAAGAAACAATACATCTTCCTAATAAAGCACCCTAAAATTCATCTTAATTAGATTTTATATTTGTGCTATGCACGAGATAAATTAAAAATTAAATAATAAAATTAAATATAATTTTATAAAAAATATTAAATAAAATATATGTAATAATTCATAAAAAATAAAATTTATAAATTTAATTTAAAAATACATAAAATATAATTTTTATTATATTTTTATGAAAAAATCTCATTCCAATATAAATATTAAAGAATTTAAATATAAATTATTATAAAACAACCTATAAGCCTGAAAAAGATATTTATAATATAAAAAAAATTGTCTTCTAAATGAACAATTTAATCCAATAATTTTATAAAAAATATATTTTAATAAATTAATTTGACTGAAAATTACATATAAATTAATTCAATTTATGTAAGTTAAGTGATAAACCATTTTAGGATGACAAAATCTCCTTGCATTTGGGGATCCACATGGGAATTGCCCCATTTAGAGACCCGAATTTAAGAAAAAAAATTCGCTAGAATGAGAATGAGATAAAAATCTTCTTGATACAAGTGTGGAGATAGGGACCAGGATCGTATTCTCTAATATCGGAGGTTCACATCTTCAATAAATTATTAAATTATCTATATTGATTGTATTATGTGTGTGTATTAATATTTTACTCTTTTTACTATTTTTCATCTATATTTTTTATATTAAATTTAAATTTAAAAAATATCTATATGAAATAATTTGTAATAATTTTATTTGTACCCGTGCGATGCGATATAATTCAATAAATTGAATAACTAATAAAAATATTTAATAATCTTAGAAAATAATATTCAAATGTAATATAATAAACAAATTTTGAAAAAAATGGAATATAAGTTATATTATTTTTAACCCCATATCAATGGTATATTAAAATAATCTTAGAAAAAAATTATAAAGAATAGAGTTAGGAACCTTAAAGAAAAATATTTATGTGCAAATTTGAAAAAAAAAAGGTGGGAATTTTGGATTAAGTGTTAATTTTGGATAAAAGAAATTAAAAATTTTTGGTGAATCTTTTCTTGGGTTTAGCAAGATTTTCTAGATCGAACAGAAAAGGAATTTTTGGTGAATAAAATATTGTGAAGGAAGTTTACTACTATCTTGTTTCTTTAGAACATTTTATAATTTATAGTAATGCCTCTAAAGAGAGAATTAGGATATGTGTGAGAGAGGAAGGTAATAGCTTATACCTTTGGATAGCTCAAGCTTTAATTTGCTTTTAAAATTTGGAGACATTAATTATATGAGGTTAAATTTGAGATATACACTGATCATAATAGATTAAGGTATCTTTTGATCAAAAGGAATAAATTTTTGTGGTAGATATTTTATTAGGTGTAAGTTTAGGAATTTTGAATAAAGGATTGTGAAGATAAATTTTTAGGACACTTGTGGGTAGCAGTAATTTTATTCTGAAAATTTGAAGATATTATTTGAGGTATATATTGATACTTTTTGAAATGAAATGAATTTATTAAGGATTATGAATTGCAGGGAAGCGTGGTGAGCCCATAACTCATAAGATATGATTCGGATGAAAAGTAGAAAAGCAAATGTTATAGTTGATATTCTAAGTAAGAAATTTTTTTCATAAATGATGGTTTAGAAAGTAGACTTAGGAATTTAAATCTTTCAGTAATTTTTAAGTCAGATAAAAATTGTGAAAATACTTGACGGGTTGTTTGAAGTCTGGAAGTCAAAATTACAGAGACACAAAAAAAAAGATCAGTTTTTGCAAGCTCATAAGGAATGGATACTTAGAGGAAAACATCTAAATTTTAAGTTAAGATCAAGTGATTATGTAAAGGAATAGGTTATAATATAAGAAAGGAAATTTTAAAAGAAGTTCATAAAGATAAGTATATCATTCCTCCAGAATTTAGTATGATGCATTAGGCTTTTTTTGGTGGCTTAGATGATATCTGAATATAGAATAGAATATCAGTGGCTCTAAGGTTAATTACAACCCTCAGAAAACCCAAAATGAAAAGAGGAAAGTATTTATGTGGATTTTGTTGCAAGTTTACCAAAAAATAATTTAGGACATGATGTTATATGGGTGATTATAGATAGATTAACTAAATCCACACATTTTTTACCTATTAGGAGCAATTATCCACTGAATAAGTTGGCCCAATTGTATATTAAGGAAATTGTTAGACCTTATGGTATACCAACTACCATAATATCGGATAGAGACCCGAGATTTACCTCTAAATTTTGGGAATCATTACAGGCAGCCTTTAGGACCAAATTATCATTTAGTACTGCTTATCATCCCTAGACTGATTAACAGACTAAAAAGACAATCCAAACCTTGGAGGATATGTTTAAGACTTGTGTTTTGGATTTTAAAGGAAGTTGGAATGCCTACCTACCATTAAAAGATTTTGCTTATAATAATAGTTATCAAGCTAATATTGGTATGACCCCATATGAAGTATTGTATGGAAGGAAATGTAGATCTCCTTTATGTTGAATTGAGATTGAAGAAAGGAATTTCATAGGACCTGATTTAGTACAGCAAACCTCAGATTAAATAAGATTAATTAGGAAAAGAATGTTTGCAGCTCAAATTCAACAGAAGAGTTATGCATATCTAAGCAGGAAAACATTATTGAGTCACCCCAACAACTAAAATTGGCAGGACGTTGAAAAAGTTAAGTCTTAGCTATATTGGACCTTTCCTAATTCTAAAGAGAATCAGTGTTATTACTTATCAAATTGCCTTACCCCCTAACTTATCAAACCTATATGATGTGTTTCATATGTCACAGCTCCGAAAATATTATCGTAATTCTTCACACATCATTAAGACATAATCAATACAGTTAAAAGACAATTTAACATATGAGGTATAACCTATGCAAATAATAGACAGGATTTATAAACAGTTACTGAATAAACCCATTCCTATGACCAAAGTATTATGACAAGGACAGGATGCGGAAAAAGCTACATGGGAGTAGAGGAAGATTTTAAGAGAAAATATCTAGAACTATTTTAAGTAAATAAAAGAAATTTTAAGGACCAAATATTTATAAAAGGAGAAGAATGTAATATTTCTAAAAATATTAAATAAAATAATCAATGATAAAACCTTATAAATATTTTTTTCATAAAAATGGCTCATTTATTCGAATATCCATATGGATATTGAATAAAATACCAGCTGTGTGAAATATTGGGGAAATTACACCACTTTATTTGAATAAAACTTTCATTGTTCGAATAAAGTGATCCAAACTAGCTAGTTTCTTTGGAATCAAATCAGAATCAAGCCATGATTAATAAGGATAAGTAAGCACTTGACCAAGTAGTCAATGGTTGGCAGCCATAAATAAGGATGACAAGTGCGAAACAATGATTGGGACAAAAGACAAAGAACCCATGCATACCTATACGTAAACAAGTGTTCAGCAACATTAATGAAGGGGGAACTAAGCCTAACCAAGTGTCATTACGGGGAATTCCAAAAGATATGATAACGATTAGCTGAAACAGATGGCAAAGTTTAGAAGAAAAATCAGATCAAATATGATTATGGGAAACAAATTTTTTTTTAAGAATTCCTTCTTATTTTGACACCTCAACTCCAAACATCATCCTTATGTCATTATCTCATGTAAGATCAGCCCAACACAGCTCTATAAATACCTCCTTTACTCCTCAATCTCGTCACAACTCACCTACAACCAACCTAAAGTCTAAAGCTCTGCTACTCTCATTTCCCATTTTCAATATCTCTCTTTAAATCAAACTTAGACTCGCAACAAAGGTAGGAAATGTTAAAAACTCTATCATTTACCTTTTATTTCTATCACTTATACCTTTTAGTCCATTTCCTTAAGTCCAATATCTTATACTCTGTATTTTGGTTAATACTACAGTGATAATATGATTTTATGAAAAAGTGAATTTCAAAAGCTTTATTCGAATAAATATAAGCTTATTCGAATAAAACATGTCAAATAATTGTATTTTCAGACATGTTATTTGAATAATGCACCTATTATTTGAATAAAGTCAAGATAAACAAAGTTTCGTGAAGCTCTTATTTTGTTGTTTTACTGAAATTATTTGAATAATAAAAGATTATTCGAATAATAGTCATGATAAACAAAGTCTCGTGCAGCTTTTGTTTTTTTGCTCATTTGCTGAAGTTATTCGAATAATCAAACGTGAATGAAGTTTATTCGAATAATGGACATGGAAATCAGGTTCTTGAAACGTGAATGAAGTTTGGTATTATTGTATTCCTATATCTGATTACTTATACAACTATATATATATATATATATATATATATATGATTAGTTTACGTGAATGACTTTTTATTATTATATTCATATATTTGAGCACTTGTACAAATACGTATATAATTGGGTACTTTTCTATTATTTTAATATTATATATATAGTTATTTTTACAAATCCTGAAATATTTACTACTTTAATATTTATTATTTTTAATAGTTGTATTTTATTTAGAAATGTTTTTCTTGAGTAATATAGTCCCATGGATAAAAATGAATCAATGTGCAAAAGAGAATTATTGTGGTCGTAATGAGAGGATTAAGAGATGCCTTAATCAATTAGAGATTATTATTGTGACCATGATGAGGGGATTAAGGGACACATTGATTATTTTATTGTGACCATGATCAGAAGATTAAAGGACGCCTTATTCATTTTTTTATTGTGGTCATGATGAAATAATTGAGAGACGTTCTAATCAAGTTGTTGTGGTTATGGTGAGAGGATTGAGGGACGTCATAATCAAGTTATTGTGATTATGATGAGAGCATTGGGTTACACTTTAATGAAGAGAAAGAGATACATTTGATTAAAAGTATTGAAATGAGATGATAAAGAGATAATAAAATAAAATTTTTGAGTAATGATATTAAAAGAATATTCAATTACTTATTTTTACAAAGCTATGAATTACTTATTGAATTACGTTGTTCTTAATTAAATTCTCATTTTAATGTTATTTACTCATTTTCTACTATATTTTATTGATATAAAGAATAGAAAATTTATGAGATTTACTATTTTTACAGAATTCCTTACTCTTTAATTATAATTTTGTTATCAGAAAGAATTTACTTTTATATTTTTAAATTTTGTATCACTTATTACCCATTTAATTTATTTCTCAAATATTGATTCATTTATCTATGGACTCTCAGTTATAGTTTTAGAAATAGAGAATTGTAAAAAGTGATTGGTAAATATATACCTGTTTTTGCATCTTCTTACTGAAATTTGTATCTCACTCCTTTTGTGGTTTAACATTTCAGATTAAGTCGACTGAAGAAGTTCTGATACATTTTCGCATTGAGCGAGTATGCTGGAAGTTGGAGTTTGTGTGGATAGTTGTAGATAGTGGTACTTTAATTGTTAGCCTCAATTTTTAGAGAATAAGTGCCTAATTTATAAAATTTTGAATAAAATTATGTAAAATATTATATACATGTATGTTAATAAACATGTTTAAAAGCTATTTGTAACGTGTTATTCTATTAGAATTAAATACTATATTATTATTTAGAATAGGATATATTGTTATTTAGAGTAGGACATTACACACATGACAATTAACATATTATCACTCTTTGATAATAATTATATAATATCATTATATAGAGCCATGTGAAGGAAATGTAATATTTTCAATAACACTGTACATACATAATTGAAAAGTCTGATATAGATGATAGTAATATATTTTATTCGTTTAATAATCCTTTCACTGGATTTCTTAAGGTTCAATTAAGTTTAATTAAGTTAGTTTTGTCACATTTTACGATATTGAGCTTAATTAGATTATTGAAGGAATTATTGTATGAATTAGCCTTAATTTATCTATTTGGTAGCGTTCAGTAAATTAGCTATAATCTGAGTTGCAAATATTTGATTGATATGATTCTTATCTTGTAGGAAAGCTAAGAGATTCTTGTAAGAAAGTTAAGACAATTCTCTATAACTTTCATGAAGACCTCAAGAGTTAAATCACACGTTTGGATAATTTAAATTGGAGTTGCAGCAAGAACTAGAGTGCTAATCATGATAGCTTGAGCTCTGCGCATTCATCAACCCATTTCTTGAGCTGTAGGAGTTCAATTGACACCAAATCAATCCCAAATGAAAGCTAAGACCCAAATCTACAACTTTCATAAAAACATAAGAGCTAAATTGGATGTCTAGTTGGTCAGATTGAGTTTGGAAGGCAGAACGCAGGTGTTGTTGTTGGAACCTGAATAATGTGTAAAGATTGTGCCATAAGTTGGGTTGTAGGAATTGGATTGGTCTGAAACTGGTGGCATTGAAAAGTTAAGACAAAACCCTTCAACTCTCATGAAGACCACTTGTCAAAATGATACTCTATGATAGAGTTATAGTCGTGTGAAGACAGCTGAATTGGTTGGTGCAAGTGAGGAGACAAGCATAACAATAATTTTTTACTCATCCACCCACTCATTAAACAACTCATATTGTCATTTTTCACTCATTCACTCACGCATCCAACCACACATTAAACAAGTTTATTGTCATTTTGTATTTTTCATACTCTATAAAAGGCATCATTGACCGCTCATTAGGATCATATTGGTTGAAAGATTAAGATCATGTTCTTGTATCATTTTTTGTAGTTTTCTTTTGTTTTAAATAGAAGTTATGTTCATCTCATTCTTCTTTTCTCTTTCTTTATTCTTGTTCGTGAGTAACTAATTCTCATTTTACTTTGGTGAAATGGTGAAACTTTTGGTAATAAAATAAGGTTAGATTAATCTATTTCTTGTGCTTGAATGATATATTATCAAGTGATCATTATATGTGTTGTATTTTGTTTCCAATCAATTTAGAAACTCTCATTGTAAAATAGTGATATTCATTTGTTGTAGACAAGATATTGACACAATGAATGCTTGAACCAATTTATAAGTGTTGGCGTTATTAACCCTCATTGTAAAGTGAAGATCTTGATTTGTTGTAAACAAGAGATTGACACAATAAATGCTTGAACCCATTTACAAGTGTTGGCGTTAGTGGATAATTAAATGAACCATAATATAACTACATATATAACTTTCAAAGAACTTTGAATGTTGTATTCTCCGATTAGAACCTCTATTATATGTGGATTCTAATTGAGTTATAAAAAAAGATAATTTTGTCCTTAATTTATATACCAATAGTGGATCTCCTAACCCAAATAAATCATTTTCATTTGTGAATAATTTTTATCGCATTTATTGTTGTGACAAATCATTTCCTTATCTCAAAGAATTTGTCTTCATCAATTCTCTATGGATCGACCTCGGACTCCCAAGAATTTATTATTTGAGACAACATGCACTTAGGTTTGTAACACATAATTCGTATCAATAGACAGTGCATATAAACTAATGCATTAGTGTACGAATAAATACAACCTAAGCATTATAGGCATGTGTACATAATAACTTTATACAATCCATTGCACAACTATAAAATACAAGGTAATGGTCAAAAGAGTAGATAAATCTACACTACATCATCAACTTCACTTATTCTCCTCGTATGAATCTCACGCTGGATTTATAATGGAAATAATGCAAAGGGATGAGAATTCTAAAATTCTCAGTAGAGCTATATATAACATATCATCATAATAACTCCAATTGCTTTGAGAAAGTAAAATCAGTATTATAAATATCGTATAAAAAGGTAACAAAAGTCAAAACCATTATTTTCTCTTCCTAAGATAGAAATTCCATTATTATCACTGATCAATAATTCATATTCATCTTTATTAACCAAATTCAACTCAACATCAATAGATCATAGTTTACATCAAGGATATATATCAGATATGAGTCCCAACTCACTATCTCTAAAATATCCACATATTCTCATTATGCAAACATTTATAATCAATACTATGATCTATACAAACATCATCTTCATAATGATGTGGAAATGCTCACACATAGGTAAATCTTTTACTAGTGTTCATTTAATGTCATCATGCTAAGCATATTCTCAAAACTCATATCAATGTACCTCAATAGGTAGTGCTAGGGATGTAAGTGGGTGGTTTGGTTTGATTTTTGAGGAAAAATAAATCCGAACTAATCAAAATCAATTTGTTTGATTTGGTTCGATTTTTGTATTTTTTGATAGCCAAATCTGAACAAAACTGAACAGAACATCTATGGATTGGTTTGGTTCGGATGATCGGGTTGACATTTTTTTAATATAAAAATTAACTAAATAATTAGCTTTTCATAACAAAAAAATACATAATAAACCTATGAAAAAAAATTAGAAATAGAATCAAACTAATTGATTTTAACACTAATAATTATTTCATGTTTCAGAATATGTATTAAAAGGTTCATAAAGAGGGAACAAAGAAACATATTGATATTTGTATTAAGAAATTATATTTGAATAAGTTAAAAAAATTCTTCAAGAGAGATTTAATTTGACAAGTTGTATACTACTACTATTCAATTAAGAGAAAGTTGTAAGGCTACTAACTTGGAGGTATATATGTAACCAATTGAACCCCTAAGGACATAAGTGGAACTAATGGAGACTTGATTAGTTGAACTTTGAATCAGCAACCTAGCGAATCTAAAGTCTTCAACCTTTGCAGTCATATTTTCATCCAAGAAAATGTCGTTGGGCTTCAAATCACAATGCACAATAGGAACTTCATTATCATTGTGCATGTAATCCAATGCACAAGTAGCATCAATATCTATATTCAGTCTCTCCATAAAGTTCAACTCATTTTTATTTGCATGCTTTCTCTTCCCCTTAATCCAATCTTTCAATTCCCATTACTTAGTACTCATAAATTAGAGCCAGAAATTCATCATTTTTTAAGTCAATATTAGAGCATTTAAAGTCAATTTATCTTTTCTAAGCTTCCAAGTTTAGATGATGTTGTTACTGTTACTTTCACTTTTCTGTTCTTTATGTATAATAGCAAGCAAATTGTCAGACATAGTATCAGTGTTACCACTGTGACTATGATGATGTAATGTCTGATATGCCTTCTTCCATGACCATGAGGCTCACATGCAAAATGCAAATAAAGTTTTTTATTGCCTTCTAAATGGACAACAGAAAGATTTTGGAAAACTCCACCATTAGGAATGGTTCCTTCTAAATCATTATAATAAATGTTCAAAAGTTGAATGACATGTAGATTTTGAAGTTCAATAGGAATAGATCTAGAGAGTTGGTTGAAGAAAAGATCCAAAGTTTTCAAGCCTTTCACCTCTCCAAGAGTTTTTGGAATAACACTTGATAGCATATTCTTGGCCAGAATACAGTGCCTCTGAGCATAACCGAATATTTTGATGGAGGAGTTTTCTAGTCATTTGTGTTGAACGAAAACGACGTTTTAGGAGTTAAAAACTGATAAAGTATTACAAAAAAAAAGTAGTAACAAAAAAATGTTGTAGCATAATTTTTTTTTAAAAATAAAATATATAAATATATGATTCGGTTTGGTTCAATTTTGAAATTTTAAATCCGAGAACCGAACCAATTAAGTTTTAAATGGTTTAGATTTTACCCGAACCAATCAATATACCAAAATCGAACCGAATCAATTTAATTGGTTTAGTTTGGATTGATTAGGTTGGTCAATTATCTGAATCAATTTACACCCCTAGGTAGTGCTACCTCATATAACTTTGGGTTTTATTATCTAAAGGTAGGGAGTGAATGTGAGCCTCACACTACCAAATATATGGTGATAGTCTACTTATCAAGTTGGTGCACTCAACCTATATGTAACAATACGTCGTTACACAACACTATCCCGAGTAACCTTGACCATAACTAATGAGGGAAACTATTATCTAATGAGGAAACTAATGAAAAATTTTATCTAAGAATTTAGAATCACTTTCCTCGTCAAGGGTCATTTCCATAATTCTTAACTAGAATTTCAGATCACCTTCCCCCATCGAGGGTCATTTCCAAAATTCACTAATGACAAAATTGATTGTTCAATCAGTGAGTTATCCTTTATAATGGAATAACAACTAATGATCATTTTCCTCCCATTTTCAAGGATAATGTCCAATATCTTTCAAACTTTGAGCACATTACAATACTAGCTCAACCTTAACAATGTAAAGGAGCAATTCACAATTCATATTCAATTCTAACTCAATTTTAACTTTGTAAAGGAGTAATTCAATTTCTATTACACTTCATATATATGACAAGTGTATAATGCAAATTTATCTCATTATGCATATATCTAGTGCACAATTTTACCACCTCACAAGTGAACTCAATGCACAATATCATCATTCTCTAATAAACTAGCTGTACACAATTATCACTTCACAAGTAAATTGAGTACACAATGTTATCATCCTTCATCAATATGCTAAGTGCACATTAACATCATAAGATACTCCAAAATAATTGAAGCAAATCAAAAATAAAATTAATATAGAAAAATAATTGATTTTGACTATCAATAATTTGAAAGGGAATATAAAATTAATTATAGATTTTGATTGATTTATTAATGAGTCAAAATAAAAAGAAAATTTTAATTTTTATTGAAAAAAATGTCCTTCCTAATAGAAGATTGCATGATATGCCACATGACACTTATTGAGAATGCATATTTATCATATGACAACATTTTATACTTGTACGTACTATAATGTCAGAGTGACACATATCATGATTTGAATGCATATACTTTCTCTTTATATATTATTATATATTGTATATGATGGTTATATGATGATTACATAATAGGGAATAAAGGACTAAAAAGATAATTTTAAAATTTTCAAAAGTATTAAAACCACATTTTTTAAAAAATCTTTTCGATTGATTAAAGAGAAAATTAATATGAAGGAGATTTTATAATTTTCAAAAATATTAAATGCACATAACTTTTAGTCTTTTCTTTCATGTTAGGTGATGTGTGTGAAACAATATCATGTTTTGTTCTTGTTTTGCATGCATTCTTAGGCATTTTAGGCATTTTAGTTTGCCTTTTTGGTTTGTTTTTTTCTTAGTTCGGATAACTGCGGTGTTTGTGGTGTTATTGTGTAGGATTGGTGCTAAATTGGCCTTGGAATGAATGGAAGCTTGCATGATTGAAGTTGGAGCTTTATGGAACTAATTTAGGGAAAGATAAGACAATTGTCTACAACTTTCATGAAGACCTCAAAGGCCCAATCACACATTTGGATAACTCAAATTGGAGTTGAAGCAAGAACTAGGGTGCTGATCCTGACAGCTTGACCTTTGTATACTATTCATGACATATCTCGAGCTACAAGTTGTCAAATGAGCTAAAATTTTGATGGTTGATAGCTAAGATCTAAATCTACAACTTTCATGTTGAGCACTTTTCCAGATTCGGAGGTCTAATGGGTCATATTGAGCTTGGAAGGCCATTCCAGAACCAACCACGGCCTGGCCGTGGTGGACACCACGGCCGTGGTTCGGGGCGCGTAGCAGATTTTAGTTTTTGGTTTTTATTTCTTTTGGGGGCTTTTGGCCCATAAAAACCCTAGGCTATAAATAGATGTTCTGATTGCAATTAGGGCATTCTATTTTGGTTCTAACCTAGTTTTGGAGGAGGCCTAAAGGAGGCTTGGGTTCTTCATCTTTCTCCTTCTTCCATTGTTACGGGTTTGGGATGTTTTTAAGTTTGATTTCTTGTCTCTTCTTCTCTATGTCTAGTAGTTTCTTTTGTTTCTAGGATTGGGCAATGCCCTTTGATACATTGATAATGATTAATTGACGTTGTTTTTCCACTTTTATTAATCTTGATTGTTCATTGATTCAATTCTTATTGCTTTTATTCATGTGAATTTGTTTGCCACTTATTTGCATCTCATAGGCATTTAGGGACGTATTGAGAGGTGAACCTAAGTGTTGGAACCATTAGAATTGAACTTAAGGTCTAAATCACGAGAGTAGTTTTAGCTTTTCGAGGAATCAATGAATTACCACAAAGCATAATGGGTTCAATTTAAATTCAATTACCACGAAAGTAGGAATTGGTTTAATTAGGCACGGATCTTGTATCTTGAAAGAGAACATTAACTAATTTTGGGTAATTCACCTTCAATTGAATTTCAGATTTAATAAAAGGGTTGTCAATTAGGATTTGTCTTGTATCATTGTGGTATCCTAATCTTGGAAGCTTTCTTAATTCTAAAAACCCCATTCTTGATAACTTGCTGTTTTTATTCTAAATTCTGTTTTCTTAATTTTTATTTAATTATTTTGTTACTAAGTTCTTATCAATCAACAATCATATTTTCTCTTGTTTAATTTAATTAAGTTAATTAATTAATTGGTATTCATAGACACGGTCCCATGGATTCGATCTTTTTATTACTTGATCATTTCATGGTTTCACGCATCAAGTTTTTGCTTGTTCTTCTTAATATTAGTTTAATTTTAATTTAATTATTTTAAACCTTTTTCTTTTTATTTGGTTCTTACGTTCTTGATTTCTCTTTGACTCTCTATAGGTAATTACTCCATTGACATCACCTGAGCACAAAAACCAGACCAAAGTCAAGCTAATGACTTTAAACAAGCGCTTCTTGGGAGGCAACCCAAGTTTCTTTGTTTTTGTTTCCTTTTAATTTCTTCTTTTTCTTTTGATTTTGTGTGTTGTTTTGTTGGTTTGATCTTTATCTTATGGATTTTGTCTAGGTTTGACCCCTCTTGAAGCTAAATTTAGAAAGCAAGTGAAGAGTGAAGTCAGAAGGTTCCACACCAAACCCATGAAAAATTCCATGGCCATGGATTGAACACCGATTTTTCACCACCATGTGAGTTCTTTTCTTTTCTCCCTTCTCTTGTTATAGATTTTTACATTGGGGACAATGTAAGTTCTAAGCTTGAGGGGTATTTTCATTTTTATTTTCTTATTTTCATTCTCGTTAGTTTCATGCATTCTCATATCTTGTTTTACATTGCATTTTCATGTTACATTTTCACATCATCATATCTCTTGGGTTTTTGGTTGAACTTGTGCTCCTCTCTTTTAAGGATTTTGAGATGATATTGATTTGGAACCCAATTTGTTAATTCTTGTAATTGGCTACAGGCATTGTTTTAATTGATAGTAGAGGTGATCTTTTGATAGTTGATAATTAGCATAATGTTCTCTGAATTTGTGCTTCTCATTGAATTTTTAAACCTCTAAATGTGAGTTTTGAGCTTATATGGGACTTATGCATTATATGATTTCTGATCTCATTCTTTGTGTTGAGTGATATTCCTCATTGATCTTGTGCTCTAGAACTTGATTTGAAACCATTTTGAGTAAATTTTTGGTTGCATGCTTGAATATGATTAAAGCATCTTAGGTATTTTTCTGGCCTTCTGAATTTGTTACACTTTCATCCACTAGTTACCCAATTTGAGCTTATTGCATATTTAATTTTCTTGATGCCTATGATGATATATTATTGGTAATCATTTAGAATATTAAATGGAGCAAAGTGGGTTTGAAAGTTG
The DNA here is from genome assembly GCA_029884595.1 of Ormosia semicastrata. Taxonomy (NCBI): domain Eukaryota; kingdom Viridiplantae; phylum Streptophyta; class Magnoliopsida; order Fabales; family Fabaceae; genus Ormosia; species Ormosia semicastrata. The sequence goes on along the minus strand of JAQQTO010000046.1, from coordinate 4,118,555 downwards.
TGAAAAGTGTGTTGGGAATCATATGTGAATGACATTTCTCTTTCTAAAAAAAAAATGCAAATAAAAAAAAATCATAAGAAGCTTGAAAAAAAAAAAAAAGAGGAGAAAGAGAAGAAGAAAAAGTAAGGAAGAAAATTCTTTGAAATGTGGAGTTATGTTTTAGATTGAAATAATGCCTTTGCTCCATTGATGTTCTATTGGATTTCTTGTGCTTATTGAAAAAAAAATTTGATGAGCCCTTTGTGTATGCCTTCCTTTCTCTTCCTTACCTATCATCATTCCCATGGCCCCATTATAACCCTTGAAAGACCTTTTGATTCTTGCATGCATGCATTATTAGTGGAAATCATCAAGCATATGGAAGTGCATTTTCTTTGAAGGATTTTGAGCGTATTGTTTTCACCATTAAACACTTTGAGTGTGGTTAGTGGAGTGAACTTAATTCAATCAGTGAGGATGCATGATTTCTTGAGAACTTAGCCTCTAATTGGACGTGATTTTGATTACCTCTCGAATTGCTTGATATTGTTTTCTCGGGTTCCTCATTCATTATTGTCTCTTGATTCTACTTCTTGGTTTGACATTAGTTATTGCTTGGGGACAAGCAAAGTCTTAAGCTTGGGGGGATTAAACAACATCATGTTTTGTTCTTGTTTTGCATGCATTCTTAGGCATTTTAGGCATTTTAGTTTGCCTTTTTGGTTTGTTTTTTCTTAGTTCGGATAACTGTAGTGTTTGTGGTGTTATTGTGTAGGATTGGTGCTAAATTGGCCTTGGAATGAATGGAAGCTTGCATGATTGAAGTTGGAGCTTTATGAAACTAATTTAGGGAAAGATAAGACAATTGTCTACAACTTTCATGAAGACCTCAAAGGCCCAATCACACATTTGATAACTCAAATTGAGTTGAAGCAAAACTTCTTGATCCCGACATTGACCTTTGTATACTATTCATGACATATCTCGAGCTACAAGTTGTCAAATGAGCTAAAATTTTGATGGTTGATAGCTAAGATCTAAATCTACAACTTTCATGTTGAGCACTTTTCCAGATTCGGAGGTCTAATGGGTCATATTGAGCTTGGAAGGTCATTCCAGAACCAACCACGGCCTGGCCGTGGTGGACACCACTATGGTTCGGCGCGTATGACAGCAGATTTTAGTTTTTGGTTTTATTTCTTTTGGGGGCTTTTGGCCCATAAAAACCCTAGGCTATAAATATATGTTCGATTGCAATTAGGGCATTCTATCTTGGTTCTAACCTAGTTTTGGAGGAGGCATAAAGGAGGCTTGGGTTCTTCATCTTTCTCCTTCTTCTTCCATTGTTACGGGTTTGGGATGTTTTTAAGTTTGATTTCTTGTCTCTTCTTCTCTATGTCCGAGTAGTTTCTTTTGTTTCTATTATATATTTGATACATATAATGATTAATTGGTTGTTTTCCCTTTTATTAATCTTGATTGTTCATTGATTCAATTCATAATTCATGTGAATTTTTGTGCCATATTTGCATCTCATAGGCATTTAGGACGTCTTGAGAGGTAAACCTAAGTGTTGGAACCATTAGAATTGAACTTAAGGTCAATCAATAGTTTTAGCCTTTCGAGGAATCAATGTACCACAAAGCGTAAAATTTAAATTCAATTACACAAAGTTTTTTAATTGAACCGGATCTTTTATCTTGAAAGAGAACATTAACTAATTTTGATTAAAGAATTTCAGATTTAATAAAAGGGTTAATATGATCGTTGTGGTATCCTAATCTTGGAAGAAAACCCCATTCTTGATAACTTTATTTTTATTCTAAATTCTGTTTTCTTAATTTTTATTTAATTATTTTGTTACTAAATTCTTATCAATCAACAATCATATTTTCTCTTGTTTAATTTAATTAAGTTAATTAATTAATTTCATGTTATTGATCTTTTATTATTTGTAATTAAAAGAATTATCAATGTCAATTTATCATTGAAAATTTGTCTAATAACTCTCTTAGGTACTTATAGAAAAAAGAAAATACTAAAATGGTAATACCTCCACGTGTCATGAGGAAGAATGCGTCGTGCCCAAGCTAAACACACACACACAGAGACAGCCCAATTCAAGAATAAACGAAGATGCTGCAAGCACGTAAAGGTCGCTAGCCATTCCCATAAGCTACTGATGGAATCAGAAAAGTTGGCCCACAGATCCTTCTTTCTGTCTATTTGACCTCTCTCTTTCTCTTTTTTCTTTCTCTATGAGAAATCAACAGTCACACAAGATGCGCACCCACGCTCTCAACATGTTATGTTACTCATTCTTCCTACAATTAGTGAGGGTGAGTGGCATATATCGATTCTATTTATGAAAGCTTGAGCTAATAATAAACCCTGCGCCAGCTATCAGTAACAATTTCTCCCACAACACTTTAGAATATGATCCTCCTTAATAAGGAGGAGAAGAAGCCTTCCCCGTCTCCATCACCATCATATTCTCCAATCACCCGGCCATATCAATTTTTTCCTTTTATTTTTTTCTACACCACAACATTTATGTCCCATCCATTCCAATTCCAACATTAATAAATCTTATTATTAATACTAATAATAACCCCAATATTTTGGTGTCTTCAAACCTTTCCCATTCCCCTTGCAGAGGGAAACCATGCGACGAAGACCCCGCACCACCTTCCTCCTCTCCTTCCTCACCATCCTCCTTCTCTTCGCTGCCTTTTCCCTTCACCTCTCTCGCAATGCACTTTCCGGTTTCCGACCCGATTCCGACCTCGATACCCGCCTCACAAAGCTGAACACCACCCATGTCCTCCTCCACAACGTCGTCAACGAATTCAGCCTGCAAAAACGCCGCGTTTCGTCCATCAACTTTAAGGACTCCATATCCACCGTTTCCGTTCTGCTCCCTGATTGGGAGATTCTCGTCATCGTCTCGCCAAACATACCCTTAGATTTTGGCGACCAACACCACTGCCTTTTCCTCAACAATGCTAAGTCTCCGGCCAAATTCTCCGGGGTCTTACCCTTCACCAACCGGACCACGTTCAAGTGTGACATGCCGGAATCAGTTCGGCGCCGTCGCATGTTTTCGCAGCCGGTGTTGGTGACGGGAACGTCGGAGAATGAATCCTTGGATCTGTCGCCGGCGCCTGAACTGATGAGGTGGAACTTTCTGGTGTACGAGTCTTTCTCCACGGAGGACGACGTCGTTTTGTTTGCGAAAGGGGTGAATCATCGCCAGGGTTACGACAGGTCCCCGAAGGAGCTCCGCTGCGTGTTCGGATTGGGAGACGGCGTCCGTAACGCCGTCACGAGCTCCGTCCAAGAGGTGTTCCGATGCCCGCACCCGGATCCGTCTGATTTGGGTTTGGGTTCTGATTATCAATCATCTCAAGAAAGCGAGAAAATCGGAATCTCCCTCGAGATTATTGGAGAAAACCTCGTGGTTCCATCCGTGGCTTATTACATGCCCAGTTCCAAGCCCAAGCCCAAGACCAAGCCCAATGCTGTGACTGTACAAGGCTCAGTGTTAGAGGCCCAGCACAAACATTTCTTGTGCGCGTGCACCATGGTTTACAATGTGGCAAAGTTCTTACGAGAATGGGTAATGTACCATTCCAAGGTGAGTGTGGAAAATTTCATATTGTACGACAATGGCAGCGACGATGATTTGGAAGGCGTGGTCAAAGCGCTTCGTACAGAGGGTTACAACATCAGCACGTTGCTTTGGATTTGGCCCAAGACGCAGGAAGCTGGGTTCTCTCACAGTGTTCTATACTCCAAGCCCAAGGGATTGTGCACTTGGATGATGTTCGTGGACGTTGACGAATTCGTATTTTCTCCCTCTTGGGGAAATGGAAATGAAAATGAAAATAGTAGTAAAGGGTCGCACTCCAATGACCATGGTCATAAACATGAGTTTCCTTCGTTGAAATCCATGTTGCCACAGGAACAATTGCAACAAGATAGGAGGGATAGGGGACAAGGAATTAAGAGAAAGATTGGACAAGTGTCGATCCGGTGCAACGAATTTGGACCATCGGGTCAGCGGCAGAACCCGGTGGAGGGGGTGACTCAAGGGTACACATGTCGGAGGAGGGTGGAGCAGAGGCACAAGTCCATCGTGTTGGTGGATGCGGTGGACCCTAGCTTGTGGAACGTGATACATCACTTTCAGGTGAATGAGAAGGACGGGTTTAGGTCGAAGCAGATAAGCATGGAGGAGGGGGTGGTGAATCACTACAAGTACCAAGCGTGGGATGAGTTCAAGAGCAAGTTCAGGAGGAGGGTGTCTGCGTACGTGGTGGATTGGAGGCAGGCTGTGAACCCAAAATCTAAGGATAGGACCCCTGGGTTAGGATTCGAGCCAATAGAGCCCAAAGATTGGACCCACAAGTTCTGCGAGGTTAGAGATCACAGGTTGCAATCCTTGACCCGAGCATGGTTCGGATCCTTCACGCCCAATGGCTACAGAATGGCTTGGCAAACCAGCTGATTCACATCATTCCTTGATTGGTATTACAGTTTACAATACCTTTTTTGGTTGGGGCCGGGGGGAGTGTTGGGACAGCAATATTCAGTCACGTGATTCACAAGCTCCATCCATTTCCAATCCAATTATACATTATACATAGGAAAACTTGAAACTAGTGGTTTGAGTGGATTTCATTTTAGCCTTCCATTCTGTTTTTTCTATTCCACTTTTTTGACGCGCGGAATAGTATACTTTTTCCCTTCATTGTTCCATTTTGGACCAGTGCCCACCACATTCAGCCCCTCATGTTATTGATAGTGAGGCGGAATTCCTCTCTGTATTGCACCACATTTTGTGAAATTTGAGCTACTCTCTCCCTCTCTTTTGGGGTGTGCGTTAATTCGCTTACCACTTCTTTTTTCTTCATTAGTAATTAGCAATAGTGACCCCCTTTTTTTTTATCATATCTAACGTGAAACATTTATCAGATCAAGCAAATACATCATAAATATAGCAGTCTACGAACCAAAATGTCAGTAAGATATACTACTATTTAATTAGAACCAAACTTTAATTGTTGTATAACTTATAGGGAAATTTTTTTTGCACCTAAAATATGTACATCATATTTACATCATATATTTATGTGTAAAAAATATTAAATTAGATTATATGTAATCAATATTTTTGTGTGATACAAAATAAATTTGTAAAGAATTAAAAAAAATTAAAGTATTTTAATTAAATGAATAAGGTTCATAACTTTTAGTAGCTGACATAAAGATAAAAGTAACTTGTTTTATAATGTACTTCTATTTAATTTTTCTGTTTATGATCTTACAGCCATTTTTCATTTACAAATATTTGAGCCAGAAAGAGAGAGAGAGAGTCATATAGCTTGTGAACGCCCACAAAACTTGCAGTTCTCCGTCAATGAAGTACTAAATGATGACCCAAAGCCGAAGACATGGCATTTCACCTTTGTATAATTTCAAATTTCTTACCCTTGAAAATATTAGACACAACATGTAACTCTAGCATAATTACAAAAAAGAAAAAAAGATAATAATAACGTCCCACCTCAGGCAACTGAGTTGCGGAGCCCGGTAACGGTAAGGCAATTAATGTGAACGGAACTATATAAGCCGTGATACTTTCCAAAAGTCGGAGGTTGCAGGTTGGTAAGATTTCCAACAGTATTAATGTTATTGTTGTTGTTGTTTACTTTTATTTGTCTATTAAAAGTGGAAAAAGTTTTTCATATATGAAAAAAAACTTTAACTTGCTTTTATTATATTTTTATGTGAGAAAAATGTCAAATCAAATTATATATAAATATAATATTTTTACAAAATATAATATAAATTTGTGAATGAATTAAAAAAATTAAAATATAAAAATTAAATAAATAATAAGATTGATTAAAAATAACGGGTACAAATTAAGAAAATTATTAAATATATTAAATGATAAGAAAATATAATTTAATATAGTTAAATTATCTTTTCTTTCACTTAATTAATATTATTTTTCTTTTCTATTTTTATTAATCTCACATTCTTTCTCTCATTGTCATTCCATTGATTAGAGTAATTAATTTTTGAAATTTATAAAAATTAATTAATATATATTTATTGAGTTTAATGAATATAATAAAAGATGAGTATAAAATTAAAAAAATTAATAAATACTTTTAAATTTTTTTAAAAACATATAATATTAAACAAATTAAAATTTTTAAATAAATAAATAAAAGTGGATGAAAGAAGTCTCATCCTTAATTATTGGCTATACATGCGATCGTTTATCGAAGAGAACATGTTTGTTACATGCCTGGATGCGTCCACTGGGAGTATCTCCATTAAAAAATGGATAATGCTCAATATCATCAATTCAGATTTGTGAAACGTCACACAAATTCTTGGATTTAGAGCAAATGTGATACATTTTATTAGTTTAATATCTATTTTAGTTTTTTCTTTAAAAAGTATTTATTTATTATTATGAGCATGTGGTTCAACTTAAAAGTTGAATTAAAAGTTTTTTTTTGAAAAAAGCTGTAGCACGTAGTGTGCAATGTGTTTGGAAAATTTGCTTTCCAAAATAAGCAGTTTTTTTTTTTGAGAAAAAAGTTTTTGGAAGTGTATTTCTTGGTTGAACATTTTATAAAAAAGTTATTAGGATTATTTTTAATAGTGATATGTAAATATTATTTTGTTCTTAATTAAGTAATTTTTTTAATCAATCAAATAATTTTTTAATTATTTTATACCTATTTTAATAATTTAATATATAAAAATTATCTTTTTATTCAATTGAAATAAAATAGATTAACTTAAAATTATTTTTTAATTAATATATCTAAACATTAATTTTTTTCTTCTTATAATCAATTATAACAAAAAAATTTATATAATAATTAATTATTAAAAATAATTTAATTTTTATAATTATCTTAAATGCGCACTATGTAAATTTTACTTTCGTAAACAATTTACAAAACAGTTTCGTTGAAAATAACAGTGCTCTTAAAAAACACGATAAAATTAGTCAATGAGTATCTCTATTCCTAGCGTCCACTGTTACCGATTCATAACCTGGATTCATGCAAACCATTTTTGGAACATAGTTTATTTGAATGCCATTATTTTTATATAAAATTTATCTTTCTTTTTTTTTAATCATATATAAAATTTATCTCTTTACGTGATGGTCATTCTGTTAAAATAAAAAAAAATTCAATATGTGATAGTGATAAATTATGCTAACTAAAAAGTTTATGGAGTAATATATTATTTTTATCACAGATTTTACTATTTGAATAGAATTCTTGAGTACGCACGTTAACATAGGTTCTAAAAACAAATTATATCCATTAAATATTGAAAGTAAATCGCACATAAAATAAAATAAAATAAAATATTAAAATGTTACCTTAAAAACAAAAGAAACTTCCTATTGAGATAAACATTTGACTATTATCCATATACATAATGAAGTCAAGTAAAGCAGCTATAATTATAAACTTGTATATATGGATAAACAAACACCTGATTAAAAATGTAATCGTAATTACAGTATATCTCAAGGGACAAAGAAATAACATATACGCTTAATCTCACTGTAAATGTGTTGGAATTGACTCGAATTTTTATTTTGATAAATGTTGATAGTTTTTTATTTTATTGGTAAATTTTTATTTAAAATTGTAATTAATACCAAGATACGAAAGATATGTGATATATTTGTTTTTAAATAACAAACTAAGAAAGTATTATCTTACCATAAAAAAAATATTATCTTAATAAAGATAATCCTTATCTTGATAATAATAGAGCGTGGGGTGTTTGATTGCCATAAAAATAATTTATGGGCTACAAATACTTATATTGAAAAATTAATAAAGTTATGAGAAACTATATGAATATTAAGAGACAGGATAATTGTGAAAAGTTACAAGATAGAGGAGAGTTTTGAGATAAAGAAAAATGAGAGTTTTTACATATATTATCTTAAAATATTATTTTGATAATAGTCGAGTTGAATCACATTTGACTTTGTACGCAATTTGTTTGATGCTTTCCTAATTATAAGTATTTATGTAAGAACATGATGAAAACATGTATTATTACCCTAACAAAATGAAATAATATAATAAACTTACACGAAATTTAATGAATCTTTTGTCTCGTCAAATATTGATTACAAAATATTATTGTAAAAGATAAAAAGGGGGGGGGGGGGTGAGGGGGGGAGGTTGTTCTAAGTTCTAACTGGCATGGGATATAACAGTTACGTTCGCACTTAAAAAAGGTTTCGAATACAACAGGGTACACGACAGATTTGGACTTGTATCATTAGGTGTAAATGTGATTGTGTAAATTATGTGCGCAAGTGGATGGTAAAAGGTCAATACCAAACTTGAGAGAGAGGTTTTCTGAAAGCTACCTAAATGCGTATTATCCCTAAATATAAAAAATGTTTTAAAATGAGGAGGGGAGGGGGGGGGGAATGAAAAAAGACTTCTCATAAAAACGTTTAAACGATTTGTCATAAACAACTAATTTCAGAGCAGAAAAGATCCAATAATGCACTTAGAGAAAGAGAAACATACTAAATAAGTCGCTACCACAATCCACCAACTCTTTAAATCATCTTGAAAATCATGGATTCACGTTAAATACCCCAAAAAAATAACATTGCATGTCAAAACTGTACAAATGTGTATGGAAGTGAAGTTGCGGTACAACCGTCAGTCCGTCACGATGAGCCATTGGCTGTAGCTAACCTCCATTATTTTTTTAGCTACATTGAAGATGCAAGCACCTAAGTAAGGGAGGAAGAAAAATGACTTAGTGAAAGATGGAACATTTAATATCAACATCACACCCAAGTACAAAAGACTTGAACCGATGCCAATTGAACTATAAGCTTGTTGGCATAGCCAACCTCCATTGTGAAGTCAAAAAAAAAAAAGAATAAAAGCTCTACTGAAAGCTTCTGAAATCAAATAAGAGAAAATAGTATATTATCAGAGCTGCAATGCCAAATTTGGCTGCAGCTGAGAACCAGTCTCCACATTGGAACTAGGTGGATTAGTTGTTCCAATCTTCCCATTTAAGTCATTAGCAAGTGAAAAAGAATTCTGTTTAGTGGGAACTTCCAATCCCTGCCAAGATGATTTTCCAGCAAGTCCTTGAGACAAACTTTGCGCCTCAAATCCAGATTCCCGGGCCAATAAATCACTGGAATCTAATTGACTTAACTTGTTTAAGAACTGGGCTTTAAGTGGTGGATTAATATTTGCAGGCGCCATGCGGCTGCTTATGGGATCCATGTCAAACATTTGAGGCACATTCCCAGCACTGGGCGACCCAGTTAAGTCAGCAAGTCTTACCATCTTCATTTGAGGTGAAAAATTAGAACCTAACCGACCATTTGAACCAAAATCATCAGAGTGCACCATGGATTCCTGCTGAATCCTCAAAGGAACCATGGATTCAATACCACCACCAACACTGTTGACCGGATTCAAATCATTTTGGTAATTCAATTCTCTATTTATTACCATGTCTCCGCTTTGCAAGCATGATCTGTTTGCAACAGGAAACGATCCAGATGGAGAAGGAAATCTACTTCGACAATCCTCTAGTACAGGAGGGTCTAAAATTCTCTCCGCATCACAAACTGGGAAGTGTTGCCTCTGTGACACATCATCTTCACCTACCCATCCAGGACCAAATTCATGTCCTACTGGCAAAACACTACTGATTTTCCTTGCAGCAATCTTCCAAACAACAGGACCAAGATCCGCAGCAAAATGGGCTAAGCTTCTTGCATAGCTATGCTTCACATGTAAACCTACCTGATTTAAAAAAGAAGATAACATGAATTTTGTAACCAACAAAACATCCTTTAGAACTGACTGAGCATTAGATACTAACACCAACCTAGAGACTACAGAAGATTTTCAAACACTCATAATTCATAAAAGACATTTGCCTAACCTGCTTTCAGGTTTACATTCTCTGGTTGGGGAAAACAGGAAAAAGAGAAAAAGAAAAATAGAAATTCCTACCGCAAGTAGTTGCTTGAATTCATCTTCAACTGCGGCCAATACTGGTGGTTCATTTCCTAAAGCCACTGGATGTTTGTAAGTGTCACGCCTGGTCTCATCAACCATAAACTGCTTCTTTCCATACCTTAACACAGCTTTTAAAACAGAAGCTGCAAGCAGAATATGTAAAATAAAGGTATTTGTCAGCCCGTGGTTGAATCCACAAGTAAAAGGAAAAACGCTAGGAATGTGTAGATATAGATAATGACCTGGAAATTCATTCTCCCATTCAGACAACCAACTAGTATAACCTCCACTGCTAAAATTGCTGTGGGAGGCCCTGGCAGATGAATCTGCAGGCTGAAATTTGCTAAGTCCTTTTCTTAGATTATAACCATTGGAGCCACTGGCAATATCCCCACCAGAAGCAAGAGTTGCATCAGAGGAAGATTCAGGACCAACACGCTCTAAAGGAGACATGGCCAGTGACTTTCTTGCGTGCTTGCCCGGTGGTCTTCCTCTCTGCACAATTTTGGGTTGCGGTTCACTATCATCGCTATCTTGTCTAAGATTCTCAAAGTCCTTCCTTGCCATCTCTTGCATGGTTCGGGCCTAAGAAAAAAATCAGTTTTTAACTTGCAACAGACTTAACAAACATAAAAAAAGGGATGAAAACAATATAGTTTTTAACTTGAGACTTCACCAAACCTGTCGATAGTAAATGGTATCAGGTGAATTATATTGCATTGCATTAGAGGATATCAAGAACACATCGTTCTGCAAGAATGAAGCAGCAGTGTGTTTCAAAATTGCATCAGACTAATAAGAAATATTTTACAAAAAGGTTAAACAGTAGTACATAAAATCCAAACCTTCTACTAGAAAGCCTAAACTACCACAAAGCTGTGTTGGATTAATAAGTGCAAATCTGCTACAATGAACAGAATTGTAAACTATACCAAAATTTGATATGTCAGTGAATCTAAAATGGGCAGCATGGCAAGTGACAATCATCACTTGGGTTTATAATGATGTCAGACCAAACAATGACACAATAAGAATCACTTATGTAACCAAACAGATGACATATCAAGAATGACGGTTCTTGATTAATGCAACTAGTGCACGCAAAATGATGTTAATATACTATCAGTTTGTAATATATGTTGGTCTTCAACCAAAGAATTTTTCTAATCTTGCCTACAGCACTAGTTCACAAAAATCTCTTAATACCTATTCTGCCAACTTTCTATATAACTGTCAAGTGTACAATAGGCACAATTCAGTAACATTACGCTATAGTTACATTCCAGGTGACCTATCAAACATATCAAATAAATGAATAATGTTTCTTGAGGAGAAGCAACAAAAGAAGTGAGGGAGATAAGCTTGTTCATTTAGCTGATGGAAGATGGGAATTGTTCATAAATGCTAAAGACTGAAGCTACCAGGCAATGTGATAGTATTTACTCATCAAGAATCATGAAATTGGCATTTTATGCAACATTATCTGAAAAATATAGTTATTTTGTTTCAATGATGTTTTCATTCATAGGGATTAAAAGAATATCTAACATAAGAAAAAGCTCAGAAAATAAACAAGCAAATATAACAGTCAGTTGAATAAATGAACCGGAATTCATAGAAAGGAAGGTTGTAGAGAAAAGAGGAAGTAATCCTCAACCAAGCCAATCAAGTCAGTGTAAACAAAATTGCAGAAATTGTATGATATGAAGTCATGGGACTTCGATTTCAGAAGCAAATGACATATATACTCTACAAAGCCAGGTAAAAATTGCAGCACCAACCTCAAATTGTTCTAAGTTGGTGTAAAGTCCCCCATCCAATTTCTTCCTCACAGTTCCAAAATCCATCGGGTGCTTAATGATATCATGATAATCCGGAAGCTGTAGCAATAAAGTTTCTTTATCTCAACTCAAGTAATGGGAATTCAAATACAAGTACTCAAATATCATGTATTCAGTATCACAAAAAATGCACCTCTTCTGGATCCACAGGCTCAGAGAATACCCCGTGGGTGTCCTTTCTGCAGTATGGTTGAACAGTACAGAAGAAAACCATTCAAATTCCCAATTGGAAGAACAAACAGGAAAAAGAGGAAAAAATAAAAAAAGAGAGACAGAAAGAAACAAATAAGAGACACATACTTTTGAAGCCTATCAAGGATAAACAGCAAGAGCTTTTTGTCTGGCAAAGGTGTAGTGGGGCCGGACTCCCCCTGTGAAACTGTCAAACAGATTATAAAAATCGCCATTAATATTCCCCCACTACGGCATGATTTGAGAAATGATAATTCATATAGCTTCATACCATGTTTACTCTCAGTCGCTTTCGGAACCTTTCCATCCTGCAAAATCATCAAATGCCAAAAACACATGTGCGTCATTTTATAACACAGTATCTCCTTTTTACTCTATGGTTTTCCAAAAGAGAATCGAAAATCAACCCCCCCAAAACACAAAATAAAGGCCACAACCCACAAGCAGCAGCTAAGACAGAGTACTTATGTTTAAGAAAAAAGAAAAAACAAAAAACAAAAAAAGAAGAGAATTTAAAAAAAACAAAACAAAATCCCGAGAATACTCAGAGATAAGACAAATTGAAGCTTTTAGGCATATCCGTGCATAGACGAAGGCTCGATTCAGTGTACAACCAATAAATAATGAAGGATTTAAATTAGGGGGAAAAAGAAAGAAAAAAAAAAGAAGCGCTAGTGCCAGTGCCAGTGCTGCCCCACACAAATCTTCCACAAAATAATTTAAATAAATAATATCAAAACCTAAACGGTCAAACACATCAACTGGTTCCCAATTCAACGAGCTCACCATAAAATAAAATAAAAATAAAATAAAATCATAATACGCGCGAAATCCCAAAAAAATTAAAATTGGTCTTCTAACAGGCTAACCTCTCAAGGAAGACCCCACAAACCGCATCACAGAGGAAAATTGAAATGAAAAAGTTGTTTGGGGACATTAATATTTGAAGAGATGAATGGAAGGGAAGGTGATACTCACCGTTTCATGTGATCCGTGGTCAATCTTGCGCCTCTTGTGGGTGGCATCGGGATCGCTACCGTGTGGAGCAGAATTCAATGGCAAGGAATTGGGGAATAATGTTGGATGATGGAGATGGTGAGAATTCAAACCAACCAAGAGCTTGTGCTTCTTCTCTCTGCGCTCATCGTCGTCGTCGTCGTCGTCGTCGTCGTGATCTTGTGGAACAGCGTTAGAATACGAATTGATTGAATTAAGGTTTTGTTGTTTTTGGTGTTGCTGTTGTTGTTGTTGCTGTCTTTTAAGAGATCGCTTTTGAAGATCCAAAAGAGATGGGCGCCCCTTCTTCTTCCTCTTCGTCATCGTTTCAGATACCTCGCCCATTGTTTCCTCCTCTTTTCTCGCTCCCCTCCCCAACCCAACCCAAACAAACACCTCCTATTCCAAATTTCTCTTTTTTCTTTTCTAATAAAAAAAACACCAAATATCTATACTCTGCTCGTTGCGTGCCACTCACGTGACTCCCCCCTCTGTCTGTCAATGTGTCATTGCGCTGCCCCACTGATGAGGCGAGGGACTTTCCTTTCCAACACCTCCCTTTCTTTTCTTTTTTTCTTTTTTCTGGATATTAAGTTTTAACACCTCCCTTTCTTTGATTTTTTTTTTTAAATAACCCCTTTCTTTGAAGTTTGCACACGAGGAAACCGTGCTTCTAAAATCAGTTGCATACATATTGATATTAATATAATACTTCTAGATTCTAATTGCAAATAATATGTTTTTAAGAGAACTGCTTATAACAATATGATTGCTAATATTATATAGTATTTAACAAAAAATAATATGTATAACGACAAATATTAGATGTAGAAACTTATTTTTAGTAAACTTTTAAGACAATTCTAATATAATCACCAGACTTAATTTTTTTTTTTATTTTATTAAATAATAACACTTTTTTTAATAAGACAATTCTAATTATGAAACTATAAAACTACTGTTCAAATATAGATTAAAAAAAACTACCTTTCTAATAAAAAATATGCTTTGATAATTAGAACAATAAACATTGTAATTACGGAAAACTAAGTAATATAGCAACGCCTGTGAGAAATGCACAAGGACTTAAGTGGCAAGCGTTGGGTGGGGCTTGGGTGTAGGTCGTAATGTGAATGAAGCAACCATATTTATATAGTTAAGATGGAAGGTTATAAGGTCAGATTAATGGATCAATAGTCCAATCATAAATTAAGTGATTGAAATAAAAAATTTAAATAAAAAAATTTATTTTTTAATAAATAAATTAATATACTATATAAAATTGTATTTTATAAAAAAAAATACATCATATAAGATAAATATTATTGATGTAACTTGATAATTATTTAATTCTAATTTTTAAAAATTAAATTTATTAAATAATAATATAAATTAAAAATTTAAACTTTATTTAATAAAAACATATAATTTAATGATAAAATATATTTTATTACAAGTATTTTTAAGTATTATATTTAAATTCTACAATTTTTTTAATTTAAATTATTTAAAAAAAAAGAAGAGGAAACCCAAGTCGACGGTTTGACGGGTCACTCAAACTTGACCCAATTACTTAAAAAACTTGATATGATCAAAGACCCCACCAACCTTAATGCTAAGTCGTAGATTTTCAGTCTGATCTGTACAGCTTTATATTATAACCACGTTCTCAATTGTTTTGTCTCTTTCTTTAATGGTGAAATTTTCATCTTCCATGCTCTTTCTTTTTGCTGTTGTCGAATCGAAGCCTTTTATTTAAACAGTGATTTACAGTGAAGCACATGCATAGGAGGTTTACCAAGTTGCTTATTAGCTTACAAAATTGGGAACGTCAAAAAAATTGTAATTTAATTTTTTAAATTAAAATATAATAATAATATTATAAATTCCGTCATCTATTAAATTACTTATCTTCCTCTCTGATTAAAGTATTTACACTTCCAGTATAAAAACAAATTGGCTATATAATGGCATGATGCTTGAAGATTCTCCATGGCAATAAGGTGATGCTTGATGATTATCCATGTTGCTCTTAGATACGTTTCATCAACATTGCCATTTGCTGATCAAAAGGAAATTGTTAATCCACATGAAATCCTTATTTAGTTTTTCGTTCATTTGGGAATAGGCTATATTTTTTTTAATTACTAAATTGATACGTAATTAATAGTGTAAATAGATCATTATTATTTTTTATCTTTTTTATTTAAATTTTGAATTCTGACTTTATCACAAAAAAAGTGTTGGTAGGTTAAACAAGCCACACCAGGGTTTGCACTTTGCAGTCGAGACCCATTATAATGGTAATACAGTCATTTAGCATGTTGAATTATATACTATCATCCATTACCTAAAAACAACTTAATCTTGTAGAAAAAGAAAAATTAAGCGTTAACTAATCAATATAATCAATAAATCAATATAATATATAAAAAGAGAATTATAATTTAGAGAATTTTACTAAGTAACAACTCTAAATTGTATTATTAATATTATTTAAATTTAAATTTTAGTATTATCTTTAAAAAATTGAAAGAAAAATGTAAAATTTTTATCAATTATTATCTCTAAATTATGTTACTAATATAATTTGAATTTAAATTTTAATATTAATTTTTAAAAATTTGAAGTAAAATATAGATTATTTTATTATTCTTTTAAACAAGTGTCATTAATAGACTGTATTAATAATAACTCATTACAAATTTAAATTTAATTATTATTATCTTATTATTGTAATAATAATGTTTATATATAAGATAATATTTTTGAACACTATTTTAATAATTTATAATTATTCTTAAAAATTTAAAAAGACTCTCAAAATTTTATATATAAATTTAATATTTAACGTCATAACAAAATATAATAAATATTTAAACATTAATATAAAATTTCTGTATTACTCATTACACTAACTTATCAGGTGGACAAAGCAAGTCATTTGCATCTTTTTCTAGTCAAACTGAATGATGTGACGGAAATTAAGTTTACTCCCTAAAAGAGTAATAAATTTTATTTTAGCCCCCAAACTTTTAAAAATAAAAAATGACGCAGACATTGTAAATTATAAACTTGCCCTCAGATTAATTATGTTAACACTCCCATAAGTTTTTCAATTTCCTCTTAATATTTCAACAAGTTAAAAACGATAGGAAAAAGTTCCATCTGAAAGAAAATAAAGGTGTATCATAATTAAATGTTACTGGATTAAAATTAAGAGAAAATTTAAGTAAAGTACTTGTTGTGCTATTTTTCAATAACAATATAACATGTAGATTAATTTTTACACCTTATTATTATCTAATTATCTATTTAGTAGTTTAATTTTATACTATTAACGTTAACATTAACTCCCTTCATTTCTCCCACACCCCCCTGTTTCTTTTTATTTCTTTTGCTCCCTTTCTGATGAAAATTCACACACACTCTCAAAATTTCTCAAAGCAAACCCTAACCCCCAAATCCCTTATATATGATAATTATTTGCAAACCCTCTCAAAATCCCTTAGATGCTCACCACCCTCAAAAGCCTTTTCCCCACTTCTTCTTCTTTTGCCAAATTCCTTTACGAATTTAGGTTGAGTTTCTCTCTTTTCAAATTTTTTGAGTTGCCAAACAAAGTGAAGGTTTTTTATATGGGTATGTTCAAAGTTCAATTTTTACGATCAATTTTTCCAAGACTCTTTCTCATTGATGAAAATTTACACTCAAACTCTCAAATTTTATCAAAGCAAACCCTAACCCCCAAATCCCTTATATATGATAATTATTTTACTTCTATTAATTTTAGCAAACCCTCTCAAAATCCCTTGGATGCTCACCACCCTCAAAAGCCTTTTCCCAACTTCTTCTTCTTTTGCCAAATTCCTTTACGAATTTAGGTTGGGTTTCTCTCTTTTCAAATTTTTTGAGTTGCCAAACACATTCCTTGACTTCTATAGAGAGGTTTTTTTATATGGGTATGTTCAAAGTTCAATTTTTATTTATTTATATATTTATTTTTGGGAGGTCAGGTTCAAGATAGACAAATTTTTTTTCCACGCATTTATTATATGATGAAAAATCTACCTCATTTGAATGGTATCAATGTTCTCATTGTCGTGTCCTACCACTGGTTTCTCCACCTCTATGGCGTCTCCATCACCCTCCGAAACTATTCCTCCAATGACTAGCGGAATCAAGCTTAGCAACCAACGTGCTCAAGTGGTCATTGCTCATCTCTTTCGTGAAGCTCCTGCCCTCGATGCTAATGAACCAAAGGTTGATAATGGTGCTCCTACCAACTAATGTAACACCACTCCTCGGGTTCACATGTCGGTTTGGAATCCAATGGTAAGGTTTTACTTCTATTAATTTTAGGCTATGTTTTTCTATTCTATGCAATATTGACACCAATTAATATCACAATTTAAAGAAATCAAGAAACCATGTTTTAGCTACATTATTTTTTGCATTCTAAGTGTTTGACTGAATGTCTGAGTGACCTTGTTTTACCATTTTCTAAATTTTATATCCAACTTAACATGCTCTGTAGATAGTTACTTACCATAATGTAACTATCCCAAACTTTATCATCAGCCACAACCATATGCCAACTTTCATCCCATTTTTATCAAAAACGACTAAATTCCTTGTGACTAAGCAGTGTTTTGACAACACCATAATCTTTCTTCATAACATTATAGCGATTCTTTATCTGATTCTCTTCCAAGTTCAAGCCAAACTTTTTGTTGAAATCCCATGTGATAGAGAATGTTGGTTGGAGGGAGAGAGAATGTTAGTTGTACTGCTAAAGATATTAGCAATCATTTGAATTCTAAGAGGATGAAGGAAATGGAAGAAGGTGAGGCATACACTCTACTTCATTATTTTAAATCAAAGCAAACAGAGAATTCATCATTCTTTTTATGAAATTCAACTTGATGTTGATAATCAAATAACAAACATTTTTTGGGCGGATGCTAAAATGGTTGTAGATTATGCTTATTTTGGAGATGTAGTATGTTTTGATACCACTTATCTCACCAATAATAATTTTCGGCCATTTGCTCCCTTCATTGGATTCAACCATCATTGAGAAACAGTGTTATTTGGTGCTGCATTATTATATGATGAAACTGCTAAATCATTTGAATGGTTGTTTAAGACTTTTCTTAAGGCTATGTGTGGAAAGAAACCAAAGACAATTTTTACAGATCAAGATGTTGCAATTGCCAAAGCAATTGCGGAGGTTTTTCTTAAATCATATCATCATTTATGCTTGTGCCATTTATTCCAAAATGCACTAAAGAATGTTAATCATGCATTTAAAAAATCAAATTCTTTTACTAGAGAGTTGAGAAACTGCATTTATGACTTTGAGTATG
Organism: Ormosia semicastrata; assembly: GCA_029884595.1. Classification (NCBI taxonomy): domain Eukaryota; kingdom Viridiplantae; phylum Streptophyta; class Magnoliopsida; order Fabales; family Fabaceae; genus Ormosia; species Ormosia semicastrata. The sequence goes on along the minus strand of JAQQTO010000046.1, from coordinate 4,100,105 downwards.
AGGATGACTTCCTTAATGCTTGGGAGTCATTATTGGAACAAAATATTTTCTTCTACTTAACCTTCACAAAATAAATGGATGCAAGACTTCTTTAAGAATAAAGAAAAATGGGCTTTAGTATATGGGCGACATACTTTTTCAAATTTCTTCCTTGGTGCTCAATTTTCTTTCCATCAACAAAATATCACAAACATGTCAACTCATCATGCATATTATAAGTATACTATCAAAGCAAAAATCATATATTAAGCATAGACAAAAATAATCAAAGCACAAGAAAATACAACAACACAATTAAGTAAGACTTTCAATGGTCATTTAAGACTATACATGAAATCTACCTTTAATGTTCTAGAATTTTTCAAGAACTTTGAAAGGTTGTTAGAGGACATGTGATATAAGGAGATAGAGTCTAACTATGAAATGAGCTAGAAGATGCCATCATTGAATATGGATATCATGTTGTTGAAAAATACAAGAGATGTCTACACCCTAGTAATTTTTAATTTTGTTTGTGGGGAATATGAAAAATCTTGTAATCTTCTTTTGAAATGTTGCACTCAAAACTTACAATTATTTGAATATGAAGTGTGTTTATTTGGGGACATATGACAGCATAGAGTTACCTTCAATTCTTAAGATTAAAGTGTTGTGTGTAGTTGTCAACTTTTTCAATTTATTGGTATCCTTTGTAGCCATGCTCTTCAAGTACTTAATCATTTGAATATAATCGTTGTTCCTCCAAAATACATCCTTAAAAGGTGGACTAAGCATGCTGGAGTGGATGTGTTCTAGACAACAAGGGATAGATTATCAAAGAAGATCTAAAGTTGGTTGTCTCAAATCGCTTTAAGGATTTGTGTCGCAATGCAATTGATCAATTCCATCTAGAAATATCAAGCAAGGTTGATATTGAAACTTTTCTTAAGAATGTGAAGACGCTTCAACATTTTTTGCAAGAAAATTAGTGGAAGTTGGCATCGAAGTTGATAAGATCTTAAATAAAATATCTTCCACACCAAGTACAGATTTTGTTAATGTAAATTGTCAAACTAATCAAGTTAGAATATATGACACAACCACTAATGTATCTTAAGCTAAGGGTATAAAAAAGAAAGATAATGTCTCTCGTGTAAAAGGTAGACCAAAAAGTTGTGTGGATAAAAAATTAAAAAAATAGAGTTAAATTAAAGTGTTGTGTGTAGTTGTCAACTTTTTCACAGCCATGCTTTTCGAGTACTTAATCATTTGAATATTCGTTGTTCCTCCAAAATCATCCTTGAATGAAGTGCAGTCCATCGAGAGAAACTTTTTTCTCACCATGTCAAATCTTAAGGATTTGTGTCGCAATGCAAGCAAGGTTTCTTGAATGTGAAGACGCTTTATAGGTATAATACAATACTAACTTAAATTTCAAACTAATCAAGTTACTTTTTTAAGCAAACTTTTTCCTCACCATATCAAGCCAAGTGCAGTCTTATATATATTTTAATTTGTTTTTTCTTGTTGTATGTACAGAATGTGCCATTTTTGCGGGGATGTCAAGTTCGGACAATAATTCATATTAGTATAACTCAAGTTAGATTATTCATTATGCACTTTGTATTGTTGTCATATTTTTCTACTTATATACTGAATTATTTTTTGTTCTCTTTTCTTTTTCCTATTTGACAACACAAGCAAATAATTTTGTTCAAGCCAATACATCAAATTTTAACAATGAGGATTGAAGTTGGACATTATATGGCATTGCAGTGGGAATTCTGAAGATATTGTGAATTGCAGAACTTTTACCATAGTTTTTATTGGTTTTTGTATTTGCCGATTTGGTGTTCAATTGACTTATTGTCAGTTATAAAACATTGCAGTGAGCATTCTCATGTCAGCATTCTGCCTCTGACTTTTTTTGGACCATATTTTACAAATTTATTCTTAGTGCACATTATTTGACATTTTGGAAATTGGCCCTGTTGTTTTTAGTTAATATTATAAATGAAATGATGTTATTTCTTGAGTATAAATGTTTATTATATATTTCATTATTTTTGAATAACTTCTAATTTCTGGAATGCTTATGTGGGATGCTTTTGGTTCATAATAAATTCTGATATACAACCTTGTGGTATGAATTTGTGTTGCATTGCATCTGCTGTTTGGGGTCAGTGTGCATTTCATTTGGTTCATAGGGTGCAAGGCAAGTGCATAGGATCAGTTTTGGTACAACTTATGGCTTGGGTCAGATCTAGTTCTAGTTCTGGTTTGGGTTCAGGACTAGTTCTAGTACAACTTATCAACTTTTGAACTAAAAGATGTGCTACTAAAAAATAAAGTAGCTGAAATAAATATATTCAGTTTTTATTAATTTCATTTGTTGCTTGGGGTCACTTCTAGCCATAGGGATAACTGGTGAATAATTGGTTTATTAGTGTAATAAAATTTAAACTACCATCTCAATACTAAATGATCTAAATTTTAAAACAAGATACCTTAGTGTATTCTGGGAAAATATTGCTTATATATTAGTACTACATTTAACATCATATGTACTCAACAGAGAATAATTTGTAGCCTCTGATGTACGTTATAAACATAGGAAACTGGTAGGACAATCTGCTCATCTAACAACTTGTGCGGCATATGTGTATACGTAAAGTTTTTCAACCATATGCATAAGTAGATAATAAAAGTTTTCAACAATATTAGACGTGTACACGTAAGTTATAGCAGATCAGGTGCAATAAGATGTACACAGAATAAATAATATGATGATTAACACGCCAACTAATAACTGGCTACACTTTTTAGTGCGTTTGCTTCAATGGAGGATACAGATGCAGTAACTAATCATAAATGCTCTAACTAAAATACTAAAAGAAAATAAGCAAAACTTTAACAAATGACTATATGAAGAGAAAACATATTCCACTAAAGGACAAAAATACAAGATAAACAGTTGCATGACTATACAGATGTGCTCCCTCCTATGAATCCTACTTCACTCTAGCTTACAAGGTTTCCATTAAACCCACATGCTACAACAGAGTGACCAAGTGAGCATCTGAGCTTTGTAGTTACACATAATGATTCCAAGACCTATTCATTAAGTTTCTAGTTTCTCAGGTCACTGTCATTCAGAACTAGTATTCAAGAGAATCACGGTCATTCAGCCCCTTCATTTGATATGTCCTTTCAACATGATGGGCAACCAACAAATGTTTATCTCTTGTTGTTACAATAATCTTGCTACCAGAACCAAACCAATCGCATCCTCCAGCCAACTTTTCTAACTGTTCTATCCCTTCAACATAATCAAGAACCAGAAGAACTCTTTTATGGCGAAGCCTGTGTTTTATTTTAGAGATTTAGCCAGCTTGATTTTTTTCTCCTCTAAAACCTCAGACAGAAGTGTTTGTTGCAGACATAGCAGACCCTTATGTTGTTTTGAAGCCTCTCTGACATTGAAGATAAAACTTATAGCTTCAAACTGGTGGAAGATGGAATTATACAAAGTTTTGGCAAGGGTGGTTTTGCCAATCCCACGGGTCCATGAATTTCGAACATGCAAACATCATTATCAGACACAACATCTAAAAGTGACTTCGCTTGTTCAATGCAAGGATCAAGCCTAACTATGCGCTCACCAATATGCATACGCTTAGGTGGTAATTTAGCAGAGGCCTCTTCAACAATCCTTTCGATGAACTCAAGTTCACATTTGAAAAAAAAAAGCCACGCTCTCTGAATCATGAAGTTGGTTCATGCAAAATTTCATTTTGATCACTATCCATCATTTATCTCATGAAAATAATAAAAACCCAGAAATTCAATTTTAATTTTGATGAAAATTAATGAAGCTAAAATTAAGTAATTAGAAAACAGTAAATGTGCATTGCATAGCATACCCGGGTTAAAGATGCCAGCCGGACAAGCCAACAGCTTCATTCAAAGCTGACCTCCATTTTCGGACCTTGTTTGAGAGTCTTCCGAACCTATTTTCGTGTGTAGCCATGGCTTCTCCGTAACTGTTTCTCTGGTGACGTACATCAGAGGGTTCCACTGCGTATAAAATTGGCAAAACGAGTTGGTTCTTTCGCTTCATACACTTTAGAATCTTTGAAAGTCGAGCGAGGCACCAAGTGGAAAATGCGTAGTTTTTAGAGAAGATAATGATGGAGATCCTAGCAGAGGGTGAGTTGTTACCATCGAGGACAGCGTTGATTCCCTTCCATCGGAGAGCGTCGTACAGAGTGGCTACGAACGAGCGGTGGGTGTCTTGGGGTCAGAAACTAAGAAAAACGTGACAGGTTTGGCCGGAGAATGCAGGGGACGGTGAAGCTTCTTTTGCCATGGTTGTAATGTAATGTCCGATTTTGACTCAAGAAAATACTAATGGATGGAGTTGTGTATCAATTAGATTAAGGAGAAAACTTAAGAAAAGTACCATATGTATCAGATATAAGGGATTTGGGGGTTAGGGTTTGCTTTGAGAAATTTTGAGAGTGTGTGTGTGGATTTTCATCAGAAAGGGGGGAAAATTGATCGTCAGTTCACTTCACTACACCAGACAGAGGTAGTGTGGAAGAAATGAAGAGAGATAGAGAGAGGGGTTGTGGGAGAAATGAAGAGAGTTAACGTTAATGTAACAGTATAAAATTAAATTACTGAATAGATAATTAGATAATAATGAAGTGTAAAAATTAATCTACATGTTATATTATTATTGAAAAATAGCACAACAAGTACCTTTAGTACTTTACCTAAGTTTTCTCCTTAAAATTATACTACATTTTAAATTAAATTAAAAATAAATACACCTTTATTTATTTATTTTAGAGACAATGTTTTATTTTTTTTTTCAAAACTGTAAATGATCCAACTGAAAAACCTTTCACCAATTTTTTCCAAGACCTTTACTCTCAAGCTTGAGAGTTAGGACACCATGGATAGCATCAAGTTCAAGATCATGGACAAGGAAGGGATCTCTTCGGACCAACAGTATAAATACGACCTTTCTTGGTGAAGGTAACTATTGTCTTGAAAAAACTTTGTCGAAGCTTCCTTGACGACCACTGTTACTTCTCCAACGCTGATGCTGATGCTAATGTTAGCAGGGAAGAGGTCGAGGCCGCTTCCCAGCCCCTCCAACCCCAAGTCATTGGATCTGAACTCGGGTTAGTACGTGTTTCTGTAATTTGACCCGATCCTGTACTTAGATATGGATATTGGGAGGACTCGAATATGGCACCACAAGTGCATAACAGTTTTGGTACCACCGATGGAGTGGTACTTTTCATGTACAATTACAAGTGCAGCACACAGTCACATTGTGTGAGCCTAAGCCACAACATAAGATGATAAAATGTTTGATAAAATGCCCAAGTGTACCATAACAATACAGGAAACTCTTTCACCAACGATTGCTAATTTGTCATTGTTCTCAAAATTGTGGATAAAGTAATCAAAACAAGTTCCATTAAACACAGTTGCAACAAGGATCGTGGCAAAATAGATGAGAAGTGTGCCATGAATCTCACTCTTTTTTTTATTTAATATTTCTTCTAGCCATGTCTTTGAAAACTTAAATTTTAAGAATTGCTTAATTTGTTTCAATCTTCCCAATCGAACACACTATCTCCTATGGTTCTCTATTTGATGCTAGAGAATTTTTCTTCGTTGTTTGGTTAATAAGAAAATTTTCCATTTCACTCAAATTTTTTTTACAACTTCTCAAAATTTCACTATCCTTTTCTACTATAAAACCCAGCCAGAGAGAGTGGATTATGTTCGGCTAATTCTTGTTTTGAGCTTCAATGATTGCTACGCTTCCACTTGGTGACAACATTCATGACAACTTCTTCCTTCAACCGGTAATATCTTTTCAATTTTTTTGAATTTCATTGTAATTTTCATTCTCAAATAATGCATTTCTACAAATTTTTTTGCACTTAATTTTTCTTTTGTCTCCTATTTATCAAATCTTCCTTCGCATTAAGTAGGAGTGTTCACAATTTAGTTTGGATTGGATTTGATTGATTATATAATAAAAATCAAACAAATTGAAATTGACTTATGTCAATTTGGATTGAATCGGTTTATTCGGTTTTGACTAAGAATTTTTTAAGTTTAAAATTTTTAAATTAAAAGCAATTTAGCCTATTAAAAAGAAAAGAAAAATAAAATAATAAAGAATAGAATAACCCATTTCACATTCTTAAAATAATATTTGATAAGGTAAAATAAGAGAAATATATAAGAATTAGAGTCAATATAAATAAAAATATAACTTTCATAACAAATAAATATATTATATAATATTATCTGATTTGGATTAGATTGATTTTCGATTTTAATTTTTATAATCGAAAATCGATTCAATTTAATCTGTTTAAAAAAATCAAATAAAAAAATTCAAACTTATTCGATTTTAATTAGATTTTAATTTTTTAGTTTGATTTTCAATTTGAATTAGATTTGAATACCCTAAAGTTAAGAATAAAGGCAAATATTGTGTTTTTTCTTATGGTTGTGTTTGGAATGAATAAAAAATGAGAAATGATTTGATTTGATTTAATTTAGAAATTAAATTTTATGTTTAGAACTTAAAAAAAAAGAATTGAATTGATTTAAAAATCAAATTTTATGTTTAAAATTTATTAAAATAAAATTGATTTAATTTTATTATTTTATATTTTAACCTTTATGAGATGTGGTTAGATATACTTATTAAGAATAAAATAGTTTATTCATTTCAAATCATATCAATCCTAACAAATCCTATCAAATATAATGAAATTTCTAAAAGAGTAAAATTCATAAAATTTTAGAAATCAAATTATTTCTTATTTTTTAACATTTTAAACACAAAATTTAATTTAATTTGATTTATAAATTAAATTATTTCTAATTTTTTGTTTCAAACACACTCCATGTGTACTGTCTTAGATTTAAAACATTCATTTATATATATTCATTACAAAAAAGGTTTTCTAGTTAAAAATTATCCAGAGTCTCATTCGTTTTGTAAATTTACGGAAGGTGCCTAGGTGAAAATGATCTTTATATTTGTTCTCGTTGTTGTTGTTGTAGTTTTTTTTTGTTTTTTTAATTGGACGGTTGGTGATAGGGTTTTTATATCGTCGCTGAGAAAGAAGGGAAATGCTTTTTTTTTCTTGGGTTTTAGGCCTAGGACAAGTAGGGAGTGGGCTTCGGCCTTTGGAACAGACATGTTGTGAAATGTCCAACCTTAGAAATGGGCTTCGGCGACTGGAGCTGGACCCAAGTTACAAAGTCAAAAACTGAAGCGAGGAAAAAAAGAAAAAGCGAAGAGCTAGCGCATCGGCGACCGAAAGACGATGTTGAAGAAAGCACAGAGAAAACACAAAATGGGAAACGGTGGCATAAGCTTACGAATGACGCAGCCAACACAAAGAGAGCGCACGGATCAATGACATGGCATTAAATTTAAATTCCCGCCTAAACCCCTGCCTTCCCTTGATTTCATTTCGTTCGCAATTGAATTTCAATTTCCCCAAAGCCCAAAGAGCCTTAATATCTCTCCGCATTTGTGCTTAAGCTTTATGTCGTAGGGTCATCACCACTTCTCCTCTACACACCACCAACTCTTTCTCTCTCTTCCTCTCTCTCCCAAACCCTAACTCCCAACCCCATTCCCCCACTTTCGGTACGTTTTCCCTGCAATTTCCATCAATTTTTCACGATTTTCCTCGTTTTTCTATCGTTTTTCGCTGAAAAACTGACCCGATCGTGTAACTGCAGCTTTAGTCATGAAAGGTGGCAGGTCCAAGACCGAATCTAAGAAGGCCGATGCCAAGTAAGTTCTATTCATTTTTTTATACAACTTCAACTGGTTTGTTTCTCTTTCGATTCGACTCGTTTTACGAAACAAGACAAAAAAAAGTTAGTGTTCTGGCCTTTCCAGATCTGAGATCTGAAAATCGAGAAATACTAGCTTGATCTCTCTTCTGAACGACGTCGTTTTGAAATTTGTGTGTTCTACTATTTGGTAATTTAATGGTGCTATTGGGCTTGTCTGGATTGCAGGCTTGCTGTGAATAAGAAGGGTGCCCCCGCCACCAAGGCTACCAGGAAAACAGGCAAGGGCAAGGCAGCCAAAGACCCTAACAAGCCAAAGAGACCTCCCAGTGCCTTCTTCGTTTTCATGTAATTATATATTTTTTCTTACCGTACGATCCATTTGATTTCCGATGCGCTCTCTTCTCTTTCCACCGAATATTGTTCTCGTCAAAACTTTTATCCCCACAGCACGGTAAATAATGTTTTCTTTTTTGACTTTAGACTATTTAATAATCATCACAAATATTATGCCAACACGCAAAACTATTTATATCAAGTGTGCTAGATCTAGTTTCTGCTTCGTGAAGCTAGGTATCGCCGCTTTATTGCAGATTATTCTATCTCTTTATTATATTGTTGTCCGGTATGTTTTTGGTGCTTCGTCTGAAACTTGTGTGGTTATTAAAGGGAGGAATTTAGGAAGCAGTTCAACAAGGAACATCCTGACAACAAAGCAGTGTCTGCTGTAAGTATCTATATACAATTATAGCCTTATAGTTACTTTACATGAATATGGTGAATAAGCTATCTCAGTTGGTTTGGTGCGTTTTTGTTGAAGTGTCACTCAAAGTGCTGTGTGTGGGCGTTGCAGGTGGGCAAAGCTGCTGGAGCAAAGTGGAAGTCCATGTCTGATGCTGTATGTACCTAACTGTTGCATGGCAATAAATTGCGTTTTGAATAGTATCTGTTGTTATTAAAACGGTGGTGAATGGTTTTAGGAGAAAGCACCATATGTGGCTAAGTCAGAGAAACGAAAGGTGGATTATGAGAAGAGCATGAGAGCCTATAACAAGAAACAGGTGGGTGCAAATCCTGTGGTGTCGTAGCTAACCTGTGGAACAAAAGGTTCTCATGGTTTCTTTTTGTTTGTTGTCAGGCTGAAGGTCCTACTGCTGGTGATGAGGAAGAATCTGAGAAGTCAATATCTGAGGTGAACGATGAGGATGATGAAGAGGAAGGCAGTGGCGAGGTATATATTTTGTTTACCATCATAGCTTTACAGCATTCATCATTTTTGCATTGTAGTTATTCATTGGTGCTTTTTTGTTCTGTGCAGGAGGAGGATGATGAGTAGCAACTGGACTGAGAATAGCATTTATCTAGGTTGTTATGATGATTTGATCATCTTATGTTTGATGGTCTGGTCATTTCCTGATAAACATATTTCCTGCTTCCAGAAAATATATTCCCGCTCCCTCAGTAAATTTCTTTTGCCTTTCCAAAACGTGAATAGTTAAAAGAAGGGAGTTCACCTTTATTTGTACTTTTAAATTCAACTGCTTAGTTAAGGGGTGCTGATCTCTTGTAGAGCCTTTTAGTATGATTAAGTTTTTCTTGATGGAATCTGGTTATGTTTGTATCAATATAATTGGCTTGTCTTTCCCTTCCCCGGTATCCACTGGTTTTACACGAGATCAATGTTCTCTTTTTGGTTGCCGTAAGCTTTCTGCACTGTGTTTGTTCGTTCTTGCAAACGACTGCTAATTGGTTTTTTAATTCTTGATATTGAGCATTATGTCGCTTAATGATCCGTGCTATTGTCTTGCTTGTATGATGGTTGTTGATGTGGATTTTGACAATATTCTTGTTTTTGATATATTTTAGGGTTTGTGTTTTTTTATGTATACAACTATTTTGTTTGTAGTGACAGTGTATCTACTTGTCATCGCCAGTTTGTATCGGTTTGTTTTAATCATTACATAGTGTATATGGCATACCTTGGTTGGTGGTTTTACTACTTAAGGTTTAACTAATGAGTTGTGTATGTACTTTGTAATGTTTGCTCGAGGTTTTTGTATCTTTGTTTTGTGCGTCAATTGTCTTTCTATAGATTTGGAATCTTTGCTTCTTAAGCTATATGTTTAATTGGTCTGATGTTGAAGATTTCGGGATTATTGCTTTTCATTCATTGTTTATTCGGTCGAATTTATGTCTTGATGCCGTATTGCACAAATGCTTTGCTGTTCTTGCTATCGTGTTCGAAGCTGTGGATTGTACTGGTTTTTCCGTGTCGGCAACGTGTATGTACTGTAGAACATTTAAGATGAATGTTTATTTCAGTTGTGATGCGGTTTGGCTTAATCAGATTAGGATTAGTTGCCATGGACACTGTTGGTTGATGTTATAGATTGTCTTATTTACCTGACTTTTTTCTAGTTGTATATCTGTGCTGGCTGTTGTGATGAACTTGTTTATTTATTTGTTTCTTGGATAATTTTTACGCCACTATATTTTCTGTACTATATCGGTTCCCGTAGTTATTGAATTTGAATTTAATTGAGATGTACGTTCTTAATTCTACTAAGACCCAATGCAAAGCAGGATTTACGATTTTATTATATTAAATTTCACTGAAGTTCATATTTTAATTTGAGTTGTATCGCGTGTTCAAGGCCTGAATATTAAAGAAACAAATTTTGCTTATTATTTTTGTACAAGTGCTTAGTGTTGCAAACTTTTTCTGTTCTTCCTTGTGGATCTTTTCTCGGTCAGCGAGGTTTTTTGTTGTGGATCTATTTACTCTCTTTCCTCCAGGTCTATTTAAACAATTTTTTTAATGGTTAAAATTGTAGTTGGGACATATCGAATATATTGCCATTGGTCTTCGAATAATGGTTTCTGGCATCTCATGTTTTTATTATTAGGGTCAACGATTTGCGAGAAGTCGCATATTGTTAACCCGTTTGAGGTCAACTAGTTGATTCTGTCAAACATAATTAAAATGGAAAAACATTTTTAATCCTAATCTAGTATAAATTTAAAGAATATAAATTTAATGCAGTATGTTAATTATTGTACTAATTATTTTATTAATGATAGATAATTATTATAATTAATTAATAGATGATTTTAATAAAGTTCATTAATTATTGTTGTGATGAGTCTTGTACTTAATTTGTTATTTTAAGTTTATTCAAGATAGCAATTGTAAAACATGAATCAACCTGGCGTTGTTGCCATGACCAGCTTGACGCCAATCATATAAAAATATAAGGTGATAAAATAATAGCTTGGTGAATTAAACTGGATTATGGATGTACCAAATTTATAGAAATTCTTATTTTAAATGTTTGTTTTGGACTTGGGTTACAAACTTACGAATGGAACTAAATATTAAGTTCGTGACCAATACTGTGTTAAAATGGCAGAGGATGAGGAATAATTTTTTTTATTTGAGAGTTTAATAATAATTATAAAGGGAAAGAAGCTTATTGGAATTTATTTTTCGCCTCTTTTCTTCAATTATTAAAATTTGTTTTTTTAAAATTGGGGTAGAATTAAAAAATAAGTTTATACTTAAAAATAAATATTTTATATTTTGTTCTTTTTTATGATTTAACTTTTAAATAAAATAATAAAATTTTCTTTTGTTCCTTATTAAATTTTTTAAATAACAAAAAGTAATTTTTTTCTTTTTTTCTTTTTCAGTTATTACTGTACTTATTTTATTTTGTTTCGTTAATGAAAAAATAAAATAAAGTGCAAATCGATCAACTGGAAAAAGGTTTTGTTGTGATGAGATAGCAGGTTGTTGCAGTTATATTAACTTGGTAAGGAAGAGGGTTAAGAGCTTCTAACATTCCACATTGCTGTCCCGCAACGATATTTAGTGCATAATAAGCTGTGTCAACACCTTTTTTTCAAATTAAAATTATTGTAAGTGTTTAGTTATGTTTGTTAAAATCAGATTTTATTTTTACACGAAATTTAATGTATTTTAAAAAGTTTTTTTTATAGTAATGAAATTTTAGCTTATGATTTTAGATTATAAATTATTCTTTATATTTCGATATATAAATACCATTTTATACTTTCATTCAAATAATTTTTTTAATTATTTTATATTTATTTCGATAATTTAATGTATAAAGTAATTAACTTTTATCTTATCCAAATAAAATAGATTAGTTTAAAATTATTTTTCGATTAACATATTTAAATATAAAATTGATTTTATTATAATTGATTATTGAAATAATCAAGTTTTCATAACTATTTTAAACATGCACTTAGTAGGGCTTTTTGCAGCTGATCTTGGGCACCCTATCAGTGGTGCTTTCTGTTGAGTCCCAACCATTGCTATCGTGCAACTAGTAAGTGTGGAAACAAGTCAGGTTAAGTCGGACTTTACCTTAAATAAGCTTAACTTGTATTTTAATTATAAGGCTTGAACTTAATCTGTGAGCCTGTAATAGGCCTATTGTTAAGTCTTGACCTGATTTTTTAAAAAGTCTAATCTGACTTAAAAGCTTATTTAAATAACTATTTTGCAATGAAGCTTTTAAATAAACGAACATGCTTTTATATAAGTTAACAAATTACTTTTAAATAGGTTAATATGTCTTTACATAGGTTAACAAATCTATACTTTAAAATAGGCCAACGAGCCTACTTAAGGCCAACAGACTTTTGTTATAACTTAACATTCACATTCTAGTTTTATAGATGCTTACAACTTTCTTACTATATTATTTGGTCGATGTGAGACTTGGAGATATATCAAGTTACAAAATTATTAGAAACATATCTTCAAGTCTCATATCGACCAAAGATCAAAGTAAGAAAGTAGTGAATATTTATGAAAGTAGGGATGTGAGTGTTAACTTATAATTTTTATTCTAATAAATATATTACATTAAACATATTAATATGGTATTTCTGTTCTAATTTACTAACTTAAGTTTTAGTTATTGACTTTTATTATAAAATTTAATTAAAAAATATAATAATATATTATAATAAATTAATAATTATAATTATACTTTATAATAATTATTATAATATATATTATATTATATGTAATTAAACAGGTTAGGTCGGCCTGCCGGGTTTAAAAGGTCTATTAGATGGTCTGAGATCTGACTTTTTTAGTTAAATAAACTTTTTAAAAAGTATCGACATAACTTGTTTAGTAAACAGGTCAGGTCAAGTTTGGCCTCAGAAAGGCCAGATCATAAACCTCTGATAGGTAACTTGACCTATTTTCACCCCTACATGCAAGGCAATGTGGAAGAGGCTGTGGCGATGGGATCTAACGTTTAAAACCGAGGTGGACTGACAATTTTAATGTATAAAAGTTATATAATTTTATTTTTTCAAAAAGATTAACATCTTAAATTGTGAAACAAGTGCATATTTTAGTTATATCAAACTTTTTTTTTTTAGGATTAAATTTGGATGTATATGAATGAAAATGGTTTTTATACTATTATTCAATTATGCATTACCATGTCATAAAATGTCTAACTTTTACAATAATTATCTTAAAAAATAAACTCTTATTTTTTATATTACTTGGTTGATGGTGTAAAATATTTTATATTGATAATACATCAAAATTAAACTCTTATTTTTTATTAATAACTATTATATAATCAACATATTTTTTAAAATTTTCATAAAAATTTTAAAAATTAAATTAAACAAGAAAAATGTTTAAAATTTTAAAAAATATATAATCAATTTATTTAGATAAAATTTAAAAAATATAAATTAAAATAAAAAAATTTAAAATTTATAAGGAAGATATTTATAATTAATTTAAAAATAAATTTTTTATTTAAAATTAAAAAAATTAAGGATGACATATGTCATTTTATGAGGATGAGTAGAGTAAGAATAAACCACTCTTAAGATAGTGTAATCTAATTTATTATATAAGGGTGAATTGCTAATAATATTCACTTTTACCTTTTAGTGAAGAAAAAACTAATTTAAGAGTACAAAAATTTTAACTTTAGGACTATGTTTGAAAATTTAGTAATTGATGAAATGGAATCGAATGAGATGAGATGAGATGTGATGGAATGGAATGTGATAAAAGTATCATTCCATTGTTTGGATATTTTAGGATGAAATAAAATAAATTTATCACTCCATTGTTTGAGAAATGAATGATTTTTGGTGGAATGAGATAGAATCATAATTATAATGATAATAAAAAAGATGATTCCATCTCATATCCTCCAAATTAATGTGGAAGAAAATTGATGATTTTTGGTGATGGGATAAAATCCATCCTACCTACTTCCATCTCATTCCATTATTTTTTAACATACCCAAACAATGTAACATATTTTTATTCCATTCCATTCCCCTTCATTCCACTCTATCCCACAAATCCAAACATATCCTAAAAGTCATTCTCTAAAAAAGGATATTTGGTTGTTTATATTTAGTTTAAATTGCTAAATTGTTAAAAAAAATTAGGTTCATTTTATCTAGCATTTAAAGTTTATTGAGACCCTTTACTAAGAGTGTTTATGGGGGTTAAATCTACTTAGTGAATTCAAAAATCTAAATTGAATAAATCAAATTGGTATGGGTTAGTTTCAAAAATTGAATTACTTTAGATTAAACTCAATGAAAACTAATTACCATTGGTTCAATCTTAAGGTACATAATACATAATTTTTGAACTTGAGACCCGACTACTCAATCCATCTACCTAATCACCCTACATCATTATTATTGTTGTTATTGTTATTATTATTGTTATTGGGTTAAATGGTGCCTAAAGTGTGCAAATAGGTGTTCTATTTCATTCCCAATTCATCTCTCTCGTTCATTCCCTAGAGGAGTACATTTTTTCTTTCTTCGTCGTTGTTGCTATGAGCAATTGTAATCAATGTGCAACGTTGCATGTTGTCGATGAAGTGATTTGAGAAGAAAGATGCCGACAAGCTGCTAGCTGTAACGAGATAGGACGACGCGATATCAGTGGGACGATATGAAGGACCTACGATGAGTTATTACCAACGGCTGGACATGTGATCTGCGAGGTGTAGACAGTTGGATCTTCGATCTGTGAGGTGTCAATGCCTATTGCTGTAGTTGTCTTCTTTCAATTATTTGTTTATGTAAATATGCTCTATTTTCTGCTTATTTTGTGTTTCGTCCTCTACCCGAGTGCTGGTCGTAGGAGAGCCCCAGGTTGGTCGTCCAGTAGTTTATTAGTTGGAGATGAGGTAGAATATCCACAAATGCACCCCGACCAATCAGTCTTGGAGTCAAGATAGTGATGAATGTATATGTAGGAAAAAATGAACGTGCTTAGCCTAGGTTGCCAGGCCGATTTATATAGTGATTTGGAGGACTGACTCTCAGGATACCTTCCATTCAGGACATTTAGGATTCTGAACGTTATGTCTGATCATTGTGGCGCGAAACCGTTAACGACCGTTAGTCATGATGGCGGCGAATAGCTGATGACTGTTAGTGGGTTGTATTAAGCACGTATTTGTCGAGTTATTACTTATTTGGATATATTTTGGTTGGATCTTACAGACAGGACATCAATCCGAACTATCATGGGCTTAGACCCAGGACAGTCAACAGCCCCCCAACTCGATCATCTGTGAAGATGGGTCGAGCTAATGTTCGGATATCAATTGGATCAGGACAGTTCACAACCCTTGAACTTGACCATTTATGAAGATAGGCCGAGCTTGAGACAGGCCAGGTGTTTGCCTTGTATGACCCGCTCAGCCATCTGTAAAGATGAGCGGAGCTTATTGGAGAAGACCGGGCATTTTGTAAGCTAATCCTTCTTGGTTGGATGCTTCGTACTTTGTGCATTTGTTCTTGTATGGGTGGTCGGGCGGGCTGTGCCATGTGTAACACGTTCACTTCACCATTAATGTGCTACTGCCAGGTTGCATCTCGACCGTTGATTATTGGTCTTTAAAATCCTGCCATTAAATGCATCTGACGGCTAAAAGTGAGCCTCTTTACTTTCTCTAAACCTCAGTCATTGATCGTCAGTGATTTTTCTTATTTTAAACAACACTTTACTTCTCTTTAATTCATCTCAACTTTTCTGCTCCTTTATGTTTCTCCCTCTCGAGTTAGTTCTTCTTCTTTCGGTATGGGTGCTGCCTTTCATCCTTCGTTCGTGCTTTGCTTTCGGAGCTTGGTGAAAGTAATTGCTTTGTACTTGAACTTGTATTTAACAAGTAGATTATTTTGGAATGACTAAAGTGTATTTTGATCTTTGAACTTTGCATTCTGTTTTGTTATTCAGCTTGGACTAATTTTCTTTTGTATATGTACTTTAGATTTTTTGTACTTCAGATTTGATTCTTAGAACAAATATTTTGTAATGACCGAGTTTCAGTCTTTCTACTTGTGGTATATACTCGTGTATTTGGAATGAGAAAGTTCTTTGAATTTCAGCATGTGTGTTTGCTTTTGTTCTTCGGTCAAATTAACCTTTATACTTCGAATTCTTAGCCTTTTTTGTTTTTTGCCAATCATGGTATATAATGTGGTTTTGGATTTTTCAAGATGATCTAATCTTGGCTGTAAATTTTTTCGATCTTAACTGATCTTGGCCATGAATTTTCTGAACTGATCTTGATTTTATGGATGAACCATCAATTTGTCCTATGAGAAACGATCTTGGGTTGTGCCATGAATTTTTTTGAACTTCGATTTGGTCCGATCTTGAGTTTGTCTATGAATCTCTTTGATCTAGTTCGAGCTTAAAAGAGCGTCATGGATTGACCATGACTTCGGACTTTTCTCGAGCTGAGATGTCTTCAAAGGACATCATAGATTGACCATGATCTCAGACTTTTCCAAGTTGGGTCGGTCTTTAAAAGGCATTCTGGATTGACCATGACCTCAGACTTTCCTGAGCTGGGTCTTTTATCATCCCGGGTTTTCAAGGCCTTCTCCTGGACTTTCCCAGGATTTTTATCATCTCGATTTTTCAGGATCTTCTCCTGGACTTTCCTAGGGTTTTTATTATCTTGAGTTTTTGGAGCCTTCACCTGGACTTTTCCAAGGTTTTTATCATCCCGATTTTTCAGAGCCTTCACCTTGAATTTCCCAGGGTTTTTATCATCCCGATTTTTTAGGGCTTTCGCTTAGATTTTCGTAAGGTTTTTATCATCCCAAGTTTTCTAGGCTTTCGCCTGGAATTTCCCAAGAATTTATTTGGGGTTTAATCTAGCTTGTCTTAATCCTGCCATATGTGTAATTCTGATAATAATATGAAATTCAAATAAACATAACTAAATTTTCAAGCAATTGAAATATACATAACTAAATTTTCAAGTAATTGAAATAATCATAATTAGATTTGCATACCTCGGTAAGGTTGATTGTATTAAGGTGTGATGAGATTATCCTAAACTTATGTTTGATGCTATTTAACATTATTTAATGAACGAATATCCCTTTTATGGCTAGTAAATGTAAATTAGATAGATTATGGTAAAAGAAAATAATGGTAACTGAACACAATTAGGAATGTCAAGTAAATGGTAGACACAATTTGTAATTAATATAGTGAAATATAATTAAATTAAGGTAGTTGTGGTGTGTTTGAAGTAATCCATTACATCTGTAATAATATTTGTAGCCATCTCTCCAAGTTGAGTGAACGGGATAAGTTTTAACTAATTTAGTACTATGCTAATCAACATATAAACACAATTAAATTAAACCCATGTAAATAAAAGCCATACACTTATAGCTTAAAAAGTTCAAATTAAAATAATGAATATATAACACTATAGAATTCAATGCTATGCAAATAAACAACAATAAGTTAAGATGAATATAAATTAAAGACAATAAATATAGATTAAAGCAATGAGAAATGAAAATTAAAGCAATATGATATTATAATCAATTTTTAATGTTATGTAATTATTAATTAATAAATTAATGTCAATAAATAAAATTAAAGCAATGAGAAATGACAATCAAATTAATCAAATCAAATCTCTCAATTAAAGGAAGTAAATACCTATAAATGTATTGTCATATAATGACTATTATTGATGTCATAAAGGAGGAAACTCAATATAAATCCTAATTAATCCCTAGTTCATCAAATGGTGGCTTGTTTGACACCACATCACTAGGTTCCTTCCCAAAAGGTATATGCAAATTTAGTCCAGACTCCAAATTCCATTGGTTTGTACATTGCCTCTCCAAAACCCGATGAAGGTGGTTATAAGCGAGAAATAAGCAATAAGAGATTTGATACTGTAACGTTCTAATACTATTACCCTAATATGTATAATATAAAAAGAGATATTTAGCATAACATCACTACATACGTATTAATCTGATACATATATTCATAATGTTCATTGGAAACATTATAGAGAGTCATATGAAATGCGAAAAACATAGATCTCATAACATAAACATCATAGCAAAATGTATATACATATACAACATTAGCCTTAACAAAGGCTTGAAGTATTAAATTATTCTTTACATTGCAAAAAAAGTACTAATAAATACAATTATTGTAATATAAACTATAAAGCTAATATAGTCTTTGGCTTTCTTTTTCTTCTTGTTCTTAGAAGAACTTTCACCTGAAATTACATGATAATATAGCGGCGTGATAAACAACATTTCTCAATATGAGTAATCAAAATCAGTCATATATAACATAATATCGTAGTCATAACAATTAAGAATTAATAAAACAAGTTACATTCTTTTCAAGGTTTAACTTTAATAACTAAATAAACCAAGTTAAACATACATACATTCATTCTTACATACTTAGCTCATCTAAGATCTAGGCATGTTTTACTAGGAATTCTGACTTCTCATGTTTACTTCTTGTAGATAGAAAAATTGAAATTTTCACACTACATACAACTCTAGCACTTGGTTAGAAATACTTGTCTGCTGAAGAACTTCTGACTCCCTTCTTTTTGGCCAAATAGTATCAACGGCCATAAAAGGTCACATTCACAGGTAGACAATGTCAGTTTATCCTAGTTTACATGTATCTAACACCACTCATCATCACATCTTTAGTGAAACTAAGTAACAATAAATTACCATAGGTGCTAGACACTTATGTATAACAAACCTTTACTCTTAGTTATTTTAAAGATCATACATAACTTATACATACCAAAGGATCATCTTCTCATTGATTTACCTCTAGTAGTATATTAGACATACCCTAAGACCATCCATTGTTCTTAGATGACCAAAGGCTTAGACTTTCTCATCTATACTAAGTGATAATTTTCCTATTGAAAATATCTTTATTCGTGCCTTAACACACTTTAGGAAACATATATATATATATATATATATATATATATATATATATATATATATATATATATACTAACTAACCAAGAATTTCAAAACATAAAAAATGACATTTTTAGCGATTCTGGGCCTCACGCTGCGGCACAAGATTGGGTACGCCGCGATGCCCTACTCTCGGTTTCAAAACTAGATGAAGCATCACCCTCATGCCGCGGCATGACGTCTTCATGCCGTAGCGCACGTTGCAAAAACACCCTCACGCTGCGGCGCAACTCCCTCATGCTGTGGCACAACTCCCTCATGTTGTGGCGCGCCTAGCAGAAACCAGATTCTGCAGAATTCTACAGAACCGTAGTACTATTTTATTGGTTCTTTTCATGAATTTTGGCCATTCCAATTCAGTTTCTAGGTGATACTAAGTTCCCAATCAGTTCTTAAATATATAAGAATCATCAATCACCAACTTAAACTTCTTAATTTGGATTATGAATCAAAACCCCCATGCTTGACCTAAAACTCATCTCTTGGTGGGTCTATGGTCTAAATGATTGTTCTAAGTTTCTAACTTCAACTTATACTATGAACAAGTCATAAATGACAAAAGAAACACAATCATGCAAGCAAAATACTTTAAACACCTCTAGAACTCATTTTGACCCCTTAAGCACCAAAGGTGCATATATGGTGAAAAATGTGAAAAGAAATGAAAATGAGCATAAAACCCCTACCTTGGCAGTTGGATGAAGCTTTAAGCTTGGTTGATTCCTCAATCCTTGGCTTTGCCCTTAGCTTTCCTTTTTTTCTCCTCCTCTTCCTTGGTCTTTGCTTCCTCTTCCTTTCTTTCTTCTCTCATGGTTCATGCCTTTGTTTTTAGCAACAAAGAGCCATGAATAAGGCTTATAAAGAGAAGGCAAAATACTCTTAAGGCCTTAGGTCATACCTGATAAATCCTAATCTTCAAAAAATACTCAGATTTACCTAAATCAATATTTTTAACTTCCAACAACTTAAAAATAAATACTATGATTCATATAAAAAGTTGTTTTACCATTATCTGATATTTTGATATCTTCTGCTAGTCAATTTGGCTTTAAATGTATAACCAGTATGCTTAAAAATGTCAAATTAACTCAGTTTACCTTGAAACTTTAACTGTATCTTGTTTCATACATTTGTGACCTAGAAATAAATTGTCCATATTTATTTTTCTCATCTAAGCAATTTATGCAACTATCTGAGTCATTTTAAGCTACTTTTCATACTCTAAGTTGCAACGAAATATCTAAATTAACTCAATTTGTCACAAAATTAAACATGTATGTTAAACAAGTCATATGCTACCTTTTGAACACATACACAAGTCTAATATGTCATTAAAAGTATTACAGATACCAATAGAGAGATAGTATAGGAAAAGGAAAAGCAACAAAATAGATAAAATAGCAACAAAATAAAATAAGAGATTATTTAGTTCCAAACGAAAGAGTAACTTTCAAAATTTCAAATGGTATATGAATATATCCACCTAAACAAAGATTATCAGATATTCACTGCATAGTTTTTCAATCAATTTCCCTAATCAATAACATGATCCAACTTAGTTACATGTTAATATGCTTCATTTCATAACTTTGTATAACAAAAACTTGTTTAATTTAAAGTAAGTATTATCTATATATACTCCTCTATTTTGTAGAATCGGATGTTGAGGTTTTGAGAAACCGAGTAGTCATAAAATCATTATACCAAGCTAGGGAAAGTCATAAAATTGAAAATAAAAGACAAATTAAGCATTAATGAAAGGAGATAAAGCAACAAGGGGAAATGATTAAAGGAATTAGAAAAAGGAGTAGTTTGCATAAGTCTAGCTTTGTTTCTATCACCAGAATCAATTGTTTTTGGTCGACGATGTGTGCCTATGGCTGTGAGCCCGGTCAATCTAGGATATCGACGTAGATCAATCAAGATTTCTTAAGAGGGGCGAGCCTATCTCCTTAACTCCTTCCCTCTCATATTTTGTTGGAATGAGCTGCAATTCGAGCTTGATGATACTGAGAAAAAAATAAGATTGAGGATCCGAGATAGAGGAAGTTGGAAAAAGGGAGGAAAATGGTTACCGAAATAACTGTTCATGTTCAATCCGGTAAAGTGTTTAAACTGTTTTGACCAATCGAGGTCCCTCTTCAAATTGGATGGTATAAGGTCTTGAAGGAGGCGTAAGGATCTTCAATTCGTTGAAAATATATAGAGGACCTTCAATCTGTTGATCCGTGCTCGAGGACACCATATTTGAGCTAGAGGACACTGGATAAGATGGAGGATCCATAATCTGAACTTGAGAAAGTAGGGAAAGACAGGGGATCTGCGATATGAGCTTGAGGACAGCAGGAAAGGTGTGGGATCTATCGTTTAGGCTCGATTAGAGATGTGTTGAGATTTTTAGCCTTGGACAAGATGTGAATTATTTTACCAAATTCTCACATATGACGTCAGATGTTTCATTTTCTACCTGAGGGGTGGTCGCCAGAGAGCCACAGGTCAGTTGTCTAGTAGTTTGTTGGTTGGAGAAAGGGTGAAATACTCACAAAAGCACTCCAACCAATCAGTCTTGGAGTCAAGATAGTGATGGAGGTAAAAAAAAAAAATATTTCTGGCCTAAGTTGCTAGGCTAATTTATATAGAAATTTGGATGACTAACTCTTCGGATACCTTTCGTTCAGGCCATTTAGGATTCTAAACATTATGTCTGATCATTATGGTGCGAAAACGTTATGTCTAGTCATTATGACGTGAAGTTGTTAACAACCGTTGGTCATGATAATGCCAAACGGGCGATGATCGTTGGTGAGTCGTTGATCTGTTAATAATTTCAGCTCTTGAATGTTCTTTGTTTGATCTAATTGGATTCCAAATGTGTTTAATTGCTGACATTTAGTTAAGTTTCTTATTTAGAGTTGTCTTTGGATGTTTATTGTGAAACTTTGCTTAAATGAGGTTATAGACACTCATAAACGTATTGTGATTTTCAGGAGATCTATGAGTGATGGAGTCCATTGGTATTGAGCTGTTGAGAAGAGAGTTAAGAGACTTAAGGGAATCAGTATCAACCTCTAGAAGCAAAGGAAGAAGAGCATTCATGAAGAATCAAGGCTGAATTCGAAGAAAGTGACTAACACGGCCTGTGTGAAATAACACAGGGTAGGCCGTGTGACATTCTGACTTTGAAGACTGGAAAGTTTTGATCAACACGACCCGTGTCAATTGACACGGGGTAGGCCGTGTACGCCTCTGACTTCACGAGGAAGGATGATTTGAAGCCTTGACCGAGAACACGGCCCGTGTCAATTGACACGAGGTAGGCCGTGTTCCTTTCTGACCTTGGAATAGCTGAAATTTTGTCTCCAGAATCTGACACGGCCCGTGTCGTCGCACCAGGAAGTTAATTTCGTGCTTTAATGTTAAATTAGGTTCCCAAACCTATAAATAGGGTGGCTTAGAGCCCTTTAAGGTATTTTGAACGTAGAGAGACGTGAAGGAAACTGAGAGTAACACAAAGACCAAGAAGGGGAAGGATTCGATCGAGGATTGGAGACTCGGATTCGAGCGATCAAAGATCAATCACTCTCAAGCCTTGGAAACTAGTTTGATCTTTAGTTTTTCTTTTCTTCTTTTGTTTTGAACAATGTTTTCTTCTAATTCTTCTTCTGTTTTTGAATTTGCCATGTGTGGCTAAACTTCTTGATTGGTTAAGGGAGGATGAAACTCTAGTTTTGATTATGTGAATCTTGCATACCTCTTTATATCAATACAATTATGTTTTTATTCATATGTTTCTGTTCATAAATCAATATAAAGGTTTTTATATTCTTGCCAAACTTCGAATGTGGTAAAACTAGGATTGCTATGCTTGCTGTTGTGCGGGTGGTATGACTAGTGAGACATATGATCTAAGTAATTTAATCCCGGTGTGTGATTAGATCTTAGTGTGATTGGTTTTCTAATTCTTAATGCAATCATTAGGTAAGTGTAAGAGCGGTTGCTTTACAAATAACTAATGGTTAGGGTTTGATTTGAGCGGTTGCTGAATTAAGCGAAACTTAAGGAAGACATGAGATTTATCTCACAATTACATAAGAACATAATTGATCATGTTGGTATAAAGGATATGTAAGTTAGCATAATCATATAAATCTAGTGGTGGATTCCATCTCTTAACCAATATCTTTAACTTGATAATTCAATTTGTGTTTACTGTTTTGATTTAAGTTTAATTTCTCTTTTTAGTTTTAATCAACAAAATCCCCTTTTACTTTTACTATTTATTTTTCATCAGAATTTAATTTAGGAATTGGATTGATAGTGTTAATTGAATTGGTTCTCTGTGGATCGACCCTTGCTTACTACAACTGGTTGCAAGGTTTTTATATTTTTGGTGGAACTTGGCAACTGTTTTTAATATTAATTTTTAATCGCATTCCACACCACACCAAATTTTGGCGCCGTTGCCGGGGAACTAATTTTCTAATTGCGCTATTAATTTGTTTCCTATTTTTCTCTCTATTTTTGTTTTAATTTTAATAGTTTATTTGTTCTCTTCAACTATCTTGCAGGCGTTCATGTCCGGTGAAGAGGTGAACGAGCAATTGAGAAATCTGAGGCATTACTTTGAACAAATCAGCTCGCAATTCACACCTGTGACGACGTTGAAGTCAGCCGTCACATAGATCTTTCCGGTTCTGCAAAGATCGAGAGATATCTGAACCACCTAGGAAGAAGAAGTGATGGCGAGAAAATACACTAAGGATGTTGGGTGCTCCGGACTTAGACCAACAACCTCTGTGCATAGAAATTCCTGAGAATGAGGAGGCATTTGAGCTGAAATCTGGTCTAATTCATCTTTTGCCATCTTTCAATGGGCTAGCCGGAGAAGATCCGAACAAACATTTGAAGGAAATCTATGTTGTGTGTTTTAGCATGAAGCCTGCAGGAATTTCAGTGGAGCAAGTCAAGCTGAGAGCTTTTCTGTTTTCCCTAAAGGATTCTGCAAAGGAATGGTTGTACTACTTGCCACCCGGATCCATTCAGACATGGCAGGACATGGCTTGGGCTTTCCTAGACAGATATTTCCCTGCATCAAAGGCCGCAACCATCAGAAAAGAAATTTGCGGCATCCAACAAAGACATGGGGAATCACTTCATGAGTACTGGGAGAGATTCAAGAGATTGTGTGCTAGCTGCCCTCAGCATCAAATTAGTGAACAACTTCTGATACAGTACTTCTATGAAAGTTTACTAGTGATGGATCGCAATATGATTGACGCTGCCAGTGGAGGCGCCTTAGTTGATAAGACTCCTCGAGAAGCCAGGAACTTGATATCTAGAATGACTGCGAACACTCAACAATTCTTCACTCGGAATGATACAAGGGTGAGAGCAGTTAAAGAAGCTGACACTACTAGTTTGCAGCATCAAATAACTCAATTGACTGCCATGGTCCAGAAACTGATGGACAATGGGAAAGCACCAGTACAGGCATGTGGGATATGTTACTCTTCAGGACATCCCACAGATATGTGTCCCACTTTGCAAGAGGACACGAATGAAGAGGCCAAGGCAGTGGGGGGATTTTCTGCTCCATCTAAGAATTACAACCCCTACTCCAACACATATAATCCGGGGTGGAGAGATCATCCTAACTTTAGCTATGCGAAGCAGCCCCAAGCTCCAGCGCAACCTCAAACTTATGGGCCTCCGGGTTTCAAAGAAAGGCAAGCACCCTTTCCTCCGAGGCAACCACAAGTTCGGCCCCTAGGCAACCTGAGCCTTCGTTGGAAGATCTAGTGAGGCAAATGGCCACTAGCAATATTCAGTTTCAGCAAGAAACAAGGGCCACTATCAGTACTTTGCAGAACCAAGTGGGACAGTTGGCTACGAGATCAACAAGGTGCAGAGTCAGATTTCGGGAAACTTCCTCGCGACGGAGGTGAACCCAAGAGAAAATGCTAGTGCTGTCACCTTGCGAAGTGGGAAGACACTTGAAGGACGCGCATCTTCCCAAGTCACTGAAGACAAAGCTCCAAATCCTAAGGAAGTAGATGAGGAGGGGATCAATTCTAAGACCCCTAAGGTAAGTGTTTCTGACCCACTTTCTAAATATGTCACTAAGGCTCCTTTTCCGAAGCGGTTGGTTCGAAATAAGAAAGAAGAAGCGGATAAAGAGATCTTAGAGACTTTCAGGAAAGTTGAAGTTAACATTCCTCTGTTAGATGCAATAAAGCAAGTGCCTAGATATGCTAAATTCCTAAAAGAGTTATGCACTAACAAAAGGAAGTTGAAAGGTAATGAACGGGTCCAAGTGGGAGCAAACGTTTCAGCTGTTTTTAATAAGAAGCTCCCAACTAAATGTAAAGATCCTGGCACATTCACTATACCATGCACTATCGGTAATGCCAGGTTTGAGAGAGCTATGCTAGATTTAGGTGCATCCATTAATGTCATGCCCTTTTCTATTTATGCATCTTTACATCTAGGACCTTTGGAACCTACTGGAGTTATCATTCAACTGGCAGATAGGTTTAATGCATACCCTAAGGGGGTTGTTGAAGATGTTTTGGTGCAGGCCAACGAACTGGTGTTTTCGGCCGATTTCTATGTGCTGGACATGGAGGAGGACAAATCTCCTAACTCTGTCCCCATTCTGTTGAGGAGGCCTTTCCTCAAGACTGCCCGAACTAAAATTGATGTGCATTCGGGAACATTGACTATGGAATTTGATGGAGAGTTAATTAGATTCAACATCTTCGAGGCTATGAGATACCCGAGTGATGTGCACTCTGCCTATGTTGTTGATTCTTTTGATGTTGTTGAATCTTTAATTTCTACTGTTTTCGAGTCTGATCAATTTGATGTTCTTGATACAATTATGACTCGCAGTTTAGATTTTCAGGATCCAAAGAAGGATGACCAAGGGGAGCCATGGAGTGAGGAGATTAATGAAGTGGTGGCAGCCTTGCATACACTTTCTTCCACCTCAGAAGGACATGAGGTATCGTATGTTGAATTACCTTTTACCACTGATGTCCCTAAACCTTCTGTTGTGCGGGCACCAGAGTTGGAATTGAAGGAATTGCCCTCCCATTTGAAATATGTTTTTCTGGGTGAGAAGGAGACACTTTCGGTAATAATTGCTAAATCTCCCACCAAAGAGCAAGAGGAGAGCTTGATTTCTGTGTTGAAAGAACACAAAACAGCCATCGGGTGAACTATTGCAGATATCAAAGGTATTAGCCCCTCCATTTGCATGCATCGAATCTTAATGGAGGAAGGGGCTAAGCCAGTACGAGAACCACAGAGGAAGTTGAATCCCCCGATGATGGATGTTGTGAAGAAGGAGATACTGAAGCTCCTAAGTGTGGGGGTCATCTACCCCATTTTTGACAGTAAGTGGGTAAGCCCGGTCCAGGTAGTACCAAAGAAATCTGGCATTACTGTGGTAAGAAATGCTGAGAATGAGCTTCCCACTAGATTACAAACAGGGTGGCGTGTTTGTATAGATTATAGGAAATTGAATGCTGCCACCAGAAAAGACCACTTCCCTTTACCCTTTATTGATCAAATGTTAGAGAGGTTAGCTGGTCATTCTCATTATTGTTTTTTAGATGGATTTTCAGGATATAACCAGATTGCAATTGCTCCAGAAGATCAGGACAAAACCACTTTCACTTGTCCTTTTGGCACCTTTGCTTATAGGCGAATGCCTTTCGGACTTTGCAATGCGCCAGGGACCTTTCAGAGATGTATGGTGAGTCTTTTTTCTGATTACATAGAAAACATCATTGAGGTCTTCATGGATGATTTTAGTGTATTTGGAAATGGTTTTGAGAAATGCTTGAAACATTTGACTTTGGTTTTAAAGAGATGCATTGACACTAACCTTGTTTTAAATTGGGAAAAGTGCCATTTCATGGTAGAAGAAGGTATTGTGTTAGGTCATGTAATCTCTTCTAGGGGCATTGAAGTTGATAAAACTAAGGTAGAACTTGTGCGTTCATTACCCCCGCCCACTAGTGTGCGGGATATTCGCTCTTTTCTTGGTCATGCAGGTTTCTATCGATGCTTCATCAAAGATTTCTCCAAGATATCAGCCCCCCTCTGCACACTTCTCCAAAAAGATGTGCCGTTTCAATTCAATGAGAAGTGTATGAAGGCTTTCCTCACACTTAAGGAGTTGATGACTGAGGCACCTATCATTAGGCCGCCAAATTGGGAGCTTCCATTCGAACTAATGTGTGATGCGAGTGACTTTGCGGTAGGGGCTGTCCTAGGACAGCGAGTTGATAGGGTTCCTTATGCTATTTACTATGCATCAAGGACCCTAAATGATGCTCAACTGAATTATTCCACAACTGAGAAAGAACTTCTTGCTGTTGTTTTTGCTTTAGAGAAATTTAGATCATATTTAATTGGTTCTAAAGTAATTATTTTTTCTGATCATGCAGCATTAAAGTACCTACTGGCAAAGAAGGAGGCGAAGCCAAGATTGCTCCGATGGATTCTATTGCTCCAAGAGTTTGACTTGGAGATTAAAGATAAAAAAGGGAGCGAAAACTTGGTGGCTGACCATTTGAGCAGATTGGTGACTGAAGAGGAGGATATACCTATTCAAGAGAGCTTTCCGGATGAGCAGTTAATGACTCTCGCAACCACTATTCTGTGGTATGCTGATATTGCCAATTATTTGGCCACCAAGGATCTTCCGGTAGGCCTAAACAAGGCACATCGAGATAAGCTGAGGAGTGATTGCAAGTACTATATTTGGGATGATCCTTACCTTTGGAAGCATTGCGCAGATCAAGTGATTCGGAGATGTATCCCGGATTCAGAGACTCACTCCGTTCTCTCTTTCTGCCATACCTATGCCTGTGGAGGACATTTCGGCATGAAGAGGACAGCCACCAAAGTGCTTGACAGTGGATTTTACTGGCCTACCATCTTTAAGGATGCTTATAATTTCTGTAAGTTATGTGACCGTTGTCAAAGAACAGGTAATATTGGCCCACGACATCAAATGCCTCAAACTCCAATAATCTTTGTGGAAATCTTTGATGTTTGGGGCATTGACTTCATGGGACCATTTCCTCCTTCTTTTGGTTTCTCCTATATTCTTTTAGCTGTGGATTATGTTTCAAAGTGGGTGGAAGTTAAAGCCACTAAATCTGATGATTCTAAGACTGTTGTGGATTTTGTGAAGTCCTTTATCTTTTCCAGGTTTGGCACTCCCAGAGCCATCATTAGTGATCAAGGGACACATTTTTTGCAACAGAATCTTTGAATCCCTATTGAAGAAATATGGTGTGGTGCACCGGACCTCTACCCCTTACCATCCGCAGACGAATGGCCGACCGGTATCCAATCGGGAGATCAAGTCTATCCTTGAAAAAACTGTGAATCCCACGCGCAAGGATTGGAGTACTAGACTTGCTGATGCCTTGTGGGCTTATCGGACAGCATACAAGACTCTTATTGGCATGTCCCCTTTCCGATTGGTTTATGGGAAGCCCTGTCACTTGCCGTGGAGCTGGAGCATCGTTCCTACCGGGTCATCAAACAAGTTAACTTGAACTTGGAAGGTCTTGGCAAGCGAGAAAACTCCAAATTCAGGAGTTGGAAGAATTGAGGAATGAGGCCTTTGAGAGTGCCCTCATTTACAAGGAAAAAACCAAAGCATTTCATGATCACATGATCTCTAGGAAAAGTTTCCACCAAAGCCAAAAAGTGTTACTGTACCAATCCAGACTCAAATTATTTTCAGGTAAGTTGCGCTCTAAATGGATTGGCTCATTTGTAGTAACTACTGTTTTTTCCTTCCGGTGCAGTGGAAATCATGAACGAGGCTTCTGGAAAGGCGTTTAAGGTTAATGGGCACCGTCTCAAGCCTTACCATGAACTTCCGGAGAATGTCGAAGTTGAAAACATGCCTCTTCTCCATCCATCTTATGAAGAATCCTGAGGAGCATCACAATGTCTGGCTGAGGACAATAAACCAGGCGCTTATTGGGAGGCAACCCAATCAGATTTGCTTTCTTTTTCCTTTCTCTTTTACGTTGTTTAGTTTCTTAGTTTAGCCTATTTTTAAATGTTTCTTGCTTGATCTCTCGTTTCCTTGTTGATATTTGTGTTTGGACTTGCTCAGTTTTTAGCTTGATTACTTGTGTTCATGGTTTGTTGAGTGTATGTAGTCCTTAGGAAACGTTTAGAGTGATTCTTGTGAGTCAGCAAAGTACACGGGGTGGGCCGTGTCCACTCACACGGCCCGTGTCCTCATGACAGCAACCCCATTTCTGCAGCAAACTACACGGGGTGGGCCGTGTCATGTGACACGGCCTGTGTTTTCGAGGATAGGACGTCTATGATGCTTCCAGAGAAGTACACGGGTCTGGCCGTGTCAAATGACACGGCCCGTGTTGTCTTGATCCTCAGGAACCCTGTTTTCCAGAGATGTACACGGGGTGGGCCGTGTCACATGACACGGCCCGTGTTATCATGCGCACCTACTCCCTAAGTCAGCAGAGTACACGGGTTGGGCCGTGTCACATGACACGGCCCGTGTCATCGTGGCAGCGCCCAATTAAAATCCCCATTTTGGGCTTTCTGCCCTAATTTTCTGCCCCAATTCCCCTTTCCCTCTTCTTCTTCTCTGCGCATCCATCACACTTCACCCTCTCACCCTCTTTTCATCACCATTCTCCACCGTTCTTCACTGTTACCCAACCCCCATTCCCCTCCAATATTCATCATTTTTCACCGTATTTCACCATCACCATTCTCCACTTTCCCCCACGCGCAGCTCCTCTCCATCCTCTCCATCAATTTTCTCTCTTTATTCTTCATTTCTTTTGTTTCCTCCATTGATGGGTCCTAAAAAGCGTGTTAAGACAACTGCTGCGTCCTGCTCCCTCCATCCCCATCGTTCTGGTTCTAGGCGTGCTCGGTCTCCATCACCCCCGCGTGAGCCCTCACCCCCTCAGGTGCCAGTCAATCCTATTGACAGAAAGGTAGTGGTTCCTACTCGTTTTTTAGATGTTGATACCCTTAGGGCTATAGGGTTATATGATGAGGTGTTTGCTCTGTTGGGTAGAATTAGTTGGGTTGATTTTGCATTGTTACAAAAGCCTACTTTTGCTGCATTGATTAGGGAGTTTGTTTCTAGTTTTAATCGTAAGCTTTAACCTCTGTCTAATCAAACTAGATGGCCTGGTGAAATCACCTTTAGGTTGCTCGGTAATTCTCATTCTGTTAATATTCATATGTTTAGAGCTATTTTTGGTTTTCCTAAGGGGGAAAATATGTTGCCCCGTGATTTTAATGCTGATCATGTGTGGTCTGCTCTCACTGTGCCTGAGTCTGATAACTATGATCCTAAGATGTCTAAAGCTTCTCAGCTTAGGTCTCCTGCCCATCGCTATATTCAGAAATGGTTAGCTAATACTCTGTGTGGTCGGGGGGAAAGTCAAGGGACAATTAGCCGTTCTGAGTTATTTTTCTTGCACTGCATGATTGAGGGAGTGCCTGTTAATGGGGGGTATTGGCTCTGTAATCAGTTTCATCATATCGGAACAACTTTAGCTGGCCGTATTGTGCTAGGAGGGTATGTGACTGCCATTGCTGATCACTTTGAGTATTTGGATTTGGTGGAGGAGGCACCAGTTCAGGGTCCCAATGCTATTGATGGGGCCATTCTGGTGTCTATGAAGCTCTGCACTCGTCTCAATGGTGCTCTCGTCTTGCTTGGCACTGATGGAGCTGCCTTGCCTAGGGCTGATCCGGCCCCTGAGCCACATGAGGATATCGCTGTCTCCCCTCCCCCCGAGTTTGCTAATGATGCGGGCCCTTCCACTCAGCCAGGCGCTGCTTCTTATGATGCTATCTTGGCCCGTATTGATTGCCTGGAGCTGGACCATGCTGCTCGCTTCCAGCGGTTAGAGGATCGCTTTCAGGCTCTGGAGGAGGCACGCGATCAGAGAATGGATGTCATTGATGGCAAGCTTGACCTTCTGCTTCAGCGTTTTTCATATCCCCCTCCCCCATCTTGATGTATTTTCATTTTAAGGCTGTGTCCTTCATTTTGCTGGCTTAATGAACATTGTTTTGGTTACTAGTGATTTTTCTTTTGTATTTGCTTGGATTTCCTATTGCCAGACTCATTTGGTTGCATATACTTTGCTTTTACTGTGGAATTCTTTTATCTATTGTGTATGCTTTGACATTGAGGACACTGTCTGTTTTAAGTGTGGGGGGAAGTTTGAAGTTTGATTGCACATTCTGGTCTTAATGGTATATCTGGTGCGTATCTTTCTAATTGGTTTTGCGAATATATTGAGCAATGAGCAAGCGATTGATTTTTATTGACAGGTTTTTAAGCCTTAAGGAATTAACTTTCTTGATTCTAAACTTGCACTGAGAGGTTTTGAAAATTGAAAGGGTTTTGAGAATATGATAAAATTTGGACCTAGTGAGTTTTTGGGCCTTGATGTGAATGACTAATCTTAAGTTATTTCTGTTCTTTGTTGTGTGATTCCACTTGTGATTATATGCTTTTCAGAATTTGATTTGACTCTCTTTTAAATTGCAAATGATCACTGCACATTTTTGAGATGATAAAGACAGTTCTTTCTTTCAGCCACTGGCCAAATAGCTAGCCTTGTACTTTGATCCATTGTTTCACCCCTTTGAGCCTGAATTATATCCTTTCTTTTTATTATAGCTCAATACAAGCCTAATAGTGAAAAACCATTGCTACCCTACCTTAGGGAGTAGAAGAGCTTAATAATTATGTTGAGAATAGTGTTTGAATAAGTGTGGGGGTGATTACACTGTTTTGCTATGTTTTTGATTAAAAAAAAAAGAAAAAAAAAGAAAAAAAGGAGTGAAAAAAAAAGAAAAAGAAAAAGAGATTGATAAGTTGGTTGATAAATGGAGAAAGTCAAGTAAAAGATGAAGATGGATTGAAAAGTGTTGGGGTAATTATGCAAAAGTGTTTGGTTTTTATTCCCCTTAGCTCTTCTATTTCCGATTGTCTAACTTTGTTTATCTTTGATATATCTTACCTTGACCTTGACCCTATTACAACCTGATTAAAGACCTTTTGATCTTTGTGTGCATGTGATTTAGGTGGTGGAGAAGTAGAGGCTTGCCAAGCCTATGGTAAGGCATGTTTTCATGAGTTGGTTGAGAGTAAATACAAGCCAAAATACTTGAGTGAAAGGGAGTATATCTGTGAGGATTTATCATGTTGGCTTAACCCTGATTTTGGATAGACCTGGCTTGCTGATTTGGATTGTTGAGAGAGGGAATTCCTGAATGCTTAGATTCCTTGAAAGAACTGATGTGTATAGATTTTTGCTCATTGTTCAATACTTTTGTTACTTTTTGGGAAGCATGTGCTTGGTTTTATGTTTTTGCCCAGGAGTGCAAAAAGGTTAAGTGTGGGGGTATCTGATCTGTTAATAATTTCAGCTCTTGAATGTTCTTTGTTTGATCTAATTGGATTCCAAATGTGTTTAATTACTGACATTTAGTTAAGTTTCTGATTTAGAGTTGTCTTTGGATGTTTATTGTGAAACTTTGCTTAAATGAGGTTATAGACACTCATAAACGTATTGTGATTTTCAGGAGATCTATGAGTGATGAAGTCCATTGGTATTGAGCTGTTGAGAAGAGAGTTAAGAGACTTAAGGGAATCAGTATCAACCTCTAGAAGCAAAGGAAGAAGAGCATTCATGAAGAATCAAGGCTGAATTCGAAGAAAGTGACTAACACGGCCCGTGTGAAATAACACAGGGTAGGCCGTGTGACATTCTGACTTTGAAGACTGGAAAGTTTTGATCAACACGGCCCGTGTCAATTGACACGGGGTAAATTGACACGGGGTAGGCCGTGTACGCCTCTTACTTCACGAGGAAGGATGATTTGAAGCCTTGACCGAGAACACGGCCCGTGTCAATTGACACGGGGTAGGCCGTGTTCCTTTCTGACCTTGGAATAGCTGAAAAATTTGTCTCCAGAATCGAGACACGGGTTGGGCCGTGTAGAATGACACGGCCCGTGTCGTCGCACCAGGAAGTTAATTTCGTGCTTTAATGTTAAATTAGGTTCCCAAACCTATAAATAGGGTGGCTTAGAGCCCTTTAAGGTATTCTGAACGTAGAGAGACGTGAAGGAAACTGAGAGTAACACAAAGACCAAGAAGGGGAAGGATTCGATCGAGGATTGGAGACTCGGATTCGAGCGATCAAAGATCAATCACTCTCAAGCCTTGGAAACTAGTTTGATCTTTAGTTTTTCTTTTCTTCTTTTGTTCTGAACAATGTTTTCTTCTAATTCTTCTTCTGTTTTTGAATTTGCCATGTGTGGCTAAACTTCTTGATTGGTTAAGGGAGGATGAAACTCTAGTTTTGATTATGTGAATCTTGCATACCTCTTTATATCAATACAATTATGTTTTTATTCATATGTTTCTGTTCATAAATCAATATAAAGATTTTTATATTCTTGCCAAACTTCGAAAGTGGTAAAACTAGGATTGCTATGCGCGGTTGCGGTGGTATGACTAGTGAGACATATGATCTAAGTAATTTAATCCTGGTGTGTGATTAGATCTTAGTGTGATTGATTTTCTAATTCTTAATGCAATCATTAGGTAAGTGTAAGAGCGGTTGCTTTACAAATAACTAATGGTTAGGGTTTGATTTGAGCGGTTGCTGAATTAAGCGAAACTTAAGGAAGACATGGGATTTATCTCACAATTACATAAGAACATAATTGATCATGTTGGTATAAAGGATATGTAAATTAGCATAATCATATAAATCTAGTGGTGGATTCCATCTCTTAACCAATATCTTTAACTTGATAATTCAATTTGTGTTTACTGTTTTGATTTAAGTTTAATTTCTCTTTTTAGTTTTAATCAACAAAACCCCCTTTTACTTTTACTATTTATTTTTCATCAGAATTTAATTTAGGAATTGAATTGATAGTGTTAATTGAATTGGTTCTCTGTGGATCGACCCTTACTTACTACAACTGGTTGCAATGTTTTTATATTTTTGGTGGAACTTGGCAACTGTTTTTAATATTAATTTTTAATCGCATTCCACACCACACCAGTCGTATTAAAAACATATTTGTAGAGCCATTACCCATTCAAGTATAGGCCAATTGGATCTTGCAGACATGACATTAGTCTGAACTTTCATGGGTTTGGACCCAAGACGGTCCATTTTGTGATGTGTGCTGTGTTCTTATTTTGTATCTCGTGTGATGTGTGAAGAACAAGAAAAATTGTATGATTGAATGAATCATTTGAACAATAAAATCTATATTAACAAGTTTTTTTTTAAAGAAAAAAGATAAAGGCCCGATCACCTCAACTAGTAGTTTGTTTCGTATTTGCTATAATTTTTTTAAAACTAATCTAAATCAAATTAAAATGATTTGATCAATTTAATTTTTTTTAAACCAAAATTAAATCAAACTGACGCTTGTACACAATGACAGATCTACTTGTTGAGGAATAGGGACACATGTCCTCACTCCATTTTAGAACTTTTCTTTAACCTTATGTATATATTTGTATGTCTTTTTTATTCTTTTATATGTGTAATTTTTGCTTTCATATATAGACAAATTAATAAATTCATAGTGATAAAAAATTAAACTCATAATATTATTTTTTTTATTTTTTAACAACACTTACATGGTTTAGTACCTAAGTATACTTATATAATATTATTTTTTATTTTTTAATAATACTTATGTAAATTTAATATTAATATACTTAGAATACAAAATTCTTCTTCTTTTATCGTTCTTTATCTTTATAAACTAACAGTGATAGATGATATTATTAGTTGATCATAGAGACATTTGTATCTATTGCCTTAAATTCCTGATTCCGTCTCTGCTTGTACACCTTACAGCTTTACCTTTACCTTCCCTTTAGCCTATTTTTTTCCTCTCCATATTAGATCTGAAACAGGTAGATCTCTTTTGTTTTGCTCAGCATTGTAGATCTGAAAAGGCTAGATCTCTTTTGTATTAAAAAACAATGTTTAAAAAAAATTAAGTCTTTCTATAAAGTATACACAAACGTGATTTTCTACCTGAATAATCTGATAATTTACACACGATCACCTTGAAATGAGGCCAATGTGATTATTTGCTATGGATGTCAAATACCAACACTTGACACAACTTTGAAGACTTCAAACGGACTTTTCATGATTCAAGGGCAGAATAAGATTTTTTTATTTTTATTTTTTAAGCTTAGAGCATGTGAGAAGTTCTTAAATAAACTTAGTACATCTAAATTAGATGTACTGGATCAATTAATGATTATCTAATACCATTAATTTAAATGTTAAATGTTTATGCTAAATTTTTGGATTTTAGTAAGGGTATTTATTAAGAAAGTTAAAGTAAAAAGTTTTAAATGAAAAGGTAAAATATTTTTATTTTTTAATACATTGAATGCTTTGATTTTATTAAAAATTTCTTCTTTTGGTTTCTTTAACAAATGTTCTTATGAGCAATTGTAAGCAAAATCTTAAAAAAAATTTATAAAAAAATTTAGATTTTTGAGATGAGTTTTGCTATATACTTATAAAAAATCTTCCTAATATTTAATAAAAAAATATTAAATAAAAAATAAAGGCATTCATTATCTCAAAAATATAAAAAGCATCAATTTTTTTTTTTCATTTAAATAGTTAAGATGATTAATATGAAGATTAATTAAACAAATTTAAAATTATTCTTGCGAAGTACTTTTGCTAAAAGAAAGGATTTTTTTTGTTAAAAGACTCAAAAGTAGTTGAGGAAGTCAAATTTTTCGTTTTCAATTAGAAGAATTTAAATCAAATAAGCTTTTATTCTATTATCCATATATATAGATTATTTGAACATTTCAATTATAATTTTTAGCTGATTCTATTTTTACATTGGTATATAGTACATCCATTTAATTTTGATATATGATATATCTCGACATGCACCTACACTTATAGTGATATATAATATCTATATAGAGTGTCATATAATGTGTTAAAAAAATCAAACATTTTCCATTATCTATAACATTGATAAAATCCATTAAGGATACTAGACGAGTATAATATCGATAAACAACATAAAAAAGTATTTAGAACTTATTTGACTTGTTAGATTATATATGATAGTATAAATTATTATTATATATTATAATTTTATAAGTTATTTAATACAAATACTTTATTATATAAGTTTATTTATTAAATTTCTCTTATATATTAAAATAATAAATAATTTAATCAAATCTTATCGGATGAGATTAGACTTGATTAAATTTTATTATATAAATTCTTATAAAATTTTTTTATTATAATTTTAAATATTTTTATATCTCTAATCATTACGTATTAGATCTTATATTATCAAATTTTATACTATTAAATTTAATATTATTAAATCTTATTATATTGTTTATAACAAACGAACCCTTATTCCATAGATAATTCAAACCAAATCCATATCGCAAGTTTTGAGGGCCAATTGACCCCGGTTATTCATCCACCCCCAGCCCCCAACCCAAAAAAAAAAAAAAACCCCAAAATGCACTGCTGTAAATTAATACCTATTAATTTCTAGCTATTGTTTTGAAGAAATGGATAATCCGTATATCCAACGACAGGATCATGTGTGTAAAAAGTGCTTCTGTCAGCCTTGTTCAACTCAGCATCCAGTTGGAACCTTATAGGCAGATCAGGATTTGCCAAAAACAGGCGTCCATAAGCCACCAAATCTGCACCACCGCTGGCTAAAACTTCGTTTCCTTCACTTCTGTTGTAGCCACCAGCAACAATAAAGGTTCCGTTGAAGGCCTTTCTAATGGGCGTTAGGGACACATTAGTCTCAAACGGTTCAAACATTGTGAGCATCCTAGGTTCAATGACATGGCAATAGAGAACGCCCAATTGACTCAATGCCTGAGCCATGTGAATGCCCAATGCTTGAGGGTCAGAGTCTCCACAATCACAATAATCAGCGAAAGGGGACAGCCTAACACCAACTTTGTCAGCTCCAATCTCATCAGCTACCGCTTTCACGACCTCTAGTGGGAAGCGACAACGATTTTCTAAGCTACCTCCATACTCATCATCTCTGTCGTTGACTTTGTCCTTTAGAAACTGATCAAGCAAGTAACCATTGGCTCCATGTATCTCTACTCCATCAAAACCTGTAAATTAATTAATATTATATGCTTCAATACTCACGTACGTAACAAAATAAAATGGAATTAATTATATATTCATGCGTACGTACCATTTGGGGGGGTGTCAAGTTACATTTTAAATGAAAAACCAAATAAAATTCTAACTTCTAAGCAAATTGGTTACCCGCTTCTATGGCATTTTTGGCTGTCATTCTGAAGTCATTGACAACCTTATGGATTTCATCGGTTCTGAGTCGGCGAGGAGGTGGGTATTTAGAGCTGCTACCAACCTTTTGAATTGGCTTGTCTGTGCTTGAGATTGGGGGCTGCCCATCTGGCTGGTAACCTGTTGAACATGTGGTCAGTATGATGGCGCCATCATTTTTCTCCCCATGCGTGTGCTATCTTGATAGGTAAAATGGGAATTTTTGTTTCTCATCGTTATTTTATTTTTTTAGTTTGGTTCCACAACTTCTTTTTTTAGTCAATTTGTTTTCTTATGTTTAGAATCGATAATTAATGTGGTCATTTATAATGATTTTGTCATCTCAATAATGATTATTAACTAGTAATAATCATAGCATTGTTATTTTATGTCTATATTATTTTCACGTTATAACTACATCTTTATCGTTAATAATACATTATTATTTCAGTTAATTTGAGTGATAAAATTGTTATGAAAGATCATATTAATTAAATATTCTAAACTTAAAAGATTAAATTGATTAAAAAAATAAAATTAGGGAACCAAATGAAAAAAATAAAAACCAAAACACCATTTTGCCATCTTCATATGAATGAAAATGAGGGTAATCGATACATGAAAAATCAAATTTAAAAAGTAAAACTTAGTTCATATCATATCAAGTAGTATCACTATAGTAGTGTCCTGCCCGGATTATTTTTAATGGAGGGAAAATACAAATGAAATATTATTTTATATTGCCAAGTTAAAATAGAGATACCATAGTCTGAGACTCTTCCAGCGTGCCAAAGTTGGCAAAAGAATATGCCCCCTTTCTCATGAACAGCGCTCACAATTGGTTTCCATGCTTCCACCTGTTCTCTTGTCCAAATTCCAGGTGTATTCGGGTACCTTTAATGATCAAAAGAAAAAAAGAAAAAGAAATTTAAGCTGCTAGCTAAAAAACAAATTATCTTAATCGCTTTAAACTAAAAATATTAAATAAAAAATAAAATTACTTAATATTTAAAAAATATAAACATTTAATTTTTTAAAAATAATTAAAATTTTATTAGAAGTCTTTTAATTTCAATAACAATGATATTTTTACCATACTTTAATTTTACATTACTTCTTATATCATTAATTACATCACTTTTTTATCATTTTCTCTCATTTAATCACAACTATTAAAAAAATAATAAAAAGTGGTATATTTAAAAAAATAACCTAATAGCATCATTATCCTTGGTTTCAGATTTTCTAAACTTGGTTTACATTTCTTCCTTCTTGCAAACTTGTGTTGACAAGAAGCTCAAACAAACATATCAGCGCTGATTCATATATAATTATTCAAGTAGAAAATAATGTTTGTTTTGCAAAAATTCTCTCCAAGACTTGTACCCAAAAACAAAAACAAAAAGTTTTCTCTCCAAGACTTCGGAAATTCTAAGGCCACACAGTTCTCGACAGAAAAGACGTGTGATTATTATTATTTTAAGACAATTTTATAATACTTCTTATATTAATGATATTTACAACTGAAAAAATATTATATATATTAATATTTGATACAAAAATATGTAAAAAAAAATTGAAACAAAAATATCATAAAACTTCAGTTTCCGTTTCACAAATAATGAATGTTCATCTAATAAAAATATCAATTATGAATTTATGATCATTAATATATGGTCCAACCGTCCAAGACTCCGAATTTTTCTTTCTAATAAAACTATAAAAGGAGTGGTGATATATACTGATATACGCAAACACTTTTAAAACGGAAACTTCACGTATTAATGTAAAGGAAGAAAAAGTTAATTTGTGAAACTTTTACAATTACTTTTTCTGTATGTATAGCTTCCCTTAAAAAAGTGACATAAAACGGGCGTTATGGGCCCCAATAAAGGTACATAGAAGAAATAAGAATGGAAAATTACCCTTGTGCAGTGTCTGACACCCCTGAGGCTTCACCAATGAGGAAACCACCCTTTGTTGTTCTTTGAGAATAATAGAGAGCAGCATGGGGCTGAGCCACGAAATTGTAAGACCTCGTTCTTGTTAACGGTGCCATAACAATCCTACCGTATGAAACATAAAAAAAAAAAAAACCAAAGTCACAAATATATATAAATCAAAAGTGAAGAACTGTGGGGAAAACAAGCAAGCTACGTTAACCAGCAACGACAGCTTTTCCATCAATATAATATGACTAATCAGATGGTAAATGCCTCTTAACGTGCTTTACCATTCTTCTCCATTGAATTAAAAAATGGTTTGCAAAAGCAGGAGCTGAACATGTTCAATATGCGGCCCGTAATTAAGGGTATCACACTTACCTGTGGGATAGATTAAAATTTCCCATCTTGTATGGGGTGAGGAGGGGTATCACTTCCTTGTTCTCTTGTTCTATCATTGGTCTGTTCATCATCCTTCTCCTTCTCTTCCCCACTTACACTTAGTTCACAACCCTCGATAGATATGAAACTCAGTTGGAGTCTTGGTTCTTAAAGTAACTCCTCATAAGAAACTGATGTCGTTTTTTGGTACATAAAACTGATGTCGTTTACAAACAGCATAGAAGTTGAAAGACGTCATGTCACACTTAATTTTGTCTTTTGTTAATATTTTCGAATTCGGATAGTGCGCAAGCAATTTCAAGTGTCTTTTTTATGGTTAGAGTATTAATTATTTTTATTACTATTTAAGATTTAAATCCCTCAAAGTAGTAATTATTTATGAGAATCAGATATCCTACAAAGGTAGAAGATTTGCAGTATAGGCATATAACTCGCATCAAAAGCCAACCTAATCAGAGGCTGGTTTAGCATTCTAACCACGTGCCAAGTACTCAAATTCAAAAACTCAAATAAAGAAGAAAAAAAAAAAATATATATATATATATAAATGTACTTCATATTTTTAATAGAACACATAATTTAGTTATAATATTTAAATGGTACATAAATTATAACCGAATACAATAGAATAATTAATCTAATATAAAAAATGAATATATATGATATAAAAATTTGTCATGTGTTGTCTTAATCATTAATTTAATATTTTAATTTTTTAACATGTGACGTTTATGATAATTATTTTTATATTACATGTCATTTAATATGATTTTTTTTTTAAATTAGAGAACAAAATAAAAAAATAAAAAAAAATACTTAAACAGTCAAATAAGGTACAAAAAATAAATCAAAATATTTTTTACTAAACAATGAGAAAACGATGATTAACAATGTCTCTGATTTTTCTGTTCATAATCTTTAACTCAACAGATTTTTTTCTCAAATTGTGTGTGTGTCTAGATATGTGCTTTCATTTTATCTTGGTATTGAATTCAATGTTTGGATTGATTTCTATTATCGTAGCCATGAGTGAAAGTGAATTCAAGATATTGGTTACTTACTAGGCTATACGTGTAAGTGTTAAAACTCTATTTTTCAGAATGGTAGCAAATGTAATGAGAAGAATAATGGGCTTAAAAGAGGCTTATCAATCATAGCCTCTAATTATCCAATGAGTGAAACAACAGGTAAGACTCTTCTTTGGCCTAGATTTAATAATACGTTATTAATGCCAATTCTAAAGCTGCACTTTGCTTCAACCAATTCTTTCTCTTTCACTTTCTCTTCTACTTCTTAATCAAGTGTGATTAGAACTGCTATGATGGGTTACAATTACCAAATTTTGGCAGGGGATTCACGGAAAATTGAGGAAGTAGCAAAAGAGTGGGAGCACACACTTCTTCAGATGAGAATGGATAAAGTTACATTATGTATCAATCAATAACAGATTTAAATCAAGAGAACTGTGGGTAACTTCTGTTCTATAATTTGACTAACCTTACTGTGAGAATTGTGTGTCTTATTGATGGTTAATACTTAATATTGTTGTTTCTGCTTTAGCTTAGAAAACGATTCTGTTCCACTTGAATATGATTCCTCTATACGAAGCATATAGCTTTTTAAGGTTGATCTACTACTAAAAATGATTAGGCTATTCATCATAGGAGATTTCATCATTAACACCAAAATGAAATGAAAATAATAAAAAGCAGCATTTATTGGTTTTTTCCCAGTTTCATTGAAGAATTTGAACATTTATGGTTAGACTCTTTAACAAGTCCTTCCACATTTTCTTCTTTCTCGTTTTTTTATTAATGTACATATTGTGATTAATGTACGTATAGTAGGAGATGAAGCTTTTTGAAGTATATGATGCTGAAGCACTCAAGCAGCAGTTTGGAAGGAAGATAATAGAACGAACTGGAGGATAAGAGAGCTGTGGAGGTTCAATAGAGTTATGTTTGACATGTCTGTATTGAAGATGAAAATGATAGGCATAATAAGTTTGATAAAATATCTCTAATGATGCCAAAATGATTTGTATTTGCGAAAATGAGGAGCATTCTTTTATTTAATTTTATTTATCTTTATCAGAAGTAATTAATAGAACCTGAAACTTCTTATACCTTTAATTTTAGATAATTTTATTGCATATATTTTGTTTAATAAAATTACTTTTATTTAATTGTATTTATCTTTGTTATTCTTAATTTATCTAGTATATCGCACTAGCACAAAATTTAGTATAAATGTAAAAGGAAACTTTTAAAAGGTTCCATTAAACAACTGAATCAAAACAATTTATGAGTTATTATTTAGGAGAAAAATAAGTAACTGTGTAATATGTTCATATTCTACAATCCATAATAACAAACAAGCAACAAGCAAAAACCTTTAAGTTAGTATAAATTTACTTAACTGACCAACAAATATTCAAATGGCGAAGTGAGGAGAGGAAGGAGATGAAGTAACCAAGTCTGCTACACAAAATGAGGAAAAACTTTCTCAAAGTAGGGTAATTTATAAATAAATAAAAAATTTGATACGAAATTGTTTTGGCAAGCAATTTTTTTAAAAATAAGAGCCAGACCGTTTGGGTTGTCTGAGTTTGATCGAGCCAATGTGAAAGATGATCCAAAATCCTAAATTGGCCTAGAGACCAAATTACGGGA
Source organism: Ormosia semicastrata (assembly GCA_029884595.1). Classification (NCBI taxonomy): domain Eukaryota; kingdom Viridiplantae; phylum Streptophyta; class Magnoliopsida; order Fabales; family Fabaceae; genus Ormosia; species Ormosia semicastrata. The sequence goes on along the minus strand of JAQQTO010000046.1, from coordinate 4,057,499 downwards.
TTTCCAATCAAATCGACTGTATCATACAACTATAATAATACCAACTCTTCATATTCTAGTTGGAAAATCTAATTATGACTATTAATGGCAAAAGAAAATTATTTAGGAGAAAGTCGATTAATTTTTATTAACACATAATATATTATTTATGTATTTTCATTTTTATTAAAATTTAAATCGTTAATTTTTTTATAAATGGTTGATAATATATAGTGTTTTACATAAGATGTACAAGATCTTCTAAAATGCATGGTACACTTTAGAGAATAAGTTGTGCTTAGACGAGATATTTTAAAATTTAAAGGAATTTAAAATATAAGGAAATTAAACTACATAAATTTAATATTCTTCATTTATAATTTTTTTATTTGGATAATTATTTATGAAATGTAGATATAATAATAATATTATTATATACTCATTTAGTTCTTTTTTTTTATCTTTTTATTTAGAAAAACATATTTAACTTTATTTGTCTTTTTAAAGAATTAAATTTTGCACTCGTGCAATGCTTGAATAAATTAAGAGTATATGATAAAAATAAATATAATTTAAATAAAATATATGTAATAATTCATCAAGAAAAATAATATTTATGAGTTTATTTTAAAAATACATAATATTTGTATGAAAGCATTTCACTCCAATATAAATACTAAATAATTTAAATATAAATGTTATAAAACAACCTATATGCATGGAAAAAAAGAATTATAATATATAACAAAAATATGTATCTTTCAAATGTATAATTTAATCAAATAATTTTATAAAAATATTTTAAATATTTTAAATTTATTAAAAATTAAATATAAATTAATTTAATTTATGAAAAAGATAAGTCAAATGATAAACAGTTTAAATCTTAGTCGAATATGCACATATGAGGAAGGAAAACTTATATATCCTAAATAAGTATAGTTTCAAAATTAAAATGTGTGAGAAATCTTATAAAACTTTAAAAAAAATTATTTTCATTTTTCACTAGTTTATTTTATATCTTTTTTTTTTTTCATTTGTATTTTTTATTCTTTCTTTGTTTATGTAAATTTTAGTATTATTTTTTTTCTCTTTTCTTTTAAGGAGTTTATATCAACATTCTTACATAAAACCCTTTGAGTATGGAAATAATCTTTTCTTGGACATTGCCTTGATTCTGATGATAAGATGCATTTAGTGGATTACGAATCCCTACAAGTAGCACACTTAAAGCTCCATTTGTTAATTGAGCAGCACCTCGTGGTTGCAAAGAATGACAATTTTATTCTAAAACATGTAATTTGCACACGCATATAATATCATTTAAGAGTAATGAATGGAAGTTTCAGGTAGTGAAGAATTGAATTGTAGGGTAGCTAAAGTGCCAAACTTTTAAGAATTAACTGTTACTATAGGATGTTTCAGGCGATTTAAACCCTATTAGCTGCTACCTTTTACATAGAAAAAAAAATTCTTAAAAGTCAAATCAAATGCAGATAACAGCTTAAACTTATAGTAATATCAACTTCATCTTCAATATTATGAGTTTTTGACGTGAATCAAAATGAACTAATGCCTTTTAATTAACCTTCATGAATTCAGCATCACACTTCTATATTGCTTCTTGCACTTGGTTAACAATTTTAACATAACGTTAATTACAGTACACATTCTACTATGAAAGGTGGTTTCGAGATAATATTTTTGACATGTGAAATTTTTTTATTATATGTCTCATGTTATCATATCACATCACATGTGATAAAAAATAATTACATAAAATGACATGTGACAAAATATTAATTACTACTTTACTTGTTACATATTAAGCAAGTAATAAATTTACTTGCTTACTGGCATTGTAGAATTTTAAATCATATATTTTTTTATATTATTATTATTATATTATATTTATTTATTTATTAATAAAGTATTAATTATTTTTTAACTATACATTTGTGTTAATAAGTAAGAAAAAAGATTAAATAGTGATAATAATATTTTAAATATTTTTATAAAGAGAAATCCAGTCAAATATAGTTACTTTTGCTTATAATTAAGATATTTAATGACTATCTTAATTCTTGTTCAAATACTTTAAACGATAGATAAAAAAGAAAAAAATGAAGTAATAATATGAAGCCTTCAATTTATTTAATAAAATTAATATAAATGTTTATTTAAAAAGAATTAGCATCTTTTAATATGTAAAGTTACTAATCAGATTTTTATAATCAATTTCTTCTAACATTTTCTTTTCAATTGATAATATAACTAATATATTTAACATTTTTTGATACACTTGCAGACATTTTATTAATTCCAATTTAAAAAATTTCTTTCAACCGAAGCAGTAGTTAGAGGAGCAATTAATATTATTCTATAGCCAATAAATATATATGTGGAAAGAGAATCAAGTCTTTTATATGATTGAGAAGGAACAATTAATATTATTCTATAGCCAATAAATATATATGTGGAAAGAGAATCAGTCTTTTATATGATTGAGAGTATGTTGATTTGAGGATTATATTCTCTTAACAATTTCAATTCAAAAATGAATCTAAATCATGGATATCAAAGTAACTATCATGTTTTAATGATCATTAAGGTTAAAGCAATGATTTTTTAAATTCACCTTGTTTAAAAGATCAGTTTGTGTTGCTTTATTAGTTTTGTAAAGAAAAATAAGGAGAGAATAAAATTTATTAGATATTAAGTTATGAAAGTTAGGGGCCTTAAATTTCAGATAAATAAATATAATAACTATATCAATTATAAATATAATATTATTAAATTAATGGGCCAAAAACTTTGAGGGGCCTCAATCAATATTCTTTAGCGGACTTACGCAAAGATATATCGCGTGATAAATTGAAATAACATCATGTGAAAATTTAAGTACAAAATAATTTGAATTTTAAACCACAATAAATCCTTTCATCAATTAAAAGTAAAGTATTAAATGTAATTGATATATATTTAATAACGTACTCATTTAAAAGTATTATTTTGTAATTTATTGCTAATAAAATTTGTTAATCTACATAATGATGATAATAATAATATATAAAAATAAAATCTAGTTGCAAAATATTACAAAGACATATTGTGATATGATAAGCTAAAATGACAACATATGAAAGATCCAATTACAGAATAATTTAAAATTTAAATAACAAAAAATCCTTTCATCAATTACAAGTAAATTATTTAATATTTAACGTAATTGACGTAAAATCAATAATATCCTCATTTAAAATTATTACTTTTATAATTAGTTTCAAATACAACAATTATTATTAATTGTAAAAAAATTACCTTAACCAATTTCCATTAATTGATGTTCAAGTTATGTGTAAGAATATTAAATTTTTGGTTAAAATATATTTTTGTCATAATACTAATTTTTAATTTAGTTTCCATATGAAAAAGATTTTAATTTAATTCCTGTATGTACAATTAATTTTAATTTGATCACCGCTGTCTGTTGCCATTTTTATCAGAGTGAAGTATATGGATTAAATTAAAAACAAAAATCACGTAAAAGGATAAAAAATATAAATTAAAATATATTTTTACTATCTATACATGACACTAATTCTTAATTTGATTCATATACTTAAGATATAATAACAGCAACAAATAGTAGAAATTAAATTAAAAATAATTGAATGTATAATGACTAAATTAATTTTTTTAATATAAGGATCAAATTAAAACAAGTGTCAAATATAGAATTAAAAATATATTTTAATATTTTTTTATTCGGAAAGTGTTTTAATCATTACACATGTAAAAACATTTAAAAATATTAAAACAGCAATCGTACAATATTATTTCTACCACTATTCTCCACATTTATCTTTCAAGTTTTTGTCATCAACATAAAAAATAAGAGTAGCCCGGTTAAAATTTAATCCCAAAATTGAGTTTTCTTTTAATTGTGTTTATGTGGTGTTCGGTCAACACTCGCGCATACTTTAAATTGTCTATTAGTCAAAGATAAGTTATTTATATTAAAAATAAAATATTAACAAAAAAATTTCTTATTATTTAACCAAAAAATTAATATAACTAAAATTCAAAGTGTGTTAACACAATAATTTGCTTACTCATCTACATTGGTAAATAGGTGTGTCAAATGATAAGTTTGTCTAAATAGCTTAACAAAATAGATGAATTAGATTAGTAAAATATCAACTTAAAATTTATATGATTCGAATGAATTGAACTTAAATGAGTTGAGTTCGAATGAGTCGAATCAGTTTATTTTTTAACATTACAAAAAGTTAAATGAATTGAATTAAATTAACAAAATTTTAATCTAAAACTTACATAACCTAAATAAATCAACCCAAAAATAATCTGATCCCAAATTGACTGAACCAACTTATTTTGACAACCCTAGCGACAAACGCCTTGGGTTTGATTCACAGTCATTTAAAAATCTTGATATTATCAAATTATAGATGCTGAATTAAAATTGTTTTAATAAACGAAAAACTAGGTTGAGTCCAGCTTTTATATACCGTTTTATCTTCTCTGTGACAAGCCCATTCGCAGCTCACATCACAAGATTAGCTTAGTAGCTCCGTTTCTTTTTGTTTTTATTGAAATAGTAGCTCTGTTTCTAGAATTCTAGTCATGTTTTGATTTTATCTTGGCTAACATGTATTTGGTGGTGTTGATCTTTGATTGGTTTGTCTTGATAGGTTGGCACAATGGCACAACCACTTCCCTATTTATATTTTGGTCATAAAAGCGTCTCTCCTAATTAAAGATTAAAGTCCACATCAGCTTTTCTATAATCTTATAAAAATTTCTTTTAATAATTTTTTTAATATTAAATAAAAAATATTTAATAAAAAATAAATACATTTAATATCTTCAAAACATAAAAAAATATTTTATACTTTCTTCATTTAATAATTAAAAAAATTAATAAAATAATAGTATAAAAAATTATATAAAATATTTTATACATTCTTATAATATTGATTATCTCGGATCAATCATTCGATCCCACAATTGTTAGAATTTTTTATATAAATTAATATATTATATTATAATTTTATAAAATTTAAATTAGTTAAAATTTAAAATTATTTAATTTAAATTGTCATTAATATTATTATTAAACTTATTATTATTAAAATATTATTCATATGTGAATTTTGTTGATGAGTCATGTATATGAATTTGTTATATTAAGTAAATTTAGTCTATTTTAATTATTCTATATATATGAAGAAATTTTTATTTCTAATTATTTTAGTACATATAATTGATTTATTGATATTAATACGTGAGTGATTACTATAAAATAAAAATATTATATTTTTTTTATCGAGATTACTTTCAAAGTTTTAATCAAGTAACCTTATTGATACCTTTTCAAAATAATCATATAACTTATTATATATTTTTGTGATGTATCATATGCTTTGAGATTAATTGATTTTAGAGCTTTATAGCAAATCCTGGCTTTTCTTCTTTCACTGCCTTCCTATCAAAGTGTTTCTCCATACATGGAGGCCATACTATTCTTCTTTCTTTTACCTTCTAGCCACAAAGAAACCTCGGTGTTGGAACCGGAATAAATCCCTTATATGAAAACAATCATCTATAACGTAAAAAATAATCATGTTGATTATTAGGAAATTATGCCGAAGTGTACCTGAATTCATGATGACCAATAACTCTTCAGAGTCGTGCAGTTTGGTCTTCCAGATCTACACGTATTCCCTGAGAGAACCCTTTAACTTTCCCTCTGCTTCTTTCTGATGATGGGATGTCAGAAAAGATGAGAACGATACGTGTTATCCAAGGACCATCACCTATTTTATAGACAACCTTAGGGTTATCTATTGGCGTTTCTATTTTAGCACATCGCAAAAATAGAATTACCCTTTAGTCTCTACACATTAAAGGCTCATATCCTATTAGATACATTAAAGCCCAAATAATCAAAACCTTATCAGATCACTTTTAATTGGGCTCAACCTTGAGTGACAGCCCACAATACATAATTATTCATATATAAGACTAATGTTGGATTAAGGATCCAACAATCTCCCACTTGGACTATATGTGTAACCTTATAATTATGTATTGCAAAATTAACGATGAGCTCAATGTTGTTGTCATTACCGAAAGTATCTATAACCAATCCGGTCCATCAATCGTACCAACATAGGATCAAAGCAGTCTTCACTACAATTATTGTAACTCAACCCATCAATGGTCACATATGCTGATACAAATGAATGACATGGATCATGATATGGATGTGTAGCATGGAATTTTTATGTGATGTGATCTTAACATGCCTAATTCCAATTGATCCTCCTTAAACCATAGTAAAATCAAAGCATAACAAAATTAGAGTGTCAATACAACAAAACTTTATTTTTGCAGAAGATATTCTTCAACCATACATAAACAAAAAAATCTATATCATAAAAGCATTTAAAACTTACAAACTCCCACTAAAACTGAACATCACTTAATGACATAACAACCATATGAGTAGTGTGCTCATGAAATATTTTGGGTGGTAACCCTTTAGTAAGCGGATCCACAACCATGGAGTTTGTTCTGATATGCTCTATAGACAACTGTCCACTCTGAACTCTTTCTTTAACAACAAGGAACTTGATGTCTATGTGCTTCGACTTTGTCGAGCTCCTGTTGTTGTTGGAAAATAGAACTGCTGATTTATTGTCACAAAATAACTTGAGTGGTCTTTCAATACCATCCACTATGCACAGTCCCGTGACAAAATTTCGCAGTCAAATTCCATGATTGGACACCTCATAATATGCTATGAACTATGCTGCCATAGTAGAAGAGACTATAAGAGACTATTTAGCATTCTTCCAAGAAATAGCACCTCCAGCTAGTAGGTATATATAGCCCGATGTAGATTTCATACTATCTTGACATCCAACAAAATCGGAGTCAGTATACCCAACGATCTCAAGCTTATCCGACCTCCGATATGTGAGCATGTAGTCTTTCATTCTCTATAAGTACCGCATGACCCGTTTGGCTGCTTTCCAATGGTCTAGTCCTGGATTACTCAAGTATCTGCCCAACATCCCTATAATGTACGCAATATCAGGATGCGTACAAACCTGAGCATACATCAGACTCCCTACTACTAATACATAGGAAATCTTCTGCATTTCCTTTTCTTCAAAGCCATTATTAGGACACTGATTGAGACTAAACTTGTCTCCCTTAGCCACAGGGGTATCACCTGATTTACACTCTTGTATGCCATATCTCTTGAGAACCTTTTCAATATAGCCTTTTTATGACAATTTAAGAATACCTCGAGAACGATCTCGGTGTATTTGTATGCCTAATACAAAATATGCATTACCAAGGTCTTTCATCTCAAAATTCTTAGCTAGAAATCTCTTGGTTTCATACAATAATTCTATATCATTGCTGGCAAGCAAAATGTCATCAACACATAAAACTAGAAAAATATATTTGCTCCCACAGAACTTATGATATATACAGTCATCTACCAAATTCACCTCAAAACCAAATGAGATGATTACTTGATGAAACTTGAAATATCATTGTCGAGATGCTTGCTTGAGCCTATAAATGAATTTCTTAAGTTTGCAAACCATATTCTTTGAGTCTTCCGAAACAAAGTTTTTTGGTTGCACTATATAGATTGTCTCATCAATGTCACCATTGAGAAACGCCGTCTTTACATTTATTTGATGTAACTCAAGATCGAAATGCACCACCAATGCCATTATAGTCCTAAAAGAGTCCTTCGAAGATACCGGAAAGAAAGTCTCTTTATAGTCGATGCCTTCTTTCTGTGTAAATCCCTTTGTGACAAGACGAGCATTATATCTTTCAACATCGCCTTTTGAATCCCTCTTAATCTTAAATATCCATTTGCAACCAATGGGTTTTGCACCTTCAGGCAATGGGACAAGATGTCAAACGTCATTGTCCTTCATGGACTTAATCTCTTCATTCATGGCATCAATCCACTTTTGAGAGTTAGAACTTTCCATGGCTTGACGGAAGTTAATCGGATCATCTTCCATCACTCCAATGTCAACCTCATGTTCTTAGAGAAATACAATGTAATCATCTGATATTGCACTTTTCTTTTCTCTAGTGGATCTCCTTAATGACATAGGTTCTTAAGGTGAAAAAGTTTGTTCTTCTGGAATAATTTCTTGCATGGGAGGTTCGACATTGTCTTGTTCTATTGTGTCTTCAATAGGCTCAGAAATAGGTTCCTGAACAATGTCAATAACACCTGTAGAAATTTCAACGTATTCCTCTTCAAAGACAATGTCCCTGACTATATCTCTCCCAGCAAACTTGACATCCTCAAAGAACCGGGCATTTCCCGATTCAAACATTGACTTAGTTGTGGGATCATAAGACTTGTAACCCCTAGACCTTTCAGAGTATCCAATAAAATAGCAACTGGTCGTCCTTGAGCGTAATTTCTTTTCATTTGGCCTATAAGGCCTTGCTTCAACTGGACAACCCTAAACATGCAAGTGCTTTAAATTAGGGTTTTTGTAGTTGCTTTAGTTGGAACTCTATTGAGGATATATGCTGCAGTTTTAAATGCTTCTCCCCAGAGTGATTCTGGTAAGGTAGAATGACTAATCATATTTCTTATCATGTCTTTAAGCATCCTGTTCAGCCTTATAATTTTTGAACACATCCAATGACTTTGCCTTTTCATTAATGAGATAAATGTAGTCATATCTTGAAAAATCGTCTATGAATGTTATATAATATTGTTGACCATTCCAAGCAGCCATAGGAAATGACCCACAAATATCTGTATGTATAAGTTTTAAGACGTCCAAAGTCCTATTGGCCTCAAATCTCCTTTTATTGTTTTGTTTGCCCTTAATACAATTGATACAAATATCAAAATCTGTAAAATTTAAGGGTTCTAGAATTTCGTTTGACACAAGTCTCTATATTCTCCGTCTAGAGATATGACCTAATCTCTTATGCCATAACGCAGTTGAATTCTCATCAATTAATTTCCTCTTTATGCCTCGTGTACTTAATTGCAGAGATTCATTAAACGAAGCAATCGTGTCAAGTGAATAAAGATTATCAGAACCTGACAAAGAACCAGAACCAACTAATTTTGAATCATGAAACAAACTAAATTTTCCATTCCCAAATGAACAAGAATAACCAAATTTGTCCAAAGCAGAAATAGAAATCAAATTTCGTCTAAAAGACGGTACAATAAATGTTTCATCAATATCCAAATAAAATCCAATTTTTAACAATAATCTAAATTTTCCAATTGCCTCAACTTGAATCATCTTGCCATCACCTACATAGATGTATCTTTCACCATCACTTGATTTTCGGCAATTCAGGCAACCCTGCATAGACACACTGATGTGAGTTGTTGCACCAAAATCTATCCACCATGTGTGTTTAGGCACCGAAGTTAAATTAACCTCAGAACAAACCAAATTAAGAAGTATACCTTTCTTAGCACGCCATGCGTGATAGTTACTGCAATGCTTCTTCACATGCCCTTCAGCTCCATAAAAGAAACAATCACTACCTCCTGATTCATTTGGTTTCTTTTGTTGTTTCTTTTGAGGCCCCGTATCTGTAACTTCCTTATCCATCTTCCTCTTCAGTCCCTTACCCTTATACTTTGAGGTAGAGGCAAAATGAGCACTTTCTGTCTTGTCTTACTTCAACATTTCTTCTTCCTAAACACAATGTGAGATGAGCTCATTCAGAAACCAAGTCTCTTTCTGACAATTATAGCTCACCTTAAACTGGCCAAACTGTGTCGGAAGAAATATCAGAACCAGATGCACCAACAAGTCCTTAAAGAGTTCTAGCTTAAGTGCTTTCAGCTTTGAGGCAATATGAGACATCTCCATGATGTACTCCCTGATGTTGCCCTTACCCATATACTTCATTGAAATTAGTTTTGCCAAGAGCGTACCTATTTCAGCCTTTTCGTTATTGATAAACCTCTTTTCAATATCTGCAAGGAACTCCTTAGTTGTAGTTATCTTTTCAGATATTGTGTCCCTGAATACTTCTGGAATGACCTTCTTCATGATCATCACACTCATGCGATTTGACCTCTCCCACCTTTCAATATCCCTCTTATCTTCAGAGGTACTCTGATCCGTAAGAGGTGGGGGAGAGTCAACCCTTAACGCAAGGTTCATGTCCATTACTCCAAGAACTATCAAGATATTTTCTTTCTAGGACTTGAAGTTTGAGCCATTCAGTATAGGAATAGAGTTAATGTTGGCAGTAATACTCGCAGGATCATTCATAGCTGAATAGAGAATAATAAACAAACAAAACATGCTCAGATAAGTATCAAAATCAAAGTAATACTAAATTCAAATAAGGTAAATCCCATCTCAAGATACCGAGAATCCATTAACATTTTATCTTTGGACAAAATATTAACTTTTCTGTGATACCTTGTCGTAGTACTCAAACACTGATAATAAGAACATGTCAAACAATAAATCTTCCTTTGGGCCGATTCATTATTCACATGTAAAACCAAATAATTATCACGCATTTATCACCACAAATGCACTTGCAATTCTATAAAATACTCACATTCCTTTGGACCGATCAGTATCTACATAAATTACAAGCACACAACTTTTTATATTTTAAAATAAATTAATCTCCACAAAAGATGTCACTTTGGTGACATGTTGTTTCAATTAATTTATCCCAAAATATATATAAACTTTTCTAATATTTGAATTTAGGATGGCCAAAAATATACCCAAAATAAACATATAACACTTGTAATTTTTCAGAAACAATACATATAATTTAATAAAATCAATCTACGTTTGTGCATGTAATTTTCAGAATAATATATACATACAATCAATACCAGATCATTGCCTTTATTGGTTCCTGATCATACTATAGCTTTAAAGTAATTTTAATATTCCTTTTAATATAATAATAATTATTCATTATAAACCTATATACAATAAAGGAGCTGTAACACGTTTGACCAAGGAATATACATTGTTACAAGCGCATACGTATTTGAAACTGAATTCATGATCGATATATATGCGCAAATTAAATTTACAATGATACACGTAAATCAAAAAAAATCAATTATGCAAGTAGGCAATAAACACTGGAAACAGTGTGGTGCTCTGATTTTTAATCCAAATCCAAATAATATAAATCGAAAAACACGCAAATATACAATTAGAAAACAAGCAAATATTCGAAAAACCACTGCTTAATTCAATTTTAAATCATACAAATCATAACCAGATTCGTAAAGAAATTAAAAAATTTCTTAATGATCAAACATAACCTTCTCTGATACCAATTGTTGGAACTGGAATAAACCCCTTAGATGAAAACAATCATCTATAACCTAGAAAATAATCATGTTGATCATTAAAAAATTGTGCGGAAGCATACCTGAATTCATGATGACCAATAATTCTTCAGAGTCGTGCGGTTTGGTCTTCCAGATCTACACGTATTCCCTAAGAGAAGCCTTTAGCTTTCCCTCTGCTTCTTTCTGATGATAGGATGTCAGGAAAGATGAGAATAATACGTGTGACTCGAGGACCATCACCTATTTTATAGACAACCCTAGGGTTATCTATTGATATTTCTATTTTAACCTATCACAAAAAATATAATTACTATTTACTCTCTACATATTAGAGATTCATATCCTATTATATACATTAAAGTTCAAATAATTCAAACTTTATCAGATTACTTTTAATTAGGTTTAATTTTAAATGATAACCTACAATACATAATTATTTATATATAAGATCAATGTTAAATTAAGGATCTAACACCCAAATCCATACATCAGTGATAAATTCGATAAAAGTTGGACCACTCACATTATTCATGTAAAATGGTTTCTATTATAATCCATTAGATAACTGTTTGTCATATCAACGCGTTGAGAGAGTTAGTGTTTTTTTTTTTCTTGTTGCTCAATTATGTAAATACTAATATTATTTTTAAAGAAATTGCTTTCTTTTTTTTTTTTTTAAAAAGGGGGGCCAGAGTCTAACAAAAACAAAAAGAGACACCACACTGAAACTATCATGATGAACTACAGGAGGAACACCAGCAGGGGATTCCTGGAACAGCCTCAGTCCCGGTTGACGAGATGCTCACGTTCTCCATCTGATCATCCATAGCAATGATAACATTATCTTATCTGTAGAAGTGGTTAAAGACAACAATCCACTCTTTCAGTTTCCAATACTTAGTGGTATGTCTGCACTTATTTTAGGCCATGGTTAATCATTATGCACTTGAACACAGACATCACCATGATTAAATTTCCATCAAGTTATTTCTTTTACACAATTCACAATACATGTTCGCGTGTCAGACATGTGTCTATGTCAAACATATGAGGACAAGTGTACGACACATATGTCATGTATGTCCGATTAAAATTATTATTATTTTTTAGCTTTGACACGTCTTGGACATAACTCGAACATGTTTGAACATGTGTAGGACATGACTTAAACACGACTTGGACACGATCCATCAATATTTAAAAAAAAATGTAATTTCTATGACTAACGTCCAATTAGTAAACCTGTAATTCACTCAAACTCAATCACATGATTGACGTCTTAAATTACTATTTTTACATACCAATATTTTAAATTTTATCTTTTCACATGTCACTATTAGACTTTTAAGTTTTATCTTTTTATACACCACTATTTTCATCTGCCCCTTCTATCTCTCTTGAACCAAGCTGTCCACTTCGTCTTCACCGAAACTTGTCTCACACCAATATTCTTTGTAATTAATTTTTTTTAGATGCACATGTACTTATACATGATTAATTCTATTAAGAGAAATTAGTGTAGGAGATTTTTTTAGAAAATGTCAATAGAAATTATGTTTCATATTTTTTGGAAGAGGCTTACTAGGTAGCAAATATTAACACATATGGCACATATTAATATATTGTAAATCTTAAAGCTTATAGAAATGATATTAATAAATTATAAATTTTTTTCTTAAATTTTGTAATTATATAAATCAAGTTCTTTAATATATATATATATATATATATATATCGTGTCCATGTCTTATAATTTTTTAAATTTAATGTGTTCCCATATTCATATTCATGTCATACTCTGTATTCATGGCTGTGCTTCGTACTTAATTGTTTAAAAGTTTAATTACCTAAATTGACCTTCATTAATTTATGTCTTTAATAAATTAAACCTTTTATTACTTGTACTTGGCTGTTTATTATTTAATTGAATTTTTAATATTTATTTATTTTTATAATTAATTTTTATTAATTCAAATAAATTTTTTAATCATATAATAATATTTTTCCTTTTCTCCTTGTTTTCTTTTTGTTCATTAATTTTTACTTTTAGTTTATTTAAACTTGCCCCTTCTCTCCCTTTAGGTGTTCATTTTTTTGGATTCCCTATTTCCCTTCCATCTTTTGCTTCTGCTGCCTATATGGCGGATGCTAGTAGTGTTGTTTTTCATTGTGCAGTTCATGTTTACTTGGACGTTTTTTGCCCCGAAGTTTACCAAAAACAAAGTTTATTTAAGTAAAAATTTGTCTTGTTTTATTTTATTTTTACTTTTCACCTATAATAATAATCCCAAAGGCCACAAACTACTTTTATAATATTATATTTAAACAAGAAAAGAAGCATTATAATATGTTTATATTTTTTCAGTTAAAAAATATGTTTATATTTTAAATATTCTTAATTTAATTGTCAAAGTTATATTCAATGTTTTTATATATGAAAAATGATTTTTTCTTAACTTTGTTTTTTTGTAATATATCGATAAAATATAATAAAATGCTCTCTGTAATTTAAGTAAAATTATAAAAAGATTTATTAATATAATTTACAATCTTAAAATACATATTTATTCCAATTTGAAACATTACTAATATTAAGATTTTTCAAGTAGTTAGATATTTAAATAATTTCTCATGTTCCGACAATTTAATATACCTAATATTTATTTTTTGTTATTTCATTTTCAATTTTAATATTTTGGTTATTTTAATATTTTTTAGAAGTAGTTATTGCCATACAAATAAGTAAGTATATTCTAATTATTTTTGGAACATAAAGAAAGTATATTCTAATTAATAATAATACAAAAATAAAGTAATAAAATAAGTATATATTAAATTTATAAAGTATATACATAACTTTTTTTGGTAAGGCAAAGTATAGACATAACTGAAAATACAAATAGTAAGAAGTTTGAATTAAAATAATTTTGTACAAAACATTTTTTTCCTATTTAAAATTTGTGTAGGAGAGATTGTCTCATTTCAAGTCAAGATAAAAATAAACAAATAATAAATGAAATAAATATTTAAATTTATAGATAGTTAGATATAAGTAATAACAAATTTAAATTATTAAATATATATAAATTAATGAAAGCCATTTTAAATAATTAAAGTCTTAAATAATTAAAAAAGAATGTGAATAGGTAAAAGAGAGTGACGATAGCCCTGTCGCAAAATTAAACTCATAATTTAATCAGTTTCGATATTCATCTAACTAAAATATGTTTAATTTTATTCAATTTATTTATAAAATTATTATATATGTCGTGAAAATACTACAATCACATATAAAATAATTTGACATCTCACTTATGTTAACATATAATATAAATACAATATACATTTTGATGTACATAAAATACTTCACTAATTCAATATTAACTTGTACATGAACTTATGCAAATCTTCACATATTTTTCTTGTCAGACGTTTCAATGCAATTTTTTTTCTAAATCAAATTTTCAGGATTAATGAAGAGAGAGAAAATTATTAAAGTAGCTGAGTAAGTGAGATTGAGGGAAAAAGTAAGTGAGATTTGGAAAATAGAAAATACTAATTGTTCAAGAAAAATGATAATTTACTCATATTATTATTATTAAACTATATTTTCCTATAATTAAAATAATTTAATAGCTTATTTAATTCTTATACAATTATCTTAAATCACAAAGTTATTAAAGGTTAAATTATAATTTTGGTTTATTTAGTTTTAATTTAGTCCATATTTTTTTAAAAAAAATTAGTCTTCACATTTACAAATATTTTAAAAATAATCTATGTTATTAATTACAGCTATAACATCTTCAATTTGGATATTTTATAAAAAAATGTAAATAAACACATATTGAATAAAAAACACTAACTTATAAGTAAGGAACAACTACTAAAATGAAGAAACACTTATCAAACATTTATTTTTTGAAAAAAAGATAAGCTTCTAAAAGAGTATTTATTGAACAAAAAAATACTTAATTAGTTAATCAACTAATAGTATTATAATGACATTATAGTGAAAGTTTACAACGATTACTATTTTAAAAACATTTGAAAGCATGAAATTTGATTTGAAAATAAGAAACTACAAGAATTTAATTAAAAACGATGAAACCAAAATTATAATTTAACTTATATTAAACTAATGTGTGTTTGTCTGAGTGAAAATAGTTCGAATCTTTTAAACATATGGTCATGAGTTTGATCATGAGATTCATGTGTATAAAAATAAAATTATTGGGAGGAGTTCTCGCTTAGGCGCCTGAAAGTATCTAGGGAGATTAGTCTTTCACTTATCGAGTATTGAGATACTATAGGGAAAAAAAACATGTTTCGTTTGAGTGGAAGAGACTTAGATCCCTAAGCATGTAGTATTCAATTCAATTCTGAAATTCATGTGTATAGAAATAAAACCGTTGAGAGGGATCTCGACTTAGGCATTTGAATGTACTCAGGAGATTAGCTTTTTACTTATCAGGTGAGAAGATACTAGGGATGGTAATGGGGCGGATCAGGGCGGGTTTTTCACTACCCATCCTTGCTCTATTCACTTACAAGTTGCCTCGTTCCCTGCTCCATTACTTGGCATGATTTATTTTTTTGTCCCAAACCAATGGGAATTTATCTGTCTCGTCCCTGCCCCGAATCACACTTTATATGCTGTTAGTCAATTTTTATTTTTTGTTATAGAAGTAGGCCTAAGCCCAAAAAAATAATAATTAAACAATTAGGATGATGTGTAGGGCATAAGAGCCCTTGTAGCATAAACAAAAAGCTTCAAAAACAAAATTAAAAAGGAGGGAGAATTCCATAAACTACAACTATAGTCATGAGATAAACTCAAATTGGTCAAGCTACCAGCTCTCTAATTGTCCTCACGAATAATATGACTAAAGGCAAACTTCTCAAGCAGTTTGTGTTAGAAAACTTTTAAGTAATAAAATTATCATTTACTTGTAAGAGCACAATATCTATGCAATATCTGATAAATATAAGAGTGTCATACTTATATGGAATGACAAGATTAATTAAAATATAATACTTACCTAAATTAATTTAAAGTATAAAGAAACGAGATTTTGATTTTATTTAATTAATCTAAGAATTAAATTACGTGCTAAACTAAAACTAAAATTAAGTAATAAATTTAAATGAAACAATTTAAATTAAAATGCAATATCAATTAAAGAACAATTTCAAGATCTCAAATCCACCACTAACCATGCAATCTTATTCTATGAAGTGTTTACAACTATAAGTTTTGAACATTAGTAAAGATTATTACAACTTAATTAATGATATAATTCATCTAAAATAACATGACATATTTAAATTATAACATAAATAAACCACTTAATATAGCATAAATTATTCAATTGTTAAATTACAAAAACATTGAATATTATTACACAACTTATACCTAAGACTACAAGAATTAAATATGTGATTAAAATATATTAATTTAAATTTACTAATTAACTACAAGACAATAAATAAAAATTAAATTAAATAATAATTAATAATTAATAATTATCATCATTGTATGATTATAGAATAAAAAAATCTAAATAAAGATAAATTATCTAAAATTAAAATTAAAATTTTATTTTAATTCTGAAAAATAAAATTAATTACGCATAACAAAAATATCAAATATAAAGAGAGAATTTTTTTTATAAAAAATAAAATAATTGCTATGAATTCTCTTTCTTCTCATGCTTTATGTGGCACTATGGATCTCTCTCTCTCTCTCCATTTTTTTTTTCATGCAGCGCGCTTCGACGGTCTGTATATAAGGTGGGTGCAGAACTTTTGGCTTTTATTTTTTTTTTTGTTTCTTACAGGGTCCATATGGCTTTGCAATTGTTTCCAACTTTTCATTTGATTTTTTTCTTAATCGTGGGCCAAGCAGCTTAATATCCCAATAGCATTTTGTACCCAAAATCACCGTGGCAGCCCAATAAGCTCTTCTTTACGATACATTTTGCATCTTATTAATTATACTATTTTTATTTTTAAATATTTATAATTAATATAACTAATTTATTTTTAAAAAATAAATAATAACGTTATAAAATTAATAAAATTAAATATATTAAATAATAATATTTATTTTTTATAAAAAATATATAAAAATTAAATTATTATCAATTTGACACTAATTATTTTATATATAGTTTAGAATAGGTAATAGAGCGAATCATCTTGTACTCGACTCCACTCATATATTTGAATTTTACTTAAATTCTTCCCAAAACGTAATCAGCCACTCAACCTATTCAAATCGGATATAAATCAGGATAAGACGGGTCATGATGAATTGTCATCCTTGGAAGATACTCTATAAAAAGAAACCTATATTAAAAAAATAAGGAAGGGATTAATGTTTATAAAGTATTTGGACAATGCGCTGGAAACTTGGTCGGACAAGGACACCGCTATATAAGCGTACGCGTGGGAGAAGCGTCAATTACGGTGGGTTGAAGTCCTGACTAGCTTCTCTCTCTCCCATGCCACAAACAAATATTCGCAACGATTTCAAACATTTAATGAGGAAACAAACTTACACATCATAAACCCTACTTTATTTTTCTGAAACAAAATTATCAAGCACTATTTTTTTCTTATATTACTTTACACTTAACTTATTTTATTTTAAAAAAAGAGAATATATATTAAAAAATATGTTTTGTATTTTTTATTAAAAAATAATATAAATATTATGTAATGAAAATAGTGTGTAAAAATAAAGACTTAAAAAAAAAACCTACAATTATTATTTTTCTTTCTACACAAAAAATACCAAATGATGTTTAATTTATTGCGAA
This sequence comes from Ormosia semicastrata, assembly GCA_029884595.1. Lineage (NCBI taxonomy): Eukaryota > Viridiplantae > Streptophyta > Magnoliopsida > Fabales > Fabaceae > Ormosia > Ormosia semicastrata. The sequence goes on along the minus strand of JAQQTO010000046.1, from coordinate 4,039,298 downwards.
ACAAATAAAATGCTATCAATGATTTTGATTAGCTTATTGTGAAATTAATTTTTTGGTATAAACTTTTAAAATGCTATCAATAATTTTGTGGAATAAACTTTTTAAAATTAATTAATTTATTAAATATAATGAATATAATAATTAATTTATAATAGCATGATTAGCTTATATGAGTAAGTGTACACTGAATAATAATAATTATAAAAGATGACTTCAGTAATACACTTTTAGTATTTATAGTTTTTTGGTGGATTTAATATTATTATTTATAGAAGATAAATGATACATTGTAAATAAAAGGAAGTAATAGTGTAAAGTTATTAAAAGGGAATGACGAGGCTAAATTGCGAGATTTGCGCAGATAACTACGTTCCTTTTGGCTTTGACTTGACGAGGGTCTGCAAAAAGCAAATGCAATTCTTCTTCTTCATACTCATGCCAAAGCTAAGTAATGAGTGGTCTCCTTGGTTAGGACTTAGTTTCTGATTGTGTAAAAAAAGGCAAAAAAGGAGAAGAGAAATGGAGGCAGAGCAAGAGAACCCAAATGGTATTGGAGGCTTGTACGTCAAAGTGATGACTGACGAGCAAATGGAACTGCTGAGGCAACAGATATCTGTCTACGCCACCATATGTGAGCAGCTTGTTGAGATGCACAAGGCCATCAGTACTCAACAGGACCTCGCAGGTTAGCCTCTGCCTTCCTTCTTCCTTCTCTTTCTCTCTCTTTTTGCTACACTTTCACCTCCACTACAAGTCATACATTACCTGTTCAACATACAACTGACCAGAGGACCATAATTTTCCTCCAATCGTTGTTTGTTTGTCGACATCTATCTGATTGTGAGTGTTATATTTCTCACTGAAATAATATGTTATGGTGATGTTTTATGCTCAAATTAAACTATATAATAGCAAAAGCCTTTTTTTTTTCATTAGGTGGAGTTGACTGAATAGATCAAACAAAATGTGCTATGTCATATATTCTTTACACTATGTGTATATTTTTTGCCATGGATTGAAAATTCTGTCGCTGTGTTCACTCACTGCCTTGTGATTCTCTATCGGATCTGTATGTGTTGAAATCTGAAATTTAATGCTACATTGCTACTTGCTCCATTATCTCACCCTCAGCCTCTTCGGCAGTTGTGGGGTTGTGAGTTGTGGTTGGACATATTACTAACTAGCACTTCTCTATGCTGAAAATAACATAAATTACATTGCAGTTGAGATGATCTAATCTGTCATATTCTAATAGTAACATGAATTTTCTCAAATCTCACCGACGGGTTCTCTCAGGTTCCCCTTTTACCAATTCTTACCATGATCTGCATAAGTTCTTTCAAATTTCTTAATGAATTTGAATATGTAGGTTGTGGAGTGCTGGATTTTCTTGTTCAATTTGATGAAATGAAAAACATTGAGAAATACCATGAGTATTTTATTGGTTGGTAAATTTTGGCACTTGGTTATTCAGGACTGAGGCTGGGTAATTTATACTGTGATCCACTGATGGCATGTTCTGCACACAAGATAACTGCTAGGCAGCGCTGGACTCCAACACCTCTGCAGCTTCAAATACTCGAGCGTATTTTTGATGAAGGCAATGGAACTCCAAACAAACAGAAAATCAAAGAGATAACCAATGAATTGGGGCAACACGGCCAAATATCAGAGACAAATGTCTATAATTGGTTCCAGAACAGAAGAGCTCGTTCAAAACGAAAGCAACTAGCTCCCTCACAAAATAATTCAGAACCAGAAGTAGAACCAGAAGTAGACACAGAAGTTGAGTCTCCAAAAGAGAAAAAGACACGAGCAGAAAGTGTTCAAGTTCAACCCTATGAGAATTCTTCACCACATAGAGCCAAGGATATATACATCCAGAGTCCTGACATAGGTATTTATTCTTTCAATGAATAGTATAGTATTCATCTAACATTCTAACTAGAGGATGGATCGTCTTTGTATTAGATGGAATTATGTCTGACAGCTTTGGCTTATTGATGTGCCCTTAATTCACATTCCATCTTTCATTATATTTCATATCCATTCCCTGTTTAAATTTTAATAACCTGATCAGACAAGGACAGAGAATTTTGAGACATTCAGTCTGAAGTGCTATTGGTTTGTTTATGCAGGATTTGACCAATTGATGAGTAAACTGGAAGTTGCAGGCTGCTACAGTTCTTATTTTCTTTGAGAAATATGTGAAATGACTGTTTTAAGACTCAATTCTCGAACTGCGCTGCTTGATTGCAGCTGGTTGGACTGAAGATTGTGGATGATGCTGTTATACATAGGAGCTTTCATAGAAGAATGTTGATGAACCACAAATGATGTTGCATATATATATTCACATGCATATTGTATAAATTGTGTTTCTTAGGTGCTTTCCAGAGCTAACTGTTGGTTAAGCATTACTGTGATTTGTTACAATTTTATAAGTTTTGAACCTAATTTCTTCTCCCAATTAGCATTATATTTGACTTAATGTTGGAGCTAACATACTTGTCATATATGTTAGTACCACCATAGAGCATATTATTATCATCAGGCTTCATTAACATCTTGTCAGTTTTGTAGTTTAGATTAAGTAAATCTGTTGAACCGCTTTTTTTCCATACTGAGTACCCCAACAATTGAAGACTACATCTTGCACTTTTACAAACCACTCATTCGAATGTAGTCATGCTAAGGGCCTACTCGCTCTTAAACGAATAGATTAACAATTTCTAGCCCCTAAGCATTCAAATTTCAAAATTTACTTCCATCAAAGTGATCAAACTATTACCTTGGCAGACCTGCTTCCAATATCACTTTAAACAACCTTTCAACCTCATGAATCGAACAATTACCTCCACTGGTTCTATTGCCCCTCATCTCCAGTTTTTCGTAAGTCATTTACCATAATCACTACAATCTCCCTTGGCATTGTTGATACCGTTGGTTATTACTTTTATGGTTCTATAATCATGCCTCCGAATTTTCAATACCGGAATTTGTACACTAGAACTTCAAAATTTTATCAAGTGGAAATGAAGCTTTAATGCTTGTTTACATAAACAAATACAATACAATTTCCGTCCTCTGCAGTAATGATGCAACATCTCTCTACCTGGAGGGACCCTGATAAACAGCAACGCAACTACACTGTGTAGCTAATTATTCCAGAAGTGCAGAAAGCACCAGCGTAAAACTAGCTGTACAGTGTTCAGAAAAAGCTCAAAACTATAATGAGTCAGGTTCTGTGAACTTGCTATTTGAATCGTGTTTCAAAGAATGCACCATTTTAAAACTGGTGTACAAAAGCTCCACTGCAATACCAGTCAATCTGTTGTCTTGGTGGTACTGGTACCTTTGACGTGCTCTTGGACCCCCAACAAACAGGTTCGATACTTGGTATGCATGGGGTGGTGGTACTAAGTGGCGGTGAAGAAACTAAGGAAATAAGGTATTGCAAATTGGTCCCCAAATTCCGTTCAACCAATGGCTCTGCGTATTTGTACAAGATACCAGCAAGCTGACATAATTTAAATTTAATGTCTTATAAAGCCAAACTAATAAAATCATCAACACGAGCATTGCATCATTTGCATGCAAATTGTTAACATCATTAGATGGATAATTTAGCTCAATCAGAAACCCAGTTACTCGGCTCCACTCCACTTAGAAAGGACTGGGATAATACTTCCTTCAAAGGAATTTAAGACAGCAATTTCTTCCATGCCAGAGCCACTAACTGGCAACAAATCCTATAGTGATGCTGAACACGTTATCATATATCCTCCGAAATCCGAATAGTTTCTTGGTGATTTATATTTTATAATAATTCAGCACTTTAGCATATATGAAAAACAGTTTCAGAAGTACAGGGAAAAGGTTAGCTGACCCTTCATTTTAACTTAACAGTAACTATATATCTATATTAAATTACGAATTGATAAATATCCCAACAATCACTTTCTTAAATTATGCATTTAGCAGTATGATAAATCACTGTTCTAACTATGCATCCTTCCCTTCTCTTCCTTTCATACTTCTCATTTATGATTCTTATTTTCTGTCCAGAATTACTAAATTAGAGAAATACGTATGCAGTTTTTACGTTTTGTTTTCCTTTTGTTCCTTATCCATTCAATTAAAAAAAATTGGGTAGTATGGATTAGCTATGCATGTGTTTTTAAACATTCAAAAATCAAATAACTATGCACACTGTACAACGATATTGGTTTTAGGTCTTGAGTGTTTAATAATCAGTTGAAAATTTAAAACATTTTCTATATAATAAATTTTTAAATCAAAATAAGCTAATAAAATTCAATAAAAGTTTATTTTTCTGTATCAAAAAAAAAAAAATTATTTTAAACTATAAAATTTTATATTAAATGATAAAGTTTATTTATTTATTTATTTATCTCTTTTTTTCTTTTGTCTAAAATTTAAAAAAAAAACATTTTTTTTATATTTTAAAGTATCTCTCATTTGATAAATGAGAGGTTAATTTATCAAAATATAATAAAACGGTTCAGCAGAGACCCTCCCTAATAGTGTATATTGTTTAGTATTAAAATAATTTAATATTAGATTTTAGACAAACATAAATAAAATCTGAAATTAATTAAAATTTATATAAATCCACATAATTAATTCTAATTTGAACAATTTTATCAAACTTTTTAGTTTACTAAACTGTCCTAGTAACTGCAAACTATTTAAAGGTAGAATAATTTAAAAAATTTCATGATGCAGAGGAAATAAAAGGGTTCGAACAAATGCTGGGATTTTATTAGCGAATTACTAATAACCAATATTTCCAAAAAGAGATTTTCTAATTTTTTTCCCCCTAAAAGGAGTATAGCAGCGAGAGGAGCAGAAATACAAAATGCTAGGGGGAATTATTATCATAGAAATGTTAATAATATATTTTTAAATATTTTTTAATATTTATTTTATTATTAACTTAAAAATAAATATTATTAACATTTTTTAATAATTTTTTTAAATATATGAAATAGATTAATAACAAAATAAATATTAATTTTTTTAAAAAAATGTATTTGTAACCTTATTATTATTATTATTTTGTTTGTTAAGGAATAAGGTGTATAAACGGGGGAGTATTACTCTATTACTTTATTTATGTAGATGAAATCAAGTGAAATGAAGCTTCTTACTATGTATGTATCTCTATCTATCCCCAAAATCAAATGAATCATTGAAATTCCTTCGTTGTAGCACAGCCTGTGTTGCGATCGTTGGAGAGAGACGGAGAAGACGCCACTTCTCGCCGGAACTTCAATCAGCCCCATTCATTCACTTTCGCCTTTTCTGTTAATTGTTCCAAATCTGCGAATTCAGAGTCCCTCGAACAATTCCTTTGTTTTTTCCCCCCAATTAATCAATTCCCTCCCTTCCACGAAACAAATCCCTAATCGGATTGAGTTGATTCTGTTTTGTGTTTTGTGGCGTGCGATCTAGTTTGTGGCTGAAGACATAATAGGATGGCAGGTCCCAACATGGATCAGTTCGAAGCGTATTTCAGGAGAGCGGATTTAGATGGAGATGGCAGAATCAGTGGAGCTGAAGCTGTCTCTTTCTTTCAGGGATCCAACTTGCCCAAACATGTTCTTGCTCAGGTCAGGTTTCTTCGTATTTTTAATTCTAAACCAAACAAATCAACCCACTAAACTTCCATTCATCATTCTTATTTCTGATTTCTCTTTGACTTCATGATGGATGCATATGATTTCGTGCTTGTTTGCTTAGAATCCATGTTTTAGGTTTTCGTCACCGCTTCATTTAGCTTTCTCTAATTTTCCCTGTTGATTTGAAATGTATACCTGATCTAGCGTAATGCTTCTTTTTCTACAGGTCTGGATGCATGCTGATCAGGCCAAAACTGGTTTCCTTGGGCGGACAGAGTTCTATAATGCTCTTAGATTAGTAACTGTCGCTCAGAGTAAGCGAGATTTAACGCCTGATATTGTGAAGGCGGCGTTATATGGTCCTGCTGCTGCTAAAATCCCTGCACCCCAGATCAATCTTGCTGCTATACCTCCACCACAACCGAATCCGAATCCGGTAGCCGTGGCTTCTGTTCCGCAAATAAGTGTATCTGCACCGACATCGTCTCAAAGTTTTGCCTATAGAGGACAAGGATTATCAGGTCCTGTTCCAAACCCGCAATATTTTCCTTCCCAGCAGAGTCCCACCATGAGACCACCTCAACCCATGCCTGCTAGTAGCGTTCCCCGTCCACAACAGGGTTTTGCAGGTCCAGATATTTCTAGAGGAGGCAGCATGGCGGGACACACTCTCTCAAATCCTGGCATCTCAAGTGATTGGAATAGTGGAAGGCCTGGTGCGGTTGCTACTAGGCCTGGAGGAATCACTCCATCAAGTCTCTTACCAACATCAACACCACTCTCTCCAGTCTCACCAATGTCCCAGCCAACAACTGTTAACACTAAAGCATTAGCTGTTTCTGGAAATGGGTTCTCTCCTAATTCAGCTCTGGGCAATGATTTTTTCTCTGCTGCCTCGTCCACACCCAAAAAAGAACCTACTGGACAGAATTTTTCTGTTAGCAGTGCACCTGCCTCATCAGCCATTGTTCCAGTTTCCAGTGGTGCCCAACCTGCAAGTAAGCAAAGTGCACTTGATTCATTGCAGAGTGCATTCTCAACGCAGCCTGTAAATAGTCAGTTTCAGCGAACACAGGCTGTATCAAACACAAGCCAGCAGATTTCATCACTGGCTTCTTCTCCACATACATCATCTGGGATATCAGTTGGACTTGGAAATACTAATTCTGACAATTCACAGCTTTCTTGGCCAAAAATGAAACCTTCTGATGTGCAGAAGTATACAAAGGTGTTTATGGAAGTTGACACTGACAGGGATGGAAAAATCACTGGGGAGCAGGCACGCAGTCTATTTTTAAGTTGGAGATTACCAATAGGTAAAACATTTTTCTTTCCAACTGACAAGTGTTAGATGTTGTGCTTATGCATGTTGGTACATTGATGTGTTAGCTAGTCCATGAAGTGTTGCATAACTAACAAGAACAATAATCAGCTGAAGGTTTTAGGTTTAGCTTCTTGAACTCAGAATTTTTTTTTTTAATATTTTTTCCTGGTTGACAAGAAACTGCCTACTATGCACTATACTGAAAATTTTTATTGTTTCTGGTGAAGGTAAGGCAAATTTGTTGATTTTATCTAAAACAAATGGAAATCTCCAGTAGCAAAATAGGTGTTAAAGTCTAAGTTTAATCACAACTTGTAATGGACATGTGATTATTATGCTTCTCCTTCCCATTAAGGACAATGGTAGAGGGTCAGTTCACATTTCAGAATCCATAGAGGGTGTGTCTTTTTGTTTGCTGAAGCTTTAGTGGAGACATGCTTTGACTGCACCATGCCCTTTTAATTTTACATTATTTTGTTTGTTATCATTTGGAGAGAAGCTTTGGAATCACATAATTTCCGATTAAGTAGAAGTAGAACGGAGTATATGGAATGCAAATCCCGTAAGGCACATGCTAGCACAGGCTTTGAGGTGAAAATTGGAGATCATATCATGCCATAAGTCGCACGGTTTAGGTATCTTGGATTTATCATGCAAAGTGACTGAGGAATAGAGGGAGATATAAATCATAGGATTCAAGCTGGGTGGATGAAATTGAGAAATGCTTTGAAGTGAAAATTGGAGATCATATCATACCATAAGACCACTGATGCTTTATGGTATTGAATGTTGGGCAAGAAAGTGCCAACAAGAGCATAAATTATAAGCTAATTGTTGCAAAGATGAGAATGATGAGGTAAGGGGCAACAAAACTGAAGCTCGAATAAATTTTGGCCCTTTTGGCCCAGCGTGACATGGGCTGGCTTGCGGTGGGCCAGGCTGGTCCGCAAGCTCGAAAAATGTCAAAATCAACCACTAGAACTGTTAAGTTTCTCTTTTTTATGTTTACTAAAATGTCATTTTGAAATAAACATCTATCCATTTTAAGTAACAATTAATTTGAAATCTTTCAATGCAGTTATTAAGTCTTTCAATAGAAGTTAATCAAATAAGTTATTTAAAATTGACATTTTTAGACTCTAATTATAAGAATAATAAAAGTAAATGCGGGCCAGCGAGCTGGCCCTGCAGAGGGCTGGGTTGGGCTAACAATTTATTAGCCCGAATTAAATTTGGCCCGATTTGGCCATACCCAAATTGACAGCCCTAGTTGCGGTGGTTGAGTGAACATACTAGAAAAGATGATATCAGGAATGGTTATATTAGAGAAAAAGTAGGAGTAACATCTATTGAGAAAAAGATGATAGAATTTTGCCTAAGATGGTTTGGTCATGTGAGGAGAAGACTAATAAAAACACCACTAAGAAGAATTGATCAGATGGAGGATAGCCCAATAAAGACCAAGGAAAACTCTTAAGAGAAACCATTGAAAAAGACCTAGATCTTGATGGCCTTTCTGAAAACTTGGTTTATTTTGAAAATTTTATTGGACAGGTCTCGGGATGACCTTTTATTATTTCTCTGATAGCAAGTACTGTAAGATCTTTGTGGACTTTCTGCAGATGTCTTAAAGAAGGTGTGGGACTTATCTGATCAGGATAATGATAGCATGCTTTCTTTGAAGGAGTTTTGCTTTGCTCTTTATTTGATGGAGCGGTACAGGGAAGGTCGACCTCTTCCACAGTCTCTTCCAAGTAATGTTTTATTTGATGAGACATTGCTGTCTATGACGGGCCATCCAAAACTTACTCATGCAAGTGCAGCCTGGGGTATAGGCCCAGGTATCTTTCACTAATTTACACTATCTTAATTTTTTTTTTCGGTTTCTCTTGTAGGATATTTCTTGATGAAATTTTTACTTTTTATTTGTCACAAGGTTTTCAGCAGCAACAAGGGATGCCAGGTGCTCGGCCAGTGGCGCCAGCAGCTGGTTTGAGGCCGCCAGTGCAAGGAAGTTCTCCCCAGGCTGATGGCACTATGCGGCCCAATCAGCAAAAGTCAGGTGCATCTGTGTTGGAGGATTCCTTTCTGAATCACACAGATAATGATGAGCAGAATATATTAAACTCAAAGCCTCAAGAGGCAACACCTGCAGGGAAAAAGGTATTTGGTTTGCCTTTTTTGTTTTTGTCCATGTATGGCTTACTTTGTGACAGTGAGGGTTCCACTGATGTTTTTCTTTTTTTCTTTGATGTTTGTATTTTCTGTTTTATGTTAAGGAGGATCCTTTATCCTCCTAATGCTTTGTAATTGTCTTCTCTTCGTCTTAATGAGTTTATGATTTTCTTCTTTTATTAAAAGAAGGTTCCATTTTTTTTTTAAATGGCAAAATTATGAAACTCATATTAAAGCCATAAATTAAACCATATCCAATAACAAATGTAAGGGCAAAGAGACACCTTTGAAAATACAAGCATTTCTCTCCCAACCAAATGCACCATAGAACTTGATGAACTGCACTCTGCTATAAAATCATGGTCTCCTTATTTCTGCCAAAACCTTTCTAACGCATAATTAGAAACTGCTCCAATAGAAAGGACCCAATAACAAGCTTGCGGTGGCCATCTTCTAAAGCCCTTAGTGCTTGTTCGGTAGCCTGTTCAAAATTAATTATGGGGCTCAAAATTACTTTTTGACCCAAAAGTTATTCTGCAACTTTTTAAGGTTGTTCAGCAGGTGGACCCAAAATGATTTTTTTGTCTTAAATATAATTTCGCAAGAAGTAACATTCAAAAGGAATTATGGGGCTCAAAATTTTTTTTGCAACCCAAAAGTAATTCTGCCACATTAAGTAGTATCTTGAATCAGGTCTATTTATTTGTACGAGGTCATGGTTCTCTTCCACATTCTGAGACATTATAAAGAAAAAATGTTTCTCCTTGCTGTTGTAGGTTGAAGAAACAGAGAATGTGATTTTGGATTCAAAAGAGAAGATTGAGTTTTACCGCAATAAAATGCAGGAACTGGTGAGTAATTCATATCTTCTTTCCTTTTTTTATTTTGATCTTGGACTACTGTTGCTTGCTTAAGGTTTACTATGGTTGAGATAAACTATCTATAGGCAGACTAGGCCATGCTGCTGGTGGCTTGCTTGAAAGTAAACTTGCGTTTACACTTATGGAGTGATTGCTTGCCAGTTAGGTTAAAAAAAAGATTATTAATGATCTCCTACCTCCTGTTATGTGGAAGAATTAGCACATGTTTAGTTTTACTTAATTTTTACGCAATAAATTTTCAGCTAAAAAGCTCTCTTGAGTATTCAATTATAAGCACAAAACAAGTTAATCCAAACACACACTCAGTGTACTAGAACTGTAATTTAGCTTGAGGACTGGTTCACTATGACAAATCATGTAAAATGGGTTGGTAGTACTGCTATGAGTTGCACTGTATATATTTTCTGTAGCAGCACCACATGGTTGTTAAGTCAAGACTATGTCTCTTTAATTCAATATAACTTGTCCAGCTAATAACTGACGTAGGATGGATTTGCAAATCATCCTACAATGACTTCATGGTATGGTTTATCGTCCTAGTTAGGCTTCAGTTTAGAGCCCAGGAATTGACTTCTGGTTGGGAAGACTGGAAATTTTGAAGGTAAGAAGAGCTTTTTTTTTTTTCCTCAAGAAACTGTAGCTGGAATCATGCAGGCAGCGAAAAAAATTGAGGATTTTAATTGGGTAAAGTTAAGGATTTTATGGGGTAAAAGCAAGTAAGAATTTATGGTTTTTTATTTTTTTTTAAACAAGTAAGGTGGGTGATTGTATGCTATGAATCTGATTAAAGAAAAATGAATCCAATAGGCATGAACAAGTGATGGGTGACAATTTACATTTGGTAGTGCACTCACTTTCATTCCCCTCCCCCTCAGGTTCTATATAGAAGCAGATGTGATAATCGACTAAATGAGATTACAGAAAGGGCATCTGCAGATAAGCGTGAGGTATATTCTCTTTTTCTGAAAATGTGGTGTACGTTTAAGATGTGAAAAGATTAGCTCTCATTTGGTGGTTTGTTACAGGCAGAGTCATTGGGCAAGAAATATGAAGAGAAATACAAACAAGTAGCAGAAATAGCATCCAAATTGACTATAGAAGAAGCTAAATTTCGTGATATACAGGTAATTAGAAATTCTACATTATTTGTTGACAGATAGTGAGATAGGCTATTTGTAAGAGGTGAGAGTTATTGACTGCTTTGTATTTAGTATGCACTACATTTTTTACTCTATTATTGCTTATGTTATAAAGTGGCTTGTCTTTAATTTTGGGCTTAAGCGGCTACTCCTTTTAATTTTCGTTGATCTTAGTGTATCTTCTCTCTGCTTTGCTTGTGGACGCAGGCCTGTAGTTCACTGTTGGTTGAACCACTTGAAATTCTGTGTCTATTTCTCTTCTCCCTGTTCTTTGTTTGCGCACCTTATTACAACAGCTTGCTTGTTCAAACATAAGCAGTGGTGATAAAGTCCTGTTGAATCCTCTCCCTAACAAGATGACAATCCATATCAATATGCTTTGTATTCTTATGGAAACATTAGATTAAGAGGAAATATGCATGACAGCCTGATTATTACACCACAGTCTCATTGGGGAGGTTCCGGCAAACCTAATTTCACATAGCAAATGTCTAATCCACATAATCTCACAAGTTGTTAGTTTCATAGCACAATAATCAATTTCAGCGCTAGACCTTGGAACTACATTCTGCTTCTTGAAACTTGGTTTTCCCCCAACTAGGACACAATACTTGGTAGTGGATTTTTGGTCTACAAGGAGGAGATTCAGCCCAACAAACATTAGTATAGGCTTCGAGCTGCATATGCCTATGATTATTACAGAACCTTTCTCTGAAACCTTCTTTAAGTACTTCATTATGTAAATTAGAGCTTTGAAGTGAGCGGTAGTTGGTGAAGACATACACGGACTTGCAACACTCACTGGCAAAGCAATGTCCAGCCAGACCACTAACCTTTTGTATCCCTGTAGGTGACCAAGTGTTGCCCCATCATCTTTTGTAGTTGTATAGGTGTCTCACTAGGTCTAGCCTCAAGCAGTCCAATCTTCCCTAATAATTCAGGGACATACTTTTTTTGAGATAAGAAATTATCTTTCTTGGATTGCCTGACTTATATGCCCAATAAAGTATTTCGATTTTAGATACCCCAAATCCTTAGTCTGGAATCTGGTGGTTTGAAGGACCTCTTTTAGAGCACAGATGCCACTCTTGTCCATCCAATTCCACTGAACCCCAGCCAAAAGAATTTTTTTAAATAATCTTTAATTTACTTTTCCTCCGCCCTCCCCCCCTCCAAAAAAAAAAATCATATTGCATTTTATCTGTTATCTGTTTCTGATAATGTTACTGGCTGTTTGGAATTGATTCTGGTATTGGGAACTGGTCATTTATTCCCCTCCTCCACATCTCTTCCTTTCTTTACTTTGTGACGATGAACTCGTGTCTTAGTAGTTAGAAGGATATACAACTGTCTTGAAACATTTCAATGCATCATTTAACCATTAGTTGGTACATATTTAGGAAAGGAAGGTGGAGTTGCAGCAAGCCATTGTCAAAATGGAACAAGGAGGCAGTGCAGATGGTATTCTTCAGGTGAACTTTATTTCTTGAATTAAGATGAGAGTTCTATGGAAACCTGTCTATTACTCTGTTATTGATGTTTAGCTAATTCCATAGGTCCGTGCTGAACGCGTACAATCAGATCTTGATGAGTTATTTAGGGGTCTAGCTGAACGATGCAAGAAACATGGGATAGATGTGAAGTCAATTACAATGGTTCAGCTTCCTATTGGTAATTTTAATCTCATGTTGTTTCCTTGTGGCTTCTTTCTCAATCATCTAACTCTGTTCTTTGTTGACTCTCAAAGAATTACTCTACAAATTTGTCATTTATCTTGGCTTATTTTTCTCTTGCAATACATGATTCTTGTTTTGTTTCTTATGTAATTATATTAACTTGTGGATGCCTCTTCTTACATTCTAGAAACCTACATCTATCAACTGACAGATAAACTATTTATATTTGTTTTTTCTTCTCTGCTTGTGGTATGCAATTATGAATAGTTATTTGGTTAAACCTCTTTTCTTATGTGGTGATTTGGCATTGTGGATACTTTGAAAGACTTAATTATATGAGGAAAAATATGTTAAGAGAAAAAAGTGAGGTTCTGTTATGTGTGCCCTTTCTCTGGGAAGTGGATAAGGGCCAGTGTGAGTGGCTAAAATCATAGATGAGTGAACCTTTTACTTCGGCAAATTGCTACAAGTGAATGCATTTTTCTGTTTCTAACTTTAATGTGGTCGTGTATGTGTATGTGTATGAACCTAATGAATCATAAGGTTGGCAACCTGGAATTGCGGAGGGAGCAGCTGTTTGGGATGAAGATTGGGATAAATTTGAAGATGAGGGTATGGCATATTCTTTTCAGTGAGGACTTCTTACAAAAAAAAACTTTATTTCATGTTTTGCTTTTGCATGAAGTGACTTGTTTTATTAATTGCTTTGTTTACTTCCAGGATTTGCCAATGATCTCACTTTTGATACGAAAAATGCATCTTCAAAACCAAAACCTGCGTTCATTCATGGAGAACAAAATTTCCCTGATGATAATTCAGTTCATGGTTCACCTGTGAATGCAAATGGGAAGCAAGAAAATTCTACTAATGGTGATTATACAGTTGAGGATGAATCTTCTTATGCACGCAGTGAAGATGACTTGGCAAGAAGCCCTCATGATAGTCCAGCTGGAAGGACTACTGTGGAGAGTCCTTCTCAACAATTTTCAAATGCTCATTTTGGAAAAAGTTCTGAAGCAGATGCAGAAACACATAGGTAATTTGTTCTTTCTTTCTCTCTTTTTTTATTTTTAGTTTTTATTTTTTTTGGGCAAGGGTATGTTTGTGGGATGGAGCATCTTTGTAAGGTGGTTGAATTTTGTCTTTTCTCATTCTTTTTGTCGTTTTATCTTTCTTCCTCCCATGCATAGCTTTGACTGTAGTGCATTTAGTAATTGTGATGTTATTAATCCATATGGTAACAGAAGTTTTGATGAATCAACCTGGGGTGCATTTGACAATAACGATGATGTGGACTCAGTGTGGGGTTTTAACACTACCAAGGTAACTCATGCTATACATAGCTTTTAATTATATTGCTGTTTTCTTTCTTTTAAAAATAAAAATAAAAATTATTGATATCAACCTGATTAGTTACAGTTTTTGAGAAAGAACTATTCTTATGTAAATTATTTTAAGATTATGTTTATACTGAGTTGATGTAAAATCATGGCAATGAAGAACTTCCCCTCCCCCCCCCCCCCCCTTATTTTTGGAATGGGTTTCTTCTTAGCATAACTACAGAAGAAGGTGTGCCATTTTCTAAGATCAAGTTGCTTTGAATTTCTGGACACACAACCCTGCCACATCTGCTTTTGTGAAAAAATAATTGATGTAAAGCTACTAGAATTTTTTTGTTTGGTTCTGTAGGACTCTGACTTGGAGCAGCAGAGAGATTTCTTTAAATCTGGTGATTTTGGTATAAACCCAGTTAGAACAGGATCTACACATACAGATGGCACATTCCAGACAAAGAGCCCATTTACTTTTGATGATTCAGTGCCTGGAACTCCACTTTCCAAGTTCGGCAACTCTCCAAGGTACAGTGAGGCAGGGGACTTCTTTGACATGTCAAGGTTTGATTCCTTCAGCATGCACGAAAGTGGATATTCTCCCCAACCAGAGAGGCTGACGAGATTTGATTCCATGAGTAGCAGCAAGGACTTTGGCTACAGTCACGATAAATTCACAAGGTTTGATTCCATAAGTAGCAGCAAAGATTTCGGCTTCAATCCTGAGAGGCTCACAAGGTTTGATTCCATCAGTAGCAGCAAAGATTCCAGCTTCAGTCGTGAGGGGCATGCAAGGTTTGACTCGATTAGCAGCAACAAGGGGCATGCAAGGTTTGACTCGATTAGTAGCACCAAGGACTTCGGCCACAGTGGTGCATTCTCTTTTGATGACACTGATCCATTTGGCTCCTCTGGCCCATTTAAGGTCTCTTCAGAGAGTCAATCTCCAAAGAAACGTTCTGATGGTTGGAGTGCATTCTAGCCTGCGTTTCAACGTTTTCCTGTTTTTCTTTGTTGTTTCCATTTCCTTGATTGTTCATGATAGCCAATTTTTTTGTGTATAGCTAGAAGAAAAGCTGGACGGCGGACGGTGATATTGTATGGTATGACGTTGATGTGTTAGTTTAAAGACAGCATCTTTTAAGATTTTTTTTTTTTGGGGGGGGGGGGGGGGGGGGGGAGATAATGCGAGGATGAGTGTGTGAGAGAGAGATAGAGAGATGAAATTAAATGACTTGGTGTGTATGTAATACTAAGTTGAATGGCAGGCGCATGCAAAATCTTTATTACGAGCATTGCCGGTATACTAATGGTATAGCCAGAATTATTTTGCCTTGCAAACAAAAATGAAGTGCGGCTTTCGTTTCATTAGATGTTTCAGTTTCATTTATTGGTGGCAAATGGATGGATGGATTAGTTTGATTTTAGATTGGATTGTAATGAATTAATTTAAAATAAATTATTAATTTATTTAATATTTATTATAAAATATTTAATATTATTTAATTTATTTATGACTTAATTTAATGAATAAATATTTAATTTATTTATTTATTTATTTTAATAAATTAAATAGATGGATATTTAATTTACTTATTTAAAAAATATTTATATTTTAAAAAATTATTCTCTTTAAAATATATTTTTCTCATTAAAATATATAAAATATATTAAATATTTATTGAATTAATTTTTAATTAAATATTCATTGAATATTTAATGCATGTTTTGATTAAATTATTAATTATTTATAATTAAATTTAATTTATTAAATTTAATTTAATAAGATATATTATTTTAATTAGATGAATTAAATTAATTTTAATATAAACAGATTAAATGAATTAAAAATTAATGAATTTTATTGTCACGCCTAATTAAATGCATTAGCATATGAGCCTTGTCTCTATGGTGTCTTTCTATGTATATCATTTCATCACCACAGAAGGAATAAAAACTGCACTGAAATACGTTGCTCACTCACAAGTTACTTCATATCTTAAGTAAAATCTTGAGCCTTGGTTGCTGCACTGAGCATAAAGCATTCATCGAAGCGTAGGTTAGACACAGCATAAAGCACTCTACTTAGGTTTTCCCCAGGCTGGTTTGATAGATCGAACTGTACACCCGAGGACTGGGTTACAGTGCTTTATTTTATCTCAATAAAAAATTGGAAAAAGATTGATCACGTAAAAAACTAGTAACTATGATTGCGCCATTTTCAAGTGATCTAGCTTAAAAAGAACAAGAACTGACCAAATGTCTCGTGTGCCAAGCAGTCTGACTGGATGAATTATACTCTGGCATCCCTGGCTGTCCGCTGCAATTCTTAACTGCATGCGTTAAGGCCTAATTTTGTACATGTGCTCCCCCCCATTCTCGCAAATCAGAGCGTGCTTTCCAAATATATCGAGCCAAAAAAGTAAAAGAAACTTGAAAGAATAAATAGAGAATGGCAAAAATATTTTGAAGAATTTGTTTAATCTGACATCTCGTAATAAACTGTTAAAAGCTAATGTAGATTCTCATAGACTCCAATTAAGGGGTGCAAAATGAAATAAGCACTGTGGGGAGCTTTTCACTGTCTTCTGATAAATCAACAAATTGAACGCCAAAATTTTGCAATGCTGGGTCCCCAATACTGTAATCAGATTATCCACACGCGATTCAGTTCTGGCAGCCTGTATAAGAAATTAATCACCATGTAAAGTGGAGAAAAACTAATTTTTCCTCATGAGTTCCTCATTAAATCAATACTAATTTAATCAATAACTTCTAAACCAAATTTTTTACTTTCCTCTCTCTCTCTCTCTCCTCCCAGCTTAGGTGGAGGGGAAGATCATAGGTTTTGCCCCTTATTATAGGAATTTTATGAAGGAAAATAATGATACCCCTTATGATATTGCCAGTTTGCCACCCACTGCGGTTTATTATGACACTAACACCTGCCATGGTGTTTGAAATTGGTGACACCAAGTTACTAACATTTTTAGGTGGAGAATAACACTATAATACATTGTGATCCCCTGAGGTATTAAACATATTTAAGTTCAATATTACACATTGAACAGCCAGACTGCTGGTGTTATATAACGGCATACCTAGTTCCTGTAGAAAACACTAGTTTTGTCTAATTTTAAACAAAGGGGTCTTTAATGTCAAATAAAAAAGGGCATAAAATTTAAAATTACAATATCTTATGCCACAGGGAATACGTATAATTTTCTCCATGTATGTCACATACTGTCATATTTTGAATTTACTTGTAGTCATCTTTGTCCATAATATATGTTACTTAAATAATATCCAGCACGTATATACAAATAAAATACCATAATCTAGATATGCAATTGAAAGAAAGAAATCCCCAATACAATTCTAAGTTTGTGCAGCCGAAATGAGTAAAAGAGAGAGCAAATAGAGGGAGTCAAAAGTTATCTATACCTGAAGGAATTGCTACTTTTTCATTCTTTGGTATCTTCCACCTCTTGATGAAGTTGGTGAAAAGAATATAGCAATGATGATTGCATATTTGCTATTTCTACGAGTGTCTCTAGTGCTGCAAATAATTTCAATTGACAGAATGTGTTATATCCTGGCTGTCAAGTATAAAGTATAAACAGATGACTAAAACCACATGTGCAAAGAAAGTAAGGGGAATTAAGATCTCGAGTTCTGTAATCCACCTCTCTCAAATGACAGCTGGGTGGCTCGAAGTTTTGGGGAAATTAAAATTCCAAAAACTGACAACGACTTCGATCGCTCCTTTTGAACCTATAAAAAGCACAAACATGATTTATATAGTAACTCAATTGAAAGTTCAGATACTTTGCTAAGAAAATGTTTGAAATATCCAATTCTATATGTTATTCACCATATGAATCCATGATAGCAATGATATTAGCAATCCAATGCAAGAAAATATACTTGTAATGCTTGTATTAATAGAAACTAAAATGTATACTATTAAGAGAAAGAGATAATATTAGTAGAATACTTACTTCATCATCATCTGCAAGTCCTAGCAAGTTCTTTGCATTAGTCACCTCAGCATTTTGTACAACCAAATATATAAGAAAATAAGAAACAGGTAACATGGTACTTAAAGCATATAAAAGGAGAATCAGATAACAAATGAAGTAAAAGTTTGCTCTGATGTGTATGTTTCATTTCAGGATTAACCCTAATATCACATTTAAATTACAGTATGCTAATGTCTACAGAAAAAATTTGCATTATGCTCAGTACTCAGGTTCCCCCTTTCACACTATCTATGGTCAATGGGGAAAACATACCATTTATTTGATGCATAGGGAGAAGAAAACCATACCAGAAGATTTCATACTGTTACTATCTTGTGGCTGCACATTCTCGTCTTCTATTTGAGAACTTTCATGTTCAGAGGATACCCATTTATGCAACATGAAGCATGGTTGTGTACCTATACAATAGTTCATATGTTGTAAGAGATGTTGCATATAAATTAATACAAAGTACATATTACAAAAAGGCATCATAAAAATGCAAATGAAGGCATGCCAGCACACTGGGGATGACAAAAGGATACAAGTTCTTACCATCATATTTGGTTATCTTCAATGTTGTAGCAGCTGAATGAAATTTCAGGTCCAATAAAGAACTATTAATGCGTGAAGCACCCATGGAATGTCGAGCACTTGCTAATTCCAGCCATCCCTGTCAATATATACAAAGTAATCCTACCAATATTACACACACAATTTGACATTCTATTATGCAATGTTTTCTCTTTCAGAATGGATATATAAAAAAATTAAATTAAATGCTATAGTATAAATCATAAACAGGACATAAAAATGAAAAAATGAAAAAAAAGAAGGCTCATATTTATCAGAACCTTTCAAAGAGATTGTATTGATATTTGATATAAAAATTTCTGCATTTTTAATAAGTAAATCAGAACAAAGCCTTTATCCATTCAAGCTCTTTTGATGCTTCATCTTAATCCGAGGAGGCATGGATTTGAATAATTTGAAATAATTACGGGAAGGTATAATTTGAATTATGATCCTTGAAGTAGGCTCTTTCTTATTTGTGTTAGTAAAGTGTAGATACAGTGAATCAAGACAACGAATTCTACATTTTCAATATAGCTATCAAATTCAAACTCCTTGTATTGAAAGGGTTTTAGAATTATTGAAATGAACAATGCATAATAATGATACAATGAATCAAAACAACAAATTATAGCTATCAAATTGAAAGGGTTCTATCTATGATTATCCAAAGAAACACAATCAAAATCGTTTTACCTGTCGAAGTGTGGAAGACAATGCATCAAACAGGGACAGGTAGTTATGCGTTGAATCCATAAACCGCAATACAAGTTTGTCTTCAGCAGCAGGCTGTATTCGTAGTTGGCGTCGATGCAGATGTTGATCTTCTTCTTCTTCTTCAACTACCTCCGGTTGCTGTTTTTGCGGTTCTTCACTCTGTATCTGATGATACTGATACTCTTCTTCTTCTTGCTCCATGGAATGGAACGGAACTTCTTCTTCTTCAATCTCCACACTGATCTGATCACGTTTCTGATTCCAACGTAAGCCAATTTGTCATTCCAGGAGACGACAAAATTCTTATACCCTCCACAAATATCCCACCGCTTAGTAATTTTCACATT
Source organism: Ormosia semicastrata (assembly GCA_029884595.1). Lineage (NCBI taxonomy): Eukaryota > Viridiplantae > Streptophyta > Magnoliopsida > Fabales > Fabaceae > Ormosia > Ormosia semicastrata. The sequence goes on along the minus strand of JAQQTO010000046.1, from coordinate 4,019,468 downwards.
TTCAATTTCAGATTTACGAGTTTTTAGAATAATTGTAAAAATTTGATTATTTTAATAATTGATTATTATATAATTATTTTTTGTTATAATTAATTATAATTAAATTAATTTTATATTTAGATATATTAATTAAAAAATAATTTTAAATTAATTTATTTTATTTAGATGATATAAAAAATTGTTATTATATATTAAATTATTAAAAAATATGTATATAATAATTAAAAAATTATTTAACTGAATATAAAATGATATTTATATCTCAAAATATAAAATAATTTCAATAACTTTTATAAAAAATGCTCAAATAATAACTGAACAAAAAAAGCTATTGCCAAACCAATTTTTAACATAAAACAGCATTTTGAGATATTATCCAAACACATTGCATTTCGTTTGTAACAGCTTTTATGACAAAAAAAAATATTATTGAAAGAGATTTAAGTTGAACAAAACATACTCTCAATAGCAACTCCTCTTATGCCTCTAGGTAAGGAATTAAGAATAATAAGCTTTAAATAATAAGTAATGTTTTTTAAATTTTTAATGTATTAAATATTCTATTTTTATTTAAAATTTATTGTTCTTGATTTTTTAATAAGTATGATGAGATATTTTTTAATAAATTATAAATTATATTATTAAAAATAAGAATTTAATTTAAATATATTGTTAGTATAAAAAAATTATATTATCATTCAATTATGTTTGTAATGTTATTAAAAATATTTGACTCTTATAATAATTACTTTAAAAGTTACATATATCATGATATATGATTAATTGATAGTATAAAAATTTTATGTTGATAATGTATCAAAATTATACTCTATTTATAATGCCTTAGGAACAAGTTTTAGGTTTTGATAAATAAAGTTAATATATTTTCAAACATATCATTTTTCAAAATTTAAATATTATTAATAAAAGGAAATTCCTTCAAGCAACCTTTAATGAGAGTACTATATTTTTATATGTTCCATTCAATTAAAATATAAATACAAAAATAATTTACTTATTTATACTAAGTAAAACACATAGCTAAATATTAATTATTAATTATTAAGAAATATGTATCCTCACAAAAAGAAAGAATACCGAAGAAACTTTTAAATAAAACCTTTAATTTTTTTAACGTTATTAAAATTTAGACCTAATTATTTCACAAATATTTAAATATAGTTTTTCCTTTGTATTTTTAAATATAGTTCACTATTTTTTTTAAATGAATATGCATATGCTATCACAAGTACAACAACTCAAATTTATTTAAAACCTCATCTTCGAAAAGTAAATGTTTTCAATTTGGATCTTCATCTTTACTAGGGATAGCAAAACTCCTCGCTGTTTTGAGATTCCCGCGGGAATCATTCTGAATGCGGGATTTTTATTCATGTGGAGATGGAGATGGGAAGAAAAAAAAATTTCGTAGTATATTTAGAGATGAGGACAAGAACTATACTTCCCTACGCGAGATCTTCGTTCCTATTAAATTATTAAAATATTTTTATAATATATATGTATTATTATATAAATAACTATCTGTATTTTAGTAATTTTATTTTTTATTAAATTTTATATTTATTTAAAATTAAAAAATATTAAAATAATTTATTTTATATATTTTTTTATTTTTTATTTTTTTGATATAGTGAAGAATCCTTGCGGACTCACGAGTATTTGCAAGAATTCAGGGAATGAGATAAGGGAAAAAATTCTCTGGTGGCAAGGAACAAGACCGAAGACGAGGAGATAGTTAGAGTGCAAGAATGAGGGGCGGGGAGTACTCGCATGGGTGCCACCCCTAATCTTTACTAGATTAATAGTAAAAATTACCACTATTTTACGATATCCAATAATATTTATTATTGCATTTTAAAAAAATACTAACTGATTGTGAGTTAAAATTAACTTTCAAATTTTTTTTAACCTTTCGCCTTTTCTTTTTTAAGGTAACAAATAAATGATAATAGTAAAGAGTATTTGATGTGAATTATGTGAGAAATCGAGAAATATTTAAAGAAAATTATTATTATGGACTAAAATATATTTATAATTTTATTCTTTTATAATTATTTTTAAAAATCATTAAAGAAAAAATAATATATATTTATACAAAAATAATGAGAGCACAAAAAATAATGATAACTTATTTTTTATATGAATTAATTATGATAATTTATAAAAAAATAAAAAAATAAAAAATTAACACCTAAGTAAAAAAATTATTTTACAATAGTAATGTAGACGATTGAAAAAAAAGGTAATAAATGATTAATAATTTGAAATTTTAATAATTTTCAATTATCTGCCTACATATAATAATTCATTAATAATAATAATAATACACCAAAATATAGTTATTGGTTCTACTCAATTGATACTGATTAGTACATGAGAATTATATATATAAATATTGAGGGGTATTGATTTATATTAGTGTAATTTTTTTTTTTATATAAATTTTTAATTATTAGTTTTATTTTTTTTAATAATTGAAATTATTTTATTAAAAATAATTATTAAATAAAAGTAAAATTAATAATTAAAAATAAATATAAAAATAAAAAAAAAAAGTTGATTTTTCTTACAATAGTGATTGATTACGTGAGAAATGAATAATATGAGATGAGCCACCTGGTTTTAGAAGCCCTGGTGGATGATATCTCCACCTCTATCTTTCCCTTTGTCTGACTTGATGACTATTTCTAGTCAACCTTCTCTCTCTCTCTCTCTTGCTGGAAATTTGTAATTTTTTAAATCAAATTTTAGTTGTTATATTTATATGAAGCAAGTTTTTGCAATTTCTGCTCTGGTTTGTTGGTGTTTCTCCTTTACTCTCTCAACTCAACTGCACCTCCTTTTTCCTTCTCCGGTTCTGCTCCTGCAATTCCAACTCTTTACCATGGCACAATAACAATCACGTTGCGGAATCAACTTTCCTTTAAGGGTTTTGTTTAATTTTCAAACTAAAAACTAAAAGTAGGGTTTCTGCAGAGGACCTTTGCTGCCTCTTTGAACTTGGGGACAGGTACTGTTCTTCTTGATTACCTTACTGTTGTTTTCAATTTTGCGATTGTTTTAGAATTAAGACTATCTATTCGTTTTATCTGTTTATTGTCGTTAATCATCGCCAAACTTATCTTTGATCTGAAAAAGTTTCTATTTTTGAGTGAGTATGAATTACTTAAAACACCCCCTCAATTGCTAAGATAATTTAAATGAAGATTAAGCTGAGCTAATTTGTATCGCTTTCCGTTTCTAAATTAAGGGAATATGTGAGATCTTTATGATATGATTCTTAATTATTGATACTGGGTCATTGCAACTCTTGTCCAATTTGCTTGTCATTGCATTGGATAAATTATTAATCAGGCAGTAACAATCAGAGGGGCTTTGACTTCATTCGATTCACAATTCAACGTGCTCTTGCAGTTTCATTCTTGTTTTTAACTTCTGAAATAACTGATTTTAAGTTTCAATTTGAGTTGCTGATACTTTTCTTGGCATTTCAATGCAGTATTATGTGAACCCCATTCTGCAGGTTCATGGTCGAAGATAATATATCTTAGCCATGTCATGATTTTGCTTACACATTTACATTAAATTTCTTCATTCTTTTACTACTTTGTTTTGTTGCTCTTGTGAACTACCATTATTGTAAGCTTCTCAGCACTACCTTAATGTCATGTTCTTTGTGGCAATAGATAACTGGATATATGATGGCATCAAGCTGGGATGGAAGTAATGATCCTGGCAGCCAGTCGGATTTTGAGAGGTTGCACATTGAGCCTATTTATGATGCTTTTGTATGTCCTCTGACAAAGCAAGTTATGCGCGATCCTGTTACCTTAGAAAATGGACGGACTTTTGAACGTGAAGCAATTGAAAAATGGTTCAAGGAATGCAAGGAAAGTGGACGGAAACTGGTTTGCCCTTTTACTCTGCAAGAACTAAAAAGCACAGAACTGAATCCAAGTATGGCTTTGCGTAACACCATTGAAGAGTGGACTGCCAGGAATATAGCTGCACAGCTGGATATGGCTCGCCGCTCATTGAATATGGGGAGTCCAGAAAATGAAACTCTTCAGGCCTTAATTTATGTCCAGCACATCTGCAAAATAAGTCGGTCAAATAAGCATATTGTCCGCAATGCAGGGCTTATACCAATGATTGTTGACATGCTGAAGAGTAGCCGTAATATTCGTTGCAGAGCTTTGGAAACCCTTAGAATTGTGGTAGAGGAAGACGATGAGAATAAGGTTGTTAGAGGTTTGCTGGTTATCATTTCATTTCCTTTCTAGTTTTTTGGTATCACCAGTGTGCCTTTGGAGATTCATGTTAACATCTTCTCTTTGCTCTAAAGGAAATTTTGGCTGAAGGAGACACTGTGCGTACGATAGTAAAATTCCTTTCTCACGAGCTTTCTAATGAAAGAGAGGAAGCTGTCTCTTTGCTTTACGAGCTCTCAAAATCTAAAACCCTATGTGAGAAGATTGGTTCAATCAATGGAGCTATTCTTATATTAGTTGGAATGACAAGCAGCAAATCAGAAGATCTTTCCACTGTTGAAAAGGCTGAGAAAACATTGGAGAATCTGGAGAAGTGTGAGAATAATGTGCGGCAGATGGCTGAAAATGGTAGACTGCAGCCTCTTCTGACCCAGCTTCTTGAAGGTGCTAACACTACTCTATAATTTATCTCACATCATACTCGTTTTGTGTGGCTAATTTGCTCACTATTTTATGTTAATTCTCAAGAGAGCATAATTTGCTCGACCAGCATATATTATTGTAACAATTGTATTTTGTGTATGAATATTTCAAGGATCACGTGAAATGAACATTTATGTGCTTGCTATTTTTTTTTTCCTTCTTTTATGGCTGATTGTGGAATATCTTCTCAGTGGAAGATAGCTTTTTAGAAAACATTTCCAGGTAGAAAATAATTTTAGTTGAAAATTTTTTTATTGAAAGTGATACATTGTTAGACCCATGATGCAGAGAACAGGATGGGGAATATTGAGAATGCTCATGCTAATGGGCTGCAGCATAACATGATGCTGATGTGGCAGTGATAGAAAGAGCAGAGCTAGGTGGGGTATTCGGTTAGAGGAGTGGGAATATATATGAGAGGGGGACAAAAGAGAGAGGTAGGAAATTAGTGAGGGAAGGAATTGGGATAGGCCTCTCCTAGGGCTGGGGGCTCAACTCTGGGTTGAGTCATATTTTCTTTATCTTGTAACGTTTCATTTCTGTTCTTGTTTTTCAAGATAATTCCAGCATCACTGTTCTGGAAATAGCAAGTTTCATCCATTTGTATCAGTTCTATTTTCTAGTTCCTATCATACATCATCTTGTAATTTGCCAGTGTTTGATTTGTTAGAGAAAATGCCTTCCACCTCTGAAAAGTGAAAGTTGTTTTCCCCTTTTTAACAATTAGATTTTTTTTTTCATTTTTGGATGCCTGTCACACCAAACAGATCAAAATGTTTTACTGTTTCAAACATGGAGAAAAGTTTTCTGGGAAATTTTTTCCACACCAAACACCTGAAAGTTATGTTCTGCAAAACAAGTGACCCTCTTTCCTTTTCTTTTGGAGTATGTTGACTTTCCAGCTGCAAAGAGGGCCTAAGATAGAGAACGGGAACTATATGGATAATACAAGTAATTAGAAAAGATGTGTACCAAAAATTAGAAAAGATATAATTGCAAGGAAATAGTAGAGAATGTAGCCCTAGATAAACTTGCATTGTGGAGGGAATTCAAGTGCGTTCCAATTAGTTTTGATTAATAATTGACATTATCAACCCTAAATATTGGGGATCAAGATTTGTCATTTGCTTGTAGAACTCTGTATTCCTATGTAGGTATCAAGCCATGATCTTGTTTTCTCGTTAAAATGTTTGCAGGTCCACCAGAAACAAAACTGGCCATGGCTGGATACCTTGGTGAGCTGGTTTTGAACAATGATGTTAGAGTCTTTGTTGCTAGAACCGTGGGTTCATCTCTGATCAATATAATGAAAAGTGGCAATATGCAGTCAAGAGAAGCTGCACTGAAGGCACTAAATCAGATATCATCATGTGAGCCAAGTGCAAAGGTTTTAATAGAGGCTGGAATACTTTCCCCTCTTGTCAATGACCTTTTTGCAGTGGGTCCTAATCTGCTTCCCACACGATTAAAAGAGGTCTCTGCTACAATTCTTGCCAGTGTTGTGAACTCAGGAGAAGACTTTGATTCCATTCCATGTGGACCTGATCACCAAACCCTGGTCTCGGAGGACATAGTTCATAATCTACTCCAGCTTATAAGCAACACTGGTCCAGCAATTGAGTGCAAACTTCTCCAAGTTCTTGTTGGACTTACTAATTCTCCAACTACGGTTCTGAGTGTTGTTGCTGCTATCAAAAGCTCTGGTGCCACTATCAGTCTTGTTCAATTCATTGAGGCACCACACAAAGATCTGCGTGTAGCTTCCATAAAACTTCTTCAGAATCTGTCACCCCACATGGGTCAGGAACTAGCTGATGCACTACGTGGCTCAGTTGGACAGCTTGGTAGTCTAATTAAAGTCATATCAGAAAATACAGGAATCACTGAAGAGCAGGCAGCAGCTGTTGGCCTTTTAGCTGATTTACCTGAGAGGGATTTGGGCCTCACGAGACAGCTGCTAGATGAAGGTGCTTTTCAGCTGGTCATATCTAGGGTGATTGCCATCAGGCAGGGAGAGATCAGAGGCAGTCGCTTCATGACGCCATTTCTTGAAGGGCTTGTGAAGATTCTTGCAAGGGTTACATATGTCTTACGTGATGAGCCTGATGCCATTGCACTCTGCCGTGATCACAATCTTGCTGTGCTGTTTATTGACCTGCTTCAGACCAACGGACTTGATAATGTGCAGATGGTTTCTGCTACAGCTTTGGAGAATTTATCGCTAGAATCGAAAAATCTAACAAAATTGCCTGAGTTGCCATCACCTGGTTTTTGTGCTTCAGTCTTTACATGCTTCGGCAAACAGCCGGTCATAACTGGATTGTGTAGGCTCCACCGAGGGATGTGTTCTTTAAAAGAAACATTTTGTCTTTATGAAGGGCAGGCAGTCCTTAAGTTAGTAGCTCTACTGGACCACACAAATGTGAATGTGGTTGAGGCAGCACTTGCAGCCTTATCTACTCTAATAGAAGATGAAGTAGATATTGAGCAAGGAGTATCGGTGCTGTGTGAAGCAGAGGGAGTGAAGCCTATACTTGATGTGCTACTTGAGAAACGAACAGAAACTTTGAGGAGGAGAGCAGTTTGGGCAGTGGAGAGATTATTGCGAACAGATGATATAGCCTATGAAGTTTCTGGAGATCAAAATGTGAGTACTGCACTTGTGGACGCTTTCCAGCATGGTGACTACCGAACTAGGCAGATTGCTGAGCGTGCCCTCAAGCATGTTGATAAGATACCCAACTTCTCTGGAATCTTTCCAAACATGGCATGAGCCTAGGCCTGTTGTAGATGCTTCACTCTGAAGTTTTATGTATGTAATTTTCTGTTGTTCCAATCAGTTTTGGGTTGTATCTATGATTATCGTCTGCTATGCATTGATCCAACTCCAGTTGGGATTGTTGTACACAAATTACCCATTCTTTTAGGAGGTTTTCATTTGTTGGTCATGATTCTGTCGCTTTTTTGCCTCGCTTTGATGAGTTGCGCATTATATGTTGTACCTTAGAGTTCAGAAATATGTAATTGATATTGATATGTCTGTAGTGTTGTTAAAACCAGAGCCAAGAGTGAATGACGAAATATGTCATTGATTGGTTAAACCGATCGGTCGAATCGGATGATATCATCTATACTATAAATAATTCAGAGGTATTAGTGTCAACTTATGGTAGGTTTTCCCCCACCAAAACTTGTACTTTTCTGTTATTAGTAACTTTCTCATTTTTATTAAATAAAAACATAAATTATTTGTTAAATTTTAATTTTTAATTAATTATCACTAATGTCATATATCTATACTTCATTATAAAGAATAGTTTCTTAAAAAAGTTTAAAATCAATCTCATTTATTTATCTCACTATCTCTTTTTTATCAATTTGACTATCTATCTTATTTAATCTGATAATTAATTGTTAGGTGATGGTTGCGATAATTCAATACTAATTTTTTATTTATTATATCTTTATTTAAAAAATAATATTATTAATTAATTTATGGTACAGTTATAAATATTTATTCTTATTGGTATTCGCATTTTACCTTAAGCAAATTAAAAACTCACATTTCTAAAAAGTTTTTTTTTAAATGGTGGATACTAGCCCTTTTATTTATTTATTTATTTATTTTGAATTTTAAATTTCTATCAATTGAATTTTGTATTTCATCTTTTTTTTTTATGACTCTTTCCAACCCCAATGTGACATATTCTTATTTCTTCTCATTCAGCATATGCATCTGAGTTTTTAAAAGCTATCTCTTCGTTCTCTCTGTCTCTGGCGAAGGATTCGTGGGCATTACGGTTGTGGGTGTGTGACGGAGGGTGGAGGTCGCGTGACGCGGTGGCGGTTCGAGGCTGCGATCTAGGTTGCGGCTAGGTGGCTCCAACAGTGCTTTATGGTGGGTCTGGCTCGCGGATCTGATTTGAGCGAGACAGAGGCGCCATAGTGACGAGAAGCGGTGACAAAAACTCATGTTGGCGCAGTGATGCGAGCTCCGATCGTGGTTCCGGTGGTTCTGAATCTGGGTTTGGTTTCTGTGGTTGGGTTTGCCAGCGGTGGAACAGTTCAGTTGCTGGATCTAGTGGCGTTTTTGGTTTTGCAAGTGAAGCAAGGGTGGGGGTTCTGGCTCTGAGTTGGGTTTGCTATTGGACAAGATGTTGGGTTGTGGCTTGTGATGGTTGATGGCTGCTGGCTTTGTGGAGGGACGTGGGAGTTATGGTGTTTGAGTTCTGGCTCTAAATTGTTTTTTTATGCATTGCAGAAATGTTGCTTTCCACCAACAACCAAAATTGATGCAAAATTCTCTATCACTACGAGCCCCGTTATCTTCCTTTTCTATGTTCATTCTTTATTACTTCTCAACCTTTTTACCTATTTCTTCTTATCTGATATCTGATTTTTTTTAAAAAAAATTATATCCTTTCAATTACTCCAACTGATGATCTTTTGAGAGATGGAAGGAGATTCTTTTGCTAGCTGAGGTCGGAGCCATGACAGAGTCTTAGCAAAATTGTGAGGACTATGAATAGCCTTCTTGGTGTTGGATTTCAAGTTTTATTCCATAATTAATTTCCTTCATGATAAAGAGAAATTTACACTTTACAAAAATATTCAGATTTAGAAATGTTAATTTTGGTAGCAACCTCCAATAATGAAGAATAGTCCAAAATCATTGACTTACAAGTTATGTTTGCAAAGAAAAGCAAGGAACATACTGCATTGGTAAGGAATTCAACAACTATCATTTTCTTCTTTTTTGTTTTTCATTGTTTTTGAGTCTATTTAAGTTTGTTGATGAATCAGAACCTCCATTTCTTTTGCTACAAAAATGTTGTGTGTGTGTCATTTAATTGCTTTGTTCATTGCTATTCTCATTCATGTGACTAGAAGTATTCTTTTTTCTTTTTCAATTAAATAATTGCTTTGGTAGGTTCTGAAAAATTCAACAACTGAATTTATATTGAAGTCATAAATGTATGATTAATAGTTAATATAATATTTGAACCAAAAACTAGTTCATTTGACTATTCCTTTCTCTCAAAATTTATTTGGTATTTCTAATTCTTTGTTTTCACTTGAAAGATTTTTGGTAATCTACTTGACTTTAAATCAAGGATAAATGCTCTTTGTTTTTTTCAACAGTGATTCATAGTATTTTCTTATTTTATTTCAGTATTATGAATTGATAAGTATAGATGATCCTAAAATAATGATTAGGCCTTTGACAAACCAATTAAGACCTCAAATTACTCAACTCTTCACCCCCTATAGGATACTTATTCTGACATGGTTGCTTTTAAAATATTTTATTCTCTAACTTAGAAATTCTAATCACTAATAAGTGTTATGTTTTTTTAATATACTATGATAGGTTGACATAGATTGATTGTTTTACCATAGTGAAATTATTGTACTTATATTTTAAGGTTTTTTTTTGTCATTTTAGACATGAATTCTAAGTTTAATAGATTAAACTTTGATGGTTAGTTAATGAATATAATTGGCAAACCTATATTTTTGGGTCCTTTATTCACAATGTCTATTTATACAAGTTTATGCATCTTTTATTTGTTTCCTTTATTTGTACTTTTTTTAATATTATTAACTTTATTTTTTTGTAGTAATGCTACAGTTTTGTGGTGTAAATTTTATATTGCTACTCAAGCAGAGGGTTTCTTGAGTGGGAAGTGTGAAAATTGAAAATCTATTGTTATAACTTTGTCCTTTTGTATGGTTTTTGTACTTATGGCTACTGAAAATCTTATTTTACAAATTAAGAATTATTTTTTTTTTCAATTTTTATTTGATAATTGACTTACTTTCATAGATTATGCAAGATGAGATTAGGTGTTGTTGATTTTTAAGATAAGCACTACATACCATGAGATATACATGTGGAGGGAATAAGAGTTTTGCATATATATCCTGTGTTGGTACAAAGAAGTTAAGAAGGTATGTTCTTGAGCAAGAGTTTGATTTCTTCAAATAAACATGTGTATGCTTAATTTGTCATTAAAATTATACCTAAGTTTTTTTCTTGGGGAAATTCTTTGCTATTTTTAACGTAGGTAAGTTGCTTTAGTTTGTTATTAATTTTTTCAGATTTTTAGATCAAAAAAATAAATTTGAAAAGCTTATGAAACATTTATTTTATAATATTTTTTTATTTAAATAGCCTCAAGTTGATATCTATACATCAAAATATATTATGTATACGAGATTAAAAAATCTGCAAAATACTTTCGCTAGCTGAGGTCAGAGCCATGTCAAAGTCTTAGCTAGCTGAGATTGGAGCCACGTCAGAGTTTTAGCAAAATTGTGAGGATGATGAATAGTCTTTTTGGTGTTAGATTTTAGGATTTATTCTATCATTACCATTTTCCTTTGTTTTCTTATTCTATTATTAATTTCCTTCATGATAAAGAGAAATTTGTACTTTACAAAAATATTCAGATTTAGAAATGTTAATTTTGGTAGCAACCTCCAACAATAAAGAATAGCCCAAAATTATTGACATACAAGCTATGTTTGCGAAGAAAAGTAAGGAACATACTGCATTGTAAGGACTTCAACAACTATCATTTTCTTCTTCTTCTTTTTCATTGTTTTTGAGTCTATATTAAGTTTGTTGATGAATTAGAACCTTCATTTCTTTTGCTACAAAAATGTTGTTTAGTGTGTGATTTATTGTTGTGTTCAATGTTCTTCTCATTCATGTGGCTAGATGTACTCTTTCTAACTTTTTCAAACAAATAATTGCTTTGGTAGGTTCTGAAAAATTGAGCAACTGAATTTATATTGAAGTCATAAAGGTATGATTAATAATTAATATAATATTTGAACAAAAAATGAGTTCATTTGATCACTCTTTTATCTCAAAAATTATTTGGTAGTTCTAATTCTTTGTTTTCATTTGAAAGATTTTTGGTAATCTACTTGACTTTAAATCAAGGATAAATGCTCTTTGATTTCTTTCCAGAGTTGTGATTCATAATATTTTTCTATTTTATTCCAATATCATGTTATTAATTGATAGGTATAGATGATCCTAAAACAATAATTAGGCCGTTGGCAAACTATTTAAGGCCTCAAATTACTCAGCTCTCTACCCCCTATAGGATACTTATTTTGACATGTACAATTTTTGACCTTTTATATATTAAGTTTCCTATGTTCATTGTTTATTTTTTTGGCATTCTTTCTTAAATATGCAACTGCATGAATTAGTTTCTTAAGTATATTTATATCAAATGCATGCTTCTTTGCTATTGCATCTCATGTTCTCTTTTACAAGTTGTGTTTATTGCATCTTTATCTCTTAACAATAATGGTGAAAATGTTAATTATCTCTTCTATTGTCATATCTTTTTTCTTTATTTTTTTAAAAGTATTCCCGTCACCTATGACATTGTTATATCTTTTGATTGTTTTTAAAATATTTTATTCTTTGATTTAGAAATTCTAATCACCAATAGGTGCTATATTTTTCGGATATACTATGATAGGTTAGCATAGATAAATTGTTTTATCATAGTGAAATTATTGTACTTATATTTTAAGATTTTTTTGTCATTTTATACATTAATTTTGAGTTTAATAGATTAAAATTTGATGGTTAGTTAATGAATATGATTGGCAAACTTGTATTTTTGGGTCCTTTATTCACAATGTCTATTTATACAGGTTTGCGCATCCTCTATTTTTTTTCCTCTATCTGTACTATTTTTTTAATATTATTACTTTTAGAAAAAAAAATTGTAGTGATGTTGCAATTTTATGGAGTAAATTATTTACTGTACTCAAGCAAGGGGTTTCTTGGGTGGAAAATGCGAAAATTGAAAATATGTTGTTACAACTTTGTCTTTTGGTATGATTTTTGTACTTATGGCTACTGAAAATCTTATTTTGCATATTAAGAATCATGCTTTTTCAATTTTTATTTGATAATTGACTTACTTTCATAGATTATACAATATGGGATTGGGTGTCGTTGATTAAGGCAGAAAAAGCAATACATACTATGAGGTATATATGTGGAGAGAAAAAGAGTTCTGCATATATATATATCATGTGTTGGTACAAAGATGTTAACAAGTTATGCTCTTAGGTAGAAGTTTGATTTCTTCAAATAAACATGCGTATACTTATTTTGTCATTAAAATTATATCAAAGTTTTTTTCTTGGGGAAATTCTTTGTTATTCTTAACATAGGTAAGCTGCATTAGTTTGTTATTAATTTTATAGGATTTTTAGATTAAAAAATAAATTTGAAAAGCTTATGAAACATTTGTTTTATAATTTTTTTATTTAAATAGCTTAAAGTTGATATCTCTACATCAAAACATATTATTATGTACACAGGATTGAAAAATTTGCAAAATAACAACAAAGAATGTTATTTATAAAGAAGTTTTTCAAAAAATTTGGATATAAGGTAAATCAATTATTGAATTAATATTATTTATTGGTTAATTTTCAGTTTATTTTCAACATTCCAAATATATTTTTTAATTCATATTTACTTTCTTCACTTGCATGTGTGATTGCTTTTGTCATATTTATCAATTTATAAATATATTTCAATCTTTTAATTTTATCAAATCTTCATTTTTGTATTCATGAAGTCAGTTAATATTATATGCATATTTAACATAACTTTCTTTTAATCACACCTTTTTATGTTTTGGGTAAGATTACCAACTTCTCTTTATTTTTTTAATAGGTATTTTCTTAATGATTAAGTTATCATTCCTGTCTTTAAACATGTAAATGCAGATTGTTCTATTGCTATTGATGCTATTGTTGGGTTGGCAGTCTGAGAAGCTGTTGAAATATATCTATCAGACGCTAAATGTGATATTCATTTTTTTTATATGAAGATACAACAAACTTAATTGTATTATTTGAAGTGTAGTATTAAAATCATTTAGTCTAGTATCTAGATTGATTATGTGGCACTATTTGTATTAGTTTTTATTTGTGCTTTGTGTGTGTGTATGTGTGTGTGTGTGTGTATATATATATATATATATTAAAGTCTCATGGCTTTGAATTCCGAGAATGCAAAATGCCAAAGATTTAAATGTAAATTCTACTTATCTAAATTTGGTAGAGATTAGATTTATGTTTTACTGTCTTCTACGTGCATTGAGTGTATTATTTTTTGCAACTCTAATATTTTATCTTTTTCACTTGACTTATTTGGGCCCCTTTTTTAATTAAATTATTTTAACTCTTAGTTGTTTAATAGAAATAAATATAATTATACATAATCAAGTTAAACGAACATTTTAATGAAATTCTTAGTGAAATCAATAATAGTAAAAGTACTTTGATATTAAATATTTTCCATTAATACTAATATATTTTTAATAGTTTATAGTCTCCTCAATTACTTTGATCAGTTTAGAACAATTGTATATATTGTAATGTATGGTCATAATATCGATCGACTTGGAGGCTTTGTATTCATCACCTATGAATCTAACAAAGTATTTGAGAAATGTACAATGCAAGTTGAGTCCAATCAAGTGGATAAAATTATGATCTTAGTAGAGTTAGTAGCTTTCCTAATGGTTGACCCATATGTTTTCTGAATAACTGATATAGGTACTTTGTGATTGTAAAATCCTTTGCAATACAATATTGTATCATTTAAAAATCTTGGTGAATATGAATAGAGCTGGTAAAATGGGTCAACCCGCCCCGATCCGCCTCAACCCGCTAAAATACGGGGCGGGGTGGGTTGACCCGTTTTAAGAAATGGGTTGGAAGAGTCAACCCACCCTATTTTAAGGCGGGTTGGCTCGCATAAAAGATAAAATGAAAAAAAATAGATGAGTTGATGGCCAACCAAACAACTCGTCTAAAAAATAAAAAATATATATATAAAAAATCAATAAATACAATAAAAAATAATAATAAAAAATTACAAATCACATATCTAAAATATAATTTTTAAAATAGTCTAATTAAATATTCAAACATAAATTATATAACATCAAAGAATTTTTTATTTATAATATTACTTATCATTTAAAAAAAAAAAGTTAACCCGTCGGACCAACCCGTCCCCGTCCCAGTCCCGCTTAACCCGCGGGTTAAGTGGGCCGGGTTATGCGAGTTGAAGAAAAAATATGGGTTCAATTCTTGAACCCAACTCAACTCATAAAAAAATAACAGGTTAACGGATTAATCCAACGGGTTAAACCTGTTTTGTCAGTTCTAAATATAAATGTGAAGAAAACTTTTAAGAAACATCAAATTAAAATGAAGCATATGAAGAATATTTCAGGAGTAAATTAAAAAATCTTTATAGCATTAGTAACGTAGCACTTAAAAGAAAATGACTTAATTAAATAAACATTAAATTTACATACATATTCAAATATGGTTAATTTTGTATATTATTTCAATTGTTAAATTTATGTTTAAAACTAAGAAGTAATATAGTCCAATTCCAAATTCCAATGTTCAATAATAATTGCAATTATTTATATTCATGTTCTGCAATTCAAAAAATTATTATTTACTTATACATTTAGTATTTTTTCAAATAATTTTTTAAATTAAAATTCTACTTATTATCCGTGGGTTACACAGGTTCAAAATACTAGTATATTTATATATATATATATATATATATATATATATTTAATATTTAAATATATTAAGAATAATGCTAGTCTTATCTTTTTCATGTGATATTTTTTTATTACTCTTTATTTGGTCATCTATTATTTACTTCCCCCTTTCTTTCTCTCCGACATTCACGCCTAGCACTAGAAATGTGGTAATAAAATAATGGCTTCAAATTTTTTTTTTTTGGTATATAATGGCTTCAATTTTAAAAGTAAGGAAAAGTAAGGCATTAATATATTTTATCATTGTTAGATGAAATAGCTTGTTATTTTCGCAGTATATAGTATTTGTATATAATTGTTTTTAGTTCCTAAAGGCTTAAAGGTTGCCTTTGATCTCTCTATTTTGACCTCTCCTATGAAGCACAATTTTTGAGGTATAATTGCATGTTAGATACGTATTTGTATCGATATATCGATATTTGTATGACATATATGTTATATATATCTAAATATATTTAATTAAAAAGATTATTTTTTTTAATTTAGACATATATAAGACACTTAGATTCTCGGATAGTTTAGACATAATTTATTAATATTTTTTTAAAAAATTAGTTTCTATAACTAATATTTAATTAGTAAATTAAGTATCCACTTAAACCTAAAAACATAATTGACGTCTCAAGTCATTATTTTTACATATTAATATTTTAAATTTTATTATTTCACACATTATTATTTTTATCTGCTCATTTTACCTCTGCTTGTATTAAGCCATCTACTTTGTCGTCACTGAAACTTACCTCACACAAATATTCTCTCTAGTTAATTTTTTTTTATACACATGTATTTGTACATGATTAATTTTATTAAAAAAAGTCAATATAAGAGATTTTTTTAAAAAATATTAATAGAAATTATGTTCTATATTTTTTAAGATAGATTTATTAAGTAACAAATATTAATACATATGACATATATTAATATATTATAAATATTTAAATTTATAAAAATAATATTAATAAATTATGAATTTTTTTTAAATTTTATAATTATATACATATACTTTGTATCTATATTTTATAATTTTTTAAATTTAATATATCTTTATATCTGTATTGTATCTCGTATATGTGTTTCGTAGAACCACTCTATTCTTTTCGTTGGGTTGTGCAATATTATCAGTAAAACTAAAAAAAAAAAAAATACCATGTGGCAAAAGGTAAAGCCGAGCGTACATATGCTGATGCTTTTTGTAGCACGATCCAAAAGAAAAATGGATACTTAATTTTTTTTACATTTAAATAAGATTTTAATCTCTATAATTTTAATCCACTTGATAAGAATAAAATATAAGTTCGAAAGTATTACGAATATACTTGTACTTTATATTTTCAATGATGAAATATTTGCCGTAGCGAATTATTAGTTTTTATTTGATTATTAATACAGTAATATTTTTTAAATGTTGTAAATTAATCAGTTATCAATTATCTATTAATAATGGCCCAAAAAAAATTACCAATTAATTGTTTTTTACTCTTCTATATTATTATTATTAAACAAAAAGTATGTAAAATAAAAAATAAATTTGCGAAATCATTTTTTTGGACTACTTTTTGCAAAATCATTTTTCTTAAAAGCTTTTATGCCTACTCAATTTAGGGTATATTTGGTTCAGTTGTAAAAAATTTAATTATTTTAATAATTAATTATTATAATTAATTATAAAAAATTAATTTCATGTTGATATATATTAACTAATGATTGATTTTAAAATAATTTATTTTATTTAGATAATATAAAAAATTATTTTTATACATTAAATTATTTTTATATCTCAAAATTTTTAAAATAACTTATAATTTAAAATTATAAATTTCAAACTTATAAAAAATTTATTATGATACATTAAATTTAATATAAAAATTATTACCCAAACATAAGTAAAAAAAGATTTTAAAAAATTATTCATTTAAAAAATAATCCCAATCACATCCTGTTAAAATTTTCAAATTCTTAAAGCACATGCACCTACATGACCGTCTTGACATCATTTTCAAATTTTCATGAGCTGTCCCACTAACAAGCCAATTGTAAATGAAAGTGATTGATCATTTTTTTTAAAGATTTTTTTTTATATATTCCTTTAATTATAACATTAAAAATGCAATCATATGAAAAATAAAAATAACTTATCTTACTAAAGTAATACGTATTTAATAATACAAAGAAAAAATTTCTTTATCCGATAGTCATATGTTTTATTGTCCCGTATTTGCTTGCTCTTGTCTTTTTTTTTTTAAAAAAAAATTGTTATATTATACTATTTTTTCTTGTTTTTAAACCACAAAGTATTCCACAAATTAAATTCATTTAAACTATCCTCTTTGATCACAAGAACACAAGAATTATATAATTTTTTACAAAAATTATTTTCTTAAAATTTAAACTTCAGTCATCATCTCAAGAGTCAAAATTGCTTACCACATCAATCATCTTCTACTATTCTCTCTCTTTTGAGTATATATAAACAACGAATCCAATAAAAAAAAAATCAACGAATCTAAATTCTCTAAAGTATATATAAAGTTAAGAGAATAATATTATACTAAAGTAGAGAGAAAAATCGCCACCACGGGTTGGTCAAATGAGTAAATTAAATTCTAAAACTTTAAAAATAGTAACATAATGAAAAAATGAATAAAACCAATATCTATTTTTCCAATTTTAAAGTAAAACTGAACATTTTTCTATTTGCAACGCGCAAACTACCGGCAATTTAGGCAAATGCATGATATTATAGATATTATAATTATTGAGTCTTCACTTAACACAAAACCTTTATGACTACGTGATCTCGATTTCTGCTGCTATCATTCTTCTAATAAAAAACTTAAATTTATAAATAAAAATAAAAATAAAAAACATAAATGTTAACTTAAGTGATAAGCAAGCTTATGCTCAGCAATTATATGACTTCTACAATGACAATAATTTGGGCCAACAAAAAAGCACTTGGAGGGCCAGCTTGTATCTCGAGCAAAACTCAATTTCACACGGAGCAAATATAGAAAAACAGAACTTTATATTGTCCACACTTCAAGCTCACTTAAGCCTAAAAGACTTTTGCGTGAAAGAATGTGTGAAGAATATAATAAAACTTATTCATGTCTTACCTTACATCTTAAACTTTTGGAAGAGTTATTTGATACATGAAAACACTACTTCTACAAGGTGTTTTCGTGAGATCGAGTAATGTCGGCCTGATCCATACACCTTAACTAATCCCCCTCCTTAATCCAATCAAACACGAGCCATCCACATCAATACTAGGAACTTTGCCCCTAAATATCAGCAAAGATAATATTTGAGCATGTGACTATCACATATCATATACTCGCCTTCATCATTAAACCAACTACGCTTGGATTGCATATAGCCATATGCCAAATTCATAAGGAGGTTGATTAATGTAATAAGTAATATATAGAAGGCCTGGGCATAAAGAAGGAGAGAAGAATTCAACTTACAAAAACATAATTCCAGAAACTCGATGGACGGCAGGAACAATATAAATGCAAAGTCAGGGTGGAATTCAACTTTATGATTGGTGTGAAATGAATTAAATAAGAAGGTACATGAGAAGCCCTGAAACTGGGACCTGCAGAGTTCAGAAGACTTGCCCGTATACAATTATATGCAGCGAATACAAAGCAGGACTCACCGGACATGTTGCATCTCAAAACATAGAGGGAAGATTTAAGATTCTGCTGTCCAGCATACATGCGCAAAGGATTTCAAAGGTGTAGCACCGCCACAGATTTGGTCAAGCATGAAGAAGCATCCAGCTCATGAGTAACATGATTCCTTGAAATATGGTTCCAGTTTGCCATATCAGACACATCACATACAGTGAAAAAATCCAAAACCTGACCAAATATTTTGAACATCTCTACCCCAAAAATCAAGTTTTTGTCTGCCACAAAAACTGCATTCCAGTCCATTGGGGCATCAGGATGCACGGAGACTTCTATCCAAGTAAGATACATGAGATCTAACTCCCATAATTTTCTAACAGCCTTGTTTCGTCGCCCAATTTGACCATCCCCTTCACACCAGGACACTGAGAGCATGAAAATACGGCCATTAGAAGATACAAGTTTGGGGTAGTATTCATGAACACGAGGTGGGAACGGAGTGGTTTGAATTGCAATCCAGAAACCTTGTTCTATGTCATATGCTGCAAGCTTGTCCGTCTCAGAATAAACATAAAACATCCTGCCACAAACAATTCCAGAACAAGCAACCCCAAAATCAAAAGGCAATCTCTGGATTTCAGTCCATTTATTTGATGTAGAATCATATATTTCTCCAGAGTCCAGAGGCTCATCCCAAGATCCCAGACCTCCTACAGCTATCAACAAAAATCTTTTACTACCCTTCGAGTTTGAATGATCACTTCGTTGTCTAAGGAATTTGTATGCCTTTCTACTGGGCAAAGATGAAGCTTCGCTCTCATTGAAAGCAGATCTGCAATGACGTCTCATTGAAAGCTTATGAGGATCCTCATAGACGTCTGAAACCCCGCCAATCCTTGATCTTGGAAAACGTCTATCCAGCCGACTTTGATGACCTTGACAAGTTGGAAAATCCAAACTGACCTCAGAGACTCCCAATATAGGAACTGATCTAGCATATTTCATAGATGGCATTTTACGCCAAGATTTTGTCAAGGGACTAAATACCACCACCCCTTTGTGTGTCTTGAATGAGCTCCTATCCACCTTTCCAAAGTTAGTCAAGCTAGAGCATCCTCCAACAATGAAGATATCATCCTGTGTACTAGCAACAGAGAACAAGAACCTTCCTTTGAGAAAATCAGCATCCATCCTATGCCATTGATTCAGAGACACATCCAGTGCATGTATCTCACCAGAGCAAATGCCATCTTTAACGGCACCAAAAAGAAACAACCATGGATTTTGATATGAACCCTCCCTTCTCAATTGGAAGAATCTAGGGGTGGTAGTCAAGGATCTCCATTTCTTGCACACAAGGCGAGCATTCATGAGACTTGTCAATGGGAGCCGAACCAAACACATTTCAAGAATATCATCTGGAAGAAAGATATGCATTCTATTGTTCGTTATCAATTCTTCAAGTTCAGAATTCTTTCTGTTGTGTCTCCTACAAAACCTGTCCTTCACCCCATATGAGAAGCAATCCACAGCAGTTTCTTCGGGACCACAAATTGGTTTATATCCTTTGCCTTCTTCACTGGCACTAGATCTCCTTCTACTGCTTGAATCACCAGACTCATCACTAGTGTCAGCACCTACTTTGCAGCCCCCGCCTCGACCGTACAGAGTTAGGCATCTTAAAGAAACTCCAATTACATCATCATCTTCTTCTGCTGCATTTCTGTTATTCTTCTTCCTCAACTTCTGGCTGACACTCCTCACAAGACTCTTTGACACACTGAAACTCTGAATATCTTGACAAAGAGATTCGTCTGCCCCCAATCTTTCAGAAATCATTATGCTCACTAATTTTGCACAAGAAAATATACAAGCCCCATCGCTATCTCGCCTTCTATGATTCATCCAAAGAAAGAAAACACCAGAAGTTAGATTTGAGCACTGTCAAAGAATAGAAACACAAACACCCATTGCAACGCCACACAATATTAACGTTTCAGTTAATATTCCACATATAACCCATAGAATTTTACCGTTAAAAGCATGTTGCAAAACTCCATCAAGTTACTGAGAAACAAAAGGAAAAGTAAAACCTGAGTGATCCTGGGCCAAAAAAAAAAAAAAACTCGCAAAGGCAATCAATATTCAATAGATCCAGATCCTTAAGGGAAGTGGATATATATGGTGAAAATTGCCAATTTATATGAAATTGAAATAATACAATAACAATAATATTAAGAGAGGATATAGCGGTGAGTATGAACAGCAATTCATTGATTTCACATAGGCATGCAACTTTCGGGTTTGACGAATCTAATGTATAACGGAAACGCTCATAGAATTCCAAAGCCGAGAAAGGGAAAAGGGAAAAGGGGAAAAGAAGACTTACATTGCAATGCGATTGAGAGAGAAATGAATCACCAATTCCTTGATCGATTTGAAATGGTCGTATTATACCTACCACATCCCACACAACACAACTTTACTTTTTATTTTCATTTCATGGCTTCGATTGGAAATGAAATGAAAAATAAAATATAAAAAACGAAATATTTGGGCAGTAAACAACAATTTTGTGGTTTGGTTGGTCGGGACAGGAATTTAGTAAAGCGACTGCACTGCAGCACAGCACTGATTAAAAGCGACCCATCAGCTTCACCCTTCGTCTCCTTTCTTTCCCCTTATTTCTTTCTTTTTCATTGTTTATTATTATTCTGCTACTATTCTACTAGTGCTAATCTTTTCAACTTTTTTTCTCTTTTTCTTTTTGCTTTTTTCTCTCTCACTCATACTGTGTCTACTAACATGTTTCGTGTAACAATTATGATTTTTTTATCAATTTTTTCACATTATTTTTTATATTATTAATTATATCATTAATTATATTATTTTTTATTATTTTTTTTCACTTAATTATAATTATTAAAAATAATATAAAAAATATGTATAATAAAAAATGATGTATCAACGTTATTTTTCTTCATGTAATAATAACCATGTGTTGTAGAAAAAAAAACCTATTTTTAAAGTATTCAATTTCTCATGTGTGTTATTTGTGAAGTCACGTTTCAAGTTCAACGGTTATCATAAGGAGTGTTGTTAGGGTGCACCCTGTTAAATTTAGATATATTATATATCATTAATTTTTAGTTGTAATAATAGATGTTTTTTGGACAGGTTTTTTCTTTTTTAGACCATGACTATTCATGTCAGAGGAAGGGAAATACTGTTTATATCAAAAATAATGTTCACGTCAAAAATATTATTTACACCAAAAAATATTGTTTATGCCAAAAATAAATATTATTCATGACAAAAAAATATTATTTATAACAGAAAAAATATTGTTTATGACAGAAAAAATACTGTTTATACCAAAAAGTTATTATTTACCTACTGATTGATATTGTTTATTTTTTTAAAATTATATAATTGTGTAAATAATATTAATTAAAATTATATTAATTTTTTATTTTTTTTCATAAATAATTGTACATACTAAAAATGTTATAGTATATATAAAATATTATTAATTAAAATCAGTAAAAAATTTTGTATACACAATTATTTATTAAAAAATAAAAAATTGATATAATTTTAATTAGTATTATTTTAAATAGTATTATTTATATAGTTATGTAACTTAAAAAATAAACAACATAACATTAAAAAAAATAATGACGATGTTGGTGGTCGATGACGATAGACAGATGATCGAATCGACGATAAATAGTGATTGAAAATCATAAAAAAATATAAAATTAAAAAAATATATAAAAAAAATATAAAAAAAAATCTGCTAAATAATTTTTTATAATTAATCTAAATCATTAATTATTTTTATAATTAAATTAATAATTTAGATTCATATATATACTTTTTTAAAAAAATGTATATTAAAAATGACCTACCATCATAAATAATTCCTCTGCAGATTACTTTTGGCGTTTTATTTTGGCATGTGTCAATGTGTTTTTTTACGGCAATATTCAAAGTGATAGATAAATATTAAATAAAAAAATTATTGATAAAATGTGTAAAAAATTCAAACACACCCCCAACCAAAAAAGAAAGAAGAAAAAAGAAAAAGCGTTCAATATAGGGAAACCCAAACAAATAGAACAATGAATACGGTACCGGTGGCTTAATGGATCCATGTGATGTGGGGGTGATGCAATTGCATTATGACTGGCAGGACCATGCTGGACAATGAAACTTCTTTATGGAATGAGCTAGGGGTTAAGACTCATCTAAGCCACAAGTGGTTGATCATCATGAACGTGGAATTATGACCGAGAGGAATGTTAATAATATATTTTTTAGATATTTTTTAATATTTATTTTATTATTAGTTCATCTTATATATTTAAAATAATTATTATAAAAAAATAATTGTAATATTTATTTTTAAATTAATAATAAAATAAATATTAAAAAAAGTTTACAAAATATCATATTATTAGTATTTTTCTTTAGAGTAATTCAATGTTGAAAGATAGAGATATTTCGATCAGTCGCGGTGAACATTAATTATATTCAAGGTTTTTTATTTATTTAAAATTTGCGTTCTAGACTCAGTACTGTATATGCCTCTCCAAATAAAATTAAAAAAAAAAAATACAGGCATTTAAGAAACACACATACATTGGGGGTGTTAATGAGATAGGAATGACTTGATTTCAACTTGACCTGATAATTTGATGAGACGTTTTTTCGGATCTAAATTTGATTCGATCATGACTCAAAAATAATTGAGTTAAAATAAGACTAATTTGTTATGTAAGTATGATATATAAATTTAGATATTATATATAATTAAATTATAATATTATATAAGTAAAAATTAAAATTAAAATATATTTTATAATATATATTTCAAACAAATTATATCACTATAAATATATTATAATGTTATGAAAATATTATTAATTTAAGTTAAAAAATCTTATTATTTCGGATTAATAACACTTTGGCTCATGTAATTTGACTCAAAAACACTTTACTTCCTCTGTCCTATAAAATTTAACATTTTACTTCTTTGTACTTTACACCGTTACCATACACCTACCTTTATATGTTTTTATCCATTTTTTAACTGAATATATATATATATATATATATTTAAAATTGTCAATAAAATATTTTTTTGAAAAAAATTCTTTGCCACTCAAATCATATTTCGTTACTCTCTCTCACTCAAATCAAAATGGCTAGCGACTTTACGGAAAAAATAGTATCAATCGAGCACCTTTTCTAGTTGCTTGTGTAATAATATACTATTAATATAGTTTCTTAAGAAAAACTTTTGTCATATGAATGTTGAATAAAAGGTACAACGTTTCAGTTATATTTTCATTTTTTTAAATAAAAAGAAAAGTTAGACTAGAATTTGCTTATTGTGCTAATGCTATATATCGTCATTACAACAAAATGGGCAGTCATTTTAGCAAAAAAAGAAGAAAAAAACTCATCATTCACCATACTAGAATTTGCTTATTATACTAATCCTACATATATCATTACAACAAAATGGACATTCATTTTAGCAACAAAAAAAAAAAAAAGAAAACTCATCATTCACCAATTTTTCTTTTGAAAAATTTGCAATTTAGAATATTAGACACAACGATGCCTAGTGATTGTCTTTTGAATAAAAGCTCCTTAGTACTTATAGGAAGCATCCGCACAAAACATTGATTGGCTCATTGTAAACAAAAATAAAATAGAACAATGGACAAAAAATTATTCAATAATTGTAATTTTTATGCAACCTCTTTTGTGTTTCTTTCTTTTATTTTTTTTTAATGTGTTCTACTGTAATATGTCATAACGATTCGATAAAGTTTTACGTTGACTGTCGACTGCCTAACACAACTCTCCTCTTTTATTCAGGTTTGAGATCGGCTGTGTAGGGATTTGCAACAAAGCTCAGCATAGGCAGAGTTCAATCTATCTTCTACGAAGATATATGGAGAGGTATCAGATGAAGTAAAAAGATCTACATATAATTTCCATTGATCTGAAAAAAGCCTATGATAGGGTATCGAGAGATGTCTTGTGGATGGCTTTGGAGAAGAAAGAAGCTCGCATCGCCTATATTCGAGCAATTCAAGATATGTATGATTGAGCTAAAATTAGTGTGAGAATATAAGGTGGGGTCACAGAAGATTTTTCTATAACTATAGAACTGCACCAATGGTCAACTTTGAGTCAATATCTTTTTACCTTAGTCTTGGATGTGCTTATTGAGCATATCCAAGAGCTGGTGTCACAATGTATGTTTTTTTACAGATGATATAGTCTTAGTTGGAGAGTCGAGAGAGAAAACAAATGAGAAGCTAGAGCTATGGAGATGAATTTTATAAGAACATGATTTTCGTCTAAGCAGGAGTAAGACGAAGTATATGGAATGTAAGTTCAGTAAGAAACGTGTTAATGCTAGCTTAGCGGTGAAAATTAGATATCATATCATACCACAAGTCACACAGTTTAAGTATCTTGGATATATCATACAAAATGATGAAGAGATAGAAAGAAATGTAAATCATAGGATTCAAGCTGGATGGATGAAATGGAGGAATGCTTCAAGAGTTATTTGTGATAGAAAGTACCTCTCAAGCTTAAGGGTAAATTTTACAATACAACTATAAAGTCCGCGATATTATATGGTACTGAATGTTGGATAGCACAAAGCCAATAAGAGTATAAGATCAGTGTCATGGAGATGAAGATGTTGCGTTGGATGTGTGGCTATACAAGACAAGATAGGATTATGAATAAATGCATTAGAGAAAAAGTAGGGGTAACACCTTTTGTGAAAAAGATGGGAGAATTTTACCTTAGGTAATTTGGACATGTAAGGAGAAGACCCTTAAAAGTCCCTGTAAGAAGAGTAGATCAGGTGGAGAATAGCCCAATAGTTAGAGGTAGAGGAAGACTCAAGAAAGATTAGAGGTGAAATGATTAAAAAAGATTTAGATTTGAATGACATTTCTAAAAATTTGATTTATGATAGGGTACAATGACATCGTTTGAGTTATGTAGCCGACTCCACCTATTAAGAAAAGACTTAATTATTGTTGTTATTGTTATGTTCTACTGTAATATGTACATACATGTTGCCAAGTTAAAACTAGGAATGTATAATGTATCTTTGTAATTAGGTCAAACTCCAAAGTAATACACATATATAGCTCTGCAAAAGGAACACCAACGAATTTAATGGTAAAACTGATAGTGATAAAAAAAAGGGACCACTAGTTTTATGGGTTAATAATTAAGATAGTGATAAAAAAATTGATAAAATAGGGTTTTTCCCTTTATTTTCAATATGTATCTTTCGTTAAAAATGAATAGAAAATATATTAAGGTGTGTGTGATAACAGTTCAAAGTAGGAGGAGGTAAAATGTCAAATTTTATAACACAAGGGAAAAAAGTATTTTTGAGTCAAACTACAAGAAATAAAGTATAATTTACCCTAATATTTATAACTAATTAAAAAAATTAAAGTTTTAAAATAATGTGTGATATCAAGATGAGTTAGAATGGCTAAAAACATAATTTAAATCTAAATTGAAAAACACACTAGATTTAAATTTTGAAATTTAAATTCGTCTCAATTAACTTTGAATAAAGACGAGTTAATAAAATAGACTGAGTCTTAAACACTCTTAATATACGCAATGCATTCAAACTTTTAAAAATATTATATTATATGTTATTACACATGTCTTCTTTAAAAAAATTTACTTTACAGTGTACGCTCAATAAAAAAATAATGTCAATCTTTTTTTTTTTTTTTGAACTGAATGTCAATTTATTTTCAAAAGGGATAAGATGATTGTTGAAAATTATATATTAAACATTTTTTTGCAAAAAATTAACATGTATAGTTAAAAAAAATATTAAAAATAAGTATTTGATCATATTTTAAGATATTAATCTCATATATATTAAATAATAAGAGGCTGTAATAAAATGTTAAAAATAGTTTATATTTTCAACTTTTATGCAAACTAGTCATTAAGAATGTAAAAAGTTATGGCTTTGATAAGTATGCATAATCCAAATAAAAACACAAACACATTTTATCTATATAGACGTGGTAATACTGAAGTATTTGTATAATAGCAAATTTTAATATATACTAAAGCTCGTTTCAAACTAAATATTCAAAATTTGCAGTTAGTTAAGGAAAATAAGAAAAAACAGTTAAAATTACAAGAAAAAAATGAAAATATATCTAACTAAAAATTCTTATATATTCTATGAGTTAAAAATTTAGTTTATTAAATATGTTATATTTTAATCATGTAAGTTATTACTATCTCTTATTTTAACTATAATTTTAATGTTATAATTAGAGTTATGCACATTATATGGAGATCATTGAATGTATACAACGTATCTTTCACCAAAGAAATTGAACTTAAAGTGTTGTCGTTAGAAAAAAAAAACATCACATCTATTATCTCAAAAGAACTTGAGACCTTCACAATATACAAAATTAACAAATTTAAATATATCATAATATGAAATAAATATGATACAATCAACTAATTTTTTTAATACTATCCATAATCATATCTATAATGTATAAAAAAAATTATTGAAAAAACTATCATAAAAAAATTGAAAAACAATAAATAAAATGAAAGGATTATTGTAAAAAATAAAGGGCGATAAACCCATTATATAAAGGGACAAAATTTAGATTAAAATTCTTATATTTTTTTTTATTAAGTTCTCAAATTAAATAATAATATATAAAAAATTTTAATTCAATAATACACACTTAATACTTTTAAATAATCGTTAATTGAAAAAAATTATATATTATTATTTGATTTAAGAATTAAATAAAAAATATAAAAAACTTAGACTAAATTTTATGACATATTATGTTTAAATATTTAATAATTAATAAAATAAAATAAAATAAGATGAGATTAGATGAGATAAGATAAAATAAATATAATAAATAGATAAAAATATTATTCTATTTAAATATTTTATGATAGAATAAAATAAAATTATCATTCTATTATTTAAAAAATAAATAATTTTTGATAAAATAAGATAAAAATCATAATAAAAAAATAATTCTATCTCTATCTTACCAAATTAAATAAAAAAATTGATAAGATAAATCTCACCTCACCCACTTGTATATCGTTACATCTTTTTTTAACATAACCAATCAATAAAATTCTGTCTGTTGCATTTTATTTCCTTCATTCCGCTCCATCCAGCCATCCAAACATAAAATAAAGGTGGGGAGTACTGAAAAAAATCACAAAGGAAGAGGGCGATAAGAAAATAATTGCTAATTAGCAGCAAAGCAAATCAGGTAGAGGTAGAGGTAGAGGGAGAGAAGACGAAGAGGTCGAGGTCGGGTTCAATGTCAATGGCGTGTCTGCTGCGTCTCTTCCTACTACTCATCGGAATGTTAATGTTAGCGCTATCTAAATCTAATGCCATTGATGACAAATGTGCCGCCTGTAAAGCTGTTGCGGTACGCATTTAATTTAATTTATTATTAGATTATTGATTATTGAAACGAGATCTTGTACTTGTTGTTGATTTGATTTATTATGGGGTAAACTATTGGGGTTTGGGTGAGTCTGACAATCCCCTCAAATGGTTATGGTTTGCAGGAGGAGCTAGAGATTGGGCTTTCCAGTGTAACTACCATAACATGTTTATTTCATTTCAATTTACGATCCATTTCTCAGTAATCCAATTCCAATACATTGCGTTACTTTCCCCAGGAGAGGCCTCGGAATCATTTGGATATGCGCCATCGCTTGGACTCCAAGGGTCAGCGTCAAGGAAAGCTAATTGATTACAGGTATATTAATATATTCCTTCAATACTCTTTTCTTAGTTACAGACTTAGAAGAAGGAATTGTTGAATGAATAGTATGGTAAGGAATTGAGAATTGACAACTGAAGCCTCTACTTCTTTCTCATTTTCAGAATTCAATTTCACATCTGAAACTGAAACATTTGGTCATCTCATTTCTTCAAATATTTCTCTATGTGTTGATCTCTCGAAGATAAACGTATCTAATCTACTTAGTTCTTACTCTTTTAATGAGTAGTATACTATCTAATGACTACAAAGCATAACTGTCAAACTGTTTTGTACAAGCAGAATTAGCGAGCTAAGAGTTGTTGAACTCCTTGACGGCCTTTGCGAAAAGATGCAAGACTACACACTCAAGGTGCTTGCTTTATTTGCTTTGCATTGCTTCCTTATCTTATCAACTCACCTTCCATTTGTTCTTCTTCACTGTTCCAATGTCTTAATCCACAGTTATTTGGTGTGTGTTCATGTTTAAATACTGTATGGAAATTAGACAATTAGTCAATCAGTTTATCTGCTTTGCCTCTAGGTAAATGCATGACATGTTTCTTTATCTGCTGCCACTTCTTTGGCCATTTGATTCTGTTACATATTTAGATATTCTAGAATGGTTGTTATTGGCATTCTGTTTCCATTGATTTTTTGCAGATAGATACAAATACATATGAATGGTTCAAGGTGGATAGCTGGGATAACCTCACAACAAGTACGTTACTCTCTTTCATACAGCCTTGTTTTAGTATGCTTGACTTCATGCAATTTCTCCCTTTGTTTGCTGACCAATTCATATATTTCCAGATGTGTAACTTGATGGATTCTTCAGCCTTATTATAAATATATTAAAGTTTTCATGGCCAACAAGTGAGGAGCATAGTTAAGAAAAAGATTTATGCTATATTTTAATGCTAGATCTGTCTGTTCTAGTATTTGTGGTCTTTATGATACTCAAATAGCAATTATATGTTAAAAAATAATTAAAAATAAAGAGATCAACCATTACTTTGCTTGTTGCACCAGAATGAATATGGGTTGTTATTATTCCAAAAATTCACATATACAGGGGAGGAATTGATAGGATACCAAAGATAGAAAGACTGTATTATTAATATTAACAAGAGACAACTTCTTTGCTACTGATATTTGATGAATATCAGCGTAGAATGAAGATGAAATACACCCAGAAACAAGAAAAGAACAACAAAACAAGTATAGAACCTAGCAGAACTTCAAGGGTCTGTGTCCTCCCAAACACTAGCCTGCCTCCTCCACTCTCAATTCTCCCTTTTAATCATCCCACAACCGGTATCCCCTTCCTCTCTCTCTGCCACGTCAGCCATCCCATTATTTTCCTCTCCCACAGCATGTATATTCCCCATAATTCCCATGTTATCCTTCTCACTCACATGGGATACTCCGGCTCATAGTTACCAGAAACGCGGTACGTGGGGAGACGTGGTAAGGGTACGGGGACTTGGTATGCTACTTGTCTAAGTATAGGACACATTAGGGGTAGACTTAGTCGATATGCTATTTGGATTTGTGATATGCTCCATTTGGAGTTGTAGTATGCTTAAATATAAAATTTTGATTATGAAGTCATTTTATATAATCCACTTAACAATTTCAAATAAAAAATACTGCATAAGCCTATATATATATATTAGTATTACATACAGGCCAAATCCAAAATCATTCATAAGCCCATGTTTCTTTTTCCAAGCTTTAGTTAAACTGTATGTTTTGATGTGAGGGACTGAGGGCAACTCTTACATAAGCCCATGTTTTTTTCCCAAGCTTTAGTAAAGCTATGCGTTTTGAATTAGTTGCTAATAGGGTTTTTGTTTTCTTTCTCCCCTGTGCCTCCCTCCCTCATTCTTTCCCTCTGCTGCTGCTTCATCTCCATGGCAGCCATAACTACATCGCAACAATGACTCAAGAAGCTAGGTGCAGCATGACGATTAAAGAGGAATTCACCATTTTTAACATTCTGAGACACGTACCACTGCATTTTGGGACGCAAACATACTGCATTTTGATACGCACCGACCAGATCGCAGTTTGT
The DNA here is from genome assembly GCA_029884595.1 of Ormosia semicastrata. NCBI lineage: Eukaryota > Viridiplantae > Streptophyta > Magnoliopsida > Fabales > Fabaceae > Ormosia > Ormosia semicastrata. The sequence continues at coordinate 3,988,538 of JAQQTO010000046.1, read as the reverse complement.
TGGAAAGGGGAGCTTTTCTGATAACTATGTTCTGGCTCCTCTTTTCCTACTTCTCATCTAATAACCTTAGTATTAGGAGGTCTATCAAGAATATATATTATAGGTTAAATTAAAGTTTTGGTTTTTATATTTTACACTTATTTTCAATTTAGTCCCTATAGTTTTTTCTTTTAAAATCAGTCTTCATACTTACAAATATTTTTAAAATAATCCTTGTCGTTAATTTTCATTTTGACACTATTAATTTAATCCCTACTAGGCATGTAATGGAGAAAAAAAGAGCATTTATGATAGAACTGATTTGAAAAACAATTAATACACTGAATGTACTTCTTTTATTATAGATATATCTATGTGAAATCACTTCCAACAGAGAATACAGGACATAGAATCTAGAAATTATAGGGAAAAAGAGGAAAAGAAATAAGAGACCCCTAGGAGTTCGAGAGCCTAGTCTCTCCTAACAAATCAGTTCCATGATAACTCCTCCCCCCTCCTTTCCCTCCTAATCTCTATTTATCAGTTACACCTATTCAAACTCCATACAACAGTTACATATAGCAGTTACTAAAAATATAACAAGTCTACTAATAATTAATAAAAAAGCGCCTACTAATATTACATGTCTTCGCCCCGAGCCTAATCTTTCGTGTTTCTAGGCTTCTTCTTAAAATAGGTCCTCGTGATTGGAGGCCTATTACTAACAATACTCCCCCAATAGTTTCACCTTGTCCTCAAGGTGAAAGTCTGAAATGATTTTCGTTGATGACATCACCGATTCCCAAGTGGCTTCAAAGGCATAAGTCTTTCCATTGAATTAATACTTCGCTATGCCGAGGAATGGTTGCGGGTTGCAAGAACATACCTGCACGGGCTCAACTTGTAATTCCAAGTCTTCGATAACATAATACGAGAGGTTGTGGAGTCACAAAATGGAGCTAAAGCCTTTTTCAAAAGGGAAACATGGAATACAAGGTGAATTTTGCTTTCTTGAGGCAAGTCCAACGATAAGCTACGACCTATGCACTTCATAATCTGGTAATAGGACCATAAAAGGTTTGGGGCTTAACTTTTCATTCCTCATTTTAGCCAAAACTTCAATCTATATGGCTACAATTTGAGGTAAACCCGATCTCAATCGCATAAATCGACCTCCCGTCGACTCTTATCGGCATAAGCTTTCATCGATTCTCGAGCTTTGACCATTAGCTTTCAAGTCATTTAGGATAGTGTCCCTGTCAACAGTCATTTGATTGACTTCAACCGAGGAAGGAATGGTAGTTCCCTTGAGAAGTTGAGGGGGATCTCTCCCATATAAAGCTTTAAAGGGAGTGGTTTTAGTGGAACTATTATAATTCGTATTGAACCAGAATTCAGCCCAACTCAACCATTTGATCCACTATTTCGGTTTAGAGCCAGTCAAACACCTTAAATAAGTTTCCAAGCATCTATTTACAACCTCTGTTTGACCATCAGATTGTGGATGATATGCAGAGCTAAATTTGAGTTTTGTCCTTGCTACACGAAATAATTCGGTCCAGAAGTGATTGAGAAAAATCTTATCTCTATCTGATACAATAGTAGACGGAAACCCATGCAATTTAACCGCTTCTTTAAGGAAAACTTCTGCTACATCTCGAGCTGTGAAAGGATGACCCAAAGGAATAAAATGGGCATACTTAGTAAATCTATCCACTACCACCATTATTGTATCTTTACCTTGTATCTTAGGGAGTCCTTCTACAAAATCCATCGAAATATCAACCCAAACTTGAGTCGGAATTGGAAGTGGCTGGAGAAGACCTGCTGGGGAAAGAGTTTGGTACTTGTTCTGTTGACAAACTTCACAAGTCGCCACCAACTGCTGAATATCTTTCCTCATTCCTTCCCAATAGACTAAGGCTGCTATCCTTTTGTACGTCCTGAAAAATCCAGAATGGCCCCCAATTGCAGAGCTGTGAAACTCCTTAAACAAGAGAGGAATTTTCTGAGAACCCTTTGGTAGAACTAACTTCCCCTTGTACAGCAACTTCCTGTTTTGAAAAGAAAACCCTGGATGTGAAGTAGAGTCTCGAATCAGGTCTTGGATAATGGGTCTTAGTTTACTATCAGCCTGAGCTTCATCTTCCCACTCTTCTAAATCTGAAAAATGTACCTTGTTGAAATAGATGTATAAGACATCCTTCTGGATAATGCATCACCAACTTTATGTCACATCCGTTTATACCTGATTTCAAAATCCATTCCCATCAGTTTAGAAATCCATTTGAATTGCTCCTCACCCAATACTCGTTGGTCGATCGAAAATTTTAAGACTTGTTGATCAGTGTGAATAATGAAATGTCTTCCCATCAAATAAGGCCTCCATTTTTGCACAAACTACATGACAATGACCATAATAACTCCTTTTCATAAACGGATTTCTTTTGGGCTCGGTCAGACAAGGCTTGGCTAAGGAAAGCAACTGGACGACCTTCTTGTAATAAAACTGCACCTAAACCCTTATTGGAAGCATCAGTTTCTATGATAAATGACTTAGAAAAATCAGGAACTGTTAGAATAGGTAACTCTGCTATTGTCTTCTTTAGTGAGTCAAAAGCATCCTGGGCCTCCTGTTGCCAAGTAAAACTATCCTTCTTTAATAGTTGTGTCAATGGCTTTGCAATTTTCCCATAATTCCTTACAAATCTTCTGTAGTAACCCATGAGACCTAGGAAACCTCTCAATTCAGTAATATCTTTAGGTATAGGCCATTGCATCATGACGTCTACCTTCTTGGGATCTGCTGCCACCCCGAGATTAGATATAACATGACCAAGATATTCAATCTGTTCTTGTCCAAAAGTGCATTTCTTCTTATTAACAAACAACGTATGCTCCCTCAATACCTGTAGAATGGTTTGTAAATGAGTTTTATGCTCATCTCTGTTCTTGCTGTAAATCAAAATGTCATCAAAGAAGACTAGAGCAAACTTTCTCAAATAAGGCTTCAACATTTCATTCATCAGTGACTGGAAAGTAGAAGGAGCATTGGTGAGGCCAAAAGGCATCACTACAAATTCATAATGCTCCTCATGTGTTCTAAATGCAGTTTTAGGGATGTCTTCTTCCTTCATTCTAATCTGATGATACCCTGATTTAAGATCTAGTTTGGAGAAAATGATAGCTCCCCCCAATTCATCTAACAATTCATCAACTACAGGTATAGGAAATTTATCAGGAATAGTAATCTTGTTTAAAGCCCTATAATCAACACAAAACCGCCAACCTCCATCTTTCTTCTTTACAAGAATAATTGGACTTGAATAGGGACTTACACTTGGTCTAATAACACCAGATTTAAGCATGTCATCCACTAGTTTTTCTATCTCATTCTTTTGGTAATGTGGGTACCTGTATGGTCGGATATTAGGGATTTCTGCCTCTTCCTTCAGCATTATGGCATGATCTTGCCTCCTGGATGGAGGTAGACCTTTAGGCTCTTGGAAAACATCTGAAAAATCTTCTAGAATTCCTGCAGTGTCTTCGGAAATGACCATGGCAGCCTCTGTGTCACTTAGTAGAGCATGATATTCAATGATGAACCCTTGGCCTTCATTTTGCAGGGCCTTCACCATTGATTTGTAGGATGCATTGGCTTTTGACATAGCCGGTTCCCCCTTCAATAACCTTGTACCTTCTTTAGTTGGGACTTTCAAGGTGAGCTCTTTAAAATTAGCCCGAATTTCTCCCAGGCTAGCTAACGATTCCATTCCAAGCACCAAATCCACTCCACCCAATTCAAAAATATAGAAATCTTGTCGAATTTCTAATCCTTGAATATTGATGCCAAGTTGTTCACAAACCCCCTCACATTTGATCTTTCTTCCATCTCCTACCTCCACAGTATATGGAGGTGTTTTAGTGACTTGCAATTCTTCCTCTTCCACAATTACAGAGGAAATGAAATTGTGTGAAGCCCCACAATCAATAAGGACAACCACCTTCCCTTGTTAAGTTTCCCCACATCTTGATGGATTTCTTTGAAGTTAAACCCGCAATACTATACATAGAAAGTTGTAAATTCTTGAGGTCTGCTTCTTCATTCTCTTTTCGTATCATCATCCTGAAACATTTGCTCCTCTTCCTTATCTTCTTCCGCTAAAATCGAACTTGCATCTGTTTATTTGCACATACATGCCCCTGGTCCAAACTTCTCATCACACCTAAAGCACAACCCTTTTGTTCTTTTTTACTTGCATCTCTTATCATCACTTAACTTCTTGAACCCCTTCCTCCGAATGATCCAAGGGTTGGTTCTTAAACTATTAGAATCAGTTCAGCTGCGAAACCAGTTTCTTTGCTCCTACAGATTGGCCATTTGATTTACGGTCCCTGTTTCCAAAGTGACAGTTTGATATTAGTATAACTTCTATTTGACCTCCTCCCTTGTCATTCCCTTTCAACTCCTTTTTTGAGTAATGCATTCCTCTCATCAATCTTCTCAGATGCATAACCCATTAATTCGGGTAACGTCTTTATAGGGTGCAATTTCAATTCAGCCTTAATATAAATATATTAAAGTTTTCACCTTAATCAAATCATTTAATCCATTCAAGAAAATCCCCTTGAGATACTCTGAATTGGCTCTTTGAGTGGCTCAAATAGCAATTATATAAAGTTCAAAACCATTACTCTATATTCTTCCACCGAACTAGTTTGTTGAGCCCCATCAATAACTCATAGGGTTCCAAAGATTGTTGGTTGAAATCTCTCAAGAAGAGCACTCTTTCCTCCCAAGTTGGATCTGTACAATGACAATACTCCCACCATTGATACCAATGGAGAGCCCTCCTTCCATTGCGACCATGGTGTCTCCCAAGCCTTTCTCATCCGTAACTTCCTTCAAATCGAAATATCTTTCAATTTTATTCACCCAACCATATGCATCTTCACCCGAGAATAAGGGAATTTCCAGTTTCCTCCATTTAGTTCCTCTGCGACTTGTCACTTCTCCCACCACTGTGTCGCCATCATTACTGGCATTGTTTCCACCATTATGATGTTCGTGATGCCCATTGTTTTGTGAATTCCGATTCAAAACCTCCAAAATCTCTGACATCTGTCTTCGATTTTCCGCCCTTTCTTCCTCGAGAACCTGCATCTGATTCTCGAATCCTCGTTCAAGAGCCTCGATCCGTGCTTCCATTCTTCGCGTTTGTACCATGTAACACTCCCAGAACCGAGTGTTTTGATACCAGTTGATAGAACTGATTTGAAAAACAATTAATACACTGAATGTACTTCTTTTATTATAGATATATCTATGTGAAATCACTTCCAACAGAGAATACAGTACATAGAATCTAGAAATTAAAGAGAAAAAGAGGAAAAGAAATAAGAGACCCCTAGGAGTTCGAGAGCCTAGTCTCTCCTAACAAATCAGCTCCATGATAACTCCTCCCCCCTCCTTTCGCTCCTAATCTCTATTTATCAGTTACACCTATTCAAACTCCATACAACAGTTACATATAGCAGTTACTAAAAATATAACAGCTACTAATAATTAATAAAACTGCCTACTAATATTACATGTCTTCTGCCCCAGGCCTAACTGTGTTTCTAGGCTTCTTCTTAAAATAGGTCCTCGTGATTGGAGGCCTATTACTAACAATTTAGAAGAACACTTATTGGATAAAAGAACATTTAATGAGAAGAAACAAGCACTCACTAGAATGAATAAACACTCTATTTGACGTTTTACAGAGAAAAGGAGCATCTAAAGAAACTCCTATTGGATAAAGAAACACTTAATTTATTAGCCAATTGATGGTATTATAATGATGTTATAAAAGAAATTAACGGCAAGGACTATTTTGAAAACCTTTATAAGTGTGAGGACTAATTTGAAAAGAAAAAAACTATAGGGATGGAATTGAAAATGAGTGCAAACTATAGGGATCAAAACTTTAGTTTAACCTATATTATATTTGGGATTTTCTTTGCTTTGTCTCCAACAAGTGGAAATATAGCTGTAATTTAATTCGATTCATCAAGTATTTGAGAATCATGTTTTGTGAGATGTTTGCATGGTAATTTATCAATTTGTCGCTTATAATGCAAATGTCTGGTATTGAAGTCCATATTTCACCATGTGGTATGTATAAGTGTAAGTATTAAGGTGAAAGATTTTCATTCCTTAATGAGTATTGTTGACATCGCGCTATACAAAACTAATCCGTGAATTATTTCAGTTTGTTGCATTGTCATTCTTCTTCCAGTGTTTAGCATTTTAATTGTCTACTTTTTTCCTCCCTTTTTTTAATGCTTTAGCAAATAAAAAATTTAGAGGTTTCGATAATTCTCATCAAGGTTTTCTGATAAAATATTCTGTTCTTCTCTTGACAGATAAGCAAGAAGCTCGGGCATATTCAAAAGATATATCTTCTTATTGTGGAAGGTAAGAGGCACCTAGTTTTATGTTTTAATTCTACTTGTAATTTTTAACAGGGATATTTATGGCATCAAAGCTTTGCCTTTAGCTTTTGCAACAAGTGATTTTTAAAACTTGAGTACTGCAGTTGTGCGCTAACCATCTGTGTGTACTATGACCAGATTACTTGAAGAAACAGAAGATGAGGTGAATTTTCATGTTCTGATTCTTCTGAAGTTAATATTTACCTGTGCGTCTGCATTTTATGATAATGATGAATTATTTCTAATGATGCCAAGTCTTGCAGTTGGCTGAATTGATAAAGAAAGGATCTGTTAAAGTGGGAGGTGTGAGCAAAGTTCTTTGTCAAGATTTGAGCAAACACTGCAGTCAAACGAGGTAACTTAAATGATAATAGTAAGAATTTATCTCACCTTATTGGTTCACTGCATTGGCTGGGACACATTTGTCTAGTTCTTGGTCTAAAATGGGTTTTTGGGTATCCAACCAAGTTTTATTTTCTAAGATCACAGCATTGTTTATTGATCAGAAACATCCTAACTTGCAGCCTTCCCGTTCTGGCCTGATCTTCCTAATATAGGATTGAATTTGAATGTATCATATGTGACCTTTGACCCACTTAGGATAGTTTTGTACTTGCTTTGCAAAGCTGTTGCTGGCGGCAATTGACATCGAATTAGGTATTGTTTAGAGTGAAATATATAGATATGCCTCCCTCAAGGTTTTGAAATGTTATTAATACTCCAAAGAGATAAACTACAAAGACCTGACTTAAGGGGGGAACATTAATATCGAAATTCAAAACAAGGGAGATTCTTGCAATTTGCCCCAATTTCAGAAGTTATTTTGTAATATTTCAAAACTTCACATCTATTTTTTAACAATTGATGCCATTCTTAAAATGATAGTATATGGACATAACTGAAAATGGCTATATTTTCATGCAGTGTATCAGATGAGGCAGAAGTCGTTGATGATGGAGATAATGGAGAGCTCTGAAACCCTGGATATTAGGGTGGCTGGAAATATCTGCTTTTGGGCAATGAAAAATTCACAGAATGCATCCCAAAACTGATGATGCTGTCCTTTTTTCTTAGTTGGAGTTGGAATAACCTTTTTCCTCTTAACAAAAAAGAAAGACTTTTTTAACGATGTGGTGGATAATGGTCTTGACTGTCAGGGTTGTGGTACTTGTGGACTGCACTCTAAAATCCAAGTTTTTTTAAAAAAAAATAATAATTAGTATTTCACAGAGGTATCGCATCTATAGAGAAAGAATCGATGCAATTTATAAAACATTACAGGAGTGACTGAGAAATTTACATCCATTATTTTAAACTCGCCTAAAATTTTTCAGCCATTTTTTTTCAAATGTTTGTGAGTTTTGGGAGGGGTCTATTATTTCTCTATATCTCCAATACTTGTCTTTTATAACTTCGACAGGGACGATAAGCTTGATATTGCTTGGCTATACTGTGAAAATGCTTCATCCATATCCGAGACCAGGTCGTATTATCAAACTATTAAATTGCACAGGTCCAGGTTATTTTCTAAGATTTGGAAGTTATTCTGTTAGTCTGGTGTTCTCTTAAAATGAGATTAAAAATGTAACCAAAAAAATGAGGTTAAAAATAAATTCAAGAATGATCTTTAACTAAATAGTTTAATCCTGAAATCTTTATAAAAATAAAAAGTTAAACAACAAATCTACCTCCAAATTTTGGTTACAAATTTCATGGAAACCTGACCTGAAATAAGTTTTCCGTCTGTGAGCAGAAGCAAAAGATAGATGTGTACTGATAATGTATATAATTTTATACACAGCATTCATCCATTCTAAACCTAAACAATCATCATGAGCTAACACTAGCAGTCCAATACACCCTTAAGTAAATTGAGGCCTTCCGCTGATATACTCCTCCTGACTCGAGAAGGAGGTGTCTCTATCCTAGGAGGAGGATCTAGGGAGAAACATACAACGATAACTGTTAAATTATCACATGAGTTACGCTTAAGAGCCTCCCTGACCAGTTCTCTTGAACACCTTTGAGGATCATTATGTATCATCAATTCTTTCCTGGCCATGGTCACAGCACACTGGTTGCTCATTACATCCCACAGACCATCACAACCCATAATCAAGAACTCATCATCCTCAGTCAGGTGGATTTCCTGCAATTCTGGTTCGGCACTCAAAGGGCAGGCAGAACCCTTGGGACCCTTCATGTGCCAGTCTCCTAAGGCACGGGAAACAGATAGCTGGCCATTCAAGTATCCATCATATACCACTCCACCAAGTTTCTCAATCCTTTGCCTTTCCGAAATGCAATTTGGTTTCTGGTCTTTTGACATCTCAATTGCTCTACCTCGCCTCCCCAGTACGGCTCGACAATCCCCAGCATTGGCAATTATCATAGTCCTGTCAAAGATGAAATTTTCACAACTTGAGAAAGATAGCTAATTACAAATCATGCAACTAGATGCATTCACAGTTTCTACAAGGGGCAATAAAATGCATGTTGACCATTCATAAGTCTATTTCCCCAACTCTTGTCTTCCATCTCCAAAAATGGAAAAAATTAATTTCCCTAGTTAGATTTTTTTTCCACATAAATTATGATAAAATAAGTAAATGCCACTGTAATGTTACCCATGCTGATAGTGTGAACTTCCACTCATAAAATTTCAGGATCTAACAACCAACATGCTAGAAAGGCAACTAAAACTTGCCTAAATTAATGAAGCTGATACTGAATCATGGAAACTAATATAATCATAAATGATACTCACTACCTTCCAAATACAAGAGCAGTTAAAGCAGTGGTGCCAGAGGAGATATCAAGCGAGCTAGAATCTGCAAATGCATAATCAGCTTTCAGAAAAGCACTTGTAATTGCCTTCCCCACACAAGTTGGAAAATGGGAGTCCTCAACTATGAATTTAAGGATGTTATTTCTTATAAATGAAGCTGCGTCAATACCTCCATGACCATCAAACACCTGAACAATGAGTAGAGATTAATGAACTATTGAACTTAACATGCAAACGAAAAATAGAGTCTGAAACGCATTTTATGAGCACCAAAATCAATGGGATGAAATAATATCCTTTAGAAAAAATTCTCTATAACTCATTTGTCCTAATTTTCAGCAATGTCAAATTTTGATATTCATCTCTTGAATATTATAGGAGCCAATAAAGGTTGGATTCAAAACAGTGGTTATGGAACATAACTTTTTGATAAAATACATAATTCTAAGAGAGAAGGGGGGGGGGGGGGACTAATGTCCCCTTGTAACTTGGAAGCCAGATATTAATGGAAAATGAGGCTAACTTTAAGTATTAAGTATTAAGATCATGGCAGATGCATGTAAAGTGAGCTAAGAATAAAACATACTAACCCCATAGAAAGCTCCGGGAAAAGGAATATCAGAAGCTGAACCTAGATGTTGAATAAGATTATCTATACACATGTGTTCATCTTCCATATATAGTTTAGGTCCTCTTTCAGCGCAACTTCCTGACCGAAATATGGGTAGAAACTCTGTCTTGTCTTCAGAAGATGACTTGCTCCCAGTAAACCCCACATCCAAACTCTTAAAAAAGGGTAGAGAAACAGACAAATTAGATAACCTGCGCTTTCCAGAATACTATGACAAAGGAAAGTAAAATACTATTGTCAAAAAGGAAATTGAGTTCCATTTCCAGATACAGTTGGAAAGAATAACGAATCTTCTCAGCATTCAAGTTCAGATTAGTTTTAAGAGATGAATTATGATTGAAGCATTATAAGAAATCTATACAGTTTGTAAGAGGACCAGAAAAGGAAGATAAATATTTAGCAGAAAATTGTAGGCAGCACCAGCAACAAAAGAATTAAGACAGTAATATCAACAACAGAGAGCATTAGCTTAAGAAGTTGTTTAAAGTTTAAACCAAGTGTAAAAATAAAGCGATAAAAAGATAAATAAAGCATCCAACTTTATAAAGATCTAGCTGATGAAGATGATAAACTTACCAAATCTGCTGCAGCCAGCAATCTGGTGGAGCTAATGCTATGTCTCAAAGTCAAGACATGCAGTGGAGGCTTACCCTTTGTCATTTGTTTAAGATTATTCAAATCTCTTGATTTCTCATCTTCCACCACAAATGCACTGTCTTTCTCGTAATCGCCTTCTAACATGGTAAACGGAGGAGGAAAATCCATACCCACAGGCATAGTCGCTCCAAAATCATATACTAACCAATAATTACTAAAATAACAACCTACCACCTTTTCAAGAGTTATATGTAGTGTAGTCTAGTCTATTTCCCAGTCATACAAAGTATCATAAACTGATGTACCAAAAATTTTTTTAAAAAAAAATTAAAAGTATCATCAACTGAATACTCCTTTTTTGCTGAATTAATTCTACGACCCCAGGAAATGTATGGGCTCAAGAAACCCACAGTGAAACGTTTCAACTCTGAAGGTCAAGTTAAAGCAAATTGATCATTCAGCCAGATTAGAAGCAAATTCGGGTGAATGGAATAGAATAATATGTCAAAATTCCAACTCGGCCACGGCCACTCCAATAAATATTGGTATTGATTATTGAAGTTGAAGGTATGAAAAGCCCGTGAGAAATACCAAGGAATGATTGGATTAGATCCAATATTCTATCTAATTATGTATGTTGTAAAAGATCAACACGCAGAGCACAGTATTCAGTTGGGATCATAGAAAAATGCAACTTTTAAGTTTGGATCAGGTAGAGGAAGGAAAGCATGTGAAAGGAACTGAATACTGCAGGGCCAGCGGCGGAAGTAGGTAATGAAACAATAAATGGGGATGCTAAAAATCTTGAAATAGAAATGGGAAACGAGTGTGAAAGAGCAGAATTTTGCAGTTGAAGCAAGCATCCACGTCCACAAGGGGAAGTAGAAAACCGAAAGAGTGAGTTACCTAACCTAACCCCGACACTTTATCAAATCAAAATAAAAATCAATAATCTCGTGGGAAAAAGGAACAGTATTATTGTCCAACAACAAGTCAAGTACTGTTACAGAGCCTGCCTTGAAGAAGATGAAGATGATGATGTCGAAGAAAACCTAAAACAAGAGAAGATGCTATTTGCTAATTTGCTCACAAACAGAGCAGCGAAAACCGGTTAGTTAGAACTTAGAAACAGGGGAGGAATTTGGACGATAACTTGTTGTTCTTGTTCTTGTTCTTGTTCTTGTACTTGTTGGGTATAGTATACGGTTCGGTTTGGGTTGATCACCGGCGATTCCAGGTAATCTGGTGCAACTGGATCTCAACCATATCCATGACAGTAACAGGCATCCAGAACACCGATACGTGGACAGTTTTTATTGGGTCTGCTGGATGGCCTCGATCGGGTTCCGTCCTAGCCGTTGGATGTATGATGAGGTAAATGGACGGCCCAGCCCAAAGCGCTACTTCCATTTTGTCCTTCAATAAAAACGTGCAAGAAGTTGTTAAAGGCGAGGAAAAAGACCTCGGATTCTCCAAGTACACGCGTTTATAAATGATTGGACTGTAGTGAGCATGAAAGCTAAGATAAAAGCACAAATAGTTTGCTTTCTTTTGCTTTTCCATTTCGATTTCGATTATCCTTATCTCCATCGCTATTCGCAATTTCCAAGCTCCAACTCATTATTTGAGTGACAAATAAAAATAAAAATAAGACAACTAAAGAAGGGGTTGATGTGTGTGGATCTGGATATATTCTTTGGTAGGTACATTCAAATTAATAATTAATATGTGTAAAGTTTTATTAACTATAAAAATATCTTTATACATTTTAGTCGTTAATTTGAGTATTAATAATAGGTTGTGTTTGCTCAAAAAAAAAGGGCCGTGTTTAATTAAGAAATTTTCTTTTTTTAAATGTATCCCATCATTTCCATTATTTTCTTTCTACTTTTTTTTTGTCTGTCAAGCATAGCATAGCTTCTGTGAGAGTTGAGACATGATTGTGTGTGCATGTTCTTTTGGTTGATTGAAGGATACATTATATCGATATTCTCTTCTATGTTTCTCTTTTCTTCTTTCTATGTACTCAAACTCAATGCGATTTGAGTCTTAAATGAAAAGTGATATGTCACAGATGGACCCGACGAAATTATATACGAATAACAGTCATTGAAAGATATCAAACTCAATCATTAATGTATCTTGCTAGAGACCTTTTTTTTTTTCATATGCCCTACTAGCGACATGTGTCATGTGTGTACTTGTTTACACCTAGAATTAAGGAGAGAACATATCTAAATTGTCAGACATTAATTAAATCAAGCATCACTCATATAATTGAGAATTACATGCTGTTGTAATGCTCTCACCACCATCCTTTAACATTAAGAAAGAAATAAATATCTTTTATTGACTAAAATAAAGGCAACCCATATTGATAGCCGCATTCTTCTGCACAAGAAAAAAGAATGGTAGTGCATGTTTTATTATTCTACTGTTTCAGTTACCTTACTTAAAGGGTTTTATTTTATTATAATAATATCTTAGTGTAAGGTTTGCTTATAAAAAAGGTTATGTAGCTACCGTGTTGTAATACATATCAACAATTGAATTTTACAATATTGTGTGATAAAAACTCTTCCTCTCTCTGTTTCGTATTCTGCTGTGTGAGTGTATGTCAAAGAGAAACATATGTGTTTTTGATATCATAAATATTATGTTTCCTTCATTTGATGGCAGCATCAATACACAAGCATCACTATTCTTGTGTCTCTTTTGGCGATTTAACACCAGGTTATGTTACTTACACGTATAAATTATTCACAGTCTTTCTATAAATTACTGAATGATAATTAGATTTCATTTCAGTTCTTCTGAATGACTCAAATTAATGCATACAATTACAATCATACATGTTAGCGCAACTATCATCATTTCTGCAACTTGCTCAACTTGTTCGGATCAATGTTGTTTGCTCTTTTATCTATATATATTTAATCTACAATAATTAACTATGACTTCTATCCAATCTCAGGTGGGTTTTTGCCAATATACGCGACACTCACATCACCTGGGAGCATAATAGTGTTATAATCACATCACTTTTATAACAAATTCTCACTTTCAACTTTTTTTTTTCTTGGATGAATCGTGAAGTTTTCACTTACAACTTATGCACGGTTAGATAATTCTCGCAAAACGGCCAAAGCTATGGGTTAGTATATTTAGCCCATAAAATTAGTCAAGTTGGACCATACCTAAATGCGAGCATAAATGGATTAGGTTTGTTAAGCCTGCACGTAGATATAGGCCGAGCCGCAATTCGATGTGGGTCAAGCCTCCAGCTAACTCGCAAAATTAGAAAAAGAAAATTCTCATTTTTTTAAAAATTACAAAAAACTCTCGTATATTTTAAAAACTTACACAAACTTTTTCAAACCATAAAACCGTACCTAGAAAAATTACACAAAATTCATGTATTTTTTATTTCACAAACTTTCCTAGTCCGTGGAAGTTTGTGTGAATTTTCAAAATAGAAAAAAAAAGGATTGTATTACCAAAATAGGAAAAAAAAATGGGGTGGCAAAATATATTTTAAAAGGCAAGATTAATTTATTGAAAAACAATATGTTGAATTTTACAAACTTAATTAATGTATACTTATTTTAATAATAAATTTTTTATATTTTGACCTAAGGCTAAGCCAATTTGCCAAATTGACTCTTCCTCATTAGGTCATGATCAATGATCATTATCAAATTACGCGCTAATGGTGACAGGATGAAAGCTAATGGTGACGAGGGTAAAAGGTGAGGAATTTAGATCTTTATTTTTTTATGTGATCAAATAGATGAGAAATATAGATATAATGATTATAATTTTTTTTTATGAATTATGATCAAGTTTGATTAATAAATATTTTTATATTTATTTTTTTCTTCACTTAATTATATGAAAAATATATATAAAAAAATCCAAATGTAAAATGAGGCCAGATCAAGTCGTTTAGCACAACTTTTATCTTTAAAAAAAGAAAATAAATTGTTGGCATCACACCACTGCTTTTAGGTTAGGTTATGTCGCGTAACCAAATAACCAGCCCAATCATACCTTAGGGTTTTCACTTTATCAGGCAAGTGGACTAACTATTTTAAGCGGAAAATATCTAAGAAAAAAAAGTGGAAAATATCTGGACCTGAAGTTTGAAGTTTTAACTTTTAGGCTACATAGTATAAGATATGATAGTATAAGATAATAGGATAAGATTTGATAATATAAATAAGTTAATAAGTTCTTATACTATTAAATATTTGATGCATATAATATAAATAGTTTGATAGTATATATAACTATCTATTATAACTATACTACCCTTCACTTTCCTCCCAATCTTTTGGATCGAGAATTTGCAATCGATGTTGAATTCCTTGAATAACTTTCGTAAGGTACAGAGCTTTGCTTATAATTTCAACATCTTTTAATAACTTGTTTTGGTCACCAGAAAAGAAAAGAAAAATTAATTAAAATTAAATAGAACAAAACCCAGAATTCAAAAATAACCAGAAAAAAAAGAAAATTTAATTAGAATTAAACAACAAAACCCAGAGTTCAAAAACAATCAATTCTTGATACATCAAAAAGAAAACGCAAATACCAAAAAATGAAAGAAAGAAAGAACAATGGGTGTTATGCCCCTTTTCTATGCCCAATTCTTATTTTCATACGAGGGCTCTGGGTGTTGGATGGTAAAGAACAATGGCTGTTTGGAGGCGCAAGGGCTGGTTTTGGAGGGTGGTCGTACAGTGGGTGTTGGAGTATGAAGAACAATGATTATTTGGTGTTGATAACAAAGGAATGTTGGCCGGGTGTTCTTGACTGAGAAGGAGAGGTTTAGAGTGACAGGATGAAGTTGAGTAGTAAGGTGGGAAGAGATGTCTTATCAGGTTTAATCAGGGAGGTAAGGAGAGGATAAAGTAATCAAATTAGAATAAAAAAAAAAATATTTGACCTAATTTTATTATATTATTAAATTAATTTACTAAATATCGATGATAGAGCATTATTAACTAATATTATCGGGTTTTTTTATTCTATTTATCAAACATAGCCTTAACTGTTTATCCATTTCCGAAATTATTTAATCTGAATTACATTTTTTATCCCGCAAAGGCACCTCTTCTTTGGTGCATGCTATGCATGTTACTTATTTTATTTCATTAAATTATTTTCTTATAATTAAATTATATTGGTATTATGTACAAAATAAATAATTGTAGTTCATATAAAAAAAAACTGTATTGGTGTCATCAAAGTGTGAAAGAAAAGATAATTTATATATAAAGTAGAAAGAGCGCAAGTGGGCCGTACTGGATCGCAATTATTATGTGCAAATTAAAGCTCGCAAAGACGAATCAAAATAATGATTAAAAAAATGGAGAATTTTGTGCCAAAAAATGTATAGATCAGATCAACGTTAAAAATGCCATGGCAGGAGGCAAACAAAAAAGGTTTAGTCGAAAAAAGCTTCATTTTTAATTCTTTGAGTGGCGTCATGCAATTTTATTTCATATTATTATTCCGAGTCCTACTTTATTCCTTTCTTTTCCAAAAGGACCAAAACAGCTGCTTCAACTTCACGTGGTGACGTTTCTGTGAGCGTGGGTAACGAGATTTCTCTTGTCAAGAATCATTAAATGTGTATTACATAATCAACTCTAATTTTTTATATTTTTTTATATCACTTTTTTATATTTTTTAATATCATTTATTATATATATATATTTATTATTTTTTCATTAAATTATTTATTTTTAAAAAATATAAATAATACATATACTTTAAAATATATATAGAATTAACTTTTTTTACATAATACATTAATTTTTGTGAGTTATCACTTTTTATTTTAATCATATTTTTAATATTATAATTGATTTATCATGTATTTAATAATATATAATTAAAAATAATCTCTCATATAAAAAACATATAATAATTTCTAGCAGGTAATTCCCCGAGCCCCCGACCAAGTCGTTTTCTTCCCTCATTTCTTTCAATCTGCAATTGAAAAAGGAAAAAGAGGGTGTTTTTGCTTTGTTGCCCGTGCAAATCTTTATTCCAATACATATATCTTTATTCCTAACACATGTTAACGCCACATAAGTTTTAAGTGGTCGCACAATTTCTGTGGCTTCTTAGATTTATATGTAAATTTATTAAGTTTTACATTAAATAAGAATAAAAAATTTATGAGACAAATTATATGTAAACAAATAATTATGTGACTACATACTGACTAATAAATATGAAAGATAAGCTCAATTTATCATCGTGTATTAGTTTGAGACTCTGAGCAGAAAGAATTCAATTTTTTATATGATTTTTTATTTAATTTCAAAATTTATGTGTATAAAAATAATATTATTAAAATATTTTTACTTAAATATTTAATTGTATTCTAAAAAATTATACTCTTATTTATCAAGTGGAAATATTTTTAAAAATTAAGAAAAAAAAATAAACCCGTTACGATTTGCAATCATATTATTGATGGATTTGGTGAAATTAGATTTACCATTTGCAAATAACTAATTCTTGCCCCTTACACCAGGCAATGAAGACCAAAAAAAGTTGAAAACCAAAGTAACGATGCGATACCAAATTTTTAACTTTGTCTTTGACATGTATGATGTTATTATATATAAATAAACAATAATGATAATATCTATTGGTGCAATACTACAATACATTGCTGTTGTGATAAAACCAGCTTCTTGCTCAAACCAATAAACCCGCGACACTAAGACTTGGTCCCCATGAAAATCTTACAAGTCAGTTTAGTAACTTTGTTTGTTATTAGTTGTGCTACACAGCGAAATTATTAAAAAGGTTCTTATAGAGAGAATAACTTTAAAAAAGAAAAAAAGTTACGTATACACGTCACTTCATATTATCATATTTTTTATTATCTAATTATAATAAAAATTTTTATACACATAAATTCTAATTTTATTATCTAATTTCTTATGTGAGAGATGAGAATAGTGATATTTATGAAAGAAAGCTATTATTCTTGTTCATTTAATAGAAATATATGATGCGAGAGATGTGAGCATTGAAATTTAACGAGATGTGCAATTAGCTTATTTTTATAAAAAAGAAAGCTCTTTTTCTTGTTGATTTTGATATTTATGAAATACAATAGTGGACTGACATGGCATCAACAATCTTAATTAAAAAATAATACAGTATACGAATGAAAGCAAAAAAATATTCTATTAATCAGGCGTCGTGTCCCAGCACCCAAATCACAAGAAGAAGCAAGGTTCTGACTAATTACATTAGTGATGAATTAGCCAAAAACTAAAATAGGTCAGATATTAACCTTGATCACTGAGCTCATTCCCATAATCTTATTCTTATTTTTAATTTAGGCATGAGCGAGTGGTTGGGCGGGCCAGTGCCATGACAATTGAAACTGAAGTTTTTGGGAGCTTCAAATTCAAAGATGTTCATGTCATGTGTTTCCAGTATATAATAATAACATAATTGGGATCCATGGGTGATGGTTGAGGGAGCTGAGGCTGTGTTGTTTGTGTCTCTTTCCTGTCAGGGGTAAGGTTTCACTTTCAGTGTGCTTGCAATTTGCTGGTCACGTAAATCCCATTCCCTGATCCCACATGTCGTTTTTTAATATAATGTTCTTAATAGTAATGTTTCGATTCATTTATCTCTAATATTTCTAGTCTTCAGTTAGACCAAACAACATAACAGTAACATAGCTTAACTGCAGGTTAGTTAGATAACCTTTTTCTCCTCTTCATATCTATGTTCTAAATCTACTAGTATTATATTTCTTCTTCTTTTTATTTATTTTGGGTAACCTTTTTCTTTTGTGCTTGGCTTCCCAATCCTAAGTTACTGCTTGTTCGTTCTGCTTACTTAACGAGGACCAGCTCCAGTAAGCATAGCAGTTGAGTATTGCAGTTTTCCTTTATCTCTTGGGTAAAAATGAACACGTGGATATCGTTTTTTAGACCATAATCCGGAAAGGTTGGCTGAGTTTTGATTAGAATTCTGGTCCTTGTCGTATTGTAGGCTGAGAGTGAGAAACATATCCATAAGACTTTGCCATACTACCCCCTATGTTTCGTCTATAGCTGATTATGGATATGTTTTTCAAGGTTGCCGTTGTTTTGTTTTCACAGATAAGATGATAGAGTGCTATGCAATGCTATGCTTGGATATCTTAACGCAAATTCGTTGTTTCTTAGCATGAATTGAATTATGATTTAAACCCCTATCCCTAGCCAGTTGTTGCTGTAGTTGAGATGAATTTGTTGTGGGTTCTTTGTTGGGTGGTGTTGCTCCCGTTTTTGGGAGTATCAGTATCTCCCTATGTGGCGGCTGCAAATGTCTCATCCTCAAACTCAAGACCCGCCGTTGTGAATATTGGAGCTATCTTCAGCTTCGATTCCACAATTGGGAAAGTGGCTAAAATTGCCTTAGAGGATGCAGTGAAGGATGTAAACGCCAATACCAGCATTCTACGTGGATCTAAACTTGTTCTCAATATGCAAGATTCCAATTGCAGTGGTTTTCTGGGCATGGTTCAAGGTAATCTATTCTATTCTTCTCCCTGTCGTGCCCTGCCTGATCAATTCAATTTAATTAATAAATAATAATTATATAGCTGCTTGCTACTTAGATTCATTCCCTGATACTGATAATAGTGATAAATATATTGTATTCAATATTGCAGCTTTGCGGTTCATGGAGACTGATGTAATTGCTATAATAGGTCCACAATCTTCTGTAGTTGCCCACGTTATATCTCATATTGCAAATGAGCTCCGGGTTCCTCTATTGTCATTTGCCGCAACAGATCCTACCCTCTCATCCCTGCAGTTCCCCTTTTTTGTGAGGACAACACAGAGTGATTTATACCAAATGGCTGCAGTTGCTGAAATTGTTGATTATTATGGTTGGAAGGAGGTCATTGCCATATATGTAGATGATGATTATGGACGAAATGGTGTGTCTGCATTAGATGATCAACTGGCAGGCAGGCGCTGTAGAATCTCCTACAAGGCAAGAATCAAATCTGGACCTGGAGTTGACCGTCAAGAGATCACGGATTTGCTTGTGAATGTGGCACTAATGCAATCTAGAGTCATTGTTCTCCATGTAAATCCTGATTCTGGACTTCTGGTCTTCAATGTGGCACGTTATCTTGGGATGACAGGGAATGGATATGTCTGGATAGCCATGGACTGGCTCTCAGCTCTTCTAGATTCTGTTTCTCTCCCTTCAGAGACAATGGATGTTCTGCAGGGAGTACTTGTTTTGCGCCAGCATACACCTGATTCAGATAGAAAAAGAGCATTTTTCTCCAGGTGGAACAAGTTAACTGGTGGCTCTTTGGGGTTACATTCTTATGGCCTCTACGCTTATGATTCTATTTGGATGGTTGCACATGCTATTGATGCATTTTTCAATCAGGGTGGGATCATTTCATTTACCAATTACACAAGGTTACGTGATGATAAGGGAGGTGGTCTTGACCTTGATGCAATGAGCATTTTTGATAATGGAATGCTTCTGTTGAAGAACATATTGCAGAGTGATTTTGTTGGATTAACAGGTCCTATGAAATTTGCATCAGACAGATCTCTTGTTCATCCTGCCTATGATATTATTAATGTGGCTGGAACTGGCTTTCGTCGGGTTGGTTACTGGTCCAACTATTCTGGTCTGTCAATTGTACCTCCCGAGACATTGTATGCTAAGCCACCTAATAGATCAAGTGCAAACCAGCAGCTTTACAGTGTAATATGGCCTGGAGACACATTATCTAAACCCCGTGGATGGATCTTGCCAAATAATGGAAAAAAATTGAGAATTGGTGTGCCTATCCGAGTCAGTTACCGTGAATTTGTATCACCAATGCAGGGAACAGATATGTTTAAAGGGTTCTGTATTGATGTATTCACAGCAGCTGTTAACTTGTTACCATATGCTGTTCCCTACCGCTTTGTCCCATTTGGAGATGGTCACAAAAATCCAAGCTATACAGAACTTGTCAACTTAATCTCAACTGGTGTAAGTACTGCATGATCAATGTGATCCTCTATATATGCCAACATTTTGTGGCATACTTATTTTATTCAACTGGCTAATTCGTTCATGTACTTGGTTTAGTTCTTTGATGGTGCTATTGGTGACATTGCCATTGTAACAAATCGGACAAAGATTGTAGATTTTACACAGCCATATGCTGCATCTGGACTTGTCGTGGTGGCCCCTTTTAAGAAAACGAATTCTGGCGGTTGGTCTTTCCTGCAGCCATTCACTCCTCTTATGTGGATTGTGACTGCTTGTTTCTTCGTTTTCATTGGGATAGTTGTATGGACTCTGGAACACAGGATAAATGACGAGTTCAGGGGCCCACCTAAACAACAAATTATAACCATTTTATGGTCAGTTATTTAATTGATTATCTTACTTCTGTGCTTGGCTTAATAGTTGCATACATTTTATTTATGCCATGCTATAAACCATGACTATTGTTATGAAGTGGGTTCAGCTGTGGTCCATGGAAAACATAGGCAGCACCTATCTGTTTCTTATACCATGTGTTTATGGGATTTTAATGCCATTATGCTTATCAATGAGATGCAGAAAGCATTTCAGAATTTACAGAGTTACAATTTTCTGTTGTGTGAAGCAGTTGCAGGATATGATTCATCATCATACTTGAACTGAGTGATCTCAATTGTTTTCTGATCCATCTATTTTTACGGTGCCTGCAGGTTTAGCCTGTCAACTCTATTCTTTGCCCACAGTAAGTGATACTCCAGTTACTTTTGTTTATGGAAGGACATACAATGAAGCAACTTTATTGGGTTTTTCTTCATTGCTTCTGCAGGAGAGAATACCATGAGTACTCTTGGTCGCTTGGTGGTACCCATATGGTTGTTTGTGGTTTTGATCATCAACTCGAGCTACACAGCAAGTTTATCATCCATACTCACAGTGCAGCAGTTATCTTCTCCTTTCAGTGGAATAGATAGCTTAAAAGCTAGTGATGAACCTATAGGGTTCCAAGTGGGTTCATTCGCAGAACATTATCTGATTGAGAATATTGGAATATCCAAATCTAGGCTTGTTGCTCTTGGATCTCCTGAAGAATATGCTAAGGCACTCCATCTTGGTCCTAATAATGGAGGTGTTGCTGCTATTGTTGATGAACTACCCTATGTCGAAATATTCTTATCAACCCAGTGCACATTCAGAATTGTAGGTCAGGAGTTCAGCAGAAGTGGCTGGGGTTTTGTGAGTATCTACCTTTTAGATCAATAATTCAGTGGGAACTAAAAAGGATATTTGAATGTGTTGCAGATATATGTGATTATTGTGTGTCTTTCAAAAGTTTAATGGGAAAAGTGAATCACAATTTGATTGGCAAAGATTAAACATAATCTTCATCCTCAATCACTTGTCTTTATTTTCTTTACACCATCATTGTGCTCTTTAATATGGAAATATATGCATATGGCTAACTCATCATTTAATGTATTCAATAATGTTTTTCATGACATATATTTTGTTTTAATTATGTTAGCATGGATATCAGGATATGTTCCGCAGATCTGTGATTAGATTGTCTTTCAAATATCTTGATGGAACAACTGAATCAATGACATCATCTGCATATTCCCTTGCTTTTGTTTTCTTCCTTTACACATCAAGTTGCTTATCTATAATATGGTAAATTGTTAATATATGCATCTGACTAACTCATCATCCAGAGTTTGTGTTATCAATATTATTATCATAAGACTCATTTTGTTTGCCATCCTAGGCATTCCCTCGGGACTCCCCTTTGGCTGTGGATTTGTCAACTGCCATTCTACAACTTTCTGAAACTGGTGATCTGCAAAGGATTCATGACAAGTGGATGACACGAAGCACCTGTAGTTTAGATAATGCTGAAATTGATTCAGTTCGGCTTCGGCTAACAAGCTTCTGGGGTCTCTTTCTCATTTGCGGGATAGCTTGCTTTATTGCTCTTGTCATATTTTTTTTGCGGATTATGCTCCAGTTACGGTATTCTGATCTTGCTGATCCTGCTTCTAATGATAGCTCAATTTCTGCTCGTTTTCAAAGATTTCTTTCACTAATTGATGAGAAGGAAGAGCCATCAAGGAGTGTGAGAAGAAAGAGGAATGCTGAAGAAAGATCACCTGAAGATCAACTGGGGAGGCAGCCAAAGAGGATGCAAACAGAAATAACACCCGAGTTCAACTCAAACAATTAACCCTTTGATGTCATTGGTTATTTATTGGTCTAGCCTTATGCTATTGTTATACAAATCCCAAATTTCAGAGCATTTCAAATGTTTATAGCTATAAAAATTTTCTTCTTGTAGGATATATCATGGAAGTTTTCCGTGAAATGTTACTTGATATACAAGATTGAAACAACTATGTGGAGTCATTGAAGATATATTTTCATGACTGTGTAAGTCTTTTTCCTTACCTTTTCTATGAAATGTATAACAAAGAACATGTTAACACTTGCATTGCGTTCTTAACAGATACCATTGAATGTCACGGAAACCCTCCTAGTACTATCACATATTGCTTTTGTTTTCTATGAAGGGCTCACTGGTTGTCCTCGGGTTGGTCATTTACCGTGCCTGTGGGGGCCTCTATCCTGCTATGCTTTAAAAAAAATGAAGAAAACTTATTTTTGCACTTATATATCATCTCCATTCATTGTCATACCAAGCAACTACCTTGACCATATCATATCCCATGACAAAATTATGCATCCACACGGAAGTACGGCCAAACAATACTAATAAACATTACAAAATCAACAAACATAAAATTTAGCATAATCTTGTGGTTAGAGTTTGAAATGTTAAGGGTTTGTCTGCGAGAAAGCACTAGAGAGAGGTAACTTTTAATACTTCAAGTAAGGATTAATTTCACGCTTCAAAGTAGTATATATTGGTCTGAGCTTGGGGATAATTTTGTAGGATATTAGTGAGCTTTATTCCTTTTTTAGATCTATTAACCTTTTTTTTAAGAAAAATTTTAACGTGGGGACCCACCGCGAGGGTGTCCTACCATTCTCCATTAAGCATAATGGACACGGTGTTTCTTTGTCCCGTAGCATTCTTGCTTAGGGCTGTGCCCTATTGTACTAAACCAAAAAATATCTATCAACTTTATTTTTAAGAGAAGTTTTAGTTAGCGTGGCTGCGTGGGGACTCATCGTTTGGTCAAACAAGCTTTTCGCCATTTTGAAAAGTGGATCTGTGTAAAAGGAGAAGTTATTGTATGCTTCTTTTATCTTTTAATTTTTTTAAGAGCATATTTACTATTGAATATATGTATGAGACCTACCCAGTGAGTAAAAGTCACATGCATTCAATGGTGATGATATTCTTGGAGAAACAAATTTTCTCTTTCCAGGAACATACAAGAACTTCTCCCATCTTTTTTCTCTGAGCTTTCTTGATCAATTTTAAGTTTGTTTGGTTTTCACTAAAAAAAGTGTTTAAATAAGTATGTTTACACCGGAATTTTTTATGGATACATATATATTATATATCTAAGGATTACCATTATGTCATGACAATCAGCTTCATGTAAACAAGGGTGCTTAAGATGAAATACATGTATTTAAATTCTTACACGTCATTTTATTTACGTTAGTCCTTGCACGCGATATATATCTGACCAGTTTTATAAAACAAATTTAGAATGCTATTAAAAGTTATATAAAAGAAATACTATGCAAAAATCAGTGCTCGTTTAAAAACAAAAAACTCGTTGTAATAACTGTGGAGTGCAAACTATGAAGTATATATACGTTATTTTTGAGACGTATTTATATATCAAACACATATTCATATTTGATACATAAAAATATGTATATAATACACATATCTTATTTATCTAAATATATTTAATTAAAAATATTATTTTTTATTTTATATACATCTCAAATACATCTTAAATATATTTAGATATTTTTGAACACGTTTAAATAAGTCTCGACATATTTAGATAAGTCTAAGACATGATTTGAATACGATTTATTAATATTTTAATAAAAATAAAAAAATATATAAAAATAATATTGATATATATTATGATATTATAAATTTTTAAATTTATAAAAATAATATTAATAAATTATAAATATTTTTTCTTAAATTTATTTTAATATTAATATATATATATATATATATTTATATGTCTTCTAATTTTTTGAATTTGATGTATTTTTATATTTGTATTGGTGTTGTGTCTCATGTTCGTATATGTGATTCATAGAGCGCAAATATCACATTGTTTTTAATTCCTTTTGGACCACCGGCCAATGTGCTGGATCACACCCAAACTGTGCACACCATTTTAAGAGAGTCCGTGACAAATATTTGTCCCATGTTTGACATTGTTGTGAGGCGCCATGCCCGACATAATAGGTCTCTTTACTTTAAAGGTTGAAATTTTTTAGCATCTGATATTGTGGAGAAGCTAAAATGGAAAATTAAGATTTATTTTTTGGGTTATAAAAAATGTACAATGAACTGGTTGTCCAAGGAAAGATAGGTTAAAATATAAGTAAAATAGTTTGATCAGAATTTCATCCAACAATCAAATAATCTTACAAATAAATCAGTGTCACTTCAACTAACACTCTTTGCATAATTTATCGATTTTTCGTTAAAAAAAATGATAGTAAAGGTATGTTACTCTAATATTACAGGTCAGAGCGCTATTGATATGTTCGGATCTTGCACCAAAAGGATCTCATTTAGGGTAATATCAAGTGGGGCTACTTGGCTAAGAGGAGATTTGAAACCATGCATTTGAGGAGTTCTAAATCTTATCTGGATCTCTTAAACCATATCGGTTGAGCCAACCACGTTGGCTTCTTTGCATAATTTATGAATTTATGTTATGCGTTCAAGAAATTTATATATGAGTTATTATTATTATTATTATTTTGAGTAAATTTAGGAGAAGAATTCTCTAGTGAGACCCTTAGATTATGTTTAGATTGATAAGATTGAGTGAAATAAAAAAAATAAAATAGAATAGAGATATATTTTATTATTTTAGATATGTTAAAAAAATGGAATGAAAAAAGAAATAAATATGATGAATTCTATCACATCCACACTAAAAATTACTAATTTTTTTCCTTCAATTTAGAATATGAGATGAAATTATTTTTTTATTATTATTATAATTAAGATTCTATTCTATCTTATCAAAAATTATTTACTTCTCAAATAATATAATAATAATTTTATTCTATTCCATTTTAAAATATTCAAATAATAAAATATTATTTTTATCTTATTTCATTTTATTTCATCTTATCTCATTTCATTTCATTTTATTCTATCAATTATTAAATATTCAAATATAACATTAAATGGTCTCTTAATAAGAATAATATAAAAAATAATTATGAAGATTAAATTTCGTTATTTTTTTTATATATACTCAACTCTTATTAACGAAGTTATAAACACAGGACAACTATTAATTAAATCGAATAAAAATCATATCATGCATATCTCACTTTTTTTGGGTCTTTAATTAGAAATTTTTTATAAATATTATTATGAGATTAATTCTTCGAATAATATCTTATTAAGGATAAAATTATGAGTGAATGAATTATTTGCTCTAGATGCTACTTGTCTTCTTGCTAAGTTCGTAGCTGAAGAGAAAATAAAAAGAACTTTTTCCATCAAAAGCCTGTCATCGTAGAAAATGGAAACTTTTTGTTCACTTTTTTATCATGAGAAACAACTTTCTTCATGTGCCTATCTTTATCATCTGTCCATATAAATGAAGTGCTATAATTTAGGCTTTTTCATTTTTTGTCCGACAGAATGACCAAATATTCAAAATTCTAGAGAAATAACAGTGTAGAACGTAGAAAATTCGCTAGTGAACAAGGGAATCTTCAATCATCACAGAGTCGTACTAATCCTACTTTTCAACTTGGAGCAATAATAAATAAATTGAACAATACCAAGAGCTGTCAACAACAATGACGAGACTATAGCAGAGCTCTCTGTCTTTCTACATGGAATTACTGTTGAGGATACCGGCACGTTCCATAGCCTGATCGCAGAAACAAGTTAATGAATTTACGAGGCCAATTATGCATAGTTAGCAAGAAAGGAAAGAATGAATCAACATTAATTTGCTAACACATCCAAGCATTAATATAAAGGAAGGATGAGATAATTAAAATGAAGTTTTCACTAATTAAAAACATAATATTAGATACTCTAATAAAGAACTTTACTAATTTGCTTACTTGGATCACTAAAAGTAACAAGTCCAGTGGCCTTGAAGTCGCAGTTCCAGTAGTTCCTGCCATGAATCTGATAGTAAGCATTCATGGCATAAGATGCATGTGCAAGTAGCTTGTTGGGCTGAAAACAATCCCCACCTTGATAGATCTCTCTGCAATCCACCCCACCAGGTCCACAGCAAAAATCTACCACACTTTGAAGCACCTTGTCATCTGCATGGGGTTTAGCCACACACCAAACCGATGGACCCCGATTGGAAGCTTTCTCACCAAACCCAAACGTGCCTCCTCCATTGCTGCAAAACTCACAACTCAGATCCACTTCATACACCTTAGAACCATCCCCATTGAATATCCCAAAGTTTCTCTCACTTTCATCACCTACTTTCTTGTTCTCGTTAAACAAAGCAAACACGAATATGTCTACGTGATCTCTAGGCTTCATTGGTGTCCCTTTATTAGATTGTGCACGTTCAATCAACCTAGTGTTATATGTCTTTGCATTTTGTGGCGTAGCAGCGCTATCATCAGGGTTTCCCTTAGAAGGCCACCCTGACTCAGACACAGTAATTTCTATGCTTCTATTTCCATACCCAAGTGCATCAATAGCGGATCTAACTGCATCAATCTGTGCATCCAACATGTTGTTATACACATACCCCTTAGGGTCGTGGACTCCTGTGGCTGTGGCGTTCCCCAACAATGCATACTCCAAGTTAACGGAACCAGGGCTGTCCCTATAGGCAAAGTAAGGGTATGCATTGATCATGAAAGGGGCACCAGTGTCAGCTAGGAAGCCAACAATGTCAGTCATGACTGGGATAAGGTTTAAGGCGAAAGTCGAGGAAGAAGGAGGGAAAGAAGAAGCAAGAACAGCCATGCTATGTGGGGTTGTGACTTTGATCTTGCGGTCAAGTCCATGGGATGCAAGAACTGCATGCAAGTTTTGCATGGCTCGGAACAATGCATTTGGGTCAAGATGGTCGTGGTTGTCGTTGACGTTGGTTGTTAGATATTCGTTTCCAACAGCAATGGCTACAATGGAAGTGGCAGGAATGAAGGGTACTATGCGGGTGGAGACCCATTGTTGGGCTGCGAAAGAGTCGCTGCTGATGTTGCCCACGTGGTCGTTTTCGACGGCCACGATGAGGTCGATGCCGGTGTTGGAAAAGGCTTGGAGGATTTCAGAGTTGGAGTCGTAGATTTTGACCTTGTCGATGAGAGTGGATTGGAGAAGCTGAGCTACTTTCTTTGGGGATTGGAGGTTATTTCCTAGGGTGCCATAGTTGATACCCACGCCTGAAACGTTGGATTCAAAGGGAATTAGGATCAAAATCACGAACACATGTGCAACTGCAAGTTTCACTAGACATTGATAGGAGGAGCAGGTGGCCATGGCCAAAAGAGCAATTAGTGAATTCGATTCGAATAACAATGGGATATATATGGGTTATAACAACGGAATAGCAATCAGTAATTCAAGATTAAAATTATGGTGGTGGTGGGGCATAGGGCTATGCGAGCGAGCCGAATAGTCAATAGTAGATGATTTGCTTGATTTGTGGGGCTCATTGGCATCTAATTATCTAACTATCGCCATTGCCCAAAGATTCATCTTCATCATCCAGCATTATAACTGCACGCGTTTCAAGATTTTTAAATGGAATTTGCAACTTTTTTTTTTCTCCTACTAATATTTGTCGTATCAGGATTGAATCGAATGATTCAAATTTCGTTGCGTGGAATCCGATTTGATTTATTGATTTTTAAAATAAAGTAAACTTTTTCTTATCAATTTTAAGGACATGTTATGACACAATGTTTAAGACTTAATAAGATAAGTTTATATATATGTTATGACTTTATCAGTTGTTTGATGTGATCATAGTATTGTTAAGTTTATCTAACATATCTTTTTTATACATTAAAATAACATATAACTTAATCAGGTCTTAAGATATGAGATTAAGCCTGATTAAATTTTGATAGATAAGTTCATCAAACATCAATCATTCAATGTCTCCTTCAATGGATCCAACCACCAAAAGCCTCCGTCACCGTTCATTTCATCAACCACCTTAGACTCAATTAAACCACAAAGGCTCATCCAAACACTGAACAATACACTCCATTTTTGCTTTCACGATCCAAACGTCGACCACCCTGTAAGTCAGGCACGTCCCACCACCCTGCAAGCCAGGCACGTTCCACCTGGATCTCCACTTCACCCATGATGGCCAGCGACCTTTCGACCTGGAAACCGCTAACCCAGAATCACCCAACCATCGTGCCTCAATCCCGAACCAGAAATCCCCTCCATGGCCAAACTGTCGGTAGACTCAGCCACCATCCCCTCTGCTCCTTCCAACCTCCACCTCTAAAGCACCACACCCCTAATGCTTTGTTTTAGGACTCCTACGTTGAAAACTCTCTTTCTTTGTTTCACATCGATCAACTTATACGTTTATATAATGTCGTGCCAAATACTGGATAATATTAAAATTTTATCAAATTTTATACTATCAGACTTAATATAATCATGTCTTATCCTAGCCAATGAACCAAACGGACCCTAAAGAGACAAGAGGGAGTGGGATCATGGTTGTACTTGAAGTCTTGAACTACTTTCTTTTTTTTTTTATCTTTTTTTTTTTTTGGTCTGCTGATCTTTTTTTTTTTTTGGGTCATTTAGCTACTTTCATACCTATACGGAAACAACTTCTTGGACAGTTCATTCTTGGGAATGGCCCATGATCCTAATGGCCTGAGGCAACATTGGCCCAACAAGTAAAAGTTTGTCTACCAAAGTTTTCCCAGGCTTGGAGTCGGCAGGCCGGGCCAGCAATTGGCCCCTGTTGGGTCATTCGGATGGGCTTTGCAGGCCCAATTTTTTTTCCTAATAAAACTTTCGAATATGTACTTTACTCTTTCTTTCTCTTATTGATTTTTTTTTCAATTGGAATATGTACTTTACTTTGGTTCATACCCAACTGTTTTATTTTTCCCTCTTTTCTAGAGCTAACGATGGTTGCATCAGCTGAATGGATGGAATTGCATCAGCTGAAAAGGTCTTTGGTTCGATTCTCGGTGGTCTCTCATTAGTAGATCACCTATAAAAATATCTTGATAATCTAAGTTGCGTGTTTAGCATCCCATTTGGCACTTGGCAAGGCTTAATCAATTAGAAGAATTGTAAGTCAAAATCAGATATCAGAAATGCAATATCATGATATTTATGAATTAATTTTTGTTGCACTAAAACTTAATTATTGTCAACATATAAATTTAAAAATTGAAGGATCATCCCTTAGACATCATAACACCATTATCTGTAGGAACATTTTCTTCTTTCTCGTGTATGATATACAAGGCAAAATAAATGGTTTGCTGACAGTGGTAATGAAGTCGGAAAAGCACCTCCTCTATTCATACACTTTGCATTCCTCATCAGCTGGGTTTGTCTCGCAGAATTCTTCCAGTGGGTCTCCACTTCCCGCTGCAGGTGCGCCTGGCCACTTGTTTGCTACTAGATGTGTCAAATCCACCACTCTTTGGCTGCAATCACCAATATTGTAACTATCAATACTCAATAACACGATCCATTAATTTATAAGTATATAAAAATTGAACTGCTCCAGCTGCAACTTCAATCACAGTGACCGAGATGTTCAATCTTCAATGTCAACTAATAGAAAGAGCATGAATGTTCTATCTCTTGGAAATTTTTATGACGGGTGGTTGAAAAAATGAGCCAGTGACAAGAAACTTCGTTATATAATATAATATGGACAGTGGC
Source organism: Ormosia semicastrata (assembly GCA_029884595.1). Classification (NCBI taxonomy): domain Eukaryota; kingdom Viridiplantae; phylum Streptophyta; class Magnoliopsida; order Fabales; family Fabaceae; genus Ormosia; species Ormosia semicastrata. The sequence continues at coordinate 3,957,971 of JAQQTO010000046.1, read as the reverse complement.
CTAACCTGTAACCCCATTCATTGTCATACCAAGCAACTACCTTCACCATATCATCTCCCATGACCATAGTGAGGGAGGAGTCAATAGTAGAAGAAACATCAGTGCAGCGGAAGTCCGCAGACACAAGTGGAACATCACACACGTCCAATACACCTTTCAGTGGCCCCTTAGCTGCCTTTCTGAATGCTGCATTGACATCTTCAGCTGTAATACCCTTCTTCTCAACGTTCACAACAAGGTCAACAACTGAAACATTAGGTGTAGGCACACGGAGAGCAATTCCATTAAGCTTGCCCTTGAGCTTTGGCAGCACTAGAGACACGGCCTTGGCCGCTCCAGTGCTGGTGGGGACGATGTTCAGTGCTGCAGCCCTTGCTCGTCTCAAGTCCCGGTGTGAAGCATCCAAAAGCCTCTACACAAGCACAATTCTTGATATAACTTCTTATCCATGTTCAGTAGGAAGATTGTATAGATGATTTGGTAAAACACTAATAGAGATATTTGATCACATATAAGTTGAACTAATGTTAAATTCCAACAAACTTGTGGCAGATCTTGTACCTGGTCTCCTGTGTATGAATGTGTGGTTGTCATGGTTCCCTTCACAATGCCTGGAAATATAGAGCAAATTAAGGTAAGTGACTTTAAGCCTGGAATGTCACTTTTTTAAATATTAACTGCCACTATGATGAGTGTCTGAGTGTTTGCTTACCAAACTCTTCATCCAGGATCTTCACAAAGGGAGCAAGACAGTTTGTGGTGCAAGAAGCGTTGCTGTACATTAAAGAAACAAACAACAGAAAGACGAAGAAATTCAACCACTTGAATATATATATTAAAGGGATGGATGGAACACGAATAATCTATTATTAACACAAAGCACAGCCTCAGTTGTCACCAACCTTATAATGTTAGAGACCTCATGGCTGTAGTCCTGTTCATTTACTCCGACAACATAAGTTGGAATATCAGCACCCTTTGCAGGAGCAGTGATAATAACTTTCTTGGCACCAGCTTGGATGTGTTTGCCAGCGCCAGGGCCATCCACAAAGACTCCTGTTCCCTGAATATCAAATCATTCATCAATTTAAAAGCTTTGCAACTGCAATTTTCACCCAATTGGACAGCAAGATATAACATATAAGGTAATTCAAAGCTTTTTTTCCCCAACAATGTTATTTGTATACCATTTTTATTACATCATTCTTACACCAATTCCTTTTTAGATAATAAAACACGAGAACACATTTTTCAATACACATTTTCTATCTTTTTTTTTTTTCTAAACAAGTATAGATGTAAGAAAGATGTAAACAAAATGGTGTGCAAAAATCTTTTCCCTTTTTCTCCCCAAAGCCATATGTCTACATTATTGGTGGCAAGAACAAAGAAGTGCTAGTAATGACATACCTCAATAACAATGTCAATTCCAAGCTCAGCCCAAGGAAGCTTAAGAGGATCCCTAGTTGAGACAACCTTGATGGGCTTACCATCAACAGTAATGGTGTCATCATTTAGTATTTTCACATCTGCTTTAAAAGTTCCCAGCATAGAATCATATTTCAGCAGGTGAGAAGCCTGGGTATGTGTAGCAGCAGGTCACTACCATTCCATTCAGTGAAACTAATTCATCTGTACTAACAAACTCAGCCAAGCCAATTAAAAGGGCAATGGCATTTGAAAAACTTACATTCTTGACACCACCGCTGTCATTAACAACAATGACATCAAGGGGTGAGTCTTTTCGGCCGTGCCAGCAGCGGAGGAAGTTTCTACCAATGCGTCCAAAACCATTGATTGCTACCTTCAACTTAGCCACTGCTTCTCCCCTCACAGGAGTTGATCCCGTGGTCTGATTTCAATTTTCAAATTAAAAGTAAACCCAACAAAAATGGTTTACATTAAAAAGTGAACTTATTTAGCTCCAGTTATCAAAGATGTCAATTATTTGTTATGATATTCCCTTCATAGCTTATTATCTAGCTTTAAAAGGAATCATCAAGCTATTGCATTTTTCATGTTTTCTTAGCAAATATGTTATGAATCTAACATTTTCTAGAGGGAGGGTATCTCGTTATGATAATTCAGTTAAGTGTAAATATATTGAGCTGATTGATTTCCCAAGAAAGAAAACAAAGAAAATAGGAGCTAATATATATCTATATATATAACCCATAAAAGAAGGAAGGAAAGTGTCATCCAATCATATAGGATTTGTAACTAGTAAGAAATTAACCTTGGGAGTGAGTTGAGCAGCTACGACATCAAAGAAGGAAGACTCTCTAGCATTATTGGCATAGGTCACGCATGAACTGGATCTTAGCCCAGAGAATTCAGTCACCTCAAGTCTCTGCACAAGCAAAGTTAAAGTGAAGTAAGATCCTTTTAAGCTTATGAAACAAACCATGCATGGCACAAATTTGGACCTGGTCACTATGCAAGAAATAGATGGAGGGGAACCTTTGAGGTGCATTGGGTTGGGAAACAGTGAGAGGCCTTGGATGAAAGCCTGGTGTTTGTGGGGATCCGTGTAGAAGCTAGAGCTGCCTGGGTGGTCATGGCTGCAACAAAAGCTGGACAACAATTCCTTGTGTGTACTGTGCACATATGCAAATTAAGTTGTTAGTCTTCCTCCTCTTGTTTTATTCTTTATTCTTTACGTGTTTTTCTAAAGTTGATTGTGAAAAAAAAATAAAAATAAAAATAAAATTATGGGTGCTGGTGAGTAACGGGAATGAGTGGTGAATAAGTTGTAGGAACTCTATAAGATAAGATAATGTTTGGACATCAATGTTTTGCAATAATAGGACTTCATATTTTGAGCCACATAATGTTGACCGTTTACTAATTTCCCGACTATGTCCCTTTGCTCATACTATATGTTTTCTTTTTCTTTTTTCCCCAAAAAAGGAAGCAAAATAAATAACAATATCAATACCACAAAGCCTACTCTTTCATCCGTACGTTTCGATTTACATATATATATATATATATATATATATATATATATAAATTATAAAATAAAATAAAAGGAAGGAAATAGATAAGAAGCTAAATAATAATTTTTTAAGATTTTTTTAAAATAAGAGTAATTTTGAAATGTTAAAAAAATTAATTTTAAAATATTACATAAAACTTCTTATTTTATTTCCTTAAAGAGAAATTAATTAGAAAATAGCAGAAAATTCTTCTCGTCAATGCTAGCTTATAATCTTTACAACGACGAAAGAAAAAAAAATTGTAATATAATAAGAAAATATGTAATAAATATATTGTAATTTATAAAAGTTAAAATGTGCAATAAATATGTAAACGGATCACCTATTTTTAAAACTGCATGTGATCTTAACCATAAAATTTTGTTTGCGGTATGAAAAAACATATATAAAAAATATAATTGAAAAAATTTGAGCTATTGCATGCTGTGCAGTATTTTTTTTTTCAAAACTATAGAGGATCTGCATCCGATAAATATTGAGGAAGCTTTATGAAACTCCGTGACACTCATGTTAATTAGTATATAAATTTGTAATAAGAATCTTCATGCAGCGTTCACTTTTTCCTTTCACAAATTTGAGACGCTTTCATAAGGTGAGATTTATTACTAGTTTCATATAATCTCTTCTTTTTTCTGAAAAGTTTCATATAATCTTTAATATGATGTAACCTATATATATATTTTGGGACATTATCATGATTCTTATGACCATACTAACTTATACTCACATTGAATAATTCATTTCTTTGCTTTAGTGAAAGGCCATCCACGCCAATTTCTAGACAATTTATAATAAAATTCTTTGCTACCGAGTTGGCAAATTAGAATCAGTACGCCTAAAGTACATATCAATTGCTCATCTCCACCAGCAATTATACTTCTACTTTTGATTATAGTAACTAAGAGTATCTTTGGTTTTATGTTTTAGCATCTTAAAAGCAAGTTTAGAGCATTGAAAAATGTATCAACATAAAAATGATCCTCAAATCTTAGTTGAAGTAAAAGTAAATTTTTTTTATTTTTTTATTGGACAAAAGTCCATTAGACAATATTTTTTTTTTCAATCTTACTTTAAAAATGATTTCAATCTTTCATTCAAATAACATTTATTTTATCAAATTCACTTTTAAAATAAAAATTCTCAAATATAAATCATGTTACTATAAATTTATTTTCAACTAAATTTAAATTTACAAAACCAAGTTAACTCAAATTAAATTTATCAATTCTAATCCATACACACACTAACTCCTTTTAATTTATCCTTGGTTCAATTAAACTCTCCAAATACTGCGCCGAGAACATAGAAGTTATCATTTTTTACATAAAAATATGGATACATACTTATCATCCATTTCATGTTTGCTGCAAAAGTGACAAAACTGACTACTTTCTAGTATGGAGAATCCAAAGTGATATTGTTTACCATCTAGAGCAATCATTAATCACTGGTTACTTAAACAACACAAACCAGAAACGGTTAACTATGAGAAATTTCAGTATCATGCCTGTCATGCAGCCTCTCACTAAAAATAGCTGATATCACAAGAAATCCGCCAAGATATAGGACTTGGCTCAAACATTGAGCAAGAACACATGAATTCAAACGAAACGACTATTTACCTGCAGAAGAGGCTGACATTAAAAAGAAAACCACTTTGTTTATTACAAAGAAGAAATGTAAAGATATTACAAGGAATTCAAATACATTTTGTACCAACGAGATTTTTAGTGAACAGAGTAATGGCCAATTGTACCATGACATCAAAGCAACGGTCTCAAGTAGCAGCTTCAATTTCATCAGAGTTCACAGCTACTCCATTTGGGGCCTCCTCCGACCGTAGCTGAGCAGAAACATCATCTATAGCAGCGTTCAGTTGTTCAATCTTCTCAGCCAGTACTTTTCGTGTTTTCTGCAACTCAAGTAAAGGAAATAATGAGCAATTAACGGAATACCCGCACATTAACGGAATACCCGCACTTAAAACCAACATGTTGCAACAAGAAGAACAAGTGTAATATGAGAGGGTCTTCCAGAAGCATTTCCTTGCACAATATTAGGACAAAAATACATGTAAACTTTTGCAACAGAATGTATGATAAAAACTGCATGCCCCGAGGAAATCAATTTTCAGCATGACAATGATTATATGAATTTGGCAAATAAGTCTAAGATAAAATTGATGATGGTTGGGTTTTCTTGTAAAGATTTAAATTTAATTGCACATATTTATTCTTTTATTAGGATAAATTTATTTCTTGTAATTTAATTTTATTTTAGACAAGTAATTAATATCATTAGCCTATATAATGTGTATTAGTCTGTACAGTTTGAATTAAGTAATAATATTAAAAAATATTATTTTTCTTTCAAGTTGGTATCAGAGATCTCGATCTGAGAGCCTTTGTTATTTCCACTGCAATCAACCTTCATTGCTGATCAGACCAGCCTTCATTGCTGGGTTTAGAGCCAGTTTTTATTGATGAGATTCTACCAGCCTTTATTGCTGTCTTTAATCAGAACAGGACCAGCCTCATCGGAGCCTCCAGATCCATCACAGAAGCGTCCAGATCTGTCTCTACCCAGCTACCACACCCAGATCATTGCAATCTGCCTCAGCCACGCGCAAGCTCATTTTCCACCGCGACCAGGCCCAAGCTCGCTGCTGTTCGACGCCTCTTCGCCGCCTCCAGTTCGCGTCACTGCTGTTCATACACCGTCACCGCTGGTTCGCATCACGTCGTTTCTGTTCGCCTCCGTCACAGATTCATGTCGCCGCCTCCAGTTCACCATCGCTGCTGTGCGTGTTGGTTCATTGTTTGTATTAAAAAATACTTCTTGATTGAGGGGTTTGAATTTTTCAGTTCCCCACACACCCACAACCATCTTCAAGTTCCTTTCTCTGTGCACAGAAAATTGTCATCTGCTGTGCGTGTTGGTTCTCAGCCTCCCAACATATTACAAAAAAAGGTACGAAGATAGGTTGAAAATTGAACGATGAGTATGTCAAACGACCAGACTGGTAAGAATTTTTATTTTCAATCCTTTAATACTCCTGGTACTTAGAATTTATGGATTATGGACTCTGGTGCAACTGACCATATGACCTTTTATTCACAACCTTCTTCTGGTAAGCATCATATAACCATAGCTGATGGCTCTCACACCTCAGTTGCGGGTTCTGGTACTATTAAACTTCAGTCATTTCTACACTTATACAATGTGCTTCATGTTTCCAAACTTTCCTATAATCTTATTTCCATTCATAAGCTTATTAAAGACAATAATTGTGTTGTAACCTTTTTTCATTCTCATTGTGTCTTTCAGGATCTTATCATGGGGAGGACGATTGGAGTTGCTAAGGAACAGGAGGGTTGTACTATTTCCTTAATATGCCAGCTAATGGTGGTCCTGATCAAAAGTTGCTATCTTCCTATCATCAGTCCAGTTCTGAGTCTCTCTCTTCTCAAATTTGGCTACAGCACAAGCATATGGGACATCCTCCTTTTTTTTTGCTTAAGTCTATGTTTCTGTCCTTATTTTTAAAAGAATCTATTGAATATTTTCATTGTGATGTTTGTGAGTTTGCCAAACACCATCGTGTAACTTTTTCACCTAATTCTAATTAAAGTGTTGAGTCTTTTGCACTTATCCACTCTGATGTTTTGGGTCCTGCATCTATTTCCAACATTTCTGACACTAAATGGTTTGTTTCCTTCATTGATGATTGTACTCGAGTAACTTGACTTTTTCTAATGAAAGACAAATCAGATGTGTTTCAATTGTTTGTTCAGTTTTACCACATAGTTCAGACCCAATTTGGAAAGTCCATTAAATGTTTACATTCTGATAATGATAAGGAGTATACCAACCAAAATTTCTCTACATTTATTAAAGAGCATGGTATTGTGCATGAGCTCACGTGTGTTGATACTCCTCAGCAAAATAGTGTTGCAGAAAGAAAAAATCGTCATTTACTTAAAATTACTAGAGCTTTACTATTCCAAATGTTTGTTCCTAGTTCATACTGGAGGGAAGTTGTTTTAACTACTGCGTATTTAATCAATTGGTTACCATCTCATGTTATGGAAAATGTAAGTCCAGTCCAACTCATGACCTCCCACTTTCCATCTGTTCCTATTATGCAGAGTCTACAGCCTCGTGCCTTTGGTTGTGTGGCATTTGTCCATGTACACCGCCAACATCGCAGCAAATTTGATCCCTGTGTAGTCAAATGTGTTTTTCTGGGTAATGCTCCTGACAAGAGGCACAAATGTTATCACCCTTCAAGTCGTCGTTTTTTCGTCTCCATGGATGTCACTCTTCATGAACATGAGTCCTTCTTTCCTCGCTCTTAGCTTCAGGGGGAGAACACTCTGGAAGTTGAGGCTGAGTCCTTCTCTCCTAGGTCTTTCTTTCCTTTACCATATGACTCTACACAGGAATTGACATCTTCTTCTAGCACCCCACCTGAACTAGCTAAAGTCAAGGACAAGGCTAACACACCAAAATTAGTGTATCAGAGGAGAGGGAAACCCAAACTGGCCTAACAGCAAATTCAGGCATTTAAACCAACAGTAAGTACTAAAGATACAAGTTTTCCTATCTCTGAACTTCCTGTTTTTGAACTTAACCCAAATAATATTGTTTCTGAACCTGATAACATGTCTTTGAATAATTGTGAACCTGACCTAGATGTCTTACCCATTGCATCGAGGAAAGGGAAAATGTATTGTTTCAATTCCAAGTACCCAATTTCTCAATTTGTCTCTTCTAAACATCTTTCCTTGCAGCACTGGAGTTTCATTTCAGCCATAAATTCTATCCAAATCCCAACATCAGTACAAGAAGTATTGAAGGATAATAACTGGATTCAATCCATGAATGAGGAGATGAGTGCATTGAAAAGGAATGAAACATGGGAGATTGTTGAGAGGCCAGGTGACAAAAGGCCAGTTAGGTGCAGATGAATATATACTTTGAAATATCGATTTGATGGTACACTAAACCGGTATAAAGCAAGGTTGGTGGCAAAAGGATAGACTCAGACTTATGGAATTGACTATGAGGAGACATTTGCGCCAGTAGCCAAGATGAATACTGTAAGGATCTTACTCTCCTTTGCTGCCCCACTTTGGGTGGGAATTACACTAGTTTGATGTTAAAAATGTCTTTCTCCATGGAGACTTAGAAGAGGAAGTTTATATGAAAATTCCCTCTTGGATATGATTCCACTAATGGAAAGAACAAGGTGTGCAAGTTAAAGAAGGCGTTATACGGGTTGAAGAGTCTCCCCGTACTTGGTTTGGAAGATTCACAAAAACAATGGTGTCTCTGGGTTACAGACAAAGTCAAGGCGATTATACCCTCTTTTTAAAACATTCACAAGAAAGTAAACTCACAATTTTACTTGTGTATGTTGATGACATCATTATATCAGGTGATGACCTAGTTGAGAAGCAACTCCTAAAGGAGAAATTAGCTGCTAAGTTCGAAATGAAAGATCTTGGAAGACTAAAGTATTTCCTTGGGATTGAAGTTGCCTACTCCAAGCAAGGTATCTTCGTTTCTCAAAGGAAATATGTCCTAGATCTTCTCAAAGAGACTGGAAAGTTGGGGTGTAAGGCAACTGGTCACAAAATGAGAAGTGATGAAGAGAGTACCAAGGTAGATAGATCTCAATATCAGAGGCTAGTTGGGAAACTGATATACCTGGCACATACCAAACCAGATCTAGCGTATGCTGTTAGTATCGTTAGCCAATTCATGTATGATCCGAGGGAGAGACACATGCAGGCCGTGAATCGAATTCTACAGTATCTTAAAACCATACTTAAAAAAGAACTACTATTTAAAAAAGGGAAAAACCTATCCATGAAAGTGTACACAGATGCTGACTTAGCAAGTTCGGTTACTGACAGGAGGTCAACATCAAGTTATTGTATGTTTCTGGGTGGAAATCTAGTAACATGGAGAAGTAAGAAACAGAATGTAGTGGCACGGTCGAGTGCAGAAGCTGAGTTTCAAGCTATGGCACAAGGAGTTTGTGAGTTGCAATGGATGAAGATCATACTAGATGACTTGAGAATAAAGTATGAAGCACCTATAAAGCAGTTTTGTGACAACAAATCAATCATTAGCATTGCGCATAGAGAAGTATAAACATGACAAGACAAAACACATTAAGATAGACCAACACTTTATCAAGGAGAAATTGGATAGTGGGCTCATAGTCACAGCATACATTCCTTCGAGACATCAGTTGGCAAATGTATTAACTAAAGGACTACCCACAGAACACTTTCAAGATCTTACTAGTAAGCTGGAAATGATAGATATCCATTCACCAGCTTGAGGGAGAGTGTTGGGCTTTATTGTACAGATTTAAATTTAATTGTACAAATTTATTATTTTATTAGGACATATTTATTTCCTATAATTTAACTCTATTTTAGACAAGTAATTAGTGTCATTAACCTATATAATGTGTATCAGCCTATACAATTTGAATTAAGTAATAATATTCGAAAATATTATTTCTCTTTCAAGTATGACTTTTAAACCTAATCACCCATGCATGTGAGTGCATTTGTGGATATACACCCAACAGCAGTTACAGCACCTCGAAGCAAAAGGAGACAGCAAGATCAACCATGGCAAGTGCCCTTTATAAGACAAACATGAAGGATGGTTTCAAGAGCAAGCAATTGCTCACCTCTAAAGCCTTTTCTTCATCATATATAAATTTTGGCAGTTTTCTCATTAACTCCTTCCGGTCAGCTCCAGCTAGAGCTTTGCTGATCTGTGGAAGAATAAAATAGTAAATAATATTCAAGCAATAAAAGAAATACTGGTTTGCAGCACATAAATTTTACAAGAAAAACTATAATGCACATCCTGCTATCTTAAAGATTTTAAAGATATGTAACGCCAACTACTTATAATTATGCTGCAGACATTGTTTTCTGTTGACTGTATGAGTAATAGGGGATAAACAATTTAATTTCCATATACAGGCACATAAGAGATGAATTTTTGAGTAAGACAAATATCTAAATTCATCCCATTGAACACCAACATCTAGCGCTTAGAGAAGTATATTACAGTAACAAATACTACCTGAGGAGCATACACGCAGCCAAGTGTGCCAACTATTAATCCTCCCAAGAGAAAGCCACCAACAAAGATGCTAGCACTGCCGGGCCTTCCGTCATCACTGTAGTTCCAGAACAGGCAGTGGTCCAAATTAATAACATCTATTCATCTAGCCGAATACATTATAAACTGGCGTAATCAAAATATTTATTAAATTAAAGATTATTTTGGTGTTCTCTGTTTCTTCCTTGTGTCAGTTGTGTGCTCCTCTCAATATTATGATTATGATTTTGTGATGGCAGTTTGAAGGCATCAATTGATCTATAGTATAAATTAAAGTAAAAAAATAAAACTACTTTCCACTGTGTATAAATATTAAAAACAATACTCATGATCAAATATGCATTTATTGATTTATACAAAAAAGAAAAAATATATATTTAAGTCAAAAAGGAAACTGCCATATCAAAACTTTCCAAAAAGGTTCTTTACCATGTTTCCATCTTTCTCCCAAATGTTCCCACCAAATAACAAAGAAAAAATATTTATCAGCTCCAAGTTAATCAACACTGACATGTCTAAAGAAGAAAATTGTGGCACAACAACGAAACACAGAGGTCCTGATGTTTGTATAAATAAACTAACATTTAAGAAAATTATCAGCTATTCATACATAATCGCTTTGCCACTAATTCAATGTACTCATGCAGGCAAACTACAAAAAGCTGTGATAACAAAATCACACCAAAGAGAATACCTATATGTAGCTTGAATTGTTAGAGGCTTTCTGGTTAAAGGTAGTTGCAGTCTTCCTCGACGATTTAGATTCAGTGACAAGCTGGAAGGTTTGATCTTCACCAGAGAGTGGTCCAACTTATTTATGGATAATGCTAGCAAAAGTTTTTGCAACAGTAGATGAGTTAGAAAACGAGAAGCTCAGTTAGGTAAAAAAACATTGTTTGAAAAAACACACATGTATGATTCTAGTTCTAGCAAAAGTTTTTGCAACAGTAGAGAAGCTAGCAAACGAGATATGCTCTTTTGAGCAAAAGAAAAATAAAGGAACTAAAAGTGGGCAAAGAGCCATTAATATGGCAACATTGGTTGAAACAAATACACAGCAAATCTTGATATTACCTCCACCTCCCCCAACAAACAAAAACGAAGAAAGAAGGGGGGTAAAAAAGCAACTTGATATTTGGTAAAGAATGGTTTATAAATAATTAACTACAACAGAAAGCAGCATGAATAGATGATCTTGACAACCGTTACTGTCATATCTTTGAGACATGCTAAAATCCAATTTGTTATAGAATACCCCCTAAGAAGGCATAGGCATAGACATGTAGACATAATAGAGGGAATTCCTATAAATGAGTAATTCCAGTGGATTATACAGTGTTGAGCAATCTCTGGTGCTAATCACTCGATCAATCTTGAAAGGATAACGGAAAAACCATCCAAATTCCAAACGCATACTTGGTAATTCTAGTGAAGTTGTCATTGTTAAGTCACATACCCATCCATAATTAAAAAACCCTGGGTTAATGAAAATCAGGGGAATGCGCCTCGATTATTTATGCTTTGATGTTTCCAGAATCATGGAATTAAATTGAAGATATAATCGCAGGAATACAAATAAAGAGAGTAATTTAATTTTACTTTATTTTATTTTTCTTCAAGAAACTTGAAAAAGAAAAGGGGAAGAAAAAAGTAGGATAGAAAATGAGAAAAGAGAGTAAAGAATGGGAGAGAGGTTACCGGATTTGGTTAGAATGAAAGAAGTGGAAACAGCAGCCATAGCTGTAGTTGTTGGAGATGGAGATGAGCGAGAATTGGAGTTAGGGAATATGTGATTAATGATTGATTATGTGATGTCTATGGTTCGATGATATCGAAGCTGCAACCGAGACAGAAGACAAAACTGCTCACTCTTGACTCTACTATGCCTATGCTTTTACCTTTGCAGCTAGCAACCGCCATGCGTTAGGACACATGCGATGCGGATATACCCACCTCACCCACTTCTCACTGCCCTTTCTTATTCTCATCTACAACTATTCCCTATATTTTTAACTTTTCCAATTCTTTTTCTTTTTTCTAAATTACATACATATCATTAGTTAATTAAATAACAAAAATTACACATATTTCTTGATTCTGTCTTATTTGACAATATTTTTTCAGTTAGCAAAAAGGTTTGTCTAAGTATACTTGTTTAAGAATGAAGAAAAATAGAAAATATTTAATATATTAAAAATTTAAAATATTTTTTTATTTAATATTTACCATTTTTATTTTTTAATAAGTATTCTTAGAATACTTGTTAACACAATTTTAACAAATTTTTTATTAAGAAAAATAATTGGCAACATGAAGATGAAATACAAGATTTTAATATTATTGTAAATCTTAAAGACTTATAGTATTTTTTTGACTTTGAAATGGGGTTTCTTTTAAAAAAAAATAAAGAAGGGAATATATATATATAAAATAGGGTGATGTTAGGCATCCGCCCGAAAATTATAAAGTCTAGATAGCTCAGCTGTTCCAAACTTTATAAAAAGTTTTTATTTTAAAAAAATCCAAATAAAAAAAATGTATCACTGTTAAAAAGTTTTCATCCGTGCTCATCCGACCCACTGAAGGCCAGGACCTCTATCATTTTTCATATATATATATATAGTTCTTGATATTCTGTAAAAAATAATTTTTAAAATGAAAAATTATAAGTGTGTTGTTTATTTTGAATCTAAAAATGAAAAGTTTGATAACTTATTAGTACAGCTCAAAAAATAAAAATTATTAGTAATATCTCAAACTTAAAGCTTTTGAGAATTGTTAGCAAATGGCTCAATTAGAATCACTTCAATAATTAATGGAATAACTCCTCCTTTAGGTAAGCCGTTAAAACTGGTGGGCATTGATCTTCAAAGAAGAGTGGTGGCCAAGAAAAACAAAGAATGATGTAGTGTGGAACGAGCAATGAGTTATTCTCAATCATCACTGATCTCTATTCACTAAGATGATGATAATTAATTAATTGAAATAACCTTTTTTAAAAAATTTCAATAAGTTGTTAGATATCGTGAGTGGTTGTTGTGGGGATAGAATCGGACCTGTAATTTGCACATTTTAGTGAGTGAAGTGGCTTCAGTTTGCATTGGATTTGGGTTTGTACATTGTTGGGCCAATGCGCATGCCGTCACGATGCGTATGTCAAAGTATCATTACAACTTGTTGTCCAAATAATACCAAAACCAAAAGGTGTTGTCCAAAAAAAAAATGGAACATTCTAAGATAAAGCGCCACTAGAGGTCATGGACATTGGACTGCAGAATTTTTCCCTTAAATATTGACGATTGAAGAATTAGTCAAACTGAACAAAGCACGCGAACACTAATATTGATGATTATTGAATTAGTCAAATTGAACAAAAGAAGCGAACACAACACCCTATGCAGTTTGCACACAATCTGAGCTTATTTATTTTTTAATTATGGCGGATGTCACATTCAAGAATCAGTGAAATTTAAAAATAAAATTTGGATTTTGTTAAAACATTTATTAAGGATATTAAAATAAATTTTTTAAATAAAATATATATTTATTTTTTAATATATTAAATATTTATTTTTATTTTTTTTTTTATTTTAATATTCTTAACAAGTGTCTTTAGTTAACAAAATTTATAAAATTTTCTCTTATCTGAAATGTCTTCTAAGATCCCACCCGTCCTCAGCTTATGCCATCATGGACCATCCAGAATCACATTGAGGATTGAGGAATAAGTGTGTATTTAGATTATAGTTGATAAATTTAAGTTTAGTTAAAAATATATTTATAATTTAAATTTAGTTTAAAGTGAATTTATAGTAATATAATTTATGTTTAAAAATTTTTATCTCAAAAATAAATTTTGATCAAACTTTTATCAAAAAATTTAATACAAAATAAAAAAATCTTACTTTTATGTAAATGTAAGTTAGAGTTCAAAATTGTTTTGCACCAAACATAAAGTTACTTTGCCAAACAAAATATGAATCGTTCGAGACAATAATAAAAGTATGTTTGGAGGGTGAACAACAATCCAAACATGCATTAAGCCTAATAGTCCAAATAACAATTCTTGCTGCAGACTAAATGATTAATTAGTTGTATTACCAGAACTTGCCTGGTCAGCTATGAAGATAATTAATTTATATAATATATATATATATATATATATATATATATATATATATATATATATATATTATATTATGTTATACACAAGTTGCCGGGATTAAGGAAATGTGCTAAGTGTATAATTTAAATTGTCTGAAAAGGTGAAATTTAAGAGAAGTGTATAAAAAAGAAAAAATAAGTCTCCAAGCATAAATTAATAGCATTATTTACACCTAAACCCGTAAACTATGGATTTTTTTTAATTTTATAAAACGTAAAAACGTATGTATGCAAATCTTCCGAGGGCCGGCTTAAACATTATTATTATATGCTTATGCTTATTAATTATGTCTTGTTTTCTAAAGAAGGTGCGTGGTTCCCCGCCATATAGTGATACCATACATTATGGTCTCTGCAGATAAAATCTGGAAGTACATGACAAAACATTGTTCTCTCGAACCGCATATATGAATATAAAAATAGCATGCTTAACATAACTCATTTAAAGTAGACTAGCTAGGCTAGCTAGAGAAATTGTTTGTTTCAGAGAAGAGAGCAAAGCAATGGCTGGTGGAGTTCCTGGAGAAAGAAGCTTGCAGGAAACACCCACATGGGCTGTGGCTGCCGTCTGCACAGTGTTTATCATCGTCTCTGTATTAATTGAACACGGAATCCATTCACTTGGAGAGGTAGCTATAGTTCATTCATCTTTTGGTTATAACTTTTACTCGATCTAAATTAGTACTTGGAATTGTAACTAAAATCTCCATTCACCCTCTCCCTTACTTTCCAATTTTCCATGACAGTGGTTTCAAAAACGACATAAGAAGGCCATGAGCGAGGCCTTGGAGAAAATCAAATCGGGTAAGTAAAATTAGAGGGAAGTTAGCCAAGATTTTTAATTTCAAAGCACCTTCTTTTATCTCCCTTCAAATTAATATGATATATATATTTTTTGTTTGCAGAATTAATGCTATTAGGATTCATATCCCTACTACTTACTTTTGGTACAAAGTATATAGCAAAGATATGCATCCCTGTGAAAATTGGTGACACCATGCTTCCATGCAAGAAGGTGAAAGCAGGATCAAATCACAGGAGGAGGTTACTTTCTTTTGACGAGAATGTGGCATGGCGTAGAGTTTTGGAAGCTGCCACTGGTGTTGACTATTGCTCACAAAAAGTGAGGGAGCAATCATGCAAATGCAATCACAGTTACAAATTAGAAATTTAGAATAGCCACAGTTAGTTAGTCAGCTATATATATGTCATATGCATCTCCTCAATCCTCATGTCTCATGCCCCCTTCCCGTCGTTAAATATTAATTAACTTATATGTATTCTTTCTCCTTTTTCGGCTAATCAGGGTAAAGTGCCTTTGATCTCTCAGTCTGGGCTGCACCAATTGCATATATTTATCTTCGTCCTCGCTGTTTTTCACATTTTCTACAGCGTCATGACTATGGTACTAGCCCGAGCAAAAGTAAGTATTTCTCAAAAGATAAGTTTTTTTTTTTCGTGTTTATTAATCAGCATAAATCATTAAATACGATTAATATTCTAATGTGTTAATAATGAATTATCTTTTTTACATAAAAGATTAATAGAAATGAAAATTCAAATCAGGAATGTGAATACAGGTTCTGAAAACAGAAGAGAGTCTGGATCTAAGTTTAATAATTTGAATATTTTAAAATCTTAAATACTCAAGATTCAACTATTGTTACGAATAAGTAGGTATAAGTAATGCTACAGAACACAAACCACACTCACATCCTGAAATTAAGCTGAAACAACATAGACCTATCAAAATCAACAGCATATGTTAAACAGACAAAAATAAATGTACATGCTAATTCATTCAGATACATTGTCGGGCTGTGGAACATTTTTCAAGTAAGATTTTTTTTTTGGGGGTTAAAACATTTTAAGTAAGGTTTATTCCTTTCAATTGAGTCAAACAAGATTTTAAGAAAATACAAAATAATCATATTTTTTAAAAAGAAAATGTAAAATAAAGTTTGATTGTATTTAGTATGCAGGATAGGATAATATTTGATTATATTATGTCTTAATAAAAATTTTAAAATTTAATAATATCCAGCGTTTACGCTATATATATATAAAATATTATATTGTATAAAATAATATTAATATGTGTTTCTTGATGCACTATATAATATTAATATGATAAAAAATTAACATTTTTGACAAAAATATCCTTTAATAAAAAATATACTTTTGACCTTTATCAATAATCGGAGTCACACCATTAGACACATTGATTTCTTGTGAGTTGTGACAAACCATTGGTCACTGCTCAAATATCAGAGTTTGTGGGTCGTGGGTCGCTACTTAGAGACCAGAGTTCGTGGGTTGCTGCTCAAAGACTAGACTTCGTGGGTCGTTACTCAAAGACTAGACTTCGTGGGTTGTTGCTCAAATCTGCACGCTTCTGTTCAAATTGGAGTTCGATTGGACTTCACCATACAGTTTTCCCTTTACTATTCGGCTTCTAAGCATGAGCAATAGGTGGATTCTCCACCTCCGACAATGGCGACGACTCTTTCTTCTCTTTGTCTTGGGCATTTTTCGGTGGCGGCGGCAACTCTTTCTTCTCAACCACAGCTTATGTCGTGCCTCTCTACAAGACGACGAATCAAAACCAGTTCAGCAACGTAGATGTTCAGTAACAGTGTCCCAAAGCCTACCATGGTGGAGGAGATAAGATTTGTTCAAAACGAAACTGATGCACGTTGTTACTGGGACTTTAGATGGTGAGGCAAAGATCGATGAAAGAGTGGTGGTCAGAGTAAAGATCAGTAGTGATCGAAAAATAAGGCGATGACAATGGTGGTCGTAAAAGGTAGGCATGGTGGTGGTAGTTGGAGTTTGGGTTAGCGACAATGATTATTACAAGAGATGAGAGATGATGGTGGGGTTGAAATAAAAACCTTATTAGAAAAATAATATTTTCATATGAGTTTATCTATTAAAACTTAATAATGCATAATCTCACTTTTTAATGCTTGATTAAGTTATATATTATTTTAATATATAATAGGAATATGCTAGATAAACGTATACAATACTATAATCACACCAAATAACTGATAAAATTATAATATATTATATAAATTATTTTATCAAATCTTATATATCGTGTCAAATGTGCACTCAAGACTTGAGTTATGACTAAGGCTTTAAGACTTTAGCTGATGTCAAATGAATTACAACTTCGTTGACATAATTAATTAGAATTAATTTGACATAATAAAAGCTTGAAAAAGGTGAAATTATTATTAAATTTTGGATAGATAACTAATCTTTATTACTTTGTTTTATTCAATAATTGTAAATAGATTTTGACTAAATTCTATAAAAAAAAATTGTTGGGATAACACTCCCTTTAGATTTTATAATGTAAGGATATTTGTTTTATTACTTGTTGAGTGTATATTCATTACTTAATAACTCTTTTTAGTTAATATTCATAAATTGAAAATATTTTCACCCAAAGTTGTCAAATCATGAGTGTTATTTTGGCTAAATGCTGATAATCCCACTACTTTTGCATCCGTGTTACGACTTACGAGGGCTTGGCACAAAACACAGCTTATTCACACATTTGATCTCTTTGGGCTTAATTAGGTAGAAATATTTAGGTAAAATTTATCTATGTAATTGTGTGGATTAAATTAATTAATATTTAAATAATTATATGAATCTTTATATCCCATAATTATTTTATATTAAAAGTGATAATATGTAATTATTATAACATCTATACAAGTATTTCTCCTAATTTGGGGTTAGGGCTCAGATTTCTGGTCAACTATGAGGCATAGTGACTCTCAATATGTGCTAGGCATGCCCCAAATTCGGGATAAAGAAAATTCTCTAGAGACTTGATAATTTGTGGTTGGCTGCTTAACTTTCTTCATGAAAATGTTGTTGCTTAACAGATGAAAAAATGGAAGGCTTGGGAAGCGGAAACATCCTCCCTGGAGTATCAATTTACAAATGGTAATGGGACGATCTTATATAAGTATAACATATGATGGACCCCTTTGTCTTATAGTAATTTTATTATATATTATCATTATCTCATTGGCGCAGATCCATCAAGGTTCAGGTTTACGCATCAAACATCATTCGTTAGGCGTCACTCTGGCTGGTCTAGGATGCCAGGAATTCGATGGATAGTGAGTTTCATCCATTTTTCGGCAGGAAATATTTTTTTTAAAGAAAAAAAAGAGCCTAGCTTGGCTGTCTCTACCAGAACAGTTTGTCAGGAAGAAAAACAGAATGGATGGTTTCATATATAATCCTTTACTTGCATTTTTCTGTAGGTGGCATTCTTTAGGCAGTTCTTTGCGTCTGTCAGCAAGGTGGATTACATGACTATGCGGCATGGGTTTATTAACGTAAGTGCCAAAGCTTATACTTATATGCATATACAATGTTGCTATTTTTAATTCAGTTTTTGTTGTAAGTTTTAAACGAAAACACATAAATTTTAACAAATGCAGGCACATTTTGCTCCCAATAGCAAATTTGACTTCCATAAATACATCAAAAGATCCATGGAGGACGATTTCAAAGTGGTCGTGGGTATAAGGTATCTGACCTAAATTCATTAACGCAACGCAATCTTCAATTGTCTTTGTTTGCTGTTTTCTAGATGCTAAGTTTTTGTGTGATATTATTTTTTATTTTGTTTTGCAGTATTCCATTATGGGCTTTCGCAATCATCTTTCTGCTTATGAACGTTTACAGTAATTCTCTCTTCATGATCTCTAACTCACCCGCAATGCACAAATTAACCCACAAGCAATTTTGTCATAGTGTTGATGATTTTGATATTAAGTACTCGACCTGTGTTTGCTTACTATTAACTTTATTGCTGCAGAATGGTACACGTTCACCTGGCTGTCATTAGCGCCGCTAGTGGTAATTAAGGAAATTCAAAATTGAAAAGTCATTATTAACTTGAAAATATTTATGTCGGGTCATCAAAATAGCGTTTTTTTTTTGCCATGAATAACTTGTAATTCGAAATCTATGTGATATCCTGTTTGCATTTACAGATCCTTTTGTTAGTGGGTATGAAGCTTGAACTTATAATCATGGAAATGGCCCAAGAAATCCAAGATCGAACTACAATTGTAAGAGGAGTGCCCGTGGTAGAGCCAAACAACAAGTATTTCTGGTTTAATCGGCCCCAGTGGATTCTCTTCTTAGTCCATTTTACCTTATTCCAGGTGAACGTGTGTGTTTATATACATATATGTGTGTGTGTACAGCTTCCGATTACTCTTGTATCCAATATTTTTTTTTTTTTGACAGTGTTGTATCTAGATTGAGTTGTCAAACACTTATTATCTATTAATTATATTTTAATAAATTTACAAACATTTATGATAAACCAGTAACTAACAAAAATTTAACAACTCATTCTAAGTATATAGCATCTTCTGCATAGCTTATATAACACATTGTGTTAGAGTGCAAAAAATAAAAAAAAAAGTGTTAAGAAAGTTGGACACATTATGTATGTAGTTAGTTCATCTGTTAACACTGAAAAAAAATCATACAGTACGGTGATCTGAACAAACATAAACATGAGCAGTGAGTAGTCTTTTTTCTTTCTTTTTTGGGGTGCGTGTAAGATTCCTAATTTGTAGTCCAATCTTCATTCAAAACTTTATTTATTTATTTATTTATTTATTGCAGAATGCCTTCCAAATAGCCTATTTCTTGTGGACAGTGGTAAGTAGCTTTAACCGAGATGTTTATTTTGAGAAATTCAAGTTTGGGCTTTCTAATTTAGAGGAATTATTACTTATAATAATAATAATATTTTCAATGTGCAGTATGAGTTTAAGATCACATCTTGCTTCCATGAAAACTTGCCACTAATACTGACAAGGGTAATCCTTGGGGTAGCCTTACAATTCATATGCAGTTACATTACGTTTCCTCTGTATTCCCTAGTAACACAGGTAGACAGATTCAAAATACCTTCAATTCGGGGAATTATTGTCCTTCTCTTACTAAGAGGCACATATATATCTATACTATGTTAATTTGCAGATGGGATCTCTCATGAAGAAAGCAATCTTTGAGGAGCAAACAGCAAAGGCTCTTAAGAAATGGCAAAAGGCTGCAAGGGAAAAGAGAAAGTTAAAGAAAGCAGGGACAGATGTTCCTTCTTCAGGGTATATGAGCGGGGAAACAACACCAAGCCAAGGCACATCACCCTTGCATTTGCTTCACAAGTACAAGCCTAGCCACACAGACACAGAGAGCGTTCAATATTCTCCACGATCATACCAATCTGATACTGACTTATCAGAGACAGAGGGATCTACACTTGAACCGAATGAAATAACACGGACACATCAAGCTCCAAGAAATGAAGAAACTCACAATGTCGATTTTTCCTTTGTTAAGCCTTGACAATGCCCAATTTTTAACCGTTAATATCATCCAAGCTTTGTGTTCAAAATCCCATCAAAACATGATTAGTATAGCAGCGCATAAGAGTCAAGGCCTGTCCAACCCCTTCCCCGGGCCAATATTCATACACTATTGTAGGTAAGATTTTTATTTATATATATATATATTGGGGGTAACGTGCATATATTCTTTTGAGACATTCTTCCTTCTTCTTTTTTTTTTTCAAAAGAAAGATAATTTATTCCACGTGAGCATCAGAAAATAACAAAGACAAAACAAAGTCAAGCGGATCATCTACCCAAATCCTATGACCCGAAGCTACGGCATAATTGGCTAAAGAATTTTTATTTTAATCTGAATTGGCTAGAGATTTTTAAGACATTCTTAACTAAATAATAGTTATAACCCAAGCAAGGTTGACATACAGCACGTTTGGATGAGATTTTTGTCACTGTAACCCTATAAACATACTTTTCAAGGAAACGTTTTAAACGTTCTTGAAATTTTTTTAAGCATCCATGCTCCAATTATTCAAACTGTTAAAATTGTCAAAAAATAAATTCATAGCTAACATTGATTACTGGTAAACTTCATAACCGATCACATTCTTATAATACATTCTTAATGGTAAACTAAACTTCATTTGCTCCTTCATTCACCTGTAAGGATACATATCGTGATGAATTTCAATTTGAAAAAAAAGAGTACCAAAAGCTTGTTTGCGATGGAATACTATCTCGCTGAAACTGTGTAAATCAAGTCACCATTCTATGCAAACGACCATGCTCGTGTTCCTCACCATGGTGGTGCTGCTTTGACCACCCAAAAGAACTATCGTCAAACCCGAGTGCATTGGTTTTGGCGAACAACACTTGTTCATGATGGGTCTGAGCTTGAGCCTGGTGGTACTAGTGTTGTTGTTGGTGGTGAAGCATAATTGAGTCCTGAAACGACTGTAACGAAAGCCGCAAATCTTACGAACTGATTTCCAAAAGTAATGTCCTCTTAATTGAGCCTCTTTCTAAGCCTCAATCTTTCATTGCTCTCCTCAAATCAACACAAGCTTTAGAAATTTCAAGTTTAGGAAGTCCAAGTAAATGGCATTAGCACCACATAAAACTGAGGAAATAATAAAGACCAATAAATATCAAGACCCACAGAAAATTTTACTTCTATTTCACAATAATAATGACTATATATTGTTTTCCCCACTTTCAATGCCAAAATGCTGAAAGATTAAGAAAATGATATGCTAGGGTGATTTGTTTTTGTTACTTAGGGAGAAAAATATGTTTCATCATGCCAATGAGATAATTTACAGTACCACAAGATTGTGTCTTGGATGGGTACGCAGTCAATGGATTCTTGCAAGCTCTATTTACACAATTGTTCAAGGAACAACAAGGATAAGTGTGCAGTGGAGGCTTGGTGGTCCACATCTTGGGTCATTAGTGTGTCGAAGTTGGAGCTCTGGTTTGGCCATGGAGGTCTTGGGTATGTTGGTGTCAAGGTTGGAACTTGGTGGGTTACTGGCCATGGAGGTTGTGGGTGTTCGTCTGTAACACCTTAGTATAATAATCTTGATATAACTTATATATATAGATATAAAGCAATAACACGTTACTTCTAATCTGCTTATCTTACAAATCCCATATAATTGAAACAATTATAATGGAGAGCCAAAACTAAGAAGTTATACATGTATACATCAATTGCCACGAAAGCAAAGAATTATACATACAACTTTTAACATTCTCAAAGCTAATATAAATAAATACATCAACTTTGTCTATGAAAGAAACAAATAAAACTAAACTACACTAGTTCTTATGTTTATTTATCATCTTACCATCTGAAGAGTCTTGACCTGCTTTTACCATGATAATACAGAAAAGGGTGAAAACATACAATTCTCAGTAATATTCATACATTTCATGGCATTAGATAATATAAACTGCATACATATCAATATAAACTATATCAATAACAACATTATACAATTGCTCATACAACTGTGTAATGTATAGAAATCTAATCTATCTCGACATTATACAATACATTGTGGTTGTTGCTAGATACTGAATCTCTATTCCGTATCACTAAAACATTCACATGCTACTGTTATATAAAGGTTCACTAAACACAACGCATAATCTATACATACAAGTCCCTTACTCAAATGATAAGAACAATTATCTATACAGTTGTAGCATATCACAACGAGTTCATTCATAAACTTGTTATAAGTACTACATATATAATCTTATCTATGAATAAACTTACTGACTTGTAAAGTAGAATTAGCAACAAGCAATGAAGTCCTTTACTCCATGTCTATAATCTCAGATGCTATTGAAAAGGTTAGAGGAAATGTTAGTTTTTGGACAGCAACACCTAAGAGGGAGGAAAATTTCAAAGACATATGTGATCAACTAAACATTGCATATGTCAAAAAGCTTACTCTTGATTGCAAAAGTAGGTGAAATTCTACTTTTTTTTTTGCTTCATGTTGCCATATAATACAAAGATGTTTTTGGTCGCTTGGCACAACGTGAGAATCAATATAAATATTTGCCTAGTGATGATGATTGGGATATGACAAATGAAATTTGTAAAAGGTTGCAATTGTTTTATAATGTGACTGAATTATTTTTTGGTACTAAGTATCTGACTTCAAATTTTATTTTCCAAATATATGTCAAATTAGATTAGCTTTGAGAAAGTGGTTTGGTTCTCCTAACTTCATTATTCATGAAATGGCTTCAACAATAATTGCCAAATTTGAAAAGTATTAGAATGTGATCAATGGGGTGATGGCTATAGGCACAATTTTAGATCCCAGGTATAAAATGATGATGCTGGTTTACTTTTTTCCTAAAATTAATGGATAGGATTCAAATTCTGAGATTGTAAAGGTGAAAGTTATTTGTGAAGATTTAATAATAGAGTATCATAGCAAGACCAAGGGCAAGGAAACTACATCTTCATCTTCAAGGCCAAATGTGGTAGATAATATGGGTGTAGTGGATATTGAACTGTCAGAAGAATGGTCGTCAAACTATGATTTGTTTGTTAGTCAACAAAATTCTACTAATATAAGTGTAAGGACAGAGTTAGATCACTATTTAGAGGAGCTAGTGTTGCCTAGATCAAGTGGAGAATTTGACATCTTAAATTGGTGGAAGACAAATGGGTTGAAATACCCAACATTGCAGATGATTGCTAGAGATTTTCTTGTGATTCCTATCTCCACAATTGCTTCAGAATCTACATTTACTACTGGTGGTCGATTTCTTACTCCACATCATAGTAGATTATTGCCAAATACATTGGAGGCATTGATGTGTTGTCAAGATTGGTTATGGTCTGAAATAAAAGGTAATAGAGTATTACTAGTCTTAATTGAATATCTATATTAATTCATAACTACAAATTTATAATCAATTAATTTCTCTTCTTTCAAGCTCTTCAAACTCAAAAGTTGACGTGGATCGTTTGAGTAGTGTATTTCTAGAAGATATCGATGATGATGTTATTAGTGAATTTTTTTTATATGCTTTCATTTTTAAATTTCACACTAATGTTAAATTTTAAGTTTTCATTTGTGATTTTGTTTTGTAGGAACCAAGTGGCGGTAGTAGTTCCATCATTAATTAAGGAAGCTGTGATGCTCAATATGTTTAAGCAAAACTTGTGTTGTTATTTTGATTTTAAGTGTTTTAATATGTTTGATCAAGTTATATTAGAATTCGACATTATATTTGGATGTTGGTTGAATTTTAAGTGTTTTAAGATGTTTGATGTAGTTATATTGAACATTGTATTTGGATGTAGGTTGAATTTTAAATGTTTTAGGTGTTTGACATTATATTTGGATTAAGTTGTGTTGGACAAATTTTGAGAAATTGTGATATTATACTTTTTTATTTTTTATTTTTTTTTTTTTAATGTTTTTGATTTTTTTGCAATTTACATGGGTACCCGTGGATATCTGTGGGTACCCGTTTACCCGCGAGGGAATGAGAAACTGGTACCCGTGCGGATATGGGCCGGGGGCGGATATTCATCCTCAGAGGCAGGGGGTGAGGGGCTACTACCCATCCCTGTCCCGCCCCGTTGCCATCCCTACTCGAACATTTACATACTCTGACTCTATGCAAAATGTTCACTAAGTCAATCTGTAACCTTAAACTCATAACATACCATTAATGATATTGAACAACCGCCAATACAATTGTACAGTATCATCTATCCTAGACAACTGCCCATACAATTGCCAAGGAACAGGAAATGTAGATGACTTTACGTGTGTCACTTGCTTATTCCACTTTTGCTTTAAACTTATAAATAAGAAGATTGACTCTTCATACCTACGTGATAATGGGTGGACTTGTTCCAACTCACATTAGTAATCCTAGCACTAACGAGAAGCTAGGGCTAAATTCTCACTCAAAGAGACTTTCTCATCTATCTCCTTTGGCCATATGATTATTCATCATTAAAGATTACTCTATTTTAGAATTAGCAAGTAAAAGGAAACTATGTAATGTTTTGTATAACTCATACAAAACTACCACGTCAACACCTTACATGGTTTTCTCTAACCAAGTGAAGAATTAAACTCTAGTAAACACATACTCTCAGCTCACTTCTAACTTTTAAAGGAGCATAAGCCATGTTTCTAGCTAAGTAATCATACATATGATACTTGTATCTAACTTGCCTCATCAACACACCACAAGTGGTAAACTATGTCATCCTAGTGTACTCAAGGTCCTAGACACCTACATTAGGCAATTCCTAACTTATGGAGTGCTTAAAGACTAGAATTTCCTTAATATCTGCATACTATGTCCATTCAATCAACACGAACTCCACTTTTTTTCTTAGGAGTAACTAATGCACTATGGCAAGTGACTATTGCCAACTGAACTTAACTTACTTGTATCTAGTTTACCTTAACCTCATCACCTCATATATGGTACTAAATGCAACTCTATGATGCCTAAGGGTCTAGATACCTATCCATAGCAATCCACTTATCTTGGCTGCACTAAGGCCTCATACTTTCCTATATATACAAGGTGGTCTTTTTCTCTTAGAAATACCCTTATTAGTGTCTCAACATACTCTATAAGGCATATACAAGGGATCTTAACAAGCGGAGAACTTGATTCATCAAAACTGTATTTTTGAGAATTCCTGAGACTTACGTCGCAGCACAACACTTCCATGCCGCAACACCCAGCTCTCGGGTCGTAGTACTGGAAGTGGCATCATTCACACGCCGTGGCGCTGCACACTTATGCCACCGCATAAGGGTGTTTTCTACAGAATTCTACAGAAAACCCACGGAGTGCACTGTTCCACTAACCTAAAATCACCTCCAACCAACCAAACTCGGCTTTTAGGTGATTTCTAGCCTTACCAATACTTTCTAAACATGTTGTAACACTTTTACAATCTATTAATTCACTTAAATATGGATTAATTCTTAAATTCATATACCAACTTGTTCATTGCTTATTTCTCCACTTTAGAGACTAATTGACCATATCTAATGTTCAATTATGTTTTTATGCTCTCATTAATCTGTGATAGCTAATTTCAATCAAAGACAACAAGAATCATCCAAGAAAATAGGTTTCCACTCTTTAAAACTCATTTTCTCCATCTAATGACCTAACTTTGATCAATAGAAAGAGTGAAGAAAAGATGAGATTGAAGGTTAGAAAACCTCTACTTCTTGAAGCCAAGGATATTCCTTCAAGCTTTATGTTTTGATCTTGATCCCCTTGTTTCTTCCTCTAATTTCCCTCTTCCCCTTCACAGTTTCCCCCTTTCTTTTCTGTTTCTGTCTTTTTCTTTTGTGTTGTGGAACCGTGGGACTTAAAAGGAGAAAAATAGGAAACAAAGTCCAACTTTGGCACTTAAGCCTAAAGTTGAAACTTTATATTTGTTAAGGACACTTGAATTACACTAAATCAAGTTTCTTAACTTCAAATAACTTTAGAATAAATATTAGGATTCATCTAAATTATTGTTTCACTAATATTCTATTTTTTCATATCTACTGCTAATCAATTTAATATTAAAACGCACAACCAGTATGCCTAAAAATATCAAACTAACTTTGATTATTCTCAAATTTTAACTACAGCTTCTTATGCCTATTTGTGACGTAGAAACAAACTCTTTAGGTTTATTTTCTTCAACTTAGCAATTTATGTTATTATTTGAGTAATTTCAGACTATTTTTTATACTCCGGTTTGTAACTAAGTGCCTAAACCAACTCAGTTTGTCACAGAACTTAACTAACATGCTATACAAGTAATATGCTACCATTGATAACCATAAACTAGTCTAGCATGCTTTTCGGGATGTTACATCATCGGCATGGTATGACCTCCTTACTAGCTTCATAACCGTGCAAGTTTGAACACCGACCAGCATCGCACCACTGCTTACGGTTGGTCAACTTAGTATGGTGGAAAGGTCGAGTGAGGAGAGCGACTAGCAGTATGAGAACAAGGTGGTGCGACGCCGATAAGCACTATTGCCACCAGACAAGCCTGACGTGTAAAAGTCCGACCAAGGGAGAGGAAGAGACGCCCACTTCGCTGCCTACTTCTTAACTTCATGGCTGGCTCTGACGCAAGTGGCATAATCACCGTCGACGAGAGAAAAAATGAGGAGAGAGACACAAAATGGTGATGATATCAATGATAAAGTATTGTTAGAAATTTCTAGTTTTTACATTTAACCAACCAATCATTGCAGGTAAAGTAAATGGAGCATGAATACTCAAAAAGTTTTTAAGAACATTGTAAATGTCTTCACTTTTCAATACATGTTTATCATAAGGAACTATTGATCATGTATTCATTAAGTTTGGGTCTGCCTTGACATTTGACTAAATAACCATCTCTTGACCCTACCGTTTTGTTTACAAAAGAAAAAAAAAAGTCATGATTTTAGGGTAAGTAAAATATTCTTTTAGAAATATTTTTTTTGCTAAAAGGTTTAGGAAGAGGGAAGGTTTTCCTATTTCTAATATCAAAGTAAATTATTAATTTTAAAAAAAGATTGATTAAGTGAGCCAACTCCCACACCTTGATCTTGAAATCAAATTTTAGCCAAATCATTTTATTTATACTAAAACCCATTATCATTTTTTTCATATTAACTCATAGACTTATTTTATTTAAAAAGTCCTTAGGATTTTCTATTTATTTTTTATGGGCTTCTAGGCTCTGGATCCATATATATATATGGAACGTATCTAGTAAGAAGAGTTAATCTTAATTATTAGATCTTATATGAATGGTCAAGATTAGAACACAAATATGTGTAACTTTTTAAAATGATCACATGACTTTTAAGTAACTTTTATTCTTAACCATTCATGTATAATTGTATGATCAATATTTACTCCTCTTACCCTATTAAAATATAAACTATAAACTATATATGGGAGATGATCAATTTATACCTAATGTAAGTAAAAAGGCTTACACATTGTCGGGACCGAGATCGCGGCGGATGATAACGACTCTTTGTGATTTTAGAAAAAAAAAGAAATAGAAAATAGAGTCGCCACCAATTTTATTTAAATTAGGAAAAATTGGAAAATCCTTGTTAGAAAATGGTCTTTGGAACCAGATTGGATTCGGGAGTCGGTTATGCTTAGGGAAGGGTGGGAACTTAATCCCACAGCACCCCTAAGCACCCGTCCTAAGACGGTACCTTAAATCAATTGTGCAAATTTTTTATATCTCAAATATATTTACTTTACTCCTTTTATTAAAACAAACAAAAAAAAATCAAATAATTTATGAAAATTTAATTTTTTGGTTTGACAGAATAAGATTCTGCTCCTACGTATCCTCGGGTGCAATGAGGAACTCAAAGTTACGTAGTTCTTAGAAAATAATTGGTGGGTTGGTTGATTTTATTAACTTAAAAAATTTGAATCAACAAGCCGTCGCGGCTCAGTTATTCAAATTAAAGATTAAATAGATGAAGTTCGCGTCACGCTAGAGATGTCACCCATTGATTCATCAAGTTGTCATAACTCAGATGATTAAAAAAAACAGGATCAACAAGTTGTCACAACTCAGTTAATCCTATTTTTACTCTTCTAAAAAAGATTCAATTACCTTATTTTTGTATTTTTATTTTTATCATTTTTTATTTTTTATATATACTAATTATCTAAACTACTAAGCAAACTAATCTTAGTCCCAAAAAAGAAACAAGAAATTTAACTCACTAATTAAAACACCCTTCTAACATTCACCCCTTTTCTTTGTTTTCAGTTCTCCTTTTTATTATTTTCATTTTCTTTTATTTTATATTGTTATTATTTTTTTTTCAAAAGCCCCATCAAGTAACCCAAAACTTTTCATCTCTTTGTTTTTGTGTTTTCTTTTTTTATAGGCAAGGCCAATCACGTAATATGGGCTTCATGGCATGCTGCAGCCCATCGTGTTTCCCTTCTTTATTTTCTTATTATTCTATTTTTCCTATTTTCTTTTGAAAATACAATTTAAAGAAACCTTAGAAAGAAGCTAAAAAAAAGAAAAAAAAAGTAAGAAAAAGGCTTCAGAAGCATGAAAAGCTACATGGTGACCAAACTAGAGAGAGAAGAATGAAGGTGAGGCTCAAACCAGGCGAACGAGGGGATGGCGGTGCTGCTGGTGGGTGGCGCAGCTGGTCCCGGGGAGGCGACGCGGACGGTGGCTGGACGCGATGGGAGGCGGCATGACTGATGTCTGGTCGTGGGAACCAGGGCCGACGGTGGACGGGCCGCTCGAGCGGTGCCGTGCTCGGTTCTGGCGTCGGGTTCGTGCGGACCGGCAAGTGACAATGGGGCCGGGTCTCTGGATCTGGTCTTCCTACGAGGATACGGGCCGGCAAGCACCACCAGGTTCTCGCGGTTCGGACAATGATCCGGTTCACTGGGTTCAGATCCGGACTTGAAGCCTGCGGTGCAGCGCGGCTGGAGCGGCATAGATGGCGGGTCGAAGACGAGTCATGGCTATGCAACGTACGGCTGGTGTGGGTGAGTGTGGAGGTTATGGAATGGAGGTGAAGATGATTGGTGGGTATGGGAGGCTACGGTTTGGGTGGTGGGGATAGAGCTTAGTGATGGTGGTGAGTGAAGGTTGATGGTAGGCTTGATGGGAGATGAGAATGGTGAAGAATGTGATGGGAGAGTGTGAGACGTGGAGAACTTGCTTGGAGCCCCGGTGCCACGATTGAATGGTGGTTGAGGTGGGAGTGGTGGCTTGCAAAGGTATGGTGTTGGAGGTAGCGGCAGTGTGGTGGTTAAGGAGGTTGGTGAAGGTCAGTTAGTGAGGGAGTTGCGGTCCAGGCTTGATGGCTGGTGGTTTGGGTGGTAATGAGTAATGAGGATGGTCAAGGTGGCCAAGGTGATGAAGTGGGAGGTTTTAGGATTTTTGTTGGCTGCTCTTCCCCTCCAAAAAAAATGTTCTCCGAAAAAAATCTCCTCCCCCCCGGTTCTCTATTTCCTCTCTTGTAAGCAGATCCATTCTGCAACCCCTAAAAAAAGTAGCTTAGATAGAGTCGCTGCTGCAGTTGTAGGTGCCTTCCATTTTCATGTACATTCCTTTAGGTTGTCAACTTCTCATGCATGTTGTATCTGCATTCTTACCACTTTTGGGCTGCATTGAGCCTTGCATTTTGCTGGTTGGCAGCAGATGTGAATGATGGATGCTGGTTACATTTCAACTAATAGTTGAAAACCAATCGAGAATGAAATCAAATTTCCCCCTCTTTTTTTTCTTTTTTGGTAAACTGAGATTAACATTCTTTTTATTATTATTATTATTTATTTTTTACTTTTATTGATTATTATTATTTTTTAACATAAAATAATACAAAGTGATAAAATAAATGGGCTAAGAGATATTTAGAGGGTTTAGTAAAAAAATGTGGACAATTATTAACCCTTTTTTTTTTACCCGGACAAAATTGAGTGTTCACAGTTGCCCCTCTTTACTTGTTTCTTACTAGATACTAGGAATAACCGTAGTTTTTCATATTATTGTCATAAGAAATGAGTAAAGACGTGAACTTAAATTTTGTTCGGTAATATATGAGATAGTGTGAATGGATAACGTAAAGAAGCTAATTGAAAACTAGTGAACTCAAACCTGGATTTACGAGTTATTGCAACATCGTTAATCCTACCCAAGTGAAACTCGGCGTAAAGCCAGAGACGTCACTGCATTGTCAACGAGCTGTCACAGCTCAGTTGACACATTTTTTTTTTAGAAAAAACTTTGGATAACCTTACAACTGAAAAAAATGTAAACGACAGTGGGTTTGGCCGAGAATTTAAAGGACAGTGGGCTTGGCCCAGAATTTAAAGGATGAAGGGCTTGGCCTGAAATTTAAAAAACGACAAGGACTTGGCCCGACAATTAAAAAACAAAGTGGACTTGGCCCTAATTTAAAAGACATTGGCTTGGCTTAATTAAAAAACGACAAGTGGGCTTGGCCCGACAATTAAAAGACAGATGGGCTTGGCCTTAATTTAAAAGACATGGGCTTGGCCTGAAATTTAAAAGATGGGTTTGGCCCAATTTAAAAGACAAAGGGACTTGGCCCTAATTTAAAAGACAAGGGCTTGACCCAAAATTTAAAAAACAAATGCACTTGGCGATAATTAAAAAACGATGGGCTTGGCGAAATTTAAAAGACAATGAAAGCTTGGCGAATTTAAAAGACAAGATGGACTTGGCCCGACAATTAAAACAATGGGCTTGCCTAGAATTTAAAAGACAAAGGGGCTTGGCCTTAATTTAAAAGACAAGTGGATTGACCCGAATTTAAAAAACGACAAGGGGCTTGGCCCGACAATTAAAAGACAGTGGGCTTGGCCCAGAATTTAAAAGACAGTGGGCTTGGCCCGGAATTTAAAAGACAGTGGGCTTAGCCCAGAAAGATCTTTTGTTTCGCTGCTCTTTTATAGTGAAGCTTGGCACAAAAGCCAAAGACGTCACTTTTCACAAATTTGCAGCTCGTGGAAAAATGTTGCGACGTACATTCCTGCAACTCAAAATCATATCAAATGATTGAAAACATTATGCCAAAACATTTCTCTTGCATACCCGATTCTAATTGCTTCCTCAGAAAATCTTAATCTATCAAACCCGGGCATAGGCTCTCGCAAACTAGGGCTCATCATCTTGTTTCAAATTCCTTGGGATCCTCGGACACTGGAGTCACTTTACTTTTGAGTTTGCTCATCAGGCACACAGTTTCCCTCTTAACATTGTCGATTGCATCAGGAGCTTT
Source organism: Ormosia semicastrata (assembly GCA_029884595.1). NCBI lineage: Eukaryota > Viridiplantae > Streptophyta > Magnoliopsida > Fabales > Fabaceae > Ormosia > Ormosia semicastrata. The sequence goes on along the minus strand of JAQQTO010000046.1, from coordinate 3,925,922 downwards.
TCTTCCCTCATTTGAACCTTCTGATTGATTCTTGATCTAACTTATTAGTTAGAGGATTGTCATTAAATTGTTAAATCAATGATATTGAATTTATATTCCCTCTTATCGAAGCATTTTGTAATAAACACGTGTGACTTCACAAATATAAAAGAAAGGAACATGACAAAGAAAGATGAAGAATAAAAAGAGAAGAAAGGAAAGTATTTTCATTGATAAGCACGAAAAGGCAAATAGTACGAAAGGATGACACAAAGGCAAGGTGACAGGCAATTGCCCCAGTTAGGATTCCTTTCTTCTCATTAGATAGGTCCTAATTCTCAGATGGATATTACAACCACTTGTGACACGAGCTCTCTTCCATCCACCACCGCTTAAAATTGCCCCAGTTTTGTCTTCCATTGCCACTTAAAATTGTCCCAATTTTTCTTCTGCTGTCTGGGTGAGCCCTTCAGGCGACATCTTCCAAGAGAGCCTTTGCCGACTTTAAACCTTTTTTTTTTAATTTAGATACCCTAACTTTTGCTTAGGTTTCCCTTGCGGGTTTTCAACCTACGGGCTATTTTCTTTTCTTTCTTTTTTTTTTTAGGCATAGAACTTTTTGACTGCATCATCATTTGTCGGTTTTGGCAATTCATTTTCGTCCATATCTGTTAAAACTAAGGCTCCTCCAGAGAATGCCTTCTTAACGATATACGGTTCTTCATAATTCGGTGCCCATTTTCCTCGAGCATCCTCTTGGTTGGGGAGTTTTTTCTTCAAAACCAGGTCACCTGCTTGGAACTCCCTAGGGCGCACTTTCTTGTTGAAAGCTTTTGCCATTCTTCTTTGGTATAGTTGCCCATGACAGATAGGTTTTAATCACTTTTCTTCAATCATGTTTAACTGCTCATACCGAGTTTTTACCCATTCTGCTTCTTCTAACTCGGCTTTCATCAACACTCTTAAAGATGGGATTTCGACCTCATGGGGCAGTGCTTCTTCCATACCATAGACCAAGGAGAACGGTATTGCCCCGGTGCTAGATCGGATATTAGTGCGATAAGCGTGGAGAGCATAGGGGAGCATCTCATGCCATTCTCTGTAGTTGACCACCATTTTGGCTACGATCTTCTTGATGTTCTTATTTGCTGCTTCTACTGCACCATTCATCTGGGGTCTGTAAGGAGCAGAATGTGATGTTTGATCCTAAATCTCCCACATAGATTCTTGATTTACGTGCTATTTGATATTAGGGCCGTTATCCGTGATAATCCTCTCGGAATTCCATACCGACAAATGATGTTTACCCTTAAAAATTTAAGGACAACCTTTTGAGTGACTTTGGCGTAGGAAGCGACCTCTACCCACTTGGTGAAATAATCAATTGCTACCGAGAATAAACCTGTGGCCATTGGAAGCTTTCGGGTTTATTGGCCCAATAACATCGATTCCCCACATTGAAAAAGGCCAGGTGCCACCATATTATGCAATAGGACAGGTGGTGCGTTAATGCGATCAGCGTACACTTGGCATTTATGACACTTTCGAACATATTCTATGCAATCAGCTTCCATAGTGGACCAGTAATAACCATATCGCAGGATCTGACGAGCCATCATGATACCATTGGCATGTGTTCCGCATATTCCCTCATGAACTTCTGTTAAGATGGTGAGAGCCTCCTTAGCTCCTATGCATCTGAGGAGTGTGCCATCATAGTTTCTTTTGTACAGTATTTCCCCATTCAAAAAGAAAGTCATGGAAAGCCGACGGATGCTCTTTTTATCTGTCTCACTTGCCCCTGATGGGTATTCTCTGAAATTGATGTACTGCATGATATCATGGAACCAGGGCTGCCCATCTTCTTCTTCCTCAACATTAGAACAATAGACTGGTTCGCTTTCTGCCCTTATTCGGATGGGTTGCACATTAGCATGAATATTCAGATTGGTCATTGCAGCCAAAGTCGCCAGAGCATCTGTGAACTGGTTCTTATCCCGTGTCAAGTGCGAAAAGGTGATCCATTCAAACTTCTCGATCAATTGCATCAAATATTTCTGGTATGAAATCAACTTGGGATCCTTAGTCTGCCATTCCCCGTTCACCTGATAAATTATCAGTGCTGAATCTCCATATACTTGTAGTTCTTTTACTCCCAATTCTATTGTAGCCTTTAACCCTTGAGCACAAGCTTCATACTCTGCAACATTATTGGTGCAATCGAACTCTAACTTGATGGCCACTGGGTATTGCTTCCCACTTGGTGATGTGACTACTGCACCTATGCCATTCCCATACATATTGACTGCTCCGTCAAAAAACATCTTCCACATGCACCCTTCATCTGACTCTTCTTCTTCAACTGCTAAAACATCCTCATCAGGAAAATCAGACGTCACAGGTTGCTTGTAATTGAGTGGATTCTCAGCTAAGTGATCTGCAATTATGCTCCTTTTGATAGATTTTCGAGTTACATGTTTTATGTCGAACTCAGAAAGAAACATTTGCCATTTGGAGACTCGTGTGGAAACATGAGGGCTTTCGAATATGTACTTTATCGGGTCCATCCTTGATATAAGCCAAGTAGTATAGTACAACATGTACTACCTCAGCCTTTTAGATATCCATGCCAGTGCACAACATGTTTTCTCAACTGCCATGTAGCGAGACTCGCACTCATTGAACTTCTTGCTCAAATAGTAGATGGCCTGTTCTTTTTTCCTCGTTTCATCATGTTGCCCTAGCATTGCTCCCATGGATGTCTGCAATACCGTGAGGTATAATATCAAAGGACGACCAGGTGTAGGTGGCACCAAAATAGGAGGACTTTGTAAGTAAGTTTTTATCTTCTCAAAAGCTTCTTGACACTGTTCATCCCATTCTCCTGGTTGTTGTTTCTTCAGTAGCTTGAAGATTGGCTCACAAGTGCTGGTCAGGTTGGCTATGAACCTAGCGATGTAATTCAATCTCCCGAGAAAGCCTCTTACTTCCTTTTCAGTCTTGGGAGCAGGCATCTCTTGTATGGCTTTGACTTTATCAGGGTCCACTTTGATTCCTTCCTTACTAACAACAAAACCAAGCAATTTTTCAGTCGACGCACCAAAAACACATTTTACCGGGTTTAGCCTCAACTTGCATTTTCTGAGTCTTTCAAATAACTTTTGTAACACTACCACATGGCTTTCCCCTTCCTGGGACTTAGCAACTATGTCATCCACATATACCTCAATTTCTTTGTGCATCATATCGTGGAACAAAACAACCATGGCACGCTGATAGGTGGCCCCAGCATTCTTCAATCCGAATGGCATGACTGTGTAGCAAAAGGTTCCCTATGATGTGACAAATGTGGTCTTCTCTTTATTACTTGTGTCCATAAGAATTTGATTGTAGCCAGAATAACCATCCATAAAAGAGAATCTATGACCTCTTGCTGCATTATCGACAAGGACATCAATGTGAGGCAATGGGAAATTATCTTTAGGGCTAGCTTTATTCAAATCCCTATAGTCCACACACATCCTGACTTTTCCATCTTTCTTTGGAACAGGGACGATATTTGCCACCCATTCTGGGTGCCTTGATACTTCTAAAAATCCTGCCTCCAGTTGCTTGGTGACTTCCTCTTTGATCTTTAAAGACATTTCAGGGTGCATTCTCCTCAATTTCTGCTTTTTCGCCTCAACATTGGGGTATAGCGGAATCTTGTGGGAAGCTATGCTCGGATCCAGCCCTGGCATATCTCGGTAGGACCAAGCAAATACATCCATGTAATCTCTGAATAACTTGATCATGCTTTCACGTTCCGGGTTATCCATTAACCTCAACTCCTTCTTGTCCTCATCGGTTCCCATATTGATCACCTCTACTTCTTCTTCATCCGGGCTGAAGTCTCTTTCCGACCTTTCTACCAATTTGGCAAACTCCTCGGTGGCGTTCCTTTCTTCATCTGAGTCATAGTTATCTATATCCATCATTGAATAGGAATCCATCCTTGAGCTTTCAGGCATCTTTTCCTGGGACAATGCCTCTACCAGACCCAAGTCCCTAGAATATTTATTTATGCCCGATTGGAAACAGAAAGAAAATATGGTAATTGGACAAGGCTAAGCAAAGGCACAAATCAGAGGTAGAAAAGAACTAAGGCAGTGAATTAACTGAGAAACACACAAGTTCATTGCATTAAAACTTTGATGAAAGATAACATGAGCAGAGAGTCATACTGGAAAAACACACAAGTTCATTACATTAAAGCTTCGACAAGAGTTAGCATAAATTCAACATTACAAAAATCTAAGATAACATCATGACCAAACAATTACTTTATGACAATCACATCCATTAACGCCTCAGATCGCCAATTGTTCAGAGGTTCCAAATTGACAGTAGGCTGGATAACATGGTCTTCTCCGGAGTCTTCATCCACATTGTTAATGATTAGCCGGACCTGATGATTGGAAGTTCCATTGATAACCTCAGCAGGGATAGGGAATGTCTCCTTCAGATGAGGGATCGTCTTTTTCACTTCGTTTTCCCTTTTTCCTTCGTCGAGAACCAAATTATGTTTTATCATGCCTTCCAAAGGTGCCTTATATCCCAGACCGCATCTGTTTTTGTTTTCTGGCAGGGTGATCATAGACTTGGTTCCTTGTAGCTGAATCCCTAAACCTTTCCCGACTTGGTAACCATTATTGGTCATAATGCGAGTCACAATTTGATGAACATCTTTAGAGGACGACTCATCCTTCTTTGTCTCCGATTCCACCAACTAGAAACTGTGCAGGAAGCTTTCCACCTCCAGCTCTGTGTTTTCAACATAAGGCACTGAAGTAGGCTTCATCAGTAAGATTTCTTCCTCTCCTCGAATGGTAACCAGACATCCATTTTCAATGTATTTCAGGCATTGGTGCAAGGTTGAGGGAACAACACCAGCAGCGTGGATCCATGGTCTTCCTAAAAGCATAGTATATGTAGGCTCGATATCCATTACTTGAAACAACACTTGGAAGCAGCTCGGGCCTATCTCAAGTGGAAGGGTCACTTCTCCCAAAATTCCTCTTTTCCTTCCATCGAAGGCCCGCACTGTCATTTCTTGAGGCTTAAGGTCTTCCACACTCATAGCCAGCTGGGACAAGGTTGTCTTCGGGAGGACGTTCAAGGCAGAACCCCCATCAATCAGAACTTTTATGACTACATACCCCTGACATTTCAAAGTGATATGCAAAGCACATGGGTTATTCCCCATCGAGCGTACCAATTCTTCCTCCGAGAAGAGGATCACATTGATGTGCCTTACTGGGTCTACCATGTTCACTAAGCTTTCTGGGGTAACATCCGGTTTCACATAAGCTTTATTTAACACTCTCTGTAGTACTTTGCGATGAGGTTCAGAATTCATGATGAGTGACAATAGAGAGATCCGAGCTGGAATCTTTCTGAGTTGTTCTACCACATCATACTCACTTTGCTTCATGATTTTTAGGAATTCTTCTTCATCATCTTCTTTTGTTTCTACAAAGCCTGCTTTTCCCTTCCCGGTCTTATCTTCTTGCCCATAGCACCTGCCACTTCTTGTGATCCCCCCTATGCCCACGACGCTCGACACTGCTTGTGCGGGCTCTGCGGTCTGGGCAATAGAGATTGAAGCGGTTTGTCCTATATTACTTTGTGTCTTTACCTTGACATCATACTTCTAAGGTACAGCATGTGTATCACTATAGGGAAAATGTGTAGGCTTCTTTATTGCTATGACAACTTTCTGGGAATCTGGAACTTCACTAGTACGCGGGAGTTTGAGGACTAGACGTTCCACAACATCTATCTCTTTTGCGAACCCTCTTGCTTGGGTAACATCTATTACCCCCAAAGCCATGAATCTTTGCACTTGAGCCTTAAACTCCTGACAACCTTCAATATCGTGCCCCTTCTCTGTATGGTACTCACAGTGAGGTTCAGTATTAACATCACCCACCGCTACTGAGGAACAATAGCCTGCTTGGACAAGACCTTGGAATATTAACTTCATAGGAGTTTTGACATCTTCTACATTTTGAAGTCCCTCATTCTCCTTTTCTAATGCGTTTACAATCCCTTTCCCATGATTTGGAATTGGGTTGCTAGTAATGCTAGGTCCCTTTTCCTCTTCAAAATCCAGCTTTCCGCAGGAAATCAACCTCCTCACTGTGGTCTTAAACACCTCGCAATCCTCAATTGAGTGTCCTGGGTTATCCATATAAAACTTGCAAGTTACATTGAGATTGTACCAGGCTGGAAATGGGGGCACCATAGGGCGAGAAGGAACGCATGCAACCAAATGTGCATCAAACAACTATTGAAACAAATCAGCATTGGAGATCGGTAACTTTGGAAAAGGGGGTAAATTTGACGGAGGTCGAGCATACCCTTGGTTTCCCGGATTTCGAGGTGCGGGAGGACAATTGGTATAGACGGGACGTGGTGAGGGAACATTGTTAACTTTATATGAAGTCTGGTAAGCCGGAAAAGCGGGTGAAGGGGCTTGATAAGAAGGGTATGGTTGTGGATTACGAGGAAAACTTGAGTTTTGTTGGCGCACGTAACTGACTTCTGGCTCTTGCTTCCTTGTTGGTACCACCTTCTTAGGAAAATTGCTCTCAGTATTCCCAGTAGGTAATTTTCCTGCTTTAGCAAGATTCTCAATCCTTTCTCTAGCTGAAATTAGATCGAAAAAATCTTTATAGGCGGCGCCTGCCATCAGCCCAATAAAAGGTGCTCCTAGGGTCCCCATGAAATACGAGCTCATTTCTGATAGAGTCAATGGTGGTTGAACTTGGGCTGCTAACATTCTCCATCTTTGAGCGTATTGCTTGAAAGTTTCGTCCTTCTTTTTGTGCATTGCCCCTAGTTGTTCTCGGGTAGGTGCGGTGTCGATATTGAATCGATATTGTTCTAGGAATAGACTCGTCAAATCATCCCAACAAGAAATCTTTGAATGGTCCAGTTGCATGTACCATTCCAAAGCCGACCCAGTCAGACTCTCATGGAAGAAATTGATTAAGAACTTTTGATCCCGTGACCAAATGACCATCTTGGTGAGGTAAGTCTTCAGATGGAACTTTGGATTGGTACTTCCATCATACTTTGAGAAGTCTGGTACTTTGAAGTCCTTGGGAATATTAACTTCAACCTCAGGAAATAGTTCATCGATTCCCACTGAGCCATATGGGTTAGGGCCTTGCATGGCTTTAATTTGCTCTTGCATCTTTCCAATCAACTCATCTCTTGATTTTTCTTTTTTCGAGTTGCTGTTCAGGAATATCTTCACCGGCTGTTCACGAGTTACTTCTACATTATTTTTCTCCCCTTCATGATTTTCGTTCATGGAATCACCCTCTTCATTCACATTGTTGCTTGTATTTGCATTTACCCTAGTGCCGACAGATGTTCCATTTGTGGTTCTAAGGGTCTCAGTTAACTGTCTCAGTAAATCCTCGACCCTTGATTGTCCTTCTGCCATTGTATTGATCCTTTCTCTCATTTCATCCATCTCTTGACTTAAGTTTCTTTCTAAGTTAGACATCTCTTGTAGCCTAGTTTGCGATCTAGTTCTGTAGGCCCGGGTTTGTGCAATCTGCGTTTTCCGAGGACGAGCAATGGTTCAAAGTTTTTACCTGAAAAATTTAGAAGATCGGTGATTATGTTCACTATTTGTTAGAGGACCGTTAGTGATTTTGCACCAAATAAATTTGAAATGAGTATCTTTGATGTTGTTTATTGTGACTATTACCCAGAACGTCTTGTTCAAAAGTATTAAGTCTCCAGTGAAATATGGGATAGAAAAAAAGAGTGCCGATACAAGCGTACTTCATTCATTCAGCTGAAAAGATATAACAATACATTGCTTTTTAGATGAATACATTATGACCTAGCCGAAAGAAACTATTCCTTATCTGAATAGGCCTTAGCCATCTGTTTCATCTGCTCTATAAGGTTCTTACAGTATTCAATGAAATCACTGATTTCTACCGGTGTTTCAAAAGGGTTAACCATCTGATCAGCTTTCTTCAAATGATATGGAGTATCCGCAATTGCTGAATTAGCCAAACATGCCAATTTTGCAAAGCGACTCATCCAAAAATGAACTTCCTCATTCCATCCATCGATGTCCCCTTTTTGTTGTTCCACCTGATCCATCAGTTCTTTCATATTTTCCTGTCCTTGTTGCAATGCTGCCTCATATTTTGCAACTGTCTCTTTCATATGTAGCTTCTTATTTTTTGTCATATCTTCATATCGCTTAGATGCCACTCCCATTTGCTGCCTCATTTCTTCTACCAGCCGCATTGCATTGTTCTGGGTTGTTTTGGCACTCTTGAGCTGCTCCCTTTGTTGGTTTTCAGCCATGGCCCTGTCCCTTTCTTGTCTGCGGAGCCCTAATTCCTTGTTTGCTGCCCCCAGACACTATTTGGTTTTTAGCATGTAATCACGTTCGGCCTTCATCTTTTTATTAGCCTCTTCAATAGTGTGGTCTTTTTCAGCATTTTCTCGCTTCAAGGCCGCACATGCCTGGCGGGTCTCTCTCAATTCGGCTTCCATTTTTCCCTTTTCCTCTTCCAATTTCACAAACCTTGCTCTTATTTCTTTCATCTCTTCATTCTCGATCACGACCGAGGCTGAAGGTTCACCAACCATAGGGGTTGCCGAGGTCCTGAATGGTAGCTTGATTTCTTGAACTCTATCCTTAACCCATTGGCGATAATCTTCCTTGGTTGCACAACTTCTGACTCCCAGTTCTTTTCCCTTTCGGATGACTTTGTCCCAAGCATTTCGGACCTCCTGAAGTGATTCAGGATCTTCCGTATCTATATAGTAAAGAACAAAAGAGGTTATTTGGGCTTCTGCGGGTGGCCCCATCATAGGATAACCGAGTTGTCGCTGTGCCAAGGCGGGATTGTAATTAATACATCCTCGTGTACCCATGAGTGGTACGTTTGGAAACCTTCCGCACTGGTAGATGACAGTTTCTACATCTTTCCATCGAGGATACCACCTTATCTGCTTTTCTTCCAATTTCGCCAAGTGGTCCGCCCATTGGCGGCTGTTCTTGACCTTCAACTGGTACAGGTTAAAATCAGCGATAGGGCACTCCGCTTTGTATGATCTATTGAAAACATGAGCTGTGAGCCAAACATACAACACCGGCAAGCAACAGAGGACTCTTTTACCATTCCTTTCGTGACAAAAGTTCAGGGTAGAGTACACATCTGCGAGAATGGCTGGGACAGTGTTGTCGGTGTGGAATTTGCAGGCAAGGAACACATCGACTGCTGCATAATCAACGTAATCATCAATTTTAGGGAACAAGACTGTGTCGTAGATGGTGAGGGCTAGCACATCCATGAAAGCCTCCCAATCTCCACTTTTTGCTAAGTGATGCATCTGTCCTTCGAGGTACTCTCTTGAAAACCCTTTGGTTCCATTCCTATTCTGCTGCACACCTTGAAGGTCTCTCGCATGCACTTTCAAAACGTTTGCAACAGTTTGGATGGATGCATAGTGTCCCTTATAAAAGTATGGCCTTTTACCTTCCAATGACAAACCTAGGATTTGCTCGAATTCTTCTAGAGTGGGAGCTAGTTGGAAATCTTGAAAAGTAAAACATCTGAGAGGAGGGTCATAATATTGGGCCACTGCAGTGATCGCTTCCACTTGCACATTCACCTCTAACAGATCCAGAACCTTTCCATACTTTGCTGCAAATGTCAAACGTTGAGTCTTCTTCAACATTCGTCCCATAACCACTAGGCTTTCAGCGTGAACTTTGTTAGCCTTGAGTCGCAGAGTTTTCTTCAAGCTTGCATCCTTATGATCTGATCCCATATTTCTTTTATCAAAGATACTCACTGTCAAATCTTGGTTGAGTTCTAACGGTTCTCTAACAAAACTGCCTCAGGAAGGACAAAAGATTAGGGTATTGTACAGAAAACATGGTGCAAAGATGCAAAGTATGATTTTTTTTTAATGCAATGATAGATAAAATTAAATATAACGAAAAGGTATGCTCCCTTTGTGCCCTAAAGGACTGCCTTAAATTTGAGGAGTTCTACCCTGAGGATCTACAAGGCTGTCTAATTCATGAGAATTTTCATTGGGTGGCTCTGCTATTCTAAAGGCCTCTAGAGCTAAGTCCCACATCAGAATGTTGACCACAAATAGTAGGTAAACCACTAGGTGCGCGGCATTCATGACAAAGGCACGCTCTAGATGAGGTTTTCGCGATAACCAAACAGGATGTACATCCAAAATGGCTACCACTACGCAACCTCTACCTAGCTTAAGATTCACTCAGACCCGGGTATAGGGCCCCACTCGAATGTGTGTACCAAACGTGTAGGTGTAATGTGTGTAGGGAGCATACAAACCTTCATAATCCTAGAGACTACTCACATCTTGCAAAACAACACAAACACAAAACGAGATTCCCGAAAATCTTTTATCCTAAGGTTTGCATGATAACATAGAATCACAGTCAAGGTGATCAATAAACAATTTAAATAAAATAGAAAAACCAAACAAAAATAAAGCAAAAACAAAAGGAGTAAAACAAACATTTTCAAAAGTTACAAAATTTGCACAATCAACTTTCAAAGGCTTGACTCTCAAATGTCCCCAACGACTCTTTGTGATTTTAGAAAAAAAAAGAAATAGAAAATGGAGTCGCCACCAATTTTATTTAAATTAGGAAAAATTGGAAAATCCTTGTTAGAAAATGGTCTTTGGAACCAGATTGGATTCGGGAGTCGGTTATGCTTAGGGAAGGGTGGGAACTTAATCTCACAGCACCCCTAAGCACCCGTCCTAAGACGATACCTTAAATCAATTGTGCAAATTTTTTATATCTCAAATATATTTACTTTACTCCTTTTATTAAAACAAACAAAAAAAATCAAATAATTTATGAAAATTTAATTTTTTAGTTTGACAGAATAAGATTCTGCTCCTACGTATCCTCGGGTGCAATGAGGAACTCAAAGTTACGTAGTTCTTAGAAAATAATTGGTGGGTTGGTTAATTTTATTAACTTAAAAAATTTGAATCAACAAGTCGTCGCGGCTCAGTTATTCAAATTAAGGATTAAATAGATGAAGTTCGCGTCACGCTAGAGACGTCACCCATTGATTCATCAAGTTGTCATAACTCAGATGATTAAAAAAAACAGGATCAACAAGTTGTCACAACTCAGTTAATCCTATTTTTACTTTTCTAAAAAAGATTCAATTACCTTATTTTTGTATTTTTATTTTTATCATTTTTTATTTTTTTATATATACTAATTCTCTAAACTACTAAGCAAACTAATCTTAGTCCCAAAAAAAGAAACAAGAAATTCAACTCACTAATTAAAACACTCTTCTAACATTCACCCTTTTCTTTGTTTTCAGCTCTCCCTTTTTATTATTTTCATTTTCTTTTATTTTATATTGTTATTATTTTTTTTTCAAAAGCCCCATCAAGTAACCCAAAACTTTTCATCTCTTTGTTTTTGTGTTTTTTTTTTTGATAGGCAAGGCCAATCACGTAATATGGGCTTCATGGCATGCTGCAGCCCATCGTGTTTCCCTTCTTTATTTTCTTATTATTCTATTTTTCCTATTTTCTTTTGAAAATACAATTTAAAGAAACCTTAGAAACAAGCTAAAAAAAAAAGAAAAAAAAAGTAAGAAAAAGGCTTCAGAAGCATGAAAAGCTACATGGTGACCAAATTAGAGAGAGAAGAATGAAGGTGAGGCTCAAACCAGGCGAACGAAGGGATGGCGGTGCTGCTGGTGGGTGGCGCAGCTGGTCCCGGGGAGGCGACGCGGACGGTGGCTGGACGCGATGGGAGGCGGCACGACCGACGTCTGGTCGTGGGAACCAGCGACGGTGATGGGCTGCTCGAGCGGTGCCGGTATCAGTTCCAGCGTCGGGTTCGTGCGGACCTGGCAAGTGACAGCGGCTGGGTCTCGGATCTGGTCTTCCGGCGAGGATACGGCTGGCAGTACCACTGGGTTCTGCTTCGGTTCGGACAATGATCCCAGTTCACCGGGTTCGATCCGGACTTGAAGCTGCGGTGCGGCGGCACATGCTGGAGCGGCATAGATGGGCGGGTCGAAGACGAGTCATGGCTATGCGACGTACGGCCGGTGGTGTGGGTGAGTGTGGAGGTTACTGGAGGGAGGTGAAGATGATTGGTGGGTATGGGAGGCTACGGTTTGGGTGGTGGGGATAGAGCTTAGTGATGGTGGTGAGTGAAGGTTGATGGTAGGCTTGATGGGAGATGAGAATGGTGAAGAATGTGATGGGAGAGTGTGAGACGTGGAGAACTTGCTGGAGCCCTGGTGCCACGGTTGAATGGTGGTTGAGGTGGGAGTGGTGGCTTGCAAAGGTATGGTGTTGGAGGTAGCGGCAGTGTGGTGGTTAAGGAGGTTGGTGAAGGTCAGTTAGTGAGGGAGTTGCGGTCCAGGCTTGATGGCTGGTGGTTTGGGTGGTAATGAGTCATGAGGATGGTCAAGGTGGCCAAGGTGATGAAGTGGGAGGTTTTAGGATTTTTGTTGGCTGCTCTTCCCCTCCAAAAAATGTTCTCCGAAAATAATCCCCTCCCCCCCGGTTCTCTATTTCCTCTCTTGTAAGCAGATCCATTCTGTAACCCCTAAAAAAAGTAGCTTAGATAGAGTCGCTGCTGCAGTTGTAGGTGCCTTCCATTTTCATGTACATTCCTTTAGGTTGTCAACTTCTCATGCATGTTGTATCTGCATTCTTACCACTTTTGGGCTGCATTGAGCCTTGCATTTTGCTGGTTGGCAGGAGATGTGAATGATGGATGCTGGTTACATTTCAACTAATAGTTGAAAACCAATCGAGAATGAAATCAAATTTCCCCTCTTTTTTTTCTTTTTTGGTAAACCGAGATTAACATTCTTTTTATTATTATTATTTATTTATTTTTTACTTTTATTGATTATTATTATTTTTTAACATAAAATAATACAAAGTGATAAAATATATGGGCTAAGAGATATTTAGAGGGTTTAGTAAAAAAATGTGGACAATTATTAACCTTTTTTTTTTTTTTTTTACCCGGACAAAATTGAGTGTTCACACACATAATCTCTTATCATTAAATTTATTTTAATCTAATGACTAATGGTTCTAAATCATCTAATTAAATGATGAGATAGAATAATAAATACTCACATTAAAAAGGAGAGAGAATAATGAAATGTAATTTTAATGAATAAAAAATTTTAGTTATTAAGTCTATTTATTAATTTTAAAAATGATATAATATTGAATATAATTTATAATATTTTTTATATATTTTACTGACTTTAAAAAAATTTGATAGGTAGAGACCTAAACTTAACATATAAATTTATTAAAAATTAATTTTCATATATAAATATCTAAAAAGTTTGACACTATATATATATATATATATATATATTAATGAATAAAAAGTTAATATTGTATAATTATTTGACAATAATAAAGTATAACTAATTTTATTAAACCATTATAACTATTCAACTACGTTTTAAAATTATTTATGTATGTGTTTGTTTTTGCTATTTGATAAGCAATTGTAATAAAATAAACAATTTTTTAGAGTTTGTATCTAACGTGAAAATATAAACATGCTTGAAAGATTTTTTTTGGCGATATTATGATGCAACGTTCTAAAATTAATATTATTTTTAAATTAATAAGTTTACTTGATATTAATTAGTAAGTGGATGCCCTCCATATATATATATATATATGTCAAGTTAACTTATTAATTTAAAAATAATATTTATTAAAAATATGTGAAAGTTACACCATAATATTGTAAAAAAAAAAATCTTTTCAAGCATGTTTATATTTTCACGTTAGATACAAATTTTGAAAAATTGTTTATTTTATTACAATTGCTTATCAAATAGCAAAAAAAAAAAAAAAAGAACACATACATAAATAATTTTATAACGTAGTTGAATTGTTATAATGGTTTAATAAAATTAGTTATACTTTATTGTTGTCAAATAATTATAGAATATTAATTTTTCATTCATTTATATAATATATATAGTGTCCAACTTTTTAGATATTTATATATGAAAATTAATTTTTAATAAATTTATATGCCAAGTTTTGAGATTTCTATCTATCAATTTTTTTGAAAGTTGATAAAATATATAAAAACAAAATATTATAAATTATATTTAATATTATATTATTTTTTAAGTTAATAAATAGACTTAATAACTAAAATTTATTTATTTATTAAAATCACATTTTATTATTCTCTCTCTTTTAATGTAAATGTTTATTATTCTCTCTCATCATTTAATTAGATGATTTAGAACTATTAGATTAAAATGAATTTAATGGTAAGAGAATAAATGTAAGTCTTTTTACTTATACTAAGTGTAAGTAGATCATCTCCCTATATATATATATATATATATATATATATATATTTTTAGTAGTCAAAATATTTTTAAAACATCAATTTGTTTTTGATACTATTAATAATATTAAATTGATCGTCAAATGATCATTTATGATGATTAGATGACATCAATTTAGTTTGATAAATAATAACCTTATGATTATTTTGAAGTAAAAAAAAGTTATTTAGGGACTAAATTTATGTATTGAACTTTTGAAAATCCAATTGATATTTCGAAAATATTTTGAGAACTAAAATAGGAGTTTAATAAAAAAAAAGTGTGAGCTGTATGTGGTTTTTAAATTTAAGAGTAAATACCTATTTTAGTTCTTTATAGATATAGATGATATAAATTTAGTCTTCGAAAAAAGTTTACATCAATTTATTACATTATTTTTTTTGGTATAATTAAGTGCACGATTGGTTTAACTTTTGAAATCCTAAAATCATGGTTTCGCCAAAAGTTACAAGAAAAAAGCTTTTTCCTAAACCATTGTTTGAGATTTTCAAAAGGTAAACCAAACACGTTATTAGTCTATCAATCATGAAAAGTAACAATAAAATCATCCTTTTGTGTAGGTTTCAGAGATTGATGCACTAAATTAATGTTATTTTTTATGATTAAGTTACTAAATTAATATTAATTTTTTTAGAGGATCAAATTGATCTTATTTTATATAATTGAGAGATTAAATTAATATTAACTTTTTGTAAAAGACTAAATTTATGTCACCTGTATCTTGATGGATTAAATAAGTGTTTACTTTTAATTTAATATTTATCTTGATAATTTCATTTAAGCTTTCTCTTATTTATATTTTTTAGTAAGATAACAAATTGTATTTATACATTTTAAGCATCGTAATTCTTTTCTTCCCCTTATTTTGTTATTACATAATCTTTTAAACAAGGTTTTTTTTATTTATGATATTTTTCCTGTGCCATTCTAAATTTAAAATTAGGCTAAAATAAAGTTTTGATATTTATACTTTATACTTATTTTTAATTCAGTTCTTATAATTTTTTTCTTTTCGAATTAGTCCTTACACTTATAAAAGTTTTTAAAATAATTTTCATTACTAACTTTTGTTATAATGTCGTTATAACATTGTCAATTGACAAACAAATTAAGTATTTATTTCTTCAATAGAGACCACTTTAGATGCTTGTTTTCTTTGTAAAATGTCAAATAAATGACCTTTCATTTTAATAAGTGTTTATTTCTTCTGAGTATATACTCTTTTGTTTAATAGGTACTTTTTATTCTAGTAAGTATTTATTTTTTCTAAGTAATTATTTTTTATCTAATAAATGTTATTTTAAATACTTTTTTTTATTCTGTAAAATATATAATAAGAATTTAATTAATGGTGTTAGAACAAAAATTAAGAACATTGATTATTTTTAAAAAAATTATAGCTATGATGATTGATTTAAAAAATATATAAAAATTAAATTAAAATAAGTATAAAATTAAGGATGTCCGTGGGTTGGGTGAGTTAAGCAATATTTTTTGACCCGACCCGCTCACCAGAGCAGTAGGTTAGGTTGGGTTGGGTCGAAGAGATTTTTTCGCTCAACCCGACCCAACCCGACCCGCTCAAGAGTAGGTTGAGTTGGGTCGAACCCGTGGATTCGATATGTTTTTTTTTTAAATTCTTAAAAAAAAGTCAAAATACAAAATCTAACAAATTAATATCATAAGTCTCAATCTCAAATAAACTAAATACCATAAGTTAATAAGTGTATAACAAACTGACAACTAACAAGTCTTACTAAGTCTAAAATAAATTAAACAAAGTTAGTCATAACTCAAATAACAAATTAGTCTCAAACACATACAATTGTATAATTTCTCTACGAACAGTTTGTCTAGAAAGAACTTGAAATTGAGATTGCATAACTTGAGCAAAACTTTTAAAGCCTTCATTTTCAACAAATTTAAATGAAAGCTCATCAATGATAATCATTTTAACAAGTATAATCCTACACTCCAAGCTCACTCTTCTTCTTCTTCTTCTCTAACAATACTACATTCATCGCTTGCCCACTCTGCTCATACCCATAGCTTTACTGCTCGCTCTGCCCTATGTAACTTCCTTGCCCGTATAGTGGAGTTGCACTGTACCCAGCTGCACTCCCTCTTCTGTTCCATATTTACATGAAAAGAGCAGAGGAAGAAGGCTTACCTGTTGGGGCTACGTGGTACAGAAAACTGAAAAAGCTGCAAGAGGGAAGAAGAACGCGTGACTGTGTGGTGGCGTGACTAGTTCCAGAGAACAACTGAGAGATGGGGTGGGAGAAAAGGCAATGGTTACAGACTCACAGCGATAGCGCAATTGCTGGGATTGAGAGATCAGGTGGGAGAAGAAGCAATGGTTATTGACTCAAGGTGCAAACGCTGAGAGCTTAGGAGAACGGCTACACTACGAAGAACTAGTTGCAAAGACTAGTTGCAGAGAAGAAAGAACTACTAGTTGCGCTGGGGCTAATGGAGAGGGACTTTTTCTCTTTCCACTTTGACCTCTATTTGTTAGCGTATTTATATTGTGTAATGTTGTTCCTAGTTATATCATAAATGATATTTATAAACTTTAAAGACATTTTTCAAGTAAAACGCACTGGGTCACTTTTTAAAAAAAAAAAAGGTGGGTGAGTTGGGTTGGGTTAAGTTGGAAGTGTTTTAATTCGCTACCTGACTCACATACTGTGAATTGAAGCATTTTTCAACCTGACCTAACTCGTGAATCTAACTCAATCCGCATTTTATGAGTTAGATTGAGTCGAAATTCACGAGTTTGTGAATCAACTCGACTCGCTGGGCGCCCCTATATAAAATATAAGGACTAAAACTTCTAATTAACCTTAAAATTAGTATCTTTCATACTTTTTATCTAATTTTAGGTAAAAGAAAGTTGTTAAAATTTATTTATTTCAATTTAAATATATATTTTATTTTACACATTTTTATATTAAAAGTAATCGGCAAAAGACTTGAAACAATCCACTTGCGGTTGGCAAGTCAAGTCAGTATGCTTTCCATTATTCTTTTCGTATATATAAAAGGCATTTCGGCATATTATTAGACGTAGCTAACGAATTTCAGTAACTCACAGCATTGTTTCTGTCACTTTCTATGAAGGTGACATGGGAACGGGTCGAACAGAAAAATGATAAGTGGGAAGATTCCAAACCATTATGTTTTCACTTTTAAGTGAGACGGCACATCAAATAATTAATTATTAATCAATATAATAAAAAATGACCTTACTTCGTGTAGATTATTAAAGTGATTATTATACAAAGCTTGTCATCAAAGCATTTTCAATAAAACAACAAATTCATTCAGACAAAAACCAATCTTGGGTTGAAATATAACAGTAGCCATCAAATAGTTTAATAATCATGGCAACTCACATAGGCTAAGTCATAGGGTTTATTTTATAAAAACTTGGTATATTACCAAATCCACCTGTCTCTAACCAACAACTAAATATGTGACACCTAACATTTGTAAGGAGTTTAATTTATGTTCAGAGCAAGATATTTAGTAGAGTTTAGAAAAGGTTTTTATATTATAACATGAGAAAATGTTCATTGAGAAATGAATGGCTATGTATATGGGTGATTATTATTGCTGGAAAAAAAAATCCCTCAACATTATTTATACAGAATGCATAGTAAAGGGTTTTTTGTTTGGAATATTTTTTTTTTTGTGCAATCATTTTTATATCACCGTGCCTTTCTACTTTACTCAATATAACCTAGTTTGACCACCACTAATTAAGGAGCAGAAAGACTAATTTAATATCTATATAAACAGATTTTAAATTTGTAAATCTCAGTGACATTATTAGTAAGGTCAAAACAGGTAATTGACTACACCAAATTATTACTTTTTACAAAACAATCTGAATATTGTTTTTTCATTTTATTTTACCATTCTTTATGTGTCTATCAATAAATATTTAATTTGGAAAATATTTATCACAAATCACTTATATATATATATATATAAAAACAAAAATTTAGGATTAGGGTGATTGTTCTTTAGCATTTATTCTGATAGGAGAATTGAACTCCAACCAGTTAAATTAAAACAATTTATCTTTATTAATTGTATCAATTATCGTTGAACATATCACTTATATATTATTTTATATTAATACCAATACGAATGAGTCTTACATGCTTTATTTGTTCCCAATAATATATTTTCTCGTCATTGTGAATATATTTTTTGAAATAAATGGATAGATAATTTAACAATTACAATTATTTATATTAATATTAATAATAAAAAGAAGAGAAACACATGTTTTTTGTTTTATTTAAATAATTTTTATATGAGAATGTTTGATCGTGAGTGTAATTATTTATATTTCATATTATCTGGTCACAAGAAGCATAAGATAAATAAAAGTGAAAATAACTAAGGAATAAAGTGTAAATGAGTAGAGTTAGATTGAATATTTAAAGTTTATATTTGACTTATGAAATAAAAAGATTATTAAAGTTTGACTAATTTAAATAAATCAGTCAAATTTAAAATTTAAGCTTATTTTGTTTAACTCATTTATAATTTAATTTTTTATTATTAAATCTCTCATTGAAATATTATTTAAGTTTATTAATTTAATATTTAGTAAATATCTTTATATTACAAGATGAAATAAAAAATTTCTTTTATTCATAAGCCACATTACATAAAAATTTCATAACCTTTCTATTGAAGTCTTTAATAAGTAATAATAAAAAATAAATTATAATTTATTTTTCTAATCTAAAATTCTCATTTTTTGTGATTAAATTTTTATTATATATATATATACACACACAAATTATTTGAAAATTTTGTAAAATCTGAATTTGATTCATTTATAATTTTATATAATCAAACATAAATTTAAACTTAAAATTATTTATTTAGTTAAATAAACAAATTTAACCGAGTAATTACTGAATCACATTCAAATAATTCTTAAATAGTTGAACTTTCAGATTGAAACTGTGAAATCAAATATGGTCCATCTTTATGCGGTTGCTGCTTTTTGTCTCCAGATAGAAAAAAAATCACAAAAAAATAAAAATAAAAATGAAAATATATGGTCCACTGTGTATGAGCGAGTACTAATAATACAGGAGTAAGAGAGTGAGTGCGCT
Source organism: Ormosia semicastrata (assembly GCA_029884595.1). NCBI lineage: Eukaryota > Viridiplantae > Streptophyta > Magnoliopsida > Fabales > Fabaceae > Ormosia > Ormosia semicastrata. The sequence goes on along the minus strand of JAQQTO010000046.1, from coordinate 3,906,331 downwards.
TACTCTTTCTTTTTCGCTTTTCGCAGCACCCAACAGCCTCTCTCTCTCTCTCTCTCGGTCTCTCGTTGAATTTGACTTCACGAACCCTAGCCTTAGAATTCAGAAAAATCAACTCAAAACTTGTTGCTCTCGTCTTACAAATCGGTTCCCACTTTGTACCATTCAGAGACAGAAACATTCCATTTCCGTTGAAGTTTGAAGCTTGAAGTAGATGCTGCTTTGACATGTGAAAATGCTGCTTGTGATTTGGTAGAGTCCGTTAGAGATGGCTAGGCGTCATGGATGGGAGCTCCCTTTTCACACTTTCCAGGTACATTCTTCCATCTCACACTCACACTCACACTCACACTCACACTAGAGTAGTATGTATTATCATGTGCAACTTTGTTTTTCTCAGTTTCAGAGGACATGAGGTTTTCTTTCAACTCTCCTCCAATTTTCCATCATCTACTTTTTGACTTTCTCTTTTACTTTTGTTTTTTCCCCCCTTTTGTCTCATCTCTCCCATTCAAGCCAAGTGCATTATTTTCCTGTATGATTTATTGTGCTTTTCGCCGTTATAATTTTGACACAATTGCTTATCATTTTGCTTAGTTTCCTAATTAATTGCTGACAAGCTCTGGTTTTTTTTTGTGGAATCTCTTGCCTCCTTGCCTTTTCCCCCTCACTTTCTGGGCGAACGTGCTTTTCAACTCGAATAACCATTTACAAAATAACTTTTTTTTTTTTGCTCCAAAATAGAAACCGCAATAGGTGCTTTACACCAATTTGCCTCTGTATTCCAAGTTTTGAATTTAGTGTTATCATAATATTCTCATTTGCAGAAAGATAAGTTTAAGGATCAACATGTAGATCGAATGACATTGAAATTCAATCCTTCAACAGATTCTTGAGTAGATGTGATAATTTTTTTTTTTTACAACGCTGCCACATGTCAAGTCTTATTTTAGTTTCATAATCTAGAATTGAACAGTTGGATGATCTTCTCAAGTGAATCTGTAGACTTTAATGGCATTGACAACTGATATTCTCATAAACCTTTTTTTCCCTTGCTTGTGAACAGGTTGTGGCTATAACAGTTTTTTTCTTGTTATCCATTGCCTATTATGCCTTCTTTGCTCCTTTTCTTGGAAAAAACATCATCTATCAATACGTGGCTTTTGGTGTTTACTCTGTACTGGTAAGCAACATTATGACTCTTTTCTGCTCTCCCTCTACCCTCCTTGTGTGTTTCATATAGAATATTCATTCTAAAATTTCGGATTCAGTATTTCTTCATTGACTTATTCCTAAATTTCAGGCTCTCTCTGTATTCCTTCTTTATGTTCGATGCACTGCCATTGATCCTGCTGATCTGGGAGTTTTTGTTGATTGTGACAAGACATCTAAGAATAGATCAAAACTTGATGAAGAGTTGGCAGGTTGGATTTTGAATGTTACTGGCCTCTGTTGTTATGATTTTCATACTTTAAGTTTACTCTTCAGATCAGATTCAAGTCAGGATTCATCATAACTGTTAACGGTTCCCTGGAATTTATTATACTCTTTGTTATATCAACCACCAAAAAAAAAAACTGCGCTGGAATTAATTACACAGGAGTGACAGTGTTGACTAGGCAGTTACTGGCTGTACCCAAGCCCCAAAGCAGTTACAACAGATTTTTCTATACCTTTATTATCTGTTTGGTACCACTCTTTCAGGTGGTTTAGCCTTTTCTTTGTTATATAGTCACTTTGTTTGTTCCCTCCTGTATGCCATATGCAAACAGATTGTGTTGTATTTACTTTCATGACTGATTTGACAATGGTACTTGTTTTAGCTGTTTAGAATATATTGGGATATAACGGCAACAAGTGATGATCTCGTATGCCTTTAATAGCAACTTCCAGTGCAATTTGATAGTTTATCATGCTATTAGGATTTGCATCTTCTATTGCAGAACCCAGCAAGATAGGACTAAAGGCTGAAGGAATGTCTGAACAGAACAATTCAAATTGGTGCTCCAAACTTGGATGTTTCTTTTGTAGTTTCCTTGTTAGAGAAGATTGCCGCAGTAATGAAGATATTATTCTACAGCAACAATCTGGAGAGGAGGAAGCTTTGTTCTGTACTTTGTGCAATGCTGAGGTAGGCATTCTTACTAGAAAAGCTTATTTTGTCTCCATAACTCCTTCAAATAAAGCTGAAAAGCAAAAAATAAGTGATAAAGGGGAAAAAAAGAAAAAGAATATATAAAGAGAGGGTTTTGTAGAATGCAACTCAGTTTGATTCTATGTAGATGAATCCAAATTTTGCTTCCCAAAACTGCCATAAGTACAGGCAGATCAGACAAAGTTCTGTCATAGAGATCCCTGTCTTGATGCTTCATGTTTGTTCAAAGTATAAATAGATTACCCCTTTAAATAACAGTAATATTTCCTTTTGGGATTGTTCATTGGATACCTCTTTACCACTTTTATCATGCTTCCTGGTGCTCTATATTAAAAAATATCTAGTTGAAGAGTTTTCTTTCATTTACTTGCCTCACCGAAAAATTGAAAAGCCATGTTGTTTTTACATCTTGTTAGTTATATTTTGCAGGTGCGAAAGTTCAGTAAGCATTGTAGAAGTTGTAACAAATGTGTTGATGGATTTGATCACCATTGCCGGGTAAGTTACGTTTTAACCCCACCCCAAGTCAGTTACTGGGTAATTTAAATACTCATTGTTGTAGTGTCCTAGTCTCAGGTCTAACGGTCTGTTGTCATACTAATAAAAAAATTGATAATAAAAAAAGGTTAAATCGGCCTTTTAAAAGCTCACTTTTCCACTTATTAGCATCCCTTTTGGAAAGTTCTTTTTCTTCAAAGTTATTGTTTGTCTGATTGTTTTTTCCTGTAACACTTGCAAGTTGCAACTTAGACAGTGGGTTATGTCAATGGAATTATCCAGAGATAGACTATATTTGTTAGATGTTTGGGACTTGAGATGCTGTGTGCACTTGATGTCTTAACTTGCTTATTTGTCGTCTTTAACTTTTAGATTCTTAATAAAGTCATTATCATATATTTTCATTGTTTTGTTCAGTGGTTGAACAATTGTGTTGGAAGGAAGAATTACATCACATTCGTTTGCCTTATGGCAGTGAGCCTAGTTTGGGTAAGTTGCAGAAAGATGCTTATCCTAAATCTAGTTCCTCGCTCCTCCCCCCGTTTTTTCTTTTTTTAACATAAAAAGAACCTGTTCAGATTATAACTCTGTAATTGTCTTACTTTGTGTTCATGCATGGCACAGCTTGTAGTTGAATGTGGAGTTGGGATTGCTGTGCTTGTCAGATGCTTTGTTGATAAGAGGGGTACAGAAAATCAGATAGCTGAAAAGCTTGGAGCTGGATTCTCTAGGGTCCCATTTGCTACTATAGTGGTACATTCACTCTCTTTCTTTCACAGTTCTATTCTCCATTTTTATAGAAGATAACTGAAATAAACTTTACCTGACTAATGTTACTTTTTGTATATGCTATGAATTCTGTTTGCAGGAACACCATATATGCGCCTTGTATTCGCTTACAATAGATTTTCTTATGTCTTCTATCCATGCACATCTCATGTTTAACTTAAAACACTGGATTCTGTCTACTGATGGGAGGCCATATTTGGCTTCAAATGTAAAATTATGCACCTGTGTGTTTCTTGATATACATTATAACCATTCAATTGAATCTCATGCAAACCTGTTTTTTTAATAATTTGTTCTTTTGTTGTTGTTTAGTGATCCTGTTTTGAATATGTATCGGCTGTGTTTGCTGGAAATTATTCAACATACTCTTTAATTACTCATTATCCAATCTTTGAACATCATTAACTAGTTGAGTGGTTAATTGTTCCTAAATTGGAAATATTTTTACAAGAAATTCCTTTATTGTGATTTTCACTTCTTCAATAAAATGTAAATTGTTAAAAGATTGAAGGTATATTTTGCTATGTTTTACACAATTTTCGAACCTTTAACAGGCCATATGCACAGCAGTTTCTTTCCTGGCGACTGTACCTTTGGGAGAATTATTCTTTTTCCATATGATCCTGATTCGGAAGGTATATTCATTAACTTTTCCTCCTACTGACATATGTATATTCTAAGCTGTCATTTCCTTTTACAGGGTATCACAACATATGAGTATGTTGTTGCCATGAGAACTCTAAGTGAACCACCTGGGCCTTCAGTTGATGGGGGTGAACAGCACAGTCTACCATCATCTCCTACTAGTTCAGCTGTCACTGCAATAAGTGGAAGAAGCTCTGTTGGAATGAGTTTGCAATACAAAGGTGCTTGGTGTACACCTCCAAGAATATTTATGGATCACCAGGTGCTGCCATCTCTGTATAATAGCCTGAATCGTATGACTAGGAACTTGATTGAAGGATATATCACTATCTTTGAACATTACATATAGACAATTACAGTGAGAGATAAGAAAGGAGAATTGAGTGGAATGTATGATTCGCAAAACACAGAATGCTATTGCCCTTCATTATAGGAAGACATTGTTCTTTGGGACAGTATGTACTTTATTTATGGTTACATACAAGGCTAAAGAGATTACGTATAATTTTCCATGGTTAATAGAAATAGAGAACTGCTAGAGTGTAACATTTGTGACAGGAGTAGTGCATTGGTTAAGTGCATACCCAATAAGAATTGTTACAAGAGATGTTATGTGCATTGCATGCTTAGTTTCTGCAATAAATTTAGTTCTTTTGTTGAATGTTGATTAACTTTCTGGTCTTGGATAAGCAGGATGAAATTATACCTCATTTGGAGCCAGGACGCCTACCATCCACTGTTGATCCAGATGCAATACAGCCACCTGACAAAGGGAAAAAATTGAACCAGCGCCCTGTGCGAATAAGTGCATGGAAACTTGCAAAATTGGATTCCAATGAGGCAGCTAAGGCAGCTGCCAAAGCTAGAGCATCATCATCTGTGCTTCGTCCAATTAGTTCTCGATCTCATCCATATGATGTTGATCATTTATCCAGTAGTAATGTGAGTGGAAGAAGCAGCCCAATTAGCAATCAAGGATTTCATAACAAATATGATACAGCAGGGACATCAAAGTTATCTCCTTCCAAGAGTTCATATCCTCCTAGTCAAGCAAGCAGGGAAGATATAGATTCATGTCAACACAGTATGAGTAACTTTAGCAGTCCTCAAGTCTCCAACTTAACTCCTTCACCAATGCAGAAGCCAGGTTTGAATAGAGACCATTTCAACCCCATGTATCAACAACCATCGGGAAATCAGTCTCCGTCGTCAGCTAAAGAAAGCGAAGGGAATGTAAATCCAGTTCATGAGAATGGTGCACGTGTACCAATGAGAAGTAACAACTTAGCTGTTTCAGAGAATAGAAGATCGTCAGTGTTTTGGGATCAAGCGGCTGGGCGCTTTGTCTCGTCCTCATCTAGAGGTCATGGCAGTTCTCAGATTTCTGGAACAGAGTTATTGTACACTGGTCGTTCCATATTTTTTGGTAGTCCTGTTGTGAATGAGCAGCCAACAACGGGAACAAGAAATAGCAACTCAATAGCTGGCATTCCGGATAGAGATTCTACATTAAGGGATTTTCAGCAAGGTAGATCACATAGAGGTGGCCAGCTTCCCGTGTTTGTTCCCAGTTATTCCCAGCAAAACAAGTTCTCTTAGACTGCCTTGAATCCTTGACCATTAATTTATCACGGCAATTTTTTCTACTCTTCTTTTTTCATTTGAAAAAATTCCTAAACATGTTGTCTTGCACTTTTAAATGTCTCTGTTTTGACTCCCTTGTTGCCACCGTGTGGTTTAATGCATTCGCCATTCCATCTGTACAGGCTAATGGATCCTAACCTTTCACTGTACCAATTTATTGAACACTATCGTTGCATTTCAAGTTTGAATTTGAACATGGATATTTAGTAATGTTCCGTGTGGTACCTCGGATCTGTAAACGAATGAATGAATAAATATCCCATTTCATGTCAGGTATATTAGGAAGTTAGGATGGGATAAAATGATACGAAACGTAACATTTTGAAAGTTTTTAACAAAATCAATTATTATACTCAATTATCCATTTATCATAATATGATGGGAGAACCGTTGCCCATGAGGAGAGTCGATTCTAAACTACTAGAGCATTGAGAGGGAAAGGCATATGCCCACTAAATTCTGAATTTATGCTTCGAGAAAAGAAAACCTAGCGATAAGGAGTATGTAGTAATGGAAAATTGAAACACAAATCAGGAATTTTCATTTTTTTTTTTGTATGAGAAGAAGTTTAGGAGAATGAGGAAAAACTTATATTTATTTATCGGTTCATTTCGGAGGATTTTTAAGGACAAGTGAGCACAGCTTGGTGGGTATGATTTAATTACAATTTTAAACGACAACCAATTTATGTTAAGTATATAATGTATAGCACAACCGAACGTAAGTCGTTGTAGTATAGTGGCGAGTATTCCTGCCTGTTCCGCTGATGCTTGTTGAATCAACGTATATTATTTACAATTTTATCAACATATTATTATTTACAATTTTGCAATTTGCTATTCTTGGAAGCATGATGATTGCATTGATTGTGCACAATATAACAACACTAAACAACGTAAAAGAATAAGAATAAGAATGGATGGCGGAGGCCGAAATTAGTTGATAGGTAGATGGGTGAAATCCAGAGTCTAAGCGGCAGTTGTTCCTCTCCGTTCATTTGGCGGTGGTTAGAATTAATGCAACATAGGAAAACAGAGCGTTTCATTCATGCTTGCATGAACACGAATGCATGAGAATGCCTTCCAAAAATTCGAGTCCTCCATGGTTTTTCAATTTCAATACAAAACTCACACTCTAAACAAACTCTGTGATCATCATAATCATAATCATTATCACATTTTATTAATAGCCAATAATTGAACATGGCGGGAGGGGGAGGCGGTCATGATTCGAGAGCGCTAGATCTCACACCTACATGGGCTGTCGCTGCGGTTTGTGCTGTTATCGTTATCATTTCTATATTGTTGGAGAAAATAATACATAAATTCGCAAAGGTATAAATAATAATGTTGTATATATATTTAATGGATTCATGTTGATGATTTACGTGATAATGAATCTACCTGTTATTGGTTTCAGGTGTTTGAAGAAAAAAGGAAGCTTGCTTTGCTAGAAGCTCTTGAAAAGATTAAAGGCGGTAAGCACTAAGCAACCGTAACGGATTTTTTGTTTTATATTGTTCTCATTAATAATTAATAATGAATAATAATTTGTTAGTTGTTGTTGTTGTTGTTGTTGTTTTGGTTGCAGAGCTTATGGTTTTGGGATTTATTTCATTGCTCTTAACATTTGGGCAATCCTACATTTCTAAAGTGTGTATTCCCATCAAGTATGCAAATACAATGCTACCCTGTCTTCCCCATGACCAGCGTGAAGGAGGTCATGCAATTCCAGCAGGTGACCATGGACCTGGACCTCAGCAGGAGGAGGCTGCTACCGGTGAGGCTGAAGGCGAACATCATCGCAGGCTTTTATCATACGAACGTAGGTTTCTAGCTGGTGGTGGTGGAGGGAACGTCTGTAAAATGGTAATCAACTCTACCCAGCCAATGTTCAACTTGTTTTTCTTCATTTTAATTTTGTGAGTTCCTTATTAATTACTCACTCAATATATCATTGTAATACTTCCACTTCCACTTCTAATAAAGTTTCAGACTGCAGCCAACCAGAGTAGTCACAAACTTACTATTGTTGAAATTAAGCCAGATCTTAGTAGTTAGTTGAAAGCTCATGTAATTGAATAATGTTGGATGTTGTGTAGGGATACGCGCCTCTTATATCCGTGGAGGGGTTACATCAGTTACACATCTTCATATTCTTCTTGGCTGTCTTCCATGTGATATACAGTGCCATAACGATGACGCTTGGAAGAGCAAAGGTAGGTATTGAATAGATTATGGCATAAAAATTTAACTTTTCATTCATTCATTCATTCAAGGAGTCGGACAATATGTAAGTGATGCGAAGAAGAAATTATAATACTTTTTGCCTCTTGTCAGCAACTGTTTCTGCTTTTATTTATTGTATATCTTTGTAGTAAAACAATAGGTAAACGTAAAACATTTTTTCATTCTGTAATTTAAAGACCTTTCTTTCTTCTGGCAGATTCGTGGATGGAAGGAATGGGAACAGGACCATGTCATTGATGAAGATGCCTTGAATGGTACAGCAATCAATCATAAATAATATATGTTTCCTGCTTCAAGTTATAGATTTTACTCTCCTGGCTTGGATTCTTCAGTACCTAGGTTCTCACAATTTTAACATATCTCCAATTCTGAATTGGGTGTGTAATAACTGTTCAGATCCTAGAAGATTCAGGCTTACTCATGAGACATCATTTGTGAGGGACCACAGCAGTTTCTGGACTAAAACACCGATTTCCTTCTATTTTGTAAGGAATTATCACTGACACCTCTCTTTCCAATATTAGATTATTAAGCTGCTATGAACGTTCCAGTAAAATCTCAAACTTATATTTTGGTCTAGAAAGTTGTTTCTCTCCACCTGGAGTATTCATTCTTTTATGAGTAATTCTTTGTGAGACGTATTTAAGCTGTATTCTTTTAAATATAGTTTACTTATGAAACCAATTATTGGTATATTTAAAGGTATTGAGGTTGGTTTTTAAATATATATGATTGACAATTCGAATGAAGTCAATGATGGTCCTGAAATTCTAAAGCACACATCTATCATTTTCTGTGTTTACATTTATGAATCTATATCTATATCTATATTTTATACATTTAGCAACACCTTGTATTGGATCAAGTGAAACAAACTTATTAGTCTTTTCATGTTTTTGCTTCAATTCACGGTCAATAATATGTTACTGATCAATTTTCAGGTATGCTTCTTTCGACAATTTTTCAGATCTGTTCGAAGGGCTGACTACTTGACCATGCGACATGGATTTGTGTCTGTTAGTGGTTTTTCCAATGCAATATCAGTATTGTGCTTGTACTGTTTGTCTTTTTCATAAACTAATGTCCCGGTTCATTTTTGTAGGTCCATTTAGCACCCGGAAGTAAGTTTGATTTTCAGAAGTATATCAAGAGGTCATTAGAAGATGACTTCAAGGTAGTTGTGGGAATCAGGTAATTTTGCCAAATTTGTCAAGACTTTGGTCTTATGTGTTATTAGTAATTTAGCTTCATGGAAGTCATGATTATTAGAGGATATTTATTCCTGAATCTTTTAATCTGTAGTTTCTTCTAATGGGTGTATTTATGATTTTGGCAGTCCAATACTTTGGGGATCAGTGGTGTTTTTCTTGCTTGTAAATGTGCATGGTTTGTCCTTGTCCTAGTTATCAATTGGTTTCCTAATTGGCACTCAAATTCATGTTGAACTTGATTGCTAACTTCTTTTCAGGATGGCATGCTTCGTTTTGGGTGTCTTTTCTTCCACTAATGGTAAGCATCTATCTTCAGAGCCAATTTATATATATATTTTCAGTTTAGAGAGAAAAAGGGACTAATAATTGAATTACTTGAAGGTGATTCTAGCTGTTGGAACAAAGCTTCAAGCAATTATAACTCGAATGGCACTTGACATAAAAGAAAGGCATGCTGTAGTGCAGGGGATCCCTCTAGTGCAAGTCTCTGACAAGTATTTTTGGTTTGAATGGCCTCAGTTAGTTCTTTATCTTATCCATTATGTCCTCTTTCAGGTATTCAGTCTTTTTCTATTTGCAACAGATTACTGCCATTAGCAAGAGTATAGTTAGTTTTTCATCTTGTAACAGTTTTAGTAGCTTAATAAATATGTTTATTTGAGATCCTGAATATTTGAAGAAATTATTGCAACTTGATGCTTTGTTTTACATGTACAGAATGCATTTGAGCTGACATATTTCTGGTGGACATGGGTAATGAACTGTTCCAACTGTCTTTTTCTCTCAATTGTGTATTTGCTTCTGAAACCTTAAAACATTTCCTTCTGATGCAGTATGAGTTTGGCTGGGCATCTTGCTTTTACGAGGATGGTAGTCTTATGATTATCAGAGTTGCTTTTGGGTAAGTCATGTCCTGTGGCAGTGATGCGTACATGGAATAGTTACATTGAACATAACAGTTACACAAGTAGAGAAGTTTATCTAACGTTAATCATTCCTGTCTACAGTTTGTTCCGCATCATTGATTTTTAAAAAATAAGCACATACATTTCTGCAGCATCTTGAATTGCCAATGTTAAACTGACATGATATGGTTATTACAATGTTTACAACATAGGATCGTATATAATATAAAATACTAAACTTCAATTTTGCAGGATAGGAGCTCAAATCGTGTGCAGCTATGTCACACTTCCACTCTATGCGCTTGTTACTCAGGTCCATTCATTTGATATTACTACTTTTTCATACGGTTTAACAACAAAAATGGAATTTTGGGACCAACAAAGCAAGAACAAACTACGATAGGACATGAAATAAGAAACTAATCGAGCTAGTCTTAATGCAAATTGCCTTTTTTTTTCCTCATTTAACTATTCATTAAAAGAACAAAGAAGAAGAAATTAATCGAGCTACATGTTTATATTGTTTTTTTCACATTTGTTGTGGGAATCTCAGATGGGATCCACCATGAAGAAGTCAATTTTTGATGACCAAACATCGAAGGCGCTGAAAAAGTGGCATAAGAATGCTCTGAAAAAGGCAACTTCCAAGGGACGCACAACTGAAACTCGAACTTTGGGTGGGAGCCCAGGGGAATCACCAGAGCATTCACCACGTGCAAGTGCACATGCTAACACAGGATCACAAATGCCTCAGCATACCGCCACCATAGTGACCAGCGTGGATCATAACCAGTATGAGAACCACGACCTTCTAACTGGACCATGACAACGTAGGAAGATACTTGAAAAAGTTGAGGAGGTTATCGCGGCAACACCTTGCAACATTGTTCAAGTGGTCTAGATATAAAAGGCAGTGGCAGGGAAAGGCATCTTTGATGAAATAGAAATTGTCTGCAAGTGAGGCTGCTGTAAATGACAACCCGTCATCATGGGTTCAACAGAGGTCAACTAGAATTAGCAAACTAGCTAATGCATTCATAATTGTAGCACAGTTTAGATTAGTTGTATTGTATTGTACTTGTACGCTACTTCATGATCAAAGAAGCAATGGTACTGCTGTCGCATACATACATATTCATATATAAAAATCATATTGTATAAATTCTTGTTCTTGTGTTAGTGCATAACTCTAACTGCAGTAACATGATCTTAGAAAGTAGAAAGTAGAAAGTAAAATTCTCCTAATAAAAGAAGAAAAATAAAAAGAAGAAGAAAGTAGAAAGCATGACATGGTCAAATAGTAACACTATATTTATATGATAGGTAATGAGGAGAGGAAAAGAGAATGAGGGGAAGATAAATAATTTTTCTTGATTGTGAGTTTTAAAATACATGAAAATAAAATAAAATATATAAAGGAACCATTTCAAATACTCAACTTTTATTTTCTCAAAAATTGAAGTGGAATAAGAAAAACAAAAAAATTTGTATGTTAAAAGTAAATAATTGACATTTTTATCTTTCTCTCTCTTTTCTCCAATGAACATGCATAATTCACACAGGTAGAATCCAGAAACAAAATTACAAAACAAAATGCATAGCAACAATATATATATATATATATAACGTAAAGTAAAACACAAAAATTAATAAAAATAAAAGTCAGATCCGCCATTACAATGGATCAAAAAGAGATTATAATGAGTGCATGAGAGGAAACTGAATGCGTTGGGAGGGGAGAGAGTTTGCATGAGAATGGATAGAAAGAAATTATAATGAATGCACGATACATGTATATATATAATTTTTTTGGTACAATTTTTTTTATTACAAATAAGTATATTTTGTTAGTATTATATGAATTTAGAGAAGTTATGAAGATGAAAAAATAATTTTAAGATAAAAAAATTTATAAATCCTAATCTATTACACAAGTAATGATTATTTAAGAAATTAAAAAATATCATCGTTTCATTCTATTTCTTTATAATATAACTCTCAAGTAAAAGTTAATAAAATTTTATTTCATTATATTATTAATCTTTTAAATAAAGAGAATAATAATTATATTATATTTATTCTATTCTATCCATTCTCACATATCCTATTATGTCCTATTAATAAAAAAACATACGCACACAAGTTAAGTGACAAATACAGAGAAAGGGCACATGGGTAATTTTATCCAAGAGAGATTGAAATGAAGAATGGATAGGCTAATATAAAAGAAGAGGTGGTGAAGCGTGTTGCGAGTTGGGAGTTGGCAATGGCTTGCGCTTGCAATTCAATAAGGTTGTCAGTAGAGAAATGGAGGGTTGATGATGTAGGTGGTGTGCTTTCGAATTCAAATCCCAGACAAGTGGCAGTTTCAGTTTCTCAATCGAGAAGGTCGACGACACTTCTGATATCATCGTTGCCTTTCAGCTTTGTTTGGCTCTCTCCGCCAGCGGAGGCCATCAGGGAGAGACGCAACAAAAAGAACATTCCCATTGATGAATACCTTACTACCCGTTAGTTACTCTATCCCCTTTCCCTCTTTCAACTTAATAATTCTTGACTTCTTGTGATGCCAATGCACATTCGCTCTCTATTTTGTTCTATTTTTCTATTTTTTTGGTGGGCACTTCAATTTTATATATATAATCGTAATCTATACTATATTACAGAATGCAGACATAACATTTTATATATAATATACATAGAGAGAGAGAGTTGACGGCCATAGTGTAATCTATCACTATCCTTAGAAATAAGTGAGTTTTAAGTAGATATATGATTAAAAGAAGTTTCCAAGGCAAGGACTTTATAAGTGTTAGGACTTAAAACCCATGAGTTCAATGTCTTAAAGATTTTATAAGTGTTTAGATGTTTTTTCATTAATGGAATGGAGCCATAATTATCATTTTCTTTGTTTGAGAGTTTCATTAATGAAATAGAATGGAACATGTATTTCTCTCATTTCATCTTTATTTTGGAAAGAACAAAAGTTAAGCATTTGAGGGAAAGAGAGTGAAAATGGTTCTTTTATGTGTTCCATTCTCTTTTCATGTATTTTAAAACTCCTAAACAAGAGAAGTCATTCTCCTTCCCTTCATTCTCTTTCTGTTCCTCTCATTACCTATCATTCAAACGTAGTGGTAAAGATTTTAAGGCTGAGACGTGGTATTTGGTCTACTGTTGTGGTGGGACAAATATTGGAATGCAGGTCCCGAAGTGGAGATGTTACGTTTGTGAAGGAGATTGTTGGGAATGTGGTTCCTCGGTGTTTTTAGCTTCCCAAATGCTAACATCTCCCACTACAGATGCAAGCACCGATATTCATTACTTCTCCTTTGGCTTTGATTAATATTTTTTTTGTATTAGCTTATTTATCAATTAGCTACTACTTCCACAAAATAACCATGGAATTCGCATCAGCAAGATGTTGAAATCCTTATAAACACTTTATAACCACGTCTCGCCATAGAGTTACATCTTTCAACTTTCAATGGGTTCGTATTATTACACAAGTGAAGGCATATACAGGTAGGAACTAGAATTACTTATTTTTCTATTGTTGTCATTTGGTAAATCCTGTAGGAACACATCCATAGCTAGTAGAGTAGTTAAAATAATTCAGAAACTTGACTTAATTATCTGTTTGCCTTTTTGTGATGTTTGATCCAGCTGATGGATTGAAATACTATGATTTGGTTGAGGGAAAAGGTCCAATGGCTGAAAAAGGATCAACTGTTCAGGTTTGTTAACTTTGGAAGTGGGAAGATGTTATTTTCTTCTTGATTTGTTATTTACTCTTCATTTCTAGTTCTCACTGGCAGGTACACTTTGACTGCTTATATCGTGGAATTACGGCTATATCAAGTCGAGAATCTAAACTCCTAGCTGGAAATCGTATCATTGCTCAGGTTTGAATCTTTTACCTACCTGGTTTGTGTATGTGAAATCAATGCTACTAAGGGGACAAATTAGTTTCTGAATTTTGTCTCCAAAGTCATCTAAATTTCTTTGATAGTGATCTCTTGCTGCTGATGCATCCATGCCTTATGCTCTTAAAAGCCATATGAATTCAAGGTGGGAGCTCCACCAGGAAAGGAAAGGAAGCGTGAATTTGTAGACAACCCAAATGGTCTATTCTCTGCACAAGCAGCACCAAAACCTCCACCTGCTATGTATACAATAGTTGAAGGAATGCGGGTTGGTGGAAAGGTGATCGAAACATACTTCTTTATTTTGTTGTAGTGCTTCATCGAATACTGTTCTTAAGTTTAGTCATTTGTCATTTCTTTTCATGTTATTATTGTTTTCTTGAATGCTTGCAGCGAACTGTGATTGTTCCTCCTGAAAATGGGTATGGACAAAAGGGAATGAATGAGATTCCGGTAAAGACCTCTTATTGTTATCTCGTTTCTTTCAATATTGATGCTAATTCAATTTTTGACTCAATACTTTTGGCTAGATAACACTGCTGTTTTCTTTGTTGTTCTACTGTCCTTTTCTAGTGAATCAATCTATTGTAACTTAACATATCTATTGATAGCGTGGTCATGAAAATTGCATTGCCAAATCTGTCACAGTCACCACTACTGTTGTAATTGAACACCTCACTGTTTACTTATTGTTGATTGGATAAAAAACTCATTGCCAATAAGTTTTAGAAACACTCATTTTCTTCTTATCCCCGGAGAAATACTTGTGTAGACCTTGCCTATACAAGTTGTATGGATTAAACTAATCAATAAGTGACACATTATCATTTTTAATATAAAATAATTATGTAACACAAAGATCTATGTAATTATTCAACTACTGATTGGTTTAGTCCACACAACTAGGTAGACAAAGTCTACCTAAGTCTTTCTCCTATCCCAGAGTTGAAAATCGCATCATGTATCCTGTTATCCATGTTTGATTAGTCCTTCTCATTTGTCTAAGTACATTTTAATGAAAATGATAAGCCTAGAACATGTGCTTGCTAAAGGTTGTTTATCATGTTGCAGCCTGGAGCTACATTTGAACTAAATGTTGAGCTTTTACAAGTCTTAGCCACTTGATGAGTGAGTTTGACACGATTCATATGAAGAACCTGATAATGTACCATAATTTGTACCAGTAAGCCCACGGCTATTCTTTTCCAAATTACCATTTTTTTTTCTTTCTTCTTTTTCGAGTAGGGCGAGAAACTGTCCTTTTTTGCTCTGAGATTGTGATGCACTGGTCTGCCTTTTTGCTGTTGCTGCAATTTAAAACTGATAATGATACATATTTGGATAACTTATTTTGTATTTTAGAAAAGCTTTCTAGTAGAAGTTTTTACTTGAACATTTTGACTACGAACTTTTTTCAAATCTAATGCTACGATCAAATTCTTTGGCCTGATAATATGTCTCTTAAAGCAATCCTGTGATTTGCACACACACCACTCTTAGTACATTATTTTTATACTTTTCGGTTAACCAATATTCAGATATTATTTACCACGAATTTATTCATAAGTCAACTACTCTACATAATTTTTATAATTTTCAATTAATCAATATTCAAAATATGGGCTAATACATCTAGTCATGCGTATGGAGTGCTGATTCAACAGTCATAGAACATCATGTTTTGCGGGAGGCCAATGCGTGTCCGGACTTCTTGGCGAAAGCGGCTGCTTATGGGTATGAGTCTTTAGTTCTGTTTTTCTCTCCGCCTTCAGCTTTATCTCCTATACTGTTGGCGGAGAGGATAGACATTGTTCAATTTTTTTCTTATATTAAAATTTAGAATCAAAGTGATTGTCCCATATCAGAATATGTCCCATGACTCATAGAGCCATTGTTCATTTTAGATCTTAGTTCTCTTCTTTTTTTTTTCCACTGGACAAAAAAAAGATTTAAAATAAGTTAATAGTTCATTAATTAATTTATACACTTTGTTAACTAATAATTTAATTATTATTAACAAAATTTGCCGGTATAGAAGTGGTATACAACAAATGATGTGCACAAAACATATTCGTTTTTAACGTGTTTGATTGTTTTTTTTTAAATTGAGTAAATTTTAGTTATAAAATTCTAGGATAAATAAATAAATAAAAAAGAATAAAATTAGATAAGGTATATGTCTTTATATTTTGACATGTGTCATTCTGATATAGAACATATTTAAAAATATGTCATGTGACATGTGAACACTTAATTTTGACCAGGCTAAAAAAAAATAATAAAAAAGTATAAATTAAAAACAAAAGAAAAAATAAAATAAACAATAAATAAAACAAAAAAAAATCACACATAAAGAACACTCACTTTTCTTTTTTATTATTTTCTAACTACTCCCTCACTAATTCACTGAGTCCCCTGGCATGATCACCCACTTCATTGTCGGTTTGTGATCACTCACTCCATTATGCATAACCACTCCACTCCATTATCACCTGGCGGCTAGCAACTAATAAGAGGAGATCTCTCCATCAGGAGCTGAGATTCAACTTTCAACCCCCATCATCCTTGATAACCTCTCCTCACCATCTCCACGCCCTCTTCCTCTCTCTCACGAGGACACCATCTTGCTGCCAACTTCAACACCTCACCACCCCAAATCGTAACTACCACGAGCTCAAGCCTCTTCCCCTTTACCCCTCATTTCGACAACCCCACAAACCAACCTCTACCAAAAGCCGAATTTGATCCCACCTCCACTTTCAATCTCATTTCCACGTCCAACCTTCACCATTCACCTTCTCCAATCTCCCATACCACCGCGAACCCCTTCACTAAAACCAACGGAACCCTCAACCGACCGTCGGATAACTACCGGCCTCTCGACCGTGCGGTCGGACAGCCAACGAACTTGATCTCACCCTTCCAACCGACCGTCGAACCACACCAGTCACCATCCCTCACCAAGCAACCTCACCAACAACCCGTCCAAAACTCCATCCCCTCACTCGACCGTCGAATCCATCAACCTTCCTCACCGACCGTCGAACCACACCAGTCACCATCCCTCACCAAGCAACCTCACCAACAACCCGTCCAAAACTCCATCCCCTCACTCGACCGTCGAATCCATCAACCTTCAACCAACCGACCGTCGAACTCCTGAATCCTCTCCTCGTTCGACCGTCGAACCATACCATTGCGACTTTCACCGACCGTCGAATCCCCACCACCATCCTCCAACCATCCATTACGTGACATCACCTATCTCCCAAACTTCCAAACCTTCCTCCTCACGACCGTCGAACCCCAAATCCTTCCCAACCGACCGTCGAGATTCCAAAACCACATCACCTATCTCCCAAACCTCTAAACCTTACCCTCACAACCGTCGAACTCAAAACCCCGGCTCCACTCCTCTCACCGACGAGCCATCCAAACCTCCATCACCATCAACCAAACTCCATCCCCTCACTCGACCGTCGAATCCATCAGCCTTTCAACCGACCGTCGAACCACACCAGCTACTACCCTCTCACCGACGAGCCATCCAAACCTTCACACCATCAACTAAACTCCATCACATTCGACCGTCGGACCCCAAAAGCAAAAACACATACATTCTCCAATTTGACCGTCGAACCTCAGCTAGGTCGCCCTTCACCGACCGTCGAACTCCTCACTGACAACCCATCCAAATTCTGTCAAATCCATCCCTTCACTCGACCGTCGAAATACACTAGCTACACTCCCCTCATCGACCTTCACCTTCCAAACCCAAATAAATCCATTTTTCCACCGACCGTCGAATCTCAGAGGCCAGTTCTCGACCATCGGACCACAGGAACCAGTTCTCGACCGTCAGAGGCAATTCCCGACCGTCGAACCTCAGAGGCCAGCTCTCGACCGTCGGACCACAGGAACTAGTTCTCGACCTTCAGAGGCAATTCCCGACCGTCGAACATCAGAAGTCAGCCTCCCGACCGTCGAATCTCAGGGTCCAAACCCCTCCCCAAACATCCTCTGGTGCGTGCTGTTAGTGTTGTCAAATTCTCCAATTTTTTTTATCTCTTTAAATTGAATTGTGATTGTCTTTTGGGTGTGTGAGGTTGAATCACGTGGATCTTGTCCATAATGATGCATTTTGATAAGAAGGAGAAGGGTAAAGAAGTTTAAAAAATAATAATAATAATAATAAAAATAAAGAAATAATTAAAATTTTTAAAAAGGAATAAAAATGGGTTACACTGAGTTGTGATGACTTGCTAACCCTTATATTTTGTAAACATCCGAGTTAAGGCGACGACTTGATGATTTACAATCTTAAATAAAAATTTCATAACAAACTCGATAATCAATGGGTGACGTCTACAGCGTGACGCGAGTTTCACTTTTTTAATCCTTAATTTGAATAAGCGAGCGCGACGAATTGTTAATTCAAATTCCAAAAAAATCATTTTAAATAAAATCAACCAACCCACACTTATTTTATGAGAACTACGTAACTTTGAGTTCCCCATTGCACCAAGGGATACGTAGGAGCAGAATTTCATTTCTGTCAAGCCAAATTTAAATTTTCACAATTTTGTGGTTTTGTTTTTTTTTTTTAGTTACAATGTTTGCAAAAGGGGTAAAATAAATATTTTCAAGGATTGTTAATAATTTGCACAATTAATCTAAGGTACCGTCTTAGGACGGGTGCTTAAAGGGTGCAATGGGATTAAGTTTCCACCCTTCCCTAAGCATAACCGACTCCCGAATCCAATCTGGTTCCAAAGACCATTTCCAAATAAAAGGTTTTCCAATTTTTCCAAATTCAAATAAAATTGGTGGCGACTCTTAAAATTAAAATAATTTAATTTAAGTTACTATTTCGCCGCGATTAATTTTACGGTCGCGACATGACAAATACATAATCTCAATAATTGTCATGTGTACCAACATAACATTAGTACACATGGTAATGGGCTTGGAAGCTTTAAGCATGTGGTCAGAAGTTCGATTCTTGGTTCATGTGTATGGAGAAAACGCAGTTGGGAGCAATCTCTCTCTTCGGAGCCAAACAGTATCGCGACATATTAGTCCATCGCCTTACAAAATGTAGGATCTTTAAAAAAAAATTATCATATGTCATTCCATGTTACAATTTAAAAGGACGGTATGCATGTGTCACCAGGTCTAAATTAAATTTATTGCTTACACATACGAATATATAAATTTATAATCATATATTAATTACATTAACATATATACATTTGCATATTAATTCATATTTAAAAAATTCAAAAAATTCTCACTTATCTTTAGTTAACCACATTATTAATAATTTTTTTATTGATGATTAATCTTAAAATTTTAAAATTTTTGCGGTATCCAATATCATCTTGCTATATATGTATTATCACCTTAAATTAATTAATTATATTTTTAAATTACTAAATTTATTCATATTTATTTATTTATTATTTTTTAGAAAACTTCAATATATACATCACATATGAGTGAAAATTTTGTATGAAAATATAGTCAAATTAATTAAATGTAATTTATTATGAGGAAACTAAGAATTATTAAGTATTATTTTAATTTTTTTTCATATATATAATATATTATATTTAAATATTTTATATTTATATTTCTCGGCATTGAAAACTTTAAATAAAAATATATTGATATTTACATATATGAAATAAAAACTTTACAAGAAGACATGATAAAATCAATTAAAAAGTTCAGATTTATAATAAAGTTTGTTTAATAAGATTGTTTAAATGTAATTGAAAATCTGTATCATATAACATTGAAGTTTCATTGATATTTTGAGTAAAACTGTTTGCAGGAGTTGATATAGTTTCTATTAGTAAATAATGGAAGAAATTAACCTCAACGAGAACATTGATGAAACATACGTAATGGTAGGGGTGTAAATTGGTTTAAATAACCCGATTAACCCGACCAATTTGAACTAAACCAATTAGATTGGTTTGATTTAGTTCGAGTATGTTGATTGGTCCGGATAAAATCTGAACCGAATAAAACTTAATTGGTTTTGTTCTTGTGTTGAAAGTTTCAAACCCGATAACCGAACCGAACCGAACCAAACCAAATCATTTTATTCTAAATTGTGCTCTGTTGCTGCCATTTTAAATCTAACCTGAGTTCTCGTCTAACCTCCTCTTTGCTAGCGTTGTGCTCTTTGGTCAACTGTTCAATAATGATCTTGTTAGATCTACCTATAGAACCAATTACAACACGAGAGTTTCCAAGATTGGCAATATATAATGTCCCTTTTTCAGATAACACCAACCAGACAATAGGAGCCCATTGCTGCTATCAATGGCTTTATTCCATAACTCTTTTGAACAAGAGTCAGAAACCATTTTCAGTAGCAGAAATAGCACCCCTGATAATATCTTTAGAGATAGAACCATTTTCTTAAGCAATCCATGTAACCAGATTTGACATAAAACTTCTATAACTGCTTACACCAAGGCAGTACCAAGGGTATGCACAATAAAATAACAATAGAAAAAGAAAAAGAAAAAGCTAAGTTATGAAAATAGATGCATTTTGCAGACAGTAAAATAATTTATATATGTTGTTAACTTACACCAATATGCACCTATCAATTTGGATTCAAAAATAAAACAGAAATAAGAGAAAATGAAAACAAAGAATATACAATTTCATAACTTACACCAATATGCACCTATCAATCCAAAGTTGGCAGGTAAACTAATTTGCAATGTTGCCATCTATCAAATATAACATAAATTAGGAATTATGACTCTTGATGTATTTATTTCAGGAAGTGAAGTACTTTTATTTCCATGTATACATGGATCCATGCATATTAATAGGTTACATATCAAACTAGGTTAACAGATTTTCAATTTCGATATGGTTGAACATTTTATTCTAACTATCATTGTGTGAGTACAAGTTTGAAGATAAATTGGATTTGATTAATGATGTTTGACGAATCATGGTTTTTTTTAATGTTTGGATTGAGTTTGGAATGACTTTGGGTGCTACCAATTGTTATGTTGTGTACTTGTGTTTCCTTTTAATTATCTTTGGACTGAATTTGTGTGCTATTGTATACTTGTGTTTGTACTGGTATCTATTGTTATGTTTTCTTTAATTATATTTGTCTATTTAAATTTTGTCTGTTTGTTGTACTTTGTAGTGTGTTTATTAAGATAAATAAGTTTGATTTCATTTCTAAATTTTTTTTCATAGGTTTATTATGCATATATTTTTTTTTGCTATGGAAAACTAATTACTTAGCTGATTTTTGTGAAAAAAAAACATTAACCCGATCATTTGAACCGAATCAATCCATAGATATTCGATTCAATTTGATTTGGATTTGACTATCAAAAAATAAGAAAATCGAACAAAACTGAACCAATTAATTTTGATTAGTTAATATTTATTTTCCCATAGGAACATAACCAAATCGACCCAATTTCACCCCTATGTAATGGACAAGTTATAACTCTGTGTCATATTAAAATGATTAGGTTTGTGAAAGAGAATAAGATTAAAAAACTTAAGAAGTTATATGTTAGTTGATTGATTTAACTAATACACTATTTTTATTTAGTCTACTTAAATTGTGTAAACTAAATATATATGTTATAAAATACTAATGTATTTGAATACATTGATTATCATTTGATTATATTGTTATAGACCATTTTAATTTTTAGTAGGTTTTTTTTTTATTTGTCATTGTAATATCTATCCATCTAAGATTATTTTGTTAGTATAATTGGACATTAGAGATTAACTTGGTATACTCTTAATAATAAGTTAATAAAATATCTAAATGAATAAACATATAAAAATTAATATTAAAAGAAAAAAATTAGAATAAAAAATTAAAATTATTTGAAACTATATAAATTAATTATTTATTAAGAAATCATATAAAAAAATATTTGTTGAGAGGAGTACATAGCCCGATTATCATAACAACTGGTTAATAAAAACAAGAAAAAGGTTTTTAGTGAGTCTCATTGTAGACTTAATTAATTATAACTTAATCAAATTCATTTAAACTATTCAAAATATCATATCTTTAATTAAGTATATTTTTTCTTAATTATTTTAATATTTTTTAATTTATCATGTGTATTACATGGATACAAAATACTAGTTAAATTAGAAACCAAATTGCATGGTAAATGCCAAATATTTTAAAAGAAAAACAATTTCCAATCACATAATATTCTCATGTGTTTTTATTTTTATTAAGTAAATCTATGTATATTATAAAAATGCTAGTCATAGCAAACAAAGTGGGACATCAAAACCATGAAAAAAAAAACTATGCACATAAAAACCCAAACAATTGGTACAGCCTACCAATTAGAGATACAATTTAGTCATAAAAACTATATCTCAGTGTTGGGATTCAATTATGATTAAGACATGAAAAAAAAGATCTCACATTAAAAAGGAATAAATAAAGGGTTTAATGTATTGAAAATTAAAAGAGTTCTATTTTTCATACACAATTTTTTATTTTAAATTTCTTAAGAACATTTATTTGAAAAATTCATAAACAAATGGATAAAATGAAAAACATATCAGTGAAATGATCCATAACGCTCACGCTATAAAGCTTTGGATCAAAACATGATACTAAGCTCAGTGATGTAGTGAGAGGCTGAGAGCAAAGCCCATTATTAATAAAGTTATCTGTAACAAAAACTTTTTTTTATCTAATTCTGGGATCTCCTAACCCTAAGAACGAGGTGAGCCCACACCACAACATGATTTTTGTTTTATATTTTAAAATCTCGGGGCTTATTCCATTGTTAGAGTCAGACATATACATATTCACGAAATAAATTGTCAGTGTCCCATCAATTGAAATTTCAATTTAGCAACATACACATCTAATTTTTATTTTTATTTCTAAATTCTCTCTTTTATACCAAAAAAAAACTATCTTTTCAACAAAAAAAAATTCTCTACCCCCGAAAAAAAAATAATTTACCCATTAATTGTTAGTACTTTTATCATTATTTTTAATGTTAATATTTTTGTTAAAAAAAATTATTTCGTGTATTGAATGTAATTGTTAATTTTCATACATGAAGAATCATTTTTAATATTATTTTATCATAAGAGTGGTAAATGACACGTTAACATTTTTAACAGCAAACAGCATTAGCTGTAGCAGTGAGTGAGGTGGGCGACGTTTGGTTTGAGTCTGAAAGGGCGATTTAGTTTTGAGTTGAAGCATCACTGAGAGTGAGAAGAAGAGAAGAGAATTGAATGAAAAGAGGCATGATGAGGTTGGATCTGTTTGTTTTTGTGTTTACATTTGCCGTTATTTCCTTGCCTGTGCTCTCCGATCTCATCCTTCACAAGGTTGACCGTCGTGTAAGTCTTCCATTTTCTCCTTTAGGGTTTCGTTCTTACCTTTTCATTCTGCTGTTTCTGTATTCTCTACTCTTACTTCATCATACCACCATATCCATATGCTAGCTCCATTAAAATTGCCCATTCTATTTCTATTCTACTCCCAAATGTTAAGGTTTCACAATTCGTAATGGACCAATTTCATTTCCTCCGATCTACAATATTTACCTATTTTTGGATGTATGCATGCATTTGTATCTCTCTCTTCTATCATATTCTATTCATATATGTTTCATTCATGCCCATTAAGATCAAAAGTATGGTATACACTTGCTGGGATAGATAGAATCAGAATAATACCTGTAAATCATCACTTGTCTAGATCTAATAATTTATAATTAACACCACAGCTGTATGTTTTTTCTGACCTTTTTTACCCAATGGTTTGCAGATTGATTTGACATCACAAATTGTGCGCATTACCACCACACTTAAGGTGCCCAAAATATCTTTCATTTTCCTATCCTTCGTATACTTAATGTGATTTCTTCATTTCTTCTTGAATTTTCTGGAGAGTGTTGGTGCTACCTGTCTCCAAAACATGGTAACTTGCCTTTATTAATGTATCTCATTAACTCTTCTATTAAACGATAAACCACAAAGACACAGGTGAGGTAATTGGTAACCTAGGCTTCTGGGACAAATACCACATAAACTTTAGCTTAAATACATGGCTGAATAAATATATGCATTTTGAACGTGAATCTTTTCCTTCTTCTGCAAAGTAGAGGTTAAAATTTGATAGAAAACTGTTGTGAAAGCCACTTAACAAATACAATTTCTCTTAGCATGCCATCTCCTATCTCTTTTCCTATTTTAGTATTTTTTTCTTCTTATTATCTTCATTATATTACACTTCCCGTCCATTATTTGCAGGTGGAGAATACAGGATCTGATCTTGCGTCGGAGATCTTGTTGCCTTTTCCTGATAACCACGCAAATCACTTGGCATACTTGACAGCAACACTTAATGAAGGAAAAGGAAAAGTGAAAGCATCTGCTGGTGTTGGTTTACCTGTTGAAGTTGTCCACCCTAAAGATGTGCCTCCTTCCTTGACATTTTATTCCGTATCTTTACCTAAGGGGCTTCGGAAGGGAGATAGTTTGATGTTGGATGTCCTGGCTGTTTTTACCCACACATTGGAACCATTTCCTGAGAAAATTACTCAAGCTGATATCCAGCTTCTACTGTTTCAAGAAAGTGCACATTATCTTTCTCCTTATGCAGTCAAGGTCCAATCACTTACTATTAAATTGCCTGAGGCAAGAATAGAGTCCTATACAAGACTAGAAAATACAAAACTTCAAGGATCTGAATTAAAGTATGGTCCATATGAGAATCTTCCTCCATTCTCATACTTGCCAATAGTTATTCACTTTGAGAATAATCAACCCTTTGCTGTTGCTAAAGAGTTAGTGCGAGAGATCGAGATTTCCCATTGGGGCAGTGTACAGGTCACAGAGCATTACAATCTTGTCCATGGCGGCGCTCAGAGCAAAGGAGAATTTTCTAGGTCACCTTGTTTCTGTGATTCTGAACTATTTGTTTGTTATGTTAGCTTGACATGTAATAATAGTTTGTTTCCTGTTGCAGGCTTGACTATCAGGCCAGGCCTTATGTAAGAGGTGCATCAGCCTTTAGGCGTCTTGTTGCCAAGCTGCCACCAAGAGCTCATTCTGTGTACTACAGGGATGAAATTGGCAACATTTCCACTTCTAGTTTATGGGGTGACTTGAAAAAGGTGGATATTCTCACATTTGCTAAATTTTTACTCTGAAATACTTTTGCTAACATTTGCCATTAATAATAATTCTTCAAAAATCACAGACAGAACTGGAGATTGAACCTAGGTACCCAATGTTTGGTGGCTGGAAAACTGAATTTACCATTGGATATGGGTTGCCACTTCAGGACTTCTTATTTGGAGTGGATGGAAAGCGTTTCCTTAATATCTCTTTTGGTTCACCTATGAGTGAGTTGGTGATTGACACTCTCTTTGTGAAGGTGATTGAGATGATTTTATCTTGATAATATATGCTTTACTCCTTTCTTTCATTTTTGTTGGTTGGAAACTTGAAATGCAATCTTACAGTGGAGAATCTATCAATGTGATTTGTGCAACATTACATTTCACTTTTACCTTTTCAGAGGAAGAAGAAAAATGCTTTGGGAAAATCAATTTCTTTATCTAAATATGAACTTTTCAGTTTTCCATGATTAAATTATTATGAAAATATAAATGTGAGTTTTAATTAATTGGCACCTGAGTGGTTAATGAGTAACCACTTATTGACACTTGACTGACTTGAGTGGTTAATTGTTCCTAAACTGTAAACATTTTTACCAAGGATTCATTTTTTGTAATTTTCCCTACTCTTTTTTTGGTTGTTGTCTGTGTCATATAATGGGACAAGTATGAAATACAATCACATCTGCCTGATGCTTGCAAATTTCAGGTTGTTTTGCCAGAGGGTTCTAAAGAGATTTCAGTATCTGCTCCATTTCCTGTCAAACAATGGCAGGAGGTATTGCTAGATTCACATCTTCTTCCAAACCATTATTTTTCCATTCCCTTGTTTAGGTTTTATAGTTCTTCCATGTAATTGTTGCAGACAAAGTTTTCCCACTTGGATGTTGTTGGTAGACCTGTTGTTGTGCTGGAGAAGAACAATATTGTGCCTGAGCATAATGAGCATTTTCAGGTATTACTGTTGGATCTTTTCAGGAAGCTTAAAGTGCTACATTTGAACAATCCAGCCACCAGCAATACAGAATGCATAATTAACTTAATATGATCCACAAAGGTCATACTGTTTTTAAGAGTGATGTTAGCACTGTTCAGATTCTGAAGATCATGACAAAAAGTAACATACAATTTTCTTAACTTATGAGAAAAGGACAATTAATATCCTAAATTTCATGGACTGGATGCATTATTGAATTGGGTGCACACTCACTGCAGATATATTTATATGTGGTGTTTTTGTTGACTTTTATGTAGCTTGATTCCATTGTTGC
This sequence comes from Ormosia semicastrata, assembly GCA_029884595.1. NCBI lineage: Eukaryota > Viridiplantae > Streptophyta > Magnoliopsida > Fabales > Fabaceae > Ormosia > Ormosia semicastrata. The sequence goes on along the minus strand of JAQQTO010000046.1, from coordinate 3,879,858 downwards.
AAGTATACCCCATCAGAAAATGAAATGCGGGTTAGAGAGGATTGCTAGATACAAGAACCAGGGAAAAAAAAAAGAGAGAAATTATGGATTTGACTGCTTAATATACAATATGGTTTCTTTTTTCCTTTTGATATATAGCATTGGTTTTAGGTATACTGCTTACCGATTAACTTGATTATATTGCAGGTCTATTATAAGTTCAACAGTCTTTCTATGCTCAGGGAGCCTCTGATGTTGATTTCCGGGTTTTTCTTTCTATTTGTTGCCTGCATTATGTACATGCATGCAGATTTGTCAATCTCCAAGTCTTCTGCATCTTATTTGGCAAAGGTCCACTGGGAAGAGGTAATCAACTTGTTGTGTCATGTACTAAATCTAGTATTTGCAATTGAATATAGTACTTACATTGTAGACTTGTGTTTTACCATTCAGGTGCAAGCAACTATTCAGCAGGTCCATAATATCATTAGCCGTTGCTTAACAACACATGACAAGCTAGAAGCATCATTGCGTGATCTTTCTAGGACAGGAGATGTTCAGGCTTGTAAAGCAACTCGAAAATCAGTTGATAGCTTTTTGAAAGAGCTCTCTAAAGAGTTGAAGCCACTAGTAGCATTTTTGCAATCTTCTCTACAAGCCGCTCAAATATTTCCCAAGGTTATGTTACAAATACTTGCTTCTAAGTATTCTTTCCCTAATGGTTTGTAAATTATAATTCTATAATTTTTCTTGTTGCTTTCAGGTGGAGGAACTGGTTGCTAAGGAGAGAGATTTGCAGGAGAGACTTATGGCAAAACACTCAACAGTTGTAGACTGCTATGAGAAGAAGTTGGGAGGAAGGGAAATTGAGAATCGGATTGCTTCGCATCAGCAGAAAATTACAGCTTTGAGACAGGAGATTGATGATCTTATGGACTTTATTGATGAGATATGATAGGTGACTATACTGTTCGAGATGATAATGCGCTCCCATTTTGACAATGTTTTACTTGACTTAGGTCAGAATTTTGTCGCGGTTAATGATTGCAAAGAGACTAGGGATACTTCTGTAGGCATTTATTTGTCTATTGTCTACTAGTAATGTTTATGACAAAATTGAGCATTAATATGCTAGACTAAGGATCACAACCGTAATGTATGGTCACTAATTTTATATCTCTGTTTATCTGTGCTCTCTCTCTTTCTCTCTCTCTCTCTCTCTCTCTCTCTCTCTCTCTATATATATATATATATATATATATATGAAAACATGGATTGCAAACACTGCTAAATTTTCATTAATACCCTGTACGTTTTCAAGTATAACAACTCATTTTGCGTTTTTCAAACTCTTTTTATCTTGTACGTTTTCCAATTCTTGCAAACAACGCACACTTTCCTCTCCCATATCTGATGTCTCTTTCTTTTGCACCTCTGGTTGAAGTTGTCTCTATATCACTTCGTGTGCCTAAATAGTTTACAAGTTTCTACTGAATCACGCTAGCAAAATTGTTCACTACCATATTTTGTTATGGTTTGAATTGATTAAGAAGCATATTACAATTTATCGCTCCTAGTTTACATTGAAAAAAAGAAAAAAACAAATTCTCTCCTCCTATTATGGTTAGACCTTAGAATTGAAATAGAAGGCATTTTTTTTTTTGAAAAAACACAAAGGTCGACACCCAAATCTATTGCTTTGTAATCTTGGCGAGTTAACTATGGGATGCATTTTATAACTTTAAATAGATATGCGAATAGATTTTTTTTTAATCACGCTAATAATTAAGAAGTGAATTATATGGGCAAATGGGATTGAAATACGGTTTGGAAAATCTATCATTTCGAGTCACACGTATGCATTTAGCCAGCTTATTACCTCAATCTCATGTTAATCAATAGTGAGCCCTTTCCATGTCAAATTATTACATTATAATTCTTGGGCTTAATCATTCTATTGTTGATCTTTAATCTCTTGTATAATTTATGGAAAAAGCATATGTAAGTCGTTGCCAAGTTTAAGTAAAAAAAATTATATTCAAGTTATGAACTTATTATAATGATTCCATAACATGAATAAAGAAAATGTATACAATACAGAAATGGCTACATAGCCCAGTGATTATTAGATAAGTTGAAGTGATAGGTACCACTTATTCATTTAAAATTAATATTATTTTTTAATTTTTGCCATAAATAAGTATTCTAGGAAACTAACAAACTTTAACTGTTAAGTTGAGAGGGAGAAGAGTGAAAGTTTAATTTGATCTTAGATCCTTTTCAACTGAGTTAGCTGACATTTTCAAAAGTAACAATACTAATTTAGTATGGAAAAAATTATAAAAAAAATTTATGCTTATATACTATTTTTCTTAATGGAATACAAAGTTTTTTATTTTTATTTTTATGTGGCTTAATGGAATACCAAAGTCTTTTATTTTGATCTTGGAACAATATAAAGCATTGAACGCCATCTAGCCAAACCCGTCATTCTTGGGCTTATGTCGCAGAAGAAAGTGGACAGCAACGGGCTGCCCATACATCAGAAAATGGAGTCTTGTTCCAAATAAAATGAGTATGACATTTTTTAGGGTTTTATCTAATAATTAAAATTGGAGTTGGAGTTGTAGCAAGGATAATTGACTCGGAGTAGGTGTTTTATCAGAAAAATGGAGACATCTATGAGATATGGAGGAGATTCCAGAGCTCTAAGAATCAATGCCAAAGAAAAACTCCCAATCGACTCCAACACCTACTTCCAGGTATTGACTATTGATTCTGAATCTTCTTTTATTTCTAATGCATTCGACGGAGGATAATCCTAAGAGACATTTTGCGCTATTTATAAGTAGCTATCTCTTTTTAAGATTTCAAACACTGTAATTCAAGAGACTGCAGTTCTTATCTTCTTCTGCATCTATATATTCGTCAAAATTTGCACACTTCTTAAAAAAAAAAAAATCGTACAAAGTATTATACTTGTGTTTGTGTGTCTCAGGTGCACGGAGAGCTTGACACAAGAACCGGACAACCAAGTTCTTTGGGTGCCCTGATAAGACATTTCTATCCAGATGTGAGTCTTCAATTTGTGCTCATTTACCCATAACATATCGCTACCTAAATTCATAATCTTCCTTTTTAAATTTTAAATGATGTTTTTCTTCTAAATTACTGTGTTAATACTTCTTCTGACGCTTTATTGCAGTTATCTGCAACCCTTGGTGTAGGATTGCGATATGAGAAACATGACAAGTTACGCTATACTGTAAGAGCTAAGAAAACATTTCCTGTGACACTTGATGGCCTCATTAGCTTTAAAATTAAGGGACGATGTGATGTTGACAAAGAGTTTAAAGAGGTACATGTTGTCATTTGCCTTCCACTTCATGTTATTGTATACTCATTATAGGCCTTTATGTAATATAATGTTACTGACAATTTTTTATTTATCTTTTTTTTTTTTTTCATTTCTTTGCAGAGGAAGTCCAGCGGAGCTGCTGAGTTTTCATGGAGCATATTCAATTTCCAGAAGGATCAAGATGTTAGACTTAGACTTGGCTACGAAGTATTTGAACAGGTTTGAATTGTTTCCTCTCTCAATTTCAATTTGCAAATATTATTAGCATGTATGCACTCCTATGCCCTTGAATTCAGAACCTTTTTGACATGAGGGACTCCATAGGTGCCTCTTGTATCATGACACATTTACACTTTATCCAATTCTTATCATAGATTACCTATATCTCAATTTCGTTTCCTCTACATTGTGTTTCTTTCTTGTCCTAATATGATGGTATCAAGGCTGCTTAGGTGATTAAAGCAGCCATCCTTGTCGATTTAGAGTGTACACCTTTGGCCTAGTACTTTGTTTGGATGAAAAGTGAAAATGGAAGGATAAAAAATGAGGGGATAGAAAACAAAAGGAAAATGAGAAGAATATTGTTTTATGGCCTCTTGTAGTGCAAGGAAGCATGGCAGATCACTAAATGCTGTAGCGATCACCATGGCACGCTATTGATAACTATGATTTTGAGTTGGACGGAGTTTCCTCAGCACTAGATGTACATGGTTGTTGGAGGAAGAATAACTTCTGAAGTTTAACGTTGCTAAGGGTAGTTTTGTGATCTGTGGCTGCTGTATTGATTGTGTTTTATGTTCATCTTCCAGCAAAATTTTTTATGTGCCCCCACACCACTTTTTATGCTTATTTCATGTTGTCCCTATTTTCCCCACGGCATCCAAATGAGGGAAAATCCCTTTCTTGCCCCTATTTTCTTTTGTCTCATTTTTCCCCATCCAAATTTTAATGTGTAAACTGTGTCTCTCTGTAGTTATTGTTGGTTTTGGGTCGGCATCTTGGCTTTGCATAAAGGCTCAAGTGAGTTATTAAACTGTCTTGAGTAAAAGAAAGTTACACCCTAACTATCAACTATAGATTCTGGCCTAGTAAAAAATATTCGATCCAACAAGTGTATTAAAGTCGAAGTCATGAGTCCAATCTATGAAAAGACATAAAATATTGAAATTAATCGAGGCAAGCATTGTGGGAGGGGAAATTGTTGGTTTTGACCTAGATTGAATTTGTGACACGAGTCGTTGCAGCTAAGTTAAAAAATAAATAAATGAATGGTAAGGCTTCTATTTAACTCCTATTAATTTATTTTCAGTCTAAAACAAGTAGTGAAATTACTATAATCTGTTGCTGATGTTTCGTCTGGTAGCAACCCGTTGCTTTTTTGGAATTAGGAATTTGGCAGAATCTGTGAAGTCGCAGTTGGTCATTTTGTCAAGATATTTTGATGATTTAGTTCAATGTTCCTTTCCCCAATTTTGCCATGCTATAATTTTCTTCATGTTGTCTTTTATTAACGCTGCATTCTATCTTCAAACTCGTTTCAGGTTCCTTATCTGCAGATAAGGGAGAATAATTGGGCCTTGAATGCAGACTACAAAGGTAGATGGGAAGTGAGATTTGACTTGTGAGAAGAGCAGAGTGCTTTTTCTGCAGACGTGTTCTGTTTGTCATTTTTTTGAACAGCTACTTCGCTGGTACTTTTGTTAGAATCAATTAAATATCAAGCTTTTGGGCCCCTAATTGATTCTCACCCCAATCCCAAGCCCCACCTAAAAAAAAAATAAGAAAAATAAATGGGACCATGCATAACTTTTATATCTAGTCGTGAGAATTAGCTTGCATGAGGAACTAAAGTGAAGTGCAATACAGTTGAAAATGAAGTTTGCATAATATTTTATGTTTATTGAAGTTACAATTTATATTAAAATTCTTCGCAGGGAAATGTAGGATGTCTTTTCGCTGGATTTGTATTAATTCATGTGTATAAACCAAACGATGTAAATAATAATAATAATAAATAGATGCAAAAATTAAGACTCCAATACGATATAATGCAAAAATTCATTTTTATAGTGCTACTCTAATGTGTGCTTAAAGTCCAATTCATATATGCATTTTCGGTGAGATCACAGTTGAAGAAATGAAAATGGGGTAACTCTACTCGATATTTTATCAAGAAAAATGTTACTTATGCATGGGTACCTCATACATTTATCTCACATTTGTCTATTTGATAGAATTAAAGTGTGTGTATATAGAAAACGAGATGGGTTAAAGTATAATCAAATGGTGAAAATTATGGAGATATGAGGTGATATGAGTAAAAATGTGTATGAATAACATTATTTTTTTACCAATAGCTTTTTTTCATTTAAAATTGATTGTATATAAAACTGTATCTTACTTATTTACTCTTGTCTTTTGTTTCAAAATAAAGGTGGCGTTGGGTGACTTTTAATAGTTTTTTTTTTTGGTAGGGTGTGCAAAGAAAGAAAACAAGGAAACAATAGGAAAAAACTACACCCTTAGAAAAGCCACACCTGAGGCATCAGCCAAGAGGAGGTTGCTGATTCCTTGAGCGTGGGGGGGGGGGGGGTTGTAACACCAAACTTGGTCATAAAATCTGCACAAGAATTTCTCTCTCTAAGAGTATGTTCCAGCTTCACAAACCAATCCATTTGAAGCTTCACACGGATATCTTGAACCAAGGAGGCATATTTGTGCAAACGAGGCAAAGGCTCATGGATCATGCTTAAAGCACTCAGAGAATTCGTATAGCAAATAATACGTTTGAACCCCATGCTCCAGGACAGGCTAAGCCCATGAGGAATAGCTAGGAGCTCTACATGGATATTATTGGACAGACCAATATAACCAGCAAAATCACTCAACCAAAGACCATCTGAGTTTCGAATCACTCCCCCAAAGCCAGCTATGCCTGGATTACCAAAACAACTTCCATCCACATTAAGAATGGTGTACGTGTCACGGGTAGGATGCCATCTGACCCAGTGCTCCATAGTAGCCTCATTCCTTTCTATTTTGAAACACATGTAAATGGTAGCAGTCAGGTTATTAACAGAAGCACTAGGAGATGGAGCTTTAATGGATGAGATTAAGGGTAGAAATAAGACAAGTTAGGTCAAGTCAGGATTTTCCTTCAATAGGTTTGGTTTATATTCTAATTATAAGGTCTGAGCCTGACTTGTGAGTCTGTACTTAAGACCTGACGTAGTCTTTTGAAAAGTTTGGTCTAACTTAAAAACTTATTTAAATGTTTACTTTGCAACGAGATCTTTAAATAGGTTAACAAGTTTATTTTTAAATAAGTCAACAAACTTTTACATAGGCTAACAAGTTTACCTTTAAATAAGTCAACATGCCTTTACATATACTAATAGGCCTAAGTCTTGAAATACGCTAATGGGCCTATTTAAGGTCAATAGACTTTTGTTATAACTTAACACTTACTTTCTAATTTTATAGATATTCATCATTTTCTTACTCTACTCTTCGATCGATGTAAAACTTAGAGATATATCAAGTTGTAAAATTATTAGAGGCATATAGTTACAAAACATGAAAATCAAACCTATGCTCCTCTAATTACAACATTAATGCAAGAAAGACTAGAATTATAATGAATTAGCATCATGATAATAATTGCATGTTCTATAATGAATTGACAAGAAAGATATATATAATAATATCAATAATTGGTAAAGTTAGCATATTATCCCAAGAATTCCATAAACAGCTAAATGAGTTAGACATGAAACATATATCAGTAATGTTGGTAACTTTTCGTCAGATTCCCGCAACTAAAGACAAAATAATTGCACGATTTAATCATAAGAAAATTAAAATAATAACTTTACATATGTTATTAACAAATATATAAATAATAAATTCAAAAATAAAAATTACGAATTGAACTCACTTGTTTTATATCTCCATAACTAACTTTTCCATTAGTAGAAACAGGAGTTGGGGTCCTTTTTGGAGATATAATTCAATGTTATGAGATATTGTTAAAATTCATGGTTCCCTGTGAGATATAAGTAGCGTAAGTTATATCTTCATGTTTTGTAACTATATGTCTCTAATAATTTTGTAACTTGATATATTTCAAAGTCTTATATCGACTAAAGATCAAAACAAGAAAGTAGTGAACATTTATAAAAATAGGAGATAAGTGTTAACTTATTATTTTCATTCTAATAAATATATTATATTAAATATATTAATAAATATGTTATTTCTATTATAACTTACTAATTTAGGTTTTATTTTATAAAAATTTAATTAAAATATATATTAATATATTATAATAAATTAATAATTATAATTATAATTATAATATATTATATTATATATAATTAAACAGTCAAACTAATCTGTCAAGCTTAAAAGACTTATTCGATGGCTCGAGACCTGACTTTTTTTATTAAATAAATTTTTAAAAAAAATTGACTTAACTTATTTAATAAACAAGTTAAGTCATATCAAGTCTCAAACAGGTCAAGTTATAGATCTCTGACAGACAGCCTAACCTATTTTCATGAGATCACTTCCAAAAGGTTAAGAGGAAGAACTGAAGTGAGTTTCATCCAATTCCACTGACCATCCGTAGTACTGTATTCAGCAATATGCTGATGGAAACATATGATAATTAGCAGAATAGTATTTTAATTAGCCTCTGATTCAATCACTTTGGACTTTCCAGTAACACGGATCAAAGATTATTTTTTATTATTTGGGTTTGTCAAACAAATAACCTAAGCGCAATGATTAAAAAATAAAAACAGTGAATATTAAATTAAAAGCACAATATTTATTATATTAAAAATTAAAAAATATATTTTTAATTTAATACTTACTACTATTCTTTAATTCCTTAACAAGTATTTTTAAAATATTTATAAACAAAATTCTTATTATTTTATTGTTTTATCAATTTTTTTTTTGTACATCCGTTATGTATATCTGTTCAATTAACACGATTCGATTGTCAACTCTTCAATGAATTGAATCTAAATATAGAATATCTGAATATCATAATATATGTAATCATATATAATATATAAAGAGAAAATATATATTTTTATATTTTAATATGTGTCACTCTGATATGATATTGTATGTTTGAAATATTACACGTCACAAATGTATTATCTTAATAATTATTATATGATATTTTATGTTACAATTTTAAAAAAAGTATACATGTATTGTCACATTTAACAAATCTTGTCACGTAAGAAAAAAAAAATTGAAAGATTAGAAAATAAATAAAAATTTTGCATTTCAATTATTATGTATTAAAATTAAATTAATTTTTTTTGAAATTAGAGATAAAAAAATAAAATAAAAACATGAAACAAAAACGAAATGAAAAATATTATTTCCTAATATAATTTCTCCGAGTCAACTTTTATTTGCATGTGATTGATAATTCTTTCTTAATATTATCATAATTTTTATTGATGTGATATTTTACAATTGTGTTCACTTTTTAATATTTAATTTAAAAAACATTTTTATTTCATTACTTTATTTTGTGATTAATGGCTATTATAACTTTTAATAACTATGTCCCTAAAGAAACATGTGTTAATGGCTATTATGACTTTTATAGTTGAAATCAGTTTTAATTTTATATGTATTACCATGTTTCCTTATTTAATACTCTTCATTTGATATGTATTTGAATTGATGTTGACTCTCTATTTTTAGAAAGATTTTTAATACACATTAATTACTAGAGTAATTATAAATTAATATTAGATGTGTCAAAATATATCATGATAAATTCTTGGCTATTAACAGTAATGTCTTTATTTTAGTTTAAGATTTGCGTTTTTATCTTTATATTATTTTATTTTTATATGTTGTATCTTAGCTATATCATATCCTACAATTTATAAACTTTGCTCTATCAACGTATCTATATCGTGTCGTATTTATATCACGTATCAATATTCCTACTTCTTAACAAAATAAATTATAATGTAAAGTCATTTTAATTTTTGTACATTAATTTCACATTATATTTGAATTTGAATATTTAGTATAATCATTTTAAATTCAATCATCTTCTCATATATGTCTAGTTCAATTAAGATATATAATTTTTTTGAAAATTCTTGCAATTTTTTAAAATTTTGCAATTTTTAAAATTCTTTTTTAAAATTCTTTTAGATTCTTGCAATTTTTTATGTGTTTAATCATTTTCAAGTTGTAATTAAATTAAAAAAACTAAGTTTTTATTTATAATAAACTTACTTTCAATTCAAATTTTAATATAAAATTCCAAAAAAAATAATTAAAAGAAATTTAATTTAATTTAAATTTTTTTATTTTTAATTTTAATATTATTCCGTGCATTGCACAAGTGAAAGACTAGTTGCCAATAAAGTTGTCAGTTGTCAGTATTATCACGCCCCAAAAGAAATGCCAGATTACTGTAATCCCAGAAAAGCAATTTATGTGAGAAAATCGAATAATCTTCATGTTTTAGTGGTTGAATAAAAATTAGTTATAAAATAATTTAAATGAGTCAAATATATATAAATACCCGTAGTCTAAAAAAATAAATAATGATATTATTTAGATGTAAACACAAACTTTTACATAGACACAAAGAAGTGTAGTGCAGTGCAGTTGTAGTCGTTACTTATAGACTTACATAATGCTAGTCCAACGCAAGCCAAAACGTTAGACACCCTCCCACACACTTATTCCCTTCCCCCAAACAGAAACAACCACAATCACAATTCACATGACTCGTCCCTTTAGATTTTTAGGCGAGCGTAACTCGTCCGATTCACCCGGTTCCGCCGTCGTCGACTCCGACTTCGTCGTCATCCTCGCCGCCCTCCTCTGTGCTCTCATCTGCGTCCTCGGCCTCGTCGCCGTCGCGCGCTGCGCCTGTCTCCGCCGCTTGCGTCTCTCATCCGCTGCCACCGCGCAGCCTCCTCCGCCTCCCGCCGCGGCCAACAAAGGCGTCAAGAAAAAGGTCCTGCGCTCTCTCCCGAAGCTCACCGTCACCGCCGAGTCCGCAGTGAAGTTGTCCGATTGCGCGATCTGCCTGAGTGAGTTCGACGCCGGAGACGAAATTCGAGTGCTGCCTCAGTGCGGCCATGGGTTCCACGTGTGCTGTATCGACGCGTGGCTCAGATCGCATTCGTCGTGCCCCTCGTGCCGTCAGATTCTGGTGGTTCCAAGGTGTCAAAAGTGCGGTGGGTTCCCTGCCCCTGCCAGCTCCAGCTCCAGCTCCGCCGCACCGGAACCGGATCCGGAGGCCAGATTCAAGGTAAGGGAGGACGATGCCAATAGGTTCTTGCCTTGACTCAATTTCTGGTTTCGGTTTATATTAACTGAAAATTAATATGAATCCTTTTCTTTTCTTTTGTTTTTTTTTTTCTAATCTTGTCTATATTATATTATATAATATGGAATACTAGCTTGTGTGTAATCTTTTTTTTTTTTTTAATTTTAATAGGGATTAGTTAATTAGAGTTAGCAGCACAGCATTAGGATTGTAATTAGTAGTTGTATTGCTGCATTAGTACTCTTCTCAAGTCAATTGTGTCATATATCTGATCTCTGCAAGTAACAACGTTTGCATCTGTTTAGGTGAAGTGCAACCATTACTAGGATCTTGAATTTGGTTGTTAATTCAGATTACAACTTTGTTTTTTATGATTTAATTTTGGTCTGGCTAGATCGGAGTTTGTTTACCCGTGGCATGACCTATGTGGATCATCAATGTCTCTGATCTGATCCTTCCCTAAGAAAATGGAGACAAAACCGGTTCAAGATGGAGTCAATGACTCAATGAAGCCATTATAACTGTGAGAAAGGGAAAAATCATATTGCTTCTTGTTTTCAAGTTTGCAAGTTTTGTGAAAAAAGAGAGAATAAATTTTGTTTTGGGATTATTTTTATTAAAAAAATGATTTTAGTAAAGGGATCTGGTAATTAATAGAACGCAACAACATGAATCTTGATTTCTTGGCAATATAGAAAGGTTATATATAAGGTTGGGTAATGTGGGAAAACAGATGATTCTGTAATCAATGGACTTAGCAATGTAATTAGTTCCTTACTACTCATTGGAATGTTGTCTTGTGAGAGAAACGGGAATCTTCTGAATATGTGAGGTGGGCCTGTTCTTTAAGATCTTACACGTCGGAAATGGGTGAAGAGGGTGGACCATCAAAGCTGGAAAGAAAATTGGGATGGGAGTGGGACCCCATCAAGGCTTAGTTTGTTTCAGTAGTAGTGTAATTATGCCAGTGTCAATGTGCCGTGTGCAAGCTGCGAGGTTGCCAGCAAAGCCAAAGGAATGCCACTAATTTCTTAGGGAAATGATTTTGACACTACGATAATGTAAATATGTAATGCATATTAAATATTAAATAACGTATAAAAAATGTGTCTATCAAAAAAATATAATGTGTAAAATATGTGATAGTATTAGTCTGAGCGTAATCTGATGTCAAATATTTTCAATTAATTAATTAATAATATCTCTGCGCAAAAGAACTAAAAAAGTGCGAAAAAGAATGATGGTTTCTTTAGTAATATATCAGAAATTTATACACTTTTGATTTTGATTTGGATTTTTTTTTTAGTAAATGGTATCATAAATTTACACTTATACACTTTTTGATTTGGATCTAATTTTAACGTATTGTCAATTAAAAAAATAATTTAGCTATTGTAATCACCCTTTAAAAATTTAAATGTTTTAATAATATGTCATTAAATCATTGGACGATAATGTAGAAAAATTAATATATTAAGTTTAAACTCTTTTAATTTTACTGTAAATTTTTTAAATATTGTTTAATAGTCCATGCTGTATGCAGACTTCAATACTTTTTTTTTTTTTTTTTACTGTTGAAGTCAGGAGTGACAAATGAATGATTGATTTAATTTTGAATTGGATCATAATAGATAAATCTAAAATAAATTATTAATTCATTTAAGATCTATTACAAAATATTTAATGATAATAATAATAATAATATACAATCCATCCATAATTTAAATTAATGAATGAATATTTAATCCATTCATTAATCTATTTTAATGGATTAGATAGATGGAATTCAATTCACTTATTTAAAAAATATATATATTTTTAAAAAATTTATTCTCTTTAAAAAATAATTTTTTTCTCTTTCTAAAAATTTTCATTCTCTTTCTAAAAAATATTTTTCTCTCTAAAATTTTTCATTTTTTCTAAAAAATGTTTCTCTCTAAAAAAATTTTGGGACTCAACGTTTTGTGCCTTGGGCTTTAGTGAAAGTGAAATTGTTGAAAAAAGAATGTAAAATGCATTAGATTTCCATTGAATTGATTTTAATTGGATATCAATTGGATTAGTTTTTTAATTGGATATCCATTGAATATCTAATTGATGTTTTGACAAGATTACTAACCATCCATAACTAATTTTAATTTATTATATATAATTTAATAAAATATATTATTTTAATTAGATAGACTGAACTAATTTTAATATGAATAAATTGGATGAATTAAAAATTAATAATATTTTTTTGCCAGTACTTGAAGGTGAGGAGTGACAAAATGCGTGATTTTTTTACCAAATTGTCACTATTGGTAAAACTATTTACCAAAATGTCATTTTTTTAAAACTATTTACCAAATTACTATTTTTTAAAATTATTTATCAAAATGTCACTGTTTTGAAATTATATACTAAACTACCACTCTTTTATCCTATGTGACATTTTTTAATATTTTCTGACCACCTGAGATTCGTCAAGTAGGATGGCGCATCCCATTTGAAAACGCCAACAAGGGTGGTGTAATTAGCTTGAATGTGCCAACCGTGTTGGCACAACACGTGTATATATTCACTACCCCCCACCTCCTCTGTGACAAGGCTTCTATTTTCTCATTTCTCACTATTTCTCTACAAATTTCTTCTCTCTAAACGCTCTCAACTCTCTAAACAAACTCAATTCTCACTAGAAATAGTGTTTGGATCTCTATCGGTGATTAATTCAAATCGTATTCCTTATATATAAGTCTCTCTTTCAATGTTTGAATTTTTTATTAATGATTTGTGTTCAATTATTTTATTATACATTTATGTTATTGTATACGTATTTAGAGGTCTTTAATTAATTTTTCTTGACTAATTAATAGTGTGATTAATAAGATATGTATTCTAATTTGTATGAAGTATTATGTATGTAAAATAATAAGATAAAATTTTTTTCTTAAGTACTTGACATGGTTTAAATAAGTAAGTGTAGTTTAATTCAAATTAGTAGGGCTTAATAAGATATTTGTACGTAAAATAATAATAATATAAATTATTTGTTATGTGTGCAATTTTATTTTAATTGACATGCTATATTGAATACATATGTGTTGAATTGTTATTGTTTAGAAGTAGAATTAATATGGCAAAACTCCTGAATGTGCACATTTACTTCAATGAGACAATGTATGATAGTGAAGAATGTCTCATGAATCAAGGTCCTCCTCCTAGGCCTATTGTGATCACAACCAATATGACTTTGGATGGGTTGAAAAATAAGATTCATTCAAAGTTGAGGCTCCAAGCAAACCAACATGTGTCAAAGGTTGTCTATCGGTGTCCACAATACTACAATCCATGGAGATGATTAGGTCTTCCATTAGAAGACGATGATGATGTAAAGTATATGATAGATTCCTTCTATCAAACTCTGAACATGGCGTTGATGAAGTTGTATGTTGAGATAGAAACAAGTGGGCAGGAAGAGCATGTTGAAGCTCCTGGTGAAACCGAAGCTCAAGTTGATCCTTTTAATCAAGTTGAGCCATGCAATATGATTGTTATTGGTAGTGTAATGGTTGAAACTGATAACCCACTTGTCAGAGATGTAGTATAGGAGACAAGTGAAGATGAAGAACAAGTAGCTGAGGGTGATGATTCAGACACTGACATAGAGGTAGAAAACTTTGATACCGAAGAAAATTTACAAGTTCCATTGTTGGTTGCTCCTCAATCCATGTTTATGCCTCGAGAACCTGAACCTGTGTTTGTGCCACCATGCCCTCAATTTTCTCAAATCAACTAGGATGCATTGACAAATCTTGATAACTTGCCTGAATTAGATAGTCGTGGGACTTGAAGCATCAATGATGAATTCTATGTTGGCTTGCAATTTTCATCAAAAGATGTCGTAAAGTTGGCCCTCAAACATTATTTAATTCACAAGCAAAAAGAGTACAAGATTGAAGATTCTGATTCACGAAGATTTACTGTTAAGTGCCCTAGTTTTGACGAAGGATGTAATTGGAGACTTAGGGCCATACAGAGCAAGAGGTCGAATATGTAGCAGATTATAAAATATAATGGATCTCACAATTGCATAAACCCAGTTGTGTCATTAGATTACCGCAAGTTGGACTCTCGTATGATCTGCTCTTGCATTTTGGAGTTAGTTAGAACAAAATCTGATGCACCTGTATACTTAATTGTTGAACGGATTCGAAGCTAATTTGGTTATCAAGTTTCATATCGAAAAGCTTGGAAGGCAAAATAATTGGCCATTGTGAATGTTTTTGGGATTGAGACAAATCTTACGAGGTGTTGCCAGATGGCTAGCGGCCATGAGAAGCCATGAGAAGAGACATGGAAGACACAATGGTGGAGTTGCAAGACGAAGAATGTTTTGTGAATAACCGACTTGATCGTTCGAAAAGAGTCTTTTGTCGATTATTCTGGACATTTAAACCATATGTTGCTGGCTTCCGATATTGCAAGCCCATTGTTCAGATTGATGTCACTCATTTATATGGCAAATAGTGTCATAAGTTGTTGATTGCAATAACTCAAGATGGAGATAGAAAACCTCTGCCAATTGTCTTTGCCATTGTGGAAGGAGAGACCAAGGATGCCTGGAGTTGGTTCTTAGCCCACCTAAGGTTGCATGTCACACAACAAGAGGGCTTACATTTGATCTCTGATCGACATCGAGGCATCTTACATTCAGTGGCAAATGAAAATCTTGGATGGTAGCCGCCGAATACGTATCATGTTTTCTGTATACGACACATTGGTTCCAATTTTAACTCTAAATTCAAGAATAAGGAGTTGAAAAGATTTTTGATTAACACAGGTACTTAAAATTTTCAACTTGTAATCTATATTATGATAAGAATAGTGAGTTGTTAATACCAACTCAATTCATTTATTGTATCAGGGTATGAACTAATTGCAATAAAGTTTGATGCTAGACTAGAGAAGTTGACAGCTACTACGGAGATAGCAAATTGGATTAATGCAATTCCAAAAGAAAAATAGAGTTTGGCATATGATAATGGTCGTAGATTCGGTCATATGACAACCAATTTGTCAGAGTGCATCAACGGAGTTTTGAAGGGTAGCAGAAATCTACCTATAACTGCATTGGTTCAGTTGACATATACGAAGTTAATAGAATATTTTGTCGACCGAAAAGATGAGACAAATGCGAAATTGATGACATTTGGGTAGGAATGGAGTGATGACTTATTGAAGCATTGGAGAGTTAACATGGCAAAGGCCAGCTCACACCAAGTTCGCTGGTGCAATAGAGAGAACACAAAGTTCATGATTGAAGATGCTTTTAACCCTGTAATACAATAGGGTGGAATTTCTTATACTTTAAACTTGAAAGAAGGCTGGTGTGACTGTGGGGTGTTTCAAGCATTACATTTTTCATGCTCTCATGCGATTGATGTGTGTGCTTCTGTGGCAATTGACCCATTCTGATATGTGCATAGGGTATACAGGATGGAGAGTATTTACAGAGCTTACGAGTTTAATTTTGAACCGGTTCGGGCTGAACCATGGTGGCCTGCAGGTCCTGACATAACTTTGGTGCCAGATCGTGCATTGCTTAGATGTAAAGGTCGACCAAAATCAACCTGAATCAAGAATGAGATGGATAAGCAGGGGTAGGACAAACGTGTACAAGATGCCATCAACCTAGACATAACTCTCACACATATCGTGCCGGTGAATCGAGTTCCTTGAGGGATGATGGAGTGGGGCCATCTAGTTGATCGATGCCTATTATCATTGTCAGAATCTTGTATTAGCCAACCATCAATGTGTATTTTAGTATTGTATTATTTTGTATCACTGATCTATGATATTGTATTCTTGACTCTATTAATATATATTAGTTGATTATCAACGTGCACTTCATTTCTCTCATATTATATTTTAGTATAGTAATCATATGGTCATATCATATTATAGTAACCATATTGTCACACTAATTGTTATTGTTTGGCATTATGCTAACGGATGGCATTCCGTGTAAACCTCGGACTAAAGGATGACTCGATATTGGAGTTGCAGGAGTATCATGTTTCTCAGCATGTATGGCAGGGACATGAGGACCGACACCTGCGTGTGAGATGTGCTCAGAAGACAAAACATATGGACCCTCCTGTGCCAATTCTTCTGTATCTACAACAGACTGACTTCTTAGGGGTTGCCCATATAGGCTATTGCAACATTGATCACTCCTTGATCACTGCGTTGGTTGAAAGATGACGCCCATAGACTCATACATTTCACATGCCTACCGGAGAGTGCACCATTATGTTGGAGGATATCGGTATCATATCGGGTCTTCCTATTGACGGCGCTGTAGTTATTGGCCTTACCCATAAGACTGATTGACTCGATCTATGTGTTCGGTTGTTAGGGATTGATGAGACTCCCTCGCTCATATCTGGTGCACGCATAGATATGACATACCTGTGGCATCCGAGTGTTACTCCAGTCTCTGAATATGATGATGATGAGTACCTACAACAGCGTGCACGACATTACATACTTCGGTTGATTGAGGGTTTCTTATGCCCTGACCATTCTGGTAAGTTTGTGCACTTGATGTTCCTTCCATTGTTGGTGGACTTTGCTGTTGCCAGGACATATAGCTGGAGGTTTGCAGTTATGGCGTACTTGTATAGAGAGCTTTATAAAGTTATGGACTACAAGGCACGCGAGATCGGAGGGACGTGCATCTTATTGCAGTATTGGGCATCGTACAGATTCCCCCGGCTTGTCCCTACACTAGCTGACCATGTTGAACCTGATGTGTTCTATAGTGCTGATCGTGGTCAATTACGTCCTTTAGGATGGGAGTAAGTTTCTACTTCGTATCATTTCTTTACATTAATTTGTTTTATTACTTTGTTAATATTTATAACTAACATTTATAATACTTTCATTTACAAATAGGTGGCACAAGCATAAAATTTTAAGTGATACTGTGATTGGCGTCCTTGGATATTATCGCCAGTTCTTTGATCAGTTGAAGAATGATGAGGTATGTCTTATTTTACATTCGTTTGAATATTTACTTATGTATATGCTGTCTTAATTTTGTGTGCATCTCATTTTTTACAGATTATATGGCAACCATACACAGATGAGAAGGTGGCATCACTCCCACCTTTTTGTGTAGCTGCTAGAGACATAGCACTAGCAGTGGTCCCTCTCATATGTTTCGACATTGTTGAATGGCGCCAGCCAGACCGAATGATGCGTCAATTTGGGCTTGACCAGCCCATACCATGGATATCACTCCAACTTGATAGTTTGCACTCAGTTACACTGGCAGGTAGGCAGGATGAGGATTGACCAGTTACACGTGCTGTTTACATAGCCACATAGGATAGTCGACGGGAGAAGCTAATTAGGGGAATCCCATTGCTCACACCCCTCGGTTCACGTTCTGAATACTTACGTGGGTATAAAAGAATTACCAGACGCTGGATGTCTCCCATTAGTGCATCTATTAGGAATGCGGTAAACTCTTTACCAATTTGCTAGTGACTATATGTATTTTGTATTCAGTCTAATGAAATAATTTATGTCTGTTTCTTAGGCAGACATTGCAGAGCATTTGTTCAGTTCAACTACTGATATTGTCGCTTGAGAAGCTGCTACACAGATCCTACACTCATTGCGGGAGCATAACTGCATAACAATGGAACATTTGCGTCCAGCTCCAGCAGCAGATGACATTTCAGGGCTGCCCGAGGAGTCCAGTCAACAGGGAACGCGGCGTAGACGGACGACAGGATTAGCGAGCACTCGGACACGGCTTCAACATCTCGAGGACTCCGGCTCTACCAGCCAGCACACGACTCAGCCTCCTACCACTGCTACATACCCACTCACTTAGCTACCACCTACATATCACCCCCCATACCCACCATACCCACCGTATCCTTACCCGCCACCGGGTTACCCCTTATATCCTTATCCACCATATCCTTACCCGCCACCAGGTTATCCACCATACCCATCACAGTCAGGTCCTTCTTTAGATCCTTCTCACAGGCCACCACATTCTGATGCGGGGCCATCTCATTGATGTGTATATTATATATGTCATTAGTGTATATGATAATGTAATGTTATATTTAGTAGTTTTGTGTAACTAATAACTTTCTATTGTGATTTTGGTTCCCTTGTTGGATTAAATATATTTTTCGCTTAGTTTTACTTTTTATTAATGATCTTTCTAACTAGTTGAATTAAATAGGTTTGTGTACTTTTGGGGAGGTCCAATATTTAGGAGAAACTCTGTCAAAATTTTCACTCCAATTCGAATATTTTGAACTGTTAGTTTAATTATAACAAACATTATGTTCTTCTACGTTAACTAAAAATATAATAACAAAATGTCACTCCTCAAAATTGGGAGGGACATGATTGGCTTCCTACTCACCAAATAAACGTTTAAAACAATGCAGTAACATATACAAAAAAAGAAAAAAAAATCAAAAATAGCATTTTTTTTAAACATACATCCTTATTATCATATTTATTTTTTGTATATTTAATGAGATTTATCACATTAAAAGTGATAAATTGTAAAGACTTACCATTTTTCATGTAAAAGATAATCATTTTGGCTCTCACAGGGTCTTATGAGGGATTGAGGAGTTAGACAAGGCCCTGTCTAACTCGCAAAATGTTTCTGTCTGAAAATTTTTGGGAGACACGACCGTGTGTTATTTTGATACGGCCGTGTGTAGAATACGCAACTAGGATGACATATTTTAGTGAGTTACGCCAACAAGTTTGGTGTATTCAAGCTAATTACACCATTATGTATTGGACCATCCTGACCCAATTAGCATCCGGCCATAAGTTAGGGCCATTTTTGTAAGGTCTAACCGGCTTATACCCGAATGGGTAACAACTCAACAAACACGTACTTAATACAACATACCAAACAGACATAATGGCCTCGCGCCATAATGACCAGACATAACGTCTCGCGTCATAATAACCAGATATAATGTCTCACACTATAATAATCAGACATAACGTTCAGAATCCTAAATGGCCTTAATGGAGGGTATCCGAAGAGTCGGTCTTCCGAATCTCTATATAAACCGACCTAACAGTCTAAGCCAGACATGTTCGTTTTTCTCTACCTATGCCTTCATCACTGTCTTGACTCCAAGACTGATCAGTCAGAATGTTTATGTTGACATTTCACCCTGTCTTCCTCGGGTAACTGTCAGACGATCGACTTGGGACTCTTCGGCGACCACCCCATCGGGTAGAGGACAGAACATCTGGCGCTGTCTGTGAGAATTCGGTAAAACGATTTCCATTCCACAATCTAAAGCTACTCTCCCTATTTTTCTGGTAATAAACCTCATACTTCACATATGAAAGAAATCATATCTCTGATGCTGGTTTCATTATAAGAAAAAAGCTCGGATTGAAGAACTTTTTATCTTTGGTTATTCTTTGAGAAATTTATCTCACCCTTTATTTTTAATTTTATTTAATTGTTTCAAAATATCACTGACATTGACTATTTCTAAACATGCTCGGAGCCTTGGCGTTGTTTCTAAAAAAAAATGAGAATCGTGAACAAGGTTGCAATAATTTAACTTTATCACCACTGCATCGTCAACTTTGGATGATTATTTGCTTGTGCTTTTTATTCTCACAATTTCAGTCTTTCAGGCTCAAGATCAAAATCGCGAGTCTTCTGTACCAAAATCAGGGCGTTGCATCAAAATACCGTTCAATGGTATTCTAGTCAAACCATGGGGAAATGCCACTCATTTCAGTCTCTCGGGCTCAAGATCAAAATCGCAAGTCCTCTGTACTAAAATCAGGGCATTGCATCAAAATACCGTTCAATGATATTCTAGTCAAACCATGGGAAGATGCCACTCACACCGCATCAATGACGTTAAGTGTCCATCAATGTCATTATCATCAATTTTGATCATAAAAAATATATATATTCCATTACATATAGTATTAATCTCAAATTACTAATATTCATGGCATACTACTATGATGGTAGGGAACTTTTTATTAGATATAATAATTGAATTAATGAGCATTAATCCCATTTATGTTTTATTATTATTCATTCATATGATTTTATGAAATCACATGCGTAATTTATTACTTTTAATTGCCATGAATATTATGCTACCCTTTAATTGCAAAAGGAATATTCTTTCATTGATAGAGTAAACCTTGGACAAATGCCAGTAATGTGTGATCACTGATCAATTGCCAGATGTTGATACCTAATTTTATCCATTTTCTTTATTTTCATTTTTATTTATTTATTTAATTTAATTTCCTGTTGTATGGGTCAACCAATGGCCCATTTCTCTTCTCAACCCAACTTCCTTCTTCCTCCTGCTGCAACCCTAGCCTCCACAAACAGTGGCATTGATTTGGATTAAAGGCTTCTAACAGTTTTCGTTTCCATTGGCTTTCCAATCATTATTGAGAAGCATTATTCTGACTGTTTTTCTTCTCCTTTGGCCTTCCAATCGTGAAAACGGAAAAACAAATTGATTGAATCTTAATCACATGGCAAGAATAAAAGGCATAGAATTGGGAAAAAGGGAGGGGGGAATCGTTCAGGGGAATTCAGAAAGCAAAAAACAGGGAGCAACCATAAGCCACACAGCTGCGAATGCTACACAGAAAAATTTGTTCACAGTTAGCAATCACAAAAAAAATTTCCTTCACCCATAACAACTCCTCCATTCCACTATCTTCCATTTACGTGGACCACCATTTCTCCTCATCCAAAAACAGAGCTTCATCTTTTTTTTTCTTCCCTCAATCTCCAACAACTCCTCTATCCCACCAAGCCCATCATCTTCATCACTTCCTCGCACCACCCATCTTCAAGCTCATCACCCCACAACCAACAACCCACGTGAAGCCACCTCCCAACCACCACACAGACCGCGCCTCCCAGCACCGCACTGGTCTGACCCGCACATTTCCGTCGGCCCATACCGCACCAGTCCGGCTACTACAGATCCATCACCGGTATCTCCATCGCGACCCCCCCACGCAACCCGCGCGCCGCTCTCTCCTCCGTTGCCGTAGCCGCACAACCCGAGTCGGAAGTTCTCGGTCGGATCTGAACTCGGCCGCGCGTCACCAGGCGTCTTGCTCGAGCTCGAGCAGTGTGCCGCGCCCACCCGTGAACCGCCGTCGCTTTCCAAGACTCGGATCCGTGGATCGGTGCGAGGCCACCATCTCTCTGTAGAGCCACCTCTCAATTTGTGAGCAAACTTGAAATCCCCATGTTTTCTTCTTTTCGTTCTCTGTTTTGAGTTTGCATTTGCAGAGGCTTTTAGCCTCTTTATTCTTGCTATTCCTTTTTTTTTTTTTTTACTTACACCTTGGGCTTTTTAAGTTAGGAGCTTTATTTGGGCCTCTTTTTTTTGGGCCATTTTTTTTTTTATTTTAATTTAATTTTATTTATTTATTATTTTGGATTGATTTGTATTTACTAATTTGAGGTTTACATTGTTTGTATTTAATACTTTTTTTATATTAAGTATTTTGTTTGTTATTATGAGGTTGATATGTGACTTTAATTTAATTATTGTAAATTAGATAATTTAAAACGGCTTTATGACGGAAAAATTGGGAGAGGATCGGAGCGCCGATCGATTACACTCTTCCCGATAATCTTGAGGTTTTATATTGGATTTTGCCAGAGCGCCCGGAAATCTAATTCCCACATAAAAATTAAAATAATTATGTAAATTAAAATATAATTTTTTTAAATAAACCAAAATAAACTTTTCTTTTTGTAAAATAAAGTATTCAAATAAAAGTGAACAAATTCATATAGTTTTAGCATTATGATTGTGGTGAATTAAAACTTTATTTTTCGTGAAGACATTTTTTAGAAATTAATGCAAAAATCTCATTGTGCCTAAAAATATTTTTCTCCTTGATTACAAAAGAGATTTTATTTGGCCATTTACTTAAAAAAAAAATTTTCTCTTACTTCAAACAAATTTCTTTGAATTAAAATTATTCATTGAAATTTTTTTTATTTGGCCATTTATTTTAAAAATTACTTCTCTTCAAAAGATAAAATTTTAATTCACCACTTTTATACAATATGTTATAGACTTAGAATTTGTTCTAAAATAATGGCTATTTAGCCATCCATTCCATGTCTTAGTCATTTATCATATTTGATATTATGCTTGACAAAATGGGACATGTCAAAATAAAAAAAATAAAAATTTCTTTTCTTTTAATTAATAAAGGACCAATTAAATCAATCTTGCAAATAACATTAGATTAAACAGGTAACCGTTTTAGAACGGACGGTGTAGGTGCTAACACCTTCCTACCCGTAATCAACCCCGAACCTCATACTCAAACGTAGACCATCTTTTAGGTGTCCAATTGCGCCATTCCATTTAATGGATAAAGCGATTGGTGGCGACTCCCCAACACCCCGAGGTCCTATCCTCCTTGTTCTTTTTATTTTCGCGGGCATTTGTTCTTTTTATTTTCGCGGCGCCCTTCGGGACGGTTGCGACAGCTGGCGACTCCACTGGGGACATTAGAGGGTTAAACCTTATTTTAATATCATGTTATTTGCTCTTTAATTATATTGGTCCATTTATTTTTGTTTGTTTATTTGTTATTTATTTCATATTATTGTACATTTTGTTTATATTATATGTATTATATTTCGCTTTGTAAATAAGTTCTCTCATGTACACTTCCACACACAAGCTCTCTACCCGAGCTCGACCTTGTAGGCTTAGACAGAGGGTGAAGTAGTGTTGCTTTGTGGGACCGTTGGTCTCCGTTTAGGCACATGAAAACCCCTCGCTTAAATTGAACTCTTTCCGCTTGTAACCTATCATGGGTGAGGATGGAGGACCCTTGCTAGCCAAAGTGTTGGTGACAGCAAGGGACAATTTGGGGACCTTTTGTCCGATAGGGGTCTAGAACCAAAGCCATCACTTACTGGAACATAGAACCCATCTTTTAGGACAGGTACCAAGCTTAGGACCATGTATAGTTTTATTCTTGTTTTAGTGTTTGCATTTTTTTTATCATATTCATAATAATACAAAAAAACTGTCTCTACGACACCCATATAGGACTCGTACTCAATCAAAGTCATGGATGAACTGGGGCAGTCACAAGAAGAGTTGAGAAGTGAAGTAAGCCAGCTAAAGGAACAAATGGCCAAGGTCTTGGAAGTTCTGCAAGCTTTAGAAAGAACGAAGAACACAAAAGGGACTCCTTCAAGGGCAAATGATGATCCTTCAGCCACGCTTGCTCACCTGCCCGGCTTTACGCCAATTCCTTGGCAGTATCCTAGTGTCACCTCTCAAGGGGCCATGATGTCACTCACAATCTACTTAAATAATCTTGAAACACATGCATCTCTATTCCCACCATATGGCCTTCCACCTGGTTATGTGCTACCATTAGCCACCAATACTCTTGAGGGCAGTGCATCGACAGTTCACAATAACTTCAAACCCTCCAAACACTACCCAAGGATCTCAGCCAAATACCAGAGATTCCTCAAGCACCTTGTTTCCATTTCTCCTGGTTTTGTGCCGTCACAAATTACCAACCCTCTTGAGAGCGGCTCATCATTGGTAATACCTACTTCAGGGTCTCAAAGCTCAACTCAGGCCCAACCTCCTTTCTACATGCCATAGTTTTTCCCTCAAAAGATCGCTGGTACTTCTCTGCTAAACCCTTCAACTGAAGGTCTTCAATCCAAGGAAAAATTAAAAGTTCTTGAAAAAAGACTTCGAGCCGTAGAGGGAGCTAGTGGCTATGGTCTTATGGATGCTTCAGAACTTTGCCTTGTCCCGAATGTTGTCATTCCCCCAAAGTTTAAGATCCCAGATTTTGACAAATATAAGGGGACTACTTGCCCAAAGAATCACTTGATAATGTACATTCGCAAGATGGTTTCACAAGCTCATGATGACAAACTGTTAATCCATTTCTTCCAAGACAGGTTTAAGCTGGGGGCAAGCTTTGAATTGGTACACACATCTTGAGCGTGCTCGTATAAGGAGTTTCAAGGATTTAGGCGATGCTTTTGTAAAGCGATATAAGTTCAACATTGACATGGCACCGGATAGAATGCAACTACAAAGTATGTCTAAGAAGGATCTTTGAGACCTTCAAGGAATATGCTCGAGGTGGAGAGAAATGGTGCACAAGTGGAACCCCTTTGTCGAAAAAAGAGATGATTGCTATGTTCATTGATACACTACACGCACCATTCTATGGTCATATAATTGGAAGTGTGTCATCAAGTTTTTCGAGATATTGTGATAATTGGTGAAAGGATTGAAAACGAAATGAAAAAGGGAAGATTGCATCAAATGAATGATGAACAGAAAGTATGGAAAATGTTGAACCAACTAAAGGTGAACTTCGGTTGAATGAGTTAAATGAGGTTTCAAGAAAACTATGGATGACAACGGTTACCTAATTCACTTGGCATTGTCAGAAGGTTTCTACACATGCCCATCTACAATAGGAGCGATCTTACAATGGTGGTCGATCAGGGGCAACCTTAGAAAGTTCGATCAAGTGGTGATTCATTTTTCTAACCGTCAAGAATGAACCATACTTTGGAGTCCTCCAGCACTGGGAAATTTCTGAGCGACTAGTATTCTGATTTGTTTACCAAGTTGTTACCATGAAATGATGGTTTAATTGTACTGATCCCATGCTTGTTCAATCATTAAAATCATTTGATTTTTGAACTTATGTGAACTTTCTTGAAGCATTAATGTGATGGATTTGCATGGATCTCAGCATACCTTATTTCTTTTTCCTATGTTCTTTGCACTCGTGTTCTTGTCAAATCTTTCTTGTTATTCTTTTCTTCCCTTTACTTGCTTTCTTTTGGTTTGGATCCTATATGACTTTCATTCTGAAAAAAATTTGTGGTCATGAGGCCCATGTGTGCAGGTGTTCTTCATCCCAAAAAAAAAAAGAGAAAAAAGAAAAATAAAGGGAGCAAATAAATAATCACTCAGTGTGTATTATTCTTTTGTCTCTAAATTAAATTTTTTGAAAATGAGCAATCAAAACTTGAAATGAAGATTGGCCATTTTTCTTTATCTCTCACAAGAACTTATTATCCCTTGTTGTCCCATTTTGAGCTTGAAAGTTTTCTTCAATAAACCCTGGACAAGGATCACCTCTACATTAGAGGATAACACAAAAAAAGGGTTGGTTGCCATGATGACTATTTTGAAGTATAATGAAAAAAAGAAAAGAAAGAAAAGGTGAAAGGGGCGGAAAGTAAAAAAACTGACAAAGTTTAAGTTTGAACAAGGATCCTTGGTCCCACTTAACCTTTAAACATTTGTTTGAGCCTTATACCATTCTTTTCATAACCCCTAACCTTGGCCACATTACAAGCGTTAAAAAGTCCATTCTGATCAATGAATGGTTGTTTTCATTTTCATTGACTTTAATTTTGAGACAAAAGGTTCATACCTTACTGAATTTGCAATCCTTGCTCCTTAAAAAAAAAAAAGACAAAAAAAAAAGGTTAAAAAAAAAGAGACTTACATTAGGGCAAGTTGTTATCCTGTTCAAGTTGCCCCTGCACTGGGGCATGTTTTCTTTTGGTTCAATCTGACCCTACATTGGGGTAAATCTTTTGGTTCAGCTTAGTTCTACATTGGGGCAAGTCTCTACCCTTTTCAATTCGGCTCTGAACTGGGGCAGTTTGCTTTGTTTTATTTGGCCTTACACTGGGGCAAAAAAATTTTATTCTCAAGTTCCCCACTGGGACATTTTTTGTTGTCAAATGGCCTACACTAGGGCATCTTTATTCTTAAATGACATACTCTGAGTCAAATTCATTTGATATCATACATGAGGGTAGATTTTTGTGGATACCTAATAAGCAATGGTCATGATGTCCAGTTGTCAAGTAAAGATCAATCACATCCAAACCAGAAAAAAAAGGGGGAAGAAAAAAAGCAAAAAAACTTGGCTTTTGTACTATTCCACTTCTTGTTTTTTTTCTTTGTAAATGTCCTTGTGTAGTCATACTCCCAAAATCAATCAAAAAGGTTTCTCAGTTGGTAAATCTCTTTCATATTCATGCATATCTGGTACATGATGCTTCAAGTTAGTGAACATGAGTACAATAGTACAATTTAACCATCTAATGGTAATATCTTATTGAATAACTCAAGCCAAAAGAGCTCTAGAGTTTCAATCGATGAAGGGAATGACATTCTCAATTGATAATTCAGATTGAAGAGTGTCCGGTAGAAATGGAATCTCTGGAAAAGGAAGTCACAAGCTTCTGCATCAGCCATATCTAATGAAGATAAATTTGAACAAGACGAGATTGACAATGATCCCATTTGAATATGGGTTTGGTTGGTCAAAGAAAAGTTTGGTTCAAAACTTTGCTAAAAGATGTTTTTCTCAAGTACGTTCGCTTCTTTGACTCATGGCTAACTGTGCAAAGTTTTCTGGCTCATAGCTAACTGTGCAAAGTTTTCTGACTCAAGGCTCACTGCATAAAGCTTTCTGGCTCAAGGCTTTTTAAGAGTATTGATAAAAAGAAGGACAACCAGGTCACCTCAAGGGTCGTCTGAAGGATTTTTTCCATTGCTCTTGTGTGTCACATCTAATGCACACTTCAAGAGTCATTCTGGTTGGACATTTCAATCATCGGCTGAATAGACAAATGAAAGGATGTCATTAAATCCTATTCCAGTTCATCTTTGAAAATGATTGCAATCATGTCCTCAAGGGTCGTGGAGACAAAAAAAAAACAAAAACCAAAAAAAACAAAAAAAAAACAAAAAAAGGAAAAAAGAAAAATTTTTCAGACTCTCATACATTTGAAGCATGCATTGCATAAGTGCATTTGTTCTCATTTTGCTAGCCTTGACCTACAAAGGTCCAAGTTGCTGTTTACCTTTTTGGGTCCCTGCACCCATTGTATTCTCATTTTTGGGCCCCCGCGCCCATTGTGTTTTTCCTTTCCTGGCCCTGCGCCCATTGTGTTTTCTTTTCCTGGGTTCCTACACCTTTGTTTTCCTTTCTCGGGCCCCGCGCCCATTGTCTTTTAGTTTTTGGGTTCCTACACTTTATTTTCTCATTTTCGGGCCCCCGCGCCCATTGTGTTTTCCTTTCTGGGCCCCTGCGCCCATTGCTTTTTATCTTTTTGGGTCCCTGCACCCATTGTTTTATCTTTTCGGGCCCCTGCGCCCATTGTGTTTTCCTTTCCGGGCCCCTGCGCCTATTGTGTTTTCCTTTCTAGGGCCCCGCGCCCATTGTCGTTTAGTTTTTGGGTTCCTACACCCATTATTTTCTCATTTTCGGGCCCCCGCGCCATTGTGTTTTCCTTTCTGGGCCCCCGCGCCCATTGTCTTTTAGTTTTTGGGTTCCTGCACCCATTATGTTCTCGTTTCTGGGTCTCCGTACCCATTGCCTCTTTGTTTCTGTTAAGCTTCAACGGATACCCGACTCTGTAAGCTTCTTACTTTGTTTTTGTTAAAGTTCAGCAGATAGCTGACTTCGCAAGCTTTTTACCTTTTGGGTCCTCGTACCCATTGTTTTACCTTTTGGGTCCTCGTACCCATTGTTTTATGTTTTCGGGTCCCCGTACCCATTGCTTTTAAGTTTTTTGTTAAGCTTCAGCGGATACCTGACTCCGCAAGCTTTTTACCTTTTGGGTCCTCGTACCCATTGTTTCTGGGTCCCCGTACCCATTGCTTTTAAGTTTTCTGTTAAGTTTCAATGGATACCCGACTCCGTAAGCTTCTTTTTTTATTTTTGTTAAGCTTCAACGGATACCTGACTTCGCAAGCTTTTACCTTTTTGGGTCCCCATACCCATTGTTTTAAGTCCCCGTACCATTTGCTTTTAAGTTTTCTGTTAAGCTTCAACAGATACCACTCGTAGCTTCTTTTTTTTTTTTTGTTAAGCTTCACGGATACGACTCATGAAGCTTTTTACCTTTGGGTCCTCATACCCATTATTTTATGTTTTGGTCCTCGTACCCATTGCTTTTAAGTTTTCTACGTTAGCTTCAATGGATACCCGACTCCGTAAGCTTCTTACCTTGTTTTGTTAAGTTTCGGCGGATACCTGACTCCGCAAGCTTTTTACCTTTTGGGTCCTCGTACCTGGGTCCCCGTACCCATTGCTTTTAAGTTTTCTGTTAAGCTTCAACGGATACCCGACCAGTAAGCTTCTTACCTTGTTTCGTTAAGCTTCAATGGATACGACCGACTCATAGTTTTTACTTTTTTGGGTGCCCGTGCCGTTGCTTTTGGGTCCTCGTACCCATTGTTTATGTTATCGGGTCCTCGTACCCATTGCCTTTAAGTTTTCTGTTAAGCTTCAATGGATACCCGACTCCGTAAGCTTCTTACCTTGTTTTTGTTAAGCTTCAGCGGATACCTGACTCCGCAAGCTTGTGGGTCCCCGCACCCATTGTTTGTTTTTGGGTCCCCGTACCCATTGCTTTTTTGTTTTTGTTAAGCTTCAACGGATACCCGACTCCGTAAGCTTCTTACCTAGTTTTACTGTTAAGCTTCAACGGATACCCGACTCAGTAAGCTTTTTACCTTGTTTACGTAAAGCTTCGGTGGATACGACTCCATGCAAGCTTTTTACCTTTTCCGGGTGCCCGTACCGTTGCTTTTAGGGTCCTCGTACCCATTATTTATGTTTTCGGGTCCCCGTACCCATTGCTTTTAAGTTTTACTGTTAAGCTTCAACGGATACCCGACTCAGTAAGCTTCTTACCTTGTTTACGTAAAGCTTCACGGATACGACTCCATGAAGCTTTTTACCTTTTCTCGGGTGCCCGTGCATTGCTTTTGGGTCCTCGTACCCATTGTTTATGTTTTCGGGTCCCGTACCCATTGCTTTTAAGTTTTCTACGTTAGCTTCAACGGATATCCGACTTCGTAAGCTTCTTACCTTGTTTCCCGTAAAGCTTCAACAGTATACCGACTCATGAAGCTTTTACCTTTTCTGGGTGCCCGTACCCGTTGCTTTTGGGTCCTCGTACCCATTGTTTATGTTATCGGGTCCTCGTACCCATTGCCTTTAAGTTTTTCGTTAAGCTTCAACGGATACCCGACTCCGTAAGCTTCTTACGTTGTTTTTGTTAAGCTTCAGCAGATACCTGACTCTGCAAGCTTTTGGGTCCTCGTACCCATTGTTTTAAGTTTTCTGTTAAGTTTCAATGAGATACGACTCTAAGCTTTGGGTCTCCGTACCCATTGCTTTGAAGTGTTCTGTTAAGTTTCAATGGGACACGTTAATCCACAGGTTTTTACCGTCTCATGGATAAAATTGAATCAATTCCTTTGTTTTTCATTTATTCTAAATGTAAAACAAAGGGGGGCAGCTGTTGATACCTAATTTTATCCATTTTCTTTATTTTCGTTTTTATTTATTTATTTAATTTAATTTCCTGTTGTATGGGTCAACCAATGACCCATTTCTCTTCTCAACCCAACTTCCTTCTTCCTCCTGCTGCAACCCTAGCCTCCACAAACAGTGGCATTGATTTGGATTAAAGGCTTCTAACAGTTTTCGTTTCCATTGGCTTTCCAATCATCATTGAGAAGCATTATTACTGTTTTTCTTCTCCTTTGGCCTTCCAATCGTGAAAACGGAAAAACAAATTGATTGAATCTTAATCACATAGCAAGAATAAAAGGCATAGAATTGAGAAAAAGTGAGGGGGAATCGTTCAGGGGAATTCAGAAAGCAAAAAACAGGGAGCAACCATAAGCCACACAGCTGCGAATGCTACACGAAAAAATTTGTTCACAGTTAGCAATCACAAAAAAATTTCCTTCACCCATAACAACTCCTCCATTCCACTATCTTCCATTTACGTGGACCACCATTTCTCCTCATCCAAAAACAGAGCTTCATCTTTTTTTTCTTTCTTCCTCAATCTCCAACAACTCCTCTATCCCACCAAGCCCATCATCTTCATCACTTCCTGCACCACCCATCTTCAAGCTCATCACCCCACAACCAACAACCCACGTGAAGCCACCTCCCAACCACCACACGGACCGCGCCTCCCGGCCACCGCACCGGTCGACCCGCACATTTCCGTCGGCCCATACCGCACCGGTCCGGCTACTACGGATCCATCGCCGGTATCTCCATCGCGACCCCCCCCCCAACCCCGCGCGCTCTCTCCTCCGTGCGTAGCCGCACAACCAGAGTCGGAAGTTCCGGTCGGATGCTGGAACTCGCCTTGCGCGTCACCGGCGTCTTGCTCGAGCTCGAACGAGCAGTCTTTTATTGGCCGTGAACCGCCGTCGCTTTCCAAGACTCGGATCCCGGGATCGTCTTGAGGCCACCATCTCTCTGCCGAGCCACCTCTCAATTTGTGAGCAAACTTGAAATCCCTGTTTTCTTCTTTTCGTTCTCTGTTTTGAGTTTGCATTTGCAGAGGCTTTTAGCCCCTTTATTCTTGCTATTCCTTTTTTTTTACTTACACCTTGGGCTTTTTAAGTTAGGAGCTTTATTTGGGCCTCTCTTTTTTTTTTTTTAGGGCCTGTTTTTTTATTTTAATTTAATTTTATTTATTTATTATTTTGGATTGATTTGTATTTACTAATTTGAGGTTTACATTGTTTGTATTTAATACTTTTTTATATTAAGTATTTTGTTTGTTATTATGAGGTTGATATGTGACTTTAATTTAATTATTGTAAATTAGATAATTTAAAACTGGCCTATGACGGAAAAATTGGGAGAAGTATCGGAATGCGCCGATCGATTACACTCTTCCCGATAATCTTGAGGCTTTATATTGGATTTTGTCGGGCGCTTGCCCGTGAAGTCTAATCCCCACATAAAAATTAAAATAATTATGTAAATTAAAATATTTTTTTAAATAAACTAAAATAAACTTTTCTTTTTGTAAAATAAAGTATTCAAATAAAAGTGAACAAATTCATATAGTTTTAGCATTATGATTGTGGTGAATTAAAACTTTATTTTTCATGAAGACATTTTTTAGAAATTAATGCAAAAATCTCATTGTGCCTAAAAATATTTTTCTCCTTGATTACAAAAGAGATTTTATTTGGCCATTTACTTAAAAAAAAAACTTTCTCTTACTTCAAACAAATTTCTTTGAATTAAAATTATTCATTGAAATTTTTTTTTATTTGGCCATTTATTTTAAAAATTACTTCTCTCTCAAAAGATAAAATTTTAATTCACCACTTTTATACAATATGTTATAGACTTAGAATTTGTTCTAAAATAATGGCTATTTAGCCATCCATTCCATGTCTTAGTCATTTACCATATTTGATATTATGCTTGACAAAATGAGACATGTCAAAATAAAAAAAATAAAAATTTCTTTTCTTTTAATTAATAAAGGACCAATTAAATTAATCTTGCAAATAACATTAGATTAAACAGTAACTTAGTTCTTAGAACGGATGGTGGAGGGTGCTAACACCTTCCCTACCCGTAATCAACCCCCGAACCTCATACTACGAAACGTAGACCATCTTTTAGGTGTCCAATTGCGCCATTCCATTTAATGGATAAAGCGATTGGTGGCGACTCCCCAACACCCCGAGGTCTTATCCTCCTTGTTCTTTTTATTTTCGCGGGCATTTGTTCTTTTTATTTTTGCGGCGCCCTTCCGGACGGTTGCGACACCAGACATTGCCTTGTGCCATTCATGTGTCATTTACTTTTTATTTTTTTTATTTTTTTATTTTTTAATCACGGCTTTGCAGCACAAGCAAAAGTAGGCTTACATGGAGAAATGTCGAAGTGTTCCCCAAAGTCAAGAGGAAGCATTTACATATCAAGTAATTCACATGGCTTTAACAAGATGCAAGATTTTGTGTTTAAGGTGTGAGGCAACTTGATTTTGGTTTGAATAGTTTTGGTTTATGCTGAATGTTGGCTAGAAGAGGACTTGGCGTAATGCCCTAGTGCTTGCACTTGATTTACATTGCTTTCAGCACTTGCGATAGAAAACTTCTAAGTGCTCTTTCTTTATCTTCTACCCTCTTAATTCCTTTTAAGCACACTTGCATGAAATAAACACATGAAATGAGTAGTTTAGTAGGATATAACATTGCATTCTATACGTTAGTAATTCTCTACTTGCTTTATTTTCATTAATAACGGTTTGGCAATAAATTAATTATCATATGCGCCACGTCTCTAAATTACAGTCTTGTAATTGTTAGCATGCATTCATCCCCTTTTATTGTCTTCTGTTATCATATCATTTCAGACACTAATTTAGCGTCATAAGGCCTCACAAACATTAATTCATTTAATTTCGCGTAGTGGCATAATGCTAATTAGTTTATATATGTGATTATCTTTCTCTATAAATTGCAGGACCATTATTTGATTTAAATACATACTATAAATGACCATGCATCACAAAGCGTGCTTTAATCATTTCTAGCTTATTAAAATTGACCATTTGATTAGAATATACATTGTCAAATTTATTGTTGTTTATTTATTTGTCATTATAATTTATTTATTCATTCTTCATCATTACCGAATAGGAATGTATACCACTTAATCTCACCCTCGCTTATCACATAATTGCATAAGACCGTTATCAACCATAAATTGATATTCTATCCCTTTATTAACTAGCACATATATAACTTATTGGTCACATTTAAATCGTCATTCTTTTTCTTTAATTAATTAAAAAAATCATCAATAACTATTTAAGTGACATTCGTTACTTTTTTTCACATTGATTTCTAAATTACATGATCAATTAGCCATATATTTCACTTGGTGAACATTAACATTCTTCATAAGACATTTAAATTTATGTATTGAGCTCAAATGCGAGAGAGGTTTTTTCAAGTTATATGATTCATTCTGGTCTTTTTTGCACATTATTACTTTGAGAATATGTACTTCATTGCACCTTCTACTCAATAACCATTCTCATTCTGTATGTATACACACGTATTTGCACTTGGCACAGACTAGGTGTGTGTTAGTTCCCAATTTCTACCCTATTGCACAAAGAACCATTTGTCATTAATTACAGTTGCAACAGTTTATACATACGAGCATGTTGTCAAGTTCACATTGATGGTTATTATTTTATATAATTATCTTTTATAATTAGAGAATATATATGATATGATAATAAATGGTATTGATTTATATTATTATTATTTTATATAATTAATTGAATTTTGATTGATCATTATTTTATATAATTATTGTCATGATATCACACAATTAATTGGCTATTCATTGATTGCTCGACATGTTATTAGTGAAAAATTAATTCAATATTAATTGTCATAATTACATAAGATTAATATCATATTGACTTCGTGTGAGAATATTTTTATAGTCATCATTAAGAACGACATTCATGGCTAGTTGATTATTAGCATTTACATCTACATGTGATAATTTCTGTAATGAATACTTGTATTCATCTTAATTTATTATTGTTTATTTGTATAGTATTAAATTCTACAGTTTTATATATTTCATTATTTTAATTTAAACTTTTTAAGCTATAAGCATTTGAATTTTATTTGCATGGATTTAATACAATCAACACCGAGGTATATAAATTTAATTGTTCAAAAATCTAGTTATATTTATTTGAATTGTATTTTATTGTCAGAATTACTCATATGACAGGATGAAGACAATCTCCAACAAAATCTTGGAAAATTCTAGATGAAGGCCCCAAAAACTCGGGTCAAACCGGCCTAGAGCCGATGTCAGCCAAAGCTGATGGAAAAAAATTGGCTTTTCAGTCGATGCTGACCAAAGCCGATGCCAGCCAAAGCTGATGCCAGTCAAAGCTGATGGAAGACACCGGCTTTCAGCCGATGCCAGCCAAAGCATGGAAGACACCAACTTTTCAGTCAATGCCGGCCAAAGTCGATGCCAACACAAAGCTAAAGGAAGTAACCAGCTCTTGACTGATGCCAATCCCGAGCTGATGAAAGGCCCCGAGCCAGTAACCGGTCCCGAGCCGATGCCGACCTAAAGTAGATAACCTCGAACTGATTGCAAGTACCAATGTCATGTTCGGTTCAGTGCCAGTTCAATCGACCAAGCTGGAGGAGAAACCTTGATCAAACCATGATGTCCTTAAAGACTGATCTAAATTGAAGAAACTCAAGATTAGATCAGGTCGGGAAAATTCATAGCTAAGGTCAAGAAAATACATGCACAAAAGACCTCACCATTCTCCTTGGAAATTACCCAAGGACGAAGCTTAAAAATTACGAAGAGCTCGAAAAAGCTCGGTCATTCACTTTGTGATTTGCCCAAGCTGAAGGGCTACGGATCGTCTAGCTTAGATAAGAATAAACATTTAATAATATAAGCTCGGGTATATCATTGATCACTATGGACCGTCTTGACCCAATTGGCATCTGACCACTTATAAGCTCGGCCCATCTTTATAGATGACCAAGCTGGGGGGCTGTGGACCATCCTGACCCAATTAGCATCCGGCCATAAGTTAGGGTCATTTCTGCAAGGTCCGACCGGCCTATACCCGAATGGGTAACAACTCGACAAACACGTGCTTAATACGACATACCAAACAGACATAATGGCCTCGCGCCATAATGACCAGACATAACGTCTCGCATTATAATAACCAGATATAATGTCTCACACCATAATAATCAGACATAATGTTCAGAATCCTAAATGGCCTTAATGGAGGGTATCCGAAAAGTCAGTCTTCTAAATCTCTATATAAACCGACCTGGCAGTCTAAGCCAGACATGTTCATTTTTCTCTACCTATGTCTTCATCGCTGTCTTGATTCTAAGACTGATCAGTCAGAATGTTTATGCTGACATTTCACCCTGTCTTCCTCGGGTAACTGCCGGACGATCGACTTGGGACTCTTCGGCGACCACCCTATCGGGTAGAGGACAGAACATGTATGGCAAAACCTACTGGGATGCGTCAAGTAGGATGACGCATCCACGTAGGTTGCGCCAACCGTGTTAGTATAAGGTGGCCAGAAAATATTTAAAAATGTCACATAGGACAAAAGGGTGGTAGTTTAGTATATAATTTTAAAACAGTGATATTTTGATAAATAATTTAAAAAAATAATAATTTAATAAATAATTTTAAAATAATAATAATTTAATAAATAATTTTATCAATAAAGACAGTTCGATAAAAAAGCCCAAAATGCGTAGTGTTGGCTCAAAATAGTCACTCGTCTACGATTGAGTAATGTAATCGGACTCATATGGTGTCTTGTTTATTATTATTATTATTTGCTCTTGGAATTTGGACATGTGTTCTTTTAAATTCAATTAATTAAATCAAAGTTCAACAACCGTCAAAAAGGAAAAAAAAATCATGGTTGAGACTTGAGATTGGCCTTTTATTCTAAACAATATAACTAAATAAAATCTTCGTTAATGATTTGTCTTAACTTTAAATTGGGGAAAACCTCCCATTATCTTAAGTTTTTCATCACCAAGTAAAAGATACATCGAGTAATGATTTTAAGAGATAATTTTCTTTTGTAGGAAATGGAAAAGTAGTTGATACATAACCTTCATTTTCCTGGGTACATGAGTGCATATCTAACTTTAACCTTGTTGATTAGGGTGTTCTTGATATGTTTGGGATTCTTATGAAGGCTTTCCGTATACGGCACTGACATAGGAGTCAACAAGAAGAGATCTTTCAAGGACGAGCAGAGCTCACAATTTCCAGATTGTAGAAGATATCTCTTGTAAGTGAACGACCACCAATTTGAAAGACTAACAGAGGCAAAAGTCAATTTCAAATAAGAACATTCTTAAGTGGTATTTGAGTGCTTCTCCAAACCGATCACACTTTTGAGTTGACTTTTGAAAGCATTTAAATTTAGCCACAGTATGATAGATGTCATGGTGACTGATTACGTTACACTTATAACCAAATCAATATATAATAGGCTGTCCACAATGAAGTTTACCCGGTCTTCATACGTTTAAATTTTAAACACCTCTCATTTTCATACTTTACTTATTTTCAGGTCACTACTTGTAAGGGCCTTATGGACTGTCGTGAGGTTTAAAGATAAAGTACAGTTAAGATCCAAGTCAATGAGAAAATTTTATGTCACTTTTTTTCCTCATGAGCATGATCTAGGACCATAAGTCTTTTCTATATGATTTAAAACATAATCTCAAAGTTCCTTTCCTTTATTTTCTAGATCACGTGTAGGATTTTGGATGATTTGATTATTGCACAATTGACTAGACCATTATTATTATTATTATTATTATTATTATTATTATGCCTTACAATATTTTCCCACACCCATACTAATTTTCATTTGAGGTACTGAAATAGTCCTTCTTTATAATTGCTTTCTTGCAAGCTCAAACTCTTAGTATTAAGAAGACTTTTCAATCACTAAATTCAAGTTTATCACTTGAGCCACACATTATTGATAGACTATAAATTTTTAATCTTCATAAATTTATAGGAATATAACTGTATTTGAGGGATTAGGTTTTTTTTTCTTTTCTTTTTTAAATTTTTGGAATACACGATTAGACATAATTTTTGAAGTCTCGTTGTATTGTATATGCATTTTTCCTTTGCAAAATGGAGAGTTATTGCTCTTTCAAAACTTTGGTAATCCAACATAAAAAAGCTCTATAATCTTAAATGAATCTTCTTAATGTTGAGAATTTAAGTGTAAGTTTCAAGTCTCACATTATTTATGAATGGATAAAATGAGAACTTTTTAAGTGTTTGGATCCATAAACTTAGTATCTTAAGATTTTGTGTTAATATGTGGTATCTGACTCACTGTCGTTGTTCCTCTTTAAGTCCATTGTTTTAGATATCCTTAGTATTTTGGGCTCATCTCTTTCTAACAAGTGGTATCAGAGTTGCATGTTTAGTTTGAGCGAATATATTTATCATGGTTGTTGATGTTCTCATGATTTGATGTCTCTATTAGAGAAATAAAGTCAATTTTGGAGTAAGACCATTGACCGTTACTCTGGTAAAGGGTGGGTGTCTTTTGTGTGTGGTATCCTTATGTGTGGACTCGCACTTAAGAAGGAGGTTGTTGGGAATTCAAGTGTGTGTTCGAATCCCCACATTATTTAAGAATGGACAAAATGAGGACTTTAAAAGTGGTTAGACCCATAAATCAACCGCCTTAAGGTTTTAGGTTAAGACGTGGTGTCTTGCCCATTGTTGTTGCTCCTCTTTAAAGTTCATTCATTTCATATCTTCTAGGTATTTTTGGGCTTCCTTTTTCCTAACAAGTGATATCAAAGCCGCTAGTTCGGTTTAGGTGAGTATCTTTATTACAGTTGTTGGTATTTTCATTGTTACTTATCCTATTAGAGAAGTAAAGCCAACTTCGGGGAAAGACCATTGACCGTTACTCTGGACGAGGGTGAGAGTCCTTTATGTGTGGTGTCTTTATGTGGACTCGCACTTGAGGAGGAGATTATTGGTAATTCAAGTGTGGACTCATAAACTTAATGCTTTAAGATTTTGAGTTAAGATGTGGTGTCAAACCCGTTGTTATTCCTCTTTAAGTTCATTGGTTTTAAATCTCCTCAATATTTTGAGTTCACCTCTTTTAACAAGTGATATAAGAGTCGTTTGTTTGGTTTAGGGGAGTATCTTTATCACAGTTGTTTGTGTTTTCATGGGTCCCATCCCATTAGAGAAGTAAAGCCAACTTTGCAACAAAGTCATTGACCATTATTCCACTTGAGGGTGAGTGTCCTTGTGTGTAGACTCGCACTTGAGATGAATATTGTTGGGAATTCAAATGTGAGTCCCAAGCCTCACATTATTTAGGAATAGACAAAGTGAGGACTTTATAAATGGTTGGACTCATAAACTTTATGCCTTAAGATTTTAGATTAAGATGTGGTGTTTGACCCATTGTTGTTATTTCTCTTTAAGTTCATTGGTTTCAAATCTCCTCGGTATTTTGGGCTCCCCTCTTTTTAACAAGTGGTATCAGAATCGTTGGTTTGATTTGAGTGAGTATCTTTATCAAGATTATTGGTGTCTTCATGATTTGATGCTGCTGTTAAAGAAAAAAAAGCCAACTTTGGGGCAAGACTGTTGATTGTTACTCCGCTCGAGGGTGAGTGTCCTTTACGTGTGGACTCACATTTAGGGGGAGATTGTTGATAATTCAAATGTGACTTTTAAGCCCCACATTATTTAGGAATTAACAAAGTGAGAGGACTTTATAAGTGGTTGAACTAATAAACTTATTACCTTAAAGTTTTTGGTTAAGACGTAGTGTAAATGTAAGAATAAGTTAGGCGGTCCATCAAGGATTTATGACCTAGCCTATTTTTGACCTGACTTATTTAGCAAACAAATCAAGTTAAGGCTTTTTGAAAATCCTATTTAACTATGCAGACTAAAGCTTGGACTTTTGAAAAAACCTCATTGGCTTACCAAGCTAGGCTATTTATTTAATATTTATATATATTATTAAGAATTTATAATACTTATATAATTTACTAATTATAAATTAGTATAATATATTTATTTTATATTGATTTTATTTTATTTATTAAAGGTTTATACTTATTTTCAAATTAAAAATTTTAAATTTCTTGTCTTTTATAAAAATTTTCATGTAATATAAGCTTTTAAATATATAAATTTTTATGTCAAGTTAAACTTTTGTGTTTTTATAAACAAGTTAAGTCGATCTAAAAAAAATCCATAACAAATAACAAGTCAAGCAAAAGCTGACACATTATAAAATAAGTTTAGGCCTGTTTAGATCTAACCTAACCTATCCTATTTTTATCCCTAACATAATCTTCGACCCATCGTTATTTTAATTCTTTAAATCCATTCATTTTAAATCTACTCCTTATTTTTAGCTCCCCTCCTTCTACTACTCACGAAGTTGCTTTACAATATATGCCATACGTGATCCAATCTAATCTGGCTAAAGTATTGTATTTTGAGCCTGCTTTGCTAACAAATCACAATACTATAATGGATATATAAGTTGCAGCCTTGAAGGATGAGTATTAAAAAAAATGTAGTGCCATGTATGGCAATGGGTGGGCGTAATTTAATTCTTAAAGGAAGCAAACTTGTCCTTATCAAAATCCAACGATGGTAACGAGAAGTTGATAACCCACTTGCAATCAATAATTAAAGAATTAGGACGAAAAGGGAAACTTAATATTCTAGGACGCGAGATATCATTGATTAAGTTGCCTGACTTTGGCTAAAGCCTAAAAGTGATTCCATCGCAAGGTTTCTTTCTTGTCTTTACCTAACTAGAGATGGTGTTCCAATTCCATTATTGATAGCCACACATTTTGTTGCCTTTTATTTTATTATTATTATTTTTCTAATCAAAACCATTTATATGTTCCTTTTTCCTCGGAGCCGTTGAATATACAATATATAAAATACGGCTGCCAGAATAAAACAAGAAACTTACTTCATAGGCATCAGGTAAGTGCTTTATTCCACTTGTGGATTCCATTTTATGCTCATCTTAGGTAAAGAGGAATTCCCACCATCTGTTAGGGCGCGCGGATAAAAAAACCAATTTCACTCTATGTCGCATTCCACAAAGTTAGGAAATCCTTTCCTTTCTAGAGAAATGGCATTGGGTTTCCATATCCATTCAATGAGATTTTCATATATATATTTTTTCAATATGCCCTTATTAATTTCACAATATAAACTCACCATTTCGTATACCAAACATATACTGTTTGAGCTTTGAATAAAGATATAAAAAGTTTACAAATACGTTAACTACATTTTCTTTTAAAAGAGAAATACATTACTATATTTAAGGTATGGTCTAATGTTATTCATTACTTAAAATTAATGTTTTTAAAATTAGATCGGTCATTAAAATTAGTAAAAATATTGATTCACGATTTATTAGTTTGAAGATAATCAAACCATGGTCGAACTAATAGTAATTAAATATATATATTTAATATTTTATATTCTATTATTTAATACTTCAAAGTTTCACATTGTATATTCAATAAAATATCCAAATATATAATATATATAAAAATTAAGATGATGTAACATTTACAAGTCACACATAGAATATTAAGTTGAACATTTAAACATACAATATAAATTATAATAAGAGAGTTCTAGTTTGTAAAATTTTGTTAAATGATAGCTTTATGTTATGTCATCAATATTATTTTAATTTGAATTTTAGTATTAACATATTAAAGAAAAATTAAAGGAAAATGTTTAAAAAAATCAATTGTCATATCTAGATTGTGTCACTAATGTAATTTGAATTTAAATGTTAATATTATCTTTTAAATAAAAACATAAATTATTTTAAGATTTTTTCTTATAAATGTCATTTCTAAGTTATGTCATCAATGACTTATTACAAATTTGAATTTGAATTTCATTTCATTGTTATACTATATATATATGAAATTTTTTTAGAGATATTAACACTCTTTTAATAGTTTTTGAGATTTTAAAAATATTATAAGAATTTTATATAAACTTGATATTTGACGCTCCAAAAAATAAAATAATATTTGAATCTTAATGTGAAATCTCTTTCTCACCTATGATTACTTATGAAAATTATAAATGTATTTTCTTATAGTAATAAAATAATTATCATATATTCTAGTCTATATAAAAGTTAAGATGAGGGTAAATCTTTGTATGTTTTTCTTGAGTCTTATATGTTGGTCTTTCTGACTTGGTATTGTGCCTTTCTTTTACTTAAAAATTATTTTTAAATAAATTAAAAATTTGCTAACAAAAAAAGATTTTAATTTTTTTAAAAAAACTAGTTCAAATCGATCAATATCGATTCTTGACCAATTCTCAAGCAAACCAGTTTGGATTAAACCTATGACCGGTTCACCGATTTTCAAATCAACGTGGCCGATCTTATTTTTTTCAACATTGCTTAAAACACAACAATTTTGAAGATAAAAAAAAGGTTTAAATTTAATTTACTTTGCATAATTTTTTTAATATATAAAATAACAAAATATTCATACACAGTAAAACTTTGTAATTATTTTTTAAAAAGAAATTTTCATATTGTCAATAAATTTAAATTTAAAAAATATTAAATTAACAATTAATTGGCGTCAGTCTTTATAATTTTCCTTTGAATAGTTATTTTCCTAATATAATAATCATGATAACAGTAAAATTTGTACTATACTTATGGTTATTCTGATAAAAAAATAGATAGAAAAATATAAGTAGAATAATCGTTGTTTTCAATAATCACTTTCATGAAGATTATTATTATATGAGTAGTAATTATTCAAAAATAAAAAATAAAAAAGACACATAAAATTAGAAAAAATTCATTTAAAGTGAATTTATTTTTAAAGTGAGTAAGTAAAATTATATTTATCCATAATTCAATCTAAAATATATTAAGATCTTAACCAATTAAAAATTATTAATAAATACATCTTTACTTATTTACTTTAAGGACAAATTTAATTTAAAAAAATCTTATTTTATAAAATTAAATCAAGAAAAAAAAACAGTGTAACACACTTATTTTCACCATTTTTTTACAAAATTTTAAAAATAAAAAACAAAATAAAAATAATGTGTTATTTTTTTATTATCAATAAAAATATACCTAAAAATAACAATAAAAAACAAACCCAGCACCAATAAGCTTTTGGAGGACGCAGCGCTTTGCTTTGCTATTTTATATTCTACGGGGTTTTCTTTATTTTTTTGTCCCGTTCTAATTACACATGCAGATGCAGACCCTTTTCTTCATGTTTCTGTGTTCCGATTGAGTTTTGTTATTTTTTTAAAAATATTTTCTTAATATTTTTTTAATAATAAATAATAAAATATTTATTAAAAAAATAAATATATTTAATATCTTAAGAATATAAAATATATTTAATATTTTTTATTTAATAATTAAAAAAATTAATAGAATGATTTAAAATTATTCGTTGAGACTTTGTTTAGGTTCTTAGTAGTTAATACTAACAAAAAAAGGAAAAAAGGTCATTATTTATCCATTTTAGGGATATATGCATTGTTGACATTATTTTTAAGGGTATTAGATTTAGAAAAAAAAAGTGATAAAAAAATATAAGTATAATAAATAATATTAAGAGGGTGTGAAAAGAAATATATGCACCATATATGAACCAAAAATAATTGAATGCAACAATAAACGACATGTCGTCTAAGGCGGCAGCTTCTTCCTGATTGAAATTGGAAATTCGGAAAAACAAAGTACACGACGTGAATCGAACGCGCAACCTTCAGATTGAAAGTCAGACGCGCTACCATTGCGCCACGGATACAATCGTGTTAACTATCCTCTTTCTTTATAAATTTAATGCCAATTCTTGCCGTTTTATGTTCTCATTATCCTATCGTATTATTCATTTACATATTCATTTAATCTTGGAAATATTTTGAGCCCTTACCTTCTTTACCTTGAAGTACCTTCTTTACCTTGAAGTTGGAGTGGAGAGGAGGGAGCAATGGGAATGGGAGGGGAATCCTTGAATTTTGCAGTGGAAATTGGTTGCCTATAGACCGAAACAATTGAGTTTGTGAGCATATCGTATGGCGTCAATTTGGACACTCCAGTTTCGCTCTCTTTCTCTTCGCGTAAGTTTCTACTTTTGTAGTCGTAGACCTAGTTCAGTTCAGTTTAATTGTTGCTTGTGTTGTGATTAGTGGGAGTAAATTAATGATTAACGAATGAATGTTGAAACTTGAAAATGTAGCCCTGGATTAGCTCTAGAACTAGCACTAGTACCTTCCCCTCCAACCATCGCAATCGCAATTGCAATCGCATTCGTATCAGAAATGGGATCTCCAAATGGTGCTCTGTGGTGTGTACCCGCATCCAACAACTCAAACAAGATTCACTCAATTCCGTTGCCAAATCTCATCATCAACTTGTTACTTCCATGCCGCCGCCTCCTTCTCCTCTTACCTTCTTGGTAGGGTTTCATTTCATGCTCTAATTTATTATCATTATTATTATTTTAAGCTTTTTTTTTAAATAAATTTGTTTTTGTTCTCTGTCACAGATGAATGGAAATGGAGGAAGCAAGTTTGTGATTTGCGTGTGTGTTGCGGTTGTTGTTTTGGTTGCGGCGGTGAGGGTCCTGTCCAGAACCAGAAGAAACGACCGCCCTGGTTCCGTAGCTGATCTCATTAGACGTGGCCAACTAAGATCCGATAGAAGAGGCATGTATGATTTCCATCCATACCCCCACTTACTACTCAATATGCCCTACTGCTTTTCACTTTCACTCTTTGATATTATTATTATCTATCTTCCTAACATAGAATATAGATTACTAGGTGGTGAGGTTTGCCTAGTGAGATTTTGTTTCCTGTCATTACCACACGTTTACTGCCTAACAAGTACCATTAACAATGATGATCCCCCCTCTTTGTCTATCTACATTTTTATGTGCATTTTTTCAGATCAAGACCTCTCAAGTATGAAGACCCGTTCAATAATCCCTTGGTCAAGGTTGGCAAAAGCAACTCAACCGTCGAGATGTGCGGAAAGGTTTACCGCTTAGCCCCTGTTACTCTTACTCAAGAGCAACAAGCCATCCACCAGAGAAGGAGATCACGTGCATACCAGTGGAAGCGACCCACTATGTTCCTTAGAGAAGGAGACTTGGTTCCTCCGGATGTTGATCCTGATACAATCAGGTGGATTCCTGCCAATCATCCCTTTGCAACCACTGCTACTGATCTTGATGAGGATTTGGCTCAAAACAATGTGTATCAAAAGCATGGAGTTCCTTTCCGTATTCAAGCTGAGCATGAGGCCCTGCAGAGAAAGCTTGAAGCCCTACAAAATGTAAGCCTTAGCAAAATAAGGAAAATTCAATAGTCTTATGCTCAATATGATATGGTTTTAGAATATGCTGTGCAAATGCTGTCATTTTTTTATCCAAAGGTATTTGTGGGTTTAGCATTCTAGCTAACAGAGATCTTGTTTTCAAAATTCAACTGCAATTCAACCGGTGTAGCCTACTCTTTTTACCCCTCTTACTATATCAAAAATCCAATATAAAACTAAACAAAATAGATACTCTCTGATTTTGGAATATTTAGTATAATGGAATGACATTTGGATTCAGATATAAATTTGCCAGGGTGCTGCCTTTTGTGAGCCAAATAGTTTAACCAGGCTTTGTTTCTTTCC
The DNA here is from genome assembly GCA_029884595.1 of Ormosia semicastrata. Lineage (NCBI taxonomy): Eukaryota > Viridiplantae > Streptophyta > Magnoliopsida > Fabales > Fabaceae > Ormosia > Ormosia semicastrata. The sequence goes on along the minus strand of JAQQTO010000046.1, from coordinate 3,834,936 downwards.
CAGCATGTATTAACGTGTCATTTTTTAGTGTTTTGGACTTTTGGTTATGACTCAAATCCTTGATATCAAGTAATTGGCTGACTTTATTTATTAAAAAAAAACATTTATATGCTGAAGTGCTTTTGCCTAATTTGGTGAACCACTGAAACTTTTTGTCTTGTTTATATTGCAGGAGCAAAAACTCAATAAACTAGTGATAGATCCTACCAATGCTAAAGAATTTGAGAGACCATTCAACTCCCATGCCAGATTAAATGATCATGCAGAGAAGAGCTCTTTAAACAATCAGGTGAGTGATTCTCACTTCCCCAAATCAGATAGTGGCCCAAATCATTTTGAAAGTGCAACATCATCTGAAGAAGATCTGAGTCTTTAGGTTTGCTGCACACAGCTTCTGCCTGTATTTTTCCAAGTTAAATTAAAATTGCTCTGAGGTGGGCAATGAATCTTCAATAACACTAGAAATATAGATTTGAATTTGCCCAAAATTTTGTACTATTCATCGGGGAGCCTTAGAACTGTCGAATTGTATAGGTGAGGACTGTAAATATAATTTCATTGCTGCATATTGTCTAGTTATGCCGTTACTCAGATTTCATCACTTCCGTTAAAAGTCATTCTGTGGGGAGATTTTACACTTATTCCTGCCCCGAACCCAACTTATTCATAAGGCAATCTGGTTGCCCATAAAAATCATTTGACTTTTTGGCTCTGCAACCGATAATTGGCTTACAGTTTTTATCGTTAGCCAGGAAGAAGAAAACACTGTTTTTACAGTGTTGTATATGTTGACGCATTGACACCCGAAAGAAAAAGAATAAGACATTGCCACCTAACTTGCTTAGGGGAAAATGTTTATCTCACTACATTTTTTCTCTTATCCCTTTTTTTATAGTTATGATTAAGTGAAAAAAAGTGATGAGGAGAAAGTGATATAATCAATATTATGAGAAATAATGTAAAAAGTAATATGAGAAAAAATGTGATGAGAATATAATTATTATTAAAAGTTTAAAATTGTTACAGTTGGTAAAATTTTAAGAATAATAAATTAAAAAAATGATGATCTTATATCATTTTTATAATATATTATTTTTTAATAATTGTGATGAAGTAAAAGAAAGTAATAAAAAATACAATGTAATTAATGATATAAAAAATAATATAAAAAGTGATATAAAAAAAATAATATAAGAAAATTAGAAGTGAATAAATTAAGCATGAGAATACCCTAAAAGTTGGGAAGCTGCGATAAATTAGCATAAGTGGAAATAAAGTTGCACTTGCTCCTTTATTTTTTTGTAATACTTCGGGGCTTAAAGCCCAATCAAAGAGAATTACACTGAGTCACTTCGGGGAGTAAGAACTCCCATTACATCATGCAGCATAATCCTGCTAATATGACTTGGGGGCCGTTGCTAATATACTTCTTCATAAGTTTAGGTGTATGCTACACTTTTGAGTTTACCTGTACTAGTAGTAGGTTTTTTTTTTTTTGTTGCAGTTTCTTTTTTTTACATACCATTACTGCTACATCTGTCGGCCAACGGCCATTAGCGCGGAGAGTGACGGTTCGGCGGAGCAGGCGATTTCTGGTGCTGCGCGCAGCTGGAAGATGATGGGGTCACGTTCGCGGGTCACGTTCCTAGTGCGGCACGCAACTCGATTAGATCTGGTGGGTATGGTTGTGGGTGGAGTGGATCTGGTGGTTTTGGGTCGCAGGTGGATGGTGGCTGGTGCGACAGGCGTGCGTGATGGTGTGCGATTTCGTGAGTGGACGAAGGAGACGATCGAAGGGTGCGCGGATCTTGCACAAAAAGAAGATGGTGATTTGGGGGAGCTTCACGGATCTGGGTAAGGATGGATGGGGGGGCTGTTTGGTGAGTACGGTGGCTCTGTGGTTGGCGTGGCTTCAGGTGGCAGTAACAAAGAGAGGGGATGACGGTGGAGGACAGTGGACGGCACGAGGCTGCGACTTGGACATGGTGACTCGCGCAGTTCCGGCGACGAGAGCATGGTCAGGTGGTGGCCTCGGATCTGATAACGTGAAACAGGGGTGAAGGTGAAGGTAGGCTATGGTGGAGGTTTTGGGTGGGGTTGTGGCCGACGGAGGTGGTGGCCGGTCGGAAGTGGTGGCTGGTGCTGGCGGTGCATGATGGTGATGGATAAAAAAAAACTTAAAACTAAAAAAAAATTAAGAGGTTACAGGTTACAAGTTATGATCCTAGTCGTTGATGTGTTTTTCAACACAATCAATAGTTAGGATTCTCAAAGTGTACCATACACCCTCCAAAGGAGGGTGTATATTAGAATTTGCCATCACTTGGGGGCCTATCTAGGATTCTAACTAGCATAAGTGGAAACAGACAAGATTTGTTGTAAAATAGGTGATCTCGAAATAAAAAAACCAAATATGTTAAGAACTAGACAGATTTAAAATATTAAGTCTTTACCAACATTTTCTGACGGTTCAGCCAATCTAGTCGTCTCTCCAAGAGTGTCATCACTGGGATTCATGGACATGGAGCATTTCACCGTAGTAGCAGTTTCCCATCTCATCCACCTCAAACTCACCCGATTCCACCGTCGTCGAGTCTGACATCGTCGTCATCCTCGCCGTCCTCCTCTACGGTCTTATTTGCGTTCTCGGTCTCGTTGCCGCGCCCGCTGCCCCTGTCTCCGCCGTCTTAGGTCAGTGTCCTCCTCCTCCTCTTGCGCTCTCTTTGGAAGCTCACCACCACCGCCGAATTAGCAGTGAAGTTCTCCAATTGCGTGACCCGTCTGACTAAGTTCGTCGCCGGAGACAAAATCTGAGTTCTCTGCCTCAGTGCAGCCATGGGTTCCAAGTGTGTTGCATCGACGCTCAGATCGCATTCGTCATGCCCGTTGTGTCGTCATTCTGGTGGTTTCCAAACCAAAATTAGAGTCTGATCCAAAAATATTCTTAAAACTTGATTATTGTAATGGGAAATTTGGATCATGAACGAAGAATTGGATTCAGATTATGGAGAATTTAGACACCACTCTCCCCTTATTCGTTTAATTTTTATTTGTCTAATTTTTTCTTAATTTATTTATAAATTTATTTTATATCTCGCATAAATATTATAGTCGCGTCTGATTAATTTAATATTTCTTTATATTAATATATAATATAAATATAATATGTGTATAAAATTTGTTCGCAAAATATTTCTTTTATAAAAGCAATATCAGTAAGAAAAATATTTTGCAAATAATTGATTTTTAATATTTTATTTAAAAATTTCTTAATTTTTTTTAAAAACAATAAGTCATTTTTTATGTTTTATTTAAATTAATACCACACAGGACCCTTCTTATGTTTTATTTAAAATATTTTTTAATTATTATTTCTAATTTTCTTTCGTGACAAATCATATATAATAAATTCTGCCCTTTAACCTCTTCGGTGAGTTTTAGGTAAGTTACTCTCGTCATTGATTAATTTTTTATCATATCCCAGTGACTCAAATAACGCACCCTCCCAATGAACAGGGTGCATGTTAGACATTACCAAGAAAGAAAGAAAAGCCAGAATAAGGAATTGAGTTTGTTGTCAGACGAAAGTAATCCCCCGGGCGCCGTCTACAGTTCTCCGCTTGAAAAGTAGAGCACCGATGCTCCATTCATAAAACTGATTATTAGAGGTAATAACTGGTAACATGTATTAGTTTATAATTTTTTAGTGACAAGTGGCATTTACTGTTAAACACCTTTCAATTATATCAATATTATGTAATATTTTATTATATAAAATATATTAATTTATATTTTAAAATCTTATAATTTATTATTGATTTTAAAAAATTATATTTTGAAATATTATATAACATCAAATCAATCAAAGTGAACCAATAAAAAGTGTAACCCGAATTTGTAAAAAAAAAAATACTAAATTTAATTTTAAGAACCTACCCAATTACCTTAGGGTCAGGACCGACAGACATGTTATGAGGAAGACTGAAAGAGTTATGAACACCCCTGTGTGATCTGCACCAGGATGCAGAGAGCACCTCTCTTAATGACGTTTATAACAAGGCAAACTCTGAATGCCCATTAATCCATGCAAAACATTTTTGGTCTAATAAAAATACTTATAATTTTTATTCATCTTATTTAAATATAAAACAAATGTTAAATTATTGTAACATTTTCATAAAATATAATATAAATTTATAAATAAATTAAAAAAATTAAAAAATAAAAATTAAACAAATAATGAGACTATTAATCCATTATCAATAAGGTAGACTTTGCAGCAAAGGCTTTATCACCTACGGTCGATGGATAGAAATCTGCTGTCTCAATTCTGTGTCTCATTGTCTGTCCCTCTAGTCAAATTATGCCAACTAGGATAAAATTGACACATTACTTTACTCTCCGTTAAAAAACTTAACGAACGCCGTCGCTCATTGTTTCTTCCACTGCTATTCTATTTCTCTCTCTTCTTCCACTTGCATTAGTCATCACTCATTATGCAGAAATTAAACCCCCGTACCACCGAAAATCACCTGAAACAGTCCCTCTGCTTAACCCTCCATTTCTGAATAAAACCCCTATCTCCATGCTTTGAAGACGCACCAGTTAGCAATAAGCTCTCCCTCGGCACCATTTCGCCATAGATACCGGTGACTCAAGGATCATGTTTCCGGCGACAGCATGGGATCTTAATGTTACAGGCTGTGGGTATTTCGTATGGATGCTCTGTTGATGATATGATGAGTGGTTGTTCTTCCTTGGGCTTTGGAATGGTTAAGAATTGTGTTCCCTGTTTGTTCACATTCTCAGTTTTCTTTGGTGTCTGGTACTTTTCAGGTTGTGGGTCTCTGTCTATTTTGCCTTCTTGATGATAAATTATTAGGTGCTATTACCTACCATGTTTTTTTGCTTGGCTATTGCTTTGTTTTGTGATAATAGTTGGTCTGTTTGGTTTTATGAAGTTGTGTATCTCTGGCATATTCTCTAAGATGTTGGTTTGATGCAAATGGTGGTGGTGATGGGCGGCTATTTCTGGGTTTTAGGTGTGGGCGGCTATTTTTGGGTTGCTGTTGACGAATCCAAGACAGAAAAGAGGAGATAGTATATTTTCATCCTCGGTCGATAATCCTTTAGACTACTTCCACTCTAAAATGCAAAATTTTATATGAAAGATCAAAGAATAAAACATCCATATGTTTGATCTAAAAGATATCCTCCTCCAAATAGACTTACGACAAGCAAAATCTATAAAGACAAGAGAGATGGTGGCTTTCGCAACATTGCAAAAGTATATAAAGAATGCTGTCACTCATTCTTGGCAGAAGCAGCCTGCCTTGCACCAACAGCAAAGAATTCAGTGATGACTTCAAGGGGCATGCCCTTTGTTTCTGGAACCTTCAAAAACACAAATATCCAGGAGATGAAACACACAACGGCATAAATGCCAAACACACCAGCCAGTCCTATAGAACTGAGCATCACAGGCAGCGAGTATGTGACAATGATGTCTCCAATCCAGAACACTAACGCACAGATAGCGATGCAGAGGCCACGCACCCTAGTGGGAAAAATCTCTGAGCAAAGGATGTTTGGAACTGGTCCATAAGCCATGACAAAGCAGCAGAAATAAATCACAACGCATACAGTTGAGATTGCTGCATGGACAACAGTGCCAAAATCTACTATGCTTCCAATGACCAAAATGAGGAGTGACACTATCAGCACGGGAATTGTAGCAAGTAGCAACTGCCTGCAAATGGCGGAGTTTCTTATTAACAACAAATCAACATGAACAGAAGTAAATACTAAACAATGTAGCTTTTTCAGAAAACAAAAGAAGCATCTAAACTTAGTTTGAATAGAAACCAGAGCCTGTTCATCTTCTCCCTTTAGAATGCACATGTCTAGAAAACAATAGTGTTCTTAACTAATCTTTGAAGTAACCAAATGAAACAAATTTTAAGGTAAAATTTCTGAGAGCTCCAGAGTAATTAAGAATCAGAACACACAAAATTCCACAGTTGTTCTCTTCCCTTGTTAGTTAAGCTTGAGCTTTTCTTCTGTTGTACTAAAGAAAAAAATATATATACTAGAAACATGCAAAGGTTGCAAGTTGGTTCAATCAATACGAAATATTATTCTTAGTACTCTTAAGAGAAGGCAGACAAATTTATTCCAATAGATGCCTTTCACCCAGCATATACGAATTCTACCATCCAGTTACAAGAATATGATAGTATGATACTCAATGGGATATATTCAAGGAGGACAATGACAAATTATGTTTTTCCACCAAACCGATGTCTAATTAAATTAATAAGGTATCAATTAAGAGAAATAGTTGTAATCACCTTTACAAAATGTTTGCAAGAGAAGAGATCCTCAAATACAAGCAACCAAAAATGAAAACAGGGATACATCAAGAAAACGACAGACCAGGGAGGGAAGAAAAAAAGAGCGTACCTTCTGCCTGAGACATCCATGAGCCTCATGGCTAAGCCTATACAGGGAAGCATCAAGAAGGTTGTGAAAGCACTGATAAGGAATGATGCAGACTCTGAGCCAATGCCTATATCTGAAAGTAGAACTTCAACACCGGCCTCTTCAAGGATTTGAGGTGTGTAATATAGAACCCCATTTATCCCTGACAACTGCACAGACATGTAGAATTAGGCGTTAGACATTGATAAGAAGACATAAACCAATAAATTGATGCAGTAAACTGGAAAAGAAAACTAGAAATTCAGATGGGAAGAGTAAGGTTATACAAACTTAGTAACTCTGAATACTTAAAGTAAAGAAAAGAGCGAAGAAGAATTCTAAATCACTCATCTTACTCTCCTAACAGGTAAGCATGCTGATCTCATTATTTCTGCTAATATTTTATTAAATCTGAAATTTTGAACACGAGCATCATATTAAAACTCTCTTTAATGTTCCTTGTAAATTACTTGACCAATGATCAGCGATTTAAAATTCAAGTGCTAGAATAATAAACACTATGTAACAACTAAGCACACTTCAAAGCAGAAAGCCTATGTAAGGTTTGCAAGTGATTACGTAGAACCATTGATATCAAAATCCCCTGCTTCCCAACTCCCCCCCCCCCCCCCCCAAAAAAAAGAAAAACAACAGAATGTGAAAGGTCATGCACATGGTGAAAATGATGAATGGGAAGAATACTAAATGCCACCCTTCTACCACGATCTAATTAACAAGGCCAACGGAGAAGATAATTATGAATAGTAACCACATATTACCTGCTGAAGTATTTGTATTCCAATCCCAACAAACAATGCATGCTTAACCCCTGGTTCAAGAAGACCTTTCCAAATTGGCCCCTTTGAAGCAGTCTCGGACGGGTGAACCATTGCAGGCCCAACTGGTTGCCCACCAATAAGCTGCTTGGAGTAAAGAGCAGGTTGGCTTACCAAGGCAGCAGCCTGGACAAATTCACCTTCACCAGGAATTGATACAAGGGATCCACGTCGAGATCCAGGAACTCCCTCCTGGTGCAAATAAATCCTTTTAAAGCCTCCTTGCTTTTTTCCATCCTCGCCTTTATCAGACCATTTCCATGCCAGCTGCCAGCCACCACCAATGCCTGTACTATCAACTGGCTCACCTGACCCTTGCATGAGACTACTGTGGCGCCTCATGCTGCTCACGATACTGCCATGGGAAGGAGGAGGAGGCATGTCCTTTTCAAGGCTTGTTGTTTGACGCGATATTAAAGGACTGTGCAAATTGTCATCAGAGTCACCAGCAGCAGCATCTGATGTGTAGTCCTCACCTTCTCTTTGTAGGCTCTCTTCATCCCACTGTTCATTTTTAACATGAGGCTCAGCTGTGCTGAACATGCTTCCAAAATTTGGAAAAAGAGTGCTTCGCATGCTTCCTGTCTCAGGGAGCTTCTCATGAACGCTACCAAACAGGGTCACAAGAGGATCCATTAGAGGCATGCTTTGGTTGATAATGCTTCCATGGCGTGACACGAGACCCAGAGAACTCTGTCCAGTGACAGGTTTTGCTAACCAAGAGAGGCCCGCTTGGGATCCATATAATCGGATTTTATCTTTCTCTGTTGTTTGTTCCTGACCATCAGCTACCTCATCTGCAGGGCCTATTATGTACTCTTCTATAGATGTATCACCTCCAATCCCGAGACCTTCAACCAGCAATGCCATCTCGCCTGTATGAATTAATAAAAATTCGTAAAATGCTTGACCGTAACAATAAAAAAAGTAAAGAGAATATGTCAGGAAATGAATTGAATATACATCCAAAACACAAGAGACTATAGACAATAAAGCAATTACAACAGATAATGATTTCACATATCGAAATTTATATAAAGCAATATTTTCAGTTCACACTTTAATATCTAACAATCAAGAAATGAAAACTTCAATTTCATAGTATTAAAACTCAAGGGAAACATTTTTGTCCCGGGAGACAAGCTGCCCTAGACCAATGACAATTTATGTTCCCTACCATTATCAAAGATTTCAATATCTTTAATCAATATCTCCTGATCTCACGATGATAGCAAGCTAAAATATAATACCAAGTTACCAACAATGTATCCAGCTATAAAAAATGGTACAACTAATAATAGTAGTAGCATTTACAAATTACAATGTTGGTTGGGAATTACAAACTAATTTATGCAATGAAAGGTTCAAAATTGAAAATCATGTAGAAACTAGCATTTGCACTGATTGCCTTAGTATACAGGGACATTATCATGTACATTATGAGAAGTTCCGCACACATAAGGGGAGGGTTTTTTTTTATTTAAAAAAAGTGAATTTATAGTTTCCATAAAAGCAGCCATGTTGTCTTACCTGTATGCTTGTTTACATCACAAGAAAAAAAAGGGGGCAGAATCCTAAAAGGGGATCCATCTATTACAAAGCCAGAGTTTCAGAAAACAAAAATCATCTACTTTACAAGATATAGTCTGAATAAGCAAGTAGCTAATGTGGTATCAAAAGCACAGCACATATAACACAGGAAATATGTAAACATGTGATCACTATCTCTTGCAGATGCATCTACTTTTTACAATCATTGCTTGGCAGTATCACAACGTGAGATACCTTCCATTTCTCACATTGTTAATAATAAAAAAACCCGGTTAGCACATGTGATCTGGAGGAAATAACCAGTTCAAAGAAACCTATCCCATGCCTGTAAATCTGTGCAACCGAAAATTTAGAAGGAGCTATGATTACAGTAAGCTGCGAACTGAGGGTGGCAGGATGTAGATATACAACTATGTGCCAGTCATTTAGGTCCACAGAAAGTCTGAAGATCCTATAGTTTAATCAAAATATCAACTGAGTGCATACAACATGAGATTACAAAGGATTAAGCTCATGATAAATCATAACTAATGATTTCATATAACAATTTAACATTTGTATGAAATAAACTACACACGATCCCAAAATTACATAAGCAAATGGTATCCTTGTTTAAATACATGAAAGATGCTTTACATATAATAATAATATTACCTGACACATCTTCCCTGCCGCGTAATCTTTGGAGAACCTTTTTTGCCTCAAGCATCTTTCCTTTACTCACCAGCCACCGAGGAGACTCGGGCAAGAAAAATATTGTTAATACAAAATAGATGAGAGAGGGAATAGAAAGAACCCCAAGCATTAGTCTCCAGCTAGGAGAGGTAGTCAATGACATCCCAAAAACCATACAATATGATAAAAACATGCCCCCAGAACCACTGAATTGCGGAAGTGTATTTAACGATCCCCTTATATCAGATGGGGCTGTCTCAGATATATAGACTGGGACAAGAGTAACAGCAAGGCCAATCCCAAATCCATCAAGTAGTCTTCCTATGCATAACACATATACATTAGGGGACCAAAACATTACCAAACCACCCAAGAAATAAAGCGTAGATGAGATTATCAACATTGGTCGCCGACCAAGCCAATCTGATATGGAACCAGAGCATGTTGTGATTAATGTTGCTCCAATGAGGGACATGGCCACCACAAGTCCTTCCACAGTTGTTTGCAAAGCAAGGTCTTTCTTAATGTAAACAATGGCACCTGAAAACAAACAGGAAGAATGAGTAATCTGAGAAGCAATTGATCATAGAGCTCAAAAATGGACTGATAATCATTTGTTTGTTATAAAAGTGGTTTTTAATGATGATACTGGCAACAAATTGTTCGCTAAATTGAACAAAGAGAGTGGAGGCCAAATCATGCTAGATCAGATTCCATGGATGAAATAAACGGGTTTAATCTTATGTAGTGATGTTAATGATCTATATCTGATTTCTTTTCAGCCTGGATCATATATATAATTACTCGCAGACCATGACAACTTTGAGGAAGAAAAGCCATTGATCCCTTGGCATAAACTAGTATTCTTATAGAAAGTTATTCCCAAATGGAGCATCTTCTGCCTCTGTGCTTACTGAAGAGAAAAGGGAAAAGAAGAAGTAGTAATTTGATTCAGAAACAATAAGCATAAAAGTAAGGAGGTGAGATGATTACCAGCAATAGTAGCATTATCCCATCCTTGCAGAAAATTACCGATGGAAGCTGCAATAGCCACTAGGATAGCACCTTTCATTTCTACTGAATTGAATCGAATTATTATGAAGCCTCCGAGCTGCGTGCAAGAAATCTGCTAAAATAAGGAAGGAAGAAGAATCATGACCCAACCTAACCTAACCCAAACTGACAAACAAAAACGGCTTTCTCTTTATCCAACTAACAGAAGACAGTGAGAGTTGAGAGGTTGAGGTTGAGGTTGATGGAGTATCTACAATTGAATTGAATTGAATTCATTTGGTGAAGATAACATCAGAAACAAACAAGTATCTGCTCATATTTTCAAACAACTAATTACCTGAAAAAACAGATCGCTATTATTGGCTTAGCCTTAGAGTGTCCCACAGTCACCACCACTCACCACTCACCACTCAGTAGAGAGGAGTAAGGGACCGCCCAAACACAAAGAGATAGATAGAGATACAAAGTAAGGAAAAGGGCTCGTTTGGAAGAGAAACCGACCCTTCCTCTGTCCTGAGTAGTGAGTACCCTCACCTCACCTGTAGACTGTAGAAAGAGAGAATCACGTCAGGGCGTAATCCTCCCCGTTGTTGTAGTAATCAACAAGCCACTACTCTTGTACTATTTCATTCTCTTGTTACTTTCCATTGTCTTTTTTTAATATTTTTTCTCTTATTTTTAAATAATTAAAAAAATATTCTACATTTTATAAAAAAAAAGTATTTTAAATATTTAAAATATACGTTAATAAAAATTTATATTAAATATTCTATTTTTTATAAAAATTTATTTTAAAATTCTCAAAAGCATTTGTTAATGATATTAAATGTTTTTTTATATTTTTAAGATAATAAATATTTATATTTTTTATTTAATAATTTTTACTTTTGACTAATTTTTTTTAAATATATTAGAAACTGAAAAAAAAAATTATATTTATAAAAAATTCTTATTTAAAATTTTGTAATAAATTTTTTATCTTAATAATAATAATAATGAAAGAGTTAAGAGTTTCTTAAAAAAAAAAGTAGTGAGGTGAATGATGAAGGATGAACTGGATGGTTGGAAATGGATGGAAACTGTGTATAAGGACAAAAAGTGATCCAGCGAGAGCCAGATCAGTCGAATTTTGAATACTAGTGATCCTCAATGTCTGAAACTGCACAACACAACCGTGATCAATGAACCGCCTCTCATCATTATTTTACGGTAAGAAACCTTTCTCGGCTAGATGAATGAAGAAATTGTGATTCTGAATTCAAAATAAATAGCACGAGAATTTTACTAGAGGGAGAGTGCGAACCCATTTTCCTTTCTAAAGTCAAAACCTCCATCGAACCAAAGCACTTCCCACTCTTTTTTTTTTTTTTTTTTACGAGAAAGAAAACAAATTAAGCAGAAAGTCTAACGACATTTATAAGATATATCAGATCTAAAAAAATATTAGAAAAAATATTAAATTCAAAAAAATAAGAGCAAATATACTTTACATACTTAACTAATTAACGATTTATAATTTTATTTTTTATTTAAAAATTATTGATATCTAAATATTTTTTATATCAAAAACTAGCACAAAAATATTATATCTTAAAAAATGTATTATGTCTTCTTTCAAAATAAATTTAAAAATTTATTCACTTACAAGACCATCAAAATAAGAATAACTAAAAAAAATAAAACATCAATAAACGAGATAAAAAAATCATATCTCACTTTCTACCTCTTCTATTTATATTTATATTATATTATATTCTATGATTGTGTGATATTATATTCTATGATTATGTGATATTTATTTCAACCATTATTGGCATTTGGCATGGCATATTCTAACGGACAAATTTGACCTTTCTCTTTGAGCCCTTTCTTCTACTTCTTGCCATAATTAATTGTTCCCACTCCCCACCCGTCTTCTCCAATACCTACATTTCGCCACTTTTCTTTTTATCACTTACTTTTTGTTTTTTTGTTCAATTTCCTCTTTTACGTTTCGTACCATAATATTTATATTTTTTAACTTATACTAAGGATCCAAATTTGGCTCTTTAAAAAAATAAAAATCCGAATTCGGCTAATTTGGACAATAGTATGAATTGTCCCTTGACCGTTCTCTTTCCTCTTTTATTACTATCAATTATTTTTCGTATAAGTTAATGTCTATCCAACAAAAATGTAAATTTTATGACTCAGTACCTTCTCATTAAATAAAATATATATAATAATTCATAAAAAATTATAATTTATAAGTTTAGTTTAAAAATACATAAAGTATAATTTTTATTATATTTTCATAAAAAAATTTACTCCAATATAAATACTAAAGAATTTAAATATAAATTATTATAAAATAACTTATAAGCTTGAAAAAATATTTATAATATAAAAAAATCTTTGTCTTAAAATAAATGAACAATTTAATCCAATAATTTTATAAAAAATATTTTAATAAATTAACTTGACTGAAATTTATATATAAATTAATTTAATTTATGTAAGTCAAATGATAAACAATTTTGAGATTACAAAATCTCCTTCTATTTTAGGATCTTCGTGAGAATTACTTGATTTGGGTACTTAAATTCGAGATATTTTCCTTACAAAAATGGAAACGGGATAACAATCTTCCTGATATAGATGTAAAGACAATAACAAATATCGTATTTCCTACCTCGCGAGATACCTGTTCTTGAGAAATTATTAAATTATCTATATTAATTGTATTATATATATGTGTGTGTGTGTGTAAAGACAAGGATAAAGATCGTATTCCCTACTTTGCGAGGTACTTGTTCTTGAGAAATGTGTGTGTGTGTGCATGCATTAATACTTTATTCTTTTTGCTATTTTCCATCTATATTTTTTATATTAATTTTAAATTTAAAAATATCTACAAAATAATTTGTAATAATTTTATTTGTACTCGTATGATGCATTGTATATGATTTAATAAATTGAATAACTAATAAAAATATTTAATAATTTTATAAAATAATATTCAAATGCAATATAATAAACAAAATATAGAATTTGAAATATAAGTTATGTTATTTTTAACCACTTATCAATGGTATATTAAAATAATCTTTAAAAAATTATATACAAAATATGAAAATATATTCTTTAACATTGACAATTTGTAACATTACTTTTATGTAAGTATAATGAATAATAACATTATTTATGTGCATGTGCTATGCATGGAGTTAATTATGAATTGAGTTATAAAAATAATTATAATAAAATAATTTTATTAAATTAAATATATAGGCATATGTACAAAAAAAAGAAATATATAAATAGAATTATCTAATATTAAAAATGCAATGCTCAATTGTTCTACTAATTATTTTTGTATATTACATGTTTATTATTGATATAACAACTTTTATTATTAGATATACATATGATTAAATAAAAATCAAGTTATACTTTATCGAGTAGGATTTCATTAATTTCATTTACATATGGGCTAAATACTTGTAAATTTTTTTTATATTTTTAGTGTAATTGATAATCTTAAGTTATTTTAAGCACTTTCAACATTTGGTATAATTTTATATCAAGTACTGAGTAAGTAAGTAGATTGCTTGTGAAGTTTCTAAAACCAACAATTAAAAAAAGAGTGGGGGCACAAATGAAGAATTTAAGTGTATTGGTGTATTATTTAAATAAGAAATGCATGAAAGTGAAATGGGAAGTAACTAAATTAATATATTAATTTAATTAAAAATAATTTATACAAATTGTTGAATAATTCAAAAATTTCCATATTTCCTTAAGATTTGTTATCATATTTTAGACTCAAATAAAAATATTTTTTAATATATTTAGGACATTACAAATTTATTTATGCAAAATTTATGGATTGACGAATTTAATTATTAATTTTTTAATGTTATTAGCTATGACTAAAACACGTTACTTGTTTTAATCAAATTAAATAAAAGTTATTTTATATTTTAATTTTAATAATCATCAATATCAAAAGAAATAACTTGAAAGGTATATAATAAAAGATATACATTATATATTTTTGTAGAATGATCAACTTAATTTACACAATTAAAATAAGAAGAAAATATTTGGGTTAATTATCCCAAATATTTGTATAGTATAATAATTATCTAATGTTACTATATTAGCAAAGAACCCAATTGATGATTAAACTATAAAGTAAATTAAGCAAATAAAATATTACTTCATACAACAATGAGTTAATAGTAGCAAATCATGAATTAAAATACACAAAAAAATAAAACAAAAAAAGGACAATTACTCAGAGATTGTTATGTGAATAATCATCATATTCTAAATCTTCATATCAAATCTTTTTTGGCAAAGATCAAAGAAGTTAAAAGAGCAAGTGACTCTTCTCCTTTTGATTATTATTATTATTGGCCTTCTTAGTTAAGTTTTATTGTAGATTGATGTCCCCAAATGTTGAACTTTGTGTTCAATAAAATAAAGTTATACTCTACTTCAACTCCTCATTCAAAGTCACATTGGTAGCACGCGTTATTTTTAATCTATCATACTTTGCAAGGCGTTATCGAGTGCTCATGGATATAATAATGATTTGATCAAGTTGTATAATTGGTAGCAGATTCTTTTTTCTAATCTCTCATACTTTGCAAGGCTTCTCTAAGTACTTGTAGATCTAAACATGACTACATCAAGTTGCGTGAAAGATAATATTTTGATTAGTAGATTAGTAATGTATAGATGTGAAAGATAAAAGATTGGTAGGGAATGCAAGAATGACATAATTTGTAACATTTACCATAACTTGTTGTATGCCGTTGAGTGCAGGGGAAAATAAGAGTGGTGGTTTGTCGTGAAAGATTGTATAAGGAATTATGAGTTACAATATAAAACTCATAAATAGATGAACCATTTAAAAAAGTGTGAACTGAATTAGTAGTGAAAAAATAGAATGATAGTCTTTATATAGAGAAGCAATTGTTTTTGACTACTTGTAATTTAAAATTGAATTTGAAATTATTTATAGATTTTGATTGATTTACTAATGAGTTAAAATAGGAAGAAAATTTTAATTTTGATTGAAAAATTTTTCTTCCTAATCGAATATAAAATTTATTTTAATAATTATCAAATTTGATTACCGAAATTTATTACAAATGAACAAAATCAAATATTAACATAATAATAATGAATTAAAAATAGAATTAAAACTAATTAAATTAAATCAATCAAATATAGCAAATTAAAATATTCTACAAATAACAATGAATGAAAATTATTTATTGAAGCAAATCAAATATGAAAATAATATAGAAAAGTAATTACTTTTAACTACCTGCAATTTAAAATCGAATATAAAATTAATTATAAATTTTGATTGATTTACTAATAAGTCAAAATAAGAAAAAAAATTTAATTTTTATTAAAAAAGTATTTTTTAATCAAATATTACATGTTATCCACGTGATAATTATTGAGAATAACACATTTACAAACATAACTTTTTCTTTGACCAGATATAATTCACAAAATTTATATAAGGAATTGTGTATCATTGATATTAATAAATAAAGGAAAAGGAAAAAGTGAAATAAAAATTGGTGAAATAATAAAAGTTATGTGAATTATGTGAAAAAAAATTATACATAAATAACATTAATAATCTATAAAACAAACAAAAGCCTACATTTGACCACAATTAGTTTTATTTAAAGGTAACGTAACTATTTACCCCAAAAAAGGTAAGGTATTTATTACATAATCATTTTAAAAACCACATGACTATTTAAAAAGTTGTATGATATATTCTTTTAAAAAAAAGTACGGTCATCATCATTCTTAGGTAATTACAAAGGTACACTCCATTTAAAAAAAAAACACTCCACGTCATTTTCTTTAAAAATGAAATCCCACTTCAACGATAACCTTGGACTAACTGATGTTATTATGATTTTTTTAATATTATTAATATGTAGACAATATATTACAATCAACTGCAAGTTTTATTAGTTTGTAGAAATGTTAAAATGAGTCAAATTCATTGCATTAATTCGTTTATCCACATAAATTATGTGGATTGAGCTTCATTTTGAAGGACCCATTTTTTGGTACGGTATAAAGAAGCTGAGAAAAATTAACATCTAGAAAAATAAAGAATAAGTTAAGTTGACCTCTTTTTAAATTTAGTAAAATTATACCAGTTATCTTTTTTTATATATCTTTATACTGATCTCTCTTAAAATAGATAAACATAAGAGATAAGAATAATGACAATACAAATTTTAAAAAAATGTCAATATAATTTTTAAAACAAATAATATGTCAAGTATAATTAAGTCATATTTCAAAAAAAATTAATACAATTTACTAAAAATAAACCCTTGTGGAATCAGTCAACAAGAGGGTACCCAAGTCAATGGGTGGGATGTTCCAAATCTTCAAGACTACTGCACCTCTGCAACCTGTTTTTACTAGACTAAGCTACAAAATTCCCTTCACGTAAGACATGCTCAATGTTTACTTCCTAATCAGCAAGGAGCTTCCTAATTATTCATTTTTGGTTCCATCCATTTAGTTCATAAATTAAAGGGGTTGTTTAGGGTCGTTTAGAGCATATAAGATTGTTTAAGCCCGTTTATGTTTTAGCTTTTAAACTAATCATGAACTTTATTTGAATGGCTCGTTTAGGTTCACTAACAGTAAGTGTGCTCAGCCCATTTAGTGGATGTTTGGGAACCGACGTGAAAATTTAATTATTTTAGTAATTGATTATTATATAATTGATTATAATAGAATCAGATTTATATTTGATATGTTAGTTAAAAAAAAAATTAAGTTAATTTGTTTTATTTAAATAATATAAAAAATTTATTTTTATACATTAAATTATCAAAATATATATAGCATGAATAAAAAAGTTATTTGATTAAAAATAAAATAGTATTTACATCTCAAAATATAAAAAATAATTTATAATTTAAAATCATAAATTTCAATTTTTAGTATAATAAAAAAATTATAATATATTAAATTTCGTACAAAATTTAAAGTTAATTTTGACAAATATAATTAAACAATGAAAAAAAAATTTGAAAAAAAAACTGTTGGCAACAAATTTAATCTGTTGTCAAATATGCACTTAAATATCTTTATTTCTTTTTTGCTCAATTTTGTTTAGTAACTGATAATCACATATTTTATTTATTAAGAAACCCTTATGTTTAGTCATTTACACTCTCCATATTCTTAATTGATTGAATTTGGTATGATTTTGTGAGTTTGAGAAATTAAATTGGTCTAATTGAATATTTTCAGGATTATTGAGATTTTACACTGTTTCTGTATTTTGATCATAACTTGAGTTCCTGATATCTGACAATCATGAATTTTATCTTGTAGGAAAGCTAAGAGGAAGCTCTACAACTTTGATGAAGAGCTCGAAGTCCTAAACAGATGTCTAAAGGACCTAAGTTTACATGGAAGTCAGAATACGTGTTCTGTCACTAGAATCCGAACGGTGTGCACTCATAAAATCATATGTCAAGCTGTAATAATGGGGATGAGCTGAAATTTGGATAGATGATAGTCAAGACCCAAATAAACAACTTTCATGAAGAACACATTTTGAAATAATGAAGTCTAATGGGTCATTTTGGGCTTGCAAGTTGGAACAGAGGTGCTGAAGTTGGGTTTGAGTAACCCGTGGTATTTGGGTCATATCTTGGGCTGTAGGAAGCCAAATTGGATGATCCAGATATGCATGTTATAGCCAAGACAAAGATCTACAACTTTCATGAAGAGCACTTTTCATGAATCTAAAGTATAATCGGTCGTTTTTGGCTTCCAAGTCAGACACAAGATTTTCGCACTCACTCCACTCATCCACTCAACCACTCAACCACTCCACTCAACCACTCCACTCCACTCATCCACTCATCCACTCAACCACTCAACCACTCCACTCAACTAACCCACTCAACTAAATCACTCCACTCATCCACTTAACTACTCATCCACTAAATCAAACCACTCACCCACTCAACCAACCACTCCACTCCACTCATCCACTCATCCACTCAACTAACCCACTCAACCAATATTTAATCCACTCCACTCAAACCAACCCACTCATCCACTCACCCACTCAACCAATCCACTCAACCACTCCACTCCACTAACCCACTCATCCATCCACTCACCTTTGTCATTTTGTAACCCTAGACTTCTATAAAAGGGCACCATTGGTTATCATGTGGGATGTTGGACTCTCCTTCATTTCTCTCAGTTTTTCTTGTGATTTCCTTCTAGCTATGTGTAACTAAACCTCCGTTGGTTAAGGGGGTGATGAAACCGTTAGTATTGATGTTGTAAACTTTGCATATTTGATTATTTCAACACAGTTATGTTTTTATTCATATATTTCTGAATCTATTGTTAGTATGAAGGTTTTTATACTTGTTCCCTCTTGAAAAGTGGTAGATCTGGGTTTATTATGCGCGGTTGCGGTAGTAGATCTAGTGGAATATATGATGTTCATGTGGGTATAATTATCTTTGTGCTATTTGCCAGTTATAAAAGTGGTAGATCTGGGTTTATTATGCGCTTGCATTGCTTGTAGTAGATCTAGAGAAATATATGTTCTAAGTAATTTAATCCCTAGGTGTGTGATTAGATCTTAGTGTAATTGGTTTTCTAAATCTTAATGCAATTGTTGGATAGTTGTAAGAGCGGTTGCTTTATGACTAATCAGTGATTAGGAGTTGATTTGAGCGGTTGCTAAATTGGCCAACACGTAAGGAAAACAGAGATTTACTCTCACAATTGCATAAAAACATAATTGAGCATGTTGGAATAAAATGATATGTGGATTTACATCATCATATAAATCTAGTGGTGGATTCAATCTCTTAACCAATCTTCCTATATTGTTGATTTCTAATTTATTATTATTGTCTTTGAAACTGTTTATTGTTCATCAAAACTCCAAAACCCCCTATTTATTGTTTATTATTAATCAGAGTCTAATTTGGGAATTGTTTGATAGTGTTAATTGAATTGGTTCTTTGTGGATCGACCCTTACTAACTACAACTAGTTGTAAGGTTTTTTATTTTCTGGTGGGCCTGACAACTGATTTTTTTATAAAAATTTTAATCACTATATCCTCACGCATCAGAATTTTGGCGCCGTTGCCGGGGAACCAATTTTTCAATTACACTATTGATTTATTTCCTATTTTTACTCTGTTTTTATTTTTGTTTTTATTTTTATTTTTAGTTTTGAATCTTTCTTTCTGAGTGTTTTGTAGGTGTTGATGTCCATTGAAGGGGTAAACGAAGGATTGCTAAATTTGAGGAACTATATTGATCAACTCACTTCACATCCTCAATTTCCTTCCATCCGATAATTTCCACTTCACACTGCCGACATTGAAGTCGCCGTTACATTGATCTATCAAGTTCGAGACATCTGAGCCATCTGAACTGAAGAAGTGACAATGGCAGAAAA
This sequence comes from Ormosia semicastrata, assembly GCA_029884595.1. NCBI lineage: Eukaryota > Viridiplantae > Streptophyta > Magnoliopsida > Fabales > Fabaceae > Ormosia > Ormosia semicastrata. The sequence goes on along the minus strand of JAQQTO010000046.1, from coordinate 3,814,889 downwards.
CACTTTAAGGGCATTGAGTGCTCCAGATCTAGATCAACAGCCTCTGTGCACAGACATTCTTGAAAATGAAGAGGCATTTGAATTGAAATCAGGTTTAATCCATCTCTTGCCATCTTTCAATGGATTACTCGGAGAGGACCCCAACAAGCACTTGAAGGAAATTCATGTGGTATGTTCTAGCATGAAGCCTGCAGGAATTCATGTAGAGCAAGTCAAATTGAGAGCCTTTTCATTCTCTTTGAAAGACTCAGCAAAAGAGTGGCTTTACTACTTGCCACCCGGATCCATCCAATCATGGCAGGACATGACCCGAACTTTCCTAGACAGATACTTCCCTGCCTCAAAAGCTGCAACAATCAGAAAAGAAATCTGTGGTATTCAACAAAGGCATGGAGAATCACTCCATGACTACTGGGAGAGATTTAAGAAGCTATGTTTCAGTTGCCCTCATCATCAAATAAGTGAGCAGCTCTTAATTCAGTATTTCTATGAAGGCTTGCAAGTGATGGATCGCAACATGATTGATGCTGCTAGCGGAGGAGCATTGGTTGATAAAACTCCTCAAGAAGCTAGAAACTTGATCTCAAGAATGGTACCAATACTCAACAATTCTACTCTAGAAATGACACCGGAGTAAGAGCGGTGAAAGAAGTAGAGACAACCGGTCTACAAAGAAGAAATGACTCAATTGATCTGCTATGGTTCAACGGTTAATGGATACGAGCAAAGCACCGCTTCATGCTTGTGGGATCTGTTGTTCATCTGGACATCCCATCGATATGTGTCCCACTCTCCAAGAGGACACAAATGAGGAGGTAAGAGCGATGAGGGGATATCTTTGGACTTTCAAAAAATTACAATCCCTACTCAAACACATATAATTCAGTTGGAGGGATCATCCTAATTTTATCTATGCAAAGCAACCTCAAAATCAACCTCCAAATTTGTGGACCTCCAGATTCCAACAAAGGCAAGCACATTTCCCTCAGAGACAGAAGCAAGTTCAAGATTCTAAGCAATCTGAACCTTCACTAGAGGAGCTAGTGAAACAATTGGCTACTGATGCTTTACAGTTCCGACAAGAAACAAGGACTGCAATCAATAACTTGCAGAATCAGATAGGGCAGTGCCCACAGAATTCAATAAGTTTCAAAGCCAAGCTTCAGGAAAACTACCCTCACAGCCAGAAGTAAATCCGAGGGAAAATGCTAGTGCTGCCACGTTGAGAAGCGGAAAGACGATGGATGAGCCTACATCTCCTCCACCAATCACTCAAGAGAAAGATGAACCACCCAAAGAAGCAGATGATAAGGGGCAAACTTCCAAAGCCCCTAAGGTAAGTATTTCTGAACCCTTCCTAAATATGTTACTAAAGCTCCTTTTCTTAGTAGGTTGGTTAAAACCAAGAAAGAAGAAGCAGAAAAAGAAATACTTGAGACTTTTAGGAAGGTAGAGGTTAATATCCCTTTGTTAGATGCTATTAGCGGTACCTAGATATGCAAAATTTCGAAAGAATTATGCACTAACAAGAGGAAGTTAAAAGGGAATGAAAAGGTCCAAGTGGGAGAAAATGTTTCAAATTAATTAAAAAGAAACTCCCAACCAAATGTAAGGACCCTAGCACATTCACCATTCCATGCACTATAGGTAACACAATGTTTGAAAGGGCAATGCTTGATTTAGGTGCATTTATAAATGTCATGCCATATTCTATTTATGCATCTTTATACTTGGGTCCTTTGGAACCTAATGTTGTTATTCAATTGGGTGATAGATCTAATGCATACCCTAAGGGTGTGGTTGAAGATGTTTTGGTGCGGTGAATGAATTAGTGTTTCACATGGGACTTCTATGTTTTGGACATGGAAGAGGATGAGTCTCCCAAATCTGCTCCTATCTTGCTAGGAAGACCATTTTTGAAGACGCACGGACAAAAATCGATGTGCACTCGGGAACTCTAACAATGGAATTTGATGGGGAATTAATTAGATTCAATATTTTTGAAGCTATGAGATACCCAAGTGATGTGCACTCGCTTGTTTAATTGATTCTTTTGATCCTTTTGATTCTTTAATTTCTCACTTTTGATACTAACCATTTTGATGCTCTTGATACAATTCTAACTCATAGCTTAGATGTACAGGAGGAAAAGAAAAAGAGTGAAGAAGAGCCATGGAGTGAAGACATTGATGAAATTATTCTTGCCTTACAAGAGCTCTCTTCCACTCCCGAGAAAGAGCACGAGGTAACTTTTGTTGATTTACCTGTTACTACGATATACCTCAACCTTCATTGTGCGGGCACTGAATTGGAACTTAAAGCACTTTGCTGATCATCTTAAATACATCTTCTTGGGGAGAAGGACACCCTTCCAAAGAATAATTGCAAAGTCACTAACCCAAGAGCAAGAAGAGAAAGCGGTAATATGTTTTACAGAACATAAGACAATGCCATTGGTTGGTCAATAGGCGATATCAAGGGTATTAGTCCCTCCATTTGTATGCACAGGATATTAATGGAGGAGGATACTAAACCTGTGAGAGACCCTCAGCGAAGATTGAATCCTCCCATGATGGAGGTTGTAAAAAGGAGATACTTGAAACTCCTAAGTGTGGGGGTGATCTACCCCATTTCGACAAAGAAGTGGGTAAGCCCACCGGTAGTACCAAAGAAATCTGGAATTACTGTGGTAAGAAATGCTGAAAATGAGCTTATTCCCACTAGGTTACATACAGGGTGGCGTGTTTGTATTGATTACAGGAAGTTGAATGCCGCCACGAGAAAAGACCACTTTCCTTTACCTTTCATTGATCAAATGTTAGAAAGATTAGCTGGTCATTCTTATTATTATTTTCTGGATGATTTTTCAGGTTACAATCAGATTGCCATAGCTCCAGAAGACCAAGACAAGACTACATTCACTTGTCCATTTGGTACATTTGCATATAGGCGAATGCCTTTTGGACTCTGCAATGCACCAGGAACTTTCCATAGATGCATGATGAGTTTATTTTCTGATTACATTGAAAACATCATTGAGGTTTTTATGGATGACTTTAGTGTCTTTGGAAATGATTTTGAAAATTGTTTGGAACATTTAACTTTGGTGCTTAAAAGATGCATTGACACTAACCTGGTATAAATTAGGAAAAATGTCATTTCATGGTGAATGAAGGTATTGTGTTAGGTCATGTAATTTCGCTAGGGGAATTGAAGTAGATAAAGCTAAGGTAGAACTCATGCATTCTTTGCCACCACCCACTAGTGTGCGGGAGATTCGTTCTTTTATTGGTCATGCGAGTTTCTCTTTTGGAGATTCATTAAAGACTTTTCTAAAGTCTCATTGCCCCTTTGCGTACTTTTTCAAAAAGATGTTAATTTTAACTTTGATGAGAAATGTATGGAAGCTTTCAATAAACTCAAGAAGTTGTTAACTGTTATGCGTCTATCATCGTGCCACCCAACCGGAAGTTACCTTTTGAACTAATGTGTGATGCCGTGACTTTGCGGTAGGAGTTGTCTTGGGACAACGAGTTGATAGAGTTCCTTATGCCATTTACTATGCATCAAGGACTCTAAATGATGCTCAACTTAATTACTCAACCACGAGAAAAGGAACTTCTAGTCTGTTGTATTTGCTTTAGAAAAATTTAGATCATATCTAATTGGTTCTAAAGTGATTGTGTTTTCAGATCATGCAGCCTTGAAGTATCTTCTAACAAAGAAAGAAGCAAAGCCTAGATTGCTCGATGAATTTTATTGCTCCGGAATTTGACTTGGAGATTAAAGACAAGAAAGGGAGCGAAAACTTGGTGGCCGATCACTTGAGTAGATTGGTAATCGAAGAGGAAGAAATGCCTATCATGGAGACTTTTTCGGATGAATATTTGATGGTTGTCAACACCATAATCCCTTGGTATGCTTTGACATTGTTAACTACCTGGTTACTAAGGACTTTCCGAGAAGGTTTGAACAAGGCCCAAAGAGATAAATTAAGGAGTATCAGTAAATACTATATCCGGGATGACCGTACTTATGGAAGCATTGTGCGAGATCAAGTCATTAGGAGGTGCATTCTGATTCGAGACACACTCCATCCTCTTCTTTTGCCACACCTATGCATGTGGAGGACACTTTGGCAGAAAAGGACAGCCCAATAAAGTGCTTGACAAAGGATTTTTATTGGCCTTCAATTTTCAAAGACGCTTACAACTTCTGTAAGTCTTGTGGCCATTGTCGAGAAAACAGTAATATTGGTCCTCGTAATCAAATGCCTCGGACTCCGATCATTTTTGTGGAAGTCTTTGATGTGTGGGGTATTGATTTCATGGGACCATTCCCCCTCATTTGGTTTCACATACATTCTTTTATCTGTTGATTATGTGTCTAAATGAGTGGAAGCAAAAGCCACCCGATCTGATGATTCTAAAACTGTTGCAGATTTTGTTAGAACACATATTTTCTCCAGGTTCGGGACTCCAAGGGCTATCATCAGTGACCAATGGACTCATTTTTGCAACAGAACCTTTGATGCTCTATTGAAAAGATATGGAGTTATGCACAAAATCTCCACTCCTTACCATCCACGATTAAATGGGCAAACCGAAGTGTCCAACCGGAGATTAAGTCAATCCTTGAAAAGACAATCCATCAAGAAAGGATTGGAGCACTCGACTTGACGACGCTTTATGGGCTTATAGGATTTTAAGACTCCCATTGGCATGTCACCATTTCGGTTGGTGTATGGAAAGCCCTGTCATTTGCCCGTTGAGTTGCAACATCGCTCTTACTGGGCCATTAAACAAGTAAATATGGAATTGGAAGGAGCTGGAAAACAAAGGAAATTCCAGTTATAGGAACTGGAAGAATTAAGAAATGAGGCCTTCGAGAATGCCCTGATTTATAAGACTAAAACTAAGGCATTCCATGACCAGTTGATTTCCAGAAAGAAATTTCACAGAGGGCAAAAAGTTTTACTATTCCAATCAAGACTCAAATTATTTCTAGGTAAACTGCGTTCTAAGTGGATTGGACCGTTTGTGGTAACTAATGTTTTTCCTTTTGGTGCAGTTGAGATCAGGAGTGAAATTTCAGGCAAAGTATTTAAGGTTAATGGTCATCGTCTCAAACCTTATCATGAACCTCCTGACAGTGCAGAGATGGAAGTGATGAACCTCATCCTTCCACAATATGAGGAGCATTGAAAGTATCATCATGTCAGGCTGAGGACAATAAACTAAGCGCTCATTGGGAGGCAACCCAATCAGATTTGCTCTCTTTATCCCTTTTTATTTTGCGTTTTTATTAGTTTCTTATATTATGTTTTTATCTGTTTTGTTGGTTGTAAGTATTTGAATCTTTAAAAAAAAAAAACCTTGTGTTTGGTTTGATTAATTGTGTGTTTGCATGGATTGTTTGTTTGATATTTGTGTGGATTAAATACAGTGGAAACCAAGCGAAACTAAGAATTAGTTCATTTGTAAATTGTTGCTTTGATCTTCTGATTACTGAACCATGTTCTTTGGGAATGATTTCATTTAATTGAGAAGTTAAATTTTGAATTCTTGATGGACGGCCTGAGTAAAGAGTTATACTCTTGAGACGCATTCATATGAACTTGTGCCTTATGAACTTCGTAGATTTTTGACTTTCCCTCAAGAATGATGAGTAAATGTACCCCATTAGTTTTCATTATCTTGTATTGTGTACATTTGGGATTTGCACTTTTGATTCTTGGTAGATTTGTTTCAATAGCCGTTTTTGCTTGTTTTCTTTTCTGGATGTGTGTAGCATTGAGGACAATGCTCAGTTTAAGTGTGGGGGAGAAATTTTATAAATTTTTATTTCAAAAAAAAAAGAGGGTTTCATTGCATGATTGAATAACTTTTCTCCCTTCTTGAACTGATATGCTTGGTGATGGATGATTGAATTGATAAATTGAGTTTGATGGATGCATACCTTGTGAGATTTTGAGCCTAATGGATGGATTCAACATTTATGTCATTCTCTTCTTTCTTGTGTGATTTTCACTCATGTTAATGACCACTCTAGAACTTGTTTTGATTCTTTTTAAGGCTACATTTCACTTGCATGCATGAACATGATTGGGGCCCTCTTTCTTAATTAGCTAGTTTAACCAAATAGCCAACATTGTTTTCAATATGATATCAAGCACTCTTTTGACTTCTTGGAAATTCTCTGATTCCTGCCAACCTTGTATAGTTTCCTTTGCTTAATCCCTTTGAGCTTATTTGACCATTCCTTGTTTCTAGCTCATTATGTGCCTTAAATGAAAAATCGTGTTCTTATTTTACCTTAGGGAATAAAAGAATATTAGCTTTGTTAATGGATGAGTTTTTGAACAAGTGTGGGGGTGTGTGTACAAAATGGTTGTTGAAAAAAGGAAAGAGTGCCTAAAAAAAAAAACAAAAACAAAAACAAAAAAAATGTATGTATATAGTTATGTTCATATATAAAAAAAAAAAAAGGATTGAGAAATGAATATGTAAAGGGTTATACATTAGAGTTGGGATGAACTTTTATGCTTGTTATTTGAACTCACTTTCTCATTTGCTTTTATTCTCTTTGGTATTTATCCTCTCATATCCATTTTACCCTCTTCTGTTACCTTGACCTCACTACAACCTTGAATAAAGTCCTCATGATTTGTGTGTGCATGTGTTTTGAGTAGTGGAGAAGTAGAAGATAAGCAAGCTTATGGTAGTGCAATTTTCATGGTTGAATTGAGTGAAATACCTACCTTTTAAACACTTGAGAGATTGAGAGGGAATCTTGTGAAGATCTATCATTCTCGATTCATATTGAAGATACATTGCTTGTTGGTTTGAGATGTGGGGAATTGTTAACTCATGAATGTTTTGATCCCTTGAACCTTTGGTTGTTCTTCTTGATTGTAAAATTTTGGGCTCTTGAATGTCGTTGGAATTTAAAATTTTGTTAATCTCTTATGTCCTTGTTTTGGTCTTGAGTTTTGCCCAAGAGTGCAAAAAGCTAAGTGTGGGGGAATTTGATAATCACATATTTTATTTATTAAGAAACCCTTATGTTTAGTCATTTACACTCTCCATATTCTTAATTGATTGAATTTGGTATGATTTTGTGAGTTTGAGCTCAAATTGGTCCTAATTGAATATTTTCAGCATTATTGAGATTTTACACTGTTTCTGTATTTTGATCATAACTTGAGTTCCTGATATCTGACAATCATGAATTTTATCTTGTAGGAAAGCTAAGAGAAAGCTCTACAACTTTGATGAAGAGCTCGAAGTCTTAAACAGATGTCTAAAGGACCTAAGTGTACATGGAAGTCAGAATACGGGTTCTGTCACTAGAATCCGAACGGTGTGCACTCATAAAATCATATGTCAAGCTGTAATAATAGGGATGGGCTGAAATTTGGATAGATGATAGTCAAGACCCAAATAAACAACTTTCATGAAGAACACATTTTGAAATAATGAAGTCTAATGGGTCATTTTGGGCTTGCAAGTCAGAACAGAGGTGCTGAAGTTGGGTTTGAGTAACCCGTGGTATTTGGGTCATATCTTGGGCTGTAGGAAGCCAAATTGGACGATCCAGATATGTATGTTATAGCCAAGACAAAGATCTACAACTTTCATGAAGAACACTTTTCATGAATCTAAAGTATAATCGGTCGTTTTTGGCTTCTAAGTCAGACACAAGATTTTCGCACTCACTCCACTCATCCACTCAACCACTCAACCACTCAACCACTCCACTCAACCACTCCACTCCACTCATCCACTCAACCACTCAACCACTCCACTCAACTAACCCACTCAACTAAATCACTCCACTCATCCACTCAACTACTCATCCACTAAATCAAACCACTCACCCACTCAACCAACCACTCCACTCCACTCATCCACTCATCCACTCAACTAACCCACTCAACCAATATTTAATCCACTCCACTCAAACCAACCCACTCATCCACTCACCCACTCAACCAATCCACTCAACCACTCCACTCCACTAACCCACTCATCCATCCACTCACCTTTGTCATTTTGTAACCCTAAACTTCTATAAAAGGGCACCATTGGTTATCATGTGGGAGGTTGGACTCTCCTTCATTTCTCTCAGTTTTTCTTGTGATTTCCTTCTAGCTATGTGTAACTAAACCTCCCTTGGTTAAGGGGGTGATGAAACCGCTAGTATTGATGTTATAAACTTTGCATATTTGATTATTTCAACACAGTTATGTTTTTATTCATATATTTAAATCTATTGTTGGTATGAAGGTTTTTATACTTGTTCCCTCTTGAAAAGTGGTAGATCTGGGTTTATTATGCGCGGTTGCGGTAGTAGATCTAGTGGAATATATGATGTTCATGTGGGTATAATTATCTTTGTGCTATTTGCCAGTTATAAAAGTGGTAGATCTGGGTTTATTATGCGCTGTGATTGCGGTAGTAGATCTAGAGAAATATATGTTCTAAGTAATTTAATCCCTATGTGTGATTAGATCTTAGTGTAATTGGTTTTCTAAATCTTAATGCAATTGTTGGATAGTTGTAAGAGCGGTTGCTTTATGACTAATCGGTGATTAGGAGTTGATTTGAATGATTACTAAATTGGCCAACACATAAGGAAAACAGATTTACTCTCACAATTGCATAAAAACATAATTGAGCATGTTGGAATAAAATGATATGTGGATTTACATCATCATATAAATTTAGTGGTGGATTCAATCTCTTAACCAATCTTCTTATATTGTTGATTTTTAATTTATTATTATTGTCTTTGAAACTGTTTATTGTTCATCAAAACTCCAAAACCCTCCTATTTATTGTTTATTATTAATCAGAGTCTAATTTGGGAATTGTTTGATAGTGTTAATTGAATTGGTTCTCCGTGGATCGATCCTTATTAACTACAACTAGTTGTAAGGTTTTTTATTTTCTGGTGGGCCTGACAACTGATTTTTTTTATAAAAATTTTAATCACTATATCCTCACGCATCAGTAACCCTAGTAGTTTGCACACCGATAAACCTTATTAGCTCACATGGTGCTTTCTTTAATCTTTAAGATCAAGAACTTGCTGTTGGTTAGGGGGTTCGGTCCCCTTACACGCCATTTCCCCACTCTCCCTTAGTTTCCAATAGAAGTATCCCTAGTTAAAAGGAGGGGAAAAATAACTATAGTTTGCCCAAAATGAAAAATTGGTTTTAGTTTACTTGTGAGACGGCTAAGGTACAATTATTCTCTTTGAAATGTATGCAATATAATTTTTATAGAGTGGGTATTGGGTAAAATACTGAAACTAAATAAAAATAATAATATCTCTCTTAATTCAGTATTTTATTTTAAAAAATAAAAAATTAGTTAAAGAAAGAATATTTAATTTCATGTGTCATTGACTCATATTTTTCAATAAATCACTTCTTACTTCATATATAAAAACAATTTTGTAAATTTCGGTAAAAAAAATTATTTTGTAAAAGAGACAAATATTATGACTTATAAATAGATAATTTTAAGAAAATAAGATTTTTTAACATTTAAAAAATAAAATTTGTTAATGTGTGCTCTTATCAAATATTTTACACATATTTTCTTAATGATGTAATATAGTAATTTACTTTATTACACACATAGCAAATACATTGTGATTGGATCATTGGAGTGAGCAAAAAGGTCACGATAGATTGTGGACAACGCAAATCCACTTTTTTTGTTTTTTGTAAAAACGCAAATCTACCTGTGAAATAGGCATAAGAGCGCATGAATAAGGGTAGATAAAGCAAATTGGAAATAGGTATTTCGATCCCTAATCATTTCAATTTAATTCTGGTTGTTAAAATTTCAACGTGAGAGCCTGGTTGCCAAGTAGGATATACCACTTGGCTCAACTTATGGTCAACCACGGTAGGTCCTTTCACCATGTGCCATGTCTGTCCTGTCTCACGCTCAACCCACATGCATTACTCGATAACCTTTTTTTTTTCAAACCTGCAAAATACTGGATAACTTCCTAGAGCCGGAATTGCAGCTAGAGCTTTTAAAATTGGCTTGAGGATGGAGCAGTTATTTAATCTTGTAAGTATATATACTATATAGTAGTTCATTACTTACTCATATAATTAGTATTTTATTTATTTATTTTGGGCTGGCTATGAGTTAATCAGTAATTAATAATTAATGTTTTATTATGTAATAGAAAATTACGAATTTAAGATATTTTAAAATTTAAAATTTAACATAATTTTATAATGGTTAATTAATTTTATAATAAAATTATTAAATAATTTCATTTTTTTTATTGAGAATGATGTTACAAAGAAATGATATTTGTGTGTGGATATATAAATAAGTAAATTAGAGATGAAACCGAGTTGATCCGACTTCGATTTTGTCACCTAAGAATAAATTGGCTCTGGAATTTTTTAAAACTATCCTAAGTTCCTAACCTTAGATATAAACCCCAACTCTAATTACGCATTCTTGCGGTTGAGTTTGTTTGTTAACTTTCATTATGCATTTTAAAACTTGGATTGACTATAAGTTGAATTTGGTGAAGCTATTTACCAAAAGCATGAGTTTTAAACAATGCAAATTCATACAACATATTTTAATATGAGTTTAATTTGATATGTAGTTTACACTTACATTCATTAATATTTTAAAAAATTAATATTTCTTATTATTTTTTAATAAGTAATTAAAATAAAAGTATAAGTATCAAAATATTAATAAATGTGAATGTAAAACTCTTTACCCTAATAATACATACTATTTTAATTCTTATAATATTTAAAATAATAGTAAACTTTACTGAGACTTTAAAAACCTCAACACAACATGAGTCTATATTGGGATTCACTTTTATTTATTTATTTATTTTGATATTGTCCTTTTAGTTTAAGAGAGGGAAACTTTCCCTAGATTAATTTCATGAAAAAACGTTTAAACGCCAGAGGTAATTACAAAAACTGAAAAACAGAAAACAATCATTTGTTCATGTGTGGAACTAAATTGGGAGGTGAGGGGCCACCGCAGTTCCAAAACTGAAAACGTTGTGTATATATTAGGTATGAGGAAAGATCAGTTTACATCATATTTTTTAACCGGATTCTACTTTCATCTATTGGTTGATTATTTCATTAAAGCGCAACTTAGTGAAAAACTTATTCATTCATTAGGTATATATTTAGTGAAAAACTTATTAATATATGATATATATGATGTCTGTATCCCTAAACTAATTTTTTGTCTGTTAACACAATCAAATTGAAGTTTGTACATCAATATATATACTTATGTGTGCTTGTGTGCATGACATCTTGAAATCTTATTTATTTAATTATTTTAATTTCCTAAGAAAAAAGATACTACTTTTAGTCTAATAAGTGAGTAGATCCTTTGGTTTCTTTGCTCATTCTCTTCTTTTCTGATTTTCAGCTGACGAGTTTATAGAATAAGGAAGTCCTATTTACCTCTACATCTTGTATGCTTGTTTATTTAGTATTTTAGCTAGTTCTTTTTACTTTTACGAGATGGGCTATATTGATGACATGCAATGTGTAATTTACTTGGTGTACTTTAATCAAGTTTCTAGATTTTCAACTCACGCCAAAAATTCAATGATTTTTATATTCTTTCAAAAAACAAAAATCTAACCCAAGATATCTCTATATATCCTTAATTCGTTTTTTTGTTAACAGAAACATGCTAACAAAAAGTTAAAACGCAGACGCCTAATATTAATGGACTGGCTGTATTTTAAACTAACGTCCTGGCCCCCACAGCGGTGAAAATCAAATAAATATATATTATAAAATCGAATATGAAATTAATTACAAATTTTGATTGATTTACTAATAAGTCAAAATAAGAAAGAAATTTTAATTTTTATTAAAAAAAATTCTCTTCTTAATCAAATATTGTATGATATACCACATGATAATTATTGGGAATAACACATTTACAAACATAACTTTTTCTTTGACCAGGTATAATTCACAAAATTTATATAAGGAATTGTGTATCATTGATATTAATAAATAAAGGAAAAGGAAAAGTGAAATAAAAATTGGTGAAATAATAAAAGTTATGTGAATTATGTGAAAAAAATTATACATAAATAACATTAATAATCTATAAAACAAACAAAAGCCTACATTTGACCACAATTAGTTTTATTTAAAGGTAATGTAACTATTTACCCCAAAAAAGGTAAGGTAGTTATTACATAATCATTTTAAAAACCACATGACTATTTAAAAAGTTGTATGATATATATTTTTTTTAAAAAATGTACGGTCATCATCATCATTCTTAGGTAATTACAAAGTTACACTCCATTTAAAAAAAAAAAAACACTCCACGTCATTTTTTTTAAAAATGAAATCCCACTTCAACGATAACCTTGGACTAACTGATGTTATTATGATTTTTTTTAATATTATTAATATGTAGACAATATATTACAATCAACTGCAAGTTTTATTAGTTTGTAGAAATGTTAAAATGAGTGAAATTCATTGCATTAATTCGTTTATCCACATAAATTATGTGGATTGAGCTTAATTTTGAAGGACCCATTTGTTGGTACGGTATAAAGAAGCTGAGAAAAATTAACATCTAAAAAAATAAAGAACAAGTTAAGTTGACCTCTTCTTAAATTTAGTAAAATTATATCAATTATCTTTCTTGTGTATATCTTTATATTAGTCTCTCTTAAAATAGATAGACATCAGAGGTAAGAATAATGACAATACAAATTTTAAAAAAATGTTAATATAATTTTTAAAACAAAGAATATGCCAAGTATAATTAGGTCATACTTAAAAAAAAATTAGTACAATTTACTAAAAATAAACCCTTGTGGAGTCAGTCAACAAGAGGGTACCCAAGTCAATGGGTGGGATGTTCCAAATCTTCAAGACTCCTGCACCTCTGCAACCTGTTTTTGCTAGACTAAGCTACAAAATTCCCTTCACGTAAGACATGCTCAATGTTTACTTCCTAATCAGCAAGGAGCTTCCAAATTATTCATTTTTTGTTCCATCCATTTAGTTCATAAATTAAAGGGGTTGTTTAGGGTCGTTTAGAGCATATAAGATTGTTTAAGCCCCGTTTATGTTTTAGCTTTTAAACTAATATTTATATTCATGAACTTTATTTGAATGGCTCGTTTAGGTTCACTAACATTAAGTGTGCTCAGCCCATTTAGGGGATGTTCGGGAACCGACGTGAAAATTTAATTATTTTAGTAATTGATTATTATATAATTGATTATAATAGAATTAGATTTATATTTGATATGTTAGTTGAAAAATAATTTTAAGTTAATTTATTTCATTTAGATGGTATAAAAAAATTATTTTTATGTATTAAATTATTAAAATATATATAACAAGATTAAAAAAGTTATTTGATTAAAAATAAAATAATATTTACATATCAAAATATAAGAAATAATTTATAATTTAAAATTATAAACTTTAATCTTTAGTATTATAAAAAAATTTATAATACATTAAATTTCATACAAAATTTAAAGTTAATTTTGATAAATATGATTAAATAATAAAAAAAAATTGAAAAAAAAACTGTTGGCAACAAATTTAATCTGTTGTCAAATATGCACTTAAATATCTTTATTTCTTTTTTGCTCAATTTTGTTTAGGAACCCTAGTAGTTTGCACACCGATAAACCTTATTAGCTCACATGGTGCTTTCTTTAATCTTTAAGATCAAGAACTTGCTGTTGGTTAGGGGGTTCGGTCCCCTTACACGCCATTTCCCCACTCTCCTTTAGTTTCCAATAGAAGTATTCCTAGTTAAAAGGAGGGGAAAAATAACTATAGTTTGCCCAAAATGAAAAATTGGTTTTAGTTTACTTGTGAGACGGCTAAGGTACAATTATTCTCTTTGAAATGTATGCAATATAATTTTTATATGGGTATTGGGTAAAATACTGAAACTAAATAAAAATAATAATATCTCTCTTAATTCAGTATTTTATTTTAAAAAATAAAAAATTAGTTAAAGAAAGAATATTTAATTTCATGTGTCATTGACTCATATCTTTCAATAAATCACTTCTTACTTCATATATAAAAACAATTTTGTAAATTTCGGTAAAAAAAATTATTTTGTAAAAGAGACAAATATTATGACTTATAAATAGATAATTTTAATAAAATAAGATTTTTTAACATTTAAAAAATAAAAATTTGTTAATGTGTGCTCTTATCAAATATTTTACACATATTTTCTTAATGATGTAATATAGTAATTTACTTTATTACACACATAGCAAATACATTGTGATTGGATCATTGGAGTGAGCAAAAAGGTCACGATAGATTGTGGGCAACGCAAATCCACTTTTTTTGTTTTTTGTAAAAACGCAAATCTACCTGTGAAATAGGCATAAGAGCGCATGAATAAGGGTAGATAAAGCAAATTGGAAATAGGTATTTCGATCCGTAATCATTTCAATTTAATTCTGGTTGTTAAAATTTCAACGTGAGAGCCTGGTTGCCAAGTAGGATATACCACTTGGCTCAACTTATGGTCAACCACGGTAGGTCCTTTCACCATGTGCCATGTCTGTCCTGTCTCACGCTCAACCCACATGCATTACTCGATAACCTTTTTTTTTTCAAACCTGCAAAATACTGGATAACTTCCTAGAGCCGGAATTGCAGCTAGAGCTTTTAAAATTGGCTTGAGGATGGAGCAGTTATTTAATCTTGTAAGTATATATACTATATAGTAGTTCATTACTTACTCATATAATTAGTATTTTATTTATTTATTTTGGGCTGGCTATGAGTTAATCAGTAATTAATAATTAATGTTTTATTATGTAATAGAAAATTACGAATTTAAGATATTTTAAAATTTAAAATTTAACATAATTTTATAATGGTTAATTAATTTTATAATAAAATTATTAAATAATTTCATTTTTATTTATTGAGAATGATGTTACAAAGAAATGATATTTGTGTGTGGATATATAAATAAGTAAATTAGAGATGAAACCGAGTTGATCCGACTTCGATTTTGTCACCTAAGAATAAATTGGCTCTGGAATTTTTTAAAACTATCCTAAGTTCCTAACCTTAGATATAAACCCCAACTCTAATTACGCATTCTTGCGGTTGAGTTTGTTTGTTAACTTTCATTATGCATTTTAAAACTTGGATTGACTATAAGTTGAATTTGGTGAAGCTATTTACCAAAAGCATGAGTTTTAAACAATGCAAATTCATACAACATATTTTAATGAGTTTAATTTGATATGTAGTTTACACTTACATTCATTAATATTTTAAAAATTAATATTTCTTATTATTTTTTAATAAGTAATTAAAATAAAAGTATAAGTATCAAAATATTAATAAATATGAATGTAAAACTCTTTACACTAATAGAACATACTACTTTAATTCTTATAATATTTAAAATAATAGTAAACTTTACTGAGACTTTGAAAACCTCAACACAACATGAGTCTATATTGGGATCTACTTTTATTTATTTATTTATTTATTTTGATTATTGTCCTTTTAGTTTTTTTTTTTGATGCATCAGAATACAAAAAGAAAACAAAGACGAGGGAGCTACAGGTTCCTAACAGAAGTAGTGCCTATAGCATCCGTGAGCCAAGCATGATGAATTGCGTGAGGACAATTAGAAAGCACCATCATATAACTCTCATGGGCAGATTGTCCTTTTAGTTTAAGAGAGGGAAACTTTCCCTAGATTAATTACATGAAAAAACGTTTAAACGCCAGAGGTAATTACAAAAACTGAAAAACAGAAAACAATCATTTGTTCATGTGTGGAACTAAATTGGGAGGTGGGGGGCCACCGCAGTTCCAACACTGAAAACGTTGTGTATATATTAGGTATATATTTTGTGAAAAACTTATTAATATATGATATATATGATGTCTGTATCCCTAAGCTAATTTTTCTATTCTTGTCTCTACATCTGTTAACACAATCAAATTGAAGTTTGTACATCAATATATATACTTATGTGTGCTTGTGTGCATGACATCTTGAAATCTTATTTATTTAATTATTTTAATTTCCTAAGAAAAAAGATACTACTTTTAGTCTAATAAGTGAGTAGATCCTTTGGTTTCTTTGCTCATTCTCTTCTTTTCTGATTTTCAGCTGACGAGTTTATAGAATAAGGAACTCCTATTTACCATTGCACATGGGATCTGAAATCTAGTTTAATTTTGATGCAAAATAAATTAGGATGATTTATGATTTTGATATTTTAAGATTTTATAGAAAATTTTGTTAATTAAGGGATTATATTAATTTTAGGATTTTAGTTATAATTAAGATTTCAATTTTAATGAGATTCTATCTAAATCTCAAATCTTATCATCAGTTAGATAAATTTAATTTGTATTTAATTTATTTTGTAAGAGGATTATAAATACTTCTCCTATCAGCACTTTAGAAGACGTTGTTGATTACTAAATTCAGTTAAAATATAATTCTATTTTTAAGATCGAGTGCCTTTGTCCTTTGATTTTACATCAATTTGGTATCTGATTTTTGTTGATTCCCACGCTTTATGCTGTTTGAGAGCATCAATTTTTTGTAGCCAAAGTCGTTCCACTATTTATCATTTACTAGATCTCTACAAAACTAACCTGAAACTGCCAAAAAGTTGACGGAATTTGAGTTTTCTTTGTCGATAAATGCATAACTGTATGAACATCATCAAAATGCTGTCATCCGAACCTTGTTTTGAACCATGACCAACATCATTAGAACTGAAAGCCTCCAATTTGCTAGCCACCATAATTCCACTGTCAAAGGATGTCACATGCCCCCCTATGCGCTGCCTGAAGTTCCTGCACATGGTCTTCATGTGCTTACGCGGCGCCTTGAGCCTTCTCTTTTGGAGGAGTACCCTATTTCTACCTCTTCGAATAGGAGGCCTCTCAGAAGGAAAGAATGATGCATAATAAATTAAAAAAATTATGATTTTTGATAATTTAATATTTTACATATAATTTTGTTATTTAAGAGATTTTATCTATTTTAATATTTTAATTATAATTAATATTTTAATTTTAATAAAATTCTATCCAAATTCAAAATCTTATTATCGGCTAGTTGTATTTATTTTATTTTTGGTTTATTTTGTAAGAGAACTATAAATATCCTTTCTATTAACACTTTAGAAAATATTATTGATTATTGAATTCAATTAAAATATAATTTTATTTTTGACACGAAATCTCTTGATACCAAATGCATTTATCCTTTGTTTCTATATCAAAATTTCAGAAAATTATAAGCATGTATGCGTTTATAGTTGCTTTGAACTTCCATCGGTAATTGCCATGCATATTCCCATTGTATAATTATTTTTCAATTAAATGAGATGCGTACGTCAGATCAAATCCCTATAATCATATAAACAAATGTAGTATGAGTAGAAGAGGTTTAAGTTCCTTAAGTATGTAATTTTAGGTTTAATATCAAGATTCATATATATACAAATGGATAATGTTAGAAACACATTTTTATCACACTTTCTTTCAATACATTCTTTTTATTGAATTACGTCACACATTAAAATAATACAAAATAATCAACTTGATTAAAAGAGTGAAAATTTTACATGAAAATATAGTAAAATTAATTAAATAAAAATTATTATGAAGAAATTAAGAATTTATTAAGTGTTTTTTAAACTAAGAAAATATATTAAATTTTTTTGTATAATCTTAATAATAAGTTGATAAAACATTCAAATAAATAAACACATAAAAATTAATATTAAAATAAAAATAAAATAAAATATTAAAATTATTTGAAACTATATAAACTAATTATTTATTAGAGGTCATATAAAATAAATATTTATTGAGAGGAATTACATAACTCGATTATCATAACATGAGAATAATTGGTTAATGAAAAAAAAATTTGAGTGAGTTCCACTGTAAATTCTACTAATTATAACTTAATCAAATTCATCTAAATTATTTAAATGTTGTATCTCTAAATTAAGTATTTTTTTATTTAGTAATATTTTTTATTTTATTTTGTATATTGTATGAGTACAAAACACTAATAAGTGTAAAAAGAGAGTGTAAAAAATCAAATATAGAAATAACATTTTTGTTTCAAATAATTGCTCTCTGAAGCTTTATGGAAAAAACTTTACATACTTGCTTATTTTCAACATAAATAATATGATTGCATATACTATTTTGTTTACACCAGCTTTATACTGGCTGACGTATAAAATTTTGGTTAACAATGTGGATTGTTTGATTACAGGCTAATAATTGATTATTATTTTGTGTTAATTGATTACTAAATTATTTAAAAAAAATTGTTTTGAATCCGTATTCTAGAAAATAACATAATCCCTTCTTAATGAAAATAATTAAGGATCAAATCCTTTCATAATTGTCACGATTTACAGGAAAGCTTAGCTCTTAGATATCACTTTCCTAATAAGCAACCCACACTATAAATGCAAGATTTATAATATGATTCTAATACCGTACACTCTTCTTTTTTCTCTTGGTGCGTAGATCTTAATTTAAGTGTCAAAGTACTTTATAAATACTCTAACATATCTTTACCACTATCGCACACTGAGGAGCCACCTTCTCAACTACTCTGTGCATAAGTAGTTAACGTGTATAAAAATGGTGTAAAATTTTTTATATACAAATAACAGTGTTATTTTCAATACAGCACGTACATATGAGCCTTTCACGACCAGGGACTAGTGTTTTAAAAAGTAGAAACCACTTATGTTGTCATAAAAAATAAAATTGTTGAACATAGAATTTATTATTTGAAAATTAAGACACGTCGATATTGACTTGGACTTGGGAAAAAAAAGTAAATACAACTTCATAAAGATGTGAATAATGCTTGATACATGAAGGATTAGGCATTTATTTTTTTAAAATAAATTCTTAAATTTGAGTCTTATAAATAAATAAAAAATTAAAATTAAGAGAATTTTATATTTTTATAATCTGACTTAATTTGATTTTAAATTAATTAAATTTAATGCAACTTTTAAATACTAAAAGATTTAAAAAAGAAAACTTCATAAATATCTTACCTTTGATGTCGAATAGAAAGCCATATCAAAATAATAATAATAATAAAAAATTTTGAATAGTAAAACTAGCTTGGTTATCTAATAATTTAATGAAAAATGATGTTTTTACATTATTTTTTTATATATCACTTTTTATATTTTTTAATAATTTTAATTAAGTATGAGAAAATAATAGAAAAAAATGATATAATTAATAATATAGAGAATAATATAAAAATAATATGAGAAAAAAATAATGTAAGAAAATAATGGTTAAATTCCAATTGGTGGATGTACGTAGCAGAATTTTAGGTAACGGAGAATGAATAGAAGCGAAGGTGGTGGACGCAGAATTGAACGGGTCAAGTGGCATGGTTTATGGTATATATGCGTGTCTGAAATTGCGGTGGAAGCTAGGTTTTGGATGTGATTACTTTGACGCATGCATAAGTAACCTTGAAAGAAACTTATGGAATAACAGAATAGAAGCAATCAAACTGAGATCGTCTCGTATTGAACACATACATATAATATAGTTAATTGATGGCAAACAGCGGGAAGCAAATGGAGGTTAAAGCAGGAGATCAGTGGAGTAGTCATCATGAAGATCAGAAAGGAAGGCTGGAAGGATTGCCTCTGGAGAGTAGTCCATACGTGAAATACAATGATGTGGAAGAATACAAGCGCAATGCTTATGGCACACAAGGACACCTTCAGCCTAAACCAAACCAAGGAGGTGGAAGCACAGATGCTCCCACTCCCTCCGGAGCCCAAACCATCAATGCCCCCCACCCAAACCTCAATACCAACTAGCTAGCTATCTCAGATTAAATTAATTGCCTTCTTAACGAACGTCATTCTCATATATGCAGAAGTTACACCATATAGCTGGCAGTGCTCACCATTCCTCCCATCTTTCTCTTGTGCTATATACTTTTTAATTAAGCTCTATATATTTTGTTATGTTTATTTAGTATTTTAGCTAGTTCTTTTTACTTTTACGAGATTGGGTATATTGATGACATGCAATGTGTAATTTGCTTGGTGTACTTTAATCAAGTTTCTAGATTTTCAACTCACGCCAAAAATTCAATGATTTTTATATTCTTTCAAAAAACAAAAATCTAACCCAAGATATCTCTATATATCCTTAATTCGTTTTTTTTTGTTAACAGAAACATGCTAACAAAAAGTTAAAACGCAGACGCCTAATATTAATGGACTGGCTGTATTTTAAACAAACGTCCTGGCCCCCACAGCGGTGGAAATCAAATAAATATATATTATATAGGATTAAGAAATTAGAACTGCTACCAAAACTGAAAAGAAAAAAAAAAGTTAAAGCACTAAATTGGAAGAAATGAAGGCAAATAAATAGGCAATGACGCTGATTATGATTGATGAGGACAGTCTGTGTTGGCCAAATAGTTGGTGCTTCCTTTGTTGATTGGGTGTATTATCCCTTTCAACAACAACCTAAAAAAAAAAAACCCCAACAACAAAAAATAGAATAGGTTAGACGGTGATGCTGGAATTGCCATGCAAATTCATGTGTTGTGGTTTTTCAGTTGTCTTTTTAAGTTCTTTCTTCATGTGTCAAATTAATTGACAGTTTTATATCAAACATAATTTCACCCATTGAATTTAATTGATCTTGCTTAGCTAGGAACATGAGTTGGTTGAGTAATCCTTTATTTTCATGAGCGCTTAGATTATTCTATAACAAGATTCCTTCAAAATGATGCTTGGTGTAGATCGATCGAGGTTTCACTAGTTTAGCCAAGTTGAGTTTTGGTTCTGCAATGGAATTCTGTGATTGGTGTTTCTAAAATTTATTTCTCTCAACTCCCATTCCAATTATTATCTTTTATAGCTATTGTCATTATGGACACCTGTTGCTCTCAAGTATTCTAGTATATCTTCTAACAAGAAGCAGACACAAGACCACGTATTGGTAATTTTGTACATTAAAGATAATGATAATGATATTCAATCAAAGCTTCAGACGTCCAATAATCTGATACCGATCCGTCCATATTGATCTCATTTTGTAGCCACAGAACATTACAAATCTACTACAAGATCTAGCATGACATAGCTAGGCATACAAGTTATTTATGTTATACAGCACAGTGGTTACTACGGTCGGTATATATGGAACAGTAAATATATACACATTTTAAACATGCTAAGCCTGAGGCCAAGAATCTATTCCAATAGGAGCATCTAGCATGTGCTGCAAGCCTGCTTTATTGAAGGCTATTGAAGTGGACATGTCCCTAAATTCAGCATTTGCAGCTCGTGAGAACGCCATCAGGTCAGCATCCATCTCAAGAGGCAAGGAGAAGTTGTGGAAATTGCATGGATTTGGGTTCAACTTGTCCATCCAGTGCATGTTAGCATCATCTAGTAGTTGGTATGGGTAGAATGTAGCCTCCGTTTTGCTTAGTTTAGGAACGGTCTGTTCCTTGACCTTGAGGGTGCAATTTTGTTGTGAGAGCTGACACTTAAAGAATAGGTCCGAATTAGAAGATGGATGGTTTTCGGTGTTGGTGATTTCTCCTGGACCACTAGCAGCAGCCATTGGGAAAGAAGGTTGGAATGCATGGAATGGGAAAAGGTGAGAGTGGGAGAGGTCATTTTGCTGTTGGTGGTACTGGTGAATCAGAACTGGGCTTTGGAAGTCTCGCTGTGATGAGCTTTGGGATTGACATTTTAGTTGTTCCAGTGTCAAGGAAGTTGGACTTGCACGTAATGGAGGGAAAGAACTTTTTGTAGGAGACGAAGAAGCATCCAAATGTCCTTGGACTTGGAGTAGTGGAGTTCTCTTTTCCCCAGATTTATGAAATATTCTGCATATCACCCATTCCTCCTGTGAAAAGAATCATTTCCTTCTTCAAGTTAAGATACTTTATTATATACTCCAGTCTCCATGTAAGTTAATTTTGCATTATATAAATGGCTACAAACATACGCGGATGTGCATGTCAAAAACAAAATGCATACGCGGATGTGTCTTATTTTTAGGTGATTGTAGCAGCATTTAATTAAAAAATAAAAAAGAAACACATTAAATTAAATTAATGAGAAGGGAAAGGAAAATGGTCATTCACAATTTCACATGTACGTTGCTTGTAAAAATCTATTCAATCACATAAAAAAAAAACTACCCAAATGGTGAATAAATGATCTTATCAGGAAAGTGAAAAGGGTCAAGTTTATGAATAGGAAATGACTTTGGTGGTGTCTCTGTATACGTAGGTCAACCCAAAAGTAGACAAAATTTAAGAGGAGTAGGAACAGGACAGGTAGGGAGCGGGAGTAGAGTGCAGAAAACTTGAATCACACGGCACACGACACGTGCCATGAATTCTGTAGCAAATTAAAGTGATTACTGATTAGTGAAGAGAAGAAGGGTAGGGTTAGGACTTAGGAGGGCTGAGAATTATCTTGTGGGGTGGGGTAGCGTACCTTGCAGGTGTACGTGTGACTGAGAGTGTGACGGGGAGGAAGGGAAAAGTCACCGTCCAAACGGTACTCGTGCATGACCCATTTGGTCTTCTCTCCGCGAGGGGCCCTGCCTTTGTAGAAAACAAGGGTCTTCTTCATCCCAAGTAAGGCTCCACTGGACGCACTGTAAACTTCCTGGTCCTTCCCAGTGGCCTTCCAGTACCCAGCTCCGGTGGCTCTGTTTGTTCTTAGCCCAGTTGGGTATTTTCTGTCCCTCAAGCTGAACAGATACCACTCTCTCTCCCCCATTTTTGCCACATCTATGCATTACACATTACATGCACCACACCACACAACATTATATCACACTTGCTGAAGATGCCACACATATTTATAATAATTATAAGATCCATAAGCTATATATTACTGTATTGATGGAACAAGGATTTGCATTGGACGGTACATAGCCTCCATTAATACCTACTTGACTACTTCTTTTGTCTCAATTAAATGAACCAAGTTAGCACAGGCAGACGGTGATGGATCGAATTGGTTTTTTGCCTTTTGCATCCATCAACATGAGAGATTCAATTTTCGGGATAAATTAAAATGAATGGTGGGGATTATTTAGGAAGGGCATAAATTAATAAACACATATATATAATGGACAAATCTAACTAGAGATGGTAATAAGTAATATATAGCTGCTAGGGTTAATTATCATTTTTTGTGTAGACTCTTTCAGGAGTCCGGATCCTCTCCAGTACTGGAGGGTCCAATACTTTTTCTACATGTAAAAATTATACATACATTTTATTATATTTTATTTTATTTATAATATATATTTTATTATATTATATTTTATTTATAACATACATATAAAAAAAGCACAGGACCCTCCAGTACTGGAGAGGATCCTGGCTCCTCTTTCAGAGGTGAGTATTTCAGTCAAAAGAGGGTAGAGTAGCTCAATTTTTGTTTAGGCTCTCTAATTCGAAGAAATTTACCATCCACTCATTCAGCACACACAAACAGAAAATTAAAGAAAGAATAAACAATAAAAGGAAACATAATTAGGAAGAAGACTCAAAGCGGGGAAGCTGGTAAACTGTTTCAAATTGGAAGCCACATGCTATCAGACGGCCACAATATATGTCTTAGTTAGGTTCACAAACATAAATAAAAGGCCAAGTCCAGCGGGGTTGGAGAAGGGATTGAAACAAATTAATATTCTAGTTAAAATGTGTAAAGACCTGACTATACTTAAATTCTATTAAGCATATATATGAAGTATAATATATCATACCTGGAAGTTCCCATGGCTCACATCTATTGAGGTCAACCTCGGCAAACTTGACATCAGTGAAGCTCCCATTAAACACCTTTGAAGCCAAATAAAAGGTTATAAGTTCTTCATCAGTCGGGTGAAACCTAAAACCCGGTGGCAAACCTTGCTCGTTTCTCTTTTCAAGATCACTAAGTTCACACAGTAGCTCTTCCATTGCTAACATGACCTCCTCCACAGTCCACTCAATTTTTTTACAAAAAGTAAAGTGCAGGCTAGGACTCAAACAATCGTGAGAAGGGTTGTGAGATATATAATAATGCTAGCTAGCTATATAGGGAGTGCAACGAGTTCTGAAAACGAGGGGAGGAGTAGGAGAACACAGCAGCTGAAGTGAACAGGTATACGTATAACCTGAACGTGGGCCTGCAGAACCAACCTCATCAACCAAAATTTCTCGAAACAAGAGTAAATTGGTTGAAAATTAGTAGTATATGTTTTAAAAGTTCATGGATTTGAAGCATCTTATCTTTTCAATTTTTTTCTCATTAAATTTTTGAAATTTTTAAAATAATTGTGTATCTTTTTTCTCTTATTATTGACCAATTAAAAAGAAAAATTTTAAAAAATCCTGATTCAAATTTAGATATTTTAATGTTATTTATTTTATATAATTAAGTTGAAAAGAGAGATAAAATAAAGTTATTTATTAATAAGATTTAATTATAATTTATAATTTTTTTTATAATCTTTATATTTATCTTTCTCATACGTTTGATCACTGGAAAAAAATTATGAAAGCATCTAAATCAAAAAATTATAATTATTTTAAAAATAAATATATATAATAGTCAAATTTGTAATATAATAATTAATTAATTAATTAATTAATAATTAATAATTAATAGTTCTGCAATATAATTATCCTTGAAATGAAATGGATAGTTTGAAAGGCAAGCCCGATATTTTTTATATTATTTTTTATATCATTTTACTTTCCAAGGTGATTGTTTGCGGGTTGAAGCAAGGACTGCATTAAATGCAAGGTTAGTTGCAGAGTTTAATTTCTTTGGTTTATGCGTGACTGATGATGATATATGGGAATGGAATTGAGTTGCAGAGTCAGGCTTTCCAATTCAGAGAGGAGAGAGGATGAAACCATATGGCCGCTCTCAGTCTCAACACAACAGCGATCATCTTATCACTTCCCCCAATTCTCTTCTTGTGGGCTTATTATCTTTCCTCTTCTTACAAATACATTAAATTAACTGGTAAGCGTCAAATATTACACAAGTCAACATATACAGCATTTCTAAATCCTGAAGCCAGTATAATTTTAAGGTGGGGTGGCTTTAATTTTGTGTGAAAAATTAGAGGTGCAATACTAAAATAATTAAGATTGGCATCAGCTTGATTTAAAGGGATAGTGAATTTGTGATAGAAAAACACTCGGCAAACAAACAATACAAGACTATTTTCCTGTAGCAGACAAATAAAATGGATCGGAATTAAAGTTAAACAGTGAAAGATTTAATTGAGGATTTAATTCCAGAGACTAATGGGAGGACCTTCTTAGTTTCTTATCTAACAGAAGCTCAAATAAATGGATCCGGGTTGTCTCCAGCAGCTGGAGGTCCAGCAGCCTCCAGCTGCCATCTGGACCGTTGGATGAAAATCTATTGGATGAAAATCTAACGGTCCAGATTAATTTAATATTAATTTTTTTTAATTTACAAAAAAAAGAAAAAACTGGACCGTTGGATTTCATCATCCAACGGTCTAGAACTCTGTCACGTCCCAAATAATTGGACACGCACGCTGTTCAATATGCATTAGCAGTGTATAGTAATGATTGTGGTTGGCACCAAATAGGAAAATAGCTACTCTCTGAACCCTCGCACCATGTAGGTAACAAGCAACCTGTAGAACAGTAGAAAGCACAGCGTGAGTGTAGCTGACCAGAGCTGGTACTAAATTGTTATTAATTAAAAGGGACAGTGCACGTGTATATATATGTATAATAATATAACCAAGAGGCATCAGAATACAGCATTCAGCAGCATTTTAAATGAAACTGAAGGGTGCAGGTGCAGGCGCCTTAGATCTTAGTGACTCGCCCAAGTAAAAGATAACAGCAGAACTAGAATCCAATACGCCATAGCCTACAGTATATATAGGTTACATAAGCCTACGCCTTTAGCTCCTGCGCCCTGCACTGTGCCTGTGCTCTGAATTTGTAAGAAGAATGCTATTCATACATGTTACTTTATTTGTACATAATTTTTATTTCCTAATTATTAATTATAATTAATTTTACGTAATTTTTTATATACTTATATTTTAATTATATCACATTTTCTTAAATACGAGTGATGTGAGACATAGCATTTTTGACTTCATAATATCTTGCCTTGTTTTGGTTGTCTTTCCGCTTTTATCGATTACTTTCAATCAGCAGATATCCCTATCCTGTGGTAAAGCAGAGTAATTTCTCGTTTTCCCTCTCCCTTCTGCTTTATGCATTATTAATGAATAATGAATAATGAATAATGGAATTCCTTCTTGGTGACTGGGGAATGGTGATCATCTGTCATATCTATTCTCATAACAAATTAAGGTATATTAAATTTTCTTTTTTAGCTTTTTCTTATTTTAAATTTAAATTATATTTTTAATTAATTATATATATTTCTTTATAATTTAAATAGTTTTAAATAGTTTTCTCTTTTATCCTATCTTTATTTAAATTTTATTTGAATCTAATAAAATTTGTGCAATACCTCAGATTTTTACTAATATCTATATTTATAACTTGCTGAATGATCTGGTGGCTTTTCAAATTCTCTCATTTATTCCTACATAAATATTATTTAAACACTCTATCAATATAGAGAGAGATGAGGTTTTCTATTTTTTTTTTATCTCTATCAATATAGGGATTAGGTTTTTTAATTTATATAGTGTTATATATTTTTTAATATAAATTTATATATAATCTAATAACTATATATTAAATTATTAATATCTTTCTAATCTCAATCATATATATATAAAATTCAAAATTTATATAATTTGATACAAAGAATTAAAAAAAGATTAATTTGAATAAAAATAAAACATTTTATTAAAATATTATAAATCCTGCGTACTGAGGAAAAAATTCCCTTCAGTACGGAAGCCTACCAAAGAATCAGTAACCGTTAGGGCATGTGAGCATTG
Organism: Ormosia semicastrata; assembly: GCA_029884595.1. Classification (NCBI taxonomy): domain Eukaryota; kingdom Viridiplantae; phylum Streptophyta; class Magnoliopsida; order Fabales; family Fabaceae; genus Ormosia; species Ormosia semicastrata. Next base: position 3,787,819 of record JAQQTO010000046.1, on the reverse strand, counting down.
TGTATGTATTTTTATTTTTATTTTTTGGTCACGGCATTGGGTATGTATAAACTACATATACGTACAGTGCATGTACGTCTCTGTTATTTACAGTCAAGACCCATTGAGAGAGCATGATAAGTGCGCAATAATGTGAGTTCTTGGGTTAAAAAATAAGGTTAAATTATCTAAAATATGTTTTCTAATATTTTTTTATCATGTAATTAAATTAAAATACTATTTAAATTATGTTTTTATCTTAGAAAGGAGTGGATTGTTGATCTACGTCACACCCTCCGCGTAGAAAATAACTGTGCCAATTTAATTGCAAAAATGGGAGCAAAAGGCGATGATGATATGATGATATGATGATATGATGATGTTGGAGAGACCCGACCCCCCCGACCGCTTCTTCTAGCGGATGCGATGAACATTGATGTTTTTAAGTAGTTTTTTGGTGCATTTTTTTGCTTTTGCTTTTGCTTTTTTCCACTGTACCAAAAAAATATGTTTTTATCTTTTAATTACATTTTTTACATTATTTTAATTTAATTTTATTTTTTAAAAACATAAATGAATATTTATTAATTTAATTATGTGTCAAAATATTATTTAAAAGCACATGTTTAAAACAATTTAACTCCAGTCCAAGAATTCTCGCAAAACAATTTTCTTTTTCATATTCATAAATTAGGAGTGCTCGTGATATGGTTCAGTTCAAAATTAATTTAATCAAGACTTGATGTAATTTTCTGTCAGATTCATATAGACAAATCATATTTTGAATCGGTCCGACTCAATCTGATTTTATTTATTATATTAAAATTTATAATAAATTATAAAATTTATCAACTTAAATTAATATAATTTATATTAATATAATCTATTTCAAAATATATATTATAAAATATCATATAACTTTTGTTTTTTATTTTTAAAATTTTATTATTTAACTATATATAATATTTACATTTATAAATTTTATCTAAATATTAAATTAAATCAATCACATCCCATCACTAAAGTTGAATTGGGTTTGAATATTAAAAATTTAACCTAATAAAAATATTAAATTAAATTCAAGTCAAATTAAACCAAGCATTCTTAACTAGAGTTGTCGACTCAATTCGAGTTATATAAATTTTGAACTAATATTTTATCAATTTAATTATCTTTTTTAATATAAATAGATCAATTAGTTCAATTTATTACAAATCAACTCATCTAAATCAACTTATTTAAATTATTTTTAATTTCAAGTTAATATTTATTAATCTAATTTATCTAATTTATCATATTATCAACTCGATCCATTTAAACAGCTCTACCACACATGGATACTACCCTGCAGTTTCAGTTTTGCTTTTTCTATTCGTAGAGCGCCCATTGGATTTAACATAGTACAACAATCGGTAAGTTATATGAAAACAATATTGAGTACTAATTTGAAATTTTATGCAACTGATATATTTAAATTATAATTTTAATTTAACGATAGTTTTTTTATTGGAATTTAATTTAACGGTAGTTTTTAAAAAACATTCATTATAAAAAATATTTATTAGTGTAAAATTTTAATTTACACAAATATATACACACACCATCTAAATAACTATATAAAAACTATTTAAACCAATTCAACCAGTGAATTATTATGTTCATATTGCATTTTTCACAAATTTTTAACAACTCATGTGATTAAGTGTTGGATGTTTTTGTTTGTTTGTAAATTATATAATAATTATTTTTTTTTTTTTTTTGCTGAAGTTTGCTCTACTTTTTAATATATATAAATTGATGGAGGAGAAAATAATTTTAGATTAATGTAAAATTTTTATGTGTATAATATGAATGATGAATGTTTTCAATCTAATCATGAAAACATTAAATATAGTAGTTGGTATGGCAAAATTATTATTTTTTCCCTAATTAAGAAAAGCCTCAATCCATTATTAACAATCTTCCTACCAATATTTAAGAGTAACGTCATGTGATCCTCCATTCTTACTTATGCGGTTTTTTTTTTTTTAACCCAAAAGGAAAAGATATGATTCATATGAAGTATGAAGCATCTTCTACTGCAATGAAATATATACTATATTATACACTATCTTCAGCCGCATAATTAAGGCATGTGATTTTATGCTTTGATGTAAAGCCACATGAAAGAACCTACTTAAAGACTACTCAGTATGCCGTGGTATTACAATCCCAACAAACTTTACTTGGAAGCAACATCTAAAACATAACCTATATATATATAGTACCCCTTTGCCCATTCTTCCTCATCCCTTCTTTCTTCCCTGTATTCTTCTCTTATATGATCACAATTCAATAACAATCATCATGGCTTTTTCCTCCTTCTCCAAAACACTTGTCCTTGCCTGCTCCTTCTGCCTATTTGTGTCTTTGGCTTTTGGACGCGATTTCTCCATTGTGGGCTATTCATCGGAGGACTTGAAGTCCATGGATAAGCTCATTGAACTCTTTGAATCATGGATGTCAAAACATAGCAAGGTTTACGAAAACATTGAGGAAAAGCTGCTTAGGTTCGAGATTTTCAAGGATAACCTGAAGCACATAGATGAGAGAAACAAGGTGGTCAGCAACTACTGGCTCGGGCTGAATGAGTTTGCTGATTTGAGCCACCAAGAGTTTAAGAAGAAGTACCTGGGCCTGAAGGTTGACTTCTCTAGAAGGAGAGAGTCCCCAGAGGAATTCACTTACAGAGATGTTGATTTGCCAAAGTCAGTGGACTGGAGAAAGAAAGGTGCTGTCACCCAAGTCAAGAATCAAGGTTCATGTGGTAAGTATATAATATAATATATGCTTACTCAGTACCTAATATATGTTCAATTAATGTTCATCCAGCCACCAGCATATATCATCATTGATACAATGCTTATATCAATATTACTTATATGTTAACTAAAAACAGCATATTGACATGGTGATCATGAACATCATGACTACTTGCAGGTAGCTGCTGGGCATTTTCTACTATTGCAGCAGTTGAGGGAATAAACCAGATTGTGACAGGAAATTTAACATCTTTGTCTGAACAAGAGTTAATTGACTGTGACAGAACTTACGACAATGGCTGCAATGGGGGTCTCATGGACTATGCATTCTCTTTTATAGTAGAAAATGGTGGAATCCATAAAGAGAAAGATTATCCTTACATTATGGAGGAAGGCACTTGCGAGATGAGAAAGGTAAGCTAACTTAATTGAATCTAGCATCGCTATCAGATAATTCCAATAACGTAATAATCAAACTTTCACTTATTCCCCCGGCCCCTCATGTTCATGTATAACTTCTTATTCCGCAGGAAGAAACCGAAGTAGCCACCATTAGCGGGTATCATGACGTGCCACAAAACAATGAACAGAGCCTATTGAAAGCACTTGCAAACCAACCCCTCAGTGTGGCCATAGAGGCTTCAGGCAGAGATTTCCAATTTTATAGTGGGGTATGTGATCTTTAATTATAAACTAGTAGTTATGGCACTTCTGGTTCTCATATGATAAACTAATTATATTATACAATTTGTTAAATTGATTACCATATGTAGGGTGTTTTCGATGGACATTGCGGAAGTGAACTTGATCACGGTGTGACAGCTATTGGATATGGGACATCAAAAGGCTTGGATTATATCATAGTGAAAAATTCATGGGGACCAAAGTGGGGAGAGAAAGGATACATAAGGATGAGGAGAAACACCGAAAAGCCTGAGGGGATTTGCGGAATCTATAAGATGGCTTCTTATCCCACTAAGAAGAAATAAGTTTCCATGTCTTGCTGACTCCGTTGTTTGTGTCTGAATTTCTTTCCTTGTCTCCCTTTATTAATTCTAAAGTGTCCGTCATTTTCATCTTTTCCTTTGAAGCAATGTAACGTCTTCTATGTAATAATCTTAAGTAATTTGATTTACTCTTTTCATTATTCTCTTCTGCGATTTTTCCTTTTCCATATGCTTATAATTTGTTAAAGACCAAAAAAAAAAATGCTTATAATTTCTTTCTTGAGTTTGTATGAAGATTTAGTGTCTCGATTGGCTGATTACTATATTAATTAGTACTTCTTTTATCTATTTTTTATCTATTTATTTAGAAATTTTTGTTTTGTCTAAAAATTATCAGTAAATTTAAAAAATCAATGAGTCATTAATTTTTTTTTAACTTTAGCCTTAGTATTAATAAATGGGAGAGAATATTAGTAGAAATAATAATATTTTGATTATTTTAATAAAAGGTAATTCAGTTAATTAAATTAATTTTGCATTTAATAAAAAACTTTTTATTGATTTTATTAATTCTTGTACAACAACCTTAACAAATAAAAACGGGTTTTGCAATTGCTTTTGTAATTTTGAGTCAGAAGTAATAGTTAAATAAAATATTTTTTAAAATAACGACTTCAGGATTCCAACATCCGTTATTACTGATAAAAATGTAATGAGAGAGTAACTTTTGGCTCAGTTGCTTGTATTAATTAACAACTTGAATTTGGACTGTTTTTCTTTCTTCTATCTATTTATTCTTTTTAGATTTACTTAGTGATCTAATTCTTTTTTTAAAATTTTAAAGCTACGTATTTTAAAATGCCTGTTGATATTTTTGAGACGGCAAATTATGATGTTGGAAATATTACTAGAAATGTCTTTTGAGTTGAAGTTGTTGAAGTAAATAAGGGTTAGTATAATTCATTTCCAAAACCAAAAACATAGCTATGACAAAACCTACATTTAGGTATTATACTGACCAAACACATTCACTGCTTGGCAAAGTAAAACCTTTTCTTCCTAAACTTCCTAAAACAAAATACATTCTTTATTTGGGATTGATTTTATTTAAGTAATTTTATTTAATACCTTTTAAAAGAAAAATTAAAACATTGAATATTATATGTGGATAAACTGTGCGTAATTTTCTTTCTATCCAAATAAATATAAATAATAACAAAGCATGAGACTCTAGTTTTAAAATATTTCATGAAGGAAAATGTTAGACAATCATAATTAATTTAACAGATAAAGATGATACAACACCTCTTTTAGAGATGTAAATACTATACACACTCTTTTTAAAGATGTATAATTAAAAAAGAGAAAGTGAAAAAAAAATAAATATGATGAATGATATTAAATAAAATATGAAAAAAAAATATATATACTATTTGTAATAAAAATATTAGAGTTATAATTTAACAGAACAAGAACTAAAATGAAGGGGTAATAAGGGTATCAAAGGGTTCGTTTCAATGAATTTTTAAAATAAACTTACTTGTGTAATCTTTTTAAAAAAATCATTTAAAAACTTAGAAATTATTTTATATTTAAATATAATATTAGAAAGTACTCTTTTTTTTAATATTTAAATAACTTTTTTATGCTATTTTAAAAAAAGTCTTTTTTAATAAACACCACAGAAGATCTTTTTTAGTACTTTCACTTCTTTAAAAATAAGTCATTCAAACATCATAAATGCAAAAAATACTTAATTTAATAAAAAAAGAACATTTTCATCAAAATAAATACATCCAAACGAGCTCAAAAAGTCAACCTCAACAAGTTTTCATTTGATAACAACCGCTTTTGTTTTTGGTGCAACAGCCTACCTTTAATAAAAACAAAATTGTGAAGAAAGGATGAAAGTCTAAATAGATAATTATTACCATAAACCAACTGGGTAACAAGGAGATAGTTTCAGCATAGGGACCGGCAGCAAACAACAAATTACAAGTAACAGATGACAAAGTCACTACCATCTCGTCCTCATGCTCCTAGATCACACCCAGATCCTGCCTGAACCTCTGGAATCACCCAAGTGCAGAAAAACTAAGGACAAATCTTTCGCAATAGCCAACTATATTAAACTAAGAAAGCATATAATGCATCCCTTAAATGTTTTTTCTTGCACTAATATTACACAAAGCTAATGTTACAGGTGTGTCTCTTCAATGCTTAAAGCAAGGTAGAGAGACACACGAGTAATAACATAACAAGTGAGCAGAGCCTGATGCGAGACCACGCCATGCCAAATCCTACTACACAAATTAGTGACAAGAGTCGAGTTTTATTTCCAGGGCATGCCTGAAATGCCTTGCAGTGGGTTATTGTTATTGCAGGCTCCTGTACTCTGGTTAAGTGGGCTCCCAGCTCCACCAGACGATTCACTAAGAGTACCCCGTGATGGTGAGCTGCTTTGGCCTGCTGTGGCAACCTTTGGCGAGGCAGATAAATTTTCCATCCGGTTTTCCAACTTGGATCCCTTGCAACCATCTTCAACGAAGCTCGCCAAAACTATCTGCAAAATAAATGTCATGTTTAGAGAGAAAACAAACTGACAAGTATCTGCATAATCTTTCCAAGAATTGCCTACAGGGTGCCATCATACCAATTTCCTCAAGTAAATGATGAAGAAAGATACTCAGGTAGAGCTAGGATAAATATCTCATTGTAGGGTTCAAGACGCACAGAAAGATGAGAAAGTACGACAACGTGGATACTTTTTTCTTCTTTTAAATGTCTGAATAAAACAGACACAAATCAAGAAAGAAAATGTACCTGAACAGGGGAAGCAGCTATCAAAAGACCTGCAACTCCGCCACCCAAAACACGGCCATCTGGCCCAGACAAGGACACATTTAATCCACCATATCTGTTGCACTGACCACCATTTTCAGGAAGAAGCAAAGAACCACCTAGTGTTAGGATCTCAAATCGCCCCTGAAAAACCAAAATATCACAAAATGAGGCCAAATCCACGTGCCTACCACTAGGGCATGCAACTTGTTTATAATGACATGATCATCAACACTTCCCACCAGAATGTCAAGCAATACCCACATGATGAGGTCTCACATGTAAATATAGAATAATCTAGCAAACCATACCCAGATAAACAACATTTGAGTTTGGGCAAACTTTTAAAATCGACTTTCTCTTATAAAGCTGTGGAATAAATATCAATGTTAATGTAATTTTCACTAGGGTAAGAAAACAAATATAATTAATAAGAATCAATATGTTTTAATGAACAGTTCAATAAATCAACACAAAAATACATATAAAATTCATTAAATATCAGAGCAATAAAAGACATTTACACTAACAAAATAATTGATGGATCTAATGGCTGGTATACATAACTTTGGCTTGAAGATGAGGTTATGGGAAGAAGGGGATAACAAGAAAAGTTGCTAGGACTTTTATGAACCTCATAAGTCACAGTTCCTCCAGATGTGGCGGGCTGGCGAAGTGTCACATTTGATATGGCTCCATTTGCTGTTAAGATGCAAACATTTCTTGGACCATTCATGGAATGCGACATAATTTTTGATGACAAGTCCTGAATATCAAAATATAAAACATCAATATTTGGTCCCAAGAGAAACTAAGCAGTAATGCTTGAAGATTACTAGAAAATTTAACAACCCCCCTTAGCCGAAAGAAAGACAAGAAAGATAACTAGACTATGAGGAAAAGTCAAGCCATGAAAGATTAAAGTGATAAATTAATGGAAACTCATAGGAATCCACACAAAAGGGAATCAGATTAGCTTAGGGCTTTAAACAAATGAAATACAACCATTTGGCAGTTCCAGTGGAAATTTCACAGAAACTCTAATGTAACTGAAACCATTCAGCAAAACTGACCATCATCCTTGATACTAGTATTCATATTTTAATGATTAAGATCCAAAGTAAATTCTGTTCCTCCCAAAAACAAGTGCTATTGGAAATATTGTTGCATTTACACATCAGGTACATAATGAATTTCTTTCTTTTAAAGATCAAATCCTCGTTGGGTGCCTTCTGCAAGCAAGAAAATTTTCTACATATGTCTTCCATCAATGAACTTCCTATAGTCTTTCCAAGGTTACAAAATGAGTTTTGATAATCAATAATCATTTATTCAGTGTTCATTCGAGTTTCAAATAAGGAAATTTGGCCCCATAGTTTAGAGGAACAAATGACTACTGAAAAGCTTACACATTTATAAATTAAAGAAGCTTTTTAACCAAGCAGCACAAACTCGTGTATGTCATTGTCAACAGGCCTATACTGTTATACACCAGTGAAAATGCGAAACAAGTATGACTAGGTAAAATATTAAATATTCAAGGGAGATAGAAGACGGCGGAGCAATGAAAGAATCAGACAAAAATAAGAATAAATAAAGTTGTATAGCCAAGGGAGAAATCTATTTAGTCAAATGTTCACAGTATTTCTCATTCACCCCAAGGAAAATCTTGTCAACAATCAAATTATGTAAATTTCACGAAAAAGAGCAAGTGCAGAAAATGAATTAATCACAATTCACTTTCAGAAACAACAATATTCATCAAACTAAACCAAATTACCGCTTTAATTAAAGTATAGGTGTATCAATGAAAGGCATGGAACAAAAGTTATAGAACAAGGAATATTAAAAAAATAAAACATAATTGTCTAGAAAATAGAAAACAACACAACAGTCATTCACAATGAAAATAATTTGGTCCATGCATTTCAACTATTCTGTAAGATTAAGCAGATACCTCTCCAGCTTTCACAGTAAGAACATGTGGTATAAATGAAACTCCTGCTGGTCCTGCAGAAAGATTTTCCATGAGAATACCATCACATATACATGAAAATTGATTGTTCACTTCTGGAATGAAATAAAGGAAATCATGCACATTTGCATGTATATGACATGCAATTCAGAGTAGCTAAAGTTTGCTGATGTCCAAGAGAATATTAAATGCAAGCAAATAGGAAATCGCATACTCAGGGCAAACAATAGCAAAAGACACAAAAGAATGGGAACAACATATTAGACACGGGCAAAAGAGTAATTTTGAAATTTAGGGAATCGACAACACAACATGGAATAGGTCACAAATTCTAGTTCTAGCATATATTTATATAAATATATAAATATAACAAGTATCCATCCATCCCTACTGTAAATAACAATTAGAGTAAATCACCAATTTTATCCCCAAAATTTTTTACCGATTTCACATTAGTCCCTAAATTTTTTAAACCCAACACAAAGTCTTTGGAACATTAATTTGTTAAGCAAATTAGTCCCAGAGTTTAGTTATTTTTGTTTTTGTTAACAGGAGTGCCAATATTGTGGCGCATTCAGTTGTTAACGTGGTCATCAGGTGACACCTGCATTGGAGGAATTTAAGCAATTTATAAATGACAACATTAGCAGGTGTCACCTGATGGCCATGTTAGCAACTGATGGCACATTGGCACTTCTGATAAGACTATTGGCATTCTTAATTGTCTATTCACACTCCTTATTAAACTAATCATAATTCTATTTTTTTTTCATAAAATTATGAATGGTTAATAAGGAGTGTGGAGAAGCAATTGAGAGTGTCAATACCCTCACCCTGGCACTTTTGTTAACAAAAACGTAGACAACTTAACCTAGGGACTAACTTGCTTAACATATCAATATTTTGGGACTTTGTGTTGGGTCTAAAAAATTCAGGGACTAGTGTGAAATGAGAAGAATTTCTCAAGGATGAAAGTGGTGTTTTAACAAACTAAAAATTTACAGAGTGACCCACAAGGATGGTGTAGCTTAAGCTCTATATTAAAACGAGCAAAAACCATTGCATATCCTGACATAAAAACAGCTACTATACTAGTATATTATATATGACTCTTATCAGAGACACACAGCGCAGGATAGGGTAGCAAAAATGTTAAAAATTAGACATGTTATGAAAAACTAAAACAAGTCAAAAATAATGCTGCGGTCGGAACTCCTCAATTTAAAAAAACTCTAAAATTCAAAGCTTTAAAGCATACTCTATAAAACAATACCAATTAGTTAAAGTGAGAGGAGAGAATGTAGCATTTACCCAGAGCCCTGATGCGATGCTTATTGCCAGAGCCGCGAGGTCTGCCTCTACCCTTCTTCATGGAATTGGGTGAGGCAGCAGCAGGAGCAGCGGGAGCGGTGGGAGCAGCGGGAGCAGCAGGAGCGGCAGGAGCAGCGCGAGCGAAGGGAGCAGCGGCAGCAGCAGGAGAAAATGCTCCACCGGATTGTTTAACATCCACAGCAGCAGCAGCGGCAGCAACAGGAGCAGGAGAGGTAGGTGTCAAGCCTAATGTCATGGTGCCATCAGATCCATATTTCCTGGGCCTTCCTCTCTTCCTCTTCATGGGTTCATAGCTACCCACTTGGCCCTGCTTCTGGTCCAGCGCTACAGAGGACTCACCCACACCGACAGCGGTACCGGTGCCATTGATGTTAACAGCAGCGATGGCGGCGGCGACGGCGGTGGTGGGGTGGTAGGTTGGGGTTGCCGTTGCAACGGGCTTGTAAACGGCAGTGCCGTCAGCAGCATAGTCTAAGCGCATGTTTTGGAGCTGTTGAGGTTTGTGCAAGCCAACGTTGAAGGGTTCCTGCTGCTGCGACATGATTGATTGTGTTCACTTTGGAATTGAATCGTAGCTGAGTGGATTCAACGACACAATTGTTAACATTTGATTCTCATTTTCCCTTACATTTTATAAACCCTAAAACCTAATACTATTAAGGTATAACTATAACAACCCCCTCCCCCCCCCCCTCCTCCACCACACCACACCACAAAGACAATGATGATCTTCCCTTTTTCTACTTCCTATCATCTAATATTCAAATTCAAATTTCAAAATCATTTAATGAGATGAAACAACCCACGCATTCTTTTTCATTTTCAAATTTTGACTCCATTTGCAAATTCACAAAATTTGTATTTGCCCCCCAAAATCTTTACTTGGAAAGGAAAGGGGGAAGAAAAAGGGGGAAAATCCAGACCCTAATTTTACGACAGCGAAGCAGTAAAGTAAAACTTCTAAATCCGTCACACTGATGAAACTACAGATTTTACTTGCGGGGGATCATGAAAATAATTTTTGGATAAGCCTGTGGCATACAAAAATATTCTAATTTTGCTCATTAAATATGGAATTTTCATTAAAATGGAATTATTTTTTAATTGGCATAGAGAATGAGGAAAAAAAGAACACAAGACTAGAAAATGTGCCCTACCAAAATGGAAATGAATAAATAAATGTCTTTAAACTTACCAATAACTTAAAGGGAAAAAAAAAATTGCAGAGAGTGGAAATTATGGTAGGACGAAATTGTAGGATTTACGAATCAAATCCCAAAGTCGCTCCCTTCACACAAGATACATGCTCCTTTATATTTTTTTTATTCATTCTTATATAGGTTTTAATTTTTTCCCTTTTGTCCCCCTCCATCAAATGTTTATGCCCTTATTGGTATATTGGTATTGGCTTTAATTAATTAATAATTAAAAAAGTAGGTGAAAAATAAATTAATAATTAATTTGGTTTGGTATTAGTACGAAAAAGAAAAGAATAAGATTGATGTTATGGAAAGCAATCTGATTCTTATCCGGTGGATGGAGTGCCGTTTCTGGATACACGCCGCCTTTACTTTTGCCAGCTGTTACTTCATTTTCTTGTCTCCATTCGTGTTTCCATTAAGATTCTTAGGTTACCGAGTTATTTTAGTATGAAAAATTATCATTTTATATTTTTTTGAGGTGTAAGTATTATTTATATATTTTTTAAAATATATAATTGAGTAAAAAAATGATAAAAATATATATATATAATAAATAATATTAAATAGAATATAAAAAAGATATATATATTATTTAATATAAGAATATAAGAATTATTTTAGTATTTATATTCTAATTTTTTGTTTAAAGGTACTCGTACTTCTTAATTTTGTAAGTTCTAATTCTTATAAATTAATTGTTAAATATTCGTTAATTATTGAATATATTTAATTAATTAAAAATTTTTATTACAAAATCATCAATCATTAAATATTTCATGATTTATCAAGTATATTTATAAAAAAGTACTGTAATAACAAAATTAACATTAACATTTCATCATCTCAATATTAATTTCATTTAAATATATAATTTAACATTCTGTATCAAATATTTTTTTCGTTTTATGATGTTAAATACCTTATCTTTTAATTTAAAAATTTATTTTTTCTTCATTTTAGGTAGTTAAGACGATTATTTTGAAAAATTTAGCACTACTATTACTAAATAAAAATTATAAATCATTTTAATGAATTAATATAAAAATTGTTATAATTATTTTAAAAAATGTTAATATTTTAATATTTTTATGTATATTTAATATAAATGAGGATTTTCTCATTTTTTTAAGTGATCAATTATAAGAGAAAAAAATTTAAAATTATAAAAAAAAGTTTACAAATTTTAACTTAGTTTCATTAATAATTTTTTTGTGTGTTTTTCTTTTTTATAATTGATCACTTGAGATAAGAGAAAATTGAGAAGATGCTAATCCATTTAATATACTTTCTATTTTACGTCATTCAAAAAAATTTAAACTATATATTTAGCATTAGTCATTGTTTATAATTCATGCAATTGATTGAATGCATTATAGCATTAAAAGAAACCGAGGTTGGTAAAACCAATTTCCTTTAAAGCTAGAGAATTTAATATTTTGAACTTCTGTTTTTGGTGCAAGAATTCACTATTTTGAATTTATCATATCAATTACATTCACATGACTTAATAATTTATTATGAAGTTTTGTTATATTTTTAATACTTTTCGTACTATTTGATAAAAAAATATTAAATGATAAATTAAATATATTTAATGTATCAAAAATATAAAAATTATTTAATACTTTATTTATTTAGTAATTAAGAACATTGATTAGAATAATTTATAATTATTCTTTATTATACTACCCTCATTTAATTATGATTTATTTCTCTCAAAAATTACTTTCATTTCTTTTCAATAATTTAATGTCCATAAAGTATTTTATTTATATTATTTAAATGTAACTTAATATTTCAAATTTAATTTTGTGATTTATTATCAAATATTAGGAATATTCTCATACCATCTAATGCACTTCGTTTTTAAACATTAATACTCAACATTTTATTTAATGTTTTATTCATTATTTATCTGTTGGGGATTTTCTTATTTGGTAGACAATTTTATTTTAAAAAAAATCATTATTAAAAACTTATTTAATGATTTCAAAACCGTATAAAAAGAATAAAACTATAAATACATACTTTTTATTATTTAAATATTTCTCAATTTCTCACTATAAAGTAATTATTATTCATTTCAAATATATGTTATTTAATTTTTATTTTAATAAAATAAAAAATCCGAATTAACTGACATCCAATACGAATTAATATGATAGCATTACTCATTGTCTGTTTATTTTTTATTTTTTTGGATCTGATAGCATTATTCATTGTTATTATACATTTACCTTATGGTTAGATATTTTTTCATTAAAAGAACGGAACGGAATAGGTAGGAATAGAATGGAAAAAAAAAATGAAATGAAACATAATTTTTATTCTCTTTATTTATAAGTTTCATTAACGGAACAGAACGGAACAGAATTATCCATATATTATTCCCATTCTACCTCAATTTTAAGGAAATAAAAGTTAAACATTTGAGGGAAAGAGAGGAAAAATAATTTTTTATGTGTTCTATTCTATTCCTATACATTTTAAAACTCTCAAATAAAAAAAATTATTTTTATTTCTCTCATTTCCTTTCTGTTCCCTTTATTACCTATCATCCAAACATAGTGTTACATGTTTCAATGCTATTTTTGCACTAAAAGAAAGCGAGGTTGGTAAAATCAATTTCTTCTAATTTAATACTAATCAGTTCAAACTTTTGAATATATCAAAATCAATTACATTCACATTAAATAATAATTTTATATACTGCCCTCATTTACTGGCCGTTTAATTCTCTCAAATTTTGCTTTTAATGGCCATTTTTTTATACTTCCCTCATTTAATGACCGTTTAATTTTCTTAGAATTTTTTTTATATATATTTCTCATTTAATTACCATTTAATTCTCTCAAAATTTGCTTTCATATATTTCTTGGTAATTTTTAAAATAATTCTAAATTCCTCTAACCATTCTTCTTACTAATTTATTAAATATTAAATAAAAAATATTAAATACTTTTTATATTTTTAAGACATTAAATATATTTATTTTTTTATTTAATATTTTTTAAGTATTAAGAAAATCATTATAAAGATATTTTAAAATGATATAGAAAAACTCTTTTTAAAAACTATTTTATTTTTTAAAATTTATAACTAATTAATTTACATTAATTTAAATCTTATTATAATAGATAAATCTATATGTTTTGGAATCAATTATTTTGACATCAATTATTATCTTATAAAATATTCAAAGCACGCACATTGTAAAACTCCTTCCCAACCAGAAATTATTGCATCGTTATGTAGCACAATAAATATATACTCTAAGATATATCTTTATCATTAATTTTAAATTAGTGATTTAAAATTTATATAAATTTATTTAAAATAATTATAGAGATATGTCTTACCGAATGTATTTATTGTGCTCCAATAATGTGCTAGAATTTCTCCCTTCCAACATAAAAAGTTTAAAATCACTCAAATGAAATGATCCATTTGTATCTATTAAACTAAAGTACATTTGCTTAATATCTTATTTTATTATCTTTTAAAAAATGACATGTGTCATTTTTTACTTTACATTTTTGAAATAATGATATATGTCATTCTTAACTTATTTTTTAATTTTTAATTTAAATTATCTTTTAACTAATTATATGTTTTAATTTATATTTTATTTAAAGTTTTATTTGAATTTAAAAGAATACGGTGTAATCCATGAAATGCTCACTTGTTTACTATAAAATGCCGTTTGTATGAAGTATGCAGCTGTGTGTATTTAGGATCTAAGAGTTAGTTTTCGTACATTAATAAATTATTAATTCTGATATTTTATTATTAATAGTATATATACTTATTTTTATATTTTTTAATATCATTTATTATATTTATTATTTATTATTATTTTTATTAAATTTGACATTTTAAAAAGAATATCAACAATGTATACACCTCTAAAAAATATATATAATGATCTTTTTTTATAAATTATTTGTGGAGTTAAACCTTTAGTTTCTTGCTACAAATAAACATAATAATAAATCAGATCAAAATAAATAAATAAAAATACCACAAATCACAAAGATTAAATATCTCATATAAAAATAATAGTATCATTTTTTAGATATTTTTAATATTTATTTTATTATTATTCAAAAGTAAATATTATTTACTTTCTTCTCTTAATAATTTTTTTAAATACATGAAGTGAGTTAATAATAAAAAAAATTACTAATATTTCTCTTCATAAAAAATATGTTTTCATAAGATATTACTTAACATCTCTAAAATAATCATGATTTATTTATATTTTTTTCATATTATTTTTTATACTACTTTTTATACCATTAATTATATCAATTTTTTATTATTTTCTCACACTTAATCATAATAATTAAAAAATAGTATAAAAAATAATATATAAAAAAATATGTAACAACATCATTTTTTTCACTAAAATGCATTTGACAGATGTCAAAAATGAATTGGATCTGGGCTACTGTCCAAATTTGCTTGATGTGTGCACGGGTAACAATTCAATTGCACCATATATAAAATAGCACCAATTCAATTTCACCCGTTAGTATTAGTAATTTTGTATGAATAATAATACTACTAACATACTGTCAAAAAAAAATAATACTACTAACATAATTTGTTGATCAATGGTCATAAACCATGGATTGCATTTTGGTGCTATTTTATACTTTGTATTTAATGATATCATATCATCAAATGAGTTTAATATCCCAAATAATTATTAAAATAATTAATCTCATTAAATAAGGATGCATTTGAATTAATTGTAAAAATTTAATTATTTTAATAATTAATTATATGTATAATTAATTATTATTATAATCGATTATAATAACATTAATTTTATATTTAAATATGTTAATTAAAAAATAATTATAAAATAATTTATTTCATTTGAATTGCCTAAAAAATCACTTCTATAATAACTAATAAAATAATAAAATAATTTATTTATACATATAATATTTAATATTTTAAAATTAATTTAATAAAAATACAACATAATCAACTTAAAAAATAATATAACAACAAATGAGACAAAAAAAGCTTTTAAAGCTGGAAAAGTGAAAAAAGCTTGTACACAAAAACAAAGAAAAAAGCTTTTAAAGCCAAAATTAATCTAAACCAAACACATACTAGGTTATATTGAATTATCTTATAAAAATGTTGAACATTAAATATACATCAAAATTAAACTCTAAACTATTTATGCAACTATCCTGTGGATTATTTGAGTTATAAGCCGCTTTACGGTTTTTTTTAACTCAATATTGATAATTATGCACAACTTAGAATTAGAAATTGAGTTTTTCTTTTGTGTATAATTAGAAATTGTGTAAATAAAATATTATTATTCTACAATTTTTTTTTCTGTTAACAAGATATAAGTCTTCCGGCAGAATCATTTGTTTGATTTTTCATCAAATTTTTATGAAAAATACTAGATGTGTACATTATATATATCTCCCATCAAATAGAATATCATAATATAATTGTGTAGAAAATGATATAATACTTACTATATAAAAATACTATATAAATATGATGTAATATATATGTAAGTGTATATAGAGTATTATTTAATTTTTATAATTTAGTAGTTTTCTTTTTATTTGGTAACATATTGTTTCGTAGCTTTTTAAGTTATAGAATTAGTGTGTGTTTGGGATAAATTTCTGAAAATTTGATTATTAATCGATTATTGTATAAAAGCTTTTTGTTATAATCGATTATAATTGATTCATTTTTATGTTTGGATCATTAAGCGTAAGCGATTTTAAGTTAATCTAATTCGTTTGGATGATATAAAAAAGAATCGTTTTTATGTATTAAATTACTAAAATAGATATAAAATGATTAAAAAAATTATTTGATTGAGGACAAAATAGTATTTACATATCAAAATGTAAAGAATAATTTATAAACTAAAATCATAAAGCCTTCAATCTTGACAAGATTATAAAAATTAACTTTAAAAAACTTTTATTTTATATTGAATTTCGTATAAAAGTTAAAGTTAATTTTACCAAACATAATTAAATACTATTCAAACAACTTTTTTCTCAAAAAAAGCTGTTGAAAATCGTTTCCAAACATTCACTTAGTTTCCAGTGTTTTTTTTCTGGTCCTTGAATTTTTGAAAATAAATAATAACAATAATAAAAGATGGAGGCAGAGAAGCTCTATCTGAAAGGAATGGCGTCCATTTCGTGGTTCTGTTGTCTGCATGTGCGACCTACAGTATGCGACTTCACAGCCTCTGCGGGCAAGAAAGGTCCTCCACCACCTTCCCCAATCCCCATAAACTAGACTAAGCTAAATTTTCATGTTGTTAAACATCTGTGATCGATTTGGCTGAGGTTTTTGTTCAGGTCTATTGCCTCCCATAACCCTGGAGCATCATAACAAAAGACCATGTTTACTGTAAGAATGCAAGTACACCTTTCTGCTTCTTAATTTCCATCATTTCTTATGTCTGATGCATAAACAACATGCTTAATATATCTGTGTTCTATCAGTTCTTCCATTGAAGAAGGATATGCGGTTAATAGAAGACAACTTATTCTTCACACGCCAGTAGCTGCATTTATATACCCAGCTACTGTTCCAAATGCATTGGCACTCAATGGTGATTTACTAGATCTTTTTATTTTATTTTATTTTATTTTTTATTCTTCCTTGTACTCTTATTTTGTATTACTATTATTTTTCAATTTAAATGTGTTTGAGTCTCAGATGTGTCTGAGGATGTTCGTATCTACACAGACGATGTGAACAAGTTCAAGATAGCGATTCCTCAAGGTGAATTGACTTGAGAGTTTGGAAGTAGAACCGTACCTTGAATTTAATTGCTTAAATTCTAGATTCCTTGTGTTTTTATGGCTGGATCAGAGTGGCAAGTAGGAACAGGAGAACCTAATGGGTTTAAATCAGTGACTGCTTTCTACCCAGAAGAGGCTTCTAATTCCAATGGTATTTTCAGATTCAGAGTCAACGTGCTGTCAATTTATATTTTCCCAACCATTTGTTTCTTCATGCATTATAATTTAATTTATACTATATAGAAGTAATTGCTATCGTTATCAATTTGTTGCTTCAGTGAGCATTGTGATCACAGGGCTGGGTCCGGATTTTACTAGGATGGAATCGTTTGGAAAAGTTGATGAATTTGCTGAGACTCTGGTGTGATTTTATGATTAGATTTAAAACTATTATTTGCAGGTTTTCTTTCTTTTCGTTTCACTCACCTAATGCTAAATTTCTCCCCTATTTCCTTAAAATGAGTTCAACAGGTTAGTGGGCTTGACAGAAGCTGGCAAAGACCCCCGGGTGTAGCTGCTAAACTCATAGATTGTAAATCATCTAATGGTGCTTACTTCTACTCTTCCAGCTATTTCATTACGATATAGGTTATAAGATTGTAAGGGAAAATAATACTAACGAAGGATGTTGCTGTATAACTGTGTCTCTCTCTCTTTAAATAAGTGCACTCCACACATGAAAAATGTGTAAAATCCACTTTTTTTAGAAAGAAAAAACACGTAAGTGTAATAGCACCTGTGCTGACAGCAGGAAACTCAAATCCAATGTTCATTGATGACCTAAACTATGAAGTATCAATGTTACAATGCACATATGTTTTAGATCTTAAACACATACTCCTAAGATATGCTTAATGAGACAAAGAAAGACTTTACCAAAAACGGAGTTCATTGGTAAACGTTGAAGCTTCAGTGCTTAATTTAACTCAGACAATGGTTCAGGGTTTTATTACATCGAGTATTCGCTGCAAAATCCTGGTGAGAGTCGCAAACATCTATATTCAGCTATTGGGATGGCATCAAATGGTTGGTATAACAGACTGTATACGGTGACAGGACAGGTTTGTTGGCCCACATTGCTAGATATACCTTGGTATATATGTGTATGTGTATGTGTATTACTCTAATTCTAATATTACCAAGTATTGACTCTGTCCTGCTGCCTGCATGCAGTTTGTGGAAGAGGAAACAGACAAGTATGCTTCCAAAATTAATAAGGTGAACTTTATTTTTTTGGTTAAAACATAGTTATTTGATAGGGCAAAGATTATGATGCTCCAATAGATATCCATTATGGCATCTAATTTTTGCGAGAATGCATCATAGTTGGTTATAGTGGCTTCTAAGTTATGTACTGAAGTTCAGCTTCCACTTGGTTTCTGCAGGCGGTTGCATCATTTAGGTTCATATGAAGAAATGGTTATGATGAGTTGATGAGGGAGAAATTTTCTCACTGTTCTTCATCCTTTCTATTTGTATACGGATTTGTGTCTGCCTATATCTTTTCTTTCCTGGGCTACCTCATTAATTTTTTACCGACATTATTTCTAAGCTATAAATGGCATTCTAGACCCGACTGGTATGATACTTACCAGGACATTTCCTTCAAAAATCTGAAATCAAAGCAATATACTTAATGCCGCTAAGTAATCTAATTGATAAAATATTTTACAGTGAATGTAAGGAAAAAGTTACTGGTGGTAGTGGTGGTGCCAATGCTTCGGCATACATAGGGCGAAATTCTTTTATCTGCCTTTTGAAGCAAATGGAATACTTCATTGCTCCATCTCTTATATGTGTAGCCTTTACTCGTACATGGCATCCTATTTCGTTAGATTATGTATAGCCTTTGAATATGCTGATCAATCAAACTTTCAGTAGCAACCGAGTGGTATGACACAAACGGACGGTAGTTTGTATCAAGCAAGATTTATTCGTATAATATGTATTGAACAAACACTCCTTTGACTTCGCAGCCAAAGCTAATTGAGTGCAAGATTATTGAAAAGGAAAATCAAATACACTTGCTAAACCTAAGATCAGTAGCTAATTAAGACTCGTCATCAATTTGTCTATACATTATTGCCTACTGCGCATTCTCCAGTATTTGGTGCAGATTGTTTATGAAATAAAAGAGTAAGCTGATCAAGGAAAAGCATATTCTTCATTTGCTCCAACTATTGGCTTTCCTTCTCCATCAACAGGTCTAAATCTTCAAAATGAACAAGCTTGTCTTGGATATTTTTCATCTACATAATAGAATATCCATTATTTAGCAAAGATTTTTAAACTTTGTAAATGCACACACCAACAAAGTCAAACTTAACAAATGACAGACCTGGACTTCTATAATCTCAGAAATTGCTCTTTCCACATATGACTCTTCCTTCTCAAGCTGTATATTTGCAAGCAATCTAGATCCTTGAAATGAATCAGAAGTAATACCATCATTAGATGCAATGCCAGCACTTGTATAAAAAATGAAGTCACTATTCTACTGAGAAAATTGAGTTTAAAAATTAAATTCTCCACTTTCTATTAATGGAATCACATAGAACACAGAATAATATTTTTTTTTTAAAAAAGAGCTAAATATAAGAAACTCCATACTATTATCTATTAGAGTATATGCCCATTTGTAGTTATTCCAAAAGTCAGCCACTGGAAAAAAAAATGACAATTTTTGGTGCAGAAGTTTGCTAAAGATCAGTTGCAAAACACCTTTCAGAAATTAGTCCAATTAATACATCAAGTACATGATGAAGATCAGTCAATCCATTTCCAGATAAACTCCAAAAAGACCAATGACAGCTTAGTTCATTCAGAATCTTATAATCTTTAGCTGAGTTATTTATCATTCTCACCTTGCAGTAATGCATTCCTTGGAAGTGACGGATGATTTATTCTAGTTTCTTTACAAACCTCAGACAGAGTTGTCACTGCAGCTTGAGCAACCTCTAATCCAGCCAAGGCTGACAGGAAGGCAGCCTGCAAGAATTTGAATAAGAAATGTTATGTAGCTTATTAAAGACATAACAAGGATTTTAAAAAGATTCTTTCACCAAGCACATCAGTAATTCAGTATTTAGAGAACATTCTTCAGCAGTTCAGCTGTCATGAACCCTGTTAAAAACTTAACGAGAACGCTCTTTATGCTACTTCTGCAGACTAGTGCTAGTATTCTACAGCAACTAGAATAAATTATCGGTCACTTCCTACATTAAAATGCCTCAAACCCTTCACATGAAAGAACCCAAAACCAATGAAGTCACCCCAAACAGTCTCTTCCGTAGGGAAAAATTCAGGAGGCCAAGGCAGAGTATAGTAACCAGAACCAACTATTAGGACATAGCCATTAGAGAGAAATTCAGAGTGCAGTTCATATGTAATAAAAATAAATTACATTTTTTTCCTTTCCCCAAAAAGTTATAGCATGAAATAGACAGTAAGAGATACAGAGAAATTATTCATCAAAATTTAAAGAAAAGAAAGATTGTTTTAACTTTTAAGCCAAGAAAGTACCTGAGCCATAATAGGATTGGTTCTGCGGAGCCAACAGTTTCCAATTCACATTCAGCATCAGCATTCTGCTTTAGTTGACTATCACTGTCATGACTCACACCAGAGTCCTTGATAATGTAGGAATTGGTCCCTAAAAGGAAGCTTAACAAAATGAGCAACGCATTCCCTCTCAGTCCTGCCACTGCCACCAACATGTTGAGAAACCCTCTTCCAGTCATCATCACCATAACGAGTAATGGCTTCCAGAAGATGCAAAGTTTCCTCATCACTCCAATCTGTCTGTGTTCTCAGCTATGATGCATGTGAACTTTATAATGTCTGTCGTACCTGTATCAAATACTATCTATATTTGTATCAGATATTTAAATATTTAATAAATATTAGTTTAATTTTTTAACAAAAATCGTATTCCCGTAAAATACTCATATCGTATCCGTAACCGTGCATTATAGGTTCTCAGTTATCTCCACTCCAACATGACATCTTGCGCACAGATGTTGAGTCATAGTACATGCAAATCATAAGGTTTAATTTTTGCTTTATGCTGTGCTGAATTTATAAAAGAAGAAGAAGAAGAAGAAGACTCACTCACCTTGTCATAGGTGAATAGAGTCCCATGAGAACCATCCGGAGTGGGTGGGGTTGCAAACAGTGGTGGTTGTAAGGAAAGAGGAAGAGGGAGGTTCAGTGCCTGTGCATGGGGACTTGGTCGCCATCAATTTACCACACCAAACAGGGAACTATGCTTTTAGCATGAAAGGACAAAGCTTGATATACATCACCTTTGTGTGGGTTTTTGCTCCTCACCCCACCCGCCACCATTAGGTTTATATTTCAGATAAATTTTTACTAAAAACATGGTCACCTACGTAAAGATTAATCAAAATTTAATATTTTTTTAAAATTAATTATATAACACAATTATTTATAAAAATATTTAATTATAATTAACTTAATGAATCCAATTAGGTGCCTATTGATTTAGATAAAAAATTTAATATATTTCATATCAAAAATATCAAAATTTACATGTTATGTCTCATATTTATGAATATTTTAAAATAAATTTGCGAGATGAATTTTAACTAGTCCCATGTTACAATAATTAATAATTATTTTAAAATTAATTCATCATTTCATATAAATTAAAAAATGTATTAAAGATAACATTAAACAGTGAAAATAAATAATGTAGTTGATGTTATTAATAACTAAAATAAGCATAATGTTTATTTAGATATGAAGTGCAAGGCGTGACGTGATTGATTGATCCCAAATCTGCACCTTCCACGTCCCATTGCGAGATGAATTTTAACTAGTCCCATGTGAGGTGGGTACTCATGGACCAAGGTGAAATTGTCAAGCCTAACATCGATTGATTATTGGAGTGTCTAACCGTATTGTTCATTGACTTAAATAATTAATCTAACTTTCAAATCTTAAAGGCCGCGGAGATACCTTAAAAACAAATAAAAAAACAATTGAAAATCAGTTGTGTTACTTGTGAACCAAGTTTTTGCACTATTAACCACTAACATTACCTTGTGTAAATTATATGAGCAAAATGGTGTGCAAGAATCAATTTTGATTTTGAATATGAATACCTTATCAATATATATATATTAATTTTTCAATATATCTTTACACATTTTGAATGTGAGATTAATTCATTCGTATAAGGAGAAATATGGTTAGACTCTCCCCACATATGGTGGCTCCATAGGCTAGAGCTTGAATATGCGTTCTCTTGTAAGAAGACATTTCACTTACTATTGACATAATCCCTTGTGGGCTTTATACACACATAAAATTATAGTATGAATGAGAAAAGAGACATGCGTTGACAGGAGGTTGAGCCTTGGGCATGAAAACTTATATTTTAAATAAATTATCAAAATAATATCATAAAAAATTAAAATAAGAAAAAGAAATAGAGCAATAAATTTTTCCTAGTCTATGACGACCTAAGAATTTTACAAAAAAAAAAATAAAGGAGGATAATAATATTGAAAGAATTTGTATAAATTTATAATTTAATTGAGATTGAGATATTCAAAGAAATAGAATAAGAAAATAAGAAAAAGAAATATAAGAGTGTAAAAATCAAGTAATTAAATTAAAATCTAATATAAAGAAATAAAAAAAAAGCATGATAATGCTATAAAAAAATTAAATAAATTTGAGATTAAACAGAAATTAAGATGCTCATAGCCTTCAACTATACATTGAATAAAATAAGAACGTTAATAATATTTTTTATTGGATAAATCTCTTTTATCTGCCTTTTGCAGCAAATGAAATACTTCATTGCTTCATCTGTTATATGTGTAGCCTTTACTCGTACAAGGCATCCTGTTTCGTTAGAGTATGTATGGCCTTTGAATATGCTGATCAATCAAGCATTCAGTAGCAACCGTGTGGTTGGATCCCTGTCCCACATCTCTCTGATTTCCAAGTTTTCGAGATGAGGAGTTTATGGAGACGTAATAGGATTGGAGCCCAAAAGTCTTGGCCAATAACCAAGGGCATCTTTCAGAGCATGTAATCTCTGCACTTGTTCATTGTAGGGTCAAATTCTATGTTATGCATAGTTCAATAGCTATAACTTCTTTACTTTGAAATAAAAATATGTACTCCGAAAATAAAAATAAATTAAAAGATACTTTGTTACAAACATTAATCTTCCGGTATCAAGATACTGTTCTATAATATTTCACAAACACTCCGGTGACTTCACAGCCAAACCTAACCGAGTGCAGGATAATTGAAAAGGAAAATCAAATACACTTGCTAAACCTAAGATCAATAGCTAATTAAGACTGGTCAATCATCAATTTGTCTTTACATTAGTGCCTTCTGTGCATTCTCCAGTTATTGGTGCAGATTGTTTATGAAATAAAAGAGTAAGCTGATCAAGGAAAAGCATATTCTTCATTTGCTCCAACTGCTGGCATTCTTTCTCCATCAGCAGGTCTAAATCTTCAAAATGAACAAGCTTGTCTTGGATATTTTTCACCTATATAACAGAATATCCATTATTTAGCAAAGATTTTTAAACTTTGTAAATGCACACACCATCAAACTCAAACTTCAACATATGACACACCTGAACTTCTATAATCTCAGAAATTGCTTTTTCCACATCTGACTCTTCCTTCTCAAGCTGTGCATTTGCATGCAACCGAGATACTTGAAATGAATCTGATGTATTACCACCATTAGATGCAATACCAGCATCTGCATAAAAAAAAAAAGCCATCATTCTACTGAGAAAATTGAGTTCAAAAATAAAATTCTCCACTTTTTATTAATGGAATCACATAAAACATAAAGTAATTACAAAAAAAAAGGCTAACTGCTAAATATACGAAATTCCATACTAATATCTATTAGAGTATATGGCCATTTGTAGTTATTCCAAAAATCAGCCGCTGGAAAAAAGAAATGACAAAATTTGGTGCAACATGTAGTGGTTGGTTGGCAAAAGATCAGTTGCAAATCACCTTTTAGAAATCAGGCCAATTAATACATCAAGTACATGATGAAGATTGGTCCATCCATTTCTAGATAAACTCCATTAAGACCAATGACAGCTTAATTCATTCAGAAGTTTATAATCCTAAGCTGAGTTATTTATCATTCTCACCTTGCAGTAATAATGTGTTCCTTGGAAGTGACCGATGATTTATTCTAGTTGATTTGTAAACCTCGGACAGAGTTGTCACTGCTGCTTGAGCAGCAGCTTGTGCAACCTCTAATCCTGCCAAAGCTGAGAGGAAAGCAGCCTGCGAGAATTTGAATACAAAATGTTACATAGTTTATTAGAAACGCAGCAAGAACTTTAAAGAGATTCTTTCACCAAGCACAACAGTAATTCAGTATTTAGAGTTCAGCGGTCATAAACCCTGTTAAAAATTTAACCATAACCCGCTTTATACTACTTCTACAGACTAGTATTAGTATTCTACAGCAACTAGAATAAATTATCGGTCACTTCCTTCATTAAAATGCCTCAGAGACTCAAACCCTTCACACAAATGAACCGAAAACCAATGAAGTCAACCAAAACAGTCTATTTCCTAGGGCAAAATTCAGGAGGCCAAGACAAAGTATAATAGTAACCAACTATAATGACAGCCACTAGAGAGAAATTCAGAGCCTTGATTGTGCAGTTGATGATTCTTTATTGTGTTAAATGTAATGAAAAATAAATAACATTTTTTCCCTTTCCCCAAAAACTATAACATAAAATCAAGAATAACTTAAAGAAAAGGAGGATTGTTTTAAGCCAAGAAAGTACCTGAGCCATAATTGGATTGCTTGCATCGGCAAGAGGTGTGAGACGCATTCTTTTACTAGGTTCTGCCGAGGCAACGGTTTCCAATTGACTTTCAGCATCACCATGCTGCTTTAATTGATTATGGCAGTCATGACTGACAGCAGGATCATGATAATGTAGGAATTGGTCCCCAAAAGGAAGCTTAACAAAAAGAGCAATGCATTCCCTCTCAGTCCTGCCACCAACATGCTGAGAAACACTCCTCCAGTCATCACCATAATGCGTAATGGCTTCCAGAAGACGCAAAGTTTCCTTCTCAGTCCAATCCGTCTTTGTCTCCTCACTTATCTCCACTCTCCTAAAATCTGAAGAACTCACACCAACTCGATAATTGCCCCGAACATAACATCTCGCACACAGAGTCAAGTCGTACTACATCAAAATCACAAGAGTTCAAATTTCGTTAGCTTTATGCTGTGCAAAATTTATCCAAATAATAATAATAATAATAACGAAAAACTTTACCTTATCACAAGCAAAGCAAGCAATGGTACAAACGGCTTTGCAGCCACTGCAGACTCTCTTGGAGGTCTCTCTGATTGGAGCTGAAGATTCGGTGGAATTGGATCCAGCTTCTGGCTTGCTCTCTTTGTCGTCCCACTTCAAGGGCTTGTTCAACGCCGAAGATGGATGGTAATTGATCAAACCCCATGCTTCCAGGAAATCGAATAATCTTCGGATTGAACCTACATCTCCGACGAGAGTTTTGCGAACATCGGTGAAGGTGATTTTTCTGGTGGGATTGTATCTGAAATACTTGATAATGGAGTTCCTGTAGTACTTGTAAACCCTAGGGTTCTTGGAGGAGGAAGACGCGGAATCGAAGAACTCGGGGAGGTGACGGACCTCGCATTCGTGAATAGAATCATACGAGAACCATCTGGAGTGGCTGGGGACCAGGATGACGTTAGCATCGGCGGAGGCTTTGGAATCGGACGATGGGGCCTCGGGTTTCACCGGCGGTGGTGGTTGCTTCGGAGGAGGTGGAGGTGGAGGTGGAGGTAGAGGTGTTTCGACGGAGGAAGAGGGAGGCTCTGTGGCTGTAGCTGTGGCTGTGGCTGTGGCTGTGGCTGTAGCTGTAGCTGTGGCTGGGCCTGGGGACTTGGTCGCCATCAATTTAGCAGTTGGCCCTTGGAGCAAACACTTGGGTTCCATCTATCATGTATAAGACACGGAGAGACGTTTAATATGCTTGTCAAATATTTTGGAGCATTAGGATTTTATGATTTTTAATTAAAGGCAAAATTTAGGTTTATTTTTTATGTTTATTATATTTATTTTATTATTTAAGTTATGATATGTATATATATATATATATTTTTTTTAAAAAAAAATAAGAGAAAAATATTAATGAACATATATCATAACTTAATTGGTAGAATTGATGTAATAGATATAAAGAAATAGACTAAAGTCTTGTCTTTTTACTTATTATAATTAATTTATTTTTATTTTATATTTTATAAATAAATATTATTAGTTTAAATTTGTAAAAAAATTATATATACAATTATTTATAATAAAAAATAAGACTAATTTAAATTCTTTGTGTAAATTTACTTATGTATAAATATTAATGGTTAAAAATTTATAAATTTTTTGTATATAAAATATAAATCATACTTATTATCTATTGATTAAATAATAAATAAATTTATTTATTTATTTTAATATTATATTTATGATTAAATATCATGAAACATCGATATTTCAAAACATTTAAAAAAATATTAAGCATTTTCAAGATAAGATGCATGATACACCTTACATTACATCCCTTTGCAAATAAAAACACATCAAGAGTAACAATTTGTTACAAGAGACTGGACCATCTGGATTTTTTGTATTTGGAAAGTGACCCAAAATTTTCTATTAGGAAAGCAAGTCCTCTCTTCCAATGGCAGTGGCAGATGTGTTGCGGTCTGCATTCCATGGCTGTCGCATATGGCGGAGGTTGTTGGGCTCTACCACAACGCGAAGACGACGATTGTGCAAAGTTGGCTATGGAAGAGTACAACAGGTGTTTGATTTTGGACTATAGCGTGTTGAAGGGAGCATGGAGGATTGGGGGATCTAGCACCGGGTCACCAGGTGGTTTGTGGCTGGTGACTGATGAGGCCCGTTGAGAGTCAGGTGGCTCTGGTTGATGGCGGATCTGGCTTTTTCGATGTGGTAGATCGCCAGTTCTGGGACGGCGCGGATATAGATTGTCGATTCTAGTTCAGCGTAGCTCACAGTTCTGGGCGGAGGTGATCTTGGGCTCACGGGTTCTAGTTCGCGGCTGGTGGTTTGGAGCTGTGCACAAGGGGTCGCAGCGTTTCCGACACTGGACGACGGCTTTGGGCAGTGGTCACAACCATGGAGATGTGGAAGGGTTCCATTTTGAGTGGGTTGATTTCTGGGTGGAGATGTTTTGTTTGCAAGGATGATATTTGGGTTGAAAATGGTGGTGTTCATGCATGTTTGATGTGCAGAGTTTAGTTCTCTGTTTTGGAGATGAATTTGAGATCTTTGATCATTGCTTGAGCTTTAGGTTGTAGATATGTGGATGTTGAGTCCTTTTTTTTTTCGTTGTCATGGCCGAGGATTGAGCGAGAGGATGGGAGGATGGGGGTAAGGGGTAGCGGGTGGCAGGATCCAGCCACAATGGCATTGGTCGTCGATAACGTGGCGTCAGTCACTGGAAAAATGGTGAAGAAGGAGTATAAACATTTGAGGTTATATTTATAACAGTTTTGATATTTTTACCCATGCACCTCTTTTCGCATTCTTTCAAAAATATTTATTATATTTATTTTTTTATCATTTTCTCTTATTAAATTTGAGACTCTTAAAAAAATTAAGAGTGGACATAAAACTCAAAAGAACTGAATCACTCTATAAACTGAACCAAACCTAACCATTTAAAACTATTTTAGAGAGAACTGGTTCTCATAACTGAGCTGTTTTTAATAATTTTACAATCCAATTAACTGATTTCTAATTTAGTCCAGTTAACTTCATTAACCCAAGACACATTCTAAATTAAAACATTATTACACAAAATAAAATGTCAATCTCGAATTCCCAAATCCGCATCTACGAAGAACCCTAGTCTCCTCTCTGCCATGTACGAAATAACATAGCACCGCACTACGACGGCCCTGCTATCTAGAGACAACTTGGGAGCCTCTCTGGAGAACTTCCACGAACATCTCGTCCCTTCCTTGAATTCCAGAACCAAAAGGGAAAGAGACACCTTCACTTGAGATTGCGCCTATCTCACCGGACTCTGTTTCACGGGCTCAGGGAAAGACATCTCGTCAAGAGTGTTGTTGGATTTCGCGACATCGACGAGGGCTGGGGCATAGCTGGCGGTGGGGGTCGAGGACATTCTGGCTCCGAGGGCGCCGTTGGAGCGGCAGTTGGTGGTGGCGCCGCCGTCGAGGAATTTGAGCTTGAGGGAAGGGAAGGTGGGGCCGGAGAGGGAGAGGTTTAGGATGGGTTTCTGGGTGAGGATGTTTCTGGGGATTTGGGTGGAGTGAATTTGTTTGGATTGAAGTGTGGTTGTGGTGTGCTGCAAAGACGCCATTTTTGCTTAGGCGAAAGCAGAAAGAGAAAAAGGGCGAGAAATGATTGTGTTGTGTTTGTGAAATTGAAAACACAAGGGAGGGTTCTTCTCTTTTATTTGGGCTGAGATTTGATTGCGAGGATCACCGCAGCCTCTTATCTCAAAATCGGTTCAAAATTGGTTTATTGAACTAAAATCGATTTGGCTCCTAAAGAAAACTGGTTCGACTCCAAAAAAACCAATTCAATTTTCAAACTAAACCACTTTATAGGTTTGGTTCAGTTCGGTTCAATTTTTCATGTCGAACCAAATCATGTCCACCTCTAAAAAAACTATCAATATTATATATACTCCTAAAAATATATATATAATGATTTTTTTTCTATTTATAAAAGCAAAAAATAAGTAAAATATGCTGACCAACTTATTATTGCAGGTTGAGTGAATGGTGCGCCATGCACCCCAAGCATAACACGGTGCGCATTCGCCTATGAACCAATCCATTCGCAAATTCCAACTAATCTTATAATCATAATATGCCTTCGTATCGCAAAGGAAAATGTTTTTTTTGACCTGTATTATTCGACACCTCGATATCAATGTAAGTGAAGGTATGTATCAACGTATACTATATTTTGAAATAGAATGAATATATCATACATCAATATAAAAAAATTATCAATTAAATGTTATATTGTAAGTATTTAAATAATGAGCTTGAATCATAAATATTTTAAAAAATGATTAATAATAATTAAAATTTTGTATTTACTATTTGTTCATATAAACCAGTTTTACATTTTTTTCTTTCTTTATCATTTCTTCACTTGTGAGACTAATCTCAAACATTATCGTGACAAGGAGACTATTTTAACAATTATTTTCTTTAAAATTCGAACTTATCATTGAATAATATAATTCACTTATCACCCCACTAACTCTATTTTTTCTTTTGTCTGCGAGAGGGGTAAGCCTTCAAGGAAGCCCACAGGTGTCCCACGGAAATGGAGTGGGGATAGGGAATGAGAAAGAAAGATAGAGCGTATAACAAATTTACTAAAGTCAAACCCGACACACTGTTTTTCCCGATCTCACCTGCTTTACAACAACTGAGCTATGATAAAATTAAAATATAATATTTAAATGATGATCAAAATGTTATATTTCACATTGAATAAACTAGAAGTTCATTAGGTCAATCATATGAACTCCGACACGTCATTTTTTAAGATGTATTCACATGACAAACACATTCATATCAGATATATAAAAATATGTGTATGATATATATGTCTTATATTTAAATATATCTGATTAAAAAATTATTATTATTTATTTAAATACATCTTAAACACGATTGACATATTTTTACATATTTAAAATACGACTTAAATATGATTCATTAATATTTATTTAAAAATTTTAATTTTTATAACTAACATCTAATTAATAAATCTATAATATAATCAAACTTAATCACATAATTGATATTTTAAACTATTAATTTTATATATCAATATTTTAAATTTTATTTTTTTCAAATGTTACTATTAAACTTTTAAATTTTATTTTTTATATACTATAATATTCCTATGTTCTTTTTACATCTACTAAGTCATCCACTTCATCATCATACATATATTTATACATAATTAATTCTATTAAAAAAATTAATTTAAGAAATTTTTTAAAAATATCAATAAAAATTATATTCCATATTTTTTTAAAAAATTACTAAATAACAAATATTCACCCATATTCGTGTATATACTTCTTAGGTTCAATCTAATATTTAAGTCAAGAGACTCTTCTTCATAAATAATTACAAGAACTTTACAAAATATTTTAATAAATAGAAGTCCAATATTTTTTTACAACTACTCATAATTGTAGTTCATAAGTTATTATATTTTAAATACCCAAACAAATTTTAAATTTTAAAGCTGATTCTTTCAACATCAATTGACAATTACAACAAACAGAACAGAGACCACATGGATTATAATCAAATTAACGACGAGGAAATCGTACGAACGAACATAGCATAAAGATTACATGGTTTAAGAAATAATCAGTTGTAGAAACTAATCTTAGGAAGCCACTTTGTAATGATAATCTAGTCGATCACCACTTGATTGTGAACAAGGCAGTTGACATGTTAATAAAAAAAAAATCAGAAAAAAGACTTAGAAGTTAGAGCATGTAATGACTACTATAAAGGGCTCCTTAAGTCCTTGACGAGAAGGATGAACAATAATTTAAGAAAATGTTGAACATGTGACTAGCTGCTGAATGCCGGTAATAAAACACTACGGAACCACTGCAATCTTCTCTAATGGAATATACTGATGGTTCTACCCTGCATAAACGGCAGGTTCTTAAAATCATAAAATTACACCCGTGTTTCTGGTAGAACCTCAGACAACTACTATGCACAAAAATCACATTCAATGTGATGGACCATCCATCGTCACACAATTCACCAACATTGACAACTATCTACAAACTCAATGCTGGACAAGACTACAAAGAATCATAATTTGATTCAGACATGATTTTCTTTTTTACACAAGTTTATTCCTACATGGCTGCCAGAAACCTATTCCAGCACCCATTTATCCAATACTACCGCCACTCTTCCTGAGTACTAGTAGTATTAGGTATAAATACACTAATGTAAACGTCCAAATGGAAAAGCAGCCCGCACATTCCAGTTTCCTTCGCCATCTGGAGCGATTCAGACACAACTTGGTGAGCATGACTATATGACCTGCACATCATAAAATTTGTTGAGAGCTAAACCCTTACTAAACAAGAATATTATGGAATGCCCAAGTTTTCAATTGCAGACTAACACACAAAACTTGGCAGAGTCACAAAAAGAAATTCTTGAATAAACCTGAAACACTCAAATTGGGTGCATTAGGCCAATAACATCATTAATTAATAGATAACTATCATAATTAATTAATAATTAGTTACCATAATTAATTATGTAATTATCCTAGTACACCCAACTATGGTACTTCAGGTTTATGCTAGAATTTCTCGAGTCACAAATCCATTCAGGAATACAGAAATACTACACATGGTGTGCAAAAATAAAACCTTTATGCCATGCCCTGTGCTAATGGAAACCAACTACGGATGCCAAACTGAAATAGCAGATCAAATTTCACCCTTGTTAAGAACGATAAAAAAAATCTTGTAACAAAGGCTATATACTATATGCAAGTCTACGCAACTTAAGAGACAGCAAATGTGTTAATTAACCTCATGAATTCAACAGAACATAAAATCCACTTTAAGACATCTTGCAACTACTAAATTTTTATTCTTTTCTGAAAATCATAATTGGAAATATGTTTGCCATTAAGTGCAGCTGGAAAAGAGCCAAGATTAGTTGTGGTCAGCTCGTGTATTTTTAACTCAGCTGATGGATTGCTCACATTCAATGTGAGCCAATTTTTCGAGCTCATTCTTAGCTTGAGATAGGCTTGTGAACTATTTGAGCCTGCGAGCCTGCTTTATGAGCTCAATTGAGTTGAGCCAAATGGGCTTATTACTTTACAACTTATAATGAGCCAAATAGATTTCAAGAAAATTCCAAACTCCATAAATTTTTTAAAGAAACATGTAAGATGTGTATTTTTTTTGGTACATGTAAGATGTGTATTTATTAATATAGTAAAAACTGACTCAATACATACCAAATAATTAACATAAAGATTAAGTAGTAATAACATCTTATAATATTATATTATAATAATATAATAAATTTTAAACATAACGAGCCAATTCATGAGCAAATGAGTTGAGCACACTCCTTGATTGTTTAAATGAGCCCAATTATGCACAACTCAATTGCTCATGAGCTCAGCTTACTGAGCCATAAAACAAGTTGAGTTATGAGCTGCTCATGAGCAACTCAACTCATTTCCACCCATACCATTAAGGCATAATATACGTAAAACAAAGCAACAATACCTCTAGAATGCAAAATAAATAACTTGCAAGGCTAGATTGGAAGCCCGCCACTCAAGTAGCAGTTCCACTGCTCTTAGTCCTGCTGCAAACTAAGGATACCTGCAACAGAGTATTTTCAAAACATAAGTTCATGCCGTAAATAAAGACATGCAGTAAGAAGCTAGGTGAAGAGCCCACCTTATTCGCCCCCTCACCCGGCTGTTTGGTCAGGACCGCTACCTTGCATAAACTGAGCAGAAGGAGCAGGAACAATAAATTGTGGTTGGCCTGGAACTGGTGCAGCAATTCCTGAAAAAGCCAACAGACTTGCAAATCACATCCATCTACGTAGAACTTGAAGAAGTTTTTCTCAATAATAATCAAGGGATACGCCATTGGCATTTTATTGCCTCATTCTATATATACATCTTATAACACTTCTCTATATAAAAAATTTCAATCATTCTTTACAGATTTGTTACTCGCCATCCATCAGAACTCCAATTTACCTCTGTTTTATCAACAACTTTCAAATTCTATCAGATATTACCATACTCCTACCTCTGTACATAAATCTGAGTTTGAGAACTAAAATTGCCTACATACGCAATGCTTTCTTATTTATTAACCTCTTCATGAGACAATATAGCAACAGATGAAAAGTCAATTCATTCTTGGTGTATCAATGCTTGTTAAAACTTAAATAGTTCGTTCTCAAGTGTTTTCCAGTGAATGTTAATTCCTAGATATATATATATATATATATATATATATATAAAGCATTCATTTCTCAAAAGAAAAAGGCTGTTGATAAGCAAGCTCTTACATCAAATATGAATTGTGGCACTCTTTCAATCACAAGAAAATTAAGACAGCACGACTTAAATTGAGACATGTGAAAAGTACAACACATGTTAACAAGGCAACGAAAAGGCACAGCCCAAGTCACAAATAGCAAGTCTTAGGGCAGACAAGCGTACCACTAGGATATGGTGCTTGAATGGCAGGCATAGGTGAAGTTGTTATGGCATTAACATTCGATCCACCGTAGGGCACAATCTGATGACCAGGTACTGTATATCCCTGCATTGCTGTATAACCATGACCGCTAGGAATAGCTTGACCCAATTGTCCATAAGGATAAATAGTTGTATTCACTGCCCCAGGCACTCCATATATCTGAAGGTACTGTTGACCCATATATGGGTTGTACAGACTCTATTAGAAAAAGATGAAAAAGTCAGCAGTGCACAAACAACACTAAAAATTCTTCCTAATCTATTTGAAAAAAAAAAACTAATACGACCTGTGGGTAGATGTATTCAGGTCCATATGTCGTATACCTGCAAAGATAAAACAACCACATATAATGTTGAAAAGATCACCTTTATAGCATGATTCTGGTGTAATACATCCTGATGCACAATGCAAATGTAGTCAGGGACACCTCACACACATGAACATAAATAAAGCAAATAATTATTAGTTTATTACATCTAACTGACACAGGTTTTCCACATACAATGAACAACTAATGACCAAATCTCTCAGGATTTTCCTCTCCTTAATTGACCACTACCTCAAGTATGCTTCATGTTGAGATTGTTATGTGTAGATTGCCACAGAAAGAAAGAAACAAAGAAAGAGAGAAAGAAAGAAAGAGAGAAAGAAAGAGGTTTAACGAGGTCATTGAAAGGATATGCACCTAGTTGACCACAATGGTCATCACCATCATTTAACAGTCAACAACAATGACATACGAGTTCATGACTAATATAGCAATACTGCAGAGATAATCATGGATGTAACAAGTACAAGTATAAAGAAGAAGCAAGAGAATAATTATTAGCAATAAAAACAAATCTTTAAATAAAATGTTTGCAATAATGTGCAAAAACATCCCACTCACCCGTAAGGAGGATAAACCAATCCTTGTTGATAGCCGTAGGAAAGTGGTTGCTGGTAGCCAAAACCTCCAACATAAGCACCACGGGCTGGTTGCAAACTTCCAACATAAGGGGAGGCTGGTCTTATCCGTCCTATAAAAGACAAAAGAATCAAGCACAAAATAAAAGTAATCTATGTAGGAAGAGTAACCCAGAATGCTTATGTTGCAGCAGACTACGCATATCAAGGAAAGAAAATAATATTGCTTGGGCTTAAAACAATTGTTTAAGCAAAAAAACAAAATTGGTAAAAAGGTCAATCAGAAATAGCAAATACAGATGTCACTTGAACAGACATTAACAATTGTTTAAGCAAAACAAACACAATTGGTAAAAAGGTCAATCTGAAAGAGCAAGCACAGAGGTCACATGACTAGACACTAACATACAACTGCAGAATTAAGAAAATGTGGACCATAAGAGTGTGTTTGGAATGTAAAAAAATAAGAAATGATTTGATTTGTAAATAAAATTTAATTAAATCTTGTGTTTGGAATATTAAAAAATAAAAAATGATTTGATTTCTAAAATCTCATGGATTTCAATCCTTTTGTTTTAGAAATTCCATCAAATTTGATAGGATTTGGTAGGATTTGATTTGATTTGAAATGAATAGACTATTTTACCCTGAATAACTATCTCTAACCACCTCTCATAAGGGTTAAAATGTAAAATAATAAAATCAAATCAAATCAATTCTCATTTTAATGAATTCCAAACACAAAATTTGATTTCTAAATCAATTCAATTCCTATTTTTTTTTTAAAGTTACAAACATAAAATTTGATTTCTAAATCAAATCAAATCAAATCAAATCAAATCATTTCCTATTTTAATTCATTCCAAACACAACCTAAGAGTTAGATGACTTTATGGTAATGATAGTAAACGCTCTAAACGCTCGAACCTTTCATCCTTTAGATGAATAAATGTTTTTTGAGATGAGCGAATGTTTTATAAAATAAAAAATAAAAACTTAAAATGTGCAGGAGAGAGAGACTCAAGTGGACAAGCACTCGAGCTCTATCCAGCACTGCCCATGACTTTATCTTAACAACAGAGGCATGTCATTGTCGGATTCCAACCAGCTCCATAATAATAAAAATAAATAATAATGATGATGATAATAATAACAACAACAACAACAACAAAAATGATGACGACGACAATGATAAAAGCTCATCAATAATGTAAATAACCGACATCACATTTAAATTTTAGTAAGCGCATTTAGAAGTAGTATTTGGAAAACAAAAAAAAATGGAGGTAAACCGTAGTGAAGTTGAATAGTTAATTCAGAATGGGGAGGATTGGATTTGGATGTAAATACCATAAGGAAGAGGAGGCCGTGGTCGGCCAAGTGAAGCCAAGTTACAATTTGCCCTTCTACCATCAATGATAGGAGTTGGATCAGCACAGGCTCTCCTAGCAGCCTCGGGATCCCGGAAAGTCACCTATACCCTCCAATTCCATGCAGGTGAGATAGAAACCAAGTCATTCTATTAGTAAATGAAATGCACACTTGCATTATATGTGAATCTCTGGATAAATAAAAGGGTATCCAAATCACACAAACCAACAAAGTTTCCGAATAACAACAAGTGCAATAAATGTGACAATCAGTCGATCAAATTTCATGTCTTGTGTAATGGTAACATTAATAAAAGTGAAAAATGGAATAAATAAGATACTCACAAAACCATAGCCTTTGGATCGCCCTGTATTCTTATCAGTGATTACGACAGCCTCAAGAATCTCGCCAAACTGTTCGAAGTAGCGGCGCATGGTTTCGCTCTGAGTCTCCCAAGCCAATCCTCCAACGAAGACCTTGGTGTAAGTGGTGTCGCCAAAAGGAGAGTTCAATAATTGAAACCCCGAACTCGAACTCGATCCCGAACTTGGGCCCTGAATCGCTTGGTATGCCATTAACAATCACAATTCTCCTCCACAAGCACCCACAACGAAGAACAATTTGAAACCAAAAAAGGGAAATCACCCAATGAATAGACAAATAGTATTGAATTCAAGATTGGTAAGGATAGGATTGAGATTCCTAAGCAGAGGAGAAAAACACAGGTATCCACATAATAAAACGAATGAAAGAGCGTGTGCGAGTGGTATGGGAAGAAAAACGAAAGGGATTAGGATAGGGAGAGAAAAAAAAAAGACAGCGCAGGGAAGCAGAAGCTGTAGATTATGAAGAAATATACTGGGAATCAGACGAAGTAGAGGGATTCGAAGAACAGAGAATATAAGGTGCGAGAGAGAAAGAGATCGAAAAGCACAGTGATCAGCCTAACCTAACGAAATAAAAGTGGAAAGAAAAAGGGTTTTTTTTTACTATTTAAAAAATAAGGAAAGGGAAACAATCAAAAACCCTAGAATTGAGGTGGGCGATGGACGGAAAGAAAAATTGCTAAAGTCGGTGGTGGGATAGGATGGTCATAGAGGAAGGAGAGAGTGATTGGAGTAAGAAGGGTTCGGTGTGGGGTTGAAAAAGTGATGGTCAGAGTAAAAAGAATCTGGGATACTTGGTAGTATAGAACAGTAGAAGTGAATCGAGTGAGAGAGAGAGAGAGAGAGAGAGAGGGGTGAAGGAGAAAATAAGAGGGAAAAAAAAGGAAAGGGTTTTTGGTAATCAATTATGGTTGTTGTTGATGTTGATGATGATGTGTATTGACAGGGTGGAGAGATGAAAGAGAAGGATGAATAGAAGGAGAGTGAGAGTCATTCATTCTTGCGAAGAATGAAATTGAAAACGAAGAAGGGCAAGCGAGAAAGAGGGAGAAAACAAAAGGAATGGGAAACAAAGAAAAAAAGAGCCAAAAAAAAAAGAAAAAAAAGAAAAGTAGAGTAAGAGGCTTGTGTTTTCGAGAGTTCTCATTTCTCAACCGAACCGGACACGACAGCTTGAGACGGTGATGACCCGGGACCCACCCACGGCGTCACTCGCCCCTTTCTTTTATTTACTTATCACCGCGTTATTTATCTATCTAAAATACTTTAATTTTTTTTATTGTATATCTATTTGTTGACATTAGTATAAGTATTTCTCACGTTATTCATTTTTTTTTATCAAATTTGAGATTTCTCTTGTCTTTCTCATCTTTTTCTCTTCTCATTTTTATTTTTCTTTATCAAATTTTAAACTTTTCTCAGTCTCAGTCTCAGTCTCATCTCCCTTGTTTCCCTCTTCTTTTCATTTTTCCAAAATTTTAATTTTCTTTTTCCTTTACCCATTCCCCAAAAATGTGGTTAATCCCTAAATGTAGTAGAGAAAAGAGACGATTTGATGAACATACATTCAAATAAGTTTGATACCATCTTGAACTAGTTCGAAACGCTGCACGAGTAAAGTATTCTATCAACATGCCTGTAAAGTTCATTTCTTTATTTTTTTTTCTGGTTCTGTGCATCAGACATTTTACTTCATTATCTGTCAATGGTGTGGTGGTCCAACAAAGCATGATATACCTGATGGGAAAGAAAAGTTGAGAGCTATATGTACAATTTGTGGCAATATTGCCTATCAGAATCCAAAAATGGTAACTGCCTAAAAATATATCAGTAGCTTCCGGTTGATTTAATTTAGTGCTTATGCACAAATAAGAGATATTTTGTATGTTCACCGGTGTCACTGACTCACTCTTTTTAACTGGAATGTCAAATATGTGCCTGTCGTGCAAGATGACATTTATGCAAGAAGTATAATACTCATTTATGTACCATAAAATTGGTTTTAGTTGTTCATTCATGTGTCATATGCTGAAATGTTTTGACTGCTGATTTTCTAGTTTTCGTTTACTATATTTTTGTACCCTTAAATTTTGATTAGGACATCAATGTGTCGTAATCAATATAGAGGTTACTTTATATATAAGAAATCATTCTTTATTTTTCTCTTCTAATGATTTTTCTTTTATGAACAAAAAATAAAAAGTTTGCTGTTTAAATTTTCTTAAGGAGGTTGCTACTCCAACTGTAAGTAAATGGAGAATAATAGTAGAGCTCTGTGCATAACCTAAACTTCAATCCAATATCTGAAAGTTATTTATGGTTAGTTTATGGTATACTATACAGTGCATACACAATATAAACTTAGACATCTTTGTTGCTTGTTATATTAAATGTAATGGCTTTTGTTGGTTTTTTAGATGTATAATGTATTACGGGTAGACATTGAGAAAAAGGTAGTTTGATCTTTATTTTTTCTCAGTGTTCATTGATATAAAGAAACAGATTAATTATGTCAGCTTTAGGATTTTTTTTATTTAGTATGTGATGCATGAATTTGATACTGAAGTGGATATGGAGGTTAAGGTAGCTGCATATAAAATGCTTTAGATTAGTATGCTTATACTCTCATTCTCTAAAGTAATTTTGTTTTTCACTAAACAGTTAATGCAAATGCAAAACAAATAAGTATTTGGAGCAGGGGCGGAGCTAGGATTTTGATCTTAGGGGGCCGAGACTAAAAATTAAATATATGTCTCTAAATATTTAAGTTTAAAAAATATAATTATCGTATAATATAAACATAAAAATAAATTCAATTCAATTCATAATCAATATGTTTAAATTAGAAACATTTTTAGTAAACACAATTTAATATAAGATAATATTAAATACATATATTTAATTTTTAAGTTGTGCTCAATACTATTTCATAAAATAAAAGTCATCTATTATTGCATCTGTGGTGAATTTTTCAGCAATCTTCTTTTCAATATAAACAATCATGTAATCCGTGCAAAAATTATATTTTATCTTATTACACAACCTTGTTTTAATAATTTTCATAACTGAAAAGACATGCTTAGTAGTTGTTGTTATACAAGAAGAGTCAAAATAAGTTAAAACAATCTATCAACTAAAAGATAAATATTTATTTTTTTATTAGAGGAACCAACACAAAAATATAGCATATATATATAAGAAAAATGTTCAATTGTTGAAATTTGGGGGGACCGTGGCTCATAAATGTCCCCCCTAGTTCCGCCCCTGACTTGGAGGAATATCATATGTTTTTAGAAGTATTCTCTGACTTTTATCAGGAAAAGAATTCTGTAATAGTTGTATGTTGATTGTCATAGCACTTATTCAACTCATTCAGTTTATACTAGACTAATTGCTTTCTTTTGAAATCTAAACATGACATGATTTTGGTTGGCATGAGATTGGTCTCATTTGAAAGCTAAGAAGTGGTATTATATAGTGTTAAAATTTCAAAAATCTTACTCATCTGGTTTATTGCCATAAGACATTGGAGTTTAAAGCAAGTCTTTTTAGGACTTTTTTTTATGTAATGGGGTGGTTGTAAAATAGGCTTCGTATATGTTGTAATTATTGTAGTGTGATCTGATATTCACACTGGCCAATTTGATATTTTGAATGAAATTATGTAGCAGCTTCAAACGTATTGTTAGTGTGAATTTAACCATACAATGGGTATGTCATAGTCACCTGATTAATTACATAGTTTGGCTAAGTTGCTCTATACTGAAATTCACTAATAGAACTTAACAGTAAGGTATGATACTGATCTTTCCATAATATGTTAATTTAGTTAGCTAGTATGGTAGTGACTGTGCTGTCCACATTTCTCAACTAGCTGCTCCCACCCTTCCTGTCAATGTCAAGTTGCAAGCACAATTTTCATATTCAATGCAATTTGGAATGGTACTGCTATTTGGCTTTGTCTATTAGATGATTTTATAGTATTGCTGTAGTTGATAACATCCGACATATGGTGGGAACATGACAATTACCATATTAAATAAAGCATATAGTAGCTTGTGCCATTTTTATTTTTTTTGGTGTTGGATGTTGTTTCCCTTCCATTGACTCTAGTATTATAGTAGGGTATGTAGTAGTGCTATGTACACGTTTCAAAGGTATACTTCAACACTAATCTAATCCACTATTGTTTTGCAGGTTGATTTCCTTTTGTTAGTATAGAGGATAATAATTGCACAATGCACTTTTTTTTTATATGGGCAAAGTGTGCTGAATATGGCTTAGGTGCAAATTGGTGAAAGTATGCTCACACTGTGATTTGGTCTACATTATTTTTTGTGACAACCTAGAAAATAGATCTTAATGTATCATCAGGAACCCACTTAAGTAGGTTTTTTTATTTTTGTTTTTTTAGTCTTTTTAAGTGGATTGTTTGTGTGTTGTAGTTATTTTTACTTCTCATGTAATGTGTATAGAATGCATGTAATTCTATGTAGAGGAGGAGGAGGAGGTATATTTTTTTTAGGATAAATGGTAGGAATGTATTATTGCAATACCACAATATTGATAATGTATAAGGATATATATATTGTGAGACATAATCGATAAATGACTTTTTTTGTAAACTAAGTGTATTTTTTTATTTACTTTATTTATGTATTTTTACCTACAACTTTAAGAATAATTGAAGTTAAATAAAATATCAAATTTACCCTCACCATTGGGAACTCATTTTTGGATTAACCAGAAAGTTATTGATATTAATCACTATTTCTTAATATATTAACCAGTTAATTTGCATTCACTAAGTAATCAATTTCATCACAAAATCATGGACATTGACCAATTATTCCTAACGTGTTAACCATAAAATTACACATCTCAACTCCAATTAATAATTTATTTTTAACAAGTTGACCCCACCATTGGGAACTCATTTTTGCATTCGCCAAAAACTTATAGATATTAATAATTTTTTCCTACTATATTAACTAGTTAATTTACATTCACCAAGTAATGAGATTCGCCACAAAACCCTGTACATTGACCATTTATTCCTAACATATTAACCACAAATTACACATCTCAACTTCAACTAGTCATGGATTTGTAACAAGTTTACCCCCATTATTAGGAACTCATTTTTTGGATTAACCAGAAACTCATAGAGATTAACCATTTTTTTATAATGTATTAACCAGTTAATTTGGATTCACCAAGTAATAAGATTCACCACAAAAGCCTGGACATTAACCATATATTGCTAACTTGTTAACCACAAAATTATACATTTCAACTCTAACTAGTAATTTATTTGTAACAAGTATACCTCCACTAGTGGGAACTCATTTTTGAATTAACCAAAAACTCATACAGATTAATCATTTTTTCCTAACTTCTTAACCAGTTAATTTGCATTCACCAAGTAATGAGATTTACCACAAAACTCTGGATATTGACTAATTATTCCTAACGTATTAACCATAAAATTACACAAATGTAATGTTAGTGTTGTAAAAATTGTATAAAAATGTGTTGTAGAAGAATATATATGGTCCAGGATTTTTGTTTATTTTGGCTAAGTTATGTATATTACTTGTATGAAAATATGCCTTAAGGGCTTGACTTATATTTAATGTAATAGGAATTGTAACTTTTGTGGTGAATATAAATATGTGTTTTGGCCATTTAGTGTTGATAACTTTGCCCAGGAAGCAGATAACATGTTACACAATAGGTGGTAACTTGAATAAAAGTAGAGAAGCTTTTCTGCGATATGCAAATTAATTAGTTAATGGATTAGGAAGAAGTGGTTAATCTATATATGTTTTCAGTTAATTTAAAAATGATTTCCCAATAATCGGGTTAAACTTGTTACAAATTCATGACTAGTTTGAGTTGAGATGTGTAATTTTGTGATTACCACGTTAGCAATAAATGGTCAATGTCTAGGCTTTTGTGGTAAATCTCATTTACTTGGTAAATACAAATTAACTGATTAATAAATTAGGAAAAAGTGGTTAATATCTATGAGTTTCTGGTGAATCCAAAAATGTATTCCCAATAGTGGGAGTAAACTAGTTACAAATAAATTACCTGTTGGAGTTGCGATGTGTAATTTTATGGTTAATAAGTTAGGAATAATCAGTTAATATTTAGGGTTTTGTGGTGAATCTCATTACTTGGTGAATGCAAATTAACTT
Organism: Ormosia semicastrata; assembly: GCA_029884595.1. Taxonomy (NCBI): domain Eukaryota; kingdom Viridiplantae; phylum Streptophyta; class Magnoliopsida; order Fabales; family Fabaceae; genus Ormosia; species Ormosia semicastrata. The sequence continues at coordinate 3,744,667 of JAQQTO010000046.1, read as the reverse complement.
GTTGCTAAATTATGAAAAAGTGGTTAATATCTATGAGTTTTTGGTGAATCCAAAAACGAGTTCTCAATAATTGGGGTAAACTCGTTACAAATCCATGACTAGTTGGAGTTAAGATATGTAATTTTGTACTTAACATATTAGGAATAAATGGTCAATGTTCAGGGATTTGTGGTGAATCTCATTACTTGGTCAATGCAAATTATCTAGTTAATAAATTATGAAAAAATGGTTAATATCTATGAGTTTCTGGTGAATCTAAAAATGAATTCCCAATAATGGGAGTAAACTCATTATAAATCCATGACTAGTTGAAGTTGAGATGTGTAATTTTGTGGTTAACACGTTGAGAGTAAATGGTCAATGTTCAGGATTTTGTGGTGAATCTCATTACTTGGTGAGAAGCAAATTAACTAGTTAATGAATTAGGTAAAAGTGATTAATATGTATGAGTTTCTAGTTAATCTAAAAATGTGTTCCCATGAGTGGAGGGAAACTTGTTACAAATAAATTACTAGTTGGAGTTGAGATGTATAATTTTCTAGTTAACACGTTACGAATAAATGGTCAAGCTCTATGTTTTTGTGGTGAAGACGTGTACTATCAATTACAAAATGTAGCATTTTAACATTGACACCATTAATGTAGCAAAATTTCTTACATATATTATAAGTTCAATGGACTAAGCCTCCGTAACAATAATTGGTTTTGTCACACATATGCTATTTTGGTGCGCCCAAAATTTCAAACTATTCATTAAATCATTGACTGCATAATAAATGCACAGGAAAGAACAATGCAACCATGCTATGAATGAGCATCCAACAAGTTAGGTCAAAATATAAAATATATACATTAGTTTCAATATTATTGAGGACATCAGACACAGAATGTAAAAATTATAACATGCTACTTACAAAATGAAACTAGATGGTGGGGATGCAGGGATGCTGGACTTAGTGTTTTAATTGTAAATATGTTAATTGACAAAATTACACCCATATACAAAACTATACATGGGGCCAAGCTAAAGAGTGTAGAACAAAATTTGTAAATCAGGACAGCAACTCCATAGCATTTGTAACTCTCAAAACTTCTTCTTTATACTATTGTTCAGATGCAAGACCCAAATCAGGACTTAATATTTTTTAAAAAGTGCAATCGTACTCATGAGTTGCACTGTCAGGGCAAGTCAACCTCCACAAGCTCTAAAGGAGTGTGATTCTTCAAGGTTTGACTAAGTAACTTCAAAACTTCTTCAAACCACAACTTCTACAAATTGAAAGTAAAAATCAAAGTCAAATTATACAAAACAACTAATACAATATCATTACAATGGCATTAGAGGATTGTGATACTGTCAAATCATCCTTTGCACTGCCCACTTTCATCAAGAGGCAGCTGGACTAGCTCATCTTGACCAAATGCTTCAAATACCTAAAAATTTGACAAAGAAGAAAATGAGAATTATATAGTCAATTAGAAGCAAAGTTGGAAATAAAATAACCATAAATAAACTGCGATGGAAACGCAAAATCTAGACTTTCAAGTAAACAAGAAAATAATGAAACACGAGGAAAATAAAAGGCACAAGAACAAGAAAGGGAGCAGATAAGTTCTCAGTCCATGTGTCTATCTCATTCTATGTCATGAGGACCCCTTTCAGCCAATTAGTTCTAGAGAATCAATTATGAAATGAATAATTGAATTATCCATTGACAAAACAAATAAGATGTGCTCACCCTACAAAGATCAGCTTCGGTAATATTGAAATGTAGATTGCCAAAATACAGCCTTCTTGTTCCCCTAGAATAAGGGCCTATAAGTCCAATGGTTCCAATAGCAACAAATGTTGTGGATTGAACCAAATTCTTTTCTGCTTTTGATGGCTTCACCATCACTGGTTGACCAATAAGAGGTTGGCCAGAAAGTGCTATTGCCATGGGAACATACATGACATCATAGAACTCAATATACTTGCAAGCATAAAGAAAGTAAAATATAATCATACAAAGCCATTGAAAGACAAGGTTTACAATATCTAATTTTAAATGTATTTATGATTATTAATTGTTCTAATTACGACTAATGACCTAGTGATTAAACTGATGACTTGGTCACATCACCATGTAAACACCCAGCCTGGTTCCAATATATATGCATTTTAGATGGGGAAAAACATTATTATGATGGACAATTTGGGGCAGAAAAATAATTATGCTCAAAATGTTAGTTTTACATTTTCTTCACATCATAAGTTCATATATTTGTTCAACCCCAAGGTAATGTTCACAGGATTAATATCATTTAAGTTACAAGGAACATGATGTTACACAACTTCATTTGAATCAAACATGAAGAACTAATTTTCAAGATATAACACTATCTTTTCTCATTTTTTTGCATAACAGCTAACTCTGTTCCTAGCGACATTTTTCATGCTACCCAACACATATGTTATGATCACGGTTATGTGATGCCTACCCAACACCCTTAGAACGTCTTGAATTACGGTCCATAATCAAGCGAACATCTCGCACATGAAAATAGTAAATTAGATATATCAAAAAGACATAGCATAAAGAACTTTTTTGTAAGAAAAACAATAGGGCCAAAAAACAAAAAAAGAAATAAACACATAGCAAATGAGATATTATGAGTTTATTGGTCCATCGACAGTGCAAAGCTCGATACACTATCAGAAAGCAAGAAAGTGCAACATCAATTGAGTGTAAGTATAGCTGCAATATTTCACTTCCAGTATAAGTTTTTCAAACTTGTGGCACCATAAGATTTATTGATGTTAAAAACTCTTCATAGTGTCAATCGCACTGTCAATAAATTAAAATTAAATCAAGTTTTTAACAAGAATGGATTTCATTCCAATGCTTTGTCTGATAAATCACAATAATAAATTCTATGCCTTTCAGATCTTTATTTCATATAGCAATCTTACTCTTAAGGGAGACAAGGATATATTAGATTCAAAGGTCAAAAGGAAATTGGTCATTTTCCATTAATAATGGCATACTTCACTCTCATGTATTATACTCCGCGATTGATGCCAATTACAGTAACATAAGAAAGCAATTCTGATGTTAGCAAAGAAAGTAAATGGAATATCAAGACCTTGCCAGCCCTTGAGAAAAACTCATATACATCTCTTTCATCTGCTTTCAGAGAAATTTGTGAAAATGACTTAACAAATTAGATCTGGCAGTAAATGATAACAACAAACAAATCATGTGATTGCATTCTAGATGTATTTAGAATACCTGATAAGCAAACACAGTCTTTGATCTCATTCAGGATCAGCCTCAGGTTCTGTCGCTTCTTCTTTTTTCTCTTTATGTCGTATGCAACATAACAAAAACATAATTATGGCCCAAGTTATTAGAATACGTGCAACCCTTTTACAGCAGTTTAGATTTGAAAATAACATCTACATAACAAACAATTGCATAAACCGTAATTTCTTAAGACGCAAAATTTTCATGTTCCTTAAATTCGCAACATGGCAACATATTATCTTTAAATGTATAAAGCCCAATTCCACGTGATATAGGCCTGCAGGGAACTAGATTAAGTTAACATGAAAGCCCCAAGTAACATAGGTTTGAATTCATGACTTCTTCTTGAACTAAAAAAGAATCAAACCTGGAGATTATGGGAAACAATAATTAAAGGGAATGAATGTCATCCAATTGCTATTAACACAAGATTTTGTACTTTCTATAAATAAAACAAAATCTTATATTGAAACAACAATACCAACTTGGATTGATGGCAGTAAGAGGGATTGAGAGACCTAATTGCATTAAGTTGAAACTTGTTAAAAGCTTATATATACTGAATAAGAGAAACCACAAGCATAAAGAATGAAACTGACTTCATACATAAACACTAATTTTATATAAAATGTCACTAGTGATATTATTAACTTGAAAGTAAGATTCAGCAGCAACAAGATAGCAAGAACACAAAAAGCCATCCTATCCATGCAGTAGAGAAATCACTTGAATCAAAGAGTATCCAATTTAAAGGATTTGTATTTGTCACATTAATCAAAGCTAAGGTGCCAAAGATGTTAATAAAAGAATTAAATGTTGCAATGGAGCATCCAGGGCTAGCCATAAACAATAGACATTGATGGACCACATTTGATAGTTGCACAAATCATTCACTCAAAGAACCCATGAACTTACTAATATCAAAAGTGAAAATGACACTAATTGGAGAACCTTCTAAAATCTAATATTTCTTGAATTAATCACAACTGACACCAATTTAGAAAAAAAGATCACTCAAGACAGTTATTTGTATGCTAAACTTTTACAATCAAGAGTTGAGAGAAACTTGCATGCTTCCATTACCCACCAGAGTATGGCAAATCAAGCAATGTCTCAGTATCTGCCACTTGCTCTCTGGGCTTCTGAACTAAAAAATCCTAAATCCTTGTGGTTATGTTACACCTCTTAACCCCTCCAAATAAGATAATGAAATAAAATGTTTGATGCAAAGAACCAGAAAAAATAAAGAAATGAAGTTTACAGACATGTTGATAGAATACCTTACTCGTGCAGCTTTTCGAACTTGTTCAAGATAGTATGAAACTTGTCTGAATGCATGTTCATCAAATAATCCCTTTTCTCTGTTACATTTAGGGAAAAACAAAGTTTGGGAAATGGGTAAAGGGAGAAGAAAATTGAAATTTTGGGGAAAGAAAGAGAAGGGGGAAACGAAGGAGACGAGACTGAGACGAGACTAAGAGTGAGAGAAGTTTAAAATTTGATAAATAAATAAAAATGAGATGAGGGAGATGAGATTGAGAGTGAGAGAGGTCTCCAAATTTAATAAAGAAAAAAGCAAATGAGAAGCAGGAAATGAAAACGTTGGAGGCATATGGACGAGTCAGCAAATATACATACACATGCATACGGTGGACGAAAGTTGGAGTATTTGGTTGGACGAGAAATGTTTTCTATTTATTTATATATAAATAAAATTTGGTTCTAATATTTTTTTAACATTTTTTTTAAAAAATTAATTATCTTTTATTTATTTTTTTAATCTCATTTAATTGAGTTAATGAACACATAAAAGATTATTAAAAGGGTTGAGGGAAAGGGTTAATGAACATATAAATATATATTATTATATATATATATATATGATATAATATAAAAGGGTTAAAGGAAAATGGTTCGAGTCAAATTTTGTTCTTTATATATATATATATATAAAAACATATATAGTAAGAGGAGTGTTTATTATAAGAGGTGAGATGTGTGAATCTTAACTATTGGATTTTACATGAATGGTCAAAATTAAAACATAAATGCATATGACTTTTTTAAGTAGTCACATGACCTTTAAGTAACTTTTAATCTTGACCATTCATGTATGGTTGCATGGTTAAGATTTACTCCTCTCACCCTCTCATAATTAAAACTTCTCTACATCCTACAGTTGTAAACCACCAAAAGATAATGCCAACGTGGTGTTTAAAAATTTGAATTACAAATCTAAGCTTTTAATTGTTGGATACAGTTATATACCAACAAAAATAAGCCAATGTTTTATTTGTCTTTCTTGAGTTTTCAAAAAAATTTCTTGAGCAACGTATTGTCCACCAGTTTTCAAAATGTTAATAATGATACAACTATAATCATAAATAATTAACTGACTAACAAATGTGTTTTAATTCCATTCAGATATAGAATTTAATGTGTTTAAATGAATTTAAAAAAATAAATGTCAGAAACGAAATAAAAAGTCATACACCCATCTTTATTTTCTTTCCTCTTTTCTCTATACCCTACCCCCCAATTTCTCTGTCTATATTGTCATTTCTATGCACGTCGCTACGCCTTCTTCTCTGAAATCGATCTAGCATGCGTGAAGATGCTAAACTTCAATTAGCCAATGGCTTCATTCTCCGTTTGGTTGGGTTTTAAAAGCTTTGAATTACAAATCTAAGCTTTTAATAAATTCATCATTTTCGATTGTGATAGTTACATGTTTTTCCAGTATCATTGTTTGTGGATATTTGTTTTGCATAAATAGATTTTGCTTCCATATAATTTTGTGTTTGTTCTATTCTATGGTATCTTGATCCGTTGGAAAAAATCACTTCTTGAGCAAGGTGAAGGTTCATGTGGTACGGTCCCTACCAAGTTTCAAAATGTCGGACCATCAATAGCATTGAGATGGTAATCATAATGAATTTATGAGTTTTTTTATTCATTATTATGTTTTACCATTCCATTATTCATTCATGCATTAATTTGTTAATGTTTTAAATTTCTTTAAAAAATAACCATGCATGCATCTGTGTGAAAAACTCGATATACAAGTTCCATCTTTTTCTCATTTTCTAATTGCTTACTTTGGGGTTGGGGGTAATATTGTCTACTTTCGGACTACCCATGAATATTGTCTCTCGCTTAAGAACTCTACATTGAGATTATTCCTCTGTATGGTTGTAAGTTAGTCCCATTTGATGAAATTTTTCAGACACATGGGGATTTTCCTTTTTTAGTAGGTAATTAAAATTTCATGTTTAACATCAGAGACATTATGTTATCTTTTTATTCTCTTGATATTCGTTTGTTTTAATTATTTAATTGTTTTCAGATGCTATGGGTGTTCTAACAACAGTTGGGGACAGAAAAGGAATATGACAAAGATGGTAAGAGGACTAAAATGATAGTCATTGAGCTCAATATTGATAAGTGATGTATACATCCAAACTTTCTCTGATTTCATTCAAATTTAACTTATGCAATATGCATTTTGTGAATTGATAATGTAATTTTCATTAATGCAGTATAAAGTTGGAAGTTGCCCTTTTTGGGAATTATGTGGATGAGGTCAATGCTTTTATTGCTAATGGTGATATCCAACAACCAGTGATTATTGTTCAATTTGCTAGAGTGAAGACTTTTAAGGGTTAAGTATCTTCAAAACTTTTACTTTTTGTGTTTACTATCTATGCTATCGGCTTATGTCTCCTATTTCATATTTAGTAATGACATGTTTGTTGTTTTTTTCTTTCTCCCACTATGTCTTTATAGATTCATTAATTTATTTAGTTTATTTAAGTCGAAGAAATGATTTATTCAATTATAATATTACAATGTCTATTACATAGTACTTTTATATTGATTCTACGTGATATGTTTCAAAATACCCTCGATAACTCATAAATAGCATTGAGATTTGGTCTTCTCTATGCTAGAATGAATGCTTAGTCCTTGTTTATAATGCATATTTGGAGGGTTTTGTGCTTTTATTTGTTATATTCTGATTCTAAGTCTTCCTTATATGTTTTATTGCAAATTCTGCTTAAATGATTAGAGATTAAGTGGATTTATATATGTTACTGATTTGGTATTTTCTCTATGATAGGAAGGGCTCTAAATAAGGTTAAATATGGAGCATTTGAGCTAAAAGAGGAAGAGGAAGCCAAATCTGCATTCCAACATGTTACGTGAAAAATGCGATATACAAGTTCAAAGATTCCATACTTCAACTTTCTAAAGGCCACGAAGTTTATGTAATTGCTTACTTTGCCACAGGCGTTGGGCGGTGCAATCTGGCAAGTAGCCTTAAATAGGTTTTTCACAATTTTCTCTCTCGTTCGACTACTGAATATCCATTTTTAATCTAGGTTTTTTTCTTTAAGTTGAGAACCGTACTTTGTAAGGCCATTTTCATTTTAGGTTTTGTAGTTTTATTCCTTTTAGGTTAGTTTAGTTTGGCTAGTTCTCCATTGATGGTGGATTGAGGCTGAAAAGGATGAAGGAGGATTCAAGTTTCAAATAGACAAATCAATGAGCTTCATTTCTCTTTTTAGTTTCTCTCTTCTCTTTCTTAATAAAATTTATAGTGATGTTTAACATTATTTTAGATCATTTTCTATATATTTGATGATTGTTCTTCTCTAAGTTTGTATGGATGTTTTTATTGTTCTCATTATATTCGTTTGTTTGGTTGGCCAATTATTTCTAATTATTTTAAATGAACTAGACATGGGTTTGTTATAGATATGGTATGGTTGATACATGTTCGACGAGTTCAATTTGCTTGGATGAATTGATTCGAATAAGATAGAAATATACCTATTAGCCATGTATAGGTAAGATTGAGAATAAAATGATAGTCAACTTTCAAGAAACTTAATGAGTTGGCAATTGAAATCGTTAATTGACTAGAATAGGCTTTCTAATTTCTCATTAACCTAAATTTTATGTTATGCAATATGCATTTTTGAATGTAGGGGTAAGAAGGATTTCTGAAACCTAATTTATCTTTATTGCTTTTGTAGATTAGATTTAGTTTATTTTATTGCTTTCTTATTTTTATGTCCTTGAATAGAATTGATTAAGCTATTGGTTGGTCTTATGCTTTATAACCAATTATCCTCATGGTGAACTTTTATCCAACAATCTCACTATTGAATACCCTGCTAATATCATGTTTTGACAATCTTGAAATAATATGTCAGTGTGTCTCAATGTTTGTATTGATCTTTTCCCTTCATTTCTTTAAGTATTGGCCTAACATTATAAATAAAGTCCCTTTTGATCCTCAATTTGTGTGATTTACATTAATGGAAAGAGAGTTGATTTACAATCTTGTAGATTCTATTTCATATTTAGTATGTTTATAAACTTATCTGGATGTGTATGTTTGATTAGTTTTTATCTTTCTGTTTGTGAAAATGTCTTGCATGAAGAGTTGTTTGGATTGATAGCATTTAAGGATTATTTGTTTAGTTTATTTACTTTTTGAGGATCGATGCAGAACATGATTATTTCAAATGAAAAAGAAGATTGAAATGTTATTTGCTGAATGAAAGTTGATTTTAATGTTTAAGTGATTTACTTAGTTCTATTTTGTTTTGCTCGAGCACTAGCAAAATGTAGGTTTGGGGGTGTGATAACTCCATAAAATACAGTTATTTGTGTCCTATCTCTGTGCTAGAATGAATGCTTAGTCCTTGTTTATAATGCATATTTGGAGGGTTTTATGCTTTTATTTGTCATATTCTGATTCTAAGCCTTTCTTGTATGTTTTATTGCAAATTGTGCTTAAATGATTAGAGATTAAGTGAATTTATATATGTTACTGATTTGGTATTTTCTCTATGATAGGAATGGCTCTAAACAAGGTCAAATATGGAGCATTTGAGCTAAAAGAAGAAGAGGAAGCCAAATCTGCATTCCAACATGTTACGCCACGGTGCAAGGTAGTGCGCGCCGCGGTGCTGAGAGGCATTTCAGCATTCCATACTTCAACCCGAGGCGAGAGGGTCGCAGCCCAAAAGAAGTGGGTGCCGTGGCACTCGTATGTGGGGGCCGCGGTACAATGGCGGCAAGCTGAGCCTATAAATAGGTTTTTCACATTTTTCTCTCTATTCTGGCTGCTTGGGCCATTTCCATTTTTAATCTAGGTTTGTTTCCTTTAAGTTCTGGCTGCCTTAGCCATTTCCATTTTAGTTTTCTTAGTTTTCTCTCTTTAGTTTTAGGTTTTAGGTAGTTTTAGGTTAGTTTAGTTTGACTAGTTCTCCATTGATGGTGGATTGGAGGCTAGGAACAAGGATGAAGGAGGATTCAAGTTTCAAAGAGACAAATCAATGAGCTTCCTTTCTCATTTTTCCTTTCTCTCTTCTCTTCCTTATCTATTATATAGCTGAGCTGTGTTTAGGGATATTTTGGATCCTTTTCTATATATATTAATTATGTGTTCTTCTCTGAGTTTGTATGAATATTTGGTTATTGTTCAATCATTATCTGTGCTTAATGCTTGCTGTTGGTTGGCCATCAATTGCATGATTCTAATATTTGCAAATGAACTAGACATAGGGATTTGTCAATATGGATATGGTATGGTTGATGCATGTTCGACGAGTTCAATTGGCTTGGATGAGTTGATTCGTTAATAGGATAGAAATATACCTATTGGCCATGTATAGTGTGTGATTGAGAATAGATCATTCATGAGTGGATGTTACGCTAGCTTTCAAAGAAACTTAGTGAGTTGTGCAATTGAAACCAGGGTTGATTGACCTAGACATAGGCTTTTGGCTAATGAAGATTCTTAAGCTAACCTAATCAGTGCATTTATGTTAATGAGGAGGATTACATGTTGTTGGTAGATGTAGGGGGTGAAGAAGGATTTCCTGAAACCTAACCATTTATGTTTATTGCTTTTGTAGATTAAATTTAGTTTAGTTTATTGTTTTCTTATTTTTATGTCCTTGAATAGAATTGATTAAGTTATTTGTTGGTACTTAACTTTATAACCAATTATCCTCGTGGGAACGAACTTTTACGCTGTATCTGTATTACTTGAGCAATCCGTGCATTTGCGATTAGCAAATCAATTACAAGGATGAGTACTTTGCCTACAATGAGTATTTAACCCCAATAAATAAGTTGATTTTCTTTTTGACTTACTATTAAAAATTTTAATAGTGTATGTTAATGAGTTATTTAAACTAGGAAGTCTCATAATTTTTTCCTTAAAATGTTGTTTTAAGATTATTTAAGATAATGAATTCATAAATCAACGTATTTAAATAGAATATAATACAAACATGTTTAAAATAATTTTTTTTATTACACTGTGCATTGGACATGATAAAAAAACATTATTTACATTTGTACATTATGGTTAAATAAAGATTACCTTTTTGTAGGGAAAGTTGTTTTGCAAAATGTCATGTATGGTACTAGGTTGTTGTTCAATCCAAACATACCTGAGGTCATTGAATTCAAAAAGAGGTAACTTATGTGTTAAAACTATTTTTAAGATTTTTTATTGCTAACTAATGTCATATTTTTAGAATTTGTTTCTTATGAAATGGTTACAATTTTTATCTCCTGGCTACCAAATGCAATTGAAGACAATTCATAAACTTTAAGCATTATTTTTTATACTCCTAATTACTCGCTCAAGGATGATTTCCTAAGGGGGACTCCTACTAAATGCATTGAAGAATTAAGAGATTGTAAAGATGTCAGTTTTAGATTTTTATTATGTTGTCATAAGTTTGTAATTTAATAACATATCAACTATTTTAAAATTCTAAAGCACATTAATGTTATTTAATTTCATTGTAGGATGGACTTTATATAGTGTATGGAACTATTAAGAGCGTGAATAATGGCCCAGACTGGTGGTATGCTGCATGTAAATGCAACAAAGCAGTCACCCCAGACTCCGACATGTACTATTATGAACGTTGTTTTTACCGTGTTGTCAACATTATTCCTAGGTGGGTTTATTCAATTAAAAAATAAATGGATTATTCCTTGGTCAGTTTTTTCATGAAATTTTTTTTATATCTTTAATCAGATATAGAATCAAAGTTACAGTATGTGATGAGACTGATTGTGCTACATTTGTCTTGTGGGATCGTGATGGTTATAGCCTTTTGAAAAGATCATGTTTGATTTGCTGGAATGTATTCAAAAGGTATGTCATGTTATTTTTGTTCAAACTAACTACAACATTATTATGAAATTTTTCATTAATTGAATTCTGATTTATTTATTTTGAAACAGAAGGGTGGCCCTATTGCACATTTAACTGAGTTTGAAAAGATTTTGATTGAAAAATCATTCATCTTCAAGGTTGAGGTTCAGGCATTAGTTAGTAGGAATTTTGAACTTTCTTTTAAGGTTATCAAGATCTGTTTTGATCTTAATATTATATCTAAATTCAAAGAGTCTGATGCTTCTGCGTTTGCTACACAGGTCTGCTAAATATTAATGTTCCCTTTTTAAATTTTCAATCATGCAATTGTGCTACAAATTTTCAATTTAAAAATTATCATATTATCTTTTTTCTTACAAATCTGGCCACATCCTTTCAATTTGTTTTCAGCGCCCTTTGCAATGTGATCGAGCTTATTACACAATTGAGAATGAGTTCTTAAAAATTACCCCTACCAAGTCAATAGAACAGCTAAGGGATTGCAAAGATGTCAGTGGTTTTTAAATAAATTTTCTTTAAAACCCAGTAATGTTATTTCATCTTAAAATTAGAAAATTTAAATTTATAATATTACTTTATATTCATTTTAATTATAGGCTGGGATATACATAGTGCTTGCTACTGTGATTGGTGTTAACAATGGACCGGACTGGTGGTATGCTATATGTAGATGTAATGAAGCAGTTACCCCCGACTCTGGAATGTACTACTGTGACTCTTGTCAGTGTCATGTGGTGAATGTAGTGCCAAGGTTAGTTTATTACCTTATTGTTTACAAATTCATAACTAATTCCTTTGTTATATTCTAATCTTTATTCTATATACTTACTCATATATAGAATTAAGGTAAGAGTCATTGACAACAGTGATAGTGCAACATTTGAAATTAATGATCCTGATGCATATACCATTTTGAAAAAGTCTTGCTCTCACTTGCTTGAATGTATTCAGAAGGTAACTATTTGATTAGTCCATTTTAATTATCATAATATGATGATAAATTCTATAAACTGAATTGTTATTCGTATATTATCATACAAAATGGAGGTCCAGTTGATCACCCACCTGAGTTTGAACAGTTGCTGATTCACAAATCATTTCTTTTTAAAATTGTTGTCAGCTCTAAAGTTAGCAATGAATTTGAACATTCTTTCAAAGTTTTAAAAATATGTTCTGATGATGACATTATTACTAAGTTCAAACAGTCCGGTCGTTCATCCTTTGCCAATGAGGTTTGTAAATTTTCTATTTGGCTTTCTTTTAATTGCATACATTATGTGCTTAATTTAAATGTTTTAACCTTAGAATTTAAGTAATAATGAAATATTCTTGTTTATTTTATTTTTTTGACCCTTGAATCTGTTTCTAGCCTGACATGACTGTGGAGTTTTCCCTTGGTGATACATCTTCAACTACGGATTCTCAGGATGTTCAGTCCTGTGTTGCTAAGGTTTGCATCTTGAGTTTGCTATCATTGTGTTGTTCAGTCTTGTGCTGCTTAGGTTTGCATTCTTGTGACTTCAATTATTTGTTTTTGTAGGACTTGATGCAACAATTCACTGAGAATGATGTATGTCTAGGAAGTCAAGCAGAAAATACTCTTTCAAATGTAACACTGCAAAATGAGGTTGTGCAGAATTTGTTTGCTCCGTCGATAGTGAAATGTCAAGCACTAAGCTTAAAGAAGTCAAAATAGAGAACGATTGAAGTTTCCAAGTAGCATGACTCTTTTTTGGGTGGAATGAAGCATTTGGGGTCCTTTGCTATTTGGTTTTCATTTTTTAGTTTCATGTTGTTTTGTGGAATTGCGTATGTTTTATTCTAAATGTTCTTCTAATTTCCTTCGGTAGTAAATTTCTGTTACTATTTCTGTCTTTTAACTTTAGATCTCTTTGCTTAAATTTCCTCTGACTATCATTACAATTTTATATTGCTCTAAATCCAAATTTCATTAGGTGGAATCAATTTAATTCTTCTGCCTCTAATATTTTTTAAAACCAAATAATTATTCCCCATATTATTGTTAAAACTTTAAATGAACTGAAATCAAATTTATAGTCTAAACTCTTTCCCATTCATTCATATGCAACAAGTCATAAATTTAATTCCAATTTTACTAAGACATCAAAATTACCCATTCCAATGAATAAGTTCAAATTTTGGACTTATAACCCATTCTTATTGAAGTATTCAACAAATTATTGAATTTATAATTATTTATTTATTCCATAAATATTTTAAAAATTTATTAAGTGTGTGAACAATATTGTGACGTTATTTTCATGATACAATATAAACTAAAATATTAAAATCTTAATATTAATAAGTCTGGACCAAATGCTAAACTCCAATATGATAGTAAATAATGCTATGTGACAATAAGCCTGACCTATCACTATTTAATCAATTCTACCTTAAATGTAATGCTTAAAACAAAACTCAAATATTGTATTTCCATCCTACTTAAAAAAATAAAAGTCAACAATGTCATAGATAGATACAAGTCTGGACCATCAATTTTTATGATTAATTGAAGAAGGTCACAGTTGCATCCAAGTGTGGAGCATCACTTTTAAATGTTATTGTGAAATCTTGATTTTACTATAATAAAAAATCAAAATCAAAAAAGCCAGTGCATGAGATTATGACCACTTTTTTTTTGGCATTTTCATTACAGAAAAGTAAAGGATACAAAACCCAAACAGGCAAGCCTTGAAAATGGTCATTTAAGATGGAAAAAAATCAGGACGGTGAGAGTGGACTATGGCCGTTCCATTTATTTGTAGGTTTGATTTTCAATAAAATCAAATTCCCATAACATTCAATTCTCTTCATCATGTTTTCAAAGCCCAATTCGGTGAGAATAATTGCAGACGTGTTGCTCCATGTTCATGACTATTCTCCTACCAAGCTTCAAAACTTAACTCCTTCACAACCATTTTCACACCACTACTTTATCTTCCTTTTCTCACTAGCCTGCGTCTCACACTGCTTCTCCAATCTTCATTTTTGCTGCATCACAGGTAATATATTTTTTTAAAACATACTATGGATAATAATCAATCCTTTTTTTAAAATGTTTACAAAGAGTAAGACTACGAAACTCATAATGACTTTCAATTTGTTTCTTATCTACCTTTTCGTACCACATTACACTGGTGATGTCCATTCTTCCATATTATTTCATTATTATTTATTTTTTGATGTTCAAGTCCTTATTAACGTTGTCATCATTTCATTAAAGTGCAAATTCTCGGTTTTAGAATCATTTTTTGTTTTTGATTACAAGTTCAAGATTCTAATTTTCTCCATTTGGTTTTCTAATGCATTCACCCACTGCTTCTCCAATCTTCATTTTTGTTTCAACACAGGTAATATTTTTTTTTTTAAAAATACGTTGGGTAATAATCAATCCTTTTTTAATTTTTTTTAAAATGATTAACATTACAAAACTCATAATGAATTTCAATTTATTCCTTATTTACCCTTTCATACCTCATTACACTGGTCATGTCCATTCTTCCATATTATTTCATTATTATTTGTTTTTTAATGTTCAAGTCCTTATTAACGTTGTCATCATTTCATTAGAGTGCAAATTCTCAGTTATAGAATCATTTTTTATTGTTCATTGAAAGTTCCTGATTCTAATTTTCTCCATTTGGTTTTCAAATACATTCTCTTATTTGCATTTCATGTTTTGTCATGCCATAATATCCAGAAAGTGTGGATTGAAATTTTTATTGTCAAGTTATCTTGATGACTCTTCTTTCTTCAAGGGAAAAAATTTATTTACTTATATGCATGAATCAAGACAATGACAGATTTACCTTAAGCTATAATGTCATAGGGTGTATTGCTTTTGGTTATTGTCATTAACTCTATTTTGTACTTTTATACTTGGTTTTATTGATGGATTTCAAAGTTTATTACGTTAAGAAGTGTTGTTATGATTTTCTACTACTATTGTACTGATTTTATTAAGGTAATGCTTTTGAGTTTTGATTTGAAAATGAAAAGGTTGAGATTTTTATTCTCACAATTTCACATTCATAGAACACAATAAGTAGTCCAAAATAAAGATGAATATTGTGTGGAGATACTACAAGGAGAACTCCTACTGCCGATTTGTTCTCATAGTTTGCATTTCTGTCTGTGATATATTAGGCTGCTATTTTTCTTTTTAATTCCCTATGTTTCTACTCACTGATTGTTTGAAAACTCCTTCTTAGGAGAAAATGCCACCTCCAGGATGGATTTCCCATCGTAGAAGGTTCCCTATAACTGTCGAGGTTATCAATGAATATGCAAAAGGTGCTTACTATTTTAAGTTTTCTAGGATTATAATATTAGAAGTATCCAAATTTATAACAGTTACAAATCCATTGTTTTAAGGTTATGGTTTGCTACATTTGAACTTCACAACTGAGTTTAGCTCCAACTTAGGATGTAATGTAACTGTTGAAGATCCTGAAGGAGAGATCATTCCTCTCCAATATTCAGAAACTACAACAATAGGGATGCTAACTACTGGTTGGTGTAAGTTTGTTGACCTTTACAATATGAATCAACATGCTAAGATGATTCTTCAATATGTTGGAGAATCCTACTTTAGGATGGATTATAATGACCAAATTGAATTGAACACTGAAGTCGAAATGACTGTAAAGGCTGAAATCGATTCAGTTTATGAACAAACAAATGCATTTCATGGGGTTGTAATGGAGAATTCAAGTCAGGTGGCAACACCACGAAATGTGCAAGAACAAATAAGGCTAACTGATTATTCTGTTACTTAAGGACAACAAGTATCCTACAATATATATAGACATATATTATTATTATTATTATTATTATTATTATTATTATTATATTATTTATTATTATTATTATTATATTATTATTATTATTATTATTATTATTATTCTTTCTATTGTAAATAAATTCTTATTGTTATTTTACTGTTGTTGCTAGCATCTACCTTCAGGATTTGTTGACAAATACTTGAATATTAGGCTTAAGCATGTTACCATCATGACAAATAATGGCAGAAAGTGGACATGTGGATTGTACCACCCCAAGAGGAGAGCATCCGAGGCAAGGATAAATAAAGGGTGGAAGAAATTTTGCAATGATTTGGAATTGAAGTCATCAGATAATTTAAGCTTTGAAGTTACTGATGGGAACGAGAATCTCCTTAGGGCTCATATCAACTAATCTTCAATGGCTACTGCATTCTAAGTTGTAATTGGGTGTATCTAATTTAGACACCAAATGGTTGAACTCTGGAAATTAAATTGTTTTAAACTACTATTTACAGCAGATGAACCTTGACTCATAAAGTTTTATATAATACTTTTGTCAATTTCTATATGCATTAAATATATTGTTAGATATAAGTTGTCTTCATAGTTACCAAAGTAATCATAACATGTTATTTATTTTGTTTGCTGAAGCTTTGTAAAACATGTTTACAAATTTATATACTATAACTGCAAATTCAATTTCTACATCTTGAAAAGAATACAATATTATACAGCTGCCACCCACCCTTTCACGCTTCCCGTAGATTCATATACAGCTGGAATACTACCTGGAATATTAAAAGACCATCATGTAAACCACCTATTTTAAGTTGGTTATAAATGTCTCAAATATTCCCCTCTTCATATTGTTCCATTTATGTTCTCCATTTTCTTAAACACTTTGACGCAATGGAGAGGATTACTTCAAACTCCTCTATGGATTCCAAGCAAGCAAGGGTGCAAAAAAAGTTATATATGATACAAAAACGAGAAAGAACCTTCATGAAAACAATAGGTAACATCACCTAAATGGAGTTCTGCAATTTGTAATGCGTTATGTCATTTCTTTGTTTTACTTCTAATTCATTCTCACCATTGATACATCTCACTGCTTGGGTTTGAACCTTATTGCTTAATTGAAATTTCAAAATTTGTTGTAAATAAAATAATTAACTGTCAAGTTATTAAAAACAATCTACACATCTTTTGTTCACTTCATTTTTCGTAATTAAAATTATGCAAAACCTTATACTCAGCACACATACAATTTCATAAGTTTAGTCTAAAATAAGTAATATTATGTTAGTTAGTTATTTTATTATAAACATATGTATATTTTTAAGTATTAATTTATAACAAAGTGATAATACATTTATAAGTAACTTTCAAACTGTATTTTTTGTGAAATATATATTAATTCATTTGTAAATTAATTCACTTTGTCACCGTATATATATATATATATATATATATATATTATATAATATATTTTTTTAAATCTTCAAGTTTGTTTTTTTTATATTTTATTTAACGTAATGAATATAGCTTTTAACATAAGGTATTTCATAATAAGTGAGAATTTTAATAGATTTTTATTATAAATGTAGCATTTAATGAAAATCAACTTTTGAGTCAAGATCAGAATTTGTTTGCCCAAAGCAAAAAATGAGCAAAATTATTGACATCGTTTGTGCATACACCTCTCATTCAAGGTATGTAACAACAACATACTATATTTATACTATTATTTTTTTTTACGCACGTATTAACAACTATTCCCTTAATAAACATATTGCTTATGATTATAGATAAGAGGACATCCACAACAGATTTAACTCCTTCAAGTTCAAGTTCATTGCCTACAAAAAAATTTCCATTATCAGATATTACAAATGATAATTATTTATTTAGTAAACTTCTTTAAATTTTTAAATCTCTTCTATGCAATACTAATAATTGTTACCTATTTGTTTATTACTTTATCTTATATTTTAAATTTCAAATTCCTTTGTTCTTGCTAGAAACTTAACTACTACAAGTATGAATGCATATCTATTTCAATTATTTAAAATTTTAAAATAATTTATATTTTTTATCCTTAGCCTATCACTATTGTCAAATCTCATAATAAGAAAGGTTTGTTTCAGATTATTCACAATCAAGTGATTTACAATCTCAGTGTACTCCTCATAGTTGTCTCCAGTTCATTTTGATCAATCAAATTCATTGAAATTTGGCAAGCATTTCAATCAAAGGAGTTCAATTATTCATTCCATTAAATGGATTGTTTAGATCAATCTAATGAGAAAGGGACAAATACTATTCAAAAGCAAACAAATGATGAAGGTACTTTAACTGATTAATTATTTTTATCACTTTTTTCAAAACAATATTTAAATGGTTCATATTGGATTGTTTTTAAAATAAATCTTAATCCACATGAAGTTCCAGTTGAAAATGTTAATGACATGAAGCGAATTAAATGGTGTTGAATATCAAGAAATACAACAGGAAGGTATTTATATATTTCTATTGTACATCTAATTTTTCCCCCTTTTCACTATTATATTTTTCTCTTTTTTTAAAAAAAAATATTTAAATGATTAACATTGAATTTTGTTTTAGATAGATCTTAATGGATATGAAGTTCCAGTTCAAAATAATAATGAAGGATGTGATTTAAATAATGATTTGTTTGAACAAAGTGAGCTACAAGGTATTAATATATTTTTTTTGTTCATTTATATTTCTATTTTTATTCACTTTACTATTAACTTATTTTTATTTATGAAAGTTGCATTTCTTTGTATCAGGGTGTTTGTATTTTGGGGATTTCACTTTTCATTGTCGTTTTTGTAGAGCTTCAATGTGGTATCAAGAAAGATCTGAAAAAACAAAGAATTCGTACAACCCAAATTTTTCTATTTGTTGCATGAAAGGAAATGTTCAACTGCCTCTTTTGAAACAACCTCCACAACTTCTACAGGATTTAATGAATAGAACTGGTAGAAGGAGCTCTCACTTCATCCAAAATATTAGACAATACAATAGCATGTTTGCTTTCATATCTATTGGTGGAAAGGTTGACACATCTTTAAACAATGACATTGCAGCTCCACAATTTATTCTTAATGGCCAAAATTTTCACAGAATAGGATCTTTGCTTCCAATCCAAGGTCAACAGCCAAAGTTTGCTCAACTTTATATACATGACACTCAGAATGAGATTTCTAACAGGATGAATTCCTTCAAGTTTGTTATTTTTACAACTATCTTTTTAAAATTTATTTTGTTTTATTAATATTATTATTAATCATAAATTGTTTATTTTTAAATATAATAACTAACTTTAATTTAATTAATTAACATTTTTCAGAAAAAGTGAAAGTACTTCCAATTTTGATGCTTCATTAGTGCAAGATTTAAAGGACATGATCGATGAGCACAATGTGTTGGCTAAGACTTTTAGAAGAGTCAGAGATTACATATATCAAGAGAAAACTACAAGTGTTACTCTTAGATTGTTTAGAAATCGCTCCCGAGATGCAAGGACTTATAATCTTCCATCTATTGATGAAATTACTGCTCTCATAGTTGGTGATTTTGATAGTTCAGAAGCTGGAAGAGACATTATTGTTCAAAAGAGTAATGGAGAGTTACAAAGAATTCATGAGACACACACAACTTTTATTCCTTTACAATATCCTTTGTTGTTTCCTTATGGAGAAGATAGTTACCAAGAAGACATCCCAATAAGAGAATCTATAAGGAATAGTGACGGGCTAAAGAGGGTTAGAGTTACATTACGGGAGTTTATTGCTTTTAGAATTCAAGAGATAGATTCTGAATATGGAAATATCTTATGCAGTAGAAGATTATTTCAACAGTTCTTGGTTGATCCTTACATAATGATTGAAGCCCAAAGAATTCAATTCATTAAATTAAACCAAGATACAATTAGATCAGATATTCTTCATGGATTAGAAGAGGCTGTTAGCAGGGGAGAAACAAATCCAACTACTTTTGGGAAGCGAATAATTTTACCTTCATCTTTTACCAGGGGCATGAGATATATGTTCAATAATTGTCAAGATGCAATGACTGTTTGTAAAAGGTTTGGTTATCTTGATTTATTTATTACAGTTACTTGCAATCCTCAGTGGCTAGAGATCAAAGAATTTATCATAGAAAGAGAACTCAAAGCATATGATCGTCCAGATATTGCATGTAGGGTATTCCAAATGAAACTAGATGAAATGATGATTGACTTCAAGAAATGATGCTTCTTTGGCAAGGTTATAGCAGGTAAAAGTACAATTTTCATGATTTTTAATATTTATAACTTTTGCATTTTAATTTAATGTTTGAGTAATAAACCCAATTTATAGTTAATTTAAATTTTTTATCTTATTATTTAACTACATTTTACTTTTATATTTGTTTTAGGAATGTATACAATAGAGTTTCAAAAAAGGGGATTGCCTCATGCACATATTCTATTGTGGTTGCATCCAGATGATAAGCTACTAAATGTTCATTTGATAAACAAGGTAATATCTGCTGAGTTACCAGATAAATCCAAATATCCTCGATTGTTTGAAGTTGTTACTACATTCATGCTGCATGGACCTTATGGTGCATCGAATCCTGATTCTCCATGCATGAAGGATGGAAGTTGTTCAAAGTTTTATCCTAAAAAGTTTGTTGACAATACTTCATTCGATGAAGTTGGGTATCCTATATACAGAAGAAGAAATACAGGAATGACTACTATGAAGAAAAATATTGAATTAGATAATAGGTTTGTTGTTCTATACAATGCTAAATTGTTGATGAAGTATTAAGCTCATATCAATTTGGAATATTACAATCAATCTAGTTCCATCAAATACCTCTTCAAGTATGTCAACAAAGGACCTGATAGAGTTATTGTTGCTGTGTCAAGAGAAGCAGGTAATACTGCTAACCCAGATGTAGTTGATGAGATTAAAAATTATTATGATTGCCATTACTTATCTGCATGTGAGGCTGTCTGGAGAATTTTCGCATTTGATATCCATCATAAATGGCCTCCTGTTCAAAGATTAAATTTTCATATCCTAAATCATCAGTTTGTTATATTTAACGATCATGAACGGATTGATGATGTTGTGCGAAGAAACAAAGAAAAGAACACAATGTTTGAAGCTTGGATGGATGCTAACAAATTATATGATCAAGGAAATGACTTAACTTATGCTCAATATCCTTCCGGTTTTGTTTACAATAGAGAAAAACATGAATGGTTTCCTAGAAAGCAAGGCCAATCAATAGGAAGGCTTCAATATGTTCCTCCAAGAACTAGTGAGTTATACTACATGAGACTTTTGTTAATTGTTCAAAAAGGATGTACAAGTTTTGAGAGTTTAAGGACTGTTGACAATTTTTCATATAACACTTTTCAAGAAGCGTGTCATGCTATGGGTTTGTTATCAGATGATAGAGAATTCATTGATGGTATAAAGGAGGTTGCAGAATTGGCTTCTGGACATTATCTAAGGAAGCTTTTTGTTACTTTACTTGTGACAAACACAATGAGTAGGCCAAAATATGTTTGGAATCAAACATGGGAGTTTTTAGCAGATGGAATTATGTATGATCGAAGAAGATTGTTAAACAATCTTGGTATTTATCCTTCTTTACTTAAAGTTTTCTATATTGAAATTTCCATTTCTTAATGATTTATTTAATTTTGTTTTAAATTGTTTGCAACTCATTTCATAATCGTGTAATTTTAAAAATTTCTTCTTTGTTTAGATCGTTCCATTCCACAATCTGATTTGAAGAACTTATGCCTAATTGAAATAGAGAAGCTACTTCATTCAAATGGAAGAAGTTTGAAAGAATTTCATTTTATGCTTTCCCCATTCACTGTCCAATTAGTGAATATGAAAATCGCTTCTTAGTTGATGAGTTGAACTCCAATAAAGAAGAAATGGTTCATGATCTTAAAAGGTACTTATCTTCTATCAATGAAGAACAAAATTTGATTTTCAATGAAATAATGGATGCTGTACGAAATAAGAAAGGTGGATTTTATTTTGTATATGGTTATGGTGGAACCGGCAAAACCTTTGTCTGGAAGACATTGTCAATAACAATTCGATCAGAAGGAAAAATTATTCTCAATGTTGCATCAAGTGGCATTGCTTCCCTAGTTCTACCTGGAGGGAGGACAACCCATTCTAGATTTTCAATTCCATTAAACATTACCGAGTCATCAACATGTAACATTAAACAAGGCAGTTTGAAAGCAGAGCTTCTTCAACAAACAAGTCTCATTATATGGGATGAAACATGTATGATAAATAAATTTGCTTTTGAGGCTTTTGATCGTACACTTAGAGACATTATGAGATTTTCTAATACAAATTCTGCAAAAATGCCTTTTAGTGGAAAAATTATTGTTCTGGGAGGAGATTTCCATCAAATATTGCCAGTTATTCCACGAGCAAGTAGACAAGACATTGTTTTTGCAACGATAAACTCATCAAAGTTGTGGCCTCATTGTAAAGTTCTTACTTTGACTAAGAATATGAGATTGCAAATAATAGCTTCTTCTTCATTTAACCCAATTCTAAAAGAGTTTGCAGATTGGATAATTATAGTTGGAGATGGGAATTTAGGTTTCGATAATGATGGAGTAGCAGATGTTGAAATCCCAAAAGACCTTTTGATTTTGCACTCCAACGAACCTCTATGTAGTATTATTGATTTTACTTATCCTAATCTTTTGGAGAATATGAAGAACTTTCAATTTTTTGAAGACAGAGCTATACTAGCCCCGACTCTTGATGTTGTTGAAATGGTAAATGAATTTATTCTTTCTCAAATTCTTGGGGAAGAAAAAGAGTATTTGAGTTCTGACTAATATTGTGTAGCAGATGAAGATGTTGGAATTAAAGCTGAATGGTTAACTGCTGAATTTTTAAACGAAATTAAGTGTTTTGGAATTCCAAATCACAAATTGATTTTAAAAAAAGTAGTTCCAATCATGCTTTTTAGGAACATTGATCAATCTTCAGGACTATGTAATGGAACAAGGCCAATCGTTCAAGAATTGAAAAATAATGTCATAGGTGCAATTGTTGTTACAGGTAATCATATTGGGGAGAAGGTTTACATCCTTCGGATGAATTTAATCCCGTCAGATCTAGGCATGCCTCTCAAATTTCAAAGAAGACAATTTCCTTTCACCCTTTGCTTTGCTATGACAATTAATAAGAGTTAATGTCAATCTCTTTCTTATGTAGGACTGTTTTTACAAAATCCTGTTTTTACTCACGAACAACTCTATGTTGCGGTTTCTAGAGTCAAATCAAGAAATGGTTTGAAGATTTTGATTTTTGATGAAAATGGCAATCTGTGTAAAACAACAAAAAAATGTTGTGTTCCAAGAGGTGTTTCAGAAAATATAAAACTCAAGTACTACATTTTTGGACTTTAAACTTTTTAGTGTTATTATGTTAAACATTTATAATTCATGTATGTTTTATTATTGTTATTTGTAGTTCATATTTATTACTATTTTATGTCTCCTTATTCTTATTCTTCATACAAAACTAACAAATCTGTATAAATTAATGATAAACTTAGACAAATAATGTCTAATATGTGTTTTAAAATTATATGGAATAACGAATTTTTTAAATAATCTTTACAATTCTTAATTATATATCAAATTTGTAGAGTATTTATAAATAAAAAATAGAATAAAATCAAAATTAATAACCAATAATTGAATATATTATAATTATATATATATATATATATATATATATATATATATAGACATATTTAGTGAGAATAGTATTTATTATAAGAAATAAGATAAATAAATTTTAATCATTAGATCTTATATAAATTATTAATATTAAAACATAAATACATATGATATTTTTAAGTGGTTACATAACATTTAAGTAATTTTTAATTTTGATCATTTATATATAATTATATGATCAAAATTTTTTTTTTCAACTTTTTATAATAAAAAATTTCTCACTAAATATGTCACTTATATATATATATATATATAAAAGATATCATTTGTTTTAGAAAAAATATATGTAGTTAGAATTTTTTCGTCATACTTTTCTTGGAGTTAGTTGATATTGGAAACATTCTTACGAATCTATGGAAGAAACAATTTTTTTTTTTCATAAAACATCATCATTATTCATTTTTTTCTATTTTTCATTTTCTTTCCACTTTTTTCAGCTAATGATTTAGATCTTTACGAGAGAAGGAAAAATTATTCGTAAAAAAGGATAAAATAATTTTTCACTGATATTGTTCAACTTCATTATTTGTTCAATTAAAATATATTTAATTTTATTCAATTAATTCATAAAATTATTTTATATATCATAAAAATATTATAATTACATATAAAATAATTTAATATTTTTATTATGTTAATATATAATATAAATATAATGTATATATTTTGATGTATATAAATTATTTCTCGATATTGTCGGTGATGTACCAAAAAAGTTGATATTGTTAGTGATTTTTAGGTAAATAAGTGTTTTTACAGCTCTGACTTATTTATTGACCACTATCTTTAAATTATAATAAATTTAATTAAATGTTGTTAAATTTTTGTGACTGTGTAATATTACTGTTTGTTTCTGATGCTCCACGAACACGTGCAATTTGTCCATGTCATGTTCTAATGTTGATGTGATCTTTGCTAATGCCACTGGTGCTGTGATTTTTGTGTAATTTATACTTGTGCTAGCTTATCCATTTTGATAATCACAATGAGACAGACATTGAAGTAAGCAAATTGCTAATAGAATATTCTTCGTCACAGATATATTATCTTAAATTTATATAATTTTTACGATTTCATTATATTTAATTTCAGATATCTATACTTTGATTATGTTGGATACTCCCATGTAAAAGCGATGTAAGGCATAAAAATGTGTAATTAACATCTTTTTTACTAATATATTAAAAAATTTAAACAACAAATTTGTATTAAATGAATGAGATGAGCTCAGCTAGTAATGTAAAGATAATGTATTTACTCTTAATTTAATATTAAATATATTGTAATCTTAATTTACACATAATTATTTTATATTTATATAATTTTATTATAATTATAATTAATTTCACATATTTTGTATACATATGTATTATATATATATATATATATATATATAGAAGATATAAACTCTATACAAATGTTTACTAAGCATTTTTCATATTAAATTTACTACCTTTGTGGCTTTGAGTTACTTCTGTCAAATTTATTTTATTTTTTCACCTTTTAACAGCATATTGTCACTTTGAGACAACTAATTTTACCGATTTGTTTGTTTTGTGTTGACACTTTATGCCTTTTTAAAAAATATATATATTTCTTTATATCTATAAACAATATATTTATAAATTAATTCTAATATTTTTATCATTAATAGTGAATATATTTTTTTATATTTTTTAATATTATTTATTATATTTACTTTTTATTATTATTTTCACTAAATATAATATTTTTCTTAAAAAAATATCAATAATACATATATTCTTAAAAAATATATAATAATATTTTTTCCTTTACAAATAATCTACTTCTATTGTTCATTCATTTGTTACTTATATCTATGTTATTTTTATTAATTTATTATTTTTTTATAAAATAAATATTAATAATATATTATTTTTAATATTTATTTTATTATTAATCTAAAAATAAGTATTACAATTATTCTTCTTAAAATAATCATTTCACGTGTTAGAGTTTTTATGGACAATTTGGTAATTTTACAGATTCTGATTAGCTAAACTCACACGCAAATTATTCTTTTATGCAAGCCTATACATTGCTATGAGACCCAAAGCTTTCTTTCCATCGTCTTTCTTCAAGCTACACTTTCATCATTTCACTATCTTTCTCTTCTCTTCCTTTTCTTTTTTTTTTTTTAAATTTCTTCTCATTGTATATCTTCTTTTTTCATTTAAATCTTTCCCTCTTCCTTCCATTTCTTCAAATTGTATCTCTATTTCCCTATTACGATATACTGGATACGGGTGTAAAACAAGAAGGGAAATTTCCTGGGGATAAAAATTCAAGAAAAAAGATGTATTTGATAGATGAGTAAAAATGAGGCAAAAATTTCCAGAGCATAAAATTATCCATCTTTCAAAACCCCAATTTGTGGTGGGGTAAAAGTTTTGGAACTTTTAGAAGCTCCCTCTGGATGTCTCTCTTATACAGCGACAACGAAGGTGAGGAGAAAGTGGTGCTGGCGAAGGTGGGGAAAGACGACGCCAAGGAAACTTGCATGGAAGGCCAACGCTCGCTGGCTGTTGGAGACATGGACATTGCCATGGATGGAGCTGGCGAAAGACGACACCGAAAAAAAGTGCTGGCGACTTGAACGACGCAGACAAATGTGCCAGCGACATGAACGAGGCCGGAAAGGGTGCCAACGACCTAATTGATGCCGGTGACAATACTGACAATGGCGCCAATGGTGATGGCCTTACAATTTCAATCTTCCATTGGCCATGACAGAAGCACAAATGCAGGAATCAGAGTTAATCCTTGAGCTTTATATTCTCAATCTTCACTATAGTTCCCCAACTATTTGTTAAAGGTCTCAAGAGAATGATAGAAAATTTTGACCTTTTTTTTTGTTTTTTCCCTTTTTTTAATGTTTTATACCAAACAGGTTTTATTTTAAAGAAATAAAAGGTTAAGATTTGTTATATCTTTTTATAAGTTTTTTTAATAATTTTTTTAATATTAAATAAAAAATATTAAAATAAAAATAAATGTATTTAATATTTTAAAAATATAAAAAATATTTAATATTTTTTTATTTAATAATTAAAAAATTAATAAAAAAATTAGGTTGAGAGATTTAGAATTATTCTAAAATATTTATCCCCTTAAATTTTTTTTGTTGGGAATCCACCACCTGAGTTTCACTGCCTTTTATGCAGTGATGTGATGAAAGATACTTTACAGATAAGCAAGTTTGTTTAAAAAGCTTCTACGACAAATGTATATTTCTTTGGTCATTTTTAATATATATCTTCTTTTAGATAGGTGTATGATATACTTAGTTATTTAAGTTATTAATTTATTTATAAAATAAATTAATAATTTAGATCAATTATAAAAAATTTACTTAATAAATTTTCTTTTCTTTAGGTTTTTTTGAAGTTTATATTTTTTTTACATAATATCACTATTACTATCATTAGTTAGTAGGTTATTATATGTTGTTTGTTAATCACCATCAGTTATTTATAATTTTTTTTAAGTTATATAATTGTATAAATATTATTAATTAAAATTTATAATTTTTTTAATAAATATAATTATAATTTTAAGAAAATTGATTGTTTTTAATTTTTTAGATTATATAACTGTATAAATATTATCAATTAAAATTTATAAAATTTTAATAATTATAATTTTAGAAAAAAATTTATTACATATAATTATTTATAAAAAAATATAAAAATTAATATAATTTTAATTAATATTATTTACGTAATTGTATAATTTTAAAAAGTAAACAATTGTCAATTAGAGGTGGACGGCTGAGAGTGGCGGCTGACTGATGACCAGAAGTGGCGGCGGGCTAGTAGCAACTGGCGGTGGTAGGTAGCAGCCAATGGTGCCGTTATTAGCTGCCTGAAAAAAAAAATAAACTGAAAAAAAGAGAGAAAGAGACAACTTATAAAAAAAATATGATATACTTAAACTTAACAAGATACATAATAACACCATCATGTTTTTCGTGCACCTATAGTATTCACATTTTGCAGATTTTAAGTATCATACTTATGTTTATGTAGTTTATAGTTCCTCATTAAGCAAGCACAAAACATTTTAGATGTTGTGTCTTCTATGCTATTTTGATTGAAGTGGTCTGTCTTTTTTTTAGCTTTTGTCTATTTTACTCCTCATATGGGTATTGATGGTTTTTTTTTAAATGATTGATTTGACATATAATTATCAAAACAAGTTGAAGAACTTGGATCCTTTTCCGATGTTGGATCACTTCTCAGGTACAATTGTGACCTTATTGGTTGAAGGCCTACTTTTGTAGTCTTGTTGACTACCTGTATTTTCTTTGTTCTTTATTTGCTGTTAGCCCATATTTCAAGTATTTTAAGACCCATTTGTGTGTTTGACTTTGCATTATCTCTGCCTGGAGGATTTCCTGATCATCTACACGAGTTTTTCAATCATATTTTTATTATCATGCTGTTGGATAGCTCAGTTGTTATTTTGTTTCCTTATATTTTGATTTGCATATTGTTTTATTGGTTTTGAGATTGTCAGCTATATATCTTTATATTGAGAGTAGTTGTTGTTTCTTAAAAAGTGTCAAACAGACACTTACAATTACTTCTACTGTGAAGACAGAGTATGAAATTTGCTATAAGGTCATGCTTCAAATGATATGATTGAAGAATTTGATTATTGAATTTCTTGTTGTAAAAAGTATTTACAGACCTCTTACTATCTATTGTGATAACTCTGTCATAGTATGTTTATCTAAATAATAATAAGAACTTTAAGCACTCGAAGCTTTTGACATAAATGATATATTTGTTAGAGAGAAAATTAAGATGATTCAAATTCATGTCGTGTATATTCCTACATAACTTATGGTTACAAATTCTCTAATCAAAGGTTTAGCTGTCAAAGTTTTGTTGATCATGTAACCTATATGAGTATAGTGAGGTATTTTGATGTTTTAAGTTAGCGTGAGTTTGTTTTGTAGTTTTATAGTTACCTCATTTTATTATTATGTCTCAAAACCTTAAACAATTATGTTGTTATTATTGTCATTGTCATATAATATTGTTATTAGTATTATTTGTGTAATATTATTTGTTCATATTATGGCATACTGTGAAAACATTTTAGACTCAGTTTCATTTTGTTACCGTGCTAAGATATTTGTTAAATATCATAAATCATATTGGACGAATGCTTGAGGTCATTTTGTTGAGAAATGCACTTTGATAATATATTAGCATACAATTTTAGATGTGCTTTCCTATTACCCATATATCACATTTTGTTAGGTCACCGAGATATGAGTATCTTACATGTATGATATTATACTCATTCGAGTATGATATTTTGCATTGTTGAGATGTTTGTAATCTCATTTTGGACCAGTTGTTGAGAGTGCTGATTCGATTTTGATATCGAGTTGTTGTCATATATTGTTTGATTAATCTGGAGAATTATTTTTTTATTAAAATAATGTAATATGACTTATGTCGTACAAGTGAGAGAATGTTATAATTTTTTATGGACTAACATAAATCATATTATAATTTTTATAAAACTCAGATTAATTAGATGTCAAAATTATTAAAGCATTTTTTGTTTAGCCCAAATTGTGATCAACATTGATATTAGGTCTATTATTGTTAAAGCACTACTTATATGTGAGTTTTATTTATGGGCCATGTATATGAGTTTGCCATAGTGAGGTAGGTTTAACCCATTTTAGTTATCTTATATATATAGGGAGAGACTACTATTCCTAACCACTCTAATGCGTATAATTGCCCCATTGATATTGCCTTGTGAGTGACTACTGTGGAAAAGAATAGTATTTCTCTCTCGTAGAGATTGTTTGATTTTAAGGGTTTCAATAATGACTTCTTTATCGACATCTTTTTAAGATAATTTTAAAGCTCTTTATATATTTTGATATGTTATAAATTTTGAAATTAATAGATCTGAAAAATTTTAACATTTTTAAATTGTAATTTTTTATATGTTTAAAAATTGTAATCTTTTCAATCCTTCTTATTTTTTAATATTCAACCAATATGATATATCATTATAGGTATTTGTTAATCAATCAATATACTTAGTTAATCAATAAAAAATAATATCACAAAGGAATAAGTATAGTGAAAAGCAAATTACGCTCATAAAAGAGGACAAATGTTAAAACCTTAAACGTTAGAGTTTAAAGATGGCAAAAATTCTTCGGCCCACAAAGATACAAGGAAATTACTCATGATGGACTAGGTAAAGAATACTTGTCATATAAAAGAGAGTAGAACAAGATAACTGCCTTACGAGTACCTGTAAAATATTTTTTATATTATATTTTATACATATTATGATTTTTTTCTTTGAAATGAAATAAGAATTTATATTTTCATATTATTTTATTATGATTTTTAAGTGAATGATTCTGAAATGATAAAAATTATTGTTATTGAAAAAACTTATATCATTAAAAATATTTATTTGTGTGAATTAATTATTATAAAATATAACTAAACTTAGTATATTATTTGTGACATTCTTTCAATTCTATATAATTATTTTAAATTATTAGACAATATCTTGATATATATGCAAATAATGGGAATTCTTTGAATACCATTGTTTTTTAAAGGTATCAGTATCCCGTTATCTTGACATAATATTAGTTAATTTTTTAAAATAATTTATTAATAATAATGTGTAACTTAATAAATCATTTTATAGTGACTTATTTATGTTTTTTCTCATATATAAGTTAAGTAACAAAATGAATGAGTTTTTAAAAATAAAAAAATATAAAATAAAAATTCAAAATCAAACTTAAAATTAAATTAAAGAAAATAAAAAATAATAATAAATTGTCAACCGGAATAAAAGTTGACGGCGTTAATTTTTATCTCGGTGCACTGAATTGAATTCATTCATCCATTGATAGTTGTTGGGCCGAACGGGTCAGATAGAGATGTACCAAGTACCAACAATTTGATCTTGCTCCTTCCTCCTCTGCCCATGGAATGAGTTCTGTTCACACTTCACACCATAACTCCTGTTTGTTTTCAGTCGGCAACTTTCAGAAATCAGTTGTAGATTCGATCTGACGAATACGTTTATTCGTCTAATTAATTAATTTAATTAATTAATCAAATCAAATCTTGTGGGTTTCCATGGCGAGTAGTAGGAGAAGAACGTTGGGCAACGTGAGGTCATTCGTAAGCAATTCCATGGGAGGTCTGAGGGGAGGAAGCAACCTCGCTTCCTGGGTGGTGGCTGGAACCCTAGCCTACTTCCTTTGGATCAAGCCCTCCCAAGACCTCAAGCGTCAAAACGAGGTTAGGTTTCTTTCTCTCTTTCTCTCTCTAATTCCTTCTCTTCTCTTATATATATATAAATATGATATGTTATTTACAATTGCAATTTCAAACACTGATTCTTCTTGAGTTTCTACTCTGGGCTGGGTCTCTCCCATAGGAAAAGGCTGCTCTTGCCGCCTCAGATCCTTATCGATACGTTGAGACTCGAAAGCCCATTCCTGATCCTCAGGTTGGCCTTACCACTTACCACTGCCGCTCTAATCTAAAAATTCTACTCTGTACCGCTTAGTGTCAGTTTTTCAATTTGAATTGCAGGTAACGGGTTTGATATATGGAAACAAAAACAAAAACAAGGACAAAGCAAGCAAGCCAGAGAAAGAGGATTAAATTGTAAGTTAGTTGCCTTACTTTTAACCGGTGTGTGATCATGATAGCTCAAATATTTGGGTTTAATGCTCTGTTGTAAACTGTAATGTTGACATACGATGTTTCTTGATGTTTCCTATTCTCCTGTTCTAAGCTGGTTTTAGGGGCATGGATTTTGTTTATTCATTGGTGCATTTATGATGTTCTTGGCAGGAGTCAAAATGGAAATTGTTAACAGTGAGGAGTGATGATAGCTATAAACCTGAGGCAATATTGTTGTTTGGATACGGGGTCAGTTTCAACTTGCCACTGCTCTACCTTTGTTCATCTTTAGTATACTAAATATACCGTTTGTTGTAGTAATGTTGCTAACAGCATACTATATAATGTTATAGTAAATTAGGTTGTCTGTTTTACATAGCAGCAGTGCTCTACCCATCATTCTATTACCTTGTCTACTAATGCTACATTGTTATTACTTTTGAGAATCAATGTCTGCAACAAGTGGGCATGATACAAGAACCCATGATAGAAACAGAGTATCCTTTCAGGAGGCATGTCATATTTAATAAGATCATCTGCCATTACTTATGAAGCAATCTTAAGGATAGGTTGATGCTCATTGTTATGATTTACATAAGCATTTATTAAAGAGAGGGAGATGATAGTAAAC
The DNA here is from genome assembly GCA_029884595.1 of Ormosia semicastrata. Lineage (NCBI taxonomy): Eukaryota > Viridiplantae > Streptophyta > Magnoliopsida > Fabales > Fabaceae > Ormosia > Ormosia semicastrata. The sequence continues at coordinate 3,712,186 of JAQQTO010000046.1, read as the reverse complement.
ACTTGAGCATTCTTGCACTTGAGACTTTTATTCTTTGGATGCATGGGACCTTTTTGAGATGTGTGATTATTTTAATTAAACAAACCGCCCCCCAAAAAAAAATAACATAAGCAGTAGAGGCTCAATTGCTCATGTGGTCGAGCATTGAGACGAGAAATTTTGGCATCCCTTGTGATATCAAGCTACTTAGTACTAGTAGGGTTTACCAAGTTTGAGTCTTTGTCTCCTTTAGTTCACGAAAGTGTTGTCTTGGCATAATGACTTTCTTACTCTATTACTGTTTGTAACTTGGAACTCTGGTGTCCATTGGGTTTGCGCTTGTTTCTACTTCTGTGGCTGGCTGAATATGCACTGGAAGTCTAGAACTAAGATGCTGAAATAGATCTGACATTCGACTTACTCTTTCTGAATGTAGAAGAAAGGGTTTCATTTGTGTAGTTGTGTTGTTGACACTGGTGCAGTCAAATTCAACTTAGTACAGGTGTAGATTCTTGTGATGTTGGAATCAATTACAACCAAAATACAGTGAGGTTGCCGTGCTTAGTTGTTAGAGAACTTGGAAAAAGTGGATAGCAAACTTGAATTTTGGGAACTTATAATGCGTCAACAGCTAATGAAATGTTGATTTTTTATTTTTTAAAAAGAATGTGTTAAGCCGTTAAAAACGATGAAGGAGCTGGTATGGCACAAAATGCCTCCCGCCCTGGGTTCACCCCTATTACGTTTAAAAAAATAAAAATAAAATAAACATAAAGCATATTTTATATCCGCTCCTTTTGGTGGGCAGATGGAAGAGTAGTATGAAAACTTCCAATTCGTCCTAAATGGTCATGTTCGTCTTGAGTTACTGTTCACACAATCATTTTTCTTTCCTCCGTTCTTTCCAATGAGCTGCCATTTTCTTTAACTTTCACCTTGACCATCTATTTTGGGAAAAAGAATTAAAAGTTGAATTTGGTTTACTTTTCTATTTTAGTTCTTTTCTGGGTGTTTGATGAACTAATCAGTGATTATCTTGCACAAACTATTGCTACTTTTTCTTAATGATTTTCGAAACAGGCTGAGGTTCTTGTTTACTTAACTTTTTCTTTCATGTTCATAATTAAATACTGATATAATGCTGTGCAAACTTATAATAATAAATGGTTCTTCAGTGATTACGTGGATTATGTAGCACTCTTTTAACAAACATGAAAACAATTTTGGCATCTTGCATGATGAACTGATTTTTCTTCCTTTCTTCCTTTGCTTAGCGGTTGCTATAACAGTTGTGCTAGGATGGTTCTCGCATTCCATTTTGTGAGGACTATTGTACAGTGGTTTTTTCGTGTTTTCAATATATTTTTCTTCATTTTCATGTCTTTTTCCTTTGTACCAAGCTATTATATTTTTGGGTAGTGAGGTGCGCGCCTGAACGCCCGAAGCCTCACATATGATTGTATCGTGTATTGTGAGGCTTTGGGAAGCACTGACCTATGCTGTTATTTTTACACTTTTCTATGTTATAATCTTTTATCAGAATTTCACTTTTTAGACGATAGAAACAATATCATTACTAATATTATTACCAGTCTAATTTGCGTCTGATTAAACATAGCAAGGTTACTCCCTCCCAAGAATTTCCAATAAATACTGATGCAAGTGCTGCCAGAGCCATTGGTGCATGAATATTTACTTTTCCATTATTAATCTTAATAGGAGCATCAAGTGATGCAGATATCTGATATATACACAGAACATAAGTGTATTGATTGGTAAGCTTACAACATCAAGTTAAACTTTAAACAACAAACTAATAAAACCTCATGCCGAGATAACTTCTGATGTAAAAAATGTTAAGAGAAAAAAAAAGAAAGTAGTAAATAATAAAATGTAAGAAGAATGCCCTAATCTCAACTTATGGTCTACTCGCATCATTGCAATAGATGGCGTGGGTCTTACCAAAATAACAGGCGGCCCAATAAAGCAGAATTTCTAATGAATTGAGAAGAAACCCAAGAAGTTAACATGAGCTGGCTTATTTTGGTCAGCCTTCACCCATGATAAACACATTGCTTGAGTTTGAATTCAGGGGTCTCTGTTGATAGTTATCTGTAAGTTTAAGTTTCTTGTAAGTGTTCATTGAATTTGAAGGCCTGCCTTAAGTCTGGGTTGTGATAATTATTCCCTTATCCTAAATTTTTATTACCGAAAAAAAAAGAAACCAAATAAAATTGAAAAAACCAAAAGTAATCGCACATACGGAAATTAATACTAATTTGATTGATCCCATTTTGAAACCTGTTTAAAGACAGTATATGCGGCAACATGAATACGAGTTGATAAAAAAGCCACGAAAATGACCTTGGCAAGGCACGAACAGGAATTGAATCCTGTGTCCACGGTGAAACCAAAATAGAAGCCCGGGCTGCGTGAGTTATGAGAGGTTGAGGAGGATGAGAAAGAGAACACACGTTGGGTTGGAAAAAATGAAGCATTTATTATCACTCTTATTTGTTCATCTCTAATGAATTTTTCTTATTACCAATGTATGTTGGTTCGAGTAGAAGAGACTCAAGTTCTTTAAACATATGGTCTTGAGTTCGATCTCGAAATTTATGTGTATAAAAATAATATTATTGAGAGAGGTCTCTGTTTAGGCGTCTGACCATATTTTAAAATATTAGTCTCTCACTTATTTTATGAAGCAATACTTTGAGAAACTTTTTTTTTCTTATTTCCTTCTTAAAATGCTTTTTATTAAATAGTTAAGTTAAATTAATAGTCTTATTACTAAAGGTGTTAAAATGGTCAAGTCTGACAAGTCACATAGGCCGGCCCAATTTCTTTAATTAATTAATTTAAAAAATTTAAACGATTCATTTAAAGAATATAAAGTTATTTTAAAATTTAATTATAAAGATGAGAAGAATTTGATCTTTGTTTAATACTTTTCAACCCTCTCCTCTTCTTTCTCCCCGCTCCTTCATTAGAGCACCACCTCATATATATAGCTGTGTGGGTGCACGCTAAGTGCGATATATGTGGGATGCAAAGGAATCAAATGCCACTCTATATATGTATAACTACAATTGATTTTGATGCGTTGGTTTAAACATTTTTCTTCTTTCTACGCTAGTTTTTGGATTCTTTAGGGCCCTCTCCTATCATGATGATGATTATGCCTAACCTTAGAATCAATGGGCGAGTGTTTTAGTGAAAGTGCCTTGACTCACCTTATAGTTTTGTTCAGGGGGGGTTTGATGTGCTACTGCCTATGAACGAGGCATGTATAAGCTAAGCATATATGGTAATCCTTTGTCACGAATTGCTAGACAGTTTTCAAAATCGAGTATTCAATGAAAAATACTCCTTCCACGACATTAAGAAACACATTACTTCATATTTAGAGAATGTGTCAAAATTAGAGTATAAGAATATAAAAAATAGTGTAAAATTAATTATAATTATATGTACAAATTATATAAATATAAAGTATAGAATTATATATATATAGAAGGTGGATCAACTTATATTAGTATAATTTTTTTATATTTATTTTTAATTATTAATTTTACTTTTATTTAATAATTATTTTTAATAAAATAATTTTAATTATTAAATAAAAATAAAATTAATTATTAAAAATAAATATAAAAAAATCCTTACATTAATATAAACTTATCTCTCATAAATAAATATATATATATATATATATATATATATATATATATATATATATATGAGCAGACGTTGTCGTGTACAATGGCAGATAAATTTCTCCTTCAATCATCAATATTAGATGAACATGTGCCATGCCTTAATGTGCCGCACCTCTTATTAGTGCCTTTCCCTATTGTTTTATAACTTTTTAGCTTTTTATTTTTTATATTTCTGTTTCTTTTCAGCTAAAAAGTATCCAAATTGCTTACTCATTAATGCGCATATAGGAACATGTTAAGACGACAACGATACTTTAGGGCGCGTGAGATCTAATCGTTCGTTTTGTTGTATATTTTATTCACATAAACAACGATAATTAACTATATAATATTTGTTTATTTGCATAATTTTTGTCTATGTGTGATGCACGGGATGTGATAGCGATCCGAATATCACTAATTTAAGAAAGATGATATTTGTATATTAAAAATTATATTATATTTACACGATTAAATTATTATGTAAGTATCTAAAATTTTTAAAATAATTTAAATAAGTCTTTAAATTTTTTAAATTTGTAATTAAATCTATGAACTTATAAAACATTTGTAATTGAATTTCTGGAGTCAAATAATCATTAAAACTCTGTTAATACAAACATAATATTATCTAAAATAAATCAATTAGTAATATTTATATACATTTAGATTAGTTAAATCATTATTTTTTTATGAATAACTGTATATAAGAAATTTACAGATATCAATTGATAATATTTATACACATCTAAATTTTCATATAAATACTGTCAAATGATATTTTGTTTGAAATTAGAGAATATTTTGTTTGCATTGACAGAGAAGTAACACACGTCTAAGTCTAGAGACCTAATTACAAATAATTTATAAGTTTAAGAATCTGATTACAAACTTTAAAAGTTTAAGGATCTATTTGAATTATTCTAAAAAAGTTTAAGGACTTACAAAGTAATTATCCTTATTTACACTCTTGTTGTTTAAGAAAGAAAAATGAATATTATATATCATTTTTTTCTTAATAATATTGCACACCATTTTTTTTATGCTATATGTTACACTTTTTTTATTTAAAAAAAGTGATTATTGAAAAATATATTTATCTTGTTTTAATACTTAAAAAAGAAATAATGTAAGAATAATGTAAGAAAAATAATGTGTAAATATCATTATTGATTAAAAAATAAAAGGTGGAGAGAGTGTAGTATAATATATTTTTTGTTTTATTATAAAAATAAAAAAATAGTATAATAAAATTAGTGTGTAAATATCATTATTGTTAATTTAAATTCATTGTCATAATGGTCACGAGCTCATCATACATAAATAACAATTTTTTATTTAAGTTGTTATTTTTTCTTTAATTTATAATTAAAATAAATTTTGCTAACAAGTGACTTTAGAGCACTAATTAAAGAATAAAATATAAAAAATATTAAATAAAATATAAAATATTTAATATATTAAGAACTCAAAATTTATTTATTTATTCTTTAAGTAATTAAAAGCATTTAATAGAATATGTAATACTTTAACTAGTGTTCTTAAAGCACTTATTAACAAATCCTATAAAAAATTACATAATGTTAATTCTTATACATAATGTTAATTGTTTCATATGACCTGACATGTGAAGAAAGAGATGTCTAACATAGGCTCTAAACAAGGCCCTATTAGTGAGGTTTTATCAAAATTTGTGACGTCCTATTTAAAATTTTGTATATCTCTCTTAATATAACATTCTCATACATGTTCATACAAAAGTTTTAAATAGGTCTTATTAAAATTTTTGAAATTCTATTTAAAATGTTGGTATCTATTTCTCTTTTCTTATAATCTTGTGATGTAAAAAATATACATTGAGATTATCTATTCCCAAAATTTGTGTATGGAACATCCTTATAATACTGAAGCAGTGTAAAGCGGTAGGAAGACAAGTGTTGGGCTTTGAAATGAGTTATGTTATTTGGACAGTAAAAATATGACACTTAAATGACATATCACTTATATTTGTATATAATATATTTATTTTAATTTTAATTTTATATATGATATGAAATAGTATCTAGTCTTACTCACATAAATATAAGATGTCCCAAGTGTCAAATTTGGATGTAAAAAAATTATTATTGGTTGGATATTTGGATGCAGTGGTCGAGTCTCGAACCGTTGTACTCTAATATGGATTTAAACCGATCAAAGCATTAGACCAGCAAGAATGGCCTAAGACGACAAGTGTGATAAAAATTTGTGACGTCCTATTTAAAATTTTGTATATCTCTCTTAATATAACATTCTCATACATGTTCATACAGCAAGAATGGCCTAAGACGACAAGTGTGATAAATCATTTCCCTTCCTACTTTTGGCATCACCTTGCTTATTAATTAATATAATGCTCTTTTTGAATCAATAATTTAGTTTAGTTTGAGGGGTTTGAATTAAAATAACTGATGTAGTAACGCGCTGTGCCTTGAGCGTGTGGAAATGAGGTCATTTCGTGGGTTGAATAGAACACCTTTTGTCTTTGGTAATGGTAATTTGTTTGGTTCTTTTTCCATTCCACCATTTCTTCCTCAAAACCCTGCATCCACCTGCAGTTTCATTCCTTATCTTCAGCTTAGCTTTGTCTTAACACTCTTAAGAATATTATATTATCAGCTTTTTATTTTTCAATTCATGATTTGATAAAGAAGGCAGGTGCTTGCAATGGAGTAGTGATCAGCTGGCAGTGGCAGGCAAGTTAAAGCATTTGATTTTGATCTTCCTTTAATTTCTTTGCTAATCGGCGGTGGTTCGTGTGCAAGACTAGGGCGGTTAATTTCCTCTTGTAAGTTAAGTGATCGATCATGATCACCACAGGTAATTAATTAACTCATGGTCTAATTAAATTAATTCTTTGAAGTTTGATCTGCAAGGTACCTAGACATGAATCTTTTTTGAGTTTTGATATAATAATCAGATATTTAAGGATGGACTTGGAGGCTTGGAGCAAGCAAGCAAAGCAGCATATGACATGGTAGCTAGCAGTGATTGTGAAAGCATAAAATCCAATCCAATAATATATGTATATATATAGAGAGAAAGTGACAGAGAGAGAGCATTAGTAGTTTGGATTGAGTATTGGGTTAATTTGGATCTAATTAAATTGTGAAATCTGAAAGGAAAAGAGAATAATCCATAAGAAATTAATAAAGCTGGCAAATAAGTGGTGGGAGAGAAGTGAAGAAGGGATGGCTGCAGGTTACAACAACAATAACAATGAGGAAAGGCAAACCCAATTAGGTGGGTTCATCCCACAGTTGTTTATGAAACCAGACCTGCACCTTCAAACACCTAACACCCTCTCCACTCAACAACCTAATCATCACACCCACAATGACCGTGCTGCTGGAGATCAAGGTGGAGCCGCCTCACCATCTTCCACCGGCCGCCGCCCACGTGGCCGTCCTGCTGGCTCCAAGAACAAGCCCAAGCCACCCATCATAATAACGAGGGACAGCCCCAATGCACTCCGCTCGCATGTGCTGGAGGTCTCCGCCGGAGCAGAACTGCTGGAGACCCTCTCCAACTATGCTCTCCGGAGAGGGATGGGCGTGTGTGTCCTCAGCGGCACCGGCACGGTGGTGAATGTGACGCTTCGTCAACCGGCGTCTCCTGTGGGAAGCGTTGTGACTCTTCATGGAAGGTTCGAGATTCTTTCCATATCGGGGACGGTGCTTCCGCCGCCTGCTCCGGCGGGTTCTGGAGGTTTGTCAATTTACTTGTCTGGCGGGCAGGGACAGGTGGTTGGGGGCAGCGTGGTGGCCCCTTTGGTGGTGTCGGGCCCGGTGGTGTTGATGGCTGCTTCCTTTGGCAATGCCATGTTTGAAAGGTTACCCTTGGCCTTGGATGATGATCATGATGATGATGATCTTGTCCAACAAACCGCAACATCACAGTCTTCAGGCGTCACTGCAACTGGACAACTCGGAGAAGGTGGTGGCAGTAGCAGTGGAAGCGGTGTTTCTTTCTTCAATATGGCAGCAGCAGCAGGAAGGAACATGAGCAGCTATCCCTTCTCAGGCGATCTATTTGGATGGGGTGGAACTGGAACTGGAACACCCAAGCCTCCTCCTCCCTTCTAGCTACTAATTTATAATTATAATAGGATTTATGATATGATTTATGTATCAGCATATGATTTGAAAATATCATGTAAATTAAGTAGTTGAATATTTGGCCTGCATATCTGTCTTACTGTGATTCCTCTTTCAATTCATTTCTGCCCTCTTCTATATAATATATCCTTTCCTGATCTAGCTAGTTAGTTTATTTATAAAAAGAATCATAATATATAAATATTGGAACTGGAGTATGCATATGATCATCATCATATATAATTATAATATTGAACGCCGAGACCCACAACAGCGCTGGTTTGTCTATTGAAGGTTGAAGCAAATAATGGCTTCTCCATCTTGGTAAGTTTAATAATTAGTTCAGTCATCAGTCTTGACGATTTCACATTAATTGTTTTCACTCATTTTAGACACCTCAATTCCTACATGCACGAACCATATTATCTTTTTTCTAATAATAATAATATTATTATTATATTGTTTATAATTAACCATGCCCTACCGCTACCAGCCGGATAGTAATTACCTAGGTCTTAAATCCAATTAACACACTTGTCCAGTTCAGTTATATATATCAGATCTGAAACCACTGAAACCGACAATGCAGATTAATTTGATATAATATTTGTTGATCTGTTTACTTTTTCCATGTGCGTTGATGTTCTTTTTTGTGCCTTAATGTTCTAAAGCACCGTGGAGAACAAACACAAAAGCCTGTTCCTCCTTACCCCAAAAACGTAACCCTAGTTCTTGCTACGACTATTCTCAACTTTGGGAAGCGATATACTACTTCAAACATTGCCTTTTTCTACTCTCAACTGAAAGTTTTCTGACCAAATCAAGCGTTAGACTTACGCTTAATTTGCTTGTAATAAAGGAATACTGTACATGAAGAAGAACCTTCTTTTGTCAGTTACAAAAACATCAATCAATCAATATATATAGAAGGACATTGTTTTCCTAACATGTATTTTTTTAACATTTCGCATCATTCCTTCATTTAAAATATACACACCTTGAAGTATGTCAATTGTCTGGGCTTGTTTTTCCGAGAGAGACACAAATTAAGCAAACCACGAGAACCCATTTCCATACAACTTGAAGGAAGATACCGAGGAATTATCGGAACCAGTGACATTGAAACTTGAAATTATAAAAAAATTATTATTAGAACTGGGAATGCTTCTCTTTTTGTATCTTTAAATGGTTGATTTTAAGTCCCGAATTACTTAACTGGATTGTTAAAGTGTGAGCTTAATAATGTTACTACCCAAATTCCAAACCCCAAGATCCCTGTCTGCATTTTAGTTTCACAATTATCAGGAATAGGATAAGCTTTGTAATCACTTCTTAATTTGCGCTGTAGTGCAGTGCAGACATACACATTATCACGCCCCCAGGCAAGTGATAATTAACAAACGCAAGTAGACTGATCAAAAGCTTTGCTCTAATCCTCTCCTCCTTCTTTCCTTCCACTTTTAAGAAATTAGTAAAGTTATGATTCAAAATTGTGATAGTGTGATTATCACGCATGTGACACATCATATACTTGCTTTAACTATGTTACTCCAACTCCTTTGAAGTGTTTTTTTTTTCCTTGACGTGTCCTTAATTTGAAGTCATTTATGCAGTAATACTTAAAATTATAATCTTACGAAACATCACCATGCTCTCTTTGAAGCCATGGGATCATTAAATATTGATCAAAACAGTTGAAAAAATGAAAAATATTATGTATATATATATATATTTTTTATCAAGAGTGACGAGTGTAACATTATTCTTATTTATATCGTGAAAGTACTAGCGTTTTTATTTTTTGTCTCGAAGTTTTGACCAAAAAGGGATTGACTCCAAACTATTTCACGGTTAAGAGTAATTTTTGCCGTGCTACACAAAATAATAGTGCTGAGGAGCATTATGTTGTTACCTGACCTAGATCAATTAATCCCAACATGATGCTTGGATAGTTCGCCATGCTTGTCAGAATATTTAGACATGTTAATCCCAATCAGTCATAGTTTGCCAAGTGTTACAAGTATAATGCCTACCTATAACACTATTAAGAAGTTTTTTTTTTTTAATATCTTTGTCCGGATAGAGACTAATCTTATTTATGGTATTGCGGCTATTCCTGTTAAAAATGTGTTTCCGACAGGTTAAATTCTTAACATTACAGAAATTCTTTCACCACTTAACTTAAATTTACTTATCACTTAAAGTATTTGTTTGTCACTATTAAAAAGTTTGTATAAGCAGTTCTCACAATTGATAGCTCGTATATGAAGTTAAAATAACCACTTCGCAATATCTAAATTAGGGATGACAATGGGGTTGGGCGGGGGCGGATAGTACTTTCCCCGCCCCCGTCTCCGTCTCGTTACGGGTACTCATTTATGATCCTCACGGGTAGGCAGAGATATTCGTGGATATCTGCGGTTAGTTAATAATTTAAAATAAAATCTTAAATATTATAAAAAAATAAAGAAAATAAATTTTAACACCATATATTACAACTTTGTTCAACAATCTAAGATTCTTACAAAATTAAAAGAATATTATAAATAACAAACTAAATTCAATTATATTTTGTAATAATCAATTTACATAAATAACTATTACATAAATAGTATATATTTTTTTTTTCAAGTTTTATCATTATGGACCCATTCAATAAAAAAATTATTTCAAAATAATAAAAAGATATGTATTTTCATCTCATCTCAAAGTAAAAAAAAAAAAGAAAAATAATATATGATACATATTAGATAAAAAAGTATCTTAACTTGAGTTTGTGATGCTTCGCAGACGGTCTTATAATCCCCGCCTCCGCCCCTATTTATTAAACGGGTATCCATCCCCCGCCCCATCGCTTGTAATCCCCGCGGATCCCCGCGGGTACAGATAATTTTGTCATCCCTAGTCTAAATCATCTAATGGATAACATTTTTGGAAAATCTTTTATTCATTACCTACATTCTTTGCCACTGGCACCCTTGCATATACAAGTCAATGATCATGCCCTTAATGATCTACTATCTCAGTTTTTCGAGAAAAATTTTTAGGTACTCTGAACTCTTGAATGTAATTTTCTCAGCTATTGAAATTTAATTTAAATTTTACTAAATAATTTCAATTTATTACATAATTTTTTTTTCATTTTTCCATGAATTGTCGTTGACAAGGTTCCACCATAAAAGAAGACCATTACCAAATACGACAAGCGATTCCTCAGGCTCAAAGTTGAGTTTCTAGCTATGCAAGTTGTAAGAGGTAGTAATATAAAACAAGTTTGAAACTAAAGAATTGAATTGCAATATAATACATTTTAGGGAGTTTATGATGAGTTTGAGTAGTCAAGATGCCAGCACTGCTCTTCTGTGTTTTTGGTCTACAGCCCTGCTCCAACTGAGCTATATGCTCAAATACTCAACCTCCAGACTAAAAAATGCCATGGCTGGACTTATTCTCTGCAGCCTAAAATAAACCAACTGCCCAAGAGATAGTATATGTGCACTTAAACGGTTGTTAAATTAGCCGGTTTTGTACTGTTCAAAGAACAAAAAATAACCCGTGATTTAAAAAAAAAAAGGCATATAGTCGCCACGCATTACAGAGGCATGCTAGAAAAAGAACCAGATCATATATACTACCAACAATTTGGCATAGGTTAAGGTCTAGGGAGAGGAGTACTTCACACATCTATACTGAAAATGTCCAAGAGATTAGTCTTACCATGATATTCGTTGAGATATTCCGATTAAATGCCTAAAAGATTTATTTTTAGATTTTTTGTTTATCTTTGATAATTGTTCACGCAATTTTAGACTAAGATGATGATTAAGTAAAGGTTTACATTTGTATTTGAGCATAATCATATGAACATTTTTCTGTTTACATCCACATGCAAGTCGAAGACGTTATACATTGAGTGTGCCTTTTTGCCACTCTTAACATTTGGTTCATCTAGCATTTTCGTAAGCACCGAGCTTTCGAAGGAGTCCTCTAACTACTTGATGTATTGGACTCTTGCTAATGATGCGCCAGCGGAGAAGAAAGTAAACAAAGGTAAAAAGTAATATTCTTTTGGTAAATAGGTAAAGAATAATTTAAAACACAGGAAAATCAAGCATATTGCATTAGTGAAATTGGGTATTTTACCTAAAAATAAAAATAAATAACAACAAAGTTAGGTAGTAGTTTCGACTAATCTAACTAACAGGGCTAGACTAGCTCCGAAGATAACCATGCCCTGATTGCTCAGAAAATTTTAACTCCTTATGCGGAAATTTGGGAAACCAAACATTCAAAGGAGGAAACTTCACAGAGCTCCCTGCTCAAAAGGGACGCGTACAAATAGTCGACCATGCAAACTAACAACGGCAGATGTCTGAAGCGGATCAATTCTTGCAGGTAAGTTCACAACCTGAAAAAACAGCAAATTTCAGCTAAGTACTTTCACTGAAGAAGCTAAGTAAATATTGCCGTATTGACATGATAAATTCTAATTTCTAATACTACAGTCAACGTCATGATATCCTCCTGAAAATAGCAGTATATCTAGATACCAGATAAGAAACGATTGAGAGTTACCTTTTTGAAGGGGGTAATTCCCCATGGATTGTCAACCTGTTCCGGCAGACCAGTTATAACAAGACGTCCAACTGGATCTGATTGGACTCGCACCTGGATCCATTAAAACCAAGTTAGCAATAAAAAGTGAAACCAAGAAAGCCGTAATCATAAAATATAGATAGGAACTAATTTTTTTAACATGACAGATGCATCAAATTATCTCAAACATATAAAAAAACTATTGTGCCAGAAATTCTCCCTTATAACAAAAAGGCATCCAAAAACAGCCAATATGGATCAGTAGAAATTGGAAAAAGTGATTCTACATCCTAAGTTATGCACTTACGTTTAAGATCCAAAATCTATAATACAAAGTAATAATTAAAGGTTTTGCTAATTATTTTTATCGATTGTCACATTTGGATTACTTGACAATTAAAACCTGCATATGTTTCATCCAACAGAATTAAGTACACAAATATCATGCCAAGTGTTTCCCGCATAAAAATAACAGAATAAAGACAACGAGCCAAAGAGGTTACCTCCTCACGAAGGAGCCCAGGAACTAGTGCATACACCTCAAAACAATCTTTCTGGACATGGGTACAACAAACAATCCAAATTTATTTTTTCTCAAAACAAAAATTTATATTTAAAGGAGAGAAAATCTGCCATTGTGAAACGTAAAAAGGACATGAATTAGGTAAAGAATAACACCAAATTGACTTACAGTTTCTCGCACATTTATCTTCACCCAGTCAGCTGGGGGTCCAATGTCCACAACCGCTGTGACCAATCTACCAGATGAAAATCATTTAGCCTTGGTTATACAGAAACTTGAATTAAGCCTCAAAGTGCATACGTATCTTTTTTCAGCTTGAAAGTAGGGATTATAAATGGTTAAATTAATTGAGGAATCAGTAATAATGAAAGGTATCCTCACTGACATTATGAGAATGCCAAAGGACCCCCCAGGGCACATTTTTGTCTGTTTTTTGGTTCACAAAACCTTTGGTGAGGAAGGATGCAGCAGATATAGAAACCCACGGGGCAGTCTTCAAGGACTTGAATAAGATATGGATACGGTAGTACTATTGGGACACACCAAATTGTTCTTGTTAATTGTTTATTTTATTGTGCTGTAAACCAAAAAATCTAAAAGAAAATAGCATTTATTAATTGTGCAAGGGCAAAAGTAGTTTGATCAGCATTAGTTGTTATTATGAAGAAAACTTCAAATGGTGGCTAATACAATGAAATAAAAGACCATGGATTGAGAAGCCAACAGTGATCCAGAGATAATAATTGTATGTATAGGACTATAGGTCACTTAACAGAAAAGACTGGTAACTTACTGTCTATCTCCTTCAATATTTGCAGCTTTCTCAGCCTGCTCCAGACCAGATGGTGTCCTCTGTTTATTAATCACACCTAATTCATTGAAGCATGAAGAAATGAGGTTGCAATTAATTTAGAGTAACAGTTGGTGATGTTTGTAGTGAGTATACCAATACTTTTGAGGTTCTTTTCGCGCTTTGGTGTGGAACTGAAGTTCTTGTCCTGTGCAAAAAAGTACAAAATGCTCTAGTTGTAGAAACATTGTCATAAATGAAATATTCATACATATATATGTATACACAACAAAATGATACTAGGAATAAGAATGTAAAGTTTAAAGGTCTCAACAGACCTTAATAACTGGCTCAGCAACCTCACCGTATCCAAGAAGGCGCTGAGCATGCCAACCTTGCATTGCACGTGCTGCCGCATCCCTTCGTGCCCTACCTGAGCCTGGAGCCTGGTAAACAGTGGTCTGCAAAAGAAAATCATTAATTGATATATACAAACAAAGGGTAGAGGGAGAAATGTTACATGCACCCAAGTCTATGTCTTTCAAACACTCCTTGCTGTAAAGCATTAACACTCGTTGCTTTTCGTTTTGCTGAAAAGAACCAGCAGTAGCAGACCACCTTCAACATTCAATCCCTAGACTAGAGACCTCACAGATTGAGGATTTTGAGGACACAGCAGCCACATCCATCCACATTTGACTATGTCACCAGCAATGGCTGCAATTTCCATTATTGTCGGCTACTGTTTTGGTTTCTCCTTTCCATTTTTTTAAGTACTTGGTATGATTAACACGATGATATGAAGAATTTGAGAGACAGAGACTAATAACTAATCCCCTATGTAAAAGCTGTTACCATTTGTCAATTATGCAGCAACTCTTTTACCGTATCAGTGTTTTACCCATTAGTAGAAAGCACAGACACGCCATTTTACTGGCGTGTCCACGTGTCGGACACGTGTCCGACATAAACACACTTCGACACGCACACGACACGAGTGTCTCACATGTCCGAATGTGTCCAATTAAAAAATTATTTTTTTTGACTCAGACACGGCTCGAACACGGCCATGACACATCTCGGACACACCGCGAACACATATTGGACACAACCCATTAAAATTTTAAAAAAAAATTTACTGGGTGACAGTGTACTAATATCACGGCCCACAAGCCCAATATCACCCGACCCACCCTCAGGAAAAATCTTCTATTCTTCCTCAATACATTGTGTTCACTGTATGCTAATAGTTCAAGTTTCAAGTGAATTTCACTCTGGTCTGGTGGTTCAATTTTCAATTATTATTGGTTTCTTTTTTAGTTATAAACGAAGATGCTTGTGTTGTAATTGCGGAGTTGTGTTTGGAATGTTTATAATCAAAATTATATATACATATGCCGTGTCCGTGTCCTAAAATTTTTGAATTTGGTGTGTCCCTGTGTCCGTGTCCGTGTCGTGTCCTGTGTCCGTGTCCGTTTCCATGCTTCATAACCCATTACCATATCATGGTGTTTTACCCATTACCATATCGTAGTGTTTTACCCATTTTAATGACTAATCTGCTGCGCAAAAGCTTGTTTAAGATTATGGTATTCTGCGTTGAATTTTTCTCAGATACAAGTACTGGGGCTGTTTTTTAGGAATAGCCCCAGTTTTTTTTTTTATCATTTTAGTATGGTGAATTTATGTTTTGATTTTTACATATATAAATATATATTTTGAATATTTTACCCAATCTGTATATTCTAAACATTAAAAAAAGTTCATGTTTACATATTGTAAGGGAATGAGACACAATACTTGTATTTCTGCAAACATAGATAACAATGATGATGTTATTAAGCACAACATTATGATTTTATTAAATAAAATAATAATGAAATTAATAAAAAATAAACGAAAAAAATATGAAGGAAAAAAAACGATTCTGTATCCCTCAAAATTTCCATTTTGTCCGAACAGGAAGGAAGCAAGGGAACTTAATTCATAGCCAAAACTCTAGTCCTTACATAAATAATTTAAAGTATCATTGCTCGAAGATCTGGCAGATTAGCTTTATACCAAATATTTTATTTGAATATAAATAATTTCTTATCATGAATAGCAGCTGAATATCTTCTCTTCACAGCATCGACTTCTTCCAACTACAAAGTTGATATATCTATTTGAACTCTTCAAACATGTAGAATATCTAGATCTGAAAATCCTATAAATGGACTTATTGATTCATTTGGGCAGAAAAGTTTCATTTCATCCTCTTCTAGAGTCAAGGTATAATCAAAGGGACCAACATTAAAGATGTCCTGAGTAAGAGCCCATGATAGTCATTAGGCCATTAATTGTTTTCTTATTTTCCTTTATTTAAGTTATTAGGAAGATGGTATTTTAGGATTTCTGGCAGTTGCTGAGCTTGGTTTATAGATACAGTGCATGAGTTCTCTCATTATTTCATGGGTGTTTGTGAAAAGTAGTCTTTCTAGTAGATGTAGAAATATATAGTATCTTCCCTTATATTCAATTACAATTGCATTAATGAGAATTTACTTTTTATTGGTGGAAAACTTATGTGCCAAAATGTTTTTGGCTTCTGTTTCTTCTCTCTCGTGGTACAGATCACAAGTTATCATTCACAGCAATGGTAACAAAAAAAAAAAAAAACCATGAATTTCCTTTTTCTTTCTCCTTGTACCCAACAGAAAAGCTAGGACTCTAGAATATTTCTTTTCTGTCTTTCAGATAACCATTAAAAGCCTGATGTTTTAAGTCTAGCAGCCATTCTGTTCAAATCCAGTCATGTGAAGCGTATTTGCTTCACACCGCAACTTTTGTGTCTCTTGCAAGATAGGTGTGTAATTAAAGAAAAAAGGAGCTTTATTCATGTTCACAACTTATCAGACTCATCACACAACAAAGGAAAACAATAGATGATCTTGTATAATAAAAGTAATCTTCATGCAAGCATGCAATCAAAGAACTAGGAAAAAAGAAGAAGGAGACCAATATACAAACCTCCTTTTCCACATTTGAAGATTGATGGAATGATCCAACAGGGAGCTGTAGCTCCCCAATCTCTCTCTTATGCTTTTCATACTCTAAAAGTGCCTGTACAAATTGAAAATTTTCAGGAACAAAGGAGATCGGCAGATCATGCAAGTGACTGGAAAAATGCAACAAAAGTCACACTTGAAATAGTACAAGGCAGAAAATTAGATAATAACGGGAACTCTTGGTTTCAGTTTCATTGATGTCCAGAAGTCCTGTGACAAAGACAGCTCATGCCATGGGAAGGTGAATAGAGACAGCATACACACTTATTTTCTTTTACATTTAAAGAGTAGGAAAATGAAATAGACAACAATTCAAACTGAAAACTGATGCACGTGTCATCCGATATTTCAAAAAAACATTAGCCAATTCTTGTATGAACAGAAGTTTAAGTCTATCTAATTTATCAATGATTGCAAAAAGAAAGATGCAGTCTTGCTGATAATTAGAGATGAGATCTATTTACTAAGCATAAAGCCTATGAAAAATAAACATTACCTTCTCATAAAAGATTCTAAACGTCCATGAGACTGTAGTGCAAGTCCTGTGAGAAAGAAGCATTCAATACAATAATGAGCAAAGGGATATTGATTTTGAAATGAATTGTTGAAAGCTTTTATCTCTTACAAACTAAATTATATATGTTAATAACAATCAGTTATAAGCAACTCAGAGACTACAAAGAGTTTTATCAATGACAGTAAACGCAGAAATACCAGATGTGGGGCTATGCACGGTTAGTAAGAACTACAAAACAATAACATATCTAGGCCTTACTTAGGGGGGTGGAAAGACTCTCCTACTTGCCGCCACAACTTGGATGCAGTTACCTACATATAATCAGTCAGTAAGATCAGCTCTGTCACCTATTGGTAATGAATAGCTAACAAAAAGGCCAAAACATTTTAGCACCAACTGAAATAAAACTTATAAATGTCAAATAAACTAACATGTAATGATATGTTCTATTCCAATATTTACAAAAATAAATAGCTCATTAATCCAAATCAAGTTACAGAATAAAAATAATTTGACAAAACAAGGGAAAGGAGTTATTGGACAAAAGAGATGTGATGTTAAACTTGATTTTTAAGTTCACAATATATATCTTAGACAGCAACGTTAAACTTTAGAATCCAAGAACCATGGGGATGACCAATAAGCATACAAAGAGATGTGCAGTTAATAAAATGCAGGAGATGGATCCATACCACATCATAGCCACCCAGTCTGATAACAGCTCTCCATAACCTACAGCCCATGGAAAAGTTTAGGAATCCACTATCAGAACAGTGAAGAAACACATTCAAATCAAAACTAGTATCAAGGATGAGGAGGCCAAGCATGCTTAAATTAGCCTTTAGAATGCTTATAAGAAAGGGGTTACTCCAATGTGATAGGAGGGATATCATACGTACTTAAGGCAATTTAGTGGTTCTCCATAAAACTTAGGAGGCTTAAATTCCATGGACCTCTCCCTGTAGAAATTCTCCAGCTCTTTCATAAATGCTTCTCGATCCGAACACATACCAGACTCATCGTAATCAGTCATCTGTGGGTGAAAGGTAAGATAATTACATTACAATCTATAAAAAAGGACGATAACATAATGTTGTGATATCTTACTAGAAGTACCTCAGTATCATTTAGCACGTTCTT
Organism: Ormosia semicastrata; assembly: GCA_029884595.1. Taxonomy (NCBI): domain Eukaryota; kingdom Viridiplantae; phylum Streptophyta; class Magnoliopsida; order Fabales; family Fabaceae; genus Ormosia; species Ormosia semicastrata. The sequence continues at coordinate 3,693,757 of JAQQTO010000046.1, read as the reverse complement.
CATTTCTCTGACATTCTTTTCTTTAGGCTTTGGAGTGACCAATTCCTGATGTGAAAGGGTTTTGGCGTCTTCAAGCTGATTCTCGTGGTGTGTGTTGTCACTAATTATTTTGGTTTCTGGCACATGAGTAAAACTAGAATCGCCATTTTTGTTATCATCACCCTGATCAACCATTACTTGATCTTGTTGTACCTGGGTAGGGGACTTGGGAGTGTTGGGGTGGTTGGGCACCTGATGAGAAGGGGAATCCGCATTTTGATCCTTGTCTGAAACAGTAGAATGTTGGCGTTCCAAAGTGGCATCATCAACAAGCTCCATATAGGAATTGCCAAGGGAGTTATCCCCCGGTCTCTCACCATTCTCCATCTCTAGTCTCACTCACTGCCTTATGGCTAATAGTTATAGTGATCCTACACTCCACGACCACGTAATATATTATATTTATTAGCATCATTTCATGAGAGTGTTATTTGAATTTAAGATTTATAATAACAGAATGCAGAATGGCGATGGAGAAGAAGATGAAAATCCAAGCCCTAAGGCAAAAAAATAGTTTATAGTTATAGCCAAACAAACAGAGGCTTGAAAGTAGAAAGAGAAAAACAAAGAGAAGCACATGGGTACCTTAATTGGCGAGGAACACAGAAATTAAAGGAGAAGGGAGACTGGTCCACCGCTTGCCGAAAATGTAGGGTTTTGGGATTAGCAATGCAGATTGCAGATGATAAATTGGAGAATGGAGAGGAGTATTTCTATTTGAAATGTATGCATCGAATTGGAATTGGAATTGCAATTGGAATTGGAATTGAGATTGGAAGGAATGAAGGTCAACCACTATACTAACTATTATTATCAAAATTAAACGCCATATCCACAACTCGCATACATCACCACACGCACACCTGACCGATGGGATGGGACTTGGGAGCCAAATACCCAACGGCGGTTAAGTTAAAGGCACCACCTCCTCCTCCACTCTCTACTTGACTGATCCACTCTACTGGATCGTTTCTTCCACGTCAAAAGACCGTCTTACCCTTCTTTGGACTTCACTATCTTGAGAAGAACCTTAGGACACGTTTCCAAGTTTGAAAGAGGAAGGCTATGTTTGAAAATTTAATAAAATAAAATAAAAAAGAATGATTCATAATAAAATATAATAAAAATATTATATAAAAAAATAAAATGAAAATATGAGAAATAAAATATTGTATTCTATTGAATGGTTGTTTAATAAGTTTGATAAGTGAGGAAAGGAAAATTTATGTTATTTTTTTGTTAATTTTTAATTTGAGGGACAAAAATTTTAAGTTTAAAGGGATAAAGAAGGAATTTCAATTTTCACCTTATTATTTCACTCTCCCATTTTAATTAGTTCCTAAACATATTTATGATTTTGCCTTTTTCTACATAATAAACTATCTAATTTAATTTAAATTAAATTAATTTTAAAATAATTTATTTATGTTTAAAGGTGATATTTTAAAAATTTATTTATAAGAATTATTTTTGTTTGAAATATATATGAAATAAAATCACTTTTAAACAATTAAATGCCAAACCATCTTGACTGTGTATCATCATGTGATCATCCAAAATTGCCCCCTCACCATTTGATGTTAACACGTGAAAGCATATTTCCATTGTTCTACTTCCCCAAAATGAACGCATTATAATGAGAAGCTTCTTTTTGTTTGCTGCAAAGATAATCGAATTTCTTTGCTTGCAAACCTGTGTGTAGTCAACACAGGAGGTAGCCAAACACGAATGAAAAATGAAACTCGCATATTACGAACATTTGACACTGCTAAAATCTAAATCAAAGAAGCACTGATGTTGTTATTACAAAGTGTGTGGAGCTGTTTTGTGATGCTTCTGGCCATAAGCACTAATGTTCTCTTGTGTTGGTTTGAATTAGTTCATTGAGCTCAAGTTAACTGTTATTTTTTCCTCTGTAAAATAGGCCCAAATCCTTTTTCTTACCGTCTTCTGGCCCAAATCCTTAATCATGAATGTTTAGTGACGAAACATTAATAATTGGGCCGGATAATTACTTAGCTATGGATTTTACATGGGGACCTGGCTCCTTCTCGAAAAACCGAGCCCAATCAACCCGCTTATAACCATTGGCATGTTCATTCATTCAACCAGGACGAGGTTGCTAATCAGAGGAAGCCATAAGAAGTTAAGATCTAACTTTCAGAAGTACGGGTGTTCAAAACTAGACTGTCCTAATGACCTATCTTAACGAGTACGAGTTCGAGTTCAAAACTAGACTCGATATATTTTCGAGTCAAGTTAAAGTCATGTTTCAGATTGTCAAGATAAACCTATCTTAACTCATCCTATAAACACCCCTATCCAAAAGTGTGGTGGGTTTGTTTGGACAAAAGGGGAAGGCAATGAAGTGGCTCACGGTTGCAAAGCTAGCTGCTAGATTGTTTCTTCCCACGGATTGGACTTCTAGGCTTCCTCATCAGATAGGTTGGTGGTGGAAGCTCAACAGGCTCAACCATGTTCCATAATCTAGGGTTAGATATTAAGTCAGTCGCAAGGCAGAACTTTGTGCGCCTTTGTCTTTTCTGTTTAAGGTTCTGCTGTACATGCTGCCACTGGTTGTTTTTGCTGGGCTGGGCGTATCTTATCTAATATCTAAATCCTTTTTTCAGATTAAAAAAAAGACTAGGAAAAAAATATCATTCAACTAGGGGAATACAAAATAGAATCATTAAACTACGAAAAACAGCCTGACCCAAAAAGAAAAAAAAAACTACGAAAAAGAATTGTGCCAAGAGAACACCGGTTGATTAAGTATTGGAAGTAGGAAAATATTAAACACAAGGTAGCATCACCTCTAATAAATAACTAAAGGGTTTTGGGGATTTGGATCCTCCTGTTGCAAAAAAATTAGAGAACATCTCAACCATTCAAACCAAACGTTTACATAATAAAATATTAAAAATAAATATAATACAATAATTATTAAAGATAGAATTAAAGACTGGACTCCTCTCCAATTTTTTCACAACTGGAGAGGATTCAAATCCAGAGTTTTTGTAACAAGTGTTTTCAGGATATTTATTAAGATTCAAAAAGAAAAAGTTGTAAATAAAAAATATATTTTTATAAATTTTTTATGTATTGAATATTTTATTTTTTATTTAATATTTATCTTCTTTTTTTTAATTTCTCATTAGATAAACCCATAACAAGAATGTTATCTAGCGCGGCTTTCGTGAATTTTGCACAAAGGATTTGATTGGTGCTGTTTCTTTCACCTAAACCTCTTCCACTTTTTTCTCATCCATGATTTCCAGTAGTGCTGGCAATGAATAAAACTATTTCATTAGTTGTGGAGATTCGATTCATTAATTAGTTTGATAAATTTGGTTCATAAACTAAATGAGTTGAACTTGAGTTTAAATTTGAGTTCGTTAAATAAATGAGTTGAAATTGAGCCAAACACTGCTTGACTTGTTTGATTTATAAATTGGCTCAATTAATATATATATATATAATGTTTTATATTTAAAAAACTATAATTTAAAAATAAAAAGTATTAGAAAAAATATATAAAATATTTGTTGGTTATGACATTTATTTAAAATTAAAGTTGAGTTATGAATTAAGTTAATGAATCAAGTTCATGATTTAGTTTAGTTCATTTAGCTTATATTATCTTATTTTGATATTTAGTTCATTTAATTTGAGTTGACGAGTTAAGTCAAATTGTTTGGAAACTTGATTCGAACCGAACTATTCGCAAACTTAATTCGAACTAAACTCGAGTTATAAAAATTGATTCATATCAATCACGAACCAAGTTTCGAGTAGGACTATTCCTTATTGAACTAAGCTCATTTCAACTCAACTTGATTAGTTTCCCGCCCTAATTTCTGGTATTTCATTTGTTTCCATAGTGCCACTTAGATTCATTTGCACTTCTTAAGAAAATAGCTTGGTACTAAACAGCAATACTCATAAAAAGAAAATGGAAAAAGTAAGGACCTCATGACAAAATATATTATGACATGTTTGATGTGTTAGATTAAATCTTCTCTCAATTCTTACAAAAAAAAAGTAAAAACTTCACTCAATTCCTTTTTTATGTTTATAAGCCCTCGCACTTAAATAATAATAATAATAATAATAATAATAATAATTAATAATTAATAATAATAATTTTGTAATACAATGGTAGCAATGAAGTTTAAACTAATAACTTCATACAAATTTCACTAGCTAAATCATAATGGCTTAATAATAATGATAATAATAATAATAATAAATATAATATAATATATAAAAAGGAATATATTTGCTCTAGAATTTTGACATGTAAATCTTAGCTATTAGTACATGTTTTAATTTTTTTATCACGTGTCATACTATTTACGATATTATTTGTACAGTTGCTAACGTGTTTGCACATGTACAAAAATTAATCCATCGTGGAACCCAATCATCACTATGCCTTTGCCTCTCTCTAAAATTAAAAAAAAAATGAAATTACAATCACAATTCAGAACTGTGACATTTTGAACATTAGGACTAGATCTTTGGGTGGGTGGATGCCGGTGGTGCGTTCGCGTTGGATCAAGGAGGCGCTTTAGGTTCACCTTGCCAACAAATTTCGTTTCAGATTTGAAAAGCTTGGTACGTGGGAAATGCCAGAGACATTGAAATAAATTAAGAAGCGGTAATGAACTAAGAAGCAGGGCTGTGAACTAAGAAACAGTACAACTCCATAGAGATGAGAATATGACACTTTTATGGGCTTTCAAATTGCAGTGAAGAAAATAATGCACATGTTAGTTAAAACAGCGAAAAATGTTTTTACGGAAAAAAAAGAGGGAAAAATGCATACACATTTTCTCTTAGTTATCTTAAACTTTCAGTTTTACTAATCAATTTTTAAAATTGTGCGAATTGTTTCATTAAATTCTTTCGTCTAATCACAACACTTTCTTTAGTATATAAAAGTGAGAGTCAGGTAGGTACCTAGCTAATGATATTTTTTTCTCTTATGTTTTTTTTTAGGTGATATTTTTTTCTCTTAGGTTAAATTCGTGTCATGTAGTACTGAAAAATGACAGAATGATTGCCACTGTATAAACATTGACAAAGCAAGAGCACCATAGCAGCAATAACAAAAAAGATGTGTTATGTAAATTAAAATATGTATATTATATATTAATATAAAAAAATGTCAAATTATTTTGTATATAATTGTAAAATTTTTGTCATATATACTGAGAATAATTTTGTGAGTAAATTAAATAAAATTAAATATATTTTAATTAAATAAATAATGTACTAACAATGATAATTTATCGCGGGAGAATTTCGTAACTTAAAAGGTATGTAAATTATTTTTTGACATATAAAAAGTTATGTTAATATATATATATATATATATATATATATATATATATATATATAATATGATTTATATAATTTTATATATATTAAAAATAATTTAATTTTTAAATAAAAATATTTATCTCACTGTAAAATTAAGATATATCACTTTTTATATTATTTTTTATAATTAATCATGTATATTAATTGATTAATAAGAATTATGTAAAAAATGATTAGTTAATAAGATATTTATTAATTAATTTATATATATGATTAATTATGAATTTATACTTTATTAATTAGTATAAAAAATAAAAAAATTTATGTGAAAATATTGAGATTAATGTTTAAAATAAAAAATTTCCACTAAAAATCTCTGTACCAACAATACAATGAACACAAAGCCAGAAAGTAAGTTCATGAGTTCCGTGGGAGGAAACTAAGAACGTGAGCAAAGCCACGCGGAAACTAATCGATGTGGGGCTTGCTAGTACCTCATGAAATAGAAGCTTGACACATCATGTCACAACAACAGTGACTCATATACACTGATATAAACGGTGTACATGCAACTTTTGTCAAAAGTGATCGGCTTTATTCTGTAGCCTCATGATCATATCGGACAGAGATATATGCATGATTCTAGTTCATTCGGTGAAAGCTAATCTGCCAATAAGTTAAAGACGTTAAAATTTTGCTGGAAAAGGCAGATTAGCTATATCTAGGTAGTGGGAGAGGTACTGCATATCATTCCGAATTCATTTGAAAGTGGTCATCAGCAAAGGGGGTTGCGTCCCACCTTTTGGTAAGGCTGTTATAGCTCTAGAAGTAACTGGTCTACCCATTATACTGATTATTGATTACTCAGCCAAATGAAACCGACAGCACATCAGCCATGCATGCTTTCTTTTCTACCACCCCCACCACAACCATTAGGTGCCTTTATCTGCCACATGCCCAAAAGGAAACAAGACGCAAACATAAGCAAGATTCTGTGACTTCAACATACCAAGAAAAAGCCAAATCACTACATTCCATTGATAAGTTGCAGTCAAAATCTTTCCTTACATGTATATTGTTGCATGTATTGGGTTTTTGGTCCCCCAGCCAGAGTCCAAGTGTTCGCTTCTAACGGCAATGAATAGTAGACAATGATGGGGACTACTGCAATGTCCCTACCAAACTTTGGAACTTAGTTAGCTTGCGTTTGAAATGATCATGGCGATGATGATGACGGTATTAATAACACTAATTAAAATTAAAAGATGCACTAACATATGTTAGAAATGATAATATAATAGTAGTAGAACCTTCCTAAAAGTATAAATCATAGAAAGGGATAGGGCACACGAATTCTATAATGTAATCAAGGCAAGCACGACCTCACTCGTGTAGAAGAAGATCAAGAGGCTAACTTAAGTTAGTTTGTGAGTCAATTAGGCACAATTAACTTGAGTAGTTGATTATATGAGATAGAGGTCCAATAAGATTTTTAGCTGGATTTAATCTCATCTTAAATATCCAAAAATCCAAATAAAATTTAGCTTGCATATGTGCATGTGGTAGGCTGCACGTAGCAAGAAATATCTATCACAAACAAGTTGAAGAGCAGTTTTAAAGGCATACAAGATTGTCAAAGTGTGAGATTAGGAACTTTTCAGTTTTTTTTTTCAAGTGATCAATTATAAGAGAAAAAAAATAAAATTATAAATTTTTTATAAATTTTAATTAAATTTTATTAATAATTTTTTATATTTTTTTCTCTCCTACAATTGATCACTTGAAATAAAATTTAAAAAAATCCTGATCTGTGAATTGTGGCATGTAGAAACTACTGTGAGGAGTTTATTAGCTTCAATCATTATAATATTCATCATGAGTTTCTTGACTAACAAAGTCCAAGACATCAAAGATTAATTAAGGCTGTGTTTGGGAGTAAGGTTTAGGAGGGAAAGGGAAGGAAGGGAGATGTTTAGATTTGAGAAATCATTGTTTGGGAGAGAGGGAGATAAGAGAGAAGGGAAAGTGGGATTTTTATAATCCCTCCAAAACCTTCCTATTTCGGTTCCTCCAATCTAGGAGATTTTGATATAATTTTACCCATTTACCCATCTCACCTCACCGACACAGTCTGCTTAACATCCTCCATCTTCATCAACCCCACCACCCCAACCGCGATGCACCAAGAGCTCCGATGCGACGCCGTCGAAGAAGAGATTGTGCTAGCAACGTGGAAGGGAGCGAGCAAGGTGGTGACTTGGCCATGAGCTTCTGCGTTTGCGAGACGCAGCTTCACTTCCACCTCCATTGGGGTCTTCGGCGCTGCGCTGTCTCAGTGCCATCGCTGCTCTTCGGCGCTGAGCGTGGTGGCTTCAGCGCGATCGAACTGACGGAGCAGAGCAGCGGCGCCAGCGGTGGCTGAGGAGGTGGCGTTGCGGCGACAAGCTTCCTCGAGTTCTTCTTTGTCTTCCATTTTTGTTGGCTTCCTTCTCAACATTTTCTGAAATTGTAGATTATGAAGCAGAGGAGCATCTCATTTATCCCAATTGCAATTATTGGCAATCGATGCAGATTTTTTTTACCATCTTCAGCATTTTTTCAGATTTTTTTTATTAGTTTTTTATTTTAATATTTTTTTATAAAATATTAATTATGTTAATTTTTTTAAATAATGGGTAAAATGGTAAAAATTATATCTTAAACCTTTCATTTCCTTTCCCTCATATATTACACACTTCCAAATAAGGAGAAGAATAAACCTCTCATTTTCTTTTCTTTCCTTTCCTTTAAAACTCTTCCCATTCTTTTCCCTCCAAACTCTCAAACACAGCCTAAGAAAGATTTTTGCCAACCCTTAAACAATGCCTTTACTTTAATTATTTTATTTGCATACCATCTATTCGATAAAAGTTTTCTGTATATAGCCAGGGAGGAAAAACTAATTAAAAAATGGGAGAAGGTTCTACAGCATCTATTACCACATCATAGGAAAATGAATTATCTCTGGTTAAGAACTCACAAAAATAGTGAGAATATGAAAACCTTCACCATACCTGGTCCTTATATATTTTTTCTGTTAATTTACTGTGCATGGAAAAACACATGGGATTGAACATGTTAGCATCAAATATGAAAATATAAAGTGACTTTAATTTGATTTAGTTTATATAGTTAATGTTCGATTTATATTCTGTTCTGATGCTGGCTTTAAAAGGAAATCATTTCTAGTGTTTAATAATTATGCTTTGTTTTAGATAAAACATATGATTTTGATAACTTTTTTTTATGTCAAACATGAGTCTTATCAATCTATTTTACATTTCCTTTCTTCTACTAACTCCAAGTCTCTAACACTACACTGATTCTCCAATTTGCTTATCATTCTTGCTAGTCCAAGCTAGTGTTTCCCTGGATATAGCCCTGTCATGATAGATGAATTTCTAACTAAAGTATCTACCTTCAACAGCTTAACCTTCTTCACTTCCATTAGGCATAGATTACATATCTATAAGCAACTTGCTGCTTGTTGATAATATGGGGTTATGTAGGTGCTATTTTTTAAAGAGAAAAAGGATTACTGAAAAGTCATAATCTGGAGTACCAAGTCTATAATGAACAATCCATGCCATATTACTATCATCAGATCACTGTCTTAACATGAAATTGATGTAAACTTCGATGATAAGGGCCCAAAATCAATTTATAACTACAATACATTATGAGATGCTTGCTACCCATCGTGGGAACCTTCTCACCCATACATCCACAAAAGTGTAAAAGGTTTTAAATCCAGATGTTGACGTGTACATTGAAGTTGAACATAACTTACGTGGACTATCTCATTTTCATGTCAAAATTATAAACTTATTATGTACAAACAATTTATTACACATTCTAAAATGAAATTCATAATGGATCTCTTATTCATAAATAAACTGAATCTGGCTCATTTTAGTGCATATCACTAGCTATTTCTCTTTTTGCTCTTTGCATGGGTAAGACATTTTTAATAAAAAAATGTTTCTATGACTAATGAGAAAGGAACTTAAGAAAGGATTTATATAGGTCTATATATATACTGCACCCACTTGTAAAGTTAATTAATCTTATTCGGAAAAAAAAGTTGCACCAACTAAATCCCTCGAATTTACCAGCTGGAGATCAACGAGATACAACCCAGTCTTTAAAATTAATGCGCAAATAAAATTTTCAAAACAAAAAATATCTCTTAAGAAAATTATAGTAACTTTTCTCACTCTTTTTTTTTTGGGGGGGGGGGTGTATAATTTTCTTCCTTTTTCTGGTACCACTTGCGAGTGTCTAATTCGATACAAGACGTCCCATTAGCAGAAAGGGAAGATAAGACAACCAAAGATTATATAATCTCGCTTATTAATGTATATTCATTGGATTTGGTTTTATATACATCATCGTGGTTACTTACACATAATTGTGCATGTTTGGTATTTTTAGGTATTACTTTTTGAGTATGTCACGGGGTCACCAAATTAACTTGTCGTTATCGTTAATTAAAGCACTGAAATTTTTTTATTGGGCGTGTTTGATTTAATATTTAATTAAATAATTCCGCATGTTAATAATTTACTTTGACTGACTCCCCGAGTGACAACTTGTGTCAATATCGTCAAATTGCAGAAGTCGGTGGAAGGAGAAATTATTGTATAATTTTAGAGTAATATATTAAATTTAATAAAAAAATGATACTAAAAGATTAAATAATTAAATAATTGTTAGATTTAAAAATAAAATATTATTAAACTAAATTTAAATAATTACAAAATTATTAAAAATACTATTGGAATGCATAAAAATTTTCTCGGCGAAAGGGACTACATTGCACAATAGTCATCGATGAGTCAAAGATCGTATAATCACTTCAACTTGTACTTTTCTGGTTCATTTGTCTTTGCACTAGCGAATAACAGTTAACACTAACATATATTACAGTACAATATGAGTAATTAATCATTGAAATTAACTAATCGTGAGATAGTGATACGGAATGATCAAAGGTAAAATGTTTCTTGCACTATACCAAAAAAAAAAAAAATTCTTGCGCAAACATTTTTGTACTCACCTCCTATCAAGAAAAAGCACACTATTAATATTGGATAACAAATATAAAAAATATAAAAATATATACGGATAATTAAGTTTTTTGTGAGGTCTGTAAATTATTATTATTTTATATAAATAAAATTACTGATATCCAAATCGATATCAATTATTACCGTGGTGGTATATATGCGTGTGTATTTTACTGTATAGGCAATTCTATATGCTAGATGTTCACCTGACAAATGGGTAAATCATAAAATACTTAATTTTAATTTAATTTCTTTATATTATCATTTAATCATTTATTATCACACAATTAAAAAGTTTAATTATGACACCTATTACTTAAAAAAGTTAATCTTTTAATAATTTATTTATCAATACATAATTAGATGATACTATGATAGTATAAATATTTTGTTTTGTTGACAATAAATTAAAATTAAATTCATAACAAAATATTTATAAGTTTATTTTTTTATTTCTTTTATAAGTACAAGTTACATAACACGAAGTTTTCTTATTTTAAAAATTCAAGTAAGGAAATATTCGGTTGCAAGATCTTACATATATTGTAAAAAAATAAAAAACCTAATTAACAATTTTTCTTTTTGTGTATTTCTTGAATAGGAGAAAGCATATGCATTCTAAAATTTGCAAATGTACAAACAAAAACATAATTAGTAGCTGCATAACAAGGACTATAATTGACGAGACGTGAGGAGAGCCTTAACCAGAGCAAAATGAGACATCGGTTGGGTGGAGAGGCTGTTGGAGTATTACATTACTTTATTAAAATTGTAATATATGACACTGTATAATTATATAAGTTGTTGAATTGAAAATAAAAATTTTTAAAATAGACTTAAACACTATAAAATTGTCCAGTATATTACTTTGGAAATATTTTAAAATTTCTCATACCTTAGAAAACAAGTGTGGGACAGATCAGCCCGTCATTTTGACACAATAAAATGGAAATGGATATATATAACTAGCTGATTTTTAAGTAAAATAATTTGAAACAACTTCTCATATCCCATCTAATTTCATTGACTAGCTTAACTTACAAAGACATGAAATATATATAGAAGCTCTCTACCATATTTAAAAGCAATAAATAAATAAATTTATTGCATCTCACTTCTGCACACTCTTTTCCATGTATTTATTAATGATTTTTGTATTTAATATAATTTTAATAAAAAAATCAATAACAACAAAAAATTATTAAAATAAGTGTACAATATAAATAATATTACTCAGTTTTATCTACTCATAAATGGTATTGATTGGTAGGGTAATCTTATGATGTAATTAGGAATAATGTTCGTGGATGAGGTTGAATCGAGTATAAGACTTTTAGAAACAGACACAATTATGGTTGATCAGGTTCGATTAATAGAAGAGTAAATTTTAACACAAACCAACTCAATCCGACAATATTGAATCGGTTTGGATAAAAAATAACAAAAAGAAAAAAAATTCAACAAACAAATAAATTATTGTTTGAGTTGGATTAGTACTTAATATAGGCTTGAGAAAAAAAAACAAACAAACGCAAATAGAAAAGTTCTTGTTGGGGTAGGCGTTAAACAAATAAATTACTTTTTAAAAAAAAACTTTCAATCCAATATTTCTGTGTAGATTTACGAATTGTGTTTGTAACTAACCCGTTCACAGAAATCCACAAAATATTTTTAAAGGAAATATTTATAGTTTTTAATACATGCCCGATGCTCTCTTTGTTAGAACTCCGGAAGTTCTCTTTGGGTGACATGAAAGGCTTCCTTTAATTATGCTTCCTCAGTTCCTTGACAAAATAAAAAAATAAAAAGATAAAGAATTTAATGTAACAAAATATAAAAATTGAACAGATCAATCTATATATATATATTGAAAATTAAATGTACCTTAATAGTATTCTTTATTTCTATTCCAGATATTTTAGTAATCTTTATCTTTATCTTTATAATATACAATGTAAATTAAAAGTAATTTTTTACAATTTTTCCCAAAACAAATAAAAAAATTTATAACTGATTTTATATTTTACTTTCCTTCATATTTTTTATGCAAATAGGTACTTTGTTCCTTTTTTTTTTAATTTAGTCTTCTATCTTTTATTTTTGTCAATTTAGTCTATTATCTTACAAATCGTTATTCAATGTGATCCTTCATTACAGTTTCATTACAAACCTTAAGAGAAGTGATGACGTGACTATGACATAATAATGATATGAATATGACATAACAGTAACATGAGCCATCATATGCTAGTGACACTGACACATCATTATTTTTATTAAGAGGGTAACAAATGACCACATTATATGATAATTTATCAAATTAAGAACTAAATTGACAAAAATAAAATATAATAGATCAATTTTTTTAAAAAATAAAAGATCAAAATACTTATTTTACCTATTTTTTAGGTTATAGTTTTTAAGTATTCAAATAAACATAAAAAGATCAAGATAATAATCGATATAGAGCTTAAAAAACATAAATTCAAACTCTATATATTAAGGGAGTACAATATCAATATTGAAATATAATGTGTGGAGTTGAGAGTTTAAAAAGGGGTAAATTTAAGGATATAATCATTCGAAATATAATATAATATTATTTTACATGGAAAGAATGTTAAGTCATCAGTAGTTAGAACTAGAAAAAAGAAGGATATTTATACACCATTTTTATTATATATTTTTATATTTTTTGTAAGTGAAAAAAATTATTTTTAAATAAATAATAAAATCATAAAAATAAATTTTTCATATACATATGCACTTTTTTTTATCAAAATAAATAAAATATATTTAAAGATGTATAAAAAAAGTGAGAGATTCATTTTCCAACTAGAAGCAACATTCCGCAATGCGCCGCCGTCAATGCGTTCCAAGATTTGTTAATTTCCATGTGATTAGCAATGATCCTTATTTCAAACCCGAGCTGCAAACGGCAGTGTCGTCCTTGTTGGATTTATTAAATTAAATCTTAAATTTAATTATAAACTAAAATGGTCTCACATTTTTATATTCACTATTCTATTAGTTTTACCAGGTACAGTCTATTGACTAATCAAATGAGTCAATAGATAAGAACAAATACTTGACTTATGATTTGTTAAGGATATTAAAGAATACTGGGGTGATCCACTATTTGGATAGTGAAGTTATCCACTGTTTGGATAAGGAAGTTAATTATTATTTTTTATGAAGAAAAACTAACCTCTATAAAAATAACCTAAAAGTTCATAGTCTACGTAGTTTTACAAAAATCAGTACTCATTCCATCTATGGCCAAACTTTTTTAGACTAGAAGCATTATGGGTTTACATGTGTGTGTGTGCGCTGTTGTAGGTGTGTTACTGTGTAGTTTCTGAATTTGTGCAAAAAGACTATGGCAGGAGGTTAGTAAAAGGAATCCTATCTGTTTTGTTCAATGAATATTATATAATTATTAAGTGCGTACAAATACACGATCTAGCAGTGTGTTAATCTAATTAAAGTTTTAACATTTGGTCTCAGTGCGTATGTCAATCTCTGCCTAGCCGTTAGATTTATGCACAATTGTATGCTTATTCATGTTTCATGTTTCTTGCCACTACGTGATGAAATTTTGAACATGGTGTCTGTGTGTATATATGGAGATGCTATATTATGATTTTCTAATTATGAAGTGAAAATCGCATGATATGCATGTTTTTGTTATGACCATGTTTTTGTTTTCTGCCATTAACAAAATTATATTTCTCTACAAAAATGCATGATATGAAATTTTCAGATTTATTCCAAAAAATTTATTTGTAAGCTTATGAAACTTTCCTATCGCAACCACATTTCCAGAATATAGGAATCCAAGATGAATCACCTATCAAGAACAATAATGGAGGAAAAGTCCTCTTTTGGGTTGTTGTTGAGAAAAATCGGTGGCTGGGGCTTCATCCCTTCAACTGGGAACTGCTATTTGATGATCACATATTTGATACATTAATAAGCCTTCATTTTTAGTCATTTACACTCTCCATGTACTTAATTGATTGATTTTGATTATGTTTTGTAAGTTTGGACTCAAATTGGACTTAATTGAATTTTTCAGCATAATTTACGTCTTACGTTGTTTCTGTATTTGGGCTATATCTTAGGATGTAGGTAGTCTTTGGAAGTGATTCTAGTGGAATTTGAAAGATAAGAGAGAGTTCTATAACTTTCATGAAGACCTCAAAGGTCCAATCACACGAGTAGATAACTCAAATTGGGGTTGAAGTAAGAACCAGAGTGCTTTTCCTGACAGCTTAACCTATGTGTACTGTTCATCACAGTTTTCGGGCTAGAGGTTGTCAAATTGGCTGAAAGTTGGATGTTGAATAGTTAAGACCCATATCTACAACTTTTATGTTGAATACTTTTCCAGAATCGGACTCCTTGAAGGTGATATTTGGCTTGGAAGTCAGAACAGAGGAGCTGTGACTGGACCTGAGCAGTGTGCAGTGATTTAAACATATATAGAGTTATAGAAATGATATTGGACTCAAACCAAAGCCATTTAAAAGCTAAGATCTAGGCCTACAACTTTCATGAAGACTACTTGGTTCAAAAATGAAGAATGCAATGACTTCAGAGCTGCATGATTTCGGAGACAAGGAATCTCCATAATTTCTCACTCACCAAAAGTCATTTGGCGTTTTCCACTCATTTTCCACTCATCCACTCACTAATGACTCAGCTCCCTTATCATTTTGTATCTCTAATCCTCTATAAAAGGGGTCCTTAGCAGATCATTAAAGGTGTGAGGTGTTAGTTACCAAAATGATGTCATTTTGTTACTAAGTTTTCTTGTAGTAATTTTCCTTTGTTCTAAATTAAAGTCATGTTCTTTTTCTTTTTCTTTTCTCTTTCTTTCTTCTTATCTATGAGTAACTAGGTTTCATTTTACTTGGGTGAAAGGGTGAAGCTCTTAGTAATAAAGTAAGGTTAGATTTATTCTTCTCTTGTGCTTAAATGATTTATATTTTCTAGTAACCATTATGCGTATTATAATTTATTTTTTATAATTTAGAAACCATCTTTATAAAGAGTAGTTCTTGATTTGTTGTAGACAAAATATTGGCACAATGAATACTTTAACCCATTTATAAGTGGTGGTAATATTTTTAGGAAACATAATATAATTACGTATATTATTTTAAATAGACTTTTAATGTTGTATTTTTCGATTGGAACCTCCATGTTGTGAGGATTCTAATTGAGTTATAAAAGAAATTAATCTTACCTTTACTTTATTTACCAAGAGTGGATCTTTTAACCAAAGTAAATAATTTTTACCATAGTAACAAAATATTTACTTCACCTTAATTAATCTTCAACAATTCCCGGTGGATCGACCTCGGACTCCTGAGAAATTTATTACTTGAGACAACCTGTACTTGGGTTCGCAAAGCAACAATTAATCCCGCATCAAGTTTGTAGACTTGTTTGAAACAAAAAAATTATGCATCAAGTTTTTGGCACCGTTGCCGGGGACTTGATTTGAAGACTGAATTTCTGGTGTAAAAATTTTGTATATATACTAACATACTAACTAGTGGGGGAACCTCTCCCTAATTTCTCTATAATCTTTAATCATTAATGAAATAATCTTTCTTCTTCTCTTCTCTCTCGCTAGAGCAAAAAATTGGCTTGCCAATTCTCCAGTTTTCATATTTTAAATTTACTTTCTGCACTTTATTTTCTGTATTTTAATTTCTGTACAGTGGAGGTAATTCTTCCTTTTATTTTCTTGTACATATTAACTTAGTGGGGGTAACTCTCCCTTTTATTTTTTTCTCGTACTTTATTTTCTCGTATTTATTTTCTCTCATTTTTTTGTTATTTATTTTCTATCATTTTTTTGTTTACTAACTTACTAACTCTCTTACTAACTATCTAACTTTTTACTTTTTCTGCTTCTAACATTTTAATTTATCTGTATACTAATTTTTTAATTTTTATACTTATTAACTTATTTGGTGGTTGGTTTATACCGCACCTTTGTTAATATTTAATGGACGATTTATATTGCTAGCTTGTACATTTTCTTTTCTATTGTAAGTTACTTGTTTATGCTTAATTGGTATCGTGATTTAAATTATGGTCGTTTGGTTAGAGTTAATCCAGGTACTTTACATATTGAATTGTTTGAATCACAATCATACACATTAAGCACAATGGCTGAAAACGAAAGTGTGCATGATGAACATAAAAATCAACCATTGCGAACCATGCGTGAATATTTGCAACCATCTCGAAATTCTAGTCTATCATGTTTTATCTTTCCACTCAATGCCAACAATTTTAGATTCAAGCCAGGTATGATTTCTTTACTTCCTAATTTTCATGGTTTAGAATCTGAAAGCCTATATTTACATCTAAAAGAATTTGAGGAAGTATGTACTGCTTTTCATGATCAAACTTGCACTGAAGAGGTTGTTAAGCTAAAATTATTTCCTTTTTCTTTGAAAGATAAAGCAAAAACTTGGCTTAACACTTTGAAACCAAGATCAATTGGCACATGGCAATAAATATAATGTGAGTTTTTGAAGAAATTTTTTCCAACACATAAAACCAATGCTTTGAAAAGACAAATCTAAAATTTTTCCCAAAATTCAAATGAAGCATATTTTCAAAGTTGGGAACGTTTTAAAGATTTGTTGAATTTTTGCCCACATCATGGTTTTGAAAAATGGCGCACTATAAGCTTCTTTTATGAAGGGTTAACACCCGAAACCAAACAATTTGTGGAAATAATGTGCAATGGTGAATTTCTTGATAAAGAACCTGAAGAAGCTTTAGACTATTTAGACCATTTGGCTGAAAATTCTCAATCTTGGCATGATACTAATCCTTCTGAAAATTTAATTAGATTTAACCTTGCAAATGCTAGTAAAGGAAAATATCATCTTAGTCAAGAAGAAGATCTAAATGCAAGGTTTGCTAGTTTGACTAGAAAGATTGAAGCTATGGAATCAGGGAAAGTAAAAGAAATCAAATCTGTGCAAAATGAAGAAATTTGTAACATTTGTGATGAATTGGGACACTCAACAAATGAATGTTCAAAACTTCTTGTTTTTAAAGAAGTTGTGCATGAGCAAGTAAATGCAATGAACAATTTTAAAAAGTCATTCACTTCTTCTTTTTCAGATACATACAATCCGGGATGGAGAAATCACTCGAACTTCAGTTGGAGGAATAGCAACCAGCCACAATTCATGCAACCACCACCTCCTCAGGCACAACAAGATTCTCAAAATCCTCAAGGATATGCACCCTATGTCCTACCATATAGGAAAAACCTTGAAGGAACATTGCATGCATTCATGGAAAAACAAGAGGCCATCAATAACCACAACAATCAAACCATGATTGACATAAAAGACACTCTTGCTAAACTTTCTTCTGCACTTACCATTCATGAGAAAGGAAAGTTTCCCTCTCAACCTCAACGAAATCCCAAGGGTCAGTTTAGCCTAAATGAGGGTAGTTCAGAAAGTCAAAAAATAGATTAAGTCAACTCAGTGATAACTCTTACGAGTAGAAAGGTTATTGAAAAACAAATTCCTGAACTTTTTAAGAAAGATGATGAGTCAATTTCCAAAGATGAGGAAGGAGTTGATAAGCCATCTAGCCAAAAGGAGATCAAACCCTCGTCTTCACCCCCATTTCCTCAAGCGTTAAACAATTCAAGTAAAGTGAATCATAACAGTGACATTTTTGAAATCTTTAAACAAGTGAAGGTCAATATTCCTCTGTTAGATGCTATCAAGCAGATTACTTGTTATGCCAAATTTTTGAAAGACTTGTGCACTGTTAAAAGGAAACATAATGTGAAAAAGAATGCATTTTTGACTGAACAGATAAGCTCCATTATTCAAAACAATAATGAGTTGAAATATAAAGACCCTGGTTGTCCTACGGTTTCATGCATTATTGGTGAACATAAAATTGAACGAGCTTTACTTGATCTTGGTGCTAGTGTTAATTGGCTTCCATATTCAGTTTATCAACAACTCAATCTTGGTGAGTTAAAACCAATTTCTGTAACTCTTCTACTTGCTGATAGATCAATTAAAATTCTAAAAGGAATAGTAGAAGATGTGTTGGTACAAGTTGATAAATTCATATATCCTGTGAATTTTATTGTCTTGGAAACTGAACTTATGGTTGATAGTTCTAAGTCAGTTCCTGTTATTTTGGGTCGCCCATTTTTAACAACATCTAATGCTTTGATAAATTGCAGAAATGGAGTGGTGAAGCTAACTTTTGGAAATATGACACTGGAGCTTAATGTTTTCAACATGTGCAAGCAACCACAAGAAGTTTATGATGAAAATGAAGAGATTGAAGGGATTGAGGCCATTATAGATGATCATTTTCAAATCAAGAGTTCTTCTGACCCATTAGAAATCTGTTTAATTAATTCATTTGATTCAGCTACACAATTAGATGATGATGTTTCTGAAATATGCTCTTTACTTGACTGTACATAGGAAATAGAATACAAAGGAAGGCAGCCAAGATTCGAAGAGCTAAAATCCATGAATGATGATACCCATGAAGAAGTACCCACACTGGAACTGAAGCCATTACCTGATGGGTTGAAGTACACATTTTTGGAAGAAGAACAAAGCTCTCTAGTGGTAATTTCATCATCCCTGACCAAAGAACAAGAAGGTAAGTTGATAGAAGTACTTAAAAGGCATAAAAATGTAATTGGATGGACATTAAAGGATATAAAATGCATTAATCCATTAATCTGTACACATAGAATACATTTAGAGGATAATGCTAAAACATCTCAACAACATCAAAGAAGATTAAATCCACACATGAAAGAGGTAGTTAGAGCTGAAGTTCTTAAATTACTTGATGTTGGAATTATCTATCCTATCTCTGATAGCCAGTGGGTAAGCCCTACACAAGTTGTGCCGAAGAAATCTGGAATAACAGTGGTTGAAAATGAAAAAGGAGAATTAATACCTACCCGAGTCTCATCTAGTTGGCGTATGTGTATTGATTTCAGAAAATTGAATGCAGCCACTAGGAAAGACCATTTTCCATTGCCATTTCTTAATCAAATTTTGAAAAGAGTAGCAGGACATCCCTACTATTGTTTTCTTGATGGTTATTCAGGGTATAATCAAATACCAATTGCATTAGAGGATCAAGAAAAGACCACTTTTACTTGTCCTTTTGGCACTTTTGGACATAGAAGAATGCTTTTTGGTCTTTGTAATGCTCCGGTAACTTTTCAAAGATGCATGCTAAGTATTTTCAGTGACATGATTGAGCATTATTTAGAGGTTTTCATGGATGATCTGACAGTTTTTGGAAATTCTTTTGAAAATTGTCTTGATAATTTGGAAAAAGTTCTTAAAAGATATGAAGAAAAAGTATTTGTGTTAAATTGGGAAAAATGTCATTACATGGTTACCTCAGGAATAGTGTTAGGTCATGTGATATCTTCTAAGGAAATTGAAGTTGATAAAGCCAAAGTTGAATTAATTGCTCATTTGTCTTCCCCAAAAATAGTCAGAGAAGTTCATTCCTTTTTAGGACATGCAGGATTTTACAGAAGATTTGTAAAGGACTTTAGTGCCATATCTAGACCTTTATGTAATCTTCTAACAAAAGATACACCATTTGATTGGACTCAAGATTGTCAGAAATCTTAAACAGACTCAAAAGTTAAACACTCTAAAAGACTTAATTTACAAATGAAGAGCAACCAATCATTCAAGTAATCAAAACATTCATGAGGTAACATATCTTCACATCTCAAACCAACAAGTAAGGAAACTTCAATTGAAAAGCATGAGTCAAGAATGATAGAATTTCACAAGATTCACTCTCAATCCCTCAAGTGTTTAAAAGGTAGGTATTTCACTCAATTCAACCCATGAAAATTGTACTACCATAAGCTTGCTTATCTTCTACTTCTCCACTACTCAGAACACATGCACACACAAATCATGAGGACTTTATTTAAGGTTGTAATGAGGTCAAGGTAAAGGAGGAGGTAATATGGATATGACAAGTTAAATACCAGAGAATAAAAGAGCATGAGAGCTGAGTTCAATTAACAAGCATAAAAGTTTATCCCAACTCCACCTAATACAAATTCCCTTTACATATTTTTTTCTTTCCTTTATTACCTTGTTGACCTTCTTCTTTTTACATTTTTTTATTGATATTTTATTGATATTTTTTTATTTTTTTATTTTACAAAAAGAACATCATATATACATTTTTTTAACCATTCTGCACACACACCCCCACACTTGTTCAAGAACTCATCGAATGACAAAACTAATGTTCTCTTATTCCCTAAGGTAAAGTAAGAACATGGTTTTTCATTTAAGGCACATAATGAGTTCGAAACAAAGAATAATCAAATAAGCTCAAAGGGGTTAAGTAAGGGGAAATAGATTATTTCTAATGCTTTATGTTGGCAGGAATCAGAGAATTTCCAAGAAGTCATAAGAGTGCTTGATATCATATTGAGACAACATGTTGCTAAACAAGGCTGGCTATTTGATTAAAGTAACTATTTCAAGAAAAATGTCTCAATCATATTCATGTATGCATATGAAAATGTAGTCTAAAAAAGAATCAAAGCAAGTTCTAGAGCAACAATTCCATGAGTGAAATTCACACAAGAAAGAAAAGAATGGTACAAATGTTCAATCCATTCATCAATAGACTCAAAATCTCACAAGGCATAATTCTATCATTCTCAGTCCACCAATTCAACATCCATAACCAAGCATGTGAATTTTAAGAAAGAAGACAATTTACTCAATCATGCAAATTTTCCTGAATTTGAATTGCTACTTCCACACAAACTAGTTATTACACAAATTACTCCTTACTCTGCCACCAATTTTTGATGCGTCTTAAGAGTAAATAATTTACTCTTTACTCTGCCATCCCTAATTACTTTTGTTGTTAATAAATTGATGACAAACACAACAAACATATTAACAAACACACTCTTATTTTTTTTAGTTTTTTTTAATATAAACACAATAAACATATTAACAAACACACTTCCTAATTTTTTTTTTTTTGGTTTTTTTTACAACCATCCTTCCCCCCAACCAAATCACAACATTGTCCTCAATGTCAAAACATAGATAGGTAAATGATAGAATATATTACCTGTTGCTGCAATTACTAAAAAGAAAAATCTCACACAAATTTAAACAGAAACAAAGTACGATAAATAAAATCAAAGCTTGTAATTATTTAAATAGTTGGAGTGTCTTGGCTGACTTTCTTTTCATTTTGCTTCCCTCACCGCTTCCTTCAGACTAATCTATCTCGAGTACATTTGTTCTTTGGATCGTGTTCATAAACAAAAGCTTCTAATTTATCAATCAACTCATCAACAAGAGAAGCGAGAGATATGGAGTCGTCTTGCGAGAAGGTGTGACAAATTTACTGTTCACAAAGATGGTCAACAAAAGATAACAAATTATCAAAGAAATTATTAACATTCAACAAACCTATGGGTTTATAGTGGATGTTCAGTTGGGCCCAAGAGACAATTTGAAAGACTTCTTCCAAAGTACCAAAACCACCAGGTAAGACAATGAATGCATCAGAGTTTTCAATCATCGCCTTCATTCGTCCATGCATAGATGATACCTGAATTTCCAGTCCAATTGTCTTTCCAACTATGTTCCTTCGAGTTAAAGGTTCAAGAATGACACCTAAAACTTAACTACCTCTTATAAATGTAGAAAATGATACAGCCCCCATTAACCCAAGGCAACCTCCCCCCATATACTACACGAATGTTCCTCGCAACAAGTGTTCTACCAACAGTGCTTGCTGCGTTTACAAACTCTAAACTCTTCCCATAACTTGTCCCACAAAATACACAGATACTGACAAATCTACGAACAGAAGAAGAAGCTCCCTCCATTTCTATACTCACACTCTCTTTGAATGATTATGAGTTGCAGAAAAGTGAAGAAAATAGAGTGTTTAAATAGGGAAGAGAATAGAAAAAGTAATAATAGCTCCTATACAGGTAGGTTGGCTAGTGTCAGAAAAGTTTGAAAATTTAAAAATAATAATAATAATAAATTTTTTTTTTTAGTTTTGGTCTTGTGTTTTGCCCAGGAGTGCAAAAAGTTAAGTGTGAGAGAATTTGATGATCATATATTTGATACATTAATAAGTCTTCATTTTTAGTCATTTACATTCTCCATGTACTTAATTGATTGATTTTGATTATGTTTTGTAAGTTTGGACTCAAATTGGACTTAATTAAATTTTTCAGCATAATTTACGTCTTACGTTGTTTCTGTATTTGAGCTATATCTTGGGATGTAGGTGGTCTTTGAAGGTGATTCTAGTGGAATTTGAAAGATAAGAGAGAGTTCTATAACTTTCATGAAGACTCAAAGGTCCAATCACACGAGTAGATAACTCAAATTGTGGTTGAAGTAAGAACCAGAGTGTTTTTCCTGACAGCTTAACCTATGTGTACTATTTATCACAGTTTTCGGGCTAGAGGTTGTCAAATGGGCTGAATTTTGGATTCTAAATAGTTAAGACCCATATCTACAACTTTCATGTTGAACACTTTTCCAGAATCGGACTCCTTGAAGGTGATATTGGGCTTGGAAGTCAGAACAGAGGAGCTGTGATTGGGCCTGAGCAGTGTGCAGTGATTTGAACGTATATAGAGTTATAGAAATGATATTGGGCTCAAACCAAAGCCATTTGAAAGATAAGATCTAGGCCTACAACTTTCATGAAGACCACTTGGTTCAAAAATGACGAATACAATGACTTCAGAGCTGCATGATTTCAGAGATAAGGAATCTCCATAATTTCCCACTCACCAAAAGTCATTTGGCATTTTCCACTCATTTTCTACTCATCCACCCACTAATGACTCAGCCCCCTTATCATTTTGTATCTCTAATCCTCTATAAAAGGGGTCCTTAGCAGATCATTGAAGGTGTGAGGTGTTAGTTACCAAAATGATGCCATTTTGTTACTAAGTTTTCTTGTAGTAATTTTTCTTTGTTCTAAATTAAAGTCATATTCTTCTTCTTCTTCTTTTCTCTTTCTTTCTTCTTATCTATGAGTAACTAAGTTTCATTTTACTTAGGTGAAAGGGTGAAGCACTTGGTAATAAAGTAAGGTTAGATTTATTCTTCTCTTGTGCTTAAATGATTTATATTTTCTAGTAACCATTATACGTATTATAATTTGTTTCTTATAATTTAGAAACCATCTTTGTAAAGAGGAGTTCTTGATTTGTTGTAGACAAAATATTGGCACAATGAATGCTTTAACCCATTTATAAGTGGTGGTAATATTTTTAGGAAATATAATATAATTACGTATATTATTTTAAATGGACTTTTAATGTTGTATTTTTTGATTGGAACCTCCATGTTGTGAGAATTCTAATTGAGTTATAAAAGAAATTAATCTTACCTTTACTTTATTTACCAAGAGTAGATCTTTTAACCTAAGTAAATAATTTTTATCATAGTAGCAAAATATTTACTTCACCTTAATTAATCTTCA
The DNA here is from genome assembly GCA_029884595.1 of Ormosia semicastrata. Taxonomy (NCBI): domain Eukaryota; kingdom Viridiplantae; phylum Streptophyta; class Magnoliopsida; order Fabales; family Fabaceae; genus Ormosia; species Ormosia semicastrata. The sequence continues at coordinate 3,669,716 of JAQQTO010000046.1, read as the reverse complement.
ACAATTCCCTGTGGATCGACCTCGGACTCCCGAGAAATTTATTACTTGAGACAACCTGCACTTGGGTTCGCAAAGCAACAATTAATCCCGCATCAAGTTTGTAGACTTCTTTAAAACAAAAAATTGTGCATCACTATTCATAGTTGATTCAGTGACGTTCCACACCATAACTGCTACTGGTGTGGGGTATCTTGATCATGGGTTTGACAAAGATGGAGCCAGAACTCTGTCCATGGTTGTTGGTCACATGTTATGGATGCAGATGCATATGCAGCGACATTATGGTTTGCAGGGATGAAGGAGACGTGTTTGTTAGCAGTGTGGCTGCTCATGGGTTGCAAGAAGAAGAAGAGTAATTTACCTTTATATGGTTTTTTGGGCTTTAAGCCCGTAATATAATGTAATTAAAAAAAATGTTTGTGCTTTGTTTTTTACTAACGTTGCAGGTATAATGATGTTCTGTTTCGTTTGGGCTGCAAGCCCAAATTCTTTACACATGCAGGAACAAAAAAAGGTTGCTTTTTTAAGCTAATGTTGCAGGTCCGTAAATGGAGAAACGAAAGCATACAAAAAATTTTGGATGATAAATTTTAAGCAACAAGCCCAAATTCATTAAAGCATGCAAGTTGCAGGAAATAAATAAAAAATTCAACAATTCACTATTTATGAAATGCAAGAAATGAATCCATTCAACAATTCACTATTTACGAAATGCAAGAAATGAATCCAGGAGCATTGGTTTATCAAACCAGCATTGCAGCCACTAAATTAAATTATTTGACATGTGTTATATTTATATGTTTTGGATGTGTTATATTTATATGTTCTGGATATGTTATATGTGAATTTTATATGATCTTTTATTTTATTCCGCTGCATATCATATTTGTGATAAGTTCATTATATGTTAATGAGTAGCCACAACATCCTTAGTTATAATTTTACTTAAAGAAAATCACATGATTAAATATAATATATTGTAATTAATTGTGATTAGTATAGTAAATTTGCCCATAGGGATTTATTATAATTTTTATAATTAATTAGGATGAAATAATTAAATTATTTTTATCTCTTAAGTAGCCCACATGTATTAGGAGATCATGGTAATTTAATAGTTTCATCATAAGGAGTTTTAAATGGATTTATTTTGTGTTAAAATTTTAGCCCACATGTAGGTTTTGGTGACATATTGATTCATGTATGTATAACTTACATTAGTGAGTTTAATATTTGCCTTGAATTATTATATGATGTAAACATGTTGTTTTTATTTATTTGTAATAATTCATTCCTTAGTTATCTCTGATGACAAAAATGTAGTACCCATTTTGACTGGTGACAACTATAAGGATTGGAAGGAGATAATTCTTCTTCATTTAGGATGCATGGACCTTGACTATGCTCTTCGTAGGGATGAGCCTGCTGAACTCACTGATACTAGTACTTCGAAAGAAGTTACGTTATACGAACGATAGGAAAGATCTAACCGTCTTTCAATTATGTTCATTAAGACATGTATTTCTACTAGCATTTATGGTTCAATTCCTAACTGTCAAAATATTAAGGATTTCATGAAAGCCATTAATGAGCAGTTTGAGCCATCTAATAAAGTACTGACTAGTACTCTAATGGCAAAGTTGTCTTCCATGAAGCTCAATGAAGTAAAAGGTGTGAGAAAACACATCATGGAAATGAGAGACATAGCAGTTCAACTTAAGTCACTTGAAGTTGAGATTTTCAATTCTTTTTTGGTGCACTTGATCCTGAACCCACTGCCACCACAGTATGGTCCTTTCAAAATTTCCTACAACACACATAAGAACGAATGGTCAATTAATGAACTTCTGACTATGTGTGTTCAAGAAGAGGGGAGGCTTGCTCAAGAGATTGGTGAAGGTGCACTTACAGTGACTCAAGATCAGAGTCAAAAAAAGAAGAAGAAGAAGGACAAGGGAAAGAAAGGCATACCTGCAATTGCCAAGATTAAGAAGAAGTTTAGGTGTTTCTTCTGTAAAAAGAAGGGGCACATGAAGAAGGACTGCTACAAGTATAAGGCTTGACTCGGAAAGAAAGGTAATGCTTTCTGTTATGTATATTATGAATCTAATATGATTGACATTTGTCATAACACATGGTGGATTGACTCTGATTCTACAATCCATGTTTCTAATACCATGCAGGGTTTCGTAAGCCAGAGGGAGCTGACGGAAAGTGAACAATGCATCAACTTCAGAAATAGGATGCGTTCACATGTGGCAACTGTTGACATATATAGACTTACTTTAGAATCTAATTTTATTTTAGAATTGACTAATGTCTTTTATATTTTTGGGTTTTCTAGGAATTTAATTTCAATTTCAAGACTTAAACCTTTGGGTTATTCAATACATTTTAACGCATTCAGATTTGATTTATCGTTTAAGTCTACTATTGTTGGAAATGGTGTGTTGAATGACAGTTTGTTCAAAATTAATTTATCCAACATGATTTCGTATAATTTAATGGCTACGCAACAAAATGTAGGTATTAAACGTTGTGTTATAAATGAAAAATCCTCGATGTTATGGCATAGGAGATTAAGACACATCGCTATAGAAAGAATTAAGAGGTTGGTGAATGATGGAGTATTTGAGACTCTTGACTTTACTGATTTCGACACTTGTGTAGATTGCATAAAGGGAAAGCAAACTAACACGACAAAAAAATGCTAAAAGGAGTTCAGAAATATTAGAAATCATACATACAGACATTTGTTGTCCCGACATGGATTCACACGGTCAAAAATACTTCATCTCTTTCATAGATGATTATTCACGATTTATGTATCTTTACTTACTTTATAATAAAAATGAAGCTTTAAATGCCTTTAAAGTTTTCAAGGCAGAAGTAGAGAAACAATGTAGAAAACAAATTCAGATTGTGAGATCAGACAGAGGTGGAGAATTTTATGGTAGATATACTGAGAGTGGACAAGCACCTGGTCCATTTGCAAGGTTTCTCAAGGAGCATGGTATTGTGACTCAATACACCATGCCTGGCTCACCAGATCAAAATGATGTGGCTAAAAGAGAAATTGTACTTTGATGGACATGGTGAGGAGTATGCTTAGCAACTCCAAACTTCCTCGTTTGCTATGGAGCGAAGCTCTTAAAGCAGCAATGTACATATTAAATCGGGTTCTAATAAAGGCAGTTCCTAAAACTCCTTTTGAGTTGTGGAAAGGTTGGAAGCCAAGTTTAAAACATGTATGAGTCTGGGTTTGCCCAGTTAAAGTTAGGATTTACAATCCAAATGAAAGGAAGTTGGACCCAAGGACTATTAGTGCATATTTCATTGGTTATGCTGGAAATTCCAAGGGTTATAGATTTTATCGTTCAACTCATAGCACTAGAATTGTGGAATCAAGAAATGCAAAATTTCTTGAGAATAATGTGATTAGTGGGAGTAATCTACCTTAAAACATAGATTTTGAGAAAGATCATTGTAAAGAAACTACTCCCACATCAAGTTATAAACTAGTAGTTTTTGGTGACCCTCACCAAAATCAAGTGAACTTGGAATCACCAGTAACTGAAGTTCCACGTCAAGATGAACCTATTCTAGAAGATCTAGTTAAACAACATCAAACACAAGATGTTGAACAGCTTGTTGAACAACACCCTCCCCAAGAGGTTGTAGATGTAATATTAAGAAGATTAGCTAAAATAAGGAAACTAGTGATTTCTAATGACTATCGTGTGTATCTGCAAGAGTCCAGATATGACTTAGGAGCTGAGAATGATCCAGAGACGTTTTCACAAGCAATTAACAGTAGTGATTCTGAGTTATGGTATAATGCTATGAAGGATGAATTGAATTTCATAGCAAATAATGGGGTTTGGGATCTTATTGAGTTGCTTGATGGGGTAAAGGCCGCCGGATGCAAATGGGTCTTTAAAACCAAGAAAGATTCATTAGGCAACATTGAGTGATACAAGGCCCGGCTAGTTTCCAAGGGATTCACTCAAAGGGAAGGAGTTGATTGTAGAGAAACCTTTTCTCTCTATCTAAGAAAGATTCTTTTCGCATCATAATGGCATTAGTTGCCCATTTTAACTTGGAATTACATCAAATAGATGTGAAAACAACATTTCTTAATGGTGACTTAGAGAAAAAGGTTTATATGATGCAACCTGAAGGTTTTTCCTCTAGTGATAGGGCTCATTTGGTTTGTAAGCTCAAGAAATGCATATATGGACTAAAACAGGCCTCCCGTCAATGGTATTTGAAATTCCATAATGTCATCTTTTCATTCAATTTTGTTGAGAACACTATAGATCAATGCATATACCACAAGGCTAGTGAGAGTAAGATAATCTTTTTGGTCTTATATGTGGATGACATCCTTCTTGCAACCAATGAACTTGGGGTTGCTACATGATGTGAAATAATTCCTCTCTAAGAATTTTGGTATGAAAGATATGGATGAGACATCTTATGTTATTGGCATTGAGATCCATAGAAACAGACCACAAATAATTATTGGTTTATCTCAGAAAGCTTATATTAACAAAATTCTAGAGAGATTTCGGATGAAAGATTGTTTGTCAAGTGTGGCACCTATTATGAAGGGTGATAGGTTCAATTTGAACCAATGCCCAAAAAATGAGCTTGAAAGTGAACAAATAAAGAATATTCCATATGCTTTTGCTATCGGAAACCTTATGTATGCTCAGGTTTGTACAAGACCTGATATTGTATTTGTTGTTGGAATGCTTGGGAGATATCAAAGTAATCCAGGTTTGAATCATTGGAAGACTGCAAAGAAAGTGTTGAGGTACCTTCAAGGAACCAAGGACTATATGCTTATGTACAAAAGATCTGACATTTTGGAAGTTGTTGGTTACACGGTCTCAGATTTTGCTGGTTGCACTGACTCTCGTAAGTCAACATTCGGATATATCTTCATGTTGGCTAGCGGAGCAATATTTTTGAGAAGTGCGAAGCAGTCATTAGTTGCTACTTCTACTATGGAAGTTGAGTTCATTTATTATTTCGAGGCAACATCGTAGATTATCTGGTTGAATAGTTTCATTGCGGGTTTGTGAATGGTTGATTCCATCTCTAGGCCATTGAGGATATATTGTGATAATTCAGCTGCTGTCTTTTTGGATAAAAACAACAAAAGTGGAAATCGAAGCAAACACATTGACATAAAGTATTTAGCCATGAGGGGATGTGTTAAAGCAAATGAGATCTCAGTTGAATACATTAGCATTGAATTGATTATTGCAGATCCTTTGATGAAAGATATGCCACCAAAGTTGTTCAAGGACCATGTAGTGCATATAGGACTTGACATAGTTATGTAGAGTTCCTTTGATTGTATTGAAACTCTAGTTTATTTGTTTGTCTTCTCGTTTTGATGTATACATTTGGTTTGAGAAAGACATATATTTTGGACTCAGAATAAGTATTGAATATGTTCATTCAGTTAAATTGTGGCTTTTGCTAGGAGGAGATTACATCGTAATACATAGAAGGTAATACTCATTTTTAATAGAGAACCTACCGCCATGATTCATGTAATTAACCTCTTATATGTGAGCATAAAGATGTCAATGTTGTAGATATCTGACACTTGTCGAGATTACCAAATTTAAATCAATTTATAACCGATTTACCAAAACTACTTGTAGCATAAGGTAACACCGGGTCGAGCCCATAGATCATTCTAATTATGAAGTCAGATTAAGAGATTAATGAACAGGGGGGGAAATTTTTGCAAGATTAAACAACAAAGAGCAATTAAAATGAGTAAACAAAATTAGGAAAATAACCAATCCAAGAGAATTAATCAATCTTGATTTTAATCCATCCTTGATCTTTATAGATCTATTCAACTATCAACCAAATCCTTGGTCTTAGATCACATTAAGACGCCTATCAATGATCTATGAATCTTCTACTAGAAATACTTCTAGAATTCAATTAATTAAGGTTAGACAAATTAAGCATCCATCCAAAACCCAAATTAACTTAAAAATCAAGATCCAACCAAGCTAAATATTTCATCAAACATCTTTAATAAATTATTTAACCTCTGAATTCATCTCTTGGCATATGACAATTACGCAATTAATATATGCAAATTCCAATCAAATTAAGCATTAAATCAGAATTTAAACAAGAGAAGAAGAGAAAGAGAAACTTGATTAATAGATGAATATATAACAATTAAAACAAAATCTCAAGATTAATCATCAAGACTGTCAATCTCTTGAATTGATTAAAGAAGTTTAGTTCTCCATAGCCATCACCATTGGAGAACCTTCAAGAACCATGAAAAATAACAAAGAGAGAAAAGGAGAGAAAAAGAAGAAGAGAAATCTTCAAAATCAAAAACTAACACTTTAATTATAACAACACTTCTACATAGAAGCTCTACATGTTTCAATGATCTGCATAGCCTCCCTTTTATAGAGAGTTAGAGGTACAAAATGTCAAAGGGGGCTGAGTCATGGTGGTTGGTGGAGTAGGTGGAGTAGGTGGAGTAGTGGAAAATGTTGAATGACTTTTGGTGAGTAGAAAATTCTGGAGATTCTTTGTCTCCGAAATCATGCAGCTCTGAAGTCATTGCATTCGTCATTTTTGAGCCAAGTGGTCTTCATGAAGATTGTAGGTCTGGATCTTAGCTTTCAAATGGATTTAGTTTGAGTCTAATATCATTTCTATAGCTCCAGATATGTTCAAATTACTGTACACTACTCAGGCCCAGTCGCAGCTCCTCTGTTCTGACTTCCAAGCCCAATATCACCTCCAAGGAGTCTGAATCGGGAAGAGTGTTCAACATAAAAGTTGTAGATTTGAGTCTTAACTATCAACCATCAAAATTTTAGCCTATTCTACAACTTTCACTACGAGCAGTGTAATGAACAGTACACAAAGGTCATTCTGCCAAGAGCAACACTTTAGTTCTTGATTCAATGCCAATTTGAGCCATCCAAACGTGTGATTGAGTCTTTGATGTCTTCATGAAGATTGTAGAGCTCTCTATTATCTTTAAAATGACATAAGATTCACCTTAAACATACACCTACAGCCCAAGATATGACCTAAATACAGGATTAGTGTAAGACGTAAATCATGCTGAAAAATTCAATTAAATCCATTTTGAGTTCAAAACATACAAAACATAACCAAACTTAATTTATTAAGTGCATGGAGAGTGTAAATGACTAAAAATGAAGGCTTATTAATGCATCAAATATGTGAACATCAAATTTCTCCACACTTAGTTTTTTGCACTCCTGGGCAAAACACACAAAAACAAAATGAAACAGACTCAAAAGTTAAACATTCTAAAAGACTCAATTTCTAATAATATTTAAGAATGAAGAGCAATTAATAATTCAAGTGATCAAAACATTTATGAGGTAACACATCTTCACATCTCAAATCAACAAGTAAGGATACTTCAATTGAAAAGCATGAGTAAAGAATGATAGATCCTCACAGAATCACTCTCAATCTCTCAAGTGTTTAAAAGGTAGGTATTACACTCAATTGAACTCATGAAAATTGCACTATCATAAGCTTGCTTATCTTCTACTTCTCCACTACTTAGAACACATGCACACACAAATCATGAGGACTTTATTCAAGGTTGTAATGGGGTCAAGGTAAAGGAAAAGGTAATATGGATATGACAAGTTAAACACCAAAGAGAATAAAAGAACATGAAAGCTGAGTTCAATTATCGATCATGAAAGTTCATCCCAACTTCATCTAATACAAATTCCCTTTACATATTATTTTCTATTCCTTTATTGCCTTGTTGACCCTTTTTTTTTTTACATATATATTTTTTTTTGAATTTTTTTTCTATATGCATATAATTTTTTTTTTCAAAAAGAACATCATATATACATTTTTCATCCATTCTGCATACACACCCCCACACTTGTTCATGAACTCATCCAATGACAAAGCTAATGTTCTCTTATTCCCTAAGACTAAGTAAGAACATGGTTTTTTTCATTTAAGAAACATAATGAGTTCGAGACAAAGAATAATCAAATAAGCTCAAAGGGGTTAAGCAAGGGGAAATATGCAAGGTTGGCTATTTGGTCAAAGTAGTTAATTGAAAAAAATTGCCTCAATCATTTTTATGTATGCATGTGAAAACGTAGCTTTAAAAAGAATCAAAGCAAGTTCTAGAGCAACAATTTCATGAGTGAAATTCACACAAGAAAGAAGAGAATGGTGTAGATGTTCAATTCATTCATCAATAGGCTCAAGATCTCACAAGGTATAGTTCTATCATTCTCAGTCTACCAATTCAACATCCATAACCAAACATATGATTTTTAAGAAAGAAGACAATTAACTCAATCATGCAAATTTTCCTGAATTTTAATTGCTACTTCCACACAAACTAGTTATCTACCCCAACTAAAATGCGTCTCAAGAGTAAAATTTACTCCTTACTCTGCCATCCTTAACTAGTTTAGAAAATTACTGACAAATATATTAACACAATAAACATATTAATACATACACACATTTTTTTTACAACACTCTACACACGATAAACATAAACACACTTACTATTATTTTTTTTTTAGTCACACAACTATCCTTCCCCCAACTGATCATAACATTGTCCTCAATGTTAAAAAAAAATAGAAAGGAAAAAGATAGAGGATAGTACACATTCTTTGCAATTACGGAAAAGAGAAACCTTACACAAATATAAACAAACAAAGTACGATGAATAAAACTAAAGATAAAGGAAAGTCATAGATGAAGTGTCGGGTCACACTTGTTGTTTCTTCTTTGCCTCCCTTGTTGTTGTCTCTCTTCTTTGCCTCGACCAATCTATCGGGTCATTCTTGGATCAGTTCATAAACAAAGGCTTCTAATTTATCAATTAACTCATCAACAAGTGGAAGCCGAGATAAAGAGTTGTCTTGCGAAGGTGTGACAAATTTCTATTCCACAAAGATGGTCAACAAAAGATAACAAATTATCAAAGAAATTATTAACATTCAACAAACCTATGGGTTTATGGTGGATGTTCGGTTAGGCCCAAGAAACAACTTGAAAGACTTCTTCCAAAGTACCAAAACCACCGGGTAAGGCTATGAAGGCATCGAGTTTTCAAGCATTGCCTTCATTCGTTCATGCATAGATGATACTTGAATTTCTGTCCAATTGTCTTTCCAACGAAGTTCCTTCGAGTTAAAGGTTCGGGAATGACACCTAAAACTTGACCACCTCTTAGAAATGCAGACAGTGATACAGCCCCCATTAACCCAAGGCAACCTCCCCCATATACTGCACGAATGTTCCTCGCAGTAAGTGTTCTACCAAGAGTGCTTGCTGCGTTGACAAACTCTAAACTCTTCCCATAATTTGTCCCACAAAATACACAGATACTGATAAGTCTACGAACAGAAGAAGAAGAAGCTCCCTCCATTTCTACACTCACACGCTCTTTGAATGATTAACAGTTGCAGGAAAGTGTAGAAAATAGAGTGTTTAAATAGGGAAGAGAATAGAAAAAGTAATAATAGCTCCTATATGAGTAGGTTGGCTGTTGTCAGAAAACTTTTGAATTTTTTTTTTTTGTTTTGTTTTTTTGTTTTGTTTTTTTTTAAATAATAAATGCATAAGATAATATATACAGATTGTTGTGATTGTGGCTCACATCTTCCTCAGTTTTACGTCCAAAAACGGCTTAAACACCTTCTATAAGTCGGGATAGGCTTCCCATCCAATTTTCTTATAAATTGGCAAACAGGGTCTTTTTGAGTCAGATTCCGAAGACTATAACGCTCTTGCTCGTCCTTGAAGAGATTCCACAAACTAAGAAGTTCACGCTGCACAATTCCACAAGAATGCGTCTCAAGAGTCAATAAGATATTATCTAATGACTCCTTACTCAGTCCATTCTTAATGAAGAATATTTTATCTTCTCTGTTTACAGAAACCATTCCCAAAGAACGACATCGCGTGTTACAATTCCATCGTGCACACTTGTAACAAACGTGCATTCTTTTTGCTCTTCTCTTTTTCGAAAATGAACTTTTACCGAGACCAGGCATGTATCGGACAAATGAATCGGAAGATTCACCACTAAACGAACCTTTGCTTCGATTATCCAACGTATATATTCTCGGGATGCCCTTATACATTAACAGTCTCAATCTCTCACACCTAGCTTTGTAGATTTTGGTTAGAACATTTTTATGAACAGAAGGAAAATACTTTTTTAGATTTGAAAGAATGACATCCATTTTGAAAGAGAAGAAATCAGTTATTATGAGAAACTGAAAGACAAATCGACTCGAGAGTCACAGAGCACCGTTATCCGCCGTTTAACCGGGAACTGAAAGAACTGCAAAGAGAAAAAAAAAATTAAAATAAATTCTACTCATAACAAGGATTAGAAAGGGAGATGGATTCTACCTCAGCAGCTTGATGTTCCAGAAATGGTTTGAGTTTTTTTGCTTTATAATTTTTTTTTATTTTTTTATTTTTTTTTCATATGCATCATTTATTGATTCCGCAAGTTCATTCAATTGCAATTTGCGTAACTTGGAAGCATCATTTTTCTTTCAGAAATGGACCCCAATTTTTTGACAATGTTCGCAATTTTTGTAAAAAGTATAACTGCCCTTGAATAATATGGGCCAATAAAATCCACACTGCAAGATTTTGCAGCTGTTTTCTTTGAAGAAAAATGACCTCCACATGCTTCTGAATGACAAAATTCAATGATACTACTTACCTCATTGTCGGGTACAAATCTCTAAAAGATTTGATCAGGACAATAATTGAACAAATATGGGTCATCACAATAGAAATTTTTTTTTTTACCTCAATCAAAAACCTTTTTTTTTGTGTTCATTGAGGCGGCATCTTACTTATCAAGTGGGGTAGACGACTTCTTGCAATTGGACCTCCTCCAAAATATCCTCTTGAGCTCCCTCATAAAATGGTTTGAGGCGATGTCCATTGACTGTGAAAGCTTTTGTAGTAGTCTCACTTGTAACCTGCACAGCACCATAAGGAAAAATCTTAGTAACAACAAATGAACCAAGCCACCTAGATCTGAGCTTTCCGGGCATGAGTTTGAGGCGGGAGTTATAGAGGAGAACTTTTTGACCAATCTTAAATGTTTTTCTCATGATCTTCTTATCATGGAAGGCTTTGGTCTTCTCTTTATAAAGTTTGGAACTCTCATAAGCCTCCAAGCGGATCTCCTCCAATTCCTGCAACTGTAGCTTCCGCTCCATGCCTGCTTGATTTAGGTCCAAGTTACACCTTTTCTTGCCCAAAATGCACGATGCTTAATTTCCACCGCGCAAGTGGCATGCTTTGCCAAAAACAATCCGATAAGGAGACATCCCAATCGAAGTCTTATAGGCGGTCCTATAAGCCCATAAAGCATCCTCAAGCCTTTTGCTCCAGTCCTTTCTGTTAGGTTGAACTGTTTTCTGAAGTATCTGTTTGATCTCTCTGTTGGAAACCTCGGCTTGCCCATTAGTCTGGGGATGGTAAGGTGTAGAAACTCTATGCAAAACTCCATACTTTTTCATCAAGGTTTTCATGCTTCGATTACAGAAATACGAACCATGATCACTAATGATGGCTTTTGGAACTCCAAACCTGCAGAAAATATGTGATCTAACAAAATCCACAACAACCTTGGAATCATCAGTCCGAGTGGCTTTTGCCTCCACCCATTTAGATACATAATCCACAAAGAAGCGAGAATGTAAACAAAACCAAATGACACGGAAAAGGACCCATAAAATCAATACCCCAAACATCAAATATTTCACGAACAACAAAGGTTGTTGGGGCATCTCATTCCTACGAGAAATATTCCCTGTTCTCGGCATTGTTCACAAGATTTACAAAACAAATATGCATCACGAAATAGAGTGGGCCAATATAATCCGAGTCCAAAACTTTCCTAGGCATGCGAGTAGGTCCAAAATGTCCCCCACAGGCAAGTGCATGACAAAAACTAAGAACAGAATCAAATTCATGATCAGGAATACATCTCCTAATGACTTGGTTACTACAAAATCTCCACAAATAAGGGTCATCCCACACATAATATTTTGACTCACTTTTCAATTTGTCAATCTGTGCTTTAGTGAAATGTGCAGGTAGTGCTCTAGCAACCAAGAAATTAACCAAATCTGCAAACCAAGGGATGTTACCTTGCATCTTGAAAAGCTGCTCATCAGGGAAGACATCATGGATAGGAGAAGAATCTGCCTCTCTCTCAATTCGACTCAAGTGATCTGCCACCAGGTTCTCTGCTCCACTCTTATCTCTGATATCAATATCAAACTCTTGTAAAAGTAACATCCATCTAATCAGTCGAGGCTTTGCATTGGGCTTTTTTAGGAGAAACTTTAAAGCTGCATGATCTGAAAATACAACCACTCTAGAACTAAGCAAATATGATCGAAATTTATCTAAAGCAAAAATAATTGCTAAAAGTTCCTTTTCGGTTGTAGTGTAGTTGGCTTGTGCAGCATCTAAAGTCCTCGAAGCATAGGAAATGACATGAGGTACTTTGCCGACTCTCTGTGCAAGGACAGCTCCCAATGCATAATTAGAGGCATCACACATGAGTTCAAATGGGAGTGTTCAATCTGGTGACTGGATGATAGGTGCACTGGTCAATACTTGCTTTAAGTGATTGAAGGCATCCTTGCATCTCTGGTCAAAGTGAAACTCTACATCCTTTTGTAGCAAGTTGGACAGTGGAAGGGCAATTTTGCTAAAATCCTTTATGAACCGACGATAGAAACCTGCATGACCAAGAAAAGAACGAACCTCCCGCACGCATGTGGGGTAAGATAGACATGAAATGACATCTATTTTTACAGGATCTACCTCAATACCCTTGCTAGATACTACATGCCCTAAAACTATACCTTGTTCTACCATGAAATGACATTTCTCAAAATTCAGGACAAGGTTAGTTTCAATGCACTTATGCAAAACCCGATCCAAACTATCCAAACATGCATCAAAGGAAGAGCCATAGACAGTAAAATCATCCATAAACACATCCATGCAACTCTCTAAAAATTCAGAGAAGATACTGACCATACACCTTTGAAAGGTTCCCGGAGCGTTGCACAGACCAAAAGGCATTCTCCTGTATGCAAATGTTCCAAATGGGCAGGTGAAAGTGGTCTTCTCTTGGTCTTCTAGGGCTATAAGAATCTGGAAATAGCCCGAATATCCATCTAAGAAACAGTAATGCGACTTGCCAGCCAGTCTCTCCAACATTTGATCAATGAAAGGCAGTGGAAAATGATCTTTCCTAGTGGCCTGGTTAAACCGCCTATAATCAATGCACACCCGCCAACTGTTCTGGATTCTTGTGGGAAGAAGCTCATTGTTCTGATTTGCAATTACTGTGACTCCAGATTTCTTTGGAACTACTTGCACTGGGCTCACCCATTTACTGTCAGATATGGGATAAATAATGCCAGCTTGCAGTAGCTTGGTCACTTCCTTCTTCACCACATCCAGAATCAGGGGATTTAGTCTCCTTTGGGGCTGCCTCACTGGCTTGGTACCTTCCTCCAATAAAATCCTATGCATACATGTGGAGGGACTAATACCAGGAATATCTGCAAGTGTCCATCCGATGGCCCGCTTATGCTGCCTCAAAACCTGCACAATTTTTCTTCTTGTTCGGTTGTAGATTCTTAGCGACAATCATCGCGACTTTCTCACCATCTTCCAAATATGCATATTTAAGATGGTCGACAAAGTCTTTAGCTCTAAGGATGGGGGATGCACAATAGAAGGCAACAAGCTATTTGAAACAAGCAACTCAAAGAAGACATTAAATTCGACATAATTTTGACTCATATTTTCATATCTTTGCATCGGTCAAATAAGCACTGCATAATCACTCATAACTCGCATAAATCTCGACATGCAAAGACATGGTTCAAGATATCACACTAACACATATATCACAAGTGACAGAATCCGAGAAAGTCGAAGAATATCGAGAATTCAACACTCATATCAGCATAAGTATCATCAACCAGCATTTCAATCACATCAACATGAAAAACTGAATGCTCCTCAAAAGGATGTCTCATGGCATCAAAAATGTTAAACTGTACCACATCTTCACCAAATTCCATAGAAAGAGTGCCAGCATGCACATCTATCTTGGTTTTGGCTGTATTGAGGAATGGTCTTCCTAGAATCAATGGAGCATGATTTATTGAAGACTCATCTTCCATTTCCAAAATGTAGAAGTTCGCTGGGAAAATCAGCTCATTCACCCGCACTAACACATCTTCCAGCACTCCTGCAGGATGAGCAGTGGTCCTGTTTGCCAACTGAATCACTATACCAGTGGGTTGTAAGGTGCCAATGTTCAAAGACTTATACACTGACATAGGCATGACATTGATAGAAGCACCCAAATCTAGCATTGCATGGCCAAATCTAGAATTGCCTATAGTGCAAGGGATTGTGAAAGTTCCAGGATCTTTGCATTTCTTTTGGCATGCTTGGTGAATCATCGCAGAAACATTTCTGCCCATACTGACCTTCTCAGTACCCTTAAGTCTTCTCTTATGAGTACACAACTCCTTGAGGAATTTGGCATACTTGGGAATTTGCTTGATTGCATCTAGGAGGGGAATATTGATTTCCACATTCCTGAATGTCTCCATGACTTCTTTTTCCATTTCTGCTTGCGCTATCTGCTTGGATTGTGTCACTCTGTTTGGGAAGGGTAGTGGAATGTTCAAGTCTGAATTCTCTGCACATTTCTTCTGGGCTGGGGCATCTAGTTCATGCGAATTTTGTTGTGTCTGATTAATCTCTGGCTGCTGCAATGGGAGCTCTGGTTGTGACAGACTAGGACCATCAATTTCTTTGCCACTTCTCAGGGTAATGGCACTTACATTACCTCTTAGGTTACTGATTGTTTGTGAAGGCAATTGGCTTGATCCTTGGCTTTTCAATTCACTCACGATGGTGGCCAGCTGCCCAATCTGAGTTTGCAGGTTCTGAATGGTGGCATTGACATTTTGTTGGAACTGAACATTATTTGTAGCTATCTGTTTCATCAAATCTTCCAATGATGGCTCGGATGGAGTGGTTGCTGGACTTGGCAACATGAGGGGCTCTTTACCGCACGTGGTCCATACGAGTTTGTTCTTTGTCTGAATGCGGTGGTTGGTATTTGTTGCTAGGACCTACAGCTTGGTATCTAAATTGCTGCTGTTGGGGTTGTTGTTGCTGACTAGAATTCCCATATCTCAAGTTAGGATGGTCCCTCCAACCAGGGTTATAAGTATTAGAAAATTGATCATATCTTGGCTGCTTGGGACTGCGATGATATTGGTCTACTAGGAAAAATGCCAGCTGCTGCAACTGACTGTTCTGGAAACGCGGAACCACCATCCTGAAGTGTGAGACATGCATCAGTAGGATGAGATGAGCAAGAGCAAATGCCACACACCCTTGCAGGCTCTTGTACAGAACCTGGTACATGTTGTCCCACTTCTAATTGCCTCACCAAAGAAGTCAATTCATCAAGTCTATGTTCCATTCTCTGTTGATCTACATGAGACGATTGAACTTCATTAACTCCTTTGGTTGAGGTAAGGACTCTTGTGCCAAATTGTTGAGCATTGGCTGCCATATTTGCTATCAAATCTCTTGCTGCAGTAGGAGTTTTATCCACCAATGCACCTCCAGATGCGGCATCCATCATACTTCTATCCATCGGCAGTAAGCCCTCACAGAAATATTGAATCAAGAGCTGATCACTAATTTGATGGTGGGGATAACTCGAACACAGCTTTTTGAATCTCTCTCAATACTCATGCAAAGTCTCACCAGTCATTTGCCTTATACCACAAATGTCTTTTCTAATGGCAGCTGCTCTGGATGCAGGGAAGAACCTCTCCAAGAATAATTTCTTCATATCATCCCAACTCGTGACGAACCTGGTGAAAGGTAGAAACGACCAATCCTTGGCTACATCGAGAGAGAAAGGGAATGCCCTCAACTTGATATGCTCCTCGGAGATTCCATGTGGCTTCATGGTTGAACAGGACCACATGGAACTCCTTTAAGTGCTTATGGGGATCTTCACCTGTAAGACCATGAAACTTGGGCAACAAGTGTATCAATCCAGATTTTAACTCGAAGTCAGCATCAAGATTAGGATATTGAATGCACAAAGACTGGTAAGTTACATCAGGAGCAGTAAGTTCTTTAAGGGTCCTATTTTGCCTGTTATCAGCCATGATTTTATAAATCACTTAAGATCTCAAGTGCATTTTCAGATTCAATGTCACAACTAAATTCAGACTCAATTCTTTCACTTAGCCTACGAGTTCTAATCAACCTATGCAATGTTCTATCAATCTCAGGATCAAATTCAAGCAAGATATCAGGATTAGACCTAGTCATGCATTAATCAAAACACAAAAATAAAATAAAATAAAATAAGTAAACAAGTAAAATACACTAGACAACTCTAAAAATATACCAAAATAAATCTAATTGACTAATGAAATGATTTTTAAAAATTATAGGACTTGTACAGCATGAAAACTACACAAAAATGAAACTAAAAAATGCAATAAAAAATATTAAAAAATTAAAAAATTGGTCTAAACGATGGATTTTGGAAAAACTAGGGGTGACCTCACAATTAATTGTGAGTCTTGTTTATTAGGCTGTTTTCCTTCAAATGACCAAGTTTCAGCTCATTCTGAGCACATTTTCTGTCAATACGAAATTCTTGTAAAATGACCCGTAATCACCCGTTTTCGCCTGAAATCCACCAAAACACAGCAACATAAAGGTTAGTGAGAGATTAGTAGTTAAATAAACTCTTAATAAGATTGAAAAAAATCAGAATGATCCCCGGCAACGGCGCCAAAAATTTGACACCTGTCGAGATTACCAAATTTAAATCAATTTATAACCGATTTACCAAAACTACTTGTAGCATAAGGTAACACCGGGTCAAGCCCATAGATCATTCTAATTATGAAGTCAGATTAAGAGATTAATGAACAGGGGGGAAAATTTTGCAAGAATAAACAACAAAGAGCAATTAAAATGAGTAAACAAAATTAGGAAAATAACCAATCCAAGAGAATTAACCAATCTTGATTTTAATCCATCATTGATCTTTATAGATCTATTCAACTATCAACCAAATCCTTGGTCTTAGATCAGATTAAGACGCCTATCAATGATCTATGAATCTTCTACTAGAAATGCTTCTAGAATTCAATTAATTAAGGTTAGACAAATTAAGCATCAATCCAAAACCCAAATTAACTTAAAAATCAAGATCCAACCAAGCTAAATATTTCATCAAACACCTTTAATAAATTATTTAACCTCTGAATTCATCTCTTGGCATATGACAATTACGCAATTAATATATGCAAATTCCAATCAAATTAAGCATTAAATCAGAATTTAAACAAGAGAAGAAGAGAAAGAGAAACTTGATTAATAGATGAATATATAACAATTAAAACAAAATCTCAAGATTAATCATCAAGACTGTCAATCTCTTGGATTGATTAAAGAAGTTTAGTTCTCCATAGCCATCACCATTGGAGAACCTTCAAGAACCATGAAAAATAACAAAGAGAGAAAAGGAGAGAAAAAGAAGAAGAGAAATCTTCAAAATCAAAAACTAACACTTTAATTATAACAACACTTCTACATAGAAGCTCTACATGTTTCAATGATCTGCATAGCCTCCCTTTTATAGAGAGTTAGAGGTACAAAATGTCAAAGGGGGCTGAGTCATGGTGGTTGGTGGAGTAGGTGGAGTAGGTGGAGTAGTGGAAAATGTTGAATGACTTTTGGTGAGTAGAAAATTCTGGAGATTCTTTGTCTCCGAAATCATGCAGCTCTGAAGTCATTGCATTCGTCATTTTTGAGCCAAGTGGTCTTCATGAAGATTGTAGGTCTAGATCTTAGCTTTCAAATGGCTTTTGTTTGAGTCTAATGTCATTTCTATAGCTCCAGATATGTTCAAATTACTGTACACTACTCAGGCCCAGTCGCAGCTCCTCTGTTCTGACTTCCAAGCCCAATATCACCTCCAAGGAGTCTGAATCGGGAAGAGTGTTCAACATGAAAGTTGTAGATTTGAGTCTTAACTATCAACCATCAAAATTTCAGCCTATTCTACAACTTTCACTACGAGCAGTGTAATGAACAGTACACAAAGGTCATTCTACCAGGAGCAACACTTTAGTTCTTGATTCAATGCCAATTTGAGCCATCCAAACGTGTGATTGAGTCTTTGATGTCTTCATGAAGATTGTAGAGCTCTCTATTATCTTTAAAATGACATAAGATTCACCTTAAACATACACCTACAGCCCAAGATATGACCCAAATACAGGATTAGTGTAAGACGTAAATCATGCTGAAAAATTCAATTAAATCCATTTTGAGTTCAAAACATACAAAACATAACCAAACTTAATTTATTAAGTGCATGGAGAGTGTAAATGACTAAAAATGAAGGCTTATTAATGCATCAAATATGTGAACATCAATATCATAAAGTATAAGAAAATGTTGGACCAAGTGGAAAATTATTAGATTTATTAAATTAAATCTTAAATTTAATTATAAATTGAAGTGGTCCCACATTTTCCTACCCACTACTCTATTAGTTTTACCAAGTCAAGTCTACTGGCTAGTCGGACGAGTCAAAAGATAAGGACAAATACTTGACTTATGGTTTGTTAAGGATATTAAGGGATAGTGGGGTGATCCACTATTTGGATAGTAGGGTTATCCACTATTTGGATAAGGGAGTTGGTTTTATCTGATAGAGAAAAATTAACCTCTATAAAAATAACTTAAGAGTCCATAGTCTAAGTAATTTTACAAAAATCAATACTTATTCCATCTATAGTCAAATTTCTTTAGACTATAAGCATTATGGGTTTACATGTGTGTGTGTGTGTGCGTGCTATTGTACGTTTGCTGTTGTGCAATTTTTGAATTTGTGCAAAAAGGTTATGGCGAGAGGTTAGTAAAAGGAATCCTATCTATTTTGTTTAATGAATATTATATGATTATTAAGTGCATACAAATACACGATCTAACAGTGTGCTAATCTAATTAAAGATTTAACAGTCCTTTCTCTACAAAACAAAATTAAGAATAACATCTTCTATAATTAAGGTTGTGTTTGGATAAATTTTGAAAAAAAATAATTTTTTTTGTAAAATTTTCTATGAAACACAAAAGCTACTTTGTGTTTTTATATAATTAGAAAAAGTACTTTAACTTCAAAAGATGAAAAGTAAAAAATTAATTTTTTTAAGAAACTACTCATATTAATTATAAAATGTAAAATATTAATTTTTTTTAGATTTTTATATTTTTTAAAATCTTATCCAAATAGTTGTGCATGTCTAAAAAAATATTTTTTAAAAATAAAAAGTATTTTTCTTGCAAAATAAGCGTAAACAAATGCATTCTAAATAACTTTCTGTCTCTATGCCAAAAGCATATAAAAAAAGTGTAAGGTAGAGTTGTATAAAAATAGATAGAAAAATGATATTCTTACATCATTTTTTACCTTACACCACTTTTAACCATATTTTTAATGGTTGTGATTGATGAACCGTTAACATGTCATATTTTTACGGTTTAATTCCTTGATTTTTTTATTCTTTTTTTTATTTTATGAAATTTTATTCGTAAGTTTTATTATATTTTAGTATTATTTGATTGTATTTTTATTAAGTGTTTTATGTGTTTTTGTCAAGTAATTACACCTAGAGAAGATTGAATGTTCAAAGGAGCAAGAAAAAAAGAAATTTTCATCAGCGTCCAGCGCCTGAGCGCTGAGAGTGGAGCACTTGAGCACCCAAAGTGTATGCAGTAGCGGTGATTTAGTGTCCTAGCGCTTAGGCGCTGGGTAAGAAGCTCCTGAGCACGCAACGTGTAGCAGTGCATCTTGACTTAAGTGGCTGAGTGCTCAAACTTTCAGAAGTGAGCGCCTAGGCGCTGGTTGCATAACAGAGCACGTGAATTTCAATAAATAGGAAAAGTTACGCCAATTTCAATAGAGACAGACATTGAACACATTACACAAAAAATCCCTAATCTTGAAACAGTTATTTTGCGGTAGCAGACCTTGGAGGACGACTTCGAAGTGAGGATTCGATTTTTGAAGGATTGAAGATCATAATCTCCATTAAAGGGGTTTTGATTTCTCTGTCTTTCTAGTTTTGCCATTTCTTTGGGTTTTATTTCCATGAGTTTGTATCTTGATATGAGTTTGTTTATATTGAACAAGAGTAGTTAAACACATAGCTAGGGCTATGAGGGATCTTGTTTTCCTAATTATTTGGGTTTAATTTCTAATTTGATTAAGGTAATTTCTTTAGGGTTTATCATATTACTTGCATTCTTGTCATAAGTTAATCACTTTTGGTATGTGTTAATTCATTGTTTGACCGGTGATCATCCGCATTCAATGAGTAGATCTATATGGTAAGCCTAAGATTAGATTAGTGAATGACCAAACATCAATTTTTCCTACCAATTGATTTATCTCTCAAATTGAAGTTTAATGCATTCCTAATTAATTTAACTAAATGACCAAATAGGTGATTTAATTTAGGAATATAATATTGTTTCATCCATGACCATTGGGATTCAATAGCAGGTAAGAGAATATTGATAAAAGAATTATCTTACATCATAAATGAAAGAAAATCTAAATAATTGGATTCAAGTGAACATTGCGCCCTACTCTCTCTTTCTCTCTCATTGATTATCTATTTTTTATTTTATTGTTCATTATTTTTCTTTATTTGTTTTCTGTTTTTAATTTGAATTTCTTCATATACTTTTGATTGTCTGGATAACAAAGGGTTTTACGAATCTAGTAATTACCACTTATTCCTCATGAGATCAATAACTGGGACTCAAGTCCTATATTATTTGGCGATAGAGTGCAATTGTTCTTAGTATATTTTATGCGCATCAGTGATTAAGTGAGAGAAAGTGATAAGAAGAAAGTGATGTGATATAAAAAGTAGTGTAAAAAGTGATGTGAAAAAAAATAATGTAAGAAAATCACGTTTGAAACAGATATGAGTAATATTAATGTACCATAAAATTTCAAATTTTAGTTTTGTTAAACAACACTGATACTTTTACATTTCATTTTTTTACCCCTTTATTCTATATCAAGAAATTCCCATATGCTACGAGAGGAAGAATTTTTCTTAGTGCATGGTTGCTCTGATGCAACTAAAAAGTGTGTGCCACCAGTGACATCTCACTTTTTCTCAATGTTGTTTTAACATTGTTTATAATTATTATGATTCACCAGTGCCACTAGTGCAATTATTATTATGTTCTTGGTGCATGAATATCAATTATTTATTATTAACTTTTTATAAAATATGACTCACATTTTTTTAATTAAAAACAATTTTGTATTGATTATAATGATATTTATAGGTCAGTTTGAAATGGCATGACACTTGTTTAGATGTCATATGCCGAAAATTATAGTTGATAATGTACGTAACATAATATTAATTAAAACATTAATATTATTTTTACACTTGAATGGAGATTGTTATCAAACACTCAAATATTTTTACCCTCGAATATTTTGTGCATAAAAAACTAAAATTTAAAATTAAAAAAGATAATATTATGTTTTTATAATTATAAAAATGTATAATTAATATTAAAACCAAAATTTAATTAAAAAAGTGAATCAGATTTTAAAAAAGGTTAATAATAAATAATTAATATTCATTTTTAAATTATAATTGCTTACAGAGATAATATGTTTTATTTTTTATAAATTTGTAAAATAACCCTTAAAGTGAGTCTAACAAACAAAAATTTACAAAAGACATTTATTACATGTATTGATAACTTAAACTTATTTACTTATGTGTTAAAATAACATTAAGAGAAGGTAAGATACTACTAATGACAC
The DNA here is from genome assembly GCA_029884595.1 of Ormosia semicastrata. Classification (NCBI taxonomy): domain Eukaryota; kingdom Viridiplantae; phylum Streptophyta; class Magnoliopsida; order Fabales; family Fabaceae; genus Ormosia; species Ormosia semicastrata. The sequence goes on along the minus strand of JAQQTO010000046.1, from coordinate 3,647,686 downwards.
ATACTTTTTAATTACACCAGAGCAACCACCATTTTTCTTTCTCTACTCCAAGAAAATAACCACTTGCGGATGTATGTGAATCTCAGTGGCTATGATTTTCACAACGAGACCCACATACATTCCACGTATTCCCCATAAGAAAGAAAATTTCTTCATTCGGGAAGATATATACAAGAAATTCTTCATTCTACACTTCCTTTATGAAAAAAAAATAAAAGATAAAAATTATCAAGGCTGCTTACCAAAACCTTGCAGTTTAGTTTAAATTGTTTTTCGTCTTTGGTTTACTTAAATCTGTTGATCACAAAAAATTTGCTTCTTCATGGGCTGGGTTTCTCTTTTAATCTAAAGTATTTTTATACAGATGTCGAAAAAAGCTGCCTCAAAAAACAATAAGAAAATAAACTACTTGTCCGATCGTCAAAGGTAACCTTAAGACTGTTCAAAACGCATGATCCTGTTATTGTGGCCAGAGAAGGAGGGATAAACAGAGAGAGTTTTGTCTTAATCAGGAATATTATTTTCAGGATCCGTAATAAAAATTTCCCATGACTTGTTAGGCTTTTTCCGAGCAACCAAAGAGAGAAGGAAGAATACACGATGAAACATGTTTGTTGAAGTAGCTGTTAGGCAATAGCTATCTAGGCTGGACTAGACCGACAATAAACCGGCCATGCTGCAGCTGCATTGAGAGCATTAGTGATTAGGCCAAGCGTAGTACTGGCACTGCTCCATTCAATTGGCATGCATTGATCAATTGTGACACCACTTGTTTGTCATTTTTTGTGGCGGGGAGCCACCACAAGGCCAATTTGCATTCGCGATATCCACACGGAGATATCTACCTTGGATTTAGCACGAATTGGAAGGCATTATTTCCCAACTGAATTCCCACATGTATTAAAAAAAATTAAAAGTAAAAAAAGAAGAGGCAAATCTAATCGACGAGACCAATATACGAATACGAAGTATATTTTATAATGCAATTGGGAGTTCAAAGTATATACAGCTGTGATACAAAATGACTTATTTTAGTCTTTACTCTCCAGGAAATAATAATGTTAAGCAAAAGGCACTTTTGCACTTTTTTTTTATTCATACTAATTTAAATCTTATTTAAACTAACTGGGTTAATTCATTTGGACGGTTTTTTGCTTATAATAATTATATGATTTGTGAGTTTGAATTCAATAATTATTGTTGGTAGACAATTTATAATTCTTATTGAAATTTGTAATTTGTCTTAATTTTAGAATAAAGAGAATCTCGTTGCATCTTAAATATTTTTTGGGAAAAAAACTCTTATTTACCTTGTATTAAAAAATTAATTAGGGCGGCATCAAACTTGTACTATGGGTAAACACAACCTCAAATTGAGAATCTAACCCTACTTTTTATTCTAAAGCGACATGAGTATGATCTTCCCCCACATAGGCTTAGCCAAAGATCAAATACCTTTTTCAATGCACCATCATCCATGTGGGTTTAAAAGATAAGTAATAATATAAGAAGAGTGCTCGTTTACACGAAAATAAATTTGTGAAACGATGCACGAGGTAAAATTTATTGTTGTTATGTGGTTCGTTTTATCATTCATTCTATTCATGATTTTCGTATAAAGTGAATGTAACTATTTTTCTCCTTAATTACACTTGTGTTACATCATTCGCAGAATAGCAATGCTGAAAATATAAAGATTGGTGAACCATTCAACCTATTATGTATGTGAATTTTGTATAAAGGCTCATCTCTACAGAAAAGATAATATAAGAAATAACAACTATCAGTAATTACCCTTGATTTTATTATTGTATTTTTTTTTTTGCAGAAAAATTAAATTAAATATAAGTTACTCAACTAGTCCATTAATTGTCAAGGGATCTCGTGACTGGCAAATGAGACTAGCCCCTATTAGCTATTATTGCAAATTTTACTGTTAAAGTAAGCCAGAGTGACATTTAGATCTGTGACTGTAAGGTCGGAGAGAGGGTAAAGGCAGATAAATTATTAGATGTTCCTATAATTCACAGTTACACCATTCATATATTAACATTTAATTTTTTATTAATAATGAGATTTATTATTAATTTATATTTTTTATTTAATAAAAAATAAAATAAAAAAATAAATATATAAATTAATAATAAATTCTATAATTAATAAAAAATTAAATGTTAAAATGTAAATAGTGTGATAATAATTTTATGTAACACTTCGTACAATAATTTTTCTTAAAGACTTCACTGCCTGTGATACAAGCAGGGATTTATAAACTAGTAGTAGAAACACACTTTTTAATATATATTTTTTAATATATTTTTTTATTGAGTTATGTTACATATTAAAAAATATTTTAAATTTAATTATACAATAATTAAGTTAATTATATATTAATTGAATTAATTATATATTAATTAAAATTGAGTTTGTATTTTAATATATGACGTAATTTAATAAAAAAAATGTATTAAAAAGAATGTAATAGAGAGTGTATTTATGATATTATGCTCTACATAAGCACTATCAGAAGCTTACATACATCATATGCCAGCTCTCAACCAGTGGTGGTTAATTATTATAAACGGTCATTGAGAAATAGACTACTAGCTACTTCAAACTCAAACTAAAAACAAATCCTGTGAGCCTTTTCTGTGGATATTCAACTCAACTGTCAAGATGGCTGAGGGCAAAGCAGCGGCTCAGAAATCTCTTCAGGATTTTGATTCTCAAAAGAAGCCAAAGAGGAGCAAGTTTGCTTTCGCTTGTGCTATATTGGCTTCCATGACTTCCATCTTACTTGGTTATGGTTAGTGCTACTAATTCATATATAATCCTTTCTATTAGCTAGGTTGTCTCTTCTTCTGCAGCAAGTTCTTGATTACAACGGATAAATCTAGGTTCATTCCCGTTTTTTGTTTTTGTTTTTGTCTTTCTGTGTCTTTCAAGAGTAAAAGTAACATTTCTTCTTCGGGAAACTACTGTACGTAGTATTGGTATGCGCTGAAAATAGTGAAACTTATCAGGGGAAAAAAAAGCCTCTTTCCCAACAAAACATGTTTCATGAATTTTCAGAATATATATATATATATATATAAATAATAAGTGACAGGATATGTATGGATGTTGATATAAATGTTAGTGCAGATATTGGGGTGATGAGTGGAGCGGTGATATATATTAAAAGAGACCTGAAAGTGTCGGACGTGCAAATAGAAATCCTGATAGGGATCATCAACCTTTACTCTCTGATAGGTTCGTGCCTTGCCGGGAGAACCTCCGACTGGATAGGTCGGCGTTACACGATTGTCCTCGCCGGAGGCATCTTCTTCACGGGAGCCATCCTCATGGGATTCTCTCCCAACTATGCCTTTCTCATGTTCGCCCGCTTCATCGCCGGCATTGGCATCGGTTATGCCCTCATGATTGCCCCTGTCTACACTGCTGAAGTCTCCCCCGCTTCCTCTCGTGGCTTCCTCACCTCCTTCCCTGAGGTACCCTTCCTTAATTACTTCTAAATTAATTATATATACATACTTACTGACTCCACTTACTTTTATCTTCTACATCAACTTAATATGTGTGAATTTTAATCTTGATATATTAAGAAATGGAATCACAACTTCTAAAATAAAAATAAAAATAAAAATTAATGAGTCTTTACCTAATAATTTAGTAAAAAATGTTAAGACAGGCACTAGTATTTTTTCTGAAGGTGTAACATTGGTATCATTATCTTTTTATGATAAAGTGATAGAGATTTTTATCATTATATAATTCTTTAAAAAAAAAAAGGTCCTTTTGACATTAATTAGTTAATATATAAGAAAATAATTTCACCACTTAAAATTTAGTTATTGGTTTTCAGGTTTTCATCAATGGAGGGATATTATTAGGATACATTTCAAACTATGGATTTTCCAAGCTGCCACTTCACATGGGTTGGCGACTGATGCTGGGAATAGGCGCTGTTCCTTCAGTACTCTTAGCCGTGGGAGTGTTAGCCATGCCAGAGTCACCTCGTTGGCTTGTCATGAAGGGTCGGCTTGGTGACGCTAGAAAAGTTCTTAACAAAACCTCTGACTCCAATGAAGAGGCTCACCTAAGGCTAGCTGACATCAAAGCAGCGGCTGGGATCCCCGAGAGTTGCAACGACGATGTCGTTCAAGTTCAACTAACCAAGCAAAGCCACGGCCAAGATGTATGGAAAGAACTCATCCTTTATCCTACACCCGCGGTGCGTCACATCCTCATAGCTGCCCTCGGGATTCACTTCTTTCAACAAGCCTCGGGTATAGACGCCGTCGTTTTGTACAGCCCCACCATCTTCCAAAATGCTGGGATCAAATCTGATACGGAGAAGCTTCTTGCAACTGTAGCCGTTGGATTCACCAAGACAATCTTCATCTTGGTGGCTACCTTCTTGTTGGATCGGGTCGGGCGTCGCCCGTTGTTGTTGAGCAGTGTTGGTGGTATGGTACTCTCGCTTCTCACCCTTGCGGTGAGCCTCACGATCATTGATCACTCACACACGAAGCAAATGTGGGCCATTGGATTAAGCATAGCCACTGTATTATCCTACGTGGCAACGTTCTCCATTGGAGCAGGTCCTATTACGTGGGTCTATAGCTCTGAGATCTTTCCCTTGAGGCTACGCGCTCAGGGTGCGGCTATGGGGGTTGTGGTGAATAGGGTCACCAGTGGGGTCATCTCAATGACCTTTTTATCCCTCACTAAAGGGATTACCATTGGTGGGGCCTTCTTCCTCTTTGGTGGAATTGCAACCGTTGGATGGATCTTCTTCTATGCCATGCTCCCTGAAACACAAGGTAAGACCCTTGAAGAAATGGAAGGATCTTTCGGTAAATTCAGATCGAAGTCCAACAACAAGGGTAAAGATAATGGTAGTGGCCAAATCCAATTAGTCAATTAGGGGTCAATAATCGTGCTTAATATTAGCAATATATTAACTTCGTATGTCTTCAGATTAGCTTTTCAAATGGAAAACGACGATTGAACCACAGAAGTGAGAAGGCTTGTATGCGAACGAAAATTATAAAACTTTTATGAATAAAAGGAAGAAAAAAAAGTTTAATTAAAGTTTTAGTTTTGGTGTTCTTATTGACATTTTTAATTGTCTATTCACACTCATCATTAGACGTTCATTATTTTTTAAAAGGAAAATATAAAATTTTGATTAGTTAGTAAGAAATGTGAATAATTATTTAGAAGTGTCAATAACCTTATACTCATTTTTATTAATTTAGTCTTTATATATATATATATATATATTTTTTTTTTTAAATCACTCTTCACACTTATAAAATTTTTTAAAATAGTCCCTACTATTAATTTTTGTTCTAACACCATTAATTTAATATCTACAAGATATTTTACAAAGAAAAAATAAATATTACCTAAAAGAGTACCTATTAGACCAAAAAATACCTATTAAAAAGAAATAAATATCTACTATAATGAAAGAGAACATATTTAATGTTTTAATGAAAAACAAACATCTAAAAAAGTATCTATTGATAAAGAAATACTTATTTTATTAGTTAACGATAGTATTATAATGATGTTATAATAAAAGTTAATGATAAATATTATTTTAAATTTTTTATAAGTATAAGAAATAATTCTTTTTAAAAAAATTATAAAGACTGAATTGAAAATAAGAATAAAATTGAGGGACTAAAATTTTAATTTAACAAAAAAATAGAGATATTATTGTGTCATTTTGAAGGGGTAATTAATTGGAATGCAATGTTGTTAAAATATTGTTAATGTGAATGATTTACGTGTAGGAAAAACATACCAAATATGTAGGAAAAACATACCAAGAAAGACACATTTTATATGAAATTAGAACACTGATTTAATAACTTACTTGTTGAAGACATGATTCGATAAATCAGGATTTGCTTCTGTGTTGCACGTATGTTGCACGTATCCTTGGAACAAAAGGCCAAGTCTTCCTTTGCCTGATCACTCACTCCAAATTCTAGGTTTTCAATGGGATAAACCTAGAGAGCAATCTAAAGACGTGACGGTAAAGGGGACCTAGCCACGCTATTTATTAACCCTAGGCACCTCCCATTATGGGCCTAGTAGTTAGGCCCACACTGTCTCCCACACACATCAAAATTAAATGTCCAAAACCCATTAGTAATTAATCACATTTTAGTGGGCTTAAGTATCATAGAATGGATTATAATATCAGCTCGTTTTTAGCAAAACAAAATGTCACAATTGATTGCAGCCCACTAGAATTTATAGAAAAATTCTAACATTCTCTCACTTGGGCAAAATCAATTGTGTATTTTCAATTTAAAAAAAATATTTTGAAAACGACTCTCGAGCTAATAGCATATTATGGCCACAACACATATGATCTCAAGATACAACACCTAATTAAAACTTCATCCAACAAAAGTCATGTAACACCGAATCATGGCGGTAATTGCATCCTTTATTGATGCAACACCTTCCATGGTTACAAATATCACTGATTCTGTCGACTAGTTATGAATGTGGAGTGTGGCAAGAAAATGACGTGCCAACGTGATTAAATAGCCATACCATCATTTTCTTTTGTCAGTCCTTAATTTCTCTCAAATGCATAGAAGCCAAGAAATTACATGATTTATCACTAAACCATCATACCTCAGCTCCAAATCGGTATCAACTACGGGCACAATAGTCCTAACGACACCGAGCTCTAACAATTTCACATTTGATATACACATTAAAAAAAAAGGTTATAATAAAATTCATCTCATCATTTATTTCATCAAATCAAATGTAAAATATCATCAATACATTATTTCCTAAAATTCAAAATAAGAATCTAACAACATAAAAGAGGAAATAACATAAAACTAAAGCTCCCACTAACCAAACACATGAAAAGAACTCACAATGCCCATGTTCTCAACATGTCTTTTGAAAACAATGGGCCTGAGTCCCTTGGTTAAGGGATCAGCCAACATGGAATCTGTGTCAATGTGTTCTACCGCTATAGAACCTTCTTTCACAAGATCTCTAACAGTCAGGTACTTCAGCTCCAAGTGCTTAGAACCACTAGAATTCTTATTGTTCTTTGTATAGAACACTGCAGCACTGTTGTCACAGAAAATCCTAAGTGGCCTAACAATGGAATCCACAATGCGAAGTCCTGTCACAAGATTCCTCAACCAAATGGCATGAGTAGCAGCAGCAAAACAAGCAATGAACTCTGCTTACATAGTAGAAGAGGCAACAAGAGTTTGTTTCTTACTCTTCCAGGATATCGCACCCCCAGCCATCATAAAAATGTATCCAGAAGTCGATTTCCTATCATCAGGGCACCCACCAAGATCTGAATCTGTGTACCCCACGATCTCCAAGTTGTCAAGTCTCCTATATACAAGCATATACTCTTTGGTCCTCTGCAAATACCTCATTACCTTCTTAGTAGCTATCCAATGATCATTCCCAGGGTTTGACTGGTATCTACCAAGAATGTCAACTATGAAATCGATGTCAGGCCTAGTGCATACCTGAGCATACATGAGACTACCCAAAGCACTACCAAAAGGTCTATTATTCATTTCTACTTGTTCAATCTCATTCTTAGGACATTGATCCTTGTTGAATCTGTCACCTTTGACGACCGGAACGTCTCCAGGCTTACAGTTCTGCATATTGAATCTCTCTAAGATTCTATCGATGTAGGCCTTTTGGGATAACCCGAGTGTATGATGTGATCTATCTCTACGAATCTCGATCCCCAGCACAAAAGAAGCCTCACCAAGGTCTTTCATGTCAAAAGATCTAGTCAACATCTGTTTTGTCTCACGCAGCATGCCAAGGTCATTAGAAGCCAGCAATATATCATCCATGTATAGCACAAGAAAGATAAATTTGCTCCCACTGACCTTAAGATATATACACTGATCAACCTTATTCTCCTCAAACCCCATAGAAGTCACCACTTTATCAAATTTCAAGTACCACTGCCTGGAAGCTTGTTTCAAACCATAAATTGACCTCTTCAGTTTACAGACCAGGTCCTTATTACCACCAATATGCAAACCCTCAGGTTGCTGCATGTATACTGTCTCACTCAAATCACCATTCAGAAAAGCAGTCTTCACATCGGTGCAACTCCAAATCAAAGTGAGCTACAAGAGCCATTATGATCCTAAATGAATCCTTTGTCGATACAGGTGAAAAAGTCTCAGTAAAGTCAATGCCCTCCTTCTGAGTGAAACCCTTTGCCACTAGTCTGGCTTTAAATCTCTCAACGTTACCCTTTGAATCTTTCTTTGTTTTGAAAACCCATTTACAACCAATTGCCTTACAATTCTCAGGTAACTCAACAAGTTCCCATACTTCATTGACTGACATAGACTGCATCTCTTCATTCATCGCACGTTTCCACATTTCCGATTATGAACAAGATACAGCTTCCTGATAGCTCTTCGGATCAACAATATCTCCAATGTCATATGCATCCTCACTGAGATAGACCATAAACTCATCACCTATAGTTGGTCGCCTCTCTAGTTGACCTCCTTAAAGGAATCTGCAGTAACTCTCAATGGGTTGTGGAAGCTCAACCACGGCGGGAGGATCAAGTATATCATCATTCGAGAGCCGCCTATATCCCCGGTCCCGAACCTCGGTCTCCACTGGAACAATTGGGACCCTAGTCTCAATCGTCAGAATATTATCAATAAGAACAGGTAATGACAAAGAAACGGTCTCAGGTGAAAGAACATCAGTCACATCAGGTCGAACAATAGGATCTGCTACATCAAGTTTCAGAAATTTAGCATTCATAGACTCTACAATTCTACTCCCCTTACCAGGATAGAAGAACCTGTATCCTTTAGCGCGATCCTGATATCCAATGAAAAACAATGACTCGTCTTGGGATTTGTCTTTTTCTGCAAGGGATTATAAATTTTGACCTCAACTGGGCAAGCCCAGACTCGAAGATGGTTCAGACTAGGTTTTCTTCTTGTCCAGAGTTCAAAAGGAGTTTTGGGAATGGATTTACTGGGAACTCTGTTAAGAATATAAAGGGCTGTTTTCAAGGCTTCACTCCACAGATATTCTGACAAGTTACATCTACTTATCATGCTTCTCATCATATCTTTAAGTGTCCTATTACGCCTTTCGGCTACACCATTTTGTTCAGGACTCCCAGGCATGGTGTATTGTGGAACTATTCCACAATCCTGTAAGTATAAAGCAAACGGTCCCATATGTTGCCCTGCGACACCATATTTACCATAATATTCTCCACCACAGTCAGATCTTACAATCTTGATAATTTTTCCCAATTGCTTTTCCACTTCAGTTTTAAAAATTTTAAATTTCTCAAGAGCTTCAAATTTTTCTTTAATCAAATAAAGATAGTCATATCGGGAAAAATCATCAATGAATGTAATGAAAAACCTGTTACCACAAAATGTAGAAGACAAGGGCCCACTAATGTCTGTATGAATAATTTCTAAGAGATCTGAACTTCTAGTTGCACCTACCTTTTTGGTCTTAGTAAACTTTCCCCTAATGCAATCCACACAAGGATCCAAATCATCAAAAAACAAGGAAGGTAAAATATTTGTCTTTGTCAACCTCTCAACCCTTTCCTTAGAAATGTGACCTAATCGTTTGTGCCACAACATAAAAGATTTTTCCTCAACTTTAGACCTTTTAACAACTGAATTCTCAACAACTAAAGATGAAGAAAAACTATCAGAAGCCAAAGATAATTTATATAAACCATCCACTAAAGATCCATAACCAACAATTTGGGAGTTCAACATCATATTTATTTTGCTATCACCAAAAGTAAAATTGAAACCAAGTCTGTCTAAACAAGAAACAGAAATCAAATTTCTCCTAAAAGAGGGTATATAAAAAATATCCTTCAAAATCAATTCAAAACTTGAATCTAAAACTAGGCTGAGATCTCCCACTTTCTCTACAAAGACTTCAAGATCATTTCCTACCCTTAGCTTGCTTTCCCTCAGACTGGGCTCCCTCAGATTTCTGAACCCCTGTAAAGACACAGCAATGTGGGTTGTGGAACCACTATCAAGCCACTAAGAATTCATAGAAACATCAACTAGATTAGACTCAAGACAGACAAAAGCTAAGTTATTACCTCCTGATTTATGCTTGTTCTCTAACCAAGTCTTGAACTTACTGCAATCAGTTTTCTTATGCCCCTTCTCCTTACACCAAAAACACCAAATGTTCTTCTTAAAGATAGCTGGTTGAGGACCTCCTACATTGTGATGCTGACTCTTACCTAGTTTCCCTGAACCTCGATATTTATGAGAAGCATTAGATGTACTCTTTGTATATTTCCAATTTCCCTTCCCAGAAGTGGGTTTGCTATGGATAGATAATAAGGCTATGTCACTCTTTTCTTTCTTGAGTTTCTCTTCTTCAGCAACACATTTGGTAATGAGGTCATTCACAGTCCATTTCTCACCAATGGTATTGTGGGCAGTTTTAATTTGTGTGAAATCAGCAGGTAGACAGTTTAGGGCATGTTCAACAATAAATTTTTCATTAAGGTCAATTTGGTGGGCTTTCAGTTTGGTTTGGATGTGAACCATCTTCATAATGAATTCCCTCACGCCCCCAATGTTGTCATATCTCATGTCTGTTAACTGTTTCATTAGACATTCAGACTCAGCGTTGTCAGATACTTGGTACCTCTCTCCTAGAGCGGTGAGGAACCCCTTAGCTATCCCTTTCTCTGGAAGACCACTCAAAAGATGTTCAGAGACGGTCCTCTTGATAGCAATCAGACTCAACCTGTCAGACCTCTCCCACTTAGCCAAAAGTTCCTTCTGTTCAGGCGTACTATTCTCATTTATCACAGGCTTGTCTTCGCGCAAAGCTAAATCAAGATCAACAATTCCTAAAGAGAATTCCAAATCTTGCCTCCATTTCCCATAATTTGATCCATTCAGGATCTCAATAGAAGCAGAACAATTGTTCACAGAAAAGTTCACTGTTAAGTCAAAACAGGAATGCATTAGAACATATTACAAGGCAAGATATAGCTCAAAATGCAAACAAGCTATCATAATGAAGCCAATATCATGGCACATTCTCCTTTGGGCAGAATGCACAAACCAAGGTCATAACCTGGGCTAAAACCTCAGATGGGTTAATCTATGAGTATACACTGGGTTTAGAAAGTTGTCTCCTTTGGGCAGACAAGTCCCTTTAGCCCAACATATTCCCCAATAACTCCATCTCAAATCAACTTTCAATCACTACACACACATAACCCCTTTGGGCAGGTAACTGCATGCAATGGTTAAAAGCATTCCTCAATTACAAAGAGACTTCCATGAACTGATACAAGTGGCTCCACTTTGGTGGTAATGACTCATAGCAATCCATAAAAACTCTTGCACAAGAATCATCATCTTCTCTTGCTCAGAATCATATATCAGCATTCCCAACATGTTTTGTACTCAAACAGTTTGTTAAAGAATTATTAAAGCATGTTAATTTCACGATCCAACTTAAAAATATATATATTTATATATATTAAAAAATAAATTTACAAAGCGGAAAAGGAAAGGAGAAAAGGAAAAAAAAGAAGAAAAAATAAATAAATAAATAAATAAATAATAACAATATTGAAAAGCTGAAAACGCACATTCAAAACGTTAACGTGCCTTTATATATGAACATTTAGCGCAACAAAACCATAATAGCACAATCTAGTGCAGTGGTCGTGCATTTGCATAATTCCCTATGCACTTATGTTTGAATCCCAGCAAAGCCAGTTTAATATTTATTTATTTTATTTTTCAAAATCATATACAGGCATTGAAAAACTCATACGACAATAGGAATTGAAAGACAAACTCATACATGAATTGAAAAACCCATATAACAATATGAATTGAAAAACAAACCCATACATGAATTGAAAAACTCATACGGCAATATGAATTGAAAAACAAACCCATACATGAATTGAAAAAACCCATAAGATAATTAACAATCAGATCCTAAAACATATAAAACCTGCTCTGATACTAAATGTAGGAAAAACATACCAAACATGTAGGAAAAACATACCAAGAAAGGCACATTTTATATGAAATTAGAACACTGATTTAATAACTTACTTGTTGAAGACATGATTCGATGAACCAGGATTTGCTTCTGTATTGCACGTATGTTGCACGTATCCTTGGAACAAAAGGCCAAGTCTTCCTTTGCCTGATCACTCACTCCAAATTCTAGGTTTTCAATAGGACAAACCTAGAAAGCAATCTAAAGACGTAACGACAAAGGGGACCTAGCCATGCTATTTATTAACCCTAGGCACCTCCCATTATGGGCCTAGTGGTTAGGCCCACACTGTCTCCCACACACATCAAAATTAAGTGTCCAAAGCCCATTAATAATTAATCACATTTTAGTGAGCTTAAGTATCATAGAATGGATCATAATATCAGCTCGTTTTTAATAAAGCAAAATGTCACAATTGATTGCAGCCCATTAGAATTTATAGAAAAATTCTAACATTACCTAGTTTCAAATTTCGATCATATTGGAGGGAACGAAGCTTGTGATGATCAAAATATCATGTAATAAAGAGGTGAAAAATCTCACGATTGTAATTTGCAAATGATATTCGGCAAGTGTGAATTACCATAGCTAGCTAGCTATAAGAAAAAATTTTAAAGTGAAAAGGGCTCCCCAATAATGAGGGAGGGGGGGGGGGAATTGTGTGGAATAAAAGTGGTATTTTATGTGGATTGCTACATTTTTAATTTGGTTGTAACTTTTTTTTTATCTCTGTATGTGGTGGGAAATCCTCAGGGTGTTAAAAAGTAAGTGGTTCATTTTCCCGTGGATTTGATGGAGTTTGATTACCTATAAGCAGAGTTAGACGACTAACCTTAACATCCCGTTTGTTTTATTTTCTCTTTACCAGAAGCAAATTATTTCTTTTCCGTTGGCCACTGTTTTTGTTTTTCTTAAAAACATATAGTTTTTGGACAAAGTACCATTCTCCATTTGCTTATTTTCAATTAGAAAACCTTGAAATCTGCATATTCTCTTTGTAATTAAATAATCCAACTTGAATAGCCGAACGTGGAGAATAACTTATTTATTCATTATTTTAGTTAAACTTATTTATTCATTATAAGTTGTAACAACAAGTGGTCCACTTAATCTATCCATATCAAGATTCTTAAATTTGAGAATCAATTAATATTTATGGCTAAGTTTAATTTTTATTCACTTTTAATAAAAAAAAATTATGTTATCACTAAACTATTTACTGTTATATTATTTTTAAAATATTTAATTTGAATGCATTATTAATGTAAAAATTATTTACATAATTATTCAATCATGCATTATTATGTACTTACGTCATTAAAAATATTTTACTATCATAATAACTACATTAAAAATCACATATATAATAATATATAATTAATTAATAGTGTAAAAAATTTTACATTAATAATATATCAAAATTAAATTTATTTTTAAAAGGGAAACGTTTTAATAACATGACAATTATAATAAAATTATGATTAATGTTATTTTCACGTACTCACACAACTTTCATTACTAATATTCATATTCATATTCATATTCATTTTCATGTTCATTTCTCTTTCTCTTTCTTTTTCTTCTCTCCATCAATGACCGCTCTTAAATTTTGTAAGACAATGTTCACGAAAGACATTTGACAAGTAAGGTAGTGTTTAACTTGTTTTCTATTTTCATTTTTAATTGATGTCTTTTTACTTTTAATTATAAAACTATTATCTTTTTTTTTCACTTTATTTCCTATTTTTAAAATTTTGTGAAGAAAATAGTGAAAAGTGAAAATAAAAAAATCTTACTTTTACTATTTCCTTCACAAAGTCTTAGAAACAAGAAACAAAATGCAAACAAGATAATATTTTTATAATTAAAAGTGAAAATATATCAAGTAAAAATGAAAATAAGAAACAAACCAAATGTCACATAATATTTTTGTTAGTGTATACAAATTTTATTCTGACAATAGGTTTAAATGAATTTCTCATGCAAAGTTGCTTGCATGAGATTAAAGATCTTGAAACTTGTGAGCAACTTCGCATGACCGTGATTGTAGATGACAATAGAAAAAAGGGAAAAAAAAACGACACACAAACAAGCAATAACTTGTTTACATTCCTTAAACCATTAAGATATGGACATATTATCCTTGTGAGGTTGATTAGCATTAATAAAATCCTCTACTTGAACTATGTGGTGTGGCTCAATTAGCAACTTGATCTCCAATTATGCTAACTTTATTTGCAGTGTAAAGGTTCGAATATCACTACTACCACCTTGTGGCCAGTGCCATACCATCAAATGCCACTGGGACAATAATTTCCAAGCTGTAGGATATCCAGAGTTAATAATACATGGGTAAGCACTAAGCACGTGACGATCGTAGGGAAGCAAGTCTAAATTAAACTACCAATTTTGTTCTCTACAGATCCACTTGACATCAATTTTATCTTAAAAATTTAATTGACATCAATTTTATCCTTCAAATATTTTGACTTCAAATTAATCTTATAAATATTTAAAATGACATTAAAATAGTCATTTTTTATGTTCTACAAGCTCAATGAAAGAATCACTTTGATATTATTTTAAATCTTTAGAAGACTAATTTAATGTCAATATTTGAAGGACCAAATTAATATCAAGTAAATATTTAGATAACCAAATAGGTAGTTTAGTCACGAGCATATGATATTTGTCTTGAGATGTAGCAGAGACTCCTTGCATCATCTAACTGCCCGAGAGTATGTTAAGATCACACTCCACCAAACTAGGACATATTTGGCTGCAGGTGAAGTTGTATATCCTTTGCCATTCTCAGAAATTTATTTGTTTTTTCTTTATCTTCAAAAGCCTAAACCAGGAAACAATTATAGGATTTGAGTGGGAACATTCTGGTATTGAAAAGGATCCAAACCCACCATTTGTGGAACTAGGTTAGTTTGGTAACACAGTAATTTTGTTGGCATTTTCAATAAATTATGAGTAAATATGAAAGGATATCATTCTTCAAATGCTTATTCCCCTGTTTCTTTTTATTTCTTTTTCCTAAAATTTCCCAGAAGTTGGAGAACGAAGAGGATGAGGGAGCTTGTTCTCATCAACACAATGAATTGTATTTACCATTAATAAACAAGATTATACAGCTGTATTTTTACATCACGAGGAACCCGCAAAAAGGAAAAATAAAGAACTTCATCTACCATTTATACTATTCCCTCCTCAATACTATAACCGAGAAAATTCCTCAAAAAATCAAAGCATAAGAAAATAATGATTGTAAAATTACAAGCAACCATGTACATGTTAGGTCAGCTATATTATCTCTCACTTCTCGATGCCTTGCTGCAGGTACTGTATCAAGTCATAGCCAGCAGTTGTCCACTTATTGTATGCATCTTTACACACATGGGTCATGAAATTGGCTGCCTCACGCTCACTCATCTCCGGATGAAATCTCTTCCGAAGATTGCCTATTGGGTCACCCCTGCTGAAACAAGGTAATCCGCTGTCTAGCATTAACGCCACAGTAGTGATGATCCCATCCATTTGACGACGGGCAGCTAGGTACCCCTTCACACACAAACTAGATGTACAATAACCAGTGAAGGAACACTTAGTTTTTTTTTTTAATATATGAAATGGGTTTAAAAAAAAGAATAAGATGGGAATTATTTGTGATCAAGATAGAAATGCCATCACTACCTTAAAAATTGGTTCCACGTCTCACTCTTCATAACACCAGATGGATCTAGTAATTGTGTCATCTCATGGCTCAGCTTAAAATGTGCACTTTCAAAACGCATATTTCCTCCAGGAGAAGTTTCTAGGATGAAACCAAAGTCAATATGAACAAGCCTCCCAACACTGCATCAGTACACATATTGGTGACGAATTTATTGGACCAGTAATTTACATATTTGCAGCAGGGGAAGAAAGCAAAGGGAGGAGAGGAACTGAAGATCGCAAAAGAATTCAACCAAGGGGGCCAAACAATGAGGATTTTCAATGTTTCAGAGGCAACTAAGCTAAATTCAATTCCACTAGCAATTACAACTAGATCTGCTCACAGAGTAATGGAAGAAAGACAAAGATCTTACTTGTCAAAGAGCAGGTTCCCATTGTGCCTATCCTTTGGTTGAAGCAAAAGACTAGCAACAGCATAACCAGCACTGCTAATGATAAAGTTCTGGCGTGCAGCCTCAAAACTGGTAGACCCAACAGGACCATAGTCTTGCTGAAATATCTCAAACAAACCCCCATCAGTTGTCTCCCCCATCTGACTTCTACTACGTGTATTAGGCACAACCTGGAAAATGTAAAAAATGAATTATGAATCAACGAAATAGTTATCCCATATATGACATGAGATAATTAACATTGATCTTGTTCCTAATAATGATTGGGAAGACGTTTGGCTGGTTAGGCTGACTGATGATTAAATTTTTTTTTTAAATCAAATAAAATTAATTTTTTTTAAAATCAAATAAAACTATAAGGCCAAAAATGTAGATAATTAACATAAAAAACTAATAATAAAAGAATCTTAAGCTTTGAATCTCTTAAATTATTGATCGAAACAAGGTGCCAAACTAAATATGTAAATGATTTGTGATTGGAAAATTGACAAATCGAAATTGGGAATATATCGACTGTCAACAACTTTTTCATTTCTTTCTTTTTTGGACGCCACCCCTCCCCCCCCAAACTCCCTGAGAAACCCCCAAACCAACCCTCAACTAAAGGGTTTTGATGGAATTTTATATTTGGGCCCCTCAAGCTAAAATGTCCTCCCAAGGTATGTTTGGGAGGATGGCAAGGGAGGGAGTGGTACCGAATGGCATGGCAAAATCTAATCATAGTGTTTGGGAGTTATTTTAAAAGAGGGAGTGGAATGGCAAGGGAGGGTCAAGGAGTCCTCCCTTGCCACTCAAAGCCTCCAATTTTTGTCCCCCCAATTTGGGGGGTCAAGGAAGGATTGACCACTCAAACCCTTGAATATTCCACTCCCTCCCTCATTAAACTTACTAAACTACCAAATAATGGAGTGCCATATTCTCTTCCATCCTCTTTGAAACTCCCAAACGTAATACAAGTGCCCCAATAAGGCTGACTTATTTAATAAACACACCTTAGAAACCAAACATAAATAAATAGTTTATCCATAATTAATATTCCACATTCCAACTCCATAACAAAGCAATCCAAAGTAATAAAGTAAAAACATAACTCAAACTTGACCCTACTGTTATATTATATATTTAGCTCAGCACTTATTATTTTGTAGTTTAACAAAACAGAACAAAAATAATAATAACATAAAATTAGTTTCACAAACCCAACACATTGCAGAACATAAGCAATTCAACCCAAGCATCCAACAAAATCAACGAAAATTGTGCATTTTGAGGCCAAAACCATGTGTACAGGTTTGATAAAAAGAGTTTACATACGATTTAACTCGTTTGTGTCCGGGGATTGTAAACTTGTAAGAGTATAAGAGTTAGCTCGAGAGTTTGACAACTATGTGATTACCATAACCTAGACTGAAAGAAACCAATTGTCTAAAGGAAATATATCCCTCAGAAATAAACTTCCAAGGACTAGCATGAGTTGCAGTTATCACTGGATTGGTATTCCACCTATTCTGATCTTGACCATACTTATCTGAATTACCAGGTGGCACAAAGAATTCTCAGGATGCTTCAGCATATTTAGGAATAAACTTACCTCTATTATACCTCTTTCAGGACCAGTAGGAAGAACACCATAAGGATATAGATAAAGATTTAATCCGACAGCTTCAAATATATCTCTAAGAAGTGCAATTACTTGAAGGGCAAGAACATCTTGTCTGCAGTCATCTCCAACCTTGAATGAACAGAACTCAGTTAGCCCAAGAACGGTAAAAAACACAAACTAAGCACAGTTGAAAACAAAGCAAGAAAATAAACTTCAAACAATCGGTAACTAGAGTACACAATGTATTTAAAGAAAGCTGATTTGTTAAGTCCCTATAATGGAATGTTTTGCAGTTGTGTTGACAGTATAACAAAGTAATTATAAACGTCAATGCTTGAATTCTGAGTCTCTGAAGGATGCCATCATAAACACAGGCTAGCTAACCTTGAAAATGCAAGCTTGTGGCTTTATATCATTTTTGTCCCCGTCTCGATCAGCTACGTTAAATGCTATCAAGATTGGGACTTTTGCAGCTGACTGTAAGGGAACACCACTATCTACTATAATACCCTTAACAAGCTTGTTAGGAGCTGTTGGTAGATAAAGGTCTTCGCCCTCCAGTTCAATTTTCTCCAACTCCCTATCACAGATGGTAAATTCATACATCAACTTCTATCAAGAATACATTGAAAATTTAACTTAAGAATTCAAAATAAAAATCATGCCTACAGACATCTGCCTAATACCTTTGGATACCAGCTCGGCGTTCCTCCTTAGGAAGTGGATATAGGACACCAGAGATGGAAGTAACTTTGTCAAAGAAATCGAACTCTCTTCTAAATAAGTCAAGTGCCTTTGGACTAAAACCATCAATTATACGCAGCCTTACAGCTGGCAGCAGTTCTAGAAAAGAACCATTCTGAAATAAAAGCACAACAGATAGTCAGATACAGACTTTTAAGTATGATTTGAAAAAACACAACAGATTGTAACATAAAAATAAAAAAATAATTACTTTGAATATATTTTATATTTTCACAAAGTAGTGCTACAGAATTGAATGCCAGTTTAAAGATTTTAGGCAAAACTAGAAAAATGCGTCTGCACTCTGAGGAACTAAATGTAATCTGGAGCAACCACCATGTTGATGCTAATCTCAGATAGTGTTTTCTCATATAATCTTCTTGACTGTCAAGACAAGAAACATATTCCACCTCATAATTTAATTGAGCCTACAATGGTCTGACAACTAAGAGGCTGAATCCAAGATTACATACTGCACCTCATCATTTAATTCTGCAGCCAAGAGCTAGGTAATGCATTGATTATTATAAATTTATAAGCCTGAAACTAAAATAATACTCTTCATATTTTATTTGTCTTAAATTCCATTTTGGGCAGTTCCAAAATGCACGTGTCACTTTGAGAATCAATATGCCAAGTTAACACTTTCCTCAATTGTTCTCACTTTTTCTTTCAAACTCACACATTGAGGATAGTTTTGACAATACTTGATTTGATGTATTAAACTATAACATATGTTTTTAGAAAGGAGTGGTGTACTTTATCATAAACTAAGTCCTCTTAAAATTTATGAAAAGTCAAATGAGACACATAAAATGGTATAGAAGGATTGAGGGAGTAATATTTGTGAAGCAAAATTTGACATAGATTCAATTGCATAAACGTAACTCATAAATTACATTTATCAATGGAGACAAAGTATCATATAATAATAAATTATTATTATTATTATTATTATAGCACTCATAACGCAAATATAAATCAGTGCTCACTGCTCAGTAAATATAAGATATTGCCTAAATGATGATGTACATGACAAGCATAAATCCTAGCGCTTGATGTGGATTTTAGTTTAAAATTCATGACATTTTCATCAGTATATGATAGCAATAACTATACTGGATATAAAGAAGCTTGCTGTTGGCATACCTTCCCACTGTTAGGATCTTTTCCTGGCTCAGGTACAGTCTCACCCTGCCCAAAAGAAACTCAGTGCTTAATCACTTGTTAAATAAAAAACAAATAACTTGTAGCAAAAAGGTGAGGTAAGAAAAAGCACAATTATACATAAGAATAATGTGCACAACATAATTAAGTAAATATAAATAACAATAACTTTCATGTATCAAAAATAAATAATGACAATCACAAGTTATACCTGTAGATGCCAGATAAGAATATGGGCAAATATGTCACTTCTTTGAGCAGCTCTAAGCAAATAACCTTCTACTAATTTCTGCAAAAATTAAATAATAATGATCATTTTACCTCAAATAGTACCCACACTCTTTTTAACACCACATGAAAGATAGTTAATGAAGTATAAATTGTTGGTTAATGGATATGTACAAATCTTCCAGTCTGATCCCGTTAACTAACTTATATACGTCATTAACCACTTTTTTGTTCTTCATTAACTAACTTTTACATACTCATTAACTAACTTCTATACGTCATTAACCACAAATTTGTACTTCATTAACCAACTTTATGGGGTGTGAAAAGTGGTGTGGTTGAAAATGAGTTAAGATTATCGGGGTTGAAAATTAAAATATGAAACTGGTTATCAAGCAAAAACACATTGAAATTCACTATAAATAAGGTCATAATATTGGCCTAAAGCTATTTACACTTTTACATCACTTATTAGAGAAATATGGAACTGGTTATCAAGCAAAATGATAGGAACCAGAAAAATAACAGCAAGGACAATGTAATGGTAGAAGAGAATTTAAGAAGAATGCTGAGTATTATTAGACAAAAAAGAGTAATTACAGTAGACCAAGGTCCTACTGCCACAGAGCTAAGCTCCTATAGAGAGCTACAGCTCTCCATCCATAACAAACTTGCCAAAAGGATACTCAAGATCCCCTCCTATTCCTCACCCAGCCTATTAGGAACAGAATTCCACACCCAAAACACGTAACTAACTTCCACTATCCTCTCTCACTGCCACATCAGTAGCTCTCTCTCTCTTCCTTCTAGAATAGACCCTCCAAATCCTAGGCCTATTAGTAACAAACTGACCCGTATATTCCTTTGAGCCCAATAGCTCAGTTTGGGCTCTATCACAAAAACACATTGAAATTCACTTATAAGTCACTTTCAACCAAAATGGGATTTTTGATTTGGTGAAAGAAATTGAATTATGTCAAAATATTTAGCGAGTCAATTACAAAATTGGAGAAATAACTCAAAAAATTCCCATAAGACCGCATAGTGAGATTCAACATGGTGAAAAACATCTTTCCCAACCCTTAATTTTATCTATATATTTTTGTTTGAGTCACTGATCTTTTCAAAATCTTAAGAATGTGATTACATGACTTGAAGCACAAGGCTTATTTATACTGTAGATGTTAAATGGTGAAAGTTAAAAAAAATGTACATTCCGGTTAAGTGACACACAGTAGGAGGAAAGCACATACTAAGGGGGATAAAGCATGAAATTAAGTTTCAGTAGATATCTAACCCCTTCATCATGTCGCAAAGACTGCACCAGCTGTGGCATGAAAAAAGTCACTCGTTCAGGAGGATAGGATTCCAGAACCCTTAGAACATACGCCATGACCCGTGGATGCCCCTTGTATGCAGGAGTAAGGAACTCTAGAGCTTGTGTAATAGAACAAGGAGCCCAATGAGGCAATTGTTGCAAAAGCACTGAATTATCATCAACAGCCTTGGGGGTGATAAAGTAAGGTAATGCTTCTGGTATGTTGCGCACATCCAGTATATGTGCCTGTAAAGAGAAGCTATTATGTCATATTGCAAGATAATGAATTTAGATGAGTCATGAGAGAGAGCAGGTGAGATCAAAGAAATGAAGAAAAAAAAAGGATAAAAATTACACACCACAAGAATATATCTGCTGTTTGAATATATAACAAAAGAATTATCTGACATGACAGCAAATATAACCCAAGTAATGCTGATTATATATCCGCCTTAAACGCAAAGCATATTGCTTTTGAACCATGACTATAAAAATGTGAAAGTCTGATTAGAATTAAAATGAATGAACTCTCACTTCAAGACAGCCTTCAACAGCATCATGTTGAAAATTTATTTGACCATATAAGTGTTCTGAAATAAGATTTTGGATTCATCTAGCCAGGCCTCAGTAAAATATGGTTCAGGGGATAGCTAAGAGATGCTTGTTTGTTTCACATTCTCTCAAGAAAAGCATATCTATTCATTGAAAAATAAATCTATTTGTTCACTTTAAGTTTGCAATTCCCCATCATCATTGAGCCCAAATGTGTACATTAAAAATGACTGCCACTAAGCCAAAATTTGTAGCAGCAGTTAGCAATAAGATCTGAGATAAGATTGAATAATTTTCCTCTGTAAAATATTAGTTTCGCTGACCCATTAGCCAATATATTTCCTTTCTCTATTCCTTGCCCCAAGATAACATGACCCAACACACACTAGCATCAAGAAAGCATAAGCTTAAAATCGAATCATCTCTATCTTGGTCCACTTCTCATTTTGGCACCCATTGTAATAGTCCATAACTTTACTAGATCAACCTATTTTAGGTTACTGATTTCAGTAAGTTGTTACTTTATTTAATATTACATTTTCAGTCCTAGGGATATTTTAGTGAATTTTGTATTTCCTGGTCTTGGGTTGTATTTGGGCTTGGGTTTATGTTATTTAGCTTGTTAGAGATATAAAACCATTCATATACCACCACCCAACAACTTAAGCTTCTAGGTTGTATGGGTCCTTAACGTGGTATCAAAGCCTTTATGACCAAGTGGTCAAGTGTTCAATCCTTGCTGCCCCCATTCTCCTAATTAAATATAATTTCAACATGAAGTAAAATACGCTTGCGGTCCACCCACCCTTTAAGCCCAAAGGACTCTTGCGTGAGGGGGTCTACTAGAGATATTAAACCATTTGTGTGCCTCCTCTTAACAGCTTAAGCTTTTCAGGTTCAGTTGGTCCCTGACATGGGTATTATCATAGTTGTATGGACTAGAGCGGACCAAATCGTCCTGTCCACCTGGAAAAACGCAAACCGGTCTATTAGTCAGTCTGGTCAGAACTCTGGACCGTATTTCGTATTGAACCGGCCAAACCCAAATGACCCGCCTGGTTCCATGGCTGTTCTGTTTGCTTCTCAAGCATAGGAAGACACCGGAAGCTGCGATTGTGATGATGGAGGCTGCACAGTTTCCGCCTCCCTTTGCTTCTTGGAAGTGGACGATGGAAGTGACAATTGCAAAGCACCAGAATAGTGAAAAGAAAAAAATAAATCACAATGGTAGCTGAGAAGACAAGAAAACTAAGAGCTACACAGAGTTTGATCACATCACACAACTGCAAAGAAAGTAATTTGTTGCCAGCATTCATAATCTGTGCATTCTTTCAAAAGAAAGCATTACAAGTGTTTAGATAGCATCTTAAAAATGTACATTTTAAAAATGTAGAGTACTTTTTTATATAGCATTTTGTTTTATTCTTTATTTGGGTTTTCCAGTTTGACTGTTAGACCGCAGTGGGACCGCTGACCTGGGGTGACCCGGCCCTTTGTCCGGGTCAACTTCCGGTCCAAGTTATACAACTATGGATATTACTGGGTTTTGTTTTAATGTCCAAGTTACCCTTATGGGGTTAATACTAGTCCATATTGTGATTAGGATTTATTCATAATTCTTATATGATAAGTTATGGGAGGTCTATCTAAACACTTGTAATGCTTTCTTTTGAAAGAATGCACAGATTATGAATGCTGGCAACAAATTGCTTTCTTTGCAGTTGTGTGATGCAATCAAACTCAGTGAGGCTCCTAGGTTTCTTGTCTTCTCAGCTACCATTGTGATTTATTTTTTTCCTTTTCACTACCCAGACCTGATTTTTTGGTAGACACTAGACAGAATAAAGCATTCTTTCTTTCAAAACCTTAGATGCCTTGTCTCACACTTGAATTTTCTCTAATACCTATCAAAACCAAAAACCTATTCCAGCAGGAAATGTTTACACTTCACAGCACCCAAAACCAATTGACCCCTTAAACCACATTATATTGCTTGAAAACTTCTCTTGCATTTACCAACTCACAATAACCCCTTCAACCCTACACTTTTCTACCATAAATCCAATCCTCACCTTTCACTGTTCCACATCAAGAGAACAAAGGGACAATTGTTGCTCAAAACATTTAAGTTTTGATCTATTAAATCAATTCCCACTTTACAGTCAGTCAACTGATCCAGGACCTCTAGTTCACAATCTTTATTATAAGAATATATACCTGAACCAGCTGAGTTACTTCGGTCTTCACAAATACATTGGTCGGGAACCTTGAGGCCAAGGATAAAGCAATCCTAGGATCAACAGAGAAGGCAGTCCTAGCATATTCTATCCATTTATCTGAGCTAATCTTGGGTCGCGAAATAGTTTCCCTGAAAATACATACCAGGTATTTGAAAACTCAAGAAAAGAAGAAAAACAAAAAATATAACGAAATTCCAGTGATCAAAAACAAATATATATATATATATACTTTGTGTTAGTCGGCTGTGCCCAGACATCAAGCCTATCAGCCTCATGTTGGCATAGCATCAAAAGTAGTTGCCTCCGTTTTTCTCTGTCTACAGCGTAGTTCTCCATTTGACCCCAAACAGGATGATGGTGATCATTCTAAACACATGTAAAGATTAGGATAAATGCACAAAATATTTTGCTAGTCCCCTGGAAAAAGTTAAAACCAACTTCACAGAGAAATATCAATAACAAAAAGGACATGATTTCAAAATTTAAAGTGAGCAAATAATGTTCCAAAGCCCACAGTGTAAGCAAATGTCAATGCTGAACATGGAATTATTACCACATCAGCCAAAGTGTTGCCATTTTCTTGTCCATTTCCTTTCGAACCAAGTTGAACAGCATCTCCTTTCACATTTGAAAGGTAGTGAACAAATAGAGAAACAGACTGAGCCTCACACTGAGCAAAATTTGTATAGTTTGTGTCATACCATTCAGGCTCATAAGCAAACCAACCCAGAGAGGCCCTGCAAATGCACCAGAAGACATTTTCAGTTAATCCAACGAAAGGTTAACATGATGAATCCAATTCGGATAGATATCTTTGCAAGAAATTAATTGCTCTAGCAGAACTTCTATTTAAAAGGCCTAAGAAATCTAATGCAGTGAAGAGCTAACTTGAAATACCAGGCAAGTCCTTTGCAGTTATACCTGCTCCCCCCCCCCCTCCCCCACACATATTTAGCAAACTAATCAACCTCCAAAAGTTGCAACTCCAATTGAAGTCAATAATGGATTTAACATTATTAAGAGAGATAAATATTCACTGTGGGTGGGATAAGGCTTGGATATTCTTGTTGCTCAGTAGAAAAGAGAAAACAAAAGAAAGAATACAGAAGATCCTTGGTCAGATTTAAAAGATCAGAGAAGTGAAAAATTAATGATGTTCAAGTAATGGAGAACATAATTAGAACATGCCGAGATTTGGCATAAAAAATTCAAGTGGCAGGTTCAGAGACTAAGTTGAGCACAGTTGGTCTACGTGTGACTTGACCCATTTCCAACTCATCCCAGCTTAGTTCTAAGAAGCATGTTGACATGCAGACAAAATTTGACCATCTAAAAATGAAGTAGGCCAAAGTTGTGCAGTTTCCAGAAAAACCTTTCAAGCCACCAAGTTAAGGGAATTAAAACCTTGCAAGAAAGAGAGAAATTGAACAAGGAATACAGTATATAACCTTTCATGAATTATGGTAAGTTCAAGCAAAATGCATGCTTCAAGTAGAAGAAGAAAGAGGATAAATTTCTCAATAAATAATAGTGAAGAGATATTGTCAGCACTACTCTAAGCACAGGTAAAGAAAAAGAACAATTTAGGATAAATGCACCAAGAATGCCAAAAATAAACTGTTAAAAGACACTCATGTTCACCAATAAATCCGATCTTCCAGCAGCTGAAGCCCTATTTGAAATTTTTGCAGATTGCCCTGAAACTGGCATGAGCAGTACTTGAGCCCTAGAAGCATGAGAGTGAAAAAAGTGCCAGTGGCAGCAGGATGGCGTGAAAAGTTCCAAGGAAGCTTTGTTGTTCCCTGCAACATCCTACCAAGAAGCAAGAGTTGCTCTACACTTTGGTGCCGAACCGCCTACAAAAGACAAGACAAGTAGTGATCCAGGGAACAAAAATATACAATTAGTTAAAATATATGCATTTTTTAAAGTTGAAACTAGATTCAATAATAATATTTAACAATTAACACAGTAAAGGAAGTAAGGAACAAGGCAATGCCTTCTTCAAACATGTCCATCTTTGTTCATTAGGTTGCTTATAATGTGTATCAAGATATGGAATGTTAAAAAAAAAAAAAAAGTTCAGTAGCTATTAGCCAATCAGATCAGCACAAAAACACTAGCAACTAACATTTGGGGGCAATTTAATTTAATACCATAATAATAATATCCCATATGATCCACTAACCAAGAACTGAATATCAATCCTGAATTCAAAACTCCATATCAAACAATTGAAACATAATCTTTCACTCAAAAATCCAGCAGGTTGAAAGGGAAATCAAAGATTCGACTTTGCCAAATTTCACATTTAACTACGTCCATTTAAATATAGCACTAATCAAAAGATAACTTCCATATAAACCTGACAACATCTTCAAATAATGATTTGTTGATTATTATCACTTTGCAATCACAATGATGTGAAAGGAGAAAGTAAAACCCAAGGCAAATATTATGTTACTCAAACCAAACAATTTACCCAACAGCAAGTTAAACAAGCATCCGGAGATTTACAAGGCGGTCATGAATTAATGAAATTTTTGGACACAAAAGGAATATCAAAACACAGTATGGCCACTTAAGATCAAAACAAACATACAATAAACATAGCAATCATTATAATGTTTAGATAAACGAGTAACTAAGACAAGAAAACGTAAGTTAACAAATAAGATGAGAAACTTCTAACCTCAAAGCGATCAATGAGAAATCCAAGCCATAGTCGATGAGCAATTATCTGCTCAACAGGATCAATCTCAGGCTGCAATTCAGGCTCCCCAGGGGACAGGTGAGGCCTCAGTTTTGCAGCAGGCCCAGAATACCTTACTTCAGATGAAAAAAGACCACGCTTGGTGTCAATTGTCCATAACCATGCATCAACAAGCTCGGCAAGGACGAGAGATCCAAGCTGAGGTGCAGCAGAAACCAACCATGTCCATATGAAAACACCAGTTTCCATTGCATCATGGGTGGAAATATAAGCAGGACACCAGCAAAGAAGACGAAGAAGTTGTGAGAAGCCCTCTACGTTCGATTTGGATCCAGAACTCTTGTCCATAAGAAAAACATAACTCAGATAAAGATACAAGAAGTCAAGAACATAGATTCCCTAAGAGTTCTAACTACTACCATCTAGATAACAGTGGGAAATGTGTTTACCAAATTTGACAAAAGCAGCACAGTAGCCTGAGAGCAAGTATCACGAAATTCAGACCTGACCACCTCACCACCTTTCTCTGCTATGTTGACAAACTGTTGAAGTAAACGCACAAACTTATTAAGCAACATTCCATTGAATGAATCATCCTCAGCTTGTGGCTGTTGAGGAAAAGCTCCAGATATAATTCTTTGAAGCCCAACTCCAAGCCCAAAACCAGTAGGTGTAGTACTGGATTGAAATCCACCAATGCTGTTATACAACCTTCTCATGCCAGCTATTTCTCCAGCATGGTTGCACTTAACTGTCGCTGCAGCTTGATTGCACTTACCAGAACTGATAACCTCTAAATTAAAAGACTCTGATGCTTTTAAGTTTGCTCCTGAAGCTGCAGCTGCCGCAGCCATGACTGCAGGAATATTTGCTGTTTGTATCGGCCAGTCATTTTTCCCAGTGCCAATTCGTATCTCAGATAAAAGTAAAACAATGTCAATTGTGGGCTGTGCTCTTTGCCATGTGTTTGCTTTACAAAGTTTATCCTGATGTGAAATATAAACAGGGATGTGCAAAGAAAAAACTGTGAGGATTTAATAAAAATAAAGATATTTCAACATGCACCTATATAAAATTTAACTGGAAAGAATTAAGGCACAATAAAACTTACGCACCCACCACATTTTAGGACAAATTTCAGAATGCAAGTTAATAAGAATCAGTAGCACAGCCATATATGGACCATAGTTATGATACAAAAAAGGAGATAGAAGGGCAAAGGAGGGGAATCAACAGAGGTAAGAAGCAGAAGCATAGAAAATTATACCTCAAATTTTCTACAACAACAACAACCAAAGCCTTTTTCCATAAGGCGGGATCATCTACATGAATCAAACAACGCCATTATACTCTGTCATAAACCATGTCTTCGGAAAGGCCATTTAGATCTAAGTTCTTTTCAATGGTTTTACCTATAATTTTTCTTAGTCTCCCTGTACCTTTAACTATTAGACTATCCTCCATTTGGTCTTCTTTTCTCACTGGAGCTTCTAATAGTCTTCTCCTCATATGGCCAAACCACCTAAGGCGATATTCTATCATATTTTCTTCAATAAGTGTCATCTCTACTTTCTCTCTAATACATTCATTCTTGATCTTATCTTGTCTTGTATGTCCATTCATCCAATGAAACATCCTTATCTCTGCAACACTGAGCTTATGATCTTATTGCCTCTTGATCGCCCAACATTCAATACCATAAAGCATCGCGAATCTTATAGTTGTACGGTGAAATTTTCCTTTAACCTTAAGAGGCACCTTTCGATCACAAATGTTAGATTCCAACCTAAAACCAATTGGCATTAAGAGGAGTGGCCCAACAGATATATAAACCGCACCCGGAAGATTGAGGCAGGCGATGTGGGATTCTTAACACCTCCCCTCCACAGATGCCTGACGGAACAGGCGAGCCTAACAGAATAGGCAACACAGGAAGATGGGATCTTGGCTCTGATACCATATTAGATTCCAACCTAAAACCAATTGGCATTAAGAGGAGTGGCCCAACAGATATATAAACCGCACCCGGAAGATTGAGGCAGGCGATGTGGGATTCTTAACAACAAATAACACCCAAAGCACGTCTCCATTTCATCAACCCAGCTTGAATCCTATGATTTACATCTCTCTCTATCTCTCCGTCATTTTGTATAATAGATTCAAGATACCTAAACCATGTGACTTGTAGTATGATATGAAATTTTCTATAATTTTTTTTTGCAGACAATGTTGCTCACCCCCAGAGGAAAAGAATATCATCCAGCATTTGACACACTCTTAGAATAGGGATTTGTATTTTAATTTTCAAATAAAAAAATTTTAATAGTTGTTACATACAAGAAACAACATATCTTAGCCCCTTCAAAGCAAGCATGTGCCCGAAATG
Organism: Ormosia semicastrata; assembly: GCA_029884595.1. Taxonomy (NCBI): domain Eukaryota; kingdom Viridiplantae; phylum Streptophyta; class Magnoliopsida; order Fabales; family Fabaceae; genus Ormosia; species Ormosia semicastrata. The sequence goes on along the minus strand of JAQQTO010000046.1, from coordinate 3,618,497 downwards.
TTGAGAGACAATCATGACAAAGAAACTACAAAAACTTAAATATTGATTTTAATCAATGAAACAGATCATGTCACCTGAAGAAGGCCCTGGCTAGTGCATGGAGCACTTGAAAGTGATTTAATGATCCATTCCCGAACAATTCTTTGATACAAGGAACGGACAGTTGCAGTCCAAGCAGGATCATTGATGACAGCAGAAGAAGAGTCATCATTAAATGAAAATAGCAATGAGTCTAAGCAGGACGAATCCCATAAAACCTGAAAAGATATATTTCTAATCTTAAATATGCTGGACAATTCAAGAAAAGAAAGCAGAAGATACATTAGGCAAATAACTATGTACACACACATACATATTTATAAAATACAGTTAAAAACATACCTGTGGAAACCTATCTCTAAGTTGAGGCAACAAGTTCTCTGCAATATCTCGTATATGATCCTCCCTCTGGGACAGACTTTTGATTAGAAAACAGGTATGCACTGTAAGTATTGAGTCTCGAGCCTCAGCTTCATGACCTATTTCAGATATTCGATCTTCCTGAAGCCAGACCAATCAGTCATGTCCATATAGCACAGAAACACAAATAACATCATACGAATCAGCCTTTAACAAAGAGAAAGACGTGATTGAGAGCACTGATAAGTCAGCTAACCACAACCGTTAGGTCACATATGCCTAATCTAGATAATGAGAGCACTGATAAGTCAGCTAACTACAAACATTAGGTCACATATTCCTAATCTAGATTAGATCACCGTATTATGGTCATACAGTCACTTAAACGGGCGTGAACCCATTGCATTTGTCAATATACATATACAGATAACAATGTTAAATTCTTTTTTTTTTGGGGGGGGGGGGGCGGCGTGTTTCAATTTTGGACAAAACATAAATAGATGCAGATGCTAAATATTAAAACAAACAAATATAACTGTTTCACAGACAACTAGTGACTTTTTGATTAAACAAGCTCTAGGTATTAAATTGAGAAAAAAGACAAGCTCTAGGAAATTCACTGAATTATATGTACATTAAGAAGAAAAATAAGTGACAGTCTCTCTATATGCCTCAAGTATCCCTTACCAGGAACAATGTGTTGATCGAGTTTAGTAATTAGTGGGAAGTTAAATATTTCTTCTAAAGTAGGATTATGACACCAAAAAAAAAAAAGGAAAGAAAAAATAAAGCAAATATATGACTTCAAGCTAGAGAGAAGAGGCAGACTCACTTTCAAAGAAGTGTAAAGAAAAAACCTACTATAATTAAAAACATACGCATTAATTTCAACAACCAATTTGCTTCAACAAAATTATGCTTTTTGTAACATATTTATCATCAAATTTTCTGCATGGTTTGATAAAATTGTCAATGCTTCTTAATTAACAATTATGAACTTGTAATACTTCCTTGATGGATAAATACAACCTATAGGGTTCAGCCACCTTGGCTCCATTTATAATAAAAAATCTATTCATGCAACAAAAGTAACATTCTTCATATGAGAAACATAGAGGACATAGAATTGTTTTACAGATACATACATAGGCATTTTCCCTACCACCTTAAGCTTTTGGGATGAATATTAAATGACGTTCTATCAGAACATGCTGTTTATTAAGTTGCTAGCTCAAGTTTAGATAATAACTGCTTATCGCTAAGTAATCATGTCCTTGCTCCTTGGTTCAGGCTTAGTGGCTCACATGAGTGCAAATAAAGGGGAATATTAGCAGGTGAAATACAATTAAGTTAGTTGAATCTGTTTTCATTCAGCTTAAGCTTTTGCAACAATTGTAGTCAAACTAAAACCTTTATGAAACTACTGCCTACCAGCCATGACACAGCTGTTTCAAAGGCCCTGTGGACAATTGCTGTTAAACATTGGAAGACCGCAGGCATTAGATTAGGAGTCTTGAGATATTCAAAGACACAAGTAAAGGCACTTCTAGCAGCATCCATAGTGGTGCCACCATTTAGGATTCCACCATTGCTGCTGAAGCGGATGATCTCGAGAAAAGCTACAGCAAGAAGATAAGTAGCCTTCACGCCTGCAAAACAAATAAACAAAAGAAAAGCACCACAACCGTTAAGATAGAGTGGAGTAGTACAAAATGAATATAGGACTTAAGAAGGGACAAGGGGGCCAATTCTAACCCAAACATAAAACTATAAACCACATTATACATTAAAATTTTCCAATTAGTCAAGCCCAAAAAAAAATGTAAATTTAACCATGAGTCCATGACCCACAAACATGAGACATGAGAACTAAAAATAAATCTAGAAAAAAAGGGCAAGTGTAATTTTAATTGCTTGTCTTGATGCTTGTCAACGGCATGAGGCTATGAACAAGTTGTCTGCGTGTTAGTATAGATACAGAACTATGGCAAATGTTAACCAATATGTAAAATTGATTAAATAATAAAAACAATCACATTAATGATGAAAGGTTATATTTATGTTGACAAACCAAAAATAGCTGATTTCACACTTCCATATAATATGAAGTTAATCACAAAACACACATCATGTAAGAAATAATCATTTATCTTGATGCTTGTCAATGGCACAAGGTTATGAACAAGTTGTCCGGGAAATGTCCAAGACATGCCAACACATGTCCAAACTTGTTCAACGATTGTCCAAGGCATAAGAAATATCATCCTGAAATTAGAATGCGCTATTTCCAACAACAATGTGTTTGACATGGAGAGAAGTGTTATGAGTGAAGGATCTGATACGTGCCCAACACAAGATGCAGCACCCCTCTAAGAATGTGAAGGTGTTGACGATTCATATATTTAGAAAAACAATGAATATAAAGTAAATGCAATCAACCTGAGATTGTGGTCATTGCTGCAACATCAACTCTCCCTCCTAAAGCTGCAGAAAGAGCAGCTCTCTGCGCAAGAGCAGCTTTCTCATTGCCACTTCCTCGGCGACTACCTGGGTTGTGCAGAGCATTTAGTTCTAACTCATCCTCAAGCCATTTCACTGAGCTAACAACCTGGGCAGAAACAGACATACAAAAGTAAACATTCAAGCCAATATACAGTAAACAATTAAATTTAGGGGGGGTAAACGAGAAGGCTATGGGATTAATAATAATCTAGAAAATCACAGCAAAAAAGTTAACTTTTGTTAAGACATTAGGGTTATTAGGCTATTAGTCTTATTCTTAGTGGGTAATAGGTACTGGTATTTCACTAGGAAAAAGGAAACTCAAGGAGCAGAGCTCCGTTTACACAGAAAATAGCAGAAAAGTGTAGAGACTAGTGTAGGTAGAAGAGAAAGAAAGAAAGAAAATTAGAGCTGCAAGTGCAAACTCTGCCCCTAGACCTAAGCCACTCAAATGACTCTCAAAATTCTGTTATGCCTCTCCACTACAATCATCCTCCCCCTTATACATGTTCCTTCCCCTCTCTCATCAACGCAGAATTATCCTCTCCAATATCAGGTTGCCAAGTGGACATTCTGTTGCACACACCTTTTATCTCTCTCAGCCCAACTCCCTGCAGCCCATTTTCCTTCCTTCTTCCTCTTCTCTTATACAAGTGTCAAGGGCCCATCAATGGTCATGTACAAGTACTTGACCTAATTATTAGTATTAATAGGAGTATTAGGTTAGGGTACTGTAAGACATCACAACTATCAGTCATATTTTTAGTTTATTACTGTTAGCTGTCTTTCTATTCCTTCTTCCCTAACCCTAAACCTATAATTTTAACATGGTATTAGAGTAGTACCATCCACCATTACCTGTGTCTATGTTTTCACTGAATTGAGTTCATGGAACTGTGTGTATGTGCTCCCTTTTGTCTTACGCTAACCTTATTCTTTTTTATAGTAAGACATTTCTGTGCTTTGAAAAAAAAAACAGAAAAGAAAAGAAAAACAACAGAAATAGGGAAAATCATGACCTACGTCACATTCTAGTTGTTATTTCAATATTTGCATCCTAACAATCATGACATGCTTCAAAATAAGGCCTTCGTGATTTACTAAGTTCAGATTCCTATGCCAACCCATCCAACCAAATTATGCACGCATTGAACTGAACATATTGCCAAAGCAGTAAGCTGCATAACTCTACTAAAGCATTAAACAACAAAAGAAATTCAATAACATTGAGGCAAAATCTTCTTACACTCCTTTGCACAGACCTAACACGGTTCAAACTAGAGCACATTTGGTACGTGGAATGGCCATTGCATTCCTGCCTCTATTCCACAATAATAATAATTCTTTAGTTGGGTAGAAAAAAAGGCACAAAACGATTATTTCATTCTGGGCCTTGGTTTCACAGAGAAAGGAATCCTTATTATTCCCTCCTAGAGAGGTGAGAATGGCCATTTCCAGCAGGCTAGAATAATTAATGCTCGTTTCATTTCCTTACAATGATGATTCCATTCTACATGGATTCCACGTATCAAACAAAAAAAAAAAAAGAATGAAATGGAACAATATGATTCATTCCTAAGTAAAACAACCCTGGAACAACAATGGTTATTCCACTCCAAGTAATTCCATTCTTACTCAGATTCTTCAAAAAATATAAAAAAAATTGTCTTTCAAGCAAGCCCATTTATGACAAGATCAGCCATAAGCATAGTACACAAATTAAGTTAACATTGTTCAAATCAACTTGTTATTGTAAGAAAACAAGGAAAAGCAGATCCCAGACAGCTAAATGGTATTGCAATCCCTCCAGATAATGATGAATCATGAATAAATTGTAACACAATAACAAGGCAAAAGAACAAATGTACTATTGATATTGTACAAACAATAAACATACATATCAAAGAGACACAAATGGAATTGTTTACCCAAAAACTTTAAGGAAGATCTTTTAGGATCAACTTACTAGTGGAGGAGTCCCCTGAGCAATACGCTGAACAGCAGAAGACCACCCCATATTCCACATATACGGTCCATTTACAGCTTGAAGGGCAATTGCACCCATGCTTCCCACACTGTTTAGTGTAGTCGAAACTGACTTTGTAGTTAGCTGAGTCTTCTGTACTGGAGGTGCTAGGCCAAAAAGAGCAACATAGAACCATAGGTTGCGAAACAGTTTCAAAAGTGATGGCTCCACATTTAAAGTAGGATCAAAATCAGAACATATCGCAGCAACTGCAGGGAGCAGAGGACCCAGGAAATCTGCTCCACTCCTGTAGCATATAAGCATCAGATGTGAAATCTTGAGAAAACATAATTCATCAAGGAAATGAAATTAGAGTAAGACCAACCCAAATTCTCAACAAAATTTCATGCATTATTATATATATTGTCATGTCATGAGCTCAGCATAGAAAAAGGTATACCTTCCACTTTTAGACTCAGCAGCTAAACCAACATCTGAGCACAGGGAGAGCAATCGATGGCGATAATCTGAACGCAACCTATCACTACTAAGACCACTAGCAATGAGAAGAAATCCTGCAGGTAGAGTCTAGAATGTAATTGAACTAGTGAGCATCCATTTGATATTGTATTACACCAAACAAATCAAATTTAACTTGTGTTATAGACATTTTTAGAGATACTACATACTTCAACTCGCTCGGTAGTGGCTTCAGGTGCCTCTGTTTTGCTTTCAGCTGATCCCACACTGGAAAGTTTACTCAAGTAACTTCTAGTCATCAAAACCACTGTCTCACGGTAAGACTTCTCAAAACCTAAACTGGCCATTCGAGACACAGCATCAAGAAGCTGTATTCGTTGCAACAAAAGCAATGTAAGATTCATACCATAACAGCAAAAGGATTGATAGATAATTGATCATAACATCAAGGAGGGTCATAAAATAAATTGACAGAATTTCATATCAATTTCAGAATACATGCTCTGAAGACAAAGTTCCATACTCGGAGTCTCAATAAACTAGGAGATGAAGCATCACCCTCTTCTAAGCTTTCGATAAAAAGAGGTAATATAGTGTCTACCAGCTCAGCCTTGTTGACTGCAACGCTCAGTTCAGCAAACAGGCGTATAACATTAAGCTGTACAAAAGGGACTGCAGGTTTCTCTTTGTTGTCCTGATGGCAGCAAGATTCCATAAGCAAGCAAATGATTTAAAATACGAACAGATAAGATAAAATTAACATGCCTAAAAAGATGCCAATAATTTTGGAGCACAAGATACAATGCTGACGAAACAGGAAAAACCTACTGACTATGTGAATGGATATAATTAAGAAAGCAATTGAAGAAAGTAAAGAGAATGAATACTGATGCATGTATGGGAATGTAAACACGTAAACAGTGAACTCCAAAAATATATGAGACATAATATTTGAACATAATATTTAGACATAATATTTTTTTATATAGAAATTTAAAAAATTGACAGTACAATGTCGACACAACCAGATGGATATGTGAACATCAGTATATGAACCTGTTCCTCGTAATCATTTCGTTCACGTATGCTTGAGGCTAATCCCATGATGTATGTGTCCACAGGGGCCCGCTCATTAGTCCAGCAGGATTCAATAATCTGACAGCTGGCCTTTGTGACACTTTCAAACATGGCCCCTTGGTTACCACTCCATGTATCAGCCTGTTACAATAACATTTTGAAAATACAAGAAATAACAAATTTCATGAAATCGAATGCCAATTGGAATATAAGTTTTAAAAGAAAATTGAATGTCAATGGAAATATAAATTTGAAAAGTAACCTAGTTGCACCTGAGCACAAACGTTGAGAACAATTGGTTTTAGGCGAATGAGCAAAATACGCAGCGGCTGACCTCCTCGGGTGATAGCAATTTGGGCCACCCCCAGAAGCAAGGAACTGAATAGCTCTTCACACATTCTTGACCTCCGCCATACAGATAGTAAGCATGCCTCGGCAGCATCTATCAATATCGCAACTGCCTCGTAAACCAATCTCTTGACAGATCTCGGATCAGAAGAATCCAGTGCTGCGAGGCTCTTGATTTTCAGTCTCACTACAGCTTTATAAACTGACAGTTTGGTATTGATTCTAGCTTTTAGAAGTGACCCCTGCTCATGCCAATCCCTCTTCCTTATCTGCAAGAACTAGCAAAATTTTAAACAAGCCTCACTCTAAAGATTAGTCTAAACTTTAACTACTTTCCACTGTGAGTAAACCAAAATATACACATAAGCATGACAAAGAAAATAACGTATCCACGTTAGCATACTTAGAAAGAAGTTTACCTTTAGAAAAACAGACATAGACTGAATCTGCTTCTTCCCAATTAACCTAACCTGCTCCAAAAGGCCAGGATTAATGTGTACCTTTTCCAACACGTGAGCAATCAATTTAAAAGCTATTTCCTGTTTCTCCAAGAACTCCACAGACTCTTCCTCAAATGAAGCAACTTGTTGCCCAGACGAAGCTCCACCATCATTTAAACCCAAGTTCAGTGCCAACTGATCAGCATTACTCTTCCAAACATGGCTGCCCCCATTCGAAATCACCGCCGTTGATCCTCTTGACGAGGCAGTGCTACCATCATCGGCACCCTTAGAAGCCGCGCTGCTCGAAGAAACCGACACATTGCTCATCACTTCATTCCCCGGACTGCCATTGTAATTGGTTTGAGATTGGTGGTTTATACTAAGGGGCGAGCTCTGAGACGAAGAATTATCAAAGTTGCCGGCAATGTGTTCCCTCGGGGTGCCTGGGACAGGGATCGGGAACGTGAATTGTGCGATTAAACAAGTCACCAATTTATTGGCATCCGAAGATGAAATTGGAAGAAAGTTCTGGGACAAAGCGAGCAAGAAAGCCCTAGCAATGGGGGACTGTTGATCACCGCCATTACCGATTGCGGACAACACTACTTCCCCGGAGAACCCAGCGACCTCCTCGGCAAAATCCGGCGACAATTCGGTGGCTTTGGAGACGTAGCCGAGGAAATCGAGGAAGAAAGACGCAACGGAATCGGCACTAAACGGTTGAGGCCAGAAGGATTGAGTGAAGGAATAGGGGATGGAGCGGAGGAACTCGACGGCGACAGACTTGGGGCGCAGATCTCCAGAATCGGAGCACTTGGACAAGAAGCGGGCGACGGCGAGGATGGCATTGAGTTGGGAACGTGAAACCCTAGGAGATCCCGCCGATAGATACTCCGGCGGGGGGCATTTGTCGCATATCCATGAGAGCTTGTCGGAGAATTGAGCTGGATTCTGCGCAATCAGGTCGCATAGCTCCATCAAAGCCTCCATCGCGATTTAGAGGCAAAATCGGAACCCGAACACGAAAGGAAGGGGGGAATTGGGGAATTGTTGACAATGAGGGATTCTGGAGAGGGTGTTGACAAAGAGAGACACAAGATGTGTGTGTGGCATTCGATTCTCTCTCTCTCTCTCTCTCTCTCTCTGCTAGGGAGGTAGCAGCATCGTATCGTAACGTTAGTCCGTTGCTCTTGTTCTGGTCTTTGCCAATGCCATGGCATACTATGCTTTGTTTCTCTTTTATTTTATTCTTTTTCTTTTTTCGTTTTTCATTTCCCGTTTGGTTTCCAATGATTTTAGATTCGGGTTTTGGCTTTGTCTACTCTAGGACTAGGACGATTTTAATTGGAATGGGGACCACAACCTGTGCCTGTGAGGCACGGCACCCCTACTCGCGCGTGTGAGCGCGTGATTTTGAATTTTTTTCTTATTTTTCCTAATAATGAATGAATTTATTTTTTGTATAAATATACAAATTTAACTCAATTATGTCAGCTGTTCAATAAAAATTAATTATATCAAACACATTAAAAAGAAAAAACTTAATTATATCATAGATTTCTTCTATAGTTTTCCTTGTTCCTATAGGATAATGTTTTTTTTTTACATTATATACTTAAAGTTAGGTAAATGAGGTACAACTTACAAGTAAACTTAGTTAACACATAACCAGCAAATGTTAAGGTCAAATATTTTGCAGGTTCGTTTGAATATCAGTCTACAAAGCAAATCCGTTTAATGCATGTATTAAGATTGTGTTTGGAATAGCTACAAAAATTTAATTATGTTTAGTAATTGATTATTGTATAAATTTTTTTTGTTATAATCGATTATAATTGATTTATTTTTATGTTTAGATGCATTAGCTGTAAAGTGATTTTAAGTTAATCTGATTCGTTTGGATGATATAAAAAAGAATTATTTTTATACATTAAATTACTAAAATAGGTATAGAATGATTAAAAAAATTATTTGATTGAGGATAAAATGGTATTTACATATCAAAATATAAGAAATAATCTATAAGCTAAAATCATAAGCTTTAATCTTCAGCATTATAAAAATCAACTTTAAAAAACTTTTATTTTACATTGAATTTCGTGTAAAAGCTGAAGCTAATTTTACCAAACATGATTAAACACTGTTATAACGGCTTTTTTTTCCAAAAAAAAGCTAAGCAGAAGCTGTACCAAATATGCACTAAATAAGTTGTGATCCACTAACTCACAAGCATTGGCCAATTTAAAAAAAAAATTAACATTTTTTTAACTAGTTCACTTGTTTAATAATTAAAAAAAAATTTCTCAAATCCAAATAACTCTTAACATCCCACATACTTCAATAGAATCCAAAATTCTAATGTCATGTTTGATGTGAAAGAATAAAATGACATTTCACATTCAATCATAAAATCAAAGGATTCCAACATTTGTTAATGAAAATAAATATGAAATGTCATTCCTATTTCAAATTATATTCCACAAATTTGTGAAATTCCATTCATCCAAAAAAAAGAAAGGAATGCGATTTCATATTTTGGTGAAATATGATTTTTTATTTTTTACCTAATATATCATTGTTCTAACCTATTTAATTTCATCTAACTTAAATCTAACATTCAAACTTCGTGCACCCTACTTCTTAAGGAGACGATAGAAGTTTTTATTCTTTCTTAAGAAAGTAACATAATATTATCAAAATTAATGAAAATTTTGATTAAAAAATATTATCATGATTTTTGTTTAAAAAAATTAATCTTAAACATTATTTTTAAAAATGCAAATTATATATATTTATGGAAGAAAAATGTAACTTTTAATTCTGTTTATTAAGGATAATTATGTCTTTTATATTAATTTAGATTCTATATTATATTATATCTCACATACTAATTTGTAGAATTATTTTTCATTCCATATTATATCACATTGTACTAAATTGTGAAATTAAAATAAGATTCTCAATCTAATTTATCAATTCTTATTCTTATTCCTATTTTTATTATATAAAATTTCATTCTTTACAACAAACATAACTTAAATAATTATAAAAGAAGAAATAAATTAGAAAAAGCAAAAATAATAAACAGAAGAGGAAAAATTAAGTAATGGGCCCATGGGCCATGCCGCAATCCCACACACTAACACAACTTGGGCCAAGTTGGCATATTCCTAACTCATTTAAAATGTGGGTCAACACAATCTAACTTGTTTATAAAGCAACCCATTGCAAGATGGGTTGACCTATTACCCACCTCTACTCATTCTGCCCCACATATTTCATATCTGTTGATCTATCAAAATTATAATGTAAATATATATAAAAATTGATATAGAAGCAACTATAATCAAATGATGGAATGGTAAATGTAAATAAGTATGTTTCTATCATTATTCTTTCCCATATTAAGAGGGGTAGGGCATAAGAAGAGATTCGTTGAGGAGAAAGAAGAATTGAAAAAGAAAGTACGAGTGGTTTAAGAGTGACCAAAGGCTTTTTTATGTAACTGTCATTTATGATAAAAGTATTTATTAAATTGTCATACTTTTAAAATTATATACAAAATTACTATACCTTTTGCTTACATTGATTATTTTATTATTTACAATTACGTCAACACGTATGACGTAATTATATGGAAAATGCTAGTAGGGATGACACTATCCACGTGATAGCGTCATCCTTGTTAGCGTTTTTCACTTAATTACGTCATACATATTAGCATTTTCCACGTCATTACACTATACGTGTTGGCGTTTTTCAGTAATTACATCATACATATTGGCGTTACCAGTGAATAACGTCACTTCACCTGTGAAACTCTCCTTTTCTATTCTTCTAGAGGACGATAATGATATTTATGTGCAGCAGTGTGCACGGGCATATATACAGAGATGACGCTATCCACATAATAGCGTCAACATTGTTAGCATTATCTAGGCAATAACGCCTAACGCATTAGCACTATTACATAGCCACTGTAATACTGCAATACTGTATGGAAAACTTAATGAAATATTGCAACACCTATGAAGCTCTCCTTTCATTCTCTTCCAGAGGATGGTGACGATATTTATGTGCAGCAGTGTGCAAGGTCATATATACTTAGATTGATTAAGTATTTGTTATTTTCTTCTCATTCTAGTAAATATTTGCACATGATGTGTCTTCCCTTGTTGAAAGACTTTACCATTATTGGGACATACAGTCGAGGATCTACGATCTTAGCGTACTTGTATAGGGAGTTTTACAAAGTCATAAACTACAACGTGCACTAGATTGGAGGTGTTTGCATCTTGCTGCAGTATTTTAGTAAGTTTCTTTTACAGTATTACAGTATTGCAGTGACTATGTAATAACACTAATGCATTAGGCGTTATTGCCTAGATAACGCCAACACGTATGGCGCAATTACGTGGAAAACGCTAGTAGCGTTGACATTATTACGTGGATAGTGTCATCTCTGTATATATGCCTGTGTAAACTGCTGCACGTAAATATCATCATCGTCTTCTTGAAGAGAAGGAAATGAGAGCTTCACGAATGACGTGACGTTATTCACTGGTAATGCCAACATGTATGACATAATTATAAAAAAAACACCAACATGCATGGCGTATTTACGTGAAAAATGCCAACACGTATGACGTAATTACATGAAAATGACAGCAGCGCTAACGCCTTTACGTGGATAGCGTCATCCTTGCTAGCATTTTTCACATAATTATGCTATACATTTTGATGTAATTGTAAATAATAAAATAATTTATGTAGGTAAAAAGTGTGACAATTTAATATATAATTTTAAAAATATAATAATTTGATAAATAATTTTATTACTAATGACAATTTGATAAAAAAAAACCCAGGATCAAGTCCACCCAACCACTAAAGCCAAGGTTCACGGCTGTAATTTTTATTTTTGTTAGTGTACAAGTAGTAGTTAATATTTAATGCACTTATAAAGACTTTGCTTGTGTTTGAAATGATTAATTGAAAATGATTAGATTTAATTTAAATTAATCTGATTTCATTTGGTCTAAAATTAAAATTTTATCTTTAAAATATTAAAAAGTATTTAAAATTCAATTAGTTTATAATCTTTTTATTGAAACTCATTAAAAAATTAATTTGGTTTTATTTTATTATTTTATATTATTATTATTATAATATAATCTCTCTAATTATAAAAACTGGTAATTAGGTAGAGTAAAAAATTAAAAGAGTAAATAAAAATATAATTAATTATTTATTTAAAATCAAATCAAATTCTGAATAAATTCCACCATATTTGATGAGAATATGATAGGAATTTTAAACATAAACAATTAAAATTTATAATTTTTTAAATATCAATCCATTTTTTAAAAAATTCAAATATAATATTTAATTTACAGTTCAAATCAAATATTGTTTTTTTACATTCCAAAATTCAAACACATAAATAATAACTATCAATATTCGAATATCTAAACTATGAGTTGTCATGGACACGTAAAAATGTTAGTTTCTAATTATTATTATTTTTAATTTACTCTCCACAACATTAGTTTTTTTTTCTCTAATCTCTCTTGATATTTATTGTAAATTTACTCGTGAGTCAAGTTAATTTGTGTCATATTTAACTTAGATGTCAATAAAAAATCAAACTTATTTTTTATAGGTGCCATTTCTAATATACACCTTTTAAAGGAAGGTGTATCATACACCTTATAATCTAACTCATTGATTTATTCATAAAATAAATCAATGACTTAAATCAATTACAGAAAAGTTGCTAAGCAAGTTTCTTTTTTTTAAGATTTTTTTAGGTTTTTTTAGTGTTATATTTTTTTTACATACTACCACTACTATTGTTATCGGTTGACAGGCCATTATATGCTGTTTGTCCACAACCATCGGTCACCTTTAATTTTTTTAAGTTGTATAACTGTATAAATATTATTTGTTAAAATTTATAAAATTTTTCAAAAAATACAGTTATAATTTTAAGAAACCCGATCACCTCCAATTTTTTTAGGTTGTATAACTGTATAAATATTATCAGTTAAAATTTATAAGATTTTTCAACAGTTATAGTTTGGGAAAAAAAATTTCAGTATGCACAATTATTTATTTATGAAAAAATATAAAGACTGACTTATATAATTTTAACTGATATTATTTATAGAGTTATGTAATTTTAAAAAATGCGAACAGTAATCAACCAGAGGTGAACAGTATCACGGTGGTGGTGAACAGTGCACAGCAGGCTTGAATAGTATTGCAACCGGTGGTAGTGAACAGTGCACAACAGTGGTGAATAGTATCACAGCCAGCGGCCGGTGAACAATGACGGCGACTGACAATCGGTGGTCGGTGAATAGTGCCTGAAAAAGAAACATAAAAAAATTAATTTGTAAAAAAAAAGCCTATAAAAAAAACCTACAACAGCAAGTAAATTTCAAGGTGTATGGTACACTCAAACTTAGCAGAGTATACCATAGCACCTGCCTTTTATAAGTTTAAACTCAATTTACCTTAAGTTTATAAATTACTTGAACTTAATGAGCCAATATTGAACTTAATTGGTAACACGAGCTCTAGTGAAAAAGACTTTTATATGCATCACAATTAAATCTAAAACCTAGAAAGCACGGACACGCCATTTTACTGGTGTGTCCGCATGTCGGACACGTGTCCGACACGGACACGCAATGACACCCACACGACACGTGTGTCTCACGTGTCCAAGTGTGTCCAATTAAAAAAATCATTTTTTTGACTCAGACACGGCAGGACACACCGCGGACACGGCCAGGACACACCGCAGACACATATTGGACACGACCCATTAAATTTTTAAAAAAAAATTACTGTGTAGCAGTGTACTAATATCACGGCCCACAAGTTCAATATCACCTGACCCACCCTCAAGAAAAATATTCTATTATTCCTCAATATATTGTGTTACTTTATGTCTAAATGGTTGAGTTTCAAGTGAGTTTTACTCGATCCAGTGGTTCAATTTTTAATTATTATTGATTTCTTTTTTAGTTATAAATGAAGATACTTTTATTGTCATTGAGATGTTGTGTTTGAAATATTTATAATCAAAATTATATATATATATATATATATATATATATATATATATATATATATATATATGTCGTGTCCGTCTTGGTGTCAGTATCTTAAAATTTTTAAATTTGGTGTGTCCCTGTGTCTGTGTCCGTGTCGTGTCTCATGTCCGTGTCCGTTTCCGTGCTTCATAATCTAAAACTAAAATAAAAATGTATTAAAAAAGTTATTGGAAAGCAGGAAAGAACCGCCTTACTACAATCATTTGTATTTTTCTCTTTTGTTCCTGCTCACATTTTCACTTAAATGTTTTTACTTCTGTTTAACTTAACATAGATGGTCTATAATTTATCTCGTTTCCATCAGAAAAGTTTTTACTTCAATATAACATAGGCAAAACATCTTCTCCATCTGAAATGTTTTTTACTTCTGTTTACCATAGACATCATCGACGTCTTCTCGCTCCCATGTTATTAGGCTGCTGGTAGTAGTACTGGTTAAATCCCATGGATTTATTCATTATTCATTATTTTAAATCCCATGGTTACATCCATAGAGACTAACTTCGGATTGGACGGAGATCAACCTTAAAAGATAAAGTTCTTGCATAATTCTTGGTATAATCATTCCATTTCCTCCATGTTATTGGTTGCTTCTGAAATTTAGTTTATGTTCTTGTCATATTTTGGTCTTGCATTAGCTAATTTCCTAGCATCCTCACCTATACTTCCAACATATTATACTTAGGCAAACACGGTTGATAAAATGAAGAGTTAAAATAAAATAAAGATGAACAGGGGTAACCATGAGCGTATCTAATGACAGAGCTACGCATTGACAAGGGTGTGCATATGAATCCATTACTATTTTGCAATTTCTAATGAAATGTACTTATTTTAATTTTGATTTTAATTTTAATTCTCATTCTCGTAATTCTAATGTGGCCCAATCATTATTTTTTATGAACATGTGCTAGATCTTATTAATTTTGTGTCAAGAAATATAATACGATGACTAATGATTAAAAATAATGATTTGCGTGAAATATTTTAAAGAGGTAAAATTAAAGAGTTTAATTTTGATTTTTTTTACACTATCAACTAATTATATATTATCATATATGTAATTTTTGAGACAATTATTATAAAAGTCAAGTATTTTTAATGATATAATAATTTATAATTAAATAATAATGTAAAAGACTTTTACATGCATCAAAATTTAGTTATTAAATCTAAAACTAAAATAAAAATGTATTAAAAAGTTATTGGAAAGCTGGAAAGAACGGTTTAATCATTTGTATTTTTCTGTTTTGTTCCTGCTCACATTTTCACTTAAATGTTTTTACTTCTGTTTAACTTAACATAGAATTTTTCTCGTTTCCATCAGAAAAGTTTTTACTTCAATATAACATATACAACATCGACATCTTCTCCATCTGAAATGTTTTTCACTTCAGTTTGCCATAGACATCATCGACGTCTTCTCGCTTCCATGTTATTAGGCTTCTGGTACTAGTACTGGTTAAATCCCATGGATTTATTCATTATTTTAATGTTGTGTCTGTCGTTTGTTATTTATTTATTTGAAAATTATGTTTGACTGTTTGCTATTTCTTTTGATTATGCACGGATAAATTTACCGAAAGTTAATTTCATAGAAACAAATTCTTTCATATAATGGAAGTAACATACAGAAACGTTGAAAGAGATCTTCCAATTAACTATCGAAAGTAAATATTTCATTCACTGCTATCATTACGCTAAATTTATGTCGATGTATTGTCAAAAAAATAAAGATGTTGATGTTGTATTATTTTATCATATACTATTTTTCATTAATAAGAAGATGCGTTACATTTTTCTATCAGACACAAAAATGTTCTTAAGTGTGCAAGAGATTTCCTTAATGTTTAGGTTAAAAAAATATAGAAATAATTAATTAAATTTCAGCCAAAAAAAAAAGGAAATAAACAATTACTTACTAAGTAAGAGTAAGAAATGGGTTTTGTGTAACCTGAACCAATTAAATCTGAATTAGTCAAATTCAAAATATACAAGATAAAAACCACCTGACATAATCCACGAGGAATAACAAACAGAAACAGATAACGTTTGTTATTTGTAAAGAGAAAAGAAAAGATGCATCAAACTTTACCAACCAAATTGTTATTCAAACAACAAAAATTCGAGATACTAACCTAAAAGAGAATGTTCTAAAATCGAAATTAAATTGTAGAGATGAAAACATTAAATTCACTAGTAAAACCCCATCTAAAGCACCCTAGATAAAATAACTTTGAACAGAGAATAAGATGATGGGATATCTCTCTGCTCTACCATCTACCAGCAATTATCCAAAATGTACAATTGCTAATGAAATTATCGATCAAACGGCCCCCCGGGATAAAGCTGTTTGCAGAGTCCAAGATAAGTGAGATAAAGAACCCGATCTTTGGCACCAGTTCGATGGTTCCTAGTGTGCTTGCAGAAATACTTCAATTGCTCAAGCGTACAGCACCCCAGCATTTGGCCCAACAATAAAAACAACCAATTAATTGATTTTTTCTTCTTCTCCGCAATTACGGGCTTGACGCTATTTTCTTGTCCGCAATGCCTGCAAGTTGGCAGTATTGGATTCAACCAAACGTTGGGTGCCCTGTCATGCATGTTACCTTTGTGCTCCACAATGAACTTCCAAACTTCACCGAATTTCTCCTTCAGATCAAACCCCATCTCGAACTTCCGTTCGCATCTCTTGCACTGAACATCCCCAGTCACAGTAAAAATTTGATTTTGCAAGAGATATTTGAGACTGTGGACGATGGCTCGGCGATTAGTAGCCCATGGGAAGGGTGGAGGGATGGTGTCACTCTTCCCTTCACGTGGCCCTTGAGTTGGGTTGCGACGAGTACGCACAGGACGTGACAAAGGGACTGCAGGGGCAGGATCAGAGGCTTCTTCGTTGGAAATTAACTGGTTAGTAGAGGCTGGAGGTGGCACCAACAGAGGTTGAGTAGATGGTAATTGAAGGGGTAATTGTGGTGAGATCTGAGACAAAAACAGTGCTTGCATTGAGGGCACTAAAGGTGAGAGTGGGATTGCTTGTGAAAGCATATGCTGAATGGGTGGTGTTACTGTGAGTATGGGTAGCTCTGGAGGGGGAGTCGACTGTCTGGCTCTGACTGGTTTGGCATAGGAAAGTGAGAGAGTAAGAAGATCATCATCTTCTGGGTGCTTCCTCTTTTCCTTCTCCTGTGAGTTTTCCATTGGAGGAATGAAAATTTGGGCTGAGAGAGATTAATTTTTTTTATAAGAGAGCGAGGGAAAGAAGAAATAATTTGTGACAAACAATGGAAAGAAGCAGAAGAATATAAAGATGAGGCATATAGCATGAATCGGGATGGGATGGGATTAGATTGGGTTAGAATCCCTTTTTGAATTTGAGATAGAGAAGCCAACCAAAACGTCCGTTCAAATTCTTTTTATCGTTGTGGGTGTGGCTTATGCCTTACCCCTTCTCTTGTTCCCAGGGTTTGTTTTCCCGCGTGGCTGTACTGTCACTTCCCTTGGTCACCACGATCGTATACCGTCGTGTACATTTGAACACTCACGATGTTCAAGCCTTCAAGGTCGCAGCCAATCAAAATCTTTTGATTAAATGCATCTTAATGTTCTTTAAAACTGATTTGTTTTTTGGAAATTAATCCCTTTTTTTTTTTTAAAAAACATACTAAGATACATTGTATGGGGAGCGGTTACTACTCGTAACTAAACAGGAGATAAAGTTTTATCAGTTCATCCATTATTTTCTCCTGAGAATCCCCTTGAATTCAGTAGTAACAATTAAAATAAAATAAAATTTCATTGAAATACGATGTGTCCAAAATCAGATAATGAACTAACTCACTCCAAGCACGAAAACCCTTTTTGATTATGTATTGGCATGCGTGAGCAAATAAATGAGTTTTTACCCATTTTCTTTTAATTTGGTGTATGTATCTCTGGCTCTCGTCCATACAAAAAAAAACTAGCTCTCGTTCTTATGCCTTTCTTATTTGAGAAATTCTAGTATATTGTTAGAGTATAATAAATACAGGCTTTTAAAATGATTTTTATTATTAAATTTTAAATAAACTTACATAAATTTTAAGTTATTAATTTAAGAAAAATTCTTCTAAAGTAATGTTATTTTTAAAATGTATAAACAAATATATATTTATTATTAAATTTAATGAATTAAGATTTTAATGTACTTTAAATTAAATTAAAGATAAATATATCTTTATTTATTCATTTTATAAATAAATTCATTTTAAATAAACTTTATTAAAAGGTAAAGATTTATCTAGAACATGCATTGATTGTACTTTAAAAATATGCAATAATTTTTCATTTTTATTTTTGGATTTTGCTAAAAAACTAAAATGTGAATTTTTAAATGAAAATAATATATTCAATATATTAAAATTGAAAATTAAAAATTTTTATTTAAAATTTTTATTTTAAAATTTTTAACAAGTGACCGGATACTTATTAGAAAAAATTTATTTTTAATTCTTTTAAAATTATTTTGTTATTACAGTAATTTTTTAAACCTTTTCATCCGAATATTAGATTCTAGGATCTAGACTCAAGACTGCGAAATAATTATTTATGATGTCACATATAATGGGCACTACTTAGCACTACGTATTAGTGTCGCCGACAATTTGATATTTTTTATTTAAGCATATTAGTACACAGAAATTGCTAAATATGGCCAGTCAACCTCTGCAAAATCACGTAACCTTGATTCATGATAATGGATGATGTCAATGTTGCCACATTATTGCAGTAAGTAATTATCGAGCATAAGAGCATTCTTACGATTTTTATTAAGAGCAAACAACCATGTAACGTGTTTGTTGGGAATGTATTTATGACGAGTTTGTCTTCAATTCACCTAAAATTATATGGTTAATGAATGGATTAATAATAAATTATTGATTTATTAATTAAAAAATCAATGATAAATATGATTGATTGGAAATCGTTTGAAAAGGTAAAGAAATTTTTTTAATGATCAACGGCTTTTATTCACTTCGAACTTATCTTCCTGACTTCCTCGCCACACCGCCTTCCCCATTAAGGTCTTTTGCTTGAGATTATTTTTGATTGTTAAGAGCCTTATATTTTATTTTAATATTTTAAGTGTGATTTATATATTTATTAAAATTTTATATAATATCAGAGTTAATATCTTATTTTATTAATTATTTTATTAGATTTTTTTTCACTTATTTTAATAGACTCATCTGTTCTATCTAAACATATATGAAGGGAGATGTTAAAAATTTTATATTGCCTGCATTAATATTTCTATTTATATCGATTGAGTCACTGTGATTGATTGAAGTGGCTGGAATGATCTCACACTATCATTGACAATACTCCTCTTCCGCCAACATGAAGTTAAGACAATCAATTACGATAAGTTTTTTCAATGATGAACTAAAAGTTTTAGGTTCTTAAGGAAAGGGAGTAAATGCTACGGTAGAAGACAACATATTGAACGTAAAAATAAAATTTAAGTCTATTTTTTATATATATTATATCTATTCTATTAATTAATTTATGACATATATACATTTAAAAAAAAGATTAAGAGAGAAAATATTAATAAATATATATCATTATTTGATTGATAAAATAAATGTAATGAACATAAAAAAATAAAATTAAATTTTGTGATTATGTAAAATATATTAACAAGATTTGTTAGAGATGAAAACCAATTTGGAAACCCATGACCCCTGTAACCACCAACAACAATATATTGACTTGGTTTTTCCACTAGCCACATGCAAAGGAGAGGAATGGTAGGGATGATGAAGGGAGGGGAGGTCGTCTTGTTGATTAGAAACAGAATGGAAATGAAGGTGAGAACTAGAACTGGAGTGATAGTGAGAGTGAGAAGAAAAGCTTGTTTGGTGATGTGGTTCTTATGAGAGGGTGGCAGAGATGACGAGAAGGGAGGAGAAGCAGTGAAATCTCTATCAATGGCAGCGCCAAGCAGTAAACTGCAAAAGAGAGGAGAAGCATAATAGACAAATGACCAAATTAAATACATAAAATAAAATTAAAGAATAAAAATGGGTTACCTGCTATTAATAGTCATAATAGCTGGATCATGAATGGACATGGGTCCATTATAAAATCCTTCATTTATGACTTTAGTTGCAAGTCCTCCAAGAATCCAAAGACAGATCCATTCTATTGCCATTGCACACTCTTTTAGTGTCTTTTGGTTTTGGATGAAAATTTATACATTTTATTTTTATTTTATTTGTAATAAGCAGTTCAATGTGTATGGATGCTCAATCTATTTAACCTTTTTGCCCTCTAAAAAGATAGGAATGTTTTTTGGCACACTAAAATTAATACTGTTTTGTAACTAAGAAAATAAATATCTTGTGAATATATATATATATATATATATTTCGGTGGTGTTTTGTTCGAACCGAAAAGCATGGCTCCATCAATGTTATGAACCATTTTCATTAGCAATTTTTAAAATATATGTTGCCATTTTATTATTATTTTTTTTGGGTTGATATGCATCTAGCCACTTTATATGTTGCTAGGATTTAGTTATATCTTTTTAATTAAATTTTTGTGATTGATATTACTTTATACACTTAGAACAAAAACTTGACTCTAATTTTGAGAGGAACAAACTCTTTTTAATTTTATTTAATCTGTTGTTATATGTCACTTCTAATCCTATTTAATTGAGTTATGAACACATGACAACAAATTAAATCAAATTGAAGAGAGTTCCCTTCTCCCAATATTGGAATCAAATTTTGTTCATACACTTAATGATGTTGCTAGGCCTATTTCTATTTTGAAAGTTTGTGTTTTAGTCTGGATTTAATTTAATAATTAGTCATTGATGATGTTTAAACTAAAATATTGATGAGTAATAAGAACTTAATAACTATGAATCGGACCAACCAATTACTTAATACTTACAAAAAGTTACAATAAAACTAAAGAGTAAATTTTTTTATATGAATAAAGGGCGTAAATCTAAACAAGTTTAGATGCAAGCATATTGTTTCCATAGTTTTTGAGCCAATATAACAAATAAATAAATCAAATCAAATAACACTACTCAAATGGTTTTGTTAGTATTCAAATGTGATGATTTTTTTATACACATATGGATGTTTGTATTTGTTATATGTATGTTTTTTTGACGAGTTGTATGTGCTATATGCCAATGATATATAAAGATAAAACTTATGCCATTTCTAATATACACCCTCCAATGGAGGGTGTATCATACACCTCATAATTTAAGTCATTGATTTATTCATAAAATAAATCAGTGACTTAGATCAATTACAGAAAACCTGTTAAGCAGGTTTTTTATTTTAGATTTTTTTAAAAATTTTTAGTGTTTATTTTTTTTATATATTACCACTATCATTGTCATCAATTACGCTGCTTGCCAACCACCACTAGTTACTTCTAATTTTTTTATATTGTATAATTATATAAATATTATCGATTAAAATTTATAAGATTTTTTAAAAAATACTTGTTATAATTTTAGGAAATTTGTTCACCTCTAATTTTTTTAAGTTGTATAAGCGTATAAATATTATCGATTAAAATTTATAAAAATTTTCAATAGTAATAGTTATAGAAAAAAATTTTAGTATGCACAATTATTTATAAAAAATATAAAGACTAACTGATATAATTTTAACTAGATTATTTACAAAGCTGTGTAATTTTAAAATATGTGAACAGTATTTTCTGGCATAAATAGTATCTTTTTTCTGGGGTGAACAGTATTCTTTTCGAAATGAACAATATTTTTTTGACATGAACAATATTTTATCCGACATGAATAATATTTTTTGACATAAATAGCATTTTCGGCATGAACAGTACCTCCGACCTACCTCTAACGTAAATAGTAACATGATTTTTTAAAAAAAAACAATCATGTCAAAAAAAAACTTACTATTACAGATAAAAATCAAGAGTGTATGATACACCCAAACTTAAGAGGGTGTACCATATCAACGCCCTAAAACTTATAGTATCTATTGTATTTTTACTATATAAAACATTCTAAAAATAACAAAAATATAATTAGTAGAATAATTATTCTAATTTTACTCTGAAAAAATAAAACAGAATAACAATAACATTTCATTATTTTATTAAATAAATTTACTAATAAAATAAAAAATTAATACTCACATTAATTTGTACAAAGATGCGATTAATAAAAGTGAAGTATACTTTGAGGACCTCAACTTTTATTTTCCAATCAATCGAGGATCTTACTTTTTTTTTTTCTTACTCGAAAAAACTTACATAACAAATTAAAATTACATCACTAATATATATATATTACATGTCATCAAGTATTTTGTTGCTAAAATTAAAATTTTCCCTCCATAACCATCTCTTTTAATTTAATCAATAAAAGGGAAATTAAAGAAAATCCTTAGTAAAAGGAATAGAAAGAAATGAAAAACAGATAAAGAATTCATATCTACCCCTTTTTCTAGATCTTCGGCATGCAGAGTGGACGTAATATTGTTAGATGCTTCTGATTAAATAAATTAGTTTTCAACTAAAAAAATGAAAAGTGACAAAAATATTTGGCATTTGAATTTTTTTCGTTGAAGCGATATATATATATATATATATATATATATATATATATATGGAAAAGAGATGATGCAAATTTATTCAACAAGAACAAAGTGTGTTTAACAAAATTAAATTGAAAATAATTGGTAAAATAGTTTAATTTTTATTTAAATTGTAAAATTACTAAAAATAATACAAAAATTATTTTAATTGAAAAAATATTTATTAATATTTGAAACACATAAACACTCATAAATCTAGTTGACATTTTTCAATATCTAATTGACATTTTTCGATGCTAACCAGACGCTGGAAATTGAATTCTTCATCTTGTCAATGTATCTTATGCCAAACTTAATTTGGGTTACCAAAACATATAAAATTATTGGATTAAATGTCTAATGTGATGGATATGTAACTTATCTTATTAGTTTAATAAATAATTAAATTAAATTAATTAGCTAAATTCTTATTAGATAAATAATAATTTTATAGTTATAATAACTGTCAACTTAATGAAAGTTAGCAGTACTATTAAAAAATATTTTTTTCGTAAAACTTAAAATCTTATTCTTCCATAAAATTTTTCTTCTTCTTTCATCATCACTAACGTAAAAGAAGAGAAAAAAGAAAGATAAAGGAATAGAAAATGGATTTTAATACATCTCTTACTCTTTTAGAACACAGTTTGTTGTCATCAAAACTTATTTATGGATAAGGTTAGTGTATTAAGATGTTTTTGTTTGTAGGAATCATAAATTTTAAAATCTTTATGTTTTAATAGTAGTTTTCTGTATTAAGAATCCTAGAAAAATTACATTTTACATATGATATAAGAGTCAAGTTATAGAATTGATGATTCTTTATTAATGATGACTGATTTTTCCAATTTGTAAGATCCCTAATTATAAAAATTAATAATTTTTATTATGCTATTTTATTGCACTGAATAGATTAATTTTATGGGGTATTATTGATTTTAATTGTGAATGGACTCTAATTATATATTAATTGGATAAAGTGTTGTGGCATATGGACGTGCAACTCGTCTTTTCGTGGATCAAGTCGTAAAGCCTATTGTTTAACTTTGATTTATATGAATTCCTTGTTCAAAGTTGAATAATAAACAGAATTCGTTAAGTTTCATAAATCATGTTTCCATTCATTCCAATTATTAAGATTAAAGTACTAACTAAAGTATATTCCTATTATTGAATTTGAAGTTTTCCTTTAATGATTTTATGCATATTATTTGATTTTTATGTATAATGATATCAATTCGGAATGATATTATATGAGATTTATTAATCAATAAAGTGGTCAAATCTTTAAGTTGATTTAATTTCAAATTATATGAAAGTTATTTTTTCAATTACTCATAGACTGAATGTTGTGAATGACACGATAACTATGTGTATGAGTAAATTAAAGTTCATTGTTATAAGACATTTATGGATCACCCAAAAGTTGATTAACTGCCCTTATAATAAATGGACATAATTATTGGTAGTGTAAGTGTACTATTAATTTCCAAAGATAATAAATATTTCTAGTTAGTGCATATATCATTATCATATAATGTTAAATTTATTAGCATCATTATGTTTATTGTTGTATATTAATGTATCACCCAATGAAGAACATTGATATAAATTGAATACTTAAGTGATTTGTTGTCTGAATTTGTATAATATGTTAATTTATAACTCAAAATATTAATGTTTGACATGTGATTATTGTAGTATATGTTCCCATTTCTTTAAGTTTGCTTGCTTCGTCTGTTCTAGTCTTTAATGGACTGAACTTATCTGATTTAAGTGAACAAGTCCAATTTTACCTTCATGTAATGGATCTTAATTTAGCATTCCAAGTTGAAAAACTTGCTGTTATTACTGTTGCTAGTAACAATGAAGAGAAAGCCCATTATAAGGCTTGGAAAGGTCAAACAGACTGAGCCTAATGTTTATACGAATGAGCATAGCAAATAACATCAAGTCAGCTCTTCTCAAAATTGAAAGTACTAAAGAATTCATGAGTTTTGTGGAAGAATGCTCCCAAACTGTTGACAAGTCTTTGTTGGGACATTAATAGGTACTTTAACCACCATGAAGTTTGATGATTCTCATACTATATATGAGCATGTCATTGAAATGACAAACATTGCAGCAAGACTCAAATCCTTGGGAATGGAAGTGGATAAGAATTTCCTTGTACAGTTCATTATGAACTCATTGCTATTTGAGTATGATCCATTCCAAATGAACTATAATACCATAAAAGATAAGTTGAATGTGTATGAATTGCATAAAATGTTAGTTCATGAGGAAACCAAACTTAAGAATCAAGAAAATCACTTTATCAATTATGTGAACCATTAAGGAGCTGGTAAAAAAGCTGGAAAGAAATATGAAAAGGAAAAAGGACCATTAAAGATTGGTAATTCATCTGTCAAAATCTAGGAGAAAGAGTCAAATAATAAAAAGAGTCAAATAATAATAGATGTCATTTCTATTAGAAATCTGGACATTTTCAGGAGGATTGCCCAATGCGTAAGGCTTGGTTCAAAAAGAAAGATAAGTTTAATGCTTATGTATGTTTCAAATCAAATTTAACTAAAGTTTCCCATAATATTTGGTGGTTTGATTCTAGATGTACAACTCATGTTTCTAATATGATGCAGGGATTCCTTATAATCCAAACTATAAACCCAAATGAGAAATTCATCTTCATGGGAAATAGAGTGAAGGTTCTAGTGGAAGATATTGGGATTTATCGTTTAATCCTAAATACTATACATCATTTGAATTTATTTCAAACTTTTTTATGTACTTAGTATTTATAAGAATTCAGTTTCTTTATCCAAACTTGATGTTGCTGAATACTCTTTTAAGTTTGATAATGAAAGTTTTAATTTGTATAAACATACTTATATGATTGTTTCTGGTATACTTTGTAATGGTTTATATAAATTGAATCTTGATAATTTTATATGCTGAAATTCTTATAACCTTGCATCATAATGTTGACACTAAACGTAATTTAGTGAATGAACATTCTGCTTACTTGTAGCACAAATGTTTAGGTCATATTTTCAAAGAAAGAATGAAAATGTTGATAAAGAATAACATCCTTCCAGGTTTGAATTTCACTAACCTTAATATTTTGTGTGGATTGTATTAAGAGAAAGTAAACAAAATATACAAAGAAAGGTGTCACGAGAAGCACTCGACTTATTAAAATTGTATACACCGATATATGTAAACCATTTGATGTCAATTCTTTCGGTAAAAAAAAGTACTTTATCACTTTTATTGACAATTTTTCACGTTACAAATATATCTATTTACTACATAAGAAATCTTAAACAGTTAATGTCTTGAAATTTTATATAAATGAGGTTGAAAGACAATTGGATAGAAATGTGAAAATTGTAAGGTCAGATAGAGCTAGTAAGTATTATGAAAGATTTGATGAAACTGGTCAACACTCAGATCCATTTGTTAAGTTCTTAGAAAAGCATGACATATGTGCTTAATACACAATGTCAAGTACACCACAATAAAATGGTGTATCAGAAGGACATAACCGAACCTTAATAAACATGGTTAGAAGCATGTTAAATATCTTGTCGTTATCCTTATCATTGTGAATGTATGATTTAAAAATTGTGGTGTATTTGTTGAACAAAGTTCTTAGTAAGACAATTCTAAAGACATATTTTGAACTGTGGACAAGTAGAAAATTCAGTTTAAAGCACCTGCATATTTGGAGATGCTAGACATATATAAAAATTTATAATTCACATGAAAAAAACTTGATAAAAGAACAATCAGTAAATATTTCATTAGTAATTCATAAAAGCTTATAAGGTAATAATAATATTAAATAATACAGTATTTGTAAGCAACAAATATTTTTGTGATGGAATGTTTTAAATTAAGTAATAAATAATACTACTATTTATATTATTGAGCCCTCTATTATTACTAGCTTTTATACAAATAGCCTATTGACAAGTGATAATGTAGTTATTTTATTATTTTATTATATTTTTTAATTGAAGATTAGCGCATTAAAAAAGAAAATATTTAAATTTAAAAAATGAGATATACATAAATAATATAAAATTTAAGTTTGAAAAATTAAAAAAAAATAATAATTAAGAATGACACTTAACATTTTTTTTAAAATACCATAAATGATTAAATCATATACAGATGTAGATAAAATAGATAATCTGTAAGTGAAAAAAAAAAAATCTGAATCAAATATAATTTTTGTTGTTATTATATAATTAATTTCATTAAATTCAAGATCATATCATATCATATTACATTACAGCTATTAAAATTGTACCTTCGTAAAGCAATTTGTAAAATTGTATTCGTACAAATTAGCATTTCTGGTAAAAAAAATTGCGATTTTCATACTCACAAAAAAAAAAAAAAAAAAAAAAGGGGTACTTCTAATAAACCTTTCTTTCTTTTATTCTTGCATCGCTCGTGTAGAATCATCGGGAGATGAATACCTAATTCCTTCTGTGTGAACTGCGAAGAGATCCGATCTGTCATCTTCATCGTATTCTTTCGGTTGTGCTCCTCATCCATCTTCCCCAATTTGATTGGGATGGTATCGTAGCAACAACTCAGATCAGAAACGGAACGGATTTTGTGAGTTTACTTTACTGTGCTTTTCACTCTTCATCTCTTCTAATCTGTCCTAGATTTCAAACATTTCTTTACAAAGGAAGCAATCTTCTATGCCGTTTTGATCTTTTTTTTTTTTTTTTTTGGTTTTTGACTGTAAGGGAACCGCAAACGCGGTCTTGAAATTTGTGTTTTTTCTTGACTGAGTGCTTTTCAGTTCAGCGAGAATCTAACTTGAGACTTGCAATTCCATGGCTGTTGATTGCATCAAATTGGGTAATTAATACTTTGATGAAAGCAAAATCCCTTTTATAGAACAGATGATGTTTTTGTTGTCAACTGATTTGTGTTGTTTAGACAAGGGAAGGAGCTAAATAGCTAAACTTCATGGGATGCCTTTGTTTAATCCTCACTTTTTACCTTGGCAATCAGAGAAGAAATTCTAAATTTTGTATTATTTAGTTTTGAGATATTATTTAGATTGATTATTCTGAACTTGCAGTTTCAAAGCCTTTACATTTAATCTAGGATTAGATGTTCTGCTTTGTAATTTGGTTTGGGATTTATGGTCCTTATTGGGTGGGAGCTTATAGTATTCTTAAGCCTTAATTCTACAAGTCTTAATTGCCCTCAATATCTGTAATTACAAGAATCTTAATCCTTCTTTGTTTATCATAAACAGGCACAATGGACAGCGTAGTTGATTCTTTAAATAATGCCTATCAAGATTTTGTTGCTGCAGCAGCAAATGTGCTAGAAGCAAAAGAAAATGCTGGTGCCCTTAAGACAACAGCAACAGATGCTGCTTTAGAAAACTTCAAGCAGAAGTGGGAACTATTTAGAGTAGCATGTGATCAAGCTGAGGAGTTTGTCGAGTCTGTGAAGCAAAGGATAGGATCAGAGTGTCTAGTGGATGAGGCGACAGGGCCTGTGGCAGGAAAGCCTGGACAAGCTACCATGACTGGTCTTCCGCCCATCAGTGCAGTTCGGTTGGAACAGATGAGTAAAGCAGTTCGGTGGCTTGTGATTGAATTGCAGCATGGTTCTGGAGCTGGTGCTGCTAATTCAGCTCTCTCCCATCCCTCAGCTCCTTTTGATGCCAGGTTTTCTGAAGATGCTGCTCAGTAGCTTTAACTTAAGTAACTGTGAGGATTAATGTTTTCAGTGTAAAATTTTATATTTCTCTATGCCCATTGTACTTAGGCTGTACTGCTTTAGGCATTTTATGCACATTTAAGTACTAGCTTTATGCTAAAGGATGTAATTTATGTGCATGCTAAAACAATCCTTAATTTTCTGTTGGTGATAGTTAATGTTTATGTTATATCCCACAAAATGACAATGCTGGAGATCTAATTACATAACATGGGTAAGCGTTAGGTAAGGTTTGACCCACCCTTTTGGTATGCAAATAATAAACAGCTATATAAGGTTTACCCATCTCCTTGTGATCCTTTTGGGTTTTTCTGTACCGGTAAGATAAGGTTGATCGGGCTTTATGGATATTTTCATGTTGTGATTGATGGATGTGTTTCTTGGAGGCATATGTAGCTTCGTACTCAGATTTGTAAGAATCATCTTGATTGTGTGATGTATGTGTATGTTTCTTATAAGTGTATTCAGCTTTGTACCCAGGCGCACAATGGCATGGCTGCTTTCCTGAAGAAACTTGATTAAAAGATCTCTAATTATTGGTGTCTAGTATTAGTAGCCTTTAATAAAATTTCATTTAATTCACCCAAAAATAAAGTCATTTATGTTTCTCTATTTTTAATTGTTAATTCGTTCGTTCCATCAGATTTTCCAAGTGGAATCTGGTTCATCTCTTTTTGTATATTCCTTTTTTATTTATTTATTTTGGTGAATTTGTGTATTCTTTTTAGATTTGTTGTAATTTTGCTGATGTATTTTACACACACAATACTAATTAACGCCGAAAATGCTACCTCTCTGTCAGACCCGTCAACACATATTTATACCAACAGATCATGAAAGACCGAAGAGAAAAACAAAAGTAAACAATAATAACAAACAAAGGTGAAGTTGGTTATATAGATCATACTTTAGTATTGTGTTTTATCATATATCATGTCATTAGAAAGTCTATTTAGTTTTAAAAGTCCTTTTTAATGGTTTTTCTTACGATTTTTCTTAGTCTCTTTATACTTTTAATTATTGAGTTGTATTCTATTTAATTTATTATTCACCAAAAAGAAACAAAAGTATACCTACTTACAAATTTTGTAAAAAAACAAAATACTCAAGTTGAATGTTTAAATCTCAAACAATAACAATAAAATATTTTTTCAAAATAAGGTCGGTTATATGAATAAAAGGATGTTATTGTATTATGATAAGTTGAATGTTGAATGTTGAATGTTTAAATCTCATTGGGATTAAATAAGATGAGATTTATGGGAATGAGATAGCTGTTGTGTAACTTCCAGCTGAAATGAAAATAACATTTACAACAACATTTGAAAGAATATTTACTTTGTATAAAAATGTATTTTTTTTATCGAAAATCCCTGATATTATTTTTTTTAGTGCTTTCTTGTAGATATTGATACTGATCTTTTGAAAAAGTGCTAATGAATATAAAAACAATTATTAAGTTATAATAAAAGGTTGGGACTATTTAGGGGTATGGATAATAATACAATTATGAAAAAAAAAGTTTGATTTTTTTTTTCATTTTAAGAAACCATGTAATTAAGGTTAACTTCAAATTAAAAGTAGTTAAGGGTTATTAAGAGATAAACAATTTATAACTTATTGGCTGATATTTAAATTAAATGTAAGCAATAATAGAGATTTTTTAATCACATTTCTTTCTATTTCAGTTTTCTGAGGGCTTTGTTCATTGTATAATTTTAAACTGTATGAAGCATAAAAAAAAAAAAAAAGAAAGAAAGAGACAAAAATGATGCTAGTCAATAAATCAAGATATGCTAACACAACTTACGACTAAATGTTTATTATGGATTTAAGGTTGCAACATGTCATCATTCATGTCGTGCAACTCCTATAGGTCTGCACAGATATGAAGACCGCCATCGAAGTTTCCTCCTGACTACACACAAACAAGACATTATGATACAAAGAAGTTCACAACAGAGGAACATGGTCTACAACAGGTTGATAAAACCGATTACACTCCTAAAACTTAGGGGAATCACACACACACACACACACACACGATCAACATAGACATGAAATAGTTCCCTATTGTTCAAATGGTGGCCTCTGAAGGAAGGGGAACCCATAGAAGATGCTTTATAGGGAAGAAATGGCACACGGGGGCTTCCCCGGGCTTTATTCCAAGTTGTCGAAATAGAATGTGATTAGGATTCATGTCAGATGTGTCTAGGTGGCAAATGCCCAAAGCATCCATTATGTCTCCATATTCCCCACCTAGAAGAACCTTGAAGACCTTACTCCCTATGTCTAGGTAGTGGCAATAGTAAAGAGCATAGGGGTAAGGTCTAGGGTGACAAGCTACCCATTTAGGAGCATAGATATCCTTTGAGATTTCCAGGACAGTGTAGTTTTGCAAACGGGCACCTGATGTTGTGGGATAACTGGTTGTGTGAATGTTATAACTGGCCTCAACACCAAGAACACTGCGAACGAATTCGAGCATTGACTCTAAGGAAGTTGGACAAGCCTTGGTCTCCCCTTTAGTGGGTTCAAACTCACATTGATCAATTATGTCTTTCATGTCTTCTCCTTCGGGAGAGTCTTTTGTGAGTGAGAAGAGCTGAAGAAGGCTTGGTAGTTGTGACTTTGAGAAAGGAATGGAGTCAGCTTGTTTTCTTGGCAAGAAGCGAGCATATTCTCTGATAGGAAATTCGAGGGTCATTACATTCCCTACGTAAAGATCATCCAAGGTGAAAAATAGCGACTTGAACGCCTCTGTATGGTCAACTTTGGAAGATGGTTTCCCTTTTAATTCTGCCAAGTCTTGTCCAATTTTCTTGTAGTTGGCTGGATGTGAGTCTTTTAACCAACCATCAAGTTAAACTTGATTGGAGTTGTGGGTGGATTTTTCTTTCTCATCTTGAGTGTCTTTTAACCAGCCATCAAGGTAAGTTTGATTGGAGTTGTGAGTGGCCTTTTCTTTTTTGTCTTGGGTATCTTTCAACCAGCCATCAAGGTAAACTTGATTAGAGTTGTGGGTGACCTTTTCTTTCATATCTTGGGTGTCTTTCAACCAGCCATCAAGGTAAACTTGATTGGAAGTAGCTTTTTTGTTTCCTTCTGGAGTGTCTTTTAACCAGCCATCAAGGTAAACTTGATTGGAATTGTGGGTAGCTTTTTTGTTTCCTTCTGGAGTGTTTTTCAACCACCCATCAAGGTAAGCAGGATTGGAATTATGGGCAGATTTTTGTTGATGATCTGGGGTGTTTTTCAACCACCCATCAAGGTAATCTGGATTGGAGTTACGGGTAATTTTTTCTTTTTCCAGTTGGGTGTATTTGTACCAGCCATCAAGGGAAGGTTGATCAACTTGTTTTTCTTCTACCTGCCCTTGCTGAAGCTTCATATCTCTTGCACTACTTCCATGGCCATTCTAAATGCGATTCAATAAAGATATATCAGTGACGACTTGTGGCTCAGAAAAACCAAGGATTTGAAAGAAAACTCAAAGAGCTTATTTGATTACTTCAATTGATGATTTTAGCTTACACCAAAGGGGTCTATTTATACTATTCAGAAAAGCTTAAAATAACACAAGTGTTGTTGTCAATGAGCTGTAAATGGAGGTGGTTGGGAGGCTGCACATGGATAGCTTTGAGAAAGTTGATAATGGAATCTTGCTTGGTGGTTTGATGAGCTGGAGTGGGGCTTGATAGGTTGGAACATATTTTCTGGATCATTCTCCCCAAGTTGGAGAAGACTCGCCCTCGAGTCTAATTACTTTCTTCATCAAAGTAAGGTGAAAGATCTGCAACGTTAAAGGTAGCTGACACTCCGTAAGAACCTGGTAACTCAATCTTATAGGCATTATCATTGATCTTCTGAACGACTCTAAATGGACCATCAGCTCTTGGAGATAGCTTGGTATTGGGCTGTTTTGGGAATCTTTCTTTCCAGAGGTGAATCCATACCAAGTCTCCTTTATTGAAAACTTGTTGCTTTCGGTGCTTATCTCATTGAGCTTTATATTTTGAATTTTGTTTCTCAATTTTTGTTCGAACTTGCTCATGGAGTTTCTTGATCTCTTTGGCTCTCTGATCAGCATCAGCACTGAATTGATTCTTGGTGGAACAAGGAGCCATGTCCAAAGGACTGAGAGGTCGAGCACCGTATACTACCTCAAATGGACATTTGCCTGTGGCCTGATTAGTGGAATTATTATAAGCGAACTTGACTTGGCCTAAAATGAGATCCCATTGGCGAAGATTCTTGCCATCAAAGCTTCGCAATAGATTGCCTAAAAGTCTGTTGATCGCCTCTGTTTGTCCGTCTGTTTGAGGATGACTGGCACTGCTGAACTGTAACTTAGTACCCATTTTCTTCCACAGGGTTCCCCAAAAGTGACTCAAGAATTTGACATCTCGATCTGAAGTGATGGATTTTGGAATCCCATGGAGTCGGACAATTTCTCTGAAGTATAAGTCAGCAATGTGAAATGCATCATTAGTCTTTTGACATGGGACAAAATGTGCCATTTTTGAGAACCTGTCCACAACTACCATAACAGAATCATTTTGCTTCTGAGTTCGTGGTAGTCCTAGAACAAAGTCCATACTGACATCTTCCCAGGGTGCAGCTGGTACTGGTAAGGGCAAATATAGTCCAATATTTTGACCTTTGGATTTGGCGAGGTGGCAGATTCGGCGGATTGGATATGTCGGATGACATCCCTTTCAAGTTTTGGCCAGTAGAAATTTCCCTTGATGAGCGATACTGTCTTATCTCTGCCAAAATGTCCTGCTAATCCTCCATCGTGTGCTTCCCAGATGATGGACTCTCTTAAAGAGCAGCGAGGAATGCATAAGACGTTGTCCTTGAATAAGAACCCTTGTTGTCGGTGGTAACGTTGAAAGGGTTGACTCTCAGTAGATTTCCAGCTAGTGTTGAAATCTGGATCATCTTGGTATAGTTCTTTGAGGGTTTCAAAGCCAACAACTTTCATTTGTAGCGTAGAAAGTAAAATTTGGCGCCGGCTGAGCGCATCTGCAACACCGTTTTGCTTTCCCGACTTGTGCTTGATCAAGAACGGATAAGCTTGTAGGAATTCAACCCATGATGCATGTCGGCGGCTGATCTTTTGCTGGGAATTCAGATATTTGAGAGCTTCGTGATCAGAATAAAGAATGAATTCTTTGGGAAGCAAATAATGACTCCAATGCTGTAGTGCTCGCACGATGGCATAGAATTCTTTGTCGTACGTGGAGTATTTGAGCTTGACTTCATTCAATTTCTCACTAAAGAAAGCTATTGGACGACCTTCTTGACTGAAACTGCACCAATACCAATGTTAGAAGCATCACAATTTACTTCAAATACCTGGTCAAAATTAGGAAGTGCCAATATGGGTGTCTTAGTCAGGTGCTTTTTTAGTTCATCAAAGCTTTTTTGAGCGGGCTCTGTCCATTAAAATTTGTCTCCTTTGATGCAATTAGTGAGAGGTGCTGCTATGGTGCTGAAATTTTTAATGAACCTGCGATAAAAAGAAGCTAACCCATGGAAACTCCTGACATCATGGATAGACTGGGGGGTAGGCCAGCTGTGGATTGTCTCAACTTTGCTTGGATCCACCTTGATACCCTCAATAGTAACAATGTATCCCAGAAAAATCACTTCATCAGTTAGGAAAGAGCATTTTTCTAGGTTGGCGTAGAGCTTCTGTTCTCGAAGAACCTCTAGTACCCTCTGTATGTGCTCTAAATGCTCCTCTCTATGCTTGCTGTAGATTAGGATATCATCGAAGTATACGACTACGAATCTACCACTAAAAGGGCGGAGTACCTGATTCATGAGGCGCATAAAGGTGCTAGGAGCATTAGAAAGTCCGAAGGGCATGACTGTCCATTCATACAGACCATCTCGTGTTTTAAAAGCAGTCTTCCATTCATCTCCTGGACGGATTCTGATCTGATTGTATCCACTGCGGAGATCAATCTTTGAAAAGACGGTAGCACCATGTAATTGGTCTAGCATGTCGTCGAGTCGGGGTATCAGAAATCGATACTTTATGGTGATCTTATTTACGGCTCGGCTGTCCATGCACATTCTCCATGTACCATCTTTCTTAGGAACTAATATCACAGGGACAGCACAAGGACTGACACTTTCCTGAATTAGTCCTTTTTTCAGTAATTTTTCAACCTGCTGTTGTACCTCTGCGTATTCTTGTGGACTCATCTTGTAAGCAGGCTTGTTGGGAATAACAGCTCCTGGAACAAGATCTATTGCGTGTTGAATGTCACGCATAAGCGGTAGTCCTGGAGGAATTTCCTTTGGAATAACATCTAGGAATTCAGAAAGTAGCTGAGTAATTTCTAGAGGAGGACTGGTTCCACAATTTTGTTCAATCAGTAGTACAAATCTCGAGTTTTTTTTCTAAATTGTCACTGTTGGTAAAACTATTTACCAAATTGCCATTTTTTAAACTATTTACCAAATTGCCCTTTTTTAACTATTTACCAAAATGCCACTCTTTTGAAACTATATACCAAAATGTCACCCTTTTGTCCTACGTGACTTTTTTTTAATATTATCTGGCCAACCATGATGCGCCACGTAGGATGGCGCATCCTGGTTGGCCTTGGCACTAAAAACGCCACCCTTATTGGCGCAACAAAGCACAATAAACCAACAAAGGTAGCGTAACCCTAGTATATATCACCAAACCCCCTCCCCTGTTCGTAACATTCAAACCATTTCCTAAATTCTCACTATCTCTCTAAAAATTTCTTCTCTCTAAACGCTCTGAACTCTCTCAAAGAACTCAATTCTTACTAAAAGTGGTACCTGGATCATTATTTGTGATCAGTGAATTTAGATTGTATTCTTTCACACTGTAAGTACCTCTTTCAATAGTTAAATAGTTTATTTATTATTTGTTGATTGGTTTTTTACTAGGTTAGTGTTAATTGTAATTTGATATTATTATACTTTAATATTTTTATTGACTAATGAATAATGAAGTTGTATGATATGTAGTCTAAATTGTATGGATCATTATTTTGTAGGTAATCGAGTAGGATATATATCTTTTCTTAAGTACTTGACATGATTTACATTAAGAAATGTTGCTTATATTAGGTTTAGGATATATATCTTTTCTTAAGTACTTGACTAATTTCAGAAGTAGTTTTCAAAATAATCGAGTTTAGAAATTTTTTTTACATAAATAACTATATTGAATATTATAATTGATTGTTAATATATTGAATAAATATATGTAATACATTATTATACATTGTTATAAATATTTATACATTATTATATATCCAATTAATATTGTAATTGATGGCTTTAATATATTAAATAAATGTGTTGAATTGTTATTATTCAGAATTGGAGTTAACATGACAAAACCGCTAAATGTGCACATTTACTTCAATGGGACAATGTATGATGGTGAAGAGGGTGTCATGTATCGAGGTCCTCCTCCTAGGCCTATTGTGATCACAGCTGATATGACTTTGGATGGGTTGAAAACTAAGATCCATTCAAAGTTGAGGCTTCAAGCAAACCAACATGTGTTAAAAGTTGTCTATCGGTGTCTGCAATGCTTCAATCCCTAGAGATGGGTAGGGCTTCCAATAGAAGACGATGATTATGTAAAGTACATGATAGATTCATTCTGTCAAACTCCGAACATGGCGTCGATGGAGTTGTATGTGGAGGTAGAAACAAGTGGGCAGGAAGAGCATGTTGAAGCTCCTGGTGAAATCGAAGCTCAAGTTGGTCCTTCTAATCAAGTTGAGTCATGCAATATGATCGTTATTGGTGGTGCAATGGTTGAACCTGATAACCCACTTGTCAGAGATGCAGTATGGGAGTCAAGTGAAGACGAAGCACAAGTAGCTGAGGGCGACGATTCGAACACCGACATAGAGGCAGAAAACTTTGATGCCGAAGAAAATTTACAGGTTCCATTGGCAGTTGCTCCTCAATCCATATTTATGCCTCGAGGACCTGAATCCGTGTTCGTACCACCATGCCCTCAGTTTTCTCAAATTAACTGGGATGCGTTGAATAATGCTGATAACTTGCCTGAATTAGACAGTCGTGGGACTTGGAGCATGGGTGATGAATTCTATGTTGGCTTGCAATTTCCATCAAAAGATTCCGTGAAGTTAGCTCTCAAACAATATTCCATTCACAGGCATCAAGAGTACAAGATTGAAGACTCTGATTCACGAAGACTGACTGCCAAGTGCCCTAGTTTTGACAAAGGTTGTAGTTGGAGACTTAGAGCCATTCAAAGCAAGAGGTCGAATACGTGGCAGATTACAAAATATAATGGACATCATAGTTGCATAAACTCATCTATGTCATTAGATCACCGGAAGTTGGACTCTCGTTTGATCTGCTCTTGCATTTTGGAATTAGTCAGAACAAAACCCGATGCACCCGTATCCTTAATTATTGAACGGATTCGAAGCCAATTTGGTTACCAAGTTTCATATCGAAAGGCTTGGAAGGCAAAACAAATGGCTATTGTGAATGTGTTTGGGGATTGAGACAAATCTTATGAGGTGTTGCCCAGATGGCTAGCAGCCATGAAGAGAGACATGGAAGACACAGTGGTGGAGTTGCAAGATGAGGAATGTTTTGTGAATAACTGACTCGATCGTTCAAAAAGAGTCTTTTGTAGATTATTCTGGACATTTAGACTATGTGTGGCTGGCTTCCGATATTGTAAGCCCATCATTCAGATTGATGCCACCCATTTGTATGGCAAGTACCGTCATAAGTTGTTGATTGCAACAACTCAAGATGGAGACAGAAAACCTCTGCCTATTGCATTTGCCATTGTGGAGGGGGAGACCAAGGATGCTTGAAGTTAGTTCTTAGCCCACCTGAGATTGCATGTCACCCAACAAGAGGGCTTGTGTTTGATCTTTGATCGACATCGAGGCATCTTATAATCAGTGGCAAATGAAAATCTTGGATAGCAGCCTCCGAATGCATATCATGTCTTCTGCATATAGCATATTGGTTCAAATTTTAACTCCAAATTTCAGAATAAGGAGTTGAAAAGATTTTTGATTAACACAGGTACTTTACACTTTCTATTTGTATTCTAATTTTTTCGATAATAATAGTTAGGTTCTAATAGTAACCCAATTTATTTGTTGTATTAGGGTATGAACTAATCGCAATAAAGTTTGATGCTAGGCTAGAGAAGCTTAAAGTTACAATGGAGATGGCAAATTGGATTAACGGAATTCCAAAAGAAAAATGGAGTTTGGCATATGATGGTGGCCGCAGATTCGGTCATATGACTACTAATTTGTCAGAGTGCATTAACGGAGTGTTGAAGGGTAGCAGAAATCTACCTATAACTGCGTTGGTTCAATTGATATATACGAAGTTAGTAGAATACTTTGTCAACCGAAAAGACGAGGTAAATTCGAAATTGATGACATTTAACCAGGTTTGATATTATTTTACAATATTAAGTACAACCACAAACAAATTATTGTTCACATTAAATGCTTACAGATTTGCTTAGTACTATCCGTAAATTAAATGCACACGTGTATTTATTTATGGTTTGATATTGTTGTTCACATTAATTTAACCAGGTCTGGAGTGATGACTTATTGAAGCACTGGAGAGTCAACCTGGCAAAGGCCAGTGTTACCAAGTGGCTTCCAGTACTCAAGAGGGGAGGTGAATTGAGTATAAAACTTTTTCGCAAAATCTCTTTTTAATTAAGACAAAAATTAAAAGCTTAATAAATAAATGTACAGAAGGAACGAGAAGAAGAAAAGAAACAATAAAGAGCAGCGAAAAATAAATGTGCAACAAATTAAATTGCATAAAATAAAGAGATTAGGGAAAAGAGAAGCAGGCACAGTATTTATCCTGATTCGACCACTAACCCACTTGTGGTTTACGTCTAGTCCTCGAAAGCCGAGATTTTTCACTAAGTATACAAGCTTCAATAGGTGCTTGCTACCGTTACAAAATAGAGCATTTTTCACACACAGGGACACTCTACCTTTGTGCTAAAGTCTCAGCCTGCAGGGATACCCCACCCTTATACAAACCTTGAGGGATACCTCACCCTCGATACAGAATATCAGAATATAGATGAAGAGAAACTCTCACTCAGAGTAAGTAATACAAATTGAAGTGCTAAACGAGTTCTCACATAAATATCTCAAAGTTTTTAATCAAGAAGAGCGTAGAAAATAGTTTTCACAAAATAGAGTAATCAGAAAATAATTCAGAGTTATGGGCAATGAAAAACGTGACCCAAGCTTGCTATTTATAGGGAAAAACAGATGAATTAGCCATTGGGTAAAATTAATAGCATTTAACAAAGATTGAAAACTTGTCTGTTTCCATATACGTAAACAAAAGCTTCGTATTTATTCGAATAGAGCAAAAGCTTATTCGAATAACACTGTTTCTGAAACCAAATTAAAAACTCATCTGAAATGGGTTATTCGAATAACCAATATGTTATTCGAATAACTATGTTAAAATCAGAGTTTAAAAATCGAAGGGTTATTCGAATAACAGCTTATCTATTCGAATAACGTAGTTTAAAAGAAGTTCAGACAGAATGAATTTATTCGAATAACGTATGAATTATTCGAATAACTCACTTAAAGCACAGTTCTGAAAAACCTCATTTATTCGGATAAAAGGCCATGTTATTCGAATAAGAACTTAAAACACAGAGTCTTGTAAAAGGATTTATTCGAATAGACTAGGTTCTATTCGAATAACTCAGTTCAAAAAACGTTTTGAAAACTAAGTTTAAAAACAAGCTTTATCTTTTCTTTCAAAAACAAAGAGATATCAATGTGAGCTCCGTACAATAGATCTTAAGTCCTAATGCTAATCAAATATAAACTTGGACTTGGTCTATTTATCATCTTCATTTATTCTTCACGTTTGTTATCATCAAAACAAGTCTTCAAAAGTATGCATCCAAACACATTCTCCCCCTTTTTGATGATGACAAACTATCAATGAGACTAGCAATGAGAAAAGCGTTAGTGCATATAATTGAAATTCTCAAAAAGGTATAAAAGCTTACTCCCCCTATTTAATTATAAGAGGTAATGTATATCAGATATGTGCACAGCGCCCCCTTTCAATTTGAATCCAATCTCATTTCAAATTTACCTGTCTTTTCTCAATTAAAGTCACATGATCAAATATGTCTCCCTCTTTTGTCATAAGCAAAAAGGAGGGTAAGTCCTATATATCAAAGTAAGAATGCATAAAAGTAAATATACTCATATCAATAGATCAACAGAAAATATTATTTATGCATTAATAATAAAGAGAGTCAATTACACAAGCCAGAAAAAAGATAACATGAAGCCAAAAACAGACAGCCTAAGAACTAAAGTTCTTAGAAGTAAGCATCCGGAGGTGGTGGTGAAGAAGCTAGTGCAGGAGCAGGTGAAGCAGATCGAAGAGCAGCAACCTCACGTTCAACGCCTTCTATTCTATCAAACAGAATAGAGAATGTATGTTCCATGTAAGCTCGGTTATCTTGCAAGGTGGCCATGATCTGTTCTAGGGTGACCGGAGTAGGAGCAGGAGCAGCAGCAGGTGCATCAGCAGGAGCAGCAGGGGCAACAGCAGGGGCAAGCTCATCCTCAGCGACTTCATCTGGGTACACCCAGCCTTCATCGGTTTGGATCATCTTCATCTTCCATAAAGTGTGAGCTCCAAAGACGTTGTGGTGAGTCAGAACAATGGCCCGCTCAGTCTCCAAGACCTGAGGATACTTGCTCAGCAAGGTAGTGACAAGAATGCCATAAGGCAAGTCAGATTTCTCCTTGCCCTTGGCCTTCATCATATGCCTCATGATGAACACAGGCCAGTTGACCTGATGGCCATTCTTCAGAAACCACAGCATGAAGACATCTTCCTTGCTAAGGTAGGTGTAGTTTCCACCGCGAGGAGCCAGGATGTGAGCATAAGCGTAGTGCAGAAGCCTATCTTGGCTCTTTAGCATTCCACCCTTGAGACCCTTGTCAGGCAGGGCTAGGCCAGGCTTCAGCAGGTCTTCAACCGCCTGAAGCTTGTTGAACACTTCAAGAAACGGGGTGTCACCATCTTCTACAAGGGTGCCATAGAACTGCAGCCTAAACAAAGTCATCCAGTCCAGCGGTGTGATCATAATGTTCTGATGGCCATCGAAAGCCAGATTGCAGAAGAACATCTTCACCAAAGCTAGATAGATGGTGGCCCGGTGAGAGCAAAGCTGAAGAACTCCTTGGTTTTGCAGCAGAGTCAAGAAGTCAAAGCCGCGATGCTGCTGGAAGAAAGAGAGGTCCAGGTACTTGGGTTGAACCAAGTTTCACTCCCAGAAGTGCGAGATGAAGCGTGCACGATGCTCTTCGTTGGAAGAGAGCCTTCTCAGATCAAGAGGGTTGGTGCTTGGAGCATTCTTCGTGCGAGGACGCATGCTGGAGGAGGAGGCCATGGAGGAAGGTGTGAGAGAGTGAAAAACACAGAGGGTAAAAAGGTTTGAGAGGCAGGAGCAAAGGAGACGTGAAGAGCAGAGAAGATGAAGGGTGAAAAGGTTTTGGGCGCGCAGGGGTTATTTAAAGGAAACTGTGTTTATTCGAATAAACCGAGGTTTATTCGAATAAACCTTGCTTGAAAGCAATGAAACAGAAAGGCAGAAACCGAAAAGGTGTGGCTGCTAGGGTTTATTCGAATAGGAAGGGTTCTATTCGAATAAAACAACTGCGAAAGCCAAGCGTTTTGGCTAGCTGACAGGGTTTATTCGAATAACTATGAGAGTTATTCGAATAGACTAAGGCCAATCAGTCAACACTGATGGAAACAGGTTCAGGTTATTCGAATAACCTGGGGTCTATTCGAATGACAGAGACCAAGACCGAACCGATAAAGAGGGACTCCGGTTATTCGAATAAAGAGGACTTATTCGAATAAGCAGAGGGCAGAAAGAAACACTGATAAACGAAGGCTTCTGGTTATTCGAACAGGGAGGGTGTTATTCGAATAAACAGAGATGAAAAACACACAGGTTTTGACAGAGGAAATAGTTTATTCAAATAAATTGAGTTCTATTCGAATAAGGCTGATGTTCAACACACATTTTAACAAGCAGTAAAGGAGCTTATTCGAATAAAAGGCTTGCTTATTCGAATAAAGCTAACACAGAAGCATACGTTTATGAAATTGAAAGCATATAATCATGATAAAATTCAGCAATAAACAAGCAAATTAAATATTGGATTGATCAATTATGCCCAATTCTCCTCGAATATAAAAGACTGCTTCTTTTGCTAAGGGTTTAGTGAAGATATCTGCAAGTTGTTTAGATGTTTCAACAAACTCAAGAATGCAATCCCCTTTTTGTACATGATCTCTGATAAAGTGATGTCTTATCTCTATATGCTTTGTTCTGGAATGCAGTATGGGATTCTTAGAGATATTTATTGCACTAGTGTTATCACATTTTATTGGGATGTGATCAAGCTGAAGATTGTAGTCTAAGAGTTGTTGCTTCATCCATAGGATTTGAGCACAACAACTCCCGGCTGCAACATATTCAGCCTCAGCGGTAGACAAAGTCACACTATTTTGTTTCTTATTATGCCAAGAAACTAAAGAACTATCAAGCAAG
The DNA here is from genome assembly GCA_029884595.1 of Ormosia semicastrata. Classification (NCBI taxonomy): domain Eukaryota; kingdom Viridiplantae; phylum Streptophyta; class Magnoliopsida; order Fabales; family Fabaceae; genus Ormosia; species Ormosia semicastrata. The sequence goes on along the minus strand of JAQQTO010000046.1, from coordinate 3,576,096 downwards.
TGGCATGACTCACTAGTACTTTTTCTGTCCAATTTGCACCCAGCAAAATCAGAGTCAGAATAGCCTATTAGGCTATGTGAACACCTAATTTTGACCTAGGGCTAAAAGAAAAAAAAGTAAAAAAAAAAGAAAAGTAAAATAATAAAATAAAATAAAATAAAAAAAAAAAAAAAAGAAGAAAAAAAAAGAAAAAAACATTTCTTTGCGTGTTTGTTATGCTTTTGGAAGGAAACAAATATTTTTTTTTGGCTCTATGTTCTTTTTCTTATTTTAGCCATGCAAAGACCATTATTGTAGCATACACTCACAGCAGGGGACAAGCCCTTTTGCTCCCCACTCACTCACTTTTACTTTTCACCTGCACACACTGCTGCACTCCACTAGCACTAACCCTCACTTCACGGCACAATTGCACCCACTCACGTTCTCATCCCAATTTTCCTTCCCACACTCACCTGCACACACATAACACTTTTTTTCTTTATTCCCCTTACCATACCACCCATGCATCTATCCTGCCATCATTTTTTTCAGAAGAAAAGGCACCATCAACAAATAAAAGGAGGGGGCTTGAGACTTCACTGGGGGATCACGATCTCCCATCTTCATCTCATCACCTCCCACCTACCTTCATCACCATCTCAACCATCCACCACCTTTAGCCTCCATCATCAACCTTCCATCACTACCTTTAACCACTCATCTTCAACCTCCCACCATTTATACAGCCACCCATCTTCATTCCCCTCACCCTCAAGCTCACTACCAACCATCACTTTCTTCCCTTCACTCTCATCTTCACCCTTCTCCATAACCAACCTCCATCATCAACTAACACACCGCATGAGCTACCTTCCCCAACGTCCAAACCGTACCCAACCTTAGCCATGCTCCACGTGAAACACCCTCCACAACCAACCTCTCACCCACGGCCCCATAATCACCATCTTCAACACTCACCATTTCCTCCCCAAACCGATATCACCATGACCTTCATCCTCACCATCACAAAATAGCCACCATCGCCCATGTGCTGCTCTGCCTTCACCAACACACCTGCCCGCTCCTCCACTGTCAATCGGAACAGCCACCCACTTCACACCGCCCCCTCCGTCCACCTTCCCCAACCACACACGACCTCAACCCATCGCCGTCACCCACCGAAGCCCGACAACCCAACCGCGCGACAGCCACTGAACCAGATCAGTACCGATCTGCCCCAATGTCGCGAACAGGGCAACCGCGCCACCTCCGCCTGCAAACGCTGACTGTTGCTGCACCGTTCATAGATCCACCGGCGCCGACACCTCGGCACCACTCCAGGTCACTCGCCGCGCCGCTCCTCCGCGTGCTCCATCACGTTTCTGCGCCGTTGCAACTAAGTTCCTTTTTCTCTGTTTATGTGTTTCTGCATTTTGGGTTTCCTTTTTTTTTTAAAAAAAAAAGATTTGCTGCATAAAAAAAAGAAAATAAAGAAAAAGTAAAAATAGAAAAAAAGAGTTACAATGAAATTCGGCTGGTTTTCTTTTCTTTTATAATTTGGGCCAACCTTTTTTTTGTATTGTTTGGGCTTGATTCTGAAAGAGTTTGCCTCCCCCCTTTTCTTGTTGTTGTGGCCTTGAGTCATTAGTTTTATTTTTAGGTTCATGTTTAAGTGTCTTTGATTAATGGGCTGAATGTGTTGTTGATTTAGATAATTTTAGAATACTTTATCAAGTATAGAAAAAAAATACAAAAATACAAAAAAAAATAAAGAATAAAAAAACAAAAAGCAAAAAAAAATGAAAAATTAGGAAGAAAACAAAAATCAGGCATGGTTGTTGTTTTAGTAAAAAAAAGTAGATAAAATAAAAAAGTTATTATAAAAATGAAGAAAAGTAAAAAATATAAAAAATAAAAAATGTTTAAAGATAAAAAAGGAAAATGTGTTGTGATGTTGTGCTTTTATCTTACTTTATTTATATTTACTTGGCTCATGAAAAATTATGTTTATTTGTTTTTCTTAGGGTATTCTTAAAAAAAAAATAGCAAATAAAAAAAATCTTTTAATTCATGCAATGACCAATGATGATGATTGAATAGTGAATGCTATCTTCATTATCTCTTGGATCATAAAGATTTATTGAGTAGCCTAGTGCTAACTTGAATCCTGTGCAAAAAATAAAACATAAAAATAAAATAAAAATCTTTTAATCCATGCAATGACCAATGATGATGATTGAATAACGAATGCTATCTTCATTATCTTTTGGATCATAAGGGTTTATTGAGTAGTCTAGTGCTAACTTGAATCCTGTGCAAGAATGGATTCGCTTTCAAATAAAAATCTTTTTTTAATTAAAATCAATTAACCCACACTTATTTTCTAAAGAACTACGTAACTTTGAGTTCCCCATTGCACCAGGGGATACGTAGGAGCAGAATTTCATTTCTGTCAAGTCAAAATTAAATTTTCATAATTTTGTGGTTTTTTATAAATAGTTACAATATTTTGTAAAAGGGGTAAAATAAATATTTCCAATGATTGTTAATAATTTGCACAATTAACCTAAGGTACCGTCTTAGGACGAGTGTGTTAGGGGTGCAGTGGGATTAAGTTTCCACCCTTCCCTAAGCATAACCGACTCCCGAATCCAATCTGGTTTCAAAGACCATTTTCAAAGAGAGGTTTTTCAATTTTTCCAAATTCAAATAAAATTAGTGGCGACTCCATTTTTCCATTGTCATATTTTAAAATCAAGTGAGTTGCTATTTCCCGCCGCGATCCCGGTCGCGACAGGCTACAAGAGGCACCCTTAGGGTACCACAAGCCCATTTGTGAAGTGCCTACTCGGTATTTCATTATTCGTTTAACAGCACTTAAATGAGATTCCTTAGGGTTTGCCTGATATCTAGCACACATGCATACACTAAACATTATATCTGGCCTACTAGCAGTAAGATAAAGGAGAGATCCAATCATACGTTAATATTTCATTATTTCTATTGATTTACCTCCTTTATCTTTGTCCAAGTAGCAAGACGTGCCCATCGAAGTGGCCATGTGTTTAGCGTTTTCCATTTCGAATCTCTTGAGCAATTCCTTGCAGTATTTTGTTTGACTTATGAAAGTCCCTTCGTTCGTTTGTTTGACTTGAAGTCCGAGGAAGAAATTCAATTCTCCCATCATTGACATTTCAAATTCATTCTGCATTGACTTAGCAAATTCTTTGCAAAGGGATTCATTAGTAGCACCGAAGATAATATCATCCACATATACTTGCACAAGAAGAATATCATGCTTTTTATTTTTAATAAAAAGAGTAGTATCTACTTTTCCTCTTGAAAAACCATTTTCTAAAAGAAACTTACTCAACCTTTCATACCAAGCTCTAGGAGCTTACTTTAAACCATATAAAGCCTTTTTAAGTTTAAAAACATGGTTGAAGCGCTTCATGATTTTCAAAACCTGGAGGTTGTTCAACGTATACCTCCTCTTGAATAAAACCATTTAGAAAAGCACTCTTGACATCCATTTGATATAATTTGAAATCCATGATGCAAGCATAAGCAAGTAACATTCTAATAGCTTCTAATCTAAGCTACAAGTGCATAGGTTTCTTCATAATCTATTCCTTCTTCTTGATTATACCCTTTAGCAACCAATCTAGCTTTGTTTCTAGTTATTAACCCATTTTCGTCAAGTTTGTTTCTAAAAACCCATTTAGTTCCAATTATAGGGTGATTATTAGGTCTAGCGACTAATTCCCAAACTTGATTTCTTTCAAATTGATTTAATTCGTCATGCATAGCTAAAATCCAATGTTCATCATCAAAAGCTTCAATTAAATCCTTAGGTTCAATTTGAGAAACAAAAGCTAAGTGATTACAAGCATTTCTGAGGTTACAATTACAACTTCAATCAAAAGCTTCAATTAAATCTTTAGGTTCAATACGAGTACTTACAACTTTAGATACATCACCGATGATCTGATCAAGAGAGTGATATTTTGAAGTTCGCCATTCTTTGGGAAGTTCCAAAGCTTGCAAATTTTATTGTCTTTGTTCATCCTCTTTCTCCTTGATTTCCTTTTCTTTACTGTCCAAATGTGTTTCCGCCAAGATTTCTGCAACATCATCAACAACAAGATCCTTTCTCGATCCATTTGGGTCAGTTTCATCAAATGCAACATATATAGATTCTTCAATAGTCATAGTTCTTTTATTGTAAATGTGAAAAGCTTTACTATGATTTGAATAGCCAAGAAATATACCTTTATCAGACTTAGCATCAAACTTGCCTAAATTATCTTTTCCATTGTTTAAAACAAAATATTTGCAACAAAAAACATGAAAGTGTGAGACATTCGGCTTTCTTCCCTTATACAACTCATATGGGGTTTTCTTTAAAATAGGCCTTATAAGAGCCCGGTTCATTACATAACAAGCTGTACTTACAGCATCCGCCCAAAAGTATTTAGGAAAAGCAGCCTCATTAAGCATAGTTCTCGTCATTTCTTCTAAAGAACGGTTTTTCCTTTCTACAACTCCATTTTGTTGCGGAGTTCTAGGGGCAGAGAAATTATGATTAATGCCATGTTCATCACAGTAATTTTTAAAAATATTATTTTCAAATTCGCCACCGTGATCACTTCTTATAGAAGAGATTTGAAAACCTTTTTCATTTTGAATAACTTTGGCAAGTCTTTTAAAAGTTAGAAATGCATCATTTTTATTTGCAAGAAATAAAGTCCATGTAAACCTAGAAAAATCATCCACAATCACTAAAGCATAGTAATTCCCACCAAAGCTCATAGTTCTAGAAGGTCCAAACAGATCCATGTGCAAAAGTTGTAAAGGTCTAGTAGTTGAAACTATATTTTTTGCTTTAAAAGAGACCTTTATTTGTTTACCCTTTTGACATGCATCACATAATTTATCTTTTATAAAATTAAGTTTGGGTAGTCCAATTACTAGCTCTTTAGAGACCAACTTCTTTAAGTGATCCATGTGAATATGTGCAATTCTCCTATGCCATAGCCATGAATCATCATTTTTACTTAAAAGGCATTTCGTATCATTTGAAGATATATCATCAAGACTAATCATATAGATGTTGTTTACTCTATGACCAATGAATTTAACATGCTTGTCATTTTTATCTTCAATTATGCAACAGTTTGAATCAAATATAACTTTATTTCCTTTATCACATAATTGGCTAATACTAAGCAAGTTATGTTTCAGGCCTTCAACAAGCAGCACATTTTCAATAGAGGAGTTAGGGTTCTTACCGACTTTGCCGATTCCAAGAATTTTACCCTTGTTGTTATCACCATAAGTGACGTGTCCACGATTCTTGGGAATAAGCACGGTGAATTTTGAATCGTCCCCGGTCATGTGCTTGGAACAGCCGCTATCAAGATACCAATTTGAACTCCTGGCTTTCAAGCACACCTACAACACAAGTTTAGTTTTTAACTTTTGGTACCCAAACTTTCTTGGGTCATTGTGTGTCAGTTTTGGGTATAGTACCCTTAGGAACCCAAACCATTTTTGTTCCAATTTTTGAATTTATGTTTTTCCTTGCATTACATGTTGAAGCACTATGTCCTTTTCTTCCACAATAAAAATATTTAATAAAAGGGCTACTTGAAACACTAGAATGCACAAAGAAATTTTTATAGAGTTTTTGTTGATTTTTCGGGTTGTAACCTATCCCGACTTTTTGAAAAATCACTCTTTGTCTTCCTAATAAAATATTTAAGTTATCCCTTCCAAAAGTGAATTTAGAAAGAGTGTTCTTTAGGTCTTCGATTTCTTTTTCAAGTATATGACATGAAGAACAAGATGAAGAAGTAGAAGTATGTGAAGAGTGATTTGTGCAAGCATCAATGATTCCTAAAGTTTCGTTTTCAATTTTCAATTCTTCTATTTTTTTATTTAAAAAAAGAATTTGATTTTCTAAAGAAGAAATTGTTTTCTTAGAAAAAGAAATAATTTTTGTCAATTTTAAAGATTCTTCATGTAATTCTTCAAAAGCGTCTTGTAACTCATTGTAAGAAGGTAATAAAGTAGTATTAGAACTTACCTCATTTTCACTTTCTTCTTCTTCTCCTTTTTCCATGAGACATAGTTGAGCTTCCTCGCTATCTGAGCTGTCAGTTGAATCCATGTCGTTTTCATCCCACGCTATGTAGGCTTTTCTTCCTTTTCTTTCCTTGAAGGGCTTCTTTTCAAATTTCTTCTTCTTCTTTTGATAAACTGGGCACTCCATTTTCATGTGACCAGGTTTGCCACATTCATAGCAAGTTGGAGTCGATGAAGCTCCTTCGCCTTTGAAATGTGTCTTTTTCGGAGGGAAGGGAGGTCTTCTTTGCGTTCCCTTTTTCCTGAGAAATTTACCAAACCTTTTAACCAACAAACTCAGTTTTTCTTCATTTACCTCGATGTTCTCTGAGCTTTCTCCATTTTCTTCATCATCATTGTCGAATGTTGATGAAGTGGCTTTGAGCGCTATTCCCTTTTTCTTTTTATCATTCTCTTCGCTTAGGCTTAATATGCTTAGTTCCAATTCGTACTCATGAAGTTTTTCAAAGAGGGTAGCTAAAGTCATTGTGGATAAATCCCTTGATTCTGATATGGCTGTTACTTTGGGTTATCAAATCCTGCTAAGGCATCTCAAAACTTTGTTAATCAAATCTTCGTTAGAAAATTTTTTGCCTAAAGATGCAAGATGATTAACTATGTGGGTGAACCTCTTTTGCATTTCCTGAATGCTTTCTCCTTAGTTCATTCTGAATAGTTCATATTCACGAGTTAGAGAATTGATTCTCGACCTCTTAACTTCACTAGTACCCTCATGGGTAACTTGCAAAGTGTCCCACATTTCTTTAGCAGTTTTACAATTTGAAATTCTAAAAAACTCATCATATTCCAAAGCAGTAGTAATAATATTTTTGGCTTTTAAATTAAATTGAACTTTTCTTTTGTCTTCATCAGACCATTTATTTTGTGGTGTTTCGGTCCTTACACCATCGACCTCATGTGTGAGTATAAAAGCGCCATTTTCGACAGCATCCTATACATCTAGATCAATAGCTTCGATGAAGATTTTCATTCTTTCCTTCCAATATGCATAACCATCCCCATTGAAAAAGGGTGGTCGGTTTATGGAAGATCCTTCTAAAAAACCATTTGAAGAAGCCATGTTCTCTTGAAGCTGCTAAACTCTTTATACAAGAGTCTAGCTCTGATACCACTTGTTACTAAGTGGCTTCCAGTACTCAAGAGGGGGGGTGAATTGAGTATAACACTTTTTCGCAAAACCTCTTTTTAATTAAGACAAAAATTAAAAGCTTAATAAATAAATGCACAGAAGGAACGAGAAGAAGAAAAGAAACAATAAAGAGCAGCGAAAAATAAATGTGCAACAAATTAAATTGCATAAAATAAAAAGATTAGGGAAAAGAGAAGCAGGCACAGTATTTATCCTGGTTCGACCACTAACCCACTTATGGTCTACGTCCAGTCCTCGAAAGCCGAGAATTTTCACTAAGTATACAAGCTTCAATAGGTGCTTGCTACCGTTACAAAATAGAGCACTTTTCACACACAGGGACACTCTACCCTTGTGCTAAAGTCTCAGCCTGCAGGGATACCTCACCCTTATAAAAACCTTGAGGGATACCTCACCCTCGATACAGAATATCAGAATATAGATGAAGAGAAACTCTCACTCAGAGTAAGTAATACAAATTGAAGTGCTAAAGGAGTTCTCACAGAAATATCTCAAAGTTTTTAATCAAGAAGAGCGTAGAAAATAATTTTCACAAAATAGAGTAATCAGAAAATAATTCAGAGTTATGGGCAATGAAAAACGTGACCCAAGCTTGCTATTTATAGGGAAAAATAGATGAATTAGTCGTTGGGTAAAATTAATAGCATTTAACACAGATTGAAAACTTGTCTGTTTCCATATACGTAAACAAAAGCTTCGTGTTTATTCGAATAGAGCAAAAGCTTATTCGAATAACACTGTTTCTGAAACCAAATTAAAAACTTATCTGAAATGGGTTATTCGAATAACCAATATGTTATTCGAATAACTATGTTAAAACCAGAGTTTAAAAACCGAAGGGTTATTCGAATAACAGCTTATCTATTCGAATAACGTAGTTTAAAAGAAGTTCGAGATATAATGGATTTATTCGAATAACGTATGAGTTATTCGAATAACTCACTTAAAGCACAGTTCTGAAAAACCTTATTTATTCGGATAAAAGGTTATGCTATTCGAATAAGAACTTAAAACATAGAGTCTCATAAAAGGATTTATTCGAATAGACTAGGTTCTATTCGAATAACTCAGTTCAAAAAACGTTTTGAAAACTAAGTTTAAAAACAAGCTTTATCTTTTCTTTCAAAAACAAAGAGATATCAATGTGAGCTCCGTACAATAGATCCTAAGTCTTAATGCTAATCAAATATAAACTTGGACTTGGTCTATTTATCATCTTTATTTATTCTTCACGTTTGTTATCATCAAAACAAGTCTTCAAAAGTATGCATCCAAACACAGCCAGTTCACACCAAGTTCGCCGGTACAATAGAGAGAACACAAGGTTCATGGTTCAAGAGGCTTTTAATCCTATAACACAACAGGGTGGACTTTCTTATACTTTGAACCTGGAAGAAAGGCGGGGTGACTGTGGGGTGTTTCAAGCATTGCATTATCCATGCTCGCATGCGATTGCTGCGTGTGCTTCAGTGGCAGTTGACTCATTCCAACTTGTTCATAGGGTTTACAGGATGGAAAGCATTTATAGAGCCTATGAGTTTGACTTTGAACCGGTCCGGGCTGAACCATGGTGGCCTGCAGCTCCCGACACCATTTGGTGCCACCACGTGCATTGCTTAGATCCAAAGGTCAACCAAAATCAACCCGACTTAAGAATGAGATGGATTACCGCGAAGCAGGGCCAGGACAGACGTGTACAAGATGCCATCAACCTGGACATAATTCTCACACTTGTCGTGTCAGTGGATCGAGTTCCTTGACGGATGATGGAGTGGGGCCATCAACTGGGGCCGTGTAGTTGATTTAGGACCTATTTTCATTTTTTAGAACCTTGTATTAGCAATCATGTGTATTTAGGAGTTGTATTATTTTGTATCACTAATCTATGCAGTTGTATTCGAATACTATTCTCCTATATATGTTAGTTGATTCTCAGTGTTATCTTCATTTCTTTCATATTATATTTTTGTATAGTTATCATATAGTTATATCATATTTTATTATAGTAATCATTGAATCCTACTAATTGTTGTTATTATTTGGCATACAGCTGACAAATGACATTCTGTGTAAACCCCGGACCAGATGACGGCTCGATTTTGGAGTTGTGGGAGTACCATGTTTCCCAGCATGTATGGCAGGGACATGAGGACCGACACTTGCGGGTTAGACGTGCTCAGAAGGTGAAACATATGGACCCCCCGCTCTGATTATTCCGTATCTACAGCACGCTGGTTTCTTGGGAGTTGCCCACATGGGCTATTGCAGCATTGATCACTCCCTGATCTCTGCGTTGGTTGAGAGATGGCGCCCAGAGACGCATACATTTCATATGCCTATCGGGGAGTGCACCATTATGTTGGAGGATATCGGAATAATATCGGGTCTTCCCATTGATGGCGTTGCAGTCACTGACGTTACGCATAGGGATGACTGGCTCAGTTTATGCGCTCAGTTGTTAGGGATTGCTGAGACTCCCTCGCTCATCTATGGGGCACGCATTGACATAACATACCTATGGTAGCTGAGTGTTACTGCAGTCCTTGAGGACGATGATGATGAGTACGTGCAACAGCGTGCATGACATTACATACTTCGCTATCTTGGGGGTTTCTTATGCCCCGATCATTCGGGTAAGCTCGTGCACTTGATATTCGTCCCATTGTTGGAGGACTTTGCTGTTACCAGGACGTATAGCTGGGGGTCTGCAGTTTTGGCGTACCTGTATAGAGAGCTTTGTAAAGCTACGGACTATGACGCACGCGAGATCGGAGGGGCATGCATCTTATTGCAGTACTGGGCATGGTACAGATTCCCCCAGCTTGCCCCTTCACTAGCTGACCATGCTGAGCCTGATGTGTTTTACGATGCTGGTCGTGGTCAATTACGTCCCTTAGGATGGGAGTAAGTTTCTATTTCATTTCGTATTTTTACATTACTTCATTGACATACTTTGTTAATATTATAACTTACGTTTGCAATACTTTCATTTACCAAATAGGTGGCGCAAGCATAAAGTATTGACTGATACTGTGATTGGCGCCCTTACATATTATCGTCAGTTCTTCGATCAGTTGAAGAACGATAAGGTATGTCTTCGTTTACATTCCTTTGATATATTTACTTATGCATATGCCGTCTTAATGTTTTGTGCATCTCATTTTTTCAGTTTATATGGCAACCATACACGGATGAGCAGGTGGCAACATTGCCACCTTTTTGTGTGGCTGCTAGGGACATAACGCTGGCAGTGGTTCCTCTCATATGTTTCCATATTGTTGAGTGGCACCAGCCAGATTGCGTCATGCGCCGCTTTGGTCTTGACGGCCCATTCCACGGAGACCGCTCCAAATGACAGTATTGCACTCGGTTACATTGGCGGTAGGCATGATGAGGATTGGCCCATACACATGCTTGTTTATATAGCCACCTGGGATAGTCGTAGGGAGAAGCTTGTTAAGGGAGTCCCATTGGTCGCACCCCTCAGTTCGCATTCTGAGTACATGCGTTGGTATAAAAGAATTACCAGACGCTGTATTGCTCCTACTAGCGCATCTATTGGGAATGCGGTAATGTCTTTATCAATTCATTAGTGACTATATGTATTTTGTATTCAGTATAATGACATAAATTATATCTATTTATTAGGCGGACATTGCAGAGTATTTGCTCAGTTCAACTACTGACACTGTCGCTCGAGAGGTTGCTACACAGATCCTCCATTCGTTGCGGGAGCATGACCGCATTACAATGGAACAGCTGCGTCCAGCTCCAGTAGCAGACGACATTTCAGGGCCGCCCGAGGAGTCCAGCCAACAGGGAACGCGGCGTACACGAGGGAGAGGATTAGCGAGCACTCGGACACAACTTCAACATCTCGAGGAGTCCAACTCTACTACCCAGCATACAACTCAGCCGCCTACCGCTGCTACATACCCCCCACTCAGCCTCCTACTACTGCTACATACCCCCCTACTCAGCCACCACCTGCCTATTACCCACCATACCCACCATACCCTTACCCACCGTATCCATACCCGCCACCGAGTTACCCCTCATATCCTTACCCACCACAGGGTTACCCACTGATGTGTGTTAAACAACATCATGTTTTGTTCTTATTTTGCATGCATTCTTGAGCATTTTAGGCGTTTTAGTTTCCCTTTTGGTTTATTTTTTCCTTAGTTCGGATAACTGCCGTGTTTTTGGTGTTTTTGTGCAGGATTAATATTGAATTGGCATTGGATTGAATGGAATGATTGCATGTTTGAAGTTGGAGCTCAATGGATAGCAATAAAAGTGCAAAAAGGCCATTCCAGAGGGAACCACGGCCATGGTTCGAGGGAATCAAGAAAATGCAGAAAATCGAAACGAGACTGACTCAACCACTACGCGTCCGGTAGTGGCCACCACAGCCGTGGTTGAGAGTCAGCATAAGAATTTTCATCTCAGAACCAACCACGGTAGTGGTTCGGGGCGCGCAGCAGATTTTTAGTTTTTCTGTTTTTATTTCTTTTGGGGACTTTTGGCCCATGAAAACCCTAGGCTATTATTAGATGTTCTGAATGCAATTAGGAGGGAAGTTTTGATTAAAACCTAGTTCTAAAGGAGGCAAAGAGGAGGCTTGGGATCTTCATCTTCATCTTCTTCTTCCATTGTTACAGGTTTGGGATGTTTTTAAGTTTGATTTCTGTTTCCTTCTTCTCTATGTCTGAGTAGTTACTTTTGTTTCTAGGATTGGGCAATGCCCTTTGATACATTGATAATGATGAATTGACGTTGTTTCCCCTTTTATTAATCTTGATTGTTCATTGATTCAATTCTTATTGCTTTTATTCATGTGAATTTGTTGGCCACTTATTTGCATCTCATAGGCATTTAGGGACGTACTGAGAGGTGAACCTAAGTGTTGGAACCATTAGAATTGAACTTAAGGTCTAAATCACGAGAGTAGTTTTAGCCTTTCGAGGATTTAATGAATTACCACAAAGCGTAATGGGTTCGATTTAAATTCAATTACCACGAAAGTAGGAATTGGTTTAATTGGGCACGTAATCTTGTATCTTGAAAGAGAACATTAACTAATTTTGGGTAATTCACCTTCAATTGAATTTGAGTTTTAATAAAAGGGTTGTCGATTAGGATTTGTCTTGTATCATTGTGGTATCCCAATCTTGGAAGCTTTCTTAAACCTGAAAACCCCTTCTTGATAACTTGTCGTTTTATTCTAAATTCTATCTTCTTGATTTTTATTTAATTGTTTTGTTACTACATTATTCTTAATAAACAATCACACTCTCTTTTGTTTAATTTAATCGACTTAATTAATTAATTGGTATTCATAGACTCATCCCTGTGGATTCGATTTTTTATTACTTGACGACGAAATCGTATACTTGCATGATTTCACGCATCAAGTTTTTGGTGCCGTTCTTTGGGATCGTGTTTTTCTTGAATATCAATTTAATTTTTAATTTAATTATTTTAAACCTTTTTTTTCTTTTATTATATTATTACGTTCTTGTTTTCTCTTTGACTCTTTGAAGGTAATTTCTCTAGTTTATGCAAAGTACTAGACGTTTTAGGACTTTTATTGAAGTGATCCTCGAAATTGAAAGAACTTTACGTAGAAGGAGAAGACAACGAAGGCAAAGAGCGGGAGAAATATTTGAACCAATACTTGTCATGGCAAAGGTGAGGACAATAAACCGTTGAAAGAGTATGCAGCCCCTAATGCTCGGGGTTTGCGATCCGGGATTGCTAGGCCGACATTGAAGCTAGGCACTTCACCATACCTCCCGCCTTCTTGTCTATGATATGGCGTAACCGGTTTGGAGGTTTACCCTCGGAGGACCCAAATGATCATGTGGAGATGTTCTTAGAATTCTGTGAGACTCTCAAAATTGAAGGTGCCTCAGTTGATGCCATTCGCCTCCGATTGTTTCCATTATCATTAAGGGACAAGGCTAGAGCTTGGTTGAAATCGGTACCCACTGATACATTAACCACATGGAATCAATTGGAGCAAGCCTTTTTGGACAAATTCTTTCCACCTTCCAAGACTGCTCACCTAAGGACCCAAATCACAAGCTTCGTTCAGAAAGATGGAGAGTCATTGTCAGAAGCTTGGGATAGATATAAGGCTTTGCTGGAAGCCTGCCCACACCACGGGTTAGAGAAGTGGTTGATCGTTCACACCTTCTACAATGGATTAGAATATTCTTCGAAGGTGTCTCTTGACTCCGCAGCTGGTGGAGCTTTAATGAACAGAAGGTTGACAGAAGCCTATGAGATTATTGAAAGTGTCGCTGCAAACCATCACCAATGGGCCAGTGAAAGAGGTAACAACCCGAGAAAGCTCTCGGAAGGTAAGTTTGAGGTGGATGGTGTTAGTTTAATTATGGCTAAGTTTGACTCATTGAATAAACGTTTTGATAAGCTTGAAAAAGCTAGTGCTAATGCCATAAGTGCTGCTAACATTTTTTGTGAGATTTGTGGAGTACAGGGACATATGAGTGCGGACTGCCAAGCTGAAAATGGTTCCTCACATGGTGCATCGGTGGAGCAAGTGGAATCATGCCACAATTTCTATGACATTCCACCAAAGGTGCGCAATGATCCATATTCACAGACTTATAATCCCGGTTGGAGGTCTCATCCCAACTTCTCCTATCGGAACAATCAATATCAAGCTGGCCAAGGTAGTGCTCAACCCTCTTCTGGATTCCCCCAGGTACAAAAGTCTAAACTCGAAACTCTCCTTGAAAATTTTGTAGAGAGTCAAACCAAGCAAAATGAAGAGTTTAGGCACCGTGGTCAAGTTGTTAGTGAGGCTATTAAGGATTTGACATTTAAGGTTGATAATTTAGCTATTCATAATAAGATGTTAGAAACTCAAATAGCCCAACAAGCTAGCTCTTCACATAGACCACACGGGAAATTTCCAGGACAACCTGAAATAAATCCTCATGAACATTGTAAGGCTGTTAGTTTAAGAAGTGGAAAGAAATTAGAAAATTCCAAGGGTAAAGGGAAGTGTGACAAAGATGAGGGGAATGAAGAAAAAGAAATAACTAGGACACAACCCTTAGAAGAAAAAGAGACCAATGAGAAAGTGTCTAAGTATGTACCCCCTGAACCTTACCAACCCCCAGTGCCTTTTCCTCAAAGATTGGCCAAGGCCAAGCTAGATAAGCAGTTTGGGAAGTTTCTTGAGGTCCTTAAGAAGTTGTACATTAATGTACCCTTCACTGAGGCATTGCAACAAATGCCTACCTATGCTAAGTTTCTTAAGGACATTTTGTCTAATAAGAGAAAGCTAGAGGAGTATGAGACCGTAGCATTAATTGAGGAGTGTAGCGCTTTAATCCAAAATAAGTTACCTCCTAAACTCAAAGATCCTGGCAGCTTCTCTATTCCTTACTTGATTGGGAATACCAGTTTTGATAAAGCTTTGTGTAACTTGGGGGCTAGTGTTAGTCTTATGCCCCTTTCTGTGTGTAAGAAGTTGGAAGTGGGTAAGCTGAAACCCACAACAATCTCACTTCAATTGGCGGATCGGTCTGTCAAGTACCCCATAGGTATCTTGGAGGATGTTCCCATTAAGGTTGGTAAGTTTTACACACCGGTGGATTTTGTTGTGCTTGACATGGAAGTTGATGCTATAATGCCGATCATACTTGGGCGTCCATTCCTTGCCACTGGAAGGGCGATCATTGATGTCCACGAAGGGAAATTGACTTTGCGATTAAATGATGAGGAAGTAGTTTTTGATGTTTTTAAATCTGAAAATAATTCTAATTCCTCAAATTCATGTAATCGCATAGATGCTACTAATATTGTGGATAGTGTTGTGCTTTCAGGTATGCAGGAATCAGTGACTGATGCTATGCCCTGCAAGGAAGGACCTAAGAAGCAGAGTGACAAGTGTGTTGAGAAGCGTGAATTTAACATCGTGGATAAAGTTCTTCTTAATAACTCGCTTCTACGTTTCTGTCCTAATAAGTTATGGTCAAAATGGTCAGGACCATATGAGATTGTTCGAGTTTTATCCTCCGGTGTGCTTGAGGTGAAGAAAGAAGGCCATAAACCTTTCATGATAAATGGCCAGAGAGTGAAACACTTTGAAGGAGTGGGGACTGAGCACTACTCCGTAAATGTCACCTGAGCACAGAAACCTGACCAAAGTCAAGCTAATGACTTTAAACAAGCGCTTCTTGGGAGGCAACTCATGTTATCTTGTTTTTCTCGTTTTATTTCATCTTTTTCTTTTAATTTTGTTTGTTAGATTATTGTTTTGATGTTTATCTTTTGGATTTTGTCTAGGTTTGACCACTTTTTGAAGTCATATTTAGAAGAAGAGAGAGATCGAAAGGTTCCACACTCACCCATGAAAAATTCTATGGCCATGGATTGAACACCAGAAGTTTTTCCACCACCGCAGTGAGTTCTTTTCTTTTATCCCTTCTCTTGTTTTAGATTTTTACATTGGGGACAATGTAAGTTCTAAGCTTGGGGGTATTTTCATTTTCATTTTCTTATTTTCATTCTCATTAGTTTCATGCATTCTCATGTCTTGTTTTGCATTGCATTTTCATGTTGCATTTTCACACCATCATTTCTCTTGGGTTTTTGGTTGAACTTGTGCCCCTCTCTTTTGAGGATTTCGAGATAATATTGATTTGGAACCCAATTTATTGATTCATGTAGTTGGCAACAGGCATTGTTTTAATTGATAGTAGAGGTGATCTTTTGATAGTTGATAATTAGCATAATGTTCTCTGAATTTGTGCTTCTCATTGAATTTTTAAACCTCTAAATGTGAGTTTTGAGCCTATATGGGATATATGCACTATATGATTTTTGTTCCTATTCTTTGTGTTGAGTGATATTCTTCATTGATCATATGCTCTAGAACTTGATTTGAAACCTTTTTGAGGCAAAATTTTTGGTTGCATGCTTGAATGTGATTAAGGCATTTTAGGTATTTTTCTGACCTTCTGAATTTGTTACATTTTCATCCACTAGTTGCCCATTTTGAGCCTACTGCATACTTGTTTTCTTAATACCAATGCTGAAACATTGTTGGTTATCTTTTAGAATATTAAATGGAGAGAATTGGGCTTGAAAGTTGTTTGAAGGTTGTGTTGGGAATTATATGTATTTGAGGTTCCTCTTTCTGAAAAAAAAATCAAAGAAAATAATAAGATGAAAGCTTGAAAAAGAGGAGAAAGAGAAGAAGGAAAAGAAAGGAAGAAAATTCTTTGAAATGTGGAGTTATGTTTTAGATTGAAAGATTGTCTTTGCTCCATTTATGTTCTATTGGATTTCTTATGTTTATTGAAAATTTTGATGAACCCTTTGTGTATACCTTCCTTTCTCTACCTTACCTAACATCATTCCCATGGCCCCATTACAACCTTTGAAAGACCTTTTGATTCTTGCATGCATGCTGATTATTAGTGAAAATTTGGTTTCTTATCAAGCATATGGAAGTACATTTTCTTTGAAGGATTTTGAGCGTATTGTTTTCACCCTTAAACACTTTGAGTGTGGTTAGTGGAGTGAACTTGATTCAATCAGTGAGGATGCATGATTTCTGAGAACTTAGCCTCTAATTGGACTTGACTTTGATTACCTCTCAGATTCTTTGTTTGCCTTAGCCTATTGCTTGGATATTATTTCTCGGGTTCCTCATTCTTTATTATCTTTTTATCCCACTTCTTAGTTTGGCATTAATTATTGCTTGAGGACAAGCAAAGTCTTAAGCTTGGGGGGATTTGATGTGTGTGAAACAACATCATGTTTTGTTCTTATTTTGCATGCATTTTTGAGCATTTTAGGTGTTTTAGTTTCCCTTTTGGTTTGTTTTTCCCTTAGTTCGGATAACTGCCGTGTTTTTGGTGTTCTTGTGCAGGATTAATGTTGAATTGGCCTTGGATTGAATGGAATGATTGCATGTTTGAAGTTGGAGCTCAATGGATAGCAATAAAGGTGCAAAAAGTCCATTCCAAAGGGAACCATGGCCTGCCCGTGGTCTCTACCACGGCCATGGTTTAAGGGAATCAAGAAAATGCAGAAAACTGAAACAGACTCAACCACGGCCTGGCCGTGGTGGCCACCACGGCCGTGGTTGAGAGTCAGCATAAGAATTTTCATCTCAGAACCAACCACGGCCTGGCCGTGGTGGCCACCACGACCGTGGTTCGGGGCGCGCAGCAGATTTTTAGTTTTTCTGTTTTTATTTCTTTTGGGGACTTTTGGCCCATGAAAATCCTAGGCTATTAATAGATGTTCTGAATGCAATTAGGGGGGAAGTTTTGATTAAAACCTAGTTCTAAAGGAGGCAAAGAGGAGGCTTGGGATCTTTATCATCTTCGTCTTCTTCCATTGTTACGGGTTTGGGATGTTTTTAAGTTTGATTTCTGTTTCCTTCTTCTCTATGTCTGAGTAGTTACTTTTGTTTCTAAGATTGGGCAATGCCCTTTGATACATTGATAATGATGAATTGACGTTGTTTCCCCTTTTATTAATCTTGATTGTTCATTGATTCAATTCTTATTACTTTTATTCATGTGAATTTGTTGGCCACTTATTTGCATCTCATAGGCATTTAGGGACGTACTGAGAGGTGAACCTAAGTGTTGAAACCATTAGAATTGAACTTAAGGTCTAAATCACGAGAGTAGTTTTAGCCTTTCGAGGATTTAATGAATTACCACAAAGCGTAATGGGTTCGATTTAAATTCAATTACCACGAAAGTAGGAATTGGTTTAATTAGACCACGGATCTTGTATCTTGAAAGAGAACATTAACTAATTTTGGGTAATTCACCTTCAATTGAATTTGAGTTTTAATAAAAGGGTTGTCGATTAGGATTTGTCTTGTATCATTGTGGTATCCCAATCTTGGAAGCTTTCTTAAACCCGAAAACCCCTTCTTGATAACTTGTTTGTTTTTATTCTAAATTCTATCTTCTTGATTTTTATTTAATTGTTTTGTTACTACATCATTCTTAATAAACAATCACACTCTCTTTTGTTTAATTTAATTGAGTTAATTAATTAATTGGTATTCATAGACTCAGTCCCTGTGGATTCGATCTTTTATTACTTGACGACGAAACCGTACACTTGCGGATTTCACGCATCACCCACTATATCCTTACCCACCACCAGGTTACCCACCATACCCATCACAGTCAGGTCCCTCTTTCAAACCATCTCATAGGCCACTGCATTCTGATGTGGGCCCATCTCATTGACATTGACATGTAATTATATTTAGTGATTTTGTGTAAAAGACTATTGATAATATCTTCTTGTGAGTTTGGTACCCTTATTAGATTAGACTATATATGTTTTTCCCACAGTTGTAGATTTTATTAAAGATTTTGGTAACTGGTTGCATTAAATAGGATCATTGGCTTTTGGGGAGGTCCAACATTTAGGAGAAACTCTGTCGAAATTTTTACTAATTCAAATTACTAAAAACTTGAGAGGGAGATTATTGGGATCTGAATCCTACTCATTATCGTCCGAATCCTACTCAAAAAAATTTATTTATTTATTTAAATTAATGCAAGAGTAATTCAATTGATATGACCAATAATAGGCTTTTTTAGGAAGCATTTAATGCCCATATAATAAAAGACAAGTCATTGAAATTTGTTTTAAGGATTATATTAATCAAATATAACTTATAAGTGATACGTCTCTTCTAGAGGATATACCATTTAATTTTTTTTATATGTTGTTTAAAATATTTGTGTCAAAATAAATAAATATATTCAATAACTTCAATAATAAGATATGTACGTACATTTGATTAGATTATTTTTTAAATATTAAAAATCATAAATAAAGACAAAATTAAAAGAAAATAATTAATACCTCATTTCTTTTTTAAAATGAAAAATAAATTGAAACAATAAATTTTTAAAAAATAACAAAAAAAAAATCATATGTGTTATGTAATTAATAAATCCTCAAAATAACTAAAACAATATTAAATATTACCAACATATTAAATTTGTCACTTTTTTAATTTTATATTTTATATTTTACCTCCGCACTTAGTATGGAGTCATTAATAAATGCTTACAAAATTTTATTAAGTAATTTAAATAATTTATAAAAATTTAAATTTAATTTTTATGTATAATGCAAGGAAAACGCCAACAAGGGTGGCGTTGGCGTTTTTAGTGTCAAGGCCAATCGGGATGCGCCACGTGGTCGGCGCATCCACGTAGGTTGCGCCGGCGTGTTGGCGCAACCTACGTGGATGCGCCAGCCTACGTGGCGCATCCTGGTTGGCCAGATAATATTAAAAAAAGTCACGTAGGACAAAAGGGTGACATTTTGGTATATAGTTTCAAAAGAGTGACATTTTGGTAAATAGTTAAAAAAAAGAGCAATTTAGTAAATAATTAAAAAAATGGCAATTTGATAAATAGTTTTACTAACTATGACAATTTAGAAAAAAACCCTACAAATCCCAGATAACTTACCTCATCCTTCAGCACCTTGAAATGATTCTTGGTGACTAAAGATACCAACGGAGTTGTTTTTTGTTCACCATGACTGGGTTCGCCTAGAGGTAATGGAGCTAATTTAACTTTTACTCCATCTTTAGTGAATGAATACGTATTGGCATAACCATCGTATTGTACTCGTCTGTTATACTGCCATGGTCTTCCTAATAGGAGGTGGCATGCATCCATAGGGATGACATCACACCAAACTTCATCTTGGTACTTCTGCCTAATTGAAAATGATACAAGGCATTGTTTGAAAACCTTGACTTCACTTCCCTTGTTGAGCCATTGTAACTTGTAGGGATGTGGATGAGTTTGGGTCAGCAGTTTGAGCTTGTCCACCATATAGTTTGAAACTACATTTTCACAACTCCCACTGTCTATGATGACATTACAGACTTTACCCTGAGTGGTGCATCGGGTGTGGAAGATGTTGTGTCTCAGCCAAGGTTCATCTTTTGCTGGTGCTGTGTGTAAACTTCGCCTAATCACTAGTGATTCACTATGATCAGTAGCGGTGATCTCTTCATCATATATTGGATCTACCTCCTCTTCTTCTTTAGATACTTCATAAGCTTTTCATTTGATAATGGTTATAGTTCTCCGAGTTGGACAATTGGAGGCTATATGACCAAAACCTTGACATTTGAAACATTTGGTGGCCCTAGGTTTGTTATCTGTGGTGGTCTTTGAAGGAGTTTTGCTGGAAGTACTAGGCTGATCTGCAGGTGTTTTACGGGAATAAGGAGAATTTTCAGTGGAGGAAAAAGTTCTGTAAGAAGACTTTTTGGGTAACTGTTTCTCCACTCGTATGGCCAGACGGATAACATTGTCTAATGACCAATATTGTTGGAGCTGAACTGGATGGGCGATATCAGTGTTCAATCCACCAAGGTATCGAGCTATTGTCTGTTCCTCCCTTTCATGAATATCACACTTCATCATTAACTTCTCAAATTCTCTGGTGTATTCTTCCACGGACAAATTCTTCTGACGAAGATTCTATAGTTGAATGAAATTGTCTTGATAATAATGAGAAGGTAAAAACTTTCGGGTTAATTCTCTCCACATCTTCTCCCATGTCTTGATCTTGCTTTTCCCTTCTCGTTCCCGCTTCTTTTTAAGATTCTCCCACCAAATGGAAGCATGCTTCTTTAATTTCACAGCAATGATCTTTACTTTCTTTTCTTCTAGTATCTCCTTATACTCAAATACTCTTTCAACAGTTTGAAGCCAATCAACAAACTCATATGGGTGGAGCTTCCCTTCAAAGTCTGGAATTTCTACCCTGATGTCGTCGTTTCTAAATGGTTGTCTTTGTGGACGACGATTTCTAAACGATGATGAATCATTACTGGATTCGTCATTGTCTGATCGTATATGTTGTGCTTCTAACAGGGCTTGCTGCGCATTAACAGTTTCCTGTAATTGTTGGATCTGTTGTCGCAACTCTTCAATCTCAATTTCTTGGATATTTCGTTGGTTTTGGCGCCTTGGAGGCATGGTAAGGGTATTTAAGGAATTTTGGATGAATTGGAAGGTAAAGGGTAAAATGGTGAATTTAGTGGGCAAGAGTACAATTGTAATTTTAAGAGGATCAGGGTTGAAATGGTATTTTTGGTGAAAATAGGGGCAAAATGGTAATTTTGGCAAATTCAGGGGTAAAATAATAATTTTGGTGAAATTTAGGGGTAAAATGATAATTCTAATAAATTTAGGGGTAAATTAGTAATTTTGGTGAAATTTAGGGGTAAAATGGCAATTCTGGTAAATTTAGAGGTAAATTGATAATTTTGGTGAAATTTAAGAGTAAAATGGCAATTCTGGTGAATGTAGGGGCAAAATGGTAATTTTGGTAAAGTTTAGGGGTAAAATGATAAATTAACCTTTTGCTGACGTGGCTATGCTGACGTGGCTGTGCTGACGTGCGTGCTGATGTAGCTGACACGTGGTGCTGACGTGGTCGTCTTCAACCTTCAGACGATGCCCGGCGCGTGGAGGCGCGTGTGATGCCGGCAGGCGCGTGACCTTCCGTTGATCGGCGCGTGAGGGCGCGTTCGTGGGTATCTTCGGCTGAAATTTTGAAGGCCAACTATTTGGGACCTCCCGGACACTTCTACGGTGGTGGTTGATTGAGAAAATGACTGAAAATGGGACTTCCCTTTATTGCTAATTTTCCAGCGATGGGACAAAATACCCACTCTCTTTTCTACTCAACCAAAGGACGTAGGAAGGTTGGGAACCTTGCTCTGATTACCAAAATGGCTCAGAAAAACCAAGGATTTGAAAGAAAACTCAAAGAGCTTATTTGATTACTTCAATTGATGATTTTAGCTTACACCAAAGGGGTCTATTTATACTATTCAGAAAAGCTTAAAATAACACAAGTGTTGTTGTCAATGAGCCGTAAATGGAGGTGGTTGGGAGGTTGCACATGGACAACTTTGAGAAAGTTGATAATGGAATCTTGCTTGGTGGTTTGATGAGCTGGAGTGGGGCTTGATAGGTTGGAACATATTTTCTGGATCAACTTGACTATATATTGGATCATGTTACTTCGTCGAAAAAAATAATTTTGTAATAAATCTTCTGTTCAACAAAAAATAATGTATGAGACATTCTACAGCACGTGAAGACAATATGTGGCACGAATGATACCCAAAGGCAAGAACAAAAAATGGAAAAAAATAACTGAAGTTTGTTAATATAGTAAAAAAAAAAAACAACAACACCACCATTCTTTCAAATCTAACAGATCAACTTGAATATAAGTGTGGTGAATTCATGGAACAACTACCAAGGATCTTAATAAACATGCATTAAGTTCAACGTGCACATAAAGATGAAAATGCTATATTATGATAAGGTGATGAAAATGCCTGCGCATAAGATACAAGCTAGCATATGCATGCATGCTTCGTTAATTCGCTTCATTCAATAAAGTGACTTACGATCATCAAGAGCAGCATAAAAGAGAGGAGACACAGAGCAACTCTGGGAGCCATATCTTTCTGCTGTATTGAAGGAAAGCTGTTTAATGCGAAAGATGTATGGGAGTTGAGGTGATATGAGCTTTTTATAAGCGATTAAGAAGAGAAAACATATAAAGAATACGCACCGAGAAATTTTTGGTTAGGCATGACCTATTATATCATCTTTTAGTCACTTAAATTATTGTTTGATATATGTAAAAATATTATTAAAGATTGATGTAATTTTATAATGATTCTCACAATCTTACACATGTTAAATAATAATTTAAATGTTTATCATAAATCGTGTTTAATTAAGAATTACTCATATGCACTAGTGTTCCATATGGATAACCCATCCGTCTCGAAGTTAATTGGCTGGATTCAATTCTAAAAACTAGATTCGATGTATTTTTTGAGTCGTGATTGGATCACACTTCAGGTTAACTCGCCTAGCCCAGCGTCATACAGTACATTAAAAACATATATTTTTTAAATTAATGATAAATTATAAGACTTTTAAACTTAAATTAATACATTTTTATAACATAATAATATTTTTACATTGATATAATTTATTTTGAAATATGAGAAATGTTAACAACACACTTTTTTAGGCACTCATTTCAATACTTATTTTATTATTGGTCCAAAAGTAAGTATTGTTGCATTCCTCCTCTAATAATCTTTTTAAGTGTATGAGGTGGACCAGTAGTAAAGTAAGTATTGAAAGAAATATTCAAAAGAGTGTATTGCTAGCATTCATCTCAAAATATATATTGTAAAATATCTCTTACTTTTAGTTTTATACTTCTAAAATTTTATCATTTAATTATGCTTAATGTCTAAATTTATACATTTTATCTAAATATCAAGTCAACCTGATCTTTAATCGGTCCATAACATAATCAAGTTCAAATACAAAGAAATGACTCGATCAAACTATCAAGCTAGGGTAGTGGCGATCATGACCCGTCCTGACCTAATGACCCGTTCCAACTTGAAGCTAATTCGGTTGGGTTTGGGTTCTTAAAATTTGATCTGGTGAGTTTTCGAGCTGAGTTTGGATAACATTCTGGGTTGGCTCGACTTGGCCTAGCCCGTTCTAATATAACATAATGCTTTAAAACTTATATTTTTTAAAAAAAATTAATGATAAATTATAAGATTTTTAAACATAAATTAATATCTTTTGCATAACATGATGATATTTTTATATTGATATAATTTATTTCATAATATTTATTGTAAAATATCCCTTAATTTTTGTTTCTTACTTCTAAAATTTTATAACTTAACTATACATAACGTCTAATATTGTGTATTATATTACGTAATATTGCGTATATGGTGAGATGAGTGTTTATTGTAAGATGTGAGGTGAATGAATTTTGACCATAGGATCTTATATGAATGATCAAGATTATAACATAAATGTATATGACTTTCTTAAATGATCACATGACATTTAAGTAATTTTTAATCTTAACTATTTATGTATAATTGTATGGTCAAAATTTCCTCATCTTACTTTCTCACAATAAAAACTTCTCTTACTAGCATTAGTTAAACCATGACCAAATTGAGTCCAAGTCTAAAGAAATGCTTCAATCAACATATCAAATCAAGTTCAGATTAAGTTAAATTCGTCTCATCCCATCCCTTAATCACTCCTAAGCTAAGTTAAGGTGAAGTTAAACCCGTGTGCACCTGTCCCATATGCACTCCTAAAATGCATATTCCTAAGCTTATGTGGACCCGTGGTCAGCAGTGTTTAACTAAAGACTTTTTATTTTATTTTTTCAAAATTAATCAAATAGTAGGACAAACATTTTCTCAAGTGAATACAAGACCGGGTGGACCACATGCGGTCCGAGTCCCACACGAGCTTGATTTTAGCGTGAGCATGTGCTCATATTAGAATACTAATTCAATTTTGTTCAGACATGCGTTTTGTTACTCGGAGGCTTCTATCGTGGGTTCATGAATAGATCATATATTTTTTTAATTTGATAATATTTATATATAAATTTAGGTATATAAAAAATTATTAGTTAAAATTATAAATTTTTTATATGTATATTTATTTGTAAAAAAATTGATTTGATTAAATTTTTATGTAAATCTAAATATTATAGTTAAAATCAGAAAATTTAACATTTTAATATTAGTTATTGATTTATTTTAATAATAAATCAATAACCAAAAATGCCATAGTCCATCCTTCATGTTAGAATTTTCCTTGTTACTTACATTATGTTTGAATGATAGCTAACGAGGGGAAGGATAAGAGAATAAGGGGAAAGGAAATAATTTTCCTTGTTTGAAAGTTTTAAAATATATTGGGAACCATTTCCCTTCTCTTTCCCTCAAATCCTCAACTTCTGTTCCCCTCAAAATTGAGGTGGAATGAGAGAAACACATGGGTAATGAAGTTCCGTTCTGTTCTGTTAATGAAACATCCAAACAAAGAGAATGATAATTACGTTTCATTCCTTCCTTTTCCTTTTCGGTCCATCCCCACCTATTCCATTCCGTTCTATTAATGAAAAAATATCTAAACACAGGGTTAGGAACTCAGTGGTTGTCAAAGAGGAGGATTCTAACATGCACCATTGTTACTTGTGGTGTTGCATCAACATTTTAACCCATTATTAGCAGTTACCTGATTATATATTTTTTACACATTTTACCATTTTTCACCCCACCACTGCCTAAACCACCATCGGAACCCCAATCCCGCACCACCACTGGATCTCTTCCCCAGGCCACACCACCGCATAGAACCCCAATAGATACTGTGAGTACCGTGCCACCATCTCCCACACGCCCCAGTCGATCACCAGCCACCTATTGCCGTCCCTTTACTCGTCGTCATCCATTGCCTCTCCCACCACCAGAACCACCATTTCTAACCCTGACAACGACACCACAACCAGATCTGGACAGAGATGAACAAAATCAAACACGATTTGTGGAAGTTCCGAAAACATTGTGCCACGGCCGCTAGGCACAGCGGCCATGGATGACGAAGTGCGACCATGACACAAGCGAAGGCTGACTCGGAGTCAATGGGTCTCAGTTCGGGAGTCTTGTGCATGGTGGTGATTTCAGAGTTGGGTCTTGATGGTGGATCTCAGGCAGAGCGTGAAGGCTCACAGGTCACTGGCGACTGGGATGACGGCGGTTCGGGCTCACAGTGGTTGAGAACCTAAGGGAGGTGGGAACTCCGATCTATTGATCCGACAGTGACTGTAACACCCTCTTTAGGGCGCCACACTTGGTGTTGCTTAATTACCAAATTACCCTTTCATTAAATAATTTCGTGCTTGTAATAGAAATACGAGTTATAAAATTCCTTGATGATAATAAATTAAACTTAGCGGAAAATAAATACATAACAACATTGTCACAAATAATTTACATCATATATACATATACAAGCCTTAGTATTGTCATACTTAAATAATTACAAACTAGACTTTCAAAATATTTAAACTTTAAACTTTATTTTGAACTATTATACTACCCAAGTCCTACGGACAGGTATCCGAGCAGATGGCACAATACTAATCGCACTGGGAGTACGATAGTAAGCTCCCCAATACTGCCTAATAGATATTGGGAACTCTAGTTGTACAAAAATATTAACAGAAAAGTAAGGGTGTCCTAAATGTTGCCTACTTAATCTAATATTTAGGTCTCCCATATAGTAAATACTCTCTCTCTCTAAATCAATGGTCCACACCTCAGATCCTCCAATGAATGTCAGCCTCATCTAGCCAAGGAAACTAGGCATCTCCATCTCTTCAAAACTCAACGTCCTCAACGGGAATCTGCTCCTCCTCAGCTTCTCGCTCCACCTCTTGCTCGACGTCTTGACAAATATAAATATAATACAGAACATCCATATAAAGAGGTGAGATCACCTATACCATTACCAGTATGGTAGCAATGAAGATAAACACATACAATATCTCATACAACTATTATATCATAATTATAATTATGCCATCAATATCATTTATCAATAAAAACACATGAAGTAAATAATATTTACGATCATGCCACTAACAATAATCAAATATCCAATAAATCAATTATCATAAACATAATTACAATAATACCCTTAAAAGCTACATGTATGCACACGGACTCAATTTCCTACTCCATGAAGTTACAACTCAGGTCGGAGAGAGTGATCGAAAAGATTTGTCGGTACCAACATGCCTCGGACCACGTGCTCAATCTTGCACATCTAGCATATACATGACAGTCTTTATCAGATCTTAATTAAGGATAGTGTCTCGGTTAGAATCATTGGTGTGTTGCGTCGGTCTAACCTACGGTACAGAAGAGCTACCAACTGCCCATTGTAGGCAACCCGCACCCCAATGCCCCCAAGGTCAACTAGTGACTTACACTACGTATATCGCACCCACTCAAGAGGTGTAGTCTCTCCTAGGCAACTAGTCTCATACAGTCCATCGGACCTTTCCAATGCATGTACTATGCACTATTCACATTTTCAATTCATATCACATATTCGGGGTCCACACAATAATCTAACAGTATTATTACTATATTTTAATTGCCTATTCATATTCTCGCATTTTCTTAATCGTGACTCAATTCTGTCGCCTTTTCAAAATAGCGTAGCGATTTTTTAACGTTTTCAAATCGCATAAATATTTTCATATGTTTTAAATCAAAAATACCATTTTTCTCATTTAATATTAAAAATTCACTTTATTTTCCATATTTACATAATAGTCCCTCAAAAACTCATATTTAAGAAATAGTCCCTCAAAAATTAATATTTATAAAATAGTCTCTCACAAAATTCATATTTATAAAATAGTCTCTCTTTTATAAAATATTTACAATATAACCCCTTAAAAATAATATTTATAATATGACCCCTCTAAAAATAAATATTTATACAATGACCCCTTATTTACATAATATTTACAATTTAGTCCATCTTTTATAAAAATTTGTGGTATAACCCCTCTAAAAATCAAGAATTGTACTTGTTTCTCAAAAATTGTTAATTCTTTTCTTTACTTCACATAAAAATCATTTTACTTTGATATATTCAAATTTGTTCATATTCATTTCATTTTCATTTAAATCCTTCATTCTCATTTGAATCCACCAATTTCAGGACTTTGGTCCTCTAATCCCCTAGTATGGCCGTGAGCCTCAGTGCTCTTTGGAGCATTCATACAATCGTTTAATCATGTTATTCACATCCTAAATTATACATACATCCTCATGCTTTCATAATTATACATACACACATAATATCAAAGTTTTAAGCATATTATCACACATGCAAGCATAGAAACAAAATCATACACATCACAAACACAATCAAAGAGCATCAAACAATAGGTGAATAAACCCTTATGGGTTTTTCACCGAACAAAACCACCCCCACACCACCAAAACTTGGTTGGTGAGGTAAAATCTCCCTCTTACTTCTTGAAGACAAGTCTTTCAAGCTCCTCTCCTTCTCCTTGATTTCGTACAAGTCACAAACAATTCCTAATAATTCTAAAACAATTAGTAAAATTACATACAAAGCTTGATAATGATAAACCATGGAACAAACATGGTTTAGAAAATCACAAACATGAATTTAAACCATAAAAATCAAAGTTTACCTCTTGAGAAGTAAGGTAGAACTTGGATTTTGAAGCACTTAGAGTGTGATTTTGGGAAAACTTCCTAAATGGAAAGTGTTTAGAAGGTTGTCTAGCTTTAGGAAATGATGAGAGTGAAAATTATAGAAGAGTGATGGTGTTTGTGGGTGAAGGGGCCGAACCATATAGAGAAAAATGGAAGGAAATGGATGCTTGGTGTTCTTGGAATTTTGAGAGAATATGTTGAAAGCTTTTTGATGAAAGAGAAAAATGAATATTGAGAGGGTAAATGGAGTGGGCTGCCGTGGGATAAGAATAGGGAAATTAGAGGATTTGTATGAAATAAAATATCCAATTGGTTTCACACTTGAAGCACATGGCTTATGTCATCTTTTAATTATTAAATTATCATGATAGATAGTTCAAGAACCATGGAGAAGCCTCCCCAAGGCTGCTGGCCGTGTGACTCTTCATAGGATTAGAGACTTAATTGTTTTCAATTATTGTTTAATTACTTGCTAATTAATTAGTTAATTAGTTAGGTTAAGTTTCCTAATCAATCTTAATTAACATTTCAATTACATAATTGATTAATTAGACATATAATTACATATATCATAACCTCTAATTAAAATTAGGATATCTAATTAAGAATTAGATTATAACTAATTAACAATTAGATTAGTTTACTTAGCTTGTTAATTAGGCCATTAGATTAACCAAATTAGGTTTAATTAGTTACTAAGCAAAATCAAGCCACTATTATTGACTTCATCTTAGCCATTGGAATCAACTTGGTTTCCTATCCATTGATCTCATCTACGGTGGATATTACTTAGAGGTTTTATCAGGATTCATTTTACACCATTGATCGGATCAACGGTTATGATCAAAAGCATCTAAATCATGCTTTTCATCCAATGGTCCTTAATGAAGTCTATGCTTCTTTATTTAACTAATTCTCATTGGTTTAGAGTTTTCAAGCCTCCTTTGTTGACTTGTTCTATTGGTTCGAATTGTCAATTCGGTAATCGTTGATTGCATTACTCTAAATGTGGGTCTTACAGACTTTTTCTAGTCCATGATCATTTTGAAGCGATTTCTACTATTTTTAAGACAAGAGATATCTTGTCACATAAAATAATATTATAATAATATAAAATTATTTTATTACACGCTTAAATCCTAAAAATTAAAAGATTAAAATATATATATATATATATCAATCAATTGGGTTTAGTAAGATCCCCAACTCAATTAATTAAAATAAGATTTTTCGGTCAAGAAAATTATTATTTTCTTGACTCAAGCAAATCACACAAAATGATCAAAAATGATTTCGAATCACCAAATTATTTTTATAACACACAGAAAATATAAAACAGTGTAATTCTGCTATTACTATTAACATAGTTAGAATTTGGGGTGTTACAGTGGCAAACATGATTGAGATGCTGACCGGTTCAGGGGGTTTTAGGTCTTTAATCTCTACCCTTCTTTTTTATATCAATAAATCAATGGTTGCAATATCAATGCTAGGAGTGTTCTTGGATCGGTTTGGATCAGTTTTGAGGCAAAAAACCATCTGATCCAAACAATATAAGTATCATCGGTTCGGTTTGAATTGGATGCATTTTAATAACCAAACCGATTTAATCCAAACCAATTTTAATCGGTTTGGATTAGATTGGATGGTTCGATTTTTAACCAATAAAATAATAAAAATGTAATCTAATTGAGAGTAATACACAACAATAATATAATTCAAATTTCAAACTCCAAACCATTCATAAAGTCATACAAACCATACAAACAAATAAAATCTAATAATAATTTTAAAGTTCAAAATTCAAACAAATAATTTAACACTGAGGTGAATCCACCAGTAGGCATAGAGAACTCGACACCAGATTTGACATTGAAACTTTGAAGGGGGCTATTTTAGTATAGATCTGGCCTTGAGTTGTCTGCTTTATTGTTATATTCTTGTATATTAAGACGTGCTTGCAAGGGGTTATGATTGCCAGATTGATTACTATATTTGTTGAATTTTCTTTTACTTCCTTCTTCAGTTTTTCTTTTAGGAGTCCTTGCTTTAGTGTTTTGCTCTGTATGTTTCTCATTGTATAAGAGCTCTTGGAGGACAATTTTGGAGCTTCTGTGCTTGTCATATAAATCATGTTTTTCGTTTACTGTAATTATTGAGCTTCTAGTATGCTTTCTGTCTCTTTTGTTTCAATTCTGGATCATATTGACCAATAAACTCATCTTGTTAGACTAGTATTCAACTCGTTTTAGTTAAGGGAAAACTTATGAGACTTACTAAATTTTATATGTATCAATAAATTTCATATTAGCTCAAGTAATTGCGGATATTTTGCAGCATCTTAGTGGTCAAGACTACTCTTATATCGATTCGATTCGGTTTAAATCAGTTTCATAAAATTAAATAAAAAACTGAATCAAACTAATTAATTTTTTAAAAATTTCATCTAAATTAATCTAATTCATTTCAATTTTTTTATCAATTTTTAATTTTTTTTGAATTGATTTAAATATAAACACTCCTAATCAATGCACCACAAAGTTGACGGTGCATTATTGACAACCCTGTCAAAGAAGACAAATGCGGGGCCCAAGTCCTGTTTGGAGAATAGGTAGCAGAACTGAATGGGGTACTGTGACTACTGTCTAGTGGCACACTTCTACTACAAGCCAACTCATGAAGGTAGCGTTTCCATATTTTGTGTAGACGAGGCCAAACCAGGCCAGCATGCATGCCTCCGTTACTGTAATCATCACGGTTATCGGAATAGTGCACTGCTACCTAAGACTTGCCGTGTGTCCTCATCGGATAAATCAGCTTCGGCGGTGCAAACCAACACTGTCTCACGGGATTCACCACAGCCAAAACTCAGACAAAACCGTCTCACGAGAAACACTGTAATATTGTCTAGGATAATGATCATCGCATGACACGTGTGGATAAATAGATTATTTAAAAAATTGTATTATTTATCTGAAAAGCAAGAGTGACATTAAGTGGATAAAAATTATATGGGTTTTGATTTACTCTACCGTAGATTTCGAAGTTCTGTTTGCAAGGATGAGATTCTGTATTTCTTTTTAATCCGTTTTATGTTTTAATTTTTCACTGTAACAGAACCGCAAATGCGGTCTGCTGTTACCGCAAGTCTTGTGATTCTCAGCTTTAGATTAGTGCTATATATCCTTTTATATTGAAGTAGATTATCTAGCTAAATAATGAAACGGATAGCTTAAGTAAAGCTTGGATTATGAGTTTGGTATTACATCCCTTTGGAATTTGAATTTTAACGAGTAAGTAGAGCTTGGACTTGTCGATCATAGGTACAACGAAATAGTGTAAAATGACATAATAAGAAACTATAATTAATTACATTGCATTTGAAGTTTGTGGTCCAGCAAGAACCTAACTCAATTCCATTGCTGTTGATTGCATCAAGTAGAGTAATTAATGAATTGTTAAAAGCAAAAGGTTTATTGTTGAACAGAGGATCTTTATGTTGCAATTCCATGGCTGTGTTCAACCTCACATTATACCTTAGCATTCAAAATATAAATAGCATACTTCGTATTACTATTAGTTTTGCTCAACTTGGGCCATGTGATTGTATTTTGCATAGTTTTTAGTGTTATGTATACTGAATTTGATTCATATTCACATCGGTAATACCCTTTACATTTAAACTAGGATTTAGATGTTCTGCTTTGTAATTTGGTATTGGATTTATGGTCCTTAGCGGGTGAGATCATAAACTGTTCTTGAGATTTAATTCTAAAAGTCTTAAATTACCCTCAATATCTGTAATTACAAGAATCTTTTCTTTTTTCTTTTTTCTTTTCCTTTTAATCAATGGACAACCGAGTTGATCCTCTTAATGATGCCTATCAAGATTTTGCTGCAGCGACAGCGAAAGTGCTAGAAGCCAAAGAAAGTGCCGGTGCCCTGAAACAACAGCATGCAACAGATACTGCCCTAGAAAACTTCAAGCAGAAGTGGAAAATTTAGAGTAGCATGTGTAGGCCAAAAAAAATTGCCACATACTATCTTAAGCGCTCGGTTCTAACTTAATCCCGAGTTCTACCAAAAACACAAATCTCTAATTTGTTGAAATATGAAGCATCTACGTCTCTAGCCCTCGATAAAATGGATGGCAATTTCAAGTAGCAGGAAATTATTACAAACCATGGATATCTCTGCCCCATAATTAACATAGCCAACTTTGAAGCTTCATCCATAACTAATTAATTGAGCATATGCACAAGATGAAGATTATACTCTAAGCACACCAATACAACATCTTTATTAATAACAGTAACAGAGATGCATAGTTTTTCATCAAGACTCGGTTCCTAGTACACTAGGTCTAGAACTAATAGTATTGTTGGCATAGTATAATACAAATAGACAGAACATACTTCATGAGAAACATGGACCTTATTATGGAGCCGCAGGCAAAGGCACCCAGACTAGATTATCAGGAGGGAAGAAATGACACACCGGGGAGGTTCCTGGCTCAACCTTGAGCACACGAAAGGACACGTGATCTTGGTCCCACTTAGAGGTGTCCATGTGGCATATAGCTGCAGCTTGAACTCGCCCTCCATTCTGACCTTCTACTAACACCTCATATAGACTAGTGTCACTCTTTTGGCTGTGGCAGTAAAAAACTGCATAAGGGTAAGGCATTGGGTGACATCCTATTATGTTCGGAACTGAAATCTGTCTCACTTCTGAGATTGTATAGTTTTGTAAAAGGACCGTGGAGTTTGTGAGATAGGTAGTGGTCAAAACTTTGAATTGCGCATTGGATCCAAACAGATAACGTGCAAAATCAAGCAAAGACTCCAAGGAAGTAGCACAAAACTTGGTCTCTCCTTCCATAGGTTCAATTTCACATTGTTTAAGTGTATATTTCATGGCCTTGGCCTGGAGAGAGTGTTTTGAGAAAGAGAAGAATTTGAGAAGGAAGGGCAGTTGTTTTGATGAGAAAGGAATCTGGTCAACTTCTTCTCTAGGCAGAAATTTTGGAGATGTTGAAGAATCTTTCTTGGCAAAATAGATAGGCATTGTTTTCCCAACAGTTAGATTACCTGGGGTGAAAAACACATTCAGCTCAGGGTCCATGTGATTGTGATCCATATGGGATGGCTTATAAGCATGCACATCCTTTCCTATCATCTTTTTGTGTTCATATTTATCCTCATCATCATCTTCTTTATCAACTTGCTTTCCTTTCTTCTTCTTCTTCTTCTTCTTCTTCTTCTCATCATCATCATCTTCTTCTTCTTTTACATACTTCCCTTCGAGTTTTTTGTGATCGTCATCATCGTCGTCGTCATCATCGTCTTCATCTTCTTCTTTTACATACTTTCCTTTGAGTTTTTTGTGATCATCGTCATCATCTTTTTGGACAAGCTTGTTATTCATTTCTACATCAGAGCCTTCAACCTGCATAATGTTAGTAAGTACAAGACCCTCTGTTGCAAGCTGTTGCAAATCATAGGATACTTCCTTCAGTTGAGTATCTCTCCCAGATTTTATAGCTATCTTTCTAGCGCCACTGTCTTGTACAATCTGCAACATCCATGAGGCAAACGAAAAGAGTTGAAAAATCAAGTCGAAGGATCTTGGACAAATTTCTCATAAAAGCAATCATTCTCAGATCAAAACTGTCATGAATTGAAAACAAATGAACCAAAATCATTTCAAACAAAGTCTTGCTGAAAGAAAAGATGACAATAAAGTAAAATTTTTCTAGAACCAGTTAAGAAAGACCAAAGTTGCAAGATCAGTAGGACTGTTACATTAAGGAGATGAAAAGAAAAGTTTCAAGTCAACAAAGATATGATTTGATTTAATTGAATAGCATAGTTAGATCTTACCAAAAAGGCAAGTAGGGTGCATAGGATGAAGCCCCAAGAAACAATTCCAAGTCCCATTTCTTTGTTTCTCTTGAAACTTAAGATCTTTCTGTTCTAGCTTCTAGCAGAAAGGGAGTAGAAACTAAACAAAAGTTTGGATGTCTAGAAAAACTAGAAAGCTCAAAAGTCAGAACCTTTTCCTTGCTGTAGATTCCTGTCAATTTATTTGGATGGATCTAGGGTGTTGTTTACATGGTAGACTTGGACAAGCTTTCATTGACCTCACTGGGCTTCATTATATTAGTAATTAGTGTAATCTGTTTCTAAATTGGCCTGCACCCTCGTGAAGGAAGTATTTGATAGAGCAAAAAACAATGTGTTAACATACATGTAATTTAAATACATTATCAATATTGTCAATACTTATCTGAGAAATTCTTGCTTATATACATATGTAATACACTATTTTTACAACAACTAATCACACAATGACAACACATTAAAAATAAGGTCCAATAAGCCAACTCATAAAAATAATAATAAAAGAGAGAAAATGAGCTTATTAAACGGCTTGCTTCAATGGCTCCAGCAGGCACCACCTCTCTCTCGCTCTTATCTCTCTTTGGCTTGTCTTCCCTCGTAGCCACAGATTTGTGATAAACAACGATAGAAAATTGGATTTATGATTGTTAAATCTGGAGAAGACATCTTACTCCGAGGAAAATTTTTAGTTTGGGGGAGATTATCATCAGGTGTGACAATTAATTAGCGAAGGAAAAGCCTTTCCTTTCATCTCCAAAACCAAGAATAATGTTTATCTAAAGTAAATTCGTGCATAAAATGAGTATATAAGAGTATATAAACTCTTGAATTAGTAGTGAATTAAGATTTTAGTGTACCTCACATTAAATTAAGAATAAATATATCTTTATTTATTATTACTTTACATACAAGTTCATTTTAAATGAAATTTTCTCACCAAACCAAATCATTAGGGTATGATTTGATGGAGTTTTAGAGTGAAAGGAAATAGAAAACTTATTTTTTTCAAATTAAAAGAATTATAATTTTTATATGAAAATAAATAAAGAATGATTTAAAAATTATATGATCACTTTCTATTTTATTTATTTATTTTAAAAAATCTCAAATATAAATAATATTTATTCAAAATAAAAAATAAGCTCTAATTTCCCTTTTTCCTTCAAAACTCTTTAGAACTTTAACTCCCAAACACACCCTTAGTAGCTTTGGACTATGCCTTCAGATTCAACCCGACGTTCATGTCTGCCAAATCCCCCTCGCCACCATAAAGAGCCTCCTCTGGCTCTACGTCGCCCAACATCCAAACCAAACGCTAATAAAAACCTTTTGATATCTCTAAATTGTTGTCGGCTCTAAGCCTCATCTTACGTCCCTCGTCCATTTCTGCCACCATGAGTGGTGTAACCCATGACCTAGTTTACCGGAACCGGCTCCAACTCCTCTAAGACTCCAATAGTTGAAAGCAAGTAGAAAAAAGCATGTTCTGAGAACTGGATCGGACCAGTCGATCCGACCACTTCAACTGTGAATTAGTTTATTAGTCGATTCGGTCTAGTATGTATAACTGGTATTTTAAAAATCAAAGTTTGAACTAGTCCAAGGCTCCAATAGTTGAATGCAGATAGAAAAGGACATTGTTTTGAGAACTGGACCGAACTAACTTGTCCAGCCGATTCAATTGTGAGTCAGTCTTCAACTGTGAACTAGTTTATTGGTCGATTCAGTCTAGTATGTATAACTGATATTTTAAAAAGGAGAAAACTTTGGTAAAGTTCTTTAAGTGTTTGTGATGTTTGTCTCCAATAGAAATATGACATGTGTCTTATTTTTTAGTTATTTAATTATTATTTTCAAAATTTTCAATAATAAATTATAAAAAAATATATACATGTTATGTTTCTATTAAATACAAGCACCACAAGTACTTAAGGAACTTTAACTAAGTTTTATCTTTTTAAAAATTAGAGTTTGAGCTATTCCAAAGCTCCAATAGTTGAATGCAAATAGAAAAGGACATGGTTTTGAGAACTAGACAGAACTAACCTGTCTGGCCAATTCAATTGTGAGTCGGTCTATTTGAGTGATTCAGATTTGAGTGAATCGATAAACCATTGAATCAGATTTGAGCGATTGACTGATCTTGATAAGAGAACTCAAAATTTTCAAAGTGGAGCACGGAGGACTTGTACACAAGGCATCTTAGACATATAATGTGTGCTCTACCAAACGAACCATAAAGAGCATCCTCTGGCTCTACATCACCCAACATCCAAAACCAAACACTAATAAAAATCTTTTGATATCTCTAAATTGCTGTCGGCTCTAAACCTCATCTTATCTCCCTCGTCCATTTCTGCCACCATGAGTGGTGTAACCCATGACCCAGTTTACCGGAACACCTGCTCCAACTCCTCCAAGGCTCCAACAGTTTGTGAACCAGTCTATTGGTCAATTCGGTCTAATTTGAGTGATTGACTAGTCTTGATAAGAGAATTCAAAATTTTCAAAGTAGAGTACGGAAGACTTGTATACAAGGCATCTTAGATGTATAATGTGTGCTCTACCAAACGAACCAACACTGTTTGTTGCTATTTAGTCTAACATTTTATATATATAAATTATATGTTGTCTTCAAATGAATAAAATAAATTTTATTTTATATATGTTTTATATTTTACTTATTAAAACATTACTTCAACATTTTTTCATATTAATAAAGCAAATCTTTAATTTCAATAAATGTAAAAGGTTTTTAAAATATCAAATTCTTGCAATTTATATATGTACATGAAAATTAAAAATTTATTATTATTATACTCCAGTTCGACATTAAAAATTAACTTTGAATCAATCCTTTTATCAATTTAATGATTGATCTGATTTTCAAAATTTTAAAAAAGAGAAAAAATATATATAGTGGCTGCTAGAGTCATGCAATGCGCTCATTTTCTCTGTTTTATTAATTTGATGAATTGCAGTACTAGATTCATTTTAATGTGTTGTCTTTGTATGATTAGTTGTATGTAAAGATGATACGATACGTTTCTTTCTAAGAATTTATTTTGGTTAAACTTAATTGCATACTAGGACAGGCCAAATGGGAAATAAATATGGTGCACGAAAATGAAAGGATAAGACGTTAGACTTTTTTGCCTTTTTTTTGTTGTTGAACTTTTTAGTCTTTCCATTTGTTTGTATAGTAGCGTGAAGATCCATTTGAATAAATATAAATATAAAATATTCCAAAACGAGGTAGGCTGCTTGTTCACATCACAATATGTAATTTCATACGCTATTTTTTTTTATTGAAAAGTTTAAGTTGAGTAGAAGCTCTCTTAATTATAAGGTCATGGTAAATTATTAATTTAAGTAAAGATTTATAATAAGATTATATATCGTCTATCAACGAGAAAACTTAAAATTTGAACACAAATCATACTATTGTCATAAGCGAGAAATTAACAATGTAAGCCAATCTTGATTGGCAATTTCATATGCTATTTGCACAATAATGTTATGAATATAGAATATAAGAAAAAAAACCTTTTTAAGTAAGTTTGTTTGTAAAATAAATAAGTAAAAATATATCTACTCTTGATTTTCATTTAAATTAGAGTGTATCATAATCTAACTCATTAATAATTTAAAGATAAATATACTATTATTTACTCATTTTATACATAAATTCAATTTAAATGAACCTTATCTAGAATATGAATATGATACTTAGTAATGTAACTAGCACACCAAAATTTG
Source organism: Ormosia semicastrata (assembly GCA_029884595.1). Lineage (NCBI taxonomy): Eukaryota > Viridiplantae > Streptophyta > Magnoliopsida > Fabales > Fabaceae > Ormosia > Ormosia semicastrata. The sequence continues at coordinate 3,537,953 of JAQQTO010000046.1, read as the reverse complement.
TATACTATTTTTATACCAATTAATAATGACTCAATTTACTCACAACTAGTGAATTGAGATAGTAAACAATCTTGATCGACTAAGATGAGAACGCGAGTTCAAATTTTATGAAAACAAATCTTACAGGGAGACTACATAACCTTTATGCTCTCACGATCAAACAAGGATTAGTCTCGTGAGTGATTCAAATAAGTTAAACTTGTGAAGATATCTCATGATCTCACAAAAAAAATAATGACTCATTTTTTTATTAATAAGGTATAAATATTAGTTAGCAAAGTAGTTATTTGTTATTTAATCTATATACATTATTAACTAACGACTTAGTCTCATCATTAATTGGTGTAAAAATAATATAAAAAAATTAGTGTGAAAGAGTCATTTTCCTTCCATATCTTCAATACCCATTCATATAATAGTAAAAAATCTTTGGTAAACTTTTGACTGAACATATATAGCATGTTTGATTTTGATTATTTTGGAGAAAATAATTATTTATTATCTTTTTTCAAAACTTTTTAAAAAAATTTTGATTATAAGTTATTTTAAATATAAAATAAGCTAATTTAAATACACATATAATGACATCATATATCACTTTTTGTAGGGGTGCTCAAGTTGTAACTTGACTTGACTATAAACTAATTGAATCGAGTTCGAATTTTGAAAATTAAACTCAATGTACTTTTAAGCGAGTTGAGTTAGGATCACATTTTGAATTTATTCAATTAGATTTAATATTACATGATATTTTAAGTTTTATAATTTATAAAAATGTTATAGAATTCTTAACTTATACCTTATGCATTATATTATAATATTTTTATATTGATATAATAAAATATTATTTTATTTTTTTTAATTTTATAACTTAATTGTATATAATATTTAAATTTATACATTATTTTATCTAAACATTGACTCGATTCTAATCAAATCTTTATTTGAGTTATAATTAAACTATGTTAAGCCGGCCAACCCGAACCATAAAAACCCACAATGCTGGTAATTTAAGTGAATCATACCCCCTCATTGCTCACTAGTTTATGGTATCGTGGTGTCTCTTAATCAATTCCTTCCTTTGACTATTTGTTAGTGTCATGTAACAGTCCCAATTTTTTCACTTCAAAAGTGGATATACCGCTTTTTATTTATTTGTAAAAACTTTAAAACGTAGTAATAATTTAATATAAGATAGTAATTATGAATATGTAACTCTTTTTATTAAAAAAAGAATAAAATAGTAATTATATTTCGATTAAGTAATAATTCATTCAAATTCTCACAATGAATCTTCTACAAGAAAATGAACTCGTTCATTTACTTTATGCATATCTTAAAATTTAGTAGTAAGAAATTTAATATCAAATGGTAACTACTTTTAGATTATGTAATAACTAATTCAACCGGTAAATATCCCAAATAAACTTCTTCTTAAAAATAAAATCTTTTATTTATTTTGTAAATAACTTAACATACAGTAATAATTAACTTAATTTCAAATGATAATTACTTTTAGATTAAATAGTAATTGATTCAAACCCTCCAAATGAATTTCATCTAAAAAATAAACACTTTTATTTATTTTATAAATACTTTAACATCAATAATAATTAACTTAATATTAATTATTAATTATTTTAAAGTCAAATAATAATTAATTTTTATGCAGAAAGGATGGTATAAAAAGTAATATAAAATAAAATAATATAAGATGATTTTTTTTTTAAATTGGAAACTGAGAATGTTGACAAAACTGTTCACTCTGCAGCAGCTGTCGTGGGCCTCAAGGCTTAGCTCATTCCACAAGTCCACCCAAAAGTTTCCACCTTTGACAACCCACTAAAACCTTTATTAAAGGCTGTGCTTGAGTAAAGATCTCAAACGGAACTGATAACCAATTAAAGTGACAACCACCCATTTTCTGATTCACACACCATAGGGTCACATCTGCAATCAAGTCAACGGAGGATAAACAAAAAGATCAAGGATAAAGCTTGTTCCATATTATGTACCCAAAAAAAATGTTGCATATTATATGTGTATATGTCTTTCACATTAGGAAGTATATAATAAAATTAAAGTATAAATGTATAAAAAATAAGGTAAATTAGATAATAAAAATTATATAAATATGAGATAATATATATATAAATGTATTAGTAACATTATTCAAACATCTATGTGATAAGATAATTCCTTTTTCCGCCGTGTACACGTGTGAAGCATCTCGTTGATTTGAAACCTTTTGTAAAGATCTCAGAAAAAAAAATAATTGTAAAGCGACTTTAACATTATCATATCAAAATCACACGCCACCAACCCAATTTATTGGTTTTGACCCTAAACAAAATGTGGCACTGATTTCCCATGGGGATGGTATGGCTAAGCTTTCTTCCACTAGAAGATTGTTGAACGTGGAAAAGCACATAGCCATTGGTTTTCTTGAAAAGATAACTCTCCCATATATCTCTCGTAAAAAAATTCTTGCATACATTTGAAGTATTAAGTTGGATGTATTAGACTAACTACAAAATTAATAAATAGATAATTACCTTATTTAATTAATAAAAAAATTTAGTTAACTCTTTTAATTCATGATATAATTGGTCTAATACATTCAATGCTTTAAATTTATACAAAAATTTCCCAATTTTCTAATGAGTTGAACATTGTTTGAACTGACGCAAGTTGATACCATAATTAACTTGGAAGGTTTATTTATAACAAGATAGTCAATTGTCATTTAATTGTTGGGATAAAATAGGAAATAGCATCACGTTCCTGACAGAGAACCTAAAAAAAAAGCATTATATTGTGTCTTCTCCCATGTTTAGATAACAATAGTCAATTAAGAATTAAAACTGATAGATACTCCTTTTGAAACAATTAATTATTATAAGGACAAGTAAGGCATCTGATGCAGAAACCAAGTTGACTTTGCATATCCAGATAGGTCACAACCCACCCCTACAGGGCATAAAAAAACAAACAGAAGACAAGCCTATACAAAAATAGGGATACATGCCATGCATGAACCTGTAGGGAACAAAAGTAAGTGCAACTAAATTTTGATTTGATTTCTTTATGAGCATCATAATCCTTTTTATCGTGATGCACATTTGAAGTTGACTTTGAAGGAAAAAGCCGACCGACCATTTTGTCGAATTCTTATTATCTTTTTTGGGGTTGTGTCATGTACACTTTGTCTCATGGGTAACAAATACACCCACTGATTACCTCATACTCCGGCAGCTCCCACGGAATTCCGTCTTTCTTTTGGCTAACAACCAAAGTTGGAATCCCCCAAGGTGTACAACCATAGATTCCTCAAGAAATCTTTTTCTTTTTTCTTTTTTTTTTGGTACACCTCAAAAAATCTATTGATTAAAGAGAAATGTTGCTTGTACAAATATTTTACAAATGGTATATCAACCATAGGATGAAATGAAAAAATTGGGAAAGAGAAAAAGGAGAAAAGTGCATGATTGTGATGGAATTGTGTAAAATGGATTTCTTTCTCTTTTGAATATAATATCATGACTCATTGATTAAATCTTCTAACAGCGTTAAATTATTATTATTTTTTGAATATATATTGATGAACCTGCAAAAATTTATATTTTTACGGTTCAAAATTTTGAGTTTTCATTCTCTTTTAATATTTTTTATTTAATTTTATTCTCAAATTTTATTATGTTTTTATTATTTTAATTGTATTTTTATTACGTGTTTTTATACATTTTTTGTAGGTAATTGCATATGAAAAAAGACTAAGCACTAAACAAGGAGTGCTTAAGCGGTGATTGCGTATGCTGCACCGTGACTTTAGTAGGCCAGCGCCTAAGCACTGAAAGATGAGCGTCTGAGCGCTGAACGCGTAACAGTAGCGTGAATTTCTTATAAAATTTTTTTTTTTGCCAAATTGAAGACTCTCTTCATCTCTTTGAGACTTTTTATACACTCTTATACACTTGGATAGAACGCAGCAGCTGTCAAGAGGCACTGATGCGTGAAATCCGCAAGTGTACGGTTTAGTCGTCAAGTAATAAAAAGATCGAATCCACAGGAACTGTGTCTATAAACACCAATTAATTAATTAATTCAATTAAATTAAACAAAAGGGAATATAATTGTTGATTAAGAAGAATGTTGTAACAAAGCAATTAGATAAATAAAAAGCAAAGTGCAGAATTTAGAATAAAAACAGCAAGTTATCAAGAAGGAGTTTTTTAGATTCAAGAAAGCTTCCAAGATTGGGGTATCACAATGATACAAGACAAATCTTAATTGACAACCCTTTTATTAAATCTGAAATTCAATTGAAGGTAAATTACCCTAAATTAGTTAATGTTCTTTCTCAAGATACAAGATCCGTGCCCAACTAAACCAATTCCTACTCTCGTGGTAATTGAATTTAAATTGAACTCATTATGCTTTGTGGTAATTCATTGAATCCTCGAAAGACTAAAACTACTCTCGTGATTTAGACCTTAAGTTCAATTCTTATGGTTCCAACACCTAGGTTCACCTCTCAGTACGTCCCTAAATGCCTATGAGATGCAAACAAGTGGCCAACAAATTCACATGAATAAGAGCAATAAGAATTGAATCAATGAACATTCAAGATCAATAAAAGGGGAAACAACGTCAATTAACCATTATCAAAGTATCAAAGGGCATTGCCCAATCCTAGAAACAAAAGAAACTACTCAGACATAGATAAGAAGAAATCAGAAAACATGTTCTTAAACATCCAAATCCATAATCCAAGAGAGAAGAGGGAAGAAAGATCAAGAACCCCAAGCCTCCAATGTGCCTCCTTGAAAACCCAATTAGAACTCTCTAATTCTATTAAGAACATCTATTTATAACTTAGGGTTTTAATTGGCTAAAAAGCCACCAAAAGAAATAAAAATAAAAAATTTAAAAATTACTGCGCACTGCGATCCACGGCCGTGGATCATTCCACGGGTTGGCCGTGGATCTTGCTGTTAGAATTCCATGGCCATGGATCATTCCATGGCCAGGCCGTGGATCATTCCACGGCCAGGCCGTGGAACTCCCTGGAATCTCTCTTTTCCTCCTTCAAGTTGCTTTGCCGATCCATGGTGTGGTTTAATCCACGGCGGTGCCGTGATCCCTCTCGTAATGGTCTTTTTGTACCTTTTTGCTATCCATTAAGCTCCAACTTCAAACATGCAAGCATTCCATTCAATCCAAGGCCAATTCAACATTAATCCTGCACAAGAACACCAAAAACACCGCAGTTATCCGAACTAAGGGAAAAGCAAACTAAAAGGGAAACTAAAATGCCTAAAATGCCTAAGAATGCATGCAAAACAAGAACAAAACATGATGTTATTTCACACACATCAAATCCCCCCAAGCTTAAGACTTTGCTTGTCCCCAAGCAATAATTAATGCCAAACCAAGAAATGAGATCAAAAGACAATAAAGAATAAGGAACCCGAGAAAATAATTATCCAAGCAATAGGTTAAGGCAAACCAAGAATCTGAGAGGTAATCAAAATCAAGTCCAATTAGAGGCTAAGTTCTCAGAAATCATACATCCTCACTGATTGAATCAAGTTCACTCTACTAACCACACTCAAAGTGTTTAAGGGTGGAAACCATACGCTCAAAATCCATCAAAGAAAATGCACTTCCATATGCTTGATAAGAAACCAAATTTTCACTAATAATCAGCATACATGTAAGAATCAAAAGGTCTTTCAAGGGTTATAATGGGGCCATGGGAATGATGTTAGGTAAGGTAGAGAAAGGAAGGTTTGCACAAATGGTTCATCAATATTTTCAATAAACATAAGAAATCCAATAGAACATAAATGGAGCAAAAGTAATTTTTCAATCTAAAACATAACTCCACATTTCAAAGAATTTTCTTCCTTACTTTTCCATCTCATCTTTCTCCTCTTTTTCAAGCTTTCATCTCATGATGTTTCTTTTATTTTCCCTTTTTTTTTTCATTTTTTCATTTGAGAAAGAGGAAGCTCAAATACATATAATTCCCAACACAACTTTCAAATAACTTTCAAACAACTTTCAAGCCCAATTCGCTCCATTTAATATTCTAAATGATTACCAACAATGTTTCAGCATAGGTATCAAGAAAAACAATTATGCAATAGGCTCAAAATGGGCAACTAGAGGATGAAAGTGTAACAATTTTAGAAGGCCAGAAAAATACCTAAAATGCCTTAATCACATTCAAGCATGCAACCAAAAATTTCGCCTCAAAATGGTTTCAAATCAAGTTCTAGAGCACAAGATCAATGAGGAATATCACTCAACACAAAGAATGGGAACAAAAATCTTATAGTGCATAAGTTCCATATAAGCTCAAAACTCACATTTAGAGATTTAAAAATCAATGAGAAGCATAAATTCAAAGAACATATGCTAATTATCAACTATCAAGAGATCACATCTACTATCAATTAAAACAATACCTGTAGCCTATCACAAGAATTAACAATTGGGTTCCAAATCAATACCATCTCAAAATCCTAAAAAGAGAGGGGCACAAGTTCAACCAAAAACCCAATAGATATGATGGTGTGAAAATGCAACATGAAGATGCAATGCAAAATGCAAAATGAGACATGAAAATGCATGAAACTAATGAAAATGAAAATATGAAAATATCCCCCCAAGCTTAGAACCTACATTGTCCCCAATGTAAAAATCTAAAACAAGAGAAGGGATAAAAGAAAAGAAAAGAACTCACTGCGGTGGTGAGAAATCTTCTGGTGTTCAATCTATGGCCATGGAATTTTCCATGGGCTTGGTGTGGAACTTTCTGACTTCACTCTCCTACTAAGTTGAGCTTCAAAAAGGGTCAAACCTAGACAAGATCGATGAAACAAAGATCAATCCAGCAATCCAACACACAAAATCAAAAGAAAAGAATATTTAAAGAAAAGAAAAAAAAATAATAAAGAAACTTGGGTTGCCTCCCAAGAAGCGCTTGTTTAAAGTCATTAGCTTGACTTTGGTCTGGTTTCTGTGCTCAGGTGACGTCAATGGAGTAGTGCTCAGTCCCCACTCCTTCAAAGTGTTTCACTCTCTGACCATTTATCAAGAAAGGCTCATGGCCTTCTTTCTTCACCTCAAGCACACCATAGGATAAAACTCGAACAATCTCATATGGTCCTGACCATTTCGACCATAACTTACTAGGACAGAAACGTAGAAGCGAGTTGTTAACAAGAACTTTATCCCCGAGTTTAAATCCACTCTTCTCGACACACTTGTCATTCTGCTTCTTAGGTCCTTTCTTGCTGGGCTTAGACTTCTCAAATTTTGTGGTACCCTTGGGCAATATCTTTTCTAGCATAGCATCAATCACTGATTCCTGCATACCTGAAAGCACAATACTATCCACAACATTAGTAGCATCTATGCGATTACATGAATTTGAGGAATTAGAATTATTTTCAGATTTAAAAACATCAAAAACTACTTCCTCATCATTCAATCGCAAAGTCAATTTTCCTTCATGGACATCAATGATCGCCCTTCCAGTGGCAAGGAATGGACGCCCAAGTATGATCGGCATTGTAGCATCAGCTTCCATGTCAAGCACAACAAAATCTACCGGCATATAAAACTTACCAACCTTAATAGGAACATCCTCCAAGATGCCTATGGGTTACTTGACAAACCGATCCGCCAATTGAAGTGAGATAGTTGCAGGTTTCCGCTCACCCACCTCCAACTTCTTACACACCGAAAGAGGCATAAGACTAACACTAGCTCCCAAATCACACAAAGCTTTATCAAAACTAGTATTACTAATCAAATAAGGAATAGAGAAGCTACCTGGATCTTTTAACTTAGGAGACAATTTATTTTGAATTAAAGCACTACACTCCTCAGTTAAAGCTACTGTCTCATATTCCTCAAGCTTCCTCTTGTTAGACAAAATGTCCTTAAGAAATTTGGCATAGGTAGGTATTTGTTTTAACGCCTCAGTGAAGGGTATATTAATGTACAATTTCTTAAGAACCTCTAAGAACTTCCCAAACTACCTGTCTAACTTCGCCTTAGCAAGTCTTTGAGGGAAGGGAATTGGGGGTTGGTATGGCTCAGGGGGTACATACTTAGACATTTTCTCATTAGTTTCTTCCTCACCTAAGGGCTGTGTCTTAGTCTCTTTTTCCTCAGTCCCTTCATCTTTGTCACTCTCCCCCTTACCTTTGGAATCTTCTAATTTCTTTCCACTCCTCAAACTCACAGCTTGACAATGTTCATTCCCTGGGTTTATTTCTGGTTGACCAGGAAACTTACCTTGTTGCCTATGTGAAGTGCTCGCTTGTTGGGCAATCTGGGTTTCCAACATCTTATTATGAATGGCCAAATTGTCAACCTTAGCTGACAACTCTCTAATGGCCTCAGTCACAACTTGCCCATGTTGCCTAAACTCCTCATTCTGCTTAGATTGACTTTCAACAAAATTCTCAAGAAGAGACTCAAGTCTAGATTTTTGTACCTGTTGAAATCCAGAAGAGGGTTGAGCATTACCTTGCCCAGCTTGATATTGACTATTTCGGTAAGAGAAGTTAGGATGTGACCTCCAACTGGGGTTGTAAGTTTGGGAATACGGATCATTCCTCCCCTTTTGGTTGAAGTCATGGAAATTGTGGCATGATTCCACTTGCTCCACCGGTGCACCATGTGAGGATCTCATTCCAACTTGGCATTCAGCACCAATATGTCCCTGTGCTCCACAAATCTCACAAAAATTATTAGAGGCACCTATGACATTAACATGAGCTTTCTCTAGCATGTCAAAACGTTTATTCAAAGAATCAAACTTTGACATAATTAAATCAACACCATCTACCTCAAACTTACCTCCCGAGAGCTTTCTCGGGTTATGCCCTCTTTCATTGGCCCATTGGTGATGATTTGAAGCTACACTCTCAATTATCTCATAAGCCTCTGTGAGCCTTCTATTCATCAGAGCTCCAACAGTTGCGGAGCCAAGAGACACCTTCGAAGAATATTCTAAACCATTGTAGAAGGTGTGGACGATCAACCACTTTTCTAACCCGTGGTGTGGGCAAGCTTCCAGTAAAGCCTTATATCTATCCCAAGCTTCTGACAATGACTCGCCATCTTTCTGAACAAAGCTTGTGATTTGGGTCCTTAGGTGAGCAATCTTGGAAGGTGGAAAGAATTTGTCCAAAAAGGCTTGCTCCAATTGGTTCCAAGTAGTTATCGTCTCATCAGGAACAGACTTCAGCCAAGCTCTAGCACTATCTCTCAACGATAGAGGAAACAGGTGGAGACGAATAGCATCAACAGAGGCGCCTTCGATCTTGAGGGTCTCACAGAACTCCGAGAACATATCCACATGATCATTAGGATCCTCTGACGGCAATCCTCCAAACTGGTTCTACCTTATCATAGAAAGTAGGGTAGGAGGTATGGTGAAGTGCCTGGCTTCAATATCTGGCCGAGCAATTCCAGATCACAAACCCCGAGCATTAGGGGCTGCATACTCTTTTAAAGGTTTATTATCTTCAACTGCTGCCATGACAAGTGTTGGTTCAGATATTTCTCTTACTCTTTGCCTTTGTTGTCTTCTCCTTCTATGTAAAGTCCTTTCAATTTCAGGATCTACTTCAATAAGAGTCCCAGAACGTCTAGTACTTTGCATAAACAAGAGAAATTACCTACAGAGAGTCAAAGAGAAATCAAGAACATAAGAACCAAATAAAAGAAAAAGGTTTAAAATAATTAAATTAAAAATTAAATTAATATTCAAGAAAAACACAAATCCCCAAGAAGCAACGGCGCTAAAAACTTGATGCGTGAAATCCGCAAGTGTACTTGTTTTCGTCATCAAGTAATAAAAAGATCAAATCCGCAGGGACTGTGTCTATGAATACCAATTAATTAATTAATTCAATTAAATTAAATAAAAGGGAATATAATTATTGATTAAGAAGAATGTAGTAACAAAGCAATTAGATAAATAAAAATCAAAGTGCAGAATTTAGAATAAAAACAGCAAGTTATCAAGAAGGGGTTTTTCAGATTCAAGAAAACTTCCAAGATTGGGGTACCACAATGATACAAGACAAATCCTAATTGACAACCCTTTTATTAAATCTGAAATTCAATTGAAGGTGAATTACCCTAAATTAGTTAATGTTCTTTCTCAAGATACAAGATCTGTGCCCAACTAAACCAATTCCTACTCTCGTGATAATTGAATTTAAATTGAACCCATTATGCTTTGTGGCAATTCATTGAATCCTCGAAAGGCTAAAACTACTCTCGTGATTTAGACCTTAAGTTCAATTCTTATGATTCCAACACCTAGGTTCACCTCTCAGTACGTTCCTAAATGCCTATGAGATGCAAATAAGTGGCCAACAAATTCACATGAATAAGAGCAATAAGAATTGAATCAATGAACATTCAAGATCAATAAAAGGGAAAATAACGTCAATTAACCATTATCAAAGTATCAAAGGGCATTGCCCAATCCTAGAAACAAAAGAAACTACTCAGACATAGAGAAGAAGAAATCAGAAAACATGTTCTTAAACATCCAAACCCATAATCCAAGAGAGAAGAGGGAAGAAAGATCAAGAACCCCAAGCCTCTAATGTGCCTCCTTGAAAACCCAATTAGAACTCTCTAATTCTATTAAGAACATCTATTTATAACTTAGGGTTTTAATTGACTAAAAAGCCCCCAAAAGAAATAAAAATAAAAAACTTAAAAACTGCTGCGCACTGCGATCCACGGCCGTGGATCATTCCACGGGCTGGCCGTGGATCTTGCTGTCAGAATTCCATGGCCATGGATCATTCCATGGCTCGGCCGTGGATCATTCCACGGCCAGGCCGTGGAACTCCCTGGAATCTCTCTTTTCCTCCTTCAAGTTGCTGCTCGATCCATGGCTGTGGTTTAATCCACGGGCAGGCCGTGAATCCCTCTGGAATGGTCTTTTTGCACCTTTTTGCTTTTCATTAAGCTCCAACTTCAAACTGTGAATGCTTATGTCTCTAAAGGCATGTCAAAAGGTTTTTGATGATAACAAAAGCAAAAGAGAAGATCAAGCGCAAAAGGAAAAATCAAGATCAAAGAAAGAAGACAGAATGTTTATTTAGTTATAAGACTTAGGATATTAATGTTAAATGCTCTCAAGATTTCTCAAATGGTTTTTCAATATATATGATTTCAAAATAAATGGGAAATTTCAAAGTTAAACATGGCTTTCAATAAAACTTGAGTTTCAACTTTAAATCTAACACTCTTAAAAGAATTCATGTTTAATCAAGTATCTTGAGGTGTTAGAAATGACTTACAAGCGTTATTGGACTTGAAAAATGTGTTCAAAGACCAATGTAATCGATTACATAATGTTTGTAATCGATTACACAGCAAACAGAAAGCATGTAATCGATTACATGAACAATGTAATCGATTACAAGCAAGTCAGAGGCCATGTAATCGATTACACAATATATGTAATCGATTACACAAAGCCCAGAAAGGCAAAGAACACGTTCGACGAGTCATGTAATCGATTACATAGATATTGTAATCGATTACAAACAAAGTCAGGAGCCATGTAATCGATTACATGGGCAATGTAATCGATTACACAAAACCAGAAACTCAAAGAACACGTTCGACGAGTCATGTAATCGATTACATGGATATTGTAATCGATTACACAACAAGTCAGAAGTCATGTAATCGATTACATGGGCATTGTAATCGATTACAAGCAAAGTCAGAAGCCATGTAATCGATTACACCAATAATGTAATCGATTACACAGAGCCCAAAAAGTTCAGAAAACGTTGGAACAACAATGTAATCGATTACCCGAGATGTGTAATCGATTACACGCATCCTGACAACGTCCAACGGCTATATTAAATGCATTAAATGCATGCCCAACTACCTCCAACGACTCTATTAATTGAGAAACTTATAAATACCAAAGTTGGGTCTTTATTTGGGGTTGACCTTGAACCAAAAACTGATCATCATACTTCAAAACGTGAATCAATCCTTAAATTCATTTCTTGCTCTGTTTTCTGATTAAAAACGTGAAAAATCTTTGAGAGCATATTAGAGCTTCAATTTGTAAACACTTGCTCTAGAGAGAGCTTCGTCTATTTCAATCTTATACATTCTGATTAGTGAGGGTGAGGTATCCCTCAAGTATTGTAAGGGTGAGGCATCCCTTGGAAAATAGAGGCTCAAGCTTTTGGGTGAGGTATCCCATATTGTTGAGTGCTCAAGGTTGTAGTGGTTTTTCAAGCACCCATTGAAGCTTGAAGATATAGTGAAAAATCTCAAGGTGTTGCTTGGGACTGGACGTAGATCACAAGTGGAGTGGTGATCGAACCAGATAAACGACCGTGTTTGTTTCTCTAAACCCTCCTCTCGCTTATCTTTGTGCACTGTTTCATTGTTTTATTTGGATATTGTCTCCTTGGCTATTACGTTTATAAGTAAAAGTGTTTAACTCATCTATTCAATTATTTCTAATCATTCAATAGCTTCAACGAAAATTGATTATCAAACGATTTGCGAAAGATTTGTGAACTTATTTTTAACTACTCAATTCACCCCCCTCTTGAGTATTGAGGCCACTTGGTAACACAAACATGCAAGCATTCCATTCAATCCAAGGCCAATTCAACATTAATCCTGCACAAGAATACCAAAAACATCGCAGTTATCCGAACTAAGGGAAAAACAAATTAAAAAGGAAATTAAAATACCTAAAATGCCTAAGAATGCATGCAAAACAAGAACAAAACATGATGCTGTTTCACACACATCAGGCACAAACCCTAATGTGGTGTGGGCGCAATTAGGATTGAAGATTAGAGATTTTCTTCAATCTTTCCACTTTTCTACAATGGAATTTGTCATATTCTTCCATTTGTGTTCTTCTTTTTTCATGTGTAACTAATTTTCCATTGTTAAGGAGATGATGGATCTTGTTCTTGGATGATGTAACTTTCTTTTATGGGTTTAATTTATGTTTCTATTTCATGATTTACGTGTTTATCTCTATTCTTAATACTTTTCTAAATCTGGCCAATTTGGGAATGATCTTTTGGGTTTATGTATGATTTGGAAAAATTTGCATGAACTTGGAACTTGTGATAAACATCATAACTTCTGCAATCGCTAGGAATAGACGTTTTGGGTTATGTGGTCTTTCTTTTAATTCCCTCATTCTTGATAATGCCTTTCTAATTGGGGTTAGACTAATGAATTAGTTAATTTCAATCAGCGTAAGAGGATTAATAAATCAAGGGATTGGGTATTAATTAATTTTGGGAATTGACCATAAATCATTGAAATAGAACATAGTTAAACCAATATTTGAGTGTGCATCTAAAGAGTTCAAGTGAAATCTGAACCCTAACGCTTTAACATTATTGTTTTTAACCCATTTGATTTATTGTTTGCTGATTTTTATTTTTATTTTTAATTTAATTTTTTATTAACTCTCTTTTTGTTAGTTTAAATAGTGTTATTTTCAGCTTAATTTAGTAATTAATAACTTAATTCTCGTGGGACGATACTCTACTCATTTTTTATTACTTTTGTCGATTCTGCACTTGCCGATATTCGCACCAAATTTTTGGCGCAGTTCTTAAAGGGATTATTGTTATTAATATTAAATAGTAGTTGAAAAGACACTAATTTAAGTATTTTTTTTTTGTTTAATTTTATTTCTAATTGTTTAATTTTAATTTTAATTTTATATTATTTCTTTTCTTTAAATTTTATTTTATTTATAGATAATTGTTTTTCTTATTTAATTTCATTTTTATTCATTTAATTTTCTTTTTAATTTGTTTCTTTTATTTTTGTTTTCTTTGTTTATTTTTTTTATTTTTTTATTTTTTTTTATTTCCTTCTTTACTTCACTCTGGTTTGTTTGTTTGTTTGTTTGTTTATGCAAGGTTCTTTAGAGTCAGAAGAATTGCTTTTTGATCCAGAGATAGAGAGAACAATTAGAGCAAACAGGAAAACAGCTAGAGAGAGGAAGAGGCTTGAAGAAGTAGAGCAAAAGATGGCAGAAAGAGTTGTAACTGCCGAGTGAAGACGCACATTGGCTGACTATGCTACTCCATCTGCTGAAAATATTTCTACCAGTATTGTGCATCCTGTTATTCAAGCTAATAATTTTGAAATTAAACCAGCACTTCTACAACTGGTGCAGCAGAATCAGTTTTGGGGAGGCCATGCAGAAGATCTAAACTTGCATATTGTGAATTTCTTGCAACTCTGTGATACTTTTAAGTATAATGACGTTATTGATGATGTCATTAGATTATGACTGTTCTCATTTTCTCTCAGAGATAAAACAAAGAGCTGGCTACAAGCCCAGCCACAAGGGAACATTTCTACTTGGGAGGATCTGGTTAGCAAATTTTTGACTCGATACTTTCCTCCATCAGTGTTTGTGAAGATGAGGGGTGAGATTGCTTGTTTCACTCAAAATCAAGGAGAATCTCTTTATGAAGCATGAGAGAGATTCAAGGAACTATTAAGGAGATGTCTTCATCATGCATTTGAAGTTTGGCAGCAGGTGCAGATTTTCTATAATGGTTTGAATTATCCTACCAGGGCTATGGTAGATGCATCTGCAGGCGAATCTCTGAATACTAAGACTCCTGAAGAAGCTCAAGAATTGTTTGAAACTATGGCCACCAATGAATATCAGTTGCCTAGTGGGAGAGCAGTTGTCAGATAAGGAGTGATGGAACTTGGTACTCTCGATGCCTTACTTGCTCAAAACAAAAGTATTTCTCAGCAGTTGGCCAACCTGACTAAGCAAGTTGAGAGTATGCAGGTAAATTCTGTGAACCATCAAAGATTAATTTGTGACTTCTGTGGAGGTAATCATGTTAATAGTGGATGTGAGGCAAGCAATTCTGGTTTCAGTTCTCAAGAACAGGTCAATTATATGGGTAATCCTTCCAGACCTCAAGGTACTTCATTTTCAAATACATATAATCCAGGGTGGAGGAATCATCCCAATTGTTCTTGGAGCAATCAAACAGTGCCATTGAATCATCAACCAGAGAAGAAGTCTCCTCTTGAGATTGCACTTGAGAAACTCTCTGTACAGACTTCTGCTTTTGTGCAACAGACTTCTGCTTATATGGAGGAAACAAGGGTAAATTTTCAAAATCAAGGAGTTGAGATTAAAAATTTAGAGAATCAAGTGGGACAGATAGCAAAACAGCTTCAAGAGAGACCTCCAGGCGCCTTCCCAAGTGATACTGTTGTCAATCCAAAGGAGCAATGTCATGCAATTACACTGAGAAGCGGTAATACTTTGGATGGACCAGTTAAGGAAATTGATGTTCCTGTTGCAGATGTCCAATCTCAAAAGTGCTGTAATGAAGAAGCTAAAGAGGAGCAACCAAAGTGGCAGAGGAAGAAGAAGGAATGTGAGAAGAAAATAGTTGATCCTTCACTTTATGCTAAACTTCCTTATCCTCAAAGATTCAGGAAGGAGATTCAAGAAAAGCAGTTTTTCAAGTTCTTAGAAGTTTTCAAAAAGCTGCAGATTAACATTCCTTTTGCTGAGACACTTGAGCAGATGCCCTCTTATGCAAGGTTCATGAAAGATTTACTCTTGAAGAAAAGGAAGTTGAAAGAAGATGAGACTGTGGCACTTTCTGAGGAGTGCAGTGCTATAATTCAGAGAAAATTACCACCTAAATTGAAAGATCCAGGTAGTTTCACTATTTCTTGCACCATTGGCAAACTGACTATTGAGAAAGCTCTATGTGATTTAGGAGTTAGCATCAATTTAATGCCATTGTCAATTCTCTGCAAGCTTGGGATTGATAAAGTGAAGCCAACTATAATGTCTCTTCAACTAGCTGATCGGTCAATTAAACACTCATATGGTATAGTGGAAGATTTGCTAGTGAAGGTTGACAAGTTTATTTTCCCAGCTAATTTTGTAATTTTGGATATGGATGAGGATGCTGATATTCCTCTGATTCTTGAAAGACCATTCTTGGCTACTTCAGGAGCATTGATTGATGTACCTAGAGGAGAGCTTATTTTGAGGGTGGATAGAGATCAGGTGACTATTAATGTTTTTGATAAATCTGTATCAACATTAGATCTCTATGCCCCTGTTAAATGCATTTAAGACAAGCCTCTACAGGCTTTGGCTAGTAAGAGCTCTTCGTCATCAATCAATGCTAATTTTCCTACTCCCAAGATGGTTGACGAAAAGGAGAAAGGACCTCCTATTTCTAAAAGTGCTACAATTGAAAAAGATCCTCCAGCTTCCACTGATATATTGCAGATTGATTCCAGAGGTAGTGGCAGAGTATGGAGACAAAGAGCTGATAAGAGAAAAATGTCATCCTACTTCTCTTGCTTCAAGCCACCTTGACTAGTTGAAAAGGTAATGTCGAGCTAATGACGTTAAACAAGCGCTTTTTGAGAGGCAACCCAAATTTTCTCTTTTTTTATCTTTTATTTTTGTTTTTGTTTTTATTTTGTTATTTGTTATTTTGTTGACTAATATTTTTTTTTTTTTTTTTTTGTTTTCGTTTTGAAGGTAGTGTTGAGTCGGCTTAGGTGCCTCCCTGAATTCGGAGCCTTTGTAGGGGGATGTATATAGTTGTCGGTCGCCAAAAAGAGTTTTTCTTTTTCTTTCTTGCATTTAATTCATTTTGTTATTTGTTCTTTTTGTTTTTATTTTGTCATCATCATCCCTTTTGTGTTTTAAGTCATTTTGTGCATTTCGATGTGTTGAATTGAATATTCAATGATTGTTTGAATTGTGGATTGATTTGATTTCTTGGGATAGCACATGAAAATTTATGAGTTACATTTATCTCTATTGTTTCAATTGTGTATGGATGTTCTTCCCATCTTTATGATTGATAGACCTTGGATTATACATGCATGTCAAGCTTAGATAAAGTTTATGAGATTGTATGTGTGTGGATGATTTGCATCTAGAAGTTGTTTGATTCTCTCTTGAAGCGAAATCCTAGGCAGTGCATGATTAAGGAAATGATAAGGGCCTTCTTTGGACCGTTTGAGCTTTTCAAGCCAACCTGTAAACACAGTTTATCCTTAGGTCCCTTTTGCAGCCTTGTTATTGTTTAACCTCTTTTTCTTTTCTTTACCCACATTTTTCCTTTCCTATACCCATAAAATTTTTTTTCTCTCTTACATAACCTCTGTTGAGTACATATTTTGTATTATTTTATTATTCAAGTCTTCATTATTTTTGTGCATGAAGTTTTGTGGAGCTGAAAAATTTCAAAGAAAAAAGAAGAAAAAGAAAAGAAAAGAAAAACAAACAAGAAAGTCCACCCAAAGTATTGCAAAGAAATAAGTTTGGGGGTAGAGGTTGCTGAAAAAGAAAAGAAAAGAAAGAAAGAAAGAAAAAAGTGAATGTTATGTTGATTCTTTTGCTCCTTTTTGCATTTGTTTAGTATTTTGAGACTTAAATTGTGAAATTTACATGATTTTGTATCTCAACTTTTGTTTTCATTTTCCTACCACTTCTTTCTTAACCCATACCCTTGACTTTACATTACAAGCTTATAAAGTCTCTTTTGATCCTTGGTTGTGTGTTGTTTACATTAGTGGAGAGAGAAATGAAAAATAACCCTATGAATGTGGGTTTGATATGCATTTGCAGTTTTATGAACCTATCTTGGTTTGTACTCTATGAGGAGTGATCTGTTAATAATTTCAGTCCTTAAATGTCTTTTGTTTGATCTAATTGAACTCCATATGTGTTCAATTATTGACATTTAGTAAGTTTCTGATTTAGAGTTGTCTTTTGATACACGGCCCGTGTCGTCGCACCAGAAAGTTAAATTCGTATTTTAATGTTAAATTAGGTATCCAAACCTATAAATAGGGTTGCTTAGAGTCCGTAAAGGAGGTCTGGACAGAGAGAGCCGTCAAGGGACTGAGGGAAACACAAAGACCAAGGAAAAGGGAGATTGGATCGAAGATTGGAGTCTCGGGTTCGAGCAATCAGAGATTGATCATTCCCAACTTTTGGAAACTAGTTTGATCTTTAGTTTTCTTTTGCACTTTTGTTCTGAACTATGTTTTTCTTCTATTTTTCTTATGATTTTGACTTTGCCATGTGTGGCTAAACTTCTTGATTAGTTAAGGGAAGATGAGACTCTAGTTTTGATTATGTGAATCTTGCATATTTCTTTATATCAATACAATTATGTTTTTATTCATGTGTTTCTGTTTTTAAATCAATATAAAGGTCTTTATATTCTTGCCAAATTTCGAGAGTGGTAAAACTAGGATTGCTATGCGCGGTTGCGGTGGTAAAACTAGTGAAACATATGATCTAAGTAATTTAATCCCGGTGTGTGATTAGATCTTAGTGTGATTGATTTTCTAACTCTTAATGCAATCATTAGGTAGGTGTAAGAGCGGTTGCTTTACAAATAACTAATGGTTAGAGTTTGATTTGAGCGGTTGCTGAATTAAGCAAAACTTAAGGAAAACAAGAGATTTATCTCACAATTACATAAGAACATAATTGATCACGTTGGTATAAAGAGTATGTAAGTTAGCATAATCATATAAATCTAGTGGTGGATTCCATCTCTTAACCAATGTCTTTAACTTGGTAATTCAATTTGTGTTTACTGTTTTGGTTTAAGTTTAATTTCTCTTTTTAGTTTTAATCAACAAAACCCCCTTTTACTTTTACTGTTTATTTTTCATCAGAGTTTAATTTAGGAATTGGATTGATAGTGTTAATTGAATTGGTTCTCTGTGGATCGACCCTTGCTTACTACAATTGGTTGCAAGGTTTTTATATTTTTGGTGGAACTTGGCAACTATTTTTAATATTAATTTTTAATCGTATTCCACACAACACCAAGGAGATTGAGTCTTTCATTCATGTTTTTGGGAAGTCATTTGTGCATAAGAGTTACATGTGAGAGACGATGTGATAATTGGTATGAATGATTTTTAATACCCGGTATTGCCATGTTTAAGTCTGTTTTGAGTTTTAGTTTATTTTATTTTGTTTTGTTTTTCTTTTACTTGAGGACAAGCAAAAACTTAAGTTTGGGGAGTGATGAACTTGTAAAATTCATATTTTTTACGGTTCAAAGTATTGGATTTTCATTCTCTTTTAATCTTTTTGATTTAATTTTGTTCTCAAATTTTATTATGTTTTTATTATTTTAATTGTGTTTTTATTACGTGTTTTTATGCATTTTTTGTAGGTAATTGCATATGGAAAAAAATTGAGCGCTGAACAAGGAGCGCTTGAGCGCTGATTGCATATGCTGCACCGTGACTTTAGTAGGCCAGCGCCTAAGTGCTGAAAAATGAGCATCTGAGCGCTGAACGCGTAACAGCAGCGTGAATTTCTTATAAAAAAGAAAGTTTTGTCAAATTGAAGACTCTCTTCATCTCTTTGAGACTTTTTACACACTCTTATACACTTGGATAGAATGGAGCAGCTGTCAAGATGTACAAATCCTAATGTGGTGTGGGCGCAATTAGGATTGAAGATTAGGAATTTTCTTCAACCTTTCCACTTTTCTACAATGGAGTTTGTCATATTCTTCCCTTTGTGTTCTTCTTTTTCCACGTGTAACTAATTTCTCATTGTTAGGGAGATGATGAGTCTTGTTCTTGAATGATGTAACTTTCTTTTATGTGTTTAATTTATGTTTCTATTTCATGATTTATGTGTTTATCTCTATTCTTAATGCTTTTCTAAATCTGGCCAATTTGGGAATGATCTTTTGAGTTTATGTATGATTTGAAAAAATTTACATGAACCTAAAACTTGTGATAAACACCATAACTTCTGCAATTGCTAGGAATAGACATTGTGGGTTATGTGGTCTTTCTTTTAATTCCCTCGTTCTTGATAATTCATTTTTAATTGGAGTTAGACTAAGTGATTTGTTAATTTCAATCAGCGTAAGAGGATTAATATACCAAGGGATTGTGTGTTAATTAATTTTGGGAATTGACCATAAATCATTGAAATAGAATATAGTTAAACCAATATTTGAGTGTGCATCTAAAGAATTCAAGTGAAATCTGAATCCTAACGTTTTAACATTATTGTTTTTCATCCATTTAATTTATTATTTACTTGATTTTTATTTTTTTTAATTTAATTTTTTATCAACTCTCTTTTTGTTAGCTTAAATAGTATTATTTTCAGTTAATTTAATAATTAATAACTTAATTTTCGTAGAACGATACTTTACTCACTTTTTATTACTTTTATTGATTCGATGCACTTGTCGATATCTACACCATATATCATGGCTCATTGATTAAATCTTCTAACAGCTTTAAATTATTATTATTATTTGAACATATATCATGACTCATTGATTAAATCTTCTAACAGCTTTAAATGTGACCATTTCTCACAACATATACTTGCTAAGAAATACATACAAAGTGAAAGGCAAGGTTGAATTGAACTTCTAAGAGATGAGTCTTTTCTTGCATGTACGGTGGTACGTACATATATGCCCTTTTATTTGTGCGGAAAGGAGAAGATAAGCAATATGTTGATGTGTGACATAGGGTCAAGCGGTCAACCCTCTCATAAACCAATAAGCAGAGTTGCTTTGCTGGCATGTCAGCATGACGATCATCTTATCCCTCTATGTGCACAACATTGGTTGCTTTTAGTACAGTTTAGGTTTGTGTTAGGCTTAGTGTTTCTCATTTGAGAGAAAGGTTTAGTCTCCTAAGAGAAAGGCAATGTTAGCTTTAAATATTTTGTGATTCTCCTGAATGAATTAAGCATTTAGATACCATTGACACAATCGCACAACACATATATCTAGGGGTGTAAATGAAATAGATTAAGTTAGACTTTATTTAAATAGATTTAAACTTAATTTGAGTTTGATTTGTTATTCGTTATAGTTTTTTTTTTAAAGATTTAGTTTAACTTATTTATGAAACTATAAAAGTTTGACTTAATTTAAAATTTATTTAAAGATTTACATTATATGAAAGTCTTCATATAATTTAAGAAATTTAAACTTTAAAATTTTTAAATATATATAATTTTTAACAAAATTATTATATTCTATATAAAATAAATATATTATATTAATATATAACTAGTAAATTACATAAATATTATAAATTTATATTAATATATATAAATATTAAATAAATAAGTCAACCTAATAGGCTAAACAATTTTTTTCAAAAGTTCAAATCTTAGTCTTCATAGTTAAATAATTTTTTTAAAAAATATAAATTTAACTTATTTACTAAATAAATCAAATTTATGTAAACAAAAAATAAGTTAAGTTATAGATCGCAATGAGTCACCTTATTTATTTCTACACTTATATTTACATTTTTCTTTTAATTTAGTTATTTGTCTAATTAAAATATATTTAATTTTATCTAACTCATTCATAAAATTATTTTGTATGTCACAGAAATACTACAATGACATACAAAATAATTTAACATCTTTTTCATATTAATATATAATATAAATACAATATATATATTTTGATATATAAAAAATATTTTTTTTTTTTTTGTTACAATGAAACAATTGAACTTGGAACCACAAAATTTAGTTGTTATACATCGTGCGTACCCGTCAATTACAATTAGAACACGTGTCAAAATTTGGACCTTTAAATTGACTGAATTTTATGGGTCACACTCACGATCAAAGACTGTTATGAAGTAAACACAAATCTCAAAAATTCAAATTTGGCTTGATTTCTTAGACGACCATATGTTGCATGTAATTCATGATGGAATTTTTGTTAGCTTGTTATGAAGTATATTTGTTGGCTGAAAATAGGAAAGACGGTCAATTAAGAATTTATTAACTAAGTTATTTAAAGTCTAGTTTAATTTAATTTATTTAATAAAAAAGTTAAATTAAAATTTTTAAAATGTCTATTTAATTAAATAAATCAGATTTCGGATTTTTAAAAAGGTTTTTTAAGTTTAGTAAGTTATTTTAATTAATTATATATATTATTATTTTTATATATATTATAAAATTTTAATATTTATATAATATAATTGATTTAATAAATAATATAATATTTTTTAAAATTTAAGTCCATTAATTTATATAAAAGTCTAAGTTTATTAATTTATCTTATTAATTTATTTAAAAGTAAATTTATTGATTTATTTAAAAATTTTATTACAAATTAAGTCTGTAAATAAAATTTTAAATTAAGTCAAATTTTTTAAAAAATCAAATTAAACTTTAAAAATTAACTTAAATCAAATAAATAAATTAAATTCAGATCTAATATTTAAAACATAAGTCAAAATCATTTAAGACAAGGTTGGTTTGCCCAGAATCTTTTTCATCCTTTAAGTACAAGCTAAAGTTTGTGTATAATGGCTGTGAGGTTGTTTGTTTTGTGTGGCAGAACAGAGGAACTATGTTTATGTGTATTGTAATATTAACATTTATATTTTTATATTAAATATTGTATATATATTTTTTATATCTTATTTAATATTATTTATTATATATATATTTTTTATTATTATTTTTTATTTAATCATATTTTTTAAAAATGATGTTAACAGAATATACACTCTTTTGGAGGAGTGTATGATGAGTATTTTCCTTGTAATATTTATGCGTTGCTTTTGCAATTGCGCTTTTGCAATTGCGCAGCTGACAGCAGACAATTGTTGACCATAACTGGTAACGATCACATTAACGTTGGGCAGAGTAATAGATTATTTAATTATTTCTCATGCTAAAAATGAAGATTAATAAAGCAAAAGGCAGATTAGAGCTCACATATTTTTTAACTTTAATAAAGTTGAAATGATTACTATTAAATATAATACAGAAATAGTGATGAAGTGCTATGACTTTTGCAAACATGGCCAACAGATGGAGAAAAAGCCACAAATATGGTCTTCTAATAATATGGTCTTCTAATAATATGGTCTTGGTGTTAATAATTACATATCCACACTGTATGCCATTTTCCTTACGCTGCATTCTGGTGCTAATGATACAAGCAGCATAAATGAAGTATAATTCTCAAATTTATAAAAAGTGGCTCCACTTGAGATTAAAAGAAAAAATTCTGGTAGGATTGTTTGAGCTCAAATGAGGCTATGTGTCGGAAATTTTGCACAAAATAATTGTTACTCTTAATTATATCTCATCTTCACCGTTCATAAAATTTACATATATATATATAATATTATTCAAGTGAGAGGAGTGTTTATTATGAGAAGTGAGAAGAGTGAATTTTAACCATTAAATCTTTTATGAATGATCAAAATTAAAAAATAAATATATATAATTTTTTTAAATAATTATATGATCATTAAATAACTTTTAATCTTAACCATTCATATATAATTATATAATTAAGATTTATTCCTCTAACCCTATCACGATCAAAACTCTTATGACTCCTACATATATATATATATATATATATATATATATACTGGTGCGCGTACAGACTAGTCGTTTTCTTTCCTGGTCAAAACTGTTTCTACCATATATCGTGTGAACGGCACATCAGCAATGGCAGAATTTAACTGTTCAATTTGAGGTGCTTACAGCCAAGGAACTTTATTGTTGGCTAGCTACCATTTGGACTTTGAAATTAATAATTTAATTAATTGTGTACTTAATTTTTTTCAACGATTATGATATGATATAAACATAAATACTCACTCCTGGCCTAAGGAAATAGTCTGAGGCTGGCAAATCTAACAAGGTGTGAACAGATTAGCTTAGACATGAAGCCCATATTTGCTTTGCTCGTACTGCTCTCTCTTCTCCTGGTAAGCTTTCTGAATCTGGTTCATGAAAATTCAGTTCCTCTTTCACCTGTGTTAATAATTTTAGTATTTATTTTACTTTAACTTCCATCAAATTCAAGCTATATCAGGAATAGGAATTTCCTAATTCAAGTTAACTTAGTTGTTTTTGAAATTCGAAGAAATGAGTTCACTATGTTATGTTATCCATGACCTTTCAATTTTCTCTATACTGAAACTCTTAGAAACGTTTTTGTGAATAGGTTGCCAACCTCAGCTGTGCAAGAAAAGATAAAGACCTGGGAGACTATTGGAAGAATGTGATGAAGGACCAACCTATGCCAGAAGCAATTAAAGATCTTTTTCAGGATCCGCGAGTATCAGATGCAGGGAAGGATCGTTTTATTAGGGACTTCGATATAAAGCCTAATGTCATATTATATCACACCCATGTTGTGTCCAAGCAGCAGAAGCAGAAGCCTTTTGTCAAGAACCTTGAACCAGAGTTTAAGAAACCGGATGCCATGGTTGAACAAACTATCAAAATAGGTTGAAGCTCCCATCATATGCTCATGATTAGAGACGGCAGATACACATATCTCTAGATGAAATGTGACCCCCATAGAAATCATGATGTACAGTATCTTGTATTGAGATAGTGATTAG
Source organism: Ormosia semicastrata (assembly GCA_029884595.1). Taxonomy (NCBI): domain Eukaryota; kingdom Viridiplantae; phylum Streptophyta; class Magnoliopsida; order Fabales; family Fabaceae; genus Ormosia; species Ormosia semicastrata. The sequence goes on along the minus strand of JAQQTO010000046.1, from coordinate 3,513,452 downwards.
AATTTAAGGCTTATTTTGCATGAGAGCAATTATGTTTCAAAACTTCTCTTTTACTCAACGCTTGAACTCTATAGTTATAGATATATCTTTAATCTTTGTGGTTATTCTTTCTTTGGTGCATCTATCTTTTGGGTCCTGCAGAAATTTCAACAGTAGACATGCTGTATCTTGCCAGGATTGCTCTCTTTCATAAGTTCTCAATTAACTTTTCCTCCGCAAACTTCTACTTTTGATAGTCCTCACAAAAATGTGTCTGGTGGACTTCAGATGATTTTGATAATTATGATAACATTTTTAGCTTTATTTTCACCTATTTCCTTCTCAAATTTTCAAATTTTCTAAGACTACGGAATGTGATGATAAGACTAAAAACCAAAAGTCATGCTTAGTATAATATCCCTATTTTTAACGAGAATGCAATTTAATCTTCCCGAGGGTGAAGGTGGGTGATATGTTCATCAGAATTCTAATTACCCCTTGGAATGAATCTATGTTAGTGATAGGCTTGATGCTCTGTCTAAATCAGTCCTCATTCCTTCCTCTCCTCCACCAATGAGTTAATTATTTAGCCAGAAAAACAAGATGAAATACCTGTCCAAAAGAGTTTCAGATTCGCAGTACAATTCCCTTGCTCTGCAATGGTATTAAATTGCCACCACCCCACATGAACATGAAACAACCCAATTTTTTATTGGCAGTTCTAGAAGATGATTGACATTCTGGCACCCAAGGATGACGGGTAATTGACGGTTGAAAATGTTGATTTCTAATTTTCTATATGGTCTACGGTGTGTTAAACGTGTTTCAGAATGTCTGGAGTCAGCAGAGTAACATAAGCAGAAGATTCTTACTTCTTGTACAAGAAATTTTCTTACTTATATCGGATTAGTCACAATCATCTAATATTATAGGTTCTACTAATTTGTGAATATAAATCTATGGAACTAACAAAATCAAATTATTGTAAATGATCAGGTGTAAAAAAAGTTGTAACACGAATTTTTCCATAAAGAGTTCCTAATATTGGTATTGATCAGTATTAGTGCGTTACTCCAACGCCAAGAAACTGTATCAATAATCAGTATTAGTTTTCTTATTTATTTCATTTCTTTTTTGGGGCCCGTAAAGCCGGTATATAGAAACAAAATAGATAATTATTAAGCCCCTTGGGCTTCTGGGTCACTTGGTGGAAAACTCAATTTGGGCTCGGGTGCCCATGCGGATACACCATAAATCTGCTTTGGTAAGCCGTAATCTTAAACCCGAAAACTTAAGTTCCAAAGTCCACACCCATTAACCCCCAAATATAAAATGTAGATGTGTTGCCAATTCCAAGTAGTTGTTTGCTTTTCATTGGTTTTGGGTTTAAGTTGACACCCATTTGTTGAAGATAACAAAGGCAACTAAGAAAATTTGGTTAATTTTTGAGCACCTTCTAAGTGTGTGTTTGTTTTAAATTTTGGTTGAAGGAAAAGGTAAAAACACAAAATAGAAGTACTTTTTAAGGAAGTAAGAACTTTTTTATTTCTTTCAAAAATTCTTTTACACCTTGCAAAAAGTAAAACAAACAGGCTTAAAGAGCATACTTGTATCATATTTCTTTCAACGGAAATGGAAAATTTATGCTTCCGGATGCATTTTTAATGAAAGCAAAACAACCCTCCCTTTGGTCGTCAAACGTCCCTTTGAACCTCCGAAAATGTAAAACAAACGAAGCCTAATTCAAGAAGGTTTCAATGTCACATTGACACATAGTTTTCACTTAAGCACTAAATAATACTCGATAGTTGATCAGGGATGTACTCAGAGCATTACTCTTAACCGTTTAGATTTGATTTAAATTTTATTCAAAACATGTATAAATATGCAATGCAACGTGTTACATTTTTATGAGACTAATATATCTTATGGAGTATATCAAAATTTTTCTTTATCATATTAGAGACTCGATGTAAAAGTTAATAATAATAATGATGACTGAAAAGTGATCGATCATAATGAAAAGTGAACTACGATTTCAAACGAATTTTACTTACAAGGCAAAAGTTTGAATTCTAAAATGGATAAAGATCCTCTCGAGTCAAAGTTGGAGAGGATCATGTTTTGCCATTTTGGGGGAAAAAATGACAAATAGTTTCCCTCTCCTCCCACTCTCTAACCACCATGTTTTGCCATTCTTTTCCCAAAATGATAAAATAGGAGAAAAATAGGATCATCTCCTATTTTGGTCAACAAGAGAGAATCTTCATCTTTCTAAAATTATTATTTTGGAGAAAATTTTACTTAATTACCATTCTAGTTCAAAATTTTGTGAGCAATTAATAAGAGACAAAAATATAAAAAGAGTAATAGTAATGACTTAAACTAAAATTTTTAAATTTTACAAGAACTAATCTAAAAACTATGTAAAATCGTAAATATCAAAATAATAATGAAATCTTTTTTTTTATAGAACTTGACTCTAATTCTAATTGGAGGAAGTCCTTCTAACTCTTATTTAATTTATTATTATGTGTCTATTATTCATTTAATTTGTTATCATATGTCAATTAACTTAATTAAATGAAATTAAAAATAATACATGACAATAAATTAAATATATAATGAACACATAACAACAAATTATATTAGGATTAGAGTCAAATTCTATCATTTTTTCCCTCTTTGATGAATCCTATTGTTTTAGGTTATGACGACATAACATTAAGGGCAGAAAAAAGAAACACTTCCCTCCTCCCTTTCTTGTAACTTATAAGAAAAGGGTAGGGGTCGGTGGATATTAAATAAATGAATAAAAAAAACAGATTCAAAATTATGATGAAAATAAGAAGGAGAGACTCTTAGATATACCGATAAGAAATTTTACATTATTGAAAAAGATAAATTAATAATATATTTATCATCTAATTTTTAATGTTTAAAAATGTATGAAAAATTGGGATGACTTTACTTAATATTTTTAAGTAGTCTAGCTGTATATCTAAATTGAGAAAATGCTACTTAGTCAGAATAAATCTGTTAGAATGAAATGATATGCTTAATCACTTTTGAATGGATAATGGCACATATATTACATATATATTAATTTATCTTATTTAACAAATGTCATTAAATCCCCCAGATAAAAAAAACATACAAGCAGACAAATGTCATTAAAGCCATATCTCTTTATAGATATTATATATTATATACGTCAAGCAAATAATGTAGTTGTTGCCAATGAAGAGCAAGGGCGTGGCCGTATCCAATTGAAAAGGTGGAAAGGTTTTGTGAGATTAAATATGTGATTATAGTTGAATTGATAAGATCTTGTCGGACTCTTTTGACCTAACCGGATCAAAAAGAGAAAGATGAAAAGTTGGAACACATTAAAAAAAATTATGGTGTTCGTTTTTAAAGATTTTTTTGGTTTGCAAGAGTATAGAGATGATAATTTTACCCGTCTTGTGAATATTTGTGGATAATACTCATGATAGAAGTGAGTAATACTCGTCTAATTTTTTACATAAGTATAAATACCTATTTGTATTATTCCAATTTAATAAATGGGGTAAGAGTGGGGATAATTCTTCCTATACCGTAAGTATCAATAAAAAAATTATAAAAATATTTTATATAAAATTATTAAAAAACTTTATTATATAAATTAAAATATGATAGAATTATATAAATTAAAAATATTTTAAGTGTTTAATATTATTTTTGAATTAAGTTGTGTTAGATAAATTTTAAAAAATTATAGTATTATATATTTTTTTATTTTTTTATTTTATTTTTTAATTTTATTTTTTTTACAATTTATTGAATACATGAGATATCTGTAAGTACCTATTTACTCACGAAAGAATAATAAATGAAGTCTTCACACCTGAGGATATAGAGGCAAATATGAGAGCGGGAGCAAATATTATCCGCATGGCGAGACGAGGATTACTACTTGTCTTCATTCCAAATTCCGTTGTCATCCCTAGAAGAGTATTTTATCTAATAGATAATAAATTAACTTTTTAAAATACGTTCAAGTGTTTAAAAGTCATTTTAATAATATTATTTATATATATATAAATTTTAATATTAAACTCAAAATTATATACTTAATTAATTGATTAAATATTTCAATTAATTTAATTAAATAAAATTAAAAATAACACATAACAATAAATTAAATATATAATAAATTCATAATAACAGATTATATTAGGGTTAGAATCAAATTCTATCATTTTTTCCCCCTCTTTGATGAATCCTACTGTTTTAGGTTACGACGACATAACATAAAGGAAAGAAAAAAAAAAACCACCCTCCCTTTCTTGTAACTTATAAGAAAAGGAAAGGGGTCGGTGGATATTAAATAAATGAACCAAAAAAACAGATTCAAAATTATGATGAAAATAAGAAGCAGAGACTCTTAGATATACCGATAAGAAATTTTACATTATTTAGCTCTGCATAAAGTACCTTTATTAGCAGCATTGAGGTGCCCATGTAAGCATAGTACAAGTCACATGCTTGAAGAACCGTGGGTTTGCAGTTTGGGGACCCAGATGAGATGATCCGCCGGGAAGAAGTGGCACACAGAAGAGCTTCCCGGCGTAACCCCAAGTACTTGAAATGAAACATGACTAGGGGCCCATTGGGAGGTATCCATGTGACAAACAACCATAGCTTCCACCCTATCCCCATTCTCACCAGCTAATGAGACCCTGTATATCCTGTTCTCACTTTCTTGGCTATGACAGTAAAAAACAGCATAAGGGTAAGGCATGGTGTGACAAGCCACCATCTTGGGAGCTGGGATTTCCATGAGGGTTTCTAAGACAGTATAATTTTGGAAATTAACACTTGACTTGGTTTGGTGCACAGTGGCAAAAACTTGGAGATCAGATGTCAACCCAAGAATGCTGTGTGTAAAGTCAAGCATGGATTCAAGAGAGGTAGCACAGAACTTGACCTCTCCTTTGATGGGTTTACTTTCACATTCGTTTAGGGTGTTTTCCATGGCTGTGGCTTGGGGAGAGTCTGGAGAGAAAGAGAAGAGTTTGAGAAGGTACGGCAGTTGGTTCAATGAGAAAGGAATCGAATCAGCTTCTTCTCTGGGCCACAACTTAGGAGAGGTTGCTGGATCTCTCTTGGGAAAAAAAATGGGCATTCTTTTCCCTACCTTTAAATCTTTCAAAGTGAAGAATACCATTAGTGAAGGGTCCATATGGTCCATATGGGTCATAGAATGTGCATGTGTACGCTCAGTGTGCACTGTTTGATGATCATTGTCGTCCATGGCATGCACGTGGGTGAGACCAGGTATATCTTGGATATTAGTAGAGACGTTGTCACCTTCTTCAAGTGCAATTTCCAAGAATTTGTTTTTTGTTGCAGTAAATTCCCTGGCTCCGCCTCCATAGGAACACTGCAAAAATTCAATAAGCTTTGCAAATTAGAGAAATAAAAGGACAAAGAATTATATATGTTGTTTACAGACTGTCTCTGACTGCCTCTTAATTAAAGATTAAAGAAAGTAAGAAACCAACAGAGAAGCAGAGTTCCAAGAAAAATTAAACACTTAATATACCAAGATTACTAGTAGATGAAGAAAGAGGATCCAAGACATAAACTTTAGGCCCATATTTCTGCTTGTATTTATTGAATCCTTTCACACTCTAGTTCACCTTCTAGTTCCACTGAGCAGAGCATAGACCGGTGACTTGAAAGAGTTCAAATAGAGTATCCAATCGGTTCGTATGTTTATATTTAATCTAACAAATCATTTTCAGTTGGGTTGAATGCATTGCATGCACGTCATTTCTCCTTTCACACCAAATAGGCATTATATAAACACATATCTCTTTTTTTTGGGTACATAGCATAATATAAACACGAAGGTGAACACGTGCCTTCGCTTTTCTTTTTGGGGGTTCCTTATCAATGTTTCCCTTTAGCATTCTTAAAATTCGACAAAGTTTTTAGTGGTGCGATCAATGCTAAGTCATTGATGGATTTATTAGTTAAAAACAGAGACATAAAAAAAGACGGATGAATATTTGTGTGTGTATATATATATATATGAATAAATTGTATATAAGAAAATTAATTTCTATTTACGCAAGAGGACTGTTATATAAAAAAAATAATAAAATATAATTATGTATAACATTAATCAAATTAATTAACTCTAAAATTAATCATAATATTAATCAAGCTAATATTTTTTCTTAAACTCAAGTGAATGTAAAAAAAATTAACTTTGAGTTTAAAAATTAGAGTGTAGAATCTATCAAGATGACAAATTTTAGTGAACAAATCAATTAACTGATCAAGAGTTTTAATAAAAATAAGATGAAGAACATGAAAAAAAATGTGTTGATAAATGAAGTTACAATCGATTTCAATATACATGGTACATTCATAAAAGACATAATTATAAACAATCTGAATATCATTACTATTGTCATAATAGAGAGCATTGTAGAAGGACTACTTATTATTATTTTGTATATATGTAAAATCATTATTATGGCCCGTCTTATTCATTAATTATTGTGATGCACCATGATCATTTTTTAATTATATTAATGGCCTACTTGGATCCGATGATTTCCCCAAATATTGCTTTATATATTTGTTGTCTTTTTCTGATGATTGTATATATATTTTAACCAATTATTGTGTTTTACTATAAATTGAAAACGATAGCAGCATAAGCCTCCCATGAGATTCACATCTGATAATTGCGCCAATTTGATTGAAAGAAATCATTTGCATGCTTGCAGCCGTGACTTATTGTTTTACTTACACTTTGCTAATTTTGTGAATAATAAATTAAGGACATCAATTTAGGTAGTGACTCACTAAAGGGGCATTTGATTGAGAAGTTTTGGAAAAAAAATTCAGGAATATTATTATGTCCATGAATAGCAATAGAAGGGTTAAGTATTTTAGATATTTCACATGTTAAAAAATATTTCCATATCGTGGGAGTAGAGCAAAGTAGCAAACCCACCTTCCCTTTATGAAAATGAAGTGTGAGAATGTTAAGCATATATTATTATCGAAAATCAATTTTGGAGGAAAATGTTTTTTGAAATCTCATATCAAGCATAAGAAGTTAACATTACATATAAAAATTTCCAAAAATAAATAAACAATTGGCGAACCAAACGTCACATAAGTGTAGTAATCGAAGTGGCAGAGCGAGGATTGTTCACTCTATCGTAGTTTAGTTTCCATTCCTCACCTAAGTGTAAATTGGGACTAAACCTAAGCTTTACTTAGCACTCATAGGTACCATATGTTCTTCTTGTGAGTTCAATTTTACGTGGGTCTAGACGTCTAGTCATTGTGCTTAGTATTAGGCTCAATATTCCTTCGGAGTCTATTGGGTATACTATCCCCACTTACCCATATTTTGTTTAAAAAATAAAAACGAAATAAAAAAAGAATTCTTAGGAATATGAAAATATAACATAAATAGAAGCTTTCAATTATATATTTATAAAATTGAAAGTTCGTTGAACAAACATGATATATCAAATAGGTTTAGTGCGTGTGTATGTGTAATTATGTGAATGTAATATTATTTCAACAATATAATTAAAATAAATAAATAGATAATTTATTCAAATAATTCTTAATATTCATATATATATATATATAAAAGTACAATTATATTTTTTAAGTGTGAAATTAATTTCAATTAAAATAATACAACTATACTTATATATATATATATATATATATAAGTACAGTTATATTTTTAAATGTAAAATTAATCTCGATTGAAATAATGCAACTGTACTTATATATATATATAAATAAATATTAAGAATTACTTGAATAAATTATCTATTTATTTATTTTAATTATATTTTAGAATAATATTATATAAATATATTACATAATTACACATATCACTTCATATATATATATATATATATATATATATATATATATATAATTTTTTTATATGATTACATTTAGTCATTCAATCTTATTTTCTGGATATCTACACTTTAATTTAGTGTCATACCACGAGTGTAAGTAAATGTACACACATCTAACGTACATGAAGCTTTATCCATATTATTGTTTTTGTCTAAACATATAAATAAAATATGGCAATATATTGGTAGAAGGTAAAACATAAAAAGCAAACAGAAGAGAGTCCATGCATAATAATATAGAAAGCCTGTGTTACCTATACAGAAGAATTTTTACAGCATGTTCATAAAAAGATTAGGTGGTTTAAAAAAATACTAATCACACGTCAACTACATTTTTACATTTCTAATATCTGTTTAAATAGTAGAATTAAATTGTAGATGTATAAAAAATAAATAAATTCAATTATAATTAAATAATAAAAATTATGTAAATATAAGATTATATACACATATATATATATATATATATGTGTGCAGTGTGTTTAACATTGTTAATTTAATAGTTTAAGCACAATACACTTATCACACAGCCAATTTTTTCTTTAAATTTTGTATTAAAAATAAAGTTTTTTTCAATTCCCAATGCATATACTCTATTTTTTATAAAAAAAAAATCTTATTTTGAATTTTTAATAAATGTTTTTATGACACTTTTGAATAAAAAAAGTTTTATTTTTTTTTTTAATTTTTTGACACATCATATTGTATAAAGTTTATGCCCAAATTTTGTATGTTGAAGAAACATTTTTCATAATAGGTGAGTTATGAGAGGACAATGATGTGAAATAGCATTTTTGAAAGCAAATAAGTATTCCACTGTACATGAATAGACAGATATGCTATCTTATGTTGAGTATTAATTTAGGCTAGTTATAAATAGGCAAAGATCAGAGGACCATCAACGCAAACCCAAAGGCAGAGAAAGTGAGGCTTTCACTCATTTGATTCTAAAAATGAGACTTGCTCTTGCTTTGCTTCCTCTTCTCTTCATTTTCTTGGTACGTTTTCATTTCCATTGTTTGAAATAATAATCCTCTCTTATCTTACCATTAATTGATTGTTAGAAATTTTATTTAAACCAACTTCAAAGGTGCCCCTTCGCCCTTCCACATAACTATAAAGGACTCAAATGAATTGGGTTTAGCAGTGGTCAATATATACTAAAATCAAAATTTGTCACGTTATGAAGAGAAAATAGCATGTCATACATCAATAAATTTCCAATTTTTCTGTTACATTATCTAATTTAATTTCATGCTATCCCAGGGTTATTTTTAATATTTTCTTCTTACCTTCATCTTTCAAAGATTAAGTTCTATTGGAATTAGATTTGTAGATTTGCAAAACAGGTTGAAAATGTAATCTATTTAGTTTTTGAACGCTATTAATTGTCATTGTTGTCTAAGCAATATATTGGTTTGAAATTACCATGTTCTCTTGGGAGTTGGGATAGAAGTAATTTTTTTAAGATAGCAACGCAATATTAACTGCATTCTGACCATTATTTTCACCTTGTCTTCGTTTTCTTTTCATTTTATAATTTTGTTGAGAAGTTTGTAGCTACTGTGGAATCAAGAAAAGATCTAGGAGAGTACTGGAAAATGGTGATGAAAGATCAGGACATGCCAGAAGAAATTCAAGGCCTTCTTAAGATAAACTCTGAGATTCAATCTGAAAAGAATCTCAAGACCCAGGAGCAGCCTGTTGAAGGTTTCAAGCACAAATGTGAAGATCCTCTTGTTACAAACACGCAAGTTACCATAGAAAAGAAGGTGTTCGTTGAAGATTTTGAACCAAGACCAAACGTTTCAGCTTATGAAGATGATGACATTGATGCTAAGAAAAAGAAGAAAGTTGTGAAAGACTTTGAACCAAGACCCAATGTTTCAGCTTATGGTGACAATGACATTGATGCTAAGAAAAAAAAAGTCGTGAAAGATTTTGAACCAAGACCCAACGTTTCAGCTTATGGTGATGATGACACTGAAGCTAAGGAAAAAAAGAAATTCGTGAAAGATTTTGAACCAAGGCCCAATGTTTCAGCTTATGGTGATGATGACACTGAAGCTAAGGAAAAAAAGAAATTCGTGAAAGATTTTGAACCAAGGCCCAATGTTTCAGCTTATGGTGGAGATGATGCCAACGACAAGAAGAAATTCGTGGAAGATTTTGAACCAAGGCCCAATGTTTCAGCTTACGGTGGAGATGATGCCAAGGACAAGAAGAAATTCGTGAAAGATTTTGAACCAAGACCCAACGTTTCAGCTTATGGCAATGATAACATTGATGCCAAGTAAAAGAAAAAACTCCCGAAGGCAGCTTCGATGATGTAACTTAATTAATAAAGCCGTGTGATGTATCATTGTATTCAATAATTAATATGGTATGATGTATTATGCTTTCTGAAGAACTAAGGATATGATGTAAAATAATGGGTGATCTTTTCTTGTAATTTGTTCTTTTGCTGAACGTGGGTATTAATATTAAATAAATATTGGTCTTTAATTCGGACGTGATTGGTCTCATGATTTTCTTTCCTCTTTCTATCTAATGATTCCAAGTAGAACATGAAACCTTTTATTATTTTATTTTGTTCTATTTCTGGATCAATTTTAGCCAGTTGTTAATTTAAACCCTTCTCCATATGAAGAATTTTCTTTCAATCACACAGTAAAGGTTTTCATCAAAAGGACCATAGACACAACGCAAATTATAAGTAAACCAGCAGAAAAGTTATTCTACTTACTAGACCAGCAGGGTTACGCTGTAAAGAATTTTGTGACATACCTTTAACAAGAACAAAGATGTGAATTAGGGGAGATACGTGTAAATAATCAAAACATCACTTGATTGCATGAAAAAAAAAAAAACAGCAGAAGAGTTTTGGATGCAAACTCATGTCTAAAACTTCAATAGTCATCATCAATCATAATTTCACTTTCTCTTAATGTGAGAAATGAGTATGGATTTAGCAATTTGTTGGTAGAATGGAAGAGGACTTATATAAGTGTCAAGAAGAAATTACATTCTCTCACATTCTCTAAAATAAATAGTTTTTTGACAAAATTTATTTTAGAAAAAAAAAACCTATTTGAAAGTGATTTAAAATACTTGTTTGGTACAATATATCGGTACAAAGATTTTAAAAATTTTGTCATTAACATTAATCAAGAGAGCATAAGATAATTTTTCATCTTTACTTTTTGTCTAAAAAGTTTTTAAATATTTTTATTTTTTTCAAGTATTGGTAAATAAACTATTAAAATAATTGGGTTATAAGTGTTAATACAATTGCACATCTAATTATTATTCACTTTCTCTCTTCTCTAAGTTCTTATCTCTCTTTTTTTTCAGTTAAGAAAAATCTCTTCTTTATTTTTTTGGTAAAATGTAAGAAACATTCCCATGTGCAAAAAAACTCTATTATGCTTTAAAACTCACTATTATGACCCATTGAACTAATTAAATTGTGCATATTAGTGTCTGTTGACCCATTTTTTGCATGTGTAGAAATTATAAAACTCCCTTATAAGGAGTTAATATGCACAGTTTAATGAGTTCAAAGAATCATGTTAATAAGTTTAAAAGTGAAATCTTTTACACATAATTTATAGTTGGAGGGAAGTTCCTTGTATTTTTTTTTTATTGTGGATGCATGAATATGTGAGTGATATTTTTCTACTTCTTATATGATATATGATTTATAAATACTTTATTTTTTTCGCTAAAGCATAAACACTTATTTTATTCTCTATAATTAATTAACATTCTTTCTTCCTTGTCTCTAACTACTATGTTAGTTTTTGAAATAATTTCTGAGTATACATTTTTAGGAGTGCATGCAAAATTTTGAGTACTTGAAATAAATCTTAAAAATAATTTATCATTAACTCAGAAATAAGTGAAGGCAAATTCCTTTAAATTAATTTTTGTCGGAAAAAAGGAGCAAAAACCCAAAGGAAAACGATCTACAGAGAAACAGAAATTACACTCTTTTTTAATAACCAAAGAAATTAAACTTTTAAAGATATACTCGCTTAGTTACGGAAAAAAAAAAGATTATTCTCGCTTTAAGGCAAATTCCTTTTTTGAAGATAATATGCTCGCTTTAACATATATCATTATTTTATTTTGCACACTTTTTTTCTCTACAAAAGATGTATTATTCTCTTTAATCTATCACGTGTTAATTTTAATTTTTATAATTTAAAAATGTGAATTGATAATTGAGAATTTTTGCATTGTAAGCTAAAATAATGGTTAAAGTTTTTTAATCATTCATTTTGATATATATGTCATTTCTCGACAAAAAATATTGTGTATCTATTATTATCTAGATATATTTTTTGTTATATATATATATTTATTAACATATGTTAATTTGAGTAAAAATAACTTAAATTATTTAAGTATATAATCTTGAATTATATATATATATATATATATATATATATATATATATATATATATATATTATTGAGATGACTCTTAAACACTTAATTGTATTTTAAAAAATTAAATTATTATCTATTAAATAAAATACTCTTGCAAACCAAAAAAAATCTTTAAAACGAACACCATAATTTTTATTGTTTTTTTTAATGCGTTCCAACTTTTCATCTTTCTCTTTTTGATCCGGTTAGGTCAAAAGAGTCCGACAAGATCTTATCAATTCAACTATAATCACATATTTAATCTCACAAAACCTTTCCCCCTTTTCAATTGGATACGGCCACGCCATTCCTCTGATCATTGGCAACAACTACACTATTTGCTTGACGTATATAATATATAATATCTATAAAGAGATATGGCATTAATGACATTTGTTTGCTTGTATGTTTTTTTTATCTGGGGGATTTAATGACATTTTTTAAATAAGATAAATTAATATATATGTAATATATGTACCATTATCCATTCAAAAGTGATTAAGCATATCATTTCATTCTAACAGATTTATGCTGACTAAGTAACATTTTCTCAATTTAGATATACAGCTAGACTACTTAAAAATATTAAGTAAAGTCATCCCAATTTTTCATACATTTTTAAAAATTAAAAATTAGATGACAAATATATAATTAATTTATCATTTTCAATAATTATAGCCATGAACAAAAGAGATCCAAGATTTCAGTCTGTCGAAGCAATGAACATTTTTCCTCCATTAAAACATGCTTAATGTCAATCACGAGGTATTGCTCAGTTGCCAAATTGAATTTTACGTAACAAAATTTACTTGCAATACATAAGTTTGAAATTCACATAAAGAGCCTTGCACTAGAACCAAAAGTGAAATTTATATATGGTCCCACGTCCTGCAACTCATGATTAAGAAAAAAAGAAGCTTAATGCCCCTCACACTGGTCCCTATCAATATTTTTGGAGGCTTTTAAGCGTAAATCTAGCTTGTCTTTGGTGGATTTAATTATCGAATCTGGCCAGGCTGGTAAATTATGCAAGGAAGAATAAAGTGGTGAACACCAAATGTAATAGATTTTAATTATCTAAATATTTTTGTTGGATAATGTGCATACGAATGGATGTTGGTCACAGAGTTTTATATTGGATACAATATCTAAAATATAACTAGATGTTGTTCATTACCATCCACGAGAATCATATATGCAAATCAATATTTGTTTATGTTGGGAGCTCATCGAAATTCACAGAAGATGAGCAAGAAGGAGGTTGACGTGAGGATGAAAAAGAGATGAGTTGCCGAGAGAGGCTAATGACTTGTATATCAAATATCAAAAGGTATGTGGTAAGAATTAATCAGCTTCCATTGTCTTGACTTATATTTATAGGCCTAAACTGTAGGTCATAATGGATTTGGATCTTGGGTTTAGGTATTGGGACTGTGGCTGTGATTTATGGTATGAAGCAGTATTTCTGTATTTGGGACGTCCAACAGACTTGATATGGACTGTCCTGTTATCTGTATATGACGATTCCTCATTGGTGCAGCAATGGTGTTGAAGTTGTTGAGTCGTGATTCCCATAATAGTAACCATAAAAGCGAGGAAGTGGGACAACGAAGATCATTAGATACTATTAACAACATTAGGTTAGATACCATGTTCCAAAATGTAAGTTTTATCATTTTTCCCTATCCAGCCCCAGAGTTTCTGATATTGATAACTTACTGGGTTTTTTTTCTGGCAGCCTCCCTTTCACATATCTAGGTGTTCCTATCTTTAAAGGTAAACCTAGAAAAGCTCATTTGTTTCTCATCATGGACAGGATAAAGACTAAGCTAGCATCTTGGAAAGGTTCAATGCTTTCCATCATGGGTAGAGTGCAATTAGTGAAATCAATTATACATGGAATAATTATTTACAGCTTCCATGTGTATGCCTAACCAATTTCTTTATTGAAGCTCATAGATAAGTGGATCAGAAATTTTATTTGGTTCGAAGATATCAACACTAGAAAGATTTGCATTGTGGCTTAGCATAAAGTGTGCTCTTCATTCGATGAAGGAGGTCTTGGGCTTAGATCTTTGAGAGCTATAAATTCGACTGCTATGCTAAAATTGAGTTGGGATCTGTTGTCCTTAAATAACCATTGGGCTAGCTTCCTTCGTGCAAGGTTCATAAAGAATGGAATTCTAATTTCATATTATGTAAAATCCTATATTTGGCATTCTACTAAAAGCTCTATGCAATCTGTCTTTGGACAATAGTTGTTGGCTGCTAGGTGATGGCATGAGAATTAGCTTTTGGAAGGATAAGTGGCTAGATAAGCCACTTGTTGATTTCATGAATATTCCTGGTTCTATGTATGACTCTTTGGCTTTAGTTAAGGATTTCATTGTTGATAAAACCTGGTGTATCCCATCAGAATTGGCTATTAGGTTCCCTGCTATAGTTGATAAAATTATGCAGCTGCCTATTCCACAATTTCCTAGTGAGGATAGGCTCATTTGGCAACTCATTGATTTAGGGGAACTTCCCTTCAAAGATGCTTTTCTACATCTCCATCCTTTGCGGTCTGATTCCTCTTGGGGAAAGCTTATTTCGAGTAAATCAATTCCTCCATCTAGGTCTTTCTTGGTTTGGAGAATTATTCATAATAGAGTTCCTGCAGATGAGAATTTAAGGTATCGAGGCTGTGTTATTGTCTCAATGTGCCAACTTTGTGGACCAGCAGAGTAGTTAGCCGAGCACCTGTTCTTCAATTGTGTCTTTGCTAAAGCAATTTGGGATTGGCTTAGCTCAGTTTTACACTGCTCTCTGGACCTTTCTTCTGTTATTTCAGTTCTTTCATCATTATAAGAACCTGAAGGATATTGTACTCTCGCATTACGCATGTGTTCTATTTGGTAATCTCAACTGTCAAATTTGAGAATAAATCAGTCACAATAAGGTCTACCACTCATTTGATCACTGCTGCTATTTCTCTTACGGGTAACTGCTCCAAAGGTCATATGAGTTCTTCTATGGATGAGTTTGCTATTTTTAAGTTCTTCTCAGTTTCTGGTCATTATAGCAAGGCACCTTCTATTATACAAGTTAACTGGTATCCACCTTTATGCAGCTGGATTAAATGCAATTCAAGGTCTTCTCGAGGCGATAGTGGAGGGATTTTCGTAACCATTCTTGGCTGTTTTGCATCATATATTGGCATTACAAATTCTTTTATAGCTGAGTTAGATGGAGCAATGCTTGCATTTGAAATTGCTCATAGCAAAGGATGGCATCATTTGTGGTTGGAGTGTGATTCCCTTCTAGTAGTTTCTGCTTTTTCATCTTATGATCTAGTTCCATGGAAAGTTAGGATTAGATGGAGAAACTGTATGCATCTTTGTAAATCTATGAATTTTATAGTTTTTCATATCTACAGGGAGGGTAATAATTGTGCGGATAAACTGACAAATTATGGGATAATTTTCTAATACTTTTCTTGATGGGACTTGGCCCCGATTTTTATTAGTAAATACTTCTTAAGGAATAGATGGAGTTTTCCTAATTACAAATTTAAGTGTTTTTTTTCATGGGTTTAGGTTTTATGTTCCTGCATGTTGTTTGTTTTTTCTTTTTTTCTTTTTTTTAATAAATTGAGGTATACTGCAAATGATCGGTAAGATTTGTAGTGTCAACTTAGTTGGATCTCTTATTCCTATTGTGATGTCTCTGCATGCCTTTGTTTGTTGTTAAAAAAAAAAAAAAAAGCACGCGAAGTTAATAACGAAAGAGGAATTAAGAAACTGATTAACTTGGGGGTAAAAACAAAAAGGAATTCCTCTGAGTTTGCTAATGAATTAATATTATAGTGGGTTTGACGAAGTAACTCATCTAAGCTAGCTCGTAGGCTATGAGAGTGCCACATCAACTGTGTAAGCTTCCTTAAAATTGCCACATAAACTCCTTTCAAACCATAACATTCTGCCACCTAACATGACATACTTCTCATTCTCAAATACGCCGCCATATCAGTAATTTCTGATAATTATCACCTCCTCGTTGAGTGACTTCTCAACTATTCTTCTTAACATTCTTTTTCAGCTTCTCTAATGTAACCATTTACTTTTCACCACTACTCCAACGCCCTTTCTCCACCCCGTTTGTTTCTCTATTGTAACCATTGGCCGTTTGTTTTTAATCTATAGATAATTAAAATATATAGATAATTAAGATATTATTTAATATATATAATATATAAGAATTATTAGAATTCTAATTCTTATATCTAATTATAGAATAAAAAATATTTAATAATATATATAAATATGAATTATTAATAGAAACTAATATGAATATAAAAGATGAATATAAAAGTATAAAAGATTCTATTTAGAATAGAAAGATAGAATAGATATTCTATATCTATTATATATATTTTAAGATTGAATATATATCATATATTGAAATATTATATATTAAAATATGATATATATATATATATATTTTTTTTTTATTTCGACTTTCTTTCGAATTATCCCTAACAGAGTATATCAGACCTAACTCTGCACAAATAGAATTGATATATTACGTATCAAGTATGATAAAAATCAAAATGCAGACCCATCTCACTTCTGAATGGCATCTCGTTAGTAATTGCTAATGTTAATTATCTACCTATCCGTTTCAAATTAAGTAATTGAATGATGTCACTACGAGGCATTTGTAATGCTTTTTGAGCTCCTTGCTTCGTTTGCTTCTTCCAGTGGTGGATGTGGTCGATAGAGCTTACGCGCTCGAGAAAAACTAGGTTGGCTTCGCAAGGAAGCCTGTGGTGTCAATGAAGATCGTGGAGTCCAAGGAGGACTTCTATCATTTTCTCACATAATTTTTTACACTAATTTTAATACTATTAATTACATCACTTTAATTTCTCCTCGTCACTTTCTCTCTCTCAATCACAACTATAAACAAAAAGTGGTAAAAAATGTGGTTTCCTTATCAATATTCGACTATTCTCAGCAATTACCTATTGACTTCAAGTCAGCTAATACATTAGCTAAATCACTTTCTACAGACTACAGTACTTATGATTTTAAAACCCTTGAACAGCGGTGTTAGGGTCGTATATACTACGAGCCAGGATAAAGATTTAATTCTTGATTCTGTTTGGGGCTGCAACACTTCGACTCAACAGGGTGTCATCTGCCAGCTGGTTCGCAGCTCATAACTCTCAATCTTCAGGTGAAATTTATTGTCACATCCTCTTTGCATCTCACACACATATGAAGATGCAGAACAGTTCTAAATACTGAACACCAAAACAATTTTCTCTATCTTTCTCATATGACGCACAACAATTTTAAACCTTGAAACACCAAAACCGTGCTCTTTATCAACAGTTTTAGCCACTTTTGCCAAGCTCAGAACTCTCAATCTTCAGGTAACAATATGTTAAGGCTATTGGTTTTGTATATTCTAAATCAGTTTCAGCAGGAAAAGGTAAATTAATCATGTTGAGAATAAATGGATTATTATAGTTAAATATTATATATTGTAGTTTGTTAATAAATATCTGGCATTATATGTGAAAACAGGCCTTGCTTCTCAAAGTAACACATCGGAGATCATGGTTTCCAGTTTCACTTTCTATTATTATAGTATGTTGCAGTGTTTTCCTGAAGTTGACTACTTAAGAATGTGCTTACTTGCAATTTTTTTTTTTGGAAGGATCGTATAACATTTGTAAAAGCTAAAGGTAAAATGTTGGAATCTTTTTTCCTTATCCACTTAAGCATATGGAGTAATGAATCATTTTAATGAGTCCCCGGTTGGAAAATCTTTTCCTTATCTTGCCAATGCTGAGGCGGGGAAAGTTATTTTCAAAAGCTGAATATTTTAGATGATATACAGAATTTTATTATCAAGAATTGATGAGAGTTCTACAATTTTTGTTCTCCCGATGAGTGCTATGTGACAAGATGTGGGTCAATGCTTACTGCTAATTATACATAATTGCTGCTAGATTTAGCTTTGGGAGGAGTATTAGTTAGGGGCATCATAATTTCCACATCCTTTTTCTCACATTTATCCCCTCTCAATTGCATCATGTCTTTATTTAGTGGGCTCAAAAGAAAGTATAAACTAACAAGATTATGTGAAGTTTTTAACTAAGCTACTCCCCTCTATATCACATGAAATTTCTTTATTATCATAGGAAATTGCATCATAGTATTCCACTGTTTTACATGTATGTTTCATCTTTATCTTATCTTATAAAGTTGTTGTGGGTATATATATATATATATACTCCCATTCCAGCACACCTTTAATGACATTTCTAATGCATTTTCATCAGTGAATACAATTGAAATGATTTTTAGTCCTGTATTATGTGACCTTTTAACTGATGTGTAGGAAAAGGTAAATTAGTAGCAATGGTCCTTGGTCTATAATTGGGTGGGTATCCTTTTTACCAGTAGGGGAACTGAATATTGAACAACTTATCTTTTGTTTTTTAATCTATTGGACCATAATTGGCTATTGCAAGCTGTGCTAATATGGTATAGAACACCTGGAAATCAAATTTTCATGGCAATCTCTAATGGCCTATAGTGGGTGAAAGTTTCTCATTCATCTCTATCCTTTGAATGCCTATGGTATTTATAGCTTCATGGAAGCTTACTCAATAATCAAATTTTACTTGTATTATATGCTATGTGCAAAAGAATTCCAAAGACTTCCTCCCCTCTTGGTATTTTTGTTTTCTCATGAATTTTAAAAAGGTTTTCAACACCATTGTCATTGGGAGGTTCACTGTCATCATGACTTGGAGAGAAGTAAGATATTGTTAATTGAGAAAGATGGGATGGTGTGTGCTTGAATTTGTTTTAAACAGGCAAGAGGAATAGGCCACACTAGCTTGCTGCAAACCACTGGAGAAGCATACAAACTACTAAAGAGACTTATTGTTGAACCTCTATGGTAGTGAATGAACTGTAAAATTCTTTTCATTTTATTAATACTTAGACAATGGAAACATTACATCAATGGGCTGGAAGGATACGTCTGGTTCTTCATGATTCTTCTACAATTGAATGCTAATTAAGGTATCAAATATAGCAAATTTCATAGTTCTACACATTTATCCCATACTAAGTCAGCTACTTGAACAGTGCAGTTTTATTCTCAAAATTATTTGACAAATGATCATGAGCTTAGAGTCTACTTGCGAGGAACACGAAAAGTTTTGAATAAATTTCGGGCTTATTACTTCCTCATTTGCGTCATTGCTATTTAAAATTTTAGGAACGACTTTTCATTGTGGTATGAAGGAAACAACATATATAACTATCCAACAACCATTGAGCAGTGCCCTTTTTCAAAAGTAAAGATCATTGAACTTCCATTTCCTATGATACACTGTTGTGCATATGCAGGCTCGGGATAGGATGTTTGACATGTTGGATTTCATAATTTTTAGGGGGAGCAGTACTGGCCAAGTCTTTTAACATAATTTCTTAGAGTATTTAATTATGAAGTACAAAAGAGATACAAAAGAGAAAAGCAAATAGAGAAGATAATGAAAATAAACTCAGACAGACAATTGTAGGATACCAGAACTGCTCTCTCACAAAATCACATGACTTATCAAATTTCTTGAAGAAAATCGTGCTGTTATGAGCCAATTGGGTCTAATGGAAAAGCCATCTTTCTCATTGTCATGGTTGAGGTTGAGGCACTGCTTAGCGCGTTGGTTTACATCTAGTTCTGGTTTAAATGGAAGAGTGGGTATAGTTGTAATCGGCTCACCTGTCTAGAAGGCGACACAAACAAAGAAGATGAAAATCATATATAAAAAATTTGCATATACGTAATTCATATTTTTAAATAAAATCCATTACTAAATCTAATGTAAAGTATATTTATACAAAATAAATCTTATCATGAAATTCACAAAATGAATAGAAATCATGTCTAATACAATAAAATTTCCACATATCTTCTTTCTATTGTATCAAAATAACTTCCATTTCTGTACAAAAAAAAAAAAACTTCCATTTAGGCTACGTTTGGCATGCCCATAAAATTTATAGGAGAAATTTTTATAAGAATAATAATTTCAATAATAAAATTTAAAGGAGTAAATCCCTAAAAAAGTAATTGTGTTCGGTACACAAATGAAAATGGCTAATTAAAAATGCTATATTTTCAACCATTTTCTTAGGACTTTTGTCAAACACACAGTGTGCAAACCAACACACACGATTGAAGTGAATAAATGAAGCAATTACAAGATTGATATGTGTGTAAAATTCACATATTTTATGCTTATTTAAATATAATTTTGAATGGTTTAAGATAAGAATTATGTCATTTATTTATGATATTGAGTAAATTTTGAGTCTACTGAATTAAATGTGTTTTTGAAATTAAGGGCTTTTATAATATTTTGAGTATAACTTTTGTTATAGACTTCGAATTAAACTAATCTTGGTGTCTATGAAAAGATGAGAAAAATACTTACAACTTTTATGAAGACATCAAAGCTCAGTTCATGCATTAAGAAGGTAAAAAATTGTGTGAAATGTTGTTAACAAAGTTTTACCAAGTCAACTAGCATTCATAAATTTTAAGAATTAAGTTAGATTCTTAATTAGAGTGTAAATAATCCCTACTTGGTGACCAAGTATTTTTGTGTTTAATGAAAGGATCTCAACGAGAGTTTCCTAATATTAGAAGAATATTTGTTTCTTAATTTATATAGATTCAACAAAGAGAAAATAGAAAACAAGAGATTTGGTCAAAGATTAATCAAGGAAAGTATCGTTGTCAAACATGTCTCAGTAAATTAGGCATAACTTTATTTACAAGTATGCTATTTACCTGATTCCAGTGGTGTTTGAAAGTAAAGAAAGATATCTACAAATATCATATTGACAACTTTTCTTAATTAAGTTACTATTAATGTGAGATTTGTGCCTCAAGTAGCAGCAAAACAATACTTAACTTATTTTACCATAAATTCCTTGAATTTATTATAAAATAGAGGATAAGGCTAAGAATTTGGAGAGTGGCAGCGGAGGCAAAGAATTCACTTTGAAAGCTTAGATGAATTCACCATTAAAGACTCTCAAGATCTTTCTCTTTTAGGATTTTCTTCATGATGTTTCTTTTACTCATTTATTTGTTTTATGCTTCTTTTGCCATGAGTGACTAAACTTTTCTCTTGTTAGGGTAAAGATGTAACTTGATTCAATCAACATATATTAAAATTGAATTTTTAATTATTCTTTTCTATTCAATTTCAGTGCTTATTATGGTTATTAATGTTTCTATGCATTAGGTGCCCTTCATAAATGTATATAGTGAGATGTAAGTAGAATCAGAAGGTTTGCATATAACTTAGACCATAAATAATAAGTGTCATGATTTATAATCATCTAAGAATGAAGATTATAGGTTGTGTAGGAGAATTGTGGTATTTTTCATGAGAATCTGTAAAGCGAATGTCATGTCTTTAAGAGTTAGGGTTTAGATCAAGGAATTGACTAGACTTTGATAATTAAAAAGAATTAATCTACCAAGAAATTAGATTTTACTTAATTAAGGTATTCTCCCCATCAATTGAATGACTAGAAATTAAGTATAATAAAGATCCCAAAGCCACTTTATTGTCTATGATAGATTGTTGAATTAAGTGAAATCGAATTCTTAGTATCTTTACCATTACTTGTTTATACATTAATTTGTTATCATGCTTTTTTACAGTTTTTAATTTATATGTTTTTCTTTCAATTACTTGTTTTCTTTTGAACTCTTTTTGAATCAAATCTTTGCTTAGACAATAGTTGGATTAGTAAAGTGGTAATTAACAACTTAATATTCGTGAAAATGATACTTTCTTATCACTTTATTACTTTTGCAATTTGGTGCATTTGTTAAATTTTTCAACATGTTTTTGGCGCTGTTGCCGAGGATTGTGTGATTTAATCAATATCATTAATACCTAGGAAAATACTAATATCTAAGCATCATTTTATTTTACTTTTTAGTCGTTTTAATTTTTAATTTTTAATTTTCTATTTTTAATAGGTTATTATTATTTTTTATGCAAGGTATGATTGATCTTAAAGCATTGCTATTTCATCTAGAAATTGGAAAGATAACAAGAAAGAATAGAAATAAGACTAAGAAAAGGAAGAAAGCGGAGAAAGAAACTATGGCTAAAAGGAATAGACAGTCTATTCGTAGAACTTTGATCCTAAGGCATTGCTATTTGATCTAGAAATTGAAAAGACAACAAGAAAGAATAGAAAGGAGACTAAGAAAATGAAGAAAGCGGAGAAAGAAGCTATGGCTGAAGGGAATAGATAGTTTGTTCATAGAACTTTGGGCGAGTATTCTCCACCTAGTGCTCAAGGGAGCATGTCAAGCATAATGATTCCTTATGTTGAAGCAAACAATTTTGAGCTCAAGCCAGCCTTAATCCATCTTGTTCAATAAGAGCAATTTGGTGGAAATGATTATGAAAACCCTAATCTCCATATCTCCATATCTCTAACTTCATACACGTGTGAAAATATCTAGATTAATGGAGCTACTGAAGATGCTATCAAACTCAAGCTTTTTCAGATATTCTGTGAGGGACAAGGCGAGGAATTGTTGCAATCACTGCCTAATAGAAGCATCACCACATGGAATGATTTGACTAATAATTTCCTTGCTCGATTATTTCCCCTACCCAAGTATATGAAGATGAGGAGTGAGATCACATGTTTCTTGCAAAAGGAGGGTGAATCCCTATATAACGCATTAGAAATATATAAGCATATGTTGAGGAAATGTCCAAATCATAAGTTTGATAAGTTTCAATAAATGCAAATCTTCTACGACAACCTGAACCCGTCCACAAGATATATAGTTAATGCATCGGCTGGAGGCTCTCTCAATACTGAAACTCCTGAAGAAACCAAGCAATTGATTGAGATTATAGCAGCTAATGAGCACCAAATGCCTAGTAGAAGGTCAATAGTGTAGAGGGGAGTAATGGAATTAGAAACTTTGGATGCGATTCTTGCTCAGAACAAAACACTCTCTCAACAACTTCTAAGCCTCACTAAGCAATTAGGCCAAAAGCAAGTAAGTGCAATGAATTCGAATTCTCCACCTTTGGCATATGATTTTTGTGGAGGTAATCATGTTAATGGCCATTTTGAAGCTACTGGTTCAACGTCCCAAGAGCAGGTTAATTACATAGGAAATCCTTCAAGATTCCAATATAACCTATATTTTAACACTTATAATTCGGGATGGAGGAATCATTCAAATCTCTCATGGAGCAATCAAGGAGTGCAGCAAAATGACCAATAAAGCAAGGCAACTTCTTTGGAGGCTTCCATTGAAAAGCTTTCTAAGCAAACATCTACCTTCATCTAGCAAACATCATATTTTATGCAAGAGACAATGGCTAATTGCAAGGATCATGAAGCTTCTATTCGAAATTTGGAGAGTCAAGTGGGGCAACTAGCCCAGATGTTGAGTAGTAGACAATCGAGTTCATTTCCTAGTGATACCGTCACTAACCCAAAAGATGGCCTCAAAGAACAATGTATGGACATCACTCTTCGAAGTGGTACAAAGCTTGAAAAGAAAGTTAAGAAAGCTATGGAAGAAGTTATTCATGAGCACGTAGAAAAAGACTCTCCCCCGGGTCAAGGTTCAAGCAAGATTGTTCAACAAGAAGAATAGACTAAGAGGCAAAAGAAAAAGAAGGAGCTTGATTGGGATAAGTCTTATGTCCCATCACATTAAAATAGAGTACCATATCGTCAGCTATTGAAGAAGTAGAACCAAGAGAAACAATTTTCTAAGTTTCTAGAAGTCTTCAAGAACCTATAAATCAACATTTCCTTTGTAGAAGCACTTGAACAAATGCCCTCCTATTTCAAGTTCATGAAAGGGCTTTTATCTAGGAAGAGGAAGCTGGAGGACGATATCACTGTAACACTTATTGAAGAGTGCAAAAAAAGAAGCTGCCACTGAATCTCAAGGACCACGATAGTTTCACTATTCCTTGTGATATTGGTTCACAATTTTCAGAAAAAGTACTTTGTTATTTGGGGGCTGGTGTCAACTTAATGCCATTGTCTATTTATGAAAAACCAGGTTTGGGAAATCCAAAACCCACTTTCACTATGCTGCAACTTGATGATAGATCACATTTATATCTTTGGGGTGTGGTCGATGATGTCCTTGTAAAGGTGGACAAATTCATTTTTCTCATAGACTTCTTCATTGTAGATGTGGATAACGATCACCATATTCTATTGATCTTTGGAAGGCTATTTTTAGCAACATACGGAGCACTGATTGATGTACCTAGAAGTGAACTCATTTTGAGAGTAGATAAAGATCAAGTGAATATCAATGTCTTTGCTAAGTCTTCACCAATGTCAGAACTCTATGCCCCCATTAATTTCATTGAAGATAAGTCTCAAAAGGATTTGACTAGTAAAAGTTCTTCACCATTAATTGATGTAAACCCTCCCATTTCCTAGATTGTTGAAACAAAGAAGGGTCCCTCCATTATCCATGATTCATTGCAAATTGGTCCCTCATCTTTTGATTAATTGAAACCACCATAACTTAGTAGAATCTCTCATGCCAAGGCGCATTTAGGACAATCAGTACCATTTGGAGTTCAAAATGCCTTTGAAGGCATCTCTAAGTTCATTGAACAAGGATTGAAGCATTACTTTGAAAAAGGGAAGAAGTTATCATCTTTCTTTTACTTTAAGCTAACTTGATCAATTTGAACAAAAGGCAAAGTCGAGCTAATAACTATAAACAAGTACTTTTTGGGAGGCAACTCAAGTTTTTTTTTCTTTACTCTTTCTTCTTTAAATTTGTTAATTTTGGTAGTTTTAGTTAGCAAATTATTTTAATTCACTAACAATCTTATTGTGCACTAATGTGTCTTCATTTTGTTTCTTTAAGGTAGAGAATGTGAGTTTTGTGCAAGGGATATAAGTCTCGAAGTTGTGAAACTGAGTTTGCATGAGAAGTAAGCTTTAAGTTTAGTAATTTAAATATTTGAGTAAGTTGATTTGGGTTTGTATAATTGTTAAGGAGAATAAAGTTTAATATCCAATACTTTTTTATTCAAAAAAAGGGGCAACACGACCCCCCTGTGTTATTTGACATAGAGCATGTGATTTCAAGGTTGAGAAGTGTGCTTTCCAGAATAGGACATGACCCCTTGTGTCATTTGACACGAGATTGTGTCTTTTATGCAGCATAATGAGCTCGTATCAGAAAATCACAAGGCCCCATCGTGTTTTTTGACACGGGGCCTTGTGATTCCCAAAAATTGCACACTTTTCTGACATAAAAGGACATGGGGACCCCGTGTCTATTAGCACGGGCCGGGTTTGGCAAGCGGAGAATACAATGTTCTCTCTTCCAAAAACACCCAAGTCATGTTCTTTTGCCTACAAACATTTATCTCGTGTTTTTTTTAATGTTTTCCCAATCCACTTTGTGCGTCACTGAGGACATTGTTGCATTTTAAGTTTGGGGTGGGCTATTTTGGTTTCGGTTAATTAGTTTTTTTATTTTACGTATTTTTGCTATTATTTTGTTATTCCTTATTTTATTGATTAACATTTTTCAATTTTTTGTTTTGAAGTCAATGTTGAGTAGGCTTATCTGTCTCCCTGAGTTCGGAGCCTTTGTAGGGGGATGTATATAGTTGTCGGCCATCAAAAAGATTTTTTTTCTTTCTTTAGCCTTTTATTTATTTATTTTTATTGATTTTATTTTGTCATCATCACCCTAAATTCATATTTACTCAAGCATATGCATGGACTAATTTGTTTTGAAAAGAAAAGTATTGCTTTGAAGATTGATCTTAGGCTAAGAGAGCTTGATTCATGTTAGCTTAGAATTATGGTAGTTGAAAATTTATTCATGATTGTCATGCGTATTTAGCTTTGGGCATTCGATTTTTCTTTTCCACCAGTTCATTAAACTTTTGATTGAATTTGTGTATTCTTAGAGAATGACTATATGTGCTAAAGTGAGTATCTAATTACCTTACCAGTCCTAGAATAATTCATCTACATCTAGAATAATTCATCTACATCTTTTCGAGGTGAAATCCTAGTGTACACTTAAAAAGAGAAGATCTAGGCATTCTTTCTTCAACATCATCATGACCTTAAATCACCCACTTATCATTATTATCCTTTGAAATCTCATTTAAGCCTTTTATTAGCATATTTTTTTTATTAACTCACATTCTACCTTTATATTTTACCTTTAAACACTTAACTACCATTTTGTGAGAGATGATTGAATGTGGAAGGGAAGGACTTATTGAGGATCCAAGTGAGATAAAGATTGAAGATAAGAAGAAACAAAGAAAAGAAAGTTTAGCATGTTTGAAAAAAAAAGAAAAAAAAGGTCCATCAAATGTGTTGAAAAGAAATAAGTTTGGAGGTGGAGGTCAATATTCAAAAAAGGGAAAAGAGAAAAGAAAAGAAGAAGAAGCAAGTGTACTAGTAATTTGAAGTGAAATTTTCCTTTTGCATAATGATTTTCAATGTGTTTTAAACTTCTTCATCATAATTATACAATATTTTTTCCCTTTTTTTTTCTTTGTTTTACCTTTCATGTCTTGACCTCATTACAACTCTAATAAAGAATTTTTAGTTATTTGAAAGTGTGCACTACATTAGTGGAGAATGAAGTTGTGGTTTTTCTTATGAGATTTTGGACATACATTCATTCATCAATTCAGTTATGTCATTAAGGTTTTAGATATCGCTTTGTGTGCATAGTCTCATCTGGGTATATATGGATTCAAGATTTTGTTTGTAAAATCTTGCTTAAGTTAAGTTCTTTGCGCATTTTTAAATGTGTATCCTTGATTGAATATTTTAACTTCTCATAACTTGAATGAGTTATTCATAGATTTAGATTTTTGAGATTTATTTGAGAAGTTTGAATTGTAACACTTGACATCTTTACAAAAGAAGTACGCTTGCTATGATTTTTACTATTTATTCATTGCTTGAGAATAAGCAACTGTTCAAGGTTTGGGTATTGGATATGTGTATAAAACCCACATATTTTATACTTGTTTAAACATGGATTTTGAATGCTTTGAGATAAGAATTATGTCATTTATTTATGATATTAAGTGAATTCTAAGTCCACTGAATTAAATGTATTTTCATTGTGTTTTGTAAGAATTTAAAGGCTTTTATGGTATTTTGCGCATAACTTTTGTTACAGACTTCAAATTAAGCTAAATCTTGGTGTTTATGAAAAAAATGAAAAAAATATCTACAACTTTTGTGAGACATCAAAGCCCAATTCATGCATTAATAAGGCAAAAAAATTATGTGTAATGTTGCTAATGAAGTTTGACTAAGTCAACTAGCATTCATAAATTTTAAGGATCAAGGTAGATTCTTAATTAGAGTGCAAGTAATATCTACCTGGTGACTAAGTATTTATGTGTTTAATTCAAGGATCTCAACAAGAGTTTCCTAATATTAGAAGAATATATATTTCTTAATTTATATGGATTTAGCAAAGAGAAAATAAGAA
The DNA here is from genome assembly GCA_029884595.1 of Ormosia semicastrata. NCBI lineage: Eukaryota > Viridiplantae > Streptophyta > Magnoliopsida > Fabales > Fabaceae > Ormosia > Ormosia semicastrata. The sequence goes on along the minus strand of JAQQTO010000046.1, from coordinate 3,485,488 downwards.
ACAATAGATTTAGTCAAAAATTAATTAAAGAAAGTATCGCTGTCAAATCTATTTCAGTAAATTAGGTATAACTTTCTTTACAAGTATGCTATTTATATGATCCTGGTGGCGTTTGAAAGGTAAGAAAGAGATATACTAATCTCATGTTGACAACTTTCCTTAATTAAACTGTCATTAGTTTGAGATTTGCGCTCCAAATAACAGCAAAGCAAGACTTAACCTATTTTACCCTAAAGGGTAAGGCTAAGGAAGGATTTGTCAGTCTAGAAGTGACCTTTATGTCTAATGAAGATTAAGCTATTGCATATTAGGTTTATGTAGTTGCATTTATATGATATCCGCTTTTCTTATGTGATTTGGTATTTTTCTACATAAGCTATTGGTTTAGGTATTAGCTTATGCGACCTCAGACAACGAGTTACTAGGAGCATGTTTGCACCTTAACATGTACTAGTAATCATGAAATTTTACCTTTTGCATAGAGCTAAGGCGGATGTCTTAATGGAGGCAAAGAATTCTCTTTGAAGGCTTAGAGGAGTTCACCATTGAAGGCTTCCAAGATCTTTCTCTTTTAGGATTTTTTTCATGGTATTTCTTCTACCCATTTATTTTGTTCTAAATTTTAAGGATCAAGGTAGATTCTTAATTAGAGTGCAGGTTATCTTCTTTTATTTATGTGTTTAATTCAAGGATTTCAAGCCATGAGTGATTAAACTTTTCTCTTGTTAGGATAAAGATATAACTTGATTCAATCGACATGTATTAAGATGAAATTTTTAATTAATTTCTTTTCTATTCAATTTGAATACTTATTATGATTCTTAATATTTTTATGAATTATGTGTCTTTCATAAATTGATATAGTGATATATGTATGTAGTATCAAAAGGTTTGCATATTGATAAGTGCAATTTCTAGCGTTTATCTTATTGTTTTTTACTCATGTGCTAGTTCCAAGCTTAAATAATGCAAAATTAATATTTTTATATTATTTTATAATTTTTAATATTATTTTATTTGTTAGGATTTTTATTTGATTTTATGTCATTTTAATTAATTTTATTTAAATTTTAATATTTTTATCGTCACTATCTATTTTATACCTTTATTTGAATTTTCAAGCATAATCTAAAAGATTTTGGGTTAGATTGAGAAATCTTGATGATAAAGCTTTAAAGAGATTTTATTCAAATTCTAAATCTTATCAAAAGCCTAAATTGATTGTGGAATATTCAAAACTGATTCTGATTGGATTGTTATCCATATCAAAAAATTAAGGAGTTAAAAACTTAATCAAATTAGGTGTAGCCAAAGCTACCAAAATCAGAATAAATAAAAGATTTGACAACATTACAAAAAAAAAAAGGGAGGAGAGTCGCATAACACAAAGGGGATTGAAGAAAGGATCAACTAATTATAACTTGGGAAACTATTCTTTAAAGAATTTTTTTCTTTTTCCTTCTCTACTTTTGATTATGAATATTTTGATATGTTTATCTCCATTATGTTAGGTTAGTTTTTCTTTTAGTTAAGAGTGATGTTGAATTCTTTGGATAATATGTTCTCTAATTTAATTTGACATTAAATTTTTTATTCATATATTTGAGTTGTTTGCAATTACCCAACACTTTAATGTCTATGATATATTCAAAATTCTCTTTGTCTGATAATCTAAGTTTCTTTTAAAATTATCTATTGCTATATTAGTGTGAACACCCAATTTTGTTTGAGGCATTTTGTAAAAAAAAAAAAACTCATCTTTCACTTAGTGGCCCATTAACCCATAACCCATAAACCAACCCGTTATTCAACCCATAACCCATAAACCAACCTGTTAACCCATAACTCGTTATCCAACCCATTAACCCACAACTCATATACCAGCACTTATCCTAAACAAACCCCATCAGTTATCCTAACACTTAAACTCATCCTCAATAGACTTCATCACCTATTCTAAACCAATCATAACTCATCCTCAATAAACTTCATCACTTATCTTAAACTCAACACTTATCCTAACAAACCCCGTCACTTATCCTAAACAAACTCCTAATCACATTTTAACTCAAACTATTCAACCTAATCCCCTCCTATAAAAACACATAACTCACACTCGAAACCTTACTCAGAACCTGACTTATTTTTTAGCCTTAAACGCACCTCTGCCTACTTTTTTCACTCACGTAATCTTCCTCTTATCTCTGCCAAAGTTTTTCATGATCATCTTCTTCAACTTTTACCATTCTATCACGTTCAAATTCCTACCAACACCATAACCATCAAATTTTACCATACCTTCATCATCACCATTCTCATCCCTCCGTAACAGTAACCTTTCTTCATCACCCATATCACATATTCTCCAACCTTTCACCCATACCACCACTTCATCTTCTACCCCATAACTGAGTCAACTCACCACCAAAATCACCTTTAAGCCAAACCTCCATCATTATCATTACATATTCTTCATTCTTATCATCTTCAACCGAGATTTTCAAAACGACCTCACAACCATAAACCACCTCAAGCCACCTTCTCCACCGTGAACCTCCACCACGCAAAGACCACCATATTCCAACACCAAACACCATCACCAAACGCCACGACCTTCACCCCCAAACACCAACACATCATTATAACTTCACCTCCATAATCACCATTCACATACCAACACCCACCGAGAACCACTGTCATCCACACCGGCCAAACCAGACCCTGCGCCGTTAAAACCGTGACCTGAGCCGCACATCCTGATTTAGTCAAGCGAGCCCAGCCATTACCCAACCGGACAGAACCAGGAACTGCCGTTCGTGACCAGATCGGTAAGCTGATAACTACACAAAATGCAGTTATTTGTGCCCTATTCTTGTGCTAAAATGAATGCTAAGTCCTTATTTGTAATGCATATTTGGAGGGTTTATTGCTTATATTTGATATATTCTGATTCTAAACCTTTCTCATATGTTTATAGCAAAACTGTGTTTAATTGTTATGAATTGAGTAGATTTATATATGTTACTGATTTGGTGTATTCTCTATGTTAGAAGAGGCTCTGAACAAGGTTAAATATGGAGCAAATGAGCTTAAAGAGGAAGAGAAGCCAAATCTGTCATTTCAGTGGTCACCACCGCGACGCGCATATGTGAGGGCCGCGGCTCAGACAGGTTTTTCAGTAAGTCCATACTTGGACCCGAGGCGAGAGGGCCGCGGCCCAAGATGAGTGAGGGCCGCGGCGCAAGTAGGCCGACCCTGTGAGGGCCGCGGCGCGCATAAGTGGGGGCCGCAGCGTTGAGGCGGCTGCTGAGCCTATAAATAGATTTTGTTATGTTTTTCTCTGTGTGCTGGCCATTTGGCCATTTCCATTTTAGGTTTTTAGTTTGTTCTTTCCATTTTCAGTTCTTAGGTTAGTTTTAGGTTAGATAGCTTGGCTAGATCTTCATGGATGGTGGATTGGAGTCAAGGTTCAAAGGATTGAAGGAGGATTCAAGCTTCAGAGACAAATCAATGAGCTTCTTTCTCTCTTTTTCCTTTCTCTCTTCTCTTCCTTATCTTTTGTATAGCTAAGCTTTGTTTAGGATACTTTGAATCCTTTTATATATATTAATGATGTGTTCTTCTCTGAGTTTATGTGGATGTTTGATTACGGTTCAATCATTATCTGTGTTTAATGCTTGTTCTTGGTTGGCCTCAATTACATGATCTTAATATTGGCAAATGAACTAGACATAGGGATTTGTTGATATGGATATGGTGTGGTTGATACATGTTCGGCTATGAGCTGTTTCGTTAATAAGGTTTAATATACCTATTGACCATGTATAGTGTGTGATTGAGAATAGATCGTTCATGAGTGGAAGTTGTACTAGCTCTCAAGGAAACTTGATGAGTTGGGCAATTGAAATCAGGGTTGATTGACCTAGACATAGGCTTTTGACTAATGAAGATTCTCAAGCTAACCTAATCAATGCATTTGTGTTTATGAGGGGGATTGCATGTTGTTGATAGACGTAGGAGGTGAAGGAGGATTTCCTGAAACCTAACCGCTTTTAGGTTTATTGCTTTTATAGATTAGTTTAGTTTAGTTTATTGCTTTTCTATTTTTATATCCTTGACTAGAATTGATTAAGCTATTGGTTGGTATTTAGCTTTATATCGTAATATCCTCGTGGGAACGAACTTTTACTCTGTATCTGTATTACTTGTGCGATCCGTGCACTTGCGGTAGCAATCATAAGCCGCTCCACCCGCACCGCGTCGCGCCGCTCGCTGCTATAGCTCCACCTTCATGCACCTTCATCTCTGTCTGTTTCTGCACCTCCATACCTCCTCTACAACTCATCTTCCAAAACAGAACCCCCTTTTGTTTCTATGTTTTTTTGTAAGCTTTATCTTTCTTGTTTTTAACGTCTGTTAGCTTTTTTTTTAGATAAAAGTTCAGATAAATAGGCTTATTTGGGGCTAAAAGGGTAAAAAAAATAATAAAAAATGAAAAATTAAGAATGATAAATAGAAAAAAGTATAAAATAATTGAATTTTTTTAGAAGAACAAAAATGAGATTAACTGAGTTGTGACAGCTTGTTGATCCTATAATTTTTATAATCATCTGAGTTGTGACAACTTGATGATTCAACATCTTAAATTAAAAAAAATTAATTAGGGTTAAATGAGCTTTAAAAAAATAAAAAATATATTTTTTAGAAGAATAAAATAGGTTAACTGAGTTGTGACAGCTTATTAATCCTATAATTTTTATGATCATCTGAATTGTGACAACTTGATAATTCATTTTTAAATTAAAAAATAACAAACCCACAATTATTTTATGAAGAACTACGTGACTTTCATTTCCTCATTGCAGCCGGGGATACGTAGGAGCAGAGTTTCTATTCTGTCAAGTCAAAAATTAAATTTTCATAATTTATTTGTTTATTTCATTTATTTCTTTTACAAAAGGGGTAAAATAAATATTTTCAAAGATTATTAAGAGTTTGCATAATTAACTTAAGGTACCGTCTTAGGATGGGTGTGTTAGGAGTGTCATGGGATTAAGTTTCCACCTTTCCCTATGCATAACTGACTCTTGAATCCAATCTGGTTCCAAAGACCATTTTCTAATAAGTTTTCCAATTTTTCCTATTCTAAATAAAAATTGGTGGTGACCCCTAACAATTTATTTTGTTCGCCACTCCCGTCGCGATCACGGTTGCTACAGATGACAACTCTACTGGGGATGCTTGAGAGTCAAGCCTATACAAGTTGGTTATGCAAAATTTCTAGTGATCTTTATATGTTTGTTTTATCCTTTTTTTATTTGATTTTTTTATTTGTTAATTATCTTTATTATGTAAACCTTAGGGTAGAAAACCTTTGGAGTTTGTTTATTGCTTTGTTTTGCAGGATATGGGTAGTCTTTAGAATTGTAAATGTTTGTATGCTCGCTACACCCACTGCACCTACACGTTTATCACACATGCCTGAGTAGGGCCCTATACCTAGCTCTGAGTGAAGCATAGGTTAGCTAGAGGTTGCGTAGTGGTAGCCATTTTGGATGTACATCCTGTCTGGTTATTATGAAAACCTCATTTAGAGTGTGCCTTTTTCACGAATGTCCCATACCTAGTGGTTTACCCACTGTTTGTGGTCAACATTCTAAAATGGGACTTGGCTCTAGAGACCTTTAGAATAGAAGAGTCACCCAAAGAATAGAAGAGTCACCCAATGAAAGTTCTCACGGATCAGAAGGACTCTTCGATCTTTAGGATAGAGAGTCCCAAGTTTAAGGCAATCTCATTAGGACACAAAGGGAGCGTATTTCTTCTTTCCTCATGCCATCCATTCTTGCATTAAAAAAAATTAAAAAATACATTATCTTGCATTTTTATGTCATTCCTAGCATTCTTAAAAAATAAAAAATCATGTATTTTCATAGCATCCTTGGCATTTAAAAAATAAAAATAAAAAATAAATCATGCATTCTTATAAAAAATCATGCATTTTCATGACATCTTTAGCATTCTAAAAATAATAGTAATATAAAAAAATAAATCATGCATTTTAAAAAAAAATGTTTTCATTTCATTCATTTCATCTTATGCATGACAGTAATATCATTCATTTCATATCATTCCTTGTATGATGTTACCATTTTCAATGAACTATTGCGCGACCAAGGAAAGAAGACACTAATCAAACCCGTCTTCACAAACAAGGGCTCAAACAAAGTTGCTTGCAACGATGGCAGCTGAAAACGAAAGCAGGAGCCTAAGTTTGGAAGTGGATGAAGTGAAAGGAAGGATGAATGAGATGACAGAATCTCAAAGAAGAATGAAGGAAATATTGTTAACCATGAGGGAGACCCTCACCCTGATGGGAGCAACTGGAGGTATAGGAGTAACTGGGGCACATTCTCACCCACTGAATATCACTTCCATGAGGACAAACCTCAGGGTCACTACTGAGATACCTTCTATGGGAGGAACTTCAAACACTACATCAGTAGTGATTCCTATTGGTGAAGGATATCTATCATTCATTGGAAGGTACTCGAAATGAGGTCCATGGTAACATCGAGTTCACATAGGAACCACCACATATGTCCATTCCGATGCCAATTGGATTTCCTGCCAGTACTAGGCACGTAACTATTCAGAATGATAAGATGAAAAAAGAGTAGATGGAAAAGATGGAGGAACAAATCAAGGCGATCAAGGGCCCTAGCACCTACGGTCCCCTTGGAATAAAAGAATTGTGTCCTACTGCTAACATCATCATCCCCAAGGATTTTAAAATCCCAGAATTCGTTAAGTATGATGGGAGTACCAACCCCTTTTTCTATCTAAAAACTTACATTACCAAAATGTTCATTTGGTCTAAGGACTGGAAGTTCCTTGTCAGCTTCTTTCATGAAAGTTTATCTGGGCTTGCTTTAGAGTGGTGTATCCAACGGGACCTTTCAAAAATCTCCCCTTGGGATGACTAGATGAATTTATTTATGGGAAAATATCAGTTTAATCTAGATACAACCCCAACCCGAGAACAGTTGAGCTCAATGTAGAAAGGAAGAGAGGAACCTTTCAAGCAATATGCGCAAAGATGGAGAGCTTTGGCAGCTCAAGTTCAACCCCCGTTGACTCTATCCGAAATGTGTTTGTATTTCTTGGGAACCTTGGGAAGTCCTTTTATTAGGGCGATGGTCGGGGCAGCTTACAAAGATTTTGCTGACTTGATCACTGCGGGAGAAAGGATTGAGACTTTGGCCAAAGCCGAGAAGTTTCCAATGAGCAATATGGAGGATACTTCTCCTAAGAAGGGATTCCAGCCAAGGAAGAAAGAACTCGAAGTGAGTTATGTCCAACACCAATAGAACTTCAGATCTCGAGATTTCCCACAAAACTCAAGACATCAAGCACCATATAAACCTAACCCCTATTGTTCGAACCAAACACCTACATCTCCCTATCAAGTTGTGCCACCCACAAACATTATTCTAACCCCACAATTCCAAATCAATAATGTTCCCACATCTCAACCATATGTACCAACCCGCCCAACCTATAACCAATATTCATCTACACATCCACAAAATTACCCACAACCTCGGCCAAACTTCCAAAATCAAGGTCGTTTTCGTCCCCAAGGCCTACCTCCTTTCCTAAGATTGTCCATTTCGAATGCAGAGTTATTCCAAAGGCTCTATGATGCCCATTTAATTTCGGGGAGTCCTGTGCGCCCCATGGAGTCATCATTCCTAAGTTGGCATAACCCAAATTTGACTTGTAAATTTCACATGGACGTTTCTGGACATTCCATTGAAGACTGTGAAGCTTTTAAGACAGCAATGAGGAAGTTAATTGCTTATGGGAAGCTTGATATCCAAGATGAGGCTGGATCCGGTATTGTCAAAAACTCAATTCCTAATCATGGTGGAAGGAATGAGGTAAATGCTTAGAATGGTTGATCAAGGAAACCTCAAAAAGTTCAACTTAGTGATGGTTCATTTTCTAACCGTTGAAAATAAACAATACCTTAGAGTCCTCCAACACTGGGGAATTTCTAAGTGACTGATATTTTGATTTGTTTATCAAGTAGTTACCACGAAACGATGATTTAATTGTATCAACCCTATGCTTGTTTGATCAATAAAATCATTTGGGTTTTGAACTTATGCTAACTTTCTTGAAGCATTAGTGTAATGAATTTGCATGGATATCTTGTTTCCTTTCATTTTTATCATGTTGTTTTTCTTGACATTTATTCGCTTTCGTTTCTTCGAAATGTTTTCCTTGTATTTGGATCCCATTAAATGCTAATTCTTGGCAATTCTCAATTTGGTATATGTCAATAAGGTTCGCGTCTGCAAGTGCCTTTTGCAAAAAAACAAAAAAGAGCAAAAAGAATCAAAAAGGAAAAAAGGGAGCAAAGAAGTAATCACTTGGTGTGCGTTATCTTCTTGTCTCAAAATTAAAGTTTAAAAAAAAACAATCATGATTTGAAAATGAAGACTGACCATTTTTCTATATCTTTACAAAATTTCATCATTCTTTATCTCTTGTTACCCCTTTTGAGCTTGAAAATTTCTTCAATAAAACCTGGATAAGGATCACCCCTACACTAGGGGATAGCACAAAGCAAAGGTTGATTGTCATGGTGACTATTTTGAAGCATAATGGAAGAGGAAGAAAAGGTGAAAGGGGTAAGGAGTAAAAAAAATAATAAAAAAACTTTTAAAAAAGAAGAAAAAACAAAACAAAAAAAGAGAGAAAGAAAAAAATGAAATGAAATGGGCCATGACAAAGAGGAATGAAAGAAAATGAAATGAAATAGGGAAGAAATAGAGAACAATAAGATAAAAGTGTGCTTGAAAGTGCAAAAGCAGTTGACAAAGTTTAATTTTGAAAGTGCAAAGATCCTTAGTCTCGTTCAATCTTTAAACACTTGTTTGAGCCTTATATATTTCCTTTCATAACCCTTAACCTTGGCCATGTTACAAGCCTTAAAATATCCATTCTGATCAATGAAGGGTTATTGTCATTTTCATTAACTTTAATTTTGAGACAAATGTTATGCTCATCCAAGTATCTAGTTTATTGCTCCTAAAAAAAAGAAAAAGATGAGGAGGAGGTACTCGCTAGTCTTACACCGGGATAAATCTTTTGGTCACTAGGGTGAGTTTCTATCCTATTCAATTCAGTCCTAAACTGGGGCAAATTTCTCTTCGGTTTAATTTGGCCTTATGCTAGGACAAGTTTTTACCCTGCTCAATTTAACTCTAAACTGGGGTAATTTTTCTTTTTCTTGATTCAGTTTGACCTACTCTGGGGTAAATTTTTGGGTCACTAGGGCGAGTGTTAGTCTTATTCTATTCAATCCTAAACTGGGACAAATTTCTCTTTGGTTCAATTTGACTTGATGTAGATGTTCAGTAGAAGAAAATCCTTGGTCATAATGTCTAGTGAGCAACTAAAGATCGTTTTCATGAGGATCAAACCAATCCATATCAAGGCAACTCTTCTTTGAATCCTATACCATCGTTTGTGTCTTAATCCATATGTACCCTTTTGTGTTGTCAAATTTCCAAGGCCAATCTAGAAGTTGTTCACTTAGTCAATTCCTGTTCTGTTGTACTTTTGAATCCATGTCTATCTGTTACGTAATGCTTCAGGTAAGGAGAACATGAGTACAACATTATGATTTAACCATCCGATGACAATCTCCTGATGAACAATTCAGATCAAAAAGAACTTAGAACTTCCAATTAAAGGGGAAAATGATATCTCATGGGATAATCCATAAATAGGAGGTATCTAAAAAAAGAGAGGAGAAGATCCCTTAGATTGAAGACCCGATAAGGCATTTTAAGCAAAAATTAGGGCAAATAAATTGGTATGACTCAAACTGGGGCAATTTTTGGCAACTTTATTTGTGGAAATAGCAATAAAGACATCAAGCTGTTGTAGGAAATTAATTGGATGAGGGATGAAGTTAAATACTAGAGTAAAATTTTCTCTCAAAGATTCAGCCAAACAAGGGTAAGCAAGAAGAGATAAAAGATGAGTAAGTAGGATTGAGGCAAAAACATATGAACAAAGGTTTGATTGATCAAAGCTTTTCAAAGTCATTCTTGGTTCAAATGATTTTTTTTAATTTAGAAAAAAAGAAAAGAGAAAAAAGGGAGAGAAAAATAAAAAATAAAAAAAAAAAAAAAGGAAAAAAAAAGAGAAAAAGAAAAAAGGAAAATAAAAAAAAAAAGAGAAAAAAGGAAAATAAAAAAAGAAAAAAAAGAAAAAAAAAGGAAAAAAAAAAAAGAAAAGATAGAAAAAAATAGGGAAAAGGAAAAAAATAATTTAAAAAAATAAAAAATAAGATCTTTTCGGGACCCAGTTGCCTATTGTCATTTCGAGACTCAGTTGTCCATTGTCTTTTAAATTTCGGGATTCAGTTGATCATTGTCTTTTAAATTTCGAGACTCAATTGTCCATTATCATTTAAATTCCGGGACTCAGTTGCCTATTGTCATTCCGGGACTCAGTTGCCCATTGTCTTTTAAATTTCGAGACTTAGTTGCCCATTGTCATTTAAATTTCGGGACTCAGTTGTCCATTATCATTTAAATTCTGGGACTCAGTTGCCCATTGTCATTTAAATTTGGGGACTCAGTTACCCATTGTCATTTAAATTTCGGGATCTATTTGCCCATTATCTTTTAAATATTGGGACTTAGTTGCCCATTGTCATTTAAATTCTGGGACTGAGTTGCCCATTATCATTTAAATTTCAGGACGCAATTGCCCATTATCTTCTAATTTTTTGAGCACATCAGCACCATACATTTTAAATTATTGTCATTTTTGTTAGCGCATTAGCTCCATGCATTTTAATTTCTTGGCATTTATTTTTGAGCGCATCGGCTCTTGACTTTTACTTTTGAGTGCATCGGCTTCTGTCATTATTGTTGAGTGCATCGGCTCCTGTCTTTTACTTTTGAGCGCATTGGCTCTTGTCTTATACTTTCGAGAGCATCGGCTCCCTGTCTTTTAAATTCTTGTTAATTATTTTTGAGATCATCGGCTCCTGTCTTTTACTTTTGAGCGCATCGGCTTCTGTCTTTTACGTTTGAGCGCATCGGCTCGCTGTCATTTAAGTTTCTATCATTGAGCACATCGCTCTTTGCATTGTTTTGTTTCTTTTCGCTCCCGAACAAAATTCGAGTTCATGTCTTTACTTATTTCTTACAGTGATAAAATGAAAAACTACAGTTGTTCTTTTTATCTAGTAAGAAACAAGTAAAGAGGGGTAACTGTGAACACCTAATTTTTATCCAGGGCATTTTGTAGAAAAAAAAAAGAAAAAAAAAGACTCATCTTTCACTTAGTGGCCCATTAACCCATAACTCATAAACTAACCCGTTATCCAACCTATAACCCACAAACTAACCCATTAACCCATAACCCGTTATCCAACCTATTAACCCGCAACCCATATACCAGCACTTATCCTAAACAAACCCCATCATTTATCTTAACACTTAAACTCATCCTCAATAGACTTCATCACTTATCCTAAACCAACCATAACTCATCCTCAATAGACTTCATCACTTATCCTAAACCCAACACTTATCCTAAACAAACCCCGTCACTTATCCTAAACAAACTCCTAATCACATTTTAACTCAAACTCTTCAACCTAATCCCCTCCTATAAAAACACATAACTCACACTCGGAACCTCACTCAGAACCTGACTTATTTTTGAGCCTTAAACGCACCTCTGCCTACTTTTTCACTCACGTAATCTTCCCCTTACCTCTGCCAAAGTTTTTCATGATAATCTTTTCCAACTTTTACCATTCCATCACGTTCAAATTCCTACCAGCACCATAACCATCAATTTTTACCATACATTCATCATCACCATTCTCATCCCTCCGTAACAAAGAACCCCTCTTCATCACCCATATCACATATTCTCCAACCTTTCACCCATACCACCACTTCATCTTCTACCCCATAACCGAGTCAACTCACCACCAAAACCACCCTTAAGCCAAACCTCCATCATTATCATTACATATTCTTCATTCTTATCACCTTCAACCGAGATTTCCAAAGCGACCTCACAACCATAAACCACCTCGAGCCACCTTCTCCACCGTGAACCTCCACCATGTAGCACCATCATCTTCCAACCTCAAACACCATCACCAAACACCACGGTCTTCACCCCCAAACACCAACACATCATTATAACTTCACCTCCATAATCACCATTCATATACCAACACCCACCGAGATAGAACCCACCGAGAACTACCATTAATCTTCCACATCGGCCAAACCAGACCCCGCACCATTAACACCGTGACTTGAGCCGCACATCCCGATTCAGTCACGTGAGCCCAACCATCACCCAACCAGACAGAACCAGGAACTGCCGTTCATGACCAGATCGGTAAGCTGTTCCACCCGCGCCGCGTCAGATCCACTTCCACAGCCGTGTTCGTGCACCCGATTTGCACCGTGAAGAACTCACCAACCCGCACTGCGTCGCACCGCTCTCCGCCGTAGCTCCACCTTCACGCACCTTCATCTCTGTCTGTTTCTGCACCTCCATACCTCCTCTGCAACTCATCTTCCAAAATAGAACCCCCTTTTGTTTCTATTTTTTTGTAAGCTTTATTTTTCTTGTTTTTAACATCTGTTAGCTTTTTTTAAAGATAAAAGTTTAGATAAATAGGCTTATTTGGGGCTAAAAGGGTAAAAAAAAAAAAAAATAAAAAAAAAAAATTAAGAATGATAAATAGAAAAAAGTATAAAATAATTGAATTTTTTTAGAAGAACAAAAATGGGATTAACTGAGTTGTGACAGTTTGTTGATCATATAGTTTTTGTAATCATCTGAGTTGTGACAACTTGATGATTCAAAATTTTAAATAAAAAAAATTAATTAGGGTTAAATGAGTTTTAAAAAAATAAAAAAATACTTTTTTAGAAGAATAAAATAGGTTAACTGAGTTGTGACAAGTTGTTAATCCTATAATTTTTATGATTATCTGAGTTACGACAGCTTGATGATTCATTTTTAAATTAAAAAATAACAAACCCACAATTATTTTATGAAGAACTACGTGACTTTGATTTCCTCATTACAGTCGGGGATACGTAGGAGCAGAGTTTCTATTCTGTCAAGCCAAAAATTAAATTTTCATAATTTATTTATTTATTTCATTTATTTCTTTTACAAAAGGGGTAAAATAAATATTTTCAAGGATTATTAAGAGTTTGCATAATTAACTTAAGGTACCGTCTTAGGATGGGTGTGTTATGGGTGCCGTGGGATTAAGTTTCTACCATTCCCTATGCATAACTGACTCTCGAATCCAATCTGATTCCAAAGACCATTTTCTAAAAAGGTTTTCCAATTTTTCCTATTCTAAATAAAAATTGGTGGCGACTCCTAACAATTTATTTTGTTCGCCGCTCCCGCCGCGATCACGGTCGCAACAATTAAGATTTTGTTCTTCCAAAGAATTCTAATTAATTGTAGCACTTATAATTAATTGCTATAGTCAAGTAATGATTAATTTATAAGGGAGAATTCAACATAGGTTCATAAGGTTCACATGAGACTGTCTTGCCTAGAACAACTTACCTTCTATTTCAATTGATAATTTGATTCTATACATTTTAGAATTAATTGTTGGTTAGGGTTAGGAGAGAACGTTTTCATTCTAGCTATTTTGGAAGGATAAGTAATTTACATTTAATTATTCATGATCGTTAGCTCAAGTGAATAGGAGAATTAACTAAAATTGAATTAGAAAAATAATAATCTTAGTGGTGGAAACTGATCCCTAGACTAAATCAATCAATAAATTTTAAACACATAATTTTTCATAATTTTTCATTTTGGTTAATTTAATTATTTAATTTTAATTTTAATTGTTCTTTTGTGTTTTTGCTATCCATATTAATTATTTAGCTTAATCAATTGTTTTTTCTTAGGAAACAATACCTTATTTGTCACTGTACTAAAATTTAATTTTTAAAATTGATAAAATGATTTTAATTTGATAAAAAAATGAATTATCACATATGGCTTAGACCATAAATAATAAGTGTCATGTTTTATAATCATTTAGTAATAGAGATTATAAGTTGTGTGAGAGAATTGTGATATTTTTCATTAAAATCCATAGAGCGAAGGTCATGTCTTTAAAAGTTTGGGTTTAGATTAAGGAATTGACTAAACTTTGATAATTAAAGAGAATTAATCTTCCAATGAATTGAGCTTTAATTAATTAAGAGATTCTTCTCATCAATTGAATGACTAAAAATTAATTAGAATGAAGGTCTCAAAACTACTTTATTGTCTATGATAGATTATTGAATTAAGTGAAATCGAATCCTTAACATCTTTACCATTACTTGTTTACACCTTAATTTGTTATTGTACTCTTTTTACTATTTTTATTTTATATGTTTTTATATTGTTTTACTTTTCCTTCAATTACTTGTTTTCTTTTGAACTCTTTTTGAATCAAATCTTTGCTTACATAGTAATTGGATTAGTGAAGTGGTAATTGGCAACTCATTCTTCGTGAGAACGATGCTTTCTTATCACTTTATTACTTTTGCGATTTGGTACACTTGCTAAAATTTTCAACAAAGACAAAAACTTATGCTTAAAGCTTCATAGAGACGACATTGGTTGACAGGGATTTAAGTTGGAAAGGTAAGGCCATTGACGACATTAGATGTGTCTTCCATGTCTCCACCACTATTGGCGGCATCATCTTTCCCCACAACCATTATCAGCGTCGTCCTTCCTACCACCATTGATGGCATTATCCCTCACTAATAGAGTTAAGAACTTTCAATCTATAGCGAGAATGGAGAAATGAAAGCTTCAAAGGGAAAATGGAGAAAGAATATGGCAAGAGAGAGAATGAAAATGGAGATAGAATAGGGCAAGAGAGAAAAAGTACCGAAGAGAGTCACTGGGTGGATAGGGAAGTGGAGAGAAAGAAATAGTGAAAATTTATCTTACTCACACTTTAAGTGAAATTTATCCTCAAAATAGGATAAAGTTTACCCTCCATAATTTTTTATTCATCTTTTACTTATCAACTAAACATACTAATATTTCTAAAAATTTACTCCATTAAAATTTCTCCCTCATCTATCCCTGAACCAAACACACCCTTAGTGTGTGTTTGGATAAGGATTTTTAAGAAAGTAATGTATTTTAGAGAGGAATTAAAAAGATTCAGGATGAAATAATCTGTTTGGGCATCAAACAAAAGAATTTTAAAAATGATCAGTATTTTTATCAGGTATTCTTTTAAGCTAAAAATAGAGAATTTAAAATCCACCCCTTGATAAGGAATTTCTAAAATCTCTAGTCTCTCTCCTATCTTCCGAGCTCAATATGTTTGAAACTACATATTCTCCTTCTAGCTAGTTGATTTGGAAATTGTTCTTGCAAACCTTGAACTTGAACTAATAGTAATAAGCGATGGCAGAAAAGAATGAAACTGCACATGATTTGATCTCTTTCTCCGATGAATCATCACCGTCGTCGGTGAGAGACTGAGAGGAAGACATGGAGCCTTCTCTAAAGCTCTTGCTGCTTCTCTATGTGAGAAGAGGTTGGTTATGGCTACCTTGGAGTAAAAAGCAAATGAGATGGAGAGGTGATGCCAAGAAGAAGCAAAGACGATGCCATTGTTCGATTTTGAGAACTTGGGAACAAATACATTGGTTTTAGAAGCTTTCTATCTCTACTCTCATAATGTCTCTCGTTTCTCTATTTGAAAATTCCTTTTTTTTTGGTAAACTATCTCTCTAAAAATTCTTACCCAAAAGTATTAATGTTGTGCCAAACAAATAATTTGTAAAATAAAAAAAAATTAGATTGATGTAATTTAATTCCTATACATTTTAAATTCCTTTAAATTTTGAAATGCCTCATAAAATCACAAGGTTAATGTTGAGGGTTGAATTTGAGGGGACAAACAACACGAATTGCTAGACTACCAAGCTCCACAAAAGAGTAGCAAGCTTTTGTAATTGGGTCATTTTAGTGTGCTCATTGTGGTCAAATGAGCACTCATACTCATTGCCCTTGTAGTTGTTGAATTGTAATGATAATAGATTGACGACTGATATTTGTGACTTGCTACTTGAAGAGCCAATCACTCTTTTGCTTCAAAACCTCATCTTCGTCTTCAACCAATGCTAGGGTGTGTTTCAGATTGGGTGCTGTCAGTGCCATCCTAGCTAAAATTGGGTGCCATTCCTGTTGACCTTTGCCAGTGTCGCCAGTGCCATCCTTGCTAAAATTGGATGCCTCTGTCGCCAGTGCTAGTGTATGTTTCAGATTAGCATATCTTTCAATGCCACCACTGCTGGAAGTGATAGAAAAGGTTGAACCGATGGAGTTGGATGAATCTAACGGGTTATATATCCTCAATCCTCATCCAATCTTTATGAATTAATTCAGGAACATTGTGAAGAGTAGTTTGAAGTTTTGGTGTTGGCATAAGCGATCCATGGTCATGTCCAAAGTTGGTATATACATGGTATTCACAATCCATGGCACAAGCTTTGTGAAATTACAACATTGTTGAACAAAATGATGAAAACAAATGGGAGCGAAAAAAAAAACTTAAGCTTAAGAATTTGCAATAGCAGGTCAAAAACTTACTATAGTAGGTAAAAATAATGAGTATGAGTACGGGTGTAAAAACGGGCCGGCTCGGCCCATTTTCGGGCCGACCTATTCAGGTTATGTAAGTTTTCGAGTTGAAATTTTGTTAGCTCAACCCAATCCATTTAATCTTATGTAGTGTTAAAAAAGCGGACTGATCCGGCCCATTCGAGCTCAGTCCATTCGGGCCATATAAGTTTCGGGTTGACATTTTACTAGTTCAGCTCATCCATTTTGTTGAACTATTCGGCTTGACACGATGAGTTTGACTCATTTTGACACCTCTAAGTATGAGTACTCATTTGACTACAATGAGCACCCTAAAATTCAAAGAAAAATGCTAAATACTACGAAGTTGAATTTGTAGAAACGACACAAAAAACAAGATAATTGTTCATGCATTTTATCTACCAACATTAAGAGTGTTTAGTTTCTTTTTATAAAATTTCAGTTTGTTAGTATAGTGGAGTGACTTGATGGTTTCCCGTCTTTAGTAAATCTTTCACGAAAGTAAATTTTGTGTGATATAACACTACTCAAATTCAAATGAGCACCATAAATTGACCTTTTATCATCTCTTAGACAACTAGATTAGATATGGTCAATGCAACTGATTTTCACGCTTTCTAAATAAAGGCATTGGCAAACTGCAACAGCAACAAGAGGAATAAACTTTGCAAACCAATCACTTCTCAAGACCAGGAGTGCTTATAATAATTTGACCCATTGTCATTATCACTTGTGGGAACAATACATTTCAAAGGGGCAACAGGTGGAATCTATAGCCTATTAAGATTGAGAATTGACAATAAACTAACTAACCCATGAACCACTGTTTCTTTTTCAGTTGCAAGAAATGGTAAGGCCCTCTTAATTAAAGTATCTTTGACTGGACTTGTTTTAACTGAATGTGGAATCCAAAATGTAGCTTTCAACTAGATACACGTGAAATCATTATCTCCTAGCAAAGACAAGGAATGTAGGATATTGTTGATAATAATTGGTCATCCCAAAACAATTTGTGCCATCCACAATTTCATCCGAATATTTTGAGTTTGGTTTCTCTTTATCCTTTTTAATCCTTTTCACCACACTAGTTCGTTGTAAGCTTCAATCTCATCACTTTCAAAACAACGTAAAGTGCTTTTGTCACCTAAACGTGATTTGAATAACGCGTAATTTTCATACAAATAACATTTTATACATATTAAAAATTGCATTTATTTTTTAAGTGTATATTTATTTCTTTATTATACAATTTAATAATTCTACACATTTATTCGTTACTGTCATTTTTTTTATCTCCTTAAATATTATTCAAAATAATAAATTAAATTGTTTACAAATGCTAAAATTTATATTTTCTCGATTCACATTTCCTAATTCCCTACTCTACTTTCGTCTACTTCTTAATTTATTTTGTTAAAAATCACTTTTCAACTCACTTTACTTTTTAAAAAGACACAAATAACAATAAGAGATAAGACAAATGTAATGATAAGAAAATAGAACTTTAAGTATACAACCTGAACCTACATAATAAATATCATTTGTTTTTTTTTTTATTTAAATTTTATTAAATAAAAAATAAAAAAAAGACATATAATTATATTTAAGATAGTTCATATAATTTAAGTAAAAAAAAAGAAGAAAAGAAATACAACTGATGATCGTCCTAATGTTAATATTAGTCGTTGCTCTTCTGGTAGTCATGGAAATAGTAGCGAGTGGCAAGTCCACCAATAAGGAAGAAGGGCGTAGCTTAGTACGATGGACCAGCGCCACACTTTGTATAAAACACTATTGTCAGGGGAATGATGGCATTGATTTTCCTTTCCATTTGCACATTTCAGAGCGATGAACCGCAGAAGCGAAGCACAGAAAACGGCGTCTCTGGAAGTAGCAATTCGAGATGCGATGACGTTTATTATTATCCTCGGAAACGAAGCGCACTTGCACTGAGCCATCCGTTTTCCATGGAGGAGAAACGCCGTGACGCCGCAGCTCTGCCACCGTCCACCGCCGATTCGCCGGCATCGGAGCCGGCTTCCTCCAGGCGCCGTGGCAGCTCTCAGAAGAGGAAAGCCAACGCTCTTAACGCCTCCAATTCTTCGTCTACGCCTTCGAAACGCACTACTCGCGAGAAGGCTTTGCCTCCTCATACTCCTTCTCTCCACAATGGCCCCTTGACTAGGGCTCGCCAAATCCCTAGCAATCACTCCGGTTCCGCCGCCGCCTCGTCTTCGGCGCCTGGCGGAGGCGGCTCTGCTTCTGCCCCCGCCGCCGTGAAGCACTCCGAACGTGTGCCGCCGACTGGAGCTCCCGTTGGAGACTCGGTGGCGCTGGCGGAGGAACTCAACAAGGAGAACGAGTGGGAGGCTCTGGAAACTGCGATTGAAGCTCAATTTGAAGCTATTAGATCTCGTGGTGCCAATGCTCACGTGGTTCCGACTCACTGCGGTGAGACTTTGTGCCTATTCTGGAACCCTAATTTGCTTGTGTTTAGTTTTGGTAATTATTTTTGGGTTTGCTACAGTGTTGAGTGGAAAATACATGATTTATTTGGTTTTTTATATGCTTTTTGTTCACTTGTTGTTCTGCAAACAACTAGTGTATGATAGACTGCCAACTGATGTTTTGTTTTTCCATTTGTTTCCCAAATTAGATTCCCTCTATTAATTTACAGTAAGGGTTGATGTAGGAGATTTTGTGTGGTCGTTCTAAATTCTGAAATTTGATCAGGCCAAGCTAACCTAGTGTTACTTTGCAATATAATTGATGATAATGTAACTCCTTGCTATGGTTTTTATTAGGTTCCCCAATGAATTCTCCTTTTCATATTGTTTTTCCCAACCTAATAACTGTGCCTTAATGTAAAGGTTATTGGTGTTGGAATCCTTATATTGAGGTTTTGACTTGAATAGTTTTCTAGAACCACCTCGATCTGTTTTTGTTAGTGGATGTTGCAAGGAAGACCAGGAAGAACTTTGTGCTTACTGACAGAGTATTTGTATTTGGTTTTTTTTATCAGAACCTTCTTAGGTCTAAAAAGAAGAAACAGCACAGCAAATCATCGTGCTTACTACTGGGAGTAAAATACGCTGCAAAACATAAAGAAGGGAATAGTAGAAGTACTAACTGCATTTGCTTTTAGATTTTAGTTGTAAGTACAATGCTTCCGTTGCCCAACATTATATTAGAAATGCTGTTTTGCAAATCCTTGCAACCCAAGTGTCTCTTTGGTTCACCCCTAAATCTTGAAAGATGATTATAATTCAACATTTAATTGTAGTAAGCAGGTTTGGGTTTTAATCTGAAGGTCAAAAGATTTATTCTTGAATTAACCATTTCATCTCTGGAATTGATTTCAGGTTGGTTTTCATGGACGGATATCCATCCAATTGAGAAGCGTACATTGCCTTCTTTCTTTAATGGCAAAACTGAAAATCCGACTCCTGATATATACATGAAGATACGGACTTATATTATGAAGAGGTTTCATGCAAATCCAAATGTACAGATTGAATTGAAAGATTTGTCTGAGCTTAATGTTGGAGACTTGGATGCTAGGCAAGAGGTAATGGAGTTTCTGGACTATTGGGGTTTAATTAATTTCCACCCGTTCCCTTCTACGGGTTCTGCTGTGGCCAGTGCCGATGATGATGGGGCAGCAGAAAAGAATTCCTTGCTTGAAAAATTGTATCGCTTTGAAAGTCCGCAATTTCCAACTATTGTTCCAAAGACTAGCCTAATGACTGCAGCTATGACCTCTGGCTTGTTTCCGGAGTCTACAATTGCCGAAGAGTTGGTGAAACAGGAGGGGCCAGCAGTTGAGTACCATTGCAACTCTTGTTCCGCTGACTGTTCTCGCAAACGCTACCATTGCCAGAAGCAGGTTGTTACCTATAATATGGATAATCCGTTGAATTGCATAATTTAGTAATATGTTGAAGACATCTAATTTGGCTTAATCTTCAAGATATTTATTTAAGTTCTGATTCCTAGTCTACAACTCAAATGTGGTGTTGTCCCAAGCCTGACGATCTTATAAAATTTGTAAGATTATTTACATTGTTCTGTTCATTATTGAGGAATTTAATTATTAGCACATTTTGCTTCTAGGAATCTTATTCGGTAACTTTTACTTTATAATTTATCCAAAAAAAAAAAATCAGTTTACAATATTTTCTGAATGGAATTTGATATTTATACTGTGGTGGAAGTATAGCAGAAGTTATGTTTAAAGACTCCATCAATTTTGATAGCTCTGAAAACCTGCCTAACTTTTCAAATACTACTTGACTTACAAAAGGATCCATTCATCAAAAGAGGTTAAATGTTTGATGATGTTTACTGTTTGTGTTGATTGATTTTGTTGGTGCAGTGGCTGTCTGTCATTTAGTTAGCAACAAGCTGGTTAACTATTTAACTATTTGTTGAATTATTGGCTATTGCTCATGTCTTGTTGGAAAAGCAGGGTGGTTGATGATTATTTAATTTGCTTCTCCACCTCATGTTGTATATTTTATCAGTTGTATGATGTGTCTGACAGGCAGATTTTGATCTATGTACCGATTGCTTTAGTAATGGAAAATTTGGCTCTGGCATGTCCTCTTTGGATTTTATACTCATGGAGCCAGCTGAAATTCCAGGGGTTAGTGGTGGGAAGTGGACTGATCAGGAGACCCTCTTGCTCCTTGAAGCCCTAGAACTTTATAAAGAAAATTGGAATGAAATTGCAGAACATGTTGCAACAAAATCAAAAGCTCAATGCATATTACACTTTGTTCAAATGCCAATTGAGGATGCCTTTGTTGATTGTGGTGATGATGTTGATGCCAGTTGCAAAGAAACTGCAGATCCAGCTACAACTAACAATGATTCATCTGTGCACAAAGATGATTCAGAAGTTATTGAGAGTAGGGCTAGTGATAGCATTGAAGGCCATGTGCTGACTCTACATGATGAAACTTCTGCACCTGAAGATGTTAATAAAGTGGAAGTTAATCAGGAGACTCCAAAGCTAGATGTTAGTAATGAGAAAACTTGTGAGGGAACTTCTATATCAGAAGATGGTGTTAAAGTAAAATTTGGTCAGGAAGCAGGCAATGACTATGCTCTAAGTGCTTTTGAGGAAGCATTTGCAGCTATTGGTTATTCTCCTGGACCTGAAGGCCCATCTTCATTTGCTGAAGTGGGTAATCCTGTCATGGCATTGGTAAGTAGAATGCTTGGGGTGCATGAATAATAGCACTTTTATTTTTGTGCTTTTGGGGCATGGCAAGAAGTGTTTTGAGTTTATTTATTTATTTTATTTTTTTAAAAGAAGAAAAAATGGATGAGTTGAATTGGAGTCATTTCAAATTTCTATTTGAGACACACTTTGTACTTGGTGGTGCTCTTGGATTGAAAGGGGGCATCCTTGTTAACCATAGTAATGATGGCAATATCCTCTCTTCAGGATTAGAATCTTAAACTAATTATTAAATTTTGCTCTAACTGCTGACCCTCTTATTTGTGCACTGCGTCATGTAAATTGCTTGCAGATGACAAAGTTTACAAAATTGCTAGTGTTTATGATGCTTTTAAATGCTCTTGTTTATTACTTCATTATGTGCAGTGTTTCCCTTCTTCCATTCCTTGTGTTGTGTCATGTATGTCTCCCATGTTTTCAGTCGTATGTATTCCCTCATGGAGAGTAATATCACGTGTCTTTCTTCTACAGGCAGTTTTCCTTGCACGCTTGGTGGGTTCTGATGTGGCTGTTGCTTCAGCTCTTAGCTCCTTAAAATCCATGTCTGTAAATTCACCCAGCACTGAGCTTGCTGCAAGGCATTGCTTTCTTCTGGAAGATCCACCAGATGATAAGGAACCAACTAGTTCTGAGAGGTATGTGATATTATGTGGAGATTATGCATTTTGGCGATTCCATACCTAGTCCAATTGTTGTTGATGAGGGACTTACAATGTTGTGTCTGGATGGATCATAGGGATTCTGAAAGAGAGAGAGACCAGGATGACAGAAATGTAAAACAGGATAAATCAAAGTTAGATGATAAAGCTTTATCAAATGATCACAATGACAAGAAAATTGAAGATAATGCTTTAGAAGTTAAGAGACAGCTGGTTTCTCCAGATGATAAAGTCTCGGAAAAGCCAATTGCTTTAAAGGAGCAAGCAATGGTTAATCATGAGGAGGTTGGGTTTGATAATTGTAATGATCGCAGCAATTCAAAGTTACCCAATGATCAAGCACCAAGCATCGTACATGATTCAGATGGTTCAACACCCACAGCTAAAATTCTACCTAGTTCTGAGGAGGTAGGAGGGGGAACTTTGGTTAAAGAACCTTACCAGCCTGTAGAAGAACTAAAGGATGGACATGTGGTGTCTGATGCCCTTACCTCAGAAAATAATGAACTTCAAAAGTCAATTAAATCCAATCTAGCTGGAGAGCATCCGCAGCGTGTAGAGACACCAAAAGATACTGATCTGGTTTATGATTCTATGCCCTCAGATAAGAGCAAGCCTCAAAAACTGCTATCTACAAATCCAGTTGGCGAATCTCTGGAAACAACAGATTCAGTAATGGATGTTGATATGGTTTGTAATTCCTTGCCATCAGAGAAGAACGAATCTCAGCCACGAGTTACATCACTTTTATCCCAACTTACTAGGACAGAAAAGGATGTAGATATGGTGTCTTCTTCTGTGCCCTTGGATAAGAATGAACTTCCACATCCAGTTAAATCAAATTCTGGTGCTGAAAATGGATATAGCACAGGTCTCTCTCTTTCTCTCTTTCTGTCACACACACACACAAAAGAAAAAAAAAGGAATGTGGTTATTCATGAAAGGGTATAAAGGGATGTAATGAAGCAATAATGATCTAACTCAGTAATTAAGTAGTTATTGTCACAATACAATTTAAGTCCACAAAAATGAATGAAATCCTCATCCAGTGGCAGGTGAAGATCACACAGAAAATGGTACAAAAGTGAAAGATGGTAGTAAGAAGACAAAACATGGTAACAATTTTGAGAAAGTAAAACATGCTGCAGTTTCTACTCTTGCTGCGGCAGCAGTAAAGGCAAAACTTCTAGCGAATCAGGAAGAAGATCAAATCCGACGACTTGCTTCTTTGTTGATAGAAAAGCAGGTAATGTCATGGCCTGGAAAGTTCTCATTGCATTGTATTTTCTGTTCCTTTGACTTTCTTGGTAAATTCCATCAACTTGCAGTTGCATAAGTTGGAAACCAAGTTGGCTTTTTTCAATGATATGGAGAATGTGGTGATGAGGGTAAGAGAGTATTTGGTCCAGTTACGACAGAAGCTTTACCATGAGCGTTCTCTAATAATTGCATCCCGGCTTGGTTTACCAGCTTCCTCATCTAGAGGTGTACCACCATCCTTACCAATCAATAGAATTCCTATGAATTTTGCAAATTCAGTCCCAAGACCTCAAATCAACATGAATCCCCAAAGGCCACCAATTTCTAGGCCTGTGGGCACTAGAGCTACTACTCTTCCAAACTCATTAGCATCTGCAACTGCAGCAGGAACTTCAGTTCACCAATCCAGCCAGGAAAGCCTTTCTTCTGTTGGGACAAAATAAATGTTGAGTACGGATAGAAAAAGGCTCACGTATTCTTACTGATCACCTGCGATCATTTTGACAATGTGAGTATGCATTTCCATTTTTATGTATTTTTTGTTACTTGAAGTTATCATGGTATGTCCATTAGAGTGCCTCAGTTGAATATTTCTATAATAATTTAGCCAAGGGCTGGTCTTTTAAGACATAAAGGAACATGGAAAAGAAATTAAGCTAATGGACACGAATTAAGAGATTGTAAGGAAGTAAAATAAATATATGGAATGCAAACTCTTATTGTAGAAGAGAAGTTTATATTTGTCATGAATCAATTTTTCCAAAAGCTTAAACTATTAGGTGAAGACATATTAATAACTTTATTATATCTCTAATATTTTATCCAAAAAAAAAAATTCTCTAACACTCTCTTTCATGCAAGAGCCGTTTGGGCTTAAAGCGTGGACAATGCATAGACCCATCTTTATCATGTGATGAAATTCAACTTTTATTTAGAAGAATGGGGGCGACAAGGATTGAACTCTAGAACACTTGGTCTTAGAAGCTCTGCTATCAAGTCATGATCCAACTCGTCATAAATCAATTCTTTCAAAAGCTTAAGCTATTAGATGAAGGCACATGAATGGTTTTATTATATCTCTAACAATATTGATGGGAAAATAAGGATATTTCAACTTGAGAATACATGACATTCCTTTTTGCTTGATGGAAGTCATTGTTTTTGTAGTTAGAGCTTATGCAAAGTAACCTCTTGTATAATTTTTTCTTGACTTCTTTTTTGGTACATTGGGAATTATCACTAGGCCTTCTCTTTTTAACAAAATTGTCCTCGGCTCCCCATTCTTTTAGAAATGTCTGTCCATTTAATAGATCTGATCAAGTATGATACGTGACACTAACGGAAACGAATGAATGGATAAACTAGAGCTGTATAGCAAATTTCTTCCCCCTCACCCCCCATGCATTCATTGACTCGTATGCATGCTTTTGAGAAGAATCAAACTAGAGCTTGGGTTTTTATCAGAACTATGCATACTCTTGAGAAGTGTCAACTCACAATTCCTATATGGCAAAGGAATGCCTATTAGAGCTTTTTTCATTGAGTAGCTAATCTATTTTCTGGTGGGTAAGAAGTTAATTTCACGGGTTACAACAAAATGGATGCCACTTACAATGGCAACTATACAATGACCAGTATTGTGAAATAGTTTTACTGCTCCAAATTGCTTGATTGACGCATTAAATGCTTGCTTGGGTACATAATTGATAAAAAGAGGGTGGTCATGGACCCATGCCATGCCATGGGTGAGCACGACCTGCTCCTGGATCCCAGCTATTTTCGGGCTGGGAGCGAAACAGTTCTAGACTTAGTATTTGAATGTGCTTTTCTTAATTAATTTTTTTTAAAGAAAAAACATTTCTAGCTAGATTTGTGTGCTTTGGAAAAAAAAAACCTTTTCTATACCATGGTGAAGTTGTTCAAATATAAAATAAGTACTTCTGAAATATTACATTCAAGAGTAAACCACCATTTTAGTTCATGAAATTGTCCCTAAAATTGTTAAAGTATATTCTATGGATAGATTGCAATTTCAAGAACTAATATAATTGATGCTTACAATTTTAAAGACTAAAGTAATCTGTGTTTACAATTTTAGGGATTAAAATAATAATTTTTTAAGTTAGGGACTAATATGACAGGTATTTACAATTTCAATAACTAAAATAGAAGTTTGCTCGACATTCAAACATAAAATGACTTTTACTTTTTTTAAAAATCTTTTTAAAAAAAGGCCCGCATAAAAAAAACTTTAAAAAAAAAAAATCATCTAAACAAGCCATTAATACTTGTTATAGAGTAGGTTCTTGCATTATTAACCTATGGTCATATTTGATTCAGTTAATTCTTCCAAGGTCAAGCGCTGGTTAGGACTAACTCCAAATTGACAACTACTGGCAATTCAGTGACCAGAATCATGCATTGTAAGATCATCCTTACTCCAATATATGGAGCAGCTGGAGATGAGAGGATGGAAATATACATATATTAGAATTTGAATTTGTAGAGCTATTGGGTTTCTTTTTAGGAGTTTAACTTGAGCAAGTGGATAGTTATGTAAGATGTGCGCGTTTAATCCTGTAACTTAAATACTATTCACTACTACATTCTTGGGAAGGAGTATACTGAAACTTGAATGATTTTATGAAGAATATAGCTCTCTGGCGATGCTCAAGAAGATAACTTCACCGGGTGGCTGCTGTTTTTTTCCCCTTTCATTTCTTTCTTTTTGCTATGTATCCTTTGTGTGTAGTTGCAAATTCGCAGTATTTAACGGGTGTTTAATTATATGGGTTATTCAACAAATTAGCAGAGCTCTTGGTTGCTTTATCATATAACCTTCCACCCTGCAGAACTAATTTTGGTGGTCTAGATTCTAGAGCGAGGAACTAGATTCCCTTTTGTTGATTGGTGGTCTTCTGGTTTGGAGAATCTGATGTGAGAATTGGAGGACAAGTTTTTTTTTTTGGGCGTGAGAATTGGAGGACAAGTTGCTAGTCCTACATAACAATAATATAGGTGATGGTTTGCAAGATAGTGAGATGAGTCCTGGTAAAATCCATCTCAAGACATTCTTTTCATTTGGGGACTCCCTGGGGTTTTCGGTTGAAGAACTGGGGACAACACTACAATTATTTGATGATGATATTGAAATGGCTAGCATCCTACAAACAGTCCTTGGATTTTCCACTTTTGCTACTCAGTTTGGAAAACCTATGGTTAAGGAGTAGCATAAGGTCTCAAGGTTAGATAATTGCTTTTAATTTTAGTAATTAGACTGATTATTCTATTGTTTCTTTGTTGGGTCTGCACCTTTAGTGCGGATTGCGTGTTGCCCTAGTCTAACGTTGTCCCTTGTTTTTTTTCAAGAACGAAGATGAATAAATTATTAATCTTTGAACGTAAAAAAACCATGAAAACGGTTATATGTCCAGTTAATTTGTCAACATTATAAAAAAAATAAGTGTCAAAATTTGGAATTGCAAAAAAAATTGTGAATTAAGATTACCGTGTGTGTGTATATATATATATATATATATGACATATCTATATATAAATGACATCATAATAAAAATAAATCTTGATCATATAATTATACATAAATAATTAAAATTAAAAGTTAATTGAAGATCATATGATCACTTAAAAAAATTATATAATTTTAATTTTGATCATTTATATAAAATTTAATAATCAAAATTTATTCTTCTAACTTCTTACAATAAATACTCATCTTACATAATAAGATACTATATATATATATATATATAAGCGATGGATCGAAAATTATGCAGACCCTTTCGATATGGTTCAGCACTAGTTATTTTACCCACATTTATCGGCAAAAGCAAAGAGAGGAATTGAAGAATATGGAGAAAGAGACCTGAAGGGACAAGAAGCCACGAAAAGGGACCAGAAAGAGAGCTTCAAATGCTGAAGGAATTGCAAGGTCCCGTCATTTGATGTCTTGCTTCGTGGAGGATCAACTTCCACATGCATTCTGGGTCGCTACTTGGCGAGATTAACGTCAGAGATAATACGGGGCAAATTTTGGCTTTATTTCTTATTTAAATTAAATCCGTGGGATTCTGCAACTCGGCTTGCAGCCAGAATGCCAGATATACAATAATTACGCTCAAAATTCGCCCCATTGGATAAATCTCTACATGAACCATACATTTATAAAAATAACATACCTGCAACTAGTTGTGTACGCCTATATTTATCTTTATTTTGTGTAGAGTTGTTTTCGAATAAATGTTCGATGAAAATCTAATTTACCAAGTAGCCCCCGATAGGTCGTGGTTATACAGAAAGGACTTCACACCTTGTCTTCGCCAAACCATTTCCCTATAACCTTAGGATCCCAATCAAACCCCCCAACAAGCATAATTTATCAACACTTGGCATTAAAGCCTAATCTCAACCTAGCTTCCCGGATGAAGGCGAAAGGGACCCATGAAAAGCATCCACCCAACACAAGCCGAGGGTATGAATTATACAGTGGTCCACGGCCGTCCTACAACAAAGGCTTGGTAGCTTCTATTTTATTTTATTCTTTATAAGAAAATCACCATCACATGGGGTTCCAGTAATACTTCAACAAGATAAACATCAACAACCAACTACTATCATTAACTGACCCAAGAAAAGATTACTTTAATCAGCAATTATAAATAATTGAGTCAACTGTGAACTCCAGCGTGTTGTGTGCGTGAGTGAGTGTGTGTGTGTGTGACACAGAGAGAGAGAGAGAGAGAGGGAGAGAGTTTTGATAACTGAACATCTAAAACTCATGCATGACCAGCAACCACCATGGTTGTTCAAAAGTTTCTGCTGAAAGCAATGTAGAAAATAATGAAAACTGGGCATACAAAATCCTAGTATGCTGGACAAGAAAAATAAGCAATGAAACAAATAACTTTAGAATGATCTTACACTGTTTCTTTGACAATATTGGAATACCATACAAGAACAAACTAATCTAAACAAAAAGCACATAAACCAAAAAGCACCCAACAGATAGCACTGGACCAATTTGTTTCTTGGGCAAACACTAATGTACAATGAAGCCTCATAGACAGCAATGGCTAAACAGGAAGAAATCATTTTTAAGCAATGTACTTTATTTGGATTGAAGAGAAAAAGCAATATATTCAGCACTCACATCCCGTCGACCGCTGCTGACTGCTATTTCCAACATCAATTGTGTCTGGCAGGTATCTTCAATAAGCGCAAATTACCACAAAGGGGAACAAAACCCAAAATGTGTTATCAGTACCGTATTGGAATATTTGAATTTCCAACAAAAAGATCTATAATCCCTAGGGTAACTATCAAATAATGCTGCAAAGATGTTCAATTGAACAAAACTTGAAACATACAGCAATACTCATGCTGGGTAGGATTATACTGAGACACTAACGTATTCAACACTAATTATCAAAGCAGTTGTAGTACTGTAGGTAATGAATTAGTTACTGCACTAACAAAATAAGGAGACAAAAGGTGTCATTAGTGAGTAGTGACCCATTCAATATCATTGAAAACTTGTGCCAATTAGTACTCTTCATATTTATAACTTATAAGTACAACAGACACTAGTAAAGTATCTATAAGGTTCTAACATGTTTCTCAATACCAACCTAAATTAATATTCCAACAAATACTATAAAAAAACAGAAACAAGCTCTTTACAAATAATATCTCCTTGCAGCTAATAAGGGATGTTCCCACAGCCCATCTTTTTATTATAATGTAGCTAATGGTTTGTTTCCATAATCATGCATTAATCATCCATAGATCTTTTGATTTCAAGATACAACGTGGATATTGTGAACTAGAACAACCAAAGTATATGCTCCCCCAACCAATATCAACACCATCTCATAATCAAAGAGCATCTAACTCAGTATTTGTGCCTTAGCTTGTTCACATACATTAAAGAAGACATGCACATGTATAAGAACTTACAATTCTTCCTCTTCCCCACTTTTCAGGGCATCCTTTGCTATGCACTGGAATGCTTCTTCAACATTAATACCCTCCTTGGCAGATGTCTCAAAATACGGAATATTTCCTTTAGATGCACACCAAGCTCGAGCCTTCTTTTCTGAAACCTGCACACAAGAACTTATTTGTGTTCATCTGTTCAGCAGTATGTGTTAAGTGTTTCATGTATCTGAATGGGTCTGATATATGTGAGCTTTAGAAAGAAAGAAATAGAGAAACATAGAGGGAAAAAAAAATTAAGGCCAAAACATACCACTCTACTGTTCCCACCATCAATATCTATTTTGTTTCCTATAACAACAAAAGGAAAATTCTCTGGATCCGAAGGACTTGCCTGCCAAAGTGATCACAGATTAACATTTATAAAATCACTACAACATTGCTTGTGATAATAGATAAAAATTGAGAAATTTATCTACAGAGAGGAACACGGGCGTGCCTGAATCAGAAATTCGTCCCTCCAGTTGTTAAGGTTGTCAAATGATTTCATTGAATTAACATCATATACAAGAACACAGCAATCAGCACCACGATAGAAAGCAACTCCCAGGCTTTGGAATCTTTCCTGGCCAGCTGTATCCCAAATCTGCAAAGTTAAGAATATTTAAAAAAACAAAGAGAAAGAAAAGCAAACTTCGTTTATTGTAACAAATTGTGTTACGTAAAACTTTCAACAAAGAAAGACAGAAAGCAAGCAAGGCCACAAGTAAGAAGCAAAGTCCGCTAACAGTTTTATCTTCCCATTGTTTCCATCCTTTTTTCTATTGGGAGATGAGGAGGGAGGGTGGGCCTGTGCAATGGAATTTCATGATTTGCATTACCAATTTCAGTAACTAGACTATGGATGCTATTTCCATAGATATAAAGGACAGCACCAGCAGGGTCTTCCAGGAAACAAACAAATGAAAGCCTTCTCCTCCCATCATCCCTAACATCTACCACCATACCTGGCCTTATGGCCCAAGCAAGCATGCAGTCACTTTCATGCATTACAAAAACACGAGCCAGCACTATTCACAAACCTGTAAGGTGAAAAGCCTATCTTCAAATTGCACTTCTTTGGTTAAAAAATCCGCTCCGATGGTTGCCTTGTACTGATTACTAAACTTCTTATTCACATATCTAAAATACACATGTTACGGAAATACCTAGTATGTAGATGCTCCAGAGGTAACCCTGCACCACAGTACAGTGTATAGAACAATAGGAAATATAGTGTTGAAAATAATAATGTGTAAACAAGGAGTTTTTCCACGAGTGCCAAAGGATACTGATTCATCAAAGATGTCTTCCCCACCCTGCAAAGTAGCAATAGCACTGTGTCAAATACACTGGTAGAATTTCTCTATCTGGAGTCCATAAATTAACTCCTCATGAGTCATGACTGTAAATATCCAATTTGAATCACCGTAGCTCTGTTTCTTATAATACAAACAAAAGCAATATACATAGTAACATATACACCAATCGATCAGCTAGCACAGGGAAAATGTAGATCTTAGTTCCAAATGAACAGTAAGCTCGCCCTTGGATATAATTAAGAAAGACCTATCCACATTTACCATCCAAACATGCACATATACTTAAACTCTCTGTCCTCCCTAGTTTTTGTTTTATCTGTGAAAACAGCGATTCTCAGCAGGGAAGAAAATTCAGCAGAAGCAGACCAATTTCTTAAATCTTCGGAGAAATCGAATGAATTAAACGAAATCAATGAATTAAAATGAGAGAATTGGACAACATGTGAGTAATACATACAGGAAATGAAGAAGGGTAAAGATCCGTGCATTGGTTGGAACAAAAGAAACCCTAGAATCGAAAGGGAAAGGAACGGGTGATTGATAGTGAGAGAAAAAGGAAGAGAGACGAACCCACTATCACCGAGAATGATGACCTTCAAGAGAGTTCTTCTTCGGGAAGGCATCGTAGTACGGACGAGTGGATCGCAAAGAGAGTGAGAAGCGTTTGGAATTGGTGGCGTCAACCCAACCGCTTTCAGTTTCAAAGTCTGAGAAAGTCGCTGAGGCTGAGCTGCGCTGTTCAACGCTCTCGCTTTCCTCCCACCTTTCTCATCTTATTTTGTTAAGAAAATAATATATTATTTATTGAAGACATATATAATGACTGAAATTTTTATTGCGAGATAATAAGAAAAGTAAATTTTTATCGTAATATTATATATAAATAATTAAAATTAAAAATTATTTAAAAATTATTTAATTATTTAAAAAAATTATATGTATTTATATTTTAATTTTGATTATTTATGTAAAATTTAATAGTTAAAATTTATTTTTCTTATTTTTCATAATAATATTTATTTAATTTTTAATTATCTTTTAATTTTAATTATTCATATATAATTATATATATTCAATTATATAATTATATAATCAAAATTTAATTCTCTCATTTTTTATAATAAAAATTCTTCTCACTAAATATCTCTATCTATTTATCATATATTCGCCGGTGACAGTTGGAGCCCCTACATTCACCCTGAATGCCCAACAATCAAATTGATTGCATTTTATAAAATTCTTTTCTATATCATTTCATTTATTTTTCAATTTTATGAGTGTTTTAAAATTTGTTTGGAGATTCTTCAGTGTCCATATTTTTTTTATGGATGAGTTATTTAACATTTAATGGATTTTTGAATTTATTTTGAAACTTACGGCTAATATTGTTATGCTTTTGGAAAAATAAAAGTTTATATACGAAGTGGAAAATTTTTCTTTTATAATAAATATATAAATAAATTATTCAATTTGAATACTATGATGAGTCTATGACCATCCAATTCAAAATATTTTTCAGTCTTAAACAAAAAATGAAGTTGGCCTTCTTTTTTTTGGTCATTTTCGTTCTTTTTCTGATTTTAGCGCCAATTATCTAACTTTTTTTAGCTCCAGTCCCATCTTTTAAGTTATAATCACAATAAATGAATCAATAAAATGTTTTTTCTAAGTATATATTTTTTGTTCGGTTAAATTAATCTGTAAGTTCTTATAATTTCATCAAGTTTTTAATTAAATCCTTATAATTAAATTTTTTTTAACAAAATATTTATAATTATAAAACTTTGTAAATGAATTCCTGAAAACTAACATAGTTTTAGCACCGTTAAATTTTAAATCAACAAGAAAAATATCGTCTCGATAAGAAACCCAAAAATAGACCCACGTTGTGTGCCACCCTTTCTATATCATTTCACTGACAGCCAGGTTAGAAAATGAGTCGTGTCGACATTTTTAAAAACTTGTTTCATTTAGTAGTAAGGTCCTAAATTTCTCTCAAAGAAAATCTCATTAGGCTGTTAAGTAATTGCTTATATATTTATTTATAAAATTATATTTTTTTTCAATGGCCTTTCAACGTTATTTAGCCGCTTAGCCTATTGAGCTATATAAAAACGTTTATTACTTGTTACTGTTAGAGCGCTTAATATAAACCAGACTTAAATGGAGTGTTCAAAGCCAGTGTCGCGACCGGGATCGTAGTGAAAAATAACAATTCAAAGGATTTTAGAAAATGGAAATGGAGTCGCCACCAATTTTATTTTAATTAGGAAAAAATTGGAAAACATTTCTTTGAAAATGGTCTTTGAAACCAGATTGGATTCTAGTCGGTTATGATAGGGAAGGGTGGAAACTTAATCCTTTCTAAAATCGGTGCAGTTAAGTTAATTTAATTGTGCAATTTAACAATTCTTGAAAATATTTATTTTACCCTTTTTGCAAAACATTGTAACTTTTTTATTTTTTTAAATTTTTTAAAGAAAAAATAAAAAAGAAACAACAAATTATGAAAATTTAATTTTGGCTTGACAAAATGAAATTCTATCTACGTATCCTCGGGTGCAATGAGGAACTCAAAGTCACGTAGTTCTCTATAAAATAAGTTTTGGGTTAATTGTTTTTAATAAAAAGGAGTTTATTTGAACAAAATTCATTATTACACTTAGCAAGGCTACTAATAAACCCTTATGATCCAAATGACATTGAAGATAACATTCGTTATTCAATCAATATTATTGGTCATCGCATTGATTAGAGATTTTTTTTATCCTTTTATTTTTATTTTTATTTTTTTATTTTAAAAAAGCATATACAAAGACAAACAAATAATCACATAAACAGTACATTGTCATACCATGAACTAAATAAATGCAATAAAAATCATATTAAGCACAACGATACAACAAAAGCCCAAGATAAGAAAAAAAAGAACAGCCCCACAAACTTTTTTTTTTTTTTACGGACCCACTCAACAATAAATACCACTACATGAAACACAGGAAATAATGAAAGGGATAAAAATAGGGCTCAAACCTCTGGTAGTGTAGGGGTGACTCGAAGGAGAGGGGTGTCGACCGGTTTCTAGATCCGACGGTCGGTGCAAAGAGGATTTAGTTCCTGAGGTCCGACGGTCAGTTGAAGGGAGAGATCGAACTTCTGAGGTCCGACGATTGGTTGAAGGGAGAGGTCTAACTCCTGAGGTCCGACAGTCGGTTGAAGGGAGAGGTCTAACTCCTGAGGTCCTACGGTTGGTGAGATGAGGAATCTGGCTTTTGTGCGGTCTGACAGTCGGTGAGGAGAAGGATTTGGCTTCTGTGCGGTCCGACGGTCGGTTGAAGGGAGAGACCTGGCGTTGTGAGATCTGACGGTCGGTGAGAGGGATCTGGTTGGGTTCGACGGTCGGTTGAAAAGGATCTGGTGTTGGGTTCGACTGTCGGTTGAAGAGGATCTGGTGTTGTGAGATCCGACGGTCGGTTGAAAAGGGATCTGGTTGGGTTCGACCGGTTGAAGGGATCGATTGGGTTCGAAAGGTTGAAGGTCGGTGAAGGTCACGGTGATGTGGTTCGACGGTCGGTTGGGAAGGTCTAGCTGTGAGATCCGACGGTTGGTGACCGGTGTTGGTGAAGTTGGTCGGTGAAGGTCACGGTGATGTGGTTCGACGGTCGGTTGGGAAGGTCTAGCTGTGAGATCCGACGGTCGGTGAGGGGATGGTGACTGGTGTTGGTGAAGTTGGTCGGTGAAGGTCACGGTGGTGTGGTTCGACGGTCGGTTGGGAAGGTCTAGCTGTGTGATGGTGGTTTCTGGTGGGTGATGGAGTGTTGGAATGGTGAGGGACTAGAGAGGAACCTGATGATGAAGTTGGTGGTTAAAAAAAAAAAATTGAGATAGTGGTGTGAGTTTGTGGGTGGTTATGGAAGATGAATCTGGAATAGAAAAGGTTTAAGGGGGTCTTGAGTGAAGAGGGTGAGGTTAGTTTTTATGATGTGGTGGAGGGGAAATGGTGAGAGTTGGTTGTGGAGGTTGATGGTAGTTAGCGATGGATTGAGTGGTGGAAGAAGTGATGGTTCACGATTTGGAGGTTGATGGTTCTTTGTGGTTTTGGAGGGTGTGGTGGTTGGGTAAAGTGTTGCTTGGGTTGATGGTAGGGATGAAGGGTGGAATGGTAGAAGAAGTGGTTCACGGTTTGGAGGTTGATGGTGGAGATGAAGGTGGTGGTGTATATGAAGCTAATGAGAGGTGGTTCACGGTTTTTGATCAAGGTGTTACGTTGAGCTTTAGAGAGGCTCTTTTCTCCCCCCAAAATCCCAGCTCTCTCGTGTGGCTTTTTCAATTTTTTCGTTTCTCCAAGAATCCAAAGAAATCTCCTCAAAAAAACTTTTCAACCCCTTCAAATTAGCTCCCCCCCTTTTGTATCATTCCCGTATCCAAGTTCCCCCTTTTTTCCATTTTTTCAAATGACAAACCACCCTACATTGAGCCCCCTTTTTTTCCCTTCAATCCCTTGACCCCTCATTTTCTTGCTTGTGTAGCCTTAATGCATTTAATGCATGGTTATTTCATCATTTTTCTTTTACGTGTGCAATGAGCAACCTGAGTATGTGCAGGTGAGAAAAAAAAAGTCAGAGTGAGTGTGACTATTTTGTTTTGTTTTCTATTTTTTTTTTACTTTCTTCTTTTCTTTTTTTTCTTTTTTCTTTTCTTCATTTTTTTTTATTTTTTTAGCCTGGTCAAAATTGGGTGTTCACAGTTGTCCCTCTTTACTTGTTTCTTATTAGATAAAAAGAAAAACTGTGATTTTTCATTTTATCATCGTGAGAAACGAGTAAAGACATGAACTCCAATTTTGTCTGGCAATGCATAAAAGGATAAATGCAAAACAAAGCAGGAACAATGATAGGAGGTTAAAATGCAATGAGCCGATACGCTCAAAAGAAAAACAAGAATTTAAAATGCATGGAATGCATGGAGCCGATGTGCTCAAAAGAATATACAGAAATTAAAATGCATGGAGCCGATGCGCTCAACAGAATTTAAAATGCAAGGAGCCGATGCGCTCAAACAGAAAGTAAAATGCATGGAGCCGATGCGCTCAATAGAAAGTAAAATGCATGGAGCCGATGCGCTCAAATTAAAATGCATGGCAACAGAATATAAAATGCATAGAGCCGATGCACTCAAAAGAAATTAAAATACAAGGAGCCGATGCGCTCAACAGAAAGTAAAATGCAAGGAGCCGATGCGCTCAATAGAAATTAGAATGTAATGAGCCGATGCGCTCAACAGAAAATTAAAATGCATGGAGCCGATGCACTCAACAGAATTTAAAATGCATGAAGCCGATGCGCTCAACAAGAATTTAAAAAGACAGTGGGTAACTGAATCCCAGAATTTAAAAGACAGACGGGCTACTGTACTCCCGAAAAACAGAGATTTAAAAAGACAAGACATCTTAATTCAAAAAGATTTTTCTTCTTTTTCTTTTTCCTTCCTTTTTTCATCTTTCTTTTTCTCTTTTTCTTTTTTTTCTTTTTTTTATATTTTATTCTTCTATTCTTTGTTCCTTTCCTTTTTTTTTATTAAAAGTCCTTTGAACCAATGACAACTTTTGGAAAGCTTTGACCAATCAAACCCCTTGTTCACGTGTCTTTCTTCCTTAGACTCTTCAGTTCTTTCTTTCTTCTTCTCCGTTTTTTCTTTTTTTTTTATTTTCGCTCTCAGCTCTCCTTTTGAGAAATGAGATGAACCATTGCTTGACTAATTCCTTGAGAGAAAATTTTGCCCCAGTATTTAACATTGTCCCTCATTTAATTGATTCCCTGCATCTACTTGATAACTCAATCACTGTCTCTGCTGCTACTTCCTTCAACACATCTCTCTTTAATCCTTCAAAAATTTTGTCCCAGTATGGCCAACTGAATACAAATGAGATTGCCCTGTGTAGCTGATTAAATGCAATTCAAAATTGCCCCAGTTTGGTGCACCCTTTAAGGCATTTAAGGCTAACTTTCTCTGAGATTTTGCCCATTTTATTTGCCCTAATTTTTGCTTAGACTGCCCATTCGGGTTTTCAACCTAACGAGTCCCTCTTTTTTTTTTTTTTCGGGTACCTCCTTTTCCATCATTTGGGAATTCCAAGTTCTCTTCGACCTGAATTGCTCATCTAGAGATTACCATTAGATGGTCAAATCATAGTGTTGTACTCATGTTCACCTTACCTAAAGCATTACGTAACAGACACCCATGAATTCAAAAAATACAACAAAGAAAAAGCAAACAACTTCCAGATTGTTCTTAGAAGTTTGACTACAGAAAGTGTATTATTTACAAAGGGTAAAGACACAAGAAGTAGAATAGCAAGAAAGTCAAAAGATTTTTTTTTTGCCCCAGTATGGACGTGATTGATCTAGACTCGACAACTGGACACCATGACTATTGTTTTATCAGGTATATACAAAAATCTGTCCTCATGTAGGGTATCAAATGAATTTGGCTCAGAGTATGTCATTTGTGAACAAAATTGCCCCAGTATAAGTCACGAAGCTACCCTAATGTGGGTCAAATTGAACCAAAGAAATTTGCCCCAGTTTGGAGTCAAATCGAGTAGAGTAGAAACTTGTCCTAGTGTAAAACCAAATTGAACTAAGGAGAAGAATGCCCTAGTGTGGGACCAGCTCGGACAAGGTAGCAACTTGCCCAGGTGTAAGTCCCCCCCCCCCTTTTTTTTAGGAGCAATGAATTGGATACTTAGATGAGCATAACCTTTGTCTCAAAATTAAAGTTAATGAAAATGACAATAACCCTTCATTGATCAGAATGGACTTTTTGAGGCTTGTAACGTGGCCAAGGCTAGGGGTTATGAAAGGAAAGGTATAAGGTTCAAACAATTGTTTTAAGGTTTGAATGGGACCAAGGATCATTGTTCAAAGTTAAACTTTGTCAATTGCTTTTGTACTTTCAAGCACACTTTTCTCTTACTGCTCTTCATTTCTTCCTTTTTCTTTTCACTTTCTTTCATTAGCCCTTGTCATGACTTATTTCTTCTCATTTTTATTTTTATTTTTGGTTTTTTTTTTCTTATGTTTCAAAATAGCTACCATGACAATCAACCTTTACTTTGTGTCATCCCCTAGTGTAGGAGTAATCCTTGTCCAGGGTTTATTGAAGAAAACTTTCAAGCTCAACAAGGGACATCGATAGATAATGAAAAGATGAATTCTTATAAAGGATAGAGAAACATGGCCAATCTTCATTTCAAATCTTGATTACTCATTTTCAAAAATTTTAATTCAGAGACAAAAAGGATAATGCACACCAAGTGATTATTTCTTTGCTCCATTTTTTTTTCTTTTTTTTTATGGCACTTGCACCCGTAGACCTTATGACTACTGACATCTATCAAAGTAAAGATTGTTAAGAATTGGAGTCTCACGGGGTTCAAACATAAGGAAGACACTTTAAATAAAAAAGAGAACAATAAAATGACCAGAAAGACCATGAAAATGACAAGAAACAAGATATGCTTGGATCCATACAAAATCATTACATTAATGCTTCAAAAAAGTTAACATAAGTTCAGCACCACAAAAGTCTAAGATGACAATCACATCAATTAACACCTCAGATCGCCAATTGTTCAGAGATTTCCAGTTGATAGAGGGCGAACAGTGTAGGCAGGGTAAGATGGTGGGTTTCCAATTTTGGTTTTGCATGTAGCTCACTTTTGATTCCTTTTCCTTAGAGGAAAAACTCATTCTTAAAACTACTTTCATCATTGCTAGTTGGCAGTTTACCTGCTTTTACCAAAATTTCAATCCTCTCCCCAGCAGCTATTAACTCAGCAAAGTCTAGATAAACGGCGCCTGCCATTGTCTCAATATAAGGAGCTCCCAGAGTCCCTAGAAAATATGAGCACATTTCTGTCAACGTCAATGGTG
Source organism: Ormosia semicastrata (assembly GCA_029884595.1). Classification (NCBI taxonomy): domain Eukaryota; kingdom Viridiplantae; phylum Streptophyta; class Magnoliopsida; order Fabales; family Fabaceae; genus Ormosia; species Ormosia semicastrata. Next base: position 3,446,352 of record JAQQTO010000046.1, on the reverse strand, counting down.
GTTACACTTGTATTGCGAGAGCTCTCCATCTCTGGGCATACTGCTTGAAGGCTTCCTCATCTTCCTTTTGCATTGAGCTCAAATGTTCCCGGGTAGGAGCTACATCTAGGTTGAACTTGTATTGATCCATGAATAGATCAGCCAATTCCATCCAGCGAGAAATCTTAAAGCGGTCTAATTGAAGATACCACTCTAAAGCGGGGCCTGTAAGACTCTCGTGGAAAAAGCTAACGAGGAACTTATCATCCCTGGACCAAACAGCCATCTTAGTTCCATAACTGATCAAATGAAACCGAGGGCTACCACTCCCGTCATACTTGGTGAAATGAGGAATCTTGAAGTCTTTAGGGATTATGACATCCATGGTAGGACACAGTTCTTCTATTCTAAGAGATCCATAAGCGCTGGGGCCCTTGATTGCTTTGATTTGCTCTTCCATCCTTTCCTTCCATTCTTCTTCCATCTTATCCTTCTGAATTGCCGCATGACCACTCCCAGTAGGAAATCCCGTTGTCACTGGGATGGACATACATCGTTGTTCCCATGTGAATTCAGCATTACCATGAACCTCATTTCGAGTATCCTCTGGAGAACGATACCCTTCTCCGATAGGAATTCCTAGTGGTGCAGTATTCGAGTTCCTCCTCTCAACAGAAATCTCAGTGGCGATCCCGGGGCTTGTCCTCATGGAAGTGATAGTTGGCAAGTGCGAATGTGCCCTAGTCACTCTTGTGCTTCCAGCCGCCCCAATCAAAGTGAGAGTCTCTCTCATGGCTAACAACATTTCCTCCATTCTTCTCATAGACTCTGTTATTTCATCCATCCTCCCTTTAATCTCATCAATTTCTATACTCAAGTTTCTCCCTTCCTCAGGGTTATTGGCAGCCATTCTGGTATGAGATCTAGGATTGTGAATTTAGATTTGATTGGTCTTTTCTTTCCTAGACTGCACGATGGTTCAAATCAATTTGATTTATTAAAACAAAATAACATTTAACAAAGAACGAGATGAGATGCATGAGATGCATAAAATGAATGAACTTTGAAAACACTTTTTCATTTTTCTTACCCTTTTTTTTAAAAAAAAATGTTATGTCATGAAAATACAAGATATATTTTTTTTCTTGAATGCTAAGGATGCTATGAAAATGCAAGCAATGAATAGCCCTTTTTTTTTAATGCACGAATGAAGGATATGAGAAACAGATAAATAAAGAAAGAAGAAGTACGCTCCCTTTGGTGCCCTAGTCAGGTGGAACCTAAGATTTGATAGTCATTATGTTCAATCTATCAGTGCAAGATTTTTCAGGACGGTCTAAACTTCTAAAAGGTCATGGTTCCCAGATTGCCTTTATCTCGAAAGACAAGGACCCAATTCATGAATTAATCAAAGTTGGGATAAACCCTTTCAATATGATCCATCCATGATAATGGTAACAATCTGAGTGGTGTCTCAACAAATATCAAGTGAACATAAAGCCCCTCAATAACAAAAGCCGAGACCCCTCCTACTCCTCAGGTTCGCACAGACTCGGGTATGGAGCCCAAAAAGTGTGTGAGGTACGTGACAGTGACATGTGTGAGGGAGCATACAAATCTGTACAAAAATTAAAAAAGATAAAACTACCCCCAACCTGCAAAAACATATATACAACAACCAGCCAGCAATCATCTATCCTAGGGTTTCAACAATTATGCACAATTAAGTACAAAATATATACAAGTATATCATGTCAAAACAAACACAGAATAGTGCTATCAGAGATTTACATAAAAGTATGAAAGAAAATCTATTTACAAATAAATAGGAAAACAAAAACAAGGACAAAAGGGGTAAAATAAATAAATAGAGATTATTAATAATTTACACAACTAACAACAACAGGCCTGACTCTCCAAATATCCCTAGTGGAATCGCCATCTGTCGCGACCGGGATCGCGGCGAAAAATAGCAATTCAAAGGATTTTAGAAAATGGAAATGGAGTCGCCACCAATTTTATTTTAATTAGGAAAAAATTGAAAAACATTTCTTTGAAAATAGTCTTTGAAACCATATTGGATTCGGGAGTCGGTTATGGATAGGGAATGGTGGAAACTTAATCTCACAGCACCCCTAACACACCCGTTCTAAAACGGTACCATAAGTTAATTGTGCGAATTCTTAACAATTCTTGAAAATATTTATTTTACCCTTTTTTTTTGCAAAACATTGTAACTTTTTTATTTTTTTAAATTTTTTTAAAGAAAAAATAAAAAAAGAAACAACTAAATTATGAAAATTTAATTTTGACTTGACAGAAATGAAATTCTGCTCCTACGTATCCTCGGGTGCAATGAGGAATTCAAAGTCACGTAGTTCTCTATAAAATAAGTTTTGGGTTAATTGTTTTTAATAAAAAGGAGTTTATTTGAACACAAATTCATTATTGCACAAGGTTCAAGTTAGCACAAGGCTACTCAATAAACCCTTATGATCCAAACGACATTGAAGATAACATTCGTTATTCAATCAACATTATTGGTCATCGCATTGATTAGAGAATTTTTTTTATCCTTTTAGTTTTATTTTTATTTTTTATTTTAAAAAAGCATATACAAAGACAAACAAATAATCACATAAACAGCACATTGTCATACCATGAACTAAATAAATGCAATAAAAATCACATTAAGCACAACGATACAACAAAAGCCCAAGATAAGAAAAAAAACAGCAGCCCCACAAACTTTTTTTTATAGACCCACTAACAGCAGCCCCACTACATGAAACACAGGAAATAACGAGAGGGATAAAAATAGGGCTCAAACTTCTGGTAGTGTAGGGGTGACTCGAAGAAGAGGGGTGTCGACCGGTTTCTAGATCCGACGGTCGGTGCAAAGGGGATTTAGTTCCTGAGGTCCGACGGTCAGTTGAAGGGAGAAATCGAACTCCTGAGGTCCGACGATCGGTTGAAGGGAGAGGTCTAACTCCTGAGGTCCTACGGTCGGTGAGATGAGGAATCTGGCTTCTGTGCGGTCCGACAGTCAGTGAAGAGAAGGATCTGGCTTCTGTGCGGTTCGATGATCGGTTGAAGGGAGAGACCTGGCGTTGTGAGATCCGACAGTCGGTGAGAGGGATCTGGTTGGGTTCGACGGTCGGTTGAAAAGGATCTGGTGTTGGGTTCGACTGTCGGTTGAAGAGGATCTGGTGTTTGTGAGATCCGACGGTCGGTTGAAAAGGGATCTGGTTGGGTTCGACTGTCGGTTGAAGGGATCTGGTTGGGTTCGAAAGGTTGAAGGTCGGTGAAGGTCACGGTGATGTGGTTCGACGGTCGGTTGGGAAGGTCTAGCTGTGAGATCCGACGGTCGGTGAGGGGATGGTGACTGGTGTTGGTGAAGTTGGTCGGTGAAGGTCACGGTGATGTGGTTCGACGGTCGGTTGGGAAGGTCTAGCTGTGTGATCCGACGGTCGGTGAGGGGATGGTGACTGGTGTTGGTGAAGTTGGTCGGTGAAGGTCACGGTGGTGTGGTTCGACGGTTGGTTGGGAAGGTCTAGCCGTGTGATGGTGGTTTCTAGTGGGTGATGGAGTGTTGGAATGGTGAGGGACCGGAGAGGAACCCGATGATGAAGTTGGTGGTTAAAAAAAATATTGAAGATAGTGGTGTGAGTTTGTGGGTGGTTATGGAAGATGAATCGGAATAGAAAAGGTTTAAGGGGGGGTCTTGAGTGAAGAGGGCGAGGTTGGTTTTTATGATGTGGTGGAGGGGAAATGGTGAGGGTTGGTTATGGAGGTTGATGGTAGGTAGCGATGGGTTGAGTGGTGGAAGAAGTGATGGTTCATGATTTGGAGGTTGATGGTTCTTTGTGGTTTCATGGGTGGTTTCGGGGGTGCGGTGGTTGGGTAAAGTGTTGCTTGGGTTGATGGTAGGGATGAAGGGTGGAATGGTGGAAGAAGTGGTTCATGATTTGGAGGTTGATGGTGGAGATGAAGGTGGTGGTGTATATGAAGCTGATGAGAGGTGGTTCACGATTTTTTGATCAAGGTGTTACGTTGAGCTTCAGAGAGGCTCTTTTCTCCCCCCAAAATCCCAGCTCTCATGTGGCTTTTTTCAATTTTTTTCGTTTCTCCAGCAATCCAACAAATCTCCTCAAAAAAACTTTTCAACCTCCTTCAAATACTTAGCTCCCCCTTTTGTATCATTCCCATATCCAAGTTCCCCCTTTTTTCCATTTTTTCAAATTTGACAGTTTCTTCTCCTTTTTCTTTGCGTCAACCACCCTACATTGAGCCCTCTTTTTTTTCCCTTCAATCCCTTCAGCCCCTCTTTTTCTTGCTTGTGCAGCCTTAATGCATTTAATGCATGGTTATTTCATCATTTTTCTTTTACGTGTGAGTGAGCAACCTGAGTGTGTGCAGGTGAGAAAAAAAAGTCAGAGTGAGTATGACTATTTTGTTTTGTTTTGTTTTGTTTTCTATTTTTTTTTATTTTCTTCTTTTTTTTTATTTTTTTAGCCTGGTCAAAATTGGGTGTTCACACCAGGCCCAAAAAAAGGCCTTTGACAGGTAACAGGCCAGGCTCAAGCCAAATATTTGTAACACAGACCTGACCTGTTTAAGGTGAAACCTGGCCTGACTTGACTTGTTTCCATCCCTATTTGCCACCATGAGACTTGACAAAAATTCGATCCAACGCCGTCGCCAGCAACTCACGAGCCACCACCTTTGACTCAGACCTTGCCAACCACCCAAACCAGTCTCCTTCACCTCTGCCACACCACCATTGCGTAGCTGCACTGGTCGTTGTCTGTCCAAAGCCCAAGTCGTGCCTCTAACCGGACCACCCATGAACCACTGCGCCTCGATCAGAGCAGTCTCGACAACATCAACCTAGAGTCACCGCCGTTACACTCCGTATATACCAAACACCCGCAACCAACCTTTGCCTCTGCTAACACCAGCGTCCTCCACCACGACCTCTGCCTAGGTGGTAGCTAAACCATGACCTCTGCCCAGGTGGTAGCTAAACCAACGTTAACACGTGATTTCACAACAGGAACCACCACATTCTGGTTCTTCATCCTATCTTTAGCAATACTAACACAAAGCTTATTGTTAATTATTATATGTAGCACTCAGAAACTGGTAGCAAACGAAATGTGTAAAGGAAAAATTTGGAAGAAAATCAAGTAATTGTGGGAAACAGAGAAATGAAAAGAAAGTGTCGAAGCTTTGGTAAAAAAAAAGAGTTGAACAGAGGTGGCTATTATGGTACGTGGCTGCATCCTCTGCTTAACCCAAAAAAAAATTATCAAATGAAATGAAAGGAGAGATGGCTTATCTTAGCCTCTATTGCCTCTTTTGTCACCATTCATCCCACTTTTTCTCTGTAGAGCAATGCAAAAGTGGTATCCCACTTTAATAAAGCCCAACATCCAATTTATCTATTGACCGGAACCTATGTACCCAATTTGTTGAATAAAAACCATAAAAAGAAAACTAAACTGGACCTAGAGAACCAATAAGATCGCCAAAGATGAATTTATCTTGAAGCACTTTGATGATTGCGATCTCCCCCTTTAATCCCGCTAATATTCTTTTTCCCATTATTCTTCCATCTCAAAATCTTTTTTATCTTCGCGATGGCCTTCTTGAAGATTCCACTGTTGTTCTTTCGGTCACTTACTTGCACACTTTTGGAGCGCTTCCTTTCCAATTCCAAGTGTTCAATGTCAGTTCCAAAAGAAGCATTGCAATGTCGAAACGCTTCAAGCAATTAAGGATACAACTTTTCCATCCACACCTTGAACGTCCCTAAAACTTTCACAGTTAACGAAGACGAACACGGCCCATTGACGTTGATGTCGTTTTGATAGTAATACCCAACTCTAACTCGCCCATTCACGTACTCGTTGATGGCCGTCAGAATCGCAAGCGCTCACTCGTGAAAATGACCATTGATGAAGGCTTCAAAGTTCTTGGGCGGCTTCCGAAGCAGATAGACGGAGGTGTAACACGTGAGAGTGAAAATGTGCTCGTTGTAGGCACGTGACCTGTTCTTATGGAAAGAACGCCCGAATATATCCGATCCGGGCTCGTTGAAGAATGGCTTCTCATTGAGAACGAGTCCTTGGATCGAAAGCAACAACTACAGCAACGTGGACCCACATGGGTCCCACTTCTCAATTTTCTTCCCAACCCAGGCGTTGAACAACAACCCCTTGTTACCGGGTGCAATGGCGGTGACTCTAGGTTGATGTTACCGAAATTGCTCTGGTGGAGGCGCGGTGGTTCATGGGTGGTCCATTTAGAGGCACGACTTGGGCTTTGGACAAACAATGACCAGTGCAGCTACGCGATGGTGGTGTGGCAGAGGTGAGGGCGACTGATTTGGGTGGTTGGCAAGGTCTGAGTCAAAGGTGGTGGCTCGTGAGTTGCTGACGGCGGCGTTGGGCGAATTTTTGGAGAGTCTCATGGTGGCAAAGGGTGGTACACAACGTGGGTCTATTTTTAGATTTTTTACAGATATGATATTTTTCCTATTAATTTAAAATTTAATGGTGTTAAAACTGTATTTGTTTTCAGACTCATTTACAAAGTTTATAATTATAAGAATTTTGTTAAAAAGAATTTAATTATAAGGATTTAATTAAAAATTTGATAAAATTACATGGACTTACAGAGGGTTTATTTAACCTTTTTGTTCTGTACTGTTAATTTGACATATTAATATCAACTCATTGATACTCAAAAGAAAATAGATAGTATAAGAGTGATGTTATACATCACGGATGACTTTTATTATATTATAATACAAAATATAACTAACACACTAAACATAAGGTATTTACTTTATAATTATAGTTTCGGTTATGATATTTTTATTATTAACAGTATATATATATCTTTTATATATATTTTTTAATATTATTTTTTTATTATATTCTCTCATTAAATCTGACACTCTTAAAATAGATTTTAATAATATATATACTTTTAAAAGAAATGTATAATCATTTTTTTCCTTATCGTTCAACAATTCTCTTTGTAGGATTTAGCTTTTGTCATAGGAAAAATCAACTTCAGCCAACACATACATATGCATTATGCCACACCCTCATGTTCAACCGATACATAACAACCTGCAATCGAGTTCGAACTTTAAACTATTTGATGAGTTACATCCTGCCCTCAAAATAGTATAAGGCACACCGGACACATTTTGCATTCGTGTTGTAATAACAGAATGCAAGACATCAACAACGATTTATTTATTTATTCTTTTGGTTATATCAACAACGATTTATTAATAAGATTGTTAAGTTGATATAATTCTATAACAACCAGTATAATATTAGCAAGAAGTGACAGAGAGAAAACCATACCTAGTTAAAAATAGTGATGTTGCAGTGAAAATGTCCCTGCTTTGTAGGGGGTGACTTGGAAAGGAAACACGATTTCTCGGTTCCCTCCATGCTACTATTGCCATGCATATTCATCATGTTCGTCTCTGCCCCTTGAGAATCCTCCTGTCCTTTGCTCTGAGGTAACATGCTCTTCTCTCTCTTTCTCCTTCCTCTTTCAAAACATCATGGAAAAGATAATACGTTCAAAACACAGAGGATACTTTTTTTATTGCAGGCTTCATATCAGGGTCATTGTTTGAGGGAGCGGGTCAGGCTTCTCCGGGTCTTTTGTTGGAGAAGGTCCAAATGGCTTCAAACTCCGATTCGGATTCCCCAACACCGCCTCCACCTGATTCATCTTCATCAGAATCACCACCACCACCATCCGACGATAACTCACCCTCCCCGTCACCACCACCACCATCATCATCACCGCCGCCTTCATCTCCGCCGCCTCCGCCACCAGATGAACAAAAATCTCCACCCCCGCCATCACCGGATAAAGACAAGTCTGGCTCTTCCCCATCTCCGCCTCCTCCTGAGAAGGAATCACCCAGCCACCAGCCACCACCTCCACCGCCACCGCCACCAACCCCGTCGAACCAGAAGTTTTCTCCTCCTCCGCCTCCACATCATCGATTGTCTCCACCAGGAGGCAATTCAACACCCAAGTCGTCATCACACTCAGATCACTCGGATACACCATCATCAAATGGGAACAGCGGGAGCCAAATGAGCATGCCAGCTATATTAGGAGTTGCAGCTGGAGCTGGGTTATTGCTCCTTCTCGCTATACTAGTCGTCATTGCATGTTCAAGAAGGAGAAAGAGATCACAGCCTCCCATACATTACTTTAATCATGCAGGCGGTATATAATAAATAGCCTCCACTCATTCATTTTTTCAATTGAAATTTGGAAACATATATCTATCTATCATACGGATAGACATTCTACATAATTAATGATTGAATTAGTATAATTAAGTCTTCTATAAAACAAAACTAATATAAAATGCTACAAACATTGAAAAAAAATGTGAAAGTATCATCTATAAATTGTATAGCTAGTTGATATTAATTATAGTTAAAGATGAAAACAAATGACTTACAATATGCTTGATTAATGGCTACATGCAGATGATGACTATTTTAAACGTCCAACAGCAGCTCCAAATCAGTATGGTAATTACAATAACGGTGAACACGTTCTTAATATACCCCCACCCCCAGGTGCAGGTTGGGGAGCACCGGCACCTCCTCCACCCCCACTTCCCCAGCGGGTTAGTAGTGACTTGAGTAACTCCAGTAATTACTCTGGACCCCACGGTCCTGCGTTGCCACCCCCACACCCTTCAGTCGCACTTGGATTCAATCAGAGCAGCTTCACATTTGATGAGCTATCAGCTGCCACTGGTGGGTTTGCCCAACGCAACCTATTGGGTCAAGGTGGGTTTGGATATGTACACAAAGGTGTGCTGCCCAATGGTAAGGAGATAGCAGTGAAAAGCCTCAAATCCACGGGGGGGCAAGGAGATAAAGAATTCCAAGCTGAGGTTGATATTATCAGCCGTGTCCATCATCGTCACCTCGTGTCACTTGTTGGGTATTGCATTTCAGAAAGCAAAAAGCTGCTGGTATATGAATTTGTGCCTAACAAAACCCTTGAATACCACCTTCATGGTGCGCTCTTTTCAACTATATATATAAATGAGTCCTTAATTTACTTGAATTTTTATCTTCACCTTACACACATATTTACCTCATGGTGAAAATATGTCACAAAAATAAAAACTTTGCAGGAAAGGGCCGACCTGTCATGGACTGGAGCACCAGGCTCAAAATTGCGATTGGATCAGCCAAAGGACTTGCTTACTTGCATGAGGATTGTAAGTGATCTGCTGATATTCTCACAAATAACCAATATACACACATCATTTTCTTTTGTTGATTAAGGATGAAATTAACATTAATAACTTATTTGAAACATTAACTAGGTCACCCTCGTATCATTCACCGAGACATAAAGGCTGCAAACATTCTAATTGAAAACAACTTCGAAGCCAAAGTACGTATTTCAAAATTTATTAGCTAAAGTTTATTTAAGAATTATGCATGGCTCCTTAATTCTTCTTTTCAATTAACAATTCTATTCATTCAGGTGTCAGATTTTGGATTGGCAAAGTTTAGTCAAGACACTAACACTCATGTTTCCACTCGCGTGATGGGAACATTTGGGTCAGCAAACTAATAAACCAAACTTTATATATACTCGCGTTATATATCAAGCAATGCCAATTTGGTCTAAATCACTTGTCTATTAATTTAGGTATATGGCTCCTGAGTATGCATCAAGTGGTAAGCTAACTGACAAGTCTGATGTCTTCTCGTATGGTATTATGCTTTTGGAGTTAGTAACAGGACGGCCCCCAGTGGACAACACCGGTGAATATGAAGAGGATAGTTTGGTTGACTGGGTATGTTACTCCCAAGTTACTAACATTTTTCATACTTGAACATTCTTTTGGTTATGAATATTTTTCAATACTAATTAATCCATCCCATCAATATGCTGTTGTTGTTGTTGTCATATATAAAATGGAAAGATATAATGTTTGCTTGTTCAATTCATAAATGAACAGGCTCGACCACTTTGTATAAAGGCAATGGAAAATGGAAACTTTGACGAACTGGCGGATCCACGTTTAGAGGACAATTATGACAAGCAGGAGCTGGCACGTATGGTGGCTTGTGCTTCTGCTAGCGTTAGGCACTCAGCAAGGAGGCGCCCAAGAATGAGCCAGGTATATACATGGAACCCTCATCTTGATAAATGACATACAAATATATACTCTACCAAATTATGGCATGCAATATTTTAATTTCTGTTATTTAATTTGAATAGGCTTATGTATGGTGATAATTTTTACGTTAATTTGAATTTACAATAAACTAAACATATGATGATATATATATTAAATAGATTGTACGAGTGCTGGAGGGTGATGTCTCACTAGATGTCCTTAATCACGAGGGAGTGAAACCTGGCCAAAGTGCAATCTTCAGCAGCGCAAGCGGCGATTATGATGCTAATGCCTACATTTCTGACATGAAAAAGTTCAGGAAACTAGCATTTGATAGCGGCAATGCAAGCAGTGAGTTTGGTGGAACGAGTGAGTATGGCCTCAACCCTTCCATCTCAAGCAGTGATCAATCATCTACTGAATATGGCAAGAGGACAGCAAGCCGGATGCACACTCCTCGAGAAACCTCCAACTTGTGAACTAAGAAACTAATTGCTGATCTAGCTAGACACTTTTAATTAAGGCCACGGTTGTGCTGCTAGTTATTAACTAACTATTTGGCATAACAATGCCAGAGGGAAAGAAAATTAAGCATATATTTATCGATTCTTTTGTGACTTCTTGTATATGGTTGATTAGGGTATAAACTCTAATGATATAGGTTGTGAACTTTGGACAAAGGAAGGAATATTAAAGCATGTATTGTAACTAATAAATTCCAACTATCGAGGAGTTGCTGTAATTCTTTTGGAATTTGTACATATGTACCATTGTGATGCATAATACAAGATGACAAGGTTGGAGGTATATCTATGGGCAGCACCTGTTTGTTTCTATTCCTTGAAACTTGTGGCAATTTGTAAGACCAAAAAGATGCTTGAAAATATTGATGGAGAGTCGTCCTTGATAAGAAATTTGCATATAAGCAAGCAATGTTCCATTGTCATATTCTTTATCGGGAGATGCTACAATCAAATGCTTAAGCTACAATTGGTATAGTTATTATTTTTGTGAGTCCTTACACAAAACGAAGGATTAACTTGTTAACGCTCGACCGTTGGTGCGCTTTTTTTATTTTTTATATTACAGTAAGATAGTGTTTGGATCAGCTTGCGGTACTTAGACTAATCCACTTCCTTGATCCAGTCAAAGGCAGATTATCCATGCCAGGATTAGGGCCTAGCCCCAAGCTATGGCAGATTGTCAAGGAATCTAAGCCAAGCTATGGCAGAAGCTCAGGCAGCGTTGCTGTACTTATCATTTGTGTTGGAAACTTGATTTTTTGAGCTTTATGTTGAAGGAGACTCCACTGAAGTTATACAGCTAGTAATGGTTTTGAGTGATTGTTTGGTCTTAGCTAGATCTTGGAAACCTGCGGGTGATTGTTTGACAGGGGAAAATACACAGGAGGTACAAGATCTAGCTAAGACCTAACAATCACTCAAAACCATTACTAGCTGTATAACTTCAGTGAAGTCTCCTTCAACATGAAGCTCAAAAAAGCAAGTTTCCAACACAAATGATAAGTACAGCAACGCTGCCTGAGCTTCTGTCATAGCTTGGCTTAGATTCCTTGAAAATCTCCATGTTGTCGCAGGCATTAAATTCCCATCTGTGTCCCGAATTACAGCTACAGGGAATGAAGACCTTACGTCTTCTGTTATAGATCCGAATCATCCAATCTTATTGGTAAATGAATTGGTTAATGTAATGACTTTTCTAGCTTATAAGATCCATTTCAGTTAAATGATGCTGTCACAGTATTATTCAGGAACTTAAAATTGTGGTGTTTGGGAACTCACAATATTACAGCCATACCCTTGCATTGGCACTTGGATGCCAATCTTCTAATATTTTTCACTTGAAATGCAAACTGAACCAAAAAAAGTGAACTTTCTCTCTAATATGTGGCAAGTTTCACTGCATCAAAGTATAGTGGACACATGACAAGGTCAAATTATGTGCTCCAATTCTTTTGTAGAGTGTATTTTTTTGTACTTGATGTCACAGGTATAAACATAAATACTTCCTTGCTTTCGTAGAGACATGGAAAAATCATCAAGAAGGCCGTGGACACTAGAGGAAGACAAGTGTTTGGCTGATTTTTTGCTTGAAACACATCAAGATAACAAATTTAAGGGTAAAGGTGGATTTAAGAATGGATATCTTGGCAATATAGAAATGCTCATGGGACAGAAATTGATAGGGACTGATTTGAAAGCTAACAACATCGACTTGAGACTGAGTTATTTGAAGAAACAATTTTTTGCACTTCATGAACATGAAATTAGGGGAAAAGCTAGCAGATTTGGATGGGATGATAACAAGAAGATGGTGATCGGAGATCGATCGGTATATAATGAAAGGGCTAAGGTAAGATCCTTTTAATTTATTACAATTTAATTTGTTTATTTATTGTAAATAGCTTGGAGTGTTTTGGGAAAGGAAATGAATATAAGATTAATTAACAAAACATTAATTAAGACTGATATCTGATTTGTTAATTGTCTTGGAGTGTTAATTTGTTCATGTTGATGTCTGATTTTTCATGAGTTGAAAATAAGCAACAGATCATCAACAAAACATTTCCATGACAGGCTGATATCTGATATGCTGATACTATAAGACCACTAGTTTCTGATATGCTGATATTATAAGGCTGCTAGTTTCTGATATGCTAATATGTTGATATCTGATATGCTGATGTATGATATGCTGATATTATAAGACTGCTAATTTCTGATATGCTGATATTACAAGACTACTAGTTTCTTATTAAAGTACCGTTAGTGGATACATGCGTTAATGACAGGCTAGCTTGCTTATGCTTATGCTTATGCTAAGGTAAGAACCTGCTACATGTTGTGTGTTTTGTGAGCTATTTGTTGACTGAAATATTCTTTGCAGATTCATCATGCTGCTAAAGGTCTATATATGAAGCCTTGGCCTTTATACAATATATTTGAAGAAGTTTATGCCAAAGACAGGGCAACTGGGGTTAATGCTGTGACTGCTGCAGATCGAGTGCAACAGGAGATGGAAAAATCGACTATGCCCAGTGAGAATGAAGATTCATATGTAGAGGATAAGGAAGTAAGTTCAGATCAAGAAGAGACTACATCAAGAAAAGCCAACCGAAAAAGGAAAATACAAAACAGAGATATTGAGTCAATGCAAGAGAAATTTGCAGATTTGATGCAGAAGGTGATTCAAAGCAACAATGAATGCGCTTCACAAATCATCAATGCATTTAAAGTAGATGAAAAGTGTGATAGGACTGTGCTGCGTGAAGAACTTGGGAAAGTTTCTGGGTTATCCACCATAGAGAGGTTGCAAGCTATGAGAAAAATGAAGGATCATGATGTTACCATGTTTTATTCAATAGAGGATGAGGATGAGAAGTATGCCTATATCCAAATGGTATTAGAGAATTTACCTGGGTAGTCTGACAGTTTGGTTGAATGAGGTATATACTACTGTGTTTGATTTAACAATTTGTGACAACTAGTTATAGTCGTGCTTGCTTACTTTCTTGTAAGGAGAGAACATTAAACATTTGGTTTTGTTTTTTGTTAATATGAGAAAATGAATATTTTGGATCCTTGCTATGAACTTGTCAAATATTTCTGTGTCTTGTGGATAAACAAATGAATGAGATTAAATTGCTATTACTCATTTCAACTAATTACAATAGATGGAATTGTGTTATAAATTATCACATACTATAATTTTATTTTTTATTGCTTCAAAGCAATTTTAAGATATATTTTTACAAACTAAAATGATCTCATATATATATATATATATATATATATATATATCTTGGTATCTTTTTGTTATTTTTAAATTTTTGGTTTTTTTAGCTCAAAAATTTTTTTTTTGGTTATTTTTTATTGTTTAGGTCATTTTTAAATTTCTGGTTTTTTTTTTCAGCTCAAAAAATATGTTTATTTTTTATGTGAAAGTAAACAAAATATACATATTACTTCAACTTAATTTTTATTTATATACCAAACACATTTAATTTTTAAGGAGTTAAAAATTACTCCATTCTTTACTAAGCATACCATGTAACACCCCAAAATTTCCTATCTTGTAAACAGTAATTTTGACAGTTAACAAAATTTTATTGTTTAGTAACTTTTGAATGCTGTAAAATTATTTTGATTATTCCATTAGCGTATTTGATCATTTTGAGCGATTTACTCAGTGTCAGGAAAATAAAAATTTTTGGGCCGGAGAAAACTTTACGTAATTTAATTTTTACCGTTAGGTTTTAATTATTTTATGTGATCTGATTTGATATTTGTGTGTTTTCTAATATTTGTGATTTTTGTGGATGATTATGAATTTTTTTACTGTATGTGGGTCCAGGTGGTCCTATGTAGGTCCAGGTGACCATACGTAGGCTCAAGTGGGTCCCGCAAATTAAAAATTTTTCTACGGATAAAAAATTTTGTAATATTTAGACAGAGACAGGGGATCTTACTAAACCTGAATCTGGAAACAGTTTTTATAATTTTTTTTACTGTGTTTTGTACTGTATTTTTTTATCAGGTGATAAAAATACAGTAAAAATATTATTTGTAGGGTTATAGCAGATAAAAATAATAAAAATTATATTGCGTAGTCAATAAAGAGGGCTTGACTTGATTTGTACCCTTGAATGAGAATACTTAGTTTAAAGATTAATCATGGATTTAATCAATGGTTAAGAAACAAACTTAATAAAGAAGCATTGGATAATCACCATTGATTTAATCAATGGTGTGAAAATAAACTTGGTTAGGAAGGCTTTGATATCAACCGTCGATTTAATCAACGGTGTAGAATTGGTCTTGAAAAGTAACAAAGACCATTTATAACCATTGGATTTAGATTTAATCTACGGTGGAGATTTAGTCTTATAAAGTAACAAGGACCATTTATGACCATTGGATTTGAATTTAATCAATGGTGGAGATTTGGTCTTCTAAAAAGGCTATGACTAATTATAACCATTTGATTAAAAGTAAGAAGGAGTAATCTTGACCCTTTATTTTGGAGACACATCTAATGGCTAGGATTTAAAGGAGAAAGATTCAATGGCCTAGATTTATTCTTCTATTCAAAAGTCTACCTAAATCCTAACCATTGAATTAATCAATGGCTAGAAATGTTTCAAATAATGGCTTGAAAAAGATGACAACTTTGAAGAAGCAAGAATGAAGGGGGGGACGGTTTTTGAGCTTCATTTTAGAGCTAAAGAAAAAAAAACTTTATGTCATTATTAGATGTCTTGATCAATTATACATAATTATTGGTCATTTCCTAAAGCAAAAATATTTTCTTCTTTCTCTCCATGCATGCTACGGCCATGCACTCTAAAGGGGGCCAATTCCTTTACTCATTTTACTTGGTCATTCTTCTAACAATAATTCAAGAAAGCTAAATAAAAATAAGTCAATTTCGATGGCTCATTTCCTTTGCATCTCTACGGCAATGGAGAGCAAAATTGCTCTAAATTATTATATCTTTGTGATATATAGTAGAATGTATTTAATTGAACAAAGTAAGACTAAGTTAAATTTGGTGGCTTCTCCAAGTGCTTCCTATAGCCATGCAAGGAAAAAGGGGGGCAAAAATCATTTCATTCATTTGCTATCTCACTTTATCACCTTTTTCTCTCAATGACTTAGTACTAATTTTTTTTGTTCAAATAATTCACTCATTTCTCACTCACTCTTCACGGCAATGCATCCATTTGTGAGGCAAATTATTACAAATCAATTCCTATCATTTTCTATCACTTTGTCTTGGTCAACATGCATTATTATTGATTTGTTTGTATCCTTAGGAGAGTGTTTGGAGGGGGCACGGTTTTTGGTGTCTTAAGAGGATGGCAAAGTGGAAGACCATCATTATTACTCATTCTTGGTCTTTCTTTGTCAATTTCAAGAAGCTAAACTTAGAAAAAAATTTCTCCTTTCTCTTCTCCTCTATGTTTCGGCCATGACCATCAAGAACACCTTCCATCACTTTTTAATTTCATCCAACCATAAATCTTGAATCTACATGATATTCTAAGCAACTTTCATGTTAGAGACTTTCTCTAAATCATTCATCTTCATGGACTTTCTTCAAGAGCCAAGTTATAGGGTATTTGTGGTGAAGTGTAAGGAAACTTCATTTCTTCTCTTTTTTTTTTTCATGTTTTAAACCATGTTTGATCCATGATTCCTCTTAATCAAGTTTAGTATACTAATTTCTATGTATTTTGTTTTGTATTTGAAAAGCCTTTGATAGTAAAGGATTTGGAAAAAGAAGCAAATCAAGAAGCTTTTGAGGATCTTCAAGAGGTAAGAGGGAGATCCATCTCACCAACCAAGCATGGTGGTGAGAGATGGTTTTATATTTGATGGATGGTAAATCCATGTGAGGATTCATATCCATGGTCATGTAATTATTTGTGGGTGTTTATGTGCTTTGATTATTTGCCTATGTTTGGTATGATTTGCATGATTTATTGCTTTGATTATGGCATGTTTGTGATATATATTTAAATATGTATATGTATGCCATGATTTGATGGTGGAAAGGAAATTAATTTTTGGCTCCAAAGGCCAAGGGGGAGGCTACGGTTTTGAGCTCCCAAAAATTAGAGTTCAAGTTGAAAATTTTCAAGAATAAGGGAATTAATTTTTGGTCCCTAAAACTTAGTGAATTTCGGCCAAGACACCTCTAAATAGGTGTTCATAAATTAATAATTTCATGAAGGATGAAAATGGATGATTTGAAGAGTATGGAAAATAAACAAAGAGTTTATTTTTCAAGAGAACAAGAATACGGTCTTTGAGAAATTTTCATTTATTTATTTTGTGTACAAAGATCTTGAGTATTTTTCTAAACATGAGTTTTGAATGAAACTGACAAACGTTGATTTTAAGGATTTGCAAAGAAAGTGAAAAAGGATTTGCAAAGAAAGTGAAAAAGAATTTGCAAAGAAAGTAAAAATGAATTTGAATAAATGAGTTTGGTTTTTATAACTATCGGTACTTCGGTTTTGAAAATAAAATTTTAATGATTTTGTTTGTGTAAAACCATATCAATTTAAAAAGAAAAATGTCTTGATAATTTTCAATAGTCATGTCCACGTTTTTGAAGGCTTATAATGCCTAGATTTTTATGAAACAAAGTAATTTTTCAAGTGGAAATATAATTGATTTAATACAAGGAATTTGGAAAGGGAATCAGAGCATTTTAATCACTTGAAAAATTAAGTTTTTGTAAACAAAAATATTTTTGAACTTCAATTTATTTTGAAGAAGGTTGTGTTTGGAAATGATTTGGGAAAAATAAAGAATATAGTGGTATTGTGAAAATCTACTAACGTGTAACTTATTTTTGATTTTTGAAGTACGTTAGAAAATGTTAAGTTTTGAAACGTTGATTTATATCAATAGAAAAGTGATTTTGTGAATTATATTTTGGAAAAGGATTTCTTGAGTAAAGAAATGTGGAAAAAGATTTTCTTGAGTAAAGAAAATGTGTTAAATAAAGTATTTTTATTTTGAGAAAAGTGGAAATGGAATTTTTGAAGAATGAGAAATATTTTCTCAGTAATGAAATTGTGGTGAAAAAAATTATTTATGTATCTTAAAATTGTAATTTTTAAAGTACGTGATTTAAAATACAATAAAATATTTCTAAGTGTTTGAAAATACAAAGAAAATATTTTTTACGCAATTTGAAATATGATAAAATATTACAACGCGATTGGAGATGCATTGAAATATTTTAAGTTATTTGAATTACATTTAAATATTTTACGTAATTTGAACTACTATTGGAAAATCACTATGTAATTTAAAAGTGATAGAATATTTTTATGTGATTGTGAGAAAATGACATGTTTTGCCTGTGATTGGCATTTGGTGCATTATACATGCATTGAAAGATATGTCTGTGATTGGATTTGGTGCATTATACGTGCATTGAAAAAATATGCATTGAAGCATATGATTACATTGAACAAATGAAATTAAAAAGAATTGGCCTTTTGGGGTTGGACTTACACTGATATATTCGTGCATTGTATAAAATATAGCTAATAGTTATTATGGCCCTTGTGGTTGAAGAGGGAATGAGAATTGATAGTGAGGTCTATGATGGATCTTGAAGCATCGAGCGGCCGATCGACCGATAATGACGGTTAGCGAGTATCCTGTGTCATTTGGCGATGCAGTCCGTTGCAACGCATTGACGATACCCGACAATATCACGATTTGTAACACCCCAACTTTTGGGATAATTACAATATAGTCCCGAAATGTACTGTTTTGTGAATTCTGTGAGTAGTAAATTAAATTTGATTGTTCAGTGAGTGTACTTGACTGTTGTGTGTGATTTGCTCAGAGCCATTGAAATAATAATTTTCTGACCAAAAAAATCTTATTTTAATTAATTGGAGCTAGGGGATCTTACTAAACCCAATTCTGATTGATATATATATTAATCTCGTAATTTTTTGGATTTAATCGTACGAATAAAATAATTTTATAATTTTATAATATTATTTTATATTACAAGATCTCTTGTCTCAAAAATAGTAAAAATCGCTTTGATTTGACCACGATCTTTAAAAATCTTGTGGGACTGCGTTTAAAAGCAGATCAATTTTTGACAAATTCTAGCCAATGAAAAGTCAACAAAAGTGGCGACTTTTCAAACCAATAGGAAAAGGTCAACAAAAGAAGCGTGATTTGATTTGGATTTGGATGAAGACTTAGTTAGGAAGCCTTTGATTTCAACCGTTGATCAAATCAATGGTGAGATTAAATTCAAGATTTATGACTAATTAATATCTACCTTAGATCTAATCTATGGCTAAGAATTAAAGATGAAATCAATGGTTAAATTAAGTCAAAAATAGTAGGCTTGAATTTGGTTAGTAGCTAATTAAACTTAATTTGACTAAACTAATTACTTAATTAGCAAATTAAGTGAACTAGTTTAATTCTTAATTAATTATAATCTAAATATTAATTAGATATACTAATATTGATTAAAGGTTATAATATATGTTAATATATATTAAACTAATTGATTATATGATTAGAATGTTGATTTAGTTTTAATAGGATAATTAACCTAATTAATTGCCTAATTAATTAGCATGTAATTAGGAGTAAATGGAAAACAATTAAACCCTTAAAATGCCAAGGAGTTACACGATTGGGCAGCAGCCTTTGGAGGCTTGGATGACTTGGTTCTACTAGCTTCTTGAACCCTCCAAATGGTCATAAACCATGTGCACCATGATGTGCATTTAATTGGATATTTACTTAGCAAAATCAAACACTCAACCTCACCCAAAAAGCCACTCACGGCAGTAGCACCTCCTATTTCCCTTTCAATATTTGTTTCACACTTATCACAAATCAAAACATCCATTTTCTCTCCAAAAACTACCAAGAACTAAGAACATTTTTCTTTTCTTTCTTTCTCTCCATATTCGGCCAACACCCACACCCATACAACCAAACCTCTATAATTTTATCTCTTAGCTTTTCTTGAACCTAAATCCTATTCTAAACACTTTTCATTCACAAAGTTTTCCCAAAATCATACTCTATCTTGTCCAAAATTTAACCTTTTGCTTACTTACTTAAGGGCAAGTTTTGATTTCTTGGTTCAAAATTTGATTTCTAATTTTTCTAACCATGATTGTTCCATGGTTTTTCAATATTGTACCTTGTATGTGTTTTTACTAATTATTTAAGAATTTTAGGGATTTGTTTGGGAGACTATATGAAATTGCAAAGAAAGGAGGAAACTAACCAATTAATTTTCTTCAAGAGGTAAGAGGGAGATTTAATCTCATCAACCCTAAGTGGTGATGGGAAAATGGATTTGATTGTGTGTTTAATCCATAAGGATTCATTTGTGTGATTGTTTTATTGTTTTCATTATTTGTGTGATTGTTTATGGCTTTTATTATTTTTGTGATTGTTTAGATGCTTTCCTATTTGTGATTTATTTTGCTATGCATAATTATAACTTTCATTATTTTTGCTATGCATGTTTATGGTTTTAAATAAATTGTATGTATTTTGTATGTGATTATATAATTGCATGTGTTTATAATTATATAATTATTAAAGTAGGATGTGAATAACATGTACGGTTTGCATGAGTGTTCCAAAGAACACATTATGAGGCTCACGGCCTTACATCCAAACCGAGAACCAAAATGTTCTTAGTAATTTTTTTAAATTACTGATTTGAGGAATCTAGGTAAAATAATCAAATTAAAGTTGATTTAAGTTAATTATGGCCAACATGCCATTTAGTGTATAATTAAATGCCAATTTATTTTGATTTGGCCAACATGCCATTTTATTTACTAAGATAGGTTAGGTAATCGTTTTACAACATAAATTGATTCCAATGAATCATTGAGAAAATAAAAGGAATAAATTCATTTTAGAATTTTAACTTAGCGAAAATTAGTTTAAATAAGAATTAAATTAGACGCTTGAAAAATACTAACGTAGAGCTCATTCCATGAATTTTGAAGCGCGTTAGTAAGTTTCAAAGTGAAATGATTGAGTAAAAATAAAATAAACTATATTTAGAGGAAAACTTTAAAAATATCTTATACTGATTTTATAGGCAAAATGCTGCTAAAATTTATTAAAATCAGACGCATAAAATGAAAAGATTCCATACTATATTTAGAACACAAGAAAAAAAATACTCTACGTATTTTAAATATACTAGATATAGTTTTACAGATATTGAAAATAATAATTATAAGCTATTCGGTTAAGAAAATGAATTAAAAATCCTACGCAATTGAGAAAATGATTTAAAAAGATTTTGCAATGTTTAAAAATGTCAAAATATATTTACGCGATTTAAAAACATTTGTGAAAACAACGAGATTGTGAAAACGCGATAAAATTCCTACGCGATTGAAAGATACTGTGAGTTTTGCTGTCGGGCCAAAGTGGTGGACCGGACATGTTGTGGTGTAATATTGTCAGGTGGGACGTACTATACTTTGATATTTTGTGACTAAGGGTATTTTGATAATTTTTCGTAAATATGGTAAAATTTGGATAATAAGGGTATTTTTGTCATTTTAGATCATACTTAGAGTGTTGTGCCAATTTGGGTTATAATTGGTGATTGATTGACGAGCGAATTACATCGTGTTTGGTGTGATAAGCATAGTGTGGTTCATTTATGAACTTAGAGGCATTAGTGTGCGGAGGATCCCATATGTGACAAGGGTAGCACCTCGAGCCGTGAACGTACACACTAATGATCTTGACAAGACTATTCTTAATCAAGATCTTGAGGGACTATTAAGTACTATGCCCGTGGTACACGATGTTGGATGTGTAATGCTACACGATGTTTTGACTGTGGGCTATAGACACAAAGATTGGACAATTGATAGTTTGGTTGGGCGTACCATAAAGTATTATTAGTTTCTATTCGGATCATTCCCTCGGATATCCGTGTTTAGCTCCATGGAGTAGGAACGAGTCGATGTGTGTATCATTCATCATCCGTATTTTAAATGTCTATTATGTTCATGCATTATTTGCATTTTACTTGTTCATGCATCCTCTCACTTTACTTGTTTACCATATTCGTGATAAATCGTATGATGTATTGCTTTAATATATATTGTATGATATGATGATATATGTTATTTATATATATATATTGCTTTGTTATATTATGTATGATGTATTAAATTGCTATACTGTATATGATGTAATAGCATGTGTTATCGTAATATCTGCTTGCCATTGTAATACCTGTTTGTATTGTCATTTTCTTAATTGTCATGCGAGTAATGATGTTGATTGTCTCACCTCTTTATTGTATTGTTCTATTTTGTTTTCTACTTTACGTTTATATCAACGAAGACTAGAATGGCGGCAAGGCGAGATCAATTAGGTTTCTTTAGACTTCAGTTTCTCGAAGGCGCTGAGGCTTGGTATATCCACTGGGACACAGGACACATAGAGTACAGTGGTAACGTGACCTTATCAGTAAGTAGGACTCGACAGAGGTTCGTTACTACACGTTATACAGTTGCTTTTGTAGAGATCATTTTACCTATTAGGGAGTTGTGGGACAAGTTTCACTATACCCCTAGAGAGAACTTCGATACACTTTTGGGTTGAATTTCTATCGGTCAAGACATTCTTAACTAAGGAGTTTGTCTTACGATGAGGGCTCATATCTTAGGTGTTATGTTTGAGTAGTATACTGTCTTTTATTATTTTTATTAAATATTAATAGTTGTAAATTAATTGTATACTTCAGACAAGAATCACATGTATATTATGTGAGTTTATGTTTGTTATATTTTGTGTTCCGTGTTATTTTATTTAATATTATAATTATGAAAAGAAAAAAAATATATATATATATATACCACAAATATTATTCAAGTATCAAGTGTTTTACAACTTGGGTAAGGATTTTATTTTATTTTATTTTTCTGCATCATAAATGTGACATCCCCAGAAAGGGTGTTACACGATTCTTTTCAACGACTGGGAGATTGTCTTTGGGCTAAGGCTGACAATTAACCAGAGCATGCTTCTCGAAATTGTGAAAGCCTCCATGGAGTTGTTTTTGATAAACTTAGTCTTTGTGTATATGCATAAATCTGAGTATTTATATCTGTATGATATATTAATTAAGGAATGTTGGCTATGACAATTGTTTTGAGTACTTGGATGATGATTGAACTGATAAATGATTAGATGATGATAGTTGATTAATGCTGATAGCATGATTATGGTATGATCTATCTGTATGATATGTTGTTTGTGTTATCTCTGCAATCGCCATGTTGGTAATGGCGTAGGTGATCTCACCTCTTTGTTATGCTATTTTGTCATGTATTCAGATCTTTTAAAATCAAATAATAGAATGATCGAGTTTCTTTAGATAATGGGCGATGGATACTCGAGATTGGTGGCAACAATAAGGAGTGAACATTCGGACTTCGAAGGTGTGCGGTGTTAATACAGATGTCGATGATCAAGATGGACGAGAAAAAGGAATAAGTATGTTAAAATTTCCCGTTAGTGTTGTGACCGTCTTATTAAATAGGACCCATTATGGGGTTTCTACTTGTTAAAAAAATAAGTCTGTTAATTTTATATTTCTCTTTAAATTGTGATATTAATTGGTGTCAACATTGCATAATGAATAGTTGAAATATGATTTTCAATATTACCTAATATTTTTAGTAAATTTACGTTTCAGTAAATAAAAAATTTTGAAACCCATCTTTTATAACTCAAACTTTGTGCGAACTTCTTCTCAAATTATGAGTCAGGAGTCGGAAATATGATGCTTTAAGGAAGGTGTTACATACCAAACAAGAGAAAATGAAAATTTTATTCCATCAAATTATACTCCATGAAAAGTTCTTTCATAAATTTTTCCTCCCTTAAAATTTATCTTACAACCAAACGCATCCTGGGAGTAAATTTTCCTCTTCCCCTCTCTGCCATCCCACCAAAAATTATGAGTGTGTTAAATGTAATTAAACATAATGATATAACAACATTATTAAAAAGTTTTTCTTTTCACCTGAACCATTATTAAAAAGTTACAACTTGATAGTTAAAAAGTTTTTTTAATGTGAAACACTAATAAGTTTTGCATCAAAATCATGATTGAGTTTGATGCCCAATGACAGAAGCAACGTTTTGTTGCTTTTGCGGTAAAAAAACTCATCTGTAAAATAAACTCAGTTGTTGTATGTTAACAAAAACATCCTCATAGTCTAATATTATAATATTATTTTAACAATATTTACATACTTTATTAATAATTAATAATTACACATTTAAAAATTTTTTTATCAACAAATCCAAGTAACATTACTTTGACCAAAATAAAATTTTAAAATAAAAAAACCACTACTTATAAACTCACTTCTCGTCAAAATCGAGTTGTATGTAAAACCAAGTTTGTAAAATCTAATCTAAACACACATTTAATGTGTGAATTGAGGAGGCTCTAACTGTTATTTGTAATTTGGTTAACTTAGACAAACTGAGTCCTCTTTTTTCGGTAGGAAAAAAAAAACAGAAAATGAATGAAAATGAAATCTTTAAATTAAATGTGGTTAAATTTTAATTAGAAAATGAAAATGCAGTAACCCTTACCTTAGTACCTTACCCACCCGATCTGCGTCCATCTTCGACATCTACAATCTACAATCTACAAAGCACTCTTTGTGAGTTTAAAGAGCATTTCTCTTCTTCTTGTTCTTGTTGTTCAAAATTGATTTATAAACTTGAGTGGTGCACTCGCAGAGGCAGAGATTGCGTAGCGTAGCTCGGAGATCTCATAGTCACAGATTCACCTGCTCCGGTGATGGCTCAGCCGCTCGTGAAGAAGGACGATGACCGGGACGACGAAGGTGCACTTCCTTTTGAAATTGGATCCGCTTTCTATCGTATTTGCACTTAGCATTTCCGTTTCTCTTGGTTGCCACTGCACTGTTGGATCACTCTGTTTCGGTTCCAGATCCATGTTTCATTAATATTTCCGTTTCCAATTCCGAATGCACTAGTGGGATTCGCGTAGGTAGATCAGATCACCATGCTTGGATTGAATTAGTGTTGTTAAACTCTGACTTACCTTTTTGTCCCTCGTTTGATCTGATTTCGATTGTGAAAATTTGAATTGATCTTGCCAGATAATTCGCAATGCAGATCGTTAATTTGTCTGATTAAGTTTCGGTGATGAGTTGATAGTGTAGATCTTTTAGCTTCTTTGTCACAATTTTCTTTTTTTGGGGTCCCGAGTCAAGCTGGTGTATTGTGCCGAGGCCTACTTATTATATTGACATAATTGTGAACACGTTATTAATTGTGATTTTGGTTGTTGAACAGCTGAGTATTCCCCCTTTTTGGGAATTGAAAAGGGGGCTGTTCTTCAGGAGGCCAGGGTTTTTAATGACCCACAACTAGATGCTAGGAGATGTTCCCAGGTTTTTATCATGAACTAAAGCATTTGTCTGTTTTCATCTTGTTTCTATAAATTGTTCAGTAGTTGAATTTTGACGTCGTGTATGTTTTGTTATCTTTTTTCCAGGTTATCACAAAACTTTTATACCTACTGAATCAGGGAGAGACGTTTACAAAGGTCTAGAGAGATATCCATCACCATGCTTATTTATAGATTGCTTATGTGGAATTATGTTAAAGTCGTTATTAATCCTTTTTCGGGTAATTTTATTCTTGCTAGATCGAAGCCACAGAAGTTTTCTTTGCTGTGACTAAGCTTTTCCAGTCTAGAGATATGGGGTTAAGAAGAATGGTCTACCTGATGATAAAGGAGATCTCCCCCTCTGCAGATGAGGTTACATGCTCTCATGCAATTTTTCTTGCTGATTAGATTCATATGTATGGTCTATGTATCACAAACTTAGATTATGATTGTTCTATTTCTTTAATCTTTTAATAGGTTATTATTGTCACAAGCTCTCTCATGAAGGACATGAATAGCAAGATTGATATGTATAGGGCAAATGCCATTCGAGTGCTTTGTCGTATCACGGATGGAACCCTCCTTACCCAAATTGAGCGGTATTTGAAACAAGCAATTGTAGATAAGAATCCAGTTGTTGCAAGTGCTGCCCTAGTTAGTGGCATTCATCTACTCCAGGTAATACTAATTTCTATTTGTAATTTTATATATCCACATATTCTATGTATGTTTCTTGCTTATTGTGTCCCTCTTTACAGACGAATCCTGAAATTGTAAAAAGGTGGAGCAATGAGGTTCAGGAAGCTGTTCAATCAAGAGCAGCTCTTGTACAATTTCATGCACTGGCTTTGCTACATCAGGTATGCTGCAAGAATGGTTTGGTTACAGGTATTTTGGTGTATTAAAGTAACTTCTATATAAAAAATAAAAAGTTAAAAAATAAAAAAAGAAACCTCAAAACCCCATTATCATTCTAGATCATTTAGTGAATCAGGGTTGCAATATCAATCATCGGTTGCTGGCTTATATCTTTCTACTGCAAATGCACTTTCTTGAATGGTCAATTCACTTCTTGGCTTATCACAGTTAAAAATCATTAATGATGAATGTTCAGCATGAGCTAGTCTTCATTCTTTCCTATTACAATTTCCACCAATTAAGTACATTTTTTTCAGAGGGGCTTGACTTCTATATGAGCTTATTTAGGAGCTGAATTTGACTAAAATAAGAGAAAGCAAATCTTCTTGAAGTTCATCTGCAGAAGTTAATATTTGTTTGTTTGGTTTCTAGTCCATGTTATGGTCTCATGCCATCTTATATAGTTAAAACTTTTAGTGTACTCGTAATTGTACTCCTAGCTTCAACTTTAGCATCAATTTACTAGTGGTTGCTTCTTATAGTACAGTGAAAAGTTTTCAAGGTAGAGTATCTGTACACATCCCTGTATTGTTGAAGTTGGCAAAGTTTGTACGCTTTCAACCTCGTGGTAAATAAGTAGTTGGCAAAGTTTGGCATCATCTGACTCTTTACATGTCTAATGTAATTATCTTCTGGAATTACAGTTTGAGCAGGACAATGATGCAAAAATTCTATTCATTAATTTCTATTCCTCTAAAGCCCTCCTGTAAAAATTTTGCTGCACATCATTTTGATTTTGCCTACTCAGAAGCTTACTTTTCTTATAACAGAACACAACTATAAATTCTAAAGAGAGTTAGTGATACATGGTGAATTAAAACATTGCAGATACGACAGAATGATCGGCTAGCTGTTAGCAAGCTGGTTACCAGCTTGACAAGGGGAACTGTTCGCTCACCTTTAGCTCAATGCCTTTTGATCCGTTACACAAGTCAGGTGTGTTTTAATTTCATGTGTACTTTG
Source organism: Ormosia semicastrata (assembly GCA_029884595.1). Classification (NCBI taxonomy): domain Eukaryota; kingdom Viridiplantae; phylum Streptophyta; class Magnoliopsida; order Fabales; family Fabaceae; genus Ormosia; species Ormosia semicastrata. The sequence goes on along the minus strand of JAQQTO010000046.1, from coordinate 3,419,264 downwards.
TTGCTGGGATGATATTTATTTGATTAATCTTTATCTGCCATCATATTTTTTAGGTTATTCGTGAGTCAGGCAATAATACACAGTCAGGGGATCGCCCCTTCTATGATTATCTTGAGAGTTGCCTTCGTCACAAGTCAGAGATGGTGATTTTTGAAGCTGCAAGGGCTATTACTGAGCTCAATGGTGTAACAAGCCGAGAATTAACTCCAGCAATTACTGTTCTTCAGCTATTCTTAAGTTCTTCAAAGCCAGTCTTGAGATTTGCTGCTGTCCGCACCTTGAACAAGGTAACCTTCTTTAATTACTCAAATTTCAGTAGAAGTAATTTTTATGCTTTTATAGAATTTGAAAAAGGATATTTGACATTCCTCCCAAGCCTCCCTCTCCATGGAATGACTGTGTTGCTTTTTGCCTTCTATGATTTGGGGCAGTTGATAGAAAATCAAGATTTTCAATGTTCCTAAATATTCTATTGTAGCTGATCTCATAAGATTTGTCTTGGTCAAACTTATTATTTTTAATTGTTGAGTGTGGCTTTGAAATTTTGCAGGTGGCAATGACATATCCAATGGCAGTCACTAACTGCAACATTGATATGGAAAGTTTAATATCTGACCAGAACAGAAGCATTGCCACACTTGCTATTACTACACTTTTGAAGACAGGAAATGAGTCAAGTGTGGATCGTCTTATGAAGCAGATTACAAATTTCATGTCTGATATTGCTGATGAGTTCAAAATTGTTGTTGTTGAAGCTATAAGATCATTGTGCCTGAAGTTCCCTTTAAAATATCGATCTCTGTATGTGTCATGCTATAGGTTTCCTATCCCCAGATGTTACATGTTTCATTTTTTTTAGATGAATCATGAATGGTCTAAATTCTTGGCTTGTATTCTGCTATTATTTTCAGGATGAACTTCCTGAGTAACATTCTTAGGGAAGAAGGTGGTTTTGATTACAAGAAGGCAATTGTAGATTCAATTCTGATTCTCATTAGAGATATCCCTGATGCAAAGGAAACTGGGTTGCTTCATCTTTGTGAGTTCATTGAAGATTGTGAATTCACTTATTTGTCCACGCAGGTATTATTCTTGGTTTGTCCTTCATCATTCACATTTTGTGCTTTTTTTTTCCAGGAATTCTACCTTTTGTTGTTAATAATTTTGTTCCCCTTGTACCATAGATACTGCACTTCCTGGGAATTGAAGGGCCAAAAACATCAGACCCCAGCAAATATATTCGTTACATTTATAATAGAGTACATCTTGAGAATGCAACTGTTAGGGCCAGTGCTGTGAGCACACTGGCAAAGTTTGGTGCTGCAATTGATGCATTAAAGGTGTTACTTGCCTTTACTTATTATTTTTTTTGGTAATGGTTTTCTCTAAAATTGTTATAATATTTTTTGGGGGATATTTGGTATTAACTTGGAATCTCATATTTTACTCTTTCAGCCCCGCATATTTGTTCTGCTAAGGCGATGCCTTTTTGACAGTGATGATGAGGTGTATATCTTTGCCTTATTTTACTTTATGAGGCATTTCTATAATTATGTGGTTTATGAGATGCATTCAGTTGTGTGGGTTTTTTGTATGTCTTACTTAGTATTTGTTGCTTTTACCTGTGAGTGTAAAATTGTAGTTTTGAATTGTTAACTGCTTTGACTTATATTTGGGTTATTTTGATTTCTTTGCAGGTTCGCGATAGGGCAACACTTTATCTGAATACACTTGGAGGTGATGGTTCAGTTGTTGAGACTGATAAAGATGTGAAGGACTTCCTATTTGGGTCATTTGATATCCCACTTGTCAATCTGGAGACTAGTTTGAAAAATTATGTAAGTCCTCTTCATTTTTCTTGTTTGCCATTAGTTAAGGACATCATCTCATGTGCTTAATATGAATGCAGGAGCCTTCAGAAGAGGCTTTTGACATTAACTCTGTGCCCAAGGAGGTTAAGTCTCAGCCACTGGCAGAGAAGAAAGCCCCTGGTAAAAAGCCAACTGGTTTGGGTGCTGCTCCAAGTGGCCCCCAATCAACTGCAGATGCATATGAGAGGATGCTTTCGTCCATTCCTGAGTTTGCAAACTTTGGGAAGCTTTTTAAGGTTCTTTCTTCTTTTCCACAATTCTATATCTTATGTTTTTATTTCTGTATCTAATGTGATATGTATTTTGATGTTATATTTCTTGCCAGTCCTCAGCACCTGTGGAGCTTACTGAAGCTGAGACAGAATATGCAGTTAATGTTGTTAAACACATTTTTGATAAGCATGTTGTGTTCCAGTACAACTGCACAAACACGATATCAGAGCAATTATTGGAAGATGTAATGACTTAAATAGATACTTATAATTTTATAAAATAATGCAACTCCAGGTCTTGTTTGTAATGATTTTTCCCTATTATTACAGGTTATCGTAATTGTGGATGCTTCAGAAGCAGATGAATTTTCAGAGGTGTTCTCCAAGCCTCTAAGGTCTCTTCCTTATGATTCACCTCGACAGACTTTTGTGGCATTTGAGAAGCCTGAGGGAATGCCAACAGTTGGAAAATTTTCTAACATTCTGAAATTTATTGTTAAAGAGGTACTTGTCCCCTTTATTTTGGTGAAGCTTTCTGGTTTTCTTAGTTGTCCCAGACCCAATATGTATCATGATTATGTGTATATTTCAAGCATGAAGCTTGTTTTTATTTTTCTCCATTAAGTAATTTGTGGAAAACAACCTATAATATTTTTGTAGAAATCTCATCACTGCTTCATACATTGGATCTTCTCCAGGTTGACCCAACCACTGGTGAGGCTGAAGATGATGGAGTTGAAGATGAATACCAGCTGGAGGATCTGGAGGTTGTTGCAGCAGATTACATATTGAAAGTGGGGGTGTCTAATTTCAGGAATGCATGGGAAAGCATGGGCCCTGATTGTGAGCGAGTGGATGAGTATGGTCTTGGTCCTAGGGAGAGCTTGGCTGAAGCTGTAAATACTGTCATCAACCTTCTTGGCTTGCAGCCCTGTGAGGTAAGCCAATGATGTTAATTGCTGCTTTGATAACTGTTTGTTGAGACCAATTTATTGAACTTTTGTGTGTGTAAAATGATTGCACGGAGGTTTGAACCTAGGACCTCCTACAAGCTTCCCAAAGCCCTCACCACTAGCCCACTCATAGTGGCTTATTTTATTATACTGGTTATGAGCAAGGCAAGGTGATGATACAATTTTTACTGTAACATAATATTACTGGAGTTTGAATGTTCTGCTTGTTAAATGCTGCCAAAAGGCCTATATAATGTTACTTTGTATCAAGATAGCATTACAGATTCGTATTCCATATAGGATTTGTTAGAGAGCATCGACCAAAAGTTGGCATTCTCATACATAAACTCAAGGTTTGAAATTACTAATGCGCAAATACAGTTGGTGGATGTTAAAGACTTTAATGCTTGTACTAAGCCTGGTTCCTTTCAAGGATTTAAGTTGAACTCTGTGACATTGTCAAACTTTACCCACAAGGAAGTGCATGCATGCATGTTAAATGCTTGGCAGCATACTTGTCTGTGCACATGTACACACACATGGACATGTGCACGGACCTAAATTAAAAGAGATTCTTATATGTTTCTGGAGTAAGAGATTTTTCTTACTCCATGGCACACATCAAGCCAAGTGTGTGAGAGTTTGATATTTCTAACATATAGATGCAAATACAATTGAAGACTATATAGACTTTAATGCTGTCACTCACCCTTGTTCATTTGAAAGATTTGAAAATTGAACTTTGTGACATTGCCAAACCCCAGCCATAAGGAGGTCCATGCATGCTTGTAAAACGCTTTACGCTGTAGTATGCAGTATGCAGAGAGAACCTAAATTAGAAGAGATTCTTAGGTGCTTCTTTTACTCCATGGCGCTAAGATCAAGCCAAAGTGTAAGATGATGTCAAATCTTACATCATCTAGACACATCGCTTGTAGCTGTGCCATGGAGTAAGATTTCTCTCATTCCATGAGCACCTAAGAATTTCTCAAATGAAAAGAGTATATTATCTTTCATTGGTGTCTGCTTATCAGTTATTCACAGGTATCTTCTGGGAAGGTGATATCTTTCTCATAATTATTATTTGTTCACTTTGTGCAGGGCACAGAGGTTGTCCCACCCAATTCAAGGTCACACACATGTTTATTGTCAGGGGTATTCATTGGGAATGTAAGGGTGCTTGTGCGGTTGTCTTTTGGACTTGATGGTCCAAAGGATGTTGCAATGAAACTGACTGTCAGATCCGAGGATGAAACTGTCAGCGATGCCATTCATGAGATTGTAGCAAGCGGCTAGTCCATTAAGTCAAGAAATGTTGACTCAACTCGGCCCCTCTTTTTGTTAATGAGATTGGAGTTAAACAGGCACATAGATAGACGTGTGTAAAGAATTACAAAACTGTACGCTTGGGCTTACTACGCATTTTTTTTGTCCCTCACTAAGTGCATGCTTGTTAGACTAGCAACGATACTGGAAGTATCACGTCGGGCTTATTTGTGTATACTTCCTCATTATTGTACTTCATTTTTTCTTGTAGTGAATGTAATATGAATTTTGAGGATTTGCCTTGATCAATGTTTGTGTCCTTAATGAATTGGATATTTGTTGAACAGCAATTGTTTAGTCCAAAAGTTGTTCTCTTATTTAGTCCTCTTGCAACGAAAATTTCTTACATCCTCCTTTTCTTACTCCCGGAGGCATATTCATCTTTGATTTATCTCTCTCCTGTTCATCCTTTAAATCAATGGTCAAGATCCCTACAGGAGTAAGAATTTTCTTGCTCCAGGAGGATCTAAGAATTTTTCCTGAACAACTAGTAAGTTTGCTTCAGATGCGACCAAATGTGCGGAAAAGAAGATATGGCTCGTTCTACTGGGGAAAATAATATATAGAAAATTTGTACCAATTCTCAAATTACTCAGCCTAGGACAATATGTACGTTTCAATGACCGCATGCAAAATAATACTTTCTTCGACCTTAAAATTCTTTAGTCCAAGTAAATTAGAGTGAAGTTGAAGCAAGGTTACCGTAGTTGCTAATGGTTGAATGGACATGGTATGAACATTATACTGACGGTATCGCACTTTGTATTCTACCTTGTAAACGAACCATGAAGTTAAACCGCGGTTTTTCATGTTAACGACTGCGCTGGTCTAGCAAGGATTTTAGTGGGCTGCCCCTTTGATGGCATCGAATGCTATCTGACAAGAAAATTGATCCTCTCATGTGTGTTTGTCATGTGAAAGAAGATATACACAGGCTTTTAGAAAGGGCGCTGAATGACAATAGGTTCGGTAAAACTTCAATAGTTATTATTGTTGGTTTTTCTTTTTTCTTTTTCCCCCTCTCATTTAGGATTTAAACTCGAATAAGGCAGAGAAAATACACACTTGAGAAATACCCATTTTTTATTACTGAGTGAGTAAACACCAGACCAAGGGGCTTATAGCAGAATCTAGTTGGTTTGACTTCATGTTACTTCAGATAACATACGACTTTATAACAGTTGTAGGACGGCGAAATACTAGCTTCAAGTCTTCAATCTTATCCGCTACCAAATACTCCTTTTTCTACCTAAATCAACATCTAATAATGATATAGATATTGTAGAGATTCGCAGCCCTTTACGTTAACAACATTCCATGATACATTTAGAGGACAAATAGCAGAGCGCCAATAGATATCAGTAATTCAAATTCCATTAGATGTCCAAGATACGAGACAAAAATGATTGCTCTTTTTTCCCCCTTCATGTATTCTTTATTATGATAAACCAAACTCCAAAAGAAGTTTTGTCTGGGCAACTGCTCAAAGTGCTCATGTATAAATATTTCAGGCAAAATCTATCATCTCATTCATTTTATTCAAGCTTTATTGATAGCGGCAAAAGAAAAGTCGATTTTATATGGTTATTGACACTTGGTTTTCACTTTTTGTACTTCCACGACATCGGCAAACTCTAACTTTTAATAACTCCATTTGTCCGTCACTCCACCATTCTTCACCGCAGAGTTTGAGGCAGGTGAAGTAGGTCTTGTAACTTCTAACATCTTCATATAGTTAAATTGAGGAGAAAAGAAAGTAAAAAGTCCTTCATTTTAGGTATAGAGGTCAGTACAATGGAAAAACTACTAGATCACACACACGGACCAATGGGCATGGGGATAAACAAACCGCTGCACTAGTTCCATTGCAAAAGGTAATATATTACCTTTGCCTTCCAATTTGTCTCCAAATTCACCATCACAAGCATCACTACTGGATTGTGATGAACCACAATGCCGTGCAAAGAGTGGCCCTAACCCCTCAATGGCTCAAATAACCGTCCTATGCCCTCCAAATGCCCATATCTGCAAGAAGCAAGTAATTATGTCAAACTAACCCCTAAGCCTTTCCAAGTGACAGTTTGTACTCAGAAAATACCATATCCCATGAATATAACCAGTAGCATCTACATACATTAGCACTCCTTGATACAGTTGATACAATACGCTCTGGGGTTACCAAAGCTACTGTCGGACAATCCTAGGACAAAAAGTTCTATTGACATCACCAATTAAGTAACCAATACTAGTCGTTAAGTGATAAAGCTCATTGGACAATGAAGAATGTGATTCCAACACCAGAACATGGTCTTGCTCACCAAGGATTTTAACACTGCCCAAGAATAAGTCCCAGTATTTTGTCTTCTTTTAAGTTACTAACATGTAAATCTCTATATAAGTCAGGTCCTTTACAATCCTAAAAGAATCATGTTTTGAAATTCAACTGTTGTACATGTTAAACCTCTCAAAGCTTGTATGCGATCTGTCAATATGTTGCATTTTTTTGGCTTAAATCCTTTTTTTTTTTTAACTGTTAACCTTATAAAAAATGAAAGCTTATAAACCAACAAGACAAATATCAAAGAAAGCCTAATTCTTTAAGTTTCATCCTATAATCATCCTAGTGACATTTAAAAAATAATAATAATAAGAAAATACCAACTAATATAGAAGCTAACTTCAAAATTTGGTATCCCTCCTATCGTCCTATGTGTAACACATGGACTACAAGTTTCTGAATCAGGCCAAAATGCATGCTCACCTTTAAGTTTGTGTCCGAACTTCCTGTACACAAGGCACTTCCATCAGCAGACAAACCTAAACAGCTGATCCTGCCCTCATGAGAGTTTTGAAGAGATCCTAAATTCAAGACCACCTGCAATGAAACGAGGAAGTCACAAAAGTAGCACTAGACAAAAGTACATGAGCAAATACAAATTAATGAGAAGAGAAAGCAGTGTCTACAATATCAAGGTATGACTAGATGTTACAAGAGGGAATTGGATTTTACTTTTGTTTGCTGTCCTACTAAAAAAAATATGGTAAGTTTGCAAAGTCAGACACTTTATGTAATGCCAGCCTACACAAATCATATTAGTCTAAGTTGGAAACTTGGAATTCTCACTCTTTTCGGTTTCCCTTCTCTTGCCTTTTTCCAAAATAAGGAAAATCCTCAATCAGTCACTTCAAAAGGTTCATCTTAACTCTTTTTACTAGCGCCCAAAGCAAGACCACGTATGTGTTAGGCACTGACTTGAGCCAAATAACCCAAACCTTTCAAAACCAGAAGAACCAATATGCTTGCTGACAGACATAATAATTAGGACTATTTGTGTTACCTCCAAAAAAAAAAAAATTAAGGAGCCAACAATGTGACATCTACTACAGTTCTTACTTCTTAGAAGTAACATGTAAAACAATAAAACTGTTGCACATCTCAAGACACTGAGATAACAATAAGAATATCAAAAAGTTATGTGAGCCAACATAACATAAATAATGCTTCATGAACCTATCATGATTTTGCAAAGTAAAACAGACTCAGAGCCCCTCTTATCACAAAGTCACCACAGGCTGAAATATTGACAATATATTGCACATGAAACAAAGTGAAACCAGAACTCATCCTCAAATCATACGTAAAAGTAAAACCAATACATAAATTGACTATTAAGAATTAAAGATGGTGATGTGCCTATATATATATATAAAGCAGTTCCTCACTACAATGCCAGAAACATCATTTACTTCTTGTATTTCATTATATAAGAGTTCAAACTAAAGATAAACAATTGTAAAGAAGCGCAAGCAGAAAAAAAGCAACTTACTACCAATTACCTTTGCCAATAAAGTGTCCCAAACATAGCAATCACCATTTGTGTATCCAGCAAAAAGAAGTCTTCCTGATATGGAGAATGCAATGGAAGTCACATGCGCAATGTCATTGTCACTGTGCTGCTGATGATATACTTGAAGTTGGTGCCCAGTCCTAATGTCAAACAATCTGCAAGTTCCATCATCTGAACCAGTTCCAAATCTATTTCCATCTGGAAAGAATTTGACAGTATTAACATCTCCCTCATGCCCATGAAATGTCCGCACTGCTCGACTTGCCACGCGAGTATCCCACAATCGGGCAGTTGCATCACAAGAACCAGATACAAACATTCTAGAGTTGGATCCATTAATGGAAATGCTGAGAGTGGGCAAAGCAAAAACATATTTCTTAGAAAAGATTTAATACTAAAGAAATAATATTGAACTGAATCATGTTTTAGATAACACCATAATTAAAACAATTTAAACTGCACATCTTGAACTTGACACAACACTTTTGGGAATGGGGAGGGAGATGGGGTATTCTACACAATAGGAAGATGCTATAGATTCAACAGTTAACCACCATGTTGATGGCCGGTGAGATTTCATAATCTTATCAGAGTGTGTGTAGATTGTAGGAAACAGTTTAATTGGCATTCATGCAGTTGCTTTGCATTTTGAAGCCGAAGTGGCCATCCAGTTGCAAATTAGCTGTTTAAAGAAATGAAAAACAAGAAATATTGGCTCAAATTAATTTAGCAATTGCCTAACGTACCTAAGTACATCTGCAGTATGACCAGACTGAAATTCACCTCCGAAAACAGATGTTCTAAGGCCAGTAGTAATATCCCATAAAACACATGTCTGATCACCAGAACCAGTAATTAAGTGAGTGTCTTCATCTGGAACATACTGACAAGAGGAAACATAACCTTTATGCCCACTAAGCGTCCGTGAAACAGTTAAATTCCCATCCCTGTCAGTGGGGGAATTCAGATTGAAAATGGAGCAAACGCTATCAAGGCCACCGCATGCAACAGATTGACCAGTTGGTGAGAAAGCACAGGCCATGACCCATGCACAAGGAAGCTTTATGGCATGAGTTTTCTGGCTTGTTAGAGCATTCCACACTATTAATCGGCCATCTTGGGATGCACTAACAATTCGATTCTTTTCTGAAGTCCAATCCAATGAGTACACCTGCAAAATTCAAATGAATACAAAGTTGATATGAGTTGTCAATATTGCTAAGTAGTAAATAAAAAACATGATTGGATTTTGTATGAGCTTATCTCACAACCAACCAAAAAAACGATAGCTCTTCTTGTTATCGATTCACATCATTTAGTTTTCATATGGGCCAAATCATCTTAGCTATCATTTAGGATTGGTATCACAAAGCAAAGGAGTAGCTAAATGTGGTAAATCACTAACTGTTTCTCCTTGACAATCTGGAGTGAAGAAGTGATCAAATAAGTAAATGACTCTTGATTAGACTTAATGAGTCCAATGACCTGACAACTATTATTTTTTTAACATTCTGATTATTTTACCCTCTTTACATTACAATTACCAAGTTGGATGGCTACGCTTTTTGGGTTTTTTAACAGTTGTCAATAAGGTGCACGCGCCTTCTCTGTACCAAAAAGGAGCACCTATGGTGCCATAGGTTGGCGTGCGTGCCTCAACGAGCATGAGGCATTAACCCCTTCTGGTCCCTGGCCTTGCCGCTTTATATGCGCCTTTTGCCACCTTTGATTACATTCTCTCCCTTAGTTCCAATGAAGTATATTGAAAATTTTTCAATTTACAACACCCTAAGCTGCTCGCTGCTAAGAGTCCAAAGACCAACAACTACTATATTTTTAACATTCTGACTATCCTACCCTGTTTAGCATTACAATTACCAAGTTGCATGGCTATACTTTTTGGGTTTTTTAACAGATATCAATAAGGCACACGTGCGGCGTGCCTTCTGTCTGTAACAAAAAGGGGCACTTAAGGTCCCAGCAGTGTGCATGCCTCTACCACATTGAGGCGCTGACCGCTTCTGGTGGTTGGCCTTGTCGCTGTACACGTGCCTTTTGTTGCCTTTGACTACACAGCTCTCCCTTAGTTGTAACGAAATATATTAACAAAATGCGTGATGATCTAAACATACACTACAAATTTTATTGAGTCGCATTAAAGACAAAAATATAATAACAAATACATTAATTCACTATAAGCAACAAAGATCCAAATATTTCATTAGCACTTTGATAAACTACCAAGTTTGAGAAAAACAAAACAACAACGCTTTACCATTGTAACAACTGTGTAGGGATTTGTTTTGTTAATCCCTCACTTATTTCATTTTCAATATGTAGTGTTTTGCATAAGTCTTAACACAAATGCCTAAATTCAAAGTTTTATTAAGTTATATAGTCAACATTAAGGCTTAATAAGGTAATTCCATAATGGTTTAGCAATCCTACAAATTGTAAAGGGCAGTCACCAAGTTTAATGAAGTTGAGATGAAGTTAGGCATTACATTAAATTAAAATTTAGAAATAAAAGAGAGCAATTCATTTAATTACCTTTCCTGTATGACCCTGGAGCGTTCTACAGCAAACGAGATCGGTGGGTCCAAAGGTGACGGGAGTTTTACCTTGAGACCTGGCGTACCCAGCAACTGAGAAATTTAACCACAAACAAAGGGTTGGGTTAGATCTAAAGCTCAATTAGCAGAAAGAAAGGCAAGTTCAACCTCAAATATTCAAAAAAGAAAAGAAAGGAAAACAGAAGTTACTATCTGTATCGAGCAAAGAAAGGCGCCTCTGCTTTAAGCGCTCCCTGAGGTTGTTGACGGTCTCGGTGGCCGCTAGGTGACGCTCCTTGAGCTCCGTAACGGACATTTTAGGTCTTAAATTAACCGGCAAGTGCAACTTATTGAATGAAGAAAAATGATGATCTAATGAATCTACATGTTGGATGTTGGATTGGAGGTAGAAATACAAGTCAACTCATGGAAAAGGTGGAATTGAATTGAATTGAATTCAATTGAATTAAATTGTGAGGAGAGATGAATGAAGAGTAGTAACAGAATGAGAATGAGAATGAGAATGAAGAAGAATAGAAGATTAAAAGTCCCGTTTCCAAAAGAGAGAGGCGGTAGGGGCTGCCCCTGCCGACTGCTATTTTACTGACGCCGCCGGGCCCACTTTTGTCCATGCGTCTTCTCTTCTCTTCTCTCTGTCACTCCTATTATCTTTTGGACCCCACATCCAGTCATTCACAACCACACTTTCTCTTTCTCTTCATGCGACTATACTTACTTCTCTAAACAAAATAAAATAAAAAATAAAATAAAAAACTCACAAAATTAAACCAGTTTTCTCGATTTCATAAAACAAATGAACGGTTTTGTCGACTTGTATCCACTCTAAACTGCTTCATTTTTATTTTATTTTTTTCGATCTCTCTTATATCCTTTCAAAAGAGAGAGAAATATATTTTCTTGTGCAGAATCACCATAGTAAGATCTGAGGTGCAGTGCTTAACAACCCCCCCCCCCCCCCCCAAAAAAAAAAAAAAAGGAATTGCAGAAGTTATATTCAAAACTATGTGTGTTTTATAGCTCTTAAAAACCCTTTCTCTAATTAGGAATGTGATATCATCTTGAGATTTGTATATTTTTAATAAAAAATGAAAGTTGATAATTAATGGAGATGTGAGAACTGACATAAAAAATAATAATTTAAGTGCTTATTTTAAAAATAGAATAATAGAGAGATATTTTATTAATTATCTTAATTTTTAATTTTTAATATAATCAAATATATTATTATAAATTTATGGGACCTATAAAAAATTATTGGAGCCTGAAGCTCTTATTAGTGACTTTACCTTGTAGCCAGCCCTGCATCAGCTGCGCCTGTACTTTGAAGAGAAACTTTTATACAAGTTATAACAACAAAAGCATCTTGTAACAAAGGAAGCCATAATCTAGCTATATTTTTGCCACATTCTAAGCTTAATAATATCAGAGAATTACATTCATTTTCCATTTTGTGCTCTGTATAGATAAATGTATTAGTACTACTTGTTTTTCAAAGAAGAAAAAGAAAGAAAGAAAATTGTACCTAGCAGTGTAGCACTTCACATTAGGGGTAACTTCCTGGACCTTCTATGTACCTCTTTTGAACCCTTAAACACCACTTCCTTCTATACATGTCTGCAGCATTCAGTCTAAACAACGGAAAAAGAGATACCCAACTTAAGTAAATGGTAAACGTTCAACTACTGAATATTAAGCAGTGTTTGCAATTCTACACCGTAGCAAGCTGAGTATGATCTGCACAAACAATGCACTGCACTAGGCAATTCCCTCCCATTAATGATGGGGAACTGTAGGATTAAACCTTACACCTACCTATATCCAGCTACAATACTACAGTCCTGATAAAACATTATCTTCAATATTAAATTAAGAAGTATGTAAAGTTACATCAATACATATCAATATCATAGAGCTACTCAGACTGATTTCAAATAGAAACCCTGTTTAAAGCTAGCATGTAATTCTAGAGTAATTTTTTTATTTTCTTTAATAAGAAAAATATTATTATTAAGATACAGCGATTTGACTCAGGTCAACAGCACTATTTCAATGGCTTTGATAGAACAATATACAAACTGATTTATTAAACAAATAACTGAATTAGAATGGTTTTTTCACTTGAGGCTCATTTACAGTTTTCTTACAACCCCTACCCCCAAAGAGTTAAAAGTAGATTTCCTGAAACTCTCTTAGTGTGTACGCTAGCATCATAGCCTTCGGTTAGTAAGTGTTAAATTTTTATTTTATTTTTCCCTGCATATCCCTATATTCGGAAGACAAAAGACTAATTTACTGCAGTACTATTGGTTGAGTGGGATCGCTCTCAAGTATATTTTTTTTCATACACATGAATTAGGAATTAAATTTCTAACTACATGATTAAGGTATTCAAACTCATTACCATTTGAACTAACACTAATTGATTAGTAAATATTGAATGACGTGTTCTTACATAACACCTTTCACACTTTATTAAAATTATCTGTGTATAAAAAATAATATTATTATAAGAGATTTTATTTAAATATCTGATTATATTTTAATATATTAATTTATTATATATTTCATAAAAATACTCTAAGAAACAGAAGAAGAAAAGAATTGAATGATGTGCTCTAGAAAAAGAAGGGCAACTCAATACTCTGAGAAGCTTAAAGCTAAAGATAAAATGGGGCTATTTTATTGAAATTAATGAAAAAAACTTTATTCAAATTTTCTTCTTTTATCTTTATGAAAAAAATTTAATTAAACTATTATAATTAAATTCTTTTTAACATTTTTTTCAATTGATAATATATACTATCCATTTAAAATAAAAGCAGCAATATACAGCGTGGAATCTTTTACGCTTTCATTAATTGTACCGAGAGACCCCTCATATTAACGGATATGTCTTATCTAATACATCTAATCTTACATCCTTCTGGGCTCTATCAATTTCCTTAAAGAATTGGAGCAAATGAGAAAAATAGAATTAAAAAATGAATACTATAAATTAAAAGCAAAAAATAATCTTATATAAAAAAATAGTTGTTGGTGCTCAATAAATACATATTAATGTTAATTGATTAGAAGTGGGAGAAATGGTTTAGAATTAACATCTTTGTGAAAATTGAGAAGTGATAAAAGATATATATTTATTATAGGCATTTAGTTAGAAAAGTGAGATAATAGGCTTGTTTGAAAAAATTAAAAATTATAAATTATGTTGATAATTAATTATTGTTATAATTGATTATATTGATTGTTATTATAATCGATTATAATTGATTCATTTTTATGTTTAGATGTATTAGTTATAAAGCGATTTTAAGTTAATATAATTTGTTTGGATGATATAAAAAAGAATCGTATTTTTATGTATTAAATTATTAAAATAAGTATAAAATGATTAAAAAATTATTTGATTGAGGATAAAATAGTATTTACATATCAAAGTGTAAGAAATAATTTATAAATTAAAATCATAAGTTTTAATTTTTAGCTTATGATTATTAGCTGAAAAAGTTTTTTTTCTGCATTGAATTTCATGTAAAAGTTTTTTTAGAAAATAATCTTTTTACCCAAACATAATAATTATTTCACAAAACAGTTTAATCCTCCAAAAACAACTAAATGGGAAAGAATTCATCTTTCCCAAACATGCTCAATAAGTCATTTTATTAATTATATTGACTTTTATATATTTTTAAGGGGAAATTAGTTGAGAGTTAACAGAGATGTGGGAAGACTATTTTTAATGAAAAATAAGAATTAAGAATTAATAAAGATGAGGGAAGTTAAATAAAATTAAAAATCTTAAGCACTTAATTTGAGAAGTAAAATAATATGTAAATATTTTAATGATTACCTTAAATTTTTTATATTTTATATAATCACTTATATCATTAGAAAATTTTGGGACCCATGAAAAATTGCTGTAGTGCTTGATGCTCTAGCCGGCCCTGCTCTAGAAGCAAGGAGCGGAATAAACTGCATGCTAGATGATCCCCTGCAGTACATAGGATGACAACGTAGGCCTCGCATCCAAAGTTTGTGCCTCTCAAGTCATCTACTTTCTTTGTCTGAAAAAGACAATCACCACCATCATTTCAATCAATAAAACCAAGTCCCTTACCTACTGCCAATATGCAAATAAAGCAGTGAATTTCACAATTACCTTACTTTATTTTTGTATGAGATGCAATGGGCATTGCTTGATTTCAAATCTTCCTCTGTGAGGCTGGATGAATTTTCTTCACCTTCAGCACCATTCATAAGTTTCCAAATAGTTTTCTTTAGACCTTCACAACCCCAATGATTATGTGCTGCATAATCTGGATCAGGCAAAAGCTTTCCATCTTCTGGATAAGTACCAGGGTAGTAAACTTCACTCCCACTAGTGCAAATTAAAGCATCAAACTTATTTAATTGAATATTGCCTGATTTAAGGAAGTCTATTGTTTCTAGCATTGGCATAGCTGTTGATAAAGCAAATCTTGAAACATAGCAGTTTGAGGGTCTAGTTGAACAGCTTTGATGATCTTTTGCACTATCTGGGTCATATTCTTATCAGGAGCTCCACTATTGTCATAGAAATCAAGAGCTATAACAATCAACGTACGCCTTCTCCTCAATAGAGGATATTTTACAGTTACATTGTCAGGCAGCTTATTTCCACCATCACTATCATTTGAACCAGAATCTGGCTTCCTTATCTTTTTCCCACCATCAGCATCGTTAGGAACAGAATCAGGCTTCTTTAACTTATTTCCACCATCATGACTTTACAGTATCTGACTTCCTCTTTTTGTTTAGGACCAGCTTCACATGGTCTTGCATGTTGCATCTCAGGCCCACCAGGCCACCACTTGCTGCAGCTAAGTCACCATCAATTGAGAGCCTAACTGCCTAAGGGACATTTCCTGTACATCAAGTGAATCATTGAAATTTGAAAGGCTCTTCATCAGTTATAGCAACTTTTGTGTGCGTGTATATATATATATATAAGATAATAGAAGAACAAACACCCTCATATATTTCCTAATTGAAGGGGGGAAAAAGTAATGAAAATTCTTCATGTCTTACTTTTTATAGTCTGACCATCCCCTAGTATTAATTAAGTAATAATACTTTTATTTTATGGTAAAATGGAGTTTTACACAGGAAGAATTTCTCTTGACAAGTATGTTAAAAAAGCTAGTGCAGAAAGTATTTAGTGGACTTCGCAAAACCTATAGGTAGCGTTAATAGAATATAAAATTAAGAAAGGGTTTTTAACCCATGACTGAGGAAGGATGTGACACGAGCAACAACTTGGAAGATATTGGAATAGAAAAAATGATTCCGTTGCCGGGAATCGAACCCGGGTCTCCTGGGTGAAAGCCAGATATCCTAACCGCTGGACGACAACGGATTACATGCACTCCAGAATCCCATTTTTGATAATACCTTAATAACATTAATACACAATCAATTCCCAAACTAATTTTATACTATCATCAATTTGGTTCTTTGGAATATTCTCATAACAAATATTGTACCCTTTTTGGTCCTTACATATTGAAAGAAATCTTACAACATTTATATGGAAATCATACTGAGGTGTGCTTTTGTACAAAGAAAAGTTCAAGGGATGAAATGTTGTCCTCTTTCAAAGTCACAAGTTGCCACAAACTTTAGTAAATAAACACAAATAATCTTTCATAGAAAGTCCAAGAATGAGAATCAAACCTAAGAAATTTTTTGTAGCAATTTAATTAATCTTACTAGCTAAGTAAATTTTCATCGACTAATGAGGTGCTTTTATAATAACACTAGTCAATATCACGGACATTTGTTAAATGTTTCAAGCATATCATCATACATCATATTATCTTGGTGGTTTCACTTGATTCACGAAAATTTCCAACAATTGATATCGAAAGGTTGAAGTAGTCCTTTCAAGAAATAACATGATGTACAATAGGTCATAGAGGGGCTTTTCCACAAAAACATTACTGCAGCCAGCCAGCCACAACCCCACACTTGCTATACACCCCAGCATAATCACTTTGGTAAGATATGCCCAAAGGATAACTCAATATTGAATAAATGTGAATGTGAGAGGGTGGGATCATAATGGTTAGATAATTTATGGTAACTAGAATGAAATGGTATGTAATGGAACATAATAGAGTAGAAAGAATAGAATGGAATAAAACTCTCAAATCATTGTTTAGATATTTATAATATCTATTCCATTGTTTAGAAGTTACAATAGAAGTGAGTGGAAGGGTACAAATTATAAATTTATTATTCTCATATTATTCTTTTTTCTTAGCTTTTTCTCTCTGCCTTTCAATTTTTTTTTTAAATTCTTCCACCAAAGAAATTAATATTTGATTTAGTTGATGCAGCAGTAAAAATGAACATTACCAAAAGTCAAAAAAATAAAAAATTATTAAATTATAGTTCATGATTATATATATATATATATATATATATATATGGAATGTATTTAGTGAGAGGAGTGAATCTTGATCATTGAATCTTATATGAATGGTCAAAATTAGAACATAAATATATGTTATTTTTTTAAATAATCACATAACATTTAAGTAATTTTTAATATTGATCATTCATGTATGATTGTATGGTCAAAATTTACTTATCTCACTCTCTCACAATTAAAACTCCTCTCACTATATATATATATAAAGTTGAAAATGGCATAATGCTAATGTCAAGAAGAATGAACTACAAATATTAACTAGCTAGATAAACCGCAAAACATGGTGTGAAAGAGCAAGAAGCTAGATAAACCGTTTCAACGCAACTTGTTCCTATTGTCCTGCCGATTCAGCACCAGTTCTCTGGTTTTTAACTAGTTTTTTTAACAACAGTTTGTATGCTTGAACCGAATTGGAGAAGTGACCAGTTGATGACGGTTTAACCTATTCAACTAGCATGTATGGTTGGATTTTTAGATCTATGATTTAATTCTAACTCTAAGTCACTATAATTTTTTTTAACACTATCATTTGATTATTTATTGTCATATTAAAAGAGTTTGATTTCTTTGATAGTTGTTATCTTAATCTTACTCATTGGTCAAACTCACTCGTTTAATGATGCAATAATATATGATTTAATATTATAAAATAAATTTTTTTCTTGCAGTAGATCAAAACTAAACTCAATTGAAATTTCATTGAATGTTACCGTGGAAGATGCATGAACATGTTGAAATTACATCGTACCGAAATTTGCAAACAAATTTGTTACATTGTAAGTTTAAGATTCTCAAGTTGGACTATGCCTACTATAAGTCTGTAACTTCTCATAATGGTTAAACTTGGCAAACCATTAAATTTAAACCAACAACTTGATATTGACAGCACAATTTTTTGCTAAATGTCTTTCAAATCTTAACAAACCATTCATCACTTATGCCCTCTTACCTTCAAGCATAAGGACAAGATGTTAGAAAACACAATAGAACATGTTTTGTTTTTTCTTTTGTTTTGGCGTGAGAAATTCGTCTTTTACTATATTTGTAGATAGACAGATTAAATAGGAGGTTGTGTAAAGTAAAATAGAATAATTTAAATTCTCCTAATTGTTTTTTTGATAATTTTTCTAATTATTAAATAAAAAATATTGAATTTTTTATATATTTAAAATATTAAATAATATTTTAAATAAATATTTTATTTATTAAATTTTAAAAATTTTATTAAAAATATTTTTTAAAAAATATAACAAAACTCTTTACAATATAACGTGTGGTATGATGTATGCCTTCTTTCCTTTTATGAACTTTTTAATCTTGGATTTCCAAGGTCATGCTTCCAAGTTTTACTGAGTTTGTTTTTATTGCTTGGAATTTTTTAAGGGTTTGTGTGCTTGATGTTGTAATATTAGAGCTTTTATTTAGTTATCTTGATCTTATCATATGAATAATTATAATAATAATATGTAATTGAAATAAACGTAATTAAATTTTCATATCTTGAAAAGGTCAGTTGTATTGATATATGATGATGAGATTATCCTTTTATATTAGGAGTCTTGCCTTTATTTTTTTATTTGTGCCAATGTATAGTGTTGAAGATTTCGAGAAACTACGTCATCTCAACTTTGTTCAAAAAGAGCTCAGAAGTTTTCCAACTTGACTTTTAATTATGAGCTTGGAACTTGGGAGTTGGGCATAATAATTATGTGTTATATCAAGCGAATAAGAATAAGAATAAGAATGATGGTAAGTAACATTAAGACATGAGAGATAATAATCATGAAATCATGAAAAAAGGAAAAACTAGCATCTCATACTAAAATATTATAATATGAATTAATATTATAAAATATGAAAATGTTATGTTTGATGCTATTTAACAACATCCTTTTATGAATGATTATCCCTTCTATGGTTAGTGAGTGCAAAATAAATTATGATAAAAGAAAATAATGCTAATTAAATATGATTAGGAATGTCAATTAAATGGTGGACACAATCTGTAATTAATATAGTGAAATATAATTAAATTAAAATAGTTGTGCTGTGTTTGAAGTGATCCCCTACATCGTTTATAAAGTTGCACAAATCAGTAGTAATATTTGTAGTCATCTTTTCAATTTGAGTGAATGAGATAAATTGTAACTAATTTAGTGCTATGCAAATAAGTTAAGATCAATATATAAACACAATTAAATTAAACTCATGCAAATAAATGTTATACACTTATGGCTTAAAAAAATTAAATTAAAATAATGAATATATAAAACTATAGAATTTATTGTTATGCAAATAAAAAATAATAAATTAAGATGAATACAAGTATTTATTATGAAAATTATCACACGTAAATATAAATGTTAGTAAGCAACTAGTCATGAATGTTGTGCCTAATGATGATTATGAAATATCCTCACATAAATTTAATATGATATTATGATCTGTTTAATATTATGTAAATATTAATTAATAAATTAATAAAAGTAAAACAATAAGAAATGACAATCAAAGAACTTAATTGTTTTTCTCCCTGTCTTTGAATGCTTAGTCACATATCAATCATTGCAAAACTATTAATATTTTAATGTTAAGAATAATGACCGGATTTTAAATATTTAGTCAAGCAGCAATTAAATAAAAAAAATATTTACATTGATTGTTAGTATTATGTTATTGTTCGGTTATGTATTAGATGCTTAGTAAAAGGGTATGTTTCTTGAGGTGTAAAATATCTTACTATCTTACTTTTGTAAAGGTTCTATATATTTACTCGTTAATAAATATAGAAGAGATCATAATTTACACTTAAGTTATAAAGTGACATATTAATTCTGTTTACTTAGTATATTTAGGGTATATTACAGTATTTAGAATTAGGGTGTTACACAATATCTCTATCATAGTATCATTTTATAAATTTTGTACTTTCAAAAGTTTTGATGTCATGTAGTCCTACACAGTCATGAACAATTTAATAGTGAGGTGATCAGTCTCAATATCATAAAGTTAATGTAGTTATAATTCTAAATGGCATGTACAAAATATTAGGAGCAATCATCATGCATAAACTCAATATATAGACAAAAATTTAAGACATAGATATAATTATCTAGTGTCAAAAATCGATGCTATAATACCATAAATGTAACCTCCTTACTAAATTAATATTAGATAGCAAAATTTCTAATCGAGAGTATTACTCTTAATGATCATAATAATAAAATTAGTGAGTTTACTCCATTTTTAAAATTCCAATTTTATCTGATAAAGTTCAGTAATTTCGAATACTAAGAAGAATACAGTTGAAATCTGAAAATTTCTTTCTAATTGACATACAAAGTTGAGAAAAGTCAGAAAATTTTACAAATAAAAAAATATGTTTACAGCAATTTGATTTTTCGATAGATACCGAAATTGAAGGAAAAAATCATCGAATTTTTAGAATAATAATTGAAATCTCAGAAATCGAAATCAAGACAATAGTAAGTAAAGAAACAAAATAAAAAAACATAAGTGCTAATTAATAAACTCAGTAACAAAATCATGATTTTACTTACATCTATTAGAGTCATTATTTAACTAAAATATATATATTTCTGAGAACTCCAATAAATATATATTTTCCTCCTTTAAATTTAGAATCCATACATGATCGATATGAATGATGAAAACTATAATGCATCATGTGCTAATCTAAAATCACCATGAACAGAGTAAGAATTGAAAATTCTCAGTAGGAAATGAACAGTTATAAAAATGTTTGAAAACACATAGTGAGTTTCAGTTGTGTAATATACACAATAAACATCATGACAACCTAAGTATGATAAGAATAACACAATTCCATAACGATTGCTAAATAAATCATACAATACTGTGTTATATATATTAACATATGCAAGTTCCTCAAATATCAGTAAACAAGTACCAATTATCAGTAAACATCAACAAACAAGTTCATTATTACAGGGAATTTATCATTTACTTTTCTTTTTATTTCCATGTCTATTTGTGTTACATTTTACCCAAATGACTTCACTTTCATAGGAAATTCACTCTATCTATGGTGTTACTTTAACATTGTGGCAACAAAGTCAGAAATACTCACACTAACCAAACAGGTAACATAAAAGAAAACCCATCCCTATGCCTCTCAACGATTAAGTGCAAATTTTTCCACGAGTCACTTGTTTGTCATCACACACAAACATGTATAAGCAATATATACCACCAATATATCACAAATAAATTCATCATATACAAGTCTATAAATAAATCATGATAATTAAATAAAATTTACAAAATCTAGAAGCATTAAATTTAAATGTCAATTCTTCAAGGGGATCAACTATGATTTAAAATTAATTTAATAATTCTTTTAAAAGTTCACATCATAGTTCATAGTTGTCTAATCATCATCATAGTTTGGAATTTGTCAAGTCTTCATCATGACCCATAGTCTGTCTTGATTTTGATAATGCATTCATTACACAAATTTTTTTTATTGTAAGGATCCAAAATAAAATTCATAAAATTGTTCATAAGTCAAAGTAAATATAAAAAAAGCCTATGTAATTTAAGCACATATATAATTAAAAATATTTATTTAACTTAAGTCTTGAATAATATTTTAATACTTTATAATTTATTATATTGGTTTCATGAAAGAATTAACATTCAATTTATAATAATTCTAAATTTTATCAAATATCATAAACATTTTAAAGTCAAGCAAATATTAAATTTTCATAATCTAATAATATTATATGTGCATAATAAATTTAATAAAAATAACAATATATACAAAAATAATAAAATATAAACTAAATGTCATGGTTTTGTTTTAAAAGAAAGTTCAATTCCAATCTCACATAGAATTTCTTCTATTTTCTCTTCCTCTTTGTTCTTCTTCTCTTCTCTCTCTCTCTTTTCCTTTTTTTTTTTCTCTCTCCTACAGTTTCTCACCGCCTCACTCTTTCTCCCTTTCTCTTTATTTTTCTCTCCCTCAGTTTCTTACTTTCTCTCTCTCAATTTCACAATTTCAAACTTTGAATGCTTTCTTTCCACTTTGCTTCATACCACCGAATCTCCCTTATTTATAGTCATTTATGCAATGATTATAGGGTGCATGCTGCACCACACCTTCAGGTGCAACGTTGCACTTGTATTTTTTTTTTTCAAATAATGATTACAAAGGTAATATTTTTCTTAAGTAATAATTACATAAAAGATATTTTAAAATAAATTTTTATATTAAAATAATAATTAATTTATAAATATTTTTTCATAAATATCTTTTATGATTATCTTCTTAAATATATTTATTAAAATACTTCAAATCTTTATTATTAAGATTAAATGCTAAAATTTTATTCCAACAAATTCTTATTTCTAATTTCATAAATTATTATTAATTAAATTTTTACAAATTTTATTTAATCTTCTTTTATTAGTAACAATTATTATAAAATATTTAAATTAAAAAAATTAAAAATTTATTCTTCACAAAATATTTTATAAAAAATAAAATATTACATTTATCAATTAAAATAAGTAAATAACTATAAATGCATTGTCATATACTAACGGTTATTATTGGTCTCATAAAGAAAGTAAATCAAAATGATATTATGATCTGTTTAATATTATGTAATTATTAATTAATAAATTAATAAAAATAAATAAGAATTATAATAATAAGAAATGACAATCAAAACAATTAATTGTTTTTCTCCCAGTCTTTGAATGCTCAGTCACATATCAATCATTACAAAATTATTAAGGCTATGTTTGGTACACATGATAGTATAGTATAAGATAAGATGATAGGATAGTATAATGTATGATAGTATAATTAATAAGATAAGACATAATCTTATCTTTTATTTGATAACAAAAGAATAAATTAATTGATTGTATAATATTTTTTAAGATCAAAATATCTTTTAACATAAAAGTTAAAATAATTAAATAATAATAATAAAAAAACTTTATGGTAATGGTGGTGGTGATGGTAGTGGTGGCGGTGGTGGCAATGGTGGTGGTGGGGATGGCGGCGGTGGTGGTGGTGGTGGTGGTGGTGGTGGTGGTGGTGGTGGCAACCGGCGGACAGCGGGTGGCGGTGGTGGTGGTGGTGGTGGTGGAGGTGGAGGTGGTGATAGCGGCGGTGGTGGAGGTGGTGGTGATGGTGGTGGTGGTGGTGTGGCGGCGGTGGTGGTGATGGTGGCGGTGGCGATGGTGGTGGCGGCAATGGTGGTGTTGGTGGTGGTGTTGGCGGCAATGGTGGTGGTGGTGGTGGTGGTGGTGGTGGAGACGACGGTGAGTGATGGTGGCGGTGGTGGTGGTGGTGGCGGTGGTGGTGATGGTGGCGGTGGTGGTGGCAGCGGTGGTGGTGGAGTGGTGGTGGCGGCATGGCGGTGGTAGTGGTGGCGCAAGAGAGCCGATAAAAATGAAATTGATGATAAGATTGGAATAGAAATCCTATCATGGTGGCGATCTTGGTGAGAGATGAATAAAATGGATAAAATGACTTGACTTTGATTTACGTTATCTTTATCAGTTGAATACACTAAATATTAAAAACGACTTGATAGTATTAACTTATACTATCATGTCTTCTTTATACGATGAACCAAACATAACCTAATATTTTAATGTTAAGAATCATGACCGGATTTTAAATATTTAGTCAAGCAGCAATTAAATAAAAAAAATATTTACATTGATTGTTAGTATTATGTTATTGTTTGATTATGTAGTATTAAATCAATAAAATGATAATTTGAAAATTGTTAAAAAATGAGACATACCAATCAAAGCAATTAATAATAATCCGTCCAAATTTTCTCAATTAAAGTAAGTAAAATGTATTGTCATATACTAACGGTTATTATTGGTGTCATAAACGAGGGAGGGAATTAAAAATCAACAAATGATGGAGCATAAAAGTCCAACCACTTGAACGTTCAAACTCCATTTGTTTTTTTTTTTAGCACAAATAGAAAGGACCATTTAATAACAACAACGAAGAATAAATATGAAATAGACAAGAGAAAAAGCCATGAAAGGAAAAAGATGTCGATAAGTGAAGTAAACAGATTCAAAATCACCAGTTACATAGAAAAATAAATAAATAAAATATTAAGGTGCATAAGACCTTCGTTCTTAATATACCAAGAGAATATCTTAAATACTAATCAAAATCATATATTTCCTAGTAAATCATGGGCTGCAATGTTTTAAAATTTCAAGCATTGATTGCAATTTCACATCCGCATCAAACAGTAGAATCGTCCAACAAATGATATAGTTTTAGAGGTGGGACACCGAAAAGGGCATTATGTGAAGAAATTCTCTGCAGTCACGAGACTAATGCCAATGGTTAACATTATATCAAATACAAGACCAGAAGAGTTTTCACTAGCACAATCGACATTTTATGTACCATGATCCACATCCATCATTTAAAAACTATGCATATTGAAACTGGTGCCCACAAAAATTTAACAAAAGAAAAATAGAAAACAACTAAACCCCATTAAAAATCACATGATTCATTGGTGAAAATCCAAGGGACGTTGAATATCATATTCTTATTTTTATATAAACAAGATAAACAAAAAGCAGGGGTGCTTTTTTCTAATAAAGCAAAAAGATATACAAGAGCAGACAAAAGGAATGATATAAGCAAATATGAGATGCTTTTTTTTTAACGAAGTTGGCACTAAATTCAAATTGCATCAGCGTACCCACCTATTGCATTAACAAGACTCAAAAAAAGTTGGTAGAAGAATACACTTACAGAATAGAGACGTTGAGGGTGAATTGAGGAAAGTGAGGGACACAAACCGAATGTTCTCATGGGATATGTAAGTGGGGTTACATGGATGGAGACGGACTGATTATGACTATGAGAATTGTTGAACAAAAGATTCTAGTTGAATTGGGCATCATAACTATTAAATTTTAACTTAAAATTAATTGATATTAAGTAGAGTGATTCAATAAATATATAAATTACACTTAAAATATTAAAATAGATGATATAAGACTCTTAAATATTCATAAATAATAAATATTCATAAATTCATAAATAATAAAAAAAGAATATTCATAGAAGATAATGAATAATTAATGACCAATAAATATTATTTCTAAAAAAATAATGATTTCAAGTAATAATAATAATGTTATTACTAACAAATTATATAATGATCATTTTTTAAATTTATTTCGTGTGTATTGAAGTAAAGTAATATTTATTTGACCTTTTATATTTTGGTTTTGTTGTTTAGGCCATTAATAATAAATATTTAATAGTTTATTTCACTTTGTAATATTTTTTAATAATCCAAAAAGCGAATCGTTTTCTTTTTAATTTTTCCCATGTTATACTTTCAATCAAGGCATTCACATTAAATTAATTAATAAATGTATAATTTGTCTTATTAATTTCAAATTTGTATTTTTAAAATTATCTTATTAATTTGTGATAATTTTATTATAATCATTTTTCATTGGTTAAGCGAATTATATAAAGTATGACAGTTTACTGTTTAATTATAATTCCTTTATTCAAATATTTCATGCACCAAATATTTGTTTATACAAAGAATTAATTATCTATGTAAAAGTAATAAATCATTAGTCCAATTAATGTTATAATATTTTTTTATGAAGTTAGTGTATTAATAATTAGTAGATAGTTTTTGGTTAGATCTTTATTTTAAAATTCTTAACCGTTCATTAAAAAAGCATTGAACAATTATTTGGAGAAAAAATAGTTGTTCTTGAAGGAGAGTTCAGAAAAATATTATCAATATTAGTAATTCTAAAAGCAAGTATATAAGATATTGTTATGGCAACAATTAATTCATCAAAGTTGTGAAATCACTGCAAAGTCCTGAGATTGACTAAGAATATGAGGTTACAATTTGCATCTACCATATCCAGCTTATATGAAACTAAGTCTATTTTAAATATTGGATTATTAACATTTGCGATGGCAATTTGGGAAATGATAATGATGTTGAAGCTGAAATTGAAATCCCTAAAGATAATTTTGATTTTGAATTCTAACAATCATATTTAAGATATGGTTGATTTTATATATCCTAATTTAATTGTAAATATGAAAGATTTCAAGTTCTTCGATGATATAGTAGTTATTGCTTTAGCCCTTGAAATTGTTGAGAAAGTCAATGAATTCATTCTTTCATAAAAAGAAAAATAATATCTTAGTTCATATTCAATTTCTGTAACAGATGAAAATGTTGGTATTGAATCTAAATGACTTACAATTGAATTTTTACATGAGATTAAAGGTTCTAGAATCCTAAATCACATATTAGTACTAAAAAAGGGAGTTCCAATTATACTTTTAGAAATACTGATCAAGCAATAGAATTTTGCAATGAAACAAGATTAATTGTGAATGAATTGACACTAATTGTGATAAGATTTATATTCCTAAATTAAGTTTAATACCGTCAGATCTTGGAATCCCTTTAAAGTTTCAAAGAAGACAATTCTCTTTAACTCTATGCTTTGCAATGACTATATAAATAAGAGTCAAAGACAATTTCTCTCTCATGTAAAGTTATTCTTTTTACCAAAACTTGTTTTTAATGGTCAATTTTATGCTGCAATTTCAAAAGTTAAATTAAGGAGTGGTTTGAAAATATTGATTGTTGATTTAGTTAAATCAAAGAGTGATTTGAAAATATTTAAAATATTGATATTCGTTTGGTCTTTACTATTGAATGTCTTATCTTAATATTATTTATATTTTGTTCACTGATAGTTATATCATTCCTTTTACATATATGCAGGTTTCAATGATTGATGGAAGCAACATTATACTTTACCAATGTAAAATCATTATATATGATTTGTTTAGAACTGAGTTATGAGAGTAGGGATGACAAAATTATCTATACCCGTGGGGATCCACGGGGATTACCCGCGATGAGAAGGGGGATGAGTATCGGTTTAATAAATGAGTGTGGGGGCGGGGATTATAATGCCCGCCCCGCGGGTACCCGCAAACTCGTTAAGTATAATTTTTCATCTAATATGTATCATTTTTTTTTTTACTTTGAGATGAGATGAAAATACATATCTTTTTATTATTTTAAAATGGTTTTTTTATTGAATGAGTCTATAATGATAAAATTTGTTAAAAAAATATATACTACTTATGTAATAGTTATTTATATAAATTGATTATTACAAAATATAATTGAATTAAGTTTGTTATTTATAATATTCTTTTAATTTTGTAAGAATCTTAAGTTATTGAACAAAGTTATAGTATGTGGTGTTAAAATTTATTTTTTTTATGTTTTTTATAATTTTAAAAATTTTATTTTAAATTATTAACTACCCGCGGATACCCCCACCTACCCATAGAGATCATAAATGGCGTGACGAGACAGGAATGGGGGCGGGGGAAGCACTATCCGCCCCTGCCCCGCCCCATTGCCATCCTTATATGAGAGTTACCTAAATAGGTAGTAAAAGGAGGAAACTTGTGTGACACGATAGCGACAACAGTGATGTGAGGGGGTAGGTACCTACAAAAGACACTTTGATGCTCAAGTTAGTTTGTGCACAAGGAAGACAGTGTTTAGTATTAGATAATGAATGTGTACTTTTTTCCTTGCTGGGTATATGTATGAGCTTTTAAGGGTGTAACAAATCGTAGCATTCGGTCTAAATTAAATGCTACTGACTGAAATCATGAAAACTGTTATTTTCTATAACTAATTTCCTATTTATGTGGGACATGGTTGATATTCATATCTCATCATATCTCTTAAAGAGATCCTCAGAGATTTATGTTTTATAAATAGGTAATTGCGAAAGTACAGTAATATCTAGATTTTATTTTGATAGTCTAAATTACTCTAAATCTTTAGACTCATAATCAGTCTAAAACATGATTAAAATTATATTTTTATACTCATATAATTTTATAAAACTATATCAAAAATTTTTGAAGTTAAATTATAAAATTTTCATTCTATTTTATTAATAATTATTTTTCTCTTAAATTTTCTGGTGCACCGTACGGTTACAAACCCTACTTGAGATAAAGATGAAGTGTACAACCATTGGACCATAACTGAAAGGCGGTGGCCAGCCCTAGTTTTACTCTTAAGCATTACCATCCCAAATCAGACCAGTTCCGGAAATAAATCCCTAAGCTCTCTGCAACCCAATTCCGAATTCTGTGACTATTTGGATGATGAGTACCGCTGCCGTTGGTCGCGTTTCAGAATGCTTCATCAAGCCGCAGCGCCCCACTGAAGAATCAAGCAAAATCTGCTATTTAGCACCCTGGGATATTGCCATGTTGTCTACACACTTCATCCAGAAGGGCCTGCTGTTCAAGAAGCCTGCACCGCTTGATAATCAACAAGATTTCATCGAGAATCTGTTGGATAAGCTCAAGCACTCCCTTTCTCTCGCCCTTATCCATTTCTATCCATTGGCTGGCCGCCTTGTGACCCACAAAACCCAAGACCCTCCCTCTTATGCTGTTTTTGTTGATTGCAGCAACAGTCGCGGAGCTAGATTTATCTATGCAACTTTAGATATCACCATATCCGACATCCTCTCCCCCGTTGATGTCCCTCCCATTGTTCACTCATTGTTTGATCACCACAGAGCAGTCAACCATGATGGTCACTCCATGCCTTTGTTGTCCGTCCAAGTCACCCAACTATTGGATGGCGTTTTCATAGGCTGTTCCATGAACCACTGTCTTGCTGATGGTGCTTCTTATTGGAATTTCTTTAATACATGGTCTGACATCTTTCAAGCTCATTCAATTTCACACCAACCCATTCACAATCGCTGGTTTCCAGAGAATTGCGGTCCACTAATTAATCTTCCCTTTAAACATCATGGCGAGTTTATTAGTAGATTTGAAGCACCCAAACTCAGAGAAAGAATCTTTCACTTCACAGCAGAGTCTATTGCCAAACTGAAAGCAAAGGCCAACATAGAGTCTAATACCACCAGAATCTCTTCATTCCAGTCCTTGTCAGCACTTGTTTGGAGATCTATAACTCGTGCTCGCCGACTATCTTATGATCAGAGAACCAGTTGCAAATTGGCTGCCAACAACCGATCAAGAATGGAACCGCCTCTGCCTCAGGAATACTTTGGAAACTCAATTCATGCGGTGAGTGCAGGGACAACGGCAGGGGAATTGCTTGAACATCATCTAGGATGGGCTGCATGGAAGATACACCTGGCTGTTGCAGACCATAACGACAGAGTGGTGCAACAGTCGGTCAAAGAGTGGTTACAGTCTCCTGTCATCTATCAAATTGGTCTCTTCTTTGACCCGTACGGTGTGATGATGGGTAGTTCACCCAGGTTCAACATGTATGGGAATGACTTTGGAATGGGAAAAGCGGTGGCAGTTCGAAGTGGGTATGCGAACAAATTTGATGGGAAAGTGACATCATACCCAGGATATGAAGGAGGGGGAAGCATAGACTTGGAAATGTGTCTTTCGCCTGATACAATGAGCGAGCTGGAATCAGACCAGGAGTTCATGAATTATGTTTCAGCGTCCCATCTCCTGTACTAGTTTGCTACTTTTTTGCCCTGTACTTGACCTTGTTGAACATGTCATCCATGAAATAAGATAACAGCAATTCCATTCGCTTCAATTAATGTTCCAAATTGTTCTGGTTAAACTTTGTTAAAATGAACAAAACTTTCTGTGAAAAGGAATGCCAAGCAATAATCTTCGAAGCGAGTGAATTTTCTTTCTTCTTCTAAAGAAAAAAATATATTTGCATTGGTCCTGCTACTTAAGGCCTGACTGGTCATTGCCCAGAATTAAGTGCTCACCTGCTCAATTTTTTTTAAAAAAAAATACAGAATAAGGGATTTTTCATTCTCCATAGCTTGCATCAAAGAAATTTTCCTCAATATATGTATTTGAATTCCTTTATTACTTCATATCTCTCAGGTGGTAAGGACTTAAGGATCGTAGCTTACTCCTTTCATTTCTTTTACCCAAAATGCTGCAGAACACGAGTTGTAGTGCTGAAAATTGAACTAAATAGTAAAAAAATACTAGACAGTTGTTAATATTTAGTAAGAATTTATGGCAGAAAAAGCTTACATGCTTTTTAATTTTTTGATGGACGAGTTTACGGTGCTTTTTGTGTTTAGGCTTATTATCTGCCAAATTAATTGTTGTGAAAAGAGCAACATTTCAAAAGAATAAAATCCCACGTTGATTAGAAGTAAGACTTTGAAAGAATTTATATATCAACTTGTGACTTGGATTTAGTAAGAAATGAATTAGGTGATAGGTTTGTGTGCACCAAAATGAGTCAAAGGCTTGTGGTTATTACAAATCCTTAATTTGCCCCCTACACGTGATAATATGAGGTCTAAATCTTTTTTGTCAAAAATTTAATTATTATTTTTGAGCTTAATTCAGCTTTACATAACTTTCTCCTTCGTCATCTTTTCCGCTGCTCTTCTCTCTTCTCTCTACTGGGTTACATAATAATTATAATTCTCTTGCAGTTCTTGAAATCCTAACATTGTCAAGAAGAGTCTGCTGTAACTTAGAGGATTTTTTATTATACTGAAATAGTCCTTGAGAGCAGTGCTTCGCACGCCTTAGGTTTCAGTATTTTACTATTTTATTTATTTGCAAGTCATGGGATTCAACAATCTCAAGGATTATGGGCGAACCAAAACACGCCCCTAACAAGGGATTCGACAACCCTAACATGCAACCCTCTCCTCTAGTTGTTGCCGCAGTCACCTATGCCAAAGCCCTTCCCTGATGTCTCCAAAATCAAGATGTTCGGAGGCCAAAAATTCAAATAGTGGCAGGAGCGTGTCTACTCTGTTTTTGACATACATGGCATCGCTAATGCTCTCATAGATCCAAAACCAGACTCATTTTTTGGCTCAAAAAAATTAGATGACTGGACTTATGCCGACAAGGTTTCTAGACATACAATTCTTAGCACATCATCTAATGAATTGTTTGATGTCTATTATTCATACAAGGAAACCAACAAAATCTGGGAGTCTATGCTTCTCAAATACATTGTTAAGGATGCTGGGTGGCAGAAGCTCATCATTGGAAACTACTATAGGTGGGAGATGACTGATAAAAATGACATCAAGACTCATATCAACGAATACCATAACCTATTGGAAGAGATGAAAGCCGAGAAGATGACACTACTGGTGAGTTTGTTGCAGGATTACTTATTGAGAAATTACCATAATCTTGGAAGGACTATAAGCAGTAACTCAAACACAAAAACAAGCAGTTTTCTCTTGCTGATCTGATCACCCACATCATTATTGAGGACACGAATATGAAGGAAACCAAAGTTGCAAGAGCAAAAGCATTGGCTTCAAAGGCAAACATGGTACATGCCAATAAGAAAAGGTACGACAATAAACCTAACAGAAAGTCTTATTACAATAAACCTCACTATGTGCCAAAAGTGAATAATCCCACTTTCAAAAATAGTGGAGAAAATTGTTATGTTTGTGGTAAGTCAGGTCATCGAGTGACTCAATGCAGACATAGGAAGAGAAATGACAATCCTCCTAAGCCAAAGGTAAACTTGGTCGAAGAAGATGATATAATTGCTACAGTCATTTCTCAACCTTGTTGATGGCCAATGTGAATGATTGGGTAGTAGACTCTGGGGCTACTAGACATATTTGTACAAATACTCAAATAGAAATATGTTTACCTCCTATAATTCTGTGGGGGATGGAGAAGAACGTGTATAACTTGATGATTCTTGAGCTGCTGAAGTACTTGGAAAAGGAAAAGTTTTTCTCAAGCTTACATCTGGCAAGACCCTAGCTCTCAACGAAGTGTTTCATGCACCTAACATAAGGGCAAATTTAATTTCTGTGGCCTTATTAGGAAAGGTTAGGGTTAAGGTGTCTCTTAAGTCTAATAAAATTGTGATGACAAAAAATAATGTACTTGTGGAAAAAGATTATTGTAATCAAGGACTGTTTGTACTCAATGTTGCTAAAATAATTAATGAAAATGTATATTCTTCTGCGTATTTGATTGACTTTATAGATATGTAGCATGCTAAATTAGGACATGGTAGTGCTTCTTATATTAAGAAAATGTGATATATGGGATTAATTTCTAGTTTTAGTGATACGTGCTTAAATAAATGTGAAATATGTGTGGAATAAAAAATAACTAAAAAATCTTGTTTATCCATAGAAAGAAATACTAAACTACTTGAATTAATTCACTATGATTTAGGAGACTTAAAATAAACTATGACTAGAGGTGGTAAAAAATATTATGTGACTTTTATTTATGATTTTTCTAAGTACACTAAGGTATATTTACTTAGAAATAAATGAGACATTTGACATGTTTCTTTTATATAAAGCTGAAATAGAAAATCAATTAAATAAAAGAATTAAAAGAATTAGATCAAATAGTAGTGGTGAATATACTTTATTTAATGACTTTTGTGAAAAAGAAGAAATAATTCATGAAATTATATCCCCTTACTCACCTCAATCCAATGGAGTAGCTGAAAGGAAAAATAAGACTTTAAAATAAATGATGAATGTTATATTAATTAGTTCTAATGCACCTGATAACCTTTGGGGTGAAGCCTTATTAATTATATGTCATTTACAAAATAGGATTCCCTCTAAGAAAACAGATAAAACAGTATATGAGTTATGAAAGAGTTATAAGCTTAACTTAAAATATTTAAAAGTGTGGGGGTATTTAACTAAAGTAATGTTACCTGAACCTATAAAAAGGAAAATAGACTCTAAGACTTCAAATTGTATGTTTATTGGGTATGCTGATCATAGTACTGCATATAAATTTTTAGTTTTAAAAAGTGATGTGCTTGATTGCAAATCTATAATTGAGACAAAAAATGCTATTTTTTAAACATATTTTTCCCTTAAAATTAGAAAATATTTCTGAAGCTCTGATACAAAATTTATCTGATAATTTACATGAGGATTTGAGAAGAAGTAAAAGATAAAGAAAGGAAACCTTTTTTGGAAATGATTTTTACACATCTCTTGTTGATGATGACCTTTTAACTGTTTCTGAAGCCTTTTCCTCACCTGTTGCACATTTTTAGAAAAAAAGCCATTAAATCTGAAATTGATTCAATTACAAAATGCAATACTTGGGTTTTAGTAGATTTACCTCCTAGAGCAAAACCAATTGGTTTCAAATGAATTTTCAAAAGAAATATAACCCTGACAGATCAATTGAAAAATATAAGGCTAGATTAGTAGTAAAAGGAAATACTCAAAAACAAAACGTTGACTTTTTTTATACCTTTGCTCCTGTAACTAGAATTTCTTCTATTCAAGTTTTGATTGCTTTAGCCTCTGCATATAAATTAGTTATTCACCAAATGGATGTTAAAATAGCTTTTTTAAACGATGATTTAGAAGAAGAGATTTGTATGGTACAACCTGAGGGGTGTGTAGTTCCTGGACACGAAAATAAAATATGTAAACTTCTTAAATCTTTATATGGTCTAAAACAAACACCTAAACAGTGACATAAAAAATTTGATCAAACTTTAATTAGTGATGGTTTTTCTTCTGTTGAAGTTGATAAATGTATGTATACAAAATTAGTAAATGGTGAATGTGTGATTATTTGTCTATATGTGGATGACATGCTCATTTTTGGAACTAGCCATGACACAGTGCATCAAACAAAATGTTTTCTTGCATCTAAATTTGACTTGAAAGATATGAGTGAAGCCAGTGTAATTCTTGGTTTTAAAGTTATAAGGAAGTGTGATAGTATAATACAGTCACAAGAAAATTATGTTGAGAAACTTCTAAAGAAGTTTAGAGATTTTGATGTCAAACCCGTAAGTACCCTTTATGATACTAACACTCAGTTAAAGAAAAACAGAGGTGATCTTGTTGCCCAGTCTTAGTATGCACAGATCATTGGGAGTCTATTACATTTGATGAATTTCACTCGGCCTAACATAACATATGTTGTATACAAATGGAGTAGATATACACATAATCCCGATAATGATCATTGGGCCGCTTTGGCTAGACTAATGAAATATCTGAGAGGTACCATGGATTATGATATTGTTTATAATGGATTTCTCGCTATATTAAAAGGATACAGTGATGCTGATAATCACATATTTTATACATTAATAAACCATCATTTTTAGTTATTTACACTCTCCATGTACTTAATTGATTGAGCTTGGTGATATTTTGTACGTTTGTACTCAAATTGGGCTTAATTGATTTTTTTCAGCATCATTGAGGTTTGACACTGTTTCTATATTTCAGCCATATCTTGAGCTCTAGATGTCTAAAAATTATGTATCTTACCTTATAGGAAAGATGAGAGAGAACTCTACAACTTTTATGAGATATACGGGGCAGAATCGGACATTTAGTAGAACTAATTGGGCCTGAAAGTCAAAACACTAGTTCTATTATTGGAACCCGAGCAATGTACACTAATCAGGGCATAACTTGGGCTGTAGATATGATATGGGCCTGAAACTAGTGGCATTTAAAAGTCAAGACATATATCTTCAATTCATATGAAGAGCACATTTCCAAAATATGTCGTTTTGGGAGTGTAATTGCAGCTAGAAAATAGAGATGAGTTGCTGATGAGTTTATGTTACTTAAATGAGCATAACTTGAGTTGTAGGCCTCTAATTAACATGAGACTTAGGCCCAATGATTCCTAATTGACCTAGCTTTATAACTAATAGGTTTCTAATCATGTAAGACAAAATTAGGGGGTAGTTATAGGGGTTAGAGATAGAAATCCGAGATGCTCTTTTCATTCTTGACTTTTCTCACCTTCTCTCTCTAGATATAGATCTAGATCTAGATTTTTCTCTCTTCTTCTTCTTTCTTCCTCAAGATCCTCTATGGTGATGGCTATGGAGAACTAAGCTTCTGTAATCAATTTAGAAATTCTTAAAGAAATTATGGTTTGGATTCTTAAGATCTTGGTTCTGTTTTGTATTTGAATTGCATTTGGATTCCATTTCTTCTTCTTCTTCTTCTTCTTCTTCTTCATCTTCTTCTTCTTCTTCTTCTTCTTCTTCTTCTTCTTCTTCTTCTTCTTCTTCTTTTTCTTCTTCTTCTTCTTCTTGATCTTGAATGCATGAATGGTGATTCTGTTTATGTTTGATATGATTGGATCTTGATTTAAGATTGAGAATTGTGTTTGGATTTAGGTTGATTGATCTGAATTAATCACAGAATTAAAGAGGTTAGGTTACTGATTTGTGCCTAGGTTAATTGAATTCGGAGATCAAATTAACATAGATTCTAACATGAATTGTGCAATTGTAAATTTGTGTGTTAATTGTTAATTGAATTCTAGATGATTGTCTTGTATGAATTCTGGATTTGATGCAGAGATTTCAGTTGAATCCAAATTAACCATTCAAATGCACTTCAAATGTTCATTGAAAGACCTATAATAGAATCAACCTAATTTCGGATAGGTTTCTAAATTGATTGCTCTTTTAATTGAATTTCTCACTTTAATTTTGTTATTTACATATTCTGAAATCTCAAATCCCTTCCCCCAATTTCGTCTTGATTTGATCAAATTGTATTTCCAATCCTTGAGAGACAATTCGGTGTTGTTTCCTATGCTACAAGCCATAGGCATAACTCGGTTACAATTTTGATTGAGTTCGGCGCTTGTCAAATACAAACTGGATTTCAAATGCAAATGAGATTAAATCCACTAGTGGTTATGTGTTAATCTTTGTGGTGGTGCGATGACTTGGAGATCGTCCAAACAAACAGTAATTGTAAAATTCACCCTAGAGTCAAAGTTTATTACTCTGGAAAAGGCCGGTAATAAGGCCAAGTGGTTGAGAAATTTCTTAGAAAATATTCCATTAGGAATAAAATCAACCCCTTCTGTGTCTGTGCATTGTGATAAGGCAACGATATCTATTGCAAATAATAAAACTTTTAATGGTAAGAACTGACACATTAGGTTGAGACATAAGGTAATAAAGCAGCTGTTGAAAGATAGAGTTATATCCATTGATTATGTAAAGTCAGAAGTGAACTTGGAAGATCCTCTGACTAAGCCATTGGGAAGGACCTTAATAAATACCACATTGAGGAGAATGGGACTTAGGCCAATTTGAAATTAACAGTGATGGTAACCCAAACTTTTATGAGTGGAGATCCTGTGAAAAAGGTTCATATAGGTAATAACAAGTCATTTGTTAGTTTTACTAGCACTTTATCTGTCCCTTCCAATGGTGTGGGAAGTATGAGAAATGCTAGACTGTATTTAATGTGAGGATAAGGTAAATGCTTTTAAAGAATTTCATATTCCTTACGGGTGGTGTATAAAGTGTAGCATTTACTTGATGAAATCACCTATATGAGTGTGGAGTGAGGCCACTCCTATGAGATGATGACATAGTCTCTATAGCACTCATGAACAACCAGACACGTGCATGGTCAAAAAATGCAAAATAATGTTAACAGTAAGAGATAAGTTAAGGTGTAAATGTGATCAAGTTGGATTCTAATTTATACGAAAAATGTTTTGGTTCATAGAAGTTTAAACTTCACTAATTACATTGTAAGTTATGTGCAAATAAGTTTGTCACAATGGTTTAATATGTTAAGTTTTGATAGTGACAAATACAAGACAAAAAGAATGATGCTTATACTTGATAGATATACTTAATAGATGATAAATGCATTATAAAAGAATATTGATTATGTTACATAGGTGTGCTTAATGAGATATATTGTATTATACATAATTATGTAGTTTATCTAGTTATATTTCACTTAATAATCATGCAATAAGATATATGTAACATTCTTCATATAATATATCCAATAATGCTTTATATGAATTGTATTAAATTAATATTGAATTTGGCTCTATTTAAATAAAAATGTGAAAGTGTTCTTTGTTGCATCCTATATAGAGATATCTATTAGTAATTGATAAATATCTTATTTGGATGTGTCTATGAAAGTATTATATGTATGTTAGACTAACTAGAGTTATACATTTATGAATCATGCATATAAATATATTAAGTTATGAATTTAGACTAACTATATTTGTTTTAAGTGAATAATACTTTGTAGGATAGTCTAAATACCAAGAGTGAGCATTACAACAAGAAAATAAAAGATCACAAATATGCTCAACTCAAGAAAAATGAAAATGATGAAAATGTTCCAAGCATTTGTAAGATTTGAAGAGAAGAAATTTTTTGAAAGCTTGGATTACATCAAGAAGCCTAAGGAGATGATGGCAAGATCAAGTCCAAGATCTTCAAGAATAGCTTATAGGACTTAGATCTTATGTAAAGGTAAATGGTAATCACACTAAACTCAAATAAGTTTTAACATCTTTAAAAGTATTTTTTATATGCTAAAATGCCCAACAAACATGTTTTGAAAAAGTAGTCTTGGTAGTAATTCAAATCTATGAAAAATACCTA
Source organism: Ormosia semicastrata (assembly GCA_029884595.1). Lineage (NCBI taxonomy): Eukaryota > Viridiplantae > Streptophyta > Magnoliopsida > Fabales > Fabaceae > Ormosia > Ormosia semicastrata. Next base: position 3,381,478 of record JAQQTO010000046.1, on the reverse strand, counting down.
AGTTTATATTTTGTAAAACTGACCTTTGATTACTCTTTTGATCATAACTTTTAAAATACTTTGAGTTTTGTCTGAAACTTATTTCATATGAAAATAGACTCAATGATCTTTCCAATGAGTAGTCATTTGCTTTAAACGGATAAGAAACAAAGAAGTTATGATCATTTAAAGTCAGTTTTCAAAATCAGAGTACAATAACCGATTATGGATTTTCCATAACTGGTTATTCACCAAGTCAGGAGCATTTTTCATATTTTTAAAGCTCCTAACCAATTACGCCATTTCCCTAATTAGTTATTGAGCGAATTTCTAAAGCTCCTAACTGATTAGGTCATTTCCCTAATTAGTTATTGAGCCAATTTCTAAAGCTTCTAATTGATTAAGTTATTCCCCTAATTGGTTATTTGATAAGTTAGAGGCATTGCCTCTTTTTTTCTAAAAGGCCTAACTAATTAGGAAACTTATATTATCAGTTATTGAAATAGAACAGAGGCACCACTTATGTCTTTAAAAAGGCCAATAACCGATTAGGCCAATTATGTAATCAATTATTGAGTAAAATAGAAACACAGTTTTTCAATTTTAATATATCATAACTGATTAGTGTTTTGCTGCTAACCGGTTACGCTTGACTAAATAACCAGTTACTGAATATTAACAATCTGTTATCTGGGATAGCAGAAAACATTTTCCAATAGCTCTATTGGAACATTTAATGCCTCCAACAATCACCAACGAATCTAAAAAGCTTTGGGCTATAAATGAAAGTGTTTGGGTATCAAAAAAATATTGGAGAACAATCTGAAAATCATCCTTGAACATTAAATTCATGTTTCACTATCTCTTTCTCCAATCCTCTGTTTTTGAGCTATAAGTGTATGAATCCTTTATATCCATAGAACTTTAATTTGTATTATCCACTCTTGAGAGAGTTTTATTTTATCTACACTTTGTTTGATCTATAAAGAGGGTGAGATATCCCTCTAGATAAAAGCGTGAGGTATCCTTTAGTTGTAAAGAATGTGAGGTATCCCTCAAAAGTTGTAAAGGGTGAGGTATCCATGTTTGAAGCTCAAGCACAAAGGGTGAGGTATCCCAAAGTATGTTGAGTGCTCCAGTTTGTAAAGGTCATTAAGCGCCTGTTGAAACTTGAGGATATAGTGAAAAATCTCGGGTGATTTACTTGAGGACTGGACATAGGTCACAAATGATTGGTGGCTGAACCATGATAAATATTATGTTTGTTTCTCTCAACTCTATCTCTTTTACATTTGTGCCTTAATTATATATGCTTAAGTTGAATTTGATATCTAGCTTATTTGCTTGATTTATCCTATAGCCCAAGTGGTATTTATGAAATCTCTAATAGTTGTACCTTTGTTAAACTTATTCCGCTACATGTGTTGATTGAAAATATCAAAATGTATAATTTCTCAAAGGTGCTTTAAAAATTTGTAATCATTCAATTCACCCTCCTCTTGGGTGATAGTTGTCATGACTAACAAGTGATATTAGAGCTTCCTACTCTGTTTAAAGCTTCGCTTAGAGTTAAAAGATCCTTGTTTGTTGGCAACCATTGAAAGTTTTTCAAAAATGGAAGGTTTTGAAATTAATAAATCACCATTATTTGATGGTGTAAATTTTGTTTATTGAAAAGTTAGAATAGAATTTCATATGCAATCTATAGATCTTGATTTGTGAAATATTATGCTTGATGAATTTACTTACAAATCAAAATAAACATGGAATGCCTATGACAAGAAATATTTTTTATTGAACATTAAAGCTATGTAAATTTTGAAAAGTAGTTTAAATGATGATACTTATGCTGAAATTAAGAGTTGCTCTAATGCTAAAGATATATGAGATGCTCTTGATTCTATCTATCTTACTAATAATAATTTTTTGCATAAAGTTGTATATAGAGAGTAAGAAGAACAAAAGTCCCTAGAGGAAGACAATATTGAAAAATGTTTTCAAGAACATGTTCAAAGCAAGAAAATGAGTTCAATGCCTCTTAGTGATGATGATACTCAATTTGAAGAAGAGGCAAAGCAAAACAAAATTGAGAAAAAAGATGTTCTTGAATACTTGACGAACAACAATGAGGAAGACAATGATTTCCTTAAAGAACCAAGTATGCTAGAAATTAAGACTACTTCATATATGGCTAAAAAGGACTTTAAGGTAAATAATGCTAAATTATATTATAATCTTTCCTATGATGAGCTACAATGTGCATATGATGAATTGTATGTTGTCTTGTTGTTTTTAGAAAAGAAAAACTTATCTTGTTTGGAAAATATATCCTCTATTGAAAATGAAATTGAGACTTTGAAAAATGAATATATTTTTCTCAATGAGGAAATACTTTTGAAATGTGAAACCTCAACTTCTTGTGAAAAGTACATTAATTTAAAAAATTAAGTTGAGGACATATATTTCAAATTTGGCAAATCTAATTATTCTAATTGCTTACATTCTATGCTTGTTAATGAGAATAAAATTAATGTTATTCCACATGAAAATTCACATAAGGCTTATGACAAAAACAATTTAGAATATAAAAGCAACAAAAAGCTTAAGTTTTCCAAAAATGATCTTCAAAGGACCAAGCCTTTATTAAATTCAATTATTTACAATTTTTGTGGTCATCTAGGACATATTTCTCGTTTATTCAATTATAGAAGAAATTCTTATATGAGAAATAATATGGTATGAGTTCCTAAAGATCTTAAATGCCCTAGTACTAATATTCAAGGACCCAAGATGAAGTGGGTACCAAAATATCCTCCTAGTGTTTCAATTATGTAGAAAATCTCTCAAAAGGATGGACTAATTGGTCAAAGAAAAGAGGAATCATCAAGGAGAATGCCTCCAAAGCCCATTGGTAGAAGTTTTTGATTAAAGAAGGAAGATGACTTCAACCAAAACTTCTCAAGTACAAAATGTGAAACTTGCAAAATTCAAAACACTAAAAGAAAAGTAATGGGTAAGAAAAAGTATTTCCTTGATTACCAAGGTGAAGGTATCAAAAGTTTTTACCTCTTATGAACATTTACTTGTAAAGTTAATAAATATGAGGTATATTCCTTGTAGGCCTTAGGTAAAGGATAGAATCATGTGTACTTAGTAAAAGTTAAATATTATAACACATAATTTTGTTCATTCTTGTTACCCTCTTAGCTAACTATCTTGTATATTTCTTGATCATAGGGTATTCTATGACTATGTATGCTTTCTATGCTTTAAATTGTCTATATGTCATGAAAGTAAGCATGTTATTGGCTATGTGCTTAATGGTAATTGATTATTTAAATTTGTTGTGCTTAATTTATATATTACAAAAAAATTAATTTTTATGAGAACATAATGAATTAATGATCAATAATTAACCTCTATGGATTCAAAACTGATGGATACCAAAGAAAGTATTTTGAATTGTGTTGTAGGGTGACTATTAGCTCAAGTACACATTGAAGTGAAATACAACTATGCTACTCGAGGTTGGGAAAACTTAAAATGGTTCAAGTTCTCCAAAAGTGATGAAAACATAAAAAGAATGACATGGAGAACCACAACATTCTCAAGGAGCCTTGAGGCATAGAAGTTGGAGTCACTTACAGAAATTCAAATAGTACACTTTTAGTGATATCATTTTTTTATCTTTATTTACGCTTTAAATTGAATATCATGTGATATTTGGATAAGCTAAAAGTTATTTTTATGCATTAACATGTTTTAAGTTGTGTTTTTCTAGCATTATGTCTTGAAAGTATTTTTACATATGTTAACATGCTAGATATGTATACATTTTGTTTGGAATGACATGCTATGGTAATATCTCTATTCTTGAGCTTGTGACTAATTCTCTTTGTTCAAATATGAAAATTCACTTGCTCATAAGTAGTTCTAATCCTTTCTCTTTGATGCCTAATTGTCTTATATACTTACTTGAAGATTGAAAAGTTAGGAGTTATATGTCTTCTTGTTTAATATGTTCATATTTTAAAAACAAGAAGTAAATGATTCATTTTTGTGCCTTGAACTTGCCTTTGAACTTCAATAATTCTTATATTGAAATATATCTTGAAATGAATCATAAACAGCTTTAAAATTTATAATTTCATGGTTTTTCAATTTTTGCATTACAATAATAGACTTTTTGTTCTTGATTGGCATGTGTGCATACTAGAATTTCTTACTTGACATAACATGCCTAACATGATCAGTGTTTGCCTAAGATACCTATATAAGCTTTGATGATGGATATGTGTTTCTGGATAAACTTGAATCTTGTCTTAAAATGCTTAAACCATATTTTTGGATTTAAGTGCATATGTACTTCATGCATTCTTGTTAGAGCTAACATTGCATGGTTGATAATGTGATACATGTTTTACATTATATATCAACCTAAAGTATGCTTGTAAATGAGTTTAAATTATATTTGATATTAACCTATGTTTTAGAGAACTTTTAGAGTTAGCTTTGCAAGTGTCTTTATGTACTTCAAATATAGCTATCAAATATTGAAATGTCAAGCATAAATGGATAAAGAGAAGAGTTGAATGAAGAGGGACATTAGGAGACTTTCTTCAAGTGCAATGGAATGGAATACTCAATGGAAGAAAGCACAAACTCAAAGGACCTATAAATGAAGAACATTCTAAAGAAGCATCACTCTCTATATAACTCAATAAGTATCTTTATCCCTAAACTATTGTGGTATTCTATATGCTATGAATTATATAATACTTGTTAATAAATTAATCTTAAATGATTAGATATTTTTCTTACATAAGATGTATGCTTAGCATTGATAAAGTGCCTAATTAGATAGTAACTTGCTAATTTTTGTCATTACATATAGAGTGGATGATATTAGTTCTATGCATGCTTTGATCGTAATAACATATTTCATCAAGTGAATGTTTAATATCTATTATTCTCTTGATCTATGGTTTCTTAGTAGTATAACAACTATGAGAATCATGCTCTTGTTTTGAAAAAAGTTTTTAGTTTGATTAAAAAGTTTTTTAAAGCAAAATCTTTTATCATATTTGAAAGAAGCTTTTTAAGTTCCTATCCTTGAGAATCATTTGAACTTGTCTTAAAACTTTGAAAGTATTTTCACCTCCTAATTGTCTTGAAAATTTAGAAATCTTTGGATATGTGCTATAAATGTAGTACTCTCTTCATTTTCTTTAAAAAGTTTTATTAAATCTTGAGAGAATGTTTAAGAAAGTTTCCAAATAAATCTTTTGAAATATTCTATAGAGCTCATCTTGATATTTCAAAAGATAAGTCTTATTCTTCAAAGTGTTTTATTTTCTCAAGGCTCTTGTTCAATGAAAAACAGAGAAGATTTACTTTCATATGTTCTTTTAACTTGAGTTTAATCATTCTCAAGGAATATGTGGTTTTAATATTAAACATCTCTACCCTTCTAAAATGCTTTTAAAAATATAATGTGCTCTTGTGAAATTCTTTTTGAATGGGGGAGAAGTTTTAAAATGATTTTTGATTAATGGATTAAGAATATGTATCTTTGCCTTACTTTACTTTATAGTAATATGCTTACATGATTTTGACATACATATTTCTCTTTATTTATCTTGTACGTCAATAAGAGGGAGCTTATATTCTTTTCTTATAACTTCTTATAATTATTTGTTAATTTGTAATGATTGCTTATCTTTCTTATCTTACATATCTTTCTTCTATGTCCTTGTTTACTAAAAATATATGCATGACTATGTTAAACTATTATATTATGATAATATGCATATTTTGAGAGGGAGCCTAACTCTTAAACTGTTATTTATATCTCTTCGCTTACTTCCTTGTTTGACATGAAGTGTTTTATTATTAATACTATTAACATATCAATGAAGATCATCTCTTATTCTCTTTCTCTCTATTAATGAAATAAGGTAAACATTCTTAAATTTCATATCTTTTGATTCTTTCGTTGAGAAGATCCTACTCTTTTTGACAACATGAGTTTATCTATAGGGGAAAGAAAATATTATATTTCCTTCCTAAGCTTTTTTGTTGATGTCAAATAGGAGGAGTGAAAATTGGAAAAAAAAATATGTTCTTGTACTTATTATTTGATATGCTTACATAAATATTTATTCTTTTATATTGCTCAACATATTTTTACATGAATATCTATTCTTCTATATTACTCAATATATTTTTCTTTGGTGATTTGTCATCATAAAAAAAAAGGGAGATTGTGAAAATAAGTTTGTCCCAATGGTTTAATATGTTAAGTTTTGATGATGACAAATACAAGATAAAAAGAATGATACTTATGCTTGATAGATGTGCTTAATAGATGACAAATGTATTACAAAAGAATATTGATCATGTTACATAGATGTGCTTAATGAGATATATTGTATCATGCATGATTATGTACTTTATCTAGTTATATTTCACTTAATAATCATGCAATGAGATATATGTAACATTCTTCATATAATATATCCAATAATACTTTATATGAGTTATATTAAATTAATATTGGATTTGACTCTATTTAAATGAAAATGTGCAAAGTGTTCTTTGTTACAGCCTATATAGAGATATCCATTAGTAATTGATAAATATGTTATTTGGATGTGTCTATGAAAGTCTTATATGCATGTTAGACTAACTAGAGTTATACATTTATGAATCATGCATATGAAGATATTGAGTTATGAATTTAGACTAACTATATTTGTTTTAAGTGAGTAATACTTTGCAGGATAGTCCAAATACCAAGAGTTAGCATTGTAATGAGAAAGTACAAGATCACAACTATGCTCAACTCAAGAAGAATGAAAATGATAAAGATGTTCCAAACATTTGCAAGATTTGAAGAGAATAAATTTTTTGGAAGCTTGGATTACATCTAGAAGCCTAAGGACTAGAATTGATGATGGTAAGATCAAGTTCAAGATCTTCAAGAATAACTTATATGACTTAGATCTTATGTAAAAGTAAATGGGAATCACACTAAGTTCAGATAAGTTTTAACATCTTTAAAAGTATTTCTTACATGCTAAAATGCCCAACAAACGTGTTTTGAAAAGTTAGTCTTGGTGGTAATTCAAATCTATGAAAAATACTCAAGTTTGTAATTTGTAAAACTGACTTTCAGTTACACTTTTAATCATAACTTTCAAAATACTTTGAGTTTTGTTCTGAAACTTCTTTCATACGAAAATAGACTCAAAGATCTTTCCAATGAGTGATTATTTGCTTTAAACGGATAAGAAACGAAGAAGTTATGATCATTTAAAGTCAGTTTTCAAAATTAGAGTGCAATAACCGATTATAAAGTTTTCATAACCATTCACTAATTCAGGAGCATTTTTCATGTTTTTAAAGCTCTTAACCGATTACGTCATTTCCCTAATTGGTTATTGAGTCAATTTCTAAAACTCCTAACCGATTAGGCTATTTCCCTAATTAGTTATTGAGCTAATTTCTAAAGCTCCTAATCGATTAGGCTATTCCTCTAATTGATTATTTGATAAGTTAGAGGCATTGCCTCTTTGTTTCTAAAAGACCTAACTAATCAGGAAACTTATATAATCAGTTATTGAAATAGAGCAGAGGCACCACTCATGTCTTAAAAAAGACTAATAACCGATTAGGCTAATTATGTAATCAGTTATTGAGTAAAATAGAAATGCAGTTTTTCAATTTTAACATATCATAACTGATTAGTGTTTTGCTGCTAACTAGTTATGCTTGACTAAATAACCAGTTATTGGCTATTAATAATCTATTATCTGGGATAGTAGAAAACATTTTTCAATGGCTCTATTGGAACATTTAATACCTCCAACAACCACCAACGACTCTAAAAAACTTTGGGTTATAAATGAAAGTGTTTGGGCATTAAAGAAATATTGGAGAACAATCTAAAAATCATCCTTGAACATTAAATTCATGTTTCACTATCTCTTTCTCCAATCCTCTATTTTTGAGTTATAAATGTGTGAATCCTTTATATTCATGGAACTTCAATTTGTATTATCCAATCTCCAGAGAGTTTCATTTTATCTACACTTTGTTTACTCTGTAAAGAGGGTAAGGTATCCCTATTTAAGGCTCAAGCACAAAGGGTGAGATATCCCAAAGTATGTTGAGTGTTCTAATTTGTAAAGATCATCAAGCGCCTGTTGAAACTTGAGGATATAGTAAAAAATTTCAGGTGCTTTAGTTGAGGACTAGACGTAGGCCACAAGTGATTAATGTAATACCCTAAATGGCATGTTAGACTTGTTTATGTATTCAAAAGGTAACATATGACTTGCTTAGCATGTATGATTATTTTTGTGACAATCTGAATTAATTTAAGTATTTAGTTACAACTTAGACTGTAAAAAGTAGTTTAAAATAGCTCAGATAATGACACAAATTGCTTAGGAGAGAGAAATAAATGTGAATAATTTATTTCTAGGTCACAAATATATATATATATATATATATATATATATATATATAAACAAGTTACAGTTAAAGTTTCAAGGTAAACTGAGCTAGTTTAGCATTTTAAGGCATACTAGTTGTCTAATTATAGCTGATTTGTCTAGCAACAAATATGAAAATATCAGATAATGTTGAAATGACTTTTTATATGAATCTTAATATTTATTTTAAAGTTGTTGGAAGCTGAAAATCTAGATTTAGCTAAATCTGAATATTTTTAGCAGATCAGAATTTTATCAGTTTTGGCCTAAAGGCTATATGAGTCTTTGAGACCCTCTTTATAAGTCTTATTCACGACTGTTATGGCTTCAAAAATAGAAGCAGAAATTGTGAGAGCAAAGAAAGACCAAGCAAGAGGAAGAGAGAAAGAGGAAAGTCAAGGGTAAAGCCAAGACTTGAGGATCCAACCAAGTTTGTTTCATCAACCCAGCTCCAAAGGTAGGGGGTTTTAAGTTCATCTTCACTTCTCTTCACTTTTTCTCCATTGATGCACTTTGGTGCTCAATAAGTCATTTTGTGTTCTTGAGCAATTTGATGAGTTTTAATTGTATGATTGAGTTTTTTTTATCATTTATAACTTGTTCATAGCATTAATTGAAATTAGAAGCTTTGAATATCTCATTTGGATCTTAGATTCACAAAGGGGGGGTTAGGTCACCCTATAGGTGATTTTGGTGCATTAATCCAAATTAAGAGATTTAAGTTTGTGGTTGATGATCCTTATATGTTTAAGAACTGATTAGGGACTTAGAATTACTTGGAAACTGGATTGGAATGACTAAAATCCAAGAAAAAGATCAATGGAACAGTACCACGGTTCTGCAAATGAGCTGTAGAATTGGTCTGGTTTAGAGACACGGCCTGTGTCCGAAAACATGGGGGGGTCGTGTCCCTCTCTGCCAGTTGAGTTTGTAAAACAGTGTTCACAGAATAAGACACAGGTGGATAATCAGACACAGCCCGTGTCCAAAGACACTGGGGGGTCGTGTAATCAGATATGGCCTGTGTCTGAGACCAGAATCTTTAAAAATGTCATTTTTGATATTTTGAAGTTCTAAACTAGATGAGATTATTAGTATATGTTTCCTAAAGTATGTGTCGCGACCAGATCGCGGTGAAAAATAGCAACTCAAAGGATTTTAGAAAATGAAAATGGAAAGTGGAGTCGCCGCCAATTTTATTTTAATTTAGGAAAAATTGGAAAACCTTTTTTTGAAAATGGTCTTTAGAACCAGATTGGATTCGGGAGTCAGTTATGCTTAGGGAAGGGTGAAAACTTAATCCCACTGCACCCCTAACACACCCGTCCTAAGACGGTACCTTAGGTTAATTGTGTAAATTTTTAACAATCTTTGAAAATATTTATTTTACCCCTTTTTGTAAAACATTGTAACTATTTATAAAAACGAAACCACAAAATTATGAAAATTTAATTTTGGCTTGACAGAAATGAAATTCTGCTCCTACGTATCCCCCGGTGCAATGGGAACTCAAAGTTACGTAGTTCTTTAGAAAATAAGTGTGGGTTGATTGATTTTAACTAAGATGAAAAACTTTTATTTGAAAACATATTTATTCTTGCACAGTGTTCAAGTTAGCGCCAGTTACTCAATAAACCCTTATGATCCAAATGACATTGAAGGTAGTATTCACTACTCAATCATCATCATTGGTCATTGCATATATTGAAACTTTCTTTTTATTCTTATTCTTTTTTTTTATATTCTTTTCCCATCCCCCTTTTTACCAAAATGCGTCATTACTGCCTTAATGTGAAAGGGGCAGGAACCCACGTGATCCAAACTCAAACTCAACAAGATAATCAACAATGCAATTTAAAGAACTAAGAGTTTGGAGACTTTGGCAACCATGGCAAGCACACACCAGGGGATGTTTGGGGAGGGATCCGGTTTAAGATTCGACGGTCGGATGAAGGTTGATGAAGATGATGGGGTGACATCTGTAGAGGGGAAGGACATGGCTTCTTGGGTTTCGACGGTCGGTTGGAGATGAAGATGAGATGGTTTTGTTTTGGGGTTCGACGGTCGGTGAGGGCGACCTAGCCGAGGTTCGACACCGGTTTGAGGAGATGGGTGGTTCTATTTTGGGGTTCGACGGTCGGTTGGAGGAGATGGTGGTTCAGGAAGCCGGTTGGTGAAGGTCGCAATGGTATGGTTCGACGGTCGGCGAGAGAGGGATTCGAGTTTGTGAAGTTGGTCGAGGGTCACGGTGGTGTCCGTTCGACACCGATGGGGAGGATGTGATGGTTTGAGATTCAAGGGTTAAGTGAAGAGGATTTGGTCCTATTTGGGAGTTCGACACCGGTTGGAGGTGAAGATGGGATGGTTTTGTTTTTGGGGTTCGACAGTCGGTTGGAGGTAAAGATGGGATGGTTCTGTTTTTGGGGTTCGACAGTCGGTTGGAGGTGAAGATAGGATGGTTTGGGTGATGGGGTTGTGGAGGCTTGTTTTTTTCGGGGTTCGACAATCGAATGTGATGGAGTTTGGTTGATGGTGTGAAGATTTGGATGGGTTGTCGGTAAAGGGAATGGAACTCACGGTTCGACGGTCGATTCTGGTTGGGTTCGGTAGTGTTTGGAGAGGTTATGAAAGTTACTTGGGTGATAGGGATTATGGAGGCTTTGAAGATAAGTGAGTGTTTTGGAGGTGAAAGGGAAGTGATCGGATTTGAGGTTCGACGGTCGGGTATAAGTTGGGTTTTTGAGGTGATTTCACGTAATGGATGGTTGAAGGATGGTGGTGTGGGTTCACAAGTAATAGTGAGAGGGATGGTGAAGGTTGATATATAGGGATTCGACGGTCGGTGGGGGGTATAATGGTTGTTGGTTCGACGGTCGGTGCAGAGGGATTCGTGAGTCCGACGGTCGGTTGGTTGAAGGGAAGGATCTGACTTCTTGGGTTTCGACGGTCGGAGAGGGTGTCGGTGAGAGGATGGTAACTGGCGTTGGTGAGGTTCGACGGTCGGTTTAGGGAGATTTGGATGGTTCGACCGTCGGATATGATGGAGTTTTGTTGATGGTGTGAAGGTTTGGATGGGTTGTCGGTGAGGGTATGGAGCTCACGGCCTCGACGGTCGGTTGGTTAAGGGTCATGGTTGAGGGAAAGGTTAAGGAATGTGTTATTCACGTGTGCATGGGTTGATGGAAAGCAGATGTTTTTTAGTCTGAAAAAGGTTGAATGTGGGTAGTTGAAGATGAAAGTAATAAAAGGGAGATGGGTTCACGGTTGGAGAGTGGATATTGAGTTTCAGTCAGGGAGGCTTGAGTGGATATGTAATATTCATTTCGGTTGGGTGCGAGAGGATTCGGGGGTTGTGTGCAAGTGAGAACGCTAGCAAAGAATGAGCTACATGACATAAATGCAGAAGGTTACCTGTGGAGTTCAAAGTAGAGCAGCTGCAGTGAATGCTATTCCTCAGTAAGGCTTCTGACTCCTTCTTGTTCCTTTTTCTCTGTCTCCCTTGTGATGGCTGTGTTTCTTGGAGGTTCGTGATGAAGGTGGTGAAATGGAGGGTGTTTGCTGGCTCGGTTTTGGGTGGTAGGAAGGTGAAAGAAGGTGGTCTTGTGCTCTGGGTGGTCAGAGGTTGATAGATATTATCAAGGGTGGAGTGACTCTTGAAGGTGAATAGAAGTGAAAAATGTCGTTCCCCTTTTTTTTCTGATGCTCCTATCTTTTAAATACCCTTCTTTTTCATCATTTCTCCCCTGACATTTTCTTCTCTTTTTTTTTCGTTACGTCAACCCTTCCTACATTGAGCCCTCATCGCTTTCACTACCCCTTTTCTTTATTACGTGAGATCCAAAAAAAGAAAAAGTCGTGTGTGCGGGATTGCGTGTGAGGGGAGTGAAAGTGTGTGCGAGAGTGAAGCGTGAAGCATGCAAAGTGTGTGCAGTGAGTAACCCGAGTGTGTGCGGTGAGGGAAAAAAAAAGTGAGTGTGGATCTGTTTTGTTTTCTCTATTTTTCTTTTTTTGTTTTGTTTTATTTATTTATTTATTTATTTTTTGTTTTTTACTTTTTACTTTTTTTTTTTGGCCCTCAAAATTGGGTGTTCACAAGTTTCTTTTTTACTTGTTTCTTATTAGATAAAAAGAAAAACTGTGATTTTTCATTTTATCATCGTAAGAAACGAGTAAAGACATGAACTCCAATTTTGTCTGGCAATGCATAAAAGGATAAATGCAAAACAAAGCAGGAACAACGATAGGAAGTTAAAATGCAATGAGCCGGTGCGCTCAAAAGAATTTAAAATGCATGGAGCCGATGCGCTCAACAGAAAGTAGAATGCATGGAGCCGATGCAATCAATAGAATTTAAAATGCATGGAGCCGATGCGCTCAATAGAATTTAAAATGCAAGGAGCTGATGCGCTCAACAGAATTTAAAATGCATGGAGCCGACGCGCTCAAAAGAAATTAAAATGCATGGTGGGCAACTGAGTCCCGGAATTTAAAGACAAACGGGCTACTGTGCTCCCGAAATTTAAATGACAATGGGCAACTGCGTCCCAAAATTTAAATGACAATGGGCAACTGCATCCCGAAATTTAAAAGACAATGGGTAACTGAGTCCCAAAATTTAAAAGACAATGGGCAACTGCGTCCCGAAATTTAAAAGGCAATGGGCAAATGCGTCCCAAAATTTAAAGACAATGGGCAACTGCGTCCTGAAATTTAAAAGACAATAGGCAATTGTGTCCCGAAATTTAAATGACAATGGCCAACTGCGTCCCGAAATTTAAAAGACAATGGGCAACTGCGTCCCGAAATTTAAATGACAATGGGCAACTGAGTCCCGAAATTTAAAAGGCAATGGGCAACTGCGTCCCAAAATTTAAATGACAATGGGTAACTGCGTCCTGAAATTTAAAAGACAATGGGCAACTGAGTCCCGGAATTTAAAGACAAACGGGCTCTTTTTTCATTTTTTCTTTTTGCTCTAACTTTTGCTTAGGCTGCCCTTTCGGGTTTTCAACCTAACAGGCTTTTTCTCCTTCTTCTTCTTCTTTTTTTTTGCTCGAGTGCCTCCTCTTCCATCAAATGGGACTCTCCAAGATCTCTTCAATCTGAATTGCTCATTAGGAGATTACCATTAGATGGTCAAATCATAGTGTTGTACTCATGTTCCCCTTACCTGAAGCATTACGTAACTGACACTCATGAACTCAAAAAGTACAACAGAAAAGAAGCGAACAACTTCCAGATTGTTCTTGGAAGCTTGACTATGGAAAAAATGTATTATTTACAAAGGGTAAAGACACAAGAAGTAGAATAGCAAGAAAGATTTTTTTTTTTACCCCAGTATGGACGTGATTGATCTTGACTCGACAACTGGACACCATGACCATTTTTTTTCATCAGGTATATACAAAAATCTGCCCTCATGTAGGGTATCAAAGGAATTTGGCTCAGAATATGTCATTTGTGAACAAAAATTGCCCTAGTGTGAGTCACGAAGCTACACCAATTTGGGGCAAATTGAACCAAGAGAAATTTGCCCCAGGGCCTAGACCGAATAAAGGTAAACTCGCCCTAGTGACCCAAAAGATTTGTCCCGATGTGGGTCAAATTGAACTAAGGAGAAACATGCCCCAATATGGGACCAACTCGACAGGTAGCAACTTGCCCAGGTGTAAGTCTCTTTTTTTTTTTTCTCTCTTTTTTTATTATTTTTTTTATTTTTTTTTATTTTTGATTTTTTTCCTGAGCAATGAATTAGGTTCTTAGATGAGTATAACATTTGTCTCAAAATTAAAGTTAGTGAAAATGATAACAATCCTTCATTGATCGAATGGACTTTTTGAGGCTTGTAACATGGCCAAGGGTATGGGTTATGAAAGGAAAGATATAAGGCTCAAACAAGTGTTTAAGGGTTTGAATGGGACCAAGGATCCTTGTTCAACGTTAAACTTTGTCAATTGCCTTATACTTTCAAGTACACTTTTCTCTTTCTGCTCCTCATTTCTTCCTTTTTCTTTTCATTTTCTTTCATTCGCCATTGTCATGACTTATTTCATGTCATTTTCTTTCTCTTATCTCTTTTTTTTTAGTTTTTTTAGTTTTTTTTATTTTTTATTTTTTCATTACGCTTCAAAATAGCCACCATGACAATCAACTTTACTTTGTGTCACCCCCTAGTGTAGGGGTGATCCTTGTCCAGGGTTTATTGAAGAAACTTTCAAGCTCAAAAAGAGATGTCGAAAGATAATGAAAAGATGAATTCTTATGAAGGATAGAGAAACATGGCCAATCCTCCTTTCAAATCTTGATTGCTCATTTTCAAAAATTTTAATTCAGAGACGAAAAGGATGATACACACCAAGTGATTATTTCTTTGCTCCATTTTTTTTTACTTATTCTTTTTAGGCAAAGGATACTTACACACGTGAACTTTATTGACATCTACCAAACTGAGAATTACCAAGAACTGGAGTCTGATGGGCCCCCAAATACGAGGAAGACACTTTGAAGAAGTGAAAGAGAAATAAATGTCAAGAAAGACACTAAAAATGAAAGGAAACAAGATATTCATGTAAATTTATTACATCAATGCTTCAAGAAAGTTAACATAGGTTCAACACCACAAAAGTCTAAGATGACAATCACATCAATTAACGCCTCAGATCTCCCATTACTCAGAGGTTTCAAATTGCTTGGAGGATGAATGACTTCTTCGAGATGATTATCTTGACTGGTGCGGGAGTATTTCCTCGGATGAGGAATGTGTTGCATCATTTTCTTTTCCTAGAGTTATGCTCCTCACCATTTCCTCCAACTCCACATTGACCTCTTCAGAGGAAGCTATATCTTGCCTAGCTTGTATTACTCTTGAAGCGAGTGATTCTTGGATTCGCACCTTGAAATCCCAACAACCCTCAACACAACTTGATTCTTCATTCTGCTTCTCTTCTTCTTTCCTAGTTGCAGCTGGTGCAGTGATACTACAACTTGCTTTCTTCAGCCCTTCGACTACTTCAGCCATTGGTGCATGCAAGCTTCTGACCTTTCCTATGGGTGATCCTTCCATCTCCCATGCATTTACCTCATCAAGAATTGGGTTGTTGACAACACTAGGCCTAGCTATTTCTTGAATGTCAAACTTTCCATAAGCTATTAGCTTCCTTACTGCAATCTTGAAAGATTCACAATCTTCAATTGAGTGCCCTGGGATGTCCCTGTGGTATTTGCAAGTTAAACTCGGATTATACTATGCTGGGAATGGTGGTTCTAAAGGACGTACAGAACTTCTTGACATGAGGTGGGCATCGAACAACCTTTGGAATAAGTCTGCGTTTGACATGGATAATCTTGGGAAAGGAGGTAGGTTTTGAGGATGGAAGTGTGAATGCTTATGTCTCTAAGGCATGTCAAATGGTTTTTGATGATAACAAAGACCAAAGTAAAGATCAAGTGAAGTTCAAGTGCAAAAGAGAAGATCAAGCGCAAAAGGAAAAATCAAGATCAAAGAAAGAAGTCAAGAGGTTCATTTAGTAATAGGGCTTAGAACATTAATGTTAAATGCTCTCAAGATTTCTCAAATGGTTTTTCAATATATGATTTCAAAATAAATGAGAAATTTCAAAGTTAAACATGGCTTTCAAGAAAACGCGTGTTTCAATCTTAAATCTAACACTTTTAAAAGGATTTATGTTTAAACAATTGTCTCAAGGTGTTAGAAATGACTTACAAGCTTCATTGGACTTAAAAAATGTGTTCAAAGGTCAATGTAATCGATTACATGACGTTTGTAATCGATTACACAAGAAATAGAAGCCATGTAATCGATTACATGAGATATGTAATCGATTACACTAAGTCAGAAGCCATGTAATCGATTACACAATATATGTAATCGATTACATCAAGCCCAGAAAGGCAAGAACACGTTTAAAGAGTCATGTAATCGATTACATGAACAATATAATCGATTACACAGCAAGTCAGAAGTCATGTAATCGATTACCTGACAATGTAATCGATTACAAGCTAAGTCAGAAGCCATGTAATCGATTACATAAGCAATGTAATCGATTACACAGAGCCCAGAAAGTCAAGAACACGTTGGAACTATAATGTAATCGATTACATAAGTTGTGTAATCGATTACATGAACTCTGACAACCTACAACGGCTATTTTAAATGCATTAAATGCATACCCAACTACCTCCAACGGGTCCATTTATTGAGAAACTTATAAATACCATAGTTGAGTCTTTATTTGAGGTTAATCTTGAACTTAAAAACTGATCATCAATTCTTCCAAAACGTGAATCAATCTTTGAGTTCATTTCTTGCTCTGTTTTTCTGCAAAAACGTAAAATATCTTTGAGAGCAATATTAGAGCTTCAATTTGTAAACACTTGCTCTAGAGAGAGTTTCTTCCATTCAAATCTTACACAATTTATCTAGTGAGGGTGAGGTATCCTCAAGCATTGTAAGGGTGAGGTATCCATTTGAAAATAGAGGCTCAAGCTTTTGGGTGAGGTATCCCATATTGTTGAGTGCTCAAGGTTGTAGTGGTTTGTCAAGCACCCATTGAAGCTTGACGACATAGTGGAAAATCTCAAGTTGTTGCTTGGGACTGGACGTAGATCACAAGTGGAGTGGTGATTGAACCAGGATAAACGATTGTGTTTGTTTCTCTAAACCCTCCTCTCGCTTATCTTTGTACACTGTTTCATTGTTTTACTTGGATATTGTCTCCTTGGCTATTACGTTTATAAGTAAAAGTGTTTAACTCATCTATTCAATTATCTCTAATCATTCAATAGCTTCAACGAAAATTGATTGTCAAACGATTTGCGAGCTTATTTTTAACTACTCAATTCACCCCCCTCTTGAGTATTGAGGCCACTTGGTAACAAGTGATATCAAAGCTAGACTCTTGTATAAAGAGCTTAGCAGCTTCAAGAGAAGTGATGGCTTCAAATGGTTTTTCAAATGAAGGATCTTCTATAAATAGACCTCCTTATTTCAATGGGGATGGTTATGCCTATTGGAAAGAAAGAATGAAAATTTTTATTGAAGCTATTGACTTAGATGTGTAGGACGCCGTTGAAAATGGTGCTTTTGTCCCTACACAAACTAAGGATGGTGTGACAATTAATACACCTAGAAGTGATTGGACCGATGATGATAAAAAGAAGGTTCAATATAATTTGAGAGCCAAGAACATCATCACCACATCTTTGGGGTATGATGAATTCTTTAGGGTGTCAAATTGTAAGACCGCAAAAGAAATGTGGGATACCCTACAAGTAACTCATGAAGGTACTAGTGAGGTAAAAAGATATCGAATAAACACTCTTACTCATGAATATGAATTGTTTAGAATGAATCAAGGTGAGAGTATTCAAGATATGCAAAAGAGATTCACTCATATTGTTAATCATCTCATCTCATTAGGAAAGACATTTCCTAATGAGGATCTTATTAACAAAGTCTTGAGATGTCTAAGCAAGAATTGGAAACCCAAGGTAACGGCGATTGTGGAATCAAGAGATTTATCAACCATGTTTCTAGCCACCCTATTCGGAAAACTTCAAGAGCATGAGCTGGAACTAAATAGGCTCAATCAAAATGAAGAACATGACAAAAAGAAGAAGGGAATTGCACTCAAGGCCACCTCTTCTATACTTGAAGATGATGATGAAGATGGTGAAGAGGATGGTGAAAATATTGAGCTAAGTGAGGAGAATCTTAGTCTCCTTGTGAGAAAATTCGGAAGATTCTTGAAGAAAAAGGGATTTCAAAGAAGACCACCGTTTCCTCAAAAGAAAGCATATCACAAAGGAGAAGGATCCTCCACTCCTCCAAAATGCTATGAATGCGGAAAACCGGGGCACATGAAAATGGAGTGTCCTATATATCTCAAAAAGACAGAGAAATTTGAGAAAAGGCCCTCCAAGGAAAGGAAAGGAAGAAGAGCATACATAGCTTGGGAGGACAATGATTTAAGCTCTTCTGACGATTCGAGAATGAAGAAGCTCATCTTTGCCTCATGGCTCAAGGAGAAGAAAGTGGAGAAAGCGACACCGAGGTAACCTCTTCTAACCTAGAACCTCCACCTTCTTATGATGAATTGCAAGATGCCTTTCAAGAATTGCATGATGAATCTTTGAGGCTCACAAAAATGATTTTGTCTTCCAATAAAACAATCTCCCTATTGACAAAGAAAGTTTCCACTTTAACTAAGGAGATAAATGAACTTAAGATCGAAAATGAGACCTTAGGACTTATAGATGCTAATTCATTATGCATGACTTGTTCATCACATGACAATACATCCATATCATTACCTTGTTTATCATGTAAAGCTTTTGAAAAAGAAATTGAAGACTTGAACAACACTCTTGCAAAATTCACTTTTGGTAGAGACAACTTGAATGTGTTGTTGGGAAGACAAAAATGTGTTTTTCAAAAAGCCGGTTTGGGATTTAATCCAAACAACCATCAAAAGTCTCATAAGAACTTCTTTGTTTCCTCAAAAACTTCAAGTAGCCCATTTGTTAAATGTTTTCATTGTGGTAAGAAAGGGCATAGTGCATCCACTTGCAATGTTAGAAAGAACATAAACACCAAGGTTGGAATCAAAAGGGTTTGGGTCCCTAAAGGCACCATACCTAATTCTAACACACAAGGACCCAAAACAATTTGGGTACCAAAAGTTAAATCTTAAATGTGTGTTGTAGGTGTGCTTGAAGACCAAGAGCTCAAGTTGGTATCTTGATAGTGGTTGCTCCAAGCACATGACCGGTGATGGCTCCAAGTTCTCCTCCCTTACACACAAGAAACATGGTCATGTCACATATGGTGACAATAACAAAGGGAAGATTCTTGGAATTGGCAAAGTTGGTAAGATCCCTTCATCATCTATTGATAATGTCTTACTTGTTGAAGGACTTAAACATAATTTACTTAGTATTAGTCAATTGTGTGATAAAGGAAATAGAGTTATATTTGATTCCTCTTGTTGCATAATTGAGGGAAAGGATGATAAGCAAGTTAAATTTGTTGGTCATAGGGTCAATAACATATATATGATTAGTCTCGATTATATCTCCTCAAATGATGCTAAGTGCTTTATGAGTAAAGGAAATGATTCATGGTTATGGCATAGAAGAATTGCTCACATTCACATGGATCACTTAAACAAATTAGTTTCGAAAGAACTAGTAATTGGTCTTCCAAAGCTCAAATTTAAAAAAGACAAACTTTGTGATGCATGTCAAAAAGGAAAACAAGTAAAGGTCTCTTTTAAAGCTAAAAACATAGTTTCAACTTCTAGACCTTTACAACTTTTGCACATGGATCTTTTTGGACCCTCTAGAACTATGAGCTTTGGTGGGAATTACTATGCATTAGTGATTGTGGATGATTTTTCTAGATTTACATGGACATTATTCTTGGCCCACAAAAATGATGCTTTTCAATCATTTAGAAAACTTGCCAAAGTTATCCAAAACGAAAAAGGTTTTTGTATTGCATCCATAAGAAGTGATCATGGTGGTGAATTTGAAAATCATGAATTTGAAACTTTTTGTGATGAACATGGCATTGAGCATAATTTTTCTGCCTAGAACACCACAACAAAATGGTGTTGTAGAAAGGAAAAATCGATCTTTAGAAGAAATGGCAAGAACTATGCTCAATGAGGCCAACCTTCCTAAGTACTTTTGGGCGGATGCGGTTAACACCGCTTGTTATGTTATGAATAGAGCCCTAATAAGGCCAATTTTAAAGAAAACTCCATATGAATTGTACAAAGGAAGGAAACCTAATGTGTCACATTTTCATGTTTTTGGATGTAAATGCTTTGTTTTGAATAATAGAAAGGATAACTTGGGAAGTTTGATGCAAAATCGATGAAGGAATATTCATTGGTTATTCTATTCATAGTAAGGCCTTTAGAGTTTATAATAAACGAACTATGACCATAGAAGAATCCATACATGTTGCATTTGATGAAACTAACCCAAATGAGCCGAGAAAGGAACTTGTTGATGATGTTGCAGAAATCTTGGCAAAGACGCACTTGGAAAATCAAGAGATAGAGTCCAAGAAGGAAGAAGAGAGACTCCTTGATCACTCATGGCAAGAAGATTCTAAAATCTTGGATCTACACAAGGAATGGAGGACTTCAAGGTATCATCCTCTTGACAAGGTGATAGGTGATGTATCAAAAGGGGTAATCACTCGAAACTCTCTTAGAAATGCATGTAATCACCTAGCCTTTGTCTCTCAAGTTGAACCTAAAGACATAAATGAGGCCATTAATGATGAGCATTGGATCTTGGCCATGCAAGAAGAACTAAACCAATTTGAGAGGAATCAAGTTTGGGAATTAGTTCCAAGGCCCAATGATCATCCTATAATTAGCACCAAATGGGTCTTTAGGAACAAACTTGATGAAACGGGTTTAATAATAAGAAATAAAGCTAGGCTTGTAGCTAAGGGATATAATCAAGAAGAAGGCATAGATTATGAAGAAACTTATGCTCCCGTAGCTAGGTTAGAGGCCATTAGAATGTTACTTGCATATGCTTGCATCATGGATTTCAAACTCTACCAAATGGATGTCAAAAGTGCCTTTTTAAATGGTTTTATACAAGAGGAGGTGTATGTTGAACAACCTCTTGGTTTTGAGGTTTTTGATTTGCCCAACCATGTTTTCAAATTGAAAAAGGCCTTGTACGGCTTGAAACAAGCTCCTAGAGCTTGGTATGAAAGGTTGAGCAAATTTCTTTTAGAAAAAGGTTTTTCTAGAGGCAAGGTTGACACCACTCTTTTCATAAAACACAAAATGCATGACATTCTTTTAGTTCAAATCTATGTTGATGACATTATATTTGGTGCTACTAACAACTCTCTTTGTGAATAATTTTCAAATATTATGCAAAGTGAGTTTGAGATGTCTATGATGGGTGAGCTCAACTTCTTCCTTGGTCTTCAAATCAAGCAAGCAAGAGAAGGAACGTTCATAAGCCAATCCAAGTATTGCAAGGAGCTGCTCAGAAAATTTGGAATGGAAAATGCCAAGCATATGGCTACCCCTATGGGCACCTCTTGTTATTTGGACAAGGATGAAGGAGGTAAATCGGTAGAAATTACAAAATATAGAGGTATGATTGGCTCACTCCTTTATCTCACTGCAAGTAGGCCTGATATAATGTTTAGTGCATGCATGTGTGCAAGATATCAAGCTAATCCTAAGGAATCACACCTAAGTCTTAAGAGAATAATGAAATATCTAATAGGCACATCACAAATGGGTTTGTGGTACCCTAAGGGTGCCTCATGTAGCCTTATTGGGTACTCCGATTCTGATTTTGCTTTGGATGCAAAATGGATCGAAAAGCACTAGTGGGACATGCCATTTGCTTGAAGCTCACTAATTTCTTGGCACAAAGAAGAAACAAAATAGTGTGGCATTGTCTACAACAAGTTGAATATGTTGTTGGGAGTTGTTGTTCTCAAATCCTTTGGATGAAACAACAACTCTTGGACTATGGTCTTGAGCTTGATCACATCCCCATAAGATGTGATAATACTAGTGCAATCAACTTGTCCAAAAATCCCATTTTGCATTCTAGAACTAAACATATTGAAATAAGACATCATTTCATTAGAGATCATGTTCAAAAGGGTGATTGTATACTTGAGTTTGTAGAAACCACTAAGCAACTAGCTGACATTTTCACTAAACCCCTAGCAAAAGAAGCATTTTTCTATATAAGAAATGAACTTGGCATCTTAGATCAATCATGCATAAATTAGATATTTGCTGCATAATCCTAAAACAAATGCCTAAGCTTGCATTTTTCTGCATAATTATGCCACATTGCTGCAAAATCTCTGAATTTTCATTATATTTGAATCCCATACTAACTTGAGCGTCGGAGATTTCCCCTAAGTTGTTTTGCAGGTGCTCCCTCATGTCCAATTTTGACAAGAAATTCAACAACCTCAAATTTCACCAAAAAGGGTGAAATTCTTGGTAAAAATGATAATTTTGATCAATTATATGAGTTGAATCATAATATGATTAGTCTATATGCTTGCATGATGATTTGAACTAATCTAAGTTGCTTTGAAACTGATTTGGATGAATTAAAGTTGATTATATACTGTTTGGAACGTAAAATCTGAGTTAAAAAGTATTGGTAATCGATTACATTGCATATGTAATCGATTACACAGGTTCTGTCACGCATGTAATCGATTACACACATTTTGTAATCGATTACAAACCAACTCGAAACTTCAGTAATCGATTACATAAACTATGTAATCGACAAAGGTTCCTGAAAGCATGTAATCGATTACATAAAAAATGTAATCGATTACATACCCACTGAATGCATGTAATCGATTACACACTCAATGTAATCGATTACACGAGGTTTTAAAAGGTTTCGACGCGCAGTAAGGCTCATATTTTTCGGACCCTATTCATCTTCTCCTCTGCTCCCACGCACCCAAAACCTCTCAAACCCCACAAATCTCTTATTTTTTACTCAAATCTCCATCAACATCCCACATTTCACCTCTCTCGATCTCGGAAATCCCCTTTCCACACAACCCATCTCTTCCAATCTCCTCACACCCCTCATCCAAATCTCCCCATCTTCTCTCACGAACCCCATCTCCATTTCTCTCGCCCTAATCTCGTCCCTCTCTCATCCCCAGTCATTAATCACTCATCCCTTGCTTCTCCTTCTCATCAATGGTGAATCCTCTCATCGCTTGAAGCGCCCAAGAACAGGGACTGCCGTGGAGGGTCCTCTGGGTGGCTCTTCACGTAATATATCTGGCCTGGACCTCACGAGACATTTCTCCACTGTGAAGAAAGCTGAATTGTTCCTAAGAACTTCCAACTTTCGCAAGATCATCTCTCCTAGGTATCTTCCCATCACTTTCTGCGAGAGTGAACCATTAGAGAGCTTTAGGACAATAGGAAATTTAGGCTTGCTAGGTTTCCTAAGCATAGAGAAAACAATCTACCCAAACCTTGTGCGAATCTTTTATGCAAACCTGAAAGTTGAGGATAATTGCATAATCTCTGAAGTGAAAAAGTAACAAATCAGGTTAACAATGGCAGAATGGTATAGGCTAACAAAGCTTACTCCTGATGGAGCTCAGTTCTGTGGAAACGCTAATGTCTAGGGGCGTGAGTTTGAGCATAAGGCTGCTCTTCTCTCTTTGATCAGGACTGGATACCACCTCCCTAGTGATCCTAAACGAAGAATAATGGCCACTGGCCTCACTATGGAAAACAGGGTTCTCCACTACCTCTTGGTTCGTGGATTGATTCCCAGAGGAGGGAATTACTCCCAAGTCCTCAAGGATGATGTTGTGGCATTATGGGCAATGACCACAGGGCACCCAATAAACTGGGGCTACTACATTTTAGAGCATATGCTGGACGTCAAGAAAAAGAAGAACTCTGCTCTCCCCTTCGCCATGTTGGTCACCATAATCCTCGAGTACTGTCGCATTTCGCTGGCTGAAGAGTCCAAGGACAACAGCTCGAAGGGACCCCAATCAATTGGGTTGCATACTCTGAAGAAGCTTCAGCTCTATAAGGTGGATGAAAGGTGGCATTACATTGCTCATGGCACTTTTGGTCATATCCATCACGATCCAGATAGTGATGATAATGAGGAGGCTCAGCATCCTGCCTCTGCTCCTGCTCCCACTCCTACTACTCTTGATCTCCTGCTCCAAGAGATGCGCAACCTAAGCGCAAATGTAAACACACGCATGGATCACATAGAGCGCAGAAGATTGACCATATTGAGTGAGGATGGACTACACCGATCGGGAGCTTGCCTCCTTTCGCTCTCTCTTGGGTGGACCTCCTGCCCTCCAAGTTCCTCCAAGCGCCGCTGGCTTTGCACCTCCCACATCCTCTCGCCCCTCCTATTCCTCCGTCCTTCGCCGGTCCGTCTAGAGTTCCCGCCGATGATGAGGAGCTTCGGACTCGACGACGATCTTGAGCTCGGCCGATGTTAACATTGATCTAGGCGACCCCGCTGCGGATCCGGAGGGTGAAGCTTTTGTGACAATGAGGCCATCGATAGCGATCATGGCCCATTGCCTTGATACTTTTCTTGTTTTGATGACCACCTTGTACTTATTTTTTTTTTGACTCTGATTATATAAAATTGGTTTACATTTATGGTTATCTTTTGATTATTAACTACTGGTTGTGATAAGCTCCTTTATACATACTGATTATTAATGAACTTGTTTTTACTTTGAATGTTTGGCCTTTTTGGAATATTGATTGGACTGCTTAATCTCTGTGGCTTTCCTATTCTGGCAAAAATTTGAGAATCATGAAATATAGCTGTTATGTTGTCCATTTTCTTTTAATGCTTATGTCTTTTTGATAATGCCAACGGGGGAGAAAATAAGGAAAAATGAAATCTAATTAATGGTTGCATGAGAAATTAAGGCTGCTTGAGTAGATTTTTGTATAAAATATAACCCAATATCATGCATAAACTTCGGGGGAGCATTACGCCTAAATGACTATTATATACAAATGCAAAAACCCTTTCTTTTTCCCATGTTCAGTTTGTCATCATCAAAAAGGGGGAGAATGTGAATGCTTATGTCTCTAAGGCATGTCAAATGATTTTTGATGATAACAAAGACCAAAGTAAAGATCAAGTGAAGTTCAAGTGCAAAAGAGAAGATCAAGCGCAAAAGGAAAAATCAAGATCAAAGAAAGAAGTCAAGAGGTTCATTTAGTAATAGGGCTTAGAACATTAATGTTAAATGCTCTCAAGATTTCTCAAATGGTTTTTCAATATATGATTTCAAAATAAATGAGAAATTTCAAAGTTAAACATGGCTTTCAAGAAAACGCGTGTTTCAATCTTAAATCTAACACTCTTAAAAGGATTTATGTTTAAACAATTGTCTCAAGGTGTTAGAAATGACTTACAAGCTTCATTGGACTTAAAAAAATGTGTTCAAAGGTCAATGTAATCGATTACATGACGTTTGTAATCGATTACACAGCAAACAGAAGCCATGTAATCGATTACATGAGATATGTAATCGATTACACTAAGTCAGAAGTCATGTAATCGATTACACAATATATGTAATCGATTACATCAAGCCCGTAAAAGGCAAGAACACGTTTAAAGAGTCATGTAATCGATTACATGAACAATGTAATCGATTACACAAAGAAGTCGAAGTCATGTAATCGATTACACTGGACAATGTAATCGATTAAGTAAAGTCGAAACCATGTAATCGATTACACAAGCAATGTAATCGATTACACAGAGCCCAGAAAGTCAAGAACACGTTGGAACTATAATGTAATCGATTACATAAGTTGTGTAATCGATTACACGAACTCTGACAACCTACAACGGCTATTTTAAATGCATTAAATGCATACCTAACTACCTCCAACGGGTCCATTTATTGAGAAACTTATAAATACCATAGTTGAGTCTTTATTTGAGGTTAATCTTGAACTTAAAAACTGATCATCAATTCTTCCAAAACGTGAATCAATCTTTGAGTTCATTTCTTGCTCTGTTTTTCTGCAAAAACGTAAAATATCTTTGAGAGCAATATTAGAGCTTCAATTTGTAAACACTTGCTCTAGAGAGAGTTTCTTCCATTCAAATCTTACACAATTTATCTAGTGAGGGTGAGGTATCCCTCAAGCATTGTAAGGGTGAGGTATCCATTTGAAAATAGAGGCTCAAGCTTTTGGGTGAGGTATCCCATATTGTTGAGTGCTCAAGGTTGTAGTGGTTTGTCAAGCACCCATTGAAGCTTGACGACATAGTGGAAAATCTCAAGTTGTTGCTTGGGGACTGGACGTAGATCACAAGTGGAGTGGTGATTGAACCAGGATAAACGACTGTGTTTGTTTCTCTAAACCCTCCTCTGCTTATCTTTGTACACTGTTTCATTGTTTTACTTGGATATTGTCTCCTTGGCTATTACGTTTATAAGTAAAAGTGTTTAACTCATCTATTCAATTATCTCTAATCATTCAATAGCTTCAACGAAAATTGATTGTCAAACGATTTGCGAGCTTATTTTTAACTACTCAATTCACCCCCCTCTTGAGTATTGAGGCCACTTGGTAACAGGAAGCGACCTCGATTTCGACAGTTTGGTTGAGGCTGTTGGAGGTTTGAGTAACTTTGTGGAGGTACAAGTGGATATCGGATATGAGATGGGCGAGTTGGTACATGTGGTGATGGCATGGGGCCATTGTTGGTTTGGAACTGTGGAGTTGGGGTGCTATTTGTGGTTGGAACAAATTGGTGGGAGGGGTAATAAGGAAATGTAAGAGTAGGTGTTTGGTATGGAAAGTGAAGGTTAGGGTTATATGGTGGTTGCTCCCCCATGAATCCGACATTACCGTGGACCTCATTTCGAGTATCCTCTGAAAAACGACACCCTTCTCTGATAGGAAGCACTAGCGGCGCAGTGTTCGAGGTTCTTCCCTCAACAGGAATCTCAATGGTGATCCCAGGGTTTGTCCTTATGGAAGTGATAGTTGGCAGGTGCGGATGTGCCCCAGTCACTCCTGTACTTCCAATAGCCCCAATCAAGTTGATAGTCTCCCTCATGGCCAACAACATTTCCTCCATTCTTCTCTGAGATTTTGTCATTTCAATCATCATCTCTTTCATCTCATCTACTTGCATGCTCAAATTTCTTCATTCATCCTCAGGATTATCAGCAGCCATTCTAGTCCGAGATTTAGGCTTGTGAATGTGGATTTGATTGGTCTCTTCCTTCCTAAGCTCTCTCTGGTTCAAACCAAATTGATTTATTAAAACAAAATAACATTTATCAAAGAACGGGATGAAATGCATGAGATGCGCAAAATGAATGAACTTTGAAAACACTTTTTCCATTTTTCTTTCCCTTTTTTTTTATGCGATGTCATGAAAAAGCAAGATATTTTTTTTAATGCTAGGGATGCTATGAAGATGCATAATTTTTTTTAAGTCATATCATGAAAATGCAAATTTTTTTTCCTTTCCTTTTTTTTTTTTGAATGCTAGGGATGCCATGAAAATGCATGATTTTTTTTTTATATGCAATGTCATGAAAATGCATGATGATGATTTTTTTTAAATGCAATGTCATGAAAATGTAAGATATTTTTCTTTCTTTTTTTATGCTAGGGATGCTATGAAGATGCATGATTTTTTTTTTATATGCAATGTCATGAAAATGCATGATGATGATTTTTTTTTGAAATGCAATGTCATGAAAATGCAAGATATTTTTCTTTTTTTTATGCTAGGGATGCTATGAAGATGCATGATTTTTTTTTTATATGCAATGTCATGAAAATGCAAGTTTTTTTTTCTTTTTTTTGAATGCTAGGGATGCCATGAAAATGCATGATGATTTTTTTTTTTTTTAGAATGCTAAGAATGTTATGAAAATGCAAGCAATGAATAGCCCCTTTTTTTTATGCACGAACGAAGGATATGAGAAACAGATAAATAAAGAAAGAAGAAGTACACTCCCTTTTGTGCCCTAGTCAGGTGGAACCTAAGATTCGACAGTCACTATGTTCAATCTATCAGTGCAAGATTTTTCAGGACGATCAAAATTTCTAAAAGTCATGGTTCCCAGATTGCCCTTATCTTGAAAGACAAGGTCCCAAATCATGAATTAATCACAAGTAGGGATAAACCCTCTCAATATGATTAGTTCATGATATTAGTAACAATCTGAGTGGCGTCTCAACAAATGTCAAGTGAGCATAAAGCCCCTCAATAACAAAAGTCGAGACTCCTCCTATTCCTCAGCTTCGCACAGACTCGGGTATAGAGCCCAAAAAGTGTGTGAGGTAAGTGATAGTGATGTGTGTGAGGGAGCATACAAACCTGTACAAAAAATTTAAAAAGAAACTACCCCCAATCTGCAAAAACATATATACAATAACCAGGCAGCAATCATCTATCCTAAGGTTTCAACAATTATGCACAATTAAGTACAAAATATATACAAGTATATCAGGTCAAAACAAACACAGGAATAACGCTATCAGATATTTACATAGAACAAAATAAATAAAATCCATTTACAAACAAAAAGAAAACAAAAACAATGATAAAAAGGGTAAAATAAATAAATAAAAATTTTTAACAATTTGCACAACTAACAACAACAGGCCTGACTCTCCAAATGTCCCCAGTGGAGTCGCCATCTGTCGCGACCAAATCGCGGCGAAAAATAGCAACTCAAAGGATTTTAGAAAATGAAAATGGAAAGTGGAGTCACCACCAATTTTATTTTAATTTAGGAAAAATTGGAAAACCTTTCTTTGAAAATAGTCTTTAGAACCAGATTGGATTCGGGAGTCGGTTATGCTTAGGGAATGGTGGAAACTTAATCCCACTGCACCCCTAACACACCCGTCCTAAGACGGTACCTTAGGTTAATTGTGCAAATTTTTAACAATCTTTGAAAATATTTATAAAAACGAAACCACAAAATTATGAAAATTTAATTTTGGCTTGACAGAAATGAAATTCTGCTCCTACGTATCCCCTGGTGCAATGGGGAACTCAAAGTTACGTAGTTCTTTAGAAAATAAGTGTGGGTTGATTGATTTTAACTAAGATGAAAAACTTTTATTTGAAAACATATTTATTCTTGCACAGGGTTCAAGTTAGCACCAGGCTACTCAATAAACCCTTATGATCCAAATGACATTGAAGGTAGTATTCACTACTCAATCATCATCATTGGTCATTGCATATATTGAAACTTTCTTTTTATTCTTATTCTTTTTTTTTATATTCTTTTCCCATCCCCCTTTTTACCAAAATGCGTCATTACTGCCTTAATGTGAAAGGGGCAGGAACCCACGTGATCCAAACTCAAACTCAACAAGATAATCAACAATGCAATTTAAAGAACTAAGATTTTGGAGACTTTGGCAACCATGGCAGCACACACCAGGGGATGTTTGGAGAGGGATCCGGTTTAAGATTCGACGGTCGGATGAAGGTTGATGAAGATGATGGGGGTGACGTCTGTAGAGGGGAAGGACATGGCTTCTTGGGTTTCGACGGTCGGTTGGAGATGAAGATGGGATGGTTTTGTTTTGGGGTTCGACGGTCGGTGAGGGGCGACCTAGCTGAGGTTCGACGGTCGGTTTGAGGAGATGGGGTGGTTCTGTTTTGGGGTTCGACGGTCGGTTGGAGGAGATGGTGGTTTGTGAAGCTGGTTGGTGAAAGTCACAATGGTATGGTTCGACGGTCAGCAGAGGGATTCAGGAGTTTGCGAAGTTGGTCGAGGGTCACAGTGGTGCGGTTCGACGGTCGATGGGGAGGATGTGATGGTTTGAGATTCGAGGGTTAAGTAAAGAGGGATTTGGTCCTATTTGGGAGTTCGACGGTCGGTTGGAGGTGAAGATGGGATGGTTTTGTTTTGGGGTTCGACAAGTCGGTTGAAGGTGAAGATGGGATGGTTTTGTTTTGGGGTTCGACGGTCGGTTGAAGGTGAAGATGGGATGGTTTAGGTGATGGGGGTTGTGGAGGCTTGTTTTTTTGGGGTTCGACAAATCGAATGTGATGGAGTTTGGTTGATGGTGTGAAGATTTGGATGGGTTGTCGGTAAAGGGAGTGGAACTCACGGTTCGACCTGTCGATTCTGTTGGGTTCGGTAGTGTTTGGAGAGGTTATGAAAGTTACTTGGGTGATAGGGATTATGGAGGCTTTGAAGATAGTGAGTGTTTTGGAGGTGAAAGGGAAGTGATCGGATTTGAGGTTCGACGGTCGGGTATAAGTTGGGTTTTTGAGGTGATTTCACGTAATGGATGGTTGAAGGATGGTGGTGTGGGTTCACGCAATAGTGAGAGGGGATGGTGAAGGTTGATATATGGGGATTCGACGGTCGGTGGGGTATGATGGTTGTTGGTTCGACGGTCGGTGCGCAGGATTCGGGAGTCCGACGGTCGCTGGTTGAAAGGAAGGATCTGGCTTCTTGGGTTTCGACGGTCGGAGAGGGTGTCGGTGAGAGGATGGTAACTGGCGTTGGTGAGGTTCGACGGTCGGTTTAGGGAGATTTGGATGGTTCGACCGTCGGATATGATGGAGTTTTGTTGATGGTGTGAAGGTTTGGATGGGTTGTCGGTGAGGGTATGGAGCTCACGGTTCGACGGTCGGTTGGTTAAGGGTCATGGTTGAGGGAAAGGTTAAGGAAGGTGTTATTCACGTGTGCATGGGTTGATGGAAAGCAGATGTTTTTTAGTCTGGAAAAGGTTGAATGTGGGTAGTTGAAGATGAAAGTAATAAAAGGGAGATGGGTTCACGGTTGGAGAGTGGATATTGAGTTTCAGTCAGGGAGGCTTGAGTGGATATGTAATATTCATTTCAGGTTGGGTGCAGAGGGATTCAGGGGTTGTGTGCAAGTGAGAGAACGGTTAGCAAAGAATGAGCTACATGACATAAATGCAGAAGGTTACCTGTGGAGTTCAAAGTAGAGCAGTTGCAGTGAATGCTATTCCTCAGTAAGGCTTCTGACTCCTTCTTGTTCCCTTCTCTCTGTCTCCCTTGTGATGGCTGTGTTTCTTGGAGGTTCGTGATGAAGGTGGTGAAATGGAGGGTGTTTGCTGGTTCGGTTTTGGGTGGTAGGAAGGTGAAAGAAGGTGGTCTTGTGCTCTGGGTGGTCAGAGGTTGATAGATATTATCAAGGGTGGAGTGACTCTTGAAGGTGAATAGAAGTGAAAAATGTCGTTCCCTTTTTTTTTTTTATGCTCCTCTCTTTTAAATACCCCTTTTTTCATCATTTCTCCCCTGACATTTTCTTCTCTTTTTTTTTTCTTTACGTCAACCCTTCCTATATTGAGCCCCTCACTGCTTTCTGCTACCCCCCTTTTCTTTATTACGTGAGATCCAAAAAAAGAAAAAGTCGTGTGTGTGGGGATTGCGTGTGAGGGGAGTGAAAGTGTGTGCGAGAGAGTGAAGCGTGCAAAGTGTGTGCAGGTGAGCAACCTGAGTGTGTGCAGGTGAGGGAAAAAAAGTGAGTGTGACTGTTTTGTTTTCTCTATTTTTTTTTTTGTTTTGTTTTATTTATTTATTTATTTATTTTTTGTTTTTTACTTTTTACTCTCTTTTTTTTAGCCCGGTCAAAATTGGGTGTTCACAGTATGTTAAGGTACAAACGATGATATTTTCTAAAGGAAAATTATCACCTAGCATGTATGAGAAAGTATAAACTTTTGAGTATTCAAGGGTTATAGTTTGCCTTAGGTAAGTATCTAGCACCTTAGGCCACTTTTGTGGTAAAGTATGTCACTTAAGAGTAATGAGTGATAAGTTGATGTTTAGATATATACATGATAAGAATAATTGGTAGTGTTAACTTTGTAAGTATCCTTTGACAGCATTCATGAAGGCCAAGAGAGATTGAAGGGTGTCTGATAGACTCAATTGAGGAAGGACATAACCCTGATATTTCGATAATGCCAAGGATAGAAGGGAAAAGTAGGAGTCCATAAGGTTCTTTGGAATCAAGATTTAAACCGAAGTTCTCATGTGTCAGGATATGTATAATGGGAGGAGATACCTTTACTTACCACAAATTAACACATGAAACTAGTAATTCCTAAGATTTACATTTTAGTTCTGAGTTGAACTAGATGTATAAATGAAATGTATATTAACTTGGTTTATCTAAATATAACAGTTAGACCTTGTAGATGCTTTAAACATATTTTCTTAGTAAATGTTGAGATTATGTTTATTTATGCTATGTATGTATGTCTGATTTTGATTACTTATACTGATAATATAATTTCTCACCCCGTTGTGTATCATGTAATTTCAAGTAAAACTTCTTCCAAGGGTAAGAAGAAGAAAGAAGTTAAAGATTAGATTTAGTTTTATGTTTTATGTTTCAATTGTTGTACTTTTTAGTATCTCTTTTGGAATGTACAGAGTTATAGAATACTTCAAACCTTTGCTAAGGCTAATGTTTTACATGTACTTTGATGTATTATTGTATAAACATTGCATTTCCACATTTCATATGATTCTCTATAGTGTTTCCAATGAACATTATGGATATAAGTATATGATTAGTATGTATGTAGTGACATTGTAATGCTAAGTATCTCCTTGTATGACATATATTCTAAGATATTGGTATTAGGATGTTATATTATGGTATCAGAGCAGTTCATCCTATTGAGTCGGGGTATAGACTGACTATGCTTAGGCATATAGGTCTTCTCTATTAGAAATTATGTTTTTCTTGCTTCATATGTTAAATGTGATGACAGAATTGCATGATTTGCCTTAGATTGGTTGTTATTAGTTTATGTTGCACGGTTCCATGGTATTCAGACTACAGCTCAATATATATTATTTCTGTGTGTATAGGAAACAATGCAACTAAACAGGTGACCTAGGGAAGCAGAGAGCTCAGCCCTACCGGGTCCAGATATGGCTGAAGTCGTTATGGTTTTGGATAGTGTTATGACTAGAATGCTTGAGAGAATAAAATCAAATCATTCTGAGCAGTTTACACTGCCTGATTGCCACTCGCAAGAGGCAACTCAAGTCGGAAGGAATCAGAATTTCCTGGACTTGACAGCCTTCCGTTAGATGAACCTTTCACCATACATAGGCGAGTATAATCCTGCAAAGGTTGAGGAATGGCTTAGTGAGATGGAGAAGATTTTTTATGCAATAGTTTGCTCAGAAGAGCAAAAAGTGATCTTCGCCTCATATATGTTGATAGATGAGGCGGAGCATTGGTGGAAAGGTACCAAAAGGGTACTTAAAGTAGCTGATACCCCGATGTCATGGGAATTTTTCAAGATAACTTTCCTAGAGAAGTTTTTCCCACAGATTTTACACGATGATAAGGAAGTGGAGTTTATGGAGTTAAAACAAGGAAACATGTCTATAGGCTAGTATGTTGCCAAGTATGATGAATTGGAAAAATTCTCTTGTCATTTCCATTATCACCCGGACGAGAAATAGAGATGTTTGAAATTTGAATCTGGTTTGAGAAAAGAGATCAGGGGTATGGTAAGACCAATGGAGATTAGACATTTTCCTGCTTTGGTTAACAAATGTAGGATTGTGGAGTCAGAAGTTAACAACTTGTTATTAGAGGAAAAAACGCAAGACGTCCCAAAAAGAAAGAGAGAGGAAAATAGGAACAAACAGGGTGCTTATAAGGCAAACAACCCTAAAGGAAAAAGCAAGAAGTGGTCTAAAGCACCACGATGCGCTGAATGTGGGAAGGAACATGGAGGCAAGTGCTTTGCGGGCCAGTCTGTGCGTTATACATATGGGCAGCCGGAGCATTTCTCCAGAGCTTGTCCTCAGAACAAGGAAGGTGCGCTTACCCCAAAGCCATTAGCCAAGGGACGAGTTTACACTTTAGGTGGAACAGAGGTGGCGTAGTCTTCCGATCTAATCCAAGGTAAATGCATAATTCATAATCATTTTTTAAATGTCATGTATGATTCAGGAGCATCCCACTCTTTTATTTCTTATAATTACGTAAGGATGTTGGATTTGCTTATATCAAAGTTACCATACTACCTATCTATTTTCACACCCTCCGGTAAGCTAGTTATAACTTTGAAAGTGTGTCTTGACTATTGTATAATAATCGAGGATAGAGTTTTTCTTGTAAACCTTATTTGTTTACCTTTTGTGGACATAGATGTCATTCTTGGTATGGATTGGTTATCATCCAGTCACATGGTTTTGAACTGTTTAGATAAAACTCTAGTTTTTCTGTCTACCAGAGCTGTTTCTTCAGAGTTTGCCTACCTCAATACTAATCAGGTTAATCACTGTTTGGTAGAAGAAGCTCTAGGATATGTTCTTCTTTTCTCATTAAATGTAGAGGTTAAGTAGAGCCTAGACAATTTACCTGTAGTGAGGGAATACCCTGAGGTATTTCTGAGTGACATAGCTGAGTTGCCACCAGAGAGAGAAATAGAGTTTACTATATATTTAGTGCCAAGTACAAGACCTATATCTATGGCACCCTATAGGATGACACCCTTAGAGTTGGATGAACTCAAGAAACAATTAGAGGAGTTGCTGGATAAGCAATTCATTAGGCCTACTGTTTCTCAGTGGGGAGCACCAGTATTACTAGTGAAGAAGAAAGATGGTACTATGCGTTTGTATATTGATTATAGGCAGTTGAACAAGGTGATCATCAAGAACAAGTATCATTTGCCTAGAATAGATGATCAGATGGATCAATTAAGAGGAGTTACAGTGTTTTCCAAGATTGATCTAATATATGGGTATCATCAAATCAAAATTAGGGGAGAGGATATCCCTAAGACCGCCTTCAGAACTAGGTATGGGCATTATGAGTATCTTGTGATGTCCTTTGGGTTGACGAATGCTCTAGTAGTGTTTATGGATTACATGAATAGAGTTTTTAGACCTTACCTAGATCAGTTTATGGTAGTATTTATTGATGATATCCTTATCTATTCAAACACACAGGAAGAGCATGAGCAGCATGTAAGGATTGTTTTAGATATCCTAAAGGAGAAGAAGTTGTTTTCCAAATTGTCTAAGTGTGGGCTTTGGCTAACAGAAGTACAATTTTTAGGCTATGTTATTTCTAATGGATGAATTACAGTGGACCCTAGTAAGGTAGAAGTGATGTTGCAATGGGAGAGACCCACCACTGTGACCAAGATCAGGAGCTTTATAGACCTAGCTGGGTACTATAGAAGGTTCATTAAGGATTTTTCTCAGTTAGCGCTGCCTTTGACTAGGATGACTAGAAAAGATAGTACTTTTGAGTGGACTCAGAACTGTGAGAATAGCTTCCAAGAGTTAAAGAAGAGGTTGACTACTACGTCAGTGTTGGTAATTCCAGATCCCTATGAGAACTTTGAGGTCTTTTGTGACGCTTCAAAGATAGGACTAGGGTGTGTTCTGATACAAAATAGAAGAGTAGTTGCCTATGCATCAAGGTAGTTAAGGCTACATGAGGAAAATTACCCTACGTATGATTTGGAGTTAGCAGCTGTAGTGTTTGCCTTAAAGATTTAGAGGCATTATCTCTATGGAGTCCAATTTGAGGTGTTTAGTGATCATAAGAGTTTAAAATACTTGTTTGATCAGAAGGAACTGAACATGAGGCAGAGAATATGGATGAAGTTCTTAAAGGATTATGACTTCGAGTTAAAGTATCATCCAGGTAAGGCCAATGTAGTGGCTGATGCACTAAGTAAGAAATCCCTACATGTGTCCCGAATGATGATCCAAGAGAGTGAACTTCTCGAGAATTTCAGAAATTTGAGTTTAGCGGTGACTGTGATGCCACAGAGTCTCTTTGTGAGTAGAGTGAACATAGTAAATGACCTAAGGGCTCAAATTTTAGAAGCTTAAAAGGATGATGAAGCTCTAATGGATATTTGTGAGCAGATCTATCTACGAACTTTGAAGGATTTTGATATAGCTGATGATGAGATGATAAAGTTTAGAGACAAGCTTTGTGTTCCAAGAGAGTTAGAGGTCAAAAATAGGATTCTAGAATAGGCTCACAGTAGTTAGTATACCATCCATCCCGAAATCACTAAAATGTACCAAGATTTGAAGAAAATGTTTTAGTGGACTGGAATAAAAAGAGATATAGTAGAGTATGTCGCAAGGTGTTTAGTTTGTTAAAAGGTGAAGATTGAATGCTATAAGCCAGTAGAACCTTTATAATCTTTAGGAATCCCAGAGTGGAAATGGGATAAGATTTCTATGGATTTTGAAGTGTGTTTACCCAGAAATCAGCAAGGTTTTGATGTTGTTTGGGTTATAGTGGATAGATTAACCAAATCTATCCACTCTCTACTAATGAAAGCTAGCTATCCTCCAGAGAAATTAACTCAGTTTTATCTAAAGGAGATAGTTAAATTGCACGGAGTTCCTGTAAGTATAATCTCATATAGAGATCCTAGATTTATATCTAGATTCTAGGGAGCCTTGCAGGAGGTTTTTAGGACTAAGTTAAGCCTTAGTACAGCTTATCACCTATAAACAGATGGGCAAACAGAGAGGACTATCCAAACCCTTGAAGATATGCTTAAAGCATGTATTTTAGAACAAGGTAGTTGAGACCAGTTCTTACCATTAGCGAAATTTACTTATAATAATAGTTACCATTCTAGCATAGGTATGGAACCTTATGAGGCTTTGTATGGAAGAAAATGCAGATCACCTCTATGTTGATATGAAGTAGGTAAGAGAACCATCCTAGGTCCAGAGTTGGTCCAATAGACCACAGATCAAATCAAGATGATTAAGGATAGGTTGGTAACTACTTAGAGTCGGCAAAAGAATTATGTTGATAAGAGAAGGAGACCTCTTGAGTTTAGTGAGGGAGATCATGTATTCTTAAGAGTTACTTCTATAATAGAGATTGGTAGAGCATTGAAAACTAGAAAGTTAAATCCTCCTTTTCTTAGTCCCTACTAAATTCTAAAAAAAGTTGGACCCGTAGCTTACCAGATAACCCTTCCTCCTACTTTATCTAACTTTCATAATGTTTTTCATGTATCTCAGTTGAGAAAATATAATCCAGATCCATTGCATATCATAGAACATGAATCTATACAGTTAAGAGATGATTTGTCTTTCGGTAAGGATCGTGGACAGAGAGGTCAAAGAGCTTCGACGTAAGTAGATTCCTCTAATGAAGGTTATTTGTGGTGATAATGACACCAAAGAGGCTACTTATGAGTTAGAGTCCCACATGCAGCAGGACTACCCAGATTTGTTCATTTCAAGTGAGTAATTTTAGGGTCAAAATTTTAAAAATGAGGGAAGAAATGTAATACCCTAAATGATATGTTAGACTTGTTTATGTGTTTAAAAGGTAACATATGACTTGCTTAGCATGTACGATTATTTTTGTAATAATTTGAGTTAATTTAGGTATTTAGTTGCAACCCATAGTGTGAAAAGTAGCTTAAAATAACTCAGATAATGACATAAATTACTTAGGAGAGAGAAATAAATATGAATAATTTATTTCTATATCACAAATATATATAACAAGTTACAGTTAAAAGTTTCAAGGTAAACTGAGTTAGTTTAGTATTTTTAGGCATATTGGTTGTCTAATTATAACTAGTTTGTCTAGCAGCTGATATGAAAATATCACATAATGTTGAAATGAATTTTTATGTGAATCTTAGTATTTATTCTAAAGTTGTTGGAAGCTAGAAATCTGGATTTAGCTAAATCTGAGTGTTTTTACCGGCTCGAGATTTTATTAATTTTGGCCTAAAGGTCATATGAGTCTTTTAGACTTTCTTTATAAGTCTTATTCACGACTATTTTGGCTTAAAAAATAGAAGCAAAAACCGTGAGAGGAAAGAAAGACCAAGCAAGATAAAGAGAGAAAAAGGAAAGCCAAGGGTAAAGCCAAGGCTTGGATATCCAACTAAGTTTGTTTCATCAACTTAGCTCCAAAGGTAGGGTTTTTAAGTTCATCTTCACTTCTCTTCACTTTTTCTCCATTGATGCACTTTAGTGCTTAATAGGTCATTTTGTGTTCTTGAGGTGTTTGATAAGTTTTAATTGTATGATTGAGTTTTTTTTATCATTTATAACTTGTTCATAGCATTAATTGAAGTTAGAAACTTTGAATATCTCATTTGGATCTTAGATTTACAAAAGGGGGGTTAGGTCACCCTATAGGTGACTTTGGTACATTAATCCAAATTAAGAGGTTTAAGTTTATGATTGATGATCCTTATATGTTTAAGAACGGATTAGGGACTTAGAATCACTTGGAAACTAGATTGGAATGACTAAAATCCAAGAAAAAGACCAATGGAACAGTACCACAGTTCTACAAATGAGATGCAGAATTGGTCTGGTTCAGAGACATGGCCCGTGTTCAAAAACACGGGAGGGGGGTCGTGTCCCTCTCTGCCAGTTGAGTTTGTGAAATAGTGTTCACAGAGCAAGACACGAGGGGGGCGTGTAATTAGATACGGCCTGTGTCGGGGCCCGTGTAATCAGACATGACCTGTGTCTGAGGTCAGCATCTTCAAAAATGTCATTTTTGATGTTTTGAAGTTCTAAATTAGATGGGATCATTAGTATATGTTTCCTAAAGTGTATTAAGGCATAAACAGAGATATTTTCAAGAGGGAAATTATCACCTAGCATGTATGAGAAAGTATAAACCTTTGATCATTCAAGAGTTATAGTTTGCCTTAGGTAAGTATCTAGCATCTTAGGCTACTTTTGTGGTAATGTATGTCACTTAAGAGTGATGAGTTGGTGTTTAGATATAATTGGTAGTGTTAACTTTGTGAGTATCCTTTGATAGCATTCATGAAGGCTAAGAGAGATTGAAAGATGTCTGATAGACTCAATTGAAGAATGACATAACCCTGATATTTTGATAGTACCAAGGCCAGAAGGGAAAAGTAGGGGTCCATAAGGTTTCTTCGGAATCAGGATTTAAATTGAACTTCTCATGTGCTTGGATATGTGTAATGAGAGGAGATACCTTTACTTACCAAAAATTAACACATGAAATCAGTAATTCCTAAAATTTGCATTTTGGTTCTGAGTTGAACTAGATGTATAAATGAAGTGTATGTTAACTTGATTTATCTAAATGTAATAGTTAGACCTTGTAAATGCTTTAAATATATTTTCTTAGTAGATATTGAGATTATGTTTATTTATGCTATGTATGTATGTCTGGTTTGGATTACTCATACTGGGAATGTAGTTTCTCACCCCGCTGTGTATCATGTAATTCTAGGTGAAACTTCATCCAACGGTAAGAAGAAGAAAGAAGCTAAATATTAGATTTAGTTCTATATTTTATGTTTCAATTGTTGTACTTTTTAGTATCCCTTTTGGAATGTACAGAGTTATGGAATACTTCAAGCTTTTGTTAAGGCTAATGTTGTATATGTACTTTGATGTATTATGGTATAAACATTGTATTTCCACATTTTATATAGCTCTCTATAGTATTTCCAACGAACATTATGGATATAAGTATATGATTAGTATATATGTAGTGACATTGTAATGATAAGTATCTTATTGTATAACATATATTCTGATATATTGGTATTAGGATGTTACAGTTGGTGGCTGAACCAGAATAAATATTGTATTTGCTTCTCTCAACTCTATCTCCTTTAAATTTGTGCCTTAATTATATATGCTTGAGTTGAATTTGATATCTAGCTTATTTGCTTGATTTATCCTGAAGCCCAAGTAGTATTTGTGAAATCTCTAATAGTTACACCTTTGTTAAACTTATTCCACTGCATGTGTTGATTGAAAATATCAAAATGTATAATTTCTCAAATGTATTTTAAAAATTTGTCGTCACCCAATTCAGCCCCCTCTTAGGTGATGGTTGCCATGACTAATAAGTTAAAGTCCTATTTATCTAGGTTTGATTCATAGTCAAGAAGATACCAAATTCGAAACATTTGCACTCATGATGTAACACCAAATTTGTATTTTAATTATTGATTTTTTTAAAAAAAATTTATTTCATATTCTTTTGAAATATGTGGGGGATTGTTGTGAAAAGAGTAATATTTCAAAAGAATAAAGTCTTACATTAGTTGGAAGTAAGACTTTAGAATAGTTTATATATTAACTTGTAATTTGAGCTTTGTAGAAACGAATTAGGTGGTGGACTCGCATGCACAAAAATGGGTCGAAGGCTCATGACTAGTGTAAATCCTCGATTTATCCCCCTATGCGTGATAACATAAGACTCGAATCTTTTTGTCAAAAATTTAATTATTATTTTTTAGCTTAAAATTAACTTGGTCTTATCCACATTTTTAACTCTAACATGAAAAATCTGTTTTGATTTAGTCTTCTAACGTAATGTGCAAATCTATTTCTCTAACGTGCAAATTTGTTTCTCTAATGTGCAAATATTTTTCTTTATAAAACCTTCCACTTAATTCAATTTTACGAAACTTTCTCCTTCTTCATCTTTTCTGCTGCTCTTCTCTCTGTTAGGTTACATAATAATTATAATTCTCTTGCAGTTCTTCAAACTCTGACATTGTCAGGAAGAACCTATTGTACCCTGGAGGATTTTTTATTATACTAAAATAATTCTTGAGGATAGTACTTCGCACGCCTCAGACTTCAATATTTTACTTTTATATGTCTTTGCAAGTCAGGGGATTTAACATTAATATGAATTTAACTTTGATAGTGTAAGAATTTTTTTACGATATAGATTCAAGGAGTTGGAATCTTTCCCTTGAAAAAACAAAAGGGGTGTACTTTAAGCATCCTGTCTTAGATTCGATCTTAAAATTCACGTGCATAGAAATAATACCGGTAAAAAATATATTTACTTAAGTGTCTGACCATGTCCGAAAGATTAGTTTCTCACCTATTATGTAAAAAGATACTTTAATAAACTCAAAAACTCTTTTAATGCTTCCATGATAACTATTTTTTGATTTTATTGATGACTAGCTTTCTAATTCTGTATATTACTATTTGTAGTTAATATTATGAATTTTTTTAATAAAATATTTTCTTGTTTTGTAGTAATAATAGGACGGGCAATGAGTAGGGCTATTAATACTTATATTTGTCTATTTACATCAATAAATAAATTAAATTTTGAACTAATGAGTCGACTTGACTCAAACGAGTCAAACCAATTTCAAGTTGAGTTAGATCATGCCAAGTCAAGTCATGCTAAAATAAGTTCAAACATTTTGTTAACTTAATTTACATATTTTGTCAAATTATTTAAGTCAATCTATCATATTCAGTCCATTTTTGACAA
Organism: Ormosia semicastrata; assembly: GCA_029884595.1. Taxonomy (NCBI): domain Eukaryota; kingdom Viridiplantae; phylum Streptophyta; class Magnoliopsida; order Fabales; family Fabaceae; genus Ormosia; species Ormosia semicastrata. The sequence continues at coordinate 3,340,144 of JAQQTO010000046.1, read as the reverse complement.
TTCTAAGGGTGTGTTTGGTATAGATTATGATTAGTTTTTTTTTGAGAAAAAAATTATTGTAATAGTATTTAATTATGTTTGTAAAATTAACTTGATTTTGTTAATGTAAAATAAAAATTTTTTAAAGTTAATTTTTTTATCAAGATTAAAACTTATGATTTTAACTTATAGATTATTCCTTACACTTTGATATGTAAATACCATTTTGTCTCAATCAAATAAATTTTTTTAATCATTCTATACCTAATTTAGTAATTTAATACATAAAAATAATTTTTTTATATCATCCAAACGAATCAAATTAAATTAAAATTACTTTACAATTAATGCATCTAAACATAAAAATAAATCGATTATAATCTATTATAAAAAAATTTATACAATAATTAATTACTAAGCATAATAAAAAAAATACAACTTTCTCAACACACACTAAATTCATCCATCTAGTTCCATTCAATTTCATCCTTTCTTAAACAATTCAAATAATAACAACTAATCTCATTTTACCCAGTCCCCTCCATTCCATCACTTTTCATCCATCCGAACATAGCAAGGAAACAGTATTATGGATTGCCACACTAAAAAGTAGATATATTATGCACAACCGGAATTGGCATGCCTTTACAAATTACAATTAAAGCAATACAAAATTAAAAGGCTATAAATAAAAGTGGGCAATAGAGAGACCCTTATTCGTTTATCTGATTCAAAAGTCTAATACAAAACTCCACAAAATTTATTAACTGACATCGAGCTGAAGCCTCTGCTTTTCAGGTACTCCCACCGGGGTAAATGCAAGCATTGTAACCTATGTGGAGAAGGAAAATCGAGTTAGACAACCGGCAAAATACATGTTTGACAGGAACCTACAACATCACTCCTCGGTATGTCACTGGTTAGAAACCGGGACAACAGCCATAAAAACACATGGCAAAAAGCCTATCTACTTTAGTTTCCAATCATTTTCCGCCAAACCCACAAGAAAACACCATCTAAAAGGTCAAAAGCTATAGTCTTTTCATACTCATAATGAAAAGGCTATAGTCTTTTCATATATATATTTTTGGGGGTAAGTAATCTCTTCGTAATATAAGCACTACACATTTGTGCTAGCGAGGACAAGGTCATCTTTTTATGAATTCAATTTCTCTCAAAGAACAGTACTCATTTTACCATCACGGGTGCTTGTAATGTCTGTCCAATAGCCAGCTCTAATAGCTAGTTCTTCATTTTGGATTAAGCCTAAGTGACAGGTTACTAATTTATGATATTAATTAAAAATCAGTATAGATATTTATTTATGATTTAATAGTTTTATCATAGTTGAATTACAATTGAGCTGGAAGTAATTAAATAAATATATATATATATAAATAATAAAATAAAATATTATTAATTAAAAAATCAAAATATAATATTAGTTGGTCGGTGATGCGTTGATGGATGAAGATGGGGCACTTTCCAAGAAGTTTGATAGCTTTTTCCAAACATACTTCTCTCTGGCATAATTCTTTTACGATATAGATTTAAAAATTCGGCTTCTCTCTATCTATCAGGGAGCTGTTCAGCACCTCTTTATTACAAAATTTAAATAATTTATTTTTTATTCAATGATCAGTATTAATTTAATATTAAAAAATATTTTTAATATTAAAAAATAAAAAAATATTAACTATTGAATAAAAATAAACAGTCCAAATTTTATAATAAAGAACTTTAAGGGAGTTGGAATCTTTCTCTTGAAAAAACAAAAAGGGTGTAGGAATTTTTTTACGACTTATCAAACTCTTTTAATTCTTCATTAATATGTATTAATATGAGTGAAATAAGTTTGATTCTTTAAATATATTATTTTAATTTTAATTTTAAAATTTATATATATTAAAATAATATTATTAAAAATATTTTTATTTAAATATTTGACTATATTCAAAATATTAATTTCTCATTTATTGAGTGAGAGGATATTATGAGAAACTCAAAAACTCTTTTAATGCTTCTATGATAACTATATTTTGATTTTGTTAATGACTAGCTTTCTAATTCTGTATATTAGTATTTGTAGTTAATATTATGAATTTTTTAATAAAATATATTCTTATTTTGAAGTAATAATAGGATGGGCAATGAGTGAGGTTATTAATATTTATATTTGTCTATTTACATAAATAAATAAATTAATTAAATTTTGAACTAATGAATCAACCTAACCTGAATGAGTCAGTCTAATTTCAAATTAAGTTAGATCAAACTAAGTCAAGTCATGCTAAAATAAGTTTGAGCATTTTGTTAACGTAACTCACACATTTGATCATATCATTTAAGTGAATCTATATCATATTCAACCCATTTTTGACAACTCTAAATTCGTCCATCAAGTTCCATTCAATTTCTTCTTTTTTTAAACAATCCAAACAATGACAACTAATGTCATTTTACCCCTATGAAGATACGAATAAGTTTGAGCATTTTATAGTTAATATATATATATATATATAATTACAAAATTTAAGTAAAAAAATTCAAATTCTCAATATCTTAATATATATCATATTGATCATATCATATATTCTAAAAATCTCTTAAACCAACTTCTCTTAATAATTTCTGATCATTAACTTCAACCCATGGATGATTTGGTACAAGCAAAGGTAGAAGGAGAAGATGAAAATAGTAGTGTGTGAAAAGATAAAACTTAAAAGTCTCATAGTGATGTATGAAAAGAAAAAACTTAAAATAATGAATTGTAAAAATAGTGACTTAGGACATTAGTTATGTGATTCATCAAGTTCCATTCAATTTCTTCCTTTTTTAAACAATCCAAACAATCACAACTAATGTCATTTTACCCAGTTCCCCTTCATTCCATCACTTTTCATCCATCCGAACAATAGCAAGGAAACAGAATTATGGATTGCCACACTAAAAAGTAGATATATCATACACAACCGTCCTTGGCATGCCTTTACAAATTACAATTAAAGAAATATAAAATTAAAAGGCTATAAATAAAAGTGGGCGATAGAGAGACCCTTATTCTTTAATCTGATTCAAAATTATAATACAAAAATCCACAAAATTTATTAACTGACAACTCTACAGAATTATGGATTGCCACACTAAAAAGTAGATATAACACAACCGGAATTGGCATGTCCTTACAAATTACAATTAAAGAAATATAAAATTAAAAGGCTATAAATAAAAGTGGCAATAGAGAGACCCTTATTCTTTAATCTGATTCAAAATTCTAATACAAAAATCCACAAAATTTATTAACTGACATCAAGCTGAAGCCTCTGCTTTTCAGGTACTCCCACCGGGGTAAATGCAAGCATTGTAACCTACGAAGGGAAGGAAAATCGAGTTAGACAACCGACAAAGTAGATGTTTGACAGGAACCTACAACATCACTCCTCGGTATGTAATTGGTTAGAAACCGGGACAACAGCCATAAATACACATGGCAAAAAGCCTATCTACTTCAGTTTCCAATCATTTTCCGCCAAACCCACAAGAAAAAAAGGTCAAAAGCTATAGTCTTTTCATACTCATAAAAAAAAGGCTATAGTCTTTTCATATATATTTTTTGGGGGAAAGTAATCTCTTCATAATATAAGCACAACACATTTGTGCTAGCGAGGACAACGTCATCTTTTTATGAATTCAATTTCTCTCAAAGAACAGTACTCATTTTACCATCATGGGTGCTTGTAATGTCTGTCCAATTGCAGCCCTAATAGCTAGTTCTTCATTTTGGATTAAGCCTGAGTGACAGGTTATTCATGGATTTTTTTTTTAAAACTCAGTAATTAGTACTAACAATTTCGTCATTGAAACAAGGATTTCAAGGAAAAAAAAAAGTGTGTCAAGAAAACTTACTTGGATTTTGGGATGTCAGCGTTGCTGATTGAGAGAAATCACAGTTCCATTGATTTCTGCCAAACTTTTGGTAGTAGAAATTCATGGCAAAGGCAGCATGGGATGCTACTGTGTTGGGCTCAAAACAAGCACCTCCTGGTTGAATTGGGCCACAGTCAACGCCTTGGCTACAGGCGTAGTCAAGATTTGCCTGCAACTGAGCATCAGAGACTCCTGCTTTCGGAATACACCATGCAGCTGCAGTACTGGGTGCTGGAGTGACTGGAGTTTTTGGACTAGTTGATGGAGTCTGAGGACAGACAAATGAGGCTACATGTTACTGAAAATCATTCAAAAATCTTATGAATCTTTTAGAACATCAACAGCAAGCCATGGCAATTTCCTCACCTGCTGGCTAGACTTTGCTAAGCCAACATCATATGTCATGCTAAGATCAGTTTTGAACAGCCCAAAGGCGCGCTCAGATCCTGCGCCAGATTTCAAATCCTCATCATAAATCGCAAAAATGTAAGTGTCCACAGATTTCCCAGGCATCAAAGGGGTCCCAACCAATGATCTAAGATGACTAATCAGGTTCCCATTATAGGCCTTGGCATTTTCAACACTGGGTCCTACTTCATTGCTGTCCCCACGAGAGGGCCATCCTGTCTCAGCAACCACAATCTCAATGTCCTGGAAGCCAATAGCACTCAAAGCAGAATGTACAGCATCAACCTGCTCAACATTCAAACCCAATTTAGAGGAAAGATCAGTCAGGAAAACTGCACTAATTATAAACCAGATGAGATTATTAAAAGGGCTTCCATTTGGATTCAATTAGCAGCATAATTTTGTGCGCCTACCAAAATTTGTACTATGAGAAATTGAGGCCACTGTAGACTAGACTTTGGGTAAACTATAATTACTGAATATGCCAAAATCAAACGGGCAATTGGACCAAGACTAGATCGTTGGGATGGGAGACCAGAGGTATTCCCTCTTCACACACAATTTCTTCCTTTTTATTCCATGATATAAAAAGATAAGGGTTTACCAACCATACTCACTCACTCACTATGGTCCATTTTCTTTTTCTATGCCCAACAATTATTGAAACTTTGGAACGACTTGTTTGTGACCACGTTGTGAGTAGCCAGCCTGTCTCCAATCAAAGTCATGAGGGAAATCTACGGACTCAATATTTCACCGTGAAAGGAAAAGGAAAGAGAGGGTATGCAGCATCCGCTACAGCTAACCCCATTACTTTTCAACTACAGGAAGATAGAGTAGCTGCACTCTTACTTTACGTATTAACTCATAAATAGCCCTACTTACATAGCGCTTATATTGACAATCGAACACAATCTTAGTCTATATTATAGATAACTACATCTACATCCAGGTTTAACACGGAAAGTTTAAGTCAAGTCATCTGAACTCAAATAAAACATAATTGTAAAAAATTGTGAATGCTTAAGTTGTATAAAAAACCATGGATTATGCATCTTTTACACTTTTCTTATTTGAAAAAAAAAAATAAAGATAAAGAAGATGTGTTGAAATATGTATTTTTTTAAATTTTATTTTTAAAGAAAAGTGATATAAAAATAATATAATAAAAATAATTTACAAATATCATTATATTTTTAATCCTTATAAATTAATTTTCTTAGTCTTCTTTAATCATCCAGAAAGTTTATTTATAATTGTTTTAATTTTGAAACACAAACAACATTTAAGAGAGATTCTTCTATACTTTTATAATATTATTTTACTTAAATAAAATTATAATATGTAGTCATTTATAATCATTCAGATAATTAGATTGAAATATAAATATTTTTAAATTTAATTTAAATAATTATAAATTTGTCCAAAATAACACTATTTTTTTAAAAAATAATCCTCGTTATAATAATAGAAAAAGCAAATTGAGCAAAAACATCACGTCAAAGATAAATGTGTGTTGGAGTAAGATAATCTACCATTAAAAGAAACAAAGACAAAAAAAAACTTCTAGAAGGTGTAGTTCCTAATCTGATAGTTAACATCTATCGCATTATGTTTCCCATTAACGTTTTGCATCTCAAGTCTCAACACAAAGTTTTTTCCATTTCAGTGTGTTTCAATGTAACTTCAAGAATCAAGATTCAACTTAAGTACTGTAGTTTTACCAATGCAAAGACTGAAACTCTAAAAGACATGATTAACAATCCATTATTAATAATAATAGGTCTACCTCAAAAGCAAGATATTCAGTTTACATCCTTTCAATAAACTTCTGTTCAATCACAAATATATCATTATAATTATAACTAAATAAAACCGACCGCAGACGAATATTATCATTAATCTTCTATTCTCTGACCTACCTAAGAGGCGGAATCAAAGCGAAAACTGTAGACACGTGGATGGAATATGGAAAACAGAGAAAGAATGACGTATGTCGTACGATTTTATATCATGATTATGCTACTTAACAAAAAAGTATTTAATAAAAAATAAATATATTTAACATTTTAAAAATATAAAAACATTTTTTATTTAATAATTAAAAAAATTATTAAAAAAATATATTAAAAAAATTTATAATTATTCTTCTCTTCGCTCCAACATCAACTTTTTATTAAAAAAATAATTATGATATCCTTATTATACATATTTCTTTTAACAATTCATATAATATTATTTATTATATTTATATTTTTTATTATTTTTTCTTTTGTATAGGATCATCTTTTTCTTAAAAAAATGAAAAATGGAAAAAGAAAAAACGGTAACTGACCTGAGCATCGAACATGTTGGTGTAAAGCTTCCCGTTACCCGAGTCGACCCGGCCCGAGTTGGGCTGGAACAAGCAGAATGCCAGCGTTTCAGGTCTGGGGTCGCTCCGGTAAGCGAAGAACGGGTACGGGTTGATCGTAAAGGGTGACTTGTTATCCTTCTGAAACGCCAGCAACTGTTTGAGTGTGTCTTGGACCGCCGGGTTGAACAACCCGGACGACGGTGGATCCGACTGAGTCAACACGGCCATGGAGTGCACCGTGGACACCTTGATCTTGCCACCGAGTGAGGCTGAGTTAAGGGCACTTTGGACATTTCGAATTGCCGGCACTAGCTGCGAGATCAGGCCCTGGTCGCCGGAGGTTAAGACCTCGTTGCCGACGGTGATCAGAGTGATGTTGCTGGCAGGATAGTAGGGTAACACGTTCGCGTTGACCCACTGAGTCGCCGAGTTGGGATCGGAGGCCAGGCTCGGAATGTCGCCGTTTGCGGTGCCGATGACGATCCCGATGCCGGAATTGGCCAGGGCTTTGATAATCCCGGGGTCGGCGCCGTAAAGACGGATTTTTCCGATGGTGGTGGACTGGAGGAGCTTGACCGTGGTCTCCGGCGGCGGAAGGTTGTCGGCGACCTGGCCGTAGTTCACGCCGATGAAGGATTGCGACTCTGCAAGAACCCATCAAGTTAAAAATGAAAAAATCGATTCGAAGTCCAAAATTGACAAGAAATTACTGAAAGTTAATTTCGAAATTAGAGAAAAAACAGTTAAAACCATAATGTTAGTTCTTAGTTTTAGTCTTTCACTTTGCCGATAAATTTTCAAAGAGAAAGTTGCAAGAAAGTAACATTGCTTTCCTTCAACTTTACCAGAAAACAATGAAAAAGGCCACCCAAAAGGTAATAAATATTATGGTACTTCACAAAAGAGAGGGAATAAGTTAAAAGAACTAACCAGCAAAGCAGAGGGCGATGGCGAATAGGGAAAGGCAGAGGAGTATTGAAGGCTGCGAAGGTGTAGCCATGGCTTCAAAAGCTAAGCTTCTTCCACCAATTAAATCTTTTAAGTGAATGTAGTGGTTCGAACTCTGAAGTAGATGCTCTTATAAAGGGGAACTCGATAGTGAAAACCAAAATCAAAACCAACAAGAAAGAAAGAAAGAAAAGAGCACAGCGACAATAGGGATGGGAAGACGTAGAATTGTAACGGTAAAAAGAGTGTGTATAAGTGTTAATTAATGTAAAGAACTACAACTCAACTACTTTAGCTTAGCTGGATGGGTCCTATTTTGGATCAGGATGCTAACTAGCGGAAAATATTATGAAAACATGTTTTATCACACTTTTTTTAACAAATTTTTTATTAGGTAATTTTATACATTAAAGTATGTATTTAATTTTGATTAATATATAATTAATTTAATTAACATATAATTAATTTGATTAGTATATAATCAAATTTAAGTATATATTTTAATGTATAAAGTGACTTAATAAAAAATATTAAAAAATATATGATAAATAGTGTATTTCTAATATTCCTCATTAGTAATTTATTAACAATCTAATTCATTAAAGTTAAGTCTTAAATATTTATGAATGTTAGTTAATAAATAAATATATTTATTTATCAAAAATAAATTTTTAATAATTTTTTATAAATAAAATAATTAATTATATCTCTTATATATAGAATAAATAAATGTAAAAAATAACAATCTTATTATATTTTTATCTAAATTAATAGTATTTAATGTAAAATTAAATATAATTTTTATTTATCAAAATATTTCTATAAATATTATACAAAGTAATAAAAATATATATCTAACTCTAAACATTACTTACCATCTAAGTATTTAAATGTCAAAATATCTTTTATAGAGACTCATCTCACACTACCATTGCTATCAGTAGAAACCACCTTATCAATTTCGATCTAACAAATATCGTTGTTGATTCCAAAATACCAATATTTGTTCTTCATTCCAGCCACTACTGTAAGAAAGAAATTGACAAGTGCAAAAAGTGGTATAGCCTTATTGGATATCAATGTGGTTATTCATTTAATTAAAATATATCTAATTTTATTTAATTTATTTATAAAATTATTTTATATTAATATATTTTTTATATTAATATATAATATAAATATAATGTGTATATTTTGATGTAGATAAAAACAGAAGACATCTTTGTGAATTGGTGAATTTCGTGGATTTTACATAGATGCATTGGTCTGCTAACAGCTCCAATATTCAAAGTAAACGACCAGCTTAAAAAGTCTACCCCGGAGCACAAGTCATTCTATGGAGAAGTTTCTCCGTGCTTGAAAAGTCCTACTCCGGGCTCTAAAGTGAAGCCAAGTATTTATATATAGGTAAATTTTTATTTAGAAATTTGAATATTTTATGTAAAATTCATCTTAAAAGATCCAAATGCAAACTCAAGATTCATAAACATACAGGAGATTTTCTACATCTGATCTGAATGAGTGGGGCTCCATTTTAGTGCCATTAACTAAAAATATATATATCTTTTTTCATGCATGACTTGAATAAATGTAGTTAATGAAAAATTGAAAAATATTATATTGCACTAGTGGGGAAACTTGAAAAATAAGTTTTCGTCGGCAAAGGCTTCCCATTATTACCACAGGCGGGTGTTACTACGTACTTTGTCAAATTTAAATGTATTATACACTTAAATTTTTATTTATAAAAGTAGATTTTTTTTTTATAAGTTACATCATTTTTTTTATTCAAACTTATTTTTTTCCAGGCAAACGCTATTGCCAGAGGTTGGTCGTTGGCCATCGGATAACTGTGCATATTGAAATTTTTTTTAAAAATTTATTATTATTGAAAAATTAAAATTGTATAAATAATACAAGTAAAAATAATACTAATTAAAATTATACTAATTCTTATATTTTTTCATAAATAATCGTAAAGATACAAAAAATTCTACAAATTTTAACTAAGTCTATTTATATATAATAAAATCTGTAGAGTTTTTAATATGCATAATTATTTATGAAAAAGATAAATACTAAGATAGTTTTAACGATATTATTTTAACGATAATTTTTTACACAGTTATATAATTTAAAAATAAAATAATAACTGTATAAATAGTAACTCCGACTATGAACAATACATTTTCAATTATGAATAGTATTTTTACCGACATAAATAGTAATTTTTTCTGGCGTAAACAGTGTTTTTGACGGATGGTAAACAGTAATAATAAATAGTATAACAGGTTATAAATTATTGATCATAATTATTAATGTATTTTTTAATATAATTAATGATTGAGATGAACTTTGTGTATTATACACCATTGTCTAGTTTAGAGGATGTATATTAAAAATGCCCTGTTACCATATATGCTTCGATGTTGCAAGTTATTGCATCCAGATTTTTTTTTTTTTTTTTTGTTAAAGGGAGGATCCCTCCATCAGGGGTGGGTCCTAGGAATGGATCCCTTAATGGGCCCGGGAAGGGAGAGAGGGATAGCAGATGGGTAGTGCAGAATATAGAACTCAAACTCGGTCCCTTGCAACAAGGGCACCAACAGATACCACTCCAGCCAAAGGCCCAGTGGTATTGCATCTTGATTTTAAATCAACAAATTTCTTTAATTATCATTATGGGAAAAGCTAGGGATGGCAACAGGGCAGGGCGGAGACGGGCAGTAGCCCCCCGTCTCCCGCCCCCGTGAATAATATCTGTCTCGATCCTCGTCTCTATATCCGTACGGGTACCCGTTTATTTTTTTTCTATGGGTAAACGAATATCCGTGAATATCTGCAGGTACCCAATAAATTGTAAAAAAAATTCAAAAAAATAAAATAAAAACATAAAAAATAAAAAAAAGTATAATACTATAATTTTTCAAAATTTACCCAACACAACTTAATCTAAAAATAATGTCAAACAACTAAAATACTTTTGATTTATATAACTTTATAATATTTTAATTTATATAATTAAGTTTTTTAATAATTTTATATAAAATATTTATATAAATTTTTTATGAAGACTATGTAGATGCGGAAACTACCACCTCGTTTATTAAACGGAATAACACTAAACGAGTATTTATATCTGCGGGAAAAATTTGACGGATATTACCTGCTCCCGTCACGGGTATTACCCGCGGATACCCGCAGGGACAGATAAAATTGTCATCCCTAAGAAAAGCATAAGTTATCAAATCTAGCTCCGACATCAACCTAATCAGACCATTCGGTTACTAGTTCAACTAATTGGTGATGGCTCGAACTGCGTATTTAATTAAAAATATTTAATAATCAATATTCACTCATTTTATCTTACAATAAACTCTTTTTATCAGCGCTATCTATATATATATAAACTAATTTAAAAATTAATTTCATAACAAGAAAATAATGGTTAAATAATTTGACCAAGTGTATTTGGTCTAATTTATCAACTGGATCGGATCAAAAATAATATTTGATTCACTTGGTCCTTAGTTCGATTGACTGGTTGAATTCGTGCTTAATAAGTAATAAACTATTTAAAAAAATATTTTATAATTGAGATTTGTGTAAAATTAAAATTGAGGAATATATCCATGACAAGAAAAATAATGATTAAATAATTTGACCAAGTGTATTCAATCTAATTTATCAACTATCGGATCAAAAATAAAATCTGATTCACTTAGTCCCTAATTCAACTGACTGGTCAGATTCAGGCTTAATAAGTAATAAACTATTTAAAAATATATTTTATATCTGAGATTTGTGTAAATTAATATTGAGGAATATATCCATTAATCATATGATTGACAACTCACGGAAATCATCATCAAGACGAGTCCATCATTGCTCTATCTTCAAACTATGAAAACATGAGAATGAAACAAAGATATTCCGACGATGGAAACATTACTGCAAGGTCCTCTGAAAGCTGAAATCCAGTACCATAATGCAACTAAAAAAAAACTCGTTCAAGCAGAAGCAAACTCTGCCAAACAAAAATCTTATGGATGTTTCCACTGATTCAATAAGCCAATGGAAAATTAATCACAAGCAAAGGCAGCCGTGCATGACTATATATAATACACCTATATATACTATTGTATTTGTAAATGAATTAAAGAAACAAGAAATTGAAGTCACTCCCACACCAATCCAATGAATAAGATGATGTAAATATAAATAGGAACTCCAAATTGCCAATCAATTTAACCTCCAGAGTGGGAAGCAGGAGTTGTTTCAAAACGACCATCCTTGAACACATGAATGTATTGTTGTGGCAAAGAATGCTCCGCCTGAAATAGAAGATATGATTAAATTTTGGAATTTAGTGTTACTTGACTTCCATAGTTCGCTAATAATTTCTAACAATTGATGAATCCAGTTAACAATTTTTAGAAGACTGTCCTAGTAAGCCCTTTGTAATTTCAATTTTTTAAAAAGATGCTAACTATAGATGGATGTCATCCACTATTGTATGACACGTTAGTATGATAGTGATAGGAAAGCAAATTCAAGATTGCACACAACATAGATTCAGGTAGGGAGCAAGGCAATTTTACAAGTTGCACTAGAAAACATCAATGACAAATAGCAAAAGTGAAAAGGCTCTATCAAGTACCAGTTCATGTTTTGTTTACGTGATAAGGAAGTAGCCAATTTTATAGAAAAATGCATGTGACGCTAATGAATCCCATCCAACACAAGACATTAACAGTCCATTTCAGTTTCGCCACCTAGCATATGAAGTTTGATCTGACTCAAATGCTTCCCCTCACTGAAATTAACCCTTCCAAAAAATTATCAGCCATTTCCTTAATTTACAGACATGACTGACAAAAGAACGTCAAAGGCTCAAACATGGAAGGAACGGAGATGATTAATTATTTATTTTAGCGAGAGAAAGTACCCAGCAAACTCAAGCTCCATAGTTAAACCAAATTTTGCAGTGTCAAACACATAATAGAACAGATATGTGAAAACATACCCAATCACCATTAGGCTCAGCACCAGGTACCAGCACATTGATCTCACTTGACTTGGCTGTAGAGATGGACGCTTCTAAAGAATCTTTGCTCAGATAAAGCTGGCAGCCAGAAGTGTTATCCACCGAAATTGTTGGAGCTGAACCCTATATTAGCAAAAGTAAGCATATTTACAACTAAAACCACATTTGATGTACCAATTCTTTATGTAAGATTAAACCCTTATCCTGTGCATCTCATCAGTTATATAATTAGTAAGAATGTAGGATCGCTACAGCTATCAGCCTATCATAATATTAGGCATAATAATATCATATTCAACCTGCCATACCAACATCATTGGAAGTTGTGAAGGAGGGAAAAGAAGAAGGAGGAGGAGTAGGGGTACCTGACACTGCACCTCAACCCCATTACAGTTTACGATCTCACAAGCTGCAACAACATCCTACATTTTAAGCACATAGAAAAATGATAAGTTGCCCTCAATATGAATTGCTTCCAACAACTAATATTATTAAAATCTCTATTTCCCATGTGTCACACTAACCTTAAATACAACTCCCATCTTCGTGCACTTGTCAATAGTTATATTATTGACCTTGCCTGCAAATTATAGCCATTTCATCAAGAGATAAGCTGGATAGCAACAGATCATGATCTAATATACCAAACATGTAAAGAGAGAAGCTTGTAAAATAATTATGACTACCTTGAATCTGCAAAACCGAATCTTTGCATCCATAAACATATACAGACTGCTTTGCATCACAATCTTCAATGACCAAGTCTTTTTTCCCAATTTGATTCTCAACAACCCACCTACAGTGGCAGAGAATAGTTAGGTTAGGGAGATGGAACATTATTGACAAACCGACATTGACTTCTATAAACATCAAACCAAAAAATCACACACATACACATATATAAACCTACTTGCGGCCCATTTGAAGTTCTAATTTTGGAGGTCCTGCTTTAGAAAATGCATGTGAACCTGCACGACTTTCTTTTTCAATAGTGCCAACAATTCCAGTTCTCTCTCTGTGATTTTTTGTCTTCATATCATCCGTAACCTTTCTCAAACCTGGTAGATAAAATTTATAATTCATAAATGCTCAACATTCAATCATGAAAGTAAGAGTAAGAATAAGCTACCTGCAGTGACATTGCTGCTGCTGAGTTGTTGAAAAACAGCAGACATCCCCTCTTTCGGCTTAGAGGATGAAGCTTGAGACAATTCAGAACTAAATAGAGACGCAGGTGGAGGAGGAGGAGCTGCAGGAGGCGCAGGAGCTTTTAATGGAGCAATATTTTTTCCTGTTGGACTCCATGCAGGGCCTAAAGGATAAAAACTCTTGACATAATCTCTCAAACCAGGTAGATATAACTCTTTCAGAGCTTTGGCCCACTCAACATGATTTGGGTCTTTGTTTCTATACTCTACAAGCACCTGATTATTGCAGTTAAAAAAAATGACAACATCCATATTCTTTACTCATAAAATAGCAGTCAAAATGAGATAGGAATTTGCAAGGAAAAGTCTAGAAGGCTAATGCAAGTTCAGTACAAATCACTCTACACCTAAAATGTTCACAAAAGTAAATTAGAAATTGTTAGAAGATATTATGTTATTAATCTTAGTGTTAATAGGCTTGGGCTAATACACCTAAGTATTAGTATAAATAGGAGTATTAAGTTATGGAATTATATCACATCTCATTTCTATCAATAATATTCTTAGTTTACTATTGTTTAGTCATCTTTCTCTCTTTTCCTTTCCCTAACCCTAAACCTGTAATTCTTCAACATGATATCAAAGCGATATCATCCGCCTTGAAGGTCTCTCCTTTCCGCTGTGTTGAGTTCCATAGAACTCTTTTGTATATTCTTCCCTATTTGTTTTCCTTAAAACTTTTCCTCTGTTTTCACTTTTTAGTTTATGAAACTATTTTAAAAAAAAACTCCCTGTTTGTAATCGCGACCTAGGTCATTGTTCATATCAGTGCGTAGCCAAGGGTGGTTGTGGTTCTGCAGTTCTGTGACCTAGGAGTGGTCAACGGTGATTGGCGGCCAGACGTGGCCGGAAGGTGCCGGAAAGACGACCGGCAAGGTTGTTGGTGGTGGTTTGTGTCTTCCCCATTGCAAAGGCTCTGTTTTTACGTTTCAGGGACTGCGCAGCCCATTGCTACTACTTCAAGTTTCAGGCAACCCAGGGGTGGTCGCCGGCGAGGTTTAGCCCGACCAGCGGTGGGAGGAAGACCGTCGACGTCTGGGTTGCCGGAAGATTTTCGGCAAGGCTGGGTTTTGCACGTTTCGCATAGTTCGCAGGTTCTGAAGCTGCATCCATCCTCAACGGCAATGGGTGTCTGATTTTCCGGCAGGGATAGCTCCGATCGACAACCAGAAGTGGTTGCCGGTGACCGGAGCTCTGGTGAAGGCTCTGGCAAGCAGGTTTCAGTGTTGTTTGGTATGATTTTGGTGCGATTTTAGCTACTTCTTTGAAGCCCAAGTCTGTTTGGTGCAATTTTCAGGCCTGATTGGTGGTTTTCCTTGTCGTTTGTGGCGTTTTCAGGTAGCGTTCATGAGATTTTGCTTGAGTTCTAGTGTTTTCTTCTAGGTTGGCTTCTTGTTGGTTGGTGTTGGTGTTTTCCTGTCTAATTTCAGTGATTTTGCTGATTTTTTTGGTGGCTTTTGGTGCTAGCTCAAACTGCAAAATGGGGTGCGATGGTTACTAGACTGAGACAGAGAAACTCATGTTGTGGGGTGGTCTCTGAGGTTGTGTGTGCAGTGGGTTGATGCTATTTGGTGTTTTCTTGCCTCTTTGATTTCTGATGTGCTCAGTGGTTGCTGTTTTCAAAAGTTTTGAAGGACAACATTTGTTTGTGTCTGGTTTCATGGATTGATTGTTTGAGAATGACTCTTGATTTGTGGATGTGCGGTGTTTTGTGACTGTTGGCTCTTCTTCCCTCCTCTCTTCTTCAATGCACGGCCAAGGGTGTCGTGGGTTGGTTCCCTCTTTTCTTCTTCTATGTGCGGCCAAGGGTGTCGTGGGTAGTGTTTCTGGTGACCGGGTGTGTCGCGGCTAGCCAGTAAGATGCAACCAAGGGTGTCGTAGGTCTAGGAGCACGAGTTGTCCCAGTAACTTGTGGTTTTGGCCAGCCAAAAAGGTG
This sequence comes from Ormosia semicastrata, assembly GCA_029884595.1. NCBI lineage: Eukaryota > Viridiplantae > Streptophyta > Magnoliopsida > Fabales > Fabaceae > Ormosia > Ormosia semicastrata. Next base: position 3,324,335 of record JAQQTO010000046.1, on the reverse strand, counting down.
TGACCAAGAGTGTCGCAGGTATGGGAGCAAGAGTTTCCCAATTTCTCTTATCTTCTTTGTTTGATCTCCTTAATGTGGTTTAAGGATGGCAAAATTATCCGTACCCGCGAGGATCCGCGGGGATTACCCGGATGGGGCGGGGGATGGGTACCCGTTTAATAAATGGGGCGGGGCGGGATTATAGTGCCTACCACGGTACCATAGCAAACCCGTTAAATATATTTTTTCATCTAATATGTATCATATATTATTTTTCTTTTTTCTTTTTTACTTTGAGATGAGATGAAAATATATATCTTTTTATTATTTTGAAATGATTTTTTTATTGAATGAGTCCATAATGATAAAACTTGTTAAAAAATATATACTATTTATGTAATAGTTATTTATGCAAATTGATTATTACAAAATATAATTGAATTTAGTTTGTTATTTATAATATTCTTTTAATTTTATAAGAATCTTAGATTGTTGAACAAAGTTGTAGTATATGGTGTTAAAATTTATTTTCTTTATTTTTGTTATAATTTTTAAGATTTTATTTTAAATTGTTAACTACCCGCGGATACCCGCAGATACCCCCCACTTACCTATGGGGATCATAAATGGGTACCCGTGACGAGACGGGGACGGGGACGGGGGCGGGGGAAGCACTATCGGCCCCCGCCCCACCCCATTGCCATCCCTAATGTGGTTGCAGTCATGGCATGTTTAAGCTGGGAGGAAAGGGCTGCCCATTTGGTGTAACCGCCTATGGGAGAAGCAAGGAGCTGCCAATGAGGTGGAGCCATCCCCAGAGATATTAAAGGAAAAGGTTGCCCATTAGATGAAGCCACCCCAAGGTAGTTGGTCTATCCTAAGAGGAAAGGTCTATCAACGAGGTGGAGCCGCCTTGGATGTGAGCAGAGTCTCTCTTCTTCTTGGTGATAGCATCGTTTGAGGAGGAACAACGAAGCTAACTCGTCATTACTGACTGCATTTGGGTGGCCAATGGTGCCACATTTGGCTGCAACCGAAGCGGTGCACTTGTGGAGTTCACATCGATGGTGTGTGGCAGCGTTTGGTTGATGGTAATGGTCTGGTTGGTTGTTGTATAGCCTATTTTTGGTTGTTGGGTTTGTGGATTGAAGACTTTGGACATTGGTAAAGGACCCTCATTTGTGTTACTAGGTGATATAATACCCGACTTAGTATTTTGGAGACCAGTTTGGAGGTCGAGGTGGCCACTGAGGAGAAAGGTCGAAGACTCCAAAATTGGTCTCATTTGCTTGGGTCGTGTGCCGAGGAGAAGCAAGGAGCTATCTGCCAAGTACATTGCCAAGGCTTTGTTATTCAAGGGGAGCACTAGTTTCCTTAGTTATTTGTTGAGATCAATTGAGTTTTAAATGTTGGTGATGTTCTTTGTTTTCAGTTTATGTCTTTATGGGTTTTTTACTTGTCACAAGCTTAAGTTTAGTAAGCTTAAACTTGAGGGAGAGTGTTAGAAGATATTATGTTATTAGAAGATATTAGGGGATTCAGACATTCTAAACACTAGAGAGGAGGACTAAAATAAAATCTTTTATCGTAGAATCAGGGAGTTTGAGATAAAAAAAGCATTGAAGAGGATGGATAATGGAAAAACAGTCGGACCGGATAATATACCTATTGAGGTATGGAAGTGCCTAGGAGAGAAAGGTATAAGTTGGATCACAAAGCTATTTAACGAGATAATGAGGTTTAAGAAAATGTCAAACGAATGGAGGAGAAGCACTTTAATCCCTATTTATAAGAATAAGGGAGATATACAAAACTGTGCAAATTACAGGAGAATTAAGCTCATGAGTCATACCATGAAGTTATGGGAAAGAGTAATTGAACGGAGATTAAGACAAGAGACTCACATTTCAGAGAATCAATTTGGTTTTATGCCTGGGAGGTCAACCATGGAAGCAATCTATCTTCTACGAAGATTAATGGAGAGGTATCGAAGGAAGCAAAAAGACCTACACATGATTTTCATTGATCTGGAAAAAGCCTATGATAGGGTACCGAGAGAGGTCCTGTGGAAGGCTTTGGAGAAGAAAGGAATTTGTATCGCTTATATTCGAGCAATCCAAGATATGTATGATGGGGCTAAAACTAGTGTGAGAACACAGGGTGGAGCCACAGAAGATTTCTCTATAACTATAGGACTGCACCAAGGGTCAACTTTGAGTCCATATCTTTTTACCTTGGTCTTGGATGTGCTTACTGCGCATATCCAAGAGCCGGTGCCACAATGCATGCTTTTTGCAGATGATATAGTCTTAGTTGGAGAGTCGAGAGAAGAAACAAATGGGAAGCTAGAGCTATGAAGACGAACTTTGAAAGAACATGACCTTCGTCTAAGTAGAAGTAAGACGGAGTATATGGAATGTAAGTTCAGTAAGAGGCGTGATAATGCTAACTTAGCGATGAAAGTTGGAGATCATACAATACCACAAGTCACACATTTTATGTACCTTGGATCTATCATACAAAATGATGGAGAGATAGAGAGAGATGTAAACCATAGGATTCAAGATGGATGAATGAAATGGAGGAGTGCTTCAGGAGTTATTTGTGATAGAAAAGTGCCTCTCAAGCTTAAGGGTAAATTTTACTGCACAGCTATAAAGTCCGCGATGTTATATGGTACTGAATGTTGGGCGGTAAAAAGCCAACAAGAGCATAAGATCAGTGTTGTGGAGATGAAGATGTTGCGTTAGATGTGTGGCCATACAAGACAAGATAGGATTAAGAATGAATGCATTAGAGAGAAAGTAGGGGTAGCACCTATTGTGGAAAAGATGGGAGAATCTCGCCTTAGGTGGTTTGGACATGTAAGGAGAAGACCCTTAGAAACCCTGTAAGAAGAGTAGATCAGGTAGATAATAGCCCAATAGCTAAAAGTAGAGGAAGACCAAAAAAGACTATAGGTGAAACGATTAAAAAAGATTTAGATCTGAATAACATATCTGAAGACTTGGTTTATGATAGGGCACAATGGCGTCGTTTGATCCATGTAGCCAACCCCACCTAGTGGGAAAAGGCTTGGTTGTTGTTGTTGTTGTAGTCGTAGTGTTAATGGCTTGGGCTTATACACCTAAGTATTAGTATAAATAGGAGTACTAGGTTATGGAATTATATCACATCTCATTTCTATCAATAATATTCTTAGTTTACTATTATTTAGCTGTCTTTCTCTCTTTTCCTTTCCTTGACGCTAAACCCGTAATTCTTCAACAGAAATCAAACATTTAAAATCACAATTACTGAGTCTAGGCAAATAAATATTCAGCTTGCTGATCATCATTCATTTCCTTTCTCGGCCATTGCGCTGATGTAACTTAAGAAGCAGATAGATATACAAATATTGAAGTAAATATGAAACTTTTTCAATGTAAGGATACACTGATTGCTAAAATTATCAAAGAAAAACCCATTTCATCCTTCCCTCCTCAATGTGAAAGACAGGACCAGTAATTCACGAAAGTTATCCTACATAAATCAACAGTTTCTGGCATGCATCAAGAATACCTTGTTGCTGTAAAACTCAGCCATTTGCCAACTTTCTTCCACATGTGCAATGGGCATACTCATACCTTGAAACAACATAAGAAAAATAAGACACCAAAAATTAAGATGTCATTGTAGAAAAGAATAATTCATCACTTACCACAATCCTTCCCTGTAAATGCAATCCATGCTAGAGCTGACAGACTGTCAGCAGCAGCCTTCAAGTGGTTAAAAAAATCAGATCTCCTTCCTTCCGTCATTGCAGTAGCTTTCATGATCACTTCATTCAATGGTTTCAGAAACTCAGCCAACCCAGCAAGGTCAGGCTTCTGCACAATGAAGATTTGACAGATTAAGACAGCATTCACAAACAACAGGACATGTACTGCACAGAACGTCAATACTTACAGCATGCGTAATTATCTGTGCTTTCCCTTCTACTAGCTAAATTCAGTTTCCCTTATAGTAACAAACCACCCCTCTTATTATTGTATTGGAATCCTAATTGACAACATTGTTCATCCATTAACACCAAATTTATCAGCGAAATTGTACAAACATGAAAGAAGAAACAGTTTGCCTCCTGAAAGATGGCGAGCTTGATCGCATGAAAGGTTATGCTACATTACTCTATTTTGATTTCTTTGAATAACTAACAAGACTATTTCTTTTAATCTTTCCGGGTACCAACTCTCTATTAAACTTTCCACAAGTTAGGGTACATCCACAAATCCCACAAAACCATGGAACCTCACCCTTTTGCCCCACAAGAATAACAGCTCAAAAACTGCAGCGAATTCACACAATTCATTGATCATATTGCCGATAAAAAAGAAAAATGAATAATCAGAGATTTGAATCCCATATATAAAATCATCCATTACATTCAAAGCACTTGTTACTAAACCATCCAGACAGGCAAAAAAAAAAAAAGTCCACACTCTATTAAGCACCAAAGTACCTAGCAATAGCATGAACTATAACATTTTCATTAGCAATGCAATAATTTCTTCACGTAGACCAAATGACGCACGTTAAATTTAAATCCGTTAATTCCACACAAAAATCAACTGATTCAGATCAGGCGAAAAGAAAAAAGACACAATAACATTTGACAAATAAGGGATGGGGATGTATTAGAAGTGCTGACCTGAGTTTGCTTGACCTGAATCAAAAGCTGTTTCTGAACAGCAAAAGCTTGTTGCACAATGTTTGTGACCTCCAACACCAGTCCTCCAATCTTCTCCGCGGCACTGGAAACCCTACCCAGATACTGCTCTGTCAGATCGCCGAAGGCAACAATCGACGGATCCAACGCCACATCAGCCACGTCGCCAACACCACCTCCTGGCGAAGCGCGGGCCTGGAATCCGCTGGATAGCGCCTCCAAGCGCCCCACCACCGATTCCAACCTCTCAATCAGCTTCTCCTCCATGGCTCAGAGGACCCAAATCCCTCTCTCTCTCTCTCTCTCCTCTGATGTGATGAAATCGAATAGATCTGGTGCCAGATGAGATGAGGCCGTTAACGTCTCAGTTTTTTCCCCGTTTCTTTTGAGTTGTTTTTTTTTTTAAAAAAGAACGACCGAAAGGTGAATAGATTGATATAGGAAAAGGCGAAAAGCAATTTGATTTGGCGCGCGGGGTTGGATTGGAGCTGCTCAGTGCTACAATAGAGTATAGGGATATTTTGTATTTGTCCACGTGTCACTTCTTCAGCCAATGTTGTCTCATCTTTACCACTTGGAGTATGGAGTGCGAAAATATGTACCAGGGTTCATCATAAAAAACGAATGAATGAATGAAATGCAAGTAATTTTATTTTTCAGAAAAAATTATGTCCGAGATTTTCTCTCTATTTCGTAATTCATGCTTTCGCTATCTGTAGATTTTTCTCTTAATGATCTTAACTTCTTTTTTTACTGTGGATTTTACATTTTTTTGTTGAGCTAATTATTATCTTACCTTTAATGCAAGCAAGCATGTTAATCTGCTAACAAAATGTTTATCACACCTGTGATTACTGCAACTTTAATAACTCTTATATTTTTATCATAAATAATACATATATTTTTTTTACATTTCATCTAATACTATTTATTATTTTTATTTATTTTATCACTTTTTCTCTCTTTACACACCTTTAAAAAGAATATATACAATACTTACACCTCTAAAAAAAGTGTAAGATGATCATTTTTTCAACTTTAATTACTTAAATTTTTTTTCATGTCAAAACATTTCAAGACTTCACCAAATACGCTTTCATAATTTTTTTTTATTAACTTCGGGGGCATTAAGCCCAACTAACCAGCAACAACGCGAGAGAAAATAATGTGATTACAATTAAACGCAAAACAATGCGAAATGGAATGAAAACTCACTGGGGTAGTCATGGCCTTTCCTAGCTAAAGCATCAGCACAAGAGATTGCTTCCCTGTAAGTATGCTGAACCACACTTCCCAGTCCCTTCTCATAAACTCCTTGATCTGAGTCATTAAGGCAAAACAAAAGGTGGCAAAGTTGTAAAGAGGAGTGCATCAACTGAATAGTACTATAGGAATTTGTCTCAAGGATAACATGTCTATGGCCGAAGGAGAAAAAGCAAAATAAAAGCCAAGCAGGATCCCACCACATCTCTGCCATTATGATCATACACCAACCAAAGTTATTAGTGAAAGCAACAAGAAAAACACCATCATGGTCTCTAATAATGCCTCCACACGCCGCCTTGGATGAGTGCCAAAAGACAGAGCCATCAACATTTATCTTCGTCCATCGTCTAAGGGTGTGACTAGGAAATGTTGATGACTTTTAGGGAAGGAGAAATCCCCTAGATACGATCACAAGCTGCCATAGCCTGCCTATAGTCCGCAGCCAAACAAGAAACATGGTGAGGAATTTGATGAAAATCATCCTGACAAGCTTCAAAAATAACTTTATTCCTTTGAAACCACAACATGGTGCACACTGTAACAAATAATATCACTCAATCATCACTGCTACACCTTCTAGGATCATCACAGAAACTAGCTTCCAGCCAAGAATTCACATCCACGTAATTAAAGAAAGGATGCAATGAGCTAATTCCAAGAGGTTCCCATGTACACTTCGCTGGGTAGTGATCACGAAGGACATGGAAAACATCTTCCTCCGCATAGCCACACACACCACAAAAAAGTGACATCACTAGCCAAGTGACGACTAACACGTTCAGTATTGGTGAGTAACACATCATTAGCAACCAGCCACATGAAAGCTTTGAGGCGTTGAGGAACTTTCAGCTACCATACGATCTTAAACACCCTATTTCTCACCTGATTATAATTACCAGCACATATAGAGTAAGTTATGGACACTAAATGACCCCAAAGGGTTAGGAAACCACACAATATAGTCACTAACCCCAGAAGCAGATGTCGAAGAAATAGCCATAATTAGATGAAAAACATCCGAAGGAATAACCATAGTAATTATTTCCTAATTCCACTCCCCTGTATCAATACAAAACTCCTTAACCGTGACTTGCATTTGTTCATCATCAAGAGGCACAATAGTAAAATCATGTAGAGCATGAATACCAGGAAGCCAATGGTCAAGCCAAAAGCAAACCTTATTACCACTCCCCAAATGCCAAATTAAATTCCTCTGAAAATCCTTCCAAATATTTGAAGAATTACTCCTACGATGGACGTGAGGAACATATTCGTTCTTGCACATATATTTAGCTCTTAACACCTTGACCCACGAAGCATCAGAACGATGAATTAGTCTCTGGGCAAGTTTCATCATGAATGATTGATTAATATATCTTGTTGTCCTTAGCCCCAAACCTCCCATATTCTTCGATTTGCACACATCCTTCCAACCAACTAAATGAACTTTCCTTCCATCTTCCGAAGACCCCCATATAAAGTCTCTACACATCTTGTCAATCTTATTATGAACTTGATAGGAAGCTTGGCAGTTTACATCACATAAGATGCGATTGTAGACAAAGCAAATTGAGTCAAAGTGATTCTACCTACTAAAGAAATAGTAGAGGCTTTCCAACCATTTAAACGAGTAGACATCCTATCCAAAATATATTAGTAAGTTTCTGTAGACATCCTATCCAAAATGATTCTTCCATAATTTTAGAATTTGTATTAGAGCAACACATACTAGGAATTGATATAAAAGTTTAAAGATGTGATTTCTTAGAGTTTTTTTATCATAAAAGATATATAGAAAAAAGGTAATATATTAAATTAGCATTATCGAAGACTTAAAAACTGTCTATTTTCACTCATTATATTCTCAATTTTGTCTACAAACATGTTTAAAAAATGTAGAGAAAAAGCGAACAATGCATTAAACCTAGGCACAGTTATACGGGCCAGAGCAGGCAGACTTTTAGGCTCCATTACTCTATATATAAGAGCGGCTAGGAATTTTGGGCTTTGGCCCTAAACAAAAACACTCCTGCGAGTTCATCCAGCAACAACCTAGCACAACCCCAAGGAGGATCATCCAACACATGAATACCAATGTCAAAAGCATGAGATCTCACCCCGTTGCCTTCGCTATAAAACTATGAGATATAGGCACCTGCCAAGATCTAGCATGCATGAGATTTCTGATTGTATTAACAAGCATCGCACATGAATGGGAAGGCATACACCCCTCCAAGACCCATCAACATTAAATTTTAGCCACCCATCAGACGGAAAAGAAATCTCTTTATTATAAGAAAGGACGGATAGTTGAAATTCGAAAATTAGATGCATAAGAGCAAACCATAGGATTGTAATTTGTAAACAATATGATATGATGCTTGATGAGATTGCAAATCTTAATTATTGTATGATTATTATTTTTTCTTTCTCAACCTTTATCTTCAATCTGTCATTACAATTATACACATGTCTGCCTCATAATCTACTTGCAAAATATTCAAAGTTCAGGAGCACCGACATTGGCAATTTAATTTACTTGATTGGCCTTGTTAACTATTGATTTCTTCAACTGTTTCATGGGATTAGTGACGTTTTGGCATTGCTTTTATAACTACAAAATTTTCCTTTTTTGTTGAATTGAAATCAAGTTGTTTTAGTTGTTCTGTCACATTTGGTAGCCTTTCACGTGATTTAGCATGGAATCCAGAGCAATGAACCAACGAGTTTGTAATAGTAAGGAATATTATTAAGTCGTTTTTTAAGTCTTGTAGGGTTAGGCAAAAATAGAGCCCGGGAAAATCACACCACCTGATCCTCCTATTGTCTTGCAACTAGAGGTCAGCCAGAGAGAATTTGATGTGGAGGTTGCAGCCATTGAAAAATTTAGGCTTGAAACTTTGGAGGGTTTAAACGGATATTGTGGAGCAGGTGCTCAAATGTTGACGTCATTATACGTTATTCTTTCACTTGAAGGTGCTCAAAGTTAAGTTTAAATTAGTAGGGTCAACGACATGCTCCATTCAGTTACCAAACGTGAAACAGTCTTCTCTATATCTTCTTTCTGAGGCATTTTTACTGGTAGGGGAAAAGCATATATCATCCATATTTTCCAGGTTCTGTCAACATGGTTGAGGGAATAAGCGCATAAAAAAGCTGGGACCCCTAACCCTCCCAACCAAATACGAAGTCAAAACAAAAAGTTCCCTGAATATATCAGCAATATTGTAAAATATTATCTGTCGACATGCAGACTGATAAAATTGATATATTGCGAGGGATACATATTTACTAGTCTCATTTCTTCACAACATAATGCAATACAACAAAATGTGTTAAAACCTAAAGGAAGGTACCTACACTGTATAAGATATGCACAATGGCTTCTGACTTGTTCATAACAAATTGAAGATCATTAAACAAATAACCGTGAGCAGTACTACAGACAATCATCTCCAGCTTGATTTATCTATGGGCTTCACATGCCTTGTTGGATATGGAACTTTACTGGAAACAGCTGCATGAGAAGGAACAGGATCTTTCTCTCTAATTGTACGAAGTTCCTATTCAATAAAGATAGCTAGTCATTTAAGGAAGTTGAAGTTTTAATCACCAGAATTTACAAAGCACCTTACCAAATATGTGATGCATATAATATTTTAAAATTTGTTGAGAATTCAAGTATAAGTGAGTGGGTCAAGAAATCCCACATTGAAAAAGAATGAACAAGTTGAAACTTATATAAGTGAAAAAAATCGATAGATTTAATATTTTAAAGTTTAGAGTCAAAATGTAATATTAAGTTAACTTATGTGGTTTAGTTGCCAAGCATGGCACATGCTTTATCTACTGAGCACAAACATGTATTTTGTTATTTTGTTTTTCTTCTTCTTTCTGTGGGGTAGGGAGTTAGCATCAATTATGCCAGTAAGTAGCCTAGATGTCTTAGGATGTGGCCTTTAGTTTCAAAACCGTGTAACTCTGCACAACATATACGTGCTGTCTCATTTGACAAAGAGTGGCTGTAGCATAGGGCTTACAGAACGAAAGGGAAAATCATCCGCCTCAAGCATATGAACAATTTGACCCATCTTTGGTCGCTTACTGACATCCAAATCTATACAGCGCAGACAAACCAGTAAAGCTCGCTTCAAAGATCTTGGAGAGGGCTGAATCTCAATTAAAGGATCAACTAACTCATCACCACGACGACTTGCTACCATTCCCTTAAACCAATCAACCAAGTTCATCTGAAGTGCATCAAACAAAAACAAAGGTAAGACTCATTTGGAGTTTCACGGAATGCAATAAAGAAAACCTGGGGAAATCCTGGAATCACCTCTCCAGGTGGTCTGGAATAATCAATGGGACTTCTTCCTGTAATTAGCTCCATAAGTAGAATCCCAAAACTATAAACATCACTGCCCTCATTAAGCATACCCGTGCTTGCATACTCAGGTGAAACATATCTGCAGAAAATTTGTGGTAAGAAATAATATAGATAAATATCATTCACCTCCATATAAGAGAAAATTATAAAATAACTCTGAAGCTTGAGAAATAACTAACCCAAATGTCCCCATTACACGCGTTGTCACATAGCTTTTCTCAGACCCTAAGAGCTTAGCCAGTCCAAAGTCTGAAACTTTGGCATTCCACATTTTGTCCAAAAGAATGTTACTGGATTTTACATCTCGGTGCACAACTTTGGGTTCTAAGCCTTCGTGCAAGTAGGCTAGCCTGTTTCATAATGTAGAGATTGATTAATACTTCATGAAATAATATTTAAGGTAACATAAATTTCATAATAATGGAGAGTGATAACAGTTGCCACAGAAATATAGAAATATTTATTGCAATTATTATCAAAACAAGTCAGCATCTCAGTCGACAAGCATTATAATGCATTTAAAGGTAACTGGGGTGATACTTTAAGATATATGTTCAATAAAATGAGACAGGAAACTCAACAAACACACCCTTTTGCAGTCCCAACAGCAATCCTCATTCGTATATCCCACGTCAAGGGGCTAACAGGCCCTACATCACCATGCAACCACTGCTCCAAATTTCCGTTGTCAACGTATTCATAAACAAGCATCCTGAATGGTCAGCAAAAGTGCCATAGACAAAATTTAGAGTAAATTTCATCATCTGAAAGACCTTAAATCAATAGAACAACAGTCATGTAAACAGAACATTTACCTTTGAGCACCTTCTGCACAATATCCAACTAAACCCACCAAATTCTTATGCCTCACTTTTCCAATGGCTTCAACCTCCACCTTAAACTCTTTCTCTGCTTGACCCCTAGTTACAATACAACAGGGCACATGAATTTTCAATAGGCCATGGCAGGGGGATGGGGAAGAAATAATATATTAAAGATGTTGCACAATTTCAGTAAAGATAAACTAGATATAGAATTGCAGAGCAAAGTTGCAATGGTGAAACAAACCTTTGCACATTTCTTCTTAGTCTGGAGTAGTCTTACAATACTTTTTAATTTATAATGGAGAATTCAAATGTTTCGTTCGGCAAAGACAAGTTTAATTTTCAAGCATGAATAGTAAGAAATTGTCGGATTTGTTATACTCCTTTCTTATCGCTGCCTGGATTTGTATGCTGCCTTTTTAGTTTGGGGTAATATGAAATTAGTTATTACTTATTATCCGTAGTTCTCTGGCTGACCTACGTAATTCAGAGTCACTGAGGACAAGTTAGATAAACCGAAACACATGTAATGTTGTTAGTGACTGAAGTTTTCTCGGGATTAAGATAATATGCCTTGTAAAGAAAAGGTTGAGATACAGCAATCATGAATTATACAATAAGTAAACGGAAAGTAAAAGTAAAGAGAAAAGTAACATTACCCAGGCCAGCAAAAGAGAAAAAAAAAAAAACAAAGTAGAGAAGAAAAACAAAGTGGCCATTTACTTTTGTTAATACTCCTCGAAACAAATGTTAACGACTAACAACTCACAATTATTCCACCTAGACTCAAGATCAACGCAATGCACATTTCCCCTGTCATTTCATTTCCATATACAGTAAATAAGAGTTACTAAGAACTTTGAGATTTTCAGTCCTATCCTATTTCATAATTTGAATGTGGGATGCAGAAAGAGAAACAGTTTCTTAAATTCTTATAACTCTTTTTCCTTGTATTGTACATATAAATAAATAAATAAATGATTAACCGCATAAGCAGGAAGGAAAAGGGTTACCCTACCTAAATATCATTCCAAACAAATTGCAGAGCAGAAAAGAAAAGAGAAGAGGAGTTAAATGCAGATATGAAAATTGAAAAACTAGTGGTTTTGGTCATACTTGTTGTTGAGAAGATTCTTGACAGCGACGACAGAACCGTCGTGCAGAACTCCTCTGTACACGATCCCATACCCTCCTTCTCCGATCACATTCCCTTGTGCAAACTCATGAGTCGCAACCTCCAACTCCTTCAGGGTATACCAGCGACCCCACCCTATGTTGGGAGACTCCACCGACGCACTACTACTCTCTTCGCTCGTTTCAATCTCAACCACATGCTTCTTTGGATCAACATGAACGTGTTCCTTATTAAGGTGGGTGAGATCCAAGGCATTCACCTCGACGATCTCCTTGGAAACGAGTGGGATGGTGCCGGAGCTGTGCTTCACTCGCATTTTGCGCTTCTTGGAGCTTCTTCTCCGGCGAATGCAGAGGAAGACCAGGAGCACAATTGCTAGCAGTGCTACCACGATTACAACGAAAACGAGTATTAAGACGTAGAGTTTGAGATTGAGACCCAGAAAGGGGGTTCGGTGAGTTAGCTCCGGCAGAGCACCGCCGGAGGCTACCATTGCTATTGCTGTGAGAAGATGTGATGGTGACAATTGACAAGGAAAAGTGAAATGAACGAAAGATGGCTTAGAAAATTCGTATGAAATGAAATGGTTGCTATTTGGAATAAGTTAAGCTTAAGCATTGATTGAAAAATGAAAATAAATAAAGAAGAAAAGAAAAGAAAAGAAGAGACAGCAGTGACCGGTGACTGTGAGTGAGAAAAGTGGGGTTTCATCAACGGATACCAAAGCGAAAGGAAACAAAGTGAGGATTTCTGTTGTTGTTTTTTGGGTTTGGATGGAACTATATTTACCTAAATGCCACTCTCACTCGCTGAGCCTCATGGCTGCATGACGTGACGGTGGGGACTGCAGAGTAATTAGGGATGATTAATAGTTTATTACATTATTTTAGCTGTGGCCCTTATCAAACTAAATAATTAATGAAACTACCGTTATAAATTACAGAGTAAATTACACTTATAAAATTTAATGATATTATATTTAATTTTATTTTTTTTAAATAATATTTATTTTTATTAATTGATCAAGTTATATAATTATGTAAATATTATTAATTAAAATTTATAAAATTTTAATATTTACGTTATTTATAAAAAATATATTTTTTAAAAAATATTATTACATATAAATATTTTTAATTAAAATTTGATAATATTTTTTATCAATTAAAATTTAATAATATTACTTGGTTAAAAAATGTATATATTTTTTAAAAAATTCCTTACACATCCACGTAGAGAAAATTGTAAAGATTTTTTTTTATAAAAAATATTATTATATATAAATATTATTAATTAAAATCAGTAAGATTTTCAATATACACAATTATTTTTAGATATACAATTTTTCATAAATAATTATAAATGCTTTGAAAATTCAGTAAATTTTAACTAATAATATTTACACAATTATATAACTTGATTAATTAATGATGGGTGAGTGTTATTTTTAAAAAAGAATGAGACTAATATTTTTTGAAAAATATTTTTTATAAATAATCAGTAAATCTTTGAAAATTTTATAAATTTTAATTGATAATATTTACACAATTATGTATCTTGATTAATTGATGAGGGTGAATATTATTTTTAAAAATAAAATAAAATTAAGTGTAATATCATTAAATCTTAGTGAGAGATAATTGTAATTTATTCTAAATTATAATCATAGAGTTTCTTTCGTATGAAATGAAAATTTGATTTCATTTGTAGGAATATATCATATAGCGGGTTTTCTATACATATATTAATTATAAAACAAATGAGACAAAGCTAAGGATTGAACTTGGAATGCAAGTGTCAAAAAGTAAAACCTACTTCTTCATTTTTTTTTTATTAATACCATGTTTTAGTAATAGTTTAATTTTTAAGCTTTGAATTGGAGCGAATGAAGTACGGCCTTGGAAGTTGGAACATAAGAATCCATTGTGATTTGGTGAAAGACTCGCACTTGGCTCTATATATATGTAAAATTGACTACACCGGAATTCCACGTAAACTTGATTATCCAACGTAAACTCACCACCAAACGATTTGTCAGAATATGAAATGTTCTCTTCTCTTGCTTGACAATTAATTTCACCAACTAACCTAGTTACATCCTCCAGTTCCAGTATGTGAATTACAGTAACTTTTAAGGTGCTGTCTAATATAACTGAATTATGGATCATGAATTTGCTCCATTTATTATTATCTAAATGTAAGATTAGGATGGGAATATAGCATTTAGTTCACTTACTAAAACTTATTAACATCTTAAAAATACAGGCTTGTTGCATTTTTATCAGTTTTAATGAAAAAAACAAGTGCAGAAAAAAGAAAGAGTTATTTATTTCCACAATAATAAGAATTAGAAAGGGCATTGAATATTTGAATACAGAGATAATATTATGGTGTGTTTGCACTAGATTGGGCAAGTTGTTGGGCTTGGGCGCGTCTCCAAATGAATTGCAAATTAATAAGCAGCTTGAAGTACGTGAGATATATAGGCTGCTGTGTTGGTTATTGAATGAAGTTATGATATTTTTATCATTAATAATGTATATATTTTTTAATATTATTTATTATATTTATTTTATTATTATTATTTTATTAAATTTAATATTTTTAGAAAAATATCAACAATGTATATATTTTTAAAAAATATATGATGATTTTTTCCTTATTAATGTTTTCATAGAAATTCCACTCCCACTTGGCTACTTCAATCGTACTATCAAAAATAATTCAAATGACAAATTGAGTGTTGACCTCTGAATGTATTATCTCAGTTTTAAATATATAAATTAATGTATAAGAATTAAGAAAGCTGATAAATAGTTTTAATTTCATGAATAAATAATTGTATTTGAGTAAATTATTTGTTTATTAAAATATTTAAAATATTATTATTATATTAATATTTTTTCCATTCTATTTAATAATGGAGATATTAAAGATAATGATAAAGTTTAAAAAATAATTATGTTTTTTAATTTTTAAAAATAACAGATAATTTGAAGTAAAATATTTTTTTAAAGAGATTGATATTTTGAAACAAATGAAGTATAATAAAATATTAATTTAATTTTAAGTTATTAGTTAGTATATTTTATTTTATATTTATTGTCTACATTCTGGTTTTGAACTTAATTAAAAACACTTGTGGAAAATGACTTAAATAGTATTCCAAGTAAATACTAGTCTCATATACTCATAGCGTATGAGAAAACCTCATTAATTCAGAAAAAAATCCATAATATAGTAAAAATTATGATATTTTTTAATAAATTAACCTAATAATTTATGTAATTATTTTAAAACAATTTAAAAAATTGTTTTTGATAAATATGAAAACATATTATATATCATCACGAAGAACACTATCTTTGAGGACATCTTTTAGTGTTAGTTAGGCCCATTGAGTCGGGGTTGCTCAATCCAAATCCTCATCCTCATCTAAGGAAGGTAGGCCATAACATTGGCAGAAGCACAGAAACTACATTATATATTTAATTATTTATTTATATTGGTAATTGGTAATTTGGTATCCGCATCAGTCACATTTTATTGAGCCTCGGAAGTTATTTTTGGTTTGAGTACGAACTAGGGCAAGCCCAAGCCCCACTTTCTTAGCAGTTAAACGGAGGCGTAGCCTGCCCATTTTTGCGGGTTGAGCCCAATATATAACATTACATCTTTTTGTCAGGCCGACTTGGCCTGGCGAAATGAAATATGCTGGCTGAGCCAGCTAATTTAGATTGCTTATCATCTGAGAAGAACCTAACCCAAGTCTTAGTTGACCAATCAAGTTATTACATTTCACAGATAATATATTCCACCCAAATAATTATGAAATTAGTGAATTAATTCACCGCATTGTCTCATTTTTATTATTTCATTTCTTTTGTGACTTCATTGTAGGCTGATTGCTATGATTACTAGTAAAATAAAAACATATTTAATCAGGTTCTCTGTCAGTTGACCAATCATATTATTACCAGCATAATAAGTGCAGGAAATAATATAAAATTCATTTCTACTTTATATTTGTGCATTTGATAATAGATCGCAAGTAGTTCAATTGAGCATGGCAGTAAAAACAAACCATATAAAACACAACAAACAAGAAGTTGGATAAGTCATTAATTTATGGGGAAAAATTTTTGGCTCAAACTTTTGGTTTCAATAATTGTCACCAATTTCATTTAATTTTCTTCTATTTATTATTTCTAACTCTATTTAATTGAATTAATAGATAAATTAAAAGAGATTAAATGAAGTTAGATGCAAGGGTTTAAATCAAACGTTGGAGTCAAATTTTTGTTGTTAACTTATTAATTGTATGTAATTGCATATGTCAAAGGAAAAAAACAAAAGTAGGTTAGTTATGTTAAAATCAAGAGGGATATGGACAAAAAGCAGAGAGCTAGAAGCTTAAATACAAGAGTACATTATTTTATAATAGCCATCTTCTTAAGTTGCTAGTGGTGCCTTTGGTAGGTTTTAACGAGCAGGTCAACTCCAATGCTAATACCAAGACAAACACCGAGTTCAATACCAACACCCACCCTAACACCAGTATTAAACCATCAAAGCTCTTCGTCTTCCTCATCAAGATATCCTGCTCTTAGGTACAGGCTATTGTAATTCTTTTTTTCAGATTTGTCAGAGGATTGTCGTAAATAATAACATGTAATTTGACCTTCTTCAAATTCTATATGGCTAGATCCTGTTGTTGGCATTGGTTGCAACCAAACTTCTTAGATAATGTGTGAATGATATAACGGGCTAAAACACAATACGGTTGCTAACAAGAAAAATTACAAAAAGAAGGAAAAATAAAACTCCCTGCCACATAGAACGAGAGTAGTTTTTAGGTATATCGAAGGTAAGAATGCTTATGCTAGTTAATGATCTCACCATCTAATGTTTCAAATGACTCGGCAAAAGTGCACTAAGGCAGTAAAAACACAGTCGGACAAGGCAAAACAAGCATAAAGCTAACTTGGCTGATGAACCAACATAGCTTAAGAGGACAATATAAGAATCACATAAAAACATAATCGAAAATCAATAATCAATTAGCACTAGTTATCGACAAAGTGAGTTATGGATGAGTATCTTTCCTATTTTCACTTGCTTCATGCTCCGGAATTGCATTCAACGTCCCCATCCTAGTGTATTTTTTCTGATCAGAACTAAGCTGCAAGGTCTTTGTTAAGATAATTGGAGTATCCAAGAATGACCTAGCAATATATACCTCAATTGTATGTAAGTAAAGCTGAGTCTGGCAACATGAAATTCATTCCCTTAAAGAAGCTGGTGCCTAGAGTTATATCTGACTCACAGTTTATGCTCCACCTCTGTCCATCATGACTTGATTCCTTAACAAAGCCATTGTTATTACTTAATTCTAAACCCCCAGACAGCAGCAGAACGTCTTTATCAAACACCTCAAACTTCATACTACCACTCATCCTTGTGCTATCCGTGCTTACAAATGTCACTTCTTCTGATTTTCTATCTACTTGTCCTTTTTGTGAAGGGATGACAATCCGAATATGAGTATGTTTGTTTGTGTTTAATTTGCAAAAAATTAATGTATTTTTTTATTAAAAAAACCACTACATGCACAACTGTTTGGATTAAATTTAAAAAAAAAAACAATTCTCTGCTTATAAGTTAAAATGAGTAGCTTTTTTAAAAAATAAATTTTAACATAAATACAATAAAAAGAAAGTAAAAGTATTTTTTATAATTATATCTAAATATAAAATAACTTTTGCTTTACATAAAAGTCTCTAAAACAAATTTATTTTTTATGTTACCTTAAAATTACTTCTTTTTTTTTCAAAACTTATCCAGACACATATACTAATCCGAACGCCAATAACTTCAAAAAGGGTGTCACGATTTAAAGGAGAACGGTTCAGTGTGAAAACCTCAGAAGTGGAATCGTTAAGTTCGCATTTGCAAACTGTGACATAAAATACTCTTATGTCATGCCAAGGTAATGACCCCCTTATGGAGGGATGATAAGAGTGCCTTGCAACAACGTGACCATTATTTGTTAGTCCATTTCCATTAGCCTTATAAGAATTGTCCATCACAAGAGTTTAATTCTCCTCCTCACTCAAATTATTTCATCTCTTTCAATTGGACTAATGACTTGTGACAACTCTAGTCCACTGAAGTAAGTTATATAAGAATTAGGAACTATAAAAGCCTGCAACAATGAAGTGAATTCAGACTGACAGGAGAAAATATAGACATTTGGAGGACTGAACAACGACTAACATGAACAGAGAAAGGATAAGGGGATAAAATCTAACATGGACTGAGGTAAAGGACATAACCCCACTAACTAAGTAGCGTATCTAGATTCATGATTGGGAAAAAAGTATAAATTTCATTAGCAATTAAGTAAAGCTCACGGTTACAACTTACAATAAAATATACAATTACTAAACCTGAAAGAAAGAAGAGGTAAAAAAAGGATAAGAGGAAAGAAATACAAAACTCCTCATATATTTCTCTTGCGTGGCTAAATCTAGAGAGACCGGTCTCTCTCTAGTGTGATGGGCACCCATTCTCCGTTGAACTAAAAATTAAACCATACTGAAGTCAATCCAACAATTTGCCTAGAAATTTACCCATATGCATGCAGAGAAATAAAGTAGCAGCGATGTAGCAAAGCAACATAACTAATCAATCACTAGTAAAACTTATTCCACTGCAACTTACAAAGCAACATAACTAATCTCCTCTCCACCGCGGAGTTTGACAAAATTGTTGGCCATACATGACACACAACCAACGTCACAGGGATCCGACAAAGTTATCACTAGCATGAATTGATGAATTGAATTGATGGAAATACAACACAAAAATACAATATTTTAACGCACAACCACAATCACACTCACACTCTCTCATTCACAACAAATATTTTGTCTCGTTAAGTTGGTCAAAAGAAATCGGAGTTGATCCTTTGATAATAGAAGAGAACAAAATAAAGCTTTTAGCTCACACCCTGAATGCTGGCAGGCTGAGGTGAATCTATCAGAGTTTATAGACCAAACCCAAGTCCTAAGTATCAAATCTCACTACGAATGAAAATTATATCTCAAACACAAAAAATATAGGGTGGTTCATGGCTTGTTGTATAGAGAATGTGTGGATATTATTTTTATGGAAGATGCTTCTCACACGTCATTTTATAATTACATCCGCCGGAGAGAGGGAGAGAGAAAGTATGCATTTTCACAAGGTGGATGTAATTAAATATTTAAATGTGTAGGCTTTTGATATTTGATGTGTGAATGAATCTAAATCTACAAGGATTGGACTCCAATGGTTCCACCATTGGTTGGGCGGTTTGACTGTTCAAAATTTAGTTAAAATAGAAAATCACAAAATTCACCTTCACTATTGTTTCGCCCTCTATTCGAAGGGCTGGTCTTCAGGATGCTTAATATTGACGAAGTGCACCACCATGGTTGACTCTCAAGTGAAGACAATGATAAAGGTAAAAGACAAGAAGTGAACATGTCTAAATTGTTTACCAAGATGTGCTTAAATAGAAGGGGTAAGGCCCCGAAGAAGGTCTAATTATAGTAAGTTGATTGACATGAGTAATGAGAGACCCAGCCTTAGTCTAAAAGGTTTGGTACGGTTCATAATCTTTCAGTTTAGGTGATTATTGATGATAGTCCAAACTTATATTAGCGATAATTGGACTTATCTGAATTTGTCGAGTCTAGAGGATCTAACTATGTTTTTACCTTTTTATCAAATTCAATCAATCCAAATAATTAAGTTATCAAATTTGATCGTAAAACAATCAAAACAATAAATTTAAATTACTATAGATTTTTAAAATAAATGTTAACACAACTGGTAAGGGCAAATCACGTCAACTAAGTTAATCGGAATACGATTCTTGCTAAAATTCATTGTTATTAAGTTATCTGTAAGCTCTTGTTGAATTTAGAGGTTTACCCAGACATTGGGATAAGAAAACCACTCTTGATCCTAAATTTTAATGCAAAAAAAAAAAACTATAGTTTTATCTTATTATGCAAAATTTATTATAATTTTATCACTGGGCCTATTTGAATCTCCAATGACTATAACGATACCACTTGCATGAGTATTTGAGCACAATTGTAATTAGAGAGTAAGAATATTTATAATTTTATCTTTTTATATTTATTTTTAAATATTTAAATTATTAATATGTTATATTTATAGATTTTTCTTTTAAATTTTTTAAATTATTAAATAAGTAATTAATAATGATAATTTTTGAAAAAAAAATCAAATACCAAAATGAGAAAATTTCTTTGTAATAGTATAGATAATATGAAAACAATATCAATAATGCTTGTCTATGATCGAATGAGAGATGGGAAGATAAGTGCATCCAAGTTCTCACACACACTATTTAATTGTAATATTAAAAGAAAAAAAATGATAACGGGTTCGTGTTGAGTGTTTATCAATATATACCAATATTATAGCTTCACCGTAGCGCAAGGCCCCACGGTCTAGTGGTCGGGACATTGGACTCCGTATCCAGCTACCTGTGTTCAAAACTAAGTGGCACCCTTTTTCGCATGCGTAAATGTATCGCCCATACTTTTTCAGTTTGTTTATCATTGGGAGTAATTTTAACGTGGCGTTTAGTAGCCATCGAAATTTCAGATCATCATAAATAGTTTATGCCAAAGGTATTCATTTAAATTAAACAGTTTAGACAAACCCAAACTGCTTAATTTATGTAGTTTTATGATTATTATTATAATTTGCTTACATAATGTGTGCATACCCACAAGATTGAACAAAGATATAGTCACTGCACTTAATTCCAAAGCCAACAAATTGAATCAGGGCCAAAAGAATCAGTATAACCTGTTTCCTTTTCATTCTTCCAAATTTTGATGCTGTCCCTTTTTCTTTTTTTTTTTTGTTCAGAATAACAACAAATCTGATCTGAATGAATAAATCTGACCATTAAAATTTACATTCCATTAGAGGACACGAGACATGGGATAGAAAAAATCAATTACAGGTGAAAAAATTGGGGCTTGTTTCTATCCAAAACAAGCAGTCAAAGAAGTATCCACATCTACCATGGCACTTGGCCTTCTCGCTCTCTATATCTATCTCTCCAACTTTGTGTCCAAAACCACTAAAAAGGAATACAGTCACCCCCTTTGAAAGGTATCATGTGTTCAAGGAATTGAGTGCCACTTTGTCTGTTGAAATGTACAATGTGCACTTCCCAATTCCATACACCCAAGCAATGCCCAAACCAATAAGAGCACCAGGGTACTAGAGAACAACAACGAGAAAGGGAGCAGTATATCATTACCAAAACAAATTTAAGACTTGAGTCTCTACTCCTGCTCCTGCCTCTCTACATCATGTAAACCAGATGGCTCTGGGAATATCTCCTTTGAATGACGTCTACGAGATGATGAAATATCACCCCCACCATTGTGGAAGCTACCCTGTGACTGTGAGCCAGTGGTTCCTGAAAGCTTTAAACTACTAGTTCCTTCTACTTTGGTACCAGAGGCTGTTGGAATTACTGTTACATCAGATGAACTCTGACGCCAACTACCAAACAAAGTAGCATTCCAAGAGCCTCTGGAAGAGGTTGCTCTAAGCCGTGCAGAACTGGAATTTTCTTCCCTTACAACTTTTAAAGGGTTTTCCAAAGCCTTGAGAACATATCTCATTGGGGGTCTTCTTGAAGGTTTGGGATTAAGGCAAGACCTCGCGACAATGGCTATTGCCCACACTTCCTCTAGGAAGTCCTCATCAAGAACCATAGATGGATCCACAATTTTTGTTACGAGCTCCTTGTCATACATACTAATGTAAGGTAGAATCTGATCCAACCATTCCTTTACTTCATCACTGGATGCACTAATTCCCAGCTTTCCAGTCACCAGCTCAAGTAACACTTTCCCAAAACAATACACGTCATAGGCACAAACTGATGTTGATGAACCTGTTTTCCAGTAAACAAAATTTGTGTCAAAATAATAGATTAAAAGAACTCTTTTTTTAGTCAAGGATTAACACAACCTAGAGGACACAAATTTAGAAATGTAGAGAAACAAATCATTAGAAGTTTAGAACTAAATGTTGGAAAAGAAAGAAAAAATTATCTGGCTCGAACAAGAGCAAAACCCATAAGCCTAGCTCAACATCTATTTCTTCGCCTCTACACACACCTAAAGTCAGAAAAGAGGAAAACAAAATTACCATAAGCATATAAAATAAACCACCAGATCAATCACCTAATACAAATTATTCATAAAAATACTCAAAGTGGCACACTTGCACTTGTGAGAGACAAGCAAAGACCACCCAAACTCTTACTACGCAAGCTTTTTATGTGTATGTCTGGAACAGCAAAACTTCTCAAGCTAACAAGAATCTGATAAATGCACAATCACCCACATATCTTGACCACTTTACTACTATTTCAGAAACAAGAATATTGCATAACTCTAGAAAATCAGAAAGACTTCCTACAGCCTCTCTGAAAATGCATTGGTTAGCATGAGACTACACAAACAAAGTGGTGAAGACAATAATGTTCTCATTTCTACTCCAGTTGCCCAGCATTTTTTGTGGACTGTCAATAATGTTCCCATTTCTACTCTAAGACTTGCTACCACACCTCAATGATAGTCCACAAAAACACCATTATATTGTGCTGCACAAATTTATGTGCTCCCACAGTCCCTCACACCATGGTCAAAAAGGCACGTTGATATTTGTAAGGGGCAATGTGATTGATATAGACACGCAATCAAGGCATGGAACTGACTACAAATCTATGCCAAAAACTAAATTCTACTTACCAGATGAACCTTGCTCAGAGGATCTGCACATCAAAAAGAGAAATGAGAAATTAGATAAATGTTTTTATAACAAATCATATGCATTTGCAAACATGGCATATCAAACCTGTCAAACTCATAATGCAACTGAATCACAAAGCAATAAAGTAGTGGAAGAAAATGAGAAAGAAAGAGCAGGAAAAAAAAAAGGTTTCATAGTTACAAAGACCAAATATGTTAATTAAGTTTTACACAGTGATGATGAAAACCAAATGAGTGATATCCATCATTAAAAAAACTCAAAAAACAAGATGACATGTCTAAAGCACATAAATAATTTTAAAAGCACTAGATAAGTTCAAAATTTTAAAAGCACTAGATAAGTTCAAAGCAGAAGTGTTTTCCAATAAACAGCCTAAAGGACTAACTCAAACGAAGCACAATACTGTCACTGCATAATGAACAACCTGTCAGACATAACTTTCATGATATTCACTAAATACAATTGTTAGCAGAGTACTTACTGAGGCAACCGCAGAAACCGGCTGATTTTACTTTGATGACTATCGCCTTCTTGAATACAGGCTTCACTTAGACTCCCTAACCGAACTTCATATTTATCATCTAGAAGTATACTGCTCGCTTGAATATCTCTACAATAATTAGAAGATCAACTTGTCACTACTAGCATACCATTTAGCTTAAACTTTTGCTATGTAAACTTGTGATTTATTCATTTCATGCAGGGTCGAGATGGCTCAATCAATTAGAGGGAATACACTCACAAGTTGAACTTGTTCCCAGCCTTACTATCTTTATCAGCTCCATTATATAGAAAGTGGATGGTCACACTCAATACTAATGACAAAATCCAGTGACAAGGGAAATTTATACTTAATCAACTAAAAGATGTAGAAACAAACACCAATATTTATGACAGTAACCTTTATACTTAATCACCTAAAAGATATAGAAACAAATGCCGATATTTGTAACAGTAACCTTGGCCATATATTTCAAACTGCTAAGGACATCAACAAACATATGTATTGATATTATAAAGTGTGTTTTTGGGAAAACTGTGAAAACTTGATTATGTTCAATAATCGATTATTATATAAAAACTTTGTTATAATCGATTCATTTTTTATGTTTGGATATATTAGCTGAAAAGCGATTTTAAGCTAATCTGATTTGTTTGAATGATATAAAAAAGAATCACTTTTATGCATTAAATTACTAAAATAGGTATAGAATGATTAAAAAAATTATTTGATTGAGGACAAAATGGTATTTACATATCAAAGTGTAAAGAATAATATATAAGCTGAAATTATAAGCTTCAATCTTCAACATTATGAAAATTAGCTTTAAAAAGCTTTTATTTTGCATTGAATTCCATATAAAAACTGAAGCTGATTTTGTTAAACATGATTAAACACTGTTACAACAGTTTTTTTCCCAAAAAAAAGCTAAGTTGATCTTTACCAAACACACTCAAAGAGGACCAACCAGATGGTTTGAACCCTACAGAACGATGCACCCAAGGATATAGGAATGAATCATCGAATTAGAATTCATAGTTTATACTTTATTAAATCGCGCATCGTATCAGGTTTCACAATAAAATGGCTTGCTAAAGAGAACAAGAAGGAAAAAAAATATTCAAAAACACGCAACAAGGAAATCTGGAAATACCTGTGAACATAGGGTGGAATACATTCATGATGCAGATACGATAGGGCCTCTGCTGCTCCAATAGCAATTTTTAACCTAGTTATCCAGTCCAATGATTGCAATGTACCATCATCAGATGAAGTATTTTTGTAGTATAAGCAATTGGACAAGTCCCCATTTGGCATATGTTTATAAACCAGGAACTTCTCATTCTCATTTTCTAAGCAATGACCCAGCAGGGGAACAAATCTTTGATGAGAAACCTTATTGAAAAAGTCCAATTCCAATAGGTAAGCATCCTTTTTAGTTGAACGCATGTCAATCCTTTTGATGACAACAGGAATCCCATTTTCCAAAACACCATTGAATAAATCCCCAGTGTGGCCATGTTTAATAAGATTTGCATCATTGAAATCTCCTGTGGCCTGGAGCAACTGATGATATGTAAACGAGTCTCCTACGTTTGACAAGTTGATTGATACGCCAGGATGTGGAGGACTGCCTCCAGCCGGAGCAGGGCCCACACCATTTCCCCTTTGATTTGAATTACCCCTCTTATGAGTGCACAGAAGCAACAATACCAGTAACAACACCAAAAGTGCAATTAAACCCAGTCCACCCAAGACTCCTGCCAATATAATCTTAGTTTTATTGCTCTTCCCAGAGCCTTCTGCTGCAGGAGGATTTGTCGCATTCGGGCGTCCAAAATTATCAAAACTGAGGCCCCTCGCAGCATAAAATGATGCACATTGGACTATTGTCCTCTGATTTGTCACGTTTTGGAGGCAGTTGCTATCTAGAGATGCATTACGCATGAAATCCAGAACCCTGCCCTCAAAATAATTGTTTGACAGATCAATGAAACTGAACCTTCTGAGCACAGGAGTGAGGCCTCCATAAAACACATTACGAGAAATATTGAGCACCGCAGCAGTAGCATTAACAGCAGAACTAGAATTAGGAAGCAAACCACCAAAGTTATTGGCAGAGACATCGAGGAAGGTCAATCTTGGCAGAGACCATAACTCAACAGGCAAAGAACCAGTAAAATTGTTTTGTCTCAGCACTATGGACTGCAACTGCGATGAAGTAGTAAACAAGTTCGCCGGCAGTGGTCCATCAAGCATGCTGTTTACAAGTATCAATCTCTGCAAGTTCCTCAACCCTTTCAAATCCAGAGGCACTCCACCAGTGAAAGAATTCTCACTAAGATCAAGGTCAACTAAGCTACTAAGATTCCCCAGTTGGGCAGGTAAAGAAGTTAGGCCATTGCTGGAAAGATTCAAGTATTGTAACTTGGAAAGGGCACCATAGCCCGAGGGAATCGGCCCAAACAAAAAATTGGCAGACACGTCAAGTGAAGAAAGATTTGCAAGAAAGGCAAAGGATGTTGGTAAAAACCCAGTAAGAGAATTCCGAGAAAGATCAAGAACCGAAAGGGCTAAGAGTTGACCCAGACTATCAGGAACTATCCCAGTAAGCTTGTTATCAGAAAGATACAGACTTGTTAGGTTGGTTAAATTGCCAAGACTGGAAGGAATAGCATCAATGATGGAGCAAGAACGAAGATCAAGCACTCGAAGTGAAGGGAGCTGGAGACCAAACCAATCAGGAATAGGACCAGGGAGCAGGAAATTAGAGGCATTGAAGGACTGCAAGAGGGTGAAATTGGCCAAGGCATCCACTGCAAATTGTGGGTTCCTCCTCCCAAGTCGGGTTCTTCTGAACCCAGCGATATTGATCCCAATAACTCGACCATTCTGGCAGGTGATACCGATCCAGATTAGACAAGGGTCTGGCTTTCTTGGCCATTCCCTGCTCCTCAATCCCAGAGAACCCCTGAGTTGGAGGAGTGCTGCACGCTCAGTGGGTGAACTAAGTGGCTCAATCTGCTCCAATGTAAGCTGAAACAGCAACAAGAACAAGAACCCAAACGACACTATGCTTCCCCGATCTACCATGTCTAATGTTATGAGCGCT
The DNA here is from genome assembly GCA_029884595.1 of Ormosia semicastrata. Taxonomy (NCBI): domain Eukaryota; kingdom Viridiplantae; phylum Streptophyta; class Magnoliopsida; order Fabales; family Fabaceae; genus Ormosia; species Ormosia semicastrata. Next base: position 3,297,535 of record JAQQTO010000046.1, on the reverse strand, counting down.
GACCCAAAGATCCAAACATTCCCATTTTCCTCTCAAAATTATGTATCTCTGTATGTAATCACAATTTATAGATACCCAATACACAACAACACATTTTGATTTTTCTCTCTCTACAAAGTCTTTCTCTTTAACTTTCCAATAGGAAAATAACCCAAGAAAAAAAAAAAGGAAGAACTGAACAACTCTTACCTCAATCACAAGGCTTTCGATTCTTCATAGTTTTGATGACAAATCTGTATCGCTTTCTATGCTTGCTTTCTTCTCTCTCTGAGTCTTTCCTCTCTACCTACTCTCTCTTTCCAAATCCTTCAGTTGACGGAAGACAGAGGGAAAAGGGAAATTTTTAAATTTGGAGAAAAATTAAAAACGATATTAATATAGGTTGAAATTAAAAATAACAAATTGGAGAGAGAGAGAGAGAGAGGTTAAACTAAACTATGGAGTGTGGAAGAATATGACACTAGTTAGTAGCTAGCTGGCTTCTTCTTCTACCACAAGGAGGAATAATAAAGGCACAGGCTTTTTTTTAATATTTTTAAAGTGCTATGAATATGAATATGATGTTTGGTGAAGCAAAACTGTGAAGAGAAAGTGGCACGGGCTTGCTAAAGTGCAGTGTGGTTAATGGGCAAGAAGTAAACCTGAGGCAGGGAATGGGACCAGTGGCTTTCCGGCACCGATTGGTTTCTATATTGCCGTGTGGGTTTGACCACCGGTAATCCCGCCTACTCCAGCTAAACCCACACAAACACTAGCTATTCCTCTCTCTCTCTCTCTCTCTCTCTCTCTCTCTCTGATATGTAAAAACTAAAATGGTAATGTAAACTTCTCTTTGCAGCTTTGTCACTGTGTAGTGGAAGCCTGCAAGCGAAAATTATGCAAGGTTCAGCACATTTCTGTGTCACTGTGTACGTCCTGGTGAACCTTGGTTCAGCACACACCTGTTTCTCTTATGCCACTGACGGTCTTCAAGCCTATATTTGGATATTAACAATTATATTCTTATCACAATCAATTAACGTATACACTTATTTTTATATTTTTTAATATTATTTATTATATTTTTTTTTTTATTTTTTTTATTTAATCACGTTCATTCAAAATAAATGTTAAAAATAATATTAATAAAAAATAAGATAATATAATCATTTTTATTTAGATATAACTATTATATTTTTACCATTACCATTGAATATACCTTTTTTATTTTTTTAATATTATTTATCATATTTATTTTTTATTATTATTTTTACTAAATCTAATATCTTTAAAAAATATATCAATAATACATATATTTTAAAAAAGTGAATGATAATCTTTTTTCATTTAGATACTTATAGTGGGTGAAATAAACATATAAATTTATATTATTGATTGGATATTTAATGATATAATAAAAGAAATATTTTATTCCATTATTTAAAAGTTATAGTGTAATAGAATAAAATGATAAAAATTATAAGTATTTTATTTATATGTTATTTTATTTTATCACATTTTTCTTAATTTGAAGGAAAAAAGTAAAGTTTAGAATATAATTGAATAAAATAGATATCAACATATGTCAATTAATTTCATCTTAATTTCAAAAAACCAATTAATAGTACCTAAATTCATTCTATTATTTTATATTTCATTTCATCCATTACCACTAATCCAAATATATCCTTAGACTTTGATTGGATATTTTATGTTGAACAGAATGAAAAAAATTGGAATGAAATGAATTAGAGTAGACTATTACTTGAATATTTAATAATAAAAATAAATGAAATGGTAAAAATTTATAAACAAATAAATTAATTCTATCACATATATCTCAAATTAAAAAAAAAAAAAAATAAATATTAAATAAAATAAGATAAAATAAATACATTCACTTCTATTTTATTCTATCATTTTAAAAAAAATCCAATAAATAAGAACTAATTTCATTCCGTCTTTTTCTTTCAAACCAAACATAGCTCTAAGGTACTTCCTCGACTCTATCTTATTTTAATTGTTTGGTACACTCTCGATAATAAAATTTAAGGAAATTTAAATTTAGGAATTGAATGCTGAACAAATAATTTGCCCTATTTAATTTATTGAACAAGTCAAATCATAAATCTTAAATTTTTTATCATTAAAAAGATTTACGGTTATGAGGGTCATTATTTTATAAAGTATTATTATAAGAGTCCTATTATGAAATGAATTATGTCTCTTCAAACTGCATTTCACCAACTTAAAATATTTGTCTAATAACCCAAAAAAAAGGTCCAATAATTAAGAAAGCTTGCTCTTCACTTTAATTATTCAAATTCAAACTTTTTAGATATTTTATAGTGATTGGAATTGAATGAAATATAAAGGGATAGAATAAAATAAAGTTTTTATATTATTATTTGAATATTTAATGATAAAATAAAAAAAAAGTATTTAATTATTGAACAATTTTAGTAAAAATAAATAGAATAATAATAATTATAAATTTATTTTTTTATATTACTCTTATTTCAAATACATTAAATGTTATAATATAAAAAATATATAATTTTATAAGTTATTTCATTCTATCACTTACTTCCTAATTTAAGAAGGAAGAAAAATTAGAAAATAGATAAGTACGAATGAAAGATAATCATTCTTATTTTATTTCATTCCATCTTATTTTAAAACATTTAAATAATGACACCTTATATCATTCTATTTTTTCCAACAAGGTTTAACTTTTGCGACAAAGAATAAATCCGAGCAAATGTAGGTGGGATCATAATAATTTCGTATCGTAAAGGTTTAGTAGTAATTTGTTGCTAAATTATTGGTATTAGTAGGTTGTTCTATGTTAAAGAATAACAAATTCATAATAGTTTAATTTCCACTCAAATCTAAAATATAAGAAATCAACTTTTGGTTTTACCATAATAATAATAATAATAATAATAATAGTGATTGCAAAAATATCAATAAAAATAAAAATAAAAATTGATTGGCAGAAAAATTTGACAGCTCCTGTCTAGAAATATTGTCTGTTTACATGACCAGCTCTTAATATTATATAATTATAAAAATTTGATTAAATTCAATTAGAATTTATTAAGATTTCAAGATATTTATTGAATAAGTTAAAATAATGAAAACTACTTATTTATTCAAAAAATATTAACAATGCAATCTCATTTTAACAAAAATTATAATAAAAAAAAGTTATGACTTATATTTTTCAATTAGTGGTGATTCTAATAACGAGGTTGGCTATTGTTAAAAAAAAAAAAAGAGCTGGCGACACTTACAATTTGAAATTCATTATAGGTTATAGCTATGTGTACCTTTATATATATATATATATATATATATATGTATTTTATGAGATAAATATTTTATTATAAGAGGTGAGATAAGTAAATTTTGATAATAAATTTTTTATAAATAATTAATATTAAACATAAATATATGAGACTTTTTTAGATAATCATATGACATTTAAATAACTTTTAATTTTGATTATTTATATATAATTGTATATTCAAAATTTACTCATTATAAATATGGAGAAGATCCATTTACACTTAATGTAAGTAAGTAAAAAATTTACACTCAATCTCTTACCATTAAATTTATTTTAATCTAATAGTTCTAAATCATCTAATTAAATTATGAGAGAAAATAATAAACATTCACATTAAAAAGAGCAAGAATAATGAAATATGATTTTAATGAAGAAATAAATTTTAGTTATTAAGTTTATTTATTAACTAAAAAATAATATAATATTGAATATAATTTATAATATTTTTATTTTTATATAATGTATTAATTTATTATATTTTAAAATTAGTTAATAAAAATTAACAATAAACTTTTATACTAAATAAAAATATTTAATAAACACTACATACGACATGTTTAATTGAAAATTATCAAAATGAGTTGGAATGATTAGATTAAATAGGACAGATAATGTACGATTTATATTTACCTGAAGACCATTTAAAAGTTTGAAAATAGTTTGATGATTTTTTTCTTGATTGATTATGAAGGGATGCATGACGAATTACCTGATATTTTCAATGACGACATGCTCAACTCAGGTCTTTCAGTTATAATCATAACATATTATTTGAAAGTGTATTTATTTTAAAAAAATAAAAAATGAAAATTTTTAGTAAATAACAGAATTTAAACTATTTTACTTGGAGAGCATTATATTCTTTTTTTTTCCTCAATCATGAACAAATAGTAAAAAATTAACTTTTTTTACTAAATGTTATGTTCGACTCAGATCTTTCACTAACACCTAAAAACAAAACAAATTACGTCTTGTATATTTTTTTATTAGCAAAATATAAAAATGACCAAATTGAAAATAAAAAAAATAGGCATTCAAACCATTTGTTATTGGTGACAGCGAAGTTTTGTAAGTGATGGATGAGTTTGGACATGTACTTGTAAAATTATCTAGTATATTAATATAAGAAGGTAATGACTCCAAAGATTCTTAAAATATAAATTTTAAAATATAATTTTTAAAAATTAGTTATTCTTTATTAACTTATAACTAAATAAAAATAATAATATTATAAATTATATAAAATAATTAAATATTTATTATATTTTTGTTTTTATCTAATGTATTAATTTATTATATTTTAAAATAAGTTAATAAAAATTAACTATCAACTTTTTATATTAAATAAAAATATTATAAATTATATTCAATATTATATTATTTTTAAGTTAATAAATTGACTTAATAATTAAAATTTATTTTTTTATTAAAATCATATTTCATTATTATCTCTTCTTTTTAATGTGAGTGTTTATTATTCTCTCTTATTATTTAATTAAATGATTTAGAGTCATTAAATTAAAATAAATTTAATGATAATAAATTAGATGTAAATTTTTTTACTTATATTATATATAAATAGATCTGTTCCTATATATATATATATATATAAAAGTTCTTTAGCTTCTATAATCACATAACATTTTCAAATGTTACTTCTTATACTTCTATTAGTATGTTAACAACTTATTTAATTATCAATTTCTTTGAATTTTTATTTTCCTGTCCGTTCATCTTTTCAAACTTTTTATCTTCTCTACCTTTAGTTTTATTTTTTTGCTTTAAATTTAAATTTTAAACTTTTAAAATGTAATACTCTGTACAAATAAAAACCCAAAATAAGAAAGAAAATATTTTTATGAATCAATTGCAAAAAAAAAAAAAATCAAGTAGGACTCATATCATTAGACCTATTTTATTATTTAGGTTATAACTCTTTTTCGGTTACAGAGGTTATAACCTTTAAATTCACACAAAAAATGGTAAAATAATATGGAACATAATTAAATATATAAATAATATACTTTTATTATTTTTTAGATAAATAACTAAATTTTATTAATTTATAAAAAATTAGTAAAACGACATATTTTGTTACATAAAGAAATTAAGAGTCTTACTTATTTTATAATGCAATAACTATTTATGTAATTTTTTAGTATATATTTGAATCTTTTTTGTAATACATAATTTTGAATTCCTCGTGTAAAATATAGGAAAATACACCTTAATAAAATGCATTTTAGATACTATCCTTTTACAATACTATAATTTTTTGAGTATTCTGATTTTAACTCTATAAGTTGTAAAGATAATAAAAATAGTTTTAATTGATGTTGAATTATTTTGTTTGAAGCAATAATTGACTTATTTATGAAACAATTAATTAAAAATAGTAGTAAAGTTAGAGTACTAGAATCTAATTGAACTAATAAAAGTATATGCTTAAGCTTGCCTAACAAGACTTTTTTTTTATATAAGTCTGAAAAATAAACTTTTATTTCAAATAAAACTAAACTCAAGAAAGTAGTAATGAAGTTTGGACAATCTCTTTCTTAACTATTAACTATCTTTTATCTTTTTTGCTACATGGATCAAAAACAATCATTTGTCATGGTAAATTGTATTTGCCTTACTCAAATTTTAGTTACGATCTACTTTATATTATTGTCTCTAAAATAAAATTTCGAAATAGATTAAAAATATTGATTTGTATTAAGGAACAACAACCATCTAATATGCTAAATTTAATGTACCATTTGAAGAAGTATTTTACAACACCACATTAGTAAGTATATTAAATTATATTAAAACTACTATATATATTTCAAGTTTAATATCAATATTATTATTCGATATGTATTAATAATATTATTATATATATAAATTATTTAGAATTATAATATTTCATATAATAATAAGTGAAAATCCATAGACCATTGTAAAACACTTGTGTGTGTATATATATATATATAGAGGATTTTATTCAAGTGAAATGAGTGTTTGTTATGAGAGGTGAGAGAAGTGAATCTTGACCATTGGATCTTTCATGAATGGTCAACCATACATATATGAGAGGGTGAGAGGAGTAAATATTGATCATACAACCATACATAGATGGTTAAGATTAAAAGTTACTTGAAGGTCATGTGACCACTTAAAAAAGTCACATGCATTTATCTTCTAATCTTGACTATTCATGAAAGATTCAATGGTCAAAATTCACTCATCTCACCTCTCACAATAAACACTTCTCTCACCAGATACACTCCCTATATATATATAAGGAGCTTATCTGGTGGTAGGCGTATTTATTGTAAAAAGTGAGAGAAGTGAATTTTGACCATTAAATGTTATATAAATAGTCAAGATTATAACATCAATACATGTGACTTTTTTAAATGGTCACATAATTTTTAAGTAAGTTTTAATCTTGACTATACATGTATAATTATATGATGTCCTCTCACAATAAAAACTTATTTCACTAGATATGCCCTTAATATATATATAGATCGTATCTGATGAGAAAAAAGTTTATTGTAAGATGTGAGAGAAATGAATATTGACCATTAAATCTTACATAAATGATTAAGATTAGAATATAAATATATATGATTTTTTTAAATAATTATATAATTTTTAAATAACTTTTAATCTTAACTATTTATGTATAATTGTATAATTAATATTTATTTTTCTTATATTTTTATAATAAAATATATCTCACTAAATATATCTCGTATATTAAAAAAATATAACAAAACTCAAATAAAATTAGGGTAGAAATGTAATCAGCTTATGATATCTATATATTGGGATCGATGCTATATTGTACTCTTATTAAGAAAGAACTAATCTGATCTTCGACCCACTACATTTTACTCTAATTAAGAAGTAAATGCCCTTATCCTACGTGGGGATCAGTGTTGTCACGGAAACTAATGGAAAAAAAAGTGAGTTCATCAACAATCTGCTTAGCCCTATACATTTCGTAAGCATTATCTTACACTTTTTATTAAAAAAAAAAAGAGGCAAGTTAGTTTAAACATTATCTGTCTCTAGTTTTCTTTTTAAAGGATTATTTTTTCTACGTAAAAAAGGGGGAAATTGAGGAGACAATAATAGTGGTTTTTCATGTTTGGCTCAGCAAACACAAGAAAGATTGGTAAGAAATTTTCTTAATGAATCAGCATACGGACCAGCTTCATAATGGAGACACGCGTATAAAAATGGTTGAGGGATTGAATTTTTGCGTTACTAAACTAGTATGGTTCGTAGATATGGGCTGCTATGATATAGCCTATAACTTATAGGTGCATTTATGTTGTTTTAATAGCGCCAACAAGTAAAAAACATGCTAATAAGTTGGGGTGTTGTCAGCTTTAATCCAATCGATTTTAAATAAAAATTTAATTAATCTAAATAATATTATTTATATTAATTTATATTAGATTAAATTTAATTAATTATATTTTAAAAAATAATTTAATTCAAATTGATTGGTTTAATTAAATTTTTATCAAAAAAATTTAAATCAATAATATTATGAGTTAAAAGTAATTTAATCTATTAAAAAAAAGAAACAAAAGAAATAAAAATAAAAATGACTCATTTTATATGTTTAAAATAACATTTGATCACATAAAATAAAAAAATGTATAAAAATTTAAAATTATTATAAATAAAAATATAGACTCAATAATAAATAAATATATTATATAATTTAATCAATTTAAATTATATTAAATAATTTTAAAAAACAAAATCAATACTAATTTGATTCAATCAATTTTTAAAAAATTAAATAAAATAATTAATTTTATTCAGTTTTAATTAAATTTTCAATTTTCAATTCAATTTTCAATTTGAATTGAATTTCAACACCCTTTCAATAAGCATAGCAGTCATAGTATGCCGAAATGGAAGGGATGGGATACGTAATTTGAGCTAACGTTTGACTGCAACAGGGCAGGCTTCTATTTTATGTGATGTGCAAGATATAAGGAAAAGAGATGTTTTACACAAAACTTGAAATCATCACCCATACTTCATACTTCACTAACATCACTGCACCTTACTATTTGTTTTTAACGAACTTAAGGCACTTGTCATCACTTCAAATCAAATCGATTAAGCAACAGATTATATTCCTCTTTTCGATGACAATGAATGTGTCTAAGAGCAAAAACAATTTGAATCTTGCAAATTTACCCCCCAAATTCTCTCATGCACTCCACATTTGCGCATTCATTGTTTGCGACTTTACATACATAACAGAAATTTTAATAACTGCTTAGTTTTTTCTTTAAAAAAATTACTAATATTTATAACCCAGGACTGAAAATGAGTTGGGAAATATAGTTTTAGCATTTGTATTTATTAGTTAGCTTAGCTAAATGTGAAATTAATTAAATTAGTTAATTGATTGTTAGTAAAGTTAATTAGCTGTTAGAAGTTAGTTATGCAAATCATGTATTGTTAGAAGTTAGTTATGTAGTTCATATAACTATATAAACAAATCACTCAGTAGTTGAATATTGGATCAATTTTTTTTCATCATTTTCACTTTTTAATATGGTATTAGTAGTAAATTAGTTTCCCTTCATGCCTTTTCTTCTTTCTCGATCTTTCTTGCTTCCAATTCTCTCATGGTGTGGATTTCCGCTATTGATGATGGTTTAAGTCCTTTCTTCATTCATCGTTCTGTTAGCCCTAGTTTAATCTTGGTTTCTTAGCCACTCACATTAGAAAATTATAATTCATGGACGCGATTCATGATAATGACTTTGAATGCCAAAAACAAATTTGGTTTTGTTGATGACACAATCTCCAAATGTGATGATGATGATCTGCATCTTCTTTCTTCCTAGGAGCGTAACAACAATATTGTTAGCTCTTGGTTACTCAATTTAGTCTCGAAGGACCTTGTGGCAAGTATCATATATGCTAATTCTACAGTTGCAATTTGGATGGATCTAAGGGATCGATTTCAACAAAAAAAATGCTCCAAGAATTTATCAGCTGAAGAAAGATTTGATTAATCTTCAGTAAGGTTCTATGACTGTGAATCAATATTTAACAAGCTAAAAGCGATTTGGGAGGAGCGTAATGGTTTTCACCCAAATTGTAATTGCATATGTGGTGGTTCTCGATCTCTGATTGATCATGCTCAACAAGAGTATGTTCTTATTTTTCTCATGGGATTAAATGACACTTATGCTCAAATTCGAAGCCAAATTTTGTTGACGGATCCATTACCATCCATTACAAAAGTTTTTTCCTTAATTGTTCAAGATGAGAAGTAGCAAAGCATTTGTGTTTCATCTACTCAGGGGCCTGATTATCAGGTTATTTTTGTTGTGAAATCAACAAATTCAAAGAATGCTACAGATTCTAGATCCAAGAATGCTAAGAATGATCGTCTTATATGTACTCATTGTGGCCAGATAGTTCATACTATGGATAGGTGATATTGTATTCATGGATATCCACCTAGATATAAATCCAAATCAAAGTCCTCAAGTTCTCCAACAAATGTGCACAAGTCACAGATTCTGCAGTTTCTTCACAGGATGCGTCTCTGATCTATCAATTATTTTCATATATTGAGTATCTTATGTTTGATCTAATTAAACTTCACATGTGCTTAATTGTTAATATTTAGTTAAGTTTCTGATATAAAACTTAATCAGATGTTTATTGTGAAATTATGCTTAACTGTGATTACAAGCACTCATAATTGAATTTGTTTTTTTGGAGATCTTTGAGTGTTGGAGTCCATTAGTTTCAAACCAAACTTGTTAACCACTTGAGGAGAAAGAGAGAGAGAGCTGAAGACTCAAAGAGATCAATATCAACCTTAGAAGCAAAAAGAAAAGAGAACATGTGAAGAATCAATGTTGAATATGAAGAAATTAAGTGACACGACTCGTGTCCTCAGACACGAGGTGAGTCATGTCCTTCTTTGGTACTTCAATAGAATTCTACATTGAGCCTGACCTAAAAACACGGCCTGTGTTCCCAAATACGGGGTAAGTCGTGTCCTCCTCTGGTATCACAAATTGGATCCAATTCTGGGTGCTCCCGAGAACACGGCCTGTGTCCCTAGACATGGGGTAAGCCGTGTTCCTCTCTGCCTTTAAATGCTGTTGGAATTGTGTTGACAGACTCAAACACAGGGTTGGCCGTGTCATTAGACACGGCCCGTGTCTTCGAATCAAGAAATTAGATTTCAATCTGATTGAGGAACTAAGTATTAAGAGCTATAAATAGGATTGCTCAGGGCTTCTAAAAGGGAATCTGGACTGGAAGCCGTCAAGGAACTAAGGGAAATACGAAGAACAAGAAAGAATGAGATTCGATCAAAGATTGGAGACTCGGGTTCGAGCGATCGAAGATCAATCAACCTCAATCCTTGGAAACTAGTTTGATCTTTAGTTTTCTTCTTTTCTTTTATTCTGGACGATGTTTTTCTTCTGTATTTCTTATGATTTTAAATTTGCCATGTGTGGCTAAGTTTCTTATTTGGTTAAAGGAAGATGAAACCTTAGTTTTGATTTTGTGAATCTTACATACTTCTTTATCTCAATACAGTTATGTTTTTATTCATATGTTTTTTATTTTATTTCAGTATAAAGGTTTTTATACTCTTTGTCAATTTCGAAAGTAATAAAACTAGGATTGCTATGCACGGTTGCTGTGGTAGGACTAGTAAGACATATGATCTAAGTAATTCAATTCCGGTGTATAATTGAATCTTAGTGTGATTGGTTTTCTAAATATTAATGCTGTCATTAGGTGGATATAAGAGTGATTGCTTTATAACCAACTAGTGATTAGGGATTAATTTGGGCGATTTCTAAATTAACCAAAACCTAAGGAAAACAGAGAATTAATTTCACAATTGCATAAAAACATAATTGATTATGTTAGGATAAAGGGTATGTATGTTAGTATTATCATGTAAATCTAATGGTGGGTTCCATCTCTTAACCAATTTCTTTAAATTAGTAAATCAAATCATATTTATTGTTGTTGCTTTCAATTTAATTCCTTCTTATAGTTTTAACAAACAACCCCCCTCTGTACTGTTTATTATTTTTAGAGTTTGAATTAGGATTTAATTTTAGTGTCAATTAAATTAGTTCTCTGTGGATCGACCCTTGCTAACTACAACTGGTTGTAAGGTTTTTATATTTTTTGGTAGAACTTGACAATTGATTTTGTTTTTAATTTTAATCACCATTCACAACACACCAGTCTTCTATGCAACTGACTAATGCACAACACAAACGACTTATTTCTTTATTGTCATCTCAAATGTCACAAGTTGCCAAACCAATTGTTGATTCTTTTGCTCAAGATAATTATGAGGGTATGGTCTTATTTTCTTTACCATATTCTTTTTATGTGATTTCTAATTTTTCACAATATTGGATTTTAAATTATGAAGTAACTAGTCATATTGCTTATTCTTTAGATTATTTTCTTAATCACATTGCTTTGTCTAGTTATTTTGTCACATTACTTGATAAATCTACAGTTTCTGTTCACTCTATAAGAGCTGTATATCTCAATTCTGATTTAGTCTTGCATAATGTTTTGTTCATTCATTCTTTTCATGAAAATCTCATTTTTGTTAGTGCATTATTGCTTCATTCTCATTTATCAGTTAGCTTCATTGATACATAATTTGTCATACAGGACAACAATCTCTTGAAGTTGATTGGCAATGGTGATTTGGTTCAAGGACTCTATGTCTACAAGCCTAACCAAACCACACTTCTAGATTCTATTCCAATTGAAAATAACTGCATTCATAATTCAGTTCTTACTTCTTCCAATTCGTTTTGAATTCTGTTGTAAGTAAAGTGTCTGCTAATATTTGACATGCTAGACTAGGATACAATTCTCTTAAATGTTTACAAACTCTCAATAATAAATTTTATTTTTTAATTTCTAGTTCTTATGTTACTTATAATTGTGATATTGGTCCCTTATCTAAACAGAAAAGATTAGCTTTCATTTCTAATAATCATCTTGTTTTTTCACCTTTTGATTTGGTACACTGTGACATTTGGGGACCCTATCACACTTCAACCTATGATAGGAAGAAGTACTTTCTCACATTGGTATATGACAACACTAGATTCACTTGGTTATATTTGATGAAGAATAAGTCTGAGGCATCAACACTGGTTAAATAGTTTTTCTCTTTAGTTGAGACTTAGTTTCACACAACCTTTTAAATAATTCAAATCAGATAATGAAAAGGAGTTACAATTGACAAATTTTTTGGCCAATAAGGGTACACTTAACCAGTTCAGCTATGTAGAGAAACCTCAACAAAATTTTGTAGTGGAAAGAAAACACCAGCATTTGTTGAATGTTGCAAGGGTTTTGTATTTCCAATCCAGAGTTCCAATTGTGTTCTTAGGTGATTGTTTAAAGATTACAATCTTCTTGATTAACACAACTCTAACCCCATTACTAAAGCAGCAATGTCCATATCAGCTGTTGTTTAAGAATGATCCAAATTACTCAGATTTTAGAGTATTTGGTCAATTGATTTTTGCATATACTCTTATTTCTACAAAAGATAAATTCACACCAAGAGTCATTCCATCAATTTTTGTTGGCTATCCACTTGGCTATAAAGGGTACAAATTTTATAACCTACAAACCATAAAACTTTTTGTTTCTAGGGATGTAGTCTTTCACAAATCAACTTTCCCATTTCATACCTTGCCACAATCTACTTCTATATAGTTGACCATTTTCCTGATATAGTTTATCCTTCACCAGTGTCTGATGCTATTTCCTCACCTATCCCACAAGCCAATACAGAACCTATACAACATGACTTTTCTTCCTAACCCCCCATCCCACTATTCTCCTCCACCTATAAGAAAATCTTCTAAAATCTCTAAACAACCTTCATATCTTTAACAGTATCACTATAATAATGTTTCTCCCTATCTTATAACTAATCATGTATTATATGATAAACTTTCCCATAATTATAGAAATTTTGTTCTTTAAGTCTCTAGTGTTTATGAACCTCAATGGCAGAAAGCTATGCAAAAGGAAATTTTTGCTATAGAGGCTAATCATACTTGGGATGTTGTTCCTCTTCCATAAGGCAAGCACACTATAGGTTGTAAGTGGATTTACAAAGTAAAAGGAAAGACTGATGGTAGTGTTAATAGATTAAAAGCCAAGTTAGTAACTAAAGGAAAATATCCTCAATAAGCAGGTGTGGATTTCTTAGACACTTTTTCACCTGTAGCAAAACTTACTCCAATAAGGGTGTTATTAACTTTGGCTGTTACAAACGGTTGGAAATTGCTTCAACTTGATATTACTAATGCTTTTCTTAATGGAGATTTGTTTGAAGATGTGTTTATAGATTTACCACTTGGATATAAAGTTAAGGGGGAGAATATGACATGTAAACTCAAAAGGTCCATTTATGGTCTCAAGTAGGCTTCTAGACAATGGTTCACTAAATTTTCATTTGCTCTGCTAACCAATGGTTTCAAGCAATCTAAATCAAATTATTCTTTGTTCACCACTAGTTCAATACACTCTTTCGTGGTTCTGCTAGTTTATGAAAATGATTTCATCATAGCTAGTCAGAATTCATATGCAATTGATCAAGTTAAAAACACTTTGTAGTAATTGTTCAAGTTAAAATACTTAGCAATCTAAAATATTTTCTTGGATTGAAAATTACACAGTCTAAGCAAGACATTTGTTTGTCTCAAAGAAATTACACTTTATCATTTCTTGAAGATACAAGTTTCTTGGATTGCATACCAACTTTATTACCTATGGATCCTAATCTCAAATTGAGTGTCATTGATGGTGATCTTTTGAATAATGATTCTCAATATAGAAAATTGATCGCTAGGGTATTATATTTGATAATTTCAAGACCTGATATCTGCTATACAATCAATAAACTATGCCAATTCATGGCTGCTCTTAGAACAACTCATTTGGAGGCAATACATCATTTATTGAGGTATCTAAAATCTTCTTTAAGTCAAGGATTATTTTTTCATCATCCTTATCATTACACCTCAAAGCATATGTAGATGTTGATTGGGGCAATTGTGTTGACACAAGGATACCAATTACTGGTCATTGTGTTTTTCTAGGAGATTCTTTGATTTCATGGAAGTCAAATAAACAACACACACTGTCTAGATCATCTGCAGAGACAGAATATAAAGCATTGACAAGTGTCACTAGGGAGATCACTCGGCTCACTTCACTGTTACATGACTTCGAGATTTCCATTGGACCAACTCTTGTTTGTTGTGATAATCAAGTTGCTAAACACCTTGTTTCGAATCATTCTTTTCATGAAAGGTCTAAGCACATTGAGATTGACTATCATTTTATCCACGATAAGGTTAATGATGGTTTAATTCGGTTAGTGCATGTGAAATATGCTCATCAACTTGCACATATCCTAATTAAACCAATTGCAACACCTTTGTTCAAGACCTTATTATGCAAGATGGGAACGATGGATATCTATTTCCCACCTTGAGGGAGAGTTTTAGCATTTGTATTTATCAGTTAGCTTAGCTAAATGTGAAATTAGTTAAATTAGTTAGTTGACTGTTAGTAAAGTTAGTTAGCTATTAGAAGTTAGTCATGCAAATCATGTATTGTTAGAAGTTAGTTATGTAGCTCATGTAATTATATAAACAAATCATTCAGTAACTAAATATTGGATCAATCATTTTTCATCATTTCACTTCTTACTATATAGTAGATGCATATAATTTGATATGATACTCAAGAGAATAGGGTAAAAAAGGTGACCCAATATTACCCAATTACAAGTTGATCTAGGACAATGGCGAAACATATCCAAATAGAAAGATAAGGGTATGTTTGGGTGGATAGCAAAAGAGGGAGTGACAAGAAATGAAACGACAAAATTTAATAATAATGTGTTTGAGAGTTATTTTAAAGGAGTGAGTGAAATGGTAAAAAAAATGACTCCTTGACCCTCCATTACCACTTGAAGCCTCTAATTTTTGTCCTCCCAATTTGATTGGTCAAGAAAGGAATTGTTTTAATATTACACTCTCCTCCTTCATTAACTTATTAAATTACTAAACAATAAAGTAGCATATTTTCTTCCATTCCATTCTATTATGAGTCACTCTCTTCCAACCTCTTTAAG
This sequence comes from Ormosia semicastrata, assembly GCA_029884595.1. Lineage (NCBI taxonomy): Eukaryota > Viridiplantae > Streptophyta > Magnoliopsida > Fabales > Fabaceae > Ormosia > Ormosia semicastrata. The sequence continues at coordinate 3,281,996 of JAQQTO010000046.1, read as the reverse complement.
ACTTCCAAACATAACTTAAGATAGAAAGCACGCCAAAAAAAAAAAAAAGAGAAGAACTAGAAAGCACAAGATATAAACAAGCTAGCATGAAAGTTAATTGACTTTCTAGAGACAATATTTTATTTTTTGACATTTCTTGTCATTGTCTCTTATGTTATCCTTGCAAACATAGCCTAATAGTCTCGAGTCCCTCATAATGCATGTATTATTATTATTTTTTATCAGGATAATGCATGTGTTATCATATATTGTTTTATGTAAAAATTTGTATATAATTAATAAATAAAAAATATTGTATTATTATAATAATTAAAATTTTTATTCATAGTAAAGAAATCTAAGAAATTTATAAATGAATGATGATAATATAAAGCCAACACATTAATAATGAATTAAGATCAAATTCTTTTTTTTAATATCACTTTTATTGTAATGTTTTCGTAAAGCAAATTGATAAGAATTTTCTGGGCTTGAAAAAACCTTGTATTGCTGTAAAATTAATATTCAGACATTATTATGATTAGAAAGTCTTCTCAACAATTATTTTCTATATAATTTAAACTTTAAATTTCTTTCTAAAAATGTAATTTGCTTACCATACACTAAACCCTTGTTGGTAAAACTTGAGTCTTTTAATCTTATTATCTTATACCAATGATTAGTTACACATTAAATTTTGGTCAAAAGGCTTTTGAAATATAAAACAATTTTATTAACATTATCTATGACCATAAAATAATTGGCATATACAATTCAATAAACAAAAAAAAAATAGTAATAATGATTAAGACAATCACGAGTCATGACTCATGAGTATCATAGTCAACGCACTTTTAGCAGTCAAACCCTGTTTTGTGGTTGACCTGTCATTCTATATCTTTCATGACCAAAACAGATAGCATTTATATAAGAAAAATACTTTCATAACCTTATTATATCAATTAAGTTAGATATATTAAGTTAATTATATTGTTCATTAATAAATAATTATTATAGTTAATTTTTATAACTAATAATATAATTAACATAATGTATTCAAGTTGGGTGCAAGAAACAAAGAGATACTTGTTTTATAAAGCCAACACCCATCATGCATTGTAATATCTCGAAGGACATTCTCAAGTGAATATGACACCTAAGAGACTGCCTCATCAATGAGATTTGTTATTTAAACATTAAGATTATGATACTTGTATGATACTACACTTACATCTATATGAAGTATATTTATTTTAGATTTATATACAATATATAAGTATTTAGCCACACTTACATTAAAATATAGTGTTCACTCATATGTCACATTATGAATGTATAAATTTCATTTTTCCTAATCAATAGCCCATATTCTAATGGGTGAAACTCAATAATTGAGAGTTTGAAGGATTGTCATAACTTCTACTAATTTGTTGTGTTTTAAAAATCAAATTGAATTAGTCGATTAATCTGAATGAATCATAAATCGATTATATTTTTAATTCAAATATTATCTAATTTAATTAATTTAATTAATTAAATTATGACCTGAAAATCTAATCAATTTAATCTTCAGCTGAATTTTTAAAACATTGTTTTGTTGTTGAAAGCAAAACCAAGGTAAAATAAGAAAAGCAAGTTGCGACGCTTTCTAGCCACCCACCAAAGCATGTTTTTTCTCTCGGTTGAAAGATGACCTGACATCCACATTAATCATTATGGCTTCTAATAGGGGCGGTTCTCATAGAGCATTGGCAAAGCCTTTCCTTTTATTTGTGATTTTTGTAGCTTTGAAATCTGTTATATACTGTTGTAAATAAATGCATAGTTGACAGCTGAATCACATGGAGCATGTGCTAATTAAGTCTTGAGTACTTTTGTCTCACATGAAGGGCTTGTTAGTTCATAAGATAAGTCATCGTGACAGTACTTTGGCTATCAAACTTAAACGAAAATATTATTCTTATATTTTTTACAAGAAGTGTAATTATTATTTATATTTTTTAAAAAATATATTTAAGTGAAAAAAAATAATAAAAAATATATATATAATAAATAATATTAAATGAGATATAAAAAAATATGTATATATTATTTGATATAAAAATATAATAGTTGAAACTTAAAGCCTCGGTTTGCTTCGGATTCAGCTGCTTTCTATCGATAGGAGGAGAAGAAACAATAGTTAACAATTAGAATCAGAATGAGATTCTAAATTTGTCTTCTAGACTTCTACCCAAGATATCTATTTCTTCAAACCTTTGAGGTTTTGTACTTCTATGACTTTTGTAACTTTGTTGCATGTTTGTAACAGTCAAAATATAGAGGGAGGCGTTTAACATATGGATATAACAGCCAATTTTACCTTCAAACACCAGTTTTTTGGTTTATTTTTTTAAAAATTTATTTTTTATTTTTATTTGACTGTGTTTACATATAGATTTAGATATATGTAAATATTATCAATTATATTTTGTAAAATTTTTTGTATATACATTTATTTATAAAAAAATAATTAATCTAATTAGGTATATATGCTGATTTAAATATATATATATATATATATACTAGTTAAAATTTATAAAATTATTTATGAAAAAATGATTTAAATTTTTTGTATATAAACTTATATATATATATAAATATTATCAGTTGATATATGAATGATTTTTTGTATGTACATTTACTTATATAAAAAAAAGTTTAATGAGTTACAAGTCTTTAATGTGAACTGTATATCTAATTTGGCAAATGATCAACGGTTATAATGGGTTGTTGTATCCATACAACAACCCGAGCTTGTGGTATTGAAAACGCACATACAACTACAGCTTGTGGTATTGAAAACGCAACCAAAATGGAGAGCCTACTCTAGAAATTTTGAGAATCAACTTCAAGAATTTAAGACAAATCCTAACTATATCTGTACCAGTTCAATACCAGAGAAAACTAAGACAGCTAATCAACTAAAACATTGAAGACAAATAAACAACAAAGAAAAAAGTTTATGAACTTGTAACTCAATTGACATTGACTCCAGTCTTTTAAGATTCTGGTGTAAGGATTTCATAAGTTTTGAGTCTTCGCTTGGCCATCTGTTTTCTTCTTTATTCAAGTACTTGCACTTCTATTGTATTATTATTTTTTTAAAGAAAATGTCATCCTTTATGTGAAAATTTCTATCTTAAAAAATGTGTTTTTTGACGGATATTTGAAAATAATCATGATCTTCATACGTTCCTTACTTATTTTCTTTCTTCTATTCTTCATTCCATATACATTTAATAAATTAAATCGTGACTGAGATTGGTCCAAGGAACAGGATCATATCTCAACACATCATGTAAGAAACTAACGATAGTAACGACAAACACAAATTGAGTTAGTTTGAACTTTAAAAGTAACTTTTTGGTTACCTGCTTCTAAGATTATCATATATAACTTTATATTTTATTATGCTTACGCCCAAACTCTTTCTTCGTGTATACTTGCAACAGGATGTTAGTGTCAAATTTACTCTTAACATAGCACTCAACCCTTTTCTTTTGCTGTAATATGATGGTACTAATAAGGTGTATCTCCGCAGGATTGCCATAATATTTACTTATGTTAAATAGGTTGAGTTTCATCTCCAAGTAATCTTAATGACAAAAAAAAGTATTTAATTCAAACATGTGCTAATTATAGTTAAGGAACCATCAGTATTCAACATCCTTTTCCTATTTTCTTCATTAGTTTAATCGTTTACTAAATCTATTTATATATTTATATTTTTTTAATAAAGCCTACATCTCATTTTGTGGGTATGTTGACTGGTCTCTTTAGCAGGCTCCAGGGTGTACCTTATTGGAGCCTAGGAAAAAGGTTGGAGATAAGGAATTGAAAATTGCAATAGAAAGCATTTTGATAGATTAAATCTTAATTCTTTTTTTATGTTCCTAACTCTTATAGCTGAGTTGTCAACACGGAATTTAATTATTTTTTATTGTACCAAACATATATAAAATCAAGAATTTTGTTATATATTTTTAATAATTTTTTTATTTAATAAAAAATATTAAATAAAAATAAAAATAATTAACATCTCAAAAATATAAAAAATATTTAATATTTTTTATTTAATAATAAGAAGATATATTAAGAAAATTTAGAATTATTCTATAATCAATAATACAAGTTACTAGTCTACTCATAAAAAATCGTCAATTAAAAAAGAAATGCCCGTGCCGCCACTTGTATATAAAACTTATCCCTATCGGAAGCACTAGCCACTAACACTTTGATTATTGAGATATTTTCTTTGACTCTTATTTAAATACATGCCCAAATTTAGAAGTAAACTTTTAATACGAACATAAATTTTATGCAGACTCCGCGTGGACACCTTTTTTTTTAGCTGGAAAATAATTTATTCCAAATTAATATAAAAAAAACAACAAAGATATGATATAGTCAGGGGTCAGCGAGCTATATGTTATGACCATTCAAACTAGCATAGTTAGCCACACCATCCGCCACCCCTTTACAGACACGAGAAACATAACTAGTACGAAAATTAGAAAATCATAAAACATACAAGCAAATATTTCTAAAATTAGAACCATTATATGAGTAGTCGATCGCATTACCTTAAATGCTACAATAAACACTCTTCGCTCCTCTTTCTAAATGAACCTTGCTTAATCCCAATTCCCATGCAAAAATCGTGGACACAATTTTAATCAATTATCAAATTATTGTAATTTTTTGTGAATAAACTAATTCAACAATTTACCTACTTCTATCTAAAAATTTGTTCTGAGATAATAAGGGATAGTTGATTAATTATTTATTAAATTTATTTAACTAATAAATACTTATATATAACTAATAAATTCAAAATACACTTATCACAAATTTATGGCTTAAACTTCGTAATTAATTATAAATAAATAGTAGATAAACTTGATAATTAATAAATTAGATGTTTATGATGATTTGCAAAAAAAAAAAAATTGTTTCTGTATGAGAAATATTTTCTTAATACAAAAATATCTGAATTATTTTAATTTGACTGAAATAACTTTCTAATTGATTTCGTGAGCTTATCAAATTCATTAGGACAAGTTAAACTTTTTAAATTGATTTTAAAATGAAAAAAGAAGAGCAAATTGAATTTGTTTTTCCTGCGGTCAAACAAACATGATCCGTAGAGATGTAGCATTCTAAAAGAAGGCCTTTTGAATAAATTCAAAGACAATCGGTGATGCCTGTCACACAGATAATAAATCTCACGGACCTCACCATGTTATTTGTTTAATCTACTTTTAAGGTGATTTATAATATATACCTTTCTTTAGAAAGTGTATGATATATTTGATTATTTAAGTTATTAATTTATTTATAAAATAAATTAATAATTTAGATCAATTATAGAAAATTTGTTAAGCATATTTTTTTTAAAGTTTTTTTAAAGTTTATATTTTTTTATATATTATTATTATTATTGTCATCGGTTAACAGAATTATTATACGTTATTTATCGATCACCATTAGTCACCTATAATTTTTTTAAATTATATAACTATATAAATATTATCGCTTAAAATTTATAAATTTTTTTCAACAAACACAGATTATAGTTTTAAGAAAACTGACCACCTTTAATTTTTTTTAGATTATATAATCAGTATAAATATTATCGCTTAAAATTTATAAGATTTTTCAACAGTTATAATTTTAGAAAAAAAAATTCAATACTTATAGTTATTTATGAAAAAATATAAAAATTGATATAATTTTAACTGATATTATTTACATAGTTGTATAATTTTAAAAAAATAAATAGTTACTAGTCGGAGGTGGGCGGCCAATGGTGGCCAGCGACCGAAAGTGGCAATAGTCAATATCTACTGACGGTCAGAAGTGATGACGGTCGGTAGCAACTGGCAGCCAGAAGTGGTGATGGCCGATGGCGACCTCGATCAGAAGTGGAAGTCGACCACCGCAGGCAGTGACCAGCGATGCCGTTACTGGTTGCCTGAAAAATAATAAACTAAAAAAAAAGAGGCAACTTATAAAAAAATACTTATTATTACAAGTAAAAATTTAAATGTATGATATACTAAACTTAACATGTGCATCCGCCCTACTTTTAAATGTCTCTTTGTTTTATTTGTTTCTTTCCCTTTAAAAAAGATAAAATAAAATAACAAATCTTTGAGATCTTTGAAAATATTTTATTTGTGCAAATAATATTCCTACAAAGATAATACTACTTTCCGAACCAAACAACAAACATGTAAAAACCAATCAAATTCTTTCTCTGAAGTAATTGAAAAAGAACAATAAAGATAATTAATCACTTAGGTATTGATTAGCTTGATTTGATTGATTTTTTAAATAAGAAAACAGTGACAACACGTGCAAGGAGTCTAGTCTAATCTTGGCAGGTCAATTCCTATTCACCGGTAGCGGATGCAGGAAATTTAAGTACGGATTCTTATGTTTTTACATTAAATAATATATATATTTTTTTATATTTTATTTAATATTATTTATTATATATTTTTATTTAATTATATTCTTTAAAAAAATGTGAATAATCATACATTTTTTAAAAAAAGTATATGATTAATATTTTTCTTTAAGTAAGGAAACAAATGTTTTTGTAACCGAAGTAATGGGAGGATAATATATTTGATTATTATTAATTTGTAGAGATAAATAATGATAATTTTTTTTTATGATTTGAGTATATTAATTTTAAATTTTTATGAGTATTATTAAAATATAAAAATATTATTATATAAATATATTTAAGTATTAAATTACATAAGCATTATTAAAAAATAAAAAATAATATTATATAAATTATATTTTTTATTAATATAAATTTATTAATTTATCTATATACAAATACAAAAATTACATATATAAAAAATAAAAATATATATATACAAATATATTTATATAAAATTAAAGAAATTTTTTAATAGAATACGGTCATGTGTCGTCCCTCTTGACCAAGAGTATCCGTTCATGGTACTCTCGCACTATCTCTGTAATAAGAGCTGACAATACGGGTTCAATCTGTCGGGTTAGCTTAATCAGATTTTTTTTACGGGTTAGGTTTAAAGATTGAATTTATATTTTTTTTTCAACTCCCATAATCTATTTCGCATAACTCGCAGGTTAAGTAGAGCGGCGGAGTTGGCGCTGGCGGTTAGCTCTTTTTTAAAAAAAAAAATAAGTATCTATAAATGAAAAACTCTTTAAATGTTATATAATTTATATTTGAATATTTAATTAGATATGTGGTTTGTAATTTTTTATCATTACTATTTATTATTTTTTATAGTATTTATTGATTTTTTATATATTTTTTTTTTTTTTTAGGCGATTAAAATTTGGTTGACCTATAACTCATCTATTTTTTTTTATTTTATTTTTTATGCGGGTCAATCCACTAACCTGTCAACCCACCTTAAAACAAGATGGGTTACCTTTGCCGTTTTTAAAACGCATTATTCCTTCACTACATTTTAGCAAATCGAGACAGATCGAGACGGATTAGCCCATTTTATCAGCTAAGTATCTATTAGTGGGTCATCAGCCATTACTACACTTCCTTTTCTTTTATCTTATAGATAAATCAATTACAACTATAATGAATCACAAATTATATATTACCAGCATGGGTTACCAAATTGATCTTCCATTAGTAATAACTTCATAATTTGAGTTGAGATTTAATTAAAGATTTTTCACTGATAGGAGATTTATAATTTTACTGTAAATTATAACTAAAGTTAGTGATATGTTTTAGTTTTGAAATGTAAGCATCGTATCTTAAAAAATTAGTCTCTTATTTTATTGAGTAAGTGATACTTAAAAAAAATTATATATTTTATTTTTAAAAAATATTATGTTTTTATATAAAATTATAAATTTTATTGGTTATAAATTATAATTATCTATTTTAAAAGAATTCACAAAAATTATGTAAACATTTAAAATTTATATTTTAACTAAAATTGAAGATAACTTAGTAAGACATTATTTTTTTTTAACGATGTATCTAAAAATAAAATAATTTATTATTATCTGTTACTATTATAAAGGAGATTTCAGGATTTGGTATTTAGTTTTTTTATTAGAAAAACATTTATTTTTACTAAATACAAATAATAAGTGATGTAAAATAATGGATAAAACAATAATTTCACCACGTATCATTATCACTTAATTATTAGTGGTGGATAGCTATCTATAATTTTTAAAATGGTAACTGTTTATGAGTTATATTATTTTTAAGTAACTGTAAACAAAAGCAATAATATTAAATAAAAGGATAATAAATATTAATATAGAAATGATGGTTACAAAAATATGGATAATAACAAAAAAATGCGGATTTACATTTAGCCTCTCAATTCACTTATAAATATAATACTTTTTAAGCGCTGACATCCCACCACAGTAATGGTGAGGTGTGCCACTTGCTGTCACTGCATGAATGTCGACTGCCATGTCATTTTCTAAACAAAAAACTTTCAGTTTTCAAACATTTCTGCATCCTCCGCCCCACTCTTCACAGTCTTCACCCCAGTTTGCTTCTGTAGCAAAGAATTCAAAAAAGTAAAAGAATAATGATGTTGAAATACACTTGTATAGAGATTATTATCTTACATCTTTATAGTTTTTGTTTTTGTTGTTTATTTATAATTTATTTTATTTTATTTTATTCATATTTATATTTAAATTGTCACATATTTTTGGATATGAGACAATAAAATGTATAATTAGCATTTTCAAAATAAAAACATATAAAACAAATTTTGGTTTCATAAAAATAAAATGCACGAATCAGTATATTAAGCTATTTATATAAAAACTCATTAGAAATCATTATTATTATTCCCTGTTTTTAATATTGTCTTATTAGGAAGATATTGCACAGTTTAGTTAGGAAGAAGGGTACAAATACTAAAACTATGAGGAGGTATTTGTTCTCTTATTTTAAGAAAATATACCCAAAAAAAACTAAATAGGAATACCAAGTACACAATCTGATGTCTTTTTTATTTTTTTCTTAAAAAAAATCTAATGCCTTGACGTTTAGTGCAATATTGGTGAGCATAAGCAATCTTATATAGAAACAATTAAATCATTGCTTAGAAATTATTTTTTATTACTAGCGAGGCGTAAGACATGTTATGGTAAATAGAAAAGTAGGTAGCACCAAAATAAGCAATCTTCGCATAGAGTGCACTCTTTATACTTTTTTTTCAATTTTTTTTTTCAATCCCTGCCTATGAGTTTAGATTGTGATTTCTTATTGTCATATACTTTAAGGTATGTATTCATAATTAAGATTCTTTAATATATATTGTATCATTATGAAGTTAGTGGTACTCAGCTGAAAGCAGCTAGTTGGTGGCACGCAAGTCAGATGAGGCGGGCATGATTGGAGTTTATGAGATGGGCTTAGACAATATATATAAAATATCGTTTAACTTAAAAAGTCTTTGTATGATCAAGAGTTTCTTTTAGGATATTATAGACTGAGAAACGAAGAAAAGAAAGAAGAAGTTATATAGTAATTAAAAATTAACAGGTTTCAAACACACTATAACAATATTATATATAGTTGATATTATGGGAATTATTAATTCATTCACTGTGTGTAGGAGCTGGGTTGATTTGTGTTTTGGGGGGGGGGGGGACAGAAAACATATCTCATTTCTGTGGAACAGTGTTCATTTCATTAAAATCCCCAGTTGGTCCTCTTGAATGTGCGAACTGCGAAGTTACCAGACGAGATATAAATGTACTCCTATAACTATAATGAAGAGAACATAGCCTTAAAATAGATTTCCAAATGCCAAATGGAAGCAAGCTGGACCACCAGAAGTGGTTTAGTTTGCCAAATATTTAAGAGCCCACCATGTAAAGTAGGTGACCACTTTCCACTGCAAAACTAAGCAATAAGCAAGGGATTTGAAGAAGGAGCACCTAATTATACTACGAGAATTTATTGAGTCTAATATTATAAAACTAAATGCATGCATAAGTTTTAAAAGTTTTTAAAAACATTCAATGTCTTTTTTATTTTTAATTGCTAGACCATAATAGTGAAGTAATTTAAATACTTACGAATTGATTCGCAAGACACTAATAATTTGCAATACCAAAAGGTGAAGGGGGAGGGGGGGGGATAAAATGTCCGCCTAATTTGTAATAATCATTTAATCAATCACACGTGGCATGGTAAGCGTGTAATAATTCGCCACTAAAAATGATTAAAAGCGTAGGATGTGTAATTTGGAAGTATCAAACTCCAACAAACAATGGTCCCCACCAAGCTAAGATAAAATGAAGAAGATTTGAAGGCCAACCAAAATTACTAAACAGAGAAAGTCTATTGTAGATTAAGTAATGACATTATTACTTTTATGTTATGCGTGCAAGGTCACTAAAAGCGTTCTTTGAATTTGCCACTCAACGTGACCAACATCATCTCCACCACCCATAACTTTTATACTTCAAGCTTATAGACGATTTCGCAATAATAGCCTAATTCAGATGTGTCAACATACTTCAAGCTTAAACTATAATTATTGGACAATTCTTTTATCGGGTGATAAAAAGGAGAGGAGGAAAACAAGGTATATAAAATCTTTAAATCAATTTAAATTTTTTTAAGTCGAAATTGTAAAATTTATCTAAACAGAATGTCTAACTGCTGTTGGTATTTATTTTCTATATGAACCATCTTGTGAAATTTCTCTGTTAAGATTTCATATCGATTAAGTATATGAGTAAATATTATTTATAATGATTTGAGAAATATTTTTTATAAATTAATTTTTTAAAGTAGAATTAAGTTCAATTATTTTAATATGATATCAGAATATATCTTAATTGAGTTATTCTCAAATGTCAAGTCCTATAAATTTTATGTTTCAAAATGTCTAATCCTAAACATAAGAGGGTATATTGAAATCTCATATCAATTAAGTCTATAGATAAAATACTACTTATAATAATTTTGACAACTCTCTCTTTATAAGCTAGCTTTTGAGATAAAGTTAGATTCAATTATTCAAATATCTTTAATTTGATTTTTAAAAAAAGAACAAAGAAGTGTTCAAATAATTAATATTATTTCTTTAAAATTAGATAATCATCAATAAATAACTTAAATGAATTAAAAATAAATATAAATTAAACTATTTCAACTTTCATCTGATCGTTGAATGAGTTAACAACGTACCACGAAACTAATTATCCTCTATACTGCGATTTTAATTGATATAATCACAACCAAATTGAGAAATTCAAATGTATTCGTTACAAGCCAAATTTGCATATATTATTTTTAAGAGTCATTTAATTTTATTAAAGATAAATATACAAAACATATAAAAAAATGGAATTTATTTGTTGCCCTTGTTTATTAAATGATACTAGTACCTTGTTAATTTGACATAATATTATTAGTTGACTTTATAAAATTCTTTGATAATAACTTATAATTTGATATATCGATTCATATATATACTTTTGATGGAGTGATTTTTTTCATTTTTCTCGTAAATTAGGTATTACAATCAATGATGATTCTAAAAATAAGAATTGTAGAATAAAAAGTTAACATTTAAAAAATAAAATTTGTAATATTAAAATTCAAAGTCAAACTTAAAATGAAATTAAAATAAAATTCAACTAAATATAAATATATTTGATAAATAAATGCAAATGATGTATTTTAATTGGAAGTGTACCATTATCCTTAACAAAAAAAAAGGGTACTGGAGAAAGGTAAAAGAAAAAGAAAAAAAAAGTTAATTCTATATAAAGACACTTCTAATTTAAATCCGCTTATATCTTAAAATAGTTACTAGCTCCATCAATCAAATATAACACAACAAAATGACGGGGCAATGTAAAGCAGAAAATGCAACAACATTGCAAACGGTTGACGATAGTAAAGAACGTTGGGTGATATTGGTACAGCCCTACTCATAATATACCGTTGAAATATAGAAAATTGAGAGGGACATAAGTTAACAGTGACGCGCCGCTATTTATTGAACGTTGAAGTATAAAGGTCGTTTCCCATTGCGGCTACGCTAACTAATTATCAATTTTCCAGTCAAATACATTGCTTGTTGAAACACCTCTATTCAAAAGCCTATAACTCAGACTTCTTATTTTGCTAATCATGTAAACATATATATATTTATTGGATATTGGAAGAAGGGGACAATAACTGTTTATTACATGTTCAGTTGAACAAGTGAGAAATTAACAATTTTTAAATACTAAAATTTAAATAAAAAATAAAATGAGGTTTCACTTTGGTTTATTCAACTAAATATTTACAAAAACAAAGAAAAAAACTAGTATAATTCTTCGATCACTTATAGTGTACTAGTATTATACTTTTTTCTAACTATCTAATGTGTTTTATTCTCTCTGTCCATTGTCTTTCCTTGCCAAATGCCAACCCAAACAAAGTCATTGGCCGGGTTTGATAATGTTCAGCCTCCGTCTAACCCAAGTTACTACGAAACCCAATTCTCTGATGAAAGGTTTTCAGTTACAGCTTAGGCTATAAGCTTTACCTTCAAAGCTGAAGCCCAAATAGATTATTGAGTCATTCTAAATTCTCCCCGATTTCACATTACGAGAGGTACGGCCCATCACTTGAAGCATTTTCCCACAATCCCCCCTTTTAATTTTTTTTGTTGCCATATTAGTTGGGGGAGCTGGCTTTTTTCCAGCTGGGATTTGAGTAAGGGATGGAGGGATGGGGATACAATATGTTATCCTTTCCCCCCCTACATTCTTATGTTTTTGGATTACAAAATTAGTTTAAAATCATATTTATTTCAAATTTTATACGTTCTCGCTTTTTACTTGTTCAAGCAAGTGTATCTTAAAGTACAGTAACCACCCTTTATAAATAATCTTAGATAGTAATCACATCATCATTTTTTTTATTATAAAGAAATTGATTTGTTGTCATTTTTTTTAATAAAAAAAGTTAATTTAGGGAGGAGGAGGTTGTCCAATTCCAAAATTAACATACTACAAACTTTAGCAAAAATTTATAATAGCACTTCCAAATAACTTCTCAAGGAAGGATTGCCATTACGAATCGAACCAAAATTCAAGAGTTAAATTCGTTGACATTCTTAAGTTTTGTCTGATAACCAACTTCTCCCATAAATCACTGCACACGTTACTTTGTTTTGTATAAGAAATACATGAGCCATTGCTAATAAAGAACAAAATACTATTTTTTTTTTTTACAAAATTATGTGAGACATTGTTATCGCAATTTTGGAGGATAGAGCATTAAATGTTATTTTCCTTCCCACAAGTGCACTTCACAAGAATCAAACTTGTGTTCTCTTCTTTGGGGGAGAAAAAAAAATTACATGTTTATAGAACAATAATAAATATATGTTTTAGAAAGATCTTCATTATTGATTTTAAACATACCAACATAAATTTTAACAACAACCTAAAATCAATGGTATATATCTTCTTGAAATAACAATAAAAATATGTAATAATTTCTCTTAATAAAGTAATTAATTTGTTAAAAAAATAGATAAATTAATTGTTTTGAAATATAATTTGGGATATTACCAGAGTTGGGATTCGAGAAGCTTGAGCTTCTTGTTTTGTTTTTAATAAACTTTTTTTGGACATTTTTTTTCTTCTAAAACTTAAATGGAGATTCTGGTTGCAGTGGCAACATATTTGGGTATGGGCCACGATTTTGGCTAGCATTGAAATGAGCATTTGGGCCTTAAAACGGTAACCCCATAGCCGGTCAACAAACTAACTCGCCCCTATATTTTCTTACTGAACACGTTCGTGTCTATAAATTTATCATTTTAGTATTTTGATATGCATATAGCAGTGTTGATTTATAGTATCCATTTTTTAATTTAGCAATTATTTCATGGTAAAAGTTACAAGTTTGAATACTTAATAATGAAAAAAGAAGACAAAGGGATGGATGTGAGATTATAACATATTTTGTTTTTTTAAATTATAATACACGAAAGTATAACATTAAGATTAAATTTAAAAAAAAACGTCTAACATTAAAATAACCAAATGGTGACCAAATGTTTGATAAGGTGTTCCAATGAAACTTAGAAATAACAAGTACAATAAAAAAATGATAGGTTAAGCATTGCTTGATTAGGGATGAGAATGGGACGGGCGAGCCGCCTCCGTCCCCGATTATGGGTATTCATTTATGATCCTCATTGATATTCGCAGATCCGCGGGTAGTAATAATTTAAAATAAAATCTTAAAAATTATAAAAAAATAAAAAAAAATAAAATTTAACATCATATACTACAACTTTGTTCAACAATCTAAGATTCTTACAAAATTAAAATAATATTATACATAACAAACTAAATTCAATTATATTTAGTAATAATCAATTACATAAATAACTATTACATAAATAGTATATATTTTTTTAACAAGTTTTATCATTATAGACTCATTCAATAAAAAAATCATTTCAAAATAATAAAAAGATATGTATTTTCATCTCATCTCAAAATAAAAAAAAAAAAATAATATATGATACATATTAGATGAAAAAGTATGCTTAATCTGATTATGGATTATGTAAATATAATCCCAATTAAATGGCTACCCATCCCCCAATTTATGTAATCCCCGCGATTGGATACGGATAATTTTGTCATCTCTATGCCGATTAAGTTTATGTGCACATAAAGGCTTATAAAGAATATGATAAGACCTCGAGAAAGTTATTTTAATAAGACAATAATAAGATAATGTTAATACGTAATCAAAGATATCAATTAAAATTATAATGAAAAAGTCTTTATAATAGTTTATACATCAAAACTCAATTAAGTTTAATCACATCCTTAAGGCTTGATTAAGTTATCTATTATTTTAATATATAAGAGAGATTTGATAGATAAACTTATACAATACAGTATTTGTATCAAATAACTGATAAAGTCATAAATGTATTATAATAATTTATCCTATCAGATTTAATACAACATGTCAAACAAGTCGTAAAAATCTTTAACTCAATTGTAATGTCAAATAATAATAAAAAATTCTTAACTCAAGTGATACTAACTTCCTTAGAATCGGCTTTTTTTTAAGTCATTAGAATTGTAAATTAATAATTTGTATGAGATCTTGCAAAAAACGGTTGATATAATTGGTAAGGGTGTATGCATATTTAGATAGAGTTTAATTCTTATTAGGATTTGTTATTAGTGAGATATTTGTAAAATACTTTTCTAAGCCCTCGTTGAGATTAGATGCATGGTCTGACTCTAAGATGGAGTAGCCACCCTTTACCTTAGATTTTTGCTCTAAAAAAAGTTGTATGAGATCTTGAATTTGCCATTCAAACCATTATTGTAAAGGAAAAAAAAAAGGAACTTTCTTAATTTTCAATAGCCATTGATAATTTATGTTTAATTAAATATTATCAATGCGTAGTTTCATATAATTTTATTTTATTTAACTTCAATATCATTTTACTTATATATAAGGACAGCATCTCAAAGTTTTTGAGAACAAAACAATTATAAATTATAGTGCACATTGTTTAATAAAAACAACTAACAGGGTAAGGGCATGTTTGATTTTTTTTTTCAATTATTTTTGTAAAACAATAAAACATGATTATAAGAGTGCTTTATAGTCATAATTTTTAAAGACATTGGGACAGGGTATATGCTTTAAAAATAAGAAGAAGAAAAAAGAGAATGATTTGAAGAAGTTTTTTCAGTTCATAGTTGCAAAAATAATTCAAAACACATAAAACATTTAATTATGAATGTCTTTTATGTAATCATTAAAGGGAATTGATCTTATATCTATTTAAAGAAAAAATTATTAAAATAAATTGTTTACTCTTCAAAATTTTTTAGAGTAATAATAATACAAAGAAAACAAGCCTGTGATTCTTTTCACATGGTTTTCAAATGATCATGTGTTTGTGTTGCATTAAAAAAAATTACGTACTTCATGCACCAAAAAAAAAAGTACTTACAAGAGGTGATTCACGTGATAAACAAAGACAAAATATGACCCGAATAAAAAAACATAGACAACAAAATGCAAAAAAAATTATAGTTAAATTTTAATAGGGGACGAAGGTCATGTTTTGTTAAAGCGTGGTCATGACAAAGGTTTTTAGGGCTTGGTCGTGGTTGTCCCAACAAAGTTTACGGTGCTCCTTGAGTTTGTAGCCAATATTGTAGAAAAATATATTAATGGCCAAAGTTAGTTACTTGCAACTTGCTTAACAAGTTATATTATAAAATTATGGATAAATTAATCGATAGGTTCTTATAGTTTTATCAAGTTTTTAATTAAGTCACTATAGTTAAATTTTTTTTAACAAAAGTTCTTATAATTATAAAATTTTGTGACTGAGTTCCCAAAAATTAATACCATTTAACTTCCATTAAATATTGCAAACATAGCATTTCACGCATGGCAACAATATCTGACATGACATTAGTCATCTCACACATAAAAATACATGTGACTTGCACATGTTCTTTCCCAATTTTTACCCTAGTCTTAAATTGACCCATTTTACAGACAGTAACTCGTGTATTTTTCCCCTCCATCCCCATCTTCATTTTCCCCCTCTGGTTGCTGCTACCTTTCATTCATCGGACAAGGTTGAAGAATTTGGCTTTGGTACTGTCTATAAGGTTATACATTTCCATTCCTTTTACTATGTGTTAGAAAATGTTTGCAGCCGTGGGCAGTATATGAAGCCAACAATCTATTAAGAATAGCAGATTATGTGCTTAATATGAACTTCTCCATGGAAAAAGCCACAAAATTTCTCAAGGTGTGGCTGCTTTGCGTGCATAACAATAATTTTCTTTTGTTTCTAGTGTCTCAAGGAAAAAGGATTTATCTCAGTGGCAGTGTGAAACTAATCGGTGGTAGAAAGATGAGGAAAAGAAGAGTGTTAGCAATGTTCGAGTGGTTCACAGCAGTCAAGGCTACAATGTTTTGCCAAAGTGAAGCCAAAACTATTGGGAGTGATTTGGTTTATACGCAGCATCTTATGCTAGAGGAGAATCGTTCTCCTCATGGTTCCTTTGCATCTGGTATCACCATTGACAAGGCCCATGAAGTTATCTACAACATTTGGCATCAAAATGATTCAAAATTGTAGGTATCATGGTGCTAAAAATTTAATTCAAAATTGGGTGTAAGGAATTTTTGTTTTTGCCTATCATGTCAATACTAGGATTGCAAGCAATTTTGGAGTCAGTCAGCATGTTAATGTGATGTGTAGTGACTAGTTTATTGTGGTGAATTATACTAATTGTGATGAGGTGTTGAGTCAAAGTTGATATGTAATTGGGGTAGGGTTTTGAGTCAGATTTTATATGTAATTGGGGAGGGGTGTTGAGTGTTATTAAGATACACAATGGTCAATTGCAATATATGTAAATTGACATTTCATTAATGAAATAGTCTCATAGGTTCCTACTTTGCAGTTACTATATTTTTCCAAATTGTACATAGTAACTTTGATATAGTGCTATCATAGTATGAGGATCGCAGCTTGTGTTGGAGTCTAAAAAGAATGACTAACATGATGCAATCATTTTTTTAAAACACAAATACTATGCCAAGAATGATAAAAAAATATAACAAATGATGCAAAATAGTATTGTAAAGTCACACCAAAGGAAGAAAGGAGGAACATTCCTAGTTTATAAATTCAGAAACTCCAATCATAGATTTTGGTGCTTGACTGTCCTTAAGATGTTAGCATGGTTGGGTTTACAACCTTAAACTTTGTAAAAATTTATAGGCTTACTCTTAAGGGATCAAAACAATTTTCTGCAATTTCTCAAGTAAATATGAAGTCATTTGAACCCTTACTCAAGTCATTTTTTTTGTCATGACAACATCCATTTTGCAGAACCTGACCTAACTTCATTTCTCTACTGGGAACATAGGTAATGGGCCAAAAATATGAAATTTATATAGTTAATAGTAATACTTTTTAGCCTTAAATTCCATAAAAAAAAGCAAGCGATTTAGAGTCCTCTAGCCCACATTATGTAGCAAAAAACATAAGTTGTCAAGATAGGCAATTTTGTAGTAGAAATTGCAATTTCAAATATAAATTGAGATTTCTTTATGACTCCTAAAATCCTGGGATTTTTAACACATTAAGTGCTATTCTGCAGTAAAAATTGCAATTTCAAATGTAGAATGAGATTTCTGTATGACTCCTAAAATCCTAGGATTTTTAACACATAAAGTGCTATATCTTAGCTCTTAAACACCACTAGAAGCAAGCGATTTAGAGCCCTTTAGCCCATATTATGCAACAAAAAGCATAAATTGTTACGATAGGCAATTCTACAGTAGAAATTACAATTTCAAATGTAGACTGAGATTTCTTTATGACTCCTAAAATCCTAGGATTTTTAACACATAAAGTGCTATATCTTACCTCTTAAAGTGATATAAACTTGTATCTGCCTGTTGTTCATACCTTTTCATTTTCGTATATACAAATATGATTTCATCACATTTAATATGGCAAGTTACATCTTGCACACTTTCCACACATTCACACTCAGTTTTGGCACCCTAGGTGATATTATAAGAAATCGAGTGACATTATAATCCAGTGTCATATGACATTTGCAAGAAAAGATACATAACCAGCACATGGGTTGTACAGTAGCAGGCTACAAAAGATGCCCCATGTCAGCAAAAGATTACCAAAATTGCAAACACCCCCAAATTACATCTATGAAAAATGTTATTCAACTAGTGTGTTTGTGTTCAAAATATCCTATCACATTCCTATGTAGATTTGGAATTTGCGTTCACAGATTCTTGACTACATTAAAGATGTCCTTGACCTATTTGCACAGCTTGTTGCAGTCCTTGATTTCAAGTAACAGAAATCCCTATTCCTCTTCCTCTCCTTCTCCCTCTCCCTCTTCCTCTTCCTCTCCCTCTTCCTTCTACTGCAATTAATGTTTCATGTTCTGATGTAGGTGCTGCAAGTTCTGATGCAGGTATGGGAGTGTCTCTTTGAGTAGTGCTTAGTGGCTGATTCCTGCAGGTTACTTTGTTGTGGCCATACGAGTCGTATGTTAAACATCTAACAAATGTATGGCTTCTTCTAAATTTGTGTTGGGGTGGTGGCTCATCATCTTCCCTCCTCCTCAATTTATTTGGCCTCCTAGGCTTGGTTCTATAAGTAGGAAGTACAATTTTCATGTTCATATTTGGCCACACATTCTCTCCATTTATTGGGTTAACTATAGGTGCATAACAAGCTTTGTAAGCTTGTGAAGAGTAGCAGTTGCTTATGTAGTCTTTTGGGTCATCTCCTTTGAAGAAGATGACACTACAAGCATACTAACATGGCAGCTCAGTCAGTCCTAAAAACCTTCAACTACATGATCCAACTTCTAAGTTAACTACAAACTTCTCATTAATGTATCTCTTCTTATGAGACACCTTAAACTTTATTCCACCAGCCCACTTTGGTGTCCATTTCCTTGAATGTACTACCTCGTGATCTAACCTTTTCCTTGGCTTAGGATTTATTTTTCCCTTGTAAGTCTCCGCCTTTAATCTTTTTTAGTAAACCTAGACATCAAATAACATTTAATCCACTCAAACATTATCAGTATGGGCTTGTTTCTAGCTTCCAGAATTCTTCCATTGAAGGCTTCTGATATGTTTGATAACTGTACAGAGTGTAGTTATTAGTGCCCTATATCTGTCCTTTATGGCATGATTAGTCCTTGTTTGTAAGCATTAATGGAAGGTTTTAGCATCATTCATATCTGATTTCATTCTGATGACTTCCATTGTGATCCTGAGTAAATACTTTCAAGATTATGATCAAATTGAGTACATTTGCATGATTCCATAAATTGATAAATTTTCTTATATAGGCAGGTCTCAAAGGAAGCATGGAATTGAAGAATTTGAAGCAGCTTTAGACCAGGAAGCCTAAGAGAAGCTTAAAAGTGAAGATCAGCACTCAACGCCGCGACGTGGATTAGTTGCGCCGCGGCGTTCCCCTCTGCTTCAGTAGATAAAACCCGAGGCTGGAGCGCCGCAACGTTGAAAAGTGGGCGCCTCAGGCGCCAGTGACCTAATTACGCGCGCGCCGTGGCGTGTCATGTTGGACGCCGCGGCGGGAACCTGTTTTATTCAGCCTATAAATAGATTTGCACCGAATTTCTACGAGAGTTTTCATCATTTTTGGAGAGCAGCTGCTGGTTTTTAGGTTTTTAGACCTAGAGGAAGCAGAAAATGTTAAGGTTGGAGGCCATCCTTCCTATGGAAGGTGAATCAAGCTTAAAGGATAATATCTATTGAGCTTCCTTCCTTTCTTTTCTTCTTTTCTCTCTTTACTGATTCATGATCATGATTTATTTTTTTGTACTTTCATGATTCATGGCTAGCTAGGCTGTATATAAGTTTTCTTTTATAGTTTCTTATAGATACTGATGAATATGTAATCTTTTGAGTATATATTGAAGTTTAGTTAAGTTCAATCATAATCTGTGTTTAATGCTTGTGGTTGGCTGATCACTAATTGCATGATATTAATATTGGCAAATGAACTAGATATAGGGATTTGTTAATATGGATATGGTGTGATTGATACATGTTCGGCGAGTTCAATTGGCTTGGATGAGCTGATTCGTTAATAGGATAGAAATATACCTATTGGCCAGGTATAGTGTGTGATTGAGAATAGATCATTAATGAGTGGAGTTTGCACTGGTTCTCAAGGAAACTTAGTGAACTGGGTAAATGAAATCAGGGTTATTGACCTAGACATAGGCTTTTAACTAAATCAGATTCTCAAGCTAACTAAACCAATCTTTGATGTTGCTTATAAGGATTACAATTCATTAGTTGAAATAGGAAATGAAAAGTAATTCTTATTTCTCTATTTATCTATTTATCTTAGAGTTATTGCTTTTCAGTCTTTATATTTCTTTAACCATTCATTTATAAAATTTAATGCCTTTGGATAGCATTAATTAGAATATTGGCTAATACTTAACTTTTATATGAAATACATTTTTCTCGTGGGATCGATCTCTTACTCTGTAACTGTATTACTTGTGCGACCCGTGCACTTGCGGTTAGCAAAAAGGGCAACACGTTTGACCCTCAACAATGTTATTCATTAACATATCACTTTTTGAGTGAAAATGTGAAATGAGACCTTGTTCACATTGTTGGATCTAGGCCCATCAACTTGTCATAACACTCATTCTTCACCTTTTTGTAATTCTTTCATCTTCCTTTCTCATTCTTGCACATACGGTACTTTTGCAATGGCAAGTATTAAATCTCTTAACACTGAACCACCTCCATATGTCTTCTTACAATTGTCATATAAATGCTTAAGACAGAATATGTGCTCCACACCTAGCAGCATCTCCTCAAACACTTGAACTAGCCCCTGTAATCATTAATATAAAAATCAAACTATGAGGTACTAAAATAATTAAAAACACATAATGATATACAATGTTGAAGCAGAAAATATTTACCTTTTATTGGTCAGGTATAAACACTCATCTCTTCTCACTTATTGCTCTTATATCTTCCAAGAGTAATGTCATGAACCAGCCCTAAGAGTCCTTTGTTTCACTCTCTACAGTAGCAATAGCAAATGAAAAATAATTATCATTTGGTTCCATAGTTATAACCACTAATAATTGTTGTCCATATGGTCCTTTGAGGTGACACCCATCTAACCCAATAATGGGTCTACAAGCAGCCAAGAATCCTTTCTTCACAACATCAATACACATGTATAATCTCTAGAAATTATGTTGGTGAGTAAGTGATGGTCTGTCAACCATCACCTTAAGAGTGGAACTTGAGTTTAAGTTTCTAACTTCTTCATAGTAATCTCATATTTTGTTATATTGCTCAATAGCTATCCCTTGAAGCTTCTCAATTACCTTCCTCCTTGCCCAGTAAGCCTTTATAACAGAAATTTCAACTATATATTTTCTTTTACATTATAAATAACATGTGAAAGTTTGATCTTTTCATCTGATTTCATAGTCTCAACTAATTTACCAGCAACCCACTTTGAAGATGCCAAATAACCTTTGAAGCTCCCCCCACATGTGTGTTTGCCTTTGTATGTCTTAAGCCTGTAAGTTAGTGAATCTCTCACTTTGCTACAGAAGGCAAGCCACTTAGAATCCTTCCCCGTGCAATTGACCTTGTATATTTATTTATCATTTTTCAAATACCTCACATCCCTACCATTCAACAAAGAATATTCTTTTTATTGCATCCTTAAATTGATTAATCAAATTAAACTTTAATCCCAATACAAATTCGTAGTCATGAAACATCTCTTCAGGGTTGTATTTTGGATATTTAAGTTTCTTCTCAAAATCATCATCAGAAGACCTATCCATAGAATCCAACAATTCAATGTCATAATCAGGATTAGATTCAACGTTACCCATAATGAGACCTAATGAGGTAGATGGTCCTGCATCATCTATGTTTTCAAGGTGTAGTGGGCTAATATTGAGGTTAGATGACCCTGCATTATGTCTATTTTTAAGAGGTTAATTAATGACATTAAATCCCTTCAGCAATACACCCTCAGCTTCTATAACATTGCTGTTAAATAGACCTCATGATCACCATCGTTAGTAATGTCATCAAATCTGATGTTTAATGCACTGTCATCACTGCTTGAGTCACTATCCTCACCATAAACTTGCACCTCACTTCCATCCATTGTAGTAATTTCAACACCTTCATATTTACTGAACCCATCAACAACAAATAAATCTGCTTGTTTGCCATAAGTGCTCAACACAAGCTTAGCAAATACAATGCAGTCACTATCACTGTGACGCCCCTTTTAAAATCCAAGGGAACGTCTCACTTTCAATTACAATGCGGAAATAAAATTTTATGTGAGTTAAGACCCGGTTCATTTTAATAATATATACATTTACTCAATTGTAGTTGGTTAAGTAAATTAGCAAGTATATTTTTTTTTCTATTCATTACATTTACGTTAACGATAATCAATATCCACGGTGACGAGACATACATAGGAAATTAACATTTCATTCATATATATATATATAATTATCAACTGTTTAGTTACAAAGCCTGGCATAACAAAAAGCAAAACTATACCTGCCCCCAAAGGATTATACATACATATCCCTACGGTATCAGAATATACAGCCCACTACAAACAAAACATCAGGCCCCCAAAATAAAATACTGGTAGCCCTCAGTAGCTACAAGTAAAGTCAGTCCCTCAAGTGAGGAGGAATCGAGTCAAGGTCCTCTTCAGGATCCTCTTCGGGGTCGTCCTCAGGAATTTCTTCGGGATCTTCCTCAGGATCTTCTTCGTCAGAGGAAATCACCATAGGAATCGCAGAGTCACGGGACGGGGCCCGAGCGGTGGAATGAAAAGAGCCTTCCCGCGGAGTGAAATAACGGTCACCCCACATCTCGCGTATCGGTAGCTGAAACTCCAGACGTAAACTAATACAGCAGGTGAAGACAGACGGCTCGTGACGCCTCCAGGCTAGAGATAACAACACATCTCCCGTATAGACGCAACGCTCGAACCATAGTTGATGTACCGGACTGCGGCCTCCCAAAAGGTCGGCGCACATCTCCCAAAAATCTTTGCGTGCGTGGCTCCATACGCTTCTGCAGTCGCTCAGTCGAGATGAGGCCAAAAACCGGGAAGTCGGGGCTTCCTGCCCTTGCGATTATCTTCTATGGAACACAGTATACGGATAAAACAGAAATGGAGAGACAGAAAAGAGGTAAGACATCCTACCATCATTACCAATCATAGCATCAAGAAACCAAACGGCGCTAAGCGCCCACATAGCATTTATGACAGCAATAATGGTAATAAACATTCAATGGCAATTATGATCAACCAAACAGTTCCAAGCAGTCATGTACATACAGATATATCAGAGGTATAACAGTTCCAATTATAATAGCAATGTATGCCAGATAATTCATGGACTCACTATGCACACGTGCCCTCAATAACCAAAATCCTACTCCATGGAGTTAGACACAAAAACGATCGGAGAAACGATCGGGAGGTATGTACGTATTCTTGGCGCCTGTGCCCTCAAGTGCTAAAATTCTCAAATTATCATTTTGTACATCATGGCATTTTACAAGACATTCTACACAGATCTCGACATAGGACAGCGTCTCGGTCCGGATCATTAGTGTGTTTGCATCGGTCTGCCCCACAGACAGAGAGCTACCAGTTGCCTATTGTGAGGTACCCGCACCCTGACGCCCCCAAGGTCAACAAGTAACCTACACTTATCTATTCGTACCCGCACAAAGGTGTAAATTCAACTCCTAGGCTACCGGCCTTAACCAAGTCCAACGGACAATCTCTTTCTTTTTGTTCAATGCATGACACAATCATACTCTTCATGACCAACTAGGTCCATCATGCTTCAAATGCATGTCATATCATTTATCATCAATATCTGATCCCATTCACGGGTCCACAACAATCCAATAGTACATTTTAAGGATATCCACAATTTCCATTCATAGTCATGATAATAGTCAACCCTTACATTCATTATATGCCTCAAAAGCTCACCCATACTCATGTTCTTCCCTGTTTATGAATCCCTACTTAATCTCTAATCATCCAATCATTTATGATTTATGTTTTTTTATTAATCCAAGAGTTTTGAATCCAGGAAGATACATGGCCAGAATCACCAACAATGTGTCACAGATTTAATTGCTAGGTATTGGGTGATAAACCCTAGTTGTGAATTCGACGGAGACTATGCATTTAGTGGAAAATTGAGGCTGTCATTCGACGAAGACTAACATGGCAGAAGGATGAAAAATGGGAGAACATTTTATAACAAGATTGGATAAAAACCAATTTCTGTCGGATGGAGGTTCTGTCGAACAGAGATCAAAACTGTCGAATTTTTCCAGAAGATCAGCAGAAGTCCAATTTTGATGGATTTGGGTGTCGACGTTGGAGAAATCTCCCAAGTGTCAAACCGACGAAAACACTGTGGTCAGAACTCTAATTCGACGGATCTTGACGTTCTCCTCGACGAATATTAACTTTGGGAAGCTTATGATAAATGGACAGAAGATCCACTCGACATGTATGTCTCTCAATGGGTATTGGCATTCTAACTCGATGAATATTTCACTCGACGGATGTGGTCATTCAAATTCGATGGATTTTACATTGGAGGAGTTTCTCTCCTAAGTGGTCAGGAGTTCATACTCGACGGTTTTTGATATTGCACTAATGACCAGGAATCAAATTCGACGGGCATGGCTAGGGGTTCATACTCGACAGGTTTTGACTTTACTAAGTGATTAAGACATCACATTCGACGAGTTTGGCCAGAAGTTCATACTCGACGGATTTTAACTTTACTAAGAAATCAAGACATCACATTCGATGGGTTTGGCCAGGGGTTCATAGTCGACGGATTTTAACTTTACTAAGAAATCAAGACATCACATTCGACGGGTTTGGCCAGAAGTTCATACTCGACAGATTTTAACTTTATTAAGTAATCAAGACATCACATTCGAAGGGTTTGGCCAGAAGTTCATACTCGACGGATTTTAACTTTACTAAGTAATCAAGACATCACATTCGACGGGTTTGGCCAGGGGTTCATACTCGACGATTTTTAACATTGCACTTAATGGTCAGAAACCCAAGTCATTACCACTTCTCTCCAATAATCCCAAAATTTTAGTCTCAAGGCGTGGCCATCCGAGAGTCAGCCCGACAGCGTTCCTTTTAGATTATACGTTCCAGACATATATATCAAAACACACAAACAATCAAATAGCATATATATATATCACCAGCAGCATACAAACGGAGATGAATCACAGTACCAATCACAAACAACGTCCCTAAATGCTAAAAGAGGTTGAGGAGGAGTGTCTTCCTCTTACATTGGATAAGCACAAAGAAATGTGGCTCCTTTTTGGTCAGGATTTCGTTTCCAGCTTCCAGGAATTCCTTAAAGATTTAAACTTGCAAGAATCAGAATCCTAATATTGAAATGGATACCCATTGTCATCAAAATGACAGTGGTTTACGAAAAAGAGAAGAGAGGGAGAAAAAGCTAAGAGCTTTACCTTAAAGCTCCAACCTTTAAGCTTCAAAGACGTAGGAGAATGAAGATGGAGGAAATGGCAGAACCTTGAAGCTGATTTCCTCAATGATGGTGGTCCTCCAATCACGAAATGGTGCTAAGATTGGGACGGTTCGAAGAACAAAATGGAGGTGTGGGTGGATGGTGTTGCTGCTGTAGGGTGAAAGAGAAGAGAGAAGATGAATGAATAGTAACAGCGTATTTGGAGGAGAGAAAATGTGAGAAAAGGAAATGAATTAAACCCACCCCTTAATTTCAAACGTGTAGCACAAATTTGAGAGGAGAGAGAAATGATAAAAATAATGGTTGGAGGAAGCTTCCTTGAGAAGCTTCGTGCGCTCTTCGATAAAGTACATAGTAAGCTTGTCTCTAAATTAAATACATCTGACAGATAATTAATTATACTGTGGAATTATTTTCTCAGTAAATAAAATTTACAATTGATGAAAATAATATTTTATTATTCATCAGATGATTTTATGATACCGAAATTTTATTTAACAGATAAAACCTCAAAAAAATGTAAACCTCGCAAACTGTGCCCGGCCTCGAGTTTAGTAAGATCCTCCGTTGACACGTTGACAATTCAAAGTTTATCAGCCTCAGGAAAAATATTCTAGTTTCCCCGACTCCGCTCAGTGTACACGCAAGACGAAAAATATATTAAAATATTCATCATTTTCAAAAAAATCCACAAAAATTCCTAAAAATCATAAATATTATAAATTGATCGTTTATAATAAAATAAAAAATTTTCAGGATGTTACAATCACTCTTTAGCTCCTCCAACCCATTGTTTTATGCATATGCCTGGTTCCTTATACCATATTTTAGCATACCATTTGTAACCCAAATCTCTCAACTTTCGAGTAATTTCTTAGAGTGACCAATGGTCAATGTCACACACCAATATCTTAATCATCCCATCAATGTATTCAATACCCAATGTACTAGGCATCAAATGCCCCCATGGTGAAAGGTAATATAAAATTTGTCATCAGCCATTTCTATAGAAAAGAAAGTGTCACAACAACAAGAAGACGTTTTTACCTACAATCAAGAAAAAAAATGTCTCACACCTGAGCAAAAAGAGGGCATTTTTATATTTGGGTTCGGAAAAAAACTATCAACTAGTGAGGTCATTTTAGGTTTAAGGCAAAGTTAAAGGGAGAGAAGAATGACATAAAAAAGTATGGAATGAGAAAAACGTAATTGTGTAATATGTAATGTGAAAAATGTAGAGAAAGGATGAGACGAAAAAGTTCAAGGAACGTGAAAAAGTGTAATGTGGAGAGAATGAAAAAAGTGATGAGTAAATAAACTAATTTCCACTACCACAAAATTGTCATCCCTAAGCCTTCCCTTTACAAAAAGTCAAACTTTTTAGTCTTCCATTAATTATAACCACTAAGCTAATTTTCATTACAATATTAAATTGCATTGCAAGTTTATTTCAATGCCGCATAAATAAACTCAGTAAATGAATAAGAATGTACAACCTTATAGATAGTACCAAAAACCACCTTCTCCAACCTTGTCCGAGGAATGAAAGGTAGTAGTGACCAGAGAGGGAAAAGGAAGATAAGGATGGAGGGGAAAAAAGACACAAGTTATCGTTTGTAAAATGGGTCAATTTAGGGCTAGGGTAAAAATTTGGAAAGAACATGTGCAAGTCACATGTATTTTTATGTGTGAGATGGCTAATGTCACGTCAGATATTGTTGTTATGCGTGAAGTGTATATCAGCAATATTTAACAAAAGTTAAACAGTGTTAGTTTTTAGGGACTTAGTCACAAAGTTTTATACTTATAAAGACTTCGTTAAAAACTTTTTAACTATAGGGACCTAATTAAAAATTTGATGAAACTACAGGGACCTATTAATTAATTTAACCTAAAATTATTAATTATAAAATTTATCTCTCAAAACAACTGAAATTGTGTATAAATTATTTGAAAAAGGCATTCTTCCATACCCATATCCGTAGAACAGTGGGAGGACCATCTTCGGTGGCAACAGTGCCTATATACTTACTCTTGTTGGTTTTATGCTACTCAAAATTAGAAGAATGACGATTTGGTTTTGTATAAAAATTATGAATGAGAAATTAAAAGAAATGAACTTATGGATATTTAACCAAATTGAACTAGTGAACTCCAGTACTCCATTGTTGCAATCAATTCTTGCTCCAACCCATTGTGGTTTTTGTTTTGGTTCGAGCTCGTCCTCAACTATGGGCCCAAGTAAACTGTAATGCACTTCCCCAAACCTAGATGCGAGTGCTACATTGATTACGGCACCACCAATGACGCTTGATGACATCGTCTTAGAGAAGATTTCAATGAGTAGCCACTCTCCGAACTAAGATCGATCATATATGTCAAATTCATTTATCGATCCATCAAATTCATCCAAAAAATTCTCAATTTTTGAATAGAGGAATTCCCAATTCAATTATCGACATCGATGTCATGCTTCCACAACTATCATAATCCAATACTGGCACCATGGCTTACTATTTGTCAGGCTTGTTCGACGTCCTAATAATTGTCCCAATCTAATGCAGCAAGGATAAACTAGTAGCTTGGTCTGTTGGAATCACTCCAATAAGGAGGTTCTCTAGGTTGGAATAGAGGAGGGATTTGCTTTATGATCAGATTTTGATTTGGTAACAGAGGATGGGTTTGATAGAAGTCTGTAATGGGGTTTCAGTTTCGATGCAGAGATGTGAGGTCGTTAGTGGCAGCTTCTAGTGGTGCAACAGTGATTAGCGGCGAAGTGTATTTGAGACTCGGTGATCTAATTACTGAAAACATGCTAAAGGACCAAAATGAAAATATGAACAAATGTAGGTGTAAAACATTAAAAATGTCATGGACTTTATTATAATAAAAGAAAACTTATGATATTAAGTCAAGTCAAAGGTGCATCGGTGCATTTTGACTAAAACTAAAAGAGGGCACAGTAAAAGCCTCTGGTTGTCTCATGGTAATAAGTGAAGGTCGCAGATGAAACTAAGAATATTGTGGGATGAAAGTTCTAAACTTAGGATATGTTTGGTCAATATTAAATTTTGTTGTAACAACTTTTTTCTTGGGATAAAAGCTTTTTTGAAATGTTTGGATAAAATTGATGAGGGTAGGAAAAAGTTTTTTTTTTGTTGAGCATTATTTTGAAAAGCTTTTAGATTATTTTGAAAGTAAATAAATTTGTCCATTCTCATCCTTATACATTGAGCAAACCCAATTACAAAGCAAGATTGATTTTTTTGTAATTTACTATAACTTCATACAATTTTTAGTAATTTACTATATAAAAGCAATTTTTTTAGACATTCAAATGAAGCTTATTATATTAAAATCTCTTTTCAACTAACATATCTAAATATAAAATTGATTTTATCATAATCGATTATAGATAAAATTGACTATACAAACAATCGATTATTGAAATAATTTTTTTTCACAGTTGATCCAAACAAACTTAATGTATTACAAAGTTAAATTCAAAACACAAACTTTACACTTAGGGTATGTTTGAGAGTTTCAAATATGATGGAATGAAGTGACTTATAATGGAATGAAATGTGTTAGCGTAATTAATTATAATTAAAATTATGATTGATTACGATTGTTTTTAAACATGATTATAATTGATTTAGTATAGATGTAAATTGATTTACTATATAATTATGTTTTATTATTTTTTCTATACAATAACCTTCTTCTATAAATAGAGACAAATTCTCCTATATACATTCATTCAAAAATATATACAAATGCCATATTTATGCTTCTAACATGGTATCAGAGAGGTATCATCCTCCATGACCTGTCCCTATTTCTCTATTTCTAACATGGTATCAGAACCAATATCTCATTTGTTACCGAGTGGCCCCAAACTCAAGAGGGGGTGAATTGAGTTTATAAAATATTTTCGTAAATCTTTTGTAAAATAATTGTTTATCAATTTTCATTGAAGCTATTGGATGATTGAAGTGAATAGATAAATGAGATTGAACACTTCACTCGCAAATTAAATAAGCCAAGATGAATAACATTCAAGTAAGCATGTAAAATACATGTACAAATGTAAAGAGATGAGTTTAGAAGATCAAACACAAGGTTTATCCTGGTTCAGCCACCAATCCACTTGTGGCCTACGTCCAGTCCTCAAACAATCGCTAAATTTTTTTTTACTATATCTTTAAGTTTCAATAGGTGCTTGACAACTTTTACAAACTAGAGTACTCATCACACCTTGCGATATCTCACCCTTTGTGCTTGAGCCTCAACCAAGGATACCTCACCTTTTACAACTTTTGAGGGATGCCACACCCTCAATGGATACCTCACCCTTTATCCAACTAAGGGATACCTCATTCTCTTCACAAAGAATCAAAGTGTATATAAGATGAAACTCTCACAAGAGTGGATATTACAAATTGAAGTTCTATGAGTATCAATGATTCACACAATTATAGCTCAAAATAGGGGTTAGGAGAAAAAGATGATGAAACATGAATTTAATGCTTAAGAATAATTTTTAAATTATTCTCTAACTTTTCTTTAATGCCCAAATATTTTTATTTATAGCTCAAAGCAAATAAGAGCCATTGGTGGTGATTAAAAATGATTTTCTATGAAAACTAGCCGTTTATAACTGTTGGAACATATTTTTTGGTTGCCCAAATAATCGGTTAGGAGATTGTCCTAATTAGTTAGGAATTTTAAGTTTTGGCCACTGACATTTAGAATAACTAGTTAGGAGCTTTTCCTAATCAGTTTGGACCTTAAATATTTAGTTTCTGTGAAATGAAATAATTGGTTAGGACATATGCCTAATCGGTTAGGAGCTTGAGAAAACGCTCCTAATCTTCACATTAACCGATTAAGTGAATTGCCTAATCGGTTAAGAGCTTTTAAAACATGAAAAATACTCATATTTATCATACTAATCGGTTAAATGAATTACCTAATCAGTTAGGAGCATTTACAACGTGAAAATGGCTCCTGACAGGGTGAATAATCGGTTGGGGAAAATCCCTAATCGGTTATTGCACTCTAATTTTGAAAACTGACTTTAAATGGTCATAACTTCTTTGTTTCTTATCTGTTTTAAGCAAATGACTACTCATCGAAAAGATCTTTGAGTCTATTTTCATATGAAATAAGTTTCAGAACAAAACTTAGAGTATTTTGAAAGATATGATTAAAAAAGTAACCAAAGGTCAGTTTTATAAAACACAAACTTGACTATTTTTCATATAAATGAACTACCACCGTGATTAGCTTTTCAAAACTTGTTTGTTAGGCATTTTGGTATGTGAAAAACTATTTGTAAATATTTGAAAACATATTTGAGCTTAATGTGATTTCTTTTTGCTTTTACACAATATCTAAACCCTATATGCTAATCTTGAATATTCTTAGAGTTTGATCAATGCATTGCCATTCATTTCTTATTTGTTATTATCAAAATCATTCCTTTAGTCAATACTAATTACATTATCCCCCTTTTTGATGATGACAAACATCCATTGAGAAAAGAGTTAGTTCAAATAAATTGAAATTCACAAAAAGTGTATTAGAGACTTACTCCCTCTCTATTTTTCAAGAGGTGATTAGATTAGAGATTGCACAGCTTCTCCTTAATTTTGGAATCCCAAGTTCATTGAATTTGTACCTTGTTATTTATCTTTTCTCATTGACTCATAAACTTCTCACCTTTTTGTTATGATAAAAAATATATGTAATATATAGATTTGGATAAAGAGAGAAGTTATTTACAATAATACCATATTTATAGTAAATGCAAATATTCTAGACTAATATTGAACAATGGTATCATCAAAACAGAACATGCATTACCATATCATGTCAAAAGTAATATTGAGTTTAAAGCAATTGTTCACCATATTATACATTATACAACAAAAAGTATGAATTATGCAGTAAAAAGACTAATTTATGCAGCAAATGACCAATTTATGCAGTGAAAGTTAGATTATACAGTAAAAAAAAATGATGCAGCAAAGCTATTTAAATGCATGATTGATCTTTTTAAAAAAAAGTCAGAGACAGATTAGTTGAAGGAGGACATGGCTAGGAGAGTTTAATTTGGAGTTGGAGAGGTGTTTGAGTGAAGGAAGATGACAATGGAGGAGCAAGGCTCGTGAGCATAACCGATTATGGTTATATTGTAATCAGTTATGGTTGGATTTGTTTAGAAAACTTGACTCTCGGTCAAGTGCTCATAATAGGTTATGGAATTGGCTATAACCGATTATGGTGGCCATCCAGAGAGTCCCAAGAAAACACAAAAGCCTCATAATCCATTATATAAAGCCCATAATCGATTATGGGGGGCTTGGCAGAGAACTACCATCATCTGGAATTCTTCATAATTGATTATGGTTTGCCTATAATCGATTATCTTCACTTGGCAGAGACCAAAGTCCAACAAGCCAAACCATCTTCAAATGCTTATAATAGATTATAACCTTTCCATAATAGGTTATGTCCATTCCCAAACACTTTATTTATCAGACCAAACTAGAAAATCTTCAATAATTCATCCTTTAAGACCATTTACACTTGCCTTTCACCATTAAAATCAGAAAATTCTTCATGAATTTAGCCTTCAATATATCGATAACTTATGTTATCCTTAAGGAGCTTTTTGACTTGACCTTATTTCTGTCACCTCTAAACACCTTAAATATAGCTCAAAAACTGATTATACTTCTTTGAAGGAGCTTGAATCCAATTTCTTCAGTAAGAACTTGAGATTGGATGATTAAGGGGCTTTTGCATGGATCAAGTTTCTGCAAAACAAACTTAGGAAAAACTCTAACGCTCAAGTCAGTAATAGATTCGTGAACAATTAAAACAAGAGTATAATGCAATGAACTCAATCAAATTATACAGTAAAATTATATATTATGCAGCAACATGATAAGTTTTGCACCAAAATGACACAATATGCAATAAAATGACAAGTTATGTAGCACAATGATGAATCATGCAGTAAAAATGTTTTTAGCAAGAGTTAGATGCATTATTGATCCAATATGCTAATTTTTCTCTTATATATGCACACTAGATCAAACAATGATCATGTTAGGCATGTTATGTCAAGAACAAAGATATTTTTATTAAACATGTTATTTCAAATAAGAAGTGAACTTATCTAGTATATTATCACATGTAGATATATTTTCAAGATATAAAGCCATAAAATATTACTTTAAAGTAAGTTAAAGCATAAAACAAGTCTCCACTTATCCAAATGTTGCAAGTTTAAGCTTCTTGGAGACAATGGAGAGAACTTGGAGTATTTTCTGATTTTGTGCTTATAGCAGTCACTTTTGAGATTCCAAAGTCCATTCTTGGCCTTCAAGCACACCTATAACATACTTCAATTTTTGACTTTTGGTACCCAAATTTTCTTAGGTCCTTATGTGTTAGATTTTGGCAAAGTGCCCTTAGGGACCCAAATCATTTTAGTCCCAACCTTGGTATTCAAGTTTTTTCTAACATTGCATTTAGAAGCACTATGCCATTTTCTCCCACAATGAAAACATTTGATAAAGGGGCTACTTGATGTACTTGAGAAAATAAAGAAATTCTTGAGAAACTTTTGTTGGTTATTAGGATTATACCCTAAACCAGCCTTTTGAAAAACACATCTTTATTTCCCTAACAATACATTCAAGTTATCTCTTCCAAATGTAAATTTTAAAAGTGTATTTTTTAAATCCTCAATCTCAATTTCAAATGCTTTACATGATGAGTAAGATGAGGGTATGAGTGCATTATTATGTGAAGAGTATATTATGCATGAAGAATTTGCATCAATCAACCCAAGAGTTTCATTTTCTAATTTCAATCCCTCAATTTCTTTATTTAAAGTAGAAATTTAATTTTCAAATAAGGAAATTATTTTCTTTGAACATGAAATCATTTTTACAGACCTCATATATTCATTATATAATTTTTCAAATGCATCTTGCAATTCATCATAAGAAGGGGAAGAGTTTGATTCAGAATTTGAGGATGTTACCTCCATGTCATCTTTATCTTCCTTTTCTCCTCTAGCCATGAAACATAGATTAACTTTCTCATTGTCCAAGTTATTGGTTGAATCTATGTCATTATCATCCCAAGCTATATATGCTCTTCTTTCTTTCTTCTCCCTTGAGGATCTTTTGTCATATTTTTTACTTTATTTTGATAAATTAGGTACTCCATCTTCATGTGACCCAATTCTCCACATTCATAGCATTTAGGAGTGGATGAGGTTCATTTCCCTTTGTGATAAACATTCTTTTGGGGAAAGAGAGGTCTTCTATGAGCTCCATTCTTCTTGAAAAATCTTCTGAATTTCTTTACTAGTCGAGTTAGATTTTTCTCATTTATTTCCAAGTCATCTTCATCATCGTCATAATTGATTATGGAGGAAGTGGCCTTGAGAGTTATCCCCTTCTTTTTCTTGTCAAGCTCCTCACTTTGGTTGAGTCTATTCAATTCCAGCTCATGTTCTTGGAGCTTACCAAAAAGTGTGGCTAAAGTCATGGTTGAGAGATTCCTTGACTCCACAATAGCTGTCACTTTAGGTTGTCAATGCCTGCTCAAACATCTCAATACTTTGTTAATAAGATATTCATTAGGAAAAGTCTTTCCTAATGAAGCAAGATGATTTAAAATATGTGTAAAACATTTTTACATTTCTTGAATGCTTTCATTTTGGCTCATTCTAAAAAGCTCATATTCATGAGTGAGAGTATTAATCCTTGATCTTTTCACTTCACTAGTCCCTTATGGGTTACTTGTAAAAAATCTCACATTTATTGGGCAGATTTATAATTTGAGACTCTAAGGAACTCATCATACCCCAAGGATGTGGTAATGATATTTTTAGTACTCAAATTATATTGGACCTTTTTCTTATCATCATTGGTCCATTCACTTCTTGGTATATTAACTCTTACATCATTAACAACTTGTGTGAGGATAAAAGGATTATTTTCAATAGCATCCCACACATCTAAGTCAATAATTTCAATAAAATTTTTCATTCTTTATTTCCAATAAGCATACTCATCCCCATTGAAAAAGAGAGCTCTATAGATAGAAAAACTGTCTGAAAAATCATTTGAGGAAACCATCACTTTCTCTTGAAGCTACTAAGCCCTTTACACAAGAGCCTAACTCTGATATCACTTGTTACCAAGTGACCTCAAACTCAAAAGGGGGGTGAATTGAGTTTATGAAATATTTTCGCAAATATTTTGTAAAACGTTTGTTTATCAATTTTTTTTGAAGCTATTGGATGATTGAAGTGAATAGATAAATGAGATTGAACACTTCACTCACAAATTAAACAAGCCAAGATGAATAACATTCAAGCAAGTATATAAAATAAATGCACAAATGTAAAGAGATGAGTTTAGAAGATCAAACACGAGGTTTATCCTAGTTCAGCCACCAATCCACTCGTAGCTTACGTCTAGTTCTTAAGTAACCGCTAGAGA
The DNA here is from genome assembly GCA_029884595.1 of Ormosia semicastrata. NCBI lineage: Eukaryota > Viridiplantae > Streptophyta > Magnoliopsida > Fabales > Fabaceae > Ormosia > Ormosia semicastrata. Next base: position 3,246,225 of record JAQQTO010000046.1, on the reverse strand, counting down.
TTTTTCACTTTATCTTCAAGCTTCAACAGGTGCTTGAAAACCTTTAAAAACTAGAGCACTCACCATACCTTAGGATACCTTATCCTTTGTGCTTGAGCCTCAACCAGGGATACCCCACTCTTTACAACTTTTGAGGGATGCCTCACCCTCAAGGGATACCTCACCATTTATCCAACTAAGGGATACTTCACCTTTTTCTCTAGAGGGATACCTCACCTTCTTCACAAAGAATCAAAGTGTATATAAGATGAAACTCTCATAAAAGTGGATATTATAAATTGAAGTTCTATGGGTATCAAGGATTCACACAATTATAGCTCAAAACAGGGGTTTGGAGAAAAAGATGATGAAATACGAATTTAATGCTCAAGGATGATTTTCAGATTATTCTCTAACTATTCTTTAATGTCCAAACATTTTCATTTATAACCCAAAGCAAATAAGAGCCATTGGTGGTGATTAAAAATGATTTTCTATGAAAACTAGCTGTTTATAGTTGTTAGAACGTGTTTTCTGGTTGCCCAGATAACCGGTTAGGAGATTATCCTAATCGGTTAGGAGCTTTAAGTTTTGGCCACTGACATTTAGAATAACTAGTTAGGAGTTTTTCCTAATCGGTTAGGATCTTAAATATTTGGCTTCTGTGAAATAGAATAATCGGTTAGGACATATGCCTAATCGGTTAAGAGCTTCAGAAAACGCTCCTAATTTTTACACTAATCGATTAGGTGAATTGTCTAATTAGTTAGGAGCTTTTAAAACATGAAAAATGCTCATATTTATCATACTAATCGGTTAGGAGCATTTAGAACGTGAAAATGGCTCCTGACAGGGTGAATAATCGGTTAGGGAAAATCCCTAATCGGTTAGTGCACTCTAGTTTTGAAAACTGACTTTAAATGATCATAACTTCTTCGTTTCTTATCCGTTTTAAGCAAATGACCACTCATCGGAAAGATCTTTGAGTCTATTTTTCATATGAAATAAGTTTCAAAACAAAACTCAAAGTATTTTGAAAGATATGATCAAAATAGTAACCAAATATCAGTTTTACAAAACACAAACTTGACTATTTTTCATAGAACTAAACTACCACCATGATTAGCTTTTCAAAACTTGTTTGTTAGGTATTTTGGCATGTGAAAAACTATTTGTAAATATTTGAAAATATATTTGAGTGTAATGTGATTCTTTTTTACTTTTACACAATATCTAAATCCTATATGCTAATCTTGAATATTCTTAGAGTTTGATCAATGCATTGTCATTCCTTTCTTGTTTGTTATCATCAAAATCATTCCTTTAGTCAATACCAATTACATCATTTTCGTCACCTACTTCGCTAGGCTTATCCCACCTACTTCGATAGACTCGCCTATTCTGTTCAGGCATCTATGAATGGAGTGTTAAAAGTCTCACATCATCTGCCTTAATATTTCGAGTGTGATTTATATATTTGTTGGGTCACTTAATGCCAATTGATTTTAAGTTGGAATCTAACATAGTGTAGTTGGTAGGATCATTAGACTCGTTAGAATTGTTACTAATTACCATCAAACTCAGACTTTTTCTGCTGTCTGCTCTGTTCAGACACTGCTCTAGACCTCTTAGCAGATTCTGTTATGATGTTAGACTCCGTTTTAGATTCCAAACTTCGTTTTGATGCTAGATCCCATTTTAGATTCTGTTCTAGATTCCAGACTTTGTTCTGATGGCAGGACTCCATTTCACATTCTGTCTTAGATTCTAGACTTCGTTCTGATGACAAGATTCTGTTTCAGATTCTGTCCTAGACTTCAGACTCCAAACTCTATACTCTATACTTAATCATCATCCTAAACGATTCCGCACTTTAGTTTCCAAACTCAAGTTGGTTTCTTCTATACTCACTTAAATTTGAGAAGAGATATTAGCGTGATTAATTATAATTGAGATTATGATTGATTACGATTATTTTTAGAGATGATTGTAATTGATTTAGTATAGACTTATATTGATTTACTATATAATTATATTTTATTATTTTTTTTTATGTACAATAGTCTTCTTCTATAAATAAATGTTAATCCTCTTGTATAAATTCATTCAGAAACATATGCAAAATTTCATATTTATATTTCTAACATAGTATCAAAGAGGTATCATCCTCTGTAACTAGTCCCTATTTCTCAATTTCTAACAGAATGCAAAAGTAAAGAATGGAATGAAAATATGTATGCCACTATCTTATTTAAGAGTTTAATGAATGAATGGAGAGGAGTCAAGTCACTCCTTCGTAAGCCCCCAAATTTGAAAGGACAAAAAATTGACCTTTTCAATAGTAAGAAAGGATCTTGAAGTTCCTCCTTGACCATTGTATTCCTCTTTATAAAATAATTATCAATACATATCTTATGTTATTTATCATGTCATTTCATATCACTCCCTTACTTACTATTTATCTAAACATAACCTTATACCTGGTCCATATTTTGAACCAACATCATAAGTGTACACTACCTTGAGTTTTTCACCTTGCTAGTGTCATGCATTCCACTTGTGACATCAAAGATTCTTACATAAGTTTGACCTTAATAACTAAGAGGCATATGCAATATTATGGGTAAGAGATAATGAAAAAGTATTTATATGAATGGACAATCTTAGTATTTTTTAAAATTAATTTATTTTATGTTTAAAATAATTTATAAATCTTACTGTAATTTTTTTTAAAAAATTAAGCAGATTCAAATAATACACTTAATTTCAATACTTCAAATGAGAGAATTAGTTATATATATATATATATATATATATATATATATATATATATATATATATATATATATATATATATATATATATATATATAAGAGAAAACCTCAATAAAAAAATGCAAAGTAAAATTATGGGGTGGGAGTGTTATTAGAGATGTTTAAAACCTAGCTCAAATTATTAATTTGTCCTAATCCAAAACCAATTATGACATATTTAGGTTCTATAAATTATACTCAATTTTTAAATTTAGTTTGACTCACACTTCAGATTATCCAAACTTGATTTGATATATTACACAATACTTTAAAACATTAATTTTTTAATTAGTGATAAGCAATAGAATTTATTAACTTAAATTAATATATTTTATATAACATAATAATATATTTATATTAATTTAATTTATTTCAAAATATATATTTTAAAACATCATTTGCTTTTAATTTTTGACTTTTAAAATTATATAACTTATCTATACGTAATATCTAAATTTATATAATTTATTTAATTATTGAATCTTTATCAAACCATAACCAATCCAAGTTAAGATAAAAAAGATGATCAAATCAAAATATCTAATTTAGTTCAAATAAGAATAAACCTGACTCAACCCTTCCTCCTTAGTCGCCACAGTTTCACAGGGGTCAACTACAGGCCATAGCCCAGAGCAAGAGCCTCTTTGATTCAGATTATTTTGGACATCTAATAGTTTCTTTTTTTTTTTTTTTTTGCATAAAAACTGTTGGTTCATGCTTACAATGCGTTTGACAACTTGCATAAAAGTTGTTGATGAAAAAATTTTGTATGACAACAACTTTTGATAAAAAGGTTATAATTTGAATATTTTTTAAAAAAAGTTATTGGAATTATTTTATATTTTGATATTTAAATATTATTTTATTTTTAATTAAATAATTTTTTAATTAATTAAATAATTTTTTTATTATTTTATACATATTTTAATAATTTAATACATAAAATTTTTTTTATACTATTTAAATAAAATAAATTAACTTAAAATTATTTTTAAGTTAAAATATTCAAACTAAACATATTATCTTTATAATTAATTATAACAAAAAAAATTATACAATAATTAATTATTAAAAAAAAAATAATGTTTTCATATAACTTTTTATTTCATATAACTTTTTATCATATTTTTAATAATTATAATTAAATAAAAAAAATATTAATATAAAAAATATAATAATAAAAAATATAATAAAAATATTATAATTATTATTAGAATAATCAAATTTTCATAATTATTACAAAAAGCATGAACTAATAGATATTCTTTACAGGTCAGGCCACATTTGTACTTACACCTATAAGATATTTTCTGTGTACAAATGTCAGATATTTAAGAAGCTAATAAAATATCGGTGCTTTCCTTTTCCATCGACTCCATCCTCCTTTTATTCCAAAATTTTTATATATATATATATATAGTCTACACATTCAACGTTTTAAATATTAAATTAAATAAAATTTTTGTATTAATTATAAATATATATTTCTGTGTAGTTTTTTTATTAAGTTATCTTTATTTATTTTACTTAGTTATTCTTTTATCATATTAATTTAATTTTTATGAGTGATTAAAATTATTAAAGTATCAAAATAAAAATAAAAAATAACAATTAATACTTTATTGATATAAAAAACTCAACTCAAAATAAACTAAAAGTTTTTTCATTAAAATAACACTTAAAATAGACTAAAGAAAATAATTTTTTAGAATAATATTTGCCTAAAAATGTGTATCAAAAAATTTGACTAAACATTATTAAATAATATTATATAATAAATTTTTTATCTATGATATATAAATATGTGATGTGTGAATAAGTATATAATTACAAATTTAAATATCAACTAAACTAATTTATTAGAGTCAAATTATAAAAAATATTTTTGTGAATATTTTAATCTAGCATGAATAACTTACATTTGATATGATGGAGAAATAAATTAGTCAAGAATGCTCAAATTGACCCGAATACAATTGTAATATAAAATAAAATTAATTTTTAATCAAAATTAAAATATTTATAACCTTAAAGAAAATATTTTATGTACAGTAAATATGTATACCATATTTATACTATATATTAATATAAAAAATATAAAATTATAATATTTTTGTGATATATAAAATAATTTTATAAATAAATTAAATAAAATTAAATATATTTTGATTAATCGTATCACCTTAACGTGAAAGTGTGCCCCACCTCTATCAATACTCAATAGTCAATACTTACCATTTTACAATAGTTCACGCGCGCGAATTCCTTACCAGTACACTCTTTACTGTTTTATTAATTGATTATGTTTGCCCCCAGTTTGGTTAGCGTGGCAACCTTATCCAGAATTCATTCTTCTCATTTTATTCATCTCTCAAGAGATTTTTTTTAATCACCTTTTTTGATGATTAAATAAATCAATTTAACATTTTTTTCTCAACAATTAACTTGAACTCTTACAGTTGCAAGACAATTTAAGTACATAAACTTAAAATATCAAATATTATTTCAATTAAATATTATTATTCCTTTTTCTTAATCAAAATGCCTATATGGAATGTATAATTCATTATTTAGATAAATTTGGATTGTTGATATAGCCTTAATCAATGAAAATTGATACAGTTCTATTTTTGTTTGATACTAATATAATATTTAAAAGGAATAAATTGAAATCACGAAATTAAATGGCATCCTAATATGCTAAATTCGATAGCCAAAAAAGGTAAAGAATCGGAAATTATTAGATATTATTTTAGAATTTTAATATAAAATTAATTATTTTATATTATTTTTATTTTTATTCTTTTATTTTATTAATTATTTAATTTTTAATATTTACTTATCTAATTTTTATCTCTCTTTTATTATTTCTTTTATTAACTAATCATATTTTTTAAAAAATATTTTTATAATTATTTTTTAATCAAAATTATTAAATTAAATTATTTTCTTAATACTAATATTATTTTCTTAAATAATAAATAAAAAAATAATTTTTTTAATAATATCAATAATTCACCTTAATAGATTTAGTAGAGAGTTCCCCCAATGAGACCTCTAAAAGAGATAAAAGCATAAGAAAAAAACAATTATAATAAAGAGTAATTACGAAAATAGAACCCGCCGCTCTTTCTATATATCATTAAGTATAACCAACTGAACACCAACCCGAGACGGAAAAATCATTTTGATAGTAGTAATAATAACTAGAATCTGTAACCAAACACGGGGAAAGCACATCCACACCGCTCTAAATTTAACCCTGGTTTAGATCACACGCCGTATAGGAGTACCCAGAATCGGTAGAGGTTAACCCTAGTTAGGACCGTCTTCAGCTATATAACAAGGCATTAGGGGCGCCCATTTACCTTCGTGCTCTCTCTTCAAGGTGGATTCACGCTAATCCTCCTTCTCTTTTTCCTTTATTCCATTTGTGTCCCAGTTTCTAGGGTTTCTTGTTATCCCATGTCTTCTGCCGAAATTGAGTTCCGATGCTTTGTTGGTGGGTTGGCCTGGGCCACCGACAACGATGCCCTCGAGAAAGCCTTCTCTCCCTATGGCGAGATCGTCGAATCGAAGGTCCGTTTGTTGCAGGGATCGGATCTGACACGATTCGGATTTGGATTTTCTCGATCCCATCTGATCTGTGATCTCTGATCTGTTTTGCGTTACTTGATCTTTGATACTTGTGTTACTATAATCATTCTTTTATTACTCACACCAATCGGTACGTTCATCTTCATCTTTGATTCAAAGGCGAAGATCGATCGGTTTCAAATTTCAATGCGTTTTTTCTGACCAGTATTTATGCGAATTTGAGCCAGATCTGATGCTATCGTTTGTTTTTTTCGTGTTCAGGTAATCAACGATCGTGAGACTGGAAGGTCGAGGGGGTTCGGATTTGTGACCTTCGCCACGGAGCAGGCTATGAGGGACGCCATCGAAGGGATGAACGGCCAGAACCTCGATGGACGTAATATCACTGTGAACGAGGCCCAGTCCCGTGGTGGAAGGAGCGGAGGCGGTGGCGGTGGTTATGGAAGCGGTGGCGGTGGTGGTGGATACGGCGGTGGAGGGTACAGCCGCGGTGGAGGAGGTGGATACGGAGGTAGTGGTGGTCGTCGTGAAGGTGGCGGATACAGCCGCAATGGTGGCGGAGGCTATGGTGGTGGCGGTGGTGGCTATGGTGGAGGTTATGGTGGTGGGCGAGACCGTGGGTACGGCGGAGACGGTGGATCTCGCTACTCAAGACGAGGTGGTGCTTCTGATGGAAGTTGGAGGAATTAATGTTCCGTTTAGGTTTAAGTCGGTGAAAGGGGAGTTTGAGGTTGTTGTTGTGGGATGGGGTTGGGGTTTATGATTATGCCTAGTGCTTATTTCAGATGTTGGATTATCCTTTCTGGTTTGAGTATCTGTTATGGTTTCGTGTTGATCCTGTTGTTCTCGTTTTTGACCTCTGAATTTGTGTACTACTGGTTGTTAATCAAACAATCTATCAAAAGAATAGTCAGAAATTATTATCCCTTACGAGTTTTTACTCATTTATGTTTTGTGCGTTTTTTTGGTTGGAAACCATCACACAACTATTTATATTATTTTTTAATTAGTGTGATTAAGAGAATGGAAATGATTGAAAAAAGTGATTTAAATTAATAATACAGAGAGTAGTATAAAAAGTGATATAAGAAAATTAGCGTAAAAAAATTATGATTGTTTTTTTTATTACTTATTCAATTATTTTGGTTTCTGCATTGTTAACTTATGATACACAGAGGCGTGTTTGTATTCAGGGTGTCAAAATGAGTCGGTCTCAACTAGGGTCGAGTCATTTTACATTATATTTGGATGATACACTATGTTTGGATGATAGGTAATGAGGGAAACGGAAAGAGAATGGAAGGAACGAAAATAAATTTTTTTGTTTAAGAGTTTTAAAATGTATAAGAATGAAATGGAACATATGTGGAATTTTTTTTTTAAATGTTTAACTTTTGTTTCTTCCAAAATTGAGGGGGAATGTGAGGAACACATAGGTAATTCAGTTCCGTTTTGTTTCGTTAATGAAACTTTCAAATATAAAGAATGAAAATTATGTTTCATTCTTTTTCATTCCATTCTTACTTATTTCGTTCCGTTCTATTAATGAAAAAACATTCAAACATAAGGTTAGGATTAATTTATTTAGGTTATGGAAGTTTTGATTTAGTATTTTGATAGTTTTAGTCTAATTTAATTTAGTCTTTATGTAGTTTTAAAAAAAGAGGTTAGTTCAGTTTATTTGGGTTCAATTTATACGAGTTTAGTTTATTTGGGTCATATAAATTTTAAGTTGATATTTTATTAATTTAATTTATTTATTTTATCGAGTTATTCGGATCGATTTATCAAATTTAATTCATTTTGACACTTCTATTTGTGTTACACCTATAGAAATGTATGAATAATATATGTGTTGTGTATCTCAATGTATAATATTAAAAAAATTAATTTTTGTTTAAAAATGTTTTAGATATATTTTAGATATATTTAAACATGTTTTAATGATTAATGTTTAATTAATAAATTTTTAATTTATTTAAATTAAATTATATGATTGAATTTTTTAATTATTATTTTTATATTAATATTTTAAATTTTATTTTTTATATGTCAAAATTTTATTTTTTCACATGTTATTATTAAATTTTTAAATTTTATCTTTTATATATTATTTTCATTTATTCTTTTTACTTGTATCAAGTGATCGATTTGTCATTAAAATTTGTCTTCCAATATTATTTCTTTTAATTAATTTTTTAAATGTAGATGTATTTGTAGGATAGTTAGTTTTATTAATAAGTTAATTTAAGATATTTTTTTAAAAATGATAATAGATATCATGTTTTATATATTTTTAAAAAGAATTTATAAGATAATAAATATTGATATATATGTATATATTAATATATTATAAATTTTAAATTTATAAAAATAATATTAATAAATTATAATTTTTTAAAATTTATAATTATATATATATAAATTAAATTTTTTAATTTATATATATATATATGTTGTATCAATATATTTTTAAGGTTTTTTTAAAATTATTTTTTAACGGTATATGTTAAGATTTAATGAGAATTTTTTATAAAAAAATAAATATTTAATATATTAAAAACTGAAAAGATTTCGGCACTTGTTAAAAAAGTTTTATTCAAAATCTGATGTGACATACCAAGAAACTGAGTAAACTGTCTATGAACAAACGAAGAAGGCGTCTAAAACCAAGGTGGGTGTTATCGTGCAATTACTCAAGTTTACGTGTATCATACACTTAAATTTTTTATTTGTAACAATAAATTTTTTTTATAGATTTTTTTATAGTTTTGTTATTTTTAAGCTACCATTATCGGCTATAGTCGGCCACCATCGGTTATCGGTGAACTTTTGGCAATTTTTGGCCACTATCGCACTTTTGGCCGTCGTCGGTGAACTTCTGGCTACCACTGTCTGTCGTCATTGCCAGCTAACTGTCAGCCACCTCTAGCCACCTTCGATTGGGTACTATTTACTTTTTAAAAATTACACAATTATATAAATAATACTGGAATTAAAATTATATATTTTTAATTTTTTCATAAATAACTCTATTTACTAATTTTTTTCTAAAATTATAACTATTAAAAAATTTTATAAATTTTAACGATAATATTTATATAGTTATACAACTTAAAAAAATTTAAAGATTATTTTTCTTAAAATTATAATTATATTTGTTAATTTTTTTATAAATTTTAATTGATAATATTTATACGCTTATACAACTTAAAAAAAATTAAAAGTAGCAGATAGTGGCCTGCAAGCAGCATACGATGACCTGTTAACCAACGACAATGGTGATAGTAGAATGTAAAAAAAATATAAAACAAAAAAACCTAAAAAAAATTACTTAACAAATTTATGATAATTGATCTAAGTCATTGATTTATTTTATAAATAAATCAATAACTTAAATTTGGTGTTATACCATATACCATTTTTTTGAAGATGTATATTAAATACCACCCTAAAACTAATTGATATCGCACCTTGAAACTGGTGATAGGAGTAATTAAAGAAAAAAAAAGACAGAAGTCCCTATAGATTTAAGGACAATTTTATAATATTATATTATTCATTTAATTTTTATATGTCAAATTTTTTTAATTCATTCATAAATTTATTTTGTATTTTATAAAAATATTATAATTACATATAAGTTAATTTAATATTTTTTTCACATTCATATATAATATAAATACAATATGCGTATAAAAATTATACGCAAAATATTTCTCATTTTAGAATCAAATTAAGGGATAAATCATATTGTCAATAATTGTCAAAATTCTCAGATAAAAGAAAAATTATCACAATTCTGTATTATTTTTTCTCTTGAAAGTAGTTTTTGTCAATCCAGTAGAAAAAAAATATGATTTTGTCAACATCATGCTTATTATTCAAATATATCCGATCTTATTATTCAAATGCAAATAATGACACTAGATAAGATAGTTAGGCTTTAAACAATGACGTAAATTGAAAACTAAAGAAAAATTAATAGTTTAATTTTAATGCACCAAGAGTTTTACACTATTATCTATTAATTTTTTAATTTGCAAGGGGAATAATTTTTTAATTTTCTTTCAGGATTGTCTTGTACATGAGTCGAAAATAGTCCATCTTGTTGTGCTGGTTCTGGTGTACATGACAAGAAGCATGTTACAAGGCCTAAGTCATTGGATGAGCCCATTAGTGAATTTTGACTCAGCGAGCCCTGTAGTGGCGGTAATTTGGTGGGTTTTATGATGGCCCATTTCAATAGGCTAACCACCCAAGACCCAAAAAAAAAAAAAACCAAAATGAGCTGATTGATTGAAAACTCAATGTGAACCTTTATTTGTAGTATAAATTAACTTAGAGTGGTGTTCTTAAGCAAGTTCCGTGCCATCCATGATAAATGGACAAATTCATCCATGAGAATCAATTACCCAAAGTCCATACACTATCTGGTAGGGTTGCACAATTCGACCCAATGACCCGAGAACCTGACCAAACTAATATAACCTAATATAAAATATCTGAGTTGGTTCTGATTATCGGGTCCGTTTGAGTAGAACTCGATCAATCTGATCATTTTATTGGTTCGGGTAACGAGTTCAAGAAACCAACTCGATGACCTGATCACCCGATGGAAACGACGTTGTTTTGAGATACTAAAAACTTATACCTTCATTTTCTTTCTTACTCGAGGCTATCCTCCTCCTCATTTCTCACATTTTTTTATTCTGATTTCTCTCCAAATTGCAAAATCCCTAACCCTAACTCCCCAAGCCCCACCGCAGCAACGCTGTGCTACTCAACCCTAGGCCTCTCTCACCACTCTAGAATCCCTCCTCTCCTCTCGGCCCAATCATCATTGGTGGCGACGAGTTCGTGACAACCACCACCTCTGCTCACAAAGCCATAACGCGACGTCACGACATCTACTAAACTCACAGTCTCACACACAACTCTCTTTCTCTGATTGTGGTACCTCAGTCTCTTGCTATTTTCTCTCATTTTGACTGTTGCTGTGGGTGAAAGAGAAGAAGAAAGAACCTTTGTTAGAGGTTAGTCGTTTAACATGCAGTTGGGTTTGTTCTTTCTTTACCCAATTTATGTAAAGTTGAAATTTCGACAGCCTTAACCTTTGAGCATTTCTTCATTTCTCAGTATTATCGTTTTTCGTTTTTCACTACAAATGAGCAACTAAAGATATTGTTTTCTCCATTCAGAGTAGTTACAGAAGATGTACCATGTTTTCTTTTCTCTTCTCAAATGTTGCTTTTTCCCCATCACTCTTTTGTCCATTTTGTTGTTGTTGTTGTTGTTGTCCATATTGGTATAATGGGATTTAACTTGATGGCTAGTGTAAATTGCTTTGCACTGATAGTGTTTGCTTAAATGCCTGATTATTGGTGATTGAAGATAAGAAAGATATACTAGTCATATGGATTTAAATCCAAATTAGTTCAATTTCGAGTATAGCTTTCCTTGTTTAATTCTTGAATCTCTATGATACAAACAGGTTTTTCCTAGTTATCTTTTGTTGTTCACCGGAAACATGATTAAATCACCATAAGAAGTTTTGAGGTGAATGCCTTTTCATTGGAGTTTCATTTCACAGGTTTTGGAAATAAAATTCTTTGCCCCTTTTCTGTTTGTAAATTTGAACAACCCGACTACCTGATTGTAATCAGGTTAATTCAATTCGGGTTACTTAAAATTTTTTTCCAAACTTAACCCAACTCAATCTCAACTAATTAATTTATATTTTTTTCTTTTTAAACTCGAACCAACTCCACCCGTATGCAGCCAAGCCGCTCTATTCTTTTGTCTCTGGGTCCCTTTAGCTTGGTTGGGTAAGGCAGGTATTATTACACCATTTCATAGTTTGGATTGACATTGTCCGTGGAGCGCGAAATTGTTTGGATGGACCTTGAAAGGTAAAGCTCATTTTTCTTGGCCCCATATATTCCATTCTGACAATAAAAACAAATAGTTGTAGGTGGACAAATTGGCAGTTACCCTTCTGGTTTTCTTAGAAAAAAAGTCACATGATTAACGATAAGAAATAATAAGCTATGAATTCCTAAATATGAGTTATTTTTATTCTTCCTTCTTTTTTGTTTTTTGTTTAAAAAAAAAAACTCTCTTTCACTTGAATGATAAAGTAAACCATAAAACAATACGGCAATGAATTTGTATAAACGAGAAAGACAAGTTTTTGCGCTTGTGAATGCTATGAGAATCAGAATCCATTGAACAACTCAGAGGGAGTCTCGGATAACCTTAAGTACGTGACTTTCACGTAAAAAACCCTCCGAAAATCTACGTCTATATCATCCCCATGTCCATCATCAATAATCTATGCAGGACTAGCACTGAAGAATGCAAAAATTACTTGTTTACCGATTACGATATCTTCTTTGTACTTTATTTCCCTACTTGGGGTACTACCACTTGCTATTCTATTCTCGAGGTTATTACCACTTATCCTTTCTCCAATGAATGATACTGCAATTTCCAATCTGGGAAAGGAAAAAAAATATAAAATGGACTTGCCTGAAAAAAAAGAGATTAGAGATGGATTTACTTAAGGAAACTGGATGTCTGACACTTTGACATTGCCATCAGATAAATTAAAGTGCACTTTCATGATTCATGATGATAACAAAGGTTGTTAGGTGAAGTTTGATTTTGATTTATGTTTGAGAGCGCTCAAGCGTTTATTTGTCCGAATTTATTATTATTATTATTGAATACACATCAGCATTTTAAATTGTAAAAAACAAGCTAAAATACTTGTATATTGAGAATAACTAAGTTACTCGAGAGCATGTGGCCTCAAGCGATTAATGGCAAAAAAATATCTTATAATATTATTAAGGTTAAAATTCAAGAACTCCCTCTAACTATAAGACATTTAAAAAAAAAATTTATAGTTTAAAATTCAACAACTTGACTTTATAAATTATTAAATTGTGTAATATAGTATAAAATTACCTCCTTGTGTATGTGCAAAAAATCTCTCTTAAAAGGTTAATTTGTACTATTTGATAAGTTGAAGGAGTTAAGTTATTGAATTTTAAATCTTATGAGAATTTTTTGAATTTGACCAATAGTTAGAAGGGAGTTTTTTGCATTTTAGCCTATTATTAAAGTATATATTATTATATTATTGTTATTATAATTTTGTAATGACATATTAATTATATGATTAAATAATAATATAGCTAAATTAAAATTAAGCTATAACTCAAATATTTCTTTTTTCTTTTTCCTACAATTAACACTAACAGATAAGATGAATTATCTTAATTAAGTAAAAAGAAGATAGTTTACAAAAGCTAGAGATTATAAATTACATTGAATTTTCTTAAATTTTGATGACATTTCACAGTCATTTTTAGCTAAATGTCTGTGCTATGCCCCCCTCCCAATTGGTCATCACAGTGGCAAAAGTGGGAGATGAGGTTGAGGTAGTGGTTGAAGAACAAAACTTGACTTCAACTCTTTTTTTTTTAATTTTTTCCTTCAATATCTTTAATCACCCTTCATTTGTAACTTCTAACCCCATTTAATTGAATTAATAGACATATGAATGGTGATTAAAGAGATAAGAGGGAAAGGGTTGGAGTTAAGTTTTGTTTGTGGTCGAAAGTGGATTTGAGGAGGAGGGAGCAGAGCGGTGGGGAAAAAATTAAAAGAAGTTAAGCATGTTTATTCAATTACTTAAGGCTTAAGTTGTAAATAATAAAGGGTATTTTAATTAAATACTATAAAGTGGTGAAAGAGAAATCAAACCTATAATAATAAGTAAATTTCATGATGCATGGTGCACCAAAACTTAGCAAGGTGTACAATAGAATATGGCATAAGTAATTATGTTACGCAAGGTTTACTTAAATTTATCAATTGAAGTGTCAAGCAGGTCAGGTCAATTCGTGTACTTGCGATTTTAAACTTAACTCATAAAATACGAGTTGGGTCTGGTCGGATTGTAAAATACCCTAACTAGCAGTCTGTAAGTTAAGTAGTGAGTTTGGAAATGTCTAACACACGGGTACCTATCCACCTATGTTTTTATTTTTAAAATAAAAGAAAAGTAGTTTAGTTGCGATTAAAAAGACGTTTAGCCACAATTTTTAATCATAGCTAAACGACCACACTAAAAAAAATATTCATATAGTGGAATGATACTGTTCTACTTTAAAACCTAACAAAAAGTAAAAATGTTTACATACAGACAATATACTTGTTCTCAGTATACTCATTCTCATTCATCACCATTTCAGTCAGTCACTCCTAAATTTTTAGCCTCTCAAATAAAAAATCTAAATTTCTAACTTCTTATTTCAAGAACTGCATCATCTTAAAAAAATAGAGTGAAGTCAATAATTATGTCAATTCACATAGTATGTATGATGACATTGACTTTAATTAGTTAGAGTAATTTGTTATTTATGAATATTCAGACCTATTAACTTAGTTTAGTTTATTTTAAACTTAAATTAATAAAAATTATTAATTTATTATGTACTTATGTGTATTTAATTCATTCAAAACTTATTATATTTTTATAAGATTAATTATATAAATTAATATGCGACTTATTATATTTATATAAAAATTATTATATATAACAAATTTTAAATTTTATATTTTAATTTTTTCATTAAAAATTAATTTTTAAACATATATGAAACTCATAAATTCGACCTAATCTAACCTAAGTCACTACTCTAATAAACGGGCGAAATTAAAAAATACCACAAAATTCACCAATCCCACTTAGCCCTAACCCCAATTTATATGAAAAGTGTAATGTGTTCTCGAATATGAAGTTGGTGGGCGGGCCGGATTCAAGTATGATCATCTGAATTTATTCTTTCAAAAGAGAAAAAAAAAAACTGAACATCTTGACCAAATCATGATTGCTGCCATCTGATGCCTGCAATCGTGTGATTATCCATTTTGAAATTAAGAGAGCACCCATAAGGTCATATCCTTACTATATTTTGGATAATAATTATGATTTTTCTATCATTTTTTTTACATCACATTTTACATTTCTTTTTATATTATTAATTATATCTTTTATTATTATTATTTTTATTTAATCATAACTTTTCAAAAAAAAATATAAAAAAGATATATCACTAAAAAAGGTATAAAAATATCATTTTTCTTTAGATAATAACTATAAATTTTTATTTTTTTTATATGACTTTTTACACTACTACATGTATCTTTAAATGTGTATATTTGCGCATACTTAGAATTTTACACTACATACAATAAAAATTATAAACATAACAAACACGTTACACTGCATAATCATAAACGTGTTTGATTGAATATAAAATATTATCAAATTAGATGGGAAGAGTTACAAAAAAAAGCTGGAGAGTATTACTAATTTATCCCAAAACAGTGCATTTTCTCTCTGTTCCGGTCGTTGTTTTTGTTGCATCCTCCCCAACTCCTTCTAACTTGTAACTTTCTAACTTCCAACCAACCCACCCCTCCATTATATAATAATGACACCAGTCCATACCCCTCTCTGACCCAAATTCTTCACTATCCCATCATTTTTTGAATCCATGATGAGTTCCCATCACACTACCACCAACGACACAGGAGGGGTTGAGATACAGCACACCCGAAGATTGCCAGATTTTTTGAAGAGTGTATGTTAAGATTTATTATTTATTTATTTAAGTTTGGTAGTTTCAGTTTGTCCTAGTTTTTAGGGAGTTATTTAGTTGAAAAGATAGTGCTTTTGTGGCTGTAGAAAGTGGTTTTCATGGTCTAAGAACATGCTGCAGAAAGTGGTCTTTTGTGGTTGCAGAAAGTGGTCTTCGTTGCCCTGTTTTATAGGATCTTAAAGTTAGTGGTAATTCTGTTTTGTTATTACTCTTTCTATGTAATGCCTATTTATAGGCTACTTTTATCTATGAAATGTTAAGCACTTCCAGAATCTATTTTCTATCAGTGGTATCAAGAGCTAGGAGCGGAAGCAGTATAAGAGAAAGCAAGCAAGAGAGAAATAGTTCCAAAACAGTGAGAGTCCCCAAAACAGTCTAACACATAGCAACAATTATTTTCTCCACATTCATTTTTGCAGGAAACGATGGCTTCAGATTCCAATTTTGTGCAGGCAGCAATCCCACGTTTTGATGGTCACTATGACCATTGGAGTATGCTGATGGAGAATTTCCTACGGTCAAAAGAATATTGGCCCATCGTTGAATCTGGAATTGGAGAACCAGCAACAAATGCAGTCTTGACAAATGACCAGAAAACAGAGTTGGAAGGGAGAAAGTTAAAGGATTTGAAGGCAAAAAATTACTTGTTCCAAGCCATTGATCGAACTATCCTGGAAACAATTCTTAGCAAAGAAACTTCCAATATTTGGGATTCAATGAAGAAAAAATATCAAGGCTCGTCAAGAGTGAAGCGTGCACAGCTTCAAGCTTTGAGAAGGGATTTTGAGACTCTACAAATGAGAGATGGAGAATCTGTCACCAGTTATTGTGCAAGAACTATGGGGATAGCAAACCAAATGCGATTTCATGGTGAGAAGATGGATGATGTGGTCATTGTTGAGAAGATACTGCGTTCTTTGTCACCAAAGTATGATTATGTTGTCTGCTCAATTGAAGAATCCAAAGATATAGATGAACTCTCACTTGATGAACTCCAGAGCTCCCTATTGGTCCACGAACAAAAGATGAACCGAAGTTCAAATACAGATGAGCAAGCTCTAAAGACTTTTACCTTTACTCAGTTCTCAAATTCTAGAGGAAGGGGTAGAGGTAGAGGAAGGGGAGGACGAGGCAATAAAGATGGCAGCAGGCATTATCAACATTTCAAGGTTGATGATGATCAATTTCAAGGTAGAGGCAGAGGCAGAGGACGAGTTCAACATTCTGACAAATCCAAGGTAGAGTGTTTTAGATGTCATAAATTTGGACATTATCGTTCTGAATGTTATACTAGGCTGCCTAATGACAAAGAAAAGGGAGAGCAATCACATTTTGCCGAAAAGAAGGAAGTGGAAACTTTGTTGATGGCTGTTGAAGCTAATCAGGAACCAGAGTCTGATGTTTGGTATGTGGATACGGGTTGCAGTAATCACATGTGTGGAAGTAAGTCTTCTTTTTCTTATTTAAATGAAGATTTTCATTCTACAGTAAGTTTTGGTGATTGTTCCACTGTAAATGTGATGGGAAAAGGTGATATTGAGATAAGAACCAAGAATGGTTTTGTTGAAACAATTTCCAATGTTTTTTATGTTCCTGACCTAAAAAGTAATTTGTTAAGTGCTGGTCAGTTGCAAGAAAAAGGTTATGTGATAACTATTCAAAATGGTGCTTGTGAGATATATGATCCTTCAAGAGGAGCAATTGCTGTTGTTCAAATGAGCTCAAACAAGTTGTTCCCTTTGAAGATAAGAACATCTCAACCTTGTTTAATGGCTGAAGTAAAAGACCCTTCATGGCTTTGGCACTTTCGCTATGGCCACTTGAATTTTGGCGGATTAAAGACTCTCCAACAAAAAAATATGGTGACGGGCCTCCCACAAATTCATATTCCTTCTCAAGTTTGTGAAGAATGTGTTGTTAGCAAACAACATCGTTCTCAATTTCCTCAAGGAAAGTCGTGGAAAGCAAAACAGGTCCTGGAGTTGGTACATTCCGACATTTGTGGACCGATAAATCCATCTTCTAATGGGGGTAAAAGATATTTAATTACTTTCATTGATGATTATACTAGAAAAACATGGGTTTATTTTTTACAGGAAAAATCAGAAGCTTTTCGTACATTTAAAAGCTTCAAGGCTCGCGTTGAAAATGAAGCAGGAAAAGCCATTAAAACTCTCCGTACTGATCGTGGTGGAGAATATAGCTCAAAAGAATTTGAAGTTTTTTGTGATGATCAAGGTATTCGAAGGGAATTCACAGCTGCTTATACACCACAGCAGAATGGTGTATCGGAGAGGAAAAATAGAACCATCCTCAACATGGTGAGAAGCTTGCTAGCAAGAGGGAACATTCCAAAGAATTTTTGGCCAGAGGCAGTGAATTGGAGCATTCATGTGTTGAATAGAAGTCCTACTTTTTCTGTTCAGAACATGACACCCGAGGAGGCTTGGAGTGGGCGGAAACCATCTGTAGATCACTTCAGAATTTTTGGTTGCATTGCTTACGCACATGTCCCAGATGAGAAAAGAAAGAAGCTTGATGATAAGGGTGAAAAGTGTGTGTTTCTTGGCATAAGTGAAGCTTCCAAGGCTTATAAATTGTTCAATCCACTCACAAAGAAGATCGTGACCAGCAGAGACGTCATTTTTGATGAGAAGAATACTTGGAATTGGAGCAAAAACTGTTCACAGCAGCAGCTAATTCCAGTCCTTTTTGATGGAGAAAATGAAGAAGAAAGGCAGCAGCCTCTACCACAACAAATTCCAGCAGCTAATGTTCCTGAAACCTCACCAACAGTAGCAGAATCTACTGGTGCAGCCGCTGAATCACGTCTTCGCCGTGTTCGAAAAAGACCTGGATGGATGACAGATTTTGAGGTACCCGGAATTGACCAATCTGAGGATCAAATTACTTACTTTGCTCTTTTTTCCGATTGTGATCCTACAGTTTTTGAAGAGGCTGTCAAAAACTCTAAATGGCGGAAGGCGATGGATGATGAAATTGCCGCTATTGAAAGGAACAACACCTGGGAGTTGACTGATCTTCCAAAAGGACACAAGACTATTGGTGTCAAGTGGGTTTACAAGACAAAATTGAAGGAGAATGGAGAAGTTGATAAGTACAAGGCTCGACTTGTCGCAAAAGGATACAAACAAGAATTTGGCGTCGATTACAAAGAAGTGTTTGCTCCAGTAGCAAGGCTTGACACTATTCGGTTGGTGTTATCCATTGCTGCCCATAACTCATGGCCTGTCTATCAGCTTGATGTAAAGTCAGCATTTTTGCATGGAGAATTGGAAGAAGAGGTGTACATAGATCAACCTCCGGGATATATGAAGCAAGGTCATGAAAACCAGGTATACAAGCTAAAAAAGGCATTATATGGACTAAAACAAACACCTAGAGCTTGGTATAGTCGTATAGATGCTTACTTTGCTAAAGAAGGTTTTCTTAAATGTCCTTATGAACATACACTCTACATTAAAGTTAGAGCAGATGAGAAGATGGTTATTGTGTGTTTATATGTTGATGACCTTATTTATATTAGTAATGATGGAGTCATGCTTGCTGATTTTAAGAAATCTATGATGAATGAATTTGATATGTCAGATTTGGGGTTGATGCACTATTTTCTTGGCATCGAAGTAGTGCAATCTCCTGTTGGTATCTTTATTTCACAAAAGAAATATGTGTCAGAAATTTTAGATAGGTTCCAAATGAAGGATTGCAATCCAGTTTTGACTCCATCTGAACCCAGTCTGAAACTCACCAGATATGGAACAGAAAAAAAGGTGAATGCCACTCTTTACAAGCAAATTGTTGGGAGTCTTATGTATTTGACATCAACAAGACCAGATATTATGCATGCTGTTAGTTTAATCAGCCGATACATGGAGAATCCAACTGAAGTTCATCTCTTATCAGCAAAGAGAATTTTTCGCTATTTGAAAGGTACTGCAGATTTTGGAATTTTTATAAAAATGGTGGAGAATCAAGTTTGATTGGTTTTTCAGATAGTGACTATGCTGGAGATATTGAAGATCGAAAAAGTACTTCTGGTTTTGTTTTTATGATGGGTTCAGGAGCTATATCATGGTCATCAAAGAAACAACAAATTGTGACTTTGTCAACTACAGAAGCCGAATTTGTTGCACTGCTTCATCTTCATGTCAAGCTATCTGGTTGAGGAGATTGCTTGAAACACTTCAAAGTCAGCAACAAGGTCCAACAACAATCCACTGTGATAACGTTTCAGCAATCAAGATCTCCAAAAATCCAGTTTTGCATGGAAGGAGTAAGCATATTGATGTTAGATACCATTTTTTGCGTGATCTTTGCAATGATGGTATAATTGATTTGGTGTTCTGTAAAAGTGAAAATCAAGTGGCTGATATTATGACTAAACCACTTAAGCAAGCTGCATTTGTGAAGCTTCGAAGAATGCTTGGGGTATGCTCTTCAAAGGATGTTGTTCAAGGGAGGGCATAACAAATTTGTTGAAGTCTGTTTATTCCTAAACTGATTTCTGCAGATATCAGTTTAAGGGAGGGTGTTAAGATTTATTATTTATTTATTTAAGTTTGGTAGTTTCAGTTTGTCCTAGTTTTTAGGGAGTTATTTAGTTGAAAAGATAGTGCTTTTGTGGCTGTAGAAAGTGGTTTTCATGGTCTAAGAACATGCTGCAGAAAGTGGTCTTTTGTGGTTGCAGAAAGTGGTCTTCGTTGCCCTGTTTTATAGGATCTTAAAGTTAGTGGTAATTCTGTTTTGTTATTACTCTTTCTATGTAATGCCTATTTATAGGCTACTTTTATCTATGAAATGTTAAGCACTTCCAGAATCTATTTTCTATCAGTGTAAAGCTCAAGTATGTGAAACTGGGCTACCATTACTTGATGACACACCTGTTGACCCTATGCTTGGTTCCTCTCATGTCCATCATAATAATCCAAGCATCCCAGATGAACCCAGATGACATCCACCACCTCTGGCTCCACCTCAAGTACAATCTCCTCAGTGTCATCATCTTCTCTGCCATCATAGTCTTCGGATCCACTCTCTACATCATCACCCGCCCAATATCCGTTTACCTTGTCGACTACTCCTGCTACCGACCCCCTCACCATCTCCGTGTCCAGTTCCACCAGTTCATGGAGCATTCCAAGCTCACAGGGGACTTTGACGACTCTTCCCTCCAGTTTCAGCTCAAGATTCTAGAACGTTCTGGTCTTGGTGAAGAAACTTACGTCCCTGAAGCCATGCATTACATCCCACCAAGGCCTTCCATGGCTGCTGCTAGACAAGAGGCCGAGCAGGTCATGTTTGGTGCACTCGATAACCTGTTTGCCAATACCAATATCAAACCCAAGGACATTGGAATCCTAGTTGTGAATTGCAGCTTGTTCAACCCCACGCCTTCGCTTTCAGCTATGATAGTGAACAAGTACAAGCTGAGGGGTAATATCAATAGCTTCAACTTGGGAGGTATGGGTTGCAGTGCAGGTGTCATAGCAATTGATCTTGCCAAAGACATGCTTCAGATTCATAGGAACACTTATGCGGTTGTGGTCAGCACAGAGAACATTACTCAAAATTGGTACTTTGGGAACAACAAGTCCATGTTGATACCCAATTGTTTGTTCCGCGTTGGTGGGGCTGCGGTGTTGCTTTCCAACAAGGCTTCTGATAGGAGAAGAGCCAAGTACAAGCTTGTTCATGTTGTAAGGACTCATAAAGGGGCAGATGATAAGGCATTCAGGTGTGTATATCAGGAGCAGGATGATGCTGGGAAAACGGGTGTGTCATTGTCTAAGGATCTCATGGCTATTTCTGGTGGGGCTCTTAAGACTAATATCACAACATTGGGTCCCCTTGTGTTGCCAATAAGCGAGCAATTTCTCTTCTTTGTTACTTTGGTGATCAAGAAGCTGTTCAATGCCAAAGTGAAACCTTATATCCCAGATTTCAAGCTTGCTTTTGATCATTTTTGTATACATGCTGGTGGGAGGGCTGTGATTGATGAGCTTGAGAAGAATCTGCAGCTTCTGCCTGTGGACGTGGAAGCATCTAGAATGACACTCCACAGGTTTGGGAACACTTCCTCGAGTTCAATTTGGTATGAACTGGCTTACACGGAGGCAAAGGGAAGGATGAGAAAGGGTCACAGAGTGTGGCAGATTGCATTTGGCAGTGGGTTTAAGTGTAACAGTGCAGTGTGGAAGGCCCTGAGACATGTAAAGCCCTCACCCAAGACTCCATGGGAAGATTGCATTGATAGGTACCCAGTTCAGACTGTTAAATAGTTCTTTTTTCAGTTCTGAAATTGGCTTTTGTTCTAGATCCTTAGAAGTCATAGTTAATTTTTCTACCTTGGGTTGCTTTAGTTTTGAACTTGACTGTACTGTACTGTGATTACCCCACTATCTTGGTCATTCTTGTGCAGAATAGTGTTAATACCTTGTGTGCATTTGTTTGTTCAAACATTATCCATAGAGATAGCTCCTGTAATTGTTTAAATTTAGTTACAGCTTTGTTGGAACTTTCTTACCGAAAAAAATAGCTTTGCTGTGCATAAAGTTGAACATTCATTGTGCAAACAAGAACAAGTCCTTACTCTGGATGAATAGTAGTGCCAATTAATTGAAGCATCATTATCTTATTCCAATTAAGCATATGAAAAGCAAGAAGGGACTAGAGAAAGTAATAATGAATTTTATTTCAACATGTTCTCTAAGAGTTTCTCGGATGCATTATTCGACTGCGAGATACTTGCTTTATGGAAATGCACATGGCCAGCCTTTGCACGCAGCCCCTTTTATTTTCTAATCGTTTTCTTTTATTCATAGTCCAGCGCTTCCTGCGTTCTGCCACATGCAGTGTTTGTTCGCTTGACTCTAGTATTTACACACTGTTTTTGTTGACATTACTTTTATTTCTGGTTGAAACATAATTTACTTTATATCACTCTAAACTCTGATGGCATTTATTGGGATCCAACACGCAAGTCCTACATAAGAACCAATTCATATAGAGAGAACTGATATATAAACACAATATTGAGCAGTTAGCCATACCACACGGAGTGTTCTGGTTTCTTTACGCTATTAGATTGGAGAAAATCTTAGATACTTTTGTAATATTATACTGTTCCAGTATAATTGTAACACATGACTTTTTATAATTATATAAGTTGTTGAATTAAAATTTAAATATTTTTAAATTAAATCTAAACAGTTATAAATTTGTCTAAAGTAATATTCTAGAAATATATTAAAATTTTCCATTAGATTGGCCTTCAGCTTCTTTTTTTAATCCAAGAACAAAGATGGTTTTCTATTTTTTAGTTTTTACTATTTTTTAGTAGGGGAGAAAAAGTGAAATTAGGTATATGATAAAACTCAAGGAAGAATGCTATACACACATCATTATTTTATATTTGTACTGTGTTTTCATTTGATTAAAGCTAGTTTTACCTTCTTTGTTTTACATACATGCACTCTCTAATTCTATCATCTCACTTTAATATAAGGTGATGTACACAAAAGTGTTGTGTATCAAATTCTAAGAGTCAGTCCATTTAAGTCCTACAGTTATCATTTTTTGCTTGATTAAATCGAATGTTGATTTTAATCATGTTCAATTTAATTCAATTTGGGACAACTTTAATTTAATCCTACACACGCATTAGGATTTAATTAGAATATATTGTAAATATGAATTTTTTTATATTATCATTCAATTATATATTAGCATGTTATAAAAATTATATTACTGTAATATTCCCAACTCATGTTTTTAACAAGTAGGAAAGTTATAAAAATAAATAATAAAATAAAATAATGCAAGACATGCTTAGTAAATAGTGATGCATGCATGATTGATTTTTGTTGACAACGTAATCATGAAGCATAACATGCATGATTGATTTTTGTTGATAACGTATTCATGAAGCATAACATGCAACCATCCATTTTCGTTTTCATTCCTTATTTACTATATATGTTTGAATTTTGCCATCAATACAAAAGTGTATGCTTGACTTAATATGAGTGTCTGAAGCTTCTCGCGTTTCAATGAGAAACCAAATAAAACAAGATCCTATTTTTAAGGGGTGGTGGTGAAAGATGGTGTGGTTAGCTGTTGCAACAATTTAAAAACAAATAAATGTTCTTGTAATCTCGAATTCCATATATACGAGTGATTGATGAAGAAAGATATCAATTTTTTCCGAATTGTTGATGTCGTATCAAAACTCTATTTTCATTTTTAAGTAAAATTTTGGTAAATCAAGTTTGTAAAATTCATATTACTTTTATTTGATCATATTAGTTTTCTTAAAACTTTGATCAAAGATCATTAATTTAAAATTTATTATTCTTGATATTTGAACTAAAAAAAATATATTTGAAATATCTGAAGAAGTATTTAAATACCATAAGAGTTTTCATCCAAAGATCTTCGTAATATGAGTATCTGAAATACTTTTAAGTTACTGTCTTAATATTATATATTTGAATTTTAACTACATCAATTCTTAAGGATAGACAAAATGAAATATTTTTATAATTTTTCTAGTTCAAACATGTTACCCAAATAACCGGGCAGATTATAATGCTATATATTGTTCCATCAAAAAAGAGATTGATAATTTCACAATTGTGTGGCTTGGTTGATTCATAGAAGGTAATGACTATTACGAGATGCGTAGGGTCATTTTTTACTTATTTGAATGATTTTTTATTTTTATTTTTTTGCTGAACACTTATTTGAATGATAACATATCTGTCAAAAGGCTTTAAAAAATAATAATCTAAAAGGTCAAACATTTTCCAATTATATTTTCAAGATTTATATGCTCAAACTTTAAGGACTGCAAATGAACCAAAGATATTAAAAAGAAAATTAAAGAAGACCAAAATTTCCCTTAAAAATGGAACTTAAAAAAAAACTGTAAAAAGGAACTTTATTGAACTCAGCTCATACGTTGATATTTATATTTTAACGTTTTCCGAAGGGAAGATGTATAACGAGAAGAGGAAAACCATTTATATTATTATTTTGGTTAGGGTAGATAAATTGAATTATTTGCAAAGGTGATGAAAAAAGCACCCTCGTAGAATATTCTAAATGATGTCTGCAATAAAGATTCATTTCTTAACTTAACGTGTTTGATATTAATCAAGTCTTTTACCCTTGGCTGTTAGCAACCAATTCATGGGCAATAGCTTGTACAATTAATAATGCCATATTGGGCAGTGAAATGGATCGATAACGTAGGCTACTAATTCTGCGATCGGAGTATACTTTTGGCAGATATGGACGTGGCTATTGGAGTAAGCAATAGCTTATATCCTTGTACAGTAATGCCATATTTGTACAATGCTTATCAACCACCACCAAACGGGTGAAAATTATATTGCCTGCCAGCTTATTAGTCCTACCTGTTATTAGAAGCAACCAAGAAATTTTCTTTCTTTCTTAACCGCTGCTTAGTTTCGTGTTTCTTGGGGAATAGATCAAAGAGACTGGGAGCTTTCAATCAAAATCCTACAGCTAGCAACTTGGCAAGCAAGCATTTGATGGAATGAATATTGAGGTGGGGCGCGTAGAGTCCACAGATTTTTAGCCCAGAAAAATACAAATGGCATTCATGAATATTTGAGGATGCTTATTAAAAGAGCTTCCAATCTTGTTAGTACGAACAACATGTTGTACTCTTTGAGGTCTGTGGCGAAAAATTAATGCTCTTAAACTAAATTTGATGGGTTAAAACAATTATATACCCTCATTGCTAACAAATATATGAATTGATGATTAATATATTTATACAATGTTCACGCACTTCTCACAATCTTTATCAATTTTTATATAACAAGTGCCTTTTATTTAAATCCTTTTTTCCCCCTAAATATCCACAGAAATTTATAAATGTATCATTTATCAAAATTCACCTCCATAAGTTTTATTTTGCCCAGAAGTTTTTTTTACTTTGTAAGGAACTGACACAAAATATAAAGTGTAAGATTATGAGGGTAAAAACCAGAGGCAGTACTCCTTAAATTGGAACTTTGTTTATTATTGCTGCAGACTTAATCTAAAAGTCATATCTCTCAAGTTTATTTAGGCATCGACTTTACACTTCGTTCCATGATTGATGATAAAAAAGAAGGATTTATCAGAAACAAATGAGGAAACAGAACACACAGCACACAGCACACAACACACATGATCAAAGGGTCTTTCATAAAAGTTGAAGATTGAAGTTCAAATCTCAATTTCCCATATTCCCAATTAAAAAATTTAGCTTTGACCGTCACTATAAACAAAAAACCAGAACATTTTTTTCTTAAAGAATAAGTAATAATTAGACGAGAAATTTTCAAGTGTTTACATAAGTATTATTCGATGTGTGTCACATCAATTTCATGAATTATTATTATCTCACACTTTAATAATATTTTTAATATTATAATTAATGTAACAAAAATTAAATGATATAGATAAAAATATTTCTCTTGCTCCAAATTGCTAATAGTTTAGCCATAAGTAGGACTAACCATTTCATGGTAATGAAGTTAAATTGCCATGGGTCCTTATTCTTTATGGGTACCAAACTTGAGATGCCATTCACACACGCTTAATTTATTTGGATCCAGGGTTTAGTTTGAGATGGGCTTGCTAGGTCTAAGGACTAACATGTACCAGTAGCGCAGATTTGGTTTGAGGAGCAGAGCGTTCCTGACTAAAAGCCACTGCCTTTTGTGACTATTGGGCTGGGCTCCATTGTTTTCCCAATAACTCGACTATGGTGGAAATAAATCTTTTTGCAAATGACCTACAAAGGTGGCACTGTAGTTGGAAACTGCTTCGTCTCGCCATGTGGTCCGGACTTTCAAGTTTGCACCGTTTCAGATTCGGATCCAACCCCATGCAGACCCCAACAAATTGACGTGTCTTCGTCAGCCAGGAGAGTAAAAGAAAAATTCTTCTATGCCTATGGAAGAACAGATTTTTCTTCCTGTAAGAGATTTTTAACCATTAATTTTGAAAAAAGAAGATGAGAGAGAACGAGAGTAAAAAAAGAAATGAGTGGTTGGGATGTTCTATAGATGAATATGGTAGAAGTTCTCAAAGTAAAAGGTGAGTTTTTTGCATGATTCATCAGAATGTAGTTGTCCATTCAGTATTTGGAATTAATTAAAACTAGAAATAATTTGATTTAAATTTATTTGATTTAATTTGAAATCAAATTATTTTGTTTAGAACTTATTAAAAAAATAAGATTTGAATTAATTTAAAAATCAAATTTTATGTTTAACATTCATTAAAATAAGAATTGATTTGATTTGATTTTATTATTTTATATTTTTACTTTATGAAATGTTATTAGAAGTAATTATTAAAAATAAAATAATTTATTTAATTTAAATCAAATCAAATCTTAATAAATCCTATTAAATTTAATAGAATTTCTAAATAAAAAAATAAAATCAAGGAAATTTTAAAAATTAAATAATTTCTTAACTTTTAACATTCCAAATATAATATTTAATTTACAAATCAAATTATTTATTTATTTTTTATGTTCCAAATACACTCTTCAAATTTTCCACATTTTGAGTAATTGTATTTTGCTTTTAGAAAATAGAGGCCTGTATGTTAATTAGATATAAAACAAAATTTGGTTTCAATCCTTTCTCTCCAACTAGTTCCTCCAATCCTTCTCTTCAACTCTTATAATCATTATCTATGTATCCATTAATTCAATTAAGTGAGATTAAAAGTAAAAAGTTATTAAAGGAGTTTAAAGAAAGGGTTGGAAGAAAAAGGTTAAAATTAAGTTTTATTCTTAAATATATGATGCCCCGTCAAAATGTAAATGACTAAATATGCAAAAGTTAGAGACGTTATAAGAGGTTTACACATGAGTCATGACAGTATTACGTAGAAAGAGAAAAACAAAAAGATCATGCATGGCCCTATATTGTGCAAGGGCATGCAGAATGAAAATAAGCTGTGACGTGAAAGTCTTGGATGAAAATATTTATTGTTTAAATTAAAGTACTTAAGAGCGTGTTGTTTGTTTTGACCATATTGACTGCCTTATATTTTCAGTTTGATTTTTTATTTTTTTTACATTCTAAATACTATATTCCATGGTACACCGTCTCCATGTATAAGTGTAGTTTTTTTATTCTCATATACTCTGTATGATTCTAAAATTTACATGATATTCACATGTGAGTCAGATATCATAAAAATATAATGTTTCATGCGTTCAAATAAATGAACTCTTTGAAATTTCAAATTATTCATCACACCCTTTTTCGGTTGGTTTGGGTACTAGCCTTAACCACAATTTGGCCGCTTATAGAGCTAATTATTGTGTGGTACTTGTTCTGCTTTGGCTTTTGGTTACATTTATCAATTTATGGTTACTTTATTGAGAGAGCTCAAGATTACGAAAGATGGGTTTTGAATTTCATCGTCCTAAAAGATGGTTAAGGTACATACAGCACACTTGTGAAGGAATAGGGGCGTAGGGCTGCTTTTGTTTGATTTGTACGAGGGAATATCTAATCTATGGGATGGGCATTTTGGTGTAATATCAAGCTACTTTACTATTCTCTTTTTATTTTTCCAGCAGAATATAAACAATTGCCCTTGACTACCCACTCACGTGATTTGCATCAATCTCCTCTGCAATCTGCATTACTTGAAAGTTGTAGAGGAACTCAACCAAAAAGTTTAAAAAAAAAATTTGTTGAGTTTTCTAGTCCAGTAAATGAGGAGGAGAGAGTTTGGATGGGGAAGTTTCCTGGTTAAGAACTTGAAACTGTTTCTAGAATATGATAGTTCATTAATTAAAATGATCTAAAATACAATAGTAGATAAAGGAGGAGAGAGACACAGAGAGGAAGATATTTCTACAAACTCACGCTACATCACAAATATGCTACACCACAAATATGCTGCAAATGGCTGATGATGATGCAGGCATTGCTTCAAATCAATTCAGCTTAAGATACTTCAGAAGCCTGGGGCAAGCAAATAAGCAAGAATAAAATAAAATAAAATCATGAGTATGTAATTATATAACAAAATGGAAACAAGAACATAAAATAGTGACAAATTGCAGAGTGAAGGATCAATTTGGTGTCACAAAATGGAGGCCACGTGATTTATCCAAGTGAGAGGGACTCATCATTTTGTTTGCAAACAAAGTTTTAGGTCCTAGTTATTAGGTTCTGCAGGATAGAATAATTTAATATATGTTGATGGTTACTTCCTTAGGTCCGAGTCCGACTCACCCTCAGACGTTTTGTCATACTCCTGATCTTTTGGAGATGCTAATTAACGCAAAGCAATGGGGCATCATATTTACTAGTCAACTTTTTTTTGGTCATTCCATTCATTTACTATTTAACGAAAATCAATATTATTTGCTACAAATAACAAAGTCGTCAGACCTTTTTCCACTAGCAGTGACTCATTTAATCGTTTTGTATAAAGATATGGTTGTATGCTGTCCTTTAACTTTAATATAAGTCAATCCCTCTCGGTTAACATTGAAAATTATAGGTATTAAACCTTAATTAGAGAAAGAGAAAGAAATGATGCATGCATGAGATTGCTGTAGATTTGTAGTTGGGTAATGGAATGAGTTAGTGTTGGATTTGTGTGTATGAGTATGGTATATATATGAGTCATATGACATGGTATGATATCATTTGAGCTTTGAGGAAGGAGTTGAGCATGGAAGAGAAATGACATACTTGGATATAAATCAATTTGACACAAAAGTTAGTTTATGGGTCTTTGGCAACATCCAAGCTTACAAATCACTTTTCTTTCTCTAATTTTTTCAACATGAGACTTCCCACTTCACCATCACACACACACTCAAATGTTTTTTCTTCAACAGTCAGTGTACACAAAAAGACGAAAAAAGAAAAACAGAAATAATTTTAGTTAGTAAGCATTACCTCTCTTCTTCATCGGCATTGGTGCTACTTGCTGTGGATTTTGTAGTTGGGAATGGAAACATGGCCGGACTCTATGTGTCTGAGATCCTCCAAGAGTATCTCATAGTGTCTCTTAACTTCCTCAGCTGATTTGCCACCAACTGCTTTGGCTACATTCTGCCAGCGGTCAGGAGTATCCTTGTCATATTTTGCAAGTGCCCTTTCAAACAGCTTGTTCTGTTTTGGAGTCCAAGAGGAGTCAGAATTAGGCTTTTGTTTGTTGAGAGAACTTGAGGCCATAAGTAATCTATTCTCTCACAAGGTGAACTTGTTGATTGGTAAGAGCCAAGAACCTAAGAGGGAGTGTAAGTTAGAAAAAGGTAGAGAATGATTGTTGGCAAGGAGAAAAGAAGAGAGGAGGCTTTACTTTTACTTGGAAGGGATAGCTTGTGTGAGAAAATGCTGTGGGTGCTGTGCTTATAAATGGCTTGAAGATAGTGGATTGTAGCTTATAAGCGAATCTGAATTGCCGAAAGTTGGAAAGCCTCGTGGCCCGTCTGCATTGGAACCACGAAATGAAGCAGGACAAGGTACAGCTACAAGCCAAAGAGGGGAATCAGTTTCAAATGAATCTGGTTCCGGATTGCAAATCTTTTTCCATGTCCAGCTTACTTTTCTTTCTCATTACAAATAAAGTTGTTCACCTTCATTGTGGACAAGAAAGTTTGTTTAGCTTGATAGTTCTATATTTGGTTAAATATAACTCATTAGTACTTAGGAATTTTACAACTGTGCTTCAGTTAGGCCAAGTATTATATAGTCAACTTGATAGAATTAAAATGATTGAAGTGGTGAGTACCAGGGATAGGCTAATTTGAGTTAGGCGGGTACTAATAATGTTGCTATGTTAACATGGTGAAATTGTTTTAGAAAGCATCAAGCAGGGAGAAGGACGAGGATCATCATTAGATCTGAAGTTGAAAGAGAAAGAAAATCTTAAATATCTGCAATTAAGCCAGCTAAGAGGAAGAAAACAAAAGAACCATAAAATAGAGGATGTGGAGCAAAGAGCAGAATAGCAGTATATTCTTATTGGTCAATTCACTTGCTGGCCTTTTTTGCTAATTTCATTAACTACAAAGGGTGCATCTGAATTTGTGATGTTAACGCAGAACATTTCTAAATTTATAGAACTTCCAAGTCCCCAAAACCAGGTTTTCTGAGGTGAACGTTAGGGAATTATTGTTGCCATGTAGTTTAAGTTTAGCTGTTTAGGCAGACTTTTTTCTTTACTGTAGGCGAAGATGACCCCCGATAACAACCATGTAAGTTTTTGTTTAATTAGCTTTCTTTTGGTACATAATGAATCCATTAATTACAATTCTTGTATAAGAAATAAAATATGTAGCATTGTTGTTTTGATATTCCATCGGTTACACTCAAATCTTTGGTTCAGAGATAAGTATCAATCAAATATCTTGAAAAGTGATGGTGATTAGTCACTACTGACGTCGACTGTTGGGCTGGTAAGAAGCTGACAAGAAGGGGTAAAGGGATGAATTTCTGGGCCTCAGCAAAACTATTTTATTTTATTCAGTTCTCATATCTTCGGAATTGGGTCTTTGGATATTTGTTCCGAACAACATTCCAAAAACCCATTTGTTTGTTGTTTGTTTCTAGCTGTAAGGTTGTAGCTGGCTACCTGAAACCTGTACTAAAAGGTTTCCACAGCTAGTTGTTTGTATCTGCATGTTTTGGTTGTACTCTTACAAGGTCCTTCTGGTTTTATCTCTTCCCTTGTTGGGTATTCAGGGATCGAGTATGAGCTCATTGGTGGAAGAATGAAGTATCATTTTCCTTAGTCAATGACGAAGGTAAGCTGTTAGGCTCTTTCTCTTCCATTTTGCTTTGGTAACATTCTGTCAATAAAGCCTAAGCTGTTAACCCAGGAGTGAAATTCAATAATTCAGCACCTTTGATGTATGAGTACTTTTAAATGGTTGTACGTATCCAATATAGATATTTATTGAGTATACATGGGTATGTATTTAGTTTTGCTGTCAAGTACCTTTGGATACATCTCTACAAGCATTGCAAATTTGCAATGAGTGGATATCAATCAAGCACAAGGCATTCCATACACAACACCAAGTTTTGCTATTAAGTTTGGTTTATTGTTAAACAAAACAAACTGCTACTTTACCACTGCAAATCATATGATGTCTTTTTTAAATATTCTTCCTTACTTAATATACTTTGTTGAGCTTTATTGAAAACTTAGAAGTTTCTGAAAAATTGTATTTATCTTTTATGATTTAATTATTAAATTATTTATGTTTTTGTATCTTTATATAATATATCTTCTCGTACCTGTATTATTATTTTTAGAAATTTTGTTGGATCCCATACCCATACCCCTACCCCATATCTTATACCGGTATAGATACTTATACTAGTATTCATGTAACCTAGCTAGTTTTGGAGACATCTCAAACTAGTGAAATATATTTTAGAGAGAGTTGCTATGTTCCCTTATATTTAGGGTGATGAGAAAAAAATATAACCTAAACTATATTTTCTGACGTAGCTCTGCAATGGTTAGAGTAACATGAATTTTCAATATGTCCTTGTGGTACTGAAGGTCACAGAAAGGATGGGAACCCTGACTCTTGAAGACCGAAGAGCCTACCACTCACGCCTGGTCCCAGCAATCTCTTGCGTAACATATGTATATTTCACACAGAATCTTAATCAGTGGAGAGATAGACAGATATCTTGGAAAACAGAGGTGTTCTTTCTGCCATAAGGCATTTTGTGGGATAGAATTTATAGATAAAGGTTTCACCAACCAATAAGAATCACATTAGCTCACGTAGCTCCTGCTTCATAGGTGATAGATGTGGTGGCGTTTTGAATACAACAACTTCCGGTTGATGTATCCATGCAACAACAACAAAACCACCATTGATCTTTGGAAAAAAAAAAACAGATCAATTGTGGAGATGAATGGCTTATAACTTTTTTACAGGTAAGCTTTTATTTATTTATCATTATTATAAATAAATTATACATATAAGGAATTTTACCTATTTTTTAAATGGTAATATTTATACACACATGTATACATAAGAAAGTTATATCAGTTTTTTCATAAATAATTATATATATAAAAAAAATTATAAATTTTAATTGATAATATTTATATACACTCAGTTAGAACACAGTCCACATAATTATATATATAAATTTTTTTATAAATTTTAACTGATAATATTTATATACACTTAGATATACACAAACACCCAGCCAAATAAAAAAAGAAAAGACAAAAAAAAAAAAGGAAGAAGGGAAAACTTAAGGGTATCAAATGAATAGATTGATTTGATTTTAGATCGAATCTTAATTGATGGATTCAAAATAAATCATTAATCTATTTAAGATCCATTATAAAATATTTAATATTATCCAATTCATCAATGACTCAATTTATTGGATGAATATTCAATCCATCTATTAATCCATTTTAATGGATTAGATGGATGAATATCTAACTCACTCATTTAAAAAAAATATTTCTCTCTTTAAAAA
Organism: Ormosia semicastrata; assembly: GCA_029884595.1. NCBI lineage: Eukaryota > Viridiplantae > Streptophyta > Magnoliopsida > Fabales > Fabaceae > Ormosia > Ormosia semicastrata. The sequence continues at coordinate 3,212,610 of JAQQTO010000046.1, read as the reverse complement.
ATTTTAGTCTCTCTCTAAAATTTTTTATTCTCTTTCTAAAAAATATTTATCTCTCTAAAAATTTTTATTCTCTCTCTAAAATTTCTCTCTAAATTTTTTTTCTTTCTAAGAAATTTTATTCTCTCTCTACAAACATGTTTGTATCTTTAAAAATTTCTTTTAAAATTTTTCTCATCTTTCTAAAAAATTTTTCTTTGAAAAATATATTTCTTTCACGATATGTGCTATAAGCCTAAAAAAGTTCAGTTGTTTTAATACAAAAAAATATATATATATTAAATATCCATTGAATTGATTTTTAATTAGATATCTAATATATATTTTAATTAAATTATTAATTATTTATAATTAAATTTAATTTATTAAATTAAATTTAATAAAATATATTATTTTAATTAAATAAATTAAATTAATTTTAATATAAATAAATTAGATGAATTAAAAATTAATAAATTTTATTACCAGACGTTATTTGCGATAAATGAGGCTGTTGCCATAAACGCCTCTGAGAGATGTTTGTACTCTAAGCGCAAGTTGGGCATGGACTTCTAGTCTAGCCTGCTAAAAGAGACTGAGGGTGGGAGGATATTAAATAAAAGCTAATATAAAGCTATAAAAAGGTGTTTTGGCGTTGATAATGTATTTGTGGCATAAAATTGTTCCTACACATATGGTGCTTTTCCCCTAGATGCGATGATTGATACATGAAAGTTTAGTTGTGCTCTAAAGCATATATATGGAGACCAGACACAACATAAATATAAATATAAAAATATATTAAATTTAAAATATTATAAGACACGTATACAATATATCTATATATATATATATATATATCAAAGTAAATTAAAAAATTAATTTATGTATATATATAATTATAAAATTAAAAAAAATTATAATTGATTAATATTATTTCTATAAACTTAAAGATTTACGATAACTTAATATATGTCAATATTATTTTTATATCTCATTTTTTATTTTTTTTTTTAAAAAATTATATTAATAAATCGTGTTCAAATTATGCTTTAAATGTATAAAATGTGTTCAAAATGTGTATAAGTGTATTCGAGATATATAAATGTGTTCAAGATGTGTACTCGAGATATATCTAAATTAAAAATAATAATTTTTTTAATTAAATATATTTAAATATGTAAAACACATATATTGTATATACATTTCTATATATTAAACATGAATACATATCTGACATATAGATACATCTTAAAAATGATGTATTTGTGCTTCGTTAGTTGTGCTACTTGATTTGAGTACAGGCAGTACAGTATTACTATTGATACCGTGGATGGAAGGGCCTGGGCTGATGCTGCATTTCACTTTACTTTCTTTGATCAACGGGTTGAAAGAAAGAAAATTATATTATTAAAGAGAATCAATCCATTACTTGGTAGTCCTACCTCCATGACATGGTTGTGGCCCTATAAATGATGCGGATCTCGTTACAGGTCTGTTTTGTTAGTGGGCTTAGTGTGGGTTCCATCTTTGCCATGCTTAAATAAAATGGGCTATCTCAGACCAAAGAAAAAGTTAAATGGGCTTTCAGTTATAGCTAGGTAACGTGGTCGGCAACAGACACTGCCTGGAGTCTGATGTGGACACAATTTTAAAACAACAATCATATTCTTACATCAAATAGTATATATATTTATTTTTATATTTTATTTAATATTATTTATTATACATATATTTTTTTATCACTTTTTTTCACTCAATCACATCCTTTAAAAAAGATGTAAACAATCTTATACCCATTTTTAAGAGGTGTAAGACAAACATTTTCCATTTTAAAATGAAAAATGATGTTTTTGACATTATTTTTTCTCCTACACTACTTTTCACACCCATTTTGAATAAGTGTGATTAAGTAAAAAATAATAAAAATTAAATATGATAAAAAATATTATAAAGAGTATGAAAAGAGATGTATGTACTATTTGTAATAAGAATATCATAGTTATTTTAAAATATGCAAAATCTCTTTTACATTGTAGCATAATTTGATAATTTAAACGAAATCGCACTTCACACCCTTACCAGTTTGTGATCTAACCCGCTTTTATTTTATTTTTTACGCTCTTCCTCAAGTTAAGTTTGATGTCAGGGCATTTGTGTCAATTTTCAGGTGACAGTTGTTATAAAAAAATAGCGCAACGCTATCGTTTCGTTAATAGAGAGTTAATGATGGATGAAGCAAACACTGTAGGGGTGCACAACCCGACCTGACCGACCCGATTCGATTAGACCACATATATCCGAGTCGGTTCGGGTAATCGGGTCTGTTCGGGTCAAACCCTATAAATCCGTTCTAATATCGGTCTGGGTAACGGGTTTAGTGAACTAACCCGATGACCTGACCGATGACCCAATAAAACGACGTCGTTTTGCTTATATTCAAACTTTTTTTTTATTTTTTCTTGCAACTCGATCCGATGACCCGACAAACCCGATTAACCAACCCGAATCAACCCGATTCTAATCGACTTGGTTTGGTTTGGGTTACTCAAATTTTTTCCCCTAAACCAAACCCGACTCGACCCGAACTCACATGATTAGTTTGGATTTTTTTCTCCCATAAACCCGACCTGACCTGGCCCGTTCACCCCTAGCAAACAGGCTTATCATAACGCGGTTCACTTTTCTTTTCTAAAGTAAATAAGAGTGAAAATATGTTACATCAAGTCAAGTTTTGTTTTAAATAGGTTTGATTTGTATTCTAATTATAAAGTTTGAACTTGGTCTATGAGCCTATAATAAATTAAATTTTAAGGTCTGACTTTTTTAAAGGTTTACTTTATAATAAGACATTTAAATAAATTAACAGACCTACTTTTAAATAGGTTAACATGCTTTTACATTGACTAATAAATCTACCTTTAAATAGGTCAACATGCATTTACATAGGGTAATAGACCTAAGCTTTGAAATAGGTAAATAGGCCTACTTAAGGCCAATAAGCCTTTGTTATAACTTAACACTCATCTTACTAAGTTGCAAACTATATGCCTCCAATAATTTTATAACTTAGTATATCTCCAAGTCTCACATCGATTAAAGATTAGAGTAAGAAAGAAGTGAGCATCTATAAAAGTAAGGGGTGAGTCTTAACTTATTATTTTCATTTTAATAAATATATTACATTAAATATATTAATAATTATTTTATTTTTATTCTAACTTACTAACTTAAATTTTAGTTATTGACTTTTATTAAAATTTAATTAAAAATATATTAATATATTATAATAAATTAATAATTATAATTATAATTATTATAATAATATATATTATATTATATATAGTAAAACAGGTCAAACCAATCTGTCAAGCTTAAAAAATTTATTAGATGGCCTGACATTTGATTTTTTTAGTTAAATAGACTTTTAAAAAAAATTTAACCTAACTTTGTTTAGTAAACAGGTCATACCAGACCTTAGGCATATCAAGTCATAGGCCCTTGACTCATAGCTTGACCTATTTCCACCCTTAAAAGTGAACAACTAACGAGGGCTATAGTTGCTAATGGCACTACATCTTATGGAAATATGTGATTTTCCAATAAAAAAAATATGATTTTGATTACCATAAATGTAGGATGTGTTTGAATTAACTGTGAAACAAATTTATTTCAATAGTCGATGATGTATAATCAATTATAATATAATCAATTTTATGTTTGAATATTTTAATTAAAAAATAATTTTAAAATAATCTGTTTCGTTTGAATTATCTGAAAAAATCATTTTTATAATAAATTATTAAAAAAGATATAAAATAATTTATTTATATTATATAATAATTTATGTTTTATGGTTATTTTGGTAAAAATATAACATAATTAACTTTTGAAAAAAATGCTTTTTGCAATAATGCTAAAAAATGGAGATTATGAAGAAAAAGTTCTTAACTTATGAAAAAACTTTTTATCACTTTAATTAATTTTATCCAAATATCATGTACTCATAGAAAGGCTTTTTAATCCATAAAAAATTTTTTAACAAAAAAAAAATTCTTTACCAAACACATGTTTAATGTATATTTGGATTAATTTATTTTATATATAAAATACCTTATAATTTAAATAACTTATAATTTAAATATTTTTAAAGAAAATATTTTAAAGAATAAATAATTATTTTTTAAGAATTAACCTAATTCAAACATGCTTTAATCATGTTGAAAATGTTAAAGCAGAAATGTGATTGTTAGGCTTGGTTTGATGAGTAGTTTGAACCAGAGAGGATTGAGGTACACAGTTTTCTACGACTTAATGTGTGTTTGAAAAAATTGTAAAAATTTGATTATTTAGTATTCAATTATTTTATAATTTTTTTATAATCGATTATAATCAAATCATTTTTATGTTTAGATACATTAGCTGAAAAGTAATTTTAAGCTAATCTAATTTATTTAGATGGTATAAAAAAATCACTTTTATATATTAAATTACTAAAATAGATATAAAATAATTAAAAAAATTATTTAATTGAGAATAAAAATAATATTTACATATAAAAATATAAAAAATAAATTATAAATTAAAATTATAATATTCACTCTTCAAGATTATAAAAATTAATTTTCTATTTTTTTTATTTTACATTAAATTTTGTATAAAAATTAAAATTAATTTTATTAAATATAATTAAATACTATTACAATAACTTTAAAAAAAAGTTAAGTTAATTTAAATCAAACATACCCTTAATCATTCGATTTACAGATTACCTCTCCATCGTCTTTTCTAACTGTCTCTTCAAAGTGAGCAGTTAATATTGAGAATATCTGGTGTACTTCCACCACTTGGAGTGGCATACAAACCTGTCTATTAGCTTATGTGATATTTAATAGAATAAAATCAACCAGTACAGCTGACCATCCGAAAATAATATTGACTTTGCTTATACCAACCAAGCATAATCATACAATTGATGGACTTATTCATTCCCTTCCTTCCCCATCATCTGTTACTAGCTCTGAAGTCAAAATTACACAAATTTTCAATAGTACAAATAAAGTCTTAGAGGCACCTGTTCAGCAGAATTCCACATTATCTTACAAATAGTGGGATATTATTACGTCTTGAACGGGAAATGTATATTTAAAGTGGTCATGATGCAATAATAATATTAATCGAAGTCATCATTTAATAATTACTGAAGGGCAGGATGTCTTTTCTCATAGATGGTTACTGCTACAGTATGGACCACATGGATCACTAATTTATTCTTGGTTCTGAGGGCTATCAGCCTACTATTTATTGTGCAATAACTTAAGTTACTTAGTTCAGAAAAATGGTATTGTAAGGCAAATGAAACATCACGTGTGTTTATTGGGGAGGGGGCTGTGATCTAACAGTAAAAGTAACGTGAGGAAATCAATGAAAGAATGACTGCAAGAGACTATATGCATAAGAGTCATGGCCTCGAGATGATGTTTTTCCTTTTTGAACATTAGAATATGGAACAAAAAGAAGAAAGGAAGACTTATCACTTCGGTCTGCTACTTGTCCATTTATTTAATCCACACAAGACATTTTGTATTGCCATTTGCTAACACAGTAGATAATGATCAAAACAGGATTGGTTATTCATATTTGTGCGTATATAAGTTTATTCAGAGGGAGAGAGAGAGGGAGAGTCACATGTAGGCAGCTATGCATCTTTAGTAGGTACACAAGGCGTTTGGAGGGGAGCACAAACACATAATGACTTGGTGCACATAAAAAAACTAGAGGGAATACAATGCCATGAGGTAGTTTTGTGCTTATAAGAAACGGGAACAAAACCATATGCTTCGTGTTATGCACTAGTTTCGGGTTAGTGGTTTAAGACAAATTTGACTTATTAAAATTAAATTTTAAAAATTTATGAGTATTATTTAATAAGTAAATAAGTTTATTAATGAGGAATAAAAATATTTTATTAAATTCTTCATAAATAAAAAAATTAATTATAAAAAATAATGATGTTATTAGATTTTTATTTTAATTAATAATATTTAATACAAATTTAAATATTTTTATCTACTAAGATATTCATATAAATATCATATAAACTAATAAAAATATGTATCTAATTCAAAACACGCACAGTATAACTTAAATGTCGAAGTATCTTTTGTAAGTACTCATTCCATGCACCATAATCTACTACCATGTAACGAAAGAAATCACTTTCATCAACTTTATTCATTGAATCTCTAAAACTCATTCAAACCACTTTATTAATTAAATGTAGCATATACTCTACACACTCCTACTCTCCTAGAGATCTCATGGTCTCTCTCTTCCCGGTCACGTATTTCTATCGGTCCATAATATTCTTAAGAGTATCTCACTTTGCCGACTTCAAAATTCTATCTTTTTCAAACATATGGTATTTTTTTTTTCTTTTTGGTGAACTTTTCAAACATATGGTATTGTCATAGGGCTTTCGTGTCTTTGTTCTTAATGGTTGTACCAAAACCTTATGTGATTTTGTCTGTCTCTTTCCATTCATATATCCTTATTTTTCTCCAGTTATCTTCTCAAGCTATATGGGTTTCCTCCTTCTGTGTATCTGATTTTGGGAGCATTATTAAAGTTGTATTGTAGGATGATAGGATCATTCTAAAATATCAAAGTTGTTGGTAAACACTACGCAGAGAACAGACATGATGAATCTGAAGGAGTTTTAGATAAGAAATGCCATTTTTAATTAAGGATATAGTAATTGACATTACTCAAGGTTCCACCTATCAATTTAAAGCCGCTTTAAGAGATGTTAATTCACTGGGAGGATCAATGATCCCAAGCTAGCTGGAATAATTCGAATCTAGGGAGACGAATGTATTCTATGATAAAGGCCTATATATTCATTTCTTGTGATCAGTCGTTACCACTTACCAGTGCATCTTATTCCTATTCTTATGTAATGCTAAAGTTAGAAGAGTCATAAAAGATATAAAAAGACAACAAATTAAAAGGACTGAAAATGTTGTTTTGGATGTATTTGTCCAAAACACTAGTTCAACTGAGAAATATACATGTGCACCGAAATTGGGTCAATGAGCAAAAGCTCTAAAAACTTATGAGACTCGTCGAATCTTGTCATTGTCATGCCTTTAACTGCCAGTATCTTCTCAAACATGTAATTGAACATAGCATTCACTGTGAACAAAGCTGGACTGCCTGCAGGTGACGCTTTTAAGTCTAGTTCAACTTCCCCTTCTCAGATAGCTGACACTGTGCCAGATATATATCAAGTTGCAGCTGGAGTAGTACTGCTAGCAATTGTAAGTTTGGGATGTCTCCACTGCTTGACATGTGAATTGTTTTTAATTTTTATCTTTAATCAGTTAGAAAATCTACCCAATTTCCATTGCAGTTAAAATGCTTTAATAGTAATTCGTTCACATTAGAGAATTATTGAAGCTATACTAGACAACAAAAGAATTATGTTGTCAGAACTAGGCTTGGTGGCTAGCTACGATCAGCATTCAGCACAAAGTATAATTTAAATGTAGTCCAATATTGAACATAGCATTGTATTTTGTAACAGAAACAAAATTGCCAACGCAGAGTGGTGAAATATGCTCAAGAATGTGGGAGACAATATAGCCATGAAATGACTTTAGGAAGCCATGTGGGCATCCTTCAAGGATTTGATCTCAATATGAATAGAAAAATTCTTAAATAAGCACGATCTATTACATCATTTCTTATGTATTTAAATCATTATTTATCATATATAAAAGTATTTAGAAATATTAATATATTTTTAATATGGTTTTCACAACTTTATAAATATTAAATAATAATTTTAATATTTATGATATATTGTATTTAACTAAAAATTACTTATACAACTGAATTATTCTCCAGGCGCAACTAGATTTATTAGGGGTAAATCTAATGGGCCTAATTGAAAGACAAGTTGATAAGCCTCTAGGGAAAGGTTTGAGTGAGTCCGATTCAATGTGTTTGAAGAAAAAAAAAAGGGAAAACAGTAGGAATATGTTGAGATTTGAAGAGCTCGAGTGAAATAGTACATCTGTATGTCCATGCTAGCAGCTAAGTAGCTTGCTTGGCTATTTTGGTGGCGCTTGTAAGTGTAGAGATTGTTAGTCAATAACTTTTTTGGTGACTTGCATTTTTCTAAAAAAGGTGAAAGACTTTTTCTTTTTAGCAGATGAATTAATGCATTTACATTTAGTTAATGGCTTTTAGGTGGTGGTTGTCTGTTGACAGGTGAACTAATGAATTTACATGCATTGGATCTCTATAAATAGAAGTCATTTGCTTCATCCGTAAATACCCAGCAGAAGAAGCAAAGCAATAACTTTTAAGAGTGAGAGAAAAAATAGAGAGTGTAAGAAAATTTTAAGAGTGCAGTGTATGAGTATACACTAAGAATTTTTAGGTTTATTCTTTAGTCTTTGTAATAGTACAATTGTAGTAGGAGAGGGTCTCACGGAAAATACTATATATTTTGTACCTCTTATGTGAGAGTGTATATAAGATATTGTAATTATCCTTGATATAGTGAAATATTTTTTAGAGTTTGTCCCGTAGTTTTTTCCTCAGTGTACAAAGGGGTTTTTCACGTTAAATTTGGTGTGCAGTTCTTGATCTATTTTTTTGGTACAAATAGTACTGAAAAGTGAGTCGCACTGTACAAATATTATTCATGTGTTTTATAATGTTATCAGTTCTTCTTCATAGATCTAAGTACGCTTTCACTCACATCCATAAAGTATTCAAGACACTGGGGGTGTATCCAACTCTGATTTCTTAACAAGTGGTATCAAAGCCACTTGATCAAATTTTAGATCGAAGATGTCGGTGCCAAAATTTGATGTGGAGAAGTTCGATGGATCCAACGACTTCAGTTTATGGAAGCTGAAGCTGTAGGCAGTGCTAGATCAGCAAGGCCTGTCAAAGGCGTTGGAAGGCGAGAGCAAGTTGCCGAAAACATTGTCTTCTGATAAAAATGAGGAGATAATGGCCAAGGCACATAGCATAATACAACTGAGCTTAGCAGACAATGTGCTGCGAGATATTATGAACGAGAAGACTGCAGATGGACTCTGAAAAGCTTTGGAAGAAAAGTATTCTGTAAAAATTTTGTCAAACCAACTTTACCAAAGGAAGCGATTGTACACATTCAAACTTTTAGGAGAAAAATCAATTCGAGATCATATTGACGACTTCAATCGGATGATCTCTGATGTACAAGCGGCTATAATTACAGTCGAAGATATTGATCAAACTATGATCTTATTGACTTCATTACCTCCGTCCTATGATAATTTATGTGATACCATGATGTATGGTAGGTCCACCATCTCCGTCAAAATTGTTAAGGAGGCGTTGATGACAAAAGAGCATCAGAAATTGGCATCAAGATCCAGTGTTGATAATCCTGTAGATGGAATATTCGTGATGAGAGGGCGTAGTCAAGAAAGAGGATCAGGAAGCAAAAGTAAGGGAAGATCAAAGTCCAAAAACCACAAGTCCTTAAAATGTTTTCATTGTCATCAACCAGGGCATATCCGAAAAATTACACTAAGAGAAAGAAAAAACCAGGAAATACTGTCAATATAACAGTTGCAAGTTCTGATGATAGTGATGCTGAATCTGTCCTAACAGATTCCACTAGTGACTCAGACAAGGAGTGGATCCTGGATTCTAGCGCATCTTTTCACATGATATGTAACACCCAAAATTTTTCATATCTTAAACAGTAATTTTGACAGTTAACAGAATTTTACTGTTTAGTAATTTTTGGATACTGTAAAATTATTTTGTTTATTCCGTCAGCATATTTGATCGTTTTGAGTGATTTACTTTGTATCAAGAAAATAATAATTTTCGGGCCGGGAAAAAATCTTTCTGTATTTATTTCTCTTGACTGTTAATTATTTTTAACAATCTGACTTGATTTTCATACGTTTTCTAATATTTGTGATTTTATGTGTGATTTTAAATTTTTTTCTGTTTGTGGGTCCCACGAGGTGTTTGTGGGCTCAGGTGACCTTACATGAGCCCAGGTGGGTCTCGCAAAGTGAAAAATTTTTCTACGCATAGAAAAATTTGTACTGTTTAGACGGAGACAGGGGATCTTACTAAACCTGAATCCAGAAATAGTTTTAGAAAATTTGTTTTGTACTGTATTTATTTATCGAAAAATAAAAATACAATAAATATATTCTTTCGTGAGATTTTTAGTAGATAAAAATAGAAATTATATTGCTTAAGTCAACATTGGTCGTGTGGGTATCCACTATTGATTCAATTAACGGTTAAGAAATAAATTTAATAAAGAAACATAAGATAATCATCATTGATTTAATCAATGGTGTAAGAATAAACTTAGTTAGACAAGCTTCAATATCAACCATAGATTTAATTAACGGTGTAAATTTGATTATATAAAGTGACCATTTACAACCATTGGATTTAGAATTGATCAATGGTGCATATTTGGTCTTAAAAAGTGACAAAAACCATTTATGACCATTGGATGAAAAATTAATCAAGGGTGGAGATTTGGTCTTAAAAAGTAGTAAAGACTAATTATGACCCTTGGATTAAAAGTAAGAAGAAGTAATCTTGACCCTTTATTTTGGAGACACATCTAATGGCTAGAATTTAAAGGAGAAGGATCTAATTGCTTAGATTTAGTCTTCTAAATCAAAAGTCTACCTAAATCCTAACCATTGAATTAATCAATAACTAGAAATGCTTCAAATAATGGCCTAATTAACAAGTCAAGTAAACTAAATTAAATGTTAAATTGTTATAATCTAATTATTAATTAGATATCCTAATTTTAATTAGAGATTATAATATATGAAATAATATGTCTAATTAATTAGTTATGTAATTAGAAAATTAGTTAAGATTGATTAGGAAACTTAATCTAATGAATTAACTAATCAATTAGCAAGTAATTATGACAACTTTGGAGTGCATGATGAAGGGGGGGACAGTTGGAGAAGCAAGAAAGAAGAAGAGACATGTTGAGACATGTTGGAGTAGCCTTTTTAGGCCAAAGAAAAAGCTTGAAGACATTAATTAGATGTCTTGACCAATTATTGGTCATTTTCCTAAAGCAAAATTATTTTCTTCTTTTTCTCCATGCAATGCTAGAGCTGCCCACTTCAATTCAGCCATTTGATTTCATTTGTATCACATTTTATAACACTTAACTCATTCTCTCTCTTCTCTCTCTTCCAATTTGTCATGAACATCAAGAACAACACCATTTTCTTTCCTTCCTTGAGCATTCGGTCACCACCCATGGAACCACTTCCAATCTTCCATAATTTTATCTAGCTACATATCTTGAATCCTTTCATCAATTCAAAACACTTTTATGTTGGAGACTTTCTCTAAATCATTCATCTTCATCACTCAACCAAGCCAAGAACACAAAACAATCATTTTCCTTCATTTTCTCACCAAATGGTTCGGCCATGACCACCAAAAGCACCTCCCATCACTTTTAATTTCATCCAACCATAAATCTTGAATCTACATGATATTCTAAGTAACTTTCATGTTGGAGACTTTCTCAAAATCATTCATCTTCATGGACTTTCTTCAAGAGCCAAGTTATTGAATTTTTAAGGTGAAGTGTAAGAAGACTTCAATTCTTATCTCTTTTTCATGATCTAAACCATGTTCGATCCATGGTTCCTCTTAATCAAGCTTAGTATACTAATTTCTATGTATTTTGTTTTGAATTTGAGAAGCTCTTGGTGTTGAAGGACTTGGAAAGAGAAGCAAAATCAAGAAGCTTTGAGGATCTTCAAGAGGTAAGAGGGAGATCCATCTCACCAACCAATTATGGTGGTGGGAGATGGTCTTATATTTGATGGATTGTGAATTCATGTGAGAATTCCAATCCATGGTCATGTAATAATTAATTGTATGTTTATGAGCTTTGATTTATTTTCTTATGCTTTAATTATTTTTGTCTACGCTTAATATGCTTTGCATGATTTTATGGCTTTGATAGTATGCTTATAATATGCATGATGAGTATATGACATGTTTGTGATATTTAAGATGAAATATATATATGTATGCCATGATGTGTGGATGGAAAGAAAACTAATCTTGGTCCCAATGGCCAAGGAAGAGCTACGATTTTGATGCCCTTGATTTGGGTCAATGTGAAAAAATTTTTTAATAAGGAAATTAAATTTTTATCCCTAGAATAATGAGAATTTCGATCAAGACACCTCAAAATAGGTGTTCACAAATTTATATTTTCATGAATGATAAAATTGAATGATTTGAGAAGTAAAGAAAATAAACAAAAGGTTTGTGATGCAAAAAGAATGTATACGGTTTTGGAATTTATTTAAGTTAGAAAGAAAAAAATAATTCATGGTTTCAATGGCCATTTAAAAGATTTTGATAAATTTAGAACAAATGTTTTACGTATATTTAAATTAATATTTTCATGAAGAATGATAATGGATGACTTGAAGAGTATGAAAAATAAACAAATGGTTTATTTTTCAAGAGAACAAAAAAAAAATATGATTTTAGAGGAATTTTTATTGATTTATTTTGTGTAAAAAGATCTTAAGTATTTTTCTAAATATGAGTTTTGAATGAAATGGGCAAACATTAATTTTAAGGATTTGCAAAGAAAGTGAAAAAGGATTTACAAAGAAAATAAAAATAAATTTGAACAAATGGGTTTGGTTTTATAACCATAAGTCTTGCGGTTTTGAAAACAAAATTTTTAATGGTTTTGTTTGTGTAAAACCATATCAATTTAAAAGAAAAAATATTTGATGATTTCAATAGTCATGTCCACGTTTTTGAAGGCTTGTAATGCCTTGATTTTTATGAACAAAGTGATTTTCAAAGTGAAAACGTAACTTGAGTTAATACAAGAATTTGGAAATGGAATTAGAGCATTTATCACTTGAGAAATTAAGTTTTTGTAAACGAAAATTTTTTCAAACTTCAATTTATTTTGAAGAAGGTTGTGTTTGGAAATGCTATGAGAAAAATGGAGAATATAATGGTGATTTGAGAATTTACTAAAGTATAACTTATTTTCAAGTTTTGAAGTACGTGTGAAAATTTTAAGATTTGAAACATTGATTTATATCAATAGAAAAGTAATTTTGTGGATTATATTTGAAAAAGAATTTCTTGAGTAAAGAAACGTGGAAAAAGATTTTCTTGAGTAAGAAAATATGAAAAATGAAATACAAAGTCATAATATTTTGAGAAAAGAAGAAATGAAATTTTTGAAGGTTGAGAAATATTTTTTCGTAATAGAATTATGGTGAAAAATTATTTACATATCTTAAAAATGTGTTGAAAATGATATTGACTTATTTGAAAGTCCAAAATAATGTTTGGAATATTGAGAAATATTTTACATGATTGTAAAATGGTGAAAATTGATTTACGTATCTTAAAAATAATTTAAAATATAGTAAAATATTTCTACACAATTTGAAATATGTTAAAATATTTCTATGTAATCTGAATTACGTTTAAATATTTTATGTAAGTTTAAATATTTTACGTGATTTGAAATACTGATTGAAAAATCACTATGTGATTAAATAATGATAGAATATTTTTACGTAATTATGAAAAATGGTAGAAAATTTTTATGAGATTTGGGAAGCGTTTAAATATTTTACACTATTAAAAATATTATTAAAAAATATACGTAATTTTGAAACAGTGAAAAAATAATATGTGATTTGAGAAATGTATATTTTTACGCGATTGAGAAAGACATTGAAAAATTAATACGTGATTTAAAAGTGCAACAGAAGAGCTGCGACATTTTAAAAATGTAACAAAAGTGTTACAGTATTGTGAAAATATAACAGAAACATTTCAGAACTTTGAAAATGTAATAGAAACATTTTGGAATTGTGAAAACATAATGGAAATGTTACGCAATTTTGTGAAAATACGGCGAAAGTGTTTTATAACTATGAAAACATGATAACATGATTTTGTATTGAAAATATAGTATAATTACTGTTGAACCAGTGTCTGGATACTGTATGAGAAAATGACATGTTTTGCCTATGATTGGAATTTGGTGCATTATACATACATTGGAAAGATATGTCTGTGATTGGATTTGATGCATTATACGTGCATTGAAAAAAAAATATGCATTGAAGCATATGATTAAATTGAACAAATGAAATTGAAAAGATTTGGCCCTTTGGGGTTGGACTTGCACTGATATATTCGTGCATTGTATAAAATATAGCTAATAGCTATTATGGTCCTTGTGGTTGAAGAGAGAATGAGAATTGATAGTGAGGTCTATGATGGATCTTGGGGGCGTCGAGGCGCGGCGGTCGACCAGTGGACAGTTGGCGAGTACCCTGTGCCACTTGGCGATCTGATCCGTTACAACGCATTGACGATACCCGACAAGAACACGATTTTTTTCTACGACTGGGAGATTGTCTTTGGGTTAAGGCTGACAATTAACCAGAACGTTCTTCTCAAAATTGTAAAAACCTCCATGGAGTCGTTTTTGATAAACTGAGTCTTTGTACATATGTATAAATCTGAGCATTTATATTTGTGTGATATATTAATTGAGAAATATTGGTTATTGGTTATGACAATTGTTTTGAATACTTGGATGATGATTGAATTGATAAATGATTGGATGATGATAGTTGATTAATCGAAGGTGTGCAGTGTTGACAAAGGAACAAATGTCTGATGCATCAAGATGGACAGAAAAGGAATAAGTATGTTAAAGTTTTTCGTTAGTGTTGTACCGTGCTATTAAGTAGGACCCGTCATGGGGTTTGCTACTGTAAAAAAAAAAATAAGTCTGTTAATTTTATATTTCTCTTTAAATTGTGATATTAATTGGTGTCAATATTACATAATGAATAGTTGAAATATGATTTTCAATATTACCTAATATTTTCAGTAAATTTACATTTCTGTAAAGAAGAAATTTTGAAACCTATCTTTTATAATTCAAACTTTGTGCGAACTTATTTTTAGATTATGAGTCAGAAGTCAGAAATGTGATGCCCTAACTAGGGTGTTACATTAGTTGGTATCAGAGTTAGGGTGTTACATTAGTTGGTATCAGAGCACGGTTTGAGTCTTTTAGAGTTTGTGATTAGGTCTATTTTGCTTGTGTTGTGTTCTCTGTGTTTGTTTTCTGAAAGAAAATGATGTTGTATATAATGGATATTAGATCCATTGTATTTCGATCCGCACGCCTCGAAAAAAAAAAAGAATGGCTCGGGATAGTTATACTTGTGTGGAAGTGGAACATGTTACTAATAATGCAATTGCAGCTACGGGAGCAACGGGAGCAATGTGAAAAAACGACTGCACGAACAAAGGATCGCTGTTCAGTGAAAACTGGAAGTTGAAGTTTAGGATATGATGGAAGAGAATCAGTCTTGGAATATAAGATTTCGTAATTTTGGAACCTGGTATTTTTTAGGATATTGAGAAAGTAATTGATTTCGACGGAAGATGAATTTACAACCATTGAGGAAACCAAAAGCAGTAAGTGATGTGAAAGAAAGTACTTAAATGAAGGAATGTACGTCAAGAAAATAATTTGTGAAAAAGTTGGACACATTTCCAAAGAGTATAATCTCTGATGTGTTCTTTGAAAATAGAGTTTTCTATTAGTAAAAATTTTAGATAATAAGGGAAGTTGTTACTCTGAATGGAACGGGAGTGTTCTGAGTAGAAGATTTAAACAATAGAGATTGCGTCATTGGAGCTAATCCTATAAACCATACTGAATATTTCTGTGAGTAACCTATTCTTTATAACATATGATTGAGTAGATCAATTATATGTTAGAGTTATTCGTTATCCTCTGATTTGTTTACTTCTGTTTCTATTTTTAGCTAATCAAGCTATTCAAGTTATTCAAATGGTTGTTATAGATCAAATCTTTGTATTAGTTTGATCTGTTGTTCACAAATTTTGTCTTAGTTTGATCTGTTTCATAAACAGACGTGGTCTTTGAAAATGGATTGGTTATTTTCCAGCCATATCCAATGAGATTATTTTAACAGACTGTGAGTAATCCAGAGAAAATTCATTTTTTGAAAATCGGGTTACATCCAATTCTTTGCTGGATATATTCAATAACATGTTCGATTCGTTTTGTTATCTTCCATGATGTTTTCTTTCATCTCCTGCAACTGAAGGAATATCTTGCAAGAAATGATATTTCTATATTTGTATCCGTGTTAACGTATCTGAGTAACGCAGCAGAAGCGTGGTGAAATTTTTCAAAAGATTGGAACAATTCTTCTATGGGAAAATTTAAGATGGTAATGAAAAATCGTAGAAAAAAATTTACGAAAGTATCTGGTATCGTGCTGAGGAAAGGAGTATTCGGTTAGTGAGACATTTCCTGTTAAAAGCAAGAATCTAGAATATGCAGTGATACGAGGATAATGTAATTTTAAGTAATACATTACATTAGCTGAACATTACATTACATTAGTTGGGAGTTATCTGAGAAAAACTACTCTAGGCATGATTGAAGATTGGTTGTCGTTATGTTGATATCAGAGATATGAAAATTCTTTCTTTCTGGAGTAACATTCAACATCTTCAGTAATAACCAACAAAATCTCTATGATAGGAGTCTGAGATATCTGTTTGATCAAGAGAAGTTGAACATCATCAAAGAGATTTTGTGGGATTAGAATAGTATAGCAAGATACAAGAGAGGAAGCTTTATGAGAATTGAAAAATAAGATAAAAGAGTAATGTTCATATTTATTCTAAGGGTGTGAAATCATGTTTCTCAAATTTTGAGGACGAAATTTCTTTTTAGAGTTGGAGTATTGTAACACCCCAAATTTCCCATCTCTTAAACAGTAATTTTGACAGTTAACAGAATTTTACTGTTTAGTAATTTCTGGATACTGTAAAATTATTTTGTTTATTCTGTCAGCATATTTGATCATTTTGAGTGATTTACTTTGTATCAAGAAAATAATAATTTTTGGGCCGAGAAAAAATCTTTCTGTATTTATTTCTCTTGACTGTTAATTATTTTTAACAATCTGACTTGATTTTCATACGTTTTCTAATATTTATGATTTTATGTGTAATTTTAAATTTTTTTCTGTTTGTGGGCCCCACGAGGTGTTTGTGGGCTCAGGTGACCTTACATGGGCCCAGGTGGGTCCCGCAAAGTGAAAATTTTTTCTACGCATAGAAAAAATTGTACTGTTTAGACGGAGACAGGGGATCTTACTAAACCTGAATCTGAAAACAGTTTTAGAAAATTTGTTTTGTACTGTATTTATTTATCGAATATAAAAATACAAGAAAATATATTCTTTTGTGAGATTTTTAGTAGATAAAAATAAAAATTATATTGCTTAAGTCAACATTGGTGGTTTGGGTATCCACTACTGATTCAATTAACGGTTAAGAAATAAATTTAATAAAGAAACATAAGATAATCATCATTGATTTAATCAATAGTGTAAGAATAAACTTAGTTAGACAAGCTTCAATATCAACTGTAAATTTAATCAACGGTGTAAATTTGATTATATAAAGTGACCATTTACAACCATTGGATTTAGAATTGATCAATGGTGGAGATTTGGTCTTAAAAAGTGACAAAGACCATTTATGACCATTGGATGAAGAATTAATCAAGGGTGGAGATTTGATCTTAAAAAGTAGCAAAGACTAATTATGACCCTTGGATTAAAAGTAAGAAGAAGCAATATTGACCCTTCATTTTGGAGACACATCTAATGGCTAGAATTTAAAGGAGAAGGATCTAATGGCTTAGCTTTAGTCTTCTAAATCAAAAGTCTACCTAAATCCTAACCATTGAATTAATCAATGACTAAAAATGCTTCAAATAATGGCCTAATTAATAAGTCAAGTAAACTAAATTAAATGTTAAATTGTTATAATCTAATTCTTAATTAGATATCCTAATTTTAATTAGAGATTATAATATATGAAATAATATGTCTAATTAATTAGTTATGTAATTAGAAAATTAGTTAAGATTGATTAGGAAACTTAATCTAATGAATTAACTAATCAATTAGCAAGTAATTATGACAACTTTGGAGTGCATGATGAAGGGGGGACGGTTGGAGAAGCAAGAAAGAAGAAGAGACATGTTGAGACATGTTGGAGTAGCCTTTTAGGCCAAAGAAAAAGCTTGAAGACATTAATTAGATGTCTTGACCAATTATTGGTCATTTTCCTAAAGCAAAATTATTTTCTTCTTTCTCTCCATGCAATGCTACGGCTGCCCACTTCAATTCAGCCATGTGATTTCATTTGTATCACATTTTATAACACTTAACTCATTCTCTCTCTTCTCTCTCTTCTCTCTCTTCCAATTTGTTAAGAACACCAAGAACAACACCATTTTCTTTCCTTCCTTGAGCATTCGGTCACCACCCATGGAACCACTTCCAATCTTCCATGATTTTATCTAGCTACATATCTTGAATCCTTTCATCAATTCAAAACACTTTCATGTTGGAGACTTTCTCTAAATCATTCATCTTCATCACTCAACCAAGCCAAGAATACAAAACAACCATTTTCTTTCATTTTCTCACCAAATGGTTCGGCCATGACCACCAAAAGCACCTCCCATCACTTTTAATTTCATCCAACCATAGATCTTTAATCTGCATGATATTCTAAGCAACTTTCATGTTGGAGACTTTCTCAAAATCATTCATCTTCATGGACTTTCTTCAAGAGCCAAGTTATTGAGTTTTTAAGGTGAAGTGTAAGAAGACTTCAATTCTTATCTCTTTTTCATGATCTAAACCATGTTTGATCCATGGTTCCTCTTAATCAAGTTTAGTATACTAATTTCTATGTATTTTGTTTTGAATTTGAGAAACCCTTGGTGTTGAAGGACTTGGAAAGAGAAGCAAAATCAAGAAGCTTTGAGGATCTTCAAGAGGTAAGAGGGAGATCCATCTCACCAACCAATTATGGTGGTGGGAGATGGTCTTATATTTGATAGATTGTGAATTCATGTGAGAATTCCAATCTATGGTCATGTAATAATTAATTATATGTTTATGAGCTTTGATTTATTTTCTTATGCTTTGATTATTTTTGTCTATGTTTAATATGCTTTGCATGATTTTATGTCTTTGATAGTATGCTTATAATATGCATGATGAGTATATAGCATGTTTGTGATATTTAAGATGAAATATATATATGTATGCCATGATGTGTGGATGGAAAGAAAACTAATCTTGGTCTCAATGGCCAATGAAGAGCTACGGTTTTGATGCCCTTAATTTGGGTCAATGTGAAAATTTTTTTTAACAAGGAAATTAAATTTTTATCCCTAGAATAATGAGAATTTTGATCAAGACACTTCAAAATAGGTGTTCACAAATTTATATTTTCATGAATGATAAAATTGAATGATTTGAGAAGTAAAGAAAATAAACAAAAGGTTTGTGATGCATAAAGAATGTATACGGTTTTGAAATTTATTTAAGTTAGAAAGAAAAAAATAATTCATGGTTTCAATGGCCATTTAAAAGATTTTGATAAATTTAGAACAAATGTTTTACGTATATTTAAATTAATATTTTCATGAAGAATGATAATGGATGATTTGAAGGGTATGAAAAATAAACAAAGGGTTTATTTTTCAAGAGAACAAAAAAAAAATATGATTTTAGAAGAATTTTTATTGATATATTTTGTGTAAAAAGATCCTAAGTATTTTTCTAAATATGAGTTTTGAATGAAATGGGCAAACATTGATTTTAAGGATTTGCAAAGAAAATAAAAATAAATTTGAACAAATGAGTTTGGTTTTATAACCATAAGTCTTGCGGTTTTGAAAATAAAATTTTTAATGGTTTTGTTTGTGTAAAACCATATCAATTTAAAAGAAAAAATATTTGATGATTTCAATAGTCATGTTCATGTTTTTGAAGGCTTGTAATGCCTTGATTTTTATGAACAAAGTGATTTTCAAAGTGGAAACGTAACTTGAGTTAATACAAGAATTTAGAAATGGAATTAGAGCATTTATCACTTGAGAAATTAAGTTTTTGTAAATGAAAATTTTTTGAACTTCAATTTATTTTGAAGAAGGTTGTGTTTGGAAATGCTTTGAGAAAAATGGAGAATATAATAGTGATTTGAGAATTTACTAAAGTATAACTTATTTTCAAGTTTTAAAGTACGTGTGAAAATTTTAAGATTTGAAACATTGATTTATATCAATGGAAAAGTAATTTTGTGGATTATATTTGAAAAATAATTTCTTGAGTAAAGAAACGTGGAAAAAGATTTTCTTGAGTAAGAAAATGTGAAAAATGAAATACAAAGTCATAATATTTTGAGAAAAGATGAAATAGAATTTTTGAAGGTTGAGAAATATTTTTTTGTAATAGAATTATGGTGAAAAATTATTTACGTATCTTAAAAATGTGTTGAAAATGATATTGACTTATTTGAAAGTCCAAAATAATGTTTAGAATATTGAGAAATATTTTACATGATTGTAAAATAGTGAAAATTGATTTACGTATCTTAAAAATAATTTAAAATATAGTAAAATATTTCTACGCAATTTGAAATATGTTAAAATATTTCTACGTGATCTGAATTACGTTTAAATATTTTATGTAAGTTTAAATATTTTACGTGATTTAAAATACAGTTGAAAAATCACTGTGTGATTAAATAATGATAGAATATTTTTACGTAATTATGAAAAATGGTAGAAAATTTTTATGAGATTTGGGAAGCGTTTAAATATTTTACACTATTAAAAATATTATTAAAAAATATACGTAATTTTGAAACAGTGAAAAAATAATATGCGATTTGAGAAACGTATATTTTTACGCGATTGAGAAAGACATTAAAAAATTAATACGTGATTTAAAAGTGCAATAGAAGAGCTGCGACATTTTGAAAACGTAACAAAAGTGTTACAGTATTGTGAAAATATAACAGAAACGTTTCAGAATTTTGAAAATATAACAGAAATATTTTGAAATTGTGAAAACATAATGGAAATGTTACGCAATTTTGTGAAAACACGGCGAAAGTGTTTTATAACTATGAAAACATGATAACATGATTTTGTGTTGAAAATATAGTATAATTACTGTTGAACCAGTGTATGGATACTGTATGAGAAAATGACATGTTTTGCCTATGATTGGCATTTGGTGCATTATACATGCATTGGAAAGATATGTCTGTGATTGGATTTAGTGCATTATACGTGCATTAAAAAAAATATGCATTGAAGCATATGATTAAATTGAACAAATGAAATTGAAAAGATTTGGCCCTTTGGGGTTGGACTTGCACTGATATATTCGTGCATTGTATAAAATATAGCTAATAGCTATTATGGCCCTTGTGGTTGAACAGGGAATGAGAATTGATAGTGAGGTCTATGATGGATCTTGGGCGTCGAGTAGCGGCGATCGACCGATGGGCGCTTAGCGAGTACCACCGTGCCACTTGCGATGCAATCCGTTGCAACGCATTGACGATACCCGACAAGAACACGATTCTTTTCTACGACTGGGAGATTGTCTTTGGGCTAAGGCTGACAATTAACCAGAGCATTCTTCTCGAAATTGTGAAAACCTCCATGGAGTCATTTTTTATAAACTGAGTCTTTGTACATATGCATAAATCTGAGCATTTATATCTGTGTGATATATTAATTGAGGAATATTGGTTATTGGTTATGACAATTGTTTTGAATACTTGGATGATGATTGAATTGATAAATGATTGGATGATGATAGTTAATTAATGTTGATGGCATGATCATAATTGCGGTATGATCTATCTATATGATATTGCTATTTGTGTTATCTCTGTGCTGCCATGTTGATATTGGTGTAGGTGATCTCACCTCTTTGTTATATTGTTTTGCTGTGTCTGTACTGTTAAAATCAAATAATAGAAGGATCGAGTTGTCTTAGACATAACGAGCGATGGATACTCTGAGATTGGTAACAACAATAAGGAGTGGACATTTAGGACTCGAAGGTGTGCAGTGTTGACAAAGGAACAGATGTCTGATGCATCAAGATGGACAGAAAAGGAATAAGTATGTTAAAGTTTTTTGTTAGTGTTGTACCGTGCTATTAAGTAGGACCCGTCATGGGGTTTGTTACTGTAAAAAAAATAAGTCTGTTAATTTTATATTTCTCTTTAAATTGTGATATTAATTGGTGTCAATATTACATAATGAATAGTTGAAATATGATTTTCAATATTACCTAATATTTTTAGTAAATTTACGTTGCAGTAAAGAAGAAATTTTGAAATTCATCTTTTATAACTCAAACTTTGTGCGAACTTATTTTCAGATTATGAGTCGGAAGTCAGAAATGTGATGCCCTAACTAGGGTGTTACATTAGTTGGTATCAGAGCTAGGGTGTTACATGATACCTAATAGGAACTTTTTCTCTACGTATAAAAAGTGGGAAGGAAATGTCCGATTAGGAGACAACAGGGTAATTGCTGCTCTAGGTGGAGGAAAGGTACGAATCAGATTGGATGATGGTATTGCAAAGACATTTCAAGTATGACATGTACCAGAACTGGGTAAGAACCTGATCTATTTGAATGCCCTAGACTACCAGGGGTACAAGTTCTCTAGAGAGGGTGGTTTTTTTAAGGTGACCAAAGGCTCGATAGTGGTGATGAAAGGAAAGTTGCAAGGCGGGATCTATCTATTGCTTGGGAGCATAATTAGTGGCACTGTTGCTGTTCTATCCTCTGAAAGATCTTATAATGATATTACACGATTGTGGCACATGCAGCTTAGTCATATGAGTGAGAATGGAATGACAATACTTACTGGCAGAGGACTACTGAAAGGCATAAAGAATTGTAAACTCAATTTCTGTGAAAATTATGTATTTAGAAAGCAGAAACGAGTGAAGTTTAGTTCTGCAAAACACACCATCAAGGGCATTCTGGAGCATGTCCACTCAGATGTTTGGGGTTTAGCCCTTGTTAACTCATTGGGTGGTACTCATTATTTTCTTACTCTAATAGATGACTATTCCAAGAAGGTCTGAGTTTATTTCCTGAAGTAAAAGGATGAAGAGTTCGACAAATTCAAGCAGTGGAAAGCCATGGTCGAAAAGCAAACCGGGCAATCAGTCAAGCGGCTGAGAACTGACAATGGCGGTGAATTCTATAGCAAAGGATTTGAGGAGTTCTGTAGGAATATAGGTATAGTGAGGCACCATACTATACCTAGAACACCATAGCAAAATGTAGTTGCAGAATGGATGAATAGAACACTCTTGGATCGTGCACGATGCATGCGAATTAATGCTAAACTAAACTTCTCAAATCATTTTGGGCTGAGGTAGTCAATACATCTGTATACTTGGTAAATAGATATCTATCAACCGCAATTGATCTAAAGATTCCACAAGATGTATGGTCCGGTCGACCTGTAAACTATTCTGATTTGAAGATATTTTGTTATCCTGCGTATGCCTATGTAAGTGATGGTAAACTTGAGGGGAGGGAAAGAATGTGTATATTTCTAGGGTATGCACGAGGGGTGAAGGGCTACAGATTATGGTGTATAGAAAATGCAAGCTCACCTAAGATCATTGTTAGCAGAGATGTCACATTTGACGAGGTGTCAATGGTGAATCAGAAGTAGGAATCAGAAGTAGATCAAGCAGAGACAGATCATGGTGTTGAGAAACAGGTGGAGCTGGAGATTGACACTGGGAATATGAAACAGGAAGATGACACAAGTCAGCCAAGTATTTTAGGTGTTGGTCAACCTGAAGAAGAACAACAAGTTGAACCTGGAGACAAGGGTGCCAGTGAAGAAACCAGAGGAGCAGAACCATATAATATTGCTATTGGCAGAGAAAGACAACAAATTCAGAAACCACGGAGATATTTAAATTCTATTGCTTGTGCACTTGACTCGTCATATGCAAATATAGCCTTTGCTTTGGTGATGACAGATGGTGCAGTAGGAGATGAACCATCTACCTACCGTGACGCAGTAGACAGCAATAAGTCAAAGGAATGGCTAATAGCAATGAATGAGGAGATCAAATCTCTTCAAAAAAATCAAATGTGGGTGCTGGTACAACTTCCAGAGGGGGAAATAATAGTTGGTTACAAATGAGTCTTCAAAAGAAAAGAGAGAATCCTTAGCATTGAACTTCCGAGGTTCAAGGCAAAATTGGTAGCAAAGGGTTATACTCAAAAGGAGGGCATTGACTTCTATGAAGTATTCTCTCCTGTGGTGAAACATAGCTTTATTCGGATCCTATTAGCTATTGTAAGTACATTTGACTTGGAGTTGGAATAACTTGATGTGAAGACGACATTCTTACATGGTGAGATAGAGAAACAGATCTACATAAGTCAACTAGAGGGGTTCGTAGTTCCTGAGAAGAAGAATCATGTTTGTCTGTTAAAAAATTCATTTTACAGCTTAAAGCAGTCTCCAAGGCAATGGTACAAAAGGTTTGATGCATTTATGATTAGTAATGGATACAATAGAAACCAATATGATAATTGCATTTACTCTAAAAAACTTCCAGATGGTTCTCGCATTTATCTGTTGTTGTATGTAGATGACATGCTAATTGCAGCTTGCAACAAGGTTGAAATTAGTATATTGAAAGCTCAGTTAAGAAAAGAATTTGAGATGAAAGACTTAGGTGCAGCAAAGAAGATTCTTGGTATGGATATTTATAGGGAGAGGCATTGTGACAAATTATGCTTGTCACAACAAAATTACATTATGAAAGTACTACAATGCTTCAATATAGATCAATCTAAACTAATTAGTACTCCTTTAGCTGCGCATTTTAAGCTAACTTCAAAGGAATGCCCGGAAACTGAGGAGGAGGTGGAGCATATGACTCATATACCTTATTCTAGTGTCGTTGGCAGTCTTATGTATGTCATGGTGTGCACAAGACTAGATCTTTCACATGCAATAAGTGTGGTGAGCAGATTTATAAGCCAATCAGGAAAAGTACACTGGGAGGCTGTGAAATGGATCATGTGGTACTTGAGAGGTTCCATCGATGTTTGTTTGGTGTTTGATGGTCAACAGACTCATGGGGTTTTTGGCTATGTAGATTCTGATTATGCAGAAGATTTGGACAAAAGAAGGTCATCAACAGACTATATCTTTACAGTCTTTGGATTTACTATTTATTGGAATGCGACATTGTAATCCACAATTGCATTGTCAACTACTGAAACTGAGTATATGGCATTGACTGAGGCTGTGAAAGAGAGCATATAGGTGCAGGGTCTTTTGGGTAGTTTTGGATTAGATGAAAAAGAACCAATCATACATTATGATAGCTAAAGTGCTATTCATCTGGCAAAAGATCCAGTCTACCATGAAAGGACAAAGCACATTGATGTTAGACTTCACTTTGTCAGAGAAAGTATCAATAATGGTACAGTTGCAGTTCAAAAAATAGCCATAACTGAGAATCCTACAAACATGATGACGAAGTCATTGCCGATTGACAGGTTCAAACATTGCTTGGACTTGATCAATATTTGCAGAGGTTGAAGACTCTTAGAAATGCAAGTCAAGGTGGAGAATTATTAGTCAATAGCTTTTCGGCGGCTTGCATTTTCTAAAAGGGGTGGAAGACTTTTTCCTATGAGCAAGTGACCTAATACATTTACATTTAGTCAATGACTTTTAGGTGGTGGTTGTCTGTTGGCAGGTGAACTAATGCATTTACATGCATTGAATCTCTATAAATAGAAGTCATTTGCTTCATCTGTAAATACCAAAGCAGAAGAAGCAAAGCAATAGCTTCTAAAAGTGAGAGAAGAAATAGAGTGTGTGAGAAAATTCTAAGAGTGTAATGTGTGAGCATACACTTAGAATTTTTGAATTTATTCTTTGGTCTCTGTAATACTACAATTGTAGTAGGAGAGAGTCTCATTAGAAAATATTATATATTTTGTACCTCTTATGTGAAAATGTATATAGGATATTGTAATTATTCTTGATATAACGAAATATTTTTTAGAATTTTTTTCGTGGTTTTTTACTTAGTGTATAAGAAAAATTTTCACGTTAAATTTAATATATAATTCTTAATCTATTTTTCTAATACAAATAGTACTTATAAATAAATCTTACTATAAAAATACTATTTACATACATTATAATTTTATTAATTCTTTTTTACAGATCTGAAAACACTTCAATTTATATTTATAAAATGTTCAAAACACTTAAATGTACTGAATTATGATTCTGATTTCCTTAACAGAGATGGGCATGGAGAATTGTCTCAAGTCTTTAGCACTATAATTTCTCTAAATGGTGTGGAGCTGGCATTTTGTCTCTGACTACTCCTCCGGGTTTTGACTCATCCTCTATAAATGCATGTACGCACATCCCCTTTAAGAAAGGCTTGGCCTTTCCATTTTGATTATTCTTGTCCTTATACTGTTCATTTAATTATTAATTTTTTTCTTTTATCATCCCTTCTTTTAAGGGTGTTTTGTTAGTCACAAGAGCATCCTTCACAATATCTTACCATTATTAACATTTGAATACATCAATTAAGATCAATGTCTTTATTAAGGAAGAGCTAGGGGATTAATTAATGTGTATAACTTGCATTGTTGGACAAACAACAAAACTTTGATCTAACCTTACGGGAATATCAATTCTGGAAATGATAGGGGGAAAAAAGTTTCAGATCAGAACTTATAACTCACAAGGTAGCAAAATCTACAACTTTAAAATGCAATACAAAAAAATTAACCGCTAAGACTAGAACTTGTTTTGGATAAAATTAGTCTTTAAGAATAAAAAAAATTGGTGACGTTCTTTTTCTGTGATGTATATTCCATGTATAATGGGTCCAAAGTAAAAGAAATAGAATTACTTCCAATCGGGTCTGATATGATACATTGTTTAAACTTTCTATTGCTTTGATAATCTCTCCTATCTCAATAAAGATACCTCTATCTGTTTCGTTGCTGGTAAGAGTTGGGTACACTCTGTGTGCGCTGTTCATCTTCTCGCATCATAAATGAATTAAGGGATGCTTTAACATGACACAGAATGTCTTTTTTTTATTTTATGCACAACACACACAGAGTATGTCACATTATATCTTCTTTTTTTCTTAAAAAAAAAACTGAGTCACAGTATATCTTCGATTAACTGAATTGTTCTCTTAACTAGCAATTAAGTGGGACTTCAAGTTAACAACTAACTTTTCTTTTCATTTATTTATTTCAAGCCTAGCACTTCTTTTGAATGTCCTCTATGGAGTAAAAGGCAAAAGAATAGCTCTAATTGCTGACCATGCAATTCGCAATATTTCATACAGATAAAAAATTAATGAAATTAGAATTAGATAAAGTTAATATTCGATGCATTGTCGGTATACATAAATATTAACATTATTTATCAATTTATTTACAAAAGGATAAAGTGCCACATAAAGAATGGAAAATAAAAAAGGAGAAAATTTTAGCAAATAAGAATGGCAAAATTATTCGTGTATGTGAAGATTTGTGAGGATTACTTGTGATGGGACGGAAAATAGGTACTCGTTTAATAAGGATATCTGCAAACTCGTGAATTATATTTTTTATTTAATATATATCATATATTATATTTTTTATTTTAAGATGAAATGAATATATATATATATATATTTTTTATTATTTTATAATGAATTTTTTATTGAATAAGTCTATAATTATAAAATTTGTTGAAAAAAATATATCATTTATATACATTAATTATTATAAAATATAATTGAATTTAATTTATTATTTGTAATAATTTTTTAATTTTATAAAAATCTTAAATTATTAAACAAAATTGTAATATATAATATTAAAATTTATTTTGTTTATATTCTTTATAATTTTTAAAATTTTATTTTAAGTTATTAACTAACTACATATATTTGTCTACTTATAAAAATCATAAATGAATACACATAACAAATACGCACCTTTCGATTGACAACCCTAATAGCAATTATATATATAACTTCCGTGAAGTATCTTTTCGCACAAAAGGCAAATGATTAATCTATCATAATATTGTCTGATTTCGAAGAAAGAAACCACTTTTAACCATGTTTTTTCTACAAACATGAGTTAAAAATTAAACCTCATACTATATGCTTAAAATGTCTAAATTCATTACCACTTAAACTAATACTATATTAGTATAGCAATTATATATTAACAAATACATAAATATGACAAATATTACCAAAGGAGAAAAACTCAACCCTGCCTCCATGAAAGTAGAGTAGTACATCATAATGTGCAAATGCATGTGCCGCCAGCATGACAATTAAGAGAAAGTTTGGTGCAAACTTATAGGTGGTTTCAAACGTCACAAGGTTGGAACTTGAAAAGGGAGTTAATATCTTCTTCTTCTTTTTTATTTATCTTTTGTTTGTGTATGTGGAGGTGGGATTGAGGGATGGTGGCTACTGGTAGGGGTGTCTAGTAAGGTGGGTCGATTCACGAATTTGTGAGTTTCGACTCAACCCAACTCATAACATGCATGTTGGGTTGGGTTTGTGGGTTGAGTTAGGTTGAAAAATATTTTAATCCACAATATGTGGGTCAGGTAATGGATTAGAACACTTCTAACCCAACCCACCTACTCTTTTTTTTTTTAGAAAAAATGTAGCGTAGACAAAGTGTGCGTTTTGCTTGAAAAATGTTTTTAAGATTTGTAAATATCCTCTCTGATATAGTTAGGAATAACGTTAGACCATGTAAATACGGTAACAAATAGAGACCAAAGTGGGAAGAGAAAAAGACATTAAAATCCTATTTATCTACTCTTTCTCCACTGACCTCAGCGCAACTAGTAGTTTTCTTTTCTCTGCAACTAGTCTCTGTAACTAGTTTTTTGCAGTGCAGTCGTTTTCTCAAGCTCCTAGCGTTTGCACCTTGAGTCAGTGATCATTGCTTCTTCTCCCACCTGATCTCTCAGTCCCAGCGATTGCACTGTCGCTGTGAGTCCATGACCAATGCTTCTTTTCCCACCCAATCTCCCAGTCATTCTCTGCAACTAGTCACGCCATCACACAGCCACGCGTCCCTCTTCCCTCTTGCGACTTTTCAGTTTTCTGCACCACACAACCCTAGCACGTAAGCTTTCTTTCTCTGCTCTTTTCATGTAAATCTGGAACATAAGAGGGAGTGCAGCTAGGTACAGTGCAGCTGGATCGTATAGGCAAGGAAGTTACAGAGGGCAGAGCAGGTAGCAGAGCTATGAGTATGAGCAAAATATGTAGGTGAAGAATGTAGTATCGCTGGAGAAGAAGAAGAGCAAGCTTGGAGTGTAAAATTGCACCTGTTAAAATGATTATCATTGATGAGTTTCCATTTAAATTTATTGAAAATGAAGGCTTTAAAAGTTTTACTCAAGTTATGCAACCTCAATTCCAAGTTCCTTCTAGACAAACTGTTGGTAGAGATGTTATGCAATTGTATGTGTTTGAAACTAATTTGTTATCTGAGTTATGACTAACTTTGTTTAATTTATTTCAGACTTAGTAAGGTTTATTAGTTGTTAGTTTATTATACACTTATTGACTTATGGTATTTAATTTATTTAAAATTGAGACTTATGATATTAATTTGTTAGATTTTGTATTTTAACCTTTTTTTTTCAAGAATTAAAAAAAAACACGTTAAACTCACAGGTTCGACCCAACTCAACCCACTCTTAAGCGGGTCGGGTCGGGTCCAAAAACACTACTGAACCCACCAAACCCAACCCACGGACACCCCTAGCTATTAGCTAGTAAAATTATAACTCACAAGCTATCATTTTCATTGGTACATATGATAATGTAATATTCTTTTTAACTTTTTATCTGTTTTTTAGAAAATATATTTTATTCTAATTTATCTGTCATTTAAAAAATTTAAAGATGTTTTAATTAATATTTTTAAATTTTATCCCATCATTTATCATTTTTACTAAATTTAATAGTTATACATATTAATTAATTTTGATATTTTTTTACACATAGTTAATAAAATAAAAAAAATAATTTGATCATATCAATTTATATTTTACTTAATTTAAAGTTATTTAATAATTCCTTAATTCATGTTAAAAATCTTAATCGACAAATAAAAAGAATCTGAAAGAATACATATTATGGTAGGAAGTCTGAGTTTTTAATAGCAGGTTCAAGTTCCCGTGTCCAACCATTTCAAATGTCAGGTTGGAAACACTTGAAAATATTAATTTTGTGTAGTAGTGAAAACTTTCAAAATCTTATATCCGTAGTTTTCCATAAACTGTATAAGATGGAATTACTGATATACTCACTTCGTTTTTTATATCTGTTTTTTTTTTTAATTTATATACCATTTGAGAATTTTAAAAATATATTAATTATTTTCAATTTTATAATATCATTTATTATCTCTATTAAATCTAATAACTGTACATATTAATTAATTTTTATAATTTTTTACACATTTAATGAAATGAAAAAAAAAACAAGGTTGCAAGTAGCATTGGTTGATATTGTTTTAGAAAAAAAGAAGCTAGGAAGGAATATTAAGAAAAATAATAACAGAATCATGCCTATTTTATACTAAGTTTGAGTGATAGGTAATGAAGAGAACGAAAAGAGAATGAAGAGAAGGGAAATAACTTATCTTGTTTGAGAGTTTTAAAATACATGAAAAGGAAACAGAACATATGAAAAATTATTTCTTTTCTTTTCTCTTCAAATATTTAACTTTTATTTATTTTCTTTAAAATTGAAGTGGAACGAGGAGAACATATAAGTAATGAAGTTCTATTTCGCTTAATGAAATTTTCAAATAAAGAATTAGTGAGCAGAGAGAGAATTTAGGGTGAATGTGTTGAGCATGTTTGGCATTTAAGAAGAGAAGGAAGCCCATAGTATCCATCTGTATAATGATCATTTGCAACTTGCAAGTGGACCACGGAGCTGTAGATAGCAACAGAAGTCTCCGAGCACCAAGCTTTTTCCTTATTCTGTGGCCACTAATTATATTTATTAGTTATTACTACTAGGGAGGAGGCTGCAAGAACTAGGATTCCCGATACATTGGATCTGCTGCTCTTCTTCATTGCAATATGCCCATGCCATATCTCTCTCCCCCAATTATTATTTTGGTTCATATACATATATCAATTAGATAAGATAAGAGGAAAGCCTTCCAATTATTTTTCCAATAAATTATTATAATTGGGACATATTTGGAATTCTGATTCTCTGAATGGTCCAGGCGAGAAACAATAGCAGATTCTGCACCGACTGTACAAAAAGGAAAAACGAAAAAAAAAAAGAGCAACTGCAAGCGACCTGAAATTCTGATGCTATTGCAGCGGGGTATTCTTGTTGGATGAAATAACATATTTTAGAGCAGTGATATATTTTCATGATTTGCAAAAATAGTTTGTTGCTACTGAGATACTTCTAATTAAATATAAGAAGATTAATATTCTAGCTAAATCACAACATTTGGTTATAAATTAACTATATTTATACTAATTATTTGTAGGTGCATCATGTACGCTACTTAATTAGAGGAAAAGGTGGAATATGGGACTTGCCTGATTAGCAATATAAGTAGCAAGATGACCATTGTTATATAGGGGGTGAGGTTCCCAAAATAAGGCCTTGAGTATATGAAGAGTTAGTCAAAGCGAATATATGATGGAAAGCACTTGAGAAACCAAAAAGAAATTAGACACACTAGAATAACAAGGAAGGGGACACACTAGTTTTCTGTTGATGTAGACCACAAAAGACAGTGATGTAGGAAATGAGATGGGAAAGCAGGACCCATTTGCCTTTAGCTGTGGTTTAAGGTCATTTCCTAGTGATATATGCAACTGGTACAGAAAAGAGGGGACCTAGAGAAAGAGAGAGAGAGAAGGGGAAGAAGATGGCGACTTTAACTAAAAGTTGGAGAGATATAGAGAGAGGGAGGTCTTGGTGAGAGGGCCCATTAGGTGATAATGGAAGTTGCCTTCATCCTCTCTGGACTTGTTCCTACCAGTCCCAAATTATATTTGCTCACCTTTACCATCCAACATTGCTTCAAGCTGCAAATGGCAGCATAAATTTGCAAGCAAAGCATGATTTAGACAATCGAGTGTTCATTTCAAGTGGCTGCAATGAGATGCCTCAAGTGCCCTCTTTCAAAGCATCATCATATTATTCGAGATTTTACCCACAAGAAAGCCTTTTAGTTATTACTAAGGTTGCAACAACTGATACTAATTAGAGCAGAAGACATGATTTCCTTCACTGTTTAATTTGTCCCATGACAATAACTAAAAATCCGTGACAAGTAACTAACACTCAAAAAATATCAGTGTGTTTAGCGATAAAGTAGGAGGTCAATTCGTAACTTGTGATTATCTGGCACTCTAACAGGCTACTATTTTTAATCCATCAATCACTTTCTCTTAAAAGTGTAACCTCAAATTTATGTAGACTTTCTTGTTGATTAATCAAACACACATAACTTGTTGAAATAGATTCCCGTCCATATATCTCAACAGTAGGAGGTCGAAGAACTTGCTCTTCTGTTGGATTCAAAAACAGCAAAAAAGATCAAGATGAATTCACTAGTCAATTTTACTTGGATAATGTGATGAGTGAATGACTCTTATATATAACTGAAAAACATGATTAATATATAAATGACTCGTATATAATTAACAAAACGTGACCCTTTGTGTGTAACCCGACCCATTTTACTCAGCATGGAGTTAGAGGAAGATCAAATCAAAGGGACAAAGATTTGATTGATTGGTTAACCAATCTATTGATTGATAATACCAACATTTACACGTTATAACGTCTCATTTTTTTTAAAAAAAAAAAATTGTGTTTGAACTTTGAAGAACAAAAGGAGAGTGGAGTGAGAATTGAGAATCATCACGGAAGTAGTATTATTAAGACATTAATTAATTAGAAAGTTAGCTAGAAAAGCATGGTATTAAAGACAAAGTTACTACAAATCAGGATATTATTGAGGGAGGAAGGGGGTTACTATTTTTGGAAGGGGCTGACGAGAGCTTAAGAATCTTCAGCTGCTAATAATCAAGGTACTGTGCTCTGTACCTTGCTTGATATCAACGTGCGTGGATTGTACAGCCACTTTGTTAGCACGGTGCATGCGACGCGCCACGTGTCGTTCTGCAGTTTGAAGCTTCACCTGTAGGAAATTCTGTGTTGTCTCGCAACTTCCCAAGTGAGGTAACGGATACCAATCAAGGAGAGGACTGATTCCACGTTTCTCCACGTCACGTCATGTGACACGTCATCAACTTACATGTCAGATCCAAAGCTCGTCTAATTGCCACGTGGAAGAACCCCATTCCTGCCATTCTTCCCGGGACTCAGAAAAACACCATCACAAATGACAGCAATTTTTATATAAACATAATGCATTTAAATTGAACATATTTCAAAAATTATAAAAAAATTTAATTAATAATTAATTATTATAATATATTATAATTAATAATATGATTAATTTAATACATTTAATTTAAATATTTTAAATTTATACAAAAATCTCTGTCAAATGCTCTTATTCCTCTCAATATCTTAACTAACACAGGATTACAATGAGGTTGTTATCATAATCAATTAATCCCACACTCATAAAATTAAGTTTTCTTTATTTTTAAGTTAGACTTATGTATAATTTCGCTAATTAACTATATAATAACTGAAATAATGATCAAATGTGTAAATCAAATATTGTATGGGGTGACATAATATTTTGACTAATTTTATTTGAGAATGTGGTGGGCTAATTAGCAAAGATTACTAAAATTAGTATGTGTAATATAAAGTATTACGGAGTCAAAGGGGCGTACCCGTTTTGCCGTGGTTGGGACAGGCCCACGTGGCGGGTCATATGAATGGGCCCAACGCCCACAGACTCGTTTTATGGACACATCTCTATCTAGATAGTCCACTTTCTCTCTCCTAATAATTCCGGTCAGTTCTTCACACACTCTCCCCATTTCCATTTCTTTATTCTTGTTATTACTAATAATTTATTTATTATTAATATTTCTCAAAATTGAATATTTTGATATTATTTCCCCACTTTATATATATATATATACAGTTATACACCCACCCCACTCATTTTCCTCTTCAACCTTAACACCATTTAGTCTTTCTTTCTCCTTTTCCTGCTCCTACTCCTGCCTCTGTAATGGGCACCTTCAGTTCACCACCTCACAAGAGCTTCGTGTGTTAGGCATGACGACGGGGTACTGGCCCTACTTTGCTTTTGTCTAAAGTATTATGATCTAGATCTGGTTACCCTCTGCAAAACTGAGCCACATATCATATCATATCATATCAGTCCTGTGTTTCAACAAGAAGCTAAAGAAAGCTAGGCACCATGTCCACACACACACACACACACACACAAATATATAATAACAACATGTTGCACTGTCTCAACACTTCGGGGAATCTAGCTGGGAGCTGCTCCGACATGACTGTGTTGGAAAGGCAAAGGGCAAGGTTCAAGTGGGAACAAGACCACCTTCAACACCACCACCACCACCAAGTTTACAATTCTCAGGGACATGGATCCATGATGATCGCTGAGATGGTGGCTCAGACTCACTCTAACTCTATCAAGCCTGACTCAGGTTTGGTATTCGGGCCTCCTGCTCCTGCTCCTGCTAGTGGGTTTGATGTGAATTCTGCAATTTCAAGGACTTGTAGCTGTTCACCTGCTCTGGCAGAGGCCAAAGACACTGACTCGGGGAAGATGAACGGAAAAGACTGTTCTAAGAAGAGGAAAGCTGACAAGCCTCACAACACCAAGGTGTGTATTTGTTACTGTTAGCTTTCTTAATTTTTCTACTAGTTTGGAATTTTGCATAGAGTTCGCAGAACATGTTAAGCATCCTATCTATGAGTATTATGATCTTTGGGAGATAATATAGGTAATTTGTTTGGTTAGAACTGGCTAAACTAACCATCACAAATTTTGTTGCTTTTTTGTTTAGGTTGTTGAAGAAAATTATGATAACAAAGACAAGAGGATCAAAGTAGGTGCTGACGATGGGGAATCCAAGATCACTACTGAGCAAACCAGCACCAAGAATAACACAACAACCACAAATAACAACAACAGAGAAACTTGTGCAGATACTTCTAAGGAAAATTCAAAAGCGTCTGAGGTTCAAAAGCCTGACTACATTCATGTCCGAGCACGTCGTGGCCAAGCCACTGATAGCCACAGCTTAGCTGAAAGAGTGAGTACTGAGTGGTAGTAATAATAATTTTTTATTTTTTATTCCTAAGGTACACCTACCTGCTGCAATGTTCAATGCATTTCTCTCTCTACATTTTGCAACTAGGAATTCAAAGCAAACATTCTGTTTCATGCAGGTTAGAAGGGAAAAAATTAGCGAGAGAATGAAATATCTGCAAGATTTAGTACCGGGTTGCAACAAAATTACAGGAAAAGCTGGAATGCTTGATGAAATAATCAACTATGTTCAGTCTCTTCAACGACAAGTTGAGGTAAGATTTAGCACCATTTCAGTCTTTGCCTTTGACATTGATCCATAGGAAATTTGTGTAAACCCCATTTCATTTGCATAGACATTGACCTATCTCATGTATATATGGTTTCACTTTGAACATCAATCAAAGGCCATGTGACTTACTATATATATTATCACTATATGCAGTTTTTGTCATTGAAATTAGCTGCTGTGAACCCAACACTTGACTTCAACATTGATGATCTGTTTGACAAAGAGGTAAGTGAAATGCATAGTTCCTCTTTTTCATTTAGCTCAATTACATTCTCTGATATGACTTATGAGAGTTTCTGTTTCTGACATGCTCTTGTATTTGGTCCTCACAGGTGTTTCCTGCTTGTGCTGCAAGTTTTCCAACCATAGGGATGTCATCAGACATGGCTAACCCTGCCTATCTTCAGTTCAGTTCACCACAACAAATTGTTTCGGGCTGTGGATTAGATACGGGGATAAACCCTCCAGATATGGGGCTTCGAAGGAGCATAAGTGCCCCTGTATTCATGCCTGAAACATTTCTTGACTCATCCTGTTTCACTGTAGGTTTCCCCTATATTTACCTGTCCCATAGTGTTCTTGTTATATTGGTCAGTTTTCTCAATTTGATCTTATTTACCTGCACTGCAGCAAATTCTACCGTCCTCAACATGGGAAGGTGACTTCCAAAACCTTTACAATGTGGCTTTTGATCAAGCACGAGCAACATCCTTTCCTTCTCAGCTATTCACAGGTAGCTAAAAATTTGTGTCTTGTCAAATCACTTTTTTCCTTAGCATGACATCTTCAAAGTAGAAAGTAGAAGCAAAAGAGAGTGGATTTTAATAGATGATGGAGATGTTAGAGCCCCACTGATATTGATAAGAGCATAGAAATGCCGAGACCTTTTTTTTTTGTAAAAAAAATCAAAATGAAGAAAATTTTTAAAAAGGGATTGTTAATCATTCAAGTATACTACTAGTTTTGTTTTCTGTGCTTCCTCTTTCCCTTCCCTTTCCCACAACTTTCACTCATGGAGAAAGGAGGTAAATGTTTTGTGCAGTTTGACTCAAGGCATTATGGGCATAAAACATAAAAAGAGTAAGGCTAGTTGCTGTATATGACTTAAGTTGTTTGTATCACGTAACAGAAAGCACTTATTTGGCAAGTTA
This sequence comes from Ormosia semicastrata, assembly GCA_029884595.1. NCBI lineage: Eukaryota > Viridiplantae > Streptophyta > Magnoliopsida > Fabales > Fabaceae > Ormosia > Ormosia semicastrata. The sequence goes on along the minus strand of JAQQTO010000046.1, from coordinate 3,175,817 downwards.
ATTGTATTTTGTGTAGTAAAATGGATATATTAAACAGGAAGCTAGCTTCCCGTTTTGCAATTCTTCTTTTACAATTAAGTTCTTTGGCAATTTGGATGAAAAGGTCCAGGATCAATCGTTTTTTTTTTCAACACATTTTTAGTAAAGGACCTGTTTCTGCTTCCCATTCCACAACCGCCCTTTTTGAGACCACCTAAAATTGTTTGCCACTTTGAAAGTTTGGTTTTATATAAATTCTAAAAGTTTGGTTTGATATCTCTGCAGGTCTAGTTGAAGCTAGCAATCTAAAGATGGAGATGTAGACCAGATCTTCTATTACCATTCGTTGGATTAGCTCACTCCAGATGCCTCTTATCAAGATTCTTTTTCTTTTCACATACATAGCATATATATTGTTTGTATACTGCTCCCTAATATAAATAAAATCATATTAATGCCTGTTAACTCCAGTCACCTTCTTTTGCACGTTCAAATTACAATATAGCCACTGATAAAAAAAAATGGGTTGAAAGCGATCAACAGGCTAATATGGGACCAGGCAACTAATCCAATGTACATAAGGGCGTTGATGGCAACTTTTCACTGCTTTCACTTTTTCTTTTCTCTCTCTGTATATGAAGAATTTTTGGTAAAGCGGAAACCAACATAAACTGGATACATATTAAAATGTAAAGCATAAATATATACCTAGTCACTTACACAATCCTTATATTTACAAACATGTACGAACGATGATGGTTGTATAGTGTGTGCAGCCAGTTATTGTACAACTATCAACAAAATATATTCCCTTCAAACTCGTGGGCGGCTTTTATATGCAATGCATGTTTGAAGCCTACTGAAAGTACTTTATGGCTAGAGCCAAGTTGATGCTGGAGCAGGTGTGGGTACATATATATATATATATATAAATTTGCCAACTAAATTAGTAGTCAAACTAATATATCACTTTTTATGAACTAAATCAACCCCGGTTCTGTGATTCAATTAAGCCTCACTCATTTAATTAGTTGGATGAAGCAAATAGACAACATTGAACATGCTTGAGAGAGACAGAGGACAGGAGCCTGATAGTGGACCTTCAAAAAGCAGCCTTGGGGCTACAATAAGAGTCTGTTGATTGAGACAGTGATAGCTAGGCCACAGAATGATGAATACATAGCTCTTAATATGCATGGGGGGAGAGGAGGGGATGGGCAGACATTTCCATGTCTTCAATTTATTAGAACGATTTTTCTGTCTCTGAAGTACCCAAAAGAATTATGATTCAGTTCAATCAAAAAGGTCATTTCTACTCATGTGTCTATAGTTAAAAGAATAGATGGTCACCCGAGTGTTCAAATGTTCAGAATAGTACGGACAAAGGACACTCGCGCGAAAAAGAAAAGATGTTAACATTGTTCATTTGTGTTCTTCAATTCAATTGCTCAGACTAGGGCTCATGGAGTCATGGGAACCAAAAGCCAAATCTCATTATCAAAGTTTCCAGGTTGCTGCTAGTTCAATGATGTTCCAGTTCCTCTGGTTTCATTCCAACTTGATTCAAAGCACCCCCAATGACCTCACGATGCAAAAAGTTCATAACATGTTAAATACATCAAATTTTGAGTGGTTCGAATTTTCTTTGTACTCAGCGCACGGAAATTTTTCTTTGTGCAATGGCCTTGCGATTTGATAACTTTGAAAAGTAAAATAAAATTGGTCAATAGATATAGGTTGCACTACCAAGTAATCTTGATTATTTTCTAAACCAGCCCTTGATGAAAATTCTAACTCTGCAATTGACTTTGCTAGCTCAATCGAAGACTTCAATGTCATTTCAGGATTAAGAAGTTTTCCAAGCAGAGGAGCAACTGATATCTTTATGGATACTCTCTAAGAAGTTCATATACCTTACAAATTATTAAAAAACACAACTATTTGGCGTAGATTCATTTCTTAATATGCATGAAAGGAGCTTTTCAATCTCAGGTTAATTAAAGACTACTTTTTTATCTTGGAGATACAAGCGTCTCAGCTATCCTTCACTTTCAAGGCATATGCCATATACATAAATGGTGACATTGGTGGCCTGTCTCATTCATAGCCAAGATTTTGTTGATTCTCTTTGTTCCTGTGGATAGTGAGAGATAATCTTGGATTTTCTTTTCATTGGCCCAACCTCAGTTGTATGTGAGAACTTCTCTTCTCAAGTCTCACTCTCTTCCCTTTCCCTCACATGGGGCGCGGTTGAGCAGTTGCAATGCATATAAAGGCTAAGAAAAACCCACAAAGATTCCCTTGCAAGCAGCATAAAATATTAATAAAACTTTAAAAGCAAAGATCAACTTTGCTTCCACGTTTTTGTCTCACTCAATCAATCTTTTTCGGAAAATTCTAAATCTTAACCACAGCCACAGGCCGCAAGCAGGCTATATGGAGTGGGAGCATTTGGCCCACTAAACTGTTAAACATTTATAGCGTTTGATTTAGAGAAAATAACATTTAAAATATTTATTTTTTATATTTAATATAATAATATTTACCTGTAAATTTTTTTGAAAAAAGAAACTTTTATGCTTATTGCTGAAACAAAGTCAGAAAAATAATTTCACAAATTAAATATAATAATTATAAAATTGCAGACAATGCTGTTTTTTTCTTTTTCTTTCTTTTTTTAAAAAAAGGACTAGCAATTTTCCTTCTGATTTTAATAATTTATTTAACTTCAGGTTGTATGAGCCGCATAGGCCAATAGCCCTTATGGGCAACAGGGCTTCGATCCTTGTGGCAACTAGCACATTTCAACCCAATAAAAATTGGGCTCCAAACTAGTTGAGAAAGATCAGACAAACAACTCAGTAGCCTATTGTTGACCAAAAAACGAAAAACTCAGTAGCCTATTTGTTTGACACTGGTGCAATGGTGCCCATGATAAATGTGTAGATGAACTTTTTAAGCAGTTCAAAATTTTAAAAGCAATTAAATGATCGAGAAAGTCTAAGCAGCACAATAAGAAAGAGTCACTAGATTACTGATTATAATAACAACAATATATATTAGTTAAACACTAGTACATTAAACTTATGCTATCGGGCTCTACAGCATTGTATAAAAACTACTATTCCAAGCGGTTACATAAAGGCATTTTAAATAGCTCGGAAAAGCAATGAGTTTTTTTTTTTTAAATGTGAACATAGGAAGCCAAACAATTGTTCCAGAAAAGAATATTTCCCAACAACTGATATATGAGGACAATTACTTGCAAAAAGAAGTAAAATGCTCATGAATTTCCGAATTGGAAAGTGGGTTATCACAAAACAAACCACAGCATACGATGCTCTCTTTTTGTTGAAATGAATTAGAATCAATCTTCATCAAACTAGAATAAGATGTTAGATACATAATCAAACAAAGCCAATATACAAAACACAACCTTTTACAACATAATTCCACTAGACGATTGACGCATCTCCAGCATCTATTAATCAAAGAAATGAAACTCCAATAAAATTATAAAATTCAGCTGCAAGAAAATGTTGAAAAGCATGACAAAGGTGACGAAGACACACCTTTTCCAGGAACAATCACAACAGGTGCTGCTTTACAGTGGTGAAAGCAGTACTCACCAACACTTCCCTGTAGCACACTGAAGAAAATCACAAGAAGAAGCCCACTTGTGCATCAGAATAATGGATAACTGCAGGTTTTAGATAGAGACACAGAGTGCCACTCTCACAGACACAGAGAGGGAATGGAGCGGCAAACCTTTGAATCAAGCTTCTGCCTCTGGTCCCCATAACCACAGCTGCAGGTTTGATCCTCTCTGCTTCCTTGCAAATTACTTTTCCTGGATCACCTTCCACTATCCGAGCCACTGTTTTCACCTGTTTATATATCATAATCATATTGGATTAGGTGTTGTTGTTTTAGCTTTAGTTATGATATTTCAAAAGTCTATGTCCCACAGTGCTTAATTTTCAAAGTTTTAAAGAATTTATAAATCAACTTGTATTTTGGACTTTGTAAGAAACAAATGAGGTGGTGGGCTCTCACGCACAAAAATGGGCCAGAAGCTCATGACTAGTGCAAATCATCGATTTGCCCCCCTGCGCGTGATATCACGAGGCCCAAATCTCGTTATTAATTTAACAACCTTAACGTTGCTTTCTGTTTTCTAAACAACTCTTTCTTGCCTTCTATAAATATTTTTTTCTGACTGTGATTCTTATATACCTTTTTCCTCTCCCTGGGTTAACTGCGTTTAAATTACTCTGCTGTTCTGCTACCTCGGTTCTTACCGGGATGAGCCTGTTGAATCCTGAGGGATTCACACACCCGTGCGATAAAATCCTTGAGGACAGTGTCTTCCTACACGTCACAGGCTATTCCTTGATCGTGATTTTCTACGTTGTCTCCTAATCAAATATATAACTTTCTAACATCCTCAAGGATTTTATACTATGACTGACAACAATGCTGGCAACCAGGCTCCCGCTCCCGCTCCCAACAACGGTGAGGCTGTTCTTTTGCCGCCTCCAGCTCCAGTCACCTACGCAAAGCCATTTCCAGATATCTTGAAAATAAAGCTTTTCGGTGGCCAAAACTTCAAAAGGTGGCACAAACGTGTTCACACTATCCTCGACATGCATGGAGTCGCATCCGCACTTACCGAACACAGACCACCGTCAACAGCCAATCCAAAATTGATTCAGGATTGGACACATGCAAACAAGGTATGTCGTCACACACAATTACTAGCACACTTTCTAACGATTTGTTCGATGTATACTGTTCTTACAAGGATGCAAAGGAGATATGGGACTCATTGACCATAAAGTACACCGCTGAAGATGCCGGGAAGCAGAAATTTGTCATTGGCAACTACTACCGCTAGGAGATGACCGAGGACAAAGATATCAAAGTTCAGATCAATGAATACCATAAGCTGTTGGAGGATCTCAAGGCCGAAAACATCACCCTCCTGGACGAATTTGTTGCTGGACTCCTCATCGAGAAGCTGCCTTCATCGTGGAAGGACTACAAGCAACAACTGAAGCACAAGCACAAGCAACTGTCACCCTCGGATCTGATATGCACATTATCATTGAAGACACCAATCGAAGAGAGTGTCAGGCTGCAAGGGCGAAGGCTTTGGCTTCTCGAGCAAATTTGGTTCAAAATAAATCACCGAAAAAAAGGTATGACAATAACAAAAAGTCTTCTAATCACTTTCATAGAGTTACTAATCCCACTTTCAAAAGGAAATGTGCTTGCTATGTTTGTGGAAAGTCAGGTCATCATGCTCCTCAATGCAGGCATAGAGTGAGAAACGACAATCCTCCCAAGCCAAAGGCAAATTTGGCGGAAGGATATGATATTGTGGCTGCGGTCGTTTCTCAAATTAACATTGTGACCAATGTGAACAAATGGGTGGTAGACTCTGGTGCTACCAGGCATATTTGTGCGAACAAAGATGCTTTTACCTCCTACACTTCTGTAGGGGATGATGAAGAACTTGTGTATCTTGGAGATTCTCGAACTGCTGCAGTTTCGGGAAAAGGAAAATTTCTTCTAAAGTTTACATCTGGGAAGACCTTGGCTTTGAATGATGTACTCCATGTGCCTAATATTAGGGCCAATTTGATTTTTGTATCACTGTTGGGAAAAGCTGGGATTAAAGTGTCATTCAAATCTGACAAGATAGTAATGACAAAAAAAAATATCTTTGTGGGAAAGGGCTATAGTGATCAAGGACTTTTTGTACTCAGTATTTCTGAAATTATTAATAAAATTGCATCTTCTTCGGCTTACTTGATTGATTCCGTTGATATGTGGCATGCTAGATTAGGACACGTTAATATTTCTTATATTAAGAAAATGCGATGTCTTGGTTTAATTTTTGCAACTAGTGATGTATGCTTAAATAAATATGATATTTGTATTGAATCTAAGTTAACTAAAAATCTTGTCTTTCAGTACAACAACGTGAATCTGAATTACTTAGTTTAATTCATACCGATCTAGGAGATTTAAAAAATACAATGACTAGAGGTGGTAAAAAATATTATGTGACCTTTATAAATGATTTTTCTAGATACACTAAGGTTTATTTAATTAGAAACAAAGATGAAACTTTTGAAATGTTTGTTTCCTATAAGGCAGAAGTAGAAAATCAATTAAATAGAAAAATTAAAAGGGTTAGATCCGATAGGGGTGGTAAATATATCTTATTTAATGAATTTTGTGAAAAAGAATGCATAATACATGAAGTAACTCCCCCTTATTCACCTGAATCTAATGGTGTAGCTAAAAGAAAAAATAGAACATTAAAAGAAATGATAAATGCAATGCTAGTTAGTTTCTCAGCACCCGATAACCTTTGGGGAGAAACCTTATTAACTGCATGTTTTTTGCAAAATATGATACCTCATAAGAAAACTGGTAAAACACCCTATGAATTATGAAAATGTTATATGCCTAATTTAAAATATTTAAAAGTGTGGGGGTGTCTAGCTAAGGTAATGCTTCCTGATCCTAAGAAAAGAAAAATAGGAACCAAAACTTCTGATTGTATGTTTATTGGTTACGCTGAACGTAGTGCTGCTTATAGGTTCCTTGTTTTGCGAAGCGATGTACTTGATCATAATACAATAATGGAAACTAAAAATGTTGAATTTTTAGAACATATATTTCCTTTGAAATCTGGAAATAAACAATCTTTAGAAAATATTTCTTTAGAAAATATTTATTCAAGAAATTATTGTGAAAACTCATATGGGGATTTGAGGAGTAAAAGGCAAAGAAAAATGTCATCTTTTGGAAATGATTTTTATACTTATCTTGTTGAAAATGACCCTTTGTCATTTTCTGAAGCTATTTTATCTTCTGATGCTCTTTTTTGGAAAGAAACTATTAAAATCGAAACTGATTCTATTTCAAAATGCAATACTTGGACTTTAGTTGCAAATGGATTTTTAAAAGAAAATATAATCCTGATGGTTCGATTGAAAAATACAAAGCTAGATTAGTAGCAAAAGGTTTTACTCAAAAATAAAATATTGATTATTTTGATACCTTTGCTCCTGTGACCAGAATTTCTTCAATTCGGATTTTGATAGCCTTGGCTTCAATTTACAAACTTGTTATTCACCAAATGAATGTTAAAACTGCTTTCTTAAATGGTGATTTGGAAGAAGAAATTTATATGACACAACCTGAAGGATGTGTAATTCGTGGTCAAGAAAATAAAGTTTGTAAACTTCTCAAATCCTTATTTGGTTTGAAACAAGCACCAAAACAATGACATGAAAAATTTAATATTGATTGATGATGGTTTTACTTCTATTGAAGTTGATAAATGTGTTTACACTAAATTAATGAATGGTGAATGTGTAATCATATGTTTATATGTGGATGACATGCTTATCTTTGGTTCTTGTAATGATATTGTGATAAGAACAAAATCTTTTCTCACATCTAAGTTTGATATGAAAGACATGGATGAAACAAGAGTAATACTAGGAGTCAAGATCATAAGGAAGGGTGATAGTATAACATTATCCCAAGAACATTACGTAAAGAAACTTCTTAGAAAGTTTGGTCATTATGACTCGAAACCAATGAGTATCTCTTATGATTCTAACTCTCAATTAAAAAAGAATAGAGGTGATTCTGTTGTTCAATCTGAGTATGCCCAAATTATTGAAAGTTTATTACATTTAATGAATTTTTCGAGATCAGACATAGCATATGCTGTGGGGAGATTGAGTCGTTATACTCAAAGTCCAAATCAGGATCACTGGGCTGCACTTGTCAGACTCATGAGATATTTGAGAAGTACCATGAACTATAGTATAGTGTACAGTGGATTTCGCGCTGTATTAGAAGGATATAGTGATGCTAACTGGATCTCAGCTTCAGATGAGACAAAATCCACTAGTGGTTATGTATTCACACTTGGTGGTGGAGTGGTTACTTGGAGATCAGCCAAACAAACTATAATTGCAAGATCCACTATGGAGTCAGAGTTTGTAGCTCGGAGTTTCTTTAGTAGAGGCTGAGTGGTTAAAAAACTTCTTGGCAAATATTCCTTTAGGAATAAAACCAACACCGTCAGTGTCAATGCATTGTGATTGCCAAGCGGCAATAGCCATTGCAAAGAATAAGACCTTCAATGGTAAAAACAGACATATACAATTGAGGCATAATGTGATAAAGCAGCTGCTAAAAGATAGAACAATATCAATTGATTATGTGAAGTCAGAAGTGAACTTGGCCGATCCTCTGACAAAGCCTCTTGGGAGGAAACCAATATATGAAACATCGAGGGGAATGAGACTTAAGCCAATTTGAAATTAACATTGATGATAACCCAACCTTTGTGATTGGAGATCCCATGAAGAAGGTTCATATGGGTAAAAACAAGTCACTTGTTAGTTCTGCTAGCACTAATAACTTTGTCCCTTCCTATAGTGTGAGATGTGCTAGACTGCATTATTGAGAGGATAAGCTTAAAAGCTTTTAATGATTTTCATATCCCTTATGGGTGGTGTATGATTTGCAGCATACACTTGATGAAATCACCTATATGAGTGTCAAGTGAGGCCGCTTGTATGAGATTATGGCATATCTCTAGAGCACTCATGAATTACCAAGCGCGCGTATGGCCTATTAGCGCAACACAGCGACGACAGCGAGAATTGTGGGGGTGTAGTGTGACTGGTAGACCTCTAATGTACACAAAGTGTTTTTGGTTTATAGAAGTTTACTTCACCAACTCACTGTATGTTATGTCTCATCCGTCTAGGTCTAGTTCATAGTCCAAAAGACACCAGATTCGATGCATTTACACCCATGGTGTTAACCCAGGAAAAATCATGTTTTAAAATTTTCTTAAATATTTCTTTAAACTTTTGAAATATGTGGGGGATTGTTGTTGTTTTAGCTTTAGTTATGATATTTCAAAAGTTTATGTCTCACATTGCTTAGTCTTCAAAATTTTAAAGAGTTTATAAATCAACTTGTGCTTTGGGTTTTGTAAGAAACAAATGAGGTGGTGGGCTCGCGCGCACAAAAATGGGCCAGAGGCTCATGGCTAGTGCAAATCATCAATTTGCCTCCCCCCTGCGCGTGATATCATGAGGCCCAAATCTTTTTGTGAAATATTTAATTAATTTTGAGCTTACCAAGAAAATGAGATTTTTGAAGAAGTCAAAACTGACTTGGTCATATCTTCTCAAACGGACAAATTTGTTTTAACGTTCTAATTAGTTTCAACAGACAAATCCATTTTTACAACAGTCATATTTCTAAGATTATTATTCCAACGTCATTAATTTAGCAACCTTAACGTTGCTATCTATTTTCTAAACAACCCTTTCTTGCCTTCTATAAATATTATTTTCTGACTGTGATTTTTATATACTTTTTTTCTCTCTCTGGGTTAACTGCGTTTAAATTACTCTGCTGTTCTGCTACCTCGGTTCCTACCGGGACGAGCTTGTTAAATCCTGGGAGATTCGCACACTCATGCAATAAAATCCTTGAGGACAGTGTTTTCCTACACGCCTCAGGCTATTCCTTGATCGTGATTTTCTACGTTGTCTCCTAATCAAATGTATAACTTTCTAACATTAGGTAATGGGTGAGAATTTCCACGATACACTCAAAAGACAACTGTTCATGCATTGCAAAATCTTAAGTTTGACAGAAACTGAGTAATAATAGGTGATCATCAACAGAGGTTAACCATAAAATTGAATTCAGAAGAAGTGGCGTTCCTTGTATTCAACTAATAAAGCATTAAGCATCAAAATCACCGATAAAAGTTGGAATGGATTATTGCTACATGTTAAGGACTCAAATATAAAGCAACTGAAAATTTTGGAAGGCATGATAAGAGATCTCAGCTGTTCAAAAGATACATCTCAACAGTTGAAAGATTTTTCAACTTGGAGCATCAAATCTGAACCAATTTGAATTGGGGAATGTGGAATTTATTAGAAAATGGATGCTTTAAGCCTTTAACACTGTTTTGTTGCTCCAGTTCATACGTTTTGAGGGGAGAGAGGGGCCAGAGATATTTTGGCATAACACATTTTGGAGTCAAGTAAATATTAGCAGCTATACTTTTGAATGGAAAATCATCCTTCGTGAAACATTACACCAGAATTTGGGCTCTAATTAACAAGTTATTACCCAAAATTCAGGCCTTCAACAAAAATCTCACAACTAAATCCACATAATTGTTCTTTGCAAGTGCAGGCTACAGATACGAATATATATATGATGACTTTTTTTAAAAGAAGGCTCCATATACGTCTCTCAACTCTCAAACATATATTGAAAAATGACATCACATATGGCCAACATAGTTTCTTTTGCGGTTAATAATTTCAAGTGCATGTCCATCTGTTTTATTATTATTATTATTTGGTACATGTCCATCTGTTTTATTTTGTATAACTAATTGTCACCAAAAAATTTTGTTTACCAATTTAAATGACTTTTCAACATTTTTTATAAGTCAAATTGAATATTCTAAAAAAATTCATAAAAGGAAATTAAAAAAGAAAAAAAGAAGAGATGCTAACCATCAGGACTTCAAAAGCCTCAACTGCTAATTTCTCCATCAGCCCCTGGGTTATGTCGTAAACAACTTGGTTCTTCACATCTGCAAAATATTCAATAAGAAAATAAATATTTTGATGATTATTTTTTTAAACAAAAATTAGAGAAATTTGAGCAAAGGGCAGATGATGTAAATTGTTTGATGTTGTTTTGTTTGAAGAAAGAAGGTAAAGAATATTTGAAGTGAAGGATAAGGAACCAGAAACGGCATGAACGAGATGGATGGTATCAGCGAGCCTGCAGAGGTGGATGAGAGCCCAATCAAAGGCATGCTTGGTGTTGGGACCATGATCTATGGCTATCAGTATATCCCTTCCACGTCTTCTTTCCCCGGTTTCTCTCTCAAGCTCTGGCTCAGGCACTATTGGGATCAGAGACGGAAGCCTCACTTCTCTGTAGTTGTACTCTTCCACATCCTCCATCACTGTCTCCATTTTCTTCTTCAACACACTATTCAGAATTCAGATCAACTTAACTACTCGCTTTGCTTTGTCTTTTGCTTTTGCTTTCCTGTATGTGTACTCAAATTTGAGATGGCTGTCGATTAAAATAGAGATTAAAGATCGGAAGAGTTTGGGTTCGGCAATGGGTTGAACCGTTGAGCTGCACCTTTCTCTTTTCCATAGCCGCCAGAATATGACGTGTTCAAATAAAAAACGTGCACCCGTTCAATGTTCATTGGTCTCCCCATTCAACCTTTGTTGATTTTAGCTATTTTTAAATCCTATTAATCAATCTTTCTGTTAGTTTTCCTACTTTTAAATAGAAAAAGTATTCAATCTTTGTTACATTTTCAAAATATTAAATGTTTTTACTTTTTTACATAATTTTTAAAATCAGATTGAACCAACCTGAATAGAAAATTTAAGAACTAATTTTTAGACCGATTTAAAATCAAAATTTTAAAAGTTGAATACAAAATTGGAAATCAATTTTGAACCGATCAATTTGTTTAAGTTAGTCATGATTCACAAAGTTTAATTGGTCATTTTTTTAAAATATATAATATTTAAAAATTGTATTTAAATTTTTTAAGACATTAATTATTTAATTTTAATTTATAATTAATTAAAATTTATCATTTAAAATTCTTGATTTATAGACAAATAAAAACTTATGATGTAATAAAAATTTGACTTAATAATATATAAAAGTTGTTCTAATACTTTTGCCACCACATGGCAAATTCTCCATTGTTGTTGTGCATGTTGGCATGACTTTTCATGTGATAACTTTGTTGTGACTACTTAATTCTGGCAACTCTATTATTACTTTATTTCATTTTATGAATTGTGTATTTATTTTATTTAATGAAACGTGTTTTTTTTTAATCTTATATTTGGATATTTTTTCATTAACAAAATAGAATAAAATATTAGACTGAAATATAATTTTTATTTTTTTATTTAAAAATTTTATTAACAGAATAAAATAATTATCCATGTGTTTATTTCATTTTATTTAATTAGATATTTAAAGAAAAGTGAAAAAAATAATTTTTATGTTTCTATTTTCTTCTCACATATTTTAAAACTTTCAAATAAAAAAATTATTTTTATTTTCTTCATTACTTATCATCCAAACATAATATAAACTTCTTAAACCCATAAAAGATGTTTTTTCTTTTTTGCCTTTAAACTTCTTAAACCCACAACAAAAATATTGTGCCAACTTTATTATACATATAATTTACTTCAGTACCAACTTTGTTATACATATAATTTACTTCAACTATTTAAAAATAGTTTGTCAAGAAGTTTGTGCATTTGTCACATATACATTACCTCCACTACTACATGAGCATGTTTAATCCGCACCCAACATATCTTGTTCACTTAAAAAAGATGTTGGCAAACTAACAGCACATATTTGAGAAAATGCCTAAAAGTTGTTGATGCCAAATATTGGAATTCAACAGCTTCTTTCAAAAAACTCAATTTTGAGTTATTTTTATAAAATTTGTTAGGATTATTATTTAGTGATATATAAATATCATTTTATTCTTAATCAAATAATTTTTTTAATTAATTAAATAATTTTTAAATTATTATATATATATTTTGATAATTTAATACATAAAAATAATTTTTTTAAACTATATAAATGAAATAGATTAATTTAAAATTATTTTTTAGCTAACATATCTAAACATAAATTTTTTTTCTTATAATCGATTATAATAAAAAAAATTTTATATAATAATTGATTATTAAAATAATCTAATTTTCACAGTTTTCTCAAACAAATATCTTCACATTATAGGTCACCAAAAAGTTGAAATATGTTGCTGAAGACATAGTCAATTATAAAAGAATAATGATCATCTTACATCAAAAAGTATCCACATCCCTTTTAACACCACATGAAAATTAGTTAATGAAGTATAAATTATTGGTTAATGAGTATGTACAAATATGTAACCCTTCCAGTTCGACTTCATTCACGACTTATATATGTCATTAATCACTTTTTTATTTTTCATTGACTAACTTTTTACATACTCATTAGTCAACTTCTATATGTCATTAACTATGAATTTGTAATTCATTAATCAACTTTATGTAATGTGAAAAGTGATGTTGTTAAAAAATAGATAAGATTATCAGAGTTGATTATAAAATGTATCATAAGAAGACATGATAGTGCTTACTAACTATAAATACATTTTTACAAGTATTTATCAAAATCTCTAGATAACTTACTTAACATTTTTTTCTTTATCCTTATATTTCTCTTTATTAGTAGGAGTTAACATTTAATATATATATATATATAGTTATGCTTATACTATTGAATAATTTCTTATTAAATTTATCATTGGATTGAAAGGTCTATCATTTAAATCATATTTATAAAATTTTATATTAATCTAAAATTATTTAGTATTTTATTAATATACGTTAAGATTAACGTAATATATACTTTTAAAATATATAAAAATAAGAATCATTTGATTTTATTCTCATTAATGTTTAATTTTTACAACATTTGACGCAAATAATCAAAATAATGAATAGTATAATTCAACGATTAGATTAATAAAAGTCACATTTTATAGATAGTTATTAAGTTGTATAAGAATATCAAATCTTACACAGGTCTGAATTGATTCCTCCCCATCATATATATGTGTGTGTGTGTGTGTGTTTGATGTTGTTTATATTTCAAATTGCTCTTTACAATTACACATTTAATTTTATGCCACAACTTCTATTGAGTAAAATAAATTTCTTATTATAAATTTTAAAAGGATTTCGTCATTGGATTTAAAAATAAAACTCTTACTTTAGTTCTTAAAACCAACATTAACATTTGTACCAAAAGAAACTAGCTTTAACATGCAATTGTTTTAAATAGTTAAGAAGGTAAATAATAAGAATTCTATTCATCATTTCTATTCATATAACACACATAAATAAATACATTGTCATATACTCAATAAAAATATTAAAATCTCTTTGAAGAGTTAAAAACTTGAGGCCTTCTTCAATCATTATCTTATACATTTTTTTTAGTATACAAATACCTCGTAGGCCTTTTTTTTGTGACATCTAAAAGGAAATTGTGTATTTGAGAAAAAATTTGTAATCATGTTTTCAAAGTTCAATTTCATTAGAGAAATTTCTGCTTCAAGACAAAAGATGGACTAAATTTTTTTTTTCTTACGAGAAAGAAAATTTATTACAGCCAAAGCTCGATAGCACTTACAAATCGAAAAAAATACAATGGAAACCAACGATTTATAAATCTATTCTTTGTCTGAAAACTATTAATATCTAAGCATATTTCACAATGGAAACCAACATGAAAAATGTTGCAGTTTAAAGAATATATTACGTCTCTTCTCAAAGTAGATCTGAAACTTTCTCTTATTTGCAAAACCATCAGGATACGACCAAACATAAGTAGACTGACAAAAGACACCATAATAATTGAAAACCAAAACACCTATGAAGGGGATAACAAAGTTACAAGATCTATCATTGAGAGAAATAAATCTGGACAACTAAGGTCAAAATCTATCATATTTGAGTAAATTATTTAAAAAACACACAAAAATAAAAGAAAAAGAGATGGTAGGACTACCACCAAATAAAGAGGATGACAATCCTCCAATCCAACACTCTCATAGAATAAAAGCTCATAACAATAAAGAGATAAAAATAAATATGAACCAATTGTCATAACTTTCTTATGTAATATGCAAGAACAAAATCACACAAAATTAAAATAAATAATATATCAAATATTATTGTGTGATAAAATTTATGAAATGAAAATAATATATATAAAAAGATACTCATTTTAAAAAACATTGGATCATATTGTTAGTATACAATATTAACATGCATAGCACGAGTAGAAAGCTAGTTTATAATGAGAATCTTCACCTCTTACATTTTTTACTTATTCGATCTGAGACAAGTATATGTTAAAAAATTATGTTAGTTATTAATATAACTTTTAATTTAATATTTATTTATGTGATAAATGAATTTAATTATATTAGTAATACATTTCAATAATTTTTTTGGTATTATTTATACAATTAACATATGTATATCATATTTTTCTTATATATTGTTATATATTTAACCCTCAAAACCTCTTTATTTCTTTTCTGGTTCAATAACCAGTTCAATTCTAAAAATATTGCCTTTTCATTTAATATTTTTTATTAAATTTAAAAAATATTAAGAAGATGTAACAAAACTCATTTTAATACTTTTTTCATAAGGAGCATTATGTAAACTTATATTTTTTTTCTAAGTTTCCTTTGCATGGGATGGCAAGCAAAGCATCTTTGGTTGCTAATTAATTTTAGATTAACGATGTATGATGAATATTGAATAACCATAAAAATAGATGATAAAAGCAGATGATAATTATGTAAAATGATTAAATTAAATAAAATTATAAAAAATGTATTATTGTGATATTGTAGAAGTTTAATAGTGACAAATAAGTTTAGTTTAATTTTTATATATACAAAATATCATTTACATACTGATAATATTATATCTAATTTTATTGTCTTCAAGAAACAAATGGGTAACCTTTTATTCAACAGCGAACCTTCAACCTTCAACCATCCTCGTGTAGTTGATTCATCATTTAAATTGACGAATGATCACCGTGCGAAAAGAACTACAATATAACATGTGAGATTGCTAACGAAAGATTCTTAACTTGTCACTTAAGCTTAGCAAGTCATCAACTACATCCATATGGTAAAAATGATATGATATACATTTGCACACAAATTATATGTCGGCAAAAAACAAATGTTTACATAAAAGATCAAACTTAAATCAAGTTTTTTTTTAAAATTAAATAATGACATGTGAATTTTTTTTAACTCAATACTATATACTTAACACTATTAAATTGTGATTAGTTAAAAAAATTCACATATTATTATTTGATTTGAGAAATAAATATACAAAATATAAGATATTTGAGTTATGTTTTATCTTTAAATAAATTAAATCTTTAATTAGGATAAGTAATTGCATATATCATCCCCCTCCCTTCCCTCTTGGACCTCCTGTGGGCCTTTTCTCTTCCAAGGCCCACCTCAGTGGTAGAATCTACCCTAAAAAAACTAACAAGTAATTAGAGAATATTAAGAATATTTTTATTTTATTATCTTAAAGTATATTTTTAATTGTTTTCTTATTGATGAGTATAAAATATATTCATTTTTGAGTTTATTTATTATAATTTTTAATTAATTTTATTTAATTTTATTTATTCTTAATTTAATTTTAAATAATTATCTCTTCATCTAGTTATATTTGAATTTTCAAGAAAATCATTAAATTTTTGTGAAAAAATAAAAAAATTGTGAAGATAAATATTTGAATGATTCTTATCATATTCTTATATGTTAATTAGAATTCTAATTGAATGCAAAAGCTTAAATAAGGATTGTAATGAAGATTGAATAAAGATTCTAAAAAGATATTAGATTTAGAGTAAAATTCAGATTCTCGCAACATCCTGACCATTCCTCAGTAATTAGGTCATATATTGGGTTACAGAGATCATATCAATGCACCATTTTGTGGCACTGGAAAGCTAATAGAAAATCATACAACTTTTGTGTTGGGTTCGAGGGCAAATTCGGCCATCTAGATGATAATAAAAATCGTGCAAGTTAAATACAAAAAATTATAAGCTTTTCTATAAAATGAGAAAAATAAGTTTAGCAAAGGACCTCTCTTTTGATTCAAAAAATACACGAACAATGCAAAGTTTTGAAGGCTCAAAAGGAGGCAGGGGGACGAGCCTTAGGAGAGGAGGAGGAGTCGTCATGGAGTTAGAGGTCAAATCACCATTGAAGGAGCTTTGGTTTCTTCTCTACAGTTCTATCATGATGAATTCTCATTCATTTTCCTACCTCTTCTTCTATTTTGTCATGAGTAGTTAAATTCGTGTGTTTCTAGGGTGGTGATATAACTTGCTTCAATTAACATGTATTAAGATTAGATTTTTAATTAATTTATTTTCTATTCAATTTGAGTACTTATTATGATTCTTAATACTTTTATAAATTAGGTGTCCTTTATAAATTGATCTTGTGAGATGTATATAAAATATGAAGGTTTGCATATGACCTACACCTTAAATAATAAGTGTCATAGTCTATAATCATCTAAGAATTGAGGTTAGAGGTTGTGTGGGAGAATTGTGGTAATTTCTGTAATACCCTAAACGACATGTTAAACTTTTTTATGTGTTTAAAAAATAGCATATGACTTGCTTAACATGTATGTTTATTTTTGTGACAATCTGAGTTAGTTTAGGTACTTAGTTGCAATCCGAACTGTGAAAAGTAACTTAAAATGGCTCAGATAATAGTATTAATTGCTTAGGAGAGGGAAATAAATATAGATAATTTATTTATAGGTCACAAATATATAGAACAAATTACAGTTAAAGTTTCAACGTAAACTGAGCTAGTTTGATATTTTTAGACATATTGGTTGTCTAATTATAACTGGTTTGACTACTAGTAAATATGAAAATATCAGATAATGTTGAAACGACTTTTTATATGAATCTTAGTATTTATTTTAAATTTGTTGGAAGTTAGAAATATGGATTTAGCTAAATCTGAGTATTTTTAGCAGATTAAATTTTATCAGTTATAGCATAAGGGTCATATGAGTCTTTAGTTCCTCTTTTATAAGCTTCATTCATGACTGTTTTTGTTTAAAAACACAGAAATAAAAACAGTGAGAGGAGAAGAGAAAGAAGAGGAAAGAAAGACCAAGCAAGAGGAAGAGAGAAAGAGGAAAGTCAAGGGTAAAGTCAAGGCTTGAGGATCCAACCAAGTATGATTCACCTTTACAGCTCCAAAGGTAGGGTTTTTAAGTTCATCTTCACTTTTTTTCACTTTTTATCCATTGATGCACTTTGGTGCTCAATACGTCATTTTGTGTTCTTGAGGTGTTTAATGAGTTTTGATGTGTATGATTGAGTTTCTTTAATCATTTATGACTTGTTCATAGCATTAATTGAAATTAGAAGATTTGAAAATCTCATTTGGATCTTAGATTTACAAAAGAGGGGTTAGGTCACTCTATAGATGATTTTAATGTTTTAATCCAAATTAAGAAGTTTAAGTTGGTGATTGATGATTCCTAAGTGTTTAAGAACTGGTTAGGGACCTAAGATTACCTATAAATTGGATTAGAATGACCAAAATCCAAGAAAAGAACTAATGGAACAGTACCACGATTCTGCAAAAGTTTCTAGTTGAGAAATACGGCCCGTGTCTGAAGACACAGGGATGGCCCGTGTAATCAGACACGGCCTGTGTTCGAAGACACTGGGGGCCGTGTAATGAGACATGGCCAGTGTCTGAGGCCAGAATCTCAAAAAATATCATTTTTGATATTTTTAAGTTCTTAGCTAGATAGGATCATTAATATATGTTTCATAAATTGTGTTAAGGTACAAATGATGATATTTTCAAGAGGAAAATTATCACTTAACATATATGAGAAAGTATAAACTTTTGAGCATTCAAGAATTATAGTTTGCCTTAGGTAAGTATCTAGCACCTTAGGCCACTTTTTTAGTAAAGTATGTCACTTGATAGTAATGAGTGATGAGTTGATGTTTAGATATATGTATGATAGGAATAATTGGTAGTGTTATCTTTGTGAATATCCTTTGACAACATTCATGAAGGCCAAAGGAAATTACAGGGTGTCTAACAGACTTAATTGGGGAAGGACATAACCCTGATATTTTGATAGTGCCAAGGTCAAAGGAGATAAGTAAGAGTTCATAAGATTCTTTGGAATCAAGACTTAGACCGAACTTCTCAGCGCGCCAGGATATGTGTAATGTGAGGAGATACCTCTATTTACCACAGAATAATACATTAAACCAGTAATTCCTAAAATTTAAATTTTTGGTTCTAAGTTGGACTAGATGTATGTATGAGATATATGTTATCTAGGTTTATCTAAATGCTATAGTTAGACCTTGTAGATGCTTTAAACATATTTTATTTATAGTTATTGAAATTTTGTTTATCTATGTTATGTATGTCTGGTTTTGATTACTCATACTGAGAATATAGTTTCTCACCCCACTGTGTATCATGTAATTTTAGGTGAAACTTCTTCCAAGAATAAGAAGAAGAAATAAGCTAAATATTATATTAGTTTGCGTTTGTGTTTCAATTGTTGTACTTTTAGTATCTCTCTTAAAATGTATAGAGTAATGTAATACTTCAAGTCTTTACTAAGGCTAATGTTGTATATGTATTTTGATGCATTATGATATAAATATTGTATTTCGCATTTCATATGACTCTCTATAGTGTTTTCAACGAACATTATGGATATAAGTATATGACTAGTATGTATGTAGTGACATTGTAATGCTAAGTATCTTTTTGTATGACGTATATATTGAGATATTGGTATTAGGATATTATAATTTTCATGAGAATCCATAGAGTAAAGATCAAGTCTTTAAGAGTTAGGGTTTAGATCGAGGAATTAACTAGACTTTGATAATTAAAGAGAATTAACTCACCAAGGAATTGATTTTTAATTAATTAAGAAATTCTTCTCATCAATTGAATGACTAGAAATTAATTAGAATGAAAGTCTCAAAGCTACTCTATTGTCTATGATAAATTGTTAAATTGAGTGAAGTTAGATCTCTAGTATTTTAATTTCGTGTGTTTACATCCTTAGTGTGCTTTGCATTCGTGTGCTTTGTTCTTTCTTTTCTTTCTTAATTTCGTGTGCTCTTAAATGTTTTTTTTTTTGTCTTTTATAATTTTCTATCTTTAATTGCTTTGAATCACTTGTAATTATTGATTTCTTAGATAGTATTAATATTAGATAAGTGGTACTTGGTAAATTAATTTCTCATGAGAACGATACTCTACTCATTCTTTATTAATTGTTTGATCTGTGCACTTGCGGTAACATTATCTAAATTAATATAATCACATGTTGGAGGCTATCACTTATTTAATAAGGTTATTAGTCTTATGGTTAATGGGATGGGCTTGTATTGGTACTATAAGTATTTGCCCTAGTTATTAGTATATATAAGATAGTAGGTTATAATTTTGTATCACATTATCATCATATCAATAACATTATCAGTTTACTATTGTTTAGCCGACTCTACCTCTTTTCTTGCTCCCCAAACTCTAATCCTATAATTCTTTAACATGGTATCAGAGAGGTACCATCCACCATAACCTTTGTATCTAGGTTTCTACTTAAGTGAGTTCCATGGAACTCAGTGTATACCCCCTTTCTGTTATCCCTTAAATTATGTTTTCCCTAATCCTTATTTTTTTGAAATATAGTAAGTAATTTCTGAGTAATTTTTTATGTGTTTAGAAAATAAAAAAAAGGAAAAAAAAGATGTTCTGGTTCTGCATAGCCAAGGGAGCTACTGTTTGATGGTTACTGCTGACCTGTGGGTGGTCATCAGCGAGACTCAAGCCAACTCGCAGTAGAAGGACGATTAACAGCGATTGGGTCGAGGTGCGAAGGCAGCTGGTTCGCGTGTTTGGTCGGTATGGTATGCATCTATGGTGCATAATTTCTATTATTGTTGTTTGGTTTTCCAGGCAACCCAGGGCAGTCATAGGTGGTTAGTAGCTGGACGTGGTCGGACAGTGCTAGAAAGAAGACGAGCGAGGTCTGGTCTTAGTCGACGGTAGTGGTTCTCCCTTTCCCTTATTCTTTGATGCTTCCAGCCACGTGATCCCCTCTTGCTTCCTGCACTTCCTATTGCATGCAGGGCCAACACTAGCCCTCTAAGGTGCGACTAGGGCTGACAACCAGAAGAGTGTGATGTTCGTTAGTGGCCGGTGATCGGAGCTCTGGTGACATCTCCGGCGAGTGGGGTAGTGGTACTGGGTCTGCATTTTGGTGTAGCTGGCTTTTTCGTGGATTTCAAGTTAGTTTTATGGGTTCTGTTAGGGACGTTCGTAGTGCGTACGATGTTTGGTGTTATGGGTAGCCGACGATTGAAGATTCTGGCCCAGACAGGTGTGCACAGTTGTCAAGGAACCTCGTCGGTGATTGCAAGTTAGTCAACATTGCTAGGAAATGCAGTTTCAGGCCTAGATTGGGTGTTTTCCTCTGTTCATATGTTTTTGGAGGCTGTGCATCCTCTGTTAGGCATTTGGTTTATGACTGGGTATTCTTTTTTATGGCACAGATCAGGTTGTCGATGACAACTCCGGTTAGTGAAGCAGGTTTTAGGCCTGTTTTGGCTTTTTTTGGTTTGATTTCCTCCCCTTTCAGAATGTTCTAACGTCTTCTTCGAGCAGAAGGATGCTATTAGTTCTAGTTTTCATGGATTTTGATTCTAATTTCATAGTTTCTGCTTTGGATTCATAAGTATGGGTGATAATATGTAATTCTAATTTTGTGACCGGTAGAGAGATTTGAGTTGGCTAGAGGTTGATCTAACATGGTCCATATATGATTGTGAAATGTTTGTTGGCTAAAGGTGATTCTGGCAAGTTGCTAATAGTGATTATCTTATGGTTTTGAGGATTTTCGTTGCCTTCCTTTCTTCTTCTATTATTGTTATTCGTTCTTCTAGATGTTATTACAGTCTTGGTGCACCTTGAACTTGGGGGGAAAGGCTGCCCAATTGGAGGTAAAGAGCCACCAATAAGGTGGACCTGCCTCAGAGATGTTACAAGAAAGGGCTACCCACTAGATGGAGCCGTTAGGAGGAAAAGGTTATCAACAAGATGGAACTGCCTTAGATTCTCATTGGCGATGGTGTTTCAAGTTTTTGAGTAGGAGTTTCCTAGAGTGATATAGGTTCAACATCTTTTCTTCTTTCTTATGTTGTGTTTGAATTAATGGTTTAGCATTTGCTATTGTGTTGAGTTTTTTTTCTTTTCATGGTGATAGCTTCCAATTAAAGGTGAGTTGTGGTATTTGACTTATGGTTACAAGTTTGCTAATTGTAACAAGCTAAAGCTAAGTTTAGTAACTTTAGCTTGAGATTGAGTGATAGAGAATGTTAAGGATATCTTTATGTTATCTTATAATATCTTTCATGCTTTATTTTCTTATTTAATTAGGTTATTAGTCTTATGGTTAATGAGCTTTGACTTATATTGGTAGTATAAGTATTTGCCCTAATTATTAGTATATATAGGATAGTACATTATGGTTTTGTATCACATTATCATTATATCAATAACATAGTCAATTTACTATTATTTAGTCATTAATTTATCCTTTTTTTCCTTCTCCTCAAACTCTAATCCTATAATTTTTCAACATAATATAAAGATTTTCTTAATATTCTCTAACACATACTTTGAAATTAATGTATGCATGGGTTGCAATATGATTTTGTTGAAACTGCAATCATCTCTAAAAAATCACATATATGAATAACTCAAAAGGGCTTTCATACTTGTGTGATATGCATGTACACATCTATATCTTGCAATATGAAGAACAAAGGTCATGATGAAGCAGACCTTTTGTATTCCCATCACCAAAATACAGTGAGTCTGTGACCTTGTCCCCAGGAGGAGAATTTAAGCCTAGGTGAACATGAGAAGGAAGCAAAAAGCTCAGTGCGGAATTTCAACTTTCGCCATCGTCAAGGTCAGATATTTGAACCCTGGTAGGATCTGATCCAAATTCGAATGGGATGAACCTTTGCATCAGCCCACAACTAATAGCAGTTTATTCAACACTTTGCGTTTCAATAATGAAGTAACTGATATTTCATTAACATACACACAAGTATATAGAGAAGGGTGGTGAGTAAACAGATATTAATCATGTTTGTTTATGAAAAGAAATTATAAACTGCATAACCAATAAACTGTAATAGGGATAACGAATCAGCTTCCCGAACTACAAGTTCCAGAACATAACGGTTATTCAATCAACAAATTCTAACCCAATAAGATGACCATGCATCTAAAAAACAATAAGAGGACCATGAGAATACGAAGAGTTCATGTTTCAAAGGTTCAAGAAAGCACAATTTCTGCTGTTAGTAAGTGAGGCTTTGACAAGAGCGAATGTTGGTTGACAGAAAAGGCTTGCTTCCCCTAAATGGAAATGGTAACCCATATTTGTGCTCTTTTCCATCTCTATCATTATTCCTCAACGCCCATTATTTACGAGCGTGTTATTAACATAAATCAACACCCATTATTCGTATGGTTTTTCATTTGTTGAAGGTTCTTCATTTTAATTTTTGTTTAGGACGACAACCTAAACACCAGTATGGCAGTACATAGACGTGCCCTACATCCAAATGGGTGATGAGATAAGGGTCAATAATGTTAGGGGTGTAAATTGGTTCGAATAACTCGACTAACTCGATCAATCCGAACCAAACCAATTAAATTAATTCGGTTTGGTTTGGGTATATTGATTGATTCAGGTAAAATTTGAACCAATTAAAACTTAATTGGTTCGGTTCTTGGATTTGAAATTTTAAAACCAAACTAAACCAAACTAAACTAAACCATATATTTATATACTTTTTTTTTAATTTATGCTACAACTTTTTTGGCTACTACTTGTTTTTTTTTTGTAATACTTTCTCAATTCTCAACCCCTAAAACGTCGTCTTCGTCCAACATAGAAGACCAGAAAACTCCTCTGCCAAAACGTTCAGTTCTGCTCACCGGCACCGCAGCTCACCGTAGGTTCTGCTCCGCCACAGCTCAGGCCAGATCTGCTCTGCCACAGCTCGGGCCGCGCCATTCGTCCAACGCAGAAAGCCAGAAAACTCCTCTGCCAAAACGTTCGGTTCTGCTCACCGGCACCACAGCTCACTAGCACCGCAGCTCACCGACCACAAAGGTGAAACAATGGTTCTTTTCTGCTTACTTTTGAATTTGACATTTAGAAAGAGTAGAAGATGACATTTATGCTAATGTTTTTTATTTTTCTTTTTTTTCCTGAATTAATATTTCTTTTTTATCCACCTAAAAATTGACTCATTTCTATCACTTTGATGAGAATTGATATGTCTCCTACTCTGCTTACCATTTCTTTCCTTTGCAGGCAATGATAGTTCACCCTGATAAAAATCCTGAAGATCCTAGGGCTGCATAAAATTTTCAGGTAAGCATTATGAACCCATATTTTGGTTTCATAGTACTTTATGATATTAATGAATTTTTATTAACAAACTTATTAACTTATTTCTTACAATTATAGGTTTAGTCATATCTAAAAGAGACACTAGTGTTTTAACTCTATTAATAATAATTAGTCATGGTCTGTGTTGATACCTAATTTTGTCCATAAAATTTTATTTTCTTGCTTAATCAGGAACTACTTTTTGTGTTAATTGATGCCTAATTGCAATGTTTCTTTTCTTTTTCTTAATTTAATACAAAAGGAAAACAAAAAAAAAGAAAAGAGAAAAGAAAACAAATAAAAAAAAGGGAAATTTGCATCAGATAGCTACAGTAGTAGCTGTCATCCCCTCTACGCCCCCGAAGGGTGCGGCGGGAGCCTCAAGAATAAGCGAGAACGAGAGCAAGAGACTGCTTGACAAGAAAGAGGAAAACATCAGGGATGGGGAAGAGTGATGATGGTGAGACAGGGAAGCAAAGCACAAAAATGGAAATTGAGGGAGACAACACAGTTCTCACGGGCAGATATCAAAAACGCCTAAAAGGGCTCTCCTTAACAGAACGAGGGGGGATCACTTTCTTTGGAAAAAAAAAAAACCAAATTTCTTCAACCTCCAAAACCTATGCCACATTTCCATCTTCTCCACCACAATCTTCCAACCCCCATTCACATTCTCAGATTCATCATACAACCATCCCAACCATGAGATCAACTCCCTCACTGTGAAAACCACCTATCAGAACCCAACAACCGTAACCAATAACCACATCCAAACAACCCCTCCAAAAGGACCATCTTCATCTCCCATCAACAACCCAACTGAGTCAACTCAGTGAATCACCACCTTCATCCCATTAATCATCATCATCCTCAACCACAAAATAGAAACCACCATAACTGTGAACACCTGATCACCTTCTTGAAGCCTCTGCCAGAAACTTCCATCAGCCCAGCCAACAGCAACCCATTACCGTCTTCATCATCTCCTTCCTTCAACCACTAAAATACCACCCTCATCACCTTCACCCATTCTCCACTGTGACCATCGTCTTTATCAATCCTTCATCACCATAAACTTCCAAGAGCACAGCCATAACGAGGGAGACAGAGAGAAGGGAACAAGAAGGAGACAAAGCCTTGCGAGGAATAACATTCACTTCAACTGTTCCACCTTGAACTCCACAGGGTAACCTTCGCATTTATGTCATGTAACTCATTTCTCGCTAACTATTCTCACTTGCACACAACCCCGAATCCTCGCACCCAACCCGAAATGAATACTACATATCCACTCAAGCCTCCCCGACCGAAACCCAATATCCACTCTCCAACCGTGAATCCTCTCCCTTTTATTACCTTCATCTTCACTACCTCACTTTGCGTAACTAATATTCATCGTCTCATCATTATCTTCAAGCTCGCACCTCATTTCCAAGACCTCCACTACACCACCTCTCTACCTTCACGTCCAACCCACCGACAAACCACTCTATTACTATTCATCATCTCCTCCACATAAACCCTTCATCACCTCACTTTCATAACCCCACAAACCGACCGTCGGACCCCAAACTCCATCATATCCGACGGTCGAACCATCCAATCTCCCTAAACCGACCGTCGAACTCAAACCACCGGATCCATCATACCCCCAACCGACCGTCGAAACCCGAAGCCGCGATCATTCCCTCAACTAACAGAGACCGTCGGACCCCAAACTCCATCATATCCGATGGTCGAACCATCCAATCTCCCTAAACCGACCGTCGAACTTCACCAACACCAGCTTACCATCATCTCACCGACCAACTTCACCGACACCCTCACCGTCGAACCACACCACCGACCTTCACCGACCAACACCGCTTACCATCCTCTCACCGATACCCTCACCGACCGTCGAAACCCAAGAAGCGAGAGCTTTCCTTCAACCAACCGACCGTCGGACCCCCGAATCCTGCCTCGCACCGACCGTCGAACCACTTCACAAAATACCATCATTCCTCTACCGACCGTCGAACTACATCACACCTTCGACCGACCGTCGAACTACATCACACCTTCGACCGACCGTCGAACCACACCAGCCTATTACCCCCTCACCGACAACCCATCCAAATCTTCACACCATCAACTAATCTCCATCACATTCGATCGTCGGGTCCCACTTTCCAAACCGTGATCCCATAATCCCCATCACCCAAGCAATTTCCATAACCTCTCCCGAAAACCACGAACCTAACCCCGAACCGACCGTCGGACCAGAACCGAAACCCAGACCCGTCGAACCTCAAATTGGAACCCTACCAAAACCGACCGAAATCATATCCCTTTCCGCACTCGACCGTCGAACTTCCAGCTCCTTCTCCGCGCTCGACCATTGAATTTCCAGCTCCTTCTCCGCGCTCGACCGTCGAACTTCCAGCTCCCTCTCCGCACTCGACAGTCGAACTTCCAGCTCCTTCTCCGCACTCGACCGTCGAACTTCCAGCTCCCTCTCCGCATTCGACCGTCGAACTTCCAGCTCCTCTCCACACTCGACCGTCGAACTTCCAGGATCCTCTCTCCGCACTCGACCGTCGAACTTCCAGATCCTTCTCCGCACTCGACCGTCGGATCTCACCAGGTCTTTCTCTGCATCCGACCGTCAAATTTCAGAAACTAAATTCTTCCACACCGACCGACGAATCTCAGGGTCCAAACCCCTCCCCAAACGTCCTCTGGTATGTGCTCTGATATTGTTACCCAAGTTTTCAAGCTCTCTTTCCTTTAAATTGAATTGTTGACTGCCTATTGAGGTTTGAGTTGGAATCACGTAGGCTGCTGCCCGTTCCATGTGAATGTAATAATGATACACTGTTTGGTAAAAAAAAGAGAGAAGGGTAAAGAAAAAAAAAAATCTTTTGATCCATGCAATGACCAATGATGATGATTGAGTAGTGAATACTACCTTCAATGTCATTTGGATCATAAGGGTTTATTGAGTAGCCTAGTGCTAACTTGAATCCTGTGCAAGAATGGATTCACTTTCAAATAAAATCTTTTTTAAATAAAATCAATCAACCCACACTTGTTTTATAAAGAACTACGTGACTTTGAGTTCTCCATTGCACCAGGAGATACGTAGGAGCAGAAATCCATTTCTGTCAAGCCAAAAAAATAAATTTTCATAATTGGGTTGTTTCTTTTATTTCTTTTCAAAAATAAAAAATGAAAAAAATAATAAATAATTACAAAGTCTTTTGTTTAGAGGGTTAAAATAAATATATTTGATATTATTAAAATTTACACAACTAACATAAGGTACCGTTCTTGGAACAGGCAGTATAGGGTGCTAACACCTTCCCTATCTGTAATCGACTCCCGGACTCAAACTCATTTTCAAAAGACCAGTTTTCCTGATAAAATGGTTTTTCTAATGTTTTTCCAATTTAAATAAACATTGGTGGCGACTCCATTGATTTTATATTTTTTTCGGTCGTCCTGTCGCGATCCCGGTTGCGACAGCTGGCGACTCCACTGGGGACTTTCAGAGAGTCAGGCCTATTGTTGTTAGTTGTGCAAATTTACAATAATCTTTTATTTATTTATTTTACCCTCTTTGTCTTTGTTTTTGTTTTCTTATTTGTTTTGTAAATGTATTTAATTTAGTACTTTTATGTAAATATCTGATAGCATTATTCCATGTATATTGTGACTTGTATATATATTTTGTACTTAATTGTTAAAACCCTAGGGTAGATGATTCTTTTTGTTGTTGTATATATGTTTTGTTTGGTTAGGGGTATTTTTGTCTTTTAAGTTTTTGTACAGGTTTTTATGCTCATTCACACACGTCACTAATCACTTACCTCACACTTTTTGGGCTCTATACCCGAGTCATGCGAACCCGAGGAGTAGGAGGGGTCTCGACTTTTGTTATTGAGGAGCCTTGTGCTCACTTGACATTTGTTGAGACACCACTCAGATTGTTACCAGTATCATGGACTAGTCATATTGAGAGGGTTCATCCCTACTTGTGATTAATTCATGAATTGGGTCCTTATCTCTTGAGATGAGGGCAATCTGAGGACCTTGACTTTTTAGAAGATAGATCTGTCCTAAAAAACCTTGCACTAGTGGATTGAACATAATGACATAAAAATTTTAGAGTCATCTATCTCCTTAGGTTACACCTGATTAGGACACAAATGGAGGATACTTTTTCTTTATCTTTTCCTCATGTCATTCATCCATGCATTCCTTTTGGTTTTTTAAAAAAAAAATCAACAAAAAAGGAAAAGAGATACATCATATTGTATTTTCATTCATTATCCATCTATTCCTCATGTTATTCATCCATGCTTTCTTTTGGCTAAAAAAAATTCAACAAAAAGAAAAAGATACATGATATTGCATTTTTATTCCTAGTTTTTTCTTTCTTTCTTTCATTATTCATTATCCATCTATCTCTCGTGTCATTCATTCTTACTTTAAAAAAAAAAGAAGATATATCATTTCGCATTTTCATTACATTCTTAGCATTCAAAAAAAAAAAAACATCATTTTATATTTTCATGACAATCCTAGCATAAAGAAAGCAAAAAAAAACATCATCTTGCATTCTCATAACATTCCTAACAAAAAATATCATCCTGTATTTTCATAACATTCTTAGCATTCAAAAACAAAAGAAAATATACATTATCCCGCATTTTCATAGCATTTCTAGCATAAAAAAAGGAGAGATACATTATCTTGCATTTGCATGACATCCCCATAAAAAATATCATCTTACATTTTCATTGCATTCGACTTTAAAAAAAGGGGAAAAGAAAGAAAAAGATACATCATTTTGCATTACCATGACATTCATAGCATTCTTTTTAAAAAATAAAAAATAAATAAATAAATAAAAATTAATAAAAAAATTTCATTTGCATAATACTTTGCATGCATGCATGTTGCCAATTTTGTTCAGTCAATGTTGATAATTGCATATTCACATCATGTTTCACCAAGTGAAAAATGGGCACTATAACGAAAAATTGCTTCCGCGACACCCTTACAGGATCATTCCCAGGCTAGGATCATGGATGAAAAAGATCAAATTCAAGAGTTAAAGGATGAGGTGAATCAGCTCAAAGAGCAAGTGTCCAAGATGATGGAAATGCTTCAGTCTATGAAAAATAGAAGGAGCACAAATGAGAATCCCTCAGAGGCAAACAAGGGGCATCCGACCACACCTCCTCACCTGTCTGGTTTCTCTCCAACCCCTCTGCAATACCAAGGCTTCAATCCTCAAGGAGTTGTGATGCCGTTCACCATTCAACCCTCAGTCACTAGTTCTCAGGAAACCCAGGTGCCACCCTTCCCTCCATATGGCTTCCCTTCCAGCTTTGTAGCACCATGGGTTGCTAATTCCCTTAACAGTGGCATGCCTGCTTCGAACTCATTGAGTACAACCAAACCATATGCCCATTACCCAGGTACCAGCGGAACTCCACCAGTACAACATTTTATCCCCACTGTCATGCCTCAATACCCATTGAATTCTTTTGCTGAAAATCCTCAGTTCAAAAAAAGGTTTGAAACTTTGGAAGAGAGAATACGGGTCATTGAAAGAAGCGAGTTGTTATGGCCTCAAGGATGCTACTGAGCTTTGTCTTGTCCCTGACGTTGTCATTCCCCCAAAGTTTAAGGTCCCAGATTTTGATAAATATAAGGGGATTACTTGTCCAAAGAATCACTTGACAATGTACATTCGCAAGATGGCTTCACAAGCTCACGATGACAAACTGTTAATCCATTTCTTCCAAGACAGTTTAACTGGGGCAGCTTCTAATTGGTACACACATCTTGAGCGTGCCCATATAAGGAGTTTCAAGGATTTAGCTGATGCCTTTGTAAAGCAGTATAAGTACAATATGGACATGGCACCAGATAGAATGCAATTACGAAGCATGTCTAAGAAAGATGTTGAGACCTTCAAGGAATATGCTCGAGGGTGGAGGGAAATGGTCTGCATGCAAGTAGAACCCCTTTGTCGAGAAAGAGATGGTTGCTATGTTCACGATACACTATATGCGCCATTCTATGATCATATGATTGGAAGTGTGTCAGCGAATTTTTCGACATCGTGGTAATTGGTGAAATGATTGAAAGGGAAATGAAAAAGGGAAGACTGCACCAAATGAATGACGGACAGGCAAGTATGAAGAATGTTGAACCGACTGAGGGTGGACTTCAAGTCGAATGAGTTAAATGGGACTTCAGAAAAACTCATGGACTACAACGGTTACCTAAATCACCAAGCATTGTCAGAGGTTTCTACACATCTGCAATAGGAACGAATGTTTACAATGGTTGATCAGGGGTAACCTTAGAAAGTTTGACAAAGTGGTGATTCATTTTTCTAACCGTCAAGAATGAACTGTACCCTAGAGTTCTTCAGCACTGGGGAATTCCTGAGCGATTGACATTCTGATTTGTTTACTAAGTTGTTACCATGAAATGATGGTTTGATTGTACTGACCCCATGCTTGTTCAATCATTAAAACCATTCGGGTTTCTGAATTTATGTAAACTTGCTTGAAGCATTAATGTGATGAATTTGTGTGGATCTCAGTTTACCTTGTTTCCTTTTCCTATGTTCTTGACACTCATGTTCTTGCCAGATCTTCTTGTCATTTTCTTTTTTCTCTTTACTTGCTTTCTTTTGGTTCGAATCTCATAGGACTCTCATTCTGAAAAGTTTTTGTGGTCGTAAGACCCATGAGTGCAGGTGTTCTTTGCACACAAAAAAAATAAAAAAAAACAAAATAAAACAAAATAAAAAAAAAGAAAAAAGAAAAAAGAGCAAATAAATACTCACTTAGTGGGTATTATCATTTTGTCTCAAATTTAAAATTTTCGAAAATGAGCAATCAAGATTTGAAATGAAGACTGGCCATATTTCTCTTTCTCTCACAAGAAATTCATCTTGCCATTATCCTTCGTTATCCTATTTTGAGCTTGAAAGTTTCCTTCAATAAACCCTGGACAAGGATCACCCCTACACTAGGGGACGACACAAAATAAAGGTTGATTGTCATGGTGATTATTTTGAAGTATAAAAGAAAAAGGAAGAAAAGGCGAAAGAGGCGGAAAGTAAAAGGAATCGACAAAGTTCAAGTTTGAACATGAACAAAAAAAATGGAGAACAACAAGAGAAAAGTGTGCTTGAAAGTGCAAAAGCAATTGACAAAGTTTAAGTTTGAATAAGGATCCTTGGTCCTACTTAACCTTTAAGCACTTGTTTGAGCCTTATATCTTTCTTTTCATAACCCCTAACCTCAGCCACATTACAAGCCTTAAAAAGTCCAATCTGATCAATGAGTGATTGCTTTTATTTTCACAAGTTTTAATTTCGAGACAAAAAGTTGAGTTAGTTCTTTGCTCCAAAGAACTCGTTAGGCTGAAAACCCGCAAGGGCGGTCTAAAAAAAAGAAGATAAGACAAAAAAGAGTAACTTACACTGGGGCAAAATTTTTTTCTACCCTGTTCAAATTGACCCTACACTGGGGCAATTTTGTTTTCTTCTTTAGCTCGACTTGGCCTCTACTGGGGTAAATCTTTTGATTCAATCTGGCTCTACATTGGGGTAAGTCTCTGTCCTGTGCAATTCAACTCCAAACTGGGGCAAATCTTGGTTCAATCCGGCTCTACATTGGGGCAAGTCTCTACCTTATTCGATTCGGCTCTAAACTGGGGCAATTTGTCTAGTTTTATTTGGCCTTACTCTGGAAAAACTCAAGGTCCCCACTGGGACAAATTCTGTTCTCAAATGACATACCCTGAGTCAATTTCATTTGATACCTTACACAGGGGCATTTTTTTGTAGGTACCTGATAAAACAATGGTCATGATGTCCAATTGTCAAGTAAAGATCAATCACATCCAAACTGGGTCCAAAAAAAAACCTCTTGACTTTTGTACTGCTCCACTAGTGTTTTTATCCTTTGTAAATGTCCTTCGTGTAGTCATACTCCCAAAATCAATCAAAAAAGGTCACTCAGGTAGTAAATCTCTTTCATGTTGTACTTTTGAATCCATGCATATCTGGTACATGATGCTGCAGGTTGGGTGAACATAAGCACAATAGTACAATTCAACCATCTAATGGTAGCTTCTTGTTGAACAACTCAAGTCAAAGGAACTCTAAAGTTTCAATCGATGAAGAGAATGACATCCTCAATGGATAATTCAGATTGAAGTGTGTCCGTTGGGAATAAGAACCTTTGGGAAAGAAGGTCACAAGCTTCTACACAAGCCATATTTAATGATGAGAAATTCAACAATGATCCCTTTTGAATATGAGTTTGGTTGGTCAAAGTTTTCCAAGAAGCGTTTGGTTCCTCAAGTTCATTCACTTCTTTGGCTCATGGCCCATTGTACAAATTCTTGGGCTCAAGGCCCACTTCATGAGTTTTTAGGCTAAAGGCCCATTACATAAAGTGTTCTGGCTCGAGGCCCTTTAAGTGCTGATGAGAAAAGAAAGAATCACCAGAAAAATCATAAGGCCAATCAACGTATTTTGTTACTGTTTGACCATGATCCTGTTGCGGGAAAAGTCCTTAAGGGTTGTGGAACCAAAGCTCCGATGTGAAAAAAAAAAAAAAAAAAAAAAAACAACAAAAAATGAAAAAGAGAAAAAATTTGGCTTACTCAATTTGTTTATGAGAATCTCTACAGTAGGGCATCCATTGCATCATGCATCATCTTAGGCATTACATGCATTGTCTTCAAGCGTCATTTCTGGCATCACATGCATTGTCCTCTAGTATCACATTCATTGCATCATTATGCATCCATTGCATTATGCATCGCCTCTGGCATCACATGCATCGTCCTCAAGTATCACATTCATTGTATCCATTGCATCATGCACCATCTCTACCATCACATGCATTTACAAAGTCAACACGTTGTCTTTTAGTTTTCGGGTCCCCGCACCCGTTGTCTTTTAGTTTAGGGTCCCCGCACCTATTGTCTTTTAATTTTCGGGTCCCCGCACCCATTGTCTTTTAATTTTCGGGTCGCACCCATTGTCTTTTAGTTTTCGGGTCCCCGCACCCATTGTCTTTTAGATTCTGGTCCCCGCACCCATTGTCTTTTAGTTTAGGTCCCCGCACCCATGTCTTTTAGTTTCCTGGTCCCCGCACCCATTGTCTTTTAGTTTTTCGGTCTCCGCACCCATTGTCTTTTAGTTTCGGGTCCCCGCACCCATTGTTTTTAGTTTCGGGTCCCCAGCACCCATTGTCTTTTAGTTCCCAGGTCCTCGCGCCCATTGCTCTTTTTTTTTACATCAAGCTTCACGGATAAAACTCATAGCTTTGTGTCTTTTTTTTTAAGTTTTCTGTTAAGCTTCAATGGATAACTGACCATGAAGCTTTTTATCTTTGCTTTAAGTTTTCTATTAAGCTTCACGGATAACAGGACCAGTAAGCTTTTTCTTTTCGTTAAGCTTCAATGGATACCCGACTCATGAAGCTTTTTACCTTCTGTTGTCAAGCTTCACGGATAACACTCAAGTAGCTTTTTTCTTTTCTTAGTTAAGCTTCGGGATAACAACTCATGAGCTTTTTACCTTCTGTTGTCAAGCTTCACGGATAACTGACCTCAAGTAAGCTTTTTTCTTTTTGTTAAGTTTCGGTGGACACCTGACTCATAAGCTTTTTACCTTTCTGTTGTCAAGCTTCGGCGGATACCTAACTCCGCAAGCTTTGTGTCTTTTACATTTTCAAGCTTCAATTACAGACTCATGAGCTTTTTTTACCTTTCTGTTGTCAAGCTTCAAATGGATATCTAACTCCGTAAGCTTTTTTCTTTTTTTTTCAAGCTTCAAATGCAGGATACCCGACTCATGAGCTTTTTACCTTTCATTGTTGTCAAGCTTCCGAGGATACCCAACTCATGAAGCTTTGTGTCTTTTCTGTTTAAGTTCTCTGTCAAGTTTCACGGATAATTGACTCATGCAAGCTTTGTGCCTTTTCTGTTTTCAAGCTTCAAGTGAGCTTACATCAAGTTTCGGTGGATACCCAACTCGCAAGCTTTTTACCCCTTATTTTGATATCTGTCGCATTCTGCATCAATTTACGCATTTCAAAAAATGGAAAAAAAGTAGAAAATAAAATTTTTATGAACAAAATTGAATCAATTCCTTTACTTCCCATTTATGTTAAATGTAAAGTAAAGGGGGCAAATTGTTGTATACCTAATTTTGTCCATAAAATTTTATTTTCTTAATATCGAGGAACTACTTTTTGTGTTAATTGATGCCTAATTGCAATGTTTCTTTTCTTTTTCTTAATTTAATACAAAAGGAAAACAAAAAAAAAAGAAAAGAGAAAAGAAAACAAATAAAAAAAAGGGAAATTTGCATCAGATAGCTACAGTAGTAGTTGTCATCCCCTCTACGCCCCAAAGGTGCGGCGGGAGGCTCAAGCGGCGATAGAATGAGCAAGAGACGCTTGACAAGAAAGAGGAAAACATCAGGGATGGGGAAGAGTGATGATGGTGAGACAGGGAAGCAAAGCACAAAAATGGAAATTGAGGGAGACAACACAGTTCTCACGGCGATATCAAAAACGCCTAAAAGGGCTCTCCTTAACAGAACGAGGGGGATCACTTTGCTTTGGAAAAAAAAAAAAACCAAATTTCTTCAACCTCCGAACCTATGCCACATTTCCATCTTCTCCACCACAATCTTCCAACCCCCATTCACATTCTCAGATTCATCATACAACCATCCCAACCATGAGATCAACTCCCTCACTGTGAAAACCACCTATCGAACCCAACAACCGTAACCAATAACCACATCCAAACAACCCCTCCAAAAGGACCATCTTCATCTCCCATCAACAACCCAACTGAGTCAACTCAGTGAATCACCACCTTCATCCCATTAATCATCATCATCCTCAACCACAAAATAGAAACCACCATAACTGTGAACACCTGATCACCTTCTTGAAGCCTCTGCCAGAAACTTCCATCAGCCCAGCCAACAGCAACCCATTACCGTCTTCATCATCTCCTTCCTTCAACCACTAAAATACCACCCTCATCACCTTCACCCATTCTCCACTGTGACCATCGTCTTTATCAATCCTTCATCACCATAAACTTCCAAGAGCACAGCCATAACGAGGGAGACAGAGAGAAGGGAACAAGAAGGAGACAGAAGCCTTGCTGAGGAATAACATTCACTTCAACTGTTCCACCTTGAACTCCACAGGTAACCTTCTGCATTTATGTCATGTAACTCATTTCTGCTAACTATTCTCACTTGCACACAACCCCTGAATCCCTCTGCACCCAACCTGAAATGAATACTACATATCCACTCAAGCCTCCCTGACTGAAACCCAATATCCACTCTCCAACCGTGAATCCCTCTCCCTTTTATTACCTTCATCTTCACTACCTCACTTTGGCAGAACTAATATTCATCGTCTCATCATTATCCTCAAGCTCGGCCCTCATTTCCAAAGCACCTCCACTACACCACCTCTCTACCTTCACGTCCAACCCACCGACAAACCACTCTACTACTATTCATCATCTCCCTCCACATAAACCCTTCATCACCTCACTTTCATAACCCCACAAACCGACCGTCGGACCCCCAAACTCCATCATATCCGACGGTCGAACCATCCAATCTCCCTAAACCGACCGTCGAACTCAAAACACCGGATCCATCATACCCCCAACCGACCGTCGAAACCCAAGAAGCCAGATCCTTCCTCAACCAACCGACCGTCGGACCCCCAAACTCCATCATATCCGACGGTCGAACCATCCAATCTCCCTAAACCGACCGTCGAACTTCACCAACACCAGTTACCATCATCTCACCGACCAACTTCACCGACACCCTCACCGTCGAACCACACCACTGACCTTCACCGACCAACACCAGTTACCATCCTCTCACCGATACCCTCACCGACCGTCGAAACCCAAGAAGCCGAGCTTTCCTTCAACCAACCGACCGTCGGACTCCTGAATCCCTCTCGCACCGACCGTCGAACCACTTCACAAAATACCATCATTCCCTCTACCGACTGTCGAACTACATCACACCTTCGACCGACTGTCGAACTACATCACACCTTCGACCGACCGTCGAACCACACCAACTATTACTCCCTCACCGATAACCCATCCAAATCTTCACACCATCAACCAATCTCCATCACATTCGACTGTCGGGTCCCACTTTCCAAACCGTGATCCCATAATCCCCATCACCCAAGCAATTTTCATAACCTCTCCCGAAAACCACAGAACCTAACCAGAACCGACCGTCGGACCAGGAACCAGAAACCAGACCCGTCGAACCTCAAATTGGAACCCTACCAAAATCGACCGAAATCATATCCCTTTCCGCACTCGACCGTCGAACTTCCAGCTCCTTCTCCGCGCTCGACCGTCGAATTTCCAGCTCCTTCTCCGCGCTCGACCGTCGAACTTCCAGCTCCCTCTCCGCACTCGACGGTCGAACTTCCAGCTCCTTCTCCGCACTCGACCGTCGAACTTCCGGCTCCTCTCCGTTCGACCGTCGAACTTCCACTCCTCTCTCCACACTCGACCGTCGAACTTCCGGATCCTCTCCGCACTCGACCGTCGGATCTCACCAGATCTTTCTCTCGCATCCGATAGTCAAATTTCGAAACTAAATTCTTCCACACCGACCGTCGAATCTCGGGGTCCAAACCCTCCCCAAACGTCCTCTGGTATGTGCTCGATATTGTTACCCAAGTTTTCAAGCTCTCTTTCCTTTAAATTGAATTGTTGACTGCCTATTGAGGTTTGAGTTGGAATCACGTAGGCTGCTGCCCGTTCCATGTGAATGTAATAATGATACACTGTTTGGTAAAAAAAAGAGAGAAGGGTAAAGAAAAAAATAAAAAAAATCTTTTGATCCATGCAATGACCAATGATGATGATTGAGTAGTGAATACTACCTTCAATGTCATTTGGATCATAAGGGTTTATTGAGTAGCCTAGTGCTAACTTGAATCCTGTGCAAGAATGGATTCACTTTCAAATAAAATCTTTTTTAAATAAAATCAATCAACCCACACTTGTTTTATAAAGAACTACGTGACTTTGAGTTCTCCATTGCACCAGGAGATACGTAGGAGTAGAAATCCATTTCTGTCAAGCCAAAAAAAATAAATTTTCATAATTGAGTTGTTTCTTTTATTTCTTTTCAAAAATAAAAAATGAAAAAAATAATAAATAATTACAAAGTCTTTTGTTTAGAGGGTTAAAATAAATATATTTGATATTATTAAAATTTACACAACTAACATAAGGTACCGTTCTTGGAACAGCGGTATATAGTAACACCTTCCCTATCTGTAATCGACTCCCGGACTCAAACTCATTTTCAAAAGACCAGCTTTTCCGATAAAAGGGTTTTTCTAATGTTTTCCCAATTTAAATAAACATTGGTGGCGACTCCATTGATTTTATATTTTTTTCGGTCGTCCCGTCGCGATCCCGGTTGCGACAGTCTGCATAATTACTAATTTTCTAACTTATTTCATCACTAGTTTCTTAAATAAGTTGGTTGAATTATAAAATTTCTAGTCAATATTAGGTATAGTATATATTAAAAATTTGAAAAATTAACAATTGTTTGGTGGCATCCCTAGGTCATTCAACAATTGTCTGAGCTTGAAAAACTTATTTTTGACTAGAAATATGCTATCAGGTGCTATTCTAAAAACTCTTCGAGAGGTGAGAGGTTTGAAAACTTTGGATATTTCCTCCAACTAACTCTCTGGATTCATTCCCATTGAACTTCAAAATCTACGTGTCCTTCAGCTTTTGAACCTCTCTTATGATGATTTAGAAGGAACCATTCCTAGTGGTGGAGTTTTCCAAAATCTCTCTGTTGTCCATTTAGAAAGTGATAAAAAACTTTGCTTGCATTTTTCATGTGAGCCTCATGGCCACAGAAGAGGGCATGTCAGATATTACATCATCATAGTCATAATGGTAACATTGATACTATGTTTGACAAATCGTTTGCTATTATACATAAAGAACAGAAAAGTGAAGGTAACAACAACAACATCATATGAACTTGGAAACTTGAAAACGATGAATTGACTTTAAATACTCTAATATTGACTTTAAAAATAATGAATTTCTAGCTCTGATTTATGTGTACTTTAAGTAATGGGAGTTTGAAAGATTGAATTAAGGGAAATAGAAAACATACAAACGAAAATGGGTTGAACCTTATGGAGAGACTGAGTATAGATATTGATGCTACTTGTACATTAGATTACCTGCACAATGATAGTGAAGTTCTTATTGCGCATTGTGATTTGAAGTCCAACAATATTCTCTTGGATGAAGATATGACTGCAAAGGTTGAAGATTTTGGATTTACTAGGTTGCTGATTCAAAATTCAACTAATCAAGTCTCCATTAGCTTCACTCATGCCTTTAGGGGTTTTATTAGTTACATATATACCTCCAGATTAGTAGTCTCACAACTTCATCTTTAATTGAATAGTAGTAGTTTATAACTTGCTAAGTTAAATATCTCTTGAAGAATTTTTTAACTTATTCAAATATAATTTTTTAATACAAATATTAATATGTTTCTTTATTTTCTCTTTATGAACCTTTTAATGCATATTCTGAAATATGAAATAATTATTAGTATTCAAATCAATAAGTCTGATTCTATTTCTAGAAATTTTTTCATAGGTTTATTATGTATTGCTTTTGCTATGGAAAACTAATTATTTAGTTAATTTATGTGTTAAAAAATGGTTAACTTGATCACCCAAACTAAACCAATCAGTAGATATTTAATTCAGTTTAATTCAGATTTAACTATCAAAAAATATAAAAATCAAATCAAACTAAACTAATCAATTTTGATTAGTTTAAATTTATTTTCCCTTAAAAATTAAACTAAATCACTCCCTTATACTTCTAAATAATGTTACATATCAATTTCTCAATGGGATGGGTACACTACGAAGTACGGGCTGAGTAATCCACTCAATAATAAAAATAATCATGTTAGTTGTATATTGTTTTTATTACATTATTTTTATATTTTTTTAAATACAAAAAAGAAACACAATTTTCAATTTCCATTCTTTTTTAAAACAAGTGTAGATGTAAATAAAAATGTAAAAAATATGTACAATGTATTTTTTAGAAAAATATTTTAAATTTTTTTTTTGTATTATATATAATGTATACTTTAGTCATATTATTTTAAAAATATACAAAATTGACTATTATTTTATGATTTATGTAAAATATTACAAAATAGTAATAAATATTAGTTTTTAAATAAAAATATGTATAAGAAAAATTTTATTTTATATATTTTTAAAGTAACATAATTAAAATATACATTATAATACAATTTTTTTTGATTTTTTTAATAAAAAATTAACTTTTGTTTGGTACTTTGGTGCAAAAATTAATTATTTATACTCGTTTGAGGTAGGTGAGGTATCCAATGCATGCATGAGGTACGTAGGGCCCCCAAAAAAATGGAATACGATGACTGGCTGGTAAGTTGTTATATAATAGAGTTTTATTATTTGAATGCCTAAAACACGACACTCATACAACATCTTTCTTACAAGTAAATATAGTACACAGTAAAAATTTATTCGTACAAAATGTTGGGAGTAATCATAAAAACAATTGCTTTTTTTATGAGAGAAACAATCCCTTCAATAATAAAAATAGTGATATTATTTGCACATCATTTTTATTATATTATTTTTATATTATTTTTTTAACAAAATAATAAAAATATATTTTTTAATATATTTTTTTCTCAAATAAGTGTAAATGTAAAGCAAAAAGTAAAAAAATTATGTACAATATCTTTTTCTTAATAAAAACTTGAGATAATTAACTTTTGTTAGGTACTTTGGTGCCAAGAATAATTATACTCATTAGAGGTAGGTGAGGTATCCAATGCATGCATGAGGTACGCAGGTGCCCCCAAAAAATGGAATACGATGACTGGCAGGTAAGTTGTTTTATAATAGAGTTTTGCTATTTAAATACTTAAAATTTGATATTTATATGATACTTTTTTCATATGTAGATATAATGTAGAGTAAAACGCTATTCATATGATATAATGATTTATATTCATATGTGTTAGGTGTCCCATGCGAGTATAGTGTTCAAAAAATATTTTCTTATAATATATAAGAAATAAGAAATGGAAAACATGTGGTTCACTTTATCTCGGGATCCGTGGTTCTTGAAAATGAAGTTTCAATAAATATCATTACTCATATATGAGTATAGTTGGAATTATTAATTTTAAGAGAAATAAAACTTAGGTAATTTTTTTAAGTGTTTGTGATGTTATTTTTTGATAAAAATATGATATATGTTTTATTTTTTAATAAAAATATAATATATATCTTAAATTTTAACTATTTAATTATTATTTTTATTAATGAGTTGTAAAAAAATATATATATTATATTTTTATTTAAGAATAATATCACAAGTACTTAGAGAATTTTACTTAAATTTTATTTTTTAAGAATTGATTTAATTTATAAATTAAATATTTTATTTAAAAAATTAAAATGATGAATTCATTTATTGTAAAATCTTTTTAGTTTAAATTGAGTGTAATCAAAATTCACTCAAATTTGATTGGATTGAGATGAATTTGATTTGATTTTAATTTTAATAGCTTAAATTAATAAAAATTTATCCTTATTTATTTATTAATTTTACTTATTCTAATTAAGGATAAAAAGTAAAATTTTTTAAAAAAATGGATTCTACTAATTTTAAAAGTATTGAAAACATCAAAATTGATTTATAAATCAATTCAAATAATATTTTCACAATAAATTTCAAATATGAGAATAAATTTATAAATCAAATTAAATCAATTTCAATCTTAATGATTCCAAACATAATCATATGATATTATAAATTACAAATTTTGAATATACAATATTACATGTCATTTTCCTATTATTAGATTCAATATATTATAATGACTTTGCATTAGCAAATTAATGTATTTCTTAAAAATCTATCCCCTTAATATTAATTTTGGGAAGTGAGTTATTTCTACCTCTAGATGACGTGAGTATGTTATTTGCATGCTCGGGATGGCTCATCAGAAATTGTCTTGTATTTTTGTCTTTATCAAAATTTAAGAATAATGGTTGGATAAAAATCATCACTAACAATACCAATTAATTCTAATAAAAAAAATCAGCTATCTAATATTTGTCCTAATAAGGATTTCATTGGACTCATATTTATTCAAGTATATTTTATTTTTTACTTTTATAATTTTATTAACTAAATGTATCTAGACTCATTTCGTATCGAAATACATTTCGTTATCTAAATCTTTGGATATCCCAAGTCTTCTAATTATTATCCTATTAAAGACAATAAATTTCCCTCAATCATAGCCAAGCCAAGCCCGTTGGTGCATAGCTATAAAAAAAAATTATATTTACACATTATTATTTTTTATATTATTCTTACATAGTTTTTTATTAAGCAATAAATAAAATAAAATAAAATATATATTTTAATATTTTCTTTACCTTTTATTTTTTAGACAAATAAAATATAAATAATAATTATAATTATTTTGATATGCAAATAGATTATTATTCGTGCTTTGTTATAAAAGGAGCGGTAGTCCATCACTCATTTAGTGGCATAGGCTACACTTTTATCTCTTTCTGGAACGCTCTTACATTGAAACTTGTTCTCCCCAGTCCACAGAACACTATTCCGATGGCAGGCATTACCTTGTCCAAGATTCTCTTCATCGGAGGCACCGGTTACATCGGAAAGTTCATCGTTGAAGCCAGCGTCAATGCTGGACACCCCACCTTCGTTCTGGTCCGGGATTCCACTCTTTCTAACCCCGCAAAATCATCCATCATCCACAAATTCAGGAACTTGCCTGTCAATCTTGTTCCTGTACGCAACCCTTTTCTTCACTATCACTTTCACTCTCCCCTTTCTCCCTCCTCAACCTTTTCCTCTGTTTCATAAATTTCTTCAAACGTAAAACAGTTATTTTTCCTACGAATATGAAACTGTAGAAGCCGTTCCATTCTTAAATTTTTTATTTTGTGTTATTTTGGCCTGAAAATCCCTAACTTCAGTCTTGTCTCTATTTTGGTTTGGCCACTTACTGCTTGCAAAACAAACAAGTTTTGGCCTTTTGGATAGATCGATAATATAAGATATATAATGACGTTATTTGCTTTCTGGAAAGTGGTTAATTTTTTTTCACATAAACCGATTTACTATATTATGAAGCTTGATTTTATGGATTATATATGGTGATCAGTGCCCAACTAAAGGATGAAGGAGTTGTTTAGGGAACAGAATCTCATAAATTTGGAAATTTTCTTTAATGGATGTGTTTCATGGGATTGTTAACTGAACATGATGTTCACCTTGTTATATGCAGGGAGATCTATATGATCACCAAAGTTTGGTGAAGGCGATAAAGCAGGTCGATGTGGTAATCTCTACTGTAGGAAGTTTGCAGATAGCTGAGCAAGATAGG
This sequence comes from Ormosia semicastrata, assembly GCA_029884595.1. Lineage (NCBI taxonomy): Eukaryota > Viridiplantae > Streptophyta > Magnoliopsida > Fabales > Fabaceae > Ormosia > Ormosia semicastrata. The sequence goes on along the minus strand of JAQQTO010000046.1, from coordinate 3,132,962 downwards.
ATCATTTCTGCCATTAAAGAGGCAGGAAATGTCAAGGTATTTTAATTTGATTTTTGATGTAAAGCACTTGCAATGATACTCTATTGAACTAAAAGATTATATACCAGTTACCATGTTGATTTTGTCTGTCAAATTTATCTTTTTTTCTTAAAAAAATTGGACAACAATAAATGTGTAAGCAAATGTTCATATTTTCTAATATTGAAAAAGTATTATTATATTAATCAAAGCAAAGATTTAAGGATTGTCATTTGTCAAACAATTTCAGATTAATGTGAGACTTTATGAGAAAGCCTTCCAGTAGCAAGTTATTCAATTGTGTAAAGTTGATTTTGATTACACCATAAAGTCGATTTTGATTACCCAAGTTAAATTGAGCTGAACGTGCATTTTAACTTGAAGTGTTTGGCAGAAGACAAGATGAAGCATGCCCTATATATAATCTGAAATATGATCTTGCATGTTCTAATTTGAGAGAAACTACCGTGACTACTTCAATAATAATTCTGGATGATAGGGGAAAAAAATTATATATTTTGAGCTTTATTTGATGACTATTTTGTTTCACAGAGGTTCTTTCCTTCTGAGTTTGGCAATGATGTGGACCGGGTTCACGCAGTGGAACCAGCAAAGACTGCATTTGCCACTAAGGCCAAAATTCGCCGAACCATTGAGGCTGAAGGAATTCCCCACACCTATGTGTCAAGCAACTTCTTTGCTGGCTACTTCCTACCTAATTTGTCACAGCCTGGAGCTAAAGCACCCCCGAGAGATAAAGTTGTTATCCTAGGGGATGGAAACACCAAAGGTAAAAACTAAAAACACAGTTTTGCATCAAGATTAAAAATTTATATGTCACACATCTTCCTATTAACTTTTGCTTGATTAACAGCTGTTTTTAACAAGGAAGAGGATATTGCCAATTTTACGATCAAAGCTGTTGATGATCCAAGAACCTTGAACAAAATTCTCTACATTAGACCACCGGCTAATACCTTGTCGTTTAATGACCTAGTATCTCTCTGGGAGAAGAAGATCGGTAAGACTCTTGAAAGAGTCTATGTCTCAGAGGAGAAACACCTGAAGCAAATTCAAGGTTAGTAAGTGATAATTATTTCAGAATATGTGCTAGTATTGACAGTGATAACTTATTTTTTGTTCTTTCAGAGTCCTCACCACCCTCCAATGTGATCCTGTCTATTGCTCACTCTGTCTTCGTAAAGGGGGATCAGACTAACTTTGAAATTGAGCCATCATTTGGAGTAGAAGCTTCAGCGCTCTATCCTGATGTCAAGTACACCACTGTGGATGAGTACCTTAATCAGTTTGTCTGAGATGTAAACCCAGTTGATATGTCCTCTAAGTAGAACTTCATTGTCTAAATAAATAAAACAAAAAAACCAAGTGGTAGCACTGCCTAGCTGGTCTGTGCTTTTTACTGGAACCATGTATGAAGGAAGCTATGCTATGCTAATTTTAATACATGCCTATTGAAGTCATCAATTTTATTTTTATTTTCCTTCTTACTTATCTGAAAATTCAGAGTGGAAAAAAAATAATTAAATTTTAACTAAAAGGAAAACGTATGTTAGAAGCCTTGCCGTCTGTGATACCTGTTTCAGGGGGATCAATGGCTGTGATAAACCTATTATTTGCAGGCAAAAGTTGACTATGTAACCGTCGTTCAACCAATGCCATTTAGAGTGTTTGGTTTACAGTTTTCAAACTCGAATTTGAGCTAACTTTTTACAAACTTGATTTTGGTCAAAATGAAATATAAATATTTGAGAATTTTTATTTTAAACGTAATTTTGATAAAATAAATGTTGTTTAAATGACATTAATCAAAATTTGACTTTTAAAAAAAAATTATATAATTATGAAAAAAAAAATATAAAGTTATTTTGTTTATAATATTTAATGAATCATTAGTATAAAAATGCTTCTCTCATAAATCTATTTAAAAATAAAAGTTTTTATAAAAATAGTCTATATTATTATTGTACTAAAATAGCTTTTTTATGAAAATAAAAATTTTTTACAAATTAATTTAGATATCTAAACATAACTGATTTTTTATAAAATTTTATTAATCTTTCTCAAACAAACTCTAAATATATAATTATTAAAAAGGATATGAATTTTATATTACAATATTAATATTATCTTTTTATTTCATTTTATCATTTTTGAAGTTGTAACATTATTATATATATAAATAGATCACAAAAAAATTGTTGTCATCTCTTAAAATTTTGTAGTGCTATGCCCATTTAGTATATTTGGATTAGAGTTTATAAACTTGATTTTAGATCTACTTAATTATAATAAATAATTTTTAATAATTACTAAGTTATATGATATAATTATTTAAATATTATTAAAATAATATTTAATATCAAATTATAAAGATATATTTACCAATACACATACAAATAGATTTTCTTTCAAAGTAAAAGCCACAAAATGTTGCTTTTCTGTTTGAGGAGCTAAACTTAACTTTGCACTCAAATTTAATTATAAAGAAAAATTGTCAAACGTGTTAACACAACATTCAAAATACGTTTAAAGATTGCAAAGCAATTTTGGGATTGCATTCAACCTTAATGGTCATTCTCAAATTCGATTTTGATAGCCACTGGACATTTTTGCTTTGGTAAAATATAGCCATTGGGCTTTTATTTAACCTTTCATGTTATAGATGATTTCTAATGCAAGGGGGTAGCAGTTACAGGTCATGCAACTAAATAACTGATTGGTATATGCAAAATGTGAATTTAGATTTATTTATTTGGTCTCCAACACACTGACGTAATAAATTGATTAAGCCCTGAAAATAGAAAATAACGAATGGCATTAAAATAAGGCCCCCAAAATACAATTCTCTAAAGAGTGGTCAATTATAAAATCAACTTAACGATGTCTCTAACATGCTTATGTTTTACTCGCATTAGTCATTTAATTAATAGTAAGCAAAAATATTAGCTTCGTACGGGAGAATTAAAGTTGTGCACCTAAAAATGGTGAAAAAAAGTTACATTAAAATATCAAGGTTCAAAAATTTATGCCCCCTACATTTTTATTAGAAAGTATCCTATTTTATCACGATGAAGATTACCTGTTCTTTCGTTATATATTCTTTCTTATCCCTTCATTTAAATTTTGTTAAGTAAAAAATAAATTAAAATTAAAAAAATATGTAATTAAATTTAAAACAATTAATATGCAAGTGGAGAGACTGGTCCTCATCCATTTTAACATCATTGCACATCAATTTTTCGGCGATTGAAATATACTGTCCAACACTAATGAAAATGGACAGTGTCTAAACTCTAAACAGCTTCGAAGCATATTGGCTTTCCACTGCAACATAAGCAGTGGGCCCAAAATTAGTCGTGCTTTAAGAGACAAATTACGCGAATAGTGACCCTATCAATAGTCCATCTAATCTTTATAGTGAAGAGGCAGACAGAAAACAAAGTGATGGATGAATTTTGCCTTAATATTCTGCTAGAAGGCACCAGATTGGAAAAGATTACAGTGTCACAAATTCACAATACAAGCAGAGATTTACAAGAAAATCCAAAACTGAACTAAATACCGATGTGTATCAACAATGAAGTTCACTGCCAATATTAGCATGTCTTGTGGTATCATAAAGTGAGCGAACACTAAGATATTCTGTAACTGCATACTGGCAGCCATAATACTCTGAATAAAAATTCCTTCAAATAAAGGGGAAAAATCAACTACCTTGAATGTTCACAAAACCTAACTTTGTCCTTTATCCAGTAGATCTGTGTTCTTCAAATCATAACACAGCCAAGCTTTAGTCTGCACGAGAGCCACTGCTACCTGCAGAAGATTTCTTACCGCTATACTTCTGTAAAATATTAAAAGAAATTATGCATTATATTTCAGGCAGAGGATCAAAAATAAAACAGATCTTACTTCTGCTGGACTTAAGGTAAAAACAAATAACAGGTGCACAAGGTAAATGATGCAAAAGCAATTTAAGCATAAGAAACCCAACCTGCTTTCCAAAGCTGAATGGGATATATTTGTACTTGATCATGTGTGCAATTTGGCGCCTCATTGTAAGGACAAATAGAACAATCCAGTAACAGAGTAATATAGGCCAAAAGACAGGAACATCAAATACGGAAAAGAAGGTCATCACAAATGCTATGCAGAAAGCCTTTGTGAAAGAATACCTGCAGTCATAATACAATAAAATTACAAGATTCACTGGCCAAATAAAAAGGAATGCACATTAATAGCACCAACCTCTTTCAGGACAGTTGAATTACATAAATCAACTCACACCACCAAAGTCACTACGTATAGTTATTCTTGTTTATGATGCCATTCCAGTCATACAACAACATCTAATCTCCTTTCAGTTTGTTCTTTAAAAAATCATTTTTCAGTAAGGGTAAAAATAGGGTGTTATCTAATATAATGTTTTCTAACAGAATATTTATATACCCATAAAACAAAAATCCTAAATTAGCAGAACTTAAACTCGGGAAGTTGAATTACAATAAAAAGGAATGCACATTAATAGCACCAACCTCTTTCAGGACAGTTGAATTACATAAATCAACTCACACCACCAAAGTCACTACATATAGTTATTCTTGTTTATGATGCCATTCCAGTCATACAACAACATCTAATCTCCATTCAGAAACAGGTTTGTTAATTAAAAAATCATTTTTCAGTAAGGGTAAAAATAGTGTGTTATGTAATATAATGTTTTCTAACAGAATATTTATATACCCATAAAACAAAAATCCTAAATTACCAGAACTTAAACTCGGGAAGCCGGCGAATGAAGGGTTTGAACTCATCGGAGCCTTTGGTTGGGAGCAAAGGCCCATCGGAAGGGTCCAGCTCGGGATCAACCAAAGGGGAGAGAAAGCCAATCAAGAGATTGAGGAGGTAGATTCCGAGACCATAAGAGATAATGTAAAATCCCTGGACATAAAAAACCCGCAAAATATGGATGGATGCTATAACCAAAGTCCCAATCCATCTATAGGCAGTATGGGGAGTAGATTTATCCAGATAATATTGAAAGAGCTTGGAAAATTCCTTCCAATATTGGTTGACGGGTGCAGCAGCCGAGGCACTGCCACCTCCAGTTCCCTCCATTCAAATCACAACCTGATGAGAAGATAAATCAAATAACCTCGAGTTTTAAAGCAAGCCATTCATTCACCAAATCAGATATATAAGTAAACAACCATGTTTGCCATTGCGTTAGTGTATTAGAAACATAAGCACCATTATCAACCTGAAATACGATAATTTGGAGAAAACCCTTGATTCCAATGTCTTAAACAAACGACATAGTTAATAATCACATATATTGGGTTCTAATCATTCTAACGTTTACTTTAAAATCCCAATAAAAAGAAGAAAACCATACCAATAAGATATCTTTGTTTTTTTTTGGGGGGGGGGGGGTGTAGAAAAGAGGTTGATAAAAATGGAGAAAATGAGATCTGCAATTTCATTGGTGATTGATGGTCCCAGTTAAAGAAGGAAAGGATAAGGTAGCAGTGTTGATGAAGATGGGGAGATAAGGTGGAAACAAGAAACCACAACATTGTGGAGAATGGAAAAGAGAAAGCATAAAGAAATCAAAGTGAAGATTGAAGAATAGGAGCTGACCTGCGAAGAGTCTTTCTTCGACCAAGAGAATCAGATGGAGGAAGGAACCGAAAAGCGAGCAGATCTGCTAGGGAGATGCCAATTTTCCTTTATTATTATTATTTCCTTTTTCTTCTTTTTCTTTTTTTCTTATTCTATTTTATTTCCTCTCCGTCAACCCTGTTAGCATATTAACCCAAAAAAAAACAAAAAAAACAAAAGGTGTTGTGCTAATGATAGTATTACGTACTAACCCTTCAAAAAGTAATGATACATGTCATCATGTTATTACACTGTATACGTGTGGAAAAATTGGTAATTTCAGTTTCCTAATTGGGTGCCGCCTTCCCTTCACCGTAATTTAAAATTTAAAAAGGTATTTTTTTTAGTATTCATTAACTTGAAATAGTTTTAAGAATTCTTTTTAGTTGGACTAATTAAAATAAGACATGTATTTTATTAATATTCACTTTATTAATGAACTTTCTTTTTCTTTTAAGTACTTATATTTTTCTTTTACAAATTTATCTCATATATTTTTTAATAAATATATTTAATAAATTTGTCAAAATTAACAAAAATTAACAAATTCAAATTATCATAATGAAACACCATAATTCAATTCCAATTATAAGGATGAACTCTAACTCATCTAGTCTCAAATTTGTCCCATTGTAATAACCCAAACTCACTGTCATCTTCATACGGTATTTTCGTAGCTCATTCTCGATAGATTAATAACTTATATTCTCCTTGTTAAGTCACACCCTACCCAATTGAATGTGTTTGAGTCTATATACTTTACCATGGGAACAAGGATCCTCTAAAGTAAAAATTATTGTAAAGTAAGTAAGTAAGCCAACATCAACCATTGATAGTTGATGTGGACTCATCTATTAATGGTTGATGTGAGCTTACTTGCTCACTTTATAAAGATCCTCACTTTAGAATATCATTGTCTTTACCACTGACTTGTGACGTACACGGTGTATGGAAGCTGAATATATGCTGCTCCACCAAATCAACACCAAAGTCTTCAATGCTTGTCTTGTTGGCTCAATTTTTTATTTCAACTCATTTCCATTTCTGTTTCATCTTATTTTTGTTTTACTCCTCTATCGAAAAAAGGCTCAAGCTCAAAAAATTGCTATTGTATTACAGCTGCTTGGCTGTGTTTGTCGGATTTGGTAGTTTTTAGGTGGGTTTCCTATGACTTAGTCTACAGTTGTTAGACGAAGTCGACATTTGATTGGGTGAGTTGCGACTAAATAAGGAGAAGATGAGAGGTGAATTTGTTAGGGATGAGCTACGAAGCCACCGTATGAAGATGGCAGGGAGTTTGGGTTCTTACAATAGGACAAATTTGAGGTTAAGTGATTTAGAGTTTATCCTTACAATTGAAATTGAATTAACGTGTTTCAATATGATAATTTTAACAAATTTATTAAATATATTTATTAAAATATTCCTGAGGTAAATTTGTAAAAAAAATAATATAGGAAGTACTTAAAAGAAAGAAGAAAGTTTATTATTGAGGTGGACATTAGTTGAATACATATTTTATTTTAGGTGATCTAATTAAGAACGATTCCTAAACTCTTTCAAATTAATGAGTATAAGAGAAAGCACCATTAAAAAAATGCATCATACTGAAAAGGAAATTGTTATTACTTTTTCCTTTTCTGGGGTAAATAAATTGTTAGAACTTGTTTACAATGGTAAAAATGGGCTTCAACGGCCCAACACAAAATAAGTATGACTTTGGCAAATCACACTCCTTATCTACCAAGTATGGACATATTATTTTTAAGATGTGTCTGTGTGTTAGATACTTAGATATATGTTTATATTAGATATATGGAGACATATGTATGACGTATGTGTCTTGCGTGTACGAATGTATTTTATTAAAAAGATTATTTTTTTAGTTTGAACACGTCTTGGATACATTTGGATACATCTAGAATATGTTTGGACACATCTAGAATATGTTTGGACACATCTAGGACACAACTCATTAATATATTTTTTTAAAAATTAGTTTTCATGACTAACGTCTAATTAGTAAGCTCATAACTCACTCAAACCCAATCACATGACTGACGTCCTAAACCACTATTTTCATATACTATTATTTTAAATTTTATCTTTTCATACGCCACTATTAGACTTTTAAGTTTTATCTTTTCACACACTACTATTTTCATCTGCTCCTTTTACCTCTACTCATACTAAGTCATCCATTTCGTCGTCACTGAAACTTGCCTCACACTAATATTCCCTCTAGTTAATTTTTTTTATGCACATGTATTTGTACATAATTAGTTATATTAAAAGAATTTAATTTGAGAAATTTTTTAGAAAATATCAATAAAAATTATGTTTCATATTTTTAAAGAAAGATTTATTAAGTAGTAAATATTGACACATATGATATATATTAAAATATTATAAATATTTAAACTTATAAAAATAATATTAATAAATTATAATTTTTTTAAAAATTTTATAATTATATGTATAAGTAAATTAAGTTCATTAATTTATTTTGATATTAATATATATATATATATATATATATATATATATCATATACGTGTCTTATAATTTTTTAAAATTAATGTTTCTTCATTTTTGTGTCGTAGTTATATCTGGTGTCCGTGTTCGTATACGTAATGGCTCCTTATATATTCAAAGCCGGATGGCGGATGCAATCTGGAGAAGGGGCAGGGAATCTGGTTGGGTTGTTTTGTTGGGTTCGATGTTTTTCTAGCCTTGGGGCCTCCGCCCTTAAGTCCAAAAATTAAAGCAGGATAGCAGATGACAAACCAGGAGGTGTTTGTTTCATAGTATGTGATTATATTCCCAAAAATGACATTCCTAGGAATACTATGATTGGGAATATTATTTTTTGATAAATTCGAAAACATGTTTGATTAACATTTAATATTTTTAAGAATATTTTTTAAAATTTGTTTGGTTCACAGAAAAAAAATAATTCAAGTGATGAGAGAAAGAGTGTGGGAGAAAGAAGTAGACGTAAAAGTTAATGGGTAGATTACAAAATAACTTTTATTTCCGTTGCATAGAAAAATAACATACCCAACCTTTATTATAGAAAAAAAATTCAAGCAAAATATGAGAATGTCACTTTTCTGTAAATGAATAATGCTCGAGAACATTTTTTTTAAACTTACACCAAACATGGAAATTTATCATTCCCACGTCTATATTCCCAAGAATAGCTTTATAAAGCTTGAAACAACCCCAAGTGATTGAAGCTTTCTTCTGTCCTAGTTTGTGCTGATTGCCAAGTCCTTCATCCCTATTAGGCATTTATTATTGGCCTAAATCGAATACCCTTTGCCGATTCATAGTAAAAGATATACCCAAGATTGTTCATACTAGGAGTGCACACGGGTCGGGTCGGGTAGGGTTTAAGAGAAGAAAAAAAATCTAAACCAATCATGTGAGTTCGGTTTGGGTCGGGTCGAAAAAAAAATTGAGAAACCTAAACCGAATCAATTCGATTAGGATCGGATTGGTTCGGGTTAGATAATCGGGTTAATCAGGTTGGTCAAATTGGTTGGGTTGGTCGGGTCACCGGATCAGGTTGTAAGAAAAAATATAAAAAAAAACTTAAATATAGGCAAAACGATGTCGTTTATTGGGTCGTCGAGTCGAGTTATCGGATTGGTTCACCAAATTCATTACCCGAACCGATATTTAACGGGTTTATAAAATTTTACTCAAACCGACCGGATTACTCAAACCAACTCAGATATATGTGATCGGGTCGGGTCTAATCGATCGGGTTGACGGATTCGTGGGTCGGATTGTACACCCCTAATTCATACCTTTATGGCTTTTGTATATTTTTGGCTTAAATTGACAAATGCACAAACGGTTATGATTTTCTCTGGGTAATAGTAGATAAAAAAATTATTGAACTCAGCGATTTAAGAGCTAGAGACGAAGATCAATTTTCTACCTTAGGCATTAAATTAAATCTACTAGCTTTAGACTGTCTTAGGCATTTCGATATTTCTTGGCTGAAAAATCAGCGATTTTCAAGTAAGGGCGAGCAAATAATTTTGGAGGCGAAAGAATGTCTGAAGAAAAATATGACATTCTTTCAAGTAATTTGGTCAAAAGAAAAAGCAAAATTCTACAACTTAATTGTCAATTCAGATGCTCAACGTAATCTTGGACAAAAATATATGCAAGTTAACAACGTCAAGTTAGATACTATTAATATTATCCACATATGAGTCGGTGAATGCAAGACATTCTACAGGTAATGTTAGCAAAAAATAATGAGAAAAAAGTATGTAGATACTTTAAACTTTGAATTTTTTATAAATTATCACAATAAATTTTAATTTTTTTTAATTAGTTCTTAAATTTTAATTAATATCTTAATAGATCTTTATATTTAATTTGGATCTATTAATTCACTAATAATAATATCGCATGGTATCATTTTATTTGTATTAATATTAATTAAAAATTATTTATTAATTAATTTATTATAATTTAATTTATAAATAATCCAAAAAATATTAATACGGATAAAATGTTATACAATATCATCGTTAATGAATTAACAGATTTAATTTCAATAGAAAAATTTATTAAAATATTAATTAAAGTTTAAGGACTAATTAAAAAGATTTTAAAGTTCGTAGTGATAATTTATAAAAAATTAAAGTTCATGGTAGTGGATACTCTTTTTCTCAAAATTAAAAGATAGAAAATAGGAGCTTGTTATAAATACATCATTGCCTGATATAAACCAAGAGCCTACTGAGCTTCTCACTCTGCCAAATTGATTTGCTAACCGCAAATGCACGGATCGCTCAAATAATACAGATACAAAGTAAAAGTTCGTTCCCATGAGGATACTTGTTTATAAAGTTAAGTACCAACCAATAGTTAAATCAATTCTATTCAAGGACATAAAAATAAGAAATCAATAAACTAAATTAAATCTAATATACAAAAGCAATAAAGATAAATGGTTAGATTTCAAGAAATCCTTCTTCACCCCTTACATCTTCCAACAACATGCAATTCTCCTCATCAACATAAATGCATTGATTAGGTTAACTTGAGAATCTTCATTAGCTAAAAGCCTATGTCTAGGTCAATCAACCCTGATTTCAATTGCTCAACTCACTAAGTTTCCTTGAAAGCTAGCGCAACATCCACTTATGAACGATTTATTATTAATCACACACTATACATGACCAATAGGTATATTTCTATCCCATTAACGAATCAACTCATCCAAGCCAATTGAACTCGTCGAATATGTATTAACCATACCATATCCATATTGACATGAAAGCACTGAGTCTAGTTCATTTGCAATATTAGGATCATGCAATTGATGACCAACCAACAGCAAGCATTAAACATAGATTATGATTGAATAATAACCAAACATCCACACAAATTTAGAGAAGAACACATCATTAATATATATAGAAAATGATCCAAAATATCCCTAAATACAGCTCAGCCATACAATAGATAAAGAAGAGAATAGAGAAAGGGAAAAAGAGAAGGAAGCTTATTGATTTGTCTCTGAAGCTTGAATCCTCCTTCATCCTTGTTCCTAGCCTCCAATCCACCATCAATGGAGATCTATCCAAACTAAACTAACCTAAAATTAAGTAAAACTAAGATAACCTAAAATGGAAATGGTTAAGGCAGCCAGAACCTAAAGAAAACAAACCTAGATTAAAAATGGAAATTGCCTAAACGGCCAGAACTGAGAAAAAAAGGTGAAAAATCTATTTATAGACTCAGCTTGCCGCCATCGTGCCGCAGCCCCCACATAAGCGCACCACGGCGCCCACAGGGTCGGTCTCTTTGCATTGCAGTGCCCATTTCTTTTGGGCCACAGCCCTCTCGCCTCGGGTTGAAGTATGGCATGGCTGAGATGCCTCTCTGCGCCGCGGTGCGCACTACCTTGCGCCGCGGCGGTGACTACTGAAATGCAGATTTGGCTTCCTCTTGAACCTTTAGCTTAAATGCTCCATATTTAACCTTGTTTGGAGCCCTTCCTAACATAGAGAATATACCAAATCAGTAACATATATAAATTTACTTAATCAATAACAATTTAAGCACAATTTGCTATAAAACATACAAGAAATGATCATAATCAGAATATGACAAAAATAAGTACAAAACCCTCCAAATATGCATTATAAACAAGGACTAAGCATTCATTCTAGCACAGAGATAGGGCACAAATAACTGTATTTTATGGAGTTATCATAGGCATCATCCATCAAAGTCCAACTCCTTCCTTAAAGCCCAAACCATACCATGCCATGATTTATACACATATGTCATACATGAACTAAATTTTTTTTTCCAACATGGTATCAGAACTTCAATGATCTTAAATGGGAACACAAAAAGCTAACTTTTGGGTCTAAAGGTACCAATTCATGTGTTGTAGGCATCATTCATCAAAGCCCAAACCATAACATATCATATCATGCTATGACTTATACACATTGTCGCGACCGAGATCGCGACAGATGCATAGCAACTCATAAGATTTTAGAAAATGAAAATGGAGTCGCCACAAATTTTATTTAAATTAGAAAAAATTGAAAAACCTTTATTAGAAAGTGGTCTTTGAAAAACAGATTGGATTCGGGAGTCAATTATACTTAGGGAATGGTGAAAACTTAATCCCACGACGCTCCTAACGCACCCGTCCTAAGACGGTACCTTAAATCAATTGTGCAAATTCTTGATAATCTAAAAAAAATTATTTTACTCCTCTCTTTTCTAAAAAAAGGCAATGTAACTATTTTTTTATTTTTTATTTTTATTTTTATTTATTATTATTCTTTAAAAAAGAAAGAAATAAAAGAAATAACCAAATTACAAAAATTAATTTTTTGGTTTGACAGAATAAAGATTCTGCTTCTACGTATCCTCAGGTGCAATGAGAAACTCAAAGTCACGTAATTCTTTAAAATATTCTTATGGGTTAGTTGATTTTAAAAAAATCAAAAATTTGAATTAACAAGTCATCACGACTCAATTAATCTTATTAGGGTGTGAATAAGTGAAGTTCGGCGTCACGCTAGAGACGTCACTCATTGATTATCAAGTTGGTTATAATTAAAAAAAGTTTTTGATATTTATAGAATAGTAATTTATTTTATTTCAAAAAAAGAAAGAAAAAAAGATTTGAAGACAAAGCAATAATAAAAGTAATAATAATACTAATAATATAATAATATAATTTAAATCATCAAGTTGTCACAACTTAGATGATTACAGAAGTTACAAGATTAGTAAGTTGTCACAACTCAGCTAATCCTATTTTATTCCTTAAACAACATTATATTTTTTTAGTTTTTAGTTTTATTATTTTTTTGTTTTTATTTTTTTTAGCCCATTAAGTTCAAGCCCACTACTCAAAACCAAATCTCTCAAAATAACATAAAATAAAAAAACAGCAGCTTTTACGAAAGAAAAAAAAAATAAAAAGCCAAATGTAGTAACTTTACGAAATAGAAGAAAAAAAAGGGGACAAAATCAACTTTACACAAAAAAAAGGGACAGGTTAACAACTTCACGGAAAAGAAAAAAAAAGGGTCTATTTCTTTTTTTTTTATGACTTCATTTCCACACTCTCCAACTTGACAAGAATGCAAACTTATGCATAGGACTACTAGCCACACAAAATATCACCATTATTCAATCAAATGCCAACGCAGGAATCACCAGAAAAATAATACATCTTCATTTTAAGAAAAAAAAGAAAGAAATAACAATAATAATAATAATAATAAACTGGCACAACATGACAAAAACTCATAGTTTGGTCTTTCAATAATCAAAATGAGTTTAAATTTTTCAGCATCCACAATTTGGTCATGATTGGTTAATACACAATTTGTTCCCTAATGTCATGGTCTGTACACATCTCAACACTCAACTCCAAAAGCAAAAGGTAACTCTATTTCTACGTTTAAATCAAGCAATCAAATTTTCACTGGCAGACTTTGCATCAAATGAAAACTAAATAACCTGACATAAATGGCAACACGATCTTCAGCCAAGAGCTTGCTACCAATATCACATTTATTCATTCTATTTGTATAGATGATTAAACAAACCAGCATCCTAATTCATAGCAGAAACAATATGTCATTCACTTACTCTTAACCAAAAACAAATTACCCCTCATGTCATAGGAATTATTGTACTGATTAATTATTTTACCAACAGAATTATAAAAGACAAGTTCCATTATTTGGCCAATCTCATCCATTAATAGCTAGAAACCATAACCATACAATTGAATGACATGATGCTAACTATGAAGTTTCTACCCATATCAGAAGCATTTCTAGGACCAAGATAATATCCAAATATGGCCATGGTAATCAGACCAAGACATTCATTCGGTAATCAACATAGAACCATCAAAACCATCATTATGCACCAACCACATGAAAGGTATAGGATTATGAATGGCCCATTATTCAACTCAGATACAGAAAAGGATCAAAGGATGAACCCCGTTAGCTATATGATTTAAGATAAGGCATTTACAAGCTTTCCTAAACATTTGAAACCATCTTACGTAATCATGATGGAATTAAAGCTTGAATTTGGTTGGAAAAGAGTCAAAACCATAAATACACAAGCACACACCATAAATCACGTTCTCTAGATTTTTATGACAGAAAAAAAAGAGTACTAAGACATCCAGCATATGATGACAATTAATTATCATATAAAATGTCAAAGGCATTCCTTTACACTCATTAAACTTGACGTGTTCTCATCATGAACCAAACAGTGCACAGAGACTTAAAGATTATCTCAATGATCAATTGTAATAGTGTACCGATGGTTCATGTACTTCAACATGTATACAATCATTATACTATGCGATCCCACTCAAGAAAAGAACTAAAAGAGAAAGCTCCATACATAACACAAATTAGCCATTGAGATTTTTCATCAAATAGGCAGAGTGCAATGATTCCAACATTCTATCAAACAGAGGGAAGGCAACAAAGAATAGAACCAAACTACAGAGAAAGATTTATACATCAGAAACCAAAATTTTCAGACTTCATACAAGATCAGACAAAGAACAGAATATGAGGACTTTCATTCATTCAATATTCTGAAAACAGGCGTGACAAAAGAGAAAATAAGAGGAAGAAAAAAAAATACCAAATGATGATCTTTCCAAATGGTTGAATACAACTGTTCTCGATCTTTCAGTTCCAGAAATTTCCCCAAAATATAGAGCAGAATACAAAAAAACAAGGCCTCTCAATGTGTTACAAGATCTCTCTCTATTTTTCTTTCTGAAAATACACACAAAAAATCCCTTTTTTTTCCTCTCTGATTTTCGTCCTTTATAGAAGCCTGGATGAGGGGAAAATGAAGGTTTCTCGGGTTGCTGAGCCCAAGTCTTCTCACATCTCCAAAAATCGCATCCTCGCGCCTTGAGTTCTGTCAGCACAGGGGTGACGGTTGCTTGTGGTTCCTGTGTTGCAGAGCTCCCATCTTCTCAAATCTTCTATTTTTGTGCATATTCACTCTACTCCATGTAAGATCCAGTTTCTAATCCCTGCAATCTACCCAAAAATTGCATCCTCACGCATTGAGCTCTGTCAGAACAGGAGTGATGGTTGCTTATGGTTGGATTGTGGAGCTTGGGGGTTCGCAGGTTAAAGCGAATCCAAGGAGGGGAAGAACTGGTTGGCTAACGCTCTTGCTCTTGGAGTTGCTGAGTGCTGCTGCTAGGATTTGCAGAGGCTAGAGAGAGAGGGATGACGGCTGGTTGCAGGTCGCGTGAGGGAGTGGAGAATGTGTCTGCAGCTAGGTTTGGAGAAAGAAAAATAACAAGAATGGGTATTTGGGTCATGGGGTGGATCCGGGTAGATGAGTGAGTCCAATGGATCCAAGCCCAAACCTCTCTCTTTTCCTTCTTTTTTTCTTTCTTTTTTTTGCATGCCTTCTTTTTATTTATTTTCATTAGTTTTTTTTTATTGATTAATAGAAGCAGAGTTAACTAAATTTTTTTTGGTCATCCATAACTATTTTTTTTATTTATTATTTTTTGGTCCGGACAAAATTGGGTGTTCACACACATATATCATACAAGAACTAAAAATGTTTTCCCAACATGGTATCAGAGCTTCAATGATCTTAGATGGGCCTGTGAACATAAAAAGCTAGCTTTTTGGTCTAAAGGTACAATTTTTTTTTTCCAAAATGGTATCAGAGCTTCAATGATCTTAGATGGGCTTGTAAACACAAAAAACTAGCTTTTGGGTCTAAAGATACCAGTTCATATGTTGTAGGCATCATCCATCAAAGTCCAACTCTTTTCTCAAAGCCCAAACTATACCATATCATATCATGCCATGACTCATACACATATGTTATACAAAAACTAATTTTTTTTCCCAACATGGTATCAGATCTTCAATGATCTTAGATGGGTCTGTGAATACAAAAAGCTAGCTTTTTGGTCTAAAGGTACCAATTCGTGTGTTGTATGCATCATCCATCAAAGTCCAACTCCTTCCTCAAAGCCAAACTATATCATACAATATCATGCCATGACTCATATACATATGTCATACAAGAACTAATTTTTTTTTTCAAACATGGTATCAGAGCTTCTATGATCTTACATGGGTCTGTGAACACAAAAAGCTAGCTTTTGGGTCTAAAGATACCAATTCATGTGCTGTAGACATCATCCGTCAAAGTCCAACTCCTTCCTCAAAGCCTAAACCATACTATACCATACCATGCCATGATTCATACACATATGTCATACAAGAACTAAATTTTGTTTTCCAACATGGTATCAGAGCTTCAATGATCTTAGATAGGTCTGTAAACACAAAAAGCCAGCTTTTGGGTCTAAAGTTACCAATTCATATGTTGTAGGAATCATCCATTAAAATCCAACTCCTTCCTCAAAGCCCAAACCATACCATACCATGTCATGACTCATACACATATGTCATACAAGAACTAAATTTTTTTCCAATGTGGTATCAGAGTTTCAATGGTCTTAGATGGGCCTGTGAACACAATAAGCTAGCTTTTTGGTCTAAAGGTACCAATTCATGTGTTGTAGGAATCATCCATCTAAGTCCAACTCTTTCCTCAAAGCCCAAACCATAACATATCGTACCATGCCATGACTCATATACATATGTCATATAAGAACTAAATTTTTTTTCCAACATGGTATCAGAGCTTCAATGATCTTAGATGGGCATGTGAACACAAAAAGCTAACTTTTGGGTCTAAAGGTACTAATTCATGTGTTGTAAACATCATTCATCAAAGTCCAACTCCTTCCTCAAAGCCTAAACTATACCATACCATATCATGCCATGACTCATACATATATGTCATACAAGAACTAAATTTTTTTTTTAACATGGTATCAGAAGTTCAATGATCTTAGATGGGCCTGTGAACACAAAAAGCTAGCTTTTGTCTAAATGTACTAATTCATGTGTTGTAGGCATCATCCATCAAAGTCCAACTCCTTCCTCAAAGCCCAAACCATACCATACCATACCATGCCATGACTCATACACATATGTGTGTTTGGATGCATACCTTTGAAGACTTGTTTTGATGATAACAAACGCGAAATATAAATGAAGATGATAAATACACCAAGTCCAAGTTTATATTTGATTAGTATTAGGACTTAGGATCTATTGTATGGAGCTCACATTGATATCTCTTTGTTTTTGAAAGAAAAGAAAAAAATTTAGTTTTAAACTCAGTATCTTTGAAAACATCTTTTTCAAAAGCCTTTTTGAACTGAGTTATTCGAATAAAGCTTTGCTTATTCGAATAAACATCCTCACGTTGTTTGTTTTCTAAAAGGTGTTATTCGAATAACTACCCTGTTATTCGAATAACCAAGGCTTTCCAGACAACTGTTTTGTAAGTGGCTATTCGAATAAACCTTCCTTTATTCGAATAAATGAGGTTTTTCAGAACTATGCTTTAAGTGAGTTATTCGAATAACTCATACGTTATTCGAATAAATCCTTTCTATCTGAACTTCTTTTAAATACGTTATTTGAATCGATAAGCTATCATTCGAATAAACGTTCATTTTCACAACTCTGGTTTTAACAGAGTTATTCGAATAATGGGTTGGTTATTCGAATAACCCATTTTAGATGAGTTTTTCAGAAACAGTGTTATTCGAATAAGTGTTTGCTTTATTCGAATAAACACGAAACTTGTGCTTACGTAAATGGAAACAGACAAGATTTTCAATCTGTGTTAATTGCTATTAATTATACCCAATGGCTAATTCATCTGGTTTTCCCTATAAATAGCAAGTCTGGGTCACGTTTTTCAGTGCCCATAATTCTGAACTATTTTCTGATTACTCTGTTTTTGTGAAAACTATTTTCTACGCTCTTCTTGTTTAGAAACTTTGAGATATTTCTGTGAGAGCCCCATTAGCACTTCAATTTGTACTACTTACTTTGAGTGAGAGTTTCTCTTCATCTCTATTTTCTGATATTCTGTATTGAGGGTGAGGTATCTCTCAAGGTTTGTATAAGGGTGAGGTATCCCTGCAGACTGAGACTTTAGCACAAGGGTAGAGTGTCCCTGTGTGTGGAAAGTGCTCTATTTTGTAACGGTAGTAAGCACCTATTGAAGCTTGTATACTTAGTGAAAAATCTCGGCTTTCGAGGACTGAACATAGACCATAAGTGGGTTAGTGGTCGAACCAGGATAAATACTGTGCCTGCTTCTCTTTTCACTAATCTCTTTATTTTATGCAATTTAATTTACTGCACATTTATTTTTCGTTGTTCTTTATTGTTTTCTTTCTTCTTCTCATTCTTTCTGTGCATTTATTTATTAAGCTTTTGATATTCATATTAATTAAAAAGAGGTTTTGCGAAAAAGTTTTATACTCAATTCACCCCCCCTCTTGAGTACTGGAAGCCACTTGGTAACAATATGTCATACAAGAACTAAATAATTTTTTCCAACATGGTATCAAAGCTTCAATGATCTTACATGGGAACACAAAAAGCTAGTTTTTGGGTCTAAAGGTACCAATTCATGTGTTGTAGGAATCATCCATCAAAGTCGAAACCATACTATACCATACCATGCCATGACTCATACACATATATCATACAAAAATTAAATTTTTTTCCAACATGGTATCAGAGCTTCAATGATCTTAGATGAGCCTATGAACACAAAAAGCAAGCTTTTGGGTCTAAAGGTTCCAATTCATGTATTGTAGGCATCATCCATCAAAGTCCAACTTATTCCTCAAAGCCCAAACCATATCATACCATACCATACCATGTCATGACTCATACACATATGTCATACAAGAACTAATTTTTTTTCTCAACATGGTATCAGAGCTTCAATAATCTTAGATGGACCTGTGAACATAAAAAGCTAGCTTTTAGGTCTAAAGGTACCAATTCATGTGTTGTAGGCATCATTCATCAAAGTCCAACTCCTTCCTCAAAGCCCAAACCATACCATACCATATTATACCATGACTCATACACATATGTCATACAAGAACTAATTTTTTTTTCAACATGGTATTAGAGTTTCAATGATCTTAGATGGGCCTATGACCACAAAAAGAAGACAATAGACTGCACAACAAGGCCCACACAAAGAAGTGTTGTAGGCATCATCCATCAAAGTCCAACTCCTTCCTCAAAGCCCAAATCATATCATACCATATCATGTCATGACTCATACACATATGTCATACAAGAACTAAAAAAAAAATTTCAACATGGTATCAGAGTTTCAATGATCTTAGATGGGCCTGTGAACACAAAAGAAAACAAGAGAATGCGCAGCAATGCCCACGACACATGATTGAGTTGACTGTTAGCAAGACCCACGTCAAGTGTGATTGAGTTGACTATCAGTAAGGCTCACACAAGACAAGACCCGTGACTTCCACATAAGCATGTGATTGGATTGACTACCAGCAACGCCCACACACAAAGCTAATAACAAATGTGATTGAGTTGATCTTACATGGGCCTGTGAACTCAAAAAGAAGACAAGAGACAGCGCAACATGACCCACACAAGACATGTGATTGGGTTGACTGTTAGCAAGGCCCACACAAAGATGTGATTAGGTTGTAAGCATCATCCATCAAAGTACAACTCCTTTCTCAAAGCCCAAATTATATCATACCATACTATGCCATGACTCATACACATATGTCATACAAGAACTAAATTGTTTTTTCCAACATGGTATCAGAGCTTCAATGATCTTAGATGGGCCTATGAACACAAAAAGAAGACAAGAGACTGCGCAGTAAAGCCCACACAAGACACGTGATTAGGTTGACTATTAGCAAAGCCCACACAAAGATGTGATTGGGTTGACTATCAGTAAGGCTCACACAAGACAAGAAACGTGACTAGGTTGACTGTCAGTAAGGTCCACACAAGCATGTGATTGGATTGACTGCCAGCAAGGCCCACACACAAAGCTGATACAAATGTGATTAGGTTGATTGCCAATAAAAGTCTACACAAGACAAGTGACAAGATCCATAAGTTAAAAAAAAGTGTGAGTTGACATACTCACATGTGAGGGGGAGTGTTGGAAAAACACATGTGTGTGTGATGGTGAAGTGGGAAGTCCCACATTAGATAGATGAGAGAAAGATGAATGCCTTATAAGCTAGCTTTTAGGTCTAAAGGTATCAATTCATGTGTTGTAGACATCATCCATTAAAGCCCAGCTCCTTCCTCAAAGCCCAAACCATACGATACCATACCATGTCATGACTTATACACATATGTCATACAAGAACTAAAAAAAATTTCTAGCAAGACCCCTAGTAGTTTGGAATATGAAAGGATTTTGAAAGTGTAGGCCATTGGTAACATAAATTCAGTATGAAAGTGTATATCCACGGGAGGGGGAGTATTGGAAAAACACATGTGTGTGTGATGGTGAAGTGGGAAGTCCCACATTAGATAGATGAGAGAAAGATGAATGTCTTATAAGCATGATGGACCAAAGACCCAATAAGCTAGCTTTTTGGTCTAAAGATACCAATTCATGTGTTGTAGGCATCATGCATCAAAGCCCAAACCATACCATATCATACCATACCATGTCATGACTCATACATATGTCATACAAGAACTAAAAAATGTATGGTGGGAGATCCATGGGAGGGGGAGTATTGGAAAAACACGTGTGTGTGATGGTGAAGTAGGAAGTCCTACATTGGATAGATGAGAGAAAGATGAATGCCTTATATGCATGATGGACCAAAGACTCAATAAGCTAGCTTTTTGGTCTAAAGGTACCAATTCATGTGTTGTAAGCATCGTCCATCAAAGCTCAACTCCTTCCTCAAAGCCTAATCCATACCATACCATACCATGTATGCCATGACTTATACACATGTCATACAAGAATTAAAAAAAATTTCCAACAGGACCCCTAGTAGTTGGAGTATGAAAGGATTTTGAAAGTGTAGGCCATTGGTAACAAAAATTCAGTATGTAAGTGTATGGTGGGAGATCCACGGGATTAGTTTGAGCACATTATAGAACAAAGAGAATGAAAATTTTGTCCATTAATCTTTCCCGGCGTAAATGCATAGGCATACCATGATCAATGATTACGAATAATATTTCCATTTTTTACGTGGCATCCAGTCTGCTCCAAAGCAAATTCAAAAAACCCACCTCCATGAATACCAGAATCCACACATGGTGGGGCAAACTGCAGAATTATATCTCTGAGTGTGAGTAAACCTGTAACTTGTTCATTATCATTTATCAGAAAGCTAAAACTGCTATTAGTCTGTGTCATATGCTCCATTATCTGCTTGAGTGTATCATTTTCCTTGTTGGCAACTGGTGAGTCCATTCTGGGCATGAAGCTATTTTTCAGGCGGAGACTTCTTGTTGTGAGAAAAGCCCCATGGTCATGTTCAATGGTTGGTTCGGTGGCTGTTTTGTCAGTCTCAGTGTGAATGAATTCTTGGACAGCTAAAATCCTGTTATTGCATAAAAACAGGCATCTTTGTCATATTGGTTACATTGATTATGTTAATTCAATATTGTTGCGTACATATTATTCATAAATCTATATTGTATATTCATTAGTTTATTTTCTAAGGCTGAAGGCAAAGATAGAGAGGACAAGTTTTGTACTTACGTTCTATTTCTAAGGAGGTCATCATTCTTTACAAGATGATAGACGTCACGGTTCCTCACATTGCCGATGAGCTTCTTAGTTTGTCGATCTACAACTGCAACTGCACAAGTTTGGTTCTCCCAGAGCACCTTTAAAGCGTCTGCAATAGTTTGGCCCCCAGATACACCACTAGGATGTTCTAGGTCTTCAAATCTGTGAAGGATAAGATGGGGTTCAAAGAGCAACAGACAAGATAGTCAATTCACTTAAATAAATAACGAGTGAATATATGTACTGCAAGGAATGTGAGAGTTGAATACCGGAGATCTGACAAGTTCTTGTTTGCAACACTATCAAACCACTCTAGTCCGCTTGATTGAAGAAGGAATTGGACTACAGCATTCTAGCACAAAGGCAAACATATTACTCATCCTGAATATATGAACTTCTGTTTGAAAACATGGTAGAGAGGAGAGGAATGAGAGAACTCATAAACTGATATTTTATTGAATGATAGAATTATGTGTGATACAAGCCCAATACATAGTTTATATAGAGGTAATAAACTAGTAACTAATTGTTGATTCATCAAACTAACTCAACTAATCCCTAACTATTATATAGAGGTAATAAACTAGTAACTAATTGTTGATTCATCAAACTAACTCAACTAATCCCTAACTAAATCAACTAATCTCAAATTAACCTAACTATACCAACAACTTTCAAGAAATCTACCCAAGTCATTTCTTTATGATTGCTTCAATCCAAACCAGTTAATTTAGTTCATAAACATGTGCTTAACTTGGCAGATACCTGTGTAATAAAACCGATGAGTCCGGGATCAGGTTGCTGTGTGACCGGCAAAACGCGCAGCCGATGCTTAGAAAGAAGCAGCAGTGCATGCAAAATCGTATCATCCAAGCATACGGGGAAAAATGGTTCCCAGAGGAATGACTTAGCCAACTCGCCAACCTAGTAGGAGTGGAGTAGAACAGAAAATACAAAATTTGTGAAGTTGGACAACTTTTCTAGCATCCTTATTATGAGATTCATTAGAATAGTAATCCCAGTATCCTACATCATTGCAGCAGTTGTTAGAACACACTGATTTTTGGCATAGTTTGCAAGGAAGGACTAGGCAAATGTTTCAAGCATCCAAGTGCATAATCCACCAAGGGAAGAAACAACGAAATGGAAACAAAGAAAGGTAACAGAAAGGAAAGACAGGTAACCTTGGTTTGCCCAATCTGAGGAAACTGGTCCAGGATGGAGAAAAAGCCATCATTCTCTATATCCTTGTTTTTGGGTACATCGTTCTCTATATCCTCGAGACTGTTTTCCATGGAATTTTCACTGATCTTTTCATATTCCTAGAAAATATAACATGCTTAATGAGAATGCTATGCCATTTAGGTGGGGGAAGATAGAAAATGTAACTTAGTGGGGTGAGCTTTGCAAAGAATAAAAGTAAATAATACCTCGAGACACCAAAGAACCATGCTTGCAAAATCTATGATACCAATATACTGATTTGAAAATTTCATGCTGGGTGAGGCTGTATCGGGGTCTAAGACATCCACAATGGCTGCACCAAAGATGTTCTTGTCGTACACCATATGTATTGCATCCCTTAGACAGTCTCCAGCTTTCAATTCCAAAACTTAAGATAGAAGGGACAAGGAAGGCATTTAATCATAGAAGAACATAAGTATCTTCATGCGGGTATCGATCTTAAACAAAACAAAGCTGGCAACAACTATGAACGTACCAGGTGAATTTTTTATGCCGGCTATTGAACTAATGGGTATGTGATCAAGGTATTGTTGGAGGGCAGAGCCAGAATCAATCTGATCATGATGATGGTCATTGTTGTTGAGGCTTGAAGTGAGGTTGTTTTCCTTCTTGTCTGCTAACCCACCATCCGAGACTTTCAACACGTTCGCTATTTGCCTAGATTGCATTATCTTCGTTTCTGATTCTCAATTCACTAAACTTGACACATTCAATTTGGCTTATTTCTTACTTTTCCACCTCTCTCACTCTCACTACCTGTGCCCCTCACCGCCAACTTAGGCCTTAGACTCGTCTACAAAGTCACAAGTTCTACGTGTCAATCTCTTGGTAGTCAGTTACCCTGATCTTGCCACGAGGTATTGGCATTGCCATTTACCACGCATCGAAACGGAAGGCTTTCAAAGGACAAAAAAAATACCTTGTGAGTTCTGAAGCATTCATTCATCTTCCAGGCACCTGAACTAGTAGTTTTTAAGTGTTTATTTTCTACTATTATCTTCATCACATACTCATTCAAAATTTTAGATTAAGTATGAGTTTCAATTCACGTGTACCCAGTAAACAGGAAGATGATGCTAATGAATCCCTGAATTGGTGAGCTGCTGCTCTATATAGAGTGGAAGAGAGTAATGTATTTTGCATTTAAAATCCGTTGAGCAAGAGCGGTCAGATAATCTCACCAGTAATAATAATAATTTAGTGATACAGATAATTTAAGTGGTGTCCTCCACAAGGGGATAAAGCAGCCTCATAGTTCACGGTCAGCCCTTCAATTTATTTACTTTGTGCATCTTGATTTTCATGTTTTATTCATTCTATTTTTACATGTAGTGAGGGAGTTTCTATTTTACATATAGCAACAAAACGGGTACTGCTTTCTCCATTGGACATAGCATTGCAACATAGCTGCCCTTTCGTCCCCAAAGGTGGGAGTGTTCCTCAGAATGCTTCTTCCAGCGCCTTTGGGCAACGAGCCCATGAAATAAGCACTAACCATTTATATAACAGTGCCATCTTCTATTGTCGCCTTCTCCATTATGATGGTGATTCCTGATCGAATGTAAAACCCATCTTCTGGTCTATCTGCTTCTTGAACGCCCTACAGAGAAAGCATTTGAATTGGTAAGACATAATATGATACTTTATGATTGGTGTTACACAATAGTATTGGACCAGAAAACTACACACTGATAAAACTGGCTCAAAGATAAAAAGCAAGGTGAGAACGAGTAGCCATGCTTACATCTTTGTTCGTGATGATGACATCTTTCCCGATTTTTGCATTCTTGTCAATAATACAGTTCCTTCATCAAAGATAACAAATTATGTAACAGTTTCATGACTGTTAGTTGACAATTCTAATAAATAGAATTGTTACATATTGACAATGCTAATTGTTTATCATGATACTGATTCAATATCCATATTTACTGTTAACTTAATCTAGTGTCCATCTTAGGATGTAATAACTGCGAGTAAAACTACCTAATTTTGGTATTCCTTCCAATCCCAATTGGGACCTTCCCCTCTGCCAGCAGAGAAGCAATTTCGGATTCAGTTTGGTAATAGTCTGCTCCCATCATTACAGTGTCCTGTAAAAGGTGATTTTAGATAGGAGGAATCTTAAAATGGAGTGTTCTAGCGTCCTGGGCTTAGAATTTATGGTAGTTTACCTGGATCTCAACGCCATAATCTAAACGTGAACGTTCACCCACAATGGAATGTTGGACAGTACATTCTCGCAGGAAACATCCATGGGAGATAATTGCATCCACAATCTACCAAAGCAACTCAAACATAATAAGCAAGGCATCTCATGACGTTACTAACATACTACAAGATAGATTATCATACCCGGCATTTATCAATCTTTGTTGGTGGTAGGAATCCTGGAGATGTGAAAATGGGTGTCTTGGGATCATAAAATTCAAACTTTGGACTCTGCAAAGAGAGTAGAATAAAGCAGATATTAGTTACTACTTTCAAACAACTGAACAATGACACTGACAATTTGCAACATTCTAGCAGCTAATTGACCACACTTTCACTGTAATTAGACCTATGGGCCATGGACAAGTTGCTCAAAGGCACAACCCTCCACCCCATCCCCCAGCCTTCCATAATGAAGGTACCATTATTGGTTATACTATCCTGGGAAAATTTTTGCATGCACATAAATGCACTATACACACACTCACATGGGGTGGGCCCCACCCTCTAATGGGACTCATCCCATGTGAGTGTGTGTATGGTGCATTTGTGTGTATGCAATAATTCCTCCACTGTACTGACGAGTCATGTCTCCTCTGGTCTGTATGCTACAATTTGCAATTTCATGGTGGCCTCCGTTATCGGTGTTAAAAGACAGCCAGACTATATCACTGAATACTGGATGCAAAACAAGGGATACTATTAGTAATGTATCTTATCTTTGGTATTGTGGCTTGTAACTATACCCGGTGCCTATACTCGCAGAATGAGAAGACAATTAAATTAGAAAAATGGTAGCCGCAAATATCTTGAACCCACCTCTTCAGTAAGAGCCAGGTTAGCATCGTAAAAGGATTTTATTGTTCCAATGTCTTCCCAATAGTCTCTGAAAAAATATGCCTGCAAAAACAATGGACATTCAACTTTGCATTGTTACCTCTGTCATAGGTGTAATTAGCTTTTCAATCCTCATAAATGGCAGACAAGACTCCTTCTAGATTGGATAGAACTACATTTGAAAGAAGATACTATATATTTATTGGAATTTCTCTTACTTGGACATCGTGTTCCCTCACAGCTGAAGGAATGATTTCAGATCCGAAGTCATTGGATGTAGGATATCTCCATTTCAGAAGCTTGAGTAAAACATCTGTATTGAATACATAAACCCCCATAGATGCAATGTATGGTGACTTCAATGCATCTTGGGGTGACAACCCGAGAAGAGAGGTATCTACTTGCTGCAGAGAATCAACACAGGACTATATTGAGGCCAGATAAATACATTATGATTATATTATTATGGAGGACGCAAGTTTGTAGAAAATTTACATAACTATGGCAAGAAGAATAAGATGAAACTTTGGGGTTTAATTGGTATGGAAGTTTTCAAATCAGGCCTATATAATCTGTACGTTTTAAATTTATATGAAACTTCGTGTTCTTGACATGTTAAGCCTGTCAAATTTACAATGCTATAGTGCTAAGATGGTATAGTGCTACAAGTCATTCCTGTGATGTATTACAAGTCATTCAGGATTAAAATATGAACTTCACAGGAAATGTTATGTGCTAAGATGTTCACTCTTAGAAGGATGAGGAAAGACTGTTGAAATTGAGGATGGTAAATTTATTTTTGTTTTCTGATATTGAACAACCTCAGTAGAATTACCAGATAACAAGAAAACAGAAAGAAGGTGCAAACATTAGGTTAGCTTGTGAATTACCATTGCTTTCAGATCAGCACCCTTTGGTTTCTCTGAAAATTGAATGACGCGGCCTCTGTCATCTACCTTGACCAATCCATAATCTGATGCGCGGCTGAAAAGCAGGCAATTGGCAATGAAACAGATGAAATTAAATTTGAAAGTTTTGTTTTGAGGAAGGTAGTTGTTATTCTTTGGCTCTTTCCTTCTCAATCTAATACACAGGGATTTAGAGTGAAATTAAAGTAAAATACTCATGTTGTCTCAGCAGCATAATGATATCAAGCAACTAAAAGAAACACATCTAACAGAAGATTGAACACAACACACCTGTCACCCACAGCAGCACATGAAATTGTAATATCAGCATTTCTATCAACGTGACTCTGTTTATTTGTTATAGATAAATCAGAAAACTTATGAAAATGAAATGAAGAAATTATCCACCCTATAAAACAATTACATTGTATACCTGCACAAGGTCCATGTAATCCATTCGGTATAGATGATCCCCGGCCAAGATCAATACATTTTCAACGTTTATGTTCTTGGCATCCTACAACAATGAACCTATTACTTATTGACAAGTTCAAAATAAGAAAACAAAACAAGAAAAAAAAGGGGGGGACATGCAGTATATAGTACATACAAAGGATTACTTGCCCACCTCAAATACCCATGTAAATTGCCTCACAGCATCTGCAGTTCCTTGGAACCACATCTTTCCAGCTTCTCCTGGTGTTTGAGTAGCCGCTAGAACCTGCTTGGCATTTAGGTTCATTTGATATGATGAGTCATCATGAATAAAAACAAAATTGCTATTGGTCCAAGAGAATCTCTCTAGTGGCTTATATTTCTCTATGAATCACAGCAGCCAAACAGAGCAGAGTTTCTTTGAAAATATATAGTTAATGAATATTTGTTCATTTTATGCGAAGTTTATCCACTGTTATTGCCAATTTTAACTTTGATTAATATGGATATCGCTTTCATAAAAAAAAACACAAACTAGGTAGTTCCCATCCATTCATTTAGGTGATGGTGATGCATAATACCTCCACAAATCCATCCCCAAAGTTGATGCCATTTCCAAAATAGGTGCGGGAGATGTGACGGTTGAGGGATGCAGAGTTGAACTGGGTCAGCACAAATATTTTGTTAATGCCACTGTTGATGCAGTTGCTCATTGGGATGTCTATAAGCCTGTAGCATCCACCCACAGGGACCTGGAATTGCACATCAGCATCATCACAACACAACATGGAACTCCAAAATGTTGTGATTCAGACAACAAGTATGATTCACTTACCGCAGGTGTGGCAGCTCGTTTGGTAAGAGGAAAGAGTTGAGTCCCAGGTCCTCCTCCCAATATGATGGAAACAACATTTTTTGGGTCAGTCCCATGTCTTAGGAATGATGGAACTTGCATGGTCTGAAATTGAAAATACAATCATATACCAAATAAAAATGACATCAAAATGCATCCACAGAAACAAAGTACCTAATTTTACAACCATATATTGATCAAAACCATGATTTTTGTTTTTTTTTTCCAGAATTGGAAGGTTGGGAAGTAGAAAATGAATCCCCGGATCAAATTTAGCTTACCAGGGATTCTTTGGCATTATTTGAAGTAAGAACAGAAGATATAACACCAGGTTTGACCTTCTGGACACTCTTCTGGGTTCTCAAGCGTGTGGGTGTAGCCAACTGATTAATGACCAAGGGACTGTTATTCAAGCCACCTTTGATTCTTTCCCCTAGAAAGCCATTATCTTGAGAAAAAAGGTCGCCTTTTTTTGAGTTTGCTAAATTGGTATTGGCTTTCAAGGTCACACAAGCAGACGCCATTGCAGTGACCTTACCGCTGATTTCAGATATTCAGATAGAGATGGTGATGGGTCAATTCTCCAAAGTCCTTGCAAAGATCTCAACTCAGTTCCAACTGTTATAAGCAAACCAAGTGAAGTATACATTACACAAAGATGTCACAAATCAGCAGCAAATATAATTAACAGAAATAAAAAACTTACTTTAAGTTTGTACCCCAAAAATGAAGTAGGAAGATGAAAAGCAACATCAAGGAAGCAAAAGCTGAAGAGGATCAAAGTCTATGCCTCCCAAAGGTCAACTATTTTGTGAGTGTGATTCAAAATGGGAATCCAGAGAAGCGATCAGTGTAATATTAAGATTATTGAAGGCAAATTATTAGACAAGGCAATGCGAACGAGTGGTGTTGAAGTTAAAGGTAGTAGTTTGGTTGCCTTTATTGGCTTGTGAGCCAAATGATCCCTCACGAGAAAAGTCGGAAAAATCTTATTGTTTTGGTAAATATCAATTTCCTAAAACTATGGAGAAACGTATAATATAATGTAGTTTGCCACAACAGTTCATGACCCTCAATTTCCGTAGTCCAAGTTTCTAGGTGTCTCTTACACTTTCACATGGGAAAGCCATTAACGAACAAAAACTGTCAATTTCAGGCACGAGGTCGTACATGAAATCAAAGAAAATAATAATAATATACAGAATCGTTAAAAAAATTGATGTGAATTTCTACGGTTGTTATTTGCTTGAATGTATTATAGTAAATAGAGAAATTACTCATTCCTATGGAAGCATTTTCGGGCTGCTCTAATCTGACATTTGATAGTGGGGGCTTGTACATATGCAAGCCACTTGACATGTTGCAAACAGGCTATATTATAGTTTAGCTTGATTCAGTTTGATAAATGATAACATTTTCATGCTTACAATTGTCATTTCAATACTTCATTATCTAATCATATATGATATATATAGATTTCCAAGTTTGCAGTCGAAGCATGATGTTGATGGATAAAACCACTTAAATGGTTCATCTTAATATGGATGGTTGCCTTCAAAGTGCATCCATTTATGCCAGCACATCCATTTGCCTTTCCATAATCTGAAAAATGAAATTTATTTACGGAATCACTTTTCCCCTCTAAATTGGCTCCAGTAATGGCAACTCAATAAACCAAATATCTCGGTGAAGATGGAAACAATCAAAGTATAGCTAGTAAATAAATAATGTGACTCAAAAGGCAAATCATTCGGGAAAAGAAAATATTCCTTCTTCTTTTTTCCTTCAGCCAAATATTCTAATTTAAAAAGTACGGATACGAATAAGAAATATTAATATAATACGATACAAATATGTTGATATAATAAAAATTTAAAAAATATATAAAAATATATAAAAATTAATATTTAAAAATATCAAAATATTTGATAAGATAGATATTGAAGACCAATATCACAACTACTTTAAAATACCACAACCTAAAATCCAACCATTCAAAATGTGCATAGATGAGAATTAACAAATGAAAAACATTCCAAACTCATTCGTTGGCCCAATGTGTTAGTCTGACTGAATTTTAACTATTTTTCAAACAAATTTAATCAAAATTGTATAAACTAAAAAAAAAAAAAGACTTCGTTTGAACTATATAAAAACTGAACAATTCAATTGATTAAAAAGAAAATCTGATATTATAAGGTGTTCTTTTTTTCTGTTTTTAGTTTTTTATTTATTTATTTTGATTACATTTTTCCGCGGAGCTACCGGATGAGTTCGACTGGGAAGAACCTCCTCCAAAACAGCCAAGCCTCAAGCACGGGCGGCTCTCATGAGTCATAACATAGACACAGTGGGGCCCATCTACTAATGTGATTGTCAGTGGGCCCATCCTCAGTATCTACCCCCGGACCCTTCCCATCCCATTCAACACTCATGTGCAACTGGCCGAACTTACTTATTTTATTTATTTATACAAAATATTTTATCAATACTAATAAAATAAATAAACTAAGAACAATTGGCATGACGAAAAAATAACCAAGTTCATTTAGCTATGGAAAAGATATTGGAAAAATATTTATAGATTATTTAAATTATATTACGAATCTCTCAATTAATATAATTATTTTTATAAAATGTATATTCATTTTTGTTGGGGCCAATAAAAAAAAGGTATGAATTACGAGAACAATATATGGTGATCAACATGAAGCCCGTTGATCAGAACGTGGAGGCCGACATTGAATATTAGAAGATAAGGATTACAGTGTGAGAGAGATTGATTCATATACTGTGTTTATGCAGTTGGGCCAAGTATGGGGGATGGGCTTTAACCCTTTTTAAGAAACAAACAAGCACATGATGTTACTTTTTCTTTGACTCCTATTGTGTATGATGCATGTGAGCCCTCCTATTGCTTCGTTTTAGTTGGTGACTCTACCTCCATCGTACACGTGTCCAGAAAAAATCTGAGCAGACACGGGTTTCCCGCTTGATTGTTTTGTTTGATTTTGGCTGATATTATTATTGGGACACACAGCCCAAAACCTTATCAATCTCAGCCCAAATGGGAAATCACAACAGCTATGAGCCCTACAGCGAAGAATATAGATAAAAAATTTAAGAATAAATATATATTTTGATCTTTCAATATATATATATATATATACATATATATATATATATAACATTGCATTAATCTTTCATTTATAAATATATAAAATTAGTCTTTTAAACATATATTGATGTCAAATTGGCTCATCAATGTCACATTTTTGTCATACAATCTGTTCTTGAATAGTGCGTTTATTTGCACTCAATATGTAAGAAAATCATTTTTTTTGGGTGCTATGAAATCATTTTTTTATTAAAAAAAATCACTTGTTGCACAACTTTTTGGATAATATTTTCAAAATAATCAAAATATAAAATAAATCAGTTTTATGCTTTTAACCCGAAATTGAGATGAGTTGCTTATAAAAAAATCATTTTTTTGCTTTTTACTTTTTAAAATAAAAATTATTTTTTATAATTGTATCCAATCATAAAATAATTTCTATTTTTCATAAAAATCTCTATAAAAAAATTATTTTTTCTATCTTAAAATCACTTTTGTCAAATTATCCAAATACACCCAAAATGAAATTAAATTGATTTTTGAAGGACAAAATTGATAACAATAATTATTATTAAAGGATAAATTTGACACCACTAATAAATGGAAGACCAATGTGATATTATGTATATCTTTAAAGCACTAGATGTTTACTCGAATTTTAATAATATAAAGTTCAATAAGATATAAATGTTTATAATTTTAACTTATTTTAATTATTTTTTATCAATAATGACTAGTAACTCTTTATTTAGTTTATTCAGGAATCCTGGATTCCGAAACCAAAGTAACTCCTGCCATCCTATTTGACTCCCATTACAAAATAGGAGCTATCAGATTAAAAAAAAATGGTGGGTGTGGCCGGGGGGCCGGGGGGGGGGATCTGATATGAGACCGTCTGTGCAAGAGAAAAAAAACAATTTACAAATTGACAAAATTCATGTGGCATGCTATAGTAGCAATTCATTGACATAAATACAAATACAGTGCGCTCGAGATCACCCAGATTCTGTTTTTTTTTTAAGACGCTTTAGAATTCTGTAGGAATGCTATTATTAGACCATTTTTATGTTGATATCTTAGACATAATTGAATAATCATCTAATTTCAAATAGTTCTATTTGATATCTTATGCACATATTATTTTATATTTACAAAATTTTTATCATATATTTTTTATACATTTATACTTTGAATCCGCTACTTCAATTAATGTAAAGGAAATATGACTTATAGAGATGTGCACCAAACATTACTAAATTGTGACAATCTTTCCTCCTCCTTTTTTATATTAAAACAATATATATTTATCTTATTATATTAGTTGTTCAGTTAGCATGGAGATGGTAACAAAGAACAAGCAACTCAATTTTCTCATGTTTCAAGGTCTTGTTGAATTATAATACTTGCATATACTTTATCTTGCTTGTGGACGAAAAAACCCATCTCCCATGCCTTTCTTGGTTAGTAAACTTAGGGCTGATTAACCCGAACCGTTGACCTACAAACCCGACCCGACCTAATTATAAATATCCAGGTTAGTTCGGGTGTTTGGATCAATTCAGGTCGATTCAATTAAATTTGATGTCTCATTAATTTAGATTATGGGTTTTAAGTGACCGGTCTGATGATTCAAAAATGACGTCGTTTTTCTTAAATTCAACCATTATTTTATTTAATTTTCATAACTCAACCTGGTAACCCGACTAACCCGACCAACCCGATTACCCAATCCAAACCAACCTGATTTTAATCGGGTTGGTTCGGTTCAGATTACTCAAGAAAAATTCTCAAACCATTACTCAAACCGACCCGACCCGACCCTACTTAATTGATTTGAATTTTTTCCTCCCCAAATCGATCCGACCCGACCCATGATCACCCCAAAGTAAACCCAACCAGCGATTTACAACAAAAAAGTCTTTCTTCCCTATGTTGGCATAATTCTTTTAGACCAGAAGCACATGTTAATATTTTCAATAATGTTATTTCTACAACTAAATACCTATATTTTTCCTTACGTCTATTACTTCTTCAATAGAGAGAGAGAAAAAGAATAAGAAAATAAAATTAGTTTTTTTTTTACATAAAGAAAAGGTATAAGGGATAGGTGTATATATTTGGGAGGTAAGAATAACATTATTATAATATTATTAACTAGATTGAGATGTTCTACAGTTTTAGAAAAGAATTAAAAGGATATATAGTGTCTCTAAAATCTACTAATATTTTAATATTTTTTCTAATTATTAAGGGAAAAATATAAAAGTAAATACTAATTTGTCAATATATTATTATATGTCAGTATAAAATTTCTTTTCACTTGATATCAACAAAACTCTTTAGAAAAACTTCAAGAGATCTTATCTTAAAAAATAATTCACTCTATAATAAGATTAAAATGATATTTGGCAAGGAGAGTACAGATCATTGGATCAGAATTGCATCTTTCTGCAATTATTTTATAACCCTAGAGGTCCCGGTCCTTATTAATTTGGGTTCTGGGATTGTAACTTTTAAAGTGATAGGTAAACAACTTTTTTTAGTGCAACGTTGAAAACATTTTTACTTAACTCTCTTTATCACCATCAATTTTTTCTTTTTTTTCTCCTTTTCTTTTATTTAGCAATATCAATGTTGTAGATTCCCCTATATGAGATTATATGTACAAAATTTATGTGCAACTAATAATCTTAATTTTTTTAATCAAACAGTAGTCATGGGGATCATTGCCAAACCAAACTTCTCTCAGTCCTCAATACTCTACCTTCTTAGATTTATGAATGTTGAACTGGTAAAATGAACCGTTTATGTTTTAATTAGTCTAACCGATTTAGCTAGTGATTAAATTGATAATATAGTAGTTATATAAGTTTTTTTTAAAAATTAGTTATAAAATTTAAATTAAAAACTTATCAGTTCAATCAAACAATTCAACCAATTTATTCATTGACTTTCTCTGATTTTTTTTATTTTTTATTAATTTTTAACAATTTAACTACTTATTTAATTTTTTGGACAAATAGAATCGATAGAGCGACTAGTTTACAATTCAATCAGTCCAACCGATTTGGTTAAACCAATTTTTAAAACACTAGTTGAAACAGAAAATTGTGTGCATAAGATTAGCTAGATCTATATGATAATATCTTAATTTTATATATTTTTCTTATAAAAAATAAGTATTATTATAACTTAATATAATTAATTTTAATAATTTTTTGACATTATTATTTAATTATTGAGAGAAGTAAATTTTATTTAATTATTATTATAATTACAAAATTTAAAGAAAGTGGTAACTTTTAATGATATAAAAGAATTATAATGCAATTAGAATCATGATATCGAAAAGTCCAAAACCTAGCTTATGATTTGCAATATATAAACCCATTAATATTATTGTGATGGACCAAAGCTATCTTATGAGGCTTTGTCTAATATACACCTTGCAAAAGTAAGGTGTATGGTGCACTATAAGATCATAGTTGTTGATTGTGTTAAAAAACACATCAACAACCATGATAAATAACCTGTAATCTAATGATTTGGTTTTTTTTTATTACATTGTTCCTTTTTTTGTTTTTGTTTTTAATTGTATTATTTAATTTTTTTTTCAAGTTATACAATTGTGTAAATAATATTAATTAAAATCTATAAAATTTTTAATAATATATATTTAAAAAAAACCCTTAAAGACTCATACAAAAAAAACTGTATCGTCTTTATTTTTTTAAAAAAATCGCTTACAATTTTCTCCATGTGGGTATATAAGGGATTTTTAAAAAAATATTTTTTAACTACTAATATTACCATATTTTAATTGGTAAAAAATCACCATATTTTAATTAGTAATATTATACACAATAATAACCTAAAAAAATAGAACAGTACAACATGTTAAAAAAAAAAAAGAACCTAGTAACTTGCATTAAAGGGTGTATCACATACACTAAACTCAATATAGTGTATCATAACACCTGCTATCTTATATATATAATATATAAGCCTAGGAAAATTCTAACATAGGTCTCTAAAAAAGAAGCTTATGAATGAACTATGACTTTTAAGTTATTTATTTATTATTAAAATAAATCAAAAATTTAGATTAAAATATTAATTTTTTATAAATTTTAATTATTAACATTTAAATTTATACAAAAATTTAGTTATATTACTTTTTTTATATTAATAACTGTACATATAAAATATTTAAATTTTTAATAATAAATTTTTCATATACCTAAATTATACATATAAATACTATAAAAAATAAAAAATTCATCCATCAACCTAAAATTATTAGATCCATGATAAGATCGTCCTACAAGCCAATTATTATTGTGAAGAAAGTACACTGACTAATTATGTGATTGTAGTAAAAAAGAAAAAAAAAGAAAACCTAAGACGTAGTCGGTGCAATAAATTGATGACAAGCACAGCGCAGCATGTTATAAAAGGACGAGAAAGGAAATTGAAAAGGGCGAGGGGGAGGTGACAGCAGCGTAGACAACAGAAAAGAAACGAAGAAAACGGACAGCACACGGCACGAGGCACGAAGAGAAAAGCGCCGCCCGAGGAGTGAGGGAAGAAAGAAAACGATTGTAGTACTATTTCATTTTTCATAGACTTTTTTATATATTTAATATTTTTATTATGTGTAATTAAATTTTTTAATAAATTAAGATAAATTTTTTATTTTTATTTTAGATAATTTAATTTTATTTAGAATTTTTTATAATTGTATAATATTAATAATTATTTATCTTTAATTATTATTTAATTTATATTAATTATCTTATAATAAATTTAAAAAAAAAAAGAAAACTAAGAAATATTATAAGTGAAATGATTAAAAAAATTTAAATTTGAATAACATTTTAAAAAATTTAATTTATGATAGAATATAATAACCTCGTTTGATCTATGTAATCGACTCTACTTATTAAAAAAAAACTTGATTATTGTTGTTGTTATCTTATAATCAATTAGTGAATTTAAATTGATATATTTTAATTACATAATTAATTATTATAGTTTTATATGTGAGTTGTGTAATAATATTTAATATTTTTGTGATTTAAATATTGAATAACTCATGTAATATTAAATAATTTATGTTATAATTTGAATATATCATGTTATTTTATATTAATTATGTCATTAATTGAGTTACAATAATCTTTAATAATGGTTAAAGTTTATAGCCATAGATATTTATAGAATAAGATTAATTTCATTCAAATGAAATTTATCTTTACGTAGTTAGTGATGGATTCGAGGTATTGTAATTTTTTTTAATTATTCTTACATTTAAATTTGAATCATTTCATTTAAATTTATTATTTAATTTTAGTTTTAATTTAGGACGTAATTTAAATTTTAGATTAATTAAATAATATAAAAATTTCTTTTTTTTCTTTAAATTAATTTAAAAATATTAGACTTTAGTTAATATTATCACTCTCTATAAGTACGATACTCTTATATTTATTAGATATTATATAGATTTTTTGCACTTACAATTAAAGAATAATTTTATTACCTAAAAATTCTTTAACAAATTTTTGACACTATTGTCGAAGAGTTGATTTTATGATTGTTATAATTTAATTTTTGAGTATTTTAATTTTTAGTCTAGGATTTTATTTATTTATTTTTAAATTGTATTTTATTTTATTTTCTTTGTTTAGTTTTAGTGTTTTTTTTTAACTTTTGATTTCAAGTGCTATTGCTCTAACTCTTACTCTCTTTCAGTTTAATATTTTGTTTGATTTATATTAGGGAGACACTTCTTGTCGTTAGATTTAAAAAAGTACGATATTAAGATAGAGCATATACTTAGAACACTTAGAACTCAAGTCTGGCTAAAGATTTTAAACTTAGCACTACATGAAAGCAATCCAAGTTTCTTTCAATTTTTTTTTATAGATTAGTTTTTAGTTGTTAATTTCACTTTACTGTTTGAGTCAGCTTAAGTGTCTTTCAAAATTTTGAGCATTTGTATAGAGATGTAAAAAGTATCGGCCAACAAAAAAATTTAAAAATACAAAAAATTAGTTTGCTTGTTTATTTATTTTATTTCAATTTTCTTTTCTTTTTGTTATTTCTTTTCATTCCTAACAATTGTTAGAGTGCAGATATCCTCTTTTATTCCCTTGTAATTGTTAAGTATTCCAAGTGTATGACTCTTAGCCATTACTCTTTATTATTTTTGTCGTAACAATTATTTTGATACATATTAATGATTATTTCTTAAATTTGAATTTTTTTGTTGTTGTTCCGTCAGGAGGAAACCACACCAGGTGGGCGCCTCTTGACGCTATTAAGTTTGAATTTAATTTTAAACATTGAAGATAATGTTTGATTTTGATTGGGGATGAGCATTACTTAAGTATTCAGTCAAGTTATCATCAGAGTCGTCAAAATAGGCTAAGCCCGATGGGTCAGCTCGATAAAATGGATGAGTTAGACTAATAAAATGTCAGTTCAAAATTAAAAATAACTCAAATGAGTCGGCCCGCAATGGGCTAGGCTAGTCTGACTCGTTTTACATTAAAAAAAAGTGAGCTCGGCTGACAAAATGTCAATCCGAAACTTACATGACCCAATGTGGTCCGACCCAAAAATGACCCGGGCCAAATTAATTAACTGAATGGGTGAAATGTACCATTTTAACAACTCTAGTTATCATTATATCACTTTTGTGTGAATTTTTTTAAAAAAATTTCAACATTGTCCTTTCATCCAGTAACCACTAATATCGTTGATAAAAAATGTTAAAATTATAATGTGTCATTTTATATTTTTAAAAATTATAAAAATTAGTAAAAATAAAAATAAAAAAGGTTCAAAATTATTCTAATATAATAATTATTTTTTGTTATAATTATTCTTTGATTTTTTAAATTATTATTTTTTAATGTCATTGCCAATCGATAACAAGAAATGGGTATTGTTTATTTATTAATGATGTTAGTAGTAATTGGATGAAAGGATAACAACGAAAAAATTTCAAACTGACGAGTCCTTAATTAGAAAAATTAATCTAACGAGGACTAAATTGAGAAATAAGACATATGTAGTGGACTAAAATAAATGTTTATTCTTTAAATTTATAAGTCAAACTTAAAATTAAAGAAAGTTAAAATAAAAGTTAATTGAAATACAAATTTATCCGATAAATGAATACAAATAACACATTTTGATTGGAAGGATATCAGTACCCTTAATAAAAAAGACACTAGAGAAAGACCCTTATTTTAATTACTAAAAAAAAAATATAAGAGTAAATATTGATCTGCCAAAATATCATTAAATGTTACCGTCAAATTCCTTTATACTAACCATACATATCAATTAAACTCTTTAGAAAAATTACAGAAAATCTTAAGCATAAAAATGTTTCATTCTATAAAAAGAGAGTAAGGAGAGTTGATAATATTGTATTTTATACATTTTATAATCCTCTTACTAAATTTTTTGAGGTTTAATTAGGCTTAATTAAGTTAATTTTGACACATTTTATAATTTTGAACTAAATTAGACAATTAAATAAATTATTACATAAATTAACCTTAATTATTTCTTTAAAAGTGTTTTGTAAACTGGCTATAATTTGAGTTTCAAATATCTGATTGATGTGATTTTGGTCTTGTAGGAAAGCTTAGACAATTCCCTACAACTTTGATGTTGAACACTTTTTCAAATCGACTTTCCTTGAAGGTGATATTAGGCTTTGAAGTCAAAATAAATTTCAAATCGGGTCTAAATACTCTGCGAAAGTAATTTCCATATCTTAAGTTCTATGAATGATTTTGATGAAACCAAAGCCATTTTAAAGCAAATATCCAGGCCTACAACTTTCGTGAAGATCACTTCTCTCAAAAATGAAAAAATGACCTAACACACTATGAATTTGCGTTGCTTCAATTATTATAATATTAATAAATAAAAAAATAATAAATAAAATGTCAGAAACTTAATCGTTAAGTTTCGTTACTGTAGATTACTGTAGATCACTGTAGCATTACTGTAGCGTCACTGTAGATCACTGTAGCGTACTGTAGCGTTACTGTAGCTCCACTTCAAATTGCCTATAAATAGGCAATCAAATGAAAGAAAAACGCACAGGAGGGGAGGGGGATTCTGGAGACGCAGAGGCAGGAAACAGAGGAGGAATTCCTCCCTCCTCTCCTCAGTTCTTCAATTTTCGTTCTTTTCTTTTTCTTTATTCTACTCTATGTGTAAATAAGTTTTTCTCTACTTGAGTCAAAGTGTGAAGTTCTTTGTAATAAAATAAGGTTAGATTTATTCCTCTCTTGTATTTTAATAATTTATCTTTTTAGTAATTATTATACGTGTTATATTTTGTTTCTGATAATTTAGAAACTACCATTGTAAAGAAGAGTTATTGATTTATTGTAGACAAAATATTAGCACAGTGAATACTTTAATCCATTTACAAGTGGTAGTGTTAGAAACTCTCCTTATAAAGTGGAGATATTGATTTATTGTGGACAAAATATTGGCACAGTGAATGCTTGATCCCATTTATGAGTGATTGTGTTAATAAATGATTAAAGGAAACATAATATAATTACGTATATTATTTTAATGGACTTTTAACGTTGTATTTTCCGATTGAAACCTCTATGTTGAGAGGATTCTAATTGAGTTATAAAAGGAATTAATCTTACTTTTCTTTTATTTACTAATAGTGGATATTTTTCCCCAAATAAATAATTTTTATCGTAGTAACAAAATATTTACTTCACCTTAATATTCAACAATTCCATGTGGATCGATTGACTCAAAACAATTTATTACTTGAGACAACCCGTGACTTGATATTTGCATGCAACAATTAAAAGTGTCGTCAGTTTTTATATGGAAAAAAACTTGTTTTGAAGAATAAATTTTTGGTGTAAATATTTGTGTACATAGTAAAAGTAAATAGTGTGTGAATAGTAATATGAATAGTATAAATAATAAAAAAAATTGTGTGAATAATGTGAATAGTATGAATAGGGTAAATAGTATGTGAATAGTATAAATAGTAAAAAAATAAAAAAAAAAAAAATAAAAAATTTTATATTAATAATATAAAAATAATAATAATAAAATTAAAAAATATGTGTGAATAGTATGAATAGTGTGAATAGTAAAAAAGTAAAAAAGTAAAAGTAAAAAAAGTTTATATATTTAAAAAAAACAAAAATTAAAAAAAAAGGTGGTCACACCCGTGACCACCCATAAAAAATTAAAAAAAAAATGAAAAAATTATAATAATAATAATAATAAGAAAAAAAAATGAAAATAAGTTAATAAAAAGAAAACTCACGTGAAGGTTGTAAAGATGAAAATGATGGTGAAAGGTTTTGGACATAGTAGAGTAGGTGGTGGCTATAATGGTGGGTCATGTTTTTGAAAAAAAAAATGATGGAGTTTTGACTATTGTGGGTGGATTGTACGTGGAGTTGGATTTTTCTGTATATACTAACATACTAACAGTGGAAGAATCTCTCCCTTTTATCTTTGCATATTAATTTAGTGGGAGTAAACTCTCTCTTTTAATTTCTGTACAGTGGGGATAATTCTCTCTTTTATTTTCTTGTACATATTAACTAAGTGGGGTAAACTCTCCCTTTTATTTTCTTGTACATATTAATAGTGGGGTTAATTCTCCCTTTTATTTTTTTTTTGTACAGTAGAGGTAATTCTTCCTTTTATTTTCTGTATATACTAATTTAGTGGGGGAACCTCTTCCTTTATTTTCTTTGTACATATTAATTCAGTGGGGGTAATTCTATCTTTTATTTTTTGTAAATATTAACAGTGGGGGAAATCTCTTCCTTTTAATTTTTGTATATAATAACTTAGTGGGAGAAATTCTCCCTAATTTCTCTATAATCTGCAATCATTAATGAAATAATCTTTTTTCTTCTTTCTCTCTCATTAAAAATCGAATTGCAGATTCTCCGATTTTCATATTTTTAATTTACTTTTTGAACTTTATTTTCTCGTATTTTATTTTTTACACTTTATTTTTTTGTTATTTATTTTCTCCATTTATTTTTTTTTATCATTTATTTTTGTTTACTAACTTACTAACTTTCTTACTAACTATCTAACTTTTTACTTTATCCGCTTCTAACATTTTAATTTATCTCGCATATTAACTTTTTTTTGTGCTTATTAACTTATTTGGTGGTTGGTTCATACCACACATTTGTTTATATTTTTTTTTTTTCTTTATTTGGTGGTTGGTTTCTACTATACCATTTTTAATTTTTCTTTGGTGGTTGGTTTAATATCACACCTTTATTAATATTTAATGACAAGTTTATACTAGTCTATTTTTTTATATTATTATTATTTTTATCATGACAAATTTATACTGCTTAC
The DNA here is from genome assembly GCA_029884595.1 of Ormosia semicastrata. NCBI lineage: Eukaryota > Viridiplantae > Streptophyta > Magnoliopsida > Fabales > Fabaceae > Ormosia > Ormosia semicastrata. The sequence continues at coordinate 3,091,009 of JAQQTO010000046.1, read as the reverse complement.
TTATAAATAAATAAATATATATATATATATATATTAAAAAATTTGAGATCACTCAAAAAGACTCGCGTTTGTCAATTTATAAGAAAATTAGATGAAAAGTTTATCTTCGACTCATAGAAGGAGTTTAAGTCGTTACTAGACGTAAAATCATAGGAAGATGTGAGCCACAATCGCAACTACATGTATATATTTTTTTGTATAAATTTTAAACAACAAAAAAAAGAGCAAGAAGTGGTCTGAATGAAATGTTGTGTGAAGCAGTAAGAAAATGAAGTCAGTCAAGACACTCCATCTGTATAAATAATTTCAATCTTTGGTCATACTTTGTTTTTGTTTATATTTGTATGAAATTACTCTTTTTAGTAATTGCGGTAACAGATACTATCTTCTATCTTTTTCTTTTTTATTTTTTAACATTGAGGACAATGTTATGATCTGGTTGGGGGGAAGGATAGTTGTGTAAATAATTGTGTGAATAATTGTGTAAAAATTGTTTGAAAAAAAAATTTAAGAGGTTTGTTTATTAATATGTTTGTCATGTTTATATGTTTGTTAGTAATTTTCTAACCTAAACCAGTTAAGGATGACAGAGTAAGGAGTAAATTTTACTGTGATTGTAATTTTACTCTTGAGACGCATCTAGATTGGGGTAGATAACTTTATTGTGTAGAAGTAGCAAATGGATTCAGGAAAATTTACATGATTGAGTTAATTGTCTTCTTTCTTAAATATCACATGCTTGGTTATGGATGTTAAAATTTTTGTGGACTGAGAATGATAGATATATGTCTTGTGAGATTTTGAGCTTATAAATGAATGGATTGAATATCTGTACCATTCTCTTCTTTTTTGTGTGATTTTTTTTAACTCATGGAATTGTTACTCTAGAACTTGTTTTGATTCTTTTTTAGGCTACATTTTCACATGTATACATAAACATGATTGAGGTAATTTTCTTGAATTAACTACTTTGACCAAATAGCTAACCTTACATATTTTCCTTTACTTAACCCCTTTGAGCTTATTTGACCATTCTTTGTTTCTAACTCATTACGTGCCTTAAATGAAAAACCATGTTCTAACCCAACCTTAGGGAATATGAGAGCATTGACTTTGTTATTTGATGAGTTCTTGAACAAGTGTGGGGGTGTGTGTGCAGATTAGTTATATAAAAAAAGAAAAAAAAAAGGAAAAAATGTTTCTATAAAAAAAGAGAGCTGATTATTGCTACAATCAAAAGAATGCACCATGTGATATATTCATACCTAGAATGAGGGTGGATGATTAGAAATAACAGGAATAAAAAGAGAATGTTCAAGCCTAAAGGAATTCAATCTACCAATTGATCTTTAACAAAATATTAGTCAGATATTAGCCATTGTCTTGTATGAGGAAGAACTAAGATATTCTTGAGAAATTTAGACTGAATGTTCTCAAACATCTTCTCCACTCTAACTGTATCATAATGTTCTTCTATTCTCTTTGGTCTTTTACTTGTCTTATCTATATTACTTCTATCTTTGCCTTATCTATATTACTTCTACCTTTGCCTTGACCCCATTATAACCGTGAATAAAGTCCTCATGATTTGTGTATATATGTTGTTTTTGAGTAGCGGAAAAGTAGAAGATAAACAAGCTTATGGTAGTGCAATTATTTATGAGTTGAATAGAGTGAAATACTAACCTTTTTAAATACTTGAGAGATTGAGAGTGAATTCTGTAAGGATCTATCATTCTTGATTCATTCTTTTCAACTGAAGTTTCTTTGCTTGATAGTTTGAGATATGAAGACATGTTACCTCATGAATGTTTTGATTCTTGAATGTCTAGTTGCTCTTCTTAAGTCATTGAATTCTTTGGAGTTTTTAATTTTTGAGTTTGTGTTGTTTTTCTTTATTCCTTGGTTTTTGTCTTTTGTATTTTGTCTAGGAGTGCAAAAGTTAAGTGTGGGAGAATTTGATAACACTGTATTTTATACATTTTGTAATCCTCTCACTAGACTTCTTGAGATTTAATTAGACTTAATTAAGTTGATTTTGACACATTTTATGATTTTGAGCCGAATTAGACAATTAAATAAATTATTGCATAAATTAACCTTAATTATCTCTTTAGAAGTGTTTAGTAAACTGACTATAATTTGAGTTTCAAATATCTGATTGATATGATTTTAGTCTTATAGGAAAACTTAGATAATTCCCTACAACTTTGATGTTGAACACTTTTTCAGAATCGGACTCCTTGGAGGTGATATTGGGCTTTGAAGTCAAAATAGAGGAGCTGAAATCGGGTCTAAATACTCTACAGTAATTGGTCTATATCTTGAGTTCTAGGAATGATTTTGGACTAAAACCAAAGCCATTTTAAAGCAAATATCCAGGCCTACAACTTTCATTAAGACCACTTCTCTCAAAAAAAAAAAAGACTAGACACACGATCACATTGCATTTACTCAATTATTATAATATTAATAAATAAAAAAATAATAAATAAAATGTCGAAACTTAATCGTTAAGTTTCAGATTCTTGCAGAGATCATTGTAGCATCAATAGCGTCATCAGTAGCTCCACTTCAAATTGCCTATAAATAGGCAATCAAATGAAAGAAAAACGCACAGGAGGGGAGGGGGGATTCTGGAGACGCAGAGGCAGGAAACAGAGGAGGAATTCCTCCCTCCTCTCCTCAGTTCTTCAATTTTCGTTCTTTTCTTTTTCTTTATTCTACTCTATGTGTAAATAAGTTTTTTTCTACTTGGGTCAAAGTGTGAAGCTCTTAGTAATAAAATAAGGTTAGATTTATTCATCTCTTGTGCTTTAATGATTTATCTTTTTAGTAATTATTATACGTGTTATATTTTGTTTCTGATAATTTAGAAACTACCATTGTAAAGAGGAGTTCTTGATTTATTGTAAACAAAATATTGACACAGTGAATGCTTTAACCCTTTTACAAGTGGTGGTGTTAGAAACTCTCCTTATAAAGTGGAGATATTGATTTATTATAGACAAAATATTAGCACAGTGAATGCTTGATCCCATTTATGAGTGATTGTGTTAATAAATGATTAAAGAAAATATAATATAATTACGTATATTATTTTAATGGACTTTTAACGTTGTATTTTCCGATTGAAACCTCCATGTTGCGAGAATTCTAATTGAGTTATAAAAGAAATTAATCTTACTTTTCTTTTATTTACCAAGAGTGGATCTTTTTATTCAAGTAAATAATTTTTATCGTAGTAACAAAATATTTACTTCACCTTAATCTTCAACAATTCCCTGTGGATCGACCTCGAACTCACCGAAAAATTTATTATTTGAGACAACCTGCACTTGGATTTGCAATGTAATAATTAAAAAATGTGCATCAAGAGTACAATAAGTATATGTTTGGATTACAGTTTTAAAATTTGAGTTTGAGCTAACTTGAATTTTCAAACTTGATTTTGGTCAAAAGGAAGTTTATATATATTAACATAATTTATATTTGAGAATTTTTTATTTCAAATGTGAATTTGATAAAATAAATGTTATTTGAATGACATTAAGTAAAATCATTGTAAATGTTTAATTACTAAAAAAGGTATGAATTTTATATTACAACATTAATATTATCCTTTTATTTCATTTCATCATTTTTGAAGTTACAACATTATTATATATATATATAAATGAATCACAAGAGAATTCTCGTCATCTCTCAAAGTTTTGAAGCGCTCTGCCTATTTAGCGTGTATTTAGATTAGAGTTTACAAATTTAATTTTAAATTAACTTAATTATAATAATTACAATAATTTTTAATAATTATTAAGTTATATAATGTAATTATTTAAATATTATTAAAATAGTATTTAATATTAAATTGTAATGATATATTTGTCTATATGCACACATAAAATTTCTCTCAATGTAAAAGCAACGAAATGTTGCTTTTCTGTTTAAGGGACTAAATTTAAATTTGTACTCAAATTTAATTCTGAAAAAAATTACCAAATATATTAGCATAAAATAGATTGTTTTTGTAGGAACAACCAATCAAAAAATTTCATTATATACTTTCTAAAATTGTTTTATTTTGTCTAATATTTCATAGATATAAATGATATGTGAAAACAATAGAAAATTCTTTTTTTGCTATCTAAACTAATATTGAAATTAATAAAAGAGACTTTCAAAAAACTAAATAGAAATACCGATATATCTCTTAATAATGCTAATAAGTACTCACATGATTCGAAATAGACATTCAAAACACGTTTAAAAATTGCAGACATATTTCTAAGTTTGCAATCGACAATCCATACACACCCAAATCATTGGATCACAATTGCATCCTTCTGCAGCTACTTTATAACTCTAGAGGTCCCGGTCCTTATTAACTAGGGTTCAGGGATTGTAACTTCAAGTGATAGGTAAACAATTTTTTTTTTAGTGCAACGTTGAAAACTTTTTTACTTAACTCTTTATCACCATCTATTTTTATTTTTTCTCCTTTTCTTTTATTTAGCAATGTCAATGGAGCAGATTCCCCTATACGAGATTATATGTACCAAATTTATGTGCAACATCAAACGGTAGTCATGGAGATTATTGCCAAACCAAAACTTCTCTCAGTCCTCTGTACTCTACCTTCTTACATTTATGAATGTTGAAACAGACAGAGGGGCAGCGAGATCTCTGTACACGGATCTACTATCTGTCTTTTTTTTTTTCTTTTAAATGTTTTTCACATTAGAATCAACTGAATTGGGACGCTTCTACGAGAGCGACAGATCTCTTTCTTTGCTAAAAGCATATGAGACACGAGTATGATAAATTTTTTATCAGCCTCTGATAATTGAAAATGTAAAAGTTCTGTTCTTTGATTAAATCCCACTCCACTCGAGCTCTAACCTTTATGTGTATTCATCGCAAATCATTTTAGTTATAGTTATAATCGCAAATCATTTTATATTCCCATACGAAACACAACTTCTTAATGGATGCAATTGAGAATTTATCCAATTAGGGGTGTTCAGTTGTGCAGGTCAGCCGGCAAATTTGCATGTTTTGACTCAATTTAACTCATAAAAATGTGGGTTAGATTAGCTTTACAAGTTGGGTTGTGTTAGATTAAAAAATATGTTAACTTATAGTGTATTAATCGAATAATAGGTTAAAATATGTCTAATTTACACAAATTTGACTCACTTATATTTTTTTAATAAAAAGTTGTTGAGATGATAAAAAATATAAAAAAAAGAGTAAAATTAATGATCAAATTAATACATATGACATGTGTGATAACACTGACTTTGATTAGTTAGACTAACTTATTATTTGAGTTATGACTAATTTTATTGAGTTTATTTCAGATTTAGTAAGATATACTAATTATTAATTTGTTATAAATTTATTGACTTATGATATTTAATTTATTTGAAATTAAGACTATTATATTTGAATAAAATAAATTGAGATTTATGATATTAATTTATTTAATTAAGATATATTATATTTAAAATTAAAATTTATGATATTAATTTATTATATTAAAATTTATTATATTTAAAATTAAGACTTATGATATTAATTTATTAAATTTTTTATATTTTAATCTTTTTTAATTTTTTAAAATATATTAAATCCGAATTCAACTCAATCTAATTTAATGTTAAGTGAATTGAGTTATGTCACGTTAAGTGAAAAAATCTCCCTCACTAAATTCAACCTAACCTAATCTAATAATTGTGAATTTCTTTTAGGACATTTCAGTCATTTTGACTTTAAGTCATTTTTCACCTGTTCTTACTTTTTCATCCTACTGTAGACTTTCGACCTTTTCTCACGTTTTTCTTTATTTGTCCTTTTCTATTTTTTCGTGCATCACATGGCAGTGTTGTGGGTTGAGGTTGAATTATGTGCGGCAGTGTAGGTTGGGTCATAAAACGCTACTAAACTAGCCTAATTCACTTTATGGACACTTTAAGATATTACATATGAGAAAAAGATTATCTTATATTTTTTTAAGTGTAAATATTATACATATATTTTAAAGTTATGTGTGATTAAGAGAGAAAAAAAAAATAAAAAAATAAAATATAATAAATAATATTAGATAAAATATAAAAAAAGTATATATATTATTTATTATAAAATATCAAAATTATTACATATAAGTTATGAAACACAAATACAAATATAGACACAAAATATAACACAAATATGAACACAGACACAATATATACATATATATATAATTATAAAATTTAAGTAAAAAAATTTATAATTCATTAATATTATTTTTATAAATTTAAAGATTTATAATATCTTAATATATATTATATGTACTTAATATTTATTACCTAATAAGTCACTCTTAAAAAATATGAAACATAATTTTTATTGATATATTCTAAAAAAAATTTAAACCAATTTATTCTAATAGAACTAACTATGAATAAGTATATGTGTATAAAAAAATTTAATTAGAAGGAATATTAGTATGAAGTAAGTTTTAATGACAACGAAATTGACGATTTAATACGAGTAATGATAGAAAGAATAAATAAAAAATAATAGTGTAAAAAAAGTTAAAACTTAAAAGTTTAATAGTGATGTATGAAAAAATAAAATTTAAAATATAGATGTATGAAAATAGTGACTTGAGACTTTAATTATGTAATTGAGTTTGAGTGAGTAACGAGCTTACTAATTGAACGTTAATCATAAAAATTATTTTTAAAAAATATATTAATAGATCGTGTCTAAGTCATGTAATTAGGCGTGTATCCGACATATATAAAATGTTCAAACGCGTGTTTAAGTATATTTGAGATATATTTAAATTAAAAAAATAATTTTTTAATCGATATATTCGATACATAAGATACATATATTATATGAATATTTTTATATATTTGATATAAACACATATTTAATATATAGATATATCTTAACAATAATATGTATGTGCTTCATAGCATATAACGAATCTATAAAGAATACAATTCTGGAATTTTTACAGGATACAAGTAAACTTTTGGTGAGCCTTTTCCCACCCTTTTATAGGATCTTTTTGTAATTATGAATTTCTTTCAGGAAATTTCAGTCATTTTGACTGTCGGTCATTTTTAACCTGTTCTTACTTTTTCATCTTATTGTAGATCTATGAAGTACTCAGTAGATATACCAACACGAGATACGAAATAAACATAGACACAAAGATATACTAAATTTTAAAAAATTATAAAATATTAACATAATATATATATATATAAATAAATTAAAGAATTTGATTTATATATATATAATTATAAATTTTATTAAAAAATTTATAATTTATTAATATTATTTTAATAAATTTAAAGATTTATAATATTTTAATATATATTATATGTGCTAATGTTTATTACCTAATAAATTTATTCAAAAAAATATAGAATATAATTTTTATTGATATTTTTAAAAAATATCTTAAAATTAACTTTTTTAATAGAATTAATCATGTATAAATACATGTGTATAAAAAAAAATTAACTAAAGGAAATAGTGATGCGATGCAAACTTTGGTGACGATGAAGTGGACGACTTGGTCGTAGCAGTAGAAAATGAAACAGGATGAAAATAGTGGTATGTAAAAAAATAAAACTTAAAAGTCTAATAGTGACGTGTGAAAATATAAAACTTAAAATACTGATATGTGAAAATAGTAACTTAAGACATCAATTATGTAATTGGGCTGCTTGGGTGAGTTACGAGTTTACTAATTGCACGTTAGTCATAAAAATTAATTTTTTAAAAAAAATATTAAAGAATTGTGTCCCAAATGTGTCAAAACGTGTCTGAGTTGTGTATAAGACGTGTTCAAGTTAAAAAAAAAATCTTTTTAATTAGATACATTTAAATACGTAAGACACATTTATCATATGTGCGTCTCTATATGTCCGACCCAGACTTCATAACTATAGACTTTCCACCTTTTCTCACATTTTTCTTTATTTGTCTTTTTTTTTTCTTATTGTGCATCACATGGTAGCTATGAAGTACAAATATCGACACGGATACAAGACATGACATATATATATATATATATATATATATATATATATATATATATATAGGAGAATGATCAAGTTCTGTAGGTGTAAGTAAAGTCATTCTTACTACTATTGAATATCTTTTTTTAAATAATTTTCTTACTAAATCTACTATTGGATTGAAAGTTATTATCATATAGATCATTTCTATAAAATTTTACATTAATCCAAAATTGTTTAGTACTTCATTAATATCTGTTATATTTCAAAAGTATATATTACGTTAATATTGGCGTATATCAATGAAGTATTAAATGATTTTAGAATAATGTAAAATTTTATAGAAATGATTTATATGATAAGAACTTTCAATCTAATGATAGATTTAGTGAAAAAAATTATTCAATAAAAAGATATTCAATGATGTAAGAATAACTTTGATTTACACCTACAGTGTAACTTAATTCATCCCCATATATATAATATCAAAGTAAATTAAAGAATTTGGTTTATATATATACATAATTGTAAAATTTAAGAAAAAAGTTTCATAATTTATTAATATCATTTTTATAAACTTAAAAATTTATAATATCTTAATATATATCATATGTAACAATATTTGTTACCTAATAAATCTCTTTCAAAAAATATAGAGCATAATTTCTATCGATGTTTTTTTAAAAAAATCTCATAAATTAATTTTTCCTAATAGAACTAACCATGCAAAAGTATATATGTATCCAAAAAAAATTAATTAGATAGAATATATAAAGATTAACTTCATTTTATTCTTCACCATGAACGAATAGAACCTTCTCCAACTCCGATTCATCAAGAGAAAGATAGGTAATTTCAAGAATTTCATGATCTTTATCAATTGGTGAAAACTCATCTCCCGCAATATACCTATCACATATGTCATCATGAAAACTAATTTTTTATTAAAATGTATTAATAGATCGTATTCAAGTCATGTCTTAAACGTGTTCAAATAGTATCTAAAATGTGGGGTTTTTTACTAAACTGCCACTGTTGGTAAAACTATTTATCAAATTGCCATTTTTTAAACTATTTATCAAATTGTCCTTTTTTTTTAACTATTTATCAAAATGTCACTCTTTTAAAATTATATACCAAAATGCCACTCTTTTCTTGACTTTTTTTTTAATATTATTTTAAAAATGGTGTGCTTGTGCTTCCATGGTAGTGTTGTGGGCTGAGCTTGGATTACGGGCGTAGGCATCTGGGTGAAGCTTCAAAACGACATCCTATTGCTTCAAGCCCAAAAAGCCAATAAATGTAACCTATATATCATGCAAGATTCAAACCATTTCTTAAATTCAACTATCTCTTTAAAAATTTCTTCTCTCTAAACGCTCAACTTAGAAGTGGTGTCTGTAATCATTATTTGTGATCAAATTTAGATTGTATTCCTTCACATTTAATAAAATCTTTCATAGTTAAATAGTTTATTTATTATTTGTTAATTAGTTTTTTACTAGGTTAGTGTTACTTGTAATTTGATATTATTATACTTTAAAATTTTTATTGACTAATGAATAATGAAGTTGTATGATATGTAGTCTAAATTGTATGGATCATTATTTTGTAGGTAATCAGTAGGATATATATATTTTGTTAAGTATTTGACATGATTTACATTAAGAAATGTTGCTTATATTAGGGTTTAGGATATATATCTTTTGTTAAGTACTTGATGATTTCTAAAGTAGTTTTCAAAATAATCGAGTTTAAAATTTATTTTTACATAAATAACTATATTGAATATTATAATTGATTATTAATATATTGAATAAATATATGTAATACATTATTAGACATTGTTATAAATATTTATACATTATTATATGTCCAATTAATATTGTAATTGATGGCTTTAATATATTAAATAAATGTGTTGAATTGTTATTGTTCAGAATTGGAGTTAACATGACAAAACCACTAAATGTGCACATTTACTTCAATAGGACAATGTATGATGGTGAAGAGGGTTGTCATGTATCGAGGTCCTCCTCCTGGCCTATTGTGATCACAAATATGACTTTGGATGGGTTGAAAACTAAGATCCATTCAAAGTTGAGGCTAAGCAAACCATCACTGTCAAAAGTTATCTATCGGTGTCCTATTCAATCCGTGGAGATGGGTAGGGCTTCCAATAGAAGACGATGATGATGTGAAGTACATGATAGATTCCTTCTGTCAAACTCCGAACATGACGTCGATGGAGTTGTATATGGAGGTAGAAACAAGTGGGCAGGAAGAGCATGTTGAAGCTCCTGGTGAAATCGAAGCTCAAGTTGATCCGTCTAATCAAGTTGAGTCATGCAATATGATCGTTATTGGTGGTGCAATGGTTGAACATGATAACCCACTTGTCAGAGATGTAGTATGGGAGTCAAGTGAAGACGAAGCACAAGTAGTTGATGGCGATGATTCGGACACCGACATAGAGGCAGAAAACTTTGATGCCGAAGAAAATTTACAGGTTCCATTGGCGGTTGCTCCTCAATCCATATTTATGCCTTGAGAAATTGAATCCGTGTTTGTGCCACCATGCCCTCAGTTTTCTCAAATTAACTGGGATGCATTGAATAATCTTGATAACTTGCCTGAATTAGACAGTCGTGAGACTTGGAGCATGGGTGATGAATTCTATGTTGGATTGCAATTTTCATCAAAAGATTCCGTGAAGTTAGCTCTCAAATAATATTTCATTCACAGGCATCAAGAGTACAAGATTGAAGACTCTGATTCACGAAGAATGACTGCCAAGTGCCCTAATTTTGACGAAGGTTGTAGTTGGAGACTTAGAGCCATACAAAGCAAGAGGATGCTACTTTTTGTGTGGCTGCTAGGGACATAGCGCTAGCAGTGGTCCCTCTCATATGTTTCCATATTGTGGAGTGGCACCAACCAACCGGGCCAGCGTCACGCCGCTTTTAGGTCTTGACTTCCCCATTCAACACTAAAGACTCGCTCCAAATGACAGATTGCACTCGGTTACATTGGCAAGTAGGCATGATGAGGATTGGCCAGCTACACATGCTGTTTATATAGCCACCTGGGATAGTCGTAGGGAGAAGCTTGTTAGGGGAGTCCCATTGGTCGCATCCCTCAGTTCGCGTTCTGAGTACATGCGTTGGTATAAAAGAATTACCGGTACCGGATTGCTCCTACTAACGCATCTATGAATGCCGTAGGTCTTTACCAATTCGTTAGTGACTATATGTATCTTGTATTCGATAATGACATAAATTATATCCGTTTATTAGTGCGTAGACATTGCGTGTATTTGCTCGGTTCAACTCCATCGTATTAGAGGTAGATACGATCCTCCACTCGTTGCGGGAGCATGATCATTACGATGGAACAATCTGCGTCTAGCTCCGGCGGATGACATTTCGAGCCCGAGGAGTCCAGCCAAATGTTCGTGGCATACACTTGAGGATTGACGAAAACTCGGATACGACTTTCCCGAGGAGTCCAAATTGAAGATACGACTTAGCCGCCTTTACCGGCCGCTACATACCCACCCACTCGACCTCCTACCACGCTACATACCCCCCCCACTCGGCCATCACCCACCTATTACCCACCATACTTGCCATACCCTTACCCACCGTGATCCATACCCGCCAAGTTTTGATCCCTCAAATCCTTACCTACCAGCAGGGACCCACCATATCCTTAAATCACCTAAACCCTTAATCTTCAAATCGGGTCCCTCTTCCAAACCATCTCACAAGAGGATTTGATGAGTCTCATTGACATTGACAGGTTATATTTAGTGATTTTGTATAAAAAGAGATAATATCTTATTCTCAGGGTACCCTTTATTAGATTAGAAATATATGTTTTTCGATTCTACATTTTATTAAAGATTTTAAAACTAGGATTGCATTAAATGATCATTGGCTTTTGGAACATTTAGGAATAGAAATTTTTTCTAATTGAAATTACTAAAAACTTGGGAGGGGGATTATTGGAATCCGAATCTTATTCATTATTGTCTGAATCCTACTCAAAAAATTTCATTTATTTATTTGAATTAATACAAGAGTAATTCAATTGATATGACAAATAATGAGCTTTTTTAGGAAGCATTTAATGCCTATATAATAAAAGACAAGTCATTGAAATTTGTTTTAAGGATTATATTAATCATATATAACCTATAAGTGATAAATTACTTTTGGGATATACATTTAGTTTTTTTATATGTTGTTTAAAATATTTGTGTCAAAAATAAATAAATATATTCAATAACTTCAATAATAAGATAAGGAAATACATTTGATTAGATTATTTTTTAAATATTAAAAAAAAATCATAAATAAAGATAAAATTAAAAGAAAATAATTAATACCTCATTTCTTTTTTAAAATGAAAAATAAATTGAAGCAATAAATATTTCAAAAAAAAAAAAAAAAAAGCATATGTGTTATGTAATTAATAAATCCTCATAATAACTAAACCAATATTAAATATTACCAATATATTAAATTTATCACTTTTTAATTTTATATTTTATATTTTACTTCCGTAGTTAGTATGGAGTCATTAATAAGTTCTTACAAAATTTTATTAAATAATTTAAATAATTTATAAAAATTTAAATTTAAATTTTATGTAATAGAAGGAAAACATCCATAAGAAGGTTTTTGAGTTGTGATCATATTCAAATGAATCATTTAAGCCACTTCAAGTTAACAAGTTCCTTTTCTTTTCTGCGATGGATCTTGACGTGACATTGGCCTAATGGTGCAAGATAATATTAAAAAAGTAGTGCAGACAAAAAATGTGACATTTTGATATATAATTTTAAAAGAGTGACATTTTGATAGATAATTAAAAAAAAGGTAATTTGATAAATAGTTAAAAAAAGAATAATTTGATAAATAATTTTACTAACAGTGATAATTTAGTAAAAAACTCCTAAAATGTGTCTCAAACTAAAAAATAATAATTTATTCAATCAGATATATTTAAACATATAACAGTGTATCATACATGTATTCCTAAATGTCTGATATAGATGCATATTTAACTTGTAAACATAGTTTAAAAATGGTGTGCTTGTCCTTCCTAGGATGGTAGTGTTGTGGGCTGAGCTTGGATTACGGGCGGCGGTCTGGGTGAAGCTTCATTACTGTAGCTTATAAAATATCATTCATGCAAGACGAATCTAACAAATAAATGTTGCGGGGTCAAAATAAGTAATAATAGAAAATAATTTTATTTTATTTAATAAAATGCATAAATTTATTATTAAAGCAAAATTTTATATAATCACATTATTACTTTTCTATATAAATTTACATCACATGTAATCAATAATTTTATATACTATTTTTTTAGTATATCAAAAAATTGTCTACCTAATTTTTCATTTATATAATAAAAATGTAGGGGCCAAGGTGAAAAATTAAAGAAACTAAATATAAGTTAAATAATTTTTTTTTTGTCATCAAAAAATAAATTTCATATATTACTCATTAAATCTCAGATCAGTGGAGGGTCTAGGGCTCCAATTTCATGTATGACTTATTGATTTAATTTTGAGTTTAATTGGTATATAAAGGAGTTTTATATTAATGTCTGCTAAAATATCTATTTATTAGAGTTGATAAAATGGGTTAGAAACTCGTTGATACCATATTATGAAAGGAAAGTTAGGTTTAATCCTTGAACTCATATTTTTTATTATTGATTGAGAGAAAAAGTGATTACAAAGAAGAGTTTTGCAAGTTCTTTATAAAAAAAAAGATAAGAACTTGATAAATGAAATTTTTTTGATGTTATATAATTTATATTTGAATATTTAATTAACTATTTTAAAAATTATACTTTAGATATGTGGTTTGTAATTTTTTACTATTATTATTTATTATTTTTTATCGTATTTATTGATTTTTTATATTATTTTTTTATTTTTTAGGTGGCTTAAGCTATTCAAAAGCTAAGACATTAATTTTTTTTTTATTTTTCATTAAATCTCAGATCAGTGGAGGGTCTAGGGCTCCAATTTCATGTATGACTTATTGATTTAATTTTGAGTTTAATTGGTATATAAAGGAGTTTTATATTAACGTCTACTAAAATATCTATTTATTAATAGAACAAAGTAGACTGAGAATGTTAGTGCTTATTCCGTGTTTGTATTTTCATGAAATCTATTAAAATATTTATTTTTTAATTATAAAATATATTAAATTAATATTTTGATTAAAATGTTTTAATATTAAAATATTAAATATTAAAATATTTTACTATTAAAGTATTAAATTATGTTAATATTCAATACACTTGATGATGGAAATTAGTAGGGATAGGTTAGAATCGGTTTAGCTTCAATATAAATTTGAACATTATATATAATTAAATCATAAAATTATAAAAAATAATAAATTAAAATTAAAGTATTTTTTATTATATATATTTCAAAACAAATAATATTAATATAAGTATTTTATCATATTGTGCAAAAGTTATTTACTTTTAATTATAATAAAATGTTTTATACTATTTTTTTTTGGTAACATATTTTACATTTTCTTTGATAGGTGCATTTTTGTTATTATTTTTATACTACTATAAGCACTTCAATATACTTGATGATGACAATTAGGGGTGTTTATATAACGGGTTTAGCTTCAATATAAACTTAAATATTATGCATAACTAAGTCATAAAATTATAGAAGTATGAAACTAAAATTTAGATATTTTACAATATATATTTCAAAACACATAATATTAATATAAATATATTATCATATTATAGAAAAGTTATTAATTTAAATCAAGAGTTTTATTATTTATAACTAATTATATAACAAAGTATAATTTTTAGAATAATGTGCAGTACCAGGCTTAGGGATGGCAACAGGGCGGGGCGTAGCCCTCATCCCCCGCCCCCACGAATAATATCCGCCCCACCCCTTCCGTATTCATAAGTCTTGGATTTATCTTTCCTCATAAACGGATATCATGAATATCCGTGGTACCAATAAATTATAAAAAAATTCAAAAAAATAAAATAAAAATGAAAAATAAAGTATAATACTATAATTTTTTAAAATTTATCCAACACAACTTAATCTAAAAATAATGTTAAATACTTAAAATATTTTTGATTTATATAACTTTACAATATTTTAATTTATATAATTAAGTTTTTTAATAATTTTATATAAAATATTTATATATTTTTTTTTTTGCAGTCACCGCATCTTCAGGGGAACCACCCCTTCTCACTCGCTTATTAAACGGGAATAACACTAAATGGGTATTTATATCCGCGAGAGAAATTTGACGGGTATTACCCCTCCGTCACGGGTATTACCCGCGGAGGCTGGTAAAATTACCATCCCTAACCGAGCCGAGTTGGGACAATGTGAGGTAAAACCCGACCCCGACTTAAAAACACTACAAGTCTAATTTCTAAAACATAAACCGTCCTAATTAGCTTTGAGTTAGGATGTATTAGTAGGATAGACCGGATCTTAAACAACCTTAAATTAACAGTATTATTATATTTGCATTTCTAAGATAAATTCACTATAATTTTGTAGGACGGGTAAGGTATTAAACACCCTTAAATTGACAGTCATTATAATATCTATCAATTTAAGATTATTTTACTGTTATTATTTGACATTAGAAGTCAACTTAATATACTCTTAATAATAAGATGATAAAACATTCAAGTGATCAATAAATACATAAAAATTGATATAAAAAAATTATAGAATTCAAGATTAAAATTAACTAAAATTATATAAATTAATTATTTATTTTAACCATTCTTTAATTTATCTCGTGCGTTGCACGTATACACAGCGCTAGTTCATTAAATTAGCCAAGCAAAAGGCATTTTCTTTTAATGAATGAAATAACTAGCTGATGACTACAATCATCTACTGGACTTATAATATTTACTATTTAGGCCGTTTTATAATGGATATGTGCACGAAATATTGTCATGATGTTATTGATCTAGAAGTTAGGTAATGATCAATGTTAAAGAAGTAAATATGATATTGCAATTAAAAATTGAGTAGGCGTTTCAGTTTATTAACACTAGACATTTACATTTGAGATTTCCATGTACAAGTGTATCAATATCACTACAAAAATTTGATCCCCAGATACGTTCAACTAGTGATTGAGGATATTAAGAAGGGAAACTCTGATTTTAATCAAACGCCTAAATAGGAACTCAAGCCCTTCTTCAAGGTCTTGAATGCGCGATTCCATTTTCTCCAAGTGGTTTTGCAGATTATTCACGTCTTCAAATTTGCTAGTCTTGGTAAACACGAAGGACTGCAATGCTACATCCACTTGGGCAAATTCACTTTCATCTGCCATTTGTGAGCAAGCTACTCTTTTGGTCTGAATTATCCTGGAAATCGAAAGCCAGCTGTTTAACTTTGCTTGTGTTGTCCCCGAGATAAATTGCAGTAGTGTCTGAAATGTTGATAGAGTGGTCACTTCCACGTCTTGTAATAAGCTAATTAAAGCTACTGTTTGATGGTCTTTGTTTGTAGATGAGATGTTGCAATTTTTTGTAGTACCCTTCAAATTTGCCAAGGCTTTGGAGATAGCCTTTCTCACCACCTTCCTGGATGTCAAGAATTTTTTAACCTCTGCTGTCAGCTCCACTTCACCTCCCCTCCTTCTTCTTATGATTGACTGAAGCTCGCGTGTGCATTCTTTTGTGTGCAGCAAAGCATCTTTGGCCGCAGTGCACACATCTAAGAGCCTTAAGGATCCATCCAAAAGCTCATCTAACCAATTTTCTTCACGCTCATGGAGAAGTGCATCTTGGGTGAGGGGAAGCTGAACCAATTTTTCAACACAATCAATCAAATCTTGCAAGCCCCCTAGCTTGTGGCTAAGCAATGATGATGAAGAGGAGGTTTCATGGGAAGCCCTTAAGCTGTCCAAGTGTTCATTGCATTTTAGAATGAGAGGGTGTGGTCTTGATGGCAAGCTGTTTGACCGAGCATGATAATTGGATTTTGGGTTGAAAGGAGAGGCTGCCATTTTTCCTCAAGAGAAGAGAAGCCTTGATTTTGAGTGTAGAACTGAGTCTGTGGATCTGCCTTCCTTCCATTGGCATCTTCTCAATATATATTATGGCTGTTGGAGACATAAGGAATCTCATCTTAAACAAATATCAATTAGGCTAACTAATCGAGATTTAGATCTAAACATAGTCACATAATTGTTAGAGCAGTGTCACCCACAAGGAAACTCTCCAACTCATACTTTGTCTCATTTTGCTCTCTCACTTGCATGATTATGGCATTTTCAATGCAAATGCTTCACCAAAAACGTGCTTTCAACCTTAAATGTAACCCATCTGCACGTGTAGACTGCTGTGATGCTAAAACAACCACTGCAGTACTACGAGGCATGCCTCTCTTGGAGGAACAAGAACCGCATCACTTGTTCTGAGATAACATATAACAGATATTAATATAAAGCCAAGTCCTTGGTTTGGTCGTAGATGGTGAGTTGGGCTGTTTTCCGTAATTGATATATATCATTATTGCAAGAGTAATGAAGATGAAATACACGTCTACCTGACTAAAACAGATCATAAGCTAGTTGCACGAGTACGGGTACGGTATCGGTACCCAATACGAATATGGGTATGGAGTATGAAATTTTTTAAAAAATTAAGGTATGAGTACGTTATATATATATAAACTAAAAATAAATTATACTACTAACTAATTCTTATTTGTAATAGGCAAAGTCTATAGTCCATTCTCTCTGTTTTACTTTATTCTCACATTTTTTTGTGATCCATTGATTGAAGCCTAAAACTAGAAAAGGCTCATTTCTTGCTTTTAAGTGATGATGTGCGTTTTGCACATTGCATCAATTAAGATTTTGCACTTTTGACTGTTTTTCTCTCACGTTTTCTTTGAATTGCGACTGCTTCTCCAATTTTTTTCAAGCAGTAATGCAGAAATGCAGTTGCAGACATAGCAGTCACGCTATCCCACTTGCGGCTTCATCTCCAAGCGGCTTCTTCTCCACTTTTCTGCATGCAACCACATAGCCCTGCTCTGTAGGCCTTCTTCCTCTGCTCTACATTTTCTCCCTCATCTTATTCCTAAGTCTGGAACGCTGCTATCAGCATATTGGGTCGCAAACGACTCATGTAACTCTTTATGGATTGCGCTGCTAGGTCGAGACTCGAGAAGGGGAGCAGAAATGAGGCTCTGTTTGAATAGGAAATTGGGGGAAAGAAAGAAAATCTCATTTGGGAGTAAAAGGTAATTGTTTTTGGTAAAAAATAGTGGTGGAATTGTACCCAACTTTGATGTAGCCGTACCCAAGCCGCACCCAAGCCGTACCCAACTATAAAGTTTCAAAAAAAAAAAATAGATACGTACTCATCACGTACCCGACGCATACCCAGACTTGGTACATACTGGGTATCGGTACTCCTCCCCGAGATGAGTACCCATGCTTCAGAGATCATAAGTCACGTTTACTGTTTTCTTCCATCTCTTTGTTTTTTTGTGTTACAAACTTACCATGGGATGGGATGCTTTATGTTCCTATTGGTTATACCATATATTCAGCTGAAAAGAGTATAAAAACTTCATCCGAGAACAAATATATCATACTTTTGTGTCTCTTATTGAAAGAATTGGTTTTCTTTAATTTATGTGTGTGTTTAAATAATTGGTTTTATTATCGAATGTCCTAAAGATACATGTTATAGAATAAAAATAATATTTATTATTTTCTAATAATTACTTAAAGAAAAAATATTAAATGAGTTTAGTTTTTCAAGATATTAAATATTCTCTACATCCTATTATAACTGTCTTTTAAAATTTTGGAATAATAATTAATAATATTATTAAATAACCTCAAATATAAAAAAATATAATTTAATATGACTAAATTACTATTTCTTAAGAAAATATAAAAATCAATTAATTATGAATTATGTATAGTTATTAATTTAGTTGAAATAATAAATGATGAGAGTAAGATTGAAAATATTAATTAACACTTTATTGATATTTTAAGACAGATTATTTGGGACAAAAAAATTTATAAAAAGACAATTATAATAGTACAGAAAGAGTACTTTATCTTTCTATTTTTGGTTCCTTAATATATATCATTACGGTATACGTTAACAAAACTTTTAAATAATTAATGTAGAATTAATTTTGAAAAAACAATTTTGAAAAATAATAATTTTTTTTAAAAAATATGAGGTTTATGTTTCTCTGCATATATATTTAAAAATAATTATGTGAGAATGAATTTTATTTAAAAAGGGCTATATAAAAGGAGAAAACTTTGGTAAAATTTTTTAGGTGCTTGTGGTCTTGTCTCAATAAAATATGACATGTGTTTTATTTTTTAGTTATTTAATTATTATTTTCAAAATTTTCATTAATGAATTATAAAAAAATATACACATATCATGTTTTATTGAATACAAGTACTACAAACACTTAAAAAATTTTACCTAAATTTTGTCCTATATAAAATTATATTTGATACAAAATAACCAAAAAAATATTACCGTATATAGTCCCAAAACAGTACAGTACGGCCAGGAAAAAATAATTGGCTGAATGGGCTAGCCCATTTTACAATTTCTGGGCCTGGAGCACATTTCATAATTTCCGTAGTGAAACAGGGAAAACGTAAAGTTACATAATCATTTTGGGTGAAAAGTTTACCGATTTACCTGTGGTTGAACTGTTGAAGGCCTCATTCCACTGCTGCCATTTGTGATCAGCTGCTTCTCTCCCGAGAGCCCCTTAGATCTCAAGCTCGCTCACGACTCCTACTTTACGCTGCACAGACACGCCCATTATTTGTACAATGCCTTCATTCTATTTTGCTCCATAATCGAACCATCAGATTTTTTTTTTCTTAATTCTATTTCTGTCACTAATATACAAATGTAGTTTTGAGGTTTATATTTTAAATCATAATTTAATGGTGTTTTAGTTGCTCATATTTGAATGAAGCTTATGGGTCTTGCATAATCTCGTTTAAGCGAACAATAAAAATTGAATTATATTAGTTGTAATTGAATTATATTGACGTGTTATTTTCACTGCTCTGCTGTCATCCCACATTGAAGGAAAGTATAGTTATAATAATGAACTGTATTTTACCTTCTATTTCCTTTCACTTATTTTCGAGGTGATCATTCAAAAGAATAAATATTGAATTTGGAATGTAAAAAAATAAAAATAATTTAAGTTATAAATCAAATTTAATTAAATATTATGTTTAAAATATTAAACAATGGAAAATAATTTGATTTTTAAAATTCTATAGATTTCATTCATTTTATTTTAGAAATTTTATCAAATTTAATAAGATTTATTAAGATTTGATTTAATTTAAAATAAAGAGATTATTTTATCATTAGTAATTATCTTTAACCACTTTTCATACGAATTAAAATGTAAAATAATAAAATTAAATTAAATTAATTATTATTTTAATAAATTCTAATCACAAAATTTAACTTCTAAATCAATTCAAATCTTTTTTTTAAAATATCCAAACATAAAAATTAATTTCTAAATCAAATTAAATCATTTATTATTTTTATTCATTTCAAACACAACTATAAGGTCAAAATTTGGAGGGTCCTCAGGAATGGGGAAAAAGAGAGATGATGAAGTAACTATATTTTGATCCTTAGATAACATATATTCATTAGAAAAAAAACAAGATTTAATCACATCCATGTACAATTTGGGAGACACCACCATGCGGTCAAAATTGAGTTCACAAAAATCATATAGATGTTCTCTAATTAGTGGTTGAAGATGTTGAGAAGTGAAACTCTGTTTCTAATTAGTTTTCTTGAGAGGTGCTCAACTCCTATTTCTAGATCCTGAATGCACATCTCTAAATTTTCCATCTGGCTTTGAAAATTCTCAATCTCAATAGATGAAGGCTTGTGACTGATGAGAGACTGCAAAGCAGCATCCACCTTGTCAAATTCATTTGTGTCTGATTCTTGAGAATCACAAGCTACTCTTTTAGGCTGCATCAA
The DNA here is from genome assembly GCA_029884595.1 of Ormosia semicastrata. Lineage (NCBI taxonomy): Eukaryota > Viridiplantae > Streptophyta > Magnoliopsida > Fabales > Fabaceae > Ormosia > Ormosia semicastrata. The sequence goes on along the minus strand of JAQQTO010000046.1, from coordinate 3,069,893 downwards.
CTTTGAGATTGCTGAACATCTGCTCTGCTTTGATTGTCCCTTTGGGCCAGAGATAAACAGCAACAAAGATTCTAATGAGCTCACTGTGACTTCTTCTGCTTGTTTTAAGATGCTGAGCATTGACAAAGCGTCTGAGGAAGAAACTACAAACTCACTTTTTATTGCTTTCAAATTTCCCAATGCCTTTCTAATTGCCTTCTTCATCTTCTTCCTCGAAGTTAAGTATTTTCCACCCTTAATTGTGAATCCAGTTTCATCACCTCTCCTTCTTCGAACGATTGAGTGAAGTTCATGCATGCTTTCCTTTGACGTCTGTAGGCAATCTTTAGCTGTACTACAGATATCCAAGAGCCTCAGAGACCCTTCTAGTAGGTCATCAACGCATTTGTCACTGCACTCTCGTGCTAAGGCTTCTTGTTTGATTGGCAATTGAAGCAACTTATCAGTGCAGTGATGCAAATCCAGCAAGCCATTTAGTTTGTGGCTTACTGAAGATGATGATGTGGCTTCAGAGTCTTTCAATCTTTGCAAATGCTCCTCATATTGTGATACGAGTGGGTGAGGTGCAGAGGGCAAGCTGCTGCAGCGAATATGCAGGGAGCTCTTTGTGTTTGTTTCAATGACTGCCATTTTCTCTTCTCAGAAAACAGAGGGATAGGATATACAGTGTATTCTTAACTCTGAGTTTTGATGGTTGGCATCTGCCACATATATAGCAAACGAATTATGGGAGACAAGAAGAATATTTCCCCCCCTCAAATGTCATATAATGAGCGTGCAATTATATCATCTTGATTTGGATCTCAGCTTCCCCTGCATAATGAGCATGCAATTATATCATAAAGGAGACAAGAAGAATTTTTTTCCCCTCAGATGTCTGGGCCTGGCAATGATTCCCATGCACCAAGCCTGGCAATGATTCCCATGCACCAAGCCAACTCATCCCTAAATTTTTAACTTGCAAAATCACATGGATTTTCATTTTTGAAAAATGGCATCTTTGAGAGTTACTAATATAAAATTTCAAACTCTGTGGAGCATGCATCATAAGGAAGCTCTTGCCTGGAGGAGGAGCTGTTTCTAATTCATAAATAGCATTCAGTTTATGAACTTGTCTGCCTAGAGCTGGACGGATAAAGGGCAAGAGTATCTTCATTTTTTGATATTTAATATATTGCTCCTTAGCTCAATATTTACTAATTAATCATCTTGTGCTACCATTTTGCATCTTGTTAGGTGTAGTCTCTGACTCATTAACACGTGAAACTAATTGATCCAAGTTGGTTAGGAGACATGAAGTTGCAGAACTGAGACAGGACGCTGGCAGTCTGGTTCTGTTCTGCTAAGATGAAAATTGTTTGAGGGTAGTATGCAACACTTTCACAAGAGGTTGAATATGTACAATTTCGTCTTTGGCACCCTCCTTTCAATGAGATTAGTACAAAATATATTGTGGGTTTGGAAGACAAAAGGAATCAAATATTATTATAGAAAGACATAGCAGTGAGGGGTAACTGACTTAAATTTAGATATACACAGAACGTCAGTAATGTTAATGCATTGTCTCTCGCACAGGAACACTCAAACTCGACGTTTATATTTTTCTTTATCACACGCTTGCAGTAATCATATTGGTATGCTCAATGCGATCAACTCGAGTAACATTGCCATGTCTTTCTTCATTGCAATGAATGCACGTATAAAATTATTTTTCTCAAATCGAATATTAATATAAACTTCAAATGTGACTCATCAGCTGTCATAATAACAATCATTTTGGTGTATAGAGCTAAAATCAAGATTTTTAGTTGTAACAATTAAACTAGTTGTGCATAGTAGCAAGTAATAATGAACCATATTAATATAAGATACTGACTTGACTTGCCCAACAGTCACGTTGTTCATTGTATTTAGCACATAAACGATGAGAACATGTGCGGGAATTAGATTTGATAATTGTTTAATCATCAACCAAACAGCACTTTGCAATCTTTACAGATAGGCTATGGATTCAAATTGACTTTGAATCCCATGTGGCCATAATAATTGATATACAGAGGTTTCTAGTTACTATATTTTACTCCTCCTCCTCCATCCTTTATTTTACATTATTTTTCACCTTATCTTTCCTTTCACTTATGTTAGAGGTGAACACACCTGCCCCACACACCCAAAAAAAGAAAAAGAAAACTGAAAGATGAGGTGTGGAGGGAACATGGTGAAGGAAAAAAAAGAGATAGATGATCAAGTAGCTATAATTTGATCTCAGATAATGTTTATATTCAGTAAAAACAGATTTAATCACATCTATGTACAATTTTGAGATACGCATGGGGGAAAAAATTGAATATGGGTGAATATCTCTCTGACTAGAGGTTGAAGATGTTAAGAAGGGAAACTCTTGTTCTAATTAGTTTTCTTGAGAGGTGCTCAACTCCTGTTTCTAGATCCTGAATGCACATCTCCAAAATTTCCATATTGCGTTGAAATTTGTCAATAGATGAAGGCTTGTGAGTTGTGACTGATGAGAGACTGCAAAGCTGCATCCACCTTTTCAAATTGATTTGTGTCTGGCTCTTGAGAGTCACAGGCCACTCTTGCAGGATGCATCAACTTAGAGATTACTGCCCACTTGCTCTGCTTTGATTGTCCCTTTGAGTCAGAGATAAACAACAATAAAGATTCTAATGAGCTCACAGTGATTGCTTCTGCTTCTTTTAAGATGCTATGCATGGACAAAGTCTGATTGTCAATGTTTGAGTTCGAGGAAGCAACTCTGATTTCATTTCTGGTTTCTTTCACATTTGTTAAGGCCTTTTGAATTGCCTTCTTGATCTTCTTCCTAGAAGCCAAGTATTTTCCACCCAGGGCGGAGGCAAGATTTGAATTCTTGGGAGACAGAGACTAAAGACTAAATATATGTTTTTAAATATTTAAATTAAAAAAATTAACTATTATATAATATAAACATAAAAATAAATTTAATTCAATTTATAATCAATATATTTTAAATTAAAAACATTTATAATAAATACAATTGAATATAAAATAATCTTAAATATATTCCTTTAATTTTTAAGTTATGCTCAATGCTATTTCATAAAATAAAAATTATTTATTATTGTATTTGTGGTGAATATTTTAGTAATCTCTTTTTAATATAAACAATTATATAATCTGTGAGAAAATAATTTTTCATCTTATTCTGCAATATTATTTTAATAATTTTCATAACTAAAAAGACACTCTTAATAATTATTGTTGATACAAGAAGAGTCAAAACAAATCGAAACAATCTATCAATCAAAGGATAAATATTCATTTTTTCATTAGAGGGATTAACAAAAAAAAATATCATGTATATATAAGAAAAAAACTCAATTATTTAAAGCTGGGGGGACCGTGGCTCATACACATCCCCCCTAGTTCCGCCCCTGTTTCCACCCTCAACTGTGAATCCAGAGTCAGCACCTCTCCTTCTTCGAATAACTGACTGAAGCTCATGCAAGCTTTCTTTTGATTGCGTAGGCAATCTTTAACCAAACTACAATTATCTAAGAGCCTCAGAGACCTGTTTAGTATGTTATCAATATATTTTTCACTGCATTCTCGTGATAAGGCCTGTTGGGTGGTTGGCAATTGAAGCAACTTATCAGTGCAGCCATACAAATTCTGCAAGTGATTGAGTTGGTTGCTTAGTGAAGATGATTGCTGTTGGGAAATTACACAAAATTTTTCTATCATCAGATTTGTAGAAAGCGAAATAAATGCGGAATAATAACACACAAAAATTGATAACGGAGTTCGAACAATTGTGCCTACGTCTCCGGGTTGCTGCAAATATTTTACTGATAAATGAAATATAAAAAGTGTTTACAAAACACTCAAAATCTCTTACAACCCACAACCCAATTACACCCAAAAACTAAAGCTTTTCTCTAAGCTTTTTCTGTTTCTCTCTCTAAGATTTCTCTCTCTTATTTTGGAATAATTTTTCTTCTATAGAGGCTTCTATTTATAGAAGCTGAAATCCTCCTGCACGCGTTTTTGCCAACCAAGAATTGGTTGGCTTCCTTCAAATTATTTCAACAATTGTTTTCGGTGCAATTGAAATTTCAATAATTGAGGATGCACTTTTCGGTGCTTGATTGAATTGGGGGGGCCACAATTTGACTAACAATCTCTCACTTGAAGACCAATTTTAATTTGTCTTCACACCTCGATCAATGTAGCAGCTTTCTCTGGTCTGTTACTCTAGCAGGTCAACCGAAGTTGAGCACAACTTTAGTTTGTCGATAGTCATCACTTTTAACATATCTGCTGGGTTCTTACTTCTTTGGATTTTCTTCAATGTTAGTACCTCATCCTCAAGCAAAGTCCTGATGAAGTGATAACGAAGATCAATGTGCTTTATTCTGGAATGGAATGCTGAATTATTTGCCAAATGTATTGCACTCTGACTATCACTATACAAAACACTCTTTTCCTGGATGAATCCCAGTTCAGTTAACAATCCTTGAAGCCATATCAATTCTTTACTGGCTTTTGTTACTGTCACATACTCAGTCTCTGTAGCGGATAAAGCAACAATCTTTTGTATTTGCGACATCCAACTAACAGCTGTTGTTCCAATACTAAATATGTAACCTGTGGTACTTCTTCGGTGATCGACTTCACCTCTAAAGTCTGCATCTACAAAGCCTTGCACTTTTAATTCTCCTTTACCAAAGTACAAACACTTTTCTGTAGTGCCTTGTAGATACCTCAAAATCCACTTTACTGCTTCCCAATGAGCTTTACTTGGATTTGACATAAACCTACTTACAACTCCCACTGCATGGCCAATGTCTGGCCTCGTACAGACCATTGCTTACATCAAACTTCCAATGATTGAAGCATACGGGATTTTAGCCATGAATTCTCTTTCTTCCTCCGTCTGAGGGAGCTGATCCTTGGATAAGAGAAAATGACTGGCCAAAGGTGTGCTAAGCGCTTTGGCGTTACCCATGTTGAATCTTTTCAAAACATGATTGATGTACTTTGCCTGAGATAATTACAAAATCCCTCTTTGCTTATCTCTCGTGATTTGCATTTCAAGGATCTTCCTTGCTGGACCTAGATCTTTTATGTCAAATTCATTTGACAACTGTATCTTCAAATTTCTGATCTCGTCCATATCTGAATCCGCTACTAACATATCATCGACGTAAAGTAGCAAAATGATATAACTGGACTTATATCTCTTGAAGAAGCAATAGTGATCGGCATTGCACTTCTGGAAACCTTCCTTGTACATGAAGCCATCGAACTTCCCGTACCACTGTCTTGGAGCTTGTTTCAAGCCATACAAGCTCTTCTTTAATCTGCACACCATATTCTTTTTCCCCCTTTTTTGAGAAACCTTCTAACCGGTGCATGTATATCTCCTCATCTAGGTCTTCGTGAAGAAATGCGGTCTTCATGTCCAACTGCTCAAGGTAGAGCTCTTCACTAGCAACAATACTTAACACAAATCTAATAGTATTGAGCTTCACAACTGGAGCAAAGATTTTGGTGTAGTCGAATCCTTCCTTTTGCTAGAATCCTTTGACAACTAGTCAGGTTTTGTATCTCTTGAAGCCATCATGCCCCTCTTTCACCCGATACACCCATTTGTTGTGAAGTGCCTTCTTCCCCACGAGTAACTCAACTAGTTCCCATGTCTGGTTGGAGATCAGAGACTTCATCTCGTCTTTCATGGCAAGCTCCCACTTGCTAGCATCTCCAGTCTGACAAGTTTCATCATAGCATTTAGGCTCTCCTCCATCAGTTAGCAACAAATAGTTCATGTATCTCCTGTTAGGCACATGAGGCTGAGAATACCTTCTCAATACAGGAGCTGGAGTAGAAGACTGTGGTGTGTCGGACTGCTGTGCACTGCTCTGTTCAGTTGATTCCTCTAATTGAGGACTCTCAACTATAGGATCTTCTGGGACATCATCCACATCTGCATACACTGGCTTACTCTGTTCTGAGTCACTAGTGTCTATGTTATGAAGTGCCTTCTTCCCCACGAGTAACTCAGCTAGTTCCCATGTCTGGTTAGAGATCAGAGACTTCATCTCGTCTTTCAAGGCAAGCTCTCACTTGCTAGCATCTCTAGTCTGACAAGTTTCATCATAGCATTCAGGCTCTCCTCCATCAGTCAGCAATAAATAGTTCATGTATCTCCTGTTAGGCACATGAGGCTGAGAAGACCTTCTCAATACAGGAGCTGGAGTAGAAGACTGTGGTATGTCGGACTGCTGTGCATTGCTCTGTTCAGTTGATTCCTCTAACTGAGGACTCTCAACTATAGGATCTTCTGGGACATCATCCACCTCTGCATACACTGGCTTACTCTGTTCTGAGTCACTAGTGTTTGTGTTATGCCTGTCCTTGTACATCACTCTTTCATTAAAGATCACATCTCTACTGCGAATCATTTTTTTGTTTTCATCATCCCAAAGGCAGTAGCCAAACTCATCTTCACTATAACCGATGAATGTGCACTTCTTCGATTTGGGATCAAGTTTATTTTTACCTTGATCACTGATGTGCACATATGCTACACAGCCAAAAACTCTAAGATATGAAAGTTTTGCCTCTTTTCTGCTCCATACCTCTTCTGGTATTCTGTGCTCCAATGGTACCGATGGACCTCGGTTGATCAAATAAGCTGTTGTGTTGACTGCTTCTACCCAGAACTGCTTCGGTAGGCTTGACTGCACACGCAAGCTTCTGGCTCTTTCAGTCAACGTTCGGTTCATACGCTCAGCTACACCATTGTGTTGAGGCGTACCCGACACAGTCCTTTCCATTTTGATCCCATGCTCATAGCAAAACTTCTTGAATCTGGTGTCTTCATATTCACCACCATTGTCGATTCTGAGCTTTTTGATCTTCAACCCTGTCTCATTTTCAACCATGGCTTTCCATATCTTAAAAGCCTTAAACACTTCAGACTTATGCTTTAGAAAGTAAACTCATACCTTCCGAGAGTGATCATCGATGAAAGTCACAAAGTAGTATTTTCCTCCAATTGATGAGACAGTCGTTGGACCCCAAACATCAGAGTGAACAAGCTCGAGTCTTTCCTTCTTTAGGGTTCTTCCACTTGTCTGAAAGCTGACCCTCTTCTGCTTTCTAAGTATGCAATCTTTGCACATGTCAATCTTAACTGACTGTAGACCTAGAAGTTTGCCTTTCGAGTGCATAATCTTCATCCCTTTCATACTCATATGGCTAAGTCTCTAGTGCCACAGATTGAGATTTTCGTTTCTAGCTGCAATTGTAATTGAGCAGCGTGCCCCTGCTATTATGTAAAGAGTACCATTCTTTTTGCCTCGAGCAACCGTCATTGCACCCTTTGAAATCTTCCAATCATCACCGTGAAAGATTGTAGTGTAGCCTTCGCTAGCCAGCTGCCCTACTGAGATTAAGTTCTTTCTCAAGTCGGGAATATGCCTGACATCTTTCAGCTCCCAAACAGACCCATTCAACTTAATATTTACTACACCTTTGCCGATAATAGCACAAGGTTGATCATCACCAAGGTATACTTTTCCAAGGTTTCCGGGGACATACCTCTCGAAGAATTCTTTCTGCGAAATAGCATGGAACGATGCTCCAGAGTCTAATACCCAATACTCTTCCTTGCTCTCCAAAGAGCATATCAACGCATCATTTCCTCCTGAGGTGGAAGTAACATTTGCCTTGTCCTTCGCCTCCTGATTCTTTGGTGTACTCTTGCATTGATTTTTGTAGTGTCCGGTCTTCCCACAATTCCAACACTCGATTGTCTTTGAGCTACTGAAATTATTGGGATTCCTAGATTTGGACCTCATGTCCTTTGATCTACCTCGGTAGTTTGATCTGCTGCGTCCATTTCTTCTGGTTGAATTTCTTCCTCTTGACTCTGTATGCAAAACTGAAGAGGTTGACGATTCACCCGACTCTCTCCGTCGGATCTCTTCACTAAGAACCAAGTCACGAACATCATCAAATTTCAACTTATTGCTTCCCGATGAGCTACTCATAGCCGTGACAGTAGCATTCCAACTTTCTGGTAAAGAAGACAAAAGTATCAATGCTCGTACTTCTTCATCAAATTCAATTCCAATTGAACTCAACTGGGTTGTGACTGTATTGAGTTCATTGAAATGTTGAGCTACCGATGCTCCTTCTGTCATCCGCAAATTGAATAACCGTCTCATCAAGTGAACTTTGTTAGAGGCCGACGGATTCTCATACATACTGGAGAGAGCCGCCATAAGACCCGCCATGGTCTTTTCCTTTGCTATATTGAAAGCAACATTGCGGGATAGCGTCAATCGAATAACTCCAAGGGCTTGTCTGTCTAGAGGAGTCCAGTCTTCATCCTTCATACCCTTTGGCTTCCTTTCTGAGAGAGGTTGATAAAGCTTTTTCTGATACAGATAATCTTCGATCTGCATCTTCCAAAAGCCAAAGTCCGCACCATCGAACTTTTCAATTTTCACCTTTCCTTCGTCTGCAGCCATCGCTCTCACTCGAATCTGACTTTCTCAGGATCGTTTTTGACAATTTCTGCGAACCACCGTGCTTTAGAACACCTCCGTGGATAAATTGGTAACGCTGACCAATTTTTACTATTCACAAAATTTACTATTCATGAATTACTATTCATGAATTTTACTATTCATAAATTTTACTATTCACAAATTACGATTCATGAAATTTACTATTCACAAAATTTATTATTCATATAAATAGTACCCACTTCAAAATTAGCAGAAATAACCAACTAGCTCTGATGCCAGTTGTTGGAAAATTACACAAAATTTTCCTATCATCAGATTTGTAGAAAGTGAAATAAATGCAGAATAATAACACACAAAAATTGATAACAGAATTCGGTCAATTGTGCCTACGTCTCCGGACTATTGCTAATATTTTATTGATAAAGGAAATATAAAAAGTGTTTATAAAACACTCAAAATTTCTCATAACACATAACTTAATTACACTCAAAAACTAAAACTTTTTTCTAAACTTTTTCTGTTTCTTTCTCTAAGATTTTTCTTACTTATTTTAGAATAATTTTTCTTCTGCAGAGACTTCTATTTTTATAGAAACTAAAATCCTCCATCATGCGTTTTTGCCAAACAATAATTGGTTGACTTCCTTCAAATTATTTTAACAATTGCTTTCGGTGCAATTGAAATTTCAATAACTGAGGATGCACTTTTCGATGCTTGATTGAATTGGGGGGCCACAATATGACTAACAATTGCAAAGAAGAAGTGACTTCAGAATCCGTCAATCGATGCAAATGCTGATAAATTGGGATACAAGTGGGTGAGGTGCAGAGGGCAAGCAGTTGCAGCGAACATGAAGAGAGCCCTTTGAGTTTGTTTCCATGGCTACCATTTTTTCTTCTCAGGAAACAGGAGGCTAGAAGATGATAAACAATGTTTTCTCTAAACTCATTAAGGTGTTGGCATGTGCTCCATATATAGCGAACGAGTTGAGGGAGATAAGAAGAATAATTTCGTTTTAAAATGTAACAAAGTCGGCATGCAACTATATCATGTTGATTTCAATATTAGATCTACTATGGCTTTGTTTACTCAATGCTTCCTACGCACCAAGCTTCCCAACTCATCCCACATTTTTTAACTTGAGAATTACATGTGTCCTCTAAGTATGGTATCTGAATTGATTTTGATGGGATACCTTCTCAATGTCTCCTCTACCTTTAGCAGGTCCAACATATAAAAACTCAAATTGTGTTCTCCAAGAGGGCAGGCCATTGAAGTGGGCATTGTCATGGGATATGTTGTCTGAAGGTAGAAGAGGCAGGGAATTATTTATAAAATAAATATCATTCAATAAGATATATTTTGGATTAGGATTCTCTACAATCCTTAAACTGTGCAGTTTTGATCTAATAGTTGATATCAATTAAACTTATTTACAATTTTTTATTTTACCATAAAATAAAACAATTTATACGATTGAGATCATGTGCAGTTTTTTTTATGGAAACAAAACTGCAGATGATCCAATTCCCTTAAAATGGCCATGCTTATGCTGCACTCTTAGTGTTTCCCAACTTCAAATCAATTACATAGTAGCCTCATTTGTCTAAAGTAGGAGGACAAGTTGTCCAAAATGAACCCAACCTACCATGGTATTGGAGAAGAACAAATGCCAATGAGAAGGAATTTGGATTCATCTGATCTCCCCAGATCATGTATGCGAAGTATCAACGGATCAGGTTTGTGATGCAGAAACACAAACAGGAAACTGGCATCACACTCTGACTTATTTACACGTGAAACTAACATGTTCTTGGTAAGAAAAACTAAGTTACTAAAATGAGTTGGATAAAACGATTGGTTTGAGATTAATATATTAAGCGATACAGAACACAAACAGGAAGCTATACTCGTGGAGTACTTGCAAAAATATGAGGCAAGGATGCAACATAACCAATAAATTTTGATGGTGAAACCGATAAGTAAATTATGAAATGGAGGAAGGAAAAGGACAATGCTATATGCAAACCTTCATCTTTTACACCTTTTTTAGCTATGCTAGCTAGTAACCCATATTATGGTCATTAGTGACTTCATTTAGAGATAAGATTAGCAATAGGGTGGTGGTATAATATGTTTACAAAAACCAGAATTTAAACAGATCATTACATTTAGAGCTGGACTAAATCTGAGAAAAAGATGTCACTCTGTGTTTTCTTTTTATTTGTTTTATTCTAGTTGAGTATGATCAGGTTATTATACCATTAAAAAGAAATTTTTTTCCTTCCCCTTTACTTATAATAGAGGGAGGGCGAGGGGGGGGGGGGGGGGGGGATGAAAGGTGATATAGGGAGGGTGCAGGTGGACAGTGAAGGGAATGAAAAAAATAGATGACTGAAGTGGCTATAATTTCATCTTCAAACAATATATACAGTCAACCAGATATAATTACAACTATGTACGTGTGAGACACTAATGGGGCAAAATTGAATTTAGTTGTCCACGATTATCATACAGATTTTGTCTAACTAGTGGTTGAAGATGTTGAGAAGGGAAACTCTGGTTCTAATTAGTTGCCTTGAGAGGCGTTCAACTCCTGCTTCCAGATCCTGAATGCACATCTCCAGATTTTCCACATTGGTTTTCAAATTCTCAATAGATGAAGGCTTGTAATTGATGTGAGATTGCAAAGCTGCATCCACCTTTTCAAATTCATTTGTATCTGGTTCTTGAGAGCCACAAGCCACTCTTGCAGGCTGCATCAACTTAGAGATTACTGACCACCTGCTCTGCTTTGATTGTCCCTTTGGGTTATAGATAAACAACAACAAAGATTCTAACGAGCTCACAGTTGCTGCTTCTGCTTCTTTTAAGATTCTAAGCATAGGCAAAGTGTCATTGTCTTTGTTTGAGGAAGAAACCTTGAACTCATTTTTCATCCCTTTCAAATTTCCCAAGGCCTTTTTAATTTCCTTCCTTATCTTCTTCCTAGATGCCAAGTATTTTTCACCCTCAACTGTGAATTCAGTGCCAGCACCCCACCTTCTTCGAATAACTGACTGAATCTCATGCATGCTTTCCTTTGATTGCTGTAGGCAATCTTGTGCTGTACTACAGATAAATAGAAGCCTTAGAGACCCTTCTAAGAGGTCATCAACCCATTTGTCACTGCATTCTCGTGCCAAGGCCTGTTGGGTGGTTGGCAATTGGAGCAACCTATCAACACAGTCATGCAAATCCTGCAAGCCATTGAGTTTGTGACTTATTGAAGATGATGAAGACCAAGAAGTGGTGGCTTCAGAATCCTTCAGTCTATACAAAAGCTCATCAAATTGTGATACAATGGGGTGAGGGGCAGAGGGCAAACTGTTGCAGCGGATATGCGCAGGGCTCTTTGTGTTTGTTCCTATGGCTGCCATTTGCTCTTGTCAAGCAAGACAACAAAGGACTAGGAGTAAGAGGTGATATGCACAAATTGTTCTGAGTCTGAGTTTTAGTGGTTGGCAGCTGCTCCATATATAGCACATGAATTGAGGGAGACAACTAGTATAATTCTTTTTTTCTTAGATGTCTCATTCTTAGATGTCTCAAAACGGGCAAGCATCTTGATTTGGATCTCAGATATACCATGGTATTGTTTTCTCAGTGCTTCCTACGCACCAGGATCCCCAACTCATCCCTCAATTTTTAACTTAGGAGTGACATGGGTTCTTGAAAAATGGCATCTTTACAGGTTGCTGATATAAAAATTCAAACTTTGTAGTGCATGCATCTTAATGGGAACATTTATCTGGAAAGCAGGAGCTGTTTCTATTCTTAAACAGGCATTCAGTCTACAAACTTGTCGTCTCAATCAAGGGCAAGGCGAATCTTCAACTTCAGATGTGATTATATGAAACATGAAGGGTATAATGTAATTTGTAAGAGATACAGAACACAAACAGGGCGCTGGCACCATGTTCTGTTCTGTTGGCGCTGGCACCATGTTCTGTTCTGTTGAAAAGGAAATTGGTTGAAGCCTTTGAGGGCAATATGCAATACCATGAGGAAAGTACATGCCAATCACATTAAATTATTAATTTTTGCAGAATCTTTCTGCTTTAGCGAACATATTTTTTTTTCGGGGTTAATAATCTCTATTTTAAAAGGAGGGCTACCAAGCCTTAAGGTCAAATATGTAAAATTGAGTCTGTGGAATATGGAGCTACCTCCCTTCCACTGGAGTTAGTTCAACATGAAAATTATGGATTTGGGAGACATAAGGAATCTCATCTTATTTGACACATATCAATTGAGGACTAACTGATTTTGATTCAGATCACAGAAATGTTAATATAATGCAATGTCTTATGCACAGGAACACTCCAACCCAAGGCTCATATTTTTCTTTAACTCACACTAGCAAATGTAAGTGCTGCACGTGTGGACAAATAATCATAAGCATTAGTTTTGATAATTTTGGAAGTTACAGTGATGGTCCATGTATTTGGATTTGGATAAAAATACTAATGTTCGCATTGGCTTGTCCTCATATATGGAAGACAAATAGCACGTTGTTCTCTGCACTTGCAACATATAAAATTTGAACCAATTACTCGTAAATGTGCAAACAGTTACATATGATGTGGACGACTGATTCAAATTGACTTGAATGATTGAATCCCATGTGAGCCAAGTGATTGTCATGGTTTCTAATTATACTCTTCTCCACTCCTCCTTCATTATACTTTCTCTCTCTTTCTAACTGCATGTGTCGCATAATAGAACTATGTTTGTGAAAAGATATTAAAATTATAGGCTGATCAAAGAAAATTACCAAAGTTTATTCTACCATTGTTTCTTTTCTTTTGGAAAGAGTACCGTTGTCTTCTATATCTTCAATGCACAACTCCAAATTTTGCATATGGCTTTGAAAATTCTCAAAAGATGAAGGCTTTGAACTGATGAGAAGCTGCAACACTGTGTTAACCTTTTCGAATTCATTTGTGTCTGATTCTTCAGAATCACAAGCTACCCTTTTAGGGAGATTGCTGACCATCTTCTCAGCTTTAACTGTCCCTTTGGGCCAGTGATAAACAACAACAAAGATTCTAATGAGCTCACAGTGACTGCTTCTGCTTCTTTAAATATTCTAAGCATTGAAAAGATCTCCTTGTCTTTGTTTGAGGAAGAAAGTATGGACTCATTTTTTATCCCTTTCAAGTTTCCTAAGGCCTTTCGAATTGCCTTCTTCATCTTCTTCCTAGATGCCAAGTATTTTAAACCCTCATATGTGAATCCAGTTTCAGCATCTCTCCTCCTGCGAATAACTAACTGAAGTTCGTGCATGCTATCCTTTGATTGCAGTAGACAATCTTTAACTGTGCTACAAACATCCAAGAGCCTCAGAGACCCATCTATTAGTTCATCAACATGTTTGTTGCTGCATCCTTGTGCTAATGCTTGTTGAGTGATTGTCAATTGGAGCAGCTTATCAGTGCTGTCTTGCAAATCCTGCAAGCCATTGAGTTTGTGACTTTTTGATGATGATGACAAAGAAGCGGTGGCTTCAGAGTCCTTCAATCTGTGCAAATGCTCCTCAACTTGTGATACAATGGGGTGTGGTGCAGACGGCAAGCTAATGCTGCGACTGTGCAGAGAGCTTTTTGTGTTTGTTTCTACTGCTGCCATTTTCTCTTCTCAGAAAAAAAAAGATGGCTAGGAGATGAAAATACAATTTGGTCTAAACTCTTGAGTTTTAGTAGTTGGTATCTGCTCAATTTATAGCAAATGAGTAAGGGAGATGAGAAGAATATTTTTCTTTTCAAATGTGACAAAGTAGGCATGCAACTACATCATCTTAATTCTGGTCTTATCATCATAGTGCTACCACAGCATTGTTTGCTCAATGCTTCCCACGAACCAAGCTTCCCAACTCATCCCTCAATTTTTAACATTGGGAATCACATGATTAAGGCATCTGCCATAGATGGGATACCTTTGCTATTTCTCCTCCATCTTTTTTGGTCCAAGATATAAAATTTCAAATTGTGAACTCCAAGAGGGCAGGTGATTGGAGTGAGCATTGGAGTCGGATCTTATGTCTGCAGGAGGAGAAGCAGATATATTTATAAATAAATTCCATTAAACAGGACATATTTAATTGTATATGGCTTGAGTTTGGGGGAGGGAGGGTGGGAGCAGATCTCTTCATCTGAATTCAGACATCAAAGACTTGTCACATCTGGATGGCAATGTTTGTGCAGTGTTCACGCCCTATTGTATTAGAGAGAAATAAGTAGTCATATTGTATCTCTTCTTGTATAATTTCTTATTCTATTTTATATTAGTCTATGAATCATATGCACGAGGAACCAATTTTCCTTTTCTTTTTTTTTTTTTAAAAAAATTTGGTGTAAGACAAACAATTACTATATTTACAACTTGTTTTCAACCCTTCTGGGTTGGTAGATATGACTCATATGAAGCAACACAGCAGATTAAGAGGACAGTTACATACAGTACATAGTGTGTCCACAGAGGAGAAATTTGAAAGGGAGGTATATGCAATACCATGAGGAGTGGTAAGGATGCAAATTCACCCCATCTAAAAGATAATGAAAATGATTTTTGTAGAACCCAATTGGATAACTTTGAGACAATTCAAATAAATAATGAATGTTTTTAAAATAAGATATGATTTTAATTGTTTTATGTAATAATCTTTTTCTATTATACATGGTGAATTAAAATTAGAATTTATCACAAAAATAATAAAGATTATTATTTATAAATTTTAATTTCAACTCTTTATATGTAATAAAAAAATTTATCACATAAGTAATTAAAATTATCACTTATTTTAAAAACATTCACAGCTTATTTTAGTTGCTCCAAAGTTTTTGTTGTAAAAATAACATTACTCAAAAGATAAACAAGCTATACAAATATACCTATTAAAGATTAACGATAAAACAATAAAGTTATACAAGAGCAGGAAATTTTGAAAATGGAGTCGTTGTCTAATTCTGTTCTATTCAATGCAAAAACGAAAGGACAAATTTGAAGCAACCTTTTTCACTCTAGTAAGAGAAATAATATTTGCACATCTCTTTATTTCATCAAACATTTACATCTTTTTTTTTTTAGGAAAAGAAAGAAAGATAAAGTAAGTATTGAAAATTATATTTCCTTTTGTTCAACTTAAAAAGAAAGATGTAGAGCTCATTTAGATGTGTTTTTTAAGATAAAAAAAAAGATCCTTTTTTAAAAATAAATAAGTACTTTTGTTCATTTTTAACATGTTTGAATGAACTTTAAAAAATTAGAAAATGCATAAATTGTATTTTTTTAAAATAGATTTTGGTGTTTCTGAGAAAATTTTTTTTTCTATAACATAAAAAAACTATTCCAACATTAAAAAAAAATATTTATCTAATATTACATTCAAAATATAAAATAATTTTTACTTTTTTAAAAGATCTTTTAAAAAAAGATCACATAAAAAATATCTTATCTTAAAAGTTTATCCAAAAGAATTGGTAATGTTTTGATGTAAGAAAAATATATGTAAATATCAACACTCTTATCAGACTATCCAACTTTGCAAAATGGTTGAAAATTCAAAATCAGCATTGTATTTATTTTATATCCATGTCATGTCATAAACTCTGAAAGAGAGCAAATGAATAATATATTAACAAGAAATTGAGTGCTATATTTATCATATCATCAACATAGCAAGTACATTATCTACAACTGCATACAAGATGATAATATCAATGCCATCACAAAAAATTGATGCCTCTAGTTTCTTCAACTAATGATTAAGGTTGTTGAGAAGGGCAACTCTGATTTTAATTAAACGCCTAAACAGTGATTCAAGTCCTTCTTCAAGGTCTTGTAAACAGGACCCCAATTTCTCTAACTTCTTCTGCAAATCATTGATGTCGTTAGACTTGCTTGCCATGTTAAATGCAAAAAACTGCAATGCAGCATCCACTTTTGCAAACTCATTCTCATCTGCTCCTTGTGCGAAGCCTACCCTTTTGTTGTGCATTAGCTTTGAAACCAAAGCCCAGCTGCTTCGTTTTGATTGTGATGACCCAGAAATAAAATTCAACAATGACTCAAATATAGAAAAAGTGATCACTTCAGTGTCTTTTAACAAGCTAAACAAGGCCAGGGTTTGATAGTCTTTGTTGGTGATGGAGAGGTTGCATTTATTTGCATTACCCTTCAAATTCTCCAAGGCTTTGAAGATGGCCTTTCGCACTACCTTCCTTGAGGTCAAGAATTTTTTAACCTCTACTGTGAGCTCCACTTCACCACCTCTCCTTCTTCTTATAATTGATTGTAGTTCGCGGGTGCACTCCTTTGTGTGCAGTAAGGCATCTTTGGTTGCCGTACATGCATCAAGGAGCCTTAGAGATCCATCCAAGAGATCATCCACCCATTTCTCTAGGCGTTCCTGGACAAGTGTTTCTTGAGTTAGGGGGAGTTGAACCAGTTTTTCAACACAGTCATGCAAATCTTGCAAGCCACTCAGTTTTTGCCTCAGCAATGAAGAAGAGGAGGTGGCATCATAAGCCCCTAATCTGGCTATGTGTTCATTGCATTGTAGGATGACAGGGTGTGGCTTAGAGGGCAAACTATTAGAACGAGCATGGTTATGGAATTTGGAGTTTAATGAAGAGGCTGCCATTTTTCCTCGACAAGACAAGGGGAGGGTGTTGAGGTTGAATATGTACAATTGAATGGCCAATTTGCTATCCTTCCTTGGCTATTGCTCAATATATATGGGCATAGGAGACGCGAGGATTCTCATATTAACAAATACAATTAAATGCTAACCGATCTACATTTAATCACAGATATGTTAGTGCAATGTCCCCCCAGCCTAATCTTTACAACTCATACTCCTTTTTTTTATTAGTTCTTTCTTTCCTCACCATCTATGATAATCAGATTTTGGCCCACACTTCTTTTTGGTACATTGTATCTTTATAAGTTGCACGAGGGACATTGACATTACTGTAAGCTTTCAATAAAGTTTAGAAACATGAATTCATTCATTCTCAATCTACAATAAGTTTCAGATAAATAATATAGTAAACTTTTCACAAATAAATTAAGTATGGTATTCAGTCAACTGCTTTTAACTTATCCTAAAGACACTCCAATAGTTATGGGTCATTATACACTTAGTCAAATTTTCATCCAACAACTAATTAATATATAATATAATATTACACATTACAAAATACTAATGTACATCAGAAATCTCAACTGCATCAACACTTCTCCTTGAGATTTTTTATGGACACTCCAAGCAATTCTCTAAGTCTTTCAAATCTAGCTCTAGGAAGAGCTTTAGTGAGTATATCAACAACTTGAAGATCAAAACAATAGTGAACTAGCTTAATCTAATGATTTTTGACAACTTCACGTGGAGCATGAAACTTCACTTTAATATGCTTGGTCTTTCCATGTTGAACTGGATTTTCAACAATAACAATAGTTGATTTGCTATCACAATTAATCTTTGTAGCTTCTTGTTGCTGCACTCCCAAATCCTTTAAAATTTTTCGTAACCAAATAGTTTGGTTTGCTGCTGCAGTTGCTGCTATATATTCAGCTTTTGTAGTGGACTAAGCTACAATTTCCTGTTTCTTTGAATTTCACAAGAACATGCAAGAGCCTAAGGAAAATGTATAACCAGTAGTACTCTTTATGTCATCAAGGTTTCCAGCCCCATCACTGTCAACATAGCCTAATAAGCTTCCATTTTCACTTGGTTTGTACCAAAATCCAAGCTAAGTAGTGCTTCTCAAGTATCTAAACACCTTATTTGTTATTGCAAAGTGTGTCTTACTAGGACTTTGCATAAATCTTGACAACAAAATAGCAACATACATAAGATAAGGTCTGGATGCAGTAAGATAAAGCAGGCTTCTAATCAAGCTTCTGTAAAAAGAATCATCTATTTTTTCAGCTCCATCTTCATTTGAGAGTTTTACATTATGTGCTAGAGGAGTAGGAGCAGATTTGCAATTTTCCATTCTAAATTTCTTCAACACTTCATGAGCATACTTCTCTTGATTCAGAAAAATCTCATCCTTGGATTGATGCACTTCCAAGCCCAAAAAGTAGTTCATTTCTCGTAAGCTAGACATTTCAAACTGATTTTTCATCTCCTCCATAAACTTTTGCCCTTCTTGTTGATTATTGCTTGTCACTAGCAAGTCATCAACATACAAAGAGACAATTAAGGAACCACCATCCAATAACCTTCTTACATAAAGAGTTGCATCATTTTCACTCCTCCTAAAGCCTTGATTGCAGAAGTAGTTGTCAATTCTGTTATACCAAGCTCTAGGAGTTTGTTTTAACCCATGCAAGGCCTTATAAAGCTTATACACCTTATCTTCACTTCCTTCCACAACAAATCCTTCAGGTTGAGCTATATAAATCTCTTCAACTAGGCTTCCATTTAGGAATGTTGTTGTGACATCTAAATGCCAAAATTTCCACTTCATTTGTGTAGCCAAAGCTATAAGAACACGAATTGTGTCCATTCTTGCTACTGGTGCAAAAGTATTTGTATAGTCAATTCCAAATTGTTGAACATAGCCTTTAACAATAAGTCTAGCCTTGTATTTGTTGATGGATCCATTGGGGTTTAGCTGTACCCTATAAACCCATTTTACTCTAATGAGATTCTTGTCTTCAGGTCTGTCAACCGGCTGCCAAGCCTTGCTGCTCCCAATGGTAGTTATCTCCTCTTTTATAGCTTGGTTCCATTCCTTCACCTTGCTAGCATCTTCATAGCTTGTAGGTTCAAGTACAACACTATTACATCTCTGATAAATTTTAGAGAGAGGTCTTGTACCTCTTACACCAAACTCATCATCAACATCTTCATCTTGGTCTTCATTTGTATTCTCAAGAAAAGGCAAAATACCTATCAACTTGAGAAGTCTCCTAATCCCAATAAGTATCTTTATCCACTTTAACATCTCTACTAATGAAAACTTTTCTTGAGTCAATGTTATAGACTTTATAGCCCTTAGATTGTGAGCTATAGCCTATTAGAATTCATTTTTCTACCTTTTCATCCAATTTGCTTCTTTTCACGTCTAGTACATGAGTATAGCAAAGTAAACAAAACATTCTTAGATGCTTAATGGATGGCTTGATGCCTTCCCAAGCCTTAATTGGTGTCATCCCCTGTACTACCCTTATAGGAAGCCTATTTTAAAGGTATACAACAGTGTTTACTGCCTCTGCTCAAAAAGACTTTCGCAATTTCTTTTAAAAAGTCATGTATCTAGTCATTTCAATAACTGATCTATTTTCTCTCTGCTACTCCATTCTACTACAGTGAATAGCTCACAATAAGTTAGTGCACAACTCCCAAATCATCATAAAACATATTAAATTCAGTAGAAGCATACTCCTTGCCATTATCGGTTTTGATTTTCTTCAATAAACAACCACTTTGAGCTTCAACAAAGGCTTTAAATTTCTTTAAAACAGGAAAAACATTAGATTTCTGCTTAAGAAAGTAAACTCATGTCGTTCTTGTAAAATCATCTATGAAAAGAATGAAATACTTGTTGTCATTGAGTGAGGTAGTTTTCATAGGTTCATAAACATCTAAGTGAACCAATTGAAGCTTTTCACTTGCTCTCCATGTAGCTAAACTAGGAAAAGGAAATCTATATTGCTTACCAAGTTGACAGATCTTTGACTAACTCTTGCTTTTGAGCAAACTGAATGGATTTCAAATTATAGTGGCCAAATCTCTTATACCAAAGCTTAGAATCAAGTTCAGTCTTGTTGATTTTACACTCTTGTTTAGTAATTAAATTCCAATTTACAGGAAAACTTCTTTTCCTCATCTTTACTTCAAATGATTCATGACCATCAGCATTAGTAACCACACAACTTCCTTATTTAAACAACAAGGAGTAGCCGTTTTGCATTATTTGACCCACCCTCAACAAGTTTTGATCAAGTTCAGGTGCTAAAAGAATATTAGAAATATATTTGATACTTGTTGCAGTATGAATCCCCATAGTTCCTTTGCCAATGGTAGCAACTTTGTCTCCATTTCTAATCTTTATTGATCCTACAATTGATCCCAGCTTTGAGAAAAATTTTGGTTTGCTTGTCATGTGTTGAGTGCAACCACTATCAATGAACCAAGTGTCACCATCCTCGAAACTCCTTGTAGTCTTGGTCATGAATAATAGCTCTTCATCAGCTTCAATTTCAGTAACATTAGCCTTCTGAGATGGTTGGCTTTGTTGATTTTGTTGTTGCTGCTTCAATCTACAAAACCTCTTAATATGACTATTTCTATTGCAGTATCTACATTGGATTTGTGGTGGTGTTTTCCCTTTGTACCAACAATCACTTTCCTTGTGACTAGTTCTTTTACAGATTTCATACTTTGGAAATCTTTCCTTCTTCTTTGAATCTTTTACAGAATGCTCTCCAACAAATCTCTTTTCATATTTGACTGTTACAGCTTTCCCTTGTGTCTGACTTGTAGGGTTGTTTCTGTTGCTTCCTCCTGTTTGAGAAGTCTTCTTTGTTCTTGAGCTTGAAGAGCATTTACTAGCTCTGTCAAGCTTATCTTTGAAAGATCTTTTGACTCTTCAAGTGAAGAAATCTTGGATTCAAATCTTTTATGTAAGACCACCAAGACTTTTTCTACAATTTGGCTGTCAAGAAGTTCTTCTCCCATCAATTTGATCTAATTCATAACTCTCATAAGCTTGGACATGAAATCCTTTATGGTTTCAGACTCATTCATCTTCAAGGCTTCAAACTCTCTTTTGAGATTAAGAACCGGCATCTACTTGGTTCTCTCATTTCTAAAGAACTCCTTCTCAAACTTATCCCAAACTTGCTTTGCTATCTCCAAATTTGAGATTCTCATAAATATATAATCATTCACAGTTGAGTGCAGGATGGTAAGAGCCTTAACTCTTTTGGCAACCTGCTCACTGTGATATCTCATCTGAGCAATAGTGGGATTCGCTTGCAAAGGTGGTGATTTAGTACCTGTTTCCACCACATCCCAAAGATCATAGGCTCTTAATTAAGCCCTCATCTTCACAGCCTAGATTTCATATGTCTTTCCTATAAACACAGGAAATGCTGATAGTGAAATATTGGTTGAAGCCATCAAGGAAAGGTTGGTTTTTTTTGGTGAAATTTTTGGTTTTCTCTCACACTATATATTCTGGTTTTACTTTTCTATTTCCTCTCTAATTTTCTCTCAAGTTTTCTCTTACAGATTCTTCAAGAACTGAGAGCTCTTGATACCAATTGTAAGCTTTCAATAAAGTTCAAAAACGTGAATTCATTTATTCTCAATCTGCAATAAGTTTCACAGATACATAATATAGTAAACTTTTCATAAATAAACTAAGTATAGTATTCAGCCAACTACTCTTAACTTATCCTAAAGACACTCCAATAGGTATGGGTCACCATATACTTAGTCAAAACATCATCCAACAACTAATTAATATATAATATTACATATTACAAAGTACTGGTGTACATAAGAAATTTCAGCTACATCAACAATTACTTTGTTAGTTCCTACCTATACAGTTATATCTTAACTTTTGTGAAGAATTATCTCATCCATGTAAATGTATGCACGTGCAGACTAGTTGAATTCCTAAAACGAAAGCTCCAACCCTCTAGGCTTCCATCCATCTATTGGCAAATAGCTTGAGTTCCTACTTATAAAGCACAGACACGGACATGGACATGGACACAGGACACGATACGGACGTGAGAACACACTAAATTCAAAAAATTGTAAGACATACACACATACATATATATATATATATATATATATATGTATATGTATATATACAAAATTTTAAAAAAATATTTATAATTAATTAATATCATTTCTATAAGCTTAAAGATTTACAATATCTTAATATATGTCATATGTGTCAATGATAATCATACGTTACAATATCTTAATATCTTACTAATTGAACGTTAGTCATGAAAACTAATTTTTTTCAAAAAAAATATTAATAAGTCATGTCCAAGTCATGTCTTAAATGTGTCCGAGATGTGTCCAAGTATGTCTGAGACGTATCCAAACTGAAAAAAAATAATAATCTTTTTAATTAGATACATTTGGACACACATAACATGTGTATCGTACGAGTATTCTCATGTGTCCGACACGCGGACACGCCTCCGTGCTTCATAGCTTCCTACTAATAAATATACAATCATGCTATCACTTTCTACTAACACTTTCATGGTGATTGACTTGAGTATTTCATTATTTTGTGGCCCCATTAATATGCCTTTCATGTAAAAGGGAGG
Source organism: Ormosia semicastrata (assembly GCA_029884595.1). Classification (NCBI taxonomy): domain Eukaryota; kingdom Viridiplantae; phylum Streptophyta; class Magnoliopsida; order Fabales; family Fabaceae; genus Ormosia; species Ormosia semicastrata. The sequence goes on along the minus strand of JAQQTO010000046.1, from coordinate 3,046,995 downwards.
TACTATATATGCAAAAGCTATGAAAGAAATGCAAGTTCCTTTGTCTTCTGCCTACTGTAATGACCACTCTTATCTTCCTTAGCTACATTATCAGTTTTACTGAAAATAACATTCTTTTGTCAAATTTTCTCTCCTTCTCTTAAAACAAAATTAAAAATTCCATCAACATAAATTAGGGGTTGACTGTGTAAAATGAAAGTGATGGATTTTATGAAAACAAGATAGGCCTCATACCCTGATTGAGTTAAACAATATGGGTAGAAGGAGCTGAAATATAATTTTTGTAGTATAAGTTGTAGTTGTGACGGTGTTAGTGTATTATAGACCTTGCTTTGCTGTCTGCATGTATAATATAGAAAGATATCATAAGGAAACTGCATATTGATTTGCTTGTCCTCATAATAGAAAGACAAGCATCACATCGTTCGTTGCATTCAACTGGTGAAATTTTAGCCCATGACTGATAATTGAGAGCAATAATAGATTTTGATCATTGTTCAACCACCAACCAAACGCAATCGTGATCAGCGACGATATTGATCCAAAACACCATGTGTTCAATACTTGGTCTAATACTATATAAAGCGTGGTAGAACATAATATGCCTAGAAACACCAAGATTTGAATTAGACCATTACAGTTATATTCAGATAAAAGCAAATAACTAAGATTATTTACCAAATTAAACCCCTTATTGCTGCAGCTTTGGTGGCCGCGGCTGATGTGTCAGATTATACTAGAATAGACATTAATGCATCAAACTTCTTCCCTTTCAACTCTTCGTTTTTCTTTTACTTATTTTGCAGAGGGACTTGAAAAAAAACCAAAGGAAAAGTGAGATATGGCAGATACACAGATACTTAGACCAAGAAAGAGAGGGGAAAAGGAAGGATAAATATAAGAGGGGGAAGTTGAATCTCAGTTAATATATATTCAGTACCAAACTTTTGTAATTGCATTACATTCATGTACAAGTATGTGAGACTTATATCTACATCAGCGTTAGTTGGGGTTAAAATGAATTTAATGGTTACAGATGTTGAGAAGAGAAACTCTGGTTCTAATCGTCTTTGAAGATGGTCAATTCCTGCCTCTAGAGCCTGAATGCACAACTCCAAAATTTCCATATGATTTTGAAAACTCTCAACAGACATAACACTGCAAGGCTTGTGACAGAGAAGAGACTGCAATGCTCTATCCACTTCCTCAAAGAGTCACTACATACTCTTTTAGGCTGCATCAACTTGGAGACTATTGACCATCTGCTCTCCTTTGGTTGTCTTGTGCCAGGGATAAAAGACAACAAGGACTCTAATTGAATCAGAGGGACAACTTCAGCTTCTTTTAGGTTGCTGATCATAGACACAGACTCGGAGTCTTTGTTTGAGGAAGTTAAAATGAGCTCCTTATTAATTACCTTGAAATTTTCTAAGGCCTTTCGAATTTCCTTCTTCACCTTCTTCCTTGATGGAAAGTATTTGCTACCCTCAATTTTGAGTGCTATTTCACCGCATCTCCTCCTGCGCACAGCTGATTGAAGTTCATGTATGCTTTCTGTTGATTCTAGCAGGGCATCTTTGGCAGTACTGCAGATATCCAGGTGCCTTAGAGACCCTTCTAGTAATTCATCAACCCATGTTTTGCAGGATTCTTGTGCCAAGGTTTGTTGTGTGGTTGGCAATTGAAGTATCTTATGGGTGCAACCATGCAAATCCTGCAAATCATTAAGCTTTTGGCTAATTGATGATGAAGAGGAGGAGCTTCAGAAGCCTTCAATCTGTGAAAATGCTCCTCATATTGTGATGAGAAAGGGTGAGGTGCAGAGTGCACGCTATTGGAGAGATTGTGCAGAGTGGTCTTCATGTTTGTAGTCACAAGAGAGGCTAGATGATGTATAGATTTCCTTTGCTACCATATGCTCCATATATATAGCCAAGTGGCCGGGGGAGACAAGAGGAATATACATATTCCTCTCCAAGTGTCACAAAGTTGGCGTAGAATATCATCTTGATTGGGTTCTTTAGGACACCTTGGTGCTGTCTGTGAACTGCTTCCTTAGTACCATGCTTCCCAGCTCATTGCCAATTTTCAACCATGGAATCTGCCATACACGGGGCTATCTGTGTGTATATTCCCAAGCTTAAACAGGTTTCTGATATGAAAATTCTAATGGTGGAAGTAAAGGGGGCAGAATGACCAATGGAGCTAGCATGGAATTGGGATCTTTTGTGCACATCAAGTGGAGCCATTCTTATTTATAAATATAGGTTTTCCTGTTTCCAACCCATTCAGTCAGTCTATCATATTGCATCCCTTTAACTGGCGTATGCTATATGAAGAATCTCTTTTTATCAAGGTGATCTTTGAAGCTTGTTTCCAAACCTCAGATCAATGACAAATAATTTATGAGATGATTATAGTGGCCACTGGTAGGATTTTTTTTTTCTTCCACAAAAGCAACCAAGCTATTACTCTGCAACTGCATGTCTCCCTCTTCTACAGCAATATTATTGACACCCATTCTGCAATTTATTAATCAACTTCTATGGTTCGATTAACATTCTGCCTGAATGCCTGATTCAATTGCTTGTACAGATTCATTATAAATTTATAATACGTTGCTATATTGCTAATTGATGTCCTAGTACTTTATTTGAGGCCACCTGATCCTGATTCCATTATCTATTCGGGTTCGAAGTTTAGAAACTCCGTTATATTAAGTGCACAAACAATGGTGCTTAAATCATTTCAGTACTGTATAAAGCAAAGCAATACCAGTCATACTATTTTTTATTTTTATTAGATTTCATAGGCGCAGTTTATTTATTTACAACTTAAAATCACTGGCGCAGAGTAATCGTGCCACCAACAATTGATCTCCCAATCAATGCAGAACGGTGCTGGAAGTGTAGAGCCTCAGCTAGAATCATCAATTACTCTTATCCAGATTTCGAATCTGCAGAATGTGTTACTTATACATATATATATATATATATATATATGTGTGTGTGCGTGTGTGCGTGTGTTATACACAACGGAAAAAAGTTGTAAATTTGCTAACCTAGTCTGATTTGACAGCACCTACACATTTTTCACAATAGAAACACCTCCTGTTTGGCCATCCATGATGACTAGGTTCTTCTTAGAGACGCAAAATCCTAATTGGGTCCTTTCAATTAGCTGGTTCATCCCACGTTCGGCTCTTTTTTTTAAAAAAAAATATTAAACTATATAAAGTAACATAGAAAATATATCGTAAATGTTTGAAAACATACAATTAAACATATATAGAGAAACAGTTTAATTTTTTTTCATACTCATTTAATTATGCATTATCATATTATTAAAAATATTTAACTTTCATAATAACTACTTAAAAAATTACATATATGATATATAATTAATTGATAACATAAAAAAAAAAATTTCACTGATAATGCATCACTATTAAACTCATAATCTTTTGTGCAACTATTGCATTACATAATTGTTATTTCACATATTAATAGCAAATATATAATTGTATAAGGAATATTATTTATTATGTTAAGAAATTTTTTTTGGTACATAGAATATTATTTATGTTAAGAAAGTTTATAAACAAATCTGTCAAGATCTCTACCCTTAATTTTTTTTAAGGATTAAAATATCCGGTTCTGTCATAATAGTTTAGGCTTAGCTTTCAAGTAGAACCTCAAACACATCAGGAATCCAACTAAACGAAATAAGTCATAGAATAACAGGCTAACAAAATAGCCAAAACGATAATATATGGAAGCCATATGTCAAATATGTTCCCAAGGATACAAAAAAAATCTTAAATAAGCCATGGATTTAGTAACAGTCAAACTGATGCAATCTAGCATGAGGTGCGTCTCAAACTCAAAAGGAAAACTAATTCACCAATCCCGTCAATACTACATAAACTATGACCAGTACTACATCTAGGTGTTTGTAGCTCTAGTGTAAATCTGCTGACTTGCGTGGGCAGACACCATCCTGATTGAACCTCTAGCCATCAATTCTCTTATGGCCTTCCTTGCAAGTGATCCATTAATCTGGAAGGTGCATGTAAAATGATAAGAATATTATTTTTCTTATAGTGCTCATGAATTGACAATCACCCATAATAAAAACCAAATAAAAGATAAGAAATACAGAAGATGTTGCCAATTACGAGTCATCACTACATATAGTTCTTGAATATATATGTGCATGTGCAAAAGAGCATGACATAAAAGTCAAAGCAAGACATTGTTGCAATTGAAATTAAGAGTCAAGTAAGAAAGACAGTCCTAGACTCTACAAAATGACAAGTAAGAAACCCGCATGCACAGATAACTGTAAAAAAGTTTATATAAAACAGCCTTTCAGGATTATTCCCAAAAAGGCAGTAGTGCAGGCAGAGACACACATAGACAGGAAATACAGCTTGATGAATCCTAAGTTTAAAGCAAGAATAGGACTTGGATAACACACGAAATCGACGAAGTTTCAAATATATTAGAGTTGAAGTTGGACATTTGCTACAGAGAGGCCAAGAAAGAAGATGAGAGAACATAATAGCAATCATATTCTCTAGATAATACCAATCAGTCTAGGAATGCAGATCTTATACAAGACAACCAATTAAGTAACAGCTGTAACTGACTCCTTAACAGAATGCCCAGGTTTACACACATCACAACTCTTATCATTCCCAATTTAATTTACACAACTACAATACAGAACATGCATCAAAATACCACCAACACAAACGCTATGATTAATACGAAATTATGAATATTCCTTTAAAATGTAAGGAAAGGGGGGGGGGGGGAATAGAAGAGGTACCCTCAAACGATCAGAGAGAATGGAAGGAGTGATAAGCTTGTATTTGGGTGCCTCAGAGAGGAGCTTGTCATAGGTGGCCTGATCGAACAGCACCATGTTATTCACCTTCTCCTTCTGCTTTCCCTTGCTCCACTTCTGTTAAAACATAAATTTGACTTTAATATCACACACAACACATCCATCTCTCATATCAGATACATTACCACAAAACTAAGCTCTAGTGTTGCCCAATCGGCAAAATGACAATTACTTAAAACTTTAACAAGAAACATGAACCTTCTTCTTCTGCTTGCCACCGCCAGACTTGGCGGGCTTCGAGGAAGGTGGAGGAGCCTTGTCCTTCTTTGGAGCCTGCAATTACCATGAAAACGGAGAGAGAAATTAGCATATAACTTAAATTTGGGAGTGAAAGAAACAAAACGGTTTTTTCACGTTTGCAGAGAAACGTACCATGAAATAGGATTGAAGAGGGGAAGGGAATTCAGCAGACGCTCACAGATCAAGGAAGCAGCAGGTGGAGGCGATCACAAAACCTATCTAGGGTTTTTGATATATTGTTATTGTGATGTGAGAGATTAAAAGGCCAAATGATTAACTGCAACCACGTCGTTTTGCCCTGCTTCCGTGCCTCTATGTTTTTGGGTAAAACGGGCTTTCCTAGGATCCTAGGCCAGCGTAATTAATTCTTTTGTGTACAGAGAACAACGTGTTTTCTTTGCAAGTGATAAATGGATGTGTAAGGCCCAGTTTAAATTTCGTATAAGCTATTAAAAAAAAGGCTTTACTCGGGCTATCCCACGGCCCACTCTTCCCAATCTTTAAACCCCAGTAAATATAATTTATGCAGATAACTTTATCAGGATTGGCCAAAATAATAATAATGATAATTTCATCCGAGGGGTTAGTTCTATATATATATATAAAATTTATGCTGAACATCAATATCGATATATTTGTTTCAGTCCATTTCTTCTCCATATTTTGTTATTTGTTTTGCAAATAAGCAAAAAACCTATTGAATCAGTTTAAGATTAGTGAAACGTACTCTCATCATGCAATATATAAAGGCTTTGTATAGTTGACCAATCCCATCTAATTTGTAAATCATAGAGGTAGAGGGCAATATTGAAATGCTATTATTTCTCTTTATTATTGTTGTTATAACGTGAGGGATACACACTAGATATCTAATCAGCATTACAAATTAACATTGCAGTGTAAAGATGCCAATAATAGCTAACTGTATCCCTTTAAAAATATTCATTGTTATTGCCTTTCTGACAATTTTCGGTAAGCTTTCATACCTGAGTATAGATATATGTATTAGCAGTTAGTAGCTAATTGTTAAGTGTTTGGTAAGATTGTAGGGTCAGGCTCCTTTGCATATATTCATGACTATTGTCAACGTCCAAGCAACACGTGGCATGGGAGATGCTTATCCTCATACCATTGCAGTGAGAAATGCACAGCTCAAGAGGGCGCAATGGATGGACAATGTCTGGGTTTTAAACATTCAAAATGCTACTGCTACTACTATTGTCCACACGTTACAGCAGTTCATGATTAACAACAATTAATCAAATCCGTCTGCTACATCACAATTTTAGTGTTAAATTTGCAGTGCTGATTAGAGCCGCCAGATTATGAGTGCCAGAATTGGTGGATTATTATCTATATATAGCTTATGGGCATGATTAAAAATTTATTGTCAATCTGTATCACTGTTTCTGTAGTGGTAAGTTTTCTCTCAATATAGGGAAAGCATGTAATTGTTGAAAGAATTCACTTTCAATCATATGATCTCCAGTTCTGTAGTCCGTTACCATAATATTTGGCCCAATAAATATATAGTCTTTAGCTTTAATGAGGGACTTTAGTTCGGTAGCTAGCATAACACATAAGTTATACCTCTAGGACAAGCTTCATATTATTGCTCCTTGTCGTTTAGGTAAGCCCAATTATCTGTGTGAAGCACCTGATGTTCAATAATACCGAATCTGGATTATTCTGGAACCATATCCAAGAGAAAACTCAGAAAAATAATAAGAAACCGGGGAATAATAATAGAAATATTAATGTCACGTCAGAATTGATACCTTTTTTCCTGAGATTTATTTATCTGCACAAGACTTATCTTCTTTTATGACTTAATCACGTTTAGATATTAAAATTAGTATAAAACTAAAGTGCAAATTTAATCAATTGAAAATGTCCACATATAATTATATATAGTGAAATCTTTTCACTGGAACAATGTTCATCCTATTATCTTTACTCCACGTTCCATCTGAAGCCAAAAGTTGCCTCCACCTCCATTATTGGTGGGTCTACTGGGGGCGCAGGGGGGGACTGAGGGACCATTGAAAAGTGGAGCTGAAGGTTTCTGAGTGTTGAGGGATATATAAGAAAGAAAGAAAGAAAGGCAAAGCACGAGTGCGTGGCATTTTCTTATCGAGTAAGAAATGAGTTGCAAATCTCTGCGGCCGGTATTTGTGATTTCTTTGTTTACCGACTGTCATGCACTCCAATAAGGTACTGCCAGATTACCACAAGCAGTTTTATGATTTTTCTTCACATAAATGTTTCTTGTGCACAAAAACTTTGCAAAGGAGACATGGAGACAATTAGGTGGAGAAATGTTTTATATACATTAAAATATGTATATTGTATTTATATTATAAATTAATATAAAAAATATTAAATTATTTTGTATATAATTGTAATATTTTGTAATATATAAAATAATTTTGTGAATGAGTTAGATAAAGTTAAACGTATTTTAGTTAAACGAATAATGATATTGCATTAGATGTGAAAAAAAAAATATAGAAGAGAGGAAAAAAATAGTTAACACTATGTTAGATGATAGGTAATGAGGAGAACGGAAAGGAAATGAGAGGAACGAAAATAACTTTTCTTGTTTGAGAGTTTTAAAATACATAGGAACGGAACGGAATACATGGGGAATCATTTCTTTTATTTTCCACTCAAATGCCTAACTTTTGTTTCTCCCAAAATTGAGGTGGAATGACGAGAACACATGAGTAATGAAGTTCTGTTCCGTTTCGTTAATAAAACTTCCAAATAAAGAAAATAAAAACTATGTTTCATTCTATTCTATTCTTTTCTGCTCTATTCCCACCTATTACAATCCGTTCCTTTAATAAAAAAATATTCAAACATAAGATAGATAAATAATTGTGGTAGAATTTATGTAAAATTTGTAAGATATTTATTTATGTTAATAAGTGAATTTCTATTTTAGTTTTTAAAATTATAAGCACTAATCATATTAATTATTAACTGTCAAAAATTACCATTTTAATTCTTAAAATTGTAAACATGAATCTTATTAATTCTTAAAATTGTAATTCATTAGTCAAATAAATCTCTAGAATAAATAAACTTTAACAATTTTATTGATTAATATAACCAAAAAGAGGTCAAACACTTGTCGCTCTATACTAAAAAAGAAGTTGAGATTGCAGTTCATGATCTTGCTCAACCAATAATTTGGACTCCATCCTAACCCCTTTTTAAAACTCCTATTCATAAAAAAGAAAGAAATAATTTTTTGTGGAAAAATAATGTTACTGTCTACAAGAAATTGAACAAACGTTTTTTTTGTCAACACTCTTTTATTTTTAGTTGAGTTAATTATCGTTGGCAGAAAAAAAACTATTTGTTCTAAAGTTATTTTTTATTAATTATCATAAATTATTATTATTTCTTTTTTTCCCCCTTTTTTTAATATCATATGACAAGTTATGGCGTTACATTTGGATTCGGATTGTCTCTAAATGCTTTGGAGGTGCTGTTTTAACATCTCAACCATTGATTTTTTATCTAATCGGTCAAGATTTTTATTTTATATTTTAATATTTAAAATATTTATTAATTTTAAATTAATATTAACCGTTGGATGAGAGATAAACGGTGGAGATTTGCTCCAACAGCTGCTGGAGGTGCAGCTTGCTGGAGACAAACCGGATCCCGTTACATTTATGACACGTATTTTCTCATAAAATTTTGTTATTAATCCTTTTCCACAATTGTTCTTCTGAATTGAGAGAACTAGGGAAGCATCTTTCTACATTAACCGCAAACATGCCTTTTTCAAGGGAGGGGAACTAAGAAAGTATCAAACTTTTTGGTTTTGGATTTTATATTTGGCTTAATACTTGGTAATTTGGTATATATGCTGCTAATCTAATTTAAATCACATTTAAAAAAGGGGAAAAAAACAAAGAAAGTAGGAGAAGTGTTGATTAATAGGAAAAACGAAAAACGAAATAAGATAATGTGAATATTGAGAAAAAGTAAAAGGATTGGATTCGGGTCTATAAATCAGAGAAAGAGCACCCAATGTGAAAAAAAAAAGGCCTAAGGAAATATCACTACTTCATACAAAACAAACATAGACACTCTGTTCTCACTCTCCAAGCAGCGCCAAATATAAGATTCACTCACTCCTTTTCACTTCCTCTACTCTGTTTCCATGCTTCCTACTCTAGAAACCGCTGCGGTGTCCATTATAGCTGCAGTTTCGCTATCCTCTGCTTTAATATGTATGGTCATTCCTCCAACTCTGGACAAATTTCCAGTCCCTTTAGAGTGAGAGACAGAGACCCGTAAATTGTTTCTCAATAATAATAAAAGTTCTCTCATTGCTAGTAAACCCTCTTAAGCAATGGATTCATTCAACTTCCACAAGCTCCAAGCAAAGAAGGCCAACGCAATCCTAAAACACCGCCAGCTTCGAAAGATTGCCAACTTGTTACGGTACGTAGAGGTCATTGTTGTTTTGATCTTGATTTCAAGACTTTCCTTCCAACTACCAGTTGCTGTCAAGAACTCAAGCGAGTATTTCCGTTGCTTCTCAGTCTTCAGGGTTAGCCCTCGCTTTGTTTTTCTGGTTGGAAATCTCATAATCATCACACTGTTCGCGCAATCTGCTCAGTTCTCTGCTCACGGTTCTGCAACAGACAATCCAGAACCTGATATTTATCAGGAGTTCATCCAGAATATCACCAAGAATCAGATGATTCAAGCAGAGCAGAAAAAGCTCCCAGAAAAGCAGAGCATAGGAACAGAGGATGATAGCACAGAGAAACAGAGCATAAGAACAGAGGACAGCATAAAAGGTCGCAGAATCGATGGATACCTTATCAAATACCCTGAAAATCAGAGCATGAAACGAATCAAAAAAACAGAGGATAGAATAAAGGGTCAGAGAATCGATGGAGGCAAGATAAAGTGGGCAGAGAAACAGAGTACAAAAACAAAAACAGGGGACACGAATATCAGTTTGGAAGTGAAGGATTACAGAAGGTGTCAATCAGAGATTTTAAGCCGTGTGCATAGTGAGAAGCCTCGCCATGTTCTACAAAGGTGTGAGACAGAGAATAGCAGGAGAAGCATTGAACCTGAGAGAGTGGGAAGGACTTCATACCCTGAGGATGGCATGACCAACGAGGAGTTTCGTCGCACTATAGAGGCTTTCATTGCCCGCCAACAGAGGCTCCGAAAACAAGAACAATCCTTTCCAGCTTAGAAATTACAAGCCTTATTCCCAGGAATACTGGACTAGCACTATCTATCAGTCAAAAGTCTGTAACTCTATATATTGCTCAGCTGTAGAATGTAATTGGGGTGGAAACTATACCTGTAATTGCTCCTGTTTTTGGTTTTTCAAATAAACAAATAAGACATGTGATGTAAGTCAAGGTTAAAAATATAGTGAGTAAATTAACGTTTTGATACTAAAATATTGCATTCATTATATTAATCAAGTTTATTTTAAAATTTAATAGCCAACTGAATTTGTGTTTGTCAATTCTGTTGTCATATCATGTGGGTAATCTGATTCTTAGAACACTTTGTTCCATATGCATAGGGTGTGCAGGTAGGGGAAATTCCCAGTCCTACAGCAATTGCCATTTTCTATTGTGGACAGATAGCGATTGCTGTAGGCATTTTAATTTTTTACAAGGGATGAATTTTGTCGGAAATTCACATGCTTTGCTTTGATTCCAAAGTTGCCAACTAGGTTATTCAAATTTTAAACACACGGGGAAAAAGGTAAAGCTCCATAACAATAAGACATACAATCACATGCAGCGACGGATTCACTTGTGAGTAGTGGCCACATTTTATTTTCAATTTTTTTATTTATATAAATATATATGTATATGTTTTTTTTATTTTTTAATGTGTACTTTTTATTTTTATATACAGATAAATTAATAAATTTTTAATAATAAAAATTATAATTTATATAATATTATTTTTTTATTTTTTAATAATATTTACTTGGTTTAATATCTAAATATACTCATATAATAATATTTTTATATTTTAATAGTACTTATGTGAATTTGATGCAAATATACTTAAACCACAAAATTCTTCTTTTCTCATCGTTCTTTATCGTTGCAGACAAACGGTGATAGAAAATATTATTCGCTCAAATTCATTCGTATCTATTTCGACTATAGAAATGTTTGTCTCCATTACTTAAAATTTATGAATCTGTCAATGACTGCAACAATTTACTTATCATAGAAAAGTATATGAAATATGAATAGACAGGTGATAATAAGTTTAAATTTTAATTATGAACAAATTCTTGAGATCAAATTATAAAAATTATTTTTGTGAATCTTTTGATTTTGACATAAATAATATATCTGCTTTGATTGAAATAAAAAAGTAAATTAATTGAGATATAAGTTAGTCCAAACACTATCGACCACAATTTAAAAAATAAAAATAATACTTATATATATATATATATATATATATATATATATCCAATAATAAATATACTCTTAGAAGAAGAAAAAAATAAACTTCCTCGTACAAATTTGTTTCCCTCGAAAGGTACTATTACTGTCCCATTTGGAAAATTGAAAAAGCATATCCATCCATCTTTGTTACAAAGCAAAAGCCATATTAGGAGAGATTTTCTGTAACTGGCACAAGCTCAATATGCCACTATCTATTGTCTACCACTAGGAATATATTTTCATTTTTCTGCTTTTGCCTTGTGTGTTGCTTTTAATTATACAAATAAAAGCGTGGTAAATAGTAGTCTATGCGTCATCTATGCTTTGTTTTCATTCTGTGGATAAAGTGTCACTTCCATGCCCTTGATTCAGGCGGGCTGGATTCTTAATCAAACAATTGTGAGATATTTATTGGATCCTTTCATCACTTTTAGTTTCTTATGAGTATGACCCCAACTAGTTAAACCTTGTTAATTCATATATGGGATGGGAATTCAGTTTCACTCCATTTCTACAGAGTGCAGAACTAGTATCCACAGAAGCAGTTTGTTTTAAATATCGAACTAAGATTTTTGAACCATTATTCGATTAATTTAATCAATTTAATTTGTGATTAAATTATAATTAAGCTATAATTAAATAAGATAATATCAAAAAAATCAATTTATAGTCTAATCAATTTAATCAATCAATTTTATCTGATTTTTAAAACATGTTCAATTCAAAGGAATAAATATTCTTCTAAACGTTTGATACTGTAGCGGTAAAGGCAGCCATTTTTCGAGGTCTTTAGCACTAATTAATACAAATGTACACAGTTATAAATATTTTTTCTAACAGTTTATGCTCCAATACTATAGCCTAGTAAAATTTGTTATATTGTAAGGAAAAGTGATTTGTACACTCCATTTTTATATTTATATTATTTTATATTAAATTTACATACAAAAGTTTTTTTTATCAATATTCAAAATTTGTAAATATTTATGTTAAAATTGGATTAATTTTTATGTTAAAATCAAAGTAAATATTAAAAAGAAATTTTTTCCTTCCTCTTAATGTAAGATTTTTTTTTACGCATACTAAATGGCCTATCAAAAAAATTTGATTTTTGATAAAGTACAATAATATCATTTAATTGATATAATTGACCCCAATTAATAAGAAAATGTTTTAATTGTTGTTGTTATATAAAAGTTTCTATCATTTAATTTTGTCAACTAATGAATATGGATTCACAAAAATAATATGACTTACAAAATTATGTAATTATAAATTTATATGATATAAAAATTACACATAAAAAGGTAAATTCCATTTAAAATATAACAATTAAGAATTCAAACAAATAAAAAATAAATGCTCCCTCATTTGTATTCATTTTCACAAAATAAGTTTCGTCATATTTAGCATTTTCCTTTTTATTATTTTACGATGGTTATGCTCCTAATCAATAATAATAATATAATAAGTGTTTAAAAATTATATTTAAAAAAGATAATCAAATTACAACTGTTTAGAATTCTTAAATTAAATGTAAATTTGTGTAAAAAAATAATGTAATATATTAAATTTTTTAAAATAAATGTACGATATAAAAATATTAATAACATTTTATGTGTATAATGTTGTTTATATAATATTATATATTAGCCTACTGATTAGGCATAAGGAGATTTTTTTTCTGCCCGTACTTGTGGACTTGTACTTCTAAAATCTTTATATTAAGAGCTTGTTTTGGTAAGTTTCAAATAAATTTTTTTAGTAAAAAAATTGTTTGAACAATATTTTTATATATTTGATAAAATTAGTTTTAATTATTATATGAAATTTAATGTATTATAAAAATAAATTAAGCTTTTTTTATAATGCTAAAATTGAAGTTTATAATTCTAACTTATAGATTATTTTTATATTTTGATATATAAATACTATTTTATCTTTAATTAAATAATTTTTTAATTATTTTATACCTATTTTAATAATTTAATGCATAAAAATAATTTTTTTTATATTATACAAACAAAACAAATTAACTTAAAATTAATTTTCAACTAACATATCTAAATATAAAAATAAATTGATTATAAAAAAAATTATATAATAATCAATTATTAAAATAATTAAATTTTCACAATTATTTCAAATACACTAATTCTAAAAGGTAGAGAAGATGAGAAGATGAATGAAAATGAGAATCTTTTAGGTACACAAACTTAGCTTTTTTCTTTTTTTGTTGGGCAAAGTTGGCTTTATTAGAAAGGTTATACTCTATTTTACTCTCTTAAAATAATTTCAATCATGCACAACAGCGCAACAACATTTTTATGATTTTATCTACCTAACTTGCCAAGTGGTAGATAATTATAAATCTATAACAAGCTGAGTACTAACTTGTAAAGACACTTGTTGAGAGGTTTTTTTTCTTTTTTTTCGGTCTGATTGAGAGGGTTTTCCAATTACGAACTAGTTGCAATCGTGCTTGTTGTTGGGTATGGCTCGGATTGATTTGGGCTTTAGCCCAATGAGAGTTAAGTCTTATTTTTTTGAAAAAAGGAAATACTTGTGATTTTAAGTGGAATCAGGGTATGTGCTGTTCATGTGAATAGGGTGAAATGGAGATATTAAAATCATGGTTAAATTAATCTGTAGGTCCCTATAATTTCATCAAGTTTTTAATTAGGTCCCTATAATTAAATTTTTTTTAACAAAGTCCTTATAACTATAAAACTTTGTAACATGTGAAATATCAGTGAATATCGGTCGAATTAGAATTTCTGAAATTTAGAGATATTAAAATTTGGCAATTTTATACATCATTCGGGACGACTTTATGCATCATTTGACAGAAATGATCTTCATTCGACATAATTGATCTTCATTCGACGAACTTGACTTGGAAGGAGGAGAAATGAGAGGGAGGAGGGGGGAAGACGGGAAAAATGCATGAGAAAGACATTTTTTTTTCGACAACTTTATGATCATTCGGCAATTGATCTTCAAATTTCATTCGACTTTATTCGACAGAACTTGACTTGGAAGGAGGAGAAATGAGAGTTAAACGATATTAGTTTTCGAGGATTCGATTACAAAGTTTTATAATTATAAGAACTTTGTTAAAAACTTTTTAACTATAGGGACTTAATTAAAAACTTAATGAAACTACAAGGACCTACAGATTAATTTAACCTAAAATCATTTGGTTCTATTTTTGGGTGGGTGTGCAGCTGCGCCGAAGTGAAATTGAGAGAGGAAAAGAGAGGTTGCAGTTAAGTGTGGCGCCGACGTGATGGCTATGGAGTTTTGGTGTTTTGAGCAAAAAGTGAAGGCACCATTCATAATGTTGTGTGTGAAGGAGAAAATTGTGGGATTGTTAGATCTTTTGAAAAATATTACTTTTGAGATTGGATGAATTAATTTTTTGAGTTTGTAAGAGATATTTTAAAATTACTGATTATAATAGTTATTTGAATATAGTGAATTAATTTATAAAATTGTCGATGTAGTTAAACCATGTTAAATTTATTCTGATTTTATGATTTGTTTGGATTGAAAAAAATTTCCCACCACTTATGGAAAATCTCACAACTGCAGCAATGACAGTTGGGAATAAAAATAAATAAATAAATTCCTTAACAAGGTGTTTTGCTTATCGGTTAGCCATCTTAAACCCGAAGGGAAAAGAAATGTGAAAGACTATCAATGCTTGGAATTTTATTTTCACGGTTTCACCTCACTTTTTTTTTTAAATCCCGAATGATGCCACTTATTTTTATTTTTCTTTACTTCACCACGAAATACAGTGATTTTTTTAAGAGAAATATTTTATCTTCCTATTTAACCATCTTACTAATTCTTCTAATTATTAAATAAAAAATATTAAATATTTTTTATATTCTTAAAATATTAAATGAATTTACTTATTCATTTAATATTTTTTATTTAATATTAAAAATATTATTAAAAAGAATTTATAGAATGATATAATATTACTCTTTTTTAATTTTAGGGAATGACTTACGCCATTATTAGATTTTTTACGTAGATATTTTTTGGTTTTTATATTAGCCCTTTATCATTTTTTTTTACGTCCCCTCCATCATTCTTAATTAGTAAAAATCACTGTGAATAAAGGCAATTTCCCACTATTAGCTTTATTATTATTTGAGTTTTTTTTTTTAAAGAGTGTCTTAAGATTATTTGCTAAATAATTCAAAATAAAATTTTTATATAAAAAATAGAATTTTTTCAACTCTCAGTACATTAAATATTTTTCATAAAAAAAATTATTTTGGATTCTTAACAAGTGTCTACTTATTATAAACAAAAATTGTAAGTTTTGTTGGAAATTTGTCTTGCATGAATACAATTAGAACGGTAAAAAAAAGAATTGAGTCCAATGAACTGACTCGAATAATCTGATAAAAAGTGTGAGTTGAGGTAGAAAATGATATTACCATTTTTTCTTTTTAATGACTTTTTTAATCTAATAATGCACACCTAAAAGGATATTACTAATTTTTGCTTAAAATATTAAAAATCAATTGACAATTATATTAGTTATCTAATTTATTTATCATTGACCTAAAAACTAAGTAGCTCAAATTTCCTATTTTTTACTATTTATTTTTTTAAGATTAAATTCATTATTTTAAAATAAAAAATAAAAAAATTTGTTGGATTAGTGGACTGACCCGCCTAATTCATAGCTCATAAAGTGTTGGTTTGAGTTAACAAAATGTTAGTACGAAACATACTTAATCCGACTTGGCCTAGCTCGAAAATGGCTCGACCCAATTGGGTTAGGCTAACCTATTTTTCCGACTCTAAATATAGTTTTTCTATTGAAAGAAAAATAATTTATGGTTAAATTAAAAATTTATCCCATATAATTGACATTTATTTTTAATTCAGTGCTTATATTTTTTTTTTCTTTTCAAATTAGTTCTCACAATTATAGACTTTTTTTTTAAATAGTTTTTGTTGTTATCTTTCATTTTTTATTTGTATGGGTCTGGTGGTGTTTGGATCATTCACCTCAACTAATTCACTTCCCTGCTTCAGTCAAAAGCTAGTCATCCTAGCTAGGGGAGATTCACAAAAATAATCTTGCGGCCTAACCCCAATAAATTGGGGTTGTTAGGATTCAAATATGTAATTGTGCGTTTACCTACACTTCACATGCAAAATAAGAAATTTTGCATGAAATGAAGAACTTTTTCAATTCTCAATAAATTAAATATTTTTTATTAAAAAAATTATTTCATATTCTTAACAAGTGCCCACTCGCTAGAAAAGTCTTTTTTTTTTATAAGTTTTAGTTGGAAAGTTGTCTTGCATGAATACAATTAGAGTGATAAAAAATGAGTCAAGTCTAATAGGTTGGCCTAAATAACTCGACAAAAAGTGTGGGTTGGATTAGAAAATGATATTATCATTATTTGCTTTTTTAATTACTTTTTTTAATCTAATAATGCACACCTAAAAGGATATTACTAATTTTTGCTTAAAATATTAAAACTCAATTGACAATTATACTAGTTATCTAGTTTATTTACCACTGACTTAAAATTACGTAGCTCAAATTTCCTATTTTTCATTATTTATATTTTTTAAGATTAAATTCATTTTTAAAAAAAATAAAAGAATTGTCGGGTTGGTGGGCTAGCCCGCCTAACCCGCAGCCCATAACGTGTTGGGTTGGGTTAACAAAATACTAACCTGAAACATACTTGATCCGACTTGGCCCTGTCTAAAAATGACTCGACCGAATTGGGCTAGGCCGACCCATTTTGTCAGCTCTAAATACAGTTTTTCTATTGAAAGAAAAAATAATTTAAGGTTAAATTAAAATTTTATCCCCTGTAATTTATATTTATTTTTAATTCAGTGCTTAAATTTTTTTCTTTTCAAATCAGTCTTCACAATTATAAACTTTTTTTAAAATAGTCTTTGCTATTAGTTTTCATTTTTTTTTGGTATGGTGGCCAAGTGGTGTTTAGGTCATCCACGTCGACTACCCCAACCCCAATAAATTAGGACAGTTAGGATTCGAACATGTGACCTTGCGCCTATCCACAATTCACATGCTCATCCACCATTAAGCCAACCCATTGGGGTTGTTGTTAGCTTCCATTATATGTCGTTATAATACCATTAATTAGCTAACATAGTAAGTGATTCTTTACCCAACAAGGACTCTTACCTTTTTTCTAAAAAAAAAAAGTCTAGTAGGTTCTCTTTCATTCTATCAGGTGCTCCTTTAATTTTTTTTGGCTTAATTATCTTTTTGGTCTCTCTAAATATATTCATTTTTTGTTTTGGTTTCTTTAATTTTTTCTTTATGGTTTCAGTCCTTTTAAAATTCGAGACAACTGAAATTAGTCCCTGATGTTATCTCATATCTGTTAAGTGGTGAAGTGACAAACGATGCTCCAACTTAGTCTTGTCATATCTCATTTCATTTTTGCCACGTGGATGACAAGTCATCCACATGGGTTTCATGTCACCTTCTTCTTCCTCCCCATTTCTTCCTTAATATGCAACAAGTCCTAACTTGTAGAGACATTATCATTCTCCCCTCCCTTACCTATAGCTGCAATTCCAACCTTGATTCTTCCTCCCTCAACTCATTTTCTTCTTTCCCCACATTTGCTTCCCATTCGTGACCAATTTGTTACCCTTTTTGATCTCTCACCCCTGACTTGTAGAGACATTACCATGGTTAGGGTTTCACGATCTTCATAATCTACTTAGGGTACTCCCATCATGTCATCACGAAAGAGACTTTGTGACTGTGGATATGAAATATTGTACCTTACCTCAAAGAGTGTGAAGAATAATTGGAGAGTAAACACAAACTATTTTTTGATATAAGCAAATCTGAGTTTGTTAAAATATGTTTTCAATCCCTATAAATATTATGAGTTTTGGTTTTGGTCCTTATAAAATGTTTTGATATGGTTTTGGTTCCTGTAAAATTTGAGACAAGCGAAATTAGTCACTACCATTATCTCATTTCTGTTAAGTGACAATGAGATTTTTAGATATCTAACTCCTCACTTGTATTTTGTTTGTTCTTCCTTTGTTTTTTTTTTTTTGCAAAAGGAAAGTTCATGTGGTTAGTTTGAATGGTCTGACAAGGTTGTTCATTAGGGAAAGAAGAAAACGTGAGCCTTCTTTATATTTTGTTCATTAGGTCTCCTGAGGTGATCACTTATAACCTTCTATAAGAAGAAAACGTGAACCAAAATACAAGATAAATGTGGGGAAAGAAAAAAAGAGGCTAAGAGAGGAAGAATCAATGTTAGAATTGCAGCTACAGATGAGGGAGGGGGAGAATGATAGTATTTCTGCAAGTTAGGACGTGCTGCACATTGGGAAATAAAGGGGGATAAAGAAAAAGGTGATATAGGACTCAGGTGGATGACTTGTCATCCACGTGACATAAATGAAATGAGATCAATACATGTGGCAAGGCTTAGGTAGAGTGTCATTTGTCGCTTCATCACTTAACAGAGATGAAATAATATCAAAAACTAATTTCACATGTCTCAAATTTTAAAAAGACCAAAATTATTTAAAAAAATATTAGAGAAACTAAAATAAAAATGACTATATTTATAAGAACTAAAAACATAATTAAGCAATTTTTTTATAAAATAAAAACTAATGATAAGAACCATTTTGATAGTGTTATAATGACAAATAATGATAACAACTATTTTAAAAATATTTATAAATATAAGTACTAACTTAAAAAAATTATAAAAACTAAATTAAAAATAATTGAAACTATACAAACTAAAAATTTTATTTAACTATAATTTAAACATTTAAAGTGTGTAACTAGGAGCTTCAAAACCTATTCTCAAAAATGTTGAAAAGAAGCCATCATCACAGTGGTGACTTCTAATGGTTTAGTCTTATTTATTTATTTAAAAATAGCACATACAACCTATAGAATATACAATTACTTTCTGGGCATTTTAGCTTTTTCGTTAAAAATATTTTTTTTTCATTAGATTTTATTTTAAATTTTTTATTTGGGTCTTTCTGATCACTTCTAACGAAATACTCTCATTGTTGATGAATATATTTTGTAAGAGAAATATTTGTAATTTAATTTTTAAATATTTTTTAATATTTATTTTATTATTAATTAAAAAATAAGTATTATTAATATTTTTTATTAATAATTTTTTAATATATAAAATAAATATAAAAAATATAAAAAATGTATTACTAATTATTTTTAATAAAAAATTATCATCTTATATTTTTAAAAGAAGTATAAATATTATTTATATATTTTTTAAAAAATGTGATTGAGTGAAAAAAATAATAAAAATATATATATAATAAATAATATTAGATAAAATATAAAATATAATATATATATTATTTGATGTAAAAATATAAAAATTGTTCTTAATATTGCTTTTAAGTTCGACTCGAAAAGAATCGGTAGATTGGGATTTGGGAGGGAGGGAGGTAAGGTAACTGAGACGTTGGTCAGCCTATCCTAATTTACTATGCTGTGGATGGCGCTGGCCGCTGTGACTCACATGCGCACTTTGAGCCAACTTTTTGTGGAAAATGTTGTGTATACAATATTTATATGCATATTATCCTTATATCGAATGTTAATGTAAAAAAATATTAAATTATTTTATATTTAATTATGATATTTTTGTAAAATATAGAATAAATTTATGAATAAATTTAAAAAAATTAAACATATAAAAATTAAAATGAATATTGAGACTAAATTTTTATTAATTGTTACTTGTTACTTGTTACTTGTTTCAGTGAAACTAAAGATTAAGAAATGCAAGTTGACAAGAAAAAAAAAATGCAAAGGAAGCGGTGAAGGTGAAGCTGAATTTTTGTTGCAATGAGCAGCCCCGAACGATAGTTCATCAAGAGGGTTCAATTTGAAAAAAAAAATTATGTTCTTAGTTAGAATACCTCCGTTCAGCTGGGTGGTTTCTTAAGACTTGCAAGTTTTTTTTTTTTTAAAGTAAAGAGATAAACATGTTCATGCAGGGTGGATTCCCAACTTAACATGAAAAAAGAAATAGAAAAAAATAAAAACTTAATAGTGAGAAGAGATGTTCTTAAATAAAATAAAAAATAAAAAAGGGTAAGACAAATAAATATAAATAGCAATATTTACATAAAAACCCTTCATTATTCATTAGTCATTACCTACCACTTTTGTCACCTATTCCATGTATAACTAAAAGCTTCTTGAAAGTACCCTGAATAGTTAATTGGAGGAAGAATCTTTTGCCATTGCACAAACATTGAACTTTTCTGTTTATGTCTTTGGGCACCCAAGGCCTTGATTGATGCTGTAATTTAATAATTTAAAGTATTAATGTTAAGCACAAGTTGCATATAAAGAAAACATTTTGTTAATAATATTTTACACTTTGCATTTGTTGACTTTGAGTAAATTAATTAGTAATACAATACAACCACTACATATAATTGATGTTATAGTATTGCTGTTCTGACAATGACAAATGTTCACGAAGTTATATTAAATAGTCTCTATGATTTAGGTATTTAAAGTTATAATAATCAATGCTGTCTTCTTTCTATTAATGATTTCAAGATTAATATGCTTCAGGGACAAAGTCCTTCCTTCATTTACACTCTTTTTTTTTTCGTTGTTTGTTGGTAGCTTTCATAAGCGTCTCTAAGCTGCTAATAGCCAAATTGATTGGAAAAACTTATTTAAAGAAGCACATGATACCAAATAAATTCTTAGTTACACATAATGATACCATATTATTTTTACATACATTTATAAAAAATAAAACTAAAATAAATTTTTATAATAAATAAATTAAAAATAATAATTTTTAATTTTTTATCTTTTATATATAAAAATGACATATTATATATGTATGCACATAAAAATATCTCCATGTAACCGTGCAAAATCTATGAAGTTGAGCTAATAACGATGCAAAATCTCATACTGTATACAGATTGAAAGATACGGGGAATGTGAACGCAACTTTTGAGTGAGAATGGTGCCAATTTTATTACATTTAATAATTATTATGGTATGTACCAAAATAATTATTATAACTCTTATATTTTTATATGAAATAGTATGTATATTTTTTTTATATTTTATTTAATATTATTTATTAATTTTTTTATTTAATTATATCTTTTAAAAAATATGAATAATATTTACATTTTTTTAAGAGTATAAGATAATAATTTTTCTAATTATTATGATAAAGTAAAGGGGCCGAGGGCCTAGGCCCAGAACACGGGGAATAGACAATCCCATAAGTTGATGTCCACACACAAAAAAATAAATAAAGGAAGGACATTCCCAATTTCCCACAAAATGACCAACTCTCCAGGGAGAGTCGCATGGTTTTGGCACGCATGTTAATTTGTTAAAACAAAGTTTATTGGTTCGGGGAGTTGGTGGCCTGCATTGGTCCTTGGTTCCTCAATCCATTTTTGTTTCCTAATGTGAGCCAGCGAGGATTGACCAATTTCTTATAATATAGAATTCTTAAACAGCCTGTACAGTTTGTGTGTTGTTTGGAAGTCTAAAAATGTATAACAACAAAAAAAGGTGATTTTTTTAGTGGCTACAAAAATTAAGTGATTTTAGTGCCGTTCCACAAATGATTAAATAAGATAAAATACACACACACATATATATATATATATATATATATATATATTTTTTTTATCATAAAAGAATGTGATTTATACTTTATCTCTATGTAATAGGAATATCTTATTTTTTTTTATTGAATTATTCCTTAAAGTACTTTTACAAATATGTGAAATACCCTCTTTTTTTTTCTTTTTTTTTGAACTATTTTTTTCTCTTTTATTAGTAAGTAAGCCCGTGTTTAGTTTTTTTAAAATTAAAAAATATTTAGAGATTCAACCACAGTCACATACTTTTTCAATTCACTACTTCGTACTTTACACTTGCCATTCACAACTCAACTGCTATGTCTCTGTTAGTGTTACTCAAACTTGTGAGTTTTTTTTTTAGCTCTCAAACTTGTGATTAAGAGACCCTTTTATGACTATTGTCAAATTATAAAATGAATGATGATGCAAATGATGCAAATAATGCAAATGCACATGAGCAGCAGACATATGGTCACACGGGTAAAATGGGCGAAAGGAATGAGTCATTGAGAATGCCAACTCAGTAGGGGCAGCAACTAACTTTTCATCCAGAATCATCTATTCCTTCTTCTCCCTCCAATTTTAACTACCTTAATGATTTGTAGGCTGAATGGGACACAGTGGAGCAATTCCTAGAATAGCTATTTTACACCTCTCTTTTGCATGTAAATAAAAAGCATCTAGCTGATGTAATTTCATGAATTGGGCATTAATACAATTCTCCATATTATTTCCTTTTCTGTGCCTTTTTCCTCACTTTTATGCATATCTTTGTTCCTTTGTAAACCTTAAGATGGTATTAGAGAGCGTCTAGCTCTCTGCCTTGCACAACTCTGATGGTACGTGGCGGTGGTTCCGACAACAACAACAATGGCGGTGGTCCCTCAAACCCATCGCAAGATCTTTCTAGTTCATATTATGTTCACGCAGGAGATGGACCTTCGTCTGTAGTGGTTACTCCTGTGCTGAATGGCTCGAACTATCATGCGTGGGCTCGATCCATCAGACGCGCCTTGGGTGCTAAGAACAAGTTTGAGTTTGTTGATGGTAGTATACCCATTCCTGATAGTTTTGATCTGAGTCACAAGGCTTGGCGTCGTTGCAACATGATCATTCATTCATGGATTGTAAACTCAGTAGCTGAATCTATTGGCTAGAGTATAGTTTTCTTGGAGAATGCTGTTGATGTGTGGAACGATTTGAGGGAGAGATTCTCCCAAGGAGACCTTATCAGAATTTATGAGCTCCAACAAGAGATTTATGGCCTCAGGCAAGGTTCCCTCTCTGTCACTGAATTTTACTCTGAATTAAAGATACTTTGGGAAGAACTTGAAACATATATGCCTATACCATGTTGTGCCTGTCCTGTTAAATGCACTTGTGTTGCAATGAGAAATGCTAGACAATTCCATACCCTTAATTATGCTATAAGATTTTTAACCGGCTTCAATGAGAATTTTTCAGCAGTAAAATCTCAGATTCTGCTAATGGATCCATTGCCTAGCATGAATCACATTTTTTCTATGGTCATTCAACATGAAAGACAAGGAAACTTTACTGTTAGTGATGATTCAAAGGCCTTTATAAATGTTGTTGACTATAAGAGGTCACAAGGAAGAGGAAAAAGTTTTTTGCAAAACTCTGGATCAAAGAGAGTGTGTACTTACTGTGGTAGGATAGGACACACAGTGGAGACTTGCTATAGGAAGCATGGATTTCCTCCACACTTCAGAAAGGGAATGCCTCAATGGCAAACAATACCTGCAATGATGCAGCAGAATTGAAAGAATATCTCTCAGCAAATGGAGACATGCATACTACCCCTCCTAGCTTCACTCATGAGCAATATGAGAAGTTACTCAATCTGATTCAAACTTCTGGTATTAACCAACATTCGACTAGCACAGCTAACCAGGTTAGCACAACCACTCAGTTTGGTCATTCACCAGCTGAAAAACACAAATCAAGTAACATCAACATTTCTTCTTCCTTTAATAGTTTTTCCCTTGGCTCTTGGATCATAAATTCGGGTGCTAGTGATCATATATGTGCTTCATTAAAAAGTTTTCAGACCTTTAATGAAATAAAACCAATTAGCATAAGGTTACCTAATGGTCAGTTCTCAATTGCAAAACATGCTGGTACTGTCACATTCTCCCCTGGTTTCTTCATTACAAATGTATTGTATGTACCTAACTTTTCCCTAAATTTGATTTCAGTGTCAAAACTGTGTTCTACCTTAAATTGTGTTGTCTCCTTTAATGATTCAATCTGTCTTATCCAGGACCAGAAATCTCAGAGGACGATTGGTTCCACTGAAAGGTTTGAAGGGCTATATCATTTAGTGTTTGATGCCAAGCATGCCTCTTGTTCCAATGTTCAAGCAGTCGAGACTCAATTTCTACCCGAAGATGCCTTATGACACTTTAGACTAGGACACTTGTCTATTTCTAGGATGATTTCTATTAATTCAGAATTTTCTTTTATTGTTGTTGATCCAAAGGCTGTTTGTGATGTATGCCATTATGCTAGACATAAGAAATTGTTATATAATGCTAGTTTGAACAAAGCTGCTTCACCTTATGAATTGCTTCATTTTGATATATGGGGACCTCTTGTTATACATTCTATCCATGGTCACTCTTATTTCTTAACTGCGGTTGATGATTTCAATCGTTTTAATTGATTATTTTGTTAAAATCTAAAGCAAAAGTGAGGTAGCATGTACAGAATTTTATCAAACTAACTGAAAATCAACATAATGCAAGAGTTAAGACTATAAGGACTGATAATGGTCCTGAATTTACAATGCCACAGTTTTATGCCTCAAAAGGCATAGTCCATCAAACAAGTTGTGTGGAATCCCCACAACAAAAAAGAAGAGTTGAAAGGAAGCATCAACATGTTCTCAATGTGGGGAGAGCACTCCTTTTTCAATCAAAACTGCCAAAACAATTTTGGTTATATGCCATTCTTCATGCTACTTACATAATAAATAGAGTACCTAGTACTCTTCTTGGAAACAAATCACCCTATTTTCTATTACACAAGCACACACCTAACTTACATGATTTGAAGGTTTTTGGTTCCTTATGCTATGCATCTACACTTCAGTCACACAGAACCAAACTTGCACCTAGAGCTAGGAAATGCATTTTTCTTGGTTATAAACATGGTGTGAAAGGGTCTGTCTTGTTAGATCTCAGTAATAGAGAAATTTTTATTTCTAGAAATGTCACTTATCATGAACATATACTGCCATATAAGCCTTCCTCACCCATATCCACTTGGACCTATCATTCCACACCATCCCTTCAGCACCAAAATGATGTTTCACCACTCATATCTCAGCCTACACCACCTGCCATTCCCAAAACAGAACCTGCAACACCTTCCACCATCCATACAAAACTTGCAGAACCTAGAATCTCTGACTCAGTACCTAGCCTGACCCCTACTGCTCCAAATATGATAGAAGCAGCTATTGAACATACAAGGAAATTACAAAGGAAATGACATCCACCACAATATCTCAGTGACTATGTGTGTAGCCTTTCAAGCAATTTAGTAGATGCAATTGCCTCAGGTATTTCCTATCCCATCTCATCTTTTCATTCCTTTTCAAACTTATCACCTTCACATCATGCTTATTCACTGTCAATTACACACACTTCTGAACCACACGCATACCTGGAAGCTAGTAAGCATGAACGTTGGAATAATGCCATGAAGTTTGAATTGGATGCCCTTGAAAGGAATGGTACATGGATACTAGTTGATCAACCAGAAAATGTGAAACCAATTGGTAACAAGTGGGTCTACAAAGTGAAATACAGAGCAGATGGCTCTATAGAGAGATATAAGGCTAGGTTGGTGGCCATGGGCTACAATCAAGTGGAGGGCCTAGACTTCTTTGACACCTTTTCACCAGTGGCCAAACTCACCACAATAAGGACTCTGCTGGCTCTAGCTTCTGCTTACAGTTAGCATCCACATCAACTAGATGTCAACAATGCCTTTTTGCTCGGAGACTTACATGAGGATGTCTACATGGTTGTTCCACAAGGTGTCAGGTGCTCCAAACCTAACCAAGTTTGCAAATTACTCAAGTCTTTGTATGGTCTCAGGCAGGCAAGCAGGAAATGGTATGAAAAGCTCACTTCATTGTTGATAAGCCAAGGTTACCAGCAATCCAATGCTGATCACTCCCTGTTCACTTTCCAGAATGGCAACACTTTCAAAATTCTCCTTATTTATGTGGATGATGTGATTTTAGCAAGAAACTCCATTGCTGAATTCACTAGAATAAAGGGCATTCTGGACTCCAATTTTAAAATCAAGGACCTAGGAACATTGAAATACTTCCTTGGATTGGAAGTAGCACACTCCAAGTTAGGGATCTCAGTATGCCAGAGAAAGTATTACTTGGATTTGCTGCATGAATCTGGTTTGCTCGGGTCCAAGCTTGCCAAGACACCACTTGACCATTCCATTAAACTACATCAAGATGAAGGGAAGCCATCTGATGATGTTGCATCTTATAGAAGATTGATTGGGAAGCTCCTTTACTTGAACACCACCAGGCCTGATATCACATTTGCTACTCAACAGCTTAGTCAATTCCTCAACAAGCCTACTATGACACACTACAATACTGTTTGCAGGATAGTTAGATACCTTAAAAACAGCCCTGGCCGAGGCTTGTTCTTTCCAAGGAAATCAGAAGTCCAGCTCCTAGGATTCTCTGATGTTGATTGGGCTAGCTATCTTGACTCTAGAAGGTCCATTTTAAGATACTGCTTCTTTTTAGGTTCCTCTTTGATTTCATGGAGAGCCAAGAAGCAACAAACAGTCTCAAGATCTTCCTCCGAGGTCGAGTACAAGGCACTTTCTACTGCTGCTTGTGAGCTGCAATGGTTACTTTTATCTTTTACATGATTTAAACATTACTTGCTCAAGAGCACTGGTGCTATATTGTGACAACCAAAGTACTTTACACATAGCTGCCAACCCAGTTTTTCATGAAAAGACTAAGCACTTGGAGATAGATTGTCATTTTGTTCGAAACAAGATCCAAGATGGTGTACTTCGCTTGCTGCCAATCCCATCAAAAGAGCAACTAGTTGACTTCTTTACCAAAGCATTGCCCCCTCCATCCTTCACTCCATTCATTTCCAAGCTGGGCATGATTGACATCTACTATGCTCCAACTTGTGGGGGGATGTCAAATTATAAAATGAATGATGATGCAAATGATGCAAATAATGCAAATGCACATGAGCAGCAGGCACATGGTCACACGGGTAAAATGGGCAAAAGGAATGAGTCATTGAGAATGCCAACTCAGGAGGGGCAGCAACTAACTTTCCATCCAGAATCATTTATTCCTTCTCCTCCCTCCAATTTTAACTACCTCAACGATTTGTAGGCTGAATGGGATACAGTGGAGCAATTCCTAGAATAGCTATTTTACACCTCTCTTTTGCATATAAATAAAAAGCATCTAGCTGATGTAATTTCATGAATTGGGCATTAATACAATTCTCCATATTATTTCCTTTTCTGTGCCTTTTTCCTCACTTTTATGCATATCTTTGTTCCTTTGTAAACCTTAAGAGCTATAAATGGTTGTGTTAATGGTTTCCTAAAACTTGATTGTGTTATGGATGAGAACAGCTTCTCTATGGGATGTTTATGATTCATAATCTGGATCTTTTCTCATTTTTTTTTCTTTTTGATTCTGTGAAATTTGACCCCCTCTACAGAAATGGCGTGAGTGCAGATAATTAACTATTCATTTCTTTAGATTTTTGGACATTACTTAAATTATACTTCAAAGATATATATACGTCCTAATTATTGCATTTAAATGATTTCCAAACCTTAAATTCGAGCTCAGTGCTTGCTTAGAATCTCATATTATTGTTCCATGTTGACTGTGTTAAATTAATTATCTGCATTGTTAAAGAATGAAGAACTTTTCAATTTTGCAGGAATATGTGAAAATGAGGTTTAGAGTTCATATTAATTTTGGGAATTACAATCTACAATAACAATTGAGAAAGAGGGAGAGAGGATTTATGATAGATTTCACATTGATTCTGAATTAGGATTGTAATAAAAGATACAGTTTTATGTATTTCACATATTTACAAAAGTACCCCAATAAGTAATTTAGCAAAAGAAAAAATAAGATACTCCTGTTACATAAATATAAAATGTGAGCCATATTCTTTTATGACAAAAACACTACATACACATATATTTTATTCTCCTTAACTATTTGTGAGAGAACACCAAAATCACTTGATTTTTTTAGCCATAAAACAATCACATAACAAAAGAAGATTTTACACATGGATAAATTAGTCAATCCTGGCTCACATTAGAGAGTCAAATTGGTCTATAAAGCAACAATGTATTATTCTGGATTTCTTAGGTAATAATATTTTTATATAAAAAGTTAATAATTTATATTAGAAAACTATTTTATTAGTTAAGGTAAATAAGTAACACGACAGGTTTAACTTGAACTAGTGGTTTCACGTGACATTTTTTTTACAATAATTTATAATAAATTTAGAAAAATGATGTATTAGTTGGGTGTATGATGCGTGAAATCCGCAAGTGTACGGTTTCATCGTCAAGTAATAAAAAGATCGAATCCACAGGGACTGTATCTATGAATACTAATTAATTAATTAATTCAATTAAATTAAACAAAATGGGATAAAATTGTTGATTGATAAGAATGCAGTAACTAAGCAATTAAGTAAATAATTATTAAAATGCAAAATTAAGAACAAAAATAGCAAGTTATCAAGAATGGTATTCAGATTCAAAAAAGCTTCCAAGATTGGGATACTATAATGATACAAGATAAATCCTAATTGACAACCCTTTTATTAAATCTGAAATTCAATTGAAGGTGAATTACCCTAAATTAGTTAATGTTCTTTCTCAAGATACAAGATCCGTGCCCAATTAAACCAATTCCTACTCTCGTGGTAATTGAATTTAAATTGAACTCATTACGCTTTGTGGTAATTCATTGAATCCTCGAAAGGCTAAAACTACTCTCGTGATTTAGATCTTAAGTTCAATTCTTATGGTTCCAACACTTAGGTTCACCTCTCAGTACGTCCCTAAATGCCTATGAGATGCAAATAAGTGGCCAGCAAATTCACATGAATAAAAACAATAAGAATTGAATCAATGAACAATCAAGATTAATAAAAGGGGAAACAAAGTCAATTAATCATTATCAAAGTATCAAAGGGCATTGCCCAATCCTAGAAACAAAAGAAACTACTCAGACATAGAGAAGAGGAGACAAGAAATCAAACTTAAAAACATCCCAAACCCGTAACAATGGAAGAAGAAGGGAGAAAGATGAAGAACCCAAGCCTCCTTTGTGCCTCCTTTTGAACCAAACTAGAACTCCCTCATTGTATTCAGAACCTCTATTTATAACCCTAGGGTTTTAATTGGCTAAAAAGTCCCAAAAGAAATAAAAATAAAAACTAAAATTCTGCTGCGCGCTGCGAACCACGGCCGTGGTTCTTGCTGTCAAAATTCCATGGGGCCATGGTTCTCTCTGCCAGAATTCCATGGGGCCGTGGATCATTCCACGGCCAGGCCGTGGAATTCTCTGCCACAGGCTAATTTTGCATGCTGTTGAGTTCCATGGCCGTTGTTGGTTCCACGGCCAGGCCGTGGAACTCTCTGGAAGTCTCTTTTTACACCTTTTTGCTATCCATAAAGCTCCAACTTCAATCATGCAAGCTTTCATCCATTCCAAGGCCAATTTAGCACCAATCCTACACAATAACACCACAAACACCGCAGTTATCCGAACTAAGGGAAAAACAAACAAAAAGGGAAACTAAAATGTCTAAAATGCCTAAGAATACATGCAAAACAAGAACAAAACATGATGTTGTTTCACACACATCAAATCCCCCCAAGCTTAAGACTTTGCTTGTCCCCAAGTAATAATTAATGTCAAACCAAGAAGTGGGATCAAAAGACAATAAAGAATAAGGAACTCGAGAAAACAATATCCAAGCAATAGGCTAAGACAAACAAAGAATCTGAGAGGTAATCAAAATCAAGTCCAATTAGAGGCTAAGTTCTCAGAAATCATGCATCTTCACTGATTGAATTAAGTTCACTCCACTAACCACACTCAAAGTGTTTAAGGGTGAAAATCATACGCTTAAAATCCTTCAAAGAAAATGCACTTCCATATGCTTGATAAGAAACCAAATTTCCACTAATAATCAGCATGCATGCAAGAATCAAAAGGTCTTTCAAGGGTTGTAATGGGGCCATGGGAATGATGATAGGTAAGGTAGAGAAAGGAAGGTATGACAAGGGCTAACCAAATTTTCAATAAGTACCAGAAATACAATAGAACATAAATGGAGTAAAGGTAATTCATTTTTGTTTTCATTCAAAAACATAACTCCACAATTCCAAACAAATTTTTTTTTCTTTACTTTTCTTTCCTTTCTTTCTCTTAATCCTTTTCAACCTTTTATATCATGATTTTCTCTTCTTTTTTTTTTTTTTACTTGAGAAAGGGAAAGGTCAAAAACATATGATTCCCAACACAACTTCACAACTTTCAAACCCAATTTGCTCCATTTAATATTCTAAATGATTACCAATAATGTTTCAGCATAGGTATCAAGAAAACAAGTATGCAATAGGCTTAAAATGGACAACTAGTGGATGAAAGTGTAACAATTTTAGAAGGCCAGAAAAATACCTAAGATGCCTTAATCATATTCAAGCATTCAACCAAAAATTTTGCCTCAAAATGGTTTCAAATCAAGTTCTAGAGCACAAGATCAATGAGCAATATCACTCAACACAAAGAATGGAAACAAAAATCATACAGTGCATAAGTCCCAAATAGGCTCAAAACTCACATTTAGAGGTTTAAAAATTCAATAAGAAGCACAAATTCGGAGAACATTATGCTAATTATCAACTATCAAAAGATTATCTCTACTATCAATTAAAACAATGCCTGTAGCCAATCACAAGAATCAACAAATTGGGTTCCAAATCAATACCATCTCCAAATCTTCAAAAGAAAGGGGCACAAGTTCAACCAAAAACTCAAGAGATATGATGATATGAAAATGCAATGCAAAACAAGACATGAAAATGCATGAAACTAATGAAAATGAAAATACGAAAATACAAAAATAACCCCCCAAGCTTAGAACTTACATTGTCCCCAATGTAAAAATATAAAACAAGAAAAGGGATAAAAGAAAAGAACTCACTGCGGTGGTGGAAAAACTTCTAGTGTTCAATCCATGGGTTTGGGTGTGGAACTTTCTGACTTCACACTTCACTCGTTTTCTAAATTTAGCTTCAAAAGGGTCAAACTTAGACAAAATCCATAAGATAAAGATCAAACCAACAAAACAATACACAAAATCAAAAGAAAAAGAAGAAATTAAAAGGAAAAACAAAAACAAAGAAACTTGGGTTGCCTCCCAAAGCGCTTGTTTAAAGTCATTAGCTTGACTTTGGTCGATTTTTGTGCTCGGGTGATGTCAATGGAAAGGTGCTCGGTCCCCCCACTCCTTCAAAGTGTTTCACTCTCTGGCTATTTATCATGAAAGGCTTTTGACCTTCTTTCTGCACCTCAAGCACACCGTAGGATAAAACTCGAACAATCTCATATGGTCCAGACCATTTCGACCATAACTTACTAGGACAGAAACGTAGAAACGAGGTATTAACAAGAACTTTATCCCCGATTTTAAATTCACGCTTCTCGACACACTTGTCACTATGCTTCTTAGGTCCTTCCTTGCAGGGCATATCATCAGTCACTGATTCCTGTATACCTGAAAGCACAACACTGTCCACAACTTTAGTAGCATCAATGTGATTACATGAATTTAAGGAATTAGAATTATTTTCAGATTTAAAAACATCAAAAACTACTTCCTCATCATTCAATCGCAAATTCAATTTTCCTTCATAGACATCAATGATAGCCCTTCTAGTGGCAAGGAATGGACGTCCAAGTATGATCGGCATTGTAGCATCAGCTTCCATGTCAAGCACAACAAAATCCACTGGCATGTAAAACTTACCAACCTTAATGGGAACATCCTCCAAGATGCCTATGGGGTACTTGACAGACCGATCCGCCAATTGAAGGGAGATAGTTGTGGGTTTTAACTCACCCACTTCCAACTTCTTACACACAGAAAGAGGCATAAGACTAACACTAGCCCCCAAGTCACACAGAGCTTTATCAAAACTAGTGTTACCAATCAAACAAGGAATAGAGAAGCTACCTGAATCTTTTAACTTAGGAGGCAATTTATTTTGAATTAACGCACTACACTCCTCAGTTAAAGCCACTGTCTCATATTCTTCTAGCTTCTTCTTATTAGACAAGATGTCTTTAAGAAACTTAACATAGGTAGGCATTTGTTTTAACGCATCAGTGAAAGGCACATTAGTGTACAATTTCTTTAGGACCTCTAGGAACTTCCCAAATTGCATGTCTAACTTTGCCTTGGCCAATCTTTGAGGGAAAGGAACTAGGGGTTGGTAAGGTTCAGGGGGTACATACTTAGACACATTCTCAGTAGTGTCCTCCTCTTCTAAGGGTTGTGTCTTAGTCTCTTTATCCTTAATTCCCTTATCTTTTTCACTCTCCCCCTTACCCAAGGAATCCTCTAATTTCTTTCCACTCTTCAAACTCACAGCCTTACAATGTTCAATGCCTAGGTTCATTTCAGGTTGACCAGGAAACTTACCTTGTTACCTATGAGAAGTGCTTGCTTGTTGGGTAATCTGGGTTTCCAACATCTTACTATGAATAGCTAAATTGTCAACCTTAGCTGATAACTCTTTAATTGCCTCAGTCACAATTTGCCTATGGTGCCTAAACTCCTCATTTTGCTTAGATTGACTCTCAACAAAATTTTCAAGAAGAGACTCAAGTCTAGATTTTTGTACCTGTGGGATTCTAGAAGAGGGTTTAGCATTACCTTGCCCAACTTGGTACTGATGATTCTGGTAAGAGAAGTTAGGATGTGACCTCCAACCAGGATTGTAAGTTTGAGAATACAGATCATTCCTCTCTTTTTGGTTGAAGTCATGGAAATTGTGGCATGATTCTACTTGCTCTACCGGTGCACCATGTGAGGATCCTATTCCAACTTGGCATTCAGCACCAATATGTCCCTGTACTCCACAAATCTCACAAAAATTGATAGTGGTACCTATGGCATTAACATGAGCTTTCTCAAGCATGTCAAAACGTTTATTCAAAGAATCAAACTTTGATATAATTAAATCAACACCATCTACCTCAAACTTACCTCCCAAGAGCTTTCTCGGGTTGTGCCCTCTTTCATTGGCCCATTGGTGATGATTTGAAGCAACACTCTCAATAATCTTATAAGCTTCTGTGAGCCTTCTATTCATCAGAGCTCCACCAGCTGCAGAGTCAAGAGACACCTTCGAAGAATATTCTAAACCATTGTAGAAGGTGTGGACGATCAACCATTTCTCTAACCCATAGTGTGGGCAGGCTTCCAACAAAGCCTTATATCTATCCCAAGCTTCTGACAATGACTCGCCATCTTTCTGAACAAAGCTTGTGATTTGGGTCCTTAGGTGAGCAGTCTTGGAAGGTGGAAAGAATTTATCCAAAAAGGCTTGCTCCAATTGGTCCCAGTAGTTATCGTCTCAGTAGAACAGGACTTCACCAAGCTCTAGCTCTATCTCTCAATGATAGAGGAAATAGGCGAGACGAATAGCATCAACAGAGGCGCCTTCGATCTTGAGGGTCTCACAGAACTCCAAGAACATATCCACATGATCATTAGGATCCTCTGACGGCAATCCTCCAAACTGGTTCTGCCTTATCATAGAAAGTAGGGCAGGAGGTATGGTGAAGTGCCTAGCTTCAATGTCTGGCCGAGCAATCCCAGATCGCAAACCCCGAGCATTAGGGGCTGCATACTCTTTTAACGATTTATTATCTTCAGCTGCTGCCATGACAAGTTGTGAACACTTAATTTTGACCGGGCTGCCAAAAAAAAAAGATTAAATTAATTAAAGGCCCATGTTTATGGGCCCATTTGTAAGCCCTTAAAAAAAGGGAAAGAATGCTTGATCTCATTTAAAAAAAAAAAAAAAAAGAAGGGAAATTGGCAATGCATTTAATGCACATTGCTGCACACGTAAAGTAAGAATTGCATTAAATGCCTTAAGAGCGACGAGTAAGGAAAAGGGGGGGAAAGGATGGAAAAAAAAAAAAAAAGAAAAAGGTTCGATAGAGGAAGAGATGGGGGGCTCAACGTAGGGAGGTTGACGTAAAGAGAAAAAAAGAGAAGAAAATGTCAGGGGAGAAATGATGAAAAAGAAGGGTATTTAAAAGAGAGGAGCATCAGAAAAAAGGGAACGGTATTTTTCACTTCTATCACCTTCAGGAGTCACTCCACCCTTGATAAGATCTATCAACCCCTGACCACCCAGCAAAAAACCACCTTCTTTCACCTTCCTACCACCCAAAACTGAACCAGCAAACACCTTCATTTCACCACCTTCATCACGAACCTCCAAGAAACACAGCCATAAAAAGGAAGACAGAGAGAAGGGAACAAGAAGGAGACAGAAGCCTTGCTGAGGAATAGCATTCATTTCAACTGCTCTACCTTGAACTCCACAGGTAACCTTCTGCATTTATGTCATATAGCTCATTTCTGCTAACTATTCTCACTTGCACACAACTCCTGAATCCCTCTGTACCGACCGTCGAACTAACAACCATCATACCCCCACCGACCGACGAATCCCCATATATCAACCTTCACCATCCCCTCTCACTATTATTGTGAACCCACACCCCATCCTTCAACCATCCATTAAGCAAAATCACCTCAAAACCCCAACTTATACCCGACCATCGAACCTCAAATCCGATCACTTCCTTTCACCTCCAAAACACTCCCTATCTTCAAAGCCTTCATAATCCCCATCACCCAAGCAACTTTCATAACCTCTCCAAACACTACCGAACCCAACCGAATCGATTTGTCGAGCCGTGAGACAAACCTCCACAACCCCATCACCCAAACCATCCCATCTTCACTTTCGGTAGGCCAGTCGAACCCCCAAAACAAAACCATCCCATCTTCACCTCCAACCGATTGTCGAACTCCCAAATAGAACCAAATCCTCTTCACTTAACCCTCGAATCTCAAACCATCACATCCTCCCCATCGAATGTCGAACCGCACCACTTTGTGACCTTCGACCAACTTCGTAAACACCATCATACCCCCTCTGCTGACCGTCGAACCATACCATTGCGACCTTCACCAACCAGTTTCACAAACCATCTTCACTTTCAACCGACCGTCGAACCCCAAAACAGAACCATCCCACCATATCCTCTAACCGACCGTCAAACCCCAAAACAGAACCATCCCACCATCTCCTCCAATCGACTGTCGAACCCCAAAATAGAACCGCCCTATCTCCTCAAACTGACCGTCGAACCTCAGGGTCCAAATCCCTCATCAAACGTCCCCTGGGGTGTGCTCTGTTACTGCTACCCAAGTCTCCAAACTCTTTTTTCTTGTAAATTGAATTGTTGACTATCTTTTGGGGTTTGAGTTTGATTCACGTGGGCTGCTGTCTATTTCATATTAAGGCAAAAATGATACACTTTTTTTTAAAAAAAAGAGGGAGAGAAGGGTAAAAGAATAAAAAAAAATAAAAAAATAAAATCTTTTGATCCATGTAATGACCAATGATGATGATTGAATAGCGAATGTCATCTTCATTATCTTTTGGATCATAAGGGTTTATTGAGTAGCCTAGTGCTAACTTGAATCCTGTGCAAGAATGGATTCGCTTTCAAATAATTTTTTTTAATTAAAATCAATTAACCCACACTTATTTTATAAAGAACTACGTAACTTTGAGTTCCCTATTGCACCAGGGGATATGTAGGAGCAGAATTTCATTTCTGTCAAGCCAAAATTAAATTTTCATAATTTTGTGGTTTTTTTTAATAGTTACAATGTTTTTTAAAAGAGGTAAAATAAATATTTCCAAGGATTGTTAATAATTTACACAATTAACCTAAGGTACCGTCTTAGGACGGGTGTGTTAGGGGTGCAGTGGGATTAAGTTTCCACCCTTCCCTAAGCATAACCGACTCCCGAATCCAATATGGTTTCAAAGACCATTTTCAAAGAGAAGTTTTCCAATTTTCCCAAATTCAAATAAAATTGGTGGCGATTCCATTTCTCATTTTTCATATTTTTAAAATCCAATGAGTTACTATTTTTCGCCGCGATCCCAGTCGTGACACAAATATTGGTTCAAATATTTCTCTTACTCTGTGCCTTTGTTGTCTTCTCCTTCTACGTAAAGTCCTTTCAATTTCAGGATCTGCTTCAATGAGAATCCCAGAACGTCTAGTACTTTGCATAAACCAGAGAAATTACCTACAGAGAGTCAAAGAGAAAACAAGAACGTAATAATATGGCAAAAATAAAAAAGTTTAAAATAATTAAATTAAAAATTAAACTGATATTCAAGAAAAACACAGTCCCCAGCAACAGTACCAAAAACTTGATGCGTGAAATCCGTAAGTGTACGGTTTCGTCGTCAAGTAATAAAAAGATCGAATCCACAGGGATTGTCTATGAATACCAATTAATTAATTAATTCAATTAAATTAAACAAAGGGGATAAAATTGTTGATTGATAAGAATGTAGTAACTAAGCAATTAAGTAAATAATTATTAAAATGCAAAATTAAGAACAAAAACAGCAAGTTATCAAGAATGGTATTCAGATTCAAGAAAGCTTCCAAGATTGGGATACCACAATGATACAAGATAAATCCTAATTGACAACCTTTTTATTAAATCAAATTCAATTGAAGGTGAATTACCCTAAATTAGTTAATGTTCTTTCTCAAGATACAAGATCCGTGTCCAATTAAATCAATTCCTACTCTCGTGGTAATTGAATTTAAATTGAACCCATTACGCTTTGTGGTAATTCATTAAATCCTCGAAAGGCTAAAACTACTCTCGTGATTTAGATCTTAAGTTCAATTCTTATGGTTCCAACACTTAGGTTCACCTCTCAGTACGTCCCTAAATGCCTATGAGATGCAAATAAGTGGCCAGCAAATTCACATGAATAAAAGCAATAAGAATTGAATCAATGAACAATCAAGATTAATAAAAGGGGAAACAAAATCAATTAATCATTATCAAAGTATCAAAGGGCATTGCCCAATCCTAGAAACAAAAGAAACTACTCAGACATAAAGAAGAGGAGATAAGAAATCAAACTTAAAAACATCCCAAACCCATAACAATGGAAGAAGAAGGGAGAAAGATGAAGAACCCAAGCCTCATTTGTGCCTCATTTTGAACCAAACTAGAACTCCCTCATTGTATTCAGAACCTCTATTTATAATCCTAGGGTTTTAATTGGCTAAAAAGCCCCAAAAGAAATAAAAATAAAAACTAAAATTCTGCTACGCGCTGCGAACCACGGCCGTGGTTCTTGCTGTCAGAATTCCATGGGGCCGTGGATCATTCCACGGCCAGGCCGTGGTTCTCTCTGCCAGAATTCCATGGGGTCGTGGATTGACCATGGAATTCTCTGCCACAGGCTAATTTTGCATCCTGTTGAGTTCTATGGTTGTGGTTGGTTCCACGGCCAAGCCGTGGAACTCTCTGGAAGTCTCTTTTTGCACTTTTTTGCTATCCATAAAGCTCCAACTTCAATCATGCAAGCTTCCATCCATTTCAAGGCCAATTTAGCACCAATCCTACACAATAACACCACAAACACCGTAGTTATCCGAATTAAGGGAAAAACAAATAAAAAGGGAAACTAAAATGTCTAAAATGCCTAAGAATACATGCAAAACAAGAACAAAACATGATGTTGTTTCGCACACATCAGTGTATCAATTAATAAATAGTTTTTAAACACCAAATTGAAACTTAGAAATGCATTTTAACCATAAAAGTTATGATAGAAATTATTTTTTTCTAAAACTTTCTTTTTAATAAAAAAGAATATAAGTAGTCACAAACTTATGCTATGAGTAAGTATGATCCATTCCTTAATCCTAACTCTCTCCAAGTCGGGAGCGAAACGGTTATGACCCCCTCCCCCCCAATAAGGTTTACCATATAATTATTAGATGAAATTTCTTATTTCATATTGTTGAATGTGTATTACAATAATTATTAGTTTATTACTATCAATTTCATATTATTGAATGTGTATTACATTAATTATTAGTTTATTACTTTCTCTTACTTTTGTTTAAGTGAAATTTTGGTTTAGAGACTTAGTAACAATTCCAACAAACAAATAATGAAAATCAGATGAATGTGAGCTCAGAGTTATGTGGTAATCTCGTTTTAAAAATGGTTTTGACAGTAAACAAAAGGGATTAAAAAGATTTGAAATAAATAAGTAGAAAATGCAGAAAAGAAACTTTAAAAGGATTAAAGAAATTTAAAGAAACTCAACAGGAATTTAAAGATGCAAAAAATTAATTGAAAGCGTGTAAATGGTGCAAAATTAAAGTGCAGAATTTAAATGGAAAAACAGTAAAGAAAAAGCAAGTAAAAGTGCGAAGAAATGTAAAGAAAATTTAAAGAACAAGACTGAAAAGTAAATGAATTTAAAAGAACATTGCATTAATGTAAATGACTTGAAATGTAAAGGGAATGCATACTTGGATCAGAATCTTTTAATCTGCTCGAGTTGAGATGTTAGGATTATGTATTAGCAAATAACCTCCCTTTTTTACATCGTGACTACTGATATTTATAGAAAAAAATAAAAATAACTGACATCCTAAAAGATCAACACGTTCTTGGCAGTTATATCATTAGTATGTATCCGCTTTTTGACAGAATCAGCACTTAACTACTTTGACCATTCTTTGTCGACTCAATGTAATCTTTCTGTCGAATTATTCTTCTTTCCGACATCAATACCTTATAGCCACATTAGAATCTTCCTCTTTTTCAATACTTCTGTCGATTTCACCATTTAGCATTTCTGTCGGCTCAATACTTAGAAAATTTCTTCAAAACCATCATCCAACCGATGAATTGCCAAATCTTTATTTTCACCTCTAACAGATGCCCCCCAAAAATCTTTCTTTCGACACCGACAGGAGAACGATAAATTTTTTAATCAAAAATCCTTTCAATATATATATATATATTTAAATCCAATCAGAATCTTCCACAAGTACCTAGATAGCCACAATCAATCTTATCATAGCAAATAATAAATAACCGTTCCTAATAAATAGGGCTCATAATTACCCCTATTTTCTTGAGAAAAAAATAACTTTTCAAATTCACGCGACTTTTCACCCCTTTATCACTGTTTACCGTCTTCAACCTCTCACATCTCTTTACTGTTCATTACCTTCAACTTTACCTTCACCTGTTTTCTCTACAAACTCTTGCCTTCTCCAATGGCTTCCAGCTCTCAAACTCCCAATGTGCCAACAACAAACTTAGGTAATCATGCAGTCGTTCAAGACCCAGTTTTACAAAAGTCTGAACTTTGGCATCTTTCGAAGGTAATACTCCCCATTAACGACTCACCACTTTCCTTAGATCCTCCAGCCGCTTTCTTGGGCCCAGTTCTACCCAAGGAATTTATTACTGATGAAATAAATTCCTTATTCCCCTGTAAAAGTTCCCAAGAAGCTATCTTGGCTTCCCTTCCTTCCATTCCTATCAGCTACTTTGGAAAATCTGAAAGGCTGTTTAGAACTCCCCCTACCTATATTAATGGGTATCTTGAATGGCTTGACAGAGTTCAAGCTTCTAAAGAAAGTTTATGGAGGGAAATAGGGATTTTTGATTGCATCCAGCTTTCTCATTATCCCATAAAAATAGATTCTTGCATGCTGGGTGTCTCTTCTTTTTCTGGAACAAAACCACCAACTCCTTCCAATTTTCCTATGGCATGATGGGTCCAACACTTTTCGACGTATCTGCCATAACTGGTCTTCGACCAGATGGGGAAATCATTACACCTATTCTTCAACGTTCAAACACCATTGATGTATATTCAAAAGCCCCAACTTCTTTTTCCGGGTTCATTAATTTTTATTCCCCTGAATCAGGTCCTGTGACCGATGAAGAACACATAGTTTTCCTTCTTCTCTGGCTTTCAGCCTATGCTATAGGTTTTAAGTCAGTTCAAGTATCCAAGTCCTTTCTCCAACTTGCTAACCTTCTTCATGAAGGTAAACCACTAGCTCTTGGTCAATTTCTCCTTGCCAATCTCTATTTGAGTATAGGTGAAATTGTCCAAAGCATCAGAGCTCAAGTAAAGAAAACCAATTCTGGTGGTCCAATGTGGCTACTTCAACTTTGGTTGAATGCCATACTAGGAGATTACTTGGTCAACTCTTCTCCTCCAACAGTCTCTCTTGCTACATATGGCATTAAACTTTGCCATGTAAAACATGATAAAATCCATAAATAGAGCTTAGAAAATTTTATGCACTTTTTTAGTATTTTTCATTCTATCTCTTTTAGCACTGAAGACATATATTTTGCTCCTTTTGCTGACCGTTCTTTTGGTCCTGAATGGTTTACTCGACCAATTCTTTTCGACGATCCTTCTACTCAGGCCGACAATGTTTCTGTCTAGTCGAACTTTCTCTGCCGATAAGTTCTGGTGGCTGGTCTCCCTGGTTCGACAGACAAATCTTTAGAGTTATGTTTGCCAAACTCAGTAGCTCGATAATTAGGATTTTGTCAAGCTATTCCAACACATTTCTCTCATAAGGCCAAAGAACACCTCATTAATGGCCACTTACAAAGCATGTCAGATCTTGTTCGAGTAGCTTCAAAAAATGAAAGGCACAAGCATCACTTCGAGATCTCTACATTCACCCCCTACAGAGGAGTTTCAAAAGATTTTGTCGATTGGTGGACTAAATATTATAATCCTTATCATGTCAACATTGAAACCTGTCGAAGCCGCATTACTGAAACTCTGATTCTTGTGCAAGGTCAAGATCCTTTATCAAAGACTAAAGGTACACATATTCAAGATATCAAGGCTTTTGAAAAATATTACAAAATCAAGTGGGACTTCAGGTTTCCTAGCTTAATTGTTCGACAATATGAAGAAGTTAAGGCCAAGCTAAAACGAGCACACAAGGAAAAATGTTCTACCATTTTTCTCTCCGTTTCTATAAAAAAACCCTTTAGCACGGCTTGAACATTTTCAAATCCCTTTTCCAAAGCCAGTGCTTTTTCCTTGTGCTCGTTTTGGACTGGCCGACGAATTCCCAAGTAAACCCACAAGGGCTGGTAACTTCTCTATTTCAGATAGGATATATTCTGTGAGTAATATCTTTCTTACAAGAACTCCAAGTCAAGTTTACTTGTCGTTTTGCCTTGTCGTACGAACAATTTGTCAGGAATACCCGAGTTATCACTGAAATACCTGAAGGTATTTTTTCTCTTTGCATTCTGTTATTTTTAATTCTATACCTCATTTAATAAATACAATTTCTTTCTTATAGCATTTCCATTAAAAAGGCCTTTAGAATACAAGCAACCTCAAGGAAGTGATGATGAAGAAGAAGATGAAACCATCTCTTCAAAAAAGAAGAAAAGCAAGAAAACCCAAAAACCTCCTGTTCCCAAAGCTTCAAAGGTCAAACCAGCTGCATCGATGCCGACAAAGAGTCCTTCTAAACACGACGTTGCTGCTTCAAAACCTCCAAAATCAAAAACCCTCAAGGTATATATACTTCTCCGACAATATATTAAGACTTGTTTTTTTTTTTAATTTTGTTCAAGTCTAAATTAATGTCAAATTCAGATTAGCGAATTTGCTCCTGCTACTTCTGTTTCTCCTGTCGAATCTTCAATCCCATCTCCAGAACATCCTCCAAAGGTATGCCTTGTATTATTGTACATTCTCTAATACCAGGCAACATTATCTCACCCTTTTACCTTCACAGAAAAAAAAGAAGAAGATTCAAACCACCATTTCTACTTCGAAGCCTCCTGTCAAAGAAACAAAAACCATCTTTCTTTTATCTGAGGTAAATTTCAACCAACACACTTCTTTTCCTTAAATTCTTGACTCTTACCACTCATTTAACACTTGATTCTATAATTTCAGGATCTGGAGGCTGAACAATCCGTAGATCATCCTCCTGAACCAGTTGTCGAACCAAGAATTAAGGAGCCAATTCGACAATCTCCTGAGGTAATGCATCTTACCACACCCAACTATTTTCAAAGTATTATTTATTCTGAAATCTCCTCTTTTTTTTTTTTAGGATTCAAAAAACTTGGCTATATCCAATAGCCCACAAAGGCTAGGGACCAAGAATCTTCCAGAATCTCACATTTCTTTGGTCCTTGCTACATCTACTGTTTCTTCACCTCTACTGTTTCTTCATCTCTACTGTTTCTTCACCACTTCCGATAGAAACCCAAACTATCGAAGCCTTAGAAACAACTTCAATCCCCCCAGGTATTGAGGGTTCCTCTCATTCAGATAAAGTCAATCCTATCCAAATTCTCTCAGAAGAATTTGACATGGATACTTTAATGGCAGAATTTGCCCCAATTGATCCATTTCCATCTCCTCCAGCTAACTTAATTGTTGCTGTGCCAGAAGATACTGAAGATATGGAGGCAGATTTAGACGAATTGATAATAATGTTATCGGGCGGCCACAGAAGTTCTCCTCAGTCGGCTCGTTCTTCAACACAACTTGGGCAAGACTCCAATGATTCCCATATTACTGGACTCTTAACTAAATTGAAGAATGCCTTCACCTATTCTTTCGAACACTTAATTTCTGACCAACCTCTCCAAGAAAGAATGGTAGCAATCATAACTGAGCTTGAGCTTCTTGCTCAGCAGTTACCAATAACTAGTCGAGTTCTTCCTACGACTGTCAAAGATTTTCTCAAAGCTTAACGGCAAGAATGCCAGTCATTCGTTGAGCCATTCCTGCTTATACAAAAGAAATTCAAGAAAAATCTAGAATTTTGAAGCAGTTGACCGACGCAAAAGGTGAAAATGCCACTTTGAAGGAAAATCTAGTAAAGGGAAAGGCCAAAGAGGCAGAGCTCGACAAAGAGATTGAAGACTTGGAGAAGAAACTTGAGGTTGCCCGTCGTCGCAAACAAAAACTTCAAACAGCATTGCAATAAGGGGCCACCAGACAGTAAAATATTGCTAATAATACCAAACAATGGGCTATCAAAGCCAAAGCTGTATTGGCAAAAATAAATTCCCTTGAAGCAGAATATCAAGCTGCTTGTTTTGACAAGCAATCTTTAGAAGATTCTTGGGGGGTTCTTCAAACATTCTAAATGTAGATTTTCTTTCATTTCTAGCCAATTGTCGATTACTTCTTTTGTATAGCTTTGACAATATCAAGTTGTAACATCTGTTTAGCATTTTACTTTGACAATGTAACTTGTAATTGCCAAACTCGTGAATAAAGACTTCTTATTTTTTGTCAATTTTCACTTCACACATTGTCGATCTATATGACTTTAAATATTTGCCATTAATCGACTTAATTCTTAAACCAGAATTAATTTCGACAAATGCATAAGCATTTCCTAAAAATTCTTTAGTCACTTTAAATGGTCCTTCCTACTTCGGAGACCATTTCCCATATTCTCGACATTTTTTATCCATGGGCAAAATCACCTTCCAAACCAAATCATTAATTTTAAAAGATTTATACTTAATTCGACTATCATAAAACTTTACAATTCTTTTTTTCTGTTGAATCAAATGTTCCAAAGCAATTAATCTTTCATCGCTTAATTCGTTCAATTCATCAAAAATTAAGTCCCAGTAATGCTCAACTGGTAACTCATCTTATTTTTGAATACGAATTGATTGAAGATTAATCTAGACGGGCAAGATTGCATCATGACCATATACCAACTTGTATGGTGATGTGCCTGTTGCTTCTCTCGGTGAATTTTTATATGCCCAAAGAACTTAATTAAGAGTATTATGACAATTTCTAGGTTGCCGACCAATATGTTTTTTAATCAAACTTATGATTATTTTATTCATGGCCTCTACTTGGCCATTTGCCTGAGCATAATATGGCGTCGATGTAAGCATTTTAATCTTCCTTGAACTGGCATATTCGACAACTTT
The DNA here is from genome assembly GCA_029884595.1 of Ormosia semicastrata. Lineage (NCBI taxonomy): Eukaryota > Viridiplantae > Streptophyta > Magnoliopsida > Fabales > Fabaceae > Ormosia > Ormosia semicastrata. The sequence goes on along the minus strand of JAQQTO010000046.1, from coordinate 3,002,450 downwards.
CTTTCTAATGAATACTGATCCTTGGTCGGTTGTCAAAGTTTGCGGTATTCCAAACCGACAAATTATACTATCTTCAATAAAGTCAATCATATCCTGCTGGGTTACATCCTTCAAGGCTACAGCCTCAACCCATTTGGTAAAGTAATCGACTCCTACTAAAATATATTTGTGTCCCTTTGACGAGGCAGGATGAATTTGGCTAATTAAATCCAAAGCACATCCTCTAAAAGGCCATGGTTTAACTATAGAATACAATTCACTAGCGGGAACATTTTGTATATGGCCATGTCTTTGACACTCTTCACAAGACTTGGCAAACATTATACAATCCCTAACCAGTGTTGGCCAATAGTACCTTTGACGTCGAAGGACCCATTTCATCTTTTCACCTGCCTGATGAGCTCCACAAATTCCTTCGTGGACTTCTGCCAAAGCAATATAAGTCTCTGCTTCACTCATACAAACTTCCAAATTTCCATCGACAGACTTTCTATACAAGGCTCCCCCTAATACTACAAACTTCGATGCTCTATACCTTAGCTTTCTATTCACATCTTGACTTGGATTTTCCAAACAACTTAGTATTGGTTGTCTCCAGTCAGTAATTGTTGAAATATCATTTTGCAGTATATCTCTTTCCTCTAATAGATATAAAAGTTCCCTTATCTCCATTAGATTTGTAAGAACCTTGGATGAAAGCCTATACCCAGAGGCTATTTGGGCTAATTCATTAGCCTCTTCATTTAAACCTCTGGAAATGTGTTCGATAGTTACCTCGTCGAATTGCTTCATTAACTTGCTCGCCACAATATAATATTTCATTAGATTTTCACTAACACATTTGTATTCTTGGGCAAGCTGTTTAACGACTAACTGTGAATCACCAAATATATGCACATTATGTGCTTTCATTTCTACTAATATTTCCAATCCGACAATTAAAGCTTCATATTCAACCTCATTGTTGGAACAGGTATACTTAAGTTCAAACATGAACTTAGTTAGAGTACCTTGAGGGGAAATAACTAAAATCCCCACTCCAATTCCATTCTGATGCCTTGAACCATCAAAATATAAACACCAAGATTTTAAACCGACAATATTTATGTTATCCATATCTAAACAAGGGTGGTCAGCCAAGAAGTCAGCAATTGTTTGGCCTTTCACTGCTCTCATTGGCACATATTGTAAAGAAAATTCTGACAAAGTAATAGTCCATTTTCCAATACGACCATTTAATACTAGTTTTGATAACATATATTTTGTTACATTGGTTTTCGACATAACCAGTACATTACAAGGCATCATATAATATTTAAGTTTAGTACATGAGAAGTGCAATGCTAAACAAAGTTTCTCTATTGCACTATATCTTCTCTCAACATCATTTAAAACTCGACTAAGATAATACACAGCTCTCTCGATGCCATTTACATCTTCTTGAGCCAGCATACTTCCTATGATTTCTTCTGATACTGATATATACAAATTCAACGGTCGACGGGGCACTGGAGGCATCATGACTGGTGGTTTTGTCAAATATTGCTTTATCTGGTCGAAGGCTTCTTGGTGGCAAGGCTCCCGCACAAAGTCCTGTTCAGCCTTCAACTTGATCAATGGAGCAAATACTCTAGTTCTTCCCAACAAATTGGATATGAACCTTCTTAGGAAATTAACTTTTCCTAAAAAAGATTACAATTCCTTTTTGTTCGTCGGTAGCACAGCCTCCAAAACTGTCTTGACTTTATTCTTGTCTACTTCTATACCTTTTTTATGGATTAAGAAACTCAATAATTTAGCAACTGACACTCCAAAGTCACATTTTTCTGGATTCATCTTAAGGCTGTACTTCCTCATTTTGTCGAATGTCTGCCTTAAGTTTGTCAAATGGCTTTCCTTTGTTTCCAACTTGATAATTACATCATCGATGTAAACTTCCATAAATTTTTCGATGACATCATGGAAAATTGTATTCATTGCTCTCTGATAGGAGGCCCCTGCATTCTTCAAACCAAAAGGCATAACTACCCATTCAAATGTCCCAATAGCTCCTAGATATCTGAAAGCAGTTTTCGACACGTCCTCCTCGGCTATAAAAATTTGATTATAACCTGCATGGCTATCCATTAAACTTAATAATTCATGTCCAGATGCGACATCAACTAACATATCCGCAATTGGCATAAGATACTCATCTTTAGGTGTGGCAGTGTTCAAATTTCTAAAATCTACACATATTCTTAACTTGTCATTTTTCTTAACTACAGGAACAATATTAGAAAGCCATTCGATATACCTGGTTGTCTTGATGAATTTGGCTTTGAGCAATCTTTCGACTTCTTCTTTTATCTTTAAGACTACCTCAGGTGCAAATCTTCTGTTGGCTTGCTTGACAGGTCTGCATCCTTCTTTCAAAGGCAATCTGTGCTCGACAAGATCTCTACTCAATCTAGGCATTTCATCATAATCCCAGGCGAAACAATCTTTATATTCCATAATTAACTCGACAAGCTTTTCTTTAAAATCCTTTGGCAGAAATGAACTCACAAAGATAGGCCTCCTATCTGTTTCAGTGCCTAAGTTTATTTCTTCCAAAGGATCTTCCACTTCCACATTCTGCTTCTCATCAAGCCCTTTCTCAAAACCTAAAGGACCATCATCAATTATACAATCCGACAGCATACTTTCAGCAGCGTATACTGCTTTGTCGGCTAAATAAGCCAATAATCTTTCTAAGTGATCCTTAACATTCATAACTAGTGCTTGGCCGATCTTCTTCGGCCTTCTTCACCAGTCGTATACCAAACTGATCCCTCAAGCAAACTTTGAGTGTATCTTCGTTAATGACCCCACCACTTGCTGTTGCTGGTTTAACATTTGGGGCATATATTCTGAAATCGACATGAAGCTGCTGGAGATAGCAAGGACTGTCATCTGCTTCTATTATTTCAACTTGGTCATCTTCATTCCAAAGAATGAGCTTCTGATGAACCGTTGATGGTATTGCTCCAACGGTATAAATCCAATCTCTTCTTAGCAAAAGATTGTAACTTGACTTCATCGGAATTACCACAAATAATGTCAGCCTTGCAATAGATCCGACCTGTACTTTCAACATCACCACTCTATCCGATGGGGAGGTTTTACCACTGAAATCAGTTACTATCATGTTTGTCGATATCAAATCTGACTCATCTTTCTCAAGTTTTTTGAGCATTACCCTTGGGATTAAATTTATATCTGCCCCCTATCGATCAAAACTCTATTAGTGGGCTTTCCTTCTAATAGAGCCTTGATATGTAACGGTCGTAAATGAACCTTCTGGTCTTCTATCGGTTTCTCGAGCTGAGCCGTATTGTTGAAGACTGTTACCATATTGTCCTGGAAAAAAAGCCAATGATCATCCAGGTCATCTAAATCATCTTCATTCTCCCCAATGTACTCAATTTCGTGATACCCTTCAAAGTCTGCAGGTAACACCGAAACTAAGTTCACACTCATTGACTTCAAGAATTCCTCCTCATCGGACAACTCTTCATCACTTACGTGCCTTCCAATCCTGAAATAATCTTCTGACGGCAAGTTATTATCCATAGCCGTCAAGATATCATCCAAATTATCATCCAAGTTGATGTCTATGTCGAGTTGCTCCTCATCACCAAGGCCTAAAGGATCCTCTGGATCATTCAAGGCCTCAATAACTTCATCAGTCATTAAGTCCATATCTTGGCAATCAAGCTTTGCCAATCTTTCTTTTTCTTTATTTACGTCGAGCACTTTCTTCCTCCGCTCAATATCTTGATCAATATTCTCTAAAATTCTCCTGATTTCTTCTTCTGACCAGTCTTCAATATTCTTACTATTTTCAATTTTAGTGTCCTTAGTCTGTTCTTTTCCCATTGTTGGTTTTACAACTTTTGAGCTAACTAACTCCTTATTCTTCTCGACTGATAAACTATCCTTTCTTGCCTCTTTTTCTGCTGCTATCAGTCCAATTGGCCATTTCCTTTTTGTTTTATTTGAAATTGGCCTTTGAACCTGCTTACCCTTTCTTATTTCTGCCAACCTTTCTCGTCGGGATTCATCATCCGTATCAAGCCGTCTAACTTCATTTGTTGTCGGCTCCACTGGAAGCGATCCCTTGGTAACAACACTTTTTAGTTTTCTACCATCTTTATCCTGATTAAGCACTGACCTCTTTTCGACCACCAAACATCCTGTTTCTACAAGCTGCTCCTTGATTACTAATCCTTCAACCATATCTCTTCTCTTTTGTGCTTGTCTTAATATCTGTAATCTCCTTTTCTTACTATTCGACATGGGAAGAACCTTTGATGGCCCTGCTACATCTTGGTCAATCGAGGTTTTTCCTAGATTGATCCTACCATTCTTGTAGTCTTCATTCTAAAAAGGTTGATCCCCTTGAAAGTTACTCCTCCTGGCAGACACATTTCGTCGAAAATACATATGTCTAGCCATTACAGAATTCTTTATCCATCTATCCATGGCAACATTGGAAGGTGGCACTCTGGTATTAACTGGCCCGACATAATTTCTGTTTCCCACAGGCTCATGTAGTTCCACTAACCATCCATTCATGTTAGGCCTAGGCATGTAGACTGGCTTTGGCCTTGAAGCATGAAAATGCTTTTGTGGTTTCTAAGTTTTCCTGTCGAGAACCTTCTTCTTACCCTGGTGGACACTTGGTTGTTCTTCTGCAGCTTTCTTCGCAGTGAACTCATCATATACTGCGTTATATCTTGGGCATAACCTTACCTTGCCCTTTTCTTTCTTTCTCTCAAGAAATACCTCGAGAGACTCACCTGACTTTGGATATATGTCGGTTGCCTCCTTTGTATCCACGTCAAACTCTTGCAACTTCCTTATGTTGAGCATTCCTACGTTCAAAGGAACCTGCTGATCAACACAAGATACTTCAGCCTGAAATGGATCTGTATCAACTTTCATATCAACTTTAGGCTTGTCGGCAAACTTCAAACGCCCACTAATTATTGCTTTCTGGATTATGTCTCTGAAACGAACACATTCATTAGTAACATGACCGAAATTATTATGAAACATATAATATTTTTGATTTTTTATTTCATCAAACTTTAGTAACCTATGACCTTCCGATAGTATAATTTATTTGTCTTTGAATAACAAATAAAAAATCTTGTCGGCTTTGGTTACGTCGAATATATATGTCTTCCTATTGACATAACTCATTTTCTCTTTATTTCTCGTAGGCTGTAAGGCCTGGCAAACATAAGGAGGTCCATTTTGAAGTTCAGCAATGTTAACTTCAAACTCATCATCGCTTCCTTCAAACTCTTTGTCGGATTCACTTAATCCGACAAATGCCACCTTTTCTCTTTTAAGAAATCTTTTCTGTTTTTGAATCTTTTTAACTTTTAGTTGTTCTATTTGCCTAACTTTTTCACCTAGTTGGGCAAGATCAACCAAATATTGATTCACTAATTTCTTCCTTATATAATAATCTAAACCACCTGCAGCTATTTTTACTATTTCGACTTCAGGTATAGGGGTAAAACATCTACTCCTCATTTGTCGAAATCTAGCAAGGTAGTCATCGACAATTTCATTATACATCCTTTTGATATTAAAGAGATCTATAAGTCCTACTTTTAGATCTCCTCTAAAGAATTGATCATGAAAGCTTCTTTCCAATTGAGCCAAGGAGTGGACTGAATTTGGTCTCAATGTCGAGAACCAGGGAAAAACATTCTTTGTAAGGGAACTTGGGAAGAACCTCATTTTAAGGCCTTCAATAGTGGCCAACTCCCCCATCTCTATTGTAAACCATGCAATATGTTCGATGATCGATTCCCCACTTTATCCTGCAAACTTAGAAAGTTTAGGAATCTTAATTCCTCTAGGCATTTCTGCCTGTTGAACCCACTCAGGAAACGCTGATACAAAATATGGCTGGTTGGCATAGCCAACGTTAAAACCAAATCTGTTCAGCACTTGTTCCACTACTTGGTTTATATTTTGTTTAACCACTTGGTGCCCCCCAAGATTTTGTCGAAGCAATCTCATGGCTACATCATTTCTAGCCATTTGATCTTCATTTCCTCGACGGAGCACATGGACATTTCCATATTCCAAGCATGACTGATCATTTTGCCTAGGTTGATCTAAGTTTTGTTGATTTTGCCCCACATTTACCTGAGGTGCAACCATTTCTCTATTTGCCCCAGGCTGGGTTCCTTGAGTATTATCATTTGCCAAATCACCTACTCCTAAGGCTTAGTTTAGCCTTATCATTTGCTGGGCCAATGTGCTGCAAACATTATTTGTATTTTCCATGATCGGCGTAATCACGACACTCATTTGCTGAGTGAACATATACACCATGTCATGGTTGCTTTCATCCATTTGTTGTCGAAAGCTGGCCAAAGAATTTATAGTTGGCCCTGTTACACTTTGGGGATTATCTCTCGACATATTTGGGAAAACTGGTCCCAAATTCAATCTCTCCTGTCGAAAGAGAGTTGGATTGCTTGTACCTGCAACCCCTACTCCTTGACTACCAAAACTTGCTAAGGCCGAACTTATCTGTGGTTGGCCTTGTAATACCACTAGTTGGCCGACAGTATTGGCCAAAGTGGAGCCAAGTCTCATTTGTGCCATGACAGGATGCACATAATTCGGTGGCAATCCATATTGGGGCACAAACCTCGAATTTGAGTTTATTATGCTTTGGTTACTTGGCTGACTCGGCGATGGCTGAGTCATTCCAGGCAATACTTGTTCTGCTACTGGATTACTCCTGAGAGTACCAGTTGCTATAACATCCTCCACCAGACCAGTTCTAGCTACAGTCGAAAGTGGCACAGTAACGACTGTCGAAGGTATATCCGACGCCTGACTACTTACATTACTCATGGTTTGTGTATTTTGAGAAGAGTAGATAAATCTTCCACTTCTTAAACGTATACAACCATTTCCTGACACTATGAGTTACTCTGAACTCGTCCCACTGGGCGTGCCAATTTGTTTAAGTGGAATTTTGGTTTAGAGACTTAGTAACAATTCTAACAAACAAATAATGAAAATCAGATGAATGTGGGCTTAGAGTTATGTGGTAATCTTGTTTTAAAAATGGTTTTGACAGTAAACAAAAGGGATTAAAAAGATTTGAAACAAACAAGTAGAAAATATAGAAAAGAAACTTTAAAAAGATTAAAGAAATTTAAAGAAACTCAACAGGAATTTAAAGATGCATAAAATTAATTGAAAGCGTGTAAATGGTGTAAAATTAAAGTGCATAATTTAAATGAAAAAATAGTAAAGAAAAAGCAAGTAAAAGTGCGAAGAAATGTAAAGAAAATTTAAAGAATAAGACTGAAAAGTAAATGAATTTAAAAGAACATTGCATTAATGTAAATGACTTAAAATGTAAAGGGAAGACATACTTGGACCAAAATCCTTTAATCTGCTCGAGTTGAGATGTTAGGATTATGTATCAGCAAATAATCTCCCTTTTTTACATCGTGACTATTGATATTTATAAACAAAAATAAAAATAACTGACATCCTAAAAGATCAACACGTTCTTGACAGTTATGTCATCAGCATGTATCCGCTTTCCGACAGAATCAGCACTTAACTGCTTTGACAATTCTTTGTCAACTCAATGTAATCTTTATGTTGAATTATTCTTCTGTCCGACATCAATACCTTATAGCCACATTAGAATCTTCCTCTTTTTCAATACTTCTGTCGATTTCACCATTTAGCATTTCTGTCGGTTCAACACTTAGAAAATTTCTTTAAAACCATCATCCAACCGACGAATTGCCAAATCTTTATTTTCACCTCCAACAACTTGAAATATATTTTTGAGTGAGAATGGTGCCAATTTTATTACATTTAATAATTATTATGATATGTACCAAAATAATTATTATAACTCTTATATTCTTACATCAAATAATATATATATTTCTTTTTATATTTTATTTAATATTATTTATTTGTATATATATTTTTATTAATTTTTTTACTTAATCATATTTTTTAAAAAATATGAATAATATTTACATTTTTTTTAAGAGTATAAAATAATAATTTTCTTAATTATTATGATAAAGTAAAGGGACCGAGGGCCGAGGGCCTAGGCCCAGAACACGGGGAATACACAATTCCATAAGTTGATGTCCAGTTGTCCACACACAAAAAAAAAATAAAGGAAGGACATTCCCAATTTCCCACAAGATACGATCATGCAGCTGCAAAATGACCAACTCTCCAGGGAGAGTCGCACGTTTTTGGTACGCATGTTAATTTGTTAAAACAAAGTTTATTGGTTCGCGGAGTTGGTGGCCTGCGTTGGTCCTTGGTGCCTCAATCCATTTTTGTTTCCTAATGTGAGCCAGCGAGGATTGACCAATTTCTTATAATATAGAATTCTTAAACAGCCTGTACAGTTTGTGTGTTGTTTGGAAGTCTAAAAATGTACAACAAAGAAAAAAAAAAGGTGATTTTTTTAGTGGCTACAAAAATTAAGTGATTTTAGTGCCATTCCACAAATGATTAAATAAGATAAAACACATATATATGTGATATTTTTATCATAAAAGAATGTGATTTATACTTTATCTCTATGTCACAGGAATATCTTATATTTTTTATTAGATTATTCCTTAAAGTACTTTTACAAATATGTGAAATATTCTCTTTTTTTTTTTTTTTTTGAACTATTTTTTTTTCTTTTATTAGTAAGTAAGCCCGTGTTTAGTTTTTTTTTAAATTAAAAAATATTTAAAGATTCAGCCACAATCACATACTTTTTCAATTCATTACTTCGTACTTTACACTTACCCTTCACAACTCAGCTGCTATGTCTCTGTTAGTGTTACTCAAACTTGTGAGTTTTTTTTTTTTTAGCTTTCAAACTTGTGATTAAGAGACCCTTTTATGGCTATAAATGGTTGTGTTAATGGTTTCCTAAAACTTGATTGTGTTATGGATGAGAACAGCTTCTCTATGGGACGTTGCTGATTCACATTCTGGGTCTTTTCTCGTTTTTTTTTCTTTTTGATTCTGTGAAATTTGACCCCCTCTACAGAAATGGCGTGAGTGCAGATAATTAACTATTCATTTCTTTGGATTTTTGGACATTACTTAAATTATACTTCAGATATATATATATATATATATATATATTGTCCTAATTATTGCATTTAAATGCATTTCCAAACCTTAAATTCGAGCTCAGTACTTGCTTAGAATCTCATATTATTGTTCCATGTTGACTCTGTTAAATTAATTATCTGCATTGTTAAAGATGAAGAACTTTTCAATTTTGCAGGAATATGTGAAAATGAGGTTTAGAGTTCATATTAATTTTGAGAATTATAATCTACAATAACATTTGAGAAAGAGGAAGAGAGGATTTATGATGGATTTTACATTGATTCTGAAATTAGGATTCTAGTAAAAGATACAGTTTTATGTATTTCACATATTTATGAAAATACCCCAATAAGTAATTTAGCAAAAGAAAAAATAAGATACTCCTGTTACATAAATATAAAGTGTGAGCCATATTCTTTTATGACAAAAACACCACATACACATATATTTTATTCTCCTTAACTATTTGTGAGAGAGCACCAAAATCACTTGATTTTTTTAGCCACAAAACAATCACATAACAAAAGAAGATTTTACACATGGATAAATTGGTCAATCCTAGCTCACATTAGAGAGTCAAATTGGTCTATAAAGCAACAATGTATTATTCTGGATTTCTTAGGTAATAATATTTTTATATAAAAAGTTAATAATTTATATTAGAAAACTATTTTATTAGTTAGGGTAAATAAGTAACACGACAGGTTTAACTTGAACTAGTGATTTCATGTGACTTTTTTTTACAATAATTTATAATTAATTTAGAAAAATGATGTATTAGTTCGGTGTATCATTTAATAAATAGTTTTTAAACACCAAATTGAAACTTAGAAATGCATTTTAACCATAAAAGTTATGATAGAAATTATTTTTTTTAAAACTTTCTTTTTAATAAAAAAGAATTTAAGTAGTCACGAACTTATGCTATGAGTGAGTATGATCCATTCCTTAATCCTAACTCTCTCCAAGTCGGGAGCGAAACAGTTATGATCCCCTCCCCCCCCAACAAGGTTTACCCATATAATTATTAGATGAAATTTCTTATTTCATATTATTGAATGTGTATTACAATAATTATGTTTATTACTATCAATTTCATATTATTGAATGTGTATTACATTAATTATTAGTTTATTACTATCTCTTACTTCAAATATATTTTTAATGTCATAACTAATATATGTTACACCTCCAATGGTACATGTCAAGAAAAATCCCTTAGAGCTTGTTTGGGAATGTTTTTTTCGTTCCTCAACATATGTTATTTAATAAAAAAAAGTTGTTGTCACAATAATTGAGTATGTTTGATAAATTTAACTTTAATTTTTACACGAAATTTAATATATTTTAATTTTTTTCATAATGTTAAAATTTTAACTTATAATTTTAGATTATAAATTATTTCTTACACTTTGAGATGTAAAAATGATTATAAATTAACTTTTTAATCATTTTATACCTATTTTAATAATTTAATGTATAAAAATAATTCTATTTTATATTATTTAAACAAAACAGATTAATTTAAAATTCTTTTTCAACTAATATATTCAAATATAAAATTAATTTTATTATAATTGATTATAACAAAAAAATTTATATAATAATCAATTACTAAAATAATCAAAATTTCACAATTATCTTAAATACACACTTACTTCAAATATAAAGAATCTCTCAAATTACTAATTGTGGGTGGCATTATATTTTACTTGACTTGCATCTAGCAATAAATGCTAACAAAAAAATAGATTTTTGGATGATACAGAACACACAACATTCTTTTAGACTGCATATATGTATCACTGTATTTCTAAGGATCTGCTTAGAATACTCTGGCTTTGTAAAATCTGTTATATTGTTGTATATTGTAGGTGTTGTGAGAAAGTTATTGTGACAAATGTTCAAAATATTGCTAGCTAAAAATATAATAAAACTTTTTTGAAATATTCATAGTAATTAATAACTTTTATATAAAAATCATTTAAAATTGTTATGAGTATTTGTAGGTATAAATGAATATTATAAAACTAAATAGGTAGAAGTGATTAACTAGGAAACAATAATGGCTAATATTATAATTAAAAGAAGTTGTTGAAGATTCTGCAGGTATTTAATTATATTGTTAATAATCAAACAGTTTAATTTGAATAAAATTTATGAATTTTAATAAAGTATGGAAAGAAATAATTCAATAAAAATGTGATTTTTTGATAATGTAATATATATTACAATTCTAATTTTTTCACCATATTTTTCTCTTATATTACTTTTTATACTATATTTTATATTATTGATCACATTATTTTCTCTCACTTAATGCAAACCATTAAAAAATGGTGTGATTTTTTGATCATGTAATATATATTACAACCCCAATTTTCTCATCATATTTTTTAAAATTATTATTTATATATCATTGTATTTTTTTATTATTTTTTTATTAAATCATAATCATTAAAAAATATGGTGAAAAGTGATGTAAGATGAAAAAAGACTTGTGAACATAATTTTCCTATATATTAACGAGAAATTAAACTTTTTTTTTTCTCAATTGGTGATCTAGATACTGTTAGCGTGTCAATGTCACGGGTAGGTAAAGCCTTTTTCCATTGCCATCTTGCCGTCCTGCTTCATATAAAAAGCGAACGCATGCCTCAAGCTCATATCCAAGCAAGCCAAGGGGTAATAAGTGCTGATAAACCTTTTTGATTCAAAGTGCTTCATAAACTTTTACCCGTCAACACAACAATGGCAATTGAGCAAGTCCTTCACATGAATGGAGGTGTGGGAGATACAAGCTACGCAAACAACTCCACATTTCAAGTATGCCATCTTGCCGAATATCAGTTTGATTTTTTCTGTCTTTTGTATAATTTGCATGCTATGCCAAAAGGTACTTTGATCGATTTTCTTCATTTGTACGATATTGATTGAGATTCTCCTAATTCATATGCAGAGAAAGGTGATGTTCATTACGAAACATATACTTGAAGATAGCATAATGAGGCTGTATTGCGCAACCTTTCCAAACTGTTTGAAAGTGGCAGATTTAGGTTGCTCATCAGGTTCAAATGCACTTCTGGTGCCATCTAACATCATCGACATTGTTGATGCAGTGAGTCAAAACTTGAATCGTGAGCCACCCGTGTTTCAATTTTTCCTCAATGACCTATTTGGAAACGATTTCAATACCACCTTTAAGTCACTCCCCGATTTTTATAAAACACTGCAAGAAGACAAGGGCCACAAGTTTGGTCCAGTTTTCTTTAGTGGAACACCTGGGTCATTTTATGGGAGGCTCTTTCCCAACGATTCCATTCACTTCTTTCATTCCTCCTATAGTCTGCATTGGCTTTCAAAGGTACAAATTAATATTAATTAACTAAATTATATTTCTTTAACCAAAATATGATACCATGCTTATATCATAACAACTTAATTTGGTATGTTCTTTTCAATGTATGTTGACAACAGACTCCAGACGAGTTGACTGATGCTGCAGAGCCACTGAACAAAGGGGCCATTTACTTAACAAGGACAAGCCCTCCAGCAGTGCACAAAGCATACTTTGCGCAGTTTCAACAAGACTTCAAATTCTTTTTGAGATCACGTTCTAGTGAACTGCTTCCTGGTGGTGCTATGGTCCTAACGCTCGTTGGCAGAGATGAAAATAATGAACTAATAAATGCTTGGGTGGTAATTGGTTTGGCACTCAATGACATGGCCGCAGAGGTAGGTACACATTCAGTTGTTAAGAACGCCACTACACTATATATATATATATATGAATGGAGAATATTTTTCTCACATCATTTTTTATTCCATTTTTTATATTATGTGTCAATGATTGTGATTAAATGAGATAAAAATGTTCACTTATAAATGTTCATTTTAATAATAAGTAATGTGATGTAAAAAATAGTGTAAAAAAAATGTAATGTAAAAAAATCGAGATTGATATATGAATTTCTAGCTTTTTCACGTTGTAAACTATTAAAATTAAAATTAAAAAAATGGTGTACTGTATATATTATTTGGTGCAGAAATTGATTGAGCAGAAAAAATTGGACTCATTTAACATACCATCATACTGTCCTACGGCTGAGGAAATTAGACAAGTAATTCAGGAAGAAGGATCTTTTGATATTCAAAGGCTGGAGACAATCAGAACGGATTGGGTCAAAAACATAAACGTGAGTGATGATGACTCTTTTATTGATGAAGACAGGAGGGCTGAGGCAGTAGCCAAGTACATAAGAGCAGTTGCAGAACCAATTTTAAAGTCTGAGTTTGGGGAACCAATAATGGATGAATTGTTCCGCAGGTTCAAAAACAAGATTGTCCAACTTTACGGGGTAGAGAAATTGGAGGTCGCTAATCTAGTCATGCACATCACTAAGAGTACTTGAAGACCCCGTGAAATGGTGCATAAGCCCTTTGCTTTTTAAACATTCATTGGAGGCAAAGTAAAAGTATCAATAAACTAATTACCGTTTAAATGTATGAAGTAAACAATTATGGTGAGTTTGATATATTGACGAGATTTTAATTTGGAGTGAACTATTCAAGAATTTGTTATCAATAAGATTTGAATTTTCGGAAGTTGTAAGACTTTACCATTAATCGCTTCACTTCAAATACTTTATAAAATTGAGTTGTTTTAGTAAAAAATATGACAAAATCTAGTCATAATTTATCGCCTCCTCCTCCCCTCTACCACTAAATGATTATATGGGAGTTTTATTTATTTATAGTTGGTTATTTTTACTTTTCTAATTTAATAAAACAAATGTAATTGTTGCATAACATAAAATAATAAAAACTACTTATTTATTTAATAATAATAATTTAATTTTAATATATTGTTGGTGTAAAAAAAATTATACTATCATCTAATTATTCATTTGTTATTAAAATATTTGACTATCATAATAATTACATTAAAATTTATATATGTAATAATATATGATTAATAATATAAAAATCTTTACACTAATAATAAATTAAAATTAAACTCTAATAATAATGCTAATTCATTTTAATTTTTGTAACATTTTTTTATAAAGTTTTTACGGTTATATTTGAGTCAGCCTCATAAAAATATCCTTGCTAAATGCTAACTAAGGACATTTCGAAAAGTTGAGCTCTTTTAGATTATTGTGTCAAATAAATATAAATTAAAGACTTATAAATTTAGAAAGTATATTTTTTGAATGAAAATAAATCTAATTATACGAGCTTGACAGGTGAACAACAAATTTGTTTTTTTTTTTTATACCGGAAAGAGATCATATCATTCCTTCATTATAACTAAGATCGACCATGAAAGCCATATAACAGATATTATGGGTGTTTAAAATTTGATATTTTTTAATAACTCGTTTTGTCCTGAAATTAATTTAGATGAATTTAAGTTTTATGAATTGAACTTGATATATTTTAAAATTAAATTAAGATCATATTTTAAATTATTTTAACTTGATTTAGTATTATAAAATACTTTAAACAATAAATTTTACAAATTATAAATTACACTTAATATATTTTTGAATCAGATTAACATCATATTTCGAGTTGTTTGCATTGCTTGTTTCTCCCACCCACCATTAGCGTGAATCCACACATATTGCCATTGATCACAGTGCATATGATCATAGCCTATCGGTCAGTGAAGGTGTTTGGCACCAGTCGTGAACATCAGTGAAGGTGTTTGGCACCAGTCGTGAACATCCCACACCTTTTAAAGAGGCAGCATCTATTTATAATAACATGGAAGTTATTTTGAGTCTACTGTAGATTTCCTGTTGCACCCACGTGGTCAAATTATAAGGGTTTATACCCCACTCTCCTGTTTTGTATGTTGACTACCCACTACCCATACCCATACCCATGTGTAAAGACAAATTTGAACGGAACGCTTTGAATGCGTGTTAAAGAAGGTATGGTATTTAATGGTATATTACAAACATCTCCCCCCACAAATCTAGCAAATACAAATTTCAAATCAAATGCTCAAAATTTCATATATTTCGAAAGACAACAATATCATTCTAATATTTTCTCCCAAATGAAGATTTATAACTTACTATTCCATATGCCATTTACCTAACCTAATGTTATTGGTATTTGTCGGTCAGTGATGGGGTTGTTGTATGAGTTCTTTACAACAGATCCATGTCGATTTGTACTATTTGATGGGTATAATCAACTTTGTGATTGTACTTTGTGGTAAAGTTTCGGCTGATATGTTATAGATGATAAGTTTATGATTTCCCACTAATTTATTTCAAAATTGAAATTTGTTGCAACAAAATATTTTAATGTTCAATATATGAAGGTTTCTCATCTATAAATAAAATGTTGATTCATGCATTACTTCCTCATTATCGAGTACCTCTTACATATTGTGTTTTTCTCGTATTCATCACAAAATTTCTATGTGCCAAATTGATGCTTTGGAGAAAATTACAATCTTGAGGGTTAACAATTGTTCGCGTATTTTCAATACCATCCCTTCGTCCCTCGCGCAATGAAGATGGTTTTAATGGATAATAATTATAATTATTTTGTGAGCTCATTTGGAGGGTCCCACTCAAGTGTTGAGGTAACATATCAAAACAAAACAACAATACACCCGGATCTCCATTAGAGTCGTGTCAAGATTGAACAAATCTAAGTTTCAAAAGTTTGTCTTTTTATGGTATTTAGGATGCTACTTTTGCAATCTTTTTAGGAGTTTTACTATCAAATGTTATGGAACTTCACTATGTATTAGGGAAATGTTAAGACTTCTTAGTCACTAAGGATTTGTAGTCTTTTGTTCTTTTGGGAAATTTAAAGTCTATGTTCCAACGACACAAATACCAAAATTAGACAAATACAATATCTTATGATCCCAGAATATGTTTTGTATCCAAAATGTGGTCATTACAATAGAAACAATATTGATTTAGCTTATAATATATTAGTAATGACTTTATTTTTATTAATTTTATTGTGTATTGTTGTTAGTTTTATTGTCTATATGGGTGGATAATGTTCAATCATAATTCATAAGTTATTAAATTTGTTATATTGGATTATACATCAATATTGTTGATTCAAAATTTGAGGAATTAAATAGCCTTAATAATGAGTAAATTTGTTTTCAACATAGTTAACTTCTTTGGAAATTATACATATAATATGAATTTGTTGAATTTATTTTTATGCAAACACAAAATCACAAAAGATTTTTCACAAATAAGGTAATCTATAATTTACAAAACCATAATGAACCACTTAAAAGATTTTCTTGACAACATCCAAAATTTAAAATCTCAAATGTCTTACACAATTATGAGATCACTTGCAAATTTTCAACAACTCACTTTTCAAAACCCAAGTGTTCAAAAGACAAAATTTATAACATTTTCAACTAGGAATGACAAAAAAAAAATAATAAGCACATGCACACTTGAGAATCAATATTAGATTACTCTAAGGAAGATGCAATGGAAATATATGTAGACCTATACTACCCGACCATTTGTGTTTTCTCGTTGAAGGACAATATAACTTGTAATTGCCAAAATCTTGAAGGAACAAAGAAATTTTCCTTATTTACTCCCAATCTTTACTAAACATTAATGTTTAACAGAATACAAACACATTTTAAAATTTATAACAATATTTGCCTAGACAATCCATCAATATATTATAATTTAAAATCAAAGTTTAAAAGATCTTTACGCCTTAAACATAAAAACATCACCAAGATTTTTCACATGATAGAAATAATTTAATATAGAATATTGTCTCCTTATTTCTTCTAGGCTTTAACAATAATAAAGAATATTTTAACTCATCAATATACAACTAGTACAAAACACATTAATAACAAATTTATTCTCAAGAAATTCCTTTGCTTATGCAACTTTTCATTGATGTAAATAACATCAAAATCAATATTAAACAATAATACTTGATTGACAAACTTTTTCCCGACACATAATAATCAAGTTAATTTAACTATTTCCGCACTTAGGCATTTAATTGCCTTTAATATTAGTCTCTAGAACATAGTCATCCACAGGCTTCAAAACATTTTTTGATACAAGTATTTCAAATCTCCTCTAAAGAATTGAATGAATAATTACAAAATCGTTTTCTTCTTATAAGCACCGAAGAACTTTTTTGTTCATATTGATTGTCGGAATCAATTTACAAAATCAAAATATAAATACATAAGAATTAAATATACAATTCCTTTACTTCAATCCAAAAGAAAGGAAATTTCCCAAAGTGAATGTCATAACTTGTACACTAGATTTAACTCAATGTATTCATCATAAATTTTGTATCATCGACAAAAGAAGTTTTTTTATTATTATTATAAAGTTGAACTAATCAACATAATAATTTGGGCTAAAAAACAATAAATTCTCACAAAATGATTAAATCATAATTGAAAAAACGCTTTCCTCACAACAATACTTGAATAATTTTAATCCCAATATTTTTCTTGAGAAAACTAGCAAAACTAAAAAAAATCATTTGAGGATTTTGACATTTGAAATTCAATAATAAAAAGAAAATATTCAAATTTATCATTTCAAGATATTCCGACGCGAAAATAATTATCATTATCATATCGACAAAATAATAAGTTTTCTAAATTATTATGACAATACTTATAACAAAATAAATTCAATTTATTTACTAGTGATTTTGGTTAATACCAAGTAAACAATGGTACAAAATAGAAAAATTGTTTATGCTTTCAACATATCTTATTAAGACTAAATCATTTAATGCGATCAACATAAATTAAAGAAACTGATGCAACAAATTAAAGAGCAAATTTAAAAGAAAGAGTTCACTATATTATAACATACTTTAGTGAGACTTTACAATGTCATGAAAGTAGGTCCCAATGAACAACAACAAAGCGATGACAAATACAAAAGTTAAGAAAATCATGTATTAAAATATTTATTATACTCAAGCAAACCATAATTGTATTGGTTTTTCAAATTATTCAATTAGTTGGGCAATTAATTGAACTAGAACCCTTGCATCATTGCAAGTTCCAACCTTTGTAAGTGAATCCTAATATTTATAATATATAAGTCTCTCCCACGTATATCTTGATAGAGTAAAATAATTGAACTAATATTTTCATAACACCTAGAAGATTTTTCCATTACCAATATCATCCGTCGAATTAATATTTTTCTTCAGATTTTCAAAATTATAAAATTTAAACTATTTTCTTTTCATCACAAAATAATTATGCGACAAATAATCTTTATTTGGCGTAACCGAAGGGTATGTTCATTACTTACAACATTGATTCTCAAATTAATTGCAATCCATTTTCAACATTATTAATTTTTTCATCATTCTGTCATGACAAAATTTTGTCGAAAGGTAACCTCACGTCCGTGAAATATAAAAAAATTAGATTGCATAATAGTAAATATCCAATTATCTATTCGATATCACGTCGATGTTTCATAAAAAATATATCAATATTCAAGGTTACTTAATTGGATTGATAAAACAAATTTATTATTTTATTATCAAAATAATATATATTTTTACTTGTACATTACAACAATTTTGTTTATTTTTTATTCATTTATGTTATTATAATCCTAACTGAGCCAATAACTTTCCTTTTTTCAGGTTACAATGAACAAGCAATTCATATTCGTAAATTGAAGCATTCTCTTCATCAAATATCATGCATTGAAGGGATTTGCATCTAATTACTCTTTCCAGGTTATATGCTAGTATTGGTGTTTATATATGTTTCATACAACAAATGTTGTTGGGAAGGTTGCTAGAGATAATAGAAGACAACTTTTGAAAGAAAACTCAAAGAAATTGAACGATATGTCTTTTAGAATTTATTTAATGCTATTCAACAAAACATCAAAAATCAAAACTAATAAAAGAAAATGGTGTTGTTGTTACTCCATCATCTAAGTCATTATTAACATAATTTTCAATAAAATACAAATAACATTATTATTGATGTTAATATAACACTTTTGTCTAATTGGTCGAAGCGCCGTTTTCCTATGGCCCATTTATTGGAACTACATCAACTATACAATTATATAAGATTTAAAATGATTCAAAATAATTATAAATATTCTATCTTATTATGAAACTCTTGAGAGATAAGATCTCACAATTTGATTTATAAAACACAATAATAGGATTACATTGGATTCTTTTACAATAGGTGAACAATCCAGTGATCATAAGAAAACAATAATCAATGACAAATTTCATTTGAGTTCCAAAATTTTTATTACACATCAATAAGATAAAATTTTCACACTCTTAATACATAATTACATATTAAAAAAAAGTAAGCATGAAAAGGGAGAATGAAAACCTTAAGAACAAATTTCTCCAATGCTTTATTTTATGCAATTATACAATATGTCAATAACCATATAAGTTATATAACTAACCTCGGATACACTATCTACATACTTTTTTTTTCAAGAATGCTTGAATTTTGTGTGTAATGAGTCCAACAAAAGTAGATACTAACTTAATAGGATTCAAATCACCATAACTTTATATAACTTTCACAAATGGCTCACAAAATAAACTTACGAGATATATAAAACTTAACCATAATAATGACTTAATATAAACTTGCCATTGACTTAAATATTTCTCAATAATCAAAATTATTTTAAATAATATTATCATAATGGTCACATTGAAAGTAATTTATTTAAATTTGTAATGACAAACAATATATATCAAATTAAGCATTTTAATATTGTCAATGCACATATTATGTCTAATATTAAAACAATTATATGCAACCTACATGATTACATTATCATTGCTTACTTTTGATAACCATTAAAAATTATTTCAAGAATAACTTCTTTTGGTTGTTGCAATATTAGAAGAAGTTGCACAATTTTGTTTACTTGTCTTAGTTCATGACAAGCTCAACTAATAAAATTGGCATCAACAATTAAAAAGGAGCAAAATATGTATAAATAAATAAAATTTAATATGCATAAACTTACTTAAATAAGTCTTCCATTAAAAAAAAATTCTCAACAACAATAAAGGGCATACAATTGTTAAAGGATGAATTCATTTTGTCGACATGAATTTCTTGGCATCAAAATAATATATTTATCGATATCAATGCTCATTTATCATACAAAATAAAATATCCAAAATTATCATTTAAATTATAATTTTTGTTACTTGTCTATTATATGTAGTATCTAAAATAATTTCAATAATTACCAAGCATCATAAAAGATATTATTCAATATCAAAGTATCCATAGTTATGTGAGAATTAATTACAAAATTTTATTCCATGATTTTGATGAGATATATTTGTATGAATAGAACATAAATAGCTAAAATTTTCATTTATTTAGTTATTTATCCATAATTTAAATAGTAGGTAGGAGCAAAATTATTCAAAACAACTCTAACTATACCAAATGAACTTTCAAATTTTAATTTGCACAATAGTTTATAAAAGCAAAGCAATTTCAACATATATACAATATTATACACCTAAAACAATCCAAAAAAAATTATTTTGGTAATTATTTAAACAAAATCTCACCAATTTAAATTGTACAATAATTTAAAGAGTACAATAATTTTAATATAGCATAAAACAACCTAAAAAAAAAATTATTTGAGCACTCAAAGAATATCACATGTGAGAGTATAAAAAATTATAACATGCCTAATTTTACTCAAAAAAGTTAAAATAATTCAAAAAGAGATCCGAGAGAGAGTCGAGTCACTTTCCAATTTTATATGTATAATTCAACCGAATTCGAAGAAAAAAAAAATCAAAGGATAGGAGGTCCAAATTTGAATCAAACATTCCTATAGCTTAAAGACCATTCTCATAGAACTTTGGGAAGACCATTTAAGATTCACAAAATTATTAAAATAATTATTCAAGAGGAAATGATGCGTTGATATTCCAAAATCTTGGGTGTTAGAATTGAGAAAAATAATAATAATAATAATAATAATAATAATAATAATAATAATAATAATAATAATAATAATAATAATATTCCCTAAGGAAAACCAAAATCATAAATGATGTGTTCTTGTATGGTTGAAAAAAAAATGACAAGCAGCACAAAAAATACACTCTTTACATTACGCATTGAAAAATTGCCAAAACTTCAAACAAACTTGGCGAGTGTGAATCGAAATCAATTTTGGGTTTTGATTATTTTTGAAGATCTCAAAAAGAAAAAAATGTTCTTGAATTGACCAAAATTACTCATTCTCAACAATGAAGAAATTTAACAACCATAATTAGGGGAAAAATTCACTTCATCGATGATCAGGTATGAGTTTACTTTCTAAAGCATAAGTCTGAAGTGTCTGAGGCTTTCAGGAGACGAAAAGCCATGGCTGAAAATGAGAAAGGGTTGAAGATCAAAAAGTTAAGAACCGACAATGGTGGTAAATATGAAGACACCAAATTCAAGAAGTTTTGTTATGAGCATGGGATCAAAATGGAGAGGATCATGCCGGGTACGCCTCAACACAATGGTGTAGCTGAGCGTATGAACCGAACGTTGACTGAAAGAGCTAGAAGCTTGCGTGTGCAATCAGGCCTACTGAAGCAGTTCTAGGCAGAAGCAGTCAACACAGCAGCTTATTTGATCAACCAAGGTCCATCGGTACCATTGGAGCATAGAATACCAGAAAAGGTATGGAGCACAAAAGAGGCAAAACTCTCACATCTTAGAGTTTTTAGCTGTGTAGCATATATGTACATCAGTGATCAAGGTAAGAATAAACTTGATCCCAAATCAAAGAAGTGCACATTCATTGGTTATGGTGAAGATGAGTTTGGTTACCGCCTTTGGGATGATGAAAACAAGAAGATGATCCACAGTAAAGATGTGATCTTTAATGAAAGAATGATGTACAAGGATAGGCATAACACAGACACCAGTGACTCAAAATAGAGTGGGCCAGTGTATGCAGAGATGGATGATGTCCCAAAAAGTCCTATAGTTGAAAGTCCTCAGTTAGATGAATCAACTGAACAGAGCAGTGCACAGTAGTCAACACACCACAGTCTTCTACTATAGTTCCTGTATTGAGAAGGTCTTCTCGGCCTCATGTGCCTAACAGAAGATACATGAACTATCTGTTACTGACTGATGGAGGGGAGCCTGAATGCTATGATGAAGCTTGTTAGACTTGAGATGCTAGCAAATGCGAGCTTGTCATGAAAGACAATATGAAGTCTCTGATCTCCAACCAGATATGGGAACTAGCTGAGTTACCTGTGGGGAAGAAGGTACTTCATAATAAATGGGTGTATTGGGTGAAGGAGGAGGATGATGACTTCAAGAGATACAAAGCCCGACTAGTTGTCAAAGGATTCCAACAAAAGGAAGGAGTCGACTACACTAAAATCTTTGCTCCAGTTGTGAAACTCAATACTATCAGATCTGTGTTAAGTATTGTTACTAGTGAAGAGCTCTACCTTGAGCAATTGGACATGAAGACCGCATTTCTTCACGGAGACTTAGATGAGGAGATATATATGCACCAGCCAGAAGGTTTCTTAGAAAAGGGGAAGTAGAATATGGTGTGCAGATTAAAGAAGAGCTTGTATGGCTTGAAACAAGTTCCAAGATAGTGGTATAGGAAGTTTGATGGCTTCATGCACAAGGAAGGTTTCCAGAAGTGTAATGCCAACCACTGTTGCTTCTTCAAGAGATATAAGTTCAGTTATATCATTTTGCTACTTTACGTCGATGATATGTTAGTAGCAGGTTCAGATATGGACGAGATCAGAAACTTGAAGATGCAGTTGTTAAATGAATTTGACATGAAATACTTAGGTCCAGCAAAGAAGATTCTTAGGATGCAAATCATGAAAGATAAGCAAAGAATGATTTTGCAGTTATCTCAGGCAGAGTACATTAACCGTGTTTTGAAAAGATTCAACATGGGCAACGCCAAATCGGTTAGCACACCTTTGGCTAGTCATTTTCGCTTATCCAAGGATCAGTCCCCTCAGACAGAGGAAGAAAGAGAATTCATGGCTAAAATCTCATATGCTTCAGTCATTGGTAGTTTGATGTACGCAATGATCTGTACGAGGCCAAACATTGACCATGCAGTGGGAGTTGTAAGCAGGTTTATGTCGAATCTAGGTAAAGTTCATTGGGAAGCCGTTAAGTGGATTTTGAGATATCTACGAGGCACTACAGAGAAGTATTTGTACTTTGGTAAAGGAGAATTAAAAGTTAAAGGCTATGTAGATGCAGACTTTGGAGGTGAAATCGATCACCGAAGAAGCACCACCGGTTACATATTCACTGTTGGAACAACAGCTGTTAGTTGGATGTCGCAGATACAAAGGATTGTTGCTTTATCCATTACAGAGGCTGAGTATGTGGCAGTAACAGAAGCCAGTAAAGAATTGATATAGCTTCAAGGATTATTGACAGAGTTAGGATTCATCTAAGAAAAGAGTGTTTTGTATAGTGATAGTCAGAGTGCAATATATCTGGCAAAGAATTCTGCATTCCATTCTAGAACAAAGCACATTGATCTTTGTTATCACTTCATCAGGGCTCTGCTTAAGGATGAGGTGCTAACATTGAAGAAAATCCAAGAAAGTAAGAACCCAGTAGATATATTAACAAAAGTGGTGACTATCGACAAACTGAAGTTATGCTCAACTTCAGTTGGCCTGCTAGAGTAATAGACTAGAGAAGGCTGCTGTATTGATCAAGGTGTGAAGACAGATTGAAATCAGTCTT
Source organism: Ormosia semicastrata (assembly GCA_029884595.1). Lineage (NCBI taxonomy): Eukaryota > Viridiplantae > Streptophyta > Magnoliopsida > Fabales > Fabaceae > Ormosia > Ormosia semicastrata. Next base: position 2,978,476 of record JAQQTO010000046.1, on the reverse strand, counting down.
CAAGTGAGAGATTGTTAATCAAATTGTGGCCCCCCATTTCAATCAATGCATCGAAAGGTGCATAATCAATTGCACCGAAAGGTGCAATTGATTTTCAAAGGATGAATTCATTTTGTCGGAGCAGATTAAGGAAGTACTGCTAATACGCAGTTTCAGCTTCTATAAATAAAAGCCTCATCAGATGGAAATATTCATTCCAAAACAAGAGAGAAAAATTACAGAGAGAAAAACAAAAAAGCTTAAAGAGAAAAACTTTAGTTTTTTTTTTTAGTGTAATTGGGTTGTGGGTTGTGAGTGTTTTGTAAACACTTTGTATATTCCCTTCTTCAGTAAAATATCTGCAGCAGCCCGGAGACGTAGGCATAATTGGCCGAACTCCGTTATCAATTTGTGTGTGCTATTATTCCACATTTATTTCGCTTTCTACAAATCTGATGATAGAAAAATTTTGCGTAATTTTCCAACAGCTTGGTCTAAAATATCATAATTCATAATCATGTCTTAGAACGAACATTACTCGAGAAAATTACCCTTTTGAAACAATGAAATTGGTGAAAGATGGTGTAGTAGAAAAGCTTGCAAAAGGTTCAACAAGCCACAAGGCCATGTAGAAGGCTTGATGTAGTTTAGTTTTGGGCTCTTGTTCTTTTCGTTTGAGGAAGATAAATACATTGTTCGAGAAAATAATTAGTACAAGGAACTCTGTCACATTATCCTTTACCAAGATATATGATTTATTAATTTGGTATATGTGATTTTGTTAAAAAAGCAAGGAAGCCTGTATTGACCTATGAAGCTCAGACACATAGAGACATTCATACGACATATATATTTGAATGTGTTTAATTAAAAAAGATTTTTTTTTTCAGTTTGGACACATGTCAGACACACTTGGATATGTCTTGGACATGCTTGAACATGTCTAGGACACGGCTTGGACATGTCATTATTAGACTTTTAAGTTTTATTTTTTTACACACCACTATTTTCATCTACTCCTTTTACCTCTGCTCGTGCTAAGTTATTCACTTCGTCGTCATCGAAGCTTGCCTTATACCAATATTCCCTCTAATTAATTTTTTTTAGATGCACATGTACTTGTACATAGTTATTCTATTAGGAGAAGTTGATTTAAGAGATTTTTTAGAAAACGTCAATAGAAATTATACACCATATTTTTTAGGAATGGCTTACTCGGTAGCAAATACTAGTATATATGACATATATTAGGATATTGTAAATCTTCAAGCTTATAGAAATGATATTAATAAATTATGAATCTTTTCTCTTAAATTTTGTAATTATATATATGTCGTGTCTGTGTCCTACAATTTTTTGAATTTGGTGTGTCCCTGTATCTGTGTCTGTGTCGTATCTCCTGGTTATGTCTGTGCTTCATAGGTATTAACTAACATATAAGACTCTAACTCAGTGGTACCAAAACTTTCTTCCTTTTTTTTCCTAGACAATAAAAAGAGATCGGATCAGAAAAGGGTTTTAGACATTTCATCAGTCTAATTTCTTGTGATGCACAGCAGACGCTGACACAAAGTCACCCTCAAACTTTGTTTGACCTAGTGAAGTTGTTCTGTACTGTGATATGAGACTCAATTTCATGGGTGAATTTGACATGCATTCAGTCAGAGTCATATATTAATCACTCAGTAAGAGTTCACTTAAGACATTGTTCAGATCTTGGCACAACATATGTCAGACTATGACATTGGGCAGTAATAACATGATTGCGAGATTTGAGCAGTGGATAAATCTCAAATTATCTGTAACTGTCAATCATGATCTTGCGTAATAATAATGCCTATAACAGCAGAGCTTTGTTCTTACAATTTTGTTGTTTCAATTGGGAATAGACGATTATGTACCAAGATAAGCTAATTATTGAATATGTTTGTATCTGCTACATATCCTTTTCATTCTAGTGATTCATGCTACAAGTCAATTTGGAATTCTTATAATTATTTTAAGGTGTACATTAAGTCTTAATTTTTTGTCATGGTTGTTACTTACCATGGTTTATTAAGTCTTAGCTTACATTTACCTCTGCATGCATTGGAGATAATTTATCAAGTTGATATTCTGGAGATAAATTATGTTCTAGTGTCAGTGGTGTAGGCATGTTAAGAACACCATCCTTTGCTACTTTTATGAGGAAACCCATTTTTTTTTATTTTGGTTGAATGCAATTGACTCTAGACCTTTTTATTTTATTTTTCTTCCAACTTATTGTGGAGAGTGAATGTATAGAGATGGTGAATTTTTTATCCCATGGTGCACAACAAGAGTTTTCTAATATGTATACAGAGGTACAACAAGAGTGAACCAAACATAAGCAGAAGAATCGAAAGATTGAAATCTAAGATTTATCATTACTTCTATTTCTTCTATGCCCTGTACAATAACATCAGTAGAAGAATAAAAAAATTGAAATCTAAGATAGTAAAGAATCAAAGTCGAACATAACAAGAAATCGAATAAAAACTTGATGAAAACACAACCAAAGCTTCATGAAAACCGAAGCAGCAAGCTGAAACAAAAACTTGATGGAAGAAGTAGAAGCTTGATATGAAAAAAAGAGAAAGAAGTGAAAGCAGGGTGGTTCGAACCTTGGCTATCTTCGATTTGGATACTTTGCTAACTTCGATTTCGATTTTTCGATTCTTTTCATCAAGATTTATCGTTGTTTCTATTTCTTCTACGCCTTGATACCATAACAGCATAAGAATCGAAAGATCGAAGTCTAAGATAGCAAAGAATCGAAATCGTAGATAACAAAAAATCGAATAAAAGCTTAATGAAAACAATCAAATATTAATAAAAGTTGAAGTAGAAACTTGATGGAAGAAGCACAAGCTTGATACCAAAAATAAAAATAAAAGAAATGAAAGTAGGGAGGTTTGAACTTTGCATATCTTCGATTTTGATTCTATGCTATCTTTGATTTCAATCTTTCGATTCTTTTCATCAAGATTTATCATTGCTTCTATTTATTCTACACCCTAATACCATAAGTAGAAGAATCAAAAGATCGAAATCTAAGATAGAAAAGAATCAAAAAGGAAGATAACAATAAATTAATGAAAAGCTTAGTAAAAACTTGATGGAAGAAGCAGAAGTTTGATAAATAAATAAAAAGTGAAAACATGGAGATTCGAACCATGGCTATCTTTGATTATCATTATGAAACATGCACTTAGTAACTTGAACAATATGAAATGATTAAATTTCTAATAGTATTTGACTCTTTACATTCTTATGTTTTATTCATTCTATTGATATGTGATTTCTAAAGTTCTTTAATCTTGTTCTTTCTACATAGATTTCTTGTCTTATTTGTCCACAAAACTATCTCAACTCTTACAAATAATTCCACTTAAAATATCAATGAAACATTGTTGTTATATATAATGAGTTTTGCTCATTTACATTTAAGCGACTTTATTAAATAAACTTTATTATAAATCCATACTTTTCAATTGATTTTTTAATGTTCTCTTATAAAGTTTTTATTTCATAAATGTAAGTATTAATATATTTTTATTTGAAGTTTTCAATCCCGTGAAATATAAATATAAGATATTTAAATATTATATATTATACATATCAACGAAAAAAATTAAATTGAGATAAAGTCATAATCACAAAATTAAGTTAAATAATAATTGTTAAGTCATTTGATATTAGAATATGATTACTTACAAATTGATGAAGCAAAACTATTTCTATGGAATTTGGACCTTTATGTTTGTTATAGCCTAGAATTTGGACCATTTCCATTTCCATGGTTATTGATTGGACACACATATTTTTATTCGACGGATACATTCTTTTTTATACGTCATACTTGATTCGTAAAGATAATTTTGTTTCACTATATATTTTTTCCTATGATTTCTCTACTCTAAGCAATTATGACTATATTTATGATAACTTTTACGCATTTGAGTATTGAATCAAAATAATAGAACATATTAAGAGAATTTTCATTTATTCTAATTTAATAGACTTCCTTAATTATATTTGGGTTATATAATTTATATTTTTTATTACCAACTAATTGATTGGAGCAAGAAATCATAATATTTTATTATTAACTACATAATAGATTGACTCCATAGAATTTTTTCAATTTAAAAATGATATAATATATATTTAAATTGAGTAGAAAATATATTGTATAATAAATAAAACCTAATCCAATTTACTTATTTAATTTGATTTGTAACATATATTTATTTTAATTAATTTGATTTGTTCCCTAATTATGATGAAATTAAATAAGACTAGTTATATTTTTAAATTTCAAAATTCACACACATATGTATGTCTGTATCACACACACACACACACACACATGTATATATATGGTGAGAGGAATATTTATTATAAGAGATAAATTTTAACTATTGAAAGATCTTACATGAATGATCAAAATTAAAACATAAATGCATGTAACTTTTTAAAGTGGTCACATGACCTTTAAGTAACTTTTAATTTTGACTATTCATGTATGGTTGTATAATTAAGATTTATTTATTTTATCCTCTCATAATCAAAATTTTTCTCATTAAATATGTCTTCATATTTATTTATTTATTTATTTATCAAGTCACTTGATCTTTCATTGGTGAATGGTGATGATATCATATGTATGGGCTTTGCATTTTTTTTTGTGGGGTAAGAATAGGCTTTGCATGTGTAGGTTGCTGTTTTACGTGTTCAGTCAGTGGACATCTTTGAGGCCCACAAATGTGATGTGGGCTTCCGAATTTTAAAGGTGGGTTGTTTGGACTACTCCTCTTATAATTATAAAACCAAACAGAAGTAATGGACTCAAATGCATGTGTCTTTGGGTCACTGGGCTGGCCATTGCTTAACTTGCTTGTTGGAATTGTGCCTTTCAATATTTTTATCCTTATATTTATACAGGAACGAACAATACGTGAAGAAAGCAAACGTCCATAATATTATTATTTTTAATTATTAAAATATTCTTTTACAAAAAACAAAAATATCATTATATAAATATTGTTCTCTAATCTGAGTAATTTCTATCACTTTTTTATCATAAAAATGACCAGATTAGCATGCTCTAATTTATCTTCTTCCACCAGTTTCACAACCTTGTTTCTAAATCTAAGGAATAATTCATCAATTATTACTTCTCCAAACTGTGCCTTTAGGAAAGGTTCAGTAGTTGCTCTGACGTATTTGGCTATGAAATCGGCTCTCAAATTTGTATCAGAAACATTAATGTCGTCATTATCATTCTTGTTGAAGCCCTCATCCCATCTCGAATTGATAGTCTCCAGCTTTTGAAGAGTAAAAGACCCTTCTGCCTCAATCAATTGCTTAACTTCCTCTGCTGTAGGACCATATCTTGGCATATTAATGGAGTCCAATTTTGCCTCTTCAATCAAATTCTGCAGTATATAACAGTTCGATCGATATGTTACAGTGCATAAAACTTATGATTCCATGGAAATTATAAGAAACAGAAAAATCAAACTATAAGATAGAATTTTGTTCTATGTACCTCTGAAACCATATCATTGAGTGCCAAACCAATTAATCCCCAAGGAGTTGTTATTTCACGAGTTTTATCTCTGCCAACAAATGTAAGAAACATACCACCACCATGAACTAATTCATCTGCCCGTGATTTTAGAAATAGATTGAAATCTTGTTGAAACTGCTCAAGGTATGCTTGGTACACTGCAGGCGGGCTTGTATCTATTATGTAAATGTTTCCCTTGTTAAGCAATCCTGTTCCCTTAGCCAACCCCTTTGGAGCCTGTTGCCAAACACAAGAAATATTGGAAAGCCGTGGTAATCAAACATTTCTGTGAATTATTCTGTCATATTATTATTATTATTATTATAAATTGAAGTTAACCTGAGAGAGCCAATGCAGACTGGTAGAGGAATGAAAGAAGTGCATGGAATTGCTAGGGAAGAGTCTCCCATGAAAGCTCCCAGGCGTTGCATTAACGAAACATGGACCAAATCTCTCTCCCTTCTCTTCTCGTAGCCTTTCATAGAAATAAGGTAGTGACTCAAAGATGTTGTTGAAATCGTTTAGAAATTGATCATTCAGGAAAAATTGGAATGTGGGTGTCTCACGATCAAGGCTGCAGCTAATGGTATCAACAATATCAATAATATGAGATGCCACTTGAAGTGCATTTGGTCCTGAAGAACAACCTAAATCTGCCACTTTGAAACAGCTTGGGACAGACGTGCAATACAGGCTCCTTAGACTTTGTTCTAGTATAGGTTTCGCTATGGACATCACCTTACTCTGCAAGAAATAAATTTTATACCAATATAAATACATAGAAAGGAACAATGATGAACTGTGTCACAGACTCACAGGATGTGAGGAGATAATATATGTAGTGCAAAATAGTGAAAGTGTGAGACAAAGATGAAGTACTTGATATGTGGAGTTGTTTGCATAGCTTGTTTCTCCCACTCCACCATTAGCGTGAATGAATTGCCCAGTTGCCATTGATCACAGTGCATATGATCATAGCCTGTCGGTCACTGAAGGTATTTGGCACCAGTCTTGAACATCCCACGCCTTTTAAAGAGGCAGGATTAGCTGAGATTTCATTGTAAGTGGGCTATCAAACGCTTTAGTCAAAATAACCTTACGTGAGCACTTACATAAGCAAATATTTATATTCATTGGGACGTGACGGATCCACTTGATTGAGGAGTGAGGACACATGTCCCACTCCAACTTAGAATTTGTTTTTCACTTATATCTGTTTTGACGATAATCTCTGCGACAAGACTCTACACCTCTGCTTTATCTGCATCGTTTCATGCCTTGTTAACGATCTGTCATCTTTCGTTTTTTTTTTTTGGTATCGTCGTCATTAACTTGTTCGTTAGCAACCACTTTTTTCGTTTCTTCGTTAACCAACTTTTTCTTAACATAAAAATCGCGTGATAAAATTTGTATCATTAACCAACTTTTGTATGTAATTAACCACTTTTTTGAAAAATAGAAATAAAGTTGGTTAATGAAAAAAAAGTTAATTATGTTTTAATATATACAAGATTTTATCATTGATTAAAAAGTTATAACGAAGAATAAAAAAAAGTTTTTTTCTGCTAATAATTGATACTAAAAAAAAAAAAAAAAATTTGAGTGCTCGTTTTTTTATATGTTAAAAACGGTGTAAAGTCTTGTCTTGTATTAACATTTTCCTATCTGTTTTGACGATAGAAACATTTGTTTCCATTATCTTAAATTCTTAAGTGTGTATTTGAAAATATTGTAAAAAATTAATTATGTATAGTAATTGATTATTATATAAAAGTTTTTTATTATAATTGATTATAATTAAATTATTTTTATATTTAGATGTATTAGTTGTAAAATAATTTTAAGTTAATTTAATTTATTTAGATGATATAAAAAAAATTATTTTAATATATTAAATTATTAAAATAAATATAGAATGATTAAAATAATTATTTGATTAAGAATAAAATAACATTTATATATCAAAGTATAAAGAATAATTTATAAACTAAAATCATAAATTTTAATTTTTAGTATTATAAAAATTAATTTTAAAAAACTTTTATTTTACATTAAATTTCATACAAAAATTAAAGTTAATTTTATTAAACATAATTAAACATTATTATAATAACTTTTTTCTCAAAAAAAAATTAATCATAATCTCTACCAAACATGCTATAATCCGTCAGTATTGGGTGTTGAGCTTGGTCTAAATATCATAATTCATAATCATGTGTTAGAATGAACATTACTGGAGAAAATTAACCTTTTGAAACCACGAAATTGGTGAAAGGTGGTGTAGTAGAAAGGCTTGCAAAAGGTTCAACAAGCCACAAGGCCATCTAGAAGGCTTGATGTAGTTTAGAGTTTGGCTCTTTGTCCTTTTCGTCAGAGGAAGATAAATACATTGTTAGAGAAAACAATTAGTACAAGGAACTATCCGTCACATTATCCTTGATTAAGAGATATGATTCTATAATTTGGTATATGTGATTCTGTTCAAAAGTAAGGAAGCCTATATGGACTATCATGTAAGGCTCTAACTCAGTGGTATCAAAACTTTCTCTTTTCTGGCCAATAAAAAGAGATGGGGTCAGAAAAGAGTCTTAGACGTTTCATCAGTCTAATTTGTTGTGATGCACAGCAGACGCTGACGCAAAGTCACTCTCAGACTTTGTCTGGCCTAGTGAAGCCATTAAGATAAGGGTTCAGCTATGAAAAGCTCGAGCGTTCCTGTGCTGGAGTTTTCGTAGTGTATTAATTTTTATTTTTATTTTGTTTTTCAAATTATAAAACTTTGTCATGGGTCCTACATACATTGCAGTTATAACCAATACACAGGCATTTGCACACTTGAGCGGAGCGTAGGTGACGCTAGGAGTAAGCGTGGAAAAATACAACACAAGGTTGAAGATAAACTATAATAATTTTTATTTAAGATATTCTGCTCTAAACATTGTAAACAGAGGTATTTAGAGGCGGTTAATCCTAACTTAGAGCCACAATTACAAAATAACAGCAAAAACTAATGTGAAAAATTAGAAAATGGTCTGAAACAAATATAAAAGACCGCGTTTTTTGGGGCCGAAACGGCCTTAGCCAGGTAAACCATGGTTGCCATGTTGAAGGACTTTTCTTAGACTTTCTGTTGATATATAATGATAGTAATTCTAATTCCCGAATCATTGAGTGTTCGTTTAGACTTCTAGCGGCCCATCTTCTCCAAATAATCTACTGTTACGTGTTGCACATTAGTTGCAAAACCCTTTAAGATAAACGAAGTAGAAAATGACAGGGCATAGTCATGGGAACTAAGGAATTGAATCTAATTGGATTTCATCTAAACTTAAGCCTCCTGTTTTTAAGCTTCTTCTGCTTCATCGACATTATAATAAACTACAAGACTGATGAATTTCTCGATAAATAATTACATATCATTTATGAAAGAGACAAATTTGCAAGTATATTAGTTCATTTTTCAAATTTTATAAGTCATTAGCCAATTCACATACACTTTCTAATAGTCATTTGTTCGCTAGCATGTTATACTTTGACCTCTTCTTTATTAAGCTATGTACATTCATCTGTTAAACGTATGCAAAGCACCACTAAATATTAAGAGCCACTGAAATGAAAGTGATTTAGCTTTTTCATTTGTTATACTTTGGCCTTCCACACACTATCAAAATTTTCAAACTCAAGGTAGAAATTTACATGAACATGCCAACTGCTAAAACTGTAGTGTCCACTGCAGCTTCTGTGGCAGCTTCAGCAATGGTAGTTAGAAGCATAGCCCGTGATCTGGTGCCCATTCAGCTTCGGTATTTGATCTTGAGGAGCATAACAGGGATTTTCAAATCCATCTTTGGCCAAATAACCTTAATTATTGAAGAACTAGAAGGGCTAGCAAGTAATCAAATCTACAGGGCTGCTGAAATCTACTTAGGCACAAAAGTTTCTCCCTCAACCCAAATTTATAGAGTGAGTCTGCCAGAGAAGGAGGCCAAGATCACTGTTTCAATGGCTAAAAACCAAGAAGTGGTTGATATCTTTCAAGGGGTGCAATTTAGATGAAGGAAGGTAACCACACAAGTGGAAGCCAAGCAATTGGGATGGCTAGGTCAAGCTTCAATAATACAATCTGAAATCCGACACTTTGAGCTCAGTTTTCACAAGAAACACAAAGAGATGGTTTTGGATTCATACATCCCTTTCATATTGAGAGTATCAAATAAAATAAAAGAGGAAAAGAAAACTCCCAAACTCCACACCCTTGACTCTGATCACATGCGTAGATCAAGAGCAGATGCTTGGCACTCTATAAAACTTGATCATCCTGCCACATTTTGAAACGCTGGCTATGGATTTGGAACTGAAGCAGACAATCGTCAAAGACATTGAGAGGTTTGTGAGGAGAAAAGATTACTACAGAAGAGTTGGAAAGGCTTGGAAACGCGGGTACTTGCTCTATGGACCTCTGGTACTGGAAAATCAAGTTTGGTAGCAGCCATGGCTAATTACCTTAACTCTGATATATATGACTTGGAGATTACTGACATTCATACAAACTCTGAACTGAGAAGGGTGTTGCTTGCCACTGCGAACAGGTCTATACTTGTAATAGAGGATATTGACCGTGGCATTGAATTACAGGATCAACAGCAAGTAGTCGAAGCAGAAGCACATCCTCCTAACACTCATAGGCCCCCTAGAACAAGCAAAGTAAAGGGATTCTCATTTCTCTGCTTATTTTTGTTTTGCCTATATTTCTTCTTTTTATGCATATGTTTTGCTTCTTTTCCTACAAGTTTTCCTAACACCACACAAATTAAATATATCTCAGGAGGAGTTTTCTGATTTAGGTGACACTTTCTGGATTGCTGAATTTCATTGATGGATTGTGGTCAAGTTGTGGGGATGAGCGGATTATTGTGTTCACAAAGATTGACTGGACCCAGCATTGCTACGTCCTGGCCGAACGGATGCGCATATCCACATGTCCTATTGCACCCCTTGCGGCTTTACCACCTTGGCTGCCAATTATCTTGGGTTAACACACCACTCACTTTTCATCGAGATCACACAACTGCTTGGGAAGACACATGTCACCCCTGCTGAAATTGGTGAGCAATTGCTGAAATGTGAAGATCCTGATACTGCACTAAGAGGCCTAATTGATTTCCTCCATGGCAAAAGCGAATTAAGGACAATAGAATACATATGAAGAGAGAATGAAAAGGAAAATAGGGTAAGGATATAACACATTTCATGTTGTCAAGTTCCCCATATATACCAAGGGATAATTATCCACGGGGTGCTAGTATGTGACTTGTGAACGTGTTTTTCATTTCACCATAATGATAGAGTGATATTATTATGCACACAAAGTTTAGACTTCATCTGCCACATTTTCATTATTCAGTTCCGTTTGAGTTCCAAAAGTTAATCTTTCATAATTTGTGTGATTTTTTTAGATAATAAAATAGGAAATGTTATTTTCATGTCAAAAAATTTACATCAGGTTTACACCTTACTTGTTTGAGAAATAAAAGATAAAGAATGTGTATTAGAATTTTTTTTTTGTTTTATTATCTAAAAAAATAGTGTAAAAATGATATAAGAAAAATAATATATAAATATCATTACTCAACAAGAAAAATAAACATTCAAACACATTCTCTTTCTATCTTGGACTTTGCTGTAAAACACTCGACCTTTCCAGCCAATGATTTTATACTTTCGTTTTGAGATATATGTAGTGTTAACTTTAAAATAAAATAAAAAATTATGCGAAACAAAAACTCAAATGCGTGAGAGCTTGGGTGTTGTGTAACATTGCCCTTCTATTTTTATTTTCCTCACAAAGAAAGGTGTAGGAATGATATATTAATATTGGTGTGTAAATAACAACACCCTTCCTATAATTTTGCAAAAAATATCTTATTTGCACATCACTTTTTAAACGCCATTAATAAAACAAAAAAAAAAACTTTTTAATACATGTTCTCTAACTTTTTGTTTTCTAAAGGAGTCCAAAAATCTTTGGAGGATGCTTTCTACCGCTTGGCCTTAGGATGAAAAGAAAGTAGTGAAATACGTGAGATTGGAACCTAGGCGTTTATCCACTCGAGTGCACAACACATTCCAAAATTTTTTCCCTTTTGCAAAAGTTTGTGGAAAATGTTTATGGAATATATTTTTTTCCCTACATCACTTTATATTTTTTATTTATTTTGATAAACATAAAAAATATGTATTAAAAAATATATTTATCTTATTTTATTATTAAAAAAATAGTATAAAAATGTGTAATAAAAGTGATATTTAAAAATAAGGACTTACTATCGAGAGTTGTGGTTAATGTGATCACGACTTATGTCAAGTATATAGGGTGTGTCAGTTAAAATCTTAAATTCGGCCACTAATAGACGGACTTGAAACTGAATTCTTAATAAGATTAAACGTACCTCATTAAATATATTTTCTCTTATTTTATTATTAAAATAATATGTAATAAAAGTGATGTTTAAAAATAAGAACTTACTATCAAGAGTTGTAATTAATATAATCACAGCTTATGCCAAATATGTGAGGGTCTCAGTCCGACACTTAAGTTCGGCCAATTTATACCCGATAAAATTATATAAATCTTTTTCCTACTATTTCTTTTACTATTCATTTACACGTGTTAATTGCATATGCAACGTTTCATTTCATTGCATTTCATGTTTTTAATAACATTTTCTTTCTTCTTCTCTTCTTCCATTTCACGTGATGCATCCAGATATATTTTTCTTTTTTACCCTTAACTTTTCTTTAATGATACTATCTTGACCATTAGATCAAGGATAATGTTAACTCCAACAATAGATACCACATTTTACTACCAAAAAAATTGTCTCCCTCCTTCTTTTCCCCTCCCCGAACTTCAACTGTCTATCAATTTTTCTCCTTCTAAAAGCTTTATTATTATTTGCTCAAGCAAAATGATTGTGCCTAACTATACTCTATATATAGATGTTGGTGAAACTGCCCATCGACAGTATAAGCTCTAATGTACTTGGCCATTTTAATCAACTTTATATAAGCATTTTAATTTTTTGTCCTCCGCTGATTGGTGCATCAAAACCTGTTGCTGTTGTTTCATTTATTTTGCAAGGGTTTGTGGTTTTGGGTAGCTTGCGTTGAAAGTCATTGGGTAGTACAGAAGTTTGAGTTGCTTTCTGGTGTGTCTTCAAGGAAGTAAGATCAACCATTCCTGATGATGTCACTAAAGGTTGAAGTGTTTTCCCTATCATTTTTTTGTGATTTGAATTTCAAATTTTAAGTCTATATATAGTTATTGTTATTATTTATTTTTTGTGTGCTCCTCTCGTTCTCACTACTTCTTTTTTAACTAACCTTTTTACTGGTATTCTGCCTCCTGATGATCCATAATCATCTGAAAATGGCTCTACCATTTGATTCACTTAATAAGATCTACCCACAAAGAGAGGCATAGAGGTTCAGGGTCTAAATCATCCGTTTATGGACTGTGCTAAGATTCAACAATCGTAATTAGCCAATGTCTTTAGAAATGGTGTTGATGGATGAATATATATGTGAATTTTTATTTTTATTTTTGTTTATTTTCTCTTAATTTGATTATTTTTTTTGGTATATTTATCGTAATGTACATAAGTTATTATTCGATTAGTTACTTCAATTCAATTAAGTTAGTTCTATTCAATTAGTCATTTCGATATTCGATTAGTTGCTTCAATTTCTTTTTGTTAGAGTTAGCTGTTCACTCTTGATTCTTCACTTTTAGTTTTTCAGTCTCGATTCTTCAATCTTAATATTGATTGGCTTGTTTTGTGTCCAATGTAGGGTGGCAAGATTCAGACATCTGTTAGGAAGACCATAGTATACATTTTTCTGCCTCTTTTAGTTGAGGGATGGGTCTATAAGATGTGCTACTTCAGTGTTGACCCAAATATTGGGTTATATCGGGTAACTACTCATGATCATCGGTTGGTTTTTACGTACAAGACCAAAGTCAATCCATGTGAATCTAAAGTGATTCTAACGTATGGACTATCTTTGGTGCCTTTTAATGATATATTTAAGCATGAGGATGATTAAAAATTTTTAGCAGGTGAGTAAATAATCCTCGTATATATGTTTTCATGGTTTTTATTACCTTTGGGTACATTGAAGTTTGTATACTGGTGAACTTTCAAAATCTCATATTTTACGGTTTAATTTATTGATTTTTATCCTCTTTTGATATTTTTTATTGAACTTTGTTGTCAAGTTTTATTATGTTTTTATTATTTTTAATTGTATTCTTATTACGAATTTTAATTATTTTTTATAGGCAAATTTATATGGAAGAATACTGGACAATTTTTACAAGGAAGAAAAGCACAAATTCTCTCTGATGTCCTAATGCCCACGCCTGAGCACGCAACACGTTACATAACGCATTTTTGATTTATGATATTAGCTCTTGAGAGCCCAGAAGCCAGCGCTTAGGCGTTAATCGCGTAACAGTACACATTATTTTTTATAAATAGAAGAATTACACCATAATTCCAAGAAAAAGCAAAAAATCCCTAATTATGAGAGACAGTTTTATGATAGTAGACTCTGAGAGACAAATCAAAAGAGAGAATTGCCACGAATCCTTGGAGGACGGCTTCGAATGGAGGATTCAATTCTTGAAGGCTTGAAGATCATAATCACAGTAAAAGAGGTTTTGATTTCTCTTTCCCTCTAGTTTTTTCCTTTCTTTGGGTTTTCTTTTCATGGATATGTATTGTGATTTGTGATTGTTTGTATTGAACATGAGTAGCTAATCCCACAGCTAGGGCTATGGGGGATCTTGTTTTCTTAATTAATTGATTTTCATCTCGAATTTGATTAAGATAATTTCTTTTAAGGTTTATTATATTGTTTGTATTCTTGTTAGAACTTGATCTCTTTTGACATATATTAATTCATTATTTGACCGATGACCATCCGCACTCAATGAGTGGACCTACATGATAAACCTAGGATTAGATTGGTGAATGATCAAACATCAATTTATTCTATTAATGGAATTAATGATTATGTTAGTTCATCTCTTGAATTGAGACTTAATGCATTCCTAATTAATTCAACTAAATGACCAAATAGGTGATTTAATTTAGGAATAGAATATTGTCTCATTCATGACTATTGAGATTCAATAGCAAATTAAAGAATATTGGCAAGAGAATTACCTTACATCATAAATGAGTGAAAATCTAATTAATTGGATTCAAGTGAACCTTTCGTCCTAATTTTTCCCTATTTGATTATCTCTACATTGTTTAACTGTTCATTATTCTTCTTTATTTGTTTTCTGATTTTAATTTAAATTTCTCTTATACTTTCGATTGTCTAAATAACTAAGAGTTTTACGAATTTAGTAATTACCACTTATTCCTCGTGGAATCGACAACTGAGACTCAAGTCCTATTTTACTTTGCGATAGAGTGCATTTGCTCTTAGTGTATTTTACGCGTATTATATGCATTGAAATAATCTCTTGTGATTTATTTCATTTTGTCATTCTATTTTAATATACATGACTGATTTGTTGGTGGTGCCCATACGTGATTGGGTTTCTTTATGGGGTATTTAATGAGAGGGAATATGTAAGGGATGGGAAGCTAACCAAAATGGTGGTGATTGAGCTGACTAATTATGAGTATTTGTCTAAACTTTCTGCATTCAAAGTTTCCACGTGTATTGTGTTTGATATTCATGAATTTTCAATTATTCTTATGGTAATATTTGTTTTTCAATAGAGGGAAGCTGAAATGCGCACTGTTTGGAGACTATGTGGATGAGTTAAATGCTTTTATGTCAAGTGAGAATTTGGATCAATCCATTTTTGTGTTGTAGTTTGCCAAAATTAAAATGTTTAGGGGCAAGATGCAACTTAATCTTATGAGGAGAAGGTTGAGATGTGTTGTGGTTTTTTTTTTTTCCCTTCATAAACTTGATGAAAGCAGGGAGGTTCGAGCCTTGGACTTCCTACTTTATTTTCTTACAAAATGCTTTTCGATTCTTTTCATCAAGTTTTATCATTGCTTCTATTTCTGCTACGTTCTGATACCATAACTGACTCAAAAGATCGAAATCAAAGATAGCAAAGAGTCGAATTCGATTTCGATCTTTCGAATATTTTTAAGTTTTATCATTGCTTCGATTTTAATTCTTTGTTATCTTCGATTTTGATTTTTATATTCTTTTTATCAGGTTTTATCATTGCGTCTATCTCTGCTACGCTGATACCATAATAGAATTGAAATATCGAAATCAAAGATAACAAATAATAGAAATCGAGAATAACAAAAAATTGAAGAAGAGATGAAAACAGAACCAAAGCTTGATGAAAGCTGAAGCAACAAGTTGTTTAAAGTTCTATTTTTTTTCCTTCATAAAGTTGTATTTATCAAATTTAAAGTGTTGTTGCTATTAATTACTCTATTAGTACTATGCATGACTAGTTGAATAAGGTTTATGCTCTGTTGGTTATTTTTGTCAAGTAATATTGTTATACAGAATGTGTTGCTTGCATCTAGGATTCTTTTCAACCCTAATATGAATATATCTAAAGTTGTGGAGTTCAAAAATGGGTGGTTACTTTTTTATTATTTACAACTTAGTTTTCAATTATTTTCATCACTCTATTGAAATTATTATTATTATTATTATTATTATTATTATTATTATTATTATTATTATTATTATTATTATTATTATTTGCATTTTCATTTGTAGTCTGGCAGTCCATAGTGTAGATGGATCTTAATTCATGGGGGCTCTTTCTGATGGTCCGAGAATTTCAACTGAGGATGATTTTATGAAATTATTTATTAAAAAGACTATTAATCAGCTAAATGATATCAATAAGGTATAACAATTTATATTTATTACATTTGTGTGCAGTTGTTAACATTGCTTTGATTGCATACTGATTACTATTGTTAATGTTGTTATTTTATTAATATTAACTTTTTGTTATTCACATGATATGCTCTTATTACTGATATCCAAATAAGTAGATAGTTCATTTCTAGTGCTAAGGTAATAGTTATTTCTTGACCTTAGCTATCACTATATATATTTATCCATTTATATTTTAATTAATCAATACAGTAAGTTGTGTTCATCATCAATGATTAACTGCTACTTTTTTTTTAAGGATGGAACTTTTGTTGTCATAACCACTGTTAATGGTGTTATGGATGAATAGGGGTGGTGATATGCATCTTGCAAATGCCACAAGGTGGTAACACCTGATTCAGGCATGTACCACTATGATAATTGTCGTCGTCATATTCTTAATGTTATGCTAAGGTTTTGTCTAAGTTGATTGAAATTTATTTGTAGTTAATATTTACAAGTTAATTATGTCTTTTTGCTATTTGAATGTTCATTGTGTGTGATCTGTGTTTAGTAATTTGATAGGTATGCTAATTTATTTGAACCTCTATGTTAGGTATCGAATTAAACTAGATGTAGTGGATGACAGTGGGTCTGCAATGTTTGTCCTTTTTGACCGAGATGGTCAGCATATGCTTAAAAAACCATGCATTGAGTTGGTGTCTGAGGTCCAAAAGATATATTTATTGCATGCTATTTATTAAGTGTCATCCATTAGCACAACAAACAATTACTATTGTTCTCATTGTTTCTTATTTGCTTAATGGGTTATTTGTGAATATGGTAGATTGGAGATGTTCTAACTTTTCTTGCTGAGATTGAAGAGTTAGTTGGTAAGACATTGTTATTTAAAATGGAAAAGAAGTATGAATCCAGTTCCAACTTTGATGGCTCTTATCGAGTGAAAAGAACATGTGATGATGAGACTGTTATATCCATGTTCAAATTAGAAGGCATTGATGTGACACCATCCAAGGTTTTGGCATCGCTCATTTTTTTAATTTGCTGCTTCTACACGCATTGTCAAATTATATCTTTTTCAATTAAGGTTATAAGTTTTTGCTTTCTAATGTTGTGATCTTTACTGTTATGATGGAATTGTAGGCTGTTATCAAACATGCTTTTAATGAGGTTTGTAATCTTAATTCTGATGAGGAGGAGTTAGAGTTTGTTAAGACTAAGGTACTTCTTAATATAATACCTTTGTCTTATCTTTTGTTTATGGATTATTTAGTGTCTGACCATTTCATTTTTGCTTTTTAAAGAATTTCTATCACAATTAATTGTGAGTCCTACATCCTTTGGATCTGTTTAGCTTTTTGTGGATTCAAGTTGTAATCCCTTGAAGAGGAAGTTTAAATGTTGAATTTGAAGCTTCATTGGATGTTGGCAATAGCGTTGTCCTGAAGGAAGTGAAGCTAGAGAAGAAATGAACTCTGAGGGTGTGGGTTTTTTTTTTTTGGGTTGTAAATAGCTGGGTTTGGTGTTTGGGATAGATTTTTTGGAACCATCAAAAGACTCAATCCTTATGTGTAATGTGCCAATGAAAATAATACTTGGTCTAACATGTTTTGGTTATTGTGGGAGTAAGTTTTTGGGTTGTACATTTGAATTGGGTTGGGACTGCATTGTTGTAATCTATTGTAATCAAAGGACTACCATAGTGCAACCTCTGTAATATACTAATGGTTGAAATGAAAGAACTCATTTGCAGAAGATATTTGTGTTTTTATACTTTTTTTCTATTTGACTTGGTTATTATTTTTACCTTCACTTTAAGTTATTTCATTACATATTCCAGCAGGTTTATCTGAAAAGAATTTGAGTCACCTTAGATAATGATGTTTATAACTTAGTTGGGAGAACTTTGTTCTTGCAATTTTGTTATTTCAATTGGGAATAGACGATTATGTACCAAGATAAGCTAATTACTGAATATGTTTGTATATGCTACACATCCTTTTCAGTCTAATGATTTATGCTACAAGTCAATTTGAAATTCTCATAATTATTTTAAGGGTGTACACCAAGTCTTAATTTTTTGTCATGGTTGTTACTTACCATGGTTTATTAAGTCTTAGCCTACATTTACCTCTACATGCATTGTAGATAATTTATCAAGTTGATAGTCTGGAGATAATCATGTTCCAATGTCAATGGTGCAGACATGTTAAGAACACCATCCTTTACTATTTTTATGAAGAAACCCAATTTTTTTATTTTGGTTGAATGTGATTGGCTTTAGACCTCTTTTTTTTTTCTTCAAGCTTATTGTGGAAAGCAAATGTGCAGAGATGGTGAATGTTTTATCCAATGGTGCACAACAAGAGTTTTCTAATATATATACAGAGGTACAATAATAGTGAACCAAACATAAGCAGGAGAATCGAAAAGATCGAAATCTAAGATTTATCATTGCTTCTATTTCTTCTATGTCCTGATACAATAACATCAGTAGAAGAATCGAAAGATCGAAATCTAAGATAGTAAAGAATTGAAATCGAATATAACAAGAAATTGAATAAAAATTTGATGAAAACACAACCAAAGCTTCATGAAAACTGAAGCAAAAACTTGATGGAAGTTTACTTAATTAATTTGATTTGTAACATATATTTATTTTAATTAATTTGATTTGTTCCCCTAATTATGATGAAATTTAATAAGATTAATTATATTGTTTTCTCTTTTATGATTCTCTTTTTTTCTTCTAGCTTATTGTGGAAAGCAAATGTGCAGAGATGGTGAATGTTTTATCCAATGGTGCACAACAAGAGTTTTCCAATATATATACAGAGGTACAATAATAGTGAACCAAACATAAGCAGGAGAATCGAAAAGATCGAAATCTAAGATTTATCATTGCTTCTATTTCTTCTATGTCCTGATACAATAACATCAGTAGAAGAATCGAAAGATCGAAATCTAAGATAGTAAAGAATCGAAATCGAATATAACAAGAAATTGAATAAAAATTTGATGAAAACACAACCAAAGCTTCATGAAAACTGAAGCAAAAACTTGATGGAAGTTTACTTAATTAATTTGATTTGTAACATATATTTATTTTAATTAATTTGATTTGTTCCCCTAATTATGATGGAATTTAATAAGATTAATTATATTGTTTTCTCTTTTATGATTCTCATTAAAAATTGAATAAGTGAATAATTAGTTATAGTATTTGTGTTTTTCAAAATTTAAATTTCAAAATTCTTACTATTAATAAAAAGTTTTGAAAAAAAAAATTAAGTGCTTAAGAATATGACATGTGATATATATATATATATATATATATATATATATATATATATATATATATATATATATATATATATATATGTGTGTGTGTGTGTGTGTGTGTGTGTGTGTGTGTGTGTGTGTGTGTGTGTGTGTGTGTGTGTGTGTGTGTGTGTGTGTGTAAAATCATATCTGGTGAGAATAGTATTTATTGTAAGAGGTGAGAGAAGT
Source organism: Ormosia semicastrata (assembly GCA_029884595.1). Lineage (NCBI taxonomy): Eukaryota > Viridiplantae > Streptophyta > Magnoliopsida > Fabales > Fabaceae > Ormosia > Ormosia semicastrata. The sequence continues at coordinate 2,958,489 of JAQQTO010000046.1, read as the reverse complement.
GAATCTTGACCATTGAATCTTACATGAATGGTCAAGATTAGAACATAAATAAATGTGACTTTTTTAAGTTGTCATATGACTTTTAAGTAACTTTTAATCTTGACCATTTATGTATAGTTGTATGGTCAAGATTTACTCCTCTTTATAAAGCACAGATACACCATTTTGGTGTTGTGTTCCTGTTGGACACATAATGACACATGTATGACACACGTGTCATATGTGTCCATAACTATCTAATTAAAAATAATATATGTTTTTGGTTTAGACATGTTGGGAACACCGCAAGACACGATCAAATTAAAATTAAAAAAAAACTTAATTGCCATTTAAAATAAAAAGTAAAAAAATAGTGATATACCCAATTACCAATTACCCATTACCCAAACTCAATTACTCATTTACCAATACCACTTATCCTAATCAGACTACAATGTTTTTCACTGTAAGGCCACCATTCCAATCTAGCGATCTACCTCCATCTACGACTAAGTCATCGTGTCAATGGTGGAGAGCAAAATGGAGTTAATCCTTAGATACTCTTTTTAGTTTTTTTTTATTGTATATGTACTTGTATATGACTAATTCTACTAGAACAAGTTAGTTTCAAAGAATTTTTGGAAAATATCAACAGAAATGATGTTTCATGTTTTTTGTGAGGGACTTACCAAGTAGCAAATAATGGCACATATGATATATGTAAAAATATTATAAATTTTGAAACTTATATGTATCATATTATAAATAATGAATCTTTTCCTTAAATAATTATATATATATATATATATAACATGTCTGTGTCCTATAATTTTTTAATTTTAGTGTGTCTCCGTGTCGTGTCTATATCTATGCTTTATAGACTCTTCTCATCCTTTCACAATAAAAATTTTTCACACAAGATATGCTTCCCCATATATATAGAGCAAGTCACGTGATCTTTCATTGGTGAATGGTGATGATTAGGGGTGTAAATTGATTCGGATAACCCAATCAATCCGAACCGAACCAATTAAATTAGTTCGGTTTGATTTGGGTATATTGCTTGGTTCAGATAAAATCTAAACCAATTAAAGCTTAATTGATTCGATTCTCCGATTTGAAATTTCAAAACTAAACCAAATCAAACCAAATCAAATCATATATTTATATATATTATTATTTTTTAATTTATGTTACAGCCTTTTTGGCTACTACTTTTTTTTTTACTTTTTGTAACACTTTCCCAATTCTCAACTCCTAAAATGTCATCTTCATCCAACGCAGAAGGTCAAAAAACTCCTCTGCCAAAACGTTCAATTCTGCTCACCGATACTGCAGCTCATCGTAGGTTCTGCTCCACCATAGCTCAGGCCAGATCTACTCTGCCACAGCTCAGGCCGCGTCATTCGTCCAACATAGAATGTCAGAAAACTCCTCTGTTAAAAAGTTCGGTTCTGTTCACCGACACCACAGCTCACCGGCACCATAGCTCACCGACCTCAAAGGTGAAATAATGGTTCTTTTCTACTTACTTTTGGATTTGACATTTAGAAAGAGTGGAAGACGACATTTATGCTGATGTTTTCCATTTTTTTTCTGAATTAACATTTCTTTTTTATCCACCTAAAAATTAACTCATTTCTATCACTTTGATGAGAGGTGATATGTCTCCTACCCCGCTTATCCTTTTTTTCCTTTGCAAGTAAGGATAGTTCACCCTGATAAAAATCCTGGAGATCCTAGGGCTGTAGAAAATTTTCAGGTAAGCATTATGAACCCATGTTTTAGTTTCATAGTACTTGATGATATTAGTGAATTTTTATTAACAAACTTATTTACTTATTTCTTACAATTAGAGGTTTAGTCCTATCTAAAAGAGACACTAGTGTTTTAACTTTATTAATAATAATTAGTCATGGTTTACATAATTACTAATTTTTTAACTTATTTCATCATTAGTTTTTTAAATAAGTTGGTTGGATTATAAAATTAACTTTAGTTAATATTAGGCATAGTATATATTAAAAAATTAACAATTGTTTGGTGACATTCCTAGGTCATTTAGTAATTGTTTGAACTTGAAAAATTTATTTTTGGCCATGAATATGCTATCAGGTGCTATTTCAAAAACTCTTGGAGATGTGAGATGTTTGGAAACTTTGGATCTTTCCTCCAACTAACTCTCTGGATCAATTCCTATTGAACTTCAAAATCTACATGTCCTTCAATTTTTGAACATCTCTTATAATGATTTAGAAAGAACCATTCCTAGTAGTAGAGTTTTTCAAAATCTATTTGTTGTCCATTTAGAAGGCAATACAAAACTTTGCTTGCATTTTGCATGTGAGCCTCATGGCCATAGAAGAAGACATGTCAGACATTACATCATCATAGCTATAGTGGTAACATTGATATTATGTCTGACAATTTGCTTGCTATTAAAGAACAGAAAAGTGAAGGTAATAGCAACAACATCATCTGAACTTGGAAACTTGGAAATGTGAAATAATTTTTTAATACACATTCTGAAATATGAAATAATTATTAGTGTTCAAATCAATAAGTTTGATTCTATTTCTAAATTTTTTTTCATAGGTTTATTATATATATTTTTTTGCTATGAAAAATTAATTATTTAACTAATTTTTGTGTTAAAAAAATGGTTAACCCGATCACCCGAACCAAATTAATCCGTAGATGTTTGGTTTGATTTGGTTCGGATTTGACTATAAAAAAATACGAAAACTAAACCAAATCGAACTAATTGATTTTGATTAATTCGAATTTATTTTTTCTCAAGAACCGAATCAAACCACCCACTTACACCCCTAGTGATAATATCATATGTCATAGGCTTTGCATTTTTTTTTGGGTCAGGCTTTGCATTTGCAGGTTGCTATTTTACGTGCTCACTTAGTGGACATCTTTGAGGCCTACAAATGAGATGTGGGCTCCCAAATTTTCAATGTGGGTTGTTTGGACATAGGCCTTTTATAATTATAAACCAAACAGAAGAGTTGGTCTAGTTAAAGACTCAAATGCATGTCACTGGGCTGGCCATTGCTTAACTTGGTGTTGGAATTGGCCCTTTCAATATTTTTATACAGGAACGAACAATACATGAAGAAAGCGAACGTCCATAATATTATTATTTTTAATTATTAACATATTCTTTTACAAAAAAAACAAATATATCATTATGTAAATATTGTTCTCTAATCTGAGTAATTTCTATCAGTTTTTTGTCATAAAAATGACCAGATTAGCAAACTCTAATTTATCTTCTTCCAACAGTTTCACAACCTTGTTTCTAAATCTAAGGAATAATTCATCAATTATTACTTCTCCAAACTGTGCCTTTAGAAAAGGTTCAATAGTAGCTCTGACGTGTTTGGCTATTAAATCGGCTCCCATATTTGTATTAGAAACATTAATGTCGTCATTATCATTCTTGTTGAAGCCCTCATCCCATCTCGAATTGATAGTCTCCAGCTTTTGAAGAGTAAAAGACCCTTCTGCCTCAATCAATTGCTTAACTTCCTCTGCTGTAGGACCATATCTTGGCATATTAATGGAGTCCAATTTTGCCTCTTCAATCAAATTCTGCAGTATATAACAGCTCGATCGATATGTTACAATGCATAAAACTTATAATTCCATGGAAATTATAAGAAACAGAAAAATCAAACTATAAGACAGAATTTTGTTCCATGTACCTCCAAAACCATGTCATTGAGTGCCAAACTAATTAATCCCCAAAGAGTTGTTATTTGACAAGTTTTATCTCTGACAACAAATGTAAGAAACATACCACCACCATGCACTAATTCATCTGCACGTGATTTTAGAAATAGATTGAAATCGTGTTGAAACTGCTCAAAGTATGCTTGGTACACTGCAGGCGGGCTTGTATCTATTATGTAAATGTTTCCCTTGTTAAGCAATCCTGTTCCCTTAGCCAACCCCTTTGGAGCCTGTTGCCAAACACAAGATATATTGGAAAGCCGTGGTAAACAAACATTTCTGTGAATTATTCTGTCATATTATTATTATTATTATTATAAATTGAAATTAACCTGAGAGAGCCAATGCAGACTGTTAGAGGAATGAAAGAAGTGCATGGAATCGCTAGGGAAGAGTCTCCCATAAAAGCTCCCAGGCGTTGCATTAACGAAACATAGACCAAATCTCTCTCCCTTCTCTTCTCGTAGCCTTTCATAGAAATAAGGTAGTGACTCAAAGATGTTGTTGAAATCGTTTAGAAATTGATCATTGAGGAAAAATTGGAATGTGGGTGTCTCACGATCAAAGCTGCAGCTAATGGTATCAACAATATCAATAATATGAGATGCCACTTGAAGTGCATTTGGTCCTGAAGAGCAACCTAAATCTGCCACTTTGAAACAGCTTGGGACAGACGTGCAATACAGGCTCGTTAGACTTTGTTCTAGTATAGGTTTCACTTTGGACATCAGCTTACTCTGCATGAAATAAAATTTATTCCGATATAAATACATAGAAAGGAACAATGATGAACTGTGTCACAGGCTCACAGGATGTGAGGATAATATATGTAGTGCAAAATAGTGAAAGTGTGAGAGAAAGATGAAGTACTTGATATGTGGAGTTGTTTGCATAGCTTGTTTCTCCCACTCCACCATTAGCGTGAATGAATTGCCCAGTTGCCATTGATCACAGTGCATATGATCATAGCCTATCGGTCACTGAAGGCATTTGGCACCAGTCTTGAACATCCGACACCTTTTAAAGTGGCAGGATTAACAGAGATTTCATTGTAAGTGGGCTGTCAAACGCTTTAGTCCAAATATCCTTACGTGAGCACTTACATAAGCAAATATTTATATTCCATTGGGACGTGACGGATCCACTTGTTTGAGGAGTGGGTACAAATGTCCCACTCTAGCTTACAACTTTTCTTTCATTTTATATATATATATTTTATATGTATAATTTTTGTCTTTATATACATAAATTAATAAATTTATAAAGATGAAAAATAAAACTTATACTATTATTTTTTATTTTTTAATAATATTCACGTAATTTGATACATGAGTATATTTATATAATATTATTTTTTATTTTTTAATAATATTTACATGGATTTAATACTAATATATTTAGAGTATAAAATTTTTCTTCTCTCATCATTCTTTATCTCTACAGATTAACGGTGACGAAGGACATTATCAGTTCAGACTCACTCACATCTACCTCGACCACAGAAACATTTGATCTCATTACCTAAAATTCATGGATCCATCACTCGAATCCACTTGTTGAAGAGCGAAACACATGTTCTCACTCTATCTTAAAACTTTTCTTTTATCTTATATAGATATATATGTATTTGTTTTTCTTATTTTTTATGTATAATTTTTGTCTTTATATACAAATAAATTAATAAATTCATAATAATAAAAAGTAAAACTCATAATAATATTTTTATTTTTCAATAATACTCAATTTAATATATAAATATATTCATATAATATTATTTTTTATTTTTTAATAATATTTACGTGAATTTAATACTAATATATTTAGAGTATAAATTTTTTTTCTTTCATCATTTTTTATCTCTACAAAATAACGATAATAGAAGATATTATCCGATCATACTCGCATCTATTTCAATCAGAAAAACGTTTGCACCCATTGTCTAAAATTAGTGGGTCCTTCACTGTTGGGTGCTGAGCTTGGTCTAAATATCATAATTCATAATCATGGCTTAGAATGAACATTACTCGAGAAAATTAGCCTTTTTGAAACCACGAAAATGGTGAAAGGTGGTGTAGTAGAAAGGCTTGCAAAAGGTCCAACAAGCCACAAGGCCATCTAGAAGGCTTGATGTAGTCTAGTTTGGCTCTTTGTCCTTTTCGTCTGAGGAAGATAAATACATTGTTAGAGAAAACAATTTGTACATGGAACTGTCTGTCATATTATCCTTTACTGAGAGATATGATTCATTAATTTGTATATTTGATTCTGTTCAAAAGTAAGGAAGCCTGTATTGACTAACATGTAAGGCTCTAACTCAGTGCTACCAAAACTTTCTTTTTTCTTCTTCTCTTTTTTTCTGGCCAATAAAAAGAGATGGGATCAGAAAAGGGTCTTGGACGTTTCATCAGTCTAATTTCTTGTGATGCACAGCCGACGCTGACCCAAAGTCACTCTCAGACTTTGTCTGGCCTAGTGAAGCCATTAAGATAAGGGTTCAGCTATGAAAAGCTTGAGCGTTCCTGTGCTGGAGTTTTCGTAGTGTATTAATTTTTTTTTGTTTTCCAAATTATAAAACTTAGTCATGGGTCCTACATACATTGCAGTTATAACCATACACTCAGGCATTTGCACAGTTGAACGGAGCGTAGGCGGTTAATCCTAACTTAGACCGACAATTACAAATTAACAGCACAAGCTACCCACAATTACAAATTAACAGCACAAGCTAATGTGAAAATTAGAAAATGGCCTGAAACAATATAAATGAAGGACATTTTTATTTTTATTTTTTGGGACCGAAATGGCCTTAACCAGGTAAACCATGGTTGCCACGTTGAAGGACATTTTTTAGACTTTCTGTTGATATATAATAATAGTAATTTTAATTCCCGAATCAAAAGTTAAGCCTAATTAAAGTTTAGTCGTTGGTTTAGGTTTCTAACAGTACATCTGCTCCAAATAATGTACTGTTACGTGTTGCACATTAGTTGCAAAACCCTTAACGATAAACGAAGTAGAAAATGACAGGGCATGGTCTTGGGTACTATGGAATTGAATCTAATTGGATTTCATCTAAACTAAAGCCTCTTATTTTTAAGCTTCTTCTGCTTCATCGACATCATAATAAACTACAAGACTGATGAATTCCTCGATAGATAATTACATATCATTTATGAAACAGACAAATTTGCAAGTATATTAGTTCATTTTTCAAATTTTATAAGTTATTACCCAATTCACATACACTTTCTAATAGTCATTTGTCCGCTAGCATGTTATACTTTGACTTCTTCTTTATTACGTTATGTAATTTCATTTGTTAAACATATGCAAAGCACCACTAAATATTAAGAGCCATTGAAATGAAAATGATTTAGCATTTTCATTTGTTATACTTTGGCCTTCCACACACTATCAAAAATTTCAAACTCAAGATAGAAATTAACATGAACATGCCAACTGCTAAAACTGTAGTGTCCACTGCAGCCTCTGTGGCAGCTTCAGCAATGGTAGTTAGAAGCATAGCCCGTGATCTGGTGCCCACTCAGCTTCGGTATTTGAACTTGAGGAGCAGAACAGGGATTTTCAAATCGATCTTTGGCCAAATAACCTTAATTATTGAAGAACTAGAAGGGCTTGCAAGTAATCAAATCTACAGGGCTGCTAAAATCTACTTAGGCACAAAAGTTTCTCCCTCAACCCAAATTTATAGAGTGAGTCTGCCAGAGAAGGAGGCCAAGATCACTGTTTCAATGGCTGAAAACCAAGAAGTGGTTGATATCTTTCAAGGGGTGCAATTTAGATGGAGGAAGGTAAACAAACAAGTGGAAGCCAAGCAATTGGGATGGCTAGGTCAAGCTTCAATAATACAATCTGAAATTCGACACTTTGAGCTCAGTTTTCACAAGAAACACAAAGAGATGGTTTTGGATTCATACATCCCTTTCATATTGAGAGTATCAAATAAAATAAAAGAGGAAAAGAAAAATCCCAAACTCCACACCCTTGACTCTGATCACATGCGTAGATCAAGAGCAGATGCTTGGCACTCCATAAAACTTGAACATCCTGCAACATTTGAAACGCTGGCTATGGATTTGGAACTGAAGCAGACAATCGTCAAAGACAATGAGAGGTTTGTGAGGAGAAAAGATTACTACAGAAGAGTTGGAAAGGCTTGGAAACGCGGGTACTTGCTCTATGGACCTCCTGGTACTGGAAAATCAAGTTTGGTGGCAGCCATGGCTAATTACCTTAACTTTGATATATATGACTTGGAGCTTACTGACATTCATACAAACTCTAAACTGAGAAGGGTGTTGCTTGCCACTGCGAACCGGTCTATACTTGTAATAGAGGATATTGACCGTGGCGTTGAATTACAAGTTCGACAACAAGTAGTCGAAGCAGAAGCACATCCTCCTAACCCTCTTAGGCCCACTAGAACAAAGCAAAGTAAAGGGATTCTCATTTCTCTGCTTATTTTTGTTTTGCCTATATTGCTTCTTTTTATGCATATGTTTTGCTTCTTTTCGTACAAGTTTTCCTAACACCACACAAATTAAATATATCTCAGGAGGAGTTCTTAATTGTGTTTATGTTTTTCTGATTTAGGTGACACTTTCTGGATTGCTGAATTTCATTGATGGATTGTGGTCAAGTTGTGGGGATGAGCGGATTATTGTGTTCACAAAGATCGACTGGACCCAGCATTGCTACGTCCTGGCCGAATGGATGTGCGTATCCACATGTCCTATTGCACCCCTTGCGGCTTTACCACCTTGGCTGCCAATTATCTTGGGTTAACACACCACTCACTTTTCATCGAGATCACACAACTGCTTGGGAAGACACATGTCACCCCTGCTGAAATGTGAAGATCCTGATACTGCACTAAGAGGCCGAATTGATTTCGTCCATGGCAAGAGCAAATTGGGACAATAGAATACATATGAAGCAGAGAATGAAAAGGAAAATAGGGTAAGGATATAACACATTTCATGCTGTCAAGTTCCCCATATATACCAAGGGAAAATTATCCACAGATGTGAGTATGTGACTTGTGAACGTGTTTTTCATTTCACCACAATGATAGAGTGATATTATGCACAAAAAGCTTAGAACTTCATCTGCCACATTTTCATTATTCAGTTCCGTTTGTGAGCTCCAAAAGTTAATCCTTCATAATTTGTGTGTTTTTTTAGATAATAAAATAAGAAATGATATTTGTACATCAAAAAATTTACATCAAGTTTACACCATACTTGTTTAGGAAATAAAAAGTAGAGAGTGTGTATTGGAATGTTTTTTTTTTTGTTTTATTATCTTAAAAGAAATAGTATAAGAGTGATATAAAAAATAATATATAAATATCATTACTCAACGAGAAAAATAAACATTCGAACACATTCTCTTTCTATATTGGACTTTGCTGTGAAACACTGAATAGATAGACTTAAAACTGAATTCTTATAATGATTAAATGTATCCTATTAAATATATTTTTCTCTTATTTTATTATTAAAAAATATGTAATAAAAGTGATATTTAAAAATAAGAACTTACTATCAAGAGTTGTAAGGCCAATTTTAATATACATATTTTTTTAGAAGGTATATCATACAACTCATAATCTAAGTCATTAATTTATTCATAAAATAAATCAATGACTTAGATCAATTACAAAAACTTGTTAAGCATGTTTCTTTTTTTTATTTTTTTCAATTTTTTTAATGTTATATTTTTTTACATACTATTATTATCACTGCTATTATTATCGATTATGCTACTTGTCGATTACTATCGGTCACCTTTAATTTTTTTAAATTATATAATCAGTATAAATATTATCGGTTAAAATTTATAATATTTTTCAAAAAATACAGTCTTAATTTTAGAAAATTCAACCACCTTTAATTTTTTTAAATTGTATAACTATATAAATATTATTAGTTAAATTTTATAAGATTTTTCAACAAGAATAATTTTAGAAAAAAAATTTAATATACACATTATTTATGAAAAAATATAAACACTGATTGATATAATTTTAATTAATATTATTTACAGAAATGTATAATTTTAAAATATCGCAAACAATACTTTCTAGCTTAAACACTATCCTTTTCGATGTGAACAGTATTTTTTATAGCTTGAACAATATTTTTTGTGTGAATAATATTTTTTCATATAAATAATATTTTTTTGTGTAAATAATATTTTTTAACATAAATAGTATTTTTGTTGACTGAACAGTGTCTCTAATTTAACCTCTGATATAAACAGTAATATGATCTAAAAAAAAAGAATAATTTACTCAAAAATAAAAATTTACTGTTATAAATAAAAATTAAGTGTATATAATACACTCAAACTTATCAAAATATACCATAACAATGAAGGGGTTGTAATTAGTGTAATCGCAGCTTATGCCAAATATGTGGGGTGTCTCGGTCCGACACTCAAGTTGGGCCAATTAATGGACAAACTTGAAACTAAATTCTTCGTACGATTAAACGTATCTCATTAAATATCCGCCGTAAGTCTTAAACCCGATGAAGCCGGAACAATGACTCTACGGATAAGTGGAGGTTCGCCCCTAGCATGGAGGCCTACACCCTAAAATTGAATCCCATATTTATTTTTACCCAAAAAAAAGAATAAAGACCCATGAAGCACACAGATACAAACACATATAAAATATGATACAGACAAATATTGAAACATATTAAATTTAAAAAATTATAAAACAAAGATATGATATATATATATATATATAATTATAATTTTTTTAATTTTTTATAATATATTAATATTATTTTTATAAATTTAAATATTTATAATATCTCAATATATATTATATATATTAATATTTACTATTTAATTTTTAAAAAATTTCTTAAATCAATTTTTATTAATAGAACTAATTAAACACAAATACATATACATTTAAAAAAATTAATTAAAAAATATTGATATGAGATAAATTTTAATGATAATAAAATAAATAATTTGATACGAATAAAGATAAAAAGAGTAGATAAAAATAATAATATATAAAAAAGAAATTAAAAAATTAATAATAACATATCTAAATTATATCATAAATGTATTTAAATATATCTAAAACGTATATAAATATATTTAAAATATATTCAAATTAAAAAATAATTTTTTTACACGTAAAACATATATATTGTATAAATATCCTCGTATATCTTATATCTGATATACAATAACATCACAAAAATAATGTGTCTATACTTCATAGAGAAGGGCTCAAAATTTGACGTATGCCTTGGGTGTAGGGTCCTGTCACACCAAAGACTGAGAAGGTCTTGAGTCTTCAACTGCCTCTGGCTCTGGCCCAATGAATAGTCACGAGTGAATTGACTCGTCGTCACTCGCATTCGTCAACCAAGAAAACGCTCCTCTGCTCTGCGTCTGAACCACCCTTGCTTTTCTAATTTTGATCCCATCCCAAATCCCAATTTCCTCGTAGCCTTAATTTGTGTGTGTGTTTCTGATACCAACAAAACAATGAAGCAATTGCAATTCCCTTCCACCCAAACCATGATCTCCACCGCCGCCTCCGTGGCCGCCACAGCCATGCTCCTCCGGTCCTTCGCCCGAGACTTCCTCCCCCAGGAGTTGCACCACTATCTCTACTTCAAACTCTCCAAATTCCTCACCTCTTTCTCCTCCCAATTCACCCTCATCATCGAAGAATACCAAGGCCTCTCCTTCAACCACCTCTTCAAAGCTGCCCAACTCTACCTCCGACCCCACATCGCCCCCAACACGAAGCGCTTCAGGGTCACCATGCCCAACAAGGAGAACAAAATCTCCGTCATTATGGACCGAAACGAAGAGATCATCGACCACTTCAACGACGTCCAATTCAGATGGAAACTCGTCTCCAAACACATCCCTTCCACCTACATTCAAACCCCAGGATCAAACCGCTACCACTCCACCTTCAAGTCCGAGATTCGTTACTTGGAGTTGCGGTTCCACAGAAAGCATAAGGAGATGGTTTTGGCGGAGTACCTGGGCCACGTGATGGAGAAAGCGAAGGAGGTGAAGGAAGAGGGAAAGACGCTCAAGCTCTTCACTCTCAAGAACGATCGAATGCATGGGAGGCGCGGGCAGATGTGGGAATCGGTGGTTTTTGATCATCCGGCGTCGTTTGAGACATTGGCGATGGATTTGGAGACGAAGAAAGGGATCATGGAGGATTTGGATAGGTTTGTGGAGAGGAGGGATTTGTATAGGAGAGTTGGAAAGGCGTGGAAACGTGGGTACTTGTTGTTTGGGCCACCTGGGACTGGCAAATCAAGCTTGATTGCTGCAATGGCTAATTATCTTAATTTTGATATTTATGATTTGGAGCTCACTGATCTTAGGCGTAATTCTGAGCTCACCAACTTGTTGATTTCCACTGGGAATCGGTCAATACTTGTAGTGGAGGATATTGATTGCTCACTTCAACTGCAGGATAGGCTTACTAAAGCACCAAAACCCATGCCGTACCCGGTTAACCCCTTCCACACTCAACAACAACCCCAGGTACTTACTATTATTGCTCTATCACTAACTATATATGGGTTTATATGTAATGTAAGATTGTCCTGTGATACTCTTGGTTTATATCTTTGCGTGTTTCTAATGTGTTGTTGGAAACTTGGAATTCATATCCCTTGCAGGTGACTTTATCAGGATTCCTCAATTTCATAGATGGGCTGTGGTCAAGCTGTGGGGATGAGCGGATCATAGTTTTCACAACTAATCATAGAGACAAACTAGACCCCGCTTTGTTGCGCCCTGGGCGTATGGATGTGCACATCCACATGTCTTACTGCACCCCATGTGGGTTCAAAATGCTGGCTTCCAACTACCTTGGGATCACAGAGCACCCACTTTTTGCTGAAGTCGAGAAGTTGATAGAGATGACGAATGTCACTCCTGCAGAGGTGGGTGAGGAGTTGCTGAAGAATGATGACTCTGAAATTGCACTAAGAAGCCTGATCCAACTCCTGTTAGATAAGAAGGGAGGAAGTGATGAATCCAAAGTGAAGGTGAGCACTGTATGAGTGGAATGCTGCGAAACTTTTAAAACTGAAGGATGATAAGGAAAACTAAGATGCAAATAGCATATACTATTAGAATTATGAATGTGCTGATAAAAGAGATGAATAAGATCTTTAAAGTATCAAAGTATAATATCTACTGTTGAGAATAGGCCAACAAGCAATTAGAGTAAGAAAAGTGAAACAATGGAGCCTCGTAATACTCCCGCTAGGCAAGTGTTGTTTGAATACATTGGGATTTTTCTCCTACCAGTCATTTGGTCTTGTGCTCTTTTAGCCCCTTAAATCATCTCCAAAAAATCACAAAAAAAAAGGTTAAAATGCAAGGAACGCACTTCTAACAAGTGGTCATTTTTAGAAAATCCCTATTCAATAACCTAGGCTACGTTCGTGTTTCGTATAAAGAAGATATGATACTATAAGTTAATATTATTAGGTTTTATTCAATATTTGATACATTCAACTGATAGTATAATGAAATTAGGTCAAGTCATTTTATCTTATTCTAAGCTGATAACTCTATCTCCTCTCTTAATACATGATAAGACATGATAGGATTTTTATTCTAATCTTATCCTCAATTTTATTTTTATCACTCTTCTCCCTTACGTCACCACTACCACTGCCACCTTCATCACCACCACCACCACCACCACCATGTTGTCGCCGCCACCATCGCCATCACGCCGCCGCCACCGCCACCGCCGCCATTACCACCACCGCCGCCACCCCGACCACCACCACCACCACCATCATCACCACCATCGCCGCCGCCGCTGCAGCCATGCCGCCACCACCCCCCGCTTGCCACCACTATTGTCGTTGTCACCGCCACCACCACCACCACCACCATCACTACCACCCCCACCACCACCAATGCCGCCACCACCACCGCCGCCGCCGCGCGCCACCATTACCACCACCGCCGCCACCCTCACCACCACCACTACCACCACAATCACCACCACCACCGCCGCCGCCACCTCCTCCTCCACCACCACCACCACCACCACTACCATAAAACTTTATTATTATTATTTTTTAATTATTTTAATTTTTATACTAAAAAAATTTTTGATCTTAAAAAAATATTATATAATCAACTAATGTATCTTTTTGTTATCAAATAAAAGATAAAATTATATCTTATCCTATTAATTATATTATCATATTTTATATTATTCTATCATCTTATTTTATATTATATTATCATGTGCACCAAACATAACCTAAACCTCAAATTTTTACAAGCTACGCATAGTAATGTAATTTTTTATTATTAAAGTAGTGTAAATTTAATCTCATATATGTGCAAAAAATTCCCTTATGTGAAGTTAATAAGCACGATTTTTAAGCTTAAGAAGTCAAGTAATCAAGTAATAAATTTTTGAACCATAGGTGTTTTTTGAAAATGACTTATACTTTGAAAGATATTCCTTATATTTTAGCTTAAAACAAAAAAGAGAGAACATCGCAATAGAGCTCACAAAAAATAAAACCCATTGGCTTCTAACTACCCATTGGTAAGAAAAAAATAACGTAGTCAATGACTTTTTTTAATATCCTTAATTATTTTGGTTTGCTGAATAATTTAAAATAACGTTGCAACACTGATTTTCTTGTTTCTAGCATACATACACACGGCTAATCCTGCCGTTTTTCCGACGACTTTGCACTAAATTGTATTCACTTTGTGATCTCCCAAATCCGAAAAAAACTGCAAGTACATTCGATGATACAAGTATATACAGGCGCACCAAAAATATAAGTAAACACGAACAGGAACAAATGACAAAAGAAAGCGACTTCTAATAGTCATTTAACATCAACCCCCCCCCCCCCCCTTTTTTTTTCTTTTCGGGTTGGGGCCGGGGAGAATCGCAACCAAATAGCCAACACAAGAGACCGCTAATCTTAAAGTTTCTGATCCCTCAAAAATTATAGTAGAGCGTCTACATTGGAAAGAAAAGAAAATGCAGTTAACCTAAATCACCTTCGAGCCACAACACGTGGACCTAAAGGATTCCCACTAGCAACATATGCAAAGCTTGAAGTATGTCCAACGAGTTGTTCTTTATTTGTATTCAGATTTTAACATAATCCTCCTATAGTTGAGCCTGAAACAATGAGGATACCAGGCTTCAGCATCGAAGAACAGCATATATGGAACACCAAATAAGAATGTGAAAATCAAGTGCCTAGGTATCTATTAAAAAAAATGCACTCTATATACCTAAGCATTCTCATATGAAATTCTCTAAAAAGCAGAAACATTAATAATGTATTTTAAGGGTAAGTTTGTAAAACTCAACCAAATAACTAGGTATAACGAAATTGGTTTTCAAATCTTTTACATTTCGTAGCTATTCAAATTCTGAGAAGCCAGTTCTTTCTAAATCAGTGTTCAAGTCAAAACTAGATCAAAATAAATCCAAAACAAAGTTGTTATGAAACAAATCCATAATTATTTAAATCTGAAGTTTTCTTTATCTCTTCCTACTTTATTTGAATTTTAAAGATTCACAAGATTTACTAAATAATATTTGATACTAAACTAGTTCAACACCAAATTTCATACAAACTAAAAATTATTTCAAATCAATTCAAATTTATATAGATTTATGACACTAGTTATGAAACCTAAACAGTTATGAACCTGTCTTTTTAGTTTTCCATACAGCCCCTTAGGTGAAAAGTTAATAATAAATTAGGAGCTATCTTGCACAGTTCAACATACATGCTCACCATGGTTCTATGGCTCATGGACCATAAGAAAGCAGTAAACCACATTCTATAAATCTCCGTTACATAAATAATAATAGTAAAAGAATATCCAGCAGAGTTCTCTCTCCCCCCCTCTCTCTCTCTCTCTCTCTCTCTATATATATATATATGGCTGGGAAAAACTAAATTGCATACTTGCCTCATTTCAGAAAACAGAAACAACCTGAAGAAGGGACTGAAAATCTCCTAGATTTTAAACAGCCATCTTCATCTCAATCTTCTGGTGAGGATCATAGCCTGTGAGCTTGAAATCAGCAGCCACAAAAGAATCTATATCTTTCTTCTTCGGATTTATCTTCAAAATCTGCATTGAAGTTAAGGTCATCAACAAGGAAAAGACAAAAATTGAAAGGAGTGCCAAAAGGTAAAATTTTTGTAGCCAACTACATTAAAGCAAATGATTTCCTTAAACATTCCACATACTGGGAAAGGTTTTGGCAGGTTCTGGAGCTGCTCCTGCAAAGGCCTCACATGGTTGCAGTAAACATGTGCATCCCCTATAACATGGATAAAATCACCTGGAACAAGTTCTGACAAGAAAAAGACATAATATAAGGATTGGTTAGTCTATTTTTAAACTATTTTTTTTAAGCTGCATTTTTCTACAGTGATATTATCAAACCAATTAACTTCTGAACCCTGAACCCACCCACACCCAACCTTCAACAGTGAAAAAAAAACTTACAGATAAGTTTCTGAAAACAACTCCACAAAAAAAGCTATAAAAATTGTTGAACAGTGCATTATTTGATAGAATACTACCAAGAAAAACAACAGAAAAATATATGCTTTGGCCTCTTGTACGCCAAACTTTTTCAGTTATTAAAAAAGAATAAAAAGAATTGAATCGACCTCCTCACATGACTGATGTCGAAAAAAAAGGACTTTAGAGTCTAAACAAACCAACAGAGCCAAACTTTCTAGGATCAATCTCAGTTTAACAAACAAAAATAAATCAGGCTTGGGCTGAGCTCAGCACATATTGATTTTTACCCCCTGGCCCCATTGGCATACTCTATTATTACACCTACAAGACCTTGAGATTTAAGATAATGCGTACATCCAACTACATATTTAAGTCTAGCAAATGCTTCCATAATTTGCATACCACAAACATGAGCAATCATGCATGTCAGGAGGGCATAAGATGCGATATTAAATGGTACGCCCAAACCCATGTCAGCAGATCGCTGATACATTTGACACGATAACTCCCCATTTGCTACATAGAACTGAAAAAAAAATAGAAAATGTGTTAAAAAGGAGAGAGAGAGAGAGAGAGAGAGAGAGAGAGAGAGAGAGAGAGAAACCCAAGCTGCAGACCTGTGCAAACATGTGGCAGGGTGGAAGTGCCATCAATTTAAGATCAGCAGGATTCCATGCAGAGAGAATGATCCGTCGATCATCAGGATTATGTTTTATCTTGTTAATGACATCTAAAAGCTGATCAAATCCTTGGCCAGAGTAGTCATCATGCATGTTACTATACCTATCAAATGTAAGATGGGGAAGAAAGGGCTAAGCAATCCCACATAAAACAGTTTATTGACCTACTGAGAAAAAGCTGTAGTCCACCAACCTGGCACCAAAGTGCCTCCACTGAAACCCATAAACAGGTCCCAAGTCACCCTCCTCCCTGTCTGTCAAACCAATACTGTAATATAAAATGTAAAGCCAGTTAGTAACTGCAAGAAGACAAAAAGTGTACAATTTGTACTTAAAACAATTGATAGTCATGCTTGCCTATCAAGGTATTCTCTGGATGCATTGCCATCCCATATATGAATGCCTTTTTCCTGCAGCACCTGTCAATATAAAATGTTCTCAGAATGAAGATCATAATAATCATCATATCTACTCCACCAACAAAAGATTCTTTGATAACCAAAAAATAAATAAATAAATAAACGCCTCATGCAAATGAAATGTTGTGATTGAAATTTTAGTCCAGAATCATTTATTCTTACGACATCAATACAAAAACGGTGGCACAAGTCAACAAGCAAGTGCAAACTGTGCTATCATCAATCCATTTTGTATTCTATAGCATCACAAATATATTAACTTTTTTCAGTCAGTTTACAATATAAAGTCAACTCCGTGAACTTACTTAAGGACCATCAAGATCTAACTGGCTCATGTCAGCTTGTTTGTGACCTAACTAAGAAAGGTGAGGATTCATATGTGTGTGGAAAAGATTGGCAAAAGGTATCATTACCTTGGCATTTGTTGAACCACTGATAAACCAAAGAAGCTCTTCAACAACCCCTCGCCAAAATACTTTCTAGGAATCAAATGAAGAAATCATGTCAACTTCTCTATCAAAATGCACAAATAGATATTGCTCTTCCCCTATAAAATTCGAAGTAATAAACACAAAAAATAATTAAATCAACCACAGAAAAAAGAAAAGAATCACACGAATGACAAGTTATTTTGCACAGTAGATTAAACACATATCTTAAACCATAATCTCTACTACATGCCTTAGTTGTTAGGAGAGGAAAGCTTCTGCGCAGATTGAACCTCATCTGTGGAAATATAGAGATGAGGTCAGCATATAAATTACAGCAACCCTCAATATACCAATCAAAGTGTTACCTGGCAACCAAATTTTGACAAGGTACCAGTCCCTGTCCTATCATCCTTAATAGTACCTTCAGAAATGATTTCTTGAACCAGCCTAAGATACATGTACTCCTCATGTCTCTCAAAAATCATTTTAGGAAGAAAAGAAAATTTCTGGACCTCAAATTTTATGGAATCTGAATTATTATTAAAAACTGGATCAGTATTCTGACTCAGGGACTCTGCTGCAGAACTCCTTACACGCACATAAGTGGTGAAAGAATAGCGGATGTTGTTTTCCACCTTAGGAAAAGATGAGTACCATGGCTGGAATATGGTGAAATCAACTTGAGGCATAAAAGTGTCACACTCAATGCTTGTCTGAATTTCCGTGATGTGAACAGCTTCACACCCAGGTGCATTAAGAGCCTCCCTGTACATGAAAATTATCAGCTATAACAGAGAAAGAGGTTAATATGAAAGGGAAGGAGCAGTGGGAAAAAAAGAAGATTTCAAAAAAGAAAAAAGAAAAAAGAAAAGTAAAAGATATACCTAAATATCTGTCCGCCTCCGATAACAAATACTTTCTCAATTGACAGACAGTAAGGAGAAGCAGCTAACAGTTCCAAAGCAGAAGACATACTTCCACATATAACAACATTCTCTGCTGTTGCAATATCAAAGCTACCTGAGCGAGTCAGAACAACATTAAGACGACCAGAAAGAGGCCTGTACTCAAGAGGAATACTCTCCCATGTTTTTCTACCCATTACAATGGCATTCTTCTTCCCAGGATCAGATGTTGCCATAGTGATCTCCTTAAAAAATTTGAGATCAGTAGGTAATCTCCAGGGTAGTTTCCCATCCTTACCAATGCCCATATCTTGGGTTGCAGCCACTACCACTTGGTAAGTCCTCTGCGGATTAGGTAGTGGGTTGACATTGCCATTGCCGTTGCCATTGGAGATTACAAAAGAATCACTGGCCATAATAGAACCCAAAAGCCGACAGAATCTTAATGATGGCGTCTCAAAACAAGGACTGCACAACCAATTCTTTTGGAAGTGCAGCGGAATCTGAAACCAGCAAAGTAGTAAATACAAACTAATAACTATAAATCACACCACTCATATACAAAACGTTATGAGATGAAATGGATGCAGCATACTGTTAGCAATGAGCCAAAAGAAAAGGCAGAAGAAGGATATGCATCTAAGACCTAAGTAGCTTCAAAGGTGGTTACTAGGGAGAGGGAACATAACCCCCACATTCAGCAAGAATTGCTGCAGCTAATGTGTGGATAGATATAAGCAAGTTACGTTACATAATGGTGTAAAAGTTAAAACAGTGACCCTCTAACGCTATGTTTTGGCTTCACAACAAAATGAAAGCTTCCTCTCACCCATCTGTATAATAAATTTTCTTAAAGACTTTGCAATAACTCAAAAACTCCGTAAATTCGGAACCGGTCAAAACCAGTAAAACAAAATTTGTTTACCCACTTAAACTAAATCAAACACACACAAATCACCAGTCAAAAAACACACACATAACACATTATTATTGCACATGACGCACGTAAGAAACTCAATCATTTCTTAAACTATCAAAACTATTGAGGGAAATGGATAGATTAAGAAGCAAAATAATTTAAAAAGGAAAAAAGCATTGAAGTCCCCAAGAGCTTACTAATTAAGCATCCCTACAGTTGTACCTAATTATATGTCCATCTCATAATAATATCTACGAACTTCACAAACAACACATGCAACAGATTCACACAAAAAAAAAAAATAATAATAATAAAATCACATTCAAAAGCAAAAAGCATAAAACCCAAAATGTGAAGAAGGAACTCACCGATCTCAAACCGAAGCGAGGAATTTTGGAAGGGTTATGACCTAAAAACCTTGTGCAAAATTCCACGAGCTTTTTCAACTCATCAACAAAATCAAGATCCGAACAGAAAGAATAATTATATAATAATATATAAGGAAAAAAAAAGTTTATGAGGAATTGGGAGTAATGGGCATTTCAAGAGGAAAGAAAAAGGGAGAGAGAAAACCAGCAGCTGAGAGTGAGAGTGGAAAGTGAAAAGTGAATAATGCGAGGGAGACTGAAAATGAGAAAACCCGCGTTCGAATTTCTTTTTCCCCTCTTTGCATAGAAAATCGGAAAGCGAAGAAGTTAGAACTTAGAAATTAGAAGAGAGAGAAAATTTGAAGAGAAATGAAAATCCAAAACCACGTTTGACGCGGAGTGCCGCCAAGGGGCGTATGGTTGTTTCTCATCGTACCTTACTGTATAGTAGACAAGGTGCGTACAATACAATTTTTATTTCTTTTTCCACAAATGCCCTTCCTTTCACTTTATCCATTTTGTTCCATTAGAATATAAGATTACATTAGCATTGATATAGATCATCCGAAAATTCTGTTTACAATTTAAAGTAATGTTTTAAAAATTAGATGGAACTGACCGGTTGAATCATAAATGATCATGCCTTCAATTTAAATAATATCTAGTTTAAATATAATTTAATATCAAATTTAATTAATTAAACTAATCAAATTATAACTAAATATTTTTATCAATTTAATTTTTTATTCAAGTTTTAAAACATTGCTTTAAAGTAAAACAACTTGTCTTTTCTATTTTTTTTAAATGGTGCATTTTATAAATGCCCTATTAAATTACACCGTTTTTACTTTCACAATGGTGTATATATATATATATATATATATATATATATATATATATATTTTTGATTATAAAAATCTAAACACAACTTTTCACACCGGTTTTAAACCACCAAACCAGAGTTAAACTCACTTGAAACTTGAACCATTAAGACACAAAAATTAATGTATTGAAAAAGAATATAAAATTTTTTCGAGGATGGGTGGTGATATTGAGCTTATGGCGTGATATTAGTCATTTGATACACGTAATTTTTTTTTAAATTTTAATAAGATGTGTTCATATGTGCTCATGATATATTAGATGTGTCACTGATGTCCGGCCCAAAAAAATAATTTTTTAATTGGACACATTCATACATGCGAGACACGCGTGTCGTAAACACGTGTTCGACACGTGGACACGCCAATAAAATAACGTGTCCGTACTTTCTAGATACATTTTATAAAGGAGGGTGGTGATAATGGCGAAAAATCCACACCTACCCTTCATTTATCCATCTGGCTCTGATATTTACTTTACACTAGACGAGAATCTTTTAAGTTTTTTTTTCTTAAATGATTAATTGTAAGAGAAAAAAATATATAAAAAAATTATTAATGAAACTTAATTGTATATATATAATTTTTTAAATTTTTTATATTTTTATATTTATTTTTATTTTATAATTAACCACTTAAAAAAATTTAAATTTTTTTGATCTGTTTATACTTAACAACCAACTATATTATTAGGACAAAATTTAAGTTTATTTTTTTATATTTATTTCATCAATTAAATTATAACATATATATATTTTAAAAAAATACTAATAAAAATATATTATAATTTAATTAATAAAATAAAAATAATATTCATAAAAAAATATACTTAAATTTTGTCTACGTTATAATCCCAGATTTAGATTTGATTTTGGTACAAAGATTTTTTCTTTTTTAAAAAAAATTGAGTGTGATGAATCCAATATCTAATATTACATTTCAGTCTTTCAGACTTGAGTTACTAGTACCAATTAAGTTGTCAGCTAATGCCTGATATATAAATATAAATAATTAAATACTTTTATAAGCTCTTAATGAAATTCGTAAAATTGTTGTATATCTTGATGAATTTAGAATAGAGTACTCTCCCCTTTTTACAAACTTTTTAGGATAACAAAAAGGAAAAAACTACACTCAAAATCTTATTAAGTTACAAAATTATTTTACATTATTAAATATCTTTTTATTAAATTTATTATTGAATTGAAAGTTTTTATTTATGAAATACGAACACACTATTTTTGAAACATGTCCATGTCCAACACAAGAGGACGTGTGTATGATACATGTGTCTTAAGTGTCAAAATGTGTTCAATTAAAATGATTATTTTTTTAATTTAGACACATCTCCAACATATATTGAACACGCTTGAGCACATCTTAAATATGTTTAGACACGTCTTAGACACACTTAGACATGTCTAGGACACGGTTTAAACACGACCCATTAATATTTTTATAAAAAAATTAGTTTCCATGACTAACGTCTAATTAGTAAATCCGTAACTCACTGAAACTCAATCACATAACTGACATCTCAAGTCACTATTTTCTCATACTAATATTTTAAGTTTTATCTTTTCACACGTCACTATTAGGCTTTTAAGTTTTATCTTTTCACACACCACTATTTTCATCTGCTCCTTCTACCTCTACTTATATCAAGTCATTCACTTCGTCGTCACCGAAATTTGTCTCACATCACTATTCCCTTTAGTTAATTTTTTTTACGCACATGTACTTATATATGATTAGTTCTATTAAAAAAAATAGGTTTATGAGATTTTTTAAAAAATATCAATAAAAATTATGCTCTATATTTTGTGAAATGAGCTTATTAGGTAGCAAGTATTGACACATATGATATATATTAAGATATTATAAATCTTGAAACTTATAGAAATGATATTAATGAATTATGAATTTTTTTCTTAAATTTTGTAATTATATATATATAAAAATCAAGTTTTTTAATTTACTTTGACATTAATATATATATATATATATTATGTTGTGTTCCTATAGTTTTTGAATTTGATGTGTTCAGTATCCGTATCGTCTATATTCATATCTCGTATCTCAGATCTCTTCATAGATTTTTATCATATAAATCATATTTATAAAAATTTATATTAATTCACAATTATTTAGTACTTCATTGATATACTTTAATATTAATGTAATATATATTTTTGAAGAAGATGGATCAATTTACACTTATATAAATCAAAATCACTTTTACATTATTGAATAAATTTTTATTAAATAATTTTACCACAAAATCTATCGTTAGATTGAAAATTCTTATCATATAGATCATATTTATAAAATTTTACATTAATCTAAAATTATTTAGTATTTTATTAACACACGTCAATATTAACGTAATATATATTTTTAAAATATATAAAAATAAGAATCACTTGATTACATTTTTATTGATATTTAATTTTTTTAAAATTTGATATAAATAATTAAGGTGTTAATAGTTATAATTTAATGGTTAAATCGATAAAAATTACATTTTTTAAGAAGTTATTAAGTGATAAGTTGATCTCTTCTTATTTTTTGAAATATATAAAAATAAAATTATTTTATTATATTTTTATGAATATTTAATTTTTTTAAAATTTGACATAAATGATATCAGTGTTGAATAATTATAATTTAATAATTAGATTAATAAAATTCATATTTTATTAAAAAATTATTAGGTGATATAAGTATATTAAATCTTAAACTTATATATATGTGTGTGCGCGCGTTTTGTTTTGTCCTACCTCTAAGGCATAAAAAAATCATGCTAAGCATAAGAAAACATGTCTAATATGGAGGCGTTTACAATGCTTATTAAGTCTTTTTTAGTACCAATGCTCCACGGAATCTACCTGCAATAGCAGGTTATCTTTTATTGATCTAAGTTGCACGTGACGTAAAAAGCAGGTTATTCACCTCCATCAACCTCCAGTTGACGTTCCAGTGGGATTTACTGGCGCTAGAAAAAGGACGCAACACGATCACTGAAGCTAGGCGCTAGAACAGAGGTGCTTCTTAAGGGCTTTGATAAGAGTTCCCTTGATGTGGGACTCTGCAGAGGCGAACCAACGATGACGGAAGTTGGAGAGAATGATTTCAACGACGACAGAGTCGCAGAGGGGAAGCGCTTTGGCAGCACCAACCTTACTTGAAACTTCCCCATGAGAGAATGAGAGTTAAATTCTAATAGGATGGACGAATGAACTATGCTAAGCCAAATCAGACTGCTACACCACAAGTGGTGGAACGATAACCAGCATTAAAGAGTATAAACAAAATATTACTATCTAATGGAGTTCCCCATTGATGGTATAATGAAACACTTGTGTGGGTATTAAAAACAGCATGTATAACATATGAGAACATTTTAGACTTCAGAGATTATAGCAACAACATAATAAAGACTAATGGCCATACAAGGTAATATAGTCCAAAGCCAAAATGTTTTTTCATGAACTATTAAGTCATTCTTTCAAAGGCGTTAAAAATCAATCTTGACGTTTGTAAAATGAATGAATACCAGCTGGATGTAAGCTTAATTAACAACTCATTTAGCACACCCTCCCTGGCTTCTACATACTGCAGGGAAAAACTTGAGTTAAAACATTATCCATCTTCCCAGCAATTTTCGCAGCGGGTACAATGTCTTCTAAGATAAACTTTACCATCAAGATTGACGAAAACATCTTGTTGGGCAGTTAGCTAGGAATACATACCCAGAGTTTCTCACTCCCACTAAAAAAGAATGGTCATATAACCTCATATCAATTATGAATCATTACAAAGTGGTAAGCGTTATGCCACCAAGTGAAATCATCTTACGTAACAAAAATAATTAATTTGGTGCATATTGGTATAATTTGAAGGAAAAATATAGTAAATAATGAGGAGTGATTTCTCAAGTGACCTAGCAGGTAGAAGTGGATGGCTTGTAAGTTATAAATATAAAGTCACTCAAAAGCATAAGGGAGTGGAGATGATGAATACCAAGGAAGCAAGAGCTCCAGGTCATGAAGTCATCCACGTTTGACAAGGTCTCCTTTTTGTTTTCCCTTTCCTTTCCTTGTGAGCGGCGTGGAATAACGTTTCCATTTTAGTGAGTGGTAGCAGGCATGAATCTAGACTTAGTGGAGGAGCACCATATTACGTGCCAACTAACTTGTACTTCCAGCTCAATTCCTTCCACTAGCCAGCTCAAATATGAATTGTTCAAGTAATTAACAAGTGGGATGGACAATTAATCTCCTGAATCAAGCAACATCATGTAAATTGAACTTAATATATTAAAGAAAAGACAATGCTACACACACAAAATTAAAATTAGAATGACAAAAACTATAATATATACCTCCTACATGTAACGTTAAGTATATTTTTCGAAATGTATAAAGTCACATCAATATTTTTTTATACAAATTCATATTCATTTCAATAGATCAATATATCAGACTTATCACTTATACTTTTTTTAATAAAAAAATTGTTTTTCTAACATTTTCTTTAAATAAAATTGTGGGCAATATTATATTTGAACAAGCTACTATTATCCCCTATGTGTCAACTGGGTAAAAAAGAAGCCACCTAAGGAAAGAAGGAAGATCATTGAAGAGAAGCTTCTGCAAGCAAAAGTGCAATGGAAGTGTATATGTAGAGAATATTTGGAAGAAAAAATAATGTAATTTAACAGTAAACAGGACAAAAACGTTGGATGAGTTGGTAAGGTTGGGTGGAAAGGAGTAAATATGTGATTGTGAAGGAACAAGTGGCTTGCATTTCGCCACCACCAACTCCATCTGTTTGTCTTTCATAGCAACTGAAGCTGAAAAAGAGTCATCTCATGAAGACCCCGTCAATGGTAAATGACAATACATAAACTAAAACGGCAAAGTCTAAAATTGTCTTGTAGTTGTAGTTGTACCAACTTGGCTTCCCGTCATGGCCGCACTTTGAGAGATTTATTCGGATGATATATTTGCTCGTTTCTCTTGGTTTTGCAACCCCTACATTCCTCTATAGCAAGGTATCATCTCATCTCCTACGATTCTATCTTCTTCTCCTCCTTCATTACCTATGAATATGATGTTGATCCATGAGTTTATAGATACCTTTTTAGTGTTTCTAGCTGCATGAGCTGCATTTGATCATTATATATATATATATATACACACACATATATCTTCTTATTCTTTTTCCATGCATGCTAAATATAAAGGTGGTTGATTGTTTTATTGCATAAAGAATTTGTTTGTTAAGCTTCCTGACATGTTGTTCATGGCTGAAAGGTCTGTACACGTGAGGGCTCAATTGTGAGCATTTGATGTATGTGAGTGCTTGACTCTCTTCTGCCGTACGGCTGTCTGTGCTCATTTAAGTAAGCTTACGAGATTCAATTAATGATGTGTGACACTATGTCCGGACCTGTTGACCGACCAACTAAACTTGGTAAGTCTAATTAGTTGAAATGTTGAATTTCATATCTCAGAACTTTCCCCTGCATCCCTTTGCAGTTCTTTGTCTGAATTTACTTATATTTTATGCATGCACTATGAAATCTTTATCTATTCTATGTGGTTATGTTTGTACTAGCTAGAATGTGAAATGGCACGCCATTACAATTTTCTTGCCTTTTAACGTATGATGATGAGAAAAGTGAAAAATAGAGGAAACTGATATCAGTTGATCATCACAGACAAGCATTTTCTGTTTAGAATGCGCTTGCTTATCTTATTAGAGCCTATGCATGCTGGTTACCAATGGGGATAAATGGTAGAAATAAAGATGATTGACTTCTCTATGGTTTGGTTTCCATTGCAATAACAGTAATCTAAATTTCTAAACAAATGAATAATGGAATAATGTTTGTGGCTTACAGTATGTATCTATCTGTGTAAATGTAAGGATATAAAAGTTTTACAGCCAATAGAGTTCTAGTAGTATCATGCATTCAACGCCATTCATTAGGGAAATTGTTAGTTTGATAACAAACAGAAAGCAATTATAAATCCAAATGTGATGCTTATGCTATTGGAAAAACATGTAATTTTATTTGCCTAGGATGCTATAGACACAACAGCAGCAGGATGAAGATGTTTAGTGTGTGAATTTCTTTCTTTCTACGATCTTATTAAAAATTCTGTGAGTAAACTTTTTCTTCTTGCAAGCATAGGTCATGAAATTGAATATTACGAGGATGAGAAGAAGAAAAGGCTTGAATCGCTGAAGAAGATGGCAATCAGTGCCTCAACTAAGTTCAGGCATTCCTTTGCAAAGAAGGGGCGGAGGCACAGCAGAGTTATGTCTGTTTCTATTGAGGATGAACTTGATGCAGAAGAGTTGCAGGCAGTTGATGCTTTTCGCCAAGCACTTATCTTGGAAGAGCTATTACCCTCAAAACATGATGATCATCATATGATGCTAAGGTAGCACTTGTGGCAAAAAATTATAGCATGCTCCTGGAAGAGCAATAAATGCATGCTCCAGGAAAAGATCCACCATTGATTTAAGTTGGTTTATTTAAAATTTATGTGAGTGTGTTTACAATCAATGGTGAAGAACTTCAGGAGCATGCAATAAGAAGTAGTTTCTTGTTCATTTATTTATTTATTTATGTAGCATAGGTAGCTTTATTTAATGCCTTAATTGCAAAATTCTAATTGCCCTATAATTTTACTGCACAATGATTCAGATTTTTGAAAGCAAGGAAGTTTGACATTGAGAAAACAAAACAAATGTGGGCAGATATGCTTAAGTGGAGGAAGGAATTTGGCGCTGACACGATCATGGAGGTATTCCTGTGGTAAAAGAAAAATCACTCTTCATGTTGTGTTCTTCTGTACAACTTTTTATATATGTATCTAACCATAAACTTTTTGTGTTGTTAAGGATCTTGAATTCGAGGAACTAGATGAAGTTCTAAAATACTACCCACAAGGGCATCATGGAGTTGATAAGGATGGACGACCTGTTTACATTGAAAAATTGGGTCAGGTTGACTCAAACAAGCTGATGCTAGTAACAACTATGGAACGTTATCTCAAGTACCATGTAAGAGAGTTTGAGAGGACCTTCGCTGTTAAGTTGCCTGCCTGTTCAATCGCAGCAAAGAAGCACATTGATCAAAGCACAACTATTTTGGATGTGCAAGGAGTGGTATGTTATAAAATTCTACGGGTATTTTTAGTCCTTCAATCCCTCTGCCCAAAGAAAACCAATAAAAGGAAAGAACAATTGTAACACCTTAAATGATAGTCACCATTAATTTAACGAGGCAATGTCCATTTCCAGTTACACTTGTGGATATCATATCAATTGTTTTATATGTTTTCCATATGTAAAGAAGTTTCACAGAATTGCTGACTAGCATGCTTGCTTAGGGTCTTAAAAGTATGAACAAAGCTGCAAGGGATCTCATCCAGCGGCTTCAGAAGATTGATGGTGACAACTATCCTGAGGTACTGGTTTATCTACATAGGCATTCCATTTCTATAGTTTTGGTTGCCTCCCTAGTTTAAATGGCCTTTTGAATTTACCTTAATTGAAGTTTCCTTTGCACACAGTCCCTGAACCGTATGTTCATCATTAATGCTGGTTCTGGATTTAGACTCTTGTGGAATACCGTTAAGTCATTCCTTGATCCCAAGACCACCTCAAAAATCCATGTAAGCATTTTTAATCTACTTATCAATTTGAACTGAGGTCGATTTTAGTTAAGCAGGGGCACTAAACAGATTAATAATTTATTGACAGGTCCTAGGTAACAAATACCAGAGCAAGTTGCTTGAAATCATTGATGCCAGGTTAAATTTTTCTCCTTTCTCGTTTAATTATTTTATCTCATACTCATCTCCATAGAAATTTAGGCTATCTAAGTTCTAAGATCATGCTGTGACATAATTTAGAATTGGGTAATATTAATCTTCCTGACCAAATAAATTGATTTGTTAGTATGTTCTTCCAATATGGCACTGTATAGCATTACTCCTTGAGAATATAAATAACACCTGATATGTCTATCATATTTACCAGTGAACTTCCAGAGTTCTTGGGTGGTACTTGTACTTGTGCAAATAAAGGTGGTTGTATGCTTTCTGACAAGGGACCATGGAATGATCCAGAGATCTTCAAGGTGGTTTATTGCTGAAAGATCAATGTATTTAATTATATATTATAGAACATGGAAAACAATAAAGTATTTCTTCTGGATGAATTAGTTGGTTCAAAATGGCAAGGGTAAATGCAAGAGAAAAACCTTATCCGGGATTGAGGAGAAAACAATCACTGAAGATGAAACAGCACATCAAAAGGCAGTCAGTTTCCTATTTTTTGACAATTTCAGAGTGCAAAGCTTTGTTCTGAAACTTCTTCTCTCTATTTATTTGCCAGAAAATTTGATAACTTAGTATCCTTATTCTTTTTTTTGCCTACAAGATTAAGGGATGCAGAGAATCAGTTCCAGAGGCATACGATGTGCAATGTTTATCGTCAAAAGTGGAGCAACCCAAATCCTGTGCTATTCCAGGAGTAAGTTTCCTAGGCTTCAATCAGTTGTTGTTCCTATTCTACGTTTTACTTCTTGCAAGAAATAGTTTAAGGAAACTAACTGCCTAGTTTATCTAGTCATGTAATTTACTGTGTCTGTAAACTTGAGGCTATGTAGCTGATGATACAGCAGTAGGAGAATATTGTAAGACTTGTGAATCGTGAGTCACATTTAGACCTTCTTTTCAAGCAAAACTATAACAAGTTTCATTACTTGATGAAATGTAAAACAAAATTTATGACGTCATATTGATTTCTCCCGTTTCTTATTCCAAAGCTAACATGTTTTTTGGGAATTCCCCCTATATATCGCAGGTCGTAAAGCAATGTAGTGTGTATCAGTATGACGCCTTTGTCCCAGTAGTTGACAAGCCAGTCGATTCATCCTGGAAGAAATCAGTAGAAAATGATAAATATGCACTTTCTAAAGGTATTTGGTACTACAATACCATAGAATGGAAAATATGAAGAATGCTTAAGGAAAAACTCCTTAGCAGATGTATATTTATATTAAAGTCAATCCACACTATAGCACTTACAACACTTACTACACTACACCACCTACAACACCTATTTTTAACTCCTAATTATATATAATCCCTGATTTATAGGGATACATAATCTCAACAACTCCTAATTATTTACAATCCCTGATTTATAGGGATACATAATCTCAACACTTCCTCTCAAGTTGAGCATATAAATCATATGTACCAAGCTTGTTACAAATATACTAAATTCGAGGACATCGAAGAGACTTTGTAAAAATGTCAGCCAGTTGATCACTTGAGTTAACAAATTCAGTAATAATTTCCTTAGAAATCACCTTCTCTCAGACAAAGTGACAATCAATTTCTATATGTTTTGTTATCTCATGAAAGACCGGATTTGATGCTATGTATAAGGCAGCTTGATTATCACAGTATAACTTCATCTGTTCAATACTTCCAAACTTCAATTCTTGAAGCAATTGTTTCACCCAAATTAGCTCACAAGTAGCTGCTGCCATAGATCGATATTCAGCCTCTGCACTAGATCGAGCAACAACATTTTGCTTCTTACTCTTCCAAGACACTAAATTGCCACCAACAAAAACACAATACTCTGAAGTAGACCGCCGATCAATAGGTGAACTAGCCCAGTTTGCATCAGAGTATCCTACAATCTGAGTGTTCCCTTTATCTTCATACAATAACCCTTGTCCTGAAGCCTTCTTAATATACCTCAAAATTCACACAACAGCATCTCAATGACCATTATGTGGAGACTGCATAAATTGACTTACCACACTAATCAGAAAAGAAATATCAGGTCTGGTAATAGTGAGATAGTTTAGCTTCCCTACAAGCCTTTGGTATCTACCAGGGTCTGGATACAATTCTCCTTGATCTGGTAGTAGTTTGCTATTAGGGTCCATAGGACTGTCAATAGGCTTACAATTCAGCATACCAGTTTCTTCTAATATATCTAAAGCATACTTCCTTTGTGAGACAGCAATATCACTCCTAGACCGAGCCACCTCAATACCAAGGAAGTATTTGAGTCTACCCAAGTCCTTAGTCTGAAAGTGACTACACAGATGTTCTTTCAACTGAGATATCTTCTCATTATCATTGCCGGTAATAACTATATCATCCACATAAACTACCAAATAAATACATCGGCCAAGTTCAAAATATTGATAAAAGACAGAATGATCAGCTTCACTTCGGGTCATACCAAACTTCTGAACAACAGTACTGAACTTCCCGAACTATGCTCGTGGGGACTGTTTTAGTCCATAGAGAGATCGTCGTAACTTGCACACTAATCCTGACTCCCCCTGAGCAACAAAACCAGGTGGTTGCTCCATAAAGATTTCTTCTTCAAGGTCACCATGAAGAAAGGCATTTTTAATGTCCAACTGATATAATGTCCAACGACCGATGGTTGCCATGACTAGAAATAGGCGAACAAAGGCAATTTTAGCAACCGGAGAGAAGGTATCACTGTAATCAAGACCATATATCTGAGTATAGCCCTTGGCAACAAGTCAGGCTTTAAGACAATCAATGTTACCATCTGCCCTAACTTTGACAGCATACACCCATCGACAGCCAACAACAGTTTTCCCGGGAGGGAGAAGGACTAAGTCTCACGTACCACTGTGCTCAAGGGCAAACATCTCATCAATCATGGCTTACCTCCAACCTGGATGACCGAGTGCCTCACTGGTATTTTTAGGAATTGAAACAAAGAACAATGAAGACACAAAAACATAATATGATGGAGATAAACGATGAAAACTCAAGAAGTTATAGATTGGGTGAGGATTTCGAGTAGATCGAGTACCTTTTCGAAGAGCAATAGGAAGATCAGTGACAGACTCAGAGAGGTCCGTAGCAGGTGGAGACGTTGGAGTAGGACATGATTCACTAGGATGCACGGCTATCTCGAGTGTAAGAGTGGTATCCCGTGGTCAACGTTGATAGGTAATGAAGGGATGTTGATGTGGGTCTGGGAAAGGCACCTTAGACAAAGCTACTGGAGACTCTGGAGTATCTGTTGATGGTTCCTACAAAGGAGACAAAGGTGGACCAAAATATAGAACAAGTAAAACCTCAGAGACCACATTTTGTTCAATTGAAGAGATAAAATATAGTGTTTCTTTAAAGAAAGTAACATCAGCAGACATGTACCAATGATGAGTGATAGGAGAATAACAACGATATCCTTTTTGTAACTTGGAATACCAAAGAAAGACACATTTAATAGCACGAGCAGATAGCTTATCTTGACTAGGGAAAAGATCATGAACAAAACAAGTACATCCAAAGACACGGGGAGGAACATGATATAAGGGGCCCTTGGGAAATAGGATGGAATAAGGAATTTGGTTTTGTAGGACAGATAATGGCATACGATTAATCAAATAACATGCAGTTAAAACAACATCACCCCGAAACTGTTGGTGTATGCCCTAGAGGCTGTTACATTTTGTCTGTATTTACATGCATTCTATTATGCTAATTTTAATATATGAGACATTTCATTTATTGTGTTCTTTTTAATAAACATAATAAAGTTCTTAGAATAGTAAGTTTGATGCCATAGGACATCAAATGGTTGACTTGATCGTGAGATCCTATTGGATAAAGTTAGAACACTATTCTTAAATGTCCCTAGTCAAGTATTATTATTAATTAGGACAATAATAATGTATCAAGACTAGTATGTGCGTAGATTGATGATCACATCTCACGGGTCATGGATATGAGATATCAAGTCTTCACATGGGTACATATTAGAGTAATAATGTATTAAACTGACCCGCCATAAGAACGCTACATGGATTGTTACGTGAATGTCATAAGCGATTCTCATAGTGACAATGGTGTCTGTGGTCCTTTGACCTGAAATCACTATGATTCCTATATGAGAAGTTGTGTGTTTTAATGCCATCAAACGTCATCTGTAGTAAAGTGATTATAAAGTTAATTATTGGACATACTGCGAATCATGCAGAGAGATGTGAGTGACTTAGATGAGATTTGTCACTCCTATATAACAGGAGCGATACCTTTGGGGCCCTTGATTAAGTGAGACTGCGAAATGCATGACCATGCTTAAATGAGTCAATATGATATATTGATTTCATTTGTTATCACAAAGTCTACTCGAGTATCAGGAAACGAAGGATTAGACTATATAAGGGTGACACATTCTATGTCTTGTATTCAATCTAGATATCTTGACAAAGGGACTAAACGACATAGAAACATTAGTCACGGAAAGGTTATGTCAAATCACTAACATTCCCATTACTTGGGTAACAGCAATGTGTTGATAGATACCGTTCACTACTTGTAATATAAAAATGAGATTTTAATATTACTGTCAATGTTATGAGAACCTGCAGTGTCACACACATAGAGCATAGTAAATTAGAGCAATATACCCAAGGTGGACTTGGATTTAAATGTGAGCCAAACTCATAACAGATGAGTCTAGGGTTACACAGCTTACCTTGCTGCTGCTCACACCCACTTAAGGCAGTCATTATTATAAATAGTACTGCTAAGGGGGCTGCTAAGGTACGAATTACAAACCTTAGCCGCACTTGACAGAAACAGTGAGTGAGTGAGTGATAGGTTCTCCTCTTCTCTTCGCAACTAGTACTGTATGAGAGACGTGGGACTCCTTTTTGTGGACGTTGGACGTTCGTGAATCCGTTCGTGTGGATACCGGAGAGACATCGTTGCTGTTACGGTGTTGGTGATTCACGTCACTTCCTTTTGTTTATGCTTCAAGAGGTAAACAATTTTAAAAACTCAGATTATGACTTTTTCACATGGATCCTTGGTGAGAATTCTAGTTTCTGCTGCGTGATGTATCCGCGATTCCCAACAAAAATTGTAAAGGCATATTGGCATACAATAACAGAGTTCGAGTAGTTTTAATAAGATGACGATTTTTTCTTTCTGCTACTCCATTTTGTTGGGGTGTATGAGGACATATTGATTGATGTAAGATACCATGAGATGACATAAAAGATGAAAAAGTAGTTGAAAAGTATTCCTTTGCATTGTCACTTCGGAGTATCTTAATCATTTTGCCAAATTGAGTTTGAATTTTAGTACAGAATGATTTAAATATAGAAAATAACTCAGAACGGTCTTTCATTAAAAACAACCAAGTACAATGAAAGAAGTCATCAATGAAAGTAACAAAATACCTAAAACCTGAAGAGGTAGACACACTACTGGGACCCCACACATCAGAATGAATAAGAGAAAAAATAGACTTAGTTTGACTTTTGACTTGACTTGAAAAAGAAGTGCGAACATGCTTCCCAAATTGACACGACTCACAAGTTAGATACTTTAACTTTATAAGATTAGGAACCATCTTCTGTAGTTTTGACAGATTGGGATGACTGAGGCGATGGTGGAGAAGACTTGGAGACTCAGTCGCAGCGCAAACCACTGATGGAGATGACTCGAGATAGTAAAGTCCATGTGCTTCATGCCCTACGCCAATCATCTGTCCCGTACCACGATCCTGGATAACAAAGGAATTAGAATCAAAGGTTACTGAATAGTTAAGAGAATAAGTAAATTTACTAAGAGAAATTAAATTAAAATGACATCCAGGCATGAACAAGATAGATTTTAAAGACACAGATTCAGTAACCAATACCTTTGGCAGTGACCTTTGAGCCATCTGCCAAGGTGACAAAGTGTGGAAAACTAGGTGTAGAGAGAGAAGTAAAAAGGGATCGATTACCAGCTACATGATCGGAAGCACCCGAATCAATTATCCAATGACTTGGAGTATTACCAGTATGAGAGATACAAACTGTAGGATTACCCATATGAGCAACTGTGGTAGTGGAGGGCTGAGTTTGATTAGCTGCCTTTAACTAAAGATACTCCTGGAACTCAGTTTCAAAAAGTGTAATGGGCTATTTTCCAGATAAAAATTCAAACTTTTTCTCCTCTTCATGACCCGAGTCAGATTGAGTGACATTGACAGTTTTCTCTAAGAACCCATGAATAGAATAGTATGTGTCCTGAGTATGACCTGTCTTCTTACAATAAGAGCATTGAAGATGACTTCCACGACCCCCTAGACCGCTTCTACCCCCACGTCCACCACGAGACCCTGAAGTGGTCACCATGGCTGACGCTTCAGTTATGTTTGAGTGGGAGCCAGAGACTGATTTAGGAGAAGGAATTCTTAGAAGACAAGTGATCAAATTGTCTTTTGTGGGAACTTCTTGGCCAGTTAAAATCTGGTTGCGGACATGCTCAAAATCTGGGTGCATGGCATATAAAACCAACACCACATACAAGTTATCTAGCTTGTTTAACAAACTCTTATGATCATCAGCCTGCAAAAATATTTTCAATTCCTCAACTGCAGCCTGTGCCTGAGTGACAAAGGCCATCATGTCATGATCAGACTGCTTAAGAGATGCTAACTTTTGAGCTGAGTCATATAGGCGTTGTATATCATTAGCAAACACATTACGATCCTTATTCCAGAAAGTAAAACAAGTTTTAAAAGTTCTGAAATTAGCCAAAATAGTTGGCTCAACAGATTGCCATAGTAAAGTACATAATTGATAATCAAATTTCTTCTACTGACTCTTATGTTCTGGGGAAATATCAGAGACTGATTTCTCCCAATGATCAACAAGTCCCTGACCTAAAAACCAAAGTTCCACAGAAGCTGACTAAGCCAAATAATTCTTACTATTTAGCTTTTCCGACGTGATTGTGGGTGAACCAGAAAAAGCATATGTAATAGGAACATTACCGGAAGAGCCTTTTGTACCAGAAGAGGACTGTGAATGACTTGGAGCAGGTATTTCAGATTCAGAAGTAGCAGAAGACATTTTTACCAAGATCAGGAGTAAGAAACAGGGACTGTTTCACTTAAACAGCAAGAGGTGTGATCGTGAGTACTCAACAAACACAACCTGCAGTGTGTGACTGAAGCAAACAACCACCAGAAACCACTTAGGGAGTGCCAACGAGCTGACTGGTGTCTTCGGAAAAGTCACCAGAAAAGTCGCCGGAAAAAAATTTTCACCGAAGGACAGTGGGCTCACTGGACGTTCCACTACCACTTGTGTCTTCACTTGCTCAATAGTCCAGCCTTGACGGTGGCTGTGACTCAGCCTTGATGGTGGCTGTGATGGGTGATCTAGGGTTTGACAGCCCCAAGATGAACTTGCTCTTGATACCACGTAGAATGGAAAATATGATGAATGCTTAAGGAAAGCCTCCTTAGCATATGTATATTTATATTAAAGTCAATCTACACTATAGCACCTACAGCACCTACTACACTACAGCACCTACAACACCTATTTTCAACTCCTAATTATATACAATTCCTGATTTATAGGGATACATAATCTCAACAACTCTTAATTATATACAATCCCTGATTTATGGGGATACATAATCTCAACAAATATGATTGATTGTTCTTTCATCTACATGAATGGATTTTCCCTTGCACTGTTGCCCAGGACAAATATGTCTTTTGCTTTTAATTCACAGATATTACTGGTCAGCAATAAAACACTGCTCACAACAATTTGACCAACATAATTAGCGTTTTGCTCATTAACAAGCAAGCCATACATCTTATCTTAATATGGCTTTGTTAAAATTTTAAATTCATATTCCTTAAGCTGCAGATTGTTTCCCTAACAATGCTAGTAAGACTTCTGATGGGTTTAGCAATCAATTTGTTGGTGGAATCATGGCCATTGTTATGGGAATTGTAACCATGATCCGCTTGACAAGGAACATGCCAAGGAAAATCACTGAAGCAGCACTCTATGGTAGCTCAGTATATTATGATGGCACTATGATGAAAGCGCCTACCATTTCAAGCAATGATCACATGTCCATGATGAAGCGCATGGCTGAACTAGAAGAGAAAGTGATTATTCTCAGCATGAGACCTGCCATTCCACCCGAAAAGGAGGAATTGCTGAATAATGCTCTAAACAGAGTCAGTGCTCTAGAACAACAGTTGGCTGCAACCAAAAAGGTATTCTGGTTTTCCTT
The DNA here is from genome assembly GCA_029884595.1 of Ormosia semicastrata. NCBI lineage: Eukaryota > Viridiplantae > Streptophyta > Magnoliopsida > Fabales > Fabaceae > Ormosia > Ormosia semicastrata. The sequence continues at coordinate 2,921,442 of JAQQTO010000046.1, read as the reverse complement.
GATACTTGAATGCCATGATTATTTGGGGAATAAAAGAAAAAATGATAACAGCATCTTCCACTAGGCAGCTAAGTTACGAGTGCTAACATATTTGTAATTTCTTTTGCTTCCTTTTTTGGCTTTAGGCACTTGATGATGCCCTTGCTCGACAAGTGGAGCTCCAAGCCCAAATTGACAAGAAGAAGAAGAAGAAGAAGTTGGTATGTCATACCTGCCATGCATTTCTTTAAGATTCTTCTATCTGAGTGCTTTCATTTACACACATTATTGGGTTTGTGATTGCAGTTCCGCTTCCACTGGTAAGGTGATAGGTGTTTATTGCTGTGTGACCTCAAGTATTTTACATCATGAAGAGTTGTGAAGTTGGAGGCTTTCTCTATCATCAGCTCCATCAAATGCCTACTGCATTCAGCTGCTTACTTTCTCCAGTATTTGATTAAAAACTTCTGTACAAAACAAATTGTGCCATTCCTTTACAATTGTGTATATGTTTGATAAAACTAGGCACGATTTAGTTTAAGAAAAATCTGATTAGCTTGCTTTGCAATTTATTGGCCTTAAAGCCATCGGAAGTAACGCTAGTTCCCTCTACATAAACTTCATGCAAGCAGATATTTCTGAAAGTATGTTGTTTGTGCATTCATATAAACTATATTATCCCTCTTTCACTTTAATTAGTATTTTGACCGAGTCCCAAAAATAAAAAGGCAAAACTTAAGTAAAATTCTTAAGTGATTGTAATACTATTCTCTAATAAAAATATAATATTTATCTTATTTTTTAACCACCTCATTATTTTTTTAAAATTTTCATTGATAAATTATAAAAAAAATATACATATTATATTTTTATTAAAAAATAATACCATAAACACTTAAAAAAATTTATCTAAGTTTTGTACAAAATAGAATACTACCTTTGCCTTGTTTTCCTCCCTAAATTCTTCCTTTTGATAAAAGGAGAACTTCATCCAAAACATCTTGTCTACAACAACCTACCAAAATATTTTACTAACTGGATGTATTTGACATATCTGCGACCCCCTTACAATCATTGCACCATTTTTTGAAAACAGAGTAACGCATTGCTTGTATGTCATATAGCTTTACTAACGTTTACCAAGAAAAGATCAGCCTGGACTCCAAATCACCTTTGCAATAATAGATTCAAGTTAAGACATTTCTTTTGTCACACCCCGCAAATAGATTCTGGTTAAGATATTGGTCTTTGACAGTACTACTATCAAATAGGAAGCCGTCAAACAGAAAAGAATGATAGCAGCATTTTACTTTTGTAGAAAGCTGATCTACAAAAATGTTAAAAAGAGGACAAGACCAGCAGGCAGTCCTAATCGGGCACAGATTGGCCTCAACCAATGTTAGCATTACTTAGATAACAACAATGTTACTCACGCAGATATATTCATATCACATCACATCTGCATAATTTTTATTATTTGATTACAATTGAATCCACCTAATTTTTTGCATACGTGCACTTTGATTCTACCAAATAAACAGATGTGAAAGATGTATCTCTAAAATTGATGTGTATCTAACATTTTTCCTGCAAATAATATTCAGTGCAAGTATGAGAGATCGGAAGAACAAAAGTTTTTCAGCCAATAAAGGCAACCAAGCCAAACACATGTATAAACTAAGGTAGCCAAAAAAAATAAACAAAGCTTGTGTTTTACAAGCCAGCGAAGATGTCATTCTGGATATACGCACATTTGAAACAATTCTCCACAAAGTTTACTAATAGTACACTGAAAATCAGTGGTCAGAATTACATCATGTGCAAGGTCAACACTCCTAAACAAACAACAGTGCTTTGACAAACATCCTCCTCTGCAGAGTCTCTATCAGTAATAAATCTCACCAGCAAAACTTCTTTTTCTGATTAAAACACAACAAAATGATTTAAACATAAAATGTCAAAAATCTAAAAAATGCTCCTTTAAGGTTTTAACTGTGTTCAAAAGATATACGTGCAAACTTACCCGTAACTTGGCGTCTTCTTGACTATCAATGAATGCAAGCAGCTCTTCTTGCCTCATTAACGCTTCATAGAGAGCCTACGCACAATCCAGCAAATCCAAATATTAGGGCCTAACTAAGGTAAGGAAACAATGAGACGCTATGTATTCTTCAGTTCACATCTCCACGCTATACTATGACATTTTGGAAATGCACAAACAAGCCTCAGTTCCATGCAGATTGTAATTTAATTTCAATACTGAATGCAACATACAATCAGACATGAAGTAATATGTAGCATTGATTATTCACATTTGTGTTCATTATGAATGTGTGCATATCTGTATATTCACAGAGCAGCCAGCTAAAAAGAGCATGGCATGTTTTTAGTTTTAAACTTAAATATAATAAAAAGAACAGGGGAAAAAAGAAGAAATGGAAATATCTAATGCTTTTGACACATACTCCCATAAGTATAAAGTGCATTGCCATGACTTCATTTTCTTCAAAAGTAATGGGAAACAAAAAAAATTGCATCCTACCTTTTTAGTAGCAATTAACTCTGCTTCCAAAGCATCCACCCGGCAGACAGCAGCATTCAACAGTTCCTCTTTCTCATATGGCATCTCAGATGGCTTAGATTGGAGTGTGTCAACCTTCTCTTCAAGCTCACCTAACCTTTTCAGCATGGAGGGAAGGAGATTTTCCTCTGTATGTGCTGCTGTTGATGAAGGAGGACAAACCTCCTTATTTGTTGTATCAAGAGTTGGTTCTGAAGTACTCTGATCATCATTAGATGATAATGCAGGAAGTTTCTTGGTCACACGGCATGCAACTGATTGGAAGAGAGTAAATAGGGTCAAGAAGAAGACAGTCAAGGCTACCCAAATCCGAGTTCGAATCCCTTCTGGAGTTTTCTGAGTGTCAGGAAGAGGAGGTGCTCCTGTATTGGAAATTTCAATTTAATTTTGCTGGAGAAAATTACATTAAATAATTAAAATCAAGAAACCAGGTAACACTGTCAAGCAGCAACTCCCAAATGCTTAAGCTCTTAGATGCAGGCCAAGGAATGGTTTAGTTCTCTAACAGACCCCCTCACATGAAAGGCTCATTTAAGTGAAGACAAAGTCTGACTACTATGTCAATGATCAACTCTCCCAAAAGCTTAAGCTCCTGTATACTATGCACAAGCAAAACCCAAAGACTAAAAATTTTATTTTTAAAAATAAGGGAGAGAGTCACTATTTATGGAAGTAGATGTCACCTGGTGTACTGAATAATTTCTCCCAGTAAACACTATCTCAGTTAAATTAGATTGTGAAATTTTAATTAAGGTCTTGTATGCAAACTAACAAGAGCATTTACAGAAAATGTGTTTTCACATATTCATTAAAACCTATCAAAATATCATACTGTTAGGAGCATTTGTACAATTGTATGAATTTTAAGTGAATAAGCAAAATGAGAAGATTCATCAAAAGGGTACATCAGTAAATAATAAGGCAAAGTTTAACCTTTTGAAGTATAAGACCTCTGTAGAGATGCTTGCGTCTTCCAGCTAGCATCAACAGGTTTGTCCACCATTGGAACACATTCATCATAGCCAGACAAGTTACTGGTATAGCTGGACTTTCCAACTATCTTAGCCTGACAAAGAACACAATGTGAACAACTATTATATTTGGGACAGAACATGGCAAGACCCATGAACAGGTTTCTTAACAACATTTTATTTTAATCATCCTCATGATATCTACAAATACTGTGGACTAATTATTGTAGTGCAAGAATTATCAAAGAAAACTTTGCTGTCATTGAATTTATGAAAGGGGGGAAAGGGTGCACACAACGAGACCTCCAAAACAACCAATAGCAGCTTCTACATTAGGTCAGCACTTACTTCCTCGCGAACAGGGGTCAGCCTAAGTTGTGAGTAACTCTTCATCACTTTTGGAGAATATATATCTTCAGCTTCTGACCCCGATTCAGCTGTGGATGTATCGCTGCCTTTTACCTGTAAGGTAGAAGTAACAAAATAAAAAATGATATATGATCAAAAGGACATTGAGGAAAAGGTACGAAGGCATCAAATTTTGGCTCCACTCAGTTAAAGCAATAATCGGCCATGCAAAGAATTACCATTGGGTATCGTGGCTTGGCGTATGTAATAACCTTCCCTTGACTGTTTAGAACTTTTACTACTTGCCTAGCCCGCCGTGCTCCACCGTTGAGAACCATCTGCAAAAGGTCCACATGCAATCAATTGTCAGCCTATTACAAGTCAGACTGATATCATAGAACACCTGTAAAACCTATCAAAAAAGCAACCAATAACAACATATAACCTTCAATATTGCAGGGTTTTTCCAGGGCCCTTTATCGGATCTAAGGCAACCTCCCTGATCTGCACAAGTGCAGGTACCTCCCAGAAATTCTGGCAACTCACTTCATTAAGTGCACAATATATTAGGTATTTTAAAGGATAATGTAAATTGCAGTGATGCTAGAAAGTATAATGCATTGGTCAATAGAAAAAATGGAGCCATTAAGTACCTGGCATCAATTATTTCGAGCAATTTGCTCTGATACTTGTTTCCAAGAACCTAAGTAATGTTTGCAAAGAAGTATCAAGCAATGTCAGCAGCCATATACATCATTAAACAGAGCTTAAAACAGCTAGAAGACAGCATATTTACATACGTGAATCTTTGAAGTTGTTTTGGGATCTAGAAAAGACTTGACAGTGTTCCACAACAGCCTAAATCCAGGGCCAGCGTTTATAATAAACATTTGGCAGAGTGTCTGTATCATTAATAAAAGAATCATTAATCATTGGGACCATAGTATAAGTTCATCTTTCAAATTTCCAATAACTGACAAAATCAACATTTGAAAAGAACATAGCAAAAAATTACATAGGAAATGAGATAACGCACCTCAGGGTAATTGTCACCATCAATCTTTTGCAATCGTGTAATGAGTTCCCGGGCAGACTTTGTAAAGTTCTTAAGGCCCTGATAATTGACATTGTAAAAAAAAAATGATTGTATGTTATAGAACTTTACAGTCAACGGAAAGAGGAATAGTTACAGGCAACATACCACGCCTTGAACATCTAAGATTGTGGTGCTTGAATCTATGTGCCTTTTGGCAGCAATAGTGCAAGCAGGAAACTTTACTGCAAAAGCTTTCTCAAACTCTAGCACATGGTACTTTACGTATCTATCCATAGTTGTAACTTGCATAAGTTTGTTTGGATCAACTTTTCCAAGTCTTTCAATATAAACAGGTCTTCCCTCCTTATCGACACCATGATGGCCATGTGGATAATACCTCACAACTTCATTTAACTCTTTGAACTCAAAATCCTGATGAAAACATGAAATATTAAGCACAGAGGGTGCAGAGCAGGGGTAAGGCAATCAATCACTGTAGATGTATAACTTGTCCCTTTTTTGGGTGGGGGGGGGGGGTGTGTGGGTACATTCTTGTCCCTTGTATTTAAATCTGCAGAAGCAGAAGCAAAGTGAATGTCCTAAATTCTATCTGTATTTACCTCCATAATGGTGTCAGCACCAAACTCCTTCCTCCATTGTAGCATATCAGCCCACATATGCCTTGCTTTTTCAATATCAAATTTCCTTGCTTTTAGAAATCTGTAAAATGATAAAATTAAGAAAATACAGGTATAAGATCATTTGTCCAAGATCATACAAGTAATTTAACACCAAACTAGGTTTTTTCTTTTTCTTTTTTCTCCAAATAAATATATTAATGAGACAGCTATCCATTTTTAAGCCAAAAGCAAAGCTAGTCTATTTAACATACAGTTAAAGGGTGGGTTGAACACCCCTACGAAATACTTATATGTGCTTGTAAGTTGTTTTAATCTCCTAATTGCAATTTGCCAAAATGATTCCGGTCAATTTAAGCACAACGGTGATAAAGGGTAGTATTTGCTATCAAAATTTGGTTGTGTAAAGTGAAAGAAAAAAATAGGAGACCACCTTAACATCATGTGATAATCATCATATGCATCTGGAAGCAATTCGTCCATAATCAATGATTGGCGAAATGCATCAACGGCCTGCAGCTCCTCAACATCGCGAACATCCTCAATGGAAACGGAACTAACACGGCCATCACTTTTCCTCTTGCCACTCTTCTTTTTAAGAGAATGCTTGAATTTGGTAGATGCATTGAGTGCTTTCTTTTTGAGAGATCCAATTCTGGTCCTCCTTTCATCCTCAGAATTCTCAAAATCAGATCTCCTCTCCCTTTTCTCATCACTGCCCGAGAACCCCTCAAAGCCTGGCAAAATTGACATCAATAACTTAACTTTTTAGAATCTGTTACCAATGAAACATTCTTGTTGCAAAAAGGTAACCCAAGAATTTGTCATAATATATGACAGATAAGATAATCCTAAATAACTGAAGAAATTGGAATAAGAAAACTTGAAAGCTTAGCTTTGCTGAGTTCAGTTGAGTTGTGTGAATGAAAGAGGAATGTTGAAAAGGGGGAAAGGGGGGCTCACAAGGTCTGGCGAAACGATCGAGGGGGCCGGACATTGTGCTCCGATGAAGAAACCCTAAGAATTGCAAATGAGATTCGATTTGAAGAAACTTGTGCGCGAATGACTTAGTTTGTCTGCAATTGCGATCTGAACAAGATCTTGATTCTTGCTGCTATGCTATGCTATGCTATGCTATGCTATGCCTAGCAGAGTATATTGGGTCTAATATTAATAATAATAATAAAATTTAATAAATAAATAAATAATCGCCGGTTAATGTGTTGTAGGCGACAGCAAGAGACAGAAGAGGAAGAGAAAGAATAACAGCGTATACCTTATTCTTATTGCAGCTGGGGAGGAGGGGGTGTGGGACCCTCCCACTTTGGTTCCATGACACGTGGCGCTGGGAGACAGCTAAAGGTTAATTCTTAAATAATCACGATTTATTAAAAATATTTAAATTATTATTTTACATATATAATATAATAAAAATTATTATAAAATTATATTAATATTTAATAATATTTTTATATATTTTAAATAATAATTTAAATATTTAAAAAATAATGTAATAAACTATATTCACTTAAAAATTTATGAGAAAAGGATAGGTAGCCTATTTTAGTTAGAAATCATTGATTGGGCATTAAATTAAAAATTAATGATTGATATTAATGATTTATAATTTAAAATATACGTTATATTTTACTTTTTTATATAAATAATAATATAAATTATTTTATAAATTTTAATTAATAATATTTATACATATATTTAGGTTCACATATGACAAATTTATATTTTTTTATTTTTTATCATAAATAATTATATATAAAAAAATTTATCTGACAGACAGTACAAATGATTAAAGATGGGATGAGATATGAAGATTCAGTTTAGGGTCTCTTTCTTATTCAATTATTTTAGTGTTTTTTATTTTTTGGGCCATGTAAAATATTGGGCCAAATTTGGTTATCAAAGGCCTAAGCCGACCAAATCAAAATTGCTAAAATAAAAAAGAAAAATAATAAGTGGACTTGCAGGTTAGTCTGTAAGCCTGAGGATCAAAATCTATTTAACCGTGAGTTAAAATGGATCAGATCAATAAGTTCCCATCAAAATAGACCAAACATTTTATCTGATCTTAACCCGCGTGAGCTGCAAGTGATACGACTGGTCTGTGGACCACAACCCGTATCCAGCTCTAATAGTGGGGATCAAGCTGAGGTATGGTGTTTATTCCTCGAGACTAGTACTCATGAAGCCTGATAAGCTTTTGGTAGCTTATGCTGTTGAGCATGATTTTCATGTTTTGGTTGTCCTTGTGGGATTGTTACAAATTTTTTTTAAAGTTACGCATCTAATAGATAAGATTTATAAGTTATTAAATAAAAAATAGAAGCATTTAATATTTTGAAAATTTTAAGAAAAAATATTTAATAATTTTTAAGTAATTAAAATGATATAATAAAAGATAATAAATATTTCTTAACCTATGTCATGTTAACAAAACCCTATTAGGATAATTTTTTTTGTTACTTTTAAGTTTAAAGAATAATTGCGCAGTAAAATGAAATGTTATAATAAAAACAATTCTGACCTCAAATTTGGCATAACAATAACTATATTATCATCAGAAGTGTTAATATAAAAATTAAACACAATAAATTTAAAGGTAACAAAAAAAAAACCCGTAAAATTTACACGAACACATACTAGTTGACAACAATTGCAGGAATAGGGATATTGAGAACAAGGATATAGTACTGTGGCACTTGGTTGGGAATCCACCATGTTCCAAGCCAGGAAGACTTCCCAATAAAGCTGTTATATACAGCTCTGAATTTGAGTTGAGGCCAACTAATTTCTTTGAGAGGAATCCAGTCCTTAAAACCTTTTCTCCAAACCTGGTTAAATGGCCAGACTGCCCGAAGTCATAGATGGGTGAATTTGCATTGGTGCTTTTGCCAGTTCCACACATTATTGATTGACAAACGAGAACGAGACTGTTTTTTAACTTGTCAGTCATGTGCGCGATGAGAAAATAAAAAATTTGAATAAATAATTATGTAATAATGCCTTCCATGTTCTAGTATTTATGAAATGAGAAATGAGAAGTTGTGTTTAGTTAAATTCAGAACTAGTTCAATATGTTGATATCATCTTATATTTTTCTCTCTTTTTATTAATAGAAAAAATGATATATGCACATATAATGTTTCTAGCTGTATCAGCCGTGCTGCAGATTCATTCTATTGTTATTTTAACTGCTACTTTATGAAATTCCTATAGATATTTGCTTTTCTGGATAGATGTGAACTCTTTCTGACTTTTTCTTGCAAGTTGCAAACAATAATTAGGATATTGCATACTAAAAGTGCAACAGCCGAAGAGATCTAACTAAGATTTGCATATAGAAGGATCTAACTAGAAGGAAAGTGATCAGAGCTCATCATTTTACGATAATCAATCAAAGCCTCTTTTTTTTTTAACCATAGATACTGAAATTTATTATTAAAAATAAAAATGAAAACAAGTTCCTAAGGTATAAGGAAATGGGTTGATGCCCAAATGACTTCCATCAAACTTGGAAAGATGGCTAAATGTGCCTTGGGCACATCCTAAAAAGCTCCAAGGGTATAGGACAAAAATCTTCGGTCCCAAATTACTGTCCTGTCACCCTCAATTAAAATTTGCCAACTGAGAAATAAATAACACATCATTTATTTTTTAAATTATTGCACTTTAATGCCATTAAAGGATCAACCCCTGTTGCACGTTCTGGTCTTCCAACCAGACTCACTGTCACTCTCAGATCTCACTTTCTCTCTCTAACAACTGTCAAAACCCATATTGATTTCGAACTATTGCAGATGCCAACGCTTCCCAGATTCAAGCTCTTAGCCACCCATTATGATATATGGTAAGAAGCCCCTTCCAAAGCCACTTCCCAGATTCAATCAGCCACGTCATTCACTTCCACTGCCGATTAAAGACACTTCGGATCTCGACCGCTATTGAATCCCTTGCCGTGACAAATAGGGGGTTGGGTTGGAAAATAACCGAAGAAATTGTGATATACAGGAAAAGAAAATAAACCCATTGTCTACCAAATGCAAACAAATTCATATTACAATTTTACAAACACAAAGAGACACTATAAATTGAATTCTAAATTGAAACAGGGAAATAAATAGTAATTTGCAGTGGTGGGCTAGGTTGACCAAGCATATTTGTCAACTCTTTTCTGGTAAGAAACCCCTTCCAAAGCCACTTCACAGTATCAGAATTTTTTACCCATAGACCCATAATCAACACTGTAACATTGCAAAGTAGTTTCAGAATTTTTTTCTTCAATAAAATATTAGCCTCAAGAAAACATTCAAAGAACGACTTCCGCACCAAAAAAAATGTCAGAAAGTGAAGAAAACAAAGATGAAGGAAGATGCATGAATGAAACCGCAGCCGATTCGATGATATGTGATGCTCAAACGTTGGGTTCAAGTTTTGGAACTACAATCAAATTTTAGTTGTATGCAATAATGGCGTTAAAGAGGTAACGATTTTGAACATAAATTATGTGTCTTTTATATCTTAGTTGCCAAATTTTAATTGGTGGGAGAGGAAAAGGGACAACAAATTGAGACAAAGGATTTCAATCCCTATGTTATACCCATACATATCCTTTTACCCTCCCCATTATCTCTGCTACTTAAGCTTCACTTCTTCATAGTGCACTCCTCATATCTAAAAAGAAATGTTGCCACATCATTGAATAGTTTAACAAAGGAGCGACCGAAGACTGCAACTTCTTAGATATTTTAGCATTTTGATTGGGAAGTCCCTGATTGTTTGAAACATTATTGGCATAGAATACTGCAACTACTTGGATCTATAACATTGATAGTGTAAAGAATTACGACTTGATAGGATTCAAAGGCTTTTTTGTACTCAATAAATAGACTCCTTGCAATGTAGTGTTAGCATCATTTGTACAAATTGGTGATCTTGCTTCAATAGACAACAACTATGCTTATTGAAATTGAAAATCTTGCTATTTTTCTCTATTAATATTTATTTGTTGGACATTCATAAGAGAATTAAGAAAATGCTAAAAAAATAATTATTCGCCTTAAGAACTTACATTTAATAACAAAAAAAAATTAAAAAGAAAACTATGACAATGCTATTGAATGTTACTTGGGCATTTGACATAAGTTCATTTAAAGTTTGAGTTATGATCACTGAATACGTAGTTAATATGGATAGAGAATGTGGTTATTCTAATTACTGTCATGGTTATTTGGCTATGTCCATTTCACCGGATGATAACTTTGTTTGATAAGTTGATAACCCTTGAAAGAGTACTTAGTAATTAACAGAAAGTTCAAATAACTTTTCATGGCAAGGGTGAATTTGTTAAAATAATTATAAAATGCACACTAGTGTAAGGGTTTGGGAAGTTTGAACAAGCACTCCATAGGTGTTAATGCAGAGCATATAAAATGATTATCAGTGATAATGACCTGGTGTTTTGAGGTTAACTCAATCCTTAGTCTACAATAGTAATGGGTTATTACCAATAACTTGTGACCATCAATGTAACCTAATCAGTTGGTAAATTATTGCTAATTGGCACTTGTACTGGTACTTGGGTGTTTCCCCAAAATTAATTTAAGTTCAAGTTCTAATTACTTTACAAGTGGTTAATATGAATTTAAATTGTGGTTATTTCCGTTGTTGTTATGGTGATTTGGGCTTAGTTCTATTGATTTTGCATCACAATTTGACTGCAGTTGGGAGGGCCTGAACGTGGCGTGTTTACCATTCGAGGGTATTGTCTTGCTTGTGTCATCAGTTGCGGACCATGCTACTGCTCTAATAAAGCCTACCATCTTCTCCATCTAAAAGCTCCACAAAAGTAGAACTCCCACTCATCACCTGGACACCAATCCAAAACCAGCAACAAGAAAGATTGACATAACTGCTTGCACATGAACCTGCAGGTGGCAAAGACATTAAAAGAAGTCGAATGCTAGTCCATCTTCATGTAGGGGGTTCAATCACATTGTCATGCATCCATAACCATCCAATCATGCTATACGAGTAGAGGAAAATGCTTTAGCTACAGCTACAGCCATTTAGAAAACAAAAAGCGTGGACTGCAAAAGTTTAAACTTATTAACAAAGCGTCCATCTTGCATTACTAGCTTGTGGAATCAGGGTATGGATAAACCAGAACTTAGCTAAAATCAGGTTGGAAATATATAGTTCCATTACATTTCCCAAAGAAATTCTCGTATTACATTAAAAATTTTGATAGAGCAGAATTCCATCTATAGCAAATCTCATACACACTCATTTTGTATTAGTGACAAAAACTTCAACGCTCGATTCATTTTACCATTTATTTCTCATAACAATTATCACTCTTGTTTTAAGTGAAAAAAATAGGTAACAAGTATATTTCACACAAAATTCCATTACCAAGAAGTAAAATATAACAAACTGGACAAATGCATAAATCCAAATGAACCTGCTCTTCACTAGACACAATTTTTTGTTTTTGTTTTTTAGGTTAGAGTTGGCATTAATCAGTGAAGCCCAGCCTAGCGTCATGAAATATTGAAATTAGCCACAAAAAAAGAAAAGAAAAAGAAGTGTTGCTTAATTTATAAGTTGCCTCAACCAACATGAAATCCCAAATCAAATTTTATTGTACTTAAGAGAATTCACGTAATTAACCGGTGCATTGCTCAACTTATTCTAAGTTGTATTTCACCTAGTTTTAAATTCTATAGAATTATTTGATCTCTTAACCGAACCCAAATCTTTAAGCCACTTATCCTCATGACAGTATGCAAATTATGCTGAAAGAGACCTAAATTCACGCATAAACTGGTACCATATGACAAAAGTAAAAATTATGAAATATTTACTGCTTGAAGCCCTATCTTTTAGCTTTAAGATGAAACAAATGGCATGTAATTTAGACCATTATAGCCAAAGTTATGCTACAAAGCATACGTGCTGCCAGAACCAAGACAGCATGCTAAATTCTGCATAATTTGTAAAATGCCCAAATCAAGACTTACCTTGTGCCAATCTAGTAGGAAGCAAACTCTAAGGAGTTTCCTTTATATGTTCTAACTCTCATAAAAGGGAAAGGACCAGTCAAAAGGGAAGTCCAGGACCTGTCAAAAGGGAAGGCAAGGACCTGTCAAAGGGGAAAAACAGAATAAGATGATTCATTGCTATGACACAACATTAAATGAAATAACATAGCAGAACCATAATACTTGACAACAGTGGAACCTTGCTAGTGAGGACTCGCTAAAGTTAAAAAATATACACATTACACAGTAGAAGGAAAAAAACATTATCATTTCACAAAAGAAGGAATTAGAAGAATTTCCCCAAGTCTATTTTTTGCAAGTGAGTGATACTTGTTTTTCCTTTAATCAACTATCATAGCATATCATAATTCTTACAGGTTCCAGTTCAACATCTGGCCATGCTTCCTTTACAATAAGTAAAGAAAAAAAACTTCTATCCAAGAATAATTAAATAAATTAACAGGTAATTGGTGCCTACAATCAGGCAAGGACTATCAAAAAAGAAATATTCTCATCATTAATTTCATTTCTTTGAGGGAGAAGGAACTTGGAAGCAAAAAGAGAAGAGAGAAAAACAAAAACAAAAACAAATATAGAATCCATGACTAACATAACAAGGTTAGAAAATAAATCTGTAAAGCATATTTAATTTCCCAACTTTTTATCCATAAATAAATTCAATGACCCAATGCTAGTTATGTAAAAGAAAGTGCTCAAGCGGTAACCAACACAAGAATACAGTGCAGTACAAAACACAGTCTAGTAAAGATCATCATAAAGAATTTGGAATATCCATATAGAGACATTAGTTAACAGGAAACAACTACTCCTATAAATTTACCAGTAACCAATTTTTTCATATTTGAAATTCAGCCTTCTATTAGGATGTGCAATCCAGCAGGAATGCTAGTTTCTTGTGAAAGCTGTCAGTTCACAGAGCTTAACACAATGCCCAATTTCTTTTAACATTGAAAACCCATTGAAACATTTTTCCATGTTTACATATCAATAACTCTAGACTCTAGACAGTAAAGAAACGTCAATAAGAAGACTTCAAAAAAAATATATGAGAGAAAGGACTTCCAAAAAACTGAAAAATCAGAAGTTAACAACTCTACACGACACTATACAACTGAATTTCCACATAAATCTTGATTGCACTGTTTTCACTTGGATAGCAAACTTCTCCCTGTCATAAATTTCCCAAGGAAACAGCATCGTAGGACCAACTATCTGTAACTACAAGCATAGAGCACATCAAGATTGATAAGAATAGGCTGTTTCAGAGGGGAACTGGGGATTGCTACTGGAAAAAGGAGGGGAAGTTCCCATCTAACAATGACACTAACTATGCACTCATCACTTAAAACATTCCACCAACCATCAAATTAAAAGCCCCAACGCCAGCCCCAATATTTAAGTCAACTTAAATTAAGTTTTCAAGGCATAACAGAACCATTAAAGTCCCTTCCCCCAGCCCCAAATTTTTAGCATTTTAGGACTGTGAAAAAGGATTATCAAGTTACTTGGAAGTCCAGAAAAGCTACCACAATAGTTTAAGATTTTCTTCATATGTACTTCCATTTTTTTTTGGCCATACATCATATGTACTTTCAGTACTCATCCTTTTGGCAAAATTATTTAATCCTTCTTTTAAGAGATTTAACCAATAATAATGTAGACTTATACCTTGCAGTGGTCCCATCATCAGGGATAGACATGAGCCCCTTTATAACTCCACAGCAGCTAATGACATTGGGATTTTTCAAACAAGAAGGTAACGACTAATTAGCTTTCTTGGTAAGGGTAGCCTAATTAGGACTCCTATAAGTATATAGCATAAATGCTTTAAGCTGAAAGAATTTGCCTTTTCAGTCAATGGATCAAAGATTATTATAGCAGAAACTTTCTTACCCACCCTAAGGTAAAGAAAATACAAATCCAGGATTTTCACCACCTAAAATGTCTATAAAAGAAGTTTCCTGACCATGACCAGATCTCTGCCAATGTTGTGAATAAATGTGGACAAAATCTCTGTGGCATCTTGGAAAAGCAAATCAAGAGATGTTATTTGGCAACCCAGACTTTCAAATAGTATGAACAGTGGCAGCCCTCCATCTCAATCAGTTAAACTTGTTCAAGCTAACCATTTGACAACTAGGAAGTGCCTAAAGCACTTTCCATTACACGTATCTTTTTTTCAGCTTCAAGACAGCCCTCTTCAACCATATCTAATTTCTTTTACAAAACCAATGTTAATAAAAAACCAATATTAAAATAAAAAATCTGTTACTAAACAAATTTATGTTCAAAGGAGAATGTGTAGCTGTTGTCAAAGATAAAAGAGAACTTGGAATCCAAGTCTTGGGTAGGTTAGACATATCCAAAGCTCCATCAAGAGTGGAAGCCATATAAGTGCCTTGTTCTGCATCTAAAGAAGCACGATTGACCATGCTGCTCCCCAACGAAAACGGTTTCCAACCCTTGTTAAAATGCAATGATTGAGTGGGAAAAGCACGTTTGGGTATTGGGGAAAATAAAATGAACACAACGACGGTGAAGGAGTGGCACACAGACCACACACCACATGAAGCACCAGTGCCGTGGTGAGGGAATGGATGAAATCCATCAGAAGCTTCAAATCTAATTCTATTACCACAAATTTTATTTTTCTTTTTCCCTGAGGATCTTAATATATATTGTGATAGAATTGCCTTAATCCATACACCCTCACCTTTGCTAAATAAATAAATTCAATTATTATCACCACTACGTAGGTGAAAAACATCAGTAACGATTCTAAATTGAAAATTGAAACACAACAATATGTCCGAGGCCAAAAAAGAAAATGAATCTCTTGTTTTCATTTTGGTAGCAAAGACGAAGAAGAAAAATATATATACATGTAAAACGAAATAGAAATGTAGGAAATGAATTCCTATAGACACTATTGCTATCTGTTATCAGGGACAGATAAAAAAGTTGTGAAATGGATGGATTTGTTTGATTTTAGATCATATTATAATGGATGGATTTAAAATAAATTATTAATTTATTTAAGATTTATTATAAAATATTTAATATTATTCAATTCATTCATAACTTAATTTAATAGATGGATATTTAATACATCTATTAATCTATTTTAATAGATTGAATAGATAGATATCGAAACCACTCATTTAAAAAAATGGTTTCTCTCTAAAAATTTTATTCTCTCTAAAATATGTTTCTCTCTAAAAAAAAATATAATATATATTGGATATCCATTAGATTAGTTTTTAATTGAATATTCATTGGATATCTAATGTATGCTTTGGTTGGATTACTAACCATCCATAATTAAATTTAATCCATTAGATCCAATCCAATAAGATATATCATTTTAATTGGATGGATTGAATTGGTTTTAATATAGATGGATTCGATGGATTAAAAATTAATGAATTTTATTGTCAGGCCATTATGGGTTTTGGTATCCTTTTTTTATTAATTTTTTAAGTATTAATAATTAAATTAAATTTATTAAAAAATAAAGGAATAATTATATTAATTTTTTATAAAATTAGTATTTTTTACATTGACACTCTTATTTAAAAATTTTACTTACATTATTAAATTTATATATTGTTATTACACTCTAACATCTTTCATTATTTACTTAAATTACATATACCTCTTTTACTTTATGTACAAACATTAGAGTAGGTCTGTATAATTATATCAAAGATAAAAAAGTGTCGATATATATAAGACTAACCTCGAGTAAGTTAGTATAATTATACCAAAAATAAAAATAGTAAAGTTAAAATAATTTATATTTGATATGTATTTGACATATGATTTATTATTATTTTATATATATTGATATTACAATCTTTACTCATCTTTTTATTAATTTTTAATTTTTATATAATAAATTTACAAACTCCTCTCACTTTTAGCTTTACTTTTTTTTCTTTTTTATAATATATATATATATAAACTTTATTTTACTTGTAAATTATGATGTAAAGGACAACAACTATTGTGATATATTTAATATTTAATATTTTTTTATTTTTTTCACTTTATTTATAAATATTCTTATTTAATGAAAGAAAAAATATTTTTTAAAATAAATAAATAAGAGTATATTTACACTTAATTTAAGATAATGTATTTTGATCTTAATCTATTAAATAATTTAAAAGTAAATACATCTTTATTTATTAATTTTAATTTTTTTATTTAATAATATAATTCATAATTTTTAATTCATTTACTAAATATTTTTTACATCGATCCTTATCTGTTATTAAGATTGATCATTACTATTTAGAACATTTGAGCCATTTTCGTTTTCTTTTAACAAAGGCTAAGGCTTCAACGGTTCAACCTGATAAGATAATTGTCATAAAAGGAAAGGGTCAACAAATTTAAAACTAGACCACCTCTACATAATGCATAGAGCTACTGAGCTAGCCTCCCTAGTCTTTTACATCAATTTAGACAAATAGAGTTATAGACAAAAGCAACAATAGGAGACTAGGCTAAATAGAAAGAAGCAACAGTAGGAGACCTGAGAAAGCCCACGATCATTTAAAATAAGGATCATTATAAAGTGAATAAATAAATTTACATTAATTATTAATAATTAATATTAATTTATCTATCAATAATTAATCTAAACTTACTTATTTATTTTATAAAAATCTTCACTTTACATGATCTTTGTTTGAAAGCCCAAGACTATTTTGTCTTACCGCACCCCAGCTTCTTATAATCCGTTTTGTCTGGCCATACCCCGAC
This sequence comes from Ormosia semicastrata, assembly GCA_029884595.1. Taxonomy (NCBI): domain Eukaryota; kingdom Viridiplantae; phylum Streptophyta; class Magnoliopsida; order Fabales; family Fabaceae; genus Ormosia; species Ormosia semicastrata. Next base: position 2,904,040 of record JAQQTO010000046.1, on the reverse strand, counting down.
TTCCTATTTTCAATTTTTCATGCCTCTTCAACATATTTGGTGTTTTTTCTTTTGTGGAGAAATAAAATCAACCTTCTAAATAGATTTGGCGAATTTCCACTTTAATACAACTTTAATCCAAATGATTTTAACTTTTAGAGAAGGTGGTATTGTTAATGTTATCACCTTAACATAATGTAAAGCCCAGTAAGGCACAATCCATTAGTTAGTTCCACTGGCTACCCGAATCTGTTAGTTTGTTAACATCTATTTTTAGCTTGCAATAGCTATTATAAATAGCTGGTTCTGCTTCCTGTAATGAGTATCAGAATAATACACACTCTTCTCATTCTATTCAAATTCTCCTCTCTCTTATTTTCGTATGATGGTATCAGAGCTCCATTAGGAGCTCTGCTGCGCAAACTCATTCGACATTCCGAAACAAACACAAACCTCCAATCAAGTTTCCAATTCAACTCCGATAGATCCATCACAAAATCAATTCAGTCCTTATTTCGTTCATCCAAATGAAAATCCTGCTATTGCGTTGGTGGATCCTGTACTGATAGGAAGCAACTACCATTCTTGGATGCGTTCAATGAAAAGAGCTATGATTTCAAAGAACAAGTATCGATTTCTTGATGCAGCATCTTGCGACCAGACAAATTCGATCCGAGTTTTGATGCTTGGGAACGATGCAATAATCTAATTCTATCGTGGATCCTTCGTTCAGTTTCGAGCTCCATAGCTCAGAGTCTCGTTTTCATGGAGAATGTAGCCGAAGCATGGCAAGATCTGCAAGAACGCTTCTAACAGGGCGATTTGGTAAGAATCTCAGATTTACAACAAGAATTGTACTCATTCAGGCAAGGTTCTCTGTCTGTGACCGATTATTTCACTGAATTGAAAGTGTTGTGGGAGGAATTGGAAAATTATAGACCAATACCACAATGTGTGTGTCGCGTACAGTGTTCTTGTGAAGCTATGCGAAATGCTAAATTGTTTAGGCAACAAGATTGCATTATCCGGTTTCTCACAGGATTGAATGAAAATTTCAGTGTTGTTAAGTCCCAGGTGTTATTAATGGATCCATTACCATCTTTGAATCGTGTGTTTTCTATGATGATACAACACGAAAGGCAATACGGTCTTGGTTCTTCAGAAGAGCCACCGATTATGGTCAATGCGGTTGAAGGCAGGAAGGCCTATGGCCGAGGCAGAGGTTATCCTAATGGAGGAAGAGGTTCCAATGTCAAATTATGCACCTATTGTGGGAGATCAGGTCACACTGTGGAAGTGTGCTATCGCAAACACGGTTTTCCACCAAATCTGAAGTACAAACTAGTTTCTGTTGTTAATAATGTATCAGGTGAGGATGAAAGCATAAAGGATGATGATCTACGATCAGTGAAGGATCCAGGAGCTCCTTCTTTTACACATGAAGAATATAATGCTTTGTTGGCTCTATTGAAGCAACCTACTCCGATTGCACAGCATACAGCTAACCAGATTAGTGTTAATAACCTACCTGCTCGAAGCAAATCCGTTCAAGAGACCTGCGAAGGTAATCATTATTTGTTATCCGCCTTGACATGTACTGATAACAAATGTAACTTGTGGATTCTTGACTCTGGAGCCACGGATCACATCTGCTCATCACTTCAGTGGTTCAGTTCTTACACTGTAATTGCTCCATTAATTGTAAAGTTGCCTAATGGACATGCTGTCCAAGCTCAAATTACAGCGAATGTACAAATCTCCTCTTCCATTTTATTGACAGATGTTTTGTATCTTCCTATCTTTAATTACAACATCATTTCTATTTCGAAGCTTACACAACATACCACATGCTGCCTTACTTTCTTGACTGATGGGTGCTATATACAGGATACCAATTCGAGGACGATTGGTTCGGATAGGCATGTTGGAGGCTTGTACTATCTCAATTTGTCAAGTAATGGTGGTCCTGGTCCTCCACCTATACTAAGATCCACTGTAAACAGTTCTGCTGCCTCAGACAATTCCGTTATTTGGCATTTGCGTTTTGGTCATGTTTCCTCCACTAAACTTGTTATCCTTCACAGAAGCTTTCCATCCATATCAGTAGATAGAGATAGTGTATGTGATGTATGTCATTATGCTAAGCAAAAACATGTACCTTTCTCATTGAGTGTTAATAAAACTACACGACCATTTGACTTGTTACATATGGATATATGGGGACCGTTTTCTACTTTGTCTATGCATCATCATCGTTATTTCTTGACTATAGTTGATGATTTTAGTCGCTTTACTTGGATTATTCTAATGAAAACAAAATCCGAAACACAACATCATATTCTTCGATTTGTTCAGATGGTAGAGACTCAGTTTGGGGCCATTGTCAAAGCTGTTCATAGTGACAATGGACCAGAGTTCTTACTGACTTCATATTATGCATCCAAAGGTATACTCCATCAACGTAGCTGTGTGGAAACTCCGCAACAGAACGGAAGAGTGGAGCGTAAGCATCAGGATATTCTCAACATAGCTCGGGCCTTTTTATTTCGGTCTCATCTTCCCAAGACATTTTGGTGCTATGCTGTCCTACATGCAGTGTTTTTGCTCAATTAGGCTCCTTCCAAAGTCATTGATGATCGCTGTCCATTTGAGGTCCTTCATGGCACCCTGCCAACTTTTCATGACCTCAAGGTTTTTGGGTCTTTGTGTTTCATTTCCACCAGTTCAGTGCAGCGTCCCAAGTTTGCTCCCTGGGCACGCAAATTTATGTTTCTTGGCTATCAAGCTGGGACCAAAGGCTATGTGGAAATTCGATCTTCGCAATAGGCAGATTGTGGTTTCCAGGCATACAATTTTTCACGAGCTGATTTTTCCCTACTCCACTCATGGTACTGCTTCCTCTATTTTTTCGCTTCCATATGCTTCAGCTGATACAGTTACTTCTGATAACCTCGCCTCCCCTAGATGTTCTTCTAGACCTACACGTCGGCCCTCTCACTTGGCTGATTACCATTGCAATGCTTCTGCCTGCCTCCCTGACTATTCAGGTATCAGACATCCTATTTCAGCTTATTTGTCATATGAGCATCTTTCTCCTGGTCATCGTGCATTCTCTATTTCTCTGGCACAATTAGCTGAACCTACATCCTATATTGAAGCTAGTAAGCATGATTGTTGGGTTGAGGCTATGAAGACTGAACTTAGTGCACTTGAGGCTAATAACACTTGGGTTGTAGTGGATCTCCCAGATGGTGTTGTACCGATTGGGAACAAATGGGTGTACAAAATCAAACGTCGTGCCGATGGTAGCATTGAACGTTACAAAGCACGCTTGGTTGCCAAATGATATACCCAAACTGAAGGGATCGATTATTTTGACACCTTTTCTCCTGTGGCAAAGCTTACCATTATTCGGCTTGTTCTTGCCTTAGCTGCTGTCCACAATTGGTTTATTCACCAACTTGATGTGAACAACGCTTTTCTCCATGGCGACTTGACGGAGGATGTCTATATGCTCCTACCCCAAGGTGTTCCTTGTGATTCTCCACACAAGATTTGCAAGCTGATTAAATCCCTTTATAGCCTTAAATAGGCTAGTCGCAAGTGGTACGAAAAGCTTAGCACCCTTCTCCTCCAATGTGGTTTTAGTCAAGCACATGCAGATCATTCTCTCTTCACCAAGGTTTCTGGTAGTAGTTTCACTGCCCTACTCATCTATGTTGATGATATAGTGTTGGTTGGGAATTACATTACGGAAATCACTCACATCAAGTCCACCCTCCATGCACACTTTGGTATTAAGGACTTGGGTTCCCTCAAGTACTTTCTTGGTCTCGAAGCTGGACACTCTAAGACTGAGATTGCTCTATGTCAAAAACAATACTGTTTGGATCTTATTTCCGAGGCTGCCCTTCTCCATTGCAAACCGGTTAACACACCTATGGACCCTGGGATCCGCTTACACCAAGATGATGGTCCTTTATATGAGGATGTTCCCAGTTATAGGCGATTGGTTGGCCGCTTATTATACCTTACCACAACTCGCCCGAATATCTCTTTTGCCACTCAACAGTTAAGCCAATTCATGAGCCAACCTACTGAGACTCATCACAAGGCTGCCCTCCGTGTTCTTCGCTATCTCAAGGGCTCACCGGGTCGTGGTCTCTTCTTTTCGCGCTTCTCTTCCCTCCATTTGTTGGGTTTTAGTGATGCTGATTGGGGCGGGTGTCCAGATTCCCGCTATTCTATCAGTGGTTACTGCTTCTTCCTCGGCGATTCTCTCATTAGTTGGCGCTCTAAGAAACAGGTGACCGTTGCTCGCTCTTCTTCCAAGGCCGAGTACAGAGCTCTTGCCTCTGCCACTTGCGAATTGCAGTGGCTTGTCTTTCTCCTACATGATCTGCATGTTTCCTGCACTAAACAACTTGTGATCTTCTGTGATAATTTGAGTGCACTTCATATCGCTGTCAACCCGGTCTTTCATGAACGCACAAAGCACTTGGAGATTGATTGTCATGTTGTCCGTGAGAAATGTCAAGCTAGACTGATGCGTTTACTGCCCTTATCTTCTACTGATCAAGCTGCCGACCTGTTCACTAAGGCCCTTAAACCAGCCCTGATGCGTGAAATCCGTAAGTGTACGGTTTCATTGTCAAGTAATAAAAAGATCGAATCCACAGGGACTGTATCTATGAATACCAATTTATTAATTAATTCAATTAAATTAAACAAAAAGGGAATATGATTGTTGATTAAGAAGAACGTAATAACAAACCAATAAAATAAAAATCAAAGTGCAGAATTTAGAACAAAGATAGCAAGTTATCAAGATTGGTATTCAGATTCAAGAAAGCTTCCAAGATTGGGATACCACAATGATACAAGATAAATCCTAATTGATAACCCTTTTATTAAATTTGAAATTCAATTGAAGGTGAATTACCCTAAATTAGTTAATGTTCTTTCTCAAGATACAAGATCCATGCCCAATTAAACCAATTCCTACTCTCGTGGTAATTGAATTTAAATTGAACCCATTACGCTTTGTGGTAATTCATTGAATCCTCAAAAGGCTAAAACTACTTTCGTGATTTAGACCTTAAGTTCAATTTTTATGGTTCCAACACCTAGGTTCACCTCTCAGTACGTCCTTAAATGCCTATGAGATGCAAATAAGTAGCCAGCAAATTCACATGAATAAAAGCAATAAGGATTAAATCAAAGAACATTCAAGATTAATAAAATGAGAAACAACGTCAATTAATCATTATCAATGTATCAAAGGGCATTGCCCAATTCTAGAAACAAAAGAAACTACTCAGACATAGAGAAGAGGAGACAAGAAATTAAACTTAAAAACATCCCAAACCCGTAACAATGGAAGAAGAATGGAGAAAGATGAAGATCAAGAGTCAAAGCCTCTAATGTGCCTCCTCCAAAACCAAATTAGAACTAGGTTAGAATCCCTTAATTGCATTTAGAATATCTATTTATGACCTAGGGTTTTTTTATGGACTAAAAGCCCCCAAAAGAAATAAAAAAAAAAACTAGAATTCTGTTGCGCGCTGCGAACCACGACCGTGGTGGCCACCACGGCCAGGCCGTGGTTGATTCTGAGATGGAAATTCCAATGCTGACTCTCAACCACGGCCGTGGTGGCCATCACGGCCAGGCCATGGTTGAGTCTCTTTCAGTTTTCTTCATTTTCTTGATTCCCTTGAACCATGGCTGTGGTAGAAACCACCCCCAAGCCGTGGTTGGGTCTGTTTGTCCTCTTTTTAGTGTATTTTACCCCTAATTCAATATCACTTCAGCTTAGCTCCATTCCAGCTCTTTAAACCTCAATTTGCCTCATTCCTGCATTACAACACATGTCAAACCGCAGTTATCCGAACTAAAAGAAAAACGAATGATTGAATAAACAAATATGCATAAAAGACTATAAAAATGCATGCAAAACATATGCAAAATGTGATGTGGAATCACACACATCAAGCCCCTTTCCAGTTCTTAATTTCCAAGCTGGGGTTGTTTGATCTCTACCAACCTCCAGCTTGCGGGGGGGGAGGGGGTGTTATCACCTTAACATAATGTAAAGCCCAGTAAGGCACAACCCATTAGTTAGTTCCACTGGCTACCCGAATCTGTTACTTTGTTAACATCTACGTTTAGCTTGCAACAGCTATTATAAATAACTGGTTCTGCTTCCTGTAATAAGTATCAGAATAATACACACTCTTCTCATTCTATTCAAATTCTCCTCTCTCTTATTTTCGTATGAGTTAACTAGTGCCTTTTAAGCCACTATTAACGACTTATATCTTATTATCATAAAGTTAATATGATGATATTACCAAAAAAGAAAAAGTTAATATGATGATATAAATTCAATTCTGTATTATATGTTACATTTTGAATGTATTGTAACCCTTATTGTTATTGCTTTGTTTCATTTGACAACCATATAGAAGAATTATATACCCAATATTACATTGGGAAACTAGTTTTATAAAATAGTATAATAAAAAATATACAAGTAATAAATAAAAAATAATAGATTTGTAAACTATATTATTATTTAAAGAGGAGTAATTTAAATCTCATATGACATGGTATAATTTAAGATGAATTTTTTATTAAATTAAAATTCTAGAAATAATTTAAAAATAATATTTTTTATATTGACATACAACAATAACTAAGTTTTTTTCACTAAGTGGAGTCAGCTACATAGATCAAACGACGTCATTGCGTCCTATCATAAACCAAGTTTTCAAGAAATGTTATTCAAATCTAAATCTTTTTTAATCGTTTCACCTATAGTCTTTCTTGGTCTTCCTTTACTTCTTCTAACTATTGGGCTATTCTCCAACGAATCTACTCTTCTTACAGGGACTTCTAAGGGTCTTCTCCTTACATGTTCAAACCACCTAAAGCGGGATTCTCCCATCTTTTTCACAATAGGTGCTACCCCAACTTTTTCTCTAATGCATTCATTCTTAATCCTATCTTATCTTGTACGGCCACATATCCAATGCAACATCCTCATTTCTGTGACACTGATCTTATGCTCTTGTTAGTTTTTTACCACCCAACATTCAGTATCATACAATATCACGGGTCTTATAGCTGTGCGATGAAATTTACCCTTAAGCTTGAGAAATACTTTTCCATCACAAATAACTCCTGAAGCACTCATCTATTTCATCCATCCAACCTGAATCCTATGGTTTACATCTCCCTCTATCTCTCCATCATTTTGTATGATAGATCCAAGATCCATCATTTTTTATGTTGACATAATTAAGTTTAATATCATCATTTTTTTTTGTTACATATCATCATTATTTAATTATCTACAATTCAATCAAATAAAAGAAAAAGAGAAACATATATATATATATATATGGGGACATATCTAGTGAGAGGAGTTTTTATTGTGAGAGGGTGAGAGGAATAAATCTTGACCATACAACTATACATGGATGGTCAAGATTAAAAGTTACTTGAATGTCATGTGACCACTTAAAAAGTCACATGCATTTATCTTCTAATACCATTCATAAAAGATCCAATAATCAACATTCACTCATCTCACCTCTCACAATAAACATTCCTCTCACCTGAGTAAGATCCTATACACACACACACACACACATATATATATATGAGTTTATTTAAACACACTCTAACCTGATGCTCATTATAAACAAACTAAGGAATACAAAATCTTAAGTAAATGTCATACTATGACTGTACATATTAAATTCAATGCATGAACACATAAAACAATAATTAAAGAAACAAATACGTACATTTCATTTTTTCTTTTTGGATTTTTAGAGTATCCTCTCACTCGATAGGTGATAGATTAATCTCTCAAAATAATGTTAGGTACTTAAATGTGGACTCCTCCCAATAGTATTATTTTCATACACATAAATTTTAATATCGAATTTAGGATCACATACTTAAAGAATTTGAACCCCTTACACTCAAATCAACACACATTAATAAAATAGAACTCATTTACCCAAAAAAAGTCCAACTCAAAAATAAATAAACAAATAAGTAAATAAACACAATTAACATTTTAGCATTTCTCGCAATCATTTTAACGCAAATATATAGTCAAATATTATTAAATTTGTAAGTTTCTACTTTTTAATTGTTCTACTTGTTTTGCTATTACTACTATATATTTAAGTATATTATTATGAAATAATTTGAAAAATACTAACATTAATTAAGAAAAAAAATGATTTCTCAAAGTTTTCACACATAATAAGTAAGAAACTAATTTTTTGAAATATAACCAAGCGCCTAAGTAAGAACTACTCTTAATGATATTATTTTCATACACATAAATTTTAGGATAAAAAACTAAATCACATACTTAAAGAATTTCAGCTCCTTTACTTTGATCAACACATTGTTGAATATTGAATATTAAACTACCACCGTGAAATGGAATCCACCACTTACAAGTGCTTTTGGATCTTTAGGTCCAGATAAGAGTGTAAATTAGTTTGGATAATTTGACCAACTTAATCAATTCGAATTGAACAAATTAAATTGGTTCGGTTTAGTTTGGATATATTGATTGGTTCAGATAAAATCCGAACCAAGTAAAGTTTAATTGATTCAGTTCTCGGATTTGAAATTTCAAAATCAAACCAAACCATATATTTATATATATTATTATTATTATTTTAATTTGTGCTACAACATTTTTTAGTTGCTACTTATTTTTTTTACTTTTTGTAATACTTTCGCAGTTTCCAACCCCTAAAACGTCGTATTCGTCTAATGCAGAAAACCAGAAAACTCCTCTACTAAAACATTCGGTTCTGCTCACCGGCACTGTAGCTCATCATAGGTTTTGCTCCACCACAGCTCAAGCCAGATCTGCTTTGCCACAGCTCGGGCCGCGTCATTCGTCCAACCCAGAAATCCAGAAAACTCCTCTGTCAAAACGTTCGGTTCTACTCATCGGCACCACAAGTCACCGGCACCGCAACTCACCGATCACAAAGGTGAAACAATGGTTCTCTTTTGATTACTTTTGGATTTGACATTTAGAAAGAGTAGAAGACGACATTTATGCTGATGTTTTTCATTTTTCTTTTTTTCTTGAATTAACAACATTCTCTTAGATGAAGATATGACTGCAAAGGTTTTGAGACTTTGGATTAGCTAAATTACTGATTTAAAGTTCAACTAATCAAGTCTCCATTAGTTTCACTCATGTCCTTAAGAGTTCAATTGGTTACATATATACCTCCAAGTTAGTAGCCTCACAACTTTCTCTTTAATTAAATAGTAGTAGTATACAACTTGTCAATTTAAATATCTCTTGAAGAATTTTTTAACTTATTCAAATATAACTTCTTAATACAAATATCAATATGTTTCTTTATTCATTCTTTATGAATCTTTTAATACACATTAAAATATGAAATAATTATTAGTGTTCAAATTAATAAGTTTAATTTTTTTTTAAATTTTTTTTCATAAGTTTATTATGTATTTTTTTTTGTTATGAAAAACTAATTATTTAACTAATTTTTGTGTTAAAAAAATAGTTAACTCGATCACCCGAACCAAACCAATTTATAGATATTTAGTTCGGATTTGACTGTCAAAAAACATACAAATCAAGTCAAACCAAACCAATTAATTTTGATTAGTTCAGATTTATTTTCTTTTAAGAATCGAATCAAACCACCCACTTACACCATTAGGTCCTGATATATACTCCCCCATAATGTAATGCAAAAAAAAGAAGTTTTAAGATCAAAAACTAAAATAAAATATATAAAATGCTACAAAAATACACAACTTATTCAATAATTCAAACTCTCGAGTTACTTTCAAATAAACAATTATCGGTCGCTCACTCACTGCCGTTAGCATTCTGTCGTAAGTTACACGATGATACTTATAATCCTGAATTTAGGCTGTTAAGATTCATAATGTTAGAAACTTAATAAGAAGCTTTCTCTATTATTTAAAAAAAAATGCTTAACAAGTTAAACATGCAAAATGAATTAATGACAACAAGCATCTTCCAACAGTGACATTGATTTAGGATATATTCTTGTGTATATACATGTATAACACGTTATCTTTACACATAAGAAAAAAAGTTAGAGAAAAAAAATAGATTTCACTAAACTCACTTATCACAAAAAATTATTCTCTCTCTTCAAATTTTTATGAGTGTATATAAAGATGATGTGTTATATTTATGTAAAACTAATAATTTCTCATGATTTAGTCATTCACACACTCAATGGTCTGGGTTCGGAATTTCGGGAAATCTTTGCAGCACTTCAAAGTCCGGACTCTCCCATTAGCTTTGAAGAGTTACACAAGAAGCTTGTTGATTTTGAGACTTTCCTCAAGCGTCAGGAAAGTTTATACAGTAAATTCTATGTTGTTTAAACATGGTATAAGGTCTATGGTAGGTACATACGTATCGCCATATACCGATTTAGACCTTATACCATAGACCTTATGTATGGCCAAACTTTCTCAGACTAACCAATGCTCCGTAGAATTTTTTCCATTTCTAATACTAGATTTTTTACATTAAAAATAAATAAGTCACATTAAATAAGAAATTAAATGAAATACCTGTCTATGCGGAATACCATCTTGCATTCACCCCATGTATGGATATGAAACCTCAGTATCACATCCATACTTTTTCACCCTAGAAAGGACCGCAGGTATTGATGCTCATCCCTGAGAATCGACTTCTCCCTTTTATAACTCTTCTTTAGTTAGATGGTGGTCAAGCAAATCTAGAGAAGAAAGCACTATCAAATCTTTCTTTCCAGTGGATATGCGGTATGAAGACTCCATGGCAGCTGTGATTACCATAGCCCAGCAGCATCCTAAAGGAAAATAAATTAAAAACATTTATCATCAAGTTATGATAATTATATATAGCTAGATAACTTCGGTAGGAATGTAACACTCATATCTTGTCACAATTTTTAATACAGGGGGAACATTTCATATATCAACACTACAGATAGCATACAATCAATCTACCAATAAGATAACTATAATCAAATATATACTTCTATCATATTCATTCTTGACCGAATGACCATCCAATTGGCCTAACATTAAGAAAATATATTAATTAAGAGTTTAGTCACACAGTTCACAACCTTGCAAAATCATAAGGTCATAGACAACAGCTTGAACACAATTTACATTAAAATCAATCCTATATTCTACTCTTATACATAATCAAGTAATTCATTTCAAATGTCTCTAAATCGGTATTGGGACCAGAATTTGCAGTTACTCAAATGAGATAACCCAAATTATTCTAAACAAGTTCATTTTTTCATTCCTCAACATCACTAATTAACTAGGTAATCCAACCAAAGTTCTGCACATATCTCATGAACCCGAAACCCTCTTCTAAGCTTAATGAGGCTATTTCACTAATTCTAGTCTTATTCTTACGCTCGCTCTTAATTGTTTATGGACTCATGGCTTCCTTGGAATCAAACCACTTAATTTAAAGAAAACAGGGCAATAACCGAAACATTCCTATGTGCTTTAGCTCACAATTTTATTTTATATTTTTTCAAATTTAAGTTGGGGATTAACTCTAAATCTTAATGTATGACCTACTGAGTGTCATGTCTTCGTCTCACCTCTTTTCCCATACCCTCCTAGCTTGCGTTATAAATTCTGTTTATTGTTATAATTTCCTAATTGGAGTACTTCGACTTTTCTTGGCTTCTAGTTGCTTATAAATGGTGCTACTAACACCCTACTATTGACAACCGGAATCTCTTCCTTCAAGATAATAGAGTTACGTGTGTAAAAATGGGCGAGTCAACTAATTTTTGGGTCGGATCCTTCTAAAAATGTTGTAGGTTGATAATTGATTAATCCAACCCGATCTTATTTGAGCTGTGGGATGGGTAGGGTTAGCTCACCAACTCATATTATATTTTTTTAGTTATCAACACTTTTAAAAAATTATTTTTATGTTATAATATTTTTTACATAGTTTAAATCTCATTAAATATTAAAAAAATATTTTTATGATAAAAATATTAATTTATATTAAAAATAAAAATAAAATTTTTATATATCATATAAATTATATAATAATATTATAATTAAAAATTAAGTATCGAACTTGCAAGTTAGCCTCACCCACATCATGTCAAACCAAAGTTGGGTTGGCCCAATCCAATCAAATTTCATTTTTGTATCAAATTTATTGACCCAATTAATTTATTTTATTGAGTGATTCAGGTTTCGGTCCATTTTAATACTTCTAATTAGAGTCAATCTTGCCTTAGCCTTAGTAATGAGATTATATTTTCATCAATTTAAACAATGTTGGTAATCAATGTTTTGAGTTTAAGCTTTTTTCTGTCCCTGTCTCTCTCTCTCTCCATTTCAGTTGTGTGCTGAGCAGTTGATTCTGGTTATGTATTGGATCTGTTGAAATCACTATGACATTTAATACTTTGTAGAAGCTTTTTTCACTTTTAATCTAATGTGTTTATGGTTTTTGAATCCTATACTGTGTCATGGAGGTAGTATTATTCAGTTTATCATTTTTAATGGTCTATGTTATTGCAAGGCTTACACCTTTTGCAGATAGTATTATCTATCACGTGAAAAATTCTCACTTGGGTCAACATTTTCCATTAGCACATTTTCGCTTTCAATACGGGGCCCTTTTGGTTCCACCTGTATGAGTAGATTCTGCATAGGCTGTAAAATGGGTGGTTTTGATATATTTTGGATTGAATTATAATAGATGGATAAAAACAAATTACTAATTCATTTATGATCTGTTAAGCCATTATCGGAGCACACCTTTGTCGTTAGTGGAGCAAGAAATTGATGGAGCGCGTAAGCCATGGACTCCCTTCATCTTTCAACCCCTATTCCAGATCAAATCTTATAAAGATGCAAGCTTTTTGGTTCATACTTGGAATGCTACCTAGTTCACATACTTAGGAATGAAATTATGCACAAATACAAAATGGGCACAAATTTAGAAGGAAAAATTAGGGAAATTTTGGGAGTGGGTTGAGTAGAGATAATATCTGTAATCTCTCTTGATAATTTCGCTATTTTTAATAAAAAAATATGTTAATTTTATCATGGATATTTTTGTCTTATAATCAAATATTCCAGGGAATATTGTTTCTAACCAAACGTAGGAACACAAGATGATTGGGAATATTATCTAAACTTTCCAAGCAATGTTTAAAAAGAACCAAATATGGGTTTAATGGATGTCTAAGAATTCCATTCACTATAATATCATACCTAGAAATTTTATTCTAATATATACTAGTCCCACATTGAATAAGTAAAAAGGTAAGATGTGAAGTTTCTCATTATAAATTAAAGTCAAACTCTTATTGTATTATAAACTCTTATTTATACCATATTAGACAAATTAAGTGGAGAAATCATTAGTTTTAGTTATAAATTGGAACCAAATAATTATTACCTTAAAAAGTTATATATATATATATATATATATAAAGGAAATAGATTCTTTTTAATAAAAAGGACTAGTTCAATCATGTGAATCATCATCGGTTCAAATAGGTTAACTAGTTCAAGATTGGTTTTTGATTTTTTTACCAATTTTTAAAGATCTGGTTTTTTTAAGGTTGATTGGACCGGTCAAATGACCAGTTCCAAATTTTTTCATTCCTATTCTAAAAACTATGTAAGATTGTCAAAATGGATCGAGCTCGATAAGCCAGCTTGAATAGCTCAATAAAATGGGCAAGCTAGGCTAAAAAAATTGATGCAAAATTAGAATTTGGCCCAACTGGGTCAGCCAGTAAGCTTGATACTTAATTTTTAATTAAGGTATTTTTATATAATTTCTATGATATATAAAGATTTTGTTCTTATTTTTTAATGAAAATTAATATTTTTCCATAAAAATAATTTTATTTGATATTTGATGAAATTTAAACTATACAAAAGAAAAAAAAATGTTAAAACACAAGAATATTTTTTTTAAAAGTACTCATAATTAAAAAAAACAAAATAAAGGATGATGCGGGCCAACGAGTTGGTCCGGGCCAACTTGCGACCCACATAGGGTCGGGTTGGGCCAAGAATTTACCAGCCCGTAATGTTCTTGGCCAGACCGAAAATCTCATTGGCCGTTTTGACATCCTTAAAACTATGATATCTAACAAACAAGCATTTTCTTGTATTTCTCTTGTGTTGATTCTATATTTTAGAATTACATGCATAAAATATGTGTATCATAACATGTCAAAATTTAAAGTATCACCTTCCCTCGCTTGGAAGCTATCTACTAACAGCGCTTTGAGCCTTAGTTTAGTTTATAAGATCCTTATTGAGCATGAGTAAGTGGTCTCTCCTATCTCTTGCTTTTAAAAAAACATGGTCCTAGCCAGGACTGCAGTGAATCAGGACTTTCTTATTGTTAATGGTGCATTGGCGTATCCTTACTAATGAGGAGCAGAGAAAAGAGGAATGTCGACTAATGATTTTTGTCCTCGTTGTAGACAATATACGAAATCAATTATGCACCTTTTATGTGACTGTGAGTATTCATCAGAACTATGGTCTTAACTTATCAAATATCATGTATGGAGCTCCTTTCTCAGCATATGATTATATGATTGGTTGACTGTGAATTTGACAGAAGATTAGGGGAATGAGGCTAGATATGCTTGGAATATACTATTTACGATAACTATTTGGCTGCTTTGGAATGATATCAACGAATGAGTATTTTCTCATACCATGCTACCAACCTTTTGAGCTGGCACACCGTTTTCTCAGTTATACCCTAGTAGGCATGGAGAGCTATGTTGATAATCTGTTGTTGGTTGACAGAGTAAACCACAAGACTGAGAGGGTTATAAATAGGTTCTTCCCTCCAAATGGCTTTCATAAGCTTGATGTGGATAACTTTGTTTGTCAAGACTCCATGTAAGCGACATGTGGTAGTTTGGTGAGAGATGATGGTGGGACATTCGCCAAGGATTTTTATTGTAATTTTGGTGTTTGCTCGACTGTCAAAGCAAAATTATGGGGCTTATATCATGGCCTTAGACTTGAGCAGTAGTTAAGGGTTTGAAAGATGAAAGTCAACATGGATTCTGTAATAGCTGTGAATCTTGTTCTTAACGATTGTTCGACTTTTCACCATTGTGCTTCATTTATTTAGGATATCAAGTTGTTATTACATGATAACTGAGTAGTATATTGTGGTTCATGCAATTAGAAAAAGTAATATGTGCGTAAATTTCCTTTCTAAACTTAGTCACTCAAATCATTTTTCATGTACTAATGTTAAAGATCTTCTTAGGATTGAGTCACTTTGTTTTGACAAGACTCCAGGAATGTAACTGACTCACGTATAGTTGCTTAATTTTATATATTTTGGATTGTTAGCCCGTTTATTATTAAAAAACAAAAAGTATCACATTAAAAATTTAAAATACTCCTAATTAAATACGATATTTTTTCTTAAAATATACATAGGCCTTAACAATTATTAATTTATTATTATCCTTTGAACCAATAACCAATGGAGAGCTCTTTCAGTTTTTTATGTAGTTTTTTTTTTCATTTTCGAGGAAAAACATCTGGTGTTCATAGTGTACTAATAGCAAGAAAAAAAAAATTTCTCGCCGTTGAAATGTGCTTCAAGTATCCTTTGCCTGGAAGCAAAGGCTGCTGAGAATCGTACTAGTAGAAAAGCACCAAACTTGGAGCAGAAGAAATCTACTAATTGGTTTCATCAAACTTGGTACTAAAAAAATCCACTGATCACATGGCTTCATCAATGCTCTATTTCGTGCGTATTTATCAAAACCAAAAACTCGTTCCTTGGCAAAAAATCTATTCATAACACATATTATCACTACGAATATGGTAAATACATTGATCATAAATTTCCGTTATATAAGTTCAAAATATTCGAAGACATGTTGGTGTGAAATAATGATGTAAATTTAGGAAAACAAATTAGATTGATTTAGCATTTTGTCTTCTTATCTTTAGAAAAGGAAATGTTTCTGTTTTTTAAACGTCCACTTCTAGAAAACTATTTTTATTTCGGTTTTGAACAGTTTATAAACAATTTAAACGTGTTCACATAAAAAAAAAGTTGACGTGCTACCTTTTAAAAAAGACAATAATTACATTCTAAGAGGGAAGTAGTAGTTTCTAAATTATATTATGTTTTCACCAATAATAGTTGGTGCAATGATAAACAAGCTCAATGTACAAAGAGAGGATTAATATTCAAATTTTGAAAAAGATAATTAGTGAGAGGGCTTTTAGTCACTGTAATATTTGAATATTAATTTTATAATAATACTTATAAAGATATAATATATATAATAAGAGGAGTTTTTATTATAAAATAATAAAAAAAGTAAATATTATCATATAATTATACATAAATAATTAAGATTAAAAGTTACTTAAATATTATATGATTACTTAAAAAAATTATATACATTTATATTTTAATTTTAACTATTTATATAAGATCTAATAGTTAAAATTTACTCATCTTACATCTTATAATAAATATTTCTCTCACTTTGTATACATCATTTTATACCTAATCAAATACAAAGAATCATATATGTTTTCAAACTTCAAATGGATTTTCCCCTTCTTCCCCACTAGAATTCGCGGACGAGGACAAACCAATTGTGAAATGCCTTGATCAACAGCACAATTGTAAAAGAGTAATGATATATAATATAATATAATTATATACAAATAAAACATTTTACTGTTTTTTACATAATTCTATCTTACTTGTTAATTTTTCTTCATTTCTCTCTCCTCCACCTTTTCCTTCTATCAACTACTCTAATGTTCTCTCTATGTTAGTCTTTGTTCAAAATGTCTGTGTAACTAACTTTCCGATTGCACAAAGTTAAACACAGTACAAGTGTAGGAAACCGACGGGCACTTTCTCTTTTAAACTTTCATCGTGTCCATGAATATATTGAAATAATGTTTCTCATACAATTAAAATACACACATCATATTTACGCCATAGATTTATATGAGAAAGATATTAAATCAGACTGTATATTACTGTAACTTTTTCACGGGATACAGAATGAGTTTGTGAGAGAATTAGATAAAAGTTAGAGTATTTTGGTTAGACGAATAACGCTGCTGAATATATTGTGGTTGGCACATTCATATAACAATAAATATTTCATATACTGATAAAAAAAATTATTTCGTATATTTTAGTGATGTATATATTGAATTAACAGTAAAGGAATCACTTTGATTTACCTTTCTTTGTAGTATATATGTGTGTTAAAATAAATTAATTTTTGCTTTTTAAAAGAAAAATGCTAATCTCAAATCACTCACATTCTCACATGCATTTCTTACATCTGTCTTGTAGCACAATTAGAGTATATGTGTGCAAAAAATAAAATAGGTCAACTGTAATTGAATAATAAAAAAGTGCTTTCTATGATACCCTTAAATTTGGAAGGGTTTTAAAAATCTTTTCTAGTTGGCCTGAATAAATTGAAACACATCTATTTAATGTCTATGTCAAATTTGACCCAATCAATTTTGAACAATTGTCATCCACCATGTTCACATGTGACTTTTATTCATTAAGGTTAGGGGTGACCGTGGGTTGGGTTGGGTGGGTTAATTAGTATTTTTTAGATCTGACTTGCTCACCAGTGCAGTGGGTTGGGTTGAATAGATTTTTTCGCTCAACCCGACCCAACCCGACTTGCTCAAGAGTGGGTTAAGTTGAGTCGAACCCGTAAATCTGACATATTTTTTTTAAAAGAAAATTCTTGAAAAAAATAAGTCAAAATACAAAATTTAACAAATTAAGTCTCAATCTCAAATAAACTAAACACCATAAGTCAATAAGTGCATAACAAACTAATAGCTAACAAGTCTTACTATGTCTGGAATAAATTAAACAAAGTTAGTCATAATTCAAATAACAAATTAGTCTCAAACATATACAATTGCATAACATCTCTACGAACAATTTGTCTAGAAGGAACTTGGAATTGAGGTTACATAACTTGAACAAAACTTTTAAAGCCTTCATTTTCAACAAATTTAAATGAAAACTCATCAATGATAATCATTTTAGCAAGTGTAATCCTACACTCCAAGCTTGCTGTTCTTCTTCTCCAGCAATACTACATTCATCGTCTGCCCACTCTGCTCATACTCATAGCTCTGCTACCCGCTCTGCCCTATGTAGCTTCCTTGCCTGTACAGTGCAGCTGCATTATACCCAACTGCACTCCCTCTTATGTTTCAGATTTACATGAAAGAGCAGAGGAAGAAGGCTTACTTGCTGGGGCTGCGTGATGCAGAAAACTGAAAAAATCGCAAGAGGGACACATGGCTGTGTGGTGGCGTGACTAGTTCTAGAGAACGGTTGAGAGATTGAGTGGGAGAAGAAGCAATGGTTACGGACTCATAGCGATAGCGCAATCGCTGGGACTGAGAGATAGAGTGGGAGAAAAAGCAAAGGTCACTGATTCAAGGCGCAAACGCTGGGAGCTGATGTGTGTGAAACAACATCATATTTGTTCTTATTTTGCATGCATTCTTAAGCATTCTAGGCATTTTAGTTTCCCTTTTGGTTTGTTTTTCCCTTAGTTCGGATAACTGTGGTGTTCTTGGTGTTGTTGTGCAGGATTAATGCTGAATTAGCCTTGGATTAAATGGAATGCTTACATGATTGAAGTTGGAGGTTAACGGATAGCAAAAAGGTGCAAAAAGACCACTTCAGAGGGATCCACGGCCTGCCTGTGGATCAAACCACGGCCATGGATAGAGCACCAACTTAAAGAAGGAAAGAAAGATTCTAGAGAGTTCCACGGCCAGGCTGTGGAACCATCCACTGCCGTGGAACTCAAATGACTCAGATTTGGCTTTTTGGCATAATGATCCACGGCTAGGCCGTGGAATGATCCAGGCCTTGGATCGCAATACGAGGTAGAATTTTAGTTTTTATTTTAATTTCTTTTGGGGCTTTGTAGCCAATTAAAAATCTTAGGGTATAAATAAATATTCTGAATACAATTGAGGGGTTCTAACTTGGTTTGAAGGAGGCACATTGGAGGCTCTTGATCTTCATCTTCTCCTTTCTTCTTCCATTGTTACGGGTTTGGGATGTTCTTAAATTTGATTTCTTATCTCTCCTTCTCCATGTCTGAGTAGTTTTCTTTGTTTCTAGGATTGAGCAATGCCCTTTGATACATTGATAATGATTAATTGACTTTGTTTTCCCTTTTATTAATCTTGAATGTTCTTTGATTCAATCCTTATTACTCTTATTCATGTGAATTTGCTGGCCACTTATTTACATCTCATAGGCATTTAGGGACGTACTGAGAGGTGAACCTAGGTGTTGGAACCATAAGAATTGAACTTAAGGTCTAAATCACGAGAGTAGTTTTAGCTTTTCGAGGATTGACAACTGTCGAGCTTACCAAATTTAAATCAATTTATAACCGATTTACCAAAACTACTTGTAGCATAAGGTAACACCGGGTCGAGCCCGTAGATCACTCTAATTATGAAGTCAGATTAAGAGGTTAATAAATAGGGGGGAGAGTTTTGCAAGATTAAACAACAAAGAGCAATTAAAATGAGTAAACAAAATTGAGAAAACAACCAATCCAAGAGAATTAACAAATCTTGATTTTAATCCATCCTTGATCTTTATAAATCCGTTCAACTATCACCAAATCTTTGGTCTTAGATCACATCAAGACGCCTCTCAATGATCCATGGATCTTCTCTTAGAAACGCTTCTAAAATTCAATTAATTAAGGTTAGACAAATTAAGCATCCATCCAAACCCAAATTAACTTAAAAACCAAGATCCAACCAAGCTAAATATTTCATCAAACATCTTTGATAAATTATATAACCTCTGAATTCATCTCTTGGCATATGATAATTACGCAATTAACATATGCAAATCCCAATCAAATTAAGCATTAAATCAGAATTTAAACAAGAGAAGAAAAGAAAGAGAAACTTGATTAATAGATGAACGTATAACGATTAAAACGAGATCTCGTGGATTAATCATCAAGCTTGTCAATCTCTTGGATTGATTAAAGAAGTTTAGCTCTCCATAGCCATCACCATTGGAGAACCTTCAAGAACCATACAAAAATAAAAATAACAAAGAGAGAGGAGGAGAGGAAGAGAAGAAGAGAATTCTCCAAAATGAAACACTAAAACTTTAATTATAACAACACTACTACATAAAAGCTCTACATGCTACAATGATCTGCATAGCCTCCCTTTTATAGAGGGTTTAGAGGTACAAAATGTCAAAAGGGGGCTGAGTCATAGTGGTTGAGTGGAGTAGGTGGATGAATGGAGTAGGTGGATGAGTGGAAAATGTTGAATGACTTTTGGTGAGTGGAAAATTATGGAGATTCTTTGTCTCTGAAATCATGCAGCTCTGAAGTCATTGCATTCGTCATTTTTGAGCTAAGTGGTCTTCATGAAGATTTTAGGTCTGGATCTTAGCTTTCAAATGGCTTTGGTTTGAGCCCAATATCACTTCCATAGCTCCAGATATGTTCAATTTACTGCACACTGCTCAGGTCCAAACGCAGCTCCTCTGTTCTGACTTCCAAGCCCAATATCACCTCCAAGGAGTCTGAATCGGGAAAAGTGTACAACATGAAAGTTGTAGATTTGAGTCTTAACTATCAACCATCAAAATTTCAGCCCATTCTACAACTTTCACCATGAGCAGTATAATGAACAGTACGCATAGGTCATTCTGCCAGGAGCAGCACTTTAGTTCTTGATTCAATGCCAATTCGAGCCATCCAAACGTGTGATTGAGTCTTTGATGTCTTCATGAAGATTGTAGAGCTCTCTCTTATCTTTAAAATGACATAAGATTCACCTTAAAAATCCACCTACAGCCTAAGATATGACCCAAATACAGAATTAGTGTAAGACGTAAATCATGCTGAAAAATTCAATTAAATCTATTTTGAGTTCAAAACATACAAAACATAACCAAACTTAATTTATTAAGTGCACGGAGAGTGTAAATGACTAAAAATGAAGGCTTATTAATGCATCAAATATGTGAACATCAAGGATTCAATGAATTATCACAAAACGTAATGAGTTCAATTTAAATTCAATTACCACGAGTAGGAATTGGTTTAATTGGGCACGGATCTTGTATCTTGAGAAAGAATATTAACTAATTTAGGGTAATTCACCTTCAATTGAATTTCAGATTTAATAAAAATGTTGTCAATTAGGATTTGTCTTGTATCATTGTGGTACCCCAATCTTGGAAGCTTTCTTGAATCTGAATACCTTTCTTGATAAATTACTGTTTTTGTTCTTAATTTTGTACTTTAATAATTATTTACTTAATTGCTTGGTACTACATTCTTATCAATTAATAATTTTATCCCCTTTGTTTGATTTAATTGAATTAATTAATTAATTAGTATTCATAGACACAGTCCCTGTGGATTCGATCTTTTATTACTTGACGACAAAACCATACATTTGCGAATTTCACACACCAGGAGCTTAAGAGAACGGATGCACTGCGAAGAACTAGTTATAGAGAAGAGAGAACTACTAGCTGTGTTAGGGCCAATGGAGAGAGAGTAGATAGATAGAGTTTTGATGTCTTTTTCTCTTTCCACTTTGGCCTCTATTTGTTAGCATATTTACATGGTCTAACGTTATTCTTAACTATATCAAAGATGATATTTTTTAACCTTAAAGGCATTTTTTAAGCAAAATGCACACTCTATCTGGGCTATTTTTTTTTTTTTTTAAAGGTGGGTGGTTTGGGTAGGGTTGGGTTGGAAGTGTTCCAACCCGCTACACGACCCACACACTGTGGGTTGAAACATTTTTCAACTCAATCCAACCTGCGAACCCAACCTGCATTTTATGGGTTGGTTGGGTCAAAACTCGCTAATTCGTGGGTCGACCCGACCTGCTGGATACTCCTAATTAAGGTCTCTTATTATTTCTTTTGCTACATGCCCCTTCATGGGTCTATTCACAATTTTTCAAAAGTTAACCCCAAGCCTCTGTTTGAAAAAAAAAATTGAAATCTCAGACCATTAACATCCAAAACACGTTCTTCCTAGTTTCCTTCGCCATTTCATGTTCAGCTTCATACACCATCGTTTTTGGGTTTTATTTTTTGAAGCTTAAGATGACCGAAAATTGAAGAGCAAGCTGTTGGAGAAGATTAGGTTGCCACGAAAGCCTTCATTATGAGAACATAGAGGAAATAAAAAAGACTGATTTTGCAGACACACCTCCTTTATTTTGACTCATATTTCTTTACATATACTGCATGAATGAGTTATAAAACAAGTTTGAAAGTGAACACATGCTCTATAAAGGATTAAAACGGGTAGAAACTCAAACTTCCATTACAAACAACAATGGAGGAAAATGGTTGGGCAAATTTTGCATTTTTTAGTTTTTTTACAGATTTTTCATCATGAAAATCACGTGAGACATCCATAAATCAAGTCTAACAAAATAAAATCCTTGAAATTTTATCAAAATGCTATTAAAATGAAAAAATTAAACTAGATTGTGCAACCTATTTTCTACAAAAAGGGTCATCTCTGACCCGTCTGTCCAAGGAAGAAGATGACTCATTGAAATTCCCACACCCACCTGTTTTCTACTTACATCCCTTATTTTCTAAGATGATCCTTTGGATCCTTTAGCAAAATATAAAATTTAAGAAGACTTAGACATGTGTTTAAATTTATTTGGATCAACTAAGGACTTTTAAACCCTTCCAAATTTAAGGGTACTATAGAAAACACTTAATAAAAATTAGGGTTTTATAAAGGCATTTGTTAAGAAAACTAAAATAAAAAACTTTTGATGAAAACAAGATAAACAATATTTTTTTAAATTTCTAATGCATTAAATGACTTATTTTTATTAAAAATTTTCTATTTAAACTTTCTTAACAAATGTCTTTAAAAATTATATAAATGTGATGTGATACGTATGTCTAACATTATTCTTTTAAATGTCCACATCCATTTAACACTTCAGCCGATGTTGATTTTATTTTAAAAAATATTGGTCAAATAAAAAAGGTTCTTTTTATTTAACGGATTTATGAACATAGAAATTATTATGATTTTTTAATAATTTTAAATTTGAGGACTAAGATAAATGAATGATCAGCTATGTTAAATTTTAAATAGACTAAAACAGTAATAAAAAATTATGTAATATAAATATAAATCATACTCTTCATGAATGTATTTGACATATTTACTAAACAAGTTAAGTTTTGACATAATTTTTAATATAATTAAAATTAAAATTATAACCAAGTTCGAGCTCAATATAATTTAATTGAACGTGCTTAATTTAATACTATGGCATTTTTTATTTTTAGTTTAGAATAAAAGAACATAAATAATAATGATGAGTTCGTTATAAATATAAAATTTTATTGAAAAGGAGTGAAAAGTTAAAGAGTGTTTAAAAATAGTTATAACCATACAATAA
This sequence comes from Ormosia semicastrata, assembly GCA_029884595.1. Taxonomy (NCBI): domain Eukaryota; kingdom Viridiplantae; phylum Streptophyta; class Magnoliopsida; order Fabales; family Fabaceae; genus Ormosia; species Ormosia semicastrata. The sequence goes on along the minus strand of JAQQTO010000046.1, from coordinate 2,880,466 downwards.
AGAATATTTATAATCTTATCTTTTTTATATTTAAATTTAATTAAGTAATAATAATAATATTTTGGAAAAAAAATAAAATTGTGATCAAATAAAAAAATCCTTCATCAAGTGTGGGTGAAAGTGGAAAACATCATCTCTATTTTCGCAACAAAACGTTGGATTTGTTGAAGATATGCTGAAATAAATGTCTCAAAAACAACAAACAATCCTGGGAGATTGTTTTACTATTGTAGAAAAAGAAAATGTGAGTTCTTTGATTGGTGCAATCCTATTAATGTTGATGCAATTGAAAGTGATCGAACTGAGCAAAATGTGAGCAATGGTGGAGCAAGTTTGAAGAATGAAATAGAGAAGGAATTGACCAATTGAAAGACAAAGTTGACTGTGCTGGAAGGCATTGCATCAACCTTGAAGATATAGTGTTTACCATCATTATGATTGCCTTGGTTTTAATTGCATTAAAGTGAGTGTTTATGAGTTGTGTAAAAGCTCCTTTAAATGGAGATTGGATTGAATGACTTATATATGATTTAGGGCGTATGAGTTGGTAGTGTCCTCATGCATAGTGTTTTGTGGTTGTATTTTGTAATTGCTCCTTTAAATGAAGTTTGGATTGTCAATGATATGAAATGAATATTAATGCTCCTTTAAATGTTCACCTGTAATGTGTTTTATACATTCTTTAACATCAACTTAGTATCATTTGGGAATCACCAATGATCAATGTATTTAATCCACTTCTATTGTGTTTAATCCATTCTAGAATCACCAATGATCAAATTTCAAATTTAATGCACAAGTCTAAAATTACAACAATATAAGGACCATAAGGATCCAATTTGGACTACAAAACTAGATCATATCATTCCATCAAGTAATCAATTGTAGCATATACATTCATTACATCAAGAAAGTTGCACCTCAACATATGCTAATTATCATATTGACATAATACAGTCTATATCTATACATCAACATTCACAAATTAATTTCAGCTTCTAACCCAAAAAAAGCATTGTATTCCACAATTTCAACATTGTATATACCCAATCCCAAAAAAATAGTATATATACATTGTTTCCTAATTGCACTATCCCCCTAAAAAATAAGACAAAATTATGCTGGAGTTTCTCCAAAAAATACTATTGCAATCCCAAAAAATCCTAGACTTTGTAATTCAATTTCCAACAAGCCTCGATGTCCCTCCTTGCAGGGCTTGGTGTCCCAACATTCCCTTTCTTCTTTCCAATATGTGGTTGCTTTGGAGCCTCAGTTATCAGAGGAGTCAAAATGTCAATATCAGTCCCAGTAGCAGTCCTAGCTTTATTCCTATGAGTAGCAGTAGCATTCATGCCCTTTGTTAAGACCATTTGTGTACTGCAAATGTACTGATCATTCAAGTAATACAGATACAGAGTAAAAGATCATACCCACGAGGATATTGGCTTCCAAAACCAAGTACCAACCAATAACTTAATTAATTCTATTCAAGGATATAAAAATAGAGAAAAGTGCAATAAAACTAATCTAAAGACATAACAGCGATAAATGAAAGTAAAGATAATGGTTTAGAGATTTAGGGAATCCTTTTTCACCTCATACTTCAATTAATGATATGCAATCCTTACAAGTAACATCAATGAATTGCTAAGTTAGCTTGATAATCTGATTTAGTTAAAAGCCTATGTTTAGGTCAATCAATCATAATTTCATTTACCTAATTTACTATGTTTCCATGAGAACTAGTGCAAACTCCACTCTTGAACGATCTATTCTCAATCACACACTATACATGGCTAAAAGGTATATTTCTATCCAGTTAGTGAATCAACTTATCTAAGCCAATTGAATTCATCGAACATGCATCAATCATACATTAGATCTACAATCCAAATTCCTATGTCTAAGCTCATCAGATTTCAACAAATCACTCAAAAGCTAATCAAACAATCAAGAGCGTTAAGAACCATATGATTGAACATAACTAAAAATTAATATATACTTAAAAGATTACAAAATCATCAATATTCATACAAGGATCCAAAGTAATCCCTAAATACAACTTAGCTAATCATTGAACACGAAAATATACATAAAAAATCATGCTCAAAAGATAAAGAATAGAGAAAAGAGAAAGCAGAAAGAAGGAAACTCATTAGATGTCATCATTTATGCTTGAATTAACTTCCCTAAGGAATATGACCTTCATCTTTGCCTCCTTAGGCTCCCTCAGCCTCCAAACACGAAAACCTAGCCGCAGCTTCTCTGAACTATGAAAACTTTTACCTAAAATCTAATAAAACAATATTTATAGGCACAAAAAAATAGGGGACGTCACAGCGCCAACCATTCTAACGTCGCGGTATGCATGTATTAGGTCACCAACGCCCGAGGCTTCCACTCTCAACGTCGCGGCACCCTAGTCTCGGGTCTTTTGTACTAATGCAGGGGATGCACCACGTCGCAACGTTGCCTACTAAGATGTAGATTTGGCTTCCTCTTCCCATTCTTGTCCAGATGCTCCACATTTTAGCTTGTTTGGAGCCCTTCCTAATATAGAGAAATCACCAAATCAATAACAGATACAAATCCACTCAATCACATATCAAGTAAGCACAAATTGCTCAAAATCACATAAGAAGGTACCAGAATTAGAATCTAACAAATATAAGCAATAAACCTTCCAAATATGCATTGTACACAAGGACGAAGCATTCTTTACAGCACAGAGATAAGGCACCAATAACTATATTTTATGGAGTTATGACACCCCAAAACCTAAATTTTGCTAGTCCTCGAGCAAAACAAAATATGACTAAGTAAACAAGCTTGACAATTCATGCACAAGCATTCATTCAGCAAAAATTTAAATTTAAATTTTCTTTTTGTCATTTCAAACCAACTACTAGCATATAATGATTACTTCAATCCTTAAAAAGTGCAAATGTCCCATAATCAGCTCCACACATACACAATCCTTCACATGCTAACAATCCAGCTTCCTTTCATGCAATTCACATTTTCTACAAACATGCAAGATAGACTTATCTTAATCAAGTCATACACATCCAGATAAGTTTATAAGCATACATGCATATAAATCATAAGATCCACAAAATTGTAAATCAACTCTCTCTTCACTAATGTAAATCATACAAAATTGATGATTAAAAGGGACTTTAATAGCTTGTAATGTAGGCTAATGGTAATGAGTAACAGAATAAAAGGATATGATATAACACAAATATTGAGAAACATAATCATATTATTCCAAGTCATGAGCCACTAACTGATATTAGCAGGGTATTCAACAGTGAGATCCGAAAACTTGCCAGAACGTTTCAATGCTTTTTAAACTTTTCTTTTCTTAAGCTTTGCTTTTCTTTTTCTCTTTTTTTTATTCTTTCTTTCATTTTCTTTTCATTTTTTCTTTCCTTTTATTTTGCAAAGCAATGCTTTTTTTCTTTATTTGACTACATCTGGTTCCTTTAGCCTTATTTTGTATTGAATCGTTAATACCTATAATCAATAGACTCACTTCAAGAAATAACATATTATGTACTCAATAAACAATGATGGTAGGAAGAAAATGCAATGCTTTTACATGCATTAGAATTGTTAACAGGTTAACGAATACAGTGGTTATGAAAAATAAATAAAGCCAAACATATAAGGCTCAAAAAGGAACCTATGATAAAATCATTCAGGGTAAGCTTAAAAGGCTCAATCGGTCCAAACAATGTCCTAATCATTTCCTCAATTATGCATAACCTAGGATTTCGCCTCAAGAGAATTCAAAAACAATTTCAAGGATAATCAAAATCTCTACATGTACATCCATAAACATTCTCTAGACATGCACTCTTATCATTTTTAAAGTTACACTTGCAATTAAGTGAAATGTAAATCATACATAAAAAAATAACTAAACTGTTTCACATACTTCAAGATCACAAATGGTTTCACTAAAAAGAGGCAAATAGCAACCTTTCATGTCATTGAACAACCATAACAACACCAGCATTTTTGCAACATATTATGCATTCAAATAAAACTAACTTTTTCATCAAGTATGCATAATATCATTTGCATAATGTTAAAAATTGAAACTTCTTTTTCAAACCCTTTAATAATAGCCAAAGAAATAGAAAATCATGAAAACATGGCAGCTATCATAACTACATCTAGAAAATATCATCACATGCACACACATTCATCATAACATCCAAGCATGTAATGATACTCCCCCAAACCTAAGTGAGACAAAGTCCTCACTTTGATTAGCACATTGGTACCTAAACTTTTCAAATTAAGCACACTATTAATCTGAGCATACTAAAATCTAAAAAAACATAAAAAAAATAAAAGAAATATGTACAAAACAGAGCACAACGCCCGACATTAAACTGCCAACGTCGCGGCGTTAAGCTCTTCTGTAAAATTTTGTAGAAAAATCACCCCAGTGCCGCGATGTTGAGTTACTTGCGCCACGGCGTGAGAGGTAAGTCTGTAAAACCTTGCAACGAACATAGTTTTGCTGCTGAAATTGATTCAAAGGGGTTTCCAACACTTGCAAAACTTGTTCAAAAACCTAAATTACCATCTATATAACACAAACATAATATAACTACAAAATCAACATACTAATATATTTAATACTTAAAATATAACTAAAAACATAAAAGTAATCAAAAACATAAAATTAACATATTAACACACTAACATATATAAGTACTAACATATTTAAGACCTAAGACTTAACAAACAAGATACTAATATAATTAAGACATAAAAAGACTTAAAAACTAACAAAAGCTATATACTAACATAATTAACATAAACATATTAACATATACATAAACAAAATTAACATAAACATATTAACATACATAATTCAACATACTACCTATTTATGCAAAAAGTAAAGACAATAATTTAACATAAACTTGGGGTTCCTCCCAAGAAGGGCCTAGTTTACAGTCCTGGCAGGACTTTGTCATTAGGCAAACCACCACACTACACTCCAGTGTATATCTCCTTAGATTATTGCCGGTTTGATCACAAAATGGATGGATCGGATGGTAGGCCTTCTTTCGCATGATTGGAGGTCTCCATTAAGGGGTCGCGAACTCCCTCAAAAGCCTCGAGTGACTATGTTCATCCGCCATTTATTGTACCTAAAGCAAAAACATAAAGAGAACTTAAATTAAAACAAACTATATACAAGTTGAATTAAAACTAACTAAACTCATTGTTGATATTAGCAATATAGAATTAAACCATATTCCTCGGCAACGGCGCCAAAAAACTTGTTAAGACCATTTGTGTACTGTAAGTGCACAGATCATTCAAGTAATACAGATACAGAGTAAAAGATCATTCCCACGAGGATATTAGCTTCCAAAACTAAGTACCAACCAATAGCTTAATTAATTCTATTCAAGGACATAAAAATTAAAAAAAGTGTAGTAAAACTAATCTAAAGACATAAAAGTGATAAATGAAAGTAAAGATAATGATTTAGAGATTTAGGGTGTAACACCCCGATTTTTTATTTTTCTTGATATTTATGAGTTTTATAATATTTGGAATTTTTTGTGAATTTTTTAAATTTTTAATTTATTTTAATTATTTTAATATTATTTTGGACTGTATGTGTGTTTAGGCGGACTCGGAAAAATAAAAAATTTCTGGACTAGAAAGTTTCGGACTGTTAATGTGGGATCGAGGAAACTTACTAAATCCAAAATTGGGAACAGTTGACGAAAATTTTCTTTATTTGAGTTTTTGTTTCATTCTATTATCCATTGGATAATGTTATTATCTATTGGATAATGCTTTTATTCATTGAGTAATGTTATTATTCATAGGATAATAACTAGCAGTAGCTATTATCCATTGGATAATAGTTTCTGAAAACATCTAGAAAACATCTAGCTTGGTCATATATGATGGTTATGACAACTTTATGCATAACCAATAGGAGACAAGCTTGGAGGAGAAACTTTGCATGTCCACCCTTGATCTAATCAATGATTGTGAGGGTGAGCTTAGTGAAGAAGTTTTGCATGTCCACCCTAAATCTAATCAATGGTTGTGAGGGCAAGCTTAGTGAAGAAGCTTAGAATATCTACACTTGATTTGATCAATGGATGTGAGGAGTTGTAGTAAGCAAATTGGTCACTCTTCCTCTCCATGAGATCCACAACCATGATGCTTCATAGGAGACAAATATCAAGTTTACTATCACATTCTTCAAGTCGATATCTTTCATGCAAAAACTAACACAAATTTCTCTCATTTTCCCTCCCTCATCTCATGGCCTCATCAGCCAAAAACACCTTCCAATCTCTCATAATTCAAATCAACTATACTACTTGATCCTAAACATCATTCTAAGCAACTTTGATGTTGTGAAGAAGACCTAATTCTATCATCTTCAAGCTTGATTTTTAGATTTAAGTTCTAGAGTTCTAAGGTGAAGTTCATGGTTTTTGATTTCTTACTTGATTCTTGAAATTCTAAGACCATATTTGATCTATGGTTACCTTAATCAAGCTTTAAATATTAATTTTTATGTGTTTGTTTGGATCTTAAGAGACTACTTGGTGGTGGAAGTTGATACAAAGAGTTATACAAGGAGCTTGGGAAGCTACATCTAAGGTAAGAGGGAGATTAACCTCATCAACTAATTATGGTGATGAGGAACGAAATTTGTATGAATGTGATGAATCCATGTGAGGATTATTCACCTTGTTTGTATGATTTTGTGATTTGTGTTTAATTACTTTATGTGATTTTATTGCTTTGATATTATGCATGAATTTGATATAGTAAGATTATGATGTTTTATGTACGTTGTATAATATAAATTGCGATTGAGAGGAAATGAATTTTTGGTTTCAAAGACCATGAGGCTCACGGCCTCTATGCCCATAAATGGGTAATCCATTACAAAAATAATTTATTAAATAATAACCTAGAGGATTAGTGGTAAAAATGTAATTAATGTATTACAAAATAAAAATAGAAATGAATATATTTTTATTATTAAATGGAAAGTAAATTTCGCTATGATATTGAAAATAGGATGGAGAAATAATTTGGAAACTTAAAGTATTTTATGGATTTTTAAAGAGGAAGATGGAAAAGATTTTATTTAATTAAAATAAACATAAGTTTTGGAAAGGATATTAGAAAATATTATTTAGAGGAGTTTTAGTAAGAAAATAATTTTTAAGGATAGTTTGGAGTTTAAAATATTTTATTTAAGAAAGTTTTATTAAAAGTAAAGAACAAAGATTTTGAAGCATCTTGAATTAATCTAAATGATTTAAGTTTTTTTGTGGAAAACATTACGAAATATTATTTAGAGGAGGTTTAGTGGAAAATGTTAGAAATATTATTTAAAGGTGATTTATTAAGGAAATACTAGAATTAAGGTCCAATTTTGATATTAAAAGAGAAAAGTTTTAAATTGAGTTTAGAATATTAATAAAATATTTTATACGATTGAAAATATGTAGAAAAACTCTTACGCAATTTAAAAATGGTGATTTTTAATTTCGTGATTGAGAAAACGTTTTAAAATCTTTACACGATTAAGAAAATGTTAGAAAACTGTTACGCGATTTGAAAACGTAACAAAAGTTTCACGAGATTGTGAAAATGCGATAAAAATGCTATGCGATTGAGGGGAACAACAAGTTTTACTGTCGGCCCGATATACTAGACCCGGATGTGCCACTGTGTGATTGTGGCCCGTAGTGGCTTATAGTATGCATAAAATCATTTGACATGCATTGTTTGACAGACGGAGTCTGTTAAGGCTTTTGTTGCCTAGGAATTAAATTACACCTAGTACAGGTACGAATTGCGTAATGTAGTTCACGTGTTGAACTTGGAGGCGTCGAGACGTGAAATTTCACATATGGTCAGTTAGAAAGCGTTACTGTGTCGTGGCAACTAATGCAAATGTACCGATGATCTCGATAAGACATTATTCCTATTCTCGATCTGGCGTAGAATGTCTGGTATAATGCCTGATATACACATTGAAGAATTATAGCACTTTGTATGAGGTGGCCGACATACAGACGTATCTTCTGGATCATTCTCTCTGGAATTGTGTTTAGTTCCATGGAGTAAGAAATTAATTCATTGTGCATGTGCATAGTTAGTCCTCATATTGTTGTGATATATATATGTATATTCGTGGAAATTATCTATTATTTGATTAAATGATTCTTTGCCGCCATGATGGTATTGATGTAGGGGATTTTACCTCTTTGTATTATTATTTTGCCTATTCTGTGTTATGCTATTATTCTATGAAGACTGCGATGTCGACGAGGCAAGATCCACAGGGTTTTGTTAGTGTATAGTTTCATGGGGACATCGAAGCGTGGAATGTTCATTGCGACACGAGGCGTATTCAGTATGTTGGGGACGTTACCTTGCTTTGGAGTAGGACCCAGCATGCAGTTGCTACGTTTTTGGTGCGTGAAATTCACAAGTGTACGGTTTTGTCGTCAAGTAATAAAATAATCGAATCCACAGGGACTGTGTCTATGAATACTAATTAATTAATCAATTCAATTAAATTAAACAAATGGAATATAATTGTTGATTGACAAGAACGTAGTAACAAAGTAATTAAATAAATAAATATAAAAGTACAAAATTGAGAACAAAAATAGCAAGTTTTAAGAGAGATTTTTCAGATTCAAGAAAGTTTCCAAGATTGGGTAACCACAATGATACAAGACAAATCCTAATTGACAACCCTTTTATTAAAATTGAAATTCAATTGAAGGTAAATTATCCTAAATTAGTTAATGTTCTTTCTCAATAGACAAGAACCATGCCCAATTAAACCAATTCCTACTCTTGTGGTAATTGAATTTAAATTAAACTCATTACACTTTATGGTAATTCATTGAATTCTCGAAAGACTAAACCTACTCTTGTGATTTAGACCTTAAATTCAATTCTTATGGTTCCAACACCTAGGTTCACCTCTCAGTACGTCCTTAAATATCTATGAGATGCAAATATGTGGCCAGCAAATTCACATGAATAAGTGCAATAAGAATTGAATCAAAGAACATTCAAGATTAATAAAAAAAGGTAAACAAAGTCAATTAATCATCATCAATATATCAAAGGGCATTACCCAATCCTAGAAATAAAAGAAACTACTCAGACATGGAGAAGAAGAAACAAGAAATCAAATTCAAAAACATCCAAACCCGTAATCAAAGAGAGAAGAGAGGAGAAAGATGAAGATCAAGAGCCTCTAAGTGTGCCTCCTTCAAAACCAAATTGGAACCCCTAACATTACATTCAGAGCATCTATTTATACCCCTAGGGTTTCAACTGGTCCCAGCCCGTAAAAAGAAATAAAAACAAAATGTAAAATCTGACTCATATTGCGATCCACGGCCGTGAATCTCTCTACCACATGACCATTCTGCCTCAGTTTGAATTCCATGGCCGTGGAACTCTTTGGAGTTTCTCTTTTGCTTCTTCAAGCTGCTGCTCGATCCATGGCCATGGGAAATTCCACAGGCAGGCCGTGGATCTCTCTGGAGTGAGCTTTTTGCCCCAATTTGCTATCCGTAAAGCTCCAACTTCAATCATGCAAGCTTTCCATCCATTTCAAGACCAATTTAACGCTAATCCTGCACAACAATACCGCAAACACCGCAGTTATTCGAACTAAAGAAAAAATAAATAAAAAGAGAAATTAAAATGCCTAAAATGCCTAAAAATGCATGCAAAACAAGAACAAAAGATGATGTTATTTCACACACATTAAATCCCCCCAAGCTTAAGATTTTGCTTATCCCCAAGTAATAACTAAGGCCAAACCAAGAAATGGATCAAGAGACAATAATGAATGAGGAACCCGAGAAAATATTCAACCAAGCAATAGGCAAAGGCAAACTAATAATTAGAAAGGTAATCAAAATCAAGTCCAATTAGAGCCTAAAGTTCTTAGAAATTATGCTCCTCATTATATTATGTTTACTCTACTAATCACACTCAAAGTGTTTAAAGGTGAAGACAATGCACTCAAGATTCCTCAAAGAAAAAGCACTTCCATAAACTTGATAAAAAAAACAAATTTTCACTAATAATCTGCATGCATGCAATAATCAAAAGGTCTTTCAAGGGTTGTAATGGGGCCATGGGAATAATGTTAGGTAGGGTAAAAAAAGGAAGATATGCATAAAGGGCTAACAAAATTTTCAATAAGCACAAGAAATCCAATAGAACATAAATAGAGTAAAGGCATTTTTCAATCAAAAGCATAACTCCACATTTCCAAACATTTTCTTCCTTACTTTTCCTTCTTCTTTTTCTCCTCTTTTTCAAGCTTTCATCTTATGTTTTTTTTTTCATTTGAGAAAGAGAAGTGTCAAAAACATATGATTCCCAACATAACTTTACACAACTTTCAAACCCAATTTGCTCCATTTAATATTCTAAATGATTACTAATAATATATCATCATAGGCATCAAGAAAAATAATTATGCAATAGGCTCAAAATGAGCAACTAGTGGATGAAAGTGTGACAATTATTTCAGAAGGCCAGAAAAATACCTAAGATGCCTTAATCACATTCAATCATGCAAACAAAAATTTAGCCTCAAAATGGTTTCAAATCAAGCTCTAGAGCACAAAATCAATGAAGAAATATCACTCAACACAAAGAATGGGAGCAAAAATCATATAGTGCATAAATCTCATACAGGCTCAAAACTCACATTTAGAGGTTCAAAAATCAATGAGAAGCACAACTTCAGAGAACATAAGCGAATTATCAACTATCAAGAGATCACATCTACTATCAATTAAAACAATGTCTGTTGCCTACCACAAGAATCAACAAATTGGGTTCCAAATCAATACCATCTCAAAATCCTCAAAAGAGAAGGGCACAAGTTCAACCAAAAAGTCGAGAGATATGATGGTGTGAAAATACAACATGAAGATGTAATCCAAAATGAGACATGAAAAAACATGAAACTAATGATCTACAATGAAAATGAAAATGAAAATAATGAAAATACCCCCAAGCTTAGAACTTCCATTATCCCCAGTGTAAAAATCTATAACTAGAGAAAGGATAAAAGAAAAGAACTCACAGCGGTGGTGGGAAATCTTCTGGTGTTCAATCCATGGCCATGGAATTTTCCATAGCCATGGAATTTTCCATTGGCTGGGTGTGGAACTTTCTGCCTTCACTCTCCTTCTAATTTGAGCTTCAAAAAGGGTCAAACCTAAATAAGATCTATGAGATAAAGATCAAACCAACAATCCAACACACAAAATCAAAAGAAAAAGAAGAAATTTAAAGGAAAAAATAAAGAAACTTGGGTTGCCTCCCAAGAAGTGCTTGTTTAAAGTTATTAGCTCGACTTTGGTCTGGTTTATGTGCTCAGGTGATGTCAACGGAATAGTGTTCAGTCCCCACTCCTTCAAAATGTTTCACTCTCTGACCATTTATCATGAAAGGCTCATGGCCTTCTTTCTTCACCTTAAGCACACCGTAGGATAAAACTTGAACAATCTCATATGGTCCTGACTATTTCGACTATAACTTACTAGGACAGAAACGTAGAAGAGAGTTATTGACAAGAACTTTATCCCCAAGTTTAAATTCATGCTTCTCGACACACTTGTCCTGCTTCTTAGGTCCTTTCTTGCAGGGCTTAGACTTCTCAAATTTTGTAGTACCCTTAGGCAAGGTCTTTTCTAGTATAGCATTAGCCACTAATTCCTGCATACCTGAAAGCACAACACTATCCACAACTTTAGTAGCATCTATGCGATTATATGAATTTAAGGAATTAAAATTATTTTTAGAATTAAAAACATCAAAAACTACTTCCTCATCATTCAATCGCAAAGTCAATTTCCCTTCGTGAACATCAATGATCACCCTTCCAGTGGCAAGGAATGGACGCCCAAGTATGATCGGCATTTTAGTATCAGCTTCCATGTCAAGCACAACAAAATCCACCAGCATGTAAAACTTACTAACCTTAATAGGAACATCTTCCAAGATGCCTATGGGGTATTTGATAGATTAATCCGTCAATTGAAGGGAGATAGTTGTGGGCTTTAGCTCACCCACCTCAAACTTCCTACACATAAAAAGGGCCATAAGACTAACACTAGCTTCCAAATCACACAGAGCTTTATCAAAATTTGTGTTACCAATCAAACAAGGAATAGAGAAGCTGCCTGGATCTTTTAGCTTAGGAGGCAATTTATTTTGAATTAAAACACTACACTCCTCAGTTAAAGTTACTGCCTCATATTCTTCTAGCTTTCTCTTATTAGATAAAATGTCCGTAAGAAATTTAGCATAGGTAGGCATTTGTTTCAATGCCTTAGTGAAGGGTACATTAATGTACAATTTCTTAAAGACCTCTAGGAACTTCCCAAATTGCCTATCTAACTTGGCCTTAGCTAATCTTTGAGGGAAGGGCACTAGGGGTTAGTATGGTTCAGGGGGTACATACTTAGACACCTTCTCAGTAGTTTTCTCTTCTTCTAAAGGTTGTGTCTTAGTCTTATTTTCCTCAATTCCCTTATCTTTTTCACTCCCCCCTTACCCGTGGGATCCTCTAATTTCTTTCCACTTCTCAAACTCACAACCTTACAGTGTTCATTACCTGAATTTATTTCAAGTTGACCAAGAAACTTACCCTGTTGCCTACGTGAAGTACCCGCTTGTTAGGAAATCTGGGTTTCCAACATCTTAGTATGAATAGCCAAATTGTCAACCTTAGCTGACAACTCTCTAATGGCCTCAGTCACAACATGCCCATGTTGCCTAAACTTCTCATTCTGCTTAGATTGACTCTCAAAAAAATTCTCAAGAAGAGACTCAAGTCTAGATTTTTGTACTTGTTGGAGTCCAGAATAAGGTTTAGCATTACCTTGCCTGGCTTGGTATTGACTATTCCAGTAGGAGAAGTTAGGATGTGACCTCCAATCGAGGTTGTAAGTTTGAGAATACGAATCATTCCTTCCCTTTTGGTTGAAGTCATGGAAATTGTGGCATGCTTCCACTTGCTCCACCGGTGCACCTTGTGAGGAGCCAATTCCAACTTAGCATTTGACACTTATGTGTCCCTGTGCTCCACAAAACTCACAAAAATTGTTAGAAGCACCTATGACATTAACATGAGCTTGCTCAAGCATATCAAAATGTTTATTCAAAGAATCAAATTTTGACATAATCAAATCAACACTGTCTACCTCAAACTTACCTCCCGAGAGTTTTCTCAGGTTATGACCTCTTTCATTTGCCCATTGGTGATGATTTGCAGCAACACTCTCAATGATCTCATAAGCTTCTGTTAACCTTTTATTCATCAAAGCTCCACCAGTTGTGGAGTCAAGAGACACCTTCGAAGAATATTCTAGCCCATTATAGAAGGTGTGGACGATCAACCATTTTTCTAACCCATGGTGTGGGCAGGCTTCCAGCAAAGCCTTATATCTATCTCAAGCTTCTGACAATGACTCTCCATCTTTCTGAATGAAACTTGTGATTTGGGTCCTTAGATAAGCAATCTTGGAAGGTGAAAAGAATTTGTCCAAGAAAGCTTGCTCCAATTGGTCCCAAGTAGTTATCGTCTCAGTGAGAACAGACTTCAACCAAGCTCTAGCTCTATCTCTTAATGATAATGGAAACAGGAGGAGACGAATAACATCAACAAAGGCGCCTTCAATCTTGAGGGTCTCACAAAACTCTAAGAATATATCCACATGATCATTCGGATCCTCTAATGGTAATCCTCCAAACTAGTTCTGCCTTATCATAGAGAGTAAAGTAGGTGGTATGGTGAAGTGTCTAGCTTCAATGTCTGGCCGAGCAATTCCAGATCGCGAACCCTGAGCATTAGGGGTTACATACTCTTTTAGTGGTCAATTATCATCAGGTTCAGCCATGACAAGCGTTGGTTCAAGTATTTCTCTTATTCTTTGCCCTTGTTGTATTCTCTTTCTATGAAAAGTTCTTTCAATTTTAGGATCTGCTTCAATAAGAGTCCCGGAACATCTAGTACTTTGCATAAACAAGAGAAATTACCTGCAGAGAGTCAAAGAGAAAACAAGAACGTAAGAATATGGTAAAAAAGAAAAAGGTTTAAAATAATTAAATTAAAAATTAAACTAATATTCAAGAAAACACAATCCACAGCAACGGCGCCAAAAACTTGGTGCGTAAAACCCGCAAGTGTACGGTTTCGTTGTCAAGTAATAAAAAAATCGAATCCATAGGGACTGTGTCTATGAATACCAATTAAATTAAATTAAACAAAGGGAATATAATTGTTGATTGACAAGAACATAATAACAAAGCAAATAAATAAATAAATATAAAAGTACAAAATTGAGAACAAAAATAGCAAGTTTTTAAGAGAGATTTTTCAGATTCAAGAAAGCTTCCAAGATTGGGGTAACCACAATGATACAAGACAAATCCTAATTGACAACCCTTTTATTAAAATTGAAATTCAATTGAAGGTGAATTACCCTAAATTAGTTAATGTTCTTTCTCAAGAGACAAGAACCGTGCTCAATTAAACCAATTCCTACTCTCGTGATAATTGAATTTAAATTAAACTCATTACACTTTATAGTAATTCATTGAATCCTCGAAAGGCTAAACCTACTCTCGTGATTTCGACCTTAAGTTCAATTCTTATGGTTCTTACACCTAGGTTCACCTCTCAGTACATCCCTAGATATCTATGAGATGCAAATATGTGACCAGCAAATTCACATGAATAAGTGCAATAAGGATTGAATCAAAGAACATTCAAGATTAATAAAAGGGGTAAACAAAGTCAATTAATCATCATCAATGTATCAAAGGGCATTACCCAATCCTAGAAACAAAAGAAACTACTCAGACATGGAGAAGAAGAAACAAGAAATCAAATTCAAGAACATCCAAACCCATAATCAAAGAGAGAATAGAGGATAAAAATGAAGATCAAGAGCCTCCAAGTGTGTCTCCTTCAAAACCAAATTAGAACCCCCAATATTACATTCAGAGCATCTATTTATACCCCTAGGGTTTCAATTGGTCCCAGCCCATAAAAAGAAATAAAAACAAAATGTAAAATCTGACTCGTACTGCGATCCACGGCCGTGGATTATTCCACGGGCTGGCCATGGATCTCTCTACCACATGACCATTTTGTCTCAGTTTGAATTCCATGGCCGTGGAACATTCCACGGCCTGGTCGTGGAACATTCCACGGCCTGGTCGTGGAACATTCCACGGCCTGGTCGTGGAACTCTTTGAAGTTTTTCTTTTGCTTCTTCAAGCTGCTGCTCGATCCATGGTCGTGGGGAATTCCACAGGCAGGCCGTGGATCTCTCTGGAGTGAGCTTTTTGCCCCAATTTACTATCCGTAAAGCTCCAACTTCAATCATGTAAGCTTTTCATCCATTTCAAGGCCAATTTAGTATCAATCCTGCACAACAACACCATAAACATCGCAGTTATCTGAACTAAAGGAAAAACAAATAAAAAGAGAAACTAAAATGTCTAAAAATACATGCAAAACAAGAACAAAAGATGATGTTTCACACACATCAGTTTTCTTTGGACGCTGCTATTTGCTTGGAGTTTTATATGTCTATTGGGGAGTTATGGGGTAATCATAGAACTACTCCTAGTGAAGACTCTGTGGAGTCAACTGCTCGGACTCCCGTCCATAGTAACATGCCCTGACTGGGGAATTTGTCCGTTAGGAATCCCGAGGAGGATTTGGAGGAGGATCGGGTACAGGACCCTACTCTTTGAGTTTTTGGACTTTGGCTAGGTTCAGTTTTTATATGGTAATTATGTGTTGTTTGGAGTACGTAAGTTTTATGTAATTAAGTTGTTACTAATCTATGTTATGTACTAGAGGTGTATATTATTCAGTTCTTGTATCTTATATTTCTATAATTCGGTAAGTTTATGTTATCAGCGAAAAAGTAATTTTGAGACCCGTATTAAAATAGTATCAAATATTTTATAACTTAGGTAAAGAAAGACAAAGGAGTTGGCTTGAATTTAATACCCTAAAGAGGGTGTTACATAGGGAATCCTTTTTCACCTTATACTTCAATTAATGATATGGAATTCTTACAAGCAACATCAATGAATTGCTAAGTTAACTTGAGAATCTGATTTAGTTAAAAGTCTATGTCTAGGTCAATCAATCATAGTTTCATTTACCTAATTTACTATGTTTCCATGAGAATTAGTGCAAACTCCACTCTTGAACGATCTATTCTCAATCACACACTATACATGGCTAAAAAATATATTTCTATCCAGTTAGTGAATCAACTTATCTAAGCCAATTGAATTCATCGAATATGCATTAATCATACATTAGATCTAAAATCCAAATTTCTATGTCTAGGCTCACTAGATTTTAACAAATCACTCAAAAGCTTATCAAACAATCAAGAATATTAAAAATCATATGATTGAACATAACTAAACATCAATATATACTCAAAAGATTACAAAATCATCAATATTCATACAAGGATCCAAAGTAATCCTTAAATATAGCTTAGCTAATCATTGAACACGAAAATATACATAAAAAATCATGCTCAAAAGATAAGGAAGAGAGAAAAGAGAAAGGAGAAGGAAGAAAACTCATTAGATGTCATCATTTATGCTTGAATTAACTTCCCTAAGGAAGATGACCTCTATCCTTGCCTCCTTAGGCTCCCTCAGCCTCCAAACACGAAACCCTAGCCGTAGCTTCTCTAAACTATGAAAACTCTTACCTAAAATATAATAAAACAGTATTTATTGGCGCAGAAAAATAGGGGACACCGCGGCGCCAACCATTCCAACATCGCGGCGTGCATGTATTAGGTCACCAACACCCGAGGCATCCACTCTCAACGTCGCGGCGCCCTGGCCTCGGGTCTTTTGTACTGATGCAGGAGATACATCACGTCGCGGCGTTCATTTGCCCATGTTGCGGCGTTTCCTGTTGAGATGCAGATTTGACTTCCTCTTCCCATTCTTGTCCAAATGCTCCACATTTTAACTTGTTTGGAACCCTTCCTAATATAGAGAAATCACCAAATCAATAACAGATACAAATCCACTCAATCACATATCAAATAAGCACAAATTGCTCAAAATCACATAGGAAGGTACCAGAATTAGAATCTAACAAATATAAGTAATAAACCTTCCAAATATACATTATACACAAGGACGAAACATTCTTTACAGCACAGAGATAAGGCACCAATAACTATATTTTATAGAGTTATCACCCTTCTTTAGCTTTTGCAGTATTGAAAGCCAAGTTGAAAGCAATTTAGGCAGCACATTTATTCAAAATCAAACCAAGTACAAAAACAAAATTGAACACAATAGTTACCTTGTTTCTCCTCGCTGTGGTTGCTTGATTCCCAGCTTTGGTGACAGGTTGATTCCCAGCTTCAGTGGCAGGTTCATTCCTAGCTTGATTCCCAGGATGATTGGTAGCTACATTCTCTTATTCATTAGGTGCTTCAGTGCCAACTGTATTTCCCTTTTGCACATAAACATCAACATAAATAGTAAACATTAATATAAAAAAAAACCCTAAGTAAATTTCATCAGGCATAGATCAATTAAATTTGAGTTATACCTTATTTTTCTTGCATTTGTTTGCCACAACTGCTCTTTGAAAGGTTAGCATATTATGTCCAAATTCTTTACAGTTGCCATACTTGATTGTTGAAAATCTCCTAACATCTTGAGGACAAGATGAACCTTCATGAGTTACTCTCTTCCTGTTTCTCCTTAGCTTAACCTGCAACCTTTTGAGTCTTGGTGGATCAATGGTAACATTATACCCACCAGTTGTTTTATCATTTACATCAGGCATTGGATAAATGATTTATGTATATGTTTTGCAATATACAAGATTTAAGTAAAAGGCATGACAGTAGGTCTCCATATTAGCCCTCTTGTAAGCAATGCATGCACAAGCATACTTGCATGGTAACCCTGTTAAAACCTAGTAGTTACAACCACATGTCCACTCACGCAAGTTTACAACAAAAGTGGTAAACCCATCTTTCACTTGGAACTTATCCTGACCAGCATAAGTAGCCTTACAACATCTCCCATTTTGCGTTGTTATATCTAAAATTGTCCTTATCCTTAGAGTTATCTGATGTTGAAACTCATAGCCCTTTTCAAACCTTCTTTGAAACCTAGCCATAAGTCTAGTTGTCAAAGACTCAACCATTGACAAAAAGATTTTCGATAATGTGGCTAGATTTAAAAATATGATCAATGGTATGCCTAGCCCATATAGACTTTGGCCTTTCATCGGCCAATAACCAATCAGCAGCCTCACTATTATGTTTCCTCAATTTATCTATGTTCTTTTGAAACATGAACTCATTATGAGCCACAACCATAGCCCAAAACATATCAGTAAGCAACATTGTTCTATATTTCAACTTCAAATTATTTAACAGATGATTACAATAATACCTATTAGTAATAAAGAATAGTTAAATTAAGGTAAGTATGCATAAATGTGTATTAGTAATAAAGAAAAGTTAAATTAAGGTAAATATACATAAAATACATATGCCTGGCATATGGAAAGAATTTAGTAATAGCACCTGTAAGTCCCTACAAGTAACTAAAACTAGAGTTAGATTAATTCATCAATGAAAAATAGTAAAACCTAAACCAAATAAAAACTATAATTCCACTAACTTTTTGCATATTAAACATGATTGTTAAAGGTCCATTTGTCATCCACTCAGGCACACTTTCCAAACAATCCCTCAAGTGGTAAAAGAAGAACTTCCATGAAGCAATGCACTCTATCTTTACTATGGCAAAGGCAATTGAAACATGTCTTTGTTTGCATCTATAGCAACAGCAGATAAAAGGACTCTTCTAAAATGACCCTTAAGATAACAGCCATCTATGCCAAACCATGGCCTACATCCCCTAACAAACCCTTCTTCATGACATCTAAGCATACAAAAAATCTCTTGAATTTTGGATTTTTTTCTCACTCTAGCTACTAACTCTACCTTAATCAAACTACCAGGGTTTGTTTGCCTAGCAAGCTCAGCCTAACCTAGAGGCTTGTTATAAGACATAGCATGCATCCTTTTACTATCCTCCTTCACTCTTCTCCTTGCACGATAAAGTTGCATGACAATGTTTGGTTCTACCCCCACTTTTCCATTAACTCAGCCTTCATACCAGCATAGCTCATATTTGGATCTTCTCTCAACTTATTCTCTAATTTTTTGGCAATCCAAGTAGATGTAGCATCCTTGTTTTTTGATTGCCTTATGCAGTTGTGCACTGCGTTATAGGTCTTTATCTTGTGTGTAACTTAATCAGGGGTTGGAGAGGCATGAATCCTCCAACAACAATCCTCAGCAACACATTTAGTAGTGACTCTAGACTTCTTATTGTTCAATCTTAGAATTTCAAACCCTTTTTGTATCACAAAGTCCTTTAAAACTTCCATGAATTGATTGACATCAACAAACAGTAGCCCTATCTCCAATTTAACTTTCCCATTAGCATCATAAGCCAATGGTTTACCAACTTGCCTCAAGTTTATCATACTTGTCCTCATAGTCACTTAATTCATCATTGATGTGTACACCAGTCAAGTCATCTTCACTCACAACAAATTCAAGATCATACTTATATCCACTAGCCTTCTTCCTCATTCTCATCTTCCGTTTTAGAACCCCATTGTTCCCTCTACATAATCTTCATCAGAGTCACTAATCACCACTTCTTTAGTTACACTCATATCTACATTTACACCTAAACCACCATTGTTAATCCTATCAAAAGCAGCATCATGTTCATTTTCACCTACGATTTTAGATTCAACATCCCTAACAGGATCATTTTGAACATGCCCCCCCCACCATTTGTCTAACATTAGAAGAGTAACAATTTTCAAATATCTCAGGGAATTGAGTTTGGAGTACTTGATGCACTTCAACAGTAGCATACACATGAACCTTCTGTTTACATTGAACATACCAACAACATTCACATCAGTACGAATTTCTTTCCCCTCCCTAGTCTTGTTCACCACATACTCCAACTTGAATGATACTCTACTCAATTCTCCTCTTTCTATTGGAGCCATGTTCATCACATTTTCCACCAAGTTGAAGTAGCAGTACCAATTTGGGTCAACATTACAAATTCTCGCACGAACTTTATCTATTTCCTCATAATGCACCAAAATACCAATTCATCCAGGCATCCCCATATTCACCTAAATAGCAACAAAAAACTAAGAACACACTAGTCAGGACCCTATTACATAAATAGCATAGGTTTAGGGTTTCAGAATACATTCTATACACACACTACAGTAGGGAAAATGTATGCATGCAAACTAATTGAATCTTACCCAATTTGTGAGCAAGACACAAGTGGTCCCCTTCCCTCGTTGGATGTCCACCACAAATCGGACAAAGTAGTGGTCCTAATTTGTGGAACCCTAGAAGGAGGAAGACGACAACGAGAGAGATTATGAGAGAGAGTTGTGGTCCCAAATTTGTTGGCTTTGATCGAAAATGGTGGGTGAGTGGCATATAGGGCTTTTTTTAAATAGAAAGGCATTTAAGACATTTCAACACATTTGTTAACGGTAACTAACACCGTCTGGCTTAAGGGAAGTCGGGCGTAATTTTTGAAACTATGAGGGGTAAGTATAATATCATCAAAACTCAAGAGAGGTCAGTGTAACGTCCTATTCTATTTTTAATTATTTTCTTAGTTTAATTCTCTTATTTTATATTATTAAAACAACACGTTACATAAAAACTATTGATATTACATTAGCTCATATGTACAATATTTTATATGAATTTTTAGGATACATTCTTCTAGAGTTAGATGTATACATACAAAATACTATTTGAGTTAAGCACCTATTTAACAAAAAATAAGGCTTACGAAAGCCTTCAAGGTGCTACTACTACTATGTACATTTTTACATATGTACAAATATTATTTTCCTTTAGTATCTATTCATTGAAGAGTAAAATTATCAGAAACAGGCCTCCATAAGTAAATGTAAACACATAATCGGCAAGCTCGACATGTATGTTTGCTCTACATGAAAATCAATCATAACTCTAATTGTTGGCATTATCTAAAATGTTAAACCACAAAAAGGTGGGATACAATCTCAGTAGGAAAGAGCAAAAATAAATATACATATTTCATTTTTTATAATTCTCTATTTCTAATATCATATCTGAGAGTCCAACAAAAAATTAAATAGACAAATCAACAATAAATAAATAAATTTGAAAATAAAATAATAACATAATAAGAACAAACAAATAATTCAAGATAAAGATAAGTAACTTAATAATGAATGAGTAAGCAATTCAATGAAAGAGTGAGTATCTCAATTTTTTCTTCTTATCATTTCTATAATAATCTTCATCATTATTATCATCGTCATCTCATTTCAATACTCTTTACCAAATGTGCATCTTTCTCTTCATTAAGGTATCCCACAATGCTCTTATCATGACTACAATAATTTGATTAATGTGTCCCTTAATTCTCTTATCATGACCACAATCATTATTAATGATTAAGACATCTTTTAATCCTTTCGTCATGGTCACAATAATTTGACCAAGACATCCCTTGATCCTTTCATCATGGTCACAATAATAAATTTGATTAAGACATTCCTTAACTCTCTCATCATGGTCACAATAAATCTATTTTGCACATTGATTCATTTTTATCCATAGGACGACATTGCTTTAACACTTTGCTTAAAATAGTTCACAGTAAATCTTTTTCATAAAATCAGACATAATCCATATAAAAGAGTAGTAAATAAAACATTGTATATGAAAAATAAATCAAACATAAATCATCTTAAAAGGGTAATAAAAGTATCATATAGGAAAAATTAGAGAGAACAAGTATAAAATGAGTAAAGAATCGTTCATGTACATTTAAAATTTAATTTTTAGCATTCTGGTGTTTTGTTATTCGAGAATGACACTGCATTATTTAGTATTTTGAAGGCATGTTATTCGAATAAACAAAAACTTATTCAAATAAAGCTTCTTAAAGACCTTAATAAATAATGCTTTATTCGAATAAAGGGTGGGTTAGTTGAATAAATGTAACTTTCTAAAATATTTAGCATGTTTTATTCGAATAAACCTAAGTTTATTCGAATAAAGCTATTGAAAATCACATTTGCAGAATTCAGAATGTCACTATTGCGTAAATATAAAAAAAAAAATAGAGTAAGTGGAAATGGAAGTAAGAGATGGACTAAGAGGTATGAGTAGAAGAAATAAAGAAGAAAGAATGGTGTTTCCATTTTTTCCTATCCATTTTCCGAATTTTGGATTGGTGATAGTGAGGTTGAAGATGGTGAAGTTGAAGAAAACATAAACAAAGCTTGCTAGTTTAAGCGTTTGGGTGAGTGTGCTTGTGACGTGTATGGGAGAGTAATGAGATATTTACAAAGCCCAATTCAGGCTTGTCTTACATTGGTTGATGGTGTAAGGAGAGAGGTTGGATGGTTTTGTTGTCATTATGGGGAGAAGTGCTAAAAAAAACCCTTCCTGTAATCATGCCTCTTATCAGATTTTTAATATGTTTTTGATTTCATAAGCTTCATCTTCCATTCACATTAGATACTTGGGACGTGCATAGCTTGTAAGGTTGCCTTCTGTTATTGTAATCATTACCATGATTTCATAACTTTCCCGTAATGACATATGTCCATGCTGATGTCATCTTCATTAAATTTATGGACACTTGGTTTCTTTTAACCGTGCTTCACCAGCGAGCTTGACTTATCCTTTTCTTACTTGACTAAATCTTCTCCTGCTGTTTTCTTCATTTTCTTACTCGTTCTGGATTTGTCTAATTTTGCCTCATCATCTAGTTCCATTGGAACTAGTTAGGTTGAAGAACTAAGAGTGGAGAAAAGAGGATGAAAACTATGTTTTCATTTTTGGTTCCATGTATCGTATCTTCCATCTTTTCTTATATGTGCTGCTTTATTTGAATAACAAAAGCTTTATTCGAATAAAGTGACATAGTTTCTCCAATATTTCTACACAATAAGAACTTTATTTGAATAATTATTTAGTTATTTGAATAAAGGGCTCTTATTTGTAAGATTTTTATCTCATTATTACACATTGTAATTATTTAAATATTCCATATTTTTAGAGATATTACAATCAGTGCAATTTATCCTTTTTTATGAGCACTAAGTTAGAGCATACTTAAATAAAACTTATATTTTCCATAAATTTATAATAAGTTTTTTGGAAATTAATCAAATTATGTTGCGATATGACTTTTATTTGACAGTTACATGGTATTGATACTTGCTTAGAGCTAATACGTTGGAACAATTCAATGGTTCATGCAATTATAAGTATAAAACTTATTCTATTATTAACATAGTAAAATTTATTAAATGATATGTTAATATTAGATGTAAATGAAAAATTATTTTACAACGATAATGCATTAAAATTAAATTCTTATATAAATGTCCTAACTCTTTTTCTTCTATTTGATTGAGTTGTAAATAATTAAAATAATCATGATATTATATTTAATTGTGCTAACTTAAAAACAAAAAAAAACTATTTTTTAATTCTTTCTATCATTTTAATTTAATAAAAAAATCATCTTTAATTAAAATATTTCATATGAAATTTAAATTAATTCTCTTTAAATAATGGTATAATTTGTAAATCTATTATTTTTATTTTTTATTTATATAATTTTTACACTATTTTATATTAGTATATGCAAAGCTAGTTTGACTTAAATTAAATAGATTCATAATTTGTATAAAAAAATCATAATAAATTGTCCGCAAACTTTCGTTTTGGCTCAACGAGCCTATACGAATATTTTTATATTTTTATTATTAACAGTATATATATATATTAATATTATTTTAATATTATTTATAATATTTATTTTTTATTTTTTATTAAATTTGATATTTTTTAAAAAGTATATAATAATCTTTTTCCTTCTATTAATGGTTGGGTTTCGCTTTCGTTCCTTAAGTACCCCGACAAAATCCGGCAACAAATCTGCTGCTGTACTCCCATTTTCTTCAACTGCTTCTTTCTGTTCACCTTTTCTTCCCACTAAAATCTTGGGTCGCTTACAAAACTTAACATTGCCATTATATTCGTCATATGCTGAGTCGGATTTGAACTTCAAAGAAAAATGATGTAATAGCAGTTCCAATGATTTTTCTAATCAAGGTGACTGTATAACCAATATCTTTTTCTTCTCTTACTTAAACTCGTGTCATGCTTCACATTGAGGTTATATTTGATGTAATAATAATATAAGATATAATAGTATAAAATATAATAATATAAAATAATAAGATAAAATTTAATAGTATAAATAAATTGATAAACTCTTATCATATTAAGTATTTGATGATTTATGTATAATTAAATTAATTGTATAAATAATTATTTGCTATGACAATTATCCTTTTACATAAACAAATTAAAATAACTCAGAGGAAAAGATAAAAATTGATGCTGGAAGCTGAGAAACAGGGTAAGAGATGATAACCCTTATACGGTGGTGATGGCGGCCAAAGTTGACTATTGACGATGGCTTAGGTGAGGGAGGCTTGTGTTCGATGGTTGCTGGCCATGGAGGTTCAGTGCCTAGGTTTTAGGCTGTGGGTGGTCCATGGTGATTTGACTGGCAGTATGGAGGCAACGACGATTTTGGTGGAGGACGTTAATGGTGGTTCAATGGAGTTGGCTATGGTGGAAATGTGGTGGCAGAGGGTGGTTCACAAGGTTTGGGTCACTGGGGTTGTGCTTGGAGGAGAGATGAAAGGTTGAAGAGTGAGAGATGAATTGTTGAGAGATAAATTTGTCAGAGTTTTCCTATCAGGTCTAATTAAGGAGTGAAGGAAAGGATAAAATTATTATGTCATAATAGGATAAAAAAAGTTGACTTGATTTGACTATACTATCAAATTAGTACAGCAAATACTTGGTAAGACCTAACAATATTAATTTATACTATCAAGTGTTTCTTATACAGTACTCTAAACGCAACCTAAGTTTCCTTCTTATGTTCAATGAATCCCAATGACAAGGATTTTAATTTACTCAGACCCCATTTCCAAAGAATCATAGGGTTAAAAAATGTAGAATGGAGAAAGTGAGACCATGGTATACAAGTTTAGTCAAGAGAGAGAGACAGAAAGAAGGGGTCATTCTTGGCTTTAATTTTCTAATCTACTGCGACCATCCATAAGAACACGCTTTTCTTATTAGTGAAGGCAATCCAAATTTTAGTAAAATGAAATCTCGTTTTTAATATAATGTACCAAATCTAAACATAAGCATGTTAGTGACAAGTTGTCAAAAAAACAGAGAATTCTTAATCGTTGACAATGAAGTTATGGTCACTCTATAGTAGCGTTCCATGTTCTTGTTGCACAACTTAAAGATATTCTGATTTCTATGAAAACATGCCAAAGCCATTTAGTCGGGTTTTTTTTTCTAAACTGTCACTAGTGACAAAACTATTTACCAAACTGTCACTCTTTCAAAATTATATACCAAATTGTCACCCTTTTGTCCTATGTGACTTTTTTTTATTATTTTTGGGCCACGTAGGATGCGTCACATGGGATGGCGCATCAATGTATGTTGCGCCAAGAAGCTTGGTGCAACATGCATTGATGCGCCATCCCATATAGCGCATCCTGAGTGGCCATTACACTAGATACGCCAACAAGGTTGGCGTAAGTGAGTCAAATACGCCACCTAGGATGGCGTAACTCAACTATATATTACCACTCCTTTCCCTCTGTACCATTCCTTCCATTTGCTAAATTCTCAAGTTTTTTTTCAAATTGTCACTATTGGCAAAACTATTTATCAAACTGCATTGATGCGCCATCCCATGTGGCGCATCATCAATAAATACGTCTGAATGTTTGATGTAAGTGAGATAAATAAGCCAACGTTGTTGGTGTAACTAGCTAAATATGCCAACATGTTTGGCGTAACATAGACACGACCGTGTCTACACCTAACACAACCGTGTCTCCTAAAAAAAATTTGACAGAAGCGTTTTAGGTGTTAGACACGGCTGTGTCTCCTAAAAAAAATGTGACAGAAGCGTTTTGTAAGTTAGACACGGCTGTGTCTAACTTGGAAATATAGCTGTCAAAATGGGCGTTTTCTAGCCGGCCAATTCGGGCCGGACTATTTTTGGTTGGGTCACATAGATGTAAGTTTCGGGTTGGCATTTTGTCAGCCCAGCCCGCCTCTTTTCAATGTAAATTGGTGGTGGCCCGCCCCATTACGTGACCGAATTTAAGCGGCCCATTCGGTATTATTTTTAATTTCGGATTGGCATTTTGCTAGCCCAGCCCATCCATTTTGTCGGGTTATTCGGGCCGGCCCATCGGGCTTGACCCATTTTGACGGCTCTACTTGGAAAACCCTCACAAGGTCCTGTCTAAGCAAAAATGATCTTTTTTTGCTCCGAAAACGCGATGTGTTGGCATGTTTTCACTCGAAATGTTTTAAATCTCATTCAATTTACAAAAATGAAGATAATGATAATGATCTATGTAAAATTCACTAATACACTTAAGCAAATTACCATAATTTATCCGGTTTAAGACTATAACATATAGGATTATAAACCGTAATATAGATTCATTATAACACCAAACCCATACCCATTTGCTTGTCACAACAAGAGTCTTTGTAAAATGGAAAAAGTTTTTTTCTTTTTTTCTTTTTGTGTGTGTTCCTAGATTCACTATAACACCAAACTCATACCCATTTATCCTAGATGTTTTTACATTTATTTAGTTAACGCAGAAGGGCATAAACCTATTTAACATAATTTAACCAAAGTTCAGTCATTTAGATTCTATAAAAATTTTGACAGAGTTTTCCCTGAATATTAGACCTCCCCAAAAGCACATGAACCTGTTTATTTAATTCTACCATAGTACCAAGATCATTAATAAAAACTAAACGGCAAACATGTTTAATCATATATAACAAAATAGTAATTCAACAAAAATCACTAAATATAACATTCTCATATATAAAATGAAAATCAACAAGATGGGCCCGCATCAGAATGTGGTGGCCTGTGCGAGGGATCGGAAGGGCCTTGCTGTGATGGGTGTGGTGGGTAAACTGGTGGCGGATAAGGATATAGTGGGTAACCCTGTGGTGGGTAAGGATATGATCGGTAACCCGGTGGCGGGTAAGGAAAAGGTGGGTAAGGGTATGGTGGGTATGGTGGGTAATATGTAGGTGGTGGCTAAGTGGTTGGGTATGTAGTAGTGGTAGGAGGCTGAGTCGTGTGCTGACTTGTAGAACCGGAGTTCTCGGGATGTCAAAGTCGTGTCTGATTGCTCGCTAACCCCGTCCTCCTTCTACGCCGCGTCCCCTGTTGACTGGACTCCTCGGGTGGCCCTAAAATGTCATCTGCTGTTGGAGCTGGACGCAGATGATCCATTGTAATGCAATCATGCTCCCACAATGAATGTAGGATCTGCGCAGTAGCTTTTCAAGCGGCAGCGTCAGTAGTCGAACTGAACCAATGCTCAACAATGTCCGCCTAAGAAACAGATATAAAAATATGTTATTATAATCAATACAAAATACATATATTCACTAGCGAATTAGTAAAGAACTTACCGCATTCCCAATGGATGCACTGGTGGGAGAAAGCCAGTGTTTGGCAATTCTTTTATATCAACGCATGTACTCAGAACACGAAGTGAGTGATGCTTGCAGACTCGGCCGTGTTAGGTGTAGACACGGCCGTGTCTATGTCACGCCAAACATGTTGGCGTATTTAGCTAGTTACGCCAACAACGTTGACTTATTTATCTCACTACGTCAAACATCCAGACGTATTTATTGATGATACGCCACATGGGATGACGCATCAATGCAGTTTGATAAATAGTTTTGTCAACAGTGACAGTTTAGAAAAAAAAAAACCCCAAGAATTTAGCAAATGGAATGAATGACACGGAAGAAAGGAGGTGGTAATATATAACTAAGTTACGCCATCCTAGGTGGCGTATTTGACTCACTTACGCCAACCTTGTTGGTGTATCTAGTGTAATGGCCGCTCAGGATGCACCATCCCATGTAGCACATCCTACGTGGCTCAAAAAAAAATCACGTATGACAAAAGAATAGACAGTTTGATATATAATTTTAAAAGAGTGACATTTTGATAAATAATTTAAAAAAATAACAGTTTAATAAATAATTTTATCACCAATAACAATTTAATAAAAAACCCTCATTTAGCCACTAACTTAATCATATAGTAATATATAAACATCAAGTATATCCCTTTTTGGACACATGTCTTCATTGCCATTAAATAAGTATTTTTTACTCAATATATAATAAGTAAAATAATTAATATTTTGTAACATGTTATTTTATGTAACAATTTTATGTCACATATGATATGATGTGATAATATAAGATATGTGATAAAAAAAATATCATATATTTAAAAATCAAATAATAAATAAATTTTTAAATTACAAATCAATAAATAATAATAATAATAATAATAATAATAATAATAACAAAAAAAACATATTTTCTTCCATTCTCATGTTTCACTTTCTGATTTCCGAATAACCTGTTCTTCATTCTCAATAGATTGATTTTCTTCTTAAATTTAAAAAAATCAAATAAAAATGATAGTAAGCATAATTTTTTTGAATAAAATATCTTCTAGTAAAATGAGACGCTCATGGTGGAAGATGCCATGAGAGTCGCAGCAACATATAACGGAGATTATTGACTACTAGAAGTAGTAAGGGCTAAGGTCCTAGCTAAACGGCCCTTGGAGATTCAGGGGAAGCCTAGCCTTCTTACCTACTTTCTAAGTTTCAATATTTTTTCTCTTTCCAGATGGCAAGATAGGGTTTTTTTGTACTGCCAATTTTTTTTTTCATTGTGCTTTACTTGCATAAATTTTTTCAATAATAAAATTTTATTAATAGTATTTGCCAAGTACTATTTGGTTCCCCATAGGATTTATTATATGTATATGTGTATAAATATATAAATACAAATATGTTATTTTTTAAAGGATACATGTAAAAAAAAAATAAGAAGTCAAATTGACACATGATATAATTTTACAAAATATAATGACACGTAAAATTGACATATGATAAAATTTTAAATTATATATATATTTTTATATTATTATTAATAATATTATTTTGATAATTAATTAATTATATTAATTTGTTTAAAATTAATAATAAATATCTATCTTCAAATATGTATTAAATTTATTTTAAGAGCATGCTAAAAAGGGTCGGTGGGAATAGTAGGCGACCCCTACCCAAGCTACATTCCACGAGAAATATTTGTAAACTCTTCAAATATTATTTTGTTCTAATAATATTGTAATATGTTATCATTTATAATTAGATAGTTGGTTGAATTATAATTTAAATATTTTAAAACCAAATTTAAACAATTATAAATTTGGTTAAAGTAATATTTTAAAATATTTTAAAAATTTGTCACATCCCACATATATTATTTATTTATTGTTTTAAATCCAAAAAGTGATTCGTGTCAGAATATTATTGTACGCGCTGTTCCACCCAGACACCCGGCGTGCACAAGAGTGGCGCCACTACAACCGTCCGTGTCCTTCACGCGCTTCATTCTGTGCGTGTTTCTCACGAGCAGAGTGGATCCCTGATTTAATAGATCTTGCGTGAGGCAGAGACGCGTGCTTCCACGGTCTATCCAAATCAGTGGGGTTTCACATTACAGCACTGCAGCTCTAGCCTCTAGTTTCTATGATTCCGTACTGTGCCACTACCGTAGATTTAACTTATTTAAAATGAGAAAAAATGTATTTAAAAAAATAAAGAGTTTGACTGTATTTGTTTCGCAACTCATATATTTTTATTATAAATAGGATACATATATTTTTTTATATTTTATTTAATTTTATTTTTTTTCTCTCAATCATATATTTTTAAAAAATATATTTTTAATATTTACATTTTTAAAAAAATATAAAATAATTATTTTTCATTTAGTTCGCCTAGACCTATATCTTCTTGAAAAATCTAGAGTATTACATAAAGATGGATTTTAGGATTTATAAGAAGAGAAGTAGATGCTCATGTTGTCCTAATTTTTATATAATTTTTTATAATACATGTATTATTTTCATGTAAAAAATGGAAAAAATCTTTGCTTCTTCTTTGTATTGGCCTATAGTGTGAGTGATCAAAATAGTTTTAAAGAATTATTGAGTTTGCTTACTTATATGATTATTTAATTATTAAAAATAATTTTTTATTAAGTAAAAAGTGTATAAAGTAAGAGATAAAAAGAAATTTCAACTTCTCTAATTCATATCTAATAAAAAAGCTTTTTCAATATGTTTTTACTTTGTAAAGATGTATTCGGATATGTTTCAATTTTCTTTTCGTTTCTTTAAAAGAAATTAAAAAAAGTGAAAATTTAATTTTGATATTTTAATTTAAATATTAGAATAAAAAGCTGAATAAGTTGAAGACAACAAATAATTTTGTGATTATTTAAAATTGTTGTGTCATACATATAATAGGTTTTTTTGTTTAAATATTTTGATTATTACCTTTTGTAATTTTAGCTTTCTCATTATTTAATTTATGGATCCATCCCTTGTATTACATTATTTTAATAAAAGCATAATATGTGTCATTTATAATTATATATGTCATTGAATTAAAAACAAAATATTATTAAATTTAATTATTAACAATTATAAAACCGTTTAAAGTAATACTACGAGAATAGGTTATAATTTCTCTTAATTCAAACACACAACCTCACAGTCATAAGTACTTTTTTTGCAGGTTTAAACTCCTGGTATTGGTATTACGGATGTCTTCAATCATTTTATTAAGTATTTAACTTATAAAAATTGTATAAATAATTGTTTACGTAATTAGATTTTATTGATAAGT
The DNA here is from genome assembly GCA_029884595.1 of Ormosia semicastrata. Taxonomy (NCBI): domain Eukaryota; kingdom Viridiplantae; phylum Streptophyta; class Magnoliopsida; order Fabales; family Fabaceae; genus Ormosia; species Ormosia semicastrata. The sequence goes on along the minus strand of JAQQTO010000046.1, from coordinate 2,849,346 downwards.
CATCCATAATAAATCTTTGCGGAAGCTTATAACTTGTCATGATCTTGCAATCAGACAACCTATCTCGCATAAACTTTTGATTCATAAAATGAAAATGAGTTACTAGAAATTGTTACCACTAAAATGAGTCCATTCTTACCACATGACATTGAATAAAACGGTTTTTCCTTCTCTTAAACCTTTTTTTTTTTTTTGAGTTATACATGATAGAACATTTTATAACAAAATTAATAGGAGAAGCTTTATTTACTTTGAGGTTTTTCCCAACAAGTTGAGGTAAAATACTTTTCAAAAAGAAATTTTAGGATTTTTTATAATATGAAATTGTTTTTGTTGTATCTAAATGATTCCTTAAATTTAACTCAAAGCTTAGCTTAATAGTTAAAAATGCATGTTGTTTGTCCTAAATTACTTAAATGTGTATTAATAATGAATAGGTACAGTGATAAGCAAGTTACACTCTGAGATAAAAGAATAAAGTTTAAACATTAGAGAAAAAAATTGTTAAAATAACCTCTTAATTCTAATAATAACTAAGAATTAATATCACAAAAATACCTAATAATATTAGGCAAATACCAAAAAAGATTACTTAAATGTGTACTTTAGGCTAAAAGGCTTAACACTTCTTGAATTAATTTTAAAAAAATGCAATAGGTAGATGTGGGAGGTATATAATTAGGGACGAGCACTGTTAACGAATGTACTCGAAACATATGGTAATGAATTCAAATAGAAAGTATTAAATGATTAAATGAAAAAGTTTAAACATTTAATATTTTAAGAGTGTATAAAGTATTTGATACTTTTTTTTTAATAATTAAGATGTTTATTTATTAAATAATTGTTAATAGATAATATTAAATGCTTCTTATTCAGTATACTTAAATCACTTGTTAATAATGCTCATAGGAAAAATATATTTATGCAAATATATTGAGGGAGGGCTTGGAATAAGATCTATTAGATTTATAAATTGTGCATTCATGTTCAAATTGTGCTGGGATCTAGTGTCTTCTAATGGTGTTTGGGCCTGCTTAATGCGAGTTAGAATTCTTAGAAATAACACTCATATTAAATACAACATTGCTTCTTAAATTTGAACTGGTGTAAAACCTTATCTGTCTATTGTGCTTGATAACAGTGCTTGGTTGCTTGAGGATGGTTCAAGTATCAACTTCTGGTTGGATAGATGATTGTCTAAACCTCTATGTTCTATGCTCGACATTCCTGATTATATGCATCAATCATTGAAGGGTAAAGTTATGAACTATATGGATAATAGCTCTTGAATTATTCCTGAATGTTTGCTACTGAAATGTCCTGCTTTATCCTCTGAATTGAAGTAGATTTGCATTCCAATTAACAAATGTAAGGATCAATTGATTTGGTGCCAAACAGATTATGGGAAACTATCCTTCAGAGATGCTTTCTCATTTGCAAATGGTCAAGTTCTGCCTTGGACAAAAGTTATATAGAATAGATTTATTCTTCCTTTAAGATCCTTTTTGCTTTGGAGAATTTTTCATAACCGTATGCCCACTGATGAGAATTTATGGTGCAGTGGTTGCTTTGTGGTTTCTAGATGTAATTTATGTAGTGTTGCAACTGAGTCAACTGATCATATCTTCTTCAACTGTTAATTTGCTAGGGATCTTTGGATTTGGTTCAGTGATATAATTAATCACACAGTTGATCATTCTTCTTTGCAGGCTGTGTTGTCCATTTGCAACTAGAATTGGTGCTCTCAAATTAAGGATCTCATTGTTGCTGGTATTACAAACATAATTTAAGTTATTTGGCATTTTAGAAATAAAAACCGATTTGATAACAAGCTGATCTCTATTCATGCTGCTAAGAATCTTATAGTATCTAGTATCTCTATTACTGGTAATTTAAGTAGAGGTTCAATGGTTTCAGCTTCGGTTCTGGACTTGAAAATTCTTAAAGCATTTTCAGTTATTGGCAAACCTAGTTGTGCTCCAAAAATCTTGGAGGTAAATTGGTTCCCTCCTAATTATTATTGGGTGAAATGTAACACGGATGGATCTGCTAAGGGTGCCCCAGGTTCTTCTGCTTGTGGGGGTATTTTTTTGTGATTTCAGAACAGCTTCTTTGGGTTGTTTTGTAGCCAATTTAGGTAATTCCTTTGCACTGCATGCTGAATTGATGGGGACTATTCTGGCTATTGAAATTGCTTACAAGAGGGGATGACATTCTTTTTGGTTAGAATGTGATTCTCAATTAGTTATTTCAGCTTTTACCTCTATTGATATTGTTCCTTGGAAGTTTAGAAATAGGTGGAATAATTGTCTAGTTATTACCAAGAAGATGAGATTTATTTATTCTCATATTTTTCGTGAGGGGAATAATTGTGCAGATAAAATTGTTTCTTATGGTACAAACATTCAGGGTTTTCATTGGTGGGATTTAATTTTTGATTTTATTAGGGAATAATTTTTTCGTAATAGAGTTGGTTTGCCCAACTACAGTTTTAGATAATTCTTTAATACGTCAGGTTCATGGCCCCCATTTATGTATTATTTTTTTTCTCATTTTTATTAAATTAAGGTATGCTGCATATGATTGATAATAACTAAGGTACCAACTTAGTTGAGATGTTAGCTGTTACAATGATACTTTTACATATTTTTTTGCTTTAAAAAAAATGTGAAACATATATATGCACAACGTGGACTATTAAAATAGATATCAAAATTACATTATTATTCAATGAACTATATGAGAATATATAAGTATAAATTCATACAAAAATCATTAATATATTTAAAACCACTCAAAAATAGATTTAATTCAAGATAATTTTAACCTAATAATATTCTATTGTAAAATTTTCCCGCTTAAATTTCACCGCCTAGGTCAACATACAAACTTTCATAAAGTACAATAATTTGAGAAGAAATATCCTCTTAAAATTAGAGAAGAAATATTTATATATTTTAAATTTATCTCATTTAAATAGATGAACCAAATTTGAATAATTTTTCTTTTTCACAAACGAATCTTGAACTTTAATTGTTCATCTTCAATTACACCCGTAGTCTAAATCCTCAACCTCAACATTGTCTGTCTTCTATTGTCTTCAATCTCTTCCCATTCTAACTAGTTACCACCTTCCTCCAATCCCCTTGTTAACCTTCAAAATAACTTCATTTTCTTTATCAAAAGTAAAAAGAAAAAAAGAGACTCCTTTCCTTTGCTTCTTTGTTTATGCTACTATCGTTTTGGATTTCAATATAAGAAATATTATTTTCATCAACTAGTTGGCCTTTTTGGTGCTATAAATTCCCCGCTTCAAGCGTACAGAATCCCTCTTCCACTTTTCTTCTTCTTTCTTATTACCAAACTTTTTAGATATTTGTTATATAATCTATGGTCCGTGAGACCTCTGCCTCTATACCAACCCTTTCTTCCACATGTTTTCACTGTTATTGACCTTCAACTCCTGATTTCTTCACATCCTTCTCCTTTCTCCTTTAGTTTTCCTCTGGAAAACTCAGTTTCTTTATTTTTCAGCACCAAAGTTTGAATTTTGAAGCTTTTCTGATAGGGATTAGAAAGAAGCTCATTCTAAATGCCCAACAACTTGTTCTTGATGTTTGAGATTCATGTATCAAATTCTCAGTGAAATCTTCTTCTCTGGGTGTATGATCAATTCCACTGTCAGGCGCAGGACCCATCTTGTTCAATCCTTCTCAGTTGCCTTCCTTTACTGGCTTTACTACGTTTCATGATTTCTAACCCCCCTCCTCCCACTTTTCTGATTATTAATCGCTTATAGTTTATATAATATTATTACTGTTATTTAATTATCTGCAATATTTTTATTTTTATTTTTCTGAGTTTCTTCTGTTTAGTGTCTGGGTCCTGCGACCAAAGTGTCCATCTTGTTTTCAACTTTTGAATTGGTCTGTGTCTCTGTCTCATATGGCTTCCCCAAGCGAAACATGTTCAGGTTCAGAGGAGGAGTTGCAGGCGCTGATGGATCAGAGGAAGAGGAAGAGAATGATATCAAACCGTGAATCTGCAAGGCGATCTCGGATGAGGAAACAGAAGCACTTGGATGATCTGGCTTCCCAAGTGACTCAGCTCAGGAACGAGAATCACCAGATACTGTCAACAGTCAGCATCACCTCCCGACAATACTTGACCGTTGAGGCTGAAAACTCAGTGCTGAGAGCTCAAGTGGATGAGCTAAGCCACAGGCTAGAGTCTCTGAACGAGATCATTAACTTCTTGAATGCCAGCAATGGAGTTTTTGGACCTGCAGGGGCACCAACCACTTTCATTGAGCCTGTCAATAATACCTTCTTCGACCCTTTGAATATGGCCTATCTGAACCACCCCATCATGGCTTCGGCAGACATGTTGCAGTACTGAGATGAGATCTATTATTGTGCTTTCTGGATTTTAGTTTGAGAGAAGACGGGGATTTTTTGATCTCTTTTAGGTTTGAGGCTGTCGAGAAATTATAATCATTGCCAGATAGTGATAAGGGAATAATCATGAGTGTGTATTACACCATAAAGCGGGTAAAGCTTGTTGGTTGATGGTTCTGTAAATGGGCCCACTAGTGTTAAGAGAAAGGTTGTATGAGTTGTAGTTGAGCTACTCTTATTGTTGTCCGTTGTCACTCCCCTTTGCTATATTATAATAATAATATTTATCAATTTCTCCATTTGATGATCTTATTTTTTCTTTAATCTTTTGGTGCCCCTTTAACTCGAACGCTTTATATAGTTTATAGTATATCCAAAATCAGTGCTTCGTTTGACTAAATTCAAGAGATGGTAGGCAATTTTGCTACTTGCTCCTGAATGATAGTTTAGTGGACAAAGTTGAATTCATTATAATAGTAATTCGTTATGATGCATGCACTGTACCAATGAGGGGGCGTATGCATAAATTTGAAAAAGGATTATTATATATATATATTTTTTAGAGATGTATGTATTATTAATATATTTTTAAGAATATTAAATTTAATAAAAAAATAAAAAAGATAAATAATATTTAAAAAATAAAAAAAAATATATATATACTGTTAATAATAAATATATCAAAATTACGTAAATGTTATCCCTGTAAGTTATGAATGTATATTGTGGTCTTTTCAATGGGTTTCTAATAATGTGTCTGCTCTTTTGATCTCAAAAGATAAAAATTAGGCTTATTGAGCTTTCATAATTCATACACAATGAATGGTAAGTAGGGCAAATATGCATAAGCAAATATGTTAAGTTGTTAACAATTAATTTCTTGAATATTTATTTTAATATTTATTATATTATTAATTTATTTTATATACTTAAAATGATTATTTAAAAAAATTAACAATATATACTTTTAAATTAATAATAAAATAAATATTAAAAAGTGTTTTCAAAAGAACATGTTTAATAACATTTCTCTTATAAACAATTAAAGCTGTCATTACTGAAAAATGGATTAAGATTCCAAGAGATTATACTAGAAATAAAAGACGTTTATTATGCTCCTCATAAGAAACGGGTTTGTCTAGAGAGGCCCCATGTAATCCCCAGAGATACGCATCTTAATTGAAGGAAAAGTCCAAAAGTCACCAGCAAAAGAAAAGGACAGCTGCAGAGGAGAGTTGGCCATGGCACCCCCACTGCTTTTCTCCTCATAATAGTTTTGCAGTTTAAAAGAAAATAAATTCCTTAAAATGTGAAACACTCAAACATGTCCGGAGTAGTGTGTCTGTGATATATCTAGCTCCGATGGAGAACCATTATAGTCCCGGCTATTCTCTTTGTTGATGTTCAGAGAAGACACTTCAGCCTCAGGTCTACAATTTTTCATTTTCGTTTTGATTTGTCTTAGGAAACACAAGAAATCAGACAAGAGAGCTAAACGGACAACTAAGAAAATCAAAGTAAAGGTTACAACTTTTGGTCAAAGCTGCTACACCAAGTTCTTTGGAAGTTATAAAGAGACATGTTCAGGTAAAGATCACAGATGAGTGCGCTCATGCAGTGAAGGCACAAATTCCACGTGCTGGGAACAAAGTTTTTAGAGCAATTAAGTATCTTTAGACATGGAATTGAAGTCATGGTTTGCATATGCTGTTAAGCTCTGTAACTTTTACCTGAATTTTATTAAGTTAATAACAAGTGACATCAAGCATGTGATTTAGTCACATGAAGCTTACTAAAACTCAGTTTAAAATATAATTTATAAGAATTGAATATGAAACATTATAAATTTATCAAGCCACTAATAAACCTTACTGGAGTGCTCTGGTGCAAAAATGGACCAGGAGTCTCTGCAGCAGACAGAAAATAAAAAAAGTACAAGTTGAAATGCTCCTTTTACAGAAGCACTGTAATAACTTAAAATTGTTTGATAGCTTAAGCTTTATACCCAGTTTTGCTCAATTTATTGTATGTTTAATGTTTTATATTGTTTATGTTCCGAAAGAAAAAAGGAGGATGGAGAGCTTCTTGCAATCGCAAAGGCTGCTTGCTCCTAGATATTGGAGTTGACGCCTCAAAACGGAAAAGTAAGCAGGCCAACTTGTATTAACTTATAATATCGTTTTTTATTAGATGTTTAGTAGAAGAAAGGGTATAATACCTTATATTTGACTCTATTTATGAATATTTCTTTGTTATACAGATGGAATGTTTTTTTTTTTCACAATAGTACATTTTAAAAGTCAAATTTTCGTATAGGTGTATGTAAAAACTACTTAAAATGGAGTAAGAAGAATATTAGCGTATAATGAGTTGTAATTAAGAAACATGACTTAATTGTAATTTTTTTATTATATTTTAGATAAGTTGTACATATAATTTGAATAAGTCATATTTTTCACGCATGATTTATTTATTTATTTTTAATTTATGTAAATCATACATGTGAGGTATGATTTATATTTTTTTTTAAATAATATCATATGAAATCATGGTTGACATCCACAACTTATATTAAGTCTTAATCTATGCCTATAAATTTCATCCTCTCCTTCTACTGCTATTTTATATTTTAGTGTTTTTTAAGTTTTCTTCATTATTATTACTTTGTATCAAATTAGACTAATTCCTATTTAATTCTCTCCACTAGAGATATTTTTTAAGAATATTAATTATACTTTTTTATTATTACAATTTTTTTACATTTATTGATATGAAATTTTTTTTTGCTTAAATTAACAAATGTCATCATATGACTTTTTTAGTAGTTCATTTGTTACTAATATTGGTGATATTTATAAATATAATGATCATTATATAACTCTAAATCTTATGATTGTTAACCATGTTATTAGGATAAATATTCACTCAAAGAACATTATATAATTTAGATAATATAATTTCAATTATAAGATATAATTCCAACCCCTAAATCATAATACAAGTCATGAATTCACTTTTTTATTTAAAAAAAAAATAAGTCATAGTTCTCATCTACGACTTACCTAAAATTTTAATTAAAAAAATATAAAGTAAGTCATAGATAAAAGATACAACTTATTTAAATATATAAAAAAAAATTATCATTAGATAAGTCGTATCTCTCAACCATAACTTATTATTAAAAATAATAAAAAATTATTTAAATATAAATCGTGTTTGACATATACAACTTATTTTATTTCATTATTTCTTTTGTACTATTTTAAAAATTAATTTTTAACTTATACTATTTATGAAAAATTGATTTTTAAACTACACTACTTTCATAAAAAAAATTACAGACGGAACGTTTCTATACATCTTGAACTTTCCTACAAACTGAGTTTTATATTTCTTCATAAAATATCACCTTCTTTTTTTTGGGTGGGTGGGAGTTGCCACGATCGCATTTTTGTTTAACAAAACCCTTTTTTTTGCTTGCAAAGGTGGAATTCATATCCAAAGAGTAATGTTATATCTTTTTATAAGTTTTTTTAATAATTCTTTTAATATTAAATAAAAAAATATTAAATAAAAAAATAAATGTATCTAATATATTAAGAATATAAAAAATATTTAATATTTTTTTATTTCATAATTAGAAAATTAATAAGAGAATTAGATAAGAGGATAAAACATTTCTCATATCTAAATCATTGAAAGACTTAATTAAAATAAAAAAAAATGAAAAACTAGTGTATAAATTGTTAAATATTTTACATTAGCTGGGTATATATATAGTCAAAGTATCTTTTATAATGACTTCAGAAATTTTCTTTCCTTGAACTAGTTATTGGGATTGAATTAAGTCAATTCATTCTTAATTCTAATATGATACGTAGTATTAGAGTCTATCCTAATTCTAAACTACTTACAAATATCTAGTGCTATCAAAGTACCCCTTATAATTGTACATCAAAATTTCTTATATATATCATATATGTTGAGGTGGAGAAATCATGTTAGCTTACTTTCTCAATAATTACTTCTTGTCTCATGAACAAAATTTTTCATCTTAACATATGTGAGAAATTTTGTATGTACAACTAACATTTTTCTAATTTTTATGCTTAAAATTGTTCCCCCCCGCCTTAAGTTCCAACACTTTTACACTTCTCCATCTTAAATAATGAAAACAAACAAAAAATAATAATAAAGAGATTTTATTTTATTTTATTTAAAGTTTTCAATCACTACACTTTTTTTACATAAGGTATTCTCATAAATTTGGTTCATTTTGAACTACTCATACGACTAATCCCCGTTCGACTGTGAAAACACAAATGTTAAGTGATTTTTTCACAAAAATTGTTTTTTTAAAATTTGAATTAATGCCTTTTTCTTAAGAAGTCGATTGCTTAGCATCTCGACCTACCTTTGTGTTCTATACATTTGTCATTGTATGCTACATTTTCTTCCACAAAATACAAAACATTGTTTGGGGTCGACTCTAGGGCTGTCAATGCTTTGGTCACAACCCAAAGATATTTAAAATATGGTTTCATGGGTACTTACGCAACTTACTTTCTTCAAATAATCTTCTAAGGCTTTAATATAGAGTACCATTAAAGATTGTTGTCAACTCTCTCAACCTCACAAACAAAAACAATAGACATTAGACAAGTGGCAGTAATTTGCCATTTGAAATGACAAATGTGCCATTGGATGAGTTTGCATGTCTAAAGAATATAAGATCTAATTTACACATGCAAACCAAGAAACAAGCTTTTGCTTCTAACCTCTTAAAATAGAGACTCCTATCAAAATCATCGCTCAGAAGTCAATTAAAGATGTGCTTAATAAGATGTGCTCAGTTCTTGATACAAGTCTTTATTTTCCTGTAAAAAAAAAAGATGTGCTTAAATAAGAATCAACGAAATAAACGAAAATTGTATCAATGTATATACTACTGCTGTATATAGTATCTACTATACATCGTCCATAACTACTTTTCTTCCTTCATTCTTTCTATTTTCACTCATACTAAACAGTAAACACAACATACTAAGACAAGAAATTAAAACACAAAAAATTCTCAAAAAAAAAAAAAAAAAGATTGTACAATGAAATGGTGTTAACTGTTAAGTGGTGGACAGAAAAAGCACGCAAAAGAGCTAGCCAAGAAGCCAAATTACGGCCATCTAGAATACATTGTTGTACAAAACCAATTGGTACAAGAGATCTAATTCATTAATCTGTGTGTGGTTCTATAAAGTATGGTAGCCTTAGATTGACTATCATGTAAGGCTTTGACACAGTGGCGGCAAAACAATAGCAGTAGCCTAACATTGTGCAGAAAGAAAGAAAAAGCAGTCAGTTTTGAATATTTGTCGACAATAGTGTAAAGGAGAAATTCCACTTAATATGTAAATCAAGGTAAATGTAAAAAAAAAAGGATTTTTTTTCATTGGGGTTCAACTGATCGAACAGTGATATGAGAAAGATTAAGGAGGAATCAGATCTCTCAGTTGTTCTTTTTCAGTGCCATAATCCATAAAGTTTCAGAGTTAGAAGCTTAATGGCTACAGCTGGATTGGCATATATTTCTCTGCATATAACAAGCTTTCAATTGGAGGGTTGACAACAAATTTGGGAGAATAATTTGAAACTTTCAAATGGAACTTGGAATAATAATCTATAGTTTGGAACTTATCTGCAATTTTAATTTTTACTAAGGAATAAAATCTTATATACCTCATCCATTATATTTTAGGGTGCCAGACAGACTTCTAAGCTTTAGTTCTTGTTTGTTTTCCTACATATTCTTTTTTCTTTCTTTGCTTAAGAACTCATGTTCCTTCTCTTAACTATTGGTACACAAATGAAGAAAGAATAATTCCCAGTTTACAAAATCAAAATAAATGAATGGACGGTTTGGTGGTCATCAGATGAAAGCAAATATTATATATATCTTTTTGCGATGCTCTATAATGCCATTTTATGTGAGGGAATGCAAGACTGCTGTAAGGAAACTAAATGAAATTGAAACAACAAACGCAAAAAATCTTACAGAGGAATATTTCAATCAGATAATAAAGCTTCTTTCTATCCAGGTTCCCACCATTTGGAACCATTCTTAGAAAAAGCGAGTAAGGGAAGCAGTAAGGCAAAAAATACGAGTTTCCTTATTTTGTCCCTTGTTTTCAACTTGGTTATGTATTCCCTTCTAGAAGCATAGACTTAGAATGCAATTCTAGAGAAAAATTATTGGTACTCATCCTTTGTTTTTGAGTTAAAATATAACTGATAAGATTCCCACACATGCAATACTAGGCTTAGCTACAAGAATGATGAGTCTTACTCGGTTTCTATTATTTGCTTAACTGACGAAAAAAGTTAAAAAGAAAGAGAGACCACCCAAGTTTACATTTTATTTTCTCCTGCTTGAGAAATAGAAAAGAGCAAAGATGAAAAGACATTAAATTTAACAAGCTCATATAATTATATTATGATGTATGCATATAGGTCCAACATGTGAAAAGAGGGGACAAGGATGATGAAATCTCCATGATCCTTCTTTTTGGATTTGATTACATGTTAGAAAAGTAAGTCTAGGACATTTATTTATAGGAAAGGGGGCGAGCATGTGGCCAGCCATGCTATTGAATGGTTCACATGTTTTGATAAAAAGTTGTCCTAATTCTCAGTGTGTTTAGTAGGAGCTTAGTATTTTATTTGGGATCTAATAGAAGTAGGTTATAGTGATGTCATTTAGCCATAGTGATCTAGAATATGCCAAGCTCTTAAAGATGGGTTACACTAGTGAATAAGAAGAGAACAAAAGAATTCAGGAGTTATAAACGATGTATAAGTTGAATGACAATGTGGTGTCTAAGCGATATGTTATCAAATTAACACTAGGCTTCATCAGAGGCAGGAGCGGGCAATAGAGGGTCACTTGGAGTTGGAGACAGTATACATTTCCCTGTGCAAACACAGTTTTTCAGAAAAATTCAAAATGAAAACCAGAAACTGCTAAAGCCCCTTATTAGTGGTTTTATGAGTTGAAGTTAGCAAGAATTCACCAGGTCAGGTTATGAACTGACAAAAAAAGAAACGCTGAGACAATTATATCCTTGTTCTAATCTCATCAATCTGATTATCTCCCATCTCTTAATTACCATGTTAGATTGCAGAAAAGTATAAATTGCAATGCTTCACCATTATATCTCAAGACTGATGGTGGAATTAAAAGCATTCTGAATTTCTGATGTCGTTGGTCCTCAACAAAGTTAGATTTCTGCTGTGGGTGTGCATATACGGCAACGAAATGGGGATAGGTGTTTTTTAATATGAATAGTGAGGTGATGCTCAATATTTCCTCCTTAATTGACTTCGATTAGTCCTTGGTTGGTATTTTGCCCCCTAATTTATAGTTGATTGGCAGTTTGTCTCCCAAATTGATATTTGATTAGTAATTTGTTCCACTAATTGATTTTAATCAATATATTTGTCCATCCAATTTAGACTGTAGAATCTTCACCCATTGGCTATAAATAAAGGCTTTTATATTCACACCAGAAAGCTCTCATAGTCATTCTTTATTCTCTAACTATTGATTTTGGACAAAGTTCTTCTAAGCAGCTTTTGTCCAGTGAATAGTAAATGCACGCTACCAACTAAACCCATGTTAACCCTCGAGCACGATCGATCACTAGCCACTACTAGGGAATCAGTTTGTGTCACCATCAGAGCAAAACTATTTTTAGGACAATAATCAATTCAAAACAATTTCGTATAAACTTACCGTATTCTTCTTACTTTTTAAATTTATTATTATTGTCGTCGTCTCTATTTTAATGAACATATATCAGGTGAAAATGCCAATGTATTACATATTGTTCAACGTTAAAAATCTTCAAAGAATTCCTATAAAGAAAAAATACAATTAGCAAGTGAATCGTATGGGATGGACCGAGCCCAAACCCAACAGTAAGCCACCAAGGCCCACGTGCGGACGACCCGAGTCTGCATGGCCAACCCACCTTCCAGTTGACTCAGATTCTGTGCAGAAGATTCCCTTTGTAACCGAATTCAGCCCCATGCATTGTTCTCTCCCTAGGAGCCTAAGATTCATGGAGGTGGCTGACACCATCTCCACCCCTTACTTAAGCACACCACTTGCATGAATTTGGGTATGATCTCATTACAAGTTTAAACACTTTTACCTTTACTGACTTGGGCGTTGAAATGCCATCGCAGGTACCCCAATCTCAACTGCCTCGCCGATCATGGAGCTCTCCCGTATTGTTAAGCCAGTCCCAATCCATTCAATCTAGGCGCCGACGGGAACAGATAGTTAAGACATTAAGGTATTCTTTATTATCTAATTCGAAATTCATCATCCCCTTTTTTTTTTCCTGGTAATAATTCGAAGTTCATCTGAAGTCTGAACACGAGTACATCATTTACTCTGACAATAAATTCATCTTAATGCATTTAGCCAAGTAGCAAAACGAACCAACCTCCTATACCGGCCAGATAAATTCTCTGTTCAATCATTTACTTCAAAAACTGATCATGAGACCCAACAAGAACGGTTAGTGGGAACTGGGAAGAGACTTTGATAGTTTTAAGTTTTAAGATATGTTAAGTTCAAACTTATGTAACGCCATATACCAAAACAATGTATTGTGAAGCACTCAATCCAGACTATCCAGTGTTATAAGTTTATATAAATCACCTATAAAAGAACAGAAAGAAGAAGCCTTACTAGAATACACAGCTTCGTATTCTTATTCTTATCTTTTAGGAATACAAGTTTCAGCATAAAAAGTAAGTCCAATAATCATCAAAAGAGTTTAAATTTGATATACTCTCCGTATAAAATATTTTACAATTATATGTTGGCAAATAATCCATTATCAAATATCAATATATCTTTAACTAAACAAAAGAATGTAATATACATAGATGCAAGCACTAAGCAGGAAAGACATATATCGTACCATCTAATCACATACCTGTACCGCGGACAAATCACCAGCAGTATCGGACCAACGAACTCCCAAAGTATGAATGCAGTTCCTCCTCTCGTATCTCTTTTCTGAATCAGTTTTCTACGTATAAACGTATAGAAACCGGTCTATTTATCCAACGACTAATATACTCTTAATGCGTACGTGAGTCATGATTCATGAATTATGTATTATGGATCGAAGTATATTCCATCTTGAGTGCTCATTATTCAATATAAAATAATGTAGAAAATAAAAACGCGTTTACCATTTATTGATATTTGATCAGAACTGAACCATCGTTCATGTGATGAGTTTCGTTTAAAATCTGCAATCATGTCCATACAGCCAGCGAACATTCCTTGGCATCTACATTTTTGTCAATGACCAAATTAGGCATCAAAGCTAGGTAGCTCGTGTGACTCTACTTGGGTATTTCTCTACAAGTTTTGCTTTTACACTTTACAACAGTCATTCCAAGGACAATCCTCGTGCTACCAGTAATCCTTGCAAGAGCAGTTACCATTTTTGAAATGATGGAAACGTATTCTGTCTCTCACTATGATATCTCTTTGGCATATCTTAGAGATTAGTTTCATAAACTCATGACAGTCCTCGCAAGACCTAAGGTTCTTCACAATCCTGATTTTGGACCCCTGACTTGTCCTGATTAGTCCGTAAGCAAGAGCTAGCTTCTCACTATGGTGAAGCAACTGAATAGCCTTTTCCTCATCATCTATCTCAAGCAAGACCTCTGATACTTTTGGATTATACCCTTCTTTTCTTATTTTATCTGCCATCTGATCCAATTTGACATATATTTGCTCTGCCTCCGGGTGATTATAATCTCCCATCACAAATTCATGTACAAAACCATCAACTTCAATCCTACTAGACCCTGGTGGCTTTATCAGTCCCTTTTTATTCATCAACTCTCTCACCTCTGCCTTGTTACACCACTTCCCTGCCAATGCATAAACATTGCTAGCAAGTATGTAACTTCCACTATCATCTGCACCTTTCTCTTGTAGCTCAAGGTGTTTCATCAAACGCTCAGCCCTGTTAGTATCCCCATGAACTTTGCAGGCCCATATCAGGGTCCTCCAAAGGACTGCATCTGGTTTAACGGGCATTGTATTAATGAAATCTTCAGCTTCTTTCAAATGCCCTGCTCTGGCGAGGAGGTCCACTATGCAACCAAAATGTTGAATTGTAGGTTTCATACCATAACTTTTTTGCACATTATTCAAAAACATGTAACATTCATGAATCAAGCCTGCATTCCTACAAGCCGATAAAACCGCTGTCATTGTCCTCTCATCAGGTTTTATTCCAGATGTTTCCATGTCAACAAACAAGTCAATAACTTCCTTGCATTGCCCATGGCTAGCAAGGCCAGAAATCATTGCAGTCCAAATGAAAACATTCTTGTCCACAACATCATCAAAGACCTTCCTTGCACTCTCTATACACCCACTTTTCGCATACATATCAATTAACGCAGTGCTAACATTAGCCTTAGAACTAATTCCCTTTTCCTTGACAACCCTGTGCACTTTCTTCCCCATACTCAATGCTCCTGCATCCGCACATGCTCTTAAAACCGACATCACTGTAGCATCATTCACATCTATTTCAGCTTCCAACATTCGCTGAAACAACTTCATTGCCTCAATAGGTCGATCATCATTAACAAGCCCATCAATCAGGGATGTCCAAGAAACCACATCTCTATCAGACAATCTATCAAACAGGGCACGTGCATCACCCAAATCCCCAAACTCTGAGTACATATGAATCAACGCATTCTGGATATACAGATCCGAACCGAAACCCAGCTTAGTGATTAACCCGTGGAGCTGTTTTCCTTGATGAGTCAGTGTCAAACGGGCACAGCACTTGAGTATGAAGGGAAAAGTGAAGTTGTCGGGTCTGGGAATGTGGTGGGTGGGTTGTTGGAGCATGAAGAGGAAGAGAGAAAGGGCATGCAAGTGATGGGTCGGGTCGGAGCTCTGGGAATAAGCTCGAATCATGGTGTTGTAGTAGTAAGAGTTCAAGCGAGGATTAGCGTTGAGAAGAAGACGAGCATAGTTGAGGTCACCCGCGGGTGAGAGAGCGGCGAAAGTGAAGAGCTTGGAGAAGTTACGTGAAGCGTCGCCGTTTTGGGTCCGTAATTTGAGAACTTGAGCGTGAAGTTGCAGAGCCTGGGACATGGTTGTAACCTCCATAGTCAAGCATTGCAGCCACGCCAAACTTTCAGTCACAGACCGTTGATGGCAGTTGAATTTTTACCCCTATTAGTTATTTGTAACAAAAAAATTTAATTATTTAAATATAACTTTTTTTAGTTATATTATATCTTCCATGTAGACTGTAGCATATCCTATTTAATGCGGGAAAAAAAACGAATATTGTGAATAATGAAAGAGGAAGCAGTATGGGAGAATAATCTCTATAACAATTGAGTTATTATTTGTTTAACTATAAGTCAAGAAGGAAGTATAACTGATAATAATATTATTTATTATCTACTTCTATATATTTAATTTTTTTTTGGTAACTAGAAGGAGCCAAGGCCCAATTAATTTTAAGACAAAATTTAGGTAAAGTTTTTAAGTCTTTGTGGTCTTGTTTCAATAAATACGATAATGCGATATGTTTTTTTATATAACTTATTAATAAAAATTTAAAAATAATAATTAAGAACTAAAAAATAAAACACATATCATATTTCTACCTGAGACAAGACCATAAACACTTAAGAACTTTATCTAAATTTTCTCCTTAATTTTATTATACCAATATAACGCTAATTTGATCCTTTAATCAACAATAAAGGGTGTGATAATAAATTAATAATGTCCAGGAATAATGAAAAACGTAGTCTGATAATACATAGACTCTCAATCTTTATTTGTCCACTATATATATATATATATATATATATATATATATATATATTCAATTTTATTTGTCCATATATTGATATATATAATATATATATCTCATCATATATACGTATGTGTGTGTGAGTGTGAATTTTATTTATATATTTTAATGATGAATGCCAGGGAGATCGAATCGGGCACAGAAGTTGCAGAGGCAATCAAGGTTTGGTTATTCCACAATGTCCATGTTTGCTTTCTCCTTGTGGATGCAGTGCCTCTTGCAATTTTTGTGAATGAAGCAGCTCCCTGTCCAGGTTTGGCTTTTACGCGAACATGGTGATTCTGCTTTCTAGGTCGTCACTGCCATATATTAGAGATTTCAGTCAAAAGATTTAAGAGATTGTACTATATATACATGTATATTGATTGGATTATCTCGTGTGTAACTTCAATTTCAGTAATTGTACACTTACCTGTGCTCACGAGAAGAAACCATGTCAAAGAAAATAGCAAAAAGGTTAACACAGTTAAAAGACTAGGCCATATTTTTAACTTCCTGATGCAAGTTAAATAAATAAATATGGGAAGTAGCAATGGTTTTTACAGCTTAAAGTATATTTATGTGTATTATTATTTATGAATGGAGACACTTTGTATATATATCTCATTCAGATCAATGAAAGTTAAGGTGATTCATTCTCTCATTCTTCATTCTAATAAGGGTTTCTGGTTTTCAATGCAAGTTACTTAACTGTGGCGATTTAAAGGGGTATATTTATAAAAAAATCTCGGCTGCTTCGTTCTGCTTTTGAACTTTGATATAGGGGTTAAAGACTTAAAAGTATAATTAGCTTTCATTACCTCTTCAACCCTTTGATAAGCCACAAATAGAGTTCTTACGAAACCTTATTAGTGCAGCTGTACCCCACTAATGAAGAAGTAGGCACTAGTCTTCTAGAAGCTTCTTAATTTCGCCTGCTGTAGTTTCCAGCAAAATGATGACATGATATTTACTTGATCTCTTGGGCAATTAAAGTAACAAAATATTGTATTCAATATTGGTTCCTCTGATAATTATGCTTTTTTAAAACAAACAATTGTTGGAGGTAAAATTATAAGTACTAATTTGATGGTTGGATGATAATATTGAAGAAATTTTTTAAGTGTTGGACCGACTTAGGTGTTAATGATAAGGCGTTGGTTTTTGTTGAAAGAATTCATAGTTGTTCTCACGGTAGAATAAAATATTAGTGTCGAATATGTGACATAACTGTAGTATATGTGTCTAATTTTTAGAAGTCAGTTATTTACTTAATTTGTCTATAAATACTAGTATTCACGATGTACAAGAAAAGATTATTTATTGATACACAATCATAATATCTCACTCAAACAGATTAACGAATTTGATCTAAGTATGCCTTTTATTTTCATTTTAAGTCATTTACTTTAATGCAACTTTCTTCTAAAGTCTTTTATTTTTAAGTCTTATTTTTTTTAAATTTCTTTACGTTTCATTGCATTTTTTTTATCAGCATTATTTTACTACTTTTCTTTAATTTTCTGCACTCTACGTTTTTTGCACTTTAATTTTTTACACTTTATATTCTTTGCACTTTAATTTTCAAAGCTTTTATGAACTTTTATTTATCTACTTTTACTTCTTGCTTTAAGTTTTACATATTCCTAATATTTGCTTTTATTTCATCTTCAAAATCCTTTTCAAACGAGATTGCCATATAACTCTAAACCCATATTCAACTAAAAATAAATATTTATTTATTAAAATTTGTCTTAACTAAATTTCACCATAAACAATAATATAATTAGATTAACTATGCGAACGTAATGATCATGCAAATGACAAATGCAATGAATATTCTCTGTCGTTGGGCTTTTGCTTTCATATAAGTATCAAAGAACCTCCGATATATAGACTAGCTAGAAATTTGTTCTAAATAAATGAGTGGTCATATTTTATTCATGAGATTAAACTACTTAAAGGTTGATCCGATCCCCTAAACACATAAGAGGGAATCGATCTTATTAAGATGTACTAGCTAGCAATTATATGGATTAATTCAGAGTGGTTCATCTCAGAATTTACATTTGCATTTCTTGAAAAAGAATCTACATTGTCCTGAGATTGCATTTTGTAAATTCTGATAGTGATGACTGCAAATTGAAGAATAGAAACATCTTGCATAGGGCCACGTTTTAGTGTTGAGCCAACATTTTTGTCTCGGTTCCTATCCCTTCTGAAACGACTGCTGATAGAAAGAACCAAGAAAAATTAAATAATCAGTATTTTATATATGTATAAAATATTTGAGAGGTTTCTACTTACTACACACTATTTAAAATTACATGTTTATAAAAAAAATTAAATATTCATATTTAATATAATAATTAAAATTTTATTTGAATTTAAATATACCTATACACATATCAACTATAGGATTTTGTGTAAGCATAATATTTAAAATGCAACTAATCATGCTTACTAATTTGAAAATTGACCACATACCATATGCGCCAAATAATGTGATAAGGAATTTAATGTCACGTGCCTAAGGTTACAAGTAGAATGATAGGAAAGAAAGTTATGAAGACTTGAATATGCTTAAGGAACTTGGTCATATTAACTTACTTACACTGCTAATTGATAAAGGATGAGGATCCTATCTTGTTGGCCAAAACACGAGAGAGTCTTATTTTGTCAAAATAAGAAAAATTGGGAGGGGAGGGGAGGGGAAGGGAGGTTAGACGGTGGGAAGGGAGGGGGAAAACAAGATACTGTTTTCTTATTTTGGCAAAACAGAATCCTCTCCTGTTTTGGTCCAATAGGAGAGATCCTCATTCATTGATAAAATATGAAATGAGATGAGTATGTATATAATAGGATGTTCCCCTTGATACTTAAATGGTGAACTTATGGTTAGGTTGAGTTTACAAATATCATGTACGAACAGATGAATGATGTCACGCCTTAAACTTTTTACATATGAAATCATTTTTATGTTGAGTTCAAAAGAAAAATAAATAAAGAATTATTAAATAGGTAACTGATTAATTAAAATGGAATTTGTGCATGCAATGGCAGAAAAATTAAAGAGCAATATAAATAAACGAGAAATAAAAAAAAGTTATGCATTTTCTACGAATTTACATGCTGAATTACTTGCTTTATACCATGGTCTTAAGCTGGCTTGGGATAATGGTGTTAGTTGCCTCATTTGCCAATCCAATTCCTTGGATGCGATTGGATTAATCACAAGGGAGGAACCTCAGTTTCATAGGTATACCTGCGTTATTCATGACAATAGGAAGCTAGCTCCTTGCTGCTGAGTGGGTAGTCAATGTTGAACATGTTTTAGGTGAAGGGAACTTTGCTGCTGATAGCCTAGCAAAACCTGGTGCCACCTGTGAGATTTGGAACAGCCCACACACTGCGTTAGGTACTTTTTTATTGGAAAAAGATACTCTTATATCTTTAAAAAAAGTATATATTATTTATATTATTTTTTATAAATATGATTGAGTAAAAAAATAATAAAAATATATATATAATAAATAATATTAGATGATATATATAAAGTTGTTTCTTATTAGCTGATTTCATGGGTGTCTATTTTCCTAGGTGTTAGTCTTTCTTATATATTCAATATGATTCCATTTTACATATTCTCAAAATATTTTTTAGCATAATTTTTTTTAATTATATATTTTGTTTATTTTTAAAATCTTTAGTTATTTTATTTTGCTGAATAGATCCTTTCTCATCTGTGGACTTTCTCTCTCTAACTTTCTCTCACTTTTTCGATTTCTCCCTCTGGTACAAAAAACCCATCCAGAAAACCATCAACGGCGGCGGCAACGAGAGCCATTGATGGCGACTTTCTGGCGCCACCATTCCTCCGATTCCACCAATGACAACTTCTAGGTGTAGATCTAGTTGCGAACCTTTCCAAAATATGATTGATCTTGTCGATCTCCATTAACAGAGACTCAATGGCGGCGAAGGAGGTCGAATATGCGCGGTGCTTAGTAATACCAATGGTTCGATGCGGAGGTAGATTTGGTTGTAGTGTCTGGGTACCACCACTGGTTCGACGCAGAGGTGGATTTGTGGGTGGCGATGGGGGTTGGATATGGGTTGACAAAGCTGTGGCAGTTGGGCTCGTTGGTGGGTCTGGTTTTTCGCGGGTTTTGGGTTCAGGTGGTGATTATTGGTGGTGTTGGTGCGGGTTCCGCTATCGTTCTCGGTGGCTGGCAAATATGAAAAATAATATTTTAAGTTTACAAGGATCAGTGTGTAATTATTTATTGTAACAAATATTAGTAAATAATATCAATCATTGATAATTTTTTACATAAAATTTCTAGTTTTCAAAGCATGAAGCATGGATTTTTCAAAAGATTTTGTGAGCATATTAAAGCCGCCCTGGTGGGCAAATACTCATATCTAACCTTGAAATTTTAATACGCGTCTCCCTCCATTTTTTATTTTGTGGGTTAAACTTCCCTACACCAACAAAGTAAGTATACATTTTTTTTTTTTATGTTTGGATATCTAATGTTAAACAAAATAAAATGTAATGAGATGAAATCGAATGAAATGTAATAAGATGAAACCGAATAAAGATCTTATACTATTGTTTGAATTTTTAATGATGAAATGGAAAAAAGTTTCTACTCTTGTTTAAAAATTATAGTAGAAGGGAGTGAAATGATAAGAATTATAAGTTTTATATTATCATACTATCTTTATCTTAAATATAATAAAATTTAATAATTTTTAGTTAAAAATATTTTAATTATTTTTTACATATTATCAAATAATTATGCAATAGATAATTTTTTATTGATGGTCACATTGTAATTCTCTTTTTTATTTTTATTTCTCTTCACCTTTTTGATAAAACAATTATATATGTTTTTAAAATTTAAAGTAAAAATATAAATAATGAAAATCCAATACATGTTATTTTATTTTTGACAGACTCCCCATCTCACGGAAGGTGAAGAAATTGAGAAGGGATAGGATTTGAATAAAAATTATGTTTAGTATCTTTATTCATAAATATCATTTTAATTTTTAAGTTGTTAAAAGATAAGACTTTGAGGTGGGGACAAGAAAGAAAATTTTACCCCTTCTTAAACCATAGACAACAAAAAAAAATGGAGATCATTATTACAAGTTTTGATTATAATGATTCTGTAATAAATTCACTTTCACCAACTCTTTATAAAGTTCATCATATGATGCCAACATTCAAAAAATAAAAAAAATAAAAAAGATTTTGTTTCAATTTATTTTAAAGAAAAGAACCAATTACTTGAAAACGATGTTAAAACTCAATTTCAAATTTGAAGATAGTAGACGAGGATTGAGGTAACACGAGTAATTGAACAAGGAAGCTTCACTGCTTTCTTAGTTTAACATGTTAAGGACAAATAAAATAATTTAATAATTATATTAATAAATAAAAAGTTAATTTCATCTGTACTCCCTAAATTTGGAAGAAAAAAATAAAGTTTAATAGAATTTATTTATGATGGAATGCAAAAGTTGAAATATATTTCATTGAGTTTCATTTTTAAAATTCCATTTTATTTTTCTTTCCGTTTAAAATATTTAAACAATGATAACTAATGTCATTGATTTCATTTCATTTTATTTTAATTTCAAATCATTTTCATTCCTTTTTATTCCATCAAATCCAAATATAAACAATATTCTTTTATATGATGTGTCTCGATTTCTATTAAGCTACATATAATAATATTCAACTACGAAAAGAAAACAATAAATTAAATTAATAAAAAAAACACACTTGGATAGGTGGGTGGATGTATTGTTCATAAAGACTAATCAGGGTTTGTATGTATGATTCGCAATAACCAAGAAGAACGGTGACAGTGAAAATAACAATATTTATGATTGTTTTTTACCTTCTAGCTGTTGTTATATAAGTAATTAATTTAGACTACAGTAGCAATTTTCTGTTATACATGAGTTATATGACGTGATATCTGCTTATGATTATTCATGATTTGATCATTTTAGAGATATTTACTTTCACTGTATTTATATGTAGTATTATCTATCTGATAAGGGTTAATTAGTCACGCTTCATTGGCGTTTCCCATTCTCAAATCAAACTAGATTTGGACATATACGGCGTTTAATTGATGCCAACAGATATTTACAAAAAATAATAATTTAACCGTAATATAAAATATAAAACTACTAATTAAATAAAACACCACAAATTACAGTAGGTAGCTCAAGCACTGTAGTGAAGATTATAAAACTTGGGTTACAGAAACTACGGTAGCTTTAGGAACGAAACATAATGAAGTGGTCGAGTCAAAGAATTAATTGACGGAAACTTCATGTTTGGTTCATTGGAAATAGAAACTGATATGAATCATATGACCAAATTCTTATTGTGTAAGAAAAATATTTGTTTTTACATACTATTTGGCAGTAAGGTCGCCTGTGCAATTCTAATTAGGACACAATTAGTATTTTGTATCTTGGAATGTATAAGATAATTAGAGAAAAATTTAAAATAATTAATTTGTTTATATAGTTTCAATTTTAATTTTAGACTTTATATTTCTTATATCATTTATTTATTTTATTTTCTTAATCTCCTGCTCCCAAAATCACGAAAGAAAATTTCCATCAAAACTACACTAAAATTTTTAAAACACGGCCAGTGTGAATTAAGTAGAGGAATTGGCTGATAGAAACCTCACCGAACCCTTCGAAGCTGGAACGCGAGAAATAGATCCAGCCTTCTTTCATGGCCGTGTCCTCGTGGCATTTCATGCATAAGCATAACAACAAAGTATCAGCTACAGCATCCGTTTTCCTCTGCCATGCCCACACCGATCTCGATCTCCTTTACTTTAGATGTTTTTTCATTAACTCTCTATTCTCTTTGTTTCTATCGTATTTATCCAAGATTCCCCCTCAATATCGTCAAAAGTACATTCGAGAAAGAGGAGGAAAATATTCTTCATGAATTTTAAAACTCTCAACAAGAAGATTTCCGCTCCCTCAAATCATCCAAATATAAATGGGAATTCAGGGTTGCTTCTAATTGGCGTGTTTCTCTCTTTTCTTCCTTTCTTTCTCAATTTAAAGTTTGAAACTTCTTCTACTATTGTTTATTGGGCAGGTTCTAAAATCTTGGTTTGGATAATCTTTCGTGAGCTTTATTGTTATTCTATCATTTTTGAAGTGCCTTGATAATGATATAATGGTGCTAACTAACTAGTTGGGTTGTTGTTGTTTTTATTTTTTTTTCTCATTTGCGTAGTTTTAGAGCTGTGAATTGTGATTCGAATAACAAACCATGGTGAAGGAGACTGCGTACTACGACATATTAGGCGTCAAAGTTGATGCATCCCCTGCAGAGATCAAGAAGGCTTATTATATCAAGGTACAATACAACCCTTCAATTCTACTTAATAGATTTCCCTTTTCTGATTTCTGAAAGAGAACTTGCAACCCAACTGAGATTTGAGAATGTTATTAAATTACCCAATCTGGAGAATCTGTAAAAAAAATACGGTGTATGGATATTTCATTATTTTGGAAGCAATATGAATCTGGCTTCCTTTTGTAAATTAGTGGAAGATGTTTAAATTTTCACCGTTTATAGAACCACGTATTCTTAATCAATTTTGATCTCAATAAGCTCCATGGAATGAACTCCTAAAGTTGCCTACTGACCTTATACTGCCTGTAAATGTGTCCACTAGACAACACTCAATAGGGTGCTGATCTTCATAATTGAGCCAGGCCAGTCTGCTGAGATAATATTACTGTTTCCATTATTTTCTCCCTATGATTATTTTCTGATTTGGTAGGCTAGGGTGGTCTGGGTGAACTGTAGCAAAGAAAAAGAAACAATGGTTCTCTTCTACTTATTTTTAGAATTGACATTTAAAAAGAGTGAAAGATGATATTTATAGTGATTTTTTTCATTTTTTTTTTCTGAATTATTATTTTCATTTTTATCTACCTAAAAATTGACTCTTTTGTATCACTTTGACGAGAGGTGATTTGTCTCTTATCCCATTTACCCTTTTTTTCTTTTGCAGGCAAGGATAGTTCACCCTGATAAAAATCCTGGAGATCCTAGGGTTGCAAAAAATTTTCAGGTAAGCATTATAAACTCATGTTTTGGTTTCATAGTACTTCAGAATATTAGTGGATTTTTATTAATAAATTTATTTACTTATTTCTTACAATAAGCGGTTTAATCCTATATGAAAGAGACACTAGTGTTTTAACTCTATTAATAATAATTAGTCATGATCTGTAAAATTATTAATTTTCTAACTTATTTTGTCATCAGTTTCTTAAATAAATTGGTTAGATTATAAAATTAACTTTATTCAATATTAGGCATAAGTGTATTTATACCTTTGGATCTCTCTCTCCCTTCAATTTGATTTATTTTTCTCCAATATTACTTTTGTAAGTGTGGTATTTATGCACAGATACTTGGTGAAGCTTACCAGATTTTAAGTGATCCCGAGAAGCGTGAAGCATATGATAAGCATGGAAAGGCAGGAGTACAACAGTAAGTTAATAGTCAATACAACCTTATATAACTGAAATGTGATTGTTGAATTAGAGGGTTTTAGGTAGAGAATGAGGAAAAGAGAAAATATAGATTTATAATAATATGAGATTGCTATTGATTTGATATGTTGATAATGTGATACAAAAGACAAATTTAATGGTTTTATTTATACTAATTCTAGATTCCTAATCTTAATTAAATAAGGAAAAAATCAAGAAATATAATAAATAAGAAATAAATCATAAGAGATTATTTATGATACTCTAAAATATTAATTTCAAGATACAATAAAGATATTTTGAGATATTTTTTAGATATTCTAACACTTCCCCTCAAGCTAAAGTTTTCTAAGATTGAGTTTGTAACAATTAAATAATTTGATAGTGTGATAGTGGTTGGGACGAATGAAGACAGTGGCTGGAAACTACTTTTGGGACGAAGATGGAGACGAGACCAGTGCATTTGGACAGACGGAGACAGGGCTAGTGCATCTAGACAGACAAAGACGAGGCCAGTGCATCTGGGACAAAGAGCTAGGGCCAGAGCATCTGGGATAAAGAGTCGGGCTGGTGTGAGTCATAACCAACATAAGTTACCATCAAAATGATCGTCAATGGGAAGAGAAGTCACCATTAATATGATTCATTCGTGGGAGATGAGTCACCACCAGAATGATCGTCGGTGGGAAGAGAAGTCACTGGTATGATCTATTAGTAGAAAAAGAATGACATGACAAACACCGGCATTAAAGTATATGTTGAGATAAATTTATTCTCATTCTCTCCCTCAATGCTATGCTAGCATTGGAAAAGAACTAAACAGTAGCCAAAACCAAAGATAACCACCACAACCACAAAGAATGCCAAACAGTCACGTGGAGGTCAGAGATAGTGTGGTGAGGCAAACGAACGACAGAGGAGCCTGGGAAGAGGGTGAAACAGCCATAGGTTAGTGTACAATGGCAAAAAACAGAAACCCCCATACACTTGAATGTCTTTGTGCGAGTGTACAAGTCTGCACAGAGGTCAGTTGAAGGAGGTGAGGGCAGATCTTGATAGAGGAGACCAAGATGAGTTAGAGGAGACCAACAGTTGCCGGAAAGCTTGCCGGACACGCTGTCCTGTGCCGGAGGAAGGGTGGCCCATGAATCTGCACTCAGACAGTAGGGGAGGCGCATGGGAGCGTGTGAGAAAGCTCTTGGAGGTGCGACTTTGGTGGTTGGCTGATCGGAAGCCTGCGGTGCAATTGGTGTGGTCGTCGACCAGAAAAGGTGACGGCGGCCAGAGGTGGAGGGTAGTGGTAGAGACGAGAAAAACTCGTAAGAGAGAGTTCGCAACAGATGGCAACGGAGGAGATGGTATTTGTCGGCAAATCAGAGTGGAAACATGATTAACTGGAAATATATAGAAAGAGGGTGTCAAACGGAGAACTTGGCAACCAGAGGTGATTAATCGGAGTTCCAGATTTTTAGGAACTCAGCAGCGAAAGTGACGAGACAGGTCACGAAGGATGGTACCTCTTTGATACCATGTTGAATTAGAGGGTTTAAGGTAAGGAAAGAGGAAAAGATAGAATATAGATTTAGAATAATAAGATTGATATTGATTTGATGTGTTGATAATGTGATACAAAGGACAAATTTAGTGATCCTATTTATAGTAATTTTAGATTCATAATCCTAATTAAATAAAGAAACAAATCAAGAAATATAATAAATAAGAAATAAATCTAAGAGATCTTCTATGATACTCTAAAATATTTCAAGATACAATAAAAATATTTTGAAATATTTTTTAGATATTCTAACAGTAATTAACTAATTATAGCTTGCAAGTAATCTCAATCAAATGGGTAAGTTCTGTCCTTGCTCGTAGGTGATGTTTCCTTTTGTTGTAAGTTAGAAAGTGGTTTAGCCAATTATGTCAGTGAAACTCGTTGAAGATATTTAGATAGTGTCTTAGAGCTGTTTGCTTAGAGAATAACTGTAATTTGACCTCACTATGCTAGACCTGTGAATTTTTTCCACTGTGTTGAGCCTTTAAAATTATAGTGGAGACTGGAGACCTGTATAAATGGATTTCTTTTTTTCAGAGATTCCATGATAGATCCTACAGCTGTATTTGGAATGCTTTTTGGAAGTGAATTGTTTGAAGATTATATTGGAAAACTTGCATTGTCTTCTTTAGCATCTATAGAAGTTGAGCAAGACTCACAGAATCCTGAAGTTCGCATGCAGAGAATTCAAGAAAGGATGAAAGTATTTTTCTTTTCCTAGTGATCTAATACGGTTTTCCCCTCCCCATATTTTGGTATCTGAAGCTGTTACCTAGTTTTGGATCTGTAGACATGGCAGAAGGAAAGGGAACAAAAGCTTCTAGCAACTCTGAAAGATCGCTTGCAACTATTTGTTGATGGTCGAACAGATGAATTTATAACATGGGCAAATTCAGAAGCACGTCATCTTTCAAAAGCTGGTAACTTCCTTCCTTATATGCTCTAATTCTATTGGCGAATTATTTAAAGACAATCCTCAGTTTAGAAGTTCCAATGTCTCAAATTAATCATTAATCATCATCATGAATATTAAATCTCTAAATATAAAATTTACATATATTTTTCAAGTCCTCATTTTATTCTCAATTTTTTCCCAATGTAGCTTGTAATCATGCATGTATATCCAAATTTTGGATGGTCTAGTAAATATTTTATGAGCATGCTAAGAAACTAGAGAGAAGATAATAATAACCTAAGATTAATGACTATAAAAAAAAGTTGGGAAGAATTGTGGACTACTGCTTGAACTTTTTGCTATCGCTCTTCCTTCTCAAATATGCTGTCAAGATACCTCCTACCTTTTGGCTATTAGTAACTTGTGAGATGACAAGTCAAATTACTGTCTTTGTCATTTGCCCTTCAAGAAAATGATTCCATTTTTCTGATATTATTTTTTACTTGCTAATTTCTGTTGAAATTTTGCGTTGAAATCCCAACTCATAAGTTCTTTTTTAAAATATCCTTGGCTGGGAGGTGGGTATACAAGTAAGGGGGATGGGCTACCCTCTGTTTTGTGAACCGAATTTTAATTAAACTGCATATTTATTTATTTATTTATTTGAGTGTTGAGGATGTGGGTTCTGTAAGTTGGCAAGGTGAGTACCACAGACCTTATAAGGAGGTAGACTAGAGAGACTAGGGCATGCCTTTAGGGAGAAAGGAAGGTCTAGTGACTAGGTGAAGATGGAGAAAGAGGGAGAGGGCCATGGTGTGGGTTTAGGGTAAAAAAATGATAATAAATTGTTTATAACAGCCACCTGTTACCAATATAGGCACAAATATCAGTTGATGTCTTAAGTTGGGCTGTAAATCGTGAACCCTCCTTCAGCAACCCGAGAGCAAATGTAGATCAAGTGAACATGGTTCATATGAGAATGATAACATGGCAATTATAAAATTCATGTAGGAACAGTATGTTTATTTACTCTTGGTTCTTTTCTTCTTCCCCTGGAATTTTGTTAACTCATATCTGACACTATTTTCAGCTTTTGGAGAGGCCATGCTACATACGATTGGTTATATCTACACGATTGGTTATATCTACACACGAAAAGCTGCAAGAGAACTTGGAAAGGATAGACGGTATATGAAGGTTCCCTTTTTGGCAGAGTGGGTGCGAGACAAAGGACACAGGATAAAGTCACAAGTGATGGCAGCCTCGGGTAATAGACTATATATTATTAAATGTTTGGGTAGTTTATTATCAAGTTGAAATGACATTGGCCTTTCACAATTTTAGAAGGTTCTAATGGACCTCATCTTCTTCTGTAGGTGCTGTGTCCTTAATTCAAATACAAGACGAGCTGAAGAAGCTAAACCAAGGAGAAAAAAAAGAAGAAAACATGGTGAAAGCTATTGAAGATAAGAAAGATGCCATGATTAATTCCCTATGGCAGATCAACGTGATTGATATTGAATCAACTCTGTCACATGTCAGCCAAGCTGTAAGTTCAAGTATTTGCTTTCTGGCTGATAACTTAAGAAATAACATTTCCCCCCTACTTACACAGAAATATTTCAAGTATTTATATTGACCTGCCATGGCTGACATTTGTTAATATTTAGTTTTATGGCCTACTTGGAAAAAAATCCCACATTGCAGACTTGTTACCAATATTTGATGGGCCATTGACACTTATATAAGAGAAAAGAAAGGAAGGAGAGTGGGCTGAGGGAGGTTATATAGGGGGTGAAGATGAGACAGTGATGGGAGAATGTAACTGAATGTACACGTGGCAACAGGGAATTGGTGAAGACAATTATGCAATGATGAGAAAGAGGAGAAAGACTTAGGTAGACCTTGTCTACTAAGTTGTGTAGACTAAAGTAATCAACACTTAATAATTACATAGATCTTTGTGTCACAAAATATCACTTATTTGATTGGTTTAGTCAATACAACTTGTGTAGACAAGTCTACACAAGTATTTCTCGAGAAAGAGGAAAAGGAATATGAATAAGGAGGGAGAGGAGAGTAGTGGGAGGTCAGAACAGAATTTTGGAGGAGAAATACTTAGGTAGACCTTATCTACTCAGTTGTGTGGACTAAATCAATTAGCACTTAACAATTTCATAGATCTTTGTACCACATAATTATTTTATATTAAAAATGACAATGTGTCACTTATTTATTGGTTTAATCTATACAACTTGTGTAAACATAGTATACACAAATATTTCTCATTTTAGAGTCATTTGAGTGGCTTAGGCCAAGGGGCAGAGTCTGTCACTTGCAGCTCTGATTTTCTATCTTTTTCTTTTCCTATTTTTCACTAGTTTCCAGTGTTTTCCCATTGTAACAGAAGCTGTGGTCCTTGAGTTTATTATTCATTTTCAGTGTTAATTCTAGTTCCTATCAACATTATTTCTCCATTATTTGTTAACCCTCAATTTGCTGGTTAGACCATAATTAAGGCATTTATTCTAGAAATGACTTGGATGACAGTGCTATTATCTTCTTCTGTGGAAAGCTAATGGTGCACCGTGAATGCTGCAAGCATAATTACTTACATGTTAAGCTGAATGCATGCAGTAATAACAGTGAATTAGTTAGAAAAATTATATTGAAATGTCAATTAATCACAAGGTTTTAACAAAATGGTCTTGTATTTGCTATTTTTCTCAGGTTCTTATAGATCCTGGTGTCTCCAAAGATGTTCTCAGGTTACGGGCCAAAGCGTTGAAGAAGTTAGGAACTATCTTCCAAGTAAGTGTTTTTGTGGATTTCTTATGTTTGTGCATCAATGGCTCATTGGACTTAGGAGTGTGCATCAGTTTGTGCAATAGTACTGCACTTTAGCATGGAGTGAGGATTTCAATAATCTTTTTTTACTTTTATGTTTATTTTTATCCAGAGTAAATTAGTTACACCTTCTAATTGAGAATTCTTGATTTTGCTTCTCAGGGTGCCAAGGGTGCTTACAGCAGAGAGAACAGTCTACGCCACGAAAGTGGCAAACCAGGAGATGCTTCTTCGGCATCATAGGTCATATTGGTACTCGTGGATGCGTGTTCAGTTTGTCTGATATGGTTCTGTATTGAGTTGTGTTCATACAGTAGCATTCTAGCTCGCAATTGGATTTTAAACCAAGTTTCTTTGGGTGTAAAGAAGTGGGGGAAAAACACGCACGCACTCAAAAAGAAGCTAAAAGAGTAACCAAAAAAAAAAAAAAGACCGTTCCAGTGCCATTGCATGTCGTTTTTCACTTTTCAGTTTCATATTATAACCCCTCTAACACTGATCTCGTTTCACTCCACTGTTTATCCTGATTCCTAGGATATATGGATGGACAAATAATAAATCTGTTTTAGGGATGTAAATCGAGTAACGGTCGTGAGGTAAGATAATGAAAGTGTACGTATAAAAGAATGAAGCATGACTGTTGATACTTAATTTTATCTATAAAATTTTATCACTTAATCAAGGATTAACGCTTAATTGCAATGTTGTAAGCGCTTGGTTTGTTTGGTCTTTTTTTTCTTATCTGTGCAAACAAAAAATAAATAAAACAAAACAAAAAAATAGAATAAAAATAAAATAAATAATAAATAATAAAACACGATTTCCTTCTGTTGTTACAAGAAAAAAATAAATAAAAAAGAAGCTGAGTAGAACGTAGCTTTCTCCTAGCTGTGCATCAGTCTGGCTCCTGAGCATGCTGCATACCTTGGGGAGCTGCCTATCATGGTTTGGGAAGGGCAGCAGGCATTGGAGAAGGAGGAGCTTGGAGCAGAGGGCAGCAAGCATAAATGAGGAAGTGTTAGAGTGACCCAAGCTGGGTCAACCTGGCAGCCTCTCCACCTTGGACAGGGGGAAGCCTCCGAATTTTTCAGATAAAAGAGCAAAGGAGAAGGCAAGCAGGGGGGTTCAGATTTTTCCAGAGACGAAGACCACACCTTGGCTCTCACAGAGAACCAATCTCCATAGCCAACATCACAGCATCACCTCAGCAAGCCAACCCTTCATCCCCATCAACTCCATTCACGTTTGCACACAACCTCCCATCACCACCCTTCACTATTCATCTTCTTCAACCTCCACCACCACAATCAACCCAGTAACCTCAACCCACCTTCAACAACCAACAACAACCACCATAAACCAAGCATCCCATCACTATTCATTTTTGTTTTCACTAACTCACCACCCACAACCGAGTCAACTCAATGAGCCACCTCAACCACCTTCTTCCATCTTCCAACCAAAACACCACCCAACCACACAACCTCACCCAAGCTCCCAACCGTGAATTTGCAAACAGCAACCCAAACACTGAGACCCTCAACCTCCAGATCCGGCCAGCACCGAGCGGGATCGCGAGCCAGATCCCCCACCGCGCGTCGCCATCTAACCGCGCGAGCCACCACTCCGCGTCGCGCAACCGCGTTCACCCGCGAGCCGCCAGACCACTCCGTCGTGTCGCACCTCGTCACTCCACCGCGCCGCACCGCTGGTCGCCTCGCTCCAGTTCAGCGAACCTGTCGCCCATCCCGTCGACCCCGCTGCTCACCGCGCCGGCCCCGCTACCCAGCGAACCAGTCCGACCTCTGACCCGCGTCGCAGCCCCTCTTCGAATCGCCTACTTCAGATCTGGTCGCCGGTCCCATCGTGTCGCGCCTGGCCACAGTGTGCTGCCGCCGTTCGCGTGGCTCCGTTCGAGCCAGCACCCATCCGGCCCAGATCTGCACCAAGCCGAAACTGAACTTGTTGACGCCGCGTTCGCCGGTCGACCCGCACGGATCCGGTCACTCTGCGACACACACGGTAGCCTCTGTTGGTGGGAATGAGTCTCCCTTCCTCCATTTCATTTTGCTTGAGCTTCAGAATCTGATATTTGGAATATATTTGGGATATGTCTTTCGTTTGAAAGAAAATAAAACTGCTGCAAAGCTTTAAAGTTTTTTTTTTCTTTTTTCTTTTTTCTTCTTTTTTGGGCTGAAGTTTGTTTTGGGCTTGGAACCCTTTTTTTTCTTTTGGGTTAGATTTGTATAGTTTTTTTTTAGATGATTATTAAGCATGAAAAAATAAAAGTATGTAAGAAAGGGAAAAATCAAAATAAAATAATAATAAAAACGAAAATGAAGAAAAATAAATAAATAAAAATAATAAAAATCGAGAAAAATCTGAGAATTGTTAATTTTTGTTTTAAGTTTATTTTGTGATGCTTATATTCAATCTTATTTGTTCTTATTTATTTGGCTAAAAAATTTGTGTTTGTTTGCTTGTCTTTATGCTTTTTTTTTTTAAAAAAATGAATGAAAATGACACAAAAACTTTTTTTTCTTAATCAATGCAATGACCCTTGACATTGATTGAATAACGAATGTTATCTTCAATGTCAGTTGGATCATAAGGATTTATTGAAGTAGCGTAATCTTTAGCTTGCTTGAATCTTGTCTGAATGATGATTTTATTTTTCAAACAAAATTTCTTTTAAAAAATGTTTTCTTTAAAATCAGTCAACCCACAATCATTTGCAAAAGAACCTACGTGACTTTGAGTTAAAATTCACTGTAGGGAATACGTAGGAGCGAAATTCATTTCTGTCAAGCCAAATTTGAATTTTCATATTTTCGTTGTTTATTTTTCTTTTGTAAATAGTTACAACCTTTTTCTTTCTAAAGGGAATAAAATAAATATATTTGAGATTTTTAAAATTTGCACAACTAACTTAAAAATCTTTCTTGGAGCGAGCAGAGTAAGTCTAACACCTTCCCTACCACATGTAATCGACTCTAAATCCAAACTCATTTTCTAAAAGACCGTTTTCTTATTTTCGGGGTTTTTCGATGTTTTCCCAATTTAAATAAACATTGGTGGCGACTCCATTGATTTATATACTTTTTTCTACTGTCGTCTCGTCATGCGATCCTTGGTTGCGGACAGTTCAGGCGACTCCACGGGGACATTTGGAGAGTCGGCCTGTCGTTGTTAGTTGTGCAAATTTTTAATAATCTTTTATTTATTTATTTTACCTTCTTTGTCTTTGTTTTTGTTTTTTTATTTGTTTGTAAATGTATTTTATTTAGTACTTTGGTGTAAATATCTATAGCATTATTTCATATATATTGTGACTTGTATATATATATTTTGTACTTAATTGTTAAAACCCTAGGGTAGACGATTCTTTGGTGTTTGTTGTATATATGTTTTGCGGGTTGGGGCGCTTTTGTCTTTTAAGTTTTTGTACAAGTTTGTATGCTCCTTCACACACGTCACTATCACTTACCTCACACACTTTTTGGGCTCTATACCCGAAGTGCATGCGAACCCGAGGAGTAGGAGGGGTCTCGACTTTTGTTATTGAGGAGCTTTATGCTCACTTGACATTTGTCGAGACACCACTCAGATTGTTACCAGTATCATGGACTAGTCATATTGAGAGGGTTTATCCCTACTTGTGATTAATTCATGAGTAGGGTCCTTATCTTTCGAGATGGGGGCAATCTGAGGACCATGACTTTTTTAGAAGATAGATCTGTCCTAAAAACCTTGCACTAGTAGATTGAACATAATTTAGAGTCATCCATCTCCTTAGGTTACACCTGATTAGAACACAAATGGAGCATACTTTTTCCTTATCTTTTCCTCATGTCATTCATCCATGCATTCCTTTTGGTTTTAAAAAAAAACTCAATAAAAAGAAAAAAGATACATGATATTGCATTTCCATTCTTAGATTTTCTTTTTTTTTCTTTATTCATTACCCATCTATTCCTCATGTCATTCATCCATGCATCCTTTTGGTTAAAAAAAATTCAACAAAAAAAGATACATGATATTGCATTTTCGTTCCTAGCTTTTCTTTTTTCTTTTTCATCATTCATTATTCATCTACCTCTCATGTCTTTCCTTATCACTTTCTTTTAAATAAATAAAAATATACATCCTCTTGCACTTTCATGGCTTGCATTTTCATTCATTCTTGCATTTTCATTAAAAAAAAAAATTTGTCAGCAGAACAAAATACGCATCGTCTTGCATTTTCATAACAGTCTCAGCATTTAGAAGAAAAAAAATAAAAAAAGGCTAGGCACCCTTTGGGTTTACGACCCTATGAGGGCTTCTCCATTTAGGCTGTTAATACATTTTCTTTAGAGTTACCTCGACGAGAGGTATCCTTAGGGTGCATTCTCTTTTTTTGGTTTTGCTTACATGTTCCTTTCATTACTTCCTTTTTAGGGTGAGTTTTCTTGGCAAAGTGGAAAGGTTAGTACTTGTCAATAGCAAGGAATGGAAGAAACATATCAAGGACAGAACTCCAGCAATGCAGTCGACCTCAAAAGGAGTATAAGGGTTACAGTAAATGGCAGTAATCTGAGGTATGTGAGGGACGTTACTCAACAAATGACCCCTAAGGCTCGATTAGAGTTTTCAAGCAGTTACGGGCAGATTCTGGATTTGCTACGCATTACAGTTGAGGAGCCCGTCTTGAGTAGCCTTGCTCAATTTTGGAACCATTCTCTCAAATGTTTTGAGCTACCTAACTTGGACATTACACCAACCATAGAGGAGTATGCAATCATGTCGAGGCTTCCAATGAACAAACACCCAAATGTTTATCTTTATGGAGGGTATTATGTATCAGTAGGGAAGATAGCAGAATTGATAGGGGCTCCAACAAGTCAATTGGGCATGGAAAAGAGGGGAGGAACAGAAGGCTTGAAAAAAAGTTACCTAGAAGCACATCTTCAGTATCTAGCACAACAAGGAAAGTGGGATTTCTTCAACAAAACACTGGCCTTAACCATCTTTGGGTTAGTGTTATTCCCATTTACCTCAGA
The DNA here is from genome assembly GCA_029884595.1 of Ormosia semicastrata. Lineage (NCBI taxonomy): Eukaryota > Viridiplantae > Streptophyta > Magnoliopsida > Fabales > Fabaceae > Ormosia > Ormosia semicastrata. The sequence continues at coordinate 2,814,115 of JAQQTO010000046.1, read as the reverse complement.
TATGGTAGATCAAGCAACAATGGATGTATTCTTCAAGTTTGAGAAGTATAAAGCAAATCCAATCCCTGCTATTCTTGCTGACACTTTCTTGACGATGGAAATCTGTCATCAAAAGGGTGGTGGAAAGATTCGATGTTGTACACATATGTTGTATGTTTGGATCATGACGCATATGGATGTACGGAATCTCCTGGGACTCCTACCTGACCCGTTGAGGAATTTTGGTCACATACCAGTGAAGCCACAAAAAGCTTATGAATGGAAGAATGAGTTCGTGAGGATGGGGCCAGATTCTTTTAAATGGGTATGCCCATGGTATCATGGAGAAGAGATAGTTTTCAGCTGTGGTGACTTTCCTAATGTTCATTTGATGAGCCCTAGAGGTGGTGTATCATACGCGCCAATCCTTGTACTTAGGCAACTCCGATGGACTCAATATGTGCCCAACGAAAAGCAACTTGAAGGATTCAGCTTCTTATACCAGCAAGATGGAAGCACTACTAAACAAGAAAAAGAGATTAGAGATGCTTGGAAGAATATTCATATGGCAGGAACAAAGGAATTAGGGAAGCATGTGGTGGTTTGTACCCCTGAATACTTGCAATGGAGAGAGGCAAGAATGGTACAGAATAGTATCCCCCAGACAGTTTCAGATGATAAGGGTCACCCTCAAATCATACCTCAAATGGCCACCGAGATTGAAAGACTGAAAACACAAATGAAAGTCTTGGAATAAGGAAAGGAAGCCGTTGAGTTAAAAGTAGTCATCCACCAGAGTCGATGCCAGAAGCTAGCTGATGAAGTTGAATATTTAAAAGATGCGTGTGCAGATATGGCTGGGACCCCAAGCCGAGCAAAAAGGGCAAGGAAAGGAAAAGAGATAGAATTTGAAAGGCCACAACAGAAGTTCATGAATTACGAGCAAAGATAAGTGCTCAAGAAGAGACAATGACATTGGTTTTGCAAGAGAAAGAAAAGTTGGAGGCGAATGCTAGGGTACAAGATTGTAGGATGCAAGTCTTACAAGAAGCTCTGACTAAGGCGAAGTGCCACTCAGACCAAGGGCGAGCGTTAGCTACCAAATATCACGATGCACTCTTGGAAGCAGACCAAAAGAATGGGTATTTGAAGCTCAAAATTCAAGAGTTGGGGCGAGACCATGAGCAGTGGAGACTTGAAGCCCAAAGACTATTGAGGCAAAAAGAAGAATGGTCAGAAGTGTGGCAATCAGTAGCACAAGACCAAAGGGCTGAAGAGGAATGGAAGAAGAAATTTGAAGACTGAGTCTTCAACAAATCATGCTCCATTGATTCTAGGAAGACCATTCCTCAAAACAGCCAAAACCAAGATAGACGTGCATGCTGGCACCCTTTCTATGGAATTTGGTGGAGATGTGGTACAGTTTAACATTTTTGATGCCATGAGACATCCCCTTGAGGAGCATTCAGTTTTTCATGTTGATATGATTGAAATCTTGGTTGATGATACTTATCTTTGATATGAGTGTTGAATTCCACGATATTGCTAACTTTCTCGGATTACATCACTTGTGATATATGTGTTAAGCGTGATCTTGAACCATGTCTTTGCATGTCTTTGAGATTTATGTAGTTGTGAGTGATGATGTAGCTGCTGACTTGAATGATGTAGCATGTGAAAATGAGAGTCAGGAGTATGTCGAATTTAATGCTGCTGAGTTGCTTGTTTCAAATAGCTTGCTGCCTTCTATTGTGCATCCCCCATCCTTAGAGCTAAAGACTTTGTCAGACCATCTTAAATATGCATATTTGGAAGATGGTGAGAAGCTGCCAGTGATTGTCGCTAAGAATCTGCAACCTGAACAAGAAGAAAAATTGCTGCAGGTTTTGAGGCAACATAAGCGTGCTATTGGATGGACACTTGCAGACATTCCTGGTATTAATCCCTCCACATGTATGCATAGGATTTTATTAGAGGAAGATACCAAGCCAGTGAGGCAACCCCAAAGGAGACTAAATCCCCTGATTCTAGATGTGGTGAAGAAGGAAGTGACCAAGTCACTACTGTCGGCATTATTTATCCCATATCTGACAGTAAATGGGTAAGCCTAGTGCAAGTGGTTCCAAAGAAATCTGGAGTCACAGTAATTGCAAATCAGAACAATGAGCTCCTACCCACAAGAATCCAGAACAGTTGGCGGGTGTGCATTAATTATAGGCGGCTTAACCAGGCCACTAGGAAAGATCATTTTCCATTGCCTTTCATTGATCAGATGTTGGAAAGACTGGCTGGCAAGTCACATTACTGTTTCTCGGATGGATATTCGGGCTATTTTCAGATTCATATAGCCCCAGAAGACCAAGAGAAGACCACTTTCACTGTCCATTTGGAACATTTGCATACAGGAGAATGCCCTTTGGTCCGTGCAATGCTCAGGAACCTTTCAAAGGTGTATGGTCGATATCTTCTCGAATTTTTAGAGAGTTGCATGGATGTGTTTATGGATGATTTTACTTGTCTATGGCTCTTCCTTTGATGCATGTTTAGATAGTCTGGATAGAGTCTTGCATCGATGCATTGAGACTAATCTTGTTCTTAATTATGAGAAGTGTCATTTTATGGTAGAACAGGGCATAGTCTTAGGCCATATCATCTCTCAGAAGGGTATAGAAGTAGATCCCGCTAAAATTGATGTTATTTCCCAATTGCCTTACCCTCTTGCGTGCGAGAGGTTCGTTCTTTTCTTGGCCATGCAGGTTTCTACAAAGTGCGGTTCATTCAGATTTCGAAAAAAAGGCCCTTCCCTGTCTAACTTGTTGCGAGAAAGATGTTGCTTTTGATTTTGATGGCAAGTGCGAGAGAGGCTTTTGATTTCCTTAAAGGAGCTTTGACCACCACTCCTATCATCCAACCACCGATTGGACACTCCCATTTGAACTCATGTGTGATGCCTCTAATTATGCATTGGGAGCTGTCCTTGCACGAGAGAGTCGACAAAGTACCTCATGTCATTTCCATGCTTCGAGGACTTTAGATCTTTGCACAAGCCAACTACACTGTACAACCGAAAAGGAACTTTTAGCAATTGTTTTTGCTTTAGATAAATTTTGATCATATTTGCTTAGTTACTAGAGTGGTTGTATTTTCGGATCATGCAGCTTTGAAGTTTCTCTGAAAAAGCCCGATGCAAAGCCAAGGTTGATTCGGTGGATGTTGCTCTTACGGGAGTTTGATATTGATATCGAGAGATAAGAGTGGAGCGAGAGAACACGGTGGCGGATCACTTGAGTCGGATTGAAAGAGAGCGGATTCTTCTCCTATCCATGATGCCTTCCCGATGAACAACTTTTCAAGATGCAAGGTAACATCCCTTGGTTTGCGATTTGGTTAATTTCTTGGTTGCTAGAGCACTACCCGCACATTTTACTAAGGCGCAGATTGATAAACCGAAAAGTGAGTCAAAATATTATGTGTGGGATGACCACTTATTTGTGGAGATTTTGTAGTGACCAAGTCATTAGGAGATGTATTCTGATCATGAGTTTGATTCTGTTCTTAGTTTTTGTCATGCACTTTTGCATGGGGGACATTTTGGACCTACTCGTCACACTAGGAAAGTTTTGGACTCGGATTATATTGGCCCACTCTATTTCGTGATGCATATTTGTTTTGTAAATCTTGTGAACAATGCCAGAGAACAGGGAATATTTCTCGTAGGAATGAGATGCCCCAACAACCTTTGTTGTTCTGTGAAATATTTGAAGTTTGGGGTATTGATTTTATGGGTCCTTTTCTTGTGTCATTTGGTTTTGTTTACATTTTGCTTGCTGTGGATTATGTATCTAAATGGGTGGAGGTAAAAGCCACTCGGACTGATGATTCCAAGGTTGTTGTGGATTTTGTTAGATCACATATTTTCTGCAGGTTTGGAGTCCCAAAAGCCATCATTAGTGATCGGGGTTCACATTTCGTGTCGAAGCATGGAAGCCTTGATGAAAAAGTATGGAGTCTTGCATAGAGTTTCTACACCTTATCATCCCCGGACTAATGGGCAAGCCGAGGTTTCCAACAGAGAGATCAAGCGAGATACTTGAAAAACAGTTCAACCTAACGAGAAAGGACTGGAGCAAAAGGCTTGAGGATGCTTTATGGACTTATAGGATTTTTATAAGACTCAGATTGGGATGTCTCCTTATCGGATTGTTTTTGGCAAAGCATGCCACTTGCCGGTGGAAATTGAGCATCGTGCATTTTGGGCAGTAAAAGGTGTAACTTGGACCTCAATCAAGCAGGCATGGAGCGGAAGCTACAATTGCGAGGAATTGGAGGAGATCCGCCTGGAGGCTTATGAGAATTCCAAACTTTATAAAGAGAAGACTAAAGCCTTCCATGATAAGAAGATCATGAGAAAAACATTTAAGATTGGTCAAAAAGTTCTCCTTTATAACTCCCGCCTCAAACTCATGCCCTAAAGCTCGGATCTAGGTGGCTTGGTCCATTTGTTGTTACTAAGATTTTTCCTTATGGTGCTTTGTGCGGTTACAAGTGAGACTACTACAAAAGCTTTCACAGTCAATGGACATCGCCTCAAACCATTTTATGAGGGAGCTCAAGAGGATATTTTGGAGGAGGTCCACTTGCAAGAAGTCGTCTACCCCACTTGATGAGTAAGATGCCGCCTCAATATACAAAAAAAAAAATGATTGATTTAAAAAAAAAAATCTATTGTGCTGACCCATATTTGTTCAATTATTGTCCTGATCAAATCTTTTGGAGATTTGTACCCGACAATGAGGTAAGTAGTGTCATTGAATTTTGTCATTCAGAAGCATGTGGAGGTCATTTTTCTTCAAAGAAAACAGCTGTAAATTCTTGCAGTATGGATTTTATTGGCCATATTATTCAAGGGCAGTTATACTTTTTACAAAAGTTGCGACCATTGTCAAAAATTGGGGTCCATTTCTGAAAGAAAAATGATGCTCCTAAGTTACGCAAATTGCACTTGCATGAATTGCGGAATCAATAAATGATGCATAAAAAAAAATAAAATAAATAAATTTTTTTTTTATAAAGCAAAAAAGACTCAAACCATTTCTGGAACATCAAGCTGTTGAGGTAGAATCCATCTCCTTTCTAATCCTTGTTATGAGTAGAATTTATTTTAATTTGTTTCTTCTTTTTGCGCTTCTTTCAGGTTCCTGTTAAACGACGGATAACGGTACTCAGTGACTCTCGAGTCGGTTTGTCTTTCGATTTCCCATAATAACGATTTCTTCTCTTTCAAAATGGATGTCATTCTTTCAAATCTAAAAAAGTATTTCCTTCTATTCATAAAAATGTTCTAACCAAAATTTACAAAGCTAGGTGTGAGAGATTGAGACTTGTTAATGTACAAGGGCATCCCGAAAGATATACTGCTGGATAATCGAAGCAAAGGTTCGTTTAGGCGGTGAATCTTCCGATTCATTTGTCCGATACATGCCTGGTCTCGGTAAAAGTTCATTTTCGAAAAAGAGAAGAGCAAAAAGAATGCACGTTTGTTACAAGTGTGCACGATGGAATTGCAACACGCAATGTCGTTCTTTGGGAATGGTTTACGTAAACAGAGAAGATAAAATATTCTTCATCAAGAATGGATGAGTAAGGAGTCATTAGATAATATCTTATTGACTCTTGAGACGCATTCTTGTGGAATTGTGCAGACGTGAACTTCTTCGTTTGTGGAATCTCTTCAAGGACGAGCAAGTGCGTTATAGTCTTCGAATCGACTCAAAAAGACCGTGTTTGCCAATTTATAAGAAAATTGGATGGGAAGCCTATCCCCGACTCATAGAAGGCGTTTAAGCGGTTTATGGACGTAAAACTAGAGGAAGATGTGAGCCACAATCACAACAATCTGTATATATTATTTTTTTGCATTTATTATTTAAAAATAAAAACAAAAACAAAAACAAAAACAAAACATAAAAAAAAAAATTCAAAAGTTTTCTGACAATAGCCAACCTACTCATATAGGAGCTATTATTTTTTTTTTCTATTCTCTTCCTATTTAAACACTCTATTTTCTTCACTTTCCCGCAACTCTTAATCATTCACAGAGAGAGTGTAAGTGTAGAGATGGAGGGAGCTTCTTCTTCTTACGTTCGTAGACTTGTTAGTATCTGTGTATTTTGTGGGACACATTATGGGAAGAGTTTAGAGTTTGTCAACGCAAAGAACCACTCTTGGTAGAACACTTACTGCGAGGAACATTCGTGTAGTATATGGGGAGGTTGCCTTGGGTTAATGGGGGTTGTATCACTTTCTGCATTTCTAAGAGGTGGTCAAGTTTTAGGTGTCATTCCTGAACCTTTAACTCAAAGGAACTTCGTTGGAAAGACAATTGGACAGGAAATTCAAGTATCATCTATGCATGAACGAATGAAGGCAATGCTTGAAAACTCTGATGCCTTCATAGCCTTACCTGGTGGTTTTGGTACTTTGGAAGAAGTCTTTCAAGTTGTTTCTTGGGCCTAACTGAACATCCACCATAAACCCATAGGTTTGTTGAATGTTAATAATTTCTTTGATAATTTGTTATCTTTTGTTGACCATCTTTGTGGAGCAAAATTTGTCACACCTTCCGAAAGACAACTCCTTATCTCGGCTTCCACTTGTTGATGAGTTAATTGATAAATTGGAAGCCTTTGTTTATGAACACGATCCAAGATGTGACTCGAGATAGATTGGTCGGGAGACAATGACAAAGCGAGACAACAACAAGGGAGGCAGCAAGAAACAACAGTGTGACCTGACACTTCATCTATGACTTTCCTTTCTCTTTAGTTTTATTCATCGTACTTTGTTTCTGTTTTTATTTGTGTAAGGTTTCTCTTTTCTGTAATTGCAGTAACAGGTACTATCCTATATCTTTTTCCTTTCTATTTTTTTTTTAACATTGAGGACAATGTTATGATCTAGTTGGGGGGAAGGATAGTTGTGTGACTAAAAAAAAAAAATTTAGTAAATGTGTTTATGTTTGTCGTGTGTAGAGTTGTGAAAAAAAATGTGTGTATATATTAATATGTTTATTGTGTTTATATTTTCTAACCAGTTAAGGATGGCAGAGTAAGGAGTAATTCTACTCTTGAGACGCATCTTAATTGGTGGCAGAGGTCTGATGTGGCACTGACAGTATGCTTCTTTTCCTGCTTGGTGTTGATTCACTTCTTATCAGGTTGTATTGCTCTTTTCTATCTCTCTCTTTCACATTAAGGACAATGTTATATTAAGTGTGGAGAAGAGATTTTAGCATTTTTTGTTTTGTTTTGTTGTTAAAAAAAAAACCAAAAAACAAAAAAAAAACACAAAAAAAGGGTTCATTGCATGATTGAATAACTTTTCTTCCTTCTTGAACTGATATGCTTGGTTATGGATGATTGAATTGATTAATTGAGTTTGATAGATGCATACCTTGTGAGATTTTGAGCCTAATGGATGGATTCAACATTTATGCCATTCTCTTCTTTCTTGTATGATTTTCACTCATGCTAATGATCACTCTAGAACTTGCTTTGACTCTTTTTGAGGCTACGTTTCACTTGCATGCATGAACATGATTGAGGCCCTCTTTCTAATCAGCTAGTTTAACCAAACAGCCAACCTTGCATATTTCCCCTTGCTTAACCCCTTTGAACTTATTTGATTATTCTTTGTCTCGAACTCATTATGTTTCTTAAATAAAAAAAAAACCATGTTCTTACTTAGTCTTAGGGAATAAGAGAACATTAGCTTTGCCATTGGATGAGTTCATGAACAAGTGTGGGGGTGTGTATGCAGAATGGTTGAAAAATGTATTTATGACGTTCTTTTTGTAAAAAAAAAAAAGAAAAAAAATATATACATATAAAAAAAATTCAAATATATATATATATATGTAAAAAAAAAAAAGGGTCAACAAGGCAATAAAGGAATGGAAAATAATATGTAAAGGAAATTTGTATTAGATGAAGTTGGGATGAACTTTCATGATCGATAATTGAACTCACTTTCATGTTCTTTTATTCTCTTTGGTGTTTAACTTGTCATATCCATATTACCTTCTCCTTTACCTTGACCCCATTACAACCTTGAATAAAGTCCTCATGATTTGTGTGTGCATGTGTTCGAGTAGTGGAGAAGTAGAAGATAAACAAGCTTATGGTAGTGCATTTTCATGAGTTGAATTGAGTGTAATACCTACCTTTTAAACACTTGAGAGATTGAGAGTGAATTAATTTCGAGGATCTATCATTCTTTACTCATGCTTTTCAATTGAAGTATCCCCTTGTTGATTTAAGATGTGAAGATGTGTTACCTCATAAATGTTTTGATCACTTGAATTATCAATTACTTTTCATTCTTAAATATTATTAGAAATTGAGTCTTTTAGAATGTTTAACTTTTGAGTCTGTTTTATTTTGTTTTTGTGTGTTTTGCCCAGGAGTGCAAAAAGCTAAGTGTGGGAAAATTTGATGTTCACATATTTGATGCATTAATAAGCCTTCATTTTTAGTCATTTACACTCTCCGTGCACTTAATAAATTAAGTTTGGTTATGTTTTGTATGTTTTGAACTCAAAATGGATTTAATTGAATTTTTCAGCATGATTTACGTCTTACACTAATCCTATATTTGGGTCATATCTTGGGCCGTAGGTGGATGTTTAAGGTGAATCTTATGTCATTTTAAAGATAAGAGATAGCTCTACAATCTTCATGAAGACATCAAAGACTCAATCACACGTTTGAATGGCTCAAATTGGCATTGAATCAAGAACTAAAGTGTTGCTCCTGGCAGAATGACCTATGCGTACTGTTCATTATACTGCTCGTGGTGAAAGTTGTAGAATGGGCTGAAATTTTGATGGTTGATAGTTAAGACTCAAATATACAACTTTAATGTTGTACACTTTTCCCGATTCAGACTCCTTGGAAATGATATTGGGCTTGGAAATCAGAACAGAGGAGCTGCGTTTGGACCTGAGCAGTGTGCAGTAATTTGAACATATCTGGAGCTATGGAAATGATATTGGGCTCAAACCAAAGCCATTTGAAAGCTAAGATCCAGACCTAAAATCTTCATGTAGACCACTTGGCTCAAAAATGACGAATGCAATGACTTCAGAGCTGCATGATTTCGGAGACACAACCACTCTAGAACCAAGCAAATATGATCGAAATTTATCTAAAGCAAAAACAATTGCTAAAAGTTCCTTTTCGGTTGTAGTGTAGTTGGCTTGTGCAGCATCTAAAGTCCTCGAAGCATAGGAAATGACATGAGGTACTTTGCCAACTCTCTGTGCAAGGACAGCTCCCAATGCATAATTAGAGGCATCACACATGAGTTCAAATGGGAGTGTCCAATCTGGTGGTTGGATAATAGGAGTGGTGGTCAAAGCTCCTTTAAGGAAATCAAAAGCCTCTCTGCACTTGCCATCAAAATCAAAAGCAACATCTTTCTGCAACAAGTTAGACAGGGGAAGGGCCTTTTTCTTGAAATCCTGAATGAACCGCTTTGTAGAAACCTGCATGGCCAAGAAAAGAACGAACCTCTCGCACGCAAGAGGGGTAAGGCAATTGGGAAATAACATCAATGTTAGCAGGATCTACTTCTATACCCTTCTGAGAGATGATATGGCCTAAGACTATGCCCCGTTCTACCATAAAATGACACTTCTCATAATTAAGAACAAGATTAGTCTCAATGCATCGATGCAAGACTCTATCCAGACTATCTAAACATGCATCAAAGGAAGAGCCATAGACAGGTAAAATCATCCATAAACACATCCATGCAACTCTCTAAAAATTCGAAAGATACGACCATACACCTTTGAAAGGTTCCCGGAGCGTTACCTGGACCAAGGGCATTCTCCTGTATGCAAATGTTCCAAATGGACAGGTGAAAGTGGTCTTTTCTTGGTCTTCTGGGGCTATATGAATCTGAAAATAGCCCGAATATCCATCCGAGAAACAGTAATGTGACTTGCCAGCCAGTCTTTCCAACATCTGATCAATGAAAGGCAATGGAAAATGATCTTTTCTAGTGGTCTGGTTAAGCCGCCTATAATCAATGCACACCCGCCAACTATTCTGGATTCTTGTGGGTAGGAGCTCATTGTTCTGATTTGCAATAACTGTGACTCCAGATTTCTTTGGAACCACTTGCACTGGGCTTACCCATTTACTGTCAGATATGGGATAAATAATGCCAGCTTGTAGCAGCTTGGTCACTTCCTTCTTCACCACATCCAGAATCAGGGGATTTAGTCTCCTTTGGGGTTGCCTCACTGGCTTGTATCTTCCTCCAATAAAATCCTATGCATACATGTGGAGGGACTAATACCAGGAATGTCCGCAAGTGTCCATCCAATAGCACGCTTATGTTGCCTCAAAACCTGCGAGCAATTTTTCTTCTTGTTCAAAGCTATGATTCTTAGCGACAATCATCAAGCGACTTCTCACATCTTCCAAATATGCATATTTAAGATGGTCCGGCAAAGTCTTTAGCTCTAAGGATGGGGGATGCACAATAGAAGCGACAAGCTATTTGAAACAAGCAACTCGGCGAAGATTAAATTCGACATACTCCCGACTCTCATTTTCACGTGCGCATCATTCAAGTCGGCACTACATCATCACTCACAATCGCATAAATCTCAAAGACATGCAAAGACATGGTTCGATATCACGGTTAACACATATATCACAAGTGACGAGAATCCGAGAAAGTTAGCAATATCGGGAATTCAACACTCATATCGGCATAAGTATCATCAACCAAAGATTTCAATCATATCAACATGAAAAAGCTGAATGCTCCTCGAGGGATGTCTCATGGCATCAAAAATGTTAAAGCGTACCACATCTCCACCAAATTCCATAGAAAGGGTGCCGGCGTGCACGTCTATCTTGGTTTTGGCTGCATTTTGAGGAATGGTCTTCCTAGAATCAATGGAGCATGATTTGTTGAAGACTCATCTTCCATGTCCGGAATGTAGAAGTCCGCTGGAAAAATTAGCTCATTTACTCGCACCAACACATCTTCCAAAGCACTCTGCCGGGGGTGAGCGATAGTCCTGTTTGCCCGGTGAATCACTATACCAGGTGGGGTGTAAGGTGCCAATGTTCAAAGACTTATATACTTGACGTAGGCATGACATTAATAGAAGCACCCAAATCTAGCATTGCATGGTCAAACCTGGAATTACCTATAGTGCAAGAGGATTGTGAAAGTTCCAGGATCTTTACATTTCTTTGGCATGCTTGGTTGAATCATCGCGAAACATTTCTGCCCATACTGACTTTCTCAGTACCATTTAAGTCTTCTCTTGTGAGTACACAACTCCTTGAGAAATTTGGCATACTTAGGAATTTGTTTGATTGCATCTAGGAGGGGAATATTGATTTCCACCTTCCTGAATGTCTCCATGACTTCCTTCTCTGTTTCTGCTTGCGTTATCTGCTTGGACTGTGTCACTCTGTTTGGGAAGGGTAGTGGAATGTTCAAGTCTGAATTCTCTGCACATTTCTTCTGGACTGGGGCATCTAGTTCATGTGAATTGTGTTGTGTCTGATCAATCTCTGGCTGCTGCAATGGGAGCTCTAGTTGTGGCAGACTAGGACCATCAATTTCTTTGCCACTTCTAGGACCATCAATTTCTTTGCCACTTCTCAAGGTAATGGCACTTACATTGCCTCTTGGGTTGTTGACTGTTTGTGAAGGCAATTGGTTCGATCCTTGGCTTTTCAATTCACTCACGGTGGTGGCACCGCTACCCCAATTTGAGTTTGCGAGGTTCGAATGGTGGCATTGACATTTTGTTGGAACTGAACATTATTTGTAGCCATCTGTTTCATCAAATCTTCCAATGATGGCTCGGATGGAGTGGTTGCTGGACTTGGCAACATGAGGGTCTCCTACACAGGTGGTACGCACGGTTGTTGTTGTCTGAATGCAGGTGGTTGGTATTTGTTGCTAGGACCTACAGCTTGGTATCTGAATTGCTGCTGCTGTTGGGGTTGTTGTTGACTAGAATTCCCATATCTCAAGTTAGGATGGTCCCTCCAGCCAGGGTTATAAGTATTAGAAAATGAATCATATCTTGGCTGCTGGGAATGCTTGATATTGAGGTCTACTAGGAAAAATGCCACCTTTGCAACTGACTGTTCGGAAACGCGGAACCACCATCCTGAAGTGTGGGGCATGAATCAGTAGGATGAGATGAGCAAGAGCAAATGCCACACACCCTTGCAGGCTCTTGTACAGAACCTGGTACATGTTGTCCCATTGCTAATTGCCTCACCAAAGAAGTCAATTCATCAAGTCTATGTTCCATTCTCTGTTGATCTACATGAGACGATTGAACTTCATTAACTCCTCTAGTTGAGGAAATGACTCTTGTGCCAAATTGTTGAGCATTGGCTGCCATATTTGCTATCAAATCTCTTCTTTGCGGAGGGGTTTTATCCACCAATGCACCTCCGGATGCGGCATCCACCATACTTCTATCCATCGACAAAGAAGCCCTCATAGAAATATTGAATCAAGAGGCGATCACTAATTTGATGGTGGGGACAACTCGAACACGGCTTTTTGAATCTCTCCCAATACTCATGCAAGGTCTCACCAGTCATTTGCCTTATACCACAAATGTCTTTTCTAATGGCAATGCTCGGATGCGAGGAAGAACCTCTCCAAGAATAATTTCTTCATATCATCCCAACTCGTGACGAACCTGGTGAAAGGTAGAACAGCCCGATCCTTGGCTACATCGACAAGAGAGAAAGGGAATGCCCTCAACTTGATATGCTCCTCGGAGATTCCATGTGGCTTCATGGTTGAACAGGACCACATGGAACTCCTTTAAGTGCTTATGGGGATCTTCACCGTAAGACCATGAAACTTGGGCAACAAGTGTATCAATCCGATTTTAACTCGAAGTCGGCATCAAGATTAGGATATTGAATGCACAAAGACGGTAAGTTACATCGGGAGCGACAAGTTCTTTAAGGGTCCTATTTTGCACATGTTATCAGCCATGAGTTTAGAATCACTTAAGATCTCAAGTGCACTTTCAAATTCAATGTCACAACTAAATTCAGACTCAATTCTTTCACTTAGCCTACGAGTTCTATTCAACCTATGCAATGTTCTATCAATCTCAGGATCAAATTCAAGCAAGATATCAGGATTAGACCTAGTCATGCATTAATCAAAACACAAAAATAAAATAAAATAAAATAAGTAAACAAGTAAAATACACTAGACAACTCTAAAAATCTACCAAAATAAATATAATTCACCTATCTAAACATTTTTAAAAATTATGGGACTTGTACAAACATAAAAACTACACAAAAATGAAACTAAAAAATACAATAAAAAATATTAAAAAATTGAAAAACTGGTCTAAACGATGGATTTTGGAAAAACCAGGGTGACCTCACAGTTCACTGTGAGTCTTGTTTATTAGGCCGTTTTCCTTCAATGACAAGTTTCACTCATTCAGGCACATTTCTGTCGATCGAAATTGCAAAATGACCCGTAATCACCCGTTTTCTCCTAAAAATCACCAAAACACAGCAAAACAAAGGTTAGTGGGGGATTAGTAGTTAAATATACTCTTAATAAGATTGAACAAAATCAAAATGATCCCCGGCAACGGCGCCAAAAATTTGACAACTGTCGAGCTTACCAAATTTAAATCAATTTATAACCGATTTACCAAAACTACTTGTAGCATAAGGTAACACCGGGTCGAGCCCGTAGATCACTCTAATTATGAAGTCAGATTAAGAGGTTAATAAATAGGGGGGAGAGTTTTGCAAGATTAAACAACAAAGAGCAATTAAAATGAGTAAACAAAATTGAGAAAACAACAAATCCAAGAGAATTAACAAATCTCGATTTTAATCCATCCTTGATCTTTATAAATCCGTTCAACTATCAACCAAATCTTTGGTCTTAGATCACATCAAGACGCCTCTCAATGATCCATGGATCTTCTATTAGAAACGCTTTTAAAATTCAATTAATTAAGGTTAGACAAATTAAGCATCCATCCAAAACCCAAATTAACTTAAAAACCAAGATCCAACCAAGCTAAATATTTCATCAAACATCTTTGATAAATTATATAACCTCTGAATTCATCTCTTGGCATATGATAATTACGCAATTAACATATGCAAATCCCAATCAAATTAAGCATTAAATCAGAATTTAAACAAGAGAAGAAAAGAAATAGAAACTTGATTAATAGATGAACGTATAACGATTAAAACAAGATCTCAGGATTAATCATCAAGCTTGTCAATCTCTTGGATTGATTAAAGAAGTTTAGCTCTCCATAGCCATCACCATTGGAGAACCTTCAAGAACCATACAAAATTGAAAGTAACAAAGAGAGAGGAGGAGAGGAAGAGAAGAAGAGAATTCTCCAAAATGAAACACTAAAACTTTAATTATAACAACACTACTACATAAAAGCTCTACATATTACAATGATCTGCATAGCCTCCCTTTTATAGAGGGTTTAGAGGTACAAAATGTCAAAAGGGGGCTGAGTCATGGTGGTTGAGTGGAGTAGGTGGATGAGTGGAGTAGGTGGATGAGTGGAAAATGTTGAATGACTTTTGGTGAGTGGAAAATTATGGAGATTCTTTGTCTCCGAAATCATGCAGCTCTGAAGTCATTACATTCGTCATTTTTGAGCCAAGTGGTCTTCATGAAGATTTTAGGTCTGGATCTTAGCTTTCAAATGGCTTTAGTTTGAGCATAATATCATTTCCATAGCTCCAGATATGTTCAAATTACTACACACTACTCAGGTCCAAACGCAGCTCCTCTGTTCTGACTTCCAAGCCCAATATCACTTCCAAGGAGTCTGAATCGGGAAAAGTGTACAACATGAAAGTTGTAGATTTGAGTCTTAACTATCAACCATCAAAATTTCAGCCCATTCTACAACTTTCACCACGAGCAGTATAATGAAAAGTACGCATAGGTCACTCTGCCAGGAGCAACACTTTAGTTCTTGATTCAATGCCAATTTGAGCCATCCAAACGTGTGATTGAGTCTTTGATGTCTTCATGAAGATTGTAGAGCTCTCTCTTATCTTTAAAATGACATAAGATTCACCTTAAACATCCACCTACGGCCCAAGATATGACCTAAATACAGGATTAGTGTAAGACGTAAATCATGCTGAAAAATTCAATTAAATCCATTTTGAGTTCAAAACATACAAAACATAACCAAACTTAATTTATTAAGTGCACGGAGAGTGTAAATGACTAAAAATGAAGGCTTATTAATGCATCAAATATGTGAACATCAAAGACATATCTGATAGCTTACGATATCACACCACACAACTGATTACTCATTTCGAAGAAGCAGACATTCAGGCTCACATAAACCCCTGGTTACGACTACCATCAAAGATTGTTGATTTTATGAAGTATTGTCGAGGTCTTGCTAAGGGTTTTAGAAAAAATCAAATGAAGTTGTTGATGTAATTGTGCTACATTTTGTGGGAACTAAATCTTGTACTTCTGAAGTTTGAAATGAAAATGGATGCTCATTGCTGTGTTTTGTTTCAAATATCAATCTTGTTATCTTTTTATCAAGATATTGTTCATTGAGGTGTGAATTCTTCCTCGAATAAATTGTCAACCATATTTCCGCCTCGAGACGATTTGTCCTTGAGTGAAAGTATGGGGAGTTTGGTCCTACGTCTGCATTGCCAGTGAATGGTGTCATTGAGGAATGAATATTCCCTTGGATTTACCATCAACCACATTTTTGCCTAAGGAGCGATATGCCCTAGTGCTAAATGTAGGGATTTTGCCTTGCTATCGAATGTTTGTGCGAACCTTTCCACGGTCACCAAGTATCCTCACAGGGCGCAAACTTGTTCCCTTCGCTAACAAGGAACTGCATGCAGAATCATATTTATCTGCCAAAATAAAAAAAAAAACAAAAAAACATCGACATAAATAACCAGTGCTTTGCATACATGCATTTTGTCATTTGGTTCAGTCAATACTAATAATCACATCATGTTTCCTCAAGCAGAAAAGTAGACACTATAGCAGGAAAACAGCTTCCACGACACCCTTACACGACTTGTTCCCAAGCAAAGATCATGGATGAGATAGAGCAGACTCAAGATTTGAGGGATGAAGTGAACCAGCTTAGGGAGCAAATGTCCAAGATGATGGAAATGTTACAGTCTATGGAGAGTAGAAGAAGCATAGATGGGAATCCCTCAGTGACAAATGAAGGACATCCGGCCACACCTCCTTGCCCGCCTGGTTTCGCTGCGTTCCCCCTGCAATACCAAGGCTTTAATCCTCAAGGGATTACGATGCCGCTCACCATTTGTCCAAACGGCACCACTCAACCTTCAGTCGCTAGTTCACAGGGGTAACCAGGGCGTTTTCCCCCGTATAGCCTCCTCTCGGGTTATATACCACCATTAGCCACTAGTTCCCCCAATAATGACATGCCAACAGTGTCCCCAACTTCAAATCCCTCGAACCTTACCCAAAATCAAGCCACTCAGTCAAATGTCAACGAACCCCCGCCAACACAACACCCATACCCTTTCTTCATCCCGCCATATGGTCTCCTCCCGGTTTTGTACCACCGAACCGCGATCCTCCTGACAGGACGGCGCATGCACTTCAAACTCCTTAAGTGCAGCTCAACCACATGCCAGTGGAACCCCACTGGGATAACATTCTGTTCCCACCATCATGCCACAATACCCGTTGAATTCCTCTGTGGAAAATCCCCAGTCCAGGGAGAAGTGGGAAATTCTTGAAGAAAGACTACGAGCCATTGAAGGGGCAAGTGGCTATGGTCTTTTGGATGCCTCAGAGCTCTGTCTGGTCCCGAATGTGGTGATTCCTTGATGTTCACATATTTGATGCATTAATAAGCCTTCATTTTTAGTCATTTACACTCTCCTTGCACTTAATAAATTAAGTTTGGTTATGTTTTGTATGTTTTGAACTCAAAATAGATTTAATTGAATTTTTCAGCATGATTTACGTCTTACACTAATCTTGTATTTGGGTCATATCTTGGGCTGTAGGTGGATGTTTAAGGTGAATCTTATGTCATTTTAAAGATGAGAGAGAGCTCTACAATCTTCATGAAGACATCAAAGACTTAATCACACGTTTGGATGGCTCAAATTGGCATTGAATCAAGAACTAAAGTGTTGCTCCTGGCAGAATGACCTTTATGTACTTGTGCATTACACTGCTCGTGGTGAAATTTGTAGAATGGGCTGAAATTTTGATGATTGATAGTTAAGACTCAAATATACAACTTTCATGTTGTACATTTTTCCCGATTCAGACTCCTTGGAGGTGATATTGGGCTTGGAAGTCAGAACAGAGAAGCTGCGTCCTGGACCTGAGCAGTGTGCAGTAATTTGAACATATCTGGAGCTATAGAAACGATATTGGACTCAAACCAAAGCCATTTGAAAGCTGAGATCCATACCTACAATCTTCGTGAAGACCACTTGGCTCAAAAATGACGAATGCAATGACTTCAGAGCAGCATGATTTCGGAGACAAAGAATAGGCTGAAATTTTCTACTCACCAAAAGTCATTCAACATTTTCAACTACTCCACCTACTCCACCAACCACCATGACTCCGCCCCCTTTGACATTTTGTACCTCTAAACCCTCTATAAAAGGGAGGCTATGCAGATCATTGAAAATGTAGAGCTTTTATGTAGTAGTGTTGTTATAATTAAAGTTTTAGTGTTTCATTTTGGAGAATTCTCTTCTTCTCTTCTTCTCTTCCTCTCCTCCTCTTTCTTTGTTACTTTCATTTTTTGTATGGTTCTTGAAGGTTCTCCAATGGTGATGGCTATGGAGAGCTAAACTTCTTTAATCAATCCAAGAGATTGACAAGCTTGATGATTAATCCTGAGATCTCGTTTTAATCATTATACGTTCATCTATTAATCAAGTTTCTCTTTCTTTTCTTCTCTTGTTTAAATTCTGATTTAATGCTTAATTTGATTGGGATTTGCATATGTTAATTGCGTAATTATCATATGCCAAGAGATGAATTCAGAGGTTATATAATTTATCAAAGATGTTTGATGAAATATTTAGCTTGGTTGGATCTTGGTTTTTAAGTTAATTTGGGTTTTGGATGGATGCTTAATTTGTCTAACCTTAATTAATTGAATTTTAGAAGCGTTTCTAATAGAAGATCCATGGATCATTGAGAGCGTCTTGATGTGATCTAAGACCAAAGATTTGGTTGATAGTTGAGCGGATTTATAAAGATCAAGGATGGATTAAAATCAAGATTTGTTAATTCTCTTGGATTGGTTGTTTTCTCAATCTTGTTTACTCATTTTAATTGTTCTTTGTTATTTAATCTTGCAAAACTCTTTCCCCTATTTATTAACCTCTTAATCTGACTTCATAATTAGAGTGATCTACGGGCTCGACCGGTGTTACCTTATGCTACAAGCACTTTTGGTAAATCGGTTATAAATTGATTTAAATTTGATAATCTCGACAAGTGTCAAATTTTTGGCGCCGTTCTTGGGGATCATTCTGATTTTGTTCAATCTTATTAAGAGTTTATTTAACTACTAATCTCTCACTAACCTTTATGTTCTTGTGTTTTGGTGGATTTCGGCAAAAACGGGTGATTACTGGTCATTTTACAAGAATTTCGTATTGACCAGAAAATGTGCCCAGAATGGTGAAACTTGGTCGAGTTGAAGGAAAACGGCCTAATAAACAAGACTCACAAGATGCTTGTGAGGTCACCCTGGTTTTTCCAAAATCATCGTTTAGACCAGGTTTTCAATTTTTTAATATTTTTATTGTATTTTTTAGTTTCATTTTTGTGTAGTTTTTATGTTTGTACAAGTCCCATAATTTTTAAAAATATTTAGATAGGTGAATTATATTTATTTTGGTATATTTTTAGAGTTGTCTAGTGTATTTTACTTGTTTACTTATTTTATTTTATTTTTGTGTTTTTGTATGACTAGGTCTAATCCACGATATCTTGCTTGAATTTGATCCTGAGATTGATAGAACATTGCATAGGTTGAATAGAACTCGTAGGCTAAGTGAAAGAATTGAGTCTGAATTTAGTTGTGACATTGAATCTGAAAGTGCACTTGAGATCTTAAGTGATTCTAAAATCATGGCTGATAACAGGCATTCTTGTGGATTGGTGCATCGTGAACTTCTTCGTTTGTGGAATCTCTTCAAGGATGAAAAAGAACGCTACAGTCTTGGGAATCTGACTCTAAAAGACCCTGTTTGCCAGTTTATAAGAAAATTGGATGGGAAGCCTATCCCCGACTCATAGAAGGCGTTCAAGCCGTTTCTGGACGTAAAATCAGAGGAAGATGTGAGCCACAATCACAACAATCTGTATATATTATCTTATGCATTTATTATTTTTTTTTAAAAAAAAACAAAACAAAACATTAAAAAAAAAAACAAAAACCAAAAAAAAAAATTCAAAAGTTTTCTGACAACAGCCAACCTACTCATATAGGAGCTATTATTTTTTTTTATTCTCTTTCCTATTTAAACACTCCATTTTCTTCACTTTCCTGCAACTCTTAATCATTCACAGAGAGTGTGAGTGTAGAGATGGAGGGAGCTTCTTCTTCTTCTGTTCGTAGACTTGTTAGTATCTGTGTATTTTATAGGACACATTATGGGAAGAGTTTAGAGTTTGTCAACGCAAAGAACCACTCTTGGTAGAACACTTACTGCGAGGAACATTCGTGTAGTATATGGGGAGGTTGCCTTGGGTTAATGGGGGCCGTATCACTGTCGCATTTCTAAGAGGTGGTCGGGTTTTAGGTGTCATTCTGAACCTTTAACTCGAAGGAACTTTGTTGGAAAGACAATTGGACAGAAATTCAAGTATCATCTATGCATGCACGAATGACGGCAATGCTTGAAAACTCTGATGCCTTCATAGCCTTACCTGGTGGTTTTGGTACTTTGGAAGAAGTCTTTCAAATTGTTTCTTGGGCCCAACTGAACATCCACCATAAACCCATAGGTTTGTTGAATGTTAATAATTTCTTTGATAATTTGTTATCTTTTGTTGACCATGCTGTGGAACAATTTGTCACACCTTCTGAAAGACAACTCCTTATCTTGGCTTCCACTGTTGATGAGTTAATTGATAACCTTTGTTTATGAACTGATCCAAGTGTGACCCCGGATAGATTGGTCGAGAGGCAATGACAAGCGAGACAACAACAAGGGAGGCAGCAAGAAACAACAGTGTGACCTGACACTTCATCTATGACTTTCCTTTATCTTTAGTTTTATTCATCGTACTTTGTTTTTGTTTATATTTGTGTGAGGTTTCTCTTTTCCGTAATTGCGATGCTGTACTATCCTCTATCTTTTTTCTTTCTATTTTTTAATATTGAGGACAATGTTATGATCTGGTTGGGGGGAAGGATAGTTGTGTGACAAAAAAAAAAATTAGTAAGTGTGTTTATGTTTATCGTGTGTAGAGTTGTGTAAAAAAAAAATGTATGTATGTATTAATATGTTTATTGTGTTTATATGTTTTGTCAGTAATTTTCTAACTGGTTAAGGATGGCAGAGTAAGGAGTAATTTTACTCTTGAGACGCATCTTAATTGGTGGCAGAGGTCTGATGTGGCACTGACAGTGTATTTCTTTTCCTGCTTGGTGTTGATTCACTTCTTATCAGGTTGTGTTGCTCTTTTCTATCTCTCTCTTTCACATTAAGGACAATGTTATATTAAGTGTGGGGAAAAGATTTTAGCATTTTTTTTTTGTTTTGTTGTTAAAAACAAAAAACAAAAAAAAAGGGTTCATTGCATGATTGAATAACTTTTCTTCCTTCTTGAACTGATATGCTTGGTGATGGATGATTGAATTGATGAATTGAGTTTGATGGATGCATACCTTGTGAGATTTTGAGCCTAATGGATGGATTCAACATTTATGTCATTCTCTTCTTTCTTGTGTGATTTTCACTCATGTTAATGATCACTCTAGAATTTGCTTTGATTCTTTTTAAAGCTACATTTCACTTGCATGCATGAACATGATTGAGGCCCTTTTTCTTAATTAGCTAGTTTAACCAAACAGCCAACCTTGCATATTTCCCTTTTAACTTAACCCTTTGAGCTTATTTGATTATTCTTTGTCTCAAACTCATTATGTTTCTTAAATGAAAAAAAAAAAACCCTGTTCTTACTTAGTCTTAGGGAATAAGAGAACATTAACTTTGTCATTGGATGA
Source organism: Ormosia semicastrata (assembly GCA_029884595.1). NCBI lineage: Eukaryota > Viridiplantae > Streptophyta > Magnoliopsida > Fabales > Fabaceae > Ormosia > Ormosia semicastrata. Next base: position 2,792,805 of record JAQQTO010000046.1, on the reverse strand, counting down.
GTTCATGAATAAGTGTAGGGGTGTGTATGCGAGAATGGTTGAAAAATGTATTTATGATGTTCTTTTTGTAAAAAAAAAAAAAAAAAAAAAAAAAAAAAAAAAAAATATATACATATAAAAAAAATTCAAAAATATATATATATATATGTAAAAAAAAAAAAAAAAAAAAAAAAAGGTCAACAAGGCAATAAAGGAATGGAAAATAATATGTAAAGGGAATTTGTATTAGATGAAGTTGGGATGAACTTTCATGATCGATAATTGAACTCAGCTTTCATGTTCTTTTATTCTCTTTGGTGTTTAACTTGTCATATCCATATTACCTTCTCCTTTACCTTGACCCCATTACAACCTTGAATAAAATCCTCATGATTTGTGTGTGCATGTGTTCTGAGTAGTGGAGAAGTAGAAGATAAGCAAGCTTATGGTAGTGCAATTTTCATGAGTTGAATTGAGTGTAATACCTACCTTTTAAACACTTGAGAGATTGAGAGTGAATTCTGTGAGGATCTATCATTCTTTACTCATGCTTTTCAATTTAAGTCTCCTTGCTTGTTGATTTGAGATGTGAAGATGTGTTACCTCATGAGTGTTTTGATTACTTGAATTATTAATTGCTCTTCGTTCTTAAATATTGAGTCTTTTAGAATGTTTAACTTTTGAGTCTGTTTTCATTTTGTTTTTGTGTGTTTTGCCCAGGAGTGCAAAAAGCTAAGTGTGGGAGAATTTGATGTTCACATATTTGATGCATTAATAAGCCTTCATTTTTAGTCATTTACACTCTCCTTGCACTTAATAAATTAAGTTTGGTTATGTTTTGTATGTTTTGAACTCAAAATAGATTTAATTGAATTTTTCAGCATGATTTACGTCTTACACTAATCTTGTATTTGGGTCATATCTTGGGCTGTAGGTGGATGTTTAAGGTGAATCTTATGTCATTTTAAAGATGAGAGAGAGCTCTACAATCTTCATGAAGACATTAAAGACTTAATCACACGTTTGGATGGCTCAAATTGGCATTGAATCAAGAACTAAAGTGTTGCTCCTAGCAGAATGACCTTTATGTACTGTGCATTACACTGCTCGTGGTGAAAGTTGTAGAATGGGCTGAAATTTTGATGATTGATAGTTAAGACTCAAATATACAACTTTCATGTTGTACATTTTTCCCGATTCAGACTCCTTGGAGGTGATATTGGGCTTGGAAGTCAGAACAGAGAAGCTGCGTCTGGACCTGAGCAGTGTGCAGTAATTTGAACATATCTGGAGCTATAGAAACGATATTGGACTCAAACCAAAGCCATTTGAAAGTTGAGATCCAGACCTACAATCTTCGTGAAGACCACTTGGCTCAAAAATGACGAATGCAATGACTTCAGAGCAGCATGATTTCGGAGACAAAGAATAGGCTGAAATTTTCTACTCACCAAAAGTCATTCAACATTTTCAACTACTCCACCTACTCCACCTACTCCACCAACCACCATGACTCCGCCCCCTTTGACATTTTGTACCTCTAAACCCTCTATAAAAGGGAGGCTATGCAGATCATTGAAAATGTAGAGCTTTTATGTAGTAGTGTTGTTATAATTAAAGTTTTAGTGTTTCATTTTGGAGAATTCTCTTCTTCTCTTCTTCTCATCCTCTCCTCCTCTTTCTTTGTTACTTTCATTTTTTGTATGGTTCTTGAAGGTTCTCCAATGGTGATGGCTATGGAGAGCTAAACTTCTTTAATCAATCCAAGAGATTGACAAGCTTGATGATTAATCCTGAGATCTCGTTTTAATCATTATACGTTCATCTATTAATCAAGTTTCTCTTTCTTTTCTTCTCTTGTTTAAATTCTGATTTAATGCTTAATTTGATTGGGATTTGCATATATTAATTGCGTAATTATCATATGCCAAGAGATGAATTCAAAGGTTATATAATTTATCAAAGATGTTTGATGAAATATTTAGCTTGGTTGGATCTTGGTTTTTAAGTTAATTTGGGTTTTGGATGGATGCTTAATTTGTCTAACCTTAATTAAGTGAATTTTAGAAGCGTTTCTAATAGAAGATCCATGGATCATTGAGAGGCATCTTGATGTGATCTAAGACCAAAGATTTGGTTGATAGTTGAACGGATTTATAAAGATCAAGGATGGATTAAAATCAAGATTTGTTAATTCTCTTGGATTGGTTGTTTTCTCAATCTTGTTTACTCATTTTAATTGTTCTTTGTTATTTAATCTTGCAAAACTCTTTCCCCCTATTTATTAACCTCTTAATCTGACTTCATAATTAGAGTGATCTACGGGCTCGACCCGGTGTTACCTTATGCTACAAGCAGTTTTGGTAAATCGGTTATAAATTGATTTAAATTTGATAATCTCGACAAGTGTCATTCCTCCCAAGTTTAAAGTCCCAGATTTCGACAAGTACAGGGGAACTACTTGTCCAAAGAACCACCTAACCATGTACATCCACAAGATGGCTTCGTATGCTCACGATGACAAGCTGTTAATCCACTTCTTTCAAGACAGCCTAACTGGGCGCTTCGAGTGGTACACGCATCTTGAGCGTGCCCATATACGATGTTTCAAAGACTTGACTGATGCTTTCTTGAAGCAATATAAGTATAACATCCATATGGCACCGGATAGACTACAATTGCAGAATATGGCTAAGAAGGATGCTGAGACCTTTAAGGAATATGCTCAAAGGTGGAGAGAAATGGCTGCTCAAGTAGAGCCTTCATTGACGGAAAGAGAAATGGTGGCTACGTTCATTGACACTCTGCAATCACCTTTCTATGACAAAATGATAGGGAGTGTGTCATCAAATTTCTCAGACATGGTCATTATTGGAGAAAGAATTGAGGGAGGAATGAGAAGTGGGAAAATCGTTGAAAGTTCAACAGGAACATTCAATGCCAAAAGGCCCCCGATGGGGAAGAAAAGAGAGGGAGAAACCCATGCTGTTACCATTGACCAGAGAAACTTCACCCGAGAGAGATATAGCCAAACACCTGTGAACCATCAACCATCCTTTCAGACTCCTTTCGCACCTTACCACCCGTACTTTCCCACTACTCCACCAATTCCATATCCCCAGCCGTATCACCCCCATGTCGCCAATGCTTCACATATTCCTCATCCTCAACCTCACCACCCAATAAGGCCTCACCAAACGCCATATCCTAATCAATACCAGACACCCCTTACCTTACCGCCTCAACAAGCTCAATCATGGACCCAAAACCCAAACACAAACTAAAGAAGACCACTATATAGCCAAGAAAGGAAACATCTTGACCCAATCCCTATGACTTATACCGAGCTGCTACCCTAGCTCATCCGTAACTCTCTCTTGGCTCCTTGCCCGATGAAGCCAGTGGAACCCCCATACCCTAAAGGATTTGACCCAAATGCCAAGTGCGACTACCATGCGGGGGCTGCAGGCCATTCCACAGAGAATTGCAGAACGCTGAAGTTTAAGGTGCAAGACCTAAAAGATGCTAAGTGGTTGAATTTCAAGCAAATACTCCTAGTGTTGGTCACAATCCTTTACCAAACCATGGGAATCCCACAGTAAATGCTATAGAGGAGTGTTCTCCCCAGCAGCTCATAAGACAAGCGACAGATGTCAAGACCCCCATGAGGGTTATCTTTAAAGAGCTGTACAAATATGGGATGATGGAAGCTCATATTGAAGAGAAAGGAGACAACAAAGGTGAAATAATGTGCAATCTCCATGGGAATGTGGGGCATTTTATCGAGGAATGTGATGAGTTCAGACAAATCCTCCAAGATCTAATGGATATGCAATTAGTGCAAATAGGTCATCTATGGGACAATGGTGGCATAAACATGGTGGATAAGTGTGCTATTCCACAATTGCAAGAAGGTCAGGAAGCCGTAAACTCTCTGGTCCCTTCCATTGCAAATCCGGCTATCAAACCGTTGGTTGTCTATTATACTGAAGCTGCATATGCGTCATCCCCTTGTGGCCCGAAACCTATCACCATTCAAGTTCCCAGTCCTTTTCCCTTCAAGGACACCCGAGCCGTGCCATGGAATTATAATATGCAGGTCCTTAGAAGTAATCCCACAAATGATCAGTCGAAAGTTACGTCTAGTTCGACTTCTATTGTTACTAATATATCAGGGATTGGGGGAGTGACCCGGAGTGGCCGCATCTACACTCCTGAGGAGCTACGAAAGGACCGAGAAGAAGAAGAAAAGGGGAATCGTAAAGACAAAGTCAAGATAGGGGAGACTTCCATTGGGAACGAAACAAAAGAAAAAGAAAGACCAAAAAAGTTGAAGGAGTACAAAAAAGAGGTATCGGATGAAGAAGCTTGTGAGTTCTTGAAGTTTATCAAGCAAAGTGAATATAGAGTGGTAGATCAGCTGAATCGCACCCCTGCAAGGATATCGCTTTTGTCCTTATTGATGAACTCTGAATCGCATAGAAAAGTATTGATGAAAATACTGAATCAGGCTCATGTTTCTCATGACATTACAGCTGACAAGTTAGGTGGTATTATTGGCAACATTACTGCTAATAATTATGTCACTTTCACTGATGATGAGATACCAGCTGAAGGAATGGGGCACAACAAGGCACTGCATATTTCTGTCAAATGTCAAAAGCATATAATGGCTAGAGTGCTCATTGACAATGGTTCCTCCTTGAACGTGTTGCCAAAATCAACCTTGTCCAAGTTGCCTTTTGATGGAAGTTGCATGAAACTAAGTACGATGATAGTAAGGGCATTTGACGGCACCAGGAGAGAAGTCATGGGGGAGATTGAAATACCAGTTCAAATTGGTCCTTGCACTTTCAATATACTCTTCCAAGTGATGAACATTACGCCATCCTACAGTTATCTCTTAGGACGACCATGAATTTATTCTGCTGGAGCTGTGCCTTCTACCTTGCACCAAAAAGTAAAATTCATAGTTGATAATAAGATGATTACTGTCTTTAGCGAAGAGGACCTGCTGGTGAGCAAGTCATTGGACACTCCTTATATTGAAGCTGCAGAAGAAGCTCTTGAAACCGCATTCCAAGCACTAGAGATTATCAATGCCACCTATGTGGAAGAAGAAGCTCAAGGTCTGAAGCCTCAGCCATCTAATGCATCCATGATGATGGCTAAGGTAATGCTTGGAAAAGAATATCAATATGGAAGAGGACTAGGAATGAATGGACAAGGCATTGTGAAATTCTGGGCACCCTGCGAAAACAAAGACAGATTTGGGTTAGGGTATAAACCCACCAAAGCAGACAAAAGAAGGGTCCTAGAAGAGAAAAGGGAGAGGAGGTTGGCTAGGTTAGAAAATCGGGAGCCTAAAGCTGAGGGGATCCCCATCTGTGACATCCGACGAAACTTTCGAAGTGCGGGATTAGTGTTTCTGAACCAAGTGACCGCTATCGAAGACGACCAATCCGTCAATCATGGTGTCAACTTGGTGTACCCTTGCTCCCCAGATGCAGAACTCAACAATTGGGAGAGCGTTGATTTTTCCATGACCTGTGAAATTGATTCAAAGTAATTTTGTAATGCTAATCCTTTAGCTCTGCCCAAGGCTTTAGGATAATGTGTTGTGAAGGCGGGCTCACATGTTTCCATTTCAATATTTACTATCAATAAATGCATTTTCAGATTATCTTGCTATTTCCTTTTTTTCTATTTTTTTAGCTTTTTGCTCGACCATTTCATTAACCTTTATTCATTACCCTTTTTTTTTACTTGTGTTAACACCAATAAATGCAGATCTGAAAGTGACTCTCTTGAAAATGACAGTGCTATGACCCCATTGTATGATTTTGACCATCCCGTTAATCATGTTGATGAGGATAATGATGACAATTGGGAACCCTCTCCTGAGCTAATAAGATTAATGGAACAAGAGGTCAAGGAAATTCAACCCCATGAAGAGCCAACTGAACTGATTAATTTGGGGACGGAGGACTATAAAAAAGAAGTTAAAATTGGCACTACCATGAAAGAAGATGAGCGAAGCAAGTTGGTTAAGCTCTTATCTGATTATTGTGATGTATTCGCCTGGTCGTACCAAGATATGCCTGGCTTAGATACTGGCATAGTTGAGCACAAATTGCCATTAAAACCAGAATATCCTCCGGTCAAGCAAAAGTTGAGACGAATGAAGCCAGAGATGTCACTAAAAATTAGAGAGAAGGTTAAAAAGCAGTTTGATGCAGGTTTCCTCGCTGTTGCAAAGTACCCTCAATGGGTTGCTAACATCGTCCCTGTACCAAAGAAAGATGGGAATGTGCGAATGTGCGTTGACTATAGAGATTTGAATAGGGCCAGCCCTAAAGACAACTTCCCTCTACCTCACATTGATGTTTTGGTGGACAACACGGCTCAACATGCATTCTTCTCCTTCATGGATGGTTTCTCGGGATACAATCAAATCAAGATGGCACCTGAAGATATGGAGAAGACCACATTCATCACTCTGTGGGGAACTTTTTGCTATAAAGTAATGCTATTTGGATTGAAGAACGCCGGAGCAACTTATCAAAGGGCGATGGTGGCATTGTTCCACGACATAATGCACAAAGAAATAGAAGTTTATGTGGATGACATGATTGCAAAGTCGAAAACAGAAGAAGATCACATAACCGATCTGCAAAAGCTCTTTGAACGGTTAAGAAAGTTTAGGCTCAGATTGAATCCTACTAAATGCACTTTTGGAGTAAAATCAGGCAAGTTCTTGGGGTTTGTGGTTAGCGAGAAAAGGATAGAAGTTGATCCAGACAAAGTTCGAGCAATCATAGAGATGCCAGCTCCTCGCACTGAAAAAGAAGTTCGTGGATTTTTGGGAAGACTGAACTATATTGCTAGGTTTATATCCCAGTTGACTGCAACATGTGAGCCAATCTTCAAGTTGTTGCGTAAAAATCAGACAGTAGAGTGGAATGAGGATTGTCAGGTGGCATTTGAGAAGATCAACTAGTATCTGTAAGAACCCCCAGTTTTGGTACCTCCAGTGCCAGGAAGGCCTCTCATCATGTACTTGACTGTGTTGGATGAATCCATAGGTTGTGTACTGGGACAACACGATGAAACTGGCAAAAAGGAGCAGGTCATCTATTACTTGAGTAAGAAGTTTACCAATTATGAGGCAAAATACTCATTGTTGGAATGTACATGCTGCGCCTTGGCATGGGCAGCCCACCGGTTAAGGCAGTACATGTTATGTTACACCACTTGGTTAGTGTCTAAAATGGACCCGATCAAGTACATCTTTGAAAAACACATACTGGGAGGATCGCACGCCGCAAGTTTTGTTATCAGAATATGACATTGTCTACGTCACGCAAAAAGCAGTCAAAGGCAGCGCTTTGGCAGATTTCTTGGCTAGTCAACCAGTGGAAGATTATGAGTCTATGCAGTGTGAGTTCCCTGATGAAGATTTAATGGCTTTGTTTAGAGAAGAAAAACCCTCGGAAAAAGAAAAATGGACTTTATTGTTCGACGGAGCTTCCAATTCACTAGGGCATGGAGTTAGGGCCATACTGATTTCCCCTGAAAATAATTTCATCCCAATCACTGTTAGGTTGTGCTTCGACTATACAAACAACATAGCTGAGTATGAAGCATGTGCCATGGGAATCCAAGCAGCAGTAGACTCAAAGGTAAAAGTTCTTGAGGTATATGGGGACTCTGCCTTGGTCATCCATCAGCTAAAGGGAGAATGGGAAACTCGAGATGCCAAATTAATCCCCTATCATGCCTACATCAAGGAGTTGATTGAACAACTTGACGAAGTTACATTCCGTCATATCCCTCGAGAAGATAATCAGTTGGCTGATGCCCTAGCCACATTGTCGTCAATGTTCAAAGTAAGTCAGGATAGGGACTTACCGCTTATAAAAATGAAAAGTTGTGACCAACCGGCATATTGTCAAATGATAGAAGTAGAACCAGATGGGAAACCGTGGTATCATGACATCAAATGCTTCATCAAAAGCAGAAAGTACCCTCCACATGCTTCAGAAAATGACAAAAGGACCCTCAGAAGACTCGCAATGGGTTTCTTTCTAAATGAGGAAGTGCTTTATAAGAGGAACCATGATATGGTGCTGCTAAGATGCGTTGATGCAACGGAGGCAGAGAAGATCATCAAAGATGTTCATGAAGGTTCTTTTGGAACTCATGCAAATGGGCACGCAATGGCAAGAAAGATACTAAGAGCGGGGTACTATTGGTTGACAATGGAGACTGATTGTTTCAACTATGTGAAAAAGTGTCATAAATGCCAGACATATGCTGATAGGATTCATATGCCACCAGCACCTTTGAATGTTTTAACAGCACCTTGGTCATTCTCGATGTGGGGAATGGATGTCATAGGACCCATTGAACCAAGGGCCTCAAATGGACATCGCTTCATTCTGGTTGCAATTGATTACTTCACGAAATGGGTCGAAGCCGTTTCTTATGCCAATGTCACCAGGAGTGTAGTGGTCAGGTTTATCAAAAGGGAGCTAATTTGTCGTTATGGTTTACCAAGCAAGATTATTACAGATAATACCACTAATCTGAATAATAAGATGATGAAAGAGATGTGTGAGAATTTCAAAATTGAGCACCACAATTCCTCACCCTACCGCCCGAAAATGAATGGGGCAGTTGAGGCAGCAAACAAGAATATCAATAAGATCATCCAGAAGATGGTTATAACATACAAAGACTGGCACGAAATGCTACCATTTGCACTGCATGGTTATCGCACGTCCGTTCGTACTTCAACTGGGGCAACCCCTTTCTCTTTGGTTTATGGAATGGAAGCGGTACTACCTATCGAAGTGGAAATCCCATCATTAAGGGTGCTGATGGAGGCAGGACTAGAAGAAGCTGAATGGGTCCAGACTCGACTTAATCAGTTGAACCTCATTGAAGGAAAGAGATTAACTACACTATGTCATGGTCAGCTTTACCAGAAAAGAATGATGAAGGCCTATGCGAAAAAGGTGCGTCCTCGACAGTTTCAATAAGGAGACTTAGTACTCAAAAAGATCCTTCCCATTCAAAAGGATTTTCGAGGAAAATGGACTCCAAACTATGAGAGACCTTATGTCGTAAAAAAGGCCTTCTCAGGAGGAGCTTTGATTCTCGCAAACATGGATGGCGAAGATCTACCACTTCCCGTAAATTCAGATGCAGTCAAAATGTACTATACTTAAAAAAAAGAGGAAAAGAAAAATGGCTCGCTAGGCTGAAAACCTGAAAAGGCGACCTAGGCAAAAGTTAGAGCGACCCGCTAGGTTGAAAACTCAGAAGAGCGACCTAGGCAAAAGTTAGGGTTAAAAATGGTACTTGACACATCCAAAGAAGTGAACATACCTCAAGTCACAAACTGGGACAGTTTGAGAGTATCTGGGCCGAACCGGGGCAGTTTGAATATACGAAGTCTTATTAGGAGACACTCCCAATATGTAAAAGCTGGGTCAAATCATATTCTTAGAAACAGACGAGGGGATGTTCAAGGTCGCGTACATGAGAAATTAGCACTGATCATCCAAGAGAGCATCACTGGAAGAGTTGGAAATTCCACTCCAACATTTCTTTTGTAAACCTTGTCAATTTGAGTCCCATTTGTATTGCATTTCTTGTACTTTTCCTGTCTATAATGATAATCCCTTTTTGTTGCAACCCATTGTTGATTTAATATGCATTTTTTATGATAGTTTTATATTGAGATGTGAAACATGTGACAATATGGCAAAAGCATTTAGATTTGCTTTAACAATCTCGAAGGTCATGGGAAACGCAATGAAATCCTGACAAGAGTTAATGAGAAAAGTAAGAATCATCAGGCAAATCATAAGGCCAATCAACGAATGTTACTGTTCAATCTCGATTTTGCTGTGGATAAAGTCCTTAAGGGTTTTGGAATTAAGAGTGACTCAATCAAAGTTCTGAAGTGCGAAAAAATAATAATAATAAAATAAATAAAAATAAAAATATATATAAAAAAATAATAATATAAAAAAATTTGCTTAATTTATGCATGAGAATCCCTACAAATGAGGCGTTCATTGCATCATGCATCATTCCTAGCATCACATGCATTGTCCTCAAGCATCACATCCATTGCATCACCATGCATACATTGCATCATGCATCACCTCAGACATCACATGATTTTACAAAGTCAACACCCATTGTCTTTTAATTTTCGGGTCCCCGCACCTATTGTCTTTTAATTTTTGGGTCCCCGCACTCATTGTCTTTTAATTTCCAGGTCCTCGCACCCATTGTCTTTTAATTTCTGGGTCTCCGCACCCATTGTCTTTTAGTTTCCGGGTCCCCGCACCCATTGTCTTTTAATTTCTGGGTCCCCGCACCCATTGTTTTAATTTTCAGGTCCCCGCACCCATTGTCTTTTAATTTCCTGGTCCCCGCACCTATTGTTTTTTAATTTTGGTCCCCGCACCCATTGTCTTTTAGTTTCGGATCCCCGCACCCATTGTCTTTTAGTTTTGGTCCCCGCACCCATTGTCTTTTAGTTTACGGGTCCCCGCACCCATTGTCTTTTAATTAGGGTCCCCGCACCCATTGTCTTTTAATTTCGGGTCCCCGCACCCATTGTCTTTTAGTTTCCGGGTCCCCGCACCCATTGTCTTTTAGTTTCTGGGTCCCCGCACCCATTGTCTTTTAATTCCTGGGTTCCCGCACCCATTGTCTTTCAATTCCTGGGTTCCCGCACCCATTGTCTTTCAATTCCCTGGTCCTAGTACCCATTGTCTTTCAATTCCCGGGTCCCCGCACCCATTACCTTTTAGTTTTTGGGTCCCCGCACCCATTACTTTTTAGTTTTCGGGTCCTCGTACCCATCGCTTCCAAAGCAAGTAAGGGCCTTGTGCCCATTGCCTCTTTTCCTTTCTGTTAAGCTTCAGATGGATATCCGATTCTGCAAGCTTTTTGTCTTTTCTGCTTTCAAGTTTTCTGTCAAGTTTTGACGAATACCCGACTCTGTAAAACTTCTGCCTCATTTAATGTCCTTGCTTTTTGCGTCAATTTGCTTTCTAAAAAAAAATGTCAAAAAAAAGAAGAAAAGAAAAAGAAGAAAAAAGGAATAAAAGGAAAAAAATGATTTTTTTATGGACAAAATTAAATCAATTCCTTTGCTTCCCATTTATTTTAAATGCAAAGCAAAGGGGGGCAGCTGTTGATACCTAATTTTGTCCATAAAATTTTGTCACTTAATCAAGGATTAACGCTTAATTGCAGTGTTGTGAGCGCTTGGTTTGCTTGGTCTTTTTTTTCTTATCTCGTGCAAACAAAAAACAAAACAAAACAAAAAATATAATAATAAAAACAAAAAATAGAATAAAAATAAAATAAATAATAAATAATAAAACACGATTTCCTTCATTTGTTACAAGAAAAAAATGAATAAAAAAAAAAGTGAGTAGAACGTAGCTTTCTCCTAGTTGTGCATCGGTCACTGGCTCCCGAGCATCTTTGCATACCTTGGGAGCCACCTGTCATGGTTTAGGAAGAGCGACGGGCATTGGAGAAGGAGGAGCTTGGAGCGAGAGGCGCAAAGCATAAATGAGGAAGTGTTAGAGTAACCCAAGTGGGTCAACACAGCGGCCTCTCCACCTTGGACAGGGGGAAGCCTCCGAATTTTTCGGATAAAAGAGCAAAGGAGAAGGCAAGCGGAGGGGTTCGAGATTTTTCCCGAGAGACGAAGATCACACCTTGGCTCTCACAGAGAACCAATCTCCATAGCCAACATCACAAATCACCTCGAAGCCAACCCTTCATCCCCATCAACTCCATTCACGTTTGCACACAACCTCCCATCACCACCTTTCACTATTCATCTTCTTCAACCTCCACCACCACACAATCAACCCAAGTAACCTTAACCCACCTTCAACAACCAACAACAACCACCATAAACCAAGCATCCCATCACCATTCATTTTTGTTTTCACCAACTCACCACCCACAACCGAGTCAACTCAGTGAGCCACCTCAACCACCTTCTTCCATCTTCCAACCAAAACACCACCCAACCACACAACCTCACCCAAGCTCCCAACCGTGAACTCCGCAAACAACAACCCAAACACCGAGACCCTCAACCTCCGGATCCGGCCGACCGAGCGGGATCGCGAGCCGGATCCCCCACCGCGCATCGCCATCTAACCGCGCGAGCCACCACTCCGCGTCGCGCAACCGCGTTCACCCGAGAGCCGCCAGACCACTCCGTCGCGTCGCACCTCGTCACTCCACCGCGTCGCACCGCTGGTCGCCTCGCTCCGCTTCGGCGAACCCATGTCGCCCATCCCGTCGACCCTGCTGCTCACCGCGCCGCCCCGCTACCCGCCGAACCAGCCCGCCTCGACCGCGTCGCAGCCCCTCTTCAAATCGCACCGCTTGGATCGGTCGTCCGGTCCCATCGTATCGCGCCCGGCCACCGTGTGCCGCCAGCCGGATCGCGCGGCTCCGTTCGAGCCGGCACCCATCCGCCCGGATCTACACCAAGCCGGACCGAACTTGTTGACGCCGCGTTCGTCGGTCGACCCGCACGGATCCGGTCACTCTGCGACACACACCGTAGCCTCTGTTGGTGGGAGTGAGTCTCCTTCCTCCATTTCATTTTGCTTGAGCTTCAGAATCGATATTTGGAATATATTTGGGATATGTCTTTCATTTGAAAGAAAATAAAATCTACACTGCAAAGCTTTAAAGTTTTTTTTTTTTTCCATTTTTCTTCTTTTTTGGTCTGAAGTTTGTTTTGGGCTTGGAACCCTTTTTTTTTCTTTTGGGTTAGATTTGTATAGTTTTTTTTAAGATGATTATTAAGCATGAAAAAATAAAAGTATGTAAGAAAGGGAAAAATCAAAATAAAATAATAAAAAAATGAAAATGAAGAAAAATAAATAAATAAAAATAATAAAAATCGAGAAAAATCTGAGAATTGTTAATTTTTGTTTTAAGTTTATTTTGTGATGCTTATATTCAATCTTATTTGTTCTTATTTATTTGGCTAAAAAATTTGTGTTTGTCTGCTTGTCTTTATGCTTTTTTTTTTTTTTAAAAATGAATGAAAATGACACAAAAACTTTTTTTTCTTAATCAATGCAATGACCCCTGACATTGATTGAATAACGAATGTTATCTTCAATGTCAGTTGGATCATAAAGATTTATTGAGTAGCCTAGTGTTGCCTTGAATCTTGTGCAACGATGATTTTATTTTCAAACAAAATTTCTTTTAAAAAAAATGCTTTCTTTAAAATCAATCAACCCACAATCATTTATAAAAGAACTACGTGACTTTGAGTTCCCCATTGCATCAGGGGATACGTAAGAGCAGAAATTCATTTCTGTCAAGCCAAATTTGAATTTTCATATTTTCGTTGTTTCTTTTTCTTTTGTAAATAGTTACAATCTTTTTTCTTTCTAAAGGGAATAAAATAAATATATTTGATATTATTAAAATTTGCACAACTAACTTAAGGTACCGTTTTGGAGCGGCAAGTGTAGGTGCTAACACATTCCACCCCACCTAATCGACTTAGAATCCAAACTCATTTTCTAAAAGACCAGTTTTCCTATTTTCAGGGTTTTTCTGATGTTTTCCCAATTTAAATAAATATTGGTGGTGACTCCATTGATTTATATACTTTTTTTGGTCGTCCCGTCGCGATCCTGGTTGCGACAATGACTACTTATAATTAGTTAGTAAAAAATATGTATGTGAGGTGATATATATATATGTGTGTGTGTGTGTGTGTGTGAATTGTATTATTTATGTAAATATTTGAATTTGACTTCAAATCCCTAAATAATGTATCAACTACTCCTAATACAGTTATACTTATACAACTGTTTGGAAGAGGTATTCTTATATGCATACAGATTTACCACATTAGATTTATACACAAGAGAAAAAAAATTAGAGAGAAAATAATATTTTATAATAAGTGAATTTAATAAAATTTATTTTTTTTCTCTCTAATTTTTTTTGTGTGTGTAAATCTAACATGGTAGATCTGAGTGTATGCAAGAATATCTCCTATTAGGAATTTGACTATTTAGGGATGTAAATAGAGTAACGGTTGTGAGGTAACATAATCAAAGTGTACGGTTAAAAAGAATATCACTTGTGTGTGAATAGTATTATTTATGTAAATATTAGATTTGGGTTTGGCCTCAGAGTAACTTCACAATATTTGAATTTGACTTTAAATCCCTAAATAATGTATCAGCTACTCCTAATAAAGTTATACTTATACAACTGTTAGGAATTTTTACTTCACCTAAATAATGTCTCAGCTACTCCTAATACTGCAGTAATACTTATATAACTGTTAGGAATTTAAAGGTGAGTGAAAAAGTTTTATATTAAAAATAAATGGACTAGGAATTGAAGAACTGGAATGACATATAGTAATATAGACTTCATGCGTTGTTTTTGGATTAACTTATTGGCAATTGATATTATTTATATTATATTTGAATGATAGATAATAAGGAGAAAAAAAATGAAATGAAGGAAAAAAAATAACTTCTCTTATTTGAGAGTTTTAAAATATATAAAAAGTAAAATGAACACATGAAGAACTATTTTTTTCTCTCTTCTCCTCAAAAGTCTAACCTTTTTTCTTTTAAAATTAAGGTGAAATGGGTGGAACACATAAGCAAATAAAGTTCCGTTCTATTTTCTTATTAATCTTGTAAATAAAGAGAAAAGTAATTATGTTCTATTCATTCCTTTTCTTTTCCGGTTCATCTCCACCTATTCTATTTCGCTCTATTAATAAAAAAACATCTAAATATCTAAACACAATATTAGTTTGAAAAATGTTGGTCCATAATTTAAATGAACGAGCAAAATTTCAATTAAACCCGATAGCTCTAAGCAGGTTAGTGGGCTAGTATGTAAAAAATTAAAAATTATAAAAAAATTAAATCCTTCTAATTATAATAATTTATACATTAATAGATAAAATGAATTCTAAATATATGTTAAAAATAATTAAAATAAACATAAAACACACTATAATTTAGTATGTTATTTTATTATTCATTGTTTAATTTTACAAGCTTGTTCGCAGTGACTAGCGTCACCCATGAGCCGAAAGGACTAGTAAGCGGACTTTAGGCCACTTTTAGCATCACCATTTAGGGTGCGTCCAATGTCTAAAATATAAAATGAATATTTTGATCACGAGAGTAAATTTGCAAATGGTACAAAATTCTTAGTTTAACAGGTAATCTTGCTTTTTGGTATTGGGATTATTTGACTTAAATCGTAAAATAGAAGATAATGATTATAAGTTAGTGATAAGTATTTAATTAGAACTGTGATGAGATAAAAAAACAAAATTTGAAAATTTATAAATACTTTTGTTTTAGTCGAAATTATGTTGGTGTGGTAAAAAAGGAGAAGAATGTGTGTATTCCGTGTGGCAGAGAAGAGAGAGAGAGATTATGCAAAGCAATGTGAGAAGCTAGAGTGATTATTAGGTGTAAGTGAGTTTTGGGTTTGTGAGTGCTTTTTAAAAGATTGTAATTTATTGATTTTGATCAATAAAGTTAGTTTTGGTGGAGTAGTCAAATTGGCGAACCACGTTAATGTTCTTGTGTGCTCTATAATTTTATTTGTTAGTATTAATAACGATACCCAACAGTGATATCAGAGCTTTCAAGATGACGATCTTGGGTGGTGGCAAATTTGAGGCAGAGTAATTTGTTGAAAAAAATAATTTCAACGTACGGCAGAGCACAGTGAAGGACATCCTTGTGTAGCATGGATTGTATAGAGCACTTGATGACAAGGAAAAGAAACCAGAGAAGATGTCAGATGATGATTGAAAATATCTTGATATGAAAGTTGTTAACAGAATTCATTTGTGTTTGGTCCCTGAGGTAATGTATAAAGTTATGGATGAAACTTCAGCATAAAAATTGTGGAAACATTTAGAAAACACATAATTCTAAGTCTCTCACGAATCGGTTATATTTAAAGAAAGAATTATATAAATTAAAAATGGATAAAGGTACAAGCATTAGAGATCATCTTAATGTTTTTGAGAAGCTGATTAGACAGTTGGCTAGTGTTGGTGTAGAGATTGAAGATGAAGATAAAACAATATTATTATTATTATTATTATTATTATTATTATTATTATTATTATTATTATTATTATTATTATTATTATTATTATTATTATTATTATCATCCCTTCCTAATTCTTATGAAACCTTGGTGGCGACACTCTTGATTGGGAAAGAGACACTCAAGGAAGCTGATGTGGCAATAACAATCTTGGAGAACAAAAGATTCAAGAAGCCAATTATTCAAACTAATGCTATGATTTGTGTTACTGAACTTGATTTGTGTTACTGAACTTGACAGGAATGTTTCAAATGGTAAATATTATAGCAAAGGAAGATTCAAGGCCAAGAGATTACTCTAATTTTGAGTGTCATTATTGTCATGAGAAATGTCACATCAAATACAATTACAAGAAGCTGATATTTGATATGAATGAACTGAAGAAGAGTCAAAAGAAAGGTAAAGGGGTAGCTGCAATTGCTCAAGATGAATTTTATGATGAAGATAATGTCCTAATGGCTGAGGAAGGAAAAAGTAATTTGAGTGATGATTGATTTTTAGATTGTGCATGCTTCAATCATATTTGTGTATATACAGAATTGTTTGAGACATTTGATAGTTGTGTTGGTGGAATTGTGAAGCTTGCTAATGGTGATGGATTAAATATTCTTAGAAAGGGTAGAGTCAAAATTAAATTGCATGATAGTAGTGTTAAGACTCTTGGTGATGTAAGGTATGTGCCGGCACTTGGAAAAAAATTAATTTCATTGAGAAGATTGGATTCTCTAGATTTTGGTTATTCTGTAAGAGGTGGAGTTTTAAGAGTTACTAAATGTTCTTTTGTGATTTTGAATGGAGAGAAAACTAATCACAATATGTACATGTTGATTCGAGGTTCATTTAAAAGATTGAAAGAAGGTGAAACATGCAAGTATGAGAAAAAGGTAGAGCTTAGTGAACCCAAGAAGAAGATGATGTATGTGGATGTGTTGAAGAAGATGTCAGTTATTGACTCTTGCAAGTGATGTGTGGTTGAACAATTTAAGTCAACGTGAAGATTGTTGGGATTATTTGACTTAAATTGTAAAATAGAAAATTACGATTATAAGTTAATAATAAGTATTCAATTAGAGCTGTGATGAGAAAAGAAACAAGAGAGAGAGAGAGTATGCAAAGCAAAATGAGAAGTTAGAGTGATTATTGGGTGTAAGTAGGTTTTCGGTTTGTGTGAGTGTTTTTTAAAATATTGTAATTTATTAATTTTGATCAATAAAATTGGTTTTAGTGGAGTAGACAAATTACTGAATCACGTTAATTTTCTTGTGTGTTCTATAATTTTATTTGTTAGTATTAACAACGATACCCACCCAATAGTTGGTCATTTTCTTTGAAAAATTCCTTAGCATTAGCATCCATGGGTGCAGGTGAGTAGGATTTTTGTGAGAAATTTTTAAGTTAATACCTGGAGACAATTATTTTTTAGGATCCCAAGTTTGTCATTAACGTTCTAATCAATAGTATTGGAATAACTTATCTTACTATTATTTTTTATCGCCAAAAAATTTCTCAGATTTAAGTATAAATTACATCAAATCGACGCTACATATGAATGAAGCAGCATGAACCATAAAAAGACGGGCAGAATAGGATAATAATTATGAAATACGTACATGTCATTTTTGAGGTGTATTTGTGTGTTAAACATGTATTTTGTGTTAGAATGTGTTTAATTAAAAAAATTATTATTTTTTATTTGGATACGTTTGGATACGTCTAGAACACGATTCATTAATATTTTTTTAAAAAAATTAGTTTTTATGACTAAAGTTCAATTAGTAAACCCGTAACTCACTCAAGTCTAATCACATGACTGACATCTCAAGTTACTATTTTCACATACTAATATTTTAAGTTTTATCCTTTCACACGTCACTATTAGACTTTTAAGTTTTATATTTTTACACACCACTATTTTCATCTACTGGTGGTGCTTTCGTTGGAGAAATCGGGTCACTTCGTCATCACCGGGGAAACTTGCCTTACACTAATATTCCATCTAATTAATTTTTTTCACACGAATACTTGTACATGATTAGTTTTATTAAAAAAATTAGTTTATGAAATTTTTAAAAAAAAATATTAATAGAAATTATGCTTCATATTTTTAGGATAGATTTACTAAGTAATAAATATTGACATATATAACGATATTAAGATATTATAAATATTAAAGCTTATAAAAATGATATCCATGAATTATGAATCTTTTTTTTAATTTTACAATTATATATATATATATATATCAATCAGTATCATATAATTTTTTAAATTTAATGTATTCGCCTCCATGTTCACATCCATGTCCGTGCATATACTTTTATGATAATAACAAGCAATGAATCGATGAATAGCTAGAACCGTTCAATTTGGAAGTCTAGAACCACTAATGGACATAAAGGCTAAAGCCATACTAATGTCAATTCTGCAAAACCAAAACTTCGATTTTCTTCTACTTAATGTCAAAACTTCAATTTTATGAAATTTTGTTTCGTGAACCAACTTTTCTAAAAGTTTAAACTCTTAAATAAAGATATATGAGTGGCTTTTATCATATGTCTATCACTTCGTTCAACTTCTAGAATTATACTGTAATTGTTACTTACTTAGGGAGGACAAACACTTTTCAAGATTATTTGGTTAGGTTCACAATAAAGAGGTTCAACCATGGAATGACAAAGTAATTTCATATCAAACCATAAAGTGAAAAACCAAAATTCATTCATTTAAAAATGTTAAATTAATTGTTAGAATCAAACGTTTTTCACTAAGTCAAAAGTTATATTTGTTAGTCAGGATATAACTTTATTTTCTTATAGTGGTAACGCATAGCCCACGCCTAGAACATGATCCATTAATATTTTTTTTAAAATGAGGGCTTTTTATGACTATGTTTAATTAATAAGCAAGCTCCCTTAATGTACGCTCATTCGTACATGCGAGTCTTAAGGTGATTTTCACTCTAATATTTTAAGTTTTATCTTTTCAACAATCTCCTCCCAAGTTTTACACTTTTACACTCCAACCTTTTCATCTACTCATTTTACCACTTGTTAGAATCAAGCGCTTACCACTAGGTTAAAAGTTACAACTGTTAGTCAAGACGTAACTTTATTTTCTTATAATGACAACGTATAGTCCTACATCTATAACGTGACGGGCATAAGAAGCTTTGCATTCATATGAAAAGTTAGTTTATGAAATTTTTAATGTATGTTCATATAGATACATTATAAATCTTAGAGTATTTTTGGACTTCCATAAATTCAACATTAATTATAATTTTTTTATTAGTTCTGTATACAACATTTTTAACACTGGTCCTATACAAAACATTTTTCTGACGGGGGTGGACTTTGTTAAAATTGTTCCATAATCATTTCATCCTTGAATTTTTTCGATTTATTTTTCCGTAGTAAAAAGTTCACCATTTAAAATGAGAAACAACTTCGTGGCTTCGTGTCTTGATGTATGGCTTAGAAAAACTCCCTAAAAAGCAAACAAGTTGACCTAGTCCACTCAGTGGTACTATAGGACACTGTGTCAAGCAACAAATACTAAACTCAAAAAGATTGAAATTATATGACGTGCAATATAGTGATGACTGAATACTCCTAACAATATAGCATAACTTAAATCTTTGTAAGAGATCATTGTTAAAAGTAGATGACATGGAATCTGCAATTGAAGAGGATTTGATTCATAACACCATGCTTTGTAGTATTATAGATGGATGGCTGGATGCTTTATAATGCTGTGATGACAAAGCACCCACACTAAGATCTATATCAATTATACAAGCATGCATGCAGCTACAGCCTACAAGCCAGAAAGATAGAGGCCTTATAAAATATCTGGGCGAAAACGTAAAAAATAAAGGGAAATGAAAGGAACCCGACATACCAAATTTGCACTATTGGTAAATTTTATATAATTGTTAGGGCAGAGTAAAAATAATAATAAAAAAACCTGTAAATTTTTATTTTTTACTCCTCCAAACTTAATAGAAAGAATAAAAATGTTATTTTTAAATCCCTCGTTTTTCATATTAAATAATTAACTCTTAAATTGTTTACTTACTAAGTTGTTAACTAGTTCATTTTTCATCCTTCTATTTTTGATTGTTTCTTGTAGAGCCTCTCACAGTTTTTATCCAAATTTTAGGTGCTAAGTTCGACCAAAGTCCTTGTGAGTTGACCAATTATTGCGTCCTAAGAGGGTTGGAGAAGATAATGCTTGAATTAAGGGAGCTCATGAACATCCTAGCTAAAACCACCTTTAAGAAAAGAATTTGAAGATATGAGTATTTTAAATCTTACAGTGCTTTTTATTCTCCACCAAGGTCTTTTCATTTGGTATTTGGTGCGTTTTCTTCGTCGTCAAGGATAATTGGGAGCACTTGTCATCCACAAATACTATTTTATGCCAACCTAATAACTCCTTTTGAGCACAACCAATAGATTGATCTCCCTTTAATCCCTAGGCATGCTTTCTAATTTTCCTTTGCAGCCCCTTTAATTTGAGCTTTAGTGTCATGTGAATTATTTGTTGATTCATTACTTATAATAATCTTTCTGACTGATGAAAAAGCAGAAATATCAAGTTGCCTTTAAAGGTATTTTAGGTTAAATATTACAGCAAAAATATTGTTACAAAGGCAATGGTCTTGTAGCCTAGTGACATTACTGCCTGGTGGTTGTGGTATTCAAGGTGGGGGATTTAATCCCCATACTTTATTCTCTGATTTTCCAATTTTCAATAGACTCTCTTAGTTCACCAATTAAAAACATGTATATTGTTACAAATAAAAACTGGGTATGCTAGAAAATTTGATTTGTTGTTAAGCTTAGGGGTAAAACAATAACTTCCACTAAGGTCAGACTTCAACTATTATCGTAATTAGTATATGTCATTCCACTAACTTCTTAGACTCAGTTCTCCAACAAAAAGAAAGTGGCCTCCCTTTACCTTTTCGGTTTGAATTTATGACTAAAGAGCACAAAGTATGCTTTCTTTACAATAAAACTGTCAATTTCAGTTTTTCCTTTGGGGCTTCCACTCTAGGGGAATTTCTTGTTCCCTGCAATATAGATAGGAAACATCAGTTTGGCAATTCTCTTGATCTTTTTCTGAAAGTAAACGTAGAAAACACCAAGTTGTGCATATCATGGGTCTCGTGCTTCTCAAGAAGTTCAGCCTCCTCTTCCTCCTCATTTCTGGATCACTTTTATCAACTTCTTTTGCAGGTGGGTCTTTTCAGGTCTTCTGTTGTAGCTTTTGGTTCCAACCCCACTCACATTGTCAGAGCTAAGGTGGCTAATTGAACGAGCTTGAATGCATTATGAATAGAGATCGATATGTTAGACATTATCGTACACTGCTTCATATTCTATTTACAATAATTTTACATCAATAACATTAATTGACACTGCTTGACTTAACCTGACTTTGCTTGTGGAAATGAAATTTAATGTCTATTATTACTTAACTATTAGAGCTTTGGGTTTGATTCCATCTTTTGGTTAAAGCTTCTAAAGTGCAAGGCATATGATGAACTAGATGACTTTATTATTTTGAGATTTGAATTTCATTCTTATATGCTGTACATTGGCATGCAAATATAGATAAACTATAAGCTCTGAAATTGTTAGATGACAGTAGAAAATTCACCTTGTCTGTGCTTAATGAATTAACAGGTGGACGATCAAAGTTTATCAGCAACTTGGCTGCACATGTGGAGGTACATGAAGTGACCATGATTTATTCATTTTAGCCTCACTTCTTTTTTAGAATTTCAGGTGCTAGCAGATATATTCGTACCTGTGTGCAAGAACAAGTTACCCCTTCTCCTCACCCCACTGTAATAGATAATATATTAGTCAATTAGAAAAGAAAAGCTACAAATTAACCTGATTAGACTATTTGCTATAATTTAAGTATCTCGATCTACGTTGTGCTTTCCCCTCGCCCTTCTCTCTTATTTTTGAAGGATTGTACCTAACAATATGGTGCAGAACTCATGAGCTAACCACATCTAATGAGGCTTCCTATCATGAAACAGAAAGTCCTTTCTTAATTTCTTTAATCCTTTTCTTCTTGTTTTTTTTTTTTGGGGGCTAAGTATGAACTATGAAACTGAAAGCCGGTATAGCTTTCAATTTTTTATTTTCCATTTCTCTAGCTTTCCTATATTTCAAGTTTCTAATGAGTTGTTATTTACTTATATATATATACTTGCTTAATTTGCTAGGGAACACCAAGGAAGCCACTGAATGAGGAAGAAGTAACCATTATCCACGAAAGGCTTCTAAGGGCTATTACAAAAGATTATGGAAGATATGATCCATCGCCAGCTCTTACTAAGCCTCCTTTCAAGCTCATACCCAACTGAATTAAATGCCTGAAGATATTAGGGTTGGCGGCGATCTGGAAATGTAGTATTGGAATAAATACCATAAATAATCCTTTCTATTTTTTTTTTGGGTACAAATACCATAAATAATCTACTGTTTATCTTAATATAAGTGTGATAATATGCGCCATATATATAAATAGAGAAATACTTTTCAAGTTGTTGAACTAGAATTTTTGTCAAGCTAGAGAAATATGATAAATTTGATTCCGTTAACAAAGAGAATCTTTTCTTTTTAGAATTCTCAAATGTTAATGATTTGTAAGAAAAATTAAGAACGTCAAAAGAACTTAATAGAAATCAATGAGTCGAATTGATATAAGACAATAAATAGAAATCAACATGTTTGATGAAAACATGAGGACAAACTAGATTAAACTGAAACACAAAGTAAATGAACAAACCACTAAAAATACAAAAAGAATATAATTAGGAATGAATGCAGTAATGAAAACAAGCAAATAAAATAAAAGTAGTAATTGAAAGTGAGTAAATCAAATGACTAAGAGACATTTGATTGAAGTAGAGATTGAATGTAAAATACATTAATAAGAAGAGTGAAAATCACATTTGACTAATCCCTATTCATTTGACTAATCCCTATTCATTTGTAGGCCTCAAAGTGACCTATAGAATTTGTGATGAGATATGTGTGCAAGTGTTTCCTAATAGAAAATATTTGTCGGATCTATTAATCTCAATAATTTATGACATATCAATTTCATATAAAAGATTTTAGGGTTACCTGGCATCAATGAAGAAGACATTGTCAAACAATCCTGAAAAGTAAAACACGATGAGGAAGAGATATCGATTCCTATCCACACATTCTAAATTTGTTAGTCGGATCAATGGTAGAATTAAGGATATCGCATAGATGGTTAGGAATGAGAGTCTCTCCTCAGTATATATAAAATAGTTAAAATGGGTTAAACCTTGACCCATTTTGTGAAACCCATATACAGACCCGTAAACAAAACTCACATATGGCGGTGCTTTAACAAAATAGGCTCATTAACAATACTGATCACAATTTGGGTAAACAAAATGCTCTAATAATTTTGACATCCAATTAATCTAGGTTCTATATAATATGATTTATATTTGTCCACAAATAAAATTCTAACATTCTCCCACTTGGACAACATAAGTCACATTATATCATTTTAATAAGAAAACAATTCTCCAGAGGATCAAACAATATGTGTTGAAAATGATGTCAAAATCGTCAACTTTTACAAATGGTCCAAAATGAGACTACAAGTATCCCAACAATGCACGAAAATCATACTCGAAGGAGTGAGATATCATACATGCAACATACTTGTATCTCGGTGACCCATCAAAATGCGTTAAATGGGTAATGGGAAAGCACATCCAAAATTTGCATTGATAATATGTGATCAAAGTGCATTTCTCAACAAAATGGCCCCAATGATCCAAAATGCTTTCTCGAGATTTAACATCTCAATGACAACAACAAAATGAGACTAGATCCAAAATGTCTCCTAGGTTCAAATGTCATATCATAAATAAACAAAGCTTGCTTCAATAATAACAATATTATATGACAATGATAATAATAATATAATTGTCTCGAGACATAATAAAATGAGGTCATAACAAAATTACAAAATTAAACTCCCACTGACCCAAAACATCAAAAGACTTCACTATACCCATACTAGTCACATGATCAATAAAAACTTTAACAACAAACCTTTAGTTAATGGGTTCGCAACCATAAGTTCTTCAGAGATATGCTCAACACGAGTTTGAAACTCCTGAATCTTCTCTCGTAACAAACATGAACTTTGTATCAAAATGCTTTGAACGCTTTGAGCTTTTATTAATTTGATACACTCCCCGATGGTATTATCACAATAAATAGTAAGAGGCCCGGAAATACTCTCCACATAAGAAATTAAAAATCAATTTTTTCAACCATATCGCTTGACGCGTAGCCTCATAACAAGCTATATATTCGCCTCCATAATAGAAGTAGTGTAAGTGTCATTTAGTAACACTTTTCCAAGAAATTGATGAATTTCTCCTCCTCTCGCTAACATAAAGATATACCCCGATGTGGACTTGTAATCATCCGGACAACCACCATAATCGAAATCAAGTATAATTTGACCTCAAGGCGGTCGGACCTCCATAGGTGAGCATACGCCTTTGGTACTTAGATACCTCATAACTTGTTTTGTACCGCCATATTGAGCCACACCAGGTTTGCTCATGTATCTCCCAAGTACACTAACAACAAAAGCAATATCAAGGTGTACAAACTTAAGCATACATAAGAGATCACCTTGAAGATATGGAACTTTCTCCATTTCACGTGACATCTTTATCACTTTGAGGACACTTTGGGTATTAGATTTAGTCTTTCACCCTTTTTGAATAATTTGATCAAGATTACAAGATTTCATATTAAATCTATTCAAAATCCTTTCAATATAAGCTTTCGAGACAATGTTGAAGAATACCACGAGATTGATGATGGTGAATCTCAATACCTAACACAAAAGAGGCATCACTAAGATCTTTCATATCAAAATGTTTTATGTGCAACATCCCATTTGTCTCATTCAAAAAACATAATCATTACTCAAGTGACATCATCAAATATAGAACAAGAATGATGAATCTTGCTCCCATAAACTTGTGATAAATGTATTGGTCAATTATATTTTCTTTAAAACCAAGAGAACTAACAATATAATCAAATTTCAAATACCATTGCCTGAAGCTTGTTTCAATCCATAAATGGATCGTCTCAATTTTTTACTATATGATCTTTACCATTTTCAACAAAACCATCGTTTGATCCATATATACATCCTCATATAAATCTCCATTTAGGAAGGCGGTCTTAACATCCATTTGATGAAACTCCAAATCAAAATGAGCAACCAATGTCATCACAACACGAAAAGAGTCTTTAGTGGAGGAGACTGAGAAAGTCTCCTTATAATCAATGCCTTCCTAAGTATATCTCTTAACAACAAGTCTGGCCTTATACCTCTCAATTTCACCTTTAGCATCACGTTTAGTCTTAAAGACCCATTTACAACTAACAGTTTTACAACCAATAGGCAATTCTACCAAATTCCAAACATTATTCTTTCTCATAGAAGCCAATTCATCCTCCATAGCCACTAGTCATTGTGCACTTATCAGGACTAACCATGGCCTCTTGAAAAGAAATAGGATCGAATCCTCAACCGAATTAAACTCATGCTCCCGCGTACACAACATAGTCCCCAATCTAGTAGACTTAGTGGATATAAGAACCCACACTCGGATCTTCTAGTGGAGTCACAACAACATCCTGAAATACGTACATTATTTTCAACTTGTTGAGGGATATCGACAACATCAACAAGATCAACAACATTATCATTATAGGTCGGAGAGATGACATTATCCTGACGAAAGGGATCAACGGAATAGGAACAACAACATGCTCCCCACTAAAATCAACAATTTTTTCGATTCCCGAGTTCCACCGTAGTCCTAAGTCCCCTTCAAAATAAATAGCAACTTCGTCGGATTCAATAACTCTAGTAGTATGAGAAGGACAATAGAACCTAGCACCCCCCAATACAATAGCAATGAAGAAACCAAGGTTTTGAGATCAAGTTTCTTTAAATGTGGGTACTATAAGGTCTCACATGTGTCACATCCCCAAACACTAAACCTCAAGGTAGATTGAAATCATAAGCTATATGAGTCTTCAATATAGTTTATTTGACTGATTCTCCTAATATAGCATAACTTAAATTTTCAAAGCATCTCCCCAAGTTAAAAGAGTAGAATGACTATGCATACACCTCATCATATCCATGAAGACGATTTGATCTCTAACACTCCATTTTTTGTGGTAGTATAGATGGTGTCTGTGCCTCAATACCACAATGCTGTAAGAACCTGCAAAGGTCCCACATTTCTACCGATTATATCATCATACAAGCCATAGTATTCACCACCCTACGAGCCTCACAATTTGATCTGCCTTACTAAATTTTAATTCAACAGCGACTTTGAATGCTTTAAAAGCATCTAAAGAATCGATTTCTCACATAAATCAATCCACTATCTAGAAAGTCATCATAAACGTGATAAAGTACCTAAAACCACCCATAAAAATAGGAGTAATAGCCCACAAATATTTTATGAATTTTAGTATTCCTTCGCTCCTAGTAACCCCAGAATTCTGTCTATTTTTAAATTTCCCTTTTTTCATACAATCAACAATTATCAAAATCGTTTAGTCCTGGTCATGAAGAATATTCTCCTTGATCAACCTTCTCCATTCTTTATTGTTTCTTGTAGAGCCTCTACGTTTTTATGCCACAACATAGAAGATTTTTCAAGTTCGACCAACCACGCTTGTTTCCAACAACATTATTGATATCCAATCCCGTTGATCACCGAGGGTTGAGAATCAACATTCAATATGTATAAACCATTAGACAATACTCCGCCAACAAGAACACAATCATAATATAAAGAAACTTTGCATTACTAAAATGGAAAGAAATCTTACAACTATCCAAAATTCTCCACCAAATCAAATTCCTCCTCATTTGAATTTGGTACATAAACTTATCTTTCAAAACTAAATCATGTCCAGCACACAACTTTAATGAAACCACTCCTATATGTTCTACTTTGACTTTGGCTCCATTTCCAACACAATCATCAACTCCCCTTCACTTGGTTTCCTCCCTTTAAATTCCTAGCATGAATTTGTCACATGAATAGTTGCACCCCTTTATTTAGCCACTTTATTTAAAGGAACATCAACTAGATTCGATTCAAAACATACTAGAGCCAATTACTTTCTTCTTCTGAAAAAGCAGAAACTTCAAACAATCGCCTTTGTCCATATATATCATAGAACTTACAATTTCTATTAAAACGATATTTGTTTTTAATACCGGCTCACCATGGTCTTGTAAGATGGCTTAGAAGAATATCCTGGTGGTTATCATTCCACTTTTTCTTAAATTGAGACTTTAATCTTCCCTTTATAAATTTCTTCTTCTTTTCACCATTCTTGTGAGAAGCAATTTTCAATGAGCCTTGTCCTTCTTCAGGTATGCTCCTCTTGAGTAAAACATGTATATAAGTTCAAATAAAAACCATTCCTCCTTTTGAGCATTGTGAGTGGTTCTCAAGACATCAAAACTAGCCTAAAGAGACTCAAACACCGCCAAACCAGAAATCCTCTCCCACTCCACTTCATGGACTTCAACTTGTTGTACCAGTTCCACAAGCTTCAAAACATGTTCACGAACACCACTACACCATCATATGTAGTCTTTGTCAACAAAGAGAGGTAATGGCCTTTTCCTTTTCAAACTTTGAATTTCTCACTAAAGAGCACAAACTCTTTAGCATTATTTGTTTCGGAATAAAACTGTCTTTAATAGTCTTTTCCATGCTATACTTCATGGTCATCAAACAAACTTTATTGGATTAAACCCATTTTCATGCTTCTTCTTTTACCTGCAATGCATTTGATGGGTCTCAGTTTGGCAATCCTCTCTTGAGAGCTGATTAACATTAGAGACGTAGAAAACAATAATTTCATATCATGGGTCCACCCAGGTCTTCTCAAAATTAGTCCCATTCAATTTCTTATAGCACTCATTTGCATCGATGAAGCTTTTAAAGAATGATACATTAAAGGGTGAGATTTTGTTAAGCATATCAACATGTACAACATTTGAGCAAAACCATAATTGAGTTTTAGGTGCGATTGCTAATTGAACGAGCTTGAACAATACATGAATAGAGACTCCCATGTTAGACATCAAAATCATGTCCACTAAAGCTAGTCATATTCTAGAACTTACAACCTCAATGCCTTTAACAAATCATTAGGAATCATTAATTGACAAAAACTTGACTAACCTGACTTTATAATCCCCAAATGAAATTTAACAATATTTTATCAACAAAATAGCACATTACAATAATTGGTCCTCCATCTTTTGGTTAAAGCTCACTTATGAAAAGTGCCCAAAGTAACATCAACTCAACAAATCACTAGAAATTACATTAATAAAGAAATGACGATTTGATTTCATTATTAATATAAATTCCAATGCAACATTATTAACAAAATATTAACAAAATTAATACAGTCAACATAATTGATCCCGTGCTTAAGGTGAGATTACAATAATACAATAATACTTTAAATAGCAATTCTGCAATTAATCGCATAAATAACAAAATTTATAATTTTTAAAACATTATATATTAATTTATGCACAAAATAATACCAAAAATATTTGAGTGACCAAACAACATCAATTAGAGTTCTGCAATATATATCATGCCCAACAATATCACAATAATACACAAAAAAGCTTCAAATTAAAGGAGATTAGACCATATATTTTAATAATTTTAATATCTCGAAAATTTTAAAATAAATATTAAATGAGCATTAAAAAATAAATAAAAATTACCAAAAAAAACCTAACAATATGGTGGAGCACAACCCAAAAGCAAGTTCAAAATCATTTTTCAATGAGGCTTCCTATCACGCGCCACCACAGAAAGTCCGTTTCTTAATTTCTTTAATCTCCTTCTTGCCCGATTTTTCCTTGGGCTAAGTATGAACTATGCAACTGAAAGCCGGTATAGCTTTCATTTTCTCCCATTTCTCTTGATTCTCCACCAAAATTCAATTTCTTGAGTGTCTATAGATTCGATATAAAGCGGGATCTACAATTTCCCTTGTTTAAATTCCAAAAAAATACACCAAGGAACGATGGATTTTCTCAACTGAAACGACGAACACAGTAACCATTATCCACGTGAATGGTTTTCTAAAAATTCGATGCTCTTTTCACCAAAACTCACGATCCAAACTTTTTAAACTCCATCGCCAGGGATCTTGAATAACCCTAAATCAATTTGTTGAAAAAACTCCAAAAGGAAAACGAATCATAAAAGAATTGCAACTTTAGGGTTCAATGAATTTGCAAAAATTATTTGTAAATTCACAATATCAAAATACAATAAATATGTTTTTTTGGGTACAACCCATGTATAAAAGCCTAACTTTATTCTTTGAAATCTATTATAAAATAAAATTAATTAAACATTACATATGTTATGATTTCTGGGATTAAAACAAGATATTGATAGTCATAATCTAGAGATTAAAACATTAGCTTCCGATACCAATTGATAGAAAATATTTGTCTTTTTTAGATCTATTAATCCCAATAATTTATGAAAATATCAATTTCATATAAAAGATTTTAGGGTTACCTAGAAATCAATGAAGTCGACATTGTCAAACAATCCCGAAAAATCAACATGTAAAAACATGAGGAGAAACTATTCTGATCCCACAAAGTAAATGAACAAACCACTAAAAATACAAAAAGAATATAATTAGGAATGAATGCAGTTAGGAATGAAAACAAGCAAATATATATAAAAGTAGTAAAATGGAGTTAAATCAAATGACTAATGACAAACCCATATACGGACCCATAAACAAAACCCACATATTGAATGTAAACATACAATAATAAACAATAGTGAAAATCACATTTGAAACAAAATCTCTAATAATTTTGACATCCAATTAATCTGGGTTCTATATAATATGATTTATGTTTGTCTACAAATAAAATTCTAACATTTCATACCATCATAATACTTTCATCATCTTAGGTATTTATAGATAAAGAAAATAATTGTAAATTTTACAAAATTTTGATAAGTGTTCATGTATGAATAACCTCCTAATTCTGAAATCGACACATGTCTTGATCTTAATAATAAGTGCATAACTTCTAACAACTGTTATGTTGAAATTCAAAATTTTTGAATTTGAATATCTTCTTGTTTAAGCCCACTTGAGATCCAACAATGCCCTTGAACATCTTGAATTCTCTTAAGTGTCATGGTGTCTTCTACTTTTGACCTTCTTGTTTTAGATACTCTCAATTCAATTAAATTTTGATAGAAATCTTGTAAATATCTTCAACTTGGTTGATTGAACTCTTTTAATAGTTGAATCATTTTGGCGATTTTCTGATCCTATATGATTCAATAACACACTTAGTCATTACTATGACTAACAAGTCCTCCCAACAACTCCAAGATTTAAATTTTGATCTTTCCTTAAAAGGACAACTTGTTTTGCGCCTAATCTTTGTTAGTAATAAGCATAAATCCATTTGATAATATATACTCTAAGTGAAGATGAAATTGGAAGGACAGATTGGAAGAGTTGAAAATGATTTTTGAAATTATATATATATTATATTACAATTTTTAAAGACCAATATTATTGATGAATTACAATTTTAAAAATTAATATAACGAATTCTTAAAGTCATAAATTAATATGATTGATGTTTATAATTTCAGAAATAAAAATAAAAATATAATTAATTTACATGAGGTAATGTTCAAATTTCAATACTACCATTATAAAAGAATTGTTAATTCAAAATTCAAATCTTTCTCTCTTTTTGTTTCTTTTTAGTTTCAACTGCCTAGTTGTGTCGTGCCCACGAACTCGAAAGATGGCCTCAATTGGGAGTCTTTGGGCCTGTGTACAACACAATGCGCCTGATGCTTTATTAGTTCCTTCACTTTTGGGCTTTTTTTGAATACTTTTAGGTAGTTTTAGAGTAGTTTTTTCAATTATATTTAGGGCGACATTGGTTATAAACACAGTACATCGTCGGGACCATCATGTTCCACCTATGAAGTTCTAGCAAATGATTAAGGAGCACGAAATGATGGATCAAGTGTTTTATGGCATAGAGAGTTCGACAAAAAAAAATGTCAGAGAGGACGGGTAATATTTAAGGCTCACATAAGTTTTGAGATACACTTTTCTTGTGTCACTCTCGCTCCGATATGGTCCTCTCCTAAACAAGAGACAATTCCGATTCTTCAATCAAAGCTGGGCCCCATTTAAATAATGTACCACTAGCATCTGCAATTCTGGATATTGGTTTGTGCTTGCTAGTAACCTGATACCCATTTTCTATAGTCAAATTTTCTGCAGGTTTTGGTATTCGGATGGTACGGTTTGCCACTGACTAGTCCCAGCTTTGATGCTTGTCTTCTCTTTTTTTTTTTTTTCTTGTTTATATTGATTAGTTTGAGTTACAAGCAGAAAAAGCATGATATCCACCTAAAATCTGATGAACTCAATTTCAAATATGAAAACTCTAGTACTCAAGCGTGGAAGTATCTTCTTAGAGCATTGGGATTATTTCACAATTATAAAATCTTTTTTATTTTTTAAAAAATGTTATTTTAACAGTATTTTTATATATTTGATAAAATTAATTTTAATTTTTATACAAAATTTAATATATTATAATTTTTTTATAATATTAAAAATTAAAATTTATAATTTTATCTTATAAATTATTCATTATACTTTAAAATATAAATATTATTTTGATTTCGATCAAATAATTTTTTAAATTATTTTATATTTATTTTAATAATTTAATATATAAAAATAATTTTTTATATCATTTAAATAAAATAAATTAATCTAAAATTACTTTTTAATTAATATATCTAAATATAAAATTAATTCAATTATAATCGATTATAATAAAAAAATTTATACATAATCAATTATTAAAATAATTAAATTTTCACAATTATTCTAATACACACTTAATCTTAGAAACCCGATTAAATAAACTGTTATTGATGTTACGTGCTAACTAACATAAATTTATAATCATATATGTATTTTGGCGCACCACTTCATAATTTATTTATTTACGTTAAGATATCAAGAAAGATAAGATTTAATTTTATTTTTTAAGTTTTAATCGATGAATACAATCACATAATAATAGAAAAATAGTAGGATCTGGCTGCTGCTTCTTTTTCGATAACAAAACATAATTATGTAAAAAAAAAATTATACTAGCTATAAAATATCTAAATTATAGGTCATTTAAAAAAATGTGATTTAAAATTCAACAACTTAACCCTCCAAATTTTATAAATTATATATAATAGTGTAAATTTAATCTGTGTATACGTAAAAAAAAAAACTCTTGTAAAAAGTCAATATATACAATTTGATAAATTTAAAGAATTAAAATTTAGAATTTTAAACTATATAATTTTTTTAAAATAAATTATAATTGAATGAGTTCCTTACATTTTAGCCAATTTTAAATAGAATCTCCAACGAATTTGGCTTGTGAATTAAATTATCGGCTCTTAAGTCTTAACTTTTGAAGTTAATGGGCTCATAAATTCATAATTAATGATTTGTTTAACCTAATTCCAGAATTAAGTGAATATAAGTTTACTAAAAGTGTTTAAAACCTAACTATTATACTTGGTGTCAATCACCAATGCACGCCACCGCTTAACAGTTGACAGTGACAGAGCTCTGTGTACGTAGCGGCGACCCAATTACGGTAAATAATAGACACTTATTTCCATCATCTTTCAACAAATAATGAGTCTAAATGGGACACGTGGGAGGGTGTATTTGATAATGCAAAATAGAGTCTGACAAAAAGATTTACACCCATTTGCGTGAGATGGAGAAGTTCAACTACCCAATTTATCAAACCGCATTCACACCTTTGTTAGACATATTGATATAGTTCTTGTTTCCAATTGCGTGCACAACTCAAACAGTCAAACGTCTCACTTGTTAGTTTGTTAGTGTAGCACCGTCCAACCTTTGCCAATCGGCCCCTAACCACGCTAAAAAAAAAATTGATTATTTTAATAATAAATAGTTATATAATTAATTATAAATTAATTTTATATTTAAGTATATTTGTTTAAAAATAATTTTAAAATAATTTATTTTGTTTAAATAATATAAAAAATTTATTTTTATGTATTAAATTATTAAAATAAATATAAAATAATTAAAAAATTATTTAATTCAAAATAAAATAATATTTAAATCTCAAAAAATTTAAATAATTTATAATATAGAATTATAAGTTTTAAGTTTATAAAAAAATTTATTATAATGTATTAAATTTTGTATAAAAACTGAAATAAAATTATCCAAACATGACATAAATAAAAAAAAATTAAACCGAAAAAAAAACAATTGATGTAAAAAATAATCATAACCAAACATACATTAAATATTAAACAGTATAGTGTTAACCGCTATGGCTACTTTCTCCTTGTTCGAAAATTGGAGTTGCAATGGAGATGGTTAGGTTATTTTGCAGATATCTTTACCTTATTTGTTACTTCTTCGATTTCATAATATATGTGGTTTAAGATTTTTTATGAGATTAAGAAATTTATTAAATATTTATAATTTTATAAAACTATAATTATATTTAATTAAATTATAGTCTCATTTTATTTATTTTATTTTATTTTATAAAAATATCAAAAAATAATAATAAAGTTAAAAAATAATTAATATATCTTAATTTTTTAAAATATAAATAAAATAAACAAAATTCTTTTCCTAAAACAACAAATATTATAAAATAGATGTAGTATCTAATATTAGAATTATATATAAGTTTACTATTATCCTTTCTTTTCTTTTATCTTTTTTTTTTTAACTTGAAATCATGTATTTGACATGTCTATTAAGAAAAGATTGTCAGTAGCAAAAAGTAAACATTACTAATAAAATACTGATTTTTATATTAACTCCCGTTTTCAGTAAAACACACAAGATAGTCTAAATATGATTTTAGCACAACACTTAAAAGAAACAACTAGAGAGCTGGTAAAATGAGTCAATTCGCTCAGATTCGTTCTGACTTATTTTAATCTGTTAAAATATGAGATAGAATTAAAAGGTCATTTTAAAAAATAAATTGAAAGAAATTCACTTTCACTCGCTTTTAAAGTACATAAAAATAAAATGAAAAAAAATAGATGAGTTCGACTTAACCCTTTAAAAAATAAAAAATATATATATAAAAATTAATAAATATTATAAAAAATAATAAATAATAATGATAAAAAATTATAAACTACATATCTAAAATATAATTTTTAAAATAGTCTAATTAAATATTCAAATATAAATTATATAACATTTAAAGTTTTTTATTTATAGTATTATTTATCATTTTTTTTAAAAGAGCCAACTTAACCCGCCTCGCCGCTTAACCCGCTAATTATGCAAAATGCGGGTTAAAAAAAAATATGGATTCAATCTTTAAATCCAACCCGCAAAAAAAAATGACAAATTAACGAGTTTAACCCGATGATTAAACCCTTTTGATAAATTTCTAGACACAACTAATTAAAAAGGTCAATAATACTTGATACACATCTTTTAATGTACGTTATCTCGTATCAAGTTAAAATGACAAAATTTAAATATTATTGTATAAAAAATGTAATAAAATTTATTATAATTAAATGATAATAGTTGTATATATGTGATATGATATGTATAAATAAATATACAAAAGGATATCTGAAAGTCAAGTTTGTCAATTTTCTTTTAAAAAAATTATATGTGGGAACAAATTTTAACGGAGTTGATCCATTTTTTAAGAATAAGAATAGAATAAATTATCATTATGGTCCCTAAAAGATTGAAGTAACATTAATTTTGTTTATAAAAGATAAATAACATTAATTTAATCTCTAAAAATATGGAGAGTAATATCAATTTAATCATTTAAAGAAATTAATATCAATTTAATCCATTAATAATATAAAAATTACATTAATTCAATTTTTTAATAATACAAAATTGATATTAATTCAGTTATTTAATAATAAAAAATAATATTAATTTAATCTCTCAATCTCATAATTTATACATAAAGTGATGATTTTGATATTATTTTTTATAATTGAATAATTAAATTAATGTCACATATTTTTTAAGAACTAACATGATATCAATCCAACCTTTCAAAAACAAAAATAAATGTTTATCTATAATGATGATGTCATAAGTTCGATCAAACTTGCACCTCTTAATATACAAAAGGGAAATGTTTGATCATATAAACACATGGATAGCATAACACACGTACGTAAAAGGATGTAGGCTATTAATAGTGAAAAAGAAAAGGAAAGAAAAATTAAAAACAAAAAAACAAAGAAAATAATGGTAGTAATGTGAGTTCTGTAATTTATATGAGACTTTTTATATGTAGACATATGGATTTAATTTAAATGTATTGTCAATATTAAATATTTTTATATTGTCATTTAGTTATGTATTATTATGTTGTAAAAAAATATTTAATTTTTATAATAATTATTTTAAAAGTCATATATATAATAGTGTACGATTGATTGATTATGTAAAAAAAAAATTATATTAATAATACATCAAAATTAAACTCTAATATTATTCTATACAAAAACATTTATTGGAAAAAAAAATTTATGCCCAAAGCCTTGGGTAAAGTGTGACACCAACCTTCTTCCCCATCCTAGGTCATATATTTCATTTACTTTAAAAAATAAAGCTCATAATCTATACTATTATCTATATTTATTTAAAGGAAGATTTTCTCATTTAATTATAATTTTTCCAAAATATTATTATTATTTAATAAATATAAACATTTAAAAAATATAAAATTATAAATACATTTTATTTTGTAATTGTAATTACTTTCAAACACTCCTTCTCAATTCCTCAATTCTAAAACTGTAATTATAGTTTTTAGTAACTTATTAATTATAATAAACTCTTCATTATTACTTATGTTTTTTAATTTTAATTAAAAATTAAAATTAAAATTTATGTAGTACTTATTAAAACGCTAATTTATATACAACATATATATATTTGGATATAATTGACTTGCTAAACATTTTAATTATCAATTCTAAATTCAGTTTAATCTCTATTATTACCCATTTATAAACAGAGTAGCTACTATAAAAATGGTCCGTATCTTTTTTTATATGGGACCATCCAGCAAAAACCCACCAACTTGTAAACATAAGCAAATATTTATTTTTAGCTTACCTCATGGTTTCTCATTGACCATTTTTTTAAATTTAATTTTGGTATAACAATTTATTTTTGTTACATTTCAAAAAAAGAAATGAAAAAGAAAAAAATCAATAAAAGGAAACAATAAACATAGGCATACGGTGCATTGTGATCTGATGATCACATATTCACATCTACATTTTTTGGGTTGTGACTTGTAGCCGTCTAATGCACTAAAATACGAGATTAAATTAATTGAAACAATAAACGGGAAGGGGGAATCCAAAAAAAGAAGAAATGAATTATCAGAGAGAATAAGGACTTTTATTGAGAATCTCTTCTCCAAATATTATGGTTCATGATACTTTTTGTCTAATGTGAAAAGCATTGAATGCGTACAGCACACTCCGAGTGCTGCACAAGTCAGTGCCAGCAGCTAACCTTTTAAGATCTTTAACATAAAAAATAAAAAAAAAACACACGTACACACAATTTTACATTTTGTATTAATTTACAATTTTTCAGAGCTATAATTTACATTACTAAAAGATTGTAAATTTATCAACACCATTTTAAAAGTGAAAACATGTAAATTCGTGTGGAATTAAACTAATGTTGGAAAATACTAATAGATTGGGTCTAAATAGTACGTAAGTTTGAATTAATCAGTGGAGATATTTTTGAAATTTTGTAGGTTTAGGGCAAAAAACATAATATTGGAAGAGGTTGTGTCAATATTTCAAATAAGGTTAATCTCACATTCAAATGACGTGCAAATATTTAGAATACATTAAAAATTATTAGATTAAATTCGTTTTATACTTTTTATTATTATAAAAATAAGATGGCTAAATTAATAAAGGCGAGATTATTAATTCAAATTATTAATTTTAAAAACAAATAACCATATTTTAGTGAATTTATATATTTATACAATTGAATTTAAAAAAATTATAATCAATCTTATATTTTATGGTTTCAAATACATTTTTAAATTTCTAAGACTACTGTAATTTATTTTAAAAAGAAAAACCATATTCCAGATATAATCTTTATATTCACAATTTTGAATAGTTTTTGTAACAAAAAATGGATAGTTTTATTTAAAATTAATTATATTCATAATATTTATATAAATATATTTTTGTAATAAATATATAATAACTGCAAATTAGTGTTTATTATTTCCTATCATGTTTAAATTTGTGCTAAAAATGTAAGAAGTTATAATAGGATACTTTTTCTATTTTTAAACCAAATTAAAACTAATAAGTAGATTACTAAGAAAAAATATGTACTATTATTTAAAAGTTTAAATAACAAATATAAACTATAAGAAGGATAGACATGCACTCAAGCACTAGTTTAACAGTGCTTCAAGTTTTGTATAAAATATGACTTAATTTCCATACAAGAGATTAAGTGTATATGTGAGTCCTAAGTAAAAAAGAGGTAATATATAAAATATTTGTGTAGAGAAAATATAGGCTTGATTAACAACTAATTAAAAAAATCTCTTTCAGTTGGCAGTAACGTTTTTTTCATTTAGTTGTCAATTTTATTAAAAATACATTATTGAGACAATTATTTTTTTTTTTGAAAAAAGGAAATGCTACTTAATCAGATTGAGTTGGCATGTGTATTTGCTATTGGTTAGAATGAATTAGTATGTTTATTTACTCCGAGTAGGTGAGTGTTTTTAGTTAGTTTTTCTTATTCAATAATTACCATTAAATTTAACTAAAATATACTGAAGATAAAAAAAAACTTAACAGATAAAAAAAAAGGAAAACTTAAAAATCTGATAAAGCCCGAAACTTAACCAGATAAAAAACAAAGGTGGGTCTCAATGGGGAGAATCTCCCTCATAGTCATAAAACCGAACATGTCCCTTTATTTGTTCAATTTGGGTTCGCTTTAGATTTGTTATTCTTGTAGCAAAGTTCAAAAAAAGAATATGCAAAATTTAAAATGAGTGGTTTAACTGATTAGTAAATTTAAACTCAATAATTGATAAATTTTTATAATATTAAAAATTTAAACTCACAAAAAAGCACTTATAAAAATAACAACTTTAATACGGAGCAAAGATTAATAATCTTACAAATATATGCAAAGGATGTGAAGAATATATATATATATATATATATGCAAAGCCAGAGAATAAATTGGGTTGAAAAATTACGTGGAACAGATTAGAAAGGCTTAAAGCAGAGGTTGAATGAATTCCTAAGGTAGGAACAAATTCCCCATAATAATAATAATAATAATAATAATATTATTATTATTATTATTATTTCAAGTGCAAGTGCAAGTGCAACAGGAAGCCTGAAGAGGGACAGTCCCTAACGGCGTTAAAGAAACCGTCTGAAACGCTCCTCTACTCATCCTTCTCTTCTTTCTCCCCTTTCTCTGTGTCTGCAACTGCAACAAACACCACTCACTCTCGCTCCTCCTTCCCCTCTTCCACACACACTCTCTCTCTCTCTCTAGACTGAGCTGTGGCGCTTGGTTTCGTTTAAGGTACGTGAGTTTCGGTCATAATCATAGGATGTCAGTCTGTATACGCTGATTCTTTTTGCTACACCATATGTAGCAAAGCCATAAGCCATGTTTATATACCCAAAATTTCAAAATCAATAGCTTTTTATTTACACCTCAATAATAATTATTATTGAAACTTTGGAGGTCTTGACTGTGAATTCCATGTTTTCAGCATTGATTTCGGATCGTTCTGACTTTTTGAGTGAGCTGAATATTTTCTGTATTTGGGGATTTTCGATTTCCTTGATTTGTACTCTCTCTTTAACAGTATATCAGATTGATTGGATCATCTCCCAACCCCTTTTTTCAATTATTTGTTTCATTTCATTTTTGTTGGTTCTTTTTTTTTTTTTTTTTTGGTCTCGTCTTCCCAGTGATTTGAGGTTGGTACCAATATCAAGGATGAGAATATAATATCATTTGTGTATTATTGCAATTACAATACATTAGACACATTTTTTCTTCCTGCAGATTGTACTGTATTGAAATATTGTGTGTTCATCACTATCAATGTTTTATTGACTTAGATCGCTTTTGAAGTTGTCTTCTGTCTTTAAGAGGGTCAGTTTGGTGTTCCCTTATGAGTTTTACATGGGAAATTCTGTGAAAAAACTGATTGTTCTTGCACATTTTTTAATACCCGTTTCATTCTGAGCTTGCTTTTGGTCTTTATCTTCTATTCATTTTTATTTTTCATTTTTGTGGGGTGTTTTAATTTGGAATCATGTTTAACTTCAGCAAGACCACTGGTTGAGTAGCAATGATAATTTGTTTTGGATTATGCTTTTGACTGTCATATTATTGATCAATGCAATTGACAGTATGCCTCTTTCATCACTATTCCAGGGGAAAAGCTGTGTTCACGAGTGCATGGTTCAGATTTGTGTTCAGGGATGCAATTGTTGGTTGTTAGTATAATAAGCTAAAAACTGTTGTGTACTTAAGAATGGGTGCTGCTTGTTGTGTTGCTGCCAGAGATAAAACTATACAAAGTGGATCAACGAGTGATATTTTGCATCGGAATGTTCGATGTTCTCCAACATGGAGCTTTCGGTGGGATCATCGAGGGCGTGTAGCTGGTGAAGATACTTCTATAAATTGGTTTTCTGATGGTGTTAGCAGAAACGATGGATCAGAGAATAAAAATGAATCAGCATATGTATCAGAGGATGGAAGTCCATTGCAGAATTATCAAAGGAATAGATGCCAAAAATCCCCAATTTCTGAAGGAACTGCTGCACATGTGGGAAATTCTACTTCAGGTAACGTTCACGAAGTCTGCTTTCTGGTTTTAATCATGGACCTTATTGGGTTGTTGGACTTTTTAGAATTGGATTTTGTATCAGTTACTTCATTCTATAACAATGAATTTAAATAGAATGACACTTATAATCCCAAAGCTATGTGGAAGATATGAAATTAGTACATGCCTACATGGTGCTACATCAAATTTTGGAAACACGTTGATGTCTTCTCACATATGTTTTTTTCTCATAAGCTATCAGACATGAGGTAAAAAATGAAAATTAGCAGTAAGTGTGGTTACTTAAAATGATAGTTCTGTAAAGGCACAAAGTTCTCACTTCTCAGAATGGAGAAGAGAAACTGGCATCACAAAGTAAGAGCAGAAGCTGCAAAACTATTAACTGTCTTTGCTTTCTTTATCACATTGTTGCACTAGCAAGCCCAGAGGAATTAGATAATCATTTTAAATATCATGGCACCCTAAAAACAAAGAGAAATGAACTTTTACAAATATAAATTTTTCTTAGTGCTAATCAGTGTTACAGTGTTTAAAGCTAGCATGTACATATTAAACCAGAAAAGAATGGAAAACGAAAAAGAAGATGAACGGAAGAGGCTAATCAAATAACCTCTCATATGAACGAATAAGATCTGAACGAATTAGATCTGAATGAAAAAGAAGATCATATGTATACTCCATGATAACCTCTCAATTATATCTGAACCCTTGTGCAAAGATAAAAGTAAATTAACCCTTTTCCATTAAATTATACTGATAATTGATGGACCAAACTTTTTGAGTTTAATTTGAAGGAAAAGGGATTAACCTGGTGTTTAACAATGCAAATATTAAACCACATATTTGCTTCTATCTTTGTACAAAGGTTCAGATCTAATTCAAGTCAAGCTTTTTTGTCATTTGGATTGGTGATTCTTATAGACCATCCTTCGAAAGAACCAGGGCAGATAATTTAGGTATCTAAGCATTAAGTATAGATAAGGTGGCTTTGTATAGCTTGCTTCTGCTTCCTATCTTGGTGTGCCACATGTGCCCTCGCAAGACACTGATCCTGCCTTTAAAAATATGTAGTCTGACACTGTTTTAACTAATCCAGTGGTTAACGATTATTCATGCTTATTGCAGATCAATCTATTTCAAGGAATGTCTCTATGGATGTGAGCGTGGAACAGGTGAGATTATAATAGTGAAGAAATATTTTTTATTGTTTTACATCTTTGCTTAGTTGTTGGTATGTGATTTATTTGACACACTCCCTATCTATGGATCACTTTCTAGGTGAAGGGGTTGGCAGAATCATCAATAGTATCATGTCCATCTCCCACAAAACCATCATTGCCTTCAACTTCATTCTCAGCATCTCCTCTATCATCCCAAAGTCATGTACCTCCATCCTACTCAACCCCATTAAGGTGGCCCTGCCGTTCCCCAGGACACCAACTGTTACAACAAGCTTCTGATAGCCGAGTCCCAGCGTTTAAGTCACCCAGCAGCTTCTGTGTGTCTGAAGAAAGACCAGTATTTCCTTCATGGAGCAATGAATCAGGTATGCGCTCCCATGGTGGATCTTCAGATGGTTGGTCTATACCTGGCTTTTCTGAGCTGATGGGAACTCCCCACAGAGAAAGATGGTCATTTGATAGTGAGTCCTTTGGTTTTAATCGTGAAAGGTTAGTTAGATCCAGTAGTTGGTTTTCAACTTCACCAGTTGATTTGCAAACATGTGGTGTTTGCTCAAAGCTTTTAACTGAGAAGTCTTCTTGGAGCACCCAAAAGATAATTGCAAGTAATGAGCTTTCTGTAGTTGCTGTTCTTATTTGTGGACACGTCTATCATGCTGAATGTTTGGAGAATATGACACCTGATATCAGTAAGTATGATCCAGCCTGCCCCGTTTGCACTTTTGGTGAGAAACAAACTATGAAGTTATCTGAAAAAGCTCTGAAAGCTGAAATGGATTTGAAAACTAGAAACAAGAAATCAAGGAATCGGGTGGTGGACAGTGATATTGATGATGATTCTGTTGTGTTTGATGACTTTAAAGGTAGAGGGCTAAAAGGTAAAGGTCCTAGGATGGACTCCAGTTCCAGTGGGAGAAGCTCCTTTGGGAAACCTTTTCTGGGGCGACACTTTTCATTTGGATCGAAGGGTTCCAGATCCATGTTAGATAATCACTCTACTAGAAAGAAGGGCTTTTTTTGGGCAAAATCTACTAAAGAATAAGCTGCTTCTTGGTTGGTGGGAGGTTAGTGGCATTATCTATTTATCTTCATTTTGTTGCTTGCTCCAGTTTATCAGTAGCATCCTTAAAATTGTCTTATGCCATGCCATGCATTGAAATAACGTTTTGCTGCTTTTCCATTTTGTAGTTAGAAGGTTATTGCGCTTCCAAATTTCTTAGGATTTGGTTGTGTGCAACAGTAATTTAACTTCAAGCATTTGATATACCCGAGCTCTTAACTGTAGCTTGCTGGAAATCCCCAGTAATTCTTTTGTACTTAACACGTATTTCTTCTCACCTTCTTTATAGCAGGTTCCACTGTTGATCTTCTCTGCAACCTCAGGATTGTGAAAAGGGCAGGAGGTCATTCATGATTTCCGAGCATCTTTATACACTAATCTGTGATTTGAACAAGAATAGAGGCTGAAGTTACTCTGTAAAGAAGAAAACATACAGAATATAAGATGAATATAGAGACGTAAAAGATAGTGTTCTGTGACCAAGGGTCTTTTTGTATTGTACAGGTCGATTTGTTTATTGCATGGATATAATTCAGATACCCAAATGATTATTCTGTTGTCCATGGTTCTACTAATATGTGATGCATGCCATTAGCCCTTGGGAGTTTCTGTTGGGCAAGGGTCGTCACAGATTGTTAGGCAATACCAATTATTTTGATTGACTTAAGTTGGTTGCTTTTAATGGAAGAACTGTTTCAGGATAGCCTTGTATCAAATTAATGCTTTTCGTTGGTAGGAGATTGAATTTTATACTTTTTAATTAATGGAATGTATGCTTTCTAGCTCATTATGCTGGGCAAACCAACCCGGATTTATGTTACTTGTTGACTGCATGTTGAATTACTAGGCCTTCAAATTAAGGTTATCTTTGGTACACATGTTAATATAGTATAAGATAAGATGATAAAATAATATAAAGTATAATAGTATAATTAATAAGATAAGACATAATTTTATTTTTTT
Organism: Ormosia semicastrata; assembly: GCA_029884595.1. Classification (NCBI taxonomy): domain Eukaryota; kingdom Viridiplantae; phylum Streptophyta; class Magnoliopsida; order Fabales; family Fabaceae; genus Ormosia; species Ormosia semicastrata. The sequence continues at coordinate 2,749,266 of JAQQTO010000046.1, read as the reverse complement.
GTTTGATAACAAAAAGATAAATTAATTGATTGTATAATATTTTTTTAAGATTAAAATATCTTTTAGCATAAAAATTAAAATAATTAAAAAATAATAATAAAAAAGCCTTATGGTGGTGGTGGTGGTGGTGATAGCGGCGGTGGCGACGGTGGTAGTGGCGGTGGCGGTGGTGATGGTGATGGTGATGGTGATGGTGGTGGTGGTGGTGGTGGCATGGTGGCAATGGTGGCGATAGTGGCGGTGGTGGTGGTGGTAGTGGCGTAAGAGAGAATAGTGATAAAAATGAAATTGAGGATAAGATTGAATAGAAATCTATCATGTCTTATCATATACTAAGGGAGATGATAGAGTTATCAGCGTAAAATAAGATAAAATGATTAACTTGATTTTATTATACTATTAGTTGAATACATTAAATATTGAATAAGATCTGATAGTATTAGCTTATACTATCATATGTTCTTTATACAATGCACCAAATGTAACTTAAGTGATGTTACTTGTGACTAGAGAGTTTCATGCACGTTTTATTTATTGTGTTTTCAATTTTCGTCACTGATGTTATTTCGCCCCGTGAATCACGAAATGATGTAAGGAAGCATTTATCAATAGATGCTTTCAAGTTTCTACTAATTATTTTAAGGAAAATGTTTAATGAGAAATCATACACAAAGGAAGTTTAAATTTTTGTTTGGATAGCGTTAATTACTTGCATATTATATATCTCCTGTTGTATCATGTATGGTTATAACTTGATAAAACATCCCCTAATTTTATGAGAAAGGAAGAATTCCTGAAAAGTTAAGGTAAAATTAATTTATTGAATCCAAAAGGAGCTAGCTATTTGATTTGATTAATTTTTTGTTATTTATTAGTATATTTTGTTGAGATTTTGCAGTTAAGTATTTGTGTGGTATACTATTTAACACTCGAGTTTCTAATTCCACCCCTTCTCCTCCTTGAAAAAAAAAAATTCACGATGCGAGAAATAATTGTATGTTTCAGAATAGTAATAAATAATATTTCAGAAAAAATTTTATCATTATTTTTAAATATATTTATTTAAACTTTAATCAAATTAACTTAAATTAATAGTTTAATGGAAGAGATATTTATAGGACATACATTTATTATTACTCAAATTATGATAGAATTTCTCTACATCCAAGAGAATTCGACTTAATTTATTTTTAGTTTATATATGTCTCATCTGTTTAATAAATAAGTTAAGATTAATTTTAAAAAAAATCTATTTAGTTATACAAGCTAAGACTTAAGTTTTTAAAAAATTTATTTAACTTTTAATGTCAATCTATTTATTGAATATGTATATATAATTATGAACTTGTAATATTACATAATTTATTAGTTATATATTAGTATAATATATTTATTTTATATATAATAATAATAATAATAATTTTATTAAAAGTTATATTTATTTAAAAATTAAAGTATTTAAGTTTATTGATCTATATAAATTTTTTTCATGTAATATAAACTTTTAAATAAATTTTTAAAATTAAGTCATGTTTTTATATTATTCCAAACTAAATCTTAAAAAAAATCTATAATCTATAATCTATAATAAATAACAAATCAAGCTCACAAGTTAGACATTACAAAATAGACTTAAGTTTTTTAACCCAAATTTACCTGCCTCAGCCCATTTTCACCACGCTAGGAAAGGGGAGCAAAAACATGATGCAGCGTATGTGAGCTTGCAAAGGGACAGGTGTTCTCATTTCTCTTACGTGGCAACGGGTGTTTCTGTCTCTTTGGTAGCTACTGAAGCCACGTGTTGGTGCCAAGTTATATGCATATCTCCACCGCCACGGGTTTCTCTAGTTTAAAAATCAAGAGAGGAACCCAAACTTGGGCACAATAGTTTCTACTGCTAGATAAGTGCTATAGGCATAGTAAAGGCTAAAGGTGCTACTTGAAGATTCAATCAAGTTGAAGGAAATGGCGGAAGCCCAACTGCGAGACCAACATGGCAACCCTATACAACTCACAGATCAATACGGTAACCCAGTTAAGTTAACCGACGAGCACGGCCAACCCGTCCACCTCACCGGTGTCGCAACCACTGGTACTACTACTGCAGGTGCAGGGACCACTACCACCGACTTTGGGACCTATAATACAACCACATGTAGCAATACTACCACTGGGTTTGGGACAGACAAAACGACAATGGCAGATGTAATGGCGACGCAGCGAAGGAGTGAGATACCTGCTGTGTATGACCCAACTAGGCACCATCACAGGGACGCTGGAGAGCTTCGTCGCTCCGGCAGTTCAAGCTCTAGCTCGGTATCATTATCATTCTTCTTATGCCTCTTTTTTTTCTTATGATTTTAATTACAAAATGAATTAAGATTTTTATTTATTTTTCGAGAATGAAAAAAAGGGAGAGATTTTTAATACCTAGTATATATTAAAAACTATATATATATATATATATATATATATATATATATATATATATATATATATATTTTTTATACTAAAATTTATATCATTTGTAATAGAAATAATATATGACAGAAATGGATCTTCTTATTATATGAAGTTTTAATTTCCTATGTGAAGAGAGATAAATAAATACTGTTTCGAGTGTTTTACTATTTAAAGTGTTTGTATTTATCTTTACCTGACATGACATGGATACATGAGATGATATATGTACAGAAAAGTCATTCACATGACTGGTTGATATTAAATGATATACTTAAGCGCGACTGGATAATTAGCTAGGAATCTAATATATAGATTGATGTATCTTAATTACTCGGTTTTGCTTCAACGTGTTAGTCTGAGGATGATGGCCACGGTGGGAGGAGGAAGAAGAAGGGACTGAAGGATAAAGTTAAAGAGAAGCTACCAGGAGGAGGAGGAGGAGGGAATAAGGAGCATTCGCAGACAACAACAACAAATACTACAACCACTGCTACTGGTGCTCCCCACCCAACGACGACCACGGCTAGCGGTGCCCACCACCCTGAGCATGAGAAGAAGAGTATAATGGAGAAGATCAAAGAAAAATTGCCTGGTCACCACAACCACTGAAGCTCTGTCTGTGTCAGTGTGCATGTGCGTTATATATGTAGTTTGTGTATGAGCTTGTTTATGCAGTATATGAGTTCTGTCCGTCTCTGTCATGGGCTAGTTTGAGTGTATGCATGTGATTAATATTATAATCGTACTCATGATTAATAATTAGTTGCAATTATGCTTTATATTATGTAAGAATACGTGGTATGACTATCTTCTGAAATATGAATATATATATATATATATAAATGAATTATGTGTATAATGCCTTCAATATCTCGTACCATAGTGGGTTTTTGATTTAGCACTTGCTTGTGTGATATCGAGTTCAAGTAGTATATCCCGTCAAAAAAGAAAAAAAAAGGTTCAAGTGGTATATGACTGCATGTTTCACACGCTATAAACTGTCATTGTTATTGTCAAGGCCTGGACATGGTCGTTCACACGAGATTCCAGTCCACTAAATGCTATGCTATGGCTATGGGGGATCTGGCAATTAGCCAATTGGTCATAAATTAGTATATCGAGCCCATTCTATGTTAACTGTTGCATGGGGTTTCATTACTTGCAGAGCTTCTAGATGTATGCTCCGCAATATAGTCTTCGTAAAGCTTGCCATTTATGTTATATCTTTTTAATCATTTTCTTAATTGTGTTTCTAATATATTTAATTACTTGGCTGCATATTTAGGTGCTTTTCTAATACGTTCTGTGGTGGCGGTGATGAATGAATGCATCAATCTTCAATCTTATTAATTATTTAGAGCTGACATTGATTTTTGAAAGGATAACGATTTTTACTAAGTTAGTGTATTATTCTTGTATTTATAATTTTTTTTCTTTATGATATTATTTGGAGTGAGTTGTTAAATTGTTAACACTATTTTTATCTAGTCTTTGATCAAGGTATTTTCAGAAGTATTATTGTTAGGCTAAATAAAATCATCTTTAAGTGACGATTTTAGGATTTTAAAAAAATGTTTATTGGTAATTGGTTACATTTAATTTAATTTTAAATATTTATTATAAAATTAATTTTTAATAATGTTTTTATAATTCATCTTGTCTGAGCACCATATTTGTCTAGATACTATAACAATTAATTCTCTTTTATTTTGACTTATCTAATAACCATAATAAATTTTGTTGAATTCTTTCAAAATTTTCTGCCTAGCCATTACTCAAATAAGATGTATAACTTTCCCCCAAAAATAATGTAGATTCACGTGCATATTGAAAGGAAAAAAAATCTTATTTACAATCCAAATCTTGCAATAAAGTTACACCAACCTTCAACTATACATCCACTTGTCAAACTATGTGGTTGCAAAAATATTTAATGAGATACATGCACATCAATACAAAAGGGTATGTACCAATAATATTGTCAAAATATATCAGAGGAGCAAACACTGATATTCATTTTCAATTTCTCAGAGTTAATTAAATTTGTGAATTGAATTGCATATCTAAAAGTTTAAACTCTTAGTATGTTTAGCAACGTGTGTTCTTTCAAATAGAAGATATTCAGATCATTTAAAGAGTTCGATATTAAGATTTATGTGTATAAAAATAATATTATTGAAAGGAGTCTTTATTTAAGATTTTGATATGTTTCCAAAGCTTTTGAAATATGTGTTGTTTTTAAACGTGAAGAGATTAATAAAAAAAGGTATATTTCAATTTATGTGTAGACTGAGTGTTAAAATAGACAAAAAAAAAATGTATATTTACAGTTTTTAACATAATTTAGAGAGTCATATATTACAAAATGAGGTTCATATATGAAAAGTAAACATAGACAAAATTTTATAAAATAATTTTAATTTACTGTATTTTTATAAAATAAAGTAGTTTAATTGTACAAGAGTTTACATAAAAAGTTTTAATATAATACAGTGTATGAATTTAAAGAAATCAATCAATCATCAAAATAATAATATAATATAATATATATAAAGAAAATACATGACCTAAAATTCTACCATGTATCAATATCCTAGCTAGCAACACATGCGTTGGTTTTCTGCTATATGACAATTAGAGTAGTTAATTTTCTGTCATATGTCATTTGATGTGGCAACTTAAGACATATGTTGAAAAAAATTGTCACATATACAACAACCAAACAATGAATTTTAAAAAAAAATCAATAAGCATAAAACAAACATGAAAATAAAAAATTAAAAAAAATTCGTGTGGCCAAATAATTTGTGTCAAAAATCAAAATAGTAAAAAGGAATGAAAATTGCAAGAACAAATAAGAAAACCCATTAAGAGTTTCCACCCCTGAACAAAGAAGACGACTTTTAATCATACTGTGAAAATGACCAACTTTTATATGAACTCATTGAATATTCTTGAATCATGCTGTTTTCTACTGAATTTGTCTTGTCCGGTGAACTCTCATACTGGTAGGCAACCTTCTTCATCCTATGGAGCTTTTATTTTGCACCATTCAACCATATGTGTAGGGGTGCACAACCCGACCCGCCGACCTGACCCGACCTGACACAACCTGACCACATATATCCGGGTTGATTCGGGTAGTCGGGTCGGGTCGGTTCAGGTCAAATTTCGTGAACCCGTTGAATATCGGTTCGGGTAACGAGTTTGGTGAACCAACCCGACGACCCAATAAAACAACGTCATTTTGCCTATATTTGATTTTTTTTATTTTTTCTTACAACCCGATTTGGTGACCCGACCAACCCGATTAACTAACCCGAACCAATCCGATTCTAATCGGGTTGGTTCGGTTCGAGTTACTCAAATTTTTTTCCATCGACCCGACCCGTGTTAGCCATGGCAACCATTACCCAAGAGGGGGGGTGAATTGGGTGATGACTAGTTTTAATGCAACATTGACAAATTATGCATTTTGAATAACTCAATTAATAAATGTAACGGAATAAGTCTAATAAATGTACAACTATTGAGGATTACTCAAATACAACTTGGGATATATGATGAACTAAGTGAATAAGCTAGATATCAAGTTGTAACAATCAAAACATCAACATATGCAATAAATAAATATATTCTACCAAATACTGAATTTAAAGAGTGTAGGGAAGAGAGAATCAAACTCAAGAATTTATCCTGGTTCAACCACCAACCACTTGTGGCCTACATCCAATCCTCAAGCTTAACTTGAGATTTTCTTCACTATCTCCTAGACTTTACGGGTGCTAGAAAAACCTTTGTACATACAAGAGCACTCCTCACACCTTGGGATACCTCACCCTTGTGCTAGAGCCTCCAATTCTTCAAGCTTCACAGGTGCTTGATGACCTTTACAATGAAGAGCACTCACAACACCTTTGGGATACCTCACCCTTTGTGTTTGAGTCTCACTACAAGGGATACCTCACCATTTTCTCTTTTGAGGGATACCTCACCCTCTTACAATGATTTCAAGGTGAATAGAAAGAATATAAACTCTCTTGAAGAGTAGATATACAACTTGAAGAACAAAGTATAGATGATAGAAAACTCTCTCAAGAGTGGATAATACAAGTTGAAGCTCAATGGGTATAAAGGATTTACACACTTAGCTCAAAACAAAGAATTTAGAGAAAAAGATGATGAATTTCATTTTCAATGCTCAAGGGTAATTTTCAGAATGTTCTCCAACTAGTTTTTGATGCCCAAACACTTTTATTTATAGCCCAATGAGTTTTAGAGCCGTTGGAGGTGTTTAGAAATGATTTTCTATGAAAACTAGCTTTATAGCTTTGTTAGAAACATTCCTGGGCACTTTGTAATCGATTACAAACTTCATGTAATCGATTACAAGCTTTCTGGGCACTTTGTAATCGATTACATACTCTGTGTAATCGATTACACGGCTTCTGTCAACGTTGTAATCGATTATATGACTTGTGTAATCGATTACACCATTTCTGATTTTCAAAACCGACTTTAAAAGGTCATAACTTCTTCATTTCTTATCCAATTAAAGCAAATGATCATTCATTGGAAAGATCTTTGAGTCTACTTTCATATGAAAGAAGTTTCAGAACAAAACTCAAAGTATTTTGAAAGATATTATCAAAATAGTAATCAAAGGTCAGATTTTCAAAACTCAAACTTTAATTGGTCATAACTTTTTCGTTTCTTATCCGTTTAAAGCAAATGACTAGTCATTGGAAAGATATTTGAGTCTATTTTCAAATGAGATATGTTTAAAAGTAAAACTCAAAGTATTTTAAAAGTTATGATCAAAAGAGTAACTATATGTCAGTTTTACAAAACACAAACTTGGCTATTTTTTATAGATTTTGAAATATTACCATAACTAGCTTTCCAAAATAGTTTGTTGGGCATATAAATATTTTAGAAACACTTATAAATATATTTAAAAACTTTTTTGAGCTTAATGTGATTCCTTTTTACCTTTACACAAGATCTAAGTCCTATAAGCTATTCTTGAAGATGTTGGACTAGATCTTTTGCCACCATCACTTCTTGATGTAATCCAAGCTTCCAAAGAAAATCTTCTCTTCAAAACTTGCAAATGCTTGGAACATCTTTTCATTTTCATTCTCCTTGAGTTGAGCATAGTTGTGATCTTTTGCTTTCTTGTTGCAATGCTTACTCTTGGTACTTGGACTATCCTACAAAGTATTACTCACTTAACCAAACATAGTTAGTCCAAATTCATAACTCAATATCTTCATATGCATGATTCATAAATGTATAACTCTAGTTAGTCTAACATGCATACAAGACTTTCATAGACATATCCAATATTAATTCATTTATAACTCATATAAAATATTATTGGATATATTATATGATGAATGTTACATATATCTCATTAAACACATTTATGTAACATGATCAACATTCTTTTGTGATACATTTGTCATTTATTAAGTATAACTATAAAGCATAAGCATCATTCTTTTTGTCTTGTATTTGTCATCATCAAAACTTAACATATTAAATCATTGGGGCAAACCTATTTCCACAATCTCCCCCTTTTTGATGATGACAAATCACCAAAGAAAAAATATGTTTAGCAATATATAAGGATAGATATTCATGTAAGCATATCAAACAATTAAGCACAAGCACATATTTTTCTTTCTAATTTTCTCTCCCCCTATTTGACATCAACAAAAAGGCTTAGGAAGGAAAGATAATATTTTTCTCTCCCCCTAAAGATAAGAACCATGTTGTCAAAAAGAGTAGGATCATCAAAACCATAAACTTCTTCAAGTTATGCAACTCATCACTATCTCTCCATAAACTTCAAACCATAAGTATGCTTTCAAAATATAAAAGATTATTCATGCAATACTTGTCATATTTTAGTACTTCAACATTTAGCATATGATAGTAATAAGCTTAAGAAATTATGTCTAACATATAATATCTTGCATACCACATCATAAATAAGTACCACTTGATATCACTTGATATGGGATACAAAATATTCATGTAAGATCATGGAATTAAGATTTTCAAATAAAAGATCATACAACTTGTCACATATCAAGCATTTCTCAATGAAAGAATCAAAAGATATGAAGTTTAAGAATGTTTACCTTCTTTCATTGATATAGGAAAAGAGAATGAACGATGATCTTTGTTGACATGTTGATAGTATTAACAATAAAACACTTCATGTCAAGTAAGGATGTAAGCCAAGAGATATAAGCAATAATCTAATAGCTAGGCTCCCCCTCACAATATGCATGTTATCAAAATATCAAATATAATGGTTTAACATAGTTATGCATATGTTCTTAGTCAACAAGGATATGGAAGAATGATATGTAAGTTAAGTTCCCCCTTATTGAAGCACAAGATAGATAAAGGAAAATATGCATGCCAAGATCATATAAGCACATTACTATAAAGAAAAGCAAGGCATAGATACATATTCTTAATCCCTCAAACAAAATCATTTTAAAAAACTTCTCCCCCTTTCAAAAAGAATTTTATAATAACACATTACATTTTCAAAAGCATTTTAGAAGGGTAGAAGAGATTTATATTGAAATCACATATTCCTTGAGTGATCAAATCTAAGTCAAAAGAGTATTTGAAAGTACATATCCTCTTTTTCACATTAAACAAGAGCCTTGAAAAGATAAAATATATATATATTTTTTTAAACAAGGCTTATCTTTTGAAGTATGAAGATTGATCTCTATAGATCATTTCAAAAAATTTATTTAGAAAACTTTCTTAAATACTCTCTCAAAATTTAATAGACATTTCAAAGCAATGTAGAGAGTACTACATTTATAGCACAAATTGAATGATTTCTAAATTTTCAAGACAATTAGGAGATGATAATACTTTTTAAATCTTAAGACAAGTTCAAAAGATCCTCAAGGATATGGAACTTGAAAAGTTTCTTTTTAAAAGGAATATTAATCAAATTAGAAATTCTTTTCAAAACAAGAGCATGATTCTCATAAGTTTATACCACTAAGAACCATAGATCAAGAGAATTATATATATATCAAACATTTACCTTGATGAAATATGCTATAGAGATTAAAACATATATAGAACTAATATCATCCACCCTATATGCAATGACAAAACTAGCAATTTAATGTACAATTAGGCACTTTGTCAATGCTAAGCATACTTCTCATGTAAGGAAAGCATATAATCTTTTAAGATTAATTTATCAACAAGTATCATATAATCCATAGCATATAGAATACCACAATAGTTTAGGGATAGAGATACTTATTGGGTTAGATAGAAAGTGATGCTCCTTTAGAATGTTCTTCATTTATAGGTCCTTGTACTTTCTTCCATTGAGTATTTCATTCCATTGCACTTGAAGAAAGTCTCCTCATGTTCCTCTTCCTTCAACATTTCTCATTTATCCACATATGCTTGACATTTCAATATTTGATGACTATATTTTAAAAGTTCTCAAAAAAAAAGGTTAGCATCAAATATCATTTAAACTTATTTACAAACATAATTTAGGTTGATATAAAATGTAAAACATGTACCACATTATCAACCATGAATTGTTAGCTCTAAAGAGAACAAAAGAATGATATATGCACTTGAATCCAAAAGCATAGTTTGAGCATTTTCAAGGCAAGATTCAAGTTTATCAAGAAACACATGATCAACATCAAAACTTATATAAGCATTTTGGGGCAAACAATGATCATGTAAGGCATGTAATATCAAGTAAGGAATTTTAGTATGTACACATGTCAATCAACAACAAGAAATCTCTTATTGTAGTGAAAGAATTGAAAAACCATGAAACTATAACTTTTGAATATTTATGATTCATTTCAAGATATACTTCATTGTAAAAACCATTGAAGTTCAAATACAAGTTCAAGACACAAAATGAATCATTTACTTCTTGTTTTCAAGATATGAACATGTCAAGCAATTTCAAACAAAAGACATATGACATTTTATTTTCTAATCTCCAAATAAATATATAAGACAATTAAGCATCAAAGAGAAAGGATTAGAACTACTTATGAGCATGTGAAATTTTCATATTTGAATAAGGAGAAATGGTCACAAGTTCGAGAATAAAGATATTACCATAATATGTCATTCCAAGCAAGTTGTGTGCATATCTAGCATGTTAGCATATGTAAAGACACTTTTAAAACATAATGCTAGAAAAGCACAATTTAAGGCATGTTAAGGCATAAAACAAATATTTACTTATCCAAATATCACATGATATTCAAATTAAAGTATAAGTAAGGATAAAAGATTGATATCACCAAAAGTATACTCTTTGAGTTTTTGTAGGTGACTCCAACTTCTATGCCTCAAGGCCCCTTGAGAATATTGTGGTTCTCCATGTCTTTCTTTTTATGTTTTTCATCACTTTTGGAGAACTTGGACCATTTTAAGTTTTCCCAACCTCAAGTAGCACGGTTGTTTTTCACTTCATTTGCATGCTTGAGCTAATGGTCACCCTACAACACAATTCAAAGAAATTTCTTTGGTATCCACCAATTTTGGATCCATAGGGGTTAGTCATTGATTATTAATCCATTATGCTCTCATAAAATTTTTTTTTTTATAGTATGTAAATTGAGCACAACAAATTAAACAATCAATTACCATTAAGCTCATAGCTAATAATATGCATACATTCATGATATACATAAAAATGATCATTTTAGCATTGAAAACTATTTTTAAAGCACATGTAATCGATTACAATATGTGTGTAATCGATTACCGATCCTACGAATCCATGTAATCGATTACATATTTGGTGTAATCGATTACACGAGATTTTGAGACGTTGTAATCGATTACATAGTATGTGTAATCGATTACACGCTCTCGACTTTGCTTGGGCACGCTTGGCGAGCCTAATTACGGAGGTCTTGTAATCGATTACAAGCTTCTTTGAATCAGTTTTGCATTTCAAACAAGTAAGGGTCCGAACTCAAAGCTTTCAAATTAATTCCAAAACTTTCCAAAACAATTCCAAACATCATGTAAGTATAAAAATGACCAGATTCTTGATCCAAAACTCATGTTTATGCAAAAACTATAAATTATGAAAATTATAACTTTATGCAGTAAGAGTTATGATTTATCCAATATGCCAAGTTCTAAGATATTTTTATCAAATGTGCTTCTTCAAACAAGAAGTGAACTTATCTAGCATATTATCACGAGATATGCAAGGTAGTGAGTAAAGGTGTAACAATAATATAATCATGTGCTATATATAATATTCAAATTTTACTTAAGCACACATGATTCTATCCTTTACCTAAGGCCTATAAGGAATATACCTCAAATTCATTGACTTTACAAGTGAATGTGCATAAGAGGTAGAAACATTTGATACCTTGGCCTTGCTAATCAAGGAAACTCTTTTCCTTACCCATTGCTTCTCTTTTGGTGTTTTAAACTTTGCAAGTTCCACATTTTGTGCTTGAGAAGCTTTGGTTGAAGCCATCTTCCTTCTTTGATCAAAACTTCTTTCAATGGGCTTTGGAAGCATTTCCCTTGATGATTCCTTCTTTACTTGATCAATTTGTCTATCCTTTTGAGAAGTTTTCTGCATAATTGAAACACTAGGAGGACTTTTTGGTACCCACTTCATCTTGGGTCCTTGAATATTAGTACTAGAGCATTTAAGATCTTTAGGAACCCATTTCATATTATTTCTCATATAAGAATTTCTTCTATAATTGTATAAATGAGAAATATGTCCTAGATGACCACAAAAGTTGCAAACAAGTGAATTCAATGATGGCTTGGTCCTTTGAAGATCATTTTTGAAAAACTTGAGCCTTTGGTTGTTATTACATTCTAAACTATTTTTGCCATAAGCCTTGATTGAATTTTCATGTGAAATAATATCAATTTCATTCTTATTAATAATCATGGATTGTAAGCAATTAGAATCATTAGCTTTGACAAATTTACAATATAAGTTCTCAACTTGATTTTCTAAATTAATGCATTTTTCACAAGAAGTTGAGGTTTCACATTTTAAAGGCATTTCCTCATCAAGAAAAGCATAATCATTTTTCAAAATCTCAATTTCATTTTCAATGAAGGAAATGTTTTCCAAACAAGATAAATTTTTATTTTCTAAATTCATAAATCATCATATAATTCATCATATGCACATTGTAGCTTATCATAAAAAGGACTATAATATGGTTTAGCATTATTTACCTCAAAGTCCTTTTTAGCCATATATGAAGTAGTCTCCATTCTTAGCATACTTGGCTCTTTAAGGAAATCATCATCTTCCTCATTATTGTCTTGCTTTGCCACCTCTTCAAATTGAGCATCATTTTAAGAATATTTTGCACAACAATATTCCTTCAATGACTTTTCCTCTTCTTGCTCTCTATATACAACTTTATGCACAAAATTATTATTAGCAAGATAGATGGAATCAAGAGTATCCCATATATCTTTAGCACTAAAGCAACTCTTAATTTTAGCATAAGCATCATCATTTAAACTACTTCTCAATATTTGCATTGCTCTAATATTCAATGAAAAGCATTTCTTATCATAGTCATTCCAAGTTTGTTTTGATTTGCAAGTAAATCCATCAAGCATAATATCCCACAAATCAATATCAATAGATTGCATATAAATTTCCATTCTAACTTTCCAATAAACGAAATTCACACCATCAAAGAATGGTGGTTTATCAATTTCAAAACCATTCATTTTGAAAAGCTTTTAATGGTTGCCAAACAAACAAAGATCTTTAACTCCAAGCTGTTAAGCTTTTACCAGAGCACGAAGCTCTGATACCACTTGTTAGCCATGGCAACCATTACCCAAGAGGGGGGTGAATTGGGTGATGACTAGTTTTAATGCAACTTTGACAAATTATGCATTGAATAACTCAATTAATAAATGCAGCGGAATAAGTCTAATAAATGTACAACTATTGAGGATTACTCAAATGCAACTTGGGATATATGATGAACTAAGTGAATAAGCTAGATATCAAGTTGTAACAATCAAAACATCAACATATGCAATAAATAAATATATTCTACCAAATACTGAATTTAAAGAGTGTAGGGAAGAGAGAATCAAACTCAAGAATTTATCTGGTTCAACCACCAACCACTTGTGGCCTACATCCAGTCCTCAAGCTTAACTTGAGATTTTCTTCACTATCTCCTAGACTTTACGGGTGCTAGAAAAATCTTTGTACATACAAGAGCACTCCTCACACCTTGGGATACCTCACCCTTGTGCTAGAGCCTCCAATTCTTCAAGCTTCACAGGTGCTTGATGACCTTTACAATGAAGAGCACTCACAACACCTTTGGGATACCTCACCCTTTGTGTTTGAGTCCCACTACAAGGGATACCTCACCCTTTTCTCTTTTGAGAGATACCTCATCCTCTTACAATGATTTCAAGGTGAATAGAAAGAATATAAACTCTCTTGAAGAGTAGATATACAACTTGAAGAACAAAGTATAGATGATAGAAAACTCTCTCAAGAGTGGATAATACAAGTTGAAGCTCAATGGGTATAAAGGATTTACACACTTAGCTCAAAACAAAGAATTTAGAGAAAAAGATGATGAATTTCGTTTTCAATGCTCAAGGGTAATTTTCAGAATGTTCTCCAACTAATTTTTGATGCTCAAACACTTTTATTTATAGCCCAATGAGTTTTAGAGCCGTTGGAGGTGTTTAGAAATGATTTTCTATGAAAACTAGCTGTTTATAGCCGTGAGAAACATTCCTGGGCACTTTGTAATCGATTACAAGCTTCATGTAATCGATTACAAGCTTTCTGGGCACTTTGTAATCGATTACACGGCTTCTGTCAACGTTGTAATCGATTACATGACTTGTGTAATCGATTACACCATTTCTGGTTTTCAAAACCGACTTTAAAAGGTCATAACTTCTTCATTTCTTATCCAATTAAAAAAAAATGACCATTCATTGGAAAGATATTTGAGTCTACTTTCATATGAAAGAAGTTTCAGAACAAAACTCAAAGTATTTTGAAAGATATGATCAAAATAGTAACCAAAGGTCAAATTTTCAAAACTCAAACTTTAATTGGTCATAACTTTTTCGTTTCTTATTCGTTTAAAGCAAATGACCAGTCATTGGAAAGATATTTGAGTCTATTTTCAAATGAGATATGTTTCAAAGTAAAACTCAAAGTATTTTAAAAGTTATGATCAAAAGAGTAACCATATGTCAGTTTTGCAAAACACAAACTTGACTATTTTTTATAGATTTTGAAATATTACCATAACTAGCTTTCCAAAATAGTTTGTTGGGCATATATACATTTTAGAAACACTTATAAATATGTTTAAAATTTTTTTTGAGCTTAATGTGATTTCTTTATACCTTTACACAAGATCTAAGTCCTATAAGCTATTCTTGAAGATGTTGGACTAGATCTTTTGCCACCATCACTTCTTGATGTAATCCAAGCTTCCAAAGAAAATATTCTCTTCAAAACTTGCAAATGCTTGGAACATCTTTTCATTTTCATTCTCCTTGAGTTGAGCATAGTTGTGATCTTTTGCTTTCTTGTTGCAATGCTTACTCTTGGTACTTGGACTATCCTACAAAGTATTACTCACTTAACCAAACATAGTTAGTCCAAATTCATAACTCAATATCTTCATATACATGATTCATAAATGTATAACTCTAGTTAGTCTAACATGCATACAAGACTTTCATATACATATCCAATATTAATTCATTTATAACTCATATAAAATATTATTGGATATATTATATGATGAATGTTACATATATCTCATTAAACACATTTATGTAACATGGTCAACATTCTTTTGTGATACATTTGTCATTTATTAAGTACAACTATAAAGCATAAGCATCATTCTTTTTGTCTTGTATTTGTCATCATCAAAACTTAACATATTAAATCATTGGGGCAAACCTATTTTCACAACCCGAACTCACGTGATTGGTTTAGATTTTTTTCTCCCCTAAACCTGACCCGTGTGCACCCCTACATATGTGTCTCTTATTTCTTCATATGTTGTCAACATGCAATGGAGCCATAGTTAGAGGAGTCTTCAAATTCACTTCCATGGTTAGGTTTCTTTAATCAGCCACTCTTTTTGTGATTTGAATTCAATTCCTTTTTTTATCATAATGAGTTGTTGGTAGGTGATTTGTAGGTTAGGGTTTGCAGTCATGGGTGGCGGTGCGCAATAGTGCATCAAATGCTGACTCCAAGGTGGCTTGGTTTTAGAGTGCGGATAGGGCAGGTAGATGATAAATGTAAAAAAAATTTG
This sequence comes from Ormosia semicastrata, assembly GCA_029884595.1. Lineage (NCBI taxonomy): Eukaryota > Viridiplantae > Streptophyta > Magnoliopsida > Fabales > Fabaceae > Ormosia > Ormosia semicastrata. Next base: position 2,733,430 of record JAQQTO010000046.1, on the reverse strand, counting down.
GTTGCATTTTTCCATTAAGATTCTAAAACATTTAATTGATTTAAAAAATTAGAATTTAAAAGATTAATTTACGAATTTTAATCTTTGAGATGATATTTTGAATTGATTTGATTTACCATTAATATTTAGAATTTAAAATATTAATCTTTAATTAATTTCATTATGATTCAGTAAGCATTTTTTTTTAAATTTAGGATTTTTAAAAGATTAATTTTAATTTAGGATTGTTAAATTGATTCAATTTTAGTTTATTTCCCACACAACAAAAATGGAAGTTTATTAATCACCTATTAATTCTATGATCAATCAAGGTATAGAAATTGTTCATTTATATTTTCTCATGAATGTCTAGATTCATTCTTCTAAACTGTATAGCTACTCTTTAGCCAAATAAATTCAAAAAATTTCCGTTCAGAGTTGACTACATCATATTCATTGTATTGATTATTTTGATCATAATATCCCTAAAATTTCATACACCTTTCATACCATCTCTGGTATATATGTTTTGTCATTCTACACCTGAGTACAAAATCACAAGTATTATGTTGACTATACCTACCAAAATTTAGAAATATTAGACATTTATAACTACTTAATCTAGTAATTAATAATTGATTCTATTTTCATAAGTATATTGTATGTTGTTTTTACAAGATAAATTGATGAACAACTATATATATATATATATATATATATATATATATATATATATCGTATATATAGTGAGAGGAATGTTTATTATAAAAAATGAAATGACTGGATATTGACTATTAGATTTTACATGAATGATCAATATTAAAACATAAATGCATATGACTTTTTAAATTGTCACATGACCTTTAAGTAACTTTTAATCTTGATCATCTATATATAGTTGTATAGTCAAAATTTACTCATTTCATCATCTCACAATTAAAATTTCTCTCATTAAATATGCTCCTTACATATATTGACATGTGTTAAACAAATTGTCACATGTACAAAAACATCACAATGAGTCGGGTGCAATAATGGTCATTATTGCTAATTGCTAGAGAAATATTTTTTTAGTTCCAATATTTTTTTCTTGAAAGCTCATTAACAACGTGTTAGAGAAATTATTATAAAGTTGAATTACTAGAAAAATTACTAAAAATTGCATTACTGAGTGTAATTATTGTAATAAATTAATTCAATAAATTAAAAATTTAAATATTTATTGGCATGATTTTAAAGAAATAAATATAATTTTCATTACTTTAATATTCATGAGCCAAATAAGATTTTTAATTACTCGTCTCCATACTTAACATATTAGGTATTAATTAACGTATTAAGTGCATTTTACATATTATAATTGTTATTTTATTTAACTGTTGATTAATTTAAAATAAATTTATCCATTATTAATTAGAATGAATTTGATTTTGATTAAAATAAATTTTAAATGAATAATATATGTCAGCGATTCTTTTAATAAATAACTCTTATAATAATAAAATTAAATATAATTTAATTATTGGTGATATGTTCAATTATAATATATTTCAAAACTAAATAAAAACCTTGGAGATAATATCCTAACCAAAAAGCCAAAAAAATATTTAATTTTTTTAATACATTAAGGAGTAATAATGGTTATTATTACTGATTGTTAGATAAATATTTTCTTGATACCAACATTTTCTTCTTAGAGCGCTCATTAACGATGAGTTAGAGAAATTGCTAGAAGTTGAATTATCAGGTGTATTTATTGTAATAAAATAATACAATAAAATCAAAATTTAAATATTTATTAGCATATTTTTATAGAAATAAATTTAATTTTCCTTACTTTAATATTCATAAGCCCAAATAAGACTTTTGATTGTCCGTCTCCATAATTGATGTGTTAGGCATTAATTGATGTTTTATGAGCCATTCAAATATTACAATTGTTATTTAAATTAATTATTGGTTTAATTTAAAATAAATTTAAAAGTTATTAATTAGAATCAAATTTATTTTGAATGAGATAAAATTTAAATGAATTATACACAACTAACAATGTTATCAAATTAAGAATAGGGAATATTATGCAAAAATAAGGAAGATTTTTTTAATCTTAAATTGTTCAACCTTAAAAGTTGCTCATACATAATACAAACATATGAAATATTATTTATTTTAATATGCAAATATTAATAACGTATCTGATCTTTAATATGAAACATTGAGAAGGCTTGACTAAAGAATTAACTTTCCATAATTTTACATTAAATTAGGTTTTATCCTACAAATATCACAAGTATTAGATAATGACGATGAATAAGTATTAATCATTAATCAAAAATATAATATATAAAAAAAGATACATGACTTAAAATTCTGCCATGTGTCAATTTTAGATGACAACACATGCTTTGTTTTTCAAAGACAAAAATGGTAATTTCTTAAAATTAAGGACTAATATTACTAGTGCTTACAATTTTATAGACTAAAATGATGGTTTACTTTATATTAATTTGATAAACATGTGCACAACTTATTTAAGAAACCCTCGCATCACATGTGTTATTAAATTCACATTGGTGGATTCCTTTATCAACAGTTTACTTTCCTACAAATATTGTTGATATCTTTGTAAATAAAGTCAAACTATAATATTTCATCCTCTTATTCGATGAAACATTCACCTCTTGCTATATTTGCTAATGCTAAGTTCAAATAATGTTCTTTTCTACATTATTATAGAAAATTGCTTGTCAATTTTCTCAATATTAATGTCACGTCATATTTAAATTTAAATCATGTTTTAATTTCAAATATGATATATATATATATATATATTCAAGTATGTTTTTATTATTATTATTTATATATTTATTTTCATTTAAAATTGAATTTAGAAAATATTTTTGTGAATAATAAATTTATCTTTATTTACAATTTAATATATCATTATTGAAAAATATTTTAATAAAATTAAATTTTCTTTTATTATGCTTGTATTATGTTTGTGAATAATAATATCTTTTATTAATATTAATAATAATGAATGAATGAATGTGGAGTTATAGTCAACCAAAAAAATAATGAATTTAAAGTTATATATACATGCAACTTCATATTGTTTCTATCTAACTGTCTATATATACTTTTTTATTACGATTAAGTGGTATCTCTTGTATTCAGTTAAAGACAAATTATTTATATTAAAACTAAGACATTCACAAAAACATTTTTATAAATTCTAAAAAGTTAATAACTGTACATCTACTACACATCACATGATCAAGTGCCGGCTACAGCTAAACCAATAGCTTGAGTATCATCTATTTTGTATATCCATAAAGTCTAATTGCTTGTCTGCAATATATCTTAGTTTTGTTGGTCATATAATATAATACCCGTGTGTGTGGGGTGTGAGTGAGTGACTATTGGTGCTTTTTGCCTGTGTGAGTGGGTGAGTGGGTGCTCCTCCAATCTAATTCACCGAAAATTATAAGATTGGGTAAGCTCAGCTGCAATGTTGTCACAGTCCCATCTTCTGTCCCACTCCCAAATTCCTTTGATTCCCAATCCCACCCGAACCCTCCGTCTCCTACCCAAATTTGGGTCGGCCAGAATCAGAGTCAGAGCCATGGCTTCCATTGGGGCCCGTACCACGCCTCTCGTCCTCAATGACAGCGAACTCAATCGCTTCGCAGAGGTCGGTAACAAAGTCGCCGATGCCGCCGGAGAAGTCATCCGCAAGTATTTCAGGAAGAAATTCGACATTCTTGACAAAGAGGATCACAGTATGTTGTCCACTACATTTGGTTTTTATTCGGTTTTTAATTTATGCTGATATTGGGAACTCAACTCAACTCAAGCTTTGTTTCACTTAATGTTGCAGGTCCAGTAACAATTGCAGATCAATCTGCTGAGGAAGCTATGGTTTCAATCATACTAGATAATTTTCCTTCTCATGCAATGTAACTATTTAATCCTACCCCTTTTTTTTTTTAAAAAAAAATTCTTGCAGAAAAAAACAAAAACGATATGATTTTCCATCAGTTCTGAACTGAAGAGAGTGGGAATATTAATGTCTAGAAGTTGAACTTTGCATTTATTTTGATTGGTATTCGTATACAGTAAAAAGGGAGTAGTAGTAGTATTAGGATGAAAGAAACGGGATGGTAGATTCTGGGACAAGTATTATTGTAAATTGAGCAAGTAAGCTCACATCAACCATTGATAGATGAGTCCACATCAACCATCAATGGTTAATATAAGTTTAATTGCTCACTTTACAAGGATCCTCACTTTGGAAGATCCTTGTTCGTAGATTCTGAAGCTAAAACTACTAAAGCATGAGCCTGGATTTTCCACTAAATTGCAGTTATGGAGAGGAAAATGGGTGGAGCTGTAAAGAAAAGAATGCTGACTATGTTTGGGTATTAGATCCAATTGATGGCACAAAGAGCTTTATTACTGGTAATTTTCGTTTATGCTTTTTATATTATTATTGTTGGGCCAGCGTCCTAAAATTTCACTTTGACTCTGCTTGTTCTGTAACCATTTCAGGGAAACCCCTATTTGGTACTCTCATTGCTCTTCTACAAAACGGTTCACCAGTAAGGATCCCTTACCACTTGACTGCTTAATATAGAATTAGACCCACTCACATTTTATTTTCCTTGAACTGCATAGTAAATTATTACAAGTTTCTTACTAAAGAATGAAGAAAAGCCTGAATATTCAATCATCCTGATATATTGTAAACAAATCTGAGTCTTTTCTCTAACCAATTGATCTTGTCATCGTTTTTAAGTTAATTGAGTAGTAAACTTTATGTTGTTAAGCTTGGTTTCCTTTTCATCAGATCCTTGGCATAATTGATCAACCTGTGTTAAGAGAAAGATGGATTGGGATAACTGGAAAGCGAACTACACTGAATGGACAAGAAGTGTCCACACGCACTTGTGCAAACCTTTCTCAAGCATACTTGTACTTTTCTTCTTTTTCCTTAGCAAACTTTATTATGAATGATTCCTTGAGTGGAAGAGGGAAATGAAGGCTGTTCTGGAAACAAAAGTAGTTGACATTTATTTTCATCATCTGCAGCTTTTGACATGGTTACCATTGGTTTACAAGTCTTACTTAGCAAGTCCGTAAATGTAATATCATTTTTAACCTATTAGGTACACCACAAGTCCGCATCTGTTCAGTGGAGATGCAGAAGAGGCATTCATCCGTGTTAGAAGCAAGGTCTGTTGCATTTTTACTGCATTTTTAACATAAAGGTGGTGCACATAATATCATATAAGGATAAAATATGCCGATTGAGAAGGTTAGCTACAATGGAATTTTCTGTTTCCCAAAAGATACATCTAGATTTATTATTGGCGTTCAGTTATTCCTGCTTTGCACTCTTCAGGTTAAAATTCCACTATATGGTTGTGACTGCTATGCATATGCTCTTTTGTCTTCTGGCTTTGTGGATCTTGTTGTTGAGTCTGGTCTGAAGGTATGCTGTACTCCACTGTCACTTTTGGTTGCATGTTTAACTTTCGAATCTTTTAACCCATAGAGCCAAACCACAAGATGTTTAAAACAAAAGAAGTTTGTTATATACTCATTATTTGAGTATCTTCGGGTAAACTCTGTTTCAGCCATACGATTTTCTTGCATTGTTACCTGTTATTGAAGGCGCTGGAGGTGTCATAACTGATTGGAAAGGACATCAACTCTATTGGGAAGCTTCTCCACTTTCAATCGCAAGAAGTACGTGCTTAGTGAATATCGCTACTTTGAAGCCGTGTTCAATTTCAATTTCATTCTTATAATTGCTTTCTCTTGGTCTTCTTGCCACCTTAAATAAATGAAACCTAAAAGTCATTAAAGTTTTTACCACTTTTTTTGACTTCATTAGTCTCCATTATTGTCTTGAATCTTGATGAATTGCATGTGACAGGTTTTAATGTTGTGGCGGCTGGTGACAAACAGATTCATCAACAGGCTCTAGATTCATTACAGTGGAAGTGACACTATGGAAGTATGGATGATAACCCGAGAACAATTTAAATTTGAAATATTCTCCGGAAGCTAAGGCCTAGTTCAGATGTTCCTAAGGACGTGTATTATTATGATACTATTGTTCGGCATTTATTAGTAGTTGAAAAGCGTGTACTCTACTCTTGAATAACTGCAGAAATTTGCATTTCTTTCAGAGGTTACTGTACCACGGATTGGATGGGCGAGTTATGCTCGTTAACTCTTTTAACACCTTGACCAAGTTTTAAAAATCGAAATAAACTCCAAAAACTAGTTTGGAAAATCAAACTCAGGTGTTTCAAAAGAAAATAAATGTGTTTAACTCAAATTTTAAAACTTGTCTAATGTGTGTGTTAGAATTGCATGCGATAGTCGTGATAATTGTCGGTCCAGGTTAACAGTGCTGTGAAGTGTTCAAAGTGAGTCTATTTTAAAATCTTGAATAATTAAATTGATACAAAGTAAGTGTTAATGACCCAAAGCGTATAATCTTGGTCACAAACTGATTCACAGCTTAGCTTTCAATGACTCTCAATTGCGCAGCTTTTTAAGATAAGTGTGATCAATGGCTATTTATTTCCATTCAATGTTGGCATGTTCTCTACGCGCCTTCATTTCATAAACAGGATAATGAATATAAACAGTAGAGTTATTTTTTTTTGGCTTGAAACTCAAAAAGAAAAAGAAAATGGGATGTAAATCTTGTGCAACATGTGATACTGTAATCTATAATTAATAGAGTAAACTGCAATGCTAATGAAAACTTTTTAGTGTGTGTTTGGTTTGTAATTGGTATACTTAAGTTTAGTCAAAAGTGTGTTTGCAAATTTTAGTTTGGTTAAAAGTAAGTTTGTAGTAATATGATTTATGTTTGGGAACTTTTGTCTCAAAAGTGAGTTTGATAAAATGAATGATGTTTGGATGTAAATAATCAAAATCACTTTTAAATGTGTAATTACTAAAAAGGGTATGAGTTTATATTATAATATTAATATTACATTTTATTTCATTTCATTATTTTTAAGTGTGTATGAAGAAATTATATAAATGTTGTCATCCACGATATGCGCAGAGAATCCACGCACGTGCGTGACGCTCTGTTTTGATCGGAAAACTTTACGCGTGTGCGCCAAATTCAACGCGTGCGTGGCGCTCATTGCGGATTAGAAAAACTTACGCATGTGTGCGAGGAATTCACGCACATGCTTGAGATCTCTGTCGGGTCGAAAAACTTACGCATAGAAGAGTTCACGCACAAACGACGATGCTCATCAAGAGGCGATTCTTCTCCATTCTTTTTCGCTCTTTCCACCATTTTTGCAAGTGAGGGGCGTGGATCCAACAAAAATGGACAAATCAAAAAGAAAATAGGATTGTCATGAAATCTTAATCAATCGATAGACATAAAAGGAAAAAAAAAAAGAAAAAAAAAGCCAAAACAGAGTCATGTAAGAGCAGATGACGCTGACTTCAAAAAGCATGAGAAAACATATCTCCAACGCGAAATCTAAAACGCAGGAAAAAAATGGTTGTAGAAGAATTCGGTAAAAACTAAAGTGTGTTATGTGGAGAGAAATCGAAAAGAGGAGTGCATTAAATGCAGAATGACTAGAGGCCAAAGGCAAACGAATTGAACAATCTGAAGAAGAGAGGCATGTTAAAAACATCTAAAGGTAGTTGGGAATAAATTTCCCATTCAATTCTCCCAACGGACAAATCTTTCAACACAAAAGCAAGATTTTCTTCTTTTGTAGAAGTTACAACACTAAAGTGTATTGAAGAAAGAAACAAAATTGCAAACGAAAATACGAACCGTTCGAGGAGGATTTTGGAGGAAACGTGAAACCTTAAGCCTACATAGCATGATCATGACTATATCGATTAGTGGCTGGAAGAGGCCAAACAATGAAAATGATGTACTTCTCGCTCCAGAAGTCCTTTGGGTTACGCCAGACAAACGTAGATGTGACAACAACAAATTGGTTTCAATCTTTTCCGAAATCTGCATTATAATGGGCACTTGATTCTAGTTTCTTTCCTTCATTCAATTTGCGCACAGCCTGGAAGATCAGAAAGAAGCAAAGACAATTAGGAATTTAGGATAGGTGTCCGCCCCAAAATAATGATTCTACTCATGAAATACACCATGCATACATGAATCCCCACCGTCCCGCGACAGCACAATGAATCACATTAGCACATGCACTACCCCACCATCTTGAGCAGTCTATCACAACTCCATTTTGAACTTGTAGCATGGACTCATTTTAAAAAAAGTTGAAATAGATCTACAAACTTGAATAATTGTATCCTCTCTCTCTCTCTCTTTGCGGTTAGGAGTTCAACTCTATCATTCTCAATCAAAAGGCACCACACCAATCAAAATGCCAGCGGCCAGCCAATATTTAACCTCATAAACACCCACTGAAAGCACCCAATGGAACATAACCATTCCATTCATCACAAAAACATAAAGGATCTACTTGGTGTTTTCGAATGGAAGCACTTTACCCAGTTTGAAATAAATACCTGTATATCTAACTTCTACTATGAATGTCTTCATATATTTGTGGGGAAAAGAAAAAGTAAAAAAAAAGTAATATTCCATTTTGCTCTTATGAAAAAATAAAACATAATAATCCTTGAGGAAGGCAGCTCAAAAAAAAAAAATCCTTGAGGAAGGGAAAAATTGTTACCCAGTTTGGACTTATACACTTAAATTGCTTTCACTATTTGTTTCTAACAATTTTTTTTTTAAATCGGTTTAAAATTTTACTATAACAAAATAAGGCATTCACTCATCTGTAACTCGTTACAAACTTAAAAAATGGAGTGAATCAATCAATCAGGTAATATGGTCAGAATTCTTTATTTCTAACAAAACGAATTTTAACAATTTGAAATTATTAGTATGTTTGATAAATTATGAATTGACTAAAGTTAATTGTTGTGCGTTATTGAAACAAAATTTTTATCAATCAAATTAATAGTTAATTTGAAAAAGAAAATTGCTGACTCCGCGGTCCACTGTCTGTGTTATTGAGGAAATCTGGAGAAATTCTTATGGAGCGTATTCATCATTTGACTTGTGATTTGTACATTTTATAGTGAGGACTTATACTTAATAAATTATTTTAATAATTAATTTTTTTAATATGTATAAGATATGTTAATTAAAAATTAAATTTAAGTTAATTTAAATAATATATATATATATATATATATATATATAATTATTATTTAATTTAAAAAATTATTTGAAAAAAAAATGATATTTACATTTATTATTAAAAATAATCTAACAATTTTTTATAAACAGAGCAGTCAAAAAAATAATATTTTTCACTTGATCTAAGTAACTTTTTTTACGCATATTAAATATTAGATAGAAATGTGAGTTTGAGCTTTCCTAGTACATGGTTTAAGTACATGGTGTATTTTCTGCTAGAGGAGCATAGTATGTTTCTCTGAGCCTGAGCCTTGAATTTTTTAGTACCTACTACCTACCTAGGAAGCGTCCAGTCAGTCAACCGAGAATGCCCCAAAACTCACAGTTTGCGGCAATAACCCAAATTCCAAACCAAAGTGGTTACAAGGAGAGGAATGTGTTTGACTTGTTCAAATCAAATCCTTTCAAACCATTTTGGACCACTGCTTGTTTCTCTTGGTAAATGCTAAATAAAAGGCACAAAAAAAGAAAATAAAATATACCATAATTCTGAAAGCACAAAGTACCCGCCACATTCTTTGCCTAATTATTGGGAATATGTCAGAATTGTGATCCCTTCCTTTCTTTCCTCTACTAACCATCAAATCTCAAATAAAGCAAAATGATAAGGATGAAAAGACACCCTCTTTCTTTTTCAGGCTTGTGTCTAGTCTAATTCTAATCCAAACCAACCTCCTCTTCATCCAAGGAGGTACGGTACGGAGAAGATAGAAAAAAAAAAAAACATAGGAAGGCACTCCCAGATTTTCTATCCTCCCTGTCAACGACTTCATCTTGGATGGCTATCCTCCTGGTCATTCTCTTAGCCATCTCTTCCAACCCAACCCCTGCTTTCTCAATCTCCACCTTCACTCCCAAAGATAACTTCCTGATTGACTGTGGTGCAGAAAACCCACCCACCCTCCCTGATGGAAGGCAATTCAAATCAGACTCACAAGCCATCTCATTCTTGAAAGCCAATGATGACTACAAAGTCTCAACTGATGATGCCAATGTAACCAACCCCATCTACTCAAATGCAAGGATTTTCATTCAGGAAGCTAAATACTCCTTCCCCTTGACTCAACCTGGCTTTCATTGGCTTCGCCTTCATTTCTACCACATAAAAAACAATGTCTTTGATCTTCAAAAGGCTACTTTCTCTGTCAATACAGATAAGTATGTTTTGCTTCACAGCTTCAATGCCAAAGACAAGCCCATTCTCAAGGAGTTCCTCATCAATGTAACTGAACCTAAATTCACCATATCCTTCATTCCCCACAAGAGCTCAGCTGCTTTCATCAATGCCATTGAGCTTGTTTCAGCTCCTGATAACCTGATCTTCGACAACGCCGCAGCCCTTTTCCCGGTCAGCGAGTTTTCCGGCCTTAGCAACTATGCTTTCCAACAAGTTTTCAGGGTCAACAATGGAGGTCCTCTCATCACCCCAGCAAATGACACGCTGGGAAGGACTTGGGAATCTGATGAGCCTTACCTCACAAATAAGAACTTGGCAAAGAGTGCCTCGGTGGCTACCAAAGTCATCAAGTTCCCTGCCAATACACCAACAATTTCTCCTCTCATTGCACCACAAACCGTGTATGCTTCCGTCACTGAAATGGGTGATGCTGGTGTTGACCAGCCAAATTTCAATGTCTCGTGGAAATTTGATGTGGACACTTCTTTTAGTTACCTGGTTAGATTGCATTTCTGTGACATTGTGAGCAAAGGGCTTAATGAACTCTACTTTAACGTCTATGTTAATGGGAAAATGGCAATTCCTAACTTGGATTTATCTGCTATTACTGGTGCTTTGGCAACCCCATATTACAAAGACATTGTGGTCAATGCATCATTGATGTCTCAAGGACTAACGGTTCAGGTTGGTCCAGCTAAGGCTGAGGGCGGGAACGCCAATGCCATTATGAATGGTATAGAGGTTTTGAAGATAAGCAATTCTGTGGATAGTTTGGATGGAGAATTTGGGGTTGATGGAAGAAAGGCTGGTGGTTCACACCGTGGGACAGTGGCAGCAGTTGGATTTGCCATGATGTTTGGAGCCTTTGTGGGTCTTGGTGCTATGGTGATCAAGTGGCACAAGAGGCCTCAGGACTGGCAAAAAAGGAATAGCTTCTCTTCATGGTTACTCCCTCTACATGCTGGTGACACAAGCTTGTTGAGCAGAAAGACCTCAATGGGGTCTCACAAGAGCAACTTCTACTCCTCAACTAGGGGTTTAGGCAGGTATTTCTCCTTCGCAGAGTTGCAAGAAGCAACCAAGAACTTCGACTTCAATGCTGTTATCGGTGTTGGAGGATTTGGCAATGTCTATTTGGGTGTGATTGATGAGGGGACTAAGGTTGCAGTCAAGAGAGGAAACCCACAATCAGAACAAGGTATCACAGAATTCCAGACTGAGATTCAAATGTTGTCCAAGCTAAGACACAGGCACTTGGTGTCCTTGATTGGATATTGTGATGAGAATAATGAGATGATCCTGGTTTATGAGTACATGCCTAATGGACATTTAAGAGACCATCTTTATGGTAACAACTTGCCTGCTCTTTCTTGGAAGCAAAGGTTAGAGATCTGCATTGGTGCAGCTCGTGGCCTTCACTACCTTCACACTGGCACTGCACAAGGTATCATTCATCGTGATGTTAAGACCACCAATATTTTGCTTGATGAGAATTTCACAGCCAAGGTTTCTGATTTCGGGCTTTCCAAGGATGCACCTATAGGCCAGGGTCACGTTAGTACTGCAGTGAAGGGTAGCTTTGGGTATCTGGACCCTGAGTACTTTAGGAGGCAACAATTGACAGATAAGTCAGATGTGTATTCATTTGGGGTGGTACTGCTTGAGGCACTTTGTGCAAGACCAGCAATTAACCCTCAGTTGCCAAGAGAACAAGTCAACTTGGCTGATTGGGCAATGCAGTGGAAGAGGAAGGGGTTGCTTGACAAGATCATTGACCCTCTTCTAGTTGGTTCCATTAACCCTGAATCCATGAAGAAGTTTGCTGAGGCTGCTGAGAAGTGCTTGGCTGAACATGGGGTTGACAGGCCTACAATGGGAGATGTGCTGTGGAACTTGGAGTATGCATTGCAGCTTCAAGATGCTTTCACACAAGGAAAGGCTGAGGATGACACCAAGTCCTCTGCTGTTGTAGCTGTGCCTATTTCCCCTTCTCCTACACCTTCCACTACCTCAGATGATAGACCAGTTTCTGGTCCAGAAGTAAATAATGGACCAGCAGAAGTGCAAGCTACTGATGAACATTCTGGAACTGCAATGTTTTCCCAGTTTGCCAATCTTAATGGCAGGTGAAAGCCAAATTCAGTTCCATGAATGGAATCATCACCTGGAGCTAGGACCTTATAAATTTGATCACACCAAGGAGGTGTCCTAGTTGATCACACCAAGGTGGTGTGTGATACTGTATGCTGTTTTTCTTCTAGACAGTCTTGCTCTCGTGTCAGTAGTATTGTGTTTCGTGGTAGCAAACATCTGTATCAGATGTGTAATACGATTAATGCACTGGTGTGTAAGTATTAATACATTCAGTGCCATTAATCATATCACATGGTCTTATGTAATTGTAGTCTTAACAATTTTGTTACGTAATTTATAGGGAGAGTAATTGTAGAAACAAGTTCAAAGAAACTGACTATTGGGCACTGGTTGTAGTAGCAAAAGACCCTTTTTATCTTTAGTAAAAATGGCCTGTTTTTGCTTTCTTTTTGGCCATCTGAGATTGCTAATGATCAAGCGTCAACTGTAAGAGAATTACGAAAATTCCACATCAGAGCTGGATCTGAAGTCTGAACAAAGATTGAACCGAGTCATGTTTTGGTGCAACAAATTGGGTAACGCAATTTCAGGCCAGGGGTAACCCCTGAAATTGCTTGGAGTCATAATGGACTTCCACTGCGACCAACTGCTGTTGGGTATCCACTAAAGGCATTTAAACCCAAATAACATTGTCAACCATATCGTCTTCTCTGCATGTGCTTTGCTATGTTAAAGTTGCAGCTAAGCAGGTGTTTACGTCCCTAAAAAACAAACAAATAAATTAAATATGCATAGATTATAAGAAGAGTATATCAGGTGGAAGATAGTCTAATAGTTAGAGATAAAAGGAGATTAAAAATAATTATAGGTGAAACGATTAAAAAAAATTTAAATTTATATGATATTTCTGAAGACTTGATTTATGATAAGACACAATAGTATCGTTCGATTTATATAACCGGCCAACTTAATAGAAAAAGGCTTATTTTTTATTGTTGGTGTACATTGTAAAATTTATTTAAATTACTTACTTCATTGGAGACACTATGTCAAAAATATTACGTTATAAAAACATTGTTGCAGGTGAATATAGTAGCACCTTAGATTTTTTGAAATGAGAAACGGCATATAATGCATCATATATTACAATGTTTGCCATTTGTCACCGTGAAATTTAACCAGCAAGTACACCGTCACAGTGACCATGGAAATTAAAACAGTGTTGATACTCTTAAAATTCTAAAGATAGCCCAAAGACAACGTAACTGCATATGGTAATGGAAGTAGACCCATCTTTAAGTTTTCTTACCTTGTAATGATCTAAATGGAGATAATACGCTTACTCCCTCAACTCCAATAGTAAATACATTAACTCTAGGGAGATATCGCATAATAAATCATTTCGATATTCAATTATATTGTCATTCTTGGAGTAAATTCTGTTGTTATACTCTATTCTACAGCAGAGAAATGAAGGTCCTTGTTTCAAATTAATTCTGATAGTTGATCCGCTATATATGGAACTAAAACGTCCCTGTTATTTGTTACCTGAATGCCCAAAGAGAGATGGGTTAGGGTAGGGTGGGAGAAGAAGCTACTGTTTTTATGCAAATTCATTATCATTGTCAAAATTATGATGCCATGAACTTTCTTCTAAATGAGCAGAATCAAACTGTAACGTTTTTTCTTTATTCAATTTTCAAAGTATAGAGTAATGTTAGTATAAACATGAGAACCCTATAGATAGTAGTATATCTACTATTTAAAACATAATTTAACATTACAAATATGTGGCTATTTTGAAATTTTTAATGATATATATACTGTTACTTATAGGATTTACGGTGAACTATAGTCTATACTAACATTACTTTAAAGTATATCACTTTCCATTGATTAGATCAGATGTATCCGTTATATATCATCACTGAGTTCGATAGATAATTCGAGACTAAGGGTTGGAGTAAACAACACATTCAAAATTTTATCTATAGTCCCTCTGATTCTAATACTGAAGGGTCACGCAAATCTTTGTCCGTAAATTTATATCTGTTCAAATTTATTTTATGAGACCCCCAAGATAGGTCCAAAGCTTACCTTAACCTAGGGCAGGGCACTAATACAAATAATTAATAATGCCTTAGGAAAGATTATATGACCATTGCCCAAATCTGTCCTCTTGTATGCTCTCTCTCTTTTCAATATCCATCTCTAAAATGGATGGTTGTATCGCCCTCCTCTACTTCCCCTTTTCTTTATTGGTCTACATTTATATTTTGGCGGAGGTGAAAGGTGGTGGTAACATACTAAATGAGGAATGAGGTAGGAGGGTACACGTTTACATAAAATACATTTCACCTGAAAATAGTAGCAATCTTGAATGATTGAGCGTAAGTGTAGACAAGGATGTGGTCATAACCCTGTCTCTATGTAGACCTGACTTAGTGGGTGCAGGCCATATTTATTGAAACCGAAACCAGCCCTTATCCTTAACGAATGAGATTCTCATGCCATTTTATGTTTAGTTGATTCAGAAGTTGCTCATACATAATTAACTGCACAGAATCTCACAATCAGCATTTTTGACTACTGTACTGTGTCATCTTTCTCTCCCTCCCGGCTTAATGGAGCAAGAAATGGACAAATTGATATTCAACATGGGTTCACTTGGAACCAGTTTTCCTCAAAAGTAAGAGCATTCAAGTTACAATTAAAAAAATAATAAAATTGTTTTCATTTATTTATTTATTTCGGTTTTAAATATCAACCGTGTAAGAGTTTGTGACATTGACTCAGCAGGAGAGGATTGTCTAGGTATTACTCGGGTAAATCAAGATCATTTGCTTGCATAGCAGACGTGCATTCGGTGGAGGATTTGAAGAAACCAGAACATCCTGATGCTAAGAAAAGGAAGAAACATTCCCACATGAAGGAATTGCTCAACCTTCCTCCCTATCCATGTCGAAGGGCACGCAATTGCACTCAGTTCTCTACACCTTATGTCAATGCCTAGAATGTCAATTTGGTAGTTCAAAGTCAAATTCCATGATCACTCTTCTTTCTCCCATCCTATGCTCCATACTTCTTCTTTGACTTTACATGTTGTAACAAGTTCTCAACATTTATTAAAAGGCTTATTTTATGATTTAATTTTCACTCCGTATTTTTTCTTATTTTCATTTTACTTTTTATCTCTTCTTTTCTTCTTCTCCTTCAAAACTCAACTCAAATTGCAATTCAGTTGTAAAAGTATATGTTATAAGAAAAATATTTTCATTCCTTTAAGTTTATTGTCACTCATAAATATTTTATTTGTTGGGAAATGTCAGCATAATTTTTCTCCACTGTGAACTCAAAAATAGGCACTATGCGGAAGCGTAAAATAAGTATAATAACACCAAAAATTTTTAGCGTAGAAAACATTCTCAATGTGAGTAAGAAAAAATTACAGGACTCGTAAGCCACTTAAATCTCCACTATAACAATAATGGGAATACAAACTTCACCCTTAGGTGGATCTCAAAAACTCTTTCTATTTTTCTCTCTCTATTTTCTCTCACTATTTCTTGTGAGGCTCTCTAGAATTGTGAGGATCTGAGGCTTGTTTTCTCTGCATCTTGATTTCAAATGAAGGCAATCTCTATTTATAGAGATTTCAAATTGCCTTCATCCACCAGTTTCAATCACCACTGAAATTTCCTCCAATCAAGGCTAAGCCACCGAAAGTTTCAATTACAACTTGTCTTTTGACAAATTGGTATACAAGGCAAGAAGCACATGACTGGATGCAATTGTCTTCCTGGCTGGACCCCACAATCCCCCTCCAGCCAAAGAAAAAATATCCTTGGATCAATTTGGGGTTGATGCTAAGCCTGCAACTTCTTTATAGACTTCTAACTTTTCTTTAGGTAGAACTTTTGTCATTATATCTGCCCCATTGTCTTTGGTATGTATTTTCTAAACCCGCAGCAGTTTACTTTCCAACACATCACGGATCCAATGATACCTTACGTCGATGTGTTTCAATCTTGAATGAAATGTTGAGTTCTTGCTGAGATGTATTGCGCTTTGACTGTCGCAATAGAGAACATAACTTTCTTGATTCTGGCCTAACTCTTGTAGAAATTTCTTCATCCATAAGATCTCCTTGCAACCTTCAGTGATTGTGATAAATTCAGTTTCTGTGGTGCTTAAAGCAATACACTATTAGTTGATATTGTTGTATCAAAGCATCATGACAAAGAACATATTAATTACCACCATAACCAAAAAAGAGTGTTTTTGAACCTGCATAATTTGTCAAAGATTTGTCAATGCATATCATTAAGACTCGAAACACTCGCCTTAACATCCTTCAAGTCATGTTAATAACAGCAGGCCTGTGTGTTTCTTTCTCGATCTCTGGCACCTCCTTTCAACATAACAAAAATCCAATAATGAAAATGTCCAAAAACCAAAAATCAAAAACTTTTAAGGCCTTGATTCACAAAAACCCCCATTTGCTTTCGATTTTCATTGGCATTGTTATATTCAAAATTGGAGTTAAGAAAACTAAATTATTTGGTACAACGGCAACATAAGTCTACAATCTAGATAGAGAATTCGTTTATAAAAAATTGCAAGCAGCCAAAAATAGAGTACTTAAGCAACCTCATTTGAAGGGAAAAAATGCAACACTAATCTAAAATACACTCTGTCAAACACTCGAGAGACATGTAATAGCAAGGAAATATAACAAATCTCCCCTCTCTATTCTAGTTACTTCATCTTGGCATCAAACACGCATTCCTCTTTGTTGGAGGATTCCGTTAGGAGACTCAATACAGATGAGTTTGCCAATACAATATCAAAACAAATGGGACAGTAATTACTAAGTTGACTAATAAAAGCATGATGAACAAAGTGAAAAACAAATGCTCAACTAAAATAAACTGAACAAAAAAAAAACATAATGATAAAAGATGTGCTTCACGATGTCATGATAAAGCTGCTATTGAAGTTCATTCAAAATTTTGTTTGGTCACATTGGTAATAAAAGTTGCAATGAATTACACATTAATTAAAAGGATGTCTGTTACATATCCCTTGCTTTACATATCTAAAGTTACAATATATATATATATATAAACTATAACAGATACAGGTTTAAACTTGGAAACAATAAAATAGAACAACAACAACAACCAAGCCTTTTTTCACTAGGTGGGGTCGGCTACATAGATCAAACGACGCCATTGTGCCCTATCATAAACCAAATCTTCAGATATGCTATTCAGATCTAAATCTTTTTTAATCGTTTCACCTATAGTCTTTCTTGGTCTCCCTCTACTTCTAGCTATTGAGTTATTATCTATCTGATCTACTCTTCTTACAGGGGCTTCTAAGAGTCTTCTCTTTACATGTCTAAACACCTAAGGCGAGATTCTCCTATCTTGGAAACAATTAAATAGAAATTAAGAAAAAAAATAAAGGTGTTTTATAGTCTTGACAACCATAAAACTTCAAAATTCATCTTATATGATAAATCTCAAAAGCACGTGTGGCTTTTAAAAAGCAATGGAAGATGCATCAACAAAATCAATTTACCAAAGAAAGATTTCTGACTTTACTCTCAAAAAGTACCAAAACCAACAACCACGGTACTTTTAAAGAAGGCCCCATTCTGAAGTGATATCAAATGTGGCTTAAGAGTCAAAAGAAGCATATAAATTATCACATCTTTTTCCTAATTACACCACTATTCACACCATTATTCACACCATTATTTAATGGTTATGATTAAGTAAGAGAAAATAATAAAGAAAAAATGATGTAATTAATAGTATGAAGAATAGTGTAAAAAGTGATGTGAGAGAAAAGTAATGTGAGAAAATTATGGTCGAAATTATATTTGCAATTTGGCTACCTGAATGGGTGTTACATGGGTAAGTTTGAAAAGTTTTTACTTCAAGTTCCTCCATCAAATAAAACTCTTCACTTGAAAATGAAAGGCATGCATTAGCAACAACTGTTTATGAGTGCGAAAACTTCAAGTCTAACTGGAAGGTTATCCCACAATGCTATCCATTCTTGTATACCACTCACCAATACGTGTGTGCTCTACCATATCCCTACCACCTCAAATAGCATATAGATCTCAACCCTAAACAAAGTCAGGTCATCTAAATTAGGCTTTAGACCCCCCTGAAAAGACAGAAAAGTAATGATTGTATCATATCTGCAGAATGGAAGAAAGAGTGAGAAGTTCATGTAAAATATAACCTCTAAACACAGTTCTCACTACATTTATTGTAATATTATCCTAATTTGGAAAACTTAACAAATAAGTTATACATTGAAGATCACAACGTTTCAAACATTACAAACTCAAATCATCTTGACAAGCTGTTTATCAAATGGAGATGACTCAATTCCTGAATAAAAAAGAACAATCTATGCAACTACACCTCAAATTTCTCATTGCCACGGGTAGCTTTAGCATATATGTGGAGTGAACTTGTGTTTGTATTATCAAAGAGGCAATTCATTTCTGTCAACTAATCCATGTGCATACTTAACAAAACACAAACAACATGAATGCATGCATTGGTAGCATAATTTCCTTCACACAACAGTGGAGTACATACCAAGGAACTCTCAGCCATTCAGAGCATCTACCCATGTTTCAGCTGCCTCATAAAGAGCAGCACATTCATTTGTAATGTTATATTTCTTCTTTCGATTCTTAGAAACAAAATACATAGCTTCAGCTCCAGCATACTTCACTGTAATTTTTCTCATAAAGCTGAAATAGCTTACACTATCAGTAAAAATAAAACAAATTATCAATCATTATCCAGTCTTGAAGTTTAAGTAGAGCACAGTAGAAGAAAGAAGTTTGAATAAAGTAAATCAAGGTTGGAATTGGGAGCATGATAAACCCAGGCTGAATGAATACTAATCACAATATCCAAACAGTGATCAGTAGATAAATGATTTCCTACTAATCTGTGCAAGGGTGTGTCCGTGTGAGCATGTAACTCTGTCCATGCATAAGAAGAGGGAAGCTTCAGCAGCATTATTAATTTTGCCCATGAAAACTTACTATAACAAAGTGATAGACAAATAGGAAAAGATCAAGTCTCATATTGAGAAAAAATGATGACTCCGGATCTCACTTGTAACACATGTCAAAACAGGATAGTGCTACCACCTCTGTGTGTGTGTGTAAAGCTTTATTAGAATCAAATTCTAAGACCCAGTGATAAAAAGTAAAGCTTAAAATTTAACTTTATAACTACGTTGCATGGGTATGGGTACGGTACCAGATGCAGTGCGGATCTGGATACTGGCAGTGCGAGTACGAAAATTTTCAAAAAATTAAGGTACGGGTACGTCATATATATATATATAAAAAATAAATTATATATATATGTATAATAAACTAAAATCTCACACAATAAAATATGACAACATAGCATAAAAATTAAAACACATGAATTTCAACATAAAACATAGAAAAGAACTTAAGTTATTCAAACAAGACAATATCTACAATAAGAAATTACAATACTTAAGTTGTTCAACGTGACAACTTCTAAAGATGATTACAAAAATCAAACTCCAACAGTCTCAATTTCATCATTTCCTTGCCCATTATCAGTGAAAAAAGAAACTGACCTCCAAATCTGGTTCATCAAGAGAGAGACTAGCAACTTCAAGAATCCCAGCTCCTTCAAATGGATCTCATTCATCTCCACCAATGTCCCACATTTTAGTCACACCCTCATTATAGTTCTTATTCTTCCTTGAGAGGAGACGAAGATTTGTGTGGACAAAAACTAAATCTTCAGCTCTCTTGGGATTTAGCCTATTCCTTTTCATGAAGTGGATAAAGGAATATGTGCTCCAATTCCTTTCATAACAAGAGGAAGAGGAAGGTTGTGAAAGGAGCTTCAAGGCAATGGTTTGAAGTTTGGGGATTGAAGCTCCATACATGACCCACCATTCCTTTGGTGTAAAGTCCCACCTATCTTGCAAGCAATCAAATTGGCTAAGCTCTTCTTCACCACTTGAGAATTTAACAAACTCTGAAATGACCTCTCGCCTTTCTTGAGAATCCGGAAAGTAATCCTTCAGGCATTTGTTTTTCCCAATACAAATCTCATTGTCCTTATGTGGGGGAACTCGTTTTGAAGCTTCCTCAAGCCATTGTCTACAATAATACCTATTATACAAAATATAAATTGTGATTACTATAATACAAAAACTAAAGTACATCTCTTAGATGAAAAAGTAAAAGAACTTGGAACTTGAAAGTTAATTAAATTTACCTAGGATTAAGTGAATGAGCCAAGCAATGAAGATGTGTGCAACTTTTATTCCATCTAGAAATTAGGATGTCATACACCACTCCATAGAAGGATGAATGTTGATTCAACTCCTTTTCCTCATGTTGATAGATGGCTAGCTTCACTTGCTCAATCATACAATCCCATTTCTCATAAATCAAATGAAGATTTGGCTTATCGGTGTCACAAGAACGAAGTATTTCATAGATGAGCTTTGTAAAGCTTAGAATATAATTAACTTTATCCCACCAAAGGTCATTCAAAATTGTTTCTTTCACAGTGGCAGCCTTTTGAACATCATCTTCTCTATAGTGAGACTATTCTTCACTAATGACCATAGATTGGAGACCATGCTTAATAGTTCTAAACATTTTACGCATTACAATGACGGAGGCAAATCTAGTCTCAGCAATAGAAAGTAGCTTCAGATGCACAAATTGATTATACATGGCTAGCCTCATGGAATGATTCATGATAAAATTCTTAATGAAAAAGGCATTATCAGCAATAATCCAATGACACTTAGCATAAACACTCATTATTTGGATTATTTTTAAGAGCACAAATATTTTTTAAAGCAAGGTTCAAGGTGTGCACCACACACGGTGACCAAAAGATATAAGGATAGATGGATTCAACAATTGCTCCAGCAGCCTTGCAAACAGATGCATTATCAGTAATGATTTGCACCACATTTTATGATCCAACCTCATCAATGGTGGACAAAATCAAATTAATAATGTAATGTTTGTCCTTAAACTCACCAGAGCTATCAACCTCCTTTAAGAACATAGGTCCCGAATCTGATGCAGTCATGAAGTTAATCAATGGTCTTCTCTGTGCATCAGTCCAACCATCACTCACTATACTCACACCTTTTTCTAGCCAAATGTCTTTGATGGGTTGAAGTAATCTCAATATGTGGGCTTTTTCTCTTTGCAACATTGAAGTTCTTATAGCATTGTAGCTAGGTGGAAGAAAACCTGAGAGGGTAGTATTTGCAGCATATGTGAATGAGCTAACAAAATAGGGATTTCTAATCACATTGAATGGCAAACCAGCAGAGTAGAATAGTCTAGCTATTTCACATGACAAATGATCTATTGCCTCATTATTAAATGCCCTTCCTATTGCACTCTCAGTGTCTCTTCTTCTCTTGTTCCCATTAGAAGACATATCAACTTTAGGAGGGTTCAAACTTGTAGAGCCAGAGGGTAAAGGAACTTGCACTGGCTTTGCATTCTTCTCAATAGCCTCTCTTTCTATTTGCTTCATTTCTAGAAGATAGTCATTTAGCACAGCATTACATATGCTAATCCCATGTCCTTTTTCCCTCAGTAGATGAGATTTCACTCTAGAATAAGATCCCTTATAAATTCCATCACAAAAATTGCATTTCCAGCTTGCATTCCCTCCTTATGCTTTTTTACTTTGCAATATAGTCACATAAACCCAAAGGGGACATTTTTTTTTAGCTATTCCAGTAGCATATTTGCTAATCAAAGAACTAGAAGAGCCTGTGCCACTACCAGACCCACTGCCAGACCTAAATCCACCAACACTAGCAGAACCTTGTGAAAACATCTGGAATAAAGTGCAGAGAACGAATTGAAGAGAGGGCAGAGAATAGACGGATAGTCCAGAAGGCAGAGAACAGACTGAATAGACGGACTGAAGAGAGGGCAGAGAACGGACGAACTGAAGCTCGTGGCCGGTTGTTCCACACTGGAGCTTGGTCGCGCAGCTCAGGTCGCGCAGTTGGAGCTAGGTCGTGCAGCTTGGGTAAAGGAAGAATGAAGATCTGAATGGTTTAGGGCAGGGTCGCTGAAGTTAGTCGGAGTTGCAGTCGCTGAAGTCGCCGTAGTTGTAGTCGCTGAAGTCGTCGGAGTTGCAGTCCCTGGAGCTTGGTCGCGCAGCTCGGGGAGAAGAAGAATGAAGATTTGGAAGCTCGTGTGAGACTCGGATTGGAAGCTCGTGGTGCAGATCTGAAATTAATACCATTTGTTGGTCAAAAAACGACCGTGTTTGGCAAAAATATGGTGGAGCCATACCCAGCCAGTGGTGAAGCCGCACCGCACCGAATCGCGCCTAAGCCGCACCGAGTCGTACCCAAATTAAAAAAAAATAAATAAATATTTGGGTACGTATCCAACGCGTATGGTACGCCTACCCGTACCCGGTACATATCGGGTACCGATACTCCTCCCTGGGAGGAGTACCCATGCTTCAGAGCTTTATAACCTATTGTATTAGCAAGAATGAGAAACACAGATTAATATTTATAATTAGACTATTTTTTTAGATCTAAGGTAGATCACAAACAATGGTCCTTTAATGTGTTCTATACATCATAACTCACAGTCACAAAATGACAAAACACAAATCCAAGTGCTACTTGTTTCTTTTTTTTTTGTGCCACATCTGGACCTTTTTTTTTTTTGTATCCATCTTCACTTTATAAAGAACACATTTCCAATTATAAACCTAAACAACATACTATAGTAGCTCAACACCAACTTAACCCGATAACCTACCTCTTTCCTTGTCCATAAGATGTCTTCATTTTGGCTATATATAGCAACTGACAACAATAAAAATATCACAATACATTAATACTCATTTATCCTCACAATTCTACCCATTTTCTGGCCTTGAAAAGTCCAAGAAACATTTTTCATTTAAATCTACATGTAGAACTTAGCTACAATCAAGTTATCTTTTTTTTTTTTGTTTCTCAGCATGCTTGAAAACTTACTCTGTTTCACAGGGGTAAACAGAAAACTTGGTGGAAAGAAACATAAATGGCAAATGATATTTATCTGAATTTATTATAATTTAAAGAAAAAATTATATCAAAGACCAAAACAACTTACCATAGCTTGTAATATAGTCAAAGGACTCAAGCGCTTTAGACATATTTTGGTATATGTTTGGTGACAGAAGATGCACCAAGTGACTATCAACCCACCTAAAGCAAAATTAATTAGCTTAGTAAATTTATATGCTATGCTAAAGATGAATATAGCAAAAATTCATATGTTTAAGCAATGTTCAGGCTTGCAACTCACTCGTTGACAGTGTTGAGAACTTCGTTGAGGAAGAGTTGCAGAAGTAAATAACAAAATGGAAATAAAAATGTTCACTCAGAAGGTGCTAAAAGATATAAGTAGTTCTACTGTATTACTATCATCTAGAAAGGGGTTTGAAAATCATATAGAAAGGCTAAAGATAACAAGCATCAAAATGTACTGAAGGTCAAATTGAAAGTTTTCATAATATAATGATAAACAGATAAACAAATGCTTTGGAGGCTAAAAAATTACCTATCCCAAAGCCCAGTTGGAAGAATCAAAATAAGCACATTCGTGATCCTACCAAAAAATTAAAATCATTCATGAAGAAAAATTTGTTTTGAAAGAACAATTCACACAAACACAGGATGGAGGAAGAGGAGTATTGAAGAAGCAAGATCATATAAGAGAAGGAAGTAACCTTGGATATTAGTGGAGGCTTCTTCGGTAATCCCTCCATACTTTTTCTTGATAGCTTCTTCCTGCAAACACAGATTTATAGCAAATTTAAATGATATCACAACGTAATAACATAAACCCATATTATGAGATTCATTACTAAGAATAAACTTAAAATTTGTAAGAAATTTTAAGAAACCTTATATGATAAAGGCATAATGCCTTAAAAATACTTAAGAAGTGATTTCAGTAATATCTAGGCCCACTTAGAAACTACAAATTTTTACATAAAAATGAAATAGTAATATCTTGAAGTATACAAACATACAATCTTATTGTTACCTGTACAAGTAATATAAGAGGAGATAAGGCGTGGATACAATCAAGGAATACAACCTTATAATCTTCTTATCAATAAACCATTATCTGCATCAGATTACAATGCAACAAACATACAACTCCAACCTGCTCAGATTTTTTTTCGGAAAAATAGTTTTTCTTAATAAAAATTGAAAACACTCTGAAATCGTTTATTATTATTATTATTGTTATTATTATTATTATTAAAATAATTTTTCTTAATAAAAATTGAAAACACTCTGAAATCGTTTATTATTATTATTATTATTATTATTATTATTATTATTATTATTATTATTATCGTATGATTTATTATTAAAAAAAAAAACTCACTGACTATGGCTGAATTGCAGGTTGTCGTCCTTTGCTGCCTCACGTTTGCAGACCCGGTGATGTATTTCTCTCCTTTTTCTCTTCATCCAAACAATAGTAGAGAAAATGTATTTTTCTCTTCATTTTCTCTTCTCTCTATTTTCTCTCCTTCTATTTTCTCTCTTTTCATTTTCTCTTCACATCCAAACAAAGGGTAACAGTCTCCTCATAAGTCATAAACCCCTTCCATTATGTATATCACAAACCTTTGCGCCCCATCGATGTTAACATTATCCGGCGCTTTATTAACAGCTTCGTACACCGTCCTGTAACACAACACTCTCCCCTCCCTTACGCACCGTAACATCCGTCGTCGACTTAGTCAAAATCCGTTACCGTCGATTGCGGGTCCGGACCCGCCCCGACCCGACTGCCTCCCAGAAATCGTCGTCCTCGTTTGTGGGCAGCCTCCATGACGTGGTGCCGCTCCCGAACACGTCATAGCAAAATGTCATGTTGGGCACGTTGGTGGAGAACGTCTTCTACTTCCTCGTCGTTGACAATGGCGGAAGGATGAAGGATTTAAATTTTGAAAAAAAAAAAAAAACAAGAGAGGTATGGTATGAAGAAGAAAAGAAAGTACAGAGAAAAAGTTGAGGGTAGTATATGAAACTTCAAAAAAACAATCAGAAACGCATCATTGGCCGACACCTGTAAATGAACAGTGGAATTGAGAACCCGTAAATTTATCGTTTATTATAGATATACCAGATAAACGAGACAACCTAACATACTTAAATTTTAAATACACTGCTGTTACAATTTGGGAATCACATAAGGGCACGGAGAATTATTGTATCTATCTGAAGCAGCAGCAGACCTAATAAATTAATAATAACTACGGCAATCAAAAGAATCGCCAAATTAGTATAACAATCAGCCCATCCTATCCATTTATTATTTGACATTATAATATGTTTCTTCGTTGCAGGTAAAGACCTAAAATACATGTTTCCTTCTACATATTAACCATAAGATATGTATGTTTCCAAAAAATTTCTGGATATCATACAACTGTTTTTATCCTAGTATTTGAGGTACTACTGGGTTCCTTTTATCACCGTCAAGCATTGTAAATGATCCCAACAACAGCAGTCAGTACTCTTTTTCCTTCTACCCTTAATCCAAGGGGGTCTATCCGTAAGGATTGCAACAGATTGATTGTCTTCATACTACAAAATCATGTAACAAATGGGGCGAACTGAACCTCTGCTGCTGGTTTCCAGAACTGATGCACTCAAGTTCTGCTGTCTCAGCTCCAGTAGCAGAAGTTGCAGCAGCATTGTAGATGTCATCCTCCCTCATGGAAACCAAACTAAGATGGGTCTCACCAGGCAAAAAATTGCCTCCTTCACAATGCTGCAATCCTAATGTTAGTGACACTCCACTTCCTGACTTGAACCTCCCAAACTCTGACATTTGGCATGTCGTAGCAACAGCCATAAACCTGTCATTAGCTCCACCAGACTGAACAATTGTGTCATCTGAAAAGAGACCACAATCATCGAAGTTAGGCCTTTGCTCCTCAGTCTGCTTTATTAACCTATGTTCAGTTTCACCCTCATGACTTCCGCTTTGGAGACTAGTTAATCCAGTGGTCACCTTGATTTCTGTATCAAGAACTTGATCAGATCTGAGGTCTTTAGCTTGTCCACCACTGTAATTCTTATTGGCTATTGAACTTTGACAGTGCTGCGAATCATCACCCATATCATTGGAGGCTTTGACATCACTTTTTGTTACCTTGGATGCATTTTCAGATGAAGAACTGGAGTCCATGTCAGCATCACAAATTTCTTGCTTGTGCATCTCCTCAATCATAGGTTTCCATAGTCGCACTCGTGCATTTATAAACCAATTTGAGACCTAATTCAAGTAAAAGGTATCGTTACATGATTATGATATGCAGGTAATGTCTAGTCATCAGACACCGCTGTCACTGTCAAAAATTAAAACAGGACCCTCTAGAATTTCTTTAAATCAATATTTTCAAGCAATAGATTAAAGAAAAAAATCTATTGTTTTTTCCATCTTAAAATGAACATAAAGAAGTTATCTATCAAGCAAGTTGCCAAAAACATATTTTTATAATTCTACCTGACTTCTATTCAAGCCTGTCTGTCTTGCTAGCATGATCTTATCAGAATCCTTTGGGTAGCTGGCAAAAACAGAAAATGGCAATTAGATTAAATATGTGTAAGTCTTGGAACAACCTCTAAAAGTTCCAAAAAATAAAAAGAAGACCAAGGTTGATATGTGAGGGTTTACGGATGAAGGAAATGCTCAAACAGCCAAGCACGAAGAATTGAAACAGAGCTTTCTGGAAGCCCCCTTTGTGGCCTCCATGCATGTTGCACCATGCCAAGCTGCTGAAGAGCCCTCTGTTGCCGGATTTGTTGGTCCACATACCTAAGTCTTGATATTCCAACTCCTTTATTATTTCCAGAAGCATCTTGCTCTCCAAGGTTTTTTTGTGTTGCACTGATTTGGCCAGTAATTGCATCACGCAAACTCCGAAAATGGCGTGAAATGGTTTGAAGAGCAAGTGCTGTGTAAGGTTTAGCTGCTCCACATCCTGCTATCACATCAAATGATGATACCACAATTTGCATCTGATGATAATATTGTTTGTACCTACTGTCAACCTGCAGCAATTGACAGTTGGCCATTAAACCATCCTAGAAAATGTCCTTAAAAGTTAAAACTACATTTTTGCTATAAAGAAGAGCAGAATGTATGTTAGTATTGGTGACTGAATCAACTTTATGGATAATAACTATAAAATTGACATCAGATACATCATCTTATGTGCTAAATTACACAAAATCAAGAAAATATGAATGTGAATTTTAGCATGCCAGTGAAATCCATCCATCAAACAACAGAAGTTAAAAAAGAGGGAATACAATTAGTTCTAACTTCTAACTAAATCAAGATCTAAGAGGTAGCACATGACTTTCTCATAACATGAAATCAGGTAAATAAAATAATGTAGCACCAAGAGTAGATGTACATCATATGTGACAGCCAATTCCCCCCCCCCCCCCCCCCCAAAAAAAAAAAAGAATCAAAAGAAAAAAGTGTGACTGTATAACCTCACCAATATTGAATTGGAGCTCATCTCAACAGAAATTAACAAACTCTCCTTCCATTATTGAGAATTTGTCTAACAGAAGTTATTAGAGACAAGAATGAAAATTTGAAGATATTATTATGCAATTCCCAAAGAAGCATAGGTTTCCTGGGCCATGCCAGACCATCTTCACCATTTTTTTGCTATAAATCATCACCTTTAAATTACTTATTTATCACATACCTGACCTACCTTCTTCTTTGTAGCAGTAACAAAAGGGAAAAGAAATGAAAAAGTACAATGTGCTATTGGTTAAACTTTAATGTCATACAGATTATGTGATTCTGTGTTTTTGACATGCGTTTACATGATCACAAAAAATAATATAATCACTTCCAAAATTACTTGGTATTAAACGAAAAAGTGGACCAGATATTATGCACACCTCTTCTAGATCACATACCAGGAGAGGTTTGTTAACAGATAGATATTGGTCATAAGAGATATTAGCACTTGTAAGTATAATACTAGAATTTAAATTCCTTCATTCACATCCCAAGCCAGTATGCAAAACCACAAAATTGATCCAAATTTGAAGATATATCACTTTGACATCTCCTCTTTCATACTTCAACGAACTTAAACCACTACCACTGTTGAAATACTGATCAAGATAGAGACTAGAACATACAAAAATTATACGCTGTCAAAGGAAAAAAAAATAAATCTCATTTATTACAGTTAAGCCCACGTTCATTCAAGAAATGCTGACACACACAAAAGCAGGAGAGACGGAGTTCTTTAATATTAAACTTGGAAGGTTACAAACATTCATAACACTCTAAGAAAATGAACATTTTTCTTTTAAGATGCATGACAGTGATTTTAAAGATATATATATTGTCTTGGTCAACTGTTTGAAGAAATTATAGTTACAAATGAGTGGAAATCTATATACATAGATTTTACCTCATCCAACATTGACAAAAGCTTTGTTAACTTGTTGTGCAGATCTTGCTTTTCAGCATGTGAAAGCTCACAAGAGGAGTTACTAGCTGAACCTTGAGAATTAGGCACTCCATTTGCAGAAGGCCTTTCATTTTCTAGTCGCCCATCCTCCTCCTTGGAACTCTTCTTAGAGTCCTCATTATTGCTATGACTTTTCATATCAGGTCGTTTTACAGCTTTTCGGATGTCAACAACTTCAACAAGCAGTTGTTGCGCTGCCTTGAGGTATTTGGAATTAGGAACTGTTCTTCCAACACTAGACATTCCATGCAATGAAAAATCCCCTCTGTATAAATCTTGACTACCTTCAGGTAAACCAGGTGGAAAATGTTCAGAATGTCTCATACATTCATCCCTAGGTGAGCCACTTTTATAGGCCCCATTGCCTGAAATTGATGGATTAGTGCCCAAAAAGGAATCAAAACTTGAATTATGATTCCTATCATGCACGGGAGGCATTTGGATTCCTGAGGGTATTTGGGTTCCAAGGCTTAGAGATAATCCCTGACCTTGCAAGTTCTGTCCATCCATAGGTTGTCTGACTAGCATCTCATTTCTACCCTCCCTCCATGCACTGAAGTCATGATCCACAGTTTGGAACCCACCAATATTTGCTAAGATTTCATGCTGTTCAGGAGTGGAATGTGAAGCACCTATTGATGGAATCACAAAGCAGTTATTTTGCGGCCCAGAATTGCCAGACAATGCTTCTGAATATGAAGCAGAGTTCATATATAATGTTATATTGCTCGGAAGAATCGGCGTGGCGGGATACGAATTAGGGAAAGGCTCCCTAAGACAGAGAATAGGCACAGTATCTCTTTGATTACTTGAACTTGAGTAATAAGTTGCCATAATTTTGGAATATTGAAACCTTCTGTTTGATACTCCAAGTTAGATTACGGGGCCACCTTGATAAGTAAAAGCAGTAAACTAATACACACAATCTATTTCATTAAATGATGAGACAAAAGCTGTCTGGACTTTGTTGATTCCTAAAAGTCACAGAATTGCTGGTTGCTGCAGAGTTTTGGATGGTCCAATAATGAAAATTGAAACAGAAGTTGAATGCCTCCTGACCAGATTCTTATACAGTAATAGAACTACTAGGAGTTTGTCAACGATTATCTCTTTATTACAATGGGAGTTTTCTCCCACTTTTTGCCGCTAACACCATGTTTTAATTGCAGATCTTCAATCTCAGGCGTACCTGTCATTACACAAAGGAGCTAAACTTCAAAACAAAACAAAAAAAGGAAAGAAAAATCAAAACACACACTTGTACGTATATTGAACTTTTGCTTCACTTAGATGCTGCAAAAATGAAGGCATACGAAAACGGACCTCAAACCCATCTCGAGAATGATGTACAAATGAAGACTTACCCACCACTAAATAAACCTACCACATTCAAGCAAAGGTTGTCTTAACTGAATTTATCATCCGGGTATGCGTATACCATAGTTACCCTGCCAAAACATAAAGCCAATGATGATTTCGAAAGAGGAAGATGCACTGAGGACCAAACTTCCATTCCAGAAAACAAACCAACTACCAGGGAAAAAACAAAAAGTCTTTTCTTTCCCATCAAACAGATACTCAGAAGAAAAATAAAACTGATATACAGGGAGGACTTACTCTTGGTTGCAGAGGATAAGCACCCAAGGACAAGAAGCTATGGTTTCAGAAGTAGAAGTTCATCATAACAAGATTGGGAGCCAAGCCCAAGCCCAAGCCCAAGCCACCATGTGTTTCTGGCTCTTTGGCACCTGAGACTGAGAGCTAGTGCAACAGTTAAAGGAAGGAGATAAAGCAGGAAGAGAGAGCAGCACCTTGTGTTCTGTTCATCATCATACAACACAAGAAAAAGTAAGAAAGAATGGAGAAACAAAAAGTATAAATTGCCACTTTAACCCCAGAAAAAAAGTGGGTCCCGCGTACATGCCTAGCTGCTTCATCTTGCAGGGGGCTGAAGAGAAAGGGGGGTTTTTTATGCTAAGGGGCTCCGATCAGCAGTTGAAGAAGATCAAAACAAATGGAGTGAACTTTACAGTAGGTAGGTGATAGGGAGGGTGAGAGCAGAGAGACAGAATAGGAGAGTTGAGAAGAGATAAGAGAATAGGTGCAGTAGTGACGTCTGCAATGAAAAAATTCTTGCATTTATATGTAAGATATATACACTCATATAATATGCACTCATCTCATAATAAGACGACGCTCTCTTATATATTACGTTTATATGTATTTAAGAAAGAAAAATTATCATCTTATACTTTTAAAAATAAATACAAATATTATTTATTTTTTTTTAAATATAATTGAGTAAAAAAATAAAAAAATATATATATATAAATAATATTAAATAATATATAAAAAGAAATATATTAATGTAAAAATATAATAGTTGATTCAAGAATTACTCGTGAAATGGAGCAGCGGGGTTGGGTTTGAGTTGACATAACGCGAGGGAGTTGCCTGTTTTTGGGCCTCTCTCTTCTCTGCTTTGGGATCGGTGTAAAATCACTGTTGGTTGCAGGTGCCAGTTTAGGTCAGACTACCTTCAAATGAAAGTACCAAAATACCATACATCATGACAAATAAGTATATTTGAGATAGTTATAAAAATTTGATTATTTTAATAATTAATTATTATATAATTTTTTATTATAATTAATTATAATAAAATTAATTTTATATTTAAATATATTAATTAAAAAATATTTTTAAATTAATTTATTTTATTTAAATAATATAAAAAATATATTTTTATGTATTAAATTATTAAAATAAATATAAAATAATTTAAAAAATTATTTGATTAATTAAAAAAATTATTTAATTGAGGATAAAATAATATTTATATATCGAATGTAATGAATAATTTATAATTTAAAATTATAAATTGAAATTTCAGTATTATATGTGTGTTTAGAATAGTTATAAAAATTTGATTATTTCAATAATTAATTATTGTATAATTTTTTTAATTATAATCGATTATTATAGAATTAGTTTTATATTTGGATATATTTAGTTGAAAAAAATTTAAGCTAATATATTTAGTTTAGATGGTATAAAAAATTTATTTTTATACATTAAATTATTAAAATAAGTATAAAATAATTAAAAAAATTATTTGATTGAAGACAAAATGATATTTAGAGAATATTTGAGAAATATTATTCTTACCCCCAACATATGTTATTTGGTAAAAAAAAAGAATTGTTGTAACAGTAATAGTGTTTGTTTGGTAAATTCAACTTCGATTTTTACACGAAATTCAATGTATTCTAAGCTTTCTTTATAATGCTAAAATTTCAGCTTATAATTTTAGATTATAAATTATTTTTTTCACTTTGAAATGTAAATATTATTTTATCATTAATCAGATAACTTTTTAAATTATTTTATACCTATTTTGATAATTTAATACATAAAAATAATTTTTTATACCATGAAACATTAGTTTAAAATCGCGTTTAACTAACATATTCAAATATAAAATTAATTATATTATAATTGATTATAATAAAAAAATTATATAATAATTAATTATTAAAATAATCAAATTTTTCACAACTATTTTAAACATGCACTTACATTCTCAAAGTGTAAGAAATAATTTATAATCTAAAATTATAAACTAAAATTTTAGCATTATAAAAAAAACTTTTAAATACATTAAATTTCATACAAAAATTAAAATTAATTTTATAAAATATAATTAAATATTATTACAATAACTTTTTTAAAATAACTGTTGAAAAAATCTTTCCCAAATAACTTTTAAAATGCATTAAATTTTATATAAAAACTAAAATTAAATTTATCAAATATACATTATTACTATTACAATAATTTTTTTATCAAATAACATACATTAAGGAATAAAAAAATGTTTCCCAAACATGAAGCAACCGTACTTACAAATGAAATTCAACTAGTATTACACTTTTTTATTATTAATGATACTTCTTACATAATTTATTTCGGATTTTTTATTTTAATATTGTTCATTTATTTTTTATTTTTCATTTTATCTTACCTTCTTCTTTATATATCAAAATACGTTGATTTTGAAACATATATAGAAGCTACTATTGATGAGAGCGACTTCATAATTGTGTATTTAACATTTTATTTTATTTTGTTAAGAAGTTCAAAAGTTCAGAAGTTGTCTGAGTAATGACAGTTTCTTATTTGTGTATTAATTTTTTTCTTTCATAAATAATTTAAAAATCGTCATAAGTAATGATTATTTTTGTATATTATATTTTAAAAAATTACATTTTATTAACATAATATGCATCCACCAAATAACTTTTATATGGATGAGAATAAATTATATTTTATTTTTTTTTTTTTTTATTTTATTCTCACTTATTCTATTCCGTTGAAAAAATATCTAAACATACGATTATATTAGTTCCTATTTGCATAAATTTAAAATCTATACATTTGTGAGCTTTTTTTTATAAAATTATTTTTGAGTTAACTTTTATGTTAATTAAAAATTGAGTTCCTTTTCAAGTATTAAAAACATACGTCCATATCATTTTAGCGCATTTAAATTAATTAGTTTTGCTGACCACAATTTTGAATGCAAATAATTAAAACAAGAGCACAACATTCTCTTTCACCCCTTTTTTTTTGTGTTGAAGTATTTTCCATCCGCTTTCTCTTTTATATGATTTTATTCGGTAAACTGTTACGTCGGCAAAATACCACTGAAAAAAAACGTCTTTTTCTTAACCAAACAAAATAAAAGTTGCATCGTTGTTTGTTTCATAATCATATAATAATTTGAATATAATTTTTTTCTTAAAAAAAAGTGTATGCAGGACAAGATGCAACATTGGTTTTTAATTGAGGGTGAAGGGCTAATAAATACATTACTTTCGTAGCATTATTTTAACCCAATAGCTCTATCCCCAGACATATACACGCTTGCTTCTTTTGTTTTTGCCTTTTTAGTATATAGAAATTGCACATGTAATTTTAGTATTGGAATGGTTGTTAGATAAAATTTTATTTAAAGTGAACACTTTAAAATTGATATTGTAAGTAAAATTCGTACAATCTACTTTTATTGTGAGCAATCACTTTGGGTCACTTGATTTTTTCGTTTGGAAAAACAAAATTGTCAACTATCAGTTTTACTATAGTAATCTCTATTTTTCATCTTTAGGTTGCTTTGCTTATTGCTTTTGTTTTGGTACACATGCGTTGAGATTCAACTGTAATTCCAGTTTATGCTTGAAATGTTATCATTGCTATTACTGTTGGGTCTTCATTTTGTTTCTTCTCTTAGTTCTCTAAGATGGCGAAGTGTTTGGTTAAGGAGCTCAGTCCCTAACCACCAGTCGGTAGATCAGACCAAAACCCTTTCATAAACCTCCCCAAACCGTCTCCTAGTAAGCTTCTTTGCTTTTATTTTTCCCCCTTATATTTGACTTTGCTTTAAGCTTTCTCTTGCTATTTTGCTAACCTGTTTTTGTTGAGCATGGATCATGGAAGGTAGAGTGCTGCTGCTATATTCGTCATAAAAGCATATTCTAATGGTATCTATGAGTCTCTCATTCCTACCAAAAGTTTTATATTCTGATTTTGTCTTGCACGTTTGTTTTTTATCCATTTCAGTCTCTTGTTTTTGACTAACCGTTTAGGTAAGGTATTGAAGCCGCAGAACACGATTGGCAACCAAACAGGGATATTTAAGTGTTATTTGTTCAGTCCTCTACTTAATGGGTGATAAACAAGAGACCAAGGTTGATAGTTCAGCAGTTCGTTAGTTGGAAATAAGATGAAATGCCTGCAAGGACACTCGACCGATTAGTCTTAGAGTCAAGATAGTGATGAAGAAATAAGTAGAGAAAGGTGAAAATACATGACCCAGGCTGCCAGGCTGATTTATATAGAGATATGGACGACTGACTCTCCGGATACCTTCCGTTTAAGTCATTTAAGATTCTCAACGTTATATTTAGTCATTATGGTGCAAAGACGTTATATCTAGTCGTTATGGCGTGAAAACGTTATGTTTAGTCATTATGACGCGAAGTGGTTAACGACCGTTAGTCATGATGGCACCAAACAGACGATAACTGTTGGTGGTCGTATTAAGTACATGTTTATCAAGCCGTTACCTATTCAGGTATATGCTAGTCGAATCTTGTAGACAAGTCATTAGTCGGGTTGAGCCGAACTTTCATGGGCTTGGCGTTTTAAAATGGGCCTAGTTTATGAATGGTGAGATACTAATTGGATCAAGACGGTCGATAGCTCCCCAGCTTGATCATCTATAAAAATAGTCCATGCTTGTATTAGTAATGTTTAGACTTATTCGAGCTTATTGAGTTTAAACAGTTCATCATTAAAATAAGAAAAATATCTTATTATAATTAATTATTTATGTATCACTTCATTATATGAATTATTATTACTTCTTACTTCAATTACCTTTCTTATGTTATGATTGAAGTGTAACATATTCGATGGTATATAGCAAAACAAATCTCTTACTCTCCTTTTTTGATTTAGGTTAGTTGGGTTTGGGGCTATTAGAAATATCCTAATGCTACGTTTCTTTAATCTTTCTGCTTTTTTTACCCAAGTTTGAGTCCAACCAGAATTCAGTTATATCTGTAGTCTAGCCCAAACAAATTAAGAAAAAAAAATATCACTCACTCCGGTAAGAATTTTTTTTTAAAGATCAAATAAAGTTTTGAAGCCTTTATCATACAACCATGTATATTTAATGCAAGTGTATTACACTAATTTTATTTCATAAATAAAATTACCATTTCATATGTCAAAAGTATGATTAATAAAGTATGCCAAAAGTCTGTTGTTGAAGAAGAGATTCAAATTCTCTTCCATGAAGATTGGGTATATTGTTGGCTCATTTGCTGAGAAAAAATAATAAGTGTACAGATTTTCTTGTTAAGTTACTCGAGCTCATTCTTGTGTATTGTTTTGGATGTTCATCCTCAACTTTTTGTTAGCCTCCCATATTAAGATTTTATGAGGGTGTCTCATCCTTGATTGTAAGTGTAGTTTTGTTTTTTTTTTGGGCCGATAGACTCCATTGATGATAAAAAAAGAGTATGATTAATATTTTGAAATCATCATTTTGAACAAAGTTTTATTTAATTATCACTTCTAACCTGAAATTGCATAAGCAAATTATTGCAAAAAAAAAAGTATGATTAATAAAAAAATGGTCAATGCTTGAACTTTAAGTTACGTTTGGTGTGAAGCAGTAAAATGTTATTTCGTATTTAATCCTAAAATCACAACATTCTTATGTTTATTTTATGAAAAAAAAAATATGAAATAATATTCATATTCTAAATTACATTCCACAAATTCATCTCATTCCAAAAAAAGGTGAAATTACGATTTTACATTTTTATGAAATAAGATTTTACATATTTTTCTTAATATATTCTTAACTAATGTATAAAATGATATAACTTAACCCTTTTATAATTTATAAAGTATTATCTCCTTTTGACCTATCTTACTATGCCATCTTCAATAGCCATCATTTGAAGATCATATTTGCATGTATGATTTCTCCACCACAAATTCATTGCTAGATTTGGTACAATTTCAAGCATATGTGCTTAAATCTCTCAATATTCCTATCTCTATTCAAATATATGTGTGCTTTTTTACATAGATAATCACGAAACAATACGCTTATGAGTGGTTTCTCTCGTTGACGTTGAATATATATATTAATAGCCTACATAATATTTTTTTAATGTAATTTTCATTTAATATTACCGTAGAACTATTAGTTATTTTTATAATAAGTTGGATATTTTTTTAATCATAATTTTTATTAAAATTTTATCTTAAAATTAATATTATACCAATATGACAAAGTTTATGGCCATAACTATAACATATAATTAAAAGAAAAAATCATTAAAAGAAAAAAAATATATTATCAATATTTATTTTATTAAATTTGTTTAAAAATTAATCTTACATATTGCTTTAATAATAGATAATATAAAAGAAAAAAAGTTAATTTTTTATATTTTTATTTAAGATATTTATGTCATTTAAATTAATTTAAATTTTATTCTGTATTGTATTATATACACTAAACTGTAGAATCATTTTCTATGATAATTTATTTCTAATTGTATCAAATTGTGAAATAAATTAACTTGTTTTTATTCTTATTTTAATTTCTATTACATGAAATTGCATTCATTACACCAAACGTAAGCTTAGAGTAGACTTTTGTAAATTATCATCTAAAGTTTTAATTTTAGGAATTTATCCTCCTAAAGTTTAAACATTTTGCTTTCCACTAATTTTTTTTTAGTTTTGTTTGTATTGTCAACAATAAATATTTCATTGTGTTTTATTTCTTTTATTTTCATCTAAACATAACGCTATCTTTTTGGTACATAACGCTATTTATAAAGGAAGAAAAAGATGAAAATGACTAGAAAATGCTAAATTTTGGCATCTAACACCAAAGAGAGGAAATAATTAGAATATTTTAGCTTTTGTCCTTTGAACAACTCCTTTGTTTGTTTTAGTTCGAGATTCTGAATTTAAAATAAATAACCTATTATAATATAACTTTATTTCCCTGTTAGGAAGTGTTTTTTTTTTTACATACTGTTAGGAAGTGTTTGGTTAGAAAAATAATATATCAATATATTGACATGTTTGGTATTAGTAATTCTTTTTAAAAAAATGATAGAAATAATAAATTGTAAAATATTTTAATTTTAAGCATGTAAATAATTGTCAAAAAGTAAAACTTTAGGTCGTAATTTGTAAAAAATCTAAAGTTAAAGCGAGTGATATGCAATTTGACTTTAAAAAAATGCCAAAAGTATGAATTAATGCAAAAGTTGATTCAATTTGTCCAGTCTCATTGCATATTTGATAAAGATTATATATTGTATAAAAAAAAACCTTTTTCATGAATTAAATAGTTTTTCTTTATAATCAATACTCATGAATATTTTTTTGAAATTTTATTTTCAAAAACTGATTATATTATATTTTTATCAAAATAATTCTAAAACATAAAATATGATATAATATAAATATACCATTTCATATTTTTTTAGTAATTTATTATAAAAAATAATTTTTTAAACAATTCAAATAAAACAAATTATTTTAAAATTACTTTTCAATTAACATATCAATTATTGAAATAATATTTTTTTCACACATAATATAAACAGTCACTAAGTAAGTATTAAAATCAAAACCGGTAAATTGTCGGGTCAGACTTCAAAACATTGGGCTCCACTGGGCGGGGGAAGAGCATCCCCTTAAAACACCAGAAACTCTGGACTCTGCACAAAGTGGATTTGTCCGTCTCCGTCACCGTCGCCAGGGTCTGCTACAGCCTACGGTAAGCAAATGAAAATTTGCAATGTACGAGTCACGCCAAGAACTTGAGCTTTCATAAACAGTTCACTGGCATATAAATCATTGCCAAGGAAGTAATCAATACAATAAAGTATGTTGATAACAAACCATTATTCTGATTGGGTATTCGGTGCAGCTCAACCATTGGCTCAGAATGACAGGGAAGTATTAGATGCAGCTCATACTGAAATTCAGCTTCGACCCATAAACAGGAAATGGAAATGAGGACAATATGTAAAATTTATGCAGAACTGATTGATAAAATTAGAACAAAGACAAAATTGCCTTATCGTAGTTCCGAATGCTACATAAATTGCCTTCTCAACAACCAGTAATTTATACTGAAAGATACTATACTTTCAATTCAACACGCCAGTTAATTAAGCAATGCCTCCCATTCAAGTGTTTCACCAGCAAACATGGGAATAATATCTCCGAATGAGAAAGACAAACACTCAGGTACTCTCCATGGAGCCTTCCTCAGTTTAATCTTTAACTTGTTTCTGGGGAGGCCATAGAAGTCAGGTCCATTAAAGCTTGTAAAGGCTTCCAGCTTGTCGAGTGCACCAGCCTAAAACATTCAACAATTTCATAAAACTAATTACGAGTAAACCCCACACACTTTCAGAAGGAAGCATGCAAAACATGAGCTTTTTCTTCTAGTGACATACCATCACATAGTCACATAAGCAGTTTATCATACCATAAAGCACACACGAGAAATGCATGTGAATAATTACAGACACAGGCTGCATTATCAGATATCATCATCACCTCTTAACATACAGGATTCTTGCTTATTTTGCTAACCTTTTGGAGATAATATTTTTGTTTATATCACAAAAAAAAAAAAATACTAATTAATCTCTGAGAAGCTCAAGCATATTTCAATTGAGCGATATAAATCCCCCCTTCTTCTGAAACCCACCCAAATGATCATTTGTGAAATGAAGACATGAATACCAAAATTGGCATATATTATACACATTATAATAAAAGTGATACCTCTTCAAAGATCTTGGCATATAGTGATAGAGCAACCAGGGAGTTGTATATGCCAGCACAACCACAAGAACATTCCTTTTTACGCCTATCATGTGGAGCACTATCAGTTCCAAGGAAAAATCTTTTACTTCCACTAGTGACAGCTGAAATAATAGCCTGTCCTAGATAAGAAACAAACAAAATGAGCTCAAGGTAAAATGACCAATACATGTACAGTTTGGTAACATAATTGTCAAAAAGATTATTCTTGTCCCTAGTGACATTTTCTCAACCATAGTTAGTAATTAGTACTGTCTATAAACTCTCTCTGACACTCTTCAATAGGGCTGTGTACTCTCTGCAGCAAAATTAGAATTTTAAGAGTATACTGATGTTCAAGCTTCAAAGACCGTTTAGATGCACTGCCAAACATATTTCTCTTTTCCCATGCAAGTCAGATCAATCAGGAATCTGATTGATTTACTGAAGAATGTAACACCACAAGAAAATTATAAGATTGATACCTTTTAAATCATTACTTCAATTTTTTTCTTTTTTTGACAGAATCATTATTTCAATTTCTTAACCAAAAAGTCTGACATAGCACCTAGAAGATGTTAAAACTTTCAAGACTGTATGAGAAGAAAAACAAAATTACATACTATGGATCTCTCTTTTGAGCACTGGAAGACAGTAATTGTGAGGCTGTAAGCCACCTTGAAACAAAGCATTACGATTGAGAAGAAGATGCTGTGGTGTAACAGTTGCTCCTACGTAACCTTACAAATATAGAAAATCATGAGAACAATTTTACAATTAAACAGTACAGTACAATGGTACAAAAGCTCTTCCAAGTGATTGATTACAATACCTTCTTTGCAAGACTCTACAAATTTAACAGCATTCATGGTAGTAATATGCTCCATTACGACCTTCAGCTGTGGAAGCCTTTGAACTAAAGGCTCTAAAATTGTTTCAATAAAGACCTTTTCCCGGTCAAAAATATCAACTTTTGGATTTGTAACCTCTCCATGAACCTGTCATGTATACTGATTCACAGATAAGAAAGTACAAATGTAAACTTCTGAATACTTTATATAAATAGATGACATGCATAAAGAAGGGAACATATCACTGTGCCAGGCTTGGCTTGCAATAAGCACCACCCGGCTTATAGTTATTGTTAAGTGTTGAACTGTTTGTAGACATTTTCATTGTGGACATGGTCTGAAATTGGTGTACAAAATAATAAATTCTATTATGTCAAGAATAATGTGACTTGTCAGAACTGATTTTGAATCAAGAATCTTCCATCAGTGCAAGCATGGCAGCAGAGAGAATGAAATACATTTTTATACATCAGTATAAAAACAGTTACACACACACACAAAAACAAGAAAAGGGAGAGGGGGAGATAGAATATAAAGAAAGAAACAAAACAGAACCACAAATTAAAAAAAAATTAAATTACCAGTAGTGGCAAATCTTGCTCAACCATTTCCTCAAGAACAGAAAAACATCTTCCAAAAAGATCTGTAACACCATCTTGGGAGTTTGTTGTAGCACCAGCAGGATACAACTTCACACCATAAACAAGTCCACTTCTTTCTGTCAATGCAAGTAGCATCATCAAGTAATGTACTATGATAAAAAAAAATTTAAAGAAAAGAAGCCAAAACTGGATGAGCATGGAGGGTGTAATCTAATCAAATGATAAACGACCACTGATTGTCATAGGAAAGACAATTGTAATTGGATCAAACATTATACATGTCATGTTAGACAATTACATTGCAACAAATACAAGGCTGACAAATATGAGGTAAAAGCTGTAAGGTAAAAGAAGATAACAGAAACTTCATTTTAACTGAACTCAGAGCAAAACTTACATATATAAACATGACACACAAATTAAACTAACTAATACTGTTTTAAAACATTTTTCTTTTCCATATTTCATAGGTAATATTCTTTAGACTAGTGTACCCAATAATTAGACTCACTTGCAAGTTTAATCTCATCACAACTTGTCATGTCTGTTAGGTAAAGTGTCATCAGAGGAGTGAAATTGCTATCTTTAGGTATTGCTTTCAAAATAGACTCTCGATAAGCAACAGCAGCGGCCGTGGTAGTGATGGGTGGTTTCAAATTTGGCATCACTATAGCCCTTCCAAAATGCCTTGCGCTGTAGAAGCAAACAATAGTTATTAATCAGAACTCTATAATATCATGGTGAATTCAATAAACAAAATGAACATCAAACTATACAATATGCTGTGTTCGTTTTCTTCACATTGATCCCACAAAAATAAAAAACTAAAAAAAGGAAATAGCAGAATGTAAACTATGAGTATTATTATTGTTATTAAAAGTGAAATGACCTGTGAGGGATCACAGCTTCAAGAAGGGCACCATCACGGAGGTGAAGATGCCAATCATCAGGTTGGGAAATAGTGAGTTCCATCTTTGCTCCTTTACAATTTTAAAAGCTTATGAACCTTAATACCTATAATAACAGAAGGGTAAAAGTTAACAAAACAAATCAAGCAGTAGCAGAATCATAGTGTGAGAGAGAAGAGATGAATTCACCCAAAAAAGGGTTTAGGGGGTGATACTACAGTCCATACCATCACCCACCTATTCTCCAAACACTCTGCTTAACTCTTTTCAATTCAATGCCTTACATTATTTACAGTTTTTCTTTTCAATAAAATGAATTAAATAAAATAGGAAGAAAAATATTGATGTTAAGTTGTTAACTTTTAATTATTTATTCTTTTTATTCTGTTGAAAACAAAGGAAGAAGAAAATGGCAGAATTGGCGAAAGACAATAAACTATCAATAAAAAATCGAACTTTTACCAATAGTAACAACATAAGATATTTAAAAGAGAGAGAAGAGAGAACTCGTTTTGGTTCAGCAAAATTTGATCAGAATAACTCAAAAGTAAATTTACTTCTATAAAATGAAATTAAGAGAAGAAAAAATTGAAAGGCAAAATACCGAAAAGGGAACTGAGATGAAGGAAAACTAACTCTGCAAACCTTAAAGGGATGGACGAAGAAGACGAATAAAACGCAGTGTTGCACTAGCCTAGCCTGTACATTTTCTTCTCTTGGTTTGCCGTTTGCCTGTGGCTACACACGGGTCGGGTCGAAGGGAAATCCAAGTCCGAACCGATTATCTGAAATCGGTTTGAATTAAGTGAGTTTTGGTAGAAAATATCAAGTAACTCAAACCGAATCAATCTGATAAAAAAATTGGATTGATTTGGATCGGGTAGTGAGATTATGCCTTTTTCATGAAAATAATGTAAAAAAACTAATTTTAAAATGTGAAAAAAAATCCAGCATGCATCAAATGAAGGCAAACTGACAAAGTGCATAATATTCAATGAAGGCAAACAAAACCAAAAAAGCAATGTTGTAAAATCTGATTAAACTAGTAAGTTGAATTCATTGGAGCATGAATCAATTATATCTCTAATTTGAATATTTTTTAATTTGATTATAAATTTAACTGACTAAATTAATTAAATAATGATTTGAAAATCTTACGGTTCAATCTACTTCGGTTTATAAAATATTAAAACATAAAGTGAATTTCGATAATTTTCAATTTTTTCCCAATAAACAGTACTTTCAGGATACCAATTTTCTCCATATTTACAGAATTAATGAAGGCAAACCAAATTAGCAAACCAAAAAAGAAAGAGAAACTAACAAATGGAGAAATGACCCGTTAACATAGATGTCTAAATTTGAGATGTCAGATCAGAGCTTGAGCTTCACACTCTGACAGAGCAGTTGAACGAAGGGCTAAGCGACGAATCACTAGGTGGTAGCTGATCGGCCGTCAACGATTGTTATCCTTCATTGACTTCATAAACATTTGGTCCTAAACATCGGCCAATTGTGGAGTTTGCTCTTGATAATGTTCAAACACTGAAACATCGGAAAGCAGAGTTACAATTGCAGCAACAGGCTCTTCATGATGATAATGATGCCAAGAAAAATGAGGAAACCCTCACATCAGAAGTTCAGATGCATAAAAAGGACCAAAAAAGAAAATTCCAATAAAATAGAAAACCAGGGAAAGACTCAGTACCTAATATAAAAGATGAATCAGGAAGTAAAGGATGCAAATCCAAAAGACAAAAAGGCAACCACAAAAATAGAAGGGCTGAAGAGTTATCACTTGATGACAATTCAATAGTGTTTAGAACTGAGACATGAGGGTTACATGTATAGTTACGAAATGATGAGCTCCTTCTAGGGCAACCACAACAGAGATAAGTA
Source organism: Ormosia semicastrata (assembly GCA_029884595.1). NCBI lineage: Eukaryota > Viridiplantae > Streptophyta > Magnoliopsida > Fabales > Fabaceae > Ormosia > Ormosia semicastrata. The sequence continues at coordinate 2,689,617 of JAQQTO010000046.1, read as the reverse complement.
ACGGGTAAGTACTTGTAAAAGGTACTTTAACACTTAAGTTAATGTGTGCACAGAGAGAATATAGTGAGATTTTAGGACTGAGCTCATATCTTATTTATCTGGCTTATTGTATTTATATAAATGTTTTAGGGTATATGGTGTCTGAGCATTCAGTGCATACTGAATGCTGCTACTTGAGATCGTGGCGACACGATTGTGGAGACAAGGTCGTGGAGACCTCTATTCCTTTATCTTTACTCGTCTGCTTGTACGAGATACGATCAATAATTTTTCTTGTCGTTACACTTAGTGTTTAGGCTACTTCATGCGTACTGTATGCTAGGGTGCCAACTTGGCAGGTTAGGTTGCTCTAGCTCTTTGGGCCTATAACTTGGTCCAAAATAGTTATCCCTAGTTTGGAGCTTTGGTGGGATAACAAAGTGTCGAGGTACAAATTCTTCTGAAGCACACAACACACAATAGATAAAGGGATTAGAGTTATAGTGTTGATATCGGATCTCGTGATGTTTTTCCCAAATGGTCAAGGTCCGTGATGTATCATAACAAGCTCCCGGGGTTAACGAGAAAGGCCGAGATCCGAGTTAGATCGCTCTGTCTATGTCATCATTTTGTTGACCAGGGTATATAATAAGTTATCCCCATGTGTAGTTGGTAGGGTCTTGTATCCTTTCATCCAGATTTGGACTAAGGTTCGAGGTGTTGTTACACTGTGGTGGTTCCTCAAGGGTCCAAGGTCCAAGTTAGGTATTCTGGAACTTTACATGTCACTTTAATTTCAGACGTTTTGTGCCTTATCCTTTCGATTGCTTTTACTCAGCAGTTTGCACTTACTTTGGGAATCGTTGCCTTGTAATCATTGGGAATTAAATTGCTTTGATTATAATAGCAGTTTTATGCTGTTTCTCAACTATCCGCTGCCCTCGTAGCCAATCACAAAGGGAGAGCATTTAAACGTGGCTTCAAATGTGCAGTCAGTTCACTTTTCTAATAACCAATCAAAATACCTTATTCCCTCTATAAATAGGGAATGTTTGTATTGAGGCTATCATTTGTTTCTGTCATTCTCCAGTTGTGCTTGAGAATGGGTTTTTCTCAGAGAATGGTCCTTTTTCCGCTTCTTATGGGTGCATGGAGGGTCGTATCCCCTTCTAAGACCAGCTTCCTCTTTTTTCCCAAATTCTCAAAGGTGTTTGCTTTCTCCTTTGCATATTCTTCTGGGGGAGACTTTTCTTTCCAGGTATAATGGCCCAGTGAGGGCCAAGTGATTACTCAGTCAACGCACCTCTATACAACATAAGCCTTTCTTTCCCGACATATATGGGATTGGACAAATTTTTTACTCTTGTCGGGAGGGTCCATGACTTCTATTGTAATTCTTGTGAGGCGTGGGGAGATTTCACTGATGTCCCTCCTTTGCTTCCCCATTTTGGGTGCGTGGGTGTGCAGTTGGATGCACAAGAACATCTTGGAGTGAAGCAATCTCCTCATGTTAGCCAAGGGGGAGAAACGAGAACATTTTGGAGAGCCGTTGAGGTGGTTGTGGTTAGTACCTGATCATCATTGTTTTTCCAAGCTACCTTCTTGGCTTCTCTCTAGTGGGTATTCTTGGTCAAGTGTAGCTCGTAGGTTCCCCTTGTAAAGTAGATGATGTATGGAATATGAATAATTATGTTGAATATTCATTTTGTGTCTTGATCTTGGCAGAACTTTATTTTGTTTTCACGCTTCTGAGATGGATCCAAAGTCAGGTTTCAGAGTTTATTGTAATAAAGGCTTGCTTTGCCCGGCCGAGATGAGTTCAAAGCTCGATCTCGGAGGCAAAGTTAGTTGAATTGGATGAACACTCATTTTTGCTAGTCGAGATGATTCCAAAGCTCGAGTTTCAGTGGTTGGGTTCGTTGAATTAGACGAATACTTATTTTGCTAGCCGAGATGAGTCCAAAGCTCGAATCTTGGTGGTTGGGTTTGTTGAATGCACGTGACACAGAAGCCTCTAGGTGTAGGGTCCACGATCTCGGGAAACGATCGATTACGCTTAACCACTGTAAACTATGGTGGGTTTATGGGTTAAGGTGAGGGCACAGGTGAAAACTCTTCAATGAGCTACTTGACCCCGGAGGGTGTTCAAGTGAATTCCCTTATCTGGCCGTCAAGTATAAATACGCTTAACCTTTGTAAACTATGGTGGGTTTATGGGTTAAGGTGAGGCTCAAATAGGCATAGGTGAAAACCCTTGAATGCTCTGTTTGACCCTGGAGGGTGTTCAACTGAATTCTCCAGTTTGGATGTCATGTAAGATGTCAGAATAACTAATCATTTTGGACCTTGTATTCTTTGGACCTCAGTAAGGTGTGGTGACCTTGTGGGTTACGACAAGCCTAAGTATCTGGGGACTCGAGGTCACTGCCAAAATACTGGCTGTAGGTGTTAATGAGCTGGAGTACCAATGGGCTCAAGGTCGCAGCCAAGGTATTGACCTTCATATAAGACAACTGTTATAAAGAGAAGATTGACTTATTGATGTTAGAATGTGATTTTTTCATGGCAAGAGTGACAACTTAACATTATTCTAACTATAATATTTTCTTAGCTTGTCAGCATTCTAGAAGTTTTTTATTGCCTTGCCCGAGAGGGTTTTCAGAGTATAGGCTCCCATGTTGATTTTGGACATAATCTTGTAGGGTCCTTCCCAACTAGGAGCTAAGTTCTCATCTCTTGCGTTTCTCCCCCAATATACGTTATGCATAGCATGAGGTCATAGAGGTTAAACCTTCGCGAGATCACTTTGGAATTATACTACGCAATAATCCTCTGTTTAAGGGCTGCTTCCCGGATGTGGTTGATAGGACGTTGTTCTTCAAGTAGGTTGAGTTCTTGGCAGATGAGGTTCAGGTTGGTTTCCTCATAGAAACTTTGCTTCCTCCAACTCGGCTCTCTTATTTCTACTGGGATTATGGTCTTGCAACCATAAGTTAACTTGAAAGAGGTTTCGCCCGTAGTGGAATGTGGCGTGGTCCGATATGCCCACAAGACATGATTGAGTTGTTCAACCCAGTTTCCTTTGGTATAGTCAAGTATCTTTTTAATTCCCCTAAGTATAACTTGGTTGGCGGCCTCGGCTTGCCCGTTGGTCTTTGGATGCTCAACCGAGGCGAAGTGCTGTTTGATTTTGAGTCCAACCAAGAGATCTTTGAAGTTCTTATCAATGAACTCAGTTCCGTTGTCTATGATAATCGACTCCGGGACTCCAAATCTGCTGATGATGTTATTGTGGGTGAACTTTTGGATTCACGCGGAGGTGATTGTAACCAACAGTTTTGCCTCAATCCACTTGGTGAAATAATTGATAGTCACAACCAAGTATTAGACCTGCCCCTGTGCTTGGGGAAAAATGCTTAAGATGTCCATTCCCCACTGGTAGAAAGACCATGAAACTGATATTGTTGACAATTCTTCTGGCGGTGCCGTGTAGACATTTGATTGACACTGGCATTGGTCTCACTTTTGCACATGTTCTTTGTTATCGACTTCCATAGTGGGCCAATAATATCCCGCCCTCAACGCCTTCCAGGTTAAGGATTTGCCTCCAAGGTGATGTCTCGAGCTTTCTTCATAGATTTCGACCAAGACATACTCTGCCTCCTTGGGGCTAAGACATTTAAGAATGGGAGAAGAAAAACTTCAGTGGTATAACTGATTATCGTAGATAGTATACCAGGACACTAATCATACTATCTTATGGGCTTCCTTTTGATCTTCAAGAATTGTGCCGCAGTGGAGGTAGGCTAATATAAGAGTCATCTAGGTTTCTTCGCCTTCTAGTAGGAGGACTTCATTGTCCGTGATACTGAGGAATGGTAAGATATCCTAGATCACTGACCTATTTTTGCCTGAGCCCTTGGTGCTGTTTAGCTTAGATAAGATGTAGGCCCTGAAGTTTTGTTTCCTTGGGATATATTTCACCCTGACATTGTAGAAATTTTCCATCAACTTTTTAACTCTGGCTAAGTACTTCTATAGTAGAGGTTCTTTGGCTTGGTATTTCCCTTTTACTTGAACTGTTGTCAGTTGCAAATCACTGCATAGGACTATGTCTTTAGCTCCCATCTCCTTGGTCAGGTTAATGCGGGCTATGCACACTTCGTATTAGGCCTGCTTGTTGGGTATGGGGAACTCGAACCTTAATGAATGTTCAAGTACGAGGCTGACTTCACTTTCCAAAATGACCCTAGCTCCACTCCCTTTGGAATTCAAGGATCTATCAACGTAGATAGTCCAAGAATACAATCTAGGATGGTCGGAGTCTCCCGAACTCAGAGAATTCTACTGACTAGACAATCATTCTTCTCGTGAGATCCGGCTTATGCAGTACTTGCCTAATTAGTTGGTCTATCCTTACTACGATGGGGTGACATTAAAGTATTGTCTTAACCTTTTCACAGTGATTACTAGTGTCAAGACTAGTTTTCAATTTTTTGGTAGCGGGTTTAGGGGCTTTGGAGGACTTTACTGACAAAGTAAACCAGTCTTTGACCTTCATCGGTTTCTCTTATCAAAGTTGAGTTGATCACCTCGTTGCTGATAGAGAGGTAGGTGCATAACGTTTCGTCGGGGTCCAGTCTTGTCAAAATAGGTGGAGTGGACAACATATTCTTCAACTCTTGGAAGACGACCTCATATTCTAGGGTCCACTCAAAGTTTTTTTCTTTTTTTAAAGTTTAAAAAAAAAAAGACTTCTTGTCGACTTTAGCTAGGAAGCATGTGAGGGCAGTGATCTAGCCTATGAGTTGTTATACTTCCTTAATAAATTGAGGGTTGTGCATATCGAGCACGACTTGACATTTTTTCGAGTTGGCCTCAATTCCATAGTTTGTTCGTAGGAACTCTAGAAATTTACTAGCCTACACTCCAAAAACAGTCTCTTAGCCCACGACTGAGGTGGCCTTTCCGCCTCCCGCAAACACCGAGGTTTGAGGTGCTAGGACAGATTCTCCTACTCCACCGTTGCAACCTTGGAAGAGGCGACTCGAAAGTAGAAAGGATGCAAAGGGAAAGAGGCCGGCAAATAAAGGCATTCTGAAGGAGCCCGAGGGGTTTAAGGTCCCAACCGATCCGGGATTTGAGGGCACTTCGAGGTTTGAGGGTGCTCCGCGGACTGAAGGTGCTCCAGTCCGCTTTCCATATGGATCAGTGTGGACTAGGGAGGATGATCCTACCAGCTTCATAGACGGTGCCCTGTTGAGTCCTGCTAAGACTGATGTCTTAATCGAGCATGACATGACAGAGCTCTTCCATGAGACCCAACTCCAAGGTTTGCACATTGTCTTTTCCAAAGGGTGGCCCATTTTTGCTTCTTTTGAGCATGTTGAGGGTCATGTCCCTTTCTAGAATCATCTTTCATTTATTTTCCAAATTCTTAAAGGTGTTCCCTTTTTCCTTACATATTCTTCTGGTGGAGGCCTTTCTCTCCATGCATAATGACTCGGTGAAGGCTAAGTAACTGCTCTATGTGACTTGGTCAACATGTCTCCAAGTAGCAGAAGCATTTCTTCCGAAGCGTATGCAGCAGTAGAACAAGATCCTACTCTTGTTGGAAAGGCTCATGACTTCTATCGTAGTTTCTGTGAGGCGTGGATGAGTTTTACCACTCTTCCTCCTCTGCGCTCCTGACTGTAATTGAAGGTGCTCACCATGCCTTGGGTGTGTAGGGGTGTTTTGTGTAACACCCCAAATTTTAGACTATGTTACAGAACTGACAGAATTACACTGTTTTGTGTTTTCTGTGCAATATAAAAATAATTTGACTGTTTCGATACTATTTTTGATTGTTGTGTGTGATTTGCTCCTAGTTAAGAAAATAATAATTTTCTGGCTGAAAAAATCTTATTTTAATTATTCGGAACTGGGGGATCTTACTAAACCCAATTCCGAGTGATATATATATTAATCTTTTAATTTTTAGGATTTAACTGTGTAATAAAATAATTTTATATTATTATAATATTATTTTATTTGACAGTACCTACTATCTCAAAAATAGTAAAAATCTGCTCCAAAATGACCATGAATCCTGAAAAGTCTGTGGGATCCACGTTTAGAGTAGCAGTCAACGATTCTGACTGGACTAAATTTTGAACTAATAGGAATCAGTCAACGAAAGTGGCTTGAAATTTCTAACCAATAAGATTTGGTCAAACAAAGTGGCAAAGACTTTATTGTGGACCATTGGATGAAAAGTTTGATTAAGATATTTTTTATCATAACCGTTGATCAAATCAATGGTGTGAGAACAATCCTAATTAAATCACTAAGTGATATCCACCTTAAATTACATCAAGGGTTGGGAGTTAAAGTTAAAATCAATGGATAGGATTGAGTCAACAATAATGGCTTGATTAGTTACTAAGTAGCTAATTAAACCTAACTTAGTTAGCCTAATTGCCAAATTAAGAAACTAAGTAAACTAACCTAGTTATTAATTAGTTATAATCTAATTTTTAATTAGATATCCTAATTTTATTTAGAGGCTATGATATATGCAATTATATATTTAATTAATTAGTTATGTAATTAGAATGTTAATTAAATATAATTAAGAAACTTAACCTAATTCATTAGTTAATTAATTAGCATGTAATTAATCTTTAATTGAAGTCAATCCTAATTCCTAATTTCCTAGAGGCCACACGGCCAAGTAGCTCAAGGAGGTTTCTCAAGTCTTCTTGAATGGTCTTTTGTGACCATTTGATGACCACATGATGACCATAAGCCATGTGCTTCCTAATGTGAACATATCATGATATTTTCCTATCAAACTTATCTCCTAATCTCTCCTACAAGCCACTCACAGCAGCACCCTCCATTCTCACTCTCAATATTTACTTTTTCATTTACCTAAAGATTTAACTTCATTTTCTCTCAAATTCCCAAGAACACCAAGCATCTTTTCTATTTTATTTTCTCTCTAGTTTTCGCCCAAGCACCCAACACCACCATACATCTTCTATAATTTTTCTTCTTAGCTTTTCCTAAACCTAAACAACATCCTAAACACTTTTTGTTTAGAAGGTTTTGTCAAAAACCTACTCCTTCTACTTCAAAATCCAAGCTTTTGTTTACTTCCATAAAGGTAAACTTTGGTTTTTATAGTTTAAAATTTAGTTTGTGATTTTTTAAACCATGTTTGTTCCATGGTTCTTCAATATGAAGCCTTGTATGTGATTTTGCTTATTGTTTAAGAATTTTAGGGATTTATTTTGAGGGCTACACGAAAATCAAAGGAGAGGAGGAGACTAGGAGATCTTTGTCTTCAAGAGGTAAGAGGGAGATTCAATCTCATCAACCTTGTATGGCGATGAGAAAATGGATTGTATGTGTGTAAAGAATCCATAAGGATTCATTTGTGTGGTTGTTTATATGCTTTCCTATTTGTGATTGATTTTAATTGTATGCATGTCTATAACTTTAAAATATACTGCATGTGTTATTAATTGTATAATTATTAATGTAGGATATGAATAACATGTAAAGATTACATGAGTGTTTCAAAGAACACAAAAGAGGCTTACGGCTTCTCCAAGAAAAAGAGAACCAAAATGTTCTCAACAATTTTTTAAAATAATGATTTAATGAATCTACGTGACACAATGAATTTAAGAATAATTTAGAAGTTAGAAAATGATTTAATGATAATGATGAAAGATAGGTTAATTTTGGCCAACATGCCATTTAATGTACATTTGAATTCCAAAGTTATTTTTTAAGGTAAGTTAAATAGTTAATTAGAATTCTAAATTAGAAGAATTCGTTATAAGTAAGAATTAAAGAGAACAATTGAAAAGTACTAACGTAGAGCCCACTCTCTAAGTTTTGAAGCGCGTTAGCAAGTTTCAAGATGTAAATAATTGTTAAAGTTAAAATGAACAGTATTTAGATAGAAATATAGGAAATACCATTTAATATATTTCTAGACGAAATGCTATCAAAATTTACTAAAATTGGATAAATAAAAGAGAAGGTTCCATAATATGTTTATAACGTAAAGAAAATATTCTACGTAGTTTAAAAATACTAGAAATGACTTATGCATTTTCAAAATGAAGATTTTAAGCTATATGGTTAAGAAAATGATTTAAAAATCCTATGCGATTGAGAAAATGATTAAAAACATTACGCGATATTCAAAAATGTCAAAATATATTTACGCAATTTAAAAATGTTTGTAAAAGCGATGCGATTGTGAAAATGCGATATAATTTCTACGCGACTAAATGGAACAGTGAGTTTTACTATCGGGCCAAAGTGGTGGACTCGGACATATTGAGAGATAGTACTGTCAAGTGGAGAGATACTATATTTTGGATATTAAGACTGAGGGTATTTTCGTAAATATGGTAATATATCGAGATTAAGGGTATTTTTGTAATTGTGATTCTTAATCATGCATTGAGAGTCCTGTCAATTTGGTTGATAATTGGCGATTGATTGACGAGACGAATTACACTGTGTTGTGGGTGTGATAGACGTAGTGTGGTTCATTATTTGAACTTGGAGGCATTAGTGTGCGAAGAATTCCACATGCGGACAATTGGTAGCTCCTTTGGGCCGTGGTAACGGGTAACACACTAATAATCTCGATAAATACTATTCTTAATCTAGATCTTGTGGAGACTATTATGTACAATGCCTGTAGTGCACGATGTATTGGACTGTGTACTACTACACGATGTTTTGGACTGTGGACTATAGACACGACGTTGAACAGTGTAATAGTTTGGTTGGGCAGCCTGGGTACTGATAGTTCTTTTCGGATTATTCTCTCTGATGTCTGTGTTTAGCTCCATGGAGTAGGAACGAGTCAGTGTGTGTTAACTTTCATGATCTGCATTTTAATGTTTACTATAGTCTGTGTTCGAATGTATGATGTATTAAATTGATATTTTGTATATGATATGATGGTATGTAATTATTATGATATTTATTTGTATTGTCGTTTTCTTTATTGCTATGTTGGTAATGATGTAGATTGTCTCACCTCTTTACTGTATTATTCTGTCTGTTTCTATTTTATGTTTACATCTTCGAAGACTGCAATGGCGGCAAGGAGATGTCAATTAGGTTTCTTTAGACTACAATTTCTCGAAGGCACTGAGGCTTGGTATGTCCATTGGAACACAGGACACATAGAATATAGTGGTGACATTACTTTATCAGTAAGTAGGACTCGACATGGGATCGTTACTTCATTTTATACGGTTACTTTCGTAGAGGTTATTTTACCTATTAGGGAGTTGTGGAATGAATTTCACCACACTCCTAGAGAGAACTTTGATATATTTTTGGGTCGAATTTCTATCGGTCAAGATATTCCTGATTAGGGAATTTGTCTTCTGACAAGGGCTCATGTCTTAGGTGTTATATTTTAGTATTATACTGACTTTTTACTACCTTATTAAATATTTATAGTTGTAAATTAATTGTATACTTCAGACAAAATCATATATATATTATGGTGTGATTATGTTTTGCTTTATTTTGTGTTCCGTATTATTTTATTTAACGTTAATAAATATAAAAAGGAAAACATTTTACCACTAATATTATTTATGTACCAAACGTTTTACAATTTGGGTAAAATTTTATTTTATTGCATTAAAAATGTGACATCCCCACAAGGGTGTTACATTTTGGAGGTGTGGGATTGTAAAACCTTCTCCTCATGTTGATCAAGAGGGAGGAGGTGGGTGCTCGCATCTTAAGAAACCGTTGAGGTGGTCGTGGTCAATGCTTGATCTTCATCATCATCCTATCAGGCTACTTTTTTGGCTTCTTTTCAAGTGGGCACTCTTGCACAAGAGTAGCTTATAGGGTATTCTTGTAAAGTTGATGATGTTTGGAATATGAATAATAATAAATTTGCTTTTTGAACATCCTGTTTTTCGTTGTCTTGTGCAGTTGGCTTGCAACTCTGTGTCTTACTCGATCTTGGTGGCTCTTTTATATTGCGTAGTTTTGTTTTTGTAATTTTGAGATGGATCCAATGCCGGATCTCGGTATTCGCTTTGTACTTAGCAATTTGCTTATGTAGTTTATTGAGATGGGTCCAACATTCGATCTCGATATTCATTCCTTTGATGAACGCTCGCTTTGCTTGATTGAGATGAGTCCAAAGCTCGATCTTGGTGGTCGGGTTCATTTAGTTTGACAAACACTCGTTTTGCCTGACCGAAATGAGTCCCAAGCTCGATCTCGGTAGTTGGGTTCGTTTAGGAATAGTTAACACTTAGTTGAACTTTAGGTGTGAGTGACACAGAAGCCTCTAGGTGTGAGTGACACAGAAGCCTCTTGGTGTGGAGTCCACAGTCTTGGTTAATCTCTGTAAACTTGGTTGGTTTATGGGTTAAGGTCAGGCCATAAGGACACGAGTGAAAACCCTTGAATATACAGCTTTACCACGGCTAATAGTCAAGTGGATTCCCTTATCTGACCATTATGTAAAAATATGCTTAACCTTTGTAAATTTGGTCAGTTTATGAGTTAAGGTCAGACTAAAAAAGGTACAAGTGAAAACTATTGAATGCACTCCTTGACCTCCGGAGGGTGGTCAAATGGATTCCCTTGTTTGGCCGTCATATATAGATGTCGGAATAGCTGATCCTCTTCGGACCTTGTATTCCTCAAACCTCGCCAAGGTGTGATAACCTTGTGGGTTGTGTCAGGACAAAGTACTCTTGGACTCAAAATCACAACCGAAGTACTGGCTTAGATGAGACAATAGTTGGAAATATAACTGATTTATTGATATCAAAAGATATTTCTTACACAGCAGAAGTAACAATTACGAAGCATTACAAGATTATCCAGGCTACTTTAGTGTGATGATAATTGTCCTCCCAGTTGTCGTTCCGGGTCGTGCCCTATTTTGATTTTGGGCATTAACCCAAGGTGAGCGTGGGCCGAAGTTTTCATTCCTAGCCTGAGAACGTTTTCTTTAGTAGGGAGGAGAGCGATTTCGGGGGCTATAACTCTATTTTTGTAATGTCCTTCCCTCTGATTGTTGTTCGGGTTTGGCGCACATACTGACCCAAACGCCCGTCTCGAATAAAAGACTTAATGATATCTTAGAGGTTGGTACAATTCTTCGTGTTATGACCATGACTGTCATGCCAAGCACAGTGCTTGGATTTGTCCCTCTGCGACTGCTTTTTCAAAGGGGGAGGTCTTTGTATATCCCGGAGCTCCTGATAAATCTGAGCCTAAGATGCATTGAGGGAAGTATAGTTCTCATACTTCCCCTTGAAAGGTGGCTTTGAATTCCGACCCTGTTGGATTAATTGCTCCCCATGCTTGGGTTTGACATCTTCTTTTTCGAAATGCTTCCTAGCTCGGAGAATGTCTTCAGCATTGATATATTTATCAGCACGAACACGAAACTTGTCCATGGTCTTAGGCTCTTTCTTTGCAAGTGAAAAAGAGAATGGTCCAAGACAGAGCCCTTCTCTAATGTAGTATAATCCAAACCTTTCATCTCAATCACACACGTTCACAATCTCCTTGTTGAACCGGGATATAAAGTCCTAGAAATACTCCTCTTTTCCTTGCTTGATTTAGGAAAGACATGAAATGGATTTTGACTGCACTTTGCAAGTGGTGAAGTGCAGCAAAAATTTTGAGGACAAGTCAATCCAATTATCAACAGACTTTAGAGCTAAGATGGTGAATTATCTTAATGCAATTTTTTTTAGGGATAGAGGGAAATCTAGACACATGAGAGAATCATCACCCCAAGTGAACAAGAGTGCAGAGATGTAGGTATCCAGATGCTTTTAAGGGTTTGTGGTTTCATCATAGGCTTTAATGTTAGTGGGATACTTGAAATGCCTAGGGATCTAGTAGGCCATCAGTTTATCAAAGAAATGTTGGTTTTGTGAAACCGAGCTCTTTACTCTGCTCCTCCACCCTTAAGCAATGCAGTCTCTCAGCCCACAGTTAAGGTGGCTCATCTGCCTCTCGCAAACATCGAGGTTCGAGGTGCTGAAACTGAGCTCCTTACTTCGTGTTTATGCTTTCTTACATGGACGAGTCCAGCATTATGACCGGAATCCGCGATCCTAGATTTTTCTGGATGGCGGTCATCCTCTTTAGCGTTATCTTTATTTACCTGATTCTTTCTCGAAGATCAGTTATTGCCTTCGTAGTCTCGGTTGATAGCTCTCTCCTGGTTCTAAATTCTTTCTTCTTGGAGGTGAATTTTTTCATCTTGAAGTCTAAATAAAGAGAGTGATTTTGCTCTGCATAGCTCATAATGATTAGATTCAGCATGGTGAAACCGAACTTCATTATCCACTCAATCTCCAAGGCGTTGTAGTGTTGATACTCACTGTTTAGCATCCCCAGAGGGTGCTCCTTACAGACCGAGACATTGTCTCACTGGAACTCTCGGGGGGAGGGGAGATTCTCTCCAGTGAAAGAAGTCTTTTGCTCTTCCTTCCTGGGTTCCAGTTGAGCTACAACTGATTCATGAGTAGTAAGGGCAGATGCTAGTCGATGATTCGCAAACGGTGGGTCGCGCACAGTAGGAGCGCAATTCTGGTTAGTTGATGTTTGTTTTCTTCTTGTGTTAACCATAATGACAGTAGCAATGGGAGTGTTGATGGTGGTAATGGGAGTATAAGTTTATCGTTTCTCACAGATGACACCAATAATAATAGTGCGAGAAGATACCTACAAAAGGTACTCTGACATTCAAGTCAATTTGTGTGTAAGGAGGGTAATGTGTAGAAATAGAGATCATATTCGTACCTTTAAGACCTTGCAGTGTATATGTATAAGCCTCTTAGGGTGTTAAAAATCTGAGTATTCAATGCGAGTTGAATGTTGTTCAGTAAGATATGGAGGACAGTTATTCCTTATGTATAAATCCCTATTTATAGGAGATATAGTTAGCATCCATATCCTAATAAATAGATAATTATAAATGCACAACAAAATTTAAATTTTATTCTAATAGGTCATATTACTTTAAATCTATAGACTCATAACTCACATAAAAACAAATAATATTTAGTTTTAAGTATTTGTTTACTTTTAACAAGTGGCATTACCATATCCGAAAGGGGGGGGGAATACAAAATAATAAAAATATAATAAGGGATAATGTACTCAAAGTACAGGACTTAAAAAAAATACAATTAAACGAACAAAAAAAAGTTGAAAACGCATATTAAAAAACTAATCTTATTCGACAGGATTAAATAAGAAAACCAAATCCTTTTATCGTGTCATTCTGATCTGACCTATCAATATCATATTTAATTTTAAAATTTCATAATCATATGATAAAGTATTATTTAGTTGCATTTAGAAAATAAAAATGGAATTTTGATTGCACTAAAATTGATAGATAAGATAATGAAGAATCAAAAGAGAGAGAATATACCTCAAAACAGAGTAACGGATCCGGCTACCTTCTCTCCAAGCCTCAAACAGGGTTAAAAAATATTAATTTAATATTAATTTTTTTAATATTTAAAAAAATAAAAAAATTGAAATTTTTATCCAACGGTTTGTCTGAAATCCAAATTGTAACAGCAGGAGAGAATCCATTTCCGGTGAGTAACTGAGTATGGCAAAACAGATAGGTTGCACACTTGGTAACCTATGCAGAAAGCGGGATGAGCTGCACTTACCCCAAAAATCCACGTTTGTGTGATGTGTAAAGCGCGCACTATATTATAACCGAACGCCACGTGGATTCTGGTCCATCCCATCTCTCATCCATAAAAGCCCCTGCACTTCCTCCTTATTACGAAACTGCCCTACGTCATCGTCAACGTTCCACTTCCGCCCGAAATTCTTGGTCTATTCTGTGTACGGCGTATCTGCCCACCAAGCAAAACGCACCATTTCACCGTGTTCGGCGAAGTACTGAAACAATAAACTTAATAAATAAGCTAATAATAAAAAATAAAAAAAACAAAAGCATAATATTATTTTTCTGTTTTTTTTTAATTTTTCGCTCTCAATCTTCGCCATTGCGTTTGTTACTTCCATTCCATGGCTAAACCGAAGGCTCCAAGGCGAACCCTAGAGTCATACACAGTCAAACACACAAACAAAATCATTAAAGGTAAACAAACCCACCAGCACTTGTTTTCCCGGGAAATTTTGCAATTTTCTCGGGAAAATTTCATGGATTTTCCTTTTCTGCTGAATCTCCTTGCTTTCCTAATATGCGTTCCTTGTTCTACTGTTGTCAGCCGGCGATTGCGTGCTCATGCGACCATCTGATCCGTCGAAACCGTCGTATGTGGCGAGGATCGAGCGGATCGAAGCTGACTCACGAGGCGCCAACGTGAAGGTTCACGTCCGTTGGTACTACCGACCGGAGGAGTCAATCGGCGGCCGCCGCCAGTTCCACGGCTCTAAGGAGGTTTTCCTTTCCGATCACTTCGATTTTCAGAGCGCGGACACCATCGAAGGCAAGTGTACGGTCCACAGTTTCAAGAGCTACACCAAGCTCGATGCTGTTGGGAACGACGATTTCTTCTGTCGCTTCGAGTACAATTCCTCCACCGGCGCCTTCAATCCTGATAGAGTCGCCGTGTGAGTTGATCCATTCTTGGTTGTTGTGCTTCACTTGTTATCGTTTCTATAGCGAGATAACATCTTTCTATTCCAGTCTCTGCTATGCTAATTGCGAAATATCTAGTTTCTTTGTTGTAGAATTTTGGGTTGGAATGGAATTTCGCTTTTTATTTTATTGAGCAGCTGACAACTAGCAATTAATTTAGACTGTGTTTTGGTTTTATTAGTGATTGTAGTTCTGTTGTTTATTAGTAATCAGCCACAGCCATGGTTTTTTCTTTTCTTTGGAAGAAATTGCTCAATTTATGTTCTTAAATATTTTATTTGCTTGATCAGTTGGAGAATGAAAAGTAACATCTTTCATGTTAGAATCAAGAAGCTATTGGGTGTTATCTGGATTCTGGCTCATGTGATGTTCGTTGTTTAAAATTTTCATTGCAGGTATTGTAAATGCGAGATGCCCTACAACCCCGATGACCTAATGGTCCAGTGTGAGGGCTGCAGTGATTGGTAAGTTGAATATATACGGTGATATTATCTCTAATTTATTCGTCTTCTGCTTTGTTGTTTTGTTTTAAGTTCCATTATCTGTTTGATTTTCTGGACTCTAGTATGTCCAGTTCTGTAGATGTTTTGCATCGTCCTGATGGATTTCATTTTAAAATTCAGATTTTTATTCGTGTTTTACCTCTTTTCTTCTGGTTTCATGTGAGGAAAACAAGTATTTTAAGTCAGCATTAACCATACAGGCATCATTTTTCCTTGTGTAAGACTCTGCAGTTAACTTAGACTGTTTTTTCCTTTGATATTTTGGTGCTTGGTGTTACTTAATGAATGCTACAATTCTTAATAGCAGCTGATATGTTTAACTATTTTATGTATTAATGATTTGTTGTTCTGGTTTATTTCATTCTTACATTTTCTGCTTCTGTCTAGGCAGTTGCTATTTAACTTATGCTCTCAATAACCCCACCTATCTTTCATTACTCTGCTTGTACTCATTTGTGCATGTACTTTTATTCATGCAGGGGTGCATGCATTTAAATGTTGTGTAACTTGTGTTTGTTTGGATTATGGAGATCTGGAATGTAACTCCAAAGAAATAAGTTTCTTTTGATTTTGTATACTTGTGATTATTCATGATCTTATAATTAAGCACCAGAGGGAACCTAAAGAAAGCAATACTTTTCGGCGGTCATGTTATTCAGCTTTACAAGCATCGCAACATGCTTTAGGTGCGGGAATTGGAAGTTTGGAACCTAACATGTATATGCAATGCCAATCCAAGCGCTAATGAAGTCAAATCCGTAGATTTAGGAAGTTGAATCTGCAGTTTAGCAAATCTATTTCTAAAATATCAAATATAACATGTAAAATTGATGCAATTAGTTTATTGAAATGAAATCTAAAAGATGAAGAATTACTAAAATTGAATAAAAATAAACTTTGCATTTGAATGATATTATTTTTCTTTTTTAGTATCTCATTGAATAAATGTTCTTAATTTAGCATGACATGTCTTCTCCCACTGGTCAGGTGCCTTTTTTATTTCTTATTTCCTTCCTTATTATGATTATCTAAAATAGATAATTATTAAATTTACTGTGTCAGAAATCTCATATATTTTTGTTTAAAAAATTATAACAAAATTCAATGCTTTTGGATTCATTATTGTATTGTAGTGCTTTCACACTTTTGCATTTATGCTTGTTATTACACTTTAATCTGCATGCCAAATTCATGGCCAGATGGTCTAGCTCTGAGGTCCCATAAATAGAGAGATTCTTAAATGCACTTAGAGCAAGACATTTCTCTTGCTCTGTACCATTGAATGGGTGCCATGTCAGATTTGTGGGTCATCCTTGTCTCCCACTTAAACTACTTTTTTAATGCGACTATTAAAGTGTAGTTAAAAATGTAGTTTAAATGGGAAACAAGGATGACCCACTAATCTGACGTGGTACACATTCAATGGTACAAAGCAAGATAAATGTCTTGCTCTAGATGCACCTAAGAATTTCTCCCCATAAATATTTGTCTAAGTGGATTTTTGAAATATGCTCAAACAGAAATATAAGGTTAATGAAGATCTGAAATGTGAGGAAGAAGATTCAGAGGATTAATTGCTTTTTCGAAAAAACTTAAATGCTATTGGCATGTAGTACCTCTTTCGTATTCTGAGAAGGGAATCTTCTTTGTAATTATTCCGGTGGTAGCTCAAATAGTAGCACATACAGAGACTAACTAAGGAATAGCCTCAGATTGTATGGAGTGATGAACTTGACTTACTTGGCTATCCCAAATTATTAAAATCTTGATCACCTAATGAATTGATGAAACAACTGAATTAAAATCCTCGAAGATTTTTTTAAAAGAAGTGAACATCAATTTTGTTCTCCAACAATTTATGTATCCTTGTCATTGTTGTCAATCATCTTGGGAAGATGGTCATTCTTGCTCTAAAACTAACTGAAGGCTTGCTCTGTGAATGTTGAGATTTTTTACATTTTTTTTTATGGGAGACATCATCAATTTGTAAGGTTTATTGGAAAACCATTTTTAAGAATGGACTCTGAAGATCGATCTTGAGGCTATTACTTTGTTTGCTAAATCTTAATAAATAGAAGATTTGTGGTTTCAGTATCTTTTTCGAAGAGGATTTGAATGTTAAAAATAGCTTGTTCTGCAACATAGGCCATTATACTGTGGATGTCGGGCTTTTGAGTGAATGCAGTCTTCAGCATAATATTCTTGATTCAGGTTTCATCCTGCTTGTATAGACATGACTGTGGAGGAAGCCAAAAGACTTGACCACTTCTTTTGTGAAAGTTGTTCTGCCGAGGGTCAAAAAAAGTTGCAAAATTCTCATTCTGCTTCGAGACACTCAGATACAAAGGTATTTCTAATCACTGTTGGTTGATAGTCTGAGTTTGTTTTCAACACTTAAATACTATTTGAATTGACTTGCCCATGCCTTGGAGATAGTTGATTTCTTCATCTATTGCTATTGGTTTGTTAATCCCTATTCCATTGTCATATGATTATATCTTCAATATTCCTTAATTCTCCGTCAGATTTATTATCAGTTTGTTTGTTTTTATACGGGGGTTAAAGTTACTTCTTAAGTGTGGGAATCTGTGTTCGTATTACATGATATCATGCACATCTATATTTTAGCAGTTTGCAAATATGAATAGCCTATTTGAATGAAATTTTCTTTTGATGAATAACAAAAGCTTAATTATGACAAACATGCATGATGGAGACTCGAATATATTTTCAGAACCTCATATCTCTTCCCACCCCTTTTTGTGGTTAACTTTTGTTTCTTTGAGGTTAATGCAAATTTTAGGACAACAGAATGATCTCTTTTTTTTATTCCTATACTGCCCACCTTCATTTTGAATCGCTTGAATTATTAATGCCTAATGGCATTTTATTCAGGCCACATGGTTATGGAAATCTGTCTTGATATTATACATAAGAATTGTCAGTTTTTAAAAAGCACGGACACCATTTTGGTGGCGAGTCGCATGTTGGCCACGTGTTGGACACCGATGCTTGTACGTCACGCGTCCAATTTTAAAATTACTTTTTTGGCTCCAACACGGTTATGATATTATAAATTATGAATTTTTTTTTAAATCTTCAATTTTATATATATATATATATATATACTGTGTCTGTATCCTATAATTTATAAAATTTAGTACGTCATTGTGTCAGTGTCGTGTCGCGTGTCAGTGTCTGTGCTTCGTAGGTTTTGAGTGACAACCTGAAAAATGTAGATATATCTGGATTCTTCTCCATAGCTATGGAAAAACACAATCCGATATGGTCAGCTAAGTTTTGTTGCTCATTTCCAGGAGAAAAAACATGATACACTGCAGTTTTCATGTAAATTTTCTGCTGAAAAAAGGAGTTATTGATATATTAGCATTTATGTTTTGCCTGGTTTTGCAGGTGGATACTAAACGCCGTCGAAGGTAATAGTGATAGTATATAAGCATAAAATGAGGTAGATCTATAAATGGAGGTACTGAAGAGACCTTGCTTTTCTAATCCTGGGTAGGTTCCAAACAAACATGGAGACAATGTTATCTATAGTAAACTATAGTCTTTCCACTTTCACGGAAAGAGACTAATTTGGAAGTGTTTGTCATGTCTGTTTGGTTTGAGTGTTCAACCTGTTTCCATGTCTGTAATTATGTCATGTAGATTCTCTATCTCTTCTCTCTGGTCCTTGTTCTTACTCGGACTTTTGTAAAGTATCTTGACTTATTTATGAGCAGTAGACACTTTCTTTTTTACTGAAAAAGGTAGGCATGGATCTGGACTTTCTATTTACCGGTAATGGCACCGTGTTGTTGGCGTAAACAATTTTAAGAACCCAAAAAATAATTGTCATTAGAAATAAAAGAGTATAGAAGTTGAGTGTTTTTTCATTATCGGAAAATAAAAGTTGGATACAAGTTGGAGAATCCCTACTATATAGAATACAAGTAGTAGAACTTCTAAAAGTATATTGCATCCCAACATTTTAAGTCATGCCAACAGTTCTTATTTCTGTATTATATGATGAAGATGATGGAAATTGGAAAATA
The DNA here is from genome assembly GCA_029884595.1 of Ormosia semicastrata. NCBI lineage: Eukaryota > Viridiplantae > Streptophyta > Magnoliopsida > Fabales > Fabaceae > Ormosia > Ormosia semicastrata. The sequence continues at coordinate 2,670,427 of JAQQTO010000046.1, read as the reverse complement.
CTCTCCATTCTTTATTATTTATTCTTTTTTTTTTTTAAACAAGAGAGAACTGGAAAGAAAGAACTTAGAAGAAATGCCTGCTCTATTCGCTAACAATTGCATGTATATGGTACTCGTTTGGATGTATTTTATTTTATTAAAAAAAATTAAAAATAATTCACTTTCATTATATTTTAGTATATTTGAATGATTTTTAAAAAAAATGTTCAAACAAACAAAACTCAGATGTTACATTCAACCATAAAATAACTTCTATTTTTAATTATTTATTAAAAAGATCCTTTTTTATATGCTCATTCAAACCTACCCATATTTACGGAGGTTGCGGCCAAATCTGTAAATTAGTATCCTCTTATCTCCGAATACACAACATTCGCATACAAATACCTATAACCTAATTATTTAATTCCGGATTAAAACTTTAGGTGACAGTTTCAAAACAAAATATAATCAACATGGTACAAATCCCCCATCATGTCTCACCAATCACACATTCCTTCCCTACGAGGCTATGAACGATTAACTTATAAAAGATACAATGGACATTGTAACAAAATTTATTTTGAGAAAAGAGTATTAAGCTCTCCTAAACTTTAACTTTTTTATAAATCAACACCACAAAATTTAAAACTTTTTTAATTAATTCTTAAATTTTAATTAAATTTCAATAAATCTTTTTGTTTAATTTAAATATATTAATTCATTAATGATAATATTATATAACATCTTATCTATTTCTTAATTAATATTAATATAAATAAAATAATATCATATAATATTAATGTTAATAAATTAACGATTCAAATTAAACATAAAAATCTATTAGAACATTAATTAAAATTTAAAAATTAATTAAAAATATTTTAAAATTCGTGATGTTAATTTACAAAAAATTTAAAATTTAAAAAGTCTGCATACTTTTTTATCATTTATTTTTTAAAAGATGCAAAGAATAAAAAAGGAGAAAGGAAAATGCGAAAGAATGAGGTAAGCAAAGAAAACAATCTTCTCAAGCCGTCGACTATATGCTTTAAACTTCTATTGCTGTATATCCTTGTTTTGATTTGTTCTTGCTCTCTTCCATACAATTACTGTGCCATAAAAATCAGCTGAAGCCAAAAGGTTTTCTCCATGGTTCCAAGCAATACCTATAACTGGAAAGCGATGACCCTGCATCATAAAAATTCAAATCATTTTGAGCTTCATTATAGCATTAATACCTTAAATGGAAGTATGATGAACCTGCAACTTGTTTACACGTGTATTCCCTGGCCGCGTGAAATCATAGAAATAGACATTTGAGTCCTCACTTCCAGCAACTTAACATGACAACAGAAGATAGGTTAGAAAGACAGCGATTGTATGTCACTGTAATCAAATATATTTCAACAAACTACCATTTCCAGTAAATTGGTCTTTATGATCTTTTTTTGGGTACATTGGTCTTTATTATTTTTTGAGTCTTAAAATGTAGCATTATATTGGTAAATAAATAATCGACAATTCAATTGACAAATTTATGATAAATTCTGTTTCCGAGTTGTTTTAACTTTTAACTTTTAACTCAATACGTGCCACTTGCCAGGAAATAATCATTAATACGCAGGGAGTAAATATTCTTACTTTTTTTTTAATAAATGCAGGCAATATGTAATTCTTCAGTTAGGAAGGATAAATGCATGCAATATACACCAAAAAGTTATTCTCTGGTAATAACTGAATCACAGCTTACGTTAAAATTTAATAGTCCTTCAAACAGAGTGGCGGAAAAAAAAGTGATAAAAAAATGTGGCAACAATGATATCAACATGATTCAACATACCTATGTATTCTCCTTTTTCAAGGGAAAGAAGAGGACAAAAAGACACTTGAATGTTGTGTATACGCCCAGCTAATTTGAATGAGCATCGAAGAGTTAAATAACCTTGCATCTCCAAAGCCACACTATAACATGCCAGCTTTAGTGCTTCAAAGTAAAAATAAGAGTTTAATGAAGTCAACCCAATGCACTTGGGATTAAGGGCAAATTATGTTTAAACCTGAAGAAAGACAGATTTCCATCCTGAGTACATGTCAGCAACACAGGTCCTAGCCAGTAGAGAGAAACTCCGATACTGCACTGTCGTGACAGGAGATTTATGTCTGCTGCTACTTCGATGACGATGAGAACGGGATAAAACCCCCATGTGCGAATTCATATACTGAGTATACGCACCCCTGCACATACAAGCCCGTAAATAAATATATATAATGGGATTGAACCTAATAATCAGAATATACATATGCAGGTATATAAGTATATAACAGCATACCTGTGCGTCCCCACAAAATATGAGATGTCCTGTATGATCATGGTCCATAGAGGTAACTTCACTCTCAAATACTGATTTATTAATTATCCTTCCAGTGCTGAAATTGAACACCTGGAACATCATATAAATTCCGAGAAAAATGAATTGAAATAACAGAAGTTTACTCGGGGGTTCTAGTTAATGGAAGCAATGTGTTGCATGCATTCAGCTGACTGTCATTGTCTTGCTCCTTTTCCAGTGTCCAAAGAAACAAACATTTTTTCTTGTCACTTATTTGTAATTTTATTTAATAACTATCCCTATCAGTTGATCCAATCATACGGATCAAGAAATCTTTAGTTAAGGTAATCACCAGGTAATATATTACAAACAGCCTCTTGCCTGTGTTTGGCAAAGTTAGATACTAGCAAATGAATTAGTGTCAAACTACCTCCAAATGCGAGAGAGAGGTGAGACACAGAGAATGCATGTATTCAGCACAAACCAACCTAAGAGCCAAATCACAAACAGTAACTGTTCTCTGTACTCTAGGAAGAACACAAAGCCACCATATTATGTCATCCTTGATGACATTTCAGGAGTTCAAGATTAAGAATAGAAATGAATAAGATCAACAACAATTAAAAAATTATATAAAGGAACTTTCAGATACTATATTTCTTTCCTAAAAAAAACAGACAAAAGCATAACATATTTACATTGATTTCTTTGTTTGCATTGCCAACTGAAAGGAAGTTGTTATTTACCTGCACCAAATATAGGAAAAAAATACATAGTCTTCAGTAGTAACCAAAGATGAATGCAAAAGAATAAATTTATTTACCTATATAAAATATCAATATCTACATAAGGATAACAAATGAAAAAGATATTGTTAATCATATTTTTGGAGGAATAAATAATTTATAAAATATTTAAGTTTCAGGTGAGATGGATAAGGAAATATTCTGCAAATTGTTCTCGTTTCTCCATCTTTCCCAGTTGACAAAATCCCTCCCTCCCTCTTGCTCTCCCAGCCGTAAACATGAGCCACCCAAAGTAAACCCAACATGTTTAGAGGAAGTCTCAAATTCTTTAACATTGACCACAGTGAAAATCACTGGCTACTGCCTCAATATTCTTCCCTCTTAAAAAACAAACCATTTCCTTCAACTGCAAAAAAAAAAAAAAACCTACTATAAATTCATGCACAAGACCCCAGTGCATGTATTTATCCTTTCTCTAACTACTATGAGAGATTCAAAACCGGCCTTGGCGTGTGTGTTGTGTATATTTTCTGCTCTTTCATAAGGCAACTTTATTTGTAGTGTAGAGAATATGGTTTGAACTGAGGAAGGGATAAGCAGGAGAATGAGAATCTGATAACTTAAAACACACACAAACAGTGAGAGCAAGAGAGAGAGAAGGGAGCGAACATTAACTTTTATTCTAATTATAAATAAGGTGAAATTATATTCTTACCATAGACTTACCAGAATATCTATTAATTTTTCAAATATAAGAGTGGGCAGTTTGCGACTATGAAAAATGACAATGCTATCCTCCACATAGAGGCGAGAAGGTTAGCATTCCCTTACAAACGCACATCATATGTGGTACTTACAGGGTGAAAACGAATACACAATTGTGAAGAAACTCCATACATCACACGTATGCAAATGCCTTTTGCTATCTCCCATACTCTCACAGTTTTATCCAGTGAAGACGATGCAATATACTGATTGTTTGAAGAAAAATCAAAATCTGAAAATAAACCACCATCCAAAGAAAGCATTGATGTAAAGGTATATAATAAAGTGAACAATAAAAACAATATAATTACCAAAATTTGGCATTTTAATATCCTAATGGATCTAACATACAGAAAACGAAGTGGTATAAAACAATGTAACCAAGCACTATGCTCAACATTGCATAGCCTACCATAGGCAAACTGTTTGATGTGTCATCATGAATTTATAAATTTTATATTTACAACATTCCTTAAGCTATAGTTGGCATAAAATTTAGTTTCTTTTTTTAAACAGGTTGGTTACTCTTCAGCAATTCAGAAAATAGAGGGAAACAACAAGGCCAAACAATCAATGTTCTGCAGGAAAAGTCTGATAATGAGTCTTAGTAATAAAAATTAGGGAGAATTACAGTCTATAAAATTTTCGCAAACATAATTCCAATTTAGGAACAATTAACAAATTCAGAAAGAATGGTTAATCGATGTTCAAAGAGTGGTAAATGCTTAACGATAAATTAACTTGATAAACCACTCTAAAATTTGTTTAATTTGCTTCCTAGTTGGAAATATGTTCACCAGGATTTCTTAAAGCATAATCCTCCATTAAAAATTACATTAGATGGCATTGCCTGTGAACAAACATGACCATATATGTCACACAAGATAAAGTAAAGACCACCAGAAACGACACCAATCTATCCAACCTGTGACATCTTTCGAATGCCCATTTAATTGTTTGATGACTGAAGGTTTCTCAGAGACAGTGTACACTGCCAAGGTTCCATCTGATGCCCCATAAGCAAGTAGATCAGAACTCATGTGCCCAAACTTCAACACCATAACTACACATAAAGCTTTCCAGGATTATTCCTCCAAGAAAACTAAGTAGACCTCTAAAATTAATAACTATGATAATAGAAAGACACATCTAGATTGGACTCTAAATACTACCAGAGGCTTTGCACTGATCAAAGATGCAATGCATTCCAACAAAAGAATATGCAGGCTCAACTCCCTGGTGACGGGGATGACCATGATCACTTGCACTTGAACCAAAACTTGTTCTATGATTGGATACGGGATTCACACTTTGCACATCCTACAAAGACAGTAAACATATTTGATACATGACACGGAAAAAAAAATGATCAAGAAAATTAAACCAACATTTACAGCATAGGAGCAAAATCGTACAAACCTCCTCTTTTTTTCAAAAAAAAGGAACAAAACTCCAATATTATCATGGAATAACCACATTCCTTGAGCGTATAAACACAAAGTATAATTGTAACTGTCTTGTTATAAAATATGGCCATTCTGTCGCGTTATCGTAGTTTCATATAATAATTGATTGTTAAAACTGTTATTATATTATGAATATTAACAAAACTTCAACTTTGCCCAAATCCAGAAAAGCTAGGTAAAATTTCTCTGAATAAAACTTTAACTTTTGCAGCCAACATGTATTGGTCCAAGTGGAAGTGGCTCAGGTCCCTTAAGCATGTGGTCTTGGATTTGATCCCAGGATTTATGTGTATGGAAATAACACTGTTGGGAGAAGTCTCCGCTTAGACACTTGACCATACCCAGAAAAATTAGTCTCTCACCTATCAGGTGAGGAGATACTCTGGGAAACCAAAAAAAACTTCAGCTTTTGCAATTGTAATTTCAGCAAGAGGAGTGTTGAACAGAATATATTAATGAATTTACTATAAAGTCTAACTAGCATATATAGGTTTAGTTCACAGTCAATTAATAGTCAAGAACACAGCATATCTTCCAATTCTTTGATTCTTTTTTAAGTTCTATCCTCATTTATCGAATTCCCTAGTTTTGAATTTTGATTTATTACTTGGTTTACAATTTTGAAAAATTAAATTTCTTTCTCTTTTCTCTGCAGGATTTTAAAACAGTGACCTTCAATTCACTCTTAATTTGTCCAACAAAAGATAAGCCCCAGTGCTAAAATTTTTTGGCTTGACACAAATTTTTCTATTATATCTAATACTTTTTTCCTTATATATAACTCATTCACTGAAGGCTATGTTTGACTATTCTCCTAAACTATCCTTGCTTAAAAAACAAATAACTAAATAAGCCTAGGCATCCTAGGTGCCCAGGTCCCTGCCAATGCACAAGCTGCACTTCCTTGATGAAATACAGCCAGGGCACATGCAGCCTTTGCCTAGGTTATACACAGTTGAATGACTGGTCTCAGTATGAGTTACTGTGGTACACGCTAAAAACTATCTAAGTGCTTAATTAAATAGCATAAATCCCATTAACTGAATCTTACAATCTGTTCATAACTTTTACGGATGCAATGTACCAAGATATGGCAACAGAACAGCTAGGGCAGGTCTTTTCTTTATCCACATTCTTACTTAATAACTAATAACACATTGCTGCGTGTCAAATACTGCAAGAGGAATGTACAAGTATATAACAACAAAATCTACATGGAATTACATTTGCACGTACCTGGCCAGAACTGCAGCTGTCCACCTCAGACCAACGGGAGAGTGGACTTGGAGGTAGAATCCATCGCCCACTGATGCATCAACCAGTTAATTATCCTGATGTCAGAATCGTATGGAAACATAAATTTAAACTAGCACCCATTAATGAGAAAGCAGCATCGACATATAATGCAGTCATAGCTTGACTAGGACTGGAGCTGAAAGTAAGGAAACAATCAGAAAAAAAAGTACATAAAAGTTATCATAGAACTACAAGATGATTAAATATCGTTACATCCTATATATATAAAAGCGCACATAAGAACATCTGTCCTGTCTTGTGCTGATTAAAATATAATATAATATGGAGATCACATTGAAGCTTCACTTCTCCAATCATTCTCAATATTGCATCAGGGAATCATGTAAAGCAGATAAAATAGAGTAACCTGTTTCCGGGAGTACTACTTTGGAGGCTTGGAACGCGTGAAATTGAAATTTCGGAGTTGCTAGGCCTACATATGTAATTCCGGTACGCCACGTAACCATTTCCGTTGCATCTCCAATCCTTCAACACAAACACAAACACCGGGAATCAGCTTCATATATGAAAAGCATCACAAAATTAAATAAAGATGTAAATTCTAGCAGTCAACGTAGTTAAATCTTGTTCATGACGATTGATCTGAAGAAGAAGACAAGGATCAATAGAGTTACAAAGAGAATTTCGGTATATGACTGACCACTAAAGACCTTCAGCTTCAGTTAAAACAGAATGCAATGCAAGGCTCTTTACAAAATTACAATTCAATATTCCGATTATTAAAATCCGTAAACATACTCTACGGCAGAGAACGCCAGCCTCGGCCTTGCGGTGAAGGAGGAGGCGGCGAATGCCGATGTATTGGGGATCGGCGTGGGCGGTGGCGGTGGCGGTGGCGGTGGCACTGGCAGGCTGCAACAAGCAGCTGAACAACTCTTCTGGATCTGCTGCGTTGTTGTTGTTGATGTTCTCATTCTCATCCCTTTCCTCTTCGTCTTCTGCTTCGCCACTTCTCTGCTCCGCCATATGATATATTTTATGAATCCTTGTTCAAAGAGGGACCTACCTTCACTGCCGCTCATCCGTACAGAAATAAATCCACTTAAATAAAATAAAAACAAATTCAAATATTGGAAAATGCCAATTATGGGTAATAAAAACAAATTCAAATATTGGAAAATGCCAATTATGGGTGCTAATGTGCCGGTTCTAACCTGACCGACCTGGGTATGATATTTTGTTTGAGCCTAATTTTTTAAATAATTATGATTTTTTATATTATTTTTATATCATTATTTATATTTTTTATCACTTAATTACAATAATTAAATAATAATATAAATAATAATATAATAAAAAATAAGTAAAAACATCATTTTTCTTTTTTAAATTTGAAATCATCCCAATCATCATATAATTAATGATCTTGTGGAAAAAGAGTCAATTTAATGACAATTATATAAAATATAAAATTTAAATATTATATATAATTAAGTTATAAAATATTAAAAATATGAAATAAAATTTATAAAATATGTTATAATATATATTTCAAAATAAATTATATTAATGTAAAAGATATTAATTTAAAATAATTTTTATTAATTTTTATAAAATAATAAATTTTTAATATATTTTATAATATAAAATTGAAATAGACTAACTTTATTACTCAAAATTGTCTCAAAAATATATCACACTTAATTTTAAGAATGACTAGTTAAAAAAAAGCGCAAGGAAGTGCAGTAATAAAAAAAAGGCCATATGAACCCCAAATTTCAATAATGTATAAATAACATGATTTGTTGATACAAGTAACGTATGATTTGTTCATAGCTTAAAAGAAATATATATTAGTAATAAATAATGAATCAAAATAAGCTCAATTGGATTTATCTAACAGTTTCTGCCATCTTCATATATATATATATATATATATATATTATATATATATTCATTGAATAATTACAAAAGATTATCATGTATCTAAAAAAATATATCCATGAGACATTTAGCTAAAATCAACTAGACAACAAAGCAATAATGTCAATAGTGGCGCATCAATAATTTCATATCTAGACTTCCTTACAAAAACGTATGTGAATCGAGGCAACCTCTTATAGTCCTTTTCTTTCCCTTATTTGTCACAATCCTTATGAATGTATTGCGTTAGTCACTCGAACTCTTCAATATATGAAGTTTTTATTTCATAGAAGTATTTAACGGCAATAGAACTAGAGGAGTCACCAAGTAAAGTAGAATACAATTATTCAGCATCAAAACCACACACTATCCAAACCACACACTATTATTTTTAATCATTAGATTTTTTTTGCCTAATCATTTAAAAGCCAATGAAAAAAAACTTACACCTACAGGTGTAAAAATTCAATAATTATTATTTTATACATTTAGTAAAACCAAACTTCACACACCATTCATGTCATATTGGTAAAAATATTTCCAGTTAAATGTGCTCTCTTAGTTTTTTTTGGTAGAAAACAAAAATGTTAAAGGGGGTTGTCCTATTTTAAAGTTGTGACATTCCACAAATCTTCTACCAATTGTGCTAACTCTCAATAGCAGTGAATATGATTTTATGCATGCGTACATGTTACTTCTTCTTTTGATTACGAAAGAGATGAAACTCCCAAATGATTAATGTCATTTAACAATACAATCAACTAATAAACCATTTGACTGATTTGATTCCATTTGTACAAACTATATTAGCCAACTCATTGTTAATTAACTAATTAATTTCTAATTAAACAACTATTTACTTATTACAATCATATCATCATAGGTTGAATTTTAACCGCATATATTGATTGATTTTAACAAAAGGCCATGCATAAAAGTGTACTTTAAAAATGGATCACATAATAATCTGAGTTATTTTTATTTTTATTTTATTGGTGAGTTAGTTGATTTCACTCTAACTTTTTTTTTGTTTATTAGAGTATTACTCACTTGATAGATGAGAGAATAATATATCAAGTTATGATCAGACACCTAAATACAAATTCTACAAAATTGTATTATTTTTGTACATATAAATTTAAGAATCGAACAAAATATAAATAAATAAATTTAAGAATTGAAATATCAAAATTATAACAAGTAAACTGAATTAACAAATAAATTTTTAATATTGCAAATATCTATCAAAAAATAAAACAAGTAAACATGAATTAACAAATCATATATTTTTAATATTGCATACACAAATAAATTTTATCACAAAAAAATCAACTTTTCAGTTTTCATATTCACTAGCGGTGGATAAAAAAAATTAATTACTAGATTTATCTTAAACAATATATCAAATTTATCAAAATATCATTTTTTTAAACTATTTAAAAAAAACTATTTATCAAAATGTCATTAAAAGAACTTTTATATATTTTTTAATATTTTATACGAGGATATAACGCATCTGTAGGTTCTGAACACGGTTGAAATTAATTGGAGTCTAATATGACTTTTAGATACCCAGAATTTACACCAAAAAATTAATTTTATCACAGAAAACATACTTCATATATCAGGCATTTAATCACTAGCAGAATGGATAACAAAAAATTTAAGCACTACTAGAATATACCGCAGAGGCACAGAGAAAATAAATCTTAATATGAGATAACCAATTTAGTACCCAGATTTATGGGTCCTTAATAGATTATTGGCATTGACACACCCTTCTTTAGGGTACAAATTGACACAGTTTTTTTTTTTAACTGAAATTGACACACCCTTTTAAATGTGAGTTTACATGTGTTTGAAATTGATTTGTATAGTTTGAGATTACATATATTTCAAAAACATATACTTTTTGAAGGAAAAATGGAGCAACCGAAAGGGTTAGGAAGCAAATGATATTTCATTCAGCTCCAAAATTACGAATTTGATTTTTAATAAAAGGATTTAAATGTATAAATTTGTTATTTAAAATAAAGGGCTGTTTAGGAAGCAGAAGAAAAAAATGGGGGTAGCCGTGGGCGTACAAAAAAGTGTGTGGGGAGAATGGATTATGGAGTAATCGAAGTTGGAAAGGATTTCTAAACCGACCATGCTTCCAATTCCAATAGTAACGTATGCATTGAAAACGACAAGTATCATAAAATAAGGCGGATAAAAACGACGTCCCACTCTCGCGAGTGTGGAGTGATGCACCAAACCAACAAAACTCTCGAAACGTCCTCCAGGTATCCAATCGAGACCGACATTTCCAGGTCCCACATTACACCTCCCCACGTAATCTTCCACGTGTCCATTCTCTCATTGGTCAGAGTACAGAATGACCAATAATTCTCATCTTTTGCACACTTGCGCTTTAGTTTTTCTTCCATCGTCGCATATGCACAAATTAATGGGTTCACTCGCTCTATTTAGCATATATTAATTGTTTTCGGTACAAGCATGAAGCCCATATTGGAGCCATATTCATGCGGAAAATATGTTGTGTATAATTTTTATATGTATATTATATATTAATATAAAAAATATTAAATTAATTTATATATGATTATAATATTTTTATAAGATATAAAATAAATTTATAAATTAATTAAAAAAATAAATATATAAAAATTAGATGAATAATATTCATATAGACGGAGATAAGGATGAGCTTGAGATGAGAGTGACTCACTAAACTCATTGATTCCTTTACTTAATGCACACGTCGGTTACAATAATGTGATTAGCTTTTTATTTTCTTAATCGCGGGCGATGCGCGTTATCTGTAGTATAAATACTCTCCCACTCTTACACTCAAAACTCACCAACTTGATTCCTGATATTTATCGAAACAAACACACACTTCACCTTCTGCGTTGCCAGCTACTTATATAAATAAATATATTCAAAGCGTTCTGTTCCATCCTCTTTATTTGTTTGATCATGGCAGAGGAGAACAAGAACAAGTATGAGACCTCTGAGAGCAGTGAGGTGGAGATCAAGGACCGTGGGGTTTTTGATTTTCACGGTAAGAAAAAGGAAGAAGAAGAGAAGTCCCAAGAAGAGGTGATCGTCACCGAGTTTGAGAAGGTGAAGGTGTCTCACGAATCGGAGAAGAAAGAAGAGGAGGGAGAGAAGAAACACAGCCTCTTGGAAAAGATCAAGGGTGATCACAAGCACGAGCACGAGGACACCACGGTTGTAGTTGAGAAAGTGGAGGTTGTTGCTGAGGAAAAGAAGGGCTTCGTCGACAAAATCAAGGAGAAGCTCCCAGGTCACAAGAAGACAGAGGAGGTTACCACTCATCCTCCACCCTCTGCATCATCAGAGTATGGTGAGAGTACTCATGAAGGAGAGGCCAAGGAGAAGAAAGGTATTTTAGAGAAGATCAAAGAGAAGCTGCCTGGTTATCACCCCAAGACACAGGAAGACAAAGAAAATCAAAGTGCCGCTCATTGAGATTGAGGTGGAGACTACTTTCTTCACAGTTGAAGATCATCGTGCTTTGCTTTTGTATAATTTCATGAGTGTTTTCTTTGTGTTTAATCATGTATACTTTATATATATCTTTAAAATAAATATAAAGTTTGCTTGAGTTTATTTTATTTTTTTTAAATTTGTTTGAAGCAAAGAAAAAGATGTAAAAATTAAGGAAGTATGTATTTTATTTGTGAAACACTTTTTTTTTAATAATTGTTGTGTTTTTGTTCTATACACCGAGTGAAGCAGAAATGTTCGATTGTTCATAGCTATTTTGTAACCATTAGATGATTCGTATTTTATTTGAGGAAGCAAAAACGAAACAGAAAAATTGCCAATTCGTTCTGTGCCTCTAATTAGTTTTGGAGAAACAATAAATAATTTCGTTGTTAATGCTATAGATCTTTTCGATGAACTTCGACTGTCTTCTTTCTTTTCCACTTAATTCCAGGGGGTCTGCAGGCAATAATTTATGCTCTGCTGTACTCCACCACTTTAATGGCCTGACAAATGATGAATGTTGACCTGATAACGATGATCAGTAGGGTAAAGTTATCTCTGATATTAAGTTATTCTTTAACATTTTAATTAATTCTCAGCCTGCAAGGAACATTTTTTTTATTATTATTACGGTGTAAATATTAAGGACGTCAAAATGGAATGGATTCAGTCTGATAGGTCAATTCGAAGAAATTGATAAAATAGATGAGTTGTATTAGTAAAATATTATTTTAAAATTTATATGACTTGAATGAGTTGAGTTTGAATAGGTTAAGTCAGTCTATTTTTTTTAAATTACATAAAATTAAATATGTTAAGTTGAGTTAATAAAATATTAATATGAAACTTATATGATTTGAATGAACTGATTCAAAAATGATCCGATCTCAAATGGATCAGTTCAAATGAGTTCCGTCGGTCTGTTTTAACACTTCTAATAAATATAATGTGTATATTTTAGTTATATGAAAATTATTATCCTAATATTATAGTTTAAAAGGTGTACAGCGGGTTTAATAAAACAGAAATCATTTTTTCAGTTGTCTGATTACCTCTTTTCACGGGCATATTTGTTTGATATGTTACACTGCTATGATACTAAATGTAGGGCTGTTAAAAACTTGAAATTCTTAAGGTAGATTTATTCTATATTCAGCTTAGTTGGCTGTGGAGAGAGATATATAAGGTACTGATGGAAATTAAGGGTGTGTTTGGATTCCTATTTATAACTCTATAATTATGTTTGGATTCCTAAAATATGTCATGTCTTCAATGTTGTGTCAAAATATTTGATAATTTTTTTAAATTAAGTTTAAGTGTAAACTTAAGTTTAACTCTTCAAACGAAAAAGTAGCTTTTGTTCTTTTTATGTTAAAGAGAAAATTCATTTGTGAATGTATAGACATATATACTCTTATAATTTGATATTAAATATTATTTTAATAGTATTTAAATAATTATATCATATAATTTAATAATTATTAAAATTATTGTAATTAAGTTCATCTAAAATTAAGTTTATAAATTTTAATTCAAACACGTATTAAATGAGCAGAGCACCTCAAAGCTTTAAAATGTGACTAAAATTCTTTTGTCCAATCATTTTTTAATCTTTATCTAAGAAACATAATAATTGGAGAACCAAATGAATAAAAAGAATAAAAAAAATCATCAAGTGTAAATCATATTAAAAAAATCCTAAAACTAAGAATTAAGAGGTGAGCAGTATTCTCTTGTCCAATTATTTCTTAATCTTTATCTAACAAACATAATAATTGGAGCACTTCAAACACATACTAAATGAGCAGAACATTTCAAAACTTTAAGAGGTGAAGAGAATTCTCTTGTCTAATCATTTTTTAATATTTATCTAAGAAACATAATAATTGAATAACTAAATAAACTAAGAGAACAAGAAAAATTATCAAGTGTAAACCATAAAAAATCCTAAAACTAAGAAAAACCAAAAACAAGGTGTAACCACGCATATGCGTGGTTCTTATACTTTTCTCCTTGTTTTTATGACTCTTTTGACCCTCCAAACATCGGAATTAAATTTTAGGCTCTTCATCAAAGTCGTAAGAATTTGTTATAACTTTCTAATGTCATTGAAATCATCCTAAAACAAGGTCTCTAGCTCTAATTTTAATCAAAATATTGCTTTAGGGTCAAGCACCACGTTCTGATATTTTTCTCTTTGCTTTCATGCCTCTTTTGACTCTCTAAACCTCATAATTAGACTTCGTTCTCTTCATCAAAGTTATAATGATTTGTCTTAATTAACTTTCCAATGCTATTAGGATTATTTCAAAACAAGGTCTCTAACGCTAGTTATGATCAAAATACTACCTCAAGGTCAAAATGTCGGTTCAACAATTCAGCCCAAACTTTCATTAAAGTTTACATAAGAAATTCAGTGAAATCAAGAAAAGTAACATGAAAGTTGTAGATATTTATCTTAATTTTTCAATGAATCTAATCATGTTCCATTTGGAGCTATACATATTCAAATCTACCTTATTTAATCTAACTTGGCATGTATGATACTAAATTTGACTTCTACATCTTCTTGATTTAGCTTAAATTTTAAAATTTTAATTTAATTATAATTTTTATGTGTATTTAAATTGAATTATATTTTTTATAAGTATAATTTATACATTTTATTGCTATTTTTTAATTTATATTAGCTATATATATATTGTTCAAGTATATTTAAAAATGATGAAAAGAAATAAAAGAGTAATATTAATGTTTTAATATAAAATATATAACTTTTTTAATAATTACACATTCAAAAATGATTTTAATTAATGTCATCTAAATAACATTTATTGTGTCAAAATCATGTTTGAGATAAAAAAAATTTTAAATATAAATTATGTTATTGCAAACATTCTTATGACCAAAATCAAATTTATAAAATCAAATTAGCTTAAACTTAAGATATTATAATCCAAAGACACACTCTAAGAGTAAAGGTAGGAAATGATTATCTTGGATCTTGTTAGCATTGGAGCATCCAGCTTGGACATATATACCCATGTTCTACATGACATGTTATGGAAGACACAGTAAACTTAGAAGACCAAGCATGATTTTCTATTCTATTTCACGTTATCATAAAAATGAAATATATTGAATGCCTTTAATTCTGGTTTACTCAAATCAAATCAGAATGTACCTGATGGGTGTGTATTTTTTTTTTTTGGATAAAATTATTTTAAAATAAGTTTATATTTAGACTGAATAAATAAATGTGTATCACTTTTAATTTGATAAAGTATATCAATATTTCAATTAACTATATAATATAAAAGTAAATACATTCTTATTTATTCACTTTTAAAAAAATATTTTTTTTTTTTTCCCCTCATATACAAGGGTGTGCTTCTTTTATCAGCGTAATCTACTTAGAAATATAACAAAATTTGAGGTAAGGAACTCTAGGATGTTTGTATAGTCTTGCACATCATTTTTGAGTTTAAAATTATTTAGAACTCTGTACATATGAAGAACTTTGGAATTAGCTTTGTAGATTTGGAATGAAACGCATATATGCGAGTCGGGATTTACTCTATTTCCACCCGACTGTTCCATCTAATCAAATTATAAAACAGTTGAATATGTTAACCTCAAGTTTTATATTATTTAAATAAGTCAAATTTAAACTTTATATTTTTTAAACAAAATAAATTTATACTTTAAATTTGTTACATTTAAATAAATATGTTAAGTTTATATAATTTTTTTTTAATTTAATCTCGTATCATACATTATTTTAAAATATATTTTTTATAATTAGTTATAAATAATAATTTTTTAATTTAAATTTATAAGTTTTATATAATATAATAATATATTTATATAGATATTATTTATTTTAAAATATATATTATAACATATTTTAATTTTAATATTTTTTATAATTTTATGACTTAATTAAATTTAATATTTAAATTAATACATTATATATACATATTGAGTCGATCAAATTTCAATTCAATCATTATTAAACGATAATCAAGTCAAAAAAATGATACAACCAAAATATCTTTTGGCTTTGGACTAAGTCAGGGCCGTACAGCCGTACAGGAACAGCTCCTGGCTATTTAGTTGGCATTCAAGTATGTGTTTAATAATTAATTTATCAAATAAATTTAAATAAAAATAAAATTTATCAAGTGTAAGTTATAAAATAATTATTAACTACCACTTACATCAATATTATTATTATTATTATTATTTTTTATACTGAAATCGTTGTTATAAAAAAATCCAACAATACATAAAAGTCATGAACCTTAAGCATAACTTCAGTATAAAAAATTAAAATAAAATCTAAATATAAATCATGGTTCACTTACATTATTTTTATAATTATTTTTTAAACTATTTCTTTAATAAATTTTATTTCTAGTTATACCTATTTAATAAATGAGTTGTGTGTAGTTATATTTGGGTCCTCTGATATATATGCTGGTGCAGTAACCAACAGCCATAACCAATGGTGCGTTTTCTAATAATTGACGAAACAAATCAATAGATTACCATGACTAAGCCCAGCAGGTTTAATTGGAAAAAAGGACCCAGATAAGAATTCTACAATAAACGGTGTGTTTCTCGATCCAAATCAGTGTCATTATATATAATTTGACCCGTTATTGACTAGTGAAAACAATATATCAAACAAATGAGAGGATCCTAAAGTGTGAGAAGCTCCATCCGTCCATGCTTCTGTATTCGAGCTTTTAGCAGCAAAATCTCAATTAAGAGTTTATTAGGAGGATTTGTCAGGGAAATAGAATTATTTTTTTAATATTATTATTATTATCGTGTGTCATAACACATAAATAATATATAGACTATCATATTTTTAATTTTAAGTATTATATTTAATAGTAACTATATTTAGTAACTTGGTCAATGTATTAAAGATTTTTAAAAATAAATGTATTTATTAAATTAAAAGGATAATGAATAATGATTCATTTATTTTACTAACGCGTTAAGGTTAGGTAACAAGTCATAAAAATTCTTGTATAAACTCAACTTATGAATCAATCCATTAAAAAATTCTTATATATACATAAATGTGTGCATAAATATGTGTATCATCTACATCCTCATATAAAATGAGATTTATCTCATGTGAGTATGTATATAATACACTTGCGTGTATATAAGAATTCCTCCAACCTGTTTACCCTTTTTTTTCTCTTGATCTGCGTTTACAGTTATTTATCGCTAAGCATTGGCAAATTGACATTAACCAAACAAACAACGTGTGCTTTATTATCGGACCCGTCTCCGAATTTATCCTTGACCGTGACTCTTAACTTTTCTTTGCTGTCGTATTGTGTTGTGTAACTTAAAATAATTAGGATTTTCTTATTAATTTTTTTTTATTATGTCACTTTTTACATTATTTTTTATATTATTAATTATATCATTTATTAATTATATTTTTTTATTATTTACTTAATCACTCACAACCATTAAAAACAACGTAAAAAAGTGATGTTTAAAATAAAATAATGTAGGAAATCACTTTTTCAACCTAAAACTATAAAGTCGCGACTCACCATTCTCACGTATCAGATCAACATGGATCGAACTCTTTTTATCTTCGTTGTCTTGTGTCTCCTCTACGTGTCCGCTTCCGCGATCTCTTCATCGGAGACGGAGAGCGACGCTGATGCAGATCCGTTGATCCGGCAGGTGGTGGACGGTGATGGCGATGTGCGGTTGGGCGCAGAGCACCACTTTTCTATGTTCAAGCGCAGGTTCAGGAAATGGTACTCTTCCAAGGAAGAGCACGATTACAGGTTCAAGGTATTCAAGGCTAACCTGCGCCGAGCTCAGCGCCACCAGAACTTGGACCCCTCCGCCGTTCACGGCGTCACTCAGTTCTCTGACCTAACGCCCTCTGAGTTCCGGAACAGAGTGTTAGGTCTGAGAGGGAGAGGCCTCAGGTTGCCTTCGGATGCAAACAAGGCTCCCATCTTGCCCACCGATCATCTTCCAACTGATTTTGATTGGAGAGATCATGGAGCTGTTACCCCTGTCAACAATCAGGTTTTTTTTTATCTTCTTCTTATCTCTCTTTTAGTTTTTTTTTTTATAAATAAAATGATTTATTTTTTATTGTCATTTAAATGATGGTGGTGTAATTGTTTGAATTTTATTGTTTCGACTTTCGACGTTAATTAGGGTTCATGTGGATCGTGTTGGAGTTTCAGCACAACTGGGGCCCTCGAAGGTGCTCATTTCCTGGCTACCGGAGAACTTGTCAGTCTTAGCGAGCAGCAGCTCGTGGATTGTGATCATGAGGTTTGTTTCTTCGCTTTTTCCTTGCTAACAATTAGTTAACTTGATCATTGTGGTGGTTGTTTTAAATCATTAATTGAAACCAGGCGCTGGTTATAGTTTTAAGAACTTTTTCGCTGATTGTTGTTTGAATTTTGAAATATAAGTTTTAGGAATTTTGACTGCATTATCTTCCTATCAACAATATTATTGCTACACCTCATTCTCTACTTTTCACTCTACACTAATTCCCTTTTATTAAAAAAAGAAAAAGAGAGAAATTCACATATATTTTTTTTCTATTTCTTCCTTCTTTTCATAAAAGGTACATGTAAAGTGAAAGTGTAAAAAATGAAGTGTAGAAATTTCATTTTTGATGCTCTTATGTTCATTGCTGGCAAATTGCCTAGCTTATCATGATCATATATAGTGCTATTTTGGAAGTAATTGGTATCTGATTTTTCTTGAGTGCCAATAAGACTATGGTTTTGTTTGGTGATAGAAGGTGGGCGTTAACTTTTCTAAAGGTAACATATGGTGATTGGTTAAGTGCTGATACTATTAATCCTTGTGCACCAACTTTGGTGCGCCTGATGCTGAGCAGATTATTATATAGATGCATGTTTTCTAATGTAATTTATTTCAATTCGTCTTTACACTGAACTTGCTTAACTTTTTTGTGATGTTGTTATAAGGTTGCCGTGGTGTGTGTTGACCCTTATAGCTGTTTATTTTCACCAATGTGGATTTCCTTACCCTATATTTGAAATGGATTTTATTACACCAAAATGCTTATACTTTCTTTACACTTTTTGTTTGGAAAAATAAGATACTGTATTGGAATGTGTGTTTTTTGATTTTATCATTTAAAAAAAAGAGTGAAAGAATGGTATAATGAAAATGATTTGCAAATAATATTATTAATTAACTTGAAACACAAATTTTAAAATTGAAAATAATTCCATTTAAAAAAATTATTTAAACAAAAGTAGTAGAATTTACAAATTATGAGATATTACATCTAAAATGATTTGTAAATGGATTAAATATTAGGATAAAACTTAGGTAAAATTCCTTAAGTGCTTGTGGTACTTGTCTCCAATAGAAATATGACATGTGTATTATTTTTTAGTTATTTAATTATTATTTTTAAAATTTTCATTAATGAGTTATAGAAAAATGTACACATGTCATGTTTTTATTGGAGACAAGCACCACAAGTATCTAAAAAACTTTACCTAAGTTTTGTCCTAAATATTATTCCAAAGAAGGTTTATACAGGAATAAATTTGTAAATGAAAAATTATTTCATTTTAAAGATTCTAAGCACGACGGAGGGAGGGAGAAAGATTATGAAGTTAAAAGTTGATTCTGGCTAATCCGTCCAAAATTGAAGCCGTACCTATGTGCAGTGTGATCCAGATGAGCCTGGTTCTTGCGACTCTGGGTGCAATGGTGGATTGATGAATAGTGCTTTTCAATACATCCTTAAATCTGGTGGGGTCATGCAAGAGAAAGACTATCCTTATACTGGTACCGATCGGGGGACGTGCAAATTCGACAAGACAAAGATTGCAGCATCAGTTGCAAACTTCAGTGTCGTCTCTCTTGATGAAGACCAGATTGCTGCGAATCTCGTGAAAAATGGCCCTCTTGCAGGTGATGCTTTGTTACTCTTTTTTTCTTTGGGATTAATTTTATTTAATTAAGATCGCTTTCAACAACGGATATTGATGACTAATATCTTGTAAATTTGTATGGGTAAAAACACAGTGGCCATCAATGCAGTATTTATGCAGACATACATTGGTGGAGTGTCATGCCCATACATATGTTCAAGGCGGTTGGATCATGGGGTGTTACTGGTGGGGTATGGTTCTGCTGGCTATGCTCCTATTCGGATGAAGGAGAAACCATATTGGATCATTAAAAATTCTTGGGGAGAGAATTGGGGAGAAAATGGATACTACAAGATTTGCCAGGGACGAAATATCTGTGGGGTGGACTCCATGGTTTCAACCGTGGCCGCCGTTCATACCACTTCTCAGTAGGATGTCACCTAGTTGACGTATGTCAAATGTCTGTACTGTACATAGAACATATTATTTGCTATTATTTTCCCACTCTCCTTCCTTATTTTCAGAGATTAACGTGTAATACGAGGCATTGCCTACTTCTTAAAGCCATGCAAAAAAAAAAAAAAAGTTGGCCCATGCAATCTTAACTGCAGTTTCTCGAACCTTTTGATGAACAATGAATTACATTTTATATGCAGAATATCACAAGTGGCTCTATGTCGTGTGCAAGTGATTTTCTCGGGAATTATACAATTCATACTTCAGGTGTACGAGACTTACTCTGATTCTTTAATTTGATTCAGGGAGTTTTTTAATCTGAATTTGATTCAGGTTTTTAAACAGTAGATAAAATCTTAAATTCAAAAATAAATTTACAAAGATATGTAAATTGTGCATTTATATCTTCTTCTTTTTCGTATGTGTGTGTTTATATCATGAGAGATTATTATATACTCCTGGACCAAGAGATTAATCTGTATCATTCAATGTAAGCTACATCAACTATAACATTAAAAATGTAATTAAAATAGAAGATAATAATAACTCATTCGAAAGAAGTGAGATTGTTTTCCATTCCTATATACTGTGTATGGCTATAAAGATTCATTCATAATACCACAAAAAAAAAAGTGTAACTCTTATCTATATAATTATGTAGATTATACCAATCTACACTTAAATAATTGCATGAATTTTTGTACCACATAATTATTTTGTACTTGTTTACAAATCCTTAAAAGTATTAATGTGTTAATTGTTCTAATCTATACAATTTATGTAAATAAAATTTATACAAACATTTCTCTACAAACAAAGATAGAAGTTAAGGCCCAAAAGCTCACATTGATGTCCCAGCAAATTACGATTACCTTTTTTTTTTTTTAGATGGTGAAATATATTATCATTCTTTTTTTCTTGGTACGTAAATATACTATTATTCTTAAATACAAGAAAATCATCAATATTAAACAACTTACAATAACAATATAGGTTTTGTTAACATGTACCCTTACTATACATGTTAAGGATTAAAAATAACATTTATTATTCATTTTTAATTACTTAAAGAAGAAAATATTAAATGCTATTTGAACTTTCAAGATAGCAAATGATTGTATTTTCTTTTAATAGTTACTAATTTTTATTTCTTAACCTGTATCCTTAAACCACATGTTAACAAAACCCTAACAATATTAAGCAATTTGAAAAAAAAAAAAAAGACTCAAATAAAGATAACTAGTTATAATTATCACTTGGCCATGCCGGCCTAGCCCACACGAAGTTACTAACCTAATAGGTCTACATTTGTTCCCTCAATGGCATACAAGTTTAAGACACGGAATGGTGTCGGATAAAAAAGCCCCCAGGATACCACCAGATACAATGCCGCATATACCAATCAATAATTTACCACACCAAAATGAAAGAATCACTACAGGCACTAAAGGTTCAAAGCTATGAAACCCCACGGTTTTGAAAGTATCAATCATCCTCATCATCTAGCAATGAAAACGAGGAAGGGTAGAACTTGTAACCATCACCCTTATAGAACTTGTTTCGGTACTCCTCCCAGTGAAGTCGTAAAGCATGCAAGAAGGCACTTAGGAGTTTCCATGACAAGTAACACTCCAACGGTAGCAAAAACGAAGATAATGAAACCCACTACCAAGATAATCACATTGTTAAACCTGTGACAACAGGGAGAGCAATTACCAGTCATTCCCCCACATTAGTTATGCATTCAAACTATTAGGTTGGATTTGAGGGAACAAAAAGATTGATAGAGAATGAACTATGAGCAAAGAGAACCACTGAGCCCAGTGAGAGATAATTCAGTACACCTTTCAAAAATCGGAACCTACTCGCTCTTAAAAGTTAAAACAGGTGGAAAAACTCAAATTATAAAAGCCAAATTGGGTTTTAACTTTAATTAATTAGCTTCTATTTTATAGATGTCTTATAATACCCCCGTGTCCAGAATAATTTGTCCTGGTTCAATCACGTGTTGAATGCTCACCGTTCCTATCCCCCACATCATGAGTTGCAAGTAAGAAAATTTAACAGCAATTCATAAACTTATCATACCCTCATGCCATAATGAGAACCTTCTCGTAGAATACACTTGATAACTCTGAATGAGCAAGACTGAATTTTTAAAAAAAACGGAAAAATTAGTAGATGCATCGTCATAATTTATACGCACATACATTATAACAGATCTACAGATGAATCGGTAAATTAACTGCATGATGTGAGATTCCGACCTTATATAACTTGTGGGACCCACATCATTATTGGAAATTGGAATAGAAGAATGTCCAACTTACCAGCCGTAGGCAGTGAATAAACTGCTTTATTTAAAAAATAAAATAAAATAAACTCTGCTGTTTTGTAATATTGAGCATTGTTGTGTATGGGTTAGTGAGAAAAATCAGCGTATATAGAGACATACCTAAGAGCCCATAGACGAAGGTAAGAAGCTGTATTAGAGACTGCTCCAAGTACGAATTCTATGGTGTGTATGAGTTGATGCACAAAGACTTCACTGAACTCAAATTCCTCGTGATCATGGGAATCATGATTTGATTCCACTTGCAAGCTCTCCTCTGTGCTTTGAAGTGGTGTATAGGATTCACCCCGGTGCCTCTGAAGTAACATAACTATCAGAACCAGAACAAAGGTAAAAAAGTTCCATGTAGGAACAAACAGAGAACTTGAGTAAAGTACAAAAGGAAGCATACATCCTCATGTCGTTTCTTCAAAATAAAAGGTTTCGGGATCAGCATCCAGGGTACAGAGACAACTGCGAGAAGTAAAAGCACAAGCTGGTAGGAACACAACAAAGCATGCCAGTATTATTTATATTGAAATAAGCCAAAAAAAAAAGGGGGATGCGACTTGGAAGTAAACAAACCTGCAGAATTTTCTGACCATCAAAGAGTTGGTTTTCACGGATCAGGATCCTCTCCAGTAACTGGAGAGGTCCAGTTGGTTTTTACATGTAAAAATGATACATACCACATGCGGTATGTATTATTTTATTTTATTTATAACATACTGCATGCTAGAAGTAGAGGAAGACCAAGAAAGACTATAGGTGAAACGATTAAAAAAGATTTAAATCTGAATAACATATCTGAAGACTTGGTTTATGATAGAGCACAATGGCGTCGTTTGATTCATGTAACTGACCCCACCTAGTGGAAAAATACTTGGTTGTTGTTGTTGTTATATAACATACTGCATGCGAGATGTAATGTAAAAACCAACTGGACCTCTCCAGTTACTGGAGAGGATCCTGATCCAGTTTTCACCCAAATCATCTGTAGGGCTCAGGAACATGTAGATCATTATATGGTATAAATCAGCTTGAGAACCAGTGCACCACTTCACAATAATTAGAACAGATAGGTAGCCAAACAGACTGTTCAGAAATATCATCTGGGGAATAAATTGGAACCTGAAGAATGAAAGATTGAAACAACAAAATCAAGTTATGTTCAATTTTAAATTCGCAAGCAAGTTGATAGTCATCGACAGATATTCAGTGAAGTACTATGTTGGATTTTCCCAAAATAAATATGATTGTTTAAATACATACAACAATGGGCATCCAAAACTCTATATAAGCATTCTAGTCTAGTTCTCAGGCATGCAATACTGCAGATAACACAAGCTTACCATATATTTATGCCGTTCCTAAAGAATCTGGCATTGAAATAGCTCATTATAATTCCAAGGTTCATTTGGGCAACCCCAAGAAGAATTGACATTTTCATGTTCAATGAGTTTAGAAATGGCAATTCGCTTCGTGTACCATGCCATATAGGATCCACTCCAAATGGGTAAGTGCGACGCACTTTTATCAGGCCAACTGTAGTAGCATCCCTGCATCAAAAAGAAGGTTAGGAAATAGAAATGAAAGATGGTAACTAAATTTCAAAAAACATAAAGCATACTATTATATGTATGAATCAAGAGTTTGGTCTACCTGCAAGAAAGGCCACGACATGCATATGCTGAAGCACCCAAGAGTTCAAATGGAACAGAAAAGAACTCATTATAGATCAAACCAGAGAATATTGAGAAGAGTGCCATCAACATAATAACATAACGACCTCCAAAAATCATCTCTGTGATGTCTCCAAGTTTCTGTTTTTAACCCAAAGATTTCATGCTAGAAGACTGGAAATTTAAATAATACATATGTAACAAAACCTCCTCTTCAAATATAATTAATTATGCAAGAGGAACTAAAGTAACACATACCACTAAACAGAAATTGACAATGATGAGTAATGTGAATCTGAAAGGTTTTCACTAGCAATCAACAAATTTTAAAGATCTTTCATATCTAGTTAATAACAAAAATGAAATTATGGTCTAAGGTGTTGACTGGCTCCGTCGCTGAAGTCCTTTGTAATGAATACAAGGGCCTAGGATCAAACCTGCCTTCATTAGGAAGGGAGGGGCAGGCCAGGGAGGCCAAAAAAACAGTTATGGCTATCTTGTAGTAAAAATAACCACTAATTGGAATGATTTAGCACTCCTGAACCTTGATGCATGGTCTTGAAAGAAAAAAGTAAGCCAAACATTCTCTCACTCATCAAGTAGCAGTATACACCACTTGAAAGTTGTTCTCGACAACTCACCAAGTTATGAATATGATTCTTCATATAGACTCACCATGCATAGCAGTAGCACAAGACAGGTACTCAGACATTTCCTACAAAGATGGAGAAAATCTTCTTAATTTCTCGCCTTAGGATAAATATTTCTTTTTCGTTTCCTACATTTTTTTCCATTTTTTTAAGAAGAATTTTCAAAGCAAACTAAGTGTACCTGGCTAGAAAGCTTCTTCTCCCTGGTTATGAAAAAAAGAGCTGCCAGTAGTAAACATATTCCATGTCCCCAATCACCAAACATGACGGCAAAAAGAAATGGAAAGGTAATTATGGTATATACAGTAGGATTTGCCTCCTAATACTTAGCAACCCTGAAATATTAGTATAAAATTTCAGGTATAAGTATGATCGTTCATAACAAAAAGCACAAATTAGTAATTAAGTTCATAAATTATTGAGATAATTGCCCCATCCAGTAGCTCAATATTAAGATAAAGGTGTCTCTCTTTTTTTTTTGGTGAATATTGGTCTCTCTTTTATGTTCCAATTTATGGTTTGATCAATATATTTAGAAATTAGAACACTTTTAATGGAAAAAAGAGTTTATTGAATTTTAACTTTTGCATCTGAATTGTTTGGAGGATGCTATCTACTTTAGAATTCACATTTCTAAATAATAAATTTATGAATTTCCAAAAAGGTTTCAAGTCTGGTCCAGATTGTAAAGATTTTAGATTTTCCGGGATTCATTTGATTTGTGAAGAGTACACTATCTGTCTATTTAAAATATTACTTTGGGGCTACTAATCGAATTATTTCAGTTTGCTTCAGTTACTTTATTGCTATATTGTGCAGGGACAAATTTGTTTGTCCATGGTATGCAAAATTCTATTGGTATATTAAAGTGACGACATTTATGAGATCATGCAAACAATATGTATGTTGCACTTATTCTGCACATATTTTCAATAAGTATACCTCCCCTCCACCCACACACACCCAAAAAAAAAGGAATAAACAAACGGAGAAAGAAATCAGCATGATGCTCACCCATATGAATCAATGATTTCTTGAAATGGAGAAGTAAATTTGTTTGTGCAAAAATAGGTAGGTGGCATCTCCCTAGTATGCAAAACTTGGAAAATGGCAGTGACTTGGGAGTTGGAGTCAAATGCTGCCCGCTGCAATACATCCTGGATCTGAAAAATCAAAGTTGTTCCACAGAATCAATTATACAGTAATCATATTATCATAAAGCAAAATATTAACTCTGGCAAGATGAAAAGAAAAACCATTATTAAAAAAAAAAAGGATCACAGGAGCAATAAATATGTTCTTTGTTGCAAAAACCACAAGACATTTTTTGGTCACATCAAGGCTAAGCATGTTCAGGGTATGGTAAATGGATTTCTCCTTCCTCACCTACATGCATTTAAAGAAATATTGTTGAGAAAATAACCATTAATGCCAACAGAATAAAAATATTAATCCATAAATAATTTCTAAACAGGAAATGAAAATTTACACTGAATAAAAAACATGATAAAAAAGCACGTGACCAGGTATGTTCATGTTCATCTTCATTACACACATAACAAAAAACATAGTTGAGTATAATATTTTGACATACCAAAAGATTCCATTGCTCAAATTGAGCCCCAATAGTCTGTAGCAAGCTGCCCCGGTGCAGCAGTCCAGCATCTATTGTGGTCTTCAATTCTAAAAGTCCTCCTGAAACCTTCAGGTAAATTTGAAAGAATTATTTGAATATAAAGCTGAAAAAATTGTAACTTACCTTATACTTAGCACAGACAGATAAATGATGAGGCATCTTAGAAATAAAACATACAAGAAAACAACAACTTAGCTAGATGAATGTCATCGTGAAGCATAAATTAAAAGATTATCCTATCTGCAAGCAACTATATTCATTAGTTTCACTCTTCTATAATTTCTTTCATATGTTAGAATATATTAAAATTTAAAAGAGCACAAAGTCAGAGCAATTCAACTGCAAAGGAAGAATATCTAAAGTTAGACCAGCAGTCCACCATGAACTGCTCTGACTAATCTGCACATTCAAAATAACATGCCTATGCCTGAGAACAGAAAAATAGCTCAAATAAATATCTGAATCAGTAACACACTGAACAGAACACAACAGTACAAGCATTCACTTTTGCCAGAGTTTTGATTATAAAATGGTAAAGTTAGTATGTTTCAAATGCAAGTAAGCAAGATTATGGAAGACATCTCCGAGGAAATAATTCTTTTCTGCCTAATGGTAATTGTACAAGCACTCACTCAATGCCTCATGGTTATGGAAGACATCTCAGAAAACTTCAAAATTGAGCCAATCTTCTCTTGTCCACTCTGGGGCCACACCACCACAGTAAAGGTTAGTGTTCATTGCTACAAGGGTATTATTTTCAAACCATAGAAAAACCTGAAAGACCACCTAACTCTGATATCATGGTCAATACTACCAAGTCATATCTCCCACAATTAAAATGCAAAGATGGGCTTGTCCATAGATTACCTAAGATCCCGTTATTTCTTTTCAAACAACTGAAAATTCACATTTACTGCTGTAAAGCAGTACAGCTGGAGCTTGACCCAAAAAAAATAATTAAAAAAAAACTGGGGGGGGCCGTTGTGGAAGAATAGTACGGAAGCTTTTCCTTAGGAGAAGTAAGAATCATAAAGCAAACCTCTGCAATCATTTGAGCTTGTTTTCCTAGTTCCTCAGCAAAAGGGTAACGATTAGCACCAAATGCATCACATATTTTCAGAATCTTGGCTTTTGCTTTTTCACCAGCATAGAAGACCACAAACACATTTTTCTCAACCTGCAGGTTGACATTCATAAGTCACCATAAAATGTAAACCAGAAAAATGTATTGCAACAGGCAAAAAATTATTTCAACCTAAAATGCACAACCTCATTTACTATTTTATGCTCGATAGTGATCACAGATTCATAAGTACAAGTAGGAACATAATACAAAAATGGATATAGCTAGCCTTCAAATAAAAATAGGAGATTATAAACTTCATCACAAAATGATCATCTCAATTTTCAATTTATCAATGGCAACAAACAATTACTACATTAACAGAACAGTCAAATTAAGTTGGAAAAATCAAGAAACGATACAACTATAGAACTTGCTCTTGTCTACATATTTCAAAAGAAACTTCACAATTAACAGAGGACACTTTTAATACATTTTCACATTTAGAAGGCCAAGGCAAGCTATGATTGGTCTGGGCACAGATATACCATTGAAAAGAAACATCAACCAACGAACTAATTAAGGTTAACTTTCGGGGCACTAAACCAAGAGATTTCAATTGGTTTAAAAAAAAAGTTCCCAATTTCCATGTGTAACCTAAGTAGTTTGACCAAGACAACAAAATCCCTCTATTTGGTATGTAAATGATGCACAATAGCAACCTATTAGGAATACAAAACTCAGAAGAAAAATACCCATTGGATGCATCCAGACAAACATACCTCAACAAAATATTCCAATATAAATATCTATCAGCTATAATGGAAGCGAAAACATATTGTTGAGCACCGTCCACCGTCCACGTTAGTTTAGGAAGTATTTTGTAGATTCATGTATTTTCTAGTTCATGTACTTAGGGAATAACTATCTCATTTATTTGTCTTGTAAATACAAGTTGTAATTAATATTCCAAGTGTATAAAGGCAAGCATCGGTTTGCTGTGTAAGTGGAATAACACAAGCAATTCAGAAAAACTGAGTTCTTCCAATTTCCAATTTGGTATCAGAGCTCCCGACCCTGGGAATCTCTGTTTCATTTTTCCCGGTGCCTCAGCCTTCATTGCTGAGTATCCTCAGGTGCCTTGCCTTCATTGCAGGACCTATTCTTCACTTACCTTCATTGCAAGTTCTGGTTCTCATAAACAGAACAACCTTCAAAACGCCCTGTTCTTCACTTTCCTTTTGCCCAACCTTCAAAATGACCTTTCATAAAAAAAACCACCCACCATCCTTCTCAGAAACCTCCGACCGGCCAAACCCAGAAGACCCACTCCCGGAAACAGCCACATGCGCTCACACGCACCTGCTCCAACCGGCGCGTGAGCTCCACGTGCCACCTTCCCGGCCACTGTTCACTGTCGCGCCACACCAACCTAACCGTCGACCCTTCCTCTCTCTGTTTCAACCATCAGAATCTTCAGCCGCTGCCTTAATAGTTGTGCATCCTAAAACCCTTTCTTTCTTATCTTTGTTTTAATCATGTCTGAGACCGAATCCACTGCCTCTCAAAGCAATACAATCCAGCCTTCAATCCTGAACCCAAATGATCTTCCTCCTTTACAGTCTTCCTATCGACTCAATGGAAAAAAACTATTTACAATGGGCTCAAGTCATTCGAACAGCCCTCAAAGGACGACGAAAATTGAACCACATTGAGGGAACTGCACCTGGAAAAAATGACCCACTGTTTGAGGCTTGGGCTGATGAGGATTCTCTCATTATGACTTGGCTTTGGAATTCCATGACTCTGGAAATTAGCCGGAATTGTATGTTCTTTTCATCAGCCCGGGAAATTTGGGAGAATCTTCATAAAACGTTTTCAATGAAACAGGATATTGCTGCTTGCTACGAGTTGAAGACTAAAATCTTCAACACCAAACAAGGAACTCTGTCTGTGACGGATTATTATGGAACTTTAAATGGTTTATGGATTGAGTTGGATCAGCACCAGAACTTGAAGATGGAATGCAGTAAAGACTCAACCACCTTGGCCGAATTTATTGAAAAAGATAGGATATTTGAATTCCTCTCAAGTTTGAATCCTGAATATGATCCTATTCGGGTACAAATCTTGGGAAAAGAAAAGTTGCCCACTCTATCAGAAGTGTTCTATACAATCCGTGGGGAAGAAAGCCGGAGAGCAGTCATGCTTGATGAAAAGCCAACTGAAGGATCAACATTAAAATCTGTCAAAACAGGATCTTATTCATCCTCATCTAAATCTAATCAATGGTGCTCCTATTGCAAAAAGCCTGGTCATACTAAGGAGAACTGTTTTAAACTCCATGGGAAGGACCAGGTTCTTAACCGCACAGGGGGATTTAAAAATATTGCCCGAGGACAGGCACACTTGACTTCCATGGACTTGGAGTCAGAGATGGAGGCCAAACAGGTGAAAGATGATATCCCTGCCCTTAGCAAAGAAGAACTGGAACAATTAAGGTCTCTTATGGCTTCCCTTAGTAAGCCTTCTGGATCTTGCTCTCTGGTCATGAATGGTAAGAATCTATGTTCTTTATTCTCACATGCTTCTGGTACTGTTCCTGAGGATTCTTGGATTATTGATTCTGGTGCTACTGATCACATGACCTTCTGTTCTTCCTTTTTTTCATCATATAAAAATCCCACTGGTAATCATCACATAACTGTAGCTGATGGCTCTCATACATCAGTTGCTGGTCTTGGTAATGTTAAACTTAGTCAATTTCTAAATTTGAAAAATGTACTTCATGTTCCTAAACTTTCATCTAACCTTCTTTTTGTACATAAACTTACCAAAGACCTTAATTGTGCTGTAACCTTTTTTTCCTCTCATTGTGTATTTCAGGATCTTATCACGGGGATGACGATTGGGGTTGCTAAGGAACAGGGAGGGTTGTACTACCTTGAGATGAAAGCGTCAGGAGGCTCTAGTCAAAAGTTGCAACATTCTTGTCATCAATCTAGTATCAAGTCTTGTGCCTCTCAAATTTGGCTCCACCATAAACGTCTTGGACACCCCCCATTTACTTTACTTAAATCCATGTTTCCTGCTTTGTTTTTAAATGAGTCAGTTGAGCCCTTTAATTGTGATATTTGTGAGTTTTCCAAGCACCATCGAGTGAGTTTTCCTCCAAATGGTAATAAAAGTGGTGAACTTTTTTCTCTTATCCATACTGATGTTTGAGGCCCTGCATCTATTCCTAATATTTCTGGTGCAAAATGGTTTTTGTTATTTATTGATGATTGCACTCGTGTCACTTGGATTTTCCTAATGAAAGATAAATCAGACGTGTACCAATTATTCATCCAGTTTTATCATATGATTAAAACTCAATTTGATAAAACTATTAAATGTCTAAGGTCTGATAATGGTAGAGAATATGTGAATCAAAATTTCTCCACCTTTCTTAAACAACACGGTATTATTCATGAACTTACATGTGTTGATACTCCCCAACAAAACGGGATTGCTGAAAGAAAAAATCGACACTTGCTTGAAATTACTAGAGCTTTATTGTTTCAGATGTCTGTTCCAAATTCATATTGGGGGGAAGCTGTTTTGACTGCTGTTTATTTAATAAATAGGTTACCCTCTAGAGTCCTTGGTGGTGTGAGTTCTGTTCATGTCATGAGTACTGAAAGCACTAATCCTATTTCTGAACCTATTCCTTTGTATAATTGGGATCCTAACATTGATGATGACTTACCTATTACCTTAAGAAAAGGGAAACGGTCTTGTGCTAAGTACCCTATTTCCCATTTTGTCTCCTCCAAAAACTTTTCTTTGCAGCACCAAAGTTTTATTGCAGCCATTGACTATATCAAAATCCCTAAGACAGTACAGGAAGCATTGAAGGATAAGAATTGAGTTCAAGCCATGAATGAGGATATGCAAGCTCTGGAAAGAAATGGAACATGAGAAATTGTTGAGAGACCAAAGGAAAAGAGATCAGTTGGGTGCAGATGGATTTACACTATGAAATACCGGTCTGATGGTACACTAGACAGGTATAAAGCAAGACTGGTTGCAAAAGGGTATACACAAACCTATGGGATAGATTATGAGGAAACATTTGCCCCTATGGCAAAAATGAACACAGCCAGAATTCTGCTCTCTCTTGCAGCACACTTCCAATGGGAACTTCATCAGTTTGATGTGAAGAATGTCTTTCTTCATGGTGAATTAGAAGAAGAAGTCTATATGGAGGTCCCTCCTGGATATGACTCATATGGTGAAGGAAATAAAGTATGTAAATTGAAGAAGGCCTTATATGGTTTGAAACAATCACCCCATGCTTGGTTTAGAAGATTCACGAAGACTATGGTGTCCCTTGGATATAGACAAAGTCAAGGTGATCATACTCTCTTTATTAAACACTCACCTGAAGGTAAATTGACTGTACTACTTGTGTATGTAGATGATATCATTATATCAGGGGATGATGATGTTGAGAAATCTCTTTTAAAGGAGAAACTGGCTACTGAGTTTGAAATAAAGGACCTTGGGAGATTAAAATACTTCCTTGGAATTGAAGTTGCCTACTCTAAACAAGGTATCTTCATTTCTCAACGGAAATATGTCCTTGACCTTCTCAAGGAGATTTGGAAGCTTGGATGTAAGACTTCTGGAGTACCGAATACCGATTGAGCAAAATCATAGAATGGGTAATGAGGAAGAAAGTCCAAAAGTGGATAAAGCTCAGTATCAAAGGTTGGTCGGAAAGTTGATATATCTGACACATACCAGACCAGATTTAGCATATGCTGTGAGCATGGTAAGCCAATTCATGCATGACCCAAGAAAAAGACATATGCAAG
Source organism: Ormosia semicastrata (assembly GCA_029884595.1). Taxonomy (NCBI): domain Eukaryota; kingdom Viridiplantae; phylum Streptophyta; class Magnoliopsida; order Fabales; family Fabaceae; genus Ormosia; species Ormosia semicastrata. The sequence goes on along the minus strand of JAQQTO010000046.1, from coordinate 2,637,833 downwards.
CTGTTGATCGTATTTTACAGTATCTCAAGGCTTCTCTAGGAAGAGGATTGTTGTTTAAAAGGGGTACAAATCTATCTATGGAGGTCTATACTGATGCTAACTATGTCGGGTCAATTATTGACAGGAGGTCAACAACTGGCTACTGCATGTTTCTTGGAGGGAATCTTGTAACATGGAGAAGTAAAAAACAGAATGTAGTTGCAAGATCAAGTGCAGAAGCAGAGCTTCGAACTATGGCTCAAGGAGTTTGTGAATTGTTATGGATGAAAATCATTCTTGATGATCTCAAGATTAAGTATGAAGTCCCAATGAAGCTGTTTTGTGATAACAAGTCAGCCATTAGCATTGCTCACAATCCAGTTCAGCATGATAGGACCAAACATATAGAGATTGACCGGCACTTTATTAAAGAGAAACTTGATAGTGGATTGATTGCCACGTCATATATCCCATCAGAACATCAACTGGCTGATGTGCTAACCAAGGGTCTTCCTAAAGATAAGTTTCAAAATCTCACTTGCAAGCTGGGAATGATTGATATCCATTCTCCAGCTTGAGGGGGAGTGTTGAGCACCGTCCACTTACATTCATGCACAGTCCACCGTCCACATTTTAGGAAGTATTTTGTAGATTCATGTATTTTCTAGTTCATGTACTTAGAGAATAACTATCTCATTTATTTATCTTGTAAATACAAGTTGTAATTAATATTCCAAGTGTATAAAGGCAAGCATCAGTTTGCTGTGTAAGTGGAATAACACAAGCAATTCAGAAAAACTGAGTTCTTCCAATTTCCAATTCATATGAATATTAAGACTAGCTTGCAACAATGCAACTAATTATTTCATGGATTTTATGCAGATGGGGGAAATATGGGTAAGCACCTTTTCTCCAGAAAAAGGATCTGTGACAGAATCCTCAACAATGGCTTGCCACAAAAACATATTGCCTCTAGTAGCACGAAATAAAATTCTCTCAAATGGCATGGACTTTTCCCTAGGAACAAGACCTGCTAAAAACCCCAACTTAACTTGCTTCGATGAATCAGTGGACAATTCCTTTACAACAAAAAAAAAACAGTAGGAATTGTTTCATTAGAAAAAAGGTTATTGTCAATATTACAAGAGAACAAAGTTAGATATGAGTAAGTACGAAATCTACTTGGTCCAGACATTCTGTAACAAAGGTGCTTCCATAGATTCACCACTCAGATGGCGTGATTCATATTCTCTCTGATGCTCTATGGCACGGCTTTGAGCTGAGTGGAAAAACTCACCAGCCTGCAAAAGATGAATAACTATTTATTAATTGGCATGTCATATATTAAGATTTATACTACTGAAATGCCAATCCTATAAACTAACTATCAATGAGAAGCTATTAGTCTTTCATATCTGGCCTGCACATATAGAACAGAATTATTAGTAGAAAAAAAACTTAATAACTTTAGCAATCAGAGAAGTATTGAGAATATTTGCAAATTGAAGACAGCTTTGACAGTGCCTCAATCAATATACACAATTAGAAGTCGGGTAGAACCACATGAAATTATAATCATTCTTCAAATCACAATCTGTTTCTCTTTAACTTGCAGGAATACATGCCTCGGCACATCGTCAACTCCATTTTCAATTCTATCAAGCATATCCTACTTGACCATGCAACAATTAATGATGCTAATGTTATCTTTACAAAATCAATTAAGCAACGTTTTCAAATATCAAAAGTCAAGCCAAAACAAACATATGCTAATAAATAGAGTTTGACATAGGATTACAAAGGGCAGATAAAATGTTGAAATTATAGGGACAGGCGAAAAAGGGGAGAAGAGACAAAATATATCTGATTAATATTCTTATAAAATGATGTATTAGATACAAACCACTAACACCTATTTTTACTACTAATTAGGACACTAGTGTAGTACAACCAATAGAAGCCCAACCCAATAAGACTACTGAATAACAAGACTCCTAACACATGAATAACCCTACTATTCCAACAACAAAAAAAAGTTCACAAGTGATTCAATTTAGTGGGTAAAAGTAAAGCTTTCATAAATTATAATTTGACATTGATTAGAGATACCCATAAACATGATCTTTTTTCATTTTTCCCATATAATTAAGGAAAAGACATCATTTCACTCTGTTTCTTTAGTTATTTTCTTCAACTATATATCTTGAAAGGGCATAACAACCATTACATGCCACTAAAAAGAGCAAGTACACTAAATCATTAAAGCAGCAGATAATTATCATTGTTCTCCCTTTATTATGTGTCATAGTTGATTGAAAGACATAGTTTGTGGCTTCAGTAGAAAATAGACAGAAACCTTCTGCAGAACAAGCTTATACTCCACAAGTTCATTGTAAGAGCATTGCAATTTTTCACCATTAGCATTCATCTCAGTTAACTCTGACTCAAGTTCTGCAAGTTTTACCTGTTACAAAGACATAACAGAGGTTAACTTATACAACAACAACAACCAAACATTTTCCCACTAGGTGGAGTCGGCTACATGGATCAAACGACGCCATTGTGGCCTATCATAAATCAAGTCTTCAGAAATGTCATTCAAATCTAAATTTTTTTTAATCGTTTCACCTATAGTCTTTCTTAGTCTTCCTCTACCTCTAACTATTGGGCTATTCTTCATCTGATCTACTCTTCTTACAGAGACTTCTAAGGGTCTTCTCCTTATATGTCCAAACCACCTAATCTTTTTGCAAAAATAATCAGTTAACTGATAGGCCATAATTATCAAATCTTTTTGCAAAAACAAATCTTGGCATATGGTTGTCTTGGATCAGTTAACTATAGGCCATAATTATCATCACTAAAAACAATTATTGCCATTGCAAAATCCACTTGTTTTTATTTATATATTTATTTATTTTTATCAATCTTTACCACAAGCAGAGCTAGCACTATGTCCACGTTTCAGAAGCAAGCAAAAGTAATAGTGGCTTATGATAGCATAAAACAAACTCACCTGAGTTGCATAAGTTCGTTGAAAAGGGCTCTTCTCTGTATTGAGCTGAAAATAACATAGGACAGAACTCATTATGTTATGAGAAACCTCTCAAAGCAGCACATCATACTTCAATTTAGAGAGACTAGGAAACAGGCTTGCATTGACTGCTTAATTTGTTACTGGCTTAATCATTCTTCTATTCTGATTCTAATTCTTTTTATTGTTTTACCTTTTCCCTCTATATATCATATTTGACACACTCATTCTTTTACATGATTAAATAGGCACATAAACCAAAGTTTCAAGTAAAAAATAAACAAAACAATATAGTCATGATGCAAAATTAAAACTGCTCCGGCGCTCTTATGTCAAAATTCTATCCTATTCAGAGACTATTATCACCATTAACTTAGCAGTTACCAGAGATTAAAGAGGCTCGTGACAAGCTACAAGTAACTAATGAATAATTAGTGTAGGCATAAGTAATGATGGAGAAAGAATAGCGATGATCAGCAGAGCAAATAGAAATTGAGGAAACAAAAAGTGTGAGAAATAATAGGAGTCGTAGTGTACAGACACCTTTGAACTGAAGGAGGCCAAGGTCGCCGAGGTAGGAGACGGTGAGGTGAGCAGATTCAATGAGGATGATGAGCTGAACCAGCTGCATCGGCTCTGACCGGAAAAGATCCATTGGCGGGAAGCAACCACCGCGCGCTACCTCTCCCATTCTCAAAGGATCGATCGATTTCAGCAGTTTCAACTCTCAAGTATGTATCAAGTCTCAACTCAGGCACTGCCTGATGAGGCTGAGAGTTTGAGACGTCAGAAATTCTTGCATAAACCATCAGGGCTTAGGTAGATGTATTAGACTTATTATAATTAAGTATTTTTATGAATAATTATATTACATAATTAATTTTATAAAAATTAATAAAAATATTAAATTTTAACTAGTCTAATGTCTATAATTTAGATAAACATTTTTACTAAGGTGTTCTCCTTCTTTCTTCTACAAGCTTCCACGCCCTTTTTTTTTTAAATAATAATAATAATAATAATTACATTGAAGGTGAAAGTAAAATTGGGTAGGCAACGAGGGGAAACCTTTTACGCTCTCTTTTTGTTTTATGCTTAAATATGTTTTTGTCTTTAAAAATATATTATTTTTTATTTAGCTTACTATAATTTTTTTTTAAATTTTCGTTCAAGTTTTTTGAAAATAGGTGATTTTGATTCTCGTGATTAGTGAGAATAATTTTTAAGTAAGTCGATCTATTATAAGTACTTTAATTATTATTTAACATATGTAATATGATAAAAATTATCATAAAATTATATCAATTTTTAATAATATTTTTATATATATCAAATAATAATTTTAGTGTCTAAAAAATGATTTGATAGACTGTACCCACCTAAAAATTTCTTCATCAGTGGACATGTATTAAGTGCTGATGTGTCAAATGAAGGTTCATATCATCAATGTCACATGTCATTACTAACTCTATGTGACGAGACTTTCGTCCAAATAAGTTGTCAAATTGACATGTGTGACCCACATGTACATGAGTAAATATGTTTTTGGTACTTGAAAATATATCATATTTTATTTTTGGTCCCTATAAATTTTTTTTTTTGTTTATGTCCATCTTCATCTCCCTCCATATTCTTCCTCCACAATCCCCCCAATTTTGAGCTCTAAAGTTGCAGAGTATCCTTGTCAATCACACAACACAGAAGCCAAAACCACTCCACCACCGAAATCACCACCTCCAACCTACTCATACCCAAACCAACAACCAAATTGTCGTCTAAGAAACTAGTGCTGTCACTGACAACTCAAACCCTTATACACGAACCAGCTTCCATGGCAGCCACCACCACACAACCTCTACCATCCCCTGCAACATAAACCGGCAAATACCGAGAACCCAAACTCCAATCCAATACTAAGAAACAAAAAAGGATCCAGATTTAAGGAAGAGAAAAGGGGAAGGGGATGTTAATGTTTTGTTTAAGTGATTGTTGTGTATGTGTATATATTATATAGCAAAAAATCAAACAAAATGGAAAGATAAGAAATGTGCTTATATATCGATTTTGTGAAGGTAGCTCCCAGCTGCTTCTAAATTTTTATTTTCAGAATTGGGATCTGGTTGTTCCTATTAGTTTAATTAGCTCTCTTGTTTCATTATTTTTTAAGCATCTACCAATTCCACTCCCAGATTTGCAATCATTTATTAGTAGAGTGTTAAATTGTAGGTTTCACTGAGATGACAACATAGATTGGATTTGCTTTCGATTTTTAGCATTTTTGGTGCTTTTGATTAGGATTGATTGGTGAAGGATTGTGAAGGTGTGCTTGAAAAAGTGTCATGGTGAATCTTGAGGTTGGTGTGATGAGGTTGTGTTGTTTGATTGCTGAGAAAACAACAGTCAGAAAATGAAGAGAAAATAAAAGGAAAACACAAAGTCAGAGGCCAGCAATGGGTAATTTATGGCCTTTGGGGAAATGGGTATGCTAGGGAGTCGATGCCATGATGAATCTCGAGGGTGGTGTAGCAAGCTTGTGTTGTTTGTTGCTAAGAAAATGGAGAGAAATGAAGAAGAAAATGGAGGAAGAAGATGGAGGAAAGTGGGGGAAGATGGACGTAAATAAAAAAAATATTATAGGGACTAAAACCAAAATGTAATATATTTTTAGGGACAAAAATCACATTTGCTTATGTGTATGTAGATCCCACATGCCAATTTGGCAACTTACATGGACCAAGTTCCCGCCATATAGGATTAGTAATGACAAGTGGCATCCATGACATGGACTTCCGTTTGATACCTCATCACTTAATAGATGTCCACTAAGGGCGGGGACCAAAACCACCTATTTTTGAAAAACTTGAACGAAAACAAAAAAAAAAAGTTATAGGGACCTAAACCAAAAAAAGTATATTTCCAGGGATTAAAAAAATATTTAAGCCTTTATTTTATTCTTCACTCTTTACTTTAATTATTTTTATAGTTTTTTTAATTGAAATTTGGAAATGATAACTTCATTTTATGGAGTTATTCTATACCATAATTGAATGAAAAAATGATTGCTAAGTCTAAAATTCTCCCCAGTTCAAAAGAAATTGTGTTTATTTTTGCACACTTTGGCCATACTCAGTTAATAGCCAATTTCACTCTATTTAAGTGCATTTCATGAAATTAATTGATTCATTTTGACACTTTATTCTAAGACTCATGGAGTGATATGAATTTATAGGTTTTAATGACACAAGGAGAACTTGGAAAAGGAAAGAAAAGGGGAACCAAGCATGAAAGGAGCCAAAGCAAAGCATTGGAAGAAGCAACTTGGAATAAGAAACATCATTGCAAACATGAGGGAATTTATCAAGAACACAAAGTCCTACGAATCTATGTAGAGGAGCAAGCATGTATGTGGAAGCATAGATGATTTTGTGCAATTGAGAAGTGCACAAGGACCATAGGAGTCCACATATAGATGTAGAAATCTACATATGTGTGTGGCAAGGCAATTGAGAAGTGCACAAGGACCAGAGGCTTATACACACATACATGAAAGTTTTACATCTATGAGTAAAGGGATTGTAACTGATAATTGCATGGAATCAGAGGCTTTTACGCACGTACACGAGTTTTCTACATAGTTGTGTGGCTCCACACGACTTTCATGTGACTACACTTTAAATAGATAGTCTGAGACAATATTTAGACTTTTCACACTTCTAGATTTACTTTCTCTCCCTTCTTCCCCTTTTCTTTGATTTTCAACCATTTTTTAAGAGTTTGGGGCTTCAACCTAAGGATTCAAGTGACGATTATTATCATCATCAAGGATCTATGAGTTTACTATTTCTCTCTTTTGTTTTTCTCTTTATTGTCTTCCATGAATAGCTAAATCTCTTATTTGTTAGGGAGGGATGTAACTTGACCCAAATTTAATGTAATTGAATTTTGATATTAATCTATGTTTGTTTATTCTTAATTAAACATCAATCTCTATATCTAATGCTTCTATGACTTGATCACATTTGTTGGGTATTAGGTGGTTTGGGAAATCCTTTTTTACTACTTGCTTATTGTGATTGTTGCTATGACCTAACAAGATTTAGGAATGAATTTTGTTGATTGTATGATTTTTTTTGTGATTTCTATACTTTATCTCTCTAATTGCATGAATTAACTAAGGAATTAATAATTTGAGTAATTAAGAGAAAATTATCTCATCAAAGAATTAGTTTTAACCAATTAAGTACTTTCTCACCATCAATTAAAAATTTCAAACTATATTAACACATGCTCAATGAAATTAAGTAAATGTTTAAAGTCAACCCCTAACGCTTTCATCATCTTGATTTTTACTATACTTTTTGCATTCTTATAATTCCAAAAATATTATTCTTTACTTATTTTGTAATTTTTATACAATTTATACATTTCTCCTTCAAATTAGTAGTTTAGATAGTACCTCAACTTACGAATTTAATAATTGACAACATAATTATTATAGACAATACTCTCTCATTCTCTTATTATTTTTACGACTTGATATATTTGTCACCATTGCAACAAGAAAGAAAAATTTTATCTAGACTAGAGTAACAAACTTGATATACTTGCCACCATTACGACTTAAGGCTTGTTTGGAAAAAGCTGAAAATTATAGATTATGTTGATAATCGATTATTGTTATAATCGATTATAATAGATTCATTTTTATGTTTAGATGCATTAGTTGTAAAGTGATTTTAAGTTAATATGATTCGTTTGGATGATATAAAAAAGAATCACTTTTATGCATTAAATTACTAAAATAGGTATAGAATGATTAAAAAAATTATTTGATTGAGGGCAAAATAATATTTACATATCAAAATGTAAGAAATAATCTATAAGTTAAAATCATAAGTTTTAATCTTTAACTTATGATTATTAGCTGAAAAAAACTTTTATTTTGCACTAAATTTCATGTAAAAGCTTTTTCAAAAAATAATCTTTTTACCCAAACATAATAATTATTTCATAAAACAGTTTAATCCTCTAAAAATAGCTATTTGGGAAAGAATTAATCTTTCCCAAACATGCTCTTAGTATACTTGCCGTCATTACTCTCTCACTAATCATTATGTGCTTGTAAATATCTGTTGTTTATCTTTAGTTGAGATAAAGAAATAATTAATAAAGAATTTTTAAATTAACTCTAAAATGGGAAATTAAATAATATTTGACTGTAATTGTTATTACTGAATAAAAATATTTATATTTTTTTATATTTGTGTTTAAATAACAAATAATAATATTTTATCTCAAAAAACAAACAATAATATTTTAGAAATAAAGATATTTTAAAAAACATAAAATTAGATACTAAAATAATAAATTTCCTTTTATAATAGGATATGATCGATTACTCTTTGGGTGTTGCTATAAAAAGCTCAAGTGCAATAGCACTCGAGGTCTTGCACTCGAGCTCTTCACCAATGACATAAATAAATTTTACATTCATTGTCTTTAAACAATTCATGGGTCTTTATTATGACTAATGTAATGCATTGCCGTTTCGAAGCTCGAGTAGAGGATAGCAAAATGCTTACTCTTTTAATTTTTTAGCCATATTGGAGAGCAAATTTATTTAGTATTGATTTTATTTTATTTTATTTTGTAAGAATGATAACTTCTTACTCTAGCAAAAAAATAAAAAAAATAAAAAACATACAATGGATTATATTCTAAACTTGAATTTTCTTTTTAGAAGAGTGAGAAGGACTTTATGTAAATAAAGTAATACTTATTTTATTTTCTTATTTATTTCGTTAGCTAAAATTACAATTATTTTATTTTATAATAAATTTATGTATTAAATATAAAAAAATTTAGCACAAAATAAACTAAATTCTTAAGTAAATTAAACAATTAAAACAAAAATTATCATATAATAAAGTTAATAACCATTTTCATTTTTTTTCGCAAAAATCAATTCCGTATGTTAAGCATGCTCTTAATTCTTAAATAATATAATTGTTATTAAATTTAATATTGCTCGCAAAAAAATAAACATTATTACTAATCATGTAGAGCTTTTATCAATTTCTCATCCATTCAATAAAATTTAAAAATATTCGAATCTTTTTCTGTTGTCCTAAGTCCTAAATCCATGGCATGCAGACAGTCAAGTTCGTTTCTCTTATCCCACATAAAGAATAAGAAAAGGATTCTATTTGGGTTTAGTTATTAGATTCATTTTTTAAGTGAAGAGTAGTTACAATGCTGAGGAAGATTGGTTCTGGTTAAAAATAATTCGAATAAAACTTACAATAATCTATCCTTATTAACATTTTTTTTCAAAAACAAAAAAATACTTACAGACTTGGAAATAACTCTATCCACAAGATAAAGGATAAATATTTATGTAAATAAATCTACACAAATTATATAAATTAAACTAATCAAATATCACTTTAAAAGTAAAATAAAAAATTATAACGTTTTCTCCACGGACAAAAACTGTCAGACTGCCCCCAATGCAAGGCGGTGGGACAACGGGATGTATTTGAGTGTCGCCTTGCGATCATGTACTTTAATATAAGGTATGAATTAATTACATAAACTGTAAAATATTGAAAATGAAAATATATTAAACAACACTGCTACAAATATATTAACACAAATCATTTAATAAATGCATAATATTTTTAATGATTACAATTAAACTTACATAATTTTCTATATACTTACCCGACACATATCCTGATGCAGTAGATATGCTACCAAAAGTGATGTATAGGATCCAGTCTATACGATATTCGGCTATATAATATTCTTGGAGCCATACCCATCAATGCTTACAAATATGTTAATAACAAAAGCAATCAAATATTTTTTTATTAAGTGAGATCGATTATATGGATTAAATGATGTCATTGTATTCTATTATAAATTAAATTTTTAAAAATATCATTTAAATTTAAATTTATTTTTAATCATTTTACTTATAATCTTTCTTAATCTTCCTCTACTTTTAGTTATTAAGTTATTCTTCACCTAATCTACTCTTCTTAAAGAAACTTCTAAGAGTCTTCTCTTTATACGTCCAAACCACCTAAAACGAGATTCTTCCATCTTTTTCACAATAAGTACTACCTAAACTTTCTTTTTAATTCATTTATTCTTAATTATATCTTGTCTTATATGACTACACATTTAACACAATATTTTCATCTCTACGACATTGATCTTATACTTTTGTTAGCTTTTTACCACTCAATATTTAATACCATACAATATCGCGAGTCTTATAACTGTGGGATAAAATTTACCTTTAAGTTTGAAAAATACTTTTCAATCACAAATAACTAAAACGCTCTTCTATTTCATTCATCCATTTTAAATCCTATGATTTACATCTCCCTCTATCTCTCTATCATTTTGTATGATAAATTCAAGATATCTAATCTGTGTAACTTATGGTATGATATGATCTCTAATTTTCACCGTTAAACTAACATTAAAACGCTTCTTACTGAACTTATATTTCATATACTCCATCTTACTCCAACTTAGACGAAAGTCATGTTCTTCCAATATTCGTCTCCATAACTCTAACTTCTCATTTATTTTCTCTCTTGACTCTCTAACTAAGACTATATCATCTGTAAAAAATATGTATTATAACACCGACTCTTAGATATACGCAATAAACACATCAAAGACCAAAATAAAACGATATGAATTCAAAATTAACCCTTGGTACAGTCCTATAACTATAAAAAAATCTTTTATAACTCTACTCTATATTCTCATACTAATTTTAACCTCATCATACATATCTTAAATTGTTTTTATATAAACGATACAAATTCATTTTTTCTTTAAAGTCTTTCACAAGACCTCTCTCGATACTTTGTCGCAAACTTTTTCTAAATCAATAAAAATCATGTACAAATCTTTTTACTTCCTCTAATACATCTTCATTAATTTATATAAAAGATAAATTGATTTCATAGTCTTTTTGCTTACAAATATGTTAACTTATTTGATATTATGTTTCGTTAAAACTTAAAAGGCATGCTTGTTTAATTATTTACAACATCGAGGACCAAACTACTTCAGATAAAAAGGAAAAGAAAAAAATGAAATACCGACTAATAAAAGCATTTACCACCATACTACTTTCCTGCCTATTTGTGAGGTAGCATCTAGCACCAGGCAAAGAACTCTTTGACAAAAAGGTTATAATTTATGCAGTACGATGTCAACAATGTGCTTATGGCAACTGAATGAACCACGTCAACAAGCAGCCACCTTATTAGATGGTCCACTGACCACTGATCGTGGTGCCCTCATATCATCATGATCTTTTTAAGCTGTCACCATGAACAGCAACAAATCCTTCCCTGGCAAGAGTAGTAACTGCATTAACGTGATTTTGCTCATTAGTTAAATTGTCACTGGAGATGGATCACGCATAAACACAGTTTAAGGGGGAGGGCACACTTACATCGTAAGATGAACTTCTTCACTGCCAGTGTTCTGTTTCTTCAATTCTTCCAATAACTACATGATCATTTTAAACATATTAGAACGTCATTGCAAATATGAGATAATCTATATACTTCAACATAGAGTAAGCTAGCATACCTCCAATAACCGCATTGATGGCCCCCCAATTTGCATCTTCTCCATGATTATGTTGCGGGTTGATTGTAGCAGACTCTCGTCTCATACTTTTATTTGCAGAAACTCCAGTAGTAATAAGATCCATGTCAATAGTTCTGAGAGGAGGACAAGGCATGAAAAGTAAACACATTTTGATCGAGTTTGACTTGATGGAACATAGAAGAGAATAAGGCTTGTTTTCAAAGCTACCAGTAAAGTGATCTGTTGCAGACTGCTGCATTGCAACTTCCAGAAGCCGAAATGTCTGTTGTTCCTTGCATCATGAGTTTCTACTTGAACGGTCAAAATTTTATTTTTCTATCTTTATTTGTTGGACTATTTGTACCCCTTTGTAGGGTTTGAGCTCTGTTACTTTATTTATTTTTACTTTGTTGGTAATGAATAGGAACCGTTGTGATATCTTTATTTATTAGACGACACTTTATTGTACTCATTGATCTGTTATAGTAAAAAAAAATTTGGACTAGGTCCCGTGATTTTTATCTCTCACATTGAGAGAGTTTTTCACATTAAAATTGTCGGTGTTCTCTTTGCTCATTTATTTTTTGTGCAATCTTAGATATACCTTTTAGTGGATATTTTGGTTAGTTATATATTTTGCTCCTCACAAGTTCTTCAAGTGGCAAAGATTTTCCGCTGTGCACACACTCCCTTTTCTTTCTTAACAATTGACATCAGAGAAATTTATTGATTTATTTACTTGATTGAATTATAAAACCAAATTACAGTAGCATGATTAATTTGAATGACACAAATTATCACAAGTGGAAAAGAAAGATGAAAGATTTATTATTTGTGAAAAAATTACATTTATCGGTGTTTGCTAGTGAAAAGCCTGAGACTAAATCTGATGAAGAATGGGCTTTTGAGCATGAGATGATTTGTGACTTTAATCGACAATGGGTAAATGATAATGTTGTGAATCATATTACTAATGACTCACATGCCAGAACTTTGTGAGAGAAGTTTGAGACCTTATATGCCTCCAAGTTTGAGAACAATAAATTATTTTTATTGAAGCAGACTATGAACTTGAGTTACAAGGATGATAGTTCTATTTCTGATCACTTGAGTGATTTTCAAGGATGCTTTGATCAGTTGTCCAACATTGGTGTGAAATTTGAAGATAAAATTTTAAGACTTTTGTTGCTTAATACTCTACTTGATTCTTGAGAAAATCTCAAAGTCACTTTGACTAATTTTGCTCCTAGAAGTGTTGTGACCATGAATTATGTAAAGACTACTGTTTTAAATGAAGAAGTTAGACGACGAACTCAACAGGCGTCCTCTTCATAGTCAGAGGTTTTGGTTACTGAAAATAGAGGAAGAAGCATTGAGAGGGATCAAGGACAAGGAAAAGGCAAGAGTAGAAACAAATCAAGGTCTAAATACAAAAATCTTGAGTGTGACTATTGTGGTAAAAAGGGGCATGTCCAAAGGTTCTGCTATCAATGGAAAAAGGAAGACAAAGGTAACAAGGGCAAGCAACAAAAGAAGGATAACGATAATGATGATCGTGTTGCCACCACTACTGGAGATCTTGTGATTATCTGTAATGTAAATTTGATTAATGTTGCTTGTGATGAGACCAGCTGAGTTGTTGACAGTGGTGCCTGTTTTCATGTGACATCTAGAAAGGATTTCTTCACATCTTATACTCTTGGGGATTATGAGATTTTGAAGATGGGTAATGATGGTATGTCAAAGATGATTGACATTGGTAATGTTTGTTTGGTAACCAATAATGAGACAAAGTTGACTTTGAAAAATGTCAAACACGCACTAGACATCCATTTGCATCTGATTTCTACTAATGTTCTTGATGATGATAGCTATTTTAGTACCTTTGGTGATGGACAGTGAAAACTCTCCAAGGATTCTTTGGTTGTGGCACATGGAAAGAAGTGTTCACGTTTATACTGGACCAAGGCTTCAGTTTCTATTGATGCTGTTAATATGACTGAGTGTGATAATCAGTCAGAGTTATGGCACAATAGACTTAGCCACATTAGTGAGAAGAGAATTGATACTTTGGCCAAAAAGAATCTACTTTCAAGTTTGAAGGGTGCAAGTTTGGAAAAGTATACTCATTGTTTAGCTAAGAAGCAAAATAGAGTCTCTTTCAAGAGTCATTCTCCTTCTAGGAAATCAAAAGTGCTTGAGTTGGTACATTCAGATTTTTGTGATCCAATGAGGACTAAAACATTTGGTGGTGCACTTTACTTTGTGACTTTTATTGATGATCATTCAAAGAAACTTTGGGTTGATGCGTTGAAAACTAAGGACCAGGTACTCGGTGTCTTTAAGTAGTTTTAGGTTTCTGTTAAGAAAGAAACAAGGAAGAAACTGAAATGTGTTCGCACCGATAATAGTGATGAATATTGTGAACCATTTGATGAGTATTGTAGACAGCGGGGTATTAGACACCAGAAGACGCCTCCTAAGACTCTTCAACTTAATGGCCTAGCAAAAAGGATGAACAGGACATTGATGGAGAGAGTTAGATGTTTGCTTTCTGAAACAAAGTTACTAAATCTTTTCGGGGTGAGGCTTTGTATACAACTGTGCATGTTATTAATTTATCTTCTATTGTTACTTTACAGGCTGATGTTCCTGACAGGGTGTGGTATGGAAGGGATGTATCCTATGACCACTTACGTGTCTTTGGGTGTAGAGCATTTATACATGTGCTCAAAGATGAGAGGTACAAGTTGGATGTTAAGACTAAGCAGTGCATCTTCATTGGCTATGGTCATGATGAGTTTGACTATAGGTTGCATGATCCAGTTGAGAAGAAGCTTGTTAGAAGTCGTGATGTTATTTTCATGAAAGATTAGATCATTGAAGATATTGACAAGGCAAAGAAGTTAGAGTCTCTTAGTATTGATGGTTTAGTTGATATTGATCCAATTCCTGAGTCTCATATGCCTGATGTAGCTAACTTTGGCAATCATGATGATGTGCATAATCATATTCAGGGTGATCAGGTTGAGGATATTATTGATAATGTTGCTGATGAGGTAGATGCTCCTGCTCGTGAGGTTATTGATGAACCTGTTGTTTCACTTAGGAGGTCTTCCAAACATCTTATTCTCTCTACCCGTTATTCATCTGATGAATATGTGCTCCTCACTGACAGGGGAGAACCCGAGTGCTACGAAGAGGCTATGGAAAGTGAGCAGAAGGCAGAATGGGTTGCAGCAATAAATGATGAGATGAAATCTTTACTTGACAACCATACTTTTGAACTGGTCAAGTTGCTTAAGGACAGGAAAGCTTTGGAAAATCGATGTATTTATAGGTTGAAGAATGATGAGAATACTTCCACTCTAAGATACAAAGCTAAATTAGTTGTCAAAAGCTACCGTAAGAAAAAAGGGATTGACTTTGAGGAAATCTTCTCGTCTGTTGTTAAAATGTCATCCATCCGAGTTATTCTTGATTTGGCAACAAGTCTTGATTTAGAGGTTGAGCAAATGAATAAGAAAACTGCTTTCCTTCATGGTGATTTGGAGGAGGATATTTACATGGAGCAACCTGAGGGTTTTGTGATGAAGGATAAAGAAAATTATGTTTGCAAGTTGAAGAAAAGTTTGTATTGCTTGAAACAAGCCCCAAGGCAATGGTATAAAAAATTTGAGTCTGTTATGATTTAACAGGGATTCAAGAAGACTACTTCTGATCATTGTGTGTTTGTGCATAAATTTTCTAATAATGAATTCATTATTTTATTACTCTATATTGATGATATGTTGATTGTTAGTTATAACATCCTAAAAATTAATAATTTTAGGATAAATGATCATTTTACAATATTTGGGATTTTCTAGAATTTTTTTGAATTTTTCTAAAAATGTGAAATATTTTAATATTATTCCTCGTTTTGTATGCACACTGGGCAGAGTTGGCAAAACGACTGTAACGCTCCCAAAGTTAAAAATTTTTATTACGAATAATTATTTTTTAATATTTGTAATTTATGTGAATTCTTTCAGAATTCTTAGGAAATGACGAATATTTTAATATATTCCTCGTTTTGCGTTCGTATTAAGCAGAGTCGGGAAAACGACTGTAATGCTTCAAAAATTGGAAAATGATAAAACAAATAGTCGTTTTATAATATTTGTAATTTTGAATTTTCTGAGATTTTTCCAGAAATGTCAAATATTTTAATATATTCCTCGTTTTGCATGCGCACTGAGCAGAGTCAGAGAAACGAGATGTTTTCTTCGAGAACCTTGAACTATGGACCTGTCGACGAAGGATCTTACTAAACCCGAGGCTGGACACAGTTTACGAGATTTTACATTTTTCGAGAAATTTAGCAATCGGAATAATAAAACGCTGTGTAAATTTCATCTGTCAGATAAATTAATACTGACTTTTGTCGAATGTAACTATTATCCATTGGATAATAGCATGCATTAGAAATCCTATCACCCTATCCTAATGCAATCCACTTTATGTCAAATCAAATCTACTTTAATTCAAATTTATGTGCTTTTTCAAAACTTCTTTGAGAAGCTTTGACCACTAAATGACCCAGTTACCCTTAGCTTGCATGAGAAGCCAAATTTTTCCCTTCACTCTCTCCTCTATTCGGCAGCCCACACTAGCCAAGGAGGGCAAAATTGTGACTTGCACACTAAACCTAAATCCATCAAACCCTAATTCACTTTACCTATCACTTTCTCTCTCTTCACTTCATCTTCTTCATCTTTCTCTCTTCCTTCTCTCTACCTCCACCATGAGCACGAAAATGGCGGCCCCTCCTCCTCCATTTTTGCTCATCTTTTCTCCTCTCTAAGCCCATTTCCACACTTGCACTCACTTCCTCTACCTTCTTTGTATAGAAAGTTTCTCCATTTTCCATTTCTACCTCCATTTTCTCTCCACCTCTTCTCTTCTTCCTCCTCTTAGATCCAAAATTTCCAGCCACCATTAGAGAGTCTTCTCTTCACTTTTCTCTTCATAAACATCATTTTTAGACTTCTCTCAACCTCCTCTACACTTTCTCTTTAGAAAATCTCTTCAAAAATCCATCCTTTCTACCCCTCCTTCAAATCCGAAAATCACTCCTCCATGGATGGCCAAGCTTTTTGATTTTTCTCTCCACTAAACACATTTATACACTCATCTTCATCTTCTCTACAAGTCTCATTTGGAAGGTTTACTCAAAATCCAACCTTATCTCCATTGTCTTCCAAGGTAAAAATTCTTGATTTCTCTCCATTTTATTCTCATTTTCGTTTTCCTTGGTTGCTATGTGACCAAGGGTTTCTCTTTTTGAGCATTGATGAGTGATTTGAGTGATTTTGAACACTCTAGGGTTCTTGGGAGAGTGAAATCCGAAATTTACAAATCAAGGAACCAAGGAGTTGTTTTCTTGCATTGTCTCCTTTAGGTAAGAGGGAGACTACTCACTTCAACCACTTATGGTGGTGAGGAGACTTTGTATGTGTGTTGATGGAGAAATCCATCCTTGTATGCTCTTTGTATGCTTGCTTAAATTATAAATTTTGTATGATTTAGTATTCTTGAATTTGATTGATACTTGATTATGCTCTTGAATATGTTTGATATATTAATTGTGCTTAATCATGTTGGGGTTGCTAAATGGAAAATTTGGAGTTTCCTACCTCAACATGGTCAGGAACATTGGTTGCTCCGAATGGTATCACGAGATACCCGTAATGTTCAAAGCACGTTCAAAAACCGTTTTGGGAATATTTTAAATTTCCTGCGAATTGAGTGACGATAAGAGTGTATGTCTATCCTGGAGAGAACAACTCTCTTCTCGCCGATCCATTGAATTGCTTATTTTTCTTCGGGGACACTCATCCTTGATAGGAGTATGGTTCCTTTTGTGACAGTCCTCGTCTCACCGAGAAGCTCCATTCTTTTCCTTACTGACAACATAGTAGCCCAATCATAGGAAACTCTTTGACTATCAGAGTGCCATTTATACTCTCCTTATTGTTGGTCCTCTACGAAAAACACTTATATGTATCCTCAGGCTTCTTTCGCTTACAAAGCTTCAACTTTGTTAGCCGCTACGAATTCAGAAGTCTTAATTTTGAAAACCACTAAGGTTTACATTGGAATGGTTTAGTGGGATATGACTAGAAAATGATCAATCAATCCCTAAATCGTAAACTCTAACCGATGAGATTTCAAGTAAGCAAAATAGATCAACAAAAGGTTCAATCTTTATGAGAAGTAGGATAGATTAAACAAATTCAGGAGTCAAGACAAGTCTCAACAACAGAAATGGGAACAACTAAGTCGAAGATAAGAACAATACAGATGAATCCAAATGATCCATGCAGTTACGAATTGTAAAAAGGGAGGGTTACCCCCAGAATTATACAGCACGATTATTGGATCGTCATTTGAGGCGTAACTTCTCTTGTTTAGATCTCCAAATGTCGAGGTCTAATTGGATCTATTACTACTAGCACTTTCCTTACGGGTTGGGTGTTGTTGTTACTTTCTTGGTACCCGTGAACGTAGTTCCCGTTTAACTTATTAGCTTTTCCATTATTCCTCCTTTGGAATCTAGGTAGTCCATGGTTATCCCAAGTCTGACTTTTCTTCAATAGATTTTAAACCACAACTTCCAATTTTCGTTACTGTGCGGTCCTCTGATCTTGGTGAATTGTCACATCAGCTATCCTTCATATTTCTCTTGCGATCGCAGCCATACTTCGATGGTCTTATCCTACGCTCAGATGTGTACGTCTGCCACGAGCCGGTGTCTTTCTTCGAAGACGGACCAAACATAACACAATAAAACAAATGTAATTATTGCCTCCCTTCGAAAGCCAAACACAAAGAGTCACACAATGCACACCATTCAAGCAAGACAAGCTAATTTACTAATCCTACCAGTTTCCAGCCCGAACTTCTTCATTCTGCCTCCACAACGTAGTCTCTTGTAAGTTGTCAACTTCCAAACTGCTTCACGAACCTAACTTACACCAGCTATTTCTTTCTCTAGAAGATCGGTTTTCCAAAATCTTTTGATCTCCTCACAAAAGAATTCCTATTTTCCCAACACAGTACTCCTAGGAAAAGTCATAGTTTCCTGTACACACAGAACATTACATATTGAGTAGATCAATCCTCAATATCATGCAACTGTATAACAGTAGCTATTAACATTCAACCTACGGCAAGTCATGCACTCCTTTCCTATCATCTCAATCAAGAGACAAGGAAGTGCACAACAGACCAAGTTGTAATATGCCTAAACATAGCAAGTCCATACCCCGGCTCAACAGAATGAACTGCTCTGATACCACCTAACTTCTAGTCAAAATCGTGGCACCATGTTGAGGTAGGAAACTCCAAATTTTCCATTTAGCAACCCCAACATGATCAAGCACAATTAATATATCAAACATATTCAAGAGCATAATCAAGTATCAATCAAATTCAAGAATACTAAATCATACAAAATTTATAATTCAAGCAAGCATACAAAGAACATACAAGGATGGATTTCTCCATCAACACACATACAAAGTCTCCTCACCACCATAAGTGGTTGAAGTGAGTAGTCTCCCTCTTACCTAGAGGAGACAATGCAAGAAAACAACTCCTTGGTTCCTTGATTTGTAAATTTCGGATTTCACTCTCCCAAGAACCCTAGAGTGTTCAAAATCACTCAAATCACTCATCAATGCTCAAAAAGAGAAGCTCTTGGTCACATAGCAACCAAGGAAAACGAAAATGAGAATAAAATGGAGAGAAATCAAGAATCTTTACCTTGGAAGACAATGGAGATAAGGTTGAATTTTGAGCAAACCTTCCAAATGAGACTTGTAGAGAAGATGAAGATGAGTGTATAAATGTGTTTAGTGGAGAGAAAAATCAAAAAGCTTGGCCATCCATGGAGGAGTAATTTTCAGATTTGAAGGAGGGGTTAAAAAGATGGATTTTTGAAGAGATTTTCTAAAGAGAAAGTGTAGAGGGGGTTGAGAGAAGTATAGAAATGGTGTTTATGAAGAGAAAAGTGAAGGGAAGACTCTAATGATGACTGAAAATTTTGGATCTAAGAGGAGGAAGAAGAGAAGAGGTGGAGAGAAAATGGAGGTAGAAATGGAAAATGGAAAAACTTTCTACACAAAGAAGGTAGAGGAAGTGAGTGCAAGTGTGGAAATGGGCTTAGAGAGGAGAAAAGATGAGCAAAAATGGAGGAGGAGGGGCTGCCATTTTCGTGCTCATGGTGGAGGTAGAGAGAAGGAAGAGAGAAAGATGAAGAAGATGAAGTGAAGAGAGAGAAAGTGATAGGTAAAGTGAATTAGGGTTTGATGAATTTAGGTTTAGTGTGCAAGTCATAATTTTGCCCTCCTTGGCTAGTGTGGGCTGCCGAATAGAGGAGAGAGTGAGGGAAAAATTTGGTTTCTCATGCAAGCCAAGGGTAATTGGGTCATTTGGTGGTCAAAGCTTCTCAAAGAAGCTTTGAAAAAGCACATAAATTTGAATTAAAATAGATTCGATTTGACATAAAGTGGATTGCATTATGATAGGGTGATAGGATTTCTAATGCATGCTATTATCCAATGAATAATAGTTACATTCGACAGAAGTCAGTATTAATTTATTTGACAGATGAAATTTACACAGTGTTTTATTATTCCGACTGTTAAATTTCTCGAAAAATGTGAAACCTCGTAAACTGTGTCCAACCTCAGGTTTAGTAAGATCCCTCGTTGATAGGTCCACAGTTCAAGGTTCTCAGAGAAAACATCTCATTTCTCCGGCTCCACTCAGTGCGCACGCACAACGAGGAATGTATTAAAATATTTGACGTTTCCAAAAAAATCCCAAAAAATTCTCAAAAATTACAAATTTTATAAAACGACTATTTGTCTTATCATTTTCCAATTTTTGAAGCATTACAATCGTTTTCCCGACTCTGCTCAATACGAACGCAAAACGAAAAATATATTAAAATATTCATCATTTCCGAAAATTTTGAAAGAATTCACATAAATTACAAATATTAAAAAATAACTATTCGTAATAAAATTTTCCAACTTTGGGAGCGTTACAGTCGTTTTGCCAACTCTGCCCAGTGTGCACACAAAACAAGAAATAATATTAAAATATTTCACATTTTCATAAAAATCCAAAAAAATTTCAAAAAATCCCAATTATTATAAAATGATCATTTATTCTAAAATTATTAATTTTCGGGATGTTACATTGGTCATAATTCTTCTAGAATTGACACGTTGAAAAAAGAGCTTAACAAGTCTTTTGCAATGAAAGACTTAAGACCAGTAAGACATATTCTTGACATGCAGATTACTCATGATAGAGTGGCCAAGAAGTTGTGGTTATCTCAGGAGAAGTACATTGAGAAAGTGTTTCAACGGTTTTTTTTAGATAAAACTAAAATTGTAAGTACACCTTTTGCTTTACACTTTAAACTTAGCACTAGACAAGCTCCTTCTAGTGATGAAAAGAAACAAGACATACAACATGTTCCTTATGTATCTGCAATAGGAAGTTTGATGTATACAATGATTTGCACAAGACCTGATATAGCTCATGCAGTTGGTGTGATTAGTCGTTTTCTTTCTAATCCTGGTAGAGAGCATTGAAAAGTTGTGAAGTGAATATTGAGATATCTTCAGGGCACTTCTAGTTTGAAACTCTGTTTTGGAATTGGGAAACCCGTTCTTTATGGGTATACAAATTTAGACTTGACAGGAAATGTTGATTTTAAAAAGTCTACTTCTGGCTATTTGATTACCTTTGCAGGAGGAGCTGTGACTTGACAATCTAGGTTACAAAAGTGTGTTGAATTGTCTACTGTGGAGACTAAGTTTATTGCTATTACCAAGCCTTGTAAGGAGTTGCTTTGGATGAAGAATTTTATGCATGAACTTGGTTTTACTCAGCAGAGGTATGTTTTATTTTGTGATAGTTAGAGTGTTATTCATCTTGGCAAGAATCTTATGTTCCATGGTAAATCTAAACATATTGATGTGAGATATCATTGGATACGTAATATTCTGAACTCTAAGTTGTTGAAACTTGAAAAAATTCATACTAATGATAATGGTTCAAACATGCTAACAAAGACTCTACCGAGGGAAAAGTTTGAAGATTGTCGTTTGATTGCCGGTTTGACATTTGCCTCTACTTGAGTTGAAGGGAGAGTTTGTTGGATAAGTCCAACTAGTAAGACACATGCCAATATTTAAAATAAAAAAATATATATATTATGATAGCTTTTAAAAGAAAGGTTCAAATTTTCCTTCTTTACTGTTTTTCATTTTCAGCGTTTTCGGAAACAGAGAGCAACGCTGTGAAGAGAAGGAGAAAATTTCTAGACCTGATTTTGCGTGCTCAGATCGGGTGGTCATTTGTGATCCGATCTTGATGATTTTTTAATATGTTGTTCCTTGCATCATGAACTTCTATTTGTACAATCAAAATTTTATTTCCCTATCTCTATTTGTTAGATTGTTTGTACCCCTTTGTGAGTTTTGCATTTTGTTGCTTTGTTGATTTCCACTTTGTTGGTAGTGAGTAAGAGTCGGTGTGATATCCTTGTTTATTGAGAGACACTTTGCTGTACTCATTGATCTGTTATAGTGGAGATTTTTCTAAACTAGGTCCCGTGATTTTTATCTCTCACATTGAGGGAGTTTTTCACGTTAAAATTGTCAGTATTCTCTTTGCCTATTTAATTTTTGTGCATTCTTAGATATATCTTTTGATGGATATTTTGGTTGACTGTATATTTTACTCTGCACACGTTCTTTCAAGTGAAAAAGATTTTATTACCTATTTGTGTGTTGTTATTTCTACTGTGCACACACTCCCTTTTCTTTTCTAAGAGTAGAAATATAAAAATTATGGGACCTAGTTTAGAAAAATTTTACTATAACAGATTAATAAGTACAACAAAGTATCTCCTAATAAACAAGAATATCACAACAATTCTTACTCATCACCAACAAAGTAGAAATTAATAAAACAAAATTCAAAACCCACAAAGAAGTACAAACAGCTCAACAAGTATAGACATAGAAATAAAATTCTAATCGTACAAATAGAAGTTCATGATGTAAAGAATAATATACTAAAAAATCATTAAAATCAGATCACAAATGACCACTTGATCTGAGAATACAAAATCAAATCTAAATTTTTTCCTCCTCTCTGTGACACTGCTCTCTGTTTTCGAAATGCTGAAAATGAAAAATAGTAAGAAAAAATTAAACTCTTCTTTTAAAAACTATCATAATATAATTTTTTTTATTTTAAATATTAACATGAACCCCACTAATTGGACCCATCCAACAATGCCTCCATTAGATTATTTAATAATCTGCACAAATCTGCACATCATGAAGAAACCAACCAAGCTTAACTAACCCATTATGAGAAGCGAATCCGAGCCAGGGCTTCACTACGGCGTATCAGACTCTCAATCTACCTCGGTGTTGCGGTTATCACCTGTCCAATTGATTACGAAGATTAACATATGCAGCAGGGAAGCATATTTGAAAATCAGCGCAACTTCAATATCAGGGAATTAATTCATTATAGTCACATCGTAGAAAACACTAATTATACACAATACTGCCCAAAGGATTAACTTTTTCAGAAAAGAATGAAAGAATACATGGTGAATTTTAAAGGGCAAAGAAATCGCCACATATCTATCTTGCAGATTATTCTTAGTTGTGTGGAAATTATTCCACTGCTTGAGGCACTCACGGTGATCTATAATGGTTGCTGAGCAATCAAGTAACATGCTAAGAAGCAGTAACATTTTAGTTGCACCCAAGTAAATATGAAGAAAATCTTATCAGTTCGAAGAAGTAAAAGGTATAACCTTTTTGCTACTACCAGGAAAATTTCTTCTTTTTCTTATTTCAAGTAACCTCTAGTCAATTCTACAGCAGCTTCATCAGACAGTTGTGGGTGTATGTGCTTTCGGGCATATAGCTCACATAAGCAAGTTAATGTAGGAAGGTCCAACACATCCTGCTCCATGCTCTGCCAGTACAGACACAGAACATTGCATATCAGCAAGTATAAGCATTTAGGTCTAGATCTCTTAACCTTGTTTGAGATCACTGCAAGATTTTACTAGACCTTAGGATTCTCAAAGTGTCCTGTCCATCTGCTCATCAGCCTTGTCAAGAATTAAGTAAATTAAATCGAACCTGAGAAAGCGCAGATCAATTCAGTTATTAGCTACTACATACAAAATTGTTCAAGAACTTCAATTTATTATTTCAAGGCATATCAAGCTTCATTTTAACCACTACTTCTCACACCATGGTTTGATAAAGAGGATCAACAACCTATTCAACTACATACGTGACTAATAACCCTTTTGCTTGACAATGATTCACAAAAATTATACAGCGCGGCTGAAGCTGAAGTACTAAATAGCTAATAGTATTCAGCTGCCTAGGTATTCGAAATTGGATAAATATGCAGCCAGGCCCGTAAACTATTTATCACAGCTTATGTCCAACATCTAACCTAGACAGAAGAGTGGGAGGAAGGTGTATGTTGTCAATGACAGACAGGCAAGGATTATATCGAGACCCACTTGGATTTGCACAAGCCAACATTGAAGTCCTAGCATTGAGGGAAGCAATAATGCCTGCCTTCGCTATTGAAACTGTTTGTTGTTCCATCACCTTGAATTATCAGACACAAGAGCATTAGACTTCAGACATTCAAAAGTAAAGAGCTGATGATCTTGCAGGAACTGTCATAATATATAAATAGACAGATATGGCTGCAAGAAATACTTCGTTGGAAAATATATATTTAGACGAAGAATGTATTAACCTCATGTAACATACTCCGTGTGTTGTCAAGACATTTTGTCAAATTCATCTATACAGCAGAAACCTGTGTCACCCAAAACTAGGGCACCACTCTCTAGAACCTGAACATTAAGCAGAAATAATTAGGTTCCAA
Source organism: Ormosia semicastrata (assembly GCA_029884595.1). NCBI lineage: Eukaryota > Viridiplantae > Streptophyta > Magnoliopsida > Fabales > Fabaceae > Ormosia > Ormosia semicastrata. Next base: position 2,613,187 of record JAQQTO010000046.1, on the reverse strand, counting down.
TATGTTCCTTGTGCATAAGACAGTATAGAATCATGTAGCTAATCCATACAGTTTCGCCTGTTTCAGGATCCTTGGTCACATAGGCAGTCAATCCAACAGTTGAGCTTCCCCTACCACTGGTGTAAATGTTGTATTTATTAAATACAATTAAGTATTGGATTAACATTAATCAATTATTCAGTATACTCTTATGTATTATTAATGTATCAATTATGTATCTATAACATTATATAATTTATGGATATATAACAATTGGGTAATTAATATGAATGACCTATAATGCCAGGTTATTCATAGTAAAAAGCGTTCTATCGGTGTTTCTTCTTAAGTGATGGGAATAAACCAAGCCCCATTATTGGTTTCTATAAGAGGTAAATAACCTCTCTTCTAATTTGGCTCTCAATCTTAGCTAATAGGAGAAGTTTACTCTCAATTCTCTCATCTCTCTCTTTCTTCATCTTCATATGTTATTATAAAGTTTATTTGTGAGCTTAATTGGCATAAGCAACAAATCATAAAAAAAAACCCGTTTTCGTGTTCTTGCTTGAACTTTTCACTTGAGAAGGATCATGGATCCAACCATAATTCCAGGTTTTATCTCATTTTGATCTTGTTAGTATGAACATGCTATATTATTTATCTTAAGCATAATTAATTAATGCTGTTTTTAGTCATTAATTTCCATCAATTGGTATCAGAGACACTTAAGATATTAATATGGCTGTTTTTTGAAAATTATTTTCGCGGTATTTTTCAATACTGTACTCAAACTAAGAAACCCCCAATTTTTGAAATCTTCGAATTCGGCCTCTATCTTTCAAATTGATTGAGGGTTATTGATCATATGTTATTATAAAGTTTATTTGTGAGCTTAATTGGAGGAAATAAACCGCATGTCAATATCCTATCAGGATTTTTTGGAGAAAACCGAACCAAATCATAAAAAAAAAATTTATGTTTATTTGAGCATACGGAATCATTTAATTCGTTTTATTTTCGTGTTCTTGCTTGATCTCTACTTTTCACTTGATGAAACTCAAAATTTGTTGAGGGCTTCTCTAGATCGGAACACAATGATCAACATACTGAAAAATAATTGTGTTTCGTTGAGTAAAATTGGAGATCTAGCCGGTTTGGGGTCGCGGGTTGCTCAACCCGTTTCAGAAACCCACCGTTTCTTAGATCTGTTTCTCCAGGATCTTGGATCGATTATTCCATCAATTGATATGGGGCTTCTCACCGCTTTCCCACCCATAGTGTACAACATTCGGCGACCCCATGGCCGAAAATAGTGATCCTTCATGCATCACCGCTCAAAACAACACACGGTGAATGTTTATAGAACATAAAAAAACCAAGCTCGGGGTATATAACAAAGACTTAGGGTCAAGCTCGCGGGTTTGCGCGACCCGTTTCAAGAAACCGGGTGAAGAAGATGACACCGGGATAAAAAGAGACGAACAGAGGCCATTTTAGCCCACTCAAGACCATATATCCTTTGCGTGGACCCCTTCGATCCACTCCGTCCCAGAGTCCAATTTTTTCCAATTTTTTTCCAAAATTTTTTATTTTAATATTTTTATTTTTTGGTAATTTTTCTGGAATTTTTGGATACTTTTATATTTTTATATTAATTAATTCCAGAATAATCGGGATTTTTCAATATTCAGTACTTCGTGAGACGAAATTATGGACTTAGAAGCGAAAATTTTTATGCACATTAATTACGTTACTGTAACACTTGTATGTATCATACTCTCTCATTAAGGTGTTACTAAATTATTAAGGAGTATCCTCGAAAAATGTAACATCTCGAGAGATATAAGAACGATTTGTTGATGGAGAATAACATCTGACCCCTTTTGAACCTTGGTAACAAAGATACACTTAATGGCACAGGCGAGCAAGTTTACGGTAAATTTTTAGGTCTTTATATGAATTAAACAAAATATATTCTTGTTTAATTTCATATGCTTTTATCATATTCTGTAAAGTTTTTGTATAATTGTGATCTTACCTATCGTGAGTGCAACTATATAAAAATTTTGTTTATTTTTATTATATATATATATATATATATATATATATATATATATATATATTTATAGTAGCATTAATGATAATTATACATCTAAGATGAATTTAAAGACTAGAGGGAAGAGGTGAAGCATCGGTATGTTATTACTAATGTGATTGGTTATTGATACAATGCAATATTAATTCTTGGATCATGTCAATCATGTTTCGAGTATCCTATCGGTATGAAGAAATTTTCTAGTGACATGAGATTTGTGCATTGTATTATTATTATATTTCTTATTTGTTTTCGATGATTTTAGGACTTTTAGGCCATGAAATCATAATAATTAAGAAAATTTATTTCTTACGAAGAGACAAAGGCGAGGACTCGAAGGCTGGGAGCCAATCTCAAATGTCTCCACCGTGACGGAACTCGTAGAAGAGCATACAAAGACCATATACATATTATCAAGTTTGGCTATCATTTAATTCTATAATACCATGATGATTATATTTTCATGCGTATTAAATGTTTCCTTGTTGTTATGGTGCCAGCTTCTCTGCCAACTTCAGTTAAAACTCTTAATGGGACAAATTATGAGGACTAGAAAGAATCTTTGGATTTATATCTGACAATAACTAACATGGACCTAGCTTTGAGAGAGAAAGAGCCTCTCGCGCCGACGAAACGCACGCCCGGAAGGCTTTTCGGACGCGGACCGAGTCCACTTCTTGTTGCTCAAAAGACTTCTTATGAAAAATAGGAACTCTCTAACCGAGTATACCTAATGGTGATAAAATACACCATGGAGAAGTCCATTAGACAGAGCATTCCAGAGAATAATAATGCCAAAGATTTTCTATCATCCATTGGTCAAAAATTCAAAACTTTTGATAAAGCACAAAAGGGGAAACTGCACAATGTTCAATTTGCTGCTTCTTCTTCTGGTTTCAAAAATAAGAAGAAGTTTAGTAACAAAGGCAAGCTTCATTTTGAAAAGGAAAAGACAGGGAAAGCATCATTGCAATTAGAGCCTAAAAGGAAATTCTTTAAGGGCACCTGCAAGTATTGCAAGAAGTATGGTCATAAAGTGAAGACTTGTTTTTCCTTAAGATGAGGAATGAGAAACAATGTACGCTCCTAACTCTAGCTTGTTTTGAATCCAATGTGGTGGATGTTCCTCCCAATACTTGGTGGTTAGATTCAGGTGCAACTATTCATGTTGTGAATTCTTTACAGGGATTCACAAGCCTGAGGAAACCAAGTGATTTTGAATCCAAGATTGTGATGGGAGATGGAGCTAGAGCATCTGTAGAAGAAATAAGAGTGGTATCTTTATATTTGCCTTCTGAACATGTTTTGTTGTTGAAAGATGTAGTCTATGTACCTTCTATGAGAAGGAATTTGATTTCAGTTTCAGCTTTAGATAATTATGGCTACACTTTTGAATTCGGCAATGGAAAACTTGTTGTTTATTCTAATTCTATTGCAGTCGGTTCAGGAGTTTTGTGTGATGGGCTATATAAGATTTGAATCTGAATGATATGTCTGTTAATTCTACTTGTTGGATATAAGCGTAGTAGGATTGATGAGAACTCTTCTATGTTATGGCATAGGCGTTTGGGGTATATCTCTAAACCTCGAATTGAGAGGTTAGTTAAACAGGGCATTCTGCATGATCTAGATTTATCTGATTTTGATACTTGTGTTGATTGTATTAAGAGAAAACTTACTGCCAAAGTTAGAAATCAAGGAACTAATAGATGTGTTGAAGTGTTGGAACTGATTCACATTGATATGTGTGGACCTATCACACCTACTGCTATGGGTGGATATAGGTATTTTATCACCTTCATAGACGATTTTTCCAGATTCGGCTGGATAGATCTTCTCCATGAAAAATCTAGTTCCTTGGATACTTTTAAATCCTTTAAAATTGCTATTGAATTGAAGACAGGTAAGAAGATCAAAAGTGTGAGATCTGACAGAGGAGGTGAGTATTATGGCAGGTATAATGAGTCTGGAAGAAACCCAGGACCTTTTGCTAAATTTCTAGAAGAATGTGGGATTGAAGCTCAATATACTATGTCAGGTACTCCTCAGCAGAATGGTGTTGAGGAAAGAAGAAATCGCACACTTATGGATATGGTGAGATGTATGATGAGTCATTCTACCTTACCAGATTTTCTTTGGGGAGATGCTTTAAAGATTGCTGTGTATATTCTAAATCAAGTGCCCAGCAAATCTGTGCCAAAAACTCCCTATGAGTTGATGTCTGGAAAGAAACCAACCTTGAGACATTTCCATGTATGGGGTTGTAAGGCAGAAGTTAGGCCTTATAATCCTCAGTTGAAGAAGCTTAATCTTAAGACTGTTAGCGGATTCTTTATTGGCTACTGTGTGGGCTCCCGAGGCAGCAGATTTTATTGTCATTCTCACTCCATGCGAGTTATCGAATCTGATCGTGCTATATTCTTTGAGGATGACTTGGATAGTGGGAGTAGTATTACACCACGACCAGTCATTCTTAGAGAAGATCGGGTTGTTGTCCTTGCACCAGTTGTTTCTTTTCCAGCAGATGTCATGCTTCCTGATGTCTGTGATAATGATCATATTCTTCCAGGACATGTGATGTTGTAGCACCACTAGAAGATCAACAGGAACATGATGATGTTGTTGAAGAAATTCCATTAAGGAGATCTCAGAAAGTTCGCAGGCTTACCATCTCCAATGATTATATTGTGTATCTTCAAGAACATGAGTTTGACCTTAATGATGTTGATGATCCTACCTCCTTTAAGGAAGCTATGTCTAGCTCATGTGCTTCTAATTGGCTAGATGCTATGCATGATGAATTAGTTTCCATGTCTCAAAATGCTGTTTGGGATCTTGAAGAATTACCAGTTGGTTACAAACCAGTTGGGTGTAAATGGGTCTTTAAGACCAAACGTAGTCCAAATGGTAAAGTTGAGAGGTACAAAGCCAGACTAGTAGCAAAAGGCTATAGTCAAAGAGAGGGCATTGATTATAAGGAGACATTCTCACCGGTCTCTACTAAAGATGCTTTTCGAGTTGTTATGGCTTTGGTAGCTCATTTTGATTTAGAACTTCACCGATGGATGTTAAAACAAATTTTCTCGAATGGAAATCTTGTTGAGGACGTCTACATGGTTCAGCCTGATGGCTTTGTTGAAAAGGGCAAAGAACACTTAGTTTGCAAGCTGAAGAAGTCCATTTATGGACTAAAACAGGCCTCTAGACGTTGGTATTTGAAATTTGATCAGGTGGTCACTTCACTTGGCTTCAAGGAAAATGCTTCAGATCAGTGCATTTACTTGAAAACTAGTGGGAGCTATTTTATCATTCTTGTTTTATATGTTGATGATATTCTCCTTGCTAGTAGTAGTGTTAAACTTTTGACTGAGACAAAATTGATGTTAAGTAGCCACTTTGATATGAAAGACCTAGGTGATGCTTCTGTTGTTCTAGGCATCCAAATTTATCGAGATAGGTCACGTGGTATTCTTGGATTGTCTCAAAGAGGATATATTGAAAGGATCCTCAAACGGTTTAACATGTATTCTTGCTCCTCATGTGCTGCACCTGTTCAAAAGGGTGATAAACTTTCCAAATCTCAATGTCCTCAAAATGATACAGAAAAGATTGAAATGGTGAAAGTCCCATATGCTTCCGCTGTTGGCAGTTTAATGTATGCTCAAGTTTGTACTCGTCCCGATATTGCTTTTGCTATTAATGCTTTAGGGAGATACTTGAGCGACCCAGGTTTGGGTCATTGGAAAGCCGTAAAAAAGGTCTTGAGATATTTGCAGGGCACTAAAGATTATATGCTGACCTATAAGAAGTCTGATCAACTTCAGGTCATTGGTTATTCGAATTCTGATTATGCAGGTTGCCCTGACGACCGAAAATCTACTTCCGGCTTTATCTTTATGATGGCAGAAGGAGCTATTTCTTGGAAGAGTGTCAAACAAACTCTTACAGCTACTTCTACCATGGAAGCAGAGTATGTCGCTTGCTATGAAGCCACTTGTCAAGCCATATGGCTGAAAAATTTAATCTCTGGCTTTCATATTGTTGAAAGTATATCTAGACCTCTTGTGATATATTGCGACAATACTGCTGCTGTGTATTTCTCTCAAAACAACAGAAGTTCTTCTCGATCAAAGCATTTTGATATAAAACATCTGTTTGTTAGAGAGAAAATTCTAGAGTTTCAGACTCGTATTAAGCATCTTGCTACAGAAAACATGCTAGCAGATCCACTAACCAAAGGCTTAACAGTTGGAGTTTTTCAGAATCATGTGACTCATATGGGTTTAATTAAGTCTTTTGATGTTTTGGGTTAGTGGGAGTCTGATATTATGTATTTTATTATGAGATATGTATGAAATGACGTCACTCTTATTATCATATTTCTTGAAGCATTAATAAAATACTGAGACTATCCTTTGGAATTGCATATTTGTCTTATTTAATTATGCTTTTCCATTATCCATATTTAGTTTCTATGAAATATAAGCACATAAATATATATCCCTATCAGATATTATTATTTTTCTTGCAGTGCTAAAACTTAACATTTCATAGATCATTGGATGATATGTATTCTATTATGAGATATGTGCAAAATGACGTCACTCTTATTATCATATCTCTTGAGGCATTAATAAAATGCTGAGACTATCCTTTGGAATAGCATATTTGTCTTATTTAGTTATGCTTTTCCATTATCCATATTTAGTTTCTATGAAATATAAGCACATAAATATATATATCCCTATCGGATATTATTATTTTTTCTTGCAGTGCTAAAACTTAATGTTTCATAGATTATTGGATGATATGTGTTTTGGGTCATAATTGATATTATAGTTTTAATAATACTTCTTTTCTCTGATATTGACTAATGTTATCCAAGTGGGAGAATGTTGTATTTATTAAATACAATTAAGTATTGGATTAACATTAATCAATTATTCAGTATACTCTTATGTATTATTAATGTATCAATTATGTATCTATAGCATTATATAATTTATGGATATATAGCAATTGGGTAATTAATATGAATGACCTATAATGGGCTAGGTTATTCAATAGTAAAGCCCATTGAGAAGTCTCTTCTCTTAGCTGATGGGAATAGAAACTAAGCCCCATTATTGGTTTCTATAAGAGGTAACAACCTCTCTTCTAATTTGTGCCCCCAATCAGTAATAGGAGAAGTTTACTCTCAATTCTCTCATCTCTCTCTCTTTCTTCATCTTGGCATAAGCAACAACAAAGAGAAGGATCATGGATCCAACCATAATTCCAGGTTTTATCTCATTTTGATCTTGTTAGTATGAACATGCTATATTATTTATCTTAAGCATAATTAATTAATGCTGTTTTTAGTCATTAATTTCCATCAGTAAATGCCACGTGGAGATAGTTTGTGTATGTATTGGAGTAGCTGGGACTTGCTCGTCCCAGGATCACCAACAAGAAGAATATTTATATCACCACGGAAGCTAGCATCAGACGCCAACTTTAAAGCATTGCCCCCAAAAAACTGCAATGAAAGCACTTACCACAGCATGAATGCAAGTAGAAAGAGACTGGCATTCTTAGTAAATCAGTCAAACAAGCAATCAATGCATAACTGGAAAAGATGTGAAACCTGACAAAGAAGACCTTTCTTCACATCGTCTAGTTACCAAATGTTAGGCGCCAATGACTTTGTCAGCCTTTCATATATATTTGGCTGTCTCTGCAGCTCTTTTAGTTGAGCCACCTACAACTCAAACAAGCACGCAGTTATTAACAAGTAGATAGAGCAAGTAGAGGATTTCATGGAAAATAGATACAAATGGTACCTTCTCTTCATCAAAAAGAACTTCGTCTGCATTTCTTCCCTGGCTATTTTCAACCTCCATAGTCTCCTCCACCATCGTCCTTGACTTATCAGTCTTCTTTATGTGAAGACAATCAATATAAGTCTACAACATGAAGGGTGCAAAACAAAATCATCAATTAGACAAAATTAAAAATGTGAGGGTGGAGTTCTAAATGTAAATGAGAATTGAGAACATAATGCATACCTTGAACAACGACTTAATATTTCTCACTTCTCTGAGTTGGTCCAACCCTTACACTCATAGCCCTATAAATACCAGTCACCTAATTAAGGAGAAAACACATTGAGATGATTAAACAAGACATGGACATTTATATGCCACAAAGCATGTCACAATATGGTCTGACCTGAACTCTGTCACCTGGCTTTCCAGCATCCACCAGCTTGTCATGCATCAGCAAACTCACCGTGTGAGGTGTTCCTCCTTCAGGTATCTCATCCGGTGTCTCCTGGAGCCTCACAATTTGCTTATCAGTAAACCTGATTTTGGAGCAAAGATCAATTAACTGCAGTTTTATGTTTTAGACACTAAAATTTAGCAAGCTCAAGATCATGCCAGACTATCCAATTGACAAATACATGTTCTCCTAAATACACAACTAAAAAACTCTTCCTTCTACAAGGATACCATAGGTGTACATTACCTGCATCTGTTGTGAACCAAAGTCATGGAGTTCCTGGAATGACATTCTTCCCTCAAGCACATAGTAGGTTCAATTATTCGTCCTAAAAGCACAATACAATACTGAACAAAATATCACAGATGTAGAAATGGCATAGATAACTCATTAGGTCAACAAGTAGGAATATCTGCATATGGAATTACCTCTCTTTACAGCAACTGGGTCAGAGCAGTATCCACACACAAGACATATAAAGATAGATTCCCTGATTTCTGGTATAATTGAGCTACATCGTATAATCATTCCCTTCAATGACACCATCCTCACAATATCTAACAAAAGAGACCAATTCAATGCATTAAGAAACATAATTTCGAGGGAGTGGGGGAAGGCACACCAAACTCAATCACTCCCTCACTCACCATATGGATTTATATTCCTCATTGAAGTTGAGGTATTGAGATTAAAAGTCCGAGTCTGAATGTGCTTCTCGAATATGGGTTTGATTCGACTAACCATATTCATCAAAACCAAATAAAAAATCGCAAGCACCTCCAGCGGGTACCTAACCATTTTGGTGTACAAATCAGGATCATGATCTGACACGTCATGTGCATCCACGTCCAACGAATCTCCTTCCATTTCAATGACCTGATTGATCAACCTCTCGTACTTCCCTTCGGTATGCAAATGCAACCCATCATCACTTTGTGACGATTGTTCTCTGAAGTCCTTCAAGAACCTCCGAATGGCGTCATTCACATCTTCTACGCTTACATTGGTGCCCCAGACGAAGGTAGGCCTGGCATCGTCCATGTCGTAGCCGTTGCCGCCTTCTGAAGACACCGGCACATCGTCGGTGGAGGTGGGCGTGGCGCCGCCTCTGCGCGACGGAGTTGGGGTGGCATCGGAGGAGGCGAATCGGGAGCGAGAGTGGTAGAGGGGTTCCGAATGAGGAAGGCATGGAAGAGCGACGGCAGCGTCTACGGCGAGAATGTGTTGCCGATTGAGCTGGAAAAGGAGTCTTCCGACGATGAAGGACCTGAAAAATCAAAATCAGATTAACCAAACCGAATGTAAATGAAAATCGTGTGAAGATTATAGGAGAAGAGCAAGGTGGCAACCATTTTTTTCGTCGGAGAACAATCGGAAGCCATGGTTTTGTGTGAGACTGAGAAGCGAGCACGACGTCGCCGAAAGAGAGAATATCAGACACAGGATTGCGTTTTCTGCGGGATTATATGGCGGGAGGAAAACTTGATTTTCCCGCCAGAAAATTATGGGCTTACTTACTGGGCTTGAATTTGGGCTTTAAGTTGTGGAAGTAGAACTGTATAGGGTTGTAGAAAAGGCCCTAATAATGGAAACTGGCTAACGTGGACCAATTACGTAAAAAATATATATTTTAATGTTTAGCAGCATAAAATATTCTATAAATGTTTTGGCTCTCAAATAGAAAAAGAAAAAAGAAAGAAAGTACATGCTTCAAAGAGAATTTATTTCAAATTAATTTTAATAAATTATAAAATTTTCATTATTGCATAAACACTTGTCGAAATGCTTGTCCTGTCAGTTTATTTTAAACAGCGCTTGTGATAGAATAAATTCTACTTAAATAAATATTCATTTAATCTATTTAACTAGACATGACCTAACTAACTTGTTAAGTCATTTAAAATTATTTTTGAGAGCCAATGTGATAATGATGCTCGAAGCCCTCTCCACTAAGTCACATGTTTTCCCTTTTCAACCCAAAAGTATTTGTACCTCTAATGGAAAATAAAAAAATTTGAGATTAAAAATTAATTATGGACATCCCGTCAGGGCATACCATACATTAGGATTTAGGGATTTGGTTAGAAGGTTAGTGTCAACCAAGTTCTGTCTCTGTGGATTGGCAATGACCTCATTCCACCAAGCAAGCCCCTATTCAACACCATTCTTCCAATACAGATCCGTCTGATTGCAGCAAATGCTCAAACGAGGCACCATAAAACATAGGCCAGTTCCAACTCCCTAGTTCCAGCCACTCGACTCGAAGATCCCGTTATTCTCAAGTAATGGAAACGGAGCCAGTCACATAATCATTATTAGCCCCGCCCCAAGGCACGCCAAGTCCTGGAAAATGGTTAATTAATAATAATTTCACACACTCATCGACCTTTTCGTTGCGTGCAGAATTATAACAACAATAGTAGTATATATTTCTGCACATCCCAAAAAGCGAATGAAAAAGTAAAAGATTTTGTTAACGGATATTTGTTAAATAAATTAAAATTAATTTTTTTAAAATAAAAATAAGTTAAATAGCAATTTTTATTTTATTTTTAATATATTTAATATATTGTTTTCATTTAACAAATTTCATTTTGATTTTTTAATAAATATTTAACAAAATTCAAAAGTAAATTGTGAGGTGTGATTTAGTTGATGAACTTAATTTCATGTGAACTAATTTCACTTATAATGTAGGTGTCCCAAACTCGTCAAAATATCAATACCTAAATGAGGATTAATTCCTCACTCAAATATTATAAAGACATCTCATCATATTTTAAAAAATTAAAAAAGCAATCTGTTACTAACAATATTGGTCTTACGTACGCTATTGACTAATAAACCAAACCCTTGTAAGTACTGGGTATCCCTTGGAAACATGACCCACACCATTCGGTTTCATTGTCAACTGTGTGGCCATTAATTCATCATATATTGTACTACAGGCTTAATTAGAAGTTAAAATCCAAATTACGCAGGGAGAAGATAACGAATCGGAAATCTAGTAATTGAAAATAAAAATTCAACAAGAGCACAATGTAACTTAATTAGTCACTTTTGGTACGTCGGCATTTTCAGAAATGTTTATTACACATCATCTTTGTTTTGCATTACTTCACATTATTATGAATTATGAAATGATAAAATTAGAGTACAGATGTATAAATTTTTTACTAAATCAAGTATAATCAAATAATAACAATTGTATAAATTTGAGATGATATATATGTAGATACTCTTTCATAGAATAAACTTATCAAAGAGCCCACCTTTTTTTTAACAGACACAAAGTAAAATTCATCGATTTAATAAACTCCTTGGTTTTAAGCTTCTTTTCGATGATCATATTAATATAATATTTGTTATGATTATATCAGCATCTAGTTGCCGGCATCAAACTATACTTTTTTTAGGTACATGCATTGCATCAAACTATACTTTAATTGCTATTACTTTAACATAATATTCCGGACAAGAATCAAATGGGCAATTTATGTAAATGAGTGTGCATTCCCATATGACATCCAGCTATGGATGAATTACAGATAAATAAACTTGAAAGGATTATCATGTTTGGAACTGACATCTAAATAGGAGATACTGATTTTGAGTCAGACTAAAACAGCTAAAAATGGGGGTGTGCAAAACAATACCATATTTATATATTTGTGAGGAATGATAGGAAAGGGAAAGGGGCAACTTCACGGCCAAGACATCATAAATTGGTTATTTATTTTTCAGTAATTGAGAACATTAATCATCTTCCAACTTAGTCTAGAAAGTCAAATTCCTTAGTCTGAACCGCAACAGCCGAGCTTGACACTATGTTCAGCTCAATTAATCATAAAGGTTATTAGCCAAAGATTTGTGGATGGAAAAAAAAAAGTGCACAGTTACTGATATATACTACTCTCTTTTTAATTATAGAAAAAGCTTTGCCGAAAGAGTTCCTAAAATCCATGGCTTACCTACTTTAAGAAAGGGTGACTATATACCCCATCCTACATGTTAAATACTAAAAACGTTCTCCCTTAGATTTTTTTTTTCCCTTCCATCAGAAAATAGGGTTTCAATATAATCACTAGAATTAGCAAGTCATCTACAAGCCATTTGTGGGAGAGAATCCACGTAGTCTGGAAATTTATTATTGTGATTGGTTCTAGCTAAGTACTATGCAATGTGCTGCATTAGACTTAGTTTGGTACATGGCTCCTTTATTTCAAGTACAAAGGATATATTCCTCAAGTTGTGTCACTGAGAGTATCAATCAATTCTTACAGCTAGTGTGACTGCCTTTCTATAAAAGCTTGATCGCACAGGGTTTAGTGCTTTCCCGCAAAAGCTAACTTGAACTAATTTCACATGATGCCTTACTTTCATAATCTCTTTAGTACAACATACATAAAAAATGCATCATGCTATAAATTGTTTTTGGTTACTGATCAGTGATTCATTCCAACTCTGTTAGTTTCCTTACTATACGTACGTATATATTTATTTTCTCTATACATATGTGTGTTCATTCGCCCATATGTGTGAATTTCTAGGAAACATGGTTTTACAAGTATATATAATTAGAAGAGTAATACATAACTGGTTTCAAGCATTATTTTTTTTTTAAAAGAGAGAGAGAGAGAAATGCATTACTCTATAACTTGGGTAAACTCAACCTTCAGATTTTGGGATGGTAAACCGAATAATAAAATAAAAATAAAAATAGTTTTGATATTCTTATCATTATTTGTGTATATATTTTTTATATTTTTTTTTAATATTATTTATTATATTTTTTATTTTTTATTAAATCTGACATTTGTAAAAAAAATATTAATAATATATATTTTTAAAAAATGTGTACAATGATGTTTTTCCAAATAAAATTACCTTCTGGATTTGTGTCCAGTGTCGGCTTGCCATTGAAACAAACAAAAGCACCTACCAAGCTTTGAAAAATCCTCAGCTTGCCAAACAGCACGTTATCTCTTTTAGTTATGCTCTCATGTGAGCTTGTTCCTATCTAGAAACTTTGGGTTTGATGCGACCTATAGACACGACATGTATAAACGAATTCAATATTGGAGTAATTTTTAGTTATTTAAATTATTATTTAATATATATATTATAATAAAATTATATTAATATTTAATAATATTTTTATATATATTAAATAATAATTTAAATATTTAAAAAATAATATGATAGATCATGCTCTCTTAAAAATTTCTCTTGTATGTAGTGTTAAATATTAATGGCCTTGAAAACTTGGAAATTTGTCCCAACTTTGCTTCGAGCTGGCCAAAGTATAGCCTATATATAGAAAAATGGTGACAAAAGGAACTCGAAATTCAGGAAACGTTATGGTTAACAAAAATCTAAAAAGTGAATCACAACAAAACAAGAAGACAAAACAGCAAAACCAATATGTTGGGGCAGGTCCATGCTAAATTACCAAACCATGTAGGGAACAAAATTGAGTCATCGGTATTTCAACCAAAAAAGAACATGCTCCCTCAGTTACATTAATTTGATTAATGAATTTCTCTACCACACATTGGAATCTAGAGGACAATTGTGTCTACTTGAGCATTAATAAAATGCTCCAAGAAGGTGGCTATAGCTGAATTAGTAAGTATTTCGTCATCAATGTCTATTACATTCTATTCTTAATTCCCACATCTAAATGCCTTCTCATGTTTTTCATGATCCAGAAAGAAACTAATTAAGGTTTTGGGTGTGAAAAATAAGGCATACCGGGCCTGAAGGGAGCAAGGGGAAACGGATACGGTGGTGGAGGAAGAAAAGGCTCATAATGAGCAGTAGCGGCTGATAATGGAGCCACAGTTGCACCATCACGGGTGTGGAAATTGATAAGACTGTGATTCTGCTGTGGATCAAGAGGGCCTGTGGAAGTGGAACTGTCACCCCTAGCATAGAAGCTTTGGTCAGGCTCAGTGCCTTGATCATAAAGAAGACCACTAAATACATGTCCTCCAATGTTCACAGATGTTTGATATGCGATTTCATTAACCGCATCATCCATAGACTGAACCTGAACGCACCGAAATATCGCCATGGCATTCGTAGCAGCTGGAAACTTGAACTCCTCTAAACCTGAAAAATACGTACACACACACACATATATATATATACATACATATCGCCATCTATATATAGCTAGTCTGCTAGTGTTAACTAGATAACGAAAAAAGAAAAAGAAAAAAACGGTAGCAGTAATTTTGCAAGCAGAATAAAGTTTGAGCAGGAAGATGCAAATGGGGTTAATTAGTATTTCCTTTATGAGTATGATATTTGTCAGACAGAGAATATGGTAACTGCATAATTGCGGAAAAAGCAACTGCTAGGGCTCTACAGTATGTATATATACATAGATCTTAATTTTGGTTATATATATATGTGTGTGTGTGTGTGTGTGTAAAAATAGTAACCTGAATATCGGTTCTGCTTGTGCTTTTTAGGGATGTCTCCCTGAAAGTGGTGCAGATTAGTAGTGGGAGACGGCTGCTCCTCCCTCTGGCGCCTCTTATCGACGGGAATCCAGGTGCTCTTGATGTGGGTTTGGCACTCAAACCCTTTGTTCTTGCAGCAAGTTCTGCACCTCGAGTATGGACAATCCTTCTTGGCTTGGTTCCCACAATCTTGGCACTTTGAACCCCTTACTACTTCTTCTTCACCTTGCGTTGCCGTCGGCATCTCCTTTTCCATCACAAAAAATATCACTCTTTACATCCTTTTTGGCCGTCCTCTGCTACCATCTGCCTCAGGAGTAGTACTCTCAGTGATGGGTCTAAAAGAAAAGCAATATAATTTTCTTCTCTTTGTTAAAAAAATAATTACCATTATATAATAATCACTTCACTCGCGTTAAAAAATACAAGTACACCACGGCAAACCCGCCCGCTACATAGCAGAAGAATCAATTCTATGTTGAAGTAAAACCCACACCATGCCACTACGAACCAATAGACAAAAATTAACAGGAAAGAAAAAGTAATTATAAAGAGAAACTTCTTAGAATAAGGGAAAGCATCATATATATATATATTCACAACAAAATGCAGGTATAATCAATTACTTTATTATTGTGGTGGTTTTGAATAAGTGAATCACTGAATTTATTTATGGATCTCAACAAGTTAGATTTAGACATCTTAGGTTTGCATCTCTGAAACTAACAATTATTGTCATTATATGATGCAGACATATCAACAGTTAGGGTACCTGAATTAGTTTGACAACTTGGTTTTGTTATATATATATAGTTGTCTTTTGCACTGGAACTTGGATAGAAGTTGATAGATAGCCTTTGACCTACGTTTACCGGCGCAGTTAAAAGACAAGAAAACTACCAAGCAAATGAAAAACAAAGTAATTTTTTAAAAACAGAAGCCTTAATTTGAAGTAAACCTAATAATTAGGAGTCTCTACAAAACTTGATTTACAAGCAACTCTGGTATGAATCGATTTTGGAAAATGCTATACTTACCAAAAACCAATCCTGTTTCCACTAGGCCTTCAATAATTCTTCCTCTAAAAATATTCACAAATTCCTTAGATAAAATCATCTGGCAAGTCACCTAAAAATTCAAGCTTTACACCAAGGTAAAATCTGGATTTTTTTTTTAATCTTCTTTCTTGTGTGTTCTGCATTTCAACAGTGAGGGATAGTACGTCCATGGACTTAGCATGGGTAAAGAGATAGTTCTTAATTGCACATGTTAGGGGTGTAAATTGGTTCGGATAATCCGATCAACCCGATCAATTCAAACCGAACTAATTAAATTGGTTCAGTTTGGTTTTGGTATATTGATTGTTTCAGGTAAAATTCAAACCAATTAAAGCTTAATTGGTTCGGTTCTCAGATTTGAAATTTCAAAAACAAATCAAACTAAATCATATATTTATATATTTTATTATTGTTATTATTTTAATTTATGCTACAACCTTTTTTGGCTACTACTTATTGTTTTGACTTTTTGTAATACTTTCCCAATTCTCAACCCCTAAAACATCATCTTCATCCAACGCAGAAAGCCAGAAAACTCCTCTGCCAAAATGTTCAGTTCTGCTCACCGACACCACATCTCACCGTAGGTTCTACTCCACCACAGCTCAAGCCAGATCTGCTCCGCCACAGCTCGGGCCACGCCATTTGTCCAACGCAGAAAGAGACACTAGTGTTTTAACTCTGTTAACAATAATTAGTCATGGTCTGCATAATTACTAATTTTCTAACTTATTTCATCATCAGTTTCTTAAAATAAGATGGTTGAATTATAAAATTAACTCTAGTCAATGTTAAGTATAGTATATATTGAAAATTTGAAAAATTAACAATTATTTGGTGACATCCCCAGCTCATTCAGCAATTGTCTAAGTGTGAAAAATTTGTTTTTGACCAAAAATATGCTATCAGGTGTTATTCCAATAACTCTTAGAGGTGAGAGGCTTGGAAATTTTGGATTTTTCCTCCAATCAACTCTCTGGATCCATTCCTATTGAGCTCCAAAATCTACATGTCCTTCAACTTTTGAACCTCTCTTATAATGACTTAAAATAAATCATTCCTAGTGGTGAAGTTTTCTAAAATCTCTCTGCTGTCCATTTAGAAGGCAATAAAAAACTTTGCTTGCATTTTGCATGTAAGCCTCATGGCCATGGAAGAAGGCATGTTAGACATTACATCATCATAGTCACAGTGGTAACACTGATACTATATCTGACAATTTGCTTGCTACTATACATAAAGAACAGAAAAGTAAAGGTAACAGTAACAACATCATCTGAACTTGGAAGTTTGGAAATGATGAATTGACTTTAAATGCTCTAGTATTGACTTTAAAAACAATGAATTTCTGACTCTGGTTTATGAGTACTTAAGTACTGGAAGATTGGATTAAGGAGAAGAGAAAACATGCAAACGAAAATGTGTTGAACCTTATAGAGAGACCAAATATAGATATTGATGCTGTTTGTGCATTGGATTACTTGCACAATGATAGTGAAGTTCCTATTGTATATTGTGATTTGAAGCCCAACGACATTCTCTTAGATGAAGATATAACTGCAAAAGTTGAAGACTTTGAATTCGCTAGGTTGTTGATTCAAAGTTCAACTAATCAAGTCTCTATTAGCTCCACTCATGTCCTTAGGGGTTCAATTGGTTACATATATACTTTCAGGATAGTAGCGTCACAACTTCCTCTTTAATTGAATAGTAGTAGTATACAACTTGTCAAGTTAAATCTCTCTTGAATAATTTTTTAATTTATTCAAATATAATTTATTAATACAAATATCAATATGTTTATTTATTCAATCTTTATGAACCTTTTAATACACATTTTGAAACATGAAATAATTATTAGTGTTCAAATTAATAAGTTTGATTCTATTTTTAGAAATTTTTTCATAGGTTTATTATATATTTTTTTCGCTATGAAAAACTAATTATTTAACTGATTTTTGTGTTAAAAAAATGGTCAACCCGATCACTTGAACCAAATCAATTCATAGATGTTTGGTTCAGTTTGGTTCGGATTTGACTATCAAAAAATACAAAAATCGAACCAAACTAAATCAAGTGATTTTGATTGGTTTAGATTTATTTTCCCTTAAAAATTGAACCAAACCACTCACTTACACCTCTAGTGCATGCTATTAGCTTATGCTGCACGCGTTATATTACTCAAAATTAAATAGTAAAACATGAAAAATCTTCATGCTATCATGATACTCAAGTAGCTTCTTTCAAGTTTTCTTTGGAACAATTTTTTGGGATATTGTTAGCTAGTGGGAACGAAGAAATTAAAGTGCGGCAATTTCGATTAAATATTTGGCCAAATTTTGAACCTCCATGAACTTTCAGTGGGACCCTTTTTAATAATAATTTTCCCGCGAATAGTAACAATGAAAGAAAAGTACAGCCAACAATAAAGTTGTCATTTTTTTTACAGGTTTTGCTTTGATAAAGAATCTAAATTAAAAAGTTTTGTATGAAAAGTAGAATTTTTTAATTTTTAAAATATTTAATATTCTAATTTTTGTGAAAAATTTACTATTTTAAATTTTAATAAATGAATTTAACAAAACCCTTTTGTTATATATTCTCCTTGTTGGCGTTATATGTATTAACTGTAAAGCAACCCAACATTCGAGTACTTCGCTTTTGAATGTGGAAAAGTAGATCATTAACAGCTCTCGTGCTAAGCATACGAAATCCCGCATAATGAATAAGCTGCTGGTCTGTGAAACTTCTTGGGGTTCAATCTGAGAGTGAAGAAAGCTTATTATAATTCCTCTTCTGTGCAATCAATCAAGGAGACAACGGCCAAACCTCTAGACTTTGAAGCGCATTTCATAAGCAAGGTAGATGGAGCCAGTAAGAGATTTTTTCTTTTTGCTTTAACCACCAAACGAATTATAGAATTACTGACAATAATTTGAAATATGCTTGAGCCGTTAACAGCTTTCTCCACTCTCTCATTAATTATAATAAGCAACGCTTGCAGCATATATTGACTATTGTCAGTAGATATATTCTCTCGTCAATTATAATAAGCTTTCTTCACTCTTTCATTATAAGCATAGAATTTGACAGTAGATGATATTTTATAGATTTTTGGATGTGGATGTATCTTGATATTAGAAAACAAACATTTTGTAACATTGAGGAGAAGCTAAAATAAAATTGACCTTTTTCATTTCATTAACCGGCATTAGAATGAGCACAGTTACAATTGGTTCGACCTTTGCTAATTCTCCTTCGAACTGGCGATATTTCATGTTCGTTAGTCGTTATCATAGGTCTTATTCTCCAAGAAGCTTAAATTAAGAAGCGAATTTCAGGCGAAAAATCATTTAATAGCGACTATATGCCAATTCCTTTCACCATTTCACTTCTTACTCTATTGTTGAAAGCCTCTGGTACATCCAAGAGGATGGTTCAATAAAGCAGCAAAATATACCAAAACCGTCCAACGCATGTTTAAACCCTACCCTATGGCTACTAGATAGTTTTATTATACTTTATACCCCTTCGAAATGCTCCATAATAGTTTAGAAAAACATATATTACATCTGGTGAGCCTCACCTGCACTTTAGCCCCAGCATGTTGTTTACCACAACCTGATTGTTAGTTACTACCAGATCTGCTAATGCAATTCTAACAAACATCTGATTCATTTTCAAGGGTCCACAAAAACGAGTTTAAACGAGTAGGTATGAAAATATGCAATTTATACCAATAAGATGCATTATCAGCAAAATAATTGCAAATTTTCATTCTTGACAAGACAACATAATTTTGTTGTCACCAGCATTAGCAAACAAAATTTTCATTCTTGAGAACAAATTGTAGACATCAAAACACATCTCAATCTCATCAAATAAACTTTAAACCATTCCGTTCAACTTTCCTTCTAGAATACTACACAGAGCATTTGATTTCAAGTTGTTCTCACATGTTATCTTTGTCTCAAATCCAAACTTCTCCAGATGTCTCAACTTAGAGTGTGTTGATTTGAATGTGAGAAAATATGCAGGGGCAGATCTTCATGGGGGTTGTGGTAGCGATGGCCACCCCAAAAGTTTTGAAAACTCCATAGAAACAAGTGCAAATTCATTTCCACTCCACCCCATAAATTTTGGTCAATCCTGTAGTATTAATTAAAGTAAGTTGAAAGTGATTTTCCACCCACTAGGAAACAACAAGGAGTGGAAATTAAAACACTTCCATGTCACTTCATTTTGCACTCCCCTCAATATTTTGGTTATGCTCAAACAAGGATGAATTTAAAGTAAGCACAAACAATAAAAGAAATGTGTTTATTGTACAGGTGCTAACGATCAACAGAATCATGAACTAAGAAATCATAAAACAGAAAGACAGATGAATTGCAATTCAACCACCTTAATCTCTGATCCCTATTTGCTGTTAAGTTCCCATAATCTAATATGAAGCATTTACAGAAAAAGATCAAATTTTCATCACAAATACATCAGCGGACAAGTAAAGTAAATCCTTCTCCCTAATAGAAGGATTTTTTTGACAAGACATATTCAGTAAATGGTATCTATCCACATAAAACTAAAAGAAAGTGGTAATTAGTACTTAAATATCCTAGCGATCTTGCTACCACAAATCCAAATCCAAATCTACTACACTTCAATTACAGTACAGGGACATGGAATCAGATGTAATAATATATAGTTAAAGCAGTTCAAGACTTTTTCTTGAAGAGCCTCCAATTACCTGTCTAATCAGTAATCAGTAACTGTGCTTAAGACCCAGACCGCGCTTCCCGCGGACACAGCCAGGCCTCACAAACAGATAGGGGGACCTCTTGGAATTGTTCATTTTGGAAAATACCCTTTTCCCCAATTTCCTCATTCTCTCTCTGCCTCCCCAACTTGTTGCTTACATTCCACGGAACAAGCTCGTCGTTTAATTCATACCCATCATCACCATCATCATCCCCATCCCCATCCCCATCCTCATCATCCTCGCATTGAAACCCATGGCACTCATAGTCAACATCATCATCATCAGCGAAATGACGATGGCGATTGGCATCATGATCAACATTATCAAGGAGATCGTGGTCCTCCACATCTGGTGCATGAGGATGATAATGAATTGGAGCATTGTTAGAAGAAGAAGAAATGGACCAAGAAATAGAAGAACCCCAAGAAACGAACCCATTTGGGACAGGGACGCTATCAGCATCATCGTCATGTTCTTCGTAAGCGTCAAGCACCTCGACGAGTTCCCACTGAAACAGACCATCGTATTTGTCCTTCACCTCCGAGAATTTAACTTCTTCCAGGAGGAACTCCATCGACGACGAAGCGGATTGGATTTCCATTGGTACCCTAATTTCTTTCGTTTTTCGCTCTTTTCTTTTGGCTTTTATACTTTCTTGTTTTCAAATTAATGCCTAGCAAGATGTGTGTAACCTCTTTTTTTTTTTTTTTGTTTGACAGGAAGATGTTGTAATCTCTCTGCTCGCATTGGTGAGTATCAAAATGCATGCGTGGCTTGCGAGGAGAGCATATATGCACATCTTATTTATACTATACCTTAATGCGTAAGAAATATCAAATATGTGAATGAAATATTCTCATCAAATACAAAATAAATTTAAAAATAAATTTTGACATATAAAATTTAAACGAATAAAGAGAATGGAAGGATCGTGACGACATTGTTTTTGCTTTCGTGCTTAAGCTAATAGCAAATGAGCACGTGTAGATCATAGATGTCCCTACGTTCTAGCTGGGAGATATGGGTCCCCACCAATTTTAAGAAAAATAAAATTTAACTCATTTTTTATTATTATTTAATTCTCAAATTAAATAATAATATATAAATTTTTTAATTTAATAATGCACACATAATATTATTAAATAATAATTAATTAAAAAATTTACATATTAATATTTAATTTAAAAATTAAATAAAAAAATTAAAACTTCATCTAATTATTTTATTTTTTTAAACCTGCATAACATTATAGCCATTGAAAATATTTTGTTTTATAATAAAATACTAAAAGTAAATATGGTTAAAAACTTTCATCCATCAGATCAATAACTGTAGGAGGTGCGATTCTTTTTTGAACTGTACCTGATCCGCTCCCTGGGTGAGTGCTTGCTACTGACCCTTACATTTTTTTATTAATTAATTTTATGGGTTTGAGAGAGGTATCCTTCTACAGTATCCTCGTAGAGTGTTCATGCATTGATAAATAGGTATGATATTTTTATTATCAATAATGTATATGTTTTTTTTAATATTTTTTAATATTATTTATTATTTATTATTATTTTTTCTCACTTAATCACAATTACTCAAAAAAAATGTAAAAAATAATGCTGAAACAAAAATGATGTAAGAACATCATTTTTGATTAATAAATGTTAATCACGTATCAATTTCGGATGCACTTGATTCAGTTGTAAAATTTTTAATTATTTTAATAATTAATTATTATATAATTAATTATAATAAAATAAATTTTATGTTTAAATATATTAATTAAAAATTAATTTTAAAATAATTTTATTTCATTTGAATAATATAAAAAAATTATTTTTATACATTAAATTATTATAAGAGATATAAAATAATTAAACAAATTATTTAATTTAAAAAAATATTATTTACATCTTGACATTTTAAAAATAATTTATAATCTAAAATCATAAATTTTAAGAACTTATGAACAAAATTGTTATAATGCATTAAATTTCGTATAAAAATTATCGTATAACTATCCAAACATATTATGAACAGTAAAGTTTTTTAACCTAAAAAAAATTGTTGGTTGTGGGAAATAATCCTAATCAAACATGCACTTCATCTTCACATTTCTCACATATGTTAATGTAGTAGCATATCTTTTTGTTTTTAATCTAGTTAATGCAATAGGATTACAGAATAAGTGTATAAAAAAAGAAAATAAGATAAACTTATGTATTATCAAATAATAAAATGTAAGTAATATGTGTAAGTGTATATTTAACATTATTATTAATTATTTGTGTGATTTGATAAAATATGATAATCACATTTACATCAGATGGGGTCACTTTATAGCATAGTTGTATGACTTAGATCAATCCAACTAGTCAAATCGAAAAAAATCTACAACTCAATCTCTGAGCCAGTCCAGTTCATACTTATGACAAGTTTTTGATCCAGTTCAGTTCATACTTATGACAGGTTTTTCCATCAAATTCAGTTGACTCAAGCGACTTGCGCGAGCCAATTAGGCCTGATTTAATTTTATTTTTTTAAATAAAAATAAAAACTTCAAAAATGTTACTTATAGGATTTGAACTTGTTACATGAATAACTAGTACATGAATAATCTTTATGATGAAATGCATTAAGCCATTAAACCACACATTTTCATTAGGTTATATTCTCAATTTTTTTAATTTATACTAATACAAATAATCCAATTTTTGAATATAATGTTGGACTATTATTCGTATTAATTTTTTTTTTTTTACGTGGAAGATGAAAATTCATTAAGCCAAAACATCCAACATAGCTTCATTGTTAGCTATTGGAGGAGCATCCTCCACCCAAATAGCATCAACAACAGTAAAAGACAAAGATGCAAAACAATGAGCAACCCTATTGCGGCCTGCCCTCTTAACACCATTTAAAACTATTTTATATGAAGTGTTTTTTATTTATATTGTACTTTTATGAACATATTTAGAAAAGATTAATTTTTTTTCAAATAATTATTTTTAGAGGATTAAACAATTTTATGAAATAATTATTATGTTTGGGTAAAAGATTATTTTTTAAAAAAAATTACACAAAATTCAATGCAAAAAAAGTTTTTTATAGCTAATAATCATAAGATTGAAGATTGAAACTTATGATTTTAGTTTATAGATTATTTTTTACATTTTGATATGTAAATACTATTTTGTTCTCAATCAAATATTTTTTAAATTATTTTATACCTATTTTAATAATTTAATATAAAAAATAATTTTTTTATATCATTCAAACGAATCATATTAACTTAAAATAAATTTTTACAACTAATGCATCTAAATATAAAAATAAATCTATTATAACTGATTATAACAATAATCGATTATAATCGATTATAATAATAATTAATTATTAAGCATAATCTATAATTTTTAACTTCCTCAAACAAGTATGATGTATAACATTTTTTTATTTTTATATGTAATAACTTTTTATATAATATATTTTTAAATTTTTTTATTCAAATTTTCTGATTCAATAGCTTAAATTCATTATTGAACCACTGACAATATCTTTTGAATAAAGTCGACCTACAATCCGTTATACAATCATAGTTTATAGGATCCAAGAAAATTGGAATTACACTCTCTTTTTTTTTCAACACTCAACAGTTCTGATTTTTATTTTTTGGTCGAAAGATTGGAGAATTTCATTGCCATAACATACGCTCTTGGGCCAGGCCCAGAACGTCCAGCTACAACACTGACAGAAAGTACACACACCCAATTAAGGAAGAGAAATTCTTGCACGAAAAAATATTATTTTAGCCATATAAATCATATTCTAATATGCATAAAATTGTATATACCATATTAAAAAATACATATATCTTTATTGAGAAATTATTATATCATGTAAGATTATACTTATATCATTCAAACCATGACATTTTAACATTCGTTAATGATAGGCCTCATTATTAATTTGTATATTTATTATTTTAACCTTATTTTTTATTTTTTTAAAAAAATTAATAAATATGTAAGTTAATGATGAATTCTATTATTAATAAATATTAAAATGTTAAGATTTGAGTAATGTAAGTACAATCTTAAGTGGCATTCTAAGATCATACAATAATTTTTTTTCTAAAATTTAAAATATATTAACAATACACTTTTTAGATATTTTTTTTAATATTTACTTTATTATTGATTCAAAAATAAGCTATTAATATTTTTTACCTAATAATATTTTTCAAGAATATAAAATAAACTAATAATAAAATAAATATTAAAAAAATATATTGCTACCATTCCTCAAAAAATTTTGCACAATGAATCTGAACTTTGTTTTGGATCAATAAGTTTGGACTTTGAAATATTTATGGGCTGTAGTGTGAGGCTCTCAGATACTACAAAATTTGAATGGTTCTTTAAATATAATTTTTTACATTTAATGAAAGAGAGAGATAAATACAAAAGAATTTTATTAATAGGGTTAGGTCAAAATGTGTAAAAAAAAAAAATTTGTGTCTATTTTTTTATTTCACATGACTTCATCATATGAAAAATCACATGAAATAATCTATTTTCACTATACAACATAGCCAGATACCTAGATTTGACTTCCTAACCTCATTCTAAATTGGTTTAGCATTTTTCTGGTTTAAAATTAATTTGTAATTAGTAATTAGTTATATGAGTTATGAGATATGCAACTATAGATATGGAAAAAGGACCATGAAAAAGAAATAATAAAAGGAAAATGTTTCTTGTCTACCACATGTATGAACCATATTTGTGATTCAAGGAAAGAAAATAAAGCATCTCGGCTCACGCAGCGGCAACACAACCTAAAAACGAAAATGACACATATTCTTACCTTCAGCATATCAATTAGCTTATTAATTTGGACGGTCTTCTTAAATGCTTGCTCGGCATCTAGATTGACTGCACAAATCAAAGTTTTTCTGTTTTTAGATCCAAACGCGCCAATTTACTATTGACAGATGAATCAAGTCAAATATATTAGAGCACCAGAGTCATAGAAATTGTTCTGGATCGTAATCTGGGATCCCGTCCTATGGAATCAATTCGGCATGCATATTGTCGGACTCCTCCAAGGTTGGCATAATGGAAGACTCATAAGGCAGTCCGGACCTAGAAAGACGGCAAGCCAAGCGGTATTGGGTCATGACATCATAGTTGATAGATTCATGCAGAGGATGAATTCCTAAATAACCGTAACTGTCAATCATCAACTTACGATATTATAGGACTCATAGTTATCCTTGATGGCTAAATACTTTTCATATCTTAGGTCCCAGATTTGCAGGGATATATCCTATAATAATGAAAAGGTGATCTTCATAAGGATACTAATCATAAATTACCTGCATTCAATAAGAATCCCGTTAGGATTTTGTATACACTCTATAAATACAAGGCTAAGTCATATTAAGAAGGGAACTCTTAACCCAATCTCATAAGCCTACTTGTACACTGCCTGACTTGAGCGTTGGAGTCCCTTTGCAGGTACCCACCCCCTGTGTGATACGCTCAGCTGTTGCTCAAAGAGGAAACCATCGTAACGTGCCTACTTCAGGTACCTTCTGAATCCACTTCAGAACATTGGCGCCAACTGTGGGGACCTTAAAATTCTAATTCCACCCAATCATGGTGAACACGAGGCAAAACTCGAGAAGAGGCGCTACACAAACCTCTGTCAACCAGAGGCAAGACCCTAATGTGCAACGTCCATCACTACCACCGCCTCCACCCACGGCTCAAACCTCCGCTGTGAGAAATCAAGCACTCGGATCAGGAAGCCAACGTGATGGGCACTCCACCTCCTTTTCAGAGGAGTCTCCTAACCCATCATACAGGATTTCTATCAGAGAAAGACTTGAATTCCCAGCCCAGAGAGGTGACCAGAGCCTCTAAGAGCGCAGGATCCCAGTGCACCAGCGTTTGGGAGTGTCAAACAACGAGTTCGATGATCATGCATCCCGCTCTGAACGCACAAATCAATCTCGGGGTTCCCAACGCCAGTTTCAAGATATGTTGCAATGACATATGGATTTGCTGAACGACCAATTCAGGAAGCTGGAAGACATGCAGCGTGCCATGCATGACAAGCAGCCTAGGCCACACCGTCGTGACAGATGGACCGACTTGGAAAATAATCAAAGGAGGGCTCACGTCGGTAATGACATTCCCAATACTAGGAATAATAACCAGAACCGCGAAACAATGGAACAACCTTTCTCCGATCAACTCATGGAGTTTCGGGTTCCAAGGAATTTCAAGTTTCCACCGAACCTGGAAATTTACGATGGAACCATGGACCCCCAGGAATTCATAAATGCCTACGAGCAGTCCCTATGTTTCTATGGCAGATCCATGGAATTGTTGTGCTAAGCTTTTCCCCTCTCCCTAAAAAAGGGAGCCCTCAAGTGGTTTACCAGCCAACCACGGGGGACCGTCGTGGATTGGTCGGACCTTAAACAGTGTTTTTTGCTACAATACACCATCAACAAGGAGCAACCTAAATCCATCGAATCCCTGGCTAAAATTCATCAGGGAAAGGCCGAGACCCTCCTGGATTACGTTAGGCGGTTCATGGCAGCCTGCACCAATGTAGAAAATTTTGAAGACATAATAGCCTTGCATTATGCCAGAAGTGGTCTCCGGGTAGGTTTTGAGTTCTTCAAGTCCCTGGCAAAGAAGAAACCAGATAATCTGACTGACTTCTAGAAACGATCCGAGAAGTATATCTACTTGGAGGAGGCAACAGAAGACCATAGGAGGTGGGACAAAGGCGAGCCTTCTCACCAGAAGCCCAACCAGAATTCCTCAAGGTCGCGACCCCCAAAGGGCAGTCCGCCCTGGAGGAATTACTCTGACTACACTCTTTTGAACATGCCTCGGGAAACAATCCTAAGAGAAGTGATGCACACGGAGTTTCAGAATGTCTGGAGACCGCCCCCTATCAAGAAACACAAGCAAAAGGATCACTCCAAGCATTGCACATGGCATAAGCCCTATGGCCATGATACAGAAGATTGTTATCAGTTACGAGATGCCATCAAATTCTTAATCAAGGCTAGACGCTTGCAGCAGTATAT
The DNA here is from genome assembly GCA_029884595.1 of Ormosia semicastrata. Taxonomy (NCBI): domain Eukaryota; kingdom Viridiplantae; phylum Streptophyta; class Magnoliopsida; order Fabales; family Fabaceae; genus Ormosia; species Ormosia semicastrata. The sequence continues at coordinate 2,585,460 of JAQQTO010000046.1, read as the reverse complement.
CCTTAGTGTACAAAATAACGAGGGGGACAATAGACGCAGAGACAATAGACGCACCCTGCGTTGGAGTCCGTCCCCTCCACGTAGAAGAAGGACAAGAAATCCTAGAAGAAGATGCCGAACTCCACCTCACCGAGATAACAACGATCGGTAGGATAAGACTAGGGACGCTCCCCCCGTTGATAATGACGACCATTGCTCCAAGCCCAATAGAACGATTTATACCATTGCCGGCGGCTTCGCCAGAGGAGGATCTTCCAATAGAGCTCGAAAGAAAGCCCTTAGAATGGCCGTTTTCAGCGTAGTCCACTCAGAACCTAGAACACAAGCAGAGGGCAAAAAAGCGCCTCTCATCACCTTCTCGGATGAAGATTACGGTGGAATAATCCCGGATCACGACAATTCACTCGTCATCTCCGGGGTAATTTCCAATGTCGAGGTCCGCCGAATTTTTGTCGACCAGGGGAGCTCAGTAGACATTATGTTCCTAGATCTCTATCAGAAGCTAGAGCTCCCGCAATCCGACTTGACTCCCCATGTAGGAGACTTGACGAATTTCATCGTTGAGAAAATCACCCCGATCGGATACTACGAAACCTACTTGACCCTCAGATCATCTAAACTCTTCAGGACTGTCAAGGTTAAGTTCCTAATTGTGGACTGCCCTTTGGCTTATAACATTATCCTGGGCCGTCCTTCTCTCAACGAGCTTGGAGCAGTGGTATCCATCACCCACCTTGTGATGAAGTTCCTCAATAAGAACAATGACGTCGTCACTATCAAAGGCGACCAAATTGTCATCAGAAAATGCTACAATGAGAGCCTGAAGATTTGTAAAGTACCCCGGAAGGAGAGACCTGTCGTTTCTACCCCAGCCCTCGACCAGGTTAACATTTTAATGACCAAGTTGGATGTCAGGAAAGAGATCCAGGGCACTCAGCCCCAACCCGAAAGCGAACCAGAACAGGTTACCAAGATCGGAGCTCGTCTGGGTGAAAAAGAAAAACAACAACTGTCAGAACTCTTGTTAAAAAGCAAAGACCTTTTCTCATGGACTTCCTCCGACATGCCCGATCTCGACCCCACCTTTATCTGCCACCATTTGTCAATTAAAGAAGGCGCCAAACCGGTCGCACAAAAGAAAAGGAAGGTCAGACCCTAGAGGCAGCAAGTCGTTGAAGACCAAGTTAAAGAGCTGCTAAATGACAACTTCATCAGAGAAATCTCCTATATCACATGGCTTTCCAATGTGGTTCTGGTAAAGAAGTCCAACGGAAAATGGAGAATGTGCGTAGACTATACTGATATGAACAAAACCTGTCCCAAAGATCCATACCCACTCCCCAATGTGGACAAATTAGTGAATGACTCCTCGGAATTTAGATGACTCTCGTTCATGGATGCATATTTCGGGTACAACCAGATTCCCATGTACATTGGGGATGAGGATAAAACCGCTTTCATTACCGATAGGGTGAGTTACTGCTACAAGGTCATGTCTTTTGGCCTAAAGAATGCAGAGGCCACCTACCAGAGGATGATGAACAAGGTTTTTAAAAATCAAGTGAGAAAGATGCTAGAAGTCTATATAGATGACATGATAGTAAAAATCTCACACGGTGGATCGCACACAGCAGACCTCGAGGAAGTATTCGCACAAGTCTGAAAGTACAACATGAGGCTCAACCCGGAGAAGTGCGCTTTCGAGGTCTAGGCCGAAATTTTTTTAGGATTCATGCTAACTCATCGAGGAATCGAAGCCAATCCAGACAAGTGTCAGGCCGTCCTCAACATGAGAAGTCCCCAAAACGTCAAAGGAGTACAACAGCTCATGGGGCGCATAACGGCCCTCACAAGATTCTTAGCCAAGGCCACTCACAAGTCTCTTCCCCTGTTCAAACTACTCAAGAAGGGGAAAAGTTTTGAATGGACCCCAGAATGTGAGGACGCCTTCATATCCTTAAAAAATCTCCTGTCCTCCCCTCCTATTTTGACGAGGCCAAATACCATAGAAACACTCTACTTGTATCTATCCGTGCATGATGAGGCCGTAAGCTCAGTTTTGATCCAGGAAACTGACGAAGGACAGAAGCCCATCTACTTTGTAAGCAAGGTCCTTCAGGGGCTCGAGCTTCGGTACTAAAAGGTAGAGAAAGTTGCTTTTGCACTCATTATTACAGCAAGAAGACTTTGACAATACTTTCAATACCACCCAGTGGTGGTAAGAACAGATTAACCCATCCGGGAGGTGCTACATAAACCAGATCTGGTCGGGCGAATGATTGCATGATCGATCGAGCTCTCAAAATTTGGGATTACATATAAACCATGACTTGCAATAAAAGCCCAAGTATCATCCGATTTCCTAGCAGAACTCACATCGGATAACGACGACCCTACAAAAGCCTTTTGGACCATTTTTGTTGACAGGTCATCGAACCCCAAGGGAAGCGGGGCTGGGGTGATATTGGAGAATTCAGAGGGATTGACCTTGGAGCACTCCCTGAAGTTTGAATTCCTGACCTTAAACAATCAAGCCGAGTATGAGGCCTGCGTTACTGGTTTGCTAATGGCAAAGGATATGGAGGTAACGCGGATCACACTTTGCAGTGATTCCCAACTGGTAACCTCCTAAATCCAAGGTGACTATCAAGCTAAAGAACCCCTCCTATAGAAATACTTGAATAAGGTCCAAGAACTCTTGAGGGGCTTTGAGGAGGTCAAGATAGAATACATCCCAAGAGAACAGAACTCCAGAGCAGACCTTCTGTCTAAGCTGGCCAGCACGAAGAGCCCCGGCAACAACCGGTCTGTAATCTAAGAAACTCTCTTCCAACCCTCCATCTCGGATCATAACATATCCTAAGTGGAGGACCATCAGTCATCTTGGATCTCCCCTATACTGGGCTACTTGCAGCATGGAAACTTACCATCGGACCTAAAAGAAGCTTCCAAATTAGTAAAGATCGCGGTCAGATATACTATTTACAATGGCCGCCTATACCGACGTGGTTTCTTGTCTCCCCTTCTAAAATGCTTAACCCCAAAAGAAGCAGAAGACGCCCTAGCTGAAGTTCATGAAGGAAGCTGCGGTCACCACTTAGGAGGCAAAGCCCTAGCCCAAAAAGTATTAAAGGCAAGATTCTATTGGCCGACAATGGAAGCTGACTCTTAAACACACGTCCAAATTTGTGACAAGTGTCAGCGCCATGCAGATCATTTTCAAGCCCCTTCTGAAGAACTATTCACGACGTCGGTTCCATGGCCCTTTTACAGGTGGGGTATGGATATCTTGGGACAGTTCCCCTAGGCCCCAGGGCAGTTTAAGTACTTGGTGGTAGCGGTAGATTATTTTACTAAATGGATTGAGGCCATACCTCTGGTCACTATTACCTCAGCGCGAATCCAGAAGTTTACTTAGCGCCATCTTATCACCAGGTTTGGTGTACCGAAATCCATCATCACGGATAACGGTACCCAGTTCAAGGATAAAAATTTTGAACAGCTACTAGCCGGGTTGAAAATAAAGCATCATTGCAGCTCTGTTGAGAACCTCAGGACAAACGGACAAGCCAAAGCCGTCAATAGGATCATCATGCAAGGCTTAAAAAGGAGGTTAGATGAAGCCAAAAGGAACTGGGCCGAGCAACTAGATCATGTTCTCTGGGCATACCGAACTACTCCCCATTCCACCACGGGTGAATCTCTATTCAAATTGACCTACGGCTATGAAGCCATGATCTCGGTGGAGATTGGGGAGCCCAGCTGGCGTTACTAACAGTTCTCATCTGACAGCAACCTCGGTCTAATCATAGAAGACCTGGACCTACTTGAAGAAAGAAGAAACATGGCTCTTATACAGGATGCCGCTCTTAAACAAAAGACAGCGGTCAGGTACAACAAGAAAGTGATCCCAAGAAAATTTCAGCCGGGCGACCTAGTGCTCAGGAGAGCCGACATAGGAGGGAAGAATGCCTCCCAAGGAAAATTAGCCTCTAGCTAAGAAGGCCTCTACTGTGTCGTCACCAATACGGGTAAGGGAGCTTACACCCTGGAAATGTTATGTGGCACCCCGGTCAAGAATTATTGGAATGCGGATAAACTAAGAAAAGACTATAGCTAAACGCCCGTAGTGGCCTAGCCCTCTAGTAGAATTATGTTTGATCCATCCTTGTTTTGAATAATATGCTCTGTACAGACTTTTGTCCCCCCAATATCATAATAAAACAGAGTTATTCAAATATCAAATTTGGTTCAACGCACGGCATTGACTATTAAAAGGTGAAATGAACAGGAGGCAGTACGGATCATATGTACACACTCCTTCTTTATACCTAAACCGAGAAAGGGTCCCGAAATCCATATAGTTGTTAGGGTACCCCGGGTAAGGTTAAATAATGTTTATACCTAAGGAGCTAAAATGGTCTCCACATAATATACCCTGAACGAAGGCATTATTTTTATCTATGTCTGCAATTCCAAATGCTTCCTATAATAAGCACCAGAATATGGATTAAGGTTTTATTTTGCCTAAGTCTAAAATTTCACGTCATTTGATTGCTATAAACGTTAGATTATAGACTAAGGCACTATTTCTACCCAAGTCAAGTGGAATGTCATTCACTTAACGGTATGGGTGCAGGATCCTGGACCATGGTTTTATATCATAAAAAGTTTTTTCTAAGTCCATTAAAACGACTATAAAGATGGGCGTTGAACCCAAGTCGGACCATGAAAAGTAAGAGAATAAATAGTGAAATAATGTAATTAATTATAAAATCCCAAACACGGGGCAATCATCCTTACAAAAAAAAGGGGGGTATACATATAATAAAACCCCATGCAGGGGGCAAAAAGCAAGATGAAGGAAAAGAGCGAGATAAAACTCAAACGCCGGCCTCTCCTCCCTCTGGGATCTGAATAACTTCCGGGTTGGAGCCAAGAGCACTCGTGACCAGTTCCTTTGCGAAGACAAGTTGACCGTTATGGAAGATCTTATCCGGGGTAACACCCTCCAAGACAAGGGCAACCCCGGGATTGAAGTACTGAATTTGCGCCACGACATTCTAGAATTGCTCTCCCTCGATCTTTCCAGATATCGCGTCCATCTCCTCTACTTCCTCTTCGAGCAGAATTATCTCGGCCTCCAGTGCGCCAATGCCCTTGTCGGCCTCGAGCCTCTCAATTTTCCTGGTGGACTCAGAGTCCGCCAAAGCCTTCTCCAGTTCGACGACTCTCGCCCGAGTATCTTCGTTCAGTTTTATGGACGCGTTCAGTTTCTGACTAACTTCCTCCTTTTCCTTCTTTAGAGTCTTTAGCTCTTCTGACACCCTCCTGTCAGCATCCTCGATAGTCTCTTCGATTATGCGGATCTCGGCAGCCGCCCGGAGAGCTTACCTCTGAAGTGCAGCCAAGGTTTGGGCTATACCTTGCTCGGTAATATGCCATCTGACCTTGGCGCTTAAAAATCGTCCAGCAATGAAGGGGCCGGGCTCGAAGTGCCCCGTGATGATTGGCAAAAAATCACCCTTATCTTTATCACCGCCCTCCGATGACCTCATGTCATGTTCAAGAGGTTCTTCAACAGTCCGCCTCTTTCTCCTCTAAAAATTATGGGTAGGGGAACCCGACTGATCATTCTCTCCGGTAATAACGCCCTGGCCAGAGCATGCCGGGGCAGTAGTGGAAGAAGAGGCCGCAGACTTCTTCCCCTTTCTCCGGGTTCTTGCAGCCTGCAGGGCGACCACGGAAGATCCAGAAGTCATGTTGCTAACTGAAACAAAATAGAAATAAGTACACAGTTAGCACACAAAATATTGATACATGGAGACAAAGTGCAAACATCTCGGGATACTACGGGTAATAATGCCCTAAATCCTACCTAATAAAGCATAAAGAAGATCATCACCAGGGGTACAGAGAACATCTCTAATATTGATGATCCCATGCTTCTCGGCATACTGGGTTATGAACTTGATAGACCTGAGCTCCTCAGGGTCAAGATCTCCCTCCTCTTTTTCAATTAAACTGAGGGGCACACCCCAGCAGCCTTGCGTCCAGTAAAGCAAAAATTCTGGCTCCCCGTCCAGCTTGAGGAAAAATGGTTGACATCCCTCCGTGGCTTTGACCTTGAAGAATACAGTCTTAAATCCTTTAAAGCTCTCTTCGAAAACATCAAAGTATTTACGACCAAGCCGTGACCGGATGACAAGCCAACTTGTTTACTTTACCGTCCCCTGAGTGTTTATTCGTGTATAAAAATAAAAAAAAGTATTAACTTAGCACTTAAGGCTCATTAATCGGCAAAATCTCTTGAAGGAGATGATGTAGCCCCAACCGTTAGGATAGATCTGCGAAGGGGCCACATGCAGAGTACGGAGGACGGCCATTTGAAAGTCGAAAAATGGCATTCTAAGCCCCAACTTGAGAAAAAAAGGGCTCATACAGGAACATAAAATGTGAACTGGCTTCTCGACAAGAACACACCCTCTCACTCCAGTTTGGACAAACGACTTGGAATTCGTCATCCCGAGCTTTGTTCATGGTTAACTCCAAGGCAAATAATGATTCTCGGAGTACGCTCTCGCTTGAAAACTTGGATTGACGATTCCATACGTCGTCCACCACCCATGGATATACCAGCCCGGGACCTCACCGAATTTGAATCAGCTCGTCCTCTGCTGGGTCACGGACGTCGTGGAGCGGGGGCTGGACTCTAGCCTTTTTTCCTTTGGCCATAGAAATCCTGAGAACATCCAAAGAAGTCGATAAGCAACTGTCAAAATCAATACTCTCATAGATTCGGACATAGGGAGAGCGAAATAATCCAAACCTCCCCTACCGACCTCCTGTCCCACCAGAAATAAGATTTTCAGGGGAACTCCTTCGCCGCGCGTGGCGCGGCGGAGGTGGTGTTTCAGGGAGGTGACGAAGTTTATAAGACAAAAAGCAAAACCAGAAATGCACTACTATTCTACTTTTCAAAAGCAATGAATATTCTGAAAATGCAAATGACGGGAGGGTTAAAAGAAAGCTACTTACTGTGTAAAGACAGAGTGCTTGAACAATGGAGAAGTTGCGAACGGCTGATACCTAAAAGAGCCAAAGCTTTCGTCGCGAGGTGTTCTTAGTGAAGGTAATCAGAAATTGCAAGGTGAGGAAGACGAACCCTTGACTCTAGGTTATAAAGGTTGAACGGTTAGGGGACATTTCTGTCCTCTCCATCGCAAGTTCAAAAAGTGCTCATCATGGCGCGCGGAGCTCTAGGCACGTCCCTCCGATGAAATCGCACCACGTGGCCCACATAGTTGTAATAGCAATTGAAAAAATGGTTACGCAGTAACTCAGCGTCGTATGAAAGTTAAAAGAAAAACCCGGACTTATTCAATGGATGTCGGCTTCAAACTACTATTGATAACACAAACTATAGACTAATACCGAGACGCAATTACTACGGTGTTATGCCGGGGTTAGCATTAGACCTACCCCATCAATGTCATTATAGCGTTATACCGGAATAAGTGTTGGACTTATCCCAGCTGTGTTATCTCGGCAGAAAAATAGGAAAATACAGAACAAATACAGGATGCAAAGTCTTTGTCGAATCACTTTCATTCCATACATCGTCTTACATCCGAAAAGGAGGAAAAAAAATATTGAGACATGGAATATAAAAGAGCAGTCGGGGAAAAGAAGCAAGCATCTCCGGCAGCCTGAACCATGCCCCGTCCATATCTCCAAACCTCGGTCTCTTAAAAAAGTGGATTGGCTTTAAAGAACATTGGCAAACCGGGATCATGATGCCGGAACAAATACCATAGTTCTTTACACTGCCTCATCTGCGATGCAACTAAAGACCGAGATATCCTCTCACTTATTGGATGGAGTAGGACTTCTCTAGCAGGAGAATCCTTCGCCAACCTCAATCATTCCAAGTTGCCTCAAGTTACGGAGCAGCTTTAGTAGTCTTTCTATCCCGGAACAGACTGAAGCCACTCCGAAACAGAATCGCTCTGCCAACTTTTTCCCCCTTTACCTTCTTAGCCGAAGATGGTAGAGAAGGATACTCGCTGCTTCCTTGAAAGCAAGTCAAAGAAAGCAGACCATCCCAAGTCGTCCCATTGGCTTTTTCCTTCCGAGAAGGATGATTCTTCATCATATCAGCCCGGTCCAACACTGGGAATCCCTTGGAGAAGGGAAAAGGGGTTGGTCAGAGCATTCTATAGGTTCGCTATGCATTGGATCATGGGTGCACCGCTCCACGCTGGTGAGTGGGGTTAGACACTCCCATGTACGCCAGGAGAGAAAGGCTCCCGCCTCCTTAAATGCATAGCAACCCAGTTTTACGCCAAGAAAGAAAGGCTCCTATCAAAAGAACAGAACGTTCGGGGAAAATCAAACATCTTCAAGAACTTTGAAAAAAATAAGCTATAATCTCTGCAGACGATGAAGCTCTCTTCACAAATGTGGGAAATGAAAAAAGAGCTACACTCATTCTCTCAGAAGAAACCATTTCTACATGAGAATGTGAAAGAAGGGAATGCTAGCTCACGAAGAAGTATTCTCTACTTATAACATGCATGAGGAATCCTGATTGGTCCCGCAAAAGGTGACCTGACCCCATGAAGTCAGCTAAAATAAATGCTTCTAATCTCTGATTGGTCACAAAGATAGGGAGCAGTTGAGAAAATCTATATGAAACTGACATTCTCTTCAAAGGATCACTAATTCCCAATAAAGTCCAAGCATCAGTTTCCCATAAAATCTCAGACTGTTACCACCAGCCAATTCAGAGATCACGTTCAGAATTTGCGTTGAAGATATCTCCAGGAACCCCTAGTACTCTTACTTGGGGGCAGCGATCTTCAATCATGCCGGAATAGGTCGTGGACATCGGTAATAACCCGGGATCTAACACCTGTTCATTGAATTACCGTGTCAGCCATATGACCGTTGATCCGTTCTAAACTTGACTCTCGCCTGTCTCATCCAAGAGCCAAGCTGGGGGCAACTGTTCTGGACCGTGATTCGGGATCCCGTCCTATGGGATCAACCCGGCATGCACACTGTCGAACTCCTCCAAAGCTGGCATAACGGAAGACTCATAAGGCAGTCCGAACCTTGGAAGACGGCAAGCCAAGCGGTATTGGGTCATGACATCATGGTTGATAGATTCATACAGATGATGAATCCCTAAATATCCGTAACTGTCAATCATCAACTTACGATATTATAGGACTCATAGTTATCCTTAATGGCTAAATACTTTTCATATCTTAAGTCCCAGATTTGCAGGGATATATCCTATAATAATGGAAAGGTGATCCTCATAAGGATACTAATCCTAAATTACTTGCATTCAATAAGGATCCCGTTAGGATTCTGTATACGCTCTATAAATACAAGGCTAAGTCATATTAAGAAGGGAACTCTGAACCCAATCTCATAAGCCTACTTGTGCACTGTCTGACTTGAGCGTTGGAGTCCCTTTGCAGGTACCCACCCCCTTGTGGGATACGCTCAGCTGTTGCTTAAAGAGGAAACCATCATAACGTGCCTACTTCAGGTACCTTCTGAATCCACTTCAGAACAGAAATAAACTAAAACCTTCACAATCACATGAAACTTATTTGAATACCAAGCCACGACATGAGCATTACCTCCTCCTCTAATTCAAAGGAAACGATGTGATGTGAGCCTCCAATTCCGCAGCTCTGAGCTTTAATATTAGAGAATAGAGATTTATATATGATTGAGCAGAATCAGTAGCTAAACAGAGCAAATAAAGAAGTACTTATGGATGTGGATATGGAAGGGTGGGAGATGAAGCATTAAGGAAATGAGAAGGTTGAAGAACACAACATGGAGAAGCGGAAGAGGTCAGTCATTCTGATACCGATACTTACTTCAATGGGGAGAGATTGAGAGATCACTAATCACACACACACACAGACACACACACACACACACATATATATAGGGCACATATCTAGTGAGATGAGTTTTTATTGTGAGAAGGTGAGAGAAGTAAATCTTGACCATACAACCATACATGGATGGTCAAGATTAAAAGTTACTTGAAGGTCATGTGACCACTTAAAAAAGTCACATGCATTTATGTTCTAATCTTGACCATTCATAAAAGATTCAATGGTCAAGATTCACTCCTCTCACCTCTCACAATAAACACTCCTCTAAGATTCTATATATATATATATATATATATATATATATATATATAGAGACATATCTAGTGAGAGGAGTTTTTATTGTGAGAGAGTGAGAGAAGTAAATTTTAACTATACAACCATACATGGATGATTAAGATTAAAAGTTACTTGAAGGTCATATGACCACTTAAAAAATCACATGTATTTATGTTCTAATATTGATCATTCATGTAAGATTCAATGATCAAGATTCATTCCTCTCAACTCTTACAATAAACACTTCTCTCACTAGAGTAAGATCCTATATATATATCGTTTGAAAGAGTTTTTAAAATAAAATTATTTTTATGTAATATTTTTATAAAAAGTTTTTAAAAAATAAATATTATTTTATGTTTAAATATAATATTTAAAATTATTTTTTAAATATTTGATCAATTTTTTCATATTATTAAAAAGTTTTTTTGAAACATATTAAAATTTAACTTATATATTTTTAAATTTTTTATAAGTTCATTTAAATATATTAAAAATAAATAAAATTACTTTAAAAAAAATATATTTTTATCTAAAAGACACCTCCAAAGAAACTCGCTACGCGTCCAAATCTCAACTATATATACACCTCACTCTCAATGCCTGTTCTATTGATGTATATATATATTTCATTTTTTTTGTTACATCTTCGGATGTAATTTTATTGTGCATACCATCATCAATACCAAAACTACTAATTCTTTTGGGAAATGATTTTTGTTTAATTTAAATATGTTTATCATATATTTATTATATATTTATATAAAAGAGATATTAAATTAAATTATATGTTATTATAATTTTTTTATAAAATATAAAATAAATTTATAAAAAATTAAATAAAAATTAAAATATTTTAATTAGACGAATAACTTGATTCTTTATCTCGAGCATGTGGACTCTTAACTCTTAAAACTTAAGAGAGAAATATGGGCCAACGGTCAGAAAGAGTTGAATTAGAAGGCCCAACAATAGCATAAACACACCGCTACATGACTACGACGGAAATATAGGGTCCCATATGCTCTGACTTTGTTGACCTCATTGTTCAGCTGATTTTCTTGTGGCCATTGAAGCCATCTTTTTATTTTTTTCATGCATCCCAACAAAGAAGTACTAAAAATAAAAAAACTCGTTGGTGCATCTCGGTTTTATCAAGATTTACGTAGTATGGATTTTTTCGCTTGTGTGACCGTGTGATTCTTCTAGTTAAAAGTAGGGATGACAAAAGTCTTCTGGCCTTGGAAATTCTGCGGAGATTGTCCTGAATGGCCTCTGGATATGGGGTTTTCCTTTTCATAAGGACGTAGGTGGGAGAAATTTTTTTTTTTTAGAATATTCGGAGACAAGATCATACTTCTAATATTATGAGTTTTTTGTCTCTGTTAAAATTATTATTATAACCTTCATAATATATATAATATAAATAAATATATTTTAATAATTTCATCTTTTATTAATTTTTATATTTATTTAAAATTAAAAATAATATAAATTATGTTATTTTATCAAATTAACCGTTCCCTACCCAGTTACCCTTCGATCCTAGACTCTTAGTCCTACGCCCCTACCCCTATGTCAGTATCATTTTCCAAATATTTCTCAATCAGTCATATTTTAAATTCTGAATCTATGATATTCTCTCTCATTCAATCCCCCTCCCCTCGCCCTCTACCCTAGCACGCAGGAGCCACTGAGCATCTGCCGCAGCGTCGCTCCATCCCAGAACCCAAATATGAAATCTCTGACGTCGTGCCGTCGCCTCATCGTTTGTCTAATTAGTGAGCTCTAACCGGACCAGCTGACCAGCACCAACTTATTTCAAGCTCAATCTCAACTGTCATCGTGGCATCGATCTGTCGCCATATAGCCACCGCTCATGCCCATGACTGCTCCAGTTGTACTTTGACGTTGACTGTAACAGTAATGTTGACATTGCGGAGAATCTCTGCGAGTATTTGCAGGAATTCAGAGAATGAGGATATGAAAAAAAAAATCTCTTGTAATAAGGATCGGGGACGAGGACGGGGACGGGGAGTTAATCAGATGACAGGGACAAGAAGCGCGGAGGTACTCCCCGCCCCCGCCCCCCACGCGGGTGCCTTCCCTAGTTAAAAGCATAAATAACAGATGATTCACCTCTTCGCTCCCTGCCCCTGCCCGCACAAGTGCAATCCCTAGTTAAAAGCATAAATAATGAATGATCCTGATATTTCTTTTTAACAAAAAAATTAACATGCGGATCTTAATAAAATAATAACATTGAAGTTAAAAGCCCAGTTGACGTAGGGCCGAGCCAACAATTAGCCTTCCATATTTTAAATATAGAGGACAGCCCACTACTAATCCATTCCTGCCCCCCTTGTATAATAATGTTTTTCTTTTTTTGTACGGCATGTGTAATAATGTTTGACCTCAAGAAATAGTAAAAGAGAGTAAATTACAACCTTCTTTAAATTAGTTAATCTATTCAGAAAAAAATGTTAATCTTTTTCTACACATATATAAGCGAAAAAAAGAAAGTATATGTATGACTCAACTTGATCTAGCACGTTCAGTCACTCAGCTGGCAAAGTGAAGCTACACAAACACTGATGGGGTCACCATATTTATAACGCCAAGCTACAAATCACAATCACGTCCCCATTACATTGTTAAATGTTCCCCATATATATGTGTGCCCATGTGAAATATGCAACCCGCAGAGCAAATAGAATGTAGGCAAGTTAGTCTCAAGGATTAGTCCAGCAGTGGTCGGGCATGTATTGTAATTGATAGATGTACAATCAGAAGTTCAAATTTTAATTACATTAATTTTTTAAGATTAAGTTACAAAAAATATTTTTATAAATATCTTAATTTTAATATAAATGATTTATCTTTAACCATATCAAAAAGATAAATTAATTAAAATACATGCAAATTTATCCAAACATTACTTAGAAAAAAAAAGAATGCAGGCAAGTTTCACCAAGTTTCTGGCAGTCCTTTTCAAGTTTGATAAGATGCGGACTTAAAGTACGACCATTTCTAATATACACTCTGTATAGTAAGGCATATGGTGCTCTTGGCGCATCTCAATCATTAATTGTATTAAAAAATATATCAATAATTATGATTAATGACCTGCATTTTATTGCACTGTTCACCGTCCTCGTCGGAATACTGTTTATGCTAGAAAAATACTGTTCACACCGAGAAAAATATGGTTCATGCCAAAAAAATATTGTTTATGCTGGAAAAAATAATGTTCATCGCCGAGAAAAATACTGTTCATTGCTGAAAATTATACTGTTCATAGTCGGAGTTACTGTTTACACAGTTACTATTTTATTTTTAAGTTGCATAAATGTGTAAAAAATTATCGTTAAAATAATATCAGTTAAAACTATAATAGTCTTTACATTTTTCATAAATAATTGTGCATATTAAAAACTCTATAAATTTTATTGTGTGTAAATATTACAAGTTAAAATTTGTAGAGTTTTTAATATGTACAGTTATTTATGAAAAAATATAAGGACTAATATAATTTTAACTGGTATTATTTTTACTTGTATTATTTACACAGTTATACAACTTAAAAAAGTAAACAGTATAGTTTGAAAAAAAGTGTTGGTCAACAGACGGTGACCTACCGACAATGAATAGTTCTTGTCGACAACAATGATGGTGATAATGTGTAAAAATAATAATAAAAAATTAACCTGAAAAAAAAAACTAACTTGAAAAAAAAATTAACTAGAAAAAAAAACTAACTTAAAAAAATATTAACCAAAAAAAAAAAACTAACTATTATAGATAAAAGATAGAGTATATTATACACCCAAAACCTAGAAAGCACGGACACGCCATTTTACTGGCGTGTCCACGTGTCGGACACGTGTCCGATATAAACACACTTCGACACGCACACGACACGCGTGTCTCACGTGTCCGAGTGTGTCCAATTAAAAAAATTATTATTTTTGACTCAGACACAGTTCGAACACGGTCAGGACACATCTCCGACACACCGCGGACACATATTAGACACAACTCATTAAAATTTAAAAAAAAGAATTACTATGTGGCAGTGTACTAATATCACGGCCCACAAGCCCAATATCACCCGACCCACCCTCAGGAAAAATCTTCTATTCTTCCTCAATACATTGTGTTCACTGTGTGTTAATGATTCAAGTTTTAAGTGAGTTTCACTCTGATCTGGTGGTTCAATTTTTAATTATTATTAATTTCTTTTTTAGTAAACAAAGATGCTTGTGTTGTCATTGAGGAGTTATGTTTGAAATGTTTATAATCAAAATTATATATACATATGTTGTGTCCGTATCGTATCCGTGTCCTAAAATTTTTAAATTTGGTGTGTCCCTGTGTCTGTATTCGTGTCGTGTCTCGTGTCCATGTCCGTTTTCGTTTTTCATAACCCAAAACTAACAAGGTGTATAATAACACCCGACCTTAAAATACATATATACCGTATACATACTTCTTTAGCAATGCCTTTCCCTAACTCTCCCATATAATGTTCGTGATGAATGGCCGAAACACAAAATATTTCATAGACCGTGTTACCTAACTATTGGCCCTTAACCTTTTCGTCTTTGAAACACGAGATATAATTGACATGTCATATATCTATATGTATACTATATTTTGTTGAAAAAGTAAATTCAAAAACACTAATTGATAAGTAAGACATTTGTTTATTTAAGGTGTGTTTAGGATAATTGTAAAAATTTAATTATTTTAATAATTAATTATTATATAAATTTTTTTGTTATAATCGATTATAATTGAATCAATTTTATGTTTAGATATGTTAGTTGAAAAGTAATTTCAAACTAATTTATTTTATTTATATGATATAAAAAATTATTTTTATATATTAAATTACTAAAATAAGTATAAAATGATTAAAAAAATTATTTCATTGAGGACAAAATGATATTTATATATCAAAGTGTAAGAAATAATTTATAAATTAGAATCATAAATTTCAAACTTTAACATTATAAAAAAAACTTTTATAATACACTAAATTTCGTGTAAAAGCTAAAACTAATTTTACTAAATATGTTATATCTTGTTGAAATAACTTTTTTTTTAAAAAAAATTATTTCAACTGTGATTTAAGTGTTGCCAAACATGTTCTTAAACATATTAGTATAAATATCACACTTTAACTAGTGTAGATTTACTGTGACCCTTGGTTTTTTAGAGTGTTTTAAATTTAAAGTGTTTTTGTATGTATTTTGTCTAAAACTAATTCTTACATTGAATATAATAGATTTTTTAAGAATGTTTATATATGAATTATGTTTTTTTAGTAAATATCTTATAGTATTAAGATAGGTGTGTGGATTTAGACTTGCTATCATACACATGTGCACCCCAACTAGTTGTGTCTCATCTGCACGCGTGTAGACTTTATCCGATTTTACTTTGAGCTTATCTTTTATCAGTTCATTTAGAGACTAAAATATCTCTTTGAATCTTGCTTACTTAGTAAGTTACCTTGGTTTATTTGTTTGTTTCACTACTAGAACCCAATATACACTAATCTGATTACTTAGCTCGCTTTTCACACCCCTCTTTGTTCTCATTGTTGTTCATCTTCTTCTTTTTTTATCCTCTTGCTATTGTGCACGTACTTGTTCAATGTACTCGATCATCATGTGGATGAGTTCTTCAAGAGAACCACATCTAATCTTGTAAGATTACCCGTTGAGACTACTTCCACCGACCATAATTCTAGATAGGACAAAGATAAATTCTTAAAGATAATACCTAACATAATTCTTAATATACCCATTTTAATCATTCTTTTCTTCTTGTTATTTTCTCTGTTTGGTTCTTTATTTTATCTTTAGTATTTATTGTAGCTAAAATATTACTACTTACACCTATATTTTTAATATCTTCTAAATTAGCATGATATACGGATTCAAAGCCACCTAATAACTATTAGAAAAATGTCTGTCTCATTCTCTCTTTATGATTATGCTTGCCATCTATATTCTTATCCTTATTAGGATAGAACTTGAATCTATATATTTTATGTCACTCCTTGAATTGCATCATCTTTTGAAATGTTAGAGTAAACATCCTCGAAAAATTGATGAGATCAAACAGAAAAATTGAGTAGTCCATGACCTTTTCGCACTATACTTTCAGTAATTTTGGCTCTCTCCGCGAAACCAGCTAAAGTATCTATTCTCACTTTGTCCTTTCCCTACCGTTTGTCAGTTTGTGCTACACCCAACCCAAGTGGGCAGTCTTGATCAGCTGCTCCATTTGAATCCTAGAAAATACTTGGACTTTTAGCAACCTGCCCACTCCGCACCACTTGAAGTTGCAAGTAAGTGGTCTACCACATGCTTTTGATATTATTTGAGAGCACATTCCATAAAAGCTATTTGTCAATCAAAACCTCATCCATGACCTCAGATGTGACAAAATGGTTCAACTCGTTAGGTTAATTTGTCAATTCATTATTTTTTGGTGAGTTGAATTCAAGATTTCAATTCACATTTATTTTTCAACCCGCATAATCCGTCCCGTATAACCCGTGGGTTATGCTGGATGGAGACGAATTGACCCGTTGGGTTGAGTTTTTATTTAAAGTGTTATAAATGAACTTTTTTATTTGTGTTTGTGATATTTTTTGGGTATGATACTAATTTTTTTATTTTTTATTTTTTTAATCTCTATAAATTATAATTTTTTTATTTTTTAAAATTTTTATGGATGTTTTTTTATTTTTTGTATATTTTTTTATTTTTTAAATAGATTAGGCGGGTTGACCCACCAACTTGCTTACTTTTTCTTATTTTCTCTTTTAAACTGGTCAACCCATCAACTCGCCAACTCATCCTAAAACAAGATAAATTGACTCTTTTAACTTATTTTTTAAAACAAACCAATCTATCTCACTTCATATTTTAGCAGATTAAAGACAAGATGGCACTGGTCAAGGTGGGTTAGCCTATTTGCCACCTCTACCTCTACCATGTGAGGAAGTATTGGAAATATAAGATTTAAATACTTGTAATGGTCAGAAGTGCAATTTTCCTTTCTTATCTTCTAGTAACCTTTTTTATGCTGACAACTTGCATATCTTATACAATATTTTGTTCAAAGATTCTCAAACGAGATCACCATCCATATCCAGTCTGAAAAAGTATTGTTTGTCGTCTAGTTGGGCCGACTTATTTAATCAGTTTTCCATTCTCGCGTTCTTGCACTTTCCAATTTCGCTGATGTAGGTACATTTTACTAGTACTACATCAGGTCAATTATACAACTTTCATATTTTTTCATCAAATAATACATATATTTATTTTTATATTTTATTTAATATTATTTATTATACATATTTTTTTTTATTATTTTTTACACAATCACTTTTATAAAAAATATATAAATAATAATACATCTTTAAAAAGAGGTATAAGACAATTTTTTTTCCAATTATATGATGTAAAGAAGAGCAAAATCTGCAACAAGAAAAGGACATAATGGAAATTTAGTTGAAATCAAGACAAAAAGGCAGCCTAATGGCCGGGCCTGGCATATGTATAAATCTATAATATTGTACACTTTTTATATTTTCCATTTAAAACTCAACCTAACAGCTTCAAAAACAACACACACATCACACTATCACCGTCATGAATTGAATCTAGACTGATCACAAATATAAACAATAATAGTAATTGTTCTAGACCGGATTAAGAGTCCATAAAACTAAAGCAGTCTAACCTATCAAGTTAGCCTTTAGAAATGTCATGTACATAAAACAGTTCGTCCACTAAGCATGTCTCATTCTCGACATAAAATATGAGATACCACTTCACTCGGAGAGAAAGGACAGATCATATAGAATAATGATTTTTTGTACTCTAAGGATACATCGTACAAAACATACTGAATTGCTCAGATCTCTCCACACTTTTACACGCTCATACATTTATATATAAAGGCTAGACAAGAGGAAAAACGTATGCCTAAATCTTATTACTCATTATCCTCCTTGTGTAGCTACTGACTTGAGCATCAGAGTGCCTTTCACAGATACCCGTCCCCTCATTCCACCAGCGATTGTTCCTGCACCTTAGAGGAAGCCACTATAGACTACCTATTCAAGTAACCCTCAGAACCCAGTTCTGAACATTTGGAGACCACTACAGATTACCTATTCAGGTAACCCTCAGAACTCAGTTTTGAATATTGGCGCTGTTTATGAGAAAAGATAAATTTCTACTCCTACCACTGCCTTCAAATACTGTAAAAAACAACTGTCACAATGGTGAACACAAGGATGAAACAAACTCCAAAAAACTAGAACCGAGCTTCTACAGTGTGCGACCCACCTTCAGTGAATCTCCCTCCATCATCAGTCCCCGCTGCTCATGGACAAACCGTGCCTCGACCGAGATTCGGGCAGGACGAACATGAGACTTCTTTCACTGGAGAGAATCTCCCTCTTCCTCCCTAAATAATTTCAGAGAAGCAACACCTCGATCAACAAAGAGCACATTTCGAAGATGCTGGACAACGAATGTAACCCTACACCATCTTGGTGACAGCATGGAGAACGAAGCTTAGTCCCGCCCCGTTAGAATCGACCACCGGGAGCTATCTAGTGCAGAACTGCTCTCTCTGGTTAGACTCCAAGATGAGCGAATTCAGCACCAAGACGTAAAACTCCACAACCTAGTACAAGCCATCAACCAGGACCATGGCCGTGAAAACCAGTCTTTTAGAAGGGATTGAGAAAATGAGAAAGGACTCCATGAGGATGACCACCTCCTTGAGAATTCAAGGATCACAGATCCCGATCGCAGCGCTGGGCAAGCCCACGCAAGAGAACATGAACATAGAGCCAGAAGCTCAGTTTCCCAAAACCAATCATTCTCTGATGAATTGATGACATACTGATAACTCCATGAAGTGTAATTATTTATGTCCCATATTTGTGTTTCATGACATGCTTAGTCCTTGTTCTTATGCATATTTAGAAGGTTTTATACTTATATTTGTTAAATGTCATTTGGATACCTTCCTATATGTTTTTGAGCAATTTGTGCATATTTGTTGATTAATTAAGTAGATTTGCAATTATATTTAACTTGGTGCTTTCTCTAATGCAGGAAGGGCTTAAAAGAGACAAATTGATGCAAGCCAAGGCCCAGCATTGGAGGAAAGAAGTCAGAGTTCCACGCCGCAGCGCAAACATGTGCACGCCGCGGCGTGAAGGTCTCAGCCAGCTACATACTGACAAGACAGACAGCTCCACGTTGAGGCGTGGGAATGTGCACGTCGCGGTGCGAGTCAGCGAGCTGAGCCTATTTATTCTATTTTTCACGCACCCTTTCACCCCTTCTTAGTTTTCTCTCTTAGGTTTTAGGTTTTTAGCTTTTTAGGGTTAGAGGTTGCGGCTGGGTCATCCATTGGAGGTGGAGATGGAGCTTGGGGAGCTAAGGATGGAAGCCCTCTTTCTCTTGGAGGAGGATCCGAGCTTCAATGGTGAAATCCATAAGCTTTCTCTTTCTCTCTTTTCTTTTTTCTCTTCCTCATTTCTTGAACAAGTATTTTGTAATTTGTTCTCATGTTCATTGTATAGCTGAGCTTTATTTAGGGATGACTTCGAACCCTTTTATTAATATTAATGATTTGTTCTTCTCTGAGTTTGTGTGGATCTTTGATTTTGTTCAATCATATTGAGCTCAATGCTCTTGAATGTTTGGCCAATGTTTAAGTTGATTTGATAAAGTCCAATGTACTTAGATATAGGGATTTGGGTTTAAGATCGTATGTATGATTGATGCATGCTCGATTCTATTCCAATGGTGGGATGAGTTGATTCGCTAATGGGATAGAAATATACCCCTTAGCCATGCATAGCACGTGTTTGAGAATAGACCTTAAAGAGTGGATTTTGTGTTAGCTCTCAAGGACACTTAGTGAGTTGGGCAAATAAAACCATGGTTAGATGACCTAGACATAGGCGTTTAGCTAATGTAGATTCTCAAGCTAACCTAATCATTGCATACATATTTATGAAAAAGAATTGCATATTGTTAGTTAATGTAAAGGGTGAAGGAGGATTTCCCTAAACTCTAACCGTTTATCCTTATTGCTTTCTGTCTTTACTTTCTTTACTTTTATCCTATTTTTATATTCTTGAATAGAATTAAGTAAGCTATCGGTTAATACTTAGCATTGGAAATAAACTTATCCTCGTGGGAATGATATATGTACTCATCATTTTATTCCTTGTGCGACCCGTGCACTTGCAGTTAGCAAATAGGCAAATATGTTTTGACCCTAACATATACGAGATCCCAAAGCGCTTCAAGTATCCTACTAATATTGAAGCCTACGATGGGACCTCGGACCCTCAGGAACATTTGGATGCTTACGTTTCTGCACTCTTATTCATTGGGGGCGGTGACTTTCTTGTGTGCCGAGTTTTCCCGTTGTCACTAAAGAAAGCCGCCTTGAGACGATTTATCACTTTAGCCCCAAAGTCCATCGCTAATTGGGAAGGCCTGTCCTCAAGATTTTTTCTGCACTTCACCACCAGCAAAGTGTAGCCCAAATCCATATCCTGTCTTGCCCAGATCAAACAAGAAAAAGAAGAGTCCCTCTGAGACTTTATATCTCAGTTTAACAAAGAGATCGTAAATATATGAGACTAGGATTAAAGGCTCATACTGTTCTACATCAGAGAAGGGCTCCATCCAGGATACTTCTTCTTTTCACTTACAAAAAAGGAGCCTAAGACCATGGACAAGTTCTGCTCCCGCGTCGACAAGTACATTAATGTTGAAGATGTTCTTCGGGCTAGGAAGCATCTCGAAAGAGAGGATGCCAATCCTAAATCTAGAGAACAATCAAATCAACATGGTCGAAATTCAAGACCGCCTCTCAAGGGAGAATTCGAGAATTACATTCCCTTCAACACACCTCGAGCTCAGATATACCAGGAAGTTATGAGCATTGAGCTCCAAGATGTGCGAAGACCTTCTCCCATAAAAAAGCTGAAAGATAGATCTAAACATTGTGCTTAGCATAATAGCCGTGGTCACAACAAAAAGGATTACACCAACCTCCATGAGGTCATCGAGTCCCTCATCCAAGATGGATTTTTGGGTCAATATGTGCGCCAAACCCGGATGACTAGAGGCGAGGCCATTACAGGAAGTGGAGCTACAGCCCTTGAAGTCTGTCCCCTCCTTACCAAGGAAAATATTCTCAGGTGAAGAACGACAATCCTGGCCCGCGTTCACCCTAGGGCAACACCCAAAATCAAGTCAAGGCACAACCTTGAGACAACAACCAATAGGGTAACCGCCATCACACTGAAGTGACCCAGACCATCCAATAATGCTATATAATTGTTATTTCCACAATGTAAAAACTCTTGGATATCAATGAATCAGTTATTTCTACAATTATTGTCTCATCCAAAGTCAGTAGACCGAGGGTCCCCGAGAACTTCGACCTCTTTAAAGCCAATATATCAGGTGTGACATCGAGTCCCTGAATGCCTTGGCCCGAGTTCATCCAAGCCAGTATATCGGGCGTGACCTCCAGTCCCCGAGTACTATGACGTAACGCAACCCCCAAGGTTACTACAACTTGGCGAGGTTTAAGGAATATAAGGTTTGAAAAGGATCAGATATTCTGATGCACATATAAGACAACCAAACTGGGGAATCCACTTGAACACCCCTGAGGGTTAAGTAGAGTATTTGAGGGTTTTAACTCGTGCCCTTTTGAGTCGCACCTTAATCCATAAACTCATCATAGTTTACAATGGTTAAGCGAAACTGACCGAAACCTGGATAATGGACCCCACACCACAAGGCTACCGCGTCACACTAAATGAACCCTACCTCCAATATTGAGCTTCGCCCTCATCTCGGTAAGCAAATGTTCGTCTAACTAAATGAACCCTACCTCTGAGATCGAGCTTCGCGCTTGATAACACTGTATTTTATACATTTTGTAATCCTCTCACTAGGCTTCTTAAGGTTCAATTAGGCTTAATTAAGTTAATTTTGACACATTTTATGATTTTTAGCCGAATTGGACAATTAAATAAATTATTTCATAAATTAGCTTTAATTATCTCTTTGGAAGTGTTTAGTAAATTGGCTATAACTTGAGTTACAAATATCTGATTGATGTGATTTTAGTCTTGTAGGAAAGTTAAGACAATTCCCTACGACTTTTATGAAGAACACAAAACTCAAATCGGACTCCTTGGATATGATACTGAGCTTTGAAGTCAAAACAGCGGAGCTGAAACCAGACCTAAACAGTATGCAGTAGTTGGATCATATCTTGAGTTCTAGGCATGATTTTGGACTCAAACCAAAGCTATTTTAAAGTAAATATCCAGGCCTACAACTTTCATGAAGACCACTTCTCTCAAAAATGAAAAAATGACTGGACGCACGGCTATGCATTTGCTCAAGTATTATTTAAAAAAAAGAAAAAGGAAAAAATATGTAATTGATTACGTAACAGACTTAATCACTCACATATTTTTTTCTTTTTTCTTTTTTTTAAATAATAATTGAACAAATGCACAGCCGTGCGTTCAGTTATGTTTTCATTTTTGAGAGAAGTGGTCTTCATGAAAGTTGTAGGCCTGGATATTTACTTTAAAATGGCTTTAGTTTGAGTCCAAAATCATGCCTAGAACTCAAGATATGGTCCAATTACTACATACTATTTAGGCCTGGTTTCAGCTCCACTGTTTTGACTTCAAAGCTCAGTATCATATCCAAGGAGTCCGATTTGAGTTTTGTGTTCTTCATAAAAGTCGTAGGGAATTGTCTTAGCTTTCCTACAAGACCAAAATCACATCAATCAGATATTTACAACTCAAGTTATAGTCAATTTACTAAACACTTCCAAAGAGATAATTAAGGCTAATTTATGAAATAATTTATTTAATTGTCCAATTCGGCTAAAAATCATAAAATGTGTCAAAATCAACTTAATTAAGCCTAATTGAACCTTAAGAAGCCTAGTGAGAGGATTACAAAATGTATAAAATACAGTGTTATCAAATTCTCCCACACTTAACTTTTGCACTCCTGGGTAAAACACAAAAGACAAAAACTAAGGAATAAAGAAAAACAACACAAACTCAAAAACTAAAATCTTCAAAGGATTCAATAACTTAAGAATACCAACTAGACATTCAAGGATCAAAACATTCATGAGATAACATATCTTCACATCTCAAATCAACAAGCAAGGATATTTCAATTGAAAAGCATGAGTTAAGAATGATAAATTTTCACAAGATTCACTCTCAATCCCTCAAGTGTTTAAAAGGTAGGTATTTCACTCAATTCAACCAATGAAAATTGTACTACCATAAACTTGCTTATCTTCTTCTTCTCCACTACTCAGAACACATGCACACACAAATCATGAGGACTTTATTCAAGGTTGTAATGGGGTCAAGGTAAAGGAGAAGGTAATATAGATATGACAAGTTAAATACCAAAGAGAATAAAAGAACATGAAAGTTGAGTTCAATTAACAAGTGTGAAAGTTCATCCCAACTTCACCTAATACAAATTCTCTTTACATATTCTTTTCCTTTCCTTTATAGCCTTGTTGACCCTCCTTTTCTTTTTTTAATTTTTTTTTAATTTTTGAATTTGAAGAAGAAGAACATAATATATACATTTAAATAGCAAGCTCAATTTTTTTTAAACCCTTTTGCACACACACCCCCACACTTGTTTAAGAACTTATCCAATGACAAAGCTAATGTTCTCTTATTCCCTAAGGTCGAGTAAGAACATGGTTTTTCATTTAAGGCACATAATGAGTTCGAAACAAAGAATGGTCAAATAAGCTCAAAGAGGTTAAGTAAGGGGAAATAGGCCATTTCCAATGCTTTACATTGGCAGAAATTAGAGAATTTCCAAGAAGTCATAAAAGTGTTTGATATCATATTGAGACAATATGCTACTAAGCAATGTTGGCTATTTGATTAAAGTAGTTATTTCAAGAAAAATGCATTAATCATATTTATGTATGCATATGAAAATGTAGTCTCAAAAAGAATCAAAGCAAGTTCTAGAGTAACAATTCAATGAGTGAAATTCATACAAGAAAGAAAAGAATGGTACGAATGTTCAATCCATTCATCAATAGGCTCAAAATCTCACAAGGCATAATTCTATCATTCTCAGTCCACCAATTCAACATCCAAAACCAAGCATGTGATTTTTAAGAAAGAAGACAATTAACTCAATCATGTAAATTTTCCTGAATTTGAATTGCTACTTCCACACAAACTAGTTATCTACCTCAACTAAAATGCGTCTCAAGAGTAAAATTTACTCCTTACTCTGCATCCTTAACTGGTTTAGCTGTTAGAAAATTGCTGACAAACATATAAACATAACAAACATAAACACACTTTCAAAAATTTTTTCAAACATTTTTTTTACACAACTCTACACACGACAAACATAAACATACTTACTAATTTTTTTTTATATTTTTTTATACAACTAGTCACACAACTATCAGCGCTCATCTTAGTCAGGTGATCATCTCAGTTAGGAAAAGCGAATGTTCGTCCAACTAAACGAACCCTACATCCGAGATCGAGCTTCGTGCTCATCTCAATCACCTGAATCGAATGTTCATCCAGCTAATCGAATCCTATCGCTGAGGTTGAGTTTTGCACTAATCTCAGACAGGTGAAGCAAGCCTTCGTCCAACAAGGAAATACCGAGACTTGGCGTTGGACTCATCTTAAAACTACACAAGTTGATCACTAAGTACAAAATAAAAATCGAGAACTAGCGTTGGACCGATCTCGGGGATACAAAAGCAAACTACAACGAAAAGTAAAATGCCCAAAGATGAAGTTTATTAGTATTCACATTCCATACATCATCAGTTTCACAGGAGGAGCCTATAAACTGCTCAGATGCAAAAAACTGCCCTTTTGAAGGAAGCCGGGAAAATAGATTGGTCAGTTAATGATGATGATCAAGCGCTAACCACGATCGCCTCAACATATCCATAAAGTGCAAGCGAGCAACCACCTCTTCCTTGATTAGAGTGAAGATAGGTCTCGCAGCCCTACACTTCCTAACCACCAATGCGCACCCACGACAAGGGAGCAAAGGAAGAAGTCGGTGCAACCCATCCATGCCTCACAGGAACTACAAATAGAAGCTCCAAGTATTTCTAGTGGAAGTGGGATCTTACCTCACAGCTACACACGCTTGGAAAAAAATACTTCTACTACTGGGAGATGGGTCGACTAACCTGCACAAGACAGTTACTTGGTCCTCACCGAACCATTACGTCTGGAAAAAGAAATGCCTCCATTAGAGGAATATATAAGGCAAAAGAAGAAGTGTAATACCCTAAATAGAATATTAGACTTGTTTATGCGTTAAAAAGGTATCATATGACTTGTTTAGTATATATGTTTAATTTTGTGATAATCTGAGTTAGTTTAGGTACTTAGTTGCAACTTAGACTGTGAAAAGTAGCTTAAAATAGCTCAGATAATAGCACAAATTGCTTAGGAGTGGGAAATAAATATGGATAATTTATTTCTAAGTCACAAATATAAAGAACAAGTTACAATTAAAGTTTCAAGGTAAATTGAGCTAGTTTAACATTTTTAGGCATACTGGTTGTCTAATTATAACTGGTTTAACTAGCAGCAGATATGAAAATATCAGATAATGGTGAAATGACTTTTTATATAAATCTTAGCATTTATTTTAAAATTGTTGAAATCTAAAAATTTGAGTATTTTTAATAGATCGAATTTTATCAGTTTTGGCCTAAAGGCCATGAGTCTTAGTTCCTATTTTTTAAGGCTTCTCTCACAGCTCTTTGTTTCACAAAAACAGAAGTAGAAAACTTACAAGGAGAAAAAGAGAAAGGAGGAGCAAAGGCTAAGGAGGAGGAAGAAAGAAAGAGGAAATCAAAAAGGAAAGCCAAAGCTTGAGATCCAGTCAAGCTTGAATCTCTACTCAGCTGTTAAAGGTAGGAGTTTTGTGATCAATTTCACTTCTTGTTACTCTTTTCTCTATTTGTGCAATTAAGTTGCTTAATAGGTCAAAATGAGTTCTAGAGGTGTTTGATGTATTTTGATTGCATGATTGAGTTTCTTTGGTTATTTGCGACTCATTCAAAGCATAATTCTGAGATAGAAGCTTAGAATTTGTCATTTAGGCCTTTGAATCCCAATTTAGGAGTTAGGTCATCCTAGGATGATTTTGGTGCATTAATCCAAATTAAGAGGTTTTGGTTAGTGATTGATTATTCCTATGTGTTAATGGACTGATTAGGAACTTAGAATCACTTAGAAACTAAGTTGGAATGGCCAAAATTTGAGAAAATGACCAATGGAATAGTACTACGATCTGTAGAATTATGCAGAACCTGGATTCTGCTATTAACACCGCGATATGAGAGATGTCGTGTCGTGGCGTTAGGATGAACGACTTGAATATCGCGGCGTTAAGAAGGTTACACCGTAGCGTGAGGCCAGTTTTCGCAGCACGCGCCGCAGAGTGAGTAACGCCATGCTGCAGCATGAAAAAGATGCTGCATCAGTAGTAAAACTCGTGGCTTGGGCGCCGCGACATGCCCAGGTTAGTGCCACAGCATGAGTACCAGGAACCTTAAAAATGTCATTTTTGATGTTTTGAAGTTCTGGACTAGATGGAATCATTATTATGTGTTTCCTAAAGTATGTTAAGGTACAATTAGGGATAGTTTTCAAGAAGAGAATTATACCTAGTATGTATGGAATAGATTGTTAGTGTTGATTTTATGAGTATCATTTGACAGCATTTATGAAGGCCAAGACAAATCAAAAGGGTGTCTGATAGACTCAATGGAGGAAGGACATAACCCTGATAAGTCGATAGTGCCAAGGTCAGAAGAGATAAGTAGGGATCCATAAGATTTTTCAGAATCAGGATTTAGACCGAACTTCTCATGAGCCAGGATATATATGAAGTGTGAGGAGATACCTCTACTTGCTACAAAATAACACATGAAACCATTAATTCCTAAGATTTACGTTTTTGTTCCAAGTTGGACTAGATGTATGTATAAGATGTATATTAACTTAGTTTATCTAAATACAATAGTTAGACCTTGTACATGTTTTAAACATATTTCATTAGTAGTTATTGAGTTTATGTTTATATATGTTATGTGTTGCTGGTTTTGATTACTTGATAAGTAAATTCTTGGTCCTTTCATAAGATAAAAACTTGTTTTCTTGACCAAAAACTTGTTTAGACCATTTGTACCGCAAGTGCACGGGTCATTCAAGTAATACAGATAAAAAGTAAGAGATCGTTCCCGTGAGGATAAATGCTTCCATAACTAAGTATCAACCAATAGCTTATTCAATTCTATTCAAGAACATAAAAATAAAGAAAATATAAATGAACTAAATCTAAACTACAAAGCAATAAAGATAATGGTTTAGAGATCTAGGGAATCCTTCTTCACCTCCTATTTTATACTAATAACATGCAATCCTTATAAATAACATCAATGAATTGTTAAGTTAGCTTAAGAATCTGATTTAGTTAAAAGCCTATATCTAGGTCAATCAACCATAGTTTCATTTACCCAATTCACTAAGTTTCCTTGAGAACTAGTTCAAACTCCACTCATGAACGATCTATTCTCAAACACCCGCTATACATGACTAAAAAGTATATTTCTATCCAGTTAGCGAATTAACTCTTCCAAGCCAATTGAACTTGTTGAACATGCATCAACCATACATATGATCTAAAACTCAAATTCCTATGTTTAGGTTTATCAGATTTCATCAAATCAATCAAAAGTTGATCAAACCTTCAAAAGCATTAAGATCCATATGATTGAACATAACTAAATATCAATATATACTCAAAAGATAACATAAACATCAATAATCATAGAAGGATCCAAAGTATCCCTAAATACAGCTCAGCTATTCCATGAACACATGCTTATAACCAAAAACTATGCTCAAAAGATAAGAAAAACAAGAGAAAACATAAGGAGAAGGAAGGAATCTCATAGATATCATCTTCATAGCTCAAGTCATCATCCATAAGGATGGTAACCTCCATCCTTGGCTCCTCTAGGCAACATGGATTCGAATGTGTAGCTAGTTCACCGTTTTGGGAGCTAATCAGAACACATTAGTTTCTATATAAATAGGAAACAATTGAAGTTAGGTTGTCACTTGTTTCTCTCGTTGTTTGGTTGTAGCTGAAAGTGGGTCTTTTCCAGAGAATGGTCTCTTTCCTACACCTTGTGAGCGTATGGAGGGCCGTGCCCCCTTTTGAGACCATCTCCCAGTTCTTCCCTAAATTTTCGAAGGTGCTTCTTATAATATCCTAATACCAGTATCTCAGTATATACATTAACAAAGGAGACACTTAGCATTACAATGTCACTACATACATACTAGTCATATTCTTACATCCATAATGTTCATTGGAAACACTATAGAGAGCCATATGAAATGCAGAAATATAATATTTATACTATAATGCATCAAAGTACATATACAACATTAGCCTTAGCAAAGGCTAGAAGTAATACATAAGCCTATACATCTCAAAAGAAATATTAATAAGTACAATAATTTAAACATAACATAATCTAATCCTTAGCTTATTTTTTCTTCTTACCCTTGGAAGAAGATTCATCTGGAATTACATGATACACAGTGGGGTGAGAAACTATATCCACAGTATGAGTAATCAAAACTAGTCACACATAACATATATAAACATAAACTCAATAACTACTAATGAAATATGTTTAAAACATGTACAAGGTCTAACTATTGCATTTAGATAAACTAAGTTAATATACATCTCATACATACATCTAGTCTAACTCAGAACAAAAACATAAATCTTAGGAATTAATGGTTTCGTGTGTTATTTTGTAGTAATTAGAGGTATCTCCTCACACTACACATATATCCTAACTTATGAGAAGTTCGGTCTAAATCTTGATTTTGAAGAACCTTATGGACCCCTACTTATCTCTTTTGACCTTGGCACTATCGACTTATTAGTGTTATGTCCTTCCTCCATTGAGTCTATCAGACACCCTTTTGATTTCTCTTAGCCTTCATGAATGCTGTCAAAGGATACTTACAAAATCAATACTACCAATCTATTCCATACATACTAGATATACTTCTCTTTTTGAAAATTATCCCTAATTGTACCTTAACATATTTTAGGAAACACATACTAATGATTCCATCTAGTCCAGAACTTCAAAACATCAAAAATGACATTTTTAAAGTTCCTGATACTCACGCCACGGCACTAACCTGGGCATGTCGCGGCGCCCAAGCCACGGGTTTTACTACTGATGTAGCATCTTTTTCACATCGCGGCGCGTGCTGCAAAAACTGACCTCACGCTGCAGTGTAACCTTCTTAACCCCGCGACATTCAAGCCATTCATCCTAACGCCGTGGCACGACGTCTCTCACGTCGTAGCGTTAACAGCAAAATTTAGGTTCTGCATAATTCTGCAGATCATGGTACTGTTCTATTGGTCATTTTCTCGAATTTTGGTCATTCCAACTTAGTTTCTAAGTGATTCTAAGTTCCTAATCAGTTCATTAACACATATGAATCATCAATCACCAACTAAAATCTTTTAATTTGGATTAATGCACCAAAATCATCCTAGGGTGACCTAACCCCTAAATTGGGATTCAAAGGCCTAAATGACAAATTCTAAGCTTCTATCTCAGAATTATGCTTTGAATAAGTCACAAATAATCAAAGAAACTCAATCATGCAATCAAAACACATCAAACACCTCTAGAACTCATTTTGACCTATTAAGCAACTTAATTGCACAATTAGAGAAAAGAGTAACAAGAAGTAAAATTGATCAAAAAACCCCTACCTTTAGCAGCTGAGTAGAGATTCAAGCTTGACTGGATCTCAAGTTTTGGCTTTCCTTTTTGATTTCCTCTTTCTCTTTTCCTCCTCCTTAGCCTTTGCTTCTCCTTTCTCTCTTTTTCCTTGCAAGTTTTTTGCTTCTATTTTTGTGAAGCAAAGAGGCTTGAGAGAAGCCTTAAAAAAGAGGAACCAAGACTCATGGCCTTTAGGCCAAAACTGATAAAATCTGATTTGGTAAAAATACTTAGATTTAGATAAATTCAGATTTTCAACTTTCGACAACTTAAAAATAAATGCTAAGATTTATATAAAAATTTATTTCACCATTATCTGATATTTTCATATCCGCTGCTAGTTAAACCAGCTATAATTAGACAACCAGTATGCCTGAAAATGTCAAACTAGCTTAGTTTACCTTGAAACTTTAACTGTAATTTATTCTTCATATTTGTGACCTAGAAATAAATTATCCATATTTATTTCCCTCTCCTAAGTAATTTATGCTATTATTTGAGCCATTTTAAACTACTTTTCACAGTTTGAGTTACAACTAAGTACTTAAACTAACTCAGATCGTCACAAAATTAAACATACATGCTAAACAAGTCACATGCTACTTTTTGAACACATAAACAAGTCTAACATGTTATTTAGGGTATTACATTTCTCCCCATCATTTTAAAATTTTGACCCCAAAATTACTCACCTGAAAGAAACGAATTTGGGTAGTCCTACTGCATGTAGGATTCTAACTCCCAAGTAGCCTCATCGGTGTCATTGCCACCCCAAATAACCTTCACCAGAAGAATCTGATTACCTCTAAGCTCTTTGACCCCTCTGTCCATAATCCTTACCAGATGTATACCATAAGACAAATCATCTTTAACTGTATAGATTCATGTTCTATGATATGCAATGGATTTGGATTATACTTTCTCAACTGAGATACATGAAAAATATCATGAAAGTTAGACAAGCTGGGAGGAAGGACTATCTGGTAAGCTACGGGTCTAACTTTCTTTAGAATTTGGTAGGAACCAAGAAAACGAGGATTTAACTTTTGGGTTTTCAATGTTCTACTAATCCCTTTTGTAGGAGTAACTCTTAAGAATACATAATCTCTCTCACTAAACTCAAGAGGTCTCCTTCTTTTGTCAACATAACTCTTTTGCCAACTCTGAGCAGTAACCAACCTATCCTTATTCATCTTGATTTGCTCTGTGGTCTACTGAACTATGGACTTAGGATGGTTCTCTCACCTACTTCATACCAACATAAAGGTGATCTACATTTTCTTCCATACAAAGCCTCATAATGTGCCATACCTATGCTGGAATGGTAACTATTATTATAAGCAAACTCTGCTAATGGTAAGAACTAGTCTCAACTACCCTGTTGTTCTAAAACACATGTTCAAAGCATATATTTAAGGGTTTGGATAGTTCTCTCTATTTGCCCATCTGTTTACGGATGATAAGCTGTACTATAGCTTAACTTAGTCCCAAAAGCCTCTTGCAAGGCTCCCCAGAATCTTGATGTAAATCTAGGATCTCTATCTGAAACTATACTTACGGGAACTCTGTGCAACTTAACTATCTCCTTTAGATAAAGCTGGGTTAATTTCTCTAGAGGATAACTAGCTTTCATTAGCAAAAAGTGGACAGATTTGGTTAATCTATCCACTATAACCCAAATAGCATCAAAACCTTGTTGAGTTCTAGGTAGACCCATTACAAAGTCCATAGAAATCTTCTCCCATTTTCACTTTGGGATTCCTAAAGATTGTAAAGGTCCTGCTAGCTTCTGGTGTTCAATCTTTACCTTTTGACAAACTAAACACCTTGTGACATACTCTACTATGTCTCTTTTCATTCCAGACTACCAAAACATTTTCTTCAGATATTAGTACATCTTAGTGGTTCCGGGATGGATGGTATACTTACTATTGTGAGCTTCTTCTAGAATCCTATTTTTGACTCTGACTCTCTTGGAACACAAAGCCCATCTCTAAATTTTATCACTCCATCATCAGTCATATCAAAATCCTTTAAGGTTCCTAAAAAGAACTGCTCACAAATATCCATTAGAGCTTCATCCTCCTTTTGAGCTTCTAAAATCTGAGCTCTTAGGTCATTTACTAAGTCCACTCTACTCAAAAAGAGACTCTGTGACATCACAGTCACCGCTAAACTCAAATCTCTGAAACTCTCGAGAAGTTCACTCTCTTGGATCATCATTCGGGACACATGTAGGGATTTCCTACTTAGTGCATCAGCCACTACATTGGCCTTACCTAGATGATACTTTAACTCAAAGTCATAATCCTTTAAGAATTTCATCCATCTTCTTTGCCTCATGTTTAGCTTCTTCTGATCAAACAAGTATTTTAAACTCTTATGATCACTAAATACCTCAAACTAGACTCTGTAGAGATAATGCCTCCAAATCTTTAAGGCAAATACTATAGCTGCTAACTCCAAATCATGCGTAGGGTAGTTTTCCTCATATGGCTTGAACTGCCTTGATGCATAGGCTACTACTCCCTTATTCTGCATCACAACATACCCTAGCCCCATCTTTGAAGCGTCACAAAAGACCTCAAAGTCCTCATGGAGATCTGAAATTACCAGCACTGACATAGTAGTCAACATCTTCTTTAATTCTTGAAAATTATTCTCACAGTCTTGAGTCCACTCAAAAATACTACCCTTACTAGTCAACTTAGTCAAAGGCAGCGCTAACTGAGAAAAACCCTTGATGAACCTTCTATAGTACCCAGCTAGGCCTATAAAGCTCCTGATCTCGATCACAATGGTGGGTCTCTCACATTGCAACATTGCTTCTACCTTGCTAGGGTCCACTGTAATTCCTCCATTAGAAATAACATGGCCCAAAAACTGAACTTTCGTTAACCAAAACTCACACTTGGACAATTTGGCAAACAGTTTCTTCTCCTTTAGGATTTCTAAAACAATCCTCACATGTTGCTTATGCTCTTCCATTGTCTTTGAATAAATAAGGATGTCATCAATAAACACTACCACAAACTGGTCTAAGTAAGGTCTAAAAACTCTGTTCATGTAATCCATAAACACTATTGGAGCATTCGTCAACCCAAAGGACATCACAAAATACTCATAATGCTCATACCTAGTTCTAAAAATAGTCTTACGGATATCCTCTCCCCAACCCTGATTTGATGATACCCAAAATGTAAGATCAATCTTGGAAAACACTGAAGCTTCTCTTAACTGATCCATCAAATAATCTATTTTAGGCAAAGGATAATTGTTCTTGATGGTCACCTTGTTCAACTGTCTGTAGTCAACACACAACCGCATGATACCATATTTCTTTTTCACTAGTAACACTGGTGCTCCTCACGGAGAAACACTAGGCCTAATGAATTTCTTATCTAGCAACTCCTCTAACTGTTTCTTGAGTTTAGCTAACTCTATGGGTGTCATCTTATAGGGTGCTATAGATATAGGTCCTGTACCCGATACTAGATCTATAGTAAACTCCATTTCTCTCTTCGGTGGCAACTCAGCTATTTCACTCGAAAACACCTCAAGGTATTCTCTCACTATATGTATACTGTCTAGGTTCTGCTCAACCTCTACATCTAATGAAGAAAGAAGAATATATCCTAGATCTCCTTATACCAAATAGTGATTGACCTGATTAGCATTGAGATGGACAGACTCTGAAGAAATAACTCTAGTAGGAACATCAGATAGAAAATGGGTTTTATCTGAACAGTTCAAAACCACATGATTGGATGACAACCAATCCATACTAAGAATGACATCTATGTCCACAAGGGGTAAACAAATAAGGTTTACAAGGAAAACTCTATCCTCGATTCTTATACAACAATTAAGATACACTTTTGAGGTTATGACTAACTTACTGGTGGGTGTGGAAATAGATAACTCATAGGGTAACTCTAACATAGGCAAATCCAACATCCTTACACAATCATAAGAAACAAAGGAGTGAGATACTCCTGAATAATACATGACATTTAAAAGATGATTACGAATTATGCCTTTACCTTGGATTAGGTCGGAAGACTAGGCCACCTGTGTCCAGCCTAGAGTATAAATTCGCCCTTTGGCTAGCGGCTTCGGAGTAAGCGCATCTTCTTGTTATGAGGATAAGCTCTGGAGAAATGCCCTGGCTGCCCACATGTATAACACACAGACTGGCTTACAAAGCATTTGCCTCTATGTGATTTCCCACATTCAGTGTATTATGGTGTCTTAGACCACTTCTTGCTTTTCCCGCTAGGGTTACCTGCCTTAGAAGAACCCTGTTTATTCCTATTGTCCTTTCTCTTTCTTTTCGGGACGTCTTGTGCCCTTTCCTCTGATAAAGAGCTATTAACTTTCGACTCCATAATCCTACATTTGTTAACCAAAGTAGGAAAGTCTCTAATCTCCATCAGTCTCACCATACCTCTGATTTCTTACCTTAAACCAGATTTAAACTTCAAACATCTCCATTTCTCATTTGAGCGATAATGGAAATGAGAAGAGAACTTTGCCAACTCATCATACTTGGCCACATACTGACCTATAAACATGTTTCCTTATTTTAACTCCATAAACTCTACTTCCTTGTCATCATGTAGAGTTTGCAGGAAAAAATTTTTCAGGAAAGCTATCTTGAAGACTTCCTATAACATTGGGGTTTCAACTGCTTCAAGTACCATTTTGATACTTTTCCACTAATGTTTCGCCTCACCTTTCAGCATATATAAGGCAAATATCATTTTTTGCTCTTCTGAGCAAACCATTGCATCAAAAATCTTCTCCATCTTACTGAGCCATTCCTTAGCCTTGGCAGGATTATACTCGCCTCTGTACGGTGGAGGATTCATCTGACGAAAAGCTGTCAAGTCTATAAAATTCTGATTTCTCCTAACTTGAGTTGTCTTTTATGGGTGATGACCAGGTGGTGCAGACTTCTGAGATGGTTTTGATTCCATTCTCTCAAGCATTCTAGTCATAACACTGGCTATAACCATAATGACTTCAGCCATATCTAGACCCGGTGGGGCCGAGCTTTCTGCTTCTCTAGATCGCCCGTTTGGTTCCATAATCTCCTGTACACACAACAACAACATATATTGAGTTGTAGTCTCAATACCATGTAACCGTGTAATAGAATCTAATAACAACCAATCTAAGGCAAATCATGTAATTCTATCATCACATTTAACATATGAAGTAAGAAAATCATAATTTCTAAGAAGGAACTCCTATATACCTAAGCATAGTCAGTCCATAACCTGGCTCAATAGGATGAACTTATCTGATACCAAAATATAACATCCTAATACCAGTATCTCAGTATATACATTAAACGAGGAGATACTTAGCATTACAATGTTACTGCATACATACTAGTCATATTCTTACATCTATAATGTTCATTGGAAACACTATAGAAAGTCATATAAAATGCGAAAATACAATATTTATACTATAATGCATCAAAGTACATATACAACATTAGCCTTAGCAAATGCTAGAAGTAATACATAAGCCTATACATCTCAAAAGAAACACTAATAAGTACAACAATTTGAAACATAACATAATCTAATCATTAGTTTCTTTCTTCTTCTTACCCTTGGAAGAAGATTCACCTGGAATTACATAATACATAATGGGGTGAAAAACTATATCCTCAGTATGAGTAGTGATAACTATATAAAATGCAGTTATTGATGCCTTATCTCTGTGCTAGAAAGAATGCTTAGTCCTTGTCTATAATACATATTTGGAAGGTTTTGTGCTTATATTTGACATATTCTAATTCTGATGTTTTCCTATGTGTTTTAGAGCAATTTGTGCGTATTTGATATATGATTAAGTGGATTTGTATTTGTTTCTGATTTGGTACTTTCTCTATATTAGGAAAGGCTCTAAACAAGGTCAAATGTGGAGCATGTGAGCTGAAAGTGGAAGAGGAAGCCAAATCTGCATCTCAGCATCAAATTAACGCCGCGACGTTGAGCTTCCCCTGCATCAGTAGAAAATAACCGAGGCTAAGGCATCGCAACATGAAGATTCAATGCCCTAGGCATTGGTGACCTAATACTGCGCGCACCATGACGTGGCGTGTTTTGCGCCGCGGCATCCCCTGTTTTTCTGCACCTATAAATAGCTTTTATAAGATTTTAGGTTAGGAGTTTTTTTAGGTTTTGAGAAAGCTGCGGCTGGAAATCGTATCTCCTTGTAACATTCTACCAGATACAAGTCCTAATTAAGGATTATAGTAGCTCAATAAAATGATATAAGTTATTTGGTAATTTTAGTAATTGTTTAGATTGAATTGAGCATAAATTTATAACACTGAAGGTGAGAAATAACTCAAATAAGCTTAAAATAATAATAATAATATAGCAGAAATAGCAGAGAAAATA
This sequence comes from Ormosia semicastrata, assembly GCA_029884595.1. Taxonomy (NCBI): domain Eukaryota; kingdom Viridiplantae; phylum Streptophyta; class Magnoliopsida; order Fabales; family Fabaceae; genus Ormosia; species Ormosia semicastrata. The sequence continues at coordinate 2,548,850 of JAQQTO010000046.1, read as the reverse complement.
GAATAAGCTATAGAAAAATTTAGAAGCTCAAATGAGTTAGTTTAGTAATTTTAATGACGCTAGGATGATGTTTAAAGGCCAAATTAGGCAGATAAAATGTTTCCAATTGTATTTCACTTTTACTATTTACCCATTTCCCTCTTAACCACTCATTTCTTATCTTTTCTCACGTTTCTTTCTCTGCTCTCACGTCTCCCACTCTGCTCTCTCTTCTCTTTCTCATGCTTTGGCTGAAAAAGGTAGAAACAAAGAGAGAAATAAGGAAATCAAGGGGAAAAAAGGAGAATCAAGCCAAGATCAAGAGGAAAAGGATAGAAAAGATAAGAAAAAAGTGATACCAAGTTAAGGTATGGGCATTTTCTCACTCTTTTCTTCCTCTTTTGCATTTCAATATCTGATTTCTTGATGGCCTTGAGTGAGATTTCTAGTTTGATAATGAAAGATTTAAGCTTTTATGTTTGATTCATGATGTAAAAACTTAGTTTTCCTCTCTTGATTTCTTGATGATTTTTTACGTTGAAAAAGGGGTATTAAACCCTCTTTTGATTTGTGATTTTGAATGAAAATTTTGATGCTTAAACATGATAACTTTGATGATTTATTGATGATCTTTGGTCTGGCTTCTAGTTTGATTCCAAAAAAAAAGGATTTTTGGCTGAAAACCAGAAAAATCTGGTGTTGTTGCACGTCTCACTCCGCGGCTCCAAGTTTTCACGCTGCAACGCCCGAGCGCTTACGTGCCAGTTGAAATTTATGAACAGTGCTCACAGAGCAAAACACCGGGGAGGGTGTGTAATCAGATATGGCCCATGTCCGAAAACACCGAGGGGGTCGTGTAATCAGACATATGATGCGTGAAATCCGCAAGTGTACGGTTTCGTCATCAAGTAATAAAAAGATCGAATCCATAGGGACTGTGTCTATGAATATCAATTAATTAATTAATTCAATTCAATTAAACAAAAGGGAATATGATTGTTGATTATGAAGAACGTAGTAACAAAGCAATTAAATAATTAAAAATCAAAGTGCAGAATTTAGAACAAAAATAGCAAGTTATCAAGAAGGGGTTTTTCAAATTCAAGAAAGCTTCCAAGATTGAGATACCATAATGATACAAGACAAATCTTAATTGACAACCCTTTTATTAAATCTGAAATTCAATTAAAGGTGAATTATCCTAAATTAGTTAATGTTCTTTCTCAAGATACAAGATCTGTGCCCAATTAAACCAATTCCTACGCTCGTGGTAATTGAATTTAAATTGAACCCATTATGCTTTGTGGTAATTCATTGAATCCTCGAAAGGCTAAAACTACTCTCGTGATTTAGACCTTAAGTTCAATTCTTATGGTTCCAACACCTAGGTTCACTTCTCAGTATGTCCCTAAATGCCTATGAGATGTAAATAAGTGGCCAGCAAATTCACATAAATAAGAGCAATAAGAATTGAATCAAAGAACATTCAAGATCAATAAAAGGGGAAACAACGTCAATTAATCATTATCAATGTATCAAAGGGCATTGCCCAATACTAGAAACAAAAGAAACTACTCAGACATAGAGAAGAAGGAATTAGAAAACATGTTCTTAAACATCCAAACCCGTAATCCAAGAGAGAAGAGGGAAGAAAGATTAAGAACCAAAACCTCCAATGTGCCTCCTCCAAAACCAAATTAGAACCCCCTCATTGTATTCAAAACATCTATTTATAACCTAGGGTTTTAATTGGCTAAAAAGCCCTCAAAAGAAATAAAAATAAAAACTTAAAATCGTGCACAGACTGCGATCCACAAATAGTGGATCATTCCACGGCCAGGCCGTGGATCTTACTGTCAGAATTCCATGGCCGTGGATCATTCCACGGCCAGGCCGTGGAATTCTCTGGAATTTCTCTTTTCTTCCTTCAAGTTGTTGCTCGATCCATGACCGTGGTTTAATCCACAGGCAGGCCGTGGATCCCTCTTGAATGGTCTTTTTGTACCTTTTTGCTATCCATTAAGCTCCAACTTCAAACATGCAAGCATTCCATTTAATCCAAGGCCAATTCAACATTAATCCTGCACAAGAACACTAAAAATACCACAGTTATTCGAACTAAGGGAAAAATAAGCTAAAAGGGAAACTAAAATGCCTAAAATGCTCAAGAATGCATGCAAAACAAGAACAAAACATGATGTTGTTTCACACACATCAAATCCCCCCAAGCTTAAGACTTTGCTTGTCCCCAAGTAATAATTAATGTTAAACCAAGATGTGGGATCAGGAGACAATAATGAATGAAGAACCCGAGAAAACAATTATCCAAGTAATAGGCTAAGGCAATCCAAGAATCTGAGAGGTAATCAAAATCAAGTCCAATTAGAGGCTAAGTTCTCAGAAATCATGCATCCTCACTGATTGAATTAAGTTCACTCCACTAACCACACTCAAAGTGTTTAAGGGTGAAAACCATATGCTCAAAATCCTTCAAAGAAAATGCACTTCCATATACTTGATAAGAAACCAAATCTCCACTAATAATCAGCATGCATGCAAGAATCAAAAGGTCCTTCAAGGGTTGTAATGGGGCCATGGAAATGATGTTAGGTAAGGTAGAGAAAGAAATGTATGACAAAAGGCTAACCAAATTTTCAATAAGCACCAGAAATACAATAGAACATAAATAGAGCAAAGGTAATTCATTTTTTTTCAATAAAAAACATAACTCCACAATTTCAAGCATTTTTTTCTCTTTATTTTTCTTTCCTTTCTTTCTCTTCATCATTTTCAACCTTTTATCTTATGATTTTTTTTTTTTTACTTAAGAAAGGGAAAGGTCAAAAACATATGATTCCCAACACAACTTCACAACTTTCAAACCCAGTTTGCTCCATTTAATATTCTAAATGATTACCAACAATGTATCATCATAGGCATCAAGAAAAATAATTATGCAATAGGCTCAAAATGGGCAACTAGTGGATGAAAGTGAAACAATTTCAGAAGGCCAGAAAAATACCTAAGATGCCTTCATCACATTCAAGCATGCAACCAAAAATTTCGCCTCAAAATGGTTTCAAATCAAGTTCTAGAGCACAAGATCAATGAAGAATATCACTCAACACAAAGAATGAGAACAAAAATCATACAGTGCATAAGTCCCATATAAGCTCAAAACTCACATTTAGAGGTTTAAAAAAAATTCAATAAGAAGCACAAATTCAGAGAACATATGCTAATTATCAACTATCAAAAGATCACCTCTACTATCAATTAAAACAATGCCTGTAGCCTATCACAAGAATCAACAATTGGGTTCCAAATCAATACCATCTCAAAATCCTCAAAAGAGAGAGGCATAAGTTCAACCAAAAACCCAATAGATATGATGGTGTGAAAATGCAACATGAAAATGCAATGCAAAACAAGACATGAGAATGCACGAAACTAATGAAAATAAAAATATGAAAATACAAAAATACCCCCAAGCTTAGAACTTACATTGTCCCTAATGTAAAAATCTAAAACAAGAGAAGGGATAAAAGAAACGAACTCACTGCGGTAGTGGAAAAACTACTAGTGTTCAATCCATGGCTATGAAATTTTTCATGAGTTAGGTGTGGAACCTTCTGACTTCACTCTTCTTCTAATTTGAGCTTCAAAAAGGGTCAAACCTAAACAAGATTCATGAGATAAAGATCAAACCAGCAATCCAACACACAAAGTCAAAAGAAAAAGAAAAAATAAAAAGAAAAATAAAAAACAAAGAAACTTGGGTTGCCTCCCAAGAAGCGTTTGTTTAAAGTCATTAGCTTGACTTTGGTCTAGTTTCTGTGCTCAGGTGACGTCAACGGAGTAGTGCTTAGTCCTCACTCCTTCAAAGTGTTTCACTCTCTGGCCATTTATCATGAAAGGCTTATGGTCTTCTTTCTTCACCTCAAGCACACCGTAGGATAAAACTCGAATAATCTGATATGGTCCTGACCATTTCGACCATAACTTATTAGGACAGAAACGTAGAAGCGAGTTGTTAATAAGAACTTTATCCCCAAGTTTAAATTCACGCTTCTTGACACACTTGTCATTCTGCTTCTTAGGTCCTTTCTTGCAGGGCTTGGACTCCTCAAATTTTGTGATACCCTTAGGCAAAGCCTTTTTTAGCATAACATCAGCCACCGATTCCTGTACACCTGAAAGCACAACACTATCCACAACATTAGTAGCATCTATGCGATTACATGAATTTGAGGAATTAGAATTATTTTCAAATTTAAAAACATCAAAAACTACTTCCTCATCATTCAATCGCAAAGTCAATTTCCCTTCATGAACATCAATGATCGCCCTTCCAGTGGCAAGGAATGGATGCCCAAGTATGATCGGCATTGTAGCATCAGCTTCCATGTCAAGCACAACAAAATCCACCGGCATATAAAACTTACCAACCTTAATAGGAACATCCTTCAAGATGCCTATGGGGTACTTGACAGACCGATCTGCTAATTGAAGGGAGATAGTTGTGGGTTTTAGTTCACCCACCTCCAACTTCTTACATACAGAAAGAGGCATAAGACTAACACTAGCCCCCAAATCACACAAAGCTTTATCAAAGTTAGTGTTGCCAATCAAATAGGGAATAGAGAAGCTACCTGGATCCTTTAACTTAGGAGGCAATTTATTTTGAATTAAGGCACTACACTCCTTAGTTAAAGCTACTGTCTCATAGTCTTCTAGCTTCCTCTTATTAGACAAGATGTCCTTAAGAAACTTAGCATAGGTAGGCATTTGTTTTAACATCTCAGTGAAGGGTACATTAATATATAATTTCTTAAGAATCTCTAAGAACTTCCCAAACTGCCTGTCTAACTTCGCCTTAGCCAATCTTTGAGGGAAGGGAACCGGGGGTTAGTATGGTTCAGGGGGTACATACTTAGACACTTTCTCATGATTTCCATCATCTTCTAAGGGTTGTGCCTTGGTCTCTTTTTCCTCATTCCCCTTATCTTTGTCACTCTCCCCGTTACCCTTAGGATCCTCTAATTTCTTTCCACTCCTCAAACTCATAGCTTTACAATGTTCATTGCCTGGGTTGACTTCAGGTTGACCAGGAAACTTACCTTGTTGCCTATGTGAAGTGCTCGCTTATTGGGCAATCTGGGTTTCCAACATCTTATTATGAATGGCCAAATTGTCAACCTTAGCTGACAACTCTCTAATGGCCTCAGTCACAATTTGCCCATGGTGCCGAAACTCCTCATTCTACTTAGACTGACTCTCAACAAAATTCTCAAGAAGAGACTCAAGTCTAGATTTTTGTACCAGTGGGATTCCAGAAGAGGGTTTAGCATTACCTTGCCCAGCTTGGTACTGACTATTCCGGTAAGAGAAGTTAGGATGTGACCTCCAACCGGAGTTGTAAGTTTGGGAATACGGATCATTCCTCCTTTTTTGATTGAAGTTATGGAAATTATGGCATGATTCCACTTGCTCCACCGGTGCACCTTGTGAGGAACCCATTCCAACTTGGCATTCAGCACCTATATGTCCCTGTGCTCCACAAATCTCACAAAAATTGTTAGAGGCACCTATGGCATTAACATGAGCTTTCTCAAGCATGTCAAAACATTTATTCAAAGAATCAAACTTTGACATAATTAAATCAACACCATTTACCTCAAACTTACCTCCGGAGAGCTTTCTCAGGTTATGGCCTTTTTCATTAGCCCATTGGTGATGATTTGAAGCTACACTCTCAATTATCTCATAAGCTTCTGTTAGCCTTCTATTCATCAAAGCTCTACCAGTTGCGGAGTCAAGAGACACCTTCGAAGAATATTCCAAACCATTGTAGAAGGTGTGGATAATCAACCACTTCTCTAACCCATGGTGTGGGTAGGCTTCCAGCAAAGCCTTATATCTATCTCGAGCTTCTGACAATGACTCGCCATCTTTCTAAACAAAGCTTGTGATTTGGGTCCTTAGATGAGCAGTCTTGGAAGGTGGAAAGAATTTGTTCAAGAAGGCTTGCTCCAATTGGTCCTAAGTAGTTATCGTCTCAGCCAGAACGGACTTCAACCAAGCTCTAGCTCGATCTCTCAAAGATAATGGAAACAGGCGGAGACGAATAGCATCAACAGAGGCGCCTTCGATCTTGAGGGTCTCACAGAACTCCAAGAACATATCCACATGATCATTAGGATCCTCTGATGGCAATCCTCTAAACTGGTTCTGCCTTATCATAGAAAGTAGGGCAGAAGGTATGGTGAAGTGCCTAGCTTCAATGTCTGGCCGAGCAATTTCAGATCGCAAACCCCGAGCATTAGGGGCTGCATACTCTTTTAACGGTTTATTATCCTCAGCTACTGCCATGACAAGTGTTGGTTCATATATTTCTCTTACTCTTTGCCTTTGTTGTCTTCTCCTTTTACGTAAAGTTCTTTCAATTTCAGGATCTGCTTCAATAAGAGTCTCGGAACGTCTAATACTTTGCATAAACAAGAGAAATTACCTGCAAAGAGCCAAAGAGAAATCAAGAATGTAAGAACCAAATAAAAGAAAAAGGTTTAAAATAATTAAATTAAAAATTAAATTAATATTCAAGAAAACATAGTCCCCGGCAACGGCGCCAAAAATTGATGCGTGAAATCCGCAAGTGTACGGTTTTGTCGTCAAGTAATAAAAAGATCGAATCTACAGGGACTGTGTCTATGAATACCAATTAATTAATTAATTCAATTAAATTAAACAAAAAGGAATATGATTATTGATTATGAAGAACGTAGTAACAAAGCAATTAAATAATTAAAAATCAAAGTGCAAAATTTAGAACAAAAATAGCAAGTTATCAAGAAAGGGTTTTTCAAATTCAAGAAAGCTTCCAAGATGGGAATACCACAATGATACAAGACAAATCCTAATTGACAATCTTTTTATTAAATCTGAAATTCAATTGAAGGTGAATTACCTTAAATTAGTTAATGTTCTTTCTCAAGATACAAGATTCGTGCCCAATTAAACTAATTCCTACTCTCGTGGTAACTGAATTTAAATTGAACCCATTACGCTTTGTGGTAATTCATTGAATCCTCGAAAGGATAAAATTACTCTCGTGATTTAGACCTTAAGTTCAATTCTTATGGTTCCAACACCTAGGTTCACTTCTCAGTATGTCCCTAAATGCCTATGAGATGCAAATAAGTAGCCAGCAAATTCACATAAATAAGAGTAATAAGAATTGAATTAAAGAACATTCAAGATCAATAAAAGGGAAAACAACGTCAATTAATCATTATCAATGTATCAAAGGGCATTGCCCAATCCTAGAAACAAAAGAAACTACTCAGACATAGAGAAGAAGGAATCAGAAAACATGTTCTTAAACATCCAAACCCGTAATCCAAGAGATAAGAGGGAAGAAAGATCAAGAACCAAAACCTCCAATGTGCCTCCTCCAAAACCAAATTAGAACCCCCTCATTGTATTCAGAACATCTATTTATAACCTAGGGTTTTAATTAGTTAAAAAGCCCCCAAAAGAAATAAAAATGAAAACTTAAAAACGGCTGCGCACTGCGATCCATGGCCGTGGATCATTCCACGGCCAGGCCATGGAATTCTCTGAAATTTCTCTTTTCTTCCTTCAAGTTGCTACTCGATCCATGGCCGTGGTTTAATCCACGGGCAGGCCATGGATCCCTCTGGAATGGTCTTTTTGCACTTTTTTGCTATCCATTAAGAATGCATGCAAAACAAGAACAAAACATGATGTTGTTTCACACACATCAACATAGCCCGTGTTTGAGACCAAAATCTTTAAAAATGTCATTTTTGATCTGAAAATTATGGATACATAGTTCTTTAACTCAGGTAACCTAAATATAAACCTTAAATATTGAATTAAATTATTGGAATTCACTAGATTGTGAAAAGATTATGCATCCAACCAAGTTTAAGAAAATGATTTCTATGGTGTTGTTACATCAAGTGAGATTAATTGATAAGTATGAATTGATTATGCATTATATTGCATATGTGATGATTTGATAAATAAAATGAATGGGTTTTCATGGGTATCCCTTTGTGGAACTAGGCCGAATTGGATTTTGGATGTACTTGTACTAGGGTAAGTCTTAGTTAATGGTAAAAGAATAATTGATTTTCTCTATACCAGAGTAATTGAGGTTAAGGAAGAGTCTTCCTCTTTACCTGAGCTTTCCTAGTCATTAAATGATTGGGGATGAGGGTTTCCCTCACTACTTGGAGTAATCCTAAATTCTGAATAGTTTGAGTAACGTACCTCTCTTACTATTCCTGATGATTGATATTGTGAGATAATGTACCTTTTCCGTATCATGATGGTTTGATGTCTAACCTTAGCTTTGAAATGGAGGAAACGTACCTCCTCTAAGTTAGACAGGGAAGGACAGGGCCTAGTTAGCTGAAGTAGTTCTGTGTGGTGATGTACGGTCATGAAGAGGTTGATGTGCACCAACCTAAAAGTAGACTACTACCAAGCAAATGATCTTTTTTTTAATGTTATCATGATTAATGCATGAGTTTAATAATTTGATATTGAGTGATACAATTGATTTTTATCATAAGTTTTGTTAAAGAAATTTACGATTTCCAAGTTATGGACTTAAATGATTTTCATGATAATAAAAATGGGAATTCTGTTTCGAGAAGAGGAAAGACTGGATTTGGCTTTTACCCCATTCCTAAGTTATAAAGATTAGTTTTAAAAAAATATTTTTTTCTCGAAATAGCTGGAATTGTTATGATGACATTTCTTTTTTATTTAATTGTGCTACTGAGAATTTCTTAATTCTCACCCCATATATAAAATTTTCATGACAATTTCAGACAGGAAACAAGCAATGGAGCAAGATGGAGTTTTGGGTTTGAGAAGAATAGTGTAGATCTTTTTGGTTATTAGTTCTAGTGAGTTTGCTGCCATGAGGCACTTTTTGTATATTAAGTACGATGATATAACATCTTGTATAATAGTCTGTTTCATAACATATGTATATATATGTTTTGTGAGAGGCTCATATTTTGATATCTATATAAACTATTTATTTACAAAGTTGTGATATTCGTAAGTAATGTATCAAATCCTAATTACTGATACGTAAACCAGATACGTTATTAGTTCTCGTATTTGGAACGTTACATTATGGTATCAGAGCAGTTCATCCTGTTAAGTCAAGGTATGGACTAACTATGCTATTGTTATGCATTTTCTTGTCTTAATGATGAGACATATAGGTAGACTTGCATAACGGCCTTAGGAATACATGTTTGTAGTTTACTGTTACACGGTTACATGATATTGAGCTTGATCCACTCGATATATAATATTCTATGTATTCAGGATACTATGGCATCTTCCAGGTATACGCGAGGAAATAGGGAATCAACCAATTCAGGTGGTATTGAGGATATGATGGAGATGTTCAGAGAAATGATGATAGTAATAAGGGATTTGAGGCAGGAGAGGGTGCTAAATAATTCTCATCTGTAGCAGGAGCCCGAAGCAGTCGTAGTAAGGAATGATTTTTTCGAATTCAGAAAGTGTATTCCGGCATCTTTTCATGGCGAGTATGATTCTGCCAAGGCTCATGAATGGATTAGAGAGCTAGAAAAGATATTTATTGTGTTGGCTTGTACAGATGCACAACAAATTTCTTGTGCCTATTTCATAATGAAGGGAGAGGCTGAACTTTGGTGGAATGATGCAAGGAGACTCCTAGAATCTTATGGGACTCAAGTTACTTGGGAAGTGTTCAAAACCACTTTCTTAGAGAAGTATTTTCCACTAAGTGTCTAAGAGGAGAAGGAGGTAGAATATATGAAGCTTAAGCAAAGAAGTTTAATAATGGGCTAATATTTAACAAAGTTTGAAGAATTGGCCAAATTCTCCTCTCACTTCAAGAACAACCCTGATGAAAAATAGAAATGTGTAAAATTTGAGGCCGGTTTAAGAGAGCATCAAGAAGGCTATAAAGCCCTTGGAAATTCGAGATTTCCCTACTCTGGTGAATAAGTGTCAGATTGTTGAGTCCTTAGAGTTAGATTTAGAACAAGAGCAAAGGCCACAAAGTTTCTTTAAAAGGAAGAGAGTTTATGATAAATTTAAGAAAAATGTGTCAAGGCCTAGGAGTCAACAAGAGCAAGGAAAACATATGCGAATTGAAGACAAAGGGCCAAGATGTCAAAAATGTGGGAAATACCATGGTAACAATCCATGCATTAGGAATCAGATAATCTGCTTTAAATGTGGTAAGCCAGGGCACATTGGCAGAAATTGTTCACAGCAGCAACAAGAAGCTGCAAATCCCAGGCTCCAACCCTGAGGAAGGGTATTTACTCTGAGTGGCAAAGAAACGACTCATTCCTCTGATCTGATACAGGGTAAGTGCATGGTTAAAGATACACTCTTAACTGTATTGTATGACTCAAGAGCATCTCATTCTTTCATTTCATATGATTGTGTTAGGGTATTGGATTTGTCTATCTTGGATTTAACCTGTAATTTGACAGTTTCCACCCCTACAAGAAAACCAATAACTACTTCACAAATTTGTCTAAATTGTTATGTAACCATTGCAAATAAAGACTTTCTTGTGAATTTGACATGTTTATCTCTTATGGACATAGACCTGATTTTGGGCATGGATTGGTTGTCAGAAAATCATGTTGTCTTAAATTGTTCAGATAAAACTTTGGTTTTCCTATCTGAGGTCTCTCCCCTACACACTCCTTCTGAGTCTATATATTTAAATACCAGTCAAGTTATCAATTACCTAGCAAAAGGGGCTCAAGGTTATGTTCTCCTTTTTTCTTTGAATTTTGAAAGTGGGCAAACCCTAGAAAGTATTCCTATGGTGAGGGAGTACCCAAAAGTACTCCTGGATGAAGTAAGTGAGTTGTCACCTAAGAGGGAAATAGAATTTACTATAGACTTAGTGACAGGAACAGGGCCTATCTCAATAGCACCTTATAGAATGTCCCCTTTAGAATTAGCTAAGCTTAAGAAACAGATAGAAGAACTGTTAGGTAAGAGATTTATTTGACTGAGTGTCTCACCGTGGGGAGTTCCAGTTCTTTTAGTTAAAAAGAAAGATGTCAGTATGAGGTTATGTGTGGACTATAGGCAATTGAACAAGGTAATGATCAAAAAACAAATACTCATTGCCTATGATAGATGATTTAATGGATCAATTAAGGGAAGCAACAGTGTTCTTAAAGATTTACTTAAGATCAGGGTACCATCAGATCAGGGTTCGAGAGGAAGACATCCCTAAAACTACTTTTAGGACTAGATATGGGCGCTATGAATATTTAGTGATGTCCTTTTGTTTAACCAATGCACCTGCTATCTTTATGGATTACATAAACAGAATGTTCAGACATTATCTTGATCAATTTATAGTTGTCTTTATAGATGATATTCTCATCTATTCAAAGACAATGGTGGAACATGAAGATCATCTTAAGATAGTTCTAGAAATTCTGAGAAAGAAACAATTGTATGCTAAATTGTCAAAATATGAGTTTTGGATGACTAAGGTGCAATTTTTAGGACATGTAATATCTGAGGAAGGGATATCTGTGGATCCCAATAAGATAGAAGTAGTTCTCAAATGGGAAAGACCTACCACCATAACCAAAAAATAATAATGCTTTTGTCTGGATATAAGAATGTGAGGATAGTTTTCAAGGGCTGAAAAGGAAGTTAACCACCACACCAGTTTTAGTGATCCCAGATCCCCAAAGGAATTTTAAGGTATACATTGATGCCTTAAGGAGAGGATTGGGATATGTGTTGATGCAAGATGGGAGGGTAATGGCTTATGCCTCTAGGCAACTACGACCCAATGAAGAAAATTACCTAACACATGACCTAGAGCTAGCAGCGGTGGTTTTTGCTTTGAAGATTTGGAGGCACTATCTGTATGGGGTAAAATTTAAGGTCTTTAGTGATCACAAGAGTTTGAAATATCTATTTGACTAGAAAGAATTAAATATAAGGCAAAGATGGTGGATGGGGTTCTTGAAAGATTATGACTTTGAATTAAAGTACCATCCAAGTAAGGTCAATGTAGTGGCCGATGCACGGAGTAGGAAACTTCTGTATATGTCCTACATGATGTTACAGGAAATGGAACTTTTAGAAAATTTTAGAGACTTGAGCCTAGTAGTGACTATGTTACCACATGATTTTTGTTTGAATAGGTTGGAGATTAGTAATGATTTGAGGACTCAAATCAAGAATGCCCAAGAGAAAGATGAAACTCTAAAGGAAATAAGTGAACAAATATTATTGGGAAAGAGAAAAGAATTTAGAAAGACTAATGATGGAACCATTATGTTTAGAGACAGATTATATATTCCAAGAGAATTTGAAATTAAAGAGAGAATCCTTGAGGAAGCCCATAAGAGCCAATACACCATTCACCCTAGTACCACAAAAATGTACCAAGACCTCAAAAAGATATTTTGGTGGCCTCATATGAAAGTTGATATAGCAATGTATGTGTCCAAATGTTTGATTTGCCAAAAAGTAAAAATTGAACATAAAAAACCCTCAGGATCTCTTCAGCCCCTAGAAGTTCCTGAATGGAAATGGGAAAGTGTATAAATGGATTTTGTAACGGGGTAGCCAAGAACCCCGTCGGTCATGATGCCATTTGGGTTATAGTGGACAAGTTGACTAAAATTGCTCATTTTCTAGCCATAAGAACAAATTGGTCATTGGATAGGTCAGCTAAGTTATACTTTCAAGAAATTGTGAAACTCCATGGGATCCCCTCTAATATCATATCTGATAGGGACCCTAGGTTCACATCTAGGTTTTAGGGAGCTCTTCATAAAGCCTTTGGAACAAAATTGAATTTCAGTACAACCTATTATCCGCAAATCGATGGCCAAACTAAAAGAACCATTCAAACCATGGAAGATATGCTTAGAGCTTGTGTACTCGATCATCAGGGTAGTTGGGATAGGTTCTTACCTTTAATAGAGTCTGCCTATAATAATAGCTATAGGGATGGCAATTTTACCCGCCCCCGCGGGTACCCGCGGGTAATACCCGTCAAATTCCCCCCGCGGATATAAATACCCGTTTAGTATTATCCCCGTTTAATAAATGGGCGGGGCGGGTGGTTCCCCCGTACTCATAAGTACCCATAAAAATTTTATATAAATATTTTATATAAAATTATTAAAAAACTTAATTATATAAATTAAAATATTATAATGTTATATAAATTAAAAGTATTTTAGGTGTTTGACATTATTTTTAAATTAAGTTGTGTTGGACAAATTTTAAAAAATTATAGTATTATACTTTTTTTTCATTTTTCATTTGATTTTTTTGATTTTTTTTATAATTTATTGGGTACTCATGAATATCCGAGATACCGTTTACCCGCGGGGGAAAGATAAACGGGTACTCGCACGGATATAGAGGTGGGGGCGGGGGCAGATATTATTCGCGGGGGCAGGGGACGGGGCCTACTACCCGTCCCCGCCCCGTCCCGTTGCTATCCCTAAATAGCTATCACACTAGTATAGGAATGGCGCCTTATGAAGCATCGTATTGCAGAAAGTGTAGATCACCCTTATGTTGGTTTGAGACTGGGGAACATATTATCCTAGGTCCTGAGTTAGTTCAGCAGACTACAGAGCAGATTAGATTAATGAGGAATAGAATGTTAGCAACCCAGAGTAAGCAGAAAAGTTATACGGATGAGAGAATGAGGCCTCTAGACTGCTACGAAATACAGAGCAAATGCTGCTAAAAGGACACTAGATTAAGAGTCTTGCCACTGAAATCAAGTGTTAGACCCATCCTGGTGAATTACGCGAGCAAAATTGCTTAAGTGTAAAGTCAACACCGAGGCTGAGCGTCAAACCCATCTCGGCAATGTGATGGCAAAAATTGCAACAAATGCGAAAGCATCATCGAGATTGAGCTTTTGACTCATCCCGGAAAAGGGGAAATAAGTATCAACAAGAAATAAATACTAAGTACTAAAATTAAATAATGTTTGAGGTCGGGACTTGTCCAAGTGCATGTTTAAAACCCTACACAAGGGGCAGAAAAACAAAACTTGAGCATCAGAAGGTGGCGCTTTGGTCTTCCAGGGTTTCTACCTTTGCCTTGGATTGACTTGCCCCAGCCCATACCAACTCAGTCTACATAGCCTCGGCCTCGACTATCCTAGTCTCTTCCCATCCAACCTCTGGTGCCGCCTCAACCCCTTCTCTGCTTTCTCCCTGCAATCTGTTTGGAAAATTGGGGCAGCTTGGGAAGTAACCATGTCCACGATGTGACCACCCCAGACTTATTTAATGCGCTGACCCCTTCCTTGTTGAGCCCGGGGTTGAGAAGACAGAGTTAACTATGAGCATTTTCAAACGTCTCCTCCATGGACGCTATCCAATCATCCACTGTTCGGTTAAGTTCCCCTTTCAAAAGCTCAAACTGAGCCTGGGAATTAGCAAGAGCAAACTCGACCAAAGCCAGGTTCTTTTTCAGATCATCCTCTCGAGCTAATACCTCACTAAGCTGGGCTTGAAGCTTGTTAGCCTTGACAACTTTGACCTGGAGTAACTCCATCATGGTAACTCGAGTTCGGAGACAGAGGACCTCGGCAACATCTCAGCAAGGAGGACAACCTCAACTAGGAGCCTGTTAACCTCATCGTCGAATGACTTAAGTTGCCCATCTTTTTGGTTTACCTCTATGGCAGCTTGGGCAAGCAACTTATCTTTCTCAACAAGGTCCAGCTCTAACTTCTGCTTATCGTCCCAGAGGGTGTTGAGCTCCCTCTCTAAGCTGGAAGCATCCTAGAAGGAATCCTTGTTTTCCTCCATGAGTCAAAAAAAAGAGGCGAGTCACAAACTCCCTAATTGTGCCTTGCGAAAGAACTCCTACATGTCAAGCTGAACTATGCCTTGGCCTCAGTCTGATTTAACAAGGCACTATTGATAAAGCCGAAGGGATCAGCCGCTTGATGGCGCATTGACACTGGCAGAGGTGTGAGTGGAGCACCTTGAAACTCAGAGACATTGGGTGCCTCAAAACTTCAGAATACTTTGGAAGGTCCTCGATGGCCGGCCTTTTCCCGCTGTCATCCTGGCTACTCTTAGCTTGCCTTTTCTGAGGTCCCAACAGTGGTACAGGAGGGCTCATCTCAACATCCCGAGCTCCAATGAAAGAGGGCGGAGGAGAAATCCCAATGGTCATAGGAGAAGCGATTGCACTGCTTGAAGGAGTGTGAGTAGGGACCGCGACGGTTACCCCTTGAGCATTTGTTGGGGCCCGAGATCCTAACACCTCATCACTTTTGGTTGCTAACATCTCAGTCAGGCACCAAAGTTTGGACGGTGAAGCTATACTTTTTGTAAATAAAAAGAGGCACGTTACAACACTTAATCAAATTCATGCAAGAAGGCAAGTACAAAAAAAAATGCAAGACGGGATACCTAGCATAGCCTTAACAGAAGTGGCAAGCTTATCCAATACATCCTCACATGAGATGTGTAATACCCTTAGTAACATGTTAGACTTGTATATGGTTACAAAAGGTAGCATATTACTTGTTTAACATGTTAGTGAAGTTTTGTGACAAACTGAGTTCGTTGAGGCACTTAGTTGCAACACAGAAGTTGAAAAATAATTTAAAATGACTCAGATAAGGGCTTAAAAGGTTAAGTTGAGGGGAACAGGTATAGATAACTTATTTCTAAGTCACAAATGAGTTGAGTAAGATGTATTTCAAGTTTCAAGAGAATCTGAGTTAGTTTAGTATTTTTAAGTATACTGGTTATGCTTTTAATGTCGGATTGACTACCAACAGATATGAAAAAAGAGAATATAGGTGAAACAATAATATAGATGAATTTTATGATTTATTCTAAAGTTGTTAGAAGCTGAAAAACTTGAATTAGCATAATTCAGGTGTTCTTAGCATATATAAGTTCTAGCATAGGAACTTAAGTTGTTTTCCTTCTTATTTCCTTTCTCTCAGCAGAGAAGAGAAATAGAGAAACAGAGAAGAGAGAAAACGAAGAGAAGATAGAAAGGGGGAGAAAAGAAGAAGGAAAAAGAGGAAGATCAAGATCAAGGATCAAAGCTTGAAGATTAATCATCCAAACAAGAGGTAAGAGGTTTCTATTCATCATTCTCCTCTTAGATTCTTATTGAATGAGGTTAGGGTTTTTGAATGGAAATAGGGCGTTTGGATAGCCAAATCCGAGTTCTTACTTTGATTCTTGATTCCAAGGACTAGGTTAAGTTAGTTTAAGCTTAGTAAATGTAAGAGAGTCATTCATGACTCAAGATAAACCATTAGGATCCATAGATTTAAGAATTGGACAATGGTTGGAGTTATGTGATTTGGACCTAGATCTTTGCCTAAGAGAATTCATAAGTTGTAAATGAGTTACAATAAGTTTAGGGGCATGGATGAGTGCTAAAAATCACCAAGAAACTAATTTTAGATGATTGGAAGTAAGATTTGAACCATGGAACAGTGTCATGATTCTGCAGAATTATGCAAAGCCTGGGTTCTGTCAAGAGCTCCGCGGCGTGAGAGACGCCGTGCCGCGGAGTGAAAATGAACTGGCTTCGAGTGCCGCGACATGAGAAGGTCACGCCGCAACATGAGGTCGATTTTACAGCACGCGCCGCGGCATGAAGACACTGTGTTGCAGCGTGAGAGTGATGTTACGCCCAGTAACGAGACCTGAGGCTAGGGCACCACGGCGTGTCCTGGTCAATGCCGCAACGTGAGCACCAGATAAGCTAAAAATGTCATTGATGATGTTTTGAAGCTATGGACTAGATGAGATCATTAGTAATGAAAATATATGAAAATAGTGAAACAAGATTTTTTATGAATCTTAAGATTTATTTTAAACTTGTTGGAAGTTAGAAAACTAGATTTGGAGAAATCTAGTTGTTCTTAACAGATCGGATGTTACAGCTTGGTCACTTAAGTGACCAAGTCTCTCACTTTTAGAATAGCTCCTGCTGCCTGACTTTTTATGTTTAAAATAAGATATTTTCTCTCATTTCCTCATAACTCTCATGGTTGAAGCAGGAGAACTCAAGGAAAAAGGAAAATCCAAGAAGGAAGGCAAAAGAAGATCATTAACCAAAAAGGAGCTGCTAAGTGATTTCAACTTCTGAAGTTTGAGGTAGGAGGAAACTTGTTTCACTCATCTTTTCTTTTTCTTCATCTTGTTCTTGAGTGTTGGCATGATGGGAAAGTTAGGTTTTGAGTGTGTTTTTGGTGTTTTGGCTTGAATTTTATTGGAGAACTTGATGATGACTTATTTTTGAGTTATTAGAAGCATGGCAATAGGTTTCCAACCCATAAACACCTCTGATTTCCATTTGAGTTATGAATGGGGTTTTAGGTTTTGAGGGATGAAAATCCATGACTTATGATTTTGAAAGGAATTAAAATGGAATAAGAGTTACTATGTGTTAATGGACTTTGTGTAAGGTTGAAAATCACTTAGAATTGAGTTTTGAGTGATTGGAGAGGGGATTAGTTCTAATAGAGCAGTACTCAGATTCTACAGAATCGAGTTTCTACTGCTCGCACCGCGATGTAAGGTATGACACGTCACGACGTGCGTGTGATGCTAGTTCCAGTTTTGGAACCGAGAGCTGGGCACTGCGGCGTGGTTGTGTGATGTCGTGGCGTGTGAGTGGCCAGAGTGCAAGGCGCCGCGGCATGGTAGTGTTATGTCGCGGCGTGAGCTCCAGAATTGGGGAAAAGTTTGTGTTGAAGCAATGGAGCTTTCTAATGATGTAGTTTCTTCCTTTATACTTCTTAATGAGTGTTGAGACTCTATTAGAAGTATTTAATGAAGTGAGTTGGTGATGAATCCAATTGTTTTGTAATGCTAATTATGGGAAGTAATTAGACATGGTTTATATATATGTGTGTATGTGTGTGTGTGTGTGTGATTGTTGAAGGGTGTGAGCCTCACATTTGAAGATGATCTATGTTAGGTAAAGAGGACAATTTCCTTCCTATTTTAGTGATGAGTTGAGGATGGACTTTCTCTTCTTCATCATTCTAGCAATTGTGTTGGGATTTATCCCTTTTGCTAGATGTTATCTTAAGTGGAGTGTAGTTGAGGTGGATTCCTTGCTACCAGAGGTGATCTCGAATTATGATAGTGTGAGGATGCGTAGTTCCTTCCCTATTGTGTGTTTTTAAGGAGGGATTTCCTCGTGACTTGGAGGATAGATTTCCTTGTTATCTGTTGAAGACCGCGTATTTGATGTGATTTCACTACTCGAAGAGAAGATTGCTGGAACTGGGTTTCAGTGCCTGTTCAAGGTTATAGGAGTGATTTCTATTGCTTTGTTCAGGATTCATGCACATCATGACATTACCATGGACTTGGTTTGATAACATTTCTCATTTCATATTTAAGTTATTGCATAGGCATAAAACATTAGACATAATTTGGCCTAGCATGACAATTGTATTGGAGGTTGCCACCATGACATTACAATTGTATGGGCATTTACATATTCTTTAGGAATGTAGAAGTTACTAGTTTTAGAATACTTTTATTGAGATTTGTGATTTCTCACCCCGATTGTGTTGCCATGTAAATTTAGGTACAAGTTCTTCAAAAGGGAAGCAGAAGATGTATGAAGACTAGTATAGTTTATATGCGTTATGTAGTTAAAGTTTATATATTGTACTAGATCTAGTTATTGTAAAAGATTATGTATTACAATGTGCCTTGTGAGGCAATGATGTATATATATAACTTTTTTATCGTGGCTCTTCATAATTATTTATATAAATGTTACGAGTTTAGTTTGTTGTATAAGTTTGAATTAGCATGGCTAGTGTTGGTTATTCTTATATATGTCAGATATATCGGGATAGCAATATTGGGATGTTACATCTCACTGAGAAAGCCTTAAATCACCAACGACAACCACCAAGGTGCCAAAAATCACCTAAGTAGGGATAAAAAGAAATTTGGAGTGCGGAAATGAGCAAAGAGTGGGAAGGGCCAAACCTTGACCCTATTTATAAGCATGAAAAGTCATCTCAAATTGCTACTATCGATGGGGGCAAATACGTCCTTCCGTTCAAAACGCCTCATCATGTTGTCTTTTCAGTTTTGAAACTCGAAAACGGCTAATCATAACGCTACGAACCCCAAACAACGACCTCCACTGTTCCTCAGCCATGTGGTGCACCGTTTCTAAACAAAAGCATCCGAAAGGACAAGGCAGTGAATGTTCGAAATTGAGGCTATGTGTGGCGTTCCAGAATGCCTAACCCGAATCATGGACCCTTGAGAAGCCACCATGGTGTAACAATACCCGGAGCCTCAGTCCAAATTGAGATGATACAAGACCCTTCTAACCACACATGGGGGCAACTTATTGCACACCCCGGGCAAATAAACGATGACATAAGCAAAGCGATCCAACTTGGATCTTGGTCCTGCTCATGTAACCCAGAAAGTCATTATGATACATCACGGACCACAGCTCTTTAAGAGGACATTGCAAGATCTAGCATAAAACATTATGGCTCGGATCTCCTTGTCCATTGCGTGTCGTGCACTCCAGTGAAACTTGTATCTTGACATTTTACTATCTTACCAAAGTGCTAAGTTGGGTGCAACTGTTCTGGACTGGGTCATGGGCCCATAGAATTGGAGCAGCCCAACTCGCTAGGCTGACCCCTAGAAATGTCATGCGCATGAAGCAGCTCATCCAGTAAGCATATCCCCGTCCTGACAGAAAAGAGGAGACACCACTCTACTGGGAGGGAGGGAACAAATCATATGAAATAACGATTTTTCATACTCTAAGGGGACAGTGTACAAAACACACTGAATTGCTTATATCCTCCGACACTTTTACACACTTATACGTCTATATATAAAGGCTAGACAAGAGGAAAAATGTATGCCTAAATCTCATTACACATTATCCTCCTTGTGCAACTACTGACTTAAACGTCAGAGTATCTTTTGTAAGTACTCATCCCCTCGCTTCACCAACAGTTGTTGCTGCGCCTCAGAGGAGACCACTACAAACTACCTATTCAAGTAACCCTTCAAAAGTTCTGAACAATAAATATGTTCAAAGGGACATAAAATCTGAGCGAGTTTGACGACATTTTGAATATTAATGACTGAGACTAATGAGATGAAAGACTTAAAAAATTAAAACGGGTTTCATGGCACAACCCTTCTGCATTATTAGCCAAGCATATTGTTGTCAAGACTCAAGAGTAAGACCTCTCTGATAGTTATTAAGTTTTCATCAGTAGTTTAATTTAGAGTTTTTATAACCAAACTTCATTGTAGGAAAGTGAGGTTCAGTTTATAAGACGGGATTCTCATCTTTATAGTACAATCTAAAATTTCGGTTATCTAACTGCTTCTGAAAAATTAATACGAAACTTTTTAATACAAGTACTTGTAATGTTCAGCAATAAAATGAAAGTTTTTGAGACGACAGCTTGCGGGGTACTTATAACTATCACTAGCCATTTTTAAACTGGGCATTTGATACAAACTTCACAAAGGAAGATCTGAGAAGAGTTTGGGAGTGGGGACCGATATTTTGACAAAAGGTAGCTTTCTTTACATTCAAAAAGTTCCTTTTTTAGGTATGGTATATCACAATAATTGATGGCTTAGAATTTCACAATATGAGCAATACGTTAAGACATTTTCAATATATCTTCCAGATATTATGATTGAAAAAGATCATTTATATTCCCATTTTGAACTTTTAGAGACACCTTGTTGCTGGGGGCTTCTCTGGCTAGGTCTGCTTGGTTGGTCAAATGGTCTCTTAGTTTTTGCATTTACAGATGCCATACGGCCCATGCCAGCCATGACTTTGTTTCCTTCAAATTCTTCAATAACACTAGTCGAGCAGAAGAAGTGTGTTTGGAAAAATTACAAAAATTTGATTATACTTAATAATTGATTATTATATAAAAGTTTTTTGTTATAATCGATTATAATTAAATCATTTTTATGTTTAGATACATTCGCTGAAAAATGATTTTAAGCTAATCTGATTCGTTTGGATGATATAAAAAAAATTTATGCATTAAATTATTAAAATAAGTATAGAATGATTAAAAAAGTTATTTGATTGAGGACAAAATGGTATTTACATATAAAAGTGTAAAGAATAATTTATAAGTTAAAATCATAAGTTTCAATATTCAACATTATGAAAATTAGCTTTAAAAAGCTTTTATTTTGCATTAAATTTCGTATAAAAACTTAAACTAATTTTGCCAAATATGATTAAATACTGTTACAATAATTTTTTTCCCAAAAAAAAGCTAAGTTAATTTGAAACAAACATGTTGAAAAGCAAATAATTTAAAATTCGAAAGCACATCTACATATATAAAAAAAAAAATGTTTTGGTTTAAAATACGTAAAATTGAAGTTTTATAAAGCATGTGTTTGAAATCCCCTCCATTTTTTTTTTTGTGAATCTTTGTTTGAAATTGTTAAAATAAAAGAAAACATTTCATTTATAAATAAATTTTGGTCTATAATTTATTTAAAATGATATTCTCTTAAGAATTTAATTAATCTATAAGTTATTTTATATGAGATATTTTACAATTTCATGAATTAGTTCATTCAAATGCATTTTTTTAATCTTAAAGTGTTCTAAACACTATTATTTTTATATTAGTGAAGTCAAACAGGTGAATGGGATGAGTTACTTACTAATTACCATAGATAGATTTCACTTATGTGATAATCAATAAAATGACACCTTAGAGACTTTGTGTTGTGATATTAGCAAGTGCGCACCAAATCGTAAAAGTAATAAAGTGATGAGAATGAGTATCGTTCCCACAAGGATTACGTTTTTCATTACTAATTTCGTTAAATCATCACTATTTAAACTCTCAAAAATTGGAATGTGATAAGAATGTAAATAAAGAAAAACACTAACAATAAAATATTTAAAATTAATAAGAGTAAAACAAATCAATGAGGCAAATGTTTTAAAACAATGATATCAAAGTGGTAAGGTTCAGATTTCACTTGAACTCTTTTGATGCAAATTCAAATATTAGTTTAACTAAATTCTATTCCATGATTCATGATCAAATTCCCTAAATTAATCAATATTCAATCTTTTGGTATATTAATCGTCTTCACACTACTTTGAGTTAATCAATTCCTTAATATAACCCCAAATAGAGAAGACTTTATAAAAAATGAGGGAATAAAAAGAAATATCACACAACCTATAACGTCTTTTCCTAGCGGTTGAAGAAATTATGGTATTTTTCACAAGTAATTCTAAGTTCGTGTACAATTTTTTTAAATTATACATAAACCCTAAAATCATTCCCAAATTGGCCAAATTAAGAAAAGTTTTAAGAGAAGAGATAAACATATAAATTATGAAATAAAAACGTAGATTAAACACAAAAACAAATTTACATCATTCAAGAATAAGATACATCATAACCCTAACTAGAGAAGTTTAGCTATACATGGAGACAGAAGAAAACAAAAAAGAAATTACAACATACTCTATGGAAGATAAGTGGAAAAGATGAAGAAAATTCTTAATCTTCAAGCCTAGATGCACACACGTCAAATTAGGGTTCATACCTCAACTTTTCTCTCTAAATCATAAGAAAGCTACTTTTGCTAAACTTGTTTTCCCTTTTTTATAGAAAACCTGATAGCTTTTCGTTTCTAACTTGCATGATTTTTCTCACCTTTTAGATAACTGAATCAGCCCTTGATCTCAACAGATAATTTGTAAGATTTTCTGTTAGCTTTTCAATGCCACAAATGGAGTGTCAATTTGATCTCTGTAACTCAATATATGACTCAATTAATGAGGAATAATCAATATATTAAGGGAATCCAAATCAAATATCTATGAGAATTGATAATTCCATAAAATGTAGTTATTGGTGCCCTATTTTTGTGCTGTAAAGAATGCTTAGTCCTTATTTATGATGCATATTTGAAAAGTTTTGTGCTTATATTTGTCATATTCTAATCTGGATGTCTTCCTATGTGATATTGAGCAAATTGTGCGTATTTGATAAGTGATTGAGTGAATTTGTATATGCTATTGATTTAGTGATTTCTCTATATTAGGAATGACTCCAAACAAGATGATATATGGAGCATGTGAGCTAAAATTGGAAGAAAAAGCCAAATTTGTATCTCAGCAGGCAATGCCACGACGTGAGCATGTTAATGCCGCGGTGTTGGTGTATTCCCCTGCATCAGTACAAAGACCCGAGGCCAAAGTGCCGCAGTGCAAAAGCAGCGTACGCTGCGGCGTTGGTAACCTAAATTGAGCGCGCCGCGGTGTGATGTGTTTAGCGCCACGGCGTCCCCTATTTTTTTGTGCCTATAAATACTATTTTATTAGATTTTAGGTTAGAAGATGTTTTCGTTAGTTTAGAGAAGCTGCGGCTGGAATTCACGTTTTGGAGGCTGAGGAGGCTAGGGGAGCTAAAAATGAAGGTCATCTTCCTTATGAAAGATGATTCAAGCTTCAAAGATGATATTTAAGAGTTTCCTTCCTTCTCTCTCTTTCCTTTCTCTTCCTTATCTTTTGAGCACTATTTTTTATGTGTATTTTCGTGTTCAATGATTAACTGAGCTATATGTAGGGTTTTCTTTGTATTCTCCTATGAATATTGATGATTTTGTAATCTTTTGAGTATATATTGATGTTTAGTTATGTTCAATCATATGGTTCTTAATGCTCTTGAAAGTTTGATCAGCTTTTGAGTGATTTGTTGAAATCTGATGAACCTAGACATAGGAATTTGGATTTTAGATCTAATGTATGGTTGATACATGTTCGATGAATTCAAGTAGCTTGGATAAGTTGATTCGCTAACTGGATAGAAATATATTTTTTAGCCATACATAGTGTGTGATTGAGAATAAATTATTTAAGAGTGGAGTTTGCATTAGTTCTCATGGAAACATAGTGAATTAGGTAAATGAAATTATGGTTAATTGACCTAGACATAGGCTTTTAACTAAATCAGATTCTTAAGTTAACTTAACAATTCATTGATGTTGCTTGTAAGGATTGCATGTTATTAGTTGCAATAGGAAGTGAAAAAGGATTCCTTATTTCTCTATTTATATATTTATCTTAGATTTGTTACTTTTTAGTCTTTATATTTCTTCTAAATAAACTTTTATAAATTTGATGTTCTTGGATAGGATTAATTAGAGTATTGGTTAATATTTGGCTTTTATAAGAAGTACGTATTTTTCGTGAGAACGATATCCGACTCCTAGCAATACTAAAGGTGTGATCCGTGCACTTGCTATAAGCAAAAGAGCAAACAAGTTTTTGGCGTCGTTGCCAGGGATATGGTTTAATTCTATATGACTAATATCAACAATGAGTTTAGTTAATTCTAATTCAAGTTGTATAGTTCTTTTTCATTTAAGTTTTCATTATTTATATTTTAGGTACAATAAATGGTGGATGAGTATAGTCACTCGAGACCTTTGAGGGAGTTCACGACCCCTAAATGGAGACCTCCAATCAGGCGAAAGAAAGCCTACCATCTGATCAATCTATTTTGTGATCAAACCAGTAATAATCCAAGGAGATACACACTAGAGTGTAGTGTGACGGTTTGCCTAATGACAAAGTCCTGCCAGGACTGTAAACTAGGCCCTTCTTGGGGAGGAAACCCCAAGTTTATGTTAAATTCTTGTCTTTACTTTTTACATAAATAGGTAGTATGTTGAATTTTTTATGTTAATATGTTTATGTTAATTTTGTTTATGTATATGTTAGTAAGTTTATGTTAATTATGTTAGTATGTTAATATGTTAGTATATAGCTTTTGTTAGTTTTTAAGTCTTATTTATGTCTTAATTGTGTTAGTTTTTGTTTGTTAAGTTTTAGGTCTTAAATATGTTAGTACTAATATATGTAGTATGTTAATATGTTAGTTTTATGTTTTTAATTGTTTTTATGTTTTAGTATGTTTTAAGTATTAAATATGTTAATATGTTGATTTTGTAGTTTTATTATGTTTGTGATGTACATTTTGTAAAATAGCTTTTTGAACAAGTTTTGCTGGTGCTGGAGACTACTTTGAAGCCGAACCAGTAGCAAAATTATGTTTACTGCAAGATTTTGTAGACTAACCTCTCATGCCACGGTGTTATACACTACGCGCCACGGCGCCCGTGAGATTTTGCTGTAGAATTTTGCTGATGAGCTACACGTCGCGATGTAAGCATGTCAACGCTGCAGTGTTGTGCTCTGTTTTGTACATATTTCTTTTATTTTTGATGTTTTTCTAGATTTTAGTATGCTCAGATTAACAGTGTGCTTAATTTGAAAAGTTTAGGTACCTTTGTGCCATGCAAAGTGAGGACTTTGTTTCACTTAGGTTTGGGGGAGTATCATTATGTGCTTTGATTATAATGAACTATTTGAATGCATGTGATGATATTTTCGTGATGCAGTTGTGATAGCCATCATGTTTTCATGATTTTTTATTTCTTTGGCTATTACTATTGAGTTTGAAAAATAAATTTCAATTTTTAATATTAGGTAAATGATGTTATGCATGCCTGATGAAAAAGTTAGATTTATTTGAATGCATGATATGTTACAAAAATGCTGGTGTAGTTATGGTTGTCCATTGATGTAAAATGTTGCTATTTGCTCCCTTTTCAGTGAAACCATTTGTGATCTTAAAGTATGTGAAATAGTTTAGTTATTTTTTATGCATGATTTACATTCCACTTAGATGCAAGTGTAACTTTGAAAATAATAAGAGTGCATGTCTAGAGAATGTTTATGGATGTACATGTAGAGATTTCGATTATTCTAGAAATTATTTTTCAACTCTCTTGAGGCGAAATCCTATGTTATGCATGATTAAGGAAATGATTAGGGCATTGTTTGGACCGATTGAGCCTTTCAAGCTTACCCTGGATGATTTTATCATAAGTCCCCTTTTGAAGCTTTTTAATTGTTTGGCCTTATTTGTTTTTCATCAACATTATGTTCGTTAACCTGTTTAACATTCTAATGCATGTGAAAGCATTGCATTTTCTTCCTACCATCATTGTTTGTTAAGTACATGATATGTTATTTCTTGAAGTGAGTCTATTGATTAGGAGTGTTAATGAATATTCAACACAAAATGAGCCTGAATGAACCAGATGCAGTCAAAGAAAATCATTGCTTTGCAAATTTAAGAAAAAATGAAATGAAAAGAAAAGAAAGAAAAAAAATGAAATGAAAAGAAAAGAAAGAAAAAAAAGAGAGAAAAAGAGAAGCAAAGCATAAGAAAAGTCCGAAAAGCATCAAAATGGTTCTGGCAAGTTTTCTACATTCACTGTTGAATACCCTGCTAATATCAATTAGAGGCTCAAGACTTGAAATAACATGTTTATGTTTCTCAATGTTTGTGTTTACTCCTATCCTTTTATTCTGTTGCCCATTACCATTGGCCTAACATTACAAGCTATGAAAGTCCCTATTGATCCTTAATTATGTGTGATTTACATTAATGGAGAGGAGTTAATTTATAATTTTGTGGATTCTTTTATTCATAGGAATGTATGCTTATAAATTTATCCGGATGTGTATGACTTGACTAGCAGAAGTTTATCTTGCATGTTTGTGATAATGTGATTTCCATGAAGGGTTGACTGGATTATTAGTATGTTAAGGATTGTGTATGTGTGGAGCTGATTATGGGACATTTGCGTTTTTTAAGGACTGATGCAATCATTATACACTAGTAGTTGTGGTTTAATTGAAAAAGATGATTGAAATTTTATTACTTACTGAATGAATGATTGAGTTTGAATTGTTAAGCTGTTTACTTAGTCCTACTTTGTTTTGCTCGAGGACTAGCAAAATTTAGGTTTGGGAGTGTGATAACTCCATAAAATGTAGTTATTGGTGCCCTATCTCTGTGCTATAAAGAATGCTTAGTCCTTATTTATGATGCATATTTGAAAGGTTTTGTGCTTATATTTGTCATATTCTAATCTGGATGCCTTCATATGTGATATTGAGCAAATTATTTGATAAGTGATTGAGTGAATTTATATCTGTTATTAATTTGGTGATTTCTCTATATTAGGAAGGATTCCAAACAAGATGATATGTGGAGCATGTGAGCTAAAATTGGAAGAGAAAGCCAAATCTGCATCTCAGCAACCAACGCCGCAACGTGGGCATGTTAATGTCGTGGCGTTGGTGTATTCCCCTGCATCAGTACAAAAACCTGAGACCAAAGCATTGTAGCGCAAAAGGAGCATACATTGCGGCGTTGGTGACCTAAATTGAGCGCGTCGCGGCGTGATGTGTTTAGCGCCGCGGCGTCCCTTGTTTTTCTACGCCTATAAATACTGTTTTATTAGATTTTAGGTTAGAAGATGTTTTCGTTAGTTTAAAGAAGTTGCGGCTGGAATTCACGTTTTGGAGGCTGAGGAGGCTAGGGGAGCCAAGGATGGAGGTCATCTTCCTTATGGAAGATCATTCAAGCTTCAAAGATGATATCTAAGAGTTTCCTTCCTTCTCCCTATGCTTTCCCTTCTCTTCCTTATCTTTTGAGCACTATTTTTTATGTGTATTTTCGTGTTCAATGATTAGCTGAGCTGTATGTAGGGTTTTCTTTGTATTCTCCTATGAATATTGATGATTTTGTAATTTTTTGAGTATATATTGATATTTAGTTATGTTTAATTATATGATTCTTAATGCTCTTGAAGGTTTGATCAGCTTTTGAGTGATTTGTTGAAATCTGATGAACCTAGACATAGGAATTTGGATTTTAGATCTAATGTATGGTTGATGCATGTTCGATGAATTCAATTGGCTTGGATAAGTTGATTCGCTAACTGGATAGAAATATACCTTTTAACCAAGCATAGTGTGTGATTGAGAATAGATCATTCAATAGTGGAGTTTGCACTAGTTCTCATGGAAACATAGTGAATTAGGTAAATGAAACTATGGTTAATTGACCTAGTCATAGGCTTTTAACCTCAAGCTAACTTAACAATTTATTGATATTGCTTGTAAGGATTGCATGTTATTAGTTGAAATAGGAGGTGAAAAAAGATTTCTTATTTCTCTATTTATCTATTTATCTTAGATTTATTGTGTTTTAGTCTTTAGATTTCTTCTAAATAAACTTTCATAAATTTGATGTTCTTGGATAGGATTAGTTAGATTATTGGTTAATATTTGGCTTTTATAAGAAGTACGTATTCCTCGTGGGAACGATATCCGACTCCTAGCGATACTATAAGTACGATCCGTGCACTTGCGGTAAGCAAAAGAGTGAACAAGAATCCTTATCTAATCTTCAATACTAATGGCAACTTAATTACATAAATTTGTCAACATAATATTTGTAGATCTCTTTCTTAGCTTTCAAACGATACCACAATCAGGTAAATCACATACTTACAGAGAAAGTTGACCCTAATTTACTGAGACAGGTTTGATAGCGATACTTTTCTTAATTAATATTTGACCAAATTTCTTGTTTCCTAATTCTTTTTGTTGAATCCATATAAATTAGGAAACAAATATCTCATTCAAATTTAAAAAACTCCCTGAGATCCTTTCATTAAACGCAGAGTTACTTGGTCATTAAGTAGAGATTATTTGCACTCCAATTAAGAATCTAACTTGATTCTTAAAATTTATGAATGCTAGTTGACTTGGTCAAACTTCGTCATCCACTTTGCACACAATTTTTTACCTTTTTAATGCATGAACTAGGTTTTGATGTCTGAAAGTTGTAGGAAGTTTTCTCATCTTTCCATAGACATCAGGATTAGCTTAATCCGAGCTTTATAGCAAAAGTTATGCTCAAAATACTGCAATAATGTCTTTATGTTCTTCATCAAGATTTTAATAACTATGCCTAAAATATCACAAAAGTCTTTAAATTCTTACAAAACACAATAAAAATACATTTAATTCAGTAAGCCTAAAATTCACCTAATATCATAAATAAATAACATAATTCTTATACCAAAATATTCAAATTCATATTTAAATAAACATAAAATATGTGAGTTTTTTACATACATCATTTTGGTTGACATAGGTTATAATAAAGGATTTGGATCCTCTATGTTATTTTTCTCTCATGTAGTCAAGTAAATGAGAGAAATTGACACAAATATATTTATTAGTAGGACTCAGTCATGGTTTATGAAATTTCTTTTATAACCTTTGTATTTATCTTTTTCTTTTACTTGACTACATGAAAGAAAAAATTACATGAGAGAATCTAAATTTTATAATAGATTGCTTTGAAACATTTAAGGGATGGCAAGCCTAGTGGTTGAGAATCTTCAGCTATTAGAATTAATTTAGAACGGATTGTATCTGATTCAACCCCAAAAACTAGTTGAAGAAGGGATTGTTCAAATCATTATAAAGGCTACTTTGCTCATGAAGAGATCTTAACATCAGCAATGTCAATGTCAGGTGTTTAAGCTTTGCTCACCGAAATAGCTGACATTGCTTCAGTCATCAGCAACTCTCTTTCTCTCTCTCCCTCTGGGGAGTAATTTCGTGTTCAAAAGAGTGATTATTTATAAACAAGCCCAACATCAAAACTGGAGCGTTCGAATCAATAAAGGAAGCAGATAATGCAGGCCATGCCTCCAAGTTCAGAAACACTCAGAATGAGAGTGAAAGCTTTTGGTATAGAATAATAGCCCAAAGAGCCAACTTGCTTACTCCCTCTTTAATCACGGAAAGAGAAATGCATATGGAGAGAGAAAAAAGAGATAGCTATGCCTATGGCATTCATCCAGAGTTCTCTCAAAGTCAGAAAAACACTTAATACCCCTGAGCCTAGCTGTTCTTTCTGGACCCTAATGCCAAATCGCCCATAATTCTGTTGTCCCCTTCCCCACTAGGCTTCAAAACCAATCACTCCAACATTCAAGAAGCACGTTAAAGGAGAAAAGACACAAACAAGCTCAAAGTGAGAGAGAGAGAGCACTAAGAGAAAGAGAGATGAAGATCCAGTGTGATGTATGTGACAAAGTGGAGGCCTCTGTATTCTGTCCAGCAGATGAAGCAGCTCTTTGCCATAGCTGTGATCGCACCATCCACCATGCCAACAAGTTCGCAGGCAAACACACACGCTTCTCTCTGCACCACCCCACCTCTAAAGACTCTCCTCTTTGTGATATCTGCCAAGTACAGTACTCATTCTTTCTCTATTCCTTATCTATACTTAAAAAATCTGGTCTTTCTAATGATCGAATAGAAGCACGAATTAACCATATTTTTGTTGCAGGAGAAGCGTGCATATCTGTTTTGCCAAGAAGATAGAGCAATACTTTGCAGAGAATGCGACCTTCCAATCCACAGAGCCAATGAGCATACCCAGAAACATAACAGGTTTCTTCTCACGGGTGTGAAGCTCTCTGGCACTTCTTTGGACCCAGCTTCATCATCTACCAATGGCACCGATAGAGTCAGTGTCTCTGAAGTAAGAAGCTCTCGTTCTAAAATAAACAGATCCAAATCAGTTTCAAATGAAAATGTCAGTTCTTCTTGCAAGGCTGAAGACAACATGGCTAGCGACACCGGCTCAGTCTCAACAAGCAGCATTTCTGAATACTTGATTGAAACAATACCTGGTTACTGTTTCGAAGACCTTCTTGATGCTTCATTTTAACCTAATGATTTCTGTAAGGTTTGTATTTCTAAGAGAATGAGAGCCGGAGACTTATTTTTCTTCTGGGATTTAACAACTTTGAATGGTGTTTGTTGTTGCAGAATTATGATCAATATTCGACGTTTCAGGACCAAGATATTGAATTCAGCAAGTGTTTATTTCCATAGGTAACGTGGCTACCTCAAGCTCAAGTTCAATCCCCTCAACTTAGCACTTCAAGTCTTCCCCAGATTGGTTCTGGGGTTGGAGTTAAGCAAGTACCAAAAGCGAACACTATCAAAGGGAACTGGAAATGGAGAGACTATGGCTGTACAGTTCCTCAAATTAGTCCTCCATAGATCAAAAAATCTAGACGCTCTCGATAATCAACTATTTGTAAAAAAAAAATTTGTTAACAACACACTTTTTTAAATACTTTTTTTTACGTTTACTTTATTATTGATCTAAAAATAAGTATTAATAACACTCTTGGAACATATCTTTATTTTGTTTTCTGTTTTTATTTACAATTCATAAGTGTTTCTATTTAGTTCTCTCTTTCTCTGCACTTCTTTACAAAATTTTCACTCTTCCCATCTACTGTTTCGGCCTCTTATTTTACTCTTCTTCTTTATATATATATATATTACATTTATATGAATTACACAACTGGATATTATACTCTACTTTCTTAAAGTCGAAGTCAGCTAACACCTTTTAGCATTTTGTGAGAAGACTTGTAGCTGTATGTATAAAAAAATGTTCTCGATCTATCTGTAAAAGTTATCCTTGTATTTTCTATTATATAGCAATCAATTTTTCATAATTGATAGTAAATGCTAAAACAACCGACAGTTTTGCATACTTGTAATACGGCGTTGTTTGATTATGATGGATAGAAGGAATTTTCAAGTTGATAATATTGATTGCCTTGGGGATGTTAAGAGGAGTACAAGCTTCAAACCGAACTATTATCTACCTTAAGAAAATAAGTCTTAAATTGTTAAATTACATGAGACTTGCAAATCCTTTTCAACATCACTAGTTTGAATACTAAGTTTTCATATTGAATCTCTAGTTCAAATTTCAAATCAATTATGCTATACACATTGAACACACCAAAATTTGTATATCGTGTACTTTTATATTAATAATCAGCATGTAAATAATTAGTGAAGAGTCATTGATTAATAAATGATAATAAATTAATATATTTGATCATCACATAATATATAATATTCACTCAAGAAAATGTTTGTCTTATATTTTTTTTAAGAGTGTATTATTATTCATATTTTTTTTAAGAGTTATAATTAAGTAAAAATAATAATAAAAAAAAGTATACATAATTAATGATATAGAGAGGGATATAAAAAGTGATATAAAAAAAGTGATAAAAAAATCAAAATTGATTCACCAATTGTTATGTACATGTTGTTGATCACTCTTATCCGGTGTAGAAGTGGTGTCCAAAAATTGTGTACATATCTTTTTCGGAGTCAGATTCACTCGTCAGAAAGTAGGCCACCTCCTACTTCACCTTTGAAGAGGTTTTCTCGGAAGGCCCACCTAAGTTTGACCCAACCTGGTGAGGAGGATGCCTTTACCACGAATGCTCTTGTTATACTTTTCTTGATTGAAGACCAGAATCATGTTAATATTCGATAGCCGGTGCGTATGGTTTCAAACTAATATCAATTACTTCAACGTAAAGCAAGGTTTAAACAAACATCAACATTGTTTTTCTGCTCCCATAAAATGATATTAACATCATGAGCGTAATCTGTGTCAGATTTAATCCGCAAGCAAGGCACCTATTATATAGACTGTAGGAAGCTCCACCGAATGAGATTACTTTTTCACTAGAACAGTTCCAATGTTGAAGATTGCAGTCATCAAACGTTCAACATAAGAAAGATGATTGAATTTGGGTAATTATCCATACAATCTGAATCCCCGAAGCCATCTTCAATTATGTCAAAACAGGAACTCAAGAACAGCACCTGCAAAATGGTAGCAAATGATCCTTAGTTCTAGGACAGGGTATATTTTTGGATTAATAAAGCGCATCAAGGGGAGATTATTCTGTTAAAGAAAGAAGTTCATTAAGTTACTAGCATATTAAATTGCTAAACATAATCAAGTAATTAAATTTTAGAGTAAACCCTCAACTTGGTCATTGGAATATCAATCTCGTCATAAAAAAAATTAACACATTAAATTAGTCCTCAAACAATGATTTTTAATGGCAGCATAACATCTATTTGGTCCCAAATCTCAATAAATAGTAAATTTTGAATTATTTTAATGTCAAAAAAATACCATTCAAGGACCAATTTAATGTTCCAAAAATCTTTCAAGGACCAAATGGAAATTTACTCTAAATTTTATGAGATTTCAGAACGAGTGAAGCTTATGATGAAATTCACAATTCATGCATTTTATCGGACGGAAGAGAACCTAAATGATTATTGACATTTTAAAGTATCCTACAAAGATATGTAGTGATATTTAAAGTTATAAACAAGACTCTAGACCCCCTATAACCAATTATCAGGAACTTGTAAACATCAACATTCACCTTATGTATTTGACGTTTCTAAAAACTTTAGATAACTTTCGTGCAATAAGTTAATGAAATTTTCGATAAAACACCAACAAAATATCATAGGTTCCAAGCTTGACCCTGCCATCCCATTATAGATTAGACAAATGGAAAAAAAAAAAAAAACTGTTTGAATGTGTAGCAGTGCACTCACAGTATTAGAAACATACTGGGTATGAAAACACGTTGCAACTTGCAAGGGCAGCAGGAGAGGGTGTGTAACATTATGCTTAATACAAGAGTTAATTAAAGTTATAATAATTCAAATCAGTTATATATAATAATAATAATAATAATAATAATAATAATAATAATAATAATAATATAACTGAAATAGCAGAGAAAATAAAATAGATGTGAATAATTTATTATTCTAAGATTTAACTAAGTAAAATGAGTTATAACAAATTTTGGGTTGGTTGGATATTTTTTATGATATTAGGAGAATGTTTAAAGGCCAAATGAGGCAGATAAAATGTGTCAGGTTGTATACCATTTTTACTATTTACTCTTTTGTTCCTAACCATACTTTCCTTATTCCTTTTCTCTTTTTCTTTTCCGTTCTTTCTTCTTTCTTCTTTCACATTCTCTTTCTGCTCTCTTTCTCTCCTCTCTTTCTATTTTTCTTTCTTTTCTTTTTCTGCTTTCTCTCTCTGTTCATTCTCGTTTTGGAAGAAGAAGAAGGAAACAAAGGAGGCAGGAAGGAAATCAAGTGGAATCAAGGAAGATCAAGTCAAGATCAAGAGGAAGAGGATAGAAAGGGCAAGAAGAAAGTTCTACCGAGCTAAGGTAGGGGAATTCTTCACTTTTCTTCCTTATTCTTTGTCTTCCAAAATTTAGAAACCATGAGATGATGTTTTTCTTTAATTTCACAAATTGATTTTTGGTGGTATTTGATATATAAAAAGGAATATAAAATCTTGAAAGGATTTGTTCTTTACTAGATGTTTCCTATGCTTGAACGTGATATTTTTGAGGTTGTTGGTGTTGATTGAGAGTTTGATGTTTGGATGGTTGAGTTCTGAACCCCAAAACAGAGGTTCTGGGTACTGGTTTGAGTGCCTAGGCGCCATGGTTAGAGCGCTTGAGCGTCCAGTACCCAAAAACTCAAATTTCTGTACGCATAGTGAGCGCCTAAGCGCTCACAGCATAGCGCCTAAGCGCCCATACTCCAGAAACTCAGTTTCTGATATGCGCTGAGCTCCTGAACGCTCAAGGTGGAGCGCCTGAGCGCGCGCATAACGCCTAGGCGCCTATGGTCCAGCGCCTAAGCGCCTATTGGGCAGAATAGGATTTTGAACCTGTCATTTGAAAATTTGATTTCCAAAGATATTGCCATGTTATTTTAAGACATATTAGATGAGAAAAGGCATAAATTATGCTATGAAAAGTATCATTACATATGAGTTTATTGATGATTGAATACCCATGGCGAGTTTGATCAAATTTGCATTATATTGCATAAGTGATGAGTTGATTGTCATGGGTATCCACTTTGTGAAACTAAACCGAGTTAGATTTTGGATATACTTGTACTAGGAGAAAAGTTGGTTAAAGGTAAGAGAATACATATGATATTCTCTAAACCTGAGTAATTGAGGTTAAGGAAGAACCTTCCTCTTTACCTGAGTTTCCCTAGTCAATAAGTGATTGAGGGTGAGTATTTCCCTCACTACTTTAGGTAATCCTAAATCTTGGATAGTTTGAGTAACGTACCTCTCTTACTATTCCTGATGATTGATATTGTGAGATAACATACCTTCTCCTTATCATGATAGATTGAAGTCTAACCCTAGCTTTGATATTGAGGAGACGTACTTCCTCTAAGCTAGATACGAGAAGAGTGACCTATTACCCGGAGTAGTTCTATGTGGCGACGTACAGCCATAAAAAGGTTGATGTGCACTAACCTAAAAGCAGATTACTACCAAGCCAATGATTTTTATAATGCCAGCATGATTAATGCATGAGTTTAATGATTTGATATTGAGTAATGCCATTGATTTTTATCATGAATTTTATTGAAGCAATTTATGATTTATGTTATATAGGTTTAAATGATTTTCATAATAATGGAAATGGGAACTCTGTTTCGAGAAGAGGAAGAACTGGATTTGACTTTTGTCATCTTCCTACACTAGAAAGATTATTTTTCTTAAAATACTATTTTTCCTCGAAACAGCTGAAATTGTTATGATGAAACATTTTTGTTTATTAATGGTGCTACTGAGAATTTCTTAATTCTCACCCTATATATGGAATTTTTCATGCCAATTTCAGACAGGAAACACACAATGGAGCAAGATGAAATTTCGAGCTTATGAAGAGTAGTTTGATATCTTTTCAGTTCTTAGTTTTAGAGAGTTTGTTGCCATGAAGCACTTTTTGTATATTATAGTACGATGATGTAACAACTTATATAATATTTTGTTTCATGACATATGTATATATATGAGTTTGCGTAAGGCTCATACTTTGATATCTATGTACTCTATTTATTTGTAAATTTGTGATATTCGTAAGTAATGTACCAAATTCTAATTACTGATACGTAAACTGGATACATTATTAGTTCTAGTATTTGGGGCGTTACATTATGGTATCAGAGCAGTTCATCCTGTTGAGCCGGGGTATGGACTAGCTATGCTATTATTATGCATGTTTTTGTCTTAATGATGAGACATATAGGTAGAATTGCATAATGGCCTTGTGAATGCATGTTTATAATTTACTGTTACATAGTTACATGATATTGAGCCTGATCCACTTGATATATAATGTTCTATGTATTCAAGATACTATGGCATCTTCCAGATAGACGCAAGGAAATGAGGCATCAGCCAGTTCAGCGGGTATAGAGAATATGATGGAGATGTTCAAAGAAATGACGACAACAATAAGGGATTTGAGGCAGGAGAGGGTGATAAATAATTCTCATTTGCAGCAGGAGCCTGAAGTTACTGTAGTAAAAAATGATCTTTCCAAATTTAGAAAGTGTAATCCGTCATCTTTTCATGGTGAGTATGATCTTGCCAAGGCTGATCAATGGATTAGGGAGTTAGAAAAGATATTTGTTGTGTTAGCTTGTACAGATGCACAACAAGTTTCCTATGCCTCTTTCATGATGAAAGGAGAGGCTGAACTTTGGTGGAACGATGCTAGGAGACTCCTAGAATCTGATGGGACTCAAGTTACTTGGGAAGTGTTCAAAACCACTTTCCTATAACAGTATTTTCACTAAGTGTCAAGGAGAAGAAGGAGGTAGAATTTCTGGAGTTTAAGCAAAGAAGTTTGACAGTGGCCCAATATTTAACAAAGTTTGAAGAGTTGGCCAAATTATCTTCCCATTTCAAGAACAAATTTGATGAAAAATGGAAATGTGTAAAGTTTGAGTCCGGTTTAAGAGAAAGTATCAAGAAGGCCATAAAACCTTTGGGAATTCAAAATTTCCCCACATTGGTGAATAGGTGTCAGATTGTTGAGTCCTTGGAGTTTGAGTCAGAACAGGAGCAAAGGCCACAAGGTTTCTTTAAAAGGAAGAGGTTTGATGATAAATTTAAGAAAAATATGCTAAGGCCTAGGAGTCAACAAGAGCAAGGAAAGCAAACGCGAATTAAAGACAAAGGACCAAGATGTCAAAAATGTGGGAGGTACCATGGTAACAACCCATGTGTTAGGAACTAGATAATCTGTTTTAAATGTGGCAAGCTGGGGCATATTGCCAGAAATTGTTTACAGCAACAACAAGAAGTTGTACATCCCAGACCCCAAACTCGAGGAAGGGTATTTACTCTGAGTGACAAGAAAGTGGCTTATTCCTCTGATCTGATACAGGATAAGTGTATGATTAAAGATACACTCTTAACTGTATTGTATGACTCTGGAGTATCTCATTCTTTTATTTCATATGATTGTGTTAGGGTATTAGATTTGCTTGTTTTGGACTTAACCTGTGATTTGACAGTTTCTACCCCTACATGAAAACCAGTAACCACTACACAAATCTGTCTAAATTGTTGTGTAACCATTGAAAATAAAGATTTTCTTGTGAATCTAATATGTTTACCTCTTGTGGACATAGACCTGATTTTGGGTATGGATTGGTTGTCAGAAAACCATGTTGTCTTAAATTGTTTGGATAAAACTTTAGTTTACTTATCTGAGGTCTCTTCCCTACCTACTTCTTCTGAGTCTATGTATTTGAATGCCAGTCAAGTTATCAACGACATAGCAGAAGGGACTCAAGGTTATGTTCTCCTTTTCTCTTTGAATTCCGAGAGTGAGCAAACCTTAGAAAGTATTCCTGTGGTGAGGGAGTACCCGGACGTGTTCACGGATGAGGTAAATGAGTTACCACCTAAGAGGGAGATAGAATTTACTATGGACTTAGTACTAGGAATAGGGTCTATTTCTATAGCACCTTATAGAATATCCCCTCTAGAATTGGTTGAGCTTAAAAAGCAAATAGAAGAACTGTTAGATAAAAGATTTATCTGACCGAGTGTCTCACCGTAGGGAGCTCCAGTTATTTTGGTTAAAAAGAAAGATGGTAGTATGAGGTTATGTGTGGACTATAGGCAATTGAATAAAGTAATAATTAAAAATAAATACTTATTGCCTAGGATAGATGATTTGATGGACCAATTGAGGGAAGCAATGGTGTTCTCAAAGATTGACTTAAGATCAGGGTACCATCAGATCAGGGTTCGAGAAGAAGATATCTCTAAAACTGCTTTTAGGACTAGATATGGGCACTATGAGTATTTAGTGATGTCCTTTGTTTAACCAATGCACCAGCTGTCTTTATGGATTATATGAACATAATTTTCAGACCTTACATTGATCAGTTCGTAGTTATTTTTATAGATGATATTCTCATCTATTCAAAGACAATAGAAGAACATGAAGATCATCTTAGAATAGTTCTGGGAATTCTGATAGAAAAGCAATTGTTTGCTAAATTGTCAAAATGTGAGTTTTGGATGAGTGAGGTGCAATTTTTAGGACATGTAATATCTGGGGAAGGGATATCTGTAGATCCCAATAAGATAGAAACAGTTCTCAAATGGGAAAGACCTACCACTATAACTGAAATAAGAAGCTTTTTGGGTTTGGCTGGGTATTATCGAAAATTCATAAAGGGATTTTCTAGAATAGCTTTGCCTTTAACTAAGCTAACCAAAAAAGGTAATGTTTTTGTCTGGATACAAGAATGTGATGATAGTTTTCAAGGGTTGAAAAAGAAGTTAACTACCACATTAGTTCTAGTGATCCCAGATCCCCATGGAAATTTTGAGGTATATTGTGATGCCTCAAGGAGATGATTGAGATGTGTGTTGATGCAAGATGGGAGGGTAGTGGCTTATGCCTCTAGGCAACTATGACCCCGTGAAGAAAATTACCCAACCCATGACTTAGAGCTAGCAGCGATGGTTTTTGCTTTGAAGATTTTGAGGCACTATTTGTACGGGGTAAAATTTGAAGTCTTTAGTGACCATGAGAGTTTGAAATATTTGTTTGATCAGAAAGAATTAAATATGAGGCAAAGACGGTGGATGAAGTTCTTGAAAGATTATGATTTTAAATTAAAGTACCATCTAGGTAAGGCCAATGTAGTGGCCGATGCATTAAGCAGGAAACTTTTGCATATGTCCTACATGACGTTACAGGAAATGGAACTTTTGGAAAGTTTTAGAGACTTGAGCCTAGCAGTGACTATGTTACCACATGGTTTTTGTTTGAACAGGTTGGAGATTAGTAATGATTTGAGGACTCAAATAAAAAATGCTCAAGAGAAAGATGAAGCTCTAAAAGAAATAAGTGAACAAATATTGTTGGGAAAAAGAAAATAATTTATAAAAGGGCTAATGATGGAACCATTATGTTTAGAGACATATTGTGCATTCCAATGGAATCTGAAATTAAAGAGAGATTCTTTTAGGAAGCCCATAAGAGTCAATACACCATTCACCCTGGTATAACAAAAATGTATCAAGACTTTAGAAAGATATTTTAGTGATCTCATATGAAAGTTGATATAGCAATGTATGTATCCAAATGTTTGATTTGCCAACAAGTAAAAATTGAACATCAAAGACCCCCAGGATCTCTTCAGCCTCTAGAAGTTCCTGAATGGAAATGGGAAAGTGTGTCAGTGGATTTTGTAACAAGGTTGCCTAGAACCCCGTCGGGTCATGATGCCATTTGGGTTATAGTGGATAGGTTGATCAAAACTGCTCATTTTCTAGCCATAAGAATAAATTGGTCATTAGAAAGGTTAGCTTAGTTATACCTTCAAGAAATAGTGAGATTCCATGGAATCCCCTCTAACATCATATATGATAGGGATCCTAGGTTCACATCTAGGTTTTGGGAAGCTCTTCATAAAGCTTTTGGAACAAAGTTGAATTTCAGTACGACCTATCATCCACAAACTGATGCCCAAACTGAAAGAACCATTCAAACCTTGGAAGATATGCTTAAAGCTTGTGTATTCGATTACCAGGGTAGTTGGGATAGATTCTTACCTTTAATAGAATTTGTTTATAATAATAGCTATCATACTAGTATAGGAATGGCGCCTTATGAAGTTTTGTATGGCAGAAAGTGTAGATCACCTTTATATTGGTTTGAAACTGATGAACATACTATTCTAGGTCCTGAGTTAGTTCAACAGACTACAGAGCAAATTAGAGTGATCAGGAATAGAATGTTAGCAGCCTAGAATAGGCAAAAAAGTTATGCGGATGAGAGAAGGAGACTTCTAGAATTCAATGAAGGAGAACATATATTCCTTAGAGTCACCCCTACTACAAGAATTGGTGAGCCCAGAAGACTAAGAAGTTGAATCCTCAGTTTTTGGGTCCTTTCTAAATCTTAAAAAGGATTGGACCAGTTGCCTATCAGATAGCCTTACCACCCAATTTATCCAATCTTCACAATGTCTTTCATGTTTCCCAACTGCGGAAGTACAATCCAGATCCTACACATATCATAGAAAATGAAATAATACAGTTAAAAGAAAAATTTAACTTATGCAGTTAAACCTATAAGGATCGTTGATAGAGCGACGAAAGGAGTAAGAGGAAAACAAATTCTTCTGGTAAAGGTATTGTGGGATGGAGGTGACCCAGGGGACGTTATATGGAAACTTGAGACTATGATGATGCGGACTTGTCCTAAACTTTTTGAATGAGGTAACTCAAATTTTGAGGACAAAATGTCAAAAAAATGGGGGAAGAATTGTAACATTCTACTTAATACAAGAGTTAATTAAGGTCATGATAACTCAAATCAATTATATATATATATATATATATAATAATAATAATAATAATAATAATATAGTTGAAATAGTGAGAAAATAAAATAGATGTGAGGAATTTATTTCTAAACTTTAACTGAATAAAATGAGCTATAGAAAATTTTGGGTTAATTAGATATTTTTTATGATATTAAGAGAATGTTTAAAGGCCAAATGAGGCAGATAAAATATGTCAGGTTGTACACCACTTTTACTATTTACTCTTTTGTTCTTAACCATACGTTCCTTATCTTTTTCTCTTTTTCTTTTCCTTCTTTCTTCTTTCTTCTTTCTTCTTTCACGTTCTCTTTCTGCTCTCTTTCTCTCTTCTCTTTCTATTTTTCTTTCTTTTCTTTTTCTGCTTTCTCTCTCTGTTCATTCTCGTTTTGGAAGAAGAAGAAGGAAACAAAGGGGGAAGGAAGGAAATCAAGTGGAATCAAGGAGGATCAAGTCAAGATCAAGAGGAAGAGGATAGAAAGGGCAAGAAGAAAGTGCTACCAAGCTAAGGTAGGGGGATTCTTCACTTTTCTTCCTTATTCTTTGTCTTCCAGAATTTAGAAACCATGAGATGATGTTTTTCTTTAATTTCACAAATTGATTTTTGGTGGTATTTGATCTATAAAAAGGAATATAAAATCTTGAAAGGATTTGTTCTTTACTAGATGTTTCATATGCTTGAACGTGATATTTTTGAGGTTGTTGTTGTTGATTGGGAGTTTGATGTTTGGATGGTTGAGTTCTGAACCCCAAAACAGAGGTTCTGGGTACTGGTTTGAGCGCCTAGGCGCCATAGTTAGAGCGCCTAAACGCTTAAGGTGGAGCGCCTGAGCGCGCATATAGTGCCTAGGCGCCCATGGTCCAGCGCCTAAGCACCCATTGGGCAGAACAGGATTTTGAACCTGTCATTTGAGAATTTGATTTCTAAAGATATTGCCATGTTATTTTAAGACATATTAGATGAGAAAAGGCATAAGTTATGCTATGAAAAGTATCATTACATATGAGTTTATTGATGATTGAATACCCATGGCGAGTTTGATCAGATTTGCATTATATTGCATAAGTGATGAGTTGATTGTCATGGGTATCCACTTTGTGGATCTAGACCGAGTTAGATTTTGGATATACTTGTACTAGGAGAAAAGTTGGTTAAAGGTAAGAGAATACATATAATATTCTCTAAACTTGAATAATTGAGGTTAAGGAAAAACCTTCCTCTTTACATGAGTTTCCCTAGTCAATAAGTGATTGAAGGTGGGCGTTTCCCTCACTACTTTGGGTAATCCTAAATCTTTGATAGTCTGAGCAACATACCTCTTTTATTATTCTCGATGATTGATATTATGAGATAACATACCTTCTCCTTATCATGATGGATTGAAGTCTAACCCTAGCTTTAATATTGAGGAGACATACTTCCTCTAAGCTAGATACGAGAAGACTGGCCTAGTTACCCGGAGTAGTTCTGTGTGACGACGTATGGCCATAAAAAAGTTCATGTACACCAACTTAAAAGCAGACTACTACCAAGCCAATGATTTTTGTAATACTAGCATGATTAATGCACGAGTTTAATGATTTGATATTGAGTAATGCCATTGATTTTTATCATGAATTTTATTGAAGCAATTTATGATTTATGTGATATGGGTTTAAATGATTTTTATAATAATAGAAATGGGAACTCTATTTCGAGAAAAAGAAAGACTAGATTTGACTTTTGTCACCTTCCTACACT
This sequence comes from Ormosia semicastrata, assembly GCA_029884595.1. Taxonomy (NCBI): domain Eukaryota; kingdom Viridiplantae; phylum Streptophyta; class Magnoliopsida; order Fabales; family Fabaceae; genus Ormosia; species Ormosia semicastrata. Next base: position 2,506,489 of record JAQQTO010000046.1, on the reverse strand, counting down.
AGAAAGATTATTTTTCTTAAAAGACAATTTTTTCTCGAAACAGCTGAAATTGTTATGATGAAACATTTTTATTTATTAATGGTGCTACTGAGAATTTCTTAATTCTCACCCCTTATATATGAAATTTTCTATGCCAATTTCAGACAAGAAACACACAATGGAGCAAGATTAAATTTCGAACTTATGAATAGTAATTTGATATCTTTTCAATTCTTAATTTTAGGGAGTTTGTTGCCATAAAATACTTTTTGTATATTATAGTACAATGATGTAACAACTTATATAATATTTTGTTTCATAACATATGTATATATATGAGTTTGCATGAAGCTTGTATTTTGATATCTATGTACTCTATTTATAAATTTGTAATATTCATAAATAATATATCAAATTTTAATTACTGATACGTAAATCAAATACGTTATTAGTTCTAAAATTTGGGACATTACAGGGTCAAAGACTCAAAGAGAAACTTTACTGTTCTTATTCTCAGCAAAAGCCATACAGAGGATGGACAACAAAATTCTGCTGTATTACATAAAACAAACATACATTGTGCATATGTACTTCAGTTGTGCTGTTTACATCTTGTCCCTTTTTACATTCTTTCTCTGCACCCCTTTGTCTCCCCCTATTATACAGTTCCCCTGGGGTAGAGTAAAAGAAAGATATTGATATACCTTTTAAACGGTTTTACATACAGGCAAACTAATAAACGAATTGCACCCGTAATTGCAAGGAATATATTTAATGAGATAGAGCCCTGCAAAAATTAAAACAGCCAAAAATGAAAATGCGTTAAAATTTTGTACTTGTACAGCATTTGAATAGGGTTCAAAATATATTATAAGATAATTGCAAGACCTCTGTTAAAAGGGTCAAGATGTAAAAGCAAAAAGCCTATCTGTAATATTTGTGCGGCATATTGGACATTCTGAACAAGCAAGTGAACAAGATTTACACACTGCAAGAGCAAACAATAGGCTGTAAGTATTCAGACAAAAAATTGTAAATCCAAAGGGAAATCACCAAGAATTTGTGAGGATAAAAGATTCAGACAAGTTTGGAAAGACTTACAACAAAAATGTCGGCATGGAAGAAGAATTGCTGCAGTTGGAGATTCAAAACATACTTTACAAACATGGGAATTGGCATCACCATTCCCAAGGTACTTGAGTTCTTTTTCCTTCATCTCTTGCATGCGTGCCTGAAATCACAAATTACAGCTCAAAAACTGTATCTCTGAAGACCTTTTTGTTTCAGCATAGGTTATGAGAATTTGCAGTAAATATCAAAGTAATTATTTGTCAGACCTAATCACCCAACAAATTTGAAAATAATTTAGAGAAAATTTAAGTGGCACTATGTTTTGCTCAGGTGATCTAAGTCTAACTAAAGAAAATCAGTTCAAAATTTTCCAGGACAAAAAAACATACAGATAACTGTAGAATGGTGTTACCTTAAGCCGAACAACCAAGGGTTCTTCCTTGGGAATTTCATCGTCTGGTTTTGATACATCCAAAACCTGCTCCTTGGTGACAATATTACTTTCAAGGTCATTAGTTTTTGGATCATTCATGTGTTCTGCCCCATTATTCTTTTTATCAATGTTAGATTCTAGGACAGCTCCCCCTTCATTTTTTAACTTAGCAACAAGGACCCACATATTTGCTAAATCATTCTCCAAGGCTTCTTCTCTTTTCTTGGCCTCTTCAGCCTTTTTCCTGTACTCCTCTTCCACAAATTCCTTCTCAGCTAATGCAGCCTCAAGAGCTGCCTCTCGTTGTTTCCTAGCCTGCAGCTCCATCTTCAAATTATCAGCATCAAGACTCCATGACTCAAAGTCATCTAGACCAGTTCCAGAAATTTCATTAGCACGACTAGAAATCCTCCCCTTCCTCCCAGATCTTGCATCATTGTACTTGCGGTTGACACCATTCACCGTTTGCACAACAGCACTACGAGAGTTGGCCAGGTCTCGCACAGCCATCAATTCTTTTTCCAACTTTGCATTCTGCAATGAAAGTTTTGTCACTTCCCCACCCAAATTCTTCAGTTCCACAGCAGCAGCAGAGGCCAGTTCTTTGGCATAAGAAGCTTCTTCAGAGAGTTTCTGATTCTGCACACGCAAGCCACTATTCTCTTCTGACAAGTGAACTTGCTCTAGCTTCAGTTTTTCATTTTCAATTTCCTGAAAACAGGGAAGAGAAATGTCACTTTAGTGCAATCAAATGCAAAACGGTAACGTCATAGAGAAGCCTTGAAAATGATTTTAAATAGTAATCCTAACAAAAGATTTCATTAATAATAATCTATTGAGTAACGGCAGGGAAAGTATTTTGACAAGCAGGGAATACAAAATCATGGTAATGAAGGAAAGAGAAACCAACAAAAACCAAGTAAATGATATCAAAAAGTACATAATCCATTCAGCTATGCTACTTCAAAAGCAATAAATTCCCAGTTACCTGGGATTGTATTTTCTTTTTCAATTCATCAATGTGTTCTCCAGATGCACACTGTTCAGAAGACACTAATGATGTACCACTAGTAACTGCTGCCAGTTGCTGCTCTAGCAGCTTCACCTTTTCTTGCAACTCTCTGCTTTCACAACACTGTCAACAAAAGAAAAACCAAAGAGGGAGGATGTCAACATAGAAAATTTCATAATTATAGAAGGCTTGCAGCATCTTCAACTTTAGGGAGGGAAAACAAAAAGAAAAGGATGACAATTCAAGTAAACTTAATTAGATAAAAGGAGAAAATGGGCAAGGGGGGAGCAAAAATAGCACAATCACATACCTTATCATTTAGCTGTTCCTGAAGGACACGGTTGTCTGCAGATTTTATCTACAGATATTTTAGAAAGACATATAAGTTATTATGTGAATGATCAATGTTGACCATGGGCATGATGAACTTGTATAACGTAGCGACCAAATACTAGGTGGGAACAAAAATCTGGATTTTGGAAATAAATTGATTACTCAAAAAACACTCTAACATAGCTAAATACTACTTACCTCCAACTCAAACGCTTTTTCGTTACACTGAGTCATTAATCTTGTGACTGTCTGTGACAAGGAACCCACAAAAAAAAACAAAAGTATAAATGAGCTTTATCGAAGCATTTACATAAATATGCAGCCTTCAAATATATAATATTAACTCCAATACCAACATCATTACCTGCTGCATTTCAACCAGCGATGAGTTAGCCATTGAAGATTCACCACTCTCAATTATTCTTTGTTCTAACACCCTCATTTGCTTCCTTTTTTCTTGGATCTCACGTTCCAAGTTCTCAATCTGTGATTAAGAAGGCATCTTCTAAGAAGAATACAAATCAGCAATACATGCATTTCTATTAGAGTTGAGGACTGCATTTTTTTGTTATAGTTTTAGCCACTTAAAAATTGCACTATGAGGATATAGGGCAAAATGCGAAGGCAAACAGAGTAAAGGACTTTTGGTTCCAGGCTAACATGGCACACCCATGCCCCATAAACGGGTACAAAACTGTTTGACTGGCATCAGTAAACACATCAAACAAACTTGATTGGCACTGTAGGAACATATATTCGTAGACATCAGAGCCGACGTATATAAAAAGATTAGAGAAAAAGTTACTGATTGATAATTTCTTATTGCTTTTATACCGACACATTTCAATGCAACATTGTTTGAAAACAAGGCAAAATACCTGAGCTTTGAAGCTTTCAGGTTCATTTACAGACTGCTCCATCAAGCGCTTCAGAGTGCTGGTACTGAAAGCAATATCTCCAGCAAGCATCTTGACTTGCTCAACAAGAAGATCCATCTGATCGGACATTGTCATCCCTCCCTACAATTCCATCAGCAGTCCAAGTAAGAATTTTAATAGAGCATGTAGTGACCAACCAAAAAGTAAGAAACTACAATGAAATACAATTGTGCCTGTACAGCATCTTCAGTATTTAAACCTTCAGCACAATGGAACTGAAATTTTCAAATGAAGGTGATGAAAACAAAAGGGAGGGTGCATTGCTGTTGCTATCATGGGAGATTCTGTCGGTATGAAAGATAAATGCAAGAAAATGTGACATGAGTCACAAGGGATTCCATGATTCGTTCTAAAATAATAATTTTACAACGCTATGATTAAGTTTTCAAGAACTGTCACACATTCCCATGTAATGGTAATTCTCGTCTAATTTTTTTGGACCCACCATCAGTCCATCACCTCCACTCATGTCATTCTTATACATGCTCAAACCATCTTCGGCAACCCTGGTAGTTGAAACATATTTCCACTCAAGTTTTGCTAAGCTGTATTATGTATGTGATTGGCTGATTGCAATCCTCCTGATAAATGCCCTAGGATGCTATAACTTGGCTACATGCTCTACAGCCCTAGTCCATTGCTCAGGGCAATGTCATCAGTAAAAGGCAAAAACCAACTTGACTCAATAAAATCTATGAAGTTACTTAAGAACAAAATTGTAAAACTAAACTCCGGACTGATCCCAATGCAGGTGCAGTGGTCCAGTCACCACATCACCTCTCTGAGAACTTCATCGTGACAATAAAATAAAAAATTGAGACAAATGATATAAAAATAAGATTAAAAAACAACAGATATTGTTAGGGAGGGGGGAAATGAATTTACCGCTGCCAGTTTTGTTCTGCTGATCAGTTCACCAGCTTGTGTTGATTCGGTAACAGTACTGCTAGTTGGGGAGAACTCTTCGGTCCATCTACTTGATGATCTTTTATGTCTAACATCATGAAACAGATCTGATGACACTGCAGAAGCATCTTTTTGACTCTCGTTTTCAATCAACATACCATCATGCAAGGCATCATACTTCTGAAAAAAATAAAAAAGAATAACCACATACTGTTTAACTTTCTAGAAAAAAAGGCACGCAATGAAAGGTTCATTTGGAGGAAAGGTATCTTTCTGATAAATGACAATACATTTGAAAACTGATAGTTAAGCTGTCAAAAACCAACTCAACCTAAAAGCTTAAACTGTTAAAGGGACACCCAACAATGGTTCACATGAAAGCCCTTTAGGCTTGAAGCGTCTCCACCCAAGAATGGTTTATATCTCTAACATAAGAATATGATACAAAAATTTAAATGTTTAAGTACTAAATCAGTGACGGAAGAAACAAAATCACTACCTAGCAGAACTTAAATGGAGCCCAGCAGTCAACAGCATAAAATTTTTCAGCTATGGAGGTTTAGAATATGAAGAGAAACTTAATCTGCTAAAATAGTTTTACTGCAAACCATAATAAGGAGTTCAACGTACTAGCACTTTCAGAATGAAAATTGAAAAAGACAACACAATCTACACTAAATTAATTGAAGGAGGAGCTCACATCATCCTCGCCAACAGAGTGACTTCGCTGGTGGCTAGGAACATCAGTTAGATATCCAGGAATTGCATTCTTTGAGGAAACCAGAATAAGTTTGGTTAGCCTCTGGATCCTACTCATAAGAGCAGCCTTGGCTTCTTCCTCTTCTTCCAATCTTGATTGCATTTTCACTTGACCTTCTTCCAACTACTCATATACAGTACAATAGAGAAGCAGATATGGTTACACAATCACAGAAAGCCTTTGTAACAATCACAATATGAAATAAATGAGAGGAAGCTAAAAACCTTTTGCTTTAAGCTCATAATCTCCTCATGATTGACCCCAACTAGCATCCCCTTCTTTAGTTGATCAAGTTCTAGTTTGAGGACTGAAATTTCTCTCTGGTATTTCTTAATTAGAGATTTTTCATCAATAATCTGTTAAACAAATAATTCCACGGTGAATCAGGAAACTCAAGTACATGCTTATAGGCATGCAATTCTATAGCTAATTAATAGTTCCAATCAACCTTGTTACGCGAGGCATATATTTCTACTCGTTTTGCCCTGCTGGCAAACTTCAAGGTATTATGAGTTTCCTCCATATTACTGGATGCGGGAGTTACTGTGCATATAAGCTGAAATTTTCATGTCAAAACAAATGTTAATATGATACTCATGTATAGACAGTCTAACAAATTCTGTTCCAATATATCCATGCATGGGGAGAAAGTGAAACCAAAGCCCTACTTAACTAGCATATTGAGATAGAATAATAACTCAGAAATTGTACAGAATAAAAGGGATAACAAAATACAGTCAAACCATCTAAACATTGAAAATGCTGTAGAATCCCAAACTCACTGAAACATGGCCATGCCCACTAAGAGAAGATTGCAAGAGACGGGTTAGCTTTGAATCTCGATATGGAACATGAGATGCCTTCCCCTCGCTCAATTTTCCTATAACCTTCACATTAAAACCATAAAATCAAGACATTAACTAATGTATGCAATTTCATCGATTCCCACCAAAACAAAAAAGGGAAGCTTTTACAACACGAAGCAGGACTTTTCTTTCTGGCTCAGTGTGACAAATAATTGTTTCATTTTTAACAGAATTAGCTCCACCAATACAATTATTTCTGGCTGCTTGTTTACCCAAAAATTAAAGTTGCAAAATGCATTAATTTCATGCAGTCATAACTGTATCTTTTACAAAGATATTGCATGTTATACAACTAGTGGTCTCAGGTGCAGACAAAATGTCATAACAAAACTTCTCCCTAGCCAAAAACATAGAAATTGTAAGACACCTACAGTTCCAAGTGTCAGAAGACTTTTGTTGATGTAAGATCCTTCTTTTCTTCTTAATCCAGTTGTTTCAGTTTTTGAGCTCTCAGATCCAGCCAAATCAATCAAGTTCTGAAAGAAGAAAACAAGCAAAAAAATTGAGAATAGTCGTCCAATAAATATAAATACGGAAACTTTGTAAAGTAATAAATAATTTTCACTTACAAGCTGAGAGAAGATCACTCCATCATAATCATCACCATGGGCACCGCTTTCAATCATCTGCAAATGTATTAGAAAACAATAAAGCTTAGATGTAAACAAAAGTGTTGGCCAGATAAGGTCCATCTCATAAAGCCAAAATACATTAACTGAGAAATCGTTAAACATTTTGGTCAAGCATGAATGCAATCATGTTCATGAATCAGCTTCCAACAAGCATACAGAAAAGGCAAGTACAGCAATCTGCACGAGCACATACATGCATGCAAGTCACAACTTCGCCATTTAAAAACTCAAAGCCTCAGGCTGTGATTTAGATATTATTTCTTTTTACAATTGAAGCAAGTGTAGAAAGGGGCCGATTGACACCAATTTTAACGCTACCATATCAAGCATGCTTACTAGTGTAAATATCGTGTGACTCCGGCTGCTAAAGAGATTAAAATTGTTCGATCCAACATGACGATGCTCTGCAACAAAAAACAAGCTTATTAAAGAAAGTTTCTCAACCAACCATTTGTCATGAGTACTATATTATTTATTAAAAACAAAAGCAATTGGGGGGAAATGTGTGACTATCATTGTCAACATAAGTACCTTCTCCAGCAGCAATAAAAGAAAGGGCATGTCCAGGAGATAAAACAATTTCTTCCTTTATACCCTCCACATAAGTTCCCTGAAATACAAGCCAGCATAAATATTCAATTATATCCCCAATTAGACTTATGAAAACAAGAAATTGTCTCAAGTTCAAAATTGACGATAATTTCCTAGATTTTCTTCCAATCACAAATGTTGTTGTTGAATTTTCTTTAACGGAGATTCTAACACATGATTTTAACATATAAATGAATATTTTTATTTAAAACACAGAAGAGGACTGTAATATATAAAAACATAAATCTTCTAACAATGAACACCATCACAATTACTCTACTATATTGTAAGGGTAAAAAGGGAAGGGTGAAAAAATAATAATAATACAACAATAACAACCAAGCCTTTTCCCACTAGGTGGGGTCGGCTACATTGATCAAACGATGTCATTGAATCCTATCATAAACCAAGTCTTCAAAGATGTCATTCAAATCTAAATCTTTTTTAATCGTTTCACCTATAGTCTTTTTTAACCTTCTTTTACTTCTAGCTATTAAGCTATTATCTACATGATCTACTCTTCTTACAGGAGCTTTTAAGAGTCTTCTCCTTACTTGTCCAAATCACCTAAGGCAAGATTCTCTCATCTTTTCTACAATAGGTGCTACCCCTACTTTCTCTCTAATGCATTCATTCCTAATCCTATCTTGTATTGTATGGCCACACATCCATCGCAATATCTTCACCTCCATGACACTGATCTTCTGCTCTTGTTGACTTTCTACCGCCCAACATTCAGTATCATACAACATCGCAGGCCTTATAGCTGTACGATAAAATTTACCCTTAAGCTTGAGAGGTACTTTTCTATTACAAATAACTCCTGAGGCACTCTTCTATTTCATCCATTAAGCTTGAATCCTATGGTTTACATCCCCTTCTATCTCTCCGTCATTTTGTATGATAGATCCAAGATACCTAAACCGTGTAACTTGTGGTATGGTATGGTCTCTAATTTTCACCGCTAAGTTAGCATTAACACGCTTCTTACTGAACTTACATTTCATATACTCCGTCTTACTCCTGCTTAGACGAAAGCCATGTTCTTCCAAAGCTAGTCTCCATAGTTCTAGCTTCCCGTTTGTTTCCTTTCTCGACTCTCCAACTAAGACTATATCATCTGTAAAAAACATGCATTGTGGCACCGACTCTTACATATGCACAGTAAGCACATCCAAGACCAAGGTAAAAAGATATAGACTCAAAGTTGACCCTTGGTGCAGTCCTATAGTTATAGGAAAATCTTCTGTGACCTCACTCTGTATTCTCACACTAGTTTTAGCCTCATCATACATATCTTAGATTGCTCGAATATAAGCGATACGATCTCTCCTTTCTTCTCCAAAGCCTTCCACAAGACCTTTCTCGATATCCTATCATAAGCTTTTTCCAGATCAATGAGAATTATGTGTAAGTCTTTTTGCTTCCTCCGATACCTCTCCATCAATTTTCGTAGAAGATAGATTGCTTCCATGGTTGACCTCATAGGCATAAAACCAAATTGATTCTCTAAAATATGAGTCTCTTGTCTTAATCTCCATTCAATTACTCTTTCCCATAACTTCATGGTATGACTCATGAGCTTAATCCCTCTGTAATTTGCACAGTTTTGTATATCTCTCTTGTTCTTATAAATGGGGATTAAAGTACTTCTCCATTCATTTAGCATTTTCTTAGACTTCATTATCTCGTTAAACAGCATTGTGAACCAACTTATACATTTCTCTCCTAAGTACTTCCATACCTCAATAGGTATACTATCCGAGGTGAAAAAAAAAAAATAATGAGTATAAAAAATCAGAATTGACCAGCAATCAATTTATCATCAATGGTCACACCAAAGCAGTTTTAGTTTAAAGTTCATTCATACCACATTCCAAGATGATTAGAAATATCAGTGTTCATGTATTGAAAGACAATTGAAAACAGAGTAAACGATTCACCACTTACAGATAGATATAGAAAGAATTAACCAATAACTATAAATAAGATTTCAATTAAGGTAAGAATAAAGTAAGAAACCTGTGCATCTTCTCGAACTCGCAAATTTTGGCCAGTTGGGTCAAGCAAATCATTTATCACCTGATACCAAGCAGAAACAGCCAAAATATCCCTATTAAAACAAAAATATTAAAAAAAAAAAAACATAGACAATATAACAAGCAACAATGTGACAATCAATGCCCCATAGTGGTAGAGGCTGGACAAAAAATTTAAGGCAAAACAAAAAAGAGTTGACGTAAACATATGAATCAAAGTACTAGACCATTTTCAGCACACAGATGATGAAACAGAGAATGTTCTGTTAACTGTTACTTACCTCATTGTATATTTCTAGATATGACACTCGGAGTAAGAATTCTCTTCCTGGAGTCTGCAGCAAAAATATAATTAGACATTCCAAGCAAGCTGTAATATAAATTTAAGACGGGATACTTCCATAATCATGCCACGTTGAAGAAGCAACTATTAATTATAATTACCAATCAAGACATAGAGCTAAAGTATCCTTGTAAATAACTAAATGGACGTTAAAGACTAATTAAAAAGGGAAAAACACAACAATGAAATTCAACTATTCAAAACAACTAGATGGCCGCAGTTACAGGAGAAAGCAAGAGTCACACACACACACAGACAGAGCAACTATTAAAAATGGGTATAGAGACACTGCTTGTACTTCAAAGTACAATATTATAATGAACGACAATGGCACAATGCCGCAAATGTAATTTAAATAACCAACATTTACTAAGTTTGAAAGAAAGCTTACATCTTGGATCATGCTGAAAACATCCTTTATAGCCAGTGGTATGATACCAGGAGAATTTTGGTCTCCCTGCACGTATTATTATTGAAAACAAAATTAAAAAACAACTGAAGAACGATCCTTAACCAAAATACTGCTTAACTAACAAAAATCATATTTTCAGTTACAAATTTTTAGCTCTGCCACCACTGCCATTTTTCAGTTTCCACTAAGAACGATCCTAATCCTATAAGTTGTTTCATGTGTAATTGATTGCTGCACGTAGCTAATAAAGTACTTAACAGTAGTTTACTAGATTGTGTAATACATAAAACTAGTTAACTGTCTGTCCTCTGTCTAGAGAAACAATTATGCCGACCATAAGTAGATCAAAATGCTTTAACATCACCCAGAAACTAATCTTCTGAGAAGTTATCCTTAGCCACAGAACAATCAATCAAGGGCTGGAATAATACTATCACCTATATTCTTCACAAAAATAGTATGAAAAGTCAATGCTTACAAGTAGCTGTCATGTGGCATATGTGCTGCTGTGTTCAAAAGTTGAAATCAACACAAAATTACTAACTTATTGAGACAGACATCATTTGACAAATAACCAACACTATATAACAAAAATCTTTGTAATCTACAAGACAAACTTTAAGTTGCAATATGATGAAAAGGTGATACAGGACAGTTTGGCTTTCAGCACAAAACATCAAATGAAAACATAAAAAGAAATGCATTAGTTAAAGAATGACACTTACATGCATAGTATGTGTCTTACCACTACTCGTCACACCGTATGCAAACACAGTTCCTGCAATGTTTAGAACAAAGTTATCTTAGATCCACCAGGGGAAAAAAAAAGCTGTCTTCCAAATTCAGCTGACTCATTAGCCACTCTAACACTGACTAAACCAGTAAATAACCAACCAGTTCGACCTAGTTATTCAAGTAGAAATAGTAGATGAAACTAAAACAGCTTTCATCAATCAATCCATGAAAATGACTTGGCGGTAACAAATCAGACTCTGCTCACACATCACATTGTCATTTAGTCTTGAATCCAGAGATTAACATTTCATACCATTGACGCCCTCCATGGCAGCCTTCACCACAGGTTTAGCTGCTACTTCATACACCTCTTCTGAATTTGTATGTGGTCCAAAAACTCTATCTGCCACAAATTAAATCAGAATTCTAAAATCAACATCCATAATTTCTACAATAAAGGCAAAACCACAGTCAATTACCCAGTAAAAGCCTGATCGCCCTCTATTGATTCACCACAAAAATCACTTCCAAGAAAATCAATCAAAACAAAACAAAGCAAACAACATAACACGAGGACAATACAATACAATACCAAATGCATAAGCTGTAGCTGGATTATACTCATTTCTGACAATTTTGTCACCATCCGCATACCACGCGATCTCGTCCCCTCTCTGATACTCCCTTTCACTGCAACCGAACCATCCAGTGACATTTAATCTCAGCTAACACAAATGCCAAAATTGAACGACTCAATCTCACAGCGAATGGATCTGAAACCATAACCTCAGATCTATGCATTACCTCAACGGTCTAAACCGAATCGTCACCGAAATGCTATCCCCGGACCTCGACGAATCCACAGGCTCCGCAATCAGCTCCTCCATTCCGAACGCCACCGGGGAACGGCTACCGTAACCGCGCGGGGCGTGGTACGTTGACTCGGTGCGACCGCGACTCGGAGTCATGGATCGGCCACCGGAGTTAAAAAACGACGACGTAGAGGAAGAGCAGGAGCGAGGTATTAACCTTCCGTTCATGAAGGAGGAAGAGGAGGAAGTGGATGAGTAAGGAGTGGAGGGTTTCCGGTGAGAAAACGGTGAGCTACTCCTTGCTCGCGAGGATGATGCCATTGATGAGTTCATTCGCCGAGTTGGTGACTCGGTAGAAACTAGCAGCAAAGTGAACTAGCCTAGCGAGGGAGAGGGAGGGGAAGGGGAAGAGAATGTGTCAGAACTCTCACATGGCTATTGAAACAAAAGCGAGCAACATTTGGTTCTCTTCGCTTTTTTATTTTTCTGAGTTGTTTCCCTTTAATGCTTTTAGATATTAAGATATTCTTGTCTTACACAAATAAAGAGAGATTGTTTCGTCTTGTTTAAGACAGAGGAAGTTGCAGTGAGGAAGAAGATCAGTAACTGGTGAGAGAGAGGGGGGGGCGAAAGAATGGAGAAGATGGTCTGAGCTAAAATTTAATTTCTTTTTTTAATTTTCAGTTTTCATTTTATATATGGGAAGGGTTTAAAATAATTTCCCTAAAAATTTATTAGTAGATTTAAATATTTAATTTTACCGGTGATGGCGTGGTGGATGAGAGAAGGGGTTTAAACTGGTGGAAAAGAAGCACCCGCGCAATAATATAAGCGAGTAGCGACGAAAGGCTTTCAAAAATAAATTGTGAAATTGAGCGGGAATAACTGCGGCCGCTTATCCGGAATAATAATTCAAATAATAATGACAAAATAAAAACTGTTGTTTGAAAATTTGTTAAGAAATAAAATAGTGTAATAACTATAGTTAGAAATTAAATTATCATTTAAGGTTGTTGATTATTTTAAAATTGATTTAATGAATAATAACAATGTGTAATGAGATTGTACCCAAAAAAAAATTGTGTAATGAGTTTTGTTATCTCTTAAAAAATTCTCCTAAAAATATTCTTAATATTTAATAAATAAATACATTTAATGTCTTAAAAAATAAAAATATTTAATATTTTTATTTAATAATTAAAAAATTAGTAGAAAAATTAATTAAAAAGACTTAAAATTATTCACGTGAAACATTAATCATTAAGAGCATGTTTAAAAAAAGTGATTTGTTATATTTTTTTAAAAATTTATTTTATTAATATTTTTAATATTAAATAAAAAATAAATATATCTAATGTCTTGAAAATATAAAAAATATTTAATATTTTTAATATTTAATAATTAGAAGAATTAATAAGAGAATTAAATAAAAAAATTTATAATTATTCTTAAAAATAATTATTTTTTAGAGAATAATCATTTTTAAAAAAATCTTGAAATTTTTATTATAGGTTATTTTAAATATAAAATGAGATAATCCAATCAAACATTAACTATAAGTTTCGAATTTTCGTTTTTCTATTCGTTTTGGCATTATTATAATTTAAAGGTTACTTGAATTCATTTTGGTTTTTGCTTTAAAATTATTTCTCTTAAAATTTAAATTTATCCAATAAGAATTGAGATGTGTTGGATTTGGGCATTTTGGTAATTTACGTGTTACTTTAAATGAATTTGACGGTGAAAGTGCAAAAGGTTGGTCCATTGGCTTTTTAATATATTTTGGTTAGTGATGTTACGTTTGTTAGCAAAACGGCGAAATGTTCAAAGGCAAATGAAAGAGAGAAAGTTCCAACCACGTTGTCGAAAATAATGAAAGAACTAACAAAATTGTATAATCGCGACGTGACGAAGGCCAGCGACAAAAGGAGCCTCATTAGAAAAAGTTTTGTCCATATATTGGATTGGATTTTAATAGCAAGAGAACGTCAACAGAAAAATAAAATAAAATAAAACAAAACAAAATTTGTTGTTTTCAAAAGCTAAACTTTTTTTCTCTTTCTATTGTACGCAAATACAAAGTAATTAAAAAAATTTTAAAAAAATCTATCTTAGCATTCATCTTCCTTAACACAATTTAACAATTCGTACAGTGATCACTGATTAACAGCTTGTTTGTTTTAATTTTCTTTTTATTTTTATTTTGATATGTTTTTTGTTTTAATTTTCAACACTAATTCTTATCCACATTTATCTACAGTCAATAATTTTTTTTTATTAATGCATGATCATGTTAAAAAAAAAATTAAAACAAACAAGCTCTAGATATACCAAATTTAATATATCCAAAAAAAGTTACTTATGTGCAAAATTATAATTTCAGCGAAACACAATTTTATAGGATGGAGCGATGAAAATTCATAATTATGTATTTACTCTCCAGTAATTAAGAGTGTCAATAGAATTACTTAAAATTATAAAATATAATAGCCACTAGTTATTAATTTATTAAACTTTGTGTTATTTATTAGTATTAGTATATGCAGTATTTCTTAGTTGTAGAGGTGTTTGTACTTTGATTTGGATTAATCTTGAGTCAAAATATCAATTAATTCAAATAATATTATTTATATAGATTTAGATTAGATTTGACTTGTTACATTTTAAAAATTGAACAAATTTAATCTTATTTAAATCAATTTAATCGATTTTTGACTTTAGTGAGTTAAAAGTAATTTAATCTATTAAAAATAAAAAATAGAAAAGAAATAGAAAATAGAAAATAAAAATAACTCATTTTTGCATACCTAAAATAATATGTGATCATAAAATATGAGAAGTGTATAAAAAATTAGAGTTATTATAAGTAAAAATATAAAATTTATAATAAACAAATATATTTTATAATATTAATTGGATTAAATCGATTTTAAAAATCAAATTCAAAATCCGATCCGATTCAATCAATTTTCAAAAACTCAATTTAAAAAGAACCAAATTTATTCAACTTTAATTAGATTTTGATTTTTTAATTTGATTTTTAGTTTATTTTTCAATTTGAATTAGATTTGAACACTACTACTTAATTGTACAATCGTGATATATTTGTATTAGCTTTTGCATTAATTAAAAGTAAATCTTTTATTCAGTAATTTAAAAAACGCATGCTAGATCAACCTAAAACGTTTTGATAAATTAATTCCCTTAAATGCCGGTTCAAAATTTGAACCTAGTGTATAGCAATTATTTGTGTATACTTATTTTGTTCCCAAAAGAGAATTATAGCTTATATATAGAGAGGGAGGTATATTTAGTGAGATTAGTGTTTATTGTGAGAGGGTAAGATGAGTTAATTTTGACTATACAATTATACATGAATTATTAAGATTAAAAGTTATTTAAAAGTCATGTAACTACTTAAAAAAGTCACATTCATTTATATTATAATCTTGACAATTCATGTAATATCTAATAATCAAAATTCACTCCACTTATTTCTTATAATAAATATTTCTCTCACCTAATACTCTCTCTCTCTATATATATAAGACATATGAATTTTTATTGTGAGATAGATAAATTTTAACCATATAATCATATATGTATGGTCAAAATTACAAATTATTTAAAAGTTATGGGATCACTTAAAAAAATTATATATATTTATATTCTAATCTTAATTATTTATGTAAGATATAATTATTAAGATTCACTTTTTTTATTTTTTATAATAAATAAATAAATATATATATATATATATACCGACGAACCAGGGAGACGTCTATGAACCATATGGTCCCCCAACTTTCAATAATTGAACATTTTTCTTATGTACATATAATATATTTTTTTTTTAGTCCCTCTAATAAAAAAATAAATGTTTATCTTTTGGTTGACAAATTGTTTTGCCTTGTTTTGATTATTTTTGTATAAACAACAACTACTACGCATGTCTTTTCAACTATCAAAATTATTAAAATAAGGTTGTGGAATAAGATGAAAGATAATTTTCTCACAGATTATATGATTATTTACATTGAAAAGAAGATTGTTAAAAAATTTATTACAAATCTGATAATAAATGACTTTTATTTTATGAAATAATATTGAACACAACTTAAAAGTTAAAAGTATGTATTTAAGATTATCTTATATTTAATTATGTTTACTATAAATATTTTTAATTTAAAACATGTTAATTATGAATTGAATTGAATTTATTTTTATATTTATATTATATGATAATTATATTTTTTAACTTAATATTTATAGACATATATTTAGTTTCGGACCACTAAAATTAAAATCCTGGCTCCGTCCTATATATATTAAAGTCATTTGTTCATTGTATTAAAAAAAAAAAACTCATTTGGTCATACTTTTCAATTTTCAAATACGTGTAGCATTAAAAAAAACAAAATAAAATGATGGCCCTGTCGTTGTTGAACGCATCGGTATAACATAAATTATAAGGTACATGGCAAAATTTGCTCTATCTTAAAAAAATAAAATTCAATGCTGGTGTTAAACATCCATTTTCTGTTTCAATCAAATGCGTGTGGAAGTATGGGAATATTACTTGTGAGATCTGGGGATGCATTAATTAATTGATAAGTGTACTAAATTGTAGAAGTAATTCAATATGTTAATATTATCTAGACAATTAGAAATTGGGATTAAAGGGGAATCTAATTAATTTTTACATGAATAAATTATTGCAATATAAAACAATAAATGTTAACAAATAAATTTAAAAAAGCTAAAAAATAAATAACTTAAAACGTCACTTAAAAAGAGAAAGAAATCAAACAGAAATGCTAAGGTTCCGATTTCATTTATCTCTTTCGAAGCAAACTCAAATTCTACCTTAATTAAGTTCAAATCCAAGATTTATAGCCAGATTCCTTAATGTAACTAATATCAAATTCTTTGATATATTAATCATTTTCTTGCTAATTAGAGTCATCAAATTTTTTAGTTTAACTTCAAATAGAGAATACTTTAACTCAAATAATAGAATTTCAAGCAAAACCACACAATCCATAACACTTATTCTTAAATATTAAAGAAGTTGTGATATTTATTACAAGGTCTAAGATTGTGCACAAATTTTCCTATCTATACATGAACCCTAGAATAACTTCATGATTATTGGTCAAGTCATAAAAAGTATTAATAACATAAATAAACACTTGAAATAGAGACTTGAATTAAGTTAAGAATCAAAGTTTCATCATCCAAAGTCAAACTATATAATCACCCTAACCAAAAGGGTTTTTACACAAAGAAAAAAAGGAAAAAAAAAAACTAGAGAAATGATCAAACCCCATGGTATGAAAAGATGGGAAAAAAATCTTCAAATCTTCAAGCTTGAATGGCTCATTTCCAATTTAGGGCAGTAACTACCTCTTCCTCATTCATTTTCTTCAGATCAAAGGATTCTTTCCCTTTCTCTTTTATATATGCAAAAGACACATGTCAACACATTAAAGTTACCACTTAAGCAGTGAGTGTTGGGCGCTTAAGCATTGCATGATAAAAATTATTTGTTTTGTAAATGTTCCTAAGCGCTCAAAAAAGCATATGATAGAACTTCACATTTTGTTGCTGACGCTTGGACACTTAAGCAGTGGAGTGGCAGAATGAGCTTCTAGTAAGTGCTTAAATGGTGGAACTTGAGCACCCAAGTGATATAATCCGTTTTTCTTTTCTATTTGCACATTCTTCTTCTCTTCAAGCTTAAACTTTGTTCTATTACTCAACCAATTAATATGAAGCACATAGAAACTCAATAAACACCTAGTTTGAAGCTAAATATCAATTAAACATTCATATATCAAACTTAATTTCAAACCATTCAAAACATGAAAGACATTACTTAGACAAAATTAAGCTAAGAAAGCTTAATCTAAGGCTAGGTTGAAGATAAAAACAAAATTTTACATAGAATAAACACATTTCTAACAAGCTCATCAAGATGTAAGAGGAAACAATGAAGACATAGAGAAATATAGAAATAGAAGGTCTACACATTCCTGTTATTGTAAATTTGTAACAATCACAACACTCCAAATATGTTTACATTTGACAATCACATTCATTCATGATTCATCGTTGTTTAAAGTTTCTTACATTATATTGGTATCGATAGAATACTAATTATTTATTATTGCCGTATAAATAGAAAAATAAAAATTAATGGAAGATTTATTGGTAGGAGTTTGAATAGACTATTTTTATTTTTTTCCTAACCACACAACAAGGGAAAGTTATTTGTTCAGCATTCTAGATCTGCCATTCAGTAACAAGTGTGGCACAACATATGGTTGCCTATTATGCCCGTCATAATTTGTTCATATGATTAATTTAAAGTTACATTAAAATTCTATTTTGGTATAGGATATTTACTTTTAATCTCATTTTAATCTTTGTTATTTTATTTTTCTTTCTTTAATTTCTGTCATTTAAAATTTTACTTTAATTTAGTTCACCTGTCTATATATTTATTATTTGATAAACGATATATTAATATGTCATCGTTAGAAATAATATAGCATTGTTGTTTGTTGACATGATAATTTGACAAAATATAACTAAATGAATATGTAATATTCCTATTTTTTCTAGCAAGCAGTAAAACTATAGGTTTATTGACTTTTACATTGCAAAATTGCAAGACATGAATAGTAGTATATTATTTTGAAAATTTTGAGCAACATATTCATGAGGATTTGAAACATGTAAAACACGCATGCATTTGGCCAACCACCTACCAATTTTTACTCCTCCTTTTTATTAAGGTTCGAAATGATATACACAAGTTCAACAACCCACCAAAATTTCACCGTAAGAAAATATTATTTGGCTACTACATGTTTTGTAGCAAGAAGGAAGACATTGGGTGAAAGTTGTAGTCTTGTTTTATTGAAGATGAATACAGGTCCAACATTTACTAATGGTGAAACATATTACTTAGGGAAGCAAGATCTATATTTTAAGAGAACATTTACTTAGCCTATATATAGATGCATCCATGCAAAAATAAAAACATGCCAATCCTTTTTGATAGTTGCTTCATGAAACTAATATTTTAGCTTCACTCCTTGGTAGCCTTCTTTCTCATAATAAGACCTTTGTTCTGCCATCTAGTGAAACTTTGATAAATCAAGTTTGTGAGGTTTAGATTGCTTTTACTTTATCATATTAGTCTTCTTAAAAGTTTTGATCAAAGATCATCAATCTAAATTCTATCATTCATGATATTTTGACTAGATAAAAAATATTTGAAATATTTTAAAAAATACTTAGATATCATACTAACCAGTTTTCATCAAAAGATCTTTGTACCATGAGTACTTGAAACATGCCTGGGTTACTGACCTAGTATTACCCTAATTTAATTAAATTTTCTTGAAAATTTAGAATATTAATTTTGTCATACTTTATATTATGAAATTTTTGTATGCAACTTGAGTTATGAACAATAAGCTAAAATTTCTAAATTCTTATCTTGTTTTATTATGCACAGTTATTATATATATTTCTCTATGACTAATTAGATAAGTTTTGGTATTTTGTACTGTATCTTGACTATGGTACATATTTTGATCACTTTCAGTTATTTTTTGTCTAATTTTATAATTTCAAGTATTTACTTTTATGATAAATTATGTGAACTATGATGATAATATTAAAATTATATTTTGGAATATTAAAGACACTAAGAAGAATCTTTGGCATACCAAGGTAAGATGAATTATGAGACTATTATAATATTATGAGATTTATGTGTGCCTAATGTCAGGGCGAAAATACATGGGGCCACAAAAATGGTTGCTTGATGTTCGGGCAAAAATATTTGGGGTTATGAAAATGGTTGGTTGATGTCCAGTCAAAAATATTTTGGACTAAAGATTTGATATGTATATATTTGAATAATTATTATTTTTTTAGTAGAGACTGATAATATTCTTATAAGAAAGTGATATCTATAAAAAGAAAGGATTTTCAAAAGAATGATTCCTTACAAATATGCGATTTCTTGAAAAAGAATTTTCTGGAAGAAAGCATTTTCAATTGGAGTTTTAGTTTGCTAATATTTTATTGAATATTAAGTAAAAGTGTTGGAATACATTTATGATATTTAATCCTTATTATCTATATAAAGTATATTTATATTGTTTTTGGTTAGTGGCACTTGAGTGCTCTTGTCATTGAATTATAAAACTCACTTCGTTATGTTTTTTTTTTTTCTAGAGTCTGGTCAGACATTTTATGTACCTCTAGCTTAGAGAACTTGTTCACTTCTAAAGTAAGATATGTTTATTATTCGGAGATGACTTGAAAATATGGATACTTGGATTTACAATCGTAGGGGTTGGCTCCATTTATCTTGCATAACGATATGCTTATGTGTGTCTGTAGTCAAATAAGTATTGATGAAGTTTGATTTGGTTATGTGTGTTGAAGTTATTATAATTGTATTGTCATATTATGTTGAATAATGGGAAGCTTCCCATCTCCGGGAAGGCTTAACCCAGGATATTTATATGTTTATATTTAAGTAATGTGGGTTTTGTCATAAACAATATTGAGTTTTGCATATGCTAGTGGGGCTTCAAGGGTTAGAAGTATTTATACCCTAGCCACTCACATTCCCTAGAATCAAGTTGTGACATATTACATATAAAGTTATGTCGTTTCGTTCTTCACTTACCAATTAGGGAAAGCAAAAAAAACTCATCTCACGTTTCAAATGACAAGTGAATAATGAAACGACATCGTTTTAGTATATTCATCCAGTTATCTTTTGTTAAATTGTACATTAACAAATAACGATGTCATATCATCTCTAATATAATATATCAGGATCTTCGTTTATTAGATAAGACTTATATAGACATATAAACTAAATTAAAATAAATTCATAAAAATTATAAGTTAACGTCATAATAAAATCAAATGTATGGAATCAAAATAAAAACTTAGTATTAAAGTTATTTATATGCATTACATGGTTGACGGTACTTGAAAAGAATATTATATTTTTTCATATCATTAAATTGACTTTTATGTTTTTTTATATGTAAATTGACTTTCATGCTTATGTAGATTTTTCTTTTTTTGGGTACATGAGAAAAAAAAAGCAAAAACAAATCAGGGGCAAGAAAACTAATCTCTTAATAATAGGGCCAATTCCAGCGGGGGAGAAACCAAAGTTATCAAGTCTTCGTTACAGTTAGCCTCCCATTCTTGCAAGGAAGTCCACACTGCTGTTTACTTCCCACAAAATGTGATGCACAGAGACTACCCAATCCATCTCCAAATTATGTTGACTTTTAACATAAATCTATGTATAATTTAATAATTATGTAGATATGATTGTTTATACTTAACAAATTGTCTCCATTTTTATTACATAATTATAATGTCTGGTAAATTAAGAAAAATCAAAATGTATAATTGTGCATAAAAATTATATCATTAGCATTACATTGTCGTTAGGATAAATAGAACGTCTATACATTCCTATTATAAATTTGTAACAACCACAATATTCCAAATATGTTTACATTTAACAATCACTTTCATTTATCACTGTTTACAGTTTCTTATGTTATACTAGGAAGTATCCTTTGTATTGCACATGATTTTGAATCTAAATATCAAAGTAAATATAGATTAAAAAAGAAAAAATATTTTTCAATTATAAAAATATATAAATTAAAAGAGAAAAAATATTTAAAATTATAATAGAGATATACATAATTAATTAAAAAGATTATTTGAATTTGAATTAAAACAAAAAACTATCACTCTTAGAAGGAGAGTGAGCTCTCAAAAGATTATACTATAATTTATTATATAGAGGTGGATAGATATTGATAGGATACAAATAGTTTCTAATTGACATATAATATAAAAAAAAAGATAAAATAAGTATTTTGGTATATTTTTTTATTTTTTTAATTTGATCTTAAATCATTTTTTTTTGTCAATTTAATTCTTTATTGTGTAAATCATTTTTAATATGATTCTTCAGATAAAGTTCCATTATCTTCTGACAAAAAACGTGTTACTAATTAGTGATAAACATGCCATCATTACGTCATAGTCATATTATAGTTACGTCATTATTGTTAATAACACATCTTTACTTTTGTTAGGTGATAACAAAACCTTAATAAAAGAGTTTATAAAATAAATGATCATATTGACAAAAAAAATATGATATATATATATATATAGAGAGAGAGAGAGAGAGAGAGAGAAAGAGAGAGAAAAGCACATTATAAGAATCTCTCTTAATAGAATGAAAATGGATCCTCTCTTGTAACAGGAGAGGTCCTATTCGTTTGTAAAGGAAAAATGTTACCGCATATAGTATCTTTTATAAATACCACATGCAGTATATGTTAAAAATACATATATTTTTAACTAACAGTATCCTCTCCTGTTTTATGAGAACAGAAAAGGATCTTGATCCTAATAGAATACCTCACACTGAAATTAGGGATGAAAACAGTTGTCAGTGCCAGACTTCACCTTAAACAGGCCAGGCCTGTATTACAAATATTTGGCCTGAGCCTGGCCTGTTACCTGTCAAAGTTTTTTTTTTGGGCCTGGCCTGTTTAAAAAGTCTAGCCTGGCCTGAAGTCTGTTTAGAAGCCTGATTTATATTAAGGTCTCTAAATAGGTCAACAGGTCAAGGCTTTTATATAGGCTTAAGCCTTTAAACAGGCATTGAAAGGCCATTGAAAAAAAAATAAAATTTTATAAATAAATATAAATGATCAAATTAATAGAACTATAATTTGTTGAGAGGTCAGACTTGGCCTACTAAATGAAACAGACTTTTAAAAAGGCCTGAACCTGACTCATTTTCTAAACAGTCGTAGTCGGCCTAGCCTAAAATGCAGACTGCAGATGCAGCTTCGATGAAGTACCGATGACTTATTTTCATCCCTAACTGAAATGGACCGAGCGGCCCAAATATAAGCTTTGGGTGTTGGGGGTGAACCGCTGTAGGAGTAAGGACCATGGTACCACTTACCACAAAAGTCCCTGCCCATATTTTTTATGTTTGATATATGGCATTGGATTCACACTCTCGCGGTTGCACGCACGTATGCGCGCTGATTCCTTGTGGTTCAACGCTTTTTGGGGACAAGCAACCAAAAACAGAGAACGACGTAGGAATTGATATAGATGGATGGATCAAATTTAACTACCTTAGCTAATTGCTACTCTCACTCGTGAATAAAAACATGCCCAGCATGTGATTTGATGAAGAGCTTTATCTATGTGAGCCGAGAGGTGGCATTGGATGTTTCAAATCGCAATCGTGAATCTATCTTTCTTTATCTCTCTCTCCTCTCTCTGTAGTCATTATTTTCATCGCAACATCTTTTCATTGGTTTACCTCCTTCATTCGTAATATGTGATATCTAATTTGGAAATTTCGACTTTTGAAGTTGTATGGGACCATTATTTATTGTTACTTATAACTTTTGATATAATAATGAACGCTATACTTAGTAAGTGCTGAAGTTATGAGTTTGATTCTTTCAAAATAATAAAAAAAAAAAATTGCCCGAACCAGGTGTTGAAAAAGAGATTGTTGGCGTGTGTTTATTCCGATATCAAAAGGAGTTTTGCTATTGGAGAACGTTATTATTTTTTTATGAGTTTAATTTTGATATATTATTTTAGTATAAATTTTTTTACATCATCAATTAATTATATATTATTATATATGTGATTTTTAAAATAATTATTATAAGAATTAAAAATTTTAATAATATAACAATAAATAATTAAATGATAATATAAAAATTATTACACTGGAATAAGTTTAAATTAAATATTTTTTTATATCCAATTTTTCCACTCTTTCCTTCTTTTCTATTTTCAATATGTAGAACTTGGAACTTGCTGGCAATGCTGCTATTGATGTAAATATGCAGTTGGAACATCACGGTCATGTATGTATTACGGCTACAAAAGCCATCGAACGGTACTCCTGTACAAATGCACTGATCCTCACCGTACATTTCCTGCAGCTTGCAAAATAATGTTCAGTAGTTGTTTTGTTTTCGGGGGTGTTCTAACGTTCTGTAGTTAATTAAGATTAATTAAAAGTGCCAACTGTGTAAAGATTTTGCACTCCCAAACTCTCTTTTCCTTTCATCGTCCAAAAAAAAAATTATGTCTCGACCAAATACACTGTTGGAATTGTTGTATATATCACTAAAATATTAAAAGTTCAATTGATTAGAGGGAATGAAATAAAATGAAAAGAGAATAGAAATGAATTTGAGTCGTTCATATGTTTAGTTAAACTCTTGAAAGGATAAAGATCAAAGGGGAAATTAGGAAGATTAATTTGAAGTGCAAACATCATATATAATTTACATATTAACAAAATGTTTTGAACATACATATATATGGACACTATTTAATATATGTACAACATTTTTTGATTTGAGGGTGCGACCATCCCTTAAACCTCAATGTAATTCTGCCCATTATCATTCCCTTTCAAAATAGATATTCCTTTTATTGGAGGGGTGGCTATTTCATTAAAAACATTATGAAATCATTATTTCATTTCAGCAAAAATAACTATTTAATATTATATAGACATATCTATGCATCTAAATATATCCTAAAGATATTCGGCATTTACTTTGTCATTCAATTTCAAACAGTGTTAATTTTTAATAAGTTGAAAGAGGAAGACGTGGAGTTAAAAAAAATAGAAGAAAAAGAAAAGGAAATATGTTGATTGCAAATACTGAAAAATGATTGGTTTTTGCTTCCAATTTAAAAGACTATCAATCATAATCCAAATCCATCATTTTCTTCCACCGGTCCGACCATTGATGGTGATTCGTAAACTTAAAAATGAGAGAAAAAGCGTACGATCTAATTGTGGGGTCGTCTTAGAGGAAAACAAGCCTAAAAGATGGGTTTGTTTCAACTAACCAACAATTATGCATGCATTAGTAACATAAAAACTAAAAGGATAACCACAGACACCAAATTAAAGCATTAGGATTTGGTGCCAATTCCGTCTGGATGATTTTTTTTTTCCTTGCTGCCTATATCCTGTATATGAAAGAGTACAAGCAAAGAATACAAAGCAAAGGAATTAATTGATTTTCACTTTGACTCCATCTTTTGGGGATACTAGCTTTACGGGACATGCACGAGGCAACCTTTTTATTTTCTAGTGGTCCTTTTTTATAGTGATGCTTGTGACTGTGTCGAGAAGCTAGGTCCTAGCTGTCACCTCCATTTTGAACCATACTAGTGGCTCACATGCAACAGGGGACATCTTGAGAGATCGGGCAGTTATGTGGGTTCCAACCCTAAGTTAGCTTAGTATGCTATTTCATTCCAAAAAAACACATCTGAAACCAAAATCTCCATGCTTATTTTAGAGGATTAGAGTCATAAACCTTTTTTTTTTGTTTTCTAGAGATACGGACCTTGAGAGGTAATTGTGTCCGTACGATTTATACCTTGGGCACTACAACATTTTCCTTATAATCTTCTCTATCTTTTCCAAAACTAGAATGTTAAATTGGCTAATGGGACAAGAAAACAGGATGGAATTTACAAAAAACGACCTCTATTTCTGTTAAAATGTTCTTCTAATTCTCTACTTTTTCGGTCTTAATTCTTCCATTACTCAAGAAAAAGAAAATACACGACATGTCATTGCTATAAATATGTAAAAGGCCCAATGGCCTAATTCTGTTATCATCCTACTGTTCTGTTGGGCCTTATCATCATACCATAGAGAAACAATAAGAACCCGACAACAGGTGTTGGCGCAGGTGAGATTTCTGTTTCTCCCTTCTAGAGAGAGGGAAGAAATACACGACTTAGCAAACACTTATCTTATTGACCAAAAAATTTGCAAACACTTATGGGTAGGGCTGCACAAGGGTCAAGTTGAGTCGAGTTTAGAAAATTTAAGTCCAAACTAATTAGATTACTTTGGGTTGACGGTTGAGTTTGGTCAATTTTGAAAAAAAAAATTTAGATAACTCAAATCGAACCAATCCAATATGTTTATAAGTTTGTTCAAGTTAGATAATCAAGTTATGCATTTAAAAAAAAAAACCTACAACATATGTAAAAATTGTAAATCTTTTTGGAAAAATATAAAAAAAAATCAGAATCCAACAACATAAATCAAAACCTTTATTAATCCAGCATACATTAATTCTTAATGCATAAAAAATTGTATAAAAAATATAAAAGATAATAAATTTACCTAGATCAATAGATCTGCAATTCAACACCATAACCCTCAAATCCATGCACTGTCACCCCTCACCAACTCCATGCGCCACCCATCATTGCATGCAGCCATCAGAAGTGAGGAGTCCTCTGCTCGACCAAATCTACATTGCGCGCCTTCACCACACATCAATTTTGCGCATCGCCACCCATCACAACGCCGCCACTAGGAATGAGAGTGAGCCTTCAATGACGGAATCGCCGAATTGCTGAGCAACATAGCAAAGGCACATCAATGGTGGTTGGTCGTCCGTTGCTCATCGCTGATCGGGTTGATGGGTGAAGACGAATAAGGTGGTTGATGGTGTAGGGTGGGGCTAGGGCATCAATGGAGGAGGAGGAAGCTAGGGTTTTGGAAAAGTGGAACTTGAAGGAAATTGAGAAGAATGGGAAATAAAATATGAAGTTTTAGTATTAATCCAACGAAACGATATAATTTATAATCGGGTCGTCGAGTCATCAAGTTGATTTTCTTAACTCACTATCCGAACCAACCAATGGATGGGTCAATCGGGTTCTACTCGAATAGATTCGATGATCCAAACCAACTCAGAAATATTAAACTAGGTTGGGTCAGATAGGTCGAGTCATCGAGTCTATCCGAACCCGTGTGCAACCCTACTTATGGGCATTTCATTAGTAAACTTTATTTATTTATTTATTTATTTTAGAAATCCTTACATAAAATGCTAAATTATTATGTCTGGCATAAGATTTAGAAAAAGTTCTCAAGTAAAAATAATTAAGAATAATTTTTGTTTAATATTCCCACACTTTCATTCTAATAGGAAGGTGGTTTCATTACATTTTCATGGCATGAGAATAATTTCTATGTGAAATATTCAAAATGCCTTTCCTTTTATTAACCACCAGTCACCGACGGTTGCTGGAATATGGTCACCCTATGCCATCGGCAATAGACAGTGACTGGCAACAGCCAAAGTCATTTACAATAATATTTATTCAACCAAACGTGATAATCAACATTTTTGAAAATAACATTTCTGAAATTATTCTCATGAATATTTTTTGAAACTTGAACGAAATGCTCTCCCTCTCAAATTCAGGACAACCAACGCCATTTCGTTTTTAGTCCCCATTTCTTAGAAAGCGCCACCTTGTCATTGGACATTGGACAAGTTTAATACTGTATTATGCTGGAGATTTGCTTTTGATGATTTTCTACTAGACTTACAATGAATATATTTCAGAATCTATGATTTGAAAGGTTTTTATTATGAGATATTTTTGCCCGTACACAAATAATACGTTTTTACATAAAATTAAAGAAAGAGAAAAAATGAGTTTTATTAAATTCACTCATCACAAAAATTTATTTTTTCTCTTTATCTTTGTGTATGTCTAAATGTTATATTTATGTGCAACTAAATTTTTTTCTTTTATTATACTTCTATTTACAAAACCTTTACAGGGTGCAATAACTTCCTCTAGAAACTTTGTTGAACTTATTTTTTAATCAATGAATGAATATCCTCCCCGCTGAATAGAAAAAAAAAATGAAGCACTATTCATGTTTCATTACGTGTTAAGTTGATGAGGATACAAACAACAATACAAATGGATTCAAGTACCACGTGCCGTGGAAAAAATGGTATAACAGCTTGAAGAGCCACCACTTGCTTATGCACTCAACCCCTTCAAATCGTTAAAGAATAATAATCTGAGAGAAAAAAATAATAATGCAAAACTTCGTAAATTGGGAATTGCTACAATACCCTGGATTTTTTCTTGAGCACTGGTATTCTAATTAGTTGTCAATCACTTGATTGGTGGTTCGTTCTAATAACAAAAAATGCTTGAAGTCCACAAAATATAATAACAACCAAGAGAAAATTTGACAACTAATAAGGGTACAGGTAGTAAGAAAAATACTTGGGTAGAGGAGTAATTCTCTGTAAGTTTCCATCATCATCAGCTCATTAGCAGTTTCCTTGCACAACTTGTGGACAAATCTGAACCTAAGCATCTTCCAACTTTTCCAGTTTATACTGGCCTTCTTCAGAGTAAAGCATGCCATTAGGAGAGAGAAGGCGCCGGAGAGCAAGGAAGAATCGAGCCTGAAAAAAGCCTAAGTATTTAGAGAGGGCTAAAATTAAAAGTAAATAGGTTGAGTTTGATTGTGTCAATCTTTACCCATTGAAATCCTACTAGAGCACACCAGCAACCAGACAAACCATAACCTCTGCTACTCACAAGCTGACACAAAGAAAGAAGCGTAAGTTCCAGCAACATGAAAAATGACTTCAGGACAAATGTTATCAACAGATATATACCAATAGTAAAAGCGCTCCGAGAGAGAAGCATCCACTCATTGATAAGCTAATAAATGTAAGGTCCCTGCCAGCTTGCATAAGGAAAAGAAAAGGATTTGTTCTTGGACTTTTACCCCAAAAGGCCTCATGTGGAGGCTAGGCGGTATGTTCCGTTGTAGATGAGATGGACGACAGCGGTACAAGTATGACACCGTATCAAAGACATGCCTCGAAGTTAGCCATGGTGGATGATCATTTGAGGGGAGACTCGATGGTCCTTTGTTTGAGGGGAAGATTGTTGGGAATGCGACCAAAGTCCCATATTAACTAAGAGTGGGGAACATCATGTGTATATAAGTATGGACATATATCTCTATTAGTATGAGGCTTTTTGGGGTAAAAGTCCAAGAACAAATCCTTTTCTTTTCCTTATGCAGGCTGGCAGGGACCTTACATTTATTAGCTTATCAATGAGTGGATGCTTCTCTCTCGGAGCGCTTTAGGCTCGATGGTCCTTTGTTTGAGGGGAGGATTGTTGGGAATGCGACCAAAGTCCCATTGTAAGGACCATAGACACCACATATCTTCACATTAATATGATATTGTCCACTTTGAACCTAAGTTCTCATGGATTTGTTATTAGATTTTTATCCCAAAAGACCTCATACTAATGGAGATATATGTCCATACTTATATACACACGATGCTCCCCACTCTTAGCCAATATAAGACTTTGGTCGCGTTCACAATAATATACACCTAAATGCTGTTACATAACTATACTGAGAACAATTAGGCAAAACAAGCGGGAAATAGGGAGCATATCAGTAATGAAATAGTTACTTATTTTGGAAACAAGGGGATAGCAGCAGATATTTAAGGATTTATTTAAAGATGGAGTAACTGTAAATCAGCATGCCAATGATAGGATCTATCATGCGTAAACTTCCATTCAGCTTTATTTGATATTTATGTCAATAATTGAACAAATAAGATAGAGGCGATCACATCACCTAAAAAAAAGTTAGAGCCGAACAGAAAAATATATTTGATTTTCCTTAAAACTCCCCCTAATAAAATTAAAAAGGAAAAGAAATCCATACTAGAATACGCTAAAGGAATTACAATTATTTTAACTTTAAGAATTCATTCTCACGATAAGATCACATCATTAATAATTTAATATTGGACATTTGAAACAATTAAAAAAGAAAGAAAGATAAAAAATACCAATAATGTACCCTCAAGGCTGCGAGTACAGGGCGCCACAGATAATGCAATAAAGAACAGAATCAACACATTGTGCATCTGCATTAAAACAAAATTGAAGTTAAGTATCGATAAAAATGAAAAAGAAAACGATTCTTTAAACTAAAAATAACTCTGTTCTTTATAAAAGTTTAATCTCCTCGCATCAAAGGTTTCGATTTATTGCCTTTTTAAAATAAAAAATTTCACTAACAATCAAGTATAAATCACTCGAACATGATTTAGATATACTAAATCCTCCCTTAAACATATCTAGAATTCATTTGTCAGTCACTTCTTGGAAGTAACAAAACCAAAATTGACTTAATCCAGTGATTCTGACACAAACTACAAGTAGCATAAGTTGACCCAGTAGTAACTAGGCACCACAAAAACTTAGGTTATTCATGAGGAACAAACACGAGTCATTTATCCTGCTAAAGTTACAGCATACTGCTAAAAATGTGAAAACCAAATAGCCAGAAGGAGGAAAAGCAAATAAAGTAACTCCTGTAAGTTTTGAGTGAGGAAAATGATGACGATGGATCACTTTTTCTCTCATATCACTTTTTATCTCACTTTTTAATAGTTGTGATTAAGTGAGAGAAATTGATCTGATTAATAGTATAGAGAGTAGTGTAAAAGGTGATGTAAAAAAAATGATATAAGAAAATTGGGATTGTTTGAGTAACTAACCTCTTGTATGCCCTTAAGATCAGGTGTAAAGATGTTTGGCAACAACCAAGGAACAGACATTCCGACGAACCCAATAACTAGTCCTAGTAATACTCCAATAATCATCAGTGACTTTAGCAGAGTTCGTGCCTGTTTGACATTCCTAAACCTTTAGAGGACATAAAGAAACAGACCCCATTTAAAAGATAGATGCCACAACTCAAGGTCCTTTTATTCCATATAATTAACTCAAGATATCCCTTGTCAGTGAGTAGTGATATACATGTGCGCAAACACACAAACATATAAGTCATGGAATAACACAACTTTTTGGACATTAGATACGCGATAGTGGTAAGTGACAATGACCAAAACATGCAGTATGATCTTCTACGGCACTTGAACTTTACTGACCTCCAAACGTCGGTTGAACCCATATAATAACTTGGGCATAAATGATTGTGCAGTTTGAGAGAGAGGCTCCCCCCATACTACACACGTGCTGTACATCTGAATCATAACCTAGTGAATGGTGAATTGATCATTAATATATGAAAAACAAATCCCCATGCATAGAAAGATGTAACAAGGAAAATGTTATTGTAACTTGTAAGTAAAGCCAACCTGATGAGCTGCAACTGTATGAGTGCTGATATCTGTGGCGAGATATGTAATAAGAGAGTAGAAAGCCACCTAAAAACACTGAAAGAATCTCAGATGCATATACGTATGTGCAAGCCAATTCAGGTATAAATCCAAGAAAAAACCTGATCAACCTTTGTGAACATCGACACAAACACAGGTGCAGCAATCCCAAATCTTTGCAAAAAGTCAGAGAATGATGGCACTGAGATGGCAAAAGCATTATATCCTTTCCTGTTCAGTGTTTCAATATCATAAAAGCCGCTACAATCTGTAAAGAAATTAGACAAATGAGGTCTTGGAAGAATGCTGGCCAGCCAAAAAAAAGGGGAAAAAAGAAGAAGGTAAAAACATTGAGCCAAATCTCATAACAATTGCTTATTTTACATACTTGGGATGCCATTGTTGCCCATGCTGCACCCTCGATACCATACCGCAGAAAACTGCACAGTATTGCATGACCAATGCCATTCACAGCACTGGCAATGACCAAAGCCTTCAGAGGTCCCCAGGAATCTTTCATGCCAAGACTAAAAAACAAGAATAAAATATTATTAGAATGCAACATGACAATGTAACTGCTGATTTATTTAACATCCTGCGGATACTAACTAGACTCAAAGTAAAATTCAAACTTATAACAAAAAATATAGTGAAATGCATTCTACTGCAGGAAGTCCATGCCACTTGAAGATTAGGATATCTAGTTTCACCTTTATTTTACATTCTATCCATCATATGGGCCTAATGATGATTAAAAAAAAGAATCTTCAAGCCAAATTATTTTGAATGGCGTCTGCATGCAAAATTTCAATTACAATTTCCAGTTGGCAAACATGCAATCAGTAGTCTCGACTTTAGATTAATAAAAACAAGAAAATGGTTTTGAAGTGCCAAATAATGAAACGATTTCCCTACCAAAAAAAAAATTTTCTTTTTCCCCAGATAAATTAAGTATACAACAACAACAACTAAACTTTTTTTCACTAAGTAAAGTCAGATACATGAATCAAACGACTTCCAACAGGTGAGGTCAATTACATGAATCAAACGAAGACATTGTGTCATATCATAAACTAAATTTTTAGAAATATCATTTAAATATAAATCTTTTTTAATCGTTTCACCTATAGTCTTTTTTGATCTCCCTCTACTTCTAGTTATTGAGCTATCATCCACCTAATCTACTTTCCTTACAGGAACTTCTAAGGATCTTCTTCTTACATGTCCAAACCACCTAAGATGAATTTCTCCTATCTTTTTTACAATAGGTGTTACTTTTACTTTTTCTCTAATAGATTCATTCCTAATCATATCTTGTCTTGTATGGTCATATACATCCATCGCAACATCATCATCTTCGAGATACTAATCTTATGCTCTTGTTGACTTTTTACACTCATCTTTCAAGATTTCTTGTTTTTTTCTTGA
Organism: Ormosia semicastrata; assembly: GCA_029884595.1. NCBI lineage: Eukaryota > Viridiplantae > Streptophyta > Magnoliopsida > Fabales > Fabaceae > Ormosia > Ormosia semicastrata. The sequence goes on along the minus strand of JAQQTO010000046.1, from coordinate 2,474,045 downwards.
TCAACATTCAAGATTATACAACTTCGCAGTTCTGCGATAAAATTTATCTTTTAAACTCGGTATAACTTTTCTATCACAAAATAACTATTGAAACACTCTTCTATTTTATTCATCCAGCTTGAATGAGACGAGACTCATGAACGGCACACAGATCCATAGCCCAGTGGCAGGTCCCGAAAAAATTACAATCTCCTTCATTGGGGCCCATATGCTGAGATTCGCCAATGCACCCTGTCTATTACTATTACTATTAGAATTAGAACCTGCTTCCTCTACATCGTCGTTATTATCATTGAACAAGGCAACTGACTCGGAATTGCTCGTATTCTGGCTTCGAATTTCAAGTTGAATGACGTTGCTAGCGCAAGCTGTTACTAATAAGTTGAAGTAACGGTTCTGCAGCGAAGGAGTTTGAGAAGAGAGTGGTAAATTTGAAGGTGTAGGTGGACGAGGGAAGAGTAGAGAGGGTTGAGAGAGTCGTTGGAAATGAAGGTTGTCGGGAAAGGGAGGGAAGGTTAATAGGGTATTGAGCTGCATTGTTTTTTCTTTTTGCAGTGAGTGAGAGAATGATGAGAAATTATGTGGAAGAAGGAACAAAAGAGAGGAATTAGCGTTTAAATTTTGAAGTCGAGAAGGTTTTGAAAGAGACGGATGGAAAGTGGAAACTAAACGAAGGCTTCGCGCGGTTTTGGCACTATCACTTGCCACATGGCGGTTACGTACTGTCCAACTACTCTTTTTGTTTTTTTAGCGCGGCATTCATATTTCGTTAGCGGTGATCTCGTGTGCACGTGACCAACCGATGTTCTTAACTTCTTACTGAGTTCTACCAGTTAATACGGTAAGGTCAGATTTAATCATTGAGTAATGGTATTTATGAACATTCAAACTCATATATCCATCATCAACGCCTATAATGTTGACGATAAAAAGGAAAAGAGACAGGGAAGTAGATGAAAGAGATTATAGGCATATAAGATATGTCATATGCATATTTAACATTTTATGTAATCTGCAAACAGAATAGATTCAATTGATCCATTTTTTATTTATAATAATTACATGATTTGAGTTTAAATTGAATAATCTTCTATTAATAAGTTATTTGTATTCTAAGGGTATATAAAATAAGATTTTATTAACTAATATCAGATACTCTTTGAGGAAATAAAATTAAAAAAATTTAAATAAAAATAAAACATTAATAAGTGTCCTAATAAAAATACTTGTTAGTAAAATTCTATAAAATGTATCAACTAATACCGAAAAAGTTAAAGTTTTGTAATCATACATATTTATTTATTTACCAATTAATACTCTATTTATGTAGGTGAAAAAAATACTGTAACTTGTATATCTAGTATAAATTTTGTACGGACTAGCAGGAGCTACATCCGCCAACTTTTGTTCTATAATTAAAAGAAATTCATTTGATCGAGAAATACGCGAGAAATTAATTAGCTTATTCCTTTCGGGTCTTATATTATTAATACATCTTTTGGAAAGTCACACAATGACAATTGCATATTAGCATGTATACAAGTATCATTACTGCACTCTCAAGTCTCAACGGAACTTCTCTTTAATAGCCACCTCACCTAGCATATCAAGCAATAAATAACTATGTTATTTGTTTTGACTTAAGTATATACACTAACTTTTTATATGCCCATGTAATAAGAACTGATTATTATCACTTTTATTTATCTATCGTCATTTTTATCTAATTAACTTTTGTTATTAATTTCTTAAAATGACTTTTATTTGTTAATGAATACTAATAAAGGATATTTTAAGAAAATAAAAAATAATTAAATAATAATAACAATAGACCAATAGAAATGTCATTAGACACTCCCCGTGTAATGATATATTTTTTCCTGTGATACATGTAATAATATTTAAACCCACACCGATCGAATTTATTAAACTTTATTAAATTCACTTGAAATTTTTTTATCATTCGGGATTTTCATAGTAGGGAGTATTTGGTTAGTTTTTTATTTTAATTTTTAAATGATATGTTTTCATCAATCATTATAAAAATTGTATATTTTTATAAAAGAAATAGTTAAAGGAAAATGTTGTATGACCAAAAAAATCACTCGACTTTTTTGAACCCGACTTATCTGGCATCCTATGTCGGTGCATTTTTTTTTTCTTTTCATTTCTTTCTTTCTTTCCATCGTTAAACCAATTGTCATACCAACTGAAGGCAGATTCCCCATCTCCTCTACATGAAACCAGCATCACAGAACACTCAGCAGGAGCATCGCCACCAGCCCAGCCGTGCCCCCATCTCCTCCACATGAAACTAGCGTCACAAAGCACCCAGTAGGAGCATCACCATCCTCTGCCACCAGCCCAGCCGTGCCCCCATCTCCTCCACGTGAAACCAGCATCACAGAGCACCCAGAGCATCGCCACCCTCTGCTAACAAAGCAGGTTCGCTTATACATTTCTTATAGCCTGCGTCTGAGCCATATTCTTTGCATTTTGCATTATATGGTTTGAAAATATGTTCTGATATCTTGTTTGAAAGAATTCTAAATTTTGCTTTCTTCCTTTTGGTTTGTTTCTAAGTTGAGAAAATGAGGTCTCAAGGACATGATTCTGATTCTGAGATTGATTCAGGCTTGTGACTTTCTACCATGGATGTCTTTGTTTTAGAATCTTTCACTGAGACTTGAATGGTTTTTTTTTTTTAAATAATTTTGGTTTTTGATTTAGGAACTCAGTATTATTGTTATCAAGAAAGAATGTTGGGCAATTATGGTCTCATTTTAATTCTATCTAGTTACTAATTTTCAATTGCTATATGTTGCTGCTTGTGATGAGTTATTTTTTTTTCTAACTTGTTATTTTGTGTTAAATTTGATAGAATGGAAGCAGAATTTGCTTTGGAGGGATCTTCTTCTCATGTCAACAACAACAAGCCTTCTGATGAAGTCATAGAAGATAAGAATGATGAACTTGAGCATGATAAAGAAAAATTAACAGATGATATTGAGGAAACTGAAGAAATGAATGAGGACATTAAATAACCTAGAGTTGAGATTGTGTTTAATTCTGAAAAAGAGGTTGAAACATATTACGCTAAATTTTCCCAGAAAAAAGGTTTTGCTATTTTAAAAAGAACATAAAAAAAATGATGTTGATGGAAAGAAATATTTTACTATATCTTGTGCTCGTGCCAGGAAGTCAGTAAGCCAGCGAAGCAAGCTTTTGAAGCCAAATCCAACCACCAAAACATAGTGCAAGGCCAGACTTAATGCGTGTTTGGGGCTAGATGGAAAGATGAAGATTACTAGTGTTATCCTTGATCACAATCATAAAATGAGTCCTAACAAAGCACAATTTTTTAGATACAACAATAACAACAACCAAGCATTTTCTCAATAGGTGGGGTCGGCTACATGGATTAAACGACGCCATTGTGCCCTATCATAAACCAAGTCTTCAGATATGTTATTCAGATCTAAATCTTTTTTAATCGTTTCACTTATAGTCTTTCTTGGTCTTCCTCTACTTCTAACTATTGAGCTATTATCTACCTGATCTACTCTTCTTACAGGAGCTTCTAAGGGTCTTCTCCTTACATGTCCAAACCACCTAAGGCGAGATTTTCTCATCTTTTCCACAATAGGTGCTACCCTTACTTTCTCTCTAATGCATTCATTCATAATTCTATCTTGTCTTGTATGGTCACACATCCAACGCAACATCCTCATCTCCGCAACACTGATCTTATGCTCTTGTTGGCTTTTTACCGCCTAACATTCAGTACCATACAACATCGCGGGTCTTATAGTTGTGCGGTAAAATTTAACCTTAAGCTTGAGAGACACTTTTCTATCACAAATAACTCCTGAAACACTCCTCCATTTCATCCATCCAGCTTGAATCTTATGGTTTACATCTCCCTCTATCTCTCTATCATTTTGTATGATAGATCCAAGGTACCTAAATTGTGTGACTTGTGGTATTGTATGATCTCCAACTTTCATCGCTAAGCTAGCATTAACACGCCTCTTACTGAACTTACATTCCATATACTCCGTCTTACTCCTACTTAAACGAAGGTCGTGTTCTTCCAGAGTTCGTCTCCATAGCTCTAACTTCCCATTTGTTTCCTCTCTCGACTCTCCAACTAAGACTATATCATCTGCAAAATGCATGCATTGTGGCACCGGCTCTTGGATATGCGCAGTAAGCACATCCAAGACCAAGGTAAAAAGATATGGACTCAAAGCTGACCCTTGGTGTAATCCTATAGTTATAGGGAAATCTTCTATGGCCCCACCCTGTGTTCTCACACTAGTTTTAGCCCCATCATACATATCTTGGATTGCTCAAATATAGGCGAGACGAACTCCTTTCTTCTACAAAACCTTCCACAAGACCTCTCTCGGTACCCTATCGTAGGCTTTTTCTAGATCAATGAAAACCATGTGTAGGTCTTTTTGCTTCCTCCGATACCTCTCCATCAATCTTCGTAGAAGATAGATTACTTCCATAGTTGACCTCTCAGACATAAAATCAAATTGATTCTCTGAAATATGAGTCTCTTGTCTTAATCTCCGTTTAATTACTCTTTCCCATAACTTCATGGTATGACTCATGAGCTTAATTCCTCTATAATTTGCACAGTTTTGTATATCTCCCTTATTCTTAAAAATAAGGATTAAAGTGCTTCTCCTCCATTCGTTTGACATTTTTTTAGACTTCATTATCTCGTTAAACAGCTTTGTGATCCAACTTATACCTTTCTCTCCTAGGCACTTCCATACCTCAATAGATATATTATCCGGTCCGACCGCTTTTCCATTATCCATCCTCTTCAAAGCTTCTTTTACCTCAAACTCCCTGATTCTAAGATAAAATGTTTTATTTTGGTCCTCCTCTCTAGTGTTTAGAATGTCCGAGTCCCCTAATGTCCCAAGTTCCTCATTAAATAACTTGTGAAAATAACCCTTCCATCGATCCTTAATGTCTTGTTCCGTAACCAAGACTTTACTCTCTTCATCCTTAATGTATTTCACTTGATTCAAGTCTATTGTCTTCCTTTCCCTACTTTTAGCAAGCTTGTAGATATTCCTTTATCCGTCTTTGGTGCCCAACGATTGATATAATCCGTTGAACGCTTTAGTTTTCACCTCGCTCACTGCCTTCTTAGTATCCCGGGATTAGTGTAAATTTTTTAGATGCAATAGAAAAATAGAATCTCGGGATTAGTGTAAATAAAAATTTCCAGTCACTTGTTGAAGTTGGAGGATATGAGAATTTAACATTTAGTGAAAAAGATTGTAGAAAGTATATTGAGAAAGCTAGAAGGCTGTGATTACGGACAGGAGATACTGAAGCTGTACAAGAATATTTTCATCGAATGTAAGAGTAAGCAAGAAGTAGAGCTGCATTTGAATATTTTGGTGATATTGTGACATTTGATACCACTTATTTGACAAACAAATATGATATGCCATTTGTTCTTTTTGTAGGAGTCAATTATCACAGACAATCAATATTACTAGATTGTGCTTTATTGTCAAATGAGGATACTAAAACTTTTACATGGTTGACATGTAAGTTTGGATGAGCTCCTAGTGCTATTATCTCTGATCAAGACAAAGTAATATAAAATTGCATAAAAGAATAATTGAAAGATCTCTAACTTGTTTTTCATAAATTCATAAGAATAAATAGTAGAAGGTTCATCCTTACTCAACTTTTCTAGAGTAGGAATATTACAAGTTCAAAACCACCATTTAGTACAAACTCTCTCACTCTAATATATTCCCACCCCTTCATACAGCAAGGAACTTGAGCACAAACAGAATCAACCAATATGATATTTGTTTCTTTACATAAACAGTTGTATCCTAATTTGTTCTACAGTTAGGAACAACTTCGGCTTGATTTGGTGAGTTGCTGAAATGTTGGCTAGAGCTGGGAAAAACCAGCATAAGATAGGGAGTCCTTTTTGCACATGTCGAGCTTCTTCACATGATTGTAATTTCCTCATAGTTGAATCCTTTATGCATTCCTTCCATTTGTTTCGTATTTGGTTGACAATGTTATTTTTTTGCATCTTCTCTCTATGCCCAGCTTGGATGATATCTGCATTCCAAAATAATCAGACCAAGTTGAGATTTGGCAGAACAAACAAATATATAAGTCCTCACAAGGATGAGAACATGCTGAAATTTGGCATAAAAAATTCAAGCTAAGTCCTCATACGCATATTAACATGCATTCAAAATTGACCAGCAAGAATGATTGCGAATGTTGTTGGAACAAAGGTATAAGACCCTCCAATTACTGCAGGCAATCGAGTTCCAAACAGTGTTTGCAGCAATGTGTTAATTCCAGCTACAAATAGCAGTGTGTGGATAACTTTTGCCTTCTACTCCTGCAAAAAATGGACTTTTAATATTCTTTTCTTTTTGTATATAATTTTTGGCCAGGAGAAAAGTGCAACTTCAATCACATGGTCAAATACCCCTTTCAAAATTATTCCACATTAAATTTAAAAATTGCCTCTTTAAGTATATTTATTTTTTTAATACTTACATTGCCACCTCCTATCTGTGGAACAAGAGCAGTAGGAATTAGTTGTACCGAATGTAGAATTACAATAGAGAAGGGAAAACAAAAGGTTTAAGGCAAACCACCTGCCCAAAGACTCAACAGAAAGGGTGTCAAAGTGGTTCATCTAGAAGAGAGTGCTATCTCAGAGCAAACTGGGAGAAATGCAACTGAAAGTTTGTCTACACAAGAGGAAGATACTGAGCAGTATTTAAGTTTTCTGAAAGTCTTGATTGAAGGGAATGATTGGAAGAAGTATGAAGTGGTAGAACGGTTAAGGCAGTTGCTGCGGGATGATGAGGAAGCCAGGGCTTTTATGGGGACTAATGGATTTGTTGAAGCATTTTTGCAGTTTCTGCAGTCAGCTGTACATGAAGGGCATTTGATGGCTCAGGAAAGTGGAGCTATGGCTCTGTTCAACCTGGCTGTGAATAACAATAGGTGTGTTTTATCGTTTGTAGTTTTTATAGTTTTGAACCATAAAGTAAAACTGCTTTTCATATGATTACAAAATTAAAACAGCTATTATTATTTGAAAATTGAAGCCTTGCATTTATCCTACACCTTGATCACTTCGTTATCTTCTAGTTAAAAAATCTTCAGTATCACAATGATCTGGTTCTGGCCATTCTCTAGCTCTTCAGGAGCCTTTGCATATATCAGTGTTATTGTTTTTGGTTGCCTCCTGTATTCCAGAAAAGACAGTAGCATTGTTCCTGCAAATCTGTTTTTACTTTTTATAGAAAATAAATTGCAAATTGTTTCTGGTTTATTGAAGCATCCGTTATGATGTATTAATGCAACCCCCGCCCCCCCCATAGGAACAAAAAAAAAGGTGTTCACAGGAGAAAATTGATACTGTCCAATTAGTATGTTCCAATAATAAATGGGGCTGAAGTTTCTAAAGAAATGGTAGAATTAATGTTCCATTATCTCTTTCTGAATTGGCATAATGATTCTTCTCACTGAGCTAATAAGAATATAAGAGTTGAGAAATAGCAAAATTTGATTCTTCTCTCTGAATAGCAAACAACATATAACAACTGAATACCATACAACAAAGTCCAAAAGAAGAAACTAAGCTATATAGCATCAAAATTTGATTCTTCTCACTCATTCAGGAATTTCATCAAACAGGTTTTGTCCAATCAAAGTAAGTATACATGATTGATATTACGAAAGAGGAACAACTATCTACCATAATCACAACAACTATCATAACAACAACTACATAATCTGACCATAGTTTATAGTAAAGATCAATAACATACCATCTACTTCCCAAACTGAAAGTTTACACGAAGAACAAAAAAAAAACCAAGTTACCCCTGGCTGAGGTGATACGAATGGAGTTGGTTGAGAACATGCAGCTTCGTTCCTCTTCCCTTAGGATTTCATCTTCACAAATTCGAACTACCCTTCCTCTCTTCTTTCAATCATCAATTCACAGACCCTCCCTAACTTTTTGTGAAGTTTTTCGCCTCTATTTATCCCACCTTCTCTCAGATGCTTCATTCCCTTTTATAGAAGAGCTCATGGGCATCAGAGGCAGTATGGCCTCTGACGTGCCACCTCCCCTCCAAATTCGCTGCTTATCCGTAGTGTGTGTGTGCGCTAGAGTGAGAGTGTCATGCCACTGAGAGACAGACGGAAGGACAGAGAGAGCGACGAGGGGAGGAAGGGAGAGAGGGAAACCCAAAAAATGAAAAATAATAACTCTAGCTGACTCACCGTAAAATGCACGCACGTGGGATGCCAAATAAGTCGGGTTGTAAAAGTCGGGTGACCTGATAAGAAAATATATTTATAATTTTTATGAGTGATGATGAGAATATAAAATTCTTATGTTAAGGTTTAAATTTTTATTTTATTTTTTAAGTGCCTTAAATATTAAGTTTATATATAATATTTGGATAATATTTTAAAAATTATTAAAAATGTGATTTGAATTTTAGAGTTTGTAATTATTATTAACTATCTTAATTTTATGTATATTATAATATGATTTGACATCATAATAAAAATATTTTTTATAAAAAAATATCTTAAAAAAGTATTTATTAATATATTTTTATATTAATAAGATAATAATAATAAAATTTAAATTCAAATTTACAATTAATCAATGATGACATAATTTAAAAATAATACTTGTAAGAAAGAATACTAAAATAATTTACATTTTTCTTAACTCTTTTTAATAGGATATAATAAAAATCAAAATTAATGGCAAGGCCTAGAACTGCCACTTGGCAGAATTTTACTAATCATGATTCTCTTTTTATATATTACTAGATTTTGCTGCACTAGCACAATGCACAGCTTGAGCAATGAATTAAATAAAAGAATAAATATAATTATTAATAAAATTAAAAATATTAAATAAAATATATGCATTATAATTATATAAATCTATAAATATAATTATAATTACAATAGAAACACAACAATAGGCAATAGTTATGTTTTATATTGTACAATTCCATGGATAACAGATAGTATCAAAAAATTAATGTATAATAAAATTAGGACATAAAACAATTCATGTAGTAAAGCAATTACTTTATATATTGTAATGAATAATAGATAAAATAAAAGGAAAGCAAAATAGGAAAACAAAAATTATATAAAAAATCTTTGTCAAAATTGTTTCCAATCACTTAGCTCTACAAATAGATAATAATATGGTTGATATTTTTTTACATCATTAGAAAATATTAATAAAAAATAAAATAAAATTGAATAGTGATAAAAGAGATTTCTGTGAAGTAATCACTTTTATATATTATAATAAATAATGTATAAGAAAAATAAGGCAATAATGATATTACTAAAAAAGATGCAATAAAAAACTTGGTGACACACACATGCATCATTATGAGCAATAACATTAATATTATCACTTGTCAAAATTTCATAAATTAAATATCAAATTTAAAAGATGCAATAATGATACATATTACTAAAAAAAACAATTGAACAACTTAATAATGATAGCATGTCTTCCTTTGCAATATAGACATAAAAATGAATAAATATTAACTAAAATAAGGCATAGTAGAAGAGCAAATTTAAAAGAGATATGAAAGATAAATATAAATCGTGATGAAATTTTTTAAAAATTATGAGACGAATTTACTCTAAAACATAAAAAGAAAGAAAATCATAAAGTAAACAACACATAAGAAGCTGTCACCCAAACTTTATAAAGACATTTTAATGATATTACATGTAAAACAATATGATTCAAAAAATATTATTATATTAAATATCAAAACAATAATAATAATTCAAATAAATAAAACTAATTACTATATGCATAAGGAGATTAGGTACAAATAAATAATTTGACCATGTATACAATAAATATTAAATACCAAATTACCTACAAATAAAATATTTAACCGTGCACAATAAATATCAAATTTGATATAAATGCTAATTCAATAAAATAATATTTTTAATTAATATAATTTATTTTTATGTAAAAAAATTTCTAATATTTCACAACACAAAAAAGAATGTCATTTTTCACGAGGTCTAATGTTAATCATGCTTAAAAAATTAATAAGAGATGTGAGATAGATTAGATTTATTTTTGTATTTTTTACGACTCTTTTTTTCTTTGAAAACATAAACTAAATATAAAAAATTCAAAATAATAAAAATTCTTCTACAATTAAATTGAGTGTCATCATGTATTTATTGTTGTAATTTTTAAGACTATAGCCTTCTAAATTTGAAATTGAAAGTAATGCTTCATATTAAAAATTTGACAACAATTACTACAATTAAGTGAAACTAAAAGAAAAAATATTTTCACTAAACAAAATAAATAAAAACAAAAGACATAACAAATGTCTTAAATGGTCTCCTTTATTATAATTTACAATTACAATGCTGGTTATAGAGTTTACCAATCAGGTAAAATAAAAATCAAATCAATTCGGATAATTACCAAAATTATTTAACTAGAATATTTAATCAAAACTTTTCATATTTGACTCAAAATAAATGCCTAAATAATATCTTTCCATATTAAACAAATGAAAATCAATTCAATTTTAAAATAAGTGATTAAAAATTTTCCAAATTTAATTAACAGCAATATTGTGATTGAAAAATAAAATAAGTTATCATTATTTTCATATTAAAAGTATCATAATTGATCATAATAAAAATGGAATCAATTAAATAAAATTTTAATTTTGAAAAAAAAAACCTCAAATGCAATCCACAAATTAATTAATTTATAGGTATTTTTATAAAAAAAATTAATTACCTTTTTCTCATTCGTTCATTTTTTATTTGCCATGATCATGTTACAAAGTTTGCTAAAGTTTAGTTGAACAACCATTTTTTTTGGCAACATGACCACTGGGAAAGAGTTCAGGTGAATGAAGTGGTAGACTAGCTAGATATGATGTTCTAACGAGTTGGTTAGAAGCAATTCTTCTAAAGGACAAAGGTGAAGGTGAACCATGAATATGTAGTGATGCAGAGTGATAATCCGAAATGAGTTTTGAGTATGTGTTGAAGTTCCCATCGCTTGTTCTTTTTATGATTCAGAGGCAAAAGATGATCTTTGAGGAGATGAAGACTCACAGATGTCGGCATACCTAGAAGTTTAATTCTTTTCAATGATGAAGACTCATCAACCGAAAACGATGAAGGAAACGAGAATCTTGATACCGTGGTACACAAAAGGTTAATCCTTTTCAGGGATAAAGACTCATCAACTGAAAACGACTAAGGAAACAATAATTTGGATGGTAGCCATCGTACTATAATATTTTGAAGAGATGGACTATTGTGGAGATGAACTTTAAATTTTAAACACTTCGATATTCTCAACCATTACGTGTTAGTCTTATACTATCGTGTCTTATACTATCATATCTAATACTTATAGTCCTTCGTACTCAAAGATTTGGATGGTAGCTCAATCCGGAGATGGACTATTGTGGAGATGGGCTTTAAATTCGATGCTAGAAGCTCAATCCGTCGGGAGTCTTCAAATTTTTCTTCAATGAATTTTTTTCATTTCGCTATTTCATGTTTCTATTTTCTTTTTTTTAACTTTTTTTTTTCAAAACTTTAATAATTTATAATGTTAATAAATAAATTCTAAATTTTATTTATTTTCTAGTCTTTAAAAAAATTTCAAGTGATATAATTTTTCTAATGTGATGACACATTTGCACTTTTCTTTTAAATTATAACATGATATGTCACATGACAGTTATTGGAAGCACACATTTGCACATGACAACATTTTATACATATACCGTGACACATGTCATGATTTAAAAGTATATACATTCTCTTTATATATTATATGATATATAATTATATAATGATTATACTATAATAACACCTGTATGCGATATACGAGATTGTTAAAACATTAAAATATTTTAAAAAATATATGATATTGGTTTTATTATTTTAAGAAAATATATTTATAATTTTTATGAGTGATCATGGGTAATATAAAAATTTCACGTTGAGGTTCAAAATTTTATTCTATTTTTCTTAATATATTAAATATCAAGTTTATATATAATATTTGCATAATATTTTAAAAATTATTAAAAAAGTGTTTTGAACTTTAGGATTTGCAACTACTGCTACTTTTCTTAGCTTTCATCTTTATATATTATAATATAATTTGATACCATAATAAAAATATTTTTATTTTATAAAAAAATATCTCAAAAAAGTTTTCATAAATATATTATTATATTAATAAAATAATAACAATAAAATTTAAATTCAAATTTGTAATGAGTCAATGATGACACAATTTAAAAATGATACTTATAAGAAATAATTCTAAAATAATTTATATTATTCTTTAATTCTTTTTGATAAAATCAAATTCAAATAATATTGATGATATAACCTAGAGCTATCACTTAGTAGAATTCTACAAATTATGATTTTTTTTTATATATTAATATTAATTGATTCACCTAAGAATTAAATAAAAAATAGAGCTCTACTATTTAAAAAACATAAGTGAATGATCATAATTTTGTATTTAAAAAAAAATAAATTTGAACATTAGATTCATTGCCATTAAAAAATAGATGCATTACCATGTACCAATAGTATATATAAAAAAAATTATTATATCTTCTTAAAATATTTTTTAATAATCATCTTAATATTTAATAAAAAATATTAAATAAAAAAATAAATATATTCAATATCTTAAGAATATAAAAAATATTATATACTTTTTATATCTAATAAGTAAGAAGATTATGACAAAGATTGTGGTAAAGGATTTAGAATTATTTGAAAACCACAAATTAGATAAAAAAAAAACCACAAATATTATTTACTAAATATTGATTGCAAGTTCACGTTTTCAGCGTGGCACTCGCGTCTCGCGTTGCCTGCATAAACAAATCGGCCCCAAAGAAAATATCTAGAAAACATTTTTAGCACATTAATTATTATTATTATTATTATTATTTTGATCTGTTTTAGCACATTAATTATTAAGATGTCAAGATACCGAAATATTACACGTACACTTACTAATAATACCATGTGCAATGGTCTTCCCATAAAAACATTTTTCCCTATCTCTTTTCTCATTGAGAGTCCCTGGTTTTTTCAACGATTTTGCGCTCAAACCCGTTCAATTTCAAAAATAGCCAATATCCATTCCGACGCAACGCCATAACACTGTTTCGGACATCGAAACCAAATTCTTAGATTTCGATTTCGATTTCGATTTTGCAAATTTTTTGTGGTGAAAATAATGGGTAGTTTGGGAGCGATTGTGAGGCACCCCGATGACCTTTACCCGCTGCTGAAGCTGAAAATGGCGGTGAGGCAGGCCGAGAAGCAGATCCCTCCGGAGCCACACTGGGCATTCTGCTACACCATGCTCCACAAGGTTTCTCGCAGTTTCGCCCTCGTTATTCAGCAGCTTGGCACCGAGCTTCGCAACGCCGTGAGTTCCATCTGGTTTTGCTTTCTGGGGTTGACCTTTTTTTTTTTAATTGTAACAACAATTTCTTTGATTTCGCAGGTTTGCATATTTTACTTGGTTCTTCGAGCCCTTGATACCGTTGGTTTGTTTGTTTTCATATCTTAAACGTTACGCTATTCCTTGTTCTTCTTGAGTTAAAACTTTCGAGTCTCATGGAATGAACTTGGCTTATTGGAAGCAACGGTTTAATCTGTGAATTATACAAAGTTAACCAATCAATATACATTGTTAACCAATAATTTAAACATCGCGTATCAGCGGTGTACTATCTCAGGTGTAGGAATAATAGAACTGTTTTTCTATTTTGTTTCTCTCGGAAAGGTGAAAGAATGAAAATATGGTTTTCATGGACAAAAAAAAGAAAAAGAAAGAAGATCAGGAAAATAAATAAATGATTTTAGGCTTAAAATTTGGTGCTAGATCTACTTATATGACCATATTTAAAACTAAAAATGTTACTAAGAATTCTTATTGCTAATCTCTTGCCTCCTTTTTAAATCTTAACCTAACATTTTTCAGTAATTGAGAGTGTCTAAAGTCTAGACTATCTATATTGTCATAACATTTTTTTCCTCCTTTTCACAGAGGATGATACTAGTATAGCTACTGATGTCAAGGTGCCAATACTAAAAGCTTTTCATCATCACATATATGATCGTGATTGGCACTTTTCATGTAAGTGTATCTTCTTTTTCTCCTTTTCTCTTTTTTGTCCTCTTGCCAAGATATGATCCAACAGAATTTTATCAACCCCCTTTCCATCGGGTGTTTTCCTCTCATTCAAGTTAATATCTAATTTGTTCTATCAGAAATTTGATTGAAAATTTTGAACTGCATATTTCATGACTTTCCATAACCATTCCTATTAGTGATATTTAAGTCAACCTTCATCAATCATCAATCTTTAGAAAAAATGGTTTTATGGAACCCATGCCTCAAATTTTGTTGATGGTGATCCGCATGCTGATTCTAATTGTTTTTCATTTATCAAGGTGGTACAAAGGAGTACAAAGTCCTCATGGACCAGTTTCATCATCTTTCAACTGCTTTTTTGGAACTTGGAAAGAAGTCAGTTCTTATTCTTGTACATTTCCCTATATAATGAACTTTATCCTTCTATTGTATATGTGGTCTTATGCATCTTTCACAATGATTACTTATTATATTGATCATTGACTAGACAATGAATGGATAACCTTGGTGAATTGTCATTTGTTTCCATGTTATATTATATTTTATATATATATATATTTGTATCTGTATTTTTTCCCTTAAGATTTTCTACTGTTTCCAGTGAGCCACTCTCTGTAGTGGCCATCTTGTTAAGAAAAGTATTGGTTATCAGTCCATTCCTAGTAATACTCCACCTGGTATTTGGTAGGATGTGTTAAATGTTTTTAAGATTTAAAGAGGTCTCTTTCTCTCATTTGTCTCTTTGTATTTGTCAATATCATTTAAATTAAAGTGTTTCATAACTGAGCTCGGGTCTGAGACGTGCTCTATGGGCTTCTAATAGCTTCTCTTAAGTGTATATATAATTATATTATTGTTTTGTGTACTTTTGGTGAACAATTAAACAATGGCCAATGACTTCTGCAGCTATCAGGAAGCAATTGAGGATATTACCAAAAGGATGGGTGCAGGAATGGCCAAATTTATTTGCAAGGAGGTTTGTTATGCATGTCTTATGTCCTGTTATATTCTTGACATTTTTATAACTGTGCTAGCTTAATTTATGTTAATAT
Organism: Ormosia semicastrata; assembly: GCA_029884595.1. NCBI lineage: Eukaryota > Viridiplantae > Streptophyta > Magnoliopsida > Fabales > Fabaceae > Ormosia > Ormosia semicastrata. Next base: position 2,458,706 of record JAQQTO010000046.1, on the reverse strand, counting down.
GGTACTTGAAAGAGAAAGAATATTTCTGAATATTATTGCTTGATCACAATTGTACAGGTATGATCTACATTATATAGGCTTATGACAATAATTACTTGCCTAAAATAGAGTTAAATTATAGGAAATAAATCTGTTCTAATACAAGAATCAAATCTGTCCTAATAACTGTCCTAATAACAGAAATCAGGAAATAAATTTATACAATAAAGTCCAACTAAATCTGTACAATAAAATCCAACAATGGTTAACCTCTATGACTGATGGGACATTATATCAAGTTTGTTATTCCTTTGAACTTGGCTTGAAAACAAAATATTATTTCATTGTTAAAAATCTTATGTATCTATGAACAAAGCTTTGTGTCCAAAGTATGACTTTGCACCATTTTGTTATTACTTTTCTTTTACACATGTACCCTGTTGTTGTTAATGAAGATGTGGCTATCTGGTAGTTTCTGGGTTTTCAATGCTGATTTTAAATGATTTTTTGTGCTTCGAACTATCTTATCAAGATTTAAAACAATATAATGGTGGTCTAAAAAACATATAGTCAAGTGGTACTTACTTCTTTGCAACATTTTCATAATAATTTGATGCTTTACTATTATCAGTGTGTCTATCATGAATTCTTACTCATAGAATGCTATGCTGCTCAGGGATTTCTGCTATGTTCTCAACATAGAAATATCGTCTTGGTTTACACTTTACACCAAAAGATTTTTCTTCAATTTGCAGGTAGAAACAGTTGATGACTACGATGAATATTGTCACTATGTGGCGGGACTTGTTGGGCTAGGTTTATCTAAGCTTTTCCACGCCTCTGGTTCAGAAGATTTGGCTCCAGATTACCTTTCCAATTCAATGGGTCTGTTTCTGCAGGTATCATGATAGCAATATGTCGACAGGCAGCATGTACACAATTATTCACAGTTTTCAGTTGAGAACATTTTGAAATTGCAGAAAACAAACATTATACGAGATTATCTCGAAGATATCAATGAGATCCCCAAGTCGCGCATGTTTTGGCCAAGGCAGATCTGGAGTAAATATGTTAACAAACTTGAGGTTTGGTGTTATAAGAATTCATATTTATTTTAATGTAAATAATTCTTTCACTGTTTTTTTCCCCTTTTCATGAATGAATTTCTTATCACCGATGATTGAAACAGCTTTCCTGTCATACTACTATGTTATGCATTGCACACCTCGTCAATACCTTTCTTTTGTGTTTGAGTTTGTACGTCTATGATTTTTTCCTTTGTTACTTCAATTTGAGTTTTATGATTCAGGATTTGAAATATGAGGAGAACTCTGTCAAAGCAGTGCAATGCTTAAATGACATGGTCACTAATGCTTTGTTGCATGCTGAAGATTGCTTAAAATACATGTCTGCTTTACGAGACCTGGCTATATTTCGCTTTTGTGCTATTCCCCAGGTGCTTCTCTTTTCCTCACTTATTTCTGATATAGCTGTTATGTTTCTCTTTTCTTGTAATGATATCAGATCATTCATCAGCAAGTTTTATGCTTGAAATATTTTTTGCATACATACCACACTGTTTTATTAGAGTCCAATTCCTACTTGAGATCAAACAAAATAAAGAACAAGTTACAATGTTCTGTCATTTTTTTTTTCAAGTTGTAACACCAAAATATACATGTCGAGAACACTGTCATACAAATCTTTATATGCATTGGGTATTTTCAACAAAATGTAGTGATGAACCTTGGAGCAGAATACTTGACTTTAATTGTAATTTCATGTGCAATTTATATGATAAGACCTTCTTCCTATGGCTGATAGGGGTTTTGTTATGCGTAGCTATATAACCTTGCTGATGTTTGAGAAGCAGAAGCTGCTTAGGTCTTGGGTGTTGTTCTCCCATTTAATTTAAAAGAAGTTATAGTACTTTTATTGAGGGTTTGCTTGGTTTCATCTGGTGTTACTTTATGCAGTGTGTGTATGTATGATATTGCATTCTTAGTCTTATTCTTCTTCATACACTTAGACAGTTCATTTCTTGGTTAGTTAGACTTCATTATTATTTCCTGTTGTGTTATGTGTTCTATGTTTAACCGTTATGTGTATAGCAATAGCTATTTCTGGACTTTCTATCCTGGTAACTTGGATGCTTATTTGACTTTTTTCTGTGATAGATCATGGCAATTGGAACACTGGCATTATGCTACAATAACATTGAAGTATTCAGAGGTGTAGTTAAAATGAGGAGAGGTAAGAGGATGACTAATTTCCTCATAATTTAATTTTGATGCTTGTTAAACATATAGCAAAAATTGTCATAGAATAAAGAAAAAAGGGATAGGGAAGTCCTATAAATATTGACTGCTGCAATTAGCATTCCATGTTATTTTATGTCGAATAGTCTTCTTAAAATTTACCTCTTGGAGTACTTTTGTTATGGAATTTAGATATGCAGTACTGTATACTTGCTGTTATCTCTTCATTTTGCTTATGTTTTGTAGGTCTAACTGCGAAAGTCATTGACCGAACAAAGACAATGGCAGATATCTATGGTGCTTTCTTTGACTTTTCTTGTATGTTGAAGTCCAAGGTATGAAGGATGCATGGTCGCAAGTGTGATTATTTTTGCATCATAAGAATGTGATGATACTCATGACATTTATTTTACACCTGATCATGTTATATTCATTATATGTTTTATAACAGCATAAACATTATAAATGCTAAATAAATTTTTGGAAAATTGCTTTGAGGATGCAAGAAGAGTAGCTAATACATTGACTCCTTTGTATACAAATTGTCATATACATAAATCCCTTTTTTTCTTGAAAAAATAGTGGTAGCAATAGAAATGTAGTAAGTCCTTGACAGTCCTATGCAGTTTGTGGGCCTTGATTGAATTGCAAAGTCAAGTCTTCCTCCCAATTGCTTTAATCAGTGCACATGGATATAGACTGTAGTCTGGTTAATGAGATCGGGCTGAATATATGCCGTTAAGGTTATTCTACTTTGAATAACCTGTTAATGGACCACAATTTTCTCGTATCCTTGCAATTAGAAAACAATACTTGCTCAGTCTTCTGAAGTTTGGTTCATCAGTGACTTGACCCACACAATTTTCTGAGGTTAGGTGTGTTTACTCATGTTCCCACAAAAACAGTAAATAACTCTTAAAATCCTCCCCTTCATTCCATAGCCCTAAAGGAAAGGAAGAATGTCGAGTCTCCAAAATTTTAAAATGCATATATCGTTGCAGCCTGTATTTATCCGTTGCACATACCATGGCACCAAATCTGTTTGTCAGTTTAAGGACATATTTTTAAAGCTCTCTTTTTCCGACTAAAAAAGTTCATTATTTTTCACTGTAGGTTGACAAAAATGATCCCAATGCAACAAAAACATTGAGCAGGCTGGAAGCTATACAGAAAACTTGCAGGGAATCTGGTCTCCTAAGTAAAAGGCACGCACATATCCATGTAGATTCAAAAATATCTTTTTCACCATTTACAGTCTGACAAATTGTTCATTGATTTAAGCAGGAAATCATACATACTGAGGAATGAGCCCAGATACAGCTTGACCATAGTAAGTTTTTCTTTGTTTATATAGCTTGGTCTGACATTTCTTAAACATACGCTGATTTAAAGTCTTACTGCAGATTCTCATACTTGTCATCATGTTGCCATTCATTTTTGCTTATCTCTCTTCTAACCGCCAAAATATCTGGTGTAAGTTTTATTGACGGTTTTAATTAATAAGAAATCAGCAAGAATCATCAGTTATCCCTTCTGATGAAAATTCACTCCTTTCATTTTTGTAGTATTCTAGCTTTCGTGCCTTTCCGAGCATGGATAGCAATGCAGCACCAATAGCATTTCGCGTTCCATGGAATATGGGTTTTCACGCTTGCAAGCAATAATTTGACGCATGCAATTAATTGTATATTATAATAATTGAAACGAATAGTTCATCGTATAGCATCCTGTGTTGTATTTGACTTTTCCCTCTCATCCTGCAAATTATCATTATTGTATGTGTGTTATCCATGAATATAAACAAGAATAAGGTTGGAGTACCTGTACCAAGTGAATGGCGAACTCCTTATAACGTAAATGACCTTGTCGCTAACTTTAGAAGCCAAGCAAACAGCTTTTCCAATTGAATTTTACTTCTTAATTGATATGTCATTATATTAATCCTATTTAAATCACCGAAAATTCAAAGAACTGTTAAAAGATGTTAGATTATATGGTATCTTGTTGTCTCGAGTTGAATTTGTTGAGATAGTGAGAATTAAGAATATTAAATGTTTGAATTATTTGGGAAAAAAAGATTTTTTAATTTTTAATAATTGATTAAATGTATAATCAATTTTTTTATAATTGATTATAATAAAATTAATTTTATATTTTAGATGGTATAAAAGAAATTGTTTTTATATAGTAAAATCTTGATAAAGATTTTAAATTCTAATTATAATCAAAATGCTCAAAAAATATTCTTTTCCAAAGAAGCTTTTTCTAGTGTATACAAAATAAGTTATAGATTATAATCAATTTTATCAGTCTTTTCTAAACATCTCAAGATATGTTAAAAACTGCTTTTATGAAGAAAACATGTCCTTAAAAAAATAAATCTTTTTCAAACATGTTCTAAATTTATATGAATTCGCTGGTGTCAAAGTAAGAAAGCCTATTCAAACTGACAGAAGGGACAAGTTCAAGAATCACTTACCGTAATAAAAAAAATCACGAGGATATATTGAAAACTACATCGTTACTTTATATCGAGACGACGCTTTGAAAGGTCTTTTATTATTATAAAAAATTATTGCCTAATTGATAAATTAAGCTCAAAACAGCTTATATTGGTTTTAAAAACTGTGTTAATAAGTTTATCTAAATAGAACAAAAAATAAGTGCTTATGGTAATAGATAAAGTTCATAACTTCGTGTAAGTTAAAAATAAACTCATCCAAAGGGGCCTTAATCACAAAAATTTGTTAGAGACATACACTGCAATTGCACTAGATACTTACCAAAAGCATTTGTACTATTGGGCCTGCATACTCCGATGCGATGAAATAACGATCAATAAATGAGAATCATATATGAAACCCAAAAAAGCAAAAAAAAAAGCAAAAAAAGAAAAAAGAGAATCATAATACCAATGGATAATCACACGGGAAAAGTTGTCATCTATATCACAAAACAATTTGTTGTATGCTAAGAACACGTTATCCACCGATAAGCACAGCCAAAAAATACACACAAACAAAATCCCTTGGGCAAGAAACCAACCCAACAGGAAAATTCAAAACACTTCAGCCACCTTGCTTGCAAGAACTCGCTCCCTTCTTTCAATGTAACCAAATGGAAACCAACCTGCTTTCCCTTTGCATTCACCCTCAGCCCATCCATTGTTTGTCACCTGTCAAAACCAGAGTCATATTAGGAACAATTTGAAATATACAAGCATTTTATGGTAATCTGCCCCCACCACCACCGAAAATCTTTCTTTTCGTTTCAATATGCACATGACAAATTTGGCAAACAGTCAGGTGAACCACAATTGCTTTAAAGTTGACTCACGGAAGCCACAACACAGGCAGATGGCCAAACAATCATTTAGTGTTGAATCAGTGACCGCTAACTTAACCAATCATGTTCTGACATCATATTAGATTACCAATTCGGTCTGAAGCTTAAACTAATGGGAAAAGGGTCTGACTATTACATAATGGTATAATTGTATTTTACTTGTTTTCATGTATCAGTTTTTAAAATTTCAAAATTTGCTGGCTGGAAAATACCAAAGCAATCCAAATATGAAGCACACTCCCCAACCAAAAAGAAAAGAGAAAGAAAAGAGAGAGAGAGAGATAATCATTTAAATAAACTGAAATAAAAGGCATTCTTTGCTCAAAAAAAGCTACAATGATATTTAGAGTCATCAAGCTACAAACCTTTCGAACGACAATATAATCCCCAACTGATAGATTCAGTTCAACTTCAGACTCAGCATGGTATGGAAATAAAACCTGCATGAGTAAAATGTACAATAGAAAGTAAAGTGAGGAGTCACTTATTTTTCAGTAAGCAATATCTGTAACCTTCCTACAATAACCAGTCTAACCTCTCCTAAGAAGTAACCCATACTATCTGTTGAGCCATTATGTGTCTGAGAAGCATAGACACCATTCACTTCTTCATATGATGGGGGTGGTGGCATGCTGTTATCCACACTAGGTGTAGGAGGGGCTTCAATTCGTTGTCGTTCTGATATCATCTATCATTAAATATACATATAGCACATAATCATATGTTGATATCAAAAGAAAATGAACTAATAGCCAGATGGCATGTTTGACTTCTATATGGAGAATATAATGGAAAAATGACCAAGAGATACGATTGCCTACCTCTCCCTCAAGCTGATCAAGTATTTGGAGTACTCTCTGATGATAGGCACGCTCTGCTTCAACCTTCATAATCATTAATCAGAAATAGAATGTTGGATTTAAGTAGGAGTAAAAATTTCTAATGACTCAGATTCAAGATTTCATAAAAACTGAAATTGTAGCATCAGTAAAAACTGCAATACCATAGCTATAAGACGCTGGAGGGTTAACCTCTGTTGCTGTGCTTCAACAGCAGTCATTGCTGCAGCCGCTTCCTTTCCCAGTATGGCCATATTTGTCTTCAGGTCTTGCAGCTTTGCTTCAGCTGCTTCCAGTTTCATAGCATTCTCAGCATTGCCTGGTGTTTCTCTTACTTTTGCCTGGCGTTTGGAAACTTCAATAGCCTGTCTAGGTTTAAAAGACAGTGTAATTACAAAATCCATAGAAGAAAATAACATCATTAATGAACTATTTACTTATTCAGACATGTACCAAAAAAATAAGCCGGAGACAAATGAAAAATAAAACCTAATTTTTTAAAAAAAAATCAAATGAAAGATAAAATTCCAGATACCTGGGCTTCAGCTTCCTGTCGCATTCTATCATAACGTTGAGCAAGATGGCGAGCATCCTCCAATGGAGCTCCCATCACCATTGCTCTTAAGGGCTCTGCAACCTAAGCATTAAGCAAGACTTCAATGTTCACTCACAGAATTATTAGGTCAAATAAAGAAGATGGCAAGCACACACTGGATAAATTAACAATGGCAAGCACACACTGGATAAATTAACAATGAGTCCGCATATAAATAGTTAAATACAGCGAGAAAGATTAACTTGATGAATGTATATGGCTATTAAGTTCGATTCAAGGTTGGACTTGGACCTGGCCTACTATTCCATTTTCATTAGATTAAAAAGATATAAATATCTGTATATCCCATTCAGGTTAGTTAAAATGTTCAGTAAGGGGGGAATCCGAGGATTACATCTGTGAAGCCAGATTTAAATATCTGCATATCCCATTCAGGTTCATTAAAACAGTTAAGTTAAGGGGAAATCCAAGCGTTACATCTGTGAGGCCATATTTGAATATCTATATATCCCATTCAGGTTCATTAAAACAGTTCAGTTAGGGGGAAGTCCGAGCATTACATATGTGAAGCTAGATTTGAACCCTACAATCACACAATTATAAGTGGTTGAGTGATGAACTCATGCATAACACCAAAGAAAAAGTCTTGGTTGATGTCAGAAGTCCCTACCCTTTCTCCCTTACAGAGAAATACATAGTACTTACTATTTCAAGTGAACAAACTACTTGAATCTGTAGAGCATTCAGGAATTGCTGAAAATCTCAATTCAATAAAGAAAAGAAAGAAAGCATCCTCATGTGTTTAGTCAGACTCGGTGGAGCTTGGATTAAAAAAACAAAGCAAAATTAAAGGGAAAATAAGTAGTACCCATCCAAGCAGTGATAATTCATCATTACAGTGGTCAATGGCTATTTTAAAATGCTTTGAGCTACATTATTTTGGCCCAAATGACAAAACCACAAGTATTGGCATGAAACTTAACTTCAGAACCCAATGATGTGTGCGTGTGTGCGTGCGTGAATGTGTACCTGTGTGCCAAGACCTTTTAGTAAGTTCCCTCGCTCCTTCTCCATTTGCGCACGGGCACGTGAATAACTTAGTGCAGCTCTTGATAATGTACTACCACTGGTACATGTATTTTCTGCACCATATTTCCTGCTATCTTCTGACAACTTAGTTCCTGTTAAATAACATACATAGCAATTCCATAACTATACTTAGTTCTGTAAACTAACTGCAAAGAAAATTTCAGGAAAGCTTCACCAACCGACATTACTTACCTATTTCAACTTGCTTGGATCCAGTAACGATATAACCTTCTACACCACGGACAATATCCCTTTGATAATGCTGAAAAAACAATAAATTATATATGTCATTATCAGCCAAGGAGGGAGCGTATAAGTTGAGATGAAACATAAACAAAAACAGAGGATTAGTACAGAAGAACCAAGTAACCTTTCCTGCACGTGTTGATATATAAAGTTTCTCAAGTTTCTGATGTTGTTGAAGCTCTATCTCATCAGTAACCATGTTATCTGAACCTCCATATCCCCCAGCCCCAAACTGTTTCAGCACAGCCTGAATAGCAATAATTGTGATTAACACTTTAATAGAGGAAGCAAGCAAAAGTAACTTATTTGGCATAAAGCAAGCAATGAATGATTTGCCAATTCATTAATCAAATTCCAATCTATGCAACAAAGGTTCCAAAATCGTTGATCGAGTTCAGTCCATATGCAAGCTAAGGCACCAGCTTAAAATGTTAAAACTGCTGCTTAGTTTGTTAGGATTTGTTTCTTATCATGTAGTTAATAATCCCTACTTATTAGGAAGTGCTAGTAGGATGACTTAGTCTAGTCCTCAATCCACGTTTCTGTTAGTGGAGCTAGTGGGGTGATTTGTTTTATTTTATTCCTTTCTTTGTAAGGCTATATAAAAGCCATCAGTTTGCAGTAAATAAAATGCAGTGAGTTCCCTTCATTTTTTTTATCAGTTTAACAATTCTGGTATCCAGAGCTACCTACTCACGGGGCCTGGTTTTTTTGGGGATTTGAGAGCTGAGAAACTGCAGTTTTTCTTGGTGAGAGTTGGAGTTTGAGTAAGAGTGAAACACAGTGAGACTTTGTGAGAGAAACACTCAAGGTTAGAGAAAGGCACAACAATGGCAGCAGAGAACAACAATTTCGTCCAGCCTGCCATACCTAGATTTGATGGTCATTATGATCATTGGTCTATGTTGATGGAAAATCTCTTGAGATCAAAAGAGTACTGGGGCTTGGTGGAGAGCGGGATTCCAACTGTAGTTGCAGGAGTTCAACCAACAGAACAGCAAAGCAAGGTTATTGAGGAAGCAAAGCTGAAGGATCTTAAAGTGAAAAACTATCTTTTCCAAGCTATTGACAGAAGCATCATGGAAACGATCCTCAATCGTGAGACAGCCAAGGATATTTGGGACTCAATGAAGCAAAAATATCAAGGGTCCACGAAGGTAAAGAGGGCTCAACTGCAAGCTCTTCGAAGGGAGTTTGAGGTGCTGGGATGAAAGATGGAGAGACGAGATGAATATTTTTCTCGACCTTATCCATAAAAAATGAAGGCACATGGAGAACGGATGGTGCAGTTGGTAATCGTGGAGAAGATACTAAGGTCTATGACTAGACAATTTGACTATGTTGTGGCTGCCATAGAGGAATCCAACGACCTCAACACCATGACTATTGATGAACTTCAAAGTAGTCTGCTTGTTCACGAGCAGAGAATGCGTGCCCATACTAGAGAAGAGCAGGTATTGAAAGTGACACTGATGGCAATTGGCGACAGCGATGATAGAAATGGTGGAAGAGGTCGAGGGAGAGGAGGCTTTAGAGGTAGGGTAGAGGAAGGCGAGGAAGACTTTCTGATAGTTGAGTGCTACAAGTGCCATTCACTTTCAATATGACCCTATTGGGAGAGGAATGCACACTATCGAGTTAGATGAAACAGAAGAGATGCTCCTAATGGCCCATGCAGAGTTTGATGATGAGAAAAGCGATTTTTCTTGACTCAGGATCAGACCACATGGAATAAACACCATAGATGAGCAATATCAACAATCATGCAAGCTTGGAAACAACTTCAAAATGGCTTGTTGGGAGAGGTAATATTAGTAATGGAATTACACAAGTAATCACTAATGTGTACTATGTTCCCGAGTTAAAGAACAACTGATTAGCATTGACAATTGACAGAAAGGGGAGTTTCTGTGTTGATTCAAAAGGGAGAATGTTTGCTATCATTCAAAGGAAGGCCTATTTTTGCAAACAAAGATGTCATCAAACAGAATGTTTGTATTTCATGCAACACCGATGTCTCAAGTCTCAACATGCTTCAAGACTGTCTCGGAAGATGAAACACATCTTTGGCATTGTCGTTATGGCCATCTTAACTTTAAGGGATTGAAAACTCTTAAATCTAAGAAGATGAACAGTGGAAATAAGGACACCAAGTAAGTAAAAGATTGTATTGTGGGTAAGCAAACACCTATACCAAAGAAAAGTTTGTGGAGAGCCACACACAAACTCCAATTGGTGCACTCCGATATTTGTGGACCAATCACACCCTCATCAGAGGTACTTGATTACCTTTATAGATGATTACTTTGGGTGTCATTCTTATACGAGAAGTCTCAAGCTTTTGCTTCATTTAAAAATTTTAAAAGCTTAGTTGAGAAAGAAGCTCCAATTCGGTGTCTTCGAACGATCGAGGAGGAGAATTTACCTCTCAAGAATTCAGTTCATTAACGTTACTTCACCCCTCAACAAATTAAACAAGAAATCGAGACCATTATGAATATGGTTCGATGCATTAAAAGTACTTATATTACGATGGGCAAGGAGCAGTCCACATTTCAATCGATGCCCTACCTAAAGATAAACACCCGAAGAAGCATGGAGTGACATCAAGCCTATTCATTACTTTAAAATCTTTGGTTGTGTTGCACATGTCCACATACCGGAAGCTAAGAGGAAGAAGCTTGATGACAAGAGCTTTCAATGTGTGATGTTAGGGATAAGTGATGAATCCAAAGCGTATAGACTCTTCAATCCAGCAACCAAAAGCATATAAAGATGTGATTTTTGAAGAAAATGAGTGCTGGGATTGGGAAAGAAGTCCAGAACAAATAAAGTCAGATCTATTAGACTGGGGAGAAAGTGAAGAAGAAAGGCATGAGTCCATTCAAAGTGAAGAAGAAAATGAAGAAAATGAAAATATAGAAGGTGGAGAAGGATCCAATTTTTCAAGTCGAAATAGCCTCTTAAAAGGGAGGATAAGGAGACCACCGGTGTGGATGCAAGATTACGTGAGTGGAGAAGGATTTTCAGAAGAGGAAGAGATACAAAATCTCGTGATGTTTGCTTTAGCATCCGATCCATCCACATTTGAAGAAGCTTTCAAAAGTGACAAATGGAGGAATGCAATGAATAATGAGATAGAGGCAATAGAAAAGAATAATACTTGGGAGCTAACTGACCTACCTACCGGAGGAGAAGGAGCAAAAACCATTGGAGTCAAATGGATCTTTAAAACAAAGTTGAATGAGAGTGGGGAGATTGAGAAGTATAAAGCTAGACTTGTGGCCAAGGGGTACTCTCAACAATATGGGGTTGACTACACTGAAGTGTTTGCACCAGTGGCTAGATGGGACACCATTCGAATGGTAATTTATCGGTAGAAAAAAGTGCATTCTTGCACGGGGAGTTGAATGATTTTTGTTGATCAACCACAAGGTTATGTGAAGAAGGGTGATGAGTTGAAGGTGTACAAATTAAAAAGGCTTTGTATGGCCTTAAACTTCCACGAGCTTATCATATTGTACCGCATTGAAGCTTATTTCACCAAGGAAGGATTCGAGAGATGTCCATATGAGCACACCTTGTTTGTGAAGCGAAGTGAAGGAGGTAATATTCTCATTGTTAGTCTTTATGTTGATGATTTGATATTTACTGGTAGTGATGAGAATTTGTTTAAGGAGTTTAAGAAGTCTATGGAAAGAGAATTTAATATGTCAGACCTTGGTAAGATGCATTATTTTCTTGGAGTTGAAGTAATTCAGAATGAGGAAGGAATTTATATTTGCCAAAGAAAATATGTGAGGGAGTTGTTAGAAAGGTTTAGCATGGAGAAGTGTAATTTGTCCGCATGGGTGTAAGTTGATGAAAGATGAAAATGGTGTGAAGGTGGATGCTACAAAGTATAAGCAGGTTGTTGGCTGTTTGATGTACTTGGCAGCTACAAGACCAGATCTTATGTATGTGTTAAGTTTAATCAGCAGGTTCATGAATTGTCCAACAGAGCTACATACGCATGCAGTCAAAAGAGTGCTCAGGTATCTCAGTGGCACAATTGATTTGGGAATTCTTAAGAGAAATGGAATTGAGAAGCTTGAGGCATACACAGATAGTGATTATGCAGGAGACTTGGATGATCGAAGAAGTACTTTCGGGTATGTTTTTATGCTTAGTTCAGGTGCTGTCTCATGGTCTTCTAAAAAGCAACCAGTGGTTACATTGTCTACCACCGAAGCAGAATTTATTGCAGCTGCCTCTTGTGCATGTCAAGGAGTTTGGATGCGAAGAGTTCTCGAACAGACTTGGTCATGCTCAACTTGGAAGCACCACTGTACTTGTGATAACAAATTACTCTACTATAAAGCTTTCGAAGAACCCGGTGTTTCATGGTCGAAAAACATATTGATGTTCGCTTCCACTTCCTTCGTGATCTTACCAAAGATGGAACATTTGAGCTAGTTCACTGCAAGTCTCAGAATCAAATAGCAGACATCATGACAAAGCCATTAAAGTTTGAAGTATTTGAGAAGCTGCGAGGACTATTGGGGATGTGTTTTATGCCTTATATAAACTGATTGCAATAGTGCAAACAGTTCAAGGGAGGGAATGTTAAAACTGCTGCTTAGTTTGTTAGGATTTGTTTCTTATCATGTAGTTAATAATCCCTACTTATTAGGAAGTGCTAGTAGGATGACTTAGTCTAGTCCTCAATCCACGTTTCTGTTAGTGGAGCTAGTGGGGTGATTTGTTTTATTTTATTCCTTTCTTTGTAAGGCTATATAAAAGCCATCAGTTTGCAGTAAATAAAATGCAGTGAGTTCCCTTCATTTTTTTATCAGTTTAACATAAAATTCAACTAATTCCCTAAGAATTTGTCGTATCAAACAATACCTCTTTTCTTTATTCATTTCCGCAACGCAAGTGCACAACACGGTTAGAATCGTTAGATCCAATACTCTGCGGCATCATTATTCATTATTTCACGAGAACAAAATTATAATCCAAACTATAAGCAAACTATAGCCGCAATCTGAAGAATAAAATTATAACAGGCGAGGCGAAACTTACATAAGAAAATAGCAACAAACAAGGAAAGAAAATCACGAGTAACATGATTTCATTGGAATTAAGACGAAGATGAAATAAATTGAAGAGATTTAATTGTGTTGATCGAAGATAGATCTGGCGAAGAATGAAATAGGTTTTATTATGAGAGAGAGAGAGAAGGCAGGTGTTACCTGTTGTTGGCGAGCGACCTGTTCTCGAAGCTTGGAGGCTTGCTTTCTGATAGCTTCCATTCACGACCCTATGGTATCGATTGAATCTCTAACCGCAGAGTATCGATTTCAGATTCAGACTGGAACAAACACCACCAGCAAGCAACAGAGCTTGTATATTGTATTTACAAGAGAGAGAGAGAGAGAGAGAGAGAGAGGGGAGAGGTTTTTCAAAATTGTGCTGGAATTTTATTACAATGGTTCCTTCCTCTAGACACATGTTTGTTTGAATATTTTTAAAAGAAAGAGGAATTGTAATAAACACCTTCCCAAAAAAAAAAAAGAAATAGATTACTAGAGAAGAGGTACTGTAAGTCTGTAACTGCTGTTAGAGAAAATTTAACTTTTTTTAGATACAATATATTTTTTTATTAATGTTACTAATAAAAAATTAAACAAATGTTTATAAATTTCTTTAAATATTACTAATTTAAATTTAGTGAAATATTTATTCAAATTTTATTTGAAAGGACATAAAATAATGTAAATATTACATATAACAAAAAATATAAATTACACACATATATATATATAACGTGTTCTTTTTTAATTTTATAAATAGCCTCTTAAAATTACGAAATTAAATATTTAAGGAAACAAAATATACAACCAGCTTAACTTATACAATCAAATGTCATGCTGCATAAAAAATAACTTGTACTCAATCAAATGACTTTATATAATTATCATTTCTTTTAATTTTTATTAAATATCTTTTATATAGCATTCATGCGAGCAAATCATTTCCTTACTTCCCACTTATCATATTGGCTGTGAAGATAGTTTTTTCAAGAAAGTATACCAACTGCAATAATATATGGACTCTATCTATAGGGCACCCTGTTAAATTACGAAGCATGGGTGTACTTGTTTGGAATATAAAATAATAAGAAATAATTTGATTTATAAATTAAATTTAATTAAATTTTATATTTAAAATATTAAAAAATAAGAAATAATTTAATTTTTAAAATTTTATAGATTTCAATACTTTTGTTTTTAAAAATTTCATTAAATTTGATAAGATTTAGTAGAATTAATTTGATTTGAAATTAATTATTTTACTTTTAATAATTATCTCTAATCACTTCTCATAAGGGTTAAAATATAAAATAATAAAATCAAATCAAATCAATTCTCATTTTAATGAATTCCAAACACAAAATTTGATTTTTTAAATCAATTCAATTTTTATTTTTTAAAGCTTCAAAAATAAAATTTGATTTCTAAATCAATTCAATTCAATTCAAATCAAATCAAATTAAATCAAATCATTTCTCATTTTAATTCATTCCAAACACAACCTACGTGTTATTTGTTATTGGGAGTTTCGCATATTTCTTAAGTGATAAACTTTTATTTTTTTAACCAACAAACTCAGGTTTGGTCCTTTCCAAATCGCATGTTGACCGGCGTGCAGGCAGGTTCTGTCACGAACGGAAGAAACCGAGCACTAAAAGCTCAAGAATCATGTGTTTTCTTGCGCGATTTTTCATCCGGAGAAGAACACCTATGATTTTCGAATCAAACCCAAGATTAAACTCATGGTTTCACGCGTTGTTGAACAAAAAGGAAACGCGAACTGGGTCCTCCATATGTCTGAGGAGTTACAATGCGAAAAGGGGGCTTTCTTGGTCCAATTTAATGGTGTAAATCAATTCATATACATTCAAATACCATTATACAATTGATTGTTAAAACAACCAAAAAAACGATTTAATATTTAGGGCTTTCGAATTCCTAGGATCAAACCACGAGTTTGAAACACAAAATTCTCTCTCAATAGGCCACGACTTCATTTGATTATGGTGTCAATGAATTTCTCATAACGTAATTTACAAAAGCCCCAATTACTACTTTTAATCATAGCTGCGACGCTTGAGAGCAATGGAGTTGCTACTGTGGCCAAGTCTGAAAGTTGCGTTTTTGGGTTAAAGGAGGAACGGTGTTGTTGCTATTTGCAAGAATGGTAGCTGATGAGTTGCAAAAACAAGGGCATGGTGGTAGCTGAGGTTGATAGGCTGTGACCGGAGGAAGATGGCTATTGGGTTCAACTATGACAGGTAGTAGGTTGTGGGGGTGCAATTGGTCTGATGGATGTAGTTTTTTTGGTTGGGTTGTCGGTTGAGTTTTGACGGTGAAAGGTGGAACTACCGCAAGACTCATGGTCACCACCACCCATCTCCATTCAAATCCGAGCCAAACAACTACTAACGAACTCCAATCCTATCGTTGCCAACAAGCTCAGTCGCCTAAGCCCCTAATGGCTAGAGCTTCATTTCAACTTAAGCAACTCCACCGAATGAATAAGTTGTTGGTTAATAAATTTAGTTGTTGATGTAATTTTAACCAAAATCTATGGCTCCAATTGAAGGAGCTTCATGCTCCCCTATGACAAGGGAGCATTGTAGATGCTGCCATAATATATGATATGTGTAAAGTCTTTGTGATTATAAGAGGAACAAGTGAACAACATTTCCTCCCACACAATGCCTACCAAAGAACGTTAATGATCAGCCAAGTTTTACTTTATTTTTTATATTTAGTATTGTAATCAAGTGTTATTTAAGTTAATTTGTACGTATCTCGACTAATCTATTTTCTTAATCAGATTAAAGGAAGGTCATCATGTTGAAATTAAGAAATTCATAAAAATGTTTTTTATAAATTTACTTCAAAAAATTAGTGTAACTGAATAAGTAGTCAACCCTCACAAATAAAAAAATTGTAAAAACAACTTTGTATGTAACTATCTAATATGTATAAATGAAAAGCTACAAAACAAATTCTGGTTCAAGTATTTTATTTTTAAACTTCAACACCCTACCATTTATCTTATTCCTGCTACCGTCTTCATAACTCATTATCTTTCAAATAGATCTTTAATTCTCACCCAAAAGCAAATGTACACAAGCATATAATGGTAAGACCCCCAAATCATGCATCTGGCTGGCCAAAATTTGATCAGCCTCCTCGTGCAGTTTTGGGTACTTATCCTAAGCATTAATTATCCCCTCTTATGTATGATGATAATGCAATCTTTTTCAATTATCATGGCCCATTAGACTCTTTGTATCATTCATCAGTTAAGCTATCCCCTCTCTCTCTCTCTGAGATACACACTTTCAATCCCTGTTATTAATCTTTTGACCTAAATGGAGGATAAATGTAAATTTTACCAAAAGCAATAGAACTCGAACTAAATTTCCGGTAAGCAAAAAAAGTGAAAATGAAATACATCTTTTTAGCCCTTGGTCTAAATAAAATTCTAATAAACTGACATTGACAAACTAGCTAGTTAATCATTTTGAGTCTACGATCTTTTGCGTTCAATAATCATGGCTGGAGATTTGGAGGCATTTGAGTGTAAACTGAACAACCAACATGACATGGTCTTCCAGTTTTATTCAAGCTTGACAAAGAAGAAAACTCAAAAGTCATCTAATCAAATTCCTTACATTTTACGCCATCTTTCTAATGTTGCATGATCACGCGTCGTTAACTTCAATGTTTCTTATTATGGTCTCTAGTTTTGGGTCAGAAAAAAGCTAGGCCAAGCCTACAATTGAAGTTAAAAACAACGTCAACGAGTTAGCTTATTTCTCAACAGCAACACGGAAAGGTAAAGAATGAAAGAATCACAGGTTCATAATAAGAAGAGGATTATTATAAGCTTTTGCTTTGTAATGGAAGTGGTCATACATAAATTTCGTTACTTTTCTGCTAAAATCTGGTGCACATTGGCATTATATATATATGAAAGGGTTTGAACTTTGAAGCTGGATTTGGAAACCTAAATACAAGCAATAATGCTGCAATGAGGTTGAATACTTTCCTCCCTGAGATGCATCAGGCCATGGTACTCGAACATCATCTGCAGCTGGTGTTCTAGTACAAAATGCAAGCTTCATGGAACTAGCAAAAAGGATCGGCAAGAGGACGCTGCTCCATCAGCTTTGTTAGCTATCTATAAGTTTGTTGGTCTACTGGGGGCTGCAGCTCAGTTCACCTTCTTGCAGCATTTGATGGAGTTGACATTATTTCAGTATCTCTTGCCTCATATCATCCATTTCCTACTTATGTTGAGGATGTGCTGGCCATTGGTTCCTTCCATGCAGTAGGAGTTTCGGACCCAACTTTAGTATGCTCTGGTGGCAATGCGGGCCCATATCCTCGAACTGTCATCAACACTGCCCCATGGGTTACCGTCTCTACAAGCCAAATGACAGAGAATTTCTGTCTATAATTATCATGGGAAACAATTAAACTCTACAGGTACTCTTGCCGTGTATAAGTTTGTCTGTAAAATTCTTCAAAAGCTTATTGAGAGAAAACTGTAATTATTAAAACAAGGACCAGCATATTATTTCGTAATAGAAGGAGCATGTTTTAGAATTTTCAGAAGATAGTAGTAGATCTCCTTACAAATATAAGTTTTGAGGGATTGCTGTGTTACCTATACAAAATTATGGGTACTAAAAGTCTAGAATGTTAGAAATTCAAGTGTGAATGTTGAATTCTTACATTGGTAAAAAATGAGCAAGTTGAAGGTTATATAAGTGAAAAAGACTCATAGACTTAATTAATGTCTTAATGTTTTAGGTTAAAATGTGACGTCAGACCCATTATTATAATTTTTCAATTAGCTCATTAATAGAGATCTCCTCGACTTTTGGGTTCCTTCTATAACCTAACAAGTAGTCTCCGAATCGATGGTTCGACTTGGACAAGTATTAGTGTGGACGACGATGGTTGGTAGAAAGTCTTCTTAGGGATGTGGAGGTTAGGCGGCGTTAGACAAATGAAATAATAACACATGGATTAAATGTCTTAAGGTAAGTTTTTTTATAAACTTAGTTGCAAATAAATATTTTTTTGAAGAAAATTACAAAATAATCCCTTTTGGTTTTATTTTTATATATATTAGTAGATTAGAACTAAAAGAAAAGAAATCAAGATAGCAATTGGGAAAGTCATGATTGCAAAGAAGAAAAAGGGAAACAGGTAGCTTATGATGAAATAGAGGTTCGTGGTTGCAAAGAAGAAAGACATTTGGGTAAGTTGAAGGTTATATAAGTGAAAAAGACTCATAGACCTAATATCTTAAGGTTTTAGGTCAAGATGTGTCAGACCCATTATTGTAGTTTTTTACTTAGTCCATTGATGGAGACTCATAGACCTAATGTCTTAAGGTTTTAGGTCAAGATGTGTCAAACCCATTATTGTAGTTTCTTACTTAGTCCATTGATGGAGATCTTCCTGGCTTTTGCGCTCCTTTTATGGCCTAACAAGTGTTATCAGAGCCGATGGTTTAGTTTTGACAAGTATTGATGTGGACGACGACAGTTGGTAGATCCATGTTAAGAGTCTCTTGTGTCGAAAGTCTTCTTAGCGATGTGAAGGTTAGGCGGCGTGTTCCATTAGATAATGGACGACAGCGGTACAAGTATAAAGAAGAGCGTGTGTAGCCCGATCTGGAATAGATGGGGCTCTTAGATGCAGGTTGGGCTCTCTTGATTATTGTAGTTTCTCACTTAACCCATTGATGGAGATCTCTCCGACTTTTGGGCTCTCCCTATAACCCAACATAGAATCCATGCTGATGTTAGACAAATGAAATAATAACACATGGATTAAATGTCTTAAGGTAAGTTTTTTATAAACTTAGTTGCAAATAAATATTTTTTGAAGAAAATTACAAAATAATCCCTTTTGGTTTTATTTTTATATATATTAGTAGATTAGAACTAAAAGAAAAGAAATCAGGATAGCAATTGGGAAAGTCATGATTGCAAAGAAGAAAAAGGGAAACAGGTAGCTTATGATGAAATAGAGGTTCGTGGTTGCAAAGAAGAAAGACATTTGATCCATTCTAATATCTTAAACAGATTTGGATATTAAAATAACCTCAAAACTTTTTGTGTGTGAATATATTGCTTATGGTGGTCTGGTGGCCATAATAGGTCAGAGTGAACTTGAAACTAAAAGCTTTGGCTACTAATCCACATGCCAAGTTTGAGAACATTACATCCATTTAAATATTTGTGCAATACTTTTTGTTCATTTTGATTTTGAGATGTAATGTTGTTATATATATATATATACTCTAAATTTTTTTATTATTTAAGTTTAGGGGGAAGGGGTTGTTGTCTCATTTCATTATGAATAAGCTACAAATCTCAGTGAAGATATACAGTAATACTTAACCAAAAAACATTTAGTAAGATTTGAATATTCTTATATCATTTTTTTTCATGTGGTCAAGTAGAGAAGAGAGATACATATAAAGGTTATAAAAAAAATTTCATAAATTATGACTGAGTCATACTAACAAATACTTTTGTATTTATCTCTCTCCTTCACTTAACCACATGAGAAAAAAAAGGACATGAAAAGATCTAAATCTATATCTACTACTACCAAGATTCAAATTCAATACTTTTTGTTCACTTAAGCAAAGGTTGCTAGATTGAAGCATGTCTTTTTACTTTGAAGTAACGTTTCACGTGCTCCAAACAAAATGTGGCGCATGGATGCTTTATCACTTATGGACTATTGATTTCCAACAGAAAAATGATCAATGGTTGGGAGTAAATATTTATTACCAATAGAACATAAGGTTATCAATAATCTCTAGTTACAAGGTTTGCTCCTAACAACAATTGGAATTTGCCTAATAATCCCTATTATATGAATCTACAATCCCAAATTTCAAGAATAATAATTACATATGAATAAAAAGACACAAATTTAGGTTAATATTTGCAACGTAACATAGCCTAATTTAGACTATTTTTTAAATTTAGATACTTCTAATTAATAATTTTTATATTTAAAATTTATAAATTATATTAAATAATTAAATTCTAATTGATAAATACAAAAATATATAGTCGCCTAAGATTAAAATTGTAAATAATTTTTTGCAAGGTGACATAGTAATATAAAAAAAATGACGGAATAGTAAGAAAATATACAAATTAATAAAAAAGGGAAATTATGTTACAATTAAAAACTAAAAAAAAAGGAAATTTTAATGGAATTAAAAATATCAATAAGCTTGCTTGCAATGCTTACTCAAACTTGATTTAAGCCAATTACAAATAAAATTAACATTGAGTACTTCTCTTATTTAAACTTTTTAAAAGCTTACATAACAATAATTACTCAAAATCATTTAACCCATTTAGTATTTATGAAAATTGATCACTGATACTTGATTTGTTTTCTCTGTTTTAGGAAAATTAATCACAAGGACTTGTCTTGTCTAATCTATTTAGCAGCCCACATAACAATAATTCCTCAACCTCAGCTAACCTTATGAAAATTAATCAATAAAACTTATTCCTTAAGTTTTTTTAGAATCTTATGACACGCGTAAAATACACTAAGAGTAAGTGCACTATATCACCAAATAATATAAGACTTGAGTTTTAGTTATTGATCTCACGAGAAATAAGTGGTAATTACTATATTCGCTAAACTCTTGATTATCTAGATAATCAAAAGTATATAAAGAAATTCTAAATAAAATCAAAAAATAAATAAAGAAAAACAATAAACAATCAAACAAAGAATAGATAATCAATGAGAGAGAAACTAAAACGCAAGGTTCACTTGAATCCAATTATTTAAATTTTCTTTCATTTATGATGTAAAATAATTCTTTTACTAATATTCTCTTACTTGCTATTGAATCCCCATGGTCATAGATGAAATAATATTCCATTCCTAAATTAAATCACCTATTTAGTCATTTAGTTGAATTAATTAGGAATGCATTAAGTATCAATTCAAAAGATGAACTAACATACCTGTCAATTCCTTTAGTAGAAAAAATTGATGTTTAGTCATTCATCAATTTAATCCTAGGCTTACCATATAGATCCACTCATTGAATACGGATGATCACTGGTTAAACAATGAATTAAAACATGCCAAAAGTATTTAAGTTATGATAAGAATGCAAGTAATATGATAAACCTTAAAAGAAATTACCTTAATTAAATTAGAAATTAAACTCAAATAATTAGGAAAATAAGATCCCCCATAATCCTAGCTATGAGTTTAACTACTCATATTCAATACAAACAAACTCATAATCAAGATACAAACTCATGATAAAAAAGCCCAAAGAAAGGAGAAAACTAAAAAGAAAGAGAAATCAAAACTTCTTTTACGGTGATTATGATCTTCAAGCCTTCAAGAATCAAATCTTCCCTTCGAAGTTGTCCTCCAAAGTCTGCTACTGCGAAACTACTTTATCAGGATTAGTGATTTTCTGCGTGATATGCAAAGTGTATATAGGTATGTTGGCACAAGTCCTCTATTTAAGAAAAAGAACATGGTCTGATATGCAACCAGTGCTGAGTCACTTAAACAGATACGTGTTGCGTTGCGCGTTGCTCTCTCAGGCACTGCCTTCCCAGTGCTCAGGCGCTAGGTTACTGAATCACCGCTGCTGCATACGCTTTGAGGGCTCCAACGCTCCACTCCAGTGCTCAAGCGCTCCATTCCAGCACTCAAGCACTGGACGCTAATGAAAAATTCCTTTTTTCCTTACACTCTTTGAACGTCTAGCCTTTTCCATGTGCAATTACTTGATAAAAAAACACAAAACATATAATAAAATCATAATTAAACAATGCTAAAAATATAACAAAATTTACGAACAAAGTTCAATAAAAAAATAAAAAGAATATGAAAAATTAAAGAATTGAACCATAAAAATATGATATATTGACAGTTCATCATCTCACTTAGCAATTATTCATTGACATGAACCAATGTTGGAAAGGTCTCTCTTAAACTTAATTGCATTATGTGAACTAAATTTAGAACTAATTTTACAATTCCTATAAAGTCATTGGGAATTCTTCTATAAAGTCATTGTTTGGAATTTTCATTAGGAATGGAATGGAAGGGGGACTTCATTTAGATATTTTGGGGGAGTAGATATTAATGTTAGTTCCATTTCTATGCATTTTAAAACTCCCAAACAAGGGAAGTTATTTCCGTTCCCTCCATTTCCTTTCCGTTCCCCTCATTACCTATCATCCAAACATAGTATTAGTCTCCAAAAATGAAGGTGATTAATCCTTATAATGTCTTAATGACTTAATTGAGTTTTATGAATTATTGCTAATGCCCTATGTTGGACCTAAAATTGGAACTTGAAATTGAAATTGAACTTACCAATTTAAATTTTGTGTGTGCTAGGCCTTTTTGTAATTAGAATTGTAATGTAATCCTAAATACCAATTTTAAGAAATTGAAAAACAACCAACTTTAGCTCTTCTCGATTGTTATCGTCGACCCTAATAATTATCAATTCCAATACTTCATATTTAAAACCTTTCTATTTCATATCTCAGCTAACTTACTGAACAAATTTTTTATTGTATTAATTTTTTTAATTTTTAATAAACACTTTATTATTAAATTAATAATTATAACTTGAAATTTAAAAACAAAGTTCTATAACTTAAAAAAAATGAAATTATTATATTATAAAAGGTTATTACTGCATTAATATTTTTATTTTATGATATTTTTTTACTATAATTTAGTATAAGGAGAGGCTTTTTTCATTCCTATAATAAGGCCAATTATTAACCTCAAGAAAAATTTATAGTAAGTTCAAAGATTGTCCACTGATAGGCAACTTTAGATTCCATAAGTCATGTGTAATTATACTGAGTGAAAGCTCGACGAGATGATCCAATCCATGTAACTTTTATTTTATGACTTTATAAAAAATTATTATTTTTTCAAGTTATTATATTCTTAGTGTAATTTTTTCAATATTAAGATATTATAATTACTTAAATGTTACAAAAAAATTATAATTAAAGATTTTTAGGTATTGAGGACTTACTTTGTTTGGATGCAAAAGAGAAAATGAAAAGAAAGAAAATGGAAGGAGAAAAATAAAAAAAAATGTTTCAATGAAGAAAAAATAGAGAAAAGGAAATGAGAATAAAAAAATATAATTCTGTAAGAAAACACATATATCCTTATTATATATGTAATGAGATATTAATATATGTTATTTTATATTTTATATTTTATATTTAA
Organism: Ormosia semicastrata; assembly: GCA_029884595.1. Lineage (NCBI taxonomy): Eukaryota > Viridiplantae > Streptophyta > Magnoliopsida > Fabales > Fabaceae > Ormosia > Ormosia semicastrata. Next base: position 2,435,044 of record JAQQTO010000046.1, on the reverse strand, counting down.
ATATGAATAAATATTAATAAGTTTTTCTTTTGTACTGATGTGATGCCTTCCTCAACCTCTTATTAATTTCTTGTGACAAAATTTCATGAGAACATCCTATCCTCGATTACGTGGCTAGTTTTATTTTCCTTTTAAACCCCATTGATGATAAAAAAAATATAGATAATTCTTATAAAAATAAGAAAAATTATGAAAATGTTAATTTAAAAATTTTGATATATAAATATGTTTAATTAAAAATAATTAAATTTTTAATTACTTATTTTTAATGTCATAATATTTTAAATAAAAAATATCAAATAAAATATATTTTTAACATTATGTTTATATAATAAGTAATGAGGGGAATATAAATGGAATAAGGGGAATGAAAATAACTTTATTTGTTTGGGAATTTTAAATTACATGGGAAGGAAACAGAATACATGAGGAATCATTTTCCCTTTCTTCCCCTCAAATGCTCAACTTTTGTTCCTTCAAAATTGAAGTAAAATGGGAGAATACATGAGTAAAGAAGTTTCGTTTCGTTCCGTTAATGAAACTTCCAAATGAAGATAATGATAATTATGTTCCATTCCTTTTCTTTCTGGTTCATCCTCACCTATTCTATTTCATTCCATTAATGAAAAAACATCTAAACACAGGGTAAATGAAGATCCCCCACCCCCTCTCTCACTCACTCTTACACTTCATCAGAGAGATTCTTGTATAAATTTAGAGTATCTAGTTAGGTATATCAGACTAATCAATACTTAATATTTATATAAATCTTTGTGCTATATAATTAAAAACACAAATATTTATAAAAATATTAAATATCGATTAGATTGGTACCCTCAACTTGTGTGCTCTAGGTATACTTAAAAATTTCTCCACTTCATCATTCTTCCCTGACTCGCCAACACCTATACCCCTTCGCCATCCATGCAAGAAGCATAGCAACCCAACATGGTGCCTTCACTCCACCTCTGCAATGCGGTGGATCCATGGCAGTGGTGCCTTCACTTCACTCCTATTCTTTTGTTCGATCCATGGCAGCGCAATCACCCAACGTGAACTTGATTTTTGCAGGCACAGCTCTTTGTTCTCCATTTTTCTAGGCTCTCTTGTCTGGGTAAGAAAGAGTGAGAACAGGGGAAAATACAAGGTGAGAAAGGGGGAAGTAGGTGTCAACAAGGGAGAGGGCGAAGCTCACCACCACCTCAATTGAAGGCCAGAGGCTTTCCGTTTCCCCACCCACGAACCAACCAGCTTTATGCCATGGCCGAGATTTTCAGTTGCAGGGACTTATTGTTGTTGTTTTAACTTTAGTTATGATATTTCAAAAGTCTATGTCCCACCTTACTTGGTATTCAAAGTTTTAAAGAGATTATAAAGTATCTTGTGTTTGGGCTTGTTAGAAAAGCTTGTGAGAGGAATGGGTTCGCGCGCACAATGTTGGACCTCGTTTGGGCCATGTCAGTGCAAATCATCCGATTTGCCCCCCCTACACGCACGAAAATGAGACCTCACAGTTTTGCTCTGGTTTTATTTACCGTAATTATTTTGTTTTAATAAATTAAGTTTTTCTAGAAACTTTATCTGAAAATGGCTAATTTTGATTTAGTTTTTCTGACTTAGTCTCGAATCTTTTTCTCCACTATCTTTTCTGACCACGTTCAAACGTTTCAGAGGCCACGTTCCAAAAATTTCGGATGTCTTTATAACAGATTAACACAAAATAGGTTTTATAATTGAATTCTCTACCTCTTTAAAAAAAAATATAGCTTTCTCTTCCTGGGTTAACTGCTGCTTTAAAAAAATATTTCTCTGTTGTTCTGCTACCTCAGTCTCTGCCGGGACGAGCCTGTTGGATCCTAGGGGATTTGCACACCCGTGCGATAAAATCCTTGAGGACAGTGTCTTCCCACACGCCTCAGGCTATTCCTTTGATCGTGTTTTGCTGCGTTGTCACCTCTTTAAATATATAACATTCTCAAGGATTTTATACCATGGCTGACAACAATGCTGACAACCAGGCTTCCGCACCCAACAAAGGTGAGGCTGTTCTTTCGCCGCCTCCAGCTCCAGTCACCTACGCAAAGCCATTTCCAGATATCTCAAAAATAGAGCTTTTTGGTGGCCAAAACTTCAGAAGGTGGTAGGAACGTGTTCACACCATCCTCGACATGCACGGAGTCACATCCGCACATACCGAATCCAGACTGCCATCAACAGCCAATCCAAAATTGATTCAGGATTGGACACATGTAAACAAGGTATGCCGTCACACAATTATTAGCACACTTTCTAACAATTTGTTCGATGTGTATTGTTCTTACAAGGATACGAAGGAGATATGGGACTCCATGACCATAAAGTACACCGCTGAAGATGCCGGGAAGCAGAAATTTGTCATTGGCAACTACCACCGCTGGGAGATGACCGAGGACAAAGATATCAAAGTTCAAATCAATGAATATCATAAGCTGTTGGAGGATCTCAAGGCCGAAAACATCACCCTCCCCGACGAATTTGTTGCTGGACTCCTCATCGAGAAGTTGCCTCCATCGTGGAAGGACTACAAGCAACAGCTGAAGCACAAGCACAGGCAACTGTCACCGTCGGATTTGATCACTCACATTATCATTGAAGACACCAACTGAAGAGAGTGTCAGGCTGCAAGGGCGAAGGCTTTGGCTTCTCGAGCAAATCTGGTTCAAAATAAATCACCGAAAAAAAGGTATGGCAATAACAAAAAGTCTTCTGATCACTTTCCTAGAGTTACTAATCCCACTTTCAAAAGAAAATGTGCTTGCTATGTTTGTGGAAAGCCAGGTCATCATGCTCCTCAATGCAGGCATAGAGTGAGAAACGACAATTCTCCCAAGCCAAAGGCAAATTTGGCGAAAGGAGATGATATTGTGGCTGCGGTTGTTTCTCAAATTAACATTGTGACCAGTGTGAAAAAATGGGTGGTACTCTGGTGCTACTAGGCATATTTGTGCGAACAAAGATGCTTTTACCTCCTACACTTCTGTAGGGGATGACGAAGAACTTGTGTATCTTGGAGATTCTCGAATGCGCAATTTCGGAAAAGGAAAGTTCTTCTAAAGCTCACATCTGGGAAGACCTTGGCTTTGAATGATGTACTCCATGTGCCTAATATTAGGGCCAATTTGATTTCTGTATCACTGTTGGGAAAAGCTGAGATTAAAGTGTCATTCGAATCTGACAAGATAGTAATGACAAAAAATAATGTCTTTGTGGGAAAGGGCTATAGTGATCAAGGATTTTTTGTACTCAGTATTTCTGAAATTATTAATAAAATTGCATCTTCTTCTGCTTACTTGACTGATTCCATTGATATGTGGCATGTTAGATTAGGACATGTTTATATTTCTTATATTAAGAAAATGTGATGTCTTGGTTTAATTTCTACGACTAGTGATGTATGCTTAAATAAATGTGATATTTGTATTGAATCTAAGTTAACTAAAAAAACTTGTCTTTCAGTACAACAACGTGAATCTGAATTACTTAGTTTAATTCATACCAATCTAGGAGATTTAAAATATACAATGACTAGAGGTGGTAAAAAATATTATGTAACCTTTATAGATGATTTTTCTAGATACACTAAGGTTTATTTAATTAGAAATAAAGATAAAGCTTTTGAAATGTTTGTTTCCTATAAGGCAGAAGTAGAAAATTAATTAAATAGGGAAATTAAAAGGGTTAACTCTGATAGGGGTGATGAATATATCTTATTTAATGAATTTTGTGAAAAAGAAGGCATAATACATGAAGTAACTCTCCCTTATTCACCTGAATCTAATGGTGTAGCTGAAAGAAAAAATAGAACATTAAAAGAAATGATGAATGCAATGTTAGTTAGTTCCTCAGCACCCGATAACCTTTGGGGAGAAGCCTTATTAACTGCATGTTTTTTACAAAATAAGATACCTCATAAGAAAACTAGTAAAACACCCTATGAATTATGGAAAGGTTAAATGCCTAATTTAAAATATTTAAAAGTGTGGGGGTGTTTAGCTAAAGTAATGCTTCCTGATCCTAAGAAAAGAAAAATAGGAACCAAAACTTCTGATTGTATATTTATTGGTTACGCTGAGCGTAGTGCTGCTTATAGGTTCCTTGTTTTGCGAAGCGATGTGCTTGATCATAATACAATAATGGAAATTAAAAATGCGGAATTTTTAGAACATATATTTCCTTTGAAATCTGGAAATAAACAATCTTTAGAAAATATTTCTTTAAAAAATTATTGTGAAAACTCATATGAGGATTTGAGAAGGAGTAAAAGACAAAGAAAAGTGACATCTTTTGGAAATGATTTTTATACTTATCTTGTTGAAAATGACCCTTTGTCGTTTTCTGAAGCTATTTTATCTTCTGATGCTCAATTTTGAAAAGAAGCTGTTAAAATCGAAATTGACTCTATTTCAAAATGCAACACTTGGACTTTAGTTGACTTACCTCCTGAAACAAAACTTATTGGTTGCAAATGGATTTTTAAAAGAAAATATAATCTTGATGGTTCGATTGAAAAATACAAAGTTAGATTAGTAGCAAAAGGTTTTACTCAAAAACAAAATATTGATTATTTTGATACCTTTGCTCTGTGACGAGAATTTCTTCAATTCGGATTTTGATAGCCTTGGCTTCAATTTACAAACTTGTTATTCACCAAATGGATGTTAAAACTGCTTTCTTAAATGGTGATTTGGAAGAAGAAATTTATATGACACAACTTGAAGGATGTGTAATTCGTGGTCAAGAAAATAAAGTTTGTAAACTTCTCAAATCCTTATATAGTTTGAAATAAGCACCAAAACAATGACATGAAAAATTTAATCAAATATTGATTGATGATGATTTTACTTCTATTGAAGTTAATAAATGTGTTTACACTAAATTAATGAATGGTGAATGTGTAATCATATGTTTATATATCGATGACATGCTTATTTTTGGTACTTGTAATGATATTGTGATAAGAACAAAATCTTTTCTCGCATCTAAGTTTGATATGAAAGACATGGGTAAAGCAAGTGTAATACTAGGAGTCAAGATCATAAGGAAGGATAATAGTATAACACTATCCCAAGAACATTATGTAGAGAAACTTCTTAGAAAGTTTGGTCATTATGACTCGAAACCAATGAGTACCCCTTATGATTCTAACTCTCAATTAAAAAAGAATAGAGGTGATTCTGTTGCTCAATCTGAGTATGCCTAAATTATTGGAAGTTTATTACACTTAATGAATTTTTCAAGACCAGACATAGCATATGCTGTGGGGAGATTAAGTTGTTATACTTAAAGTCCAAATCAGGATCACTGGACTGCACTTGTCAGACTCATGAGATATTTGAAAGGTACCATGAACTATGGTATAGTGTATAGTGAATTTTCCGCTGTATTAGAAGGATATAGTGATGCTAATTGGATCTCAGAATCAGATGAGACAAAATCCACTAGTGGTTATGTATTCACACTTGGTGGTGGAGCAGTTACTTGGAGATCAGTCAAACAAACTATAATTGCAAGATCCACTATGGAGTCAGAGTTTGTAGCTCTAGAGTTGGCTGGTAGTGAGGCTAAGTGGTTAAAAAACTACTTGGCAAATATTCCTTTAGGAATAAAACCAACACCGTCAGTGTCAATGCATTGTGATTGTCAAGCGGCAATAGCCATTGCAAAGAATAAGACCTTCAATGGTAAAAACAGACATATACAATTGAGGTATAATGTGGTAAAGCAGCTGCTTAAAGATGGAACAATATCAATTGATTATGTGAAGTCAGAAGTGAACTTGGCCGATCCTCTGACAAAGCCTCTTGGGAGGAAACCAATATATGAAACATCGAGGGGAATGAGACTTAAGCCAATTTGAAATCAACAGTGATGGTAACTCAACCTTTGTGATTGGAGATCCCATGAAGAAGGTTCATATGGGTAAAAATAAGTCACTTGTTAGTTCTGCTAACACTAATAACTTTGTCCATTCCTATGGTGTGAGATGTGCTAGATTGCATTATTGAGAGGATAAGCTTAAAAGCTTTTAATGATTTTCATATCCCTTATGGGTGGTGTATGATTTGCAGCATACACTTGATGAAATCACCTATATAAGTGTCAAGTGGGGCCGCTTGTATGAGATTATGGCATATCTCTAGAGTACTCATGAATTACCAAGCGCGCGCATGGCCTATTAGCTCAACACAGCGACAACATCGAGAATTGTGGGGGTGTAGTGTGACTGGTAGACCTCTAATGTACACAAAGTGTTTTTGGTTCATAGAAATTACTTCACTAACTCACTATATGTTATGTCTCATCCGTCTAGGTTTGGTTTATAGTCCAAAAGACACCAGATTCGATGCATTTACACCCATGGTGTTAACACAGGAAAAATCGTGTTTTTAAATTTTTCTTAAATATTTCATTAAACTTTTGAAATATGTGGGGGAATGTTGTTGTTTTAGCTTTAGTTATGATATTTCAAAAGTCTATGTCCCACCTTGCTTGGTATTCAAAGTTTTAAAGAGTTTATAAGGTATCTTGTGTTTTGGGTTTGTTAGAAAAGCTTGTGAGAGGAATGGGTTCGCGCGCACAATGTTGGGCCTTGTTTGGGCCATGTCAGTGCAAATCATCCAATTTGCCCCCCCTACGCGCACGAAAATGAGACCTCACAGTTTTGCTCCGGTTTTATTTACCGTAATTATTTTGTTTTAATAAATTAAGTTTTTCTAGAAACCTTATCTGAAAACGACTAATTTTGATTCAATTTTTTTGACTTGGTCTCGAATCTTTTTCTCCACTATCTTATCTGACCACGTTCAAACGTTTCAGAGGCCACATTCAAAAAATTTCAGATGCCTTTATAACAGATTAACACAAAATAGATTTTATAAATGAAATCTCTACCTCTTCAAAAAAAAAATATAGCTTTCTCTTCCTGGGTTAACTACTGCTTTAAAAAAATATTTTTCTATTCTGCTACCTCGGTCTTTGCCGGGATCAAGCTGTTGGATCTTGGGGGATTCGCATACCTGTGCGATAAAATCCTTGAGGACAGTGTCTTCCCACACGTCTCAGGTTATTCCTTTGATCGTGTTTTGCTGCGTTGTCACCTCTTTAAATATATAACACTTATAAGCTAAAAAGCAAAAACTTAAGGCTTCTTTAATAAATAACAACAAACACAATATAAAAATATGTATATCCTAACTACAACCGGTTATCACCGGGAAAGCATCCATGCTCCAAAGATAGTGTGGAGCATAGGAAACGCTTTCTTTTATCAATGCCAGTCATGTAGGTTCAAGTTGAATTCCGTTGCCCCCTATTGTGTTTGTCTGTGGTGTGGAGAAGACATAGCAGTTTCAGATGCAGATGAAGAAAGTGCAAGGTAATACACCTTCCTTCTCATTGGCTTGATATCTATGTATGTGAAACCTGATGACCTGTGAAATTAAGTGCATACCTGATTGCATTCTGCTCAGGAGCTGTGATTCAGGAAGCCTGAATACCATCCACCTTAGCTAATGGAAAAGCAATTCTATGTTTCCAGTCTCTGTCACTGAGGTCAGCCACAGTTGCCGTAACAACTGTAGTGGAAGTCCGGGACGGTGGTCTCATATTTTTTTACTTTCTCAGTTTCCTACTAAGTATATTGCTTTATCGGGGAGGGTCCCCTACTTCCCTATGTCCAAGTCGACTTCATAACTGGAACATATATTCTGATACATGGAAGCAAACAGGTAAGTACGTTGATAAAGCAATATCTATTTTTTTATGCAGAGTCTGAAAATATTAAAAAGACAAATAATGCAGGTTCTTGCATTTATATAATACTCACACAGTCACGCTTACTGAAACATTTGTCACTTATTGCTTGTCCACATCCAAATGATGTTTCAATTGTGAAATGACTGCTGTCCGGATGTTACTAATCGCTCCTTGTAGAAAATGAAGCCAGTTGCATGCATCTAATACTCTCTCTCCTCTGATAATTCAAAAACTTTAGAAGCTGGAATTTTCCCTGCTTTGCTGTGCCATCCCCTCGAAGCTGGATTTTGATATAAAATAAATTAAGTAAAAATGAGATATATAATTAAATTTAAAACACTTGTCAGATTTTAAGTAGAAAGACAGAGAAGGGAACAGAGAATGTGATCCATCCCCTTGAACACTTGGTCAGTTGGTCCCAAAGACTGTAAACTCATGTTCCCAAGAAGTATCCAAGGATGGTCACAATAAATATTTGGATAAGATTTTTGGTTTGAGAAAGGACTGAATATTGTTGACTTGATTGTAGGAGACTTTTATTAAACGACATGGTTTTGGGAGCATGGCTGAAGTGTATCTAGCAATGGTTGAAGAGTGACAATGTGACATTTCTATACATTTTTTTAGCGTTTCTAAACAAACAGCTAACTACTGAATAGTCTGTCAGGAATACTATAATATTAATTAATATTTCTTGTGGATGCATATGTTATAGATTTCTTGTAATCAAATTTAGGATGACCAAACAGTTCTGGCTTCTGGGGCGACAGATATCTCCGGAAGTGGCGTTCTCCATGGCATGCCTCCACATATCTGGTTTCATCGTGGCGCTTATGGTTATGAAGATTATCAATTCAACTTGGAGCCCTGCTGCTAACTCTGCGCTGGTCGCTGATTGAGACAGCGACTAAAGGAGGTGGGGTGGTTGTTACTTTGTTTAGTCTCCTTGGTTTCCATGACTTCATGGACTAAAAAACACAGCTAGAAAGTAGAAATCAATGCATGACCAGAGTGTAGATCTTCCTTACAGCTGTAGGAGTTGGTGGAAAATGGTTTTAACTAGCATCTACTCCACAAAACTTGAAAATTAGTGATACCATTTAAGTGCCAGAATCTCATCACAAGCGGGTAAGACCCAGCATCAAGAATTTTCTGAATCTTGTAGGTTTGTTTTATAACTATGAGAAAGCAAAAACAATTCAACCCTAATTTACTCACATAATTTTTTTGCACTTCTTTTCATACTAGTTAATAAAATATAAATTCGTAATTAATTATACATATAAGTTAATTAATGAGTATTTTATTAATCAATTAATACACATAATTCCCGTATTAATTAATTAATACATATAATTAATTATAAATTTATACTTTATTAACTAATATCAAAATTAATGTAAAAAAATTAGTAAAATAATTAATTTTTAAAAGAAAATAATGTTATCACGTTATTTTTTATCTCACATCACTTTTTATCTATATTTTTAAATAATTATGATTAATTAAAAAAATAATAAAATATATATATATATATAATCAATAATATGAAAAATAGTATAAAAAATTATGTAATGGTGTAATAAAAAAATTGAGTTGTTTTGAAAAAATATACCACTCAACTTCGTTGGCCCATTAGCCTTTGGTGTACGAATGATTTCTGTGTAAAATTAACATACGATAATGTAAAATTAAACATAAGAACATAAAAACTATATAAATCATATATCATATCATTTTTTTATATGTCGTCTTGCTTAACCAACTTTTCATTTTAACCAATTTTTTGTTAGTTAACCAACTTATTTACGAACCTAAAGAAGTATTAATCCAATTAATTAACCATTTTTTGTTCTTCATTAACTAACTTTTTCAGTATAAAAATAAAGTTGGTTAATGAATCAACAATAAATTTAACCTTAAGCTCAAGCAGAAATTAGTTTCACAGTGTAAAGACACTTTGTGATCTTACCCGAAAAAAAATCCGCATAAATTAAGAGAAAAAAGTGTAACGCTTACAAATCTACTCTTTTATTTATTTTCGATAAAATACTTACAAGACGTTGAATTTGAAAGTAATTATTAAATTAAACATTAACATAAAAACTATATAAAGGCATATATCATATCATATTTATTGCTGGTTTTCATTTTGTTAGTTTTATTTACGAACCTAAAGAAGTATAATCCAATTAATTATTCAGGGTGCAGTTAATATGAACTAAATCAGATAAATTTAACCTTAAGCTCAAGCAGAAATTAGTTTCATAGTGTAAAGACACTTTGTGATCTTACCCGAAAAAAAACCCGCATAAATTAAGAGAAAAAAGTGTAACGCTTACAAATCTACTATTTTATTTATTTTTGATAAAATACTTACAAGACGTTGAATTTGAAAGACAAGTTCCCACTTAATAATTGTTGAAAAGGGGGCGAGGGTCGGGAAGAAACAAACTTTAATGAAGTATATTTTAAATTGAACAAGAAAGTCATAATTCATTTATTAAAAATTTTTTATAGAAAATTTTGACATATTTATTTATTCTTAAACGGATAAATCCTCAAAGTTACAACATCCAAATGAGAGGAATGTTAGCAACACATTTTTTGAATATTTCTTTTAATATTTATTTTATTATTAATTCACTTCATACAATTAAAATGATTATTATAGGAGAAATATTAATAATACTTACTTTTAAACTAATAATAAAATAAGAGGAATGATTAAGTTACACTTTGGTGCAAATCAAAGTTTATCATTAAATAACTTTTTATTAAATAATTTTTCACTAAATCTATTATTAGATTGAAAGTTCCTATTATATAAATCATATCTATAAAATTTTACATTAATCCAACATTATATAGTACTTCATTGATATATGTCAAGATTAACATAATATATACTTTTGAAATATATGAAAATAAGAATCGCTTGATTGCATTCTTATTAATGTTTAATTTTTTACTAGATTTAACACAAATGATTAAGTTTTGGATAGTTATAATTTAACGGTTAAATTGATAAAAATCACATTGTATACAAAGTTATTAGAATGTGTAAGTATACTAAGTCTTACACCAGTGTAACTTAACCCTTCCCCATAAATTAAACATTAAAAAATATTCAAAAGAGTATGTTATTAATAATTCCCATCAAGCTAAATTCTATCAAAATTCTGACTATATTTTCTATCTATTAGCGTTAATCTTTTAAATTTCAAATGTGAAATGCTTTGTAACATGACCTATCACCTAACACATGACCCTTTACGATTTAATGGAGAGATTAGTAGATAAGCACTACTATTAGATTTTATGCTAAAATATCATTTTAATCCTGTATTTATTTTTCCTTATAGTCTCTCAGATTTTTTTTAAATTTTTTTTATATATGTACTTACTTTCATTCTATTTATTTGATATAGGAAAAAAAAAGGCAGTTGATCAGGGAATAAACCTCCACTTTAGTCCTTGAAATTATATGCACCGGTCACATTCATTTCTGATTTTAAAAAATTGATAACTTAATCCTTGAAATCTCAAAACATCAGTCACGTTGGTCCCTGCATCAGTTGCCGTCAGTTAAACTTGACGAAGATGCACGTGTGACACGTTAAGTGCCAACGTGGATCCTACATGGCAAACAGGTCCTCCCCCATCAGAAAACGACGTAGTTTTTACAAGAAAAAAAAATAAAAAGGCTATACGATGTCGTGCGACCCATCTTCCTTCAAAACCATTTCCATTTTCTTTTTTATCTCTATGGCTGTTACCTGAAGAGCATATTCTTCTGCAAATCCAAAAATTCAAAAACACTAACCCCCATTTCCTAAGTTGCTTACTTGGTTAAGATGATGAGTGGTGGAAACTGACCCTAAATTGCATCATCACACTCTAAAATTCAAAGGGATTTGCTCTCAATCAAAGTGCAATTGGTGCGAAATCTTGAACGTGGCCCATGAAATTGAAAAAGGTATGAACCCTAAACCCCAAATATTCCTTGTTTTTGGTGCATTATGTTGTTCCTTTTTTTGTGTTGTGGTTCATGCATTTGTCTTCTCTTTTTTATATTTGTAGTCCCCTTACTTGGTAACTCTAGTTCTACGATCAAACTCAATATCATCTTTATTCCCCATTCCCTACATGTGTTTGAAAGATTTTATGTATGCTTTCAAGGTATGAAGAGAGGGTTTAAGGCAAGGTGCAGGCCATTAATAGGCCTAGATGGGGCTTTCTTAAAAGGATATTATGGGGGAAAATATTAGTTGTTGTGGGACAAGATGTTAATATTGACATTTTTGTCATAGCATATGTTATTGTGGGGGTGGAGAACAAAGAGACTTGGAAATGGTCCCTAACCCTGTTGCATGGATGAAACTTTATATCAAATATGCAAAAGGCACTACAACAACTTTGTCCTTTGGCAAGGGCTGAAAAGCGTTGCCATTGGCCAAAAACCGTTGCCTAAAATCTATGGCAACGCTTTTCAGCCCTTGCCAAGCCGTTGCCTTTTCCTCCGTTGCCTATTACAATAGGCAACGCTTTTTTAAACTTTTGGCAACACTTTAGAAAAAACGTTGCTTATTCTTATCTTCTGGCAACGCTTTTGAGACGCTGTGTATGGATAGTTTTGGCAACGCTTTTAACATGTTGGGTATAGGTACTGTTTTAGGCAACGTTTTCCTGTTGTTGCTTTTAAGTATGCCATAAGACAACGTTTCAAAATCGTTGCCTATAGGTTAAGGTTTCGGCAACGTTTTTTAAACGTTGGCTATATTCACCAGTTTAAGCAACGTTTTAGAACCGTTGCTTTTAAGTTTAGGGTATGACAACTTTTAAAAAACGTTGCCTATAGGTTGTAGTTTTGGCAACGCTTTTTGCACATTGCTTATTAAACTACTTTAGCCAACTTTTGAAAAGCGTTGCCTATAAGGTTAAGAATTAAAAACTAATAATGCAACAATTTCTATAAGCCATTTTTTTGAAATGTTACCTGTACATACCAACACTTTTCACTTGAGTATTAAAAAATCACGTATTAAAAACTAATAATGCATTAAAAAATCAATTCTTCTCAAATAAAATATACTAAATTATATAAGTGTATTTAATGTATATATACACCAAAACTAAGAAAAAAATTCATTTACTATTGTTGTACAAAAGTAGTGCAATTGTTCTTGATCACATAACATAAATGAAAGAACAAAAAAACTAAAGTTGTCTTGGCAAATCACCATAATTGTATCCACATGCAAGATGTATTTGTTTCGCTTTATCTGATATATTCTCACTGCAAAAAATAATAATAAATGTAAATAAATATTCTGTTGAGAGGAAGTGAGGAAGAGAGTTTCTCCTATTTTCTGTACAAACTTACCTCATTCTCGATATCGATCGATATCTGACGAAGTCGGTTCAATGATAATATAGTACTATTCAGCTATTTCTGGTCCAGTTCTATCAGCCAATATTACAACTTTTTTTTAACCAAGCAGTTGCTTCTAAAAGCCACCTTTGACAAATGGTCACCAAACACCATTTTTAAACAACCTATGAAATCGTAAAAGCAGCTTATTTCAGTAGATTTTAAGAAGTAAAATGCGAAAAAAAATCTCTTTATACCTACAAATGTTAAACTATGTCCACTGGATAGGGGATAAGTTCAGAAGATGTCACCAAACTAACTGATTTAACCCTTTCAAAATAATATCTCACCTTTAATGTCTTCTTCACTGGCAATGTTCTTTTAGGATCAAAAACCGAACGCCTTCACTGGATAGGGGAGGTTTAGACTCTTGGCTAGCACCAGACCTCAATAAAGGCCCCATAACTCAACAAGGGTAATAGAACAAACCCCCAGATTACATGCAAAAGCAGCAACAAAATAACCATACTCCCCCTGATAATACCGCCACAAGAGGCCGTTGTACTGCCATGCATCAAAGAACCATCAATATTCAATTTAACCCCATCCATGAGGAGGGCCCTTCCAGTGAATTGGCATAAGAGAACTAGAATTATCCGGCATAATTGACTTGTGAAGTTGAAAAGCATCCCAACGCGCCTGAGATAGCCATGCTTGAAGAACTCATGCTTCATCCAGGAATCACTATAGCATTATAGAACTCAGCCTCATTACCGAGAACCACTATAGCACTCACGCAGGAAACACCATTGAACACGCGCCACCTTGACCCCCTGTCATGACCTCAAGCCACAGCCACCAACAACCAGAGGACCCATCGTCCTTGCCATGGTCAAACACTACTGTGCCGAGCCAGAAACCTGCATCCTTCACCGTAGCCGTACCACCCCTCTATGACCAGTCATCGTACCTCGCACCATAACCCATGGCTGAACTGGAACCTCCATGCCGTCGTGAGCCAGCACCACACCATTCCTCACCACCATCGTCAAACCCCAACTACCCCCACGCCATTCTTCACCACCACTGTCAAACACTAGGCCCCAAGGCTACTGAAATTAATCCTCACCCAAAAGAACATTTTAATACCTCATTATTTGGACCTCTTTCCAATAAAAATGCAGTCTTTTTCACACAACTAAGTAAGTTTGACTATTTAACGAATACCTATTATCATCCAATTACCTATTATCATCCAATAAAAAAAAGGTTATGTTTCTGCATAAAAGCAATTTTGGTTTTTGGTTATAAACCATTACAAGGGACTTGAGAGATGGGCCAGAGAAAAGGCAGAGTTGACAATGTTAAGTAATCATTATTTTCCCATACAAGAAACATGAACCTCTAGAATTAGAAAGGTAATTTATACGTAGTTCTTTTAGATCAAAAATAAAAAAAGGTAATGTATGTAGTTCAGTTCATGCAGGGCAACATTATCATATACTCCATCGTATGTATAGTTTATAACAATACAATATAAAAGCTTCCTTTGGTATATAATTCACAGAAACTCATCATCTACCACTGGAAACAAACAAATTATTCATATAGCAGCATACAGAAATATAGCATCCAAGAGATTTTACATTCAGTACTAAATAGATGGGATATTGATGAGAAGCAAACGCTTGAAGGCTTGCCCAGAAGGTGCATTAATAATTTATACCCCTTATAATCTGGGCACATTCTATATCTTCTAGCAGATGTTACTGCATTAGTTTTAAAAAGTTTGTTGATCTCGCACTTCCCTCAACATGGCTTAACAAAGATGTAAATTAGAATTGTGAAGAACTAATGCATATGCAGTGCCGCAGAGGATATTGAAATACCAAAAGGATGGATAAATGTGACTATGATTACTAAATAATTCAATTCATTTTTCCCCATATTTGCAAGATTTGAAAACAGTGATGTCATGGTTGAAATGCTCTGAAGCTATATTATGTTGGCTATGACAATTATATTGACAATAATTCCTTTTTTTACCCTTGCCTGGTTTGTTCCAAGTGTAAACTGTTTCTAATTTTCCATTTCAGAACTTTTCAAGGGCTAAGTATAAGCATTTTTGTTAATTCCTTCATTTGAGTATATGGGAAATTAGAATGTCTTCACTCAGTTGACTTAACAGAAATGTTCACTTCAGGGACACTGAGAGAGTAACTTCCTTTCTGACTATAAATTAGGCAATACTTAAGTCCCATTTTGTAGTTCCTTAGAAATGGCCGTACAACATCTTTATTGCTCAGACTATAAATCACATACCTCTTCATTTAATCCTGACATTTTAGTATTCCAGTATTCTGATTCATTCTATGTTAATAGTTGATGTGTACGTGGAATATTATACATTAAACTCTATAAGATAGGAATATGGAATTTCATGCACATATAGCAATGCTAAATTACTTGATTTGTTTTATCTTTATATGATATGCGTGCACTATTAACATAATTAGTCTTTAAAGCACTGAAAAAATCAAAATGAATTTCTGGCTCTTATTTATTATTTCTTTCACTTAGGGATATCATTCCAACTAAAATTAGGATGAAAAGTGATGTAGTAGCAGATGGTAGACAACAACTCAAGTGATAAAATTTGGGGAGAGAAGTAGGATAGATTGAAGTGGAACGATTAAAATAAAAAAGAGGGGTTCTGAAATAAAGAACATAAAAATAGAACATTAAACAAACTGCTCCGGCATCGAGCAGAGTCTCTAACACTAGGGTAGTTGCTAATTTCGTACTCTATATGAAAATAGAACATAAGTGGAAGGCTAGCCCTAGTAGCATTTATCCATACAAGGTTGAGATTAGGGGTTTGTTACCTTGAGCAAGCATTGCTTGATAAATCTCTTATGCACATCCAAGGCATATTCGTTAAATCCCAAGTCTTTCTTAAGCAATCTACAAACCCCCTCAAATGTCAAGGAACTGCATTCATTCAAAGGAAAAATAGCAATTACACCCCAAAATCAGTTGTTTCTTCTACTTTCTACAGAGGAGAAAAGGAATAAGAAGAAGAAGAAATGGAGAAAAGTTACTCAGATTGTTCCTTAAAGTGAGGGACGCGAGAGTGCATAGCAGTTTGAATCTGGGACTCTATATCGTTATCGCTATTGTTATCCTCCTCCTCCTCCTTCTTCTTCTCTTCTGCTGCCATCCCTTCTGGCTTGTGCAGTGAGTGCAAAGTGCAAACTGCCAACTTCCACTTTCAAAAGCAATAATCGTCATGTAATTGCAATTGACAATAAAGTAGTAAACCATCACTAATTAAGCAATAGAAAAAAATTGGAATCCATGAATATCCACGAATAGCTCATTTTTATCACTTACAAAGAGTTAAATTTAGCAATTGCATCGACAAGTCATAGATGAATTACAGAAAGTGAAATGTCACATTATATACCTGCTTCTCTAAATTCGCTCTAATCACCGGAGTCACCATTTCTCTTTTGCCATTCAATTTCCCATTATTTTCTACTACTGCCACTGACTTCCTCGAAGGTGCTTTACCAAAGAATGTCCTCCAGATCAACAATCTCCAATTCCACCTCACTCTCTTCATCAGAATCCTCTTGAGAACCCTCAAAATTCGAAACACTATTACATTCCCCAGCATCACCAACACCATTCTCCAAAACACCACCTTTCAAAAACCCAACCACCTTCACACACCACCGATCAAAAACATCATCCAAATTGCCGCCATCAACATCCCCTTCCCACAAAGGAATCATCTCCGACGCACCCAGCGCCTTCATCTGTGTCGCGAAATCCCTCGCGACGGCATTGAAGGTGTCTCCATACGCCCGGCTTCCGACGCCGAACACCGCGAATTTGCAACGCGAGAGCAGCAAGGAACCAACCCTGAAATCCTTGGCGCTCTCAGCGAGCCACGTGGCGAAGAATCTAGAACCCAGAGGGAGAGAGAGAAAGATGAATTCTGAGGAGAACGGCGACACAAGCTATCAGCCTTCAAAGCCGAAGCCCTGCGCTAACAACTGCGGCTTCTTCGGCACCACCGGGAATAGGAACCTCTGTTCTAAGTGTTATAGCGACTTCTGTATTCAAGAGGAACATGCTACTACCGCCAAGGCGGCCATGGAGAAATCCCTTCTCCACCCCAACACCGCCGCGTCATCCTCCTTTTCCCCCAATTCTGCCATTCGTGCAACGGAACCCTCCTTGTCTGTAACCATAGATTGTGGCGTTGAAGAAGGCGGCGGACTGGTGCGAGAGTTGTAACAAGAAGGTGGGTTTGACTGGGTTCGTGTGCAAGTGTGGGATCATTTTCTGTATATTGGGGTTTGAGGGGTTAAGTGAATTGCCAAAAAATTTCAAAGTCCCGCTGTATATGCCCGCCTTTCTGAGTAAGAATTTCAAAACATAAAAACTAATAAGCAACATTTTTAATTGGTTAATATAATGGGAACAGTTATAAAGCGTTGCTTATTCCGTTAAAACAACGTTTATTAAATGTTGTGTTAAAAGTGTTGCCTAAACATGTTCAAATTTTGAGAACCTTTGTAAAGCATTGCCTATACTAGTTATCACAACGTTTATTAAACGTTGCCTAAAGCTATAATTAAAAGCAACTTACAAAAAACGTTGCCTATACAAGTTTAGGCAACGCTTTTAAAACCTTGCCAAAAATTTCGTTGCCAGAAGTCAAAATTGTTGTAGTGAGGTAAGTGATCTAGTTTGCAAGGACTAATTTGAATACTTTTTTATTATAGGGACTAAAATGAATTAGTTATGTAAGCTACAGGGACTAAAATGGATTAGTGGTGTATGTTATAGGGACTAATACCAGCAATGCAAGAGGTGATGCCTGGAGTGCATAATAGGTTCTGCGTTTGGCATCTTTTGAAGAATTTTACAAAGCAATGGAAGGATAAGGAAATAAGGGGGATGGTATGGGAATGTGCAAGATCAACAACCCCTCACAGTTTTTGGCAAATATCCAGACAGTTAAGATGAAGTTGTCAAGGTATACTATGCCCTTAACTCCCAAGTAGAAGAGTAGGTTGGAGAATGAGAAAAATGAGAGTACCAAATGGACTCCTGTGTGGTCAGGTAATAGAAACCATAGCATGTATTATGTTATATTCTCATAATTGTACATTTCTAACTTTTATATGCTTTATATATAATGTCTTAACATGTGATGATGATAGAAACAAGTTTAAGCAAAAATCCAGTGGGATTTCAACCATAGTCCACTCAAGCTTAAGCTGCAAATGAAGCCCAAACTGTCCCAAATGCTCTAACAATAACAACCATACTCTCAACCACTCACACACACATATTTTTGGTTAAGATGATGGGTGGTGGAAACTGACCCCAAATCTTATCATCACATTCCGAAGGAAGTTAGTTTGGGAGTGTGGGTTCCAAACCTAACCCACCCTACAAATATTCTTGATCCCAATATCTTGTGCGGTCTACTACGAATGGTGAAGTTCAAGGCAATGGCAAATCCTAGAAGACCACTCTATGGGTGCCCAAAGTTGAAGGTAAAGGTAAGGGATTGGGTTGGGTTATGTAAGGGGAAGTTTTTACTATTATTATACTCATTTTTTAGTATGCTTGCTGTGTTGTGTGTTACAAAATGATGACTATTGTAGATGTTTCTACTGGGTTAAGAATGGATTAGGGGACAATGGAATTGGTAATGGAGGTGATAATGAAGCTACTTATGAAGATGCATATGAAGCTGCTGCTGCAGCTGGTAATAGGGCTGCTACAAGTGAGAATGAAGGTTGGAGAATGAATGTTGCTTAAAAGATTGGTAGTTTAGAGGCTAAAGTTAGGACCCTAAGATTTTGTGTAATTGACCAGTGTATTATGATGCTGATTTTGATCATAATGTGGGGATTAGTTTGTTTGGGGAAATATACAATTGTGGCAATAATGTTGGTTTGTAATGCTATGTAATTGGCCACTTGGCCTTTGAAATGAAAGAATATGAGTTTTGATGATCATTTTTATTCAATTTGAATTGGAAGGAATTGCATAAATAACTTAGTATGAAATGAACATAGAACCTAATCAAGCATACTTCATTGATCTTCAATGGGTCTTACAAGTGTGGACATGAAAAACATTTACAAAAAAATATTGCCTCAAAAGTATCAAAAGAGGCATTTATAAGCATTACGACCATTTACAAAACAAAAGACTATTACTAACATCAACTTGTCTAAGAACACAATCCATAAGCACATGTATCATATCAAAATAACCCTTTATGTGTAGCTTCCAAAAAAAATCTATATGATGAACCGTCAATATGTCTTATTTTTACGGTTCAATTACTTAGTTTTTCATATTCTTTTTATTTATTTTTAATGAATTTTGTTTGTTAGTTTTGTTATATTTTTAGTATTGTTTAATTGTGTTTTTATTAAGTGTTTTGTGTGTTTTTGTTTGGTAATTGTACAAAAAGAAGAAATTCCTGAAGATAAATATGTGAAGGATTCTTATCCTATTCTTAGATGCTAATTAGGGTTCTAATTGGATACAAAACCTTAGATTGGAGATTGGATAAGAATTCTCAAAGAGATTTGATTTGGAGCAAAATTCGGATTCCCGTATTATCCTGACCATTCCTCATTAATTAAGCCATATCTTGAGCTACAGAGATCAGATCGACCCGCTGTTTACGATGTTGGAAAGCTAACAGAAAATCCTACAACTTCTCTGTTGAGATTAAGGGCAAAATCAACCATCTAAAGGGTGAGAAAAATCATGCAAGTGAGATACGAAAATCTGTCAGCTTTTCTATAAAAGGGGGAAAACAAGTTTAGCAAGGGAACTTTCTTTGATTGAGCACATTGCACAGAAAATCCCTAATCCTGAGAGAGTTGTTTTGCGATGGCAGACCTTGGAGGGCGATTTCGAAGGAGGATTCTTGAAGGCTTGAAGATCTTAACCTCCATTAAAGGGGTTTTGATTTCTCTTTCTTTTTAGTTTCCCTTTTCCTTTGGGTTTTCTTTCCATGAGTTTGTATTTTGATATGGGTTTGTTTTTATTGAACATGAGTAACTAAACCCATAGCTAGGGCTATGGGGGATCTTGTTTTCCTAATTATTTGGGTTTGATTTCTAATTCGATTATGGTAATTTCTTTTTGGGTTTATCATATTGCTTGTATTATTGTCAGAATTTGATCACTTTTGACATGTGTTAATTCATTGTTTGACTGGTGACCATCCGCATTCAATGAGTGGATCTATATGGTAAGCTTAGGATTAAATTGGTGAATGACCAAATATCGATTTATCCTACCAATGGAATTGACGGTATGTTAGTTCATCTCTTGAATTGAAACTTAATGCATTCTTGATTAATTCAACTAAATGACCAAATAGGTGAATTAAATTAGGAATAGAATATTGTTTCATCCATGACCATTGAGATTCAATAACAAATAAGAGAATATTGGCAAAAGAATTACCTTAATCATAATTGAAAGAAAATCTGATAACTGGATTCAAGTGAACCTTGCACCCTAATATCTTTCTTATTGATTATCTTTTCTTTGTTTAATTGTTCATTACTTTTCTTTAATTGTTTATTTTGATTTTAATTTGAATTTCTTTATATACTTTTGATTGTCTGGATAACAAAGGGTTTTGTGAATCTAGTAATTACCATTTATTCCTCGTGGAATCGATAACTGGGACTCAAGTCCTATATTACCTGGCGATAGAGTGCACTTGCTCTTAGTGTATTTTACGTGCAACAAGTTTTTGGCGCATTCTTGCAGTGAATAAGTTTGGTAATATTAGAAGCGAAAAACTCTAGTTAATTTAGACATTTTTTCTTTTATTTTATTATTTTTATTTTTATTTCTTATTTTATTTTATTTTATTTTTATTATTTTGATTTCGATTTTATTTTTTTATTTTTTAAAATTATTTTTATTCTTATTTTATTTTTATTTAATTTTTTTCTTCTTATTATATTAAATTATTGGTTGCTTTTATTTTATTTATTTTTATTTTTATTTTATTTAGACGCTTCTTTTCTTTTATTCCTTATTTTATTTTTGTTTTTGTTTTTATTTTATTTTATTCTTAATTAATTTTTCATTTTTTTCTTTGTTTGTTTTTGTTTATATCTTATTTAATTTTTATTTCTTATTTTATTTTATTTTATTTTTATTTTTTGTTTTTGTTTTCTTATTTTATTCTATTTTAATTAATTTTTCTCTTCTTATTTTTTTTTTGTTGTTTATGTTTTTATTTTATTTTATTTTATTTTATTTTTAATTGATTTTTTCTTCTTTCATTTTTTTTTATTTTTATTTTTATTTTTATTTAATTTTTCTTCTTCTTATTTTTGTTTATGCTCACTCGATCTCGGATCTGATTTGGCTTTTGACCCGAAATTGAGAAAAGCTCGCTTTCATTGAGTTAAAGCGACTTTTATTGCAAAACATGAGAATGACATATAAGCGGGATGGAGAGGCAAACCGGTTATTGAGGCCAACCGTGAAGAAAGAGCTATCCCATGAGCGGACCATGTTTGAGTACTCTATCATGCCATTTCTTGAAGGATGTGGAGAAAGTATTATAAGACCAGCTGTGGCAGAAAATAATTTTGAGATCAAACCTGCATTGATCTCCATGATTCAGAATTCAGTTCAGTTTGGTGGATTGCCTTCGGATGATCCAAATCAGCATTTGGCCAGATTCTTACAGTTGTGTGATACTATCAAGTACAATGAAGTGACAGATGATGCAATCCGGTTGCGACTCTTTCCTTTCTCTCTTAGGGACAGAGCAAGCCAATGGTTAACGTCACTTCCAAGGGGTTCTATCACTACATGGGATCAATTGACACAACAGTTTCTTGCTAAGTATTTTCCTCCTTCTAAATCTGCTAAATTAAGGAATGATATATCTTCTTTTGTGCAGTTTGAGATGGACACTCTTTATGAAGCTTGGGAGCATTTTCAGGAGTTGTTGAGGAGATGTCCACATCATGAATTTCCTGTATGGCAGCAGGTTCAGACTTTTTACAATGGTTTGTCAACTACAAACCGTTCACTTATTGATGCTACTGTAGGAGGTACTATATGGAGGAAAACACCTACTGAGAGCCAAGCTTTGATTGAAGAAATGCCGCTGAACAGTTATCAGTGACAGAATGAGAGCCAGACTCCTAAGAAACAAGCAAGTGTACATGCTATTAATTCCTCTACTGCTATTCTGAGTCAGTTGGAAGCTTTGACCAAGAAGGTGGAGACTTTGATGGTGGCAAATAGTGCAGCCCCACCTATCATGCGTGAGGCATGTGGAGGACAAGGTCATTCTAGTGCAAATTGTCAAGTTGGTAGTCCTTTTGCTTCTGAGCCTGAAGTAGCAAATTTTGTTAGTAATTCCAACCGGCAGCAATACAATCCATATTTGAATACGTATAATCCTGGTTGGAGGGACCACCCGAATTTTAAATGGGGTAATCAGCAAGGCTATCAGCAGAATCAGCAAAGAGTTCTACCACCACCTTCTGATTTCCAAGCACCTGCAGAGAAGCCAAGTTTTGAAGCTCTGGTAATGAAGTATATGCAGAATTTTGATGCCAGAATGAAGAACATGGAGACTCAGATTAGTCAGTTGACTGCATTGATGACATCGAGGGCACCAGGGACATTGCCTAGCACTACTGAGACTAATCCAAGGAAACAGGCCCATGCGATTTTCCTTAGAAGTGGTAAGGAACTTGAGGAGTCCTCTCAAAAGAAAGAGTTGCCAGAGCTTAGAGATTCTCTTGGTCAGTCAGTGCATGATGAAGAGAAGGCAACTGGCGATGTCCTTATTGAAGATGTCAACCAAGAGAGAGAGGTTGAGAAGAAAGCACCAAAGTGGCAGAGAGCAAAGAAGGATCGTGAGCAAAGTGCAGTTTATGAACCATCCCCATATGCTAAGATCCCATTCCCTCAGAGGCTCAAGAGCAATCAGCCAGATCAGTAATTTGCCAAATTCTTGGAGATATTCAAGAAATTGCAAATTAATATTCCGTTCGTTGAAGTCATCTCTCAGATGCCCAAGCATGCAAAGTTTCTAAAGGAAATACTTACAAAGAAACGCAAGCTTGAGGAATTTGAGACTGTATGTCTTACTGAGGAGTGTTCTGCCATTCTTTTAAAGAAGTTACCCCCAAAATTGAAAGATCCAGGGAGTTTTACTATTCCTTGCACTATTGGTAACTCTTGTTTTGATAAGGCATTATGTGATTTGGGAGTTAGTATTAATTTGATGTCTTTTTCTATATTTAAAAAATTGAGAATGCAAGAACCGAAGCCTACCAATATTTCACTACAGTTAGCTGATAGATCCTTCGCTTACCCGCGCGGTGTGGTGGAGGATGTTTTAGTGAAGGTGGATAAATTCATTTTCCTAGTTGATTTTGTGGTACTAGATATGGAAGAGGATGCTGATATTCCTTTCATTCTTGGAAGACCGTTTTTGGCCACTTCTGGAGCTGTGATTGATGTACCTCGGGGTGAGCTCATCTTGAGAGTGGATGGAGATTATGTGACCATCAATGTCTTTAGGGAAGCTAAATCTTCTCCAATGTCAAATCTCCATGCCCCGGTTAATTTTGTTCAAGCTAAGAAGCCAAAAATCTTAGCTATCAAAGACCCCCGCCATCATACAATGTTGATGTTGATCTTTTGGGAAGACAAGCTGCTGAGACAGATAAAGGTCCTCCTAAAATCCATGTTTCTTCACAGATTGGTCCTTCATCTGTTGATTGAGTGCAACCACCTTGGCCTAGTGGAGTCAATGCGCAATTGGGACAGTCAAGCTCTTTTCCAGTTCAGAATTCTGTTGGAAGCAATCCCAAGGCTATTGATGAAGGGAGGAAGAACTGTTTTGAAAAGAAAAAGATGTCCTCCTATTTCTCTTGCTTTAAGCCACCTTGATGTATCTGAAAAGGCAACGTCGAGCTAATGACGTTAAACAAGCGCTGCACAGGAGGCAACCTGTGTTTCTTCTTTCTTTATTTTATTTTAGTTGTTTTGTTATTTTTGTTTTTCTTTTAGATTCTCCTCATGTATTTGGGATTTCATTTTTCAGATTGTGTTCTTTATGATAATGACTCTTTTGTTTCTCCTTTGCCTAACATTGTGTCACTGTCCATCAAGTTGTGTTGTTCTTTTCTTTACCCTCTTTATTTCTTTTTCTTCCACATTGAGGACAATGTTTATCTTAAGTGTGGGGGAATGATACTTTTATGATTTTTTGTCAAAAAAATTTTT
Organism: Ormosia semicastrata; assembly: GCA_029884595.1. Classification (NCBI taxonomy): domain Eukaryota; kingdom Viridiplantae; phylum Streptophyta; class Magnoliopsida; order Fabales; family Fabaceae; genus Ormosia; species Ormosia semicastrata. The sequence goes on along the minus strand of JAQQTO010000046.1, from coordinate 2,410,545 downwards.
TTTTTGAAGCACTTGAGTATTGTTGGTAATTAAGCTAGAATTGTGTGTTAATTTCTTGATTTATTCTGAGCTGATGGAGATATGTTTTGAAGGGAATTCCATTGATCATGAGTTGATAATGTGTGAAGCAATCTTTTTCAATGAAGAAAAGTGAAATTTAGCATTTTTAGTTAGAAATTAGCCATGTCTGCTTGCTATTGTTCTCTTTATCAACTTAACCAGAAAGTGAGTTTTGAGCCATAATAATTAGATTTTTCTTCTGGAGTGAATTTTCTCTTGATTTATGTGCGCTAGAACTTACTTTGATATCTTGTTGAGGCTTTAATGATTCACATGCATACTTGAACATGATTAAGGCAATTAGGCTTAATTCTTTCTTGACTTCCAGAGTTGCATTGATTAAATAACCCCTTAGTTGCATCATTTGAGCCTGAAATTGATTTCTTTTATACCCAATTAAATAATCAGGTTGAATTCTTTGGAGCAATTGATTTGTTGATTAAAAAGTCTTGAAAGGTTGCTTTTGTCTTCAAGGGTTGAAAAAAAAAAGAAAAGAAAAAGAAAGTTTGGAAAAAAAAAGGAAAAAAATGAAAGAAAAGAAAAGAAAAGAATTGATGGTGAAGAATAATGAAAATATTGGGTTGAAAGTGAGAAGTTGTTATATTCTTATGCATCATGCTCTATCTGTCATCTTTTCAACCTGATTCTGCTTTGTATTGATTTATTCATGAGCATTCTTTACCCTATTTTATCATTTCTTCCTACCTTTCATTACACCCTTGGCCCCGTTACAACCAAAGGAAAATCCTTTTGATTCTTGTGTTGTATGTGAACTTGAAAGTGGAGATGGGATTGATAAGCAAGCCTATGGTATTGCATTTTTCAAGAGAAATTTGAGTGATCTCTTTGACCTTTAAACACTTGAGCGATGGAAAGTTGAGTGATCTCAAATGTTTGATGAGAAGAACATTTGCAAGCTAGACTCAAGCCTTTAATTGTTTAAGTGTTAAATGATCTTACTTGATTGGATTTGATTGCTCAACTTGAATTTCTTTTAATTGTGGAATTTCTCTTTGATTCATGTTTTTTTATGTTGAGTTTGATCTTGTTGTTGATTCCTATTCTTTGCTTGAGGACCAGCAAAGCTCAAGTGTGGGGAGTTGATGAACCGTCAATATGTCCTATTTTTACGGTTCAATTACTTAGTTTTTCATATTCTTTTTATTTATTTTTAATGAATTTTGTTTGTTAGTTTTGTTATATTTTTAGTATTGTTTAATTGTGTTTTTATTAGGTGTTTTGTGTGTTTTTGTTTGGTAATTGTACAAAAAGAAGAAATTCCTGAAGATAAATATATGAAGGATTCTTATCCTATTCTTAGATGCTAATTAGAGTTCTAATTGGATACAAAATCTTAGATTGGAGATTGGATAAGGATTCTCAAAGAGATTTGATTTGGAGCAAAATTTGGATTCTCGCACTATCCTGACCATTCCTCATTAATTAAGCCATATCTTGAGTTACAGAAATCAGATCGACGCGCCGTTTGCGGTGTTGGAAAGCTAACATAAAATCCTACAACTTCTCTGTTGAGATTAAGGGCAAAATCGGCCATCTAAATGGTGAGAAAAATCATGCAAGTGAGATACAAAAATCTGTCAGCTTTTCTACAAAAGGGGTAAAACGAGTTTAGCAAGGGAACTTTCTTTGATTGAGCACATTGCACAGAAAATCCCTAATCCTGAGAGAGTTGTTTTGCGATGGCAGACCTTGGAGGGCGATTTCAAAGGAGGATTCTTGAAGGCTTGAAGATCTTAACCTCCATTAAAGGGGTTTTGATTTCTCTTTCTTTTTAGTTTCCCTTTTCCTTTAGGTTTTCTTTCCATGAGTTTGTATTTTGATATGAGTTTGTTTTTATTGAACATTGATGCACAATTTTTAGTTTCAAACAAGTCTACAAACTTGATGCGGGATTAATTGTTGCTTTGCGAACCCAAGTGCAGGTTGTCTCAAGTAATAAATTTCTCGAGAGTCCGAGGTCGATCCACAGGGAATTGTTGAAGATTAATTAAGGTGAAGTAAATATTTTATTACTATGGTAAAAATTATTTACTTGGGTTAAAAGATCCACTCTTGGTAAATAAATTAAAGGTAAGATTAATTTCTTTTATAACTCAATTAGAATCCTCGCAACATGGAGGTTCCAATCAGAAAATATAACATTAAAAGTCTATTTAAAATGATATACGTAATTATATTATGTTTCCTAAAAATATTACCACCACTTATAAATGGGTTAAAGCATTCATTGTGCCAATATTTTGTCTACAACAAATCAAGAACTCCTCTTTACAAAGATGGTTTCTAAATTATAAGAAACAAATTATAATACGTATAATGGTTACTAGAAAATATAAATCATTTAAGCACAAGAGAAGAATAAATCTAACCTTACTTTATTACCAAGAGCTTCACCCTTTCACCCAAGCAAAATGAAACTTAGTTACTCATAGATAAGAAGAAAGAAAGAGAGAAGAAGAAGAAGAAGAAGAACATGACTTTAATTTAGAACAAAGGAAAATTACTACAAGAAAACCTAGTAACAAAATGACATCATTTTGGTAAATAACACCTAACACCTTCAATGATCTGCCAAGGCCTCCTTTTATAGAGGTTTAGAGATACAAAATGACAAGGGAGGTGAGTCATTAGTGGGTGGATGAGTGGAAAATGAGTGAAAAATGCCAAATGACTTTAGGTGAGTGGAAAATTATGGAGATTCCTTGTCTCCGAAATCATGCAGCTCTGAAGTCATTGTATTCGTCATTTTTGAACCAAGTGGTCTTCATGAAAGTTGTAGGCTTGGATCTTAGATTTCAAATGGCTTTGGTTTGAGTCCAATATCATTTCTATAACTCCAGATACGTTCAAATTACTGAACACTGCCCAGGCTCAGTCACAGCTCCTCTGTTTTGACTTCCAAGCCCAATATCACCTTCAAGGAGTCCGATTCTGGAAAAGTGTTCAACATGAAAGTTATAGATATGGGTCTTAATATTCAGCATCCAAATTTCAGCCCATTTGACAATCTCTATTCTGAAAAATGGCATGAACAGTACACATAGGTCAAGCTATCAGGAACAGCACTCTAGTTCTTGCTTTAACCCCAATTTGAGTTATCTACTCGTGTGATTGAGCCTTTTAGGTCTTCATGAAAGTTATAGAGCTCTCTCTTATCTTTAAAATGTCATCAGATTCACCTCATTTGACCACCTACATCCCAATATATGGCCCAAATACAGAAGCAACGTAAGACGTAAATTATGCTGAAAAATTCAATTAAGTCGAATTTGAGTCCAAACTTACAAAACATAATCAAAATCAATCAATTAAGTACATGGAGAATTTAAATGACTAAAAATGAAGCTTATTAATGTATCAAATATGTGATCATCAAATTCCCCCACACTTAGCTTTTTGCACTCCTGGGCAAAACACAAGACCAAAACTAAAAAAAAAAAAAAGCAGAAAAAGCTAAACACTCTAAAAAGACTCGATTTTTAATAATATTTAAAAATGAAGAGCAATCAATCATTTAAGTAATTAAAACATTCATGAGGTAACATATCTTTACTTCTCAAATCAACAAGCAAGGATATTTCAATTGAAAAGCATGAGTCAAGAATGATAGATTTTCACAAGATTCACTCTTAATCCCTCAAGTGTTTAAAATGTAAGTATTTCACTCAATTCAACCCATGAAAATTGCACTACCATAAGCTTGCTTATCTTCTACTTCTCCACTACTCAGAACACATGCACACACAAATCATGAGGACTTTATTCAAGGTTGTAATGGGGTCAAGGTAAAGGATGTAACACCCAAAATTTCGTATCTCTTAAACAGTAATTTTGACAGTTAACAAAATTTTACTGTTTAGTAATTTCTGGATACTGTAAAATTATTTTGTTTATTCCGTCAGCGTATTTGATCGTTTTGAGTGATTTACTCCGTGTCAGGAAAATAAAAATTTTCAAGCCGGGGAAAACTTTACGTAATTTAATTTTTACCGTTAGGTAATTATTTTACGTAATCTGATTTGATATTTGTGCGTTTTCTAATTTTTGTGATTTTATGGATGATTATAAAATTTTTTACTGTTTGTGGGCCCAGGGGGGTGTATGTGGGCCCAGGTGGCCTTACGTGGGCCCAAGTGGGTCCCTGTTGATACCCAATTTTATCCATTTTCTTTATTTTCATTTTTATTTATTTATTTAATTTAATTTCCTGTTGTATGGGTCAACCCATGGCCCATTTCGTTCCTCAACCCATAACCCATTTTCTCAACTCTTCCCCTTCCTGCTGCTGCCACCGAACCATCAATAGCTTGCATTGATTTGGATTAAAGCTTCTATCAGTTTTCGTTTCCATTGGTTTTCCAATCATCATTGAGGAGCATTATTTCTGCCTGTTTGCATTTCAAAACGTAAAAGCAAATTGATTGTGAATGGAACCACAAGGCAAGAATAAAAAGGGGATTCAATCATTCAGAAAAAGAAAAACCAGGTGAAATCACAGAGCTACACAGGATTTTAGAAAAATTCCCTCAGATCAAAAACAGAGATCAAAAACAGAGATTAATCAGACAGATCAAGACGAATTGAGCAAAACAGAAAAAAAAATACCCCCATTCATGGCTAACCTCTTCTCTGCCACCCCAAAACTGTGAACCACCATTCTCATTTCCTCCCAACTTCCATAACCTTCAACCCAATAAATAAATAAAAAACCTTCTGCCATCCACCATCTTCATCACTTCTGCACCACCCTTCTTCAAGCTCACCACCCACAACCACCACAAGCCACCATCGGTAAATAAAAACCACCCACAAACCGTAAAACACCGTCACCTTCTCCCCAACCACCACACGGACCTCCGCTGCACCACTGAGTTACTGACCCAGAGCCATCGCTCCACGCTGCCGCACGAATCAGCCACCATCTCGCGGATCCATCCACCACCCTTGTGAATCTCCACCACCACGAAATCGCACCCCACGGCCCGAACCCAAGCTCGGTCCATACCCGTCCCTCCGCGACGCCGGCCTCGCATGAACACTAGTCTGCCGTGCCGAGTCGCCACCTCGAGCAGCTTAAACCGGATCCCCGCACCCAGATCCGGAACTCACCGTGCGTCGCCGGCGTCTCGCTCAAACAGGTGCCGCTCCCCATCCGTCGCCGCCGCTCGTTTTTCCCACGAACTCAGGTCCCGCCGGATCCGTACCGTGAACCACCATTTCTCTGCGCCACTGTGAGTTTCCTCTCCCCCTTCCCCTTGTTTTTTTTCCTCTTCTTTCTTTCTGTTCATGATTCATAATAGGAGACCGAAGTCCTTTTTTTTTATATTTGCTGCCTACTTTTTTTTCTTCTTTACGATGGGCTTCTGACCCGTTTTCTTTTTTTACTATAATAGAAAAAGATGTGAAATAAAAAAGATCAAAACATGTTTTGAATTTTAGGATTTAGTACTTGTTTGACCATATTTATTTTACTTAATGATATGTTTTATATTGTGTTTTGTGATTAATAAAAAATAAATAAAAAATAAAAATCATAAATAAAATGTAATGAAAGTGAACTTGTGATTTAATTTGATCTGATTATAGTTTGTCTGTCTCTTTATAACTTGTGAATTTTTTTATTGAAACTGGCCTATGACGAAAAAATTGGGAGAGGATCGGAGCGCCGATCAGATTACACTCTTCCCGATAATCTTGAGGCTTTATATTGGATTTTGCCAGGAGCGCCGGCGAAGTCTAATTCTCACACTAAATTAAATAATTTTTTTTAATTAAATATTTTTCAAAATAAAAAATATACAAAAATAAAAATCATTTTGTAAAATAAAAAAAAATCCTCAAATAAAAGTGAACAATTTCATATGATTTCAACATCATGATTGTGGTGAATTAAAACTTTTATTTTTTTTATGAAGACCTTTTTTTTTTTTTACTACAAAAATCTCTTTATGCTTAAAAATATTTTTTTATCTTGAGATTTTATTTGGCCATTTACTTTAAAAAAAAAAACTTTCTCTTACCTCAAATAAATTTCTTTGAATTAAAATTTATTCATTGAAATAATGTTTTATTTGGCCATTTTATTTTGAAAATTACTTCTCTTCAAAAAGATAAATTTTAATTCACCACTTTTATATAATATGTTGTAAACTTAGAATTTGTTCTAAAATAATAGCTATTTAGCCACCCATTGCTTGTCTTAGTCATTTATCATTCTTGATATTATGCTTGACAAAATGGGACATGTCAAAATAAAAAAAATAAAAAAAAATTCTTTTCTTTTAATTAATAAAGGACCAATTAAATTAATCTTGCAAATAACATTAGATTAAATAGGTAACCGTTCTTAGAACGGACGGTGTAGGGTGCTAACACCTTCCCTACCCGTAATCAACCCCCGAACCTCAAACTCTGAAACGTAGACCATCTTTTAGGTGTCCAATTGCGCCATTCCATTTAATGGATAAAGCGATTGGTGGCGACTCCTAACACCCCGAGGTCCTTTAAACCTCTTTCTTTTCTATTTTCGCGACGCCTTTCGGGACGGTTGCGACAGCTGGCGACTTCACTGGGGACAGCTAGAGGGTTAAACTTTTTTTTAATCTTATGTGATTTGCTCTTTAATTATGTTGGTCCGTTTTTGTTTTTTTTATTTATTTGTTATTTGTTTCATATTATTGTACATTTTGTTTGTATTATATTTATTATATTTCTGCTTTGTAAATAAGTTCTCTCATGTACACTTCCACACACAAGCTCTCTACCCGAGCTTAGTACCTTGTAGGCTTAGACAGAGGGTGAAGTAGTGTTGCTTTGTGGGACTGTTGGTCTCCATTTAGGCACATGAAAATCCCTCGCTCAAATTGAACTCTTTCCGCTTGTAACCTATCATGGGTGAGGATGGAGGACCCTTGCTAGCCAAAGTGTTGGTGACAGCAAGGGGCAATTTGGGGACCTTTTGTCCGATAGGGGTCTAGAACCAAAGCTCTCACTTGTAGATATAATCTTAGAGCTATCATCGTTCATAGAACTTATCCTGATCGGGTACCAAGATTAGGTACCCCTTTTCCTCTAACATATGAGGAATTTCTGTTTGTCTTTTATTTTGTAGTTGTTAACTTTTCTTTTATCTTGCATTTGCATATGTGGTCCAATCCTGTGAAGATATCGATAAACCTCAAGCATGAATAAGGGAAAGATGACTCTAATGTCTGAGGTGGCAGAGAGTATCAAGGCTGTCGGTGAAGAGTCTGCAAGAATTCAAGCCAAGGAAGGAAATAGTTTGCGTCGCGAGGATGTTCCTTTACCTCTCTTAAAGGGGAGCCATGACTTTGAGCAAAACGACCTAAGGAGGCTCCGTAATGTGTGGTGTAGCATGAGAAGACAAGAAGAGTTCAACGACAAGTATGGAGATATTGCAGCTCTCATGTTCATCAACCCTGACCTCCAAATGTTGAAAGCTATGCTCCATTTTTGGGACCCCTCATATCGGTGTTTTACTTTCCAACAATTTGACTTGGTGCCCACGATTGAGGAGTATGCTAGGCTTCTTAATAGAGAAGACGTGCCAAAGGATAAAGTGTACTCACATGACCCTAAGAAGACGCCCAGAAGGATGCTGTCCAAATTGATAGGGATTCATGCCAATGAACTGGACAAGTACATGGTGGATGAAGGACGAAGTCTAGATTCGGAGTTCTTGCTTAGGCTGGTTAAAGCTCAAATTGATCAAAGGTTTGGTTTGGTAGCACTAGCCCTTGCTATTTATGGGTTAGTAATTTTCCTAAGATGGAAAAATCAAATAGATGGACATGTGATCAATTTGTTCGAGCAGATTGAGCATGGGGTACACCCAGCCCCACCAATTTTAGCCGAGACAAGTCGATCTCTGAACTACTGCCGAGTCCATCAAAAAGGAAGGTTTTGGGGATGTGCACCATTACTTGCGTATGGATGCTTAGTCATATGCCAACGTTGAAGTGCTTTAACCATCCGAGAATTGATCTGAAACAAGATGTCATACCTAAGCACCCGCTCTCTCTATATGGTCGTGACAATTGGCCTCCCCGAACTCCGACGATGAGGCAATGGATCAGTTTTTTCATGGAAATAAAAGAAGTGGTCTGGAGGGCCAAGTGGTTTCCTCACACTTATACCATATATAGATGTGGAAGCAAACCTTGGGTTCCACTTATTGGCCCATGGGGAGTAGTGGGCTATGCTCCAGCTATGGTCCGAAGACAAATGGCATCTCTGCAATTCATTCCGATGACTCATGGACTGTCCAAATTTGAATTCTCGTACGACAATGAAGGAACCAGTCATAAAATAAAAGAAGTCATTGAAGATTGGAAGGACACAAGAAGTGTGAAGCCCGGTCTCCCATCATCTGAAACGACACCAGAATACCCAATTTGCCAGGCTAGTAGGAAGAAAGGGTTTCTTGCTCCCAAGGTACAGGGTCCAGAGTTACCAATGCACCAATTTAATGAACCCAACGACTACTATGCTGAAGCAGAGGGGCAGTACGAAATCATTTATCGGCAGTGGACCACTGAGAAAAGGTCCTTGGAAGATCAACTTAGCACTGCAAAAAGAAAAATCCAAAGTCAAGAACAAATGGCCTCTAAAGATATTGAAATAGAGAGGTTAAGGAAAACATGTCAAGCCCTCAAAACAATCATTCAGGGGAAGGATGGTCAACTTCAAGAATTCAAGAATGAAGTTAAAATCTTGAATCAACATTTGGAGAAGCATGTTGAATGGTCTACTTTCTTGGAAAGTAAGAAGAATCGGTTAGAGGATGATGTTCTTTTCTTGACTAATGAAAAGAATTTCTATCATAATGCAAGCCAAGAAATGGAGCGGAAAGCCGAAATGGTTCTTGATAATATGAGGGAAATTTCCAACCATTCAAGAAAGAGGGCAAGAGAAATCATCAAAGTGGAAGCCAAGCTAGCACCAGGAGAAAACCAAGATATTCTGACTCGGGTTAGAAAGGACCTTGACTTCCTAGGAAAATTTCATTGAAATTAGTTTCTTGTTCTAGGAATGCTGATGTAATGACTCTTTCCATCTTGTTTTGTAAAGCTAACTCCTCCATCTGACTTGAGGAGTAGCAAGAATCAACATGTGTAAAACTCTCTATGACCATAGAGCTTTTCCCTTTGAATAAATGAGGTTTATCGATATCGCTTGCTACTTTGGATCATGTCTCTACATGCATAGTTTTATTTTTTGTTTGTATTTTCTTTTCCTTTTTCATATTTTCTAATAATAAAAAATAAATACAGAAAGGAAAACTGTCTCTACGACACCCATATAGGACTCGCTCTCAATCAAGAGTCATGGATGAACTGGGTCAGTCACAAGAAGAGTTGAGAAGTGAAGTAAGCCAGCTCAAAGAACAAATGGCCAAGATCTTGGAAATTCTGAAAAAAACGAAGAACACATAGGGGACTCCTTCAAAGGCAAATGATGATCCTTCTGCCACGCCTGCTCACCCGCCTGGCTTTACGCCGCTTCCTTGGCAATATCCTAGTGTCACCTCTCAAGGGGCCATGATGCCACTCACAATTTACTCAAATAATCCTGAAACACAGGCATCTTCATTCCCACCATATGGCCTTCCACCTGGTTATGTGCCACCATTATCCACCAATATTCCCGAGGGCAGTGCACCGAACAAATCCCAACGAGTTCAAACCTCTCCAAGGATCTCAACCAAATACCAAGTGAGATTCCTCAGTACCCGGTTTCTATTCCACCTTATGACATTTCTCCTGGTTTTATGCCATCCCAAATTACCAACCCTCTTGAGAGCGGCTCATCATTGGTAATACCTACTTCAAGGCCACAAGGCTCGACTCAGGCCCAACCTCCTTTCTACATGCCACGCTTTTTCCCCATAAAGTCGCTGGAACTTCTCCGCCGAACCCTTCAACCGAAGGCATTCAATCCAAGGGAAAATTAGAAGTTCTGGAGGAAAGATTACGAGCCATAGAAGGAGCAAGTAGCTATGGTCTTCTGGATGCTGCAGAGCTCTGTCTTGTCCCGAATGTGGTAATTCCACCAAAGTTTAAGGTCCCGGATTTTGAAAAATATAAGGGAACCACTTGCCCAAAGAATCATCTGACCATGTACATCCGCAAGATGGCATCCCATGCTCATGATGATAACCTGTTGATTCATTTCTTCCAGGATAACTTAGCTGGGGCAGCTTCTAATTGGTATACACACCTGAAACGTGCTCATATACGATGTTTCAAGGACTTGGCTGATGCTTTCTTGAAGCAATATAAGTACAACATCGATATGGCACCAGATAGGTTACAGTTGCAAAATATGGCTAAGAAAGGAGCTGAAACCTTTAAAGAATATGCTCAGCGGTGGAGAGAGATAGCTGCTCAGGTTGAACCCCCATTGACAGAAAGAGAAATGGTGGCGACATTCATTGACACCCTCCAATCACCCTTCTATGACAAAATGATAGGGAGTGTGTCGTCGAATTTCTCAGACATGGTCATCATTGGGGAAAGAATTGAAAGAGGAATGAGAAGTGGAAAGATTGCTGAAAGCTCAATGGGGACATTTAGTGCCAAAAAGCCCCCAGTAGGGAAGAAAAGAGAAGGAGAAGCCCATGCTGTGACTTTCGATCAAAGGAGTTTTGCCCAAGAGAGACATAGCCAAGCACCTTTTAACCCTCAACCATCCTTCCAACCTCCCTACATGCCTTACTATCCATACATTGCTAATGCCTCTCAAGCTCCATACCCTCAACCTTATCACCCAATGATCCCTTATCGTGCACTATCTCCTATCCCAAACCAAACACTCCCTACCATGTCATATCAACCAACCCAACCATGGGCCCAAAACCCAAATACCAACCAAAGAAGGCCGCCAGCTAACCAAGAAAAGAAACCTGTCCAATTTGACCCAATTCCCATGACCTATACTGAACTACTACCACAACTCTTCCAAAATTCCTTATTGGCTCCTTGCCCAATGAAGCCATTGGAACCCCCATACCCAAGAGGGTTTGACCAGAATGCTAAATGTGAGTACCATGTCTTTCTTTTGGTCAATTTCACTGTAGGTCACTCAACAGAAAATTGCAGAGCCTTGAAGTTCAAAGTGCAAGACTTGATTAATGCCAAATGGTTAAACTTTAAAGAAAAAACTCCTAATGTAGGTCGTAATCCCTTGCCTGATCATGGAGGTCTTGTAGTTAATGCCATAGAGGGGTCTTCTGGACGATGCCTCATAAGTCAGGTAGCTGATGTGAAAACTCCCATGAGAGTAATTTTTCAAGAGCTTTGCAAATATGGGTTGATACAAAACCAAGCTGAGATAAAAAAGGTCAATGAAGATGAAACTGTGTGCAAGATCCATGGGGAAGTCGGGCATTCTATTGAGGAATGTGATGAATTCAAGCAAATCCTCCAAAGTTTGATGGACAGTCACCTAGTGCAAATAAGCAATCAGTACGATAATGGTGACGTCTATATGGTCAAGGAAGTTACACCTCCACCGGTTCAAGAGGCTGCCAATACCTATGCAACGCAACCAATCATAGGACAAAGCTTCCGGAGCGCGGGAGTTGTGTTCGTAGACCAAGTGACTGCAGTTGAAGATGATGATTTTGTCAGTCACGCGGACCTGGTATATGCATGTTCTTCAGATACAAGGCTCGACAATTGGGAGATCTCCGAGTTTCCCATAACCTTAGAGTCTCTTTCAAAGTAATTCTGTAGTGCTTTTCCTTTAACTCTGCCCAAGGCTTAGGATTTCCATTTGTAAATGGGCTCACATGTTTCATTTCCAATAACTGTTATTAATAAAATGCATTTTTGAGTTCTCTCATTTTTCATTCCATTAGCTTTCATCCCACCATTATCATGACCTGCTATTCATTTCATTTTTCTTGTGTCAACATCACTTATTGCAGATCTGAAAATGACTCTCTTGAAAGTGACAGTGTCAATATCTCATCATATAATTTTGAACACCCTGTTAATCATACTGATGAGGATAATGAGGATGATTGGGAAACTTCACCTGAGTTAATGAGATTACTTGAACAAGAAGCTAAAGAAATCCAACCCCATGAGGAACCAATTGAAGTAATTAATTTGGGGACTGAAAATGATAAGAAAGAAATCAAAATTGGTACCACAATGAAAGAGGATGAGCGTAACATGTTGATTAAGCTCTTGTTTGATTATAGTGATGTCTTTGCATGGTCATACCAAGATATGCCTGGGCTAGACACTGACATAGTTGAGCACAAATTGCCACTAAAACCTGGGTATCCTCCGGTTAAGCAAAAGTTGAGACGAATGAAACCTGAGATGTCCCTAAAAATCAGAGATGAAGTAAAAAGACAGCTTTGATGCTTGGATTTCTTGCAGTTGCCAAATACCCACAATGGGTTGCCAATATTGTTCCTGTCCCAAAGAAAGACGGGAAAGTCTGAATGTGTGTAGACTATCGATACTTAAATAGGGCCAGCCCTAAAGATGACTTCCCGTTACCTCACATTGATGTTTTGGTGGACAACACTGCTCAGCATTCATTTTTTTCCTTTATGGATGGTTTCTCGGGATACAATCAGATCAAGATGGCACCGGAAGACATGGAGAAGACCACATTCATCACTTTATGGGGAACCTTCTGCTACAAAGTGATGCCTTTTGGTTTAAAAAATGTTGGGGCAACGTATCAGAGAGCTATGGTGACATTATTCCATGACATGATGCACAAAGAAATAGAAGTTTATGTGGATGATATGATTACAAAGTCAAAAATAGAAGAAGATCATATAATCAATCTGTAAAAGCTTTTTGAGCGATTGAGGAAGTTCAAACTCAGACTGAATCCTGCAAAATGCACTTTTGGTGTCAGATCAGGCAAACTATTGGGGTTTGTGGTGAGCCAGAAAGGAATAGAAGTTGACCCTGACAAGGTTCGAGCAATACTGGACATGCCGGTCCCTCGCACTGAAAAGGAAGTTCGGGGATTTTTGGGAAGGTTGAATTACATCGCTCGATTCATATTCCACTCACAAAGAACATGCGAGCCGCTTCTTCAAGTTGTTACGCAAGAATCACCGGTCAAGTGGAATGATGATTGCCAAAGAGCCTTTGAAAAAATCAAGCAGTATTTACAAGAACCCCCAGTTTTGGTGCCTCCAGTGCCAGGGAGACCTCTCATTATGTATTTGACGGTTCTTAACGAGTCTATGGGTTGTGTACTGGGGCAGCATGATGATTCCGGTAGGAAAGAACGCGCCATTTATTATTTAAGTAAAAAGTTCACCGACTATGAGGCAAAGTACTCATTGTTAGAGCGAACTTGTTGCGCTTTGGCATGGGCTGCCTATCGATTGAGGCAATACATGTTGTGTTACACTACTTGGTTGGTGTCCAAAATGGATCCTATCAAGTATATCTTTGAGAAACCAGCTCTCACTGGGAGAATCGCGCGATGGCAAGTTCTATTATCGGAGTATGAAATTGTTTATGTCACCCAAAAGGCAATTAAGGGAAGTGCCCTTGCAGATTATCTGGCTAACCAACCTATAGAAGATTATGGGTCGATGCAATGTGAGTTCCCTGATGAAGATATAATGGCTCTGTTTAAAAATGAGGATTCCTCTGAAAAAGGAAAATGGATTATGTGGTTTGATGGAGCCTCTAATGCACTGGGGCACGGCATTGGAGCCATCTTGATCTCCCCTGAAGATAAATTCATCCCAATCACAGCAAGATTGTGTTTTGATTGTACTAACAATATAGCAGAATACGAAGCATGTGCTTTGGGTATTCAGGCAGCAATAGAATCAAAAGCGAAGATCTTGGAAGTATATGGGGACTCTGCCTTGGTCATTCATCAACTAAAAGGAGAGTGGGAGACCCGTGATGCCAAACTGATCCCATACCATGTTTACATCAAAGAATTGATCGAGCAATTTGATGAAGTCACTTTTCATCATGTTCCTTGAGAAGAAAATCAGTTGGCTGATGCTTTGGCCACACTGTCATCAATGTTCCAAGTAAGTCATGAAAGGGACCTACCACTTATAAAAATGGAAAGTCGTGACTGTCCTGTATATTGTCAAGCGATTGAAGATGAGCCTGATGGGAAACCGTGGTATCATGACATCAAATGTTTCATCAAGAATAGGGAGTACCCTGCAGGCGCTTCAGAAAATGACAAGAGGACCCTGAGGAGGCTCGCAATGGGTTATTTTCTGAGTGAGGAAATACTTTACAAAAGAAACCATGATATGGTGCTTCTAAGATGTGTTGATGCAATGGAAGCAGAAAAGATTATTGAAGAAGTACATGAGGGCTCCTTTGGAACTCACTCCAATGGACATGCAATGGCAAGGAAAATCCTAAGATCTGGTTATTATTGGTTAACCATGGAAAATGATTGCTTCAATCATGTGAGGAAGTGCCACAAGTGCCAAACATATGCTGATAAAATCAATACGCCGCCAGTCCCTTTGAATGTCCTAGCAGCGCCATGGCCATTTTCCATGTGGGGTATGGATGTCAGAGGACCTATTGAACCTAAGGCCTCAAATGGGCATCGCTTTATCCTTGTCGCAATAGACTACTTCACCAAATGGGTTGAAGCTGCTTCTTATGCCAATGTGACCAGGAATGTGGTGATCAAGTTCATCAAAAGAGAGTTGATATGTCGTTATGGTCTACCGAATAAGATCATCACTGATAATGCAACCAACTTGAATAACAAAATGATGAAGGAAATGTGCGAGAATTTCAAGATCCAACATCATAACTCCTCACCATACCGCCCAAAGATGAATGGGGTTATTGAGGCACTAACAAAAACATCAAGAAGATCATCCAAAAAATGGTTGTGACATATAAAGATTGGCATGAGATGCTTCCCTTTGCTCTGCATGGTTATCGCACGTCTGTCCGTACCTCAACTGGGGCAACTCCTTTCTCTTTAGTTTACGGAATGGAAGCCATACTCCCTATTGAGGTAGAGATCCCCTCATTAAGAGTACTGATGGAGACAAAGTTGGAAGAGGCCGAATGGGTCCAAGCTCGACTAGATCGTTGAATCTTATTGAAGGTAAAAGATTAACTGCAGCACCGTGTCATGGCCAGTTATATCAAAGGAGGCTTATGAAAGCCTATGCAAAAAAAGTGCGCCCTCGACAATTTCAAGAAGGAGACTTAGTGCTCAAAAAGATCCTGCCAATGCAAAAAGATCACCGTGGAAAATGGACTCCAAATTATGAAGGACCTTATGTCGTGAAGAAGGCTTTCTCTGGAGGGTCCTTGATTCTCACAAAAATGGATGGTGAAGATCTACCACTTCTGTAAATTCGGACGCAAATAAGAAATATTATGCGTAAAAGCACTACTTGTCAAAAAAAAAAAAAAGAAAAAAAGAAAAGAAAAAGGATAACCATGGCTCGCTAGGTGGAAAACCGAAAAGGCTACCTAGGCAAAAGTTAGAGCGACTGGTAGGTTAAAAACTCGAAAGAAGCGACCTAGGCAAAAGTTAAGGTCCAAAATAAAATGACAATAGTGCTTGATATGACAAAGGAAGTGAGACCTGAGCGGTTGAGTCTCCATGCCAGGGAGGAGCAAATCTCTGCTTTAGAGCAAACTAAGTTTCCATATTGGGGCAGGCCAAATGATCTCAACTGGGGCAATCAAAGTCTTCATAGGCTGGTTAACGGGTGTTCAAAATCGGGTATGCAGAAGATTGACGCTGATTACGATAAAGGGTTTCATTAGAAGAGCTGAAGACCTTTGCCCTTATCATCCCTCTGTAAATTTCATGTTAATGACCATAATATTGCTTTCTTTTCACCATTCCCATTTCAATACAATATCATCATGTTTTTACCTTTGCCTCTTCTTTAACTTAATATGCATTTTTCTAATAATCATATATTGGAATGTGAAATGTGACATTGCTGTCCGAGCATTAAGAATTGCTAATGACTTGAAAGGTATGGGAAACACAATGATTCCTGATAAGAGTGTTGATAAAAGAGAAAGGACAACCAGGTCACCTCAAGGGTCATCTAAAGAGTTTTCCTATTGCTCTTGTGTGTCACATCTAATGCACACTTCAAGGGTCATTCTGGTTGGACATTTCAACCATCGGCTGAATAGACAAATGAAAGGATGCCATTAAATCCTATTCTAGTTCATCTTTGAAAATGATTGCAATCATGTCCTCAAGGGTCGTGGAGACAAAAAAAAAAAAAAAAACAAAAAAAAATAAAAAAAAACAAAAAAAAAAAAAACAAACAAAAAATAAAAAAAGAAATTTTTTCATACTCTCATACATTTGAAGCATGCATTGCATAGTGCATTTGTTCTCATTTTGCTAGCCTCGACCTACAAAGGTCCAAATTGCTGTTTCCTTTTCTGGGTCCCCGTACCCATTGTTTTATGTTTTTGGGTCCCCGTACCCATTACTTTTAAGTTTTTGTTAAGCTTCAGCGGATACTTGACTCCTGAAGCTTTTTATCTTTTGGGTCCCCGCACCCATTGTTTTATCTTTTCGGGCCCCTGCGCCCATTGTGTTTCCTTTCCGGGTTCCTACACCCTTGTTTTCCTTTCTGGGCCCCCGCGCCCATTTGTCTTTTAGTTTTTGGGTTCCTACACCCATTGTTTTCTCGTTTTCGGCCCCCGCGCCATTGTGTTTTCCTTTCGGGCCCCCGCGCCCATTTGTCTTTAGTTTTTGGGTTCCCGCACCCATTGTGTTCTCGTTTACGGGTCTCCGTACCCATTGCCTCTTTGTTTCGTTAAGCTTCAACGGATACCCGACTCCGTAAGCTTCTTACCTTGTTTTTATTAAGCTTCAGCGGATACTTGACTCCGTAAGCTTTTACCTTTTGGGTCCTCGTACCCATTGTTTATGTTATCGGGTCCTCGTACCCATTGTTTATGTTATCGGGTCCTCGTACCCATTGCTTTTAAGTTTTCTGTTAAGCTTCAACGGATACCCGACTCCGTAAGCTTCTTACCTTGTTTCTGTAAAGCTTCACGGATACCGACTCATGAAGCTTTTTACCTTTGGGTCCTCGTACCCATTGTTTGTTTTTGGGTCCCCGTACCCATTGCCTTTAAGTTTTCTGTTAAGCTTCAACGGATACCCGACTCTGTAAGCTTCTTACCTTGTTTTTGATAAGTTTCAACGGATACCCGACTTCGTAAGCTTCTTACTTTGTTTCTGTAAAGCTTCAGCGGATACCTGACTCCGCAAGCTTTTTACCTTTTCTGGGTGCCCGTACCTTTTTGTTTTTGTTAAGCTTCAACGGATACCTGACTCCGTAAGCTTCTTACGTTGTTTTTGTTAAGCTTCAGCAGATACCTGACTCTGCAAGCTTTTGGGTCCTCGTACCCATTGTTTTAAGTTTTCTGTTAAGCTTCAGCAGATACCTGACTCCGCAAGCTTTTGGATCTCCGTACCCATTGCTTTGAAGTGTTCTGTTAAGTTTCAGCGGACACATGAATCCATAGGTTTTTACCGTCTCATGGATAAAATTGAATCAATTCCTTTGTTTTTCATTTATTCTAAATGTAAAACAAATGGGGGCAGCTGTTGATACCCAATTTTATCCATTTTCTTTATTTTCATTTTTATTTATTTATTTATTTAATTTAATTTCCTGTTGTATGGGTCAACCCATGGCCCATTTCTCTTCTCAACCCATAACCCATTTTCTCAACTCTTCCCCTTCCTACTGCTGCCACCGAACCATCAATAGCTTGCATTGATTTGGATTAAAGCTTCTATCAGTTTTTGTTTCCATTAGTTTTCCAATCATCATTGAGGAGCATTATTTCTGCCTGTTTGCATTTCAAAACGTAAAAGCAAATTGATTGTGAATGGAACCACAAGGCAAGAATAAAAAGGGGATTCAATCATTCGAAAAGAAAAACCAGGTGAAATCACAGAGCTACACAGGATTTTAGAAAAATTCCCTCAGATCAAAAACAGAGATCAAAAACAGAGATTAATTGGACAGATCAAGACGAATTGAGCAAAACAGAAAAAATACCCCCATTCATGGCTAACCTCTTCTCTGCCACCCCAAAACCGTGAACCACCGTTCTCATTTCCTCCCAACTTCCATAACCTTTAACCCAATAAATAAATAAAAAACCTTCGCCATCCACCATCTTCATCACTTCCTGCACCACCCTTCTTCAAGCTCACCACCCACAACCACCACAAGCCACCATCGGTAAATAAAAACCACCCACAAACTAGAAAAACACCGTCACCTTCTCCCCAACCACCACACGGACCTCCGCCGCACCACCGAGTTACTCGACCCAGGCCGCCGCTCCACGCCGCCGCACGACCGCCACCATCTCGCGGATCCATCCACCACCCTTGTGAATCTCCACCACCACGAAACCGCACCCCACGGCCCGAACCCAAGCTCGGTCCATACCCGTCCCTCCGCGACGCCGCCCCGCACGAACACCAGTCTGCCGTGCCGAGCCGCCACCTCGAGCAGCTTTAAACCGGATCCCCGCACCCAGATCCGGAACTCACCGCGCGTCGCGGCGTCTCGCTCAAACAGTGCCGCTCCCCATCCCATCGCCGCCGCCGCTGCGTTTTCCCCGAACTCGGTCCACCTGGGATCCGTCACCGTGAACCACCATTTCTCTGCGCGCCACCGTGAGTTTCCTCTCCCCTTCCCCTTGTTTTTTTTTTTCTATTCTTTCTTTCTGTTCATGATTCATAATAGGAGACCGAAGTCCTTTTTTTTTTTATATTTCTTTGCCTACTTTTTTTTTTTCTTCTTCTTCTCATGGGCTTCTGACCCTTTTCCTTTTTTTTTTTTCTTCTTCTTCGATGGGCTTACAGACCCATTTTCTTTTTTTTTTTTTTTTTTTACTATAATAGAAAAAAGATGTGAAATAAAAAAGATCAAAACATATTTTGAATTTTAGGATTTAGTACTTGTTTGACCATATTTATTTTACTTAATGATATGTTTTATATTGTGTTTTGTGATTAATAAAAAATAAATAAAAAATAAAAATCATAAATAAAATGTAATGAAAGTGAACTTGTGATTTAATTTGATCTGATTATAGTTTGTCTGTCTCTTTATAACTTGTGAATTTTTTTATTGAAACTGGCCTATGACGGAAAAATTGGGAGAGGATCGGAGCGCCGATCAGATTACACTCTTCCCGATAATCTTGAGGCTTTATATTGGATTTTGCCAGAGCTTGTACGAAGTCTAATTCTCACACTAAATTAAATAATTTTTTTAATTAAATATTTTTCAAAATAAAAAATATACAAAAATAAAAATCATTTTGTAAAATAAAAAAAAATCCTCAAATAAAAGTGAACAATTTCATATGATTTCAACACCATGATTGTGGTGAATTAAAACTTTTATTTTTTTTATGAAGACCTTTTTACTACAAAAATCTCTTTATGCTTAAAAATATTTTTTTTTCTTGAGATTTTATTTGGCCATTTACTTTAAAAAAAAACTTTCTCTTACCTCAAATAAATTTCTTTGAATTAAAATTTATTCATTGAAATAATGTTTTATTTGGCCATTTTATTTTGAAAATTACTTCTCTTCAAAAAGATAAATTTTAATTCACCATTTTTATATAATATGTTGTAGACTTAGAATTTGTTCTAAAATAATAGCTATTTAGCCACCCATTGCTTGTCTTAGTCATTTATCATTCTTGATATTATGCTTGACAAAATGAGACATGTCCAAATAAAAAAAATAAAAAAAAATCTTTTCTTTTAATTAATAAAGGACCAATTAAATTAATCTTGCAAATAACATTAGATTAAATAGGTAACGTTTTAGAACGGACGGTGTAGGTGCTAACACCTTTCCTACCCGTAATCAACCCCCGAACCTCAAACTCTGAAACGTAGACCATCTTTTAGGTGTCTAATTGCGCCATTCCATTTAATGGATAAAGCGATTGGTGGCGACTCCTAACACCCCGAGGTCCTTTAAACCTCTTTCTTTTCTATTTTCGCGACGCCCTTCGGGACGGTTGCGACAGTCCCGCAAAGTGAAAATTTTTCTACGCATAGAAAAATTTGTACTGTTTAGACGGAGACAGGGGATCTTACTAAACCTGAATCCGGAAATAGTTTTAGAAATTTTCTTGTATTGTGTTTGGCACTGTATTTAATTATCAGGCGATAAAAATACAATAAATATATTCTTTCGTAGGGTTTTTAGTAGATAAAAATAGAAATTATATTGCTTAAGTCAACATTGGTGATTTGGATATCCACCATTGATTTATTTAACGGTGAAGACTTGGTCTTGATTTAATTAACGGTTAAGAAATAAATTTAATAAAGAAGCATTGGATAATCACCATTGATTTAATCAATGGTGTGAGAATAAACTTAGTTAAGCAAGCTTCAATATCAACCGTAGATTTAATCAACGGTGTAAATTTGATTATATAAAGTGACCATTTACAACCATTGGATTTGGAATTGATCAAGGGTGGAGATTTAGTCTTAAAAAGTGACAAAGACCATTTATGACCATTGGATGAAGAATTAATCAAAGGTGGAGATTTGGTCTTCTAAAAAGGTTATGACTAATTATAACCCTTGGATTTAAAGTTTGAAGGAGCGATCTTGACTCTTTATTTTGGAGACACATCTAATGGCTAGAATTTAAAGGAAAAAGATCTAATGGCCTATATTAAGTCTCCTAAAAATCAAAAGTCTACCTAAATCCTAACCATTGAATTAATCAATGGCTAGAAATGCTTCAAATAATGGCATGAAAAGATGACAACTTTGCACGCATTATGAAGAGGGGGGACGGTTGGAGATGCTTGGAAAGGAGGAGACAAATTGGAGTAGCCTTTTTAGGTCAAAGAAAAAGATGACAAAGTGGAAGACCATGTGTTTCAAGTGTGAACCCAAAATGGGATATTATTTCAAGTAAAACTCTTCAAACTCTCCAACACTCACACGGCAGCCCACTCACTTTGTGCATGCATTTTCACTTTTCTCTCTCACCCAAAAAGCCTCTATCTTATTCTCTCAAAATTCCAAGAACCAAGCAACCATTCCTTCCTTCCTTTTTCTCTCCATAGGTTCGTCCTCCTCACCCAAAAACACATTCCATCACTTTTAATTTCATCCAACCATAGATCTTGAATCTACATGATATTCTAAGCAACTTTCATGTTGGAGATTTTCTCTAAATCATTCATCTTCATGGACTTTCTTCAAGATCAAAGTTATTGGGTTTTTGAGGTGAAGTATAAGAAGACTTCATTTCTTCTCTTCTTTTTCATGATCTAAACCATGTTTGATCCATGGTTCCTTTTAATCAAGCTTAGTATACTAATTTTTATATATTTTGTTTTGTATTTGAGAAGCCCTTGGTGGTGAAGGACTTGGAAAAAGAAGCAAAACAAGGAGTTTTTGAGGATCTTCAAGAGGTAAGAGGGAGATCCATCTCACCAACCAAGCATGGTGGTGAGAGATGATCTTATATTTGATGGATGGTGAATCCATGTGAGGATTCATATCCATGGTCATGTAATAATTTATATGTGTTTATGAGCTTTGATTAATTGTCTATGCTTAATATGCTTTGCATGAGTTTATGATTTTGATGGTATGCTTATACTATGCATGATGATAATATGGCATGCTTTTGATATATATATATATATGATGTGTATGTATGTGTATGCCATGATTTGGTGATGGAAAGAAAATTAATTTTGGTCCCAATGGCCAAGGAAAGACTACGGTTTTGATGCCCTTGATTAGGGTTCATATTAAAATTTTTCAAGAACAAGGGAATTAATTTTTGATCCCTAGAAACATGGTGAATATCGGTTAAGACACCTCAAGATAGGTGTTCATAAATGAATATTTTCATGAATGATGAAAATGGATGTTTAGAAAAATAAGGAAAATAAACAAAGAGTTTATTTTTCAAAGAGTACAAGAACATGATTTTTAAGGAATTTTTATTGATTTATTTTGTGTAAAAAGTTTCTAAGTGTTTTACAAAACATGATATTTAAATGAAAATAGCAATGATGATTTTAAGAATTTGCAAAGAAAGTGAAAAAGGATTTGCAAAAAAAGTAAAAATGAATATGAACAAATGGGTTTGGTTTTTATAACCATTGGCACTTCGGTTTTGAAAATAAAATTTTAATGGTTTTGTTTGTGTAAAACCATATCAATTTAGAAGGAAAAATGTTTTGATAATTTTCAATAGTCATGTCCACGTTTTCGAAGGCTTGTAATGCATTGATTTTGATGAAACAAAGTAATTTTCTAAGTGAAAATATAATTAATTTAATACAAAAAAATTAAAAAGGGAATCAGAGTATTTTAGCACTTGAGAAATGAATTTTTATGTAAATGGAAAAGAGAGGTTGCAAGTGAGCCTCAATTTGTTTTAAAAAGAATTTATTAAAATCCCGTTGGATTTTGGAAAGCATTAGTAAACTTTAAAGTTAGAAACATTGATTTAATTCAATGGAATTGTGAATTTGTGAATTATACTATGAAAAAGGATTTTCTTGAATAAGAAGATATATTAAATGAAGTAGAAAGTTATATTATTTTGAGGAAGGTTGATTTGGAAATGATTTAAAAAAAATGGAGAATATAATGGTATTTTAAAAATTTACTAACGTATAACTTATTTTTGAGTTTTGAAGACGTTAGAAAATGCTAAGTTTTGAAACATTGATTTATATCAATAGAAAAGTGATTTTGTGAATTATATTTTGGAAAAGGATTTCTTGAATTAAGCTTGATTTATTTAAGTCCAAAATAATGTTTGGAATATTGAGGAATATTTTACGTAATTGTAAAATGTTGAAAAATATTTTACATATCTTAAAAATGATTTGAAATACAAGAAAATATTTCTACGCAATTTGAAAAATGTTAAAATATTTCTACACGATTTGGAAAGCGTTTAAATATTTTACACTATTGAAAATATTATTGAAAAATCACTACGTGATTAAATAATGATAGAATATTTTTACGTAATTGTGAAAATGACAGAAAATCTTATGTGATTTGGAAAGTGTTTTAAATATTTTGAGAATGATGAAAAATGATTTACGCAACTTAAAAGAATGATTTTTAAGTTACGCAATTTTGAAAATGGTGGAAAATCGTTACGCAATTTGAGAAACGTATATTTTTATGTGATTGAGAAAAATATTAAAAAATTAAATACGTGATTTAAAAGTGCAACAGAAGTGTTGCGATTTTGAAAATATAACATAAATGTTACAAAATTTTAAAACGTAAAAGAAGTGTTATGGTATTGTGAAAATATAACAGAAACGTTTTGGAATTGTGAAAACGTAACAGAAACGTTTTGAAATTGTGAAAACGAAATGGAAATGTTGCGCAATTTTGTGAAAATACGACGAAAGAGTTTTATAACTATGAAAATGTGATAATATGATTTTCCTGTTGAAAATATAGTATAAATACTGTAGAACCAAAGATATAGATCTTTGTGTGAGAAAATGTCATGTTTTGCCTATAATTGGCATTTGGTGCATTATACATGCATTGAAAAGATATGTTTGTGATTGGATTTGGTGCATTATACGTGCATTGAAAAAATATGCGTTGAAGCATATGATTACATTGAACAAATGAATTTGAAAAGATTTGGCCCTTTGGGGTTGGACTTGCACTGATATATTCGTGCATTGTATAAAATATAGCTAATAGCTATTATGGCCCTTGTGGTTGAAGAGGGAATGAGAATTGATAGTGAGGTCTATGATGGATCTTGGGGGCGTCGAGGCGCGGCGGTCGACCGGTGGACAGTTGGCGAGTACCCTATGCCACTTGGCGATGCAGTCTGTTGCAACGCATTGACGATACCCGACAAGAACACGATTCTTTTCAACGATTGGGAGATTGTCTTTGGGTTAAGGCTGACAATTAACCAGAGCATTCTTCTCGAAATTGTGAAAACCTCCATGGAGTTGTTTTTGATAAAATGAGTCTTTGTGCATATCCATAAATCTGAGTATTTATATCTGTATGATATATTAATTGAGGAATATTGGCTATGATAATTGTTTTGATTACTTGGATGATGATGATGATAATGTTGAGGGCATTATCATAATTATTGTTTATGATAATTGAATTGATAAATGATTGGATGATGATAGTTGATTAATGTTGATGACATGATCATAATTGTGGTATGATCTATCTGTATGATATTGTCAAGTTTGTGTTATCTCTCAAGTGTCGCCATCGCCGGTATTAGTGTAGGTGATCTCACCTCTTTGTTATATTGTTTTGCTTTGTCTCGTATTGTTAAAATCAAATAATAGAAGGATCGAGTTGTCTTAGACATAACTAGGCGATGGATACTCTGAGATTTGTGACAACAATAAGGAGTGGACATTCAGAACTTGAAGGTGTGCAGTGTTGATAAAGGAACAGATGTCTGATGCATCAAGATGGACAGAAAAAGGAATAAGTATGTTAAAGTTTCTCGTTAGTGTTGTACCATGCTATTAAGTAGGACCCGTCATGGGGTTTGCTACTGTTAAAAAAAAATAAATCTGTTAATTTTATATTTCTCTTTAAATTGTGATATTAATTGGTGTCAATATTGCATAATGAATGGCTGAAATATGATTTTCAATATTAACTAATATTTTTAGTAAATTTACGTTTCAGTAAAGAAGAAATTTTGAAACCCATCTTTTATAACTCAAACTTTGTGCGAACTTCTTTTCAGATTATGAGTCGGGAGTCAGAAATGTGATGCCCTAAGGAGTGTGTTACAAAGGAGGAGGTAATATGGATATGACAAGTTAAACACTAGAGAATAAAAGAACATGAGAGCTGAGTTCAATTAACAAGCATGAAAGTTCATCCCAACTCCACCTAATACAAATTTCCTTTACATATTCTTTTCCTTTCCTTTATTACCTTGTTGACCTTCTTCTTTTTACAATTTTTTTGATTGATTTTTTTTTTTTACAAAAAGAACATCATATATACCTTTTTTTTAATCATTCTGCACACACACCCCCACACTTGTTCAAGAACTCATCGAATGACAAAACTAATGTTCTCTTATTCCCTAAGGTCAAGTAAGAACATGGTTTTTCATTTAAGGCACATACTGAGTTTGAAACAAAGAATAGTTAAATAAGTTCAAAGGGGTTAAGCAAGGGGAAATAGGTCATTTCTAATGCTTTATATTGGCAGGAATCAGAGAATTTCCAAGAAGTCATAAGAATGCCTGATATCATATTGAGACAACATGCTGCTAAACAAGGCTGGCTATTTGATTAAAGTAGCTATTTCAAGAAAAATGCATCAATCATATTTATGTATGCATATGAAAATGTAGTCTCAAAAAGAATTAAAGCAAGTTCTAGAGTAACAATTCCATAAGTGAAATTCACACAAGAAAGAAAAGAATGGTACAAATGTTCAATCCATTCATCAATAGGCTCAAAATCTCACAAGGCATAATTCTATCATTTTCAGTCCACCAATTCAACATCCATAACCAAGCATGTGAATTTTAAGAAAGAAGACAATTTACTCAATCATGCAAATTTTCCTGAATCTGAATTGCTACTTCCACACAAACTAGTTGTCTACCCCAACTAAGATGCGTCTCAAGAGTAAAATTTACTCCTTACTCTGCCATCCTTAACTGGTTTAGTAAGTTACTGACAAACATATAAACACAATAAACATGTTAATACACACACTTTCTAAATTTTTTTTTTATTTTTTTTACACAACTATCCTTCCCCCAACCAGATCACAACATTGTCCTCAATGTTAACAATTAAATCCAAACTGAAGAAATAATCATCAATATACATCAAAAAAATTATTGGGACAAAATTAAAGAAAGTAATGGGGAGAAGTCACATACCTGAAATGCTTAGATGAGAAGAGAATAACTGCATCTTGACAATGGTTAGCAATGACAAAAAAAAATGAAATAAAATGAAATAAACAAGCATGCAAACAATTTTTTTTTAGTTCTTTTGTTTTATAATTTTTTTTTGTTGGCCGACACTATTTACATCCCCATACAAAGGCTCCGAAATTTGGGAGGCACTTCAGCCGACTCAATAAAAACACGAAATACTAAAAACTTACCTCAGCTTTGGTAGACAGGATCGTCTACCAAAGTCTCTGCTATATCTGGATCATTCAACTCAAGTTATAACTTCAACTGCTGACCATTTACCTTCTTCCAAATTAATTTTATAAGAACAGACCAAGGGACAAACACTTTTTTTATTAGCAATGCTCCAAGCTTGCTTAAGCAAGTCCTTGAACTTTGGTTGCCAGGCCTGAGTGTCATGATCCTGAGTTTTATCAAAATTAGTACAAATATCAAGAACTTTAGATGGATTACTAATAGAATTAAACTCAGAATTGACAAGAAAATTCTCAAAGGGATCAAAATCATGAGTTATAGAAACTCCCCTATCCATGATTGAGTCAATCATGTATGTATGGTGGCCCTCATCATCATTTTCTGACTTAACAAGACTTTTTGTCACCTCAGGTTCCTTGAGTAGCTCAGCATCACTACTATTTTGATTCTTTTCTACATCCTCTAGCTCATTTACACTCAAGGAGTTCATCACTTTGGACACTTGGCTCTTTATCTCCTTACTTTCTTCAACAACATTTCCATTCCTAAGGGTTATCACTGACTTGACTTGATCTATTTGTTGGTTTTCTGAATTACCATCATTTAGACTGTATTGACCCTTGGGATTTAGTTGAGGTTGAGAAAGAAATTTTTCTTTCTCGTGAATGGTGAGTGCAGAAGAAAGTTTAGCAAGAGTGTCTTTTATGTCAATCATGATTTGAGTGTTCTGATTAAAAATGACATCTTGCTTTTTCATGAATGCATGCAATGTTTCTTCAAGGTTATTCCTATATGGTGGGACAAAAAGTGCATATCTTTCAGAATTTTAAGAGCCCTGTTGTGCCCGAGGAGGTGGTGGTTGCATAAATTGTGCGTGATTGTTGGTCCTCCAACTGAAGTTCGGGTGATTTCTCCATCCCGGATTGTATGTATCTAAAAAAAAAGAAGTGAATGGCTTTTTAAAATTATTCATTGCATTTACTTGCTCATACACAACTTCTTTATAAACAAAAAATTTTGGACATTCATTTGTTGAGTGTCCCAATTCATCACAAATGCTACAAATTTCTTCATTTTACACAGATTTGATTTCTTTTACTTTCTCGAATTCTATGGCTTCAACATTTCTAGCCAAATTGGCGAATCTAGCATTTAGATCTTCTTCTTGACTAAGATGATATTTTCCTTTACTAACATTTGCAAGGTTAGATCTAATTAAATTTTCAGAAGGATTAGTACCATGCCAAGATTGAGAATTTTCAGCCAAATGGTCTAAATAGTCTAAAGCTTCTTCAGGTTCTTTATCAAGAAACTCACCATTGCACATTGTTTCCACAAATTGTTTAGTTTCGGGTGTTAACCCTTCATAAAAGAAGCTTATAGTATGCCATTTTTCAAAACTATGATGTGGGCAAGAATTCAACAAATCTTTAAAACGTTCCCAACTTTGAAAATATGCTTCATTTGAATTTTGAGAAAAATTTTGGATTTGTCTTTTCAAAGCATTGATTTTGTGTGTTGGAAAAAATTTCTTTAAAAACTCTCCTTGCATTTCTTGCCATGTGTCAATTGATCTTGGTTTCAAAGTGTTAAGTCAAGCTTTTACTTTATCTTTTAAAGAAAAAGGAAACAATTTAAGCTTAACAACCTCTTCAGTGCAAGTTTGATCATGAAAAGCGGTACATATTTTCTCAAAATCTTTTAGATGTAAATATGGGCTTTCAGATTCTAAATCATGGAAATTAGGAAGTAAAGAAATCATACCTGACTTGAATCTAAAATTGTTAGCATTGAGTGGAAAGATAAAACATGATGGACTAGAATTTCAAGAAGGTTGCAAATACTCACGCATGGTTCGCAACGGTTGATTTTCATGTTCATCATGCACACTTTCATTTTCATCCATTGTGTTTGTTGTGTGTGATTGTGATTCAAATAAATTAATATGTAAAGTACTAGGATTAACTTTAACCAAATGACCATAATTTAAATCACGATACCAATTAAGCATAAATAAGTGACTTAAAATAGAAAAGAAAATGTACAAGCTAGCAGTATAAACCGTCCATTAAATATTAACAAATGTGTGGTATAAACCAACCACCAAATAAGTTAATAAGCAGAAAAATTAAAAAGTTAGTATGCGAAAAAAATTAAAATGTTAGAAGCAAGTAAATTAAAATGTTAGAAGCAGGTAAAGTAAAAAGTTAGATAGCTGATAAAGTAAGAAGTTAGATAGTTAGTAAAAGAGTTAGTAAGTTAGTAAACACAAAAAAATGATGACAAAAATAAATGACAAAAAATAATAAAAAAAATGACAAAGATAAATACGTAAAATAATATACGAAAATAAAGTACAAAAAGTAAATTTAAAATATAAAAACCAAAGAATCGGCAAAGCCGATTTTTTGCTCCAAATGAGAGAGAAGAGAAGAAGAAAGATTATTTCATTAATGATTGCAGATTATAAATGGTTAAGGGAGAGGTTCCCCACTAAGTTAGTATGTAAAATAAAAGGGAGAGTTTCCCCCCACTAAGTTAGTATATACAAAAAATAAAAGGGAAAGGTTTCTCCACTGTTAATAAGTTAGTATGTACAAAAGAAAAAAAAAATTAAAAGAGTAGAAAATATATACAAAATATTTACACCAGAAATTTGTTCTTCAAATCAAGTCCCCGGCAACGGCGCCAAAAACTTGATGCACAATTTTTAGTTTCAAACAAGTCTACAAACTTGATACGAGATTAATTGTTGCTTTGCGAACCCAAGTACAAGTTGTCTCAAGTAATAAATTTCTCGGGAGTCCGATGACGATCCACAGGGAATTGTTGAAGATTAATTAAGGTGAAGTAAATATTTTGTTACTATGGTAAAAATTATTTACTTGGGTTAAAAGATCCACTCTTGGTAAATAAAGTAAAGGTAAGATTAATTTCTTTTATAACTCAATTAGAATCCTCGCAACATGGAGGTTCTAATCGGAAAATATAACATTAAAAGTCCATTTAAAATAATATACGTAATTATATTATGTTTCCTAAAAATATTACCACCACTTATAAATGGGTTAAAGCATTCATTGTGCCAATATTTTGTCTACAACAAATCAAGAACTCCTCTTTACAAAGATGGTTTCTAAATTATAAGAAACAAATTATAATACATATAATGGTTACTAGAAAATATAAATCATTTAAGCACAAGAGAAGAATAAATCTAACCTTACTTTATTACCAAGAGCTTCACCATTTCACCCAAGTAAAATGAAACTTAATTACTCATAGATAAGAAGAAAGAAAGAGAGAAGAAGAAGAAGAAGAACATGACTTTAATTTAGAACAAAGGAAAATTACTACAAGAAAACCTAGTAACAAAATGGCATCATTTTGGTAAATAACACCTAACACCTTCAATGATCTGCCGAGGCCTCCTTTTATAGAGGTTTAGAGATACAAAATGACAAGGGGAGTGAGTCATTAGTGGGGGGATGAGTGGAAAATGAGTGGAAAATGCCAAATGACTTTAGGTGAGTAGGAAATTATAGAGATTCCTTGTCTCCGAAATCATGCAGCTCTGAAGTCATTGCATTCGTCATTTTTGAACCAAGTGGTCTTCATGAAAGTTGTAGGCTTGGATCTTAGATTTCAAATGGCTTTGGTTTGAGTCCAATATCATTTCTATAACTCCAGATACGTTCAAATTACTGAACACTGCCTAGGCCCAGTCACAGCTCCTCTATTTTGACTTCCAAGCCCAATATCACCTTCAAGGAGTCCGATTCTGGAAAAGTGTTCAACATGAAAGTTGTAGATATGGGTATTAACTATTCAGCATCCAAATTTCAGCCCATTTGACAACGTCTATCCCAAAAAATGGCATGAACAGTACACATAGGTCAAGCTATTAGGAACAGCACTCTAGTTCTTGCTTTAACCCCAATTTGAGTTATCTACTCGTGTGATTGGGCCTTTTAGGTCTTCATGAAAGTTATAGAACTCTCTCTTATCTTTAAAATGCCATCAGATTCACCTCATTTGACCACCTACATCCCAATATATAGCCCAAATACAGAAGCAACGTAAGACGTAAATTATGCTAAAAAATTCAATTAAGTCGAATTTAAGTCCAAACTTACAAAACATAATCAAAATCAATCAATTAAGTACATGGAGAGTTTAAATGACAAAAAATGAAGGCTTATTAATGTATCAAATATGTGATCATCAAACATGAGTAACTAAACCCATAGCTAGGGCTATGGGGGATCTTGTTTTCCTAATTATTTGGGTTTGATTTCTAATTTGATTATGGTAATTTCTTTTTGGGTTTACCATATTACTTGTATTCTTGTCAAAATTTGATCACTTTTGACATGTGTTAATTCATTGTTTGACCAGTGACCATCCGCATTCAATGAGTGGATCTATATGGTAAGCCTAGGATTAGATTGGTGAATGACCAAACATCGATTTATCCTACCAATGGAATTGACGGTATGTTAGTTCATCTCTTGAATTGAAACTTAATGCATTCTTGATTAATTCAACTAAATGACCAAATAGGTGAATTAAATTAGGAATAAAATATTGTTTCATCCATGACCATTGGGATTCAATAGCAAATAAGAGAATATTGGCAAAAGAATTACCTTAATCATAATTGAAAGAAAATCTGAATAATTGGATTCAAGTGAACCTTGCGCCCTAGTCTCTTTCTCATTGATTATCTTTTCTTTGTTTAATTGTTCATTACTTTTCTTTAATTGTTTATTTTGATTTTAATTTGAATTTCTTTATATACTTTCGATTGTCTGTATAACAAAGGATTTTACGAATCTAGTAATTACCATTTATTCCTCGTGGGATCGATAACTGGGACTCAAGTCCTATATTACTTGGCGATAGAGTGCATTTGCTCTTAGTGTATTTTACGCGCACCACTATACAGTTTGGAAAATAATCCATAAACCGGTCAAGATAAACCTATACATCTTCTAAAAAAGAGAACCAAATCCTATGTCCAAAAGAAGGTCCAAATACTATGTAGCTTCACATTGTCATCATTTGTCGGTCTTTGGTGGAGCAGACTTCAAACCAGGTGTGAGCATGAACCTGAGGAACCTTGATATTATTGTAGAACTTGCTGCAGTAATGATTTCTACACTAACACAGTACTGTGGATATGGGAAATCAGATCTTGCAATTAGAGCTTGAGCAGGTGTTATAGTGGCAATTGGTTTTGGTGGCCTTAAACTAGGTAGCCTCACATGAGTTTAGCCCTTAAACTAGATAATCTGGTAGGGAGTGGTTTGATAATTTCCTACAATATATGATGCACCCAAGTCAGTGATAAATCAAAAATATTATATTAATTACGCTAAAAAAAATAACAATAATGGTTTGGTTGTTACTGTTGAAGCATTTGGGATAGTTTAAGCTTCATTTACAACTTAAGCTTGAGTGGACTATGGTTGAGATCCCACTAGATTTGCTTAAACTTGTTTCTATCATCATCACCTGTTAAGACATTATATGTAAAGCAAATAAAAGTTAGAAATGTACAATTATGAGAACATAACATAATACATGCTATGGTTTCTATTACCTAACCACACAAGAGTCCATTTGTTACTCTAATTTTTCTCATTCTCCAACCTACTCTTCTACTTGGGAGCTAAGGGCACAATATACCTTAACAACTTCATCTTAACTGTCTGCATATTTGTCAAAAACTGTGAGGGGTTGTTGACCTTGCACATTCCCATACCATCCCCTTTATTTCCTTATCCTTCAATTGCTCTGTAAAATTCTTCCAAAGATGCCAAATGCAGAACCTATGGTGCACTCCAGATATCACCTATTGCATTGCTGGTATCAGTCCCTATAACATACACAACTAATTCATTTTAGTCTCTGTAGCTTACATAACTAATTCATTTTAGTCCCTATAATGAATAAATTGTATTCAAATTAGTCCTTGCGAACCAGATCACTTACTTTTTGCATATCTGATATGAAGTTTCATCCATGCAACAGGGTCAGGGACCATTTCCAAGTTTCTTTATTCTCCACCCCCACAATAATATATGCTATGACAAAAATGTCAGTATTAACATCTTGTTCCACAACAACCAATATTTTCCTCCATAATATCCTTTTAAGAAAGCTTCATCTAGGCCTATTAATGGCTTGCACCTTGCCTTAAACCCTTTCTTCATACCTTGAAAGTATACATAAAATCTTTCAAACGCATGTAGGGAATGGAGAATAAAGATGATATTGAGTTTGATCATAGAAACAGAGTTACCAAATAAGGGGACTGCAAATATCAAAAAGAGAAGACAAATGCATGAACCACAACACAAAAAAAGGAACAACATAATGCACAAAAAATAGGGAATATTTAGGGTTTAGGGTTCATACCTTTTTCAATTTCGTGGGCCATGTTCAAGATTTCGCACCAATTGCATTTTGATTGGGAGCAAATCCCCTTGAATTTCAGAGTGTGATTATGCAATTTAGGGTCAGTTTCCACCACCCATCATCTTAACCAAGCAAGCAACTTAGGAAATGGGGGTTAGGGTTTTTGAATTTTTGGATTTGTAGAAGAATATGCTCTTCAGGTAACAGCCATAGAGATAAAAAAGAAAAGGGAAATTGTTTTGAAGGAAGATGGGCCGCACGACATCGTATAGCCTTTTTATTTTTTTCCTTGTAAAAACTACGTCGTTTTCTGATGGGGGAGGACCTGTTTGCCATGTAGGATCCATGTTGGCACTTAATGTGCCACGTGTGCATCTCTGTCAAGTTTAACTAACGACAACTGATGCAAGGACCAACGTCACTGAAGTTTTGAGGTTTCAGGGATTAAGTTATCAATTTTTTAAAGTCGGTGACAAATATGACCAGTGCATACAATTTCAAGGACTAAAGTGGGGGTTTTCATACAATTTCAGGGACTAAAGTGGGGGTTTACTCATTAATCAAGAGTTATAGTTTAAGTAACACTAAGCGTCTGTTTGGATGGAGAGAAAAAAGGGAGGAAAGAAAATGGGAGAGGAGAAAAGAGGTCAATTTAGAAATTTTCTCTCATTTGGATAGGAGAACATGAAGGAAAGAAAAAAAATCAACATGAGTCCTACACAAAAATTTTCTTCGCACTGAGGCGATGAAAATGGAAATAAGAACGCTGATGTTGTAATTTTATGACTTTGCCCACAATATTCTTCTCCATTTGCAACATGCTAACACAGTGGCTCCACACTCACATCCAACACAGTAATTAAACTAACAACATAGGATCAGAGCAAAAATTCACCAATTGGGAAAGGGAGGGGGACGATGGGGTGGTTAGAGAGAAAAACCACCAAGATCTTTTTAGGTGCTGCAGAAAAAATACCCAAACATGGGTTTTTGGCTTTTTGGCGATGACCACCGTGTACCATGGTGACCGAAACATAGTGATTATGGTGGAAGTGAACTCAGCCGCAAAAATGGGTTTAGTGGTAAGGTTTGCTTTGAAGATAGTGGCAAAGGATAAGTAGAGATGGAGCTAAAGAATTGATTCTCTACTTGCATGCAGTTAAAAAATAAAGGGAAAGGGGGTAGGCAACGACGTTTGCTGTTTGCGGGTGGGGACCGATAGGGCAAGGGGAGGAAGAAGATAAAAGGGGTAGGGGCGAAATCTAATAGGGAAAGGGGTTTAAAAATTATATAGGAAAATCATATTAAAATTTATATATTTAAAATTTAAGATTTAAGATAAGGACAATTACTTTATTAAATAATCTTAAATCAAATTTTACAATTTAACACTATGTTTAGATGATAGGTAATGAGAGATAATGGATGTCTTTGAAAAGTGTACAACAGAATTAGTCAAGTGCCACCAAAAGCATCTTATATCCGAGGATGCAATATGGAAACAATTAGAGGACTTGGGTGTTGAGGAAGTGACTTATTATCATATTGTTCAGCACCCTGATGATTTGAGAGCTTTACTTGGTTGTCCATTTGAAAGGCGTAAGGAAATGTTAAAATGTATTGTGCCAAGCTACTCTTCAAACAATTAAGTTTTAGATTTTTTTTCACATAACTTGCAAGTACTGGGATTTAAATTATTTTTTATGGATTATGTTGATGTTTTTTTTTTATGGATTTATATGTTTTAATGAATTTTGAATTATATACTCACTTAGTTTTCACCAATAAACTTGAGCTGTTTCTTCCATGAAAATGAAAAATAGAAGTTGACCATGTAGATCAATCTTTTTCAAGGGAATCTCTAGAAGCATAATTGGATTAGGATTGTTTGATGGGCAAACTCCTTGGTTTGTTCCTTTCTTGGAAAAACTCAAGGGCAATGGAGGAAATCTTTGGAAGGGTGTCTTATTGACTTTCTATTGTAAAAACTAAGCTTTTACTCATAATATTTGATATGGAAGCTATAAAGCATGCCATAGTTGTTTGAACTTTGAATCCTATGGCTAATGATATTATAAGAAAAAATTGTTTTCTTTGCTTCACAAATATATTGTCAAAAGCTTTTAAACTATTTATCCAAATATGTTGAGATTTAGATTAAAAAACTTAATTTGTTTTTTAAAAAAACACTGTTTTAAAAATTAATTTAGCAAAATCAAGCATTTACTAAATCTCTCTTAGCTTATCATAGCTTTAAAAGTATTTAATAATTTTCAACTGTTAATAAAAATAAAATAATAATTCGTTATGTCTTATAATGAGTGCACGCCACATGTAGACATATAATTTTTTTGGGTACAAGCTTTTTTTTCTAGTTACAAACAGATACATTTTATTAATATTGTATAAACTTAGAGAAGCTATGAAGATGCAAAAAATAATTTTAAGAGAAAGAGATTTGTAAATCCTAACCTATGACATAAGTAAGGGCAATTTGAGAAGTTAAAAATTATAATCGTTCCATTTTGTTCTTTTACAATATAACTCACAAACAAGGTTAATAAAGTTCCATTCTATTCCGTTATTAATATTTTAAATAAAGAAAATAATAATTATGTTTCATTCCTTCTTTTTCCTTTCAGTTTATCTCCACTTATTCTATTCTGTTTCATTAATTAAAAAACATTCAAATATAGGATAAATGTTAATTACTTAATTTTTAAATTAATATTTATTATAAAATAAATTTATTTATATAATTTATAGAAAAAATGTTTAATTTGAAAATATAATATAAGGGTATATACATCACTTTATATAATTGTATCTTTTTTTATTTACTCTCATTTTCTTTCTTCTAATTTTTTCTTCATCCAAAACATATAAAGAGAAAACATACTTTTCTATTTATTTTCTATTCTCTTATTTTCTTTCTTCTCATTTTCTTTCCTTCAATTTTCTCTCATTCAACCAAACCAAACATAAAGTTATTACATTAATATTTGAATATTTAAACTTAACGAAAATTTTATTATTTTAATCAACAACTATTTTTTTTATTTCTCAAAATATTCTCTCACTTAATAATAAAAGAGATTAATATTTCGAGATACAATCGATATTTAAGTAAAATTTTTTCTTAATAATATTATTTTTATATACATAAATTTGGGAATTAAACCTAAAACTATATGTTTAAAATATCTAAATTTCTTTTACTCAAACACATTTAAAAAATATCGAAATATTTTTTAATATTATAGAAATATTTTTGTCAGATATAAACAAATTATTTTTTTAATCAACAACTACTAGCTCTTATGACTTGTACTTTAATGATACCATGTACCATGAATCTGGCACTCAACTCCACTCTTCTACTGCTATAAATGATAGATTTTACGAATTGAAATGACTTTAAGCTCAGACATATTGTATTTGCGCCTTGAAGGGACATGCGGACAGGTACATGCTAATCTCGACAACCAGTGTCATTTTTATCAAGGAAAGTGATTATATTACATTATTATTTTTATCACACTATTATTTATATTATTTTTTTAATAATTATAATTAAGTGAAAAATATAATAGAAAAAATATAATTAATAATATTAGAAATAGTATCTAAAGTAATGTGAAAGAAAAATAATATAAAAAAATCATGATTGTTTTATCAATTTGAATTTAGTTGTACATCGAGTTTCTTGCTTTTTTTTTGGGGGGGGGGGGGCATTGAGTTTCTTTGTCTATGTATATAAATTATAGGAAACATTTTAAATGTTCCTAAAGAATTTGAAGTATGAGTGTTTCACATTCTTTCACCATTAATTTTGTGAAAAATTAGTTGATTTTGTATCCATAGTTCTTTGTGTTTCACTTGCAACCTTGTTAACAGGTAAATCTTTCTTTTTTTTCTTTCTCTCAAATTCTTTTTTTTTTCTTTTTTGGAGCCACCTCCCACCCCAACACATTGGCCGACGGTGGTAATGGCGCGATGGAAGAGCCCCAACAAACTGGCTGGTGATACGGAGGCTATTGCTTGGAGTGATGGTTGTTGGCTTGGGGACCCGCAGTGGTGGTGGCGCAATGGCAGAGGTACAGGGCTTGGTGGGTTGCGATGGTGGCAGAGGACGAGGGTACGCGTAGGTTCCGGCAAGGCTAGACGACGGGGTAATGGTAGCGGTGGTCGCTACTACTCGACGTGGAGGATGGTGGTTCTTGTACAAGTTCCATTTTGGGTACCCTCGTCTTGGTTCCATTTCCCCTCCGTTTACTGTTGGTCGACCTGGTACGACAGAGAGATCGAGCGAGGAGAGCGACTAATAGTGCGAGAACAGGGTGGTGCGACACCGGTGAATCAGATGGAATCTGGTCCGACAGTGAATCGGAGGCTCAATGCTAGTTTCGCCGTGGTCCACCAGGACTTCGACAAGGGTTACGATCGGTGGTTAAGGTTGCCGTCGTGTGTCAGGACGGTTGAGGTGGTGCTAGTGGTGGCCGAAAACAATTCCTGTCGACCAAAGGTGTGGTGGAAAAGGAGGAGAACAGTGAATATGAGGAGGTTAGAGAAAAAAAAAACAGTAAAAAGTTTTTACCTATTATAACAGGTAAAGTTAATAAGAACATTAATGTTCAGAACTTTGTTAGGAGCATTTTAATGCTCCTAAATTATAAACTCTCAAACAGAATGGACCATGCACGTATACACGCGTTTGTTTATAGCATTTCTTTCGTCAATTTCGTCAGCCTCGGCTAAATTTGGATTCAGCTTTCGGTTCGAAACCTTGTGGTGTGGCTGTGAAAGACAATGGTGATTAGTGAAGCAATGACTATCGAAACTGGTTCTAAGCAAACTACTATATACGTACATAGAAAGAGATATTTCTCTTATCTTTTTCATTCTTTCTGTTTTTAGGCCATAATATCACTCTTGTGAGTTGCGAGTCTTAACTTAACTTTTCACTCTTATAACTCCATGCATTTTTATAACCCGCGTGTGTTATTTGAAAGAAACTTTTTTTCTTAATATTATTTTAATGAAATAATTCATACAGATTATAGAGCTGTAAAACTGAAAATTAATACTAATATATTGTCTATATAAAATAAAGGCTGTGATTTAGTCCTTAATTATACTTTTACTCAAAATTTTAATTTAGTCCCTACAATTTTCAAATAATACAAAATAGTCCCAGTTAGTTTATTATGTTCCCTATTTAATGTGAAATTATAGGAATTTAATTGGGATCATTTTTTATTGTTTAAAAATTACAGGGACTATTTTATATTATTTGAAAATTATAAGGGCTTACTTAAAGGTTTTTGAACTATAATAACTAAATTAAATTTGGAATAAAACTTTTACCCTTCGTTTGGATGAGGAGAGAAAATGGGAAGAGAGAAAATGGCAGGAGAGAAAATGGATAAAAAATAAATAGAAAAGTATAGAGAAACTTTAGTTGTTTGGATGAAGAGAAAATGAGAAGAAAGAAAACATAAAAAAGATTAAACAATATTTTTTACAAAAATCAAAAATGAAAAAAAAAAATTATACATATTTTAACCCACCAAACCCCACCCCCTGCTGCGTCCCCACCCTCCCTACCCCCTTTTTGCTTTTCTTTCTTCTCCACCCGTTCCCTCTGCACTTTCTTCCCTTTCTTCCTCACCCACCCCTTTCTTCCTCACCCACATACCTTACCCACCCCTTCCCCATCCCTTTATCCAACCGAAAAAGGACGTGTGTCGCTCGATCGGAGTCACACCGCCTATCCAGCCGCCGTCGGCCGTGTTCATCGAATCGTGAGTTGCGCCACCTAACAACCAGATCCGCAAGCCCAGATTTTCGTCGTGAATTCGTCTAAACTTGACGAACCCACCACCCGGTCGCCAACTGTTCACCACTTCTGCTTTTTGCAACAAAGACACAAAGTTTTTAACTATTTAGTTTTGATTTTTCAATGTCATAAATTATGAGATGTAATTTTTATGGTGTCAAAATCTCTTCATTTTCTTCGCTCATTTGCGAAGAAAAGTTTTATAGACCCACCGTTAATTTTTTCTCTCTTCCCTATTTTCTCTCCTCATCCAAACGAGAGAAGTTGTCAAAATCAACCCCTTTTCTCTTCCCCTGTTTTCTTTCTTCTCATTTTCTCTTCAACCAAACAAAGGGTTAGAGACCAAAATGAGTAATTTAATCATAAAAAAAAATGACAACACTTTTTTTTTCTCATATTTATTGTCAAAATAGGAAGAGGGTGTGTTTTATTGATTCTTAACGTCTAATAATGAAGCATTTTTCTTTTATTATGTAATGCAAACTCATGACACAATAAGTCAATAACGCAGTCGCAAGGTATTGGGTTAGTGAATACACTACGCGTGATTTCTTTACATTATTATTTTTTTTTTCTCACATAAAGTGTACTTTATTTTTTAGAAGTGAAAATAGTCCTTATCAAATAACATGGCCTTGAAGTCAAAAAAAAAAAAAAAACTTGCCACAAAGTATTTTTAATTTTTTAATTTTTTTTGGGTATAAAGGCACAAAGGACTTTAAACAGGATTCGGATTCCTAACTTTAACTAATTATGAAAAGAAAAAATACTCACAGAACAAGAAAATTTAAGCAAAAGTTATTATGCTTATCTATAATAAGCAATACCATTCACACAAAAAAATCTATTTTAAGTAATATAAAACTAGTTTTTTTTTAATTTTGCGAAAGAAAATGCTTAGTATACAACTTCTACAAGTCACACATCTTTATATTTGTTGAAATGAAAAAATAAGAGTATAAATATATAAAAAAAAAATAAAATCAACTATAATCATATGATAAAAAATATATAAACATAAAATATGTGTAAGTATGTATGTAATTTCGTTATTTCATGAAAGTCTTAATTTCTTTTCATTTTTTATCTTTAAATTTTTGTAATAAACAAGTTAGAATAGATGAAATCTAATTATTAATGCTTTTGAGAAAGTAATAAAAATTAATGCTTTTTAATTTTCATTTTAAAATAAAAAATCAATCTAAAAAAATTCCTTTTTCTTTCCCTTCGAAAATTCTTTCATCGCAACATGCTCTAATGAAAATGATATCAAGCTATTGATGTGTTCATCTGATTGAAAGAAATTTAAATTTCTTAAATATATAATTATAAGTTTAATTTCAGAATTTATATATAAAAATAATAATATTAAAATAAACCTTAACTTAAACATCTAATCATATTCGATAAATTAATTTCTTATATATAAAATAAAGGGATTAAAAAAAATGAAATCAAGTTTTTCCCCCGCTTGGATGACAGCTAAGATTCCATAAAGCGCAAGGAACGCGCCAAGGTTGGATGGTTGAGGACAGGAAGTAGGAAGTAATGGCTCCAAACATGAAAGTCGAGGCCACGAATCTCAAGCCCTTCACACTTTTCTTTTATTTAAAAGTCAATAGCATTCGAATGAATCACGCGCCAAACAGTCAACATTATCTGACGAGCCTGATCATCGATTCATCGCAGTCTTTACAATCACATAAACAGAACAAAATAGCGGGAAGGGAACGATGAAAGATTATCCAAAAATTAACCACGTCATGAGGCCACTTCAACGCGGCGAAGCAATCCTTCCTTACTATTCTCTCGTAAATGGAAAAAGTCCTGACATTGTCTTTAAATAAACATTTAACTTTGAATCATGTAAGGAAATATTTAATTTTAAATTTTTTAATTGATTAATTTTTTTATACATGAATTAGATAAAAAAATTTATATATAAAGGGTGCATATGTTTTGAATTACTCTTTTTAAAATATATTTTTTCTTGTATATACCCAAAACTGTAGTGCCAATTTTTCAAACACTGAAAAAAGTTGCACAACACAAACGTTTTCTGGGCGGTTTCCTGTGCAGTTCGTTCGTTATCGTATCTGTTTTCTGAAAACTGCTAGCGCCAAATTGCGCTTTAGCAACGCAGACTCAATCCCGGTGGC
Source organism: Ormosia semicastrata (assembly GCA_029884595.1). NCBI lineage: Eukaryota > Viridiplantae > Streptophyta > Magnoliopsida > Fabales > Fabaceae > Ormosia > Ormosia semicastrata. The sequence goes on along the minus strand of JAQQTO010000046.1, from coordinate 2,369,840 downwards.
TGTGGCCTGCGATTGTAACAGTCAAAACCGGCGCGTGATTTTAACATTTTTGTTTTTAGCAGGTTCCATCGTTGCATTGGACCGGGCCAGTTATTTTTTTTGGTCAAAATATAAGAATCATCGCAGAACTTTTGAATTTACGGAGCCATCAAAGATCCATTCAAACAAAAAAAATACCAATAATAGTCAAGCCCCACCACGTGACCAAATATCACACGCTTGCTGCATCACCCTCTCTAAGATGGAAGATTTGGTACTTGCATATATTTTATTTTAATTGAAAAATAGTACAGAACAGAGATAGTAATAAGAAAGAAAGATAAAGTTAAAAGCAATACCACAGACAAGCACCAATTTCGCGCACGAACCACCCTTCATTTTTCGGTGCTTCAAACCTAACGAAACTCCTTTGCGGTTTCTCCTCTCGTTCTTCTTGACAGGTAATTAAAAAAATTAAAACCAGGAAAAAAACGTTCATGTTTACCTTTACTAAGAAAACTGAAAATTTTGCGACTGTTTGAATTTGAAATCTCGTTCTGAAAATAATGGTTGTATTTGTGTGTAGAAGAAAATGGAGTTTGCGGTGGCCAGAGCTTTGAAACCGAGTTTGCGGAGAGAGTTTATTTTCCAGCAGAAGATTTGCGAGGAGATTTTGTGCATGAACGCGAACACCGTGGCTGGTGGTGAGGATTTCTCCGTGGATGACCTTCTCGACTTCTCTAACGGCGAATTCCAACATGGCTCTCTTCACTACGAACAACAAGAACAAGAAGAATACGACGAAGAAAAAGACAGCTCATCTATTTCCTCGCAGTCACAGGACGATAGCAACTCCAATTCCACCGGCGTTTCCTATGACTCCATTTTCTCCAGCGAATTAGCCGTTCCGGTAAGTCTCTCTCCGTTCGTTCTTGGCTTTCACAAATTCTGTGTTCTAATTTAAATTAGGTTTTCTACAGGCTGATGATTTGGCAGACCTGGAGTGGGTTTCTCACTTTGTGGATGATTCAAATTCTCTCCCAGAGCTCTCTCTTCTGTACCCGGTTCGTTCGGAGCAAACCAAGACCTGGGATGAACCGGAGCTTAGACCGTGCTCAGCGAAGAAAACTCCTCGTTTTTGTCCCTCTGAAGTGAAAATCCCTACCAAGGCGAGAACCACAAAGAGTAGAAAACCTAACGCTTGCGTTTGGTCGTTTAGTCCCTTGCTCTCGCGCCCGTCTTCGCCGTCGTCGTGTTCTTCTTCCTTGCTTTCGTCGACGGCACCGCCTGTCGTCTTCCGCGAGCCGCCGGCGAAGAAGCAGAGGAAAAAGGCCGAGGGCGAACCCGCTGGGGCCCAGTTACAGCGACGGTGCAGTCATTGCCAGGTGCAGAAGACGCCGCAGTGGAGGACCGGTCCGCTAGGCGCCAAAACCCTTTGCAACGCGTGCGGGGTTCGGTACAAGTCTGGTCGGCTTTTTTCAGAGTATAGACCGGCCTGCAGCCCCACCTTCTCAGGCGATATTCACTCCAACAGCCACCGTAAAGTGTTGGAGATAAGGAGGAGAAAGGGGGTTATGGCTGGACCGGAGGCCGGTTTGGCTCACACTCAGATGGTTTCGAGTTGCTGAATTTTCAGATTAGGGAATAGGGAATAGGTATACGTCCGCCCACCGGTTTGAACCCGGTTCGTCTTTTTATACAATATTTAGTGGTTTAATGACTTTAGTAGTAGTCAGCTAGCTAGGCAGGTAACGGATATTATTAGGAAGCCATTGATTGTTTGTATCCCATTTTCCGTTGTTAATTTATTTAAGGGAGAATTAATTGGAAGAATGGTTAACAATATAGAATTAACCGGAAGAATCCATTAACCATTTCAAAGGATTATTGTATTGTTGACGGTTCTTTTGGTTAATTCTCTCTTTATTTAATTTAATATAGTTATAGTTATTTGGAAGAAAAGCAATTTAAGTATGAAGGTATTTTGGCCACTATTCAAGTTGACTGTGTTTGATATTTTACTTGCCTCTCTATCTAATTATATAGCATTTGGTTGAATCATTCAACTTCACAGCAAAAAATAGATTGAATCGTTCAACTTAGTCCAGCAGTGTGTTTTAGATGTCGTGAGAGAGCGGGAGAGGTGGGTCACAGTCAGAGACTTGGAGTGTTATCGTAGCATTAAAGTTGGGTTGCACTAATTTGAGACCACCGATCGAAAATGTGCTAGTGCCAAATGGGAGTGGTCAAGTGGGTGGAGGTGGATTGATTGGTCTCTAGCATGAGAAATTTTAATATGTTTCTGAATTACGATAAATGCATATTTTAGACTGAATTTTTATCATTAATTTTAAATAAAATTATATAAAATTTAAATTATCAATTTAAAATTAATGATAGATATATATCTGAAACATGTATTTATTATATTTTAAGAGTGTTTTTGTTCAAGTTACCCATAGACTTATTGAGGGGTTGACAAGTAGTGGGTCAATAAAGGGTCATCTCTGCGTTGATGGCTTGGAAACATGGGTTCCCCTCGTGGATCCTTCTTGTGGATTATACTTCTAGTGCAATAGGGGAAGTGTTTTTAAGTGCTTGCTTTAGGGAGTGTATGTTCATTGCAATCTAAGGTGCGTGCATGTGGGTGAAGTTGTTTGGTGGTGGTGGGGCAAGAAATTATTTTTAGGATAGGATCATCTACAGTGATTATGGTTGCAGCAACCGTTCAATGAATTATGTGCATCGGATGGATGAGGATGAGGATGTGGATTGAGGATTATTGTTAGTATCGAATCATTGGACTTTGAAACCATCCAAATGAAAAGGTAAAAGATTTGTGCACATCTTTATTACACTTTTTCTTGCATCTATATTTGTTTTGAAAAAAATGTATATTAAAAATTATATATTTTATTTTATTACTTAAAAAGGAATTGAAATAAAAAAATTTAAATGAAAATTACAAGAACCATTCTTTGCACATGACTTACACACCACTTTGGGAATTAATATCTATTTGTTGTAAAATAGTACTTCTTGCACATCTTTATGATTCATATTCACTGAGAGTAACATAATGAGAATATAAGTGTAAAAAGAAAAGATAAATTTTAATAAAATTGTAAAGATATAAGATAGTTTATATATAAATAATGGTTTTATGAGTAATATAGCAACTATCCACTTTGGGATACGATCACAATTTTAATGTGTGTGATACCTAATAACTGCTAAGTAAAATTCGTATAAATGAAAAGTGTAGGAGCACCATTTTCCTTTTACATTTATACCCAATTAGGGATGGCAACAGAGTGGAGTGGGGACAGGTAGTAGCCCCCCGTCCTCCGCTCTCGCGAATAATATATGTCTCCGTCTCCGCCTCCATATCCTTACAAGTATCCGTTTATCTTTCTCCTCATGGGTAAATCGGGATAAATATCCGTAAAAATTGTAAAAAAATTTAAAAAAATTAAAAAAATTAAAAAAAATAATAAAAAATAAAAAAAGTATAATACTATAATTTTTTAAAATTTGTCTAACACAACTTAATCTAAAAATAATGTCAAAAATATAAAATACTTTTGATTTATATAACTTTACAATATTTTAATTTATATAATTAATTTTTTAATAATTTTATATAAAATATTTATATAAATTTTTTTATGCATGCATGACGGAACCACCTCGCTTCATTCCGTTTATTAAACGGAGAAAACACAAAACAGATATTTATATCTGTGGGAGAAATTTGACGGGTATTACCCGCCTCCGTCACAGGTATTACTCGTAGGGGCGGGTAAAATTGTCATCCCTATACCCAATACGCAATTTCCTTTTTTCCTAAATAAAGTGTAATCTTCTTTTCCATTCTTTTTATTTCTCTCTTTTAATGAGATCCAAGGTTAATTACACATGACTGTTTTCTTTATTAAAGTTGCAGCTTTGATGTGTGTGTACATATATATTTGCAACTAAAGTAATTTGATAATCCATACCAAAAAAATAAGTAATTTGACAATATATGTGATCTTTCTTTTAAAAAAAAATTGTAATGACGGATTGAAACTTGTAATATTTTGTAAATTATTCAAACTCCTAATCTTAGAGCGTGTTTGGGAAAAATTATTTTCTTTCCCAATAACCTTTTTTTTTAAAAAAAATTATTATAACAGCAACTTAATATATTTGATAAATTCAACTTTAGTTTTTACATCAAATTCAATGTATTGGAAAAGTTTTTTTTCATAATGCTAAAATTTCAACTTATAATTTTAGATTCTAAATTATTTCTTATACTTTGATATGTAAATATTATTTTGTCCTCAATTAAATAATTTTTTTAATTATTCTATACATATTTTAATAATTTAATGTATAAAAGTAATTTTTTTATATCATCCAAACGAAATAGATTAGTTTAAAATCATTTTTAACTAACATATTCAAATATAATACTTGATTATATTATAATCAATTATAACAAAAAAAAATTATACAATAATCGATCATTAACATATCCAAATTGTACTTTGATTTACTTACAATAATTTTGCATAATATATTATTTATAAGCGATGCAAACCATATTGCAGGAATATGTAATCCCTTAATTTCGAAATCAAGAATGATCTTCCTTCCACATTTTAGGATACATAATTACATATTACGAAATGTACGTGTGTTGATCTGAGTGAAAATAGTTTAATTTTTTTAAACATGTGATCCTAAATTTGATCTTAAAATTTATGTATATAAAAATAATAACGTTGAGAAGAGTTTTCGTTTAAGTACTTAATCGTATCCCGAGAGATCAGTATCTCACCTAATGGGTGAGTGATACTCGGGGAAAAAATAATAGGAAAATAATGATTTCATATCACTTTTTACATCACTTTTTAATAATTTGATTAAGTGAGAGAAAATATTGACATGTGAATATTAATCTCATAGAATAATATAAAAAATGATATGAGAGAAAAATGTGATAAAAAAATAAAGGTGAAAAATAATAATAATAAGGAAATTCTCTGGTGCCTCAAGCATCATGGCGTCAAACATAAAAAAAAAATAAAAAAAATTAGGAAATAATGGGAATATCAGAAGAAATTGAAATAATGAGTAAAGAATTAATTAAAATGATGGAAGAAATTAATAAAAATATAATTATATTAATACAAAATACTAATAGAATTACAAATTGTACATGTGATAGAATACAAAATGGAATAAATGAAATAAACAATATAAGAGATACACTTAATAATATAAATAAAGGAAAAAAATTAATGAAAATATAAATATTAAGCAAATTGAAGAAATTTTATTACAATTAGAATATCTTTTAAAAGATGAACAAAATAATAGATATATAACTAAAAATGATTTAGAAGAATTATAACTAAAAAGGATTTAGAAGAATTATAACTAAAAATTAGAACCAACAGAGTTAATAAAAATAAAACTAAAAGAACAAATAGAAACAGAATCATCAAAGTTTCTAAAACCAAGAACTTCATGGAGGGGATAAAAGATGAATATATAAATCTATTAAAGAAATCAAATGATATAGAAGAAATCCAACAACTATTAGAACAATTAAAAATAATAGAAGAAGAAAATAAACAAATGCAGGAAGTAAAACAGGTAGAAACAAACAAAGAAATCAAGAAATAATATTAAATTATAATACTTCAGAAACAGATTCAGAATATGATGAAATATTTATGGAGAAAGGAGAATCAAGTGGAACAAAAACTAAAAGAAAATGGGATGAATATTAGGAAAAACCAGATGAATATTGGGATAAGTATGAAAAAGAAACCATGTATAACAAATGATATGCCAGAAAAGATGGAAGATTGACTAAAATTCAAGAAGAATTTAAATCTCGATATGAAAGCTTTAGAATTGAAAATAAATTAAATATTAATTATGTAAGAAATAAAGAAAAAGTATTATTACAATGGACTAATGAAATGACTTTACCAATTGCAACAGATGAGAGATTTAGTGGATTAAGTTTATTAGATGTTAAAATTTACTAGTCTATAAAATGGAAGGAAATATACAAAAGTTTCTCGTAAGTATTAGTGATGAAACATGGTACCAATACTCAAGAATTATAGGAAATAATCAGGAATTTGCTAGATTAATCATGCATTTAATTTATTAAGAATTTATAGGATATAATTCTATTGAACATAGAGATGAAGTAAATAGATTTCTTCATGAAAAGGCAAAGGCACATCTAAACAAAATGCAAATATGTAATATGTGCGAAATAGATAGTTTTATATGTGAATATCAAAAATATTACTATTAGCTAAATACTGATATGAAACATATATATATGAATATTTTTATAGATAAATTACCATACTCTTAAAAAAAATAAAAATTATTTGACAAACCCAACCATTAGAAATGGCTAATACACTAGGAGGAATTATATAAATACTTTATCACGAATTAAAAGAATAATGTATACAAAGAGAAGCAATTAAATAATTAAATAAATGAAGATTCGCAATTTATTGTGATATACCGAAATAGAAAAATCAAGAAATTATGGATGTAATCAAACTATAAAGAAAAGAAAATACTATAAAAAAATAGAGATTAAGAAAAACCTATCCTAAAAGAAAAGCCTATAGAAATACTAAAAAAAATTTTTAAAAGAAAAAGACAAACACCTAGAAAATATTGTCTGAAGGGAAAAAAAGAAATATGTATGTTGGATATGTAATAAGGAAGGATACTATGCAAATGAATGCCCTCAAAGAAAAGAAAAAATTTTAAAGAAAAAACAAAATTAATAAAGAAGGTATATAAAATATACAACTTAGAACCACAAGAAGAAGAATTAAGCGACTTTGAGAATAGTATATATGAATATACAGAAGATGAATTATCTTAAGAAGAAACAGAATCCAAATAGTACCTATATTAAAATCAAAATTGAAAAAAGTAATAAGGAAACAGAAGCCTATATAGATACTGGTGCACGTATTTGTTTGGCAACAAAAGTATTATTTGAAAAATGGGAAAAACTTGAAAAACCATTAAAAATCCATATTGCGGATGGATCTATACATCCCCTGTATTTAGTAGCAAAAAGACTTACTTTAAGGATTCAAAATAAATTATTTATTGTACCAATCATATATCAACAAGAAACTGGTCTAGATATAATTCTAGGAAATAATTTCTTATGTCTATATTCTCCGTTTTGTCAATACTTAGAATATATTTCACTTAAAACACCATATATCAAAGGAAAACAATTACGCGAAATAATTGACATTCCAATAATCCATTTTTCTAAATGTATCTATTCTAAACAAAAATTTGAGTTGAGCAAGCTGAAACGTAGTGTGATAGTTGAGGCAGTATGCCGAAAAATTCTCCATGTATTGATTAATTTAGAACCAGGAAGAAAAATATCAGCCTATATTGAAGAACTCTTAGATAAAACATGTAGTGAAAACCCCCTTGACCCAAAAATTAATAATAAAAATATGGAATTAGTTGAATTGAAATTAAAAGATCCAACAAAAGAAATAAAATGTAAACCTATGATCTATACAAAACAAGACAGAAACGAATTTGCTAAAAATATTAATGAAATGGAAGATAAAGGATTAATTAGACCATAAAAAAGTAAACACTCAGCACCAGCATTCTATGTTGAAAACCATAACTAATTAAAAAGAGGCGAAAGCCGAATGGTGATTAACTACAAACAAATAAATGATATTATGGAGGGAGATGCATATTATCTTCCAAGAAAATATTTAATTATTGAACAAATAAGAAATATGAACTGATTTAGTACTTTTGATTGTAAATCATGATTTTATCAAATACGGCTTATAGAAGAATCTAAGGCATTAACAGCATTTAGTTGTCCTCAAGGACAATATGAATGGAATGTACTCTCAATGGGAATGAAACAATCACCAAGCATTTTTCAACGAATAATGGATTCAATTCTTAAAGAATTTAAAGATTTTTGTCTCATTTATATTGATGATATATTAGTTTTTACCAATAAAGACTTAAATGATCATTTTAAAAAGGTTGATTTAGTACTAAACAAATGTCTAGAACATGGAGTAGTATTAAGTAAGAAAAAAGTTGTAATAGCACAAAATATAATTAATTATTTAGGATTAGAAATTGAGAAAGGAAAAATTATAATGCAAAAACATGTATTAGAAAAACTTCAAGGTTTCTCAACTAAACTAAAAGATAAAAATGATTTACAACGATTTCTTGGATAACTAACATATATTTCCAATGAAGGTTTCATAAAGAATTTGATTGCAGAAAGGAAGATACTTCAGAGAAAACTAAAGAATGATGCTCTTTGGTCTTGGACCAAAAATGATGAAGCAATCATTATTAAATTAAAGTACTTATGCCAGGATTTACCTGTGCTATATAATCCATCAAATGATGATTTAATCATTTTTGAAACGGACGCATCCAATGAACATTCGAGTGGTGTTATGAAAACAAAACCCCCCAGTTAAAAGAAAGAATTACTATATCGATACATGTCTGGAACATTTTCAGACAGTGAAATCAATTATCCTATATACAAAAAAGAGATTTTGACACTAATTCGTATGTTGGAAAAATATCAGATTTATGTGCTTGATAAAAAATTTATAGTCCGAACGGACTCCACTTATGTTGCAGGTTTTAAAAATATCAACCACAAAGGAACATACAAGCAATGAAGACTAATCAGATGGCAAATGAAGCTCGCTGAATACAATTACTCAATTTCACATATCAAAGGTGAAAAGAACGTGCTTGTAGATATATTGTCCAGAGAATGGAGCGAAGCACATTAGAGATAATCAAGCAACAACTAGAACTCAAGGAAGCATTAAAAACTCAAAAATTGAAGGAATTAGAGTTAATTGAAGCAGATATTAAAGTTCTAAATCTACAACTCAAAACAGAAGGATTTCTTGCAGAAGTATTTCAACAAGAAGAGAAAAAGATCCATAAGTGGTACGTAATCTTCAATGGACCATTCCCAGGAATCTATGACGAATGGTTCAAAGCAGTACCATATTGCCAGAAGATCTCAGGAGTACTACACAATTCATACCAAACTAAGGAAGAAGCAGAGAAAACATTCAAAGAATATTTGGTAAAAGGAAAAGAGAAAGAACTTTATCTTGGACCAAGAACTTTTTCATAAGCCACAAAGAATCCACCGGTAAAACAGTCACCACTTAAAATTCTAGGAAAAATTCCTTCTTCCCTGGATAATTTTCAAATTACTTCCAGAAAAGAACACGAATTACAGGTACAATTCTCAGAAAAGAATTTTTAGGAAAATTTCAAAAGACTGTTTAATTGGAGTGACAAGGAAAAAGTCAATTATTTTTACATGGTTGATCGAAAGCTCTTCGGCATCAAAGCAATCATCCTTCCAGGAGCACCACCAATACTGATATTTAATATTTTCCAGTTTGGTTTCATTGACTGTCTATATTTAAGTTTGAACTTAGAAGAAATTAATTTGTTTCCTCATAATTTCAAGGATGCAGTTCAGATGTTCAAAAAGAATATAGCCAAGGAACGAAGTATATTCCTGAAGTTCTACTCAGCCTATCCGGACTTCGTCACCAAGCAACAAGCCAAGCACTTAGTCTATGTGGGAGTTAGCAATAACAATTTTCCACTCAAAGATGAACCACATGGAATTGTCTACGACGAAGATCAAATCACTCAAATATTGACAAACTAACTTGCCAGCATCTACTCACAGTGCCAGAGCATTGGAAAGGAATCATTTATCAAGACACTGTATAAAGCACCAACAACTTTATTACTCAATAAAATGAGTGGTAAAATAATAAAGGAGAAATATATGAATCTCCTGACAAGTTACGAATTTCCTTTTTACGCATTCCAAGGACCACTGATAGAATACAGACCAGTAGTCCTTAACAGCTTATGCGCAATAATTAAAGAAAGTGGGAACTACGCATGTGAAAGATGTGCAAAGGACAAGGGAGTGGCCGACACAATTAAAGAAGACGCTTCATCAGATGAGGCAATTATAGAAGAATGACGTAAGCCCTTACGTCACCATGTAAATAATTCTGCTGTACAATATATTGGTTTGCTGCATAATATGCTTATTTGCTGCATAAATTGGTCACCTTGTTGCATAATGTCTTGTTGCATACATATGTCACAATTTTCTACATAATGCATTAACTTGCTGTATAATATGCTTTCTTGATGCATAATATGTTGTTTTGCTGCACAATAATGTGCTTTGGATCATAATCTGATTGGAATATATGCTTAAATGATGTTTGAAATTGATTTGGAATGTTTTGGAACCTTTTTGATTGATTCAAGTTTGGTCCTTCATAATGCTTTCCTTATGCTTAATCTTTATCTAATCCCATATTGCTCTTGTATATGACTCTGATTTCTATTGGCATAAATGATAAATACTATCTAAGTTTCTCGTCATATGCATTTGCTATTGGTATCACATATTGATGTACTAAACGGTTATACTCTGATATTGATCCTGCTGGGCTGAAATGATTATATCAAATCTGAATGCTTATGTCTTCTTTTTGATAATGCCAACGGGGGAGAGACTAGTGAAATATATTGCATGTATACGGGGGAGTTTTTGTGCTTTCACATATTCTATCTCATGCGTACATTACGGGGGAGAGTTGCGCTTAAATATATGATAATCAATTAAATGCAAATATTTATCCTTCTGTTGAATGCTTAGTTTGTCATCATCAAAAAGAAGGAGAGTGTGAATGCTTATATCTCAAAGCATATCAAATGGGTTTTTGATGATAACAAAGTCAAAAGAGAAGATCAAGAGCAAAAGAAAAGACCAAGATCAAAAGAAGTATATTAGATATAGATCTTAGGATATCAATGTAAAATGCCCTTTAAGTATCTCAATGATTCTCAAATGATTTTCCAAATATCGTTTTCAAAATCAGCTTGTAAATTCAAAGTTAAACATGTTTTTCAAGAAATGTTGTTTTTAATCTTGGATTCAATATTCATGAAAGTATTTATGTTTAATCCAATGATCTAAGTGTTAGAAATGGCTTACATACTTAATTGGACTTGAAAAATGTATTCAAAGGTCAAGGTAATCGATTACACATGTTTTGTAATCGATTACAAGCTAAACAGAGAGCTGGTAATCGATTACATGGAGCATATAATCGATTACAAGCAAGTCAGAGGCCTTGTAATCGATTACACTAGTAATGTAATCGATTACATTGAACCCAGAAAGGTAAGAACACGTTTAAGAAGGTATATAATCGATTACAAAGCAAATAAGAGGCCTTGTAATCGATTACACCAAGAATGTAATCGATTACACAGAGTCCAAAAAACCAAGAACATTGGAACAACAATGTAATTGATTACATTTGTTGTGTAATTGATTACACGCAATCTGACAGAGTTCAACGGTTATTTTAACTGCATTAAATGCTTGGCTTTATCACCCCCAACGACTCTTTTCTTCATATAACTTATAAATACTTGTCTTGGGTCTTCATTAAGAGTTGAACTTCAATTTAGAACATCAATCTAACACTCATATACGAGAATCAATCCTGAAAACTTTTTTGCCCTATTTTTTGTGAGAAAACTTGAGATATTCAAAAGGGGCATTGTTAGAGCTTCAATTTGTATCAATCTACTCTTTGAGAGAGTTTTTATCATTCAAACACTTTGTTCATTGTGTAAAGAGGGTGAGGTATCCCTCTAGTAAAAAAGGGTGAGGTATCCCTTGTTGAGAAGAATGTGAGGTATCCTTTAAAGGTGTAAAAAGGGTGAGGTATCCCTCAAAGGTTGTAAAGGGTGAGGCATCCCTGTTTTTGAGACTCAAAGCACATGGGTGAGGTATCCCAAGGTGTTGTTGAGTGCTCCAATCTATAAAGGTTTTCAAGCACCCGTTCAAGCTTGCAGTTTAGTAGAAAATCTCGAGTGGTTCGCTTGAGGACTGGACATAGGTCACAAGGGGTGACTGAACCAAGATAAATCCTTGTGTTTGATTCTCTCAACCCTATCTCTTTACATTTGTGCATTTACTTTATATGCTTGCTTAAATATTATTCATCTTGGCTTATTTAATTTGTGAGTGAAGTATTCAATCTCATTTATCTATTCACTTCAATTATCCAATAGCTTCAACGAAAATTGATAAACAAACGTTTTACAAAAGATTTACGAAAATATTTCATAAACTCAATTCACCCCCGTCTTGAGTTTGAGGCCACTTGGCTAACAGACGCTTCATCAAATGAGGCAATTATAGAAGAATGACGTAAGCCCTTACGTCACCATGTAAATAATTTAGCATCTGATGTAAGCACTTACGTTTGAAAGGGCACTTTTGTATATTAGCCTTAAGCATTCCAGCCTATAAATAAGACCTCTTATACTGAGGCGAGAGAGAGGTAGAGAGAGAAAGAAAAATCTCAAGTTGAGATTATTTTCCTCAGGAAAACTTTGTGCTAGTCTCTTATGAGAACTAGTCGGGCACTTGAGAGTGTGTCCACCCTTGTACTCAGAATCAATTATCAATAAAATTTTCTATTCAGTTTCCACAAATATTCAGTTTCCTATTTAGTTTTCTCAAATAAAATCTTTAGAATACTTTAGCAAAACTCAACCTCGGAAGCAGAAGTGGGCTTGAAGAATTTCCAGAAGAACAAATGGAAGCAAAAGGAGAGTAGCAGAAATCTATAATTTTTAAACAGGTATGTTTATCAAACTTATTCATAATAATTATGCTCAATATCATATACTAGGAAGAGTAAATAGAATTATTATGCCTATACTAGTTGATACTGGATCATGTCTTAGTTATGTAAGTAATGATTTAACAAGTAAGATTGAAGCAACGAAACCTCAAACAATAGTACAATATAATCAAGAGGAAAATACATTTAGAGAAAAGACAAGTATAGAAATTTATTTTAATTCTGAAGTAAAGATTCAAATTGAATTATATGTATCAAAACAAGCAAATACTAAACTATTATTACGAATAGACTTTCTGGAAGTAGTAAAACCATATGAAATTAAATCTGAAGAACTAATTATATCCTTAAAAGATATAAAGACAGGAATCCCAAGAATTAATTTAAGTATTTATGCTATAAAAGAATATTTAAATAAAATCCTATAAATGGAAATTAAAAAGAGGATGATATAGAGCATCTATGTACTATTGAGGAAGAAGGAAATTATGAAGGAAGCATTTTAATAAATAAAACTCTGTTTAGAAAAATACAAAAAAAAGAGCTTGATTTAACAAAAAATACAAATATGAAAGGAAAAGAAAAATTTGAAGGAATACTAAAAAAATTTAACCAGAGAAAAAATATTATTTACTATAGGAAATTAAATAATGAAACACCTATGGATATAGTGATACCCAAGGAAAAATGTGTTTACAATTATTAAATAAGAAAAAACTCATGGAACTAAGAGGAAAAATAAAGAAAAAAGATGAAAAAGAAAAATTGGATATATTCATATAGGAACAGATCAAGTATTAATTAAATCAACTTTTTAAGAAGAAATTGATTCACCTATAGAACCAATTTTAAAGGATGATAGAATTAATGACCTAAAAGATAAAATATTAGGTGTAATAGAAGGAAATTTAACATATGAAAAATTAAAATTTGAAGTTAGACCAAATATTGGAATACCTTTGACTACTTAAGAATTAGAACAAACTTTAACCTTAGAACATAAATTTTTAAGAAAAAATTTAATGAGACCATGTGATAAAATATTTTCAGTAACTTACTGTGTTAGTTACGCACTAACAAATTTACATCATAGTATCACATTTAAAGAAAATGATAAAATAGATATTCCTTACTTATTTACAGATATTGGAAAAAATTATTACCCCAAAAAAAATGAAATAATAGAATTAAGAATTTTTACAAATAAACCAAAATTATTATAATTTAAGAAAGATCAGATCCCAAAATTAATTAGATTTAATGAACCTGAAAATACAAGTAAAGAAAATGAAATTAATAAATTAGTAATATAATTAAATGATTTATCGCAATATTTAAAACAAAGAATGTGAATAAATCAATAAAAATCTGCCAAAAACTAAATAGACCAAGAATTGGACCAAGAATTGGTATTAGAGCAAGTACTAAAATTATAAGAATAAAAAGAATAGAAGTGAAAATTGGCATAAAGAATATTGAAATAAAGAAAATGGATATTAAAATAACGATAAAGAAAAAGAGTGTAATAATAGAAGAATGAGTATAGAAAATATAAAAAGATAGAAAGAATTAGAAGCACGAATTCAATTAACAATAAGTATTTTAAAAGAATTAAGAGAAATATTAAGATATTATATAGAAATAAAAAGATTAAATTCGAACAAAAAAAGAGAAATAAAAAGAATAAACTATTATTTAAAAAAATAGATAACCAGTTATATCAATATAAAGAAGAATTAAAAGAAATTCGAAATATTAAAAACAACTAAAAAAAAAAATCACCGATGGACACATTTTGCAACCACCTAATAATAATTACATATAATGGAAAGACCAATCTCAGTGGTGCATATTCTGTATTTGTAAGGTGTATACTAGCTCCAAAGTCAGTCAGTGTCAATCACTGCATAAGCCCCAAGCTTCCATCAAGGCAGGAGAACCTAAGGTTAATTTGCAAGGAATAGATGCTCCTGCTGTGAAAGCTGAAGCCCCGTAAGCATCTTTAACAACTACCCCAAACTTAGCAACTCCATTACCCTCATTAACCGAAAAAATCGCAGCACCAAAATTGGGCTTGAGCATAGGTTCCTAGGGGAAGTCTGAACAGTAGTGTCGTTGAAATGGTCTATGGCGTGCATCCTGAGCTCATACTTGACATGAAACTTTGTTGGATTTTAAGCTCAAAACCTTTTAAATATTAGCAAAATTAAGGACCAAGTCTAACTCTAATTAACTCCAATCACAGGAATAACCAATTTCCTCCTATAAATCTCATGTCATTTCATGGAAGTTAATATCGAGACTTTGAAATTGAAACACTCAAATATGTTTGATCACCATTCACCAGAGTGACCCTTGCTGCTTTTCTATGCTTGTTTACAAGAGACCCAACAGGAAGACTTAGAAAAAGAATTGGGCTTCGACAGTTACTGATTTATGACATAGCGTACACGCCATGGCAACTACAGCATCCTATCTATACCCCAACTAGACTAATAGGCTGAAGAATCCCACGATTATTTTTTATTGAAATAATATCATCATATACTTTTCTTTTTTTAGGGATTTTTGCATTGTTGATACATTTTTTAAAAATATCAAATTTAATGAGATAAAACAATAAAAAAATAAGTATGATAAATAATATTAAGAAGAATAAAAAGATGTATACACTGTTAATGATAAGAATTTGTTTTCTGGCGAGAAGAAATCCACTTGCTCAGAGTGAAAAAGATCTTCGAGTGATGAAATTCTTCATTTATGGTAATGAAATATGATCACCACCTTATAACGTAAATTCTGGAGTCTTACCTATGGACCATAGTTACCGGATTCCTTCAATAACACTGCAAATCGCGTAAAAGATTTGACGTATCGCCTACAGGTACCAGAATCATCGTAAAAAAAATCTTGAAATATAATTATAAAAAGTGACAAATCATGTACCGGTATGAGTATCGCGGATATCCTCACGGTAACTATGGTCTTACCAAACTAAAAAAGTAATTCCAACTCAAGTTGGTCAATGCACAGAACTCATTATTCAGTATACTTCTAGCGAGAAATCTGCATATCTGGCTGTTTCAGAAAGCTTAAATTTTCTGAGAATACCTTCCCTGAGGGGTACATGATAACATGAATTGATACAGGCACATGAAAGAAGCTTGCCTCTGGAAATAATAGGAAAGGAAACTAAAACAAAAGCAGAAAAAGAAAACACATGCAGAAACAGAAGGAGGAAAATGAACGTGAAGACAAACGTTTAAAGCAGGGGAAAGAAGCCACTTCTTTTCATAGAGGAAAAAAAGGGTTAATTTTAAGAGATACTCCTATCCACATATATATAATACATCATTTTTATATATAAAAGATAAAAATTTAGAGAAAAAAATAAATTTCATTAAATTTATTTATCATAAAAAATTATCAATTTTTTTTTTTTTTTTTTTAAATATATATATAAATAATGTATTACATTTATTTATAACTAAAAATTTCTCTCATTATTGTTGAAAGGGCGACGAAGACAAATGTTTAAAGCAGAGGAAAGAAGCCACTTATTTTATCCTATCTTTTTTTTTCTTAAAGGCGGAATAGAATGGTGAATAAAGGAAAAGTCCCAAAATTTTCATTTTTTGTTTCTGAAGTTTCCGGCCCATCATTAGAAAAGGATCCGACTTTGTCAAAATTAATTCGAGTCCAGTTTCCGGGGCTTGTATGTATTTTAAAACTCCCAAATAATGGATAATTTAAGATTCCTCTATCATCACCTATCGTTTTCTGTAGTTTGGATGTTTTTCGTTAATGAGGCTAAATATAATGAATGGAAAGGAAAGGAATTTTCAAATGTTTGAAGTTTCATTAATCTATGGTCATGCATCGCTTAGTGTTATTTCAAGTAGTTTAAACAAAATTGGGCTTTGAGGAAGAGGAGAATGATTCCTCATGTGTTACATGCCATGTATTTTAAAGATGCTATAGTATTTGAAAAATGATTATCTTATATCCTTAAAAGGAGTGTAAGTACTATTCACATTCTTTTTAAGGAATGTGATTGAGTAAGAGAAAATAATAGAAAAAAAAATATATATAATAAATGATATTAGATAGAGTGTGAAAAGAAGTGTATGCACTGTTTAATATAAGAATATAATAGTTGATAGTATTAGTGTGTTTACCCCGAGATGTCTCAACATTCATTGGTTTCGAACCCCTGCACGTAAAATTCGCCGAGGTAAAACTCAGATCGACCAAGATCCACCTTGTGGTTTGAGTTTTTTTATTTTTTTATTTTACGATTGTATAGTATTTATTGTACTAAGGTAAGGAGTAAGAAAAATATCTTCATAAATGAATATTAAATATTTCATGAAAGAAGTTAAAGTTAAAAAATAATTAGAATTTATAATGGCTTAAATACATTTGGCATAACATAGGTTATAGGTAACAAGAGTTAATAGACATAATTATCATTAATTTAATAAAAGTCATTATAATTTTTTTTAGTAAACACCCACAAGACAAAGAAAGCAAGGAAAAATAAAAGAAAGGGGGGAGGGGGGCTAAATACAAAAGAGAAACACCGCTTCCGTTTTGTTTGCTTTCGAAGTTTCGTTCCCTCTTTGTTTGGATTTATGCACGTTGTTCTCTCAAAATTTTCGTATAGTTTTATGAGAAGCTTAGTGCCAGCTACCGAACCGAAAGTGGGTCAGTGCAAAATTTCTATGTCACTCTGTAACTAACGACACTAAGAGTGAGTTTAGATTGTAATTTGTAACTTTAAAATTGCGTTTGTATTATTTAAGTGTGTCTTGGATATTGTGCTAACATGTTTAGTAATTTTTTTCAAAAATTAAGTTTGCATACAAATTTAAATTTAATCTCTCAAATAAAAAAGTAACATTTTGTTGTTTTTACGTAGAGAGAAAATTTATTCGTGTATATAGATAAATATATTCTTTTTAATTTGATATTAAATATTATTTTAATAATATTTTAACATTAATTTGGGATAAGTATGATACTAAACTTGAATTTTAAAATTTCAATTTAATTATATTTTTAAGTGTAATTAAATTTAATTATATTTTTTTATAAATATAATATATGCATTTTGTTACTACTTTTATATTTATGTTAATACTATATATATAGTTTAAGTATATTTAAAAAATATGAAATGAAATAAAAAATTAATATTAATGTTATAATATAAAATTTATACATTTATTAATAATTATATATTCAAAAGTGATTTTGATTAATATCATCTAAATAATATTTATTTTGTCAAAATCACATTTAAAATAAAAAAATTTAAACATAAATTACATTACTATAAATTTTTAACTAAAATTAAATTTACAAAATTAAGTTAACTTAAACTTTTTTAAAATTATAATCCAAACACATTCTAAAACTTCAGCAATAATCCAAACACATACTAAAGTTTCAGCTTTTCCCGCGACCTTCAGTGACACGGTGTTAAACTACCCCACCAAAGGTGGAGGCAACTGTTCGAAACTTCGAATCCCATTTTCCCAAATCCTCCGCTAGAACTAGATTGAATCCCATTTTCCCATGTCTCATTCGTTCTTATATTTAGTTGATGGATCATATACCTTTTCATATATTTAGTTAATGACTCCGATATATTGAATTGAATTTTTATATTTCCTTTAATTTATGGTCCTTTTTCTTTGAGTTCACGAAAAAATTTATGTGGTAACATATTCACTATTTAAAATATAATTTAAAAATATAAATATATCATAAAATTCAATAATAAATATAATGTCACATATAAAATTTACTATATAAACCCAAGTCCATATTAACCTTAGTCTCATATATTTGGTCTAGTATTCCTATAGTAAAATTTTTTGGCTCTACTTTTGTTTGCAACCGAGAAGAATATCTTTCTTTTTTACTGGTGGAGTGGGCGACCAGTTCTCCAGCTTTTGGGCATTACCACAATCCCCGGAACCACTGGAGTGCATAATGGAGAAAATATCTTGGGTTGAGAAGAAGCCTTTCACTTCACTTCATTAGACCCAAACGTGGCCCCAAAAATCAACCCACAGGGTCATTTTGTTATATAGCTGAATCCAAATCGAGAATTTCTGCACTGCTTTTTTTTTTCGGCTTATAAAATATGACTAAATTTTATAAATATTCCTTTCAACATCAAGACTTGAATAATTTATCCTCTAACAATCCATTGATAACTATAATGTTTGAATTCCTTCCATTAATTATCTGATTAACACAAAATCACCAATTTTACTTTCTGATTGGTGCAATTCAATCCCAACTATCGAATTCTAATCATTTTTTACAACATTATGATGAAGGGGGGTATATTACACATGAAGTGAAGTTGAGGGTGATTCTTTGAAATTTACCCAAAAAATATTACAATCGCAACTTCAGGTCTTGTAGCAATGGAAAACAATGGTGCTCCTACCATAACCGAATTGCTAAGAAAAATGTAAACCGATACCTTAATAGTGAATACAAGTCACCTTCAATTCAATTTATGGAAAACTACATTAAGATGCGGATTACAGCGAGACCCACCGCAGATATGGAGACAAGGGTACCTATGCAGTATTTGATCACATCATACTTTGCAGCTTCTAACTGGGCTCTTAATGCATGGATTTCCTGAAAGCAATATCCCAAAGCAAGATTTCAATCCAAACTGAACGTTCTCCAATAACAACTAAAAAACAATCATAAACTCACCCGATCAAGTTTATTTGTCAAATTGGTGGTTTCAGCATTTTGATTAGCAAGCTCATCACGTATGCGTCTGTACTTAGATTTGAAAAATAAATAAATGAGACAAGAACATAAGATTAAACCAACTAAAGATTTCTACATCAAGAGGGCCACAAAAATAGAACTATGTTTTCATTTACCCTCTTTCAAGATTCAAGTCCAAACGTTGCCCAGCAGTGACTTTATCAATCTCATACCTGTCACACAATCAATAAAGCCATTGTAGAACAACCTTAGGGAGTGGAAATCAAATTTCTTTCAGGTGGAAGAATATTTGTGTATAATGCTCCATGATGCATACCTCAGTTCACTTCTCATCTTCTCTATGTCATTACGAAGCTTTTCAGTCTCACGTTGCAATAAAGAAAAATGATGCTCCTGCATCACCAATCATCAAAAAGGACGACTTGAATGAATTGGTGCAACAATGACTTCTAACAATTAAAATGTCCCATCTTTGCAAAAATAGCACATATAAGATATAACTGTACAGCAAAAATTCATTACTATGCCTAGACGTTACTGTTTTTTTTTTTATATATAGAATATGCCTAGACATTAGTTGAGAAGTGGTCACACATTGAGCACAATAATACACAAATGACTTTAAATAAATCAAATACAAAATCCAAATTCCAGACATTGCATCTGAATTGAGAAACCTGGGTCTGATATTTTCATGAAACAGGAACCAGACCTTTCGATTTCCATCAGCAGCAGCAGTTCAAAATTTGAAACCACTGTAAGAGATACTTCTGCAGTAGTTGACCTCAGGCTAACACCAAACCCATCCCTCTAATTTCCTACTACATCTAAGTTTTTCCTCCGTTTCTAAGATGATTCTACATTTAACACCTTTAGGAAGAAAGTAACAATGAAATCTACACATAACACATGTATCATCTCAATACTAAAATCTAGGCTCTCCCCTACTTAATTGGGTCCATATAATGCTCTCAGCTAGACAGAGTGAAATTGACCAACTCCCATTGCCTACCTGTACAATTCGATGTATAAACCCCTCCTACCCCACGCGAAGACCCAAAAGGAAGAGAGGCCTCGTATCTACATGATATTACACAGCACAGTTTAAAGTTTAAACCACAATTTGGTTGCTATTCATGATGATGATAAATTTTTTGAATACTGAATGCACAATAGAGCACATTTTAAACTGCCCTTAATTAATTTTCAATATTACCTTCATACTTCAGTAGGTGCAATTAAGACAGTAACTACAACGGAGTTTAAAGAAAAGCAAAGAACAAGACAACTTATACTTTACGTAAATGACAGCCCCATTCTGTTTTGACACAAAACTGCAACAGTTAAGATGGAAGTGAATTGATTGCAAACTCTGACTACAGACTATATTAAAACTAAACTGAAAGGAGTTTATCTTTCAGATCTTAAACTTGTAAGTTATATATTAAAACAACATATTTGTAGAACTTCATAAGAGATCTCAAAGGGAAGGCAAATGCAGACTAAATTGGCAGCCAGAAAAAAGGGGTGGGGGGGGGTGGAGCATGTGTCCTATTATCACATACTTCATATGGCTATGAAAAAAAGCCTTGCAAGTGTCCATTACTGCATAGATTATTTAGTTGACATATTTAACAAAAGAAAAAAATAAAATAAAATAAAGAGAGGTCCATGCAAACTGCATAATGCAGCAAATGGCCCTTAGCCTTAGCAGTTTCCTAAGTTCTTTCCAATATTAAGATACACCATGCATTGTGACCTATGCATTTCCTTTTTGACATCCTATAAACTGACAAAATAAATAACTTCATACACAAGAGTACTTGATTAATCTTCCCACACTTTGAGAGATTTAGTTGTCTGCACAACAGTGTTATCAAAAGGCGGTTATGGCAGCGCCATGGCGGGGCGGAAAACGGGCAGAACGCCATAGAAAGCAAATGGTGTTGCAGGTTGCACATGGCGACGCCATGGCCGACGCCATGCAGATGGCAGTGTGACGATATGACAGACGCCAGTTAAATGGCGGATTCTGGGGTACTTGGGTTTTTTGGTTTTAAAATTAGGGGTATTTTAGGCAGTTTGGGTGGTTTTTGTTTCTGATTTCCCACCAATCACCATCGATTGAGCCCTAATTCCCAAACCATTTGCTGCTACCCACTCCATCGAGCCTCTGTTCTTCCATCGTACTCCAACAGTGCCGATCATCTTCGCCGGCCAGTCACCGCCGGTGCACCTGTCTTTGCCGGCCAATCACCGCCGCGTCTCTATCTTCTCCGACAGTGTGTCTCTGTTTCGCACGCCACACCTCCATCTCTGTTTCTTTCTTTTCCAAATCTCCAAGTAGTTAAGGTTTTTGTTTCTATTTATTTTTTTGTTTTCTCTGTTTCTTTCCATCTGTTTCGCACCCACCCATTACCAGCCATCACCCAAAGGATGTTGTTTTTCTTTCCCCCACCCACCGTGCGTGTTGTTTTTCTTACCCATCATCCACTCCGTTCTTTTCCTTACTCAGTAGGCTCTGTTTGTGCATGATTTGTAATTTTCCTACTGATTTTGATTTCTATTCTACATCTTTACCTGATTTAGGGTGATGGCAACTACTAATAGGACTGATCCATGCTGGAAGTATTGTCATCCATTAGTGGAGAATGAGACCAATGATTTGGGTTGCAATTTTTGTGACAAAATTACCAAGGGAGGCAACACTAGATTAAAACATCATCTCATGGGAAAGAAAGGCAATGTCAAAGCTTGCCCAAAGTGTCCCAAAGAAATTAGAGAAGAGTTGTGTGTGTATTTTAGTGGTAAAAAGAAGTCTAATAGTGCTGAAATGGGAATTGATGTTGTGAGGGCTCTTGACCTTGAAAATTTGACTTTTGGTGAAAGTGAAGAAGAAGAAGAGTTAAGAGATGAAGATGATATACCAACTACTGCCACTACCAGTGAGAGGAAAAGGAAGACTACCATGAAAGGGCCATTGGATTTGTATTGCCAAAAACCTGAAACTGCCATTAAACGAAGGAAAGAGGAAAAGCTGAGGCAAGCTAGCATAAGGGAGTCTTGTGACAAAGAAGCACGAGCTAGAGTCATTCAATATATAGCTCGATGGATGTACCAAGTTGGAATTCCATTCAATGCTGTCAACTACAAAAGCTTTAACCATATGATTGAAGCTATTGGAGCCTATGGTCCGAGTTTGAAGGCGATGACTTTTCATGAGGCTAGAGTGGTGTGCCTCAACAAAGAACTTGCGTACACAAAAAATTTGTTGAAGGGTCACTATGTTCAATGGGCAAAATTTGGTTGATCCATTATGTCAGACGCATGGACTGATAGGGAACAAAGAAACTTGATTAATTTCTTAGTGAACTCTCCGGCTGGGACAAAGTTTGTGAGATTTATTGATGGTTCTGAATTTGTGAAGACAGGTGAAAAGTTGTTTGAGTTGTTGGATAGTCTTGTGGATGAGATTGGAGAGGAGAACATGGCTCAAATCATAATTGATAATGGAAGCAATTATGTTTTAGCCAGCAAGATGTTGGAAGAAAAGAGAAAACATCTTTTTTGGACTCCTTGTGCTGCCCATTGCATATAGATTCAATGTTAGAATACATTGGGAAGCTTCCTCTAGTAAAGAAGACAATCCAAAGGGCAATCACACTTGTTGGCTTCATCTATAGCCATTCAAGTACCCTAAGCATGTTGAGAAACTTCACAAATAAAAGAGAATTAGTAAGACACGCAGTTACACGCTTTGCTACATCCTTTCTTTCTTTGGAAAGGGTTCATAAAGAAAAGGCCAACCTTAGAAGAATGTTCACCCCAGATGAATGGATGACTAACGAGTTGTCTAAGGATGCCAAAGGAAAGAAGGCAACTGAATGTGTATTGAGGCCTTCTTTTTGGAACCATGTGGTTTATACTCTCAATTATGGCTCCACTTGTTCGAGTTCTTAGGCTTGTTGACAGTGAAAGAAAACCATGCATGGGCTATATTTACGAAGCAATGGACAAAGCTAAGGAAGCTATCATGAAGTCATTCAAAAATAATGAAAGCAAATACAAAGATGTATTTGCCATCATTGATAATAGATGGACATGCCAACTTCACCGCCCCCTACATGCAGCTGCTCACTTCTTGAACCCGGCCTTCTTCTATGACAATCCTTCAATTGAGTTCGATTTGGAGGTCACAAATAGCTTGTATGACTGCATTAGGAGGTTGGTACCAAGCCTAGAGGTGCAACAAAAAATCTTACTTGAGCTACCAAGCTACAAGCAAGCCACCGGCCTCTTTGGAGATCCTTTTGCAATATCACATAGGAAGACGCTTGCACCAGGTGAGAAACTAAGATTAAGCACTAGACTTGTAGTCATATAAATTCTTCTAACTCCTACAATTTTAAGCCCTAAGCTTATAATTTATGTCTTTGTACTTTGTAGCTCAATGGTGGCGTATGTATGGACAATCAACTCCACATATGCAGCAACTAGCCATTAAGATTTTGAGCTTGACATGTAGTGCATCTGGCTGCGAGCTTAACTAGAGTGTCTTTGAGCATGTAATTGTCATTCTTTCACTTTTGTCTAGCATTCTAGCCTAGTACTCTATTGTGTAGTTAGTAGTTACAATTAATTTTTTTTTTTCATTATGTTAATGTGCAGATTCATACAAAGAAGAGAAATAGGCTCGAGCATCAAAGATTGCATAACTTAGTATATGTGAAATATAATCAGGCACTCCATCAACGTAACAATCTTAGGGATGAGATTGACCCAATCTCACTCAATGACATTGATGAGTGTAATGAGTGGCTGATTGGAGAGATAGATGATGAAAATGATGCTAGAAATGAGTTGGTATTTGGAGGTGATGACACTTTAGATTGACAAACTGTTGGGTTGGAGAGTCTACAACAAATATTAGGCTGCAAACAAGAAAAAGAAAGCAAAGCTCAAGTGGTACAACAGCTGCAAGAGCTTCAAAGAAAGGTTCAGCAGCTGCAACTTCAACCTCAAAAGGGAAAGGGGTGGTAGTTGAAGATGAAGAAATAGAATTTGAAGACAATCTTGAGGAATCAGAAGAAGAATTGGAACAAATTGATTTTGAGGAATCGGAAGGAGAAGAAAAGGGATATGCCACACTAGAAGACAATGAGAGTGATGACTACGTTGAGGAGGAGGAGGAATAGATTCTAGATTTGTGTCAATTTGTCATTTTGTTGTTACTTGCTGGCTGCCTCCTGCTAGTACTTGACCTTACTACTTTTTAGTTTTTAGTGACCTAAACCTTATGTTTTGTGTCTTTTGACTTATGACTTGGATAGTTTGTTTATGCTTTGAATTTGACTTTGATTATTATAAGTAACATAATGTCATAATCAAAGTCAAATTCAAGAAAAACATAGCATAACAAATAACACATATGACAATACCCCAAGTAAATGTAAATCCTATATAGTTCAAAACTTCAAATTATATATAACAGTTATACTTTTGATGAATTTTATTTCTTAGAATATATTTTTAATTTTATTGTTCTTGATATATGTTATTAGTTTTTTTTTTTAGTTTTTTTTGTATATTTTTTATTTTTTTTAATATAGCGGCCATGGCTTCCGCCATTGGCAGCAACGCCATCCGCCATATTTGTATGGCGGATTTTTGGCTTTCCGCCATGAACCGCCATCCGCCATTAATAACACTGCTGCACAATGTGTAAAACCACAGTGTCCCATCCTTGATCCTAAACCTTCTCTTCAGTAGATACAACAGAAAAGAAACTCCACATATACCATTAGTCCCATAATCCTATTGCAAAATCTGTTGCATGTTCAGGAATTGTAAATTGAAATTTATTGGTCTCTTGACAGGGGCCACCTCATTCGTCTCACAAGGACCAGAAGGTGTGAGATCCACAGAAAAGATTATCCATTTTCACTAGCTAAGTATACAAAGCAAGTCACTCTTCAGTGTATCTTTTAGGCTTTTAGCTACTGCAAACCATATCCCAAACTCAAGATTTTGCACGTTTGAAAATAAGTAAACTTTATTTTCAAGTTTTAATAGTTCCAACTTCCAAGGGCAACACAAAAATTCATGTGAAATGTAAATTCCTCCAATCTCTAGACTCTAGAGATTCCTAGGTATTCATTATATAATGCTGAGATCTATTTAGCTATTCTCATTTTCAAGCTTTTCCATGGGTAAAACCAATTACTTGAGTTTTTTTTTAATGGAATTACTTGAGATGCTATATGAATATATAAATTGTATAATTGCTGTAGGCTGTAGCTAATCAAAGACCATAATTTTTCCTGCTGAAATCTGTTTCAGAAAATAATAATAATTATACCTGAGAACTTTGCACTTCAGATTTGAACTTCGACAGGTTTGATTCTTGGAGCATCTCTGACTTCAAAATTCCAAAGGAAAACATCAGTAAATCAATTCTAACTCCAAATTCGTAATGCTCAACTCAGGCTTCAAAAAAAAAAACTCACCTTTTGCATTTCTGATTTTGAAACAAAAGAATGAGCTATATTTTCCAAGCTATCATTTAGAACTTCAGTAATCGCAGAAGTTATCGCCTCAGCCTGTTTGGAAGGGATTCCATGTGCCTCTAAACCCCTCACCTAGGGTAAGTAAATTATCTCATCATCCAAACAACGAAAGCAAATTTTTGAAGCAATAAAAAACAATCAGATAAAAATCATTTACCAGTGCAAGTGTATCCACGAGGAATGCGCGCTTTCCGTTGGAATTCACGGCCTGCGAGACATGCCTACTGCTATGCGTGGTGATAGAACTAGAAGGCAAGAGAGAAACGAGGTCGCGGCACTTGGCAAAGCAGAGACGAGGATTGGAACCCAAATGAAAAGCGCGCCTACACAACGCCATCGAAGTCGAGAAATGAAAACTGCAAAAGCGGGAAAGTTGAGAAGGGAAGGGATAATTGGAATTGGAGAGGGTGAGAAAATGGGAGAATGGCGCAGGCAAAATAAAAATATGGTACAGTTGCTTGCCCGAAACGCCAGTGTGTGCCACCTAATCCTATTAAGTTTTGTTGTTTTAGATTTCACATACATTTTTATTTATTTATTTATTTTTATAGACACGTTGTAGTTGATTTTTTAGCTGAAAAAAGAGAAAGGGAGACTCAAACCTTTGGGTCACCTACAAAAATTTATAATTATTTTTATATTATTATTAAACATTTTTATATAAAATCGGTTAAAATAATTCATATCTGGTTTTTGGAAAATTTTTAAATAAATTTTATAGTTTTTAAAAATTATAAATAAACTAATAGAGCCTTTTTTTATTTCTATATATATTCTTTGTAGACTAAAATAATTAATTTTTAAATAATTTTATATCTAAAAGTGATTTTATTATTCATCATTTAAAAAAATCCTTATAAATTAACTAGTTTTTTTCTTAAATTAATTCATCTAATACCAATCCAAAGATATCCACCTCCTAGAGGCTATCTTTTTCCCTTCCAACTCATGCTCTATCAAACTAGTCCTAAAAAAATATCAATTTTTTCTATGAATTGTGTAGCTCCCTTTTCTTTCATTTTAATTTCTCTATTCCTTTTGGAAAATGATGTTCATACATCATTTTTTTAAAAATATTACTATTCATACATTTTGTGAATAATAGTGATTAAGTGAGAAAAAGTGATAACAAATAAGTAATGTAATCAATAGTATTGAGAGAGGTGTAAAAATATATGTATATATTATTTGTGGTAAGAATATTATTTTATTTATTTTTATTATGTCTGGTTTTTCTCTAACTTATTTGAAGTAATAGAGTTGTCATTTTTCTATTTTAACGCCTTAATGTCCTTTTCTTTATGTTTCTATACTTGTTTTTTATTTAAATATTTCACTCAAAATTATTATATTTAAGTTATTTTAAATGCCTTTTTATTTATCTATTTTTAGGTGTCTTTTGTTTCATTATTTAGATTATTTTTATGAGTATTTTTTGCCACTCTTTTTCCCATGATCTTGGAAGAAGAGAAGATATGCATATCCACTTTAAAATATTATTAGATACAAAATTCAAATTATAACATTGTCGGTATTAGATTTTATTAAAAAAGATGTTTAATTATCGATAAGTGAATAACATTATTTTCTCTTTTATATTTTAGTTCAAATTGTATATTATATTTTTTTTCTTAGATATAATATTTCTTATTCGATTTGTATGTGTCACTTAGCATTTATTAATGTGATAAGTCATTTTTTTTATAAAAAAATTGTCTATAAATTATGAAAGTAATATTAAGTTGTATTTTTGGGCATAGAAAAATACTTTTAATGAAACTTTTGATTAAGAGACAAAATTAATATTTCTTTTATAATTAAGAGATTAAATTAATAATATTTTTAATAATTAAATGATTAAATTAATGTTAATTTTATTTTAAATATTAAATTAATGTTACTTTTTATTATTGAAAGACTAAATTGATATTAATTATTTTAAATAATTAAATTTATGTCACATATATCTTGGAATCAATAAAATTGATGTTTAGTTTAAAAGAAAAGTTAAAATATATTTTAATAGATACGACATTTATTTTTAATTTGATTCTTATAAAAAAGTTTTTAAATTAGATCTTATACATATAATTATTTTTAATTTAATCTCTATTATTTGTTATTGTCATAATATTACAAATATAAAGATTAAATTAAAAATAAATACCACGCATGAAGACTAAAAATAATTTTTCTCAAATTTTTATTTTTATACATAACTGTTATTTTTACTTTAGGCTCTTATGTTCGTTGTGTTATAACTTTAATTTTAATAGGTGGTGTTACAAGGAGATATATATATAGTGATTAAACAAATTAAAAGTATTTATATATATATATAGTGATTAAAAGGTGATTAACTGTATTTTAATAAATTAATCTCTATTAATAAGTATACAATTTGAAACCATAATTTTTTTAAAAGTCGGAATCAAATTATGAATGTGAATGACATGTAACGACTTAAATTATATTTAAAAAAAAAAAATCTTCAGTCATATGTTAACACTCTTCGGCGCTCTGCTCCGAATCTCACGGTTAGCGTCCTATCGTCTCTCTTTTCGTTCCAGCATCGCTCATAACCAACGAAGCGGTTAAGCGTCTCGATACTACCGTTTCTGGCGTAGCAATACCACAGAACTCAGGTACTTTCTTTAATCCCTCTCTTCTTCGGTTTTATGCGACTCTCTGTTAGGGTTAGGGTTAGGGTTAGGTTTGGATTCATCTTCCGGCTATGACGATTTGTATTCGGTAGCTTTCATTTTTCCCCATTTTCAGATTTTGATGCTTGGGGTTTCCTTTTACCTTGATTCACTGTGGTGTCGGACATTTGCTCTTTGAATTGTCTCCGTGCTTCGGTCTCCGTAGGGTTCCAATTCAAATTTTGTTATTCACATAGGTATAAGGTTGGGATATGACGATTTTATATATGTTTGATGTGTATTTCCGCGGTATTGGTTAATGATCTACGTGTAAGATTCAAGGATTTTTGTTGTCCCGAAAAAACAATTGTGCATGGGTGTCGTGCTTATTATCCCATGAGAACTGTTAGCTGGTCTGCTGATTGCATGATTTCAGTTACTGTTGTACAAAAATGGAGCATCTTAATTTTTCTGCATTGCATTAGTGAAATCTAGAAAATAGGAAGAAAGTTAAATATGTTAGTTGAGGTTTTTTTTACCATTCTGTGAAAATGTGGAGACTCCCCCGTTAGTTGCAATAGAAACTGTTCTTTTTTCCTGCTGTGTCGCCAAAATTGTGCTAAAGCCACACCATAGGCTGCATTGTAATCCTATGAAATCTGGACCCTCTATAGAAGGATTTGTGCATTTTCACTTTAAACAAAGCAATGCAAAATTATATGGCAATGTAATGTACTAATGTTGAATGGGGGTTCACCAGGTCCAAAATAACACCTAATCAACTTGAAGGTGTAGTTCTTTTATGAGGAGGGAAATGTGAACTCACCGGAGGATTATTAAAATTATTTTTTATGTCAATGATTTTTTTTTCTTTTTGGAAAATGAGAACAATCATTTTGTTAGTGCAAACGATGGCAGTCCTATATCTCAATTCTCAAATTGTGGTCTACTAGTCTGTTCTATGCTCTCCATTTTCTTTCCAGCTAATCTTATATGTACTTAAAACATAGCTATACAGCTGTATATTTCAGTTTTTCTTTTTTTTTTTTAAGAAAAAAGAGAAGATAGACAGCTGTGTACAATAGATGTAGATAAAGCCATAAAGGAATTATTACTACAAGAAATGAAGTTCTGTTAGTGCAAGAGCGTAAATGGCTATGTAATTGTTGTATTTCAGTTTCGGAGGCTGTGACTGTGATTATTATGAAAACACAACAAAAGCCCCCAATTATAGCCAGAAGTCTGTTCAAGACCCTCTGCATTTTAAAGGCACCTCCCATTTCCAATGGCAAGATGTAGCTGGCTTTCACCATAAATATCTTCTTTCTTTTCTCAGTGGTCATTTTCTATATTTTATCCCTCAATCCCCTTGAAAGGAAAAAAAAGTATTCCTCATAAAGCTATGCCTCCACATGACTTTCTTTGTGGATCAATATTTTAGCTTATCCATTCATGTCTACCAGGTTAGCTTCATTGCTGAAAGGGTGGAGTTATATCCTTTCCATTGTTTTTTCAAAGCTAGAGTTGATCATATGTTGGGAATAATATTATTTGTGAGAAGTACGTGAATGAATATTATGCAGAATGTGGCCCAGGGACTTGTTATCAATTTTTGGGTGCTGACTGCTGAGTACAGTGATATCTGATTTATGTGAGATGGATTACTTGTTGAAAATTCATATTCTATACTGTTGGAATTTGCGGTTTTTCTATTTTGAAGGGGAGGTAAGGGGTTTGGTTTGGCTTATGGATGATCTTGGATGTGTGGTTGTGATGTGGACAGGGAGGAGACGGTGGCTGGTGGTGTTGGTTGTGGTGGTGGTTTTGCTGATCAATTGTGGTAGAGGTTAGGAAAGAAAAAAATTTGAAAATGAGTTCAGACAGCAGGAGCCGGAGCAGAAGCAGGAGCAGGAGCCCAATGGATCGTAAGATCCACTCCGATCGATTTTCCTATCGTGATGCACCTTACAGGAGAGATTCACATCGGGGTTTCAGGTTGTTTTGGATTTTAGCTATTTATTTACTGTTTGCTTTGTCTACTTATGTACTGGTTAGGGAAGCCGAAGAAGATTGAAACTCTGCTTGGATAGAAGAGGCTTTGAATATTTATTATGCCATTTGTAAAACCTTTGGCATGACCCATTTATTTGTTCTTTTTGTGGTATGCTGTCTGCTTACTCTGCCTGCTGCTTTGATTAGTTCGGAACTTAAATTGTGTGCTCTGCCTCTGAGGTGGTTTGTTCTGCTTTTTTAGCTACACAAATACCAAAGTGGCATACACCAAGCCATTTGACATTAGGAACGTGTGGGTGTGTTTCTCACAATGGTAACACTAATATTTATTTTTATTTTTGGTCAGCCGAGACAATTTGTGCAAGAACTGCAAGAGGCCTGGTCATTATGCTAGAGAATGCCCTAATGTTGCAATTTGCCACAATTGTGGGCTCCCTGGGTATGGAACTTATTCCCTTTTTCTTAAGAACTATGCATGTAATTCAGCGATGTTCTGCTTGCTATTAACTATAACAGTTTCAGGTAGTAAAAGATGATTTAGGAAATGATTAATGGAATAGAAATTATATGATATCTGCTAATAAGCGTTATGGCTTGAGTGGCTAGTTTTTATCATTCTGCTTTTAAATGTTTGATCAGGCACATTGCTTCTGAATGCACCACGAAATCGCTGTGCTGGAATTGTAAAGAACCTGGGCACATGGCCAGCAACTGTCCAAATGAAGGCATTTGCCATACTTGTGGTAAAGCTGGACACCGTGCTAGGGAGTGCACAGCTCCTCCAATGCCTCCAGGGGACTTAAGGTTGTGCAACAACTGTTATAAGCAGGGCCACATTGCAGCTGAATGTACAAATGAGAAGGCATGCAACAACTGTAGGAAGACAGGTCACCTTGCACGTGATTGTCCAAATGATCCCATTTGCAACTTGTGCAATGTTTCGGGGCATGTGGCTAGACAGTGTCCAAAAGCCAACATTCTTGGAGACCGCAGTGGTGGTGGTGGTGGTGGTGGTGTT
This sequence comes from Ormosia semicastrata, assembly GCA_029884595.1. Classification (NCBI taxonomy): domain Eukaryota; kingdom Viridiplantae; phylum Streptophyta; class Magnoliopsida; order Fabales; family Fabaceae; genus Ormosia; species Ormosia semicastrata. The sequence continues at coordinate 2,338,054 of JAQQTO010000046.1, read as the reverse complement.
CGTGGTGGTGGTTACCGAGATGTTGTATGCAGGAACTGCCAGCAATTGGGTCACATGAGTAGGGATTGCATGGGGCCCTTGATGATTTGTCACAATTGTGGAGGTCGTGGTCACCTGGCTTATGAGTGCCCTTCAGGTCGGTTTATGGATCGTTACCCTAGGAGGTACTGATGGATGGCAAATTTATGTGTAACTGTTATATCATCGTTATTTATGTGTTACGGCATCATTTTTCTTTGATTTTCTTGCTGAGCACAGATTGTTTAATCTTATAGTGTGTGTGTTGTCTTTGCTATAACAATGATGCCAAGTTTACATGATTTCTGTTGGTTTTGAAGTAAACTATCTAAGCGCTAATATGGCGTATCTTTGTTGAAATGACTTTTTTTTTCCTTTATTTTTGGGGGGTTGGCGCGTTACATGAGATGTGGTCTTTCACTCTTTCCACTGTTGTGTTAAAGCTTTACAGTTAGTGTTGTTTTTTCTGGGAGAACTGAATTTGGAGATGAGTGAATATTTTACGTTCAAAGGTTAGCGTGTTAAATAGGTTGTTATCGTGATATGGCCCTTCAGGGGGGAAAAAAGGTTAATTTCAAATTATCCCTCATATCAAATGTGATTTATCCATTTAAATTTCAGCAATTGCTCAAATTACTTCTTCCACTGTAATCATCCGTGTTAATTAATAGTGCATGTGTTCACACAATCACATGCAGTTTAATTGAGCTCTATATTTTTTTGACAATTTATTAAGGTTAATTTATTTAGAATTATAAATTAATAGAAAAAAGTTACCGCCAAAGTTGTTGTGTTTTAGTGATTAGTTTTTGTAATGGTTTATTTTCATAAGCTTCAATTTTAAATTTGTGATTTTTTTAATAAAATAATGTTTAATTTTGCATGATAAAAAAGAAAAAGAAATTTTTTAAAAGCAAACGTTATTCATATAAAAAACTACTAGGACAACAAAGCAAAACAAGGCAAGTGAGGCTTATACCCTATAGTTTAGATTTTCTTCTTTTACACAATAACATGAGAAAGGTTTTTTTGGTACAGAAAGAAAGAAACCGAAGAGAAAAAAAGTAAAGACTTGGCCCTCTCAAAAACCAAACCCCAATCACATCAGCAAGTTGAAACGGATCCAACTCAGCCGGAGGAGCTTGAAGTTCGACCCAATCTTGCTGACATCGATTCCCATTCTTTGCTAGAACTTCAGCACAAGAGTTCCTCTGGAAGTGTGTGGCACACCTGAACTTCCCAGTCAAGACGCAGGAGTTTCTGAATTGCCAAAATCAGCACCCTATAAACATGGAATTTTCCTGGCTCACCCAAACAACAAATTAATAGCTTCTTGCGAATCTGACTCACAAATAATCTTCCGAATGCCTTTATCCCACAGAAGAGACAGCCTACGATAAATAGCTTGCAACTTAGCTACCATATTAGTTGTATAACCAATCGAACCCATGAAACCAAAGATCCAAGATCCAATTATATGGCGGACCAGACCTCCAATTCCCACTGCTCCAGGACTCCCAAAAGAACTCCCATCCACATTAAGCTTTACATAATTCTCAGGAGGAGGGACCCATCGGACCTGTCTCGAAATACGCAGGTGGATGTTCTCATTTTGAAACACACTACCCACTCCAAAGCTGTATTGCAAATGATATGGATCAACTCAGAATTTGTAAAGCTTTTTCGTTTAAAGATTTCATGTTTCTAGCTTTACAAATCCAATTTTTATGTTTAATACTATTTAATCGAATTTGGAATTCCATAAACTAATTCCATAATTAAAAATAAGTAAATTTAATTAAGTCTTTCAAATTAACCTATGATGCAATTTATCAATTCAGATTAAAAATTAAACTTTCTCTCTCTCTCTCTTCTCTCTCCATATTTATTTATGAATAATGATTTATTGAGATTTTATATTTATATAAAAAATTATTTATATTTTTATATAAAAATTATTATAATAACTATTTATTTTTTATAAAAAATTCATGATTTTCTTTATGAAAAAAAATAATTATTATATTATAAAAATATTACATGAATATTTTTATTAATTTTATCTTTGTAAATAATTTTTTAATATTTTAGATCATATATTTAAATAATAAAATTATAATAATTTATTACATTTCTTAATCATAAATTTAAGATTCTGACTAATTTAATTTAAAAGAATTAAATTGAAATTAAAATTCTACATGTTTCAATTCCAATTCCGCTATCCAAACTAATTTTAAAGATTTCATGTTTCTAGCTTTACAAATCCACCAGCAAGTAACAAGGAAATTATGATGCACGGATACAGATATGAGTATTTTGTATGATATGGGTACAATATGAGAGCATGTAATTTTTTAAAAATTAGGATACGGATACAACAGGATACAACATAATATATATATATATATAATCATAAAATATACCATTTTAAATAATTTAAAGTATTAATATCAGTAGATAAATCATAAAAAAATCTAAAGTACAAAATAAATAATTTTATTAAATACTAAAGTCATTGTTAAAAATTAAACTATTCATTATTCGCGGATAAATGTTATTAGGCTCAGACATTCTTTGAAATTGATCTAAAAAAAAAATTTGTTAGATACTAAAAATTAAACTCAAAAATTATAATTCATAAAATTAATAAATATCATAAAATTAAAGTCACATATTAAAATTTATCAATCATAAAATTTTTAAATATTAAAAATTATCACTAAAAAAAAGAGTTAGAATAAAAATTTTAAAAATTAATAATTCAAAAACATTGAGTCAATTAAAAATTTAAAAAATTTCCAATCACAATTAAATTGCTAGTTTCAAAACGTGAATAAACTTAAAAGTTTTTAATTGTTGAAAACTTTTCAGTTAAAATTATATATAATATATATTATACGTGTAAACATTTAAAAAAGTTATATTATATTATATTATATTATATATATATATGTATATAACTTATAATTAAAAAGAAACTAAAAAGGATCATGATAAACATTTAAAAAATCTGAAAAGCAAAAATTTTAATATTAAATTATTAATAAAACAAAAGATAACTAAAAAGGTTATAAGTGGCTTAAAAGCCATCAGCAAGCTTGCGTTGAGAAAACATCCAAAACAACGTGCGTGTAACAGTAAAATCTGAAAAGTAAAAACTTTAGTATTAAGTTATTAATAAAACAAAAGATAACTAGATAAACATTAAGTGGCTTAAAAGCCATTAGCAAGCCCGTGTTGGGTACAACTTGTACCTGAAAGATGCAAACTGCAAAGTCTCTATTTTTTTGATAAGGAAACACCGAAAGTAAAAGTTTGAGAGAGCTTCGACCAGAGAGACCGAGAGAGCTTCGACCAAGGAGAGACGAGATAAGCTTCAGTGCTGCAGCGAGTTACTCCACAACTTGTCACAGACACACGCACAGCAGAGGTCGGATATGGTGGTCCGAGAGTCACCGAAAAAGTTGCAGTCGCAGATCGAAGAAAGAGGCCGCAGATCTAGAAAACTATGAGTAAATGGGTGTTTTTCGACTCAAAATATAAGGTTAAGGTGAGTTAAATAAGCTGAATCTATTTGATAAGTTAAATCTAAAAAAAATCTCAAATTTTTTGGATTGATTTGATTCATCTGTCATTTACGCGTTTTTGGCCGTTTTGGGGCATTTCGGAGCGTTTTGGAAGGTGTCCGAAAAAAAAAGAGTTGTCTGTACGTTTTCCGGTGATCAGTACGCATTTTCATTTCTGGTACGGCGGCCTGAGAGTCGTACCGGTGCTTCATAGCAAGGAACAGAGTTGCTTTATTGCTTCTCCCAAACTCCTTCACCCATTCCATTACATTAGGAGAGAGGAACATGGAGTCGCTACAAATGCTAACACTATTCCATATATTAGTAATCTTGTGACAGTCCCTAAGGCAATGAAGCGCATCCTCAATAGCAGCCATGTACTTTGTACACATAGCAAAGGTAGCCAGATGTCTATAGGTTTGAAAAGAATTTGTTGGAAAAGCCTCATAACGGATAGTCCAAACCAAAAAACAGACTTTCTCAGGACAAGGGAGCTTCCATATCCATTATCAAGACCCTGTAAAAAACTCCACATTTAACTTTGATTGAAGCCACTAATAAGTCGAGCGTGTAGTATATTCACCATTAGAGTTAGCACTCCAAATAACCATATCTGATTCAATACTATTTGTTACATAAAGAACAAAAGACAACCAATTACGAATATTGTCAAGAATAAAAGTACAAAGCTCCTGAAGATGCCACACTTCCCTAACCATCTTGTCAGTATCAGAAATGTGATTATAGTTAACTAGATCACAAAGTCTCCCTTGGTCCAGCCATTTATCAAACCAGAAACTCACATTGCCCTTCCCCAATCTAAACTTGAAACCATCCCTGATAATTTCCATGGTTTTGGAAATGGACTTCCAAATCTAGGACAAATTAAACTCTGTACCACAAAAACGTTTACAATGCTCCTAAAAATTATTTGAGTATCTATGCTCCATTGATTTTACCTATTATAACAAGTAAAAACTTTTGACTCTCCCCCTCTCTCTCTCTCTTTTTCTACAAATGCTCCATTGTGGGTGCAACTTGTTGAACAAGTTGCAGGTAATACATTTTAACCATATATGTAAAATTCTTACAAATCAATGGTAAAAAAACATGGAACATCCATGCTCAAAATTATTTTGAGAGCACTTTAAACTTTTCCTTGTAACACACCTTAAAAAGAAAACATTTTCAATGCTCCTAAAAGAGTTTGGAGCATGAATGCTCCATATCCTTTCACCGTTGATTTTGTGAAAATTTTGTGAAAAAATTAATCAACGGCTCCTGTGTTTGACTTGCAACTTATTAATAGGTAAACAATAATCAATCTTTTCCATTTTTCTCCCTCAAATTCCTTTTTTTTTTCATAGTCACTGGCCCAGATCTGGCCTGGCCTGGCTACCAGGACTCCGACGAGGGTTACGACCGACGATCAAGGTTGAACCTACCGCGATGCACCCATGGTTAAACCGAACCCAAATTTGTCATCGTCGCTGCCATACCACCACTTCCCTCACCTGCTCTGCTGTCGAACACCTGAGCTACCGCACATCACCTGGAAATGTGTCCAACGATCACCACATCGTCGCACACGCGCCCCAGCCCAAATCACTGAATTGGTTCACCGCAAACCACCATTAGACAACTTGCCCGAGACACGGCATGTACAACTCGCGTCATTGTGTGACCCAGATCGTGACAAATACTAGACCTTATGTCCAAATCGTCGGAAACAATTGCTGTGGACCAAGGGTGTGGTGGAGAAGGAGGAGAACAGTGAGAGTGAAGAGGTTAAAGAGAAAAAAAAAGAGGAAGAGTTGGAGAGAGAGAAAAAAGGAAGAGTCAACGATTTTTACTTTTTATAACAGGTAATTTTAGTTAGAGCATTGATGTTTAAAACTTCAATAGGAACATTTTAAACGCCTCCCCTTAAAACATCCTCACCTTGTAAATACTTGTGACTTAACACTTGGAACCACAATTTATGACTATTATGAATAAGTGGCCACACTAATTTTCCCAATAAAGACACATTTGTTGTCCTTGCCTGGCGAATTCCCAAACCACCTCTTTTTCAGGAACTCGTAACAGTATGTCATTTAACCAAATGAAATCCTCTCTTGACATCATCCCCACCCCATATGAAATGTCTCACCAACTTGTCGACCTCCGTACATACAGATTGGGAAAACCATAGATTTTGCATGACATAAATAGGTTGAGAAGTCGACACAGATTTGGCTAAAATGGTTCTTCCCGATTTATTAAGTAGTTTACCTTTCCAATAAGCTAATTTTGCATGAACCTTTTCTATAAATGGATTGAAATTAGCCATTTTAACCCGACTATTAACAAGAGGAAACCCTAAGTATTTTCCAAGATTGGATGTAAAAGGATACCAGAAAAGCTAGCTAACCTCTCTTTCTTAGATCTGAGCACAATAGGAGAACAAACTGCTCTAGACTTCTCAAGATTAAATTTGAAACTTAAAGCTTTACAAAAATCTTCTAATACAACTTTAATCAATCTCACCCGAGATACTTTAGCCTTGGTAAACAGTAACACATCATCGACAAAAAACATATGAGAAAGCCCAGGACCTCCGCGATAGACTCGAATAGGTAACTAACTGCCATCCCTGACCTTATTTTAGATCATGATAGCTAATTTCTCCATGCATAACACAAACAATATGGGGACATCGGATCTCCTTGTCTCAGCCCTCATTAAGGGGAGAAAGGAGGAAACCTGTTTCCATTCCACAAGAGAGATATAACAAGAGTTTTAACAAAAAACATGATAAGTTTGATAATACTCCTAGGCAAACTAAATTATGTCAAAGTACACTCTATGAACTCTCAATCTACCCGATCATAAGCTTTCTCCACATCTAATTTAAAAATTAAGTCTCTCTGCTTACCTTTTGACTTGTAGAACTGATGTAAAACTTCTTGTGCAATGATTGCATTATCAAAAGTGCCACGACCTAGGATGAAGCTGTTTTGGAGAGGGCTTACCAAATCGTCTAGAAAAGAGCGCAATCTATTCACTAACACCTTAGTGATTAACTTATAAGCCACATTACACAAACTAATGGGCCAAAAGCTCTTAATAAAAGTAGGCATATCCACTTTAGGGATAAGAGTAACAAGAATAACCAGAATTCTACCACCAAAACACCCATACATAAAAGCATCACGAACCAATTTCCATATATCATCTCCCAAAACCTCCCTGTAATGCATAAAAAATATAGCCTGAAAACCATCAGGGCCAGGGGCTTTGAGCAGTTGCATAGAATTGAGAGCATTGAAGACTTCACCCTTCATCATAGTTTTTATCATATTATTGATTCCACTCTCCCCCAATTTAGGTAAGACAATGTGAGCCAAAGAATTCGGATGAACCACTTCCTTAGACGCAAACAGATCCTTGTAGAAATTTAAAGCCTCCTCCTCCAAGATATCCGCCTCAGTACACTATATCCCATTAAGGAGATTAAGACCATAAACATTGTTTTTCCTTCTCCGAATCATAGTTTGAGTATTAAAGAAACATGTATTCTGATCTCCAAGCTTGACTCATTTTCACCTAATTTTTAGTACCAATGAACTTCTTCTTCCTAGAGGACTTTATTATAATCTCGATGTAAGTTATGTTCCAAATTTAATAGAAAAATCGAATCAGTGGTTTGTAACGTTTTCTGAATCCCCCAGAGTCTAGCCTCTATAGTGTGTTTCCTGTTGAAAATATTACCAAAAGTTTCTTTATTAAAATGAATAGAATCCTCCTTGACTTCTTCAAGACCCCCCGGAACACTGTGGTTTCCCCTTTTCTAAGCATTAGAGACCACAGAGGAGTACTTATCATGGGAAAGCCAATGCTGCCTCAAAACAAAAAAGACTTAGTGCCCCTATTAGTTGGCAATCCCCCACATCACAATAGCACAAGGTTGTGATCAGAATGCATACGACACAAATTTTCAACCACAGCCTTCAGGAATAACAGTCTCCAACTACAATAAGCCAATACCCGATCAAGCCTCTTACAAAATTGGTGTATTTCCTTGATTTGTGTGATGCCAAGTTAATTTAGAACCATAAGCCCCCGAATCAACCATATTGCATTCATCAATCATCTCAGCAAACTTATTTGCCCAAGCCGTATAGAAATGTCCTCCTTTTATTTCTGAAGGCCATAAAACCTCATTGAAGTCACCTATCATTATCCAAGGTCCCATGTTTGTATTACGTAGAGGGTGTTTGGTTCAAATTATATTTGTATGTCAATAGCTTTTTTGTAGCAAAAATGTTGTTGGGTATTGTTCTCTTCATGTTTTGGTTTCTAGATAAAAAAAGTAACAGTTTTTTTTGCTTTGTAAAAAGATGTTGAAATTATTCAACATTTTAATATGTAAATATTATTTTGTCTTTAATTAAATAATTTTTTTAATCAATCAAATAATTATTTTAATAAACGAAACAAATTAATTTAAAATCATTTTTCAACTAACATATCCAAATTTAAAATTGATTATAATAAAAAACTTTTATATAAAAAGTTTCCATACAATAATCGATTATTGAAATAATCAAATTTTTACAACTATCTCAAACACACACGCAATCTACTAAAATGAGCCCACAGTAGAGAACGCGTAGTAGGAATTGGACTTGAGTACACAGACGTACAAAATAATTCATTATTACCATTTTGGACTTTAAAAGTCACAGCCTTGATGACTACACAGAATGTAATTATTTGTGCCCTATCCTTGTGCTTGAATGAATGTTATGTCCTTGTTTAAATGCATATTTGGAGGGTTTTGTGTTTATATTTGACATATTTAGAATCTAAGCCTTTCTGATGTGTTATTATGCAAAACTGTGTTTAATTGTCATGAATTGAGTAGATTTATATATGTTACTGATTTGGTGTATTCTCTATGTTAGGAGGGGCTCCAAATAAGGTTAAATATAGAGCAAATGAGCTTAAAGAGGAAGAGAAGTCAAATCTGCCATTTCAGTGGGCAACACCGCGGCGCAAGACAAAGCATGCCGCGGCGCAGAAGGCATTTTCAGCCAGTCCATATTTGGACCCGGGGCAAGGGCGCCGCGACGCAGATGAGTGGGCACCGCGACGTATTTAGACCAACCCATTACGCGCCGCGGCGCGCATATGTGGACGCCGCGGCGTGAAGGCGGCTGCTGAGCTTATAAATAGATTTTATACGTTTTTATCTAAGCTCTCTCTCTCTCATTTTCTATTTTTCTGAGTTTTGGCCATTTGGCCATCTCTCTCTTTTTAGGTTTTGTTAGTTTAGTTAGATTAGGTTAGTTTTAGGTTAGATAGCTTGGCTAGATCTTCAATGCTGGTGGATTGGAGCCAAAGGTTCAAAGGATTGAAGGAGGATTCAAGCTTCAAAGATAAATTAATGAGCTTCTTTCTCTCTTTTCCCTTTCTCTCTTCTCTTCCTTATCTTTTGTATAGCTAAGCTGTGTTTAGGATACTTTGAATCCTTTTATTTATATTAATAATGTATTTTTCTCTGAGTTTGTGTGAATGTTTGATTACGGTTCAATCATTATCTATGTTTAATGCTTGTTCTTGGTTGGCCTCAATTGCATGATCATAATATTGGCAAATGAACTAGACATAGGAATTTGTTAATATGGATATGGTGTGGTTGATACATGTTCGGTGAGTTCAATTGTCTTGGATGAGCTGATTCACTAACTGGATAGAAATATACCTTTTAGCCATGTATAGTGGGAGATTGAGAATAGATCGTTCATGAGTGGAAGTTGCGCTGACTCTCAAGGAAACTTAGTGAGTTGGGCAATTGAAACCAGGGTTGATTGACCTAGACATAGGCTTTTGACTAATGAAGATTCTCAAGCTAACCTAATCAATGCATTTGTGTTTATGAGGGGAATTGCATGTTGTTGACAGATGTAGGAGGTGAAGGAGTATTTCCTGAAACCTAACCGCTTTAGGTTTATTGCTTTTGTAGATTAGATTAGTTTAGTTTATATTATTTTCCTATTTTTATGTCCTTGTCTAGAATTGATTAAGCTATTGGTTGGTACTTAACTTTATATCGTAATATCCTTGTGGGAACGAACTTTTACTCTGTATCTGTATTACTTGTGCGACCCGTGCACTTGCGGTTAGCAAAAAGGGCAACACGTTTGACCCTCAACAAGTTTTTTGGCGCCGTTACCGGGGATAGTTTTTATATTGCTAATATCAACAATGAGTTTGATTGATTTTAATTCAAGTTGTATATAAGTTGTATATAATCTATGTTTTGTTGTAGTTTCAAATAAGAAGTCGGGTGATTTCAATTACACGAGGCCCTTGAGGGACGTCGCGAATCCTGAAAAGATAACCCTTGGATTAAGTTCTTGAAGACTACTCATCCGTGGCACTTCAATTTTGGTGACAAAGTCCTCTGGGACTATAACTCATGCCCTTCGTGGGAGGGTACCCATGTTTATGTTTATATTCTTGTTTTTACTTTTTGCATAAATACATAGTATGTTAATATGTTTATTTGGTTAAATATGTTAGTATATTAGTATGGTGTGTTTTGTTAGTTTTGTTAATATGTTTTTGTTAGTATGTTAGTATATATATATGTTAATTAGGTTAGTTTAATGTTTTAGTTAGTTTTTAAGTTTTAAGTTTGTTTTGGTTTGTATATAGGGTATTATGTTGTTTTTGTTGTTTTATTATGTGTGTGTTGTACATTTTTGTAATATAGCTTTTTGAACAAGTTTTGTTGCGCTTAGAGACCCATAAAGAGCCAAACCCAAGAAGAAAATCGTGTTTGCTTTAAATTTAGCAACCAGTGTAGTCATGCCGCGGCTTAGGGTAGTACGCGCCGCGGCGCAAGGGGCGTTTCTGCATAATTATGCAGCTTTTTGTGAGCGCCGCGACCCAAGCATGGGGCGCCGCGGTGCTAATCCCTTATTTTTGCTGTTTTTGATTTTATTTTTGTTATTTCTTCTGTTTTTAAATATTTAGTAATGTTCAGTACTAGTCTTAGGTTCCCTATAGGCCATGTTCTTTTAAAGATACATTTCATTTTAAGTTTGGGGGAGTATCTTTACATGTTTAATTCCTTTAAGCTTAATGTTAACATGTATTGATATTCTGAGTATGCAGTGGTTTTAGTCATCATATTTTCATGATTATATCTTCTTTTGACTATCACTGATGTGCTGATGACTAAGATTTTCAATTTTCACATTATGTAAAAGATGTTGTATATGCTTGAACTTAGAAAGTTGAATATATTTGAATGCATGACATGTTGCAAGAATGTTGGTGTTGTTTTTGGTTGTTCATGATTTGAAAGGTTGCTATTTGCCCCCTTTTCAGTGCAACCTTATGTGATCTGATGCATGTGAAACAATTTAGTTACTTTTAATACATGATTTACATCTCATTTAGATGCAAGTGTAACTTTGAAAATGATAATAGTGCATGTTTTGAGAATGTTTATGGATGTACATGTAGAGTTTTGATTATCCTTGAAATTATTTTTTAACTCTCTTGAGGCGAAATCCTAGGTTGTGCATGATTGAGGAGATGATTAGGGCATTGTTTGGACCGATTGAGCCTTAAAAAGCTTACCCTGATATGATGATATCCTTAGGTCCCTTTTTGAAGCCTTAAATTGTTTGGCCTTATTTGTTTTTCATAACCATTGTGTTCGTTAACCTGTTAGCCGTTCTAATACATGTGAAAGCATGTCATTTTCTTTCTACCCTTATTATTTGTTGAGTATATGATGTATTATTTCTTGAAATGATGATGATTAGGGGTATGAATATTCACTACAAAATGAGCCTGAAGGAACCAGATGCAAAACAAAGAAAAAAAAAGCATTGCTTTGTAAAAATAAAAAAATAAAAAGAAAAAAAAATAAAAAGAAAAATGAAAATGAAAAGAAAAGCAAAAGCTTAAGAAAAGTAAAGTTCAAAAAGCATCGAAAATGGTTCTGGCAAGTTTTATGATCTTCCAATTGAATACCCTGCTAATGTCAGTTATGGCTCATGTCTTGAAGTAGTATATTATGTGTTCAATATTTATATTGTATCTTTCCCGTTCATTTCTTTCGCCCATACCATTGACCTCACAATATAAGCTGCTTAAGTCCCTTTTGATCCTCAATCTTGTGTGATTTACATTAGTGGAGAGAGAGTTGATTTACAATCTTGTGAATTCTGTGAATCATATGCATGTATGCTTATAAACTTATCTGAATGTGTATGACTTGATTAGAAGAAGTTTGTCTTGCATGTTTGTGATAAATGTGAATTGCATTACGAGTTTTCTGGCTTGTTAGCATGTTTAGGATTGTATATGTGTGGATCTGTTTACGAGGCATTTAAACTTTTTGAGGATTGATGCAGTCAGTACACACTCGTATATGTTTTTGATTGAACATAAGAAGATTGAAATAAATTTACTGAATAAAAATTGATTTGAATGTTTAAGTGATTTACTTAGTTCTATTTTGTTTTGCTCGAGGACTAGCAAAATGTAGGTTTGGGGGTGTGATGACTACACAGAATGTAGTTATTTGTGCCCTATCCTTGTGCTTGAATGAATGCTATGTCTTTGTTTAAATGCATATTTGGAGGGTTTTGTGTTTATATTTGACATATTTGGAATCTAAGCCTTTCTGATGTGTTATTATGCAAAACTGTGTTTAATTGTCATGAATTGAGTAGATTTATATATGTTACTGATTTGGTGTATTCTCTATGTTAGGAGGGGCTCCAAACAAGGTTAAATATGGAGCAAATGAGCTTAAAGAGGAAGAGAAGCCAAATCTGCCATTTCAGTGGGCAACGCCGCGACGCAAGACAGAGCACGCCGCGGCGCAGAAGGCATTTTCAGCCAGTCCATACTTGGACCCGGGGCAAGGGCGTCGCGACGCAGATGAGTGGGCGCCGCGACGTATTTAGACCGACCCATTACGCGCCGCGGCGCGCATATGTGGACGCCGCAGCGTGAAGGCAGTTGCTGAGCTTATAAATAGATTTTATACGTTTTTATCTAAGCTCTCTCTCTCTCATTTTCTATTTTTCTGAGTTTTGACCATTTGGCCATCTCTCTCTTTTTAGGTTTTGTTAGTTTAGTTAGATTAGGTTAGTTTTAGGTTAGATAGCTTGGCTAGATCTTCAATGCTGGTGGATTGGAGCCAAATGTTCAAAGGATTGAAGGAGGATTCAAGCTTCAGAGACAAATCAATGAGCTTCTTTCTCTCTTTTCCCTTTCTCTCTTCTCTTCCTTATCTTTTGTATAGCTAAGCTGTGTTTAGGATACTTTGAATCCTTTTATTTATATTAATGATGTGTTTTTCTCTGAGTTTGTGTGGATGTTTGATTACGGTTCAATCATTATCTGTGTTTAATGCTTGTTCTTGGTTGGCCTCAATTGCATGATCATAATATTGGCAAATGAACTAGACATAGGAATTTGTTAATATGGATATGGTGTGGTTGATACATGTTTGGCGAGTTCAATTGGCTTGGATGAGCTGATTCGCTAACTGGATAGAAATATACCTTTTAGCCATGTATAGTGAGAGATTGAGAATAGATCGTTCATGAGTGGAAGTTGCGCTGACTCTCAAGGAAACTTAGTGAGTTGGGCAACTGAAACCAGGGTTGATTGACCTAGACATAGGCTTTTGACTAATGAAGATTCTCAAGCTAACCTAATCAATGCATTTGTATTTATGAGGGGAATTGCATGTTGTTGACAGATGTAGGAGGTGAAGGAGTATTTCCTGAAACCTAACCGCTTTAGGTTTATTGCTTTTGTAGATTAGATTAGTTTAGTTTATATTATTTTTCTATTTTTATGTCCTTGTCTAGAATTGATTAAGCTATTGGTTGATACTTAGCTTTATATCGTAATATCCTCGTGGGAACGAACTTTTACTCTATATCTGTATTACTTGTATGACCCGTGCACTTGCGGTTAGCAAAAAGGGCAACACGTTTGACCCTCAACAAGCCTACATTGTGACAAAGAAATTTCCTCCCCTGGAGAGCACCCATATACCTCTTGAATGCCTCATTGCCTCCACAATCTCTATTTTATGATACCCAATACCTTCCCAGAACCGCTTCACACTAGAAAACTGAACATGAGTTTCCAGAACCATAAACAAGGAAGGTTGGAATTTCCTCACCAAATCCCTAACACAACGTCGACCCCTTTTATTTGCTCCTCCAATAATGTTCCAAGAGAGGATGGTGAAATTGGAGAAGACACTTATCATAACAAGGATTAATACTTGAGGAAGTGCAACTAACAAATACATGCTTCATCGAGTTGCATACCTACTATACACAGAACCACCTCGCCTCTAATACTCTCAGCCACTGCTTCAACATCAGAATCATCTTCCTCCTCAGAGGTCTTAACCATGGAACCATCATCCTGCATAGCCACTTCTATTTCAGGTGGCTTCTCTTCCCGATTATCGACCAGCTGACAGTGATTTCTAGAAATGGTGACTAGGCATAGCAGAGAGGACACCCCCTGCAATTCTGAAACCAAATCTGGTTTATCAATTTTTTTATACAACTCTAATTTTCTTACCATATTTTTTCTTTTATCACATTTTACATTTATGATTATATCACTTTTTCTTTATCATTTTCTCTCATTTAATCACAATTATTAAAAAATGAGATAAAGATAAAAAGTAACATGCGATCATCATTTTCCCGTGCATTAGCATTTATGCAAATTGTGTCCATCCCTCCAACAACAGCCGGCCCATTAGCAATTTTAGTTTCTCTTTGCTTGCTTAACTTGGGTTCCACTTTTTTGACCTTAACCTAGTCCATTTGTGTGCTCCTTGGACTTGTCTTTTTCCTGGACCTCTTTTTAGTGATCCATTTCTTAGCAGGAGGTTGACCCTCATCTCCATTAGAAGGATTGTTGGGCTCCTTTGCTTTGTGACCTTTAGTATTAGCCTCAGGCAAGTCATTCTTTAAAGCATTGAATATGCTCCCATTATTGCTATTTTAGTGTTATTGCCCTTGATTTCTGCTCCCCATTATTACGTTGTTTATTGCATTTTTTACGTTGCAATACGAGTCATTCGCCATGCATAATCACGTCTGTGTTTTTTGGCTGCATTGATCGAGAATTATGAAAAATTCTTGATTGCACACAGATGTAACATGTCAGATTTATACACACTTATCAAAAATTAGAGAGAGGTAATGATTTTTTGTGATGAATAGATTTAGTGAGACTCATTTTTTTTTCTCTCTTTAATTTTTTGTCTCTTGTGTGTAAATCTGATGTGTTATATCTGTGTACAACCAAGAATATCTCAAGAATTATTCTCAATGGTTACATTCCCATGATTGGCTCCCTCGTTTGGTCTCCCATCAGAACTTTCCACCACTGCACCTGCCTGAGAATGAACCACCTCAGCATTAGGCAAGTCTCTGGAATTTTGTACTCCCTTATGACGTGGCCATAACACCTACATTTCAAACACAAAATGTGCAAACCCTCATACTTAACATGGTGCCAATGATTACCCACCCAGACCTTACCAACAACTGGTTGGTTCAGATCAATTTCGATGCAAACACAAGCAAATCTACCTTTTGCCACTTGTAAAGTTTGAGATCCACTTTAACAGGTTTTCCCACAGCACTTGCCAAGGCTAATAAGACACTTTCATCATAATATGCAAGATTTAAACTTAGGAAACGAATCCATACCATTATCCTATCAACTGTTGCTGATGCAACTACAAAGTCTGGAGTCCATGCTCGAATCGAAAGATAGTGATCAAAAGCCAGCCAAGGCCCTCCCTCCATCAACTTAATCCTATCTTTTTCTCTGTCAAATTTGGCCATGAAAAAACCATGACCTACATGCATAATGTCAAAACCCCAAGCAAGGTTCCATGTCTTTTTCAACATATCCCTCATAGGAATGAACCCCACACTTTTCCCAAGTAGTTTAACCACTAGAGCATCCTGTCATGGCACACATAAGTCCGACAGCACTCTGTCATCAAGATAAAACTAAGACTCCAACCTATTCCCTTCCTCCAATTCAACATTAGCAAGCTTTTAGGAGTGGGTGGTTTCTTATTTCCCATCACTTTATCTTTGAAGGATACTTCTTGTGTAACCTCACCATTAGACATTCCATTCCTATTCTCATTTGCACCAAAAATGAAAACCCCTCCCCCTCCCCATCCAGTCGTTTAGCCGGCGGAGGATTAGTAGCTCCATCACATTTTTCTCCTTCCATCACTTTTTCTCTGTTTTGAGAATAATTAATTATAATAACATGATAAAGTCTTGTTAGAAAATATAAAGGTATATATATTTTTTAATAAATTACTGTAGATGGATCCACAATGATCTACCCCCCTTAGCATACATTTTGTGTTGTTTCCACTCTAAGCCCAAAAGCTGGAATCTTGTGCCATCAACAAAATGAGCTACCTCGAAAAATATCTAGTAATTTTTTTATATGGAAAAATATCCAATAACTAGTGGGGTTTCATATATTTAAAAATATTGGGGTTATTATTTAAAAGTTTTTAAAATAGGAGTTACACGTAGTGTGAACGAATTTTGCTTTCAGAGGGAGATAAATATTTAACCATAGAGATGCCATTTGTGGGAGGACCAAATCGTATCGTTTCATATGCGAGTGAATAGTGTCATATCTAAAGAAGATACACTTAGAAAATAATAAACAATTTTTAAAAAAAATGAGATATGATGATAATATCAAATATAGAAATAGTTTTTTATTCACTAAATAAATATTTTTATCACCATAAAAATATATTTTCTTTATATAATTGTTATTTAAATTCTTGGAGAATATTTTTTATTTGATTCAGGTATCACAAAAATTAAATTTAAAAAGAACTTCCACAAAAAAATAATAATTAAAAGAACAATTTCATTTTCATATATAGAATAATTGAATGAGACTTTGGTATTAGAAATACAGAATTAAGAAGATCGAAAATAAAAACATATTAAGAGGTTTTTTTTTGTTTTACGCTAAATTGATGTCTTAAACCTTATTATTATTTTTTAAATGAAAGTCTTACACCTTATTTTCAAACAGAAAAAAGTTAAACAGGTTAATGAAAATTACTAAAAATAATTTAAGTTATAACTTAACTCCATTTGATCCGTTTTAATTATTTGGTGAAAAAATCTTAATCCATTATAAGTGACATTTTTTCATACAAATAAAGTATTTATTATTATTTTTTCATCTTTATTCTTATATTTTAAAAATATTAACTACTCATAAAAATTAAATAAACATAATAAAGTAGAATAATTAATTAAAATTGAATAAAAGTAATTTAATAAAAAAAATTCACAATTAAGACATGATTTAATGTTTGTATCAAAATTATACTTAAAATAGATTGAATGAATAAGTAATTAAAAGCGTTGATAAAAAAAATCAAACTGATCTTCGATCCAAAAATTTGGTGAATCAGTCATGTATTCGGTCCATTCAACCCTCAAAACTGGTGACTTAAAGAACCAGTCATGAACTTAAAAACGAGTCAAAATTGGTGGTTTTTTTATCTAAATTTTCTACTGTTGATGCAAAATGGCAGCATCGTTTCGACATGGACCCTTTGCTTCTTCGGCAAATCGACCAAACTGCCCTTAGTGGCAAATTTATTTACCAATTTATCATCATTTTCAAACTATTTATCAAACTGCCACTCATTTTGCCACGTTGAAATTTTATATTATTTTTCGTTCCACATGGGTTGCGTCAACACGCGTGGCGCATCCAACTGGGATGCGCCAACATCCTAGTTTGATGCGCCACGCGTGTTGGCGCAACCCACGTGGAACAAAAAATAATATAAACTTCCCACGTTATATGTGTAGAGCACTTAACCCATTCTACGTGGATTTCTTAAAAAAGGGTGCTCAGAGACACATATAATTTACATGTCTACTAAAGAGTGCACCACAATATTGAGGGACATCAGTTTCAATTAGCTTATTTATAAGTCAAGTATTTGCTTTTGATCTGTAAAGTAGTCGATGTGGGACTTTACTGTTAGCAAGGCATAGCAGCTAAGTAAGATAACAAAATACACTTGTTCTATGTGGGACTTTGATAGTGGCAAAGTAAAGCAAGTAAGTAAGACAACAAAACATATTTATTCGATGTGAGACTTTCAAAAGCATATTTGGATTTGGATTTGAAAGAAAAATGCCTTTCTTACAAACAAATACATACACAACGACATGACATGATGAATCTTGCTCTTTTCTTTCATTTTTCTTATATTACAAGTTTGTGCACTATTCATGTTATCCGTACTAATTCTTTCTTTAAAAGGAGGACTAGGGTCTTTTTAAAGATGACTCTATCAAAGTCCCACATCGAACAAATGTATTTTGTTATCTTACTTAACTACTTTGCCTTGCTAACAGCAAAGTCCTACATCGACTACTTTACAGATTAGAAGCAAATATTTGGCTTATAAATAAGCTAATTGAAACTGATGTCCCTCAATATTGTGGTGCACTCTTTAGTAGACATGTAAACTGTATGTGTCTATGGGTGCCATTTTTTAAGAAATTCACGTGGAATGAGTTAAGTGCCCTGCACATATAACGTGGGAAGTTTATATTATTTTTCGTTCTACGTGAAATGTGCCAACACGCGTGGCGCATCCAACTGGGATGCGCCAACACATGTGGCGCATCCAACTAGGATGCGCCAACACGCGTGACGCATCCCACGTGGAACGAAAAATAATATAAAATTTCATCGTGGCAAAAACAGTGACAATTTGATAAATAATTTGAAAATGATGACAAATTGATAAATAAATTTAGAAAGAATGGCAAATTGGTCAAAAAGCCTTGCTTTTTCGCCCCAGGGAGCTGCTGGACTTCTGCCCGCCGTCGTATGAGCTGCATCACCAACCGCCGTTGCACGAGTTGCACCACCACACATCATTGCACGAGCTGCCACTCCTGGGTCTTGCTGCTGTTGCATCACGAACTATTGTCTGTTGGTCATGTGTTTTGGTGCTATGGGCTGAAGCTAGATTCAAAAAGTTGTGGAAGAAAGTGAAAAGGGAGAAGACGGGCTGCTATGAAAGAGGGAGAATGTGAAAAGATGAGGTTGAATGTAAAAATAAAACCTTAGGTAGTAGTAAACAGACCTTGTATTCATGGAGAAATTCTTAGTTTTACATAAACGTAACATATTATTTTTATATATATTTATAAAAAATTAGAGAATAATAATAATTTTTTATGATGAATGAATTTAGTGAATTTTTTATTTTTTATATCTAATATGTAAAAATAACATATTATATTTGTATGTATTTAATAATATTTCCTATTCATGGATAATTTATGAGCCAAAGGTAGCAAATTATCTACTAACTTTGGTTTTACTGTATAGGCCAAAATATTATTTTTTATTTTTTATTATATGGGTTAAAGTTTTTGATAAATAAGTCTTATTTTTATATAAAGTTTAAAATCTTATATATATAGAGTGACTTGTAATACAAAGTATTTAAAATTAATATATTATATAATTAAAAATATATATTTAATTATAATTGATTCAATTATGATTAGATCAATGAATTGTGAATCAATATTTTTACTAGTTTAATGACTAATTGAATTTTTAAAACATTGAATAAAAAAGAATGTAAAAAGGACGGTTTCTCTTATTTTAAACTTTATCTAAAAAATGGATAAAAAATTATTTTTAAAATAAAAAAATTATGAACGTAACCTAACGAGTCTGTAGTTTAACTAAGACTTCAAAATTTTAATGTGATATCTTTTTATCTAAAATTTTGGTCTGATATTCATATTAATATGTTTGATCATGACTAACATTTTAACTTTCTCTATTCTTATAGTGCATGTACATCTTTTTAGCATTTGATCAAAGTATTTTTTTATAGGCATTGTCATGAGATTAACTTCTTAAACATTGTTGCGATTAAAAAATCTTTCGAATAATTATTTTATCTAATATTTAAACTTAAATGCTTGTATATCTAATATAAAATAAAAAAATGTAAATATATAAGTGAAAGTACACAATTTTTTATAAATTAAAAGTCTTGTCAACAACTAATAATTGTTTAAAGGAGCTTGCTATTATGAATCTTTAAAACTTTTGGTTTATCAATGGACCCAGTTTTTGACCCACACTAATAGGTTAAATTTTGACAGCGGGTTTTCATCAAATGTTAAGTAACAATTTTGTCCTTTATATACATTTTTATTATTTTTTTGTTTGTAGCAAACTGGTTGAAGTGAGTTCATCTTACTTTTGATTTTGCTATCTGACCTCTTTTGATTTCAATATATGTGCTTCGATTTTGATATCTGATTATCTATCTTTTCGACTTTGATCTTCGATTCAATTTCGATCTCTGGTTGCAATAAACTCGATTTGATTCGATTTTGATTTTGATTTGACTCGATTCTATCTTTTTCATTTGTTTATTTGGATAATTATTTCAACTACCATTACCTCTTCTCCTCTTTTCTCTTACTTCATCTCCACCCTTCATTTATTTAATCATTAAATCAAAGGTTGAAAACCAGTTGCACTATTCATGGATCACTTTGCATGTGGTTTATATTAGACAAACTCTTATTTAAATTTAAGGATATTTAGCTAAAGAGCATTTAATATAATTTTTAAAAGATTTTTAACCATTTAGATGGTTTCTAAGACTCCTTTTTAAAGCTTTTTCTATTTTCATGGTCTTAGAAATATAGAAGATATTCATATATATTTTAAGAACTGACGGCATACAAAATTCAAGCTATATATAATACTACTCGTATTTTGATTATGTTGTAAAAAATGCTTTATCATCGATTGTCTTCAAGCAAGTAATATAACTTTCTCTTTTAGATTTTAATTCAGATTGAATACTATATTTATTTCATTTTTTTTCTTAGATCTAATGTTTTTTGTTTAATTTATAAGTGCCATTGAGCATTTATTAATGTGATAAGTCATTTTCTTTGTAAAAGAAAATTTGTCTATGAATTATGAAAGTAATATCAAAGTTGTATTGCTGTGCATAGACGAATACTTTCAATGGAACCTCTGATTAAAAGACAAAATTAATATTACTTTTATGATTAAGAGACCAAATTAATACCATTTTTAATAATTAATAGCTAAATTAATGTTAATTTATTTTTTAATATTAAATTAATGTTGCTTTTTACTATTGAAATGTTAAATTGATATCAACTATTTTTAAATAACTAAATTAATGTCACATATATTTTGGAGTAAAATAAATGGATGTTTAGTTTTAAAAAAGAAGTTAAAATATATTTTTGATACTCATATATGACACCCATTTTTAATTTGATTAATGTAAAAAATAGTTTTTAATTTATATTCTATGTAGACAATTATTTTTAATTTAGTCTTTACCAACTATTGTTGTTTTAATATCGAAAATATAAAGACTAAATCACAATAGAATATTGAGACAAAATTAAAAATAAGTGTCACATGTAAAAATTAAAAATAATTTTTAACCCATATTTTTGTCTTTGTATGTGGCATTTATTTTTACCTTAATCCTTCATTTTCATTGTATAACTTATAATTTTAATAGATGGTGTTATAATGACAAGAAACAAATTAAAACTGCTTCCATATATAGGGATTAAAAGATAATTAATTGTATTTTAATAAATTAATCTCTTATTTATGATATTGGTGATGGTGTGAGAAACTAAAAATAAATTTAAATTTTTTCTTATTGAATCAAATCAATGAGACTGACATATAACGACTAAAATTATAAAAAATAAAAATAAAAAATCCTCTGTCATAACTCATATGCTAACTCCCAACACTCTACGGCGCTCCGCTCCGAATCTCGTGTTTAGCGTCCTGTAGTCTCTCTTTTCGTTCCAGCATCATTCATAACCAACGAAGCCGTTAAGCGTCTCGATACTACCGTTTCTGGCCGTAGCAATACCACAGAACTCAGGTACTTTCTTTAATCCCTCTCTTCTTCAGCTTTATTAATTATTGTTTCATTCCGATGCGACTCTCTGTTAGGGTTAGGGTTAGGTTTGGATTCATCGTCCGGCTTTGACGATTTTGTATTCGGTAGCTTTCATTTTTCCCCATTTTCAGATTTTGATGCTTGGGGTTTCCTTTTACCTTGATTCACTGTTGTGTCGGACATTTGCTCTTTGACTTGTCTCCGTGCTTGGGTATCCATAGGGTTCCAATTCAAATTTTGTTATTCACATAGATATAAGGTTGGGTCGTGACGATTTTATATACGTTTGATGTGTATTTCGGCGGTAATGGTTAAATCTACGTGTAAGATTCAAGGATTTTGGTTGTCCCGA
Source organism: Ormosia semicastrata (assembly GCA_029884595.1). NCBI lineage: Eukaryota > Viridiplantae > Streptophyta > Magnoliopsida > Fabales > Fabaceae > Ormosia > Ormosia semicastrata. The sequence continues at coordinate 2,316,018 of JAQQTO010000046.1, read as the reverse complement.
AAACACAATTGTGCATGGGTGTCGTGCTTATTATCCCGTGAGAACTGTTAGCTGGTCTGCTGATCGTATGATTTCAGTTACTGTTGTACAAAAATGGAGCATCATAATTTTTCTGCGTTGCATTAATGATATCTAGAAAATAGGAAGAAAGTTAAATATCTTGAGGTTTTTTTAACCATTCTGTGAACATGTGGAGACTCCCCCGTTAGTTGCAATAGAAACTGTTCTTTTTTCCTGCTGTGTCGCCAAAATTGTGCTAAAGCCACACCATAAGCTGCATTGTTATCCTCTGAAATCTGGATCATCTATAGAAGGATTTGTGCATTTTCACTTTAAACAAAGCAATGCAAAATTTTCTTGCAATGTAATGTACTAATGTTGAATGGGGGTTCACCAGGTCCAAAATAACACCTAATCAACGTGAAGGTGTAGTTCTTTTATGAGAAGGGAAATGTAAACTCACTGGAGGATTATTAAAATTGTTTTTTATGTCAATGATTTTTTTTTTCTTTTGGAAAATGAGAACGATCATTTTGTTTGTGCAAACGATGGCAGTCCTGTATCTCAATTCTCAAATTGTGGTCTAGGAGCCTAGTAGTCTGTTCTATGTTCTCCATTTTCTTTCCAGCTAACCTTATATGTACTTAAAACATAGTTATATAGCTGAATATTTCAGTTCTTCTTTCTTTTCTTTTTAAAAAAAAAGAGAAGATAGACAGCTGTGTACAATAGATGTAGATAAAGGAATTATTACTACAAGAAATGAAGTCCTGTTAGTGCAAGAGCGTAAATGGCTATGTAATTGTTGTATTTCAGTTTCAGAGGCCGTGACTGTGATTATTATGAAAACACAACAAAAGCCCCCAATTATGTCCAGAAGTCTGTTCAAGACTCTGTGTGCATTTTAAAGGCTCCTGTCATTTCCAATGGCAAGATGTAGCTGGCTTTCGCCATTCATCTCTCCTTTCTTTTCTCAGTGGTCATTTTCTATATTTTATCCCTCAATCCCCTTGAAAGGAAAAAAAAGTATTCCTCATAATGCTATGCCTCCACATGACTTTCTTTGTGGATCAATATTTTAGCTTATCCATTCATCTCTACCAGGTTAGCTTCATTGCTGAAAAGTTGGAGTTATATCATTGTTTTTTCAAAGCTAGAGTTGATCTTATGTTGGGAATATTATTATTTGTGAGAAGTACATGAATGAATATTGTGCAGAATGTGGCCCAGGGACTTGTTATCAATTTTTGGGTGCTGACTGCTGAGTACAGTGATATCTGATTTATGTGAGATGGATTGCTTGTTGAAAATTCATATTCTATACTGTTGGAATTTGCGGTTTTTCTATTTTGAAGGGGAGGTAAGGGGTTTGATTTGGCTTATGGATGATCTTGGATGTGTGGTTGTGATGTGGACAGGGAGGAGGCGGTGGCTGGTGGTGTTGGTTGTGGTGGTGGTTTTGCTGATCAATTGTGGTAGAGGTTAGGAAAGAAAAAATTTGAAAATGAGTTCAGACAGCAGGAGCCGGAGCAGAAGCAGGAGCAGGAGCCCAATGGATCGTAAGATCCGCTCCGATCGATTTTCCTATCGTGATGCACCTTACAGGAGAGATTCACGTCGGGGTTTCAGGTTTTTTTGGATTTTATCTATTTATTTACTGCTTGCGTTGTCTACTTAATGTACTGGTTAGGGAAGCCGAAGAAGATTGAAACTCTGCTTGGCTAGAAGAGGCTTTGAATATTTATTAAGCCATTTGTAAAACCTTTGGCATGAACCATTTATTTGTTGCTTTTGTGGTATGCTGTCTTCTTACTCTGCCTGCTGCTTTGATTAGTTCGGAACTTAAATTGTGTGCTCTGCCTCTGAGGTGGTTTGTTCTGCTTTTTTAGCTACGCAAATACCTAAGTGGCGTAGACATTAGGAATATGTGGGTGTGTTTCTCACAATGGTAACACTATTTATTTATTTTTGTTTTGGTGTCAGCCGAGACAATTTATGCAAGAACTGCAAGAGGCCTGGTCATTATGCTAGAGAATGCCCTAATGTTGCAATTTGCCACAATTGTGGCCTCCCTGGGTATGGAACTTATTCCCTTTTTCTTAAGAACTATGCATGTAATTCAGCAATGTTCTGCTTGCTATTAACTATAACAGTTTCAAGTAGTAAAAGATGATATAGGAAATGATTAATGGAATAGAAATTATATGATATCTGCTAATAAGCGTTATGGTTTGAGTGGCTAGTTTTTATCATTCTGCTTTTAAATGTTTGATCAGGCACATTGCTTCTGAATGCACCACGAAATCGCTGTGCTGGAATTGTAAAGAACCTGGCCACATGGCCAGCAACTGTCCAAATGAAGGCATTTGCCATACTTGTGGTAAAGCTGGACACCGTGCTAGGGAGTGCACAGCTCCTCCAATGCCTCCAGGGGACTTAAGGTTGTGCAACAACTGTTATAAGCAGGGCCACATTGCAGCTGAATGTACAAATGAGAAGGCATGCAACAACTGTAGGAAGACAGGCCACCTTGCACGTGATTGTCCAAATGATCCCATTTGCAACTTGTGCAATGTTTCTGGGCATGTGGCTAGACAGTGTCCAAAAGCCAACATTCTTGGAGACCGCAGTGGTGGTGGTGGTGGTGGTGTTCGTGGCGGTGGTTACCGAGATGTTGTATGCAGGAACTGCCAGCAATTGGGTCACATGAGTAGGGATTGCATGGGGCCCTTGATGATTTGTCACAATTGTGGAGGTCGTGGTCACCTGGCTTATGAGTGCCCTTCAGGTCGGTTTATGGATCGCTTCCCCAGGAGGTACTGATGGATGGCAAATTTATGTGTAACAATTATATCATCGTTATTTATGTGTTACGGCATCATTTTTCTTTGATTTTCTTGCTGAGCACAGATTGTTGAACCTTGATATTCTATGTGTTGTCTTTGCTATGTTTTACTTGGTAGAGAGACGTAACAATGATGCCAATTTATCGGCCATTTAGTATTTATGATTGTGCTTCTGCTAGGAATAAGAATTTGCCACTAGTAAGAGATGTTGTATTGTATGCATTGTGTTACCTGATGATGCTTTTTGTTATTGGTCCGGTACTAGTTTTGTGGTAATTTTGGCTAGGGTTTACTTGATGTCTGTTAGTTTTGAACTAAACTAGCTAAGCGCTAATATGGCGGCGTATCCTTGTTGAAATGACTTTTTTTTTTTGTTGGGGGGGGGGGGTGTTACCTAAGACGTGGTCTTTCACTCTTTTTGCTGTTTTGTTAAAGTTTTAAAGTTAGTATTTTGTTAATTAGTAATGCCTGTGTTCACACAATCACATGCAGTTTAATTCAGCTCTATATTTTTTTGACAATTTATTAATGTTAATTTGTTTAGCATTATAAATTATTATAGAAAAAAGTTACCGTCAAAGTTGTTGTGTTTTAGTGTATTAGGGTTTGTAATGATTTATTTTCATAAGCTTCAATTTTTAATTTGTGATTTTTTTAATAAAATGATGTTTAACTTTGCGTGATAAAAAAAGGAAAAATTTTAAATGCGAATTTTATTCATATAAAAAACTACTAGGACAACAAAGCAAAACAAGGCAAGTGAGGCTATACCCTACAGTTTAGATTTTCTTGTTTTACACAATAACTGAGATAATTATGAAAATTTAATTATTTTAATAATTAATTATTATATATTTTTTTTTTGTTATAATCGATTATAAGAAAAAAAAATTTATATTTAAATATGTTAGTTAAAAAATAATTTTAAGATAATTTATTTTGTTTAAATGATATAAAAATTATTTTTATATATTAAATTATGAAAATAAGTATAAAATAATTAAAAAATTATTTAATTAATTAAAAAGATTATTTGATTAAGGATAAAATTATATTTATATATCATTGAGAATAATTTTAACAATTTTTTTAAAACAGTTCCAAGTTTTTGCCTGAATATCCAATAATTAATGGGGTTTCATATATTTAAAAATAATGGGGCTATTATTTTAGAATTTTTTAAATGGGAGTTAGACGTAGTGTGATTGTGTGAAGTGTGAACCGACTTCGTTCTCAAAGGAATATAAATATTTGACCATAGATATATTTTGTTGGAGGGCCTAATGGTATCGTTTTACATGTGAACAGATTAGTCTCGGATCTAAAAAGTTAGGTATTTATAAAAAAAATATTTTTAAAAAATTTGAGATATGATGATAATATCAAATATAGAAATAGTTTTTCATTCACTAAAAATATATATAATCTTTTATTCACAAAAATTATTTTTTTATCACCATAAAAATAAAATTTCTTTATATAATTGTTACTTAAATTCTTGGACTATTTTTTATTTGATTCAGCTATCACAAATTAAATTTAAAAAGAACTTCCACCAAAAAATAAATAAATAAAAGAACAATTTCATTTTCATATATAGAAGAATTGAATGTGACTTTGGTATTAGAAATATAGAATTAAGAAGATTGAAAATATAAACATATTAAGAACTTCTTCTTTTTTACCCTAATTTAATGTCTTAAATCTTATTTTCATTTTTTTTAATGAAAGTCTTAAACCTTGTTTGATTATTTAAAAAAAAAGTTAAATAAGTTAATGAAAAATAATTTAAATAATTTAACTTATTTTGGTGAAAAGAATTTAATTTATTATAAGTGACATTTTTGTATATCAATAACATATTAATTGTTATTTTTTTATCAATGACCTTATAATTTAAAAGTCTCAACTATTAATAAAACTTGAATAAACATGATAAAGTAAAATAATTAATTAAAATTAAATAAAAGTAACTTAGTAAAAAATTCTTACAATTAAGACTTTGTTTAATATTTTTTAATTTTTGTGCATTGTTCAAAAATGACACTTAAAATGGATGAAAAAATAAGTAATTAAAAGCATAGATGAAAAAAAGGAAACCAGTTCGGTCCATTCATCCCTTAAAATCAGTCACTTAAAGAACCGATCATGAACTGGAAGAACCGGTCAAAACTGGTGGTTTTCCGGTATGAATTTTGTGTTGTTGATGCAAAACGGCAGCGTCATTTCGTCATGGATCCTTTACTTCTTCGCTCCAGGGAGCTGCTGGACCTCCGCCCGCCGTCGTATGAGCTGCACCGCCGCCTGCCGTTGCACGAGTTGCACCACAACACATCATCGCACGAGTTGCCACTCTTGCGTCTTGTTACTGCTACATCACGAGCTCTTGTCTTTTGGTCATGTGTCTCGGTGTTATGAGCTGAAGCTACATGCAGAAAGTTGTGGAAGAAAGTGAAAAGGGTGAAGAGGAGTGACTATGAAAGAGGGAGAATGTCAAAAGATGAGGTTGAAAGTAAAAAAAACCCTTGGTAGTAGTAAACGGACCTTGTATTCATGATGGGCCAAGATAATTTATGGGCAGCAAAGTATATGCTAAATTTTTGCTAAATTTGGTTTTATTGTATAGCCGTATAGGTCAAAATATTATTTTTATTTTTTTATTATGAGTTAAAGTTTTTGATTTTATTATATATAAGTCTTATTTTTATATAAAGTTAAAAAATCCTATATATATAGGGTGACTTGAAATACAAAGTATTTAAAATTAATATATTATATAATTAAAAATATATATTTAATTGTAATTAGTTCGAGTACAATTAGACTAATAAATCATGAATTAATATTTTTATTAATTTGATAACTAGTTCAATTTTTAAAATATTAATTAAAAGAAAATTTTGAAAAGGACAACTTTTTTATTTCAAACTTTATCTTACAAACAAATAAAAAAGCTATATTTAAAATAAAAATAATTATTAACATCTAACGAGTTTGTAGTTTAATTAAGACTAGTGTGATAATTTTTTATCTAAAATTTTGGTGTGATATTAATATGTTTGACCATGAATAACGTTTTATCTTTCTCTACTCTTATAGATGTTTGCATATCTTTTTGGTCTTTGGTCAAAATATTTTTATAAATATTGTTATGAGATTAATTTTTAAATATTATTGTGATTAAAATTTTTTTTCAACAATTGTCTTTCATGATATTTAAACTTAAGTGCTTGCATATCTAATATTAAATAAAAAAATGTAAATATAAATAAAAGTACTTAAATTTTTATAATTTAAATGTCTTGTCAACGACTAATAAGTATTTAATTTTAAGGGATTTAATTAAAGAGCATTTAATATAAATTTTTAAACATTTTTAAATTTATAATTATTAAATAATATATTTTTATTTAATGCTTTAATTTTGTTTTTTAAAACTTGTTCGAGGTACGCTTGAGAATAAGATAATGCTCAAGACTATGTTTGATGCATCATATAAGGAGGACTTTATAATATAAATTAATATTATCAAGTTATATCAGGTATTTAGTATGTTCACTTGATAGGATAGTTAAATCCTATCAAAGTTTTTTTTATCTCACTCTAATAGTATAACACTATCCTCCCCATACCTCTCCTAATAGAATTTTTCTTCTACCATTACCTTCTACTTTTATACTCATAAATCAAATAACCCAACAACTAAAATTCATCAAGATTAGAAAACCACTTCCACCACCACGTTCCTCACAACCACAACCAATGTTTGATTTATGGGAGTTCACAATTAGGCATATACCAAACATGATTCGTTATACCAATACAATTAGGCATATAGAGCAAATCACATGATTCCATCAACCAAACATGAAACATGTAAATCCTCAATTCAAAAAATTGATCCAAAAGCACCAACACTCAACGCTCATGATTGAAACAAATAGAATGTAGGAAATGGAAATTAAAAAAGCAAATTTCTAACGGAATTTATTCTCTTTGCCTTAAACTAATCATTTTGAAATTTGCGTTTCCCCAACTTATGTCAGCATCAAAATAGAATTAAGAATTGAAAAACAAATAGAAAATCACAGTGGAAATAAGCAAATCTAATATAGATCAATTAAATAAAAAGCAATGAAATACAGAATTGAATAAAAATTGAAAAATTGTGAGAGTCAACGCACAGGGATAAATGAAAGGTGAGAAGCAGATGGTGATGGTGAGAAAGGTGAATGATAATATAGTTATAGTAGATAATTATATATATTATCAAATTATTTATATTATGTGCACCAAATGTTTGATAGTATAAGAACTTATCAGTTTGTTTATACTATCAGACCTATCCTATTGTCTTATATTATCATGCCTTATACTATCAGGTGCACCAAACGCAGCCTGATTGTATTAGACCTGATAGTATAAGGTTTGATAAAAATTTAATATTATCCAATGTTTGGTGTGACATTGTATAAGATAGTATAAGTCTCCAAGGTCTATGAAAAGAAAAAATTGGATCAAATGACCCGATTACTGGAAGGACGCGGATCAAGTGACTCCGCGTGTTCATCTTATTCTACATGGGAGAAGCTAAGCATGCAGCCATAGCAAAGCTGCTTCTCACTGAAATCCATACAAGAGGTGTGTGGGTGAGTGAACAAGTGTCACCAGAGACCAGAACTTGGTTTGGAGGATGCGGATCAGACTCGCGTACTCATCTCCTTCCTTGCGAAAGTTGCGCACGTAGCAGTCATGGTAGAGCAAGCTCTGCCATCTCCTTCTCGCCGAATCTCCTCCTACCTAGCAGCAATGTGCAACAACCATGGAGCACTGAAGCTTAAGACTACGAGAGATTGAGAACTTACCTCGTAGGATGTTTCACGTCAGCGGCCAATGAAGGAGACAACGAAGAATTGTTGTTCGAGTGATTTAAATAAAATATTTTTATATAAATTTATCCGTCAAAACTTAATCAGGCCTAATCGTACCTTTAAAGTCTGATTAAGTTATATATTATTTTAATATATAAGAGAGATATGCTAAATAAACTTATATAACACTGTAATAACACAAAACAACTAATAAAATCATAATATATTATATAAACTTTTTCTATAAAACTTTATACTTCCTTAATCAGTAGGGATGGAAACAGGTCAGGTCAGGCCAGACTTCACCTTAAACAAGCTAGACCTGTGTTACAAATATTTAGCCTGAGCCTAACCTGTTACCTGTCAAAGGCCTTTTTTTGGGTCTGACCTGGCCTGTTTAAGAAGCCTGACATGACCTGAAATCTGTTTAAAAGTCTGGTTTATATTAAGGCTTTTAAATAGGCCAGTAGGCCAAGACTTTTATATAGGCCTCAAATAGGGCCAAGCCTTTAAACAGGCTTTAAAAGGCTATTACAAAATAAAATAAAATATAATTTTATAAATAAATATAAACATTTTTATTGGGACGTGATGAATTTATATATGTTTGACGCATTCAATGATCTACTGTAAGATCTGCTTTTTTGTTGTCCCAGAATTATAATTTTAAATACCATAGGCTTAATAGGCCTAACAGACTTTACTGAGAGGTCAGGTCTGACCTACTAAATAAAACAAACTTTTAAAAAGACCTGAGTTTATCTCATTTTTTAAATAAGTCAGGTCAAACCAGACTTAAAACAGATCAGGCCATAGGCTCCTGACAGACCGACTAACCTATTTCCATCCCTATTAATCAGCCAAGACATTATTTTCCTCCCAGTCACACCTCCTATGTGGAAAAAAATATTAAAAAAATAAAATCCTTAGTCATATTTGACACTTTGCGGCAGCTGCAAATCTGCTCCGAATTTCACGTTACATTTACTCGCTTTGTTTAGCATCTCTCTTTTCGTTCCAACTTCATACATTCATAATCGACGAAGCCGTTAAGAATGTCAATACCTACCACCATTTCTGGCCGCAGCAATACCACACACCTCAGGTAACCCCTCTCTTCTTCAGCTTTATTAATTATTGTTTCATTTCGATGCGACTCTCTGTTAGGGTTAGGTTTAGGTTTGACGATTTGTATACGGTAGCTTTCGTTGTCGGAGATTGATGCTTGGGCTTTCCTTTTACATTGATTCACTGTAGTGTGGTGTCAGAGATTTGCTTTGCTTTTTGAACTGTCTCCGTCATAGGGTTCCGATTCAAAATTTGTAATTCACATAAGCATACGGTTGGGACGTGATGAATTTATATATGTTTGATGTGTGTTTGCGTGGTAATGGTCAATGATCTACGTGTAAGATTCAAGGATTTTTGTTGTCCCGAAAACAATTTTGCATGGGAGTTGCGCTTATTATCCCGTGAGAACTATAAGCTGGTCTGCGATTGCACGATTCTGGTTATTGTTGTACAAAAGTGGAGCATCATAATTTTATTGCATTGCACTGGTTAATGATATCTAAATAATTGGAAGGAAGTTAAATTTTGTAGATTAAGGATTTTGTTTATCATTTTGTGAAAATATATTTTTTAGCTGTGGTGGATTGTGGGAACTGGTGACGCATTCCTGATGAGGGCGGCGCCATGTATCATTAGTTCCTCCTTTTTCAAAATTGTCAAATGACAACTATTTTAAAAGAACAGTGAAATTCCAGGCAGCTATTTTACTTCTGAAGTGAATAGAAAGATTGGGAGTAAAATGTTTATCCAAAGATAACCAAGGAGTCAAGGACACCTATTAGGATATATCCTATGTTACTTGCATTAGAACTGCTGGGATTAAGTAAAGAACAGGGCAGAGTGCTCGTATGGTGAGTGGTGAGTGGTGACCAGTGAAAACTAGCAGAAGACAGTGATGTTTCCTGTGTGGGTTTTTATCATTTATCACATGTATCTGCATATGTTGTGTCTCACTCCATGACTGCCTCCTGAAAACAATGTCATGATAAAAAATGGCAGATATGCAAAAGGAAGGTGAAACTTTAGTTTAAAATTAAAATCTCTTAATGTGATTTCAAAGTCATTTCTTGTGTTGTATTTTGATATAAAAGAGAACTTTTAATGAGAAAACAGAGCACATCATACTTTGGTCTTACAGTCCTAATTATTTTGCAAAAAATAAAAACTCATCCAGATTCTTAGTATCAAATGTCTGTTTGTATGAAACATTAGGGGGTGTTTGGTTTGTTTTCTGTTTTCATTTTCATTTGATATGTTTTTACTAATATTTACAAAAATGCCACCTTGTTTTCACTTTGTTTTTTGTTTTCAAACTTTTGTAAAGGAAATGGTGAAAACAAGGTGGTATTTTTGTAAATATTAGTGAAAACATATCAACTAAAAATGAAAACAAAAAACAAATCAAACACCCTCTTAAGTTTGACAGCTGTCTGCAATAGATTTAGATAAAGGATTTACTACAATAGAGGAATTTCTGTTAGTGCAAGAGCGCAAATGGCTATATAATCGTGTATTTCAGTGTCAGAGGTTGTGATTATTATGAAAGCTCAACAAAAGCCCCCAATTATGGCTAGAAGTCTGTTGAAGAATATGTGTGCATTTTGAAGGAACCTGTCATTTCCAATGGCAAGATGTAGTTGGGTTTCAACATATGTATCTTCTTTCTTTTCTCAGCTGTCATGTTCTGTATTTTCTTCCTCAATTCTCTTGAAAGGAAAAAAAGTATTACTCATAAAGCTATTGGAATTTGCGGTTTTTCTATTTCTAAGGGGAAGTAAGTGGTTTGGTTTGGCTTGTGGATAATGTTGGATGTGTGGTTGTGATGTGGACAGGGAGGCGGTGGCGGCTAGTGGTGTTGGTTGTGGTGGTGGTTTTGCTGATCAGTTGTGGTAGAGGTTAGGAAAGAAAAAATTTGAAAATGAGTTCAGACAGCAGGAGCGAGAGCAGAAGCAGGAGCAGGAGCCCAATGGATAGTAAGATCTGCTCTGATCAATTTTCCCATCATGATGCACCTTACAGGAGAGATTCACGTCGGGGTTTCAGGTATTTTTGGATTTTAACTATTTGTTTACTGTTTGCTTTGTCTACTTATATGTACTGGTTAGGGAAGTCGAGGAAGATTAAAACTATGCTTTGTTAGAAGAGGTTTTGAATCTTTATTATGCCATCTGTAAAACCTTTAAGCACAATCCATTTATTTACTGTTTTTGTGGTATGTTGTCCCTGTCTTCTTAGTCTGCCTGCTGCTTTGATTAGTTCGGAACTTAATTTGTGTGCCTTGCGTCTCAAACATATCAAGTGGTTGGTTTTGGTTTTTTAGCTACATAAATACCAAAGTGGTATACACCAAGACATTTGACACTAATTTGATTTTTCTATCAGCTGAGACAATTTATGCAAGAACTGCAAGATGCCTGGTCATTATGCTAGAGAATGCCCTAATGTCGCAATTTGTCATAATTGTAGCCTCCCTGGGTAAGGAACTTATTCTTTGTTACTTAAGAACGGAGCTTGTATTTATGTGATATTGTGCTTGTTGTGAACTATAGTTGTTTAAGATAGTGAAAGATGATTCAGGAAATGATTAAGGGAATGGAAGTTGCCCTTTTTTGCTGGCTCTTTAATCTGAACCTTGGCTAATTACAGTTTCCTATATAGGAAGTTATTTATTGGATCTATTGCGACAATGCTATTTTGAACTTTTGGTACATTATCTTTCTTAGATTTGGATACCAGCTTGCGTGAATAAACTTCGGTTACATTTCTTTTGAAGAATCTCTCTCAGAATGATATATGTATACATGTCAATAATGTCACTATTGGGGTGTTCTGCCATATTCATTCTTATGGTACATGGTAGTATGATGCTGAGGTTTGTTTTTCTGGCCCTTAATTGGACTGTGGTTGACTTTTAGGAATTCACCTATTATCATTTATCTTCTCTGTTCATTTTTATTTCTTTCTATAGTTGTTTAAAAAATATGGTTTTGCTTTTGTTGCTCCATTTTAGTTTGTCCTTTTTATTCTACATTTCATCTTCTTTTCTGGGATGGCAGAAGTCTAAGGTTCAAGTATTGCTGTACAATGTACAGTATGTTATTGAAGCTGCAGGACATTCATGAGGCATCTGTTATTTTGTCAGAAAAAATTAAATTTTTTTTATGATGTGCCTTATTTCACTTAGTAGATTCCATCTTATAACTGCACCTCTACAATCATGCTGTGTAAATGTCGTATCACTTCTATCTAAACTGATACTGCAACTGTCTTAGTTCCATGTTCTTAGTGTTTCTTGTGGATAAAAGCCGTTTTCCTTTTCGAATCTGGTGGCAGAATATTAGTTCCTCCTTTTACAAAAATGTAATGACAACTATTTTATGTGACCACTATGATCTTGTCTAAGCCTCTTAGTATTTTCATTTTCTTTTCGGTTGCATTTTTTCTTGCATGATTATTCTACTGGTTTGACTGCAACTCATAATATAGCTGATCCTTATGTTATTTCATTATTATTTGCCTCTTTCTTACCTGAGCCAGGATGTAGGAGCCAGTGTATCAAAAGGCTGACACTCTGTTTGCTTTTACCAGATTTTTGATAAATTTTAGTCTGAAATGTGGGTTGTTTGACTTTTACAACTTCCAAATCTACTGTCTTGAAGTAAAAAGAACAGGATTATTTGATTTATGCTAGAAGTCAGTGATGTTAATTATATGATATCTGCTAACAAGTGTTATGGCTTTGAGTGGCTAGTTTTTATGATTCTGCTTTTGAATGTTTGATCAGGCACATTGCTTCTGAATGCACCACAAAATCGCTGTGATGGAATTGTAAAGAACCTGGCCACATGGCCAACAACTGTCCAAATGAGGGCATTTGCCATACCTGTGGTAAAGCTGGACACCGTGCTAGGGAGTGCACAACTCCTCCAAATCATTCCAGGGGACTTAAGGTTGTGCAACAACTGTTATAAGCAGGGTCACATTGCAGTTGAATGCACAAATGAGAAGGCATGCAACAACTGTAGGAAGACAGGCCACCAGGCATGTGATTGTCCAAAAAATCCCATTTGCAACTTGTGCAATGTTTCTGGGCATGTGGCTAGACAGTGTCCAAAAGCCAACATTCTTGGAGATCACCGTGGTGGTGGTTACCGAGATGTTGTATGCAGGAAGTGCCAACAATTGGGTCACATGAGTAGGGATTGCATGGGGCCCTTGATAATTTGTCATAATTGTGGAGGTCGTGGTCATCTAGCTTATAAGTGCCCTTCAGGTCGTTTTATGGATCCTTACCCCAGGAGGTACTGATGGATGGCAAATTTATGGGTTACGGTTACATAGTTATTTTTCTATTATTTTCTTGCTGAGCAGATTGTTGAATCTTGATAGTGTAGGTGTTGGCTTTGCTATTTTTCACTTGGCAGAGAGACATGACATCGATGCCAATCTATTGGCCCTTTTAGTATGCGTGATTGTGCTTGTGCTAGGAATAAGAATTTGCTACTGGTAAGAGATGTGGTATTGTATGCATTGTGTTACTTGATGAGGCTATTTGTTAAGTGTTTGTGGTAATCTTGGTTTGAGTTTACCTAATGTCATGTCCTGTAGTTTTAAACTAAACTGGCCGAACGCTAACGTGGCTTATCTCGATAGTAAAGACTTTTTTTTTTTCAATTGGGTACGTAAGTCTTTTTTCTTTGGTACAAAACCTGGGCCAAGGCCCAAAGAGGAACTAACTATACAACTGCAGGGATTCTATGGGGGCAAAGTGGCCCCAACAGCATCAGCTAACAGTAAAGGTTGGAGATCAGTAGAGGGACTTCCCCCCGTGACTATTTCTCCTGGTGGGAAGTTCTTACGTATTATTAGAGTATTATACTGCTTCACTCAAATTATAATACGTTGCATTTATAATGATGTTGTTGGATTAAAAATAAAATATGATTAAAATAAATATAAATTATTATAAAACTGTCAAAGTAATACTTTGAGTATTTTAAAATTTCTCCTATGTGGAAGGAATGTTAGAGGCTTCTTTTGTTGGCAAGCCAGTCTGCGCAAACATTGTCCTCTCAATGTGTGTGTGAGAAACAGACCTCCCAACTAAGACCGGCCCGTTGAAGAATCTCTCTGACTTCTCTGTTTGGGTGGTTTACTCCTGATCTAGAATTGTTGAGAGTTGATATTAAGGCTTTAAAATCACTTTCAACAACTATTTTTCTGCATCCTTTTTCCCAAGTCAGTTTCATTCCTGTTAAAACTCCCCAAAGCTCTGCAGTATATGAAGAGCAGCATCCTATATGCTTAGAGACCAAAGATCCAATTTTCCCTCGCTAACGACCCCATATCCAGCCTCAGCAGTGTTCAATTTTGAGGCTCCATCAGGATTCAATTTTGTTCATCCATGAGCAAGGGATATCGACCTAACATCAGTATACTCATACAACTTTAGGAGTCTGCACCTATCAAAACCATTTTTTGCACCGATGAAGTCCCTTACCGTCTGTTGGATGATCAAATATGCATTGTTGGGTCTGCTGTACTGCTCTTCAAAATTTTCTTTATTTCTCCAAACCCATAGCATCCTACAAGAGGTAACAAATACATCCTGTCAACAGAATCCATTATGAAAGCTGTAATTCCTCATCCACCCACTCCCTAAGGTCACTAGAGAAGAGTAGTGATCTTATCTGACGTCACAAGGTGAATCCAAATATTGGGTTAAACGTTTTACTGTTATGTTATTTATTTATTTTTATTTTTTGAGAATTGAATTTGGGGATTGAGAGTGATTTTTTATGGTCCTTGAGAAAAAAAAAATCAAATTATCCCCCATATATAATGTGTAATTTATCTTTTTAGATTTAATAAATTGTTGCTCCAATTACTCCTTCCACGTTAACATTCAAATTAACAATGCAAGTTTTCACATTCACGGGCAGTATAGTTTTTAAGCATTTCAGTCTAATTGACTTTTTTTTTTTATAATTATGTTGTTTAATATACTTGTTCCATTTGCTTTTTCTATTGTGTCAAATCAATCTTTTTTTAGGTACAATTGCGTTGATTCAAATTAATACTAAGTTATACACGTGTTTCTATTGTGGCCATTTTTCAGGAATGTATCAACGAACAAGATGCCCTGATTTCTATTGAACAAGCTTTTTAAATATACATGTAGAAATTAGCACATTGAAAGAAATTAGTATAGTAATTAGGAAATAATTTTCATATTTAAAATTGATTATTACAATTCTTAATCAAATATTTGGATATTTATAGGAGTGATTATAGACCATTAGTTTGACTCAACTAATAAAGGACATTTTAGGAAGATAAGAAAAAATTAGTTAAAGAGGAATGGCAATATATACTCAATCAAAACTGTAATTGCATTTTGCACCCTGCACAATTTTTGTACTATTATTGAATTATATATACTCCACCGAAACGGTAATTGCATTTAACTGCAACCTGCACAATTTTTGTTGTTAACTTTTTTTTTGCAAATAAAAAATTAAGATTAGAGTGAGTGTCTTATCCTAAAATTAAGATAAACTTTTAAGCTCAAAGAGTGTATATAATAATACTTATAAATAACTTACTAACAATAAATCTTGACAAAATTTGAATTTTAATTAATTTAATAGACGCAATTTACTCTTATAAGTTGTGCCAAGCGTGAGTATATGATGTGTTTAATAATATAGATATTCAGTATGTAAATAAAAAGTATAGAGTGGTTTCATTTTGGAATTGAGAGGATTTTTTTTGGTCCAAGTAATGTTTTCGTTCATAAGCGAGAGATGTAGATTTGATACAAAAAGTTTGTTGCGCAGCTAAAGTGAAAGCCCAACCTGTTGGGCTCAGGATGGATCTGTCTGGTTAAAAGCCTTAATGGCCCATAAAATAGCCTGGGGGCTGTAGGCCTAAGGCTCTAAGGCACTAGGTTCAAAAGGCAAGATCGTCATTCTGAGTGGTAAGTAAGGATAGTTTGGTCTTTTAGACACAGAAGAAGCAGTGCACGCACCCGAACAAAACCACCCTTCTCTCTCTGCAAAGTGCAAACTCCCGTTCTCTGCGAACTCTAGGGATTTCAATTCAATCCCTAATTTCAATTCATCTTTCCATGGATGCCGACGACGAGGAAGCTCCATATAAACCTTCTCCTCCACTCCAACAACACTCTGATGTAGCAGCTGCAGACCTCTCAAGCACTGCATCACAATGCAACACCAACCTGCAAAGTTTTCCGAACGCCGTTGGAGCATTCGTGACCGCAGCGGAGTTGAGTGGAGCCAACGCCGTGGATGCCGGCACAAGTACGGAGAATAAAGCCGAGGCGGTGGAAGAGGAGGGCACGGTTGTTGGTGAAGTGGCAAGGGCGACGGAAGCGGTGGTGGTTGCTGCCAGTACGGGCGAAGCGGTAACGGAGGCGACAGAGATTGGCGATGTGGCTAATGAGGGCGGAGAAATTCAGGTGATGGACGATAAGGGTAATGAGATAGTTGAGGATAGCGTAGCGTTGAGGATGGAGGATGCTGAGAAGGTAAATGCCTATGGCACAATTGAAATTGTGGAGGGGGATGTGAATGATCGAGTGGTGGAGGGAACCGATGAGGATGACATGGCTGTGGAAACGAGGAAGGTGAAAGATGAGACAGATGATAATGCTGCCGAGGAAGCGGACACGGCGTATTTGGCAATTGGTCAGACAACTGAGGATGCTGACGATAAGGTGGAGGTGGCGGGGGAGACGGAGGTACCAAATGAAGCTGCTTTGATGGAACAAGAAGAAGAAGTTGATGCTGGTGTTGTTGGTGGTGGTGGTATGGCAGAAGATACAGAGACTGCTTTGATGGAAGAAGAAGAAGAAGAAGCTGATGCTGATGCTGATGCTGGTGTGGCAGAAGATACTGAGGCTGCTTTGATGGAAGAAGAAGAAGAAGAAGAAGGAGGAGAAGAAGAAGAAGAAGAGGAACAAGAAGAAGCTGATGCTGATGCTGGTGTGGGAGAAGATACCGAGGCTGCTGAGGAGACAGAGGTGGCAGAGGAGCAGAGTAGAAGTGTCAATGGTGGGAAGAGGAAGCGTGGGGCTGGGAAGAATTCTAAGTCTACAGGGAGAGTTCCATCCAGGAAAAAGATGGAAGAGGATGTTTGTTTCATTTGCTTTGATGGAGGTGACCTTGTGCTTTGCGACCGCAGGTGAGAGTGAGATTATTATGCCCGCGCATCTTTTCTTTTTCCATTTCTGTTGGTTTTACGCTTTGTAATTGTATCCATGTCTTGTTTTTCTGTGTTTATTTGTAAAATTTATTGCCTTTTCTTTCTTTGGTGTTGTTGATTAGGGGATGCCCAAAGGCTTACCATCCTTCATGTGTCAATCGTGACGAGGCCTTTTTTCGAGCCAAGGGAAAATGGAATTGTGGTATGTTTCCTTATTCTGTGCTGTCTCTGTTCTTATCATCATCATCCTTTAGTTACTTTTCCTTTTGGGGGGTGGTTCAATGTTCGCTTTTGCTTTTCAATGTCTGTGCTGTAATCTCATGAATCTTTAGACTCTTTAACTCTTAAGATAAATTCCACAGTTGAAATTTGAATATTTAACAGTGACATATTGGTACCTATGATATGAAAGTTGTAAATATGCTTCAATGTATTTAAGATGCCCAAATATCTCTAAGAGGTTTGAAGATGGATAATTTGAAAAATTGATAGTACTTCAACTTAAAGAGAGTGACTGAAGTCAATGATATGCATATAGTTTAGAAACTGAGGTTCTTGCATCAGCATGACATTGGAAGAAGCTTTCAATGTTATTTTTGGACTTCCTACCTTTGATAAGGAAAAAGTTGTTACAAGTAGCCAGAGATTATGCCTACGCAAATGCTTTAGTAAAGAAAATGGCTCCGTAGTGTGCCTTTGGAGACTGATCATGATCTCAATACAGATAGAAGGATTTTCTTGAGTAACAACAACAATCTAGCCCTTATCCCACTAAGTGTGGTTGGCTACATCGACCAGTCAATTCCCTTGGGTTCTATCAAAAACCAAATTTTTGGTAAAACCATGTAGAATGACATTTTTTAATGGTTTCTCTTAATGTTTTCATGTCTTCCCCTACCCTTTCTAGCTGAACTATTTTCCATTTGATTCACTTTTCACGTTGGAGTCTCTATTGATTTTCTTTTTACATGACCAAACCACCTTAGATCAGTTTCCATCCTATTTTCTTCAATAGGTGCCACTCCAACTTCTGCTAGGATACATTTGGTCATAATCTTATATTCTCTTGTATGTTCACTCATCCACTTTAGGATTCTCATTTTTAAGATGAACAAACTGTTTACTCAATTGCTTAAGGAAAATAGCCTCAGCACCACTAATTATATACAAGGTTTACAATCACTAATATTAGGAAACTATGTAAATAAGGAAACTAAATAATAGGACAAATATACAAATCAAATCATAAAATATAAAGCTCCTAAATAGATGATATTCTCCCTTATATTCTTCCTAAATAGGAGATACTCTCCAACACTCCCCCTCAAGCCGGAGAATACAAATCATATGCACCCAGCTTGTTACAAATGAACTGAATCCGAGGACCTCGAAGAGACTTTGTAAGGATATCTACGAGTTGATCATTAAAGTTGACAAACTCAATAGTAATTTCCTTGGAGAGTACTTTCTCTCGGATAAAGTGACAATCAATTTCTATATGTTTGGTTCTTTCATAAAAGACTGGGTTTGACGCAATGTGTAGAGCAGCTTGATTATCACAATATAGTTTCATCTGATCAACACTTCCAAACTTCAACTCATGAAGTAACTGTTTTACCCATATAAGTTTACAAGTAACCATTGCCATAGCCCAATATTTAGCTTCTGCACTTGACTGAGCGACCACATTCTGCTTTTTACTTTTCCTGGATACAAGATTACTACCAATGAAGACACAGTATCCTGAAGTAGACCTCTTATCAACAAGTGAACCAACCCAATCTGCATCTGAATACCCTACAACATGAGTGTTTCCTTTATCTTCATGTAACAACCCTTGACCTGGAGCATTCTTAATGTATCGTAAAATTCAAACCACTGCATTCCAATGATCAACACATGGTGATTGCATGAATTGACTCACCACACTGACGGCAAAGGAGATATCTGGTCTGGTTATTGTAAGATAGTTTAGCTTTCCAACTAACTTTCTGTACCTGCCTGGATTTGAATAAGGCTCCCCTTGATCTAGTAATAATTTGTTGTTCGGATCCATTGGAGTATTAATAGGTTTACAGTTTATCATGCTAGTTTCATCCATTATATCTAAAGCATATTTCCTTTGTGAAATCACAATACCATTCTCTGATTGAGCTACCACAAGACCAAGGAAGTATTTCAGCTTTCTTAAGTCTTTGGTTTGAAAGTGACTGAACAAATGTTTCTTCAATTGAGATATTCCCTCATAATCATTGCCTCTAATAACTATATCATCCACATAGACTACCAGATAAATACATCTGCCAACTGAAGAATGTCGATAGAAAATTGAATGGTCTGCTTCGCTCCTAGTCATACCAAATTCCTGCACAATGGTACTAAACTTACCGAACTAAGCTCGAGGAGATTGTTTTAAATCATAAAGAGATCGTTTCAACTTGCAAACTAAGCTTGATTCCCCCTGAGCAACAAACCCAAGTGGTTGCTCCATATATATCTCTTCGTCAAGATCATAATGAAGGAAAGCATTTTTAATGTCTAGCTGATATAACGGCCAATGCCCAATAGCTGCCATGACTAGAAAGATCCGAACTGAAGCCATCTTAGCTACCGGAGAGAATGTATCACCGTAATCAAGACCATATGTTTGAGTGTACCCCTTTGCAACTAGACGAGCTTTAAGACTATGAATTTGACCATTGGAGTCAACCTTCACAGCATATACTCATCGGCAGCCAACAACTGTTTTCCTTGGAGGAAGAGGAACTAAGTCCCACGTGCCACTGTGCTCAAGAGCAATCATCTCATCAATCATGGCCTGCCTCCAACCTAGATGGGAAAGGGCTTCACTAAAGGTTTTAGGAAGCTGGACAGAGGACAAGGAAGACACAAAAAGCATACTAGGATGATGATAAACGATGAAAACTCAGGAAGTTATAAATGGGATGATGATTTTTAGTGAACCAAGTACCTTTTCGAAGAGCAATAGGAAGACCAACAAACTTAGGAGACTCGAACAGGTTCGTGGTAGGGGAAGCCGGTGGAGTCGGACATGATGCACTAGGATGCTCGTCAATCTCTGTAGTTGTTGGAGTGGCCTCTCGTGGACGGCGCTAATAAGTGAGGAAGGGGTGCTGAGGTTGAGTTAATTGAGCCTCTCCAGATTGGACCTGCAAAGGAGACAGAGGTGGGCCAAAAAATGGAGCAGGTAAAACTTCAGAGATGATACTAGGATCAACGGAAGAAGGGAAGTACGGTGTTTCTTCAAAAAATGTGACATCTGCAGAAGTATACCAACGGTGAGTGACAGGAGAATAACAACGATATCCCTTTTGTACCCTGGAATAACCAAGAGAGACACATTTAATGGCACGAGGAGACAACTTATCTTGACCAGGAGAAAGATCATGAACAAAACAAGTGCAACCAAACACATGAGGAGGGTGGCATGCTTCTTATTTTAATTTCTCCTTGTTTGCACATGCCTTGTTTAGCATAAACAGTTATTAGCAGTACATTTTTTATTTCTTGTGTTCTGAATGTAACTGACTTTATTTTGAATACCAAGATATCAAATCTGCAAAAACTTAATCATGTTTACATTGCTTTACTGTGTCTGACTTTTCATATCTTTGATCTTTATGACCCCAGGTTGGCATCTTTGCAGCAACTGTGAGAAGAATGCTTATTATATGTGCTATACATGTACATTCTCTCTGTGCAAGGGATGCATAAAAGACGCTGTTATCTTTTGTGTTAGGGGAAACAAGGGCTTTTGTGAGATGTGCATGAGAACTGTAATGTTGATTGAACAGAATGAGCAGGGAAACAACATGGTATATCTTCCCTCTTTACCCCTCTTCTTATCATATGCTTTCTTGTAAAATTGTTACTCTAAAATGATGCAATGTATGTGTGTTTTGGAATGTTGATGGTGTTCATCCTTCTGCATTGCTTCAGTTAGTTTCAAGGTGGTAGTGGTACATTGGTTTTTGATATTTACTTGTCTACTTGCTAACTTTACTTTTCCATTTTTGGTTTTTTCTTGGGCTACATTTTAGAATTTTTAAGCATTCCTATGCTTACATATCAACACGTGCAGACAAGTGAATCTGTTGGCTCATGTAGGATGGTCTTGGAAATCTGACTATTTTGGTTTTGTGGTTGTGGAATTGGGGAACCATAATATAGGATATATATGCTGGAAAGGTTGGGACTTGGGGTATGTAAAATAGAAGAGTGGTGGAAGTTTAGAGATCTAGCAATGTTAGATTTCCAATTTAGAGATCTAGTCACAATTAAGGTTCTATACCGTCACTTGGATAGCTTAATTAAATTAATGATAAACCCATTAGACTTACACATGGGTTATTACCGTTTACCTTGCTCTAAATTATTGAATCCTGGTAAGGGTGCACTTTGTATTGCTAGTAATGCACATAAGTTGGGGGTATCATCTTGGATTTGGGTCCTCTAAAGTGTACGCTTACTTTAGAGGAAAAATTGAGGGATCTCTATAATTGATGAGAAAATTACTAGTTGATACTATGATAAAATACATGCACATGCATAACAAATTATGGATGTTTTAAATCCACTCCATTGATTCTCGCATCGATGGTTGATAGGTACTAGAAAAATAAAGACAGAGAATGAATAGAAACTCTGATATATTGATAATTCTCTGGTTGATATCAAGCTGATATCGATACTAGGAAATGCTGTAAATAGCTTCTAGGAATGCAAAGAAACAGAAACAATGGTGAGCAAATTCGAGAGTGCTCACTTCTCTCCCAAGCCTAAGCCAAAGTCTAGCCTAGCCTTCCCTCTAGCCAATACCCCTCAGATATACCCACGCACTAACATAATCACGTGGAATCACCTTTCCCTCCACTACCACTGCCACATCAGCAGTTAGTTACAAACATTGTGGTTCCCATTTTCCTCACCCTCTCGGCCCACACCCATTCTATTTTGGGCTTTCTTTCTCACATCGACCTTAGTGATTTTAGGAGGAGCTCTATTAACACTCCCCCCCTCAAGGCACACCTTGTCCTCAAGGTGGAAGTCTAGAAACTGCTCTTTGATGGTGGATAAAGCCTCCCAAGAGTTCTCAAATTCTGGCAAATTGTGCCATTTGATTAGAAGTTCGGTTTCCGCTTTTGAATTATTTGCAAACAACAAGTGCTTCAGCTGGTTGAACCTTCAATTCCCAATCATCTGCTAGAAATGAAGGTAGAGGCTGACCAGTAGCATCTGTTGAAACTGATTTCTTTAGCAAGGAAGCATGAAAGACAGGATGCACTTGGCTGTCAGCAGGCAGCTTCAATTTATAAGCAACTGGGTTGATTTTTTCAATAATCTCATAAGATCCATAATACCTAGGACTCACTTTCTGATTCACCCTTTTGGCCAAAGTCTTCAATTTACAAGGCTGGATCTTTAAAAAAACCACATCTCTCACCTGATATTCAACTTCTCTTCTTTGTTTATTGGCCTGATTGCACATTTTGTTCTAAGCCTAAATCAAGTGATCCCCTAATTCATCCAGCATTCTATCATAAGCCTGTTAACTGCTTCTATTGAAGACTGATTTGCATCCCCTCTAACAAGTATAGGGGGGTCTCTTCCATACAAAGCTTTGAAAGGGGTCATTTTGGTGGTAGAATTATAATTGGTGTTATACCAAAATTCTGCCTACCTGAGCCATTTAGGCCATAGTTTGGGTTTGTTCCCTGTTAGGCACCTCAAGTATGTCTCCAAACACCTATTAACCACCTCTGTCTGCCTATCAGATTGGGGGTGATATGTTGAACTGAATTTCAATTTGGTTCCAGTGAACTTGAACAATTCTGTCCAAAAAGTGCTAAGAAATACCTTGTCCCAGTCTGACACAATGGAGGAAGGGAATCCATGAAGTTTGACTATGTCATTAATGAAGATTTTAGCAATATCCCGAGCAGTAAAAGGGTGAGCTACTTCTCTGAAATGGGCATATTTTGTTAATTTGTCCACTACCACAAGAATGGTATCCACCCCAAAAGCCTTGGGCAACCCTCCTATAAAGTCCATAGAAAGGTCTGACCATGTGTTTGTTGGTATTGGAAGTGGTTGCAGTAAACCCGCAGGACTTAGGGTTTGATATTTATTCCTCTGACAAACTTCGCATCCCTGCACATACTGCTGGGATCCATTTTTGTTGTTCTTCCCCCATGATTCTCTGTTTAGCAAGAAACCTTAAACTTTTCTTATTAGTGTGCACCACAAAATGTCTCCCAAGCAGATAATGTCGCCATATATGAACAACTAAGACTATAGCTATTAACTCTCTCTCGTACACAGACTTATTTGAGCTCTATTAGACAAAGTTTGACTCATGTGGGCAATCGGTCTCCCTTCTTGCATCAACACAGCCCCCACTCCCTTCCTGGAAGCATCAGTCTCAATAATGAATTTGGGACAGCCAACATAGGTAAAGTAGTCATGACTACCTTAAGCTAGTCAAAGGCAGATTGAGCTTCACTTCCCCATTTAAAATTGTCCTTCTTGAGGGGCCAAGCTAGCTTCCCATAATTTTTGACAAATCTCCTATAATATCCAATTAGCCCTAAGAATCCTCTTAACCCTTTCACATCCACAGGAACAACCTAGTTTACCATATCCTCCACCTTATTGGGATCTTTTGAAACCCCGATTCCTATAATCAAGTGCCCCAAATACTCCAACTGTTACTGGCTGAAGCTGCACTTCTTCTTGTTGACAAAGAGATTATTATCCCTCAATAACTGCAGTACCAACTTGAGATGCTCCGTATGGCTGTGTTCATCTGGACTATAGATTAGGATATCATAAAAAAAAATCAGTACAAACTTCCTCAAATAAGGTTTCAAGACTTGGTTCATGAGAGCTTGAAAGGTGGAGGGGGTGTTGGTCAGACCAAATGGCATAACCGAAAATTTGTAATGCCCTTTGTGAGTCCTGAAAGCTGTTTTATGAATGTCTCTTCCTTCATCCAAATCTAGTGGTAGCCAGATTTAAGTCCAGCTTAGAAAACACCATGGCACCCCCCAATTCATCTAACAACTCATCAACGATGGGGATAGAGAATTTATCAGGAATTGTCATCTTGTTTAGCGCCCTATAATCAAAACAAAACCTCCATCCACCATCCTTTTTCTTGACTAAAATCACGGGGCTAGAATAAGGGCTAGTACTAAGTCTGATTTTACCAGCATGCATCATTTCACTCACTGTTTTTTAATCTCATTTTTTTGGTAATAAGGATACCTGTATTGCCTGATGTTAGGGGTTTGAACCCCTTCCTTGAGATAGATGGCCTGATCTTGATCTCTCCTAGGAGGTAGACCATAAGGTTCTTGAAAAATGTCAACAAATTCATCCAAAACAGCCTCCACTTCTGCGGGCAGAAGCTGCTGCACCCCCCTGCACCCTACTGCTGCTGGTATTCAATATAATATCCTTCACCTTCATCTTGTAAATCCTTGAGCATGGTTTTCCAAGATGCTTGTGCCTTACAAAGTGAAGGATCCCTTTTGAGAGTCATCTTTGTGCCTCCCTTCTCCCACTTAAGTGTCAAATTTTTGAAATTAGCTTCAATATCTCCCAAGTTAGGAAGCCAATCTATTCCTAACACCACCTTAGCTCCTCCCAAATCAAACAAGAAGAAGTCCTGCTCAATTTCCACACCCTGCACCTCAAGGATCACTTGTCTACATAGTCCCCTACTCCTCACCTTTTCACCATTTCCTACTTCCACTGTATATTCAGGGGTGCAGCTTTAACTCCTTTACTAATTTTTTGGAAATAAAGTTGTTGGATGCTCCACAATCAACCAATACCAGCACTTGTTTCCATGCAATTCTGCCCCACACCTTTAATGACTGATTGGAGGTTAACCCCATTATGCTGTTCAAGGATAGCTGAAGAGTTTTGTCCTCCATTTCCTCCACTGCTCCTTCTTATTTTTCCTCACTTTCTCCCGCCTCTTCCTCCAAGTCTTCCATTATGAAAATTAGATAGTGTTTAAACTTGCATACATGCTCAGGCCCCCATTTTTCTCCACACTTGAAACATAATCCCTTTCTGCTTCTTTCTTGTAGTTCAACTTGAGAGAGTCTTCGGCCTCCATTGCTTCGTTTCTCTCCTCCTTGTCCATTTAGAGGTTTGGGTTCCAAGGGCCCTTTACCCCCATAAGTGGGCTTTTGTGTGGTGGTGTGACTCCTCCCAACCTCCCCTACCAAATTGGGCTTGAATGTTGAAAGTCCCTTTCCATACGACCCACCCCTGTCGTTAGGAACCATTCCTCCCTTCCTCAGTGCTCCATTCTTCTCCTCCAACAGCAAGGCCATGTTTATCAAGTCTGACATGGTCTTAAAGTTGTAAAGCTTGAGTTCAGCTTGCAACTCCTCCCTTAGTCCATTCATGAAAATTCCCATCATTATCACCTTGTCAGCGTTTTTCAAAAGAGTAGAAACCATTTCGAATTTCTCCCGATATTCCATAACCGACCTCGTTTGTTTCATACTCAACAATGGCCCAAAAGGATTCTGAACCAATCTCGGTTGAAATCTCCTAAAGAGCGCCTCCTTGAATTGTTCCCAACTTGGAGAGGGAGTCTGTTTCTCCCACCACTGGTACCAACTCAATGCTCTGTTTTCTAGAGCCACCAACACTGCGTCCAACTTGTCTGAGTTATCCACATTATTGAGCTTGAAATACTACTCAACTCGGTTAACCCAACCATAGGCATTGTCTCCTGAGAAAATTGGCACCTCCTGTTTCCTTCCGCCATCATTCCGCCATGGAGGACGGGTTCCTCTCGAAGAACCGTCTCTTCGTTCACGATCTCTGGATTGCGATTCTAAGATTTGAACCGAACCCACTTGACTACCGCGCTTCTCGCCTTCACTACCCTCCTCATCGTGGCGGTTGGGTGAGCGCTAGTGTCTGGATCGTCCCTGGGAGAAATCCCAGTTGCTCCCTTTTAGCAGTCGCTTGATGTCGTTCCACTGTGACAAACTTTCGTTCCTCCATTCTTGCATGCTCTTCTCCAGATTCTCTATTCTCGATTCCATTACAGCTTGTGTAGTTACCATCCACAACTCCAAAAATCGAGAGCTTTGATACCAGTTGATAGTACCAGAAAAATAAAGACAGAGAATGAATAGAAACTCTGATATATTGATAATTCTATGGCTGATATCGATACCAGGAAATGTTATAAACAACTTCTAGGAATGCAAAGAAACAGAAACAATGGTGAGCAAATTCGAGAGTGCTCAGTTCTCTCCTAAGCCTAAGCCAAAGTCCAGCCTAGCCTTCCCTCTACCCAATACCCCTCAGATATACCCACCCACTAACAGAATCACGTGGAATCACCTTTCCCTCCACTACCATTGCCACATCAGCAGTTGGTTACAAACATTGTGGTTCCCATTTTCCTCACCCTCTCAGTCCACACCCATTCTATTTTGGGCTTTCTTTCTCACATAGACCTTAGTGATTTTAGGAGGAGCTCTATCAATGATTAAGATCCCTCACTTTTCCCAGTAAAGTAAACCCCTCACTTTATAGTAGCCAAATCCTATCATCTTCATTATGATGCCAATTGTCACAATCTAGGACTGGTGTCATAATTAAGGCATCTTGTTTAATATTATATATGAAAAAAAGCATTTTGTTACTGCTACTTTCTGGCCAGTTGATTCAGTATATAATCCACATAAAACTTGGCAGCTGCCCATTCCACTTGATCAAATGCTAACAGCTCATATGGATAAATATGATAGAATGGATCAGTGTGTGTGTGTGTGTGTGTGTGTATGTGTATATATATAAAGGAAGACATCATCTGATCTTTTGTTTGTATGAAGGACGAAAGGAAGGAAAGCTACGTGAATGATGTCTTCTCTTGGAGCCACTTTAGCCCTCATTTTATGTTTCTCACAAAAGTGGGCAGGAAGGGGATAGAATGGTAGGTTTTAATGAAATATTATGAACTGCTAATCTTGGCAACACTAGAAGGTGCCAAGCTAAACAACATATATGCTGGTAAAAATGGTTGCTTGTTTAGGTAAGATGTGGGAGAATTACTTATGGAGCAGAATTAATTCGGAAGAATGAGAAGTTACTTTGTTGTGTCATTGTGTCTGTCCCAACTTAGCAGGCATTTTTCGAGTCACAAGGTAATTTTGGCTTTCATTTGCCAAACAACATAAGGTGATGGCAGAATTACTTTTCAGCTTGTAGAATTAAGTTTGAGAAGAATGTAACTGTGCTCCTAAAGAAGAATACTCATATTTCTTTTCCTTTCCAGAAAAGAAATAGTCCAGAATCCAGATGTAAAAGTTATAACTATTGTTCCTTCCTTTTGGCTCTATTCTTAATGATTTTTTCAATGCTTTTCTATTCCATTATGTTTTTTACATCCAAATAAGCTGCATCATATTCTTTACATAACAAACTATCCCACACCAACAATCACTACAAACCCAGCAACTACTTTAAAGATAAAATGCACAGATGTGAATTTATAATGGCATTAATCAGGGGCACCTACTTCTGACAACAAATAATTATGTTTCATGCTTGGTGCAGGGACAAGTGGATTTTGATGATAAAAACAGCTGGGAGTATCTCTTCAAGGACTACTACATAGATCTAAAAGGAAAGTTATCTCTAACGTTTGAAGAACTCACTCATGCTAAAAACCCTTGGAAGGGATCTGATATGGCTGCTTCTAAAGAGGAATCACCAGATGAACTTTTTGATGCCAATATTGATAGAGGATCAGATTCAGATAGCTCCTATGAGAATGTAGATTTGAGTCGTTCTAAAAGAAGAAAGGGCAAGAAACGGGCAAAGTCTCGTTCCAAAGAAGGGAATTCATATCGTGCAGCAACAGTACTTGGTGCTGACAGGCCATCTGCATATGAGAGCTCTGAGTGGGCTTCAAAAGAGCTTTTGGAGTTTGTTATGCACATGAGAAATGGAGACACATCTGTTTTGTCTCAGTTTGATGTGCAGGCTCTTTTGCTAGAGTATATTAAAAGAAATAAGCTTCGAGATCCTCGCCGAAAAAGTCAAATCATTTGTGATGCAAGGCTTCAAAATTTGTTTGGTAAACCAAGAGTGGGACATTTTGAAATGTTAAAGCTTCTTGAATCCCATTTCCTTCTGAAAGAGGATTCTCAGGGTGAAGATCTGCAGGGGAGTGTTGTTGACACTGAAGTTAGTCATTTGGAAGGTGATGGCAACTCTGATTCATATCTGAAAGCTGGCAAAGATAAGAGACGTAAAACTCGTAAAAAGGGTGATGAGAGAGGTCTTCAATCTAATGTTGATGATTATGCAGCCATTGATAATCATAATATTAATTTAATTTATCTAAGACGTAATTTGGTGGAAGATCTACTTGAAGATACAGAAAAGTTTCATGATAAAGTTGTTGGTTCTTTTGTGAGAATAAGAATTTCTGGTAGTGGTCAGAAGCAAGACTTGTATAGGCTGGTTCAGGTTGTAGGTAAATATTTGGATAGAACACCTTTCATGCCATCATTATTTGCAATATAAAATAAAATTTGCACATTGGTTCTATTTTTAATTATCTTCTTGGTCAGGTACATGCAAAGCAGCAGAGCCATATAAAGTTGGTAAAAGGGTGACAGATATGTTGCTAGAAATCTTAAATTTAAACAAGACAGAGATTGTATCAATTGATATTATCTCAAATCAGGAGTTCACAGAGGTGATTCAATACATAGCATTTTTACATTTTTACCTCTCCCTCCTTTTCATTATGTTATTCACCTTGTGGGTAGAGTGACGGTTGATTTTTGCAGTAATTCTTTTTGAAAGCAATATCTTATCCCCTTTAAAATTTGACATGATAATGATCATTGTAGAATGTTGACCACCATACTCCGGTACATCCTAATTGCATGAAGGATGATATTACATTTTATAATGAACTATACTTCTTACTGGTTGGTTAACTTGGCTCAAAAATAGAATCTGGAGGCAGCTTGGCTGTCACTTGTATAACCATATGATGTTGAGAACAAATTGTATCTGTATTTTAGATTTTTTCAGAATTGATGATTTGTACAACTTATGCTTTAGATTAATATATTTCTTTCTTAAGATATTGACTAGTTTTCTGTTAGGATGAATGCAAACGTCTCCGGCAAAGCATAAAGTGTGGACTCATAAATCGGTTGACTGTGGTAATTTTATGTTCAATAAAATCGTACTTTCAGGCATCAGATGTTATAGTCTGTACTGAGGACACAAATTTGTGCTTGTAGGGTGACATTCAAGACAAAGCATTGGCACTTCAGGCAGTTAGAGTAAAAGATGTGAGTTGTTTTTCTATACCTTTACTCCTTCCTCATGGGGTGTTTGCTTATGCATTTTTCAAAAATTCTTAGTTTCTTATATTGTGTCCTTGGTACTGTGATTTTGCTGATGTATTAAAGGAAATAATGTGATATGTGTGAGGAAATTACCTTCAATTGACAAATGAAGTTTTATCAATGTAAAAGCTTCAGTAGAAATGTTCATGGAAATTAGATTGATGATTCAGTTCTTATTTAACGAGAGGCTTGAGAATTATCTTCTGTCTGATTACATCCTTCAGTTAGCGTGTGATCACAGGTGGGAGAGGGGGCATGATATTCTTTCTGTCGTTAAAATTTCTTATTGGTCATGTCAAGTTTAAATTTGTCAAGGCCTAGTAATGATGTTTAGAAAAGTCTTATGATATAAACTCTTTCAACTAAGTCTGTCATTTCTGCTTTGGAAGCCAAGGAAGGATTACTTCACATTGGAATTAAAAATTGAATTTCTTGCTGTGTGTTCAATAAATCCTCATTTCATTTCCTGATAATTTACTGCGTTGATTTAGACTACTTTTTAATGGTTAAATTTGAAATAAATTTTTTGGTCTTTGTTATCTAATTCAAATGTTTATTGTTCTATTACAGTGGCTAGAAACAGAGATAGTGCGGCTAAGTCATCTTCGTGATAGAGCTAGTGAGAAAGGACGCAGAAAAGAATATCCTTTTCTATTCATAATAATTTAAATACAATATATCTCTCGCAATATTTTGGTGCCTATTGCTTTTTGTTTCCTTGATGTATTATGACTTCTTGTAGCATAGCTTTATTTGTTTTCCTCCAATTTAATGTTCAGTCTTGTTAACAACATTCAGCTGTGACATTATCAGGATGTGGAGATAGAAATCTGTGGATTGTTTTAATTTTTGGTTGATCCTTCTTATCAATTTATAGTGTAAATTCTGATTTCCTAATTACCTGGAATTTTGGTAACCTATATAATATATTTGAGTATGAGATATATGAAAAATTTATAATCCCCATGTTGGTTTTAACATATCAAACATGAGGATATTGGACTCTTCGTATATCTCATACTCAAATATCTTATAAATAGCTTTCCTGATGTGTATGATGTTCACTTATGAAACACATACTTATAGTTTTAGTCAATTGTCTATAGTGGGGTCAATTTCTAGTAATTCACTCCTTGTAATCCTTGAAATTACTTTTTGGTATTTACAAAGTTTTTAATAATGATGTAAATTGGTAACTGCCTTGAACCGGCTTGGAGACCTTAACTTTTTGGTGAATCTTGACCAAAAAAAAAGCTGATTAGTCAATTGTAATATGATGTTTTAAATATGCTTTGGCTCATATGATCATATTCAGTTTAATAGATGGTTGGGCAAAATTCTTTAATAGCTAGAAAATTATTCTGGTAAAATCGCTGATGTTTAGTTGTGTTTATTGATATTTAACAATTTATATACATGCTACAGGATTTTTAATTGCATCTTTTCTTGTTATCTAGCACTAATCTTTGGGTTGAGATGGATAATTGTCATTATAATTTTTTTTCCTTCATGGTAATCTTTGGAGTTGATGTTGTATGGTACTGAAAGTTGGGTAGTAAAAAACCAACATGAGCATAAGATCAATGTTGCGGAAATGAGGATGTTGCGCTAGATGTGTGACCATATAAGATAAGATAGGATTAAGAATGAATGCAGTAGAGAGAAAGTAGGGGTTCCACCTATTGTGGAAAAGATGGGAGAATCTCGCCTTAGGTGGTTTGGACATGTAAGGAGAAGACTCTTAGAAGCCCCTGTAAGAAGAGTAGATCAGATGGAGAATAGCCCAATAGCTAGAAGTAGAGGAAGACCAAAAAAGATTATAGGTGAAATGATTAAAAAAGATTTAGATTTGAATAATATTTCTGAAGATTTGGTTTATGATAAGACACAATAGCATCGTTTAATCTATGTAGCCAACCCCACCTAGTGAGAAAAGACTTGGTTGTTGTTGTTGTATGATAATCTTTGGAGTTGTCACCATGTGACTTGGAGGTCACAGGGTTGAGTGATGGAATCAGCCTCTTGCATATGCAAGGTACAGCTGCCTACTATAGACCCACATAGTGGGTTCGACCCTTCCCTGGATCCCATGCATAGCGGGAGCTTTATAGTACTAGGTTACCCTTTATGGTAATCTTTTGCTTGGTCTTACTTGTCTATAATATGGTTATCATATTATTTTCAACCTACTGATTGTTGTGATTATTTGAAATTGACCAAGAACTCCTAGCACTATTTTGTATTAATCCCTAACTTCTGCTCACGCTCAGAGAATGTGTAGAGAAATTGCAGCTTTTGAAAACACCTGAAGAACGTCAACGTAGATTGGAGGAAGTTCCAGAAATACATGTAGATCCTAAGATGGATCCAAGTTATGAGTCTGAAGAAGATGAAGATGAAATGGATGATAAAAGACAAGGTCGTATTAATACAGTGTGAACTTGTAAACTCATCTATTATTTTCTTCTTTTTTCTAATATTTGGTGATATTTTCATTTCTATGCCTGCAGAAAACTACATGAGACCCAGAGGATCTGCTGCATTTGGAAGGAGGGGGAGAGAAATTGTTTCTCCTAGAAGTGGTTCTATTTCAAGTGATTCTTGGAGTGGAACAAGGAATTATTCTAATGTGAATCGGGAACTCAGCAGAAATTTGTCTAATAAGGGATTTTCAATCAAAGGTGATGATGTTTCTAATGCTAGTGAGGCATTAAATGATGCTCAATTGCTCCAGGGAAGAGATAGGGAATCACAACTATCTAATAGCTGGGAGAGGCAAAAGCTATCTTCAAACTTTGAAAGTGGTGCTAAAAATACCCAGCCACTGTTAACATCCGAGTCTTTCTCTACTGCTGTGTTAGAAGCTTCTGCAGCACCATCTTCTGCTGGAATAGCTCCCCCTGCTGTGAAAATTAATGAAACTGAAAAGATGTGGCATTATCAGGATCCCTCTGGAAAAGTTCAGGGACCATTTTCCAGGGTGCAGCTACGCAAATGGAGTAACACAGGATACTTTCCTACTGATTTGAGGATTTGGAGAACCACTGAGAAGCAAGATGAGTCTATACTCTTAACAGATGCCTTAGCAGGAAAATTTTCTAAGGAATCATCAATGGTGGATAAAACTCTTCCTAAGGCTCAAATGGTGCATGATTTACATTATTCATCCTCATACTCTGGGAAGTCTCATTTGGCTGCACAACAAGGTATAGAAGGTCAAGCTGGAGGAAGATCAACATCTGATCAAAACAGTGGATCTTGGCATTCACATAGTACTCTGGGTTCTCCGAGCCAAACTACAGGAGGAAGTTGGAGATCTAAAGATAATATGAATTCTTTAGTAAGTAGACCTTCTCCATTGGCAGTTGAGGTCCCCAAGAATCCTTCAAATGATTGGGGTTCTGATGCTGGTGTTGGAAATGAATCCACAAATCTTCCTTCGCCTACTCCCCAGACTACTTCAGGTGGGACTAAGGGACAGGCTTTTGAAAATAAATGGTCGCCAACACCTGTCCAGTTGGCTGGCTCTCTTTTAGGAAATACAAACCCAGGTGGTCCTGGAGGTTTGCAGGCCTCTGTGGTAGTGCTCCCAGAGAATGTCATACAAAATACTGAAAATGGTTCGAGTTCACAACCTGGTATGACTTCAGCTTCTAAATCAGAGAAGGGTTTGATATTGAGCTCTACAAATACTACTCAAGTACATCCTCAAGTAACAGCAGTGGCGCCTGTTCTGGCTTCAGGTGTTGACATTAAAACGGCAGGTCCAAATATGCAAAACCAGATTGTGAGTAGCCATAACTCTCATGCTGAAGTTCAAGGCTGGGGTTCTGGTTTGGTTTCAAAGCCAGAACCACAGGCATGGGGAGCTACTCCGTCTCAAAGGATAGAACCAAATAATCCTGCTACTATGCCTGCCCAGCCAGCTTCCCATGGCCTCTGGGGCGATGCTTCATCTGTCCAGAATTCTGCCTCATTTAGCACTGGAAATCCAACTGGGAGTTTACCCACACAAAGCTTTCCCGGCATGACTACACCTGAGCCTTGGAGACCACCAACTTCAAGTAGTCAATCAAACATTACAGCTCCAGCTCCACCTAATATACCTTGGAGCATGGGTGTTGTACAAAATCAAAATGCTGCTTGGGGCATGCCAGGAAATCAGAATGTTAGCTGGGGTGGTGCTCTTCCTGCCAATGTGAACATAAACTGGATGCCTGCGCAGGTGCCAGCAGCTGGAAATGCAAATCCAGGATGGGCTGCTCCAAGTCAGGGGCCACCTCCAGTAAATGCAGTTGGTTGGGTTGCACCTGGTCAAGGACGTTCACATGTAAATGCAAATGCAGGTTGGGTTGTACCTGGTCAAGGACTAGCACCTGGAAGTGCCAATCCTGGTTGGGCTGCATCGGCTGGGAATCCAGGTACATGGGGAATTGAGCAAAGTCATAATGGAGACAGGCTCCCCAACCAAGGTGATCGTGGTACCCATGGTGGAGATTCTGGTTATGGAGGTAAATCTTGGAACAGGCAGTCATCATTTAGCAGCGGAGGCAGAGGAGGTTCTTCCAGGCCTCCTTTCGGGGGACAAAGAGGAGTCTGCAAGTTCCATGAGAGTGGACATTGCAAGAAGGGGGCTTCCTGTGATTTTCTGCACACTTAAGAATTGTAGGGCTAATTAGCGGCAGAGAAACATCTTTTACTGTACAGTATTTTCCCGTTACATGGCTTAACATTGTATAAGGATGCTTCATGTATGTAGAACTTGTGCGTTGTAGCATCTCATTTATTTTTGCCTCGTTTAATTGCCTTTTTTTGGCCTTGTATTCTTGAGTTACTTGGAGTTGACTGTTGCGAGAGTTGACTTAGCTACAGAAGTTGAGGTGGCTTTAGATTAATGATGACAAAAGACAGTTGAGGCTATAGGGTTTTTTGTTTTTTTGTTTTCCCAGTGTTTCAGCTTAGTGCGGGTAAGCATCAGAAGATAAGCTATTAAATCTTAGTTTATAGCCTTTGATGAGGGAAATTTTGAATTTAATGAATATTCAAGACAAGGGATGTAGAACATAATTTTCTGTAAGATGTTCGATCTGGTCAACTGTTAGAAACATTGTTTTCTTTGCCATATGAAATTAATTTGGATTGCCTTCTTCAGAATTTATCAATTTCTAAGCTCCACCCAACTAAACGACCTGTAGAGGAGCCTAGCATGGGGTAAGGTTTTAGACTATATTAATTTATCAATAGTTTAGAACTGTTTATGATAAATTGATGAAAAAAAATGAAGTTATTTTATAACTAGTTTAATTTATTTTTAATTTGATTAAAATTTATTTTAAACCAGTTTTAAAATCATAAAAGTTTAAATTTTTATTTTTTGGTGCATAACCAAGTTTAAAATTTAAATATTGAGGTAAAAATATATTACCAGAGAGAAAGAGAGAATAAATAAGAGGAAAGAGTCTATAAAAATTTTGGATTAAGAAAAAATTAATTTTGAATTATTTTTCTTAAAAATCAGTTTTATCCCAAATTCAATTCTAATATAAAATTATTTTTTGAAAATTTTATAAAACCAAACAAAATTTATCTAAACACTAACTTCATTATACCTATATATTTAGTTTTAATGTTTCCACACACTCCTTAAATCTCTCACAGATTCTTATGCAAATTATTGAATTACATGATTACGTTGTCTATATCATTTTAACTTCTCCAAATTAGGCAACTTGTTATTTTAGGGGGGGGGGGGAAGAGGAAATTATGATTAAAGACTATAGTCAATAATCTTAAAAGATTTGGGGATAATAATATAAATTTATTCTTTGTTTGGACAGTTTTTATCTCTTTCTTGGAGAATAACCAAACTCATACAAATTGGTTATTTTAAGAATAATTAAAATTTAAATCAATATACATATAACAAAGTGTACCACTTTCGTAATTTTGAAAAATAATCAAAATCAGTATACAATTAATCAAATTGTGTGAATTAGATTATTTCGAAAATAACTAAAGAGAATATTTTCTCGATTATTCTTAAAATAACCAAAATTGTTGAGAAATCAGAAATTTATGTTTGTTTGATTATTTTGAGAACGGTCAAAATTAATATATTGATTTTATTTGTTTGAAAAAAAAAACCTACGTCAAAAAAATTCAAACATTATTTTAGTTAAAAGAAAATAACGGGATTATATCTCTAGATATTATGAGATTATGGGTCCATAATCATAATTCTTAAAAAAAATCATTTCAACCCTCATCAAGGCATATCTGTGGCTTAATGGTTTGTCCACACTTCGTAATATACTATCTTTGCCAGTATTTTTTTTTCTTTTGTCTTATTCAGGTTTTTTTTTGTTTTTACATTATTTGAATATGAAATTAATCTTATTTGACGTACTGAAACTACTCATCCTAACAATATATTTCTACAAGCTCAAACCCTTAACATTGTAGAGGTCTATCAATTATTTAACTTATGCTTACTTTTCACTTGTGCTGCAACATATTTGTATTATCTCTCATAAATTGTGTTTAGAATGACTAAAATGTGTAATTGATTTGATTTGACCTAATATAATTAATTTTTACATTTAGAATTTACTATAAAAATAAAAATTAAATATATTTATAAATCGACTCCCATATTTGAAATGTCAATGAAATTTATTTTCTTTTAAGAATTGTTTTATTACTCTTATTTAAAATAAATAAGAAGGATACAATTAATAAAGATAAATTTAAATAAAGAAAATTTTAAATAAATTTTTAAATACATAAAACTTAAATATAGAAGAATTACAAAATAAAATCAATTCCTATTTTGTAATTTCATTAAAAAAATTGTAAATTAGATAAATTTCCAAACTTTTTATTCTAAAAAGGGATTATTTCAATTTTTTTTAATATTGGTACCTAATATGAGCTCAAACATTTATCAACTATTAACTATTAGTTATATAAGTAATGCAGTTTTAGACATTTATTATAAAATCATTAATTAATAATTAATAGCTATTTAACAATTCACCCTGAATACTTATAAGAGTAGATTAATGTTATATCATTCCAATAATTCACCTAATACTTAATAAAAATAGATATATTTAATATTTTATAGATATAAAAAATTTAATAATTTTTATTAAATAATATAAAAATTATTTTTTTATAAGAATACCATACTAATTCACTTCCAAATTAACCTGCGGAATTTTCACAAAAAAAAATAAAAATAAAAACAAAAATAAGGAATTGTATATTCCTGTGTTTTGATGTTTTTTTATTAATGGAACAGAATAGGTGGGGATGGAGCAGAAAGAAAAGAAAAAAAATAAAATATAATTTTTATTATCTTTGTTTGAAAGTTTCATTAATGGAACGGAACGGAACGAATTATCCATGTGTTCTCTCCATTTCATCTTAATTTTGAAGGAAACAAAAGTTAGTCATTTGAAGAAAAAGAGAGATATAATTCTCCATGTGTTCGGTTTTCTTCTTATATATTTTAAAATTCTCAAATAATAAAATTATTTATATTTCTTTCATTATCTTTTTATTTTTTTTATTACTTATCATCTAAACATAGGATAATAGTTCAATTAAATACCAAACACGTTCATATCTTTTTTTAAGGTTTGATGATCGTGTCGTTTTTGAACTTTGACGGCAAAAAAAAAACAAAAAAGTTGGATCGTGTCGCTCGCACGTGAGGCGTTGGTGGTGCCTTTGCATTTTTTGGGTAATTCATTTGGTACTCGTATATTATTTAATCATCATTGTCATATTCTAATTCTCCACTTAGAGATTCAGAGATTGTGATATATATATACATATAGCCTCTTTTACCAAATTGAACAAAATTATTTATTAAAATATTATTATTTTAAAATTATTTATCAAAATGCTATTTTTTTAAAATTATATATTAAATTTTTATTTTTTATTTAATGTGATATTTTTCTTTTTCTGTTTATGTGGATAATGCCAAAAGAGGATTGAGCATCTACACAATAACGCCAAAATGATTCACGTTATCCACATGGATAGATCACAGTCTTTAGTATTATTTACGTGGATACATTATACCTTTTGACATTTTAAGTGTAAAAATATCATACCATTTGGTGTTTTAAGAGTAAAAGGGTTATTAAGCTTGGCACTTTCCGTATTAGCCACTATATATACAGTCATCTCATTTGACTTTTGCATCAGCCACCTCTTTATTTTCTCAAAATTTACTCTCTTTACAAATTTTCTTTCTCTAAATTCTCTCTCACCTAATAAATTTAGTAGTTACTAGTAAATGTGATGTGTGGATCTCCTATTTGATCATATTCAAATATTATTATTTATATAAAAATATATTAATAAAATGTTTGATTTTTTTTATTTGTTGGTTGTTTTTTATTATATTAATGTTAATTATATATATTTTTAGTTTATACATATTTAAAGGTTTTAGAAATTTTTATTTTTTTGTCTTGACTAATTAATAGTGTGATTAATAGGGTACCAAGTATGAATTGTATGAATTATTTATACATAAAAAATAATATGAATTTTTTTTTGCTTAACTACTTGACACATTTTAATTAACTAAATATAGGTTTATTTAAATTAGTAGGGTTTAGAAACTATATTCGATAACTCATGTTTAATATGTGCATTGTTTTTCACATTGTCTTATCAATTGTTATTGTTGTTTGGCATACAACGTGACAGATGACATTCCATGTAAACTCAGGCCCAAAGGACGGCTCGATTTTAGAATTACAGGAGTATCATGTTTCTCAGCATATATGGCAGGGATATGATGACCGATACTTGCGTGTTAGACGTGCTCAGAAAACAAAGCATATGGACCCCTTAAACGGATTCTTCTATATCTAGAGTAGGCTGGCTTCTTGGGGGTTATCTATATAGGCTATTACAATATTGATCACTCCTTGATCACTCCTTGATTACTGCGTTGGTTGAGAGACGGCGCCTAGAGACACATATATTTCACATGCCTACTAAAGAGTATGTCATAACGTTGGAGGACATCGATATCATATCGAGTTTTCCTATTGATGGCGCTGATGTTACTGACCTTACCCATTAGACTGATTGAATCGATTTATGTGATCAGTTGTTAGGGATTGAGTCGACTCCGTCACAGTTATCAGGTTCACGCATTGATATGACATATTTGTGGTAGCCAGCTCTTACAGAGCTCATGGAGGATGATGATGACGATTACGTGCAACAACGTGCACGACATTATGTACTTAGGTTTCTTTGAGGTTTCTTATGCCATGATCATTCTGGTAAGTATGTGCACTTGATGTTCTTTCTGCTGTTGGAAGACTTTGTTGTTGTCGGGACATACAGTTGAGAATCTGCAGTTTTTGCGTACTTGTATAGATAGCTTTACAAAGCTACAAACTACAAGGTGCACGAGATCAGAGGTGCTTGCATCTTATTGCAGTATTGGTCATAGTACAGATTCCCCCGACTTGCCCGTACACTGCCTGACCATATTGAACTCGATGTGTTCTATGATGCTGATTGTGCTCACTTATGTCCATTGGGATTGCCGTAAGTTTTTGAATATATCATTTCTTTATATTATTTTGCACTATTGCTTACTTGTACAAACATAATTAACTTTATCCATATTTCATTCACAATATAATACTTTGACTTATAAAAAGGTGACATAAGCATAAAGTTTTGAGTGATATTGTGACTGGCATACTTGACTATTATTGCTAGTTCTTTGATCAGTTGAAGAATGATGAGATATGCATTATTTTACATTCATTTGAATCAATTACTTATGTGTATGACTTCTTAATTTTGTATACATATCATTTTACAGATTATATGACAGTCATACATAGATGAGAAAATGATATCACTTTCACCTTTTTGTATGGTTAGTAGGGACATAGCGCTAGCACTAGCAGTGATCCCTCTTATATTTTTTTTTCACATTATTGAGTTGCACCAACTAGATAAGGTGATGTGGCAGTTTGGTCTTGACCAACCCATACTAGTGAGATAGCGCTAGCCTACCAGTTTGCATTTAATTACACTAGTAGACAGGAATGATGAGAATTTGTCAGCTACACATCTTGTTACATAGCCACATGAGATATTTGAAGGGAGAAGCTTCTAAGGGAAACCCCATTGCAAGCATCCATCACTTCGCATTCTAAGTACATGTTTTGGTATAAAAGAATTACCAGATGTTGGATTTCTCGCACTAGTGCATCTCTTGGGAGTGTGGTAAGCTCTTTAGCAATTCACTCATTACTGTATATATTTTGTATTGATTGTAATGACATATGTTATATATGTTTCTTAGGCAGATATTGCAAAACAATAGTTTGGTTGAACTACTGACGCTACATCGAGTTTTAGTATGGCGGCTCTTTGAGAATCTGCTAAGCAGATTTTACATTCATTACAAGAGCATGATCACATTACAATAAAATAACTTCATCTAGCTCCAGCAGTAGATGACATTTCAGGGCCACCAGAGGAGTTTAGTGAACAGAGGATGTGGCGTAAAAGGAGGATTAAGTTAGCGAATACTCGGA
This sequence comes from Ormosia semicastrata, assembly GCA_029884595.1. Classification (NCBI taxonomy): domain Eukaryota; kingdom Viridiplantae; phylum Streptophyta; class Magnoliopsida; order Fabales; family Fabaceae; genus Ormosia; species Ormosia semicastrata. The sequence continues at coordinate 2,275,975 of JAQQTO010000046.1, read as the reverse complement.
CACGACTTCGACATCCCGAAGACTTCGATTCTACAAGTCATCACACGAGTCGGCCTCCTACTGCTGCTACTGCTTCGACTGTAACTGCTACATACTTGGCATCTTAGCTACCAACTATATATTACCCACCATATCCAAGTTACCCACCACCGAGTTACCCACCATATCCTTATCCACACCGGGTTACCCACCATATCCTTACCCGTCACCAGGTTACCTGTCATACCCATCACAATTAGGTCCTTCTTCTGATCCCTCTCATAGGCCACTACATTATAATGCTAGACCATCTCATTAACGTGCAATATTATGTGTCATTAGTGTATTTGAGAATGTTATATTTAGTAATTTTTGTTATATTACTATTGATGATTTTCTATTGTGATTTTGGTACCATTGTTAAATTAAACACGTTTATCGCTTTTTTATATATTGATGATATTGGTACCCTGGTTGAATTAAACAAGTTTTTGTGCTTCTGGGGAGGTCTAATATTTAAGAAAAAATTTGTCAAAATTTTTATAGAATCTGAATGATTGAAGTTTGGTTGAGCTATGTTAAACAAGTTTATTTGCTATGTGCTTTTGGAGAAGTCCAACATTTATGAGAGATTCTGACAAAGTTTTCATATAAGTGTTGTGTGTGTGAGGCAGTAGAAGCATGCTTGAGATAACAATGGAGGAGATTGGAGAATATAAGCATGCTTCAAAGTTTAAACTCTTTAATATATAGTTTGAGTAAAAAAAATTATACTGTTAAAAATCATTACATGTATGAATTTAAAAGAAGCACGAATAAATATTTTTGTTGCATTTTAAGAGTTAAATATTTTTTATGATGTGACAATGTCTAATTGTATGATAATATAAGAAATTTTTACATTAATAATATATCAAAATTATTTTTTCATATCAAGTAACATAATATAGTTTAATGGGCTATCCTGAATAAGTCAACAAAAAGTGTGAGTTGTATTAGTAAAATTTAAGTTTGTATTAACTAATAACTAGACACATCCACTAAAAACAGATAATGCTATTATGTGGAAAGCGTTATCACACGGGGAAAGTATCATCACATTTGACTCTTTCTTTTTTATAGCACCATTATACGTGACGCTTTAGTGATGAAAATGTCACCCTCTTTAGTATTATCTACGTGGACAAAAATGTCAGGTTGAATACAATTGTGATAATTTAGTATATAATTTTAAAATATTGATATTTAGGTAAATACTTTTTCCATTAAGGATAATTTGGTAAAAAAGCTTCTATATATATCTATATATATACGGGGGACGTAGGAGAAGAAGTTGGTGGCTAAATCAGTATCAATGGAGGTTAACAACAGTGACGGCGCAGCAGGTGCAGGAGCAGCAGCAGGAGAAGGAGAACGAGGAGGTCATTGTGAGGCTCCAAATCCAAATCCAAAACCTAACCCTAGCCCTTCTCAAACTAGAGTATCCAAACTAAAATCGTGTAAGGGATCCTTATACTATTCCTCAGCTGGCAAATCCAAATCTAAAAACCCCACATGCTTCGGCATCTCTGGAACGCTCCACCAATGTCTGTCTCCCTCTCTGTATGCAACCCTATTTTTTATTTTTTTATTTTTTTAGCAAATCCTCATTTTTATCCTCAAAAGATTTTTAGACCATCAATTTAGTCTTCCAAAACTTATTACATTAGTTTGGTCCTCCAAATTACTGTTTTTTGGGACCAATGACCAGATAATCATCATTTGAGGACTAATTGATGTTGCTCATCTTTGTTGTTTTGAAAATATTTCCAAGACCAAATTGGAGGTTTACTCTTATTCTTTTATTTTTATTTTTTAAATTTTACGTTATTGTTTCTTGTCCAATGAGGCAACATCAGAAAATGCACAGAAGTTTTAAACTATATTTGTTTTTTGAGATAAGAAAAAGGAGTTAACATCAATTCACAATCTTACACTTTTTGGAAGCGAAGCTAAGCTAGGTAAGGGTGATGTCCTATTAAATCTGAGGGATTTGGTTAATATTAGGGAGTGGGCTAGCTATGATGGTCATTGCCTCATTTTAGTGGAAACTGGATAATACGCTGTTGCTTTATCATTTTCAGTGCTGTAATTTAGACATAATGCACAAATCAAACGAGTTTTCAGATTTATACGAATAAGTATTGAAATAACTTATTTTGAATTTGAACATCGTAGGATGCTCAATTATCTAGGTTTTTCGCTGTTTATTTCCAGTGCTGCATTGTAGAACTAGAATAGCCTCGTAGAACTAACAGATTCTATGGCCTTTATTGGCATTGCTGTTAATATACGGTACAAAATCATACCTAGCAGTTTACCTTGTAATTTCTTATACAGAATAGTATATTTAAGACGATAACATTTACATTCCTTGTTCTGGTTTTGTCAACCTGAAGCCGAGATTCTAACATCGCTTTCCTTGATAGTTAATGCTAGTTGAGTAACTCATCATTACTGGCCTAAAAAGGTTTGCAAGTGATGTGTATCTTTAACTCTTTAGTCTTGTTTGGTCATCTTCTTTAAGTAACTTCTATACACTGCTTGCATGCGCAATAAATTTGCTTCAGTATTGAAACTCATATTGTTTGGATTTCTGATGCACAGGGCTTTTTTAATGAAACTTATATTTGCCATCATTTGCTTCATTTTTGAGGATTTAATCATTGTTCAATTATAAGCCTCAAAGTTTTATGCTGATGTTCTCAATTTCTCATGCACATAACCAGTTCCTTCTTTAAGTAACTTCTATACACGGCTTTCATGTGCTATAAATTTGCTTCAGTATTGAAACTCATATTGTTTGGATTTCTGATGCACAGGGCTTTTTTAATGAAACTTATATTTGCCATCATTTGCTTCATTTTTGAGGATTTAATCATTGTTCAATTATAAGCCTCAAAGTTTTATGTTGATGTTCTCAATTTCTCATGCACATAACCAGTTCCTTCTTTAAGTAACTTCTATACACGGATTTCATGCGCAATAAATTTGCTTCAGTATTGAAACTCATATTGTTTGGATTTCTGATGCACGGAGCTTTTTTAATGAAACTTATATTTGCCATCATTTGCTTCATTTTTTAGGATTTAATCATTGTTCAATTATAAGCCTCAAAGTTTTATGCTGATGTTCTCAATTTCTCATGCACATAACCAGTTCCTTCTTTAAGTAACTTCTATACACGGATTGCATGCGCAATAAATTTGCTTCAGTATTGAAACTCATGTTTGGATTTCTGATGCACAGGGCTTTTTTAATGAAACTTATATTTGCCATCATTTACTTCATTTTTTAGGATTTAATCATTGTTCAATTATAAGCCTCAAAGTTTTATGCTGATGTTCTCAATTTCTCATGCACATAACCAGTTCCTTCTTTAAGTAACTTCTATACACGGATTGCATGCGCAATAAAGTTGCTTCAGTATTGAAACTCATATTGTTTGGATTTCTGATGCACAGGGCTTTTTTAATGAAACTTATATTTGCCATCATTTGCTTCATTTTTGAGGATTTAATCATTGTTCAATTATAAGCCTCAAAGTTTTATGCTGATGTTCTCAATTTCTCATGCACATAACCAGTTCCTTCTTTAAGTAACTTCTATACACGGATTGCATGCGCAATAAATTTGCTTCAGTATTGAAACTCGTATTGTTTGGATTTCTGATGCACAGGGCTTTGTTAATGAAACTTATATTTGCCATCATTTGCTTCATTTTTGAGGATTTAATCATTGTTCAATTATAAGCCTCAAAGTTTTATGCTGATGTTCTCAATTTCTCATGCACATAACCAGTTCCTTCTTTAAGTAACTTCTATACACGGATTGCATGCGCAATAAATTTGCTTCAGTATTGAAACTCGTATTGTTTGGATTTCTGATGCACAGGGCTTTTTTAATGAAACTTATATTTGCCATCATTTGCTTCATTTTTGAGGATTTAATCATTGTTCAATTATAAGCCTCAAAGTTTTATGCTGATGTTCTCAATTTCTCATGCACATAACCAGTTCCTTCTTTAAGTAACTTCTATACATGTCTTGCATGCGCAATAAATTTGCTTTAGTATTGAAACTCATATTGTTTGGATTTCTGATGCACAGGGCTTTGTAATGAAACTTATATTTGCAATCATTTGCTTCATTTTTGAGGATTTAATCATTGTTCAATTATAAGCCTCAAAGTTTTAGGCTGATGTTCTCAATTTCTCATGCACATAACCAGTTCCCTCATACGCTGTGGGAGAAGCTGAGTTGAAAGCTTCAAAACGGGGTGCCATTCTTGCAAAATTCAAGTATGCTTGTCTTGGATACTCCATATACTTAGACAACAAAAATTCTTCAGCTGACTCGCAGAATGAAACACCAAAATTGCCCTTTTGCGTTGGTCTTGAGGTTTTATTCTTCACCTCCTTTCCCCTCCTAGTTTATGTAGATGCAAAAACAAGGTTTCCTGCTCCAAAGGTCTATGATCTAAGTTTCTGACACCCTTAGTGCATGTTGCAGATATTGGTGTCCAAGAAGCCTTCAACGTCCCCTGTTGGCCATGTTCCTGCTTCTGCTCATAAAAGTGAAGGTATTAATTTTCTTGGTTTTTCTTTAATGTACAGCCCCTATGTTATTTCCTTCTTTTTCAACCACTCCTCTTTAACTTGTTAAAGCAATAACTTTAGATTTAAAAGCCTAGGCATATGTTTGGTACTTCTCTGTTCTTCATTAGTTTGTGTTTCTCTGTGTACCTTCTCCCAAAATGTGAAATCTGTAAAGCTGGAAAATCTTCATGCAAAGATATAGAAGCAGTGTGTTTTTCTAACATTCCCAAGATACTGGCCAAAATGAAAATGATCCTTTTCTTATGGTAACATTAAGTAGTTTCACTACACTCGTGCATTAGTAATTCTGTAAGAGAGATTTTCCATAGAACTTAGTGCATTTCAAGCAAATTCCTCTGCCTACGCTACCGGTGGACTTCTATGCACATGTAATGGGTGCAAGCAAGTGATATAATCACGAAGTTATCACTTGGAGCACAAGCCTATATAGAACTGTAAATCATGATTATTTTTTCTTTAATATGTTTTTTATGCTACTTAATTACATTTTGGTGTGTGCAGAATACTTAGTGCTACGTAATTGGGGCTTTTATTATGTTAAACATTATATTTTGTGGATATTTCTGGTTCTTGTTTTTCTTCTTCTATTGTTCCTTTCTTATTGCTTGATGCCTTTTCATTTCATGGTTGTTGGTCTTGTTCTTCCAGAACATGAACATGAACATGAACATGCTGCTCCTCAACCTCGAAGTTATAAACATCCACATGTCAATGGGGAAGAATACTTTAACAGGCAAGCATAAATTTCCAGTGTAGAGTTAATTCTTGTAGAATTTCCTTGCCTTCTAAAGGTTGGGGGTGTACTACGAAAATACTAACTCCTTTTTTATTCTAAATGTGCAGGTTTAAAAGAAATGCGAGCCTAGTGGCATCAGGCGTTGCCAGAAACTTGAACAGAGTGGGTAACTATATAAAAGTGACCCTAGATGACATTCTAAGTTCTTACCGTAGGGGACCGAAATGAATCTGACAGTTGTGATTTGTGTATGTCCAAAACAATTTCAATTTTTGGACATTGGCCGTTTTCCTTTCCTGGGGCCAATTTATTATTTGGGTTCTGACTGTTTGTTTATGTGGCATTTTTTTTTCCGGTAATGAGGGGTGGTTACTTAGCCCAATCCATGTTAGAGTGCCATAAGCTCAGCAAGGGTTTATCGTTTATAACATAAGAATAAAATTACATCACCATCCCGGATTTTATCATGATTCTTTTTCTTAAGTTTGCTGCGTAACTTCTGCGTGGTTCCGATGTAGATATGGAAAATGTATGCGGTGAATTCATTATTATACTTCTCTTTTTCAATGAATGATGATGCTATGTTGTCTCTTACAAATTATTGCATGTTCATGCAACGTTACGTAAATTTGTGTTTATGTAATTCATATTTCTTTATTAATAGTGAAGTTTATTACTAATTTATATATTTATTATTTTTAAAAAATAAAAAATAAGGTTGGAATAATGAATATATAAGCTAATAGTAAGTTTTACTATTAATAAAAGTTAAAATATCAAAATATAAATGGTATAAATATAATTTTATGTGGTACTTTAAAAATATGCAATAATTTCTCGCTGGGTCTTATCTGCGTGATTAGCTTCTATAAAACTATGTGCCTTCGCTGTTTGTTGCGATTTACATGGTTGGTCCTTGAAGCTTCAACGTATAGTCCGTATTTTACAGTTGAGTTAATATATATTTACGTTAATGGAAAGTTTTATATGTGATAATATATTCATTATTTAAAAGCAGCTGCAGAGTTACATTGTCTTAAGGGGGAGCCCTGATTTTTATTTTTTTAAGTAACTAGTGTTGTTAAAAAAAATTAAAAGATTTAAGTATCCCTAAATAATTATTATTATTCTCTTTTAAATCTAATATATTAGTAAGATTTTTTCAATCCTTTAAACTAAATTTGCAAAACCGTGAGTGAAGATTCCTTTTTCTGAATCCCTTTCATGCTCCTTAACATTAACCTAGATTTTCTTTTCCTTGATCACAGGTAATCATTACTTTTTCTACTATTATTTTAAGATTTTTAGGCATGAAATTTTTATTTTTACTTTAAGATAATAACGAAGCTTTAAATTTATTGTGCAACTGTTATTTATTTTGTTTGTCTCTATTATTTTTCTTAGCTTTAGATAGCATATTTCTTATATATTTTCTTTTAATTCTTTAATTTTTCTTCCATAATTTATGTTAAAATATCTGAAAAATATATCAAAATATTTTTATTATATTTTAATATTTTAAAATATCATAGATAATCTCTTGGAACAAATTTGATTTATTTTCTTATTTTCGTTATTAGAACAGATTTGATTTTTGTATTAGGATAAATTTATTTATTCTAATTTAGCTTTATTTTAAGCAAACAGTTATTGACATAAGTCTATATAATGTGAATCATACATGTACAATTGAAATTCAACTAATAACAATATTTAAAAATATTTTTTCAACATGATATCAGAATCATGGTATTCACTTTTAAGAGAATTTCTCATTTTCGCAGTGTAAAGTTCTTGGAACTCCTTAGCATTATTCACCACTGTCATACCAAGATTTAGTTTTGTTGCTCCCGATCTCAGAACATTTGTTGTTTCTGTTGCAATCAGCCTTCATTGTTGATCAAACTAGCCTTCATCGCTAGGTTTAGAGTTAACCTTCATCTCTGAGTTTCAATTAGCCTTCATCATTGTCGCTGCTCTCATTGAGGAAGAGAATGAGAATAAATTCATCTCTACATATACTTTACTGCTAGTGTTTATCATGTCGTTCTTTTCTCACTAATGGATCATACTATTGGCTTCTCTTCTCACCGACGATCATTCTAGTGGTAACTCTTCTCCCACGAATGAATCGTATTAGTAGTGATTTCACTTTCCATCGACGATCATTCCAATGGTAACTTATATTGGTTATGACTTACACTAACCAAACTCTTTGTCCCATATGTTCTGGCCCTACCTCTTTGTCACAAATGCATTGGTCTCGTCTCCGTCTGTCCATATGCACTGGCCCCATCTCCGTCTTTGTCTTAGAAGTAGTTGTCAGCTAATGTCTCAGTTCGTCCTAGCCACTATCATACTATCAAATTCTTTAATTGTTACAAGTTCAAGCTTAGAAAGCTTTAAATTGAGAGAGAGTATTAGAATATCAAAAAAATATATCAAAATATATTTATTGTATCTTAAAATATTTTATGGTATCATAGATGATCTCTCTTAGGACAGATTTAATTTTTGTATTATGCATATTTATTTTCTATAATTTAAATTTATTATAAACAAATAGTTATTGATATAAGTCTATATAATGTGAATCATACATGTATAATTTAAAAATTTGAAGCAATAACAATATTTAAAAATATTTTTTCAATAATTTCTTTTCATGGGGTTGAAATTTATAAATCACTAGTTTTTTTCTTTGTATGCCTTTCTTGCTCCTAATTCTTACTTTTATAGTTTGGGATTATTAATATCTAAATAAAGAGATGAAGCAATATGATATTCATTGTAGGGTCTAGTATGGATACATTTTTTGAAAGAAAAATAATTTCTGAAAATAATGTTTTTAATAAATTTATATTACAAATTTTTATAATTGTTAGTGTTTTCCCTAACTTTCGAAACTTGACTCCGCCGCTATTTAAAAGATAACTCAAAATTAAAGATATGTGATCATGTAAATGATTTATACTGAATCTAAGTTTATAGTAACAAAACTCTAGTTTCTTGGGATTGTCAAAAAAAATATTTTTTGGAGTATAATAAAGAAAGTTTGATATAATAATTCGCCATTCTATTAATAGTTCGATATTTTTATTATTAATAATTTATATATTTATTTTCACATTCTTTTTAATATCATTTATTATATTTATCTTTTTTATCATTTTTTTACTAAATTTAATATTTTTAAAAATAATATCAATAATACATACACCTTCTAAAAAGAATGTAGAATGATCTTTTTCTTTTTATTAATTCTCTAAACATGTTTTGTGGCCGAACATGTTGGACTCATTAAACAAATATATATCTGGGAATTGTTACCCATTACACTTTTATATAGAGATTAGCAACATTTACATTTTATTTTGGACTTAAAATTCACTCTCTTATTTCTTTAAACAACTTTAAAGTCACGAGTAATTATGTCATTTTATTCTAAACACTATTATCTATTTTAATAAAAAGAGATAATATTAGATGCTAATATTAAGTAGGAGGGAGAATAAATAAATATAAATTTAATGAAGAGAGAAATGTTGATTATTAATTCTAATTATTTATTTTAAAAAATAATATAAAAATTAAGAAAATATATAATGACATTTTTAGTGGAGAAGAACGTCATATAATATTAAAATATAAATTTTTATGATAAAAATAACGTGATTATACATCATATAAAAAAAGAAAAAGAAAAACATGGTTACATAAAAATGAAAATGAAGATACTATGTATATTAAACGAAATATATATAACTACGTTAGGTCAGATTTCAAATTATAATATATAATATTATAATAATTCAAATTAGCATGCTGTACGTTCATATGGAAATAAAAATATTTTATATATTTAACGAAAAAATATTATATAAATATTTTGTTATCAAAGTTAAATCTATATCATTTATCAAATTGTAAAAAAATCAATTTATTAAAACAATAATAAAAACTATCAATGTTAGCATTAAATAATGAGTTAAAAATCAAAAGATTTAAAACTTCTCTTCATTAATGGTATATTTCTTTATTCTCTCTCCTTATTAATATTAACATTTAATATTCTCTCCTTTTATTAAATTAAATGATAGTGTAAATAAAATGACGCAATTACTTATAATTTAAAAGTTGTTTAAAAAATAAGAGAGTTAGTTTTTAGTCTAAAATAAAATGTGAAAATTATACATAAAGTGTGGAGGTTAGTAATCTTATATATATATATATATATATATATATATATATATATTAGTAGAGAAATATATTTATTATAAAAATATTTAAAAAAGATTAAAGTGAATATTGACCATTAAATTTTATATAAATAATCAAAATTAGAACATTAAAATTAAGGTTTTACTTTAAGAAATTAAAATAATTTTTTATAAAAAATATTTAATATATTAAAAATTTTAAAAAAATTAGAGTAAATTACACTAATCTCCTCCAAGTTTGATGATATTACACTCAACCCATTAATTGATCAAGTTACATAATTATATAAATATTATCAATTAAAATCTATAAGATTTTTAACATTTACATTATTTATGAAAAAAATATTATTATATATAAATGTTACCGCTTAAAATCTGGTAATATTTTTTATCGCTTAAAATTTGATAACATTACTAATTAAAAAATGTATATATTTTTTCAAAAACTCCTTACACACCCACACAAAGAAAATTGTAGAAGTTTTTTTATAAAAAATATTATTATATATAAATATTATTAATTAAAATCAGTAAAGTTTTTAGTATACACGCTTTTTCATAAATAATTATGAATGCTAAAAATTCTATAAATTTTAACGATAATATTTACACAATTATGTAACTTGATCAATTAATTGAGAAGTGAATGTCATTTTTAAAAAAGAATGAGGCCGATATTTTAAAAAAAATATTTTTTTTTATAAATAACTGTAAATGCTGAAAATCTTATAAATTTTAACTGATAATATTTACACAATTATACAACTTGATCAATTAATGGAAGTGAGTATCATTTTTAGAAAAGAATGAGGTTGAGTATAATATCATTAAATCTGGAGGGAAGTAAGTGTAATTTTCTCAAAAAATTATTATTTATCTTATTTTTATAATAAAAAAATTAACTTTGTTAATAAATACTCTAACAAAACCCAAAAATTTATTAGGTGGAACGGTGAAAGTTTCAGGAAGATACATAAAAAACTCTCAACCAAAATAATCACGTTAAGTTCCAGAAAGATTCTTTGCCTTCTGGATGTGGCAAAGTCCCGCAACCCCCAAAAAGCAATCAATTGTCGGAGCTCCGTCTGTAACTCTGTAAACTCCAACCACAAAGTTATTGCACACTAATAACCAAACAGAGTGAGGATTATTATTATCGTCATTTTTTTTTTATTCACTGTTATCGTCATAATTTAACGGAATTCTTTATAGTATAAATAAAGATAGGAATTTAATGGAAGCTCCAGGCTAACTGAAATGATTGGCTCTCAAGATTCTAAACTTTGAAGCAAGTTAATCTTTTCTTTCTCATTTCTTTTAAATTGCACAGACAAAATCTTATTTCTGACGCACATATTTCGCTTGAGCTGTAAAGCCTAGTATTATATTCAAACTTATAGAATCACGCAAATAATATTTCTATAGAATACTGATAAAAAGAAAATAAAAATCTACAGAATAGATAACAGAAATTGGTCAAATGAGTAGCACCGAACTTAATATATTGTAGACCTCATAAACTTTGACTAAGTAGGCACTCTTGCTCTTTCTTCTTCACATGCTTTTCTGATGTGAGTTTAAGCAATTCTAATGCTAATGCCACTCTTCCAGGTTACAGCCTTATAATTTCGTAGTGTTTTTCAAGTTGCATCTCTATCAAGGTGACAGAGGGAAGGCAAGTCCATCTGTGTAGGCATATTATCGCAACCTAAAATTTATTGAGATATCCAGTAGAGAGACCATAAAAATTAACTTTTCACTCACATTTTTCATCAATTTATCATCAAACCAAACACAAAGAAATCAAAGATTCGAGAAAAATCGGACATACAAAAATGGCATTGTAGTAAGCAGGATTAGTATAAAATACAAGAGTAGATTTGTGATGGAAAACGATGAAACAGGAAGACAAAGTTAATACTGGTTTAAAAGCACACCCTACATCGGCCTAGTTTGTTTAGAAGAATAAATCTTTTTTATCTGCAAACCTAAGGAACAAACTCAATTAGTTAAAATAAAGAACACACCTCCTTAATCATTAGACTAACCAGTAACCTCTTTAAGTTTTAAGTTATTTCTGTTGTATTTGCTATCAAGAAATAGCAAACTATGAAAGTGAAATCAAGACAGGAACAGCCCAAATAGTTGTCTACACCTTCACGGTGAATTTTGGCCAAGAACAGAGGGAAAACTTCAAGCGAAACCATTTTACTATGCAGTATATTGCTATGTAAAAGGAGTTTTGTGCACTAGAGAGATAGAATTGATAATAATTGTGTAATTTAATACTTCTTTTATGCAATTTATTTAAACTTTAAAAGTATTAAAAAAATGAATCATTTTTTTATGTACCTACTACCTAGTCGTACATGCTGTTACCAAAAAACTAGATTTGAGATTTTTCTTTGTTTTTTTTATGAGAATGAACATACAAAATTGCTATACATGTTGAAAATATGATACTTGAACTTTCATTTTATCCTTATTAGCGAATCACCATCTAACTTAATTGATAAAGTTTTTGGTCCCTTTTGTATATGTGTAAAAAATTGCTTATTAATTAAAATATATAAAATTTCCTAAGTTTAAATTATTTATGCCAAAAAATATATTTAGCGACGCAATATCATTTAGGATTGGAGGAACGTAAAACGTTAAGCACGAAAATTCTTTTGAGTACATGCACCAAATGGCAAGAACCAATTACAATTTTTGTGAAGGCCAGTGCCTTTTATTCTCTCTCATATTTTACGGAAATCATTTGGCTTGATCGTTGATATGGATTAAAGAAAGAAATGACCACCGCCTCTTTTCGCTGCCTTCGATAGAGAGATAGGTATTTTTTTGTCCCTTTGTCCTCGATCTTGTACCTTTTTGAAATTCACTACTCCACACCTTCTCAACTTACAATAACCACTTGGAAAAAACAGTTGGAAAACTTACAAAACCCACTCTCTCCTCGAAGAGTCTGCAAGGCACGCAAACATGAACCCTCAAATCTCAAAGTGAACCGTTTGGCCAATTGTTGGATCTTGAATTGGGTTCATACTTATCTTCTTGAATAACATTCAAACAGAGTTTTTTTTTTTTGAAAAAAAAGAACAGATTTTTTGTCTTTGCACCAGTTTCCTCACAGCCATATATCCGATAAAAAAAAATCAAAGTTTGAGTAAATTGTAGAATGAATTCCCAGTTAAAAATGGAATCAGTCAGTTGAAGTCAGGTAGTTTGTCTTGTTAAAAATTTACGTATAAGTGTTAAAATTTTACATTAATAAAAGAATAGATTAAGTGAATAATATTTAAATAAAAATATTTATAAATTTATTATCTTAAAATTTTAAATTGAAATGTGACATCATATTTATTATTTTAATTTTATATTTAATTTATTGATAAAGATCTCATTGATTTTTAAACACTTCCTATAACCTATCAAATAATATAAAAGTAGTTGATTGTTCGTTTGGGGTCTCTGGGTCAAGTATTTGAAAATAATAATTGGTGCTCTGAATTCAACTTTAACCCATATTATAAAACATTTTGACAATATTTAAATTTTGGTTAATAATATTATAAAAGCTCAAAATGTTAGAAATTTAATTTATGAACATTAAAGTCTTACATTAATAATAAAGATTTATATATTTATTAACCTAATTTTTTTTATCAAAGTATGATGTCAGACATATTATTATAATTTTTTATTATTTAAAAATATTTAAATTTAAATTTAATTATTTATATAATTATAAATAATTTAGTATTATAATTTTATTAAACCAGTGTAAAATTTAAAAGAATCACTCTTACTTTTTGGGCTCCCTGTGATCGATCATCATATTTGTCATTGGAAATTTAGAAGTAGCCTGCCTAACCGCGCGTATAAAACAGAAAAGCGAAGTGGGAATAATAAAATAGAATTGCATTTTAATTTTAAAAAAGAGATTAAAATAGAATTGGACCCACGACAAATGAAAGCCCCCACAGTCAGTCACACCTCACCTTTCTCTCATGCTCAAGCATTGTGCACTCACAGTTGTGTTCGCATGTGACCTCACTGACACTCCTCAGTTTAACTGTCGGCGCTTTCAACACACACACACTAACACATACATACATCCCCTTCCCTCCAAATCTAATCCTCTCTCTTACTGTGTTTGTCCCTTTTCAAGTCACACCCCGTGACACACCTTCTAACCCTGCGTTATAAATAACACCCTCTTCAATAGCCACCTCTCACAGTTACATAAAAATTTAAAACATAAACAGAATCATCCCACACCCACACTCACCCCCACCACGCCCAAAATGGTACAACCCAAGTTCAATTTTTTCTACCTGTTTTTTCTATTCCTCATTGGAATGCCCAATTCAGCAAGCGCCCACGACTATGAGGACGCGTTGTCGAAGGCAATCCTTTTCTTCGAGGGGCAACGATCGGGTTTCCTGCCACAGGACCAGAGACTGAACTGGCGAGCCAATTCGGGTCTGAGTGATGGGTGGACCTACAACGTGGACCTCACCGGCGGGTACTACGACGCCGGCGACAACGTGAAATTCGGGTTTCCGATGGCATTCACGACCACAATGCTGGCGTGGAGTGTGGTTGAATTCGGAGACATGATGCCTCCCCATGACCTCAGAAACGCCTTGGTCGCAATCCGTTGGGCCACTGATTATTTGCTCAAGACTGTTTCTCAGCCCAACCGCATTTTCGTTCAGGTAACTAAATTACTCTTTTAATTATTAACTAGTAGCTTAGCTACACTAAAATTTGCATGGCAATGGTTATTTAGTAAATTGGGATAATAGGGATGGTGGTGGGTGATGGTAGTTTGGAAAATTGAAGAGAGGAATGGATGGTGATGGGGGTTGGACTTGGTCTTCCACTCGTGTTTGTGACTGTACGCGTAATAACTGATAGAGTTTTGTTATATCTTCTTAAAGTATTTTTTTAATAATTTTTTATTATTTAATAAAATATATATTAAATAAAAAATTAAATATAATTAATATCTTAAAAATATAAAAAATATTTAATATTTTTTTTATTTAATAATTAAAAAAATCATTAAAAAATAAGTTAAAAAAATTAATCATTTTCCTAACTAATAATCTGTGAAGTTGGGAACCAAATCCCATGACAACTTCCCTTTTTAATTTTATTATTGAAATCCCACTCTCCTAGAACGGCGTGCGTGTCCTTTACCTGCCATTTCGGCTGATTAATCATTTGCATGCTGTGACTTTACATTTTCCCTCCTGATTTGAGTTTCGTTCCAAATTGAATGATTGATCATTTGATCCCACACTTCTTAGAGAAACTAATATTAGTCCAAGGACATGAAACGCATATTTGTTGTTTTCCTTAAATCTTATACAAAATGGTTTTTCAGTGAATTCCTTTTTATTTCTTTCACGATTCAAACATAGGAGTGGACCATCTTTTTTTTTCTCTAATACTTTTTGTCAAGAAATTTTTCTTCAATTTTTTGAGAACATATATCTCTTCACTTTTTGAGTAAAACTAATCATCGTTTAAGATTATCCCTGTCCATAAATGTTTTCCCACGAGCCATCCAAATTCGATGAAAAATTATTACTCTCTCCATTTTTTTATATCTGTCATTTAAGAAAATCATATTAATATTAAAAAAATAATTTAAATGTCTTAATTATTTTTAAAAAAATTATCTTTTGACTCATTGAAAAAAGAAAAAATGTGATTAATTAATAAAAAAGATGATAAAAAAGAAATAAAAGTTAGATGAATAAATATTGAAGAAAGATTTAGGTAAACATTGTCTACTTAATTACGTGAACTAAATTAATTTTTGTGTTACATAATTATTTTATATTAAAAGTGACGATGTCACTTATTAATTAGTTTTCTACACAACTTATATAAATAAAGTATACATGAGTATTTTTCATAAATATTAAGAGATTTTAAGAGTTAAATAATTAATAAAAAAAAAAAAATAATTATTTTTTTGTGTAAAAATTCTAAAACGACATCCAATATAAAACACAATTTTTTTTAAAAACGATAAATAAAAAGGAATTGAGAGAGTAAATAGTGCTATTGGAGTGTTACGTGAAATTGTGCTTTTTTTAATGATAAATTATTAAGTGTTTTAGAAACAAGACATTTTTTTATTCTAGATTATATTATTCATATTATGACATGCTAGCTTTAATTAATAATGAAATTCACCATTAATTTGTACATTTATTATTTTTTAAATTAAAAAATAATTAAGATAATAAATATATAAATTAATCATAAGTGTCATCATTAATGATGATTGAAATATCATAATATAAATATAAATGAAGTACATATAATCTTATATGACGTTTCAGAAACATCCCATCATTTCTCCTAACTCGAGTCTCGCTTCAGAGGGTCACGAATGGTCCAATGGATCATTTTCACAATTTCATGATATAGATATTTAATTATGCACGAGTGGACCACTTTCGGTCCTAAGTCCGTGAATTGCATAGGCTTAGCAATATAATCAACTATCCTTCTAAATGCAAAGTCCTTAATCCGAAAGAATATACGTCACCAACGCGCCAAGGATGGCAGTGTATTCACCTTCCCTTTAATGAATACTAAAGACGACTACTATAAATGACATAGGTGGGTGATCCAATCTCAGACCACAACTGTTGGGAGAGGCCAGAAGACATGGACACAAGCAGGACTGTATATGCTGTTGATGCACCAAACCCAGCTTCAGATGTCGCCGGTGAAACTGCGGCGGCACTAGCAGCTTCATCCATGGCATTCCGGTCATCGGACCCGGGTTATTCAGAGACATTGCTACGAACTGCTGTTAAGGCCTTTCAATTTGCAGATAACTACAGGGGTGCCTACAGTGACAATGCTAATGTTAGGGGTGGTGTCTGCCCATATTATTGTGATTTTGATGGCTATCAGGTAATTGACTATGACTTTCAATAATGAATGCCTTTTTCCTTTTTTGATGTAAGGGACTATAATAAAAGCATTCGAGAATATCGTTTTAAAGTTTCAATTCAGGAGACAATGAAAAGGATATGGACAATGATATTGCTATTTACATGATAAAAAAAGATTGGAACAAAATAGAAGCGAAGCCATTATGACAAAATTGAATTACCATGTTAATTTGTTACTTGTTACCGCTTATATATATGTTAATAAATAATACAGTTATGTTTATTACTAAAATGTGTGAGATTCGAATTATGAACATGCCAGATGATTTCCCCCACCCCCCTGTTTTTTTGTTAGTTTTGTCATATTATATATAAAATAGATTTGACAAATTTTTAATTATACATAAATATAATACATTATTTTTATATATATTTATAAAAAATTAAAAAAAATTATTTTTATAAATAAATTTAATTAAACTTTTTATTTTCTTTTTAATTTTTTATCTTTTATATATAAAAATAATATATTATATTTATACACAAAAATATCTCATACATCAGATGATGACAAGGAATCTAAGTCACGATTTGCTTTTGTATAATTAATGCATCATGGCATTAATAAATTAATTCATTCATTCATTCACAAGAAACATTCATAGAAGAGTTAAGTTAACAGGCATCTCGAGAATCTTTGGGACTGTCTTAAACTGACATATGATTATGTTCAATCACCATCAAATTAAATTGGTTATGAAATGAATTATCATGTTATTTGTGAACCACGACAGCTATGCATCAAGTAATTATATACTGTCGAGGAATATTTCTTTTTTTTTTTTTGGTATAATACTATCGTGAAGATTAATTCTAAATATTTTTACATTAATTTTTTATTAATTTTTTAATTATTAAACAAAGAAAATATTAAATATCTTTTATATTTTTAAAATATTAAAAATAATTATATTTTTATTAAATATTTTTTTTTTAAAAATATTATTAAAAATAACTTTTAAGAAAATATAACAAAACTATGGTTGAATAATTATCTTATGGCAATTTGTGGTGTTGGAATCACTTAAATTTTGAAATGTCAATTGTTATTATTTTTTTTAACATAACAGGACGAACTGTTATGGGGAGCCGCATGGCTAAGGAGGGCCACGCAGGACGATAATTTCCTCAACTACATTCAAAGCAATGGCAAAACGCTTGGTGCGGACGACAATATCAATGAATTTGGTTGGGACAACAAGCATGCTGGCCTTAACGTTCTTGTCTCCAAGGTCAGCCTCCCATATTTACCCTCTATTCAATTCAACCACTCTTGAAATCACATAAATTCATGTGACCAGAAAATGTAGACATCCTTCACATTTTCACATACCAAAAAATAAAAAGGTTGTGCATCTTTTTGATAACAAATTTATCATTTTTTTTAGGAAGTCCTAGAAGGAAACGTATACTCACTTGAATCCTACAAGGCCTCGGCAGAGAGCTTCCTGTGCACACTCATACCCGAAACATCAAGTTCACACATAGAGTACACTCCCGGTGGACTCATATACAGGCCCGGGGGCAGCAACTTACAGCATGCAACTTCAATCGCTTTCCTTGAGTTGGTGTATGCTAATTACCTATCTCGCACGTTACAAGCCATCAATTGTGGGAACGTCTATGTTAGTGCACAAACACTTCGCCAGCGTGCTAAGAGGCAAGTTGATTACATTTTGGGCGATAATCCAATGGGTTTATCCTACATGGTTGGCTATAGCAACTATTATCCACAGCGTATTCATCACCGTGGCTCATCTTTACCCTCCATTAAGGATCATCCTCAGTTCATTGCGTGCAAAGAAGGTTCAATCTACTTCAACTCAACCAATCCTAACCCAAATGTTCTCGTAGGAGCCATTGTGGGAGGACCCGGAGAAGATGATGTTTATGTGGATGATAGGGCTGAGTTTAGGAAGTCCGAGCCAACTACATACATTAATGCACCATTTGTTGGGGTTTTAGCATATTTTGTTGCTAATCCCAATCCTTAATTAGTTACTATAAGTACGCACAGATCCGTGTTCTTTTTTTTTTTCTTTTTCTTTTTTCTTTTTTGTAAATAAAAAGATATAAAGGAAAGATGTCTCTCATCTTGAGAAAAGCAAGAGGGAAGAGGCTTGCTTGTGTTTGGATATATAACAATTTTACAGAATTTGAAGTCACAAAAGTTTGCTCGTGATACTTTTCCAATGTAGAGGATAAAGATCAGAAGCTTGATTACTACAGGGTGTTTATTTCTCGATTTTGCCAAGAAAACAAAAAGTGACATTGTCATATTGTGGATGTTTGTTAACTATCTTAAAGTTTGTAATGAATACTAAAGTTTTTTGTTTTTGGTGTTCTAAACAATTATATTTGATTCTTGATGATAATTATTTGGAAAATCAGGTGTGTGGCTTCCGTTATCGTGAATCGAATAAAAGCACAGATAGGATTTCACATGATTCAACAAATAAGCATCGAGTTAATAATAAATCGAAATCCGAAACCTATGTGCACCTCACTGACACGTGCCTAGTAATTTCCTTTTTCAACTCTAAAATTCTTTGGATTTATATGCCAAATCATCTTATGTTGTTTAGCTCCCATTTTTGAATAGGTAATTTGGTCCATAAAGTATTTTTTGTTTTTAATTATTTGCTCACATAATTTTAATATAAAGATGGTGATTAGGTTAATTTTTTCAAAAAGTAACGATTTCATAATTCAAACTCCTATATTATAAAAAGTAAGATTCGTTTAACATTTTAGGTAAACCTTCCCTTAAAATATTTTATTCTCAATCAAATATTTGTTACAAGAAAGTCTCCAAAAACAAATCAATTAATTAAGTCTCGCAAATGTAATTTAAGCAATATAAAGAAACAATTCAGGTACATCCCCAATTACATGTGCATTTTGGAGAGTTCAATTTCACGTGGAAACTGGAAAGTCGATAATGTAGTAAACAAAGCAATATTATATAAGTACTAGTTTATACATGAAAATTCATAATTAATTTAGATTATTAATTTATCATTAAATTTATGTAATATCATATTAAATTTTTATATAAATACATAATTAAATAATTCTATATTTATCTTTTTAGATTCATTTCTTCTTCTTTAATGTTATTGAAATAATATTTATTTAAATAAATAGGAAAAATAAAGTGCTGTCCTGTCCGTGAAATGAACGTGGGGGATTTTCTGTCCAGTTGCTTTTTTCAGCTGTGTTTGTCAATGTAATAATAATAATAATAATAATAATAATAATAATATGGATAATTGCAATTTTAACAGGAGCTTCAAATATTCAATTGCAGAGATTTGTCTTTGGCCACATTGCAAAGATTTGTTAGAATAGCTAAATACAACCATACTTAAATAAAACTAAATATAAATTTGCATGTATTTATTTTTAACTATTTTAAAACTCTAATAGTTGTACAAGGAAGCATTGGCCAAATCTAAATTAGAATAATTCCATAAATGATTTATTTTTTCATTTAATATTTAAGTAATTTAAAAATATTGAGAGGATTTGTAAGAAGAATATAACATTTTTTTTTGCTAATTAGATAGTTTGACAGATACTAATTGGTAATTCAGCTAGTTGGTTTATATTTGGGGGAGGAGTAATTAGCATCTTTCATCTTTGATACGATAGAGCCAACTAACTGTGTTGTGTGTGGTTGAAATGCTTCTTATAAAACTATGAGCGTATAAGAGACAATTTCTGTAGCAGTTGGAGAGTGATTGGTATTTCAACCACCACACAGCACCAGCTTTGTTTTTCAGTTCACCAACCCGTATTAATTGGTCTCATGACCTTCGGCACCGTATAAATCCGTATTTCCTACCTTTGCCTTTCGCGCCGCATGCTGTTTTCATTAATTACGATCTAGGAAGCATAGATATTGATATAAAAATATATTAAATTTAAAAAATATAAGACATGAATATGATATATATATATATATATATATGTATATATATAAATTAACATCAAAATAAATTAAAGAACTTGATTTTATATATATATATATATATATATATATATATATATATATAAAATTAAAAAATTTAAGAAAAAATATTTATATTTCATTAATATTATTTTTATAAATTTAAAGATTTATAATATCTTAATATATATTATATGTACTAATATGTACTACTTAGTAAATTCTTCTCAAAAAATATAAAGTATAATTTTTTATTCATGTTTTTAAAAAATATCTTAAATTAACTTCTTATAATAAAATTAACCATGTACAAATATATATGAATATAAAAAAAATTAATTAGAGAAAATATTGATATGAGGCAAGTTTCGCGACAATGAAGTGGACGGTTTGGTACAAGTAAAGATAGAATGAGCAGATAAAAATAGTAATGTGTGAAAAGATAAAATTTAAAAGTTTAATAATAGCGTGTCCAAGCTGTGTCCTAGCTAAATGTCTTCAAGCGTATCCGAGACGTGTCCAAGTGTGTCCGAAACTTATCCAAACTGAAAAAATAATCTTTTTAATTAGACACATTCGGACACGTAAGATAAGTGTGTCTTATGGGTGTTCTCATGTGTCTAACACGGACACGTCACAAAAATGGCGTGTCAGTACTTCATAGATTACAACACTTTTTTTGTGTGGCTTTGCTAAATGCTAGCTGAGATGCTTCACAAGAACACGAATGGTAGGAGTGTAAATTGGTTCGGATAACTCGACTAACCCGATCAATCAAAACCGAACCAATTAAATTAGTTCGGTTTAGTTTGAGTATATTGATTGGTTTGGGTAAAATCTGAACTAATTAAAGCTTAGTTGGTTCAGTTCTCGAATTTGACATTTCAAAACCAAACCAAACCAAACTAAATCATATATTTATATATTTTATTATTATTATTATTTTAATTTATGCTACAACTTTTTTTGCTACTACTTTTTTTTTTGGTAATAATTTCCCAATTCTCAACCCCTAAAACGTCGTCTTCGTCCAACGCAGAAGGCTAAAAATTCCTCTGCCAAAACGTTCGATTCTACTCATCGACACCGCAGCTCATCGTAGGTTCTATTTTGCCACAACTTAGGTCAGATCTGCTTTGCCACAGCTCGGGTTGCGTCATTCGTCCAACGCAAAAAGACAAAAAAACTCCTCTGTCAAAATGTTCGGTTCTACTCACCGGCACCACAGCTCATCGGCACCGCAGCTCACCGACCACAAAGGTGAAACAATGGTTCTCTTCTGCTTACTTTTGGATTTGACATTTAGAAAGAGTGGAATATGACATTTATGCTGATATTTTCTATTTTTTTCCTGAATTAACGTTTCTCTTTTATCCATCTAAAAATTGACTTTTTTCTATCACTTTAATGAGAGGTGATATGTCTCCTACCCGCTTACCTTTTCTTTCCTTTGTAGGTAAGTGTTGATACCCAATTTTATTCATTTTTTTATTTATTTTTATTTTTATTTTATTTTATTTTATTTCTTTCTTTACAAAAGAAAAAAAAAAGAAAAAAATTGTCACTTTTCCATCTCAACCCGTAACCCATTTTCGTTTTAACCCATAACCCATTTTCCATCTCAACCTTTCCTTTCCCTTCCATGCTGCCGCATGTACCTAGCCTCCACAAACAGCTACACTAAATTGGATTAAAAACTTTTGTCAGTTTCTTTCCCATTGGTATTCCAATCGTTGCAAATTGAATGAAAATTAGTACAAATCAATTGGTAATGACATCTCAAGCAGAATAAAAAGGAGAAGCATTCAGAAAAAAGGGAATTCAATCGTTCAGAAAGAAAAAGTAGAGAGCGACACAGGAGTCAGAAATACAAGCAAAAATTACAGACTGATAAAAATTCCCACAGACACAGATTCATCCTACGAAAATTCTCTGTTACCCGAAATCCTTGCAGCAAACCACCCATCAGCACCCAACATCATAATCTTCTCCCTTTAACCAACCATCCACCCATCCAACTTTGACTCCCTTTTCATCATCTTCCACGGCCAATCCACTCCCAGTAAAGCCACCCCAAATTCCCCATAACCTTCCCACCAACAACCTTCCAACATCATCATCCTTTACCCAAAACAACATTACCCCATCCCAAGCTAGCAATCACCGCCTATACCATAGTCACGTTGCAAGCCACCATTCTCGCCGTCCAAACCGTGACCACCTTCTAAAACACCGAGTTGCCCACACGCGTGACCCACTAGACGTTCGGCACGTGCACCACCACGAGTCGCGCGTCGCCAAAGACTGCCGCCTGCCGAATCGCACCAGACCGTCGTCGCCGCCCAACCGAGCCACCCAGCCCGCGCGACCCGACCCGCGTCGCACCAGCGCCCGGAGCCGGCCCCCAACTTGAGCGCAGCTCCCAGATCCGTGCGGCCAGCATTCCTCCCCATCCCGTCGTCGCCGCCGCCCTCTCCCCACGAACCCGGATCCGTGGGATTAGTACCAAGACCACCTCCTCCTTTGCTGTGAGTTCCTTCTTCCCTCCCTTTCTTTCTTCTTTCTTTTCTTGTTTTGTATGCCTCGATATGAGAAGTTCTTTCCTTTATTTCTGCTTTTTTTTTTTTTTTATGGGCTTACTGACCCATTTCACTTTTTTTTTTTTTTTTTTGATGGGCTTACTGACCCATTTTCTTTTTTACTATAATAGAAAAAGATGTGAAATAAAAAATCTAAATGTGTTTTGAATTCTAGGATTTAGTACTTGTTTGATCATATTTATTTTATTTGATGATATGTTTTATATTGTGTTTTGTGATTAATAAAAAATAAATAAATAAAATAAAAATACATAAAATATAAAAAAATCATAAATAAATAAAAATGTAATGAAAGTGAGCTTGCGATTTGATTTGATTATAGTTTATTTGTCTCTTTATAATTTTTTATTTATTTATTGAAACTTGCCTATGACGAAAAATTTGGGAGAGGATCGGAGCGCCGATCAAATTACACTCTTCCCGATGATCTTGAGGCTTTATATTGGATTTTGCCAGGAGCGCCGTGTGAAGTCTAATTCTCACACTAAATTAAATAATTTTTTTTAAATTAAATTTTTTTAAAATAAAAAAATATACAAAAATAAAAATCATTTTGTAAAATAAAAAAAATCCTCAAATAAAAGTGAACAATTTCATATAGTTTCAACATCATGATTGTGGTGAATTAAAACTTTTATTTTTTTTATGAAGACCTTTTTACTACAAAATCTCTTTATGCTTAAAAATATTTTTTTTCTTGAGATTTTATTTGGCCATTTACTTAAAAACTTTCTCTTACCTCAAACAAATTTCTTTGAATTAAAATTTATTCATTGAAATAATGTTTTATTTGGCCATTTATTTTGAAAATTACTTCTCTTCAAAAAAAATAAAATTTTGATTCACCACTTTTATATAATATGTTGTAGACTTAGAATTTGTTCAAAAATAATGACTATTTAGTCACTCATTGCTTGTCTTAGTCATTTATCATTCTTGATATTATGCTTGACAAAATGGAACATGTCAAAATATAAAATAAAAAAAATACTTTTCTTTTAATTAATAAAGGACCAATTTAATTAATATTGTAAATAACATTAGATTAAATAGGTAACCGTTCTTAGAACGGACGGTGTAGGGTGCTAACACCTTCCCTACCCGTAATCAACCCCCGAACCATGAACTCTGAAATGCAGACCATCTTTTAGGTGTCCAATTGCACCATTCCATTTAATGGATAAAGCGATTGGTGGCGACTCCCAACACCTCGAGGTCCTATCCTCCTTTTTTTCTTTTTATTTTTGCGGTGCCCTTCGGGACGGTTGCGACAACTGGTGACTCCACTGGAAAATTTAGAGGGTTAAGCCTTATTTTAATCTTATGTGATTTGCTCTTTAATTATGTTGGTCCGTTTTTGTTTTATTTGTTTATTTGTTATTTGTTTCATATTATTGTACATTTTGTTTGTATTATATTTATTATATTTTTGCTTTGTAAATAAGTTCTCTCATGTACACTTCCACACACAAGCTCTCTACCCGAGCTCAGTACCTTGTAAACTTAGACAGAGGGTGAAGTAGTATTGCTTTGTGGGACCGTTGGTCTCCGTTTAGGCACATGAAAACCCTCGCTCAAATTGAACTCTTTCCGCTTGTAACCTATCATGGGTGAGGATGGAGGACCCTTGCTAGCCAAAGTGTTGGTGACAAAGAAGGGACAATTTGGGACCTTTTTGTCCGATAGGGGTCTAGAACCAAAGCTCTCACTTGTAGATATAATCTTAGAGCTACCATCGTTCATAGAACTTATCTGCCGAACGGTACCAAGATTAGGTACCCTTTTCCTCTAACATATGAGGAATTTCTGTTTGTCTTTTATTTTGTAGTTGTTAACTTTTCTTTTATCTTGCATTTGCATATGTGGTCCAATCCTGTGAAGATATCGATAAACCTCAAGCATGAATAAGGGAAAGATGACTCTAATGTTTGAGGTGGCAGAGAGTATCAGGGTTGTCGGTGAAGAGTCTGCAAGAATTCAAGCCAAGGAAGGAAATAGTTTGCGTCGCGAGGATGTTCCTTTACCTCTCTTAATGGGGAGCCATGACTTTGAGCAAAACGACCTAAGGAGGCTCCGTAATGTGTGGTGTAGCATGAGAAGACAAGAAGAGTTCAATAACAAGTATGGAGATATTGTAGCTCTCATGTTCATCACCCCTGACCTCCAAATGTTGAAAGCTATGCTCCATTTTTGGGACCCCTCATATCGGTGTTTTACTTTCCAACAATTTGACTTGGTGCCCACGATTGAGGAGTATGCTAGGCTTCTTAATAGAGACAACGTGCCAAAGGATAAAGTGTACTCACATGACCCTAAGAAGACGCCCAGAAGGATGCTGTCCAAATTGATAGGGATTCATGCCAATGAACTGGACAAGTACATGGTGGATGAAGGGCGAAGTCTAGATTCAGAGTTCTTGCTTAGGCTGGTTGAAGCTTAAATTGATCAAAGGTTTGGTTTGGTAGCACTAGCCCTTGCTATTTATGGATTAGTAATTTTTTCGAGATGGAAAAATCAAATAGATGGACATGTGATCAATTTGTTCGAGCAGATTGAGCATGGGGTACACCCAGCCCCACCAATTTTAGCCGAGACAATTCGATCCCTGAATTATTGCCGAGTCCATCAGAAAGGAAGATTTTGGGGATGTGCACCATTACTTGCAGTATGGATGCTTAGTCATATGCCAACGTTGAAGTGCTTTAACCATCCAGAAATTGATCTGAAACAGTATGTCATACCTAAGCATCTGCTCTCTCTATATGGTCGTGACAATTGGCCTCCCCGAACTCCGACGATGAGGCAATGGATCAGTTTTTTCATGGAAATAAAAGAAGTGGTCTGGAGGGCCAAGTGGTTTCCCCACACTTATACTATATATAGATGTGGAAGCAAACCTTGGGTTCCACTTATTGGCCCATGGGGAGTAGTGGGCTATGCTCCAGCTATGGTCCGAAGACAAATGGCATCTCTGCAATTCATTCCGATGACTCATGGACTGTCCAAATTTGAATTCTCGTACGGCAATGAAGGAACCAGTCATAAAATAAAAGAAGTCATTGAAGATTGGAAGGACACAAGAAGTGTGAAGCCTGGTCTCCCATCGTCTGAAACGACACCTAATACTTAATTTGGCAGGCTAGTAGGAGGAAGGGATTTCTTGCTCCCAAAGTATAGGGTCCAGAGTTACCAATGCACCAATTTAATGAACCCAATGACTACTATGCTGAAGCAGAGGGGCGGTACGAAATCATTTATCGGGAGTGGACCACTGAGAGAAGGTCTTTGGAAGATCAACTTAGCACTGCAAGAAGAAAAATTCAAAGTCAAGAACAAATGGCCTCTAAAGATATTGAAATAGAGAGGTTAAGGAAAACGTGCCAAGCCCTCGAAACAATCATTCAAGGGAAAGATGGTCAACTTCAAGAATTCAAGAATGAAGTTAAAATCTTGAATCAACATTTGGAAAAGCATGTTGAATGGTCTACTTTCTTGGAAAGTAAGAAGAATCGGTTGGAGGATGATGTTCTTTTCTTGACTAATGAAAAGAATTTCTATCGTAATGCAAGCCAAGAAATGGAGCGGAAAGCCGAAATAGTTCTTGATAATATGAGGGAAATCTCCAACCATTCAAGAAAAAGGGCAAGAGAAATCATTAAAGTGGAAGCCAAGCTAGCACCGGGAGAAAACCAAGATATTCTAACTCGGGTTAGAAAGGACCTTGACTTCCTAGGAAAATTTCACTGAAATTAGTTTCTTGTTCTAGGAATGCTGATGTAATCTTGTTTTGTAAAGCTAACTCCTCCATCTGACTTGAGGAGTAGCAAAGATCAATATGTGTAAAACTCTCTATGACCATAGAGCTTTTTCCTTTTGAATAAATGAGGTTTATCAATATCGCTTGCTGCTTTGGATCACGTCTCTACATGCATAGTTTTATTTTTGTTTGCATTTTCTTTTTCTTTTTCATATTTTCTAATAAAAAAAATAAATACAGAAAGGAAAACTGTCTCTACGACACTCATATAGGACTCGCTCTCAATCAAGAGTCATGGATGAACTGGGTCAGTCACAAGAGGAGTTGAGAAGTGAAGTAAGTCAGCTAAAGGAACAAATGGCTAAGATTTTGGAAATTCTGGAAAAAACGAAGAACACAGAGGGGACTTCTTCAAAGGCAAATGATGATCCTTCTGCCACGCCTGCTCACCCGCCCGACTTTACGCCAGTTCCTTGGTAATATCCTAGTGTCACCTCTCAAGGGCCATGATGCCGCTCACAATTTACTCAAATAATCCTGAAACACAGGCATCTTCATTCCCACCATATGGCCTTCCACCTGGTTATGTGCCACCATTATCCACCAATATTCCTGAGGGCAGTGCATCGACAGTCCCAACGACTTCAAACCCTCTCCAAGGATCTCAACCAAATACCAGTGAGATTCCTCAATGCCAGATTTCTATTCCACCTTATGGCATTTCTCCTGGTTTTATGCCATCCCAAATTACCAACCCTCTTAAGAGCGGCTCATCATTGGTAATACCTACTTCAGGGCCACAAGGCTCGACTCAGGCCCAACCTCCTTTCTACATGCCACGCTTTTTTCCCCATAAAATCGTGGAACTTCTCCGTGAGAACCCTTCAACCGAAGGCATTCAATCCAAGGAAAAATTAGAAGTTCTGGAAGAAAGATTGCGAGCCATAGAAGGAGCAAGTAGCTATGGTCTTCCGGATGCCGCAGAGCTCGTCTTGTCCCGAATGTGGTAATTCCTCCAAAGTTTAAGGTCCCTGATTTTGAAAAATATAAAGGGAACCACTTGCCCAAAGAATCATCTGACCATGTACATCTGCAAGATGGCATCCCATGCTCATGATGATAACCTGTTGATTCATTTCTTCCAGGATAGCTTAGCTGGGGCAACTTCTAATTGGTATACACACCTGAAACGTGCTCATATACGATGTTTCAAGGACTTGGCTGATGCTTTCTTGAAGCAATATAAGTACAACATCGATATGGCACCAGATAGGTTACAGTTACAAAATATGACTAAGAAAGGAGCTGAAACCTTTAAAGAATATGCTCAGCAGTGGAGAGAGATAGCTGCTCAGGTTGAACCCCCATTGACAGAAAGAGAAATGATGGCCACGTTTATTGACACTCTCCAGTCACCCTTCTATGACAAGATAATAGGAAGTGTGTCGTCGAATTTCTCAGACATTGTTATCATCGGGGAAAGAATTGAAGGAGGAATGAGAAGTGGAAAGATTGCTGAAAGCTCAACAGGGACATTTAGTGCCAAAAAGCCCCCAGCAGGGAAGAAAAGAGAAGGAGAAGCCCATGCAGTGACTTTCGATCAAAGGAGTTTTGCCCAAGGGAGACATAGCCAAGCGCTTGTTAACCCTCAACCATCCTTCCAACCTCCCTACATGCCTTACTACCCATACATTGCTAATGCCTCTCAAGCTCCATACCCTCAACCTTATCATCCAATGATCCCTTATCGTGCACCATCTCCTATCCCAAACCAAACACTCCCTACCATGCCATATCAACCAACCCAACCATGGGCCCAAAACCCAAATACCAACCAAAGAAGATCGCCAGCTAACCAAGAAAAGAAACCCGTCCAATTTGACCCAATTCCCATGACTTATACTGAACTGCTACCACAACTCTTCCGAAACTCCTTATTGGTTCCTTGCCCAATGAAGCCATTGGAACCCCCTACCCAAGAGGGTTTGACCAGAATGCTAAATGCGAGTACCATGCTGGGGCTGTAGGTCACTCAACAGAAAATTGCAGAGCCTTGAAGTTCAAAGTACAAGACTTGATTAATGCCAAATGGTTAAACTTTAAGGAAAAAACTCCTAATGTAGGCCGCAATCCCTTGCCTGATCATGGAGGTCCTGTAGTTAATGCCATAGAGAAGTCTTCTGGACAATGCCTCATAAGTCAGGTAGCTGATGTGAAAACTCCCATGAGAGTAATTTTTCAAGAGCTTTGCAAATATGGGTTGATACAAAACCAAGCTGAGATAAAAAAGGTCAATGAAGATGAAACTGTGTGCAAGATCCATGGGGAAGTCGGGCATTCTATTGAGGAATGTGATGAATTCAAGCAGATTCTCCAAAGTTTGATGGATAGTCACCTAGTACAAATAAACAATCAGTACAATAATGGTGATGTCTATATGGTCAAAGAAGTTACACCTCCACCAGTTCAAGAGGCTGCCAATACCTATGCAACACATCCAATCATAGAGCAAAGTCCAGGTATACCAAGGCCATTGACGATTCATTATAGTAAAGAGGTGTCTTCGCAATTCTCTTTTGGTCGGAATCCTATCACCATTCAAGTGCCGACTCCTTTTCCCTATAAAGATACCAGAGCTGTGCCTTGGAAATATGATGTGCAAGTCGTTGTGAATGATCTCCAAGACAATCAAATAAAAATCCCATCGGCTATCTCTAGCATATCTGGGATTGGTGGAATGACTCGGAGTGGTCGTATTTATACACCTGAGGATCTGCGTAAAGACCAAGTGGAGGAAGTGGAAAGAATTCGGAAAGGGAAAGGCAAGATGGGGGAAACTTCTACTGAAAAAGCTTTGAAAGAAAAGGAGGAACCAAAAGCAGCACAGCAAGAGGTCTATAAGAAAGAAGTGACCGAGGAAGAAGCTTATGAGTTCTTAAAATTCATAAAGCAAAGTGAATACAAGGTGGTGGATCAACTGAACCGCACCCCTGCAAGAATATCACTCTTATCTTTATTAATGAACTCTGAGCCACACAGGAAGGTGATAATGAAAGTGCTTAATCAAGCCCATGTTTCTCATGACATCACGGTTGACAAGTTGAATGGTGTTATCAGCAACATCACAGCAGATAATTACATCACTTTCACCGATGATGAAATACCCAATGAGGGAAAAGGACATAATAAAGCACTTCATATCTCAGTAAAATGTCAAGATCATATCATGGCTAGAGTATTGATGGACAATGACTCTTCCTTGAATGTGATGCCTTGAAGTCGACACTCTCCAAATTACCTTTTGATGGGTCACACATGAAATCAAGTCAAGTGATGATAGTAAGGGCATTTGATGGCACAAGGAGAGAAGTCATAGGGGAAATTAAAATACCAATTCAAATTGGTCCTTGCACTTTCAACATACTCTTTCAAGTGATGGACATTGCACCATCATACGATTTGTCTCCTAGGGCGACCATGGATTCATTCTCATTGGAGCTGTGTGCCTTCCACATTGCACCAAAAAGTCAAATTCATAGTTGATAACAAGATGATTACTTGTCTTTGGTGAAGAGGACCTCACCGGTGAGTAAGCCGCTAGACACCCCTTATATTGAAGCTACGGAAGAGGCTTTGGAGACTGCCTTTTCAAGCACTCGAGGTTGTCAATATCATTTATATAAAAGAAGGAGCTCCAATTCCTAAGCCGCAACCTTCTGTTGCATCTGTAATGATGGCAAAAGTTATGCTAGAAGGGGGTTATCAGCATGGAGATGGGCTGGGCAAGAAACGACAAGGTGCCACAGGATTTTTTCAACCTTTTGAAAACAAATATAGATTTGGGCTGGGGTACAAACCCACTAAGGCCGATAAGAGGAGGATAATGGAAGAGAAAAAAGAGAAAAGGCTGGCTCGCTTGGAAAATCGAGAACCTAAAGTGAAAGAAGTCCCCATCTGTGATATACGACAAAGCTTCCGGAGCGCAGGAGTTGTGTTCGTAGACCAAGTGACCACAGTTGAAGAAGATGATTTTGTCAGTCATATGGACCTGGTGTATGCATGTTCTTCAGATACAAGACTCGACAATTGGGAGATCTCCGAGCTTCCCATAACCTTAGAGTCTCTTTCAAAGTAATTCTGTAGTGCTTTTCCTTTAGCTCTGCCCGAGGCTTTAGGATTTCATTTGTAAAATGGGCTCACATGTTTCATTTCCAATAATTGTTATTAATAAAATGCATTTTTGAGTTCTCTCATTTTTCATTCCATTAAGCTTTCATCCCACCATTATCATGACCTTCTATTCATTTCATTTTTCTTGTGTCAACATCACTTATTATAGATCTGAAAATGACTCTCATGAAAGTGACAGTGTCAATATCTCATCATATAATTTTGAACACCCTGTTAATCATGCTGATGAGGATAATGAGGATGATTGGGAAACTTCACCTGAGTTAATGAGATTACTTGAACAAGAAGCTAAAGAAATCCAACCCCATGAGGAACCAATTGAAGTAATTAATTTGGGGACTGAAAATGATAAGAAAGAAATCAAAATTGGTACCTCGATGAAAGAGGATGAGCGTAACAAGTTGATTAAACTCTTGTTTGATTATAATGATGTTTTTGCATGGTCATACCAAGATATGCATAGGCTAGACACTGACATAGTTGAGCACAAATTGCCACTAAAACCAGGGTATCCTCCTTAAGCAAAAATTGAGACGAATGAAACACGAGATGTCCCTAAAAAATCGGAGATGAAGTAAAAAGACAGGTTTGATCTTTGGATTTCTTGCGGTTACAAAATACCCACAATGGGTTGCCAATATTGTTCTGTCCTAAAGAAAGACGGAAAGTCCGAATGTGTGTGTAAACTATCGAGACTTAAATAGGGCTAGCCCTAAAGATGACTTCCCGTTACCTCACATTGATGTTTTGGTGGACAACACTGCTCAGCATTCATTTTTTTCCTTTATGGATGGTTTCTCGGGATACAATCAGATCAAGATGGCACCGGAAGACATGGAGAAGACCACATTCATCACTTTATGGGGCACCTTCTGCTACAAAGTGATGCCTTTTGGTTTAAAAAATGCTGGGGCAACGTATCAGAGAGCTATGGTGACATTGTTCCATGATATGATGCATAAAGAAATAGAAGTTTATGTGGATGATATGATTGCAAAGTCAAAAACAGAAGAAGATCATATAATCAATCTGCAAAAGCTTTTTGAGCGATTGAGGAAGTTCAAACTCAGATTGAATCTGCAAAATGCACTTTTGGTGTCAGATCGAGGCAAACTATTGGGGTTTGTGGTGAGCCAGAAAGGAATAGAAGTTGATCCTGACAAGGTTCGAGCAATACTAGACATGCTTGGTCCCTCGCACTGAAAAGGAAGTTCAAGATTTTTGGGAAGGTTGAATTACATTGCTCGATTCATATTCCACTCACAAACATGCGAGCCGCTCTTCAAGTTGTTACGCAAGAATCGGCCATCAAGTGGAATGATGATTGCCAAAGAGCCTTTGAAAAATCAAGCGATTTACAAGAACCCCGGTTTTGGTGCCTCCGGTGCCGGGGAGACCTCTCATTATGTATTTGACGAGTTCTTAATGAGTCTATGGGTTGTATCTTGGGGCAAACATGATGAATCCTATTGGAAAGAACGCGCCATCTATTACTTAAGTAAAAGTTCACCGATTATGAGGCAAAGTATTCATTGTTAGAGCGAACTTGTTGCGCTTGGCATAAATTGCCTATCGATTGAGGCAATACATGTTGTGTTACACTACTTGGTTGGTGTCCAAAATGGATCCTATCAAGTATATCTTTGAGAAACCCGCTCTCACTGGGAGAATCGCGTGATGGCAAGTTCTATTATCGGAGTATGAAATTGTTTATGTCACCCAAAAGGCAGTTAAGGGAAGTGCCCTTGCAGATTATCTGGCTAACCAACCTATAGAAGATTATGGGTCGATGCAATGTGAGTTCCCTGATGAAGATATAATGGCTCTGTTTGAAAATGAGGATTCCTCTGAAAAAGAAAAATGGACTATGTGGTTTGATGGAGCCTCTAATGCACTGGGGCACGGCATTGGAGCCATCTTGATCTCCCCTGAAGAAAAATTTATCCCAATCACAGCAAGGTTGTGTTTTGATGTACTAACAATATAGCAGAATACGAAGCATGTGCTTTGGGTATTCAGTTAAACAATAGAATCAAGAGCGAAGATCTTGGAAGTATATGGGGACTCTGCCTTGGTCATTCATCAACTAAAAGGAGAATGGGAGACCCGTGATGCTAAACTGATCCCATACCATGTTTACATCAAAGAATTGATCGAACAATTTGATGAAGTCACTTTTCATCATGTTCCTCGAGAAGAAAATCAGTTGGCTGATGCTTTGGCCACACTATCATCAATGTTCCAAGTAAGTCATGAAAGGGACCTACCACTTATAAAAATAGAAAATCGTGACTGTCCTGTATATTGTCAAGTGGTTGAAGATGAGCCTGATGGGAAGCCGTGGTACCATGACATCAAAAGTTTCATCAAGAATAAGGAATACCCTGCAGGCGCTTCAGAAAATGACAAGAGGACCCTGAGAAGGCTCGCAATGAGTTATTTTCTGAATGGGGAAATACTTTACAAAAGAAACCATGATATGGTACTTTTAAGATGTGTTGATGCAATGGAAGCAGAAAATATTATTGAAGAAATACATGAGGGCTCCTTTGGAACTCACTCTAATGGACATGCAATGGCAAGAAAAATTCTAAGATCTGGTTATTATTGGTTAACCATGGAAACTGATTGCTTCAATCATGTGAGGAAGTACCACAAGTGCCAAACATATGCTGATAAGATCAATGCGCCTCCAGTCCCCTTGAATGTCCTAGCAGCACCCTGGCCCTTCTCCATGTGGGGTATAGATGTCATAGGACCTATTGAACCTAAGGCCTCAAATGGGCATCGCTTTATCCTTGTCGCGATAGACTACTTCACCAAATGGGTTGAAGTTGCTTCTTATGCCAATGTGACCAGAAATGTGGTGATCAAGTTCATCAAAAGAGAGTTGATATGTCGTTATGGTCTACCAAATAAGATCATCACTGACAATGCAACCAACTTGAATAACAAAATGATGAAGAAAATGTGCGAGGATTTCAAGATCCAACATCATAACTCCTCGCCATATCGCCCAAAGATGAATGGGGCTGTTGAGGCAGCAAACAAAAACATCAAGAAGATCATCCAAAAAATGGTTGTGACATATAAAGATTGGCATGAGATGCTTCCCTTTGCTCTGCATGGTTATCGCACGTCTGTCTGTACCTCAACTGGGACAACTCCTTTCTCTTTAGTTTACGGAATGGAAGCCGTACTCCCTATTGAGGTAGAGATCCCCTCATTAAGAGTACTGATGGAGACAAAACTAGAAGAGGCCGAATGGGTCCAAGCTCGACTAGATCAGTTGAATCTTATTGAAGGTAAAAGGTTAAGCTCAGCTTTGTGTCATGGCCAGTTATATCAAAGGAGGCTTATGAAAGCCTATGCGAAAAAAGTGCGCCCTCGATAATTTCAAGAAGGAGACTTAGTGCTCAAAAAGATCCTGCCAATTCAAAAAGATCACCGTGGAAAATGGACTCCAAATTATGAAGAACCTTATGCCGTGAAGAAGGCTTTCTCTGGAGGGTCCTTGATTCTCACAAAAATGGATGGTGAAGATCTACCACTCTGTCAGAAATTCGGACGTTACGATCAAGAAATATTATGCGTAAAAGCACTACTTGTCAAAAAAAAGAAAAGAAAAGAAAAAAAAAGGATAACCATGGCTCGCTAGGTGGAAAACCCGAAAAGGCTACCTAGGCAAAAGTTAGAGTGACTGGTAGGTTGAAAACTCGAAAGAAATGACCTAGGCAAAAGTTAAGGTCCAAAATAAAATGACAATAGTGCTTGATATGACAAAAGAAGTGAGACTGAGCGGTTGAATCTCCATGCCGAGGAGGAGGAGAAAATCTACGCTTTAGAGCAAACTAAGTTTCCATATTGGGACAGGCCAAATGATCTCAATTGGGCAATCAAAGTCTTCATAGGCAAGTTAACGGGTGTTCAAAATCGGGTATGCAGAGGATTGGCGCTGATTACGATAAAGGGTTTCATTGAAAGAGCTGAAGACCTTTGCCCTTATCATCCCTCTGTAAATTTCATGTTGATGACCACAATAATACTTTCTTTTCACCATTCCCATTTTAATACAATATCGTCATGTTTTTACCTTTGCCTCTTCTTTGACTTAATATGCATTTTTCTAATAATCATATATTAGAATGTGAAATGTGACATTGCTGTCTGAGCATTAAGAATTTCTAATGATTTGAAAGGTATGGGAAACACAATGATTCCTGATAAGAGTGTTGATAAAAGAGAAAGGACAACCAGGTCACCTCAAGGGTCATCTAAAGAGTTTTCCTATTGCTCTTGTGTGTCATATCTAATGCACACTTCAAGGGTTATTCTGGTTGGACATTTCAACCATCGGCTGAATAGACAAATGAAAGGATGCCATTAAATCCTATTCCAGTTCATCTTTGAAAATGATTGCAATCATGTCCTCAAGGGTCGTGGAGACAAAAAAAAAATAGAAAAAAGAGTTTTCGTACTCTCATACATCTGAAGCATGCATTGCATAGTGTATTTTTCATCTTGCTAGCCTTGACCTACAAAGGTCTAAATTGCTGTTTCCTTTTCTGGGTCCCCGTACCCATTGTCTTTTAAGTTTCTAGGCCCCGTGCCCATTGTCTTTTAGTTTTTGGGTTCCTGCGCCCATTGTGTTCTCGTTTCCGGGCCCCGCACCCATTGTGTTCTTGTTTCCGGGTCCCCGTACCCATTGCTTTTTTGTTTTTGTTAAGCTTCAACGGATATCCGACTCCGTAGGCTTCTTACCTTGTTTTTGTTAAGCTTCAGCGGATACGACTCATGAAGCTTTTTACCTTTTTCTGGGTGCTCGTACCCGTTGCTTTTGGGTCCTCGTACCCATTGCCTTTTTGTTTTTGTTGAGCTTCAACGGATATCCGACTCCGTAGGCTTCTTACCTTGTTTTTGTTAAGCTTCGTAGGATACACGGTCCATGAGCTTTTGGGTCCTCGTACCCATTGTTTGTTTTTGGGTCCTCGTACCCATTGCCTTTTTGTTTTTGTTAAGCTTCAACGGATACCCGACTCAGTAAAACTTCTTACGT
Source organism: Ormosia semicastrata (assembly GCA_029884595.1). Lineage (NCBI taxonomy): Eukaryota > Viridiplantae > Streptophyta > Magnoliopsida > Fabales > Fabaceae > Ormosia > Ormosia semicastrata. The sequence continues at coordinate 2,239,832 of JAQQTO010000046.1, read as the reverse complement.
TGTTTTTGTTAAGTTTCAGTGGATACCTGAATCCGCAAGCTTTTTACCTTTTGGGTCCTCGTACCCGTTGTTTTTGGGTCCTCGTACCCATTGCCTTTTTGTTTTTGTTAAGCTTCAACGGATACCCGACTCCGTAGGCTTCTTACCTTGTTTTTGTTAAGTTTCACGGATACCTGATTCTGCAAGCTTTTGGGTCCTCGTACCCATTGTTTGTTTTTGGGTCCTCGTACCCATTGCCTTTTTTGTTTTTGTTAAGCTTCAACGGATACCTGACTCCGTAAGCTTCTTACATTGTTTTTGTTAAGCTTCAGCGGATACATGATTCCGCAAACTTTTTACCTTTTGGGTCCTCGTACCCATTGTTTTTGGGTCCTCGTACCCCTTGCTTCCTTGTTTTTGTTAAGCTTCAATGGATACCCGACTCCGTAAGCTTCTTACCTTATTTTTGTTAAGCTTCAATGGATACCTGATTCTGCAAGCTTTTTACCTTTTGGGTCCTCGTACCCGTTGTTTTTGGGTCCTCGTACCCATTGCTTTTTTGTTTTTGTTAAGCTTCAACGGATACCCGACTCGTAAGCTTCTTACCTTGTTTTTTAGTTAAACTTCAAAAACACCAATCAGTAAGTTTTACCTTTTCATGGATAAAATTGAATCAATTCCTTTGTTTTTCATTTATCCTAAATGTAAAACAAATGGGGGCAGCTGTTGATACCCAATTTTATCCATTTTTATTTATTTATTTTTATTTTTATTTTATTTTATTTAATTTCTTTCTTTACAAAACAAAAAAAAAAAGAGAAAAAAAATTGTCACTACGGGTCAACCCAACCCAATTTCCATCTCAACCCGTAACCCATTTTCGTTTTTAACCCATAACCCATTTTCCATCTCAACCTTTCCCTTTCCCCTTCCATTTCTTTGCCTAGCCTCCACAAATAGCTACACTAAATTGGATTAAAAACTTTTGTCAGTTTCTTTCCCATTGGTATTCCAATCGTTGCAAATTGAATGAAAATTAGTGCAAATAAATTGGTAATGGCATCTCAAGCAGAATAAAAAGGAGAAGCATTCAGAAAAAAGGGAATTCAATCGTTCAGAAAGAAAAAGTAGAGAGCGACACAGGAGTCAGAAATACAAGCAAAAATTACAGACTGATAAAAATTCCCACAGACACAGATTCATCCTACGAAAATTCTCTGTTACCCGAAATCCTTGCAAAGAAACCACCCATCAAAGACCCAACATCACAATCTTCTCCTTTAACCAACCATCCACCCATCCAACTTTGACTTCCTTTTCATCATCTTCCACGGCCAATCCACTCACGGTAAAGCCACCCCAAATTCCCTATAACCTTCCCACCAACAACCTTCCAACATCATCATCCTCTACCCAAAACAACATTACCCCATCCCAAGCTAGCAATCACTGCCTGCTATACCATAGTCACGTTGCAAGCCACCATTCCGCCGTCAAACCGTGACCGGCCTTCTAAAACACCGAGTTGCCCACATGTACGTGACCCACTAGACGTTCGGCCATGCACCACCACGAACAGCGCGCACAAGACCGTCGGCTGCTGAATCGGGCGCACCAGAGCCGTCGTTGCCGCCCAGCCAAAGCCACCCGGCCCGCGCGACCCGACCCGCGTCGCACCGGCCTCCGGAGCCGGCCCCCAACTTGCGCGCGCTCCTCCCGGATCCAACACCGGCGGCGGCATTCCTCCCCTATCCCGTCGCCGCCGCCCTCCCCCCACGAACCCGGATCCGTGGGATCAGTACCAAGACCACCTCCTCTCGCCTTCTAGTGAGTTCCTTCTTCCCTCCCCTTTCTTTCTTCTTTCTTTTCTTGTTTTGTATGCCTCGATCTGAAAGTTCTTTCCTTTATTTATTGCTTTTTTTTTGATGGGCTTCTGACCCATTTCACTTTTTTCTTTTCGATGGGCTTACTGACCCGTTTTTTTTTTATATAATAGAAAAAGATGTGAAATAAAAAATCTAAATGTGTTTGAATTCTAGGATTTAGTACTTGTTTAATCATATTTATTTTACTTGATGATATGTTTTATATTGTGTTTTGTGATTAATAAAAAATAAATAAATAAAATAAAAATACATAAAATATAAAAAAAATCATAAATAAATAAAAATGTAATGAAAGTGAGCTTGCGATTTGATTTGATTATAGTTTATCTGTCTCTTTATAATTATTTATTTATTTATTGAAACTTGCCTATGATGAAAAATTTGGGAGAGGATCGGAGTAGATCAAATTACACTCTTTCCGATGATCTTGAGGCTTTATATTGGATTTTACCAGAGGCTTACGTGAAGTCTAATTCTCACACTAAATTAAATAATTTTTTTAAATTAATTTTTTTAAAATAAAAAAATATACAAAAATAAAAATCATTTTGTAAAATAAAAAAATCCTCAAATAAAAGTGAACAATTTCATATAGTTTCAACATCATGATTGTGGTGAATTTTAAAACTTTTATTTTTTTATGAAGACCTTTTTTACTACAAAATCTCTTTATGCTTAAAAATATTTTTTTCTTGAGATTTTATTTGGCCATTTACTTAAAAACTTTCTCTTACCTCAAACAAATTTCTTTGAATTAAAATTTATTCATTGAAATAATGTTTTATTTGTATTTTATTTTGAAAATTACTTCTCTTCAAAAAAAATAAAATTTTGATTCACCACTTTTATATAATATGTTGTAAACTTAGAATTTGTTCAAAAATAATAACTATTTAGCCACCCATTACTTGTCTTAGTCATTTATCATTCTTGATATTATGCTTGACAAAATGGAACATGTCAAAATATAAAATAAAAAAAAATACTTTTCTTTTAATTAATAAAGGACCAATTTAATTAATATTGTAAATAACATTAGATTAAATAGGTACAACTGGTTTTAGAAACGGACGGTGTAGAATGCTTGTACACCTTCCCTACCCGTAATCAACCCCAAACCATGAACTCGAAATGCGAGACCATCTTTTAGGTGTCCAATTGCACCATTCCATTTAATGGATAAAGCGATTGGTGGCGACTCCCAACACCCCGAGGTCTTATCCTCCTTTTTTTCTTTTTATTTTTGCGGCGCCCTTCGGGACGGTTGCGACAGTAAGGATAGTTCACCCTGATAAAAATCCTGGCGATCCTAGGGTTGTAGAAAATTTTTAAGTAAACATTATAAACACATGTTTTAGTTTCATAGTACTTCATGATATTAGTGGATTTTATTAACAAACGTATTTACTTATTTCTTAGAATTAGAGGTTTAGTCTTATCAAAAAGAGACATTAGTATTTTAATTCTATTAATAATAATTAGTCATGGTCTGCATAATTACTAATTTTCTAAATTATTTCATCATCAGTTTCTTAAATAAGTTGATTGAATTATAAAATTAACTCTAGTCAATATTATGTATAGTATATATTGAAAAATTAAAAAATTAACAGTTGCTTGGTGACATCCCCAATTCATTCAGGAAATATTGTCTGACCTTGGAAAATTTGTTTCTGGCTAGGAATATGCTATTAGGTGCTATTCCAAAAACTCTTGGAGAGGTGAGATGTTTGGAAACTTTGAATCTTTCCTCCAACCAACTCTCTGGATCCATTCCCATTGAACTTCAAAATCTACACGTCCTTCAACTTTTGAACCTCTCTTATAATGATTTAGAAGGAACCATTCCTAGTGGTGAAGTTTTCCAAAATCTCTCTATTGTACATTTAGAAGGCAATAAAAAACTTTGCTTGCATTTTGCATGTGAGCCTCATGGCTATGGAAAAAGGTGATAACTCCATGGAATGCAATTATTTGTGCCCTAATTCTGTGTTTGAATGAATGTTTAGTCCTTGTTTAAATACATATTTGGAGGATTTTGTACTTATATTTGTCATATTCTGATTCTAAGCTTTTCTAATGTGTTGTTGTGCAAAACTGTGCTTAAACGATTATGGATTAAGTAGATTTATATATGATACTGATTTGGTGTATTCTCTATGTTAGGAGGGGCTCTAAACAAGGTTAAATATGGAGCAATTGAGTTTAAAGAGAAAAAGGAAGCCAAATTGGCATTCAGTGGTCACCGTCGCAGCGCAAGCATGTGAGCGCCACGGCGCAGAGAGCATTTTCAGCCATGCCATACTTAGACTCGAGGCAAGAGGGCCACGACCCAGATTGAGTGGGCGCCGCGATGTAGGTAGACCGACCCATTGGGCGCCGTGGCGCGCGTATGTGGGGGCCGCGGCGCTGAGGCGGCCAGTTGAGCCTATAAATAGATTGTATACGTTTTTCTCTCAGTGTTGGCCATTTTGGGCTATTTCCATTTTCTGTTCTTTGTAGTTTTCTTAGTTTAGATTAGTTTTAGGTAGTTTTAGGTTAGTTAGTTTGGCTAGATCTCCCGTGATGATGGATTGGAGGCAAGGATCAAAGGATTGAAGGAGGATTCAAGTTTTAGAGACAAATCAATGAACTTCCTTTCTCTCTTTTCCCTTTCTCTCTTCTCTTCCTTATCTGTTGTATAATTGAGCTTTGTTTAGGAATATTTTGAATCCTTTTATATATATTAATGATGTGTTCTTCTCTGAGTTTGTGTGGATTATTAGTTTTGTTCAATCATTATCTGTGTTTAATGCTTGTGATTGGCTGATCACTGATTGCATGATCCTAATATTTACAAATAAACTAGACATAGGGATTTGTTGATATGGATATGGTATGATTGATACATGTTCGATGAGTTCAATTGGCTTGAATGAGTTGATTCATTAATAGGATAGAAATATATTTATTGGCCATGTATAGTGTGTGATTGATAATAGATCGTTCATGAGTGGAAGTTGAGTTGGCTCTCAAGGAAACTTAGTGAGTTGGGCAATTAAAACTAGGGTTGATTGACCTAGACATAGGCTTTTGACTAATGAAGATTCTCAAGCTAACCTAATCAGTGTATTCATGTTTAAGAGGAGGACTGCATGTTGTTGGTAAATATAGGGGGTGAAGGAGGATTTCCTGAAACCTATTACTTTTGTAGATTAGCTTTAGTTTAGTTTATTGCTTCTTATTTTTATGTCATTGTCTAGAATTAATTGAGCTATTGGTTGGTACTTAATTTTATAATCGAATATCCTCGTGGGAACGAACTTTTACTCTGTATCTGTATTAATTGAGCGATTCGTGCACTTGTGTTAGCAATCAGAAGGCATGTTAAACATTACATCATCATAGTCACAGTGGTAACAATGATATTATGTCTGATAATTTACTTGCTACTATACGTAAAGAACAGAAAAGTGAAGGTAACAACAACAATATCATCTGAACTTGAAAGCTTAAAAATGATGAATTGACTTTAAATGCTCTAGTATTGACTTTAAAAATAATGAATTTCTGACTCTGGTTTATGAGTACTTAAGTAATGGGAGTTTGAAAGATTGGATTAAGGGGAAGAAAAAGCAGGCAAACGAAAATGGGTTGAACCTTATGGAGAGACTAAATATAAATATTAATGTTGCTTGTATATTGGATTACCTGCACAATGATAGTGAAGTTCCTATTGTGCATTGTGATTTGAAACCCAACAACATTCTATTGCATGAAGATATGACTGCAAATGTTAGAGACTTTGGATTCGTTAGGTTGCTGATTCAAAGTTCAACTAATCAAGTCTCCATTAGCTTCACTCATGTCCTTAGGGGTTCAATTGGTTACATATTTACCTCCAAGTTAGTAACCTCACAACTTCCTCTTTAATTGAATATTAGTAGTATACAACTTACCAAGTTAAATCTCTCTTAAAGAATATTTTAATTTATTTAAATATAATTTCTTAATACAAATATCAATATGTTTCTTTATTCTCTCTTTATGAACCTTTTAATACACATTCTGAAATATGAAATAATTATTAGTGTTCAAATCAATAAATTTGATTCTATTTTTATAAAAAATTTCATAAGATTATTATTTTTTTTTTACTATGGAAAGCTAAATATTTAACTAATTTTTGTGTTTAAAAAATGGTCAACCTGATGACTCGAACCAAATCAATCCGTAGATGTTTGGTTCTATTTGGTTCGAATTTGACTATCAAAAAATACAAAAACTAAACCAAACCGAACTAATTAATTTTGATTGGTTTAAATTTATTTTTTCTCAAGAACCGAACCAAACCACCCACTTACACCCCTAACGAATGAGGTCAACTCACCAAAGTCGTGCGATAAGGTTTTTTTTTAAGTGAGTAAAAAATTATATATTTATTATTAAAATTTAGTGGATTAAAATTATGATATATTTAATATTAAATAAAAAATAAATATATTTTTATTTATTTATTTTAAAGATAAGTTCAATTTTAAAAAAAAAAATTCTTAACGTGACGGATGTTGTTGTTAAACCAATTCAAAGATGCGTGTCCCTCTAAGGTGGGAGGAGAGCTCGTGAATTTGGCACCAAACCCATTGTCCATTTCACCTCTTCTGTCCACTTATTTTAGTAATAATAGCTAGGGTTCCCCATACAACCTAGCAGATAAAAATTCTTTCTTGTCAAGGATCATTAAGATTGAGAAATCATTGAAGAGTAAGTTAGCTACTTAATCTCTAGGGCATTTCTAGTTTAGTTTCTGAATTTAATTATATATATGAGTTAGTCTTTAAATTTATAAAATTTGTATCAAATTAATCTCTTTTGTATTTTACTCTATTCTCTAAAATTAAGAATGAGTAGAAGAAAGTATTGTCTTAGACCCAAAATATATGTTTTCTTTGCTAAAATGGGTATTAGTATAAAACTGCGAGCGAATGATAATTTTAAGGAATAAGATGATAGTTTATCCATATATCAATATACATAGAAGGAATAAAAGATAGTTCTAAGTAGGTCATAAAAAAGATAAATAAAGACTCGCAATTTGAAAATTTCCAAGTAACGAAATGTGCAAGATCAAAACTGAATTCGTGGATCCGCCCGCTGGTGAGCAACTGTAAGAGTGCACATATGAGTGTTAATCCGCAAAAGGATCAGATTGTAAAAATCTGCTGTGAATTTTTGGATTGTTTGTACTCCATTTTCAAATATATATTATCTGGAAAGGTTAACATGGGAAGATGAGAACCCATCAACAATTTAGGAGAATTTTTTGACCATTATGTCTTTACTTGTAAAATTATTTATCAAATTATCATATTCTTAAAATTATATATTAAAATATTACTTTTTGTCTAATATATTATTTTTTATATTTTTTCTATCCATATAAAAAGTATCATCCACGTTAGTATTTTTAGGTAGATAATTTTAAAGCGTTTGGCGTTATCTAGTGGATAACTCCAAACGTTTTGGCATTATCTATGCAGAAGCACCAACGTAAATAACGTTATCCAGTAGATAATTCTAAATGTTTTGACATTATTTACGTGAAAGTGCTTAAGTGGATGATATTATCTACGTAAACAGGAAAAAAAATCTCACATTGAAAGATTTTAAATACTTAAAGAGTTAAAAATTATTATTTATTAAGATAAAATTAACGGTATACAATGATAAAAAATTTATTATTTGATAACTAAGTTTTTGACATGGAATGTTTGGTGACTAATTTAATATAATAATTTTTTATGAATTAAATTATTAATGTTTTAAATGTTGGATAAAAATTGTAAAAGAAAAATTGGACCAAATTAAGTTTAGGACAAAATTTAGGTCTAACGTTATCTATATGGAAGCGCCAACGAGGATGGTGTTATCCAGTAGATAACTCTAAACGTTTTAGTATTATCTATGTAGAAAAAAATAATAATAAATGTCACATTAGACAATAGAGTGACATTTTATATTGATTATAATAACATATGTTATATTCGTTTATTAGTCGAACATTACAGGATGACAATTTGGTTGAACTATTAATGCTACATCGAGTTTTAGCATGACGACCCTTCGAGAATTTGCTGAGCATATCTTATAGAGAGATAGATTCATATAATAAATTTAAGAACAAAACTTAAGTTCATTTCTTTATGTCCATTACATTCATTTCACCAATTAAGATATGATATGTGGTCATTTTTTTTAAAAAAAAGTAAAAGAGAAAACATTAATAAACTCGTGTCATAACTTGATTAGTGAAATAGATGTAATGAACATAAAGAAATGAACTTAAGTTTTACCTTAGACTTTATTTGATCCAAAATTGTTGTTATGCAATATTCGACTAAGAAATAAATATAATATATGTCATTATAATCACTATATAATGTCACTCTATTGTTGAAGATGATATTTTTTATTTTTATTTTTATCAATGTAGATAATATCATCCACTTTGATACTTCAAAGTTATCTATTGGAAATGCCATCTGTGTTGGTACTTTCATGTAGATAATGTCAAAGCATTTAAAGTTATCTATTAGATAATGTAAAGCGTTTTAAAATTATTTATGTAAAAGTACTAATGCGGGTGACATTTTTTATATGAACAAAAAAAATATAAAAAATGACACATTAAACAAAAAAATAATATTTTTATATATAATTTTAAAAATATAATAATTTAATAAATAATTTTGTCAGAACGGTTAAAAAGCCTGTTTTGGAGGAATAAAAAGTAGAATTCGAGATATGAGAATTTCCAAGCAACAGACGCTGCACAAATCCAAAGAGAGCTCGTGGATCCGCGCACCGGTGAGGATTGCAATTCAAGTAAAGTAGACAGACAGATAGATTGTATAACATCAGATTATAACACATGAGTCGTATAATTTTAGTATAATCAGATTTAATAATTAGATAATGAATAAACATCTATTTTAGGAATTCGGATTTCCTTCGGCAGGAGCTGTTCAGCAGCTCTCTGTTATAACATCTGAATCGTTTATTTTTCATCTAATAATCAGTATTTTTTTAATATTAAAATATATTTTTAATATTAAAAAATAAAAAAATACTGATTATTAAATAAAAAATAAATAATTTAAATATTACAGCAGGGAGTTGTTAGACAATTCTCTGCTAGACAAGTCCCTACTAAGAGAAGCCAAATTCCTATTTTAGTCATTAAAAAGTACATATAATATCAATTTAGTTTATGGCATTGATTTAACCTTCTTAATTATAGAAAGTGATCTCAATCTCATTCTTCAAAAAAAAAAAACACACACACATCAATTTAGTCTTTAAATTAGGAGTTCTATTAAAGGTATTCTCATAGTTTACACACACACAAAAAAGAATTTTGATGTCAGATTATGGACTTAAATTGATATCTAATTTTTTTAAAAGACTAAAGTGACATCAACTGTATCTTTAGAAGCCTAAAATGAGTATTTACTTTTACATAATTAACAGTGAAAATTTTTACTGTCTTAAACTTATGTTAAAAAAACAAACTTGTTTCAATAAGCTGGAACGCAATTTAAGAATCTCTTATCACAATACATAAATAAAAAGAAGAATAACAAGTCAAAAAAAAAAAAGAATAAGAAGGAATGTTAATATTTGGGCCAGACTAGGGTGCCTTACAAAACAGAGTTGAAGATAATGGACATACATTTAGGTCCAATTTCTACTCTAATATCATAGAAGTCTCAGTTTGAGTCTAACATTAACAAAGCCAAAAAATATTATGGGCCTGCTGTAGTTGGGAACAGGATGTGAAGTCGGGCTTCCTTGAGTGGTCCTACTGGCAATTAGAGGAATGGAACTTTTCTTAAATTATATTTTGGGTGCAATTTGGCGAGGAATTGGTAAGACCAAAAATACAAGACGAGGAATTGGATCGAGCATCGCTCCCGAACCAGAGAGTGATTACTGATTTCTGGTGTAAGGTCATTCTGAAGGGGAAGATCTTCCTTTAAAAACTCTGTGTCTTAGGACTTTAACCAAACAAGGGGTATAGCGTGATCTCCATAGGTTTCCTAGCGCCACAGCTCTTCTTTCTAATATTTGTGTGTTCTTCAAATCTTTATAGCACTACCATGGTAGATCGAGGAAGAATCTTGATTTCTCTTGACACTATTAAGTAACATGTAGTCTTAAAGCTTGCAATGTTAGTGTCAACAATTGTAATTTCCCAACTCCAATATTTGAGAAATGACAATTGAGTAATAAGTACTACGACAAAGAATATAATTTCTGGTATTACCAACTTCGTACTTCTCGGAGAGTTGGTGCATTTAAACAAGTGGGAGCGGACACTAGCGCTGTAGCGCATTTGTATGTGCAACAGTGCAAATTATTAGTTTACGCCAGCCATTGATAAGGAATGATATGGAGGCCTCAATCTCACCAGATCCTGTAATTGAATCAGGATCATTACTCAGTGAGAAGCAGACAAACCAGCTAGGCAAATAATAACCTCATACTTACACTTCCCCAAAAAACTATAATTTTGTACCCTTTTTGATGATTGATACGTTTGTTAATACTTAATAACAACAGCACAATATCTCCCACTTTTTCTAATTAATTTTTACGAGGTGAGAAAAAAACCTTCCATTTCAACCACCTACCCAGATGTGAGGTCACCAGAAATTAATCAAATTATCGTCCACGTGTCAAGTCAGGATAGGTTGGGTCACAGCAGCCTCAAATGAAACAATCAATTGATAATTATAAATACAGATTACAGAGAGAGCGAGTGCATGTGTGGCAAAGAGGGGCATCCAGAGCGGAGGTTGCTGGTGGGGATAAGATTGTAGTGCTGTGCTGGTTAGGCAGTTAGCAGCAGTGAACAATGGCCTCTGCTTCTGCTACTCTGCTCAAGTCATCTCCTGTTCTTGACAAGTCTGAGTGGGTGAAGGGCCAGACCCTCCGCCACCCTTCAGTATCTGTTGTAAGATGCAACCCCACCACCCCACCACCCCTCACCATCCGAGCTGGTTCCTATGCTGACGAGCTCGTCAAGACCGCGGTATGTTATACAATGTGTCAAATGCTACTACCCTACTTCTAACATCTCATAACCGAACCAACTTCTTCAAACAAGCATGCAAAAGAACCGAATGAAGTGGACTGCAGTTCCAGTTCCAAGCAAAAGTTACTTGTAATATCAAGATTTAATATCTTGGAATCCGCTGTTTAGGAAGTGCTTTATCTAATCATACCCTACCTAAGCAATTGCTTAATACCAAAAAACAAGCATGCAAGAAGCGTTTTTCACACCTATAATCCATTTTCTTGTTGATTTCTTGTACTTAGCCACGCGTTTGAAGCAAGTTTTGTTAGCTAAGACGTACTCTATTGAAATAAATAATGGTTTTCACATTGTTGGTGGGAATTGGAATGTTTCACTAAAATCTTCTCGTCTGTATGTTTTTGTTGCCGTTTTTTTATGTGGGGTACAGAAAACAGTGGCCTCACCAGGGCGTGGTATTTTGGCCATGGATGAGTCTAATGCTACCTGTGGGAAGCGTTTGGCTTCTATTGGACTAGAGAACACCGAAGCTAACCGCCAGGCATACCGTACCCTCCTTGTCACTGTTCCTGGCCTTGGTCAGTACATCTCTGGTGCCATTCTTTTTGAGGAAACTCTGTACCAATCCACAGTTGATGGCAAGAAGATCGTCGATATCCTTGTCGAGCAGAAGATTGTTCCTGGTATCAAGGTCGACAAGGTAAAGCTATTTGGGAATTGGATTTTACCCTTTCGTGATACATAGGAAGAAGTTTCACACCTCACATAAGCAATAGTTACCCTTACATAGTTACATGTAAGTATCTAACATATTGGGAAAATAGCATATTTTTTGTGCGTCATTATTAGCACTGTTTGTAATTGATGAGTGATGAAATTTTCGAAGACTCAACAGTTAAAGCAAAGTTACTTTACAAGCAAATTTTTAAAAATTATTTGGTACCTTCTATATGTGTAATATACGTTTATGAAAGATTATGTAGTAAATTGATTATATCAGGTCCATTAAGCACCCAGTAAACTATAATATAGATGCACAATTTTGTAACCTTACCACGTAAAATCTTTCTCTATTTTTATATCAAAGAGAATGATGGAGGGAGCTTTTATGGCAGTGTATAATTGTATATGTTAATTGTTAACACGTGGTTCATGTGCTGAGAAACAATAGGGTTTGGTGCCCCTAGCTGGTTCCAACGATGAGTCATGGTGCCAAGGTCTGGACGGTCTTGCCTCTCGCACAGCTGCATACTACCAGCAAGGTGCCCGTTTTGCCAAATGGTAAGTGAAGTGTGTATAATCCTGAATCCCCATGTTTGTCAGAATATCGTGCTCATTCTTACATTTTGCAAATCTTAAGTTCTATTTAATCGATAAATTTTAGGCGTACTGTTGTGAGCATCCCCAACGGTCCCTCTGCTCTGGCAGTCAAGGAAGCAGCCTGGGGTCTGGCTCGCTATGCTGCCATTGCTCAGGTAAGGAAACCATTGAAATTATACAAGTAATTTCTAAAAAATCATTTGTGATACTGATGTGAGGTAGGCTATTTTTGTTTTTGTTACATCTATGGCCACATGAGGACTTATGTATATCTATCAGTTCTGAAGGGCAATTATTATTAATTTTATCTATTTTTCATGTAATGATTTAGGACAATGGGTTGGTCCCAATTGTGGAGCCAGAGATCTTGCTCGATGGTGACCACAGCATTGACAGGACTTTCGAAGTAGCTCAAAAGGTGTGGGCTGAGGTTTTCTTCTACCTTGCTGAGAACAATGTCCTGTTTGAGGGTATTCTCCTCAAGCCTAGTATGGTTACTCCAGGAGCTGAGTCCAAGAAGAAGGCCAATCCTCAGCAAGTTGCTGACTACACCCTCAAGCTCCTTCACAGGAGAATTCCCCCTGCTGTCCCTGGAATTATGGTAATTAAGTGCCACTCTCACTGCCAATTTAAGCCGTTATTCTTTATATTCCATCTTACTACAATGGTTCATGTAGTGACCAAAGTTGTTTTCATTCTGCATGTAGTTTTTGTCTGGTGGACAATCTGAGGTTGAAGCAACCTTGAACTTGAATGCCATGAACCAGTCTCCAAACCCATGGCATGTGTCGTTCTCATATGCCAGAGCCCTCCAAAACACCCCATTGAAGACATGGGGAGGCCGCCCAGAGAACGTGAAGGCAGCACAAGATGCACTCCTTTTCCGTGCCAAGTCCAACTCACTCGCTCAGCTTGGAAAGTACACTGGTGAGGGTGAATCTGAGGAAGCCGCCAAGGAATTGTTCGTCAAAGGCTACTCCTACTAAGATATTAGCAGTGAATATGAATATGATACTTGTCATGTGAGGCAGGAGCACCAGCAGTAAGAGAAGGAGTTGATGGAGGATCGATGGAAGACTGATTCGTCTAAAATGTGTTATGTTTTATAGTCTTGGAGACTATTTTATTTACATGTACCTTTTCAACTTAATGAACTTCAAGCTAGTGAATTAGGAATCGTGTACTTGAATATGCATCATCATATACTAAAATGCTTGAATTTCGGCAGTTGATAAAAACCCCATCCTGCATTATGCCCTTCTCACCCCCAGCTACAAATAAACTAATTTCCTTTCATTTCAGGAGTAATTTTTGAGTGGACACGGTTCACCATAGGTACTCAAATCATTATTTGACATGTGTAAAGTAGTGAGGATTATAATAGAATTACACCGATCATTAATAATATTTTTACATATATCAAATAATGATTTGAGTGCTTAAATGATGATGTGGTACACCGTGGCCACCTAAGAATTTCTCAACTTAAAAAATGTCTTGCTCTAAGATTAGCTAAGAATTTCTCTTGTAATTGGTCTGTTAAAAATTTGTTGGCTTTTGTTGCTTAGTATTATATTCCTCTGATCCAATTAAAGGTCAAACTCCAGATCTTGTTTACTCCTCCTTCGACAAAAGACCAACAAAGACGGATACCAGAGGGCAGAGAGTAGATCCAACATTAACTCGCATAACTAAAGGTTAGGTCTGTAATTGTTGTTAATTGTTATTGATTTAGATCAGCATCGTTACAGTACCCTCAAATCAAATCCTAGGATGACTTGCAGGGACCATTTCTCGTCCCACCAAAATTTCATTGTTCTTTTCTTTTCTGGTTTTTTTTTTCGGTGGGGGGCGGGGGGGTTCTTTTCCCAATGGAAACTGAGTTGCAAGTAAAATCTTTATTTATCACTGTTTAAAAAAAAATATTGTATTTGGTTTGGTAGTTACAGGAATGCAAAATATGAAAAATATCAGGAACAACTTGATTAATGTTTAATAGCAGAGACAGATTTACTGTCAAGTTCCTGAATAGTAAGTAATTTTGTTTAGGTACACCTTTTTTGATAAATGTTTAGGTACAGCTTTGAACTTTCTGCTCCTATAATAGACTTTTTTTTTACAAGGATTAATGTAACTTTCAGAATCTTCTAAATGATCGAGATGACTGGGATATGAGAGTTGCGAATTCGCGAGTCAGTCAATACTCAGTATGCAAGAGACGATAATCAGTAGTTTGTTAACATCTGCAAACACAAAGTAAAAGGAAAATTATAAAAATTAATAAATTCCTAGAAAATAGATAATCTTAAAAGTGCAACATACTTTCTATAGAGGAAAAGGAAAAGACTAGTTATACATCACTTTATAGGTTCATATCTCTCACGTAATTGAGGTGACACAATCATAATGGAGGTGTGCAAAAATTTTGATGGACTAACTGTAATTAGACAGTAAAAACAAGGCAGACCTAAGGTGAAACGTGTAAATAGCATTATTAAGAGGGAAATATGTGTACTAGAGATGAAACGGAAAAAAAAGTATAACTGGGTTTACTTGATTGCAACTTTTTATTGAAAGTATGCCTCCAACAGCTGCAAACGTGGGATGCTTTATCTACACTTTAGGAGTTTGTTATTTTTATTTTTAATATTTGATATCTGATATGTTGTTGCTTCAGTTTTTTTTAAGATTAGAATGTTACTAGTTATGCTTAAAAATACAGAGATATCTGATTTGTTTCTGTTAGACTCTAACTCTATTTAAAGAGTTATTCAATAAAATAAAATGTATTCTCCGTACAACACTTTCTTTTCTTTTTCTTCTCTATTTTTTCTACTGCTTTCTGTTCTTAAAACAACAAATTGGTATCAAAGAGCTACTATTCCGAGGGATCTGTGAGACTGAGTGAGCAAGCCCAACCACAATTCCTAAACACGAACACACACCAAATCTGCATAAAATGAATTCAGAAGGTTCATCCATTCCAATTGCGCTTCCAGTGTTTAATGGCCAAAATTATCACCTCTGGGCTGTTAGAATGGAAGCCTTTCTTGATGCAAGTGATCTGTGAGAAGCTGTTGAACAAGAGTATGAAGTTCCAATCCTGCCTGATGATCCTACTATGGCTCAAATCAGAAACCACAAAGAGAGGAAGCAGAGAAAATCAAAAGCAAGAGCAACCTTGTTTCTTTGCTTAGTATCGATCCACTTGTTCTCACCGAATAATGACACGAAAACAAATTACCCACGAGATTTGGGATTTTTTGAAGCAGGAGTACGACGGAAATGAGAAGGTTAAAGGGATGCAAGTGCTGAATCTAATCCGAGAATTTGAGATGTAAAGGATGAAGGAATCAGAAACAATTCAGGAATATTCTAACAGGCTTCTTGGCATAGTCAACAATGTAAGACTCCTTGGTACTGATTTTTCTGATTCTAGAATTGTTCAAAAAAATTTAGTTATAATTCCTGAAAAGTTTGAAGCCACAATTGCATCTCTAGAGAACTCAAAGGATATGTCAAGCCTTTCCTTGGCAGAATTGTTAAATGCTTCGCAGGCACAGGAACAGAGACGAAAGATGAGACAAGAGGAGGAGGTACAAGGTGCTTTTCATATAAAAGCACAAAATTCAGGAGGCAAAGATAATAATAAAAAATGGAAGAGTGAGAAAGGTGAAGGCTCCAACAAGCAGGAATATGAGACTTTCCCACCTTGTCCACATTGCAAAAAAACAAACCACTCTCAAAGAAAATGTTGGTGGAGGCCTGATGTCCAGTGCAGAAAATGTGGCAATATGGGACATGTGGAGAGGATCTGCAAATCTAAACCAGAAGAGGCAAAGGTGTCCACAGATGAGAATGATGAGCAGCTCTTTGTTGCAACATGCTTTGCTACAAGCAACAGTTCCAGCAATTCATGGTTAATAGACAGTAATTGCACAAATCATATGACCAATGACGAAAAGCTCTTTATTAAGCTTGACAACACCATTGTTTCCAAAGTAAAAATTGGGAATGGTGATTTCATCTCAGTCAAGGGAAAAGGGACAGTTGCTATAGAAAGCTTAACAGGTTTGAAATATGTTTCTGATGTCTTATATGTGCCTGACATAGATCAAAATCTGCTTAGTGTTGCGCAGCTTGTTGAAAGAGGCTTTAAAGTCATATTTGAAGACAAATGGTGCTTGATCAAAGATACAAAAGGCAGAGATATATTTAAGGTGAAAATGAGAGCTAAAAGCTATGCTCTAAATATGATGGAGGAGGAGCAAATAGCTTTTTCAAATGCTGTTAGCAACACTAATTTATGGCACAAGAGGCTTGGACATTTCCATCTTGCTGGACTTCTATACATGCAACAACATGCCTTGGTGAAAGGTGTATCATTGTTTGAAGACAAGATGGATGATTGTGAGGCTTGTCAATATGGCAAGCAAGTCAGAAAATCGTTTCCTCAAACAGCATGGAGAGCAACTCAAAAACTGCAGTTGGTACATACAGACGTTGGAGGACCTCAGAGAACAGCATCTTTAAATGGCAATAGATATTATATTATATTTATTGATGTGTACCAGATTTTGTTCGATTTATTTCTTTAAGTCCAAATCTGAGGTTGCTAACATATTTTGGAAATATAAAGCACTGGTGGAGAACCAAAGTAATTGCAGATTGAAGACAATAAGGTCAGATAATGGGAAAGAATATACAAACGATGTTTTTGACAAATTTTGTGAAGAGGCTGGTATTGAGCACCAACTTACAATACCTTATACCCCACAACAGAATGGTGTAAGTGAGAGAAAGAATAGAAGCATTATGGAGATGACAAGGTGCTTGCTACATGAAAAAGAGCCTGCTAAAAAATTTATGGGCGGAGGTCATAAACACTGCATGATCTTCTTCTTTGAATAGACTCTCTACAAGAGTTTTGCAAAAAAAACTCCATTTGAAGCCTGGTTTGGTTACAAACCAGATTTACAGAATTTAAAAATTTTTGGTTGTGTTTGTTTCTTTTATGTACCACAGGTTAAAAGAGACAAACTTGATAAAAAGGCTGAACCTGGAGTTTTCATTAGATACAGCAGTACTTCCAAAGCTTATAGAATTTTCCAACCACAAAATGGAAAAATTCTTGTCAGTAGAGATGTCAAATTCATGGAGGATAAGCAATGGAGTTGGGAGGAGACAACAAAGGAGTTGCCAAAAATTCCAGAATACTTTGATGAAGATATAGATGACATTCCAGTAAGAGGTATAAGACCTTTATCTGAAATTTATGAAAAGAGTAATGTAGCTATTCTAGAACCTACTGATTTCAGAGAAGCTGAGAAGGATGACAAGTGGTTAGATGCTATGAATGAAGAGCTAAAGATGATCGAGAAAAATGACACTTGGGAGTTGGTGGACAGACCTCAACACAAGCAGCCTATAGGTGTCAAATGGGTTTATAGAACCAAACTTAATGCAGATGGTTCTATAAATAAATGCAAGGCTAGGTTGGTGGTTAAGGGATATGCTCAGGTGTTTGGAGTAGATTTTTTGAAAACATTTGCTCCAGTTGCACGTCTTGATACAATTAGAATGTTGCTTGCCTTGACTGCGCATAAAGGATGGAAGGTTTACCATTTAGATGTGAAGTCTGTCTTCTTAAATGGTTATTTGCAGGAGGAGATATTTGTGGAGCAGCCAGAAGGATTTCTAGTCAAGGGCGGGAGGAGAAGGTCTACAAGCTAAAAAAGGCTTTGTATGGTCTTAAACAAGCCCCTAGAGCCTAGTACAATGAGACTAGATGATCATCTACAAAATCTTGGATTCATCAAAAGTCCAAATGAAGCAACATTATATGTGAAGTTGTCAGGCGCTAATTTAATTGCAGTTTCAATCTATGTTGATGATATGCTTGTAATAGGAAATGATGAAAAGCTAATTTAGGAGTTTAAAGCTAAAATGCTCCAAGTGTTTGAAATGACAGACCTTGGCTTGATGACCTTTTTCTTGGGAATGGAGGTGAAACAAGATCATGATGGAGTCTTTATATGTCAAAAGAAGTATGTAAGGGAAATACTAAAAAAGTTTCATATGGAGGACTGCAAAAACACTTCTACTCCAATGGACCAGAAGGAGAAATTTAGCAAGGATGATGGAGCTGATAAAGTTGATGAACATCATTATAGAAGTCTAATTGGGTGCTTAATGTACCTTACCGCAACCAGGCCTGGCATTGTGTTTGCAGTAAGTATACTTTCAAGGTTCATGCATTGTGCTAGTGAAGTGCATTTTCAAGCTGCCAAAAGGATTGTAAGATATATTAAGGGCACTATAGACTATGATGTTAAGTATTCTCACTTTCAGAATTTTAAGCTTATTGGATATTCTGATAGTGATTGGGGAGGTTCAATTGATGACATGAGAAGCACAACTGGTTATTGTTTTAGTTTTGGTGTTCAAAGAAGCAAGATGTTGTGGCTCAAAGCACTGCAGAGGCAGAATATGTGGCAGCCACTGCGGCGGTGAATCAAGCAATTTGGCTGAGAAATGTACTTGCAGATTTACATATGAAGCAAAATGAGCCAACTCAGATCCTTGTTGACAATCAAGCTGCTATTTCAATCTCAAATAATCCTGTTTTTCATGGCAAGACTAAGCATTTTAAGATCAAGTTGTTTTTCTTAAGAGAAGTGCAGAAAGAAGGTGAAGTCAAGCTATTTTATTGCGAAGCCCGAAGACCAAAGTGCAGATGTTTTAACAAAAGCTCTCCCAAAAGCCAAATTTGAAGCTTTGAGAATTAAACTAGGTGTTTGCAGCTATTAAGGCAAGGAGGAGATTTGTTGAAAGTATGCCTCCAACAACTGCAAACGTGGGATGCTTTATCTACACTTTAGGAGTTTGTTATTTTGTTTTTAGTATTTGATATCGATATGTTGTTGCTTTAGTTTTTTAAGATTAGGATGTTACTAGTCATGTCTAAAAATACGGAAATATCTGATTTGTTTCTGTTAGACTCTAACTCTATTTAAAGAGTTATTCAATAAAATAAAATGTATTCTCCGTACAACACTTTTTTCTCTTTTTCTTCTCTATTTTTTCTACTGCTTTCTGTTGTTAAAACAACACTTTTAATAACTTGGTAACTAAAATAGAGAAAACTTGATTGTAATAATTTGGACATGTCCTGTTGCAGGGAGAGAGAGGGGAACGGGTGAGAAATGGAGGGGAAAGCTTACTACAAAAAGAAAAATTACCCTCCATTTCCCACTTTTCACCCGAACAGGCATTCTGATTCAAGGAGGCAAACTCCAAGCTTAGTCATATATGTTAAAACATGACTCAGATGGCCCAACTACCGAGAAGTGGTAATCTTACTAAACAAGCTTGATTCTTTGGGAAGGAAAGACATCCACATAGAATGAAAAGCTTGAACTCGTTTCAAGCATAGACAGAAACAAGAAGAAGAAAAAGAAAAAGAAAAGATGAAGTAACAATATTTTAATAACCTTAAGACTCCGTTGAAATCCTACTCCACTTTTTTTTTTTTGATCATCTCCACTTTTTCTTATAAGTGTTGATCATTCTTTTAAAGAAATCTATGTCTATTTTACTTTTAAAATTAAATATGAAATTAGAATTTGAAATTAAAATTAAACTTTTTAATTTCAAATTTTATGTTTAGAATATCATTTAAAATTAAAATTGTAATTCTATAAACTAATTCTATAAAATTAAAAAATAACTAAGTTAAATTTTTTTCAATTCTTAACTTATATCTTAAGAATTATCAATTTCATAACTTAAAAATTAAATACTCTTTCTCTCCCTATTTATTTACGAATAATTATATTTATTGAAATTCTATATTTATATAGAAAATTACTTTTATATTTATATAAAAATTATTATAATAGTTATTTTTTAAAAAAAAATCATGAAAATTTTTGTATGAAAAAAATATGACTATTAATTATAAAATTATTATTGTGTGAATATTTTTATTAATTTTAATTTTATAAATAATTTTTTAATATTTTAGATCATACTTTTAAATAATAAGATTATAATTAAATTTAAAATTATAATTTCTTATCTTAATTCTTTAACAATCTTAAACATAAAATATAAAATTTTGAACTAATTCTAATTTTAAAAAAATTAGAACTAAAATTAGAATTATATATTTTAATTTCAATTTCAATAATTTTCATAATTCTTACAATTCCTAAAATGTGATGCCATTCCATTAAAACAATCTGCTCTTAAAACACAATTTTCTACAGGCAGTGACTGTAGTCCATGACCGACCCATCTACTAGGAAAATGCTTTGCCGTTGTTGTAGGGATTATAGTCCATGCACAGTCCAGAAACCAATACAACCCTGCCACCTTTAAACAAACCCATTTTGTACTTCTTTATTCTATCAATGAATTAACTATTTAACTTAGAAACTAAAGTGAGCAGATTTTCAACGATACTAAAGTTTAATCATATTAAAACATATAAGAAAAATTCTGCTGACCATGATAGACACTAGACTGCGACTATGTTATGCTCTTCAATTTAAGCGGTCATGCACTCGTTATGCAGTCCATCCATTCATTAATAATTATTTTTTCTTCATTAATTTGGTGCGAGGCAAAAACAATTCAAACTTAAAGCGAACAAATATTTTTTAACATAAACAACTAAGTCAGCCATGTAAAAAAAGAAACAGCTAACATAATATTTCTGAAGTGACAGCTCATTATATACGCTGTACTGTTATTACTTCTCGGCCTTCCGTTTGAAGGATTCTACTGGTACCAGACTTGCAGATTCATGATTATTGCCCACCTAAAATATCCAAACCTGTTCCTAAAATGAAAACAGAATATCCGTTAATTCAACTAAACCAAGCGTCAAAAATTGTGGTTTCTACATGCTTAAGAAAACTAATTAAGGGTTACAAAATGCAAATTACAAAGCAGCACCTGTATCAAAGAACTCAATACCTGGTTGTTTAATGCTGGTCCATTTAACCACTGTGGTCAAGTATTAAGATCAATTAATTTTTTATCCATTTTTCCATGACCTTCAATATTATTTTCTGGCATTGGAACAGGAGAGACCCTATGATTCTGCTGACCATCTCTTGTTTTTAGCTTCAGTGGCTGATTTTGGTCCTTTCTTAATTCATTTTGATCCAGTTGTTGCAGCCCTAGTTCTTCCAATCGGCCAGATTTGTCGCCTGGAAACTACAGAAAAAAAAGAAAAAGGCAAAGAACACTAAAGAAACTCCAGAATATATACTGAAGAGATATAAAGCTTGAATGCTTGATACTTTCTTGCAGCGGGACACAGACCTCAACTCTCTGCCTCAATAGAAGATATCTTTCATGGGATCTTTTACCACCAACATGTACAATCATATCACATTGCAGACACAGCGAACTACCATCCATCTCACAGTAAAAGAAAGCTACATACAAAGTTTCACGACAAGGAAGAAATATTTAACTCCTGTATAGTATATCAGAATGCACAATCTTGCAAAAGAAAATAAAAAATACCCTTCAATACCTGGTGCATTTTCACATATGTCACAGCGTGGAACATCAGTTGGGTCAGCAAGTCCAACCCGAACGTGTCTGCTGGCAAGCTTGTTACACATATGGACCTGAAACTCCAATACAAATCACAAACATGACATGATGACATCAGAGAAAAAACTATATCGTGCTGGTGCCAGAAAAACTTCAGATTCATCATAAGCAAGTGGGTCTCTGTAACCATTACAACGTCCTGCCCAAACTACGAAAGTCACATGCAGGATATATTGCTTAACATAAAAAGAGCCATGAAGAAACTATGCGCAAATGACTGGTGCAAAATTGCAATTTCATTAAGTACATTGTTTTGTGCCAGTTTCACGTGAGTCGTAGTTCCTACTCTGGGGTCACAATGTTATCCCAATGTTACCTCGTTTGATTAAGTGAATCAATCTCCATATTGAGATTCTACAGAATAATAATTCAAAGGAATTTGACATATAACGGTGCAGACTGCAGAATCATATCCCAAAGTAGAAGGGAGATGTATAATGGAACATAAAAATGGCAAATTTTGATAACTAGGGAACAAGTTAAAAGAAAACCATCAAAGAAGTTCGAAAATACATTAACAGAAAGTAATATCTAAAATGGTGGTAAATGCAGATCGACAATGTCATATGGATCTGAGGGGGGAAAAAGAATGAGTACACTACAGTAGCCATTTAAGGATTTATGAGAGACAAGAGCTGCATCAACTCCAGACAAAAGGCAATAAATGATGAAACCATTACCAAGAAGGATTGCCCTTCAGCTCATTATTGCTTTGTTTTGTAAATGAAACTGCCTCCAAGATCCACGGCCAAATTTGAAGTGCGACAAATATTTAAATCAAGAGTATTACTTTTTTTTTGGTGGGTGAAGAAGAGTATTACTATTAATTAAGCAACTTCTGGTTTCCTTTAAACACAGTTTTTGTATAAAGCAACACCATTTCCTTCAAATCACTACCTTTTCTCATTAACCAAAAATAAAAAAATCAACCCAGTAGAGTAATCAGCTAAGCCTTAAATCTTATCCACTTAATAATTAATAATATAATTACTATTAGTAGATAGATTACTCACTAATAAATTTCCTTACAAATACAAGAATCTTGTAATTGAAGATTGATGAATGAAATTGAGGATGAGCAAGTAATTGAAGAAGAAATGGAGGGTAGATAAGGTGGAAAAAGAAACCTTTTGGTCGCATGCAGGGCAAAGAGCAGCCTCGTCTGCAGCGCAGAAGAGAATCGCGGCGGCACTCTCACACACGTCGCAAAGCGTTCGCATTATTATCTCTTTTACCACTCTTAGTGTCACTGATATCTTCACCTACCCTCCTTTGTCTTTCTTCTCTTCTTTTCGTCAATGTCCTCAATTTATTTTTTATTTTTTATTTTATTTTTGGCTTTTCTCTTCAGTTGTAGTTTATGAATTAAACAGCCAAAAATGTTAATGGGTATTTAGCAATTGGAAAATAATAGAGAAGTCAGAATTGATGGAAAAGGAGGAGAAATGCAGAAGATTGGAAAGTGTTGAAAGCAGAGTATCCTTTGCTGGTCGCTGCACCACTATTCGCTCCTCACTATTACTTTATCGTCCCGAGTCCTCTTGTTTATACACCTTGAGTATGACATTCGGTCACACACCTTGACAAGTGAGAATGACATTCGGTCACACCTCCTCACGTCCGCACGGGTACACTCATTCTATTTCGGTATAATATATATCTTAATAGGGCACTGCTATATATCACAAATTGAGATTTGGGAAAAGATTACGAAGAAATCATGACGAGTACAGATTGGGTAAGAAATGCTGTTCGTGAGAAACGGCATTTTCCTTCTTAATATCCACTCACAATCATATAAATGGGTTAAAAATGCATTTTCCTTATCGACACTATGCTCAGCTTGCAGTTTCCATTCTCGCTACAGGGCAAAATCGTAAAATAGCATCTTGTAGATGCTATTTTGGTTTTTTGATTTAATTCATTGCTAACATAAATTCTTTTATATTATTGATAAATAAAAAAGCGAATTTTTAAAATTTTCTATCTCTGTTGCTGTTGGTTGGTGTATATAAAGGATTTTGTCCCTTAATCTCTTAAAATAGAGTCCTGATACATGCACAGGGTTTTTTCACACAGTGTAAATCAATGGTTGAAAATTTTTATCCATCACTACTCACATCACTCAAAAAGCTACCAGCCACCCCTTTCTCTTTTTTTTGAAGCTTTTGTATGAGACTATCATTTTCCTATGTTGTTCTAATTTAATCATATAATAAATTGCTATGTTTTTACTGGATGATTGTACGAGGAATCTGGAGTTTAGACCATTTAGATCTTCTTAGTTTCTTTTTTCAACTTAAAAAGTAGTAGTACGTAAAGTAAATGTAGTAAAACATACCAAAGAAAATGTTTTAAGTAAATAAAACACTTAATCTTACCAAAATAATAAAAATATAAAACATTTAAATTTAAACATTTTAACCACTTTGAGAGGATTTCATGTAACCATCACCTCGTTAGCAATTGCAATATACTAAAAAAAAAATTCCTTAATCTTTAAGAAGGATGAAAGCAAGCAACATAAAATTTTAAAGCCGCCAATTAAACTCTCTAACAGTTAAAAAAACAATTATAATTGGTCATTTCTTCCAACTTTGTCCAATAATTTATGCTAATCATGTAATCACTAATATATTTATCTATAATGTGTAAATTTTATTTTGAAAAAAGTAATTACTTTTGAGATTTTTTTTTTACATTTTGTATATGAAAATTATAAACATTTAAATACTCCATTAAATTTTTATTTGATGAGGATTATGTGATTAATATACACAAATCTGATGTTGATAAGTGTATTCTGGGACCAAATAATTCTAAAATGAACATTACTGCTACTTAAGTTAAAATTATTGAGAAAATGTTTGATCATTTCTTAATTAAAATATTTTGTAGCATTTAATCATCCATGATTAAGTGTACGCTTCTATTTTATGTACTTTTTGGTCTAGTTTAAATTAAGAATTTGAAGGAAGTTGAATGAAAAATTTATCTAAATCTAGCCGGCTAAAACCAAGAAGCAACTTTTTAACTTTAACAATGGTTAGACACTTTTTCATAGTATTATTTCCGTTCACATCAATTCTAAGATTGAACTCATGAGTCAAATTCTTTTTATTCATGCCAATACTAGTTAAAAACATGGTTGTCAGTGACGGAGAGGCCCGTGATGGCAAGCCAAACAAAACAAATGCGCAGTTGTTATATTGGTGTTGAGATGAGTTGTCCACATTGTTCCTGGCACTGGCGCCGACGACTTGGTTTACAGCCCCACGACCAAAAGCATCGTAAAGCCGCATTTCTCGCTTCAGGTTCCTTCGGAAGGGAGAGCAGGTGCAGCCATGGCCTGACCCTACCCCTCCCTCCTTGCTCATGTCTCATGTCACGTACGTAGGTTCCACACTTCCAATCACCTTTCTTTACTTTTTTTTAGAAGATCTGTTTTCATGTTTTTTTTTTTGGTGTACTGCTTTCATGACTGTAATTTACTAGAAGATTATGGTTTCAACGTTGCATATACAAAGTTACAAACCCTTAACATGTGATAATGAGTAGAAGTGGTTTTTGAACTATAGGTATTTTTTAGTGCTCGGAGCCTTACTATGCTTTGCTTATCTTGGAAAAGCTGCTACTTACCTTGTGTAGAGAGAAATGTTATGGAAATATCAACAGTACTAGATTGGCTATTTAGTGTGGAAATTTTTTTAGATGTACTAGAAGTAAGATATTTTTCTTATTTTATATCACTTATTGTTTGTCACCTAAAATGTATGTGTCATTGTTATTTTCTTAAATTAATTTTTTCTTGAAATACTAACTATAATTAATCCAAAATAAAAAACCTTTCTCAACTCCATCCTTTTCCTTCACTCTTCCTCTTTCAATGAGGTCCATGCAGTGATTTTCCCAAACGGAATCTAAGAATTTCTCAATTGGGTGCCACTATCATTGTTCGCAACAACTGCCTCATGCCCACTGATTGAATCATTAATATTGATGACATGCCCATTGATTGGTTCGGATGGACTTCGTTGTCTGCGTTGGCTTCCACCGTTAGGGAAAACCACGGCGTGGACCTCATTGCAGTGAGGGGAAGGGATGGCGTTGAGAGGGATGAAGATCATCTGTACTCATTTCTTGTCTCCTTCTCTGTCTCATTATTAAAATTTTGATAAATATTTTAAATTTAATTACATATTTTTTTTTATTTAAATTATTTTATACTTGTCAAAATTTAAGTAAAAAAAAAAAATGAGACAAAAAATAAGAACAGATTATCTTCATTCGATTGAGAGATATGAAATGAGTTAGAATGTAAGAAAGCACATATACATATAACAGAAACGATACAAATATATTGATATAATAAAAATTTTAAAAAATAATTAAAAGATATATAATTAAAAAGTATTTAAAATTATTAAAATATTCAATATAATACGTATTGAATAACAATGTTGCAATTATTTTGAAGTATAGATGTTATATAAATTACAATATATTTTTTAATTTTTAAATAATCATATTAATATTTTAAGAAAAAAATTAAAATAATTTAATTTAAGGTGACAATAATAACTTACACATCTTATGTGCATGGAATGTCTTTCTCCTAGCCCATTTAAGAATTTCTCATTTAGTGTCTACTTTAGTTCGTGATAATTTTAATTTTTTAGTACTGTAGTAGATACATTGTCCTGGCATTTGAGAAGTTGATTTAAAAAAAATATCAAAGGAGTAATAAAATCACATACGTCAAATTGATGCTACTAGAAGTCTTTGAACTAAGAAAAGGGCAAAAATGATTTTAAAAAAATAAATAAGAAATAAAAATGACTAGATTTTGAAACTAATAATTTAAGAAAATAAAGAACGTAATTGATACAGGAGGAATTACACCAGGGGTACACTGGCGCAGAAAACTAGCTGGGATTATGAGGATATCACATGGGAGTTGAAACAACGAAGCACACGAGAAAGTTTTCTAAAAAAAAAATAGGGCAATAGACTATGCATGAGCAAATTATAATGTCCAAACATAATTACTAAATATCCAAATAATAAAATGATACTTTTATCTCATTTCATTCTATCACATCTCATTCCATCTCATCTCATTCTATTTTATTCCAACAATTACTAAATATCCAAACATAACATTAATATTTTGAGTATGATTTATATATTTGTTAGACTATTCTACTTAATACCAAACAATTTTTAATTAAACTCTACAAAAAAAGGTTTAAAACGACAATTATTTATTGCAAATTACGATAGTTATAACTGCTATTTTTTGCCTTAATAACGTTTTTAAAATTGATATAATTACTTCCGTAATTTGATATAATATAACAGTTTCTCATTAATCATTATAATTTTATTATGTATAAAATGACAATTCAGCTTTTACATAAAATGATAGTTAAAATTGTTGTAATTTACCTAAAATTAATATAAAAAAATACTTAATTTAATTTTTACATAAAATGATAGTTAAAATTGTCGTAATTTACTTAAAAAAAATTTATCAACAACACAAGATGCTCTTTTCCAATGTATCAATGAAGCAAACTTGCAATTAAACAGTTAAAAGCATGTTGAGACAATTGAGAACACAAATATTCTAGGTGTTATTACTTCTTTAGACTTAATAGAAAAATGATGACCATCTCTCAGTAAAATAGCTAACTAGTCCATCCTATAGTTAAATATAATTCTCAATGCAATAAAATGTGGTAAGATTGGACTTGTTCAGGGAAACAGGGTATGATCAAGGAAACTGCGGACGTCCTCTTCCCTGAAAAGAGATAATATCAAAATTGAAATTTATGTATTAAAAACTAATGTTTCCAAATCAAATAATTATTTGGCTTCAAACTTATTTTTGGATTTTATCGATGTGCAGCGAATGTCAAATAGAATGAAAACCCCTTACACTAGATGACTAGATTATGCATAACTTTATTTTCTGTAATATCAACATGGCAAGTGTTATTATAGAAGAGAAATAGAGAAATATGGCACAGCTGAGCATAAGAAATCATTCTAAAAGAAACAATAAACTACATATCCAGACATCAACTATGCCAAAAAGTCAATTTATCCCATCTGGTTTTGAGCACCAATGTGCTAGATATATACATGCCAATAGTAAAATGGAAAGGAGCAAAGATGCATAGATAAGTGATAAATAGATTTTGAGCACAATTAGTAATACCACCAATATGCCAATTGACCATTCTTCGATCTGACAACATTCCTGCCAAATTGTCATATTTTCTATTTTTGTGAATGGATAAAAAAGGTTTTATTGAAAAATAATTGTCTTCCAAGTATATTTATAAATTAAAAGCATAATGTTACTAGCCTTTTACCATGAGATAACCCAACAATTGTCTAAACAAGACAAAAGAAAGTAAAAATGGGTAAGTGAAAGTAACATAGACTACATAGTATGAAGTTTAAGTGTCATATGACAAAAAACATGTTATGGGTGGTTCCTTTCATATTATTCCATTTCATTCTACTCAATCTCATTAATCTAAACATAGTCTAAAAGATGCTATGGGTGGGTCCTTACATATGACAGCATACCTTCATTCCACACTTGATTATCCAAAATATGTCGAGTGAGTCCCATTCAAGCTTAAGTAAAGGTGAACATATCTCAATTCTCTCTCCTTTAGAACCCTCAAGTTGTAGCGATAACTGCTTGGTGGTTTGAGGAGCGGTAGTGGATGGTTACGCAGAGCAATGGTTGTTGGTGATAGTGAACGGATCTAAAGGTGGGTCGATTTCTTTTTCTTATATCCTAATCAAGTTGCAGATTATCTATTTCAACATTGATCTATTTTTTTAGTGATTCAATTACTTACATTTAATAAATTATTGATAATGTTAAGAGTTTTATATTACTTGTCTTAATTTTTTAAGTATAATTTATATATTTATTGAATTATTTTACTTAATATCAAATAATTTTAAATTAAAATTTCACTTACTATCAAAGTTAAAATTTTATTTTTTTCGCCTATCTCATTAAGTTTCTCCCATTTAATTCGCTAAGCTCGCTTGTTTTTAGATTATTAGAATCTCAGAGACTTAAACAGAGTGAGTCAATCTTAAACGGCACCAAAATGAAGCAGATTGGTGAAAAAGGCTTTTTCTGGTAACACCCACTTACTAAGAACCACACAAAATTCGAAGCAGAGAGAGCTGTGAAAGCAACGTTTCATCCATTCTCAGCCACATGTTATAATACAACCAGGATAGCGTGCTATCATTGTTATCGAGGAAAGAAAATGCAGAGTAGCTGAAGCAAAATTTGCAAAAATCCAAAAATGTGGGTTAAGGTTGGGCTTTTTTGTGGAAGCTCCACTTATACCAGAACCATGAAAGCTTCACCTGCGTCATGAAAGCACCACGTAAACCAATCTCGTCCACGTGCGCTCTTATACCTGCTTCTACATTCCACCCTTACTTTTAGGTTATGTTTGGTGCACATGATAGTATAGTATAAGATAATATGATAGAATAGTATAAGGTATGATAATATAATTAATAAAATAAGACGTAATTTTATCTTTTATTTGATAACAAAAAAATAAATTAGTTGATTATATAATATATTTTTAAGACTAAAATATCCTTTAACATAAAAGTTAAAATAATTAAAAAATAACAATAAAAAAGTTTTATGGCGGTAGTGGTGGTGATGGTGGTGATGGTAGTAGTGGTGGTGGTGATGGTGGTGATGGTAGTAGTGGTGGTGGTGATGGTAGTGTGGCGGTGGTGGTGGCGGCGGCGGCGGTGGTGGCGGTGGGGTGGCGACAATGGTGGTGGGGGTGGCGGCGGTGGTGGCGGTGGTGGAAGTGGTGATAGTGGTGATGGTGGTGGTGGCGGCGACAAAGGTGACGGTGGTGGCGGTGGTGGTGGTGGCGGCGGCGGTAGTGGTGGTGGCGGCGACGGTAGTGGTGTTGGCGGTGGTGGTGATGGTGGTGGTGGTGGTGGTGGTGGTGGTGGTGGTAGTGGCGGTGGCGGCGACGGTGGTGGTGGTGGTGGTGGTAGTGGCGGTGGCGGCAACGGTGGTAGTGGTGGTGGTGGTGGCGGCGGTGGTGGTGGTGGTGGTGGCGGCGGCGGCGGTGCGATGGTGGCGATGGTGTGGTAGTGGTGATGGTGGCGGTGGTGGCGGCAACAATGGTGGTGGTGGCGGCGGTGGTGGTGGGCTAAAGCGATCTTGATGATGGCGGTGGTGGTGGTGACGGCGGTGGTGGTGGCGGTGGTGGTGATGGTGGTGGTGGTAGTGGTGGTGATGGTGATGGTGATGGTGGCGCGAGGAAGAGGAGTGATAAAAATGAAATTGAGGATAAGATTGGAATAGAAATCACTGTCGTGTCTTATCATGTATTAGGAGAGAGGATTGAGTTATCGCGCTTAGAATAGGATAAAATGACTTGAAATTTTATTATCTTATCAGTTGAATCTGTAAAACATTAGATAAGATTTAATAGTATTAACTTATACTATCATATTTTCTTTATACGATGCACCAAACGTAGCCTTAGGGTGTGTTTGGGAGTGAGGATTAGGAGGGAAAGGAAAGGAAGAGAGAGGTTTGGAGTAGAAAAACTTTTGTTTGGGAATTTTAGAAATAAGAGGGAAGGGAAAAGGGGATTATGGATGCCCTCGTATGCCCTCCATTTTCAGTTCCCCCGAATTGGGGGTTTGGGTCTAAAATTACCCACGTCTCCCCTGCGCTCCTCTGCCCTCGATTCCTCTTTTCTGCGCTCGTGTCTGCTCGTCTTTGCGCTCATTGCTGCACTCGTCTCTGCTCGCTGCGCCTCTCCGGTCTCCACCGTCTCTGCGCTCTCCACCATCTGGGCTCGTCGTCTCGTGTCGTCTCTTCTGCCTCTCATCAACTCTGGTGTCTGGTCTAACAGCTCTTTGCCTCTGCTCAATATCTACCACTTTTTTTAACATCTCATTCCTGGTTCAGTTCTCACTACTGATTTTTATGAATCTATCCGCAAGTTTAAATGCTGTTTTTCATGTAAAAAGGGGAAATTTACTGTTTATGTTAATTGGCACTCACAGTTTAGCCTAGGCTAGTTGTAACTGAAGGCCTTAGTTTAAGATTCACTAGCTTTTAAAACCTTAAAAAGACGATTGTTTTTTTATTTTTGGATCTGCCTTGTTTGTTATTAATTTAGGTTAGTCCAAATTATTTGGCGGTGCGTTAAATTTTTTTTTTTTAAATGCATTCTTCTTTGTATATCAGATTAAGCATTAAAAATATTGCCATGGCAACTGGTAAGATAGTTATTGTGGTGCTTTTTTTCTGATGAGAAATGTTGATGTTTGTAACAGGATGTGGACTATTCCTGAACCTTAAGGACTAGCACGACCAACAGCTGCAGAAGCTGAAAATTTGAATGTAGTTTCAGAGGGTTGTAATTCGAGAATTGTAAGCATCGGTTTCATTTTCCCTACTTGATTAATCCCAATAATCATGTGGTAGTTATCAAAGAAAGTATATCTTGAAGAATTGAACCTTTTCTATGTTTATCATCTGAAATTCCTATATTTTTTAATGTCTGTTGGTCTCCCTTTTAGTTACAAGAGATGGAAGTGAAGCGCGAAAATAAAGACATTTATAGGTAAGTTTTCAACAGTCATAATGCCATACAGTAAGTACTTATATACCATGATGCTATTTTAAGTCTAATTATTATTTTTGTTATTTTGCATGCCAAACTTATGGGAATGTATTGCATGTAGAACTTTGGACAAGACTATTTCAAATTTAGAGATGGAATTAGCTGCTGCAAGGGCAGCTCAGGAGTCTATACGAAGTGGTGCTCCTGTTCCAGAAGATATAAGGATGATCGAATCATCTGGTAAGAGAAGGTATCTAATGGTCATAGGTATTAATACTGCATTTAGCAGCCGGAAAAGAAGAGACTCAGTTCGTGCCACCTGGATGCCACAAGGTTCATAATTTGATCTCATTTCCTAATGTTTTCTGTTATGGTTCTTATGTTAATCTATATACATTTTTTTTGGGTATTAACACGGGGTGTTATTCTATTTCCTTTATTGGTTATGGTTTGTGATGATTGGTTCTTTTGATAACATGGAAAATAGGTGAGAAAAGAAAGAAGCTAGAGGAAGAGAAGAGCATTATCATCCGCTTTGTAATTGGACACAGGTAGCTATCTCATCTCTCTTTCAATGATTTTATTGCATAATTGGCGCCTTTATCATGCTTTTGTTCTAATCCCAGTTCAAAATGCTTTAATAAAATATTACATTAGCTAGATAATCATGTCTTCAAGCTGCATTTTTAGTGTTTAGAATTCTAGTTTTCTAGCTGCTGTAAAATATTATCTTTGAGAGAGTTCATTGTACACATATCCATCAGTGTATTAGTCATAACTCAAATATATTGGATAATTGTAAATTTGACCTGGTTTTTTCTCCTTTATCTAGTGCTACATCAGGGGGTATCCTAGACAGAGCTATTGAAGCAGAGGACAGAAAACATGGAGATTTCTTGAGGCTGGTAATTTGACATATATTATGCGATCCTCTTTTTGTTTCGTTGCTGCTTCCCTCTCCCATGTCCCTTTTCTCATTTTTTTCCACTGCTTTTATAATGGCTTGACAAGATCATAGTTTTTGAAGGGAAAAGGAAAAAAGCCACAGGTTTTCAAGTCTTTATACTTTGTTTATGCAGAATCATGTCGAAGGATACCTTGAATTGTCAACAAAGACAAAGACATACTTTGCCACTGCAGGGTAAGATGTTCTTGACTTCTTGTTTATCCTTCCTTGTTCAGCGTTAGGGTTCATTGTTTGGCTTTCTAATTGACTGCCATATAAATTTTTCTTGTCTTGGTCACTTCGTTTGTCAACAAATATTTATACAGAACATCAAGTTACATGGAAGTAGATGTGTTATTTTTGGCTTTCTTTGGTAGACTGATAATTGTGATATTCAATTTTATTAAGAGGCATTACTTTGACTTTCAAGTGATTGCAAACATTTGAGGTTGATTAGAATCATGACCATTATTTGTTGTTCTGGGGAATAGAAATTATGTGGTGCTACTTATTTGTCGAGGTGTATGACCTGGGACAGTGACCGGTCAATAATCAAATCCCATAGGATGTTGAGTCAGAATTCTTCTCTTACTTTTCTATTTGCATGCTCCTTATTCATCCTCCAAAATATTATTTGGGCCAAGGCTGTCGCCTATAGTTTGGTAAGTGTATTGGTTGTTTTGTGACTAATTCTAATGTGTTATCTACTCTTCTCCCCTTCTTTTTATCTATAAAATTGTAAAATGAGTGATCCAACTAATGTTATATTATCAGTTTTTAAAGAGCACTGATAGGGTCACAAGTCTTAAATTTATTTATATTTATTGAATCTTGTATTTTCATTTCTTACTTCTTCTTTTTTCTTTTTTTCATTTTTTTTATCAAAGGTTCCATCCAGTCTACGACTATAGTCCTTTTATTGGTTGTGGTTGTTTTCCTGTTTCTGATGAGAGGCCCATCTGTTGCTCTTTCTACTACATAGCTTGAAATTTTCTTTATGAATCTATTATCTTTTAACTATATTAGCTTTAGTAAGAATGAAAGCAGAAGCTTGCTTTCACTTGCTTGCAGATTGGTCTCATGATATATGCATATATGATATAACACACTAAGAAACTTCACCGAATGTGAAGAGCTGATTAATGCTTCATATTGTCAAAATTGTGAAACTTCATTTTAGCACATCTTTGATTTTTAGTAATATATGATGGTCTCAAAATTACTTTGTCAACATTTTCATTTTACAGGTATTGAACAAAATCTAGTGTGGTTCTTCACAAAAAAAAATCTGGTGGCAGTTATTCAGTGTTTATCAAGTTTGAACTGAGGATAATTTTGATGTTTTTTGAAAATGTATATATATGTTATTATAGACAACTCATTTCTTAATGTATGATTTTATGTTTTGGTGTATATTTCTTGTCATTATTAAAGACCCAATTATCCAATGTTCAAGTTATTAAGAATTGAGGAGCAAAATGATGTTACAGAACTCTTATTATTTTTGCACTTCTATACAATTAAAAAATATGTATTAAAGGTTCACACAATAAATCATAATATTTGAATATTTTTTTAAAACGATTAGTTAAACTTAAAAAATGAAATTGAGACTCACATATGTCATTAAAATGAATTTTAAAATGAATAAGAGATAATTTTAAAGTGAGACAATAATTTGAGAGAGAAAAATATTTTTAGAAAGAGAGACTAGATTTAGAGAGAATATTTTTTTCGAATGAATATTTTTAGAGAGAAAATACATTTTTTACAAAAATTTCTCTCTAGAATTTTTTTTCAACTTTTAGAGTGATAAATAATTTTAAAGAATTTTTTATAGAAAAAAATATTTAGAGATAAGTTTTTTAGAGGAAAAAAATTTGTAGTGAGAAATTTTATATAGATTTTTTTAATTTAATATTTTTTATAAAACATTAATTATATTAATTTTTTTGAATAAAGGGTAAAATGGTAAAAATATATCTTAAACCTCAATTTCTTTCCCTAGAATATTTTACACTTCTAAACAAGGACAGAGTAAATCTTTCATTTTCCTTCTCTTCCTTTCCTTTAAATCATTTCCTTCCTTCCCCTTCAAACTCCCAAACACACTTAGAGTATATTTGAGAAAGATTAATTCTTTCTCAAATAATTATTTTTAAAAGATTAAATTATTTTTAAAATAATTATTATATTTGAATAAAAAAATTATTTTTTAAATATTTTTTATACAAAATTCAATGTAAAATAAATTTTTTTCAGATAATAATCATAAGTTAAAGATTAGAGTTTATAATTTTAAACATAAATTATTTCTTACACTTTTATATGTAAATATTATTTTACCCTCAATCAAATTATTTTTTAATTATTCTATATCTATTTTAATAATTTAATACATAAAAATGATTATTTTTTATATCATCCAAATAAATTATATTAACTTAAAATTATTTTATAACTAATACATCTAACATAAAAATGAATCAATTATAATCGATTATAAGCATAATCTATAATTTTCAACTTTCTCAAACAAGCCCTTACTAAATTCTTTAAAGCCAGTTCCTATTTTCCTGTTTAAACATTTTCTCTGATAAAAAACAACAATAAGCTTGCAGATGCTTCTCTAAAAGTGCACCAATAGATTCTTTTTCCCCTTTCTTCTAAAATATTTGTTGCATAATACTTTTCAACATTAGGGTGTATTTGGTAAAATAATAAATTAAGACTACATTTGATAGACAAGATAAAAAGATATGATAATATTAGTTATAATTAAGTATTTGATGAGTTAACATGATAGTATAATAAAATCAGGTCAAATATTTTTACCTTACTCTAACATAATAACAATATTATCTTCCTCACTCCATAATAAGACCTGATAAAATATATCTTTCCACCTTGCACTTCAACTTCATCCTCTCAGTCCAAGCCTCTCATTTTCTATCAAGAACCTCATCTCCACCACTTGGAACAACCATCGTCCTACCGCCATGAAGCACCATCCGGAACCAGGAACCAGCCATAGCCACCGTGAAGCACCATCTCCTTCTCTGCAACCACGCGAATTGGGAGACCACGGGATCTACACCATCAGAGCCAGATCTGCAACCATTGGATCCGCCACCGGCCTTCATCGTATCCCTCTTGCTCCAGTCAGAAACAATGGCACATGGTTGCTCCCTCTTTTTCTTTTTCTCTTCTTCCTTCTCATTATGAATCTTCATTCTTCAGTCTTCACAAACTGCAAGAGTTACAGCGTTGGAGTGCTGGTCGAGCCCCAAATCTTCCCACCTTTGTAACCCAGACTAAGCCACCGCCAACCACCGCCAATCAAGCTACACACCGTTGGATCTTTGGTCCTCCACCGTCCAAACCACCGCATCCATGGTCGTAAACCATAAACCCCTTCCCCCCTTCCCTGTCGTTAGCGACGCGAGCCACCAGTCGCGCCCGTTAGCCACATCTCAGCCACCACGCCTAACCCATAACCAAACTTGGCCCAGACGACCCACGAACCCAGACCCAACTGCTACACCACTTTGGAACCACCGCGCCTCCCTACCGTGCACCGCCGTGAACTGACGCCATCAAGTCGTTATTCTCTCTCTTTGCTACCATTACAGGTGGGGTTTGAATGCTTTTTGCATTTCTCAAATAAGGTTTGGTGTTTTGTAGATGGGGGGAGTACGTAGAGGAGCTTATTAAAGCTAGATGGTAAGGTTTGTTATAGTGAAATTGGGTGAGAAGTTGAAGGAGATGATAAGGAAGGTGAAGGGTAGTATAGTCATAGTAGATAGTTACATATACTATCAAGTTGTTTATACTATGTGCACTAAATATTTGATAGTATAATAGCTTATCAGTTTATTTATATTATCAGACATTATCCTATTATCTTATATTATCATGTCTTATACTATCAGGTACACCAAACGCAACCTAAAATGATAGTGCATGTTGGTAGCATGTCACGACTTTGAAATAAGGCAAATTAGCAAGTATTTTATACATTTTTTAAATTTTAGATAAAAATTTAAATAAATATAAATTAAAAGATAAAATTATTTTTTAAGAAGAGAAATTATTTAAAATTATAAAAAAATATATGCATAATTTATTTATTTAGATAGAATCTAAAAATATATAAATTAAAATAAAAAATAATTAAAAATAATATATACATAATTAATTAAAAAAATAATTTAAATTTGAGATTGAAAAAAAATATATTAAGAATGATATTATTCTTAATAGATGAATACCTTAAGAAATTAAGTCACTCTAAAAAATATACTTTTATTTGTTATATAGGGATAGAGGGATCGATGTATCTAATAAATTAAAATTTAATTCGAAACAATTAAATTTTAATTAATTCTTTAATGAAATTAAAGCATGAATATTATATTTAACATACTCATGGGTCTTATATCATATTTTTTTAAAATTGATTCGTTGAAATAATTGTGAAAATAATTACTGGATAAGTATCTTTGTATAATGTTCAAATATTGACTATATATTTTCCAAATTTGGTAACACCCGTGAGATAGATGCAAAATAATCAAAATGAGTAAATAATGCTAAATAATTTAAAGGAGATCAAAAAGGAAAAAAAATACAGAAATTCAAACAACTTCTATATTCTTACATTACTTTATAATATTATTTTTAATACTTAATTAATAATGTATAAATTTATAATTAATCATATATATTATTTAATTAATGAGTAAATTTAAACTTTAATTATAAATTATAAATTTATTTATTAATAAATTAATATATATAATTAATTATAAATTTATATATAATTAATTAATATAAAAAATAATGTTAAAAATTGATGTAAAATAATTATTTTTCAAATTCAAAAGAGGAAGAGGAGAGAAAAATTCATATAAAGACAAAAGAACATCTAATTTAACAAACGTAAATACTTAAACCTAAAAAAATGAAGGGTATTATTAGGGATGACAAAATTATTCGTACCCGCGGAGATATGTGGAGATTACCCGCAATGAGGCGGGGGATAGGTACCAAATTAATAAATGGGGGTGGGGATGGGGATTATAGTACCCGCTCCACAGGTACCCGTAAATCCGTTAAACATACTTTTTCATCTAATATGTATCATATATTATTTTTTTTTCTTTTTTACTTTGAGATGAGATGAAAATACATATCTTTTTATTATTTTGAAATGATTTTTTTATTGAATGAGTCCATAATGATAAAACTTGTTAAAAAAATATATACTATTTATGTAATAGTTATTTATGTAAATTGATTATTATAAAATATAATTGAATTTAGTTTGTTATTTATAATCTTCTTTTAATTTTGTAAGAATCTTAGATTGTTGAACAAAGTTATAATATATGGTGTTAAAATTTATTTTCTTTATATTTTTTTATAATTTTTAAGATTTTATTTTAAATTATTAACTACCCGTGAATACCCGTGGATATCCCTACCTACCCGTGGAGATCATAAATGAAGACTAAAGTGAACGAGACGAGGGGGGGGGCGGAGAAGCATTATCCATCCCGACCCACTCCATTGCTATCCCTAGGTATTATAATAAATTAAAAAATAATAATGAAAAGACAAATTTATTCTTAATCCAACAAATCATGTTTCTTTAAAACAAAAAGCTTCAGACAACAATGTAATTTCGCAACAACTAGTAGAATAAAAAAAATAGGTGTGAAAACTTTGTCCGATAGGCCAACACGTGGACCACCACTATAGATGCTACATTGGGATAATAACTTCTGTTTTGTAATGTTTATAGATAGATAGATATATAGATTCTCATTCCCCTAAGCTTTTTTATATAAAAAAATATATAATAAATTATAATATACCCTAGCATTAATTATATGTCATCATACATTATCGTTTATTTATTTACTATTGTAAAAGAGCCCATAAAAAAAGAAATAAATCATGGGATCTTCTTATAACAAAGCAGACAAGAATAATAGGCTCTACCGGCAAAACATTGTACCTTTTTTTTTGTTGGTATTATAGAAACTATGATATTTATAAAAATATTTTTTATGATTTGATTTTAAGAAATTGACATAATTAAAATTTAAATACATGATTATGTACCTATTTATATTTCACATATTCGTCAACGTTAAACAAACCCAAGGATTGGGAAAGCATTTTATTGAGTAATACCCGGTGGAGAAATATTAATCTTATATGAGATTTCCAAGGAGCTCACCAGGAAAATAAAATAGTGCTTCCCCAACAAGGGAATCCATGACATTTATAGGCCTATTAAATTGTGTTCTGGGCAATATTGCCCCACTTAAACTTTTCCGGCTGGTTATTATATTTATGGCTTATTCGATCTCATTCTCTAACCCAAAATAGAATGTATTCCCTGGTTTGCTTTTGAAAGATAGGCTCGATTCCCAAGACCAAAATAAAAGTGTTCTCCTATGGTTGGGCTTATGAAAATTGAAAGGCCCAAATTAAACCTTAACCAGTAAAGTAACATATGACCGTCACAGATTGTTAGAAGTTGGAGCTTGGAATAAAATAAAAATAATGTTCTGGACCATGGACCGGATCCTACTCAGAAGGGCCAACTCGGCATGCGCTCCATCTTACTCCTCCATCAACACCCCGGATACGTGCTGTAAGACCTCGGAATGCTTAATTCATGAAAGATCAGGGAATCAACGGATCTTCGTAACTGCCAATACGAATCTCCTTGATTATATAACCTCTTCACTCAATAAATGACTATAACGTCCACATTACAATAATACCTGCATTGAATGCTGACTCCAATGATGCTTCATAAAGATCAATCTAAGTAAACCTACACAGATAATGTTTGATTGGGTAACAGACACCTTAGCAGAGAAACTGACTTGAACGTCGGAGTCCTTTTTGCAGGTACAACCCCCGCCGGACCTTGACGGTGGAACGCAGCTGCAGAAGGGAGGAAACCACCAAATCATACCTTTCACAGGTATCCTTATGAATCCGTTCAGAACATTTGGCGCCGTCTGTGGGGATTCTGATAAATTACTATTCCCACTTCCATCATGGTGAGTACGAGGCAAAATCAGCGGAGAGGAAGTGCTGCACATGCTGCCCCTGCTCACGGACAGGGCCCAGCGGTTCAGCGCGACCCTCCTTCCGTCGCACCACCAGAAACCTCCGTCGTAAGGAGCAGGCCTGTTCTGGTAGAGACGCTAAACGGGGGACATGAAACTTCGGCATCAGCTGAAAGTCCAGTCCCCTCGCGAAGGGTCTCTGTCCGGGATAGACTTGTCTACCCCCCAACCGGAGAGAACAACGCAAATCAAGGTGCAAGGGTCCCAGCGCATGCCCGCTTGGGAATCCCCAACTTAGATGCTGACCATTCACATTATGAGGACAACTCGCAATCTGGAATGGCGAGAAATGAACTTCGAGAATTACTGCGCCAACAGACCGCACTGATTGACAACCAATGACGTCAGTTGGAGGAACAGTGCCGCCGTTTGGACAATTTAGAAAGGTTTTGCGCAGGCTGGCAATGAGGGAGGTGAACGAGTCGCTGTTCAAAGGGAAACCCAACATGTTGGTGCCGGGGTCATAGAGATCAGTGACCCGGTCCCCGGCCGTCAGCAGCAATTCTCCGATGCCTTAATGACACACAAGGTCCCAAGGAACTTCAAGACCCCGAGCAATTTAGAGCTCTACGATGGGACCACGGATCCACAAGAGCACTTGGACGCTTATACCCAGTCCATGCAGCTCTACGGGTATACAAAAGAACTATTATGCCGTGCTTTCCCACTCTTCCTGAAGAAGGATGCTCTTCGTTGGTTCGTGACCTTGCGGACAAAAATTACAGGATGGGGGGACCTCACGCAACGGTTCTTGTTACATTATACCACTGCCAAAGAACGACCGAAGTCAATTGATTCTCTCTCGGGAATTCGCCAAAAGAGTGATGAATCCCTGCGCGAGTACATCAAGAGATTCAGTCATGCTTGTGTGGGTATTGAAAACCTCGATGACAGGATAGCCCTCCATTACGCCAGAAATGGACTACGAACTGATTCAGACTTCTTCCGGTCACTGGCAAAAAAGAAGCCGGCCAGTTTAGATGAGTTCCACTTACGGGCAGATAAGTACGTGGAACTGGAAGAGATTACCAGGGCAAAAGAAAGCCTCGAGAAGGGTGAGCCAGTTCAGAAAAAGAATCACAATTCCAGCCAACCCCAGGATCCCTCCAAGAGTGAGCGGTATAGGCCTAAATATTCTGAGAATACTCATTTGAACACCCCTCGAGAAACAATCTTGAAGGAGGTCCTTCAAACCGAGTTCCAGGATATCAAAAGGCCACCACCTGTTAAAAAATAGTCCCAGAGGGATCATTCGAAGCATTGCAGATGGCACAACAGTTATGGCCATGAGACCGAAGATTGTTATCAGCTCCGAGATGTTATCGAGTCCCTGATCAAAGAGGGATGTCTGCAGAAGTATATTAGTGGTTTTCGTGGCGGTCAAGACCACGGAAGAGGAAGGAATCAGAGACAAAGCTGAAGTCCACGGCAGAGTCCAAACCAACATCGGCAAAGAACCTGCAGCCCTGCCAGAAGAAACCGAAGTCCTGTCAGAAGATCTCGAACCCCGACACGTCGAGATGGGGAGAACAGACAAGGACCAAACCGGGATGCTCAAGAGGGCGGATACCGGAAAGACAGGTTAATCCATACTATCGCGGGAGGGTTCGCTGGAGGAGGAGTGTCAAATAATTCTCGAAAAAAGGCACTTCGGACGGCGGTTTTAAGCATGTCGAGTTCTTCACTAAGACCACCCGCTCGAAATAGTGGAGCACCTCCCATCTCTTTTTCCGAGGATGACTACGACGATATCATCCGGGATCACGACGACCCACTAGTGATCTCCGGAGTAATATCCAACGCCGAAGTCCGCCGAATTTTTGTGGACCAAGGAAGTTCAGCGGATATCATGTTTATGGACGCCTTCGAAAGGTTGGAATTCCCTTTATCTGAATTGACACCATATGAAGGTGAGCTCACTGGTTTCTCTGGGGAGAAGGTCACCCCGGTTGGGTACTTCGATAGTTTCCTGACCTTGGGTGACGATAGCGCGTATAGAACCGTGAAGGTGAGATTCTTGGTTGTGGATTATCCCTCGGCCTACAACATCATTTTGGAGCGTCCTACATTGAACAGCATGGCCGCTGTAATCTCCACCGCCCACCAAGCTATGAAATTCCTTAATCGGGATAATAAAGTGGTCACGGTCAAGGGCGATCAGATTGCAGCCCGCAAATGCTACAACGAAAATCTGAAAATCAGTAGGGCATCCAGGAACAAGAAGGCACACACACTCATTCCAACCCACCAAGTAAATGTTTTGATGACCGAACTGGATGCACGAGAAGAAATTCGAGGCACTAGACCCCAGCCCGACGAAGACTTGATCCCGTTGCAGCTTGGTGATGAACTTAGTCACACAACCAAAATTGGGGCGAACCTCGACGAGCAGGAGAAAGTTCAATTGGTAAAACTCTTGCAAGAAAATAAAAATATTTTTGCCTGGACGTCTGCTGATATGCCTGGAATTGACCCCGCTTTCATCTGTCATCGTTTATCTATTAAACAAGATGCAAAACCGGTCTCTCAAAAGAAGAGGAAGGTTGGCCCAGAAAGGCAGCAAGTCATTGAAGGACAAGTAAAAGAGCTCCTGAACACCGGATTCATCAGGGAGATCGCATATACCACCTGGCTGTCCAACGTTGTCTTAGTTAAGAAATCCAACGGCAAGTGGAGGATGTGTGTGGATTACACCGACCTGAACAAGGCGTGCCCTAAGGATCCATACCCCCTCCCTAATGTGGACAAGCTGGTTGATAGTTCCTCCGGTTTCCAACTACTATCTTTCATGGACGCATACTCCGGGTACAATAAGATTCCGATGTACCCCGGGGACGAGGATAAAACCGCGTTCATCACCGAAAAGGCAAGTTATTGCTACAAAGTAATGCCTTTTGGGTTGAAAAATGCCGGAGCTACATATCAGAGAATGATGAACAGAGTCTTTGAGAATCAGATAGGGAGAATGCTAGAAGTCTACATCGACGATATGATAGTCAAGACCTTGGTGTCAGGATCCCATACCTAGGATTTAGAAGAAGTTTTTGAACAGCTTAGGAAGCACAATATGAGGCTTAACCCGGAGAAGTGTGCATTCGGGGTTCAGGCTGGAAAGTTTCTTGGTTTCATGTTGACACACCGGGGAATTGAGGCAAACCCCGACAAGTGTAAGGCCGTGCTTGACATGCACAGCCCCCGGAATGTGAAAGAAGTACAGCAGCTAAATGGGCGAATCGCGGCTCTTACGCGTTTCTTGGCTGGAGCCGCTCACAAATCCCTCCCACTTTTCAAATTGTTGAAAAAGGGGACCGGGTTTGAATGGACTCAGGAGTGCGAGAACGCGTTCGTCTCCTTGAAGAATATCTTGTCATCCCCCCCAATTCTCACAAGATCAGAGCCAGGAGAAATGCTGTACATATACCTCTCCATTCATGAGGAAGCCGTTAGTGCAGTACTTGTCAGAGAATCCGACGGTGTCCAGAAGTCGGTCTATTTTGTGAGCAAAGTATTGCGGGCCCTGAGCTCCGGTATCAGAAGATTGAAAAGATCGCATTCGCACTCATCGTTGCGGCCAGAAGGCTGAGACAGTACTTCCAATGCCACCCGGTGGTGGTAAGAACAGACCAGCCTATCTGACAGATATTGCACAAATCGGACTTGGCAGGAAGGATGATTGCATGGTCCATTGAGCTTTCCGAGTTTGAAATCACCTACGAACCCAGAGTAGCAATCAAGGCGCAAGCACTCTCGGATTTTCTAGCAGAATTAACCTCGAAAACAAATAAAGCCGAAGAAAAACAATGGACCGTGTTCGTTGATGGGTCCTCAAACCCAAAAGGAAGTGGCGCCGGGGTGATAATTGAAAGTTCCGACGGGGTCACCATCGAAAATTCCCTTAGATTCGAGTTTCTCACTTCGAACAATTAAGCCGAATATGAAGCATGCATTACCGGACTAACGATGGCTAAGGACTTGGGAGCCACCAAACTTAAACTATGCAGTGACTCCCAACTCGTAACTTCACAGATCCGAGGTGATTATCAAGCAAAAGAGCCACTTTTACAGAGGTATTTGCTGAAAGTAAAGCAGCTTCTCTCAAGTTTTCAGTCGGTACAGCTAGAACACATCCCGAGAGAGCAGAATTCAAGGGCCGATCTCTTGTCTAAATTGG
Source organism: Ormosia semicastrata (assembly GCA_029884595.1). Classification (NCBI taxonomy): domain Eukaryota; kingdom Viridiplantae; phylum Streptophyta; class Magnoliopsida; order Fabales; family Fabaceae; genus Ormosia; species Ormosia semicastrata. The sequence continues at coordinate 2,196,005 of JAQQTO010000046.1, read as the reverse complement.
CTAGCACTAAAAGCCCGGGCAATAACCGCTCTGTGATCCAGGAAGTCATCCAACAGCTATCAATCGCCGACATGACAATATTCCAGGTTGACGGGGAGGAACATGTTTGGACTACGCCGTTGGTGGAGTACTTACAGTCCGGCAGCCTCCTTGATGACCTAAAAGAAGCATCTAGGCTAAAAAGAACCGCGGTCAGGTACACTATCTATAATGGGCAGCTTTACCGACGTGGATTTTCCTTACCCCTCCTTAAGTGCCTTACACCGAAAGAAGCCAAATATATTTTGGCCGAAGTCCATGAAGGGAGTTGTGGACACCATCTGGGAGGGAAAGCCTTAGCTTTAAAGGCTCTCAGGACAGGTTACTACTGGCCAACGATAGAAGCAGATGCTCTCGCACATGTTCAAGTATGTGACAAGTGTTAGCGGCATTCGGATCACTATCACGCCCCGCCTGAAGAATTATCCACAATATCCATACCCTGGCCCTTTTATCAGTGGGGAATGGACATCCTGGGTCCGTTCCCTCAGGCTCCCGGGCAGCTGAAATTCTTGATTGTTGCGGTGGATTACTTTACCAAGTGGATTGAAGCTGAGCCTGTAGTCACCATTACCTCGGCTCGGGTTCAAAAATTTACTTGGCGTCACATTATTACCAGATTCGGCGTTCCGGAGTCCATTGTTACGATAATGGGACGCAATTTAAAGACAAGGGGTTTGAAGAACTACTTTCTGGGCTGAAAATAAAACATCATTGTAGCGCAGTAGAGAACCCCAGGACAAACGGGCAGGCCGAAGCCGCAAACCAGATCATAGTTCGAGGATTGAAGAGAAGGTTAGATGAAGCAAAAGGAAACTGGGTCGAGCAGTTGGACCACGTCCTTTGGGCCTACCGAACTACTCCCCACTCCTCCATGGGCGAAACTCCTTTCAAACTCACATTCGGATGTGAGGCTATGATCCCGGTGGAGATTGGAGAACCAAGCTAGCGTTCTCAGAACTTCTCGCAGGATGATAATCCCGGTTTAATCAGGGAAGACTTGGACCTGTTGGAGGAAATGAGACGCATTGCCCACATACGAGATGTAACACCCTCCTTAGGGCATCACATTTTCGACTCCCGACTCATAATCTGAAAAGAAGTTCGCACAAAGTTTGAGTTATAAAAGATGAGTTTCAAAATTTCTTCTTTACTGAAACGTAAATTTACTGAAAATATTAGGTAATATTAAAAATCATATTTCAACTATTCATTATGCAATATTGACACCAATTAATATCACAATTTAAAGAGAAATATAAAATTAACAGACTTATTTTTTTTTAACAGTAGTAAACCCCATGACGGGTCCTACTTAATAGCACGGTACAACACTAACATTAAATCTTAACATACTCGTTCCTTCTCTTGTATCAACTTGATGCATCAGAACTTTACTCCCGTCTACCCTAAGACATCTTCGAACTTGAGATAGCCACTTTTCAATGTTTCCATCAATCTCTGAGTATCTACCACTCGTTATGTCTAAGACAACTCATTCCTTCTACTGTATAATTTTAACAATACAGATAAAGTAAAACAATATAACAAAGAGGTAAGATCACCTACACCAATACCAACATGGCGACACAGAGATAACACAAACAACAATATCATACGGATAGATCATACCATAATCTTGCTATCGGCATTAATCAACTATCATCATCTAATCATTTATCGTTCAATCATCATCCAAGTACTCAAAACAATTGTCATAGCCAACATTCCTCAATTAATATATCATACAGATATAAATGCTCAGATTTATGCATATGCACAAAGACTCAGTTTATCAAAAACAACTCCATGGAGGTTTTCATAATTTCGAGAAGAATGCTCTAGTTAATTGTCAGCCTTAACCCAAAGACAATCTCCTAGTCGTTGAAAAGAATCGTGTTCTTGTCGGGTATCGTCAACGCGTTGCAACGGACTGCATCGCCAAGTGGCACAGGGTACTCGCCAACTGTCCACTGGTCGACCGCCGCGCCTCGACGCCCCCAAGATCCATCATAGACCTCACTATCAATTCTCATTTCCTCTTCAACCACAAGTGTCATAATAGTTATTAGTTATATTTTATACAATGCATGAATATATCAGTGCAAGTCCAACCCCAAAGGGCCAAATCTTTTCAATTTCATTTGTTCAATGTAATCATATGCTTCAACGCATATTTTTCCAATACACGTATAATGCACCAAATCCAATCACAGACATATCTTTTCAATGCATGTATAATGCTCCAAATGCTAATCACAGGCAAAACATGTCATTTTCTCACACAGCATCTATATACTGGTTCTACAGTATTTATACTATATTTTCAATAGGAAAATCATATTATCACATTTTCATAATTATAAAACTCTTTCGTCGTGTTTTCACAAAATTGCGCAACATTTCCATTTCGTTTTCACAATTCCAAAACATTTCTGTTACGTTTTCACAATTCCAAAACGTTTCTGTTATATTTTCACAATACCATAACACTTCATTTATGTTTTTAAAATTTTATAACATTTCTGTTATATTTTTAAAATACCGCAACACTTCTGTTGCACTTTTAAATCACGTATTTAATTTTTTAATATTTTTCTCAATCACATAAAAATATACGTTTCTCAAATTGCGTAACGATTTTTCACCATTTTCAAAATCGCATAACTTAAAAATCATTCTTTTAAGTTGCGTAAATCATTTTCCATCATTCTCAAAATATTTAAAATACTTTCCAAATCACATAAGATTTTCTGTCATTTTCACAATTACGTAAAAATATTCTATCATTATTTAATCACGTAGTGATTTTTCAATAATATTTTCAATAGTGTAAAATATTTAAACGCTTTTCAAATCACGTAGAAATATTTTAACATTTTTCAAATTGTGTAAAAATATTTTACTCAGTATTTCAAATCATTTTTAAGACACGTAAAATATTTTTTAATATTTTACAATTACGTAAAATATTCCTCAATATTTCAAACATTATTTTGGACTTAAATAAATCAATCTTAATTCAAGAAATCATTTTTCAAAATATAATTCACAAAATCACTTTTCCATTGATATAAATCAACGTTTCAAAACTTAGCATTTTCTAACGTACTTCAAAACTCAAAAATAAGTTATACGTTAGTAAATTTTCAAAATACCATTATATTTTTCATTTTTTTCAAATCATTTTCAAATCAATCTTCCTCAAAATAATATAACTTTCTACTTCATTTAATATATCTTCTTATTCAAGAAAATCTTTTTCATATTATATTTCACAAATTCACAATTCCATTGAATTAAATCAATGTTTCTAACTTTAAAAATTACTAATGCTTTCCAAAATCCAACGGGATTTTAATAAATTCTTTTTAAAATAAATTGAGGCTCACTTGCAACCTCTCTTTTTCATTTACATAAAAATTCATTTCTCAAGTGCTAAAATACTCTGATTCTCTTTTCAATTTCCTTGTATTAAATTAATTATATTTCCATTTGGAGAATCACTTTGTTTCATCAAAATCAATACATTACAAGCCTTCGAAAACGTGGACATGACTATTGAAACCATCAAATATTTTTCCTTCTAAATTGATATGGTTTTACACAAACAAAATCATTAAAAATTTTGTTTTCAAAACCACAAGACTTATGGTTATAAAACCAAACTCATTTGTTCAAATTTATTTTTATTTTCTTTACAAATTTTTTTTTCACTTTCTTTGCAAATCCTTAAAATCATCATTGCTATTTTCATTTAAATCTCATGTTTTGTAAAACACTTAGAAACTTTTTACACAAAATAAATCAATAAAAATTCCTCAAAAACCATGTTCTTGTACTCTTTGAAAAATAAACTCTTTGTTTATTTTTCTTGTTTTTCTAAACATCCATTTTCATCATTCATGAAAATATTCATTTATGAACACCTATCTTGAGGTGTCTTAACCGATATTCACCATGTTTCTAGGGACCAAAAATTAATTCCCTTGTTCTTGAAAATTTTAATATGAACCCTAATCAAGGCATCAAAACCGTAGTCCTTCCTTGGCCATTGGAACCAAAATTAATTTTCTTTCCATCACCAAATCATGGCATACACATACATACACATCATATATATATATATATATCAAAAGCATGCCATATTATCATCATGCATAGTATAAGCATACCATCAAAATCATAAACTCATGCAAAGCATATTAAGCATAGGCAATTAATCAAAGCTCATAAACACATATAAATTATTACATGACCATGGATATGAATCCTCACATGGATTCACCATCCATCAAATCTAAAATCATCTCTCACCACCATGCTTGGTTGGTGAGATGGATCTCCCTCTTACCTCTTGAAGATCCTCAAAAACTCTTTGTTTTGCTTTTCTTTCCTAGTCCTTTACCACCAAGGGCTTCTCAAATACAAAATAAAATACATAGAAATTAGTATATTAAACTTGATTAAGAGGAACCATGGATCAAACATGGTTTAGAACATGAAAAAGAAAAGAATAAATGAAGTTTCCTTACACTTCACCACAAATACCCTATAAGTTGGCTCTTGAAGAAAGTCCATGAAGATGAATGATTTAGAGAAAGTCTCAAACATGAAAGTTGCTTAGAATATCATGTAGATTCAAGATCTATAGTTGGATGAAATTAAAAGAGATTGGAGAGTGGTTTTAGGTGTCTTGACCGAATGGTTTCTCTTGAAGCACAAAGATGAAATTTTTTTGATTTTTGATAGAAACTTGAAGCTTGGATTTGAAGCTCAAGATGAATGATTTTGGAAAAACTCATAACTAGAGATGTTCTTAGAATGGTGTTTAGGTTTAGAAAATGTGTTTAGATGAAATTTTAGAAGCTTGGAGACATGGTTTCTAAGTGTTGACTGAATGATATTTCTTGGAGAAGAAAATAGAGTTTTTTTTTTTTGTATTTTGCTTTGGAGAAGATGATGAGTAGAAAGTAATTATGATACAAATGATAGAAACTAAAAATTTTGATCTTCTTTGGAGTGCATGGCCGTAGCTCATATGGAGAGAAAAAAAAGAATATATTTTACTAAGTCTTGCTTTTGAAAAATCAATGAATGATGAAGATTGATCAAGATAGGAAATTAATGGTCTTCAAACTTTTTCTTTGGCCTAAAAAGGCTACTCAAAATTGTCTCCTCCTTCCTATGCATTCTCCAAAACCGTCCCCCCTCTTCCTAATGCATTCATGAAGTTGTCATCATTATTAGTCACCATCTAGAGCATTTCTAGCCATTGATTAATTCAATGGTTAGGATTTAGGTAGACTTTTGATTTAGAAGACTTAATTTAGGCCATTAGATCTTTTTCCTTTAAATTCTAACCATTAGATGTGTCTCCAAAATGAAGGGTCAAGATTACTGCTTCTTACTTTTAATCCAAGGGTCATAATTAGTATTTGCTACTTTTTAATACCAAATCTCCACCTTTGATTAATTCTTCATCCAATGGTCATAAATGGTCTTTTTCACTTTTTAAGACTAAATCTCCACCATTGATTTAATCTAAATCCAATGGTTATAAATGGTCCTTGTTACTTTACAAGACCAATTCTACACCGTTGATTAAATCTACGGTTGATATTGAAACCTTTCTTATTAAGCTTGTCTAGATTAAATCTCTACCATTGATTAGATCAATGGTTAACATCCAATGTTTCTTTATTAAACTTATTTCTCAACCGTTGATTAAATCAAAATCAAGTCTCCACCGTTAATTAAATCAATGGTGGATATCCAAACCACCAATGTTGACTTAAATAATATAATTTTTATTTTTATCTACTAAAAACCTATTTTTATCGTCCGATAATTAAATACAGTACCAAACACAATACAAGAAAATTTCTAAAATTATTTTTGGATTCAGGTTTAGTAAGATCCCCTGTCTCCGTCTAAACAGTACAAATTTTTCTATGCGTAGAAAAATTTTTACTTTGTGGGACCCACCTGGGCCCACGAATGGCCACCTGGGCCCACATATACCCCCTGGGCCCACAAACAGTAAAAATTTTCATAATCACACATAAAATCACAAAAATTAGAAAATTCACAAATATCAAATCAGATCACATAAAATAATTAAAACCTAACAAGAAAATTAAATTACGTAAAGTTTTCTTCTACCAAAAATTTTTATTTTCCCGACTTTCGAGTAAATCACTCAAAACGATCAAATAAGCTGATGGAATAATCAAAATAATTTTACAGCATCCAAAAATTACTAAACAGTAAAATTCTATTAACTGTCAAAATTACTGTTTAAGAGATAAGAAATTTTGGGGTGTTACATTACTCCCACTCTAAAAAGAAATTTCGTCCTCGAAATTTAATAACCATGATTTCACACCCTCAGAATAAATATAAACATTACTCTTTTATCTTATTTTTCAATTCTCTTGAAGCTTCCTCTCTTACATCTTGCTATACTATTCTAACCAACAAAATCTCTTTGCTGATGTTCAACTTCTTCTGATCAAACAGATATCTCAGACTCCTATAATTACTAAAGATGTTGAATGTTACTCCAGAAAGAAAGAATTTCCATATCTCTGATACCAACATAACGACAACCAATCTTCATTCATGCCTAGAATAGTTTTTCTCAGATAACTTCCAACTAATGTAATGTATTACTTAAAATTTCCTTATTCTCATATCACTACATATTCCAGCTTTTGCTTTTAACAGGAAATGTCTCACTAACCGAATTCTCCTTTCCACAGCACGATACCAGATACTTCCGTAAATTTTTTTCTACAGTTTTCCATTACCGTCTTAAATTTTCCCATAGAAGAATTGTTCCAATCTTTTGAAAAATTCACCACGCTTCTGCTGCATTACTCAGATATATTAACACGGATACAAATATAGAAATATCCTTTCTTGCAAGATATTCCTTCAATTGCAGGAGATGAAAGAAAACATCATGGAAGATAACAAAACGAATCGAACCTGTTATCGAACATATCCAGCAAAGAATTGGATGTAACCCGATTTTCAAAAATGAATTTTCTCTGGATTACTCACACTCTGTTAAAATAATCGCATTGTATATGGTTGGAAAATAACCAATCCATTTTCAAAGACCACGCCTGTTTATGAAACAGATCAAACTAACACAAAAATTTTGAACAACAGATCAAACTAATACAAAGATTTGATCCGCAACAACAATTTGAATAACTTGAATAGCTCGATCAGCTAAGAATAGAAACAGAAGTAAACAAATCAGAGGATAACGAATAACTCTAACATATAATTGATCTACTCAATCATATGTCATAAGGAATAGGTTATTCACAGAAATATTCAGTATGATTTATAAGATTAGCTCCAATGACGCAATCTCCATTGATTAAATCTTTCGCTTAGAACACTCCTGTTCCATTCAGAGTAACAACTTCCCTTACTATCTAAAATTTTTACTAATAGAAAACTCTATTTTCAAATAGCATAATCTCTGGGTAAATGTGTCCAACTTTTTCGCAATTTGTTTCCTTGACGTACATTCCTTCATTTAAGTACTTTCTTTCACATCCTTTACTGTTTTGGTTTCCTCAATGGTTATAAATACATCTTCCGTCGAAATCAATTATTTTCTCAATATCCTAAAAAGAAATTTCAGGTTCCAAAATTACGAAATCTTATATTTCAAGACTGATTCTCTTCCATCAGATTCTGAACTTCAAATTCAAGTTCCCACTAAACAGCGGTCCTTTGTTCGTGCAGTCGTCTTTTCACATTGCTCCTATTGCTCCCGTAATTGCAACTGCATTACTAGTAACATGTTCCACTTCCACACAAGTATAACTATCCCGAGGCTTGCGGATCGAAATACAATGGATCTAATATCCATTATAAACAACATTATTTTCTTTTGCAAAACAAACACAGAGAACACAACAAAAGCAAAATAGACTTAACCACAAACCCCAAAAGACTCAAACCGTGCTCTGATACCAACTAATGTAACACTCTCCTTAAGGCATCACATTTCTGACTCCCGACTCATAATCTGAAAAGAAGTTCGCACAAAGTTTGAGTTATAAAAAATGGGTTTCAAAATTTCTTCTTTACTGAAACGTAAATTTACTGAAAATATTAGGTAATATTAAAAATCATATTTCAACTATTCATTATGCAATATTGACACCAATTAATATCACAATTTAAAGAGAAATATAAAATTAACAGACTTATTTTTTTTTTTAACAAGAGTAGTAAACCCATGACGGGTCCTACTTAATAGTACTGATGTACAACACTAACATTAAATCTTAACATACTCGTTCCTTCTCTTGTATCAACTTGATGCATCGAACTTTACTCCCTGTCTACCCTAAGACATCTTCGAACTTGAGACAGACCACTTTTCAATGTTTCCATCAATCTCTGAGTATCTACCACTCGTTATGTCTAAGACAACTCATTCCCTCTACTGTATAATTTTAACAATACAGACAAAGCAAAACAATATAACAAAAAGATGAGATTACCTACACCAATACCAACATGGCAGTACAAAGATAACACAAACAGCAATATCATACAGATAGATCATACCATAATCATGCTATCAGCATTAATCAACTATCATCATCTAATCATTTATCAGTTCAATCATTATCCAAGTACTCAAAATAATTGTCATAGCCAACATTCCTCAATTAATATATCATACGAGATATAAATGCTCGATTTATGCATATGCACAAAGACTCGCTTTATCAAAAACAATTCCATGGAGGTTTTCATAATTTCGAGAAGAATGCTCGGTTAATTGTCGGCTTTAGCCCAAAGACAATCTCCCGGTCGTTGAAAAGAATCGTGTTCTTGTCGGGTATCGTCAATGCGTTGCAACGGATCGCATCGCCAAGTGGCACAGGGTACTCGCTTAACCGTCCACTGGTCGACCGCCACGCCTCGACGCCCCAAGATCCATCATAGACCTCACTATCAATTCTCATTCCCTCTTCAACCACAAGGGCCATAATAGCTATTAGTATATTTTATACAATGCACGAATATATCCAAGTCCAACCCCAAATGGCCAAATCTTTTCAATTTCATTTGTTCAATATAATCATATGCTTCAACGCAAATTTTTTCAATGCATGTATAATGCACCAAATTCAATCACAGACATATCTTTCCAATGCATGTATAATGCACCAAATGCCAATCATAGGCAAAACATGTCATTTTCTCACACAGCATCTATATACTGGTTCTACAGTATTTATACTGTATTTTCAATAGAAAAATCATATTGTCACATTTTCAAAGTTATAAAACTCTTTCGTCGTGTTTTCACAAAATTGCGCAACATTTTCATTTCGTTTTCACAATTCCAAAACATTTCTGTTATGTTTTCACAATTTCAAAACGTTTCTGTTATATTTTCACAATACCATAACACTTCTTTTACGTTTTTAAAATTTTGTAACATTTCATTATATTTTCAAAATATCTTGCAACACTTCACATTGCATTTTTAAATCACGTATTTAATTTTTCAATGTTTTGTTCAATCACATAAAAATATACTTTTCTCAAATTACGTAACGATTTTCCACCTTTTTCAAAATCGCATAACTTAAAAATCATTCTTTTAAGTTGCGTAAATCATTTTTCATCATTCTCAAAATATTTAAAACACTTTTCAAATCACATAAGATTTTTCTCATTTTCACAATTACGTAAAAATATTCTATCATTATTTAATCACGTAGTGATTTTTTAATAATATTTTTAATAGTGTAAAATATTTAAACGCTTTCTAAATCGCGTAGAAATATTTTAACATTTTTTAAATTGTGTAGAAATATTTTACTTGTATTTCAAATCATTTTTAAGACACGTAAAATATTTTTCAACATTTTACAATTACGTAAAATATTCCTCAATATTCCAAATATTATTTTGGACTTAAATAAATCAATCTTAATTCAAGAAATTATTTTTCAAAATATAATTCACAAAATCACTTTTTCATTGATATAAATCAACGTTTCAAAACTTAGCATTTTCTAACGTCTTTCAAAACTCAAAAATAAGTTATACGTTAGTAAATTTTCAAAATACCATTATATTCTCCATTTTTTCCAAATCATTTCCAAATTAACTTTCCTCAAAATAATATAACTTTCTACTTTATTTAATATATCTTCTTATTCAAGAAAATTCTTTTTCATAGTATATTTCACAAATTTACAATTCCATTGAATTAAATCAATGTTTCTAACTTTAAAAATTACTAATGCTTTCCAAAATCCAACGGGATTTTAATAAATTCTTTTTAAAACAAATTGAGGCTCACTTGTAACCTCTCTTTTTCATTTACATAAAAATTCATTTCTCAAGTACTAAAATACTCTGATTCTCTTTTCAATTTTCTTGTATTAAATTAATTATATTTCTACTTGGAGAATCACTTTGTTTCATCAAAATCAATGCATTACAAGCCTTCGAAAACGTGGACATGACTATTGAAACCATCAAATATTTTTCCTTCTAAATTGATATGGTTTTACACAAACAAAACCATTAAAAATTTTGTTTTCAAAACCACAAGACTTATGGTTATAAAACCAAACTCATTTGTTCAAATTCATTTTTATTTTCTTTGCAAATTTTTTTTTCACTTTCTTTGCAAATCCTTAAAATCATCATTGCTATTTTCATTTAAATCTCATGTTTTGTAAAACACTTAGAAACTTTTTACACAAAATAAATCAATAAAAATTCCTCAAAAATCATGTTCTTGTACTCTTTGAAAAATAAACTCTTTGTTTATTTTCCTTGTTTTTCTAAACATCCATTTTCATCATTCATGAAAATATTCATTTATGAACACCTATCTTGAGGTGTCTTAACCGATATTCACCATGTTTCTAGGGACAAAAAATTAATTCCCTTATTCTTGAAAAATTTTAATATGAACCCTAATTAATGGCATCAAAATCGTAGTCCTTCCTTGGCCATTGGGACCAAAATTAATTTTCTTTCCATCACCAAATCATGGCATACACATACATACACATCATATATATATATATATATATATCAAAAGCATGCCATATTATCATCATGCATAGTATAAGCATACCATCAAAATCATAAACTCATACAAAGCATATTAAGCATAGGCAATTAATTAAAGCTCATAAACACATATAAATTATTACATGACCATGGATATGAATCCTCACATGGATTCACTATCCATCAAATATAAAACCATCTCTCACCACCATGCTTTGTTGGTGAGATGGATCTCCCTCTTACCTCTTGAAGATCCTCAAAAACTCTTTGTTTTACTTCTCTTTCCAAGTCCTTCACCACCAAGGGCTTCTCAAATACAAAATAAAATACATAGAAATTAGTATACTAAACTTGATTAAGAGGAACCATGGATCAAACATGGTTTAGAACATGAAAAAGAAAAGAATAAATGAAGTTTCCTTACACTTCACCACAAATACCCTATAACTTGGCTCTTGAAGAAAGTCCATGAAGATGAATGATTTAGAGAAAGTCTCCAACATGAAAGTTGCTTAGAATATCATGTAGATTCAAGATCTATAGTTGGATGAAATTAAAAGAGATTGGAGAGTGGTTTTAGGTGTCTTGACCGAATGGTTTCTCTTGAAGCACAAAGATGAAATTTTTTTGATTTTTGATAGAAACTTGAAGCTTGGATTTGAAGCTCAAGATGAATGATTTTGGAAAAACTCATAACTAGAGATGTTCTTAGAATGGTGTTTAGGTTTAGGAAATGTGTTTAGATGAAATTTTAGAAGCTTGGAGACATGGTTTCTAAGTATTGACCGAATGATATTTCTTGGAGAAGAAAATAGAGTTTTTTTTTTGTATTTTGCTTTGGAGAAGATGATGAATAGAAAGCAATTATGATACAAATAATAGAAACCAAAAATTTTGGTCTTCTTTGGAGTGCATGGCCGTAGCTCATATGGAGAGAAAGAAGAGAATATATTTTGCTAAGTCTTGCTTTTGGAAAATCAATGAATGATGAAGATTGATCAAGATAGGAAATTAATGGTCTTCAAACTTTTTCTTTGGCTAAAAAATTACTCAAAATTGTCTCCTCCTTCCTATGCATTCTCCAAAACCGTCCCCCCTCTTCCTAATGCATTCATGAAGTTGTCATCATTATTAGTCACCATCTAGAGCATTTCTAACAATTGATTAATTCAATGGTTAGGATTTAGGTAGACTTTTGATTTAGAAGACTTAATCTAGGCTATTAGATTTTTTTCCTTTAAATTCTAACCATTAGATGTGTCTCCAAAATGAAGGGTCAAGATTACTCCTTCTTATTTTTAATCCAACGGTCATAATTAGTCTTTGCTACTTTTTAAGACCAAATCTCCACCATTGATTAATTCTTCATCCAATGGTCATAAATGGTCTTTTTCACTTTTTAAGACTAAATCTCCACCCTTAATTTAATCTAAATCCAATGGTTATAAATGGTCCTTGTTACTTTACAAGACCAATTCTACACGGTTGATTAAATCTACGGTTGATATTGAAGCCTTTCTTATTAAGCTTGTCTAGATTAAATCTCTACCATTGATTAGATCAATGGTTAACATCCAATGTTTCTTTATTAAATTTATTTCTCAACCGTTGATTAAATCAAGATCAAGTCTCCACCGTTAATTAAATCAATGGTGGATATTCAAGCCACCAATGTTGACTTAAGCAATATAATTTCTATTTTTATCTATTAAAAACCTCACGAAAGAATATATTTACTGTATTTTTATCGCCCGATAATTAAATATAGTACCAAACACAATACAAGAAAATTTCTAAAACTATTTTCGGATTCAGGTTTAGTAAGATCCCCTGTCTCCCTCTAAACAGTACAAATTTTTTTATGTATAAAAAAATTTTCACTTTGCTGGGACCCACCTGGGCCCCTGAATGGCCACCTGGGCCCACATACACCCCCTAGGCCCACAAACAGTAAAAATTTTTATAATCACACTTAAAATCACAAAAATTATAAAATTCACAAATATCAAATCAGATCACATAAAATAATTAAAACCTAACAGTAAAAATTAAATTACGTAAAGTTTTCCCCGACCCAAAAATTTTTATTTTCCTGACTCGGAGTAAATCACTCAAAACGATCAAATACGCTGATGGAATAATCAAAATAATTTTACAGCATCCAAAAATTACTAAACAGTAAAATTCTGTTAACTGTCAAAATTACTGTTTAAGAGATAGGAAATTTTAGGGTGTTACACTAGACGCCGCGATCAAGCAGAGAACGGCATCCCGGTACAACCTGAAGGTCATTCCGAGAAGATTCCAGTCGAGCGACTTGGTACTCCGCAGAGCCGATATCGGTGGAAGGAATGTCTCCCAAGGAAAACTAGCCCCTAACTGGGAGGGTCCCTACCGCGTAGTAATCAGCACCGGCAAAGGAGCTTATACCCTAGAGACTTTGACAGGGAGGCTGGTTAAAAAATTTTGGAACGCAGACAAACTTAGAAAATACTACAGCTAAGTGCCTTGTCAGGCCTAGTCTTCTAGTTAAACTTTGTTTGATCTGCCCAGAATTGTTATGAAATGCACATTATGATATTCAATAAAGTAAGTGTTTTTTCTTCTATTGTGCCGTTTATTCAACTCAGTTTTTAAGTTTTTAATTACTTCATAGTACCAATCGATATGTGTTACATAGTCCGTGCAATAGAAAAATCCTATATTGGGAAAATTCTAGCACCAAACTAAAAGCACAAAATGACCTCGGGAAGGACTAGTCTTTTAAAAAACATTGTCATGCGGTATCCTTAAAAGGACCCCGGGCATTGTTTCTTACCTTCGGCACGGGTCTTAAATGCCGGATTCTTCTGGACATCGGATCCTAAGCCAAGGTTTAAAGCAGTTTTATAAAGAATAAAGAATATGGCATCTCGGTCAGCAAGCATAACGATAATTGATAAAGCCCAAAGTCTGGGTTGATGTTTACAAAAACCGAGATACAGACAAACCAAGACCTCGTGCAGGAGGTTCAAAAAAAAAATCCTAGTTTGCAGCTGAGCCCGGTCCACCGATGTTGGAATCTTCGGCCAAAGTCTGAAGAAGCCACACGAGGAACTACAAGAGATCCCCCCCCGAACCACCTTTCCGGAGTCAAGCCCATCCAAAACCAATGCAACCTCGGGGTTGAAGTGTTGGACATGGCTGACAGCATTGCTGAATTGATCTTCTTTTATCTTGGTGCACAACGATATCAGCTGGTTGATGAACCTGCAAAAATTCATATTTTTACGGTTCAAAATCTTGGGTTTTCATTCTCTTTTAATCTTTTTGATTGAGTTTATTCTCAAGTTTATTTTATTTTTTAGTTATTTTAATTTATGTTTTAATTGTGTGTTTTTATGTAATTTTGTAGATAATTACACATGGAGAAAATGGCCATTTAAAGAAGCGAAAATAATTAGAAGCCCAGTAGCTGAGCTGGGACCTCACGCTTGAGCGCGCAACATGCGGCTTGGAGGAATCTTGTTTTAATGGGCCGGCGCTGAGCGTTGAACAAGGAGCGCTTGAGCGCGATTACGTATCTTTGCCGTAACTTTAGTGGGCGGCGCTTTGGCCCCTGGAGAGTTAGCGCTGGCGGCGAGCAGCGTAATGCTGCCGGCGTGAATTTCTTATAAATAGAAAGTTACGCCAAATTTCAAGATACTCTGCGTAGTCAAGACAACTCAAATCCTAATTTCGTGTGGGCGCATCAAGACTTGAAGATTAGGGATTCTCTTCAATCTTGCCACTAATTATCAATGGAGTTTGTCATCTTCTATTCTTTGTTTTGTTCTTTTCCTATGTGTAACTAACTTCCCCTCGTTAGGGGGCGATGGATCTTGATACTTTGATGATGTAATTTCTTTTATGGGTTTAATGCATGTTTTTATCTCATGATTTACGTGTTTATCTCTGTTCTTAATGCTTTTCTAAACACGATCAATTTGGGAATGATAAATTGGGTTTATGTATGATTTGGGAAAATTTGCATGAACCTAGAACTTGTGATAAACACCATAATTTCTGCAATCGCTAGGGATAGACGTTGTGGGTTATGTGGTCTTTCTTATAATTCCTCTGTTCTTGATAATGCCTTTCTAATTGGAGTTAGACTAAGGGATTAGTTAATTTCAATCGGTGTAAGAGGATTAGTATACCAAGGGATTGGATATTAATTAATGTTGGGAATTGACCATGAATCATTGAAATAGAACATGTTTTAAACCAATTTTTAGAAGTACATTTGAAAGAGTTCAAGTGAAGTCTGAATCCTAACACTTTCTTATTCTTGATTTCATCTCTTGTTAAATTGATTGATTTTACTTTGTTTAGTTTTATTTACTTTCTTTTAATTATCTTTATTTTCACTTTTTTTCAACTTCCATATTTTGATTGGCTTAAATAGTGTTAATTTAACGAATTTGGTAATTGGCAATATAATCCTCGTGGGACGATTCTCTTTTCACTACTTTATTACTTTTTACGATTCGGTGCACTTGCCGATTTTCAACATCAAGTTTTTGGCGCCGTTGCCGGGGATTATTAATTGCTAATATTAATTAGTAGTTAAAAGAGCACTAATTTAAGTATTTTTTAATTATTTAATTTTATTTTTAATTGTTTCTTTTTAATTTTAATTTATTTTTTTTAATTTTCTTTTATTTATAGATAATTATTTTTTTATTTAATTTCATTTTTTTCATTTAATTTTATTTTTATTTTTATTTTCTTTCTTTACTTCACTCTGGTTTGCTTGTTTGTGTTTATGCAAGGTTCTTTGGAATCGGAAAATTACTTTTTGATCCAGAGATAGAGAAAGCTGCTAGAGCAAACAGAAAGCGACTAGAGAGAGGAAGAGACTTGAAGAAGTTGAGCAAAAGATGGCGAGAATTGTTGTAATGGAGCAAAGACGTACATTGGTGACTATGCTACCCCTATCTGCCGAGAATATTTCTACCAAGTATTGTGCGTCCTGCTATTCAGGGCTAATAATTTTGAGATTAAACCAAAGCACTTCTACAACTAGTGCGGCGAGAATCGGTTGGGGAGGCCATGCGAAGATCCAAACTTGCATATTGTATGAATTTCTTGCGGCTCGTGATACTTTTAAGTATAATGGCGTTCTTGATGATGCCATTAGATTACGATTGTTCCCATTTTCGCTCGAGAGATAAAGCAAAGAGGCGGCTACAAGCCCACCACAGGGAGCATCTCTACTTGGGAGGATTTGGTTAACAAATTTTTGACTCGATACTTTCCTCCATCAATGTTTGTGAAGATAAGGAGTGAGATTGCTTGCTTTACTCGAATCGGGGAGAATCTCTCTATGAAGCATGGGAGAGATTCAAGGAGCTATTAAGGAGATGTCCTCACCATGCATTTGAGGTTTGGCGGCGGTGCGGATATTTTATAATGGGTTAAATCATTCCACAAGACTTATGGTGGATGCGTCTGCGAGTGGGTCTTTAAACACTAAGACTCTGAAGAGGCTCGGGAATTATTTGAGGTTATGGCCACTAATGAATATCGGTTGCCTAGTGGGAGAGCGATGGTCGGACAAGGAGTGATGGAGCTTGGTACTTTCGATGCCTTACTTGCTTAAAACAAAAGTATTTCTCAACGGTTGGCCAACCTAACTAAGCAAGTGGAGAGCATGCGGGTAAATTCTGTGAACCATCAAAGGTTAATTTGTGACTTCGTGGAGGTAATCATGCTAATGGTGGATGTGAAGTAAGCAATTCTGGTTTTAGTTCTCAAGAGCGGGTAAATTATATGGGTAATCTTTCCGGACCTCGGGGTGTTCCATTTTCAAATACATATAATCCGGGTAGAGGAATCATCCCAATTTTTCTTGGAGCAATCAAACAGTGCCATTGAATCCTCAACCGAACAAGTCTCCTCTTGAAATTACGGTGGAGAAACTTTCTTTGCGGACCTCTTTTATGCAACAGACTTCAAATTTTATGGAAGAGTCGAGGGCCAATTTTAAGAATCATGAGGCGACAATTAGAAGTTTAGAGAATCAAGTGGGGCAAATAGCAAAACAAACTTCAAGAGAGACCTCCAGGCACCTTTCCCGAGTGATCTTGTTGTCAATCCAAAGGAGCAATGTTATGCAATTACACCGAGAAGCGGCAAGACTTTGGATGGACCGATTAAGGAAATTGATGTTCTTGTTGCGGATGTCCCATCTCAAGAGTCTTTGTAATAAAGAAGCTAAAGAGAGCAACCAAAGTGGCGAGAGAAAGAAGAAGGAATGTGAGAAGAAAATAGTTGATCCTTCATTGTATGCTAAACTTCCTTATCCTCAAAGATTCAAGAAGGAGATTCAAGAAAAGCAATTCTCCAAGTTCTTAGAAGTCTTTAAGAAGTGCAGATAAACATTCCTTTTCTTTGAGGCACTTGAGCGGATGCCCTCTTATGCAAGGTTCATGAAAGATTTGCTCTTGAAGAAAAGGAAGTTGAAAGAAGATGAAAGCGTGGCACTTTCGAGGAGTGCGGTGCTATATAATCGAGAGAAGCGCCACCTAAATTGAAAGATCCAGGTAGTTTCTCTATTTCTTGCACCATTGCAAATCGACTATTGAGAAAGCTCTTTGTGATTTAGGAGCTAGCATCAATTTAATGCCATTGTCAATTCTCCGCAAGCTTGGGATTGATAAAGTGAAGCCAACTACAATGTCTCTTCAACTAGCTGATCGGTCAATTAAACATCCATATGGTATAGTGGAAGATTTGCTAGTGAAGGTTGACAAGTTTATTTTCCCAGCTGATTTTGTGATTTTGGATATGGATGAGGATGCTGATATTCCTCTGATTCTTGGAAGACCATTCTTGGCTACTTCAGGAGCATTGATTGATGTACCTAGAGGAGAGCTTATTTTGAGGGTAGATGGTGATCAGGTGACTATTAATGTTTTTGATAAATCTGCACTGACATCAGATCTCTATGCCCCTGTCAAATGCATTCAAGACAAGCCTCTACAAGATTTAGCTAATAAGAGTCCTTCATCATCAGTCAATGCTGATTTTTCTACTCCCAAGATGGTTGACGAAAAGGAGAAAGGACCTCCTCTTTCTCAAAGTGCTGCAATTGAAAAAGATCCTCCAGCTTCCACTGATTTATTGAAGATTGATTCCAGAGGCAGTGACAGTGTGTGGAGGCAAAGAGCTGATAAGAGAAAAATGTCATCCTACTTCTCTTGCTTCAAGCCACCATGACTAGTTATAAAGGCAACGTCGAGCTAATGACGTTAAACAAGCGCTTTTTGGGAGGCAACCCGAATTTTCTCTCCTTTTCTCTTTTATTTTTATTTTTGTTTTTGTTTTTATTTTGTTATTTTCTTATTTCATTGACTAACATTTTTCTGTTTTGAAGTTTGCTAATGTTGAGTCGGCTTAGGTGCCTCCCGAGTTCGAGCCTTTGTAAGGGGATGTATATAGTTGTCGGCCGCCAAAAAAGAGTTTTTTTTTTTCCTTTCTTGTATTTTTTTATTTAGTTATTTGTTTTTATTTATTTTGATTTTGTCATCATTATCCATTTTGTGTTTTGAGTCATTTTGTGCATACCAATGTGTTAAATTGAATATCCAATGATTGTTTGAATTGTGGATTGATCGATTTCTTGGGATAACACATGAGAATTTATGAGTTGCATTTATCTCTATTGTTTTAATTGTGTATGGATGTTCTTCCCATCTTTATGATTGATAGACTTTGGAATTTAATTGCATGTCAAGCTTAGAGAAAGTTTATGGGATTGCATGTGTGTGGATGATTTGCATTTAGAAGTTGTTTGATTCTCTCTTGAGGCGAAATTCTAGGCGTGCATGATTAAGGAAATGATAAGGGCCTTCTTTGGACCGTTTGAGCCTTTCAAGCCAACTGTATACACAGTTTATCCTTAGTTCCCTTTTGCAGCTTTGTTATTGTTTGGCCTCTGTTTCTTTTCTTTACTCACATTTTCCTTTTTCCCATACCCACAAAAAAAAAAAAAAAAATTCTCTTACATAACCTCTGTTGAGTGCATATTTTGTATTATTTTATTATTCAAGTCTTTGTTATTTTTGTGCATGAGTTTTGTGGAGCTGAAAAATTTCAAAAAAAAAAAAAAAAGAAAAAGAAAGAAAGTTCACCCAAAGTATTGCAAAGAAATAAGTTTGGGGGTGGAGATTGTTGAAAAAGAAAAAGAAAAGAAAGAAAAAAAAATAAAGTGAATGTTGTGTTGATTCTTTTGCTCCGTTTTGCACTTGTCTTATATTTTGAGGCTTGAATTTTGAAATTTGCATGATTTTGTATCTCAACTTTTGTTTTCATTTTCCTACCGCTTCTTTCTTAATCCATACCCTTGGCTTTACATTACAAGCTTATAAAGTCCCTTTTGATCCTTGGTTGTGAGTTGTTTACATTAGTGGAGAGAGAGATGAAAAATAACCTTATGGATGTGGGTTTGATGTGCATTTGCTTTGTTTATAAACTCATTTGGGCTTGTACTCTATGAGGAGATTGAGTCTTTCATTCATGTTTTTGGGAAGTCATTTGTGCATAAAAGTTGCATGTGAGAGACGATGTGATAATGATTGTTCATGTGTGATACTTTGGAATTAGATTTTGAATTAGTTTTTAGGATATGAATGATCTTTAATACCGTATTGCCTTTTTGAGTCTGCTTTGAGTTTTAGTTTTGTTTTTATTTTGATTTTCTTTTACTTGAGGACAAGCAAAAGCTTAAGTTTGGGGAGTGATGAACCCGCAAAAATTCATATTTTTACGGTTCAAAATCTTGGGTTTTCATTCTCTTTTAATCTTTTTGATTGAGTTTATTCTCAAGTTTCTTTTATTTTTTAGTTATTTTAATTTATGTTTTAATTGTGTGTTTTTATGTAATTTTGTAGATAATTACACATGGAGAAGAAATGGCCATTTAAAGAAGCGAAAAATAATTGAAGCCAGGCGCTTGAGCGCTGGGACCTCTCACAGCTTGAGCGCGCAACATGCTTGTTGGAGGAATCTTGTTTTAATGGGCCAGCGCGAGCGTTGAACAAGGAGCGCTTGAGCGCCGATTGCGTATCTTTGCACCGTAACTTTAGTGGGCCGGCGCTGAGCCCGGAGAGTTAGCGCTGGCCGCAGCGCAACGCGTAAATGGCCAGCGTGAATTTCTTATAAATAGAAAGTTACGCCAAATTTCAAGATACTCTGCACGGCCGTCAAGAAGACAACTCAAATCCTAATTTCGTGTGGGCGCATCAAGACTTGAAGATTAGGGATTCTCTTCAATCTTGCCACTAATTATCAATGGAGTTTGTCATCTTCTATTCTTTGTTTTGTTCTTTTCCTATGTGTAACTAACTTCCCTCGTTAGGGGGCGATGGATCTTGATACTTTGATGATGTAATTTCTTTTATGGGTTTAATGCATGTTTTTATCTCATGATTTACGTGTTTATCTCTCGTTCTTAATGCTTTTCTAAACCGATCAATTTGGGAATGATAAATTGGGTTTATGTATGATTTGGGAAAATTTGCATGAACCTAGAACTTGTGATAAACACCATAATTTACTGCAATCGCTAGGGATAGACGTTGTGGGTTATGTGGTCTTTCTTATAATTCCTCTGTTCTTGATAATGCCTTTCTAATTGGAGTTAGACTAAGGGATTAGTTAATTTCAATCGTGTAAGAGGATTAGTATACCAAGGGATTGGATATTAATTAATGTTGGGAATTGACCATGAATCATTGAAATAGAACATGTTTTAAACCAATTTTTAGAAGTACATTTGAAAGAGTTCAAGTGAAGTCTCAATCCTAACACTTTCTTATTCTTGATTTCATCTCTTGTTAAATTGATTGATTTTACTTTGTTTAGTTTTATTTACTTTCTTTTAATTATCTTTATTTTCACTTTTTTTCAACTTCCATATTTTGATTGGCTTAAATAGTGTTAATTTAACGAATTTGGTAATTGGCAATATAATCCTCGTGGGGCGATTCTCTTTTCACTACTTTATTACTTTTTACGATTCTTGCACTTGCCGATTTTCAACATCAAGTTTTTGGCGCCGTTCTTGGTCGGATTATTAATTGCTAATATTAATTAGTAGTTAAAAGAGCACTAATTTAAGTATTTTTTTAATTATTTAATTTTATTTTTAATTGTTTCTTTTTAATTTTAATTTATTTTTTTTAATTTTCTTTTATTTATAGATAATTATTTTTTTATTTAATTTCATTTTTTTCATTTAATTTTATTTTTATTTTTATTTTCTTTCTTTACTTCACTCTGGTTTGCTTGTTTGTGTTTATGCAAGGTTCTTTGGAATCGGAAGAATTACTTTTTGATCCAGAGATAGAAGCTGCTAGAGCAAACAGGAAAGCACTAGAGAGAGGAAGAGACTTGAAGAAGTTGAGCAAAAGATGGCAGAAATTGTTGTAACTGCAGAGCAAAGACGTACATTGGCTGACTATGCTACCCCATCTGCTGAGAATATTTCTACCAGTATTGTGCGTCCTGCTATTCAGGCTAATAATTTTGAGATTAAACCAGCACTTCTACAGCTAGTGCAGCAGAATCAGTTTGGGGGAGGCCATGCAGAAGATCCAAACTTGCATATTGTGAATTTCTTGCAGCTCTGTGATACTTTTAAGTATAATGGCGTTACTGATGATGCCATTAGATTACGACTGTTCCCATTTTCGCTCAGAGATAAAGCAAAGAGCTGGCTACAAGCCCAGCCACAAGGGAGCATCTCTCTGCTTGGGAGGATTTGGTTAACAAATTTTTGACTCGATACTTTCCTCCATCAATGTTTGTGAAGATAAGGAGTGAGATTGCTTGCTTTACTCAGAATCAGGGAGAATCTCTCTATGAAGCATGGGAGAGATTCAAGGAGCTATTAAGGAGATGTCCTCACCATGCATTTGAGGTTTGGCAGCAGGTGCAGATATTTTATAATGGGTTAAATCATTCCACAAGACTTATGGTGGATGCGTCTGCAGTGGGTCTTTAAACACTAAGACTCACGAAGAGGCTCGGGAATTATTTGAGGTTATGGCCACTAATGAATATCGGTTGCCTAGTGGGAGAAGCGATGGTCGGACAAGGAGTGATGGAGCTTGGTACTTTCGATGCCTTACTTGCTTAAAACAAAAGTATTTCTCAACGGTTGGCCAACCTAACTAAGCAAGTGGAGAGCATGCGGGTAAATTCATGTGAACCATCAAAGGTTAATTTGTGACTTCGTGGAGGTAATCATGCTAATGGTGGATGTGAAGTAAGCAATTCTGTTTTAGTTCTCAAGAGCAGGTAAATTATATGGGTAATCTTTCCAGACCTCAGGGTGTTCCATTTTCAAATACATATAATCCAGGGTAGAGGAATCATCCCAATTTTTCTTGGAGCAATCAAACAGTGCCATTGAATCCTCAACCAGAACAGAAGTCTCCTCTTGAAATTACAGTGGAGAAACTTTCTTTGCAGACCTCTGCTTTTATGCAACAGACTTCAAATTTTATGGAAGAGTCGAGGCCAATTTTAAGAATCATGAGGCGACAATTAGAAGTTTAGAGAATCAAGTGGGGCAAATAGCAAAACAGCTTCAAGAGAGACCTCCAGGCACCTTCCCGAGTGATACTGTTGTCAATCCAAAGGAGCAATGTTATGCAATTACACTGAGAAGCGGCAAGACTTTGGATGGACCAATTAAGGAAATTGATGTTCTTGTTGCGGATGTCCCATCTCAAGAGTCTTTGTAATAAAGAAGCTAAAGAGGAGCAACCAAAGTGGCGAGAGAAGAAGAAGGAATGTGAGAAGAAAATAGTTGATCCTTCATTGTATGCTAAACTTCCTTATCCTCAAAGATTCAAGAAGGAGATTCAAGAAAAGCAATTCTCCAAGTTCTTAGAAGTCTTTAAGAAGCTGCAGATAAACATTCCTTTTCTTTGAGGCACTTGAGCGAGATGCCTCTTATGCAAGGTTCATGAAAGATTTGCTCTTGAAGAAAAGGAAGTTGAAAGAAGATGAAAGCGTGGCACTTTCGAGGAGTGCGGTGCTATAATTCGAGAGAAAGCGCCACCTAAATTGAAAGATCCGGGTAGTTTCTCTATTTCTTGCACCATTGGCAAGCGACTATTGAGCAAGCTCTTTGTGATTTAGGAGCTAGCATCAATTTAATGCCATTGTCAATTCTCCGCAAGCTTGGGATTGATAAAGTGAAGCCAACTACAATGTCTCTTCAACTAGGCGATCGGTCAATTAAACATCCATATGGTATAGTGGAAGATTTGCTAGTGAAGGTTGACAAGTTTATTTTCCCAGTGATTTTGTGATTTTGGATATGGATGAGGATCTTGATATTCCTCTGATTCTTGGAAGACCATTCTTGGCTACTTCAGGAGCATTGATTGATGTACCTAGAGGAGAGCTTATTTTGAGGGTAGATGGTGATCAGGTGACTATTAATGTTTTTGATAAATCTGCACTGACATCAGATCTCTATGCCCTGTCAAATGCATTCAAGACAAGCCTCTACAAGATTTAGCTAATAAGAGTCCTTCATCATCATCAATGCTGATTTTTCTACTCCCAAGATGGTTGACGAAAAGGAGAAAGGACCTCCTCTTTCTCAAAGTGCTGCAATTGAAAAAGATCCTCCAGCTTCCACTGATTTATTGAAGATTGATTCCAGAGGCGAGTGACAGTGTGTGGAGGCAAAGAGCTGATAAGAGAAAAATGTCATCCTACTTCTCTTGCTTCAAGCCACCATGACTAGTTATAAAGGCAACGTCGAGCTAATGACGTTAAACAAGCGCTTTTGGGAGGCAACCCGAATTTTCTCTCCTTTTCTCTTTTATTTTTATTTTTGTTTTTGTTTTTATTTTGTTATTTTCTTATTTCATTGACTAACATTTTTCTGTTTTGAAGTTTGCTAATGTTGAGTCGGCTTAGGTGCCTCCCGAGTTCGGAGCCTTTGTAAGGGGATGTATATAGTTGTCGGCCGCCAAAAAAGAGTTTTTTTTTTTCCTTTCTTGTATTTTTTTTATTTAGTTATTTGTTTTTATTTATTTTGATTTTGTCATCATTATCCATTTTGTGTTTTGAGTCATTTTGTGCATACCAATGTGTTAAATTGAATATCCAATGATTGTTTGAATTGTGGATTGATCGATTTCTTGGGATAACACATGAGAATTTATGAGTTGCATTTATCTCTATTGTTTTAATTGTGTATGGATGTTCTTCCCATCTTTATGATTGATAGACTTTGGAATTTAATTGCATGTCAAGCTTAGAGAAAGTTTATGGGATTGCATGTGTGTGGATGATTTGCATTTAGAAGTTGTTTGATTCTCTCTTGAGGCGAAATTCTAGGCAGTGCATGATTAAGGAAATGATAAGGGCCTTCTTTGGACCGTTTGAGCCTTTCAAGCCAACCTGTACACAGTTTATCCTTAGTTCCCTTTTGACTTTGTTATTGTTTGGCCTCTGTTTCTTTTCTTTACTCACATTTTCCTTTTTCCCATACCCACAAAAAAAAAAAAAATTCTCTTACATAACCTCTGTTGAGTGCATATTTTGTATTATTTTATTATTCAAGTCTTTGTTATTTTTGTGCATGAAGTTTTGTGGAGCTGAAAAATTTCAAAAAAAAAGAAAAAAAAGAAAAAGAAAGAAAGTTCACCCAAGTATTGCAAAGAAATAAGTTTAGGGGTGGAGATTGTTGAAAAAGAAAAAGAAAAAAAGAAAGAAAAAAAAAATAAAGTGAATGTTGTGTTGATTCTTTTGCTCCGTTTTGCACTTGTCTTATATTTTGAGGCTTGAATTTTGAAATTTGCATGATTTTGTATCTCAACTTTTGTTTTCATTTTCCTACCGCTTCTTTCTTAATCCATACCCTTGGCTTTACATTACAAGCTTATAAAGTCCCTTTTGATCCTTTGTTGTGAGTTGTTTACATTAGTGGAGAGAGATGAAAAAAATAACCTTATGGATGTGGGTTTGATGTGCATTTGCTTTGTTTTATAAACTCATTTGGGCTTGTACTCTATGAGGAGATTGAGTCTTTCATTCATGTTTTTGGGAAGTCATTTGTGCATAAAAGTTGCATGTGAGAGACGATGTGATAATTGGATTGTTCATGTGTGATACTTTGGAATTAGATTTTGAATTAGTTTTTAGGATATGAATGATCTTTAATACCCTAGGTATTGCCTTTTTGAGTCTGCTTTGAGTTTTAGTTTTGTTTTTATTTTGATTTTCTTTTACTTGAGGACAAGCAAAAGCTTAAGTTTGGGGGAGTGATGAACTGCAAAAATTCATATTTTTACGGTTCAAAATCTTGGGTTTTCATTCTCTTTTAATCTTTTTGATTGAGTTTATTCTCAAGTTTCTTTTATTTTTTAGTTATTTTAATTTATGTTTTAATTGTGTGTTTTTATGTAATTTTGTAGATAATTACACATGGAGAAGACCGCCATTTAAAGAAGCGAAAAATAATTGAAGCCAGTAACAAGCGGCTGGGGACCTCACCGCTTGAGCGCGCAACATGCTGCTGGAGGAATCTTGTTTTAATGGGCCAGCGCTGGCGTTGAACAAGGAGCGCTTGAGCGGCTGATTGCGTATCTTTGCACCGTAACTTTAGTGGGCCGGCTGGCCGGAGAGTTAGCGCTGGCGCCGAACGCGTAACGGCAAATGGCGTGAATTTCTTATAAATAGAAAGTTACGCCAAATTTCAAGATACTCTGCAGCGGTAGTCAAGACAACTCAAATCCTAATTTCGTGTGGGCGCATCAAGACTTGAAGATTAGGGATTCTCTTCAATCTTGCCACTAATTATCAATGGAGTTTGTCATCTTCTATTCTTTGTTTTGT
This sequence comes from Ormosia semicastrata, assembly GCA_029884595.1. Classification (NCBI taxonomy): domain Eukaryota; kingdom Viridiplantae; phylum Streptophyta; class Magnoliopsida; order Fabales; family Fabaceae; genus Ormosia; species Ormosia semicastrata. Next base: position 2,169,992 of record JAQQTO010000046.1, on the reverse strand, counting down.
TCTTTTCCTATGTGTAACTAACTTCCCCTCGTTAGGGGGACGATGGATCTTGATACTTTGATGATGTAATTTCTTTTATGGGTTTAATGCATGTTTTTATCTCATGATTTACGTGTTTATCTCTGTTCTTAATGCTTTTCTAAACTTGATCAATTTGGGAATGATAAATTGGGTTTATGTATGATTTGGGAAAATTTGCATGAACCTAGAACTTGTGATAAACACCATAATTTCTGCAATCGCTAGGGATAGACGTTGTGGGTTATGTGGTCTTTCTTATAATTCCTCTGTTCTTGATAATGCCTTTCTAATTGGAGTTAGACTAAGGGATTAGTTAATTTCAATCGGTGTAAGAGGATTAGTATACCAAGGGATTGGATATTAATTAATGTTGGGAATTGACCATGAATCATTGAAATAGAACATGTTTTAAACCAATTTTTAGAAGTACATTTGAAAGAGTTCAAGTGAAGTCGAATCCTAACACTTTCTTATTCTTGATTTCATCTCTTGTTAAATTGATTGATTTTACTTTGTTTAGTTTTATTTACTTTCTTTTAATTATCTTTATTTTCACTTTTTTTCAACTTCCATATTTTGATTGGCTTAAATAGTGTTAATTTAACGAATTTGGTAATTGGCAATATAATCCTCGTGGGACGATTCTCTTTTCACTACTTTATTACTTTTTACGATTCGGTGCACTTGCCGATTTTCAACATCACTGGTCAACATCGGTCTGAAGAGAGGTAATTCTAGCCTCACACCACCGAGACTTGGCTCGAGAATTATCACTTTCAGCCCGAAGCGCGACAATCTGCTTCTGCTGCTCGGTCAGTGTGGCCTCCCTTGCTTTGCTGGCATCCTTCAAAGCAACTACTTCGGTTTCTAACTCCTTTACCCGAAGTAAAGCTTCATCCTTGGCCTTTGAAGACTCATCTAGATCCTTCAGAGCTTTGGTTTCGCCACTCTTGGCCAAGGCCAGTTTGTCCGACATTTCTCGTTCACGATCCTCGAGGGCGAGCTCTAAGAACCGAGCTTCGGTAGCAATATGGATCCCCATGTTTTGGAAACCCAACAAAGCTTCTTTCGGACTGCGTCGGGCGAAGTGATCCACAACCTCTTCATCAAGGATATTGAAGTCAATAAATTCTCGGGGATCAGCTTCCTCCTGAAACAACTCTATTGGCCCAGAAATTTCTTCTGTTGCTATCCTCTTACTCCGGCCGCTAGACTGTCCTTCTTCCAACGCCGCCCTCTTGCGTCCCCGAGGTGATTCAGGAGAGTCATCCACATTGATAGGTTCCACTACCTCAGAAGGAACCTCGGGCATTGTGCTCATCGGGGACGGCATAAACCCCACTGGAGGACTCATTGGAACGTTAGAATTCCTGGCCCTAAGTGCCTCCAGAATAGCTAAAGAATCACCACCCACCATCTCGGCTAAGCTCTCTGCAAAACAAAAACAAAATTCAGATGCATTAAAATATTGGGCATTCAAATATACACCACGATGGAACGACGTTACCTAGCACAGTCCAGAGCTCATTGTCATCCGGACTATCTAAAATATCTTTAGGCCGGATCTTGCCGACCTCTTCAACCCACATGTCGAAGAAGTTCACACATTCAACCTTTTCATCAGTGAGCTGGTTGATCTCCTTCTCAAACGATTGAGTAGGGATACTCCATGCCGCCAGATTCCAGTAAAGACTGAATACCGTCTCCTCACCATTACCCAGCCAAAAGGGACGACTACCGATCGCTGCCTTCAATTTGAAGAATTTCTCCTTGAAGTCTTTGTAACTCTCCAAGTACGGTAAGAATACAACCCTTCCTTGCCGGGATCGAACTGAGAGCCAAGACTGTTGTCGAGCACGGGCTCCAAGGGTTGAATACCGGGTGTAGAAATAAAAGAATGCCCCATTAGAGCATCGCAACCCCACTACCCGGCATATTCTTTCGAAGGCCAGGATGTTTGCCCAACCATTGGGGTGAATTTGACTGGGGGCAGTATGAAGAGTCCGGAGAATAGCAATATGAAAATCATTCAAGGGAAGCCGTAGTCCAAACTGCGTGAAAAAGTCCTCGTAGAGATACATGAAGTGCTCACCTTCTTCACAGGTCCAGCATACTCGTTCTCTCCCCGGGGACAAAATCACGAACTCATCGTCCCTTTTACCGCCCTCGGTTAGCTCCAGGTATTCCTTCAGCCTATCTAGTTCAGCACCGGACTCATAACGCGATATCCTGTCATAGGCATCGTCTGCAACCCACGTACAGGGCAACAAAGGACCTCGGCGAATCCTAATCTCCTGCTCCGCTTGTTGATCCGAGGTCGCGGCAGGAGCTTCACCTCTTGGCCGTCTTCTTCTAGCCATTTAGTTTCCTAGAAGACACACAGAGGCCTAGGGTCAAAACCAAAGATGTTCAAAACATCCAAACATGGCACTAGGCGAGCAGCAAACTAGCACCCATGCACCGGCCTCTGCACCCACCGAGACTTAAGCCTCGGAAGGACACCCCCGACCGCCGTACGTGGCGCAGCAGGGGAGGTGCATCATCAGGCAACGCCATTAGAAAGGGGGACGAAATAGCTATCCCCAAAGTTAACAGAAGAGAAAAGCAAACAGTCCACCCGAAGGATGTTTGCATATTCAAGTAATCGGTAAAAATGGTGTTTAGAGGAAGAAAATACATTGACAAATGTTGGTTGAAGCTACTTTAAAACACAAGCACCACCGCTGACAGCCGTGAAAACTTGTCGGATTTCCTCTCAGGCAACCAGTTTTTAAGCACAGTAAAAGGTGAAAAATGGAAGGACGAAGCCCTATTTATAGCAGCTACGGCTAGAGGACATTTCCGTCCATTTAGTCTGAATTTGAAAAGATGTTCATTATGGTGCGCAAAGTACTATGCACGACTCCTCAACCAGAGCAAGCCACGTGGCCCACGTCGCTGTCATGGAAGTTGAAGGGACGGCCGCTCATCAGAACTAACCAGCCCTAGTATCTACGTCTACAAAATAGTAAAGACCTCGGCTCGTCCCATATCCCGGCAAATCCCTTCACGGTAACAAGTACCTCGGTTAAGTTGCTCAAGCTTTGCACTTTGCCTGTCCCGGCAAAGTACAGAGCTGGGGGCATGTTATACGGGGCAAACATTATTGGACTCACCCCGGTACAATATAAATTCCACAAGTCAGAAAGGGTCAAAGAAGTTGTTTGTCAATTCAATCAGATTTTATTTCATTTCATACATCGTCATACATCAATACAAGGGATATGAAAAAGCTAAACAGCACTGACGAGCCCGGAGGCCAACTTTTTTGCTGTGAATTTTCACATCCAGATTCTCTAGAGCGCACACTAGTCTCTTCCCTGTTGAGGCTTCTTGAAAAAGTGGATTGACTTCAAAAAACTGAAGATAACCAAAACAGAACACTGTTGCGGACTCAGAAAATTTCAGCCACACCACTCATGGGTTTCACTCACAAGGATAAAAGAAGACTGACGTGCGTCCTCTTCGGTTGAACGGAGTTGAGCCTGGTATGAACTTCTTCATGATCACTCCGGGACGCTTGGAAGCAATTACTTCAATGGTCCCTCCGGCTTATGTAGAAGGAGGACCAAGAAGGGCTCTATTTCTCCAATTACCTCCATCCAACACGACAGGGATTACAAAACTTCCGAACGAAGAAGAATGAATTAGACATTCCTTCATACGCTGGGAAGGTAAAGTCCCCGTCCTCTTTACGTTGAGAAAGGAAAGTTCCTAATGAAACAAGGTTTTTAGCAGGAAAAGAGGTATCTTCAAATATTTTGGGAAAAGCAAAAAAATGGTGACCTTCACAGAAGGCAAAACTTCTCTAACTCCCTCTGAACACAAGCACAGGCGTAAGAACAGCAAAACCATTCTGGAAGATTGCAGGATTAGGAGGAAAAAGGAATGATCGTACCAGGCATGAACCCTTTGTATTTATAGAACGGGAGGCTTTGGCCGACCCTACAAATCAAATCAACGACATTAAATGCTCTCCCTTTCCTATTGGTTATGAGAGCAACGGATCTGGGAAACATTAAAATGGAGGATCATTTTCAAGGATCCTTATCTCCCATTTAAGTCAGAAGCAACAGTTTCCAAAGATAAGGATTTGGATTTCTACAAGTTTCAAGAAGTCTAGGAACAAAATCTAGATTCCGAGGAAGCAGCAAGATCCAGACTCCGGGACAAGGGATACAAATTTACCGATCTCCAACCCCGACGACTTTTTTAATACAATGAGCGTCGACCTCGACACGAGACATCGCGAAACCTGGCTTTGAAGTCAGGGCGTAGCCCATCACGTTTTATGAAGCTGAATACCTTGGCACTTGACTACCCCGTCGAAGCACCAAGTGGGGGTAAGCTGATTACGGACCATGGGCCAGGGATCCTACTCGAAGGGTCAACCGACACGCGCTCCATCTTACTCCTCCATCAACACCGGATCGTACTATAAGACCTCAAAATGCTTAATTCATAAAGGATCGGGGAATCAACGGATCTTCGTAGCGCAATACGAATCTCCTTGATTCTATAACCTCTCTCTCAATAAATGACTATAACGTCCACATTACAATAATACCTGCATTGAATGCTGACTCCAATGATGCTCCATAAAGATCAATCTAAGTAAACTTAAACAGGTAACGTTTGATTGGGTAACAGACACCTTAGCAGAGAAACTGACTTGAGCGTCGAAGTCCTTTTTACAGGTACAACCCCCGCCGGACCTTGACAGTGGAACGCAGCTGCAGAAGGGAGGAAATCACCAAATCATACCTTCCACAGGTATCCTTCTGAATCCGTTCAGAACAAATAATATTACACTTACACATTTACACATATTATTTTATAATTTTATAATTTTTGTCATTTAATTTTAGCTTATCTCACTTTAGTTTTATACATTTGCATTCTGATTTTGTTATCTATTACTGATATGAGGTGATGTGAATCTTAATATTGTACTTCAAACATTTCACATAAAAAGAAAGGATTGATAAAAATAGGAATTTTAAACAGATATATTTATTAAATTAGAGTAGAATAACTTAATTTCTTACTCTACCCAATGACACATGTCATTCTTTATTTAGCTTCTTTTGAATTTTAAATTCAAATTCTCTTTTAAATTAATTATGCATGTCTCTTTACAATTTTAAACATTTTTCTCTTTTAATTCATATTTTTTATATTCTATCTTTATTTTTTAAAAAAATCATGCAATGCATGAGATACTTGCTAATTTTTTTTATTATTAAAATAAGAGGCAAATCATTTTTTTCTGGAATAATGAATTGCACAATATAACAAATTATATTGTTTTAATATTTGAATAACAATTACATATTTATATTGAATATTATGCATCTCATTATTCACACTGGAGATTCTTTTCTTCTACCTTTAACTGTGATTTCTCTCCTTTTCTTTAGGTTCTCATCGAATTAAATGTACTTTGCATGGACCAGTTTTCAAAAAGGACTCAGCTTACCAAAATCACGTATATAACGTTGATTGCAAAGTTGTATGATTACGAATTTGGAATATTTTGATGAAGTAGGAAAACAAGATATTGCACTTGCTTGAAATTAATGTAGTCCTTTAGTGGGAACACAACAATTACAAAAGCTACGACTCCAAAAAAAACAAAAACAAAAAACAAAAACCAAAAGGGTATGTAAATGCAAATAGTTTTTTTTATGGCTATGATCATCTGGTGTCTGGTGAGGTAAATCAGATACGATAGAGTAATAATTATTGTATATTGCATACCATTATGAGCGTATTGCAATGAAAAATTGAAAATACATGAAGTATTTCAAAACCTAATATATACTTCCCATAATGAGAAAGACAGACAAGAGGCAAAATCACACAGTACGGAGTTGGGAATTTGTTGAAATGCTTCAATTGTGGTTCTGAGAATCAAACGTTAATTTAATTGAAAAAGCCTGCCTTCTTGATTCCCCTAAAAATCATTTCATTCCTTCAAGTTGAAAGCAATGCTTACTTATATTTTACTCCAAAGCCTGAGAGGGGTATAAGGCCAAAAGGAATGGAGCATATTAAACACATATTCAACTTACACGGTTAATTATAAGAATATTAGGGAGCATGTAGGCCAAAAAGCCTGCAAGACCCAATGCACATGGTATCTGAGCAAAGCATGAAGAAACCACACAATTTACACAAAGAAACTTGGAACTCATCCTTTATCAAAGCCTCTTTAGTCTAACTTTTACTTTTTCTTCAGCATCTCAACACTTTTGCATGTGCTGCGCGGGAAGGGTGTTAATCATGGACTCGTGAACAAGCTCCATAGAAACTTAATTAGTAATTAAACTTTGCATTAACATCATGAAACAATGTTGCTGGTAAAAGGTCAATTTCGTTACGCTACTATCCCAACGAAATGAACTGTACCTGCAAAACGACCAGTAACCAAAACAGATAGAGAAATTATAATAATATTTAAATTTGATATTAACTAAACTAAGCCAAATCTTACATGTTTTTCTAAAAATTAATTTGCAAAAGCACTCTAACCCTAATCATGGCATGTGTATTAACAATTTAATTTATAGATTTAATTAGGTTTCAGAATTACTTGTAAACCGTATATAGAGATCTACAACGAAGAACCTTGAAAAGAAGAATGACATGGAATTGTGTCATATGATAGAAACTAACTCCATAGTCCATACCCTGTATACCTTTAAGATTATGATATTAATGGAGCATCTATAATACATATAAGATGAGGGAATGGTTTTTAAAAAAATCATATATAAAGCCGACGTGTCATCATATTCCACAATAAGTTCAAGTGTTTATAAAAGTCTCATAACAAAAATATCACAAATAGAGTTAATTAAAATATGATACACAAAATATCACACTCAACTAGTTTGAAACTAAGCTCCACAAAATATCACACTCAACTAATCTAATTTTAACAAATATGACTATGTTATTCATGTAAGATCAATAATCCAACTAATTAATTTGGGGTAAAATACAAAATACTCCTTTCAACTATGATTTATTTACAAAAAATCTCTTATGCTTTAAAATTTACCAACATAATCTTTTAAATTAATTAAATTGTACATATCAGGATATATTTATCCTGTCTATACATGTACAAAAAATCTCGTTGTAAAAATTCAATCTACACAATTTAATAAATTTAATGAATCATGCTGGTAAATTTAAAAAAAAAATTTACACATAACTTATAAAAAAAATAATTAATCATCTTAACTCATCTTTTTAATAATCTTCTTAATTATTAAATAAAAAATATTAAATATTTTTTATATTCTCAAGATATTAATTACATTTAATTTTTATTTAATATTTTTTATTAAATAAAAAAAATTATTAAAAAATATTTTAAGAAGATATATCAAAATTCAACTTATAATTAGAGAGGTTTTCCACATTTTGCCCATAATTTGTACATGCGTGCTGGTTTCAATGGGGAATGGGGATGTGTAAAATTCTAAAACGCAATGGCCAGTGGGTCATGGAAATCATAGTTACGCGTGCAACCCAAAACCAAAAGAGTGAGGGTTGTCTTTGACTCCAACGATTCTCGTACCACTGTTTGACCTTTTGCAGTCATTATTTCTTTTTTCAGCAGTTATAATGCCTTGCATCATGCCATGGAGTGTGTAAGATACAATTGTATTTAGGTGATGTTTAATATATACTTTTTAAAAGAAAGTGTATAATATATAATTAAATTTAAATTATTAATTTAATTATAAAATAAATTGATGTCTTAGATCAATTATAAAAAATTTATTAAGCAAGTTTTTTTTAAATTTTTTTTTCAAGTTTTTTTAGTTATATATTTTTTTTATATCTATTATTATTACTTGTCGTTGGTTGACACAGGCTATTGTTTGTTACTTGTGGACCACCATCGACCACTTTTAATTTTTTTAAAATTGTATAACTATATAAATATTATCAATTAAAATTTAAAAAAAATTTAACAAATACAATTATAGTTTTAAGAAAATCAATCACCTCTAATTTTTTTAAGTTGTATAACTCGTATAAATATTATCGTTAAATTTTATAAGATTTTTCAACAGATATAATTTTAGGAAAAAATTTCATGAATACGATTATTTATGAAAAAATATAAAAATTGATATAATTTTAATTGATATTATTTACACAATTATATAATTTTTAAAAAATAAACAGTAACTAACCGGAGGTGATCGGAAGTTCACTGGCGGCTGGAAGTGGCTTGAAGTTCATTGGCAATGGTGGCTGGCAATGGCCGGAGGAGGTCGGTAATGGTGGCCTGAAAAAAAAATAAAATTATAAAAAAAAAGAGACAACCTATAAAAAAAAATTTGCTATTATAAGTAAAAAGTTTGGATATATAGTACACCCAAACTTAACAAGGTACACAATAGCACCTGCCTTATATTTATATAATAATTTTTCTCTTTTCTTTTCTTCCTCTCCCAAAAATATTTTAAACCCACAAACAAAATATAGACGGAACAACTATGTGATATGTGAATAAAGTTAAAATCTTCATTATGTTAATTAGTGTATTGTACTTGTAAAACACACCGAATAATTAAAGAAAAAATTAAAATAAATAATTTGTTTAATTAATTTTAAATTTAAATTTTATAATTTTATATATATTTTATATTATTTATTATATTTTTATTTTATTTATTTATTTTAGATCACTTATTTGAATTTTAGTTCATATTTTTAATATATCAATCTTTATAATTTTTATTTATTTGAATTTTTATCGCTATAAATTTTTTTATTAAGGTATTAGTCCATATTTTTTATGAAAGATTGATTGTTATAATTTTTAAATTTTGATAGTATTAAATTCAATCTAAGAATATAAAATTTGTCATTAACATGTTTCTATGTTACTATCCTTGCTCCTATCATATTGGTCTCTTATTTTTCTACAATTAATTTATCTCATTATATAATCTTATTGTTTAATTAATATTTTTAAGTAGTACAATTGAAACTCTTTTGTTAAGGTTATACCAAAGTGATTCATAATGTAAAAAAAAAAAAAAATTATCATTTATAATCATTTTAGTGTATCATCAAATAAAAATATTCATAGATAAAATACAAATAAAATTATATTAAAATTTTTTCCTTAACTTTCACTCCTATTTTTAAAAAATATGTCGACTAAGTCTTAATGCAAAAAAATATATTATTTTATAATTATTATTGAATATTATTAAATATTAAATATATAGTACAAAGTTTATTAATGACATTTTCATATAAAATTATATTACAAATTAGATCTTTAATTTTTTACTTCTGTTATCAAAGTTACGTTAAACTAAACACTAATGCTAAATTCTATCCCAAAAAAAAAATCTTAAGTCAATAGATATTCTAGTGACAATTGAAAAAATAATATTACTAAATAATACTTAATACATTTTAATTCTTTAACATTTTTTAACCTATACATTTAGTTTATTCAATTTAAGCGAGCTAAATAAAAATAACACATTAATTAAATTAATTATTTGACATTTAACTTATTAGGATCTTTGACTTTTTTAATTTATTTTTTTGTAATTTCTATTCTTTCTTTCTCTTTGTAATTTTTTGTTTTATCTTTTATTTCTATTTTTTATGTATATGTGGCAAATTATTTTACACATGTCGATATTTCTTTCAAGTTGTTATATCATATGATACATGGTAAAAAATTAGATAATTTATTTGTTACATGTCAAAAGTTTAATACATTTACTAATTGACTTAAATGAAATATGAATGATTTTTAAGTCATATATTTTTATATATATTAATTATAATAATTATTAATTAATTGATTATATTTATTGATTAATTGATTATATTGATGTATATGTGACAATTTCTTTTACCCATTTTAATATTATTTTAAGTTGTTACATCAGATAATACATACAAGTGAAAATAGGTCAGGCCATCTGTTATAGTCTTATGACCTAACCTGCCTAAAACTTGACTTGTTTATTAAATAAATTAGGATAATATTTTTTTAAAAACTTGTTTAACTAAAAAAGTCAAATTTCAAATTATCTAATAAGTCTTTTAAATTTGATAAATCAAACTTAATCTATTTAATTATATATAATATAATATATATTATAATAATAATAATAATTATTAATTTATTAAAATATAATATTTTTTAATTAAATTTTAATAATAATTAATAATTAAAACTTATGTTAATAAGTTAAAATAAAAATAATATATTAAAATATTTGTTCAAGATATCAAGCAATATTTTGTAGACTAAATATTCATTCCTCAAAACAGAAAGTTTGAATCCAAGTGACAAGGTGGCAAAAGGCATACCACTGTTATTGTCACCACACCAACAATGAACTAGTTCTCCCCTATTGTCACACCAGCATGTCCAGCGCGTGGCGTTGGTATTTCTCCCAGTTGTGTGGGTCGAGACCATTCCATCTGCTGAGTTCACACAAATGATTATTGACAGAGATGATTTTCCAGTCCACAGCCTAACTGAAGAAGCAATGGTCTTGCAGTTTGCAAATGGAGAACATGTAAATCATTGTAGCAAGTTACATGGGACCCCCCACCAAAGATAATTAAGTATCGCTCCACATTGAATTAACTTATTATATTTTTAAGTCTTATATTGACTAAAAATTAAAATAAAAAAATATTGAGTATTTATAAAAATAAATGATAAATATTAAATTAAGACAAAAGTATATGTTGGTTTATTAGACTTGTTAATTTATTTAAAAGCTTAGATTTGTTAATTTATTTTAAAGTTTAGAGTTGTTTATTTATGTAAAAATTTGTTGACTTATTTAAAGGTAGATTTATTAACTTATATAAAGTTCTAATGACTTATTTAAAATTAAGTTTGTTAACTTATTTAAAAATTTATTGGCCTATTGAAAAGTAAATTTATTAGCTTATTTAAAAATTTTATTATAAAGTAAACTTTTAAATAAATTTTCAGATCAGAACAAACTTTTAAAAATGATCAAGTCAGACTTTAAAAATTGGTCTATTTCATGTTCATAGACCAGACTTAGACATTATAATTAAGATATAAGTCAAACTTATTTAAAAAAATCGACATGACTTAGTCTGTTTCTACCTTAATGATACATAACAAAAAATTTGGTAATGTATTTATCATATATAAAAAACTTAATATATTTATTAATTAACTTAAATGATATATGATAAAATTTTAAGTCATCTATTTTTTTTTATATTATATTCATTATTTGAGCCAAATTGTAAGAATTCCACATGACCGTGATAAATAAAAAATAAAAAATTATTCAGAGAACACAAATTAGGTTGCTTTTGGTTAGACTTGATGCATTTAATATTTAAAACTTAATTAACAACGTAAGTCAAGACTAAAGTTAAATCAAATGATAGTTGTGGTCTCCATGTTATAGAGTGGAATCTTGACTTGATTTGCGGAGGGCAGATATCTAAATTGAACCGAAAGAGACAAAGAGCGAAGAAAAATTTCAATATAAAGTTAAGTAAATATTATGGAAACAGTGTAACCATATATATATGATGGAAACAGTAAGCAGAAGAGGTGCGTCTGTGTATAGCATTGATTCAACCAAGGAGTTGACGAGGCTCTTCTCAGTAACAAAAAGACTATAGTAGTTGATTTTATTTTTTATTTTTGGTACATAGTAGTTGAATTAATTTAAACTCAGTTATACTGATGTGCTGTCTGGCTCTGATCTGCATAAGGCAAACAATAAGTTTACTCGTGTTAGCTATTTGATAGCATACACTTTCTAGGGAAAAATAAAATAAGGTTCATTTATTAATAGCTGCACTGCAATATTCCAAAATGAAAGGAGTAAGATCATATCAATCAGGCTTGAACATAAAGGCAAGCTTAATAGATATTTCTTTCAGAAATCTTTTTTAAAAGGGGACAAAATCTAACAAGTTATAATTAATTAATGACATTTTTTAGAAAGGGACGCCATTCTTTTCCTGTGCTTAATTAGTATTTTGTACTTTTCACTCCAAAGGAAGAAAATTACAAATGTTACAACCCGCCTTTTAAAAGTATAATAATTTCCAGACATAATTATGTTTTTCATTGACTTGTAAGATATCCTGTTCTCGATCGTAATTAAGAAAATGTTGAAGAGGGCAAAGAGGCCTTTCATCAACAAGAAAAAGTGATAATTAGAATATGTTTTACTTTTATATTGTACTTGATAAATTGCACAAGGTAAAAATAAGTGAAAGAAATTCGTCGCACAAAAAAAATCTATATAAACAAGCTTGAATTAATCCAAACAAAAAAAAAGAAAGCAATAATATATATATATATATATATATATATTATTATTGCTTTCTTTTTTAGTTTGGATTAATATATATATATATATATATATATATATAGTATACAAAAATTTATTAGAGAGTTTTAACGTGATTCACGCCTATCCTACTCATATAATAATATAAACAACTTTGTATGTAAATAAATTGCCTTTCTTTCAACCGTCTCCAACCTAACCAAACCAAACCAAAGGAGATGATGATCCATGACGTGATGCACGTTACAACTTATAAGGAGCCATACCTTTCTTGTTTTCCGTTTCTAATAGACCTAATTTAACAAATGAGTTCACGTTACAAGGAGAGGCTCAATTATGCTCACCCACTATGTTGTCTAACACATTATTCCAAAAAGTAAAATGTAAGAATAATAGTGTCGTGATATTTGATGTTAATGGAGTGAATCATTTGTAAGGATAATAAATTAAATATCTTATATAATTAAAAAAATGTGTTATTCCTTTAATATGTAGTAGAATTAAGATATTATCATCCTCGTTCAGTTGTTCTTGGACTTTAACACATTTGATTCATCACTAATACTTTTATGTTCATGAAAAGTTTATGGTGATAGAAAGTTTTTTTCATTTTAAAATCAAGATAAATTATTAATCTTAACAAGAATTTGTTAAAGATTTACGGTGTGTTTAAATATTATTTATTCTCGAATTCAAACTTAAGTTATGCATTTTTTATTACATAAGCTTGATATTACTATAAAATAATAATATATTCACCTATAGTTGATAATCATTTTTATTTATTATTGTATAAATTGCAAAAACTTATCTTCTTCGTTTTTTTAGCTGAACATAAACTTATCTTTTTTATAAAAGTGCAAAAATCTATTTTAATTATATGTATAAAAAAATTATATTAACTAAATATGTTTCTTATAATTTATAGATCCAAAAATAAAAATAGAAAGAAATTTAACACCAAATGACCAAATAATAAAAGTTCATTATATTGTAACTAAAAAATAAAAAAATAAAAGTTCATTAAAAGCAAACGCAAACGCTTGAACGGCGTTTGTATAATTGGATGACACATTGACATGCATTTGGCCCATCTGTCCTCGTTCATTATCGCAAAGACTTTCTATCCTTCATTTATGCAAAGGTAAAAAATCTTACATACAAATGAGGAACTTCTGTCAGTAAATTTCCATCATTAGATTTTATTGATTATGAGGGTCTTAATGTCTTATAGTGAGACCTGTATTAATTAAATGGTTGAGATCATTTTAGAGAAAGAAAAACTCTCCCTGAAGAAATATATAGGAATTTTTTGAGAATGATTTGTGAAATTTTCACCTAATATTATGTAATAAAAGAGATAAATACGACAACCATAAATATCAAACAGGAAAAAGCTAAGGTAGACAGACACAAAAAGATCATTTGTCATTTTTTTTATTTTTTCCTCCAACCAAAGCGAGGGAAATAATAAAATATATATAATTAAAAATAAAAAACAGGGGTGTGTATATATATATATATATATATATATACAAAGTCTATGTTATTTACATTATTTTTTCTGTGAAATACATTAAAAATTAATATACTGATTTTGTACGTTAAATTTTGATGCAGTGAACAAGTGATGTTTAATTATTTATAAATTTTTGTAAAGTCTTTTATCTCACGGACTCAATTTTTTTAACTAGCCCGATTAGGGATCAGAGGATACTCCACCATTAGAAAGGGACTTGGAGGGGAGAGATAAAAAGGAAAGAGATGTTTTATCAGCAGCATTAAATCTTATTTAAAAAGATTGTAAATAAAGTTAGCCAAAAACAAATATAAGTAAATGTCCCGACCAACTAAATAAATAAGGCTTATAACACTCTTCAATTCAATTTTGACTTATTTTAGACTATAAAAAACGTCAAAGCAATCATCAAGAGCGTTCAATTTAGGGGAGATAATTTGATTTTGGAAAGATGCTTCTTAACAAAATGCTGAACTTGCTTATTTCAATATATTGGCTTTACCTTCTTCCTGATGAGCTTATTTGATCTATGTTTCAAAAGTTATTCTATATTTCAACATAAAACATCTGGATATTTGTCAATCTATCGTACAAGTTAATATTTATTTCATTAGTGAAAACAATGTTTTAAAGATTAGATTGAATCAATCAGTTAAATTAGTAGGAATATGAATTAGTTATATTATTAATTTAAATATTTGTTATTTAATCACAGTTCAATTATGATTTAATTATAAAATTAATTGATTGAATTAATTAAATTATGATTCAAAAGCCTTATCAATTTAATATTTGATTTCAATTTTAAAATATTTTGTAAAACTTATTGAAAGTATTTTCTCGTAAGAGTGCGATTGATAGAAAAATGATTGTTGTACTAATGAAAAATCTCACATAATACACAAATAAAAAAGTGGGGATGTAAATGGTGGGTAGAAATAAAAAAAAATGAATATTGGTAATGAGAGTCTGTGAGGTTTGTAAGAATTTTTATTTGTGTAAGTAATATAACTGAAAGCAATATCTAAATGATGATTAATCTTACACTTAAATAGTATGAGAAATAGTGTGATCATTTTTTTAAGAAAAAATTATGTTATTTACCTATATTTATATACGCATTACTTCACATTACTTTTGATTAAGTAATTATTAAACTTATTTCACTAATAATTTACATATATTTAATCATCAATTGAAAAGAGATTTTGGCATAAATTATAATTAACTATGGGTAAACTTTGGGATGACAATGAATTGAATCAAATCGAAATTAGTACGAAACTTGATTTGTTAATTAGTTTGATGAATTTGGTTCATGAAACTAAATGAGTTGAACATGAATTCAAAATTGAGTTCGTTAAATGAATGAACTAAACTTGAGTTAAATGTTGCTCAACTCGTTTGGTTCATGAATTGACTATATATATAGAGAGAGAGAGAGACTCAATTTGTTAATTAGTTTGATGAACTTGGTTCATGAACTAAATGAGTTGAACTTGAATTCAAAATTTAGTTCGTTAAATAAATGAACTGAACTTTAGTTAAGTGCTGCTCAACTCGTTTGATTCATGAATTAACTATACACACACACACATACATATCTAGTGAGAAAAGTTTTTATAATGAGAGAGTAAGAGGAGTAAATCTTGACCATACAACCATACATAGATGGTCAAGATTAAAAGTTACTTAAAAGTCATGTGACAATTTAAAAAAGTCACATGCATTTATGTTTTAATCTTGATTATTCATGTAAGATTTAATGGTCAAAATTAACTTATCTCACATCTTACAATAAATACTCCTTTCACTAGATACGCTATATATATAACATATCTAGTGAGAAGAGTTTTTATTGTGAGATGGTGAGAGGGTGAGAGAGGTAAATTTTGACCATACATAACCATACATGAATGATCAAAATTAAAAGTTGCTTAAAGGTCATGTGACCACTTGAAAAAGTCACATGCAATTATAATCTAATTTTGACTATTCGTGTAAGATCTAATAGTCAATATTTACTTCTCTCACCTTTTACAATAAATACTATTCTCATCAGATACGCTTCATATATATGTGTAATATAAAAATAAAATAATTATGAGAAAATTAGTTAGTTGAACTAAGTTACAAACCAACATAATGAACCATGTTCATGAGTTAGTCTGATTCATTTGGTTCATATTGTATGATCAAGTTAGTCTGCCAGTTTCTTATTTAGTTGAGCCGAGTTGAACCAGCTCAGTTTGACTCGTTTCCAATCCTGGTTAAACTTATTTGTCCAACGATTTACAAATACTTAAATATCAATTTAAAAGAGTAATTAGTAGGAGTTATGATTAGGTATATTTGACAAAGCTTCTATAAATCAAGCTTGCTTATAAAGTAAATAAATAAAGATATATCAATATTTAAATTATTTAGTGAGTTAAGATGATAATATATTTTAGATTATATAAAAAGTAAATATACTCTTATTTACTTACTTCACATATAAGTTCACTTTAAGGTTTTGTTTAGATTGATGGTGAGGATAAAATTGAATATAATAAAATGAAATAAAGTATGATTATATTGTTTAGATTTTTAAAATTAAAATATAATATAATGACATAAGATGACATCAATTCTATCCTAAAACCCTACTTTTTCTTCCTCAAATTAGGTAGAATGAAATAAAATAAAATAAAATGACATAAGAATAAAAAAAATTATAATTTTTGTAATTTCATTTCATTCTACTTATAATTTCAAACAACGAGATAGATTTTTTTTTTATTTTATCTTTAAATATTTAAATAATGATATAAAAATTTTATATTATTCTATTTCATTTTATCTCATCTTATCTTATTTTATTTTTTTTCATTTTATTTATCATAAATTATCTAAATATATCCTAAATGATCATTTTCCTTAGTATATATAGTTTAAGTGGTTAAGGTCAAGTGAACTTTTTGCTAAATAAATTTAATAATTGGTTAATTAGGTGATGTATGGGCAACTATATGATGCTAGATTGCTAGCGTTGTTGTTGTTTTTTTAATTAAAAAAAGGTAATATATATATAGATATAGAGAGAGAGAGAGAGAACTTTTTTCTGTTGAACTTTTTACTAGAAAATAATAACAACACTCTACATAGACTCCAAAGAAATTGACACCCCAGCAGTTGGTCTGGTCCAGTCGCAAGTGCGAGCGAGAGACAGAGAGATGGTGAGGAAGGAAGAAGCCTACAACTCTCTCTCTTACATTTCATCGTGGCGTTAGTAGTTTTCTTTTTCAGATCGTGGGTCGTAAAATTTTGCCCATTTTCATTTCATTGTTATATTCTATCCCTTTCGGTGCTCTCCTTTTTTTCTTCTTATTCTTCTCCCTGTATTCCCATTGATTAAAAAAAAAAAAAACTTCAACGTCTGTCTTGTCTGTTTATGCTTAACAAACTCTGAACTTTGACGCTACGTTACACACATTGTGGGTCGTACCGGCCTCAGTGAGAAGACTAAGATCTATTCTATTGGATGATGCTACTGGGTTTTGAGTGACTCTACTCAAAGGTTTGAACTTTGAACTTTGAGCCAGTTCGTTGGGTTTCTGAGTTGAGGAGAATTTTCAAGAGAAGCAAAGAGATCAATGCTTTATCATTGACTGATTTGATTCACATTTGTGGTTTAGCTTTCAATTACGGTAAGGTAAAATTCCTTGGGTCGTCAAAAATTAATATCTATCAGAAAAGGGATGGTCTTGTTTGTTGGGACCAGTGCTCTGCTTTGTGTAACAACTGAACTGAGTTTTCAATTTTATGCAAAACTCGGTTACTTCTTTCTCAGGTCTCAGGCATTGGGCGGTCGCCACTATGCAAAGTTTTCTATTCTTACATTACATTACAGTTGGTCATTGATGAGGGAAGGAAAAAAAATGGGAATCCTACGCTTTGGCCCATGCTCTTTTTATTTTCTTTTATTTTTTTTGCTCTTCACGTCCCTTGTTCTTTCTCTCTCTTTCTAGATGAAGCTTGGTACCTAAGAATAAGCAAAAGACTGTCATATTCTTTAATCGCAACTAACCCATGATTCATCATTTCTCTTCTTCTTCTTCTTTTAAATTTTATTTTTTTAGTTTGTCGAAGAAAAGTCTTTTGTGTCGTGATATAGTGCCTACAAGCAACAACTGACAATTTATTGATGATAAAAAGTAATTAGTTAGTATTCTGTCATGTCTTGGTCGTTCTAAAGTTAGCTTCTTGTTGCTGTTATTGGCTATTTATTAATGAGCTGACATTAATGGGTTGTTGTTGCCTTCTCATTTATGATGTGCTTCTTGTAGAAATTAAGGGCTTAGTATTTTTGTGAAGTGCCAGCTATTTTACTTTAACTATATCTTGCATTTTTGGAAAGCAATAGTAACTTTAAAAATTTACCACACCACTTGTTTTTTGACTTTTAGGATTTTGAGGTCATGGGCTTATTCTGAATTCTGATTAGCTCGTGAATTGGGTTGGAAAATTTAAAAGTGAAAAATGGGGGCTATTGCTGGAGAAGAGCTAGTCAAATGGGAGAAGATGCAAGGAGTTAGTGGCCGTGAAGAGAAGATTCTCGTGTTAATAAGGCTGAGGCCTTTGAGTGAGAAGGAAACTGCTGTGAATGAAGTAGCAGATTGGGAATGCATCAATGACACTTCCATCTTGTACCGGAACACGCTTCGGGAAGGTTCCACATTTCCAAGTGCCTACACGTTTGGTAAGCAAACGTCTATCTTTAATGTTGCTTTATTATTCACAAATTTGTATTCTTATAAAATCGGAATCAAACAATTTCATGTTTACCTTATATTGACAAGAATTAGGATCTCAGAACATGGATTTGATTCAGCAAATATATATATATGTATATGGGATCACTTTCCCTTCCCTGGAGAACAAGGTTTAGTTGCTTCAAATAGTTTGAAGTTCTCTTGCTTTGACTTACTGTGGCAGAGATGCATTCATTTCTAATTTACCTGGGTCCAACTTGTGGGAGTGTTTAATTGAATTGGTGATACAAACATTTTGTGATTCTTTCTTGGCTTGTTTGGATGAATCAATTGACATAATTTGCTAAGGTGCCAATCCCCGTTATTTCCTTTCTCTTTAATTTAAAAAACGACCTTACTTTATTATACTTCAAAATGTATTTTGCTTAGTTTTTTTTTAAAATGATCGTGTTTGGGAGTATTGTTGTCTTGTTGATTAAGACATAATGTATCAGAGGTCCATTTATTATGGACAGAATGTTTCTGAATTTTGGTTATGATTTGGTCGCAGACAGAGTATTTCGGGGTGACTGCTCCACAAAGCAGGTATATGAGGAAGGAGCCAAAGAAATTGCTCTTTCAGTTGTTCGTGGAATTAACTGTAAGTATATTTTGTTTTGCTGGCTAGTCTATTATGACCCACTTTTCACACAACCTCTATAAGGCTCCGACTAATATATGCATCTATACACTCTTTCAGCCAGTATTTTTGCATACGGGCAAACAAGTAGTGGAAAGACATACACGATGATTGGAATAACTGAGTATGCTGTCGCAGATATTTTTGACTATATAAATAGGGTAATTGGACTACTAATTTATTGATCTGCCTGTTTAATTCTTCAGTATCATTTTTCACCTCGACTCTTGTTTCTAATATTACAAGTCTTGTTAACACAAGGTTACTGTTACTTTTTTAGCATGAAGAAAGAGCATTTGTATTGAAGTTCTCAGCAATTGAAATTTACAACGAAATTATTAGGGACCTCCTCAGCACTGAGAACACTCCACTGAAGCTGCGTGATGATCCTGAGGTGAATGACTTTTATATATATTGAATTGAAAAATAAATGAGATTATTTATTTAATTATTTCATGATTTTTCCTTGTGATCAGAGAGGACCTATTTTAGAGAAACTTACAGAGGAGACTCTACGGGACTGGGGGCATTTGAAAGAGCTCCTATCTTTTTGTGAAGGTAAAGGAATTTGCATAATTTTGTTGATATAGGTTGGGTTGTACCGTTACATTGCCTACTATATTCTTGCAGCACAAAGACAGGTAGGAGAGACATACCTCAATGAAAAGAGTTCTAGGTCTCACCAAATTATCAGACTGGTGTGTGTCTTCCCCCTTTCTGCTTAAAACATTGTGTTTTATATATTTTACTTGTAGACTTTTGTTAATAGAGTTGTAACCTTGCAGACAATTGAAAGTTCTGCCAGAGAATTCTTGGGTAAAAGCAACTCAACCACCCTAGCAGCTAGTGTGGTATGTTTACATTTTTAAATGATTCCTCTTGTTCAGGAAATAAAATGCTTAGAAGATTTTATAATTATTATTATTTTGTTTCTCTGCAGAATTTTGTTGATTTGGCAGGGAGTGAGCGTGCATCTCAGGCATTATCAGCTGGCTCCAGATTGAAAGAAGGTTGTCATATAAACCGGAGTTTACTCACCCTTGGAACGGTCATTCGTAAGCTTAGGTTGTCTGCTTCTTCCTTAGCTTATGATGTCTGCCTTCTATATTCAGTTTTTAATGTAGTTAGCAAACCTACATCTGGGTTGTTTAATTTTACTGTGCATCACATGGATGCCTCCCTCTCTATTTTATTATTGCTTAATTAATCATATCTTTATTGTCTAGTTTGTTGTTTATGACCTGTCAGGCTATAAGGTTGACTTGGTATTTTGTATGCATGAAACTGACTAGCGTATATTTGCTTTGCGCTCTATCGGAATGAGTAATGAATCTAATGATATCAAAGGCTCATAGCAGTAGGATAGCCTTTTTATTAATTTATAAGCAGCTTAGTTCCTTTTAGAGAGCTGAATGAATATTAGTTAAGGTAATGTTAATTTCACATGTAGATAAAAACTTGTACGAGGAAGGAAGACAGATATTATGTACCTTTGACTAATTAGAGATAACTTGACACGGGAAAATTTATTTATATTGTCAAAACTTATCTGATGGGGCTAAACTTTCTATAAAGCTGTTCATATGTAAAACTTAGCAGTTTCTGTCGACTGACATCGTGTGCTTGAATGCAGTAAAGGAAGACAAGGACACATAAATTACAGAGATTCTAAGTTGACACGCATACTGCAGCCTTCCTTGGGTGGCAATGCTAGAACAGCCATCATTTGCACTTTGAGCCCTGCACGAAGCCATGTTGATCAAACTAGAAACACACTTCTTTTTGCTTGTTGTGCAAAAGAGGTGACCACTAAATCGCAGGTTAATGTAGTGATGTCTGATAAGGCCTTGGTCAAACAGCTGCAAAAAGAGGTGGCCAGATTAGAGAGTGAGTTGAGAACTCCTGGTCCTCCTACCACCAATTGTGATTATGCAGCAATGTTGAGAAAGAAAGATCTCCAGATAGAAAAGGTCACAATTTTCTATTTGAATTCATATGATATTCAGTTTGTATTGGTTGTGGACATGTCTAGACATGGAACTTTAAAGATATTGATTTAGAACTTTTTGTGTATTAACCTCTTTTCTGGTTAACTGTTTTAATGAACAATACTTATGCCCTAGTCAATTTATATATCCTAATAGCTAAAAAGGGTAGCATAATTTTTGGTATTAGATTTCATGTCATAGCTATTGTTGTATTGATGCTTAGTGATACATCTTTCAATCTTGTGCATATTACATTTTTGTTACTCTTTAGATGTTGATAACATGGGTTTCAATTATTCAGATGGAAAAGGAGATTAGGGAGCTAATTAAGCAACGTGATCTTGCTCAATCTCGGGTTGAGGATTTGCTGCGCATGGTTGGAAATGATCAGAAATCTACAAAAGTAATTAATTTTTCCTAATTACTGAAAATTCTATCATATATATGAGATTATGCCTCGAAATTTGGTTTCCTCTCTTGTTATTGTTCAGTCTGGCATTAATAATCATTTTAATTTGCAGGAAAGGGAGGATACCTGGGAAGATGACAATTCAGTGTCAGAGTCATCAAGCATTTATCGTTCTGATCGTCCTGATGTCCGCATTAGAGAATTCAACAATCCTCACTATAACGATGAAGATAGTGGAAGTAATCCTGATGGTAAGTCATTTCATCTCTCTGCCAATACTAATAGTCTGATAAAAGTGATGCCACTCTTGAGTAAAACTGCATCAGATCCAGTCATTATACATTTGTTAGCTTTTGCTTGTACAGAATACCCAGATGAATACTGCAAAGAAGTTCGATGTGTTGAATTGGAGGAGTCAGGTAGAGATGACTTAGAATATCCGGACCCATCAATAAGTGACAATGGGCTGTTGGCTTTACCATTATCTGGAGAGGACAATTTAACAAGTCAGGAAATATCGACCCCTGTTAGTGAAGAAAGGGAAGATAGACAGATCCAAGACAATTCAACATACGGTGTGGTGGAGCAGAGACTCCATGATGCACAATTGAGTATTGATTCTCTTGTATGTTCTTACCCTGATGAACAATCTCCACAGGCCATCTCAGCAAAAATGTCAAATTTTAGGAATCTTAAATTAACAAGGAGCTGGAGTTGTAGGGAACATTACATGACTGGTTCTCCTGAGAGAGCAGGAGAAATGGAGAGGACTCCAGCCAATGGTTTTGAAAAAGGCTTCCCTGGAAGACCAGATGGTTTGAGGAGAAAGTTCCTTCCATTAACTTATGGTGCTTCCCCAAGATTGTCAACGAATGGTTCTCCGTCTTCTATTGGAAGTCCTTCTGTGGATGAGTTAAGAACCAACAGCATGAGAACATCTGCTAATGAGGATATTACTAGCATCCAAACTTTTGTTGCTGGGATGAAGGAAATGGTCAAACTTGAGTGTGAGAAACAGCTTGTTGATGGTCAGGTACGAATAAATCATTTCAACTGCCTTCTTGATTCTTAAATTTTAAGAGGGAAAATTACAGATCTATTAATTTTCTCTGAAGTAACTGAAATTGGTCATATGCTACTTCCTGTTTTTTTTAAAAGGGTTAATTTTGCAATATTGACCAGTTATTGGTACAAGTGTGATTATGTTACATTGGATTACTGTTTATTACTCTGGTTATTTATTCTTTTTCAATATTTATTGCATGAAGTTCTTCCTTGTCACTAGCAAATAGTGGGAGAATCTTGAACTTCTACTGTATCAAGACATGTATATTGATACTTGTAGCAGACGTGGATAATGAGTTCACGTAATTATATTACAGTTGTAACTTGTATTTGCTATTCATGTAATGTTTCATTTGATGCCTAAAAATTTCATTTGGAAAGTCATTATTAATCTTGACGCATGTTGCTTTTGACTAAATTATATTTTCTGAATTGTAGGATCAGCAGATAGAGAGAAAACCTTTTATGCTTGAGAAGAATATGAAAGATGTAGGTGTAGATCCAATGTTAGAGGCACCTGGAACTCCTTTAGAATGGTCTTTGCAATTCAAGAGGCTTCAAAAAGAGATAGTTGTACTGTGGCAAACCTGCAGTATTTCATTGGTCCACAGGACCTACTTCTTTCTTTTGTTCAGAGGTGATCCAACAGACTCTATTTACATGGAGGTGGAGCTTAGAAGACTATCTTTCCTCAAAGAAACATTTCCCGATGGAAATCAGTCTGTGAAGGATGGTCAGATTGTCACATTAACTTCAAGGTTCTCTCTTTTCTCTGTTACTTGTGCATTTACGTGAGCATCTTATTTTACTTGGTTTATTTGCATCCAAGGATGCGTCAAGAAGTGGGGGATTAATCTATATGGCCAATGGAATTTTTCCATTTTCTATTTAATGGGGAACCTTGTGATGCTAAATTTGAAAAAGTTATGTTGAGAAATCATAATGCAAACATATATCATGTGGCGTTGAGGATGGGATGTTTGCTTATTTGCTCATGTCTACTTCATGTTGACATATGTTTGTTTGGGGAAACAGTGTGAAGGGTCTTCACAGGGAGAGAGAGATGCTTGTGAAGCTTATGCAGAAAAGGCTATCCGAGGAAGAGAGGAAAAGTCTCTTCAAGAAGTGGGGCATCGCATTGGATTCAAAGCGCAGGAGGATGCAGCTGGCGAACCGGTTATGGAGCAACACTGATATGAACCACATGACGGAGAGTGCTGCAATAGTGGCAAAATTAGTCAGGTTTTCAGAGCAGGGTAAGGCGCTGAAGGAGATGTTTGGGCTTAGTTTCATACCCCAGCGCGCACAGCGGAGATCATATTCCTGGAAAAATAGCAGTGTGTCTCTTTTTTAGGTGTCTTTTGTGCCTCATACATGTACAGCGTTAGAGCAATTTTATATATTGTGTAATGTCTGTTCCCTTTTAAGCATTCTTTCTTCAATGGAAATGGAACAATTGCCTCCATTGAGATTGGATTGTATGAGTTCGCCCCTGATTAAGGTAGGAAAAACTATGTTGGGCTTTTTGGGCGGTTGCCTTTTTTATGTTGGTGTACCACTTAACGAATGCTATCTAACGCCTTTGAAAGTTTCTCAGGAGTTTTTTTCTTGGTTCAATGGTTTGTTGAATTGCTACTTCATGGCAGACTCTGTTAATCATTCTCCCTCAACACATGAAAAATTTATTATATACTTTTTCGTGTATTACACTAAGTCAATCAGATTGTGGCATGTGGCAGAGTATGTGATTGTATATATGTAATACATTAACATTAATACATAATGACAATGGGCACCTCCTCCCCTTCCTTATATTGAACTCGAGTGAAGGAACGAGTTCAAAATTGGGAAAGGAAGAACCTACTTTTAACATGAGTAAAGTACAATTTCTAGCATAAAAGGTTCTACTTATTTATCTAAAATATTTTCACCTTGTGGATCAGTTAATGTGTTCTTTACTTTTCCTCTTTATTAAATCGTTATTGTCCAAACTTAAAAGATTACAACAATATTTTATTCCTTTATATATCTACACTTAGCCAAATAACCTAGTTTTTCTATCGACACAGTTGCATCATTGAGCTAATAAATAACCTCCACCGTATTAAAATAAAAACATAAGTAGATAGCTTCCACAGCATAAAGCAGTTATAACTGATAAAATTAAATTATTTTATGTAGTTAATATATCTAGCTAGTGATTTTTTCTTTTAAAAAAAATATTTACTGCATTTATTGTCTTAACAAGGGATTAAGTCACTAAGACTTGGCTAGTGATAAGAAGTTTAAGTAGTTTACATGAAGTTATACATTCAAACTTCACTATCACTATTGTACCAAAAAAAAAAAATGCAGTAAGGGATTGAATTTCTCTCTCATAAGAATTCTGATTCCAGATACATAAAAAAGGGCGAAATTCTTATTTATTCTAAGTCTACTAGATCAAATTAATATAACTACTTATTTTTGTTTAGTTGGGCTTTCAAACGTATACTTTCAATGAGTTATACTCATACTGTCACACAGTGCAGTCAAGGAGTAATGCGCACAAAACATATTAGAATGTCCAAAGAGGAGAAAGGACGGAAGAATTGGATCCAATTCAAGATAGAAGCCCAGCAATAGGATGGCCGATAAGAGAAGCCCATGCTCGGATGCTCCCACCATAATACGACGTCGTATGTCTGCGGTGTATGGTTTGGCTTTGAAGTTGTTCCTGATGAATGAGATGATCGTGTGAACTGTGAGAACTGAGAGAGAGGGAGAGAAATGAGCATCACGTCGTTGGCAGCGTACCTTGCACGGCGCGCGGCGCAGAAGGAGAGGGTGCGGATCCTTTACCGGCGTGCCCTCAAAGACACTCTCAACTGGGCCGTACATCGCCATCTCTTCTACGACGACGTTCGTAATAATAATAATTTCCATTCCTCGATCTCCCATTTTCCATTTCCAATTTCCAATTTCAAAATTGAAAATATATTCTCTGATCGTTTTGTTTTTTTAATTGTTTCGTTTCCCTCATCTTCAGGCTTCAAACCTCCGCGAAAGGTTCGAGCAAAACAGACATGTGGTTCGTTTCCCTCTTTTTTCACAGTTGCCTGCCTTCCAATATCATGATCGCATCTTGCACTCACCACCATGAATTGGTTTAGTGATTAGGAAGTTGGGTCATTGTCACTCATATTCCATTAGGTGAAACAGAGGGCATTTTTTTTGCTCGGTCTTTGCATTACCAAATCTATTCACTTGCATTTCTCTATTCATTGTCTATGTTGGATGGATATTATACAGGAAGACCTTGATACCATTGATAGGATGATAGTCGATGCTGAAGCAGCCTACAATAAGTGGCGCCATCCTGATCCTTATATAGGTAAACATCTCATGTCACTGAAACCTCACTACCAAGACTGCTTTCTTATGGCACACACTGTTGATTTCTTTCACTCTTAAGAAATCATAGCGCATCACGTCCATAACAAAATATTGCCATGAAAAATTTCCTAATTCCTAGTAGCGCACGAATGATAGATAAAGATATACAGTTAAATATCAGCTGGTAAAAATGAATATTATGTTGATATCTTTAATTCCAAACATGCTTCCTTTAAGCATAACTTCACCCCTCTCCTTTTGTTTGGTGAGGGGGCATGCTAACAGAGTGCTGATAGGAGTTGAGGGGACTTCCATAATAAGATTATTAGGTTTTTTCTCAGTAATCAGTATCTTAGTTTGTCACTATAATTGCAAAGTGAGCCATTATTGTGAATGCCTAAGCTACAATCAGCCTTGGATTGGAGTATAGGCACAAAGGCAAGGTATTGCCCTTTCTTTAGTTTTTCTAGTGTTAGGGTTGATTTATCTGCACCTGGTTGCCGGAGTATGTAAAATTCTACTCAGTGGTCCTTCTTTTTTCTTTTCTTTTTTTTATTTAATCCAGTTCGGATATTAAACCTTTTTGCTCCTATTTTCTGATGTATAATAGTTCCTTGGGCTCCTGGTGGTTCTAAGTTTACTCGCAACCCAACTCCACCTCAAGGGGTAAGTCATTATTGTTATATATTTTTATCTTTTCCTTATTTTTTTTTTTCGTCATCCCTCTTATTTGTTTAGACACCACTGAAATTCTTTTGATCTAAATGGCCTTTTTGAAGACATGGTTTATGACAAAATACAATGGCGTTGTTTGATCCATGTAGTCAATCCTACGTAGTGAGAAAAAGCTTTGGTTGTTGTTATTTGTTGTTATTTGTTGTTAACACTGAAATTCTTTTGCCACTTACAACTAATACTTTCCAAACAAATTTTACATACATGTGTGTGTGTGTGTGTGTGTGGAATTTTGGACAAGTTCATTTGATGAGAGAGATATCCACAATGCCCTGTGCAAGAGGCCTAAAATACCTTCACAAGGCCCACAATTTTCTTCTGCCCAGGGCATTGTGTCTATATCTCTCATCAGATGACCCTGTCATGTGAGAATATAACCTAAAATGGTCCAAATCTGTGTGTGTGTGTGTGTGTGTTTTATCATTTTATACATTTTATGTGGCCCTTTTCTTTGGAAAATGCACTGAACTTATTGTTAACTGACTAACCTGGTCTGCTTATAGCTGGAAATTAATGTATCTCATCCCTAAAGCATTATATATTAAATGTGTGTGCGATAATATTAGAAGTTAACAACATATTGATTCCCTCATCTAATCTCTCACTAATGAGTGTAATTGGTGGTTGGTCAATTTTCACTTTTGAACAAGTGATGAAATGTTTGAAACAGACCAACTGAATGCTATGAAAAACTAGTTTCTTTGGTCAATTATCTAATCATGAAGATGAAGAAGGCTATGAAATTTGTCTTTTGTGTATGGCCAAGCTTCCTTAGCTAGTTTTTGAAGTAATTAATCTATCATTCTCTCCAATCCCCTGATAAATCCATTATCGGATATCTTACTCCCCTTGTGTACAGAATATCAAGGTCTTGCATAAATCAATGAAGTCATTTGCCGTTTTCCATTACTGATCAGATATGATAT
This sequence comes from Ormosia semicastrata, assembly GCA_029884595.1. NCBI lineage: Eukaryota > Viridiplantae > Streptophyta > Magnoliopsida > Fabales > Fabaceae > Ormosia > Ormosia semicastrata. Next base: position 2,142,117 of record JAQQTO010000046.1, on the reverse strand, counting down.
ATACATAAAATAAGATGAGGGATATGGAAAGGCATATGATGAAATTCTCTGTTTGAGAGTGGGGTGTCCTTCCTGTATGTTGGCTTTCTCATGTGCATCATTCACTCTGACTGAAATGATATTATGTATGTTCTCGATGCAGATTGAGATAGTTTATGATTTTGGTCGCGAAGATAATGACTGAAACCGGATTTAATTTTTTCTTGCAATAAATAAAGGTTAGCAATCTAATTTTCTCTATTACTAGATTATGGTTTAAATCACCTTCATTTATTCTTATGTGATGAGTATAAATTGATACAGATTGAGATGATCCAGCTGATGATGTTGGAGAAATTTGGTTGCATGCTGTGTCTATTGTGTTAGTCTACCCAAACCAGGTGATTCCTGGAACATTGATTGTTTGGAGATTGTCATTGGAACTTGTTAGTGCGAGTTGGAAGTTTCTTTATATAAATACATTAATCAACTGCAAATTCTGAATTTTGATCTCTTCCCGATTTCCCAGCAACCTTCCAATGTTTACTATTGAGCCACACTACCACGCTATTACAGTGGTTGATGAGGGCTAGTTTGCTACCTATAAGATCTGAGGAGCGCGGCAATATAACACAATATATCGGGAAAAAAAAATTGTCAAATGGTAAAATTCTAGCTTCCTTGCGACATTTAAGAGCCCCAGACGTTACTGTTTTATGCAGTCGACATAAGAGAATAGCTGATAGTCCCTCGTAGAATTGATATCCACTAGGAACGAAGCTCCATCCGGTCTCAAATCTAATTGTTGGAGGACGGGTATGTTTGATTCAAATCTAATTTTTGAAGGAGGGATTTATTTGATTAATTTTTTATGTAGAGTGTCGTTACCACAATTAAAAACAAAAGGGTTTAATTTCCCAACTATATGGTAGTTGAAATGGTGGCATTGTAGCCTAAACATATTATAGCAAGTATAAATACACTACCAATGTTCGAATTAATACTTTTACTCTTAATGCACCCTCCTTATCAAAGCACCACCGAATGAAAAATAATATTTTCTCATTTCATATACCCCTTTTTTTTACTTTTCTATTTTTTATTTATTTTATTTTATCTTTTAACTAAACACGTTTTAGATCACTCACCTAAATGCAATTTGAAGTTGTCCATGATGTGAGTTTTCTGATCTTATAGTTTGGTTAAGCATGCCAAATACGCTACACGAAATGGGACGTGTCCTTATCTCTCTCTCTCTCATACCATTTACAACAACAAAATAATATAAAATAACAATAAAAATTGGGGCAGGTTGGGCTTTGGAGAGGTTATCCCTACGTTGAAGATGTCTCCTAAGGAGAAAATATGTCGTTTTCATATTGGACATCTCGAACAGCCCGTCGTTATAGGGTGTTCAAAGTCATTTTTTGGTGCTGAAAAACAAATGTTTCCTAATTTAATTTGAGTTAACCTCCATCATCTTTTTCAATGATCTCTAAACATATAAATAACTTAGCGTCCCGCACTAATTATATGATTTTGCTGAATCAGTCCATAGGATAATTGATACTCCCCCACCCAATCAGACTATTCAGACACAGACTGTTGTACCATTCTATCTCCAGACCTTACTGTGTTTCATTTGTGTCTCAATCGAATTCTTACCAACATGGGCATGCAGTTAACCAGAACTAAGATGTGGAAGATGTTCTCGAACACCACCACTGCAAGTGCCCGTTCAACATCATTACGCACACTTGGGGCTCTCATTGCTATGGCCTTGTTGTTACGGACCATCCGCTATGGATATCAAGCTGCAACTGAACCACGAAGACACCCACTATATGGCCAATGGATTTCACACGTTGGAGCCTTGATTATGCTTTTCGGTTTCTTGCTTCTGGCTCTAGGGCTTCCCATCATTGCGGACTTGTTTCTCAGGTTGTCAGAAGAGCTACAATGCCCAGAGGAAACTGACATTCATCAGATTAGCAACCTGAAAGTGAAAGTTGATGTTTCTACCTAGTATTGTTATAATTGAGCGCCATTCTCGTGGAATAACGACAAGTCTACAAACAGGGTATTTTCTCCATTTAAGCCTTTCTGTTTTAATTATTTGCATTGAAGCAGTAGATAGCTTTCAATGCCTACGAAGATACATGTACGCTCTTTATTTTCTCAGCTTATAAACACACATGTTTGTTAGTTCTATGAATCTTGAGTTAGAAGTTTACCTTCAAAAGTAATATGAAGGGTTCAGTGTAATGCAAGTATGCAACCCAAGTATGTAAGAAATGGTCAGCTATAGGAGGCTCAAGAATAAAGACTTTGCTTGCTACTCTTAATGCATGAAAATAGCGATGCTATCCAGAATTGCCTTTTTTCTTCTGAAAAACCTATAATACAGTGTTGACTATAGCATCTTTTTTACTGTTCCAGTTTTCTTAATGATAGTCTTTCAAATGAATTGCCAATGCAGAGGGAGATATCAATCAAATTATAAAGTAAATATAACAATGTTTGTGAATATGGTCACAATATTCGCGCTCTTGTGGTTTATTTACACCGGAATTAACAAATAACTATAAGCCTACCAGAGAAAGCAAACACTGCCAGATTCAGAAAATTTTCCAAAAAAGCTGTTAGGCCTAAAGAACTCATTAACTGGGTTGTTAATTCATGAATGTCTTATGGTCAAATGTCATCCTACTCTGATTCAGTCTTATGTTGAAAAAGGGGAAAGAATTCATTCATTTCGCATAGCTAAATTGAAGGATCAAATGGTTGGGCACCAAAATCAGGGCAATGCTACTATGTACCCTTCAATGATAGGGTGTATGATTTACCCTTGTAGTTGACCTCCAATAATCAGTTTTATAGTCATTTTAAAAGTAATCCCTTAAATAAATCAATTTGCAATTTAGTCCCTAGACAAACTCCTTTAATGTTACAGACTTTTTACAACTAATGCATCAGTCTTTAATACTCCAGCATCTGTCTGAAAATAGAAGCAACAATGAAACTCCACCATCTCAATGTACTGAGTATTAGGAGTATTTGGCCTCCATTCCAGTACCCCGTCTTCAAGGAGGTGAAAGATACAGATACACCACAACTTCATCCTCGACTTTTCAAGACTGGCTCATTTGGTGCAGTAAACTGCCAAAAGGTATTTTCCATTAGTTATGGCACCCATACTTGTCTAGCAGCTTCAAGCAAAGCATCACCACTTGGCCTCGTGTATCTGCCCAAAAGTATTTCGGCCGGCCTGACCCCATCAAATGGGATCCTTTCTTTCTTCACAAATTAATTTATGTCGGTAAAATATAGAACCAAATTAATTGGGAAATATTTCCTCATAAAATCAATACAAACACAACATCAATGGCAATGCAAAATGATCTTAAAACCACTATTTGATCCATGACCAAAATCTTGTTATAATGAAGGTTTCCATTCAACCATAGAAATAAAAAGGAGAAAAATTTGTGCTAACATGGATGAGTTGCTGGGGAGAAGGGGCATTGGAGAGGGCATCAGCGAAGGGCTCCTAATGCTGAGAGAGCATGCCCCTGTTTGGGTCAGCAATTTTAACCCCGTGTCGGAAACTTTGTTATGGGAGGTGGTGATCATGACACCAATCTAAGACTAGGTCTTGAGCAATCTGAGAGCTGGCAGAATCCCAACCCTGTACATCATCGAGGGGTGAAGCAATGCATCAGCCCTGAAGCCAGCCGTGCCGTATGACAGCTTTACACCATGAGGGAGCAAGAAGCGAGAGCAGGAGAGGAGAGAGAGTGAGCAGGGGAAATTGAGAGGAGAGAGAAAGGATCACTGCACAATTTTCTAAAACCTGTTGAGCAGGTTTCCAGTCCTTCATTGTAGCCATTGATTTTTTTTTTTATATGTAAATAAATGGTTGAGATGCAAGGTGTATCATGCACCCTAAGTTTAAGGATGCATGATATAATTCACCCCAAAATGAACCTTTAATTCAACTGAACCAAATGAATGTGTTTTTCCTCTTTTCTCAAGGCTGATCGAAGGTATGAATGGTATTTGACCACAAAACATCTATGACCTAATGGCTTAGTTAACAAATATGTTAGGTGTGACAGCATTCCAAGTGTTAGTTGTTGCATTTTTTTTCTATATACAAGGGAGTTTAGTGTAGGTTTTCATAATAGAGGGGAGGTTTATATAGTAAATGCAAAATACAAGGAATGGGAGGGTAATTTACTCAAAATATTATTACAATTGAACCTAACAATTTATAAAAAGCAGTATATAAACACTGCACCATACAGCATTCCTGATGTTTAGTATTGATTTTATATTAGGGAATTAAAATCTCCTATATCCACTTCTTTTATCAAAAGTTTCTCTATATCCGAGTGAAGTAGCTATGCACTCTAATCTCTCAGTGAATGCTGTAACTCAGAATTCAACCACTCAGCCCCAAAAATCTACATTTTCTGATGGTACCAGATCCAAAGAGAAGGCATCCCCGCAATCTTCCAGGAATAACTAATAACTGCATCTATAAATCAAGTGTCCTATGCCTTTCAGCAACTGCTAGGATCGGACTCCCAATACTATCACATATCCATTATAGGAAGAAAAATGCTAGAGAGCCAGAATTTTTGCTAGAATGATGCGGCATACTTGTTGACTCTTGGATGGACAAATGGTCCCTACCAATTTATTCCATCCAACAACCAACCTTGTATTCTGTCAAAATTCTGGCTACCATTTTTTTTTATATGTGTAGCATTACTCTTACAGAAACTGTGCAGGTATAAACTATAAAGTCTATTGCATTTGAATAAGTAGTGCAGCCACCTTATGAAGCTATGCTCTGACATGTACTTCTCAAACCCAACTTCCCTCCACCAATAAGCCTTAGCTTCTTGACATGGCATAAAATGCTTTGCATAATTAAGAGCTGTACAGATAACAGCAACTATATGCAGATTACACAGTTTACAGCCATACTGGTAAACTTGGCTTTGTATATATATAGAGTAATATTCAGGACATAAATCACAGTCACTAGCACTATCCAAAGATATGAATTGAAAGACTGATTTACAAGCACATTATCTGCAACCCAATCCAAGTGTCTAATCTATTACAAGCATATAATCTACCTTAAACCATAAGTATTCCTATATGCTTCTGGATAAAATTAAAGCCAAAGAAACAAACAGGAATTATTGTGCATGAATATATCCGAGCAAAGAAAAGGCAGGCAAGTTTCGAACAGAGCATCACATAATTGCAATCAGCAGCGGCGAGATGAAGCCAAAATAAACGTAATAGTATTCAATAATAAAACAAATGGTAACGAAAGTACATACATCGATCACATCCCATTAGCCCAAAACCCTACGAATTCGAGAGCCAGAACTAGGAACTAGGACCCTGAGACTGTGAGAGAAATCAAATGAGCTTGAAAGGAAGAGGCCAAGGAGTAGACCTGGGAACTTCGACCTTGTCCTTGATGCGCTCGATCATCTTCTCTTTCTTGGGACGAGCGTTGCCGTACGATCCCTTGAATCTCTTCCCTTTCTTCGTCTTCTTGTCCCCTCGCCCGCACAATATAGGCACAGCTCCGCCGTGACAAGGCGGCGACGCCGGAGACAAAGCCGGCCTCTCCGCCGCCATCAACCACCTCGCAGCTACGCCGCACCGCTGCATCACACCACTCGCCATTCACTTCTTTGCGCTATCTATCTGTCTATACACGATACAAATAGGGATGGTTTATTTCTACTGTGCCTTTACTGTTTAAATACACGTGTTCCATGCTCTGTAATGAAGTCCTTTATTTGGTGTGAAATTACCATTTGATTCAAAACTCTTTATTTTGATGAAATGTGATCAACTAAATGGATGTTAAATTTGTCTTTTCATAATTATTTATTTTAGATTTATTTTTTTATTTATACTTTTATCCTTACTTTTTGTTTGATGATCATATGTCATCCTTAAGATTGAGGATGATTTGGTCATTTCATGTTTAATTCATTTCTACATCTTCTTTTATCTTTTATCTTTCTCTTCTCCTTTCTCCTTCTTCACTCTGCCGAGACAACATCGAGCTTCTTCATTTTCAAAATTTGAATCGTTCTTCTCCAACTTTCTTTCTCTCTTCTATCTCTCTTAGATTTCATTTCAAATTCATATTGATGCCAGCTTGCGAACGTTGACGTTGCGCCGTGCGCGGTGGGTCGCAATGGTGGGTGCTTGCAGCGATGGGTTCTCGACGGCAACGGCTGTCAACTCAGCTGCTTCCTGTGTTCGCGGTGGTTGTAGGTTTTGGTGCGTCTTTGATGGTGGTTGCTGGTGACGGTGGTCACCACCCCGGCTGAATCTGTATTCCATGCCATTTTCTCATTCTTACTTTTTTCCCCCAATTTTCAATTAAATTTTTAGAGTTTTAGCATAAATCTGGCACTGATTGATGGTAGGAAATCAAACTTATACCGGATCGATAAGGAAAGGAGCCAGTGGATGGAGAGGAGCGGGGGCACCATCAAGTTTATGAAGCACTAGGTGACTGGCAAGGTTAGGCTCCTCATGTGGCAATCCAAGACCCTCAAGATCTTCACTTATCATCTCACTAAGTGCTCTCTTCCTGTGCATGTTCTTTTGAAAATTTTGATTTTTTTTTATTTTTTGATAATCAGTATTGTGTTTTAAATTATGACAGTTTTGTTTTGCCTACTGAGTGTGCAAGAGCATGTTGGGAGCGGGAGCTATTGCGTTTGGCTTGCCAGGGTCTTTGCTGATGGTGAACTCAAGGTTGAACTTTTCTGCATTTGATTTCCTTCTATTGAAAGTAAGTGTGCGTTTTACATAATTTTGCCTAGATCTAAAAATGCATTAATTTTCCGTAGCTCTGAATATGCATACTTTTCTTTCCTTTTTACTATTTTTACTTCCTTTACTGCAATCCAGTGGCGCATATGTTGTGAGGTGTGAGTTATCCTTCAAGTATCCTCTTTTGAGAACCATCTTCAATATCTGGTATTTATTTCTATTTTCTCAATGTATATAAAAAGTCAATGTAAATGCTATGACACCCTAATAACATATTACTATCATTTGAAGGTTATAAACGTGTGATTTCATTCCAATGTATATGTTTACTGTTCTGTCCATTTCCGTCAAGTTTATAATCATGTTGTTGGAGTGTTAGTATTTGAAGTGTGAAACTTAAACATTCTTTTAAATTTTTTATCTGTGTGTGGGCATGTGAACATGTGTGCTTTTGTGCCTGTGATTCAAAAATTACCATAAGTGGTCCTTCTCATCCAGTGGTAGAGATAAAAATTGGGGAGAGTTTTTTATGCAAGGACACTTAAGAAACTGTTAAACAAATAAATAGTAAGGTTGCTATTTATGTTTGAAAAAAGGTTATTATTTGAAAGAAAAAAAGGATTTTTTTTTAGTTTCTTCAAAGTTAATTATGCCTCCACGACCTTATATGCCAAATTTTGTTTTCCAGTGCCTTTTATAGGAACTCTCTCTCCCAACCAAAAGAAGGTTTTAAAATATGATATGGAAAAAACCATTATAACCATTATAAAAGCTGATAGTATTTGGTTTATCGTGGAAAGCTTTGATGGCATCAACCTCTAATTTGGGAGAGGAAACCGTCTGAGGTCAGCCTCTCATTTATAAAAGGAGTTTTTGTTCTGTCATTTTCGTTCTACCATACTGAGGTAACAGAGCTACTTCCACCAATCTTCATTCTTTTAATTTTTAATTATTTATTTATGTACCAAAAACATGTGGGTTTTTTTTTCTATGATACAGGTAAAAAGTATTTTTATGTTACAGGTAAAAAGTTCATCTTTTAATGTTTTTTTCTACCTATCCATGTTGTTTACTTTGTGTTCTAGTGGAATGCTGCAGGGAAATTGGAATTGGAATTGAAATTGTAATTGAAGTGTGATGAATAAGTAAAATTGGAATTGGAATTGCATGATTGTTACTCATTTTGATTCAAATTACATTGGTTACAAGATGTTTGATTTGTTGCCCTGTAAAGAAAGAGAACTTGTGCTTGTGTGGGCATCCCAATAAGTCATGGGAGGTTGCTCTACCAGCAAAGGAAGTTCCGCCAAAACTTCTAGAACTGATGCTAGGAATCAATTTTGCTAGAGATGGGATGAATCGTAGAGACTAACTTTCATTGGTTGCTGTGCACAGTGATTGTTGGTTGCTCTCTGTGGCATTTTATTTTGGTGCCAAGCTAAATAGGAATGAGAGGTGCTAATACGTTGTTGAACTTGATGCTTTTCTAATCACAATTTAATTGTGTGGAATCATCTGCTAACTTCTGAAGGATTTTGTATTGTTGCATTATTGTATCTCCTAATTCTGGAAAAAAAATGTCTTTCGGTGAGTGTGTGTCAAGTTTATGAGTGCTCTGAAGCACTGCTATGGATTGTGTTTCTTACTTCTTACTCTCAACCATCCCATCTGATACTTAGAATGTTGAACGGTGTCATGTGTTTCTATAACAGTTGTGAACAAATTTTGTGTGACATACATTTAATTACTTTTCATTCATGCAAAAAGTAAGCTTCTAGTTTAATTACTAATTAGGTTACAAGCTTCCTACCTACTACTTAACTATTATATAATCTTTCAAGAGATTGTTTAAAATTATTTAGTTTTAATTTTATTAAAATAATTTGCATTAGGAATTGAGATTGGGTTCTAAGTTGTGTTTTTTCATTGATTTGGAATTGAGATTGGGTTCTAAGTTGTTCTTTCCATTTTCATTGAATTGAAAAGGCCAAATTTTATTTTTTTTAAGATTGATATGGTATGTGCATAGGCTTTATATGAATCACAGGAACATTTTTCAGGAAAGATGGAATATTCTCACATGAAAACTCTTTCCTTTTCACACAGTCCCCCAATGGATCATTAATGCTAAGCAATTTCATGACCCAATAGATTATGGTATGATGCAAAATGACTTTTGTAATATGTGAAAATATGTGCTGCTAGCCTACTGCTCTATGCTTTTCATGCTGAATTTTGGCAATCTGTGTTTCTTTTTTATTTTGTTTAAGAGCAAATTTATTTAGACCATTAAGTCAAATTGCTTAGAGTTGTAGGTTTTATTTTATGTTAATTTGAAATGTTCTTGAGCTTTTTGGATATCTGTTAAAAGTATTGTTTTGGTTTTTAAAAGATCTTTCATAATCTATGTTTCTGATGTATCTAAGGTGAGGTTATCAAAGATTCAGAGGGTGTTCTGGTATGCAATACTTTCTATGGCATTTGATTGCTATAAGAGTATTAGAGTAGGTGAGAATTAAATGAGTCATGTGTTTTAACTTAATAAGTTTTACCATCTTACCTTATGTTCTCCTAACCCAATGTATACATGATACAAATAGGGAAGGTTTATTTCTACTATACTTTTACTGTTTAAATGCACGTGGGGGCTTCTCATTTATTTTGTCCCGTTTATATTCTTTCTTTCAATGCTTTTGTTTGTTTATTATATTTTGTGTATTGATGTTTGGCAGAAAAGCTGTTTTAGTTTTTTCGTAATAATTTAAAGAGGAGAAGGTGGGGGTTACTTATGGGTGTTCAGAGTAGGTGAGTTAAAGAGAGTTTCATACTCTATCTGAGATTGGGTAAATCTTTCAGAGAGAAACTTTCAAGACACATTTCTCAAGTTTCCTAATGCATACATGCCACCTCCACCGTACGTAAGTCTCTTTATCTTTCTTTCATTTCCATTATTTCTTCTCAGTACCTCTCTTCCTTTTTGGCTTTATTTCTATTTTCCTCCCAAAAGAAATCGATATAGACAGAAAACAAAGACCCCAAAATTTAGAGTTTATGTGTTGTGTTGTGATCATAGTTGCTATACAATACTTGGAATCACTACAGAACTCGCACCCTAAGCTGGTGGATTGGTACAATTCAGTCGCAAATTTGTACCAGTAAAGGCTGTAGCACCAGTTTACTCTCAAGCTTGAGCGGTTCGTTGCTCTCACTGTTTTCCAAGTTCAACTCTCCTTACCCCAAACTGTGAGTTTTGGGGTATTATTTTCTCTATTTTTTCCTTTACTCACCTTCATTCTCTACCTTCTCTCTTTTTGCTCATGTTCCTCGATTTTGTTCATTCTTCATTCTTGCTAAAAGGTAAGTTTTTCTCCTTCTATTTTACATTTCAAATTTTAGAATTTAGGCATATTTCTTTTCCTTCTCTCTTTTTGATCTCAGCTAGGGCATTTTGAGTAAGATTAGGAAAAGTGGTCCTTTTTGCCAACTCCATTTCCGTCATGGTAAGTCCTTTTTGCTTCCAATTTATTTTTCTTTTAGTTGTTGGGATTGATTTTGGTTACCAAAATCTTGCTCTTTTTCATTATTAATATGTAAATAATTATTGGATACTATTTATTATTAAAAGAATGGAAGAAAATGTAAAAACTAATTTGCTGGCTTGAATCTCTACTCCTAATAATCTTTTGCATTTTTTTATTCAAACTCTTCAACAGATAAACAAGGTGGATCCTTGTATCATGCAAAATCCAGTTTCGATGTTTCTGCTCCTAATAAATCTTTTGCATTTTTTTATTCAAACTCTTCAACAAATAACAATGCTGGAACAAATAAAGGTTTTAGACCATTGCTTCCATTTAGTGATGAAGATATTAAATAGGTATATTGTAATGAGTAGTTCCTTATTTATTTTGTTAAAATAAAATGTTGATAAGTTTAATAGTCACTGGTGTATATTGATAATTAAACAGGTATATGTTAATGAGAAGTCTTGGTATGTTTCTAATTGTTGTAGATTGTCTCAACAAATTTGGTTGGATGTATGTTTTAATGATCACAGTGAAGCAGAGAAAAAGTTGGAAGAACAGTCTGGTGAAAGTTTATACAAAAGTCTGACAACATGTCTATCAGCGTTGCACATATGTCTTATTAATCAATACTGAACACCATCATTTTGGTGCTACAACATGATTTTGGGTCAGGTACTAATTGACAATGAACCACTATCGTGAATGGCAAGCATATAGTAGCTTTTATTGAAAGCATGTATGACTGTCTGAGCTGGAGAGAGAAAATTTCCAAAGTTGATTAGGTAAATACAAGATATTGCCTAATGCCTACGAATGTCGATCCAGCTCAATTGTTAGTAAACTAAACTTAAAAAGGAATGCATTATTGATCAACAATAAAATCTTGAGAAACTAGCCATTCTGTCATGATGCCACTTATCAGTCTTAATGCTTTTACTATTTCTCCAATAACCTCCTCAGGATTAGCTTTACAGAAAAAAATAGATGTTCCCTCCCATTTGGGTAATTATATGTGCTGCATCATTCTACTGATTTCTATGTCTTTTGAGTTAATTAGATAGATCTTTAAACTTAATTACCATGCTATAATGTGCTTTAAATTTATGGATGAGATTTTTGCATTTTTTTTTCATTTTTATTCAGTCCTAGATATAGTTCTTGAATTTGATTTTTCATATACAATGTGGACTGGGTTTGTCTTGTTCGTTCCTCTCTATGATAATAGATAAATTCAAAAAAAAAAAAGAGATAGATTTGTATTCTCAAAAAGGTCATGGAAGCTATTATATTGAGCTGCCCTTGGACAGTTGAAGTAAGGTTCATTTTCTTTTAACTTATATAGGAGAGTGTTTTTCTTATTATTATATTTTTCATTCTTTTTTTCTTGGTTGTTGCCAGCAACACATTCCAATCTTTACCGGGATGCTAAATTGTAACAATTTTCTTATTTGTTAAGCTAAATACTTGAATTGAAAGATTCAAGATTGTAAAGATTATTGCTCTATTTGCTGAACTGTATGCTCTAAGTGCCCCTGCCAAACTTCTTCATGAAAAAGCAATTTGTAGAAATTAAAGGTCTTATATTAAAGTTTGGCTTTAGGCCACCAGGGCACCAACTCCTTGAACTTATTTTTCCACCTTGAATTTGTGGTGTTTGTTCTCTTTTGTCTTCATGTTGGAGGTTGATTTTCAGTCATGAATTGCATGTCTCTTCTGTCCATGGTTGGTATATTAGGCCTGCTGCTCTATTGGATTTGAGCCTACATTTATTATCTTAGCTTTCTATCATTTTAATGAATATAGATTTTTGGATTTGAGTTGGTTTGTTTGTTCTTATCTCTCTCATTTAAGGCATAGGTAACTATCAATGTGCTAGCAGTTTTTTCCCATTTTGCAAACTATTGAATGTGATCAACATAAAACTATGTCATTGAAATGCTGTAACTATTTTTGAACTTTAATGCAAAAGAAAGCAATTCCTAGATACTTCTTTGGCCTAATGGGTTTTCATTTATTTAGGTTTTTTTTCCTTTTGGACACTGGAAGAATTATAGATTGAGGAAAGCCTCCTATTTAGGTGTACTTTGTATATTTACCTGCCAATGCCACCTACTATACTAAGTACATTCCTCTTCTAATACTTTTCTTCTTTCTACACTCAAATAGTCTTTACTTTTTTGTACTTTTTTTTTGTTTTAATGATTGAATTTTCAAGTATTTATTTCCTAATCTCTTCATCTCTCTCAGCTGGTGCATTTTTTTAAAATATTTTTTTCCTGAATATTCCTCCTCTATTCGACTATTTGCTGAAAGTGACATGGGATGCCAATGTTGGATATGATAGAAGAAGGTGGGTGGACAAAACTTTTTATTGTCTAGGCGATTTTGTGTGATTCAGAAGCCTCCTCACATTTGCTGCCTTCATTTGCCCCTACACTTTCATTTGTTACAAAAACTTTTTGCTCTGTTCACGTTCTCTCTCTTTTTCTGAGGGAAAAATTTATCTCATTACAATCATTTTTCTCTCCATCCTTTCTTTGCTAAAAGCTACAAGTTTTGGTTTGTTGACAAGCCAAACAAGAGGAACTACTGTGCTCCAAACCCTCCATTGTCACCTTCATCGACGAGCTCGGGAAGCTTTGCCAACTCATCTCCTTCTTATTCGATGAGGATTCAATGTCATGGTATCATCTCTATCTTTATAGCTTCAGGTTAATTGTTTTCAGAATACAGCAAAAAGTAGTACTAGATATATATAGCCAATTCCTTGCTTCAGAGGTTCTGTTTTCTGCGCTTCCATATATTGGTATGACTTTTTTATTATTATTATAGCTTTGATGTTTTCGTGATTTTGCTGTCTATTCTTTCAATGGGTTTGAATTTGTTGGTGTTTATGTGGACATTACAGGACAGGGATCAACGACTGGAGCAGCAGAAACTGATTCAAATGAAGGTGTTTTTGGTTTTTATGGTTTGATATTGTTGTTCATTTCCATTTAGTATTTAATATTTTCTCACAAAAAAAGTTTATTTTAATCTTAAAAGAGGTTTTCTGTATTACTAAGAAGCACACGTGTGCATATTTTTATAAAAAAAACATGAATTAGATAGAGTGATGCAGCTGGTTATATAATTTTTGGTATTTTTATACTTAAAGCTGTGTTCAGTTATAATTTTCTTCTTAAATTATGAATTTTGTATAAAGATCTCATATTTGTCGGTTTTTTGGAAGATTATTTTGTATCTGAACTAATTATTTGTTTTTTGATTTTTCGTTTATGTTTTGACTTAATTAGTCATTACGGATATTATTTTTTATTTATTTTTTCAGTAGAAAATGGTTAAGTAAGGAAGCATAATCTTTCGAGTTGGGTCGCGATTAAGATCGTGATTAAGAGAAGTTATCACCAATTTATTACTTCCAATAGGATATTATTTATTTATGTGTTGTTAGTACTATCTCTCTTTTTTTAGTAACGATAAGTTTGTGGTTGATGAAATAAAGTTAAAATTAATTTGTATTTATGTAACGTGTGAATTTTTTCATGTTTATTTTTCAAATATATTTTATCAAAAAAAAAAGTTTATCTATCATTTTATATATTCTTCATCTATTAATTTGAATAGTTTAATTTTCATAATTAAAGATGATTTATTATAATTATAATTAAAATAATTTTAATTATTAAAATAACAAACACACAACGTAAATTGAATGTACACGCATTACACGAGCCTCCTACTAGTTACCTAAACAAAACAGTGGAAAGCAAAGAATAAAAGATCGTCTACACAATTATATGGGTCGGGCCCACTTTATTGAAATGGAAATATCTGGGCTTACTTTTCAACTTGAGTTATTGGACCCTGACGGCCTTCACATAAGTTCAGACCTAAATGCTGATAATATTAATTTAATTGTATATGACCTTTTTTTTGTTTACAAACGAGGCCTAAGCCCAAACAAAGAAAAGACTCAAACAGAAGAAACACACGGGGCATAGTAACCCCTAGAGAATCAGCATTGGGAAGGCCAAGGATAACAACGGGGATTTTGTCAAATCACCAGTCCAAATTCCCGGAGGATACTCGTTTGCCGGCATATCAACTAGGAGTGTCAAAATGGGTCAAATTCAATAGATCAACCTAAATAATCCAACAAAATAAAAGGACTGGGTTAATAAAATGTCAACTTAAAATTTATATGACCTAAATGAGCTAAGTCTAAATGGGTCAGGTCAGCTTACCTTTTTATCACTATATAAGATTAAATGAATTGGATTGAACTAATAAAATGTTAACTTAAAACTTACATAACTCGAATGAGTCAGTCCAAAAATGATCGAATCCCAAATGGACCGGACAGGTCTGTTTTGACACCCCTATCATCACATAATCATAATTCGATATATGCCCTTATTCTCTTGCTTTATGCAATTACCTAATATTTTTGTCCATAGAAATAACGTATTGTTTTTTATGTCATACTTTTTCTCAAAGTGCTTCTGTGGTAAAAAGGCCTTGTCATCCCTGGTTAATTTTTCCTCGTGCCCAATCTTTGTAGCTTTTAGAAGGGATTAAAGCCAAGAGCGTTTCCCACTCAAATACTCCCAAACATCATAGGCATTTGCCGTATTGAAAATTTCTGAATTCAGAAGACGTTCAAAGGCTTGGAAAACCATGAAGGGGATTTATTGTCTTAAAACAATTAACTGTTTGGATTATGGTTACTTGCCTTAACGCAACGGAGACTGAGGCTACTTCATTTAGAACTACGTACTTTACCATTCTGGTGGTATAAGTTAGTGCTGTAATTCTCAAAATCAACTAGAATTAAGCATGATGCATGTGTTCCAAACTTCAATACTTTAATTGTAACACCCGTAAAATTATGTTAGACTTGTAAATAATTACAGAAGTAGTCTATTACTTGTTTAGCATATCTGTTAAATTTTGTGACTTTCTGAACATGTTCAGCTACTTTACTGTAATACTATGTGTGAAATATAATTATTATTAGTCCCAAAAATGACTTAAACTGCTTAGTTAATGAAAATAGATGTAGAGAATTTATTTCTATGTTACAAATGTGTGTTTTGTGCTACATTTAAATTTTGAGGTTAGTTAGAGTTAGTTTGACATTTTTTAAACAAACTGGTTGTGTGTTTTAATGCCAAATTGACTACCAGCAGATATGAAAATATGTGGTTTTGGTGAAACAAGATTTTTGATGAATCTTAGGATTTATTTAAACTTGTTGAAAGTTAAGAAATTTAGTTTGATGAAATCCAAGCGTTCTTAACAGATCAAGTTTTATGTTAAGTCACTTAGTTGACTTTGTGAGACACGATTCTCACCCTTCTGTTGCCATGGTCTATTTAAGGCCAAAATGAGACTTTCCTCTCATTTTCTCTCATTTTCTCTCTTCTCTTTCAAGACTAAAGCAGGAAAGCACAAAGGAAAAGGGAGACAAAGAGCAAA
Organism: Ormosia semicastrata; assembly: GCA_029884595.1. Lineage (NCBI taxonomy): Eukaryota > Viridiplantae > Streptophyta > Magnoliopsida > Fabales > Fabaceae > Ormosia > Ormosia semicastrata. The sequence goes on along the minus strand of JAQQTO010000046.1, from coordinate 2,126,305 downwards.
AGTTGAAGAATCATCAAGCAAAGAGGAGTTGCTTAGTGATTTCAACTTCTGAAGTTTAAGGTAGGGGAAAACTTTGTTCTTGATTCATTTTCCTATTTTATTCATCTTATTCATGAGTTGTGAGTTGTGACTTGATGTGGTGATTTAGGTTTTGAGTTGTTTTTTATTGCTTTGGCTTGAATCTTATTGGGAAACATGATGATGACTTATTTATGAGTTATAGGGTGTATGGAAATGAATTTTTAGCCCTTGTACACATTGATTTCCCTTTGAGCTAAGATTTGGGATTTTAAGTAGTTGATTCATTCATGGCTGGTTGATTGAGTGAAATTAAAGTTGTATAAGAGTTCAAAATATATAAATGGACCTTATGTAAGGTTAAAAATCACTTGGATGTGAGGTTTGAGTGATTGGAAGAGGGGTAAGTTCCAATGGAACAGTACCCGAATCTGCAGAATTTTGCAGAATATGGTTTCTACTTTGAACGTTGCGGCATGAGAACATCGTGCCACGGCATGAGGTTGAATTTGCTTAGTGCGCCGCGGCGTGTCAACGCCGTGCCGCGGCGTGTAAGGCTCAGGTTTCAGTTTTTAGCAGGCCGAGAGCAGGGCGTCGCGGCGTGGGCATGTGATGTTGCGACGTGGCCGTGGTGTGCCGTGGCGTGAGCTCCAGTTTTTGGACAATTGTTGTGTGATGTAATGGAGCCTGTGAATGGTGTAGTTTCTTCTTTTATGCTTCTTAGTGAGTGTTGATACTCTAATAGGAATATTTAATGAAGTGTGATGGTGATGAATCAAAAATGATTTGTGGTGCTAATTATGTGAGGTAATTAGACATGACTATATATATATACACACACACACACATATACATATGCATATATTGTATAATGTGATATTGAGGAAATGAGTTTTTCTAAGAGTTAGAATCACTCATGTATGCTTTTTTAAGAGTGTTGAAGTACTTTTAGAAGTATTTGGATGAAATATTTGTGAAATGAACTTGAGATGCATGTAAACCAATTATGGTGCTAATTATTGGAGGTAATTAGTAATTGTATTACATGATATGATTGTGGAACATAGTTGAGGTGAGTGATATTTTCTCTATGTTTATTGTGACTTTGAGGATGAATTTCCTTATTAATTGTCGATAACCATGTAGTTGATGGAATTCACTACCTGGGGAGGATAAGTTTCTTCTGTGACAATGATGACTGTGTAGTTGATGATTTCACTACCCGGAGAGAAAATTGCTGGATGTGATTTCCAGTGCTTACTCAAGGTTTTCGATGTGATTTCCATTACTTTGTTCAAGACTCACACATTCATGACATTACCATGGAATTTGAGTTCCTGAATATGGTATCATGACATTGCCATAGATTTGGTATCATAATATTACTCATTTCATGCTTAAGATATTGCATAAGCATAAACCCTAGACATAATATTGTATGGGCAGTTGCCACCATGACATGTAAACTCATGACATTGCAATTGTATAGATGATTGTGTATTTCTAAGATGAAGATATTGTTTTAGTATCTTTGAGATGAAGATATTGGTTTTATATCTCAGAGTTGGGGATATTGTGTGCTTATACGATTGAAGTGTTATTTTGATAGACATATATTCTTTATGAATGTATAAATACTGATTTTAAACTGCTTTTACTGAGATATGTGATTTTTCACTTCGATTGTGTTGTCATGTAAATCTAAGTGCGAGTTTCTCAAAAGGGAAGCAGAAGATGTAGGAAGATTAGTATAACTTACAGGCTTTTTGTTGACAAAGCTTGTATATATTATATTAAATCTTGTTGTTAATAAAATTTATGTATTACAATGAGCCTGAGACAGTAATGTATATATATAACTTTTGTTATCGTGACTCTTTATAATTATTTATACAAATGTTATAAGTTTAGTTGACGTATGTTTTGAAGTAACATGACTAATATTTGTTATTCTTATATATATTTGATATATCGAGATAGAAATATTAGAATGTTACATTAATCCATTAAAACATTTATTTATTGAATACATTTTTCTTCAACTATCTTTATGTAAAACTAAATTAAAATACAACAATATTTTAGATTTCATCGATTATATTCTTACATGCATACATCCTTTTTTACACTCCATCTAATACCATTTATTATACATATTTTTTTATCACTTTCTCTCACTCAATCACATTTTTTTAAAAAAAGTGTGAATAGTACTTACACTCTTTTTTAAGAGTATAAGATGATAAATTTTTTTTAGATTTTCAGTTGAACACTTTAGCCCGGCCTTTGAGAGGAAATAGACGCGACATTGAGTGAGAAAAACAAGCCAAGGTGACCTGGGTGGTAGCAATCTGACAATGTACTACTCTTACACGGCATTCAACTATTCTATCTTCTCATTATAAAATTCAATACATATCACTGTTGGTATGCCCTGATCTTTGAATGGAATAGTCTCCCCCTTTTCTTTAACTTCTAATTAACAAAGAAAAATATCCAATAACTAGTTTTGTTGTATTATTTTATTTATACAGGGCCCAGCGTAGTAAATTACTACCGAAGTACAGGGCATGTGATTTTATATCAATCAACCCTTTAGTGAATACTTCTTCCCAATAAAAGGCTGAAACTTTGGTTGTTTCTGAGGGGGCGGGTCTTTTTTTGACTCTAGTTTTTCCTACAATAAATAGGAAACATGATATTAGTTGGCAGTCTGCTAATTACCATCTAAACAAAGGACGTAGAGAGAAGACCACAGTTAGCATATGATTTGAAATATTAGCAAGAAGCAGCAGAATTACCTTTCCCGTTTCTTTAGTGCGAAAAACATTAGATCCAAATACTAGCTTTCCCTGAGACAAACGGGCATTACTTGGTGAACTAGATGCTGCAGAAGACAGTGAATTGCCATTTGGAACATCAAGTCTCTTGTCCCTAGGCCCTGAAGAATAAACAGCGGGAGTTGGTTTTCCATCCAAGCGTCTTCCAGTTCCAGAAAATGGGTTGATCTTAGCTGTGAGGAGGAACAAAAAGTTAGTCAAATCTTCACAATAGAAGACATGCCAATAATACAGCCTCATGGAGAGGAGAGGAGCCTAGATCATATACAGAATGCGGCACATTAGGAACAGGAATATGCACCTCCGCTTGCAGGAAGAGGTGCAATGGGCTTTTCAAGTTCCTTGTAATCCAAGGGAGGAGCAAAGTCCACCTCACAGTCTGTCTCGATGATGCTTATTGCATTAGAAGGCTTTGTTTCTATAATATCTATGTAATAGTTTTTGTTGTTGTATGCCACCATGATAGTATCTCCAGTGCTCAAGCAGGAAAAATTTCTCAAGGTGGTCTCTAAGCTGCATTGCAAAATATGATCAAAAATCTAGAAGGACAGTGAAGAAGATGTAAATAACAACATAAACCATACAACAAGTAGAGATACCTACTCCACCAGATCACTTGAGAACTGGGCCTCTATTTTCTTTTAGAAAAACGTCTGTTTTCAGTAAACTATGTTTTAACCATATTGACTTATAGAATGAATAATTCACTAACATTTTTTAAGACTATATACCTTTATAGCATTTTCAAAGGAGAATCATAGATGCTTCAAGATCAAGATCCAACATATATCAAATTTCAAAAACCCCTGTTCTATTGGTTGCATACCATACAATATATTCTAGATAAATACATATAGTACATATAACAAGGCTAAAGAACAAACATGCCCATAGGTTCCATTGATAGCTATAACTGAATTGACGTGACAGCATGGATAAGCTTTTGAAGGATAATATATTGCATATATATTGGTCAGTAAATATTATAGCTGTCTCTAGTTTGCACCCAATAATTTGATAACCGTCAACTCACATAGCTTTTGGATTCGAAATATCCAAGAAGTCCTTTGTGTGGGGTTGTAATTTAACATATGTTCCCTTTGGAAGTGACACATTTTTCACTCTTACAGTGTCTCCCTCTTGCAAAAGCATGTTCTGCATCATCTGTATAGAACAGCTCATTAAAAACCAGCGGGAATTAAGAAACTAGAAACTCAGGGAGAACCATATTACTGGCAACAAGTATAGCATATTCACAAAATTACTTCGAATTCCTATGGTCATACCCAGTATGGCATATAAATAGTGCCTTCATCTGCAATGAACTCCAGAACCCCACAATGAGAAACCCGCTCAGAAGTACCATTTCTGAGTTCAAACAGCATTGGATAATCAATATGTAGAGATGCTGCAAGATTTCACTTGATGTTAGCCTTGTTACCCTTGTCAATTGGACATCAACATTATAGGAAATAATAAGCAACAAATATAAGGACATCAGATTAAAACAACTAACCTAGACGGTCAAGGGCTGAAGGAGGCATTATAACTGAAGCAACAAGAATCATAATCAGTACATTAGACAGGTAACAAAGAGTACGACATATAAATCCAAACCTGGCTTCGATGTGAAAATTAAACTTACTTTTATCACCACTTTCAATTTGGGGCTGCAGAATTCATGAAAAGAGTAAGGTAGTAGTCAGAATAATTCTATGTAAGATGAATCTGAGAGTAAGAACATTGCAGCTTTTAAGATTATTTATTTCACATTAAGACCATATTGATGGAATCTCTTTGGTTTCTTTCTTCAGTTTTTGACCTTTCATCGTTTTACATTCTCTACTATATCAACTCGCTTCCCAAGTCATGGTATTTAAGCAAACATGAGGTAGAGGAAATGATTTTAGATTTTTCACTGAGAAGTGTTTAGCTTTGCGTGAACAGAGCTGACAGTTGGGTCTATCATGGCACTCGTCTATGCTAACTTGCTCTCCCAATACAGTATATAATACAATTTTTTTTGTCTATATGCAAGTTCTTTTAGAAGCATATACGAGGTATGCACTTTGTAAATTCCTTTTTTTCCTATTTATAATTGTTTTTAAAATGAAGTATAAAGTATTCATGTGTTATATTTAATAATATTTGATCAGTCAAATCTATACAAATATTCTTCTTATTATCTGAATATATGCTAAAAACTCAATCAAACTAAAAAAAGGAAAACATGTAAACAATTTCATTGTTATTTAGAACTTATTTGACATGTTATATTAAACTTAATAGGATAAATTAATACAATATATTATGACTTTATTAATTTTTTGATGTAAATACTGTATTTGTATAAGATTATCTATCAAATTTCTCTTATACATTAAAATGATAGATAATTTAATCAAGTCTTAAGAAGTGAAATTAAGTCTGATTGAGTTTTGATATATAAGCTGCTATAAAGACTTTTTCATTACAATTTTAAATATCATGATATCTCCAACCATTACATATTAAACCTTATACTATAAGGTCTTATAATATCAGACCTTATATTATCAGGTATAATACTATCAGATCTTATCTTATCTTTTATACTAAACGAATTCGGTATGTTTGGATTGGTGGAATAGAATAGAATGAAATGACATTAGTTGCTATTGTTTAGAATGTATTCCATCCCATTCCATCCATTCTCACTACTTTTCTTCTCTCCTAATTTAGAAGTATGAGATGGAATTAACTTTTTGTTTACTAATATAATTATTAAATTATTATTTTGTCCTTAACATTTTAAACCAAGAAAGTAGAAAAGCCTCCTTACTCAATCACTCGTGTTCCATCGTTCCTTATCTACTATCTTCAAATTTGAAATTGGATTTCAACATTAGCTTCAAGTAATTGGTTCTTTCTTTAAAAAAGAAAAAATTAAAACAAAATCTTTTTAGTTTTTATATTTTTTGGGTGTTGGCAACATAGGGTAAACTTTATAACAAGTTAGTAAAAGCGAACCTATTACATAATCATTATACTCAAGCTTGTAGTAATGATCTCTATTTTTTCTTTCTTGTCTTTGGTTTAAGAAATGGTAAAATTTTCTTTGTTATCCTCACCTCAAACTCTTGTCTTTTAATAATTTGAAAATTAATATGATGTTTGTAAGTGAAGATATTAAACATAATTTTTATTCAAATCTCATCTCACCTCAAACTCCTCACCTTTGGTGAGATTGTGAGTCTTTCAAAAATAAAATGACATGACTTGGATTTTTGTTATTTAAATTTTAAAACATATATAGTTGTTTTATCAAATAAGAAGGGTGAAGAAAAAGAATAAAGAAAAAAAAAGAGAACAAGAGAATTACAATGCGACTATCGATAAAAAGGTTATCTGTTGCATAATTATTAGGTAATATATAAAAAATAATTAAAATATTTTTTTCACTAAAAATTATTAAATTTTATTATATTTGAGATAAGAGAAGTATGAGAATATATATAACACTTATAATTTTAACTTTTTCACTCCTTTCCACTAGAATTTCTAAACATGGAAGTGAAAACTTTTCTCTATTCCATTGTTAAGTATCCAAACAATGATATGAAATATTTATTTCATTCTATTTCATTTCGTTTCATCTTATGCTATTATGATCCATCTATCATTAGATATCCAAACATATCCTTAGGTTATATGCTAGAAGCCTCGCTAGAAGCATAGGATACTAGACTCAAAACTCAAAAGAAACTACATAGCTCCTGTTTGATTGGTTCATAAAAAGTTCCATGCATGTACTTTTAATTTATCATAATAGTAAACACATTAGTGAATTTTAACAGCGGTGATTAGCATGATTGAAAATGAATCATTAATAGAAGTCATCACGTTGTTGGTCACTGCTAAAGAATTTCACTTGGCTTAGTACGTGAATCACAGCAATGAAGGAATGCTGACCTTTTCAATAAAAGAAGCAGGGTAACAACGATATATCTGCTCGAATGATGTCCCGTGGTACCCATATCCATCAAAAAACTGCTAGCAAAAGCAATACATGGAACTATTTCACTATCTGTGCAAATGCATAGAACTGGAAGAGTAAAAAAATTGCTTATTAAAATATTAAGTTACATATAAGGAGCCAAAATATAAAGATTAAAGAAAGATTAAAGATGAAGATGCATGAAGAAATCTTATTAGAGCTAATGGAGTTGAAATAGATCATTTCAGGAATATTTTTTTTTCGGTGAATGGAATAGAACGTTTTGATACTAAAAATTTGTAAAGCATACTGGACCGTACCAGCCCGAACACATACCATTTTTCTTTCCTCCCCTTTCAAGTGTTAGAGTGCAATAGCAGATAGATGATCAACCCTCCAAGTTCCAAGCTTTGGACCACAGACTATTTGATTAGAGAAGACGAAATCCAATACGTGTGGAATTGTATGGGGCTGGAAAGTTGAAAGCTGAAACTGAAGCAGGAGGTAGCTTGCGGAACGAGGAAGCCAAACAAATTGATATTTATTTTGTTTTTGGAAAATGTTTTCAGTACACTCTTAATATAACACTTGTGTGGGACATGGTGTTTAATATAAATGTAATTAAATACTATTATGTACAGATTTATTATGTGTAAATGCAAGAAAGTTACCGTAGTATTCAAATAAGATAAGGTAACTACATATTCAAATAAGATAACTCTTTATTTTCAAGGTCATCTTACCGAGATGAGGTAACTAAATATTTTATTGGTGGAAGTTTAGATAACCATATCTCTATGGCATATGTTCTTGGGTTGGGTGCATATACTGCTTTTTTGGTGCGTATACCGCTTAACAAGCACGCAATATTGAGTCTAGAATCGGGCCTGTAGTGACCTTCTCCCGTGGAAGTTTTATTGGCCTAAAATACAAAATGACAAACTACTAATATTCTTTTTTTTTAAATGAAATTTATTTTGTGCAAAATTTGTAAAACGAAAATATTTCATGTAATTTAACTAAATTTTATCTCTGTCCACCCACAACTTATACAACAATTTTGACCCAATACTATATTTAATACTAATGTTGGCCAAAGATAAAGGATAAGAACACTATTATGAAAAAGTGAAAACAGCTAAATGATAGAACCCACCCCCCCCCCAACCCCCCACCCCCCCACCCCCTCCAAAAAAAAAAAAAAAAAAAAAAAACAGCTAAGAGAATTCAATAGTTATAGTTCAACTGATATTATAGAAAATAATGCAAAGAGTTAAAAAAAAAAAAAACCAAATTTACGCTAGTAGATGTTCTTCGAAACAATCAAAATTAAAAATGTAGTAAATCTATTTGGTTTTATTAAATGTAGGTTTAACCGAAATTTTTAATTTGTTTTATTGATAAATTCATATTTTAAATTATAGTTAATATTAAAATATGTGGGGTATTTATTTTAATAGAAAATTAAAAATATGATAATTCTTATAACTGTAGGCAAGAAGAAATTGCTAATAATGTTGTACGTGGAAGAGGATTTGCACTTTACAACCTTGTCATAAAAATTGCATTAGCAGATAATTTGCAAAGTAAAAATATAAGGACTAATTATTTATTGAGTTTAATTTTTGTAATTCTTAATTACCAGTATTTATCAAAATCTGTGTAGAAGGGGATGTAATTATTTCCAACATTAAATATTATGCTCATTTTCAGCCGAATATTTGTTCCCTGAACTCCTTTATTGTCTCTCCGTAATTTTCATGTGGTCTTTATAAAGAAAAAGGTGTACGCTAAAATTAAATTTAAAAAAAAAAAGGATAAGAACAATTTACTTTAATCAATTTTATCTTGATCTTGTTGAGTCACTTCCTTACGTTGTTATTCATATCATATTCTTTGTCATATTCTATCTTCAACCTGATGGGCAAAACTTAAAACACGGGCCAGTCTGTAAGCACAATATCAAAGTCAGAGCTACAGGAAGGATGAGAAGATTATTTTGTGTAGCAAAAGATTTAAGTGAGTACTGAGGATGCAGCTCAGCAGCTATATCACAATAACAATACAATGCTTAATAACTAAGAATAATCATCTATTATCTATATCCATAGCCATAGCATTTTCGCAGCAATAATGTGGGGAAGCCTTGGATTGGACTTCTGATAAAATGAAAACATATATTTCATAACAAAACTCCTAATAATAAAAAATATTTAACCTTAATGAAATAAGGATTTGTACGTAAAGATCCTGAAAGAAAAACGAGGCAACCTTTTCATTAATCTTAAGAAATGATACAGAAGTTTTTGATAGAGGTGAAGACAACATTGGGCCAGAATTTGAAAATTACGGAAATTAATTCTACTTCAAATGATATATCTTTTTTTTTATATAAACTTCAAATGATATATCTAAAGCAGGACAAGATAGACATATAATTGCCTGGCAAATATTCCTTTCACTATATTCCATAGTTTCCATTTAGAAAAATGAATATTAATTGCATATAGCAATACCACCTCATGGTTATCAACTGAAAGTCTGAAAAGTGGTATACGATACTCCAACCATTCAATCAGTTTCCCAAACATTCTGAAAATGTTGAGTTCTGCCTCCTAAACAAGCTGCTGTACTCAGGAAGCCCTTAAATGCAGATCCTAATGTCATGAAGTGAAAACAGTTCACATTGATGAAAGAAGCATGAACATTATTTATACAGTATATCAGGTACTAAAGGTAGCAGATGATGGGAAATGAATTCACCGTCAAAAATAGCGTAACAGATTAACAAATGCTTACCGTTTCACTTCATTTTATTTTTGCCGACTCACTGCTTTCAGTAAAGTGGTTGTTCCATCGAAGGCACGATGCAATTTTCTAATCGTAAATAAGACCCGAAAGTGTAAGATGCTGAGCATGCTGGAACTCATTCAATATTCCTATCTCTTCCATTTACTGCTATTGAAAAGTTTAAAATGCTCCTAAACAACTTTTGAGCATCGATACTCCATAGTTTATTACTATAAATTTTGCTACAAAAATGATCAATGGTTGAAATTTTTCACTGGCAACCTTTATAACAAGTTATTTAGTACAATTATTAATTATAATTTTGGTCCCTTAAAATATTAACATTCATCTTAACCACCTATTGTTGGTACGTGGTGGCTTTCGGCAGAAGAGGGTTGGTCCAATGGTGGTGGAGGTTTGCATCTGGTGTCATGCAAGGTTTGAGGAATGGTGGTTGTGTATGGGTGTGGTTCGAAGGTTCTTGGCTAATGGTGGTTCGGAAGTGTGGTGGCACAGCTGGGTGGAGTGGTGGTTGATGGTGGCTTGTGGGTGGCGGAAGATGCGCGGATCTAGGTTGGAGAGGGGTGGTGGTTCGCGAATCTAAACGGTTAGAGCAGAGAGTGTTTGGGTGGTGGTGGGTCATAAGCTCGTGACCAGCAATTTGGGGATGACGAAGTGACTCCAGTGGGTGGTTGTTAAGAGTGGAGATGGAGGTCCGTGGTGGTTGGGCTCAAGCGATTTAGGCATAACAACGGTGGTGGAGCGACTCAACGCGGCTGGCAATGACTGTGACGTGCAGTGATGAAGGGCCGCTACCATGGATTTTTGGGTTGAGAAGGAGAGAGGTTGTGATGAAGGGATTTGGGAAAGAAGAAGAAAGATTAAAAGGCAATAAATCAAAATATAATGTTACAAAAAAAATGATTATATTACCAAAAAAAATTGTAATAATAGGTAATATGAATGGAGCATCCATGCTCCAAAGTTGTTTAGGAGCATTATAAATGTCTCCAAAGCCAATACATTGTTCCTTTAGAATCTTGAACATTCTCCATGAGATAATGCTTTATGAGTAAAGACATCGGCAACGTCTACACTGCTCCATTCAAAAAGTAGAACATTCATGCTCCCCCAACGGGTATAGTACTTGTTACAACTTGTAGTACTTGTTACCAAAGTGGCATGTGCACATTTGAAGGAAGGTCCCTCATATTTGTGAAAATAATGTATAGGTATTGCAAGAAGGCCCATTATTAATTGTGGCTTAGGCTTAACTGTGGGTTAAGGTTAAGTGTGGGTTAGGGTTTACCCATGGGCCTTCCCCGAAGGCCTAAAATTAATTGATTTCATGTTTTAGCAATGGTGGTAGGAACCCAAAAATGTGATAGAGGGAATAACGAGTGTTGACAGCCGAACCTGGAACGCGTGCTCCACAGCTCCCGTGAACTAGCAAACCTCCACCGCGCCAAGCACCTGAACCGCCGCTACTTGCATTTGCACAAACCCAGTAGCACCATCACCACGAGTCCTCCATAAGCCATAGCATAGAAACAGAGTTCCTTGTTTCTTTTTTTTTTTCTTCTGTTGCTTGCCATTTCTTTTTCTGCTTACTTGACTTTAGTTGGATGACAATTCTAATCAAGCTTAACAGCTCATATTATACATATTGTACAGAATAACGTGACTAAACATAATTATTCAGGTGGAATTTGCATTTCAAGTGGGTTAACGAGTTATTATTTGTGATAGATGGTATTTTGAGTGGAGCATCCATGCTCCAATCTCCATAATGGAGCATGGTAGATGGCTCCAAGATTCTAACTTGCTTATAAAAATTTCTGGAGCATGGATGTTCTGTGAAAATGACCTGTTATATCAGGTCATTTTATTTTTTTATTGTATTTGAAGTTTTCATCCTAAATAATTACCTTTTGGTCCTCCACTTTTTCAAGTTTCTGATAGTTGGTTTGCCATGAAGGTGCATTATGTCGAGCACCAAGTGGGCATTAATGCCTTCACGAACACTGGGTTTGAGTTGTAGTTAGAGATACTTGAAAGCCTGTGAAGAATCAGAGTTGCCCAATGGCCATTGCTACCGATGCCAAGTGATGCATCGCCGTTGCACTACCCAAAACCATGGCTTCAGAACTCTAACTTCGCACCGACCCAGTCACCACAAACAACAACCATGCTGCCATACTCACAGCCGCACCTCGGAGACTCCGTCATCATCAACTCGTAGCCTTTGCCCAGCAGGCAAGTCAGAACTATGACCCAGCCTCCGTCCTCCCCACGCCTCCAACCAACCTCTGCCACATATCCTCTAGCAGTCCACGCCAACCAGCCACCGCCAAGAAACGCCATCGCGAACCACCAACCTCCACTATCGAGGTCGCTATTGTGAACCCCTGTTCCATCTGTTGTTTGTCGCTCTCCCCTGTTTCTGTGTTACCAGCTTTTTGCTTGTTTATCTATTGGTTTTTCTTGTTTATTTAGGTTATTGTTAGAGAGATAAGTTGATGAGCTCATTTGAAGTGAAGTAAACAAATTAGATTGAAAAGAAAAAGATATGAGAATGAGTGACCTTGGAGTCTTGGTCAATGACAAAGAAGAGATCAAAGTTGGTTAGTAGTGACTTTAGCAACTCGAGTTACTCTGAACCCCATGGTCCTGTGTTGCCACCCTCACAACAGTGACCCTGTCCCTTGGATTCAACCAGAGCACCTTCACGTTTGACATGCTATCAACAGCCATTGGTGAGTTTGTCCATTGAAATCGTTTAACTCTAGCACCTACTTGTTGGTAGGATAGAGAAAATGTATAAAAAGGACTTTGTTGTAATTTACTTGAAAATAATTTGCTCTTGTTATTGGGACAGAGCCTGTAATTTTTTAAATTTTATGTTAACCTCTTTCTTAAATTGTAGGTAATTAATCTTAATTGTTAAAATTTTAAAATAATTTATTAATAGCTTTTCACGATTAGTGCAGCATATACCCCAACTTTTTATGAGCATTGAAGACTAGTCCACTTACATTGCAATTTTAGCAAAATCATGTTTTCAAGTTTAAAGACTAAGAAATTAGAATAATGATTATCTTACCTTAAATAATACTTATATTCCTTTTAATATCACATTGAAATTAGTTATTGGAACATAAATTATTAATTAATAAATATATACAAATATGTAATTATTTTAATTTGATCTTATTAATCAACTTATATATATTATTAATTATATTTTTATTTTTTATTAACTAATTTTTTATATATTTATTAATCTAATTTTTATACGTTATTAATTATAAATTTATATTTTATTAATTAATTTTATATAGTGTAAAAAGTGATGTGATTAAAAATAAATAAAATCATTGGAGTAGAAGAAATTAAGATCCAACAACGAGTCAGTAGGAAAAAGAAAAGACATCTGAGTTTATCCCACTAACTCGATAAGGTTTCTTCCGCATATTCCACTTCCTCTCGTCAAGGCTCAAGCCTATGGTCGATCACACACTTAGCCTATTTTGCATTGCAATTTTTTATTCCCCAAGATGGTAACAACGCCTTCCTCAGGAAAAGAGAAAAAAAAAAAACCTGCACTTTCGATTGATAAAGAGCTAATGCAATTTAGAGAAAATTTTAGATGAGGAGTGAGACACTTTTCTTCCTCTTATATCATTAAATATGTATCATTATACTTTGTGATATAAGTGTGACTTACACTCAGTAACACATAATAAGATTAAAAAAAAAAAGTAAAAACATCTAAGAATTTATCTACAGTTAAATCCTTAGATTCGTATCATAGCAGTTGCGTGTCTCTCATTGCGCAACGAACACGACTGGATTCTTCTATGCCATTAATTAAGTCCAAGCATCCAATCAAGACCACAAAATGTCACATTTTTGCAATAAATAAATTTAAAAAAAATTTAAACCAATCATAATTTAAATATTTTATAAATATTTATAAAAATAACGCCAATTAGAATCGGGTTGGTTCGGGTTAAATTTCGGGTTGGTCTACATAATAAGATTATAAAAAAAATAAAAAACTTAAATATAAGAAAATATCTGCAGTTTATTGGATCATCTTAGATTCGTCGATCATTGTCACTTGATTGTCTCTTATTGCGATATTCACGAACACGAAAATTTTACTGGATTCTTCTATACCATTAATTAAGTCCAAGCATCCAATCAAGACCACAAAATGCCACACACATTATTAATAAAAATAAATAAAAATGGCACACACAAAGCCCACAAAATTGTGGTCAACACCACCCAATTACACGCAAAGAATTCCACCGAAGCAAGCCGCTTCCCCAAACTTCAAGAGGTGCCGCCACCAAACCGACAAGGAACGTGTGTAAATTGTACACGTATGGAGTATTAGATTATTAGCATGAGAAATGTGAATTCTCTTGAAAAAAAGAAAATAATTAATTCTCTTAATTCATTTTTTTGATAATTTTCTTAATTATTAAATAAAAAATATAAATATTTTTTATATTTTTAAGATATTAATTATATTTAATTTTTTATTTAATATTTTTAATTAAATAATAAGAGAATTATTAAAAAATATTTTAAAAAGATATAATATTATTTTTTTAAAAAAATATTTAAGGATACTTAGTAAAAATTTAAAATATTTTTTTATAAAAAATAGAATATTTAATATAATAAAAATTTTAAAAATCATGATTGTATCATAATCAACCTTTTTCCTATTACTCGATCTATTACGCACACTAGTACACACGATCAAATTGCGGTAAGATGGTCATACACTGGATCCCATTAAACTATTATAAAATAAGAGTCGTGGAGAACAGAGTATTAATGAAAATCGATGTAAAAAAAAAAAGAATGAAAACAAAAACTTGTGAATAACAGAGCATTTGTTCTAAAATAACAATCATGGCAACAATAAAAATTTGTTACGCTGGAACTTGAAAGTCATAGACAGACATCAACAGAGGGATTAAGATGCCGATATTAGAAAACAAAATGCAGAGGAACCTGACCTAGACCTGACACTGTCCTGCTTCCTGCATCCTGTGCTAAACTAAAACCAAACAAAAGAGAAGGGCAAAAATTTAACAGACGACGACCTCAGACGACAACCAACAACAACACGGAGAGGGAATGCTAAAGACCAAATTCAAGCACAGCAATAAGACCACTACTCATGCTCATCTTCTCCACCACCACCACCAGCAGTAGCAGAATCAGCGACAACAGCATTATCACTGGCACAGTAATAAAAACCATTATTATTGATGGCAGTTAAGCAACAGGATGACAATGGCACTAGAATCAGCGCCGCAGCGTTCATCACACTGTCATCGTCGTCTTCGTCTTCGTCTTCGTGCACAAACTCTTCCTTGAATTGTTCAACACAATGTTGTTTCATCTCATCAGTGTAGAGCAAGCAGGTATCATAGTCACCTCTAATGGCCGCAGCAGAGAAATTGTGATAATCAGCACGAGCATCCTCCGAGAGCCCCTCAACCAAATACTACAGTCTGACGGTGGACAATGCAGGAGCTCCATGGGTGCTTGCACCAACAGCTTCAAAAACCATGACTGAATGATGAGACACAATGGTCCTGCCAGTCTCGTTGCAGATTACAGGATGCTTGATGGACCTTCCATCGCAGAAATACAGAATAGCTTGAACAATAGTCTCTCGGCCGCCCTAGCCGTCGATCTTGTAGAGGGAGGCTGAGAGAGAAGGTGACCAATGGGAAGCGATGTAGAAATATTCCTATGATTTTGGACTTCCATTGAGTTGTCTGTTTGTCAAAATTAGTTAAATGGTAACCCGGTGTTTCCTGGTATTTTCTATCGTGAATGAATTTATTGAAAATCACATGTTAGACTTTGAGTTCAAATAATATGTGTGCTTGAAAAGGTGAGAGGCTCGGTTGCTTGTTTTCATGATGAGTGAAACAAGACAACTCTTCAACAAAGGGGTAGGTCCTCTCTCCACTCCCTCTATATATATATGTGTCTTTTAAAGACATAGACATGATCTTTAACTCACAAATTACTATTGCCTCATCCAAAAAAGAAAGGAGAATGAGAGGAAGATTCTGATTCCTGTAGTTCACAAAGTGTATACAAATTCTTGATCATTCTTGATCGTAAAGTTAACAAGAACAAGATGTTTATAAGAGGTACGCATTTGATTATTAATATGGTATTCTAAATTCATGATGTTACCAAGTGGCCTCAATACTCAAGAGGAGGGTGAATTGAGTAGTTAAAAATAAGTTCACAAATCTTTCGCAAATCGTTTGACAATCAATTTTTGTTGAAGCTATTGAATGATTAGAGATAATTTGAATAGATGAGTTAAACACTTTTACTTATGAACGTAATAGCCAAGGAGACAATATCCAAGTAAAACAATGAAACAGTGCACAAAGATAAACAGAGGAGGGTTTAGAGAAACAAACACAGTCGTTTATCCTGGTTCAATCACCACTCCACTTGTGATCTACGTCCAGTCCCCAAGCAACAACTTGAGATTTTCCACTATATCTTCAAGCTTCAATGGGTGCTTGAAAAACCACTACAACCTTGAGCACTCAACAATATGGGATACCTCACCCAAAAGCTCGAGCCTCTATTTTCCAAGGGATACCTCACCCTTACAATACTTGAGGATACCTCACCTCACTAATCGAATGTATAAGATTGAAGTAGAAGAAACTCTCTCTAGAGCAAGTGTTTACAAATTGAAGCTCTAATATGCTCTCAAGATTTTTTACGTTTTTAACCGAAAAAGCAGCAAGAAATGATTTTAAGGATTGATTCACGTTTTGAAGTATGATGATCAGTTTTTGATTCAAGGGTCAACCGTAAATAAGGACCTTGTGAACACCCAATTTTGACCAGGCTAAAAGAAAAAATAAAAAAAGTATAAATTAAAAATAAAAGAGAAAAAATAAAAAAATAAAATAAATAAAATAAACAATAAACAAAACAAAAAAAAAAATCACACACAAAGAACACTCACTTTTCTTTTTTATTATTTTCTAACTACTCCCTCACTAATTCACCGACTCCATTAGGCATGATCACCCACTCCATTGTCGGTTTGTGATCACTCACTCCATTATGCATAACCACTCCACTCCATTATCACCTGGCGGCTAGCAACTAATAAGAGAGGACCAACTTCAAGACCTTGGGGGATCTCTCCATCGGAGGCTGATATTAAACTTTCAAAGACCAACCTTCACCAAGACTCTTCAAGCACACCAACTTAATCAACTCACCATCACCTTCTCTCTAAGCTTCAACCGTGAGCATTCTGCACTAACACCTACGAGCTTACCCATTCCCCTTCATCTTTATTATCAATATTCACCTCACTCACCAATTCACCTCCAACACCTTCTGCTTTGTCTCCATTGAGAGCACATTCACAAACCATAATCACACCCCCAACACTTCGGGAATCAACATGAAATAAAACCAATCACCAAACTTCAAAACCTCATCATCAAACCATCCCATAAACCGGACCTCCTACCTCTCAAATCTCCAAACCACATTTCAAACACCATCACATACATCGACCGTCGAAATCCAAAGAGCCACATCCTTCCCCTTTCTACTGTGTCGAACTCAAGCACAAACTCCATCACATCCGACCGTCGGGCCCCAAAAGCAAGACCACCTACATTCTCCAATACGACCGTCGAACCGTGAGCTCTACTCCTCTCACTGACAACCCATCCAAACTCCATCACCATCCACCAACCTTCAACTTGACCGTCGAACCCTAAATCTTTTCCTTCACCGACCGTCGAACTCCAAATCCTTCCCAACCGACCGTCGGATCAGATACCAAATCCTTCAACCAACCGACTGTCGGATCAGATACCAAATCCTTCAACCAACTGACTGTCGGGCTACCAATACCAGATCCTCTCCTACGAGTCACCTCTTGCATTACCGCAGTGTTTATTGAGCGACCTTGTGTTCGACCATCGGATCTCGAGAAAGTAACTCCCGTCCGTCGGACTTGAAAAGCAATTCGACCGTCGAACCAAAAAGCTTGCCACCACCTCCCCGCTAATTTGGCCGTAATCCTTAAAATCTCTCGGTTTTGGGTTATCTGTTTCTTGGTTTTCTTTTTACGTTTCCTTGTTCTTTTTTTCATTTCATTTATTATCGGTTTATTGGGCTAGATTTTGGGAGTTAAAAATGATAAATAAAGAAATAATTAAATATTTTTAAAAAGGAATAAAAATGGGTTACAAGTTGCGATGACTTGCTAACCCTTATATTTTGTAAATATCTGAGTTGCGACAGCTTGATAATTTACATTATTATTATTATTATTATTATATTTAAATTATTATCATGTTTTTTTATTTTTTTTTAGTTAAATCGCTAATTGATAATTTTAAATAAAAGTTTTGTAACAAATTTGATAATCAATGGGTGACGTCTCAGCGCGATGCGAAGTTTCACCTATTTGATCATTAATTTGAATAAGCGAGCATACGGCTTGTTTGATTCAATTTTTAAAGTTTTTTAATAAAATCAACCAACCCACAAATATTTTCAAAAGAACTACGTAACTTTGAGTTCCCGTTGCACCAGGGGATACGTAGGAGCAAAATTTCATTTCTGTCAAGCCAAATTAAATTTTCATAATTTTGTGGTTTCGTTTCTATAAATAGTTACAATGTTTTGTAAAAAGGGGTAAAATAAATATTCCAAGGATTGTTAATGATTTGCACGATTAACTCAAGGTACCGTCTTAGGACGGGTGCGTTAGGGGTGCAATGGGATTAAGTTTCCACCCTTCCCTAAGCATAACCGACTCCCGAATCCAATCTGGTTCCAAAGACCATTTCCAAATAAAAGGTTTTCCAATTTTTCCTAAGTTAAAAATAAAATTGGTGGCGACTCCTAATTAAATATTATTTTAATTTAAGTTGCTATTTCGCCGCGATTAATTTCGGTCGCGACAGACCCAACTTTGGTATTTATAAGTTTCTCAATTAATAGAGCCGTTGGAGGTAGTTGGGCATGCATTTAATGCATTTAATATAGCCGTTGGACGTTGTCAGGATGCGTGTAATCGATTACATATCTCGGTGTCGATTACATTGTTGTTCCAACGTTTTACGAACTTTCTAACCATAATCGATTACATTCTTGGTGTAATCGATTACATAACTTTCTCGACTTTGCTTGTAATCGATTACAATGCCCATGTAATCGATTACATGATTTCTCGACTTCTTTGTATGTCGATTACAATATACATGTAATCGATTACATGACTCGTCGAACGTGTTCTTTGAGTTTCTGGGTTTTGTGTAATCGATTACATTGCCCATGTGATCGATTACATGACTTCGACTTTGTTTGTAATCGATTACAATATCCAGGTAATCGATTACATGACTCGTCGAACGTGTTCTTTGCATTTACTGGGCTTTGTGTAATCGATTACATATATTGTGTAATCGATTACATAACCTCTGACTTGATTATAATCGATTACATTGTTCATGTAATCGATTACATGCTTTCTGTTTGATGTGTAATCGATTACAAACACTATGTAATCGATTACATTAGCCTTTGAACACATTTTTCAAGTCCAATAATGCTTGTAAGTCATTTCCTACACCTCAAGATACTTGTTTAAACATAAATCCTTTTTAAGAGTGTTAGATTTAAAGTTGAAACTCAGGTTTTATTGAAAGCCATGTTTATCTTTGAAATTTCTCATTTATTTTGAAATCATATATTGAAAAACCATTTGAGAAATCTTGAGAGCATTTAACATTAATATCCTAAGTCTTATAACTAAATAAACCTTCTGTCTTCTTTCTTTGATCTTGATTTTCCTTTTGTGCTTGATCTTCTCTTTTGCTTTTGTTATCATCAAAAACCTTTTGACATGCCTTAGAGACATAAGCATTCACACATGACCTATGATCTAAGAACATTCTTAGTAATGATGTCTAATGTCTATATGTGGTATCAGAGCTTTAGATACATGATTTAGAATCCATTCAAATATGTACATGCATGATTGCATGAGAACTTATGATTTTAGGGTTTTATAACTTGTATTCTTTATGCATGGTTATGTGAATATAGGATGAACTCTCTAGTTCCAGCATAAATGGTTTGTCTTTGACTAAACAAAAAAAGTGAATCAATCAAAATGCGTACAAACTGAATCAAATATATTTATACATTAAAGTATAAATATTTATATGAAAAAGTCAAGGTGAATGACATGCCTTCGATACAAGTGGTTAAAAGGGAACTACTCTGACCACTTGTAACTACCTATAAGCAATGATATTTATACATAAATTGACTCTCACAAACCTCATAAAAATTCAACTATAACCATTCATTACTTTATTTCTCCCTTTCTCCCTCTTTTGTTCATGAAAATCAATGGTGTAGAGCCCTCATTAGGGATGGCACCCGTGCGGGACAAGGAGTACCTCCCCGCTCCCCATCCCTGCTAACAAATTAACTCCTCCTCCCCGTCCTCGTCCCCAATCCCCGTCACAGGAGAATTTTTCCCCTTATTCCTATTCTCTGAACCCCTTCTAATACCCATGGAAATTCCCTACAATGTCAAAAAAATCAAAAAAAATAAAAATCAAAATCAAAAATAGGAAAAAGAAAGCGAAGGACGATGAAGGGACGACGCGACGCTGGAGATCTCAGATTTGGGATGAGCAGCACTAAGAGTGAAGGGACGACAGACGATGATGTCACTAAGAGCGAAGGGATGACAAATGATGACGTCGCTAAGAGAGAAGGGACGATGAGATGACGACGCAACGCCGGAGATCTCAGATTTGAGATGATGCAGCGCTGAG
The DNA here is from genome assembly GCA_029884595.1 of Ormosia semicastrata. Taxonomy (NCBI): domain Eukaryota; kingdom Viridiplantae; phylum Streptophyta; class Magnoliopsida; order Fabales; family Fabaceae; genus Ormosia; species Ormosia semicastrata. The sequence continues at coordinate 2,105,783 of JAQQTO010000046.1, read as the reverse complement.
AGCAAAGGGACAACGAACGACAACACCGTTGAGAGAGAAGGGGCAGACAACACGACACGCAATGGTGGAGCAACACGATGGAGCGGCACGACATGGCGGACAGGAGCGGCATACGTGCGTGCTAGGGGTAGAGAGATTTGAGAATTTGAGAGTAAAATGAGAGAGAGAATATTATAATAGAAATTGAAAAAGATTTGGGAAAGGAGGAGGGGTTGTTGACACAAGGATAATTGGGTAAGGAAATAAAGAGGATTGATTTGGTAAAATAACATAATTTATATTTTTTAATTTTTAATTTTAAATAAATATAAAAATTAATAAAAGATAAAATTACTAAAATATACATATATTTATTTATATAATAATACATATATATGGATTATGAAAGTCATTCTAGTAATTTAACGGAGACGAATAGTATGGTATTCATCTTCGTTCCAAATATACCATGGGAGAATTTTGCTCTCACCTCCGTCACCACAGAAGAAAAACTCCGCATTTGAAATTGCATTTGAGGCAGTCCCAAGAGAGATCTCTGAGTTCCAAGGATTTTTGTCATCTCTAACCCTTATACAAGGATATGTCAAACATTTCTCATATATTAAAAATTATTAAGTAGGAGTAGTGGTTAAGAATTGTTTAATACTTTTATTAAATTATTTATAAAAAAAGAAACTTTTGAATATTTTTTCAAATTTCTAATTTATTAAATATTTAATTTTTTATTTAATACTTTCTATTTTTAATTCTTTAACAAATACTTTTAACAACATTCAAATATTCAATATCAAATGCATATATGAAATAGTAGGTTTACAGTATCAGTGAGCCATACCTTCTCAGTTCTCACGCAGTTGGTAGCGTCATTAATTGCGTAATATATAAATTTTTTTACATATAACTTATTTTTAAATTTTTCATAATATCCCCTAGGTGATTATTTTCTTAGAGTATAATTAAGCATCTAAACAAAAATTCTTTTCAATAGTATTATTTTCATATACATTTCAAAATCAAAAAAAGACCCACATCACATCCACTAACACATTTAAAAAATTTCCCATATGAACAAGCTTTTCGTAGTTTAATGCTTTGCGACCCAATTAATTAAAATAATGCGATATTACGTAGGGTTATCTGCAGAAAGAAATTCACGTTTTTATTGTCTCCTTTTTCTTGTAGTGCCCTTTCAATTCTGTACCTAATAGAAGTGTCGATCAATGTATTTTTCTTTTTGTTTGCTGAACAAATCAAAATTTACAAAGTCACCTCAAACTGCATCCATTTAAATAAAAATACGTTCTCATGGCTGGTGGTGGCACTTTTTGTATAAAAAGTGACAAATAAAGAAAATCAGAGAGACAATAACTTACATTTGTGTCATTAACCGATTAGCTAGAGAAAGTGATTGTGCCTCTTAATGATTGAATGTAAGTTGTTGAGTATTTCATGAAACAAGAAACTGATTGGCACTCAAAAAACAGGAGCAGTATTGCTAGCTTACTTTATTTAAAATTATGCGAAAAGAATTATTATAAAAAATTAATATAAAGATAATTAATTGTAAAAAAATTAAAATTTAATTAAAAATTAATTTAAGAATTTTAAATTTAATATTATAATTATAGGAGTATTTTTAAAATAATTAACGACTCTCACTAATTCCAAAACAAATTAGTGATAAAGTAAAAATGATTTTGAACTGATAAAATTAATTTTCAATAGCTGAAAATCCAAAACAAATCCAATATTGACAACGTATTATATAAGCTATTATTTCCGATGAGAGACATTCAAATTCGATTTGCTGCTAAATAATTTTAACCCTTGCAACGTAATTCCATGATTAAAATTAAAACACAAAGGTTGGTACTAATGATGATGTTGAATTGTTGATATCAAAGTTCAAACAACCCCCTTTCCCCAGGTGTAGACCAAAAACCATAAACAGAGGAAAAAATAAAAGAAAAGACGCTTGTAACCAACCAACCAAACAAACAAGCAAGGACGCTGACGCATAAAGGAGACGAGAAAATGCATGTGTACACTGTACATATTTTATGATTTGGCAAGCATGTGCCCAAGAAGATGAAGATATGCTGAGCTAGCTAAAGACTGAAAACGAGCATAGCCTACTTCATCTAAAGGAATGGAGCTGCATAGGTTAACATGGGTTGGGTTGGGACACCATGAAATGAACTATGACCTCATTTTTTTTTGTCATCTACCATTACACACCAAAAGCTGCTGCTTGGTCATTTGAAATGGACATACGCAATGCCCGTGGAAGATAATGGTTATATTTGGATGATGACGTGTTGCATTATATTGATACGGTTCTTTCTCTCCCTCTCTCTGTCTTTTGGCTTCTCACAAAGTGTTTTTACACTTTTTGAATACGAAACTAATATTATTCCTCGGGCATCTTATGGCGTGACTGACCACAAAGTGTTATCAATGAGATTCGAAACTCTACACCATAAATATGGCTCTTTGATATATAATTTTATAGTGTAAGTTGCCAATCATTGCGTCAGGGAGGTAAATATAGGCAACACCAAGCTCAAGCTTTCCATATAATTGATCTCTAGGATATAATCTAATAATATGTTTTTGGTGAAAGCTGCACTCACCGCATTAATAGTGAACCTTTGGTTTGTTCAACTCAGCTCAGAAATTAGGATATGTAAGTGTAAAAAATAAAACATTATTAATGAGACAACAATTCTGAGATAATATAAAGAAGCAAGGCAGCAAGCAATGAGACACATAATAAGGAGAGAATTGGAAGAAGTAGAAGAAATAAATAAATAAAACAGGAATAAAGAGGCATACAACAATCAATAACCCAGCTTTTGATTTCAATTTTCAAGTTATTCACTTTCCTACAGTTAGTCAGTTACACAACTCTCTGCCGTGACTTAACAATAACTGAAGTTTAGAGGACACGGTTTTTGTACAAAAAAATATGATAAACTTTTGTTAAATTAGATTTATAAATTATACATTTATTTTGTTAAAATTATACTTAAATTTTTAATTTTTTTCTTTATAGTTGTATAAAAAACTTTAAGTATATAAAATAGAAAACGTATGTTGTGCAAATAAACTTTTCAATCATATACTATAGTGAATGATATATGAAGTTTTTAATCATTTTTTGTCAGTACAACCCAATCATCAACTAGATATCCCCTAATTATAGGTTACAACCCTCTTTTTAACTTCTTTTTTTGTCATTTTATTTTATATATACAAACTCTTATTAGGATAATTAACAATTATATGATAATAAAAAAATTAGTATCTGCATATCACATCATGATTAAGAATCACAATAGAGTTTTGTTATGGTATTTTATGAGTCTGTGGTTTTTATTTTTATTTTATTTTTAGGTCATGAGTCCATGGTTGTGATTATAGCTGTCAAAACGGGCTGGTCCGACTTAGACCAAACCATTTTCGAGTTGAGTCAAATAGGATCATGTGAGTTTTGGACTAATATTTTGTTAACCCAACCCATCCTATATAATGTAAACGGGTCGGGTCAGACTTGCCATTATGGGTCAACCCAATTGGGTCAGGCTATTTCAGATTATTTTTAATTTTGGACTGACATTTTGTTAACTCAGTCTACCTATTTGTCAGTGACTCAGTCTATTTTGACAGCTCTAGTTGTAATAATGACAAATTCCTCTCTTTTTTTGTCGTCAATGACAAATTCCTTAATCTGCAAAAAGGATTTCTTAGTAACCCTTGATGGGCCTAACCCAATATATCAACATGTAGTTTAGCATCAACAATATAAACAAACATGATGTAGACCAAAAAATTAAAAACTTCATGGGCTGGATCCCGATTAAGGAGCCTTGAATGTTAAGGACACTAGTTGAGTAACTTGTTAGGCCTCTAAAGAAAGACTATGGCCCTCCTTGTCATCTCAGAGAGTTAGATTGATAATGACCAAAAAGAAAAAAAGTCAGACTAATCTATTGAAAGTTGACCCGAAAAAAGAAGAAAAAGACTAATATATTAAGTTAATAACTGGGTTACGCCCAATTTGTAAGGCTACTATTGCTACCTACACCTCAGTTCAACCCGTCTTGATAATAATCACTGCTACTTATGCCTATAATAGCAGATTAAATAAAATATATATTGAACCCCAAGCCACTATGATAAAGTGGAAAAAAAATTGTTTTTGCCCAAAATGTTGTAAGATGTTTTTAAGTTTGGTTTAGCAACAGGGCCATTTCTAATATGCTCCATCGTTTTTAAGGTGTACAATACACCTGATAATAACAACCATAGATAAATGAATAGAATAATTTAACGGTCAAGATGGACGACCGGTAACTTATAAACCACTTCGTCAATGAGAGTTTTTAAAATGGTGATTTAGTGAGTAATTGAATAGTAAAGACGATGTTCTTTATTCTCATAGCATCGGCCTAGTTCCAGTTCTAGTATCTCTTCATATTTCACTCATATCATAAACCCTAGAACCTGCTACTTGGTGTTAGTGGAGTCCTCCGAGGCTCTTCGTTCAATCCACAAGACCATGCTCTGAAACTACTCCCAATCTATCGTTGCATGAGCAATAATACTAGTTCATCGAATTTGTGAAGGTTGAAAGCTTCGATAAAGTGTTTTTATTTTGAAGATGTGGAACAACGGCCAGATTGCGCCACCGGGAACTACTATCCCTTCGATTCCTCCACCTACAACGGCACAACCATCGTACTCGATGCTTCCGCCACTGCCCCCGGCCCCTACGGGGACCGAGATTGATGCAGAGGCGCTGTTCGAGGAGAAGGCTAGAAAATGGTAACAGTTGAATTTGAATGAGGTTATTGTAAACTGTGGATGAAATTACATGGTGGGTTAAAGAGTTCTGGATAATTAGATATACCCTCTGATGCACACTACTTGTTTGATGAAGGATTTGTATGATAATGCTAGTGTGACTGAGCTGGTTTTCCTTCTCAGATTAGTCAAAGATTATTCTCTCTTGCAAACTAAATCTTGATGTCACCTGTTGTTTTCCGATTCACTAAAGATTAATGGAATTAGTCCTTTACCATCTCACATGCTAAATCTTAATGTCTAGTTGAGGTTTCTTTATGGATCATTATTCTTTAGAATGAAATGGCATGTGGGTTACAAAAGGGCATTGGAATGCAACTGATTTAGGGAAATCCATGACTAAGTGAAGCAATGAGGTTTTATGAAGTTTTATTGTTCTGTTACCTATCTCCCTAACCCAGCTGATGTACCGTTGTGGGCCTGAAATTTTTTTTTTTTTTGGATTTGCATGAGGCCCCGAAATTCTGGCTAGTTTATGATGCCTTACTATGACTGTTGGTGGAAACAGGGAACCTGGTTAGCAATGGGCAGAAACGGTGTTGGCTTGGATTGTTGGTGGAGACACGACGATGACAACCAGTGCACGGTGGCCCTCGGATCTGTGACGTTGGCACAACATGGTGGCTTTGGTGGATTCGGTTCTTCATGGTTCTGGTGAGTACAAGGTGGAGCTTCACGAGGCTGCTATGGTTGTTTAGTTTGGATGGTGGTGGCTTAAGGTGGCTACGGTTTGGACGTGCATAGGTGAGGAAGATGATGGTGCACGTGGAGTGAGTTGGTGAGGGTAGTATGGGTGGAGGTGATGATTTTGATGGTGGTTATGGGTGAGTCAACTCAGTTGATGAAGATGGCTTGAAGGGATGAGGATGGTGAGTGAGTCACAGGTTGGACATGGTTTCACGCATTTGGGTTGAAGGTGGTTGGGTGAAAGGAGCAAGGTGATGAAGATGGAATGCTTAACGGATTAGTCGAATTACTCTCTTTTTTTGTCAAATGACAAATTGGAGCAATGGAATTAGTCCTTTACCACTCTCACATGCTAAATCTTAATGTCTAGTTGAGGTTTCTTTATGGATCAAATGAAATGGCATGTGGGTTACAAAGATTGAAAATGGTGGTTTTATTTTATTTTATTTTTGACGTGAATGGGTGTGGTTGTTATGGAAGGGACGTTGGGGTATGGTTGTTGAAGGTGATTGTTGAAAAGGTTATGGGGGTGGTTCTGTTTTGTGAAGATGAAGTGTGGGAGGTTCGATGGTGGTGACTATGGGTGGTGGAAAATGAAGGTGGTGGGTTTGTGGGTTAATGGAGGGTGGTGTTGCTTGGGTTGTGGTGAGGTTTGAGATGGTGGAACGTGGTTATGGTGGATTTGAAGGTGGGTTGAGCAAGGTGGTGAAGATGAGGTGTGAGAGTGAGTCTTAATGAATGGTGATGGACCTTGGTGGTGAGTGCAGCAGGGTAAGGTTTTATAGTGAAATGAGTGGAGGTTGGTTGATGATGAAAGGGGTTGTGTGGAGAGTGGCATGAGTTTACGTGGGTGGCATGGAGGAAGGTTGATATGATGATGATGATGGGTTGACAGGGGGTTGAATGTGTGAGAGGAGAGAAAAAAAATTAAAGTGAATAGTGTGTGGGGGGTGGACGACAACATGTATTGTTCAAGTAGCATCCAATTTTGAAATGGCGCAACACAAATTTTTTTTTTAATTTAAGATGTACTATTTATGAGGCATCCAACTTTGAGATGTCGCGGCACCCAATTTTTTTTTAATTTAGTTGTTCATCTTTGCATCGTCTTTGCAAGGAGAAAATACAATTTTTTTTTAAATTTGAGATATACTGTTCATGCAGCATCTAATTTTGAGATGTCGCGGCACCCAATTTTTTAATTTGAATTTGCGATGTACTGTTTATGCGGCACCCTATGAGATGCCACGACATCCAAAATATGAGATGTCTGTTTATGCGGCATCCAATTTTGAGATGTCGTGGCACCCAATTTTTAATTTGAATTCGAGATGTACTGTTTATGCGGCACCAACTTTGAGATGCCGCAACACCTAATATTTTTTTTTTAATTTGAGATGTACTGTTCATGCAACGTCCAATTTTGAGATGCGGCACCTTTTTTTTTTTAATTTGAGATATACTGTTCATGTGGCGAGATGCGCAGCACAATTTTTTTTAATTTAAAATGTACTGTTCATGAGGCACCCAACTACAGCTACAAGCAGAATGACGCACACCAAAAATTACTTCATACTCGTCTCTACTAATCTCTGTTTCAGTTCATTCGCGATGCTTTCACGACTAGCACTCACGTGCAACTTCCTTCGTCCGAGCAACGAATGGCAAAAAAGAGAGTTGCCCTGTTCTAATAATTTTTATCATCAAATTGATTTTTTAACCACATTTACTTTGGGTTTTCTTTCACAGTAACTTTTGTTATTATCTAAAATAATGACTAGATATAAGTAAAAATTTCAGCTAACCGTGAGTCAAGTCAACTGTGTACTATACACCTTAACATGATCATGTGTATAGTAGCATTGGCCTAGCAACAGTTTAATTGCTCACTTTAATCAAATTCAAAAGCCTTTTGATTCTATTCAGATCAGAGAGGTGGCCTTACTCCTTGGAAAATTAAAAAATCTGGTCTGGTCTCTGGTGGATAAGATACGTCACTTTTCTCATATTTATCAATGGGTATATGTAAGTTGGTGTCTGTAGTCAGTACCGTAGGCCGTAGGGTTGGGTCCGGCTTCTTGGTTATTTTTGGGCCTCCTTCTACTGAAACAGACAGCCCTCTCATGTGCCATATAAGTTGTCTTCTTAATTCAACAGAATTTTTTTTTTTGGGTACAATTCAATACAGAAGTTTTTATTAGAAAGAGATACGTATTGATTAGGGGTGCTCGCGGAGGATAAGTTTTGGGAGAAAGAAGTTAACCGATCCAATCACATCAATTTATCAGTTTCATTTAACATGTAAAATTTATCCAGTCTAATATTTGGATTGAAATTGTTTAATTTTTTATTTAAATATTTTAATCTACAAAATCATCGAAATTCATCAAAATACATAAATCTAAGTTCTTCAAATTATAACAAATAAAAGTGTAAATTAATTCATCAAAAATATAAATCTAAATTTAAAATAAAAGTTTAAATTAAGTACCAATCCTACATAATGTTCAAATTTAATGATTAAACGATGAAACTAAAGAAGGATTAGGTTTGCCTTGGAGTATAATAGTAAAAAATCTTATTGAGTTTGAGTAGCATAGTAATTTTTTATGTAATATATATATATATATAGAGGATTAGTTTTTGACTTAATTTTTTCGATTATGATTATATTGGTTTGATTTTTAACATCCCTTGATTCATAAATTAATATTCAAAGTTACTGGCTAGTATATTGATAACCATTATCTATCAAATATTCATTTAAGGTTATTATTTCATACTTACAATTAATTTGTCTACTGCGTGCAAAAGGTATTGCATCTGAATAGTTGAGGTGTTGCATCTGAAATATCCGTCCCTAACATACATTATAAGTCCAAAAAAGTTATTACAAACCAACAACACACATGTTTGGGTAATTTGGCAAAAAGTTGTTGATAAAAAAATGGTTAAAAGCAACAGTTTTTTTTAAAGTTAAATGTTGAGCTATTTTAAAATAAGTTGTTAGGTATGTAAATATTATTTTATTTTTAATTAAATAATTTTTTAATCAATCAAATAATTTTTAATTATTTTATACATATTTTGATAATTTATTATATAAAAACATTTTTTTATACCATTCAAACAAAATAAATTAACTTAAAATCATTTTTAACTAACATTCAAATATAAAACTTTTTTTTATAATCGATTATAACAAAAAATTTATACAATAATCGATTATTAAAATAATTTAATTTTTACAGTTATCCCAAACACACATTTAATAAAATTCATTTAATAAGGGTGAGGTGTTGATTTTGGAAATTTTGGGAAAAAAAATGAAATGCAGTATCATTTTACATACTTCGCAGCAACTTGCCTATAAATTTTTGGTTCCAATTCAAACAATTTTTTAGTTGAATTACTAATAATGATTTTGTTGTGCTATTTCAAAACAATTTGTTATTTTTGTCAAATATTTTTAATTTCTCTCCAAAACATTAAACTGCTTCTGAAAGTCTTAGTTTCGTAAATGTGCACTTACAGCTCTACCAATTTACAGTCGAACTAATATAAAAACTACAAAGTGAAATGCGAAAACTTACCTGCATTAATTATTTTCGAAATAATAAAACAACTTCTACCAGACTCAAACAGAGTACTAAAGGATACTGTAACTGAAATTTACTATCAAGGACAAACAACAGATGCATATAGCCAGCTCACTTTTAAGTTTAAACACTCAAATGACTGAAAATGACCCCCCCAAAAAAAAATGACTGAAAATAGCATTATTTTTTAATATGACCACGACTGAAATTAAAAGGCTCTCGAGGAAAGAAGGTAGATTATACTACTTTACACCACACATATAACAGCTGTTACCAATATCCAATATGGAAAGACCCATGAATGCATGTTTTTCACTGCTAGCCAATTCATTACATGCACCAGTTTCAGCAGCCAAAAAATATATAAGCTCAGAGATTATATGACATAATACATTTAATAAGGAAAAAAGAGAGCTTAAGAAGCTTTATTTAGCAAAGATAGACCTACTCATACAAACAAACACCACAAATGGCGGATGGAACTTTCACACAGGTGATTGTTAAAGCCTGCAAATGCTGTTCGAACATCACTAACCTCGCAACAACTAATAATTTACCCCCTCGCCCCCTTTCTAAGAAGGTTAAAACAGATGGGTGGCCAAAGAATATTTTGCAGCACAGCTCCTATCTTAGTCAGCTCTAGACTGGCCGGCACGAGAAGACAGGATAATACCAACAATGAGACCATAAAGGGCAAGAGCTTCAGCAAATATGAGGATGAGAATCATTCCAACAAAAAGTTTTGGCTGCTGTGCGTTGGCTCTGCAGAAGGAGATTGATTAAACAGGTATTATTGTAAGAGGTAAATCCACAGATCAAATTCACAACAAATGCAGGCTATTAAGGGCAGATATATGTTCCATCAAGGATCATATGCTATTTAACGGTTGAAAAGGCTAGGGACATATTGAAATGTACTTCCGAAGAGAACAATTCTGCAATGTAAAGATGTACCCAAGGACCGATATGTTAATTGATTTACTGAAAACCTATATAATGTACAACTATATGTACATTGTCTTTCATGCACAAGTCAATGGATAAAGAGTTGAATGTCACTATGCAATTCAAAAGACTTTAGAATAAGAGCAAATAAGAACAATTTTTCTTTTGGAAAAAGAAAAAGAAAAAAGAGCTAAGTTCACGGAAAGCCAGTTTAAAAATATTAATTCATAAAAAAATTAGTCGTATATCAGATACAAAGGTAGAAGGGTTATACCTAACACCAGCATCACCAACGATACCAATAGCCATGCCAGCAGAGAGGCCAGCCAAGCCACAAGCAAGACCAGAGGAGAGATGTGCATAACCATCAAAGAGGTAATAAGATTTGGCCTTTGGATTAATGCCGGTACTGATTATAACAGCAATAATAAGGCCATAAATACCCAAAACTCCAGCCATAACAACAGGAACAATAGATTTCATCACCAGCTCGGGTCTCATCACACCCATGGAAGCCACGCCCACGCCACTCTTTGCGGTGCCATAGGCAGCTCCCATACCTACCATCAATTTAAAACAGATTTTTAATAAGAGAATAGAGGAATAATGGAGAATCTTACAATTTTTTATACCTTAAAACAATTCAACAATTCTATCAATCACATTTAAACATATGTGAAGCAACATATGAGAAATGACTATTTGATCATGAAATCATTCTGATTTATTCACAGATCAATTTTCAGATTTTATATATTAAACTTAACGATTTGCAGCAACTAATTGAATCCAACATCAATTGCTCCAAAACCGATCAAATCAGAACTAAATCAACAACCATTACCTCCAACTCCTAGAGATATAATATCCTAGAGTCAGCTGAAAAATTGCAATGTTTTCCGAGGATAAAAAATAAAAAGATATGTACGACTTTGAGTATCAAACATCTAATTTGCATAAAAGTGAAATTGAAAAGGGAATATATAAATAATGGAACCATAAATATAGATCTAATTGAGATATAATGAAGTGATGGAGAAAATGAAGAGAGGGATTAGGGAATGGATTACAGGAGAAGACAAGGGCAGCTGCGGCTCCAAGGAAGCCGAAAAACGGTGCCGTTTCATCACCGCTGAACGGAGCCATGACCGGCGGTGGATCTGCAAAGACGTCGAATAGATCTGAGAAATTCGAATTCTTCAGAGAGGGTTCCAACTACCGATCTCAAAGATTCTGTTGCCGTAGGCGTAGTAGATGGAAGAGACTTGAGTTGTGGATGTGACGTCCAGTGCCTTTATAATCACACGTTCCGGTACCCGATTTTCCCACTTGGGCGGGTAAAATGACCCGAAAATTCTAATTCTCTTAGGGTATGTTTGGATATTTAGTAATTGATGGAATGGAATGAGATGGGATGAGATGGAATGAGATGGAATGGAATGGAATGAGATAAAATATCATTATTATTGTTTTGAATATTTTAGGATGGAATGGAGTAAAGATATCTTCTTCTTTGGCAAGTGAATGGAATGATAAAATTATAACTTGTTTTTTCTATATGCTTTATTTCAAATGAAACTAATTTTAAGTATAAAGGTTAATGTAGTAAAATCTAATTATAATTACAATTAAAATAATGATTTTTTTTCATACTTGGGGGGGAAGAAAATTAGTAATTTGTGGTGGGATGGGATGGGATCCATCCCACCCACTCTCATCCCATTCCATCATTTTTTAACACAACCAAATAATGAAACCTATCTCTATCCCATCCCATCCCATCCCACTCAATACCACCAATCCAAACATAACCTTAATTCGATGGGCCTCTAAACCAGCTCCAGGCCCAATTGATCATAAGACTTGCTTGTCAAAGCCGAAATTTTATTGTTCTGTTTGAAATTGAGTTCAGCTTGTGATTCTCTTCTCTCGAGCAAAAGAAAGAGTTTCTTGATTGAATGTTTTATCATTAATGGAATAGAATAGAATAGGTAAAGATGAATTAAAAATGAAAGGAAAGAAATATAATATAATTAATTTTTTTTTGTTTAAAAGATTAATGAAAGAATAGAATAAAATTTCATTAATCTATGTATTCTCTCATCTTACTTTAATTTTAAAAAACAAAAGTTAAGTCTTTGAGAAGAAGAGAAATAAAATTATTCACTATATACTTATTTTATTTCTTATGTATTTTAAAACTTTCAAACAAAAAAAATTATTTTCTTTTCTCTTATTCGTTTTGTCTTTCCCTCATTACCTATAATAATATAGTGTTAAGGTTCATTACTTTAGAATAAGTATTATGAAATTAGCAACTGACTAAAATGGCAATTTGATGGAAAAAGGAAAATATAGAGCTTTCATTTATTCTATTGATTTTGGTTAAGGCGGCAGTGGTGGTAGAATGGAATTGTGGAAGCACAATTGAAATTATGTCACGTCTTTGAGTCCTGTGCAACAGCTTGTTGCTACTTTCTTTATCTTTTGTCCTTGCCCAGTATCCCCCACATTAAACTAATTCTGTTGGGGTACTGAGCCCTCCCAACTGTGTTTCCTCGGGCTGCTTGTTGCTATTTTGTTTTGCTTTTTCATAATTTTAGCACTCATAATTTCAGATTTTCTATTTTGAATGAACAGAAATACTCAGTATTTGATAAACACGGTTCACTATTCAAAACTCAACGGTGTTAAACTTCTGCTATATAATGAACCAAAGTAAATATGAATCACCTAAAGACCCTTCCCAAGAAGCTGAATCTTCAAAATAATCTTGAGAACTAATGAAGTTATTTACTGCAATCTATCGTGATAAGTACATATTGCATCACAATCTCAGAGAATAAGTGGAATTACAGCAAATTGATTGCTTGGATAGTCTTCAAATTTCTGAAGATACCAACGGTGTTTCCATAGCTGCAAATGTAAGATTCGCCACCTGCACCCAATATCACCCAGAAAAAGATACGTGCGACATTCAAATTATAATCAAAGAATCATTTATTAAAAACATTAAAATCTTCTTAATTTGCAAAAAAAAGAAAAAGAAAATTACCACAGAAACCCAAAGTAGCCAGATTGTTATATTGGCTCCTCCACTGATGACCACAAAAGCAGCATATATAACCTTCATTATTATCAAATATTAGGTTTACTCACTATCAATCACAACAATGTAAGTAAGAGAGACAGAGAAAGAGTGTTTTACAATTTCAGAGAGATAGTGTGGAGAGCAAACGATTTCAAACCAATCACTGTGGGGGATTACATATTCATCTACTTGCTTTGAACGTTCTCGTAGCAAGCCCTAACAAAATTTCAAAATTCAGACAGCTCCACAACAGTAAATTGCAAGGATGTTAAGGTAACCTCATCCTCCTCATTACTATAATGAGGTATTTGCTTTACCCTTCAAAATTAAAAAACAAACAGTAATATTCTGGTATTCCTTTTGCCATATTAGTCTCTCATTACATATATGTACAAGTTTTAAATCGGCGAAATAAAGTTTGCATCCTTTTGCATAAGTTCCATGCAAAGTAGATAAAGAAAATCACCATCTACAATTTTAATTCTTGTAACCAAATCCATTCTCTTGTGTGACTTGTTACCATTAGTATAGTAATCTCAGTGAAATGAAAATAAATAGCAACTAGAAGCCATGAGGATTAAAAGAGATAGAGCGTCAAAATGCATGGTCAAACCATTGATATTGATGATTCACAAACCTAAGATTTAGAAGTCAATCAAGTAGATGATACATACAAGAATTGTATGGCAACGGTGCTGATGAATCCAACCCCATAAAAATACAGCCACACCAATCCAATGCACCCACCCGAGCTTGATGAGAGAATTTAAAAATTGCCAGAATTCTAACTCTGTTATTGGCATCTGATTCTTCCCTTTGACAATTAATTCAGTCGCTAACTTTGATGTGAAGCCATACACCTCTAATGAACAGTCACAGCATAGTGACAGTGGTGGTGCTATGTAGAAACTAGCTTCAGAAAAATAACAAACTCTATAATCTCAGTTTTAGCTAGTATTTGCTTGAGTACAACCAAAGCCCAATACAAGTGCATGGAGGACAGATTGCAACTATATTTTATATAAATATTGTATCATCGGAGTGTTAGAAATTTTTCTATGATTTTGGACTTTCATTAATTTATCTGTTTGTCAAAACTGGTTGAATGGTAACCTGATGTTTCCTGGAATCCTTTTATATTGTGATCAATGGATTTATTGGAAATCACATGTTGAACCTTAAGTTCAAATGGTATGTGTGCTTGAAAAGGTATGATGCTTGGTTGCTTGTTTCCATAATGGGTGGAACAAGACAACTCTTCAACAAAATGGCAGGTCCCCTCTCCACTCCCTCTATATATATGTGTGTCTTTTAAAGACATGTACATGATCTTTCATTCACAAACCATTATTGCCCAATCCAAAAGAGAGAGAAGAAGAAGAGGAAGATCCTGATTCCTGTAGTCTACAAATGTGTACAAATTCTTGATCATTCTTGACCGTAGAGTTAACAAGAACAAGATGTCTACAAGAGGTACGCATTTGGTTATCAATATGGTGTTCTAAATTCATGATTTATGATCTAGGGACATTCTTAGTAATGATGTTTAATGTCTAAACGGAGAACACAGATAAAGAACAACAGAAAATGTATGACCCTTCACTACTTCGGATAACTAGAGAGTTTGAAATTAGTGAGTTTTAGAATTCTTATCAACAAGTAGCAATTGAAATCTACCGAGGACGTACATAACATTTGGTTCACATGTGAGGATTGAGGAACCAAATGGAATCACCGAATCAGCCATTCTCACTTGCAGTCTTATACTTCTGTTTTTAAGTTCAATGCATCAAAGAAGATCTGATAACACTCAAATATGAAGACGTGTTGAATAGAAAGTTCAACTGAACTCAAACTCAGAGAGTAGGCTAAAATATTTATTATATGCAAATAAATTACATAAGATAAAAATAAAAAAGATAAAAATAACTAAAGATAACATGGATAAATTTAAACTAATTTTAAATTAAATTTAACCAAATCCTAAGATAAGATATATGCTCTATCAAAATATAGAGCCTAAATAAAAATCAATATTATACAACATTATTAGCTAAGAGAACCATCTTAATAACTTCACAAACAGATGTTACATGTTAGAGTTTAAGATTGGCTAGTTTAATTATGTCTTTTAGAAAATAAAAGGATTTTGACCTATGAAGCACAGATACGGACACAGGCACGACACGGACATAGACAAGGAGACACACCAAATTCAAAAAATTATAAGATACAAACATGACATATATGTGTGTGTGTGTGTGTGTGTGTGTATAATTGTAAAATTTAAGAAAAAAGATTCATAATTCATTAATATCATTTCTATAAGTTTAAAGATTTACAATATCTTAATATATGTCATATGTGTTAATATTTGTTATCTAGTAAGTCAATCCTAAAATATATGAAGCATAATTTCTATTGACATATTTTAAAAAATCTCCTAAATTAACTTTTTCTAATAGAACTAACCATGTATAAGTACATGTGCGTTAAAAAAAATTAATTAGAGGAAATATTGGTGTAAGGCAAGTTTCGGTGATGATGGAAGTGACAAATTTTGGTACGAGTAGAGGTAGAAAGAATAGATGAAAATAGTAGTGTGTGAAAAGATAAAACTTAAAATACTGGTAAGTGAAAATAATGACTTGGGACATCAATCATGTGATTGGGTTTGAATAGGTTACGGGCTTACTAATTGAATGTTAGTAATAAAAACTATTTTTTTTAAAAATATTAATGGGTCGTATCCAAATTGTGTCTTAGATATGTCTAAGCGTGTTCGAGAAGTATCCAAACGTGTCTGAGACGTGTCCAAACTGAAAAAAAAAAATCTTTTTAATCGAACATATTCAGACACGCAAGACACGTGTGTCGTACGGATGTACTCATGTGTCTGATACGGATACATGTCTAACATGCGAGCACACTTCAAAAATGACGTGTCCGTGCTTCATAGATTTTGACATGTTTATTTGATGCATCAAAATGAATTGAAGTGAGTAAACTATGTTTGAGTCATAAAATAGAACAGGTATCAAAATATGTAGCCTAATGCTGAAATCACAAGTTATTAGGAAACTAGAACAATGTCATTCCAAGCAGCTCGGCCTGCCCATCCTCATAAAATTTAGGCTAGGAATGTTCTGTGAAATAGCCAAACTGGCATAAAAGAGAAGCCTCAAAATGTATCTGAATATATGCACTAATACATTTAATGACAGCAATAACTGTCAGAAATTATAATAACTAACTAAAATAAGCAAAATTTACAAACTATAAAATTCAGTACAATTTCAAATTAATGAAATAGCATTTAAGGATTCATTCGGAGGTGATTAATATGAACCAACAGATTTCTTAATTGCATTGTTGGCGGAAAATAGGCTTTTTATTAAAAACAATAATCCAAGTTAAGTAGATTGAAAAGGACAATGAATGAACTTTCAACAATCCAGTAAGATAACCAAAGATATGCATGCGAGCGAAGGGGCTATAGTTGAATATATATATTGTTTCATAAAGGCGTCTCGGGACAGGAGTTGAGCTTCCATCAACAAAAGCAGAAAAAGAGCTTCCCAGACTGCATATATGTGCCCTATTGTTATTGACATTGTTGAATCAGTTGTTACAGTTAAACCTCGTGTGAAGTATGGCCATTTCTAATATACACCTCATAATTTAAGTCATTGATTTATTCATAAAATAAATCAATGATTGAGATTAATTACAGGAAAACCTTTTTTAAGATTTTTTTAAATTTTTTTTAGTGTTATATTTTTTTACATATTACAATCCCTCTAATTTTTTTTAAATTATATAATCGTATAAATATTATCGCTTAAAATTTATAATATTTTTCAACAAGAATAATTTTAGAAAAAAAATTTTAGTATGCATGTATTTATAAAAAAATAAAGACTGATTGATATAATTTTAACTAGTATTATTTATAGAGTTGTGTAAATAATATCATTTAAAATAATATTAGTTAAAACTGTACCAATCTTTTAATCTTTAATAAACAACTGTGCATACCGAAAATCTTACAGATTTTAACTGATAATATTTTACACATACTGTAAGATTTTTAGTATGTCCAGTTATTTATGTACACATACTGGTAAACAAGAATATCTGATGGCGAGCGAATGAACAATGAATTTTACTCAAGCGTGAATGGTATTTTTTTCACATGAATGTCCGATAGTTTTTTCGGGATGAACAGTAATTTTTGGCACGAACTGTGATTTTTTCGGCGTAAACAGTGATTTTTCTAGTATGAACAGTACCTCCGGCATGAACAGTTATGCTGTGAAAAGAAAAAAAAAAGCAACCTGCAAAAAAGAAAAACTTGCTATAGCAGGTAAAAATTAAGGGTGTATGATACACTCAAAATAAGGAGGGTGCATAGTAGCACCCGCCGTGAAGTATTTAAAACTTACTTTTAACAAATCAGTCTGATCCAACATTTAACGAATCGAATTCGAATAGTTCACGAATAACTCAATTCATTTACACCCCTATAAATAAGGTTATCGAAAAATACTTGAATACAAGGACGGATCCAAAAAATATCCAGTGAAGAGGCCGATCGAAAATTATGAAGCATATTATTAAATATAGAAAAAAAATTAAAGTTAGCAAATAAAGATGAATTTACCTTTAAATTATTTAGTGTGTTAAGATTAAAATATATTATTTTAAATTAAGAATAAATATATTATTATTTGCTCACTTTAAAAGATTTTTTTTTTCATTATATAGGAAGATTTATAAATAAAGTAAAAAAAGTAAAAAGAATAATATTTATATTAGATATTAAATACATCGAATAGTAGTTGTCCTTTACATCATTATTTATAAGCAAAATAAAGTTATATATATATATATATATATATATATATATATAAAAAGAGAAGAGAGTGAAGTTAAAAGTGAGAGGAGCTAATAAGTTTATTATATAAAGATTAAAAATTAATAAAAATATGAGTTTAAATTATAATATCAATGTATATAAAATAATCATGAATTACATGTCAAATACATATCAGTATAAACTTTTTAACTTCACCATTTTTATATTTGGTATAATTATACCGACCTCTCACGAGGTTAGTCTTATAATATTGACACCTTTTTATTTAAAAAATTACTCATACTTTTCTTATTTTGTATTTTCAATGAGATTTTATGTAATATTTGTATATAAAATAAGAGAGATATATATAATTTTATAAACAAAAAAAATATTAGAGTATAATAATAATATATAAAATTAAAAATGTAGATATAATTTTTAAATAAAAGTGTTAATATAATAAATACTAAATTTATAAAAGATCAATATAATTATCTTTTTTATTTTTTAATAAATTAAATTTAATTATAAGTATTTTAAAAAAAATTAATGAAAAAGAGAAGCCAAGGCCCACGTATGCCCTTCCTTAGATCCATCTTTGCTTGAATATGCATTAATATGCATGGTAGGTAATATGCTTTAAAAGTTTATATCTAAGTTTTTATTTAAATAAACATGAAAAAAATGTTGTTGAAAAATTTAGTAGTATATTTTGGAAATAAACAGGCACCAAAATTTTGTGTTAAAAAATTAAGTAGGAAAAAAATAAGAAAAGTTGAATAAAAAAATATAAATGAGAAAACTTTAGATGTATGGTTTGGTCCAGTTCTAAAGCCCAGTCTGTACATTTTGGAAAAAAACATACGCCAAATTTGTGTGTTAAAATATTAAGTAGGAAAAAAATATGAAAAGTTGAATAAAATAAATAAATAAGAAAACTTTAGATGTATGGTTTGGTCCAAATCTAAAGCCCAGTATGAAGATCCAATTTTAATAAACCAGGAAAATAGTACAAGTTACGTAGTGGATATTTGGGCCTTGTGACATGTAATTTTGGTGTGTATAACCACCCAATTGTAAGAAAAAAAAAACACCCAATTTGCATTTCCTGGATTAAAAAGCTATTGACGGTAAAAAAACTGTGGCGTCAATACTGTACCCATCTTTATAGCATTGTAAAAGCCTCCAATCTTCTGATAGAAGAAGATATATGCATGAGTGTTATATATTCTTTGCTCAGAGAAGATATATGCAGTTGTTTGAATTTGGCGTGAGGGGGTGTTAGATATAAAATTATTAATGAGTTAGGATAGTTAATTCTTCAAAATAAAATAGTAAGTAGTACAGTTCGAAAGACAACATTCAAGGATTCGGTTAGAAGCATGCATGTACACTTTTTTTTTGAAATCACGATGTATTTTATAGGTTTAGTTTATTTGAATTGTTCATAGTATTAATTGTCAATTTATTATAAGAGTATAAGAGTTATGTAGTATTTTCATAATAATTATTATTATTTAATTTAAATTTATGTCCTCATCCTAAAGGACTCACTCTACACTCTAATAAATTATTCTTAGACTGATTCATAAAAGTTACCTAAAGTTTTATTAAATTGTAAGGGTGATTATTTATTTTTTCAACCATCATTTTTTGATACTATTTTTCTCTAACATCACTTTTTACATTATACCACATATCATTGATTATATTATTTTTTTATCACTTTCTCTCATTTAATCATAACAATTAAATAATTATGTGAATAATAGTATGAATAGGAAAATGATGGAATAACTTCATTTTCCTTTTTTTTTTGGGCTAGAAGGGTGAGGTTGAAGGAGTCAGATTAGGCACCCAAAGAGAAACTATTAGCTCCCTGTAAAAAAAAAATTTTTTTTGGCGACATGAAAAACTTACTTCAATAAGTGGAGTCTTTTTCGTATACTATTATGGAGATTGAGAAAAAGAAAGAAATATGATGAAAAGCAAAGAAAAAGAAAAATAGAAGAGTTATCACTTTCTTTAGTTGGCATCATCTAATAAAAAAATGAAACTTCTCTTCTTTTACTTGATTTCACCCTAAAAAATAATGGAAATGAATGTCAAATTACTTTATTACCTTATAAAAATTCATAATATCATTAAATCATTACAAAAGATGTGGAGTCACAGTAATTATTATAAGAAAATAACTTTATAATTATTTACACATTATTTATTATTTATATTAAATAAAAATACAAGTAATTAAATAAATATTAATATAAATTTTATTAATTAGTGATATATATATAGTTGAAAATTCAAATTTCAAAATTATAATTTTTCTTCATTCAGAAATTACATTTATTAAACAATAAAATATTACACTCTTTGTTTAGATGTTGACGTGAATTAACATGAAAGCTGGAGTAAAAGACATGGGAAAATTGAGTAAAATGGAAAGTTGGTGTGAAATGCATGGGTAAAATGGGAAAGAAAAGCCGATTAGCAAAAGGAGCTCATTCTCTCCCTCCCAATTAGGGGTGGGAATGGATTGGACTGAGTTAGGTTAAATTTTGTTTAAATTAGCTTAGGCCTTTTTGTAATATGTCGGCTTGAGTTTGTAAAGTCATTAAAATGGGTCAAGTTTGATAAGTCAGTTCAAATAACCTAACAAAATGAGTTGGTTAAGCTAACAAAAATGAATATAAAATTTAAAATAGCCTGAATTAATCCGGTCCAAATGGGCTAACTCTATAACAACCCAATACTGACATCCTAGTATATATGACTTATACCGTGCTATGCAGTATCAGTCATACTACTTCTAACTTATACATAAACTAATTCATAACATTTAAATAAATAAATATGAATAGTCATATCTAAGAGTTATACAACTTTTACATTCTCAAAGCAAATATAAATAATTATATAAGCCTTGAATTGAAAATATTAAAACTAAATTAATCTAGTTCTTCTATTTTCTTCATCTTCTTACCCTCTCGTAGGGCCTTGACATGGATTTACATGGAAACACAGCAGGGTAAGAAATAATAATTCTTAGTATGGGTAACCAATACCAGCATTTAACATTTATACTGAATAAATAAACTCTGAAACACCTTTGGTCTAGTTATTCATTAACTTGATATAAGTATTATACAAATATCAACTCACAATGAATAACAATACTAGCATTGAATTAACAGTTGCAATAAGTAAATGAGACTCTACTCACTGCCACTAGAACATTCACATTATGACTCTATAAATGTTCATCTAGCAACCTTATATTCCAATACCAAACTCATACATATAACTTAGCTATTCTCAAGAACTGTGTTCTCTTGTATTTATCTATGTAGAATAGGCTAATTAGTCCTTAGACTACCTGGTAAAGAGGGACTATTCCATCTCACAACAGTGAATGTACTACTTCCACAACTTATCTCACATTTTCACCTGGGATAGTACTTAACTAATCCTTAGCCTAGCACATGATTTAACTCATCCTTAGTTTAGCATAGGACTTAACTCATCACAATTCCACCTTTAGCAAAATGCTTGCCTCACTACTTTGTAAGGTCAAGTGACTTATCTCGTTCCCTTAGTTAGTAATTGTGGTGAACTATGGTTCAACCTTAGTAAATAAGGGAACCTGCTCTTACTAACTTTATGGATCAACCTCATTGCATAAGGGTTCCATCTCTATAGATCAATCTTATTACATAAGGGTTCCATCTCTATAGATCAATCTTATTACATAAGGGTTCCATCTTTATGGATCAACCTTATTACATAAGGGTTCCATCTCTATGGATTAACCTCATTGCATAAGGGTTCCATCTCTATGGATCAACCTCATTGCATAAGGGTTCCATCTCTTGCTCATAACTTCACCCTTTGCAAAGTGCTCCTTTGCAGGGTCAAGGGCCTTATCTCACTCCCTCAGTTAGGAATTATGTGCTACCCTTGCTATGGCTCAACTTTGATAAACAAAGGAACCAACCACACTTGCTATGGTTCAACTTTATTGCATAAGGGAACCAACTCTTGTTTTGGTTCAACCTTATTGCATAAAGGAACCAACTCTTGCTAGGTGATAATCTCCCTCTTGGAATATCCTCATTAGTATCTTAACACACTTCAAAAAGCATGTATAAAAGGGTCCCATCTAGTAGGGACTTCTATTTAATCAAGATAAAAATATTGAGAAAATAAGCACTGGGCGCCTAGGCGCTATCTATTCAGTGCCTGCGTACAATCCTGGCAGAGACCTGCCTTGTTGTGTGCTGCGACTGGCGCTCAACATGCAGCACTTAGGCACTGGTCGCATAGAAAGCTAAAGCTGGACTACTGGGCAATGGGCGCCTAGGCGCCCAACACATAGCGCCTAGGTGCTGGTTGCCCTAACTAGATTCTGCAAAATTCTACAGAATTCGAGTGGAACAAATCTCACTTACACTCATTCCTAATCAGTTTCCTTGTTATTTCTAACACCAATCTAGATCTCTAAACTTGTCGTAACTATTATACAACCTATTGATTTACTTAGGCATAGATTTAGGTCCAAAAATCACATTATCTCCAACCATTTTGCAAGTTCCTCATCTATAAACCAAAAATGGTTTGGCTTGAGACATAAATGGCCATCTAGCACTCACTAAGCTAAAAACTTCCTAACTTAGCTCTTTGAATCAAGAACCAAGTCAAGAATATGGATTTGGCTATCCAAACCCCCTTTTTTATTCATAAAAACCCTTGAACATTCAAAATAAACAAAGAGGGAAAAGATGAATAGAAATCCCCTACCTCTTATGGTGTAGTTGAATATCTTCAAGCTTGAGCCTTGATCTTGATCTTCCCTTCCTTTTCTTCTTCTCCTTCTTTCTTTCTTCCCATTTTTCTCTCTTCTCCCATTTCTCTCTTTTCTTTCTCTGTTTTCTGTTTCTTCAGCCGAGGGATAGAGAGAAAAGAGAGAGAAAAGTCAAAAAGGATAAAACAAGTTTCTGTGCTGAAACTTATATCTACTACGGATACTTGAATTATACTAATTCAAGTTTCCTAACTTTCAATAACTTTAGAATAAATATTAGGATTCATCTAAATTGTTGTTTCACCTTTTTTTCTAATTTTTCATATCTGCTGCTAGTCAATCTGATATTAAAACACACTCTCAGTATGTTTAAAAATGCTAACTAACTCTAATTGTCTTCAAATTTTAATTACAACTTACTTAGCTCATTTGTAACCTAGAAACAAGTTATTTGTACTTGTTTTCCTCAACTTAGCCCTTTAAAGTTATTTTTTGAGTTATTTTAAGCTACTTTTCACCTTCTGTGTTACAGTAAAGTGCCTAAATTAATTTAGTTTGTCACAAAATTGAACTAGCATGTCAAGCAAGTATTAAGCTACCTTTGTAACCATTTACAAGCCTAACATGTTATTGAAGGTGTTACAGACTCGACATGTTAACATTACATAGGGATGAATTAGGTTAACAAAATGCTCACATAACCCGATCTAATCCAACCCGAAAATAGTCTGACCCAACCTGACTCGGCTCAAATGAGCCGAATCGACCTATTCTGACAATTATACTGACTTGTTACCCATCATAGGTTATTTTTAAGAGAGCTTGACTTGACTTGACTTATTTATGAAAATATAAAATTCTGATCTAACCTAAAAACCTATTTAAAGGTCAAGAAACTAAGACTTTAAAATTTTTAAATAGGTATAAAATTTAACAAAATTATTATATTTTATATAAAATAAATATATTATACTAATATTTAACTAATAAATTATATAAACATTACAAATTCATAATTCATAAATATATATATATTTATATATTAAATAGGCCGACTCGGGTAAATCATTCTTCAGTAAATTTTCTATAGACAGAATAGCTCATAGTTTTACATTATGTTTGCTTGAGTAAGTAAATAATGGAAAGAAAAATAAAATAAAATGTGATGAGTTAAAATAGAACCCAATAAATTTATTGTTCTTTGTTATTGTTATCAATTTGTAGTGATGTAAAACACACGTACATACAACAGATTTGGTTGGCTCTATTCGCACAATCCCGCCAAAAGTGGAGGATGCAAGTTAAACTCTCCCTCCTTCCCACCCAAAAATATATAAACCTTTGTTATAGTATTTAAAACTTACTTTTAATTATTAATGTGTGATGAATTGAGTGGAAATGATTTGAATTTTTTAATTATGTATATAAAAATAATACAGTTAAGATTGATTCTTACTTAAATATTTGATTATATCTTATAAAATTAGTCTCTTACCTGTTAAAGTGAAATAATAAAAAAAATCTTTTAACTTATTTATATGTTATGAGAATTGATGCAGAATTAGCAAGTGTACCAAATCGATAAAAGTAATAAATAGTGAGTAAATTATCGTTTCTACGAGAATTATGTTATTAATTATTAAGTTCGCCAAATCGATACTATTCAAGTTATCAAAAAGAGAGTTGGTAAAAATAATAAAAGGAAAGAATAAATAAAAATAACAAAAACTAAATTTAATTAATTGGGTTGAGTTGGAAAATAATTATATGAAAAGGTTAAGGGTCAGATTTCACTTAAACTCTTTAAATGCAAAGTCAAATATTAGTTTAATTAAGTCTTATTCTAATTATTCATGGTCAATTCCCAAAATTAATCAATATCCAATCTCTTAGTATATTAATCCTCTTACACTGTTTAGAATTAACTAATCCCTTAGTCTAATCCTAAATTGAATGACATTATCAAGAATAAGGGAATTAAAAGAAAGACCACATAATCCACAATGTCTATTCCTAGCGATTGCAGAAATTATGAAGTTTATCACAAGTTTTAGGTTATGCAAATTTTTTCAAATCATACATAAACCCAAAAATCATTCGCAAATTGGCTAGATTTAGAAAAACATTAAGAAAAGAGATAAACACATAAATCATGAAATAGAAACATTGATTAAACCCATAAAAAAATTTACATATCCAAGAACAAGATCCATCATCACCCTAACGAAAAAAAGTTTAGTTACACATAGAAAAAGAAGAATACAAAGGTAAGAATATGACAAACTCCATTGTAGAAAAGTGGAAAAGTTGAAGAAAATCCGTAATTTTCAAGCCTAATTGCGTCCATACCACATTAGGGTTTGTGCCTCTTGACGGCTGCTGCGTTCTATCCAAGTATGTAAGAGTGTGTCAAAAGTCTGTTGTATTTGGCAAAACTTTTTTATTTAAAAGAAATTCACACTGCAGTTTACGTGTTCAGAGCTCAGTTTCTAGTGCTCAAGCGCTGGCCCACTAATTAGGAATTCATCTGCGTGCAACGCGTGCTCAAGCGGTGATGGAGCACTGGGCTTTTGAATGAATTTTCTTCTTTTTTTCTGCTCTTCAAATGTCCAGTCTTCTGCATGTGCAATTACTTAATAAAAACACATAAAAACACGTAATCAAAACATAATTAAAATAATAAAAACATAATAAGACTTGAGGACAAAACTAAATAAAAAAAATTAAAAGATGATGAAAACCTAAGATTTTGAATCGTAAAAATATGAATTTTTGTAAGTTCATCACTCCCCCAAACTTAAGCTTATGCTTGTCTTCAAGTAAAAAGAAAAAAACAAAAACAAAAAGAATAAACAAATAAAAACTCAAAACACACAGACTCAAACCTGACAATACTGGGTAATGCATATCATACATATCCTCAAAAAACTACTTCACAATCTAATTTTAAAGTGTCACACATGAACCATTCAATTGCCACATTATCTCTCACATGCAACTCTTATACATAAATGACTTCCCAAAAACATGAATGAAAGACATAATTTCCTCATAAAGTACAAATCCAGATAGGTTCATAAAACTGCAAGTGCACATCAAATCCACATCCATAAGATTGTTTTTTATCTCTCTCTCCACTAATATAAACAACACATAATCAATGATCAAAAGGGACTTAACAAAGCTTGTAATGTGAGACCAAAGGTATGGGTTAAGAAAGAAAAGGTAAGATAATGAAAACAAAAGTTGAGATTCAAAATCATGCAAATTTCACAATCCAAGCCACAAAATATTGAACAAGTGAAAAATAGAACATAAGAATCAACACAACATTCACTTTTCTCTTTTCTTTTTTTTTTTCTTTCTTTTTCTTTTCCAACAACCTCCACCCCTAAACTTATTTCTTAGCAATACTTTGGGTGAACTTTCTCTTTTTTTTTTTCTTTTTTTTTTAAATTTTTTCATAGCTCCTGAAATACTTCATGCACAAAAATAACGAAGACTTGAATAATAAAATAATACAAGATATGCACTTAACAAAGGTTATGTAATAGAGAAATTTTTTTTCTCATGTGGGTATGTGAAAAGGAAAATGTGGGTAAAGAAAAGAAATAGAGGTCGGACATACACAAGGTTGCAAAAAGGACCTATGGATATACTGTGTATACAGGTTGACTTGAAAGACTCAAATGGTCCAAATAAGGCCCTTATCATTTCCTTAATCATGCACTGCCTAAGATTTCACCTCAAGAGAGAATCAAACAACTTCTAGATGCAAATTATCCACACACATACAATCCCATAAACTTTTTCTAAGCTTGACATGCAATTAAATTCCAAGGTCTATCAAACATAAAGATAGAAAATACATCCATACATAATTGAAACAACAGAGATAAATGTAACTTATAGACTCTCAAGTGCTATCCCAAAAAATTAGATCAATCCACAATTCAAACAATCATTAGATATTCAATTCAACACAAAGACTCAAAACACAAAATGAGTGATGATGGTAAAATAAAATCAATAAAAACAAATAACTAAATGAAATAAATGCAAGAAAGGAAAAGAAAAACTATTTTTGGTGGCCGACAACTATATACATCCCCTTACAAAAGTTTCGAACTCAAGGAGGCACTTAAGCCGACTCAACATTACCTTCAAAATAAAAACAAAAAAAAAGAAATAACAAAATAAAAATAAAAATAAAAGAGAAAAAGAGAAAAAATTTGGGTTACCTTCCAATAAGCACTTGTTTAACGTCATTAGCTTGACGTTGCCTTTTCAACTAGTCAAGGTGGCTTGAAGCAAGAAAAATAAGATGACACCTTCCTTTTGTCAGATCTTTGCCTCTATACTCTGCAACTGCCTTTGGAATCCCCACAAGTGGTTGGAACTTGACTTGAACCAAGTTGTTCTGAATACACCTTAGCATGAAAAATCTCATCAGGCCATGGAGGTCTCAATTTTTCAACAGGTAAGGGATTAGCTTGCAGTTAGGGGTGTTCTTGGATCGGTTTGAATCGGTTTTGAGGTAAAAAATCATCTGATCCAAGCAAGGTAAGTATCATCGGTTCGGTTTGGATTGGATGAATTCCAATAGTCAAACCGATCCAATCCGAACCAATTTTAATCTGTTTGGATTGGATTGGATGATTCGGTTTTTGTTCAATAACATAATAAAAATACATTCTAAATAAGAATAATACACAACAACAATATAATTCAAATTCTAAACTACAAACCATTCATAAAGTCATAAAAATCATACAAACAAATAAAATTCAGCAATAATTTCAAAGTTCAGAATTTAAACAAATAAAATTAAAATGACAATTTAGCAATTGTAATCTTTTTCGGAATTGAGTTAGTAATTACAACATACTAATACAGTCAACAAGGGGAAGTGAAGTGTGTCTTTATCTCACACTCACGTGTGTGCCAAAGTGGTGGTGGGGGGGAATAGGCCATTGGGCCAATGGGGGGATAGGTTTAGTTAGGGATATTTAGGTAATTTTAAGTGTAAAATCGGTTTGGATAGGTTTGGATCGGTTTTATAAAATTAAACCGAAAATCGATCCGAACCGATCGGTTTTTCAAAAACTTCATCCAAATTAATCCAATCTACTTCGGTTTTCATCGGT
Organism: Ormosia semicastrata; assembly: GCA_029884595.1. NCBI lineage: Eukaryota > Viridiplantae > Streptophyta > Magnoliopsida > Fabales > Fabaceae > Ormosia > Ormosia semicastrata. The sequence goes on along the minus strand of JAQQTO010000046.1, from coordinate 2,077,783 downwards.
TTTCAATTTTTTTGGATCGGTTTTCGGTTTTTTTTTTTGGATTGGTTTGGATGTGAACACCCCTACTTGCAGTGAACCATGGATAAGGGGATGACCTTTCTCTATCTTAGCAATCTCAGAAATAGGAGGACCTTTCTCCTTTTCATCAACAATCTTAGAAGTGGGTAGATCCGCATTAATTGATGAGGGAGGGCTCTTACTAGCCAGATCCTGTAGAGGCTTATCTTGAATGCATTTAACTGGAGCATAGAGATCTGATATCAATGCAGATTTATAAAAAACGTTGATGGTCACCTGATCTCCATCCACCCTCAAAATAAGCTCACCTCTTGGTACATCAATCAATACTCCTGAAGTAGCCAAGAACGGTCTTCCAAGAATTAGAAGAATATCAACATCCTCATTCATATCTAAAATCACAAAATTAGCTGGGAAAATAAATTTGTCAACCTTCACTAGCAAATCTTCCACTATACCATATAGATGTTTGATTGATCGATCTGCTAATTGAAGAGAAACCATTGTAGGCTTAATTTTATCAATTCCCAGCTTACGCAAGATAGACAATGGCGTCAAATTAATGCTAGCACCTAGATCACATAAGGCATTACCGATGCTCAACTTCCCAATTGTACAAGGGATATTAAAACTTCCTAGATTCCTTAACTTTGGTGGAAGCTTCCTTTGGATAATGGCACTGCACTCCTCAGTAAGTGCTACAGTCTCATCTTCTTTCAACTTCCTCTTCTTTGATAGCAGGTCCTTCATGAATTTTGCATAGGAGGGCATCTGCTCAAGCGTTTCAGCAAAATGGATGGTTATCTACAGCTTTTTGAAAACTTTTAAGAACCTAGAGAATTGCTTTTCTTGAATCTCCTTCCTAAATCTTTGAGGGTATGGAAGTTTAGCATAAACTGAAGGATCAACTATTCTCTTCAGCTCCAAGTCTTTCTTTTTTCTCTGCACTCTCAATTGTTCCTCTTTAGTTTCTTCAATACAGCACTCTTGAGTGGAGACATCCGCAACAAGAACATCAATTTTTTCAATTCTTGATGAATCAGGTACTTCTTTAACTTGCTCTTCCAAAGTCTTGTCACTTCTCAAAGTGATTGCATGACATTGATCCTTTGGATTTACCACAGTATCACTTGGAAAACTGTCTAGAAGTCTTTCTTGAAGCTGCTTTTCCATTTGCCTCATTTGATTCTCAAGACTTCTAATAGTGGCCTCATGATTTTTCAAATTAGTTCTTGATTCCTCCATAAAAGCTGGAGTCTGTTGCACAAAAATAGAGGTCTGCAGAGAAAGTTTCTCCATTTCAATCTCAAGAGGAGACTTTTATTCAGGCTGAACATTCAATGGTACAGCTTGATTCTTCCAAGATAAATTGGGATGATTCTTCCAGCCTGAATTGTAAGTACTAGAATAAGGATTACCTTGTGGCCTTGAAGGGTTTCTCATATAGTTCACCTACTCTGGAATGTTGACACCTGAATTCCCTGTCTCCCATTGACCATTGACATGGTTGCTTCCACAAAAATCGCAAGTTAGACCTTGATGATTAACTGCATTTACTTGTAAATTACCAACTTACTTTGTAAGGTTGACAATATGTTGCATTATAGTCTGATTCTGTGCAAATATAGTATCAACAACACCAAGCTCCAACATTCCCTGTTTGACTGTAGCCCTTCCACTAGGAACCTGATACTCATTATTGGCCATTGTCTCAAATAATTCTTGAGCCTCTTCAGGAGTTTTTGTGTTTAAAGATCCACTTGTAGATGCATCCATCATAGCCCTGGTAGGATGATTTAAACCATTATAGAAAATTAGCACTTGCTGTCAAACCTCAAATGCATGGTAAGGACATTTTCTTAATAGCTCCTTAAATCTATCTCAAGATTCATATAATGACTCCCCTTGATTTTGAGTAAAACAAGTTATTTCACCCCTCATCTTCACAAACATTGATGGAGGGAAATATCGAGTGAGAAATTTGCCAACCAGATCCTCCCAATTAGAAATGGTCCCTTGTGGCTGGGCTTGTAGCCAGCTCTTTGCTTTGTCTCTGAGAGAAAATGGAAACAGTCGTAATCTAATGGCATCATCAGTAACGCCATTATACATAATAGTATCGCAGAGCTGCAAGAAATTGGCAATGTGCAAGTTTGGATCTTCTGCATAGCCTCCCCCATACTGATTTTGTTGCACCAGCTGTAGAAGTGCTAGTTTAATCTCAAAGTTATTGGCTTGAATAACAGGGCGCACAATACTGATAGAAATATTTTCAGCAGATGGAGTAGCATAGTCAGCTAACGTGCGTCTTTGCTCTGCAGTTATAACTATTTCTGCCATCTTTTCTTCTACTTCTTCAAGTTTCTTCCTTTCTCTAGCTGCTTTCCTGTTTGCTCTAGCTATTCTTTCTATCTCTGAATCAAAAATCAATTCTTCTGACTCCAAAGAACATTACATAAACAAACAAACAAGCAACTAAAGTGAAGTAAAGAAAAGAAATAAAAATAAAAAATAAATAACTAATAAAAATAAACAAAGAAAACAAAAAATAAAAAGAAACAAAATAAAAAGAAAATTAAATGAAGAAAAAATGAAATTAAATAAGAAAAATAATTATCTATAAATAAAAGAAAATTTAAAGAAAAATTAAAATTAAAATTAAAATTAAACAATTAAAAATAAATTTAAACAAAGAAAAAATGTTTAAATTAATGTCTTTTCAACTACTATTTAATATTAATAACAATAATCCCCGACAAATAACGCAAAAAACTTGATGTGGAATTGACAAGTGCACCAAATCGACAAAAGTAATAAAGAGTGAGTAAAGTATCGTTCCCACGAGAATTATGTTATTAATTACTAAGTTCGCAAAATCGATACTATTCAAGCTATCAAAAAGAGAGTTGGTAAAAATAATAAAAAGAAAGAATAAACAAAAATAACAAAAGCCAAATTTAATTAATTGGGTTAAGTTGGAAAACAATGATATGAAACGGTTAGGGGTCAGATTTCACTTGAACTCTTTAAATGCAAAGTCAAATATTAGTTTAATCAAGTTTTATTCCAATGATTCATGGTCAATTCCTAAAATTAATCAATATTCAATCTATTGGTATATTAATCATCTCACACTAAAATTAACTAATCTCTTAGTCTAATCTCAAATAAAAATGCATTATCAAGAACAAAGGAATTAAAAGAAAGACTACATAACCCACAATGTCTATTTTTAGCGATTGCAGAAATTATGATGTTTATCACAAGTTCTAGATTCATGCAAATTTTTCTAAATCATACATAAACTCAAAAATTATTCTCAAATTGACCAGATTTAGAAAAACACTACTAGAAAAATCAGATTTAGAGACGTAATTTAGAGATGGATAAAATTCCATCTCTAATAGAGATAAAAATAGAGACGAAAATGATGATTCAAAGAGGGATAATAAATTTTACAATTCAGAGATGGAATTTAGAGACGAAAATTATCCATCTCAAAAATTTTCATCTTTATTTCCATCTTTAAATAATTAATCTTAAAATTTAAAAAGTCAAATAGATTTAGAGAGGGAATTTAGAGACAGAAATTATTCGTCTCAGAAATTTTCGTCTCTAAATGATCAATCTTAAAATTTAAAAAATCAAATAGATTTAGATAGAGAATTTAGAGACGAAATTTATCTATCTCTAAATTTTTTGTCTCTAATTATACACTATATTCCGTCTCTAAATATTCTATATAATCTAATTAATATTTTTTTTTTATAAAAGTTAGAAATGGATTGTTTTCGTCTTTAATCTCTTCAAAATTCAAGGGTTTCAGAAACCCAAATTTGCCAAATTAGATCTCCTCTCCTCTGCGCTCTTGAAGCTCTCCGTCTATCTGCTCTCTCCGTTCTCTCCCAGCCGTGCAACTCCCCTCTCTTGGCCATTCTCCTTGGCTACGACATTTCGCTCACCCTTGTAACACCCCCTTTAGGGCATTACATTTCAAACCAACTTCTTTTAATTTCTTTACCCAAGTTATAAAATATTTAATATTATTTTGATACGGTCTCAAAATTACTTTTTTGCAGATAACATAAACTTATCGAAATAGAGAAACACAAGACACAAGAACTGAATAATATACTTTACATATAAACAAAGTTTACTACAACTATACGTACATTATACTTACACACCCAAAAGTAAAACATCTAACATAACTAACCTAGACTGACCCAAATTCACAACATCTAAAGAAAAGAGTCCTACTCAGAAGATAAATTCCCTAGCCGGGAATATCTCGACGGATAGAAATCCGAGCAAAATATATCTCGAAGTCCTCCCTAGGAGTATAGTGAAGATCATTCCACAACTCCCTGATAGGTAAAACAAACTCTACATATGCAACAGAAAAAGAAGAAGTAGTGACTCCATGGCGAGTCTTACTTACAGATAGAGTAATGTCACCACAATACTCTATATGCTTCATGTTCCAATGGACATGCCAAGCATTAGCGCCTTCGAGAAACTGTAGTCTAAAGAAACGTAGCCGACCCCTCCTTGCCGCCATCGCAGTCTTCACAGACGTAAGTATAAAATAAAAACAGACAGAATAATACAATAAAAATGTGAAATCCCCTACATCAATACCATCATGGCAGCAAAGAACAATAACAACAATCATACTTACTCATATACAGTATAAACAACAATTTCATGACATCATATAATCATTACTTCAAATAACAGATAATACCACAAACATATATATCACTATAGTATGATGACTGACTATGCATATGCACAATGACCAATTTTTCCTACTCCATGGAGCTAAACATAATTTCAGAGAGAATGATCCAAAAGATATGTCTGTGTGTCGGCCACCTCAGACCAAGTGCTATAATTTTTCAATGTGTACATCCGACATTGCACTAGACATTCTACGCCAGATCGAGAATAGGAATAGTATTTTGTTGAGATCATCGGTACATTTGCATCGGTCACTGCAGTATAGTAGCGCTTTCTATCTGACCATATGTGGAATCTCGCGTCTTGACGCCTCCAAGATCCATTATAGACCTTCACTACGTAATTCGCACCTACACAATGTGTAATTCAACTCCTAGGCAACAATAGCCTTAACAGATAACGACTGACAAATAATGCATGACCAATGACTTAATATAATATCACAACCCGCTACCGACTATAACCATACGTTAATATATATTTGGGTTCAATACATTAGTCTGACAGCAAATTACTATATTTCTCAATCGCGTAGCATTTTTATTGCATTTTCACAATTGCGTAACACTTCTGTTACGTTTTCAAATCGCGTAATAGTTTTTCAACATTTTCTCAATCGCGTAGAGATTTTAAAACATTTTCTTAATCGCGTAGCTAAAAATCATCATTTTTAAATTGTGTAAGAATTTTTCTACGTATTTTCAATCGCGTAAAATATTTTCTCAATATCCTAAGCTCAAATTAAAACTTTTCTCATTTAATATCAAAATTGAACTTTCATTCCATTATTTCCTTAATAAATCACCTTTAAATAATATTTCTAACATTTTTATACTAAACCTCCACCAAATAATATTTCCTAACGTTTTTCACAAAAACTTATATCATCTAAATTAATTCAAGATATCTCAAAATCTTTGTTCTTTACTCTTAATAAAACTTTCTTAAATAAAATATTTTAAACTCCAAAATGTCCTTAAAAATTATTTTTTTGCTAAAGCTCTTTTGAATAATAATTTCTAATATTTTTCCAAAACTTACATTGTCCTCTAAATCTATATTATTTTAATTTTAAATCAAATCCTTTTCCATTTAATTTATTAAAAAATCCATTTAACTAAAATACTTGAAATCTCAAAATTACTCGTTAGTCCTAAATTCACTATAATGGCCGAAAATTACTTCTTAATTAGTGATAAAAATATTTTTATTTTCATTTTAATTTTGTAATTCCTCAATCAAATTAATTATCAATAAACAACTAAATTCATAATTAATAAATCTTTTTCATCATTCCAACTAAAACTCTATTAAATAAAATACTTCAAATTTCAAATCATCTTTCTAACTTATTTGTATAATTGAAGTCAAAAATTGATTCCTTTATGAATAATAAAGTTTATTCATCAATTTTTTAACTTGCAAAATCCTTATACCTTATTTAGTCCCTTAATCATCTAGGTTAATATTTAATAAACTATTTTTGCATAAAATTACTCATTTATGGGCAAAGTGGCCATGAGCCTCTTGGTCTTTGGAACCAAAAATTCATTTCCTCTCAATCACAATTTATATCATACAAAATACATAAAACATCATAATCCTATTATATCAAATTCATGCATAACATCAAAGTAATAAAATCACATAAAGCAATTAAACACAAATCACAAAATCATACAAACAAGGTGAATAATCCTCATATGAATTCATCACCTTCATACAAATTTCGTTCCTCACCACCATAATTGGTTGATGAGGTTAATCTCCCTCTTACCTTAGATGTAGCTTCCTAAGCTCCTTGTATGATCCCTTGTATCAACTTCCTCCACTAAGTAACTCTTAAAAATCAAAGTAAACACATAAAATTAACATTTAAAGCTTGATTAAGGTAACCATAGATCAAATATGATCTTAGAATTTCAAGAATCAAATAAGAAATCAAGTTTCAAGATCTTTATCTTGAAACCCTAGAACTTAAATCCAAGAATCAAGCTTGAACATGATGGAATTAGGTCTTGATCACAACATGAAAGTTGCTTAGAATGATGTTTAGGATTAAGTGATGTAGTTGACTTGAATTATGAGAGATTGGAGAGTGATTTTGGGTGAGAAGGTTATGAGATAGAGGAGAGAAAATGAGAGAAAGTTAGAGAAAATGGTGTTAGCTTTTGAGAGAAAAGATGATAGCTTATGAAAATATGATAGAGAATTGTGTTTTGGCCTCCTTTGAATGCCTCTTGGCCGTGAGATTCATGGAGATTGAGAGATATTTTGATTTGCTACAAACTATCACAACAATTGGTTAAATCAAAAGTGGATATCCTAAGCTTCTTCATTAAGCTTGCTCTCACCACTATTGATTAGATCAAGGGTGGATATGCAAAGCTTCCTCACTAAACTTGCCCTCACCACCATTGATCTAATCAATGGTGGATATGCAAAGCTTCTCCTCCAAGCTTGTTTTCTATTGGTCCATCATAAAAGTCATAGCCTTTTTAGTTGACTAATCTCAAGATATTTTCTAAAAGATATTTTTCAAAAGATATTTTCAGAAACTATTACCCAATGGATAATAGTTACGGCTAGTTATTGTCCAATGGATAATAACATTACACAATAAATAAAAACATTACCCAATAGATAATAACATTATCCAATGGATAATAGAAAAATTAGATACAGAAAATTTCTGTCAACTGTTCTTGGTTTCAGGTTTAGTAAGTTCCCCCGGCCCTGTATTAACAGTCCCAAACTTTTTGGTCTGAAATTTTTTTTTATTTTTCCGAACCCGCCTCATCCACACATACAATCTAAAATAATATTAAAATAATTAAAATAATTAAAAATTCTCAAAAATTCACAAAAATTCACAAAAATTATAAAACTCATAAATATCAAGAAAAATAAAAAATCGGGGTATTACAACCCTCGCATGGGAAGGAGAAGCCAAGGACTCTCAAGGAAATTCTCTTCTCAAAGTCGACGGCACTGTCGAAATCCCCTACATCTCCGACGAGAACGCCAACGAGGACCCCGAACTCCAGCTCACAGTCAAGGACGAGGGCCCCATCGGGAAGAGTTTGAAGGACGCTATGGTTTCCAAGGGGAAGCCATTGATCTTAGAGAAAGTTAGGATTTGGGTGCAGAGCATGGCCAAAGGTGGCCCCGTCAAGGACAAGTTGGAGACCAAGAAGGCTGTGCCGCCATAGAAGAATCATTCTACGGCATCTCCCATACTTGCCACGCTATTGAATAAAGATGGTTCAGTGGAGAATAAGGCGAAGAAAGAGAGTAAGAAGGGGTGTAAAAGTATTAGCTTGACGGAGAGGTTCAATTGCAGGGCTAGAGATTTGTATGAGATATTGTTGGATGACAACAGGTGGAAGGGTTTCACTCAGAGCAATGCCAGGATCAGTAAGGAGGTTGGTGGGGAGTTTAGCATTTTTGATGGGTCAGTGATTGGAACTAATTTGGAGCTACAGGAAGCTAAGTTGATTGTGCAGAGATGGAGGTTTGGGAGCTGGCCTGATGGGGTTCAATCTTTGGTAAGTATTTTTGGTTTGATTGCTCTATGTTGAATCATATAATGTTATCTCACGTAAACCTTGTCTAGTCTTGTTATCCTTCTGATACTCTTATTCGGTAGCGTAATAGTATATATGATGTGACTTTTCTGCATCCTAATGGATATTATCATTGAACAATATTTTATTGAAGCACCAATTTTGCTCACTCTTGAAAAATCTTACATATACTTTTATTATATTATGTATATTGTTTCAGGATTATGCTCATTGGGATGTAGTGGATTCCCTCCCTTCTTATGGTAAAGGAATTGACATAGGATGGGCATTACCATATTGTCTTTTAAGTATTTCTCTCATAGGATGGGCAATGCATTTATGCCTTAGTTAAATTGATATATTTAATAAATGCACCAAGTGATAATGGAAAAATTGATAAGGTAATTACTAATTCGATGTTACTGCTTGGTTTTCTTTTTTTATTCAGATGCTCGTCCAAAAGCGATATTATATTAGATGAATGAGCCTTACCTGACAGTTCGCCAGGTTGCAAGTCATCTATTATAGGTTCTTTTCTGTCACTTCAACTTAGACATACAATAGTTTCTCATACTTTATGTCGTACTGCACAAATTAATGTTTATTGATGGCTTATGCTAATATTATGTGTTTATTAATATATGCATGAAGTTAGACCACTTAATTTATCTCAATTCTACACTTTATATTTGATATTATTAGGACAACAATTTGCATGACTACTTTTTTTCAACCCACAGGTTTGGCCAAGAATTTATTAGTGATTACTTAGTAAGCAGCTATAATTAACAATTTGGATTAAGTAAATGTGTGTAAATCCTCTCCTGGTACATCCTTAAATTTTTTTGCTTTCCACCATGAATTTATTAGGTATATTATGTACGTTTAGTTAGTAAATGATACTTATTACTTATCATTCTAGATTATATGACTCTTATTAATAATTTTCTCATTTGTGAAGTGTTTATCATTCTATTTAGTAAACCTATTGGGAAATCCTCACCTCTGTATGAACAATCATTTAAATCTTTAGTAGATTTCAAAGCCAATAACTATATTATATGCTAGGTCATTTGTGATATACTACAATTCCAAGTTAATCAATTTCATTGTACAAGAATTTGCCTGTTAGGGTTCAGTTATGCCACATTAACAGCTTCACATGGCTCGAAAAAAATTATCATTATGCTGCTATTTTGTTTCTCTTTTTCCCATTACTATAGTTGCATTCTCAATTCTTATTTGAATGGCAATGCCCACCATGCATCATTTCCCACTTGCTTCTTCGTTTACCTTTATGCTTCACCAATGTTCTTCCTACACAGAAATACAAAGCTCGACTAAAGCGTATCCAGAAAGCCTGCAATGCTGATTTGTCTCCAGTAAGTAGATCATCATACTTCAGAGGCAAAACCTTAGTTTCCCTCACCAGGTAGTAGTTTCCCTTTAACATACCTTCTGATTTTGCAATGCTTCAATTCTAAAGGGTGTTATTCATTATATTGCAATTTTCAGCATGCAATTTAGCCATGTAGTGATAGTTTCACTTGCATTGCTTTCTTTGGAGGCTATACTGTAAACTAGTATTTTTTTTTGGGGGGGGGTGGGCATTATGACTCATATTAGTCTTTGCAGCATTTGTGAGATTTCCCTCAAAGAAATGCAGCATAGGAACATTATTAGGTACTATATTATCTAATCTGCATTTCTTCTTATTGATTTAATTCGATGTTTTGAGGAATGCATTGATTATCGATAACAAAATTCATGTGCTAATCTGGATTACTCTGCTTGTAGACATAGAAAACTGGAAGGTTAATAATGTTAACTATTATGTGCTAGTTTTGGTGAATAGTTATTTTTGTAATTTGAAATTTTAACTGTAACGTGTGGTATAATCATAGATCTGCTAGAATACCAATATTTAGCATTTTAATCATAATGAATGACAGGAGGTGACTTGATATTATTTTCATATGAAATAGGTGATTGTTGCATTATTGTTTACAGTTAACACTCGGGTTTGCTGCTTATAGTTTGTGCCTTTTTAATTAAACAAGTCTCTGTATGTATTTCTGGTTACTTAAATCCTGAGTCTAGATAATGCTATCATTATCATGTGATCCATATTGTTCCTTCAAAGTATATTGCTTCACTATGTTGCTGTTCTAAATCTTATTCTGCCTCTTTAGCCATTTCCTTATCAAGTTATGCTTGGTGGTTGTGTGGATGACAGGTTGCAGGATGTAGTGCACAGTAAGAAAAACTCGAAAGCTCGATTTCTTATTGGTATATATGTCATTTGTGTGCTTTACCATTTCTATTGTTATTGGGAAAAAAGCCTGGTCTCTTACTCTAATGCTCGGATTACTTCTTCAAATGCTTGAAAATTTATACTATATAAATGAATAGTGTATATATATTTTGAAATTAAAATTCTAAAAAATAATATATAAAATAATTTTTATATATTTTTATGTGCATAGGAAAAAATATTTTTTTTATAAAATGAAGGTGTCTAGTTATAACAAACCGCAATTAATTAGATGCCTATTTTTATATATTTTTTAAAATATTAGAGACAGATTTAGAGACGAAAAAATCTGTCTCTAATTTAGAGACAAAAATAGAGATGAAATTTTTTTGTCTTTAATTAAAGAAGGAAACGAATTTTGATAACTAAATAGAGACAAAATTTTAAAATTTAGATATGGCAAAATTTCATCTCTAATTTAGAGACAAAATTAATTTTTCCATCTTTAACAATCAGAGATGCCACTTTTAGCGATGGATCAAATTTTTGTCTCTAATTCTGTCTTTAAATATTTAGAGATGAAATTTTACCAATTTAGAGACGGAATCTTTCTGTCTCTAAATCTGATTTTTTTAGTAGTGAAACATTAAGAGAGATAAACACATAAATCATGACATAGAAATATTGATTAAACTCATAAAAGAATTTGCATTATCCAAGAACAAGATTCATCATCACCTTAACGAAAAAAGGTTTAGTTACACGTGAAAAAAGAAGAACACAAAGGAAAGAATATGACAAACTCCATTGTAGAAAAGTGGAAAGGTTGAAAAAAATCCCTAATTTTTAAGCCTAATTGTGCTCACACCACATTAGGGTTTGTGTCTCTTGACGGCTGCTGCGTTCTGTCTAAGTGTGTAAGAGTGTGTAAAAAATCTGTTGTATTTGGCAAAACTTTCTTATTTAAAAGAAATTCACGCTGCAGTTTATGCGTTCAGCGCTCAAGCGCTCAGTTTCCAAGGCTCAAGCACTAGCCCACTAATTAGGAATCCATCTGCACGCAACGCGCGTTCAAGTGGTGATGGAGCGCTAGGCTTATGAATGGATTTTCTTCTTTTTTCTGCTCTTCAAATGCCCAGTCTTCTCCATGTGCAATTACCTAATAAAAACACATAAAAACACGTAATAAGAACACAATTAAAATAAGAAAAACATAATAAGACTTAAGAACAAAACTAAATTAAAAAAATTAAAAGATGATAAAAACTCAAAATTTTGAACTGTAAAAATATTAATTTTTGTAAGTTCATCAAGAATGACCAAAATTTATAACATGAAATAAAAATAATTAGTTACGCTCTGCTTTCAATAATCTTAACTATATATTTGTATTAAAAAAAGATTATTCCAAATTTGTACATTCTTGTTTTTTACTTGTTCAAACAAATATAACATTAGTCGACGTCTTGCTTGGCTCTGCCCAAGCTTGATGATCCCAAAATTCTCCAACACAATGCGGCAGCACTTAGATTGTATTTAACATATTTGACATTCTTCTTTCTTAATTATGTGATAGTGTTTGCTGATCAACCCACTTATACCAAATTCTCTATAATAATATAAATTTTGTCATGGACATTTGTTAACAATATTAAAATAAAAATTTTAAATAAAAAATAAAATATTTTTAATTTTTAATATATTAAACACTTTATTTTCATCTAAATTTTATTTTATTTTAGTATCTTAAAATTACACTTAACAAAACCCTAATAATATTACAAGGCATCTGGCTAATTAATGCAACTGTTGGAGAAAAATAGTTGCCATATTCTAACTGCCAACTGGTGTCCAGCGATACACATATGCTAATACACCATAATAAGTCTGAAAGACATCAATGTATTCTGACTCTTGAAGCACTTTACTAATTATATTTTTTTAACAAGATATAAATCGTTACAAGAAATAATTTAAGATTTAGAATCATAAAAATGAATTTAAAAAAAAAGAATTATGAAATGTAAATGATTATTTGTAAAACATATTCCAATTTTTTAACATTACTCTATATCTATAGCCTAAGATAATTGTAACTGGAAAATGGAAATAATCAAAGGCTAATGAGTGATGGCACGATGGCAGTTAATTGGTGGCCAGTGGGCAGTAGTGGCTCAATTTCAATAACATTTATAAGCTGTTAGGCTATTGATCCCGAAACAAAGTAAATTTGGTCGGAATAAACGAAGTGAGTTAAACATAATTACCGCAATTTTATTAATTAAGCTATACTATATTGACTATTTAAACCATCTAACGTGGCACTTCACAAATTAAGATAAAATTTAAATTCTAAAATACTAGCAATTAAGTAGAAAAAAAATTAACAATTAACAATTAAAATGTATAGAATAATGGACTCTAAATTATGGAACATTTTTTTGTCTTTATTTGATCCAACGCTGTCTTGGAATTAGAATTAAAATTGAGATTAAATTTGGTCTAATTTCAATAGTTAGTACAATAGAAAAGTATCGCTCAAATCATTATAAGAGAGACTTTAACTATATAACTAACCCGACGTTGGATCTTAAAACTCATGAAATATACATTTACTGATCTTCACACATCAATTCCCTCTACTGGATAAAAACCCACCCTTTGAACTATATATCTTGCTCATCTATTATTGCATCATTCTGTATGAAAAGTTGAACCCTTCGAACTCTACATTTTTCTTTTTCTTTTTTTTACAAAACTCCACATATTTAGATTTGTTCTTTACAACTCATTCACTACTCTTTCCCTAATAGTTTCTCTCCACAGCGTCAAGAATAGAGTCGCAATTCAATCTCTTATATGGAGCCCCTAATTCAAATGGCTTGAGTCAGAGAGGCGCAATCGCCTTTACTTACCAATTACTATGTTCTGTTCAAGCTCTTGATAGCAACTATGGTAGTCTTTTATAGGGAAGGATTTTAGTGAGGGGTGCATGAGCTCACCCCCATGATTAGTAATCATGAGACTGTTATGGTGTGCTTCAATAGGAGTGCGTTAAATGATCTCTTTTTTTTTTCTTGTAACTAACTTTCATCATAATATCTTTTGTGTGTTTAATTGGGTCATGAGTGAAAACTTTTAGTGAAGACTTAAAGGTAAAACATGAGAGGTAAAACATGAGCTTTATACGATCCACTGTATTCCAGTTCAGAACTATAAAATAGCGAATGAATTTAGTGAGCTTAGAGTTCATGAATGGTCCACACTTACTACTGGCTATTAACTTCTCATGTCTCCTCGCCATTTTTAGAAGAGTTTACACTCAATGTATCAAAGCTCTCTTTGGTCATTGGGTTTCATTGCGCCTCTCTCATTAGTCATTGGCCTTTCTATTTTGCATTTTTTTTTTCCTTTTTGTTTGCCGTGATTTTGTGTGCCTTATTATTATGATAGTGATTTTGTGTGCCTTATTATTATGATAGTGATTTCCTTGGCAACATCCCATTTATATCTTATCTAAGACTAGGAGAGTATGATTATTGGTTGAGAAGGTGTTTCCTTGGTAGTGCAACTGCTAGGCAATTCTGTTTCCTTGGGAGTGAAACTGTGTTAAGCCAAGATGAGGCTCAACAAATTGATGACTCCATTAATAGGTGCAAAGAAAAAATCGTCAAGGGATGCGAGATGGTGTGGGAAGATGGGGACTTGCAGGTGGTGAAGAGTTATGGAGGGGTATTACCACAGTTAGAGTATAATTAAAGTGTGGTTAGTATTAGTTAGAAGTGTGATAACTTAGTTTAGTGAATAAGTTGGGCGTAGGTTAATTACTTTTATTATTTTATATAAGCCACATCTTGGCTTGTTGTATGCAATTTTTATCGTAACATGTTTGGTTCAACTTAAATTATTAGAAATAATCGTTTATTTTTTAAATTATTTTAAAAAACTTTTAATTATAAATCATTTTAAACATAAAATAAGCTAATCTAAATACATTTATAAAATTCTAATTTGTAATTTCTCTTTTCTCTATTATAAAGTGAGATGATGAGAAGTATGACTTAAGAGAAAGATAAATTCTTACATCCTTCAACAAAGTGGACTACGAGGGTTAAATTTATGGGGTCTCATTGACTAAGTGAGCCCCATTGATAATCAAACTATGGTAATCTTATGTGGGAGGAAGAAAATTTCTTCTTCTCAGAGAAGATAAAATTATAATTTGTAATTTCATTTCTCTCTATTATAAAGTGAGATGGTGAGACGGAAAATATGACTTACGAAAATGATAAATTCTTATATCCTTCAACGGAGAGGACTACCAAGATTAAATTTATGAGATTTCATTGACTAAGTGAACCTCGTTGATAATCCAACTATGGTAATCTTATGTGGGAGGAAAAAAATTTCTTCCTCTCTGAGAAGATATTAAAATTTATCTAAATGTGTAAAATGCGGCAGGTGGCAACACGTTAAGGCACACTATATTACAGTTCAACGTTTTTAAACGTATGGTACATTCTTAAAAAATAAAAAAGTAAACGTGTGGAGCAAAGAATTAAATATTGATAAAATTAAAAAAAATGATAAATCTTAAAAATTAATATAAATTTTTCTGATAAAAAATGTTAATGTAAATTTTTTTAATCATTTTGGTTGAAAGAGAAGGAATGGAGCAAATGACATATCTGCCAATATATTTGCAAATTTTATTTTATCCTTCATAAGTTTTTCAATTTTTATTTCATATGCATCTATTAATAACATTGTTACAATTCAAATCTTATTTTGAGAAAAATGTTACTTAACCATCACCTCGACCCAGAATTGTTTATGTAATTACTATACACCAAAAATTTTTGAAAATTTAATTTTGTTTACCAAAAGTTTTGTCAATTTGAGTAACTGTAGAAATCTATGATAATATGCAATTATTACAATTTACATATTTAATCATGATGGATTTAGTTATCATAAATACTTCGAATATTTCAATGATCAAAAGCCTTAAATCTTACAGCATCCTTAAATTTGCAAAATCTATTTACAGGAAAAGGAAAAAAAAAACATGTTATCAATTTTATATCTCATTCTTAAATTTATGTAACTCAAACGGGCATTCATAATTAAATTAATAAATTGATTTAAAATGAAAAAATCAAATTAAAAAATTAAAAATCAAACTAAATTAACCCATCCATTTTCATCTTTAAAACTGACTTTGTGTTTGGATTTTTTTTTATTAATGGAACGGAACAGAATAAGTGGAGATGGACTGGAAAGGAAAGAAAATGAATAAAACATAGTTACCATTCTCTTTGTTTGGAAGATTAATAACCAAACGGAAAGGAACTTCATTAACTTTATTTGAGAATTATATTGTAAAGGAACGGAATGAAATGATTATAATTTTTAACTTTTCAAATAACCCTTACTTATGTCATAGATTAGGATTTACAAATCCCTTTCTCTTAAAACTATTTTTTGCATCTTCATAACTACTCTAAACTCATACAATACTTACAAAATGTACCTATTTGTAACTAGAAAAAAAAAGTTTGTATCCAAAAAAACTATGTGTACCTATGGTGTGCATTAATTATAAGACATACCGAATTATTATTTTATTTTTGTTAACATTTAAAAATTATTAAATACTTTTAAAGTTATGATAAGTTAAGAGAGATTTAGTAAATATTTGGTTTTGCTAAATTAATTTTTAAAAAGTTTTTTTAACGAATTAAGTTTTTTTAATTTAGATCTCAACATGTTTGGATAAATAGTTTATAAGTTTTCGACAATATATTTGTGATGCAAAGAAAGAGAGATGGGCAAAAACAATGATAGTGAAAGAAAAAGAGAGATGGGCAACGAGAGATGGGCAGCATGAGTGCTCGTGAGAGAAAAGTGTAACACCCTCCTTAGGGCATCATATTTTCGACTCCCGACTCATAATCTGAAAAGAAGTTCGCACAAAGTTTGAGTTATAAAAGATGAGTTTCAAAATTTCTTCTTTACTGAAATGTAAATTTACTGAAAATATTAGGTAATATTGAAAATCATATTTCAACTATTCATTATGCAATATTGACACCAATTAATATCACAATTTAAAGAGAAATATAAAATTAACAGAGTAAACCCCATGATGGGTCCTACTTAATAGCACGGTACAATACTAACGAGAAACTTTAACATACTTATTCCTTTTTCTATCCATCTTGATGCATCAGACTTTACTCCTTGTCTACCCGGCACATCTTCGAACTTGAGATAGCCACTTTTCAATGTTTCCATCAAGCTCTGAGTATCTACCGCCCGTTATGTTTAAGACAACTCATTCCTTTTACTGTATAATTTTAACAATACAGACAAAGCAAAACAATATAACAAAGAGGTGAGATCACCTACACCAATACCAGCATGGCAGCACAGAGATAACACAAACAGCAATATCATATAGATAGATCATACCACAATTATGATCATGTCATCAACATTAATCAATTATCATCATCTAATCATTTATCAATTCAATTATCATAAACAATAATTATGATAATGCCCTTAGCATTATCATCATCATCATCCAAGTAATCAAAACAATTGTCATAACCAATATTCCTCAATTAATATATCATATAGATATAAATGCTCAGATTTATGCATATGCACAAAGACTCAGTTATCAAAAATAACTCCATGGAGATTTTCACAATTTCGAGAAGAATTTTGCTTAGCCCAAAGACAATCTCCCGGTCGTTGAAAAGAATCGCGTTTTTGTCGGGTATCGTCAATGCGTTGCAACGAATCAGACGCAAAAGTGGCAAGTGGTACTCGCTTAACCGTCCAAGGTCGATCGCCGCGCCTTGACGCCCCCCAAGATCCATCATAGACCTCACTATCAATTCTCATTCCTCTTCAACCACAAGGGCCATAATAGCTATTAGCTATATTTTATACAATGCACGAATATATCGGTGCAAGTCCAACCCCAAAGGGCCAAATCTTTTCAATTTCATTTGTTCATGTAATCATATGCTTCAACGCATAATTTTTCAATGCACGTATAATGCACCAAATCCAATCACAGACATATCTTTTCAATACATGTATAATGCACCAAATACCAATCACAGGCAAAACATGTCATTTTCTTACACAGCATCCATATACTGGTTCTACAATATTTATACTGTATTTTCAACAGGAAAATCATATTATCACATTTTCATAATTATAAAACACTTTCGTCGTATTTTCACAAAATTGGGCAACATTTCCATTTCGTTTTCACAATTTCAAAATGTTTCTGTTACGTTTTCACAATACCATAACATTTCTTTTACATTTTCACAATACCGTAACACTCTTGTTACGTTTTTAAAATTTCAAAATGTTTTATTATATTTTCAAAATATTGCAACTCTTCAAGACCTTTAAATTACGATATTAAATTTTTCAACATTTTTCTCAATCGCATAAAAATATACGTTTCTCAAATCAAACGATTTTCTATCGTTTTCAAAATTGGGTAACTTAAAAATCATTCTTTTAAGTCATAAAACATTTTTCATCATTCTCAAAATATTTAAAACACTTTCCAAATCACATAACGATTTTTCGTCATTTTCACAATCACATAAAAATATTCTATCACTTTTAAATCACATAGTAATTTTTTAACAATAGTTCAAATCATGTAAAAATATTCTCTCATTATTTAATCACGCAGTTGATTTTTCAATAATATTTTCAATAGTGTAAAATATTTAAACGCTTTCCAAATCAATGAAATATTTTAACATTTTTCAAATCACGTGAGAAATACGTTAACATTTTTCAAATCTCGTAGAAATATTTTATCAGTATTTCAAATCATTTTTAAGATACGTAAATATTTTTTAACATTTTACAATTACGTAAAATATTCCTCAATATTTCAAATATTATTTTGGACTTAAATAAATCAATATTAATTTTAACACATTCTTCAAATTGTGTAGCTTAAAAATCACGTTTTTAAGATACATAAAATATTTTTCATCACAATTTAATTACGTAAAATATTTCTTAGCCTTTGAAAATTCCTTTTAAACTTTTCTCAAAATAATATAACTTTGTATTTTATTTTTTATATTTTTCTTATTCAAGAAAATCTTTTTCCACATTTCTTAATTCAAGAAATCCTTTTCCAAAATATAATTCACAAAATCACTTTTCCATTGATATAAATCAACGCTTCAAAACTTAACATTTTCTAACGATTTCAAAACTCAAAATAAGTTATACGTTAGTAGATTTTCATAATACCACTATATTCTTCATTTTTCCCAAACCATTTCCAAACACAACCTTCTTCCAAATAAATTGAAGTTTGAAAATATTTTCGCTTACAAAAACTTAATTTCTCAAGTGATCAAAATCTTTTGATTCCTTTTCAAATTCCTTGTATTAAATCAATTATATTTTCACTTGAAAAATTACTTTGTTTCATCAAAATCTAGGCATTATAAGCCTTCAAAAACGTGGACATGACTATTAAAAATTATCAAAATATTTTTCCTTCTAAATTGATATGATTTTACACAAACAAAATCATTAAAATTTTATTTTCAAAACCGAAATACCGATGGTTATAAAAAACTAAACTCATTTGTTCAAATCCTTTTTCACTTTCTTTACAAATCTTTTTTCACTTTCTTTACAAATCCTTTTTCACTTTCTTTGCAAATCCTTAAAATCAATGTTTGCCCATTTCATTTAAAACTCATATTTAGGAAAACACTTAGGATCTTTTTACACAAAATAAATTAATAAAAATTCCTCAAATACCGTATTCTTGTTCTCTTGAAAAACAAACTCTTTGTTTATTTTTCATACTTTTCAAATCATCCATTTTTATTTTTTATGAAAATATTAATTTGTGAACATCTATTTTGAGGTGTCTTGGCCGAAATTCACTAAGTTCTAGGGACCAAAAATTAATTCTCTTATTCTTGAAAAATTTCAACATGAACTCTAATTTTTTTTTTTTGGAGCTCAAAACCGTAGCCTCCCCCTTGGCCTTTGGAGCCAAAAATCAATTTTCTTTCCACCATCAAATCATGGCATACATATATATATTTAAATATATGTCACAAACATGCCATAATCGAAGCAATAAATCATGCAAATCATATCAAGTATAAGCAAATAAATCAAAGCTCATAAACACACATAAATTATTATATGATCATGGATTGGAATCCTCACATGGATTCACCATCCATCAAATATAAGACCATCTCTCACCACCATATTTGGTTGGTGAGATGGATCTCCCTCTTACCTCTTGAAGATCCTAAAAAACTTCTTGATTTGCTTCTTTTTCCATGTCCTTCACCACCAAAGGTTTCTCAAATACAAAACAAAATACATAGAAATTAGTATACTAAACTTGATTAAGAGGAACCATGAATCAAACATGGTTTAGAACATGAAAAAGAGAAAAGAAATGAAGTTTCCTTACACTTCACCTCAAAAATCCAATAACTTTGATCTTGAAGAAAGTCCATGAAGATGAATGATTTAGAGAAAGTCTCCAACATTAAAGTTGCTTAGAATATCATGTAGATTCAAGATCTATGGTTGGATTAAATTAAACAAACTTGAAGGGTGGTCTTAGGGTGGTTGACCGAATTCCTCACAAGAAGGAAAATATAAGCTTTTTTTATCTTTAACTTGAAGGACAAGGTTGTAGATGATAGAATTTTGAGAAGTTCCTAACATGAAAGTGTTTTGGATTGATGAGAGGATTCAAGATATGTAATTAGATAAAATTATGAAAGATTGAAAGTGGTTCTATGGGTGGTGACCGAATAGCTCAAAGAAGAGAGAAGATGGTGTTCTTTGTATTTGTTCTTGGTGTTCTTGAACAATTGGAAGAGAGAGAAGAGAGAGAATCGTCTTTGTGTTGCTAAGTGTAATAAAAATAAAAATAGAAGGCTGAATTTGAAGTGGGCAGCTGTAGGAGTGAAAGAATAGAGAGATAAAAATTTATTTAGCATAATTGAATGCTTTCACATGCATGCACATGGTCTAAGTCACTAAATGTCATCCATTGGTCATAAAAGTCCATTCAAGAACCATGGAGAAGCTCTCCAAGCTGCATGACCGTGTGGCTCTTCATAGGATTAGGGACTTAATTGTTTTCAATTAAAACCTAATTGTATGCTAATTAATTAGTTAATTAATTAGGTCTAGTTTCCTAATTTCACTTAATTAACATTCTAACTATATAACTAATTAATTAAACATATTATGGCATATATCATAGTCTCTAAATAAAATTAAGACATTTAATTAGTAATTAAATTATCACTAATTAATAATTAGATTAGTTCACTTAGCTTGTTAATTAGGCCATTAGATTAATCAAATTAGGATTAATTAGTTACTAATCAAATTCAAGTTACTATTGTTGACTTTCATCTTTTTCTTTTCAGTTAAAAGTCATTCAAAGTTGTCTCCCCTCTAAACACTCTCCTAATGATGCAAACAAATCAATAATGGTCAAGAATGATGTAATATTGACCATGACAAGAATAATGGTCATCAAATCACCTTTAGCTCCAAAATATTACAAAACCGTCCCTCCTTGCATTATGCATGTAATAATATTGTCATCTTTTTCAAGCCATTATTTGAAGATTCCTAACCATTGATTAATTCAATGGTTAGGATTTAAATAGACTTTTGATTTTTAGAAGACTAAATCTGAAAATATTGAATCTTTCTCCTTTAAATCCTAGCCATTAGATGTGTCCCCAAAATAAAGCAATAATATTACTTTTTCTTACTTTTAATCCAGGGTTATAATTAGTCATAACCTTTTTAGAAGACCAAATCTCCACCATTGATTAAATCCAAATCCAATGGTCATAAATGGTCGCTTCTTTTTATAAAACTAAATCTCCAATCGTAGATTAAATCTAAATCCAATGGTTATAAATGGTCTCTATCACTTTTCAAGACCAATTCTATACCGTTGATTAAATCGATGGTTGATATCAAAGCCTTCCTAACTAAGTTTATTCTTAATCAATGATGATTATCCAATACTTCTTTATTAAGTTTGTTTCTTAACCGTTGATTAAATCAATGGTTAATATTCAAACTAAGTATTCTCATCCAAGGGTACAAATCAAGTTAAGCCATCTTTGTTGACTACGTAATATAATTTTTATTATTTTTATTTGCTATAACCCTATAAATAATATTTTTACTATATTTTTATCACCTGATAAATAAATACAGTACAAAATACAGTAAAGGAAAATTATAAAAACTGTTTCTAGATTCAGGTTTAGTAAGATCCCCTGTCTCTGTCTAAACAGTACAAATTTTTCTATCTGTAAAAATAAATTTCACTTTGCGGGACCCACTTGGGCCCACGTATGGCCACCTGAGCCCACATAGGACCACCTGGACCCACATACAGTAAAAAAAATTCATAATCATCCACAAAAATCATAAATATTAGAAAACACACAAATATCAAATCAGATCACGTAAAATAATTAAAACCTGACGGTAAAAATTAAATTACGTAAAGTTTTTCCCAGCCTGAAAATTTTTATTTTCCTGACTCTGAGTAAATCACTCAAAACAATCAAATACGCTGACGGAATAATCAAAATAATTTTATAGTATCCAGAAATTACTAAATAGTAAAATTCTGTTAACTGTCAAAATTACTGATTAAGAGATAGAAAATTTTGGGGTGTTACAAAAAGAAAGAGAGAGGAAGAAACAATGGGGATAAAAAATGTCTATTATTTATTTTTAACATAATTTTTTTTAATTCTCTTCATTCTAACTCAATTTTGAAGGGAATAAAAGTTGATCATTTGAAGGGAATAGAGAAAAAAATGATTTTTCATGTATTCCGTTCTCTTTTCATGTATTTTAAAACTTCCAAACAAGGAAGTTATTTTCTTCTCCTCATTATCTATCATCCAAATATAATGCGAACCAATTTGTAAATATACTTATATATGGTTTTTAATTCAATTTGTTGTTATTTATATGAAATTACTTTAAAAAAAAACTTGTGGTTTATATCTATCTGATTGTGTTTATATAAGGATTTCAAAATAAATTTGTTAGTAGTTGAGAAATGAAAAGAAATGAAATAAAATCAGATATTTTTTTAAAAGATATTTGATAAAAAATCAATTGCACCATAGTATTAAACCAAAATGATTAGGATAAGTTTGGTTTAGTTTTATTTTCCAATCAAAGCCAAATTAACCGGTTACCAACATAAGAAAATAGATTGATTTGTTTCATATGATATTCTCTCCTCAAATTAAAACTAATTCAAACTGCAGACTTCCTTAATCACTTCTACTAGCTCAGAAGACTAGGTCCTACCCACATGATTTTGTTTGTTTTTTCTTAATCGCTTGCTTTCTGAAAATCTCATTGGGTCTTGACTAATCTGATGTTAAGTCAGGTTAGATCATAAAAGTGTAAAGTTCTCATAGTGCTTTTTTTTTTATTCACAATACTTAAACTTAAGATTTTATTGAAAGAGAATAAATGTCGAATTACTTGAATCAACCAAATATTGATTCTAAATACATGATTTTACGTTAGTGAAAATTTTTCTTGCACAATTTTTTTTAATAATAATGTATATAGCAACTTGTTATGTAAACATAAAATGTAGATTAAAATGAGAATCATACAAATATTTATATATCCTTATCCATGCCAAATCAAAAAAATTTCTGGTTAAATTTGGCTGATTAAAAGATATATATGGAAAGAAAATTTCTGCGATGAGTACATAATTTTTAAATCTTAAAAAATTATCTTTTGTAAAAAATTTGTATAATTTTTATATTTCCATAGTTGAACAAAAATTAATCGAACAATTCAAATGAGTCGGTGAGAATATTTTGTAATTGTTATAGATAGAGAAGAGAAATATAGAAAGATCAAGATAAGAAAACATGGACTCAAAATCTTATGCTATATATCAGATGATCTCTATACCTTTAAGACCCGATAGAGTATTTATAAAAGCGTTTTAGGATTTATACAATGCAGTTATTTAAGATTAGTATCTGTTAGAGATTGTAATCCCTTTTAACTAATTTCTTTATTTATGTGGGATAATCAAGATAGTCATCAACCACATGCAAAATATGCATGTTTTACAACACTTCCCATTGGATGACTATACACTATAAATATGTCTCGTTAAAACCTTGCTAAGAAAAATCCAGTGGGATAAAAACTTAGCGAAAGAAAAAGAGTATAGTATTCATAAGTAACTTACTTCCCCTCAAAATATAACTAATCATAAAATGTCTTTAAGTCAGCATATTGTAACTCTTATGGCTTTTAGACATCTATATTTAATATTATTCATAGAACTTCTCCTTAAGAATTTTGGAGAAATATACTATGTTCTGTCACCTTTGATATATCTTCTTTTCAGTTGAGCTTTGTAAACAATATTATCTACAGTTGAAATTTTCTTTTCATAAGACGACCTACAAGATTATTGAATATGATAAATCATAACTCTCAACTAGAAACATTCACGACTTCCTTTATGAATTGTTGTAATTTCTGCATGATATAAAGAAATAACAACTATAGATTACTTTGTGGATCACCATAATATAGTAATACCACCACAGTTTGAGATCTGACTTTATTTAGATCAGATAAATATCCTGCATTTGCATAATCAATTAGCATGACATAAATTCATGTGAATAAAATAATCTCATCAGTTGTGCCTCAAAGATAAAAATAATATAATTAATTTCATTCTAATGTCTTCTAGTTGGTGATGAACTATTTGTTGCTATAAGTTCTTGAAAATAATGTTATATTAGGTCATGTATTATTTAGCAATAGGCATGTATGCTTCTATAGCACTAAGGTATGGTACTACTTCAGGACTAAGATCTTCATAATCTTCTTTAAATCCAACAATCTAACAAGCATTAGTGTACTCAATATATATAATTTATATGTATAAATCACTTAAGAACTTGTTCTCTATAACTTGATAGACAAAATTTAATTTGCTAAATGCTCAATCTGCAAGCTGAGACAAAATTTTATCATTTAAAGATCTTTCACTTCAGATTCTTTAAATAGACACATAAATAAATAAAGTACTTTAAGAAATTTTGAAATAAATATGTAATGCATATCAACAAGCACTAATACTCAATAAGAAAGTCTTAATATGATGAACAAAAGAACATAAATATGTAAATTAAGTTCATTGGATGTTGATATTTTAAATCATTCGGGGATTTTCATATAGATAACATGTATCGAGACATCCATAAAATATAATAACAATATGTAAAAACATTCATTAAAAGTACTCAACTTCTTGTGTGTAAAAAACTTTTTCAGATATCAAAACTTAATTGCATCCATTTGTATCAACAGATTTTGCACCTTCTAGGATTTAGACTTCAAGTCCATTAAAACCTCTTCTAAAGTTTTAGCTACAAATTCAATAACCTCACATTTTACAAGTGAGTTCAATTCTGCCTACAAGGCATTCTTCTATTTTGGCCAATCATTTTTTCGTTAATATTCTTCAATGATTCTAATTTCAAGATCTTCATTATTATTCATAATATTGCATGCTAAAAAAAATGTTGTCGACAACTATTTCTTTTCGATTCTATCATTTTGCTCATAGAGACATAATTTATTGAGATCTCATTATTTTTACTATTTTCAGGTATTTTAACTTCTTCTGGAGTTTGAACTACTTCTGAAGTTCGGACTACTTCTGAAGTTTGGACTACTTCAAGAGTTTTACTTATGTCTCTAATTTCTTTTTCAAGAGTATTCTTTTTAGGATTATTTGCCTTCTTAGTAATATTATTTGCTCTTTCTCTTTTCTGGGCTTTGTCTTTGGAATTGATTGGTCTACCATGCTTCTTGCATGTTTTTGACTCATTTGATACCAATTCTAAATGGAGCATTTATAGCTGGTATAAGATTTATTTATCCTTTTGCAATAGAAAATGCTTCTTGCAATTCATTAATTTGCTCTTATTCGCAAATGTATTATCATTTGAACTTCCAACTCAAATTGTCTTGTACCTCACAATTTCATTTAACTCATTTATTTTTCATACAAAGATCCATTTACATCCAATGGGTTTGACATTTTCAAATGTCTGGAGTACTGGTCCAAATACATTACGTTTGGCTAAATAATCTAACTTAGATTGTATTGCTTCTTTCCATTTTGGTGAATCACTTCAATGTCGACATTCTTCTACACTTTGAGGCTTAAGCTCATTATCATTGATAATTTCATAAGCAATTATATTTGCAAAAACATTATCAACAACAACTTCATCTCTTCCCCTCATATTTTCAGATTTTAATGAGATCTCATAATTTGCTGATACCAGAACCACTTCTGGGGTTACTTCCCTATAAATATGAGGTTGTTGATCTATATTATTTTTGACCTCTTCAGAAGTGTTAACGACCTCTTCTAGAACGTCATTTTGAAGTTTTTTCATTTTTCTTTTTCGAGGAACAATGTCCTTTGCACCAATAAGTCTATCACGCTCCTAGCATGTTTTAGATTCATTGACTGACATACCCACATTATGTCCTGCAAAGACAACTAATCGTGTAGAAGTGACTATATAGCACACAGGAAAAAAATTTATATGAGAAATATTTGGCTTAAGGCCAAAATCCAATTGTATAAAGGACAACTTATAATTATTTATTGGTCTTATACCAACAAGTGCTACAACATGTAAAATGCATACCCTAAGCAAAAACTTGGGATATTGTTCTTATAATCTGTTATTTAACTATCAATTGGAGGCATTTGAACATAAGCAACAAAATGTTTAACATTTTACCAATGGTTATATAATAATCACTAAAAGATTGAGAAGTAAATTCATTAGCATTATCAAAACAAAATGTCTTAATCTAAAAATTTATGTTCTTAATCAAATAACTTGCATAATCTCACAAACACCAAGTTGCGAGTTGTTAATAAATACACATGTGATCAACTGGCTTCTGGTCATAAAATATCTAAATGATACACATGATTTATGACATAATCCATAATACCATCTTAAATTCATTCTAAAAATTTAACTCTATTTTTAGTTAGTGATAATCTTATAATCAATTTGCATTAAGAACACTCAGCACATAAAAACTCATTATAATGAAGAATCTTCTGGTCCTTCAATGATACCCTTATGAATTATCAATATTGACCCAGTATAACCTTATTGACCATATTCCAAATAAAAAAAATTATTTAGACTAGTAAATTTCTAATTTATAACAATATCATAAACTTCTAATTTACGATAGCATAGTAAACTTTTGGTTTACACTAAAATATGTTTCAATTGCACTAATCATATCTATTTAACTTGATAATAAATAAAGCACAATGTATAAAATTTTGTTCATTGAAGTAACAAAATATAGTAACTATTTTGAAGACTTGAATTATTTTTGTGCTACTATATATCAAAATTTACAATTGATATATATATATATATTAGAAACACTATATAAAGAATTACAAACACACATTTTTTCTTCAATCAATAAAAATTATAATAAATCATATCATACATATTTTATTTAAAATATTACAAACTAACAAAATAAGAGAAAATGTATACATGATGATATTAAATCACATGAAAAAAATAAATAAATATATATGAAATGACAAATATGAATTCCAAGAAAATAATTTAACTACTTAAATCATCAATCAAGTGATACAATTTCCCTCCATAATATTTAACGAAAATAGACACATTCAAAAGCATATTATTTATAGGACCATGGTCAAATAAATGATTCTCATTAATATCTCCTTACTTCATTTGATATGTATTCTTGGAAGGGTTGGAGCCACAATCGTAATGATCATTTTTCTAATTTCTGCCACATCAATGGTCATAACCACGACCTTTGTCATATCCAAAATTATAATATAGAACATTAACTTCAAAGAATGCAGTTCAACCCATTGGGTGACCTTTGTGATTTTTCATTAATAACCTATTTTTGTGTTCAATCATAAGAATGCATAAACTTGATTCAAAATATCTCTTAAAACAATCCTCATAAACTTGATTCAAAATATCTCTTAAAACAATCCTCATTTTGCTATTACAGGAGTATATTCGAGAGACATAAAAAAATCGATAATATTCTTTCTCACATTTCTTTTTTTCAAATTATGCTAAGATCAATTAGATCTTTTTAGATTCAATCACAGTCTAAAGGTATAGTTTTCCAGAAACTATACCATAAATTTTCATATAAAATATGACTATGAAAAATTATAGGTTTTGTGCAATCTTTCAGGGATGCTTGAATAGTAATCTCTTCCAAAATTTATCAAGAGTAACAAATTTAGTATAAAACAAAATATAATAATTATGTTAGTCAAATAAGATTCATAATAAAAATTTTATAAATGAAACATGAAAATATTTCATATTAAGACTAACATGAAAAAACTATAAGAAAGAATAAAGTAATGAATTAGATTAGTTCAATGAATGTGATAAGAAGATAAGCTCTTTTCGTAAAACTTTTAAGTTGTTCAAGTCATCACTCATATGATAGAGTTTCGTGCTGATAACGTGTTGTAAATAGAGAAGATAAATATAGAAAGATCAAGATAAGAAAATATGAACTCAAAATCTTATTCTATATATCAGATGATCTCTATTCCTTTGAAACTTAATAGAGTATTTATAAGAGTGTTTTAGGGTTTATACAATGCAGTTATTTAGGATTAGTGTGTGTTTGAAAAAACTGTAAAAAGTTGATTATTTCAATAATCAATTATTGTATAAAAAATTTTTATTATAATCGATTCATTTTTATGTTTGGATACATTAGCTGAAAATCGATTTTAATCTAATCTGTTTCGTTTGGATAGTATAAAAAAGAATCACTTTTATGCATTAAATTACTAAAATGGGTATAAAATGATTACAAAAATTATTTGACTGAAGACAAAATGGTATTTACATCTCAAAGTGTAATGAATAATTTATAAGTTAAAATAATAAGTTTTAATTTTCAGCATTATGAAAATTAACTTAAATTTTTTTATAATGCATTAAATTTCATGTAAAAGTTAAAGTTAATTTTACTAAATATGTTATAACACTATTAAAATAATTTTTTTAAAAAAATATTTGCACAGTGAAAAAAATGTGTATCCAAACATGCTCTTAGTATCCGTTAGAGATTATAATCTTTTTTAACTAATTTATCTATTTTTATGAAATAATCAAAATAGTCATCCACCACATACAAAATCATATCTTAAAATTAGAAATTAAAACAAAATCTATCTTTGTTATTGGTTATTACAAATAAAATAATATCGTCTAATCAAAATATATTTAATTTTATTTAATTCACTTATAAAATTATTTTATATATCACAAAAATATTATAATTATATATAAAATAATTTAATATATTTTTCATATTAATATATAATATAAATACAATATACATATTTTTATGTACATATAATATTTCCTCAAATAAAACCATGATTTCCTACCAAAATACTCTAGATTTATTGAAAAATGGCACATGGGAATAATTAAGATGGTGGGCACTTTCCTTTGACGTGAGCAGGCGCGAGATCAATTAAAAATATAAATTTAGGCAAAAAAAATAATTAAAATATTAATTATATACTTTGAGAAAACAGTGGCTACATAAGCTGCGGAGACACAGGGGAAAATGAGGTCGGAATGAAATTGAAATGAGAGCCAAATGCAAATTCGGCCCAAATGAAGTTCTTATTAAATTCACGCGTAGTAGAGTAGTCATGAAATCCGTGTGGTTGTTATCGTCGTCATTGTAGAGAGAGTAGAGACTGGAGAGAGAGAGAGAGAGAGAGAGAGAGTGAGTTGCTTTTCTTTTCTTGGTCTTGTCATTATTCATTTTCTTCTTGTTCTTCTTCTGGAGAGAGAGAGAGTTTTGGAGAGATAAGCGCCTGCTCCTTCGGCATTTCCGCTACATAAAGTTAAAATCTTGAACTGGATTTATAGACCTGCCTGCTCCTTGTATTAATGCATTGCTGAATTGCTTTTTCATTTTGCTTCTAAATAGTTGCAGTTGCGAGGTACCCAACCTCATTTTCAATGTAAAAGCTACTTATTCTTCTTGTTTCTGATTATTGAGAAATTATATATATGTAGCAATAGCACATATCATAGTTGGTGAAGCAAAATGGGCGACACTGAAGATGGCAACACTGACATGATGCAAAGGCTTCAATCCTCGTTTGGAGCCTCTTCATCTTCGTTTATGAAACAACCTTTAAGCATGGACCAACTCAGCATACACCAATTGAGTCCCTCGCAAATGCGGGGGCGCCATTTTCAGCAGGATGGTAATAATAAAAGAGCAGGAATACCACCATCTCATCCCCACCACATCCCAGTCCCACCCATTTCCCCATATTCCCAGATCCGCCCACCACCACCACCACCACCCACTCATTCCCGATCACTCTCCCAGCCATCTTTTTTCTCCCTCGATTCTCTTCCCCCTCTGAGTCCTTCTCCATTTAGTGACTCAGACCCCGATGTCTCAATGGAGGACAGGGATGTAAATTCGCATTCCTTGTTTCCACCCTCGCCCTTTTCACGGGTCGGAGAGAGTTTACCCCCTCGCAAAGCGCACAGGCGCTCTAACAGTGATATCCCATTTGGGTTTTCCACTGTGTTGCAATCTTCGCCACCCCTTATTCCGCTGAGGGCTGGCAGAGAAAACTCCGTTGGAGCAAAGCCTGCGCAGTTGGTGAAAAGGGTAACGAGTTTGGACAGAACAAGTGTTGACCATAATGCAGAGGGTTCCGCTGAGAAGAAATCCCCCCAAGGGGAAGTTGTGGATGATCTTTTCTCTGCCTACATGAATTTGGATAACATTGATGCGCTAAACAATTCGGGGATTGATGACAAGAATGGTATCGAAAATCGCGATGATTTGGATAGTAGAGCTAGTGGAACAAAGACCAATGGAGATGATAGCAGTGATAATGAAGCGGAAAGCAGTGTTAATGAGAGTGGGAGCAGTGTGCAGAGACAAGGAAGTGAAACTGAAAAAAGGGAAGGGATGAAAAGGAGTTTGGGAGGTGATATTGCACCAACCACCAGCAGGCACTACAGGAGTGTCTCAATGGATAGTTTCATTGGCAAGTTGAACTTCAATGATGACTCGCCTAAGCTGCCACCTTCGCCTGGTCCTTGTCCTGGACACATTTCACCCACCAATTCAATTGATGGCAATTCAGCTCCCTTTAGCTTGGAGTTTGGAAATGGTGAATTTAGTGGGCCCGAGTTGAAGAAAATTATGGCCAACGAAAAGCTTGCTGAGATTGCATTGTCAGATCCAAAGCGTGCCAAAAGGTGTTGTACCAGTCATTCAACCTTTAAATCAGTCAAACTTACTGTTAGTTCATCGATTGACATTGTTTTTAGTTCATTTCAGGATTTTGGCCAATCGGCAGTCAGCTGCACGTTCCAAAGAACGGAAGATGCGTTATATTTCAGAACTAGAACACAAAGTTCAGACTCTACAGACCGAAGCCACCACACTATCTGCACAGCTTACTCTGTTACAGGTTGGAACATATTTATGTTTGGAAATGCCTGTTTTGTGCAGTAATCATTGCAATTATTTTTTTAAATTTTATTCCTTTCCTTTATTTGAATGCAGAGGGATTCTGTTGGACTCACTAACCAGAATAATGAGTTGAAGTTTCGCCTTCAAGCAATGGAACAACAGGCTAAACTCCGAGATGGTATTATTATCACTTTCTTCATAGTCTTTCAAAATTTCTCTTCAAATTATTTTTGGAAATGAGCAAAACATGTGACCTTAGCATTAATAACTAATTGATCACTTATAGCCTTGTACAATTTAATTAGTTGCAGTTCATCATATTGTATGTCAATGTGCATATTCAATACTTCTGCTGAAAAAAAATTTACTTGACACTGAATATAGGCTAAGAGTAAGGTGTACAATTCAACAATTGGCCTACTATAAGTGGATCTGATAAACCATGTAATTACATTTTTGCGTCAAGATGAAGATGATAAGAGGTGTGGACAACTAAAAATATACATGATGTTACTGTGGAGAACAGTAGTGTGTAAAAAATGTTCCTACAGCTCCTTCTAGTTGTTGGGTTCGGATTTCATTTTTATTCAAATTTGTAGTTGTAGTATGTATCATGTACTCAATTTTATTCTCTTCTCTTATGTTACTTACTTTCTTTATGTAAGTTGTTTGTTGTAATCGAGACAACTGTTAGTCCCACAATCCCATTAATAACATCTAGCTGTTGTGTCCTTATCAGCACATCCACCCCTTCTGTTGAATGTGTAGCATACAAGCTCATTATGTAAAGTTGACATGTGCGTAGAGTAGTGGCCTTCTGTCTGAAAGCTTTTCATTTTGATTTCTTTAATATCCGTTTTGATGCTTAGTTCTTTCTATTAGAGTTATTAATAAAAACCATTGATGGACTTTCTACTAGAAGTTTAAGCTTATGGAATGAATTGCTTCTGGACATGCCGACATGGTATTAGAGCATCTTAACAAAATGTTCAAGATTTTGATTCTTGCTGTCTCCATTCTTGATAGTTAAAGTTACATTTCAGCACACAAGATTGTGGGCTTTGTGCTTTGGCCACACTTCTTGCACAAATGGCTTTTGTGTAAGGAGACATGTTAAAGATTACTTCCTAGGCCTTAATTATGTTAGGATTCAATTTACTTAATTGTGAGGGATCTTTGCTTTTCTGCTACATTTTTATACTGATTATTAGTAGTTGTCATTTGCACCAATATTTTGAACAATTTGAGACTTCATGAATTCAGTGGTTGCTTTAGGCTGATCTCTGTTCCTTGTATTCTCATCTGAAAGCTCTAAATAAGGCTCTAACTGCTGAGGTTCATAGACTGAAGCTTGCTACAGCTGAGTTGAATGGAGAGTCACACCCTTCCCGCTGCTTGATCCCACAACATTCTGTCAATCCCCTGATGTTCCAGCTGCAGCAGTCTCCTCCTGCATCCCAACAAAACATTCATCTTCAACAGCATCAGCATCAGCCACAGCAGCAGAATGGTACGGCCACCTCAAAGACTGACTTAAAACAATAGGTTGAGAAGGATGTCCTGCAGCTGGATGGTTCTCAATAATTGCACTGGTGGCTCATTGCATTGCATTCATTCATAGTTTTGCATCTTTACAAAAGTTTTCCGAAGGTGTGATGGTCGTAAGTTTGATCCCATTTGCCTGTCCAGCTGGGACTCTGGTGGTTTGAAATCATATACAAGTCCTAAATCCTAATTCCAGTCCTATATCTAAATTATGGCTCATATTTAATTTCAGTGTATATCTTAAATTGTAAGCATTATTTGGACATGATTTGTTTTATGATAACGTTTAGAAAAAGTGTTCTAACTTTTTTCTATTGTAAAGAATGACCATTCTGTTATGGTTCGCTCATTGATATTTTGGCCCACTGTTCCGAGTCTTATGCCTGCCAAATGGCCCAAATGCAAGTGTATATTGCCTACTTTAATGTGTGGGAGATTTACACTTCTTGCGTTTCTCTAAAGAATGACATCTGAAATGGCGGAGATTTACACTGCACAGCTTTTTCTGGAGATTTACTTAGACCCTTACTTTCGTTTGCTTCTTCCAAAATTCCCGCCCCAAGCCCAAGGCTACATCGATCTCTCTAGCCATTTGCATTGCTGTCTATTTCTGGTTCAGGTCTCAAATACCGTAGCATTTTTATTGCTTCATTTTCTTCCCATGGCTTACAGAATTCTTTACTATACTTATATTTGTCAAAGTAATTTATGTACAATAAAACTCAATTATAAAATAATGGTTTCATAAGAGACCTAGCTTATCAAATCCTGTAAGAATCCAACAAAAATGAAGGTATTGGTGACTTGGTTTTATGAGTAACCTATGAGACACAGATACGGATACAGGATACGATACAGACATAGATATGAGAATATATCAAATTTAAAAAATTATAGAATATGGACATGACATATATATATATATATATATATATATATATATATATATATATATATATATATAAATTAAAGTTAATTTATATAAATAATTGTAAAATTTAAGAAAAAAGATTCATAATTCATTAATATCATTTATATAAGTTTAAAAATTTATAATATTTTAATATATGTCATATGTGTTAATATTTTTTACCTAGTAAGTCTCTCTTAAAAAATATAGAACATAATTTCTATTAACATATTCTAAAAAATCTCGTAAATTAACTTTTTCTAATAGAACTAACCATGTACAAATATATGTGCATCCAAAAAAAATTTAACTAGAAGAAATATTGGTATGAGGCAAGTTTCGGTGACGATGAAGTGAACAGCTTGGTACGAGCAGAGGTAAAAGGAGCAGATAAAAATAATCATGTGTGAAAAGATAAAACTTAAAATATTAGTATGTGAAAATAATAACTTAGAATATCGGTCATGTAATTAGGTTTGAGTAGGTTACGAGCCTACTAATTGAACGTTAGTAATAGAAACTAATTTTAAAAAATATATATATTAATAAGTCGTGTCCTAAGCGTGTCTGAGACGTGTCTAAACTAAAAAAAAATTTAATTGGATACATTTAGATACGCAAGACACATATATCATATAAGTGTCTCCATGTGTCTGATACGAACACGTATCTAATATGCAGACATGTCTAAAAAATAGCGTTTTCATATTTTATAGTAAGTAACTCTTAAGGTCCAAACTCTAAAAGCATCAGGCGTATAAAAAAAGTTTTTACGATATGCTGATATAAATATATAAAAAAAACACTCAATTATAAAATAATGGTTGCTTATAAGACCGAGCTTATCAAGTCCTATAACTCGAGAAAATTAGTTATTAGTGACTTTTATGAGTAACTCTTAGAACAAAAGGAAAAAAAAAAAATCCTTTGCGTTATAGTTACTTATGACTTACCCAGCCGACCAGTTCATCAAATTCCAGAAAAAATTATATTAAACTAATAAAAATAAGTAATTATTTTGACAAATATTGAATCTTTACTTCTAAAAATTAAAAATATAATCATATATACTTTTTACCTGTTAATTTAGTGGTCAAGTGACAAACGGTAGTGGCATCCCATTTCATACGTGAATCACCCTGAACAAAAGCATGATGTAATTATTTTTTTGAAAAATCCTAAATATACATTAATTTCACATACATCTCTTTTATATTTGTTTATGTATCATAATCAAATTATAAATGTGCAGAAAACAACATTGGTTCAATTATGATATATTAAGTTGTGTATATATAAATGTGTGTGAGTATGATAACGTTTGATTATGTAATTGTATTTCTAGGAGTTGGAAATGGGTTAAATTGTTGATCCTCTAGTCCATTTAACTTGACATCTTCTCGTTACAATGTCGATGAGTAAGCCTCACTTTACTCTTGCTATATTGGGTCGAAAAATGCTGTAATCTGAAATCAACGTTTTTATCAGCTCAGATAATATTAGTTAGTTTATTTCACTGTTTGATTTTTCATATTGAAAAACAAATATAATTAAGGTAGATTATTGTTTGGCACGTAGAGTAGCACCTGTCAGGATGGCCGAGTGGTCTAAGGCGCCAGACTCAAGTTCTGGTCCTCGTGAGAGGGCGTGGGTTCAAATCCCACTTCTGACAAATTTAATTAATATTTTGGCCCAAAACGGCAACCCCTAACTGAACGATGGTTATTTTGTTGATGTGATATCCCTGAAGCATTAAACCCTACTGTCTCTCGGTCTCAGTATTTATCTATCTCATCTGTAGTGAGTGAGGCTAAGAGAAAGACGAACGCCGAACGAAGCTTACACCTATGGTAGTGTCAGCCTTGCTACCAGTACGATAAAAGCTAACATGGAGGAGGAGGAGTGTCAAGGAGTCTCCCAGATATGTGGAGAGGAAGCAGCAGCTGCAGGAGGAGCGGCTGAGCAAACCCCAGAGCAACTGGTGGCCAGGGCCATAGCACCTGTCAAGAAGGACTTCCTTCGTCCTCCTCCTGTTCGGCCTTCCTCTACAAACGACGACGTTTCCACTCCTAACGATAAGAGAGGATCACCACTCCCACTGCTCAAGGAGAAGAAGTCTAAGCGCCAGCTCAAACGTGAACGTCGTCAGGTCAACTACTTCCTCTGCCTCTCTTCATTTATTAATTAATTTGCATATGCTATCTATAATCTACTTCTGCTTGTGCTTTTAATTTAAACCTTGCAGGAACAAAAGTCAGCACGAAACCTGTGTCCGGAACTTGCAAAGACTGGTGATGTTAGTTCATGTCCTTATAAAGACAAATGTCGTTTCAGCCATGATTTAGAAGCCTTCAAGTCGCAGGTACTCAATTGCTTTCATGATTGATCCCCGTACTAGTTTGTTTATGTACTGAATTGTTATTTTTTGGAAATACTGTACTGTGTCTGTCAACCCTAATTACAAAGGCCTTTTAAGTGCAGAAACCAGCTGATCTAGAGGGAGAATGTCCTTTCTATAAATCTGAAGGCTCTTGCCCTTATGGGTTAGCATGTAGATTTTCAAGTACGCATGCAGATGGTATGCCTTCTGGCAATCTGAATGGTCTGAAGAAAAGTTCTGAGGTAAATGGATTGAGCAAAGATGTTCAAAAGCTATTGTGGAAAAATAAGATGCGCTTCCCTAAGGCAGATGCCAAACTCAAAACTCTTGGTCTCTGGGTATGTTGTTTATTCTTTCCTTTACTTTTTGTTGCTTCTTCATCTATGTTTTTATGTTTTATTTCTCCTTTTCCTTAGAAATTGCAATAAAAGATGAAGTTTTTACCTGTTTGTATGGGAATAAAGTCAATAAGGTTACAAGTGGTGTCTTTTAGTGGGTTATGAAGCAAACTACACAAGTAAAATTGATGTGTGAGGCACCTAAAGTTTGTTTACATATTCAGAGAATTAACTGGGTGGATTTAAACGTCCAATGGACATGTAAATATTCATTAACATGCTCCTAGTTTTTCGTCCTAATTCTTGTTCTGTCTGAACTCTAATAATGGCTTTACTACAATATTAGGTACAAAATGGCTATGTAAATGTTCCTTTCTTGGGTTCAAATTATGATCTAGTAAAGATTTTATTGTAGTTTCAGTTTTTTATGGTTCTCCTATAACTCTGGCTTTGATGACATGAAGCTTCCTTTTAATTGTGAATTTTATTTATCCCATTTTGATTAATCATACCTTTCTTTAAAAAAAAAATTGTTGTAGGCACTCTCTAAGTCAAAAAGGAATGACTTGGAAAATAAAGATGGTGGCAACACTGGTTCAAATAAATGGAATCATTCTGATGACAATGGCTCTTGTGAAGTTACCTCTGACTCAGGTTCTAAGTTGGAAGAAGTTATAAAAGATGATGACATAGAGGGAAAATTTGAATCTGATGTACTTTGTCCCCAGAAGAGAAGAAAAACTGCAGAAAATTCTGATCTGGGTGAGACAGAAAATGAAGGTCATAGCTTTATCTTCAGCTTTAGTAATTATAGTTTATAATTAATATGATGACTTATTTAATATTCCTTTGCCTTCAAGTCTAGTGTAACTTAGCTTCATACTGCTGAAACAGGTGCGAGTGTTACTGAGCAAATTGTTGAAAGAAGCTGCATAAAAGCTGAACCAGAAGCAGGAACTGATGCTATAACCACAGAAACTGATCTAAGCCTGAAGTTGCACTCACGTGAAAAGAAGCTTATTGATTTTAGGGAGAAGTTGTATCTTGCACCCTTGACCACTGTTGGAAATCTCCCTTTCAGGAGAGTTTGCAAAGTATTAGGAGCTGATGTGACATGTGGTGAAATGGCAATGTGCACAAATCTTTTGCAGGTACATGTATGGATTTTCTACTAGTTGATTTGATTGCTTTCTGGAGTTTGTATGCTGGTATACCAGCTACTGTACTTCTAGCTTGTGAAAGTTTTAGCGGCGTTTGATCTAATGAACTTTGGCATAATATGATATGAATTTTCAGGCATTTCCCATATAGTTTGGTATCTCTCTTTTTTGTCCAAAAATTGATTTATCAATTCTACGTATATCCCCGTAAATTCACATTGTTGTAGTGAAGGGCTTCTTCTGAATGTGGAAACCTTGATATCAGGAACCAGTTATTCAGTATATGCTTGCTTAAAACTTAGTTGTGGACTGATGATCTATCAACAAGAATGGAACTTGTTTATTTTGTTTTCTCCCTTTGTCCTTGTTTTATTCTGCACAACTTTAACTCCATCCTTCTTTGTGTAGTTTTTCAGCTTTCGAACAAACTGTTTTTCTTTTGTACTGAAGCTGTATTTACATTCAATATGTTGTGGTTTTGTTATTGTTATAGGGTCAAGCTTCAGAATGGGCATTGCTGAGACGTCATTCATCTGAAGATTTATTTGGTGTACAAATCTGTGGGGCATATCCGGATACTGTAGCACGAACAGTTGAACTAATAGAGCAGGAATGTACAATAGATTTTATTGATATAAATATGGGTTGCCCTATTGACATTGTTGTGAATAAGGGTGCTGGATCAGCTCTTCTTACAAAACCAATGCGGATGAAAAGTATTGTAGAAGTAGCTTCAGGCACAATGGATATACCAGTAACTGTCAAGGTATTTGTCATGCTAACCACTATCCTTACATTGTTGTTCAATATGATTTGTGTCAATTTGTGTCAAATTCCAATTAGCATCTTGAGAGCAACCCCCCCGCCCTCCCCCTTTTTTTTTCTCCTTCCCCCTCTGTTCTGTGGCTCTGAAATTTTTACATGCTGGACCAAATAATGCCTCCTTCGGCGGGAAAAAAAATGTCTTGTTATGCTTTTGAATTTTCCTCAGTAAGCTTGCTCAAGATGTGTATATCCGATTTATCTATTGCACCAGGTACGAACAGCTTATTTTGAAGGGAAGAATCGCATTGATTCTCTGATTGCTGACATTGGCTCTTGGGGAGCTAGTGCAGTAACAATACATGGTAGGTCACGTCAACAACGCTATAGCAAGCTTGCTGACTGGGACTACATATACCAGTGTGTACGGAAGGCCCCTAATACTTTGCAAGTAGTGGGGAATGGAGATGTTTTTTCATTTGTAGACTGGAACAACCACAGAACTGATTGCCGTGAACTTACTACATGCATGATTGCTCGTGGTGCACTGATTAAAGTTTGTATCAGCTTGGTTCAAATGATCATTCTCTCATTTATTGGAGTTTGTCATTGAGTATTATATCTTAATGCCTGTTGTCTTCACTGGGAACATCATGGTTACCTGCCCCTATACAAATTTTTTTATTCTTAAAGATGTCAACTAACGACTGTGTTGTGCAGCCTTGGATATTTACGGAGATCAAGGAACAGAGGCATTGGGACATCAGTTCTGGCGAGCGATTAAATATTCTCAAAGATTTTGTGCATTTTGGCCTTGAACACTGGGGTTCTGACACAAAAGGTATATTTTATTGATGGACTAGCTGTATTATATTTATATTCAAAGTCTTTCTAGTTGTTGTGAAATGATTTCAATATCTACTGGTACCAACCTAGAAATAAAAACAAAAACAGGCATTGAGGCTTTTAATTGTCTTACGCCAAAGCATGAAGTCAGTATGATGTCTATACAGATGAGACAGCTTTGGTCCATGTCTGTTTCCTGCAAAGGATACAATGAATGTGTTGGGGGAGTGGCCTTTTGGACGAGGAACATATATAAGGAGTGTCATTTAAGAGAGTTGAGTTTTCTCACAAGAATGTATACATGTATATAGTGTGTAACGAGTTTTGATGGCAAGTATTATTTATGCTTTTGTTCCTCAGTTTAAGTGTGCATATCTTCTCTCTTGTTTTCTTCCTATTGTTGTCGTTCTATTTTATATATTGTGTTACAGGAGTTGAGACAACCAGGCGGTTCTTGTTGGAATGGCTTAGCTACACTTGTAGGTATATACCTGTTTGCCTTTTAGATGTGATTCCACAACGAATAAACTGGCGTCCACCATCTTACTATGGGCGTGATGAGCTTGAGACACTGATGGCCTCAGACTCTGCCGCTGACTGGGTATGCAATTCCCTTTATTTCAAGTTATTAGGCTGTTTATTAATTTGTTTAGGTTATGTTTGGTGCGTCGTATAAGGAGGATTTGATAGTGTAAGTTAATACTATCAAGTTTTATCATGTGTTTGGTATGTCTACCTGATAAAATAATTAAATCTGGTCAAAACTTTTTATCTCACTCTAATAGTATAACACTATCCTTTCCATGACTCCCTGATATAACTTGATAAGATTTTCCTTCCATCATTACCCTCCACTTTCATACCCAAAAATCAAACAACCCAATAACTGAAACCATCAAGATCAGAAAACAACCCCCACCACCACGTTCCTCACCACCACCACTCTGCCTAACCACCACAGCCGCCATTCCTCACCACCACTCTGCCTCACTCCGCCCAGAGCCACCGTTCTTCATCCCTGACTCACCACGACCAGAGCCGCGTTCTTCATCCCTGGCCACCGGCAACGTGATTCGCGAGATCCATGGCCAAGCAAGTTGGGGTCTACCGTGGTCGGATCTGCAATTGTTATCGCCAAATTTGCAACCACCGTGGTCGAAGGAGGTGGTGCAGCTCATTCGTGCAGCCCGCTGTCGAAGGTTGAGATGTGTCTGCCTCTGCAACGAGAAGGCTGCAACTCACTCTCAAGAGGAAGAAGATGGATGTGGCCATGGTTATTGCCAGATTTGCAACCACCATGGTCCAGATCTATAACCACCGATCTGGACTTTTGCTAATCTGGACTTTTGCAGGGAGTTCACGCACAGGGTGGGAAATTGGGTTTTGTTGTAGGTTGGAGAGATGACTTCACACACAGGGAGTTCACGTTGTGGTCAACGCACAGGTGTAGGTGAAGGATGAGAAGCAAAAGGTGATGGTGAGGAAGGTAAAGGATAGTATAGTTATAGTAGATAATTACATATACTATCAAGTTGTTTATACTATGTGTACTAAATGTTTGATAGTACAAGAGGTTATCAGCTTGTTTATAC
This sequence comes from Ormosia semicastrata, assembly GCA_029884595.1. Lineage (NCBI taxonomy): Eukaryota > Viridiplantae > Streptophyta > Magnoliopsida > Fabales > Fabaceae > Ormosia > Ormosia semicastrata. The sequence goes on along the minus strand of JAQQTO010000046.1, from coordinate 2,036,960 downwards.
TATCAAACCATATTCTGTTGTCTTATACTATCATATCTTATACTATCAGGTGCACCAAACGCAACATTACACTGTGTTTAGATGTTTTTTCATTAATGGAACGGAGTAGAATAGGTTGGGATGGACCAGAAAAGAAAGTAAATGAATGAAATATAGTTATCATTCTCTTTGTTTGGAAGTTTCATTAACGGAACAGAATGGAATTTCATTACCCATGTGTTCCCTTCATTCCACCTCAATTTTGGGAGGAACAAAAGTTGGGCATTTGAGGAGAAGAAGGAGAAAATGGTTCTCCATGTATTCCGTTCCCTTCCTGTGTATTTTAAAATTCCCAAACAAAAGAAGTTATTTTCCTTCCCTTCATTCCCTTTCTATTCCCTTCATTACCTATCATTCAAACATAATATTAGGGTAAATGTCTTCTTGGAGGTATTTTCTGACATTTAATGCCTCGGTCTTCAGAAAATAGTTTTGTTCAACAGGATGTAGAAGGTAAAATTGCATTCTGTGAAAGGTGAAGATGGAGACTAATAACACTCCTAAGTCCTAGTTATTTGTTTACTCTCTTTATTGTTCACTTTTAATTATAATCTTTTAAATTATCTTCAATTAAACAAATAGAAATCTAATCGATTGAAGTTCAACTTAAATAAAAAATTTAACTAATGACAATTTAAAAAATAATTTAATTAATAAAGAATGTGAATAGACAATTAAATATACTAGTGTCCTGCCAAATATGAAATCATTTTCAGGAATAGACTGAGGCCATAAATAAATTTCTTGCAGTTTATTATCCTTTCAGCATATTTCTTTTTAAATCATCTTATCATAGAATAATATCTCAATCCCTCGTACTGCTAAAGAATGATTTTTTATTTACATTTGCCTTCTCATACACAGATACGAATATCAGAGATGTTACTTGGCAAGGTTCCGGATGGCTTTACATTTGCACCAAAGCATAAATCAAATGCTTACGATAGAGCTGAAAATGGTTGATTCTGCAGTTTGTTTTCAATGCTGATTCTGATGAGAGACCTTTCCTCCTCAACTGCTGACTCATGAAGAGACATCTGTGGGTACTTGATGCCGTCCCTGCTTCTTGTCGCCTGCCGGTTAGTTTGAAAAAGCTGAAGACTATAAAATGGCTTTCCTATCACTTTCTTTGATTGGGGGAACGGTTCATCATTGACCTTGACTTTATAAGCCATATACAGTAGCTTTGCTCCTTTACTAGAAACAAAACATTTTTTTTGGTAGAAGTAAGAAACAAAACATTGAATAATCATTGACATTTGATTTGAAATGTAAGCAATAATTGTTTTTAGAGTCATGCCAACTTGCATGCACGGGTCAATTTGAATTTTCTACTTCCAGTACTCATTTATGGCACCGAATTTTAATTTTTCTTTCGTTTCTTTTCATCTGTACGGAATAGAAGTGGGGTTGTCGTGAGGATGGTGTTTAGAGAGGATTTGGATTGGAGGTGACCCATATGTTTCAATCTGTTTCAACTGCAAAGGCATATATCGACTTATGAGCTTCCCTGTTATTTTATTTGTTGAAGCGATGTTGAAAATTAAATGGTAAGTGAAAGAATAAGCGGCGGGTAATAAAGTGAAGCTAACACGTATCACCACCAGTTACCCAAAAAAACACGTATCACCACCCAAGAAAAGCTTGGCATGCTAGCAGCGATGGATTATGATAATATGTATTGCCGTATTAATAATTTGAAAGGTTGGCTCGAATGAATTATGAGGCTTAAATCTAGAAAAAAAAACACTTGTTAACATGTTTTCGTTCTAATTTGAAGAGAGTGTGGTTATGTTATCAAGAATCAAACATCTAGACAAGATGAGAATGAAGTTTTTTTCCCCCTTATTGGGCACATATCATTACAACAGCTCTTTTTTTTTTAAGGGTCAACAGCACGTTTTCCCCTAACCTATTAGCAGTATTTGGTAGGTCTCCCATGATTTTTCCTCATAAAGATATTTTTTTCGTGATTTTGATAAGTTGTTACAAAACCAATCGATTAGTCAATAGGATTTAATTTAAATATACAGTGACACACTTCTTTATATTATTATCTAATCATATATTTTAACTATTTTAATGATGTGTCAATATATCCTTAAATGATAATTAAAACATTTTACATACAAAATGAATCAAATTTAAACTGTAGTCATTAAAGGAAGAAAATGTAAATGACTCTTTCATGTTAAAAGAACAGCCAAAAGTAGCGAGGTATAACATAAATTAATTTAACACAAATTAAAGGAAGAAAATGTAATTGACCCTTCCATGTTAATATAAATGACTAGTGCAATAAGTGAGATGGACGAGAATATAAAGAACCAGGAAAATAATCCAAAGTGGAGGGAACCAGAATTTTTGAAGTTGAAAACTCTTGAGAGCATATATATAGTATACTAAAGAAATAAGATCCTATATTAAAAAATAAATAAGGCGAAATCTGGAGCTCATATATTTAAAAAAAAAAAGAAACCTCCCCAGTTCTTAATCTTATACCGTTGTTCACCTTGTTCTAAATTCAAAGTAAGAAAAACTCCAAAATCCAAATATCAGATCCGAAGATACAACCACCAACAATAATTATTAGGCATTGGCTTTCAGAATCCAAATTTCTGTATTAGATGAAGCAAATTATTGTAGTTAGATTTTTTGACATTTATCTTCCCAGTACACTCTTTACCTTATACCATATATGGGGTACCCATACTGCAAAATCACAAACAGGACAATTGTCAGACACTAACAATCGTCACCTCTTTCTGATATCGGTTTGCTTGAACCCAACCCCCATCAATAGATTCTAAACTCCCATTTAAGCCATCATCCACAAAGTCACCAACCCTCTTCACTTTAAGTTCTCTGGGTTCGACAGGGTACATCCCAGAGAAGCAAGCATAACAGTAATTAGAAGAATCATCACCCAACAACTTCTTCAAGCTATCAAATGGAAGAAAAGCAAGTGAATCCGATCCAATAAACTCCCTTATCTCATCCACAGTCATCCTATTAGAGATCAACTCCTCTGAGCTTGGTGTGTCCACCCCATAATAACATGAACCGATAATTGGTGGGGATGCAATCCTCATGTGAACTTCCTTGGCACCTGCCTCCTTTATTAACCTTACAATTTTGGATGACGTAGTTCCCCTCACAATTGAGTCATCCACAACCACAACTCTCTTACCTTCAAGCACAGCACGGACAGGTGAGAGCTTCAACTTCACCCCAAAGTCCCTAATCTTCTGGGATGGCTCAATAAAAGTCCTCCCCACATAGTGTGACCTGATGAGCCCCTGTTGAAAAGGAACCCCAGCTTTGGTAGCATAACCAAGCGCAGCCACCACACCAGAATCTGGAACTGCTATCACAACATCACACTCAACGGGGCTCTCAGTGGCCAGTATTTCCCCGAATTTCCTGCGAGATTCATAGACTGACCTCCCAAAAACCACAGAATTGGGGAGTGCAAAGTATATATGCTCAAAGATACATTGCTTTGGCTGTGGATGAGACATTAGGCAAAGGGACTGAAGGCCATTCTGGTCCACCACCAAAACTTCACCCGGGTACACCTCCCTCTCATATGTGGCTTCAATCAAATCAAGGGCACATGTCTCAGAGGCAAAAACAACAGCACCGTTACTTCTCCTCCCCATAACCAAAGGTCGAAACCCAAAGGGGTCCCTCACAGCAACGAGCTTATCCTCAGTAACAAACACAATGGAATAGGCCCCTTGAAGCTTCTCGCAGGCATCAACAATCCTCAAGAGGAAAGGTCTGTGCTTTGAGGTGGCAATAAGATGGAGCACAACCTCAGTATCAGAACTGGTGTTGAAGATGGACCCATTGTCTTCAAGTTTGGCCCTTAAGGTGCGGTAATTGACCAAATTGCCGTTATGAGCAACCCCAACAGAGCCAAAACGGTAGCCTGCAACGAAAGGTTGAACATTTTTTAGCATGGATTGGCCAGCAGTTGAGTAGCGAACGTGGCCAATAGCCAAAGTTCCAGGTAAGTGATCGAGCTTGGACTCGTTGAAGACATCAGAAACAAGGCCAACCCCAGTTACGGATTGAAGGACGTTGTTATGAACGGCCACGATTCCAGCACCTTCCTGACCACGGTGCTGGAGGGCGTGCAGGGCCAGATAGCAGAGACGAGAAGCCTCTGGATCACCATAGATACCTACCACGCCACACTCTTCGCGGGGCTTTTCGTCATCCAAGAAGGATTCTGGGAATGTCTTGTTTGCAGTTACAGTTATTATATCAGAAATTGGGTTTTTGCATGAAACTTGGGAAGGGGTTTTGTTTTTGTGGGGCTCTGAGGCGGCGTGAGATTTGGGAAAGAGGGTGGGTTTTTGGAAACAAGTGTTGGGGGTTGATGATGATGATGATGATGTGATGAAGGGAAGAGAGGAGGGTTTGGAGAGGGAGGAGGTCAGGGTAAACAGATTTGGTGCAGCAGCCATGGTGATGGGGGCACTTTAGGACTTCGTTCCAGCAGATTTGGTTATAACACCAAGAGAGGAACAAGATTACAAAATATGACAAACACAAAGCAAAGACCAGTGGGCAAATATAAACACTTCGTTCTAGGTTTTGTTCGCACTTCGGGGGGACAAATGCAAGGCTCTTTTTCAGTTTTTCACCTCAAAACATTCCCTTTTTTTATATTGTTAATTTTCATTTTTTAAAAAGAAAATTCACTTTCTTTTTGGTAATACTACAATACAAATACAAATATTAAAACAATTGAGTAATAAAATTATAAATTTTTATTTTAATTACCATATATGTTTTATTATACAAAAGTACCATGACACCTTAACAATAAGTGACGCTCCTTATAATTATAACGTTGGTCAAAATTTAGGTAAATTTTTTTAAATATTTTTATGTTATTTTTTATTAATGACATAATATGTGTATTCTCTTTTTAACAATTTCATTTTCTTAAAAAATAATTATGGATAATAACTACAAGAAATTAGATACAATGATAAGCGAAAGATCTTTTTAAGAGAAGATAAAAATTCGAGTTTTCAATCCCTACTTATAAAGGCTTAATTTTATGACTTTGTATGTAAAGTAATTAGTCTCATATATAAAGATTTGAGATTTTTTTAAAAAAAATTCTTATTCGATAAATAAAAAATTAATCTCTCAATATACTATCAAGTATTTAAGTGAAAGTTCATTTCAATAATATTATTTTGATAAATATAAATCTTAATATTAAACTCAAGATCACATATTTAAAAAATTTAAATTCTTTTATTTTGATTACACATTGGTAGATTGAGAATATTTTATTAGAAAATAATATCATAATCACATAAATAAATTATCTAATTCTCGACTTTATCTCTTGCTAGATATGGGTTTCTTGTTATTTTAAGATGCAAAGTTACATAAGACATATGGATTGCAATTTTGTTGGCATAGATGTGTTCTTCCTATTAGGGAAAACGTGGTCGGTGAATGGTGAGTTTCCAACTAGAGCATTGCCATTTATCAGAATTGAAATCCTACTTGCTCTGTCGTGTTTAATTGTAATAGCTACTACAAGCATTCCACATGCAATGTATGTGAAAAATTCATGAACCATTGATACTCTAATAAATGAAAGGATTTGTTGCCTAAACCTTTAGCTATTGGTTAAAGGAGAAAAAATTAAATTATTAAAAAAAGTAAAATATTTATTATATTAAAGAAGTAAAAAAAACTAATATTATATTTTTAAATAATTAAAAAAATTAATAAAAAATTTAATATTCTCATACTCTCGTTAGCAATACCCATAAGTAAAAGCATATAAAGACGGATCTACATGCTGTTCCTACAATTTTTATACAATTTTTTATGATACATGTAGTATTCGTATGAAAAAAAAGAAGTCTTTGCTTTTACTTTGTATTGACTTATTGGCAGTATTTAATTTTGTCTATATCTTTTGACAGAATAAAAAGAAAAAGAGAAAAAATAAGTTGGTAAACTATTTATTCTACTAAAGTCTTAAATAGAATAAATCAAGCTCATTTTTCCTTTTCACCTTTTATATAATGAATTAATTCTCAAGTGTTTTAACTATCTATACTTTAGTTAATTTTTTTATTTTATTTCTTTCCACGGATTAAGTACATGGGATTCTAAGCACCGTACTTTTCAAGTGTGGTATTTTTGTGCATTTTGGAAATAAGTTTATTTTTTATTTTTTATTTTTTAATATACTGATTCATTTAATTTATTTAGTTTATTTCTTTATGTTGGATTCAAAATATTTATATCTTAAATTAGGTTTTTTTTTTCAATAAATTTTTTCCTTGTTTGGGTTGATAAAATAAAATAAAAAATAAAAACGATTAAAAAAACTCTGATTTCTTTAGTTAATTTAATTAAGTTTTGTTTTACTCTTTTTTATTTGTTTATTTGACTTGTGTTTCTCTAAGTCTCTTAATTTCTTATTTTTCCTTGGCATGTTTAAAATCAAATCTAAATATTTTTTTTTTGTTGAATTTTTTTAAATTAAAATTAACCAACTCACATTTATTTTTCAAAAAAATTACGTTGAGTTTGATCTTCTCATTGCAGTTAGGAGATACATACGTCGAAAGTCAGGCCAAACTATAAATTTTTGTAATTTTATTTTTTATTCATCTTTACTTTTTTTTATCTTTTTCTATTTTACTTGTGAATTTTTTTTTTTTTAAATCTTTGACTTTGTTTTTATTTCAACTTGTAAATTTTGTGAATTAATCTTTAACCCTTTCATTATTAATTAACTTGTAAATATTTATTTCATCTTCTAATCTCCTTGTAAATATGGTAACTTGGTTTTTTCTTATTATTTTTTTATTCGTTTATTGTTTATTTCGAGAGGTAGATTAAATATTTTTAAGTTGTTTAATTCACACAATTAATTTTAAAGTAATTATCTTAAGACTGATGTATGAAGGTGCAGTTGGGTTAAGTTTTCACTATTCTCTATGCATAACTGACTCTCGAATCTAATTGATTTGCATAAACTAGTGTTCTAAAATTTTAAGAATTTTCCAACATTTTCCTAACCCAATATAGTTGGTGACAACTCATATGAAATTATTTTGATTTTTAAAATTTGAGTTGCCTCTCGTCATGATCTCAACACTTATATAGTGAGTAACTAAAACAATTCTAAAATATTTATTAAGCTTGCTTATTTGTGGATTGATCAAGTTGTTGAAAGTGATCTTTTACTCAAATAAAAATTATAAGTTGATCTAATTATTGAAAGTGGTCTTTTTATTTAAATAAAAGTGTACTAAGTTATATACCAAAATAATAAAAAAGTACTAAGTTTTAAAGTAATAGACAAAAAGAAGCTTAAGCTTTTATAATACGTATGTAGCAAAAAAAGTTTCTTCAATACATTTTCACAGTAACAATAAATGTTGAGTTCAATGGATTAGCCTGAATAGTTTGACAAAAAGTGTGAGTTGAATAAAAAAAAATTAAGCCTAAACTTAATTTAGTTTGATGCAGCCTTATCCAAAATCAGATTGACCTAGAATTTAATTATTTTTTTAATCTAATAATATATACTTAAAAAGAAACTATCAATTTTTTGTTTAAAAAAATATAACTCAATTAATAATTGAACTAATTATTTAATTTATTTATTATCTAGAAAGCACGGACACGTCATTTTACTGGCGTGTCCGACACGGACACACGACGACACGTATTTTTTTAATAGGCTGTGTCCAATTAAAAAATCATTTTTTTTGCTCAGATACGGCCAGGACACAGCTCGGACACACCGTTGACATATATTGGACACAACCTATTAAAATTTAAAAAAAAATTATTGTGTGGCAATGTACTAATATCACGGCCCACAAGTCTAATATCATCAGACCTACCCTCAGGAAAAATTTTCTATTCTTCCTCAATACATTGTGTTCACTGTGTGCTAATGATTCAAGTTTTAAGTGAGTTTCATTTTGGTCTGATAGTTCAATTTTTAATTATTGTTGGTTTCTTTTCTAGTTATAAACGAAAATGCTTATATTATTATTAAGGAGTTGTGTTCGGAATGTTTATAATCAAAATTATATTTATATATATATATATATATATATATATATATATATCGTGTCAATGTTTAAAATTTTTAATTTAGTGTGTCTCATGTCCATATCTCAGTATTATGTCTCGTATCAGTGTCGTGTTTTGTGTCCGTGTTAAATCTCCGTCTTCATAACTTATTATTAACTTAAAACTAAATAACCAATATTTCTTATATTTTAATAATTTAATTTTAAATAAATTAAATTTTTTATTTTAAAAAATAAAAAAATTTATCAAATTAATAAACTTATCTTTCCAACTCACAATCCACAACAAGTTAAAATAAACTAGTAAAATACTTATCTGAAATATATTTAACACGAGTCAATATAACCCAGCTTGATCGGACCATACCGGCCCATTTTAGCAGCTCTTCTTAGCATTGACCCCTTTCGTAAATATTTGATTTTCTGATCTACCATAGGGGTAGCTTTTTCTGCTAAAATGAGACCAATAATGGGAATCTCCGTGTCGATGAAACTGACCGCTGACTTTGTATCTAAATTCTAAAGCTTCCTCTGAGAGCCGCTCTTTTTCTCATATTTTCTCCCCTTTCTTGGCCACGTTGAAGGTTGAACATCTTCGGCTCGGTTGGGCATTTATTTGAAATGGATTAGGATAACTTTGTGCCATTCGTTCATCTTTTGTGTCCACCTTTCGTAGACCAGAAAAGGAAAAATTACATATATCTTTTATTAGATTTAGTCTAATTATATTTTATTTTTTATTTTTTTTTATTTTTTAAAAAAAGTAAGTAAAATAATTAAATAAAAATTATTATAATGATAATATAAATTTTAAAAGAAGTTAATGTAATGATAATATAAATTTTTTAAAAATTAAATTAATTTTTGAAAAAAAATATCAATTATAATTAAGTTAAATTTTAAAAATGTTTAATAACATTTTTAAAAAAAAATGAAGAATTGAGATTCCAAAAAAGTAAGATTAGAATTTATTCTTATATAAATCTGATTCCTTTTTTTTTTTGGTGATCAAAATCTGATTCTCACCTCTTTTAGTCAGTAAGCAAGTGCGTGCACGACAAGTTTGTTTTGAGTATAGAGTCGGAACCTAGCTACTTGAAGTATATCTTTCATTATCTATGGCTAACCTGCAAGATAATTATGAATAAATGAGTCAAACTATAGTGTTGTTCGTGAAAGAGATGTGACAGATATAAAAAGTGCTGTCTCAATTGTGAGACTGAGAAAGAATCCACATAAATTTTACGCTGTAGTATTGGAGATTATTTAGGTGGATGGAAATTTTTATATTTTTTTATTTCATTTTCAGTAAAAAAAAAAGGTTCTTCAAGCCACGGTAGCGTACTTAAAAAAAAAAAAAACGCACACTTTTTCTTGTTCTTGTTCTTGGTAGAAAGGGTAGCAGAATAGACTGTGACAAGTTGCACCACTAGGCCTGGAATTTGCGCTGATATACCTGCATTGTACTTTCACGGGCATTGATTGCAGAAAATAGCGTGCATCTTTTATTTGAGATCGATGGGCTGATATACTCTTGGCGTTATGGTGTGAGCTAATGTAAATTACACAAACTTATATATATATTATATTATATTTGTGAAGTTTAAATTATTTTATTATAATTAATTTTATATTATTTTATATAATTATATTTTAATTTTGTCACTTTACATAGATGTAAAATAATGTGTTTGATACTAATATACATCAATCATTATTTTTAAAGTAATTGTGCAAATTATTATTATCTAATCGAATCAAAATTTATTTCATGTTAACCAATGATTGTATTTGATATTTTTGGTGAATTCATGATTAATGTCTTAAAAATTTTATTAAGTTTTTGTTCAAATAAATAATAATAGATGACAAATTTAATATGCCTTATGTTAAATGATGTGATATAAGAGAATCTTTTCTTATGCGTGTATTCAAGAATCTCTTGTGTAAAGAATCTCTAATAATAATAAGAATCTATCTATGGATAAAGAGGTTTTGCCGTTTAGTGATATATAAGAAGGAGCCCTAAATGGCCAGTGGCCAAGAGAAGTGGGTAGCAAACATAAGGACGATAGAGGATAAGACTTGGATCAAACAAGGATATTGCGTAAGCATACCACACTTCACAGCCCCGACCACCACTTTCATTTAAAAAAGTGTTGTTAAACAAAAGATCGATCAGTCAACCTTATTAGCAGCGCTACCCACCACTCATTAGTCATTTTCACGCTTTCGCTGATTCATTGGTTGTTCTTTTTCCTCTTCAATATATTAATAGTTATTAAAGGTATCAATGTCTTTAAAAAAATAATTTTAAACTTTCTTAATTAATCTTTTTAATAATTATCTTAATTATTAAACAAATAAAATATTAAATATTTTTATATTTTATATATATTAAATATAACTACTTTTAATTTAATACTTTATTTATTAAATATTAAAAATATTACTAAAAAGATATAACAAAACTCTTTAAAAAAAAATATCGTTAAAATATATGAAGAAAATAATAAAGTAAATGAAGAGACATAAAGACAGCCGAAAGGGAAAAGGACAGATGAGATGAGGGGCATACTAAGTTGTTGAAGGCAAAGCCATATATTTGACTTAAGCTTTTTAATGGTGGGTTGGATTGGATGTTTATGCTTTATATGAAAACACATTTTCAAATAGTAATGTTATTTTTCATATATATATATATATATATATATATTACATCTTTTTCATATAGGAAAAAAAAGAAAGAGAATGTATTTGAAAAGTAAGCTATCTCGTTTTTTTCCATAAGAAGAAAGTGCAAGAGAGATTTAATTTTAGTATTGTGTTTGAATATTTTTTTATTAATATAATGTAATAGGTGAGGATGAATCGAAAAGAAAGAAAAAAATGAAATATAGTTATTATTCTCTTTATTTAAAATTTTATTAATAGAATGAAACATAACTTCATTCTCACGTGTTTCTTTCTATTTCACCTTAATTTTGAGAAAAATTAAAGTTAAATATTTGAAAAAAGTGAGAGAAAATAATTTTTTATATATTTTATTTTTTTATGTATTTTAAAATTATTAAATAAGAGAAATTATTTTTTATTCTTTTTTTTTTATTATCAATTATCCAAATATAGTATAAAAGAAAAGTAGGAGAGAGATCTGTACATAAAATGATGCAGTTAAAAAGCCTCAAACAAATCAAAACTTGTGCCGTCGAACAGAATGGACACAGATTGGGGTTTGTTTCTTTGGGTCAAATTTAACCGGACAACGTTTCTTGGGCCTCGTGTGGTTTGGGTTATCAATTGTTGAGGACTGACTTCCATCATTTAATTGTTGAAAAAATTAATTGTAAAAGGAAAAAAGTGTACTGTACAGCAAACGACACCGTGTAAGGTATTTCCTGCTACTTGGGGCGGGAGTCTACTTGGCTGAGGCTCTCTCTAGTTTCTACAGTCCTAGGGTTGGATACGGGAGATTTGTGGCGTGTTGTTGTTGGCTCTTTCCTTCTTCCTCTATCAACAATCAAATCATCTTTATGGCACCACCACCTGGACCTTATTCCGGTACCAGCACCCTTGCTTTGGTACGCTTCCTATCCCTAACCATTATTTCTAGGGAAATTGAGAGACAAACAATATTTATAATTATAGATAGATTATACTTCCCTTCTAACACACCGATGGATTAATTTTCTGTTATTCTAAACGACGGTACATTGGCAGGTGGCTCGAGCGTCTGCTTTCTCGTTCGGCCTCGTTTATGGAAGCATTAAGCTCAAGTTCCTCAAGGTATTCTAACTAATACTTTTCCCATTGTAATGAATCAATGATCTGATTAACAAATTCATCTATTTTAGTTGTCACAGAGAATTATTAGAAATCAATTTTGATCACTTCCATTGTTTATCACTACAATCATTTTGACTCTGAATATTCGGTTTTGAGTTATAATAATGTTGGGCATACATACACTTGTGCTCAACTTGGCTACCATATAACTCCAATTTGATTGCTGATGATTTTGGTTATCAGCCTCTGATAGCAGTGCATACAACCAGGTTGATTGCCTTTGCTATTTTTTGATTCAGAGTGTTAGTCAAAACAGCATGGTTGATGTGAAAACTGAAAAGGATTTGAGATTGAACAGCACTGATTTAAAATTGTTAGTTTGATGAGTAAAAGATATTTAGCTTGCTGATCCTGACTAATGCCATCTCTGGCTAAATCTTCACGCTTAGCTTGAATTAAGACCAGTGTAGTTTTGTGCAAAATGATCTTGATACGAGTGCTCAGCAGTCCCTTGTTGGCTGATGTCTTACTTTTTAGTTTTTAGATTATGTAAGAAGTTTAGGATGCTTTATCTTATTTCTACATCTTATGATAATTGTGCTCATTGTAGAAATTCCGTTGGCTTGTTTGCATGCAGTAATTGATGTTCGATTCTCTTTATCCTGTTTGTTCTATTTTCAGGCAAAAGCCAGATCTCATAAGAAAGCTGAAGCCAAGCCTCATCACTGAAAGGAATGAGATCTCTACGAGGCTAGGACTCCATCCATGGATGGAGTAGAATACAGAAATAATTTTGACAAGGAACCTGCACCATGTTTTCTCCCATTTTTTGAAGCTTTGTGCATAAAATTTGGATAATGTTACAGCATTTGAGTTAAATGCACTGTGAAAAGAATGTTCAATGATATTGGTTTCACCTTATTTTAATAATTTGCCCCGTCCTACTTTTGGTCTCATTGGTCAGTGTCGTATTTATCTTTCTTCAAGCCTGGAAAAAATGTGTGCGAAATTTAGCTATGTGTAAGCACTTTGATAATCACTAGGTTATTTTTTTTATTTTTTTTTATTTTGTGTGTTTGGAAATCCCGGCTGCATTTTTTTTTTCTTTCGGGTGGGGTGGGGGGGTGGGGCGCGGACCTTGAAATAATATTCTGAAAAACGTTCGAAATTTCTGCATTTTATTTGGTTGATTGCAGAAAGTATATTCTTTTCATGCTTGGTATGGAAGTCAAAGGAAGAGTGCTTCCTGATTCCAATTTTAAGAATGTTAATTATTTTTTTAAGAATATATTACACATGAAATGTATGCAATGTTTAACTTCTAAAAAATTGTGCTCTACCAGAAATTGGTTCGAAATAAATTATTCGTCCTTTTTCGTAGAAAATGCATGTTTCCATAATTTATATTGTTCAAAAGAGAAAATACTTTATATACGTATCACACTAATGCGACCCAGAAGACTGTTGTGGTGTGATCATACTCGCTTCTCAGGAGTTTTTAGATTGCCATTGTTTAACGTATTATTCTAGCTATGTCTAATATCAAAAGTTCCACTTGTATCTAGGGTGATAGTGATAACAAATTTACCTGTGGAATGAAGGTCAATTCTATCATGTACCCTCCTATGTTAGGGTGCATGACATACTCATTGACTTTACTTGCAATAGCCTTTTATTATGTTTTTTTTTCTTTGACACACTCCTGAAAATTCTTCATCACCCACCCACCCTCCCTCCCCTTCCCCTCCACCACCTCCTCGCCCTCTGTCTCCCCCACCACCGTCATCCATTGTAGATGAACTAAGTCCCCTTGATGCTTGCGGTGGCGAGCAATCGCCCAAACCTGGATCTCACTTGAAGACATGGGGAAGTTGCACAGCTATCGGGGTGAACAAATCCTAAGTTTCCCCACTTTTCCTCCTCCATTACTGCCCCCGCCCTCCCTGTCGCTGCCCTCGAGGACCGCATCGATGCCCGCCATCGTTAGATCTAGTCCCTCATCAACAGCCAGCGCCTTGCTGCCACCCACATCGCCCTCAAGCAGGACCTCGTTGCCACCTCTCCGCCGCTTCCGCCGACGTGAAGGCCTACCGCTACATATAGGTTCGCAAGATTTACAAGAAGTCCCTCTAAGATGGACGTCGAGGCTCGCGCCGTCGTCATCATGACCGCGGGCAAATGAATGGGAACTTGGCGCAGAAAGGAAGGAGCTTGCATTGCAGCTGCAAGTGATTAAGAGTGACCTCGCAAGGGTCCGCGCTGAGGCGCAGTGTGTGCCAATGATCAATCTTGGCACACCCAACATTTTTAACCAAAATTCATGAGCAGGAACATGGAGAGGAGAGAGAGGATCACTTTGTAATTTTATAAAACCTGCTAAGCAGGTATCCAGTGCTTCATTGCAGCTATTAATATTTTTTATATGTAAATCAATGATTGAGATGGAAGGTGCATCATGCACCTTAAATTAAAGGATGCATAAAAGAATTAGCCGTGGAAAGAAACGCAAGCCTGTATCTCTCTGAGCAACTTAAAATTCTTCAGAGTTTGTGCGACAATCATTAGCAGCTGTAAACCCAGGAACGCAAGACACCACTCAATTAACCGAACTCCAGGTAAAACAGCACAGAAATACCGCATTCACATGTACATGCATCTTGTTCAGCCGTAATTTGATTAAGACACCAAAATCCGGACAGCAATAGTACACATTATAAATTCCACTTACAGGAATCAAGAAATGGCAAAGAAATGTTTACAGCGAGTCTTCTTGTATACTGACATCCTGGGTTACGCTATGTAAGGAGAGAAAACCCAAAATTTGGTCAACGTCACTTGGGGCAAATCTGTTGACATAACAAGGTCAGGCTTCATGCAGATAGTGTCATCACTCACCAGCAAGAACAGCATCTTTCCAGATAAGAAGTGTTTCCCTGCACTGCACATAAGTAATCAATTTAAATAACTATACGTGATGAAAATCTTTTCATGATATTCTAAAGCTAACGAAATTTAGGATATAAATACCTAATCGAATTTTTTTGGTATACAAAACTAGTAGAAAGCTTGTCACTAACTATTCATCTACATAAAACTAAACTTAAACCAACCATCAGAATAGGATTATCTAAAGTACTGCTTGACATAGGTTCATTAAAACATACCTACCAACACTGAAAGGTCTGTCCATATCAACCAGGCATAGTACTGATGCACTGGGAGGCAGCTATTCCACATAAATGATACCTTCATCAGGGTCTTCACCATCCCAACCATTGTTGTCTTCATGTGCTGATGAATCCAACTGCTCCTTGTTTTGACTCTCTGCACTCTTCTCATTCTTTATTTTGTCTAATATTGCAATCACCTGAAATTTTGAAGTGGTGGATGCACTCGGTCAGTAAAAGCTCACAGCACACTCAATAAAAGAGTGGCCTACAAGTTGCTCAAATTTGGGAAACAATGGCATACATAAGTGAGCACTAGCTATGGAAGCATGCTCATTGGCGATGATAAATAAATTCATCCCAGAACAATGTGCAAACCACAATTTCATCATCAGAAGCAAAAATGATGATCTAGGGACCATAGAAGGAGGGAGGGGAGGGGGGGGGAGGGGGAGGGGGAGGGGGGGGGGGGGGAGTTGAATGAGAGTAGCAGCATCAGAAGTTGTTCATCCAAGTGGCAATAGCAGTCTATATGAGCCATGTCGTGTATACTACGGGTTGCTGTATAAAATATGTTAAGTAGAATAAAGACAATCAAGAACTGTTTCAACCTCCATCCATAAGATCTTGGATTATTGACCCACCAATGAGCAACCTTAATAAACCTAGGAAAAATTGAGCCCTTGATAAAGAAGAAACTAGGAGATGATAAGGGAAAGGACAAAAAGGAAAAAGAACTACACAAACTAGCAAATATGCCAACATACATGTATATGTAACCATATAAACAAACGCTAAATATACTTATTCTTACCCTGCTTCCTCTCTCAAAAGAGTCATCCTCCATGAAGCGTATCTCAGGAGTTAACCGCAACTTCATACGCCTCCCCAGCTCACTGCGAACATATTTAGCCTTTGACTTCAACCCAGCAATGGCAACTTCCTTCCCTCTTTCATCTCCAAAAACAGATACAAACACCTTAACCACCTACAGATGTTGAGTAAGAAAATTAGATGCTAATAAACTATAGCATTACATCATAGTCATGACATGATACTTCCTGTGACAATAGGGGTGAGCAGGAACTAAATTAACATACAAAACAACAGGAATGACACAAATTAAGCTTTGCCTTCCAATTATATAACTTATTTATATCGTTTAAAACTGTCCTTGATTATGAGAAATAGCTACACCGTGTATATAACAGATTTTTGTTGTTCATGAATTCCACACAAGTCACAAGCATATTGAAGGGCAAGGAATAGACAGAGAAGCCAAGTCTCCAACGGCCTTTACTCAGCTTCTCGGCTATGCCAAGAAGATTTAGTTATTGACATTCCCCCTACATTTGAAGTCCTAAAAAGTCGGCAAATTATATAATTAGGACTGAATCCAACCAAACCATGAAGGAAAAACATCCTCAAAGTTTCAAAATTATCCAATTTCTCTCCCCTTAAGTAGCCAACGGATATATCCAAAAGTATCTTATTCCTATCTGAACTTTTTGTATATGAAAAAGACACAAAGGTATTGGAATGGGAAGTGAGGAACATTGGCACAAACAGCGTACCTGCAAATCGGCGGAGACTTCTACGTCACTGATGGTGGTGAGGGAGGAGAGGTAGCGGTCAGCTCCTAAGGAAGCTTCTGGAAGAACAGCAAACTGCAAGACTTTATCAGTAAGGAGCATATCGGAAAGCTCCCTCCTTATCTGCTTCGCCACCATTTTCACTCTCCTCGGATTCGCCATGCACCTTATTGTCGCCTTGCCTAACTGGTTGCCTTGGCGGACCCACCCACTGAAGCGACGGTTCAGAATTGGGGTCATTGTGGTTGCGGTCAGTGGTGCAGGGATGCGATGCCGCCAAGAACATGGACATGGACATGGACATGGACATGGTATCAGCGCCGTGTGAAGCAGGTATGTCATTGCTCTAACTTCCAAACTAAACCTCCCTATATCCTTCTTCTTCTTCGTTTCTCGCTTTTCTTTCACGGTAAAGGAAATGAACAAATTCCGAGTCTTTTTCTTTTTTGTTTGTTGCCCTGGAGTCGCAGATGCAGGGAACAAAGAACTTAAGAAGAGAGTAACGAGTAGATATTTGAGTCATTATTGTATAGATGTAGATTACACAACTTTGTTGGGCTTTCCACTTAGCCCATACGGTAGTACTATTAGGTCATTAGTGTCTGAGAAGCCCATGACATGAGCCTTCAGTTTTATTGTTTTTGTGAAAGCAGTCCACTAGTGTTTTCTGATTTACCTTAAGTGGGCTTTAACTGTTCATGAAACTACAATGGGCTTTTGGTTTTCAATTACAGAAAGAAAACCTGGTAGTGTATTAGCCCAATAATAAAAGAAAATGTTTAAAATACACAGATAACCCAAAGGAACATGTTCTTCACACGGATAACTTAGCAACAGGTGGATTCTTGCCGAGGCCCTGTCCGGGCAATATAGCATGGATTTGACATTGACTTAGCTGGTTTGAGGAGGGTGTTTCCGGCTGCTGCAGCTGGTGCCAACTGGCAATATGGTATTGCGGTCGCAGGCTTGCCCTTTGGGAAATAAAGTAATAATAGATAGGGAAATTCTATGTAGCCATATTCCATCCATGTCCGAATGAGTTACCATATATTTAATAATTTTTTTAATGAAGGAGTGATCTATATCACTTTGTTATATCCATCAATTATCTTTATATTCTACCTACGTAACACTAATGTAATGATATGACTATATGACTTAAACCGAATATTCCACACCCTTATCCACCTTTTATCTTAGAAAAAGGGGACGGGAAATGAAGTAAAGGCAAAAAAGTTAAGCTTCTTTCCCTCCCCATGGTTGTAATTAATAAATTGTGACGAGTAGTGGTTTAGGTTAATTACTTTTTTGGGGTGTGTTTAGTGTTTATGCAGGGCCCATCATATATTCCCAAATCTTCAATTGTCTGTATTTTAATCAGGATTACTGTGTTAATTGGATACTGGGAGACAGGAAAATCATGAGATTAAGATATCAAACATTACAAAACAAAGTGTAGTTGATTTTCTCTTTCATGTTTGTCTGTTTCTTCTTTTAACCCTTTGTATATTTGGTTAATAAACAAACTATTAATTTGACCTGAGTCTTATTATCATAGAATCTCTCCCATGGTCTCAAATCTCAATATTTATTTAATGTCTTCTTTTGCCAGCTAACGTTAACATTTTCTATTCATTTTAGGGAGTGGGTTACTTATAGTTTTTGTTTAGTAGGAAGCATGCACTACGTTGTGGCAAAGTTCCCTCCCATTCTCCCACTTTGAAGTCAAATGATAGTTTCTAAAAACAAACACTTTCTGTAGTTAATCATTTGAAGAGTTTCTAACTGCAAAATGATTGTTTTGTTGGTTGATGGCCATCGAAGCCCAAAACGGCGCTATGTTATTCCCATTATTCTTCTAATCATAATGATTATGCCATTGATTGGTGATTGAATAGTAAAACTTATATATAATTTGCAAGATGATGAAAGGCGCAAGGCCTTTATTATGTGGTTTGGATCTTATGCAATTCTAAGACAAAGATCAGGCTTCGAGTTATAAAATCTTAATGCAACATGGAGGAAACATAGTAATTAATCATGGCACGCACATGTAATGTGAGACTGTTTGATTACTTAAGTTACAAACAAAGTTGTCTTATTTGTTGATATTATACCCTGAAAACAAACTTGTTTTGATTTTGTCAGTCATTTGGACAAAGTTAGGGGATAAAAAAAAGAAATAATTTTAAAATATTTATAACATTTTTATTGAGAAAATTAAAAACTGAAACAAATTTACTTATATATATATATATATATATAATCTTAGTAAGAGGAGTATTTATTATAAGATGTGAGAAAAGTAAATATTGATCATTAGATCTTATATGAATGATTAATATTAGAATATAAATCTATGTAATTTTTTTGAATGATCATATAATCTTTAAGTAACTTTTAATCTTGATAATTCATATATAATTATATAATCAAAATTTACATCTCTCACTCTCTTACAATAAAAACTCCTTCCATTATAGATATCAGTTTTTGCCTGAAGTTGACATGGGCTATTGGGCCTGAATGTGGCTGCGGCAACAGACACAATCTCGCAATTATCTCAAACTCCAGGGGCATAATAGTCTCGTCAAACCATATATATTATCCCACCTAACCATCGAGTTTCATTCAACTCCTCCCACTACAAAGTACAAACGCACTTGTTTTGTTTTTGACCTTTTCAGTTTCACTACTTATTTTCTCTGCTATATTTTCCCGAGAAAATGTCTCCGGCGACAGGAAAGTGCAGCAAGATCGGGCACATTGTGCGAGTCCGGCAAATGCTACTCCGGTGGCGAAAGAAATCGCGGGTAACAGATGTTCCGGCGGGACACGTGGCGGTGTGTGTGGGGCCGAGCAGCATGAGGTTTATCGTACGCGCGACATACCTGAACCACCCCATGTTCAAGAAACTTTTGGTGGAAGCGGAGGAAGAGTATGGGTTCTGCAACCAAGGACCCTTGACCATCCCGTGCGACGAGTCGCTCTTCCAAGAGCTCCTGCGGGTCATTTCTCGCTCTGACTCCGCTCGCTTCTCCACCCTCCAAGATTTCCAGAGCCGTTGCCACGTGGATGTCCGAAGCTATTTTGACGTTGTAGTAGGAGAATCCAGGCCCTTGCTTCATGACCACCCTATCTGCTGATATCACCAACTATTTCTTTTCTTTTCTTTGGGGTATTTTCTCACACTTTTGTTGCAGATAAATTAGTTATTAATAGCTAAAACTTGACGAAAAATAGGAGGTAGGTTTGATTATTGTTATTATTTATGTTTATATATATACATGAAAAGAAAAATTGAGTTATCCCGTGTGGAAATGCTTCAATAGGGATAGATCGGTACTTGTGTATTGTAATTTGTAAAGTATGCAAATCAATTCAAAGAAGAAAAATGATAGTGATACACTTATTTTTAGAGGTATATTACTATTCACATCTTATAAGTTGTGATTAAGTAAAAAATAATAAAATAAATAAATATAATAAATGATATTAAAAAAGTATAAAAATTAAGTTAATGAATTATTTATGATAAAAATATTATTATTATTCAAAGAAAGGTTTTAATTTAAGACGTGTGCTTCTTTTTATGTCACTTTTTGGTTTAATGACTGGTAAACGTAAAAAATAAAATAAAAAAATAATATGTTTAAATTTATTATGAAATAATGATCATTTTACCTCAAATAATATTTATATACTTTTTTAATATTACATAAAAATTAATTAATTAATTATAAATTATTATTAATAAATATATATATATTTTTTTTATTCTAATTTTATTAATTAATTTATATACATCATTAATTATTTTTTTATTTTTTATTAATTAATTTTTTATATATTCATTAATTAATTTTTATATGTCATTAATTATAAATTTATATTTTATTAACTAATTTTATATAATATTAAAAATGATATTATTAAAATGTGTAAAATTATCGAGATTATTTGTTGTGTGCCGCCATACAGCGCCTCATTCCAATGATAGGAGATCTGGATGTTGACGTGGATTTATCTCCCTCAATAGTTGAATTGATTTATCTCTATGAATATTTAAATACTATTTACTAAAGTTTTTAGAGTCAATCCCGATATTTGCACACTTCTAATATGATATTTAACACTGACATCTCTTTTATGTTGAGATATAGTACGTTTATTTTATTTTAAAATATAATATATTTTATTATTTATTTACACTTACATAACATTTGGTGTTTATATTAAATATTATATTTAATTGTACAGAATGTATTTTTCTTTTTGAGTTAAACCCTAATTAAATCATAAAAGAAAAAAGTTCAAAATTTTGAAATTGAATTGAAATTAAATTGAAGTTGAATGGAGGTTTTATTATATATATATATATATAATATTAAAATATATTTTTAACATAATTAAATTTATTTATTATATAAATAAATATTAAACTAAATGTATTATATTAATATTATCATAATTTTTTAATATATACTAATCTTATGATTAAGTAAGAGAATAAAAGATAAAATTTATCAATTGAAACAAAACTCGTATTGTATTACAAATTTTTATTTGTCTTATATTAAATAAATTTAGATAAAAATGATAAATTTTGATTATGAATTAAAAATTAAATAATAAGTATTTTGAAATAGTTTTAAATACTTTAAAAAAAGATTTTTTCAAAAATAAAAAAAAGAACAAATCAATCGTGTAAATCAATGGATTTAGTACCAATTCCTAATTTTTTTATTAGTTTTTAAAAACATAAATCTCTTTAGGTTAATTAAACCGGTTAAAGAATTAATTTTCAGTTTTTCAGTTTGACTAATCGGTCCAATCCGGCTATGAAAAGTATGCCATACACGGCAAAAAGATAACCATGTTTGCATTTATTCACAAGGTTCCCAATAGCCAATCCCACTTTGACAGCTATTTCGTCACAGCCAAAGCAATTTGTCGCAAACGATCTCTTACAATTAGAAATCGCAAGTTATCAGTCATAATTAATTTTGTCAATCGTCTAAATTTTTTCTTTGGTGAGTGGTTCTGCATCTTTTTGGTGAGTTGTCAATAGTATATTTATTAGGAAAATATTAGTTTTACATAATTTTTGTTCACATATTCTCACATTAAAAATTGTAAATTATTAATTTTGATGAAGAAAAAAAAATATGCACAAAAAGAATGATGATAATTGATATTACATGAGTTATGAGAAAAATATTATGTGTAAAATTAACATTATTTTTGTTGAATATTATTTGTGAAGATAATAATTATGCTAATCACTTTACTAAATTTGATTTATCTAGTTATGTTTATCTATAAATTTGAAATTTGTTTCTTTTGAACTTATGTCCTTGTTGTTAATTGATTTTATGATAATTTTATTTATTTGTAGTTTTTTTAATCTAAAAAAATCTTTTTTACTATTAGAAAGTGACATTAGAAACACATAGGTCATCAGCACGCAACAAAATCAATAATTTAGCTTGGATATTCATATGGAAGAGGGAACTTAGTTGTCGCATTTAATTGAAATAATTGAATAGATGAAAATTTAAGAAAATATCTTAAGTTTTAAGGGATGCGTAATGTAATTGCGGAAGATCCAAATTGAAGTTAGGATTGTCAAGACAATTTTATGCCTTCTCACAGAGGCAGGACCTCAGTAACATCTGGTGATCATATATATGATCTCAATTTGGAGTTGTTTGTGAAGTTTTATAAACTGTGTCACAAGTTCGATTTTTCTTTTTTCTTTTTTAATTATCTACAGCAACCGAAACTTTTAAAATGTGTACTTAAATCTTAAGACGTCCAATATCGATGTTAGTTGAAGTTCAACTTGTTCATCTAAGTCAGTAATTTTTATCCAAAATCTTGACATAGCACTGAAGGAATTTCATGTGAACAATAATTAAGCAAGCATAGCAAATTAGTATAGACAACTTTTTATAATCGAGATGACTACGTTAAATATCATGAAAGACACCCAAATCATATCAACTCAACCCGCCACACTCACGATCGATTTTAAGCTAGGTTAATCATATATATTCTAGTTATCTAATTTGATGGGCTGTGAACCATATGAGCTCATCATTGAGCCGACCGTTCATAAGATAAATCGGTCTGCTCTCACATACCATCGAACTTGGAAGTCATGAACATAGTCAAGTCAATTGCCAACTTACCTAAGCTTCTGCCAAGCTCATTTCTAAACTAATCCATATAAATGCAAGTTGGATCATTCGGATCACACATTGAGTACCTAACTGACTTATTAGACATTCTACACGTAGTTGAAACATTTGTGACCGTAACGATCAGTAGATGATCGTCTGAATTGTTAGGTTGGAGCCTTGATGACTAAGTATAACTTATGTTTAACGTTCAAAGGCCTTAATGGCTCTGTGATAGCCAGGCACCAAAAGTTTAGTTTTCAGGATCCTTCTTAAGCCCAACTTTCAGCCTGAGTTAAGTATGTTTTTCTTTTTGTCCAAACACTTGAACTTATCAATTTTGCATACAATCCTAACTTTTGACTAACCAACCTAGATTTATGGTTACTCTTGTCGCCACCCTCTTTGTAGATCTCGGGCGAACTTCCTTAATCCACTGACTTAGGTCTTGATTATTGTCTGGAACAACACAAAAAAGAATAAAAAGAAAACAAAAAAAAGAAAGGAAATAAAGAAAGAAGAAAAGTACGTATAGCGATAAGATTATCACCTAGTTCCTTTAATAAAGCAATATCAAGTCTCATTCATGATCCAATAACACCATAGAGTACATTGAATCAAAAAATCTCGAATCATACTCGTTGGATTCATCTTGACTAGATGTAAATGAACAATGTCTCTCTCTTTTCAGATATAAAAAAATGGTTTAGGTCATTTTACTTGTGTAATGTCACGCAGACAAAACAAAGTGTATATATATTGCGAGGACGTGACCGGGCTTAAAAGTGGGCAAATAGCAGTATAGATTAGATTTGATGGAGTCCTTATCTTTTTGTTTTCTCCCTTCGTCTTTGTATTAATGATTTTAATATTATTAATTAAATAAAATAAAAACTTAACATGTTTACTATTATTTAATAATATATTTTCACTTAGTAAAAGAGTTTAACTAAAATATTTAAACATATAAATTAAGAAGGATATTATGCTTTATATATATATATATATTGATTCTGTACAGTTTTTACTTTGTTAGTGTCAGAAAATTCTCTCTGAATATACTTTTTTTTTCCCCTCGTGCTAAGAATCAACCAATAAGGGAATTAAATACTGTGTTGCTGATTTTGATCATAGTCATTTGAGCACTACAAGGGGAAGAGACATGCGTAAAGCAAAAGCATAAAGACTCTATCCATAATCCTTTTGTTATGCGGACAAGCGATTTAATTTTATTAGTGAGTGGTTTGAAAGGAAACGGATCTAATGCAGTTTTTCAAAAACAAAAAAAACCTGCATGAAAATTATATTGTAAATTGTTAAATTAAATTTTAGTTATATAATTTACACTTATTTTTAATTTAGTCTTTATAATTTTTTATTTAAAAAAATCAATTTTCATACTTGTAAAAAATTTCAAAATAATCTCTATGTTAACTTTCATTTAATACCGTTAATTTATTTATTACTAAATATTTCATAGAGTAAAAAAAATCTAAAAAAAAATCTATTAGATATAAAAATATATGCTCAAAATAAATAAGCACTTGTTAGAAAAAATGAGTACATATTGGATAAAAAAATCTATTAAAAATAAATAAATACCTATTAAAATGAAATAACACATATATGACATTTTACATAAATAATAAACATGTAAAAAAGTTTATATTGGATAAAAATATATATATGTTATTAACTAACTGATAATTTTATAATAATATTATATAAAAAATTAATGATAAAAACTATTTTAAAAAATTATAAATGTTAAGTTTGATTTGAAAAAAAAAATTATAAGAAATAAATTTAAAATGAATATAAAATATAAATACCAAAATTTTAATTTAATCTATTGTGAAATGATGAAAAAGAAGAATAATATATAATTAAAAAAATTGATCCATTATATTAGAAATGCTTGTGCAATTGTTTTCACAATCGTAGAGGACTTGAATCCGATTGAAAACAGTGAAGTTGAAGTCCACTGCAAGATGTACAGTTAATGATCCAATGTTGATATTCTATGAACTATTTTTTGCTTCTAATATTTTATCTTAAAAGGTTATTTTTACTGGCTGGGAGCCGATCCTTATCCGCTTAAGGTTTTTGTTGGCTTCATAACTGGCATCTAGAATGATGGAGCCCTAATAATCAATAATGACCATCTCCTAATCAGCGAGTTGATGCCCAGTGCCATAAAGTACAAACCAATAAAAATAAAGGGCCCACACTGAGTGTATTTGAATTTGATGGATCTAAAATTATCCAATCCGGGACCAAGCGAGCGATTCCATGGCAAGCACTTATTGGGTCAGTCTCAGGGTTCTATCTTCTCATCAATTGGACTTTTGAAAAGATTTTTCTTCATGTTGGGCCCTCGTGCTGTCATCTCCATCATGCTTGACCCCAAAGGACCCAACTTTTTATAAAATACTTTGAAACAGAACAAACCCAATAAAAGAAAAACAGAAACGTGCAATACCCCCTTTTTTTTAAAAAATCATTTATTTTGTTAAAATTAATTTTGAATTTGAAAGGGCCATAAAAATAAAAAAATTATAAAATAATATTAAAATATTATTCTAACCAATTTTATAACAGTTTAAATTTAATTTAAAATTATTTTAATTTTAATTTAACAATATAATTATACAATTTTGTATGTCACATTTTTATTGAAACAGAGTATTAATTTCAAAATATACAATAATCTCTCAAAAAATAGACTCTCTCTTTTTCTTCTTTTTTTTAAAGAAAAAGGACACGCCATTATTTGGATTGGGCTAAGAATTTGGGTACATAATTTTGATTTCCCTATAAATAGATATTTCACATTCTCACCTTATTAAGCGCTTTCAATCCCGTGCCACATTAGCAAAATGTCCATGTCACAGCTGTTTTCCAATATTTCTTTTTGGGATACGGATCCCCTGCAATTGAAAGAAAACAAAAAATTGTAAGGTGTGCAGTTATAAATCCAATTATAAAAACAAATTTCACTCCTTTTCATTTTCATATATTAAAATTATTAAAAATTAAATCAAAGGCTGAAAACTACAAGGAATCTTGATCCTTCTTTTGTTTGTGATTATTGTAACTGTAATTAATAATTAACCATTGAAACGCAATTTTCAAAATTAAATTTGAAGTCATATCCAAAAAAATATTAAAGTTTTTTATTAAAGGAAAAAATCTAGGAAATGAAGTGGTTGTCCCATTTCAAATGATCAATAAAGAATTACCACGTCAAAAAAAAAAAAAGAATTAACAATAAAAATTGACTTTAAGACTTTTTTTATTGATGAATTCAAAACTTTTTATCGGTATAATTTTTTTTATTTTTTAAATAAAAATTTAATTTTGATGTATTACATTACTAAACAATCATATATTATCATATATATAATTTTAAAATAATTATTATAAGATTTAAATATTTTTTATGACATTATAATATATAATTAAATAATAATATAAAATAAATTTTACATTAAAAGTACATTAAAATTAAATAATTTAAACAAACTGTCATTAACTACCTTGAACCAAGTTAAAAAAGTGAACTAGTGACATATGACTTAAGTAATTTGAAAGAAATTATAAACTCAAACTTGTCGTTATAGTTCTAAAAAAGTTATATCTTAGTTCATATAAAACAGCTTTGTGTTAAAAAGTCACAAAAAAATAAAAGTTTAATAATATAAGCGAAAAAATATAGATTCTGGAAAAGAAAAAAAAAGCAGCATTTTTTCAAAATTAGAAAATAAACAATTTTTATTTGAAGTCTCCACTCATTTAACTATTTACCTAAAATGGTATCAAAAGTATGGTGATATTCATTAGTATTATTAAATTTTGATTACTTAAGAGTGGTTAGTCCTTGTAGAAGCAAATTGTAAGTATGTAATTAAGGGTGTAAATAAATCAGGTTAGGTTAGATCTTTTCTTAAATGAGTCTAGTCTATTTTTTAAATATAAAGTCTGAGTTTAACTTATTTATTTGACATAGGCAAATTTTTAAAGTTTAAATTAGTTTAAAAATTTATTTAAAAATTTACTTTACAATAAGATCTTTAAATAAGTCAATAAATTTATTTTAAATAAGTCAACAAGATAGATTAATAGACTTAAGCATTTATATAGATTAATAGACTTAAATTTTTAAAAAATATTATATTATTTATTAAATTAATTATATTATATAAATGTTAAAATTTTATAATATATAAAATAATAATATATAATTAAATAATTCAAAGTATTAAGCTTAAAAGGCTTTTTCAAAAAACTTGAAATTTAGTCTGTTTAACTAAATAAGTTTTTTAAAAAATTTTAACCTAATATTTTTATTAAATGAGTCAAGTTACGCTAAGTCTTAAATAAACTAGATCATAAATTTCTGATGAAGTGTCTAACCTATTTCTATCTCTAACTGTAACTGTAATCTCAAATAAATATTACCTATAATATTAAAAATTTGAATTTTGATATTACTATTTAAAAAAAAAACTTTACCTAACATAAGTATTTGACTCAAAATTGCGTGACCAAAACATATTATTAAATTTTGATTATGTTTAGGTGTTTGTTTTGGTCTAATCAAAAAGTAAATGTCACCAGTGGCATTCTATAATATTTCAATACTATTTTAACACAAAAGCATATAAATTAAAGTCATCACTCTATGTCACAAATGGTGTTTTGTAAATTTTTATTTGCTAAACTTGCCTTAAAGATTATTTTATAAATTTGTAAAAAATAAAACATATTATCCTTATATGTAATTATAATTTAAAAATAAACATGATTTTTTAATATACCCACCCAATTATTCTATTTTTCTAATCTTTAGAAATAAAAAAACATTAAACTCCCTACCTGAAAGAATCTCAACTTTAGTTTTATTTATTAAACTCCCCTTAAAAGCTGTTTTACAAATTTGAAAAAAATAAAGCTATTCATTCACCTCTTTTAAGTTCCAGTGGACACTGAACACCCATTACAAGATGTCATAGTGTAAGTGAAATTGTTTAACATATGATTTATGGATATTTGTTAAAGAATTAAATATATAAAATATTAAATAAAGATATAATATTTAATAAATTATAATTTTTATTTAATATTATTTATTTTAAATTTTTTAATAAGTATTTTTAAGATATTTATTAAAAAAATTTAATTTTTTATTATGTATTAGTACAACTATGTATATCACAATAATTATGAGAATAAAAGTGTGTTTAGATTAATTAAAAAATATTTTAATAATTAATTATATGTATAATTAATTATTAAAAAAATTAATTATGATAAAAATGATTTTATATTTACATATATTAATAAAAAATAATTTTAAAATAATATAT
Organism: Ormosia semicastrata; assembly: GCA_029884595.1. Classification (NCBI taxonomy): domain Eukaryota; kingdom Viridiplantae; phylum Streptophyta; class Magnoliopsida; order Fabales; family Fabaceae; genus Ormosia; species Ormosia semicastrata. The sequence continues at coordinate 2,008,723 of JAQQTO010000046.1, read as the reverse complement.
TTTGTTTAAATTATATAAATAAAAATCATTTTTCATATAAACATCTCAAATTTTATAATTCAACAAACATCTCAAATCTTAATTATAATCAAAATGTTTAAAATAATAACTTTTGATTATAAATAACTTCTAATATAAAAACAATAATCTTTACATTATAATCAATTTTAACTATTTTATCCAAATATCTTACGATCTATTAAAAAGAATTTTTTCATAAAATAAATTATAAATTTTTTTCCAATCGTGCTCTTTATTGTTTTCCTTGATTTTTCGTATATCATGATTATATTAAAAGAGAAATAAATATTCAACTAAAAAATTAAACATTAAGATCTTGTAATATGTTTTATTTTTTATAAATTTATAAAATAACTCTTAAGAAGAGTTTAATAAAAAAAAAGTTATAGAACACCCTATGACATAAATTAACAACTTTAACTTATATATTTATATATTAAAATAATATTAAAATATTATAAAATGTTATTAATGGCATTCACTTTTTTATTACACCATAGAAAACACCTTATGTTTATGGTACAAATGCATCTGCATAAATGCATGCGTCGTCAATAATGCAATCAAACGGTCTCATTGTAAGGTCGGGCAGCCCGGTCAGGCCACGTGGGGGCATTTGATATGTTCCACTAGTTTTCTTGAGTGGGGTCATGGTCACGTGCTCCTCATCTTCAGCAGTGGGCTCCTCTCTCATCACCCGCTACATTGCTACAGTACACCATCTATTGCCGGTCAAAACCAGTGCTTTCTGTTCTTTTTCTTTTTCTTTGGTAAGTATTTGGTAACGGCAGCCGACATTATAATTCCCGAATTAAAACAGGCTTCAATCAGACGCTGGTACATACTTCGTACTTTTATATCGTAATATATGGGACATTTTTGACAGAAACTCGACAGAATATTCCCTATCCTTCAAAACATAATAATAATATTATCATTTTTATTAGAGTTTAATTTTAATATATTATTATTGTAATATCTTTTATATCATCAATTAATTATAAATTATTACATATGTAACTTTTTGAGTAGAGATGGAAAAATGACCGGTCCAACCACGCCATTTTCTAACTAAATCAAGCATGTTTTAGACTAGTATTTTCTAATTCATTGCAAATTGCGAATTGAGGGGCCGGTCAATAAGCACGTTAATTCTTTTATTTTTAAATAATAAATATATTTTTTAAAAAGATAAATTAATAAAAATATAAAATATTAGTTACTTAATTTTGGATTAATGAGAAATAAATTAAATAATTAATTTAATTATTAATTGAGTTTTAATTTTTTAAGTAAAATATCGTAGTATTTTTTTAAGTGTATTTTATTAAAAAAAAATAATTAAAAATCAAGTTAAAAGATTGATCTAGCTCAAAATGGGTTAGTCTTATCTTGGATTGGGCTAAATCAAGTTGAGTCACGTCAGACCAAATTAAATTTAGACTTGAATTTTTTAGCTCGACAAACACTTTTTGTCGGACTATTTAAATTGACCTATCAAGTTTAGTCTATTTTAACAACTCAACTTTTGAGTAATTATTACGAGAATTAAATATTTTTTATGATATGATATTATATGATTCAATAATAATGTAAATTTTTTTTACAGTATTCAAATTAAATCCTTATTATAATCACTAAATTCATCTTCTCATTTTTATCTCTTGTCATTGTCAAAATTCGAAACGTATTATTTAGGTTTTTTTTACGAATTATGAGCTTTATGGGCAAAGGAGACTAAACAGGTAAGGGAAAATGTTTAAATTTTTGACGTTTAATCATGCCAAATTAAGATTTTATACAATACATTATAAATAACATGTATAAATTAAGAATATAAGTAAAAAATCATAAAAAACACTCAATTTTGATAATATTATTCTTTTTGATAAACAAAAAAAAATGATAAGAGGAAGTTTTTTCATTATAAGATTAGAACATGGTAAATCACTAATCTTAGTAAAAAAAAATTTATAGCAGTCTTTTATTTTTTTTGGTGAAAACAATTTTTAAACTTTGACAAATTTGATTCAATTTTTAAAATATTAATAAAAGGATTATCACCTCATATTTAGTTATTATCAAAACTATCGTATTTGTCAAGGACCATTTATATTAAGTTTAAACTATTCGGTGGAGGTTCAAGAATAATTTAATATTTTTATGTTTCATCATGTTAGAATATTTAGACTTCAAACGTTGATAATACACATATTTATTTTATTTTATATTAAAATTAAACTATTTAATAGAAAAATAGAAACAACAATAAATGAACTACTTTGTAATAAAAGCTTTGATATCATGTTAGTAATCAACCATTCCAAAAGCTTAACTATTAGGCGAAGATTCAAGAATTATTTTATATCTCTAACTCTATTCACGTTTGAGGTAACTTAATAAGGATAGTTGAAAAAAAAAGGTTTATAAGTTAAAACATTAATTTTATTGTAAAATAGAAAAAAAAAGGGTTTAACTTCTATTTGCAACTTGCATTAGTTCAAAAAAAAAATTTTCTTGAGCAAGGTTGAAGGAATGTATGGTATAGCATGCCATGCTGCAAATTGGGGTAATATATTAATAATACCCCACGATACGTACCGCTCACCGTATCTCTGCCGAATGCGTTTTGGAGCCCCAACATGCTATTCCTAGCCTAACAACACCCCACACTCCATCCTCTCCCCAACAGAGTCGTTTTCACTTTTAATTTGTCTTTTGTCCAATGTTCATGAGAAAGACAAAAAGATAATATGAAAGTAACAATTGAGATCTCAGAACTTTTCTTCCACACACACTATATATAACGATAGCAAAAGGAAAATGAAAATTCTACCGCTTACCACTCCTAGATAACTCAAAAACTACTTGACTTTTACAGGATCCAAAATACTTTGGTTATTTCAAAATTTAATGCTTGATTATTATTATTTATGATTTACATACCATACAAAATCTATACGATGTTATACAAAGTTTCTAAGACAAAGCAACAAGATAGCATGAATAATCTGAATCTTAATCTGAAGGATAGAGCGGAAGGTAAAATAATAGGCGACAATAGTAGATCCCAAATATTTTTTCCCTCTGAAAGAAAATTAATAATATCTGAAAGTATTTACAAATTATAAAAAATGCAGTATAGAAATAGGACCAATTGCAAATCCATTAAAATTTCTCATTATTGGAAAACCTACATGCATATAGGAAACGGATAGATATTTACTAGAAAAAAAAATTCTTATATACTCCAAGAAGAAAGTTCTTCTTTTCACTAGTTGAGGTAGTGTACATTTAATTGATGATATAAGAGAAGAACTTTTTCTTGTTCTAAGAGCAACTAAAAAATTTTCACTAGGATAATTATATCAAGGCATGAGATTTTAGAGGCTAGCTTTGGCAAGAACACTCATCTCCTGCCACGTAGAGGAAAATGCATGTAGAGTCCCAATTGAACTTGAAATTTTTGAACTATGTACTTGCTTCTTTAAATTGGTTGAATTGAGTCTTTTGTTGGTACAAACAAATCAAACCCTCATGCGTGCTTGTGTTTATGTGAGCGAGCACAAGAGAGAGAGAGAAAAAAATATATGGGCAAGAAAGAGAAAGTGCAAAGGAGCAATAATGGGTGAAGATATTTTTTCTGATCAGAGGAAAATTAAAATTGGATTCTTGGGGCTGATCGAGGGAGTTGGTCAGGCAGATATAGGAAGAGTTGTGAATGGCAGAAGCTCTTTGTGCCTGAAACGAAAGGAAACAAAAGGAAGCATTAATATATAATGAAAAGAGGACCATCTAACCAGAGGCAGCCTTTGTTTCTCTGCTGGTCCTTCTCTGCAAAAGGAAGGCCAGCTCCTTTCAAAGTTTGGTTTTATGCAACTTGCTTTGTCTTTAATTTAATTAAATGATGATTTATAGACTGTTACTTCCCTTATAGCAAGGTTCAAACGGTCTATTCCTTTGAGTAAATCTATTCATATACAATTAAATACAAATCACTTTACATTTATATAATTTTTATCATTAATTAATATTATTCTACAAACTTACTCATTTATACTCTGATTAAATAGCATTTTTTTAGAGATGTGTAATAGTTTATATATGAGGTGATGTATATCTTAAAGATGTGTAAGTAGCATTTTTCATTCAATTTCCATTATAATCCTGAAAAGCATAAATTAGTTTGTAGAAATATAGATTTACGTTAAAAAAAATGTCAACTTAATAATTTTTAAGTTTTTGTTAACTTTTTAACATAGCATTACCCTTTTCTCTCACATGAACTTATATATATATTGAACTTTTTACCATAGCATTACTGTCTGTGTATGTGTGAGAGGCCATGGCAATAACTGGAGAGTGAAGAGAACATGTAACCGAGTTGGCTATGCATTATTTTTTAAAAATTCTAAAGAACCAGATTTAACAGGAGGACAAAACAGAATCAAGACAAGAAAAGTGTAAAATAATTCATGAAACAAATAACCTGAAGTAAATATTTTTTGGCCATAGCAAACGGTAAGCAAATGAAAGGTGATAAGAGAAAAGACTGCATATGCAAAGTTTCATAAGAACCTTTGTAAGATCAACCAACAATTTAACATCTGAATATTCTCCTGACTAGTGATAAGAAATGAATGACATTTTAAATTAACCTACCTTAATCTTTTTTGGCTTCTTTTACGTGCTTCTACCTATTCTTCCTAATATAGTATTCTTACAATATGGGGCATTCTTTCATTTTTTTCATTTTAATTTAGAAGCCATGCCCAGTCGTGCACAGATGATCCGTACCCAGTTAAGTACAGCACGTTCTCTGACAAGCTATGCATGCTCAGCTAGTCCCTTTTCTTTATTTACTTTTATGAATTATGCAATTAAATTTTATTTTGGAACTAATCTTGTGTTGTCTAAGTTTCTGTCCAAGCACAAATCTTAATTTGACATGGCCTATTGCATATAATTTCTCCACAAGGGAAGAGAGAGATCCAGAGGTGGCAATAATTATTAATTCCCCAGCTTTCACTGACATAAGTAACTTCTCTCACAGGGTATAGTATAGAACCTTAGAACCTCTGTGAGGAAAATCTCAAACCCTTCATATAATTTTTACCCCAAGAAACGCTCATGGGGACAAAAGTTAGAGTCACATAATTAACATAAAAATTAAAAACCCAAATGGGGCTGTTCAAAGCAAAAGCGAAGAAAAGAATGGGACAAAAAAAATTAGATCGATCGCGAGTTGATGAGAACCAAATTAAAATGACTATGGTGAAGATACATGTTAAAAAAAAGAGAAGCAAAAGGTGCAGCTCCATCTTGGTCATTTTCTTGAAGCAGAAGGCATGAACCTAGTCCTTGTTAATGTTGTTTCATCTGAGCATTGATGTTAGAGAGCGGAAAACAACTTCTTCACAAGGAATAGTGAGACCCATATCGTGATCGAAGCCAAATTCTTCTTCAGCTTGTCGAAGAAGGGATTGGAACTGTGGGTGAGTCAAGAATGAGATGGGGACAATATACCTGCTTCTGTTTTCACCAACGTAAACAGCAAAATGGCCTTTTGGGACGTCAAGAGGGAGACCATCATCGTCATACCCATTTTTCTTTCCTAAGCTTGAACACCTCTTGAGGATTTGCTTGAGGACTGTAGTCTGGGGAAGCTTGTTTGATTTTCTAATGGCCATTTTTAGAGAGAGAAGGGATGTGGTCTAAGGTCTAAATTAAGCAAGTTACAAAAGGAGTTGAGTTGAGTTGAGTTGAGGGATGGATAAGAGAGCGTACCCAAGAAGTTAAGGTAGTGGTGATGGGAGGGGTGGGGGGCTAACGGAGGGTATTTATGAAGCGAAGAACCTGCGCAGAGAGAGGGAGAGAAGAAGAGAGGGTTCATCATTCATGTGGATTGTAGGGACATAGTAGAGCCCACGGGTCTTTTGGGGTATGTGCATTTGTGCAAGGACATGGTGGGAACCAAGCCCACTGGCTTCACCCTTGTATGTTGGTCCTCCCATGGCATCATGGACCCAATCTCTCTCTGTTACACCCTCAATTCTCCCCCCCTCCCACTGTCTATTTTGAATAAGAATTTCTTACTTTTTGGTTTAACCGGAATATCAACAAATTCCTCTTACTCCATTTGCCTCAAATGATGTGATGTGTTTTATTTTTTAAATTCATTATAAATAAAATAGTAAATACTGATAGATTTTTTTCTTTATCTGAAATACAGACAGATTTTATTTCTCTTTCATTCAAATCAAAGCATGAAATTGTACCAAAAAACCGAAACATGTAATATCATTTGAGATAAAAAAATAAGTCTTACTCCGAAGTCTGGATGATACAAATATCTCTCGAATATTATTTCAGCACCACCGGATTCTTTTGTTTGCTTTCCTTAAAAAAGGTTATTATTTGGGCATTTTGGATCAGGTTTATGGGGGCAGACCCTATTATAAACACTTCAATAAAACCGTTGTCTGCTTTTCTTTTGGCTGAAATATTGTAAAACCTAGCTAGTATTCTTTCAATTTAGTTGTTTTAATGCACTTTACCTGCATGTACTTGTTTTCAGAGCAAAAGTTTATTTCCAATATTTGTCACTGCTCCTGGCTTAATATTTTGGTACTGTTTTATTTTTCTTACTGAGATAATCTACTAAATGATATGGAAACTTTCTCCCGCACAAGGCTACCAAACATCATTCCCTAAAATAGAGATTCTTGAATGAAAATTTCTAATTTTAAGCATGTAAATTAGTTTCTGAAATATATATAAAAAAATATAGAGATTCCTTAAACTTTAACATTTTTATAAATTACCACCATAAACTTTAAAACCTTTTTAATTAGTTTTTAAATTTTAATTAATATTTCAATAAATTCTTATATTTAATTTAGATCCGTAAATTCACTAATGAAAATACTTGTATTATATTATTTTATTTATATTAATATTAATTAAAAATTATTTATTAATTAATTTATTAAAATTAAATTTTAAATATATTTTCTTCCTTACAAATATGATTAAGATATTATTACACAATATTATCGTTAATGAATTAACAGATTTAAATTAAATAAAATGAGCTATTAGGATATTAATTAAAGTTTAAAGATTAATTAAAAAATTTTAAAATTCATGATAGTGATTTATAAAAAGATTAAAATTCAGAGAAACTGCATATTCTTTTTCTTATATAAAATTATGTAGAGTATGTTAAAATATACATCGTTATATTAAAGCTACTTTATATATATCAAAAATAGATTTACATATCTAAAGTTAAAAGTTCTCACCAAAAAAAGTCTTTCTCCAAAAACAATGTGAGCTGTATAGAATCTTAGACCATTTATTTGCATACAATTTGCATATAATTTGCACATTATCCCTCATGCTTGTATAAACAAAGTGATAATCTTTTTTGTGGTTTACATGAATCGAACCTATATTTGATATTTCTATCCTTTAACCCCACCGACCCTTACCACATGAGGTATGCCTAAGTGGCAAATTTTTTCTTAGTTACAAGAAGATGATATGATTTATTTTTGCGCATCTAACCCCCACAAACAAACAAATAAAAATAAGACTTGCCGCTAGGGTATGCATACTAGATCCGTCTTATTAATTTGACCAAGTTGAAGTTAATTGAGACATGTTTAAGTTGTATAAATTAGATACATTGTGTTTTTAGGTTGGGTCGGGTCTTACTTTAAATCATCTCAACTCGGCATGATATTATATAATATTTTAAAATTTATATTTTTTTATAATTAATTATAATTAATAAGACTTATTGACTTAAATTAATAACTTTTATATAACATGATGATATATTTATATTGATATTATTTATTTTAAAATATATATTATAAAATATATCTTAACTTTAATTTCATACTTCAATAATTTTATAATTTTACTATGCATAATGTTCAAATATATTCATTATATCCATATATATTGTTGGATCAATTATTATCAGACTATGATTGAGTCAGATTTGGATTCAAAAAATGACTCAATCAAAATATAAATTAAATTCGAATCAAGTCAAATTTATCATATAACTCATTCCAAGAACACCCGTACTTGCAGTTATATATTCAATAAAATCTTACTTTATTCACCTCAATGCAAAGGGAAATGGTTCTTACCCATCATTTTTTTTTCATAATTTTTGTTACACCTTAACACCTACTTGTTATCGAAAATGGATTTTGTTATTTGCACAATATTTACATTTTATTTATACTTTTTTGTTTAAAAAAATAAAGGTTGAAAGAGAATGTGTTGGAATATGTGCATTTTTAAAGTTTATTATCTATAAAAAAAAGTAGTGTAAAAATGGTATAATGAAAATTAGGGGTGCACACGGGTCGGGTTGAATCGGGTTTGGGGGTAAAGTCCAAACCAATCAAATAAGGTCGGCCTTGGGTCGGAATGTGTTGGTTATGTTAAAGTTTTTGATCTAAAAAAAATCGGTTGGTTCGTGATGATCATCGGGTGATCGGGTTGGTAGTCGAGTTGGTTGGGTTAGTGATCGGGTTGGTGGTCGGGTTGGACCGACCCATGAATATTTTTCAATAGAAATTACTCAAAAACGACATCGTTTTTGGGGTAAATCGGGTCATCTATAAATTGTGATCGGAAATTAGATCGAAAACCGATCCGTCTACCCGAACCAACCCGGATATATACGATCGAGTCTCATCGGTCATGGTCGGGTTGTGCATGTGCAATTGATATGTAAATGAGATTATTATTTTTAAAAAAAAATGTACATTGAGAATTGTGTTTCACTTTTTTTAACGATAAAACTATAAATTCATTTAACTAAAAGCCTAATGATACTCACAATTTTAATAAAAACAATAAATCTACTAAGAAAAATAAAATAAATATAATTTTCACCCAAAATTAACATATGATTTGTAACTTTGCTTTTGATCCATAAACTATGAATGATAATATATTTTTTATTGTGAAAATCGTATGAAGAAAGTATCATATCTTTTATTTTAATATATTTAAATATCTTATTATTATCAAAAGACAAAACATGAGATTAACATGAGAAAATTAAAATTAAAAATTTCAAATATATTATAATATGAAACATATACAAGAAACTCAAAACCAAAGTCTTTGAATCTATTCCAAAGATAATAAATTTAAACAATTTGGATAATTTTATTTGAGAAAATACTAAAAATTAAAAAAAAAAAACAAAGAAAGTTGTGCTAAAGAATTGAAACGACAATATCTTGTATGTAAATCTAATTTATATGGATACAAGAATATCCTAAAAGTGAAGACCGAAACATTATACAGAGGAAAGAGAATACCATGCGGGAAGAAAGAAAGATATGTTTATCTTATTTTATTACTAAAAAAAGAAAGTGACATAATATTTTTGTAATGTGGGTTTGTTTGTGAAAGTTGAAAATTATAGATTATGTTGATAATTGATTATTGTTATAATCGATTATAATTGATTCATTTTTATGTTTGGATGCATTAATTGTAAAATGATTTTAAGTTAATATAGTTCATTTAGATGATATAAAAAGAATTACTTTTTATGTATTAAATTATTAAAATATGTATAAAATAATTAAAAAAATTATTTGATTGAGGACAAAATAGTATTTACATATCAAAGTGTAAGAAATAATCTATAAGCTAAAATCATAAGTTTCAGGGTGTGTTTGGGATAGCTGTAAAAAATTGATTATGTTTAGTAATCGATTATTGTATAAAAGCTTTTTGTTATAATCGATTATAATTGATTCATTTTCATATTTGGATGATTAATTTGTAAAATGATTTTAAGTTAATCTGATTCGTTTGGATGATATAAAAAATCGCTTTTATGCATTAAATTACTAAAATAGTATAGAATGATTAAAAAATTATTTGATTGAGGACAAAATGGTATTTACATATCAAAATGTAATGAATAATCTATAAGTTAAAATCATGCTTCAATTTTCAAGATTATAAAAATCAGCTTTTAAAAGCTTTTATTTTACATTGAATTTCATGTAAAAAATTCCTAATTTTAAAACATATTAAACATCATCTTTTTTTCCCCAAAAAAGCTAATCAAAAGCCATAAAACATGCACTAATATTTATTATTTATTAATCAAAAAAAAATTTATTTTACATTAAATTTCATGTAAAAATTTTTCTAAAAAATAATCTTTTTATCAAATATAATAATTATTTCACAAAATAATTTAATTTTTTAAAAATAACTATTTGAGAAATAACTAATGTTTCCTTTAACGGTCTGTAAATAAGATTGTTCCAACACTAATATCTCTTTCCACCTGAATTCACGGACCTACAAGTACTCATCGGTACAACCTGGTGATGGTTTGGCTTTTCTGATTATTGGGCTTGTGATACTGTGAACTGATGAATGACACATGAAACAGACATTAGACTCAGTGCAAACAAAACCAACTTTGCAGAAACCCATGTGTCTATTAATTACTCCTCCTTGCCAGGTTTTGACCTCAATATCAGTACTTTATCTTCAAATGCAACACTCTCCTCAGCGAATTATTGAAACAATTAAACAATAGCCTCAAATACTTGGTCATTTGTGTCTCCATTCCATCGCATTCGCAAGCCTACCACCTTTTTAGAATTTTATCTGAGAAAATAATCCATGCCACACTTTCATATCATTCATGCCTGTACTCGTAGAATTATACAGATTCAAATTCTTATCATCAATTAATCTGCATGGATAAGGATAAACCTCAGGGCTCTAAGACATGAAAAAAAAATTTCAAATAAGAGAACAGTCAAGAGAGTGCGAACATGCTACAGCTCCACACCAAATGACAATTAGGGAAAAAAGGAGCTTGTATCAATTTTCATATTTTTTTGGTTGATGAGAAAGAAAATTATGATGCACTAATCCAATTTATTTTCCTAGAAGATGCTTCAACACCTTCCAATTACATGAATAATTGAATAAGTATTTGACTATTACCATAGTTATATCTTTGACTAGTAACTGCGCGTGTCTATTTATTCTGATTATTTAAATGCGAATTGATTAAGAGCAAAGCATAACAAGCAAGCAAAGCTGTCTCGAGGAAGTTTTGAATATGAACCTGGGCCTGGAGAGGTCATATTCAACGTGGTTGGTTGGTTGGCTGGTTCATATTAATTGTTCGTGTGGAAAACAAAATAGGGATAGGCTCAAAGTACAACAGAATTGGTAATAAAAGCTATTTCATGCTTGTCAAGTTCTCTACCTACATATCACTACTGCAGTGTTTGCTACTAGAAATAAGTGTCTCAAAAATGCAGGGCTTCCCCATGTGGTCCTGCCTAAACCACCACCACTAGAATACTAGATAGAACAACCATAATCAGACAGAAATCTATATCCAATGCGCACCACTATATTGGTCTTACCCTGCCTTCATTTTTCTTCGTTTTACCTTGTGTCCAAAGCTGAGAAAGTGATATTGGAAAGCTAAATTAAGTGACTCATATTATACCATGCTATTAGAGCGATAATAAATGTATGTTTTAGGAAAATCTCTATCATTAATTTAAGTTATTTTTTTTATAATTTATGTGAATGTATTTGAAATCAATAGTAAATATTTTCATGAAATATACATTTATTATTGCTCAAGGAATATATAATAATTTTTCGACTCATATGCAGCAGTGTCCGGAGTTTGTTTTCTGTCCTTCGGTATGTGTTTTTTCTCAATGCCAAACATTATGATAATGTTTAGGATAAAACATGATCTCATAGGCAAAAATTCTAACACCTTCAAAATTTCCTTGTTTAAAATCTAAGCAAAATACCCAGTTAAATCTATTTTCAATGCTCATCCGCTACATTCATGTTTTAACTACAATAATTTTACTTATTCTCATTATTATTTATATTGGGCTAGACGAAAGTGAACGATTTTGTGGATTTGATTTATCTTGTAGCTTAGGATACAAGGTATATCTGTTTAGATAACATTCCATTACATCGTTATATCAACTTTTCTGTATAAATTCACATATAATACAATGATATACATTAATTGTTTCTGATTGTCTCGGTAGTAGTTGGTCATATAATATTTCCCTACTATAAATGGAAACTAGCTAAGTGGATGTCACCTTCCTTGCAGAGACTCTTCATGTTCTGTGAGTGAGATTAATTGGAGTAAGAAATGGATTTAAAACGGGAGACTGGCAAGGTCCACCAATTTCACCAAAATGCGGTGCCAAAAGCAGAGGGGATATTTTTTTAGGAAAATACTCATTATACACTACTCAAAAAAAGTGTATATACTGTTAACACCATTTTTAAAGGATGTGATTAAGTGAGAAAAATTAATAGAAAAAAATATGTATAATAAATGATATTAGATGAGGTGTGAAAAAAGATGTATGTACTATTTGATGTAAGAATATAAGTGTTGATTTTTTTAAGTTGATGGTGACTTTACCTTTCATTTGGCACATGAAAGCCATGTAACTCTTGCCCTCAGAATCCTCTCGTCAACACAACTTAGTTAGGTTAAGGGACTTGTAATATCATTCCAACCACTTGAAAACGCCTAACCTTTACTCATCACCTAGCCAACTTCCTCCCAAATTTGTAACCTTCCACTGGAACCACACATCTGCTCTTCTTTGTGTTCTGTAAAAATTGTAAAACATAAAATGCCTCAAATTAACTTTGTTCTTTCGGTTGACTGTAGCTGAAAACTTGGTGTGGAACCGATTAGTGATAGAATTGGTTGAAGAAAATAAATTTAAATTTCACAACAGGATTTTGAGTTTCCTCACGTTGTGTCTAATACAAACATTTTCCCAAAAAATTAATAAATAAGTAAATATAATTGTCAATTATAATTAGGATTAAACTGATTCTGATACTAATGGTTAGAATTTTGGATAAAAATTAAAATATTAAAATCCTTAAATTATTTGATAAATTTAATCTTAAATTATGACATGTACAACTAATATAAATAGGGTCCTGAAAAAGATAATGATAAGTTGTTCATAATTAAAATCTTGAATGCAATCTCGGGCTATGCGAGAGAAAAATTATTTTTATCCTACAATAATTTGTTCTTGCGTCAATATCAATGAAACGACTGTATGTATTATGGTGGATAGGAATAAAGGTATCTCCCTTATATATATATTCACATCGAAATGAGTTAAACTTATCTATTATAGTAAATTTATATACAAGACTTAATAACAAAACTCACTTATGAACATTATTTAATTATAACCATACTATCACTATTTGAGTTACAATAATATACTTTAATTATTTTAACATTTAATTAATCAGAGTTTTTATAAAATATAATGTACCTTCTGCTAATCCACATAAAAAAATATTAAATTTAATAAAATTAATCTAACAAAACAACCCATAAAAAAAGAGATCATGAGAATGTATATTTTCAAATGTTCTATGAATGGTTGGAAACTGAAATAAGAGGAAATTGAGCGGAGTTGCTGGTAGTGATATCATCGGGACGTAAAGTTAGACAAGTTTATAGCCATGTGATGTGGGTTATGAGCAATATTTAACGATGATATTGTCTATGCAAATGGATATTCTCCTATAATTTTTCACATGATAAAGTTAGTTATGCAGAGAAGAGAGATAAATATAAATATTATAATATAAATTTCAAAAGTTTTGATTGGGCTGTACTGATAAAATCTCTTTTATGTATATCTTTCTCTTCTAAATGACTTTGTCATATAAAAAACTACATGAGATGATTCATTCCTATTATCTATAAGGTGGGATATGGATTCAAATTTCATGTCATATTTTTCTTGTTCCATTTCCTGTTTCCCAATTGATTATTGATAATATAATAAAAAAGGCAGACAACTAAGAAAGAAATTACTTTCAACTAAGGGAGAAGAAAGTTTTTTTCACTAAAATGTCAATGTTTAATTGAAGAGTCAAGAAAAATAAATAAATTTGTGAGAATAGAATTGGGATAGTTTGTATAAACTTTTTTCTTTTGGTCAGGAAAGTTTGTACAAACTGAAATGACGTCCACATTACATAAGGACTCATCTCTAAGCCAGTGAGAAATGGGGCTCAATTCTACTAGAAGTTTTACAAGTACTAAATTAAGTACCTAAGGGCCCTATGACACAAAAATAAAGTACCTAAGGGCCCTTAACAAAAAAAAAGTACCTAAGGGGCCTCCACTCCGATGGTTAACAAGTACACTGTAGTTTGTTCCTACTCCAAGAAATATCAACCATCAACCCTTTGACCAGAAAAAAAAAAAAACCAACCCCTGTCTATTAAAACAGAGTAATTATACTTGAAATTATACTATTTATCAAATAATGACACACAAGTAACTTTGTATTCTCCCTTAAAGAATGACATGTTTCATGGTTAACTTCTTTCATTTTAATTTCAAATTCAAATTCTTTTAACCACGTTATGCATTATTCTCATTTTTAATTTAAAGTATCTTATTTTTTTAATCTATATTTTTTAAATTTAAAAATTATAAAAACTCGAAATGCCTACTAATTAACATAGAAGCCACACTTTCTCAGAAAATAAATAAATAAATAAAATAGAAGCCTCACTTAAAAAAAAAAAAACATATATAGAAGCCTCACTTTCGGCTATAACCCACTACCATAAAGAAAGTGCAAATAGGATCTCCCCATTAATGGCAAGCCCTAAAGTCCACTTGTGCCCCCAGGCCGCAGCCGAGCCCACACATAATATATATATATAAAGCATTAAAAGACGGACTTTCCCCTCTTACCTCTCCATTATATTAATTTAAAATCTCTTTTTTTTGTGGATGAATATACATTCATTAAAAATCTCTCAAACAAGGGCATGTGTCATTTTCCCCCCTTTTATTGCCTTCATTTTTCCTTGTTACTTCTCTTCTAAAGATAGCATTACGGATAAAAACATATTTGGGAAATAGGCATGGAGAGAGCTGGACTGTCATATTTGTGGGTTAATCATCCAGTTTGGAATATGGCCCATTTTGCTATCTAGTTGGGCTATCATACAATTCAATTGACTTCCATCTCGCTGGGTTCATACTTCATAGGAAAATATAATCTTACTTGGGTTTCATTGGGTTTCAAATCCAATGTCTTATAGCATAGAGGATAAACATTAGACAGTACTTACCATTATGTTTTCTTTTGTCCACATGTTTGTGTGGATGTTTATATTTTATGGGTGACAAAAAAAAAGATTAATTTATTTTACACCTATTAAAGATTCTCTTGTAATAATTTTGATTATAATCTTTTTAAAAGAAAAAAAATAAGATAATTCAAATATACATTCAATTAGTTAAAGGCAGTTTGATTATTTCCCCCGGCATCCTATAGATTAAGATTTTTATTTATTTATTGGATTTGGGTACGGAGTTTTTCTTTTTTTCCTCGTAATTTTGTCGGGTTTGAGTATGTTTGATGAGTATAAAATTTACATTCGAGAGATTGAATTTCATCTTGTTTTAATTTATGGTTAATATTAGGAAAATATGTTACATTGTTCTTCAGTATTAAATATGTTCTGACATCTAAACAAATGTCTCACATTCTTTAAACCCAAGCTAGTTGAGCATTCCCTTCCTGTTGTGACTTGTGATGATGATAGGCATCTTTAGAATTTGGAGTATAGACCTATCAGCAAGATGTTGAAGGCAGCATTACTTCAAAGCATTTCCAACCCATTCAACTTGTCGCCTGAACCCAACTGCAGCCAACATCTTTTCTTAACCCTCTTGCTTTAATCAACACCCTCAACTGCCCAATCTCATCCCACATACCAAACCGGGCATATAGGTTTGAAAGCATAATGCAGATCCCAACATTTTGAGGATCTAACTCGAGAGCCCTGTGAGCTGCCAATTTGCCCAACTCTATATTCCCACGATCTACACAAGCACTGAGTAGAGCCCCCCACATGGAGATGATACAATTTCCCATTCCCTTATAGAGTGTCTTATTTAGTAGTTCCCATGCCTTTTGCAATTCGCCAGCCCTACAAAGCAAATCAACTAGGCAGCTGTAATGCTCTGGACCAGGATCTAACTTGAAATCATTAACCATACATTCAAAATACTTGACACCAGCTTGTACTTGGCCTGTGCGACCACAAGCTGAGATTACTGTCAGAAATGTTATTCCATCTGGTGTGATTCCTTCCACCAACATTTCATTGTACAAATCAATTACATCCTTATAATACCCATTTCTGCCATATACACCAAGCATTGAAGTCCATAACACAACGTCTCTGCTTTTTTCTTTTCTTATCTCCATTCCAGCCAACTTGAAGACTTGCAAAGCCTTGTTTACCAGGCCACACTTGCCATACATCTCAATCAGTGCACTCTGCAGAAACACATCACTCTCTATATCATGGATCGTTCGGAGCAAATAACTATGCAGTTGCCTACCCATTTCAACAGCAGATAATCCAGTGCATGCACGTAAAGCTGCTGATAATGTAAACTGATCATACTTCAATTTCAACATGGGCATCTTCCTAACTAGTTCAAGTTTCTGAACCCATAATAACCCAGCCTCGCCATAACCTGACAAAAGTGCATTGGCACACACAGTATTCTTCTCAGGAATTTCATCAAACACAAGCGCTGCATCTTTTACACTGGACAATTTAGAGTACAAATCAATCAGAGCACTACCCACAAAAACACTAGAGGACCAACCTGATTTTCCCACGTGGGCGTGTATCTGTTTCGCAAAATTGACATGTTTAACTTTAGAAGAAGCAGTCAAAGTGCAACACAAAGCGTAGGTATCTAAGGGAACACCATTGGTGTGCATGAAGGAGAAGGTTGTAAGAGCAAGAAAGGGGAAACCTTTGTGGCAAAAATCAGATATTATGAGGTTGAAGTGTAATGGGTTGGTGGAGTTCATGCATTTGAAGAAATTGTTCAGTGTTTGGAGGTTGTTGTTAGGAAGGCATGCGGCGTATGTGGCCATGAGATGGGTGTGAACATCATGGGAGATGAAGAGAGTGCCTGTTCTGAGTAGGTGGCCATGGAGCTTCTTCATGGCTGAGAGATTATTTGTTAGATGAGATTGCTGCAAAAATTGAATTGCATAATCCAATATTACGTTGGACATGTATAAAGGGAGTCAAAAACTGAATTACTGGTTCTTGATTTGTGTGGGACAATGTTATTGAGTGTGGGTGTTGGTCTTGTGTGATTGGGTGACTGAAGCGTGGCTGTGGCTGTGTCGCTGTGTGCTGCTTGCTACTGATGGCAAATTAGCAATAATTACAAAAAATAAAAAATAAAAGAATTGACGGGCTTGTCCATTAACTGTTGACTTATAGGCCCAGGTTAGGAATATCCAAAATCTTAGCTCTTTTATTAAAAGGTTAGTACGGCCCCTTTTACTAACATATAAGTTATTATTTTAGGTCCACAGATTAAAGAAATTAGTTCCAAACAGATACATCGAACAGCTGAAACTGGATTGGTTAAAAATTAAATTCCTTGATGACTAATGCCTCAATGCCAGCTACACATATCTTAATATCAATGAGATTTGCTTATGTGCTTCATCTTAAATGCACTTTTTCCCCCCCTCTTTACACCAGCTATTTTTTAGGTTGGTTGAAATGATATATTCCAACAGTAATCCTAGCTTATTTGAACCAATACAATTCTACGAGCTGTAGTTTAGCCACCTTAAAGACTATGAAAATTTATTTCATTTCAAGTTTCGTAGGCCATTAATTCTCAGCAGTGAAACATAGGCTTTCAAGTTCACAAGAAAGAACCAAAAGAAGAGAAAGAAGAAAAAAACTAGAAGCAATATGGAATACACCAATTTCTGTTCATTGATGGTTTTAATCCAATGATACATAAGATACGCTCAGAGAAATCCTATCAGTATACGGTAAACCTTTTGCATGGGTAACCTCATGCTGAAAGGCAAAAACTTTCTCTTCAAATTAACCTTTGGTCACTTATCATAGTCTGTGTAAGTCAGAGGTGATATTAATGAACATGTCTTCTGTGCAGGGACTTGTAAGGCCACCCGTTGGATGATTGAAGCCAAATTCTTCCTCAGCTATACTTAACAGTTCTTGAAATGAAGGCTGATTCAACAATGACACTGGTATCACAAATCTCTTATTTTCACCCTCTCCTACATATACAGCAAAGTACCCTTTAGGCATATCCAGAGATGTTGCAGCTGCTTGATTTGCAAACAGATTTGATCGGCGAAGAATGTGTTTAGCACTCAAGGAACTAGGCAAACGAATAGCCATCACAATAGTATTGGTTAGAACTTGGAAGAGGTTCTTGTTGTTGATCACAATTGAGTTGGGTGAAGAAAGTTTAGGATATGGTGTGTATTTATAGATGAAAGCATGAGGAAGAATCAGTGGTGTATAGGAAATTAGGCGATTAGCGTGAGACATAAGCATTCAAATGATCACATGGTGTGTACTCCAACTTATTTGCAAAAACTTGTAGATGACTTATGAATATGACTGCTTATTTACTGTAGAGGCTGACCAATTCTGAGAGAACACCTGTATGGATAATGACTTAGGTCTAGGTCGGAAGAACGAGAAGGCTCGCCAGAGACCTATGAATGAGGGCAACCGTGGACCTAAGTCGATCAAATGAAAGCTAGGATGCTAGGTTGGAAGGCTCAAGTGTTAGGAGAGAAAGCGAAACATGTCTGGTTCAGACTGTCAACCAAGCTTAAAAAGGACTTTAGAGGCTGAACTCTCGACACCCGCCTACCATAGAGTAATTAAGGGATTAAAAGCCATGGAGTAATTAAGGGATTCAAACGTTGGACGTAGGTTATGCTTGGTCGTTTAGGCTCCAACCTGTCGATGACTATTTCTTTTTTGATCACCGACTATTGTACTGTTATGGTCAATCTTAAAAAAAGACAATAAGTTCGAGCATTTTGATCACATGTGAAATGTTTACTGGGCCGGTTAGGTTCTCGAAATGTGACTTGGATGGTCCGACCCGAATTTTCATGGTCTGACCTTGTGATAGACTTGACAGAGATCTAGAGAGGTCGATATTTGATCGATATGATTAGGTTTATTGTTCTTGTGCCTGTTTGTATGAGAATGGGTCAATCTTATGGATAGTTGGTTGGATGGTAGTTCGGTACGGTCGAATGGCCTACCAAAATAATTCAACACGTAAATAGCAAAGCATCTGGTCAATTCAAGGGACTTCACTTGGAGAAAGATGATAGAGTTCAAGCTTTGTTTTGGTCGGTCACAGTTTTCAACATGTTGCCTACTGTTTCTTGACAACAAGATATAAATGGGCCACAGAAACCAAATTTGAGTTCTATTTGGGTATGGTCTCAACCACTCATTTGTACGATGCAAACCTAACTGTTTAGATCCACATTTCCACTCAAATATATTCTTTATTATTTGCCGTGCAAAACATATACCGATTTGTACTAATCTAATCAGAATGCAAGTCCAATGGTTTAAAGGCAAACCCCGTTGATTGGAATTCCATGATCAATTATTTCCTAGTCACCATTAAAACCTAACTAAATTTAAATTAAATTCACGCTCCTCTTAGTTTTGGATTCATTGGAGACAAATGACTGATCTATAGGGCTTCCCTTGAAAATGAATCCCTTTTTTCCGATTTTATCCGTGTTCTTTTTCCTGACTGAACCATAGTGTACTACTTGTTTGGTCAGATCACCGAAGTCAAAAATATTTCCAAGCCATACAGGAACCTGGTAATACTATAAATCCATTGAGTCCATTTGTGACATATATAATTCGAATATGCACCAGTAGTTGTTCAAATTTTAGTAGCATTGAAAAAAAAAAAAGAGGTAAAATAGTGAACTTAGTGAGTGGGAAAAAGGTAGATGTCTTTATGTTACGTTTGATTTAAACTAGGGATTTCCAAAACGCATTTTGTCATTTGGCTTAATTGCTGACAAACTGTATTGCAGGAAAGAAAGGAATAAAATAATTCAACAATTTAAAATCAAAATCAATTGAATATTAGGCTTTCTGGAAATTTGCATGACTCAAGTTCAGAGAATTCCAAGTACAGCTATGGACTTAAACCAACGATATAGTCAGAGGACATAGCATCTATTTAAATGCTAGAATAGTTGTTATTCTTCTCTGGTTTCAATATTGGCATCAGCATTTCAATTTTTTTTTATCCGTTGGAGATACTTGAATGTTGGAGATATAAAAGTAAAGGCATTTAAGTCTGATATTAAAACAAATCAGGTCAACAAAATATTACTAATACAAAAGGGATTCTAACTTTTCCTAATTAGAAAGTTTCTACTCATAATCATTCACATATCAAGGATTTAACCATCCACATCTTGAATTTCAAATATAAAGCAAATGTTAAAAAACAAATACTCAAATATATTAAGTTTAGCACATAAATTTTCCACATGCTGAAATGACTTAACACATCATCATCAAAACTAAAAAGCCAACTGTATGTTTAGCCGTGAAATGGAACTATCTCATTTCCAAATTTTCTTTACACAAGGCTTTACAGAACGTACATAGTTTTTCTATGGGTATATTCTTGTTTGATAACTAGAAGAACTTTGTGAGACCACTTCTTCCATGATCAATCCAAACTGTTTTTCTACCCTCAGCACAATACTTCCAACTATGAAGATGTCTCCTTCATAATTAATGCATTTCCTTGGGGGTTCCAACTTCCAAGTGGCTCTTTTTATATGATCTGTTTCTGTTCCATCTGAAGTTGTAAACAAGCTGCTGAGATTGTATGGCTATGCATGGGGAAAATGGATCCTCACGAGTGTTCTGGAGGAACTGCAGTCAGTTCTGGCACTCTACTTCTCAAGTGGCTATCTGGTTGCAATCTGATCGTGTTGCCAAAGAGAGGTTAATTCTAACCTGAGTTTAGCCTCTATAATTCTTCGAAAGGGGATTTACAAATATCATTATTACTACAAATTCTTGATTGGTAAACGACTTTCAAAAGAGAAATATTGGCTTCATGTTCATCTATTTCCTCTTAAAAAGAAATAGAGAAGAAAATAACTTGATGCAACATGTGAGTATACAACCACTGAATTCTAATTTTTGTTCACTGATATTTTTGATCAATTGATAAATACAATATTTTTTGGTGCAAAAGAATGAAAAAAGTGAAGACATGTGAGAGGAACTTTATCACTATAAAGTAACATTTTACTTGGGGCCACTTTTCTCAACCCCTGTTAAAAGGGAAAAAAAAAACAAACAAACAAAAATTTCGCTTTAGATTTCGTTTTAGCCGCTCATCATAGTCTATGTAAGCCAGAGGTGAGCTTAATGAAAGTGTCTTCTGTGCAGGGAATTGTGAGGCCACCCATTGGATGACTGAAGCCAAATTCTTGCTCGGCTATACTTAGCAGTTCTTGAAATGAAGGCTGATTCAAAAATGACACAGGTATCACAAATCGCTTTTTTTCAACGTGTCCTACATATACAGCAAAGTACCCTTTAGGAACATCCATTGATGTTGCAGCTGCTTGATTTGCAAACAGATTTGATCGGCGAAGAATGTGTTTAGCACTCAAGACACTAGGCAAACGAATAGCCATCACAATAGTATTGATTAGCACTTTGAAGACTTTGTTGTTCTCTATTGGGTTGGGTGAAGACAGCGTAGGATATGCTGTGTATTTATAGATTGAAATAGAAGCATGAGAAATAAGTCATTAGTGTGAAGGAAATTGGGCAGGTAATTGTGAGAGACATAAGCATTCAAAGGATCACATGGTCTGCAGTCCAAGTTATAGGCAGAAAGCTGCTGATGACTAGAATTGTCATTCGTTGTAAAGCATATTGGTTGACCAATTATGTGAGAACAAGCAATAGGTGGCCAACAAGAGAATTTATGAGATGTTGATGGGAAAGCCTCTGGTCAATTTCAGAGGCTTGAGGCAAAGGATAAGATTCATGAACCATCATGTATGTCTACTATTTCTTAATAGTGAGATTTGAATGGGTCATTCAAACAAGTGTACATGAAAGTTCCATTTGGCTCTACCGTTGCCTACTCTCTACACAAGTGTACATAGAAGTTTCATTTGGATAGTGACTTGAAATTCATGTTTTACTGCTATCCTAGATTACTTTGTGGCTGGACCTAGAAAACTAGAAATGGAAGACTTCTAATAATTAGATCAAGTATTGATAAACCTGAACTCTATTATTCGATGGGTTTACCTTCTGTTTTGGCTAGTTAATTCTGTGTTCATATTATATTATATGGCTCTAGTGAAGACTAAATGTTATACACATGGAATTTAAGTCCTTACATAATGTGAAGTGCAATTCTTATTGCCTAGTCACACTCTGCTAGTAAATGTTTTCAGTCATTTAAATACAAGGAGATTTTGATTATTTTTTTAGAAAAGTACGTAAATACCCTCATAATAAATGCTTTCTCACAACTACTTTGACGACAAGTCCATGTAAAGAGCACGGGAAGTCCTTGTGATTATAGTCTTCATCACAACCCAACTCTTAAAAACATCACAAGTAAAATGCAAAATATAAATTAATTGGTGCCTAAGACATTGTTGTAAGCTGGGATCAATTATTGGTATATCCCGTTCTTCATTTTCACTTCAATTTGTGCATGTAACCGTAGGGTGACAGTTGTAAGTTTTACCCCTGGTAAATAAGGAGACATTTAATATGCACATGAAAAATTATGGAGCTTGAATGCTCCAGCGTTGGTAATCGTTGATTAATTAGAAAAAAAAAAATCAAAGGTGGGGATACTCCAGCCAAAATACCTATTATTGCAGGTGCCATTTGCTTCTCCTTTTTTTTTTTTTTTAATATCTAGTTATTTATTATTTAAACATTATAGTTTTTTTAAGCTTTCTAGACTTTAATGTTAAATTTTTTTCTCCCTTGTTCAACTGCATCTGCATCGAACTCGCCGGAGATGGCCTTCCGAAAACGAAGGTCTCGCTGGTTGAAGCAACAATGGTGGAGGCAAAGGCAGCAACTTGGAGTCAATGGCATCACGTCATCTGGTCTGCAATATCGGAGCTGGTTAGTGGATTCTTCTGGGTCACTCTCACCCACTTGCGCCAAAAATGACCTCGACGGTTGAAGCAACCGTGGGGAATCGATGCCAACGAGTCGACGGCCACCCTCGTCCACCACCGGCGTCGAACCACATCCATAATCGTCGTTGGACCTCTGAATAGAACCACTACTGTAACAATGTTCTTTAGGCATACCCAAACACGCACCACGCCAACCTCTATTCACCCTTTAAGTAACGTCGTGAGCCCTCCAATTTGTTCCATTACACTTCTACAATTAGTGAACAAAACCCACAATAGAATTAACCCTAAAATTTAAAAAATAAAAAGACAAGGTATGCTTTTATAATTCTTGTTATATGGATTAACAGGGATCCCACGCTGAATTTTCACATTAATCTGTTCATTCTGGTAGTTGAATTTTCAGTATAAATAAATACTGTTCATTCAACATGTCCATCAACTGAATATAATCATTTTTTTAAGTTGCAGCAGGACAGTTAAAATTTTTGTTGCCTTTTGGGTGGCCTGACAATATATCCGAAAGAATTACTAATATACATCCCCATAACTATATAATACACAATATTCCTTAAATTGGCACAGGGCTTGTGCTTGTGTATGTATTTGAGTTCATTTAGATAGACAACAAAACAACAGATAATTTACGACAACATAGTTTCATAAGGTTCTCATTCAGATGAGTTTTTCCACTTTAGAGGAAACAACAAAACGGAAAAAGAAAAGCCTGCTGTACAAAGTTGTCTCAACTAGTCATGTTAGGATCTTCTGCAGTATGAATTATAGCCCATTCAAGCGAGAAGCTATATCTAAGAACACATCCTCCTTGCATGGAATTGTGAGACCACCCATAGGATGACAGTAACCGAACTGTTGAATTTCAATTCAAATATATATATATATATTATATGGATTAGTATTATTTAATAATTAAAATATTGTTTAAATCATTAATATATATTAATCATGAAATTATGTTTTATAATATAACACATGATTAATTTATGAATATTATAATTAAGACTTTTGTTGTAGTAGTAGCAGTGATGATTTGAAATTGCTTCATTTAGTAGCGCAAATTGAGAAGTTCCTATTCTCATCTGATAAGTTATAAACTAACTTTCTCCATTAAATGCGATTTTGAGTCACGCACAAAAACTTACTCGGATTGAGTAGCTTTCTCTACACACGAAAATTCTTTTGATCCTTTCACCGAAACAACAATGAATTATAAAATCACGCCAAAATGTACATTCTTAATCTATCTCTTGAATATAATTCGTTTAATATCTATAATTTTGTATCTATAATTGATCTAAGTTTATAGAAATATTGAAACAAATCCTTCAATTGGTATCAGAGTTAAATAGATATAGATTATGACTATTATATTATTTTTTATAATTAAATAAAAAATTTGTATACCCTAATTTATGAATCCTAATTTCGATTGAATCTTTTTTGCTCAAATTGATCAAATTAGTTTTGGGGTTTTTTCTTTGATTCGTATACGCAAATATTCCTTGTATTGAATATAGTAATAATCATTTGTTTTAATACCTGGATATTGTTCCTTTCTCCGAATTCATATACGAATTGATTGTAGTCATTTGTTATTTTGTGGCTGGCAACCACCACGAGATCAATTTGCTCGCGATTTGCCAATTTGCACCACAAGGTCAATCATATTATTATCTTGTCAATTTTCTCGTGATTTTCCAATTTGCTCACGAGTAAATTGATCTGTATGTGAATTGAATGAATAGTGGGAACACGTGAAATGAATAAAATTCACAAATTGAATGAACTCGTGAACAATCATATTAATAATATGCTATACAACTCGTGAATTGAATTTATAATAATAATAATAATAATAATTTTAATAAATTTTTTGATCTATATGTGAATTGAATTTTTTTTAATATGAGTTCATTATATTCTATTAAGCATAATTACTGATAATTTGTATAATTGTGAGTTCACCTATCGTGGGTACAATTGTGTAAAATTTGTGACTTGAATTATTAAAATTTTTTTTAATCATAATTCTTATTACATTAATAGTAATTACACCCTATCGGTATGTTGTTATTAATGTAATCTGTTATTATACAATGTGCTGTTAAATTTATGCTTATGTCAATTATTTTTCGAGTACCCTATCAATATTAGAAATTTTGGTAATATAAGATTTGTACATTGTATTCTATATTTCTTATTTATTATGGTTCGAGACCTTTAGGCGGGACCATGATAAGTAAGAAATTTTTAAAGGGTTTGTTTGGTTGAGTATACGGAACCATTTAATTCTCTTGTTGCATGATAACATTGTGCATATTAAATGTTTCCTTTTATTGTTTTCATGCCAGCCTCTTTGCCTATACAATTGGCTTCTGTCAAAACTTTGAATAAGACTAATTTTGAGGATTGGAAAGAATATCTGGATCTTTATTTGACTATCACTAATATGGACTTAGCTTTGAGAGAAGAAGAACCTGCTGCTCTTACTACTGAGTCCACTGCTGCTGAAAAGGCTTCTCGTGAAAAATGGGAGCACTCAAACAGAGTGTGCCTTAAGGTGATGAAATACACTATGGAAAAGTCAATTAGACAGAGCATTCCAGACAGCGAGAATGCTAAGGAATTTCTGAAATCTGTTGGTGAGAAATTCACGACTTTTGATAAAGCTCAGAAGGGTCAATATCTTTCTTTGATTGAGAATACTAAGTATGATGGTGTTAGTGGAGTTCGTGAGCACATCATGAAGTTAGTGCACTATTTTAATAAACTGAAGTCTCTCAAGGTTGATCTCTGTGAGAGTTATCTGATCTGGCAGGTTCTGGAGTCACTTCCTTCTCAATTTGATGTTCTGAAGACCTCTTATAATACTCAGAAAAATGAGTGCACTGTTGATGAAATGATTGCTATTGTCTCTCAAGAAGAGGATTCTATAAGGAAAGGGAAATCACACAGTGTTCATTTTGTTGCTTCTACTTCTGGTACTAAAAATGAGAAAAGGGAAGGTTACAAAGGCAAGTTTCAACATGATAAGAATAAAGGGGGGAAAATATCTCAGCACCTAGAACCTAAGAAAAATTTCTTCAAGCCTAATAAGAATTTCTTCACAGGAAACTGCAAGTATTACAAGAAGTATGACCATAAAGTGGATGATTGTTACATTCTCAAGAAGAAACTTGAGAAACAAGGTACACTCCTAGCTCTAGCTTGTTTTGAATCAAATATGATTGATGTTGCTCCCAATACTTGGTGGTTTGACTCAGGTGCAACTATTCATGTTGTGAATTCTTTACAGGGGTTCACAAGCCTGAGGAAGCCAAGTAATGCTGAATCCAAGATCATTGTGGGAGATGGAACTAGAGTATCAGTGGAAGAAATAAGAGTAGTTACCTTACATTTACCTTCTGGTTATACTTTATTTTTGAAAGATGCTGTTTATGTACCTTCCATGAGGAGAAATTTAATTTCAGTTTCAGCTTTGGATAGATGTGGCTACACTTTTGAATTTGGTAATGGAAAAGTTGTTTTTTGTTTTGATTCTGTTGTTGTTGGTTCAGGAGTTTTGTGTGATGGGTTATATATGCTGAATTTGAATTATATGTCTGTTAACTCTATTGTTGGAAGTAAGCGTAATAGGACTAATGAGAGTTCTTCTATGCTATGACATAGACGTTTGGGGCATATCTTTAGGCCCCAAATTGAAAGACTAATTAGGGAAGGTATTCTTCATAACCTTAACTTCTCTGATTTTGACACTTGTGTAGATTGTGTTAAAGGCAAGTTCACTGCCAAAACTAAGAATAAAGGAGCAAACAGGTGTGATGATGTGCTATAGTTGATTTATACAGATATGTGTGGACCAATTACACCCACTGCTATGGGTAGATATAGGTATTTTATTACCTTTATAGATGATTTCTCCAGATTCGGTTGGATAGATCTTCTCCAGGAAAAATCTAGTTCTTTGGATGCCTTCAGATCCTTTAAGGTTGCTGTTGAATTGAAGACAGGGAAGAAGATCAAATGTGTGAGGTCTGACAGAGGAGGTGAGTATTACGGCAGATATGATGAAACTGGAAGAAATCCAGGACCGTTTGCCAGATTTCTTGATGAATGTGGAATTGAAGCTCAATATACTATGTCTGGTACTCCTGAGCAGAATGGAGTTGCAGAGAGACGTAACCGCACGCTTATGGATATGGTGAGATGCATGTTGAGCCATTCGTCATTGCCAGAATTTCTTTGGGGAGATGCTTTGAAGACTGCTGTGTACATTCTTAATCAAGTACCTAGCAAGTCTGTACCGAAAACTCCCTATGAGTTGATGACTGGAAGGAAGCCGAGTTTGAAACACTTTCATGTATGAGGTTGTAAGGTGGAAGTTAGACCTTATAATCCCCAGCAGAAGAAGCTTGATCTTAAGACTATTGGCTACTTGCGCGGCTCCGAGGTTGTAGATTCTATTGTCCTTCTCACTCCATGCGAGTCATCGAGTCTGACCGAGCAATATTCTTTGAGGATGATTTGGATAGTGGGAGCTATACACCATAACCAGTCACTCTTAAAGAGGATCGGACCGTAGTTCCGATACCAGTTGTTTCACTTCCTGCAGATATCATGGTTCCAGTAAATCATAATTGTGAACACCCAATTTTGACCGGACTAAAAGAAAACAATAAAAAAGAAACAAAAAAGAGAAAAATAAAAAAAATAATAAAAAAAAATTTTGTTATCCTTTTTTTAACCCATCTTTTTAACCCAAATACATAAGCCCAAAATATAATAGAAAATGAAAAATAAAAAAAAAAAAAAAAAAATGAAAAAAAAAAAAAAATAATAAAAAATAATAAAAAAAAAGATTTGTTTTTTTTCGTTGGGATAAAAATCATTTTTTTCTTTAGCCATGCAAAGATCACCACCTGCACAGGGGACAAACACTTTTGCCTCCCATTCTCTTTTTCCACAGTGCACAGTTTTTGCTCCCCACTTAGTTTCCCATTTGCACTACTGAACAAACAGATTCCCTCACTAATTGCACCTACTCCCTCACTAATTCACCCACTCCATTATCACCTGGCTGCTAGCAACTAATAAGAGAAGACCAACTTCAAGACCTTGAAGAGGGATCTCTCCATCGGAGGCTGATATAAAACTTTCAAAGACCAACCTTTACCAGGACCCTCCAGAACGCGGAACCCAATTGGAGCCTTCATTTCCCTCTCCACCCAATCGAGTTAACTCACTCACCTTCACCTTCAAAACCAATCACCATGTAACCAACAGCCTCCATCCTTCTCCCTCCTCATCACAAACCAAGCTCCTCCTCACCCCTCCACCATTCACGTAACCACCATGGCAGCACCTTCACCAAGCTCTCACCCTCCAACGTGACCACCATGCAGCAAACCTCCCATCACCACAACCACCTAAATCCCTTTGCCAACCATCCCACAAACCAGACCAACAACCCGTCCAAAACTCCATTACCATCAACCAAACTCCATCCTCTCACTCGACCGTCGAATCCATCAACCTTCCTCACCGACCGTCGGACCGCATAGAAGCCGGATCATTCACTTTACCACCCACCTTCACTTCCAACTCGACGTCGAACCATACCATTGTGACCCTCGACCAACCTCACCGAACCTCAGGTCCTTCCCAACCGACCGTCGAATCCCAAATCCTTCCACTGTGACCTTCTCCTACCTTCAACCTCTCGAGCCCAACTAGATCCCCTCAACCGACAGACGAACCCCAGATCCCTTTAACCGACAATCGAACCTCAGGACCGTCGAATCCCAAATTCCATCATATCCGACTGTCGAAGCACCCAATCTCCCTAAACCGACCGTCGAACCCCAAATCCATCATATCCGACTGTCGAACTCAATCAACTAAATTCCATCACATTCGACCGTCGGACCCCAAAAGCAAAACCACCTACATTCTCCAATTCGACCGTCGAACCGTGAGCTCCACTCCTCTCACCGACCAGCCCTCCAAACCTTCACACCATCAACTAAGCTCCATCACATTCGACCGTCGGACCCCAAAAGCAAAACCACCTACATTCTCCACCCGACCGTCGAACCGTGAGCTCCACTCCTCTCACCGACCAGCCCTCCAAACCTTCACACCATCAACTAAGCTCCATCACATTCGACCGTCGGACCCCAAAAGCAAAACCACCTATATTCTCCAATTCGACCGTCGAACCGTGAGCTCCACTCCTCTCACCGACCGACCCAAGATCCTTTCCAACCGACCGTCGAATTCCAAATCCTTCCCAACCGACCGTCGAACCTCAGAGGTCAGCTCTCGTCCGTCGGATCACAGGAACCAGTTCTCGACCGTCAGAGGCAATTCCCGACCGTCGGACTTCAGAAAGTAATTCAACTGTCGAACCAAAGAAGCCAGCCACTCTCCCCTGCTAATCTGGTCGTAAACGAGGTCCTTACTGTGCATCTCCAATTTTGGGTTATCTATTTTTTTGTTTTCTTTTCACGTTTCCTTATTTTTTTTTATTTCATTTATTATCAGTTTGTTGGGCTAGATTTTGGGAGTTAAAAATGATAAATAAAGAAATAATTAAAAGTTTTTAAAAAGGAATAAAAATGGGTTACCTGAGTTGCGACAACTTGCTAACCCTTATATTTTGTAAACATCTCGAGTTGCGACAAACTTGATGATTTACATTTTTTTTAGTTAAATCGCTAATTGATAATCTTAAATAAAAATTTCGTAATAAACTCGATAATCAATGGGTGACGTCTCTAGCACGACGCGAGCTTCACCTATTTAATCCTTAATTTGAATAACTGAGCCGCGACGGCTTGTTGATTCAAATTCTTAAAGTTTTGTTTAATAAAATCAACCAACCCACACTCATTTTATAAAGAACTACATAACTTTGAGTTCCCCATTGCACCAGGGGATACGTAGGAGCAGAATTTCATTTCTGTCAAGCCAAATTTAAATTTTCACAATTTTGCGATTTCGCTTTTTAATTACAATGTTTGCAAAAAAGGGGTAAAATAAATATTTTCAAGGACTGTTAATAATTTGCACAATTAATCTAAGGTACCGTCTTAGGACGGGTGCGTTAGGGGTGCAGTGGGATTAAGTTTCCACCCTTCCCTAAGCATAACCGACTCCCGAATCCGATCTGGTTTCAAAGACTATTTTTCTTGGGTTTTTTCAATTTTTCCTAATAAAAAATAAAATTGGTGGCGACTCCTAATTAAATATTTTTTTAAGTTGCTATTCCGCCGCGATTATTTTTCCGGTCGCGACAATAATGATGATCAAGTTCTTCGAAGAGAAGACGATGTAGTGGCACCACCATCTAATGAACAGGAACCAGATGGCATTGATGAAGTAGTTTCATTAAGACGATCTCAGAGAGTACGCAGGTCTTCTATACCAGATGACTATGTAGTATATCTTCAGGAGCATGAGTTTGATCTCCATGATGACGATGATCCTATAACTTTTAAGGAGGCAATCTCTAGCTCTCATGCTTCTGATTAGCTAAATGCTATGCATGATGAATTGTCTTCTATGTCTCATAATACTGTTTGAGATCTTGTGAAGTTGCCAGTTAGTTGCAAACTCGTTAGGTGCGAATGAGTTTTCAAAACCAAGCGTAGTCCAGATGGTAGAGTTGAGAGGTACAAAGCTAGACTAGTAGCAAAAGGCTATAGTCAAAGAGAAGACATTGATTATAAAGAGACTTTTTCACCGGTCTCTACAAAAGATGCGTTTTGAGTTGTTATGGCTTTGGTAGCTCACTTTGATTTAGAACTTCACCAGATGGACGTGAAGACGACTTTTCTGAATGGAGATCTAGCCAAGGATGTTTATATGGTTCAGCCTGATTGTTTTGTTGAAACAGATAAGGAGCATTTGGTTTGCAGACTTAAAAAGTCCATTTATGGACTAAAACAGGCATCCAGACAATAGTATTTGAAATTTGATCAGGTTGTCACTTCTTTTGGATTCAAAGAAAATGCCTCATATCAGTGCATTTATTTGAAGAGTAGTGGGAGCAATTTTATAATACTTGTTCTATATGTCGATGATATTATTCTTGCTAACAGTTGCGTTAAACTTTTGACTGAAACAAAACTGATGTTGAGTAGCCACTTTGATATGAAGGACGTTGGTGATGCTTCAGTTATTTTAGGCATCCAGATTTACCGCGATAGGTCACGTGACATTCTTGGATTGTCTCAGAGAGGATATATTGAAAAGATCTTCAAGCGGTTTAACATGCATTCTTGCTCCCCATGTGCTGCACTTGTTCAAAAGGGTGATAAACTCTCTAAATCCCAATGTCCTCAAAATGATGTAGAGATAATTGAAATGGAAAAAGTCCCATATGCTTCTGCTGTTGGCAGTTTAATGTATGCTCAAGTTTGTACTCGTCCCAATATTACTTTTGCTGTTAATGCTTTAGGGAGATACTTGAGCAACCCAGGTTTGGGTCATTGGAAAGCCGTGAAAAAGGTCATGAGATATTTGCAGGGAACCGAGGATTATTTGTTGACATATAAAAAGTCTGATCAACTTCAGGTCATTGGTTATTCTGATTCTGATTTCGCAGGTTGTCCTGACGATCGAAAGTCTACTTCTGACTCTATTTTTATGATGGCATGAGGAGCTATCTCTTTGAAGAGTGTCAAACAGACTCTTACAGCTACTTCTACCATGGAGGCAGAGTATGTCGCTTGCTATGAGGCTACTTGTCAAGCCATGTGGCTAAAAAACTTAATCTCTGGTTTTCATATTGTTGAAAGCATATCTAGGCCACTTGTGATATATTGCGACAATACTGCTGCTGTGCATTTCTCTCAAAACAACAGAAGTTCTTCTCGTTCAAAGCATTTTGATATTAAATATCTGTTTGTTAGAGAGAAAATTCTGGAGTTTCAGACTCGAATTAAGCATCTTGCTACAGAGAACATGTTAGCAGATCCATTAACTAAAGGCTTAACTGTTGGAGCTTTTTAGAATCATGTAGCTCATATGGGTTTAGTTAAGTCTTTTGATGTTTTGGGTTAGTAGGAGTTTGAAATTTTATATATTTACTTCTTGTCATTCTTATGAGATATATATGAGATGACGTCACTTTTATTATCATATCTCTTATAGCATTTTCAGATGTTTGGACTATTCTTGGATTGCATATTTCTCTTAATTAATTATGTTTTTCCATATTCATTATTCTTTATGTGAAATATGAGCATTTAACATGTATGATTTACTTCCCTATCGGATACTATTTCTGCAGAGTTAAAGCTTATATTTCTAAGACTGTTGGTTGACACGTGCTTTGAACATAGTAT
This sequence comes from Ormosia semicastrata, assembly GCA_029884595.1. Taxonomy (NCBI): domain Eukaryota; kingdom Viridiplantae; phylum Streptophyta; class Magnoliopsida; order Fabales; family Fabaceae; genus Ormosia; species Ormosia semicastrata. Next base: position 1,976,175 of record JAQQTO010000046.1, on the reverse strand, counting down.
TCTATAGTTAATGATTTTTGTATTTTAATGATTGACCAATGCTATCCAAGTGGGAGAATTGTTGAATTTCAATTCAAATATATCTATATATATATATATATATATATATGTTATGGATTAGCATTATTCAATAATTAAAATATTATTTAAATCATTAATATATATTAATTATGAAATTATGTTTTATAATATAGCACTTGATTAATTTATGAATATTGTAATTGACTTTTGTTGTGAGTAGCCCGTGATGAGTTTGAGCTATTCATTTAGTAGCCTGTTGAGAAGTCTCTACTCTCATCTGGTAAGTTATAAACTGCTTTCCCATTAGTCAGTTTTGAGTACGCATTTAAAACCTACCAGGGATTGAGGCGCTTCTCTCATATACGAGAATTCTTTTGATTATTTCACTAAACAACAATGAATTGTAAAATCATACCAGGTACACATTCTTAATCTATCTATTGAATACAATTCGTTTAATATGCTATAATCTTGTATCTATAATTGATCTAAGTTTATAGAATTATTGAAACAAATCCTTCACGAACTCCTCTTCAGCTTGGCTAAGCAATTCTTGAAATAAAGGGTCGTTCAAGAATGGTACGGGAATCACGAACCTCTTCATTTTCTCTCCAACATAGACTGCAAGATAACCTTTTGGAACTTCCACTACCTTCCTAGATGCTTGGCTTGCACTGAATGATGATCGTCTAATACCAGGTAAGCGAAAACCCATTGTTCTTTTTTTTCTCCTCACACAATGAACGACTGAATGATTTTAAAGAACTAGTACAAGAAAGCAATAAACTTGAATTCTGATGCTTCAGTATAAGAATGATTTGTGTTGGTTGTAAACCCAATGACGAATATATATATACAGATAGTGGAAACTGGTGAATGAGCTATTCGATGGGGTTTAGTGAGAGACAGGGCTCATTAAAGATCACATGACATTGTAATGAGGGTTTTCATCAAAGATTACTTGAGATATGAGAATATATGCCCTGTCTTTTGGAAAATAGGCCTGTGAAAGAGACCTATAATGGCCTGCTTTACATGTTTCAGACATGCTCTAAACATATCAAATATTTTGTTCATATTTTTATATGGCAACTGACAGCTACTAGTACCTAAAATTCAACCTATAAACCGTGAAATCTACTTGGAAGCTGTTACACCATAGTGTTTGGAAGCAACCTTTTTAAATAACATTATCCTAACTATTATTACTAGTACTTAGATTAAATGAGATATGACTTTACAAGTGAGCCATCCGTTTCATTCAAACAGTACAATTGCTACTGTAGAGTGGCTTTGTAGTTTATAAATTTGTTACAGCCTTCTTATAGTAAAAGTAAACTAGTATAGCAAGAGGCACTTCCTTGCTATTGTAAACCACAAGACAAGCTTTAGACAGTTGTGTAATGCCTACTTAAAACCCGGCCTGATGAAGATATGAACTTTTGGAACTTCGATGATTTTCTTAATTGCACTGCCTGCATGAGGATCCAACTGAAACAAAACAACCAAAGTTTGTGAACTTCTCTTTAGGGAGCACAAATGGTGTGATAGAAGAGTAAAGAAGCCATATGATCCAGCGGTCTTAGTATTTAAGCAACTAGCCGAAGGCAGTCTTTGCACAGATTGGCTAAGTGCCTCGTTAATTAGGCTAATCAATCAGAATTACTGATTTATTTCGAGAATTTTTTTTTAACTAGCTGGAATGAGCAAAGCTGAAGATGTTACAGGGAAAGATCTAGTTCTAGTTGAATTTCAATAATGACACTTACTCTTGTAGTATTTAGAGAAAGTTATTGGTTAACGTAAAGAAACAGAATGCCTTGTTTCCATATGGCTTTAAAAAATGACTAAAATATTTTATAGTATTTAGAGATGCAGAACTGTGCAACATAGCTCATAAGCATCATTTGCTAACATGCGCCATTTAGGTGGATTCGTAACGTTAGGACAAAAAACGAAGGGAGCACTCACTCAGCCAAACTCGAATCCGATTTATTTACCTTTAAAATCAGGTTTTTTTTTTTAGGGGGGGTTTAAGGGAGGGCTAAGGCCCAAAAGGAGAAAAAGGCTACAGAAGAGTAATCCTACGGGGCATAGAAACCCCTGCTAAATCAGCATTAAGTTAGCTCAAGTTAGCGGGGGGAAGAGTCCAATAAACTCCAGATTGTAGCTCAAGTTAGCTAGTCAATCAGCACAAATGTTCCCTTCTCGGTAAGTGTGTTTGAAAGTTACCATCCACTCCTTATTGCACCACTTGAGAATTTTAGAAATTGCCCGCTTCGCTGGTTGGCTCTAGAATTTGGTTTCCGAAGGATGTTAATGGCCATCATAGAGTCACTTTCTAGTATAATTTTCCTATAACCGCCCAAGCTAGGTGGAGACCATTCAAGATACCCCATAGTTCAGCAACTTGAGAGAAGCAGCAACCAATATTGTGAGAGAACCCTATATCCAAACTTCATCAGCACTTCTTAAAATACCACCACATCCAGCTCTAGTGGGATTCGTTTTGGCTGATCCGTCAGTATTAATTTTGATCCATTCATTTGGAGGTGGAACCCATTTAATATTCTGGAGGAAACTCTATGAGTGTGGGAAGGTAACTGTGGAGTCCAGCCATGTGCATATTCAGTGATTGCAATTGTTAAGGCAATTGGTTTTTTCAACAATTGCATGCAATCGTTTTTTCAATAATTGCAAGTGAATTTTGGTGGATTAAAGTCAACAAAGTAGGCATGTTTTTGTCAAACAATTGCAGAGCGATTTCAGTGCTGATGGACGGAAGAAGTCTCTATAAATAGAGACTAAATGCTTAATCTGAAAGATACAGAAAGTAGAAACAGAAGCAATACAAGAGTTTTTGAAGAGAGAAAATAAAGAGCTAATTTGTGAGAGTTCTATTCACAAATTAAAGATACAATATTATTATATTTTTGTATTCTCATTATTTTTCTAGTGGAAGTTTAAGTGGCATACAAGTCTCGTGATTTTTCCTTGCTCACATTGAGAATATTTTTCACGCTAAAATTTTCTAGAGTTGTTACACTTATTTTACGTTTCTACTTAGTGCCTATTTTGAGTTCATAGAGGAAGGAAATGATGCTGGCATTTCCCAACAGTGGTATTAGAGCTCGCCTGGTTGTTAATCCCATAAAAAATTCTTAGTATGCTCTGTGGTTGCCAGCATTGACTGATCTTCCATATTAGAAAAGATTTTATTAGGATCACTATCAACTGAAAATTTTATTAGAGCTCGTCTGGCTGGGGGAGCTATTATCCTGTGTAATTCAAGATGGAGGGTTCTGTCACTCATGATAGAGATATGTTCAAGCTAACTGTTGAAAATTACTCCTATTGGAAGCCGATGATGGAAGACCACTTATATTGCAAGGATTTGTATGAGCCAATTACCCAGAAGGATAAACCAGAAGGGAAGATCGACAAAGATTGGGAGCTCCTGAATCGAAATACCGTAGCTATGATCTGCAAATACATTGATCGCAGTTTGTTCGAGCATGTATCAACTTATACAAATGCGTATGAGTTGTGGATAAAACTTGAATCTTTGATTTAAAAGAAGACGCCTAGAAGCAAAGCCCACCTTATCAGATGGTTGGTAAAGTTAGAGTACATGGACGTTCAAAACATGATCGAATATCTGAACACGTTCAAAGGTATTGTGAATCAATTGACGAAGGCAAAAATGAAGATAGATGATGAGTTACAGACTCTTCTACTCCTCAATTTTCTGCCTGAGAGTTGGGACACTCTAGTTGTCACTCTTAGCAATTCTGCTCCAGACGGAGAGCTTAGCATGGATTCTGTTATAGACAGTTTGATGAATGAAGAGTCAAGATGGAGGGAAAGAGGCTTGAACAACCAGTTTGAAGCCAACGTTGTTGAAAATAAAGGAAAGAGTAAGAATCGTGAAAAAGGAGATTGTGAAAAATCACAAGGTAGATCCAAATCTCGCACTAGACTAAATTGTTATTATTGTGGCAAACCAGGCCACAGGAAGTCTGAGTGCAGATTCTTGAAGAGAGATCAACTAGCTGGAACAGGCCATCCTGACCAGATAGACCCAAAGAAGAAGAAGGAAGAAGGAACCACTACTGCAGTGGCCTCGAATGATGAGAACATATTTCTTGTCAAAGAAGAAAATTATCTAAATGTTGCGTCTAATGACTGCATTTGGATAATTGACTCTGGAGCATCCTTCCATGTAACTCCTAATGAAGAATTCTTCTTATTATACCAAAAAGGAGACTTTGGTACGGTGAAGATGGGAAATCATGTCACAAGCAAGATTGTTGACATTAGTGAAATAACTCTGATTACTGAGAATGGAAACAAACTTATACTGAAGGAGGTAAGACATGTTCCAGACATGCGTCTGAACCTTATCTCAACAAGAAAGTTAGATGAAGTTAGGATGATAAATCAATTTGGTGCTGGTAGATGGAAGCTCAGCAGAGGAAGCATGATTGTTGCTCATGGAAAGAAAGAAGGCTCCTTGTACATCATGCAAGGAAAGTACAAGGGAGAGACCAATGTTGCTCAAGATGCAACCAAAGAATTGTGGCACAGACGACTAGGCCACATGAGCGAGAAAGGTTTGGAGATTCGCACAAAAGATCATCTTCTAAACATAAAGGGGCAGCTACTTGAATTCTGTGAAGACTGTCTAGCAGGAAAACAACACAGAGATCTTCCCAAAGATCAGATGATGCAAGAAGAAGAAAGCAAATTCTAGATCTTGTTCATTCAGACGTTTGCTCAACGTCTGAAAGGTCCATTGGTAGTGCTCAATACTTTGTTATCTTCATTGATGATCACTCTAGGAAGGTATGAGTGTATCCATTGAAGATGAAAGACCAAGTTCTTCAAGCTTTCAAGGAATTTCATGCTTCTGTAGAACGAGCATCTGTAAGAAAGTTGAAATGCTTGAGAACTAATAATGGCGAAGAATATAAAGGTCCATTTGAAGCATACTATAAAGCTCATAGGATAAGACATGAGAAGGTACCTCCCAAGACTCCTCAGATGGATAGAGTAGTTGAAAGAATGAACAGAACGATTGCAGAGAAAGTCAGAAGCATGCTTTCTCAAGCAAAACTTCCCAAGTCATTTTGGGGTGAAATGGTAAAAACTGCAATTAATTTGATAAATCTATCTCCTTCAAGACCTTTACATGGAGAGATACCTGATGAAGTATGGTCTGGAAAGAAAGCCTCCTATGGTCACTTGAAAGTCTTTGGGAGTAGGGCATTTGTCCACATTCCTAAAGATGAAAGAGCAAAACTTGATGCTAAGATGAAGGAGTGCATATACCTTGGTTCACCAAGATATGAACTTGGTTTTAGATTATGGGATCCTGCAAACAAGAAGATTGTTCGAAGTAGAGATGTGGTATTCTATGAAGACCAAACGATCCAGGACATTCAACAATCTAAGAAGCCAAAGACCATTGTGATAAATAATTCAGGGGGAGAGACTCTCCAAAGAGTCACTGAGCCACCTCAGACGATACAACCTGATCACACAGAGCAACTTGATCAGACGATGCAACCCAATGAGACGAATGAAGAGCAAGCAATGGATAATGTTCAAACGGAACATGATCCCCAAGTAAGACGTGTTGGGAAATGCCAACACCATTTCTTTTCTTTGTGAACTCAAAATAGGCACTAAGCGGAAACGTAAAATAAGTGTAACAACACCAGAAAATTTTAGCATAGAAAACCTTCTCAATGTGAGTAAGGAAAAATCACAGGACCCATAGGTCACTTCAACTTCCACTATAAAAATAATGGGAATACAAAAATACAATAATATTGTATCTTCAATTTGTGGATAAAACTCTCACAAATTGGCTCTCTATTTTTCTCTCTTCAAAAACTCTTGTATTGCTTCTGTTTCTGCTTTATGTGTTTTTCAGATTAAGCATTTGGTCTCTATTTATAGAGACTTCTTCCGTCCACCAGCACCGAAATCGCTCTGCAATTGTTTGACAAAAGCATGCCTACTTTCTTGACTTAATCCACCGAAATTCACCTGCAATTGTTGACAAAACGATTGCATGCAATTGTTGAAAAAACCAATTGCCTTAACAATTGCAATCACCGAATATGCACATGGCTGGACCCCACAAGACGATCCATAAGAGATAGGCAACCTTCGAGAAGGTATTTATCAGACGAATATGTTAATCATCTTGTTACTTTTTTATATAAAAAAAAAATGGAATCATGAGCCTCGTAATTACTTGTCTTTAAAACTGATGACTTTTATTTTTGTACAATCTTTATTACTTTGGTTTATCAGTAGCTTTTAATGAAGCAAAATTATCAATTTCTTGTTTGTGTAGTAGTGCTGGACTGAAATCCATAGGTTTAACTTTGCAGTTGGCCTGTTACTCTGTATTTAAGTTTACTTTATTCACTAATTCCTCCAAAGGAATATGTTGTGTATGTGGTTTGATCATGTCTTTTACTCTTAAAAAGATCTGCTTTGACGATCTTCCTTTCTCTTTTATCCTTAAAAATAATCTTAATTTGTAAGCTTAATTATATAGCTTCTTTCTCCAATTCAATACATTCAAATACTCAATAATATGAAAAACACTTTGAAAATAATTAACAAGCTCAGATGAAACTGCGGCTTGACAAGTCCTGAGAAGAACCAATGACATTTAGGAAATGGGGTCTAATATTTGCAATGATGATAGAATAGGGGGGAGCACTAGATTAAGAGAACTGCACCTGATATATGTTGTGTTGCTCAAACCAGCAAGCAACTGAAGTTACTGAACCACATATTACAAGAATCTAGCAGCAAGTGGCTAAAGCAATTCAGGACAAAGTGATTGATTTCCATATTTGGTGCAAGGGGAAAAATTTGATGTACAATAGTGCAGCCACAACAACTGTCATCAGGTTTGGTCAATATCTTCAAAAGAATTACTGCTGTAATCTCCATTAGAGGTCCATGCACAAGTTTTCATGTTAATTGAGATTTGAAAATGATATTCAATATCATAGAAGTCATTGGGACTAAACAAAAGCAAAAATATTGTACTTTGTATTGAACTTTCTCATTCAGGTAACATGTTTCTATTTACAGAGGAAGAATAAGAAGAAGAAAGGAGAAGGGAAAATCTTTACAAGAGAAAAAAAGTGCCTTCTGTACAAAATTGCCTCTACAAATCTATCTGAGTCTCTTTTAGCGTGATTTATAACCCATTCAAACGAGAAGTGAGGTTTAAGAATGCATCTTCTCTGCAAGTAATTGTGAGACCACCCATTGGATGATCATAACCAAATTCTTCTTCAGCTTGACTTAGTAATTCTTGAAATGAAGGCAGGTTCAAGTATGATATGGGGAGCACGAAGCGCTTCATCTTCTCTCCAACATAGACTGCAAGGTACCCCTTTGGGACTTCCACTGCCTTGCAAGCTGAGTGAGTTGCAGTAAATGGTGCCCGTCTGATACCAGGTAAGCGAAAACCCATTGTTTTATGTTTTTCCACACACACAACAATCAAGTGATCTCAAAGGACTTATATACGAAAGAAATATCGGAATTATGATGTTCAAGATATGAATGGCTTGTGCTCTTGGTGGACAGAATGATGAGTATATATAGATCCATAATACCACTGAGTTGATTGGTGAATGATCTACAAGATGGGGTCTAGTAAGAGACAAGGGCTCTTGAGAGATCACATGACATTGTCTTAAAAGTCTCTGTTAAGGGTTACTTGAGCCTTGGAAATGCATGCCCCACCTTGAGGAAAATCTGCCAGCACAGTTGCCACTTGAAAATGAAAAAGCAAGTTATTATTACAGTTGAGAGACTATAATTTGTTTCACCAATGTAATGGCCTACTTCATATGTTAAGGACATGCCCTAAACATATCACATTTTTTAATCATATTATTAAGGCAACTGATAGCTACTAGTACTAAATCATGGGACCTTCTCTATGAACCATAACATCTGGTTGATAGCTATCAACTCATGGTGTTTGGAGGCAAGATGAGAACCACTTCTAATAAGATGATCGTAAGTCGTAACAGAAGAATATTCTAGGCACAATTTTTGGTAAACCTTATTTTATTTTTTATTTTTTTATAACAGAAGTAATATTATTAGCAAGAGAAAGTGGTACGAGAACAGAGGATAAGATCTTCCAAGAAAATAAAAAATTCCAATAAAAAGACAGAACAAACAAGAAAAACACATCAATTAATCAAAGCTAGCCAATCTCCTTGCATGTCTGACAAAGAGGACCCTCTAAAATAACCATTATCTGAGCATCATAGAGAGGCTAAGAAAATCACTTTATGCCATAGCAGGGACAGCAGCAAAATATTGGTCTTGAAAATTTGTTATTCCTCTATCCATAAGCACTATATAATAGCAAACAATGCACTCTGGTAAAGAGGTTTGGCCTCTTTACTCCTTCCAAAATATGGGAACTGACATAAGAGAAATTGCTCCAAAGTCTCTGCACAAAGCCAACATTCACAAAAAATAACATTGTCTATGCCACAAATATCTAGCAGATGGACAATGTTAGAATAAATGACTGATGATAGTCCCAGAATCAAAGAAAATATAACACAAACCTGCAAAAAATTATTTTAGTTCTACTAAGTGCTTCCATTCAAATGAAAAGACTTCACCTCAGAAGGGACCTTGGATTTCCAAAGGGTGTTAGCAAGAAGAAAGTTATCCCTACTTGGAGATTAAGTACATCTTGTTTCAATACTGTATCCAGTGAGGAATACTTCATACATGAGGTAAGGCCCTTTAAATAAGCCAGTTACGCTATCCATAAACAAAGTTTCTATTGTAAATTGATAATATAAATTTGTTACTACCTTCCTATAATAAAAATAAAGCAAGAAGTGCATCATGATTACTTTCAGCCATAAGAAAAGCTTAAGAGGGTTGTGTAAATAGCTATCATAACGGAGCCTCTTGGATATATGAATTTTCAAATTTTTATGAGTTTCTTGTTTGGATAGAGATTTAACTGATAGAACTACGACTTGCTTACTTCTATTAAGGAAGAGCACACACGCAGAGAGTGAAGAACTCTAGTTTTCGACTTTTGCCAAGGGTCACAAATACTTTTCAACTACAGCCCTCTCTTGTAGTGCATGGTGGAATAAAAACAGCTGAATTCTTACTTCGCTACATGCTGATGCCTATAAATCTTCTGGTTTCCCTTAAAAAAGGGTCTGTCTATCACAAGTAACATTTAAAACCACACGTCAGTTCTATTCTAGGATTTACATTTAAAACAGGTAACCAAGCTTGATTCTTTGTCACTCTTTACTCTTATAGTAAAATTAAAGCTAGCATCGCAGAAATCAGCATCGCTACTGTGTATTCAAACAAGGTGAAAGCTTGTAATGGTAACAAAACAAATATTAGTCTTGCTTCCAAGTAAGCTCTTTCAAAGGAATCGCCGGCATGTAATAACTTGTACTTCAAAGTTTATCTTGTCATCATCATCAATATTGCAAAATTTCTTTCTTTCTTTCTTTCTTTTTTTGGTGCGCAGCATGAGCTGCTGAGTTCATAGGGATTTGAACAGAAAAAGTGGAGGAGTAACTCTGTTGATGAATTTCTCATTCAGGTAGACAAATTTTACACTTTACAAGAAAAAGAAATCATTGAAAAGCTAAGAAAATGCCTGCTGTACAAAATTGCTTTGATTAATCTTTGTCACTCTCTCAGTATGATTTATAGCCCATACAATTGAGAAGTGATGTCCACGAACACATCCTCGCTGCAAGGAATTGTAAGACCACCCATTGGATGATCATATCCGAATTCTTCTTGAGCTTGACTTAGTAATTCTTGAAATGAAAGTTGGCTCAAGTATGAAATGGGAATTACAAAGCGCCTCATTTTCTCTCCAACATAGACTGCAAGGTAGCCTTTTGGGACTTCCACGGCCTTGGATGCTGCTTGGGTTGCAGCAAACGATGCTCGTCTAATACTTGGTAAGCGGAAACCCATTGTTGTGTTGCTCCACTCAAAGAACAATATAGTGATCTCAAAGGACTTGTATAAGAAAGAAATAAATGAATTCTGATGCTTCAAGATGCAAATGACTTGTGTTGCTTGAGAACCCAAAATATAGTGTATATATAGTTGCTAAGGGTATCTGAGAACCAATTCTCCACTGAAATGATTGTTGAAGGGTAGGGTCTACTGAGAGACAAGGGGTCATAAAACATCACATGGTATTGTCTAAGAGCTATATCTTTCAAGGATTAAGAAGTTGAGTGAGAGTGCATACCCTGCCTTCTGAAATGATGGCCTGTTTACCCACTTGTATTAAAGACATCTGCAAAGGTGAAGCCTAATGTTTGTTCATACATTGTACTATATCTACCCCATTTGTAGACATGCTTTAGACATTTCACATGTTTTCTTCATATTGACAACATTCCTGACATATAGCTACCAACTACTATCAGAGGACAAGGTTTAAAATCTGTAAACCTTGAACACCAACTGATTGATAGCTTCTATTATAAACATAGTGTTTGGAGGCAAGAAGAGGAATTAATATTGAATATCACGAGCCAGTATGAACCCCATGTTTTATGTACATCAAATTCTAAGCAACAACCCGTGAAGTGCATGAAGTTTGGCCACATAAGTAGGCCAACATGCTCCGATCAGACTTAAAGATTTATGTACATATATATATTGCATTCTTTTCCTTTCTCATACAAGAGTCAAACAAGATTTAAAATTCATATAATCTACCATGAGACAAACTTGTTCTATAAAACTGCAGCTGGTACTGATATGAATAGTTTGATGATTTGATCTGCGTGTGAAATTCTTTTTGTTTGTGAACTTCTGTTAAACCAGCTTGAATTTTTTGATGATTTGATCTGCATGTGACATTTTTGTTTGAGAGGAATAAATTTTATTATATTTGATATTTCTCAAAGTAATATTTCTTTGGGGAAAGCCGTATTATCTTTCTCCTGCTCCTTAATTCTACAAAGAACCATGTACATAATGAAAGAGGCATACTGTTTTCATTTATACTAGATACTGTTTTTGGCCTTTTTGAATCAATAAAAGTTATGTTATGTAGTTATCTATTCCTTAATCTATTTAGTTACTTTATAAAGACCTAATTAAGCGTTTTTAATAAGAGAGGTGCCTTTTTTAAAAAAAAAATTGTTAAACAGACATGAACATGACAGAACTGGAGGTAATAGATCAACGAATCTGTGGATTAGGAGTTTCCCTCCAAAAATGGGTTTGAGTGTTGGACAATATTCGATTAGTGAAGGACCAGTCACCAGCATATAATTTGGGTGGCCCTAAAACCAACTAACAAGCTCACGTGAAGATGTTACTTGACTCGGAAATTGTAGAGTCGATTACCATAAGCAAAATAGAAATGGGGCCTTACATACGCGGAGAGGGGGCACGAAAAAGAACTTACATGTGGTATTACTTAATGGTGTTGATCCCAGGAACAAAATGAGTAGAGTCGGTAAAACGGGTTCAATCTGTCGGGTTAACCTGCCAACCCGTTATTTTTTTGCGAGTTAAGTTCAAGGATTGAATTTATATTTTTTTTAACTTAGCATAACCCAATTAAACAAGTTGACGGATTGGCCTGCGGGTTATTTTTTTTTAAAAAAAAATAATAAGTGATACTATAAATAAAAAATTTTTGATGTTATATAATTTATCTTGAATATTTAATTAGATATTTTAAAAATTATATTTTAGATATGTACTTTGTAATTTTTTATTATTATTATTTATTATTTTTTTATAGTATTTATTAATTTTTTATATAATTTTTTTATTTTTTAAGCAGATTAAGTCGAATTGGCCGTCATCTATTTTTTCTTATTTTATCTTTTATGCGCTAACCTACTCCCGTCAACCCCTTAAAGTTGAAGTTAGCATTTTTCCTCATTTTTTAAATGGCCCCACATTTTAGCGGATTAAAGTGGGTCAAAGCGGGTTAACCCATTTTGCCAACTCTGAAAATGAGTTCATCATGATTCTTGAGTTCTGGCAACAAGTGTCAAGTGGCTATATGGATAAGCAGATTATCTATTTAGAACTTCCAAGTTTTCCTAGTGCTTACCGCACATGTCATACTTTCATATATGGATTAAATATGATCTCGAGTCACATTCACATAGGCCTTTCTCTAGTGGCCACAATGCCCCAAATAGGACTGGTCCGCAGAGATCTGAGTCTGACAAATCCAAAGCGGGCCGTGGTATATTTAGTGGCTAGGCCGACAAGCACTTAAATTTTGTATCTGATAAATTTGGACAATCTCAAAGAAGAGAAAAATAATGCTACCTCTTCCATTATAAAATGTAATTACTCATGACTCATGAGTTAATCAATTAAATTTTTGTCCACCAAAAATGAAGAACAACTCATTCAAGTAACAGTAAAATAAAAAGAAACCAAATCTTTTTAATAAGACTGTATTCATAGATTTCTTTGTCAGATTACATATTTCCCTTTCCTCAGGAAAAACAAAATGGAAAGACGAAAAAGTATACATCGTTAGAGTATGTCATTTTTACAGAACTTGGTTGATTAATATTCACACTTGCATATCAGTCTTGACTTGAGCTCCTTTATCGCCTATGCAAGCGAGAAGTGACATCTAGGAAGAATTGTGAGGCCGCCCATTGGATGATCAAATCCAAATTCATGTTCAGCTTGATTCAGTAACTCATGTAATGAAGGTTGGTTCAAGTATGATATCGGAACCACAGCGCTTCTTTTGGTTTTCTCCTACATAGACTGCTAGACAGCCCTTTGGGACATCCACACGCCTTTGAAGACCAGGCAAACGGAAAACCATTTTGTCGAATTCTTATTTGGTGAAAAACAAGAGAATGATTTCAAAGGCATTGAATAGACAGTATTTGATGCTTGGAAAATGCTATGGACTTGACTTGCTTTGGACTGCAACCGTGACTCTCTATATATAGCTAAAGGCATACCATTTGGTACAGAAATGGTTGATGAAGGGATATATATCCAAATGGGGTCTAGTGAGAGACATTGGCATGAAGGATCACATGATACTGTCTTAAACGTCTTCATCAAAGATCAAGAAATAGCCAAGACAGTACCCACTTGAAACCAAAGAAACTTTTACAGGTAAAAACCTAATGATTGTCTAAATAGTTTAATATCTGACATATTTTTCTCTAGACATGCTTAAGACATTTCTGATGTTCCCTTCATCATGTTGATCAGAGTCATCAGACAACTAATCAATAGCATGTACCAGAATCATTTGGATAAGGCTTAGAAATTGTACAGATTTTTATATTCTGAAAATGGAATCTTTTTAACCTGTTTGCTTATAGAAATAAATGTTGTGAAGTATTCAGTTAGAATTGGAATATACATGCTTCTTAATCTCTGGTTAATTAGTTGGCCACAATTATTGTTTAGAAGGCACAAACGACATGGAGTCACGGATGCTATTCACATTAATGTTAGCCTGTTACAGTAATATGATTGGTCTATTAGATCCCCAAAACTAAGCTAAATAGAAAACACTTTAGCTGTAATTGAATATTACCATTCAATATGTAGCCTAGAACTACAGTAGGCTCCATTAATTCATCGATTGGACTCTTATAACGTTATTAAATCCTAAATATCTGTAGCCATTTTTATTAAATATGACATATAATCATGATGAAAGTTGATGCAAAAGAGATAAGGTAATTTGATTGAAATTACAAGTCTTTCTCTGCAAATTTCTTCACATAAGCTATCAAGAGATACTGGGATGATTTGTTTATATGTTTTGTGTGCAAAGAGTGTGTTAAGTAGTTGATCTTTGATAGCATTACATAAAAAAAAGGGCCTTTTGTAAATGCAAAACACGGCTTTATGATCAATTGAAGTGTACACTACTACAATCCTCTTCAGGTCTATATTTTCTCATCTATGGTGGTGATTGCTTCCAAGTGGGCAGTTGGGCACCAGAAGCAGATAATAAATAAAACAGTCCGAGTAAAATAACTATGAGGAGTGTGGTTTAATCTTGTGTCACAAACATGACTTATCCAGTCAAAAAATTGGGATTTTGTTGAATATTAAAATTAAAAAAAAAAAGGAAAAGCTCGGTACCTGTGTTTCTACAGAAGTAATATAAAGAAGAAATCACTAGTACCCCATTTAGATCATCAACAAGGACCCGGAAGTGATCACTAACCAGTTTCATGCATTTGCAAAAATATGATTCTGCAAGTAATTTTTGTCTACAACCGAAATAGACAACTCATCCACCTAACTACTTGGAATAAATGGTCATTAGACAGTCGTAGAGAGAATCTTTCCAGTCAAGCACAACTTTCCATTTCTCTGGGAAGATGAAAAAACTAAGAAAAAGTATACAATGTTAGACTATATGTCTTATACAAAATTCAGTTGGTCATTGACTATTTACATTTCAATTATGCAACCGAGAAGTGATATCTAGGAAGACATCTTCTCTACAAGGGATTGTGAGGCCCCCCATTGGATGATCAAATCCAAATTCTTGTTCAGCTTGGCTCAGCAAGTCTTGAATTGCAGGTTGGTTCAAGAATGATATAGGAATCACAAACCGCTTCTTTTGATTTTCTCCTACATAAACTGCAAGGTACCCCTTTGGGACATCAGAGCGCCTTTGAAGACCGGGCAAACGGAAACCCATAGCAGAACAAGAGAGTGATTTGAACAAACTTGTTGTTGGTCAATTGTTAGTGGTGGCCCCCATTCCAAATCAATGCACCGAAAGTGTAGTAATTGATTGAAGCAATTTGTCAATTGCACCGAAAGGTGCAGCAATTGGCAAAACGCGTGAAGGAAAATCACGCGTTTTTAACTTCTATAAATAGAAGCCTCTGAAGAAGAAGAAATCATTCCAACAAATAGAGAAAAACTTTAGAGAGAAAAACAGAAAAGCTTAGAGAGAAAAGCTTTAGTTTTTGGGTGTAATTGGGGTGTGGGTCTTTTGATATCTTTAGAACACTTTCTATATTTCCTTTATCAATAAAATATTTGATAAATTTCGAGACGTAGATTAAACTCCTAGTTATCTTTTGTGTGTGCGTTATTATTCCACATTTATTTCGCTTTCTACAAATCATGATAAAGAAATTTTGAACAACCTAATTTCTTCTAATTTTGAAGTGGATACTATTCACATGAATAGTAAATTTCATGAATAGTAATTCATGAATAGTAAAATTCGTGAATAGTGAATTTCATGAATAGTAATTCGTGAATAGTAATTTTGTGAATAGTAAAATTGGTCAAATTTATCCACGAGAGGTGTTCTAAAGCACGGTGGTTCGCGAGAAATTGTTAGAAACGATCCTCGCGAAGTCGGATCGAGTGGGAGCGATGGTACGGACGAAGGAAAAGTGAAAATTGATGTCCGGACTTTGGCTTTTGGAAAGATGCAGGATCGAAGATTATCTCACCAAAAAAGCTTTATCAACTTCTCTCGAAAAGGAAGCCGAGGGTATGAAGGATGAAGACTGGCTCTTCTGACAGACAAGCCCTTGGAGTTATTCGATTGACGCCCCCGCAATGTTGTTTTCAATATAGCAAAGGAAAAGACCACGGCGGGTCTTATGAAGATGTACAGAAGCGTCATTTACCTTTAACAAAGTGCACTTGATGAGCGGTTATTCAATTTGCGGATGACGGAAGGCGCATCGGTAGCTGAACAGTTGACCCAAGTTCGGTTGAATTGAATTTGATGAAGAAGTCCGAGCATTGATACTTTTGTCTTCTCTACCAGAAAGTTGGAATGCTATCTTGTCACTACTGTGAGTAGCTCATCGGGAAGTAATAAGTTGAAATTTGATGATGTTCGTGATCCTGGTTCTCGGTGAAGAGATCCGACCTCGTCAACCTCTTCGCCATACAGAGTCAAGAGGAAGAAATTTAACAAATGGATGCGACCGAACTACCGAGGTAGATCAAGGACGGAGGTCCAAATCTAGGAATCCCAATAATTCCGGTTCAAAGACCATCGAGTGTTGGAATTGTGGGAAGACCACACTACAAAAATCAAGGCAAGAGAGTGCACCAAAGAATCGGGAGGCGAAGGACGAGGCAAATGTTACTTCTACCTCGGGAGGAAATGATGCGTTGATATGCTCTTTGGAGAGCGGAAGAGTCTTGGGTGTTAGACTCGAGCATCGTTCCATGCTACTGCGAAGGAATTCTTCGAGAGGTATGTCCCCGGAAACCTTGGAAAAGTATACCTTGGTGATGACCAACCTTGTGCTATTATTGGTAAAGGTGTAGTGAAGATTAAGTTGAACGGATCTGTTTGGGAGGCAAGGACGTCAGCATATTCCCGACCTGAGAAAGAACTTAATCTCGGTAGAGGCAGGCCTGGCTAGCGGCTACACTACGATCTTTCACGGTGATGATTGGAAGATTTCAAAGGGTGCAATGACGGTTGCTCGAGGCAAAAAAGTGGTACTCTTTACATGACAAAGGGGCACGTTGGTGCGATTCTGGAAACGAAAATCCAAATCTGTGGCACCGAGACTTGGCCATATGAGTGTGAAAGGGATGAAGATCATGCACTCGAAGGGCAAATTACCGGTCTTCGCTTAGCATGTGTGAAGATCGTATACTTAGAAAGCGTAAAAGAGTCACTTTCTCGACAAGTGGAAGAACCCCAAAGAAAGAAAGACTCGAGCTTGTTCACTCTGATGTTTAGGGTCCAACGACTGTCTCATCAATTGGTGGGAAACACTACTTTGTGACCTTCATCGATGATCACTCTCGGAAGGTATGGGTTTACTTTCTAAAGCATAACCGAAGTGTTTAAGGCTTTCAGGATATGGAAAGCCATGGTTGAAAATGAGACAGGGTTGAAGATCAAAAAGCTCAGAACCGACAATGGTGGTGAATATGAAGACACCAGATTCAAGAAGTTTTGCTATGAGCACGGGATCAAAATGGAGAGGACCGTGCCGGGTACGCCTCAACACAATGGTGTAGCTGAGCGTATGAACCGAACGTTGATCGTCCGTGTGCGGTCGGGCCACCAAGCGTTGGTACAAAGTACGACAATACTTTATTTGATCAACCGAGGTCCATCGGTACCATTGGAGCACGTATCACCGAAGAGGTATGGAGCGAAAAGAGACAAAACTCTCACATCTTAGAGTTTTCTACTGTGTAGCATATGTGCACATCAATGATCAAGGTAGAAATAAACTTGATTCCAAATCGAAGTGCACATTCATCGGTTATGGTGAAGATGAGTTTGGCTCTTGCTTTGGGATGATGAAAACAAAAAGATGATCCGCAGATAGAGATGTGATCTTTAATGAAAGAGTGATGTACAAGGACAGGGCATAACACGTACACCAGTTGTGACTCGCAACAGAGTGGGCCGGTGTATGCGTGGATGATGTCCCGAGAAGGTCCTATAGTTGAGAGTCCTCGCTTAGAGGAATCAATGAGTAGCGCGACATCCGACACACCACAGTCTTCTACTCCAGCTCCTATATTGAGAAGGTCTTCTCGGCCTCATGTGCTTAACAAGAGATACATGAACTATTTGTTGCTGACTGATGGAGGGGAGCCTGAATGCTATGACGAAGCTTGTCAAACTAGAGATGCTAGCAAATGGGAGCTTGCCATGAAAGACGAGATGAAGTCTTTGATCTCTAACCAGACATGGGAACTAGATGAGTTACCCGTAGTGGAAGAAGGCACTTCACACAAATGGGTGTATCGGGTGAAGGAGGAGCATGATGGCTTCAAGAGATACAAAGCCCGACTAGTTGTCAAAGGATTCCAAAGAAAAGGAAGGAGTCGACTACACCGAAATCTTTGCTCCAGGTTGTGAAGCTCAATACTATCAGATCTGTGTTAAGTATTGTTGCTAGTGAAGAGCTCTACACTTGAGCGCTAGACGTGAAGACCGCATTTCTTCAGGAGACTTAGATGAGGAGTTATACATGCACCAAATCTCTAAAAAAGAAAAGAGAATATGGTGTGCAGATTAAAGAAGAGCTTGTATGGCTTGAAACAAGCTCCAAGACAAGGTACAGAAGTTCGATGGCTTCATGCACAAGGAAGGTTTCCAGAAGTGCAATGCCGACCACTGTTGCTTCTTCAAGATATATAAGTCCAGTTATATCATTTTGCTACTTTATGTCGATGATATGTTAGTAGCGGGTTCAAATATGGACGAGATCAGAAACTTGAAGATGCAGTTGTCAAATGAATTTGACATGAAAGATTTAGGTCTAGCAAGGAAGATCCTTGGAATGCAAATCACGAGAGATAAGTAAAGAGGGATTTTGCAGTTATCTCAGGCAGTACATCGACCGTGTTTTGAAAAGATTCAACACGGGCAACGCCAAACCTTAGACACCTTTGGCCGGTCATTTTCGCTATCCAAGGATCAGTCCCCTCGGACGGAGGAAAAGGAGAATTCATGGCTAAAGTTCCGTATGCTTGACCATTGGAAGTTTGATGTACGCAATGTCAGCGAGGCTAAGACATTGGCCATGCAAGGAGTTGTAAGCGAATGTCAAATCCGGTAAAGCTCATTGGGAAGCGAAGAATGTGGATTTTGAGGTATCTACGAGGCACTCAGAGAAGTGTTTGTACTTTGGTAAAAGAGAATTAAAAGTGCAAGGCTATATAGATGCGACTTTGGAGGTGAAGTCGATCACTTAGAGAAGTACCACCGATTACATATTCACCGTTGGAACAACAAATGTTAGTTGGATGTCGCGATACAAAAGATTGTTGCTTTATCCACTACGTGTTCAGTATGTGGCGATAATGAAGAAAGAATTGATATGGCTTCAAAGCTTGTTGACAGTTGGTTGATTCATCCGGAAAAGAGTGTTTTGTATAGTGATAGTCGAGTGCAATACATTTGGCAAAGAATTCAAAGATTCCATTCCAAAACAAAGCACATTGATCTTCGTTATCACTTCATCGACTCGCTTGAGGATGAGGTGCTAACATTGAAGAAAATCAAGGAAGTAAGAACCCAGTGATATGTTAACAAAAGTGGTGATTATCGACAAATGAAGTTGTGCTCAACTTCGGTTGACTGCAGAGTAAGATCGAGAAGGCGATGCATTGATCGAGGTGCGAAGCCGGTTCAAGTGGGAGATTGTTGGTCAATTGTTAGTGGTGGCCCCCCTTCCAAATCAATGCACCGAAAGTGTAGTAATTGATTGAAGCAATTTGTCAATTGCACCGAAAGGTGCAGCAATTGGCAAAACGCGTGAAGGAAAATCACGCAGTTTTAGCTTCTATAAATAGGAGCCTCTGAAGAAGAAGAAATCATTCTAACAAAGAGAGAAAAACTCTAGAGAGAAACGTAGAAAGCTTAGAGAGAAAAGCTTTAGTTTTTGGGTGTAATTGGGGTGTGGGTTGTGAGAGATTTTGAGTGTCTTGTAAACACCTTTTATATTTCCTTTATCAGTAAAATATTTGCAGCAGCCCGGAGACGTAGGCATAATTGGTCGAACTCCGTTATCAATTTTGTGTGTGTTATTATTCCGCATTTATTTCGATTTCTACAAATCTGATGATAAGGAAATTTTGCGTAATTTCCCAACACTTGTGTAGGAAGTATTTGATGCTTCAAAAATGCAAAGGACCTTGACTTGTTTGTGACTGCAACCATGATTATCTCTATATCTATATATAGATAAAGAGAGGGCTTTTGGAAAACCATATGGTAAATAAAAGAAATGATTGATGAAGAGGTATCAAAATTGGGTCTATTAAGAGACATGGGCGTGAAGGATCACATGGTACTGTCTTTGATGTCCTTATCAAAGACCAGGAAATTATGTGAGACTGGATCCCCATTTTTCTGAAGAACAGCCTAAGCCAAACATGTTCCACTTTTTACCTTGACATTACACCCAACTAGCCTAGCCTCCTTGTTCAACTGCATCTGCATCGAACTCGACGGAGATGGCCTTCCGAAAACGAAGATCTCGCTGGTTGAAGCAACAATGGTGGAGGCAAAGGCAGCAACTTGGAATCAATCGCATCGCTTCATCTGGTCTGCAACATCGGAGTTGGTTAGTGGATTCTTCTGGGTCACTCTCACCCACTTGCGCCAAAAGTGACCTCGACGGTTGAAGCAACCGTTGTGAATCGATGCCAACAAGTCGACGGCCACCCTCGTCCACCACCAGCGTTGAACCACATCCATAATCGTCGTTGGATCTCTGAATAGAGCCACTACTGTAACAATGTTCTTTGGGCAGACCCAAACACGTACCATGCCAACCTCTATTCACCCTTTAAGCAATGTCGCGATGCCCTCCAATTTGTTCCATTACACCTCTATAATTAGTGAACAAAACCCACAACAGAATTAACCCTAAAATATAAAAAATAAAAAGACAAGGTATAATTTTATAATTCTTGTTATATTCAACGACCGGAGTCGTGAGCATCAGTTTGTGAGTGGTACCGTCGTCAGAGACTTGGTGGTGGTGGAGAGGTTATAGGGATGCTTGAGGGACGTAGAGAAGGAGAGGTTATAGATTACAAATTTCAATTTTTGTAGCATTACCTTCTTAACTCCTCACCTTTGATTTTTTTTTTTTTATTAATCAACGATTACCAAGGCTGAACTCTATAATTTTTCATGTGCATATTAAACGTCTACAATAAATAAATACTGTCACATGGATTAACAGGGATCCCACACTGAATTTTCACACTAATCTGTTCGTTCTGGTAGTTGAATTTTCAGTATAAATAAATACTGTTCATTCAACATGTCCATAATATAATAATTTTTATAAGTTGCAGCAGGACAGTTAAAATTTTTGTTATCTTTTGGGTGGCCTGACAATATATCCGAAAGAATTACTAATATACATCCCCATAACTATATAATACACCATATTCCTTAAATTGGCACAGGGCTTGTGCTTGTGTATGTATTTGAGTTCATTTAGATAGACAACAAAACAACAGATAATTTACGACAACATAGTTTCATAAGGTTCTCATTCAGATGAGTTTTTCCACTTAAGAGGAAACAACAAAACGGAAAAAGAAAAGCTTGCTGTACAAAGTTGTCTCAACTAGTCATGTTAGGATCTTCTGCAGTGTTAATTATAGCCCATTCAAGCGAGAAGCTATATCTAAGAACACATCCTCTTGCATGGAATTGTGAGACCACCCATAGGATGACAGTAACCGAACTCCTCTTCAGCTTGGCTAAGCAATTCTTGAAATAAAGGGTCGTTCAAGAATGATACAGGAATCACGAACCTCTTCATTTTCTCTCCAACATAGACTGCAAGATAACCTTTTGGAACTTCCACTACCTTCCTAGATGCTTGGCTTGCACTGAATGATGATCGTCTAATACCAGGTAAGCGAAAACCCATTGTTCTTTTTTTTCTCCTCACACAATGAACGACTGAATGATTTTAAAGAACTAGTACAAGAAAACAATAAACTTGAATTGTGATGCTTCAGAATAAGAATGATTTGTGTTGGTTGTAAACCTAATGACGAATATAGATATACAGATAGTGGAAACCAGTCTCTTCCGAATTGGATGGTGAATGAGCTATTCGATGGGGTTTAGTGAGAGACAGGGCTCATTAAAGATCACATGGCATTGTAATGAGGGTTTTCATCAAAGATTACTTGAGATATGAGAATACGTGCCCTGTCTTTTGGAAAATAGGCCTGTGAAAGAGACCTATAATGACCTATTTGGTTGTAAAAGTAAACTAGTATAGCAAGAGGCACTTCCTTGCTATTGTAAACCGCAAGACAAGCTTTAGACAGTTGTCTAATGCCTACTTAAAACCGGGCCTGATGAAGATAGAACTTTTGGAACTTTGATGATTTGCTTAATTGCACTGCCTGTATGAGGATCCAACTGAAACAAAACAACCAAAGTTTGTGAACTTTTCTTTAGGGAGCACAAATGGTGTGATAGAAGAGTAAAGAAGCCATATGATCCAGCGGTCTTAGTATTTAAGCAACTAGCCGAAGGCAGTCTTTGCAGAGATTGGCTAAGTGCCTCGTTAATTGGGCTAATTAATCAGAATTACTGATTTATTTCGAGAATTTTTTTTAACTAGCTGGAATGAGCAAAGCTGAAGATGTTATAGGAAAAGATCTAGTTTTAGTTGAATTTCAATAATGACACTAACTCTTGTAGTATTTAGAGAAAGTTCTTGGTTAACGTAAAGAAACAGAATGCCTTGTTTCCATATGGCTTTAAAAAATGACTAAAATATTTTATAGTATTTAGAGATGCAGAACAGTGCATCATAGCTCATAAGCATCATTTGCTAACATGCGCCATTTAGGTGGATTCGTAACGTTAGGACCAAAAGCGAAGGGAGCACTCACTCAACCAAACTCGAATCCGATTTATTTACATTTAAAATAAGGTTGTTTTTTTTTTTGTTTAAGGGAGGGCTAAGGCCCAAAAGGAGAAAAAAAAATAGAAAGCCCAGCGGGGGAAGAGTCCCATAAAGTCCAGATTGTAGCTCAAGTTAGCTAGTCAATCAGCACAAATGTTCCCCTCTCGGTAAGTGTGTTTGAAAGTTACCATCCACTCCTTATTGCACCACTTGAGAATTTCAGAAATTAGCCTGCTTCGCTGGTTAGCTCTAGAATTTGGTTTCTGAAGGATGTTAATGGCCATCATAGAGTCACTTTCCAGTATAATTGTCCTATAACCGCATTGCCAAGCTAGGCGGAGACCATTCAAGATACCCTATAGTTCAGCAACTTGAGAGGAGCAGCAACCAATATTGTGAGAGAACCATTTGATCCAAACTCCATCAGCACTTCTTAGAATACCACCACATCCAGCTCTAGTGGGATTCGCATCCGTCACCATTCATTTGGAGGTGGAACCCATTTAATATTCTGGAGGAAACTGTTAGTGTGGGAAGGTAACACTTAAAATCAGTTAATGGTACTATCTTTTCATTGTACATATTTTGAGATTTTTATGAACCCAACCAACTAGTAGTGTGCTGGATCTGATATTTTGCAGCTGCAATGGTTTAATTTATAGATGCTGGAAACATTTTTACGAGGTATAGCCATGTAAATTCAGCTCTAAATTCCATCAGAAATCCATATACAATTTGTTAGTCATGGCAACCATTACCCAAGAGAAGGGTGAATTGGGTGATTACAAGTTTTAATGCAACTTTGAGAAATTATGCATTTTGATATTTTTAATTAACACATGCAGCGGAATAAGTCTAACAAAGGCACAACTATTAAGAATTACTCAAATACAACTTGAGATATATGATAAATCAAGCAAATAAGTTAAATATCAAGTTCAACTCAAGCATATATAATTAAAGTACAAGTGTAAAGAGATAAAGTTGACAAAAACAAACACAATGATTTATTCTGGTTTAGCCACCAACCACTTGTGGCTTACATCCAGTCCTCAAGTGAACCACCCGAGATTTTTTCACTAAACCTTCAAGCTTGAACGGGTACTTGAAAACCTTTACAATTGAGAGCACTCAACACACCTTGGGATACCTCACCCTTTACAACTTTTGAGGGATGTCTTACCCTCAAGGGATACCTCACCCTTTATCAACTTTAAGAGATGCCTCACTCTCTAAGGGATACCTCACCCTTTACTCAAGAGGGATACCTCACCCTCTCAAAACAAAGATTAAGATGAAGAGAAAGAATATAAACTCTCACAAGAGTAGATATACAACTTGAAGAACAAAGTATAGATGATAGAAAACTCTCTCAAGAATGGATAATACAAATTGAAACTCTATGGGTATCAAGGATTCACACTTTAAAGCTCAAAATATGATTTTGATATTTCAAGGATCAATTCTAGTGTTCTTAAGGTGTATAAGCTTCATACAACACTTATATATAAAGCTCAAGTGATAAAATAGCCTTTGGTAGTGTTTTATAATGATTTTCTATGAAAACTAGCCATTCATAGTCGTTAGAAACGTTCCTGGACACTTGGTAATCGATTACAAGCTTCATGTAATCGATTACAAGTTTTATGGGCACTTTGTAATCGATTACATACTTTGTGTAATCGATTACACGGCTTTTGTCAACGTTGTAATCGATTACATGACTTGTGTAATCGATTCACTATTTTTCTGTTTTGAATGACTTTAAAATGTCATAACTTCTTCATTTCTTATCCGATTAAAGCGAATGACCACTCATTGGAAAGATATTTGAGTCTATTTTCATATGAAAGAGTTCAGAACAAAACTCAAAGTATTTTGAAAGATATGATCAAAATAGTAACCAAAGATCAGATTTTCAAAACTCAAACTTTAATTAGTCATAACTTTTTCGTTTCCTATCCGTTTAAAGCAAATGACCACTCTTTGGAAAGATATTTGAGTCTATTTTCATATGAAATAAGTTTCAAAATAAAACTCAAAGTAATTTGAAAGTTATGATTAAAAGAGTAACTAAAGGTCAGTTTTGTAAAACACAAACTTGACTATTTTTCATAGTTTTGAACTATTACCATAACTAGCTTTCCAAAACAGTTTGTTGGACATTTAAACATTTTAGAAACACTTATAAATATGTTTAAAACTTGTTTGAGCTTAGTGTGATTCTTTTTTACCTTTACACAAGATTTAAGTTCTATAAGTTAAGCTTGAAGAGTCTTGAGACTTGATCTTTGCACTTCCATTCATTTCTTGTTTGTTATCATCAAAATCATTGCTTTAGTCAATACCAATTACACAATTTTTCTTACGACAATGGCAGCAGCATTGCAATTGAAAAAACTTTGAAGAGCATATGCACAGCAAAACAGTGTACATAGAAACTCATTAATATTTGACAAAAATCAATGAAATTTGACAAGAAAAAAATTGCTCTAATATATCTGTCATTAAATTTTAATAAGATGCAAGATGATTAAATTTTAGAATCTATCAAGATTAATTTTAACATTAAGGATATTAAATTATTATATAAAAATAAATTTTTTTCGTTAACATCTAGCAACTAAGGTTTTAAATTATAATTGTGATTATACCACGCTCGTGTTGTGGGCTTAAGTGGCCCCAACTGGGATGTTACGACCGCATCACGTGATGTGCAACACCTTCTGTAGGGTATCATATTTAAAACTAATCCTAATATAACTTACTCAAGTTGTAAAAGAATTAATATTATAAAAATATTAATTTTAAAATTTCATTTGCGGAATAAGTGAAAAGAAATAAAATAATTAAAAACTATAAGTACAACTTGTATCAGAACAAAACTCACCATAATATACATTCATATTATAAACCTTGTTCTTAAATAATTTACATAAATATTACACTCCAAAAGATAAATATGTCCAACATGTACATCAAAACATAAACTGTGTTATAAGAACTTTTAAAGTCTAAGGATTTGGACCCTCAAAAGGATCCTCCTCCTCAGTATCATCAAAGAACCCTAGCGGGTACATCACTCGCCTAACAGGGGTTCTAGCCGAAGACACCACCGAGTCCTCCTGTGGTGTATAAACAGTGCCACCCCAGAACTCACGAATAGGTATCGTGAACTCTAAACTCACAGACACATGCTGAGTCAAAACAGGAATCCCATCTCGGGTTCCACTCAGATTCAAAGTCAGATCCCCGGTATACACAAATCGTTCATTATCTAAGTTAAACCTCTAAGCATCAGTCCCACCATGGAACTGTATTTGTACAAAACCTAACACTTGGCGCCTTGGCGCCATACCAACAAACAAGGAAACAGTCACTAATGGTAAACAGAATTTTCGGCTTCCTTTTCTCCTCGGTCTTCATCAAACATACACAGTAAAACAAATATAATACAACAAAGATGTGAGATCTCCTACATCAATATCAGTATGGCAGTATAGAAAATAACAGTAAATATACATATATGATAACAACACATAAAATTATATTATCGCATCACAAATGTAATATCAGTTAAGCATAATTATCATATCACAAATAAAATATCAGACGAACATAATTATCATGTCAATATGTGGATCAACTATGCATATGCACACTGACCTATTCCTACTCCATGAAGCTAATCACAATTTCGGAGAGAAAGATAGGGAGTACATGTCTGTATATCATCAATATCAAATCATGTGCTAATATATCATATCAATGTGTGCAACATGGCTTATACAAGACACTTTCAACCAATCACGAAAAAAGTAGTAACTCTGTCCAGATCGTTAGTGTGTTTGCATAGGATACCACGGCCCAAAGGTGCTACCTTCTGGCCACATATGACATTCCACACCACGATGTCTCCAAGATCACTGAAAATCGTAACTACGCAATTCTCACCCGCACGAAGGTGTAAATTCAATCTCCTAGGCAACAGTAGCCTTAACCAATTAAGTTGACACACTTTTCAATGCATGATGTATGGTTCAAAAACACATGCAATCATCATTCTTACAGTATTTCACATACACAAGCCATCTCTTGGCGGTATCA
Source organism: Ormosia semicastrata (assembly GCA_029884595.1). Taxonomy (NCBI): domain Eukaryota; kingdom Viridiplantae; phylum Streptophyta; class Magnoliopsida; order Fabales; family Fabaceae; genus Ormosia; species Ormosia semicastrata. The sequence goes on along the minus strand of JAQQTO010000046.1, from coordinate 1,949,590 downwards.
CTTTCCAACATAACCGAGCCCACCACAACAACCTCATAGCAACCCGCTGTTATTTCCAATCGCGTAGCATTTTTATCGGGTTTTCAAAATCGTGAAACATTTTTCTTACGTTTTCAAATTGCATAAGTATTTTCTAACGTTTTCTCAATCGCATAAAGATTTTATCGTGTTTTCTTAATCGTGTAGCCAAAAATCACTATTTTTAAATCGCGTAAGAGTTTTTCTACATATTTTCCATCACGTAAATTATTTATTTAATATTCTAAGTTCAAAATAAAACTTTTCTCATTTAATATCAAAATTGGATTTTTAATTCCAATATTTCCTTAGTAAACCACTTTTAAATAATATTTTTTCACTAGAAATTCTCTAAGTAGCATTTTCTACTTTTTTTTCACAAAATTACATTTCTTTGATTTAATTGGGATATTACAACTTGAAATTTTCTAACCGCTTCAAAACCAAAAGGGTGAGCTATACGTTAGTAAATTTTAAGTTTTAGCTTTTATCTTACTTCATAATCTAATTATGCCCCTTTAATTCTAAAAATTAATTTATTTTCTTTTTATATTTAAAAACCTATCAAATTAATTTCCTACTAATTAAATACCAAAGTTTACACTTAGTAAAATAATTTTGGATCTAGGATATCAAAAATAGGCATGTTGGCCAAATTTCACTATATGATTCATAAATCATAATTAATTATTTTCTATCACTTTATTCTTTGTAAAAACACTTAATCTAATTTCTTATCATTAAATCATTTAATCCTTGATTAGGAAAATAATTTAGAAAATTTGGCTCCCTTGGTGGTGTTGAGGCCGTGAGCCTTTAGGGTTCCTTGGAACCTTCATACACTTCCACATCATGTAAATCACATCATACTTTAAACAATAATCGACATGCTTTCATAATCACATATTCAAGCATATTTTTCTAAGTTATAAAACATATCAATCACATATTCAAATATATTTTCTAAGCTATAAAGCATACAAATCACAACCATCACAAATAATAAAAGCTTAAACCATCAAGTGAAAAAATCCTTATGGATTTTTCACCACAAACAATTCCATTTCTTCACCACCAATATATGGTTGATGAGGTTAATCTCCCTCTTACCTCAAGGAAGACAAAAACCTTTCTTGTATGGCCTCCTAGGGATTTCGTGAACCTCTAAAGAAAACCCTAACAAGCTTAAACCAAACTAAAGTCACAAACAAAGCTTGACAAAGAGAAATCATGGATCAATCATGGCTTAGAAACTCAAGAATCAAACTTAGGAACAAGAAACAAGAACTTTACCTTGTAGAGTAGAAAACTCTAGCTTGATTTAGAAGCATCAAAAGGATGATTTAGATGAAACTTATAAGATGAAAAGTGCTTAGGATCTTGTCTAGGTTTAGGAAATGATATTGGATAGAATTATAGAAGCTTGGGTGTTGGCTTTGAAGGCGGTGGCCGAATGCTTCAAGAAAGAGAGAGAATGAAGTTTTGTGTTTGTTCTTGGAAAAGAGAAAATGGAGAGAAATGTTTTAAGTCACAAAGTGATAGAAATGAAGTAGGATAGCCTATTTCTCTAGTGCATGGCCATGTAGATGCATGGATAGGAGAGTTAAACTTGTTCGACAAGATAGAAACAATAGCACATGGTTTATATCGTGAAGTTGTCATGCAATGGTCACATGAAATGATTAAGTTGTTCATGAACCTCCTAGAACCACCTAGTGGTCGTGGAGCAGATGGAGGTAAGTAATTAAGTTTTGATTTTAATTAGTTTCTAGTTACACTTAGTTTAGTTAGTTAGTTCACTTAGTTACATGGTTAACTACTTAATTAGCTTACTTAGTTTTCTTGATTAATTAGTCTAATCATTATTGTTGACCACTTTCTATTGGTTAAGAAAATTCAAGCCATTATCATTGACTAATTCCTATTAGTTCACCAAATTGTGAGTCATAAAGACTTTTCCCAGTCTATTGTCCAACGAATAAAAGATATAGGGTCTATTACTCAATTGGTAGAAACTACTGCTCGCAAAATCAGCGGATACTATCCAATAAAATAATACGCGAAATATTTTTATTTCACAGATAAATTCTAAAAATTAAAAAATCGGGTAACGTATCTCTCGGATTCGGGTTTAGTAAGATCTCCGGCTCCGAATAAATCAGTAAAGATTTTTCCCAACCTGAAAATTATTATTTTCCCGACTCAGAGTAAATCACACACAACGATAAAAAATAGTCAAAATAATTTTACAGCACACAAAAATCGTAAAACAATACAATTCAGACATTACTGAGAAATAACAAATTTTGGGATGTTACATAATGCAGTGATGCGGTCCACAATTTAAAACTCCGTTATTAGCAAAGCATATAATTACGGATGATCAATCAATGTAATATTAAAAATAATAATTAATTATATAATACTATTTCATTAATTAATAGTAAATTATCAAATGTATCTCTAACAAGAAATTACAAAATTGATATCCAACAATTATCATGAACACTAAGATAACAAAAAAAAAGTGAAATAAAATATACAAGTAAGTAGATTAAGATAATTTTTTTTGTATTCTTGTATTTTTTTTTTGCAACACTATTTACATTATCATATAAAAGTTCTGAGTATTGGGATGTACTTAAAGCCGACTAAAGAAAACACATAAAATTAAAACTTATCTCAATTTTGATAAACAATATCATCTACCAATGCCTCTTATACTTCTAAAATATCACCAACCCGTTTAGAACTTTTAGACAAATCTTCAAAAAATGTATATGCCTCGAACTGAGTCAAACTTAAAAAATTTCCACCATGCAAAGACTCAATCATGCTCCTATGATCCATCATAAAAATATCGCATAAGACGCCAAGTTTTAAAACCATGGTGAGAACATTCTAATAGCAAATCTTCAATATTTTCCAACTCTCAACAATTTTCAAGTTCTTCCTTATGAAAACCTATAATTTGCCTTCTAAAAAATATGTTTTAGACATAGGAAAAAAATGAGATAATTTTTTTTTACTCAAAAGTTCCCATGATGTAATGGATTTAAAAGGCAAATAATACAACCAAGATTTTGTCTTATCCTTCAATGACAATGGAAAAAGACACAAGCGCACATATTCACCAGAAAGATTTTAAAATCTAAATACATTATAAATTTCTAGAAACCCTTGAACATGTCAATATGAGCTTTCATTATCTAAACCATGAAAGATAAGAAGAAGATTAATAATCTCAGGATCAATCTCAAAATGTGTTGCAGATATAGCATACAGAACTATGCATGAAGATGAATTGATAAATATTGGGCAAATTAATTCTCTAAGAGATTTTGCTTCCTTCCCTTCCTCAGACATCTCAATGTGTTATCACGTGTCCAAACCTTCAAACAATGCACACAAAAAATAATAAAGCAGATAAATAAAATATAAAGAACAAAAATAAAAGAGTTTAATTTTGATTTATTGTTAGTGTAAAATTTTTTATACCATCAATTAATCAAATATTATCACATATATGACTTTTGAGGTAGTTATTATAAGAGTCAAATATTTTTAATGAAATGAGAATATATGATTAATTGATAATATAAAAAACTTTTACACTTGACAATACATATAAATTAAATCCAAAATAAAATAGAGTAAATGAAAAAAATAAAACAAAAAAAAATAAAATTCAACTAGTAGAAGAAAAGATTTAACAAGACCTGAAACCTTTAAAAGATTACATTCCTAGCAACAACATAAAAAAAAAATTTCTAAGTAAATAAATTAATCAACCAAATATCCAAAGGCAATAAAACAGATAACTAAAATGAATACCAAATTAAGTGAAGGCAAGTAAATAAATTGAGATGTCACTAAGGTTAATCTATTAAGATTGATTTTAATATTAATTATGTTAAATTATTATATTCAAATAATTTTTCCATGATAATTTAGCGATTAAACATGTAATCATGGATGATGCATCAATAAAACACAAAATAATTAATTATATAATTTATTTCTTAATTAATAATAAATTATCAAATATATCTCTAATAAAAAATCATAACTAATATTCAATAATTATTATAAATACTTACTCAAGTAACATAAATAAATTCAAAACATTAAAAAAGTAGGAGTGAATTTATCTAAAAATTTAATTAATAGGTAAATAGAATAAATGAACATTACATCTTAAAATTAATAACAATCTGACATAATTAATGTAAAAAACAATGAAGGTATCATCTTTCTCTTAACAAAGAAATTTAGCAAGACATAATGCTGCAAATAACAATCACATCAATAATCTTACTTGTTCTCTATTGCACAGCTTCTTCCTTCTCTACGTCGCAGCTCTGATGTGGTCCACTATGCGGCACTGTTCTCTTCAATTATGCGTGCCCTCCTGTTACGTGCAACTACTCCTTTTATATCAGGCACACTATTGCTCCCTTAACCTTTTACAAATGAGAATTCTTATTCTAGGTTTTGATCTTCTGATTTCTCTTCTTCCAACACGCACCGTTTCATCTTTCTTTTAAAGGTTTTGTTAACAATCACCCAAAACCCTTCTTTAATTGGCTGCGGGGCACAACTGTTTTTACTCTTTTCCCTTCGATAGCATGCCTTTTTTTTTTTTTTTCCTTTGAGATTTTGAGAATGATTCTTTCAATGGCTGTAACAGTAGTCTACCGTCACTTCTACTACCCCAAGGGCCCACCAAGCTATTCCCTTTTCTTCAATTGTCAGCCCAATTATATTCTCTCCTTGAAACGTGGGCTCAATTATATTCACTTCTGTTGCAACACTTTTTGCTTGACGGAATAGTATCTTGTAATCAAGAGTGAACCCACTCAGAAAATAAAAAAAATACTAGTGTAAGGCTATAATTACCATACTTATTTAATAATTTATTTCTCTCAATACAAATAACCAATAATATCAAGAAATCACTAAAATTACTTGCATTAGGATATAACAAAGTCTAATTTTATATGAAAATATGTATAATTTAGGCTATTATCTCATAAGATGGTTGATTATATGCAATAGATATGAATTTTCAAATTTTGATGATTTTTGCTGTCTGGATCTCTCAATGTCTAACTCATAACTACAGTTTTGTTTACTGCTATCAAGGAGTGCACGTCGAGAAAATGTTTTGGACTTTATCCAACTTTGCAAGCACAGCAGTTGCTTGCTTAACAAGATGAAAAGACAAAACTAGTCTTACTGTGCACAACATGTTTGTGGCTAATTCTTCACTTCTTGTTTCTCTTCAAATGCAGCATAAAGAAAACAGTTTATACTTCACTATTCAGAGTATAATCTGACAAATGCTTCCATGGTCAATGCATTTGGGTAAGTTGTGCCGTAAAACTTCAATTATAAAAAAGTTTGAAGTGACAGATATAGAAAAACCAACTGATATAAGAAAAAGCCATAGCCAAATCTCTTTTATATAGGGAGGCTGGTAGAAATCTTGGGAAAAATCAAGCTTGATTCTCAGTCACTTTCTATGGTTAGTGTAGTAATCAAATGTTACTTCTAGACGGAAATCTAAAATTTTGGGTTAAAGTCAGGAATGATTGCCGCTATTGCTTAGTCAGATTAGAGTTCCAAGTGAAAATCAAGCTTTCTTGTTACTTTAAAAAAAAAAAATTGGAATCATGAGCCTTGTAATTACTTGTCTTTAAAACTGATGACTTTTATTTTTGTACAATCTTTATTACTTTAGTTTATCATTAGATTTTAATGAAGCAAAATTATCAATTTCTTGTTTGTGTAGTAGTGCTGGACTGAAATCCATAGGTTTAACTTTGCAGTTGGCCTGTTACTCTGTATTTAAGTTTACTTTATTCACTAATTCCCCCAAAGGAATATGTTGTGTATATGGTTTGATCATGTCTTTTACTCTTAAAAATATCTGCTTTCACGATCTTCCTTTCTCTTTAATCCTTAAAAATAATCTTAATTTGTAAGCTTAATTATATAGCTTCTTTCTCCAATTCAATACATTCAAATACTCAATAATATGAAAAACACTTTGAAAATAATAAACAAGCTCAGGTGAAACTGCGGCTTGACAAGTCCTGAGAAGAACCAATGACATTTAGGAAATGGGGTCTGATATTTGCAATGATGATAGAATAGGGGGGAGCACTAAATTAAGAGAACTGCACCTGATATATGTTATGTGTTGCTCAAACCAGCAAGCAACTGAAGTTACTGAACCACATATTACAAGAATCTAGCAGCAAGTGGCTAAAGCAATTCAGGACAAAGTGATTGATTTCCATATTTGGTGCAAGGGGAAAAATTTGATGTACAATACTGCAGCCACAACAACTGTCATAAGGTTTGGTCAATGTCTTCAAAAGAATTACTGCTGTAATCTCCATTAGAGGTCCATGCACAAGTTTTCATGTTAATTGAGATTTGAAAATGATATTCAATATCTTAGAAGTCATTGGGACTAAACAAAAGCAAAAATATTGTACTTTGTATAGAACTTTCTCATTCAGGCAACATGTTTCTATTTACAGAGGAAGAATAAGAAGAAGAAAGGAGAAGGGAAAATCTTTACAAGAGAGAAAAAGTGCCTTCTGTACAAAATTGCCTCTACTAATCTATCTCAGTCTCTTTTAGCGTGATTTATAACCCATTCAAACGAGAAGTGAGGCCTAAGAATGCATCTTCTCTGCAAGGAATTGTGAGACCACCCATTCGATGATCATAACCAAATTCTTCTTCAGCTTGACTTAGTAATTCTTGAAATGAAGGCAGGTTCAAGTATGATATGGGAATCACAAAGCGCTTCATCTTCTCTCCAACATAGACTGCAAGGTACCCCTTTGGGACTTCCACTGCCTTGCAAGCTGATTGAGTTGCAGTAAATGGTGCCCATCTGATACCAGGTAAGCGAAAACCCATTGTTTTATGTTTTTCCACACACAGAACAATCAAGTGACCTCAAAGGACTTACATACGAGAGAAATATCGGAATTATGATGTTCAAGATATGAATGGCTTGTGTTCTTTGTGGACAGAATGATGAGTATATATAGATCCATAATACCACTGAGTTGATTGGTGAATGATCTACGAGATGGGGTCTAGTAAGAGACAAGGGCTCTTGAGAGATCACATGGCATTGTCTTAAAAGTCTCTGTTAAGGGTTACTTGAGCCTTGGAAATGCACGCCCCACCTTGAGGAAAATCTGTCAGCACAGTTGCCACTTGAAAATGAAAAAGCAAGTTATTTGTACAATTGAGAGACTATAATTTGTTTCACCAATGTAATGGCCTACTTCATATGTTAAGGACATGCCCTAAACATGTCACATTTTTTAATCATATTATTAAGGCAACTGATAGCTACTAGTACTAAATCATGGGACCTTCTCTATGAACCATAACATCTGGTTGATAGCTATTAACTCATGGTGTTTGGAGGCAAGATGAGAACCACTTCTAATAGGATGATCGTAAGTCGTAACAGAAGAATATTCTAGGCATAATTTTAGGTAAACCTTATTTTATTTTATTTTTTTTATAACAGAAGTAATATTATTAGCTAGAGAAAGTGGTACGAGAACAGAGGATAAGATCTTCCAAGAAAATAAAAAATTCCAATAAAAAGACAGAACAAACAAGAAAAACACATCAATTAATCAAAGCTAGCCAATCTCCTTGCATGTCTGACAAAGAGGATCCTCTAAAATAGCCATTATTTGAGCATCATAGAGAGGCTAAGAAAATCACTTTATGCCATAGCAGGGGCAGCAGCAAAATATTGTTCTTGAAAATTTGTTATTCCTCTATCCATAAGCACTATATAATAGCAAACAATGCACTCTGGTAAAGAGGTTTGGCCTATTTACTCCTTCCAAAATCTTGGATCTGACATAAGAGAAATTGCTCCAAAGTCTCTGCACAAAGCCAACATTCACAAAAAATAACATTGTCTATGCCACAAATATCTAGCAGATGGACAATGTTAGAATAAATGACTGATGATAGTCCCAGAATCAAAGAAAATATAACACAAACCTGCAAAAAATTATTTTAGTTCTACTAAGTGCTTCCATTTAAATGAAAAGACTTCACCTCAGAGGGGACCTTGGATTTCCAAAGGGTGTTAGCAAGAAGAAAGTTGTCCCTACTTGGAGATTAAGTACATCTTGTTTCAATACCGTATCCATTGAGGAATACTTCATACATGAGGTATGGCCCTATAAGTAAGCCAGTTACGCAATCCATAAACAAAGTTTCTATTGTAAATTGATAATATAAATTTGTTAATACCTTCCTATAATAAAAATAAAGCAAGAAGTACATCATGATTACTTTCAGCCATAAGACAAGCTTAAGAGGGTTGTGTAAATAGCTATCATAACTGAGCCTCTTGGATATATGAATTTTCAATTTTTTATGAGTTTCTTGTTTGGATAGAAATTTAACTGATAGAACTACGACTTGCTTACGTCTATTAAGGAAGAGCACACACGCAGAGAGTGAAGAACTCTAGTTTTCGACTTTTGCCAAGGGCCACAAATACTTTTCAAGTACAGCCCTCTCTTGTAGTGCATGGTGGAATAAAAACAGCTGAATTCTTACTTCGCTACATGTTGATGCCTATAAATCTTCTGATTTCCCTTAAAAAAGGGTCTGTCTATCACAAGTAGCATTTAAAACCACACGTCAGTTCTAGGATTTAGTGATTTACATTTAAAACAGGTAACCAAGCTTGATTCTTGGTCACTCTTTACTCTTATAGTAAAATTAAAGCTATCATCGCAGAAATCAGCATCGCTACTGTGTATTCAAACAAGGTGAAAGCTTGTAATGGCAACAAAACAAATATTAGTCTTGCTTCCTAGTAAGCTCTTTCAAAGGAATCACCAGCATGTAATAACTTGTACTTCAAAGTTTATCTTGTCATCATCATCAATATTGCAAAATTTCTTTCTTTCTTTCTTTCTTTCTTTTGGTGAGCAGCATGAGCTGCTGAGTTCATAGGGATTTGACCAGAAAAAGTAGAGGAGTAACTCTGTTGATGAATTTCTCATTCAGGTAGACAAAATTTACACTTTACAAGAAAAAGAAATCATTGAAAAGCTAAGAAAATGCCTGCTGTGCAAAATTGTTTTGATTAATCTTTGTCACTCTCTCAGTATGATTTATAGCCCATACAATCGAGAAGTGATGTCCACGAACACATCCTCGCTGCAAGGAATTGTGAGACCACCCATTGGGTGATCATATCCGAATTCTTCTTGAGCTTGACTTAGTAATTCTTGAAATGAAGGTTGGCTCAAGTATGAAATGGGAATTACAAACCGCCTCATTTTCTCTCCAACATAGACTGCAAGGTAGCCTTTTGGGACTTCCACGGCCTTGGATGCTGCTTGGGTTGCAGCAAATGATGCTCGTCTAATACTTGGTAAGCGGAAACCCATTGTTTTGTGTTGCTTCACTCAAAGAACAATATAGTAACCTCAAAGGACTTGTATAAGAAAGAAATATATGAATTCTGATGCTTCAAAATGCAAATGACTTGTGTTGCTTGAGAACCCAAAATATAGTGTATATATAGTTGCTAAGGGTATCTGAGAACCAATTCTCCACTGAAATGATTGTTGAAGGGTAGGGTCTACTGAGAGACAAGGGGTCATAAAACATCACATGGTATTGTCTAGGAGCTATATCTTTCAAGGATTAAGAAGTTGAGTGAGAGTGCATACCCCGCCTTCTGAAATGATGGCCTGTTTACCCACTTGTATTAAAGACATCTGCATAGGTGAAGCCTAATGTTTGTTCATGCATTGTACTATATCTACCCCATTTGTAGACATGCTTTAGACATCTCACATGTTTTCTTCATATTGACAACATTGCTGACATATAGCTACCAACTACTATCAGAGGACAAGGTTTAAAATCTGTAAACCTTGAACACCAACTGATTGATAGCTTCTATTATAAACATAGTGTTTGGAGGCAAGAAGAGGAATCAATATTGAATATCACGAGCCAGTATGAACCCCATTTTTTATGTACATCAAATTCTAAGCAACAACCCGTGAAGTGCATGAAGTTTGGCCCCATAAGTAGGCCAACATGCTCCGATCAGACTTAGAGATTTATATACATATATATATTGCACTCTTTTCCTTTCTCAGACAAGAGTCAAACAACAATTAAAATTCATATAATCTACCATGAGACAAACTTGTTCTATAAAACTGCAGCTGGTACTGATACGAATAGTTTGATGATTTGATCTGCGTGTGAAATTCTTTTTGTTTGTGAACTTCTATTAAACCAGCTTGAATTTTTTGATGATTTGATCTGCATGTGAAATTTTTGTTTGAGAGGAATAAATTTTATTATATTTGATATTTCTCAAAGTAATATTTCTTTGGGGAAAGCCGTATTATCTTTCTCCTGCTCCTTAATTCTACAAAGAACCATGTACATAATGAAAGAGGCATACTGTTTTCATTTATACTAGATACTGTTTTTGGCCTTTTTGAATCAATAAAAGTTATGTTAGATAGTTATCTATCCCTTAATCTATTTAGTTGCTTACTTTATAGAGACCTAATTAAGCGTTTATAATAAGAGAGGTGCCTTTTTTAAAAAATAAAAAATAAATTTGTTAAACAGACATGAACATGACAGAACTGGAGGTAATAGATCAACGAATCTGTGGATTAGGAGTTTCCCTCCAAAAATGGGTTTGAGTGTGGGACAATATTCAATTAGTGAAGGACAAGTCACCAGCATATAATTTGGGTGGCCCTAAAACCAACTAACAAGCTCACGTGAAGATGCTGCTTGACTCGGAAATTGAAGAGTCGATTACCATAAGCAAAATAGAAATGGGGCCTTACATACGCGGAGAGGGGGCACGAAAAAGAACTTACATGTGGTATTACTTAATGGTGTTGATCCCAGGAACAAAATGAACTCATCATGATTCTTGAGTTCTGGCAACAAGTGTCAAGTGGCTATATGGATAAGCAGATTATCTCTTTAGAACTTCCAAGTTTCCCTAGGGCTCTCCGCACATGTCATACTTTCATATATGGATTAAATATGATCTCGAGTCACATTCACATAGGCCTTTCTCTAGTGGCCACAATGCACCAAATAGGACTGGTCCGCAAAGATCTGAGTCTGACAAATCCAAAGCGGGCCGTGGTATACTTAGTGGCTAGGCCGACAAGCACTTAAATTTTGTATCTGATAAATTTGTACAATCTCGAAGAAGAGAAAAATAATGCTACCTCTTCCATTATAAAATGTAATTACTCATGACTCATGAGTTAATCAATTAAATTTTTGTCCACCAAAAATGAAGAATAACTCATTCAAGTAACAGTAAAATAAAAAGAAGCCAAATCTTTTTAATAAGACTGTATTCATAGATTTCTTTGTCAGATTACATCTTTCCCTTCCCTCAGGAAAAACAAAATGGAAAGACGAAAAAGTATACATCGTTAGAGTATGTCATTTTTACAGAACTTAGGTTATTAATATTCACACTTTCATATCAGTCTTGACTTGAGCTCCTTTATCGCCTAAGCAAGCGAGAAGTGACGTCTAGGAAGACATCTTCACTGCAAGGAATTGTGAGGCCGTCCATTGGATGATCAAATCCAAATTCATGTTCAGCTTGATTCAGCAACTCATGTAATGAAGGTTGGTTCAAGTATGATAATGGAACCACAAAACGCTTCTTTTGGTTTTCTCCTACATAGATTGCTAGACAGCCCTTTGGGACATCCACACGCCTTTGAAGACCAGGCAAACGGAAACCCATTATGTCGAATTCTTATTTGGTGAAAAACAAGAGTGTAATTTCAAAGGTATTGAATAGACAGTATTTGATGCTTGGAAAATGCTATGGACTAGACTTGCTTTGGACTGCAACCATGACTCTCTATATATAGCTAAAGGCATACCATTTGGTACAGAAATGGTTGATGAAGGGATATATATCCAAATGGGGTCTAGTGAGAGACATTGGCATGAAGGATCACATGATACTGTCTTAAAAGTCTTTATCAAAGATCAAGAAATAGCCAAGACAGTACCCACTTGAAACCAAAGAAACTTTTACAGGTAAAAACCTAATGCTTGTCTAAATATTTTAATATTTGACATATTTTTCTCTAGACATGCTTAAGACATTTCTGATGTTCCCTTCATCATGTTGATCAGAGTCATCAGACAAGTAATCAATAGCATGTACCAGAATCATTTAGATAAGGCTTAGAAATTGTACAGATTTTTATATTCTGAAAATGGAATCTTTTTAACCTGTTTGCTTATAGAAATAAATGTCGTGAAGTAATCAGTTAGAATTGGAATATACATGCTTCTTAAGCTCTGGTTAATTAGTTGGCCACAATTATTGTTTAGAAGGCACAGCAGACATGGAGTCACGGATGCTATTCACATTAATGTTAGCCTGTTACAGTAATATGGTCGGTCTATTAGATCCCCAAAACTAAGCTAAATAGAAAATACTTTAGCTGTAATTGAATATTACCATTCAATATGTAGCCTAGAACTACAGTAGGCTCCATTAATTCATCGATTGGACTCTTATAACGTTATTAAATCTTAAATATTTGTAGCCATTTTTATTAAATATGACATATAATCATGATGAAAGTTGATGCAAAAGAGATAAGGTAATTTGATTGAAATTACAAGTCTTTCTCTGCAAATTTCTTCACATAAGCTATCAAGAGACACTGGGATGATTTGTTTATATGTTTTGTGTGTAAAGAGTGTGTTAAGTAGTTGATCTTTGATAGCATTACATAAAAAAAAGGGGCCTTTTGTAAATGTAAAACACGGCTCTATGATCAATTGAAGTGTACAATACTACAATCCTCTTCAGGTCTATATTTTCTCATCTATGGTGGTGATTGCTACCAAGTGGGCAGTTGGGCACCAGAAGCAGATAATAAATAAAACAGTCCGAGTAAAATAACTATGAGGAGTGTGGTTTAATCTTGTGTCACAAACATGACTTATCCAGTCAACAAATTGGGATTTTGTTGAATATTAAAATTAAAAAAAAAAAGAAGAAGGAAAAGCTCGGTACCTGTGTTTCTACAGAAGTAATATAAAGAAGAAATCACTAGTACCCCATGTAGATCATCAACAGGGACCCGGAAGTGATCACTAACCAGTTTCATGCATTTGCAAAAATATGATTCTGCAAGTAGTTTTTGTCTACAACAGAAATAGACAACTCATCCACCTACCTACTTGGAATAAATGGTCATCAGACAGTTGTAGAGAGAATCTTTCCAGTCAAGCACAACTTTCCACTTCTCTGGGAAGATGAAAAAACTAAGAAAAAGTCGACAATGTTAGACTATATGTCTTGTACAAAATTCAGTTGGTCATTGACTATTTACATTTCAATTATGCAACCGAGAAGTGATATCTAGGAAGACATCTTCTCTACAAGGGATTGTGAGGCCCCCCATTGGATGATCAAATCCAAATTCTTGTTCAGCTTGGCTCAGCAAGTCTTGAATTGCAGGTTGGTTCAAGAATGATATAGGAATCACAAACCGCTTCTTTTGATTTTCTCCTACATAAACTGCAAGGTACCCCTTTGGGACATCCGAGCGCCTTTGAAGACCGGGCAAACGGAAACCCATAGCAGAACAAGAGAGTGATTTGAACAAACTTGTGTAGGAAGTATTTGATGCTTCAAAAATGCAAAGGACCTTGACTTGTTTGTGACTGCAACCATGATTATCTCTATATCTATATATAGATAAAGAGAGGGCTTTTGAAGTACCATATGGTAAATAAAAGAAATGATTGATGAAGAGGTATCAAAATTGGGTCTATTAAGAGACATGGGCGTGAAGGATCACATGGTACTGTCTTTGATGTCCCTATCAAAGACCAGGAAATTATGTGAGACAGGATGCTCCATTTTTCTGAAGAACAGCCTAGACGCTACCCACTTGAAAGTTGAAATACGAGATATCTGTACAGAAAATCTAATGCTTGGCTAAACAATTTAATAGCAGACATATTGTGTTCCAGACACGTTGAAGACAACTCAAGATTGCTTCATATTGAACAGGCAACTGATAGCAATGTAACAGATAAGGCTTATAAATTGTTGGCACATACCTATTATTCTGGAAGTCGAGTCTTATGAGCTTGTTTGGTTACAAAAAATAACTGTTATCAAGTTCTCAGTCAGAAAAGTTAGAATTGGAATAAGACATGCTTATTAGCATAGGTTATTTAGTAGATTAAGACGCAAGTTTACATCTTAATCTACTCTGCTATGGTGATTACTACGAAATAGGAAGCATACAGTAAATTGAGAAAAATTTCAATTAAAATAACCATGAGAGAATTTTATATTTAATATTGACATATATAACCACTATGCTTTATTGAGATTGTAACAAAAAGTTCAACTCTTTTAAATTGCCAATTGGGGTCTGGACCATCCCAACCTTTTTGAGCTTGGTCCACTTATAAGTTTGGTCAAGCATGACCTGGCCGACCATGTTCCTGACTGGACCGACCTTTCTCGGTCCATTAATAAGCCCTACTAATTGCGATATGGCTGCTAAAGATGAGGAATAATGAACCTTGCTAGGCTAACCAACCAATTACTGGTTCTAAACCTTGGCTCAACCTATTTCGATAATTCAGATTGAATCGACCCAGGCCAATCCAAGTCAACCTGACCGAGGTCACATTAAGCGGACTTGACTTACCCAGACTTGAACGGATAACTCAACTGGCAATTCACACGTGCTCAACCATAGATGACAGGTCATTGACAAGTCAGTGCCTTGATGACCAAGCGTAACGCATGCCCAACGTCTGAATTTCTTAATTGCCTCACGACAGGCAAGCGTCGGGGAAGTAGCCTCGGGAGCCTTTTTTATACTAACCCGGCCTCCTAAGCCAAGCATGTTCCACTTTTTACCTTGACATTACACCCAACTATCCTAGCAGTCTTACCAAGCATTTTTGTCTTGCCAGCCTAGGTCCCAGGTAGTCCACGCCGCCGCTTTCCTCATAAGCCTCCAACAAGCCTTTCTTGGTCCTCTAACCTAGGTCTCAGAGTCAGGACAAAACATTTGGCGCCTATTGTGGAGCGAGGTTAAACTTTCCTACCCCACAACCTACAAAAAACAACCAACCCAACCAACCATGGTGACAACTAGGAGCAACGTCAATAACGAGACAAACCTCGAAATTCCCTAGCCTAATAACAACAACAATCCAACCATTAAAACCTTTCTTCAAGTCATTCGAGATATCCAAGATCAAAATCAACATTGGAGACCAGAATGCAACATATGGCGAATAGAGAGACCCACCCGTGTTGAACTAAAAAATGAAGCTAAAAGTAACTGATAAAACATGGAAGAGCTTATTCGAAATGCATCAGCTAGAAATGCCCTTCGTCAGGTTGACCACCTACCACTAGCAATTGACCACCCATTTTCCAAGTTTATCATGACAGTTCCACTCTCTACAGGCTTTCAACTTCTGACTATGGAGCTATACAATGGAACAATCAATCCCCAAGAACTCCTAACCATGTTTAACTCGATGATGCAGTTGAATGCGGGAAATAGATCCAATAAAATGCATAGCTTTTCTGACCACGTTGTAGAACTTGGCCTTGTTGTGGTTCTCAACTCTAGAGCTAAGATCAATAAATGATTTCTTAAAGTTGACCAATTGATTTCTAACCCATTTCACGACCAACTGAGTATATCAAAAAACCTCGACTAACTTGATAGAAGCAGGGAGCAAACGAATCTTTGAAGGAATTTATGAGTTGGTTCAATGACGAGGTAATTCAAATACTAGACCTCAACCTTGTTGTGTCATTACATGCCATTATGGCCGGGCTAAGGTCAACTCCCTTCGCTGACACATTGGCCAAATGACCACCCAGGGATCTCGACGAGCTAAGAACAAGGTTAATCAGATATATAAACATTGCCGAGGTCATATCAATAAGGCAACAGATGAACTAGACAAAACAAAAATTGGAGCTTCATGAACCCCGAGGTCAAGCAAGAAGGGACAATATATCTCCCCAATTGATCCCGAAGCCAAGGTTTGATGCCTATACACCATTGAACACTCAGAGAGGGTAGATTGTTAAGGAAGTGTTCAACTCTAAGATAATCAAAATTCCTTAAAATGCAGGACAACAAAAGGTCAGGTCGGACGTAGACGTTAGCAAAAAGTGTGATTACCACAAGACGTATTGTCACACAACGGAGGAGTGCATAATACTCAAGGATAAGATTGAACGGCTGATAGCTACATAGAATGTAGTTATTTGTGCCCTATCCTTGTGCTAGAATGAATGCTATTTCCTTGTTAATAATGCATATTTGGAGGGTTTTGTGCTTATATTTGATATACTCTGAATCTAAGCCTTTCTGATGTGTTATTATGCAAAACTGAGCTTTAATGATTATGGATTGAGTAGATTTATATATGTTATTGATTTGGTGTTTTCTCTATGATAGGAGGGTCTCCAAACAAGGTTAAATATGGAGCAATTGAGCTTAAAGAGGAAGAGGAAGCCAAATTGGCATTCCAAATAAAGCAACGTCGCGGCGCAAAGGCGAGAGCCCGCGGCACAAGCAGATGATTTTTAGCCTGGTCATACTTGGACCCGGGGCAAGGGCACCGCGGCGTGAGGAAGGCAACGTTGCGGCGGTACTTAACCGACCCATTACGCGCCGCGGCGCGTATATGTGGACGCCGCGGCGTGAAGGCGGCTGCTGAGCCTATAAAATAGATTTTTATACGTTTTCTCTCGATTCTCTCCCTTCTCTCTCGTTTTCTCTTTGTTTTTCTGAGTTTTGGCCATTTGGCCATCTCTCTTTTTAGGTTTAGTTAGTTTTAGTTAGTTTAGGTTAGTTTTAGGTTAGATAGCTTGGCTAGATCTTCATTGCTGGTGGATTGGAGGCCAGGATCAAAGGATTGAAGGAGGATTCAAGCTTCAGAGACAAATCAATGAGCTTCTTTCTCTCTTTTCCCTTTCTCTCTTATCTTCCTAATCTTTTGTATAGTTAAGCTATGTTTTAGGAATATTTTGGATCCTTTGATATATATTAATGATGTATTTTTCTCTAAGTTTGTGTGGATGTTTGATTATGGTTCAATCATTATATGTGCTTAATGTTTGTTCTTGGTTGGCCTCAATTGCATGATCATAATATTGGCAAATGAACTAGACATAGGGATTTGTTAATATGGATATGGTGTGGTTGATACATGTTCGGCGAGTTCAATTGGCTTGGATGAGTTGATTCGTTAATAGGATAGAAATATACTTATTAACCATGTATAGTGGGAGATTGAGAATAGATCGTTCATGAGTGGAAGTTGCGCTGGCTTTCAAGGAAACTTAGTGAGTTGGGCAATTGAAACCAGGGTTGATTGACCTAGACATAGGCTTTTGACTAATGAAGATTCTCAAGCTAACCTAATCAATGCATTTGTGTTTATGAGGGGAATTGCATGTTGTTGATAGATATAAGGGGTGAAGGAGGATTTCCTGAAACCTAACCGCTTTTATGTTTATTGTTTTTGTAGGTTAGATAGTTGTTAATATTATTTTCCTATTTTTATGTCTTTGTCTAGAATTGATTAAGCTATTGGTTGGTATTTAGCGTTATAACATAATAATATCCTCGTGGGAACGAACTTTTACTCTGTATCTGTATTACTTGTGTGACCCGTGCACTTGCGGTTAGCAAATGGGCAACACGTTTTGACCCTAACAACCGCTAATCAGGCAAGGTCACCTCGAAAAATATGTCTACAGAAGAAGGAGCAAGAGTAGGGAGCCTCATGAAAAGGAAGGTGGACAGAAAAGAAGTCCCAACGCAAATCTCAGAGGAACGGTTGTTGCCTGAATAACTTAGAGAGGGTAAGTAAGCAACTATAAGTTCTCCCCAAAATATAGAATGCATCTATCTTTCAAAAGTACTACTGTTAAGCTTTGTCTCTTCATTGTATTTTGATTTCGCTTTAGTTTTTTGTTGTTTTTTGAAATTTTAATTATATCAACACGAGGACGGTGTACTTTTTTCCTTTATTGGGATTTATCCCATTGGATTTTACCTGATAAGGTTTTAACGAGACACGTCCGAATGTCCCAATAAAATACTAATAAATTCACTATTATTTACATGTTACATTTGTTGAAGACCTCAAATTTGAGGCAAAAGATCTCATATTAAAGGAAAAAAGACCTCAGATTAAAGGCAAAAGACCTCAAATTAGAGGAAAAAAGACTCTGAATTAGAGATAAAAGACCTTAGATTAGAGGGAAAATGCCTTAGATTAGAGGTAGAAAACTTCGAATTAGAGGCAGAAGACATCATATTATAGGGGAATAACCTCATATTACAGGTAAGTATAACCCTGGATTAAAGAGGGAATAACCTCATATTAGAGGGGAACATCCTATGTCTTAGGAAACATAAGTATGAGAATGTTTAATCCACAAGTACACGGGTCGAGCAACTAATATGAGAGAGAGAAAGAGTGTCGTGTCCCAAGGGATTTGGTTTTAAAGTTTGTATTATCATATAGTTAATCACTTTGTTCAGGTTTAAGCAAATAAAAAATTGGAAAGGTAAAAGGCAAATGCACTAAAATAAGAGAATTAAGCAAGCATTCAAATAAGAGATTTAACAATAGTTAAAAGGTTGGGGGACTTTCTTCACCCACTACTTCACTTAATTGATGTAACTTACAAGAATATGTGAAAATAAGCTTTAGTTGTTAGTGGAAACCTCTTGCATCCACAATGCCTATGTCTAGGTCACTTGAATTTTTAGCATTTAATTACTTAAAACACTATGCCTCCATGTGAAAAAAAAGTAATCTCATGCTCATTCAAACCTTATTTCAAACATATGCTATGCATGGTCAATGGGTATATGTCCATCTCATTGGCTACTCAAAACACCTAATAAACTCAAGTGAAAATTGATCATGTGTTATCCAAAACCTAGGTCCCCCTTCTATTTCCCTACATCTAGTTCAAGAGAAAGTCTCAAATCAATTGGTGATCAAGCAGTTGAATACAATAAGTATGGATTTAGATAAACAACTCATACCCATTAATCAAATATTCAAGAAATAAGTCATTTATAATCAAAATTCATAGTGGGATCTAGAAAATCCCTTAGAAAGAACTTAGAAATCTATAATATTCAAAGAAATAGATGGTAGAAAGAAATTCATAGAAAAGAAAGAAAATCAAGATAAGGAGAAGAAATCAAAATCAGGGATGGTCCTTAATCTTGATTTTTCTCTTGAAACTTGATCTTCCAATCTTCAAAGATCTTTTCTCAAGAACTTTTAAATTCAAGGCTAAACTCTCACTTTCAGGCTTGAAGGTCTAAAACCAAGAATAATGAAAATAGTCCTAATTATATTAAAAACAGAAAAAATCACGTAACAAGGCATTACTCATGCCTATGCCATACCTAGGTGTGGCCTCTAATACTATTTTCCTTACTTTTCTCCATTCTACTGAACTTCTATGCAATTTTTCACCTTCCAAACCTTATAATTAGAATTCGGGCTCTTCATAGTTCTAAGAGAAATTGCTAAGTCCTAGGAAGTGCAGGAATGTAGAACTCAAAGACCTCGATTTCTAAGAGAATTTGCCTAAGTCCTGGGAAGTGCAGTGATATAGAACTAAGAAAAATTTGAGATTAAAACAAGCCATGGAAAAGTCCAAGAAACTGGAACTCAATGTGATAACAAGCCTTGAAAAACTTGGTATTTCTTTGTCTCGATAAAGTTGGTATTTTTGAGTTGTACTCTAAAATATCTCAAAAACCAAAAATCAAGTACTAACTAAAGATAGAATAAAAACTCGAATTGTTGATATCCAAATCAGATCACTTCACCACCTAACTTGGGAGGTTACCTAGGAATGAAGTCAAAAAATTACGATGAATTCAGAAAAACTTGGCTATTCACCTTATGATTGCCTAAGCTGGGGGACTGTGAACCGTCCAATTCCAATCGAATAAGTCTAATCATCACTAATATAAGCCTAGGCTATCATAACTTATTGCCTAAGCTGAAAGGTTGTGGACCGTATCAATTTGGTCACCCCAGCGCAAACATAGCTTGGCTCATTGCAAGCAAAGGCCTAAGCTAGGGGGCTATGGTCTGGATGAACAAAATTAGTTCGAGTAAGTCCATCCAGGTTGGCCCAACCAACTTAGTCCAAACCAGGTCATCCTAGACCAACTCAACCCATCTAGGTTGGTCCAACCAACTTGGTCCAAACCAGGTCGGCCTAAACTAACTTAGCTCGGTCTAACCAACTCTGCCCAAACCAGGTTGGCCCAACCAACTTGACCTAACCTAGGTCTGCTCAACAACCTTAGTCCATACCAACTCGTCCTAAACCGGGTTAGCCTAACCAGCTTGGCCCAATCAACCAAGGATCATGATCATAACGGTCTCATGCCTCGTTAAAGCAAAAAATCTACATAGGATTAATAACAATCATTGCCGGCACCTATTAGTACCCTCCACGTGGTGAGAATGCACTTTTCCTAACAAATGAGGTACACGCAAATCAAAACCCACACTAAACAAAATTGGGCTTATTCCCCATATACTAGGCCCACTGTCAAGCTTGGCCAGCCACAATTTGGCTGGCCAAGCTGGGAAGTTGTGGACCATACTAGGTCCTTTATATAATCAGTTCACTGTCAAGCTTGGCTATGGCTGCCTAAGTTGGGGGGGATGTGGACCATACTAAGTCCTCTATATAATCGGCCCACTGTCAAGCTTGGTCATCCATACTTTGGCTGCCCAAGCTAGGAGACTGTGGACCATACTGACTTTTTTGAACTTAGTCCACTTATAAGCTTGGTCAAGCATGATTTGGCTGACCATGTTACTAGCTAGACCGACCTTTCTCGGTCTATTAACAAGCCCTGCTAATCGTGATATGTTCGCTAAAGATGAGGAATATTGAACCTTGTGGGCCAACTAACCAATCACTAGTTCTAGACCTTGGCCTAACCTATTTCAATAATTCGGATTGATACGACCCAAACCAATCAATGTCAACCCAACCGAGGTCACATCAGGTGGACCTAGCCTACCTGAACTCGAGATAACTCAACTGGCAATTCATACATGCTCAACCATAAATGACAGGTCATTGATAAGTCAGTGCCTTGATGACCAATCGCAACGCACGCCTAACATTCGAATTTCTTAATTGCCTCACGATAGGCAAGCATTAGGGAAGTAGTCTTGAGAGCCTTTTTTATACTAGCCTGACCTCCTAAGCCAGACATGTTCCATTTTTTACCTAAACATTACACCTAACTACTCTAGCAGTCTGACCAAAGATTTTTGCCTTGCCAGCCTATGTCCTAAGTAGTTCACGTTGCCGCCTTCCTCATAGGCCTCCAACAAGACTTTCTTGGTCCTCTGACCTAGGTCTCGGAGTCAAGACAGAATAGGGTCCTTCTTGAGGATCAAGTTTTTAATTGAGAATGCATTATGCATGTCCTGGTAATAGTGCTATCACATCATCTCCTCATAGAAGATAGAACCCACTAGGCCACCAGCTTGTAAAGACCGAGGCCAATTGACTTGGCTGGCCTAATACGTTCTATAATATTGCATGTGGTGGGTCAATGTAGGCTGGGTTAAATTGGTTTTTTTTTACTATAATATTATTGAGTGTTTTATGAATTTTTCAAATATTTTTTAATATTTATAAATTGTATTCATTTTTAATTAAAGTTTTGTAAAAAAATTAGTGAACAATTACACTTATTTAAGAATTTATATTTTAAAAGTTTTCCTATTTTTTATTTTTTTAGTGGGTTGGCCTTAACTCATGTAGAGCTGGGCTGAGCTATTATATCAGTAGCTCATGTAATAACATGTGACAAGTGGGCAATTTGGGTCCAACCAACATAGGCTAGTGTTGGACTGGACCAGGACGGTCCATTTTCTTTGCTACATAGGACGGCCCATTTTATGAGCTATAATATTCACGTATCTCAATATTTTACCATATAATGACAAAAAAAAAATTTACCCTTTAGAGGACCAAGTGCCAATCTTCTTCTCATATAATTAATCTATGATCGTATATTGGAACTTAACATTCAACAACAGTTTGAACACTCAAGTCAACTAAATTGTGGATTCTAAAATGGAAAATGATGTTCCTATGTTATTTTTTTTAATATATTATTTTTAATAGTTGTGATTAAGTGAAAAAAATAAATAAAAAATGATTTGATTAATTATATAAAAAATAATATGAGATAAAAGTGATATAAAAAATTCATAGTTGTTTTAAAATACATTTTGCAAAGATAAGTGGTACTAAATATTATCTGTAACTTTAATTTAGCCGATAAAAATCTTTATAGGTAAAAAGTAAGGACTTGAAATTAAATTTTATCTTCATACTTTTCTTTTCCTATTTTCCTAGAATAACTATTTATGGAGATATATATATATTGTAATTTTTAGGTTTAATTATTATCTAGGTCTTTATGGTTTTATTAAATTTTTAAATAATTTTATATTTTAAAAGTTTTTAATTAAATTTATATATTTCTAAAAAATTTAAATAAATTCTTACTGGCTGTTAGACTTTATACTTTATTAATAGATGTTTACAATTATCTGAAAGTTATTTTATGTTGTTATTACAAGTTTTAAGGACTTAATTATAATTTTTTATAATTATTAAAGATCTAACTAAAAACTTATTTAAAATTATTTAAAAATATAATGACTCAATTAAAAAATTTTAAACTAAAAACTTATTTAAAAATTTAATGAAACTGTAGGGACTAAAAAAATAATTTAACTTTCTTTTTATTTTTTAAAGGTATTCTTAGACTCTTTGGGTATACCTTTTGACAATTTCTTTATAAAAAATTCATTGGCAAATTTTCTATTTTTGCTGCACTTACCTTCACAAGTTTTACATTGCCTTTTCATTTTTTTGGGATTTAAAATACAAAAGACGGCCAGCATGTCTAGATTCAAATAAGAATTTAATATTCAGTTAATAACTAAAAACAAAATTAAATACAGATTAAAAAAACAAAATTAAATAAATTAAATAGAAATTTAGAAGTGAAAAGAATTATATAAAAATAAAAAAATTGTATAAATAACTAATCCCTCATAAATTAATCAAAAAATCATTTTTTAAGAAAATTTTAATTTATTTCACTTGTTAAACGACAATTAATCTAAAATTTTACAATAAAATTGCTTTAAACATCCAAACATGGATCTACAAGGAGTCAGTAGCCTCAAAATAATACAAGAATGTGGTAACTAGCTACAAGAGGCAAGTCTGCATTTCAAGATAATTCTACAGTACACCCTCTCTTGATGAAGTCTTCTATTATGGAATCAAAATGTTTGGGTCTATAGATGAATTATTATTTTTTAATTTGAGAATATTTATATATAGATCTAGGTATATAAAAAAATTATCAATTAAAATTTATAAAATTATTGTATGTACAATTATTTATAATAAAAATAATAATATGACTAAATTTTTGTATAAATCTAAATATTATTAATTAAAATTTATAAAAATTTAACATTTTAATTTCAATCATTAATTTATTTTAATAATAAATTAATGACTAAAAATTCATTAATCCATTCATAAATTACTTTACAAGTGGTCCATACAAATCATCTCATGATATGGAGTATGAGTGCACCATAGACTTGACTTGCTATAGCAAGTTGTCCTTTGTTTATAATCGATTATCCATTTTTCTTTTTTCTTTTTAGGATAACAAATCACCTACTTTTGCTGCCTAACTTGATTTACTGTTAGAGGAATAAATTCGTAAAAACAAGTTCAATCAAACTGATTTAAAAAATAAAATAAAAAAACCAAATAAAAATTTAAAAATTTAATCTAATGAGAAATTAAAAATATATATAATTTTTGAGGTGAAGTTGAAATGCCCAGAAAGTAATTGTTTTGTTAGTGAGGTAGGGATTGATGAAATGAAAGAATGTGAGCAAAATATATGGTTTGAAAGTGAAAGTGTTTATTGTTGTAGTTGGGAATGAGAGGTGCAATCTCTCTTGAAAAGGAATAAAGGAAGTGAGGAAGAGAGGATTCTTGACCTAAGGGAAAGAACCAAAGGGAAATGAGCGAGGGAGAAGGGATTAAATGGAAAGGAAATGTTCTGAAGTGGATTCAGAGAGTATTTGTAATAGGCACGTACACGGTGGTTTCCTCCTTAAGCAGCAGTAACTGAGCGTATTGAACAGGGGGGTGGATA
Source organism: Ormosia semicastrata (assembly GCA_029884595.1). NCBI lineage: Eukaryota > Viridiplantae > Streptophyta > Magnoliopsida > Fabales > Fabaceae > Ormosia > Ormosia semicastrata. The sequence goes on along the minus strand of JAQQTO010000046.1, from coordinate 1,925,174 downwards.
CCTGCAAAGGGACTCCAACGCTCAAGTCAGGCAGGGCACAAGTAGGATTATGTAATTGGATGATAGATTACTTTATTAAGATGACTTAGCCTTGTATTTATAGAGCGTATGTAGAATCCTAATAGGATCCTTATTGGATGCAGGTAATTTGGGATTAGTATCCTAATAAAGATTACCTTCCCATTATTATCAGGTAAATCCTCGTAAATCTGAGATTATGATACAGGAAGTACTTAGCCATCTAGGGTAATTATGAGTCCTATAATATCGTAAGTTGATGATTGGTGGTTACGGATATTTAGATATTTATCCTCTGCGTGAATCTATCAATCACAATATTATGGCCCAATACCACTTGATGTGCTAGATTCCAATGTCCGGACTGCTTTATGAGTCTTCCGTTATGCTAGCCTGTGAGGAGTCTGGCTGTGTGCATGCTGAGTTGATCTCATGGAGCAGGATCCCGAATTACGATTCAGAACAGTAGGGATTGATGAAATGAAAAAATGTCAGCAAATTGTATGATTTGAAAGTGAAAGTGTTTATTGTTATGGTTGAGAATGAGAGGTGCAATCTCTCTCGAAAAGGAACGAATGGAAGCGAGGAAGAGAGGATTCTTTACCTAAGGGAAAGAACCGAAGGGAAATGAGCGAGGGAGAAGGGATTAAATAAAAGGGATGGTTGTGATTGTGGTTATGGTTGCGGAAATTGCTATAAATTGCTGAGGAATTGAGACGATTCAGATTCTAGCATTGTCTAAGATTGATGTCATTTGTTACTACCACACCAGTGAGGGGCGATGGTTTCACCCATTTTTTTGAGTTCCGATAAAACTTGTGTTGCTGCATAGGAGAGGAGAGTGTGAGAGTACAAGGAGAAAACGTATTGGAGCCATTGGCATTTTATACCTTGTTTAATTATGCTTCATAACGTAATTAAAAATCTTTGAATTTTTTAATAATTATTTTAAAAATTATACTTGTAATATTATATAATTAATTAATGATATAAAGAATTTTACATTAACAACAAATAAAAAACTTAAACTCCAATTTTATTAATATTCTCTTTTTTTTTTTTATTTACAAGATTTCAGTGCTAACAATAATAATTTTTATTTTATTTTATTATATGATACATTGTCATTATAAATTTTTTTATAATATTAATTAAATAAATATTATTATATATATAATTTTTTAAATAATTATTATAAAAATTAAATATTTATAATGATATATTAATATATGATTAGTTTATAACGTAAAACATTTAAATTAAGTCTTATACCTATAAATATATATAAATACTGTACCGCAATGACAGAATCACTGTACCACGTCACTGTGCTGACACAATTAAATACATGTTCATTCGTTTCTCGGTCATCTCCCAAAACCATTGATCAAAATTTAAGGGCATTCAATGGCTATTAGAGATTATGTTTGGATGCACCGCAACGAACAGGGTGCATCACAGACAAAGCCTTCAACTATCGGTGTAATTTTTTATCTGCACTTTTGCTATTCGCATACATTTTTTTTACATATTATCTATACACTTTATAATTTACAAGTGAATAATTAATGATCAGGATATATTATATAGCAAGTGAAGATATTAATTGATGTATAAATAATTAGTGATTAATATATAAATAATTAATAATCAACATGTATTATTTAATGATTAAAGATATTAATCTAGCATTATTGTTACAAGAAAAAAATCATCACATTATACACACTAATTATTAATTATTTGCACATCAATCACTTATTATTTACACATTAATTGATGTTCTTAGTTATCATATAATACATACTAATCATTAATTATTTACTTGTAGATCGCTATGTATGTAACTGTTTGCTAGACAAAGTGTGCAAACAACTTTTTCCTTTCATTTGCAAGCTTTAAATAGATAGAAAATATATTTTAAAAATTACCAGGGATAAGAGAAGTAATAAGTTAAATTTGATAATGGTGATTTTGCCTTTTACTTCACTAAGAGCACGTTTGACACAACGTATAAGGCCTAATAAGATAAGTTTATATAATACATTATGACTTTATCAGTTATTTGGTGCGACAATATTATTATATAAGCTTATTTAGCATATTCTTTTTATACATTAAAATAACGTAAAACTTAATCAGACTATAGAAGGTGAAATTAGGCCTGATTAAATTTTGATAGATACAAGCCTCAGAATCTAGAAAACACATTCAAACAAAAATAGTAGAAGAAAAGGGAAAGAAGGGAGAACCAGCGAATTTGGTGCGTGGTTTGGGGTCGAGCAACAGTAGTGGTTGGTTGGTGTAGGTTGCCTGGGGACGGTGGAGCTCCGGCGATATAATGGAGGACAGCGACTGGGTCACTCTTCTAGGTAGGGCAATGTGGGTTGACAGCAACGCAACTGGAGGACAGTGACAGCGGTAGAGGCATGAAGCTGGCGAGTCTCACGATGGCTGAGACGGTTTGCATTGGTGGCACAGCAGGTTGCGGCTCTGGAACAGAGGCAGGAGGCAAGAGGTGCGGGTCATGGAGGAGCGCGACGAAGGACAGCAAAAGTGCGATGGGCGGCGCAAGGGAGGCACATGCTTGGCCAGTGAGGGTGGCTGATAGTTTGAGGTTTGGGTGGCCAGGTTCGTTGATTCTCTGGCTTGTGTGGAGGACTGCGGTGCTAGGCAATGGTTGGTTGTTGGCGTTTCAGAGTGGTGGTGGATCTGGGGCTTTAGAAAGGCAGAGACTACTGGGGAGTATGGGGGCAATGGTGGTGTGTCGAAGTGGCAAGGTGAAGAATAGGTGGTTAGGTGTTGGGTTGAGATGGTAGTTGCGGACCAAGGATGTGGATGGTGGTTGATCTGTGATTTTGGAGGTATTATCTTATATAACACAATATCTTATATAATGCCACGTCAAACATATGATAGAATTAAAATTTTAGCAAGCCTTACACTATTAGACCTAATATAATCAGACCTTATCCTATCATACATACCAAATGGCCCTAATAGTCAAAATACTGAACTGTATACAATGGAACATTATTTTCTCTTTGTTAATATAGTGAAGTTAGTAGACAAAACACAAATGGTGAGTACTGAAAACAAAAAAAAAGCAAAAAAATGAAGGAAATAGTAGATAGGAAGGATGTTAATGCTTCACGAGGATGAGGCACACAATTGAGAGGTAAGATTGATGAATTCCTCTTCTTTGCAAGGAATTGTGAGACCGCCCATTGGAGGATTGAAGCTAAAGTCTTCCTTAGCTCAGTTTAGCAAGTCAACAAACGAAGGATGATTCAAGTAAGATATTGGAAAACCACAAATCGCTTCTTTTGCAACTCTCCAATATACACTGCTATGTGGCCCTTCGAAACATTTGACTAATTTCTATTCTACAAATGTTGCGACTTTAATATCTTGTTTGCATGAAGAACCATAAATGGCAGACGAATACCCATAATATGATATGGGGTTTGAACTCTCAAGAGACAGAAAGAAAGAATGTAAATACAAGATGGTGCAGTACCTTATATGTTAGAAACACATGTGAATGTGTGTGATAGTGAAATGGGAAGTCCCACATTGAATAGACGAGAGGAAGATGAATGTCTTATAAGCATGATGGACTAAAGACCCAACACGTTAGCTTTTGGGTCTAAAGGTACCAATTTATGTGTTGTAGGCATCATCCATCGAAGCCCAACTCCATCCTCTAGGTAAATCCTACCATACCATGTCATGACTCATACGCATACCATATCATACACATATGTCATGCTACACAAAAAAAAATCCAACATGGTATCAGAGCTTCAATGATCTTAGATGGGTCTGTGAACACAAAAAAAAGACAAGAGACTGCAGACAAGAGACTACGCAGCAAGGCCCACACAAAATAAGACACGTGACTGGGTTGACTGTCAACAAGGTTCACACAAGCAGTGATTGGATTGACTGCCAGCAAGGTCCACACACAAAGCTGATAACAAATGTGATTGGGTTGATTGCCAGTAAAACTCTACACAGGACAAGTGACAAGATCCATATAAAAAAAAACTCACATATGAGGGGGTTTAAGTCCCACATTGAAGAGTTTAAAGAGAAATGAATGATTTATATAACTTGGATGGATCATGACCAAAAGGCTAGTCTTTTGGTCAAAATAGTTTCATCCAAGATACACTAACTCCTTCTTCCAAGCCCAAATCATACCATAGCATGCCATGATTCATACAAATACATACCATGCACCATAAAAAATCCAACAACATAGTATCAGAGTTTCAATGATCTTAGATGGGCCTGTGAACACAAAAAGAAGACAACAGACTACAGCAAGGCCCACACAAGACAAGAAAAGACAAATGACTGGATTGATTTCATTCATTCACATAAAATGTCATTTTATAATATGATTGATTGATTTAAGGCCCATACACAAAGCTGATAACAAATGTGATTGGGTTGATTGCTAATAAAACTCTACACAAGACAAGTGACAAGATCCATATAAAAAAAACTCACATGTGAGGGGGTTTAAGTCCCACATTGAAGAGTTTAAAGAGAAATGAATGGTTTATATAACTTGGATGGATCATGACCAAAAGGCTAGTCTTTTGGTCAAAATGGTTTCATCCAAGATACACTAACTCCTTCCTCTAAGCCCAAATCATACCATAGCATGCCATGATTCATACAAATACATACCATGCATCATAAAAAAATCCAATAACATGGTATCAGAATTTCAATGATCTTAGACGGACCTGTGAACAAATAAAGAAAGACAAGAGACTTCGCAGCAAGGCCCACACAACCAGACAAGACGAAGACATATGATTAGGTTGACTATCAGCCAACACAATAAAAAGACACGTGATTGGATTGACTCTCAGCAAGGCCCACATAAGACAAGACATGTGGTACGCGTAAAATACACTAAGAGCAAGTACACTCTATCGCCAAGTAATATAAGACTTAAGTCCCAGTTATCGACTCCACGAGAAATAAGTTTCGAAAACCATCGTCTTCGTATTTCTTTTCAAGCTTTTGAAGGGTTTTGGGCTTAAAATCTTGGAGTTCTTGGAAGTGTTCTTGGTTCTTCTTCTTGGTAGAGGAAAGATTAATCCCCCTACGATAGTAATTATTATATTCGCAAAACCCTTTATTATCCAGATAATCAAAAGTGTATGAAGAAATTCAAATTAAAAGCAGAAAACAAATAAGGAAAAATAATGAACAATCAAACAAAAAATAGATAATCAATGAGAGAGAGATTAGGCGCAAGGTTCACTTGAATCCAATTATTTAGATTTTCTTTCAATTATGATGTAAGGTAATTCTTTTGTCAATATTCTCTTACCTGCTATTGAATCCCAATGGTCATCGATGAAATAATATTATATTGCTAAATTAAATCACCTATTTAGTCATTTAGTTGAATTAATTAAGAATGCATTAAGTTTCAATTTGAGAGATGAATCAACATACTTGTCAATTTCATTTGTAGGAAAAATTAATGTTTGGTCATTCACCAATCTAATCATAGGCTTACCATATAAATTCACTCATTGAATGCGGATGGTCACTGGTCAAACAATGAATTAACACATGTCAAAAATGATCAAGTTATGACAAGAATGCAAGCAATATGATAAACACTAAAGAAATTACCTTAATCAAATTAGAAATCAAACCCAAAAAATTAAGGAAACAAGATCCCCTATAACCCTAGCTATGGGTTTAGCTGCTCATGTTTAATACAAACAAACCCATATCAGAATACAAACCCAAAGAAAAAGGAAAACTAAAAAGAAAGAGAAATTAAAACCCCTTTAATGGAGATTATGATCTCTAAGCCTTCAAGAATTGAATCCTCCTTCGAAGCCGCCCTCCAAGGTCTGCTACCGCAAAACAACTCTCAGGATTAGGAATTTTCTGTATAATGTGCTCAATGTGTTGTCTGTGTTAAATTTGGCGTAATTTTTCCCATTTTATTGAAAATCACGTGTTCGGTTACGCAACCAACGCTTAAGCGCTCAGTTCTGAGAGCTCAAGCGCTCAGCCACTTAAGTCCAGATGTGCGTTGCTACCACTTGCGCGCTTAGGCTTGAGCACTGGGACACTAAATCACCGCTACTGCATACGCTTTGAGTGCTCAGACGCTCCACTCTCAGCGCTTAGGCGCTAGACACCTGGTGAAATTTCATCTTTTTCTTGATCCTTTGAATATCCAGTCTTCTCCAAGTGTGATTACTTGCCAAAAACATGCAAAACACTAAATAAAAACATAATTAAACATACTAAAAATATATAAAAACTAACAAATAAAATTCAATAAAAATAAATAAAAAGAATATGAAAAATTAAGGAATTCAACCGTAAAATATAACATGTTGACGGTTCATCAACTCCCCCACACTTGAGCTTTGCTTGTCCTCAAGCAAAGAATAAGAATCAACAACAAGATTAAACTCAACATCAAGAAATATGAATCAAAGAAAAATTCCATAATTAAAAAAAATAAAGTTCAACAATCAAACCCAATCAAGCAAGATCATATAACACTTAAACAATTAGAGGGTTGAGTCTAACTTGCAACTGTTCTCTTCACCAAACATCTGAGATCACTCATCTTTTCATCGCTTAAGTGTTTAAAGGACAAAGAGATTACTCAAATTTCTCATGAAAAATGCAATACCATAGGTTTGCTTATTAATCTCATCTTCACTTTTAAGTTTACATACAACACAAGAATCAAAAGGACTTTCCTTTGGTTGTAACGGGACCAAAGGTATAATGGAATGTAAGAAGAAATGATAAAATAGAAGTAAAGAATGCTTATGACTAAATCAATACAAAGAAAAATTAGGTTGAAAAGATGACAGATAGAGCATAATGCATAAAGATATAACATATTATCACTTTCAACCTAATATTCTCATTATTCTTCACCAACAATTTTTTTCTTTCTTCTTCTTCCTTTTTTTTTCTTTTTTTTTTCTCATTTTTTTAACCCTTGAAAACAATAACAACCTTTTATGACTTCTCAATTAACACATCAATTGCTTCAAAGAATTCAACCTGATTATTCAATTGGGTATTCAAAGAAATCAATTTCAAGCTCAAATGAGGCAACTAAGGGTTATTTAATCAATGTAACTCTGGAAGTCAAGAAAAAATTAAGCCTAATTATCTTAATTATATTCAAGTATGCATGTGAATCATTAAAACCTCAACAAGATATCAAAGTAAGTTCTAGCATACATCAATCAAGAGAAAACTCACTTCAGAAAAAAAAATAAGATTTTATCTATGAAAAATTCAATCATTAAAGCTCAAAACTCACTTTTTGGCTAAGTTGATAAAGAGAACAAAAGCAAGCAGACATGACTAATTTTCAAATAAGATGTTAAATTTCATTTTTCTTCATTGAAAAGATTGTTTCACACATTATCAGCTCATGATCAATGGAATCCCCTTTAAAACATATCTCCATCAGCTCAAAATAAATCAAGAAATCAACACACAATTCCAGTTTAATTACTAGTAATACTCAAGTGCTCATCGAATTTTTTTTTTACAAAAATTTTAAAAGTACCCCTCACACTTAAGATAAACATTATCCTCAATGTGGAAGAAAAAGAAATAAAAGGGGGTAAAGAAAAGAACAATACAACCTGATGAATAATGAAACAATGCCAAGCAAAGGAGAAGCACAAGAGTCAGCGCAGCAACATAACCTGAAAAATAAAATCCCAAAACACATGAGTAGCATCTAAAAGAAAAATAAAAATAAAAAAAATAACTAAAATAAAATAAAGAAAGAAGAAACACAGGTTGCCTCCTGTGAAGCGCTTGTTTAACGTCATTAGCTCGACGTTGCCTTTATTAGATAAATCAAGGTGGCTTAAAGTAAGAGAAATATGAGGATGCCTTTTTCTTTTCAAAGTAGTGCCTCATTCCTTCGTCCATGACCTTGTGATTGCTTCCATCAGCATTCTGAACTTGATAAGAGCTTGGTTGTCCCAATTGCACCTTAACTCCGCTAGGCTATGGTGGTCGCACTCGATCAATAGATGAATGACCAATTCATGAAGAAGCAGGGAATATAGGAGGACCTTTATCTATTTCAGCAGCTTGAACTTCTGGAAGATCAACATCAACATTATATGATGGTGGGGGTCCTTGATAGCTAAGGTTTCCTGCTTCTTAACTTGAACAAAATTGACAAGGGCATGGAGATTTGACATTAAGGAAGATTTAGCCTCCCTAAAGACATTAACGGTCATATAATCTCCATCCACTCTCAAAATGAGCTCACCCTGAGGTACACCAATGATAGTTCTAGAAGTGGCCAAAAATGGTCTTCCAAGAATGAGAGGAATATCAGCACCCTCTTCCATATCTAGCACCACAAAATCAACTGGGAATATGAATTTGTCCACCTTCACCAGAACATCCTCCACCACACCACGCAGGTAAGTGATGGATCTATCAGCTAACTGTAGTGAAATGTTGGTGGATTTCGTTTCATGCATTCCCAATTTCTTAAATATAGAGAAAGGCATCAAATTAATACTAGTACCCAAATCACATAATGCCTTCTCAAAATAAGAGTTGCCAATAGTGTAAGGAATAGTAAAACTCTCTGGGTTTTTTAATTTTGGGGGTAACTTCTTTGATAGAATAGCGAAGCACTCCTCAGTTAGACATATCGTCTCAAATTCCTCAAGTTTGCGTTTCTTTATAAGTATTTTTTTCAAAAATTTTGCATACTTGGGTATTTGAGAGATGACTTCAACAAACGAAATATTGATCTGCAACTTCTTGAACATCTCCAAGAATTTGGCAAATTACTGGTCTGGCTGATTGTTCTTGAGCCTCTGAAGGAATGGGATCTTGACATATGATGATGGTTCATAAACTGTGCTCTGCTCACGATCCTTCTTTGCTCTCTGCCACTTGGGTTCTTTCGTCTCAACCTCTCCTTTATTGACATCTTGAATTGAGACATATTCAGTAAAGACATCATTTTTCTTTAACTCAATTCTTGACGAGCCAGATGCTTTAGTTACCTTCTCATCTTCATGCACTAACTGAACAAGAGTTTCTCTAGGCTTTGTCATTTCCTTCTTCTGGGAGAACTCCCCAAGTCCCTTACCACTTCTTAGGGTAATTGCAAGGACCTGTTCCTTTGGATTAGTCTCAGTAGCGCTTGGTAATGTCCTTGGTGCCCTTATTGTCATCAATGTAGTCAACTGATAATCTGAGTCTCCATATTCTTCATTCTGGTATCAGAATTCTGCATGTATTTCATTACCAAATCTTCAAAGCTTGGTTTCTCTACAGGGACTTGGAAACGAGAAGGTGGTGGTAGAACTCTCTGCTGATTTTGCTGATAGCCTTGTTGATTTCTCCATTTGAAATTCGGGTGGTCCCTCCAACTAGGATTGTACTTATTTGAATACGGACTGTACTGCTGCTGGTTGGAATTACCAACAGAATTTGCTACTTCAGGCTCGGAGGCAAATGAACTACCAACTTGGCAATTTGAACTTGTATGACCTTGTCCTCCACATGTCTCACAAATGATTAGTGAGACTGCACTATTTGTTACTATCAAAGTCTCAACATTCTTTGTCAAAGCTTCCAATTGACTCAAAATAGTTGTAGAGGAATCAACAGCATGTACACCTGCTTGTTTCTTAGAAACCTGACACTCATTTTGCCACTGATAACTGTTCAGCATCATTTCTTCAATCAATGATTGGTTCTCAGTAAGTGTTTTCCTCCATATAGTACCTCCCGCAGCAGTATCAATGAGTGAATAATTTACAGATAACAAACTATTGTAAAAAGTCTGAATCTGCTACCATACGGGAAATTCATGATGTGTACATCTCCTTAATAACTCCTGAAAGCACTCCCAAGCTTCATAAAGAGTGTCCATTTCAAACTGCTCAAAAGAAGATATATCATTCCTTAACTTAGCAGATTTAGAATTAGGAAAATACTTAGTCAAAAACTACTGTGTCAATTGATCCCATGTAGTGATGGAACCCCTTGGTAGTGACGTTAATCATTGACTTGCTCTGTCCCTAAGAGAGAAAGGGAAAAGTCACAATCGGATTACATCATCTATCACGCCATTGTATTTGATAGTATCACACAACTGCAAGAACCTAACCAAATGCTGATTAGGATCATCCGAAGGCAATCCACCAAACTGAACTGAATTCTGAATCATGGAGATCAATGCTGGTTTGATCTCAAAATTATTAGCTATCACAGCTGGTCTTATAATACTCCCTCCATACCCTTCAGCAGTGGGCATAGAGTACTTAAACATGGTCCGCTCTGCTAGGATAGCACTTTCTTTACGGTTGGCCTCAACAACTGGTTGCCTCTCCATCTTATTTATGTCCATGTCATACATAAAAAAGATCTTCTTTAACTCATGGTATTCTCATTTTTTGGATTAAAAGCCAAATCAGAAATTGAGATTGAGTAAGCATAAATAGAAATATGAAGTGACAAATTAATTAAAAATAAAATAAAATAAAATAAAATAAGAAATAAAAATAAACAAAATAAAAAATAAAAATAAAATAAAGAATAAAATAAAAGGGGCATCTAAATTAACTAGAGCTTTTCGCTTCTAATATTACCAAACTTATTCCTTGGCAACGGTGCCAAAAACTTGGTACGCATAAAATACATTAGGAGCAAGTGTACTCTGTCGCCAAGTAATATAGAACTTAAGTCCCAATTATCGATCTCATGAGAAATAAGTAGTAATTACTAGATTTGCAAAACCCTTTGTTATCTAGACAATCAAAAGTGTATAAAGAAATTCAAATTAAAAGCAGAAAACAAATAAGGAAAAATAATGAACAATCAAACAAAAAATGGATAATCAATGAGAAAGAGACTAGGGCGCAAGGTTCACTTGAATCCAATTATTTAGATTTTCTTTCAATTATGATACAAGGTAATTCTTTTGTCAATATTCTCTTACCTGCTATTGAATCCCAATGGTCATCGATGAAATAATATTATATTGCTAAATTAAATCACCTATTTGGTCATTTAGTTAAATTAATTAGGAATACATTAAGTTTCAATTTGAGATATGAATCAACATACTTGTCAATTCTATTAGTAGGAAAAATTAATGTTTGATCATTCATCAATCTAATCTTAGTCTTATCATATAGATCCACTCATTGAATGCGAATGGTCACCGGCCAAATAATGAATTAACACATGCCAAAAGTGATCAAGTTATGACAAGAATGCAAGCAATATGATAAACCCTAAAGAAATTACCTTAATCAAATTAGAAATCAAACCCAAATAATTAGGGAAACAAGATCCCCCATAATCCTAGCTATGAGTTTAGCTACTCATGTTCAATAAAAACAAACTCATAGAAAGAAAATCCAAAAAAATAGGAAACTAAAAAGAAAAAGAAATCAAAACCCCTTTAATGGAGATTATGATCTCTAAGCCTTCAAGAATTGAATCCTCCTTCGAAGCTGCCCTCCAAGGTCTGCTACCGCAAAACAACTCTCAGGATTAGGAATTTTCTGTGTAATGTGCTCAATGTGTTGTCTGTGTTAAAGTTGGCGTAATTTTTCCCATTTTATTGAAAATCATGTGTTCTGTTACGCAACCAACGCTTAGGCGCTCAGTTCTGAGCGCTCAAGCGCTCAGCCATTTAAGTCTAGATGTGTGCTGCTACCACTTGCGCGCTTAGGCTTGAGCGCTGGGACACTAAATCACCGCTGCTGCATACGCATTGAGCGCTCAGGCGCTCCACTCTCAGCGCTTAGGCGCTGGACACCTGGTGAAATTTCATCTTTTTCTTGATCCTTTAAACGTCCACTCTTCTCCAAGTGTGATTACCTGGCAAAGACATGCAAAACACTAAATAAAAACACAATTAAACATACTAAAAATATAACAAAACTAACAAATAAAATTCAATAAAAATAAATAAATAAAATATTAAAAACTAAGGAATTGAACCGTAAAGATATGACATGTTGATGGTTCATTAACTCCCCACACTTGAGCTTTGCTTGTCCTCAAGCAAAGAATATGAATTAGCAACAAGATTAAACTCAACATCAAGAAACATGAATCAAAAAAAATTTCACAATTAAAAAAAATAAAGTTCAACAATCAAATCAAATCAAGTAAGATCATTTAACACTTAAACAATTAGAGGATTGAGTCTAACTTGCAACTATTCTCTTCACCAAACATCTGAGATCACTCATCTTTTCATCGCTCAAGTGTCTAAAGGACAAAGAGATTACTCAAATTTCTCATGAAAAATGCAATACCATAGGCTTGCTTATTAATCTCATCTTCACTTTCAAGTTTACATACAACACAAGAATCAAAAGGACTTTCCTTTAGTTGTAACGGGGCCAAGGGTATAATGGAATGTAGGAAGGAAGGATAAAATAAGAGTAAAGAATGCTTATGAATAAATCAATACAAAGAAAAATCAAGTTGAAAAGATGACAGATAGAGTATAATGCATAAAGATATAACAAATTTTCACTTTCAACCCAATATTCTCATTATTCTTCACTAACAATTCTTTTCTTTCTTCTTCTTCCTTTTTTTTTCTTTTTTTTCTCATTTTTTTAACCCTTGAAAATAATAATAACCTTTTATGACTTCTCAATTAACACATCAATTGCTCTAAAAAATTCAACCTGATTATTCAATTGGGTATTCAAAGAAATCAATTTCAGGCTCAAATGGGACAACTAAGGGTTATTTAATCATTGCAACTCTAGAAGTCAGGAAAGAATTAAGCCTAATTATCTTAATCATATTCAAGTATGCATGTGAATCATTAAAGTCTCAACATTGATATCAAAGTAAGTTCTAGCGCACATCAATCAAAAGAAAACTCACTTCAGAAAAAAATAAGATTTTATTTATGAAAAATGCAATCATTAAAGCTCAAAACTCACTTTTTAGCTAAGTTGATAAAGAGAATAAAAGTAAGCAGACATGACTAATTTCCAAATAAGATGTTAAATTTCACTTTTCTTTATTGAAAAAGATTGTTTCGCACATTATCAGTTCATGATCAATGGAATCCCCTTTAAAACATATCTCCATCAGCTTAGAATAAATCAAGAAATCAACACACAATTTCAGCTTAATTACCAGTAATACTCAAGTGCTCATCAAATTTTTTTTTGACAAAAATTTTAAAAGTACCCCCCACACTTAAGATAAACATTGTCCTCAATGTCGAAGAAAAAGAAATAAAAAGGGGTAAAGAAAAGAACGATATAACCTGATGAATAATGAAACAATGTCAGACAAAGGAGAAACACAAGAGTCAACACAGCAACAGAATCTAAAAAATAAAATCGCAAAACACATAAGTAGCATTTAAAAGAAAAATAAAAATAACAAAAATAACTAAAATAAAATAAAGAAAGAAGAAACACAGGTTGCCTCCTGTGAAGCGCTTGTTTAACGTCATTAGCTCGACGTTGCCTTTTTAAGATAAATCAAGGTGACTTAAAGTAAGAGAAATATAAGGGCGTCTTCTTCTTTTCAAAGCAGTGTCTCCTTCCTTTGTCCATGACCTTGTGATTGCTTCCATCAGCATTCTGAACTTGACAAGAGCTTGGTTGTCCCAATTGCACCTTAACTCCGCTAAGCCATGGTGGTTGCACTCGATCAATAGATGAATGACCAATTCGTGAAGAAGCAGGGAATATAGGAGGACCTTTATCTATTTCAGCAGCTTGAACTTCCGGAAGATCAACATCAACATTATATGATGGTGGAGGTCCTTGATAGCTAAGGTTTCCTGCTTCTTAGCTTGAACAAAATTGATAGGGACATGAAGATTTGACATTAGGGAAGATTTAGCCTCCCTAAAGACATTAATGGTCACATAATCTCTATCCACTCTCAAAATGAGCTCACCCCTAGGTACACCAATCATAGTTCCAGAAGTGGCCAAAAATAGTCTTCCTAGAATGAGAGGAATATCAGCATCCTCTTCCATATCTAGCACCACAAAATCAACTGAGAATATGAATTTGTCCACCTTCACCAGAACATCCTCCACCACATCGCGCAGGTAAGTGATGGATCTATTAGCTAACTGTAGTGAAATGTTGGTGGGTTTCGGTTCATGCATTCCCAATTTCTTAAACACAGAGAAAGACATCAAATTAATACTAACACTCAAATCACATAATGCCTTCTCAAAATAAGAGTTGCCAATAGTGTAAGGAATAGTAAAACTCCCTGAGTCTTTCAATTTTGGGGGTAACTTCTTTGATAGAATAGCGAAGCACTCCTCAGTTAGACATATCGTCTCAAATTTCTCAAGTTTGCGTTTCTTTGTAAATATTTCTTTCAAAAAATTTGCATACTTGGGCATTTGAGAGATGGCTTCAACAAACGGAATATTGATCTGCAACTTCTTGAGCATCTCCAAGAATTTGACAAATTACTGGTCTGGCTGATTGTTCTTAAGCCTCTGAGGGAATGGGATCTTGGCATATGGTGATGATTCATAAACTGTGCTCTCCTCACGATTCTTCTTTGCTCTCTACCACTTGGGTTCTTTCGTCTCAACCTCTCCTTTATTGACATCTTGAATTGAGACATCTTCAGTAAAGACATCATTTTTCTTTGTCTCAATTCTTGACGAGTCAGGTGCTTTAATTACCTTCTCATCTTCATGTACTGACTGAACAAGAGTTTCTCTAGGCTTTGTCATTTCCTTCTTCTGGGAGAACTCCCCAAGCCCTTTACCACTTCTCAGGATAATTGCAAGGACCTATTCCTTTGGATTAGTCTCAATAGTGCTAGACAATGTCCGTGGTGCCCTTACTGTCATCAATGTAGTCAACTGATAATCTGAGTCTCCATATTCTTCATTCTGGTATCAAAATTCTGCATGTATTTCATTACCAAATCTTCAAAGCTTGGCTTCTCTGCAGGGGCTTGGAAACCAGGAGGTGGTGGTAGAATTCTCTGCTAATTTAGCTGATAGCCTTGTTGATTTCCCCATTTGAAATTCGGGTGGTCCCTCCAATCAAGATTGTACTTATTTGAATACATATTGTACTGCTGCCGGTTGGAATTACCAATAAAATTTGCTACTTCAGGCTTGGGGGTAAATGGACTACCAACTTGGCAATTTGAACTTGTATGACCTTGTCCTCCACATGCCTCACAAATGATTAGTGGGACTGCACTATTTGTTACCATCAAAGTCTCAACCTTCTTCGTCAAAGCTTTCAATTGACTCAGAATGGTTGTAGAGGAATCAACAGCATGTACACCTGCTTGTTTCTTAGGAACTTGACGCTCATTTTGCCATTGATAACTGTTTAGCGTCATTTCTTCAATTAATGATTGGCTCTCAGTAGGTGTTTTCCTCCATATAGTACCTCCTGCAGCAACATCAATGAGTGAACGATTTATAGGCAACAAACTATTGTAAAAAGTCTAAATCTGCTACAATACGGGAAATCCATAATGTGGACATCTCCTCAACAACTCTTGAAAGCACTCCCAAGCTTCATAAAGAGTGTCCATTTCAAACTGCTCAAAAGAAGATATATCATTCCTTAACTTAGCAGATTTAGAAGGAAGAAAATACTTAGCCAGAAACTGTTGTGTCAACTGATCCCATATAGTGATGGAACCCCTCGATAGTGACGTTAACCATTGACTTGCTCTGTCCCTAAGAGAGAAAGGGAAAAGTCGTAATCGGATTGCATCATCTGTCACGCCATTGTATTTTTATAGTATCACACAACTGCAAGAACCTGACCAAATGCTGATTAGGATCATCCGAAGGCAATCCACCAAACTGAACTGAATTCTGAATCATGGAGATCAATGCTGGTTTGATCTCAAAATTATTAGCTGCCACAACTAGTCTTATAATACTCCCTTCATACCTTTCAGCAGTGGGCATAGAGTACTCAAACATGGTCCGCTCTGCTGGGATAACACTTTCTTCACGGTTGGCCTCAACAACTGGTTGCCTCTTCATCCTGTTTATGTCTTCTGTCACAGCTGCAATAAAAGACTGATTCTTTAACCTGCGAGCTGTTTTCTCAATTTCTGGATCAAAATCCAAATCAGGAAACTGAGATCGAGTAAGCATAAATAAGAAATATAAAGTGACAAATTAATTAATTAAAAACAAAATAAAATAAAATAAAATAAGAAATAAAATAAACAAAATAAAGAATAAAAATAAAAAATAAAAAATAAAATAAAAGGGCATCTAAATTAACTAGAGCTTTTCGCTTCTAATATTGCTAAACTTATTCCCCAGCAACGGTGCCAAAAACTTGATACGTATAAAATACACTAAGAGCAAGTACACTTTATCGCCTAGTAATATAGGACCTGAGTCCCAGTTATCGATCCTACGAGAAATAAGTAGTAATTACTAGATTCGCAAAACCCTTTGTTATCTAGACAATCAAAAGTGTATGAAGAAATTCAAATTAAAAGCAGAAAACAAATAAGATAAAATAATGAACAATCAAACAAAAAATGGATAATCAATGAGAGAGAGACTAGGGCGCAAGGTTCACTTGAATCCAATTATTTAGATTTTCTTTCAATTATGATGCAAGGTAATTCTTTTGTCAATATTCTCTTACCTGCTATTGAATCCCAATGGTCATCGATGAAATAATATTATATTGCTAAATTAAATCACCTATTTGGTCATTTAGTTGAATTAATTAAAAATGTATTAAGTTTCAATTTGAGAGATGAATCAACATACTTATCAATTCCATTGGTCGAAAAAATTAATGTTTGATCATTCACCAATCTAATCCTAGGCTTACCATATAGATCCACTCATTAAATGCAGATGGTTACCGGTCAAACAATGAATTAACACATGCCAAAAGTGATCAAGTTATGATAAGAATGCAAACAATATGATAAACCCTAAAGAAATTACCTTAATCAAATTAGAAATCAAACCCAAATAATTAGGGAAACAAGCCATAGCCCTAGCTATGGGTTTAGCTACTCATGTTCAATACAAACAAACTCATATCAGAATACAAACCCATAGAAAGAAAACCTAAAGAAAAGGAAAAACTAAAAGAAAGAGAAATCAAAACCCCTTTAATGGAAATTATGATCTCTAAGCCTTCAAGAATCGAATCCTCCTTCGAAGCCGCCCTCCAAGGTCTGCTACCCTAAAACAACTCTTAGGATTAGGAATTTTCTATGTAATGTACTTAATGTGTTGTCTGTGTTAAATTTGACGTAACTTTTTTTATTTTATTAAAAATCACGTGTTATGTTACTCAACCAGCACTTAGGCGCTCAATTCTGAGCGCTCAAGCGCTCAGCCACTTAAGTCCAGATGTGCGCTGCTACCACTTACGCGCTCAGGCGCTCCCCACCCAGCGCTCAAGTGCTAGGATACTAAATCACCATTGGTGCATACACTTTGAGTGCTTAGGCACTCCACTCTCAGCGCCTAGGCGCTGGACACCTGGTGAAATTTTATCTTTTTCTTGATCTTTTGAATGTCCATTCTTCTCCAAGTGTGATTACTTGACAAAAATACACAAAAACACTAAATAAAAATATAATTTAATAATACTAAAAATATAAAAAAACTAACAAACAAAATTTAATAAAAATAAATAAAAAGAATATGAAAAATTAAGGAATTGAATTGTAAAAATATAACATGTTGACAGTTCATCAACATGTGATTAGATTGACTGCGCTAACAAATCTCACACATGAAAAAAATGGTGTTGGTTGACACACTCACATGTGAGGGGAAGTAGTAGAAACACATGTGAATGTGTGTGATAGTGAAGTGAGAAGTCTAACATTAGATAGATGAGAGGAAGATGAATGTCTTATAAGCGTGATGGATCAAAGCCCCAACAAGCTAATTTTTGAGTCTAAAGATACCAATTCATGTGTTGTAAGTATCATTCATCAAAAAATCCAACATTATAGCTAGTGGAGTGGATTGAATTGCTTCGAGCATGCACCTGTAGATGTTATAATGATTTTTGGAACTTTAGCCTTTGGCACTGTTGTATTTATAGTGTTGTTAAAGTATTAACAGAGAGTGGGAAGCCATACCTTTACCGAAGGGATCAGAATAGGTGACTTCAACTCCAACTCCTAGTTGGGTATGGTGATGCCACAAGACCCAGGACCCACTTCATGAAATTCATATAACACTCACATGGGTCTAAAAGTACCAATTCATGTGTTGTAGACATCATCCATCAAAGCCCAACTCTTTTCTCTAAATCTAAATCATATCATACAATGCCATGACTCATATACATATCATATCATACACATATGTCATGCCACACAAAAAAATCCAACATTATAGCTAGTGGAGTGGATTGAATTGCTTCGAGCATGCACCTGTAGATGTTATAATGATTTTGGAACTTTAGCCTTTGGCACTGTTGTATTTATAGTGTTGTTGAAGTATTAACAGAGAGTGGGAAGCCATACATTTACAGAAGGGATCAGAATAGGTGACTCCAACTCCAACTCCTAGTTGGGTATGGTGGTGCCACAAGACCCAGGACCCACTTCATGAAATTCATATAACACTCACATGGCTTTGCTCAGTTACTTCAATTCCGCTTCAATGCATCACTCCAACTCAATTCCACTGAAACCGTAGTCCACTTCAATAAGACAGCCAGTCCTATAGTAGAAAACAGAGTGCCGTACACTGAAAACGAAACCCCCTACCCATGTAATGGCTTAAAAGAAGCAATGCAATAAGCACAGGACCCGATTCTTATGAAGCTCAAAAACTTAGGAACGCCAATGTTACCATATTAAATGCAGCAACTAACCACATGGTCCGTACCATATGCCCTGCGAATCTTTCTGCCTCTATCATAGCTGTTAATAATAGTATCTTCAGAGCAACAAGAGGAGATTGTAGCAAGAGTGGCTTTAGAACTAGAGAAGCCTGACTCGTTAAAATTTTATAGTCATGACTACGGCTTTGCATAACTTGCATGAACACTTACCAATGCATCAGTTATAGTGATGCAAGTAAGAAAATATTTCAAAGTAATCAAGACAATCCAATAGGAGTTGCTATGGTAGGTGTTTTTTTTTTTTTTTGACTGGTGCTATGGTAGGTGTTTGGTTTCCCATAAATCTTTAGAAATTCATTAAATATAACAAATAACCAATGCATAGTTTACTTAAGTACCTCTACCTATGAATATCCTCCAATCTAATTGTTTAAAAGAATATTCAATTATAAAAAAGTTTAAAAACATATTATTTAAAATTTTAGTATTTGTCCTCCAAAATTAAGGTGACAAGAGAATCAGCATCGGAAAAGCACAGTATCTGCATGGTGCAATATGCATGTTGTCAGAACAAGGGTTTGAGGCAATCATGTAAAGAACAGAAAAGATTTGTGGTAGTGGATCATCATAATGTGACAGACTGCAAATGAGTTACTAACCAGTACTGGAGTTTGATCCTTATCATTCTTCAATGTAAGATATAACTTCAATCTGATAAACAGTAATTTACATAGAAAAAACTATTCACAAATTTATAAATTCTCATCACAACTATGTATTTTATTTTATTTTATTCTTTCTCTCTCATATTTTCTACCACATCCACAGGTAAACATTTGTGATAGATTCTGTGTTTGTTTTCTGTGAAACAAACTTTACTCTTCTATTAATTATCTATCTCAATTTTGCGGTTATTATATTCATATTCATATTACTCTTTCTTTCACCTATTAAATGGAAATACTTAAAAAAAATATAATATTCATATTCAAAACACTAGCTTATTATAATTATATAAAGGTAATTAGGAAGAGAAAAAAAAGATATATTTTTCTCCATGATTAGCTGGAGCTTGGAACATGTACCTTTGTTTTGGACTTCCATTATATCTCAGCCTATCACAGATCCAACTTGGCACTCCACTTAGTTACTTGCCCACCGTTTTTCACAGAAAACGCCTCGTTTCTCTAATGTTTCGGAAGTGGACATGTTCTTGACGTCATTGGCTTGAATAATGTTTAACAAGATCCGAGAATTCGCCACTTATTATTCCATTTCTTGATGTTTATAATTTTCTATTATTCTTATATACGAAGCACAGATACACTATTGTTGAAGTATATTTGCATGTCAGACACGTATCTATGTTAGATATATGGGACACCCGTACAATACACATTTTTTGTATATCAAAATATGTATAATTAAAAAAATTATTTTTTTTAATTTAGACACATGTTAGACACACTTACACACTTTTTGAACACATTTAGATACATCTCGATATTACGTTAAATACGCTTTAGATACTGACTTTTATATGATCCATTAATATATTTTTTTAAATAGTTTTCATGATTAACGTTCAATTAATAAGTTCGTAACCCACTTTTTGCTCGTACTAAATCGTCCACTTTGTCGTCATTAAAACTTGCTTCATATCAATATTTCTTCTAATTAATTTTTTGTATCCACATGTACTCATTCATAATTAGTTCTATTAAGAAAAGTTAGTTTAAGAGATTTTTTAAATATATCAATAGAAATTATGTTCCATATTTTTTAAAAAAATTTATTAAATAATAAATATTAATACATATGACATATATTAAAATATTATAAATATTTAAATTTATAAAAATAATATTAATAAATTATAAATTTTTTTACTTAAATTTTATAATTATATATATACATATATATATATATATATATATACTATATCTCAGTATTCTACAATTTTTAAATTTAATATATTTTCATGTCTGTGTCTGTCTCACGTCCATGTTCGTGTCTGACCTTCATAGATTCTTATCAATTGATATTGAGAAAATTGAACTTGTTCTCTCTCGCTCTTGTCTCAATTCAGCTAGTTTACAGGTTCTTTTTTTGGTTTAAATTGTTTGTTTCTGTCAAAATTCAAAATGTAACCAGGGTCACGACGACAAACATCAATGTGGAAGCGAAACCTGAAACTGAAAGCTGCATAGATAGATGATAAATGGATTAGGATCGTTTCCGGTTAGCAAGTAACATGACACAGCCTTCCATTATTTTTTATAAAATATATTTATCTACGGTATACCATACCATGTAACACGTCACCAAACTCTCTGAAAATTAGAGGGAAGAGGAAACACACACCATCACCAGACCAAACTCGTCTACCTCGTTGGAAGTAGCCAAATAATTAGGGGCGACCATTTTAAGAGAAGAGAGGTAGAGGGCATTGTTGTCATTGTGGCATTTGCATTTTAACATCGCATAGGCATCGTTGGAAGGTCGCTGTTCATCACTTTGTTTCCGAACCAGCTAATGAGGCTCTTCGAAGGGGGCATGTGAGGGGGGCCATCACCCATGGCAATGCCATGGCTTTAAACACAGTATCAAAATGAAATAAATTTATATTCTAATAAGTATAATATATATTTTCCAGTCCTCTTATAAAACTTCCTTCTTCCCAAAAAAATCCAAAACCCCTCTCACAAATTCATGTATGTTGTTATCTCATCTCTTGGAACTTACCATTCAACAACAATGAATAAATAAACGATTACTTGCAAATCTAGTATTGGTAAATGCTTCAAAAATAATAATTCAAGAAACATGAAATAGTTAATTAAAGCCGATAAGAATAACCAGATCCCAATTAAATTAGATTTTAGAAGCAGTTGGAGATAGCAGGAATCACGGCAAGCCGCGGCCTCAAATGGCCTGGACGATAGAAAGGAAGAAGAATCTCTTGTATTAGCATAACAGGAAGAATAAGAAAGAATTAACTTGCGAGGCTTTGATTTGAGTTAATATAAAACGGGAGAAATTCTTTCCTACAACTGTCGTAAGAATTTTTTTCCACTCACAATCATCAAATGCATCTAAATTGTGTGTGAAATATATTTAAGTGAATTTTAAAGTAAGAAAGTATTTATAATTGAATTATTTAATGAGTTAAAATCACATTATATTCTATTAAATTAAGAATAAATATATCTTTAATTACTTATTCTCTTTAGAGATATGTTTATTTTAGAGGAGTTATTTTTGTTTAAAAATTACTTGATTAATTTTTATTTATTACCTAATAATTTAGTAAATAAAATTATTTATTATTTTATTTTCATTTATTTATTTATTTATAATAATATAATTATTATTTATTATTTATTATATTATAATAATAATATAATATAATAAATGAAAATTATATCATAATAATTCTTTTATATTAAGTAATAATCTGTGGTTTTAATTCATAATTTTTTTTGAAGAAACAATTAAGAAAAAGACATTAAATGTGATTAAAACAATTTTAAAAAAAAAATCCGTGAATCTCACGGACAAGTATACTAGTGTATGTTAATTGAAATGCATGATTTTATATTTTATAATTTTTTATTATACAAATGTTTTGTTTATTTTAAAATTACAAAATCCTGATTTAAAATAAATTTGTAGCAATTTTATATAAATTATTTATACTTTTTACAATATGTATTTTTTCATAATTTTACTTATATATATTTAACTATGTTTATATATATATATATATATATATATATATATCATTCAAAATATTAGTTGGTGAAAAGAAATTGTTATTCTTTTTCATAATATTGCATTAAATTTTTAATCCATTCATTCTTTTTTATTGCTAATTAATGTAGTTTTATTATTTATATATTTATTTAACACGATATATTAAATTATTCTATTATACAAAGTTAAATAATTTTGTGTGACACAAAAAAAATATATATTTATATGTAAGACTAAATTTATGGCTGTTATATAAAATCAATTTAAATGTTATTTTTATTTTTAATTTACAAAATAATTATGTGTTAAAATTACAATTTTATAATAAAAACCATTAAAAGTTAACATAAATAAACATAATTAAAATCTTACATAACAATTATATTATTAAAAAAATAAAATAAAAAGTATATCCCGCAAAATTTACGAGAGCATAAACTAGTAAATCAATAAACCATGCCTTACTTATTTTTTTTACATTCAAATGCAGACGACAATCATAAACTAGTAAATCAATAAATCATGCCTAATTTTTTTTACATCCAAATGCAGACGACAATAAATCTCTACCATGTGCCAATATCGGTTAGCATAATTGGTAAGATTGAATGGTATCAATTAAATTAGTCAGAGTTTAATTTTTGTCAAAATTTATTATTAATAAATTATTTGTAAATATTTTTATAAGCACTCATTAAACTTATCACTGATTCTGAGATGAGATGTTAACTTTGATATGAGACAAGTTTTTTCTCGGAAAAAAAAAAATCTCTACCATACAATTTTTTTTTCTTTCACGTCAAAAAATCACCTTTCGCCCGTCAATGAAAACAAAAAAAAAATTAAGAATAGCCTTTCGGGTGTTTGCACTTGCACCGTTTCGTGGGAGGAGACGGAACGAAGTCTATATAATTAGCGCCAACACACAAAGTAGATAGAGCCTAGAGGAAGCCATTTCGTCCTTATCCTTAACCTTGTACTGTTCATTTTGATTTTGATTATGTAACCGAGCGTTGGAGTTAAATCTTCCATGTATAAAATCCAAATAACATTCAGCCACTTCAATTGTATACCTTCAGTAAAGTCTGATTACTCCGACACAATTTGTGAATTAAGATTAATTCAAGGCTTTCTAATTATTGTCGCCACAACCTATTGAAATGTATGGCTTAGATTTTAATCTCACTAGTCTTCCTTTAAGACTGTCCCCTTCATCTCTATGCTTTGGCCACTTCTATTCTGACTCATGCAAAGGATAATGAATCATACATGTCGGAATCTACTAATTACATTTCTGATTTCTTTTCACTGATTGTTCCCCTCCCCCCCCCCCCCCCCCGTGATTTCAGGTTTTGGTGTTTCTCATAAACTCTATACAAGATCAACGGTTATCTTTTTTTTTTAAGAAAAATAATTTTTGTATACGACTAAATACATTCACCGTCTTTACACTATATGTCAAATTAGTTCAAAATATCAAATTATTTTATGTGACTGTAATATTTTCATGGCATAAAGAATAATTTTGAGTGAATTAAATAAATTGAATGTATTTTAGTTGTAAAATATAACAGAATTTTTTTTTTCTGAAGTACACGTTGCAGGCTTTAAATGATGGGGTCCTTTGTTTCAAAAGCCCTCTTGTACGTAAGAGAGGAATCTTTTATTACAGAATCCTTAATTGGTGTTTCTTATGGAAAAACTAAATCTAATTTTACTTGTAGGTTGGCATTTGGTTATGCTTTACCGGCTTATCAATGCTTCAAAACTGTGGACAAGAGTAAACCAGAGATTGAGCGACTTATATTTTGGTGCCAATACTGGTACACATCTTGATCTTTGGCCTATTAGACAAGTGAATTAAATATGTTCTTCGGGTTTCAATTGTGATGCCAGCAACTGATACTATTATTACTTCATTGGTTAAATATTGGCCCATCTAATAATTTGTTGTAGGATCGTAGTTGCTTTCCTTACGGTTGTTGAAAGATTAGGGGATACATGTATTTCATGGTAAAACTATCACTCTATTAACTATCAATGCTTTCTTTATCTAGTTTCTTTTTTTTTAACGTTCTGATTATGTTCTTTTTCTTTGTGAAGGCTACCATTGTACAGCGAAACAAAGTTGGCATTCTTTGTGTATCTTTGGTATCCTAAAACAGAAGTATGCATTTAACACCTACAACATAGATGAATTGCTCTTTTAAGCTGTTGTAATCTTGGGGTTTGTTTAAAAGTATTTTATGTTCTCTTTTTAATGTTGCAGGTAATGGCTTCAGGGTAGTGTTCATCTATACAATTCCTTCATACGGCCTGACTTGGTGAAACATGAGAAGGAAATCAATGATAGCTTGTTAGAGCTGAGAGTCAACGCTATGGATATTGTGGCATTTGCTTGGAATAAGGCTGTGATTTACGGCCAAAAAGGAATCACTGGTATTCTGGACCATGTTCCTCCAGAGGCAACACTACAGCCTAATACTGATCAGGTGGGGCCTATGGATAAGCAAGGTAGTTCCTGAGATGTCACTCTTATGGAGCAGATTGTGTAGTGTATACTTTTAGGATGACAGTGTATATTTTTATCAAGTTTTCAGATAGACATGGTCTCCATTCTTGAATATTTAGTTTCATTGCTGCAAGTTTTCTGTCAAGTAAATTGTAGTGTGCGTTTCAATGTGTTCGCTTGTCCACCTCAATTAGATTATTGCAATGACAAGTTGACAACAATATATACTTAAGTTTGTAATGAATTGTGATTTAGAATTTCACCTAATGCCTAATTATGTACGTCTTTTTCTCTGCCTTTTCAAATGGCTTAACTAAAAAGTTGGTCATATTGTATAATTCATATCATGTCAAAAGTTGCCTCGATTAAAAGACTAGTCAACTAGTTAGCGATCTGATTACAGATTAAATGATTGAATCAAAAAAATTTAGATAAAGAATTTTTTTGAAAAAAAATTCTATATATTATATGAAAATATTACATAAAAAATATATTATATAAAAAAATACTAATGATGTAAACAAATTAGTAGTTATAATTATTCAGTTCTAATTTTCTAACTTTGAATTTAGGAATGGTAACTGAGGCGAAGGGACTTAGGTAGTAGCCCCCGTCTCTCCCCCGCGAATAATATCCGTCCCTCGCCTCCACCTCCATATCCGCGTGCGGATTCGTTTATCTTTCTCATGCAGGGAACGGGTATCCGCGATATCCGTAGTATCTCAATAAATTATAAAAAAATCAAAAAAATAAAAAAAAAATAAAAAAAAAAAAAAAAAAAAAAAGTATAATACTATAATTTTTAAAATTTGTCCAACACCACTTAATTTAAAAATAATGTCAAACACCTAAAATACTTTTAATTTATATAAATTTTTAATATTTTAATTAATATAATTAAGTTTTTTAATAATTTTATATAAAATATTTATATAAAATTTTTGTGGCATCTTCTACGTGCGAGTAGAACTTAGAGAACCACCGCCCCCCCCATTTATTAAACGGAGATAATACTAAACGGATATTTATATCTACGGAGAAATTTGACGGTATTATTCGCTCCGTCACGGGTATTACCATGCATAGATCTTCATGAGGGACAGTAAAATTATCGTCCTATTTGAATTGGTTAAATAATAATATAAATTAAAAAAAGAGAACATTACTTAATAATAATATATTATCTAATGATAAAATATATTTCGTTCAAAGTATTTTTTAAGTACTATATTCAAATTCTATAATTTGTTTTTTTAAGCTTAAATTAAAAAAGAAAAAGAAAAAAAAAAAGGAACCCTGACGAGCGAGTCGCCGATTCCCCTAAGCTGCCTGAGTTTGACTGGATCAATGTGCAAATCAGTTTTGACCAAGAACCGGACTACCCAAAGTTCAAGTTACAAATTTTCCGATCGAGACCAGCCAGACTGGTGTATACGACTATGTTATTGGCATCTTGTTAACCCCATATTGTGTTTACTTGAGTATGGCTTTATGCACTGTAGTACCTTCTTAGATATCACATCTTGTTAAAAGATTTGATTCATTAAGTGAACTTTGTGAGTGGTGAGCAAAGTCCTTGTCTTTTGAAGAATTATTATTAGTTTTGCCAAACAAAATAACATGTTAGCAGATGAATTCTAGTCTGCATAAGCAAAAGCCAAATGAAATTCTACAACAATTTTCACTAATTTTATAGTCCTATGCTGTTCCTCAGATACCTGGGGAGCAGTAATCTCTCTGCTTTTTGCCAACCTTAGTGGGTTCCTTCGGTCATTCTCAAACAAGTAGAAGCCATTAGTAGAATAACAACTGCAGTGCATGTGCCTTGGTGGTTTTGGACTACTTTTGGCTAATTATGCAAAGGACATATAGATGGCACCTTCTACATAATTAGCTTTCTTGCTTTTAAGAAGATCACTAGCACCTAAAAACTAAAAAGTGATCCTTTGACTGGCCTAGGCCGCCTAGCCGTCCAAGTAGTTTTGGGCCTTTTGACTTTTTCACCGCCTACATAAACCAAGTTTTTGTGATATCGTTTCTGAAAAGAATTCATAAACTATAAGATCATTGAACTTAACTTATATTCTATTAGTTAAGTGTCTATGTCACACGGTGCTTGCCTTTATTGATAAATGATAACTAAAAGGTGCAAAATTTCTTGCTAGTGTGCCTGTCAACTATATCTATATGTCAGCTCTGATAACAGCCCCAGATAAACCTTACATTTTGACTAAACGGTATAATGGTTATGCAACTTATCATATGCTATGGAATATGAAGCGCAGAAGATAAGATAACAATCACGGAGAAAACCTCAGCGAGGCCCAAAATTCGTAAATGATACGTAATGCCTGTGCGACACGTATCCTTATCGAATCAGGTACAAGCCAACCCAAATTTAGGTAAAAAGAAATTTGGCCCAAGTCGAGGATCCGCAACCGCCCCACGTGTCACGCTTCCCAGCTATGGGATTAGTGGTCACCACCAATTCTGCTCTGATATTTCTTGGAAAAATGATGATGCTACATTCTTTTACAGATGGTTATAGTATTGATATATTTTTTAAAGTGTTAAATTTAGTAAAAAAAAATAAGTATAATAAATAATATTAAAAAAATAAAATATATATATATATTATTAATGATAACAATATCATAATTGTATTTATTCCTGATATATATAACTACATAAGTTAACAGTGATGGACCAGGTTTTGCCCTACTTATACCTAAAACTTGAGCTCATTCTCAAATAAAAGGAAATAATATATGAGCTCATTACATATATGCCTTATGGTTTTGCCCTACTTAACCATTCTTATTTTTTGGGCTTACTATATCTGGAAAGAAAAAGAGGAGTCACTTTGAGCTTTACTCAAACGAATCTAAGGGAGTGAAATTAAGATTTAATCACAAATTCTTGCGGTCATCTATAAAGGATTTTATCGCGTAGTTAGTTGACACCTTCAATTAATGGTTAACAATTACTTTATTTTGTACTGCCATCAAATATTTCAAATGTTTTATAGCCTATAAAGCACTGAAATGGACACGGACATGGGACACGATACAAATATGAACACAGGGACACATCAAATATAAAAATTTTAGGACACGAACACGGCATGTACAGGGCATATATATATATAAAATTATTTTTTATTATAAACATTCCAAACACAACTCCTCAATGACAACACAAACATCTTCGTTTATAACTAAAAAAGAAACTAATAATAATTGAAAATTGAACTACTAGACCAGAATAAAACTCACTTGAAACTTGAATTATTAGCACACAGCGAACACAATGTATTGAGGAAGAATAGAAAATTTTTTCTAAGGATGAGTCGGGTGATATTGAACTTGTGGGCCATGATATTAGTACACTGCCACATAGTAATTTTTTTATAAAATTTTAATGGACTGTATCAAATATGTGTCCACGGTGTGTCTGAGATGTGCCCTAACCATGTTCGAGCAGTTTTTGATTCAAATAATAATAATTTTGTTAATTGGACACACTCAGACACGTGAGACACGCGTGTCGTGTGCGTGTCAAAGTGTATTTATATCGGACACGTATCCGACATGTGGACACGCCAATAAAATAGCGTTTCCGTGCTTTCTAGTTTATAGCTAATATCTTCAAGAAAAATATTTTATTAAATTACATATTATCACATCATGTTTCATTGTGAGATGGTCAAATTATAGTGTAAAAGATTTTTACATGAATAAATAACATATCAAAATTAAACTCTAAAACATTACCCAAAATTGTAATATATCTTTAAACTACATATTAATGTACAACAAACACAAATGTTACAGATTAAATTTTAGTATAAAACTTTTTACATTATCATATAATGATATAATGACACATCATTAAATAATTAGACTTTCTAATTAGTATTGTAAAAGTCAAGTTCCTTTATTTGGTAATGCATTATTAAATGATTTATGAAAAAAATTTACACTTTTTTTTATTTGTTATAATATCTTTACTTAATAAGTGAAAGATTAATTTTTTAAGATATGATCAAGTGTTTAAGTGATAATTTTTTTAATGATATTTTTTTATTCATATAAATCTCATGATCGAATTTAGAATTATATATTTAAATTATCTAAATTATTTTTATTTAAATTAACACACATTGATAAATTTTACACATTTATAATATCATAGTAGATCAAAGTTATATTCTAAATAAATATTATAGATAATAATAAATTGAATATCTTATTTTATAATACTAAATATGGATAATTTATTTTGAGTTGTTTCACATGATATATTTGAGAGTATAAAGTCTCACATAAAATAACTATTAAATAAGTCAAGTATAATGAATTTCATTGAGATGAGTAGAAAAGCTAGAAAGGGCCAAAACTGCTTGGTAGTGGTACAAGTAAATTCCCGTCTGTCAACTAAACAAACAGAACCGTTTTCCAGCACATGTTATGTTTGCCTTTTTTCTCCTATATATGTATGTATGATTTATTTGGGGTCCACAGTTCACACCACTGCTAAATGCTAATGCTGACTGATCTGATGACTTTCTTCTCTGTATTCCCTTCCTTAGTTCCTCATCTCTTTCTATTCCTTCTCTCTTTTATATTAGGTTGTTAAATTAAACGCATTAATAAATCGAGGCGAAAGAGTGTTGGAGAAAGGAAACCATATTTGATATTCAGAGGCGCAATCACAAATACTAGTACTAGTACTAGTACAAAACATAACTGTGTCACTCACTTTAGCTCGTGTAACACTCACGAGAGCTGCAACCAAAGTGACACAGGCTCACAAGAAAAAGCAAAAGCTGAAGCAGAGAATGGAGACTAGTTCCAAGAGGAAAAGTGGTGGGAACGGACAGGTTCTGGATGGTTCCAACATTATGGAGTTGGTTGGAAACGAGCAAGTTTTCAGCAACTTCGTGGACCATAAGTTTCATGAGTTGGATAAGGATAGAGACGGAAAGCTCTCCGTGAAGGAGCTCGAGCCTGCTGTTGCTGACATCGGTGCTGCTCTTGGTTTGCCTGCTCAGGGAACTAGTCCTGATTCTGATCACATCTATTATGAGGTGAGGTTTCTACACTTCTTTCTCTACCTCGTGCCTCTCTCTTTCTTTTCTTTCTTTTTTGTTGGCTAGAGTTTTTTTTCCCCCTCTTAAATGTTTTAGGGGAAGAGGAGTAGTATTAGTTTTTTTTCTCTTGATTCACTGGTTATGCTAAAGCAAGCTTGGAATCTAACAATGCTGTGGGGTGGGTGGGTTGAACATGAAAATTACATGACTTTTATTTTTTTGGGTACATAAAATTACATGACTTTATTTGAAAGAAATTACTAATTTCAGCTGATTAAGAATTAAGAAGGTCTCTATCAATGAAATTTATAAATCTCACTTCTTAGAAAAGGAGTGATAGACACAAATCGGTTGCTACAAAGTTTCAAACCGACTTGCTTAGAAGATAGGTGTAAGATATTACATATGCTGTATTCCCATTTCTGTTATTTTAATTCTTTCAATAATATTATGATCATGTCTCATCAATGTAATATCATTATCGTCATCTGGTTTGTTTCGGTTCCCATGTCTGTTGGTTTTCATTTGTTAAAATTTTTTTTCTGAGATTTTAAGCTTTATTTGGCGTGGGAAAGCATCTTTCTTTCTGTATATATTGCGGTTCATTTGTAGAATCTATACATGCTTAATGTTTCAGATGTTGATAGAGAAGCAGTCTGAACTTGGGGAAAAAAATCTTAATTGATAATATACTTTTTTTTTAAAATTATTTTTAATGTGTTGCTTTGTTGAACAAGTTATTATAAAAAATTTGACTTCTAGGTGGCTTGGTCGGTTCGGTCCCGTGGGACTCTGCTTTTTGGTTGCAATTGCTTTCCCTGCTCTACTTTGCTTTTCATTGTCATTTTCTTATCTCCCTGTAGGCAGAATCTGGTGACGTATGTGGTGGAAACCATGTCAAGCTGACATTTTAACCTCTAATATATATTAAACTATTGATGGTTCGTGCTGTTTAATGTTTAAACCATACTTGGATTCCAAAGTCTTCTACTGAAAAACTGGAAAGATTAGAGCTTTGACTTTCGATTTTAGAGTAACAAAAGTCAATCTGCTATTATAGTCAATGATAAACTCCATGGACCCAAACTGCTAGCTATCTGAAATCAGTGCTCTTTTATGGACAAGTAAAGGTGTTCTTTGAATGGCATACTTTGGGAAAATGCAAAATCTCTAACCTCACCATGTGCTAAAGACGGGCAAACAATAAATATATACTATAGAATAAGACACCTTAGCCCCAATAAGAAAATAATAAAGAAGCAATATGATTCTAAATTAATGACGTGTTAAAATACATGATAAATGAGGATTTACCGGAGGGTGTTTTTTTTTTGTCCTTTTATTATTTTCCGTGTAGTTTGTTGTTTATTACGTACAATTATCATGCAAGAAATATATTGGAAAAAAAAAAACTTTCTGCTTTGGGAATAGAAGGTCTTAAAGACTTTCTCATTCTTTATTTTTGTTTGCCAGAAATTGATCCACTCTGGTACTACATAAGATCAATATGTATTTTTGGAGTATTATTGGGAAATCTGTCTGCATTCGTATGTGAAGATGTACATTGTTTCCTATAAGATTAATTATATTTTTCTGGAGAAGAGTTTGATTTGCGGTTGTTGTGCTATCAAAATTTCTATACATTTGCACCCATCATGGAGCAAGAATAGAAAATTCTACTGACTTGTTCTATAGGTCTTGAATGAATTCACCCATGGCAAGCAAGAAAAAGTAAGCAAGACTGAGTTCAAACAGGTTCTCTCAGACATTCTGTTGGGCATGGCTGCTGGACTGAAGCGAGATCCAATTGTTATACTCCGCATGGATGGGGAAGATCTACTTGAGTTTGTTAATGGTCCAAGTTATGAAGCAGAAATGGCATCCATATTCTTTCAGATCGAGTCCCCTAATGGATCACTTCGTGAACATGTAATTGAAGCTTTCGGGAGACTCACTGTTGATCAAGGAATTCCTCCTACATCAGATTCTTGGGTAATCAATTAATGCAACTATTGTTGTCCTTCAAAGATGTTGTACATATTTAAGTACTTGTTTTTAAAAATAGATTTTTGTGTGACAAAAATCAAAAGATTAAAATGAATTTCATTTGTTGCTAAGAATATCGTTTTCCACTTTAATGGAAATATATCTTAACTTTCTTTCATTTCCTTACCCTCTTGGGTTATCCTTTTTTGTCTAGGTTTTTAACAACATTTTGGACCCGGCATTGCTGTCTCAAGCTGGCCCTGATTGGGATAAGCCTGTTTCTCAAGAGACATTTTGGGAAGAATTTAAGAAAGTGGCATTGAATGTGGTTGATCGTCTTAAGGAGCAACCTGTCATCGTTGCCCACAGTGAAAATACCTTTGATGGAAGTGGCGTCAAGAGACTTTTATACAACAAGTTTGAATTAGACAAGGTTTATTTGGATTGTGATTCATTAATTGGAATATCTTTCTTTTTCTTAAGTTACTTTAATTTGTTAAACAGCCTTATATGAAATTTACCATTCTATCACGTGATGCAGACATTGAACTCAGCTTTAGAGAATCTGCCAAAAGATCGCAATGGAAAAATATCAAAAGATTACCTGCGGGTGGCAGTAGATGTGGTGTCTCCATCTGCTGGTTTACCTCCAGTTGGTGCAATTGAAGAGGTATGTTGCCAATGCATACAATCAATCCATCCAGTTTCCAACTTACTTCGGGTTCATCTATTTGTTAATTGTTTTAAATCTATTGAATTTTGTATGTTGCTAGATAGCGTTTTGAAGTAAAGAACTAAACTAGGCTGAAAATATAGTAGAGTAGAGATTATCACATGTTCTGTTGAAGTGTTCTTATTTAGTACCATTATTTATAATTGATCCTGGAGCAATTTGTTTTATGATACTCGATGGAAGCCCAAAAACCGCAGTTGGCATGGTGCTACTGCTAGCTAGTGTTTCTTTGGATCATCCAGGCATGGCATGACATACAATGATGTCTTATAGTTTATGTTTATTGTGTCTTCCCGAGCCAGTGATTGAAAACCCACGTGTTTGATTTTACAGATGGATAAGGTTATTAGTGAAGTCTTTAAGACGATGAATGCAGATGATGCGGAAATGGTGAAAGAAGACGAATTCAAGAAATTTTTAACTGAGATACTGAGGAGTATCATGTTGCAGTTAGAGGGCAATCCCATATCTGTTTCTTCAAATTCAGTTGTGCATGAGCCTTTAGGCTCGTCTTCTACACTTTTGCAGCCATCTTCTAGTGAAACAGCATAGCTTTCTCAGGTATATGTCCGGTCAAAAAACTAAGTACGATAAAAAAATTTATTTATGCAAATGATTACTAGCATAATTTGTGTTTCGAGAAGTAAAGTTTTATTTCTGCTTCAATTTGTATGCTGTGGGGTTAATAGTCAATATCCCTAGTCGGGCGTGTTGGTCACTTCAGTTGTACTGTAGATGTCTTGTAGGCTGTTCATGACAACATAAAATGAGAGAGGGACTTCCTTTAACAATGTGGCATACCTTAATCGTTGTCTTTGAAGTTTGAACGCATAATAATACCCTTCGTTTGGATGAGGAGAGAAAATGGCAAGAAAGAAAATGGATAAAAAATAGATAAAAAAGTAGAGAGAAATTTTAGTTGTTTGGATGAAGAGAAAATGAGAAGAAAGAAAATATAGAAAAGATTAAAAAAATATATTTTACAAAAATCAAAAATAAAAAAAAGTAATTTTTTTATACATATTTTAATCCATCCTACCAAATCCCACCTCCTGCTGCGTCCCCAGCCCACCCCACCACACCCCACCCCCTTTTTGCTTTTCTTTCATTCTCCACTCGTTCCCTCTGTCACTTTTTATTTTTCTTTCATTTTTTCATTTCCTCCATCACTCACCCTTGGCAATGGGGCGGGGGGGGCGGATAGTGTTTCCCCCATCCGTCCGTCTCGTCATGGTATCCATTTATGATCTCTACGGGTAGGCGGTATCGCGGTAGTTAATAATTTAAAATAAAATCTTAAAAATTATAAAAAAAACATAAAGAAAATAAATTTTAACACCATATACTACAACTTTATTCAACAATCTAATATTCTTACAAAATTAAAATAATATTATAAATAACAAACTAAATTCAATTATATTTTGTAATAATCAATTTACATAAATAACTATTACATAAATAGTATATATTTTTTAACAAGTTTTATCATTATGGACTCATTCAATAAAAAAATCATTTCAAAATAATAAAAAGATATGTATTGTCATCACATCTCAAAGTAAAAAAGAAAAAGAAAAATAATATATGATATATATTAGATGAAAAAGTATACTTAACAGGGTTTGCGGGTATCCGCGGGGCGGGTATTATAATCCCCCCCACCCCCATTTATTAAACAGTCCCATCCCCGCCCCATCGCGGGTAATCCCGATGATTTCATGGTGCGGATAATTTTGTCATCCCTAACCCGCACCCCTCCCCTTTCTTCCTCACTCACCCCTTCCCCCATCCCTTTATCCAACTAAGAGGAAAGGAAGTCATGGCTGCTGTGGTGAGTACCTCTGCCTCATCGTTCACTTGCAACCGCGTGCCGCTCGACCCTGATCGGAGTCGCATCGCCCGGATCCAAGCCGCCGTCGACTGTGTTCATCGAATCGTGAGTTGCGCCACCCAACAACTAGATATGCAAGCCCAGATCTGCTTGAACCAGAATCGCGCCGTCAGTCACTGTTCGTGCTCAGATCCGGTCAGCCGCACCACGCCCAGCAACCCGACGAACCCAGCCACCCAGCTGCCATCCGCTCGAGCTGCATGCCTTTCTCACTCGAACCGCAATTGGTGAGTCAAACGTTACGTTGCTTCTCTGCAAATCTCCCAAAAAGAAAAGCAGAGACTGCTTTGTTGTTTCTCTTCATTTTCTTCGCTGTTTAGCGAAGAAAATTTTTTTAATGGGTCTTACATCTTTTTTTTCTTTCTCGCCAGTTTTTTTGTCTCATCCAAATGAGAGAAAACTAAAGATTCTGTCTCTTTTCTCTCCATCTCTTTTCTTTCCTCTCATTTTCTCTCGTTCCAAACAAAGCGTAAATGAATAAGGAGCAAAGCAAAAGTATGTAAGTACATATTAACAAGAACTTTGTTAGGCATACATGATACACCATGCTTTCTTGGACCTTCTTTTTTGTGTGCATACAATTACAACGATCGAGAGGCAGGGTAGTTGAGCAAAAAGAGTTGAAGAAATTTGGAATGTGGCACCATGCCAGCTAGAAGCTACTTCAGGTGAATATACCAGAGAGAATATACAATGACAAAAACATGTATTTAATTTCCTCTTGTATGAAAAACTCATGGGCACCAGTGCTGCCGGACACATAAATTTTAGGCAATAAGGACAAAGACAATATTATCAATATAGAAGCATAAACAAAAAATTTTAATAATTATATTTATATATCAAAAAATATATTAATACAAAATTATGAAAGATCAATTTACAAAAAGTTAGCATCTTACCCAAAGAACTTGTTGCACCTTGATATTCGGAGTAAGAACCAAAAGGAAGTTAAACTTTTTCATCATGATACAAATTTAAAAAAGAGGGCAAGCAGAAACTAGGAGAGTGAAGTTGAGAACCTAAATGAAATCTTGAAAAACAAATGGTTAAGTAAAACTATAAAAAAAAAAAAATTGAGAAAGCTAAAGATTGAAGAACTAGTGTAACAGGAAGAGAAAAAAATGAGAGATGAAAAGTTATATTTTGGTAAGAAAGAGAAGAGTGAAAGTCTAAATACTTCTTAGCCTTCTTTGATATTTCAACTTCAAATCAATGAGTTAAACGTGGTGGTAGACTTTTGAAAATAAAAAAGTATATTAAAAAATAAAATTTTACTTTTTATGTTAATCAATTTATTTATATGAGAGTAAAAATTATACATATATTTTGTATGAAGTTAAAAATTACTAATATAAAAAAAAAAAAATACATATATAAAACTAAAAAAAGTTTTTAAATTGAGTAGAGACATGTGTCCCATTCCATTACAGGTGTGCCCGTCCCCACTGACGGGCACCAATGGAAGGAAGGAGTTCTCTTATTAAACAGTTCTTGCCCACGAAACAGCTTGTGTCATAACTTTGAACAGATCTTGGAAGTTGTTCATCAGCTAACTGGGAGGTAGCTGAATCCATGTGGCCTGGAATTCAAGTGCCGATTTGTCGAAGCAGATTACGATATTTATTTGGATTTTGTGATTGATGCTAATGTTGGCCACCCTTATGGTGTGATTGAGAGTTGGAGTTTTGGAGAATTTTTGATAGAAAGAGAATGGAAAACTTATTTTTTATTTTAAGGGAACATTTTCTATATTTAAGATTTTTTTAAAATAAAAGAATAAAATAAAAGATGACTAAATCGTATCTATACAAAAACCCAATCTAATAACCTAAACTTGGGTCAAATCCAAAACCTTTTATAATTATAAAGGTCATAATGACTCGTTTCCCAATACCATACTTAACTGACTTATTTTTTACGACCTGACTTATTAAGTCTTATTAAATAAAATTTTGTTATATTCTTTTTTTAAAATATTCTTTATTATTTATTAAAAAATATTAAATAAAAAAATAAATATAACTAATATTTTAAAAATATAAAAAATATTTAACATTTTTTATTTGATAATTAAAAAAATTATTAAAAAATAAATTAAAAGAATTAATTATTTTCTATTAGATAACACTTACTCAACTCAACTTAACTCATCAAACAATATTTGAGTCATAACTTGAAGATTATATTTGATCTTATATCTAATTAGATACTTAAAATATATCTTAAAATATTTATAACAGTTAAAACACATGTCAATACCGTAATAAAGAATTTTTTAGTTTATTATGGACCTAGTTATATCTTAGAATATGTACAATACCCTTTTTACTATTATAAGTAACACTTATTTCTATATTTAAACTTTAAAACTACTTTTACCTTTTTCTTTTTATCTTTTTTATTTTTCTAACATATTTTCCTCTACCTCCTATTTACTTGAGGGTCGACGTCCTTGCTATCCAACGAATTTAGCCCACATAAGAGTTTTCTAGAGCAACCACACTAGTCTTCACTAGCCATCCGAAATAAGAAAAAAAAACAATGACTATATAACATTTAAATTATTTTTTATTTATTTTATAAATATTTTTAAATCCTCTTAATTAAAAAAAATAAAATATTCTATTTCTTTTTTCTTCTAAAACTTTCCATCTAAACATATCTCTATAAGAGTTATGGAGGAGTAATTACTACTAACAATATTCTGCTTACTCTTTGACCGGCATTTGAATTGTGAAGACAGTGAGAGCTGAGCTATAGTTGCCAAGGTATGTTCTGGGGTCGTCGTATTAGACTGTACTAATACTCAACAGTCATAAGTCACGTAGCATTATAAAGTTGATTGTTTGGTGCATGGGACTGATGGGATTGAGATTAGATAATGTAGCCGTGTAAAAATCTTGGACATGGATACAGGTGCGTTATTTGTTTAATTAAAACATGTTTAATTTTATTTAAATTATTTATAAAATTATTTTATATATTATAAAAATATTACAATTATATATAAAATAATTTAATATCTTTTATATATTAATATATAATATAAATATAATATAATCTAATGTAGATGAACCATTTCCTGACATGGATATGCCATGGACACAAGAAAACAATATGACTTATTGCTCTCCGCAACTTTCCCTATGACCAAACATGTAATCCCCGTGCGATAATGAGACCACTAGACACTAGTATATTAAAAAGTACATTATCTTCTTATAAACAGTATCGTTTTTTGTATCCCAAAAACAAAGTATATCATTTTTTATAATTTGAAAATTTTTATATTGAGAACAAATTTTTTTATTTTTTCATTAAATTATATTTTTATCCTTAGGAATGCAATACTTTCTCTGTAACTATACTTGGGTTTCGCTGTCTCATTATAAATATACCGCTATGAGAGAACATTTTAGGTATATGCTCAATGAAACATAATATGTACACATATGATAATGAGACCACTAGACACTTTGCTTTAAAAAGTAAATTATCGTCCAATAACGAGTATATCATTTTCATAATTTGAAAT
Source organism: Ormosia semicastrata (assembly GCA_029884595.1). Classification (NCBI taxonomy): domain Eukaryota; kingdom Viridiplantae; phylum Streptophyta; class Magnoliopsida; order Fabales; family Fabaceae; genus Ormosia; species Ormosia semicastrata. The sequence continues at coordinate 1,886,782 of JAQQTO010000046.1, read as the reverse complement.
TCTTTTATATTGAAAACTATTATTTTTGTTTTTTAATGTAAATTATATTTTTATCCTTTGGAATCCTATACTTTCTTTGCAACTATACTTGGTTTTCGCTGTCACATTATAATTATACAGCTAGCAGGGAACATTTCAGGTATATGCGCAACAGATAGGGCTTGACAAGATCACCTCGCTAGGTTACCCTAAAAAAGAAAGAAAAAAAAAAAAAAGGATCACCTCGCTAGTCGCTATCCTCTAAAACTAAAAGGGCAAATGAGGACACGTTCTTACCGCTGATTGCTGAACAGCTACGACAAGATTATAGGTTTCCTGTTTATGACAATGCTCATAGTTTATGACCTTAGACCCTACATGCTTAAGCTTTACCGTTAACAGCATGGAGAACGATAGGATCCAATTTCGGGAGCTAATAATTTCTTCTCTTTTTTCCCGTCTCTTCAATTGCAAAAATTGACTTGAGCATAATTTTAGTCTCTAACTTGACACCTTCGTCCCAGTGCATGTTTGGTATGGCTTTTGATTAATTTTTTTAAAAAAAGACTGTTATAATAATATTTAATCACTTTTGATAAAATTAATTTTAATTTTTATACGAAATTTAATGTAAAATAAAAATTTTTTAAAATTAATTTTTATAATACTAAAGATTGAAACTTATTATTTTAGTTCTAGATTATTCCTTACATTTTGATATATAAATACTATTTTGTCCTCAATTAAATAATTTTTTAATCATTCTATCCTATTTTAGTAATTTAATGCATAAAAATAATTTTTTTATATCATCCAAATGAATCGGATTAACTTAAAATCACTTTTAATTGTCATCTAAACATGAAAATGAATCAATTATAATCGATTATAACAAAAAAATTTATACAATAATCGATTATTAAGTATAATCAAATTTTTACAACTATCCTAAACACACCCTAAAATTCCTTATTACCATCTTGTACATAATTTTCACCACTAACCTGGTTATTGGGGTGAGCTTCGTTGATGCTCAGCCGCTAATAAATAACATTACTATTATCTAATGAATGGGATCTTTAATTTATCAGATGTATTAAAGCAAAAAAATAAGTTATATAGAGACAATTCTGTTTTAAATTTTTTTTTTGGGTCTTAAATTTTTAATATTCATACTCTCTGTTCTGAAAATGCTCACCACCAAGTTAAAAAATAAAAAAGAAAAAGAAAAGAAAAAAATGCTCACCAAAAGCCTGAGATAGCATTTTCCTTTTGTTATTTATTTATCTATATACTATATATTAAATAGGTTTTTGCAAGCTTCTAATGCTAAATTATCATTTAAAAAAAGTTTATCTTTTTGAACTATTTGATTTTACTTGAGATCATTTAATATAAAATACTAAAACTGTTTAATTCCATTTGAAACTATTTAATGCAACATATTCATAAAGTATAGAGTATTTTCAACCAATAAATCTAAAAAAAAAATACAAGAACATATAAAAATTCTTAAAAAACTAAAATAATAATAACAAAAAAAAAAATTCATTAACATTATGATATATTTCATAAATTATTTATGTCATCTACTAACTAATTAGAAACAACAATTTCAAAATGAAAAAGCTTAAATAAGATGATGAATATAATACAGTTAGTGAATGTAATGACATCTCATCATGAGAAATTCTTTGGTAGTCTAAGTAATGTTTTAAAAATTGAATTGGTAAAACTTCTAAGTTATGACTCAATTGGTTTAACCAATTAAATTGGTTATTGAATTGTAGTTGAATCGGATAACATAATGAAGAAAAATCAAATCGAAAGACATAGACAGTTTACGATCTGACCAGTTAAGCTAGTTTATCCAATCCGAGTTTCAAAACATTAGCTCTAAGAGTGATAGTTTTTTTTTTTTGTTGCTCCATACCATTGAATGTGTATCATTTCAACTATAACATTAAAAATATTGTTAAACTGAGATATATAATAATAATAATAATAATAATAATAATAATAATAATAATAATAATAATAATAATAATAATACCCTATTACAGAAGTAGTACACATTCAATGGTCTATTGTTCGTTTGCAAGTTTCTTAATAATCTTAATATAAAAACTACTATTCAAATATAAGAATCTTAGAATTCATGATTTCTATAAAAAGAGTGTAAGAAGACACTAACTTTTATCCATGAATAATTGGTAAACTGTATTCCAAGAGCGTTATATAGAGAGATCTTAAAACTCACTTTTTATTTCTTTACTTTTTCTTTATGTTTCTTCTACTTTAGACTATGTTTGGATGATAGGTAATAAGGAGAATGGAAAGGAAATGGGAGGAATGGAAATAACTTCCCTTGTTTGGGAGTTTTAAAATGCATAGGAACGGAATGGAACACATGGGGAATCATTTCCCCCCTCTTCCCCTCAAATGCCCAACTTTTGTTCCTCCCAAAATTGAGGGGGAATGGGAGGAACACATGAGTAATTCCGCTCCGTTCCATTTCGTTAATGAAACTTTCAAACAAAGAAAATAGAAACTATGTTCCATTCCATTTCTTTCCTTTCCATTTCATTCCTATCTATTCTATTCCGTTTCGTTAATGAAAAAACATCCAAACACAGGGTTAGTGATGGTGAGGGGAGAAAAAATCCTGACTACCAAGAACAAACCTAGAATTTTGTGTAAAAATTGTTCCTTAAATATTGCTGACACTCATCAAGTTGACAGTTACTATAATTATAAAACTGTCATTTTTTCTTTTATCTAATAAGAGTTTAGCCCATTAACTTAATTTAATTACTTATTAGACTAATAAGATAAGTCACAAGTTCATCACATGAGACATTAATTTAATCTTTCTTTGTGTGTTTTGTTTATTTTTCCTTAATACAATTCACACAAATATTAAGATTAGTGAAATCCAAATATGAAAAAATGTCATTCTTTACCAACATTTTCATTCTTTTTTTGACAATGTGACTCAAATGTTTATGCTACAAGTAAACAGAATGTTCATTCACTAAACTACGTTTAGTGTCAACATTATGATACAAGGTCATAAGAGTTTTAGTGTATAAATTATCAAGATTCAATTTATATAAACAATTATAAAGTATACCAGAATCAATTATATATGTATGCTTATATAAACTAAAACATTTATTACCAAACTTAAAAGAGTATCCAGCAACATCAAGTTTAGACAAAGAAACTAAATTCCTAGAAATACTAGGTACATAAAAAGTTTTAAATAAATTTAAATGTTGTCCAATGTATATCATTAAACGGTAAGTTCTGACACTTTCTACTAGAACCTTCACTCTATTTCTCATAAAGACGAACTTCTCATTTGAGCTTATGGTTTGGATTATAAGGAATCATTGCATCATATTAGAAATATGAGTTGTACATTCAGAATCAATCCTCCAAATATTATAGGGAACTTCAATTAAATTTGATTTGAAACATACATAAACTTTCTTTCCAACTCCTTGATGGTTCACATAATGGATAGATTAATTTGCTTGATTCTTAAGTTTGGTTTCCTCCTGAACTAAAATACTATGCAATTCATGCACATTTCATTTATCTTTCATAGTATTATAATTCATTTGGAATGGACTATATTCAAGCGGTAATAAGTTCAGAATGAACTACACAAGGACATTTTCATTCACTTCCATTCTCAATGACTTAAGTCTTGTTGCAATGTTTGTCATTTTAACAACGTACTCATGCATAGTACAAGAACCATTAAATTTCATGATAGTTAAAGTACCCATTAATGTCTCATTAAGAGACTTATCAGCAGTTTTGGAGTACTCTTCTACAAACTTTATTATTTCTTTAGCATTCTCAGTTTTAGTAAGAACTAACTTAATATTGCTAGTTATACTCATCCGCATGTACATCAGACTCAATCTATTTGATTTTTTCCAATTTTTATAATGAACTTTTTCTTCATCAGTGTTTAAAACAGTAATAGCAACTGGTTTCTCTACTTGAAGATCCAAATCCTAATCCATTATCCCAAGATAAAACTATATTTGTTCACTCCATTCAGAGAAATTAAGTCCATTAAAAATCGAAACAGATGAGAGATGCGAATGCATAGCAATAAGTACTGTAATAATTACATGTCTAACATTAATACTTTGATTCATAAATTAATGTACTATATAGATTCAGACAGAAAATCACTTAAGCGTTCAATGTATATCAATGTTCTCCTTTGTGTGATCTGTAACACCCCAAACTTTCTATGTATTAAATAAGTAATTTTAACAGTTAGCAGAATTTTACTATTTAGTGATTTCTGTGCACTATAAAATTATTTTAAACATTCCGTCTGCATATTTGATCGTTTTGAGTAATTTACTCCGTGTCAGGAAAATAATAATTTTTGGGTCAGAAAAATTTACGTAAATTAATTTTTACTGTTTAATCTTAATTAATTTACGTAATCTGAATTGATATTTATGAATTTTTTAATTTTTGTAATTTTATGTGTGATTTTAAAATTTTTACTGTTTGTGGGCCCCACGATGTGTAGGTGGGCTCAGGTGGCCATATGTGGGCTCAGGTGGGTCCCATCTACGCATAGAAAAATTTGTCTTGCTTTAGACGGAGATAGTGATCTTCTAAATCTGAATCCGAAAATAATTTTAGAAAATTTTCTTGATTGTATTTTGTATTGTATTTAATTATCGGATGATAAAAATACAGTAAGTATATTCTTTTGTGGGGTTATAACAGATAAAAATAAAATTCTATACTTTGTTAAGTCAATATTTGGATATCCACCATCGAATTAATTACCATTGAAAATTTAATCTTGATTTAATCAACGGTGGAGATTTAATCTTAAAAATAAATAGGATTAATTATAATCGTTGGATGGAAAATTAAATCAAGGGTGGAGATTTAATTTTGTAAAATAAATATGACCATTATGAACCCTTGGATGTAAAATAAATCAATGGTGGAGATGGATCATTAATGACCATTGGATTTGGATTTAAATCAATGGTGGAGATGGACCATTAATGACCATTGGATTTGGATTTTGATCAATGGTGGAGAATTGGTCATCAAAAATTTCTACAACCATTTTGGACCCTTGGATGTAAAGTTTGAAGATGCAATCTTGACCTTTCATTTGGAGACACATCTAATGGCTAGGATTTAAAGAAGAAAGATCCAATGGCTACTTAGATTTTGTCTTAAAAATCAAAATCTACTTGAATCCTAATCATAATGAATCAATGGTTAGGAATGCTTCATATAATTGATTGATAAAAAGATGACAATTTGCATGAATCATGCATGGAGGGGGGGCGATTTTGAAGAGCAATGAGAATGGGAGACAAAACTAAGATAGCTTTTTGAGTAGAAAAGAAAAGATGAAGACAAGTTCCTATTGATCAATTAATGAAGCTTTTTCAAAACTTCACTTTGTCATTTCTCTCCATGAAGTCCACGGCTATGCATAGTTAGGATACCAAATATTTCACTTCCACACTTCACATTTTTCATTTCCTCTTTCTCTCACTTATGCTTTAAGAACCAACCAAGGAGAAAATTTCCATTTCCTCTCCCTAGAGAAGCATTCGGCCAAAGCACCTAAGTCCACCCTCCATCACTCTTTAATTTCATACAACCTAGTTTCTTGAATCCTTACCTTATTCTAAACAACTTTCATGTTGAAGAATTTCTCTAAATCTTTCATCTTGAAGGACTTTTACTAAGATCAAGTTCTAGAGCTTTAGTTGGTGAAGAGTAAGGAAATTTCTTTTATTCTTTTCTTTTTCATGTTCTAAATCATGTTTGATCCATGGTTCCTCTTAATCAAGCTCAATATACTAATTTTCTTGTATTTGTTCTATGTTCAAGAGACTTTTGTTGGAGGAGATCTTGTTCTAAATTCAAAGTAAGGAGCTTTTGGAGTTCTTCAAGAGGTAAGAGGGAGATTTATCTCACCAACCAAGCATGGTGGTGAGAGATGGTTATATTTGATGGATGATGAATCCATGTGAGGATTCATATCCATGGTCATGTAATAAATTATTTGTGTTATGTGTTTTAATTATTTTGTTTATGCTTGATATGCTTTGCATGAATTAATTGTGTATGCATGCTTAGTATGATTTTTTACTTGTTTATATGGTATGCTTATAATATGCATGATGATATATGTTAAATATATTATGATGGATGTATGTTGAAATAAGCAAAATTTTGGCTTCAACGGCCAAAGGAGAGGTTCGATTTTGATGCCCAAAATTAGAGTTCATGTTGAAAATTTTTCAAGAACAAGGAAATTGATTTTTTGGGTCCCTAGAACAATAAGATTTTTGGCCAAGACACCTCAAATTAGATGTTCACCAAATTAATATTTTCATGAATAATAAAATTTTATGATTTGACAAGTAAAGGAAATAAACAAAAGGATTTTGGTTTTGCAAAAGAGAATGCACACGTTTTCTTTTTAGTTATGTTAATATTAATTAATTTTGCATAGAAACAAAAATATAATTCATTTAAGTTATAAGAAAAATCTTTCATGACTCCAATGGCCATTTTTAAGGTCTTGATAATTTTAAAAAAAATGTTTTGATGTTATAAAATATAAGAATTTTTAAATAAAGATTTTGAAAAGAGAATTAAAGTGTTGTCAAGTGGAATTTTCATAAATAAAAGAAAAAGGGAGATTGAAGGTGTTAAACTTCAAATTGTTTTCAATGAGAATTAATTTTTGAAAGTGATTTAGAAATATAAAAGAAAACGTTTGTAACTTAAATTTACTAACAAAGAATTTATTTATTGGGTTTTGGAAAAACGTTAAGAAATTTAAAAGTTAGAACAAGTAATTAATTAAACTAAATGAAATTTTGTAAAACTAGATTAATAAAAAGTAATTTTGAGAAAATATATTAAGAAAAAGATTTTTTGACTAAGAATAGGAAGAAAATAAAGTAAGGAATTATATTATTGTAAGAAAAGTCCAAAATAATATTTTTAAAGTTAAGAAATATTTTACGAAGGGTACAAACGGTGAAAAATAATTTATGGAGCTTAAAAACGTAAATTTTGAGTTACGCGATTTGAAAAAGGTTAAAATATTTCTACGCAATTTAAAATGTTCAAATATTTTATACAATCGAAATGTTGTAGAAAAATTGCTATGTGAAAAAAAAATGAAAGAATATTTTTACGCACTTTAGAAAACAATAGAAAATTTTTACGCGAATTTTAAACGTAATAGAAATGTTACAAATCGTTGATTTCGTAATAAAATATTACGTGATTGAAAACGGACAAAAATATTTTTGTGAATGAAAAAAAATACGATAATATAATCGCCGTTAATTATACAAGAACTTGATTTAAAAATACTATTTGAACCTGGTATGAGAAATTATGTGATTTACTATTGGTTGGTAATTGGTGCATTACACATGCATTGAAAATGGTCCGATGGACCGGATATGGCTAATTGCCTAGGAGAAACGTACACCTCTTGAGTGGGTGCGATACGCGTAGTGTAGGTCACTGCGTGGACCTTGGGGCGGGGTCTATGCGGTTGCTCACAATGGGCTTGGTAGCTCTTACGCATCGTGGGTTAGACCGATGCAACACATCTGATTATCCGACAAAGATCATTAATGTGCAAGATATAATTATAAGCACTTGATGCAAAAGCACGAAATACCAAAGAATCTTTTCGATCAATTTCTTCGACTTGAGTATTAGCTCCATGGAGTTTGAGTCTGTGCGCATGCATGAAACTGAGCATCTATATCTATATGATGGGGTTACTGTAATTGTTGTATGATTTAAACAGTGATAGTGGCATAATGATAATTATTATTTTGCACTATGATGATGGTATAATTGTGATCATGATATGATATTTTTGCATGATGTGTTGTTTGTATTATCTCTCGTACTATCATGCTTGTATTGGCGTATAATCTCACCTCTTTGTGTGTATATTTGTCTATTATATTTTAATTAGGTGAAGACGTTGAGAAAGAAACAAGACAAGAAGCGAGAAGAAGAGTTACTTCTCACGACCGCAACGCCGACTCGACATATGACGTCAAGAGCCGCTTTTCTTCGATATGTACGTCTACAATTTCACGGAGGAGCTGGTGAATGGAGAACAAGTCCCGATGAGCGAGGACTTTTATATGAGGGATATCATAGCATTAGCGGACTCATTTCGTAGAGATCCGTTTTTCTCGTGTAACTATTTTAGTTCATGTTAAATTTCCGTTGCATATCGTGCGACACTTTGGGACACTAGGAATTATGTCCCAACGGAAATCGATAATATCGTCACCGGACACCGTCCGTAGGGCTTACTCGTCATAACGATTCCTACCGCCGAAACCCGATCATCCGAGGGGTCCGTTTAGTTAAACTTAGGCAAGTTTGAACTCTGATATGAACTATGTGTGTAATTTATTTAAGTGTGTTTTAGTTTGAGACATGGGTTGTAAAATAAATAATTCTAACAGTACGTTTGCAATATGTATATGATGTAATCTATGTGTGAGGTTGCTATAATGTTTTATTTTCCGCTAAGTTTATTTTGTGATCGTCAAAAAAAAAATGACTTATCTTTTTATTACAACGTCACCTTATATGAACTTGGGGGTTATTAAGTAATATAAATGTGACACCCTATGGTGGGTGTTACATAATCCATTAACATACAACAATAAATATAATGATGCTAAGAAATTTAACATTATTTGACAATGATGTATGCACTAATTATAAATATTTATTATCTTTAGATATATAAATAAAATTAATAATGCACCTACACTACTAACAATCATGTCCATTTATTATAAGAGCATCTAATCTACCTTTGGACGATCCATAAATGTCTTATAACAATGAACTTCAATTTACTCATACACAAATAGTCATCATATCATTTATAGCATCCATTCTATGAGTAATTGAAAAAAAAATTTCATATTATTTAGAATTAAATCAACTTAAATATTCAACTATTTTAGTGATTAACAAATCTCACATAATATCATTCTAAATTAATAACATACTGCATATTCTTTAAAATAATTTTCATATAATTTGAGATTAAATTAACTTAAAAAATCAACTACTTTAATAATTAATAAATTTCATATAATATCATTTTAAATTGATAAAATTATACATAAAAATCAAATACTTTGTATAAAATCATTAAAGAAAAACTCGAAATTCAATCGATGATAATATACATTAACTTAGTGCTATAAAAGTCATAAAACCATATTACCTCCATATAAGACAAATCACATTCATTAAATTGCATATAAGACAAAGTGATTATATCATGCGTAATGCCTTTATCACTTCCAGCGGAGTTCGTCACATGATGATTCAAGTGCTATGTGACGTCACTATACAATTAGGCTTACGACTTGAATGCAAAAAGACGATGGACTACAACTTGATCCACTGCACAATAATATGACTTATGACTTGACCCGCAAAAATTTATCAAATTATTATACAATTATGTTCAATAATTCATAATTAGAGTCAATAATAAATCATAAAATTAACTTATAACAATAAAATAATATAATTAAAATCCTTAATTTTTACAATTAGAGTTATACAAAATAAAAAAATAGCATCATGAATGAAAAATCATAAATTTTATAATCATTATCTGATACCACATGTTAGTTTGTAAATTTTTTAAAATCTTAATATAAAAAATTATCATTTAAATATAAGGATCTTAGAATTTATAATTTTTATAAATAAGAGTGTAAGAAGACACTAATCTTTATCTATGAATAGTTAATAGACTGTATTCTAAAAACTTTAGAGAGATCTCAAAACTCATTTTCTATTTCTTTATCTTTTCTTTATACTTCTTATACTTTAGTGATGATAAGAGAAGAAAAAACATTGACAAACAAGAACAAACCTAGAGTTTTACATAAAAATTATTCTTTAAATATTGTTAACTTCTATCAAGTTAGTAGTTATTATAATTACAAAATTATTTTTTCCCTTTTTACTCAATAAGAACTTAATTTATTAATTTAATTTAATTATTTATTAAATTAATAAACTAAGTCACAAACCCATCACATGAGACATTTAATCTAACATTTATCTCTTAAACTATATAAGCTAATAGCTTATGTGTCATCTAACAATAAATAATCTCAATAAAGTAATTAATGATTATAAAGTAAATGAATGAATATAATGTTATTAATTGATCACTTGAATAAAATTACAAAGCATTAGTTGAATATCTATATTCATTAATAACTTGAGTTTACATATATTAGTTTTCACTCTCAATTTATTACCAACTTTGTGATTATAAAAAATAAAAAATATTACTCTAACACAAAAATTATAAATATTTTTACGCAAACACCGTGTGAAGCACGGGCTAAAAGGCTAGATTATTAAGGCAGATCCAGTAATCCCATGGGATACTGGATCAATATCAATCCTTTTAGAGATTTAACTTTACCTAAAAAATTCCATTTAAAGATTTGGCAACTAGTGGACAAAGGCAAGCCTCGGAACAAAGGAGAGGGAAGATGCCAAGCCCAACGATTAATTTCATTGAAGCCCAACATTCTTTTTTCTATTTAAAATTTTATATGACAAAAAATTGCAAAGTTTTTGACCCCCAAAAAATGGTCAATGTTGAGTTTTTTTTTTAGGAAAAAAAACAAAGAAATACGTGATGCTGATAGCTTTCTAATAAATGACGATTTATCAAACTTAAAGGACACAAATAATGGCAACTAATAGCTGTAAAAAAAAATAGTACTTTGCAATTCAATTTAGATGACAAAAAATAAGCCTAATTTTCCACTATATGTCAATAAAAGACTATAATTTCTATCTTATTGTCGAATTAATATAATTAATTGCTTAGTTTTTTTTTTGCAGTATATATTTGTCATGGAAGATTATCTTAGACTGTACATAAAAAATTCATGTGAAATAAACAAAGCCTAGGTTTTGAGAAATTTCATCATGTTTCCAGAATATAATAAATATATATTCTACGGAAAATTTTTATTATTAATTTTAAATAAATTTATATAAATTTTAATTCATCAATTCAAAATTATTGTGCTCATGAAGTGCCTAATAATTTCTCCTAGGTTTTAGCCTTGTTATCACGTCAACCATTGCTTTTAGAAGATTCGTACTATGTACCAAAAAAAATAAATAAAGACAGTACAAAATACAGTCTCATGACAGTTTAAGTAAACATGAACCCTCCTTTTACTGAGAACTGAGTGCATTAGCAAGTGTTGGACAAAAGGATTTATTTGTCATTTTCCCGAAATATTATTCTATAGCTTGTTAGCTTGCATTAGCATCAGAGTAGAATCTTTGAAGGTTTCCTAGAATACTTGGCTGAATACGGGATTTGTCTACTCATAATTAGTTGATATTTCCAATGACCCCTTGTTTGATCCGAGTAATATAATAAGAAGGAACAGATAACGGGTTTCTCTATATTGATACAGAACTTCTTAAGAAAGTCTATTGGTTGTCTCATATTTTTGTGACAACCCCCAGTCCAAACCTGCTCATCTTCAAAGGAAAAAAATGGTGCCGATTGCTCATTGTGTATATCCTTATGCACTGAAGTTGATGTTATTAATTGCCCTGTGCACTTTATCAGGCACTAACACTTTTCCTTTTCTGCTACTTTTGTTCGGTTTTCAGTAGATGCTATGGCCTTGCTGACTGCCACTTTTCTTCTTTTCATGCCTTTTTTTCCTGTGCTTATTTAGTTCACAACCTTCTCTGCAGATTGCTATGACCCCTTGGACCCAAATGGGAACATTTCGGTTACTTTTGACATTTACCAACGGATAGATAATGGATATCTGGTCAGTACAATCACACTCCAAATCTGCAATTTGATTTTTGAACCACATATTTAGCAGCTTCAAAATTAAGGAGCTGGTTCCTAGTTATGGTCAACAAAGTATAGCAAAAATTACCCAGGATGCTACCTAGCTCCCTTTAATCTGCTTTGTACGTTTCTTTACTCGAAGAAGAACAATACTGTAATAATGAATGATCTGGGCATATCCTAAAGGCAAATATTTTCAGTTTCTGTGCTAGAGCTTAAAAAATGGTCTAGGGATATGAGCTTGAGTAATTGCTGATAAATTACACAATGAAATTTCAAAATTTTCAAACTACTTAGCTAATGATCCCCTGAATTGAGTTGCTTTACATATTACACTGATTACAGGCACTTCGAGTTGATTCTTTTGACTCTAACCAAATGATTATTTTGCATACAACAAGAAGCTATGAAGCATAACTAGACTCTAGCTTGAATGGTTTTCTACAGGCAAGGGTGACCCTTCAAAACCATTATCAATATCGCCATGTAGACAAACCAGGTTGGAAGGTAGGATGGACATGGGCTAAAGATGAAGTGATCTGGTCAATGAGCGGTGCCTTTGCAAAGGATAGAGGGAATTGCTCTTCTTACAGCTCTCAGATGCCACATTCCTGCAGGAAAGATCCCATCATAGTTGATTTCGATCCAGATGCCTCACCAGAAAACAGGTCAGACCATTGCTGCAATGGTGGCGTTCTCTCCGCTTGGGCTATCAATCCTTTGAAGTCATTCTCTTCATTTCAACTTGAAGTACACAACGTAGGGCAAAACCCACTTGGACAAGCACCTAATAATCTTACATTGATGGCCCCGGGTCCTGGTTACTCTTGTAGCCCACTTCTGGATACTGATCCCACCGTGTCCTCAGATTTTGGAGGGCAAAGACAAGATCCCGCTCTCAGTAAGTTCTCTACTTCTCTTTGATATATACACATTATAGTTATGCTCTGCTTATGTAACGTAATATTCTCAAACCAGCAATGGTTTTTCTTTTGTTATAGCATTGGAAGAAAGTTCCCTCAAAAAGAATGAAAAGTATATAACAACAACCAAACCAAAGCCTTATCCCACTACGTGTGATCGACTGCATGGATCAAATGACGTCATTGTGTTTTATCATAAATCATGTCCAACCATCTATCAAGTTTGAAGTCGTTTTTAATAATTTCTCCTATGATTTTTCTTGTCTCTTTCTATCTCTAATTATTGGAACTGATATACTTTTCTTAATAATCTTTTTCTCATATGGATAAACTACCTAAGACAAGATTCTACCATATTTTAATCAATAGATGTTACTCTTATTTTCTCTCTAAATATATTTATTAATAATCCTATCTTATTGTATACGTTCACTCATCTAATGCAACATTCTTATCTTTATAACATTAAATTTATGATCTTATTGACTCTTTATCGCCTAACACGGGGTTTATTTATGAGAATAAAAAGTACAATTGCATATTAAGAATGAAAAGTATATGAGAAACACAAACCAGAATGCATATTAAGAAAATGATTTTATGTTAATGAACAAAAAAAATAAGAAAGTGATGAACGTACGATTGCATTCCCTTCTTTTAGTCCTAATTGTTGGTAACATACATTTTGCACCCCAGGAACTTGGAAGGCAACATGTACGTACTCCAGTTTCTTAGCATTCAAATTACCAGTATGCTGCGTATCCCTCTCAACATTTTACAATCCTACCATCACACCATGCCGTAATTGCAGCTGTGGATGCAGAGAAGCAGATACTAGGACAGTGTCTTGCATAAGGTGTGTTTCACTTGCTCAAATTTGTATTCATTTGTTCAAGCTGTTTATGTTAGTGCATTCTCTCAGGTCTAGTTTCTGCTCTCTCCTTACTCCTTTGTGGGTGCTTATCTTACCAGTCCAGGTGATCCCTTACCACAGTCAGATAAGGACAGCATAATAGAATGCACTGAGCACATGTGCCCAATTCGAGTCCATTGGCATTTGAAGAACAACTATATGGACCATTGGAGGGTGAAGCTTACAATTTCTAACTACAACTATAAGAGAAACTACTCAAACTGGAATATACTGGTTCAACATCCTGGTTTCAGCAAAAATGCAACAACTTACAGCTTCAACAGCGCTAAACTTCGCGCCATTGGGCTTCAAGGTACTTACTTACTGCAGCATACTTTGCTTTGCTTTCTGTTGTTAACTTTAGCCTCACTATTATTTGCTCGGTCACCCTGGAGATGCTCAAAGTCTTGTTACTAATAAATCATAAATGGCAGGGACTCTCTGTACTCATTCAATTCGATCACCCTTGGTCAAGCCAGTTACACTCACTTATTACCAAACACCCCACATGATTGCTATTGAATTGAAAATTGAAACTACAATTTTTAGTAGGCTAGCATTTCACCCTTATAGCAATATAATATGTCTGTGTCTTATATATATGGTATATGCATATCTATTTATCTATATTAATATATCAAAACCTAAATATGAATTATTTTTCATAATCAAACTAAATAAGCGATCTTAAATTTTAACTATTTACCATCACCAAAAAAAAAAATCTTTGTAAGTATTTGATTAGAAGACCCCTCATATTATAGATGACAAAATATATGTGTATCAGAGATCTCTAAATTCTTGGAATTATAGATGTTGTCTGTTTCAACTTTTCATCACATTGATAAACTTATTTTGTATACTAATTAAGAAATAAATTTCTCGCAGATGGAGTTTCCCTTTTTTGGGGGATAGATTTTTACAACAGTGAACTACTGCATGCTGATTTTGATGAGGATCAACTGGGTTTTGTGTCAACAGAAATACTTTTGGAGAAAGATCCAAATTCTTTCACATTAAGTAATGGATGGGCATTTCCAAGAAGAATATATTTCAATGGCGAGAACTGTGAAATGCCTTTACCTGACACATTCCCTATGTTACCAAATGGTAGCTCCAGTTTAAGACTTACGTACTGTGGTTTCAATCTTTTATTAATCTCTTCGTTTCTTGTCCTAGTGTTCCTTTGGTTTTAAACATTGATTACTTGCTGTGGTTTTGTCCTAGTATTGATTGGTTTTGAACATTGACTACTTACCTTACCTTAGTGTCTAGCATCTTCCTAAATTTTGAGGGATTCATTGTGTTTTCTTGTAATACATATATTGATTGATTGAAAATTGTAGTTGTACGTGTTGGAAAGAGAGTTACTATCTCTTTCGGTGTACAAAGTACAATACATGCAAATTCATAGTGAGGTGTTTGTTATTTGTTAAAATGTTATTATGTTAACAGCAATTCAAAATTCAGGTATTTACATTTTACAGCTCTTTGATCCGCACAACATAGTAGGAATGCGTGTGCCTCCCTTTTAGTACAAAACTAAATGTTGGCTATGATTTTTCACTTAATTTGTTTAAAAATGATAAACCAAAAGCATTTTTCTTTTCAATTTTAAAATTTATATGTGAGTTTGAATTTATATATTTATATACACACATGCTTGTTACATGTAAATATTTATAAATATTTTTTGCATGGCTCCAATCTGCTTAATATTGATAAAGAACGTGAGAAATATCTTAGCGCAAAGTTAATTTTGTAATCACATGACATAACGAATTATGCAAAAATAGAACAGTAACCACAAAATTTATAAAAAAAAAGCAAATAATAATTTACCCTAAAAATAAAATATTAATTTTATAAATTTAATGTCAAGAATAATTATTATTTCATGACAAATTTAAAATTATATTTTCAGATTATTAATTAATTTATAATATTTATTTAACTCCAAAATAAATTAATTTATTTTTTACTAACAAAACAAATAAATTAATTTCTGTCCGACGTTTTGTATATATATATAGAGAGAGAGAGATTACAAAGTCAAAAAAATCAATTGAACAAAAATTTATCAATATTCAAGAATATTTTTAGCAATCAAGAATGAATTAAAATTATCAGAACTGTTTATACTTTATTCAATCTAGAATGAATAACAATGTTAACTTATTTTAGCAAAAATTCTAATATAAATTATGACTACTTAGCATTTTCTTATATACAAAAATATAATGTTGAAATCATTACATTCTAATTATTTTATGCAGGTAAATATTTTTATTTTAATTCTAAATTTTTTATAAGAAGGTTGTTGATGAAAATACAATTTCATTTCGATTTACGACTACGTACGAGAGAATGCGTAGAATATATGCCCGTAGATGGAGAAATGGCACGAGACTTTTCCACATTTTCGGTATTTTCGTTTCAAAACCATATTTGATTATTGCGTAATCCATAAATTATTAAATTCTAAATTAAAAGCTGTCTTCTTAATTTCTGCTACTATATATTCTCATTTGTTTTGTTGTTTTTCCACTTACTTTCGGGGAATTAGAAGAAAAGTCATAGGAATCTGTAAGAAACAGCTATGGCTGCTCGTGGCGACCAATCAGACGCTCCAGCTCCAGAGGAAACCATGGTTGCCGAACCTCAGAAACGACCCATTTCCAATATCGTTATCATCATTGGTGGGTACCTTACTCATGTTTTACGATGTTACTATGTTGTCTCTGTTGTGTTGTGTTTCTTTTTATTTGATTGTGTTGATGTTGCTTTGAAATAACAGCTATGCAAACCGAGGCGCTTCCCGTTGTCAATAAGTTACAGCTCACCGAGGACCCTCACTCTCTGTGAGTGTCTGCTTTGATTGTCTTATAATTTATGGAAACAGTTTTTTTTTTTTTTTAGGGTTTAAGATTTCTTACTTTGGTTAGTTAACCTATAATCTTTTATTTGAACCTCAGAGAAAAAATGAAACCATGTGCAGTGCAGATGTTATGCTGCTTACAAATTAGTTTTTAGTTTCGTGCTACATCTTGGAATTTTATTAGACAAGATTATTTATTTATTTATTTATTTTTGTGTTGAAGTAAACTGGATCAGGTTCCTCTCTTTTTCTTTAAGAAAAGGAGAGAGTTATGTTGCTGATCAGGAACTCGAATTTATTTTATCATGATCCAATGAACTTGAGCCATTGGATCATGAACATAACTCTCTCCTTTTCTCAAAGAAAAGGAGAGGATCCTCATCCATGCTTTTTCATGTATTTAGATCGATTGATTTGTCTATGCACAATGGTGCAGGTTTCCGAAAGGGGTCCCTTGGGTCCGTTATCATGGGACATACAAAGATCTTAATATAAACTTGATTTGGCCTGGAAAAGATCCAGCTTTGGGTAAGAATGTCTGTTCTTTGCTGTTTATTTCGTACTACACCTGGACTAACAAGTCAAAAAGTTATTGGTAGTTTTAACGTTTTACTAGTTGAAGGCATATTGATATTATCCATAAAGGTCAGTTACCTTTTGATTCTTCTCAAGAATAAGGTAAAATTGCAACGTATCACCAATCTTAATTAGGTTGTGATGTATTGATTGTTTGGAAGAAATGTGATAAGCTGGGAATAATTAATGGGTTGCTAAACCAATCAAGAATAATACCAGCAAATATAAAAACAGGGTACCTCTGATCCAATTCTATCCCAGCAGGATTTCTGCTGATTTTTGTCAAGCCTCTATACATTCTTTATTTCCATATTGTGTTACATGGGCCTATGCAGTAGCACGGACGTCTGTTAGCATAACACTATTTAACATGCCCCCACCACACGTCTGTAAGGAACATAAAGAAAGTAAGTGGCAATTTTGATTGCAAATTTTCATTTGATGAGTCTTGACCCATTTCTTTCAGGGGTTGATAGTGTAGGCACAATATCGTCTGCTCTTGTAACATATGCTGCTATTCAAGCATTACAGCCAGACTTGATCATAAATGCAGGCACTGCTGGTGGCTTCAAGGTGGGCACTGTCTTCCGCCCTCTTTCCTTGCAGTACTGTTGTAGTTGCTGGTTTTCTGATTTTGTACTCCAAGATGTCTTTATGTTGTATTATTCCTTGGTCTCTTCCTAATTTAGCTAGCTTTGGTCTTAAAAAAATATATCTCAACATCTCTATAATCAATGTTAAATAATGCTTTTTTATATTTTCTTCTTTAAAAAAAAGTTTTTGTGACTAACTTACAACAAAAGTGTTAAAAACCAATTAATCTAAAAGCATTATTTGTAATCAATCATGGCCATTGATTTTATTTCATAATTTTATATAAATTGTTTTGGAATTAAGAAATGGATTGAACTGAAATTTATACCTACTTCAAGAGTGATGGCAACATAATTGTGATTTGTTGATGACAAATTTATGATATTTAAACCGCATGTGCAGTTGTTCTACTTTCCACCATTGGTGTAAGTGTATCAAATATTAACTCTTTATAGTAAATTAAAATCTTAAAACGATTATGTATGTAGCTGAAAATATTCTGATGCAGATATATGCATTTGTATGTGCATGAACTTATTTTTCCAAGTAGTATTCATTACTGGATATTTTCAGGCCAAAGGAGCTAGTATTGGTGATATTTTCATTGTATCAGATTGTGCTTTTCATGACAGAAGAATACCCATACCTGTAAGTGTTATGTTATTCCTTTCAGTAGCTCTTGCTTGATTTGTCTTTTGCTTTCTTCTCTACTTGAAATGTGATTGACTACAATAATTTTGTATGTAAGACTGTGATGAACGGAATAACCTATAGTTGTTGTTGGTGGTGTTTCTTATTGTGTATGTATGTGCTGGGGAAGGGGTGGAGGAAGGGGGGGATAGGAAAAGATATCCTTGCTCTAGTTTTGTTTGTTGTTCTATCTATGTAGGATACTTTATCATCTTTTTTCCTTGTATCTCCTCTTTCCTTCTAGTAACATTATTCTTTTATTGAAGAAAAACAATCATACAAGATTTTAGTTTGATACTTGCGAATTTTGAATTTTAAAACTTAGTTTGAGATCTTTCATCTGTAAGATGAATTTGTTCACTCTTTCTTTTTTAAATTGATTTTTTAATAAGCCTGTACATTATACTTAAACAGGTGCATGTTTCATCTTTGTGTCTTGCATCTAAGCAAACCTAGGAACTCTCCTGAGATAATATATATGAATAATGGCCCTAAATATTTCAGAGTGCTTATTATGCCACAGCTGCATCTAATGTTTAATAGAGGGGAGGGGGGATTTACATGCTAAAATCTCCTTGCAATGTAGTAGGGTAGAAGTTTTGCTCTTAACATCCATAATTCCATATATATATATTGTCTTTTTCAGGTTTTTGATCTGTATGGAGTTGGTTCACGCAAAGCCTTTGAAACACCCAACCTTGTAAAGGAACTTAATCTAAAGGTGAGTGCTATCTGCTAAACTGCATATATTCAAATTTAATAAATATTCAAAAAATTGTTATTTATTGCTTCTGCTGACATCTTTGCTCGAGTAGGTTGTTAAAAAAATATTAAAAAGAAAACTCTTTATTGTGGTCTGTCTTATTCAAAATTCACATTGACAACCTGAGATCCCTTGGTATCACGTGTTTTGTCATCCAAATTGGGTGCCATTGTTTACCCAGATTAACTGGATTGAGGGACTGCCCATGCAGTTTGTGAAGTTTGTGCCTTTGAGCACAAACTTTGTTATCTTCCTATTATTTATGATTGTTTTTGTTTGACACTTTAACTAGGATATTTTCTTCATTTGGGAATAGTTATTCTTACTGACGTCTTAGATATGCATTTGGTGACTTCAAGAATTAAATCTGAAGCAGGCATATAATGATGTGCATATAATGTATGTAAAGCATAGTTTTTTAACTGATCTGCCTTGAATTAACGATTCCTACAAAAGTTTCTGAAAGAGTGCTAAATGCTTAATTCATTTTCATTGCCAGTCAGCCATACAAACTTGTAATAATAAATCATAAATGAATGAAACGGAAAAAAAAAAGGTTTATTATAATATAGGAAAAGTTCTTAAGTTACCAGGTGTGTTGGCTGTTACTTCTGACAGGCCAATATTGCTATTATTACTTGTTACCTTGATGTGTGAGCTTTTGAAGTGACCCATACGCAATTTATTGGTGCATTAGGAGGTTGAAATTTTGTTCAAGTCACTTTGTATTGTGATCGGGCACAAATGTATTACTGGTTTTGTATTGATAAATCATGTAAGTGAATAACAGATTTATCCTAGATCAAATGCTATTCGTGAAGTGTGGTAGTGGATATCATAGCTCATTTACAGAAGCTATGGATCCCTACTTACAAACAAGATGATGTTCCATTTTAAAACTTATGGTTCGATCACATCAACATATATTTTGATTTGCTTTATTATGTTATTGGTGCCTAATTCTTACATTGTTTAAAATAATCTAGCAAAACTTGAACCTTTAACAATATGTGTGCATATTACAGGTTGGTAAGTTATCTACCGGTGACTCTTTAGATATGACGCAGCAGGATGAATCATCAATCATTGCAAACGATGCCACAGTTAAAGATATGGAGGTAACCTCATTAATTGCGTTATTCTTTAGAGCTTGGGACATTTGGCGGCGTTATTTAAATGGCAGCGGCCTAATAGTCGTTCATGTCTTTGCTTTGTTGGATGAAAGGCTTAACTTCCCGTTTCAACTTTTTCCCAGGGAGCAGCTATTGCTTATGTTGCTGACCTTCTGAAAGTTCCTGCTGTTTTTATAAAAGCTGTGACTGATATCATTGATGGTGACAAACCAACTGCAGAAGAATTCCTGCAGAATTTGGCGGCTGTAACTGCTGCACTTGATCTGGCTGTTGATCAAGTTATTAATTTTATTAATGGAAAGAGCGTACCTGATCTTTGACAGCCTAATTACACCTTTTGAATCTTTTTATTATATGCAATGTTGTACGGTGGACTCAAATTATACAATACCATAATTGATTGGGAATGTGTGCGATTTAAGCAAACATAGATATTTGTAAACAGAAGGATATTGCAGCCCCCACCTCCCCTCCTCCTGTCTTTTTCCCACCTATCTACATAAAGTATATTACACGCTAAAAATTTGATGGACAAATACAGAATGACAAAATTTTCACTTTTCACCACAGCAGCGTCAAACGAATTGACTAGGAAGTTCTTTTAAAAAAGCAGCCGTGTTACACCTTCTTACTTTAGCCATCTTCAGCTTGAAGCTTAAACTATGAACATTAATCCCATTTTAATCATTGTAGTAACGTCTGCCGTTGTGACGACGACTAGTTACACTGTATAGAATGAGACCTAGACTTGTATGGTGTCAATTTACGCGAAATTATTTCCAATCATCTGCTCTCCTTTTTGTTTTTTAATTTATTTATCTTATTCTATTTTATTTTTTTGACGTTTGCTCTTTGTTTTTTAAGTTGCCCTCTGTATCAGAATTCATAACTGTACTCTGGATGCACGTAAGTGTTACACCGCCGTGCATGTTAAGTGCATGGTCGTTGGGTTCGCAAGTTTTTATCCGTAGAAAGGCCCCAGAATGTGAAAATGTCAATGATATCATAATTCGGACACTTACTGTAACTGTTTCTTTAGATCAGTACGGATGTTCCAGGCTTCGGGCAGAATTCACATTGTTAACATCAAGATTTTCAATTATAATTAGACCTTGAGCACGTATAATAGTTATACTACGAACAGAATTCAAAGAGCCAAAGCAAATGGAGACATTATGAATAGAGTATTTCCAACTTCAACCAACATAAATATCTACTTTTCCTTCATCCCCAACTTTACAAAGAACCAGCTTTTCTTCCAAGGAGCCAAACTTTGTCAACACAAAGTGAACTCCAACAATGATAACCGATCATATTGCTTAAGTTAATTTAAATGCAAGCATGCACTGAAGCGAGTCGTCAATCACACCACTCCAGAGGGAAGCCGAAGAACAAGCTGTCCCCCGAAAACACTGCAATGAATTAAATATCATAACAATAAGAGTCACGCTGGAATGTTCTTGAGATACTCTCAGCAAAAGCTGCAAAACAAGAGAGGGGACAAGGGGCAAAGAACTATATAATGCAATCAACTAACCTTTTGACATAATAGTAACAAAAATCTGCTAAGATGAAAGTCTGGACAATTTCTGAGATTAGAACCATTGATGGCCATAAACCATACCCCAAGGCAACCAGCAAATGTCCACGACTATCTAACACCTGTTGCAAGAAACGCCAGCAATTAGTAAATCCAATAAATTACGCAATTAAAGAAACTTGATAAGAACAGAAAACTTGTAACCCATTGGCTATGAAATTGGATGCAACCTAATTTAAAAGTCAGAAAACACAAACGAATATTCAAAAGGAAAATCAGATACAGGCAAAATACATGCCCCTGTAATACTTCTTCTAGAAGATAGATGATTAATTATACCATTGAAAAATGAATGCCAAACTCAAATTTATAAAATTATGTTCACATTTCACTCCTTGATCAACCAAATAGCCATTCCCAAAAATGTCTTACTTAGTGATACCAAACACCAGTACAAGCCAGCCAACAAGTGATGACCGAATTTGCAAATGAATCAAAGAGCTGACTAATGCAATTACAAGTTTGGATGAACAGATCATACCTGAAGAACCCAATGAGCACAGCTTAGGAATCTTGCAACACCCAGTGCAAACACATAATGAGCAGTGAATGGCTCAACAATCTGAAAGTATAAAACAAAACAAGTTAAGAAGGAAAGGAGTAGAATTAGATCCCAAATGTAAAATGTACGACAGAATTCTTAAATTAAGAAATTATACTTTGGTGTTCTGCATGACCCTCAGTTGGGGTAGTACTGACACAGCTTCCAGATATACACAGAATGCCCAGAAAATCCTGTTCAATAAATGATGAGAAGTTGATGGATGAATAAACAAGGCTAACACAGCACAGGGTATCACCTGCATTCAATTTCAAAAATAAAGTAGGTAAATGCGGAAGTAACTATCAATAAGTGACAATACAAATTTATTTAGAAGAGGACTAAATTAAAATCCTTCAAAGTAGAGTAAAAGGATAACCACATCAATGTATGATCTACAGTAGTTTCTATATGATGCTATGGCACTTTGGTTCTAGTTCAACATGTACAAAGAACACCCCAACCCCCACTCTAGTGTGGGGGCAGAGGATGAGTATAAGGTTCTGTTCTCAGAGTCATGACCAGCATTAATACAAAGCCTGCTTCGCACAAAATTTTGTTATCATGTAAATTTTAGCAACAATAGTGAAGCTTCTTTCTTGACACAACAGTAGGTTGTTGCTTTGTGACTTGGTTATCAGTTTCCATTAACAAGCCTTAATAAAATGTCAGGTTCCTTTGAAAAGACAACAATATAGAAGGAGCTTCTAATTTTAAAATGAAATGATAGGGGAAGCTTACCACGTAGTATATTGCAAAATTGTCCTTCTCCTCCATGTAACTAGACTTCAAATTAAAACGAATCATATATATAACCCAAAGTGTTGTTGCCAAAGTAGCCAAATCAAGTAGGGTGTGTATATCATATTCCATGACAAAACTGCAGTACAGTCTAACAGCTAAAAACATAGCTGTTAATTCCTGGGATTTGAGTGATAATCCTGTACATCAAAAGAGTTATGATAAAAGGCATGAAAGCTGTGACAAAAAAGATGATAACTGTGCGGTATTCGCTCAGAAAGATGACAATAGTACAGAAATCTCGTAACATCCCCACCACATGATGTCAACTACGTAGAAGTACCATAACCATTGGCAAAATAAAATAAAATGCTGTCTCTTTTTAATTCAATAGCAATTCTCAAGGCACTGATTAAGCAAGACTGCAAGAGTGGGGAAAAAAATACAACAACAACAATCTCTACCCAATTCAAATTTTTTATAAGGAAATTCTAGCCGAATCAAATCAAAACCTGAAAAAAAGAATTGACAAGAAATAATTTTGGCAACAAAAATGAGGGAATGGGATTAAAAGAAAAACACAATCTCTGCAGAATGTGCACACAATGAATAACTCGCCTCAGGAAAGACAAGAAGAAGGATCCTGGCACAATCACGTATAAATTGCACAAAAAATTGATCTTTTACCTTACCCATGTTTTTTGAGCATTCCAACTATGCATCAAGCGAATTAGTCTTCCAAGAACTCCAAAAATAAAAAATGATAAAAAAAGAGCTTTTTCACATATAAAAATATAAATATTTTTAAGAAAACAAGGAACTTCATCGGCGAATTGGCGATTAATCAGAGAGAAATTTCAATTAATTGTGCAAACACCAAGAAATTATGAAGCAATCAAAATAAATTTGAAAAATGAAATTTCAGAACAGCAAGGCTCACCAGCACATGTCTTCTCTTTCATGAGCTTGTAGATGAGAACAGAAATTCCAAGTGAGTGGACAGCCTCAGCTGCGACGAAAAGGTTGTCGTGATCGTGAACAATGAAGCGGAGCAGCACCAGAGCCGCCATGCCGGAAACGACGGCAAGAAAAGCCTTGACCTTTGGGGGTTGTCGCCGCACCCATGTCGTGATGGCGTGGATCGATTTTCTCTGAGGCCTCATCACGTCTTCGTCTTCGTCTTCGTTTTCTCAGGAATGAATGAATGAATAAATTATTAATGATCGTATTGTTGCGAACCGCAGAAAATGACGGAAAACGGAGATACAGAGAGACTTGTTTGGAGAAAGGTTTTTCCCTTTCGAGCACCCAATTCTCAATTAGGGCGGAATTTAAAACACTGCAATCCTCTCCTAACCCAAACTGCAAGGTTCAAACCCGACATACATACATTAATTCAATTAAATAATCTATTTATTTTTCTATCTTTTTTTCCATGAGGTTAAGGTAAATATTTAAGAACTTATTTTTATGTATTATTAAAGTAAAGTTTTTTATACTATTAACTAATTATACAATATTTGATATAATTATTATGAGAATTAAATATTTTTAATAATGTGATAATTTATAATTAGTTGATAGTATAAAAATTTTTTTACACAAACACTATATCATAATTAAATTCAATATTTAAAATTTTATTAAATATAATAAATAGTTAATAAATACTTTCTTTCATTCTTTTTTTATTTGTCGTTTAAATAAAAGTGACATTAATATTAAGAAAATAATTAAATATTATTGATTTTAGTAAAAAATAGCTACAAAAGATAGAATTACCCTTTAACTCATTGAAATGTGATTGGCCAATAAAATAGATGATAAAAAGAGATAGAAGTTAGAATTAGAGGAGTAAATATTGAGAAATTATATGAGTTAAATAATTAATAGAGTAAGAAAAAATAAGAGTAAAATTGATATAAAATAATTAATTTTGTATTAAAATTCTAAAATAACATTTAATATAGAATAAAAAAATCTAAAACAACATATGAAAAGAAATAGATGGAGTATTTCACAACTTACTTTAGAAGAAAACAATTCTCATTAATATTTTTCTGTATCAAATTTTACCTTTTAATAAATTAATATAATTTTTATATTATTTTAATTCATCTACAATTATTATTTTAGATTTAATCTTGCAAAAAACTTTTATATTTATTGTGTAACTATTTTATTCAGACATTCAATCTATTAGAACTAGTGTTTCCACCCGAACAACATGCAGAAAAATGTTAAGAGTAAAAACTAAAAATAATTTAAATTGAATAAAATACAATTAATTTCTTTAAATTATTTTTTTCATAATTTTGGATTAAATTGGGAAAAAATAAAATTTTTGTGCCACAAATTTTTTTTTCTTTCTAAATTCAATAACATAATGAAGAATAATTAAATATATATAGAAAATATAATAACTTGAAGAAATTTATATGTCATAATTAAAATAGATGCATATGATTCAAATTTAAATATAAAGTGAAATTGTTTTAAAGAACAAAAGGGGCCTATAAAATAGAAGATTAGGATTAGTAAAAATATTAATTGGAGCTTTGTTAATGATACAAAATATTATTTGAAATTGATTCTTCCCATTTGAATTTGAAATAGGGCTTCTAATTCTACTTGAATGTAATTGTCTCCATCTCCATTCCTCCCGAAAAAAAATATAATGAAACATATGGAAAACAATTCAAAAGTGATGATGAATAATACATATTTTGTTCACAATATAAGATCCAAAATCATAGAGAAAATATGTGAATCAATCAAACATTACTCCTATGTGCACTCGCTGTCACAAAAACTAATTTAAACCAAGTATCTTCAAGCACGCTAAAAATAGACAAGAGAGAAAACAAAAATAATATTCCAAAAGAATATGAAGACAGAAAGATGAAGGTAGAGGATAATGTAATGGAAATTATTACCAATTTAATTTATTAAAATCTTCAAACATATCTTTCTTTAAAAAAGACTAGATGCTATAATGCTGAAACAATTGGTTCGCCACAAACATAAGCAAGTTGCAGTAAATTTTCATTATGTAGTAAACTGATATGAACAAAACTTGAATCAAATATTTTTCCTTTAATCCTTCCTTCTAATCTTTTTAATCATTTTTTATTTGTTATTTTTAATTTCACTTAATTGAGTTAATGAATATATAGATGATAATTAAAGAAGTTAGAGAAAAGGGTCGGACAAAAAGGATTAGAGTCAAGTTTTGTAAATTGGTATTCAGGTGCACAATTGACTGAATTACCAGACCATCGAAGTATAATTAAATGCTGGAAGAAAATAAATCCTTTCTTTGTTAACCACCCTTGACTTCCCAAAATGTAAATGATAACATTGGACCTTTCTACTGGCCAGTACAAAGCTCACGATCCCATTAGACTAAAAGCTCACGTTATGGGTTTTGTACTTGTAGATGCCCTCCATTACTAAAAAGCCACTACATGAACTTAATCTGAACCGCAAACAGAACTACACCCTCGTCAATGACAATAATCTAGTGACATTTTTAAATGGTTTATATGAAAGTGCAGTGTAAGCAAGCAAATCAGTAAGCTTTGTAGCCCAATTCGCACCCAATAATGCATAAGTCCAACGCATTCCGACGCATTCATGCTATTGCTGTGAAACCTAGGTCTCCTTCATCATGAGATCCAGATACATTTCTGCACCTTATACATCATTATATCAACAGGAAATATTAAATGTTCATGATCATAAGAATAACAGCAGATAAAGCAGATGCAATAAAAATGGATGGTACACAATTTCAAGTCATGAACAAATTCCTAAGCAGGAATGTTAGTGAGAATGTCATAAAAAAGTTTAATATGTATCTAAAGTAGTGGAGGCAAAATGATGTAAATAGAACAGGGCAAGCAACAATAGAAATAAAAAGGCAGGAAAAAGCAACACATTTCAAATGATTCAATATGGAAGTTAAGTTCTCCTTTGCTAAAACTGTGACTCAGACAATGATCACTAATCAGTGCATCTGCCATCTAGAATAACACAACAAAACCAAATCAAGGAATGACTTAGACAATGATCATCAATTTACTGTTTTCTGAATCTATGGTTGTTCTCAGAAAATTGTTCCAAAATTAAGTTCCAAAACATGCGAGATTAATTTGCACTGCTTGCTTGCTGAAGATCAAACTTTCTTATAATGCAGCATATAATTTTACGTAGCCACGAGTGCATTAATCCAACATATGAAAAGATCTAGGATTTTAGGGTGACAAATAACCAATGTAGACCAATTTTACCTGTCAATATCACAGGTAAATACAACATGTGATTTGATCCCCCGTGGACCTAAGGATAAGACGGGAATATCACAGGCCAAATAACCCATTTTACCTGTCCTTATTAGATGCATTGATCCTACAACCAAACAGCACGACGGTATTGGGTTTTGGAGCAGCCTGGCTAATAAACAGAATTTGTCGAAGTCAGGATTTGGTATCTACTTGAATAAGAACATAAAATTAGTTTGTAATGCATAATATCTGCACAATAGTTACCTACTTACCTCAAATGAGATCAAACTTCTGTGGCTGTTTGAAGTTGTCTGCACTATGGTCTATGTTGTTGAGAAAGCATTGCCAGAATCACATAAATTAGTGAACTCACAGCTTCCTTTAAAATTGGTACATCGGCCTAATAAAGAATAACAATTTATCCTTAGACAATCTATTTTAAAATGGTGCTCAGTGTTATAACTAATTTCAATGCTTAAAAATCAAAAATTTCAATTTTTGAATATGTTATAACTAATCTAACAAATAACTTTATAATAAAATACAGTATGGTTGCATCAGCAGCTCATCTTGAAACACTCTATTGTGAGCTGCTATGTATGTCATGCTGGCTTTGGTTCTGTAATAGAAGCTATGGTCAATGACTACCAGCTAGTGATGTTACCCTTCAAGGTTGAGCAGTTTTTCAATTCTGAGCTTGTAGCCAAGGATTTGGACTCAAGGATAAAGGTGGCAGTAAAGACATGGATAAACAACAGAGTAGTAGCTGTCCAGCAGAACATAATTAATGACTCTAAATCATGCGAACATTTTAATGAAAATAAATTATAATTGCAGAATTATCCATGAGTCTATACTGCTCCAAAGATATAGTTATCATATAAAAAGAAAAAAATCAGAAGACACATCAATTGATAATATGAGGCAAGAATACCTGAAAAACAACTCGATGCTCTAAACTACGGAAGTCCACAACCGAGTACAAAAATGATAATGAAGAAGCAAGGGTTCACACATGTATTAGCCCAAAAAAAATAAAAAGATTTAAGAAAATAAAAAAGTCATACCTAGACCTACTTCTGGATCTCGACCTTGAAAAAGACTGGACATAGACATAGAGATTATCAGCTAAGAATACATTCATTAATTCAAACTGCAAGGTTCAAACCCAACATACATACATTAATTCAATTAAATAATCTATTTATTTTCCTATCTTTTTTTTCATGAAGTTAAGGTAAATGTTTTAGAGTTTATTTTTTTTTATGTATTGTTAGTTTAAAGTTTTTTACATTATTAACTAATTATACATCATCATATGTGTGATATTTGATATAATTGTTATGAGAGTCAAATATTTTTGATAATGTGACAATGCATAATTAGTTGATAGTATAAAATTTTTTTACTCTAACAACATATCACAATTAAAGTCAATATTTAAAACTTTATTAAATATAATAAATAGTTAATAAATACTTCTTTCATTCCTTTTTATATGTCCTTTAAATAAATGACATTAGTATTAAGAAAATGATTTAATATCTTTGATTTTAGTAAAAAATAATTGTAAGAGATAGGATTGTCCTTTGACTCATTGGAATGTTATTGGCCAATAAAATAGGTGATAAAAAAGATATAGAAGTTTGAGAAGTAAATATTGAGAGATTCTAGGGGTTAAATAATTAATAGAATAAGAAAATATGGGTAAAATTGATATAAAATAATTAATTGTATTGAAATTTTAAAACGACATCTAATATGAAAAATAATTCTAAAACAACATATGAAAAGGAATAGACAGAGTATTTCACAAGAAGAAAACAATTCTCATTAATCTTTTATGTATCAAATTTTACCTCTTAATAAATTAATATAAGAAATTTTTTTTGAATAAAGTAGCATGCTAAAGCATCACAAATAAGAAATTGTTTTCTATATTATTTTAATTAATCTACAATTATTATTTAAATTTAATTTTACAAAACTTTTATATTTATTGTATAACTATTTTTTCAGATATTGAATTTATTAAAATATATCAAGTTTGGGATATATTTGTACTCAAAACAACCTTTTACTTTTACCTTTTGTTATTTTTAGATGTTTTAAAATGAAGGAAGAGAGATAAAAGTTAAATCAAAGGAAATGGAGTTAAAATTAGTTATCGTTTACTTGTTTTGTAGGTATGGCTTTCAAGTTCCTAACTAAAATTGCCTTTGAATATGATGGCGCTCATTGTTCAACAAAATCCAAATTAAGCGTCTACAACAGTCTTCAGTCCCTCCAAAATATGCTCGCAAGCCAACATCCGTGAGTACAAGGAAATTCAACGAATACAACGTCTATGGATCACGTTTCCGTTTAGCCTTTCAACTTCTATAATACTGTCTCCGTCACCCTTCATCAACTATATTGCTATTATCTAAGGAATATCCATTAGAAAATAACGACTCCAAAATTTTGTTTTCCACCGTAAGAGGATGACACAATGCATTCTTTCAGTTTCAGCCGCTGAAAGAGTTAAATTATAAACCAACACCTCTAAAAAATATTTACTAGAAGCAAACAGCATAAACACTGGAACTGTGTTTGTTATAACCGTTTTGTTGTTTTAATGGTTTTGTTGGTCGCAAATGCTTTTCTTTTATAACATAAAAGAGGACAAATAAAAGAGTACTTATATTCATCTCAAATTCTATAAAAATAAATAAATAAAAGGGCAGATGGCCACATATGCTCCTTAATGTAAGAAGGATAGATGGAGGAGTGAATGATTATCCATGTAATTTTGTAATGTGATAATGCCAGATATCAAGAGAAAACATTCTATGTCCAGTGCCTCCATAATCCCAATCTAAATCAGTAAATTGTAACATCTGGCATCTGACTGCATGTATCGTTCACCAAGAACTTCATGCAGTTCCAAATAACGAATTTGGAATTCTCCCATGCCTTAACTTTGGCATAAAACAAATAGTCGTCAAGAATCCACATAATTGTCTCTGCAGATGCTACACATAATGCATTCCACAAAAGGAATACGTAATCACTTGACACATGAAATGAAATGAAGACGTAGAAAGCTTCATTTCAGTGTTAGCCCTCCACCTTGCTCTTCTTTCATTCCATTCCCCAATTTTTCCTTTTTAGCATTGCAGGTCAAAATTAATGAGGGAAGATATAACTCACGAAGTCCATGAATTTGATCTCTTAAGTAAAGGCTTTAGGAGTTTGTCTTCTTCAAGTGCTATAATACCTAAATGTGATGGATCATCCAGCATCATCCTAGCCACCAAGTAACCAGCAATAGACCAGGTCTGGCATTTACGGGCCTGCTTCCCAATGTATCGACCAAGCGTTCCATCATAATATTCAGGCCAGTTGTCCTTTAGCAATCTGGTTTCAGCAATGTCAAGGGCACGTCTTGCAATTTGGGGTCGTCCAGTCTTGATGGAGGCCGCACAGAGAAGCCATAAAAGAACTGTAACCACCACAATATCCAAAATTTATCTCACAGAAAACTCTCTTAACAGGAAAGTTGGGAAGGAAAAAAACGTAGATGAATACCACCATATTACAAAAGACCTCATGCCATTGGGATGTTTTCACAGTAATCTAAAATTTAAAGGCACAAATAAAGACCTCTACAGATATCTGAATTCAGTGCCTAATGACTATAGGAATATAGGTGGTTGTCTTAGATAATCTGCAAATCTGCAGTCACACTCAATGTGATTCCTCAACTTTTTCCAAGGGCACTCAATGTGATTCCTCAACTTTTTCCAAGGGGGGCACTGCTCTATATATACTCATTTTAGAATTAAAATGTGCTGTTTCATACGATGCTTGAAATTCAGAATTGTAGTATAATTTCATGCAAAAAGGCAGAATAATACCTGGCCAAGATCCCCCATTGTGGTAACTCCATCTAGTATTTTTTGGGTCACATCCTGTTATGATCCTCCATTCGTGGCTTTCAAGGGCGGGATAACAAACTTTTACAGGCATCTCCCCAATTAACTCCTGCCACCGTGATTCTATGAGATCCATGATTGCAGTGGATTGCTCAGGAGTTGCCAAGCAGGACAAAATTGCAATGCAATTACCCAGGCAAAACCAGCGGAAATCCATCCTAGCCGGACTGACGTTCCCAATGAAGTATCCACCATGATGAGGCATGAAATCAAAAACCCAATCTGGTAGAGAATCAGGAATAACATTAAACTTGTTAACTGCAGTATGTGAGTACTCTTCTGTTTTGAAGCGATATACATCATTAAGTTGCTTCAAATCCAACCAAAAGTAGCTTCTCATATGATAGCTTAAGGCATGCAACCGTTTGACAATTCGTTCCATAAACTCTTTCCCTTCAGCATCTTGCTTAAGCAATTGCAAGGCACATCTTAAAGCCATGAAGAACAGTGCTTGAATTTCAATTGGATAGCCATATACACCCTGAGATCATAGATAAAAAATTTTGAGAAATGGAGAAACTAACCAATAGGAATAAAGGTCACAGCACAAAAACAGGTACATAATTACTCTGATAAATAATTATTCTATTCACTTTCGATTCAGCTGGTGCCAACACAAAAACAGATTGGTTCTTGGTTTTGGCATTGGATTAAAGTCTTCACAATTTAAATCTATAAATTTGGAAAAACCTAGAACAATCATCTTATCCTATAATTAATGCCTTAGTTGTAGTTTCGAGATAGTACATAAGTAAATACGAGCGTATCACAAATTTCAATAAACTCACCATTCTACGATCAATCATACAGCATCCATCAGCACATAGTAGAGTTGGAAATGTGTCAAACGCCTCTGAAAGGCATAAACTCAGAATCAAGTGCATACCCTTTTGACATTCTGGCCGTTCAGCCAAGGAAGTGTCTCCTGTAGCCTTTGTGTATGCACGAAGTAATATAATCCACCAAAATCCAGAATCAACAGGAGCAACCCTGCCTATTGCACTTTCACCAAAATCTGCTATCAGGGTCTCATGGTTTCTGATTGGATCATGGTATACTTTAAAACTAGCTGGCATTACCCCTTCTCCTAGCTGGAACCTATCAATCTTTTTCTCCCATGATTGAAGTCGAAGGGTCTTTAAGATAAAATTTTTAACAATGTCTGGTTCCCCATGCATCAGAAAAGCCAAAGCACTTGGGACAAAGTCTCTTATAAACACCTACGCACAAATATAATAATACCTTAGATTAGACCTCCATAGCAACTAAAAATGGGTAGACAAGGAAAGAGAGATTTATAATGATCAAAGCCACTGATCCAGCATGACAGAGGAAGTAAAAAGATAAAAAAGAGGGATGAAGAGGGGAAAAAAATGCCATATTTTTAGCTATATTCTAGCCTGTGTCTGGATTTGATATGACTAGAACTAGAAGTATAGATCCATAAAAAACCATGGCTTAAGAGTGTAACCAAAATTCAAGTGTGTGATGAAATTGTGCCAAACACCCCCTCCCCCCAGAACAACAGAAAAAGATGTAGAAGAAATAGCTACATTTAGGATATGAAAAGGGCTCGTCACCTGATCATAATTAAGTTTCTCATCAGAATTATCCAAGGCAGCAATTGTCCCAACTGGCTGACCACGAAAATATACCAAGGAACGCCTCAGAGCTTCCCAACCTTCAGATAGTAATGGATGTGGATCCAATATCAGTGATCTTGGGGTATTAATTCCTGATTTTTGCAGAGGAGAAAAAGCATTATCAACATGGTCTGCCAGGCGAGAAGAGTTGTCAGCATTTTTGGACAATTGACGTGGAGAAAGCCCTATGGAAGGTTCACTCAATGATATTTCATCACATGATCTCTGTCTCTCTATATTCAAAGTCCTTGGCCTATCTAATGCTTTTAAGAAATCAAATTCCTCAATTTCTGCCGCAGTACATAGTGCGTCTGGACTTCTAAGACTTCCATTCTGAGACCAATCCTTCGGAAAGGAAGACATCTTCCAAAATCTTAATGCTGACAAAAAGTATAGCACTTGCAGTACTAGTACTGCTCAAAATCCTGCAGATAGGTTATCATAAAGTTTATGACATAAATAAATAAAATTAACATAGATGTAAACCACGCCCACGAACTGCTAAATCCCGAGCTTTGTAACACTTAAAGCAGATATTTCGAAACTCATGCATCATTCTTTTTATCCAAAATTCCAAATGATTGTGAGTTCAAACATACAGGTTCCCCGAAATGACACCAGATAGGGATTATGAACACCCACCAAGAAGTGATTAATTTTGAAAATATCTTTATTCAAGTGGTTTTAATTATCAGATTAAGGGGAAAAAAAACAAAAAGCACAATGCGGTCCAATTCCAAATCCCAATGTAAGGCGATGGGATATTTTTTAATTAATGAAAACAAAATATGTGAGGATAGATTGAAAAAAAAAAAGAAATAAAATATAGTTACTATTTTTTTTGTTTGAAAATTTATCAGAACTTCATTATCAATATATTTCTTCCATTTCATCTCTATTTTTAAAAAATAAAAATTGAATTTGAAGAGAAAAAGAAGAAATAATTCCACATTCCGTTCTCTTACAATGTATTTTAAAACTCCAAAAAATAAATATTTCCCTTTATTCACTTTCCATTCGCTTGTTACCAATCATCTCTTAATATTTTCCATTTCACATTCTCCCTGAAGAAGGACACTTCTTAATTAACTATTTGGTTAAAACAAGCCAATCACAACAAAGGATAATGATTAAAAAATAAAAATAAATAAATAAAAGAATGGCCGTAATTAGAGAAGATGTAAGCCATCAAATATAATCTGGGTTTTCCCCAAATATAATTGGAGAAGAAACAGCATTATAAAATGTCCATGGCTGTTCAAAGATTACAATGTGACAAAACCATTGCTACGTGGCCAGAGTTGGTTTCTAGAATCCAAAGAGATGCAGATAAAACACGATTTAAATAACGCAAAATAAGGATCAGAAAGCTTTCAAGATTTACATTTGTGCAGAGTTTCTGAATCATGTTCATCACAGAGGAACCAAAGAGAAAGGCAGCAGTAGATTCATGCAAGCACGAAAATTTCTAGGAACAAACGCGAATAATGTGACAGGAGTAATAACGGGCGAATGGGTCAAATAATCAATATTTTATAATGCAATGAATTCAGGATCAGAAAAACTAACCCGCCACAAGCTGAAGAGAGAGACAGAGAGTTTTTTTTTCTTTTCTCTGGGAATAGTGTAGAGTTGCAGGGAGATATAGAGAGAGCACAAGAAGCACGTGAAGACTGAAGCGTAAAAAGCTGCTTGTGAAGGAAACGACGAAAGTGTGGCTTTTTTTTTGGTTTTTGGTTCAATCTTGGTTGTCAATGACTCACTGTAATGTAATGCATGACGTTTGGGTTTGTACGGAGGGGCTGATATTTTGGTGCTACGTGGGAGTTTTCTGATTGACTGTGACAGGTGATTACTGATTGGGCAACACCGTCACTGTTTGTGAGTGAGCCACAAAGTGATACTAATTTTGAGAAATGAAAATCGCCTTTTCATTTTTTTTAATATTTAACGATAAAAAGTGAATAAGAGATCAGTATAACATAGATGAAAATTTTATACATTGGATATATGATCATAAGATAAAATATGATTAGAAATAAATATATTAAAAGAAATAAAAATTATTTATTATAAAAAAATAAAAAAATCTCATCTTAAATAATTTAAATATGTAAAAAAGATTCTTAAAATTTTTTATAAAAAAAATAAATCAAGTAAAGAATAATTCAATAATTAAAAGTAAAAAAATAAAAAATAATTATAGGTGAAATAATTATAAAAAATTTAAATTTAGATGATATTTTTAAAATATGATTAGAAATAAATATATTAAAAAATTAAAAATAGTATTTATTATAGAAAAAATAACAAAATTTTACTTTAAGGAATTTAGACATGTAAAACAAAATTTAAAAATTTTTATAAAAAAAAAATTAAGTAGAGAATAGTCTAATAATTAAAGATAAAAAAATAAAAAATAATTATAGGTGAAATAATTATAAAAAATTTAAATTTAAATAATATTTTTAAAAATTTAATTTAAAATAAAATATAATAATATCATTTAATTTATATAACAACTTAATAAGAAAATGTTTGATTAGTGTAGGGATACATTTTACTGCATACACATGGTAATACCGATAAGAAATATGGGAGAAAATTTTTTCCCATTTGAGTATGGTATACCGTTTATTTGTTATCCCCGTTTAATAAATGGGGCGATGGCGGATATGGTCTCTGGTTGCATGAAATGGCCTTTTCCTATATCTTAAATGATAATTTTGTGAAACAATTTTCTTGTTTAGTAAATTCTGACAGCTTACTTATTTTGAATATCCCATCAGCGTATTTAATCGTTTTGAAATGATTTCTTTCAGTGTCGGAAAATGATAATTTTCGGTAGGGGAAAATCTTTCGTATTTATTTCTCTTGATTGTTAATTATTTTTAACAATCTGACTTGATTTTCATTTTTAATTTTTGTGATTTTATGTGTGATTTTGAATTTCTTTCTATTTGTAGGCCCCACGAGGGGTATGTGGGCCCAGGTGACCATACGTTTTTTTTCTACGTATAAAAAAATTTGTCTTGTTTAGGCAGAGCAATTACTAAACCGAATCACAAACGCTTTTTTAGAAAATTTGTTTTGTCTTGTATTTATTTATCGAAAGATAAAAATACATAAATATATTCTTTCGAAGATTTTTAGTAGATAACAATAGAAATTATATTGTTAAGTCAACATTAGTGTTAGATATCCACCATTAATTTAATTAATAGTTAAGAAATAAATTTAATAAAGAAGTATAAGATAATCATCATTAATTTAATTAATGGTGTTAGAATAAAATTAAAGCTTCATATCATCGTAAATTTAATCAATGGTGTAAAATTGATGATATAAGGTGACCATTTACAATTAGATTTAAAAATCAAAGGTGGAGATTTAGTCTTAAAAAGTGAAGAGACAATTTATTTGGATGAAGAATTAATTTCTTAAAAAATATATATTATTGGATTAAAAGTAAGAAGAAGCAATCTTGACCCTTAATTTTTGGAAATACATCTAATGGTTAAATTTCAAAAGATCTAATATTTTTTAGTCTTAAAATAAAATAAAAAAATCTACCTAAAATCCTAACCATTGAATTAATCAATGGCTAGGAATCTTCACATAATTGCATGAAAAAAGATGACCATATTATTGCATATAGCAAGGAGGGGGACGGTTTTGGCTTGTTAGGAGACAAAGAAAAAGTTTTGATGATAATAATAGTTCTTTATGTCATTGTTACTTTATGTCATTAAAAAGTCTTGATCAATTATATTACATTGAATTATTTGCACACTTAGAATGCATGGAGGGGAGGCTACGGTGGTGGACATAGAAAAAAAAAGGTTTGATTATTATTTCTATTATTGATTTCCTTTGTTTTCTTCAAAGATAATAACTCCTTAAACTATTTAAGCCTAATTTAATTAATCTAATGGCCTAATTAACAAGTTAAGTAAACTAAATTAAATAATCTAATTCTTAATTAGATATCCTAATTTTAATTAGAAATTATAATATATGAAATAATATATCTAATTAATTAGTTATGTAATTAGAAAATTAGTTAAGATTGATTAGTAATGCTTCAAATAATGCATGAAAAGATGACAAACTTCATGCATGCATGATTAAGAGGGGGGCGGTTTTGGAAGCAAGGAAGAAGGGAGACATGTTCAAGACATGTTGGAGTAGCCTTTTAGGCCAAAAAAAAATGACCAAGTGGAGATTCCATGTGCAATTAATTGGTCATATTTTGAATCAATTATGCCAAATAATTCCCTATCTCTCCATTCTCTCACTCTCACGGCAGCAGCCCCTCTTTGTGCACTCTCAATATTCATTTCAACATTTCTCCAAAATCTAAGTCTTCATTTTCTCTCAAACTCTCAAGAACACCAAGAAGCATTTCTCTTCCTTTTTCTTTCTCTATATTCGGTCAACACTAGAAGCCATGTCTCCAAACTCCTAAAATTTTATCTAAACACATTTCCTAAACCTAAACACCATTCTAAGAACATCTCTAGTTATGAGTTTTTCCAAAATCATTCATCTTGAGCTTCAAATCCAAGCTTCAAGTTTCTATCAAAAATCAAAAATTCAACATTTGTGCTACAAGAGAAACCATTCGGTCAACCTACCAAAAACCACTCTCCAATATCTTTTAATTTCATCCAACCATAGATCTTGAATCTACATGATATTCTAAGCAACTTTCATGTTGGAGATTTTCTCTAAATCATCCATCTTCATAGATTTTCTTCAAGGTCAAAGTTTTTGGGTATTTATGGTGAAGTTTACTAATCTTCACTTTTCTTTTGATTTTCAAAGTTTTAAACCATGTTTGATCCATGGTTCCTCTTAATCAAGCTTAGTATACTAATTTTTATGTATTTTGTTTTGGATTTGAGAAGCCTTTGGTGTTGAAGGACTTGGAAAGAGAAGCAAAATCAAGAAGCTTGGAGGATCTTCAAGAGGTAAGAGGGGATCTATCTCACCAACCAAATATGGTGGTGAGAGATGGTTATATTTGATGGATGTTGAATCCATGTGAGGATTCATATCCATGGTCTTGTAATTAATTTGTGGTTGTTTATGTGTTTTAATTATTTGCCTATGCTTGGTATGCTTTGCATGAGTTTATGATTTCGATGGTATGCTTATACTATGTATGATTTATTGCTTTTAATTATGGCATGCTTGTGATATATATATGATTATATATATATGTATGTCATGACTTGATGATGGAAAGAAAATCAATTTTTGGTTCCAATGACCAAAGAGATGACTACGGTTTTGGCACCCAAGGTTAGGGTTCCATGTTGAAATTTTTCAAGAACAAGGAAATTAAATTTTTATCCCTAGAACAATGAGAATTTAGACACCTCAAAATAGGTGTTTACAAATTAATATGTTTATGGAAGAATAAAATTGGATTGATTTGAGGAGTATGGAAAATAAACAAATGGTTTGTTTTTCAAGAGAAACAAGAATGGAATTTAATTAAGTTAGAAGAAAAATATTTCATGGTTCCAATGACCATCTATAACGTTTTGATAATTTAGAAACATGTTTTGATGCGATGAAATATAAAATTTTTCCAATAAGGATTTTTAAAAAGGGAATTAAAGTGTTATCAAGTGAAATTTTTATAAATAAAGGAAAAAGGTAGATTGAAGGTGTTTGAACTTCAAATTATTTTAAAGAGAATTAATTTTAGAAGTGATTTAGAAATATAAAAGAAAATGTTTGTAACTTAAATTTACTAACGTAGAATTTATTTAGTGGATTTTGGAAAACGTTAGAAAATTTAAAGTTAGAAATAATAATTAAATCAACTAAATGTGATTGTGTAAGACTAGATCAATAAAAAGTGATTTTTGAAAAAATATATTAAGGAATTTCTATTAATTTATTTTGTGTAAAAAGTTTCTAAGTGTTTTACTAAACATGAGTTTTAAATGAAAATAGCAATGTTGATTTTAAGGATTTGCAAAGAAAGTGAAAAAGAATTTGAACAAATGGATTTGGTTTTATAACCAAAGTGGAAATATAATTGATTTAATACAAGAAGTTTGAAAAGGGAATCAGTATTTTACTCACTTGAGTAATTAAATTTTGTAAACAAAAATATTTTCAAACTTCAATTTATTTTGAAGAAAGGATTAATTAAATGATTTGGAAAAATGGAGAATATAATGGTATTTTGAAAATTTACTAACGTATGACTTATTTTCAAGTTTGGAAGTACGTTAGAAAATATTAAGTTTTGAAATGATTTTCTTAAGTAAAGAAACGTGGAAAAAGCTTTTCTTGAGTAAGAAAATGTGAAAAATGAAATACAAAGTCATAATATTTTGAGAAAGGATGAAATGGAATTTTTGAAGATTGAGAAATATTTTCGTAATAGAATTATGGTGAAAAATCATTTACGTATCTTAAAAACGTATTGAAAAGGATATTGATTTATTTGAAAGTCCAAATAATGTTTAGAACATTGAGAAATATTTTGAACTACTAAGTGATTAAATATTTTTACGCGATTATGAAAAAAATGGTGGAAAATTGTTATGAGATTTGGAAAGTGTTTTAAATATTTTGAGAATGATAGAAAATGATTTACGTAACTTAAAAGAATGATTTTTTTAGTTACGCGATTTTGAAAATGATGAAAAATCATTACACAATTTGATAAACGTATATTTTTATGCGATTAAGAAAAATGTTGAAAAATTAGTACGTGATTAAAAGGTGCAACAGAAAAGTTGCAGTATTTTGAAAATGTAATAAAAATGTTTTGGAGTTTTAAAAACGTAACAAGAGTGTTACGGTGTTGAGAAAATGTAAAAGAAGTGTTGTGGAATTGTGAAAACGTAAAAACGTTTTGGAAATTGTGAGAGCGAAATAGAAATGTTGCACAATTTTGTGAAAAACGGTGAAAGTGTTTTATAACTATGAAAACATGATAACATGATTTTGTGTTGAAAATACATTATAATTCTTGTTTAATCGAATGGACAATCTTTGTATGAAGAATGACGTGTTTTGCCTATGATTGGTATTTGGTGCATTTTATATGCATTGGAAAGAGATGCTTGTATTTGAAATTGATGCATTATATATGCATTGAAAAGATTTATAGTTGGGGTTGGACTTATTTGATATATTCGTGCATTGTACAAATGAAAAGATTTGGCCCGTTGGGGTTGGACTTACAGACTTTGATAAATTAGTGCATTGTATAAAAAATAGCTAAAAGCTATTATGGCCCTTGTGGTTGAAGAGGGAATGAGAATTGATAGTGAGATCTATGATGGATCTTGGGGTGCGTCGATTTAGTGGAACAATGGCGAGTACCGTACCCTGTGCCATATCAGTTATTATCGATACCCGACAAGAACACGATTCTTTTCTACTACTTTGGAAGATTGTCTTTGGAATAAAATTTGAATTGACCGAGCATTCTTCTCGAAATTTGGAAAACCTCCATGGAGTTGTTTTTGAAAAAGCGAGTCTTTGTGCACATGCATAATCTAACATTTATATCACTGTGTGATATATTAATTGAGGAATATTGGTAATGAGCTATGACAATTGTTTTGAATACTTGGATGATGATGATGATAATTGTTGAGGACATTATTATAATTATTGTTTATGATGATTGAACTGATAAATGATTAAATGATGATAGTTGATTAATGCTTGATAGCATGAATATGGTATGATCTATCATTATGATATTATTGGTATTGTGTGTTATCTCTCGTCTTTTGCCCATATTGGTATTGGTGTAGGTGATCTCACCTCTTTGTTATGTTATTTTGTTGTGTTTGTCTTGTTAAAATCAAATAATAGAAGGATCGAGTTGTCTTAGATAACAGGCGATGGATACACCGAGATTGGTGACAACAATAAAGAGTGAACATTCATGACTCGAAGGTGTGCGGTGTTGACAAAGGAACAGATGTCGATGCATCAAGATGGATGAAAAAAAAGAAGTAGGTTAAGTTTTCTCGTTAGTGTTGTACCGTGCTATTAGGTAGGACCATCATTGGGTTACAAATGTTAGAAAAAAAAATTGAGAAAAAGAGTCCATTAGTTTTATATTTCTCTTTAAATTGTGAAATTTCAAAATATTAATCAATTATTGTATTGTATATTAAGCTCTTTAAATATATTGTTTGCAGTATGACCTATAAATTTCAGTAAGTTTATATTTCCGCAAAAAGAAATTTTTAAAACCACCTTTTATAACTCAAACTTTGTGCAAACTTATTTTCAGAATATGAGTCTGGAGTCAGACATGTGATACCCTAAGGAGGGTGTTACAGCAGGTACCCGCAAATAAAATTACAAAAATATCCTTATATAAAATTACCAAAAAAACTTCATTATTATCAAATTATCACTCTAGTCACTCTCATCTCACTCCTTCACTCGGTAATTTCACTGACTTCACTCTCCCACCTCCCAATTTCTCCTAATCCAGTAATCCCTAGTTCCTACTTCCTGCCAAACTCAATTTTAGAAAGCCCCAAGCCTCCAAACAATGACGGCTGGTCGACGCTGTTCAGAGCTTAGTGTTGCCGTTCGAAGCAAGCCCACCGTCGTTGGAAGCTCGCAGCTGCCATTCGCAGCGAGCCCGCCACCACAGTTCCTAAAAGCAAGCCCACCGTCGTTGATGAACCAGGCCTGAAGGCGACCCCCATCGGAAAATGTCCTCGTAGGTGACGGTGGCTCCGTGCTCTCCTACCCAAGTCCCAAACCGTGTGTCTGTGCAGTCCGTGGCTGGTAGCTCTGGCTCACCTTGTTTTCTCACACCCAGATCCTTTCGCACTACTTGTTTTGAAAGGTATGATTCGGTGCTTGATGCTTTCTTACTAAAAGAATCAATTCTCTATAAAACAAGATGGTTATCTAGCATTATTTCTGAGAGTCAATAATATAATTTATCATGAACTTTTATATCACTATAGTTATATGCAGAAACATATGCTTAATTGAAAAACATGTACCTATGAAAAGCATTGGCGTTTCTGTAAATTAGTCCTTGAGGAACATAGTCAGGGTCTTGGTGGGTTGATGTCAAATTTCCAACTTTACTAACTTCTCTGATGGAATACCGTGCTTTAGCCAATCTTGCTTCAATTTTTTTCAACTTGTTGTACTTATGAGCTCTATGGTTCTCTTTATTTGTACCTTTATGCTTAAATTTTGTGTCAAGCTTTTGACCACCCTAATAAAGACCCACCACCAAGAAAAAGAAAAGAAACCAAAAAAGAAGAAGATGAGAAAGTACCCTTAAGTGAAAGCAAAAAGTTGAATGAAACAGGTTTAAGTAACTCATTGATTACTCGAGAACTAGATGGGATGGGAGCTTCTGATGTTTGTTCTCTGGGATCTGAAGGAAATGCAGTTGGAGCTGGAGATGGAGCCTCTCCCTCATCATGTAATGTTGAAGCTATTTTCCTTTCAATATGATCCAAATTAGAGGTAGTTGGTTCTCTCTTCCAACTCCAAGAAACAAGAAATGAGGACAAATTTGGAGAGAGACTCCAACAAGAAACAAGAACTAATAAAGGTAGTAATAGTATAAAGAAGAAAGCTACAAACTGAGAAGACCAACAAGTGGACCAAGAGAAGCATTTCTGAGAAGCTCTCATCTTTACTGCATATGCAAAGTATTCTTAGTACATTTCTTGGTAATAACGTTGGTGCTCTTCATCAACTACCACGCTCAAATTATTCAATGTCATTTCTTGGTGTTTCGGAGAATTTTAGATGTTCAAATGTTGTTTGCCTGCACTTTGTTTGCCTTCAATTTTTGCAGAATTAATTGATTGTTTTGATTTTTCAGTGCTAGTTCTGGTTTTTTTCCCCTTTTGTTTTTATATCATTGATTGTTTTGATTTTTCAATGCTAGTTACGTGTGTTTTTTCCCCTTTGCTATTATAGATTGCATGTTATACACTTTATATTTTGACAGTTGTATTTTATATTTGTAGAATGTCTGCCGAGCAAACTTCTACTCCTATGGGCAATGCCAATGAGCAAGTTCCATCACATGTCGTAGGTGAAAGTCAAACACCATTATCCACTGAATCCAATAATGTTGATGAATCACAAAACAATCTTCTAACTTTACATGAGGCTCCAACTCTAACTCCAACTCCAACTCCAACTTAAACTCAATCTGAGGATCCAATTGGAGGTTCTAAAAAACGAAAACTAACTTCAGATGTTTGGAATCACTTCACGAGGGAGGTGATAGATGGAAAAATAAAAGTCATTTGCAATTATTGTAAGGGAAAGCTCTTGGGTGATCCAAGGCAAGGAACGTCACACTTGCGTGAGCACTTCAAGAGTTGTAAACTTCAAACAATTAGCGATCTAAGGCAAGCATTCATCAAAACTGAGCAAAGAGGGAGTGAAACAATTGTTGTTGGTGCTTATTCATTTAATCAAGATATAGCAAGGAGTAAGCTTGTCAACATGATTATTCTCCATGAGTATCCGTTGTCCATTGTTGATCATTTCGGTTTCAAAGATTTTTGTGGTGCTCTCCAGCCTTTATTTAAGGTGGTTTCTCGTAACACTATCAAGAGTGACATTATGAAGCTTTATGATAGTGAACAAGAGAGGACAAGGACGTTGTTGGCAAATAATCCAAGTCGGATTGCAATCACCATTGATATGTGGACTTCTGGCAACCAAAATAGAGGCTATATGGCTATCACTGCTCATTATATTGATGATTCTTGGAACTTGCAAAGCCAAATTGTGAGGTAATAACACCAAACTTCTACTAATAATACTATAATAGTTCTTATTATTTTTGGTTTTGTTGTTGATACTTAATGTGATTTTTAAAATCTTCATTTATGTCTTAGGTTCATTTATGTTCCTGCTCCCCATACTGCCAAAGTTCTTTCTGATGTCTTGATTCAGTACTTGATGGATTGGAATCTAGATAGAAAGTTGTCCACTTTGACTGTTGATAATTGTACTACAAATGAGCTATGGTTGAGCACATTTTAGATAAGATTTC
The DNA here is from genome assembly GCA_029884595.1 of Ormosia semicastrata. Taxonomy (NCBI): domain Eukaryota; kingdom Viridiplantae; phylum Streptophyta; class Magnoliopsida; order Fabales; family Fabaceae; genus Ormosia; species Ormosia semicastrata. Next base: position 1,842,539 of record JAQQTO010000046.1, on the reverse strand, counting down.
ACCTAGGTCATTCATTTTGGGTGGTCTATTGTTTCACATGCGTTGTTGTGCTTATATATTAAACTTAATTATGAAAGATAGGTTGTCTATAATCTCAGATGCTATTGAAAAAGTTAGAGAAAGTGTTAGTTTTTGGACAGCAACACCTAAGAGGGAGGAAAAATTCAAAGACACATGTGATTAACTAAACATTGCATATGTCAAAAAGCTTACTCTTGATTGCAAAACTAGGTGGAATTCTACTTTTTTGATGCTTCATGTTGCCATACAATACAAAGATGTTTTTGGTCGCTTGGCACGACGTGAGAATCAATATAAATCTTTGCCTAGTGATGATGATTGGGATATGGCAACTGAAATTTGTAAAAGGTTACAATTGTTTTATAGTGTGACTGAATTATTTTCTGGTACTAAGTATCCAACTTCAAATGTTTATTTCCCAAAGATATGTCAAATTAGATTGGCTTTGAGAGAGTGGCTTGGTTCTTCTAATTTCATTATTCATCAAATGACTTCAACAATGATTGCCAAATTTGAAAAATATTGGAATGTGATCAATGGGGTGATGGCCGTAGGCACAGTTTTAGATCCCAGGTATAAAATGATGATGCTAGTTTACTTTTTTCCTAAAATTTATGGAGAGGATTCAAATTCTGAGATTACAAAGGTGAAAGCCATTTGTGAAGATTTAATATTAGAGTATCATAGCAACACCAAGGGCAAGGAAACTACATCTTCATCTTCAAGGCCAAATGTGGTAAATAACATGGGTATAGCGGATATTGAACTATCAGAAGAATGGTCGTCAGATTATGATTTATTTGTTAGTCAACAAAATTCTACTAATATAAGTGCAAGGACAGAGTTAGACCACTATTTAGAGGAGCTAGGTGTTGCCTAGATCAAGTGGAGAGTTTGACATCTTAAATTGGTGGAAGACAAATGGGTTGAAATACCCAACCTTGCAGATGATTGCTAGAGATTTTCTTGCGATTCCTATCTCCACATTGCTTTTAGATCTGCATTTAGTACCATGGTCGATTTCTTACTCCACATCGCAGTAGATTATTGCCAAATACATTGGAGGCATTGATGTGTTGTCAAGATTGGTTATGGTCTGACATAAAAAGTAATAGAGCATTACTAGTCTTAATTTAATATCTATATTAATTCATAACTACAAATTTATAATTAATTAATTTCTCTTCTTTCAAGCTCTTCAAACTCAAAAGTTGATGTGGACCGTTTGACTAGTGTATTTCTAGAAGATATCGATAATGATGTTGTTAGTGAATTTTTTTTATATGCTTTCATTTTTAAGTTTCACAATAATGTTAATTTTTAAGCTTTCATTTATGTGATTTTGTTTTGTAGGAACCAAGTGGCGGCAGTAGTTCTATCATTAATTAAGGAAGCCGTGAACTGTAATGCTCAATATGTTTAAGCAAAACTTGTGTTGTTATTTTGATTTTAAGTGTTTTAAGATGTTGGATCAAGTTATATTGGAATTTGACATTGTATTTGGATGTTGGTTAAATTTTAAGTGTTTTAAGATGTTTGATGTAGTTATATTGAACATTGTATTTGGATGTAGGTTGAATTTTAAGTGTTTTAAGATGTTTGATGTAGTTATATTGAACATTGTATTTGGATGTAGGTTGAATTTTAAGTGTTTTAGGTGTTTTGGAATTATATTTGGATTAACTTATATTGGACAAATTATGAGAAATTGTGGTATTATATTATATTTTCATTTTTTTAAATTTTTTTAAATTTTTTTGAATTTTTTACAATTTATTGGATACCCGTGGATATCTATTTATCCGCGAGAGAATGATAAACGGGTACTCATACAGATATGGGGCGAGAGCGAGGGCGGATATTCATCTGCGGGAACGGGGGGCGGGGAGCTACTATCCGTCCCCACCCCGTCCCGTTGCCATCCCTAGATTAGTGATTGTTGTTGCTTGGAAAATGGCCTTTTCCTTACTTTCTTACAACTTTTCGCTTAAATTGTTTCTATTATTACATCAATTTGAAAGGGAAAATACATTTTTAATATCTACTATACCACACCTCTTATTAGCATTTTATGTGAATGTGAGTATAAACAGATGTTAAGATATTATGCTTCATTATTTGACTAATTAAAATATATTTAATTTTATTTAATTTATTTATAAAATTATTTTATATATTATGAAAATACTTCAATTATGTATAAAATAATTTAATATTTTTTTATATTAATATATGATATAAATATAGTATATATATTTTAATATATATAAAATATTTTCCTATAATATATTATATCTTAATATAAAATAAATATATTATATATAAATGTAATAAAAATATTAATTAAGTGTCATATTCTTAATATTCAATATTGTTTCATTCAATCATTGCAGCTTAGTTGGCTTGCATTTCCCAGAGAAGAAGAGTACTGAGTACTGTTGGCGTCACTCGCCCACTTGATTGATGTACCCCTCAAAATGCATAGTTTTTTTAAGGCGACCTAACATTTGAATTTATTTTGAATTTCCGATTCTTATTAAATTCGCTAAATTCCCTTTTATTTTATTGTTCGGATTCTTTATACTTTACAAATCATTGTGTAAACCATTTTATTGGTTTGAGACTTTTTTTTAGCGGTAGCATTTGTTACATCGTTATAAATGGCTAGTAAAGGTGAGTCATTTTTTAGTTGATTTATTATAGAGGTTTTGTTAACATGTTAAGAAGTAACATTGGCATTTATTAATCTTGGTTAAATCATTTTGATTATTTAAAAAATAAATATTAAATAAATACCTTTTAAAAAAATTTAAATATTTTTAATTTTTTTAACTAATATGCTTTTTATTTCTTAATTATTGAGGTGGATAATAACTTAATTTGGTCTGCAATAACCTGGTCCGCGATCGACTAAAAATAATGAGTCAGCATCAGTTTAAAGGTCAAGATAAATATATATATATATATATATATATATGACATATTTAATAAGATAAATTTGTAAGAGAATTAGAAAAATAAATTTTGATCATATAATTATATATTGATGATTAAGATTAAGAGTTACTTAAAAATCATATAATTATTTAAAAAAATTTATATATTTATATTCTAATATTAATCATTCATGTAAGATCTAATAATTAAGATTTATTTTTTTCACTTTTTAATTTCATTCTTTTAGTGGACTAGCTCGAGAAACAGATCATCTTGACAAATTCAGAAATTTTAGACAAGAAACACAAAGGTAATATTATTAATATAAAAGTATAATTTTTTTTAATAATTATATTTATATATTAAAAATATATTAATATAAAATTATTAAAAATTAATTTTTAATTATTCTTTTTCGTTTTTATATTTTAAAAATATTGAATGATATTTTCATTATCATTATTATCAAATATTTTTTTTATTTATATATAACTAAATAATTATTTAATAAAAATAACATATTTAAAAATAAAAACATGAAGATAAAAATTATACATATAAAAAAATAAACAAAATATACCAATATAAAGACCAAAAAATATTTCAAAATACATATCTCCACTCATTTACATGAATCCATCGCTGATCCCAGTTTAGACCTGGCCGATTTATTCCTTCTTTTTTTTCAAGACAAACTACGTTTTCCACTTAAGAATTTCTCTGGTGGCTCTGCTGTTTGGCCCAGTCCACTTATCTTTAAGGAGGCTTTTATGGTGCTCCATCTTGGTAAAAGGAGCACTGGTGGTCCTTTGAAGAGTATAACAAATTTTTATAATTTATAATGCAATCCTTTGGGATTTTTACATTTCAGTGATATAGGTTTCTAAAATTATCAATTTTTTTTCTTTAATTTATTTTAAAAAAATAAAATTCAAAGCTCTATCCTGTTTCACCGATACAAATTCCATTGAGCTCACTAAGATATGGGGATAGATTGTGGGAAGGGATATTCACACAGATACACACAAGGACAGAAGGATGGAGGGAAAGACAAGGTCTTTTCAGCATTGGGATTATATAAATAAAGAAAGATTTTGGAATTAATAATTCAAACTGGTTGAGCATTGAAGAGCAAACTTACCCAGCATCAGCTGCAATAGGCTTTCATAAACGACTCAGTTCGGCTTCAAGTTCACCAATTGTTTTGCTGATAAGTGATTGAATGCTCAGAATATTGGACTTGATCATTCCCTCGAGCTCCGCCGCCGTGCCATGAGACGCGCCGTCGACGAACCGCTGTTCCACCTGGAGGAATTCACCCACCGATGCCGGCCTCGCGTCGCTGTCCAGCCACCATATCCGACGAACCCACTTTGGGGGCTCACGGAGAGCTGTCATGATAGGAAGAAGAAGAAGGCGGACGCGGTGGTGGATGTCGTGGCAGAGCGACGGTGGATGCGGTGGCGGTTGTGCAGGGGTGGCAACGCGAGGCCGGCATTGCTGGCCTTCCTCAAGGACGGTGATTGACCGGTTTGCCCCAGGAAGAAGACAATCGTCTAAAATGAAAATAACAAAATATGAAATCCTCTTTTTTTCAAGGACTTATCTGCAATTATTAACTTCATCAATTAATCTATTTAAGAGGTAGCCCTTCTTCAATCCCAACCATTCATCTCATTTCTTATCCATCCAACAGCTAATGTTACAAGGAGCACCGGTGCTCCCCTGATTAAAATGGTCCACCGTAAACGTTGCCTATCTTTAATGAGTTCAATCCAGTATAGAACTTAAACCTGACGATCATCGTTTTCCCTCTTAGGCAAGACACTAGTTTTCAAGTTGTTGAATACTTGAATACTTCCCAGTGTACCACACAGAGATTCTGAACAAAATTCATCTTTTTTGTCGTATTTTGTACCCCACACCATTCATCAATAAGCTGGTGAATGGAACACTGATGCAAAATTTTGTCAAAAATGCCATTTTGTTCATTGTTCATTTGCTGCTAAATTATTATAGAAGAATAGAAACATATTCGTAATTTGAATATAATAATGCATATTTTTATATTCATACCATTTTTGGTTACCAGACACCACACACTGAGCACTCTTTTTTTTCTTTGTTTCCACCATAGTATAGCACACAACCATTCATGCATACATGTATCTTCTCATATCTTAATCCAAGTTTTTTAACCATTTTTTTGGTCCTATAAAATTCATCAGACAACTTTGCATCCTCTTACAATAGCTCCTTCATTAATTACAAAATACGATTAAAGTAATTCTCACTCATGTTAAACTCAGACTTGATGTTTAACATCCTTAACATCGCTAACAATGGAGTGTATTCTACAACCATTATATAATGGCTCTTCTGCTACTTTCAACATCTCATAAAATTGCTTAGCATCATGATTAGGAGGCTCTTCATCATTTCTATCAAAATGAACATTGAAACTTAGTCCATCAGCTTCCAAAACCATTGTACGGTATGGGTTTATTGGTTCATTATCGACCATTGACTCAAGATGTACACTAACATCGTGCTCAAAACTATCAATAGGCATATAAGGCTCCCCATGTGAGACCCATTGATAGTATTTAGGAACAAATCCAAACTTGTGAGAATGGAAGAAAAGTGAGGGGAATGATATTCAGGAGTGTTTGGATTAAGAAAGTAATGAAAAAAGTGAAAAAAAAAGGTGAAAAACGCGAAGAGAGGGACATGGGTGAGGAGAGAGGTAACACGAACGGTTCAGGGATTTGGGTGGTGATTTTTGGTGTTTTTTGTGGGAATGGAGTTGGGGTTTTTGTAGAATGAATTATAAGTACGAGTGATTTGGGATAGAAAATATGAGATTTGGTGAAGAAACAAGGGAGATTTGAGAGAGAGGGGAGAGGGCAAGACAGACCTCAATTAGTCATGGTTTGGCTTTTTTTTTTTTTGAATTTTTAATATATATTTGAATTTTAAAGTTTCTTCTTTCTTACAAGTTACGACTGCAGTTTACAAAAGGAAAAGGAAATATACATGCACCTCGGTTGGGAGGGACAAGGTGTAAATTTCTGTATAATATGATTATAAAATGATAGCATAAGACCTCCCATAAATTTTTTTTTTGGAACTAAACTACGACTGAGTAATTTTGTAATGACTATTAATTTTTTGAAAAGTGATTTCTGCTCATAATAATTTTTGACAAAGGACTGTGGTAGTAGGATCGCAAGCGGATCAAACTTCAAACTATTTTAGTCATGTAACATTTCCTATACTTTAATATACCTTTGCCTATATTAAGACATTTGATCCTATGAATCCGATTGATAAGATCATCTTGATGACTTTTGTGGCACACATTGTGAATGGACTGTTTATTCGTGGTGCTAAAATTGAACAAGTATATGTTAAGCTTAAAACATTTTTAAAGTTGATGCCAGTGCCTAGCCTCACATACTACATTAGACATAATATAAGCTCTCTAGTTTACAGTTCGGTGAAATCAAAACATATTTTGATTGCACAAGAAAAATCAGTTGTGGCCTTAATTTAACAAAGCATTTCTATTGTGTGATATCTTATCCTTTTTTTTATTTTTCTTTTACTTACCCAGTTGTTTTTGATAATCGTACTACAGATAAACAGCAAAAAGATATATTTACCGTGCAGTGTCCTCTGTTTACATATGCCATGTAGGTTTTGTTAAGAGTTAGAGAAGTAACTGAATTTGTTTGTATTTCTATATTTTGAATGTACAAGAAAGATTTTATTTATACACAGAAAAGGCAAGTATAATTGATACATAAGTCAAATATATAGCACAAATTGTGCTGTAAATCAAGCTGAACCATTCAACATAAATCATGTTGAGTCTTGCAGCATAAATCATGTTGACAATGTTGACATCTCCTCTCAAACTTAAGTAGGTGTAGAAGGAACTAACTTGAGTTTGGAAACTAGCGTGCGAAAACGGCCTGGATGATGAGCTTTGTAAAGATATCAGCAGGCTGATCGAAAGTGCCAATGGAGAGAAGACGAAGAACACGACCAAGCATATGTTGGTGAATAAAATGACAATCGATCTCAATGTGATTGGCGCATTCATGAAAGATATCATTGTGAGCAATTTGAATAGCACTATGATTGTCACAATAGAGATCAGTGGAAAAAGATTGAAGGACACCAAAGTCATCAAGAAGCCAACAGATCCAGAGTATTTCAGAGGTGGTGTCAGCAAGAGCTCGATATTTAGCTTCAGTACTGGAATGAGCAATCAATATATGTTTCTTACTATGCCACGAGATAAGAGCATCACCAAGAAAAATACAATAACCAGTGGTGGAACGTCGATCAGTGGGATCTCCTCCCCAATCAGCGTCAGAATAAGCTTGGAGGATTAAGGAGGAGTCGGCAGAGAAATGAAGTTCATAAAACAAAGTACATTTTACATAGCGAAAAATGCAAAGGACAACAGTATAATGAGTAGAGCACAGAGCAGACATGAACTGACTGACTAAGTGTACCGTATAGGAAATGTCTGGACGAGTAACAATGAGATAAATCAGGCTGCCTACCAACTGTCGATATAGAGTGGGATTATCAAGTACAGTATCATCCATAGGAGTAAGATGAACATTAGACTTGAGAGGAGTAGACTCAGTACGACTATTTGTAAGACTAGCTCGAGAAATGAGATCTGACGCATACTTAGCTTGGGACAAGAAAAGCCCATCAACAGAAGAAAGAACTTCAAGACCCAAAAAATAACTAAGAGGGCCAAGATCTTTCATTTCAAAGTTATGACTCAATGAGGCTTTAAGATTCGCAATGCCAGAAGTGTTATCTCTATTAATGATCATGTCATCAATATAAAGAAGCAAAATTATAGTGCCTTGATCAGTCCGACGAATGAATAGAGCTGAGTCATGAGGACTAGATGAGAACCCAATCTGATTGATGCCAGAACTGAATTTAGTAAACCATGCTCGAGGAGCATGTTTAAGACCATACAAAGCCTTACAGAGAAGACAAACCTTATTAAGTGGACAAGTATAACCCAGGGGTGGTCACATATAGATTTCTTCTTCCAAGTCACCATTGAGAAAATCATTTTTCACATCCATCTGATTAATGGACCACTTTTGAGTAGTGGCAATAGTAAGAAGAGTGCGAACTGAGGTGATACGAGCAACAGGAGCAAAGGTCTCCTCATAGTCAACACCATACTCTTGAGTAAATCCCTTAGCAACCAAGCGAGCCTTGTATCGTTCAATAGAACCATCAGAACGAGTCTTGATTTTGTATACCCATTTACATCCCACAAGTGCCTTTCCAGTAGGAGGATCAACCAGGTCCCAAGTATTGGTGTTCTCCAAAGCCTTAATTCGTCCTGCATAGCTTGCTACCAATGGGGATCTATGGAGGCTTCTTGATAGGTCTGAGGTTCATGAAGGTGAAGCATGGTAGAAAAATAATGATAATCACGAAGATAGCTAGGATGAGTTCTTACCCTAGTTGAACGCTCAGAAGGAGGAGGATGTGTAGGTGTGGGAGCAGGATCTACGTTTGGAACAGTGTCATCAAGAGTGGTTAGAACACCGGAAGTGTCTGGAAGCTCACCAGAGGAACCTGCATCAGGATCACTAGGAAAAAGATCAATAGAGGGATTAGTGAAAAAATGAGTTGAAGTGGAAGGAATGGACTTGAACTTAGACAGAGAGAAAAACATAATATGTTCCCAAAAAATGATATGACGAAAAATACAAATGCGCTGAGAGATGGGATCCCAACAACGGTAACCTTTGTGTTTTGTCCCATAACCAAGAAAGCAACAAAGACGGGCACGAGGTTCAAGTTTAATGTATTCATGGGATTGAAGAAGTACAAAACAAGTACAACCAAACACTTTGAGAGAACTGTAATCTGGGGGAGTATTATGAAGACGCTCAAAGGGAGAGAGGTTACCAATGACAGAGGATGGAATTCAATTAATGACATAAACTGCAGTGAGAGCAGCTTCACCCCAAACACACTCTGGACAAGAAGAAGAGATAAGCATAACGCGTACAGAGTCAAGAATATGACGGTGTTTTCTCTCAGCACAATCATTTTGTTGAGAGGTGCCAGGACATGAAAATTCTGAGAGGGTACCCTGTGTAGCAAGAAAATTCAAAAGCTTTTAGTCACAATATTCCACAGTATTATCACGACAAAAAACTTTAATAACTTTTGAAAATTACGTTTTGATCATTGTGGCAAAATCAATATAAATTTGAGGCAATTCATGACGATGTTTCATAAAGTAAATCCAAGTAAAACGTGAATAATCATCAATATATAGCACAAAATATCTAGACCCTCTCATTGTGGGTGTAGGAGCTGGTCCCCAGACATCAGAATGCACAAGATCAAAAGAGGAATAAGAAATAGAAGTACTGTTAGGAAAAGATAGTGTTGGTTGCTTAGCAATTTGACAAGTAGTATTATTAAGAGATTTATTACTGATTGAACCTAGAGTTCCCTGAGAGATAAGAGATCACATTTTTCCTAATGAATTGTGAACAAGACGTTGATGCCATAGCTGAATGGAGGAGGAAGGAGAAACAGCACAAAGGTTGGATACATGAGGAACATGAAGTTTAGTGAGCTCAAACAATCTTCCGATCTTACACCCAGTCCCTATAACTTGTCCCGTCAGTGGATCCTGCACACGACAACCAGAGGAAGAGAAGGTGAGTTCATAACCAAGATCACATAGTTAGCCCACAGAAATAAGGTTGAAATTTAATTTGGGGATGAGATAGGTGTCAGGCAAATTAATGGTGGATAGAGAGATAGAACCCTTATGACTTATGTTCATAAGAGACCCATCAACAGTATGTATAGAGTGAGCAGAATCATTAGTAGATAAGGAAGAAAAAAGGTGGGATGCAGATGTCATGTGATTACAACATGCAGAGTCAAAATACCATTTATGATTACTTGGTGTAGTGGGTAAAGCAACAGAGGGATTGCCAGAAGTGGAAAAAATTTGCTTAAGAAGAAACTCGAGGTCATTAGGGGAAAAGGCAGTGGAAGAAGAGGTTGGAGAGTCATTGGTAGTAGCAGCAGTAGCAAGAGCAGGTTTGGAGGAACTGGAACGAGGCGGAGTCTTATATTGATCAGGCCTTGGTGGACGAGTAGGACAGTGGTCTATCAAATGTCCTGGCAGTTTACAGTATCGATAGACCAGGGAAGAGCAGTTGGTTGCAATGTGGCCTTTCTTTTTGCAGGTATGACATTCTACATTTGGACATTCAAGAAAAGCATGCCCAGGACGACGACAGTGACGACAGTATTTTCCTTTTTTATCTGTAACTGCAAATGCTGAATCTAATTTAGATCGAAGAAGACCCAATCTGGTTTCTTCAAACTTGAGACAAGGGAGAGTCTCCTCAAGAGTAGGCAAGGGATCTTGATGTAGCAAAGATGCTCGAACAGGCTCATAGTCATCAGTGAGAGCCATAAGAAATTGGATGAGTCTGGTGCAGTTACGATACTCTTGATACAACTGGATATTACTTTTATCCTTCAAGTTTGGTTCACATAAGGTTAACTGATCCCAAATTGCTTCCATTTGAGCTAGAAATTCATATACAACTTGTCCGGGCCCTTATTTTAGATTATTGAGATCCTTCAGCAACTGATATTGATGAGATAAATAAAAAATAGTGTATCAATTTTTTAAATAATCCCAAACTTTTTTGGCAGTCTCGAAACGCCCAAATTGTAGGTGAATACTTGGAGTAGAGGTATTACAAAACCAAGTGATGATCTGATGATTTTTACTGTCCCAATCTTCTAATCTGTCAGCATATTTTTTGTCAGACTCATCTGTAACTTTGGTCGAGATTTTTACGTCACATATCACATATCGCCAGAGTTTACGACCTTTCAGAAAGCCACGCATGGCTCCAACCCAATGTGTGTAATTGGTACCATTGAGCAAAATAGGAATGAGAAGAGTAATATCGGACTTTTCCATGATTTTTTTTTGAAAGAAAAAACTTTTGTCTGGAGTTTTTTTTTAAAAAGGAAAACTTGTGCTTCAAACGAAAAGAATAGAGAAGGCAGGACGCGTGCGGTGCAAAGATGGCAGGGTCGCGCGACAGAGTTCTGGCGAGGTGTGACGGTACTGGATCTGATAGGATCGGGCTCGGCGGCGACGGGTCTAGGCGGATCTGATGCGGGCCGGTTCGGGCTGTGATGCGGCGTCGGCGACGTATGGGGCAGGGGACATGCGGGCCGTCCGGATCTTGGTGCAGCGCGTCGCGAGGAAGCCGGTGGCGCCCGTGCTGGTTCGTGGTGCCGGTGGGATCGTACAGTTCGGATCTAGTTTGGTGCAGCAACGAATGGGTGGCAGTTGCAAAGCTAAGGTAAGAGGTTGCTGTTTTTCTCCCCTTTTTTGTAGTTGGATGTTGAGAGGTTGAAGATGAGTGGGGAAATGGAAAGTTAAAGGTGGTGAAGTGGACTGGTCGATGTCGGTTGGTGCGAGCCATTGACGACGGTGGATTCGCATGAGGCAGAGACGGCGGTTTGGTGGGTTCTGACTGTGGGACAGTCGCTGGGCTTGGTTGAATTTTTGAGGGCGTACGATCGGGAAGACAACTAACCAGAGAGGGCAGCGGCAAGGAGTCTTGACGGAGAGATGATGGAAAGCCATAGAACCAACGGAGAGAATGAGGGAGGAGTTCCGACAAGGATCGAAAACCTAGACTTATACCATGTTAAGAGTTAGAGAAGTAACTGAATTTGTTTGTATTTCTATATTTTAAATATATAAGAAAGATTCTATTTATACACAAAAAAGACAAGAATAATTGATACATAAATCAGATATGTAGCACAAATTATGTTATAAATCAAACTGAACCATTCAGTATAAATCATGTTGAATTTTACAACATAAATCATGCTGACAATGTTCACAGGTTTATTCAGATACGGATCCTAAAAGAAGTGGCATCAGAAGGTTGTATATCAGTTTCACTGCCCATTTTTCTTTTCTTTAATCTGTCAAAATTTACCAGTTGCAAGGTTACACTTTCCACCACACAACAGATAACCTCTTTTTCTCTTTCTGACTTTCATTAAACTTTGTTTATCTCAAAAGAAAAATGATTAATCCTCTTAATTTATTTTTTTAATAATTTTTTAATTATTAAATAAAAAAAATATTAAATATTTTTTATATTCTTAAGATATTGGTTATTTTTAATATTTAATTTAATATTTTTTTATTAAATAATAAAAAAATTATTAAAAAGATGTTTTTGAGAGATATAGTAAAACTCATCTCAAAAAGCCCCAAAGTACCTAGATTTACGTTTAATTCCAACCTTACCGACCTGCACCCTGACATTTTCATTAAATGGGTAAGAACCTGAATGTTACAATTATTTTATAGCTTTGCCAATATAATGTGAGAATGTGATACTTGGACTTTTGCACACTTGAGAAAAAGCCAATTCTATTAGTCACAAGGTAATAGTGATGTTGGAAAGTGGATTAGAGACTGATCTTTTGATTAATTTAAACAAATGACATGGGTCGGTTTTGTTTTTGTTTGATTGTTAATGATCAAATCAGTTCGTCTTTATTATAGGCTGGAAAAGGATTTCGGTTTACAGGGAGAACCATTACAGACTACAGGCCCAATGCCAGCTTGAGAAAGGTTGATAAGGAATATATCATAGTGATAGAGAGCAGAAATTGTTTATAGTGCACTTTAAAGCAAAATAGCAAATTGAATTCCTTTTCAAAATGAAAAGAATTGTCCGTACCTTATATGACCATCGTATACACATGCCATAGACCATAGTTGACCCCACATCTTGGTGCATGTTTGATGATATTACAATAATTCTTGCGGAATATGATAGCCTACTAGATAGAGTAGACAGAGAGCAACTATCAGATATTGTGTGGTGGACATTAATCTTGGGTATGAATAGTTTGTTTCTATAAAATTCCATAGGGGTAGAGGGCTTTTCCTTCTTGTTTTATGTTTCGACTTGATCAGTGTGAATCTCTATAATCCTTTCCAAATTTCTCAGGCCTTCAAGTGCCTTGATGGGCTACTATTGTTATAAACGCAAGGCACGTGATACTCATACTGCAACTGTTGTTGTGATCTTGGCGGTGGCCTTGATGCTTCTGGGCATACCATGGCTCTTCTCGCGTGAAGCAGTGGTAGTGGTTGAAGAAAAGAAGACAATGAATTGGTCAGCTTTGGTCACAACAATACTCGTACTCGTACTACTGATCCTGCTTTTGCTGTCATTGATTGGAAGTCCAAGGAGGGCTTGTGCGAAGCCAACGTGCTGTCGGTGTAAGCATGCCTGCTACTGTTACTGGTAGTGTCAGTCCAAGATCTGCCGTACTGGATCAGTGTTATTGTGTTCTATATTATCCCAATTCCCAGGCCACTAAATAAATAATGTTGTATGGGAATATGATGATACTGTTAATTATGAGCTTATCCTATTTCGTTGCTTTGCTTTTTACGAAAACTAAAAAGGAAGGTGTATGTTACTAATGATCCAGACGACGACAATATAATTTTTCCTTATTAATTACTTTCTTCTGGATCTGGTTATTATATTATTATAATTTAAGCAATAGTATATTTCTCTACTATAGATTCTATATTATTGAACTTCTGCGGTTGCTATAGTGTCTTGAAAGTGACAATTTCGCGCAGTCGGCAGTTAATAAACAAGGATTCATGTAAATTGTGATGCTTCAAGTTGGAATTAATTCTCAGGATGACTACTTTTAATTGCAGAGAATATGGTTCCTTTTATATGAACAGAAAATGCAGGTTGGTTTGATTTGTATCTACCGTTGGCACTGGGATCAACACAAGAGGGTTTAGAAGTTTGATTATATTATTTATATATATTTGTTAAGGCTATGGCACTAGATATGCTATTAGCATAAACAGGGGTAAAAAAAAACAGCAGAACAAGAAGAGGAGGAAAAGAAGGGAAAAAGCATGGTTTTAAAACAGGAAATGTGGCTCAACGTCACCTAACAATGATCCATTTGTCCCCACCCCAGCTCAATTATTTTCTCTGAAATCGATCTGACTCAGTCTAAAGCGGTATCAGCATTTAAGTGGATTACGCTTTTTCGTGCAACCACCGCACTAACATAAGTTAAATACTAGCATTAGTTAGTGCGGATGCATATATAGAACTTGGAAGAGGGATGAATATCAGTTATCCTTATTTTTTTATTTTTATTAAAATTTTATTAAATAAAAAAAAAAAATATAATTAAGTTTAAAATATTTAATAAAATTTAAATAAAAAAACAAAAAATAAGAACAACTTATCCTCGTTCCTTTGAAGAGACGTTGGGCAGACATGCAAATTGCGTTCAAAAGCAAATACTGTTTTAGCGGTAATCACCATCGTTGCAAATAAGGCTTTCACTAAAACACTGATCACATTTATTATCTGTAGAATAATTGTTATTTATAGCTTTAAAGTTTAAATTGATCTATAATAAATATTGAGAGATTCTTAGGTGAACTCAGAAAAAAAATTGTTAAATATTATTAAATATGTGATACATTAATTATTTTTTGGTTTTTCAAAATATCATTTTATTTTATAGAAAAAAAATTAATCTCTTGAATGGTAAGATGTTTAAGCAGAAATTCTTTTAATGGTATTATTTTGATATACATAAATTTTAAAATTTAACTCAAGATCACATATTTAAAAGATTTAAATTTCTTTTACACAGATCAATACACATTAATTTGATGTATTAATTATAATTTATTATATTAAAAATATAATTAAAATAAGATACAATAATAACTCATAAATTTAATGTAACACATATTCAATAATAGAAATTTCTCTTACTCAACAATTAAGAATTTCAAAAATAAACGAATGTTAGCCACACAATTTTTGCATTTACAATTGTGCGTAGGTACTTTTTTATTATAAAAAATAAGTTCAAATGGCATGACCTGATGTGCGTGCATATAATTGTTAGATTTTGATTATAAAAGTTGTGTAAATACTACATAGCATGCTAAATAATTAAGTCAATTAAATATTTAAATTTTTGATAAAAATGAATCTATATATATTGTATAAAACACAGTCTATACAAGTTTATATAATGGTATGTGTCAGTTATTGGTAAATTCTTTTTCCTTTAATTTTTATATTATCCTTATTGAATTTTATCCACTAAATCAAAATTATCTTTAATTTAATTTAAAAAATATCTATTAAAAAGTTTAAAATTAATTTTCAATTACTGATTCTTATATCTTTTAATGTCACTCATCAAATCAAATCAATCTTTATAATTCTCAACTAACTTTGTTTATTGAATAAAAGTGCACAAACATGTAAAATTTAGATTTGTTACATTCGTCTATTTATCACACAATTTAACTAAACTTGAATAATTGCTTTTATATGTTGCTGAAGATCTGATTGAAGCAAGGGTTAGATAGGAAATTAAATGAAAAACTAAAAATGAAAGAGCATCAACAATATTAACCTGTCACACATTCTTCTCTTTATTATTATATATTATTATAAACAATAAATATAATTAGATTTTTTGTTTATATATTTAATAATTTTTATGGAGAAATTTTAATGTGTAAAATATATATATACACGGGGTGACAGACTAAAATGACAGACTAAAATTCTTATAGGTTCAAAAAAGTTTTAATGGGATCTATATCTCTTTGAACCAGCCACCTTTAGAATACTACAAGAATAATTTTCTATAAGAATCCAATTATAACATTTAAATTGTAAGAATATATTTGAAAATTTTAAAAAATAATAATATAGTGACCTTCATATTAGTTTAACCTTAAAAAATTAAGATTAGTATGATTCCTTCGAATGAAACCAACCTAATTTACGCTAAATACTTTTCTATCTTTGCCTATTTCATGGGATAACTGAAACGTGTCTTTATTTTACTGCTGGGGCAACCCTCATAAACATAATGAGCAACAGCCATATTGGTATTCAAAGTGCAAACCTACGTGCTCAAAAACAATTAATTAAAAACTCAAATAAACAAATAACACCTTCTTTCAGTGGTGTGTATGTCCTACCAATATTTGGTTTCTTCATTTTCTATCACCCTTGTTTAGCGTGTCGTACTTAGTGTCACCAACGCTGATCTTATGACTATCATTTTGAATCAGACAGTGGAGAACCATGCAGTACAACTTAGTTCACTGAGTGAGTGACCCACCAAATCAGGCACTCCTCTGTGCGGTTTTGCTATAAATAAATAAAACTGGCCATCAACTCATCAAGTGCTAACGAATGGCCTCTAGGGTTTGTTCATTATCCTCTAAGCTTCTGAATTCTGATACTCAAAACTAAATGGCCTATGGTAGAAGCAGAGCCTCCTCTGTTTTGGATGGCTTCACTCTAAATCCCCTGCCATACCCTGTTCTGCTAATCTTAGCAGTGATCTTCATATTCCTTGGCATTTCATGGTACTTGTCGTATGAAGAAGTTGTTGAAGCTGCTGAAGAACAACTGGGTTGGGTACTATTTGCCACACCAGTGGTGCTACTACTCATAGTTCGTTGGTTATCATCAATGGATAATTCAGATATTTGGTTCTTCAGCTCCTCCCCATGGGAGAGGCGCATGAGGACCCACCATCTCCCATCAGAGGGTACCTCGCCTTGGGGTGTGGCTGCTTTGATCCTCCTGTTGCTCATATTGGTGCAGTATCAATCCAGCTTTCTTGAGAGCTGGTTTGTTTGATTTGGTTTTCTGTTTTCAGCTGCTTCTGCTTTGTTTTATTCTTGTGTGCTTTGCCTTTGTGTTTATTACCTATCAGAGAAAGGACAAACCGATAGAGTAACTATGAATCTTTGATACAGACCTTGTGATTGTTGTAAATATGTAGATGAATAGAAGATGGTGCTGTATGAAACTATGGATTGCGTTTAAGGTGCTTCTGATGTATATATTCCTTCCTAAATGATGGCAAAGAAAAAATTAATATCTTCACAAACTTTTATTCATAAATAAGATTGCTGTACCTGCATAGTTATTTTTAAATTGATTCAAATGAAAGCTGTATTACAATCAAAACATCGGTTTCATACTTGCGTTGGGAAAGTTTTTAGCAGTCAAAACTTGACCCTATATTCTGCTGAAAAAAAGGGAAATAAACGCAATTGTCATGCACATGTTTGTCCTTTTGTTACAAAATAATGAAATTCCATCAACCATCATCATTAATTTCTTGAGTTTTTTTTTTAAATTCTTCTTTATTGAAAATATTAAATTACACTCAAACGGGTTACAGGTAAGAAAACTTTGTTTCTCTACCTTCTTAGACAAGTAGCTAAATATATTCTTTAAGATAGCTAGACGCGTGCGTTATTAAGTGTATTAAAAGTCACTTATATTTGAAATTGGAAATAATAAAAATGAAAATAAAAATAATTTCTTTTTAAGAAATATTTTATTCAAGGAAATTTGACACCAACAGCCAGTTTCGATATATATAATGTATAACCCAAGATTTTGATTCAAGTGAGACTAACAGGATGTTTGGATAAATAAAGTGGATGATTACTAAGTTTCTTTAGATATTCCTTTAATTAAATATTCATTTTGGTCACTTTGCTTGAATGCTAACTTACTATTTAAATTTTTGTACTAGGTCTTAGACCTATTTTAAAATAGTACAACCTTAGACTTTAAAGGAGTTGTAGTCGTTAGAAATAAAATATAACAAGTCACTTGTAAAACAACCTTTTTTTTTTTCTTCTCATTAAGTTAAGGGTATCATCAAGCAATCTTGAGAATGCAATCCTACTACATTTAGAGGGATTAATTTATTTCTTTAAACGCTGGCCCGAAATTGAAACGTGAGTAGTTAAGATAGAAAACAAATCTCCTTGACTTCTAGGCCAACCCCACCTAATGCTATCACGGTTCAGTGTTTAATTTTATTTCCTATATCACCCGTGAACAAGAACAAAAAACATGCAAGACGGGTTTCTTCTTGACTAAATTGTCTAGTGACAATATACAACTACTGTTTCGTCTATCTCTTTCGAAGTAGCTACACTGAAATGATAATATACAACAACTCTCTAGTGATAATATACAACAACTATTTCGTCTAAAGAGGTCCAAACCACATTGAATGAAATGAAGATTGGTAAGAAAGCAGCACCAGTAACAGCAGCACCAAGATGGCTATGCTCCAGGGAGACAACCCAGCTCGTTGGAGGGACTCGTGCTCTGAACACGTGAGAAGAAAGTCGAGCCTTCCGTCGGTAGAATATGAAATCATGAACATGAAGAATATCAACAGGATGGGCAACAAGAAGAGGAATAACTGAAAGTTGATGGCTGTGTTATGCAGATGAGCCTTGTAGTATTTGTACTGGGAGAGCCACAACAAACTAATGACGATGCCAAATATCATGAGCAAATGGAGCGGAGGTGCAGAAATAGAGGCCACGGCAGACCTTGTCCATCCCTGCTTCCATTCTGGACCCCTTCTCTTGGGGTAGTCCCACTCCATTTTCTCCTCTTTTTTGTCTCACTCAGATGCATGCACAGACGCATACTCTCTCACAAGCACACCGGGTTTATATATTAAGAAAAGAAGAAGAAAAAACATGATGACTTGATCAGCTTCGTTGCTTCTGATATTAGGTTGGCTTTGGCATATATTCTTTGAGTGTAACTTCTGTCCAACCAACATTTTAGTTTGTGCTGGCGCTTGCGAGTGTCGGATGGCAAGGTATTTTTTCATTGGGTTGAGAAGGATGAGATCATGAGAGTATTATATGACCAAATTAACCATTTCAATTTCAACAAACTTCAAGGCCGGAAAAAAAAATATGAGAGGTGCTGTTTTATCATTTCTTTAACACCAAATTACTATCACAAGCGACAGGTAAAAATTTCTTCGATACGAATTATGAGCATATGTATCATCTGCTGCATCTAGTTGAAAATTAAAAAAAAAATTAACCAGTTACAAGGTTACTTCAAAAACTTGCGTTATTGACATTAAACAATTCTGAAAATTCGGTGACAACTTCAGCATTCAATTACTTCATAGACAAACCCGTACTTTGGGCAAGGGAAAGCAGCAGACCTAGATTCAAAATATTATATAATTCATATACACCATTTGCCCCGAGCTCTAAAATTGTGAACATTAACCTTTTTTTTTTTTTGACTTTGTGAACACCAACCTGATTCTTCTACAATGTATGACTCAAAAAGAAATTTGTGTGTAAAATGGTCCACAATCCAGATAATAAATTAATAGAAGGCATGAAATTTGACATTTTTAAAAATAAGAGAAAGTAACATTTTCTTTACCTAAAAATAAAATGCTACCCAGTTCTGCAAACTTTTCATTGAGTTGATCCCTCCTTAGCTTTTGTTGGTCAGCTTTTTGAGTCTTTCTACCAGCTGTACAATCCATTGGTTTGAACTTAGTCCTTTGGCTGCAGATACATATGTTCCAAAATAACAGCATAATTTAACCAAAGGTTTGATCACTGATTGCAGCTTTGGAGAAGACGAACAAATAAAATTATCGAAATACAGAAAGTGCTTTACTTCAAGCAGAAATTTCTGCTATGTCCTAAAGTAATGAGTTAGATTTTCACCCCAAGAAAAAAAGTCATAAGTAAACATATCAATATATTCTATTAATGGTTCAATAATTATTGTTGCTAAGAAGTAAACGAAATTATGTATCAGCATTGCTAAGATGAATATTGGTGCGCGTAAAATATACTAAGAGCAAATGCACTTTATCGCTAAGCAATATAGGACTTGAGTCTTAGTTATCGATCCCACAAGAAATAAATGGTAATTATTAGATTCGTAAAACCCTTTGTTATCCAGACAATCGAAAGTATATGAAGAAATTTAAGATAAAATCAAAATAAACAAATAAAGAAAACAATGAATAATCAAACAGAAAATAGATAATCAATGAGAGAGAGTTTAGGGCGCAAGATTCACTTGAATCCAATTATTCAGATTTTCTTTCATTTATGATGTAAGGTAATTCTTTTGCCAATATTCTCTTATTTGCTATTGAATCCCAATGGTCATGGATGAAACAATATTCTATTCCTAAATTAAATCACCTATTTGGTCATTTAGTTAAATTAATTAAGAATACATTAAGTTTCAATTCAAGAGATGAATTAACATACCTATCAATTCCATTGGTAGAAAAAATTGATGTTTGATCATTCACCATTCTAATCCTAAGCTTACCATATAGATCCACTCATTGAATGCGGATGGTCACCGTCAAACAATGAATTAACACATGCTAAAAGTGATCAAGTTATGACAAGAATGCAAGTAATATGATAAATCCTAAAGAAATTACTTTAATCAAATTAGAAATCAAACCCAAATAATTAGGAAAACAATATCCCTCATAGCCCTAGCTATGAGTTTAGTTACTCATGTTTAATACAAATAAACTCATATCAAAATACAAATTCATAGAAAGAAAACTAAAAAAAAATGAGAAACTAGAAAGAAAGAGAAATCAAAATCCCTTTAATGGAGATTATGATCTTCAAGCCTTCAAGAATCGAATTCTCCATCGAAATCGCCCGCCAAGGTTTGCTACCGCAAAACAACCCTTGCAAGATTAGGGATTTTCTGTGTAATGTGTTCAATGTCCGTCTGTCTCTTTCTGTGTTGAATTTGGCATAACTTTTCTATATATTGAAAATCACGTGGTCTGTTACGCAACCAGTGCTTAGGCGCTCAGTTCTAAATGCTTAGTCGCCCAGTCACTTAAGTCCACATGTGTCGCTTATTGCGCTCAAGTCAGCGCTTTCCCAGCGCTCAAGCACTGAATTACTAAATCAACGCTGCTGCATAAGCTTTGGGCACTCAAGTGCTCCACTCTCAGCGCTTAAACGCTGGACGCTGATGAAAATTTCACTTTTTATTGCTCCTTTGAATATCCAATCTTCTCCAGGTATGATTACTTAACAAAAACACACAACACTTAATAAAAATACAATCAAACAATACTAAAATATAAGTGAAGAATTGAATACATTTTAAATAAAAATGAATATTTCATGCCTAACTAATATTTGTGTACCAACTCTTCATATGAGATTTTTTTTTCACATGTACTACTGGGATTAAATTTATCAGTTTGATAAATTTAAAAAGTTGAGTTGTCAAATTATAAATTATAAAATATATATATTTTCAATTAATGTACAAATGGAGGGAGTTATATGCATTTTAAATTTTATACAAGAAAATGTTATTGGTAAAATGTTAGATGTTAATTGTAAATCGCATTGGTCGCGTTAGATAGAGTTACACATTGCCACGTAAAACAAGCAATGGAAAACAATAAAGCCAGCATTCATCAAAACGACAGCACTGGAGGGATAAATAAGTCGTAGTTGTAGGCGGGGGAAGTGAAGGTGCGGCATTACAAATCCCGGGTCCCTGGTGTTCGTTTTTTGACTTGTGTGTTAGAAATCCACACGTTTTTGTTTCTGACTTTCTGGTTTGGAAATTGTGATTTCCAAAGATAAAAAATACCAACAGCTCTACACAGACCTAGCCTCTTGATGGCGTTCATCAATAAGTTGTGGATTTTCTCCCTCGCTCTCTTCCTTCTCGCTTCCCCTCTCATCCAAGGTTTGTTCCCCTTAATTCTAGATCTAGATCCCTTTCACCTTCCCCCCAAATATACTTTTTTCTTCTTCTTCTCAGCTCCTTGTACTTTGTATTTCTCATTTCCTTTTCTGAGATTTCAATTTTGTTTTCCATATCGATGCTTGCATGCATGTCACGATTGCCATGATCTCTTGGATTCAGGAAATTTTGTTCTATTTTTATTCCAATTGCGATTATCTGCTTTCATTTTAGTTAAAATTCTTTCTTTTTTTTTCGGGTTTTGACCTTCTGGGATTGTAAGTTTTGAGCTCCTTTGATTGCTTTTGTCAAGATAAATTGAAACACACCCATCTTTAGTATTACTCAAGTGAAATCTGCAGCACTGATTTGGAATCTGAAAATCCATCTTTTCTTCAAATGCCCACGAGCTCAAGCTACTTGGAGTCTTTCTCCCTTGTTGCTTCATGCAACTTCTCTGCCTCATTCAAACATGCTTTCTTAGTGGCTTTCTTTGTGTGCTGCATTGAAAAGTAGGCATGCCCAGGATGGTTACATGGAGCTAGCAGCCTATCCCTTTGGAGGCTATGGATGAATAGAAATGATCATATTTTCAATGCAAAAAGGTGGTCACCACAGGAAATTGTTTTGATAGCCAGTAAAGAATGACAAGATTTTTAGATAGCCATAGAACTTTCTGCATAATTCCTTGTATACTGGTGTATTCTTTTGGCAACCACTCTTTATGGTAGAGTGTGTTCTTGGGTTCAATACCCCTTCTTTTACTTGGATTGTACTCACAAGATAATCCTTGTATATTGTTCTTATCTTAAACGATAACTTCTTATCTTTTGGAAAAAAAAGAAAGAAAGAAAGTTAGAGGGAGTAGAAAGATTACTTTCTTAGGCTAGTTTGGGAGTTTTGAAGAGGATGGAGTGGAGTGGAAAGGTAAAAGAATACCATTAATATTGGCAATCGTATAAGCAATTTGAATTCCTGATTTCAGAGGGGTTCCAAATAATGAGTTAAGAATTGCTTAATGCGATGACTAAATGGAATGTAATGTAACTGAGTGCTATGTTTAATTGGTTTTGTTATTTTCAATTTACAATCAATGTTAATGGTGCAAGGATATTACAATAGCATTTTTTTGGTGGGCAACCCAATGCACCTTGTTTCTAACTCTTCTGATATATTTTGATGCTTTCTGTGCAAGACCATCATTAAATGTGGTTCTTCTACTTGCTAGTTGCTAGGTGTCAGTCAGACTCAGATGAGGCTGTGGAAACCACTGAAGAAGTGAGCGATATTGGCATTGTTGGTGACGATGTTCAGGATTTTGGTGATGAAAGCTTCCCTTCTGCTCCAGGAATTGATACAATATGTGTATTCCCAAAAAATAGTGCAAGATGTAAAGATCGTTCTGTATAGCACACAACAATATGGTTTATAATGAATTATTTTGTTTCATTTTAATTGTGGGTTAATTTTTGTTATTCATTTGATGCAGTGGTAACAGCTGGAGAAGAGACAGAGCTGCTTGTCGGTGTGAAAAATGATGGTAATTGAATTTGCTCATCACTGTTCAGCTATTATGTCTTATAATACACTTTTAAAAATCAACATCCCTTCATGTTTGCAATTCTGTTACATTATTTTCTTACCATTGTCTAGGTTCCCCATTGTTGGAGGCCACGAAAACAAAAAAGAAAATAAACACGTTCATGCATTCGCTGATTAACTTCATTGTATGGATTGAAAACAGGGGACTCGAGCTTGAATGTTGTTGCAGTTAAGGCTAGTGTTCACCTTCCATTTGATCATCATCTTCTTGTTCAAAACCTTACTGCTCAGGTACTAATTGGTTACTGAATGTCTAAATTAAATCTATTTATTTATGTTCTTGAATTATTCCAAACATATTACTTTCAATGAAGCATATATATCTGCTTTTATTTATGCTTGTTACCTTGTAGTCAATATAAATTTGATGTCTATATTCTGGATAAGCTCCTGAAGCACCTCAAGAATCTAATACCAATATTCTGAATATCTTTTTGTTTTTTTCTAAAAACCAGATAATTTTAATAACAAAATATTTTGGCTAGTAAACTTGTACAAGTTGTGGTAATTGTCAATATTTATTTTAATCTGCAGTAAAGTATTTGCTTTGTTTGGGTTTTCAGAAGTTTGAAGATAATACTTTACACTTTACACTTAGATGTGCTCAATTTTCCTTGAAGATTAGGTTTTAGAACATGGGATTTTGTTTTTTAGTGAAAAAAGAAGTAAAAAAGTTGTATCCATCGGGGTTGAGTATAAAATATCCTCAAGGGCTGAAAAAAAACTAAAATAAAACTAAAGAAACAGGGAAACTAGGAATGCAGCAGGGATGGCCAATTCCTTGATTGTTTATTCACCATCTATGTGCAAAGGATGTTTGGCATATTTGTATATGAACCTCATAGATCTGACACTTCTGCTATGCTGTGTTAAAAATGGGCGTGAGGATGTTTCTCTTGATATTTTTGTTTTCCTTTTCATTTCATCCAGAATACCTAATTCCCATAATATATGGTAGCCGGTGATTTTGTTAGGTTAGACGAAGCCCAACCATTTGATGACAGAGATGTCCAAGTCCATTTGGGAGCATGGAATGCAATGAACCGATAACTCTGGCAACTTATGGTTAATATGTTGTTTGTACATGCTTTTGCCGTTTCTTGTGAATGAATTAGTCAATTAGGGTTCTGTGATACTATGTTAGTGTTGTTATTCTGATTCTACTAATAGTATTACATAAATTATTTAAATGTTATTCTGTTTTAATCGCAGGTTTTCAACAATGGGTCTGTGCCGGCCTCAACACAGGCTACTTTCCAATATATATTTGCTGTCAGCAAGTTCTTGCAGGTGTCTTTATTATTTGGAAGGGTTAATGCTTTAAATTTCTCAATGAATCACATCAGAAAGCTCTTCTATATTCATCATGCCTAACCATTTTCTTCTGCTGTGCAGCCTGGAACTTTTGATCTCGTGGGCACTATTGTATATGAGATAGACCAACATCCATACCAAAACACTTTCTATAATGGAACTATTGAAGTTCTTGAGGCTGGTGGTTTTCTTAGCATTGAATCTGTTTTTCTTGTTACTCTTGGAGTTGCCCTTCTTGTCCTCCTTGGGCTATGGATTCATGGTCAAATACAGCACCTATCTAAGGTATTACAAGCTTTTCTATTTTTTAAAAGATAATGCCATTTTCCACATGACTATCATTTGCTTCCTCCTTCTGATAATTCTCATATCTGCACATGAATATTTGCTCAGAAAACAAAGAGGGCTCCGAAAGTTGAAGTTGGGACTAGGACTACAGATGCCTCAATGGATGAATGGCTTCAGGTGTGTACTTATGCTTTAATGTCGGTGACACTTATTTCTATTGGATGTCATGGTGACCTTCACCCCAGTTTCTGAAGTTTGTGATGTGTCTCCTCTTTTTCTTCTTTCTGTACTTGTGGCCAGAAATGCGTATATCTAATTCTTGATGAAGCCTATAACTTTACTGGTTTTCTGATATCGCTTTCCTTGCCCTTGCATTTTGACACCCAGGGAACTGCATATACTCAGTCTCTGTCGAGCAAATCTAAGAAGAAGAAGTAGCTAAATAATTCTTCTCTAGTTCAGCCACACAAAACTCTACCATGGAGTACAGAATCCTGTACTCATACTAGATTGGAGAGTGTAAGAGAGCACGAGGAAATAGTTCTTAAATTTAGGCTGAAAAGACCTGCCTTTCTGTTGTAGCTTATGAAAGAATTTTTAAATTTATTATTCTTCGCACGAAGTTGAGCTTTTTCTCTAAGAAATACTAACAGGGATCTGATTTAATATACAACTTTGAGAACCGGCAGAGTTTTGTTAGATTATGTTAATTTTATCTAGATTTTGATATACGTCCCTGGTTTCATAGTTACTCATTATCTATATTCCTTCAGTACTAAAGATTTTACTACTGAATTTTTAGAGCTGAATTTTCCTGTTTTAACAAACTCACCTTAAATATTCAACGCTGAAGTTTTAATATATCAAAACTTTTAATTTTATCATACACGCCTTAAAGGGTGTTTGTCAACATATATATATTATTAGAAGGAAAAAAAAACAAAAAACAAGATAAATAGGTACGATGTTTGAGTAGTTCCACTATGTCTAATTCCCTGGGGCAGTGACGCTTTCCTACGAAAGAAGACGTTGGACGCTTATTATTAAATGATTTTAAGTCGACCTTAAATTTAATACGTGATGCTCAAGTTATTAGGAAGATTAGCATTTAGCAGTAAACAAAAGCATAGCCAGAGAACCAGAACCTGAATAGACAAGTGGATGATGGATTCAGCGACAACGATTGCCAATCACAAAACATTTGGTTGCTATAGTATCATCAGAAACCCAAGAGTCCAATGAAAGAGATAGACAGGCATCTGAAAATTCGAAATCGAAATGCCATGCAGCTTATTAGAAACTGACACAGTAGCAATTAATGATAAGATCGATCATCAGGTAAGAGATCGGTAGCGTGAAAGACAGAATAGCATTTCATTGCATTTGCAAATCAATGAAGTTCCTCTCAAAACAGACATTAGTATTGACTATTATTAGCTTAACTCATTTCTGCCATATTGAGGAGTTATTACAACATATTGAACTTGTAAGCTCTGTAAAAATCCTCCATCACCTAAGTACTTAATGACATAGTGACCATTAGCTTAAGTGTTGATGTCTTCCAGCAGCAAAACCTAGCAACTTTTTTGTTGGTTCGTTTTTCTGTTTTTCTTAGCTGGCCAGAAAACCACAAAATACAAATGTCGTGTTTCTCAAGGCATTATCTTCCTATGCCTTTTCTATATTTGCGGTTCTATTAATAATCCACTTGGCCCTTCACATGCCATTGTTCAATTGAGACTTGCGGACAGATTACAGATTAAATAACGAGAATGACTAAGATCTACTCCAGCATCAAATTTGGAGAAAAGATGCACGTGCGGTCATATTGCCTTTCTTCTTGAGTCCGAGTAGCAGGAACAGCTCAATTTTCAGTTCACGACCTTCTATAGATATTAAGATATTGAGTTGGTTGATGTATGTAAGTGGTTCACGGGAAGCTTGGTGGCCAGTTCAAGTTCGGAAATTCTGTTGGCTGTTAGTTAATCTTAATGCCTTCAAGTGTGAGCAATCAATGGAATAGTAACATAGCCTGTTTTGGGTCAAAAAGATTAACATTACATTATGTGCAATGTAAAAGGCATTTATTAGGGCCCTTTAGTCGGTTGAGACAGATGTAGCACAAAAAGATACGTTTAGCATGCGGTTGAAGACTCGTGCATTTAATTCAATGAAAGATAAAGTCTCTTTGAGAATCCCAGTCATATAATTAGAATCCCTAGTCCCATGTGAGGCGCTTAATTTCAGAGTCGGTGAGCCATTTGAGACATCATATGCTTGTTATATATTAAGCTTATGAATCTCAGTCTGTACTTACCTTTCATCAAACCATAGAAGCTTAATAGTTTCTCGGTTCCAAGTCTGCCTTATTCTTTTCTCTTCTGTTCTTGTTTATTGGCATTGGGAACCGTAATTGCAGTTCCCTATGCAGATTTTCACCGAGCGCCAAGGAGCACTAGTGTGCTTCTGGTTGTTTGTACTTTTTGTGGTGACAGGCTTCTGCTACGGAGACCACGGTACAGTCGACGTAGTTGGACTGGTAGAATGCGCAGACTGCAAGCAGAACAATATTAAGACTAGCCAGGCTTTCTCAGGTACATTGTCTCACTGTAGTTGTGTACCAGTATTTATGAGCACGGATAGAGGACCCCATCATGTCACTAGTTTCGTGGGTTGAAGATTGTTACTATGTAAGACATGATAGATATGCACAATCAAATCACTTTTAAACTCCTGATTCTCTTACTATATTATTATTAGTGGTGTGTTTGAAATATAAAAAATTATAAATGATGTGATTTATAAATTAAATTAAATTTAATTTTATATTTGAAAATAAAAATAAAAAATAATTTAATTTTTAAAATTTTATGAATTTTATTTTTTAATTTTAAAAATTTTATTAAATTTGATAGAATTTATTAAGATTTAAATTAATTTAAAATAAATAAATAATTTTACTCTTAGTAATTATTTTTAACTATCTCTCATAAAAATAAAAATATAAAATAATAAAATCAAATCAAATCAATTTTTATTTTAATGAGTTCTAAACACACAATTTAGTTTCTAAAGCAATTTAAATCTAATTTTTTTAATAAATTTCAAACGTAAAATTTGATTTTTAAATCAAATTAAATCAATCAATTTAAATTAAATCATTTCTAATTTTAATTTATTCTAAACACTATTTATGAGAATTTGAGATTCTTGAATTTCTTTAAACTATTTTGGCTTTTATATCAATCAAACATATAGACAACATGACTTAAACTATTGGTTTTAAATTCGAGTATGAAGCCAAATTTTACACTATATATATAACAATCTTCTGAGTTACTTCGTTGTAGGGTTACATGTAACTATAGACTGCAAGTCACCAAATGGACACTTCAAAATGGGAAGGGCTGGTGAGCTTGATGAGAATGGAAAGTTCAAAGTATCCCTTCCTCAAGACTTTGTAAATGATGGTGAGCTAAAAGAAGAATGTTATGCTCAGCTACATAGTGCATCAACTGCACCTTGCCCTGTCCATGATGGCTTGGGCTACTCCAAAATTGTAATCAAGTCAAAAGTTGGAGACAAATACACCTTTGGCCCTGTTGGGAAACTCAAATTCTCATCAGTGATGTGCACGTCAGCCTTTTTTTGGCCTTTCTTCAAACACCAACTTTTCCCTAAGCTTCATCATTCATATTTCCCCTTCCCTCCTCAAGTCTTTCCACCATTTCCACCAAAAATTTTCCTAAAGCACCCATTCCCTCCACCTGTGCCTATCTATAAGAAACCTCTTCCTCCACCTGTGCCAATATATAAGAAACCTCTTCCTCCTCCGATTCCAATTATCAAGAAACCACTTCCACCACCTATCCCAATTGTCAAGAAGCCATTTCCACCTCCCACTCCCATTAATTACAAGCCACTACCACCTCTCACTCCCATTTACAAGCCACCACTTCCACCTCCCACTCCTATTTACAAACCCCTTCCTCCTCCCACTCCAATTTACAAGCCACTTCCACCTCCCACTCCCACTCCCATTTACAAGCCACCACTTCCACCTCCCACTCCTATTTATAAGCCACTTCCTCCCCCACTCCCATTTACAAGTCATTTCCACCTCCCACTCCCATTTACGAGCCACCACTTCCACCTCCCACTCCTTTTTACGAGCCCCTTCCTCCCCCCACTCCCATTTACAAGCCACCACTTCCACCTCCCACTCCCATTTACAAGCCCCCCTTCCTCCCCCAACTCCCATTTACAAGCCATTTCCACCTTTCACTCCCATTTACGAGCCACCACTTCCACCTCCCACTCCCATTTATGAGCCCCTTCCTCCCTCTACTCCGATTTACAAGCCACCACTTCTACCTCCCACTCCCTTTTACAAGCCCTTTCCTCCCCCACTCCCATTTACAAGCCACCATTTCCACCTCCCACTCCCATTAATTGCAAGCCACTACCACCTCCCACTCCCATTAATTGCAAGCCACTACCACCTCCTACTCCCATTTACAAGTCACCATTTCCACCTCCCACTCCCATTTACAAGTCATTTCCTCCCTCCACTCCCATTTACAAGCCACCACTTCCACCTCCCTCTCCTATTTATAAGCCACTTCCTCCCCCACTCCCATTTACAAGTCATTTCCACCTCCCACTCCCATTTACGAGCCACCACTTCCACCTCCCACTCCTTTTTACGAGCCTCTTCCTCCCCCACTCCCATTTACAAGCCACCACTTCCACCTCCCACTCCCATTTACAAGCCCCTTCCTCCCCCAACTCCCATTTACAAGCCATTTCCACCTTTCACTCCCATTTACGAGCCACCACTTCCACCTCCCACTCCCATTTATGAGCCCCTTCCTCCCCCCTACTCCGATTTACAAGCCACCACTTCTACCTCCCACTCCCTTTTACAAGCCCTTTCCTCCCCCCACTCCCATTTACAAGCCACCATTTCCACCTCCCACTCCCATTAATTACAAGCCACTACCACCTCTCACTCCCATTTACAAGTCACCATTTCCACCTCCCACTCCCATTTACAAGCCCCTTCCTCCCTCCACTCCCATTTACAAGCCACCACTTCCACCTCCCACTCCTATTTACAAGCCCCTTCCTCCCCCCACTCCCATTTACAAGCCACTTCCACCTCCCACTCTCATTTACAAGCCCTTTCCTCCTACCGTTCCAATCTACGAGCCACCATTTTTTAAACCTCTTCCTCATTTCTCTATGTTGCCTCCATTCAAGAAGCCATATCCACCTCTTCCCAAGATCCCTCCAAAGTATTTCCATCACCCCAAATTCGGAAAATGGCCTCCACTACCGCCCTTTTCTCCTCATTTGTAGGCTATTATCGCATAATTAGATGTCACTTCGAGTAACATGATACATGCATGTTTTCTATCTGCTTTTTTGCTTTCCGTTTTTGCAAGGAGGTATGAAACTTGTTTCCAAATAAAAGCCTTTAAGGTGATAGAGAAAGTGAGCAGAAGAGCATGAAGAGTGAAAGTAGAGAAGAAAAAATGGGTATAAAGCAATGTTATTAATTTGAGTAAGTTTGAAGTTTGTAGATGAACTTGAATGTGATGGATTAATATTTATGAGTGAATATCACAGGATTTCTCTGTTAATTTGTACAAGTATATAAATACGTTATGGTGGTATTTTTTTCCTTCCAGTCTTGCGTTGATGCTTACTTTTAACATTCCAACTTCCCCGCTTTAACTCCAACCAATTCCATGACCATGTCCATGATATCCATAAATAGTTGTCACTTTCAACCCACCCAAATAGGCATGTTCACATAAATTCCATTAACTAGTGAAGTCAAAGTACCTAACTTCCATTAATTTTACAAAAGGCATAAAATACAATCCTGTGCCTAATTTCCCCGCATTTTCCATGAGACGACTTGCGTTGTATAAAATATATCTTAATGCATGATACTACATTGCCCCTAAGCATGTATAAGTTGTTAAAAATATTATAAAGTCATTCATTTGTTTTCACTTAAAAACTTAATTTTAAAAAAAAATTAATGATATTGTATTAGAATTTTTATAATTAAGTGATTTAGAATTCGATCATTGTCGTTATATTATTTTAAATAAAAATTAAATTTCAACACATAATAAAAATAAGCTTATATTCATGATTCAAGTTCAAAAGATCCTTGCATAACAGATGTATTAGAAATATAATAAAATTATTCAAGTTTCTTTGCTTAAAAATTTAAATTTTTTAAAGAGTTAGTTAATCGTGTTAAACTTTATTTGGGGGTAAAATTGTTATTATGAAGGATTCTGGCCCTGCTACAATTTCTCATATATCTATTAAGTGTTATATTTTAAACTTTAAATGTTATTATTTTTACAAAATCCAAGATTTTTATTCCATAAAAATTATGTACTGCATTCTGAGGTGCACTTTAGAAGTATCACGTTTATTTGTCGCTAATTAAAAGTAATTGGTGATATATATATATATATATATATATATATATATATATATATATATATATATATATATATATAAAGTATCTTAATGCTGAATATATAAAAATACTGATC
Organism: Ormosia semicastrata; assembly: GCA_029884595.1. NCBI lineage: Eukaryota > Viridiplantae > Streptophyta > Magnoliopsida > Fabales > Fabaceae > Ormosia > Ormosia semicastrata. The sequence continues at coordinate 1,811,053 of JAQQTO010000046.1, read as the reverse complement.
CCCACATTGTCTAAAAAAAGTTATTATGATTTGTTTTCTTTTACATAAAAAAATCAAATTCGAAATTACTGAGTATTAATTTTATTAAAGTTTATCACTTTTTATATATTTTGAAAATACTGAAAGACGAAAAGTTCTTGACGAGCATTCATTTATGCGTGTAAAACCATTTTTAGAGTTTTTTATTTAAAAGATAAATAAAATTAGAAGCAATACAATTATAAACAACTTATCACTAACCATTATTTTTTACTTTTTTATTTTTTTTATAAACAATGGGGGCAAAAGCTTAGAGAAAAACAAAATTATTCAGTTACACTATGAACAAAAGAAACATTACAAAATAAAATTACACAGTTACACTAAGAATAAAAGAAACATTATTAGTATCAGCCAGCAAAGTAATAAATAAAAAAGAAGGAGCAGAAGCAAAAATATACAAACCAGAGTGAAGTTTATGCTTATGCTTAGCCATGAGATTAGTACAATAATTTCCTTCTGCATGAAACTTTTGATCTAAGCAACAATATTTGTACATGGGTGCCAAGAATTCAAATATGAATGAATAATATTAAGGGCACTTCTAGAATCTGTTTCAATCATCAATATCAAAATTCTCATGTCACAAGTTAGAGACAAACCATTCAGAATACCATACAACTCTGCCATAATTATGGACATGGTTCCAAGATTAACGGCAAAATCATACAAGAACCCACCAAACTCACTTCTAGCAACACCCCCACAAGTAGCAATGCAGGTATCCCTAAGGAAAGAGCAATCCACATTCCATTTTGCCTAATTAGAAGGAGGCAGACTCCAAGCAACAAAGACTTGCGCAAAAATAGGAACTCTATTATGACATAAGTCTCTAGAATCAAAAGCCATTTGATACTCTAAAGCAAGATTACAAATTTTATGAAACTAAGAGGATATAACATCCCTAGGACCATTAAAAGGAATTTATTTCTCTGCTACTAGAAAAATCTACATGCGGTAGAAAATAACAAGTCCCAATGAAGATTGGAAGATTTACCAAAATCTCCTTTCAAATTAGCATTCATCCAATCACCCAAGTCCAAACCAAAAAATGTATCATGGAATTCATACTTCACTAACCGAGACCAAATCCTTCTAACATGCCCACAATTCCTAAGAGTATGCAAAGTGGTTTCATCATTCAAACCACAAATGGAACAAACAGTTGAATCAGCAATATGCCTACACCTCCTAAGGTCATTAGTATGTAAAGCATTATTACCAATAAGCCACATAAAAGATCTTAACCTTTGGGGAGCATTCAACCTATATATAGATTTGAAGAGAGAACCAGCACCACAATCCAATCTGTTGGAGCAAACATCATATGTCGATTTAATAGAGAACCTACCGTTTTAGGTCGAGAGCCAAGCAATAGAATCAACATGGACACATAAAGAAGATGCCATTTGAGAAAGAATCAGCTCACAAAAGTCCTAGGGAAGAACTGATTGTAACTTGGCAATGTTCCAACGGCCATCAATGGTAAAATCAGCTACCATATCATTAGCATGCAGATCTTTAGAATTATAAATAGAAAAATTCGCAGGTTTATTAATTTCAGGGAGCCAATGATCAAACCAAAAACTTGCTCGAGACCTATTACCAATCCTCCACATAAGATTATGATGAAATAACTCCCAAGTTAAAACCAAACATTTCAGTTGTGATATTGACAAGTGCACCAAATTGCAAAAGTAATAAAGAGTGAGTTAAGTATCGTTCTCATGAAAATTATGTTATCAATTACTAAATTCGTCAAATCGACACTATTTAAGCTATCGAAAAGAGAGTTAGTAAAAATAATAATAATAAAGAATAGACAAAAATAACAAAAGTAAAATTTAATCAATTGGGTTGAGATGAAAAACAATAATATAAAAGTGATAGGGGTCAGATTTCACTTGAACTCTTCTGATGCAAAATCAAATATTGGTTTAATCAAGTTCTATTCCAATGATTCATGGTCAATTCCCAAAATTAATCAATATCTAATCCCTTGGTATATTAATCATTTTCACACTATTTAGAATTAACTAATGCCTTAGTCTAACCCCAAATAGAGAAAGCATTATTAAAAACTAAGGAATTAAGAGAAAGACCACACAACCCACAATGTCTATTCCTAGCGATTGTAAAAATTGTGGTGTTTATCACAAGTTTTAGGGTCATGCAAATTTTTTCAAATCATACATCAACCCAAAAAATCATTCTCAAATTAACCAGATTTAGAAAAACATTAAGAAAAAAGATAAACACATAAATCATGAAATAGAAAAATTTATTAAACACAATAATGAGTTTACATCATCCAAGTATCAAAATCCATCACCACCCTCATGAAAAAGGTTTAGTTATACATGAAAAAAGAAGAATACAAAGAGAAGAATATGACAAACTCCATTGTAAATAAATGGAAATGTTTAAAAAAATTCCTAATCTTCAAGCCTAATTGCGTCCACACCACTTTAGGATTTGTGCTCTTGATGGGTGCTGCGTTTTATCCAAGTGTGTCCAAGTATTTGTTCAATTTGGCGAAACTTTTTTATTTATAAAATAACAATGTTGTTGCTTATGCGTTCAATGCTTAAGCGCTGAGACACTAATTGGAGTTCTTCTGAAGCATTGGGTGTCTAGCGCTCAAGAGCTGGATGCTGAATGAAATTTTCTTCTTGTTTTCTTGCTCATTCAAATGTCCAATCTTTTTCATTTGTAATTACCTATAAAAAAATACATAAAACACGTAATAAGAACACAATTTAAAATAATGAAAACACAATAAAATTTAAGAACAAAACTCAATCAAAGATATTAAAAGAGGATGAAAACTCAAGATTTTGAACTGTAAAAATGTGAATTTTGATAGGTTTATCACTCTCCAAAACTTAAGATTTTGCTTGTCCTCAAGCAAAAGAAAAAGAAAGACAAAACAAAATAAAAAGACTAAACAAATAAAAACTCAAAACATACAAACTCAAACATGATAATACCAGTTATTGAAAATCATTTAGATCCTCAAAAAGTGTTTCACAATCTAATTTCAAGGTGTCACTCGTGTACAATCTAGTTGTTACATCGTTTCTCACATGTAAATCTCATGCATAAATGACTTCCCATAAACATGAATGTAAGACTAAATCTACTCATAAAATACAAGCCTGAATAGGTTTATAAAAATACAAATTCACATCCGACCCACATCCATAAGGTTATTTTTCTTCTCCCTCTCTACTAATATAAACGAAACATAACTAATGATCAAAATGGTCCTTTAAAGCTTGAAATGTAAGCTCAAGGGTGAGGGTTAAGAAAGAATGGGAAAGATAAATAAAACAAAAGTTGAAATACAAAATCATGCACATTTCACAATCCAAGCCTCAAAATGTTTGAACAAGTGAAAAAATGAGTAGAGGAATTCATCACTTGATTGACATTTTTTTATGATTTTTTTTCATGATCTCCACCCCTAAATTTATTTCTTTACAATACTTTGGGTGGACTTTTTCTTTTTGAATTTTTTTTAGCTCCTAAAATATTTCATGCACAAAGACTAACTAAAGCTTGAATAGAAAAATAATACAAGATATATACTCAACGAAGAGTGTGTAAGAGAGGAAAATATATATTTTTTAATTTTTTTAATGAGGGTATGTGAAAGGTAAATGTGAGTAAAGAAAAGAAATAGAGGTCAAACATAAACAAGGCTGCAAAAGAGACCTAAGGATATACTGTGTTTACAAGTTAGCTTGAAAGGCTCAAACGATCCAAAGAAGGCCCTTATCATTTCCTTAATTATACACTGCCTAGGATTTCGCCTCAAGAGAAAATGAAACAACTTCTAAATGCAAATCATCCACACAAAAGCAATCATATAAACTTTCTTTAAGCCTGACATGCATACATAATCTAAGATCTATCAAACATAAAGATGTGAAGAACATTCATACACAATTGAAATAATAAAGAATAACATAACTCATGAATTCTCATGTGTTATCCCAAGAAATTAAATCAATCCACAATTTATGCAATCATTGGATATTCAATTCAACAAACCGGCATATACAGTTAATGACTCAAAACACAATAAAGTGATGATTGTGTTTGATTATGTGACTTTGAAGAATGACTTTTGATGATAACAAATATGAAAGATGATGAGAATACTAAGTCTAAGGATTTCAAGAATAGCTTTAGGACTTAGAGTCTCTTTGTACGGAGTCTTTTGGATATCTCACTATTTTTGGAAGAAAAGATAAAAATGCTTTTTGAAAAAGTAATTAAGAGGCTTGGTGTTTTGGAAAACAATCTGGTAAGTTTTTAAAAGAGTTTAAAAAAATTTTTAACAAAATTATTTGAATAAAGCCATCTTATTCAAATAAATCAAGTCAATCAGAATCTGTTTTTATCAAGAGTTATTCGAATAACCCTAAAGTTATTTGAATAATGCTTTTCAAAATCTCCTACGCGCCTCTGTTTTAAAAGAAGTTATTCGAATAGACCTTGACTATTCGAATAAAGGTTTTTCATAATGGTCTTTTCTAAATGAGCTATTCAAATAACTCATATATTATTCGAATAGACCTGTTTCACAGAAAACTCCTTAAAACAAAGTTATTCGAATAACCATCAGGCTATTCGAATAACATATATCAGAATTGGTTTTCACGTGGCTTTTTAAAATGTGTTATTCGAATAACACAATGGTTATTCGAATAAACATGGGATCTTGTTCTAGAGAGAAACAACCATATTTGTATTTATTACGCGATTTAATTGCACCCAATGACTATTTTCTTAAGAGCTCTATAAATCGTGACCTTGGGTCTTCTTTGGAAACACCACAACTATCTGAATCAATCTTTGCTTGCTTTAACACGTGTTTTATATTTTTGCGTATTTTCTATGCTTTTTTTCACCAAAATTTTGAGATATCCTTAAAGAGCTTCTTAGTGCTTTAAGTTGTGATATTTACTCTTTTGAGAGTTTCTCTTCTTCAATATTCTAATTTATTGTAAAGAGGATAAGGTATCCCTCAAATGTTTTGTAAGGGTGAGGTATTCCTGAAAGTTGAGGTTTTAGCACAAAGGTAAAGTTTCTCTACGTGTGAAAAGTGCTCTAATTTGCAATGGCAACAAGTACTTGTTCAAGCTTATATTGATAATGAAAAATCTCGGATAGTTTTTCGAAGACTAGACGTAGGCCACAGGTAGTTGGTGATCGAACCAGGATAAATACTGTGTCAGCTTTTCTCATCTTTATTTCTTTTATTTTCCTACAATTTATTTATTATTATCATTTGCTTATTTTCTATTCTTAAGGCTTTTTATTTTCTTTTTTATTCACTTCTTTTAAGAAATAGCTTCAACGAAATTTGTTTTATAAGCGTTTATGAAAAGTTTTTAAATACTCAATCCACCCCCTCTTGAGTACTGGAAGCCACTTGGTAACAATGATGACAAAATAAAATAAAAAAGAATAAATAAATAAATAAAATATTAAAGAAAGGAAAAGAAAAACTCTTTTTGGCGGCTGATAACTATATACACTCCCTATAAATGTTAGCCAATAAAATAAGAAATAACAAAATAAAAGACAAAACAAATAACGAACAAAAATCGAAAGGATAAAAGATTAAAGAAAAAGAAAGAAAATTTGGGTTACATTCCAAAAAAAGTTTGTTTAACATCATTAGCTTGACATTGCCTTTCCAACTTATGGTGGCTTGAAACAAAAGAAATAAGATGACGCCTTTCCTTTTTCAAATTTATGTATCCATCGTTGGTCAACAACCTTTGAAATGCCTCCCAATTGACTTGAACCTGATTGTTTTGAATATACCTTAGCATGCGAGATTCCATCTGACCATGAAGGTCTCAATTTATCAAAAGATGACAGATCAAGTTTCAATTTATTAGAAGATTTTGGCCCTTTTTGCAATGAATTATGAGAAATGGGATGACCTTTCTCTATTTCATCAATCTTGGAAATAGAAGAATCAACATTAATCAATGGTGGAGAGCTCTTACTAATCAACTCCTTTTGAGACTTATCTTTAATGTAATTAATGGGAGCATAAAGATCTGATGTTGGTGAAGATTTATCAAAGACATTGATAGTCATTTGATCTCCATTCACCCTCAAAATGAGTTTACCCCTAGGTACATCAATCACAGTTTCTGAAGTTGTCAGAAACGGTCTTCCAAAAATCAATGGAATGTGGTGATCTTCGTCCATATCTACAATGAATAAGTCCATAGGAAAAATGAATTTGTCTACCTTTACAAGCACATCTTCAAACTACACCCCAAGGATATACATGTGATCTATCAGCGAGTTACAGCATAGTAAAAGTGAGTTTTGGATCCTTCAACCCTAATTTTTCATAAATAGACAATGATATCAAGTTAATGCTAGCCCCCAAATCACAGAGTACTTTTCTTAAAAATTGTGAACCAATCTCACAGGGAATCGTAAAACTATCGGGATCCTTGAGCTTTAGTGGTAACTTCTTTTTTAAAATAGTATTGCACTCTTCAGTAAGTGCTATAGTGACACTGTCTTCCAGCTTCCTCTTTCTAGATAAAAGCTTGTTCATGAATTTAGCATATGATAGCATTTGTTCAAGAGTTTCAACAAAGGGGATATTTATTTACAATTTCCTGAAGACATCCAAGAACTTCGAGAACTGTCTTTCTTAGTTCTCCTGAGTTTCCGGCTTCAATATTTGAGGAAATGGAAGCCCAACGTATAGTGAAGGGTCTAATGGTTTACCCAAATCTGAATCTTTCTTCTTTTTTCATACTCTCGGTTGTTCCTCTTTAGCTTGAGTAGAGATCTCTTCCTCTGGAACATCTTTTTCTAGATTATGAATTGAAAGAGGAAGTACTTCCCTAGCTTCATCTTCTTTTGATTGAGGACAAATAACTTTTCCACTCTTCAAAGATATTGTCATACATTACTCCTTGGAATTGACTACTGTATCACTTGGTAAGGTGCCTAGAGGTCTCTCAGGGAGCTGTTTTGCTAATTGACCCACTTAATTCTCTAAACTTTGAATAACTGCTCATTGATTCTGAAAATTAGCCCTTATTTCCTCCATAAAAGTGGAAGTCTGTTGCACAAAAGCAGAAGTCTGCTGCATAACTTTTCTAGTGTACTCTCAAGAGAAGACTTCTACTTGGGTTTAACATTTAGTGGTATCACTTGATTCTTCCAAGAGAAATTAGGGTGGTTCCTCCAACCTGAATTATATGTATTAGAATAAGGATTACTTTGTGGTCTCGAAGGATTTCCTATATAGTTAACCTGTTCTGAAGAAATGAAACTAGAGTTACTTGTCGTACATTCACCATTAACATGGTTACCTCTACTGAAGTCACAAATTAACACTTGGTGGTTCATGGAATTCACCTGCATATTCCCAATGGAGGAAGGACATAACACTGATAAGTCGATAGTGCCAAGGCCAAAAGAGATAAGTAGGGGTCCATAAGGTTCCTCAGAATCAGGATTTAGACCTAACTTCTCATGAGCCAGAATATATGTGTAGTGTGAGGAGATACCTCTACTTGCTACAAAATAACACATGAAACCATTAATTCTTAATATTTACATTTTTGTTCCAAGTTAGACTAGATGTATATTAACTTGGTTTATCTAAATGCAATATTTATACCTTGTACATGTTTTAAACACATTTCATTAGTAGTTATTGAGTTTATGTTTATATATGTTATGTGTGACTGGTTTTAATTACTCATACTGAGGATATAGTTTCTCACCCTATTATGTATCATGTAATTCTAGGTGAATCTTCTTTCAATGGTAAAAAGAAGAAAGAAGCTAAGGATTAGATTATGTTATATTTCAAATTGTTGTACTTATTAGTATTTCTTTTGAAATGTATAGACTTATGTATTACTTCAAGTCTTGACTAAGGCTAATGATGTATATGTACTTTGATGCATTGCAGTATAAATATTGTATTCCGCATTTCATATGGCTCTCCATAATTGATTGCTCTTTTGCTTACTGCAAGTGCACGGATCGCACTTGTATTATAGCTAGAAGTCAGATATCGTTTCCACAAGGAATACATACTTCTTATAAAAGCCAAATATTAACCAATAGCCTAATTAATACTATCCAAGAACATCAGATTTATAAAAAGAGTAATTAAAGAAATATAAAGACTGAAAAGTAATAAATCTAAGATAAATAGATAAATAGAGAATAAGGAATCCTTTTTTACCTCCTATTTCATACTAATAACATGCAATCCTTACAACTGACATCAATGAATTGTTAACTTAGCTTGAGAATCTGATTTAATTAATAGCCTATATCGAGGTCAATTAACCATGATTTCATTTACCTAATTCACTAAGTTTCCTTAAGAACTAGTATAAACTCCACTCATGAACGATCTATTCTCAAACACCCGCTATGCATGGCTAAAAGGTATATTTCTATCCAGTTAACAAATCAACTTATCCAAACCAATTGAATTCATTGAACATGCATCAATCATACGTATAATCTAAAACCCAAATTCCTATGTCTAGGTTCATCAGATTTCATCAAATCAATCAAAAACTGATCAAACAATCAAAAACATTAAGATCCATATGATTGAAAATAACTAAACATCAATATATACTCAAAAGATTACAAAATCATCAATATTCATAGGAGTATCTAAAGGAAACCTTATACACAGCCTAGCTAGTCATGAAACACAAAAATATAAACATATAAATCATATTCATGAATCAATAAAGAAAGAAAGAAGAGAGAAAAGGGAGGAAACTCATTATATTTCATCTTCTAAGCTTGATTCACCCTCCATATGAAGGATGGCTTCCAACCTTAGCCTCTTTTGCTTCCTCTAGGTCTAAAACCCTAAACCAGCAGCTGCTCTCCGAAAAATGATAATAAACTCTCGTAGAAAATAGATACAAACGTATTTATAGGCTGAATAAAATAGCGTAACGCTGTGGCGTCCAACACATCACGCCGCGGCGCGCGTGCAATTAGGTCACAGGCGCCTGAGGCATCCATACTCAACGCCGCGGTGCTCTAACCTCGGGTTTCATGTACTGAAGCAGGGGAGTCTCAACGCCGCGGCATTATCATGCCCACGTCACGGCGTTGAGTGCAGACCTTTAATTTTGGCTTCCTCTTAGGCTTCCTGGTCCAAAATTACTTCATGTTCTTCATTTTCATACTTTATTTGAGACCTATCTAAAACAGAGAAAGTACCACTTTATTAACTCATGCAAATGTACTTAATTTATCAAAGTTTTGAAAGTATTTGCTCAAGATCACAATGGAAGCCATCAAAATGAAATCAGATAAATATGATGCTAAAATCTTTCATTCATGCATACAGACAAAGACTAAGCAACCTATATAACACAAATATAGGGCACAAATAATTACACTTTGTGGAGTTATCAATAATATTTCCAACGACCATTATGGATATAGTATATGATTAGTAAGTATGTAGTGACATTGTAATGCTAAGTATCTCTTTGTATAATGCATATACTGAGATACTGGATTAGAATGTTACAGTAGACTCTAGACTTCGATCTAGACTCTAGACTCTAGACTCTTCAGACTCTAGACTCTAGACTCAATCATCATCTTAGTCGATTCCACACTCTGGTTTTCAAACTCAAGTTAGTTTCTTTTATACTCGCTTGAGTTTAAGGGAGGATATTAGTGTGATTAATTATAATTAAAATTATGATTGATCGTGATTGTTTTTAGATATGATTGTAATTGATTTAGTACAAACTTAAATTGATTTACTACATAATTATATTTTTTTCTATACAACAACATTTTTCTATAAATAAAGACTAATTCTCCTGTATACGTTAATTCAAATATATACACAAATTATCGTTACTTGTTTCTATATTTTTAACATATAGAAGTTCACAATGCCAATAACATGAGCAATATACAGCCTTATGCATACCATAGCACACATCAAGCTACCAACCACAGATGCATAAGGAACATTATTTATCTCTTCTTTCTCTTTCTCACTTGTAGGGCATTGTTGTGAACTCAACTTGAAATGACCTATAAGTAGAGTACTGGCAAGTTTGGAATTACTCATATTTGAGGAATTGTTTCTCAGGGACAAAGACATGGATAAAAATCTCTCTAAGACAGATACGAGGACGGGATCGGGGATCGTCTCGTCCATGATAAATTATTAAATTATCCTTAATAATTATATCATATATATATTAATACTTTGTTCCTTTTAGTAATTTTTATTTATATTAATTTAAAATTGAAAGAAAGTAAAAAATGGCACTAGATAGTAATTTATTGTTTAAATTTGTTAATATTGTAGACTTAAATTGAAATTATTTATAATTTTTTATATTTTTTATTTTTTATTTTTTATTTTATTTAAAAAAAATTGAGGTCCCTGCCTCCTCATAAGAAATGAAGATAAGGAGAATTTTCCCCCCATTACATCGATCGAGGGCTAAGAATGAGAGAAATTGGGAAGGCAATGGCGGGGAGTGAAAAGGTTCTCCCCGCTCCGTGCAGGTGCCATCCCTAAGTTCAGCTAGCATTTTGGAGAGAAACTGTTATGAGCATCATTGTTTGAATTGTGATAACTACGTAGAGATAGGGTTAGAAGGTGTTTAGTAGGAAAAGTAAAATTGCCGGTAGTGTACTTCAATTGGTTAAGAGTTTGGGACATTAAGAAAAGTAAAAAGTGTTAAAGTCCTCATTAATACTTTCTAACACACTCTCTTTTCCAACGATCTCCCCTTCCTCCCTTCCCTGCTCTATTAGTGGGCCACTTAAGGACCCCTAGGAGCCCCTCGACTGGGTGTCCTGGGTATTAAAAAAAAATAGAAAGGGGGAAATTTTAAATTATATGAGGTCCAACGGTCAGAAGCCCAACGTGACAACAATGACAATTAACAGCCCAAATGGCTAGTCAGGCTACAGTCAAAATTCATCCGTAATCGAAGGTTAAAGGAAAAAAGCCAAGAATCTGGGCAGTAATGAGGTGGAACAAAGTGAATGAGGGTAGGATTTTTCACTAGCCTCAGTTTTGTTATAGATAGCGTCTTATTTAATTATTTGAAGCTCCTTAGGTGGACAATGAAGACCAGTCTAGTGTTGTTGTGATGCGAATCTGCAATTGAATGAAACTTCTCTTGTACCACTATATTGAAAGGGCAGATGATGTAATCAAGAGCTACATTCTACGGAGAAAGATGTTTCTTTTTCAATTTCTTTCCTTGCTTCCCATCCTTACAGCTGATTCTTTTTGCTGGTAAACTTGCTAGTCACACATCTAAATTTTAATAACTTACTCATTTGTATTATTTTTCTCTTTATCTCCAGCAATCCCTGCATACGGCTGAATGTACTTAACTTCATGACTGCTTTATGGCAAGTGGCTCCTCAATATCGAATCTCTTGTAGTCTCTAAAAATATATGGGAGGTTCATGTGTGAGCTAGCTAAACATTGCAATCAAAGCAGTGGATAGACAGCTCACAGCTTAGAGAGAAATGTATCCATCATTTAGCCTTTATTAGCAAGGGAACTCAACGCCTTGGTGAATTGTCAAGCAGGTTAAAAAAAAATAGAGACAATTAATTGTTGCCGGACAATTAAAACCAAGTGGCAAATCATAGTGTTTCCATTTGTGACTTTGAGCTTTTTTTTATTTTTGGTGCAGGATCAAGCAATTGCCATTGTTACGGAGCTCATGAGGCCAACAAACTGAGGTTTTCCCCTGAAACACAGAATGTTTTACTACTTATTGTTGCAAATACTTGGAACTGTGTTCAACAGATTTGTGGCATAAGATTAAGACCTGTGTTTGAATCTATTGCCATTTTGTTATTATTTTTTCTTTTCTAAATATTTCTGTCTTCTGAAAAGCAATGTTAAATATTTATTGATGCTTTGTGCAGCATTGGAGGGCCATGCTTTTCTGAAGCATCTAGCAACTCTTTCAAACAAATGATAGCATATATCTATCCTGGATTGCTGCAAGCAGAGAGTTTCATGTGACATTTGCCACGGACAGAAGTGAACAACTGAACATCAATTTTGCAGAATTTCATAGTGCCAGTTAGTCAGAGCTTCTTTTTCACTTAATATGTAGCTACAGAAATTCCTCGTGTTGATATATAAATAAATGTGGATTTTTTTCTCACCATTCTTTTTGTCATTCTACATATTCGTAGTAGAACTTTTTTTGTGAGAAAAAGGATGTTGTCGGTTATGGAGGGTGAGGAATAATTTATAAGTTGTGCGCGTTGCATGATTGTTAGTTGGTAGGAAATAAATTCCTTCAGGAGGGCCCTGCTCCGTGGGCAAGGTGATAGTGAAGATGATGATGGCCAATGTTCTTTCTGATCCAAATTAAACCTAAAAAACAAATTGTTCCTTTGTTCCCCTGGCCCAGGGACAGTTTTGCAAGGGAGGCCTAATGCTTGGTTTTATCTATAGCTCAGAGTTAGTAGTAGTAAAGGACTATCATGCAAGTGAAATTATAGTTAACTTGCCATATTTATCGTCTATATAGGCATTAAGCCATTAATTATGTGAGATTCTAATTTAAAATTAATTGATATTAAATAGAGTGACTTAATAGATATATAAACCACATCCAGAAGATTGAGGCAGATGATGTGAGATTTTAACACCCCCTTCCACAGATGCTTGGACGGAACAAGCTAGCCTAGCGGAATAGGCGACGGAGATGGGATCTTGACTCTGATACCATGTGAGATTTCAAACTAAAACCAATTGACATTAAGTGGAATGACCCAACAGATATATAAACCGCACCCGAAAGATTGAGGCAGACGATGTGGGATTCTAACAAACTATATCCCGTGAAGCACAAAAATACTATTTTTGAGGTGTGTCTACGTGTTAGATACGTGTCCGTGTTGAATACATGAGAATACTTGTACGACACACGTATCTTGTATGTCTAAATATATCCAATTAAAAAGATTATTTTTTTCAGTTTGGACACGTCTCAGAAATACTTGGACACGTTTCGGACACGCTTAAACACGTCTAGGATATGACTTGGACACAACTCATTAATATTTTTAAATAAAAAAATAGTTTTCGTGACTAATGTTCAATTAGTAAGTATGTAACTCACTTAAGTTCAATCACATGACTGACGTCTCAAGCCACTATTTTTACAAACTAGTATTTTATGTTTGATCTTTTTGCACGCTACTATTAGACTTTTAAGTTTTATCTGTTCAAACACCACTATTTTCATTTGTTCATTCTACCTTTGCTCGTACCAAATCATCCACTTCGTCGTCACCGAAACTTGTCTCATACAAATATTCCTTCTAATTAATTTTTTTTATGCATATGTACTTATACATGGTTAGTTCTATTAGGAGTAATTAGCTTAAAAGATTTTTTAGAAAATATTAATAGAAATTATGCTCCACATTTTTTAGAAAGAACTTATTAGGTAATAAATATTGATACATATGATATATATTAAGATATTATAAATCTTTAAATTTATAGAAATGATATTAATGAATTATGAATCTTTTTTTTTTAAATTTTAAAATTATATATATATAAACTAAATTCTTTAATTTATTTTGATATTAATATATATATATATATATATATATATATATATATATATATAATATCGTGTATGTGTCTTATAATTTTTTAAATTTAATATGTTGTCGTGTTTGTATATGTGTACATGTATCTACTTCATAGACTATATCAAATATCGCAAAAGCCTGGGTATGAATAAGCTGGAAGAAAAATACTGATAGTTGTGCAATTTGTGTGTTTGTGGTAGATTAAGATTGAATATTTTCTTAGTTTTTTTTTTCTGGGGTTTATTTTCTTAGCTTCTTCTATTTTAGAAAATACTATTTAGGCATGGACCGATTTCTCGAATTTTGGATGTGGATGTGTAACCTTTACGATAATCAAGTGATTGTCACCACCTTCGTTCGTTCAGCAGTTGCCAAGGATTTGGTGCTCGCATTCGGATGAAAATACATGAGCTGTATTTAGCGGGACTCTTTCATTATCAAATGCAAATTCTTTTTGGTAATCTACGGGGCAATAAGCCCATATCAAATGCAATTTCAATGACTGCATAAATTTAAAGATTAATTAATACTCTTTGAACCTTATGAAACTGTTACAATCTCAATTGTGTAATATGGTTCTATAAGAGTTGAACTGAAAAATCTATTAAAGAAGGCCAATAAATTCAGATAAAACCGTTGTGTAATATATTGTTCATACAGTTTTTGATGGAGCAGAGTTATTTGTTTAAAGGTTTTTCTAACAAGTGCCCTACATAATGTCCCAATACTAATACCATAATATATTTAAAATATATATAAGTAAATAGGATTAGACACATCTCTTTTAATTTATAAACATCATACTACTTTAATAATAACTATATATATTATTATATAGAATCTTAAGAGGAAAATATAATCTTTACATGAACATTATATATATCAAAACTTATCCTTTACTGATAAAGCAAGTACAAGTATCTATTACATCAGTATATGAAAGTGTATCAACTAAACCCCAAAGGCATATGTACAATACATACAACTTTATACATTCTATTGCAAATATTATAAATACAAAGCAATGGACAAGGATTAAATAAGTCTACTCTAGGTCATCATCTTCATTTCTTCTTCTTGGAAGAATCTCATACTGGATTTATTATTGAAAGAAACAAATAGGTGAGAATTTAAAAATCCTTAATAATTTAATCATATCTAATGACATCATAATAACTCCAACTATTTCGAAAAAAAATCAATTCTTTTAGTAACACATAGAAATGTGGCATAAGCCAAAGTTGTTCCTTTCTCTTCTTGAGGCAGAACAATTCATTTATTATTATGGTTCAGTTCCTCATAATCAACCATTTATAGCAATCTATCATAACATTCATAGACTATAGAAATCACAAGTATATGAGTCATAACATATTACTATTCAACATTTACATAATCTTTTTTTATGTAAACATTCATAACTTAAGTCCATGATCTACTCATAACAAATATCTCAAATAAAGTCATGTGTTAATGTTCATGAAATGTCAAATGTTAATGCTTATAAAATATAATATGTTAATGCTTATGAAATGTCAAATGCTAATGCTTATGAAATATCATGCCTCTTGTATATTTCCAAGAACTTGGTTCCTTGTATCTTTTGATAGGGAGGGAATATGTTAACTCCTTAACTTATCGGTAACCCTGACTCTATTTGATGAGGACCTGTTGGGAAGTCTCGTAGTAGGAATTTAGGACCTCATTCCCTATCAAGGATTAACTCCTAAAATTCTCATATGTGATAAGGACCTTGTTGAGAAATCTCACCTTGAGAATTTAGAATCCCCTTCCTTATCAAGGATCATTTCCTACAATTCTCTGACCAAATGATTGTGCACATCATATAAGGTTACAATACTTAAGGAATAGCAAGTAATGGAACACTTCTTTTCAAGGTCCATTTCATCTTGTGTCAAATATCTTGAGCACACATCACATTAACTTCACATAAGTTCAACTTCAACAATGTAAAGGAGCAACTCATTATAAACATTCTATACTAGCTCAACTTTACAAATAAAGGAGCAAAACATATTAAACATGCAAAACTTAGCTCAACTTTAGCAATGAAGGAGCAATTCATGTTTCTAATATACTTTCATGAACATGACAATCATATAAGTCAAATTCATCTCATTATGTATTTATCTAGTGCACAATGTTCCACTTCTCAAGTGAACTCATTGCACAAAATAATCACCTTATAAATGAACTAAGAACATAATACTATCACTTCTCAAGTGAACCAAGTGTATAATATAAACATCATTTCATTCTTTCATAATAACATCAATGACTAGGCACACACAATTATCACTTCACAAGTATAATGAGTGTACAATGTCATTACCCTTCATAGATATGCTAGATGAGTATTAACATCATAAAATACTCAAATACATAGCATAAATATGAGTTACATTTGACCTCACAAAGCAAAAAACTTTGTTTTCTAAAAACAGGGGACTGGTAATCGATTACCACAAGCTAAAATATCCAAACAGAAGTTTGGTAATCAATTATCATTCGTGATAATCGATTACCAATATATGGTAATCGATTACCATCTTCATTACTCGTTTTCCAAGAGCTTGGTAATCGATTACCTCTTATGGTAATCGATTACCTACTTGCAATTTATCAGAAAACAAAGGTTTCTCAAGCATAAACACCCATAACAAACCATTCTTTTAAACTAAAAATTCAACCCTACTCATCGTATATTCTTAACCAACAACAAGAAGGGTTTGTCAACAATGACCAAATCATGAAATTCATATTCACAATTTCTTGTTTATAAAGTTTCAAATCTATTACTAAACTTAACATTTATAAATATAAACATTCATATATCATCAATACTTCCTCTATCACAAATCCATATCAAGTTCATCAACACAATCTCTTAGTTACAAAAGGAAAAGAATGAAGTAAAGGAATATCACAAAACCCCCTACCTCAAGTTTATCTTGATGAAGTTCCTTTCCGTTTTCTTTCTCCTTTTTCCTGCTTACTTCTCCCTTTCTTTGTTTTTCCTTCTTTTCTTTCTCTTCTTCTCTTTTTCTGCTGGACGGGTGAAAGAGAGTGAAAAAAATGAGAGAAAAGAAAGTCAAGGAAGAGAAGATAAGGGTGGTGGAGAGCTGGAGAGATAAGGTTGAAAAGCTTTGGTGCTAACTTGAAATGTTGTATCTCTCAAAGATACTCTAATCTTCCATTAACATGTTTTCTAACCTTTATAAGTATTATAGAAAAATTTAGGATTCATTTCATTCCTAGATTCATGATTTCCTAATTATTTATATACACCATTAACAGTCACTAAGTTTGATTGCTCATCTTTAACTTAAGTTAAACCTAAGGAGTTAAGTTAATAGGCTTACATGTATCTGTCTTAACCTATACTCATTTTCAGATAATTTTTCATTCTCTACTTGATATTTTCACATATTCTCATAATTTTTTAAGATATTTGCTTATTTAATTTGACCCTTAAACACTCATCTTGTGTTATTAAAAATGTCAAACTAGCTCAGTTAATTTTCTAAAATTTATCATATCACATTCTATTCATTTGTGACCTAGAAATAAATTCTTCATACTTATTTTCACCATTTAAGCAAATTATGCTAAATTTTGAGTTGATATAAGCTATTTTTTACATTCGATGTTATAGCAACATATCTAAACAAACTCAGAAAAGTCACCAAAATTAACAGGTAACTCATACATGTGTTACTGAACTTTTATAACCATGATTAAAACTAATAAATTAGGAAGGATGTTACACCCTAAGTGTCTAAAGGGTACTTGTTAAGGATTCAAAATAAGAATTGTAACATAAGCGTATTATAATTAGGTGTATTCGCGGTCTAGTTTGAATTGGTTTTGAGTCCAAAAACCAATCTATTTAAACAATACAACTTACATTGGTTTGGATTAGATTGGTTTAGTTTAGATTTTGAAACCGATCCAATCAATATCGATTTTGTCGCGACCGAAAAATCACGGCGGGATAGTAACTTAAAATTAATTAATATTAAATTAGGAGTCGCCACCAATTTTATTTTTTATTAGGAAAAATTGGAAAACCCAAGAAGAATAGTCTTTGAAACCAGATTGAATTCGGAAGTCGGTTATGTGTAAGGGAATAAAATCCCACAATCACTCATTACACACTGCATAAAATAAGGCGGTACCTTAAGTTAATTATGCAAATTCTTAATAATCATTGAAAATATTTATTTTACCCCTAAACAAAAATAAAATAATGAAATCGATAAATAAATTATAAAAAAATAAATTTTGGCTTGACGAATAAGAGTCTCAATCCTACGTATCCTCAAAAGTGCAATTAGGAACTCAAAATCACGTAGTTCTTTCAAAAATAATTGTTGGTTGGTTGATTTTAATTAAAATAATTTTGAAAATTTGAATTAACAATGATCGCACTTTTCGTTATTCAAATTAAGGATTGAATAGGTGAAACTCGAGTCACGCTAGAGAGACGTCACCCACTAATTATCAAATTTGTTACAAAATTTTTATTTAAAATTTATCTGGGAAAAAAATTAGTTGATTTTATTTTTATTATTATTATTATTTTATTTTTTTAAAAGAAACAACTTAATTATTTTTAAAAATTTGAATTAACAAGTCGTCGCGACTCATTTTTCAAATTAAGGATTGAATAGGTGAAGCTTTCATCTAGAGACGTCACCCATTGCTTCATCAAGTTTGTTACAAAAACTTTTATTTTTATTTTTATATTTTAAAAATTGAACTTTTATCAATTAACAGTTTATTTTATAAAAGTTTGAAGACAACATAATAATTTAAATTATAATAATTTGAATCATCAAGCTGTCGCAACTCAGATGATTACAAATGTTACAAGGGTTAGCAAGCTGTCGCAACTCAAGTAACCCATGTTATTCTTTTTAAAAAAACATTTAATTATCTTATTTTTATATTTTATTTTTATCAATTTTTTCTATTTTTTTTTTTTGCTTTTTTAGCTCATTAAGTTAAAGTCCACTACTCAAAACCATTTCTCTAAAAAAAAAATAACAAAAAATACAGATCTTTTAAAAAAATGTAGTAACTTTATGAAAGAAAAAAAAAAAGACAAGTTAGCAACTTTACGAAAAAGAAGAAAAAAAAAAAAAGACAAGTTAACAACTTTAAGAAAAAGTCTGTTTCTTTTCTTCTCTTTAATTAAACTAAATAAAAAAATAAAGAAAGCAAATACAAAAAAAAAAGAAAAATAGATAAAGCAAAAAAAATAATAAAAGAATAACAGAATCAAAATAAGCAAAAGAAAACAGAAGTGGCTTACTGACTTACGAAAAGAATGAAAAAAACAAAATGGAGTCTGTTTCTTTTCTTCTTGATGTTTATGGAAAGAACAAAGGAAGAAGATGAAGGCAGATCAGGCAATGCCATTCAAGTAGGTAGTGGCTTGGATGGAAGTGAGTCACACGGTGGCTTGCTATTAGTGGGATGAAGGAGTTGGTGTATTGTTGGTGATAGGCTAACGTGAATGGCAATTTTGGCAGAGGTGGTTATTGTGTTGTGAGAAGTTTGAACGTATGCCAGAGGTGATGATGGGATGGTGAGGAGTTTGGTTGAAGATGGAAGATGAAGGTTATGTAGGTGAGAAAATATGGTTGCAGTGTTGGTAACCGTGTAGAGCAAAAGTCTGTGTGTATGAAGGCTGAAGTAAGTCCCTTTCTGAGTGTGTGGGTGATGGGTATTTATAGGAGGGGATTAGGTTGAAGAGTTTGAGTTAAAATGTGATTAGAAGTTTATTTAGGATAAATGATGAGGTTTGTTTAGGATGAGTTATGGTTGGTTTGGGATATGTTTGCTTAGGATGAGTGTTGGGTTTAGGATAAGTGATGAAGTCTATTGAGGATGAGTTGTGGTTGGTTTAGGATAGTTAGGATAAGTGTTTAGGAATTAGGATGATTGATGGAGTTTGTTTAGGATAAGTGCTGGCATATGGGTTGTGGGTTAATGAGTTGGATCATGGATTATGGGTTAATGGGTTAGTTTAGGGGTTAATGGGCCAATGAGTTGAAAGATAAGTCTTTTTATTATTATTTTTTTATTTTTTTATTTTTATTTTTTACAAAATATCCCGGACAAAATTGGGTGTTCACAGTTACCCATATTTACTTGTTTCTTACTAGATAAAAAGAATAACCGTAATTTTTCATTTTATCATGGTAAGGAACAAGTAAAGACATGAACTCGAATTTTGTTCGGGAGCGAAAAGAAACAAAACAATGCAAAGAGCGATGCGCTTAATGATAGAAACTTAAATGACAGGGAGCTGATGCGCTCAAAAGTAACAGATAGGAGCTGATGCACTCAAAAGCAAAAGACAGGAATTTAAAATGCATGGAATACATGGAGCCGATGCGCTCAACGGAACTTAAAATGCATGGTGCCGATGCGCTCAAAGAAATTGACAGAAATTTAAAATGCAAGAAATGCATGGAGCCGATGCGCTCAACAGAACTTAAAATGATAATTGGCAACTGCGTCCCGAAATTTAAAAGGTAATGGGCATCTGAGTCCCAAAATTTAAATGACAATGGGCAACACTGAGTCCCGAAATTTAAAAGACAATTAGCAACTGAGTCCCAAAATTTAAATGACAATGGGCAACAGAGTCCCGGAGTTTAAAAGACAATGGGCAACTGAGTCCCGCAATTCAAATGACAATGGACAACAAAGTCCCAAAATTAAAAAGATAATGGGTAACAGAGTCCCAGAATTTAAATGACAATGGGTAACAGAATCCCAAAATTTAAAAGACAATGGGCAACAGAGTCCCAGAATTTAAATGACAATGGGCAACAGAGTCCCAAAATTAAAAAAACAATGGGCAACAGAGTCTCGAAATTAAAAAGACAATGGGCAACAGAATCCCAAAATTTAAAAGACAATGGACAACTGAGTCCCGCAATTCAAATGACAATGGGCAACTGAGTCCCGAAATTTAAAAGACAATGGGCAACAGAGTCTCGAAATTTAAATGACAATGGGCAACAGAGTCCCAAAATTAAAAAGACAATGGACAATAGAGTCCCAGAATTTAAATGACAATGGGCAACAGAGTCCTAAAATTAAAAAGACAATGGGCAACATAGTCCCAGAATTTAAATGACAATGGACAACAGAGTCCCAAAATTAAAAAGACAATGGGCAACAGAGTCCCAGAATTTAAATGACAATAGGCAACAGAATCCCAAAATTTAAAAGACAATAGGCAACAGAGTCCCAGAATTTAAAAAAACAATGGGCAACTGAGTCCCGAAATTAAAAAGACAATGGGCAACTGAGTCCCGGAATTTAAATGACAATGGGCAACCGAGTTCCAAAAGACAAATTTTAAAGACAATGGGCATCTTAACCCGAAAAGATCTTCTTTTTCTTTTTTTTTTTTCTCTCTCTCTCTCTTTTTTTTTTTTTTTTTTCTCTTTTTTTCTCTTTTTTTTTTTTTTTTTTTTTCTTTTCTTTTCTTTTTTTTTTTTTTTTAAAAAATCATTTGACCAAGGACGACTTTGGAAAGCTTTGACCAATCAAACCCCTCATTCACGTGCTTCGACTAGTTGGACTGATAACTTTGGTTCTCATCCTTTCTTTTCTTTTTCTTCCTTTTTCTCTTTCCTTGTTTGCCACTCCTAACTCTTCTTTTAAGAAATGAAATGATCATCTCTTGTCATGAACGCTTGCTTGGATAAGTCCTTGAGAGAAAATTTTACTCCAGTATTTAACTTTGTCCCTCATCCAATTGATTCCCTGCAACTTCTTGATTACTCATATCTTCTCTTTAATCCTTCAAAAATTTGCCCCAGTATGACCAATGGAACAAATTTGCCCCAGTTTGGTGAACTTTTTAAGGGGCTTCAGGCCATCTTCCTATTTATTTGCCTCAGCTTTTTCTTAAACCGCCCTTTCGGGGCTCTTTTCCTTTTTGCTCTGATACCTCTTATTCTTAGATTATCCCTCGAGATATCATTTTTCCCTTTAATTGGAACTTCTAAATTCTTTTCGATCTGAATTGTTCATCAAGGGATTACCATTAGATGGTCAAATCATAATGTTGTACTCATGTTTACCTTACCTAAAGCATTACGTAATAGATAGACATGGATTCAAAAGTACAATGAAAAGGAATTCACTAAGTGAACAACCTCCAGATTGGCCTTGGAAGTTTGACAACATAAAAAGGTACATATGGAATAAGACATAAACGATGGTATGAGATTCAAAGAAGAGTTGCCTTGATATGGATCAGTTTGATCCTCATGAAAATGATCTTTAGTTGCTCACTAGACATTATGACTAAGGATTTTCTTCTACTGAACATCTACATCAAGTCAAATTGAATCAAAGAGAAATTTGCCCCAGTTTAGGATTTAATAGAATAAGGCTAACACTCGCCCTTAGTGACCCAAAAATGTACCCCAGTGTAGGTCAAATTGAATCAAGAAAAATTGCTCCAGTTTAGAGTCAAATCGAGCAGGGCAGAAACTTATTCTAGTGTAAGAACTTGCCCTAGTGACCAAAAGATTTGCCCTAGTGTAAGACTGGCAAGTACCTCATCCTCCTCTTTTCCTTTTTTTTTTTTAAGCATAACATTTGTCTCAAAATTAAAGTTAACGAAAATGACAACAACCCTTCATTGATCAAAATGGACTTTTTAAAGCTTGCAACGTGGCCAAGGTTAAGGGTTATGAAAGGAAAGATATAAGGCTCAAACAAGTGTTTAAAGGTTGAATGAAACTAAGGATCCTTGCACTTTCAAAATTGAACTTTGTCAACTGCTTTTGCACTTTTAAACACACTTTTCTCTTATTGTTCTCAATTTCTTCCCATTTCATTTCATTTTTTTTCATTCCCCTTTGTCATGACTCATTTCATTTCACTTTCTTTCTTTTTTTTTCCTTTCTCTTTTTTTTTTTCATTTTTTTTTTTCTTCTTCCTTTTTTAGTTTTTTTTACTTCTTGCCCTTTCACATTTTCTTTTTTCATTATGCTTCAAAATAGTCACCATGACAATCAATGTTTGCTTTGTGCTATCCCCTAGTGTAGGGGTGATCCTTATTCAGGGTTTATTGAAGAAATTTTCAAGCTCAAAAAGGGTAACGAGGGATAAAAATGATGAAATTTTGTAAAAGATAGAGAAAAATGGCCAGTCTTCATTTTCAAATCATAATTGTTTATTTTTAAAACTTTAATTTTGAGACAAAAAGATAGTGCACACCAAGTGATTACTTCTTTGCTCTTTTTTTCTTTTTCTTTTTTTCTTTTTTTTTCTTTTTTTGCAAAAGGCATTTGCAAGCGCGAACCTTACTGACATATACCAAACTGAGAATTGTCAAGAATTGGCGTTCAATGGGATCCAAATACAAGGAAAACACTTCGAAGAAATGAAAGCGAATAAATGTCAAGAAAGACAATGTGATGGAAAAGAAAAAAACAATGTACCCATGCAAATTTATTACATTAATGCTTCAAGAAAGTTAACATAAGTTCAATATCACTGATTACTTTATGACAATCACTTCAAGAGTTATTGACAATACTGGGTCCAGCTACTTCTTCAATGTCAAGCTTCCCATAAGCAATTAGCTTCCTTACTGAAATCTTGAAGGATTCACAATCTTCAATTGAGTGCCCTGGGATGTCCCTGTGGTATTTGCAAGTTAAATTTGAGTTATACCACGTCGGGAATGGTGGTTCTAAGGGACGTACGGGATTTCCAGATATGAGGTGGGCATCAAACAGTCTTTGGAATAAGTCTTCATTTGAGATGGATAGTTTTGGGAAAGGGGGTAGCTTTTGGGGACGAGAACGGCCTTGATTTTGGAAGTTTGGTCGAGGCTGTGGGTGATTTGGGAAATTTTGTGAAGCTGCAGATGGATATTGGGTATAGGTCGGGCGACTTGGTACATAAGGCTGTGGAGTGGGGACATTGTTGATTTGGAATTGTGGAGTTGAGGTGATGTTCATGGGAAGAGTAGTTAGGCCAGGTATATGAGAAGGTGCAAATGTCTGATAAAAAGAGTAGGGGTTTAGGTTATATGGAGGGGCTCGATAGGCAGGGTAAGACGGTGGATAACTAGATTATGAAGGTTGTTGGTTTTGCACATAGCTCACCTCAGGCTCCTTTTCCTTTTTCGGCTGGAATCCTTTCTCAGGAGCGGTATCCTCTGTATTGTTATTCAAGGTTCATCCCACAACAGGCATCTCAGTAGTGATCACGGGATTTGTCCCCATAGAAGTGATATTCAGTGGGTGCGAATGTGCCCCAGTTACTCCCGTACTTCCAGCTGCTCCCATCAAGGTGAGGGTCTCCCTCATGGCTAACAACATTTCCTCTATTCTTCTTTGAGACTCTGTCACCTCATTCATCCTTCATTTCACTTCATCCATTTCCAAACTTAGGCTCCTGCCTTCATTTTCAGCTGCCATCACTGCAAGCAACTTTGTTTGAGCCCATGTATTGTGAACACGGGTTTGATTGGTGTCTTCTTTCCTTGATCGCGCAATGGTTACTGAACACGGTAACATCATACAAGGAATGAGATGAAATGAATGAGATTAATGTCATGCATAAGATGAGATGAATGAAATGAAAACATTTTTTTTTTCAAATGCATGGAATGAAATGCATGATTTATTTTTTTTTATATTTTTTTTAGAATGCTAAAGATGCCATGCATGAATTTTTTTTTTGAGAATGCATGATTTATTTTTTTTATTTTTTTTTTAAAAAAAAACTAAGGATGCCATGAAAATGCATAATTTTTTTTTTTTTAAGAATGCTCGGAGTGTCATGAAAATGCATGATTATTTTACTTTTTTTTTAAGAATGCTAGGAATGCAAGATGATTTTTTTTTTAAGAATGCTAGGAATGACATGAAAATGCAAGATAATGTATTTTTTTAAGTTTTTTTTTAATGCAAGAATGGATGGCATGAGGAAAGAAGAAGTACACTCCCATTGTGTCCTAATGGGATTGCCTTAAACTTGGGACTCTCTATCCTAAAGATCTAAGAGTCCTTCTGATCCGTGAGAACTTTCATTGGGTGGCTCTTCTGTTCTAAAGGTCTCTAGAGCCAAGTCCTATTTCAGAATGTTGACCACGAAATAGTGGGTAAACCACTAGGTGTGGGACATTCGTGACAAAAGGCACACTCTAGATGAGGTTTTCGTGATAACCAAACAGGATGTACACCCAAAATGGCTACCACTACGCAACCTCTACCTAACTTAGACTTCACTCAGACCCGGGTATAGGGCCCCACTCAGGCGTGTGTGATAAACGTGTAGGTGCGGTGGGTGTAGGGAGCATACAAACATTTGTAATCCTAAAGACTACCCATATCTTGCAAAACAAAGCAAACACAAAACAAACACCAAAAGTTTTCTACCCTAAGGTTTAGATAGTAAAACAATTAACACTAAAAATAATAAAAAATCATCAAATAATAAAAAGAAAAAAGGGTAAAACAAACACATAAAAATCACCAAAAATTTTGCATAACCAACTTTTATAAGCTTGACTCTCAAGTATCCCCAGTGGAGTCGCCATCTGTCGCGACCGAAAAATCACGGCGGGATAGCAACTTAAAATTAATTAATATTAAATTAAGAGTCGCCACCAATTTTATTTTTTATTAGGAAAAATTAAAAAACCCAAGAAGAATAGTCTTTGAAACCAGATTGAATTCGAAAGTCGGTTATGTGTAGGGAAGGGTGGAAACTTAATCCCACAACACCCCTAACACACCCGTCCTAAGACGGTACCTTAAGTTAATTATGCAAATTCTTAATAATCATTGAAAATATTTATTTTACCCCTAAACAAAAATAAAATAATGAAATCGATAAACAAATTATAAAAAAATAAATTTTGACTTGACGGAATAAGAGTCTCGCTCCTACGTATCCTCAGGTGTAATGAGGAACTCAAAGCCACGTAATTCTTTCGAAAATAATTGTTGGTTGGTTGATTTTAATTAAAATAATTTTGAAAATTTGAATTAACAAGCCGTCGCGACTCAGTTATTCAAATTAAGGATTGAATAGGTGAAGCTCGCGTCACGCTAGAAACGTCACCCACTAATTATCAAATTTGTTACAAAATTTTTATTTAAAATTTATCTGGGAAAAAAAATTAGTTGATTTTATTTTTATTATTATTATTATTTTATTTTTTTAAAAGAAACAACTTAATTATTTTTAAAAATTTGAATTAACAAGTCGTCGCGACTAGCTTTTTTCAAATTAAGGATTGAATAGGTGAAGCTTTCAAGTCACGCTGTAGAGACACCCATTGCTCATCAAGTTTGTTACAAAAACTTTTATTTTTATTTTTATTTTTTAAAAAATTGAACTTTTATCAATTAACAGTTATTTTATAAAAATTTGAAGACAACATAATAATTTAAATTATAATAATTTGAATCATCAAGTTGTCATAAACTCGGATGATTACAAATGTTACAAGGGTTAATAATTCGTCATAACTCAAGTAACCCATGTTATTCTTTTTAAAAAACATTTAATTATCTTATTTTTATATTTTATTTTTATCAATTTTTTCTTCTTTTTTTTTTTTTAGCTCATTAAGTTAAAGTTCACTACTCAAAATCATTTCTCTAAAAAAAAAATAACAAAAAATACAGCATCTTTTAAAAAAATGTAGTAACTTTATGAAAGAAAAAAAAAAAGACAAGTTAGCAACTTTACGGAAAAGAAGAAAAAAAAAAAGACAAGTTAACAACTTTAAGAAAAAAGTCTGTTTCTTTTCTTCTCTTTAATTAAACTAAATAAAAAAATAAAGAAAGCAAATACAAAAAAAAGAGAGAAAACAGATAAAGCGTTAAAAATAATAAAAAGAATAAATCAAAATCAAAAAAGCAAAAAAAATAATATTCTTGACTTACGAAAAGAATGAAAAAAAACAAAATGGAGTCTGTTTCTTTTCTTCTTGATGTTTATGGAAAGAACAAAGGAAGAAGATGAAGCGGATCGACGGCGGCGGTAAGTAGGTAGTGGCTTGGATGGAAGTGAGTCATGACGGTGGCTTGCTATTAGTGGGATGAAGGAGTTGGTGTATTGTTGGTGATAGGCTAACGTGAATGGCAATTTTGGCAGAGGTGGTTATTGTGTTGTGAGAAGTTTGAACGTATGCCAGAGGTGATGATGGGATGGTGAGGAGTTTGGTTGAAGATGGAAGATGAAGGTTATGTAGGTGAGAAAATATGGTTGCAGTGTTGGTAACCATGTAAGCAAAGTCTGTGTGTATGAAGGCTGAAGTAAGTCCCTTTCTGAGTGTGTGGATGATGGGTATTTATAGGAGGGGATTAGGTTGAAGAGTTTGAGTTAAAATGTGATTAGAAGTTTATTTAGGATAAATGATAAGGTTTGTTTAGGATGAGTTATGGTTGGTTTGGGATAGGTTTGCTTAGGATGAGTGTTGGGTTTAGGATAAGTGATGAAGTCTATTGAGGATGAGTTGTGGTTGGTTTAGGATAGTTAGGATAAGTGTTTAGGAATTAGGATGATTGATGGAGTTTGTTTAGGATAAGTCTTGACATATGGGTTGTGGGTTAATGAGTTGGATCATGGATTATGGGTTAATGGGTTAGTTTAAGGGTTAATGGACCAATGAGTTGAAAGATAAGTTTTTTTATTTTTTTCTTTCTTTTTCTTTTTTTTCTTTTTTACAAAATGTCCTGGACAAAATTGGGTGTTCACATATTTGAATTCGGTTTAATCAATTTTTAATAATAAAAAAATTAAGCCTTGAATTTTATAATTTAAAAGCAACTAGGGCATTAAAAAGAAAAAAATAAGAAATAAAAAGGAAATAAAGAATAAAAATAACTCATTAACATGCATAAAATAATATTTAATTGTGAGTAAAACATAAATTAAAAAATATATATGTGAAAAATTAAAGTCATAGATAAAAGTATAAATTTAGTAATAAAATTTATATTATATGATATTAATTAGTTTAAAATGAATTAAATCAATTTTAAAAATGAAAACATAAAATCAAATTAATCCTATCTATTTTAAAAAATTAAATAAACACTCCTCGCCTTTTAAAAGAATTTTCCTCATCATAATCTACTATTTATACTAAAATGTCATGTTTCCCTCGAGAAACAATCACAACAATTTTTATATTATTAATTGAAATTATATTATTATCTATCATCTCCCACCCAACTTTCTATACCTTCTGATCCGTTAGATTTTTTATCATCGAATGGATGTTTCTCCAATGATTTTGTTGTTCCAATGGCAGTTAAATTTTCACTCATAAACTCATTTCAAAATTCAAATTTCATTTCATCTCAACCACCTCTTCTTCTACTATCTTCTTTCCTTTGACCTCTTCCTTTTTTCCTTTTTAGTTCAGGTGTTGATAACTTCTTCTTCTTCTTCTTTTAATGCAACAACAAAGCATTTTTCACTAAATGAGGTCGGATACCTAGATCAAATGACGTTATTATACCTTATCATATACAAGTCTTCAGAAATGTCATACAAATCTAAATCTTTTTTAATCGTTTCACCTATAGTCTTTCTTGATCTCCATCTACCTCTAGTTATTTGGTTATCCTCCACCTGATCTACTCTTCTTACAGGAGCTTCTAAGGGTCTTCTCCTTATATGTTCAAACCACTTAAGGCGAGATTCTTCCATCTTTTTCACAATATGTGCTACCCCTACTTTCTCTCTAATGCCTTCATTTTTAATCTTATCTTGTCTTGTATAGCCACATATCTAGTACAACATCCTCATCTCAGCGACACTGATCTTATGTTTTTGTTGGCTTTTTACCGCCCAACATTTAGTACCATACAACATCCTAGGTCTTATAATTGTGTGGTAAAATTTACCCTTAAACTTGATAGATACTTTTCTATCACAAATAACTCCCGAAACACTCTTATATTTCATCCATTCACCTTGAGTCCTATGGTTTATATCTCCTTCTATCTTTCCGTCATTTTGTATGATATTCTTCTTCTTTGAATAGTGCTGTTAAAATTTGGTACACACCTTCTTTTGTTCTTTTGTTGAGGTGAAGGTGAGAGAGATGTTTGGTGAATCTCTGACGCCGTGGTTGAGGGGATGGTGGCATGTCAAAGAGTTGGGATGTCTTTTGGGTTTTGGTTCGCAGGGGCACAGGAGATGTGGATAGTGATTGGGGCTCTTTTGGTGCGCATAATTTGTTAGTGGTTTGGAGATGGGGCCTTTAGTTCGTGTTTTCCTTTTGATATCGTAGTTTTGCTACAAGTGAGCATGCATCCCTTATGTTATCCTTGTTAGAACCAGAATAAACCCCCTAGATGAAAATAATCATCTATAACCTAGAAAATAATCATGTTGATCATTAGGAAATTGTGCAGAAATTGTGCGGAAGCGTACCTGAATTCATAATGACCAATAACTCTTCAGAGTTGTGTGGTTTGGTCTTCTAGATCTACACGTATTCCCTGAGAAAACCCTTTAACTTTCCCTCTACTTTTTTCTGATGATGAGATGTCAAGAAAGATGAGAACGATACGTGTGACCCGGAGACCATCACCTATTTTATAGACAACCCTAGGGTTATCTATTGGCGTTTCCATTTTAGCCCATCGCAAAAATAGAATTACCCTTTAGTCTCTACACATTAATGACCCATATCCTATTAGATACATTAAAGCTCAAATAATCTAAATCTTATCAGATCACTTTTAATTGAGCTCAACCTTAAGTGACAGCCCACAATACATAATTATTCACATATGAGGCCAATGTTGGATTAAGGATCCAACAATCTCCCACTTAGACTATATGTGTAACCTTATAATTATGTATTGCAAAATTAACCATATGAACTCAATGTTATTGTCATTACCGAAAGTATCTATAACCAATCCGGTCCATCAATCGTACCAACATAGGATTAAAGCAGTCTTCGCTACAATTATCATAACTCAACCCATCAATGGTCACATATGCTGATACAAATGAATGACATGGATCATGATATGGATGTGTAGTATGGAATTTTCATGTGATGTGATCTTAACATGCCTAATTCCAATTGGTCCTCCTTAAACCTTAGTGAGATCAAAGCATAACAAAATTAGAGTGTCAATACACCAAAATTTTATTTCTGTAGAAAATATTCTTAAACCATACATAAACAAAAAAGTCTATATCATAAAAGCATTTAAAAGTTACAAACTCCCACTAAAACTGAACATCACTTAATGACATAACACCCATATGAGCAGTGTGCTCATGAAACATTTTGGGTGGTAACCCTTTAGTAAGCGGATCCGTAACCATGGAGTTTATTCTGATATGCTCTATAGACAACTGTCCATTCTGAACTCTTTCTTTAACAACAAAGAACTTGATGTCTATGTGCTTTAACTTTGTCGAGCTCCTATTGTTGTTGAAAAATAGAACTACTGATTTATTGTCACAAAATAACTTGAGTGGTCTTTCAATACCATCCACTATGCGCAACCTCGTGACAAAATTTCGCAGCCAAATTCCATGATTGGACGCCTCATAACATGCTATGAACTCTACTGCCATAGTAGAACAGGCTATAAGAGACTGTTTAGCACTCTTCTAAGAAATAGCACCTCCATCTAGCAGGTATATATAGCCCGATGTAGATTTCATACTATCTTGGCATCCAGCAAAATCGGAGTCAGTATACCCAACGATCTCAAGCTTATCCAACCTCCGAGTCAGCATGTAGTTTTTCGTTCTCTATAAGTACCGCATGACCAGTTTGACTGCTTTCCAATGGTCTAATCTTGGATTATTCAAGTATCTACCCAACATCCCTGTAATGTACGCAATATCAGGACGCATACAAACCTGAGCATACATCAGACTCCCTACTGCTGATGCATAGGGAATCTTCTGCATTTCCTTTTCTTCAAATCCATTCTTAGGACACTAATTGAGACCAAACTTGTCTCCCTTAGCCACAGGGGTATCTCTTGGTTTACACTCTTGTATGCCATATCTCTTGAGAACCTTTTCAATATAGTCTTTTTGTGACAATCCAAGAATACCCCGAGAACGATCTCGGTATATCTGTATGCCCAATACAAAAGATGCATTACCAAGGTCTTTCATCTCAAAATTCTTAGCTAGAAATCTCTTGGTTTCATACAATAATTCTATATCATTGCTGGCAAGCAAAATGTCATCAACATATAAAACTAGAAAAATATACTTGCTTCCGCAGAACTTATGATATATACAGTCATCTACCAAATTCACCTCAAAACCAAATGAGATGATTACTTGATGAAACTTGAAATACCATTGTCGAGATACTTGCTTGAGCCCATAGATGGATTTCTTAAGTTTGAAAATCATATTCTTTGAGTCTTCTGAAACAAAGTTTTCTAGTTGCACCATATAGATTGTCTCATCAATGTCACCATTGAGAAACGCCGTCTTTACATCCATCTAATGTAACTCAAGATCTAAATGCTCCACCAATGCCATTATAGTCCTGAAAGAGTCCTTCGAAGATACCAGAGAGAAAGTCCCTTTATAGTCGATGTCTTCTTTCTGTGTAAATCCCTTTGTGACAAGACGAGCCTTATATCTTTCAACATCGCCTTTTGAATCCCTCTTGATCTTAAATATTCATTTGCAACCAATGGGTTTTGCACCTTCAAGAAATGGGATAAGATCCCAAACGTTATTGTCCTTCATGGACTTAATCTCTTCATTCATGGCATCAATCCACTTTTGAGAGTTAGAACTTTCCATGGCTTGACAGAAGTTAATCAGATCATCTTCCATCACTCCAATGTCAACCTCATGTTCTTGGAGAAATACAATGTAATCATCTGGTATTGCACTTCTCCTTTCTCTCATGGATCTCCTTAATGGCATAGGTTCTTGAGGTGAAAGAGTTTGTTCTTCTGGAATAATTTCTTGCATGGGAGGTTCGACATTGTCTTGATCTATTGTGTCTTCGACAGGGTCAGGAAGAGGTTCCTGAACAATGTCAATAACACCTATGGGAATATCAACATATTCCTCTTCAAAGACAATGTCCCTAACTATATCTCTCTCGGCAAACTCGACATCCTCAAAGAACCGGGCATTTCCCGATTCAAAAATTGACTTAATTGTGGGATCATAAAACTTGTAATCCCTAGACCTTTCAGAGTATCCAATAAAATAGTAACTGATCATCCTTGAGTCCAATTTCTTTTCATTTGGCCTATAAGGCCTTGCTTCAGCTGGACAACCCCAAATATGAAAGTGCTTTAAATTAGACTTTTTGCCTGTCCAAAGTTCGTAAGAGATTTTTGTAGTTGCTTTAGTTGGAACTCTATTGAGGATATATGCTGCAATTTTAAGTGTTTCTCCCCAGAGTGATTCTAGTAAGGTAGAATGATTAATCATACCTCTTACCATGTCTTTAAGCGTCCTGTTTCATCTTTCAGCAATACCATTCATAGTAGATGAGTCCGGCATAGTGTACTGTGGGATGATACCGCATTCCTTTAGGAATTTAGCAAAAGGTCCTAGACGTTGTGTTCCTGAACCATTATATCTGCCATAGTACTCACCACCATGGTCAGACCTGACGCTTTTGATTCTTTTGTTGAGTTGGTTCTCAACTTCAGCCTTATAATTTTTTGAACACATCCAATGACTTTGCCTTTTCATTAATGAGATAAATGTAGTCATATCTTGAAAAATCGTCTATGAATGTTATATAATATTGTTGACCATTCCAAGCAGCCGTAGGGAATGGCTGACAAATATCTGTATGTATAAGTTCTAAGACGTCCAAAGTCCTATTGGCCTCAAATCTACTTTTATTGTTTTGTTTGCCCTTAATACAATTGATACAAATATCAAAATCTGTAAAATCTAAGGGTTCTAAAATTTTTTTTGACACAAGTCTCTTTATTCTCTGTCTAGAGATGTGACCTAATCTCTTATGCCATAACGCAGCTGAAATCTCATTAGTTAATTTTTTCTTTATGCCTTGTGTACTTAATTGCAGAGATTTATTAAATGAAGCAATCATATCAAGCGAATAAAGATTATCGTAACCTGACAAAGAACCAGAACCAACCAATTTTGAATCATGAAACAAACTAAAATTTCCATTCCCAAATGAACAAGAATAACCAAATTTGTCCAAAGCAGAAATAGAAATCAAATTTCGTCTAAAAGAAGGTACAATAAATGTTTCATCAAGATCCAAATAAAATCCAGCCTTTAACAATAATCTAAATTTTCCAATTGCCTCAACTTGAACCGTATTGTCATCACCTACATAGATGTATCTTTCACCATCACTTGGTTTTCGACAATTCAGGAAACCCTGCGTAGACACACTGATGTGAGTTGTGGCACCAGAATCTATCCACCAAGTGTGTTTAGGCACCAAAGTTAAATTAACCTCAGAACAAACCAAATTAAGAAGCATACCTTTCTTAGCACGCCATGCGTGATAGTTACTACAATGCTTCTTCACATTACCTTCAGCTCCACAAAAGAAACAACCACTACCTCCTGATTCATTTGGTTTCTTTTGTTGTTTCTTTTGAGGCGTCGTATCTGCAACTTCCTTATCAATCTTCCTCTTCAGTCCCTTGCCCTTATACTTTGAGGTGGAGGTAAAATGAGCATTTTCTGTCTTGTTTTGCTTCAACCTTTCTTCTTCCTGAACACAATGTGAGATGAGCTCATTCAGAGACCAAGTCTCTTTCTGACAATTATAGCTCACCTTAAACTGGCCAAACTGTGTCGAAAAAGATATCAGAACCAGATGCACCAGCAAGTCCTCAGAGAGTTCTAGCTTAAGTGCTTTCAGCTTTGAAGCAATATGAGACATCTCCATGATGTACTCCCTGATGTTGCCCTTACCCATATACTTCATTGAAATTAGTTTTGCCAAGAGCGTACCTATTTTAGCCTTTTCGTTCTTGACAAACCTCTTTTCAATGTCTGCAAGGAACTCCTTAGCTGTAGTTATCTTTTCAGATATTGTGTCCCTGAATGCTTCTGGAATGGCTTTCTTCATGATCATCACACTCATGCGACTTGACCTCTCCCACCTTTCCATCACCTTCTTATCTTCAGAGGTACTCTGATCAGTAAGAGGTGGGAGAGAGTCAACCCTTAACGCAAGGTCGATGTCCATTACTCCAAGAACTATCAAGATATTTTCTTTCCAGGACTTGAAGTTTGAGCCATTCAGCATAAGAATAGAGTTAATGTTGGCAGTAATACTCGTAGGGTCATTCATAGCTGAATAGAGAACAATAAACAAACAAAACATGCTCAGATAAGTCTCAAAATCAAAATAATACTAAATTCAAATAAGGTAAACCCCATCTCAAGATACCGGGAATCTATTAATATTTTATCTTTGGACAAAATATTAAATTTTCAGTGATACCTTGGCATAGTAATCAAACACTTATAATAAGAACATGTCAAACAATAAATCTTCCTTTGGGCCGATTCATTATTCACATGTAAAATCGAATAATTATCATGTTATCACCACAAATGCACTTGCAATTCTGTAAAATACTCACCTTCCTTTGGGTCGATCAGTATCTACATAAATTACAAGCACACAGCCTTTTATATTTAAAATAAATTAATCTCCACAAGAGAGGTCACTTTGGTGATATGTTATTTTAATTAATTTATCCCAAAATATATATAAACTTTTCCAATATTTGAATTTAGAATGGCTAAAAATATACCCAAAATAAACATATAGCACTTGTAATTTTCCAGAAACAATACATACAATTTAATAAAATCAACCTACGTTTGTGCATGTGATTTCTAATCTAAATCCAAATAATATAGATCGAAAAACACGCAGATATACAATTGGAAAACACGCAAATATCTGAAAAATCACCGCTTAATTCAATTTTAAATCATATAAATCATAACTAGATTCATAAAGAAAATAAAGAATTTCTTAATGATCAAACATAACTTGCTCTGATACCAATTGTTAGAGTCAGAATAAACCCCTTAGATGAAAACAATCATCTATAACCTAGAAAATAATCATGTTGATCATTAGGAAATTGTGCGAAAATTGTGCAGAAGCATACCTAAATTCATAATGACCAATAACTCTTCAGAGTCGTACGGTTTGGTCTTCCAGATCTACACGTATTCCGTGAGATAACCCTTTAACTTTCCCTCTACTTCTTTCTGATGATGGGATGTCTGGAAAGATGAGAACGATACGTGTGACCCGGGGACCATCACCTATTTTATAGACAACCCTAAGGTTATCTATTGGCGTTCTATTTTAGCCCATCATAAAAATAGAATTATATTTTAGCTCATCGCAAAAATAGAATTATCCTTTAGTCTCTACACATTAAAGGCCCATATCCTATTAGATACATTAAAGCCCAAATAATCCAAACATTATCAGATCACTTTTAATTGGGCTCAACCTTAAGTGACAGCCCACAATATATAATTATTCACATATAAGGCCAATGTTGGATTAAGGATCTAACAATCCTCACTTTGTTGTTGTTCTTCAATCTTGATCTATTTGTCTGTTGTGGTTGGTTTGTTCACCATTTTCACCTTTTCAATTGCAAGTCCTTTTAGAGTGGGTAAACTTAACATGACTGTTGAATTTTACAAAAAAGTTCACAAGAGTCTTCAGTGTTGGTAATCCTGTTCTCTCAAATCATTCACCTCATTTGCAAATCATCTTCTTCTCTGTAGGATTATAGGAAAGTATTGTTTTTTATGCTTTCAATGTATGCCTTATTAAGAATTGGTGTCATCTTTGTTGTCCTCTTCAATTTGAATTGCTACTTTTATCGTCATATGTAATTGATTATATGACTAGAATTGTACTCTTGCAACTAACACTTTTCATGAAAGGAACAATTTTTTGCCACCTTATTTTCTTTATTCCTCTTGGTAACTCATTTGGAAATGGGAATCAAGCATGCATTTAACTTGATTTTTTATTTTTTATTTTTTATTTTTTGAAATTTCTCTTTAAGCACTAACAATGGAAATAGGTGAATTTTATGTGCTAAAATTAACCCTTTTTGAAAATGTTAGATTTTTAAAAGACATCTTTTCAATTACAAGTGTCTTTATTGTACTTTTAAATTAGTGTTTTTTTAAGTAGTTTAGTGCTAATTTACATTTTTCATTATTACCTAACAACATTTTTGTACAATTTGTTGTTCAATGTACCACCGATGGGTTTTCTTTAATTTGTGCTGCCATATTTAAGATTGTGAAAAGAAATGCCAATAGGTTGAATATATGTTTGAAGCATATTTTGCTGGGTGCTAGATTTGTTCTTATAAACAAGTATGTAAAATTTCCCTTCATTTGATTAGCTGGATTTGAAATTGCTGAGTTAATTTGTTTTGCATCCACTGGAAAATAATTACAAACTTTGAGAGCTCTTCATCTCATCTCATCTGATTTAAGATATATATTTGACATATATTATTGAAGGAATCAATCTTTCTTTTTTTAAAATGGGTCTGTTCTATGAAAATTTTTAGAATGCTCCTAGAAGAGCATGGAGCATGAATGCTCCAAAATTGATCACCATTGATTTGTGAGAAAAAATAATCAATGGCTAAGAATTGTTATATAGCAGGTTGTCTTCATCATAATTTTTTTTTTCATTCTTTCTTTTTTTCTTATCTTTCTCTCTCCTTGCTTTCTCTTTTTCTTCCCAGTTTTTATCTTCTATTCACTTTCAGATTCTCAACTTCCCAATTTTTCTTTCTCTCTCCTTGCTTTCTCTTTCAGTTTTCATCTTCCCACACGTCACTCTTCACCATTTTCCCCAGCCTCGGGAGCGCGCTCCGCCGCAGCGCCTCGGCGGCAAGGGAGGAAGAGCTTGATCCACGTCATTCGCCGGAGCTTCGTGGCCCACCACGACAGTATAACATGGAAGACTGGGAGGAGATGCTAGACTAATAATAAACTCGAACAAAAATTGGGGTCCTCACTGTTCAATCCCTGGTGTTGCTAAACAAAAAGAACTTGGCTGCTAGTTAAGTGCCACCATCTTAGATTCTGCAGTCACCACTTTGAGCAAATAGACATCATCTTGTCATTTGTTCAATCTCTTCTCCCCCTCCTTCTACATGTTTCAGGGTTCAGAAGAGAATGGTGTTTCCCAAGGCTCTTCTAGATAAATGAAGTAAAATAATCATTTGCTGATTGGGAGAAAGTATTGAAATATGGTTTTTCAATGTATTCAGTTGAAACAGATGATACGTATTAGCTCCTATATGTAGCCATATACAAGCGTAGAAATAGCTAACCAAAACTAACATACTGATCTTCTATTGCTAACAAACTACTAGCCTACCTTATCATTTGATATCAGATACAAATCTGTTACATTATCACTTGTTATATCCTTATCTCCTACAAATTTGTTACATTATCACTTGTTATATCCTTATCTCCTAATACTCCCCCTCAAGTTGGAGTGTGAGGGTTATGAGCACCCAACTTGACCTTTAACTCATGGAACGACGTGGCTCCTAAAGCCTTTGTGAAGATATCAGCTTACTGCTTCTTAGTTGGGACATAGCGGGTGGATATGGTGCCGTCCTGTAAGTGTTTGCGAATGAAGTGGCAATCCACTTCTATATGCTTGGTTCTTTCGTGATAAATCGGATTTGCCGCGAGGTGAATTGCTGCTTGGTTGTCACAATGAAGCACAGTGGGTGAATCGTAGTGAACTTGCAGACTCGACAGCAAACTACGAAGCCAAAGAACCTCACTGACGGCTTGACCCATGGCTCTATATTCTGCCTCGCTGGAAGACTTAGATACGGTGGTCTGTTTCTTGGTTTTCCAGGATATAGGAGCTGGACCAAGTTTCATCAAATATCCAGATATTGACCTCCTAGTGAGTGGACATGGCCTTGATCTGAATCCATTAACTATCAGCATTGGAATATAAAGTTTATTATTTTGATATGTCTGAAAGTTTCATTGTGTTTATATTATTATATTAGAGCAGTATGCAACTAAGTTAAGATCATTCTCCTTTGGCAAAAAAATACCTTGACCCGGTGAAGTTTTTAAGTAGCGTAGAACACGCATGGCAGCATCCCAGTGACCTTGTTGTGGAGACTGCATAAATTGACTTAGGATATGCACCGAATATGTAATTTCAGGATGAGTGATAGTGAGATATATTAGACGACCAATAAGCCTGCGGTAACGAGCAGGATCTGGGTATGAGGGTCCCGAATCCAGTGCAAGTTTGTGGTTTTGCTCCATCAGAAAAGAGGATGGTTTGCAATCAAGCATCTTGCACTCATTCAGAATATCTAACGTGTATTTACGTTGACATATGAATAACCCAGATGCTCCACGAGCTAGCTCCAGTCCTAAGAAATATTTAAGGTTTCCAAGGTCCTTCATATGAAAACACCTGCACAAATATTGCTTGAAGTTCCTGCACATGGTGGTGTCATTTCCTGCAATCACAAGATCATCAACGTAGATTAATTTTGCTAGAAAAGTGAGCCCCTTCGAGTAGGTGAACAAGCAGTGATCTGCGTGGGATTCTTGGAACCCATACTCTATGAGTGCTTGGGAAAGCTTTGAATACCAGTTACGGGAAGCTTGCTTTAACCCGTACAATGACTTTCTCAAGCGACACACCATCCCTGCATGAGGAACCTTGTAACCTTCTGGAGCTTGCATGTATACTTCCTCCTCTAATTCTCCGTGTAAAAATGCATTGCTCACGTCCATTTGATGAAGCTCCCAGCCTTTTGCTATCGCGACTGAGAGTAAGCAACGAACTGTTGTCATCTTCGCTACGGGTGCGAAAGTCTCACTGAAATCCTTGCCCTCCACCTGCGTGTATCCTTTCGCCACAAGGCGAGCCTTGTATTTTTCAATCTCGCCTGAGGCTTTGTACTTCATTTTGTAGACCCACTTGCACCCCACAATCTTCTTTTCTTTTGGTGGTAGAGCTAGTTCCCAAGTCCCATTTTCTTCTAAGGCCTTGAGTTCTTGTGTCATGGCTTCTTACCATTCACGTTTTTGAACAGCCTGGAAGTAACTCTGTGGTTCTTCATGACCAGTGACTGCTGCAAGGTAAGCTCGATATGTATGGGAAAAATAATTACCACTCATGAAGTTAGTGATAGGATAGACCTTACCTGAAGAGTTTGAGTGGCTCGAGCTTATGCATGTGGGGTTTTTGCTAGATGCATGACAGTAGTAATCTCGAAGGTAGCTTAGTGGTTGCCGTGTACGTGGTGCTAGTCCTGTAAGCTCAGTTTCTCTGTCAATCTCCCCCTCACTCTGAGCTCCTGTTTCTGTTCTCTCTAGAATCCTAGTTTCTGTCTCTTCTGGAATTTCTTGCACCTCATGTTCTTGACTATTCATGTCTCTTCCTTCACCTACATGGTCCTCCTCTCTGTGTGGATCAGTGACTTCACAGAATATATTTCTTGGTGACTCGGTTGTTATATTCTCCTCTTGCAAAGCATATGGCACTATGTGCTCATAAAACATGACATCCCGTGAAACATAGAACTCACGCGTCCTTGGGTTATATACCTTCCACCTTTTCTGTCCCTGTGGATATCCCATGAAAAAGCATCTATCAGCCCTTGAGTCAAATTTATCTCGTTGCTTGGTACTAGTCCCTACATAACCTAGGCAACCAAACACCTTTAAGTGATAATAGGTTGGTGGCCTTCCAAAGAGCATCTCATACGGTGTGATTCCTTGATTTGCTATTGTAGGAGTTCTGTTGATAATGTGAGTTACAGCTAGTGCACATTCTCCCCAGAAGCGGATAGGAAGATTTGCTTGAAACCTCAAGGCTCTAGCAACATTCAATATGTGCCTGTGCTTTCGCTCTACGCGTCCATTTTGTTGAGGCGTGCCCACGCAAGAGGACTCATGCAGTATTCGCTTTTGCTGAAAGAAAGTTTGTAAGTTGGAATTGATGAACTCCGTGCCATTGTCACTGCGAACCTTTTTAATGCAAGCATTGAACTGAGTTTTTACCATGTTGTAGAAATTGATTAAGACCCCAATGGTTTGAGTTTTATGCTTCAGCAGATATACCCAAGTCCCACGAGTATAGTCATCAATAATGGTGAGGAAATAATGAGAGCCATTATGTGAAGATGTATTGTATTTACCCCACAAGTCGCAATGTATTAAATCAAATGGCTCTTTGACTTTATTAATGCTTTGAGAGAAAGAAGGTCTACATTGCTTTGATCTGTGACATATGTCGCAACAGTCAACTTTATTGAAATTAAAACTACATTTGAGAATCTGAGAAAGATGCCTAAGAGCTTGGGCTGACGGATGTCCCATTCTTGAGTGCCAAAGAAAGGTGTTGTCTTTTTGAGTGCTAGCCAAAGAAACTCCGTGCATTTCTACTTTGAACACATAAACCCCATCATGCAAGCTACCCGGTCCAATCATCCTCTTCGTGGCTTGGTCCTGTATCACACAATAATCAGATTGATAAGTTACCAAGCAGTTTAAATCTCGTGTTAACTTATGTATGGAAATTAAATTGCAATGAAATTCAGGCACATATAACACGTTATTCAGTTGGATATTGTTATCAAGACTTATGTTTCCAATTTTTTCTACCAACACACTATTCCCAGTAGGCATTGTGATGTAGATAGTTTTCTCAAGATTACGTACTCCCCTCAAAATAGAGAATAGAGGGGTCATATGATGTGATGCACCACTGTCAAAAATCCATTGGATCTCTCTATTACCAGCCATGCCATCATGAGGTGATTGGATGGGCATTCCATGTAATGCATGTGCCCTTGTTGCTATCTCATTATCTTCCCTTTTCTGATCTTCATCAGTATGGATCACATGTGCAGCGATATGTCCTCCATGCTTATTATTTCCTCACTGTGTTCACCTGATGTCCCAGTTGGATGGATATCCAACAATTTCAAAGCATTTTGCTTTGATGTGCCCAATCTTGCCACAATGTTCGCACTTGGGTTTGGGTCCATTTCGACCTTTCTGCTTGTTTCCAAAAGGTGAGTAAAAGGCTATTCCTAACTGAATTTTAGCATTGCTTTTCTCCTTTTCTGTAGCTAAACGTGCCTGCTCTCTCAGAACATGATTGAACGCACGCCTTAGAGGAGGTAATGGATCAGCATTGACAATAATTGTTTTGACATTCCCATAGTGGTCATTATCAAGGCTTCCAAGGAACAGATGAAGTTGTTGCTCTTCTTCCCTTTGCATCAACTGTTTTGAGGCTCCACACGTGCATTCTGGCAATGGCTGCAGCTCGTTTAATTCATCAAGAAGACTTTTGAATTTAGTGTAAAATTCTGTTACACTCAAGTCATCTTCTTTCTGTATTAAACAAAGTATGCGCCATAATTGATGAATCCTAGGTGCGTTTGTTTGAGCAAAATGCTCTTCGAGATCAAGCCAAACGCCCCTCGCGGTTGTTGCGTGTGATATGCTTCCATGTAGTCTTGGATCAGTGGCATTTATGATCCAAGCCATCACCATGGAATCCACCTTCTCCCAGTTGAGATAATATTTCGTTTGTTTTCCTAGTTTCTTGACTGTTCCATCAATGAAACCCAACTTCATCTTTGCGTGAAGTGCGGTCTTCATCGAACGTGCCCATGTTCGGTAATTTTCTCCATTGAGGACAGCTGCAACTAGAGGTGTTCCTGGGTTATCCGAGGAACTGAGATAATAGAGTGAACTTGGGGTGAGAACAAGTGGGTTTTTGCAATCACCGGAGGTATGGTTTTTCATCTCCGACGTAGCTCTATCTGGATCGACTTGCTCTGATACCATATTGAAATATGGTTTTTCAATGTATTCAGTTGAAACAGATGATACATATTAGCTCCTATATGTAGCCATATACAAGCGTAGAAATAGCTAACCAAAACTAACATACTGATCTTCTATTGCTAACAAACTACCAGCCTACC
Source organism: Ormosia semicastrata (assembly GCA_029884595.1). NCBI lineage: Eukaryota > Viridiplantae > Streptophyta > Magnoliopsida > Fabales > Fabaceae > Ormosia > Ormosia semicastrata. Next base: position 1,769,278 of record JAQQTO010000046.1, on the reverse strand, counting down.
TTATCATTTGATATCAGATACAAATCTGTTACATTATCACTTGTTATATCCTTATCTCCTAATAGATACAAATCTGTTACATTATCACTTGTTATATCCTTATCTCCTAATAGAAAGGCTCAAGAATTCAGAGACATGAATACGAAGATAGTATCGAATATACTTTAATATGTGTTGTCACCATAAGACATAGTACAAGGCATAAACTGAAATCAAGCAGACTCAAGCCTAACTGTTTGGGGTTCAATGAAAATGATTTTTTGTTTTTAAAAAGAAAGTCAACGAAAGTTTACCTGTAAAAGCAGGTAAATTTGTTAGGAGCATTATGTTCAAAATCTTATTAGAAGTATTGTAAAAGTCTCCCTGTTCTATTTACTGATAATACTTAGTGATAATAGCTATGGAATGATCATTTTTGTTTCTAAAGTTGATTTGCTTTTTCCCAAACTTATTAGCTATGATGTTTGTAAGTATTTCTCTTTTCTTTTGTCTATGTAATGTTATGAAGGACAACCCACACCACATTTTTTATTAACTTATGGGTGCAAGGTACTACTTTTAGATCGACACAACCTTTTGAAAAACTTTTAGGATATTTAATTGTTCAAAGTAGTATTACTGGATACGTTGCCTTTATTATTTTGTTTGTTTGTGTTTTTAATCCTTGAAGTTTGATCTCCTTCAGTTGGCCTCTCAAAGGCTGTTTTTTTCTAATTTTTTACATGGTGGATCTGTTCTTTTTTTCCACATGCAGGGTCCCTATAGATCAGTCAAGGGAGAATAGAATTGGATATGGTGGAGATATGAAGTGCACAAATGACGCAGTTCTCAAGCGAAAATAGCTTCCTTGGTCAAAATGCAAAGGTATTTGCATTGAGTATGATATCTATATTAAGAAATATGTGTTTGGTTTTTCGTTACATTACATCTTTTCGTATTTCTACAATCTTTGTAATTGTAGGGAAAGGTTAGTGGGAAAGTTATTAGGAAGGTTAGGCTTCCGCATTGATTTTTTTTCCTTCATCATGTGATTTTAATATATGACAGGTTCATATTTCTCTGCAAAATCAGCATCACACTCCCTTTGGATAAGGTTCTGGATTTATCCATAGCACTCATTCAATGAAAGGTCGTAGATGAGGTTCAAATTATGTTGCTTTTAAGACAGTGCTAATTGAGAAAATGTTGGTTGGATCCTTTGAATTGAACCACACTATTTTGTATCTTTGTCTTAAATTGCTTCAGGCACCTTTTTTAGATATCCATGTAGAATAATATTTCTTCATCCACTCTACTCTCATTAACTATCAGCATATAAGGAATATAAAGATGCACTTGGTTGAGCATTTTGATATGTCTGAAAGTTTCATTGTGTTTAATATTATTGATATTAGAGCATCTAAAATTTTTTGCTGGTATAGTATTTGTAAACTTCTATTATGTTCTCCAAGCTGGCATGGTCTATCATATTTTTACAAGTAATATTAATTTTCACAGTGAATTTTTTGATCAAGCATGGTCCTCTCTCTTGGATACAGAATTTATTACTTATGAAGTCTGTAGACAAATTTGAGAAGGTGTTTGCTTCCGCCAGAGATGAGGTACGTCAATTCAGTTTTCATGCTTGATATTACCTTTCCTCTTGAGAACACTTTGTCCTTCATATAGATCTTTCAAATAAAAGACTTTGCCTATATTCATAAGTACAAATTCCAAGAATCCACTTTTGTGGCCATATTTTCCGTGATATTAGGTAATTCACTGCTTGATGAACAACCCATATCTTCCTTTCTTAATGCAGGATCTTCATGCTAATTCCTTGTGATTTTTAAATGATATTGTTTTGGCTTGATCATTACTTTTCAAACTGATAAAATTTTATTAGTGAAAACACTAAAGTTTATAACACTACATACTGCATTTTATCATTTATCTCAATACATTGTAATTTTTATTATTTTATACTTTGAATTATTTGGTTCTGAGATCAATAAATCTCAACGAGTAATGTAGTCTACTTCATATGAATGTCAAATAATGTACTGACAGTAAACAAGATATAAATTTCCTGCCTTTCCCTATCGATTTCTTTTTCTTGTGCTGGGGTTTGGTAAAAATTCTACTATTTATTTTCTTGATTCTTTTTCTGCCATAGATCTTTTTGAACATGATAGAAAATCAAAACCATTATAGAAGAGGCACATATGGCAAGAAAGAACAGTGCAAGTTGCACCTTTCGTACCATCCAAGTAGTGCACTTTAAATGGATTAGGTTGGTAATCATTCTAAATTTTCGTTTCTTCTAACCAATGTACTGTAAATGAAGTTTTTTGTGAACATTTATGTCATTTATAAAATATGAGTGCATAAGATTTTTTTGAGCTCAGTAAAAGGAAGTTGTTAGGCAGCAAGTGGTGATTGATGACTCTTAAGTTGATATATAGTCTAATGAATTTTTATCAAAGGAAAACATGATGAAGAGAGAAACTAGATTTTTATCAAAATTACAAATAAAGGAAAACTATGATACCATATAGGAAACTTCTGGAAGATTCAATGAATTTTGTAAATCACTCGAGTCTTGAGCATGCATAATTTGAAAAAAAAAATGTAAAATTTTTCATCTTAATGAGGTCATTTAAGAATTTAATCCTATCTGTCTTGAACACCATGTTTTAAAAATATATATTTGATAATTGTAAACATAGTAGGTAAAAAACTGAAATGGTACCTAAGAAGTCAGTAATCTGTCAGTAAAGGGCAACTGGTACGTAAAGGGCAACTGGTACGTAAAAGTGTTATTGGTGTCTTACAGATAGATTTTTTCTGTCTGTATAGTGATGTGTTATTCCAAAAAATGATAGATTATGTAATATAAGCAGCCATTGTGTAGTTTCACCTCATCCTTTCCACATAGGCATAAAGTGGTGTAACATTTGCTATTATTCTCAATATAGTCAATTATAAATGACCATAGCATTTACTTATCGTTATCTCAATTTGTTGAAGTCCATTCCTCAGTTTTTTTTTTTACTTTAATGCTTTTGCATCTTTATATGTATTTGTAGAGAAAAATAAATTTAATGTGTAAATATTATGATGTCAAAAGCTTTATAAATAATGTAACATCTAGGACAATTTTGAATAATGTTTTTATATTTTACTTGAAACTATAGAATTATCAGTTATCAAATGACTATATGCTGTTGATTAGTATAGAATACATAAATTTCAATCATATAGTTGATTTATCAAAGTCCATCAAATTTGCAATTCTCTAAATCTCATCAACACATATTATAATTAATGTTATATTTTTTATACTAATTCTATATGTGTATACTTATACTAAATCTATATAGTTATCCTTTTTGCATAATTATACTAATTTTATATTATTTTATTAATTCATTAGTAAATTAAAAACCTTATGCAACATACGCATAGTGAGCTACTCTATGAAACACGTATACAAATACGAGACACAACACGAATACGAGATACGAGAATATATCAAATTCAAAAAATATAAAATACAAATTCGATATATATATATATATATATATATATATATATATATATATATATATATACAAAATTTAAGTAAAAGATTCATAATTTATTAATATTATTTTTATAAGTTTTAAAATTTATAATATTTTAATATATATCATATGTATCAATATTTGTTACTTAATTAGTTATTACTAAAATATGAAACATAATTTCTATTAACATTTTCTAAAAAATCTCATAAATTAACTTTTCCTAATATAATTAATCATGTACAAGTTCATGTGCATCAAAAAAAAATTTAACTAGAGGGTATATTAGTGTGAGCCAAGCTTCGGTGATGACTTGGTATGAGTAGAAATAGAAGAAGCAGATAAAAATAGTGATGTGTAAAAAGATAAAACTTAAAAGTCTAATAGTGACCTGTGAAAAAAAATACTGATATGTGGAAATAGTGACTTAAGACATCAGTCATGTGATTGAACTTAGGTGAGTTACAAACTTACTAATTAAACGTTAGTCATGGAAATTAATTTTTTTTAAGAAAAATATTAATGAGCAGTGTTCAAGTCGTGTCCTAAACGTGTCTAAACATGTCCAAGACTAAAGAAGTATCTAAGAGGGGCGAGCATGGGTCTCGGCCCCTCTTTTCTCATTAATTTTGTTTAGGTACTAATAATTTAATTAAATTTAATTTATTAAAATATAAAAAAATAATTACATTATTTTTTTATAAAATTAATATTTATTATATTGACGCTCTTAGTTAAAAATTATATCAATATATCTAATTTTATATATTATTATTACACTTCAACACTTTTATTTGTTTACGAAATTACATATACCTCTAATACTTTATATACAAATATTACATAAAATCTCATTAAAAATATAAAGTAAAGGAGGTATGAGTAATTTCTCAAATAAAAAAAGTGTCAATATTATAAGACTAACCTCGAGAAAGATTAATATAATTATATTAGAGATAAAAATGATAAAGTTAAAAGAACTTATACTTAATATGTATTTAACATGTAATTTATTATTATTTTATATACATTAATATTATAATTTTAAATTATCTTTTTATTAATTTTTAATCTTTATATAATAAATCTATTAATTCTTCTCGATTTTAGTTTCACCTTTATCTCTTTATATATATATATATATATATATTATTTTGCTTATAAATAATCATGTAAATGACAATTATTATTGTGATACATTTAATATCTAATATAAATTTTTTTTTACTTTTTCACTTTATTCATAAATCTTCTTATATAATAAAAAAAAAATACTTTTTAAAGTGAGTAAATAAATATATATTTAATTTTAATTTAAAATAATATATTTTGATCTTAACTCACTAAATAACTTAAAATGAATACATCTTTATTTTTTAAATTTATATTTTTTATATTTAATAATATGATTCGTATTTTTGATTTTTTATTAAATATTTTTTACATCCATTTTTATCTAAAATATGTCTAAATTAAAAAATTTTTTTATTTTTTTAATTAAATATATTCAAATAAATAAAACATATATATTTATAATTAAACATATATTTAAACAATATAAATAGAAGCATATATATTATATAAATATCTCTATATATTTAACAAATAATATATAATTTAATATTCATAAATATATTTTAAAAAACTAACATATCATAGAATCTAATGATTTAAAACACCGTGCAACGCACGGGAAGGTTATTAGTTTTTTTTTTAATGTAATTATATAAAATTATCCAGTTTTGAAGGAAATGTGAGCCGTTTAATATTTTCCATGTGGTCCCCCTCTGAGCACATTTATTTGGCAGGATGCATGGGCGACATATGTACAGTATACCCTCGTCACATCACTCAATCAAGTTAGAAAAATCCTCACGCAATCCATGCTTTTTCCTTTTCCTTACCCCTTTAGTCGTTTACATGCTCATGGATGATAATAAAAATAAAATATAACTATTTTTATTTAATTATTTAAATGCACTTTAAAATATGAAGCGGCGTCGTTTGTTTGGACTTCCAGGAAGAAAGTCCACAACACAACTTACAAAAGGCTATATTACGCTTTGGGCCCTCGGCATTTGGCAATAGGCTGCAACGCAACGCAATAGTGAAAAGAAGTATATCCCTGTGGTTGAAATTGGATCCGCCCGCACCCACTAACCCTGGTCAATTCCAAACTTAACCATAGTTACTTTGCCTCCCTCAGAATTCCGCCACGTGTTCCAATCGAACGGCCATTTCCCAAGATATCAGACTATATATATCTCCCCTCCACCCTCTAAATCCCTAACTCTGCATCATCTTCCTCAATTCTATTTTGATCCTTGTCTGCATTGTGCAACAATGCCAAACCCTAAGGTGTTCTTTGACATGACCATCGGAGGCCAACCGGCCGGTCGGATCGTGATAGAGCTCTTCCAAGACACCACTCCGAGGACCGCCGAGAACTTCCGCGCCCTCTGCACCGGCGAGAAGGGAGTGGGTCGCAGCGGCAAGCCTCTCCACTACAAGGGCTCCGCCTTCCACCGCGTCATCCCCAACTTCATGTGCCAGGGCGGCGACTTCACCGCTGGCAACGGCACCGGCGGCGAGTCCATCTACGGCTCCAAGTTCGCCGACGAGAACTTCGTCAAGAAGCATACCGGTCCCGGCGTCCTCTCCATGGCGAACGCAGGCCCCGGCACCAACGGATCTCAGTTCTTCATCTGCACGACCAAGACGGAGTGGCTGGACGGCAAGCACGTGGTGTTCGGGCAGGTGGTGGAGGGCTTGAATGTGGTGAAGGAGATCGAGAAGGTGGGGTCCAGCTCCGGCAAGACCTCCCACCCCGTGGTGATCGCCGACTGTGGTCAACTCTCTTAGGCGGTGTTGACCTCAGATTTCATGGTGGCTCTGATCTACACCCTAGTGTCTTTTATCCGGTGTCGTCTTTTTTGGTTTTTTCTTCTCTTTCGTTGAATTATGGGTTTACTAGTATCTTTGGGAATGGTGTTGAATCTGGTGCTCTCAATCATGTTGAGCTTTTTCTCTCTGATCCTTTTTTTCGAGTTTTAGTGTGTGGTTCATAGAGTGGAGTATTGTGATTATAAACCTGATGAGATGAGCTACCTTCAATAAAGTTAGGATTATTGGCATATCATAATTTTTGTCTCTTAATTTATCAATCAGCTTATTTTTTGAGAAAAACAGTGAGGATATGGCTCAGACAAATTGAAAGAGAAGACGATGATCATAAGTAGGGTTTTAATTTTCTTCGTGACTTCGGTAGTGATTATTGCATATACACAGAATGAGTCAGGTGATAATTAAGATTTTGAAAGAGAAAGTTAAATAGTAAGTTTTGCTATATCTTAAGTAAATGTTTTCGAGTTGGATTTTTAGAATGAAAGAAAAGGTTGTTTGGGTTTATTTTTTATTTTGAGCAAATATTATTTATATTTAAGATTTTTTAAAATAAATAAATAAAATAAAAGATAATTATATATTTTTTAATCATTAGAAATATTTTTTGTTTTTTATTTAAAAATTAAAAATAAACATTTTTTTTAAAAGAACTTTTTATCGAAATATATCCTTAACGTTCCTTTTCGAAATCTTTTTAATATTAAATAAAAAAACATTTATTAAAAAAATGAATATATATAATGTTTTAAAAATATCAAAAATATTTAATGCTTTATTTATTTAATAATTACGAAAAAATACTGTATCGTACTACGGTGGGAGTGGGACACTGAAATTGGTGGCAGGCAATGGCAATTTGCCATAAAGATGGCTGATGTCGATAGAGGCTTCTATCATATACCTAATATCTTTAGGATGAATTATTATTTTTTAATTTGATAATATTTATATATAAATTTAAGATATATAAAAAAATTATTAATTAAAATTTATAATTTTTTATATGTATAATTATTCATATAAAATAATAATAATAATTTGATTAAAGTTTTATATGAATTTAAATATTATTAATTAAAATTTATTTTTAAATTTGAATCATTAATTTATTTTAACAATAAATCAATAATTCAAAAGTTATAATTCTTCCATTAACTTTCTTTTTAGAGGTCATATTAGAATTTATCATATTAGGATAGAGAGGCCCGCATTAAAGAGAATGGAGAAACGAGTTGGCCTTCATGAATCCTGAATGAATTAAACGTTAACTTCAGAACTTTGTCGTCCATAAAACTTGATGCTAGGAGTTCAAGATTATTTTTTATTCTTTTGACGCACAATTATTGCCCTTTAGCTTTACTAAAAAAAGTTCTGAGTTTTGATGGTGATAACACGTGCCATGGTGCCCTAATTGTAAGGCCATTTAGAAAGGATTTTTTTTGGGGACCACATGGTTATATTTTTTCTTTTTATTTAAAAAATAAAAATAAAGAGAATGTATTAAAATGTATCTTTTATTTATTATTTGAAAAATAAGTAGTATATAAATATGCGTTTTTAAAATTAGTTCAATAAGATCGATTGAATTGTGAAGTAGCTATCTTATTAGTTTTAATTTACTTAAAAAATTAGATATGAATAATTGAATTGTCAAAAATTAAAAATTGGTAAAAGTCAATGAAAATGAAATAGTTGAATCATTTGGTTGAATTGACTAGTTTTAAATTTAAATTTTTTAATTAATTTTTTTTAAGAGAAAAAGAAAAAGAAAAGCTTAGGATATTAACTATTTAACCAATTGAATCGATTAAATCTGTTTACTTCATCAATTCAACGGAATTTTAAAAATAATGATATAAATGGTATAATAAAAATGGTATAAAAAATCTTTCAATTGGAAATATCTTTTAGTATGAGAAGATAATATCGGATTCATTGGGATGAAATTGATAACAATGATTTTTATGTATTATTTTTTATATATTTATACATCAGTTTTATTATACATTTTTCACATTTTTTATTAAATAAGAAGATAAGACAAATATACCTTTTAATGCATGTATTCTCCTTTTCTTTTTAGTAAAAGAAGTAAAAAGATATCACATAGTTTTAAAAAAAAAATGACGTGCAACATTTATTTCTCAATTGATAAAGAGCTAAGGATGCCTCGACTGCTCCTTGGCCTTTCTTCCCGTGTGGGTTCCGTGCATATGAAGTTGATATATATATATAGTCATGTTATTAGTTTATTTTTTTGTACATTTAATTTTTTTTAACTTACTCATAAATTTATTTTATATTTTATAAAAATATTACAGTTACATATTGATTAATTTGATATTTTTTTCATATTAACATATATTATAAATGCAATATGTATATAAAAGTTGTATGCAAAATATTTCTCATATATATATACATTCCTATATTTTGTTTTACATAAAAAGACTTAAAATCCTTCATTATAAAATAATTAATTATTAATATAATTTAATAATTAAGATCATCAACTTTAATGAAAAGAGAATAATAAAGCTAACAATAAAAAATAGAAAAATATAAGATTTTAATGATGATAAAAAGTTGTATTCTTCTTATTAAATACAAAATAATTTTTTTAGCGAGTGCCCTTAAGGAATCTAAAATAAAAAAATTTATATGAAAAATATTTTTTTTTTAATTTTCAATATATTGAATACACTATTTTTTATGAAAATCTTTTTTTGTAATTCTTAACAAGTGCCCTTAAGGCACTTTTTATTTTTAATTGAAAAGACATTAATTTGAGTATTTTTTAATTGTTTAATTTTATTTTTAATTTAATTTTTTCTTTAAATTTTATTTTATTTATAGATAATTGTTTTTCTTATTTAATTTTTGTTCTTTCTTCTTCATTTAATTTTATTTTTAATTTGTTTCTTTTATTTTTGTTTTCTTCGTTTATTTTTATTAGTCATTTATTTTTATTTTATTTTATTTTTATTTTTAATTTCTTTCTTTACTTCACTCTAATTTGCTTGCTTGTTTGTTTATCCAAGATTCTTTGGAATCAGAAGAATTACTTTTTGACCCAGAGATTGAGAGAACAGGTAGAGTAAACAGGAAAGCAGCTAGAGAAAGGAAGAAGCTTGAAGAAACAGAAGCAAAAATGACAGAAATTGTTGTAACTGCAGAGCGAAGACGTACATTGGCTGACTATGCTACCCCATCTGCTGAGAATATTTCTACCAGTATTGTGCACCCTGCTATTCAGGCCAATAATTTTGAGATTAAACCAAGCATTTCTACAGCTGGTGCAGCATAATCAGTTTGGGGGAGGTCAAACAGAAGATCCAAATTTGCACATAGTTAATTTCTTGCAGCTCTGCGATACTATTAAGTATAATGGCATTACTGATGATGTCATTAGATTACGACTGTTCCCATTTTCTCTTAAAGACAAAGCAAAGAGCTGGCTACAAGCCCAGCCACAAGGGAGCATTTCTACTTGGGAGGATCTGATTAACAAATTTTTTACTCGATACTTCCCTCCATCAGTGTTTGTGAAGATGAAGGGTGAAATAGTTTGTTTTACTCAAAATCAAGGGGAGTCATTATATGAATCTTGGGAGAGATTTAAAGAGCTTTTAAGGAGATGTCCTCACCATGCATTTGAGGTTTGACAGCAGGTGTAAATTTTCTATAATGGTTTAAATCATCCTACCAGGGCTATGATGGATGCATCTGCAAGCGAATCTTTAAATACTAAAACTCCTGAAGAAGCTCTACAACTATTTGAGATCATGGCGACCAATGAATATCAGTTGCCTAGTGGGAGAGCAGCAGTTAAACAGGGAATGTTGAAACTTGGTGTTGTTAATACTATACTTGCACAGAATTAGACTATGATGCAACACATTGTCAACCTTACTAAGCAAGTTAGAAATTTACAGGTAAATGCAGTTAATCATCAAGGTCTGACTTGTGATTTTTGTGGAGGTAACCATGTCAATGGTCAATGTGAGGCAGGGAATTTAGGTGTCAACATTTCAGAGTAGGTGAACTATATGGGTAATCCTTCAAGGCCACAAGGTAATCCTTATTCTAATACTTACAATCCAGGCTGGAAGAATCATCCTAATTTCTCTTGGAAGAATCAAGCTGTACCATTGAATGCTCAGCCCGAACAGAAGTCTCCTCTTGAGATTGTAATGGAGAAACTTTCTCTGCAGACCTCTATTTTTGTGCAACAGACTTCAGCTTTTATGGAGGAATCAAGAACTAATTTTAAGAATCATGAGGCCGCTATTAGAAGTCTTGAGAATCAAGTGGGGCAAATAGCGAAACAGCTTCAAGAGAGACTTCTAGGCACTTTTCCAAGTGATAAAACACTGTTGATCAGTGTATATATCTGAAGGTCAGTGGGAGTAAGTTTATATTTCTGATTCTGTATATTGATGATATCTTACTTGCAACTAATGATCTTGGTCTATTGTGTGAGACTAAGAATTTTCTCTCTAACAACTTTGAAATGAAAGATATGAGAGAGGCAAACTATGTGATCGGAATAGAAATATTCCGGGATATATCACTTGGATTATTGTGTTTGTCTCAAAAAACATATATTAATAAAGTTTTAGAGAGATTTAGAATGGACAAGTGCGCATCATCTCCTATTCCAATTCAGAAAGGAGACAAATTTAGTCTCATGCAATGTCCAAAGAACGATTTGGAAAGAAAACAGATGGAAAAGATTCATTATGCATCTGTTGTTGGGAGTTTGATGTATGCTCAAACATGTACGAGGCCAGATATTAGCTTTGCAGTTGGAATGCTGGGTAGATACTAGAGTAATCCAGGATTGGATTACTGGAAAGCTGCAAAGAAAGTTTTAAGATACTTGCAAGGAACGAAGGATCACATGCTAGAAAGCACGGACACGTCATTTTACTGGCGTGTCCACGTGTCCGACACGTGTCCGACATAAACACACTTCGACACGCACACGACACGCGTGTCTCACGTGTCCGAGTGTGTCTAATTAAAAAAATTATTATTATTTGACTCGGACACGGCTCGAACATGGTCAGGACACATCTCAGACACATCGCGGACACATATTGGACACAGCCCATTAAAATTTTTAAAAAAAATTACTGTGTGGCAGTGTACTAATATCACGGCCCACAAGCCCAATATCACCCGACCCACCCTCAGAAAAAATCTTCTATTCTTTTTCAATACATTGTGTTCACTGTGTGCTAATGGTTCAATTTTCAATTATTATTGGTTTCTTTTTTAGTTATAAACGAAGATATTTGTGTTGTCATTGAGGAGTTATGTTTGGAATGTTTATAATCAAAATTATATATATATGTCGTGTCCGTGCCGTGTCCTAAATTTTTTTAATTTGGTGTGTTCCTGTGTCCGTGTCTGTGTCGTGTCCCGTGTCCGTATCCGTTTCCGTGCTTCATAGATCACATGCTTACTTATAGAAGATCTTACCACCTTAAGGTGATTGGATATTCAAATTCAGACTTTGCTGGTTGTGTGGATACAAGAAAGTCCACGTTTGGCTATGTATATCTTTTAGCCGAATGAGCGATTTCATGGAAAAGTGCGAAGCATCAGTCATTGTTGTGTCCACCATGGAGGCTGAATTTGTAGCATGCTTTGAGGCCATGGTTCAAGCTAATTGGCTACGAAACTTTATTTCAGGACTTGGAATAGTCGACAGTATTGCCAGGCCGCTGAAAATTTATTGTGATAATTTCACAACTGTCTTTTTCTCTAAAAATGACAAATATTCCAAAGGTATTAAATATATGGAATTGAAGTACTTCACCATTAAAGAAGAAGTTCATAAACATAGAGTATCATGATTGCTGACCCTTTAACAAAATAGTTATCACCCAAAATATTTGTTGGCCATGTTAATAATATGGGCATTATGTCTACTAGTGAATGTTGAATTGTAATATTTTGTTTCATTATTGTTGTATGCTTGACACTCTGAGCTCGTTAATGTATAAGTTTATGAATTTTCTATTTTCTACTTATGTATATGCATGCAATTGATGATGTTGAAAACATATTATGTTCTTGATAATGACATTATGTTTGAACCTATTATGAACTTCTCATTTTAAGATCATATTGAGGAGAAAGACTAATATAGTAGTACATAGAAGAAAGTATGTTGATTCAATAATATGCGACTCCCATGACTCTTATTAGTTTGTATTCTTAATTATGATTAATGATGGAACCAATGTATGTAAGGTCTGTTGATGCGCATCATGATTGATGTATTATTAAGTCACATGAGTCAAGTGAGAGAATGTTGAAAAAATAATAAATAAATTATTATGTGTGACTCATATGAAATAATGTTTTAGACCTGTGTGAACACTCAATTTTGACCGGGCATAAAAAAAATATAAATAAAAATAAAATGAAAATAAAATAAAATAAAACAATAATAATAATAATACCAAAAATAATAATAATAAAGAAAATACTTTCATTTTTTCCTTTTCTCGACCAAGTCCAATCCCAATGAAAAAAAATATATGTCCAGTCCATTAATCCACCTTGGCCCATTTTGTTTTAAGGTCCCTAATATACACAAAAAAAAAAAAAAAAGAGGGAGAGGAAAGTTAACGTTGCAGGTCACAGAGTCAAAGAGAAAAGGCCAATGCATGCTTCTTTCATTGATTGCAAAGAAAAAGGAAAAAAGCGTCAGGTAGAGTTTTTTAAAGTAAAGCATCAAAGAAGTAGCGAAATTTTCCTTCCTATTGCAGGCTCCTCACGCAACACAAACAAAGCCAAGAGCAAAAGGACAAAATGAACATGTTTGGTGAGCAGTAAGGAAGGCGTAAGAAGAGAGACTAGAGATTTTGAAAAATGAAACACCAAACAGGGAAGGTGTCATTGCCTCTCGATGCAACCCTTGCAGCCTATCGCTTTGATGCAGCTCTTGCACGTTGCTTGTCCTGATGCAACTCTTGCGGCGTTGAACCACAAATACATAAAACGGATAGGGGCGGGAAAAGAAAAAAAGGAAGCAAGTTTAAAGTCAAAAATAGAGATCCGACAGGATGGCACAACCTCGTGTCGCCCAAATTGATATGGAGAAGGAGATATTTTTTTACGAGAGAAAGGACTACACAATCGACGCTGGCATGCCAAGCCGAATTCTGAGTGCCTATATAAAGAGGAACAATGTAAAGAAAAGGGGGTTTTTTCTTGGATTGGGTTTTGGGGGTTGATTCCAGTTTTCTTAGAGAGGAAATTTTCTTTGTTTACGCTTCTTCTTCCTAGTTAGAAATTTTGAACTCACTTGCAAGCCATCTGTTTCTTTGCTAGTGAGAAAAAGCTGGTATTGAGAGAAAGTGAGAAGTGAAATTGTAAAGAAAAGGATTTGAATGGAAAGAGATTTTTCCAAGTGTTTTACTGAAGCACGGAGGTATTTTGTTTTGTTCTTTCTCTTATGTATGGACTTCCACCATTCTGTTGCATTTAAGTCTCTGCATTCTATCTTTCTCTATATTCATGTTCTGATTCTCACCTACCATCCACCACTCCCCTAACAACTCATCCTCACCTCCATAGCCTCGTCCATCTTCAACTTCCGCAACCAACCTCCCCACAACCCATTACCTCAAACCGACCGTCGAGCCCAACAAATCTCTCCCTTCAACCGACCGTCGAACCCAACAAATCTCTCCCTTCAACCGACCGTCGAACCCAACAAATTTCTCCCTTCAACCGACCGTCGAACGTAACAAATTTCTCCCTTCAACCGACCGTCGAACCTCAGAATCCTTTCAACTGACCGTCGAATCCAACACCAAATTTCCCCTTGCAACCGACCGTCGAACTCGACAAATTTCTCCCTTCAACCGACCGTCGAACCCGACAAATCTCTCCTTTCAACCGACCGTCGAGCCCCACACCAAATCTCTCCCTTCAACCGACCGTCGAATCCAACACCAAATTTCCCCTTGCAACCGACCGTCGAACCCAACAAATTTCTCCCTTCAACCGACCGTCGAGCCCCACACCAAATCTCTCCCTTCAACCGACCGTCGAATCCAACACCAAATCTCTCCCTTCAACCGACCGTCGAGTCCAACACCCAAATCCATCCCCTCACCGACCGTCGGACCTCGCAGAGCCAGATCCTCCCAACCGACCGTCGATCCCAACACCCCCAACACGATACCTCACGTTTCATTTTCCCACTTCCGAGGCCGAAAGCCTCCCTTTTTCTTTATCGAGGCTACGAGCCTCTGCTTTCTGTTTTCTTCCTTTATTATTTTATTTTATTTTATTATTATTATTATTATTTTTTGCTAGTATGTATGTCTTAAGAAGAATTTATAACAAAAAGCATGATAAAACAAAAAGAGGGTTCTATTGGGTTGGGGTTCATGGTTATTTTTTTTTTTTTTTTTTTTTTATTTTTATTTTTTGTGTTCCAAGGCCTTCTCTTGAGTTTGGGTGGGATAGATGAATAATAATAGCATGTTGGTTATTTTTTTTTTTTTCTCGTTAACTTTGTTTATCATATTTATCTTTTTTTTTTTTCTTTTTTATCTTTTTGCCTTCCTTTTTAGTCCGTTGGTTTTTGTTAAAAAATAAATAAATAAATAAATAAAATAAAATAATTAAACGTTGTTAAAAAATAAAATGAGATTAGTTGTCATGACGACTTGTTAATTTCCTCTTTTTGATTTAGAATCATTTAAGTCACGACGACTCGATGATTCACGAAATCTTCTTTTCCTTCCTTTTATTTATCTATTTTTTTAATGATAAAACAAATATTCTCGAAAGTTATAAAGTTTCACACAATCAATTTAAGGTACCGTTTTTAGAACGCAGGTGTGTTAGGTGTTGTGGGATTAAGTTCCCGCCCTTCCTTATCCATAACCGACTCCCGAATTCAATCTGGTTCCAAAGACCATTTCCAAAGAAAGGTTTTCTGATTTTTCCTAACTTAAATAAAATTGGTGGCGACTCTATTTCTTTTTTTAAAAATTAATGAGTTGTTGCATCCGTCGCGATCCCGGTCGCGACAACCTGTATGTAAATTAATGAAAATAAAGGGACTTATTGGTTAATGTGAGAAGTTGAAAACTTCTACTAACTGGTGGTAACTTGATCGGAGTTATTATTTTTATGTTTACTGGTTTTGTCTCTCTTATAAGGTTTCTATGCCATTTTGTCATCAAGAGTGGGTGTGAGAAAGAATATGTAGGAAGAGATAGATTAAGATTAGGATGATTGTTTCTACTCTACAAGATTGTTTCATGGATCAATGTAAGTTTCTCTTCTATGTGAGAATCATAGATTCCAAGATTCTTTATATTTTTTTTTCGGTAGTTTTTCTTGAATGTGAATCTTAGGAAAACTACAACTTACAATATACTGATATATACTAAACAGAAAATTATTTTTTGCTCTGATTCTTTATTATCAAATTTTTGTATAAGTTCCATCTTTTAAAAAAGTTGATAGCAAGACTTGCTCTCGGTTTGGATACACATAGAGTTTTCGTATAATCGAATAAAATTTTAAAGTACTAAAAATCTTTTACTATATATTTATGAATTTATCTTTATAGTGCTAAAATAAATATAAATACAAAATGATCATGTTTAAATTTTAAATTACTATTATGTTATGCGTGATTTTATCATTATGTAATCTTTCAAAAGGGAGGCGAACACGGCAGTTCATGTCGTAGCCAACCTTGCGTTGCAAAATTGTCTGAGCCCTAATTGGGTTTGTTCACTCCCTCAGGTTGTGGCTTCAGAGTTGTTAAAAGATGCTACATCTTGTAGATCTAACACCTAGATACTCTTGCACGAACCAAACAGGTGAGATGTCCATTGCTTTGCTTGTATTTTTTGTCTCTGCTAGTGTTTGGGTTGGGCCTCCTTTGGGATGCTTTTTCCTGTAACATGGTTCTTTTATTTCTATAGTATTCTGGACCGTGGACCGGGATCCTACCCACAAGGGTCAACCCGGCACACGCTCCACCTTATTCCTCCATCAACACCCCGAAAAGGACTGTAAGACCTCAGAATGCATAACTCATGAGGATCAGGAAATCAACAGATCTTCGTAACTGTTGATACGAATCTCTTTGATTCTATAACCTCTCCTCCCAATAAATGACTATAACGTCCACATTCCAACAATACCTGCATTGAATGCTCTGACTCCAATGATGCTCCATAAAGTTCAGGCTAAGTAAACCTAAAGAGGTAACAGTTATTGAATAACAGACACCTTAGCACACTATCTGACTTGAGCATCGGAGTCCTTTTTGCAGGTACCACCCCTGCCGGACCCTAACGGTGGAACGCAGCTGCAGAAGGGAGGAAACCACCAAACCATACCTTCCACAGGTATCCTTCTGAATTCGTTCAGAACATTTGACGCCGACTGTGGGAACTCTGATAAATTACTATTCCCACGTTCATCATGGTGAGTACAAGGCAAAATCAACGGAGAGGAAGTGTTGCGCATGCTGCCCCTGCTCACGGACAGGGCCCAGCGGTTCAGCGCGACCCTCCTTCCGTCGCACTACCAGAAACCTCCGTCGTAAGGAGCAGGCCTGTTCTGGTAGAGACACTCAACGGGAGACACGAAACTTCAGCATCAGCTGAAAGCCCAGTCCCCTCGCGAAGGATCTCTGTCTGGGATAGACTTGTCTACCCTCCAACTGGAGAGAATAACGCAAATCAAGGTGCAAGGGTCCCAGCGCATGCCCGCTTGGGAATCCCCAAATTGGATGTTGACTATTCACATTACGAAGACAACTCGCAGTCTGGAATGGCGAGGAATGAACTTCGAGAATTACTGCACCAACAGACCGCACTGATTGACAACCAACGGCGTCAGTTGGAGGAACAGCGCCACCATTTGGACAATTTAGAAAGGTTTGCGTAGGCCGGCAATGAGGGTGGTGAGCGAGTCGCAGTTCAAAGGGATACCCATCATGTCGGTGCCGAGGTCATAGAAAACAGTGACCCAGTCCTCGGCCCCAGCAGCAATTCTCCAACGCCTTAATGGCGTACAGGGTCCCGAGGAACTTCAAGCCCCCGAGCAACTTAGAGCCGTACGACGGGACCATGGATCCGCAAGAGCACTTGGATGCTTATACCCAGTCCATACAGCTCTACGGGTATACCCCAGAATTGATATGTCGTGCTTTCCCGCTCTTCCTGAAGAAGGATGCTCTTCGTTGGTTCGTGACCTTACGGACAAAAATTACAAGATGGGGGGACCTCACGCAGCGATTCTTGTTGCATTATATCACTGCCAAGGAACGACTGAAGTCGATTGATTCTCTCTCTGGAATTCTCCAAAAGAGTGATGAATCCCTGCGCGAATACATCAAGAGATTCAGTCATGCTTGTGTGGGTATAGAAAACCTCGATGACAGGATAGCCCTCCATTACGCCAGAAATGGTCTACAGACTGATTCAGATTTCTTCCGGTCACTAGCTAAGAAAAAGTCGGCCAGTTTAGATGAGTTCCACTTACGGGCAGATAAGTACGTTGAACTGGAAGAGATTACCAGGGCGAAAGAAAGCCTTGAGAAAGGTGAACCAGTTCAGAAAAAGAGTCACAATTCTGACCAGCCCCGAGATCCCTCCAAAAGTGAGCGATATAGGCCCAAGTATTCTGAGTATACTCCTTTGAACACCCCTCGAGAAACAATCTTGAAGGAGGTCCTTTAAACCGAGTTCCAGGATATCAAAAGGCTACCACCTGTTAAAAAATAGTCCCAGAAGGATCATTCGAAGCATTGCAGGTGGCACAATAGTTACGGCCATGAGATCGAAGATTGTTATCAGCTCCGAGATGTTATCAAGTCCCTGATCAAAGAGGCACGTCTGCAGAAGTATATTAGTGGTTTTCATGGTAATCAAGACCACGGAAGGAGAAGGAATCAGAGACGAAGCCGAAGTCCACGGCGGAGTCCAAACCAACATCGGCAAAGAACCCGTAGCCCGGCCAGAAGAAACCGAAGTCCCGTCAGAAGATCTCGAACCCCGACACGCCGAGATGGGGAGAACAGACAAGGACCAAACCGGGATGCTCAAGAAGGCGATTACCGGAAAGATAGATTAATCCATACCATCGCTGGAGGGTTCGCTGGCGGAGGAATGTCAAATAATTCCCGAAAGAAGGCACTTCGGACGGCGGTCTTAAGCGTGTCAAGTTCTTCACTAAGACCACCCCCCTGAGATAGTGGAGAACCTCCCATATCTTTCTCCTAGGATGACTACGGCGATATCATCCGGGATCATGACGACCCACTAGTAATCTCCGGAGTAATATCCAACGCCGAAGTCCGTCGAATTTTTGTGGACCAGGGAAGTTCGGCAGATATCTTGTTCATGGACGCCTTTGAAAGGCTGGAATTCCCTTTATTTGAATTAACACCATATGAAGGTGAGCTCACTGGTTTCTCTGGGGAGAAGGTCACCCCGGTGGGATACTTTGATACTTTCTTGACCTTGGATAACGACAACGCATATAGAACTGTGAAGGTGAGATTCTTGGTTGTGGATTGTCCCTCGGCCTACAACATCATTTTGGGATGTCCTACGTTGAACAGCATTGCCGCTGTAATCTCCACCGCCCACCAGGCCATGAAATTCCTTAACCGGGATAATAAAGTGGTCACGGTTAAGGGCGATCAGATTACAGCTCGTAAATGTTACAATGAAAGTCTAAAAATCAATAGGTTGTCGAGAAACAAGAAGGCGTGCACACCCATCCTAATCCACCAAGTTAATGTTTCAATGACCGAATTAGATGCACGAGAGGAAATCCGAGGCACTAGACCCCAGCCCGACAGAGACTTGATCCCGTTACAGATTGGTGATGAGCCTAATCACACCACTAAAATTAGGGCGAACCTCGACGAGCAGGAGAAAACTCAATTGGTAAAACTCTTGCAAGAGAATAAAGATCTTTTTGCCTGGACATCTGTTGACATGCCTAGAATTGACCCCGCTTTCATTTGTCATTGTTTATCTATTAAACGATATGCAAAACTGGTCTCTCAAAAGAAGATGAAGGTTGGCCCAGAAAGGCAGCAGGTCATTGAAGGGCAAGTAAAAGAGCTCCTGAACGCCGGATTCATCAGGAAGATTTCATATACCACCTGGCTGTCGAATGTTGTCTTGGTTAAAAAATCCAACGGCAAGTGGAGGATGTGTGTGGACTATACCGACTTAAACAAAGCATGCCCTAAGAATCCATACCCCCTCCCTAATGTGGATAAGCTGGTTGATAGTTCCTCCGGTTTCCAGCTACTGTCTTTCATGGACGCTTATTCCGGGTACAATCAGATTCCGATGTACCTCGGAGACAAAGATAAAACCGCGTTTATCACCGAAAAGGCAAGTTATTGCTACAAAGTAATGTCTTTTGGGTTGAAAAATACCAGAGCTCTATATCAGAGAATGATGAACAGGGTCTTTGAAGATCAGATAGGAAGAATGCTAGAGGGCTACATCGATGATATGATAGTCAAGACCTCGTCGTCAGGACCACACACCTCAGATTTATAAGAAGTGTTTGAACAGCTTAGGAAGCACATTATGAGGCTTAACCAGGAGAAGTGTGCATTCGGGGTCCAGGTTGGAAAGTTTCTGGGATTCATGCTGACACACCGGGGAATTGAGGCAAACCCCGACAAGTGTAAGGCCGTGCTCGACATGCACAGCCCCCGGAATGTGAAAGAAGTACAGCAGTTAAATGGACGGATCGCGGCTCTTACACGTTTCCTGGCTGGAGCCGCTCACAAATCCCTTCCACTCTTCAAATTGTTGAAAAAGGGGACCGGGTTTGAATGGACTCAGGAGTGCGAGGACGCATTCGTCTCCTTGAAAAATATCTTGTCATCCCCTCCAATTCTCACAAGACCTGAGCCAGGAGAAATGCTGTACATATACCTCTCCATTCACGAGGAAGCCGTTAGTGCAGTACTTGTCAGAGAAACCGAGGGTGTCCAGAAGCCGATCTATTTTGTGAGCAAAGTATTGCAAGGCCCCGAACTCCGGTATCAGAAGATCGAGAAGGTCGCATTCGCACTCATCGTCACGGTCAGAAGACTGAGACAGTACTTCCAATGCCATCTGGTGGTGGTAAGAACAGATTAGCCTATCCGACAGATATTGCACAAACTGGACTTGGCAGGAAGGATGATTGCATGGTCTATCGAGTTTTTCGAGTTTGGAATCACCTACGAACCCAGAGTAGTAATCAAGGCGCAAGCACTGTTGGATTTTCTAGCTGAATTAACCTCAGAAACAAACAAAGCGGAGGAAAAACAATGGACCATGTTTGTTGATGGGTCCTTAAACCCAAAAGGAAGTGGCGCCGGGGTAATAATAAAAAATTCTGACGGGGTCACCATAGAAAACTCCCTCAGGTTCGAGTTTCCCACCTCGAACAATCAAGTTGAATATGAAGCATGCATTGCCGGACTAACGATGGCTAAGGACTTGGGTGCCACCAAACTTAAACTGTGCAGTGACTCCCAACTCGTAACTTCCCAAATCCGAGGTGATTATCAAGCCAAAGAGCCACTTTTACAGAGATATTTGCTGAAAGTAAAGCAACTTCTCTCAAGTTTTCAGTCGGTACAGCTAGAACACATCCTAAGAGAGCAGAATTCAAGGGCCGATCTCTTATTCAAATTGGCTAGCAACTAAAAGCCCAGGTAATAACCGCTCTGAGATCTAAGAGATCATCCAACAATCATCAATTGCCGACATGGCAGTTTTCCAGGTTGACGGGGAGGAACACGATTGGACTATGCCGTTATTGGAGTACTTACAGTCCAGCAGCCTCCCTGATGACCCAAAGGAAGCTTCTAGACTAAAGAGAACCGCGGTCAAATATACTATCTATAATGGGCAGCTTTATCGATGGGGATTTTCTTTACCCCTCCTTAAGTGCCTTATGCCGAAAGAGGCTAAATATGTTTTAGCCGAAGTCTATGAAGGAAGTTGTGGACACCATCAGGGAGGGAAAACCCTAGCTTTGAAGGCTCTCAGGGCAGGTTACTACTGGCCGACAATGGAAGTAGATGCTCCCACACACGTTCAAGTATGTGACAAGTGCCAGTGGCATTTGGATCACTATCACGCCCCACCTGAAGAACTATCTACGATGTCCATACCCTGGCCCTTTTATCAGTGGGGAATGGACATCCTGGGTCTGTTCCCTCAGGCTCTTGGGCAGTTGAAATTTTTGATTGTTACGGTGGATTACTTTACCAAGTGGATTGAAGCTGAGCCCGTAGTCACCATCACCTCGGCTCGAGTTCAGAAATTTACTTGGCGTCACATTATTACCAGGTTCGGTGTTCCGGAGTCAATTGTTACGGATAATGGGACGCAGTTTAAAGACAAGGGGTTTGAAGAACTACTTTCTGGGCTGAAAATAAAACATCACTGTAGTGCAGTCGAGAACCCCAGGACAAACGGGCAGGCCGAAGCCGCAAATCGGATCATAGTCCGAGGATTGAAGAGAAGGTTAGATGAAGCAAAAGGGAACTGGGCCGAGCAGTTGGACCACGTCCTTTGGGCCTACCGAACTACCCCTCACTCCTCGACGGGCGAAACTCCTTGCAAACTAACATTCGGATGTGAGGCCATGATCCCGGTGGAAATTGGAGAACCAAGCTTGCGTTCTCAGAACTTCTCGTATGATGGTAACCCCGGGTTAATCAGGGAGGACTTGGACCTGTTGGAGGAAAGGAGACGCATTGCCCACATACGAGATGTCGCGATCAAGCAGAGAACGGCATCCCAGTACAACCTGAAGGTCATTCCGAGAAGATTCCAGCCAGGCGACTTAGTACTCCGCAGAGCCGATGTCGGCGGAAGGAATGCCTCCCAAGGAAAACTAGCCCCTAACTGGGAGGGTCCTTACCACGTTGTAATCAGCACCGGCAAAGGAGCTTATACCCTAGAGACTTTGACAGGGAGGCCGGTAAAAAATTTTTGGAACGCAGACAAACTTAGAAAGTATTACAGCTAAGTGCCTTTTCAAGCCTAGTCTCCTAGTTAAACTTTGTTTGATCTGCCCAAAATTGTTATGAAACGCACATTGTGATATTCAACATTGTGATATTAAATAAAGTAAGTGTTATTTTTTCTATTGTGCCATTTATCAATTCAATTTTCAAGTTTTTAATTACTTCATAGTACCAACCGAGATGTGTTACATAGTCCGTGCAGTAGAAAAATCCTATATTGGGAAAATTCTAGCACCAAACTAAAAGCACGAAATGATCTCGGCAAGGACTAGTCTTTTAAAACATCGTCGTGCGGTATCCTAAAAATGACCCCGGACATTGTTTCTTACTTTTGGTACGGGTCTTAAATGCCAGATTTATCTGCACATCGAATCCTAAGCCAAGGTTTAAGCAGTTTTACAAAGAATAAAGAATATGGCATCTCGATCAATAAGAACAACAATAATTGATAAAGCCCAAAATCTGGGTTAATGTTTACAAAAAATTGGGGTACAGATAAACCAAAACCTCGCACAGAAGGTTAAAAAAAAATCCCTAATCTGCAACTGAGTCCGGACCACGGATATTAGAGTCTTTGGCCAAATTTGAAGAAGCCACACGAGGAGCTACAAGAGATCCCTCCCGAACCACCTTTCCGGAGTCAAGCCCTTCCAAAACCAATGCAACCCCAGGGTTAAAATGTTGAACTTGGCTGACAGCGTTGCTGAATTGATCTTCCTTTATCTTGGTACACAACGATATCAGCTGGTTGATATCGGCCTGAAGAGAGGTAATTTTAGCCTTACACCACCGAGACTTGGCTCGAGAATTGTTATTCTCAGTCCGGAGCACGGCAATCTGCTTCTGCTGCTCGGTCAGGGTGGCCTCCTTTGCCTTGCCGGCATCCTTCAAAGCAGCTACTTCGGTTTCTAATTCCTTTACCCGAAGTAAAGCTTCATCTTTGGCCTTTACAGAATCCTCCAGATCCTTGAGAGCTTTGGTTTCACCCCTTTTGGCCGCTGCCAGTTTGTCCGCCATTTCGCGTTCATGTTCCTCGAGGGCTTGCTCTAAGAACCGAGCTTCGGCAGCAATATGGATCCCCATGTTTTGGAAAGCCAGCAAAGCTTCCTTTGGACTGCGTCGGGCGAAGTGATCCACAATATCTTCATTAAGAATATGAAAGTCAATAAATTCCCGGGGATCGGTTTCCTCAAGAAACAGCTCTATTGGCTCAGAAATTTCTCCTGTCGCTATCTTCTTACTCCGGCCACTAGATTGCCCTTCTTCCAATGCTGCCCTCTTGCGTCCCCGGGGTGATTCAGGAGAATTGTCCACATTGATAGGTTCCACCGCCTCAGAAGGAACCTCGGGCATCTTGCTCATAAGGGACGACATAAACCCCACTGGAGGACTTGTGAACACCCAATTTTGTCCGAGGCATTTTGTAAAAAATAAAAAAAAAAAAAAATAGTAATAATAAAAAGACTCATCTTTCAACCCATTGGCCCATTAACTCCTAAACCAACCCATTAACCCATAATCCATGATCCAACTCATTAACCCACAACCCATATGCCAAGATTTATCCTAAACAAACATCATCAATCATCCTAATTCCTAAACACTTATCCTAACTATCTTAAACCAACCATAACTCATCCTCAATAGACTTCATCACTTATCCTAAACTCAACACTTATCTTAAACCTAACACTCATCCTAAGCAAACCTATCCTAAACCAACCATAACTCATCCTAAACAAACCTCATCATTTATCTTAAATAAACTTCTAATCATATTTTAACTCAAACTCTTCAACCTAATCCCCTCCTATAAATACCCATCACCCACACACTGAGACTGACTTTAGCCTTCATACACACAGACGTTTTCCTACACGGTTACCAACACTGCAACCATATTTTCTCACTTACATAGCCTTCATCTTCCATCTTCAACCAAACTCTTCACCATCCCACCATCACCTCTGGCATACGTTCAAACTTCTCACAACACAACAACCACCTCTGCCAAAAATTGCCATTCACGTTAGCCTATCACCAACAATATACCAACTCCTTCATCCCACTAACAGCAAGCCACCGTCGTGACTCACTTCCATCCGAGCCGCTACCTACTTGAGCCACCGTTACCTAATCTGCCTTCATCTTCTTCCTCTGTTCTTTCTACAAACATCAAGAAGAAAAGAAACAGACCCCCCTTTTATTTTTTTCATTCTTTTCGTAATCCAGTAAGTCACTTCTATTTTCTTTTACTTATTTTGATTATTTTTTCTGCTTTATCTGTTTTCTCTTTCTCTTTTTATTTATTATTTGCTTTCTTTATTTTTTTATTTAGTTTAATTAAAGAGAAGAAAAGAAACAGACTTTTTCGTAAAGTTATTAACTTGTCTTTTTTTTTTCTTCTTTTTCGTAAAGTTACTAACTTGTGTCTTTTTTTTTCTTTCATAAAGTTACTACTTTTTTTTTTAAAAATTTCTTTGTATTTTTTATTATATATTTTTTAGAGAAATGGTTTTGAGTAGTAGACTTTAACTTAATGAGCTAAAAAATAGAAAAAAATTGATAAAAATAAAATATAAAAATAAGATAATTAAATGTTTTTTTAAAAGAATAACATGGGTTACCTGAGTTCATGACGACTAATTAACTAACCCTTGTAACATTTGTAATCATCTGAGTTGCGACAACTTGATGATTCAAATTATTATAATTTAAATTATTATTTTGTCTTCAAACTTTTATAAAATAAATTGTTAATTGATAAAGGTTCAATTTTTTAAAAAAATAAAAATAAAAGTTTTCATAACATACTTGATGAGCAATGGGTGACGTCTCTAGCGTGACGCGAGCTTCACCTATTCAATTCTTAATTTGAATAACTGAGTCGCGACGACTTGTTAATTCAAAATTTTTAAAAATAATTAAGTTGTTTCTTTAAAAATAATAATAATAATAATTATAAAATCAACTATTTTTTTCCTAGATAAATTTTAAATAAAAATTTTGTAACAAAATTGATAATCAGTGGGTGACGCTCTAGCGTGACGCGAGTTTCACCAATTCAATCCTTAATTTGAATAACTGAGTCGCGACGGCTTGTTAATTCAAATTTTTAAAATTATTTTAATTAAAATCAACCAACCCACAATTATTTTCTAGAGAACTACGTGACTTTGAGTTCCTCATTGCACCAGGGGATATGTAGGAGCGGGACTCCAATTCCGTCAAGTCAAAAATTAAAATTTCATAATTTATTTGTTTATTTCATTTTTTTTACAAAATGGGTAAAACAAATATTTTCAAGAATTATTAAGAATTTGCATAATTAATTTAAGGTACCGTCTTAGGACGGGTGTGTTAGGGGTGTTGTGGGATTAAGTTTTCACCCTTCCCTACACATAACCGACTTCCGAATCCAATCTGGTTTCAAAGACTATTTTTCTTGGGTTTTCTAATTTTTCCTAATTAAAAATAAAATTGGTGGCGACTCCTAATTTTTAATTTAAGTTGCTATTCCGCCGCGATTTTTCGGTCGCGACAGGACTTATTGGGACGTCAGAATTCCTTGCCCTAAGTGCCTCCAAAATCGCCAAAGAATCACCACCCACCATTTCGGCTAAACTCTCTGCAAAACATAGAAACAAAGTCAGATGCATTAAAACATTGGGCATTTAAATATACACCACGGCCGACCAAACCTAGCACGGTCCAAAGCTCATTGTCATCTGGACTATCTAAAATATATTTAGGCCGGATCTTGCCGACTTCTTCAACCCACATCTCGAAGAAGTTTACACATTCAACCTCTTCGTCGGTAAGCTGGCTGATCTCTCTCTCAAATGATTGAGTAGGGATGCTCCATGCCGCCGGGTTCCAGTAAAGACTAAATATTGTCTCCTCACCATTACCCAGCCAAAAGGGACGACTACCGCTCGCCGCCTTCAATTTGAAAATTTTCTTCTTGAAGTCCTTGTAACTCTCTAAGTACGACAAGAATACAGCTCTTCCTTGCCGAGATCGAACTGAGAGCCAAGACTGCTGTCGAGCACGGGATCCAAGGGTTGAATACCGGGTATGAAAATAGAAGAATGCCCCGTCAGAGCATCGCAACCCCACTACCCGGCATATTCTTTCGAAGGCCAGGATGTTTACCCAACCGTTGGGATGGATTTGACTGGGGGCAGCATGAAGAGTCTGGAGAATAGCAATATGAATATCGTTTAAAGGAAGCCGTAGTCCGAACCGCGTGAAAAAATCCTCATAGAGATACATGAAGTGCTCGCCTTCTTCACGGGTCTAGCACACTCGTTCTCTCCTCGGGGACAAAATCACGAACTCATCGTCCCTTTCGCCACCCTCGGTAAGCTCCAGGTATTCCTTCAGCTTATCTAGTTCTGCGCCGGACTCATAACGGAATATCCTATCATAGGCGTCGTCGACAACCCACGTGCAGGGTAACAAAGGACCTTGGTGAATCCTAATCGCCTGCTCCGCTTGTTGATCCGAGGCCGGGGCAGGGGCTTCAGCTCTTGGCCGCCTTCTTCTGGCCATTTAGTTTCCTGGAAGACACACAGAGGCCTAGGGTTAGAACCAAAGATGTTCAAAACATCCAAACATGGCAGTGGGTAAGCAACAAACTGACACCCACGCATCGGCCTCTGCACCCACCGAGACTTAAGCCTCAGAAGGACATCCCTGCCCGCCGTACGCGGTGCAGTAGGGGAGGTGCAACATCAAGCAACGCCGTTGGAAAGGGGGACGAAATAACTATCCCCAAAATTAACAGAAGAGAAAAATAAACAGTCCACCAGAAGGACGTTTGCATGTTCAACTTATCAGTAAAAATGGTATTTAGAGGAAGAAAATACCTTGATAAAGGCTAGTACAAGCTTTAAAACGCAAACACCACTGCTGACAGCCGTGAAAACTTGTCGGATTCCTCTCAGGCAACCAGTTTTTTAAGCAGAAACAGTAAAAGGTAAAAAATGGAAGGACGAAGCCCTATTTATAGGACCTACGGTTAGGGGACATTTCCGTCCTGTCAGTCTGAATTTGAAAAGATGTTCATTATGGCGCGCAAAGTACTATGCACGACCCCTCAACCATAGCAAGCCACGTGGCCTACGTCGCTGTCATGGCAGTTGAGGGGACGGCCGCTCAGCAGACCCAACCAACCCTAGTATCTACAACGTCTACAAAATATTAAAGACCCCGGCTCATTACATAACTCGATAATTTCCCTCACGGTAACAAATACCCCAGTTTAGTTGCTTAAGTTTTACACTTTGTCTGTCTCGGTAAAGTACAGAGCTGGGAGCATGTTATACAGGGCGAGCTTTGGACTCACCTCGGTACAATATAAATTCCACAAATCAAAAATGGTCAAAGAAGTCGCTAGATAATTCAATCAGATTTTATTTCATTTCATACATCGTCATACATCAATACAAGGAGAAGGAAAACATGGGATATGAAAAGGTTAAACAGCACTGACGAGCCCGGAGGCCAACTTTTTGCTGTGTACTTTCACATCCAGATTCTCTAGAGCGCACACCAGTCTCTTCCCTGTTGAAGCTTCTTGAAAAAGTGGATTGACTTCAAAAAATTGAAGATAACCGGAACAGAACACTGCCGCGGGCTCAGGAAATTTTAGCCATACCACTCATCGGTTCCACTCACAAGGATAAAAGAAGACTGGCGTGCATCCTCTTCGGTTGAATGGAGTTGGGCTGATCATGAAGAAGTTCATTCCACTGGAGCCAGACCAGTTTCATGATCGTTCCAGGATGCTTGAAAGCAGTCACTTCAATGGTCCCCCCAGCTTATCTAAAAGGAGGACCAAGAAGGGTTCTATTTCTCCAATTACCTCCGTCCAACACGATAGGGATTATAGAGCTTCCCAGCGAAGAAGTATGAATCAGACATTTCTTCGTACGGTGGGAAGGTAAAGTCCTCATCCTCATTACGCTAGGAAAGAAAAGTTCCTAATGAAACAAGGTTTTTGGCAGGAAAAGAAGTATCTTCAAATATTTTGGGAAAAGCAGAAAAATGGTAGCCTTCGCAGAAGGCAAAACTTCTCTAACTCCCTCTGAACACAAGCACAGGCGTAAGAACAGCAAAACCATTCTGAAAGATAGGAGGAAAAAGGAATGATTGTACCAGGCGTGAACCTTCTGTATTTATAGAACGAGAGGCTTTGACCGACCCTATGAATCAAATCAGTGGCATTAAATGCTCTCCCTTTCCTATTGGTTACGAGAGCAACAGATGTTTGGGAAACATTGAAACTGATCCTCTTTTAAAGGATCATTATCTCCCAATTAAGTCAGAAGCAACAGTTTCCAAAGATAAGGATTCAGATTTCTACAAGTTTCAAAAGGTCTAGGAACAAGATCCAGACTCCGAGGAAGCAGCAAGATCCAGACTCTAGGGCAAGGGGTACAGATTTACCGATCTCCAACCTTAGAGATATTTTAATACAATGAACATCGACCTCGGCACGAGACATCGCGAAACCTGGCTTTGAAGTCAGGGCGTAGCCCGTTAAGTTTTATGAAGCTAAATACCTTGGCACTTGACTATCCCGTCAAAGCGCCAAGCTGGGGGCAACTGTTTTGGACCGTGGACCGGGATCCTACCCACAAGGGTCAACCCGGCACACGCTCCACCTTATTCCTCCATCAACACCCCGGAAAGGACTATAGGACCTCGGAATGCATAACTCATGAGGATCAGGGAATCAACAGATCTTCGTAACTGCTGATACGAATCTCTTTGATTCTATAACCTCTCCTCCTAATAAATGACTATAAGGTCCACATTCCAATAATACCTGCATTGAATGCTCTGACTCCAATGATGCTACATAAAGTTCAGGCTAAGTAAACCTAAAGAGGTAATGATTATTGAATAACAGACACCTTAGCACACTATCTGACTTGAGCATCGGAGTCTTTTTTGCAGGTATCACCCCCTGCCGGACCCTAACGGTGGAACGCAGCTGCAGAAGGGAGAAAACCACCAAACCATACCTTCCACGGATATCCTTCTAAATTCGTTCAGAACATATGAAAATGAGGAACTTCAGACAAAAAAATAAAAATAAAAGCTATATGCCATACACCAAGTCCAGAAAAACCAAAAAAGCTATATGCCATGCACCGAGGCTTCTTTCGATGAGACTTCCATCATGAACAAAAAAAAAAGAGACTTCCTTCAGACGCAATGTTTGTAGACGGCATAATGTATGTATTTTTTGCCTGTATGCTCCTCACTAACGTAATCGATGAATGATGATTTCTTTTCCTTTGTAACTTGTTAATTATAATTCACTTGAGTAGCAATTGCCCGACGTGTCGTTAGGACTACAAGTGACATATAAATGACTCTACTTTTTCATTCTCTATTCCTTTTGGAACATTTTTGTGCTTTGGATTCTGTCCTAATAGCTTTCTTTGGTACATTTTGTCATTATAACTACATTCTTTGATTTACAGCCCGATTTAATAAATTCAAGTTATTACCTCCAATTTACATTATGCATTAGAATTCTCACCTTGCTATTCAAATGAGTGTTAAATCCATCAATTTTTAATCTTGCGGAATTCACATGGTCAGTGGATGGTAAAGTGTCTTCGTCTTTTTATCCATTTTAGGATAAAACTATATAAATAGTTAAATACTAAAATCTTTTTAAGTATAATTTAATACATATATGTATTTATTATCTATTTTTTATTTTATTTAAATACTATTTTATGCAACATTTTGATGCATTCTAGCTTATGCAATCATCTATGGCCTTTAAAAATTCACTTCAAACTATTCTTCACTCCAAAAAAAAAATCACTTCAAAGCGGCTGCAGTTCATAAAATGGGATAAATGTTGTTTGAAGACCTAAATTTTTGTGATAAATTAATTAAGAGATTAAACTTTTATTTTTAACAATTAAGAACTTCAACTTTATTAAAATATATTTTTATTAATAAAAATGTTAATAAGACAAAAACATCCAACTTAATAAATAAAAATAATTTATAATATAAAATAAAATAAAATTGAATTCCTTAATTGATAAATATTATTAAAATATATTTTATTAAAGTTGACGTCTTTAATTGATAAATTTTGAAGTTAAATTCTTAATTGATTGTCACACTAAAATTGAGATTTTTCTAATTTTTTTTTTCATAAAATGGTGCCCTCGTTAGGACCACTAGTTTGTTACAAGGATTGAAAATTTTAAAGTCATTTATGTTGGTACCCGAGACTGGATAGTAACAATAGTCTCCACTTGTGGTTTAAAATATGTGTGAAAAATATTAAATTTGTTCATAAAAAGTTTTTTTCTTGAAAAAAGCTTTTTAGTAAATAGTAAGATGTTTGGGCAAAATAGATAAAATTGATTATAATCTTAAGATTTTTTTTTTTACATTAGAAGTTGATTATAATCAAAATTTAAGATGTTTGGCTTGACTTTATTATAAAAAAAGTGATTTTATTATATAATTCAAATAAAATATATTATCTTAAAATTGATTCTTAGTTAACATATCAAAATATAAATAAAATTTTATCATAATCAATTTTTTTATAATCAATTATACATATATATTGATTATTAATATATATACATATATATATATATATAAGATCTTACTTAAGTAAGATGAGTATTTATTATAATATGTGAGAGAAATAAATTTTGACTATTGAATCTTTTATGAATGATTAATATTAGAATATAAATGCATGTGATTTTTTTAAATGAGCATATGACCTTTAAGTAATTTTTAATTTTGACCATCTATAAATGGTTGTATGGTTAAAATTTACTCCTCTCACTCTCTCATAATAAAAATTTTTCTTACTAAATATATCCCCTGTATATATAGAGAGAGTTAATCTAAACTTACACTTACTATGTACACTTACTGTGGTCCAGCTTGTCCCGTGAGCTGTAACTGGTAATAGCACATGAACAGCTACTGTAATGTTTGTATCTCCATGTGGTCATGTACCATAACAATAATGCTTGTATCCATGAGTAGTTTTTTCCTTACGGGCCTTTTAGGTCCTCCAGGCTCCAATGTACCAAAAATAAAAAGAAATAGACTATTTTTCTACCCTAAAGAAAATATAAATAGGAAAATTTAACACGCTAGAGCAAGATAACGTATACATTACACCAACAAATTTGATGTTTCAATAATAATAAAACACCGTTAAGTTTTGCTTTTGCATGAATATTAATCGAGGGGATTTTTATTTAGAAAAATATTTGCAAATAACGAAAAAGGTCATTTCCCTTCCATGGTGACCGTGTCACGTTGATCACGTGTGAAGAAAGGTTGGTAGGGTAGCGGCCACCACCATTCGGGATGTTCGTGAGTTGGGTTGGGTAGATTCAGTGTCATTTTTGGACCTGACTCGTGTAAGAGATTTTTTTCCTCTACTAGACTCGACTCGATCAAGAGATTTTTTTCACTCGACCCAACCTGATCCGCTCAAGAGTGGGTTGGGTTGGGTCTAACCCGTGGGTCCGATATTTAAAAAAAATTCTTTAAAAAAAATCAAAATACAAAATCTAACAAATTAAGATCATAAGTCTCAATATCAAATAAACTAAATACCATAAGTCAATAAATGCATAACAAATTAACAACTAACAAATCTTACTAAGTCTTGAATAAATTAAACAAAACTAGTTATAACTTAAACAACAAATTAGTCTAACCAATCAAAGTCAGTGTCCTCACGCATGTCATATGAATTATGGACAACATAATCATTGGCTTCACTCTCTATTTTATCAATATACTCTTTATCATCTAAACGATCTCTTGATTTTTCAACACAACAGTCACTTTGATGCATTGAGAGTTTTATGAACTTATTTTCTTTGTTCACTTTGAGAGTAACATCACAATGCCTACATTTAAACTTGATTGAAACAACACAAAAATGAGGAGAAAACATCCTAAAATGCCACCTGGGTATTTAGGATCCATGGACATGTCATAGAACTCTGCACAACGACGTGCCCTTCTTTCCTCCTTGGTCTGCACAATCAATAAGACAAATGTCAAATTACATACAAATTTAAACTCAACAATAAAATAATAAGTTCATAAGAATTAGAAAGCCAACCATTAAACCACAAATAGCTAAAAGAATCAATGTTTAAGACCCACAATTTCTTCTCTAATAGCTGACATATCTAATATACCAAAAAAGTATTAACAATTAGTAATAGACAATTAATAATTTATTAAACAAATTGAATGAGTTCTATATAATACACTACCAGCTTCAGGCTTCTCAATATCATCCATCTGAACCCATTAATCTATGCGTTTCTTAGGAGTCCTCAACCAATTTTGAGCACAAATCAATGCCTCAACAGTGGTAGATTGCAAAGAATTATAAAAAGGGTCAAGAACTCGCCCTCCAGTACTAAATGCTGACTCAGATGAAACTGTAGAAACATGAATTGCTAAGATATCCTTAGCAATGAATGAACGAACATGATATTTCTTGGTATTTTCTCTCCACCATGTAAGAATATCAAAGCCATCAACATCATACTCCTTGTACCTCTCAAGCTCATTCTTTTTTACTGCATGTTATATTTTCTTCACTTTCAATCTAAACTCGGATTTATAACTATCATTATCATTTTTAATATCATCATTATGTGTAGAGGAAGGAACATCAGATGACATGCAACTAGAATCACTAGCATCAAGAGGAACATGATGCATTTGTTAATAATGTTCAAACAATGTCCTCATAACATCGTCCAACTTCTTCATAATTTTCACACTCAATTCCAAGCCATACATCTTTTTCAAGCAAAACTCAACATAATCCATTTATACCTTAGATCAAGGACAATAGCCACAAACAATAAGTGATTTAGAGGACCATCAATGCCATCTCAATATTTATCTAACTTCATTTTTATGGAAATGACAATCTCCTTCAAAATTGGATCATTTCACCCAATCCGCTTCTTTATAAATTTATTGATGTCACACAATTTATGGAAGAAAATATTTGAAATAACATACAATGATCCAAAAAAAATAAGAGTAGCATCATAAAAAACATTCAAAAATTTAATAATGAGAGTTAGTATTATAGATTGGAGGTGAATGTAAATTAATTTTACAAAAAAAAAAAAAGGGTCGTGAGTGGGTTGAGTTGTGCGGGTTGAAAGTGTTCTAACCCATTACCCGACCCACACACTATGAGTTGAACATTTTTCAACTTAACCCAACTTGTGAACCTAACTAAACCTACATTTTATGGATTGAATTGAGTCAAAACCCGTAAGTTCGTTGTTCAAACTGACCTGCTGGAAATCCCTAACCACCGTATTCTAATGTCGGGATATTTTTGTAATTTGATGTAACGACTTGGTGGCAAACAAACCTCTGCGACCAAGCCACGTCAGAATCTGTACTTGGGAACATAAATTTTGAACGCAATTGTAAATCAAATCTCAGCCATCGACGAATGACGTGTATCCGAGGTGGGATTGTGGCGAAGCAGAGGATCACTCAAGCGAGTTAACGGGAAAGTTCCGACAAGACGACGACGAAATCATCAGAATATTCTCTCTCTGCAAAGACAGACTTTATTTTAATTTCCCTCTGGCGGTTCAGTGAATCGTTGCAGAGAGCACAGGTGGGCGACTCTCTACAGCCCTGGAGGGAATTGGCGTGAAGCAATAGGAATTGGAGATGGGGGTTTCGGAGAATTCGAAGGGTTTGATACTGGCGGTGGGTTCTAGCGCGTTCATAGGGGCAAGCTTCATCTTGAAGAAGAAGGGTCTTAAGCGAGCTGCTGCCCACGGCACTCGTGCAGGTCTTCTTCATTTTCTTTCTTTCTTTCAAAAAAAAATATTTTGCTTTTCAATCGTATAAATTTTCATGGCCATTATGGTTCTCCGCATTTTCTCGATCGCGGATTACTCAAATTTGAATTTTTCTGCTAAATTAATCCGACTTTATAAAAATCATTTTTTTTTTCTTTTCTCTTTTGTTGATCACGATTCACTAATGGTAACCCAAAGGAATTGGGCATGACTAAATGTCTCGTAGAGATAGATACCCAGCAATCCAACCGCGAAATTGCATTTGATTCCAATACTGGTTTTTACGTCCAGTAAGCTGCAATGATACTTATGTACATGGATGATTTCATATTGTTTGCACGAAAAATTCATATATATTTTCTTCAACCAGGTTCAAGGTTATCGTACTGTGCTAGAGTCTTCATAGGCTCTTCGTCTGGTTTTAAACCAAGCCTTAGGTCACTGATTTTGTGTGACATTACTTTTTAAAATCTACGGAAATATTCAATTCTAAAATTGATTGAAACTTGGGGATGAAAAGGGGTGACTAAAATTACTCTATAATTTCTTTAAGATTTAATTTTTTTTATTCTCCAGTTGCATCTCCGATAATCTTCTAGGTAGCTTTTTGGGTCAGATGACCTACAGGCTGTTCGCTTTGTCATTATTACTCATGTCTCAATTGGTATATATATGAAAATTGCAGGAGTTGGCGGTTATACTTATCTACTAGAACCACTTTGGTGGGCCGGCATGGTAACAAGTAAGTTTAAGAAGTATCTCCATCTATTAGTATGCTTGACGTGAGACTCATATGGATCTTGAAACTAATTGGTAACAGTGATTATTGGGGAGATTGCAAACTTTGTGGCTTATATCTATGCTCCTGCAGTTCTGGTTACTCCCCTTGGTGCACTAAGTATTATTGTCAGGTACATGTGCTTTAAAAATGTTATAGTTCTGGTGAATGTTTAAATATTATCATTTTCTGTTTGGACTAACATATTCAGTATGTATTGCTAGTGCTGTTTTGGCTCACTTCTTGTTGAAGGAACAGCTACGGAAGATGGGAATTTTGGGATGTGTATCCTGCATTGTGGGTTCAATTGTTATTGTCATCCATGCACCTCAAGAGCATACTCCAAATTCTGTGCAAGAAATATGGGATCTGGCCACTCAACCAGGTTTGTTTTCATCCTGTTTTATTTCACTCTTATATTAAGTTCCTTTCCAGTCTACTAAGTGATATTCTCATTTTTTTTCCAACAGTATTTCTAACTTATGCAGCGGCAACGGTTTCAGTAGTTTTAGCTTTGATTTTGCACTTTGAACCTCGGTATGGACAGACAAATATGCTGATCTACTTGGGAATTTGTTCATTAATGGGCTCACTTACGGTAATTGTGTTTGTACCAATCACTTAGATGGAAGTTTCATATTGATGTTTTAATGCACAAACTAACTGTATACTAAACTATTCAGGTTATGAGCATAAAAGCCATTGGTATTGCAATAAAGCTTACATTGGAGGGAATAAGTCAAATAACTTATCCTCAAACTTGGTTTTTTGTTACAGTGGCTGCCATATGTGTCATTACACAGTTAAATTACCTGAACAAGGTGAGTGCAGAGTTATTAAATTTAGCCTGAAGCAACTCATAATTGAAACTATAAATTATTGTTCATCAATGTATTGAAGGTCACCTTTTTCTATATTTTTTTAAACACCCCACAAATTGGTCACCTCCAACGAACTCATTAATGTCAGCTCGCCTTATTGAATACTGGTTGTTGTAGAAGCATGTGCATGACGGACCATGTGCATGGCTGGCATACATGATCAGCAGATGCCTCTCCATCTTCTCTAAATATTTTCTACTGCCTAAATCCAAGTTCCATGCTAGAAGAAGCAACTGGTAAAGGATAATAGAAGCCAAAGTCCAGTGTTGTCTTAGTGCCCATAAGCACATTGGCAAATTCTACACATGCGTAAACTCTATATACTTGTAACATCTTCACTCATAAGTGCCCAATAATAACAGTCTACTTCAATGTCCAAAGCCTTAGCCCTTCCAAACTGTGCTTCTAAGGAGAAAACCATGTACAGCATTAGAATAGCCTAGATACAACTCTATCTGTAAAGTTCTGGCTTGCAAGTTGGAAACCCTTCCCATCTATATCTTAAATACATAACTATAAAAAGCTATTCAAGATTACTGGTCAGCGGTAATAGTACGTGTGATTTCCCAATGCCGTGCTCGTGGAGATTTCAGAGAATAAGATTGTTGCATGCCCTAAACTTTCAGAGCAGTTCTAAAGCATTTTCTAAAGTATATTATCAATTAGGCCCCACTCGAATTGTTGATACCATTTGAGCTATGGTCTGAAGTTATTGAGAGTGCAAAATGATGCATTGCGCTTGATTAGAAAGTATGAATATAGTTGGCATCAGATCAATCTGAATTTTCATATTTTTGTGCATGAAAAAATTGAGTTCTTGAACTGGATACAAATCTTGAATATAACACCCTTTGAAATTAATACATAGAAGTGTACAACGAAATCTTTTGAATGGCACTGTGTTATTCTTGGGAGTTTTTTATCCATGTCCTTGATCCAAAGTTCTATTAGTTGGATACCGAGTTACAAACAGATGAACAGAATTATTATTAGCTAATAATGTTTTTCAACTGACCTGCATGTTTGTGTTCCCACTAATCTCACTTTGCTTATCAGCTATCTATGGTCTATCTTAGCTCCCTTGATCTTTTAACTAATCTCGAGCATATTTGCACTTTTCAACTATGTTTCAGGCACTGGATACATTCAACGCAGCACTTGTTTCTCCTGTATATTATGTCATGTTCACAACCCTGACTATTATTGCTAGTGTAATAATGTTTAAGGTATGATGATATATTCATATTCTTGGATTCCTTTGGTGCTATGTCAAAATTTTCTTTTTGTTGAACAGTAGGACAGCTTGACTTTTTGCTTGCTTTAATTTCCTGTGCAGGATTGGTCTGGTCAGGATGCCGGCAGCATAGCATCCGAGATATGTGGATTTATCGTTGTTCTTTCAGGAACAATGATATTGCATATGACAAGAGAACAAGAACAGTCTAACATGCAAGGTACAGAATTACATGTTACTTTCAGTCAGATGCATGGCAATTATCAATTTGGTTGTTGTTGGAAACGTGTATATTATTGTTCGTTAGCTTTAGATGTCCAGGCCCAAATCCCTTTAATTATGTAATTACTGCAATTAGGATCTTAAACTGCAGCTTGTATTTACTACCTAATGATTATATAATCAGACCTCTGTGTGTAGTTGAAACCCATGGTTCAGGATATGTCTCTCTTCTCCTCTTTTTTTCAGTAGTTTGTCAATTATCCATAGACTGTCTTGTAGCAGAGTGATTTCTTTATGAGGAATAACCTGATCAGGTGATGGTTACTTTGCTATTTGATGCAGGGTCCTTAAAATGGTACATTGGTGAGGATTCAATGAAGGGCCTTGAGGATGAACACCTGATCCTTATAAATGGTTCAGATTATGTTGAACACTGACTTTTCCTTCAAGGTTGATGTAGGAGAACATGTTCTACTAGCATCTAGCAATGATACAATGACATGAACCTACTACCCGGGGTCATGCCTTTGGTGGATTTGCAGTGTGGATTGCTTGTCATTGATCAAAGGCATAGATTCGCGCATTCTGTGGTGCTGTAGTTTTCTGACTATGTCTGCTGCAGGCTGTTATATATAGCTACTACCAGCAGGAGCTATCTTTTATGATGTGCGATATGCTAATCGTGATTCAAGTGCTGAGTCTTTTTTCAAACTGAAATGGGGATTTCTATCACATTGCAACACTGAAGATCTTTTGAGTGATTTTATGGTATGATTTATCATCCATGATAGCCGTTGTAATGCTTTCTTTTCGGCATTTTTTGTAGAAAGTTAGCGATTGTTTTTGTACATGTTGTTCCCTGTCTGATTCTGTTGATTCTTTTTTTTTATTCTGGTATTGGTAAATGATATTGATACTGATCCGTTGTTTTCTGTTTTAAGACAGTAATATCTATTATTATCCTGATCTTCTGCAGCAACTGTTTGTCATTTAGTTTGTTGGATATAGTTTTCTTCTGTTTTCAATTTTCTTAACGATCTTCTTTTTTATGAGCACGACCAAATAGGGACGACCTGTTGGGAATGATGCCTGACGCCCTTATGTGTAGAGTTCGCATCGAACACCTAAGCGGTGGTAGGTAGTGGCCATTAGTTAGGGAGGGTACTCTTGCATGGAACGGTGTGCAACATCAAACTACCTAAATAGTGGTAGGTACCGACGAGTTTGGCATCTATTTTTATTATTATATCTTTACTTTGTCGTCCTATCCTCACTTATTAGGGTTTATAGAATTTTCAAAAGGCATTATTGGGTAAATAATATTTATATATTAATAATTGTTTTTATACAATTAAACTTATGGGGGAAAAAATGCTAAATTTTATTTTCAAATCCAAAAAAAAAAAAGTCAAAAAGCTAAGGTGTACGAAGTCTGGACCAAACATTCGAGATTTACTTTTATAAATAAAAGGTAAGGGTCCGTCTCTCAAGGATCCCTTAATTTGTGTAGTTGGGCTGAACCCAGACTCTAAAGTTTGGGGCTCTGTAGTTCTAAGCTTATTTTTAAACATGTAAACAGAATGAAGAGCGTTCATAAGTGGAATCTGGTAACCTCCACCGCCGACCCACTGAGTTTTACACATATATAAAGGTGTGTCCCGCGTGTGTTTTAGCTGCCAACAAACGCAATCTATTCTTGTGTGTGCTGTGCAACAGAGAGAGAGAGAGAGAGAAAACATGGCGGCTACTGTGTCTGCGTGGTCCAAGCCCGGCGCTTGGGCTTTGGATTCCGAAGAACACGAAGCCGAGCTCCGTCAACATAGCAACGATGCCACTGCCGATTTCCCTTCCCTCGCCGTCGCCGCCGCCACCAAGCCCAAAAAGAAGAAACCTCAGACCCTCTCCTTGGCCGACTTCACCGCTAAACCTGATGAAGATCTCATGATGCTTCCCACCGCTCCGCGCCAGCGAACCGCCGAGGAACTCGATCGCGATCGCAATCGGCTCGGCGGCGGTTTTAGGTCCTACGGTGACCGGCCCCATAGGAGTTCTGGCCATGACGAGGCTTCCAATACCAGATGGGGCTCGTCTAGGGTTTCTGATGAACCCAGGAGAAACGGTTCGTTTGGCGCTTGGGATAGGGATTCGAATCGCGAATTGGCACCCTCGCGTGCTGATGAAATTGATAATTGGGCTGCTGCCAAGAAATCCACCGTTGGGAATGGGTTCGAGAATCAGAGGAGGGAAAAGGGAGGCTTTTTCGATTCGCAATCGCGAGCGGATGAATCGGATAGTTGGGTTTCCAATAAGAACTTTGTGCCATCGGAGGGCCGGGGGTTTGGTTCCAACGGTGGTGGGTTTGAAAGAGAGAGGAAGGTTGGATTTGGGAGGAGCGGTTGTGCTGATTCGGATAATTGGAACAAGAAGAAGGGGGAATTCAACGGAGGAATTGAGAGAACTGAAAGTGGGAGTGGAAGACCGAAACTGAATTTGCAACCTCGGTCACTGTCTGTGACTGTGAGTGATGGAAGCCAGGAAGCTGCTTCTGGGAATGTGGCAAAGCCAAAGGGTCCAAGCCCTTTCGGAGAGGCAAGGCCAAGGGAGCAGGTTTTGGCAGAGAAAGAGCAGAATTGGAAGAAGATTGATGAGCAGCTTGAGACCATGAAGATTAAGGAGGTTGTGGTAGACAAAAAGGATGAGTTTGGGAACAGGGGTTTTGGCTCTGCAAAAGGACGTGCTGGTTTGCCTGATGATAGGACCGAGAGGAGTTGGAGGAAGGCCGTATCTAATGATGCTCGTCCAAAAAGGTTTGTTAGTGATGAACTGATGATTCATAATACAAAACCAACTTACAAGTTTTATGTCTTATATGTTCTTGTTTGGCTTTGTTAGTTGGGTAATGCATGTGTTCTTCCTTTGTGTTGTGTCGGAGTACAAATAGGTTTTATAGCCTTATTTTGATATTGATAGAGCACTCCTAGCTGATACCGAAGTGGAACAGAAAAAGGAGAAGAAAGGGTTAAAAACACTTTTTTTGCTGCGATGTGCTTAGCAATGTTGCTTTGCCGATTCCAATCTGTTACTGCTAATTTTTTTTCCTCCTAAGTTTAGTTTTGTGTATTTGCTACAACTGAGGTGCTGTTAGATTGCCACCTATGAGAAGTCTTCACATGATAAGTCATCATTGGAATTATTCTAATTGTACCTTTGTGGTTAGGATCCTGTCATGATATTATTTTCTATCAAGCGGACAAGCTGTTTAAAAACATCAACTAATTTCTGAAGGTTTTCAGTTACTTATTGACTCCTTCAGTATCCCTGCTTGGGTATCACTAGGTTCAGGGGCCGAGCTTTTCAAGGGCTTATTGAATATCTACATCAATTAAAGATAATTGATGTGCTTTTTTTTTTTAAAAGCCCTGAAATTAGAGAAACACCTCTTCCCTTATTGCTTAGAAGTAATGAATAAGATCATAAATATGAAGGATAAAAACCTGTTTCAGCTTGTATGCATGATATGTGGTGAGCTTTTGTTTAGTTTTCATCTATTGTTCTTTCCCCTTTATTTTAACCTTGTACAATCGTTTTGATATTTCATTGGGTTTCATAAAGAGAGATAATTTTTTGTGTACAATACCAAATCTAGTATAATCTAAATTTCTAAGTCAAGTTCTAAGATCCCCCCCCCCCCCCCTCTCTCAAATGTCTCTTGGTTAATGATGTGTTCCTGCCCTTTTTTTATGCTTTACTGGTTTTTAAGCATATAGTGATGTAGTCTATTGTTATTAGGCTGACTCATTTAGCGAGTCTGATATTTGAATCGTGGGAAGATCCTGTCCTAGCTTTATGCAAGTGGTGGAGATTACTGTTTGTGGCTTTAATGTACAGAGTGTCTTTTTATACCTAGTTTTGACACTGTTAACTTGTTTTTTGGCAATGCAGTGCTGAGAAAGTCGAGGATGGACCTTCTGAAGAAAACTGAAGAGCTGTGAATTACTTTTGTCCCTGCAGATTGATAAGGGAGTTGGAAAGCAACATTTGATATCAAACTTCTTTTTGTCTCCTTAAGTTTTGTCACAACTTCTGTCTTTATTGTGAGACACTATACTGAAACTCTTAAAAGACAATTTTGGTAGGAATGCTGGTAGCTTAGGTAGTCTTGGTTTTTATGGCTGTTTGTAGCCATATGTGACCGTAATTCTCATTTTATTTTTTACCATTTATTTATTATCTGTACAAGCTTCTATTGGGTGGTGAACTTCCAACTTTGGTATTTATTGAACAACTCAAATAATATTAAATGTGCATTGGACAGATCATATTTCCTCCCATTGTTGAGCATCTATATTATGTTTTATTTGATTTGATTGATTTTGTGGTATGCCTTATGAATAATAGCGTCACTGATTATAATTCATGCCTTTATGATGCTGCTGGGGATATTGATTTGCCTGCCATGTGTTTCTCTAGTCAGCTGTGTTTAAACTGCCTACACTTTTTTCTTATTTTGTTATATCTTACATTTTTTGTTGTTGCTACTAAAGTTTCTCTGCTCTAAATTCTAAAGCAAGATGTCGCTGAGGAATACACTTGAGGTGGAAGAAAAGTTCGAAATTGTCGGAAGTAGTTACTCAATCCCACAGTTCTCACTAGCTAATTTAACATTGACTAATGCTAATGTTTGGTAGGGCAAAGTAGTTACCTCTTCACTTGTTATGTGGTTAGGCAACAATTTAGCACTTTTAAGAGCATATTTTGAACAGCTTAAACCACTGTATAAACAATTATTATTTTTTACTTTTTTTTTATTATTTATAACATGATTGACAATTCTTATTTTAGCTTTTGGATGAAATTTAATTCATTATAATAGTTTTATTTTATAAGCTTAAAACTTAAGTTTATGATTTTATATTATAATTAATTTTAAATGTTTTGATATGTAAATATTATTTTATTTTTAATTAAATAATTTTTAAATTATTTTATATTTTTTAATAATTTAATGTATAAAATAATTTTTTATACTATTAAAATAAAACATTATTTTAAAATTATTTTTTAACTAATATTTAAATATAAAATTAATTCTATTATAATTTTTTATACAATAATAAATTATTAAAATAATTAAAATTTTCACAACTAATTCAAAAATACAGTTAGACGAATAATTCATGTGAGTTATTACTTAATAATTTCAATGGTTAAATTATTTTAAGTTTTTTCATTTATAATAATTTTAATTGTCCTGATCAATCTTTTAATAATATTCATAATTATTAAATAAAAAAAGAATTACATGCTTTTTATGGTTTTAAGATATTAAATGAATTAACTTTCCTTTTAATATTTTATTTATTAAATATTAAGAGAATTATTAAAATGATGTTTTAAAAGGATATAATAACACTATTTTTTTGAACTAAGATATAATAACACTATTATTTGCTAGTATTACTTGTACTTCTTAAAAGTTTTTTTTTTTTAATATTACACTTATAAATCAGAACAGATATAGTTTAAGAAATATTATGAAATTTCTTTCAACACCCTTTGTATTTTTAGAGAGTATCGGTATTCTTAGTAATTAGTTGCTAATATTTTGTAATGTGATTCATTCAGTGAATATGTAGATTATAAGACAATTTTTAAAAAAATGTAATTATAAGATTTATTAACTTAAATTAATATCTTATGCATAACTTGATAATATTTTTATATTAATATAATTTGTTTGAAAATATATTATAAAATCTCTCTTGATTTTAGTTTCTTACTTTCAAAATTTAATGATTTAGTTATACATATGAACCCAATTTCTATAATTTGTTCAAATTTATATATTATAAAACATCCTTAAACAATTTAAGAAATTAGGTTAGTCCAGTCCCAAT
This sequence comes from Ormosia semicastrata, assembly GCA_029884595.1. NCBI lineage: Eukaryota > Viridiplantae > Streptophyta > Magnoliopsida > Fabales > Fabaceae > Ormosia > Ormosia semicastrata. The sequence continues at coordinate 1,725,869 of JAQQTO010000046.1, read as the reverse complement.
TTGATCATAATTGAGCCATAATTAAATTAGGTTCAAGCCCAAAAAATTATCCTAATCAAAATATCGGGCCGTGATTACTAAATACTTTAGTTAGGGGAGAAAAAGTTATGGCTTGTAACATCCTACATCTCATTCCAAATTTTCGCACTGAAATAGGTGTTAGTTAAGTTTACTTCTAACCATTAACTAGAAATTATTTTCAATTAATAAGAAAAAATAAAGTATTAGGTTGTGATTTTGTGGTGTAAGTTGAATATGTGAGACAGAATCTGCCACCTTAATGACATTTTTTTTGTACATCAATTTGTGACAAGTTATATGATGTTTTTCATTCAACTTATTCTTGTTTTTTATCTGTTATTTATGGTAGTTGTACAAGAATTAGTAAAATTATTAAATATTTCCAATTATAAAAAAATAACTACATTTGACTTTTATTGAGATATTTAAAATATTATTATTATTTTATTATTATCTTCTTTCACTTATTAATACCTGGAGTAATGTTAAAAAAACAATTAATGCTATATTAATTTTCTACAGAAAAGATTAAAAAAAAAACCTTTTAATAAGCGACTGATAAAAAAGAAGGCTGGGAGTACATAATTGTGCCTCTTCGGTAATCACATTATCTTCATCCTTGCTTTCTCTAGCAGAATACAAGTAGTGTGAACTAATAACTCCCGGCATTGACATGTGTTGTGTGGTTGGAAAGAAGAAAATTTTTCAGCAAATGAAAATGGATGCATCTTCTGAAATCTGAACTGCATTCAGTTCACACAAGGAACTTACTTTTGTATGACACTTTGGGATTTTTTTTCATTAATTTTGCTCGCTACCTTGACGGCTAACTAATACCCATCACTGCCATGGCACCGTCAGCTCATATTTCATCGGCTACGGAGCCCCCACGTCTCAGATTAAGGGCTTGATTCTGAACATGACACTACCACGTTCAGCTCTATTAAAGTTAGAAAAATGATTATCTTATATTTTTAAAAAAACGTATAAGTATTATTTATACATTTTTTAAGAAATGTGATTGAATAAAAAAAAAATATATATAATAAATAATATTAAATAAAATATAAAAAAAGTGTATATATTGTTTAATATAAAAATATAAGAGTTGTTAAAGTTATTAAGGATTATTCTCATCTGTTGTTTAATAATGACATTAATATTAAAAAATAATTTAATAATCTTCATTTTTTTAAAAAAATAATAAAAATAATATTATTCTTTAAAAAAAGTGATTGACTAATAAAAAATTATAAAAAGAAATAAAAGTTAAATAAATAAATATTAAAATATTCTAAGAATTAAATAATTAATAGAATAAAAAAATAATAAAATTAATGTAAAATAATTAATTTTATGTTAAAATTTTAAAACAATATCTAATATAAAACATAATAAAAATTATTAAACGACAAATAAATAAAGAATGGTGGGAGAATTGTTTTTGCTCTTCTTGGAATGTTGTATGGCCATGGCCCATGACAATGGCCGCCTTCAATGGAATGAATTGTTGTCCTGGACATGACAAGACTGGCTGTTAAATTAAGTGGATTATAAGCGAATGCCGCTCTTAATGGAACATCTGGACCAAATCAAAACTCTTTTTCTTTTGGTATTTGGACCAAATCAAAATTTTAATTGATTTTAGTTTAGTTTCTTTTTTTAATTTTTTGAAGAGCTCATACTTTCAACAGTTCTATTTCTATCAATATAGAGATTTGTGGTAAATCCAATTTTTTTTTACAGATTTCCCTTTTCATTATGCATAATATGCCAATTCATAATTTGTTCATAAATTTCATTGATGAAGATACGTGTAGTAAATACAAATTACGAGAGAAGAGAAAGTAATATACATTTTATTTTATATTTCTAGCTAGGATAATTTAATAGACAAGAAAGAAGGTACTAACATAGCGGGTAAAGACAAGGTATGTGGCCTCTTCATCCCAAAACATAGTGTATGTATTAGTGTGTGTGAGAGTGAGTCTAGTTGTATGAATTAATTATTAGTTGAAATCTTTAATATTTTTTAAATTTACTACCTATTGTAAAAAAAAAATAGACAAGAAAAAGAGCTATTAAGGACTCATTTTCTCCATAAATTCACCATTTTTTTAGTGAACAGTTAAAAATGTTGATATCTTTTTTTTAGACGTTATTTTTCTATGAAAACCCTTTATAAAGTCACTATATTATTATAAATTATTGTATGTTCTTGAAGTGGTAATAAAATATATGTTTTAGGAGGATTTCAACAATTAATTTAAATTATTTTCTTTAAAATTTATATAAATGTGTTTAAGATTAATAATAAATATTATTTTGAAATGTATATTTATTGTTGCTCAAGGAATATGGTATAATTTCTCATATTATTGTGCACATTAGAGTAAGACTGTTGGATCCAAATTCATGGCATCTTACTGCATCTTTTACACGGTTCATTGCTAGCATTAAATGAATACCGTGCTATCTATTTTCATTCCCATTTGAAAAAGTGATTTCTCACACAGCATTAAAATTGGCAGTTGAGGGTTAGAAATGTGCATCTATTTGGTGGTCATTTACTTTTTCCTCACTTGCATTTAACTATTTAAGTGTTGTTCATCACATTCTGCTCGCACCAACCCATCTCTTTGTTCTTTGCTTTTGCTTAGTGGGTTTCCAGTATTCATGGATTTGCCGGAGAAGCTTTTGTTTGTAGCATTTCTCATTCTTTCAGTGGCCATTGATGGAACGCAGGCAGATACTATGGTCACTGGGACTGTCTTCTGTGACCAATGCAAAGATGGGCAGATATCACTCTTCGATTATCCTGTTAACGGTGAGATCTAAGCCCTTCCGCATTTTTGTTCCTCTCTATGGTTGGAACTTGGAAGTAATGCACTCCAATCATATAAAACATTCTCTGTTCAAGTGATGGGTGTTAGTAAATTAATTTGAACAATGTTTTGATAAATGTTAGTTAGACATACTTCTTATATCAGAAAATAATGTTTCTTACACATTATTGGAGAACACGTCCTCTCACATTAAGAATATGTTATAAAATTAGAGTATAAATATGTATAAAATAAAAAATTTATTATAATTGAGTAATAAAAATTATATAAATATAAAATAATATGTGTATAAATATGTATGTGTACCATTATGTACCTCAAATACCTTAGGTGAAGAAATTTTGATTGCTTCTTGTATCAATTGTTACTTGCTGTCTCACCAACAAAATTTCTACACCTCACATGTGTCATGTGAACTGTGAAGTATGTTCTATAAAAAAGTACATATTTGATATTATTATTATTAATATTGTATATATCTCTTTTTATATTCTTTTTAATATTATTTATTATATTTATTTTATTTTATTTTATTAAATTTGACACACTAAAAAAATTGTCAAGAATACATATAACTTTTTTAAATGTATGTGATAATATTTTTCTAAAAAGTATGTGTAAATAACATTTATTTATTTTTATTCTTTCGATAAATTGAGCTTGAACGGATGGCCAGCCAACTAATACTGTATGGTCACCATATATTTATTTATACGGATGTATATTCCAAATTTTGTTGACTGAAGTTATTGCCATTGCACCCTCTTGGTTGTTACAGGTGCAAAAGTAACTCTGTCCTGCGCTGACAGCAATGGGCAAATCATAATGTCAAGAGAAGAAACAACTAATTGGTTAGGAAGCTATGCAATGAGGTTGGATGGCGCACCGGACTTGAGTGGTTGTTCTGCCCGTGTCTCAGGCAGTGGGGAGGGATCAATGGGTTGTGGGGAAGGTGCTGGTCCTGCCCAACATCCTAGACTCATGTTTAGGATGTTTGACATGGAGATGTATACGGTGGATCCTCTCCTTGCTCAGCCTGCCAACCCCATGCAATACTGCTCAAGATCTTCCAACCCAGTGCCACCACCAGTCACATCACCACCCAACTCTCCTCCACCTTTCAAGATTCCCCCACTGCCAGGACTTCCGCCGTTGCCTCCACTGCCACCAATACCACCACTACCGCCAGTGATTTTTGCAGAAGCTTCAGCATGTCCATCCCAGTAAGTTTATAGCCAAGGGTAACTTTCAGCTTTAGACATTGGTTCATGATACCATTCTCTAATAGCTGTTGAAACCAATTGGACCACTTGCATTTAGTCTAACCTCATATTACATGTGCATGCAAGTAGGACCAATGAAAGCAACATTCATCACCACATATGCTGCGAATGCATATGTTTGACAAGAAAATAGCAGTAACATGGGTGAACTTAACAAGTTCAACCCTCCCTTTATATTAAGCTTAAAAAAATAATAATAATCCAATATTTGAATCGGCAAGGGGCTCATGATTACACGAAAATAAGTTTAATGATTTGTATTCCTAAAAAAGTTTCTGTAATCATTACACAATAGAAGTTCTCTCTGCTTTCTTTCATTGAAAATAATCGTAAACAGGCAGGGCATGATTTATTTCAGTCAGTATATTGCTCCCGAGGGTGTAGTATATGTATGACGTGAATTTTACTAGTTTGAGATGCTTATATACGGTTTTCAGAAAGCCATAATTATAGATTTTGTTATTAGCTAAATTCAATTACACGCTTGCTTGTCCAAAATCAAGACTTTCATAAACAAGCTTAGTTACAAGAATATCAATGACTTTGTAAATTGGCAGGAAGTGGACAATGCCAGAATACAAATGCTACTGGAGGGGCGTGAACCGGGACACTAAAGTAGCAGTAGCTTTTGGAATGGTAGCGGCAAGGAGATATGGAACAGACATTACACTGTGGAATGGGTTGCAAGGGAGAGGAGACCCTTACAGGACTCTTTTAAGAGAAGGGGTCACTGCACTACTTAACTCCTATAACACCCTTCAATTCTCTTACCATCCACTTGGCGTAGTCCAACACATGAATTTGGCTTTGATGGGCTCAACTAGGAGTGTCCTGCTTACTGCTCTACGCTTCAAGAGGGCTAATTCTGGTGCTGGAAACGTCACCTGCAAATTCACCACTTGCAATTAATTTATAGCCTTCTTCCATTTATAAATGGAATACTGTAGACTGTTCGCTCTATAATTTGTCTTTATTCTATATTTGGAGATTTAATGTTGTATGATTTGTACCTATAACAGCACTTCATACTGGTGCAGAGTATTTCTTTATTATAATATCTTTACCGTTCTTTAAGACATTCGTTACAAGAATCTGAAAGCTACCCAAGGAAAAGATGAACCAGTTTTTGAATTTCTGCTTTGTTATATGCAGCGTCTCCTCAACCTGTTTCGTTAAGGTAGTGAATAATACACGCTTTGAACGATGTTGAAGGCTAGACATTAAGAACTCTGCAGTAGTTCAATTGTTTGAAGAAAAATTCTGCTGTTACGAATTGAACATGGTATGCCTTTCCCAAGCAATTGCTGCCAAGAAAGTCCCCCTTCGCGACTCTTGATGTGTGTCGAGTTAAATGTACTTACTTTTCTCCGTTTCGTATCTATTTGTATAATTGTAATATAGATTTTAATCACTTGAATTTATTATACTAGCTCCTAATCTGTAGCATTTAAACCGATGCTTCAGACAATTGATCCTATATGTTGTAATTTTAAGTAATATACTAGCATATTTATAAAGTTAGTTAAAATTATAAAAAAAAAAAGAGAAAGAGAGAAATTTTTTATTTAAGATATAAGTTATGTCTGATTGACTGTATTAGAGAGTTTTTTTTTTAAAAAAAATATAGAGTAATTAATTAATAAATTTAAATTAGAGATCAAATGTTAGATCAGAGTTAATTGTTTCCACTTTCCAACTCTTTACTATAGCATTCACCCTCTTCCTAATCTCCACCATCTGACAGTTAAATTAGAGCGAAAAAAGGCTTTTAGTGTGAATTTTGAACTCGACAATTTGGTATAGACAAGAAACCGGGCTTTTATACCAGATTATCATTTATGATAAAATTATTTATTTCACTCTTTTAAAAATACATTTCAAAATATCATCTTTTATCCAGTGTAATATTTTTTATTTTTTTATCCACATAAATAATGCATTTTACGATGACATTTCCAATATAGTGTTAACTACATAAAAATGTCAATGTAGATGACATTATTTATGTAAAAACACCAAAGAGAATGACATAATAATGTCATATACTTTGACCTTTTTTTTTGTAATAACATCATTACATTTTTTGATGTTTTCTTTGTTACATTATTAAATTGAAATATTCAAGATTGCTTGGCACGAAAAATAAAAAATGCATTCAAATATTAATAAACAATTCTAAGACAACTTGAAAACCGAAACATCAACCACAAAATTAAAAAAAAAAAGAATTAATTAAAGAATGCATTAGAATGAGATAACACCAATGCCGAAGAATTTAATTAATATTTCAATACATTATTATTATCTTGCATAATAAGTGTTCATTTTTTGGTAATAATAAAATTAAATTAATGTGATAAAATAAACCAGCCTATTAATAATAAAAAAAACAATTTTTAAGTAAACTCGGAAATTTGGTAAACAAGTCACACTTTAAAAGGGAGTGTGAAATGTAACCCAATAATGAAGAGTATGTTAAAAAGAATTGTATTACTAATATTCCTATTACTAATATTCCTATGTGACCAATAATGTCCATTATTTGGTAGTGTAGCCGTGTTCTTGAGCTACTGTAGGTGATAAAGAGAGTAAAGAGCACCAGGGCATTTTGTGATTCTCAAACCCCCATAATACCAACAACCATCCATTTAAAAGTTAAAATACACTTATATTATCTAATGGCTAATACACAATACAAACATGTGGGCTATTGCATCAGTGCAAACAAATTGTGTGGGTGCACTATATAATTGGCCATGAAAGAAAGTATATTTGCATTTTCCGTAAAAAAAACTCTTGTAATATATGATTTGTATGTCAAATACTGCACATTTTGTTAATCCATACACATACTAGTAAATACTACCAGTGACTAAAAATGTATGCAAATACATGTTGTACAAATATAAATATCGCATGCCTAAGCTGCAACGTTTACCATGACAAATACAAGGACAACAGTCCCCTGTTTGCCTCCATCAAAAGTGGCAGGGGCGAAAGGCCATAGAATTTTTCTTTTCTTCCATTTTTCAAAATCATCACGAACTTTTCTGACAAAGTTGCGCATTATGTCCAAAAAAAATTTGACGCTTTACACTGTCATAAGCAAGTTAAGAAGAGGGGGAAAAATGTCATTAACTCATAACCTGCTCGATGGCAAGCTTTTATAGATATGAACGCATTCCAATTTGAGCCTGTAATGAAGTAGGAACCAGAGAGAGATATAGAGGCAACGAAAGAACATAGTAGTTCAAACCCTCTCACTCATCTAACAAAACATCAAAACTACAATATATTCAAGCCAAAACCAAGAAAGACAAATCATCAGTGAAAAATCTGTGTTATGCTAACCCCTATATCCTCACATTCCAACCACTTTATATGTTATCTTATACTTAAAAGTAGTTCAAGTGATCCCCCAAATTATAGGTACAACAGAGCCAAGGAAACAAAAATATTATGCTCATTTTAAGAATTCTTGCCTACAGTTCTACAAAGAAAAAATTAGCCCGTGATATCATATATAAAATAATACTTCACAAAAACTATTGTGGAGCTTTTTGATTGACTGCATTGCATTATATGTTCTTTGAGTAAGCTTAAATACCAAATCTACATACTTTTTACAAACTTCACTTACCTCATACAAAAACTAATAGAGCCTTATATTACTATCATTTTCTTTCCCATGATCATGTTCCTTTCTAGTAATAACGCCCATTCAGTTCTAATCATACATAAACTCTATTGTTCATATTGTTCAACAGCATCTATAATCTCAAGCAAAAAAATGAAAGAGCAAATGAGATTAACCATATTTAACCCTAGAGGACAAATGAAAGGAAATATACCTCTCTGAAATATACATGAGGCATGCACATTCAAATGATTCATTTGCCTCCATATCGCACCATGTTTCTCCACTTATCCTTCAAATCAATCTGAAAAATATACTTTGATTCGTATTAAAAGCAGAAATTCAGAAAGAAAATACCCACAGCTTTTTAGTACTTATACTGCTTACTGTAGTTCTCTCTGCAAATATATCTTTGTGAGAATTTAGGATTAATTTCCAGTTTCCTTGGCCAATTCTGCGTAAGAAAACGAGGTGAATGAGAATATGAAATCATATTGAAACTGTAATTAATTCTATTTATATTCTCAAATGAAGTAGACAGGGTCTTCTTGATCATAGTTTCAGGGAGTAACCCAAAACACTTGCCGTGGAAAAAATGGTGTGAAACGGATGACTGCTGAGATCAGAACTATCCTCTCATCAATCAAAACTAAACAGACAAGAATTCCACATTCCACCAATATATTCAAAAATGTCAAGAGAGAGAGAGAGAGAGAGAGAAAAGACTAACAAAGCAAATGCGTAAAGAGATGAGGAACACTCAAAATAAGGCAAAACTTTGTATCACTGAAATCCACAGTGAAAAATTATGGTTTGACTAGTTTAGAACAAGCACATACTTGTTTACAGCATTCCTTAGTGTCTCCTCTTCCGTTGCACTCCATTTTTTAGGTTTTCTCCTTCTTGTAAGGTTTTCTGGATCATACTTCTTTAATGGAGACATTTTCTTCCTCTTTGGGCTAGGCAAATGAAATCTACTTTCATGAGGATCCTTGACCAACGTGTCCTCTTGGACTTCAGGACTAGGCACAGAGTCAATTTTGCTACAAGTTTTTGATGGATCCATTTCCTCAACACCAGTAGTAGTCTCATTGTCCTCCTGAATTTCTATTGGGGCCACTAAAGATGGGGGGGAAATCCATTATGATTAAAAAGTGCAAATAAAGGTTGCCAGCCAGCCAAGTTTCCTTCATAATTTATAGTGTGAAAAAAGGAAAATAATTTGGTAGAAAATAGAAAGACATGATAATTTTAAAGGGAAAGGGAGGAAAAATGGACCTTTGTCTTGCTGTGGAGGCGAGTCACTCACACCCAATTCATGCCCATCCAACTCAATTGTATGAGTGTCAATACAAGCCCCTCTCGTTATCGTATCAGCTCCTTCATCTCCTTTACTTGTTGGTTGAGCATCCGAAACCAAATCACCATCACTTCTACAAGTAGGCTCATCATCATCCACCAAATTCCCGGTTAATCTCTGCAACTGGAAGCCCTTGTTTGCAGTCATTGGCAATGACGCTGCTAACTCAAGAAAAGAAGGACCCAACTCTGCCCACGCTTCCGCCAAAAAAGCCTTAAGTTTGTGAATCGCGTCCCTCCTAGTGTTGATACCGGCCAACCTCTCCATCACTTGGGAATCCAAAAGTGAAGCCTCAATGTCACTTCTCCACCGCTTCAACTCCGCGGAGAACAAAAGGCTTCCGTCGTCACCCGAGGCAGAGGACGGCTCCATGTACTCAACCCGACCCCGCCAGATCCTCTCAACGGCGTTCAGGTAGGCGGGGTTGTTAGAGATGGACACCTCCAGTTCCAGATACTTTAGGGTACACTCCACTGCGATGGCGCAATAGGCGGCGCTCATGGCGGCGGTGATGGGAGAGCCGTCGCAACGGTGGAGTTCTTCGAGGACCTCGAGAATTTCGAGCATGGATTCTGCAATGGTGGCGGTGGACAAGTCGTCTTGAAGGGTTTTGAGGAGAACGGTCTTCTTGAAGCGGGAATCAGTGTGTGAAAGAGGGGTTGCGCGAAGCATTTTCTTGATTAGGGTTTCTGTGAGTGCGATTGAGTTCCGAAGAAGGAAATCCAACGACCAACGGGAAACATCGGAGTCCATCATTTGACGAATGAATGAATCAAAGGGTAAAACTAAAACTTAATAGAGGAAGGATAAAAGCATCAAAAGATTAGGGCTTTCAGTAAGCAACACCAACTACCATTACCATTACAACTAGCATCAAAAGTTTAGGGATATTGCTTCCTGTCTACCTCTCTGGAGCACTCTCCTCTACTCACTACAACCTACCAACGCAAATTCTTGAAATTAACACTCCTTGCTCCTCCCAGTTTTCTCCAATCAATTATTATCTGATTTTTCAAAATATTCATGTTATCTGATCATACACCCGTTACATCTATTATTTTTGGAAAAAAAAAAAATCAAACCAACCTTTTTTAACTCCACACTTTCTCTCTTTTTTTTTTTAAACTCAAAAACAATAATATTAGTGATTCTTAATTTTGGGTTTGGCCCCGGTTTTATTCCAAAAAAAAGTATTCTTAATTTATTATCCTTTTTCTGCATTTGTGTTAATTGTTTAAAAACATTTTTGGTCATTACTCATCAGGCGAAGTGCAACAGTACTGAACATTTAAAAAAAAAATTGAAGCAGGTAATAGATTTTATTATACTTAAAAATAGTATTATTAATAAGTACTTTGAGAAATATCAAAAAAACAAAAATTTTTAAATAAAAACAAAACATTCAATATATAATAAGTGCTCTAACGAGTGGACTGTACGATAAATACGCTAATTTTATGCAGATTTAACATCATAATCCTTCGTTTCTTTTACCTATTTACTCTCTCCAACATTTTACAAAATATTATTGCACACAATGATCAGTGGGTTTTGTAAAGGTTATTTTTTGTGTAATGTAAGTATAATCATCTTTTTTTTATTTAAAAACAAAAATCAGCAGTAAGTTATAGATCTTAATCATGCTTATGCAACTCATCTATACTTTTCTCTTGCCTTCTAGAGGCATGGACTCAAATGGTCCTTGAAAGAAACTATCCAAACAAACTCCCACGGTATTACTCTTGAAAATGGGTTTCCATTTACCACTGACTTTACCCTTTCAAGCTGTATAAATAGATAGAGTAGATACACAACTGTGTAACCAAAAAAGAAAAAGGCAGAACCGTCGCTTTTGCCTTTTGGTCAAATTGCTCACACATGGCAATCAAATTGTCCCTAAATTTGTCTGGCATTCTCCTCCCTCCAATGTTAATTATTGTTTCGGCTATATTATCATCTGAGTCTTACCCCGTCACTGCTCAACAATTCTCAATCAAAGAAGCAACTATAAGTGACATTCAACTTGCGAGTTTGAGCAAAAGCAGCTCACGTCTAGGCAACTGGTTGAGTTTTATTTGGGAGAAATAAGAAAACTGAATCCACTTCTTAAAGGGGTCATAGAGGTGAATCCGGACGCCTTGTCTCAAGCTGATGAGGCTGATTACAAGCGCAAAATTACCAAGGCAGCAGCATCGTTGCTTGGATTGCACGGTATCCCTATTCTGCTCAAAGATAATATTGGAACCAAAGATAAGCTGAACACCACGGCTGGCTCCTTTGCTTTGCTTGGCTCAGTGGTGCCTCGTGATGCAGCTGTGGTGACTAAGTTGAGGAACGAGTGGGTTGGCTTTAGGTTACTACTGCTCCTGACGGTTGGAGTGCCAGAGGTGGCCAAGGAAAGTTTAGTCCCACTTGGCCTTACTCCAATTCTTAACTTCACAATTCACATGGAATAAGGATCAATTTGAAGGTAGACTGACATGTTCCACCATGAAAACATCATGTCGACCACCAGGGATGGATTCATGTAATAAAAGTATGAGGACACATGCCCCCATCCAACTTAATTTTTTTTTTATCTTATATATATATATATATATATATATATATATTTGTAGGGATGGACTCACATGTATAATAATGGAGATATATGTTTTCACTCACCTTAAGAAATCTTTTATTACTCAATAATTATTTAATATTTCTATCTTTTTATATTTTTAACTTTATCTCTATATGATGCGTAAGTAAGTAAATTTGTTATAAGAGAAGTTAAAATTCTTATAATATTTTTTCTCAAACTGCATCTCACATAATTAAATATCAAGATGATTTATACATATATAAATAGAAAAATATTTAATAGTACTTGTTATGTCAGCTCTTGATCACCACAGAACTCAAAGAAGTGCAGCAGCGGAATAATGCAGAACCAAGAATGCAGAATGCCAATGAAACAGGACAATTGAATAAAGAGTAAATCAAAAAGTAAGAAAGAAAAGTATAGACAGAGATGTTATCGTGGTTCAGAGCCAAAAAACTTGCTCCTACATCCACACTGAGGCCGAATTTTATTCACCACCAATCACAACAAGAATTCTACGTAAGTCTTTGTACACACTACTTCACTTGCTCTCTGCGAAATTGTTTACATGAATTGAAATTCTGCTCTTACAACAAGCTTGCAGCTAAGCTTTTATATCTATTCTAGTTACAACAACTTTAGTTATAAAAACAGCATACAAGCTTTAACTAACTGATTTCCTTTATAACTAACTAATTTAGATCACTCAAATTGCTTTTAACTTTCTAGCTTGTTACTGACTAGCACTACACTAATTCTAATTGATGATCCACTCGGTGCTCAACAATTCTCCACCTTGGATCTTCAAATACATGATCAGAGTAGCTAAGAACAGCCTCCTTGAGAGGCTTAACAATCACAATTCCCAAAATTCACCAAGTTCAAACAATGATTGAACTTGGTACTTGGAACTACTTTGGTGAGCATATCTGCAGGATTATCTTCAGTGGCCACCTTCTTTACTTCGATTATTCCTTGAGCAATGACATCTCTGATGTAGTGCAGCCTCACATCAATGTGTTTTGTCCTCTCATGGAACACTTGATTTTTAGAGAGACAAATTGCACTTTGACTATCACACCATATAGTAGAAGAGACTGTTTTTCCTTCCAGCTCAATTACAAGACCCTTCAACCAAATTGCTTCCTTGATGGCTTCAGTAAAAGCTATATACTCTGATTCTGTTGTAGACAGAGCCACAATTGACTGCAAGTTTGCTTTCCAACGAATTACATTTCCATATAATGTGAAAATGTATCCAGTCAATGATCTCCTCTTGTCCATGTCACCTGCGAAATCTGCATCCACATAACCAGACAGTCCAGTAGCTTCTTTCTGAGTTCTGCCATAGATTAAGCCATATGACTGAGTCCCTTTCATATATCTAAAAATCCATTTAACCGCAGACCAGTGTTCTTTCCCTGGATTGCTCATAAATCTGCTCACCATGCTAGCTGAGTATGCAAGGTCTGGTCGGGTACAGACCATAGCATACATTAGACTTCCTGTGGCATTTGAATAAGGAACCTTCTTCATGAACATATAATCTTCATCAGTGCTAGGAGATTGCTTCACTGATAACTTGAAGTGTCCTGCAATTGGAGTTGACACTGTCTTGGCATCTAGCATATTGAACTTTTCAAGTAACTTCTTCACATAGCTAGATTGACACAGAAACAGAATTCCTTCAGACCTTCTTCTGATTATCTCCATTCCTAGAATTCTTTTTGCAGGCCCTAGATCTTTCATTTCAAATTCTGAGTTTAGAAGCTCCTTAAGTTGCTTAATAGCTGCTATATCAGAACTTGCTATAAGCATATCATCTACATATAGGAGAAGGTAGATGAATGATCCTGAGTTTGTTTTCTTGAAGTAAACACAGCTGTCATATGCACTTCTGTTATAGCCATTTGAGACCACATAGGAATCAAATCTTTTATACCATTGTCTAGGTGATTGCTTAAGTCCATAAAGTGACTTTTTCAACAAGCAAACCATATGTTCTTTGCCCTTTACTTCAAATCCCTCAGGTTGATTCATGTAAATTTTTTCTTCTAGTTGACCATGTAGAAATGCTGTCTTAACATCCATTTGTTCAAGTTCAAGATTATACACTGCAACCAAGGCAAGAATGACCCGAATACTAGTGTGCTTAACCACAGGTGAGAATATTTCATTAAAGTCCACTCCCTCCTTTTGTGTGAATCCTCTTGCCACAAGCCTAGCTTTGTATCTACATTTTTCAATTCCTGACAACTCTGGCTTTATTTTGAAAATCCACTTACAGCTCACTATTCTTTGCTTTGGAGGCCTTTCTACCAATTCCTATGTTTGATTCTTCATGAGGGAACCAATTTCTTCAGTCATTGCTGATTTCCATTCATCTTTGTCATTCCTGGAAATTGCTTCCTTGTAGCTTATAGGATCTAAGCTTTGCAGGTCAGTTTCCACAGCTAGAGCATATGCAATGAGATCAGCATACCCGAATCTTAGTGGAGCTTTGATCTGTCTTCTTTCTCTGTCTCTCACCAAATTGTATGAACTTTCTGCATTCTCAGTAGTATCATTAGTCACAAGTTGATGAATTTCATTAACTTTGTCGAACAGAGTTGTTTATCAGCAGATTGCTCCACCTCCAACTGAATTCCTTCATTTGGTAGATCTTTGTGAGGTGTCACTTTAGTCTCCTCACTGTTTCCAATTACAGATTCTTCCTTGAAAACCACATCCCTACTTGATTATTGATTTGCAACCAGTGGGACCATGTAAGCCATATCTTGAAGCCTTTCACTCCTTCAGGATATCCTAAGAAGATTCCTTTCTTAGCTCTAGGTTCAAGTTTTCCTTCATTAACATGAATGAAGGCAGTGCAGCCAAAAACTCTTAGGTTTTCATAGCTTGGTGCTTTTCCTGTCCACATTTCTTCCGGTGTTTTGAAGCCAATTCTTTGTTGAAGGGCTTCGTTTATCAAATAACAAGCGATCTTGATCGCTTCTCCCCGAACCTTTTCTCCAATCTGCGCATGAGACAAAGATACACCTTACTCTTTCAAGTATGGTCCTATTCATTCTTTCTGCAAGACCATTTTCTTTGTGGAGTCATTCTAACAGTTTTGTGCCTTGCAATGCCATTGTCCTTGCAGAATTCAGTGAACTCACCTTCTAGGTACTCCAGACCATTATCTGTTCTCAGCACTTTAACTTTGATTCCAGCCTGATTTTCAACAAGTGACTTCCATTGCTTAAAACACTTGAATGCCTGATTCTTGTGCTTTAACAAGTACACCCACACCTTTCTTGACCAATCATCAATGAAAGTGATGAAGTATCTAGCTCCTCCCAATGAGGGTACCTTTACTGGCCCCCATATGTCCGAATGAACATAATCACCTGCAGCTTTAGTTGTATGCACAACAGTGGGAAATTTGACTCTTTTCTGTTTACCATAGATGCAATATTCACAGAACTCGAGTTTGTCTAATTTCCCTTTACCAATTAGCCCTTGCCTATGCAATTCTTGCAGCCCTCTTTCACTTACATGCCCTATTCTATTATGCCAAAGCTTGGTATTTACTTTTGAAACTGAAACCAGACTGGCAGTATCAAGGAAAGTGTTACCTTGTAGCTTGTATAGGCCATTCTGTCTAATTCCCTTCATGATCAGTAGAGAACCTTTGCATACTTTTAGAATCCCTACTTCTGCTTTAAAGGAGTAGCCTTCTTGATCAAGCATCCCAAGAGATAGAAGGTTTCTCTTGAGATCAGGTACATGCCTGACATCAGATAGTACTTTAACTGTTCCATCCCCCAATTTTAGCTTCACAATCTCGATGCCAGTGACTCTGCAAGCCACATTGTTTCCCATCAAGACCTTCCCTCCATCAAATTCTTTATAGGTGCAGAACCATTCTTGATTCGGGGTCATGTGAAAGGAACACCCCGAGTCAAGAATCCATTCCTGGTTGCAGTTTTCTGATGACACTGCTAGTACATCTGCACTCTCATAACCATCTGCTACAACAGCAAGATCATTTTGATCCTTGCCTTTCCAGTTGTTTTCATTCATCTTCTTCTTCCTTTCAGGGCATTGTTTTCTGAAATGCCCTTCTTTGTGACAATAATAGCATGCTTTCTTTGATTTGGATTTGGACTTTGATCTCTGTCTCTGCATGCTATTATTGCCATCTCTTTTCTCAGCTCTGCCTCGAGCCATTAGAGCTTCTGCATCTCCATTCTCACTTCTGTTTTCAGTAATCTTTCTCTTCAATTCCCGAGAACTCAAAGAAGTCTTAACTTCTTCCAAAGTGAGAGTTTCTCTCCCAAACATCATAGTGTCAACTAGATGTTCGTAAGATGGTGGAAGAGAACACAGCAAAATAACAGCTTGATCCTCATCATCTATTTTAACTTCAACATTCTTAGATCAAGAATGATTTTATTGAAAGAATAGATGTGTTCTTTAATAGAAGTACCTTCCTCCATCTTCAATTGATGCAATCTTTTCTTCAAGTATAGCTTATTAGTCAGGGATTTGGTCATGTAGAGGCTTTCTAGTTTTAACCAAACCCCTGCTGCTGTACTTTCATCAGACACCTCTCTCAAGACTTCATCACCCAGGGAGAGAATTATAGTGCTATGTGCCTTGTTGACCAGATCTTTCTTATCCTTTTCTGACAAGGTTGTTAGAAGCTTGGAGGCACCTTGCAATGCTTCTTCCAATCCTTGATGGACAAGCAATGCTTTCATCTTGATCCTCCACAGGGAGAAATCATTTTCTCCTGTGAATTTCTCTATGTCGAACTTCGCAGTCCCCATGACCGAAACTAGCTCTTGATACCACTTGTTATGTCAGCTCTTGATCACCACAGAACTCAAAGAAGTGCAGCAGCGGAATAATGCAAAACCAAGAATGCAGAATGCCAATGAAACAGGACCATTGAATAAAGAGTAAATCAGAAAGTAAGAAAGAAAAGTATAGACAGAGATGTTATCGTGGTTCAGAGCCAAAAAACTTGCTCCTACATCCACACTGAGGCCGAATTTTATTCACCACCAATCACAGTAAGAATTCTAGGTAAGTCTTTGTACACACTACCTCACTTGCTCTCTGCGAAATTCTGTTTACATGAATTGAAATTCTGCTCTTACAACAAGCTTGCAGCTAAGCTTTTATATCTATTCTAGTTACAACAACTTTAGTTATCAAAACAGTTACAAGCTTTAACTAACTGATTTCCTTTATAACTAATTAACTGAAAAATAGATCACTCAACTTGCTTTTAACTTTCTAGCTTGTTACAGCTAGCAGCTACACTAATTCTAATTGATGATCCACTCGGTGCTCAATAGTACTAATAGTGAAAATATTATTTACACTATAAAGGGAATAATTATAAATTAAATTTTTTCATTGTATATTAATATATTTTTTTTAAAAAAAAAAATTTATGCTTATATATTACCTTTGTCCCACTGCCTAAATTTTCTAAGTCTGTCACTGTCGACCACGTAGTTAGTTGACTAGGCTTAATAGCTTAAGAATTGCTTTGACTTTGTAGAATCCATATGTTTTATTAGCAGACCCATGTGGGTCTAGCAGCGGATCAGCAATATCAATTGCTACTAATTTAGTCATAATATCACTTGAAACTGAGACTGATGAATCAATTTTACGCCCAGCCAGCTTCAATTCAGTAGTAGGCATCAAGCCAACGGTTGGTCTCATTAGTAGGGATCAGGTTATCCCAATCTCGCTTACCCTGTCTTTAGATGTTTTTTCATTAATAGAACGGAACGAAATAAGTGGGAATGGACGGGAAAAGAAAGGGAAGGAATAAAACATAGTTACCATTCTCTTTGTTTGGAAGTTTCATTAATGGGATGAAATGAAACTTCATTATTTATGTGTTCCTCCCATTCTACCTTAATTTTGAGGGGAACAAAAGTTGGGCATTTGAGGAGAAGAATGAGGAAATGGTTCTCCATGTGTTCTGTTCCTTTCTCATGTATTTTAAAACTCTCAAATAAAGAAAGTTATTTCTCTTCCCCTCATTTCCTTTCCGTTCTCCTCATTACCTATCATAACAAGATACTATTGGGTAAGAGAGTTTCAAGACTACAATATACCGTTCTTCAAATTTAATGAAAAAATTAACTAAATGCAACATGTGGTTTATACTTACTTGAAAGTTGAAATGAAAGGAAAATTATATAGTACTCAACTTAAGGCGGCCTTTAATGTGCACCCATTTCATAATGGACAAAACTTAGGTCCATTTTATTATGTTCATTATATCTATTTTACTAATCAAGTTATGACATATGTGTATTTTTTAAGAAAAGAAAGTAGGAGAGAAAATATTAATAAACACATGTCATAACTTGATTGGTGAAATAGATATAATTGACATAAAAAAAATAGACGTAAGTTTTGTCTTTTTTTTAAAATAATACTATTAGATACTTATGAAAACAACACCTTTTTTCTTAAAAAAGGATGCACTGGTGCTCTATCAAAACAATATCGTTAGATACTTGTGAAAATAGATTAAAGGTTGCAATTGAGCACAAGTTACTTGCTTAGCAGGTAAGTTTGTGTTTTTGAAATTAAAGTCTTTTAAAAATAGGAGTTTACCAAGTGCATTCAAATCCCTAAATCAAAAACATAACATCCTTCAACGATATGAGTGAGCTGCCATTGCATAATCTCCTTCAATGGCATACTCAGAATTGAGGGTGGCTAACCTACGAATTTTGCCATTCACTACAGGTGATTTGTCATAAATTCATCATTTACAGATATGAAATGAACCCATCGTGGTGGAGATCCCAGACCCATTTTGACATAGTGACAAGATGCAGTGTTTGGGATTACATTGTAACATTTTTGTGATTGATGCAAATGAAATGGTTCATGGATCGTACCGGCCCATCACCTAACCGACCATCTATAAGACCGGCTCATTCTCACGCACAGCCATGCTTTGAAGCAGTGGACCTAATCAGACCAAATAAATATCGACCTACTCGGGTCTCTGCCAAGCCCATCACTAGGCCAGTCTATTGAAATTCTGGTCGGACCATCTAGGTGACACTGCGAGAACCCAACCAGCCCAGTAGACATTTCACATGTAACCAAAATGCTCGAGCTTGACTGATCATAACGGTCCAATAGCTGGTGGTCAGGCTAGGAACGGTCATCGACGGGTTGGAGCTTGATGACCAAGCGTAACCTACCCCTAACGTTCAAATGACTTAATTATTCCATGGCAGGCAGGCCACAGAAGTTCAGCCTTCAGAGTCTTTCTTAAGCTTGGCTGGCAGCTTGAGCCAAGCATGTTCTGCTTTATACCGAAAACACTTTAGTCCACCTATCTAGTATCCTAACCTATCTTTCGTCTGACCGACCTAGGTCTCCAGTTACTCTCGTCATCACCTTCTTCATAAGTCTTCGACAAGTCTCCTTGGTCCTCCAACCTAGGTCCCGATCACTGTCAGGAACAGTTCATCAAGTTGTGTTTGTGATTATGAAAACTTTGGGAAAGATAGTTCTTAGAATCAATTATCGGTAAGATAGTTACTGTATTTTTATCTGAAATGTTATGATTAGGTAAAAATGAATTCGAAGCTTTCATTGAATACCAAATAGTTTATATAGGCTAACAAACTGAAGATGAGAAACTGACAAAAAAAATAACAGAATAACTATCATCTAACTAACTTCTAACAAACAAGAATAAATATAGTGATTAATTAACTTAATCGGGGTTTATATCTTACACCCACCGCAAGCTGGACGGTGTATATCATGCAAGTTCATCTTGGAGATCAATGAGTTGAAGGTTGTGGGATGAAGAGCTTTGGTATGAACATAAGCTAATTGGGCAGCAGAGGGTATAGGCATCAAGTGAATGATCCCAGTCTGCACTTTCTTGCGAATCAAGTGGCAATCCAGCTCTATATGCTTGGTCATCTCGTGGAAGGTGAGATTTTGGGCAATCTGAATGGTAGATTGATTATCGCAGTATAATGGAACTGAGCTGGAAATAGGTTGATGAAGATCCTATAATAGATAGAGTAACCACTGAATCTCACAAGTTGTCATGGTCAATGCTCGATATTCTGCTTCAGATGAAGACCTAGACATGGTGCTTTGTTTATTGGACTTCCAAGAAATAAGAGAGGAACTGTAGAATATACAAAACCCAGTGATGGACCTGCGGCTCTCTAGACATGAAGCCCAATTGGAGTCACTAAAAGCTTTCAACTTCATATCAGAGTGTGATGAGAAGAGAAAGCCTTTACCTAGGTAAGCCTTAATGTATCAAAGGATATGATAAGCAGCATCCAAGTGAGGTTGTAATGGCTAAGAGATAATCTGGCTAAGCTTGTGTACGGCAAAACATATATCTGGCCAGGTATTTGTGAGGTAAATGAGCCTTCCAAGCAATATTCTATAGATAGTGGGATCAGTAAGTGAGGCACCATCAGTGGAAGTGAGTTTCAAACCAGGAACCATTGGTGTGGAAGCTGGTTTGCAGCGAAGAAGACCAGCATCATCAAGAAGTTCCAATGCATATTTTCTCTGGGATAGGACAATGCCTTGAGAGGACCTAGCTACTTCGAGACCAAGGAAAAATTTGAGAGGGCGGAGATCTTTTATTTTGAATTGTGCATCAAGCAATTGCTTCACCAATTGAATTTCATCAAAAACATTCCCTGTAAGGACTATGTCATCGACATATGCTAATAGAATAGTCATTTTGGCACCAATGGACTTCACAAAGAGGAAGTAATCAGATTTAGACTGACAATAACCCAAAGAAAGGAGGGATGAAGTCAATTTCGAGTTCCACTGTCTACTCGCTCATTTCAAACCATATAGAAATTTCTATAATTTGCAAACTCGATTATTCTGAGCAGTCTTGAAGCCTGGAGGAATGTGCATGTATACCTCTTCATTTAAGTCACCATGAAGATATGCATTGTTAACATCAAGTTGATGTAAATGCCATTGGTAAGCTGCAGCAAGTGCCAAAACTAATCGGACAGTTATGATTTTAACAACAGGGGATAAGATTTTTGAGTAATCAACCCCTTTAAGTTGAGTGAAACCTTTGGCCACTAATCTGGCCTTGTACTTCTCTATGCTCCCATTAGATTTGCGCTTCATTTTGTATACCCATTTACAACCAATGGGCTTCTTTCCTAGTGGTAAATCTGTGATGGTCCAGGTGTGATTTTGTTCCAAGGCTTTGATCTCTTGGTCCATAGCCTCTTGCCAACACTCATGTTTAATTGCTTGGGCATATGTCTTAGGCTCAATGGTCCTAGAAATAGCTAGAACATAAGATCTGTGTGTGTGGGATAAATGTGTATATGAAACAAAATGAGATAAAGGGTAGGGAGTACCTAAAGATGAACTGTCAATGGCAGAAGAGTGGACTATGTTACAATGGTAGTCCCTGAGGTAATTAGGTGTCTTCATTACCTGAGTAGAAGTTCTATGAGGAGCTGGAATATGAGAGGTAAAATGTGTGTTGTCATTCAATGTAGTGGCAGGAAAGGAAGGGATGGCCTAATCAAGATTGAGATCAGTAATGTAGGGGCCAGAATGTATAGGTGAAGATGATGGAGGGGCCTGATCCAGATGAAGATCAGTAATGTTGTGTCTAGAAGACATAGGGGCAGTGGGGGTGTTGTTACTGTTTGATTAAGGAGAATTATTTAGGAAATGGAAAATGTTTTCATAAAAGGAGACATGTCTGGAATAGAAAATTTTATGACTATAAAGGTCAAACAATAAGTATCCCTTGATACCCTGAGTATGACCAAGGTGGAGACACTTTCGATCTCTAGGCTAGAACTTTGTTCTGTGAGCTGTGAGTGTTATGGCATAACACAGGGAACCAAAAACTCTTAGTGAGGATATGTCAAGGGGTTGATTGTATAACAGAAAGAAAGGCGAGTTGGAATGCAATTTTGTGGATGGTAGGAGATTGATTATGTGAACAACTGGGAGATAGCAAAATCCCATAATTGAATAGGTAAATTGGATTGAAACATAAATAATCTTGCAACATTTAGTATGTGCTGGTGTTTTCTTTCAACTACCCTATTTTGTTAAGGAGTTTCAGAACAAGATAATTAGTGAGTGATTCCTTTAGAAAGGTAAAAGGATGGCATAGAGAATTCAAGACCATTATCAAATCAAATTGTTTTAATGGAAAAGCCAAATTGAGTATGCACAAAAGTGACAAAATATGTTCCCAGGTTTCAGACTTTGCTTTCATTAGTTTAATCTAAGTATACCTAGATTTATCATCTACAATGGTTAGGAAATACTTATTACCATGAATAGAACGAGTTGAGTAGGTACTCCAAATATCAACATCAATGATATAAAAAATGGATTGTGCAACAGAAGTGCTAATAGGAAAAGAATTTTTCTTTTGTTTGGCAAAATGACAAGCATCACAATTTCTGTGAACAAAGGTTGATATATTACTATGGTGCTTTTGGACAAGAGAGTAACACCTATCTGAGGGGTGTCCTAACCTATGATGCTAAAGATCAATATTTATGGCAGTAGTAGTATTATTGATATAGTGAATCACAGAAATAGAATCGTGTACAGAAGGGAAATGAACAACCATTGTGTATAGAGCTCCATGCTGCTCAGCATTGCCAATCATCTTCTTGGATTGTAGGTCCTGTATGTAACAACATTTATCAGTAAAGGAAACTTTGCAGCATAAAGATTTGGTAAGTTTAGAAACAGAAATGAAATTTAAAGAAAAATTGGGAATGTAAAGGACATCGTAAAGGATGAGGGATGTTGAGAGATATATGGTACCACTATAAGTGGCTGTGGTTGTATGGCCATTAAGGAGAGAGACAGAAATGAGCTTTATGGCTTTGTATGAAGAAAAAAAATGAAGGGAGGAAGTGATATGATCAATGGCTCCCGAATCCAATATCCAAGAGGTGGAGAATTTACCTGGATTTGAAGAATTAGTCATTATGTTGTGAGCACTGACCAAGTTAGAAGAGTGAGAGCTAACTGTATAAGGTGTGGGAGGCAAGAGCACCAAGAGGCCTTGGGTTTACTCCTTAGTGAGACTTAATCGGGATGACTCATTAGCGTCAACCGATGAGTAGAATCATGGATTTGTATCCTGGAGGAAAACTATGTTTAAAAAAAGAAGTTTCAACAGTGTGGTTTGTGCGGTTACAATATGTGCATTGCCTACCAGAACCAGACTTTTGTTAAGGAAATTTGCCTTTGCCACGACCTTGAGAAGAGGTGGAGTTAGATTGGACAACAAGAACAGTGGGATCAGGCAAGATGCTAACATTCAGTTGCCTTTCTTGCTGAATCACCATGGAGAACACTTTGGTGAGGGATGGTAATAGTTCCATCAACAAGATCTAAGACTTAACATACACATAATTTTCATTGAGTCCTTGTAAGAAGCAAATAACACAGTCATTGTCTCTATATTGTTGAACCATTTTGGAGGTATCACAACAGCAACCAGAGGAAAAATTGCATGAAGGAATCAGGCAAAAATTACACAACTTGTCCCATAAAATTTTCATCTTGGTAAAATAAGATGTAACAGACATATCTGCTTGCTTCAAAGAGAAAATATCATGATGAAGTTGTGCTATACGCACAAAATCACCTTGTGAAAAAATGACCTTTAAGTTCTTTCCAAACATCATAGGCTTCATTGATCCATAAAATGCTGGCAGAAATTTCTAAAGAAACGGAATGATTGATCCAAGAAAGGACAAGCCTGTTGCATCTTTTCCAGGTAGGGAATATAGGATCGGTTATGGCTGGTTTCTTGATCGAACCATCAACAAAAGCAAATTTGTTCTTCATTTCGAGAGCCATAACCATAGCTCGAGCCCAACTGTGATAATTTGAATATGGCTCCTAAGTGTGCGTTTACTCTCCCAATGTGCCGTTGTCGAAGATCTGAGTTAACAAAGATTGCCACTTTTCCAGCCTCTATTATTCAATTTGCAAAATAATAAATCAGATTTTCACTTTTTGTATGGAGCATGATGATTAAGATTTTTGTTTTTTGTATGGAGCATGATGATTATTAGCACAAAGTACTGCTGAACAAAGTAGAAGGAAAACTCCACTTTTTTTTCTGTTCCGATTGCTTTTATCTCTTTATTTTTGTTGAATCTCTTGCTTTTATCTTGACTTTTTTGTTGGACAATTATCAATAGTATTTCTTCTATTCTCATTTGCTTTTAAATTCACGGTGCATCAAGCATAAATATCATTTGATACAAATGGCTGATCCTAGTAGCTCGGAGTTCGAAACCACAACAAAACCTCAACTTATATACCGGTGTAAGAAATGTAGAAGAATTGTTGCTTGATGTTAGATATAAACCCCAATTAAGTTAATTAATTACTATATTTATTCTTATTTGTTAGAAGTTAGTTAGATGATAGTTATTCTGTTATTGTTTTATCGGTTTCTCTTCTTTAGTTTGTTAGCCTATATAAACTCTTTGGTATTCAATGAAAACTTAGAATTCATTTTTACCTAATCATAACATGGTATCAGCTGAAAAATTCTCTTCCGCTATCTCTTTGCAGAAATAATTCTTCTTCATCTTCTTCATTCTCAAAGCTCTCATGACTTCTTCAGATTCTTCCAATAATTCTGGTCAAGATCCTTCTCCTGCTTCTTCAACAAATTCGGCTCAAAATTCTTTAAATCCTTATTATATTCACCTGAATGAGAATCCCTCTCTGGTCCTCGTTTCTCCAGTGCTTGAAGGACTTTGTAAAATGCACCCACAACAATAAATTAACCTTTTGTAACCTTTTATAGCCTGTCTGGTCAATGGACCACCGATACTCCTCTTACCAAAGTGGAGCACATTAACCCCACCCTAAACTTAAAACTCCTGAACTTTTAATCTGACAAGGAGAAGGTTAATATCGATCGATTAAGAAGAGGTTGATTTATAGATTTGTGATTTATAAGATTTATATATAAATTTAAGTGTATGTAAAAATTATTAATTAAATTTTATAAGTTTTTTATATATATAATATTTATAAAAAAATTATCTAATTAAATTTGTGTGTAAATCTAAGTATTACTAATTGATATATATAAAAATATAACTTTTTATTCTTAACCACTAATTTACTTTAATAATAAATTAATAATTGATTTACACTTAACTCATTCATGAACTATCCCAAATGATCCATATTAGACGTTCTCATCTGACAATCCAAATATTCTTTGCCAGGCCCATTTAGGACTTTATCGGGTGCTGTCTATGTTCTTGACGTAATTGCTGGGCTTGACTATAATGATCCAGCAACTACAACTTGGTCAAAATAAATTCCTCCAGGTGCATTTAAACAATACCTCAAACCTTATGGGCTTAAAGGGAAAAGATTAGGAATCGTGAGAAACCCTTTCTTTGGTCTTCTAAATGACTGTCGTGACCCAGGCTTTTTTGAAGCATTTTCAAACCTTAAGGTAAACAAACAATTAAATAAGTTCAATATTCAAAACAAGACACTTACACAATCATACATTGTTGGGTTACAATTGACATGACATCTAATTCTTTGGAAATTGAAGGCAAGAGGGAGCGGTCCTGATAGATAATCTTGAAATAGCCAATATTGATATTATTTTAAATCCAAACATAAGTGGGGAAGCAGTTGCAATATTAGCTGAATACAAACTAGACCTAAATGCATATCTCAAAGGCCTGGGGGTTTCTCCAGTAAGATCCTTGGCCGTTGTCATAGCCTTTAACCAAAGGAATGCCTCCGTATTGTGCTTATTAAAATTGATCAAATGTATTAAATGACCATTCACTATTTAGGAAATGATCAAGGAGTTTCGTCAAGACATTTTCTTAGCATCCCAAGCAACAAATGGAATTGGTAACAATGAGAAGCCAGCCTTGGCCAATTTGGCAAGACTATCTAGAGACGGTTTTGTAAAACTGATGAAAGAAAATAAGCTCGATGCGTTAGTGACTCCAGGATCAACTGTCGCCCCTGTTCTTGCCATTGGAGGATTCCCAGGAATCAATGATGCCAGCAGGATATGATAATGATGGGGTTCCATTTGGCATTAATTTTGGAGGCTTCAAGGGTTCAGAACCAAAGCTGATTGAGATTGCATATGGTTTTGACTAGGAGTGTCGAATGGATGGATTAATTTAATTTTAGATAGATGATAATAGATAGATTTAAAATAAATTATTAATTTATTTAAAATTTATTATAAAATATTAATATTATTTAATTTATTTATAACTTAATTTAATAGATTAAATAGATAAATATTCAACTCATTCATTAAAAAATAAAAATCTATTTCTAAATTATTCTGTCTATAAATTTTTTTATTTTTTATTCTAAAAAATAATTCTTTTCTAAAAATTTTCTTTCACCCTAAAAATGTCTATTTCTCTTAAAAAATTTGATATTTAAAAAATTATTTATTTTTAAAAAATTTCATTCTCTCTTTAAAAAATATTTGTCTTTTTAAAAATTTCTCTTTTTCTAATTTTGTTCTCTCTAAAAAAATTATTTTCTTTCTAAAAAAATTTCTTTCACGCTTTAAAAAATCTCTCTCTAAAAAATTAGATAAACAAATATTTAATACTCATTAATTGAAGAATTAATTCATTGATAAACAACAACTTTTACTTATATGACATGATAGATTATATATGTAATAAGGAACTTTTAACAAAAACTCAAACTCATTAGATATTTATTAGATTAATTTTTAATTAGATATTTATTGAATATTTAATACATATTTTTAATTGAATTATTAATTATTTATAATTAAATTTAATTTATTTAATTTAATTTAATAAAATATATTATTTTAATTAAATAAATTAAATTAATTTTAATATGAATGAATTAGATAAATTAAAAATTAATAAATTTTATTACCGAAATACGTGATCCTTTAACAACGTAGATATATTATAACAATTTAACATGACAACCGTCAAGAAAGCTCATAAGTGAATAAACCAAAACAAAGATTAACATAGAAAAGTTTGGACAGCCATACAAGTGGACCAACCAAAGACGTACATCGATTATGACTCCCCACCAATCATGAGAGCGAAGGTTACCCACATCCTAAAAGACAATTGGCTAATGGAGGGACCCTTCCCATCCCAAAATCAAAATCCCTCATCATATCATATTATACCATGATAAATTCTTACCTAAACTATAAGTATCTAATTAGTATACTAAATTAATTATAATTAAATATTTTTATAAATATTTATATTACATAATTAATTTTATAAAAATTAATAAAAATATTAAATTTTAATTAACCTAATGTATTTAACTATGATGTTTATGATTTACATAAGAATTTCCGTCGTATCATAATTTCACAACGTTTGTTCAATTCAGCAAACCTTTTACCAATTGGTTAAGGGGAAAAAAATTCCATTTTGACGTTCCCATTGCTTCATTATTATATTAATTAATAAATCCCACCAGTTGAGTGTTTACCTTCAATAGTTAGAGAAATACTCAAAAATTATATAAATTAAATCCATTAATAATTGAGACATGGTCACTTTTAACTGAAATCCTCTTCTTCACCATCTGATATCTTCTTCTCCCCATACTCCTCTTTGATACTGAAGATGGGTTCTAAGGTCTCTAAACAGATTGAACGAAGAAAGGCAATCCATACGGAGAAGAAAACTCTGTCTGATCTGAAAAGCTCTGGGGAAGACTACCCTGGCTCTGATTACCATCCCCCAGACAGGAAAAACTGGATGTCTGGTCTGAACCCAGAGAAAGTTCACATCAATCAGATTGTTTGGCCTGGAACGCATGATTCTGCAACCAACAAGATTGGCATCCCACTTGTCACTCGCCCTTTTGCTCAATGCCAATCCTTGTCCATCTATCACCAGCTTGTGTTGGGCACCCGGGTTCTTGATATTCGGGTACAGGAGGACCGCCGCGTGTGCCATGGAATTCTTGCCACTTACAGCATCGATGTTGTCATTAAGGGTGTCAAGAAGTTCTTGTCTGAAACCCAGTCTGAGATCATAATCTTTGAGATTAGAACTGAGTTTGGTCACCAGGACCCTCCTGAGTTCGACAAGTACTTAGAGGATCAGTTGGGAGAGTTGTTGGTTCCCCAGGATGATCATGTTTTTGACAAGACCATTGCAGAGTTGTTGCCAAAGAGAATTATATGTGTTTGGAAGCCAAGAAAATCTCCTCAGCCCAAGGCAGGGAGTCCCCTGTGGAGTGCAGGGTTTCTCAAGGATAATTGGATCGACACTGATTTGCCATCAACCAAATTCGATAGCAATTTGAACCATTTGAGCCAGCAGGCACCGGTTACGTCAAGGAAATACTTCTACAGGGTGGAGAACACGGTTACCCCGGTGGCGGATAACCCAGTTCTGTGTGTGAAACCTGTCACGCAACGCATTCATGGATTTGCTAGGCTCTTCATCACTCAGTGCTTCGCTAAGGGCCTCGCAGATAGACTTCAGGTTTTTTCTACGGATTTTATTGACGAGGATTTTGTTGATGCATGCGTTGGACTCACTCATGCAAGGATTGAAGGGAAAGCCTGAAAGTTCTGTATCCTGTTCAAAACTCAATTCTTGTTCTGCTATATGTTTCCATCACTTTATTCTTGTTCGTTGTTGCTGTGTTCTGCGTCTATTTATCTACAAATGGTTGATGGTGTCAGCAGTCACCTCTTGTTTTTTTTTTTTTTTAGTTGTTTGTTGGTTGGTTTGTAAACTTGTATAGATTTGTTGTAAATTGAAATATCCAAATAAACGATGGTTTCTTGCATTCATTTAATGGTTCATGCCTCGTTGGATACCATGGAACATCAACGAGAGTGTAGACACAACTGAGAAACTCTTTCAATTCAACCACACTAACAGGGCATTGCTATGGTAACTTAACCAATGTATCTGCACATCAAATGTGGATACTAATGACTTAACAGAAACAAAAAAAAATGTGGATACTAATGCACCAGGATTCAAAGTCAGTGTGTATCAAGGACACAGAAGCGGACAATTCAGTAAGGTCTTGACCGCAAATGACCTTATTCACATCATTTAAAACATGCACAAAGGCCACATTCATAAGAAGATTCATTATTTCGTTTAACCAAGAAGGAAATCACCATCCGCACAAGGGAACAGAGTACATCTTCCAAGCTCACTTTAGAGTGAAATGTTGGCTCAAACAACGTTAATATAGGACATTTTGGAAAGCAAGAGGAACCTTTCATTAAGTGTCCAAGGAATTTGCTGAAAAAGCTGCAAGTTAAAATGAACGGTGAGATGTCTGTGCAAAATCTCTTAATCAAAATCATATTTCAAGCCAACAAGAAAGATAAGCATACGACACATGAAAGTCTAATATATCAAAAGATTGTGTGGTAACTCGATCCATCATATGTCTATCTCACAGGTTCAGAAGCTTTATTAACTGGTAACTCACTCTCCAAGATAGAATCAGACTGACAGGCCCTTCAGGAGGATCTTATCAAGAAAATCAGTTACAAGATTATGAATGGGTGTGTATAATTCCAGAAAATATTTCTATAATCCCAGAAAATCTTTCTTGCTTTTTATGTATGTGTTACATCATATAGGTAAATGAAGATTAAAATCCTTGAGATGTGGGTAGAGATATGAGGAACGTCACTGCTTGGGATTAGTCAGAGCTTTATAAAGATTTTTAAGAAGAGAAGGTGTTGTTATGATTCCTAAAATTATTTTCATGAGTATTGCTACCCTTTCCAAGTTGTGAAACATATTTTGGTTCCTGATTTTCATGTTTGGAAATCTATAAAAAATTTGATAACTCATTAACATGTTGGTATCCAAGAAAAAAACTTGGATTCCAGAATAATTCTCCGAGACTACTCAAGTAAAAGTCAAGTCCTCATCATTGGCATAAATTAGACTAGATAGTGTTTTGTTTTGACTTTTGATGTTACCGTTGGGATAAGAACGGAGTAATTGCGTAGTAGGTGGGCATTTAGGCCTCGGCCCAAATCTTTGACCCATCTCGAATATAAAATATGAAGGAATGGACTTGAAATACTAGACTTGGACTAAAATATTGACCTTTTTAAATAACTGAGTCGGACTTGGGTTTAAAATTTGGAAACAGGGGTAGTTCACCTGACTTGATTGTTGCATAAAATGTAGGGTTTAATATGTATTTAGATTTAATTACAGCTAAAAAATGTATTTTTATTATTGTGCAGATTTAATATGTATTTAGATTTAATTACATTTTATATGAGTGTATATTGAGAAATTATTAAGGTTCTTGAATCAAGATAAATCTTTTACTTTGTTGTACTAAATATGTACCACTACAACTATAAAAATTATTTCGGTCTAACACTATAATATATTTTTTATGCTATAATTCATATGGTTCACATTACAGAATAAATTATTTTTCTTACTCCACCCTCACCTAAAAACTTCTCAGAGCTCTCCAGCATTAGAGAGCGCTATGTCCTTTCCTTTTATTGATTTTTTTCTCAAAAAGGGTATGTTGTTTCACTCTATTGTTAAGATGGAAGGATAATTTTTTAAAGTAGTTTATGAGTAAATAAATATTTATTAATTATTGATAGATGGATATATTCATCTATTAATAATTAATAAATATTTATTTACTCATAAATTATTTTAGAGAATCTAAATCTATTAAGATGTATGTGTTGGCACTATTATGTACTACTTTATTAAGTAAAAATGTTTTTAAATACTTGTCATAAACATTCATATGAAATATCATATTTTGATATGAGTGTTACTGTATACTTTTTTTTTTTTTACTGCAGTGTTACTGTATGCTATTATATATCTTATGTTATACCAGAACAAATAAATTATGTATGCATATTAATATTTATATGAGTGAAGTATCTTCTAGATATAATATTTTAAATGTTTAAATAACATAATTATATATATATATATTAAGAGATATATTTAATGAAAAAAAAATTATTGTGAAATATCTTTTAGATATAATATTTTAAATGTTTAAATAACATAATTATATATATATATATATATATATATATATATATATATATATATTAAGAGACATATTTAGTGAGAAAATTTTTTTTATAAGAGAGTGAGAATAATAAATCTTAATTTTATAATTATACATAAATAGTTAAGATTAAAAGTTACTTAAAAATTATATAATTACTTATAAAAATCACATACATTTATGTTATAATTTTAACTATTTATACAAAATTTAATAATCAAAATTTACTTATTTTATTTTTTATAATAAATATTATTCTCACCATATATTCTTATTATATATATATATTACTGTTCTGTTCTTGTTCAAAATCAATCATAGTTAACACATTAGATGGGATATTTTGCAGCTGGATTCACCAGACAGAGTAATCGTCGTATATTATTGTGCAAAGACTAGCGAAAATAACAATTCAATTTTATTATTCGTTTAATTTTTATATATTTAATTTTTTTAATTTATTTATAAATTTATTTTATATTTTATAAAAATATTACAATTATATATAAATTAATTTAATATTTTTTTATATTAATATATGATGTAAATATAATATACATATAAAAGTTATAGACAAAAAATTTCTTATAATAGGTCATTTCAAATTACATGTGTACGTTTTCTCTCATAAAGAAATAAGTTCTTCATAAACTCACTGACTTTAATCAAAATCATTTATTTTTTTTCTTTCCTTTCTCTCTCACTTTTAGTGTTTCTATTCTATGCACGGCTCACTTTAAATTTTATGAACTTAAAGTGTCATAATGTTTAAGCGAAAGGGATCAACCAATTCTAATATAAAAAAGATGATGTAAAATGTAGCATAAAAATATTTTTAAAAATGTAAAAATTAATAAGTTGCTGATTTTTCATAGTTTTATTAGGTAAACCTTTAAAATTTGATGGTGTCGATGAGAGGGATTGCTTTTCATTAGACCTTTTGGTGAAGCCTTCATAATAGAATTTGTTATCCTATTTCATTTTGGCTCAACATTATTTTACTCAAATAGAATTTGTTGTTTACCAAATGGATTGGGAAAGGACAAACATCAACAGCTGCTCTTCATAATTCACCCATAGAATATCTGGTTTCCCAATGGCTAAAGACAGGGGGGCTTATGAGGCCCACGTATATAGATGCTTTTGTTTGATGAAGCTCGACATGTTTTAATTTTTCGCTTGTAGTTTTTCTTTCTTTTTCCATTGTATGAAAAAAAAATTGATTTTTGTTTGAGCTTATTTATGAGATATCATATTTTGATACGAGTGTTACTGTATGCTATTATATATCTTATGTCATACCAGAATAAATATATTATGTATCATTTAAATATAATATTTTAAATGTTTAAATAACATAATTATTTATATATAATATATAAATATATTTAGTGAAAAAAATTTATTGTGAGAGAATAAGAACAATAAATCTTAATTTTATAATCATACATAAATAATTAAAATTAAAAATTATTTAAAAATCATATAATTACTCAAAAAAATCATATATATTTATATTATAATCTTACCTATTCATATAAAATTTAATAGTCAAAATTTACTTATCTTATATTTTATAATAAATACTATTATCACCATATATTCTTCATTTATATATATATTACTGCTCTGTTCTTATTTAAAATCAATCATCGTTACATTAGATGGGAGGTTTTGCAGTTGGATTCTAGACAGAATAATGGTCATATATTTTGTGAAAAGACTAACGATAATAACAATTTAATCTCATTATTCATTTAATTTTTATATATTTAATTTTTTATTTATTTATAAATTTATTTTGTATCTCATAAAAATATTATAATCACATATAAATTAATTTAATATTTTTTTCATATTAACTTACGATATAAATACAATATACATATAAAAAGTATATGCAAAACATTTCTCGTAAGAATTCATTTCAAGTTACATGTATACGTTTTCTCTCATAAAGAAATAAGTTCTTCATAAACTCACTGACTTTAATCAAAATCATTTGTTTTTTTTTTCTTTCTCTCTCACTTTTAGTATTTCCATTCTATGCACGGCTCACTTTAAATTTTATGAACTTAAAGTGTCATAATGTTTAAGCGAATGGGGTCAACCAATTCTAATATAAAAAAGATGATGTAAAATATAGCATAAAAATATTTTTAAAAAAATGTATAAATTAATAAGTTGCTGATTTTTCATAGTTTTATTAAGTAAACCTTTAAAATTTGATGGTGTCGATGAGAGGGATTGCTTTTCATTAGACCTCTTGGTGAAGCCTTCATATGCCCATGGTCATAGAGGACATAATGATTAGGGATATTCTTAAATCGATTTGGATTAGTTTTGAGATAAAAAATCATCCGATCAAAATAAGATAAGTATCATCGGTTTGATTTGGATTGGATAAATTTTGATAACCAAACCGATCCAATCCAAATCAATTTTAATTAGTTTGGATTAGATTGGATGATTCGATTTTTGTCCAATAACATAATAAAAATGTAATCTAAATAAAAGTAATACACAACAACAATATAATTCAAATTCTAAATTCCAAACCATTTATAAAGTCATATAAACAATAAAAACAAATAAAATCCAATAATAGTTTCAAAGTTCAGAATTCAAACAAATAAAATCAAAATAACAACTCAGCAATTGTAATCATTCCTAGAATTGAGTCAGCAATTGCAACATACTAATACAGTCAACAAGGTAGCAACTCCAAAGCTAATCAGAGTCAGCATCAAAATCCTCTTCATTTGGTTGTGGGATTGGGGCAAGTTCTAAAAAATGTATAAAATACAATAATCAATATGAATGACAAAATTATACAAAAATAGACAAGTGTAATAGAGTTTAATAAATAAAAGACAATATCAACAATAAAATTACCTAGCTCAAGCCTTTCTAAGTCCTCCATGAGCTCTTCAACAACCATTGACATTGGGGTGGAGCGGAATCAATTTTGTGGACAAATTAAAGCTTCAACTGTCTTTGGAGTAAGAGAGCTCCTATAACAATTAAGCACTCTACCTCCAGTGTTGAATGCAGACTCTAAAGCAACTATAGACACAAGCATGACCAATACATCCCTAGCTATATGACCAAGAACAAGATATTTAGTGGAATTCACCTTCCACCAGTTCAATATGTCAAAGTTATGGTTACTTGTCTTCTCCAAGGTCTTAATGAGATACAAATCCACTTCATTTTTATTCATACTCTCATTAAGATTCATGTCCTTCTCGAATTCCATAGCAAATGAAATGTAATTAGTTAGTTCAAGATCAACCATTTCCACTTCATGAGAGGATTGTGCAAAATTTTCAGCTTGACCTTGATTAAGGAAAAACCTATAGCTATCAAACATTTTGTATAATGTCTCCTTTACCTTTTCACTCAAAAATTCAGCATCATCCTTCTAAAAAAAACTTTTCTAGGTTCCACTTAAGAAAATGAAACTTGCTTCGAGGATCAAGTACCACGACAATAAAAATCATCATGTTCAAATTTTTAATGTTCTCCCAATATTTATCATGCTTAGCTTTCATTTTTTCAGCCATGGTTGCAAGCAATGGATCATGACTACTAATCAATTCTTAAATATAGTCATTATCACACAAAACTCATAGAAATATTGAGAAGAAGTCACAAAATTTGAACTCGACACCTTCTTAGTGACATCATAAAAAATTTCAAGAATTTAGCAAAATATTTTGCATTATCCCAATCATCATTCTTTGGGATACCACCTTACATCATCACAAATTCAGCATCTCTCTCTCTTCCAACCTCTTAAATCTCTTTTGAAACTTCAATGCACTTTCAAGTATAATGTAGGTGAAATTCCACCTAGTAGGAACATCCAATTGCACGGAACACTTTTCTTGTATCCTAACTTCCTTGATATAAGTTCTAAACTTATCCATGCGACCAGGAGATGCACGGACATACCTAACAGCATACCTAATTTTGGTAATTAAAGAATGCATGTCCTTCAATCTATCATTGACCACAAGATTTAAAATATGCGCATAGCATCTAACATGCATATTTTCTCCTTTTAATGGATGTGAATTCCAATCCTCTATTCTACTTTTCAAGTAAGAGATGACAACGTCATTTGAACTAGCATTGTCAACTATGATAGTGAAAACTCTACCAATTAACCAACCTTCTAAGTATTTCTCAATTTTTGTACCAATTGTTTCTCCCTTATGATTCTTGATTAAACAAAAGTTAAGAATCCTTTTATGCAATTTCCAATCTTTATCAATAAAATGCGCAGTAAGACAAAGATAATTCAGGTTTTGCACAGAAGTCCAACAATGAGTTGTTAGACACACACTTTGATTTGATTGACGAAACATACTTTTCAGCTTATTTTTCTCACTCATGTAAAGATTCCAACAATCCCTAGCAATTGTAATCATTCTCAAAATTGACAGTTTAGGTTGCACAACACTCATAAAATAATGGAATCCCTCTCCCTCAACAAACTTAAAGGGTAACTCATCCACAATTATCATCCTAGCTAGAGCTTGCCTACATGCATCAACATCAAAAGCAACACCAGCAAAAGCACTACCAGTCCCTTTCCCATATTCTTTTTTCAATTGTTGGAGAGAAAAAGTTATTTGAGTAGGATCAAGCATCTCTTTGGGAAACTTTTTACACTGACTAACCAAATGGTTTTTAAGATTGCTTATACCATTCCTATGTGAATCATATGCATAGGTTGGCCCACACCATTTACATTTAGCTCTAGGATTAGTTGAATCATCTTTTGTAAAATAATCTCAAGTCCAAGATCTAGGCTTAGAAGGTTTTCTCTTATCTGCATATTCAACATCAGCATTACCATCACTGGACCCTTCTACAACTTTCCTCTTCTTATCAACCTTGGAAACTTTGAAACCTTCCTCTTTGTTCAAATTATTTTGCTCCTCGCAGTTTAATTCTGTTGTAGACTTTGTGGATTCAACATTTGCAACGATCATTTTCTCACTACTTAAAGTATTTTCAGCCAGCAAAATAAAGACAAAGACAGTAGGTGAGGGCCTACAAACAAAGACAAAGAGACATAGCAACACCAATTGTAACTCTACATGATCATATAGATCATTATCAGATAAATATTGAAAGAAATAAGGATTGCACCTCGGACATGGTGGTGCTCGTGGATCGTGCTCGTGCAGTGGGGGGAAGATATACTTTTGCTACTGCAAGAAAAGAAAAAAATAGAGCAGCTCAAATTGACAATCTCAGCACTAAAATATCTGCATAGTTAACAATTTCAGCACTCAAATTGACAATTCAAGAGCAGTTTGAAAGAACCCCTAAGGTATTTACCAATTTCAAATAAAAAAACAGAGCTCATTAAATGTGCATAGAACATCAAATAATTATCAAAATCAAGCACGAGTAAATCTAGCACAAAATCAATAGAACAATAAGTGAGCTTTTAGTTTCTTAGCAGAAGAGAGAGTATACGATTGTCATTGAATAGATTGATCCAGCAACTATGACAGAGCCTGAGAATCCTTCACCAATGCCACTTTCTACACCTTCAGCAGAAGTTAAAGCTACCTTCTTATTTAAAAACTAACTTCAGTTTGTGTCACGTTTATGAATATAGAATAATTTAATTTTGGATTTTTTCCTTTTTCAGATCCAGATGCTGGTTGCTTTATCGCCCAAGTCATTGATGATGACAAACTGTTTTGTGTGCGAGATCTGCAACAAGGGGTTCCAACGCGACAGAACGTACAGCTTCACCGGCGAGGCCACAACCTACTGTGGAAGCTCTGGCAGCGAACCAACGAACCACTTTTGTTTCATTAATTTTTTTGCGAGAGAGAGTACCTGAGGGAGAGAGAGAGAGAGTACCTGTGGTCGCGGTGGCGCGCGGTGGGTCTGGCTCATCGATCCAGTTATTGGCCGTGAATGGCATTGTTGGCCGTGGATGGTGGGTGGATATAGAAGATGTGTGTGACGCCGTGTGTGGAGGACTAGAGGTAGAGGATGTGTATGTGGACTGTGGAGGCAGAGGATGTGGGTTTAGGGTTTAGGGTTTTGGGAAGAGGTTTGGTGAAAGATAGAGAATGGAGATGAAGGTTGCCGCTACTGCTTGCTGGATTGGAATTTGCTGTGGTGGTGTCTACGCCTGCGTGAAGGGGTTCAAGGGGAGGGAGGGCATAAGTTAGGTCAGAGACATTTAAGTAATTTTAGGTGTATATTTAGTGTTCCAACGGTTCGATTTTGGTTTGGATCAATTTTATAAAATGGAATCGAAAATCAAACCGAAACGATTGGTTCTTCAAAATTTTTATTCAAATCAAATCAATCCATTTCGATTTTTGTCGATTTTTATTTTTTTGGATCGATTTTTTATTTTTTTATTGATTTAGATCTGAACACTTCAAATAATAATGATCGAGTAAACTATAGATTAAACAGAGGTCTTGAATTCGATTCATATATTGTGACGTTGGAACGAGAAAATTTCTCTTCTGTCTAAATTTTCGTGCATGAAAAAAAAAAGAGAAACATGTATTTTTAAAACTAATCAACAACAAAAGAATCTTATTATCTGCATTAAAATGCTGATCAAAATTATATGAAATGGTTTATCATTAATGTCCTTCGTTCTTTCTTCGCCTCTCTAGACTGAAATGGATCACCTGCTTCCCTATCATGGAAATAAAATTTTGAAGTTTGAAGCTAAGTCAGATCCCATAAAATGCAGATTCACTTTTTGGGGAAGAAATTGTCGAAGCTGGAAACCTCAAGGGCTCATGAAAAGCAATTTTTTTATAATCACTGCATCTGTATTTAGGGAGAGGGGAACACTCAAAGAAGAAAGTAGGACCACGTATGCCTATCCATTTCAACAGTGATTTGAGTCAGCACTGGACAGCAACCAGTGGATAAACAACTTGCACCCAATATCGATATTGAAAAGTACAATCTTGTCCACATATGATTTTACACATTAAAATTTTAGTGTAATACATTATTCTATTTTTAACATAAGAATTGATTGATTTTTCTGTATATGGGAACCCATATCTCTTTGAATTTAACAAAAGAATCAATATTTATATAAAAATACACTAGAAAAATCAGGTATAATAAATTTTGGTACACAAATAACGTTACACTCTCTTGTACGTCTTGATAAACTGTACTCTTCCTCTGATCTATATAAACATATACACAATCTCTGCCAAGTCTCGTCTCAGCCACCTTCAGTCTCACTACCCAAGAATTCCAAATGTTTGCTGTGTCCTTCCCCCAACCCTCATTCTTACCCAGTGATCTCAAATCCTCCAAAAGCAGAAGCATATTCTTTTCAAGGAAAATTGTTGCCACTGTCTCTTATACCACAACTGGAAAAAGAGCACCCCGTTCTTGTGCCACGGAGATGGCTTCCCCTGGTTCCCTCTATGGGGTGCTCGGGATTTCAATGAGTGCGAGTTGCAATGAAATAAAGGCCGCGTACAGAAAGCTCTCAAGAACTTGTCACCCTGATGTTGTGGCCATGAATCAGAAGGAAACCTCAGCTAACCAGTTCATGGAGATCCATTTGGCTTATTGTACCTTGTCGGACCCAGACAAGCGTGCTCAGTATGATAGAGAATTTTATCGGCAAAGAAGACCTCTTAACTATTCATATCTTACTTCAGCAAATATAGTTTCCAGTTCCATGTCAGGAAGATATCCAAGATATTCTCAAGCTGGAAGGAAGTGGGAGACGGACCAATGTTGGTAGCTCATCTTGTAAAATATTAACCTTATCCTTCACGAAGCTCCCTCTTCCTCTCCCTCTTAATCAATTATCTATCATCCTTCATTGGGCCAAATGCTCTTTTATGTCAAAACCAATTCGCCAAAATACATTATCAATTGCGACTGCGGATCCTGAGCATAAACATGGAAATGTGCATGAGCACTGAGCAGAGAGTAATTGTTGCTGTTTCGCCACGGCTTTGGTGTCACACTTTTGGGTGATATGCTTCTGTTGTGCCTCACTACCTTGTAATACTGTTATGTGACCATGAATTATATGTGTTTGTAACTCCATAAATTCTTAGTTAAGCATGGTTTATAATATTATCTCTTAAGCACTTAAATTATATTATTAGTTCATATGTGTAAAATTATATATAATCCTATTATGTATCTTATAAATTTATATATATTAAATAATAATTTAAATGCATATATTAAATCTATCTAAAAATTACTTTTGTAATTGTCATGTATAAACTCTAGTTAATGATATATTGTACACATGTGTAACTCTCAAGAACTTCAACGCTTGAGACATTCTTATATAAATTTAGAACACTTAAGTTAGAGGTATTTAATCCAATCATATCATTAATTATGATAAGTAATAATAACTAATTATTATTTAAATATAATAATTATCCACTAATTAATAATAAGATTGATCAAGTACACCTAATTTAAGTACTTTATATTTATACAAGAATTTATCCATCGCTCCATTATTATGGGTTGAACTCGAATGGCAGTTAATTAGGTTTTGGATAAGACCGGCCAGAAAAATCATATGATAATGATACAAAAGCATTCTCTTCTCTCCATTCTTCACTTGGCATAACATGTAAATATACATATCTCATCAAAACCAAACCAAAATCAATTGGCATATACTATAATATTAACTATTTATTAAAAGCCTTGAGGCTCCATTGAAATGAGAAACTATTAGGAGGGCATTTTAAATAGCAGTTTAATTTACATCAAATATACTGTAAAATCTGTAAATGAACCAGCTATACTATAGTACAGGGAGGCGCATTGATGATTGATCTACTCTATCTCTGATCTAATAGAAGGAAAAAGTAATTAAATGAATGTTTGTGAGAGGTCATTTTCATTGCTCATAATCCTTTGTTTCCGCAACTGAGTGAGATTATTATTATTATTGGTAAACAAGTGAGATTAATTTTATTACAAGTATTTTTTTTGTTCTTCTTTGTTTTTGCCATGTTTGTTGCGTATGAGATTTTAAATGAGAGGATAATTAAATAGAAAAAGCGGTCTCTTTTTTTTTTAAATAAATGAATTAACATAGGTGGGAGCTCAAAACTGAAGGAAAACTCCAAGTTAACACCCACGAGGAGTACTTTCATATCACGCAACAGCAAAACGCTGATACCCAATGGAGGAGCCCAAAAACCGTTGGTTTTCGTTGAAAAAATGTAATGCATATTGGCTTAAAATACACACAGTGAGTACCAAAAAAAAACACACACACTCTCTAAGCACATATATAGAACTCACGAGCAAGGTTAGTAGCACCAGCTTCTAATCAGGCTGTACCCAAAAGAGCATTTAGAGGCCCATTTTGAATAACAGAGAATAAAAATCGTATCAAAACAAACTAAAATCATACCAGTTTTATAGGCCCAATAATATATTGGATGTCTTATTAAATGTTGTGTTTAAAATTAATTAAAAATTAAATTATTTTTTATTTTTTAACATTTAAAAATATTCTAAACACAAAATTTGATTTACAAATCAAATTATTTTTTATTTTTTTACATTTTAAACCCACTCTAAAATTCGTTCAGCAAACCACAACTCAGAATTCGAATTTAGTCAGAAAAAAATGGGGCATACTGGCAGTACTAGCTATAAACTAATGCTAAGACTCTCAATCTTAGACACCTCTTGTCACTGCAGAACTCTAGTCAGAAGAAAGAGGCGCTGACGTGCTGTGTAATGCAGTTATAATGAATCTGGAAAGCCACAAATGCAAAGATATTTGAAGGGAAAGATTAGTCAATGGAAGACATTGTTCAAAAAGGGGACCTATTCATTTATATAAACTCAACATTATGTAATTAACAGAATGAAGTACCGGACAGGGTCTCGACGGGTAACCGTTATGTAGTACGAAGTAGAAGCACCAAAAATGGATGCGTATCTAGCCATGATTTGATACCAACTGCCGGTATTTGTCCTCAGACTCTTGAAATCTTCACAGCACCGTCCTCAATTTATTGCCACTATTTCAGAATCAATACATAGAACGTGAAATTTACTGCCACAATTTCTCTTAGTAGATATATATCAGTCATCATTACAGTAACAAAGATAACGACAACTTATGCGAATTGGAATCTACTCAATTACCTATTACGAATTTACGCATGCAGCATAGACAGGTCTATATAAAAACGAGTGAAAACAAGTTCACTCAGCAGGAGTTTGAGGTATGAATAGGCAAGTAAAATTGTGAATAACGTAGTATCTTACTACCCTACCCTAGTGAACCGTCCAAGTTTTTTATCATAAAATTGATGTAAATATGAGGCAGCAAGTATACATGTTGGTATCGTTTTAGAAATGGGGCAGGCTAGCTACGCTGACAGTCATCCAAGCCCGTGAATATCACTGAAAAAGTCATGCCTTTCAGTTCCAGATGAGCATAATCTTGAAGTGAAATTGATAATATATCTAGATTATATTGATGTGCCTTCCTGATGGCATAATCGTGAAATTATCACAGATTCATGTGAGAGAGAACATTAAGGATGCGCAATTTGAAGTTTTGAACCATATATGGAAATTTATGCTTCTTTTCTAGTGCCCATATATATTGACTTTAGACACAAACATGCTGGACGCCCGCGTGTATTCACAACGACTAACTATTAATTATTTTGGTGATGAAACATTCTACCTAAATATGATGTAACCTATACGCTACGTACTAACCCACCACATGCACAAAATGAAATAGACAACACTAGTTGATTCATCCTTAAGTTATAGATCAGTCGATTGGGACAAACGAAAACAAACAAAAAAGAACAACAATAGTTTACAAAAAAACGAAAAGGGGATTGACTGAAGTGGACTTGCACAACTTAAAATCATGAACGTTTTATCTCTATCATGCAAGCTTAAGAGTTGATGCAAGCTAGGGATCAATATTGTTGATACGCAGTTCTGATTCTAAGAATTAAAATAAATTGGTGATTATATCTCCAGAATTTTTTTACCCACCAAAAGAAAACAGGATATATAGGTTTCAACTTTCAAGTCTCAGAAGAAAAAAAAAATCCCTGCAAATTATAGGACACGCTATTGACTGTATCGTATTTAACTATTTGTTATTCAATTCGTATGAATAAACTTTCTTCGTTTATCAAGATTTTTTTTTTTAAGGTACATCCTTTTTCAAGATTCAATTGCTACATAATAGATGAACGGAACCCGCATGATAGCACCCATGCATTTCATATATATCATGCTAAATACAGAATGAATTTGCTATATCTTTTTAAATCATTCTTCTAATAATCTTTTTAATATTTCATAAAAAATATTAAATAAAAAATAAATAAACTTAATATCTTAAAAATATAAAATATATTTAATACTTTCTTATTTATTTAATAATTAAAATAATTATTAGGAGAATTAAAAATTATTCATACAGAATTCATACATGATTGGATAGTGGACTTCATGAATCTTATCAGCAAAACCTGCTTCATAGAGACATTAGCAATAGTAAAATCTGTTATCCTATTTCATTTTGGCTCAACATTATTTTACTCAAATAGAATTTGTTGTTTACCAAATGGATTGGGAAAGGACAAACATCAACACCTGCTCTTCATAATTCACGCATAGAATATCTGGTTTCCCAATGGCTAAAGACAGGGGGGCTTATGAGGCCCACGTATATAGATGCTTTTGTTTGATGAAGCTCAACATGTTTTAATTTTTCGCTTGTAGTTTTTCTTTCTTTTTCCATTGTATGAAAAAAAAAATTGATTTTTGTTTGAGCTTATTTAATTACTGAAAATATCTAGTACCTTAAATTATAAATTTTGCATATTTACCAACCTTTCTCACAGTTTACAAGTATTAGGCCATCTCTGCATTATCGTTTTAATCACAAAACATTCTAGACATCATATAATCAATAACTATATATGTTTTTGTTATAGAAAAAATATATGCTTTTAAATTCTTAACTTTCAGTGATTTAATCAGCACCAATGGTAGAGAAAGAAGGTTTTGTCTCTCTTTTTTTTTTTTTGGGTGCAGAGAGAATGAAGTTTATATTGGGTATGAATTATAATTGATTTAAAATACTTGTAATTAATTAATTAGATTGATTGCAATCGCTCTCTCAGCGTCTAAGCCGTCTGCACATGCTAAAAGTTAGCATCAATCACTTTGTTTC
The DNA here is from genome assembly GCA_029884595.1 of Ormosia semicastrata. Classification (NCBI taxonomy): domain Eukaryota; kingdom Viridiplantae; phylum Streptophyta; class Magnoliopsida; order Fabales; family Fabaceae; genus Ormosia; species Ormosia semicastrata. Next base: position 1,682,760 of record JAQQTO010000046.1, on the reverse strand, counting down.
TTCATCGCACCAAAGATGACACACGCTCTAGGAAGGCAAAAAGATTCAGGAGCCGTTGGATGAGAGCGCTATAATCAGTGGGTGGATCCAAGGGTTGATGGGGAGCGGGGAAGTTATCCTCTCCAGTACTAGAAAGTAGAAACGACCTCATAGTCATAGAGTTAAGACCAACACTAAGAAAACGAACCTTGATACGGCATTAGTTTGAAAAAAAAAAATCACAATGGTCTGTAAATTAGGGGTTGTAATAAGTTGGGTAGCCTATTAATGTCTTATGACTTACCTTATTTTTATTTTTTTTCCTATTTTGACTTAACTTATTCAACAACCAAAATAAATTTAGACTTCTAAAATTTTTTTTTTAACAAGTAGGTTAAGGCTTAGGCATTTTAAAAAATTTATTTATCCAACCAACCTAACCTATTTATTTATTAATTAGATTAGATATATAATTTAAAATCTATAATACTTATATGATTTGTTAATATGTATTAGAATTTAATTTATATGAATTATTTATATCATCAACCAATAATGTTTCGTTATGTTTTTAAAAATATTTGGCTCTTACAACAACATTCTCAAAAGTCATATATGTATATATATAATTAATAATATAAAAAATTTATATTAATAATATATTAAAATTTAATTCTATGTACTAATATAATATTTTTATTTTATATATAATATAATACTTTTATTAAAAGTTATACTTATTTCAACATTTGCAAATCTAAATTTCTTGCCTTATTTTAAGGTGTTTATGTCCACCAAGTTATTAAATAACTTTTAAGTCAACCAGACTTTATTTTAGGGGACAATGAGAGAGGATTATTTATTAAATAGAAATTGGAAAGAGAGGTGACCAATGAATACAAGTGAGTAGCAGTACCATATATTTATTGTATTTGAGTATGTATTAAGGAAGGGTGAAGAAGTGAAGATCCCAGTAAGCAAAGAAATGCTTGGCCGTTGGATGAAGATGCGAACGGACTCTTGAAATAGGGCTGGTTAGGATTTTTCATGATGGATCTTTCTAATTGTGGGTACTCTGGGTCTGGGCTTTTATTATTATTATAAGCAATTAGCTGTAGGGTTTTTGGTTTTTTGGCTTAGTAAAATGGAGGGGGTTTCGTCAAGTTCAGAAATCAGTGCATATATACTCTCTATCCAAGTGTTAGTACACATCGTGAACAAAATTTGCTCTGCCTTATTCTTGCAATCTTTAAACGTGATTTGCGTTTGTCAGTTGTGCTTCTGTGCATTTTGACTATTCTCATCTTGGAGAGGGTGAATGACGCTGTTTTGCGGTGATTTGAATTGCTATTAAGATGTTATGGTGTCTGGGGGGATATACGTAATTGTTGGTTGAGCAAAGAACGGAGACCCAACAAAGTTGCTTTTAGTCATCAAATTGTATTATCTGGTTGGTTTACATGCCAATCTATAGTAAAATAAAATAAACTCTGGCTATCTGTTTTCTGGGAAGCCAATCATACCATTGACCATCCTCTTCTGGTAGGCACAGTATCAAGTATCTGGTGTCCTCACGGCTTCCACCATCAGCCTTAATGCTGGCATTTGCCGCTTGTTTAGGACTTAAGGGGGATTTCCACTACTCCTTCCTGTTGGCATTTGTCTATTGGAATGCACTAGTATGTTTATTCCTTTTGAATGTTTTAGCTTTAGTTTACAATCTGCTTTAATTTTACTAATGATAAGATGCCAGAATCCATTAACATATAATAGAATTGTTTATTTTGAGGTAGTAGAATGGATGCTTAATTTGGCAAGTTTTGTTCACAATTGCCACCTGTCAACATTCGTTGAGAAGAAGAAACTCAATAGTTCCTATTAGAAACGTCATTTTAGGTGATTTTTGTATTGTTTTCTTGCTTCATTTTCAGTTTATTTGTTGTTGTGTTTTCATTTATAATTATAAAAATATTATTTTATTTTCTTATTTTTATATAAAAATTTAAAAATAAAAAATAAAATAAAAATAAAAGTGATATTCTTATAATTATAAATAGAAACACATTAACTAAAAAACAAATCCAAAAATAAACCAAACCTGACCTCATTTTGGGTTCCTCTCTTCCATCCAACACTACTTTCCTCCAGAAAAGTAAACTTTTGCATGGTATAGAAATAAGAATAAGGTGCAAAGTGGGTTCTTTCTAACATTTGTCGGCAAACAACTTGTCGGAATCACCTACTTTTTTCAGTTCTTCTACTTCCCCTTTATTGTTTGAGAAATTCTTAGATAGGGATTATCTATTTAAATTATTATTTAATATATATATATATAAATATTATTAAAAATTATTATAATTTTATAAAAAATATTATTTTATATATATCAAATAATAATTTAAATACTTATAATAGGTTAATCTACTCAAGAATTATTCGGTCTTGTTAAATGGGCGATAATTCCTTTGTGAAATTAGGCTTAGTTGGTATTAACAATCGTGTCATGATGTAATTTGTTTAAGATTTTTTTCTCATTGATGTCTATTAAATATTAAAATTACAAGAAACCACATGCATTCATTATAACGAAGTCTATATATACATTACGTACATATAGAGATGATAACATGAGAACTGAAGACATTGGCGAAACGCAGTCAAAGAAGGAAGAGAATTGTAGCTAACTCAAGTAGGAAGCCATGGAGGAAAATAGGGAAGCAGGACAGGAAAGAACCATGAAGAGAGTCTTCTTGCTAATAAACTGCATCATACTAGCCATAGGCATCACCGGTGGTCCACTTCTAATGCGTCTTTACTATATCCACGGCGGCAATCGTGTATGGCTATCCAGCTTCCTCCAAACCGTTGGCTTTCCCATCATGTTGCTTTCCCTTTCAATCTCCTACATCCGCCATCGACGCATTCCCACCGCTGTTGACAACACAAAACCAAAGGTGGTCTCTATTAAGCCATCTACGTTTGTTGCTGCTGTCGTTATTGGTGTCCTCATCGGCCTCGCCAATTATTTATATTCCTATGGCGTGGCTCGGCTTCCTGTGTCCACTTCTGCTCTGATCATCGCCACACAGCTCGCTTTCACCGCTATCTTCGCTTTCCTCTTGGTGAGGCAGAAGTTCACAGCTTACTCAGTGAATGCCATCGTTTTACTCACTCTTGGAGCGGGGGTTATGGCTTTGCATGGCAGTGGCGATCGCCCTGCTGGTGAGTCTACTAAGCAATATGTGATGGGCTTTGTTATGACATTAGTGGCTGCAGTGTTGAATGGGTTTATTATGCCCTCAATGGAGTTGGTGTACAAGAAGACCAAACAGACTATCACTTATTCTCTCGTGTTGGAGATTCAGCTGGTTGTGTGCTTGTTTTCTACTATATTTTGCATTGTTGGGATGATCATAGACAATGACTTTAAGGTTCGTTTCTTTCTTTGTCTTGATTTTCTTTTTTGGTATTAATTATATTACGAATTTTTAATCTTCAGTTGAGATGCATTTGGAAAATAATTATTATGATTTTTGAGTGTTTGAATTTACAGATAATTCCAACAGAAGCGAGACATTTTGGGCTTGGGGAAGCTAATTATTATGTTCTGTTGGTGGGGATTGCTATAATATGGCAGATTTACTTCTTGGGAGCAATGGGGGTCATCTTTTGTGCCTCGTCTTTGTTGTCTGGTGTTATGGTTGCTATGTTGATGCCTGTAACAGAAGTCTTGGCAGTTATTTTCTTTAAAGAGAAATTTCAAGCTGAGAAAGGGGTTTCTCTAGTACTCTCCCTCTGGGGCTTTGCGTCCTACTTTTATGGTGAGTTTAAGCAAGTCAAGAAAATGAAGAAGAACTGCATCCCACAAACAGAGCTGCTTCAAAATCATAGTATCCCTAATCCATGATAGCAGTGCATCATGCACGTTTCACGGTTGTGTTTGAACTTCAATATGTAGATAAATTCTGGCTCTAGCTTCACGCAAATGTCAAACAGACAGCCACTTCCACCCTTCAATATGAGTATTTGTCCAAAACCTACATGACAACATTTACAATCGGTCTAATCAAAGTGAGCATAATAATAGAGACACTTAATTGTGTTTTATTTTTACAAGAACAAAAATGTGTGGTGGCTAGTTTATCAAATAAATAAAGAATGATATGCAAGCATATCTGCCAATAGAATTATGCTACTTGAGATTTGTGTCTATACGACAGCCATGCTGCATACCAAAAATTTATAAGCACACTACAAGAAATTAAGAAAACAGCAAGGGAAATTTCCCTCGCTAATCCTTTTCTAATCCCTCGCTAATATTATCAGCGAGGGATTAGAGAGGGATTAGCGAGAAAAATTTTCCTCGTTTTTTTTTCATCGCTAATTAGCGAGGGAAAGTATTCCCTCTCTAATCCATCTCTAGAAAATTTATTTCCCTCGCTAATTCTTCTCTAATCCCTCGCAAAATGGCGATGGAATTTTCCTCGCTATTCCTTCGCTAAATTATTTACTAATTTTGTCAATTTCCCTCGCTATTCCCTCGCTATTCCCTCGCTAATAATTCCGTCTCTATTCCCTCGCTAATCCTTCTCTAAATTCCCTCGCTAATCCCTCGCTAATCAGTCGCTAATGGCTTGTAGTATTCAGTCACTAATTCCTCGCTAAATTTTTCCACGTCATTTCCTCGCTATTCCCTCGCTAAATAACCCTCGCTAAACCCTCGCTATTTCCTCACTAATCCCTCTCTATTTACAGTGTGAGTTTTCTGTCGCTAATCCCTCGCTAATGACCTAAATTTTTTTTAATAACCTATTTATATATATAACTTTCCCTAAAACCTGCATATCAAACCACAATCCAGCAAACAGAAATCCAGCAAACAACAATCCAATAATTATTAAATGCTAGAACAAAAAACTTATACAAAATAATCCAATAATATAGTTAAAAGTTATTATACAAATAATCAATCAATATAGTTGAAAGTTATACAAATGTAACAATAAGAATAAAAAATGGTAATCAGTCTAAATTATCTTCGTCTTCGTCTTCATCTTCGTCTTCCTCTCGACCCTCTCTGCCTAAATCTTGCGATGGTGGTTGTGGAGCAACATTTGTTGATCCGATCGTAGATAGAAACGATTGGAAGGGCGCCAACATAGGGACAAGTTGACTCTGGACAAACGAAGCCATCGCTGCAGCCACTGCTGTGTTTACAGCTTCAGATATGTCTTGCGTCAACGGTGTAGAGTGGGAAGGACCCACAACCGAGGAGGATGAAGCTGGTCTGGTGTTATTACCAATGTGCAAGCTGTTACCTATGCCATGCACACGTCCCTTCTTGTTGGGACCCGCCGCATCCAACCAGACCTCTGGGTCAACCATAGGGTGAGAGGAAGAGTTTTCTCCATATTTTTGTGTCATTGCGGTGTCATATGACTCCTAAAAATAACAAAACAAGAAAAATATTAACAAAAAAATGAACAATCTAAAATATATATGACTGTTGAATACGAACAAGACACTTACAATAAAATTCCTCGAACGCTCAGAAACATAGCTTCCGTCTTTCTTCTTATGAACTTTTGCATACAAATCTCTGTAAGAAACTGAATGCTTTAACTCTGCCTCCTGTAATCGTATATGGAAGAATATTATATAATAAAAACATATCCAAAGTAAGGTAATCCCTCTAAAATACTATGTCATACTCAAGATAGGCAAATAACTCAAGTAATTACAACATGTTCATACACAGATGCTTATCATTAAAACTTTAAATGAGGAAGTTATATTACCATCTTACTCTTGTGTTGACCAAAGCTTATCGACCCGCCTGTATGCTTCAAGGCATTAGGCATGGCTGCCCTGTTCCTCCGGACAGCTGCAGACCTCGTCATCCATTTATCTGTCAGCCAAATGTCGACCAGGCCATCCCATACTTCCGTCCTCATTCCTCTGGGCCCATGGCCCTTAATATCAACCAAGTTATTTGAATTTGCCCACTCAAAGGCCTTATCTCGTACTTTGTTCAAATGGTCTGGATAACGGTCCAAGATAGTCCGTTCCCAGACAGTTCTCGCCATGCTGCGATCAGCATCAGATGTGAACCGATGCTTAGCCTACACAAATGATAAGTATGTATATTTATTTTTCAATAAACGTATAATATATAATTCTATAGAAACACAATTACTTACTATAAAGTCAATAAATAGTATTTCCTTCATCTCACCGATAACCTCGCCACGTACTAGCCGAACCCAGATCCGTGTCATAACATTGTACATAATGTCACGTGTCACCCTCGACGGTAGAAACCTCCTCCCGTAAGTACAATAAGATAATGTTAGTTATCTGAAAGTAAATACATGTAATAAAAGATAATATGTAACTAGTACTTACGGTTCATGGACAAGGGCCACATATATAAGTTCTCTGCTATCTGTTTCTACATTGGATTCTCCACATGAAGGCACCATATTCGGGCCGCTAGTAGGTGGGTCAGCAGGGGGTGGCATAGAAATCGCCGGTCGATGTAAGGGGTGGGACGATGTGTCGATGCGCCTCCAATGGTCAATGGACTAGACGCCGGTAGGCTCGCACTAGTCGATGGGCCATATGCAGAAGTTACACTTAATATAATTATACATAAAAAAACACGTATATATTACATTTATATAAACCACGAGTTAATAATAATTAAAAAGATTATCCTACAGGTATACCTGGAGAGGGCTGAGAATGCTGTACTGGTGGAGAATCATAGGTAGATGCACCATTACGGCCTCTCCCACGACTGCGTCCAGCACCTCTACCTCGAATGGTCATGATGGATATCTGCATAAAGAAACATAATGAAACATGACGAGTTAAGAAACTATATGTCAATAAAAACCTTAAAATATAATAATGATATTCCAGTGTAAATACCATTAACGAAAATTATTGAACAAGCTTCAATTTTAACCACTTGAGTCTGAAGCAACAGATTCCTCATCTTCATCTGAGAATTCATTAATTTCATTATTTTCATTGTCATCAATGAACTCATCATCAACCAGATTGTCCATTGGATAATGTATATCACGTATGTTAACTTCTTCCATTTGGGCATGTGCATCAAACAAAGAGACTGTTTCATCATCTATCACAGGATTGTGTGTTCCAATGGATCCATCATCTTGGTAATAATCAGTGGCAGTTAAGTCATTCAATTCATCACATTCCTCATTCAATGTCTCAGCCACAAAGAGTTTTGCTCTGACCTTGCATGCTGCCCACCATTCACCACTAGCTCTATTCCCGCTTTGTGGGTATCTTGTATAGTACACTTGTTGTGCTTGTTCGGCTAAGACGAATGGCTCATTTGAGTGAAGTCTTGATTTATGCTTTATGTCAACCAAACCATATCTCTCATTAACATTGACTCCATTTATCGGGTCAAACCAATGACATTGTAAAAGAAATACTTTGTTCTGATTTCCTACATATGACAGTTCCAATATATCTTCAATGATGTCATAATAGTCGAAGTCATTCTCACCATATATACTACCTCTAACACATACGCCACTATTCATGGTAGCTTTATTTTGTCCGTACACCTTGGTATGAAATCTGTACCCATTAACTATTAAGCCACAGTAAGAAGTCACGGACTTGGATGGACCGTAACTTATCCCTCGTATCATTTGATCCTCGACTTGGCCTATATTAACCTGTATCATTACATAGATGGTAGATAGTTGTAACATCTAGAATAATGCACATTGACTTTAATATGATAGATCACTATTATGGATAAAAGGACTCACTAGATGTTTTAGCCACCTACTGAAGTCCTTATCCTGAGCTTCCAATATTTGATCATCAGTTATATTGGGATCTGTATCCCTTAACGAATCCTCGAATTGTCTAATGAATACAATAATTAATATTTAGCATAAATTTAACACATTATAACAAATTCATTAGATAGAGAGTAAACTTACTGGAGATAAGGTTCTACTTCTCCACAATTTACAAGCACATATGTCTCAGTAATCTGAAGTTCCACATCCGTCAAGAATCTATTTCGACCTCTCCCGATAGGACGACATGGATGCTTAAAAATAGACAATCGTTCATTAATTATTTCTTCCCACCGTCGTCATTCTGAGGAACTTGAGTGCGCCTGGTTTGTAGGTGGGGATCGAAATACATGGAAGCAAAATTGGAAATTTCTTCTAAAATATACGCTTCACAAATAGATCCTTCAACTTTCGCCTTATTTCGGACCTTTCTTTTCAAGTACAGCATACACCTCTCAAAGGGGTACATCCACCTGTAATGCACTGGTCCTCCAACTTTAGCTTCATAAGGGAGATGCACGACTAGATGTTCCATCACATCAAAGAATGCTGGAGGGAAAATCTCCTCTAACTTGCAAATTGTTTCAATGATAGAAAGCTCTGCATTCTCCATGGTGGAAGCACGAATTTCAGTTGCGCAAACTTCTTTAAAGAACAAGCTTAGTTCTGTTAACGGTCCCCATATAGGCTTTGGCAAGATATCACGAAATGCCAGAGGAATTAACCTTTGCATAAAAACATGACAATCGTGACTTTTCATTCCATATATCTTCCCGCCGTCTACATTGATGCAACGTGCGATATTCTAACGCATACCCATCGGGAAATTTCAACTGTTTTATCCACTCACACACCATCCTTCTTTTATTGGCATCCAAGACATACGTCGCCTTTGGTTTTTTACACTTGCCATTGTCAACTATTAGCTCCAAGGTAGGACGTTTGCATATTATCTTCAAATCTTCTCTTGCATTTGTATTGTCTTTTGTCTTGCCCTTTATGTCCATGACAGTGTTGAAGATATTATCAAACACGTTCTTCTCAACATGCATAACATCTAAATTATGTCGTATTAGATTAGTCGACCAATAAGGCAATTCCCAGAATATGCTCTTCTTCATCCAATTGTGGTGTATACCAAAGCCATCTTGTTTTTGTTTACCTGAATTCAAGCCGAAAATAATTTCCTTAAGTTAAGTCACTCTATTCAAGACATCTGTCCCACTCATCCGTTGCGGTGGATTCGATTTTTCCACTGTTGATCTCTTAAAAGAGTTTCGATCATGGCGATATGGATGATCAAAGGGCAAAAATTGGCGATGACAATCAAACCAACAACATTTCCTACCGTGCTTCAACACAAATGACTTACTGTGATTCATACAAAGCGGACAAGAAAGTTTTCCATGAGTGCTCCACCCAGACAGCATTCCATAGGCTGGAAAGTCACTTATTGTCCACAACAAAGACGCTTTCATATCGAAATTTTGCTTCTTCCAAGCATCATAAGTTTGTACCCCATCATCCCACAATATCTTCAGATCGTCAATTAGGGGTCTAAGATAGACATCTAAACTTTTACCAGGTGACTTTGGTCCAGGAATTACTAGAGTGAGGAATATGTATTCCCTTGTCATACACATACTTGGAGGTAGATTGTACGGTGTGACAAAAACAAGCCAACATGAATATGGTGTGGCTGAACCGCTGAATGGATTAAAACCGTCTGTACACAGGCCAAGCCTAACATTTCGAGCATCTACGGCAAATGTAGGATGAGTAACGTCAAATCGTTTCCAAACCTCAGCATCAGCTGGATGCCTGATCACTGATTCATCTTGACGCACTCCATCCGCATGCCAAGTCATATACTGTGCAATGTTTTTGGACATAAACAGACGTTGGAGTCTTGGCATAATGGGAAAATATCGCAACACTGAGTGCGGTACATCCTTCTCATTCGATGAACGTCCGGCCTTCGATTTGAATCGTGGGTGTCCACATACTAAGCAAACTGAGTAGAGTCTCTTGTCACTGTATTCTTTGTAATACAACATACACTGATTAAGACACGCATCAATCTTCTCATAGCCTAATCCCAGCTCACGAACCATTCTCTTCGATTTGTAGAAGTTTTTAGGTAACCTTTCAGGCTCTGGAAGCATGCTCTTAATTATGACAATCATTCTATCATAACAACTCTCACTCATGTTAAACTCCGACTTTAAGTTCAAAAGTTGAGTTACAGCTGACAATTTCGTGTGCTTATGGCAACCATCCCATAAAGGTTCGTCAGCGTCTCTTAGCAAGTCATAAAACTTCGCAGCTGACGCATTTGGATCCTCTTCTAAATCTTGAGCCTCTAGATTTAATCTATCACCTGCGGCATCCATAACCATATCCACGTATGGATTCCTAGGCTCCACTTCATCATCATGGACAATGGATGTTGAGCCGCTATCTCCCCATATGTCCTCACCATGAATGGTCCAATTTACATAACCGTCCATAAATCCGTACTTATACAGATGTTATTCTACCCCAAAGACCTCCCTCCAAGCACGATTCTTACATCTAGCACATGGACAAAGGATGCGATTTAATGCATCACTAACTGTCGGATCTCCTTGAGCAACCCTAATAAAATCATCAACTCCATCCTTGAATTCTTCACTTACATAGCCGGTAGGATCATTTCTTCGTAACATCCAACTTCGATCGGGTCTCATGATTGCTGAAATTGGTTTAGCACATTAATAGAAATCCTTATATCAACCGATCATTCTTAACATGGTATGGCCCTATCCCATTCGGTAAGAAACTTTTTTAACATTTGGTTAATAGTTATTCCTTAAATCTCATATTTTATACTTGACGAAATTTCGGCAGCATTTCCCATTGGTCTCCAAGTGTATGACTATAACGCAGTGAGATCTACCACATTTAAGTATACACCCAGAGAACAAAAGGAAATGTAGTAGACCGAAATTTCAACAAGTATAAGAAATGAGATTTAAATAATAACTATTAACCAAGTGAAGGAAAAATTTCTTACCAAATTGTCCCACTTGGACAATTCAAGATTCAATACAACGAGCAGTACGAACAATAAGTATGTGTGCTCATTCATATTGAATCTCAAACGGGAAACTAAGGTTTTGCTCAAATCTTCACTCGAATAAGAAAATAAAACTTTAAGCATATGTTAAAGCACAATCAAAAGTTAAATCACACCAATATTCTTAACACATAATTCGTTAGAAATTCATAACTTTTATTTTTAACATCCAAGATTTGACGTCATATTTAGATAGTCCTAAATGTACCTCATAGGAGAGAAAAGCATAAATAAAATCTAAGTTTTCACTGGCCACAATGATTGCTGCTATGCGGCCTGACATAGACAACATTGATGAATATGTTAGGAGCACTACTGCTAGAGCTTTCAGTGTTGTTGCCTCTGCTCCTTGGTATACCTGCACTCTTACCCTTCTTGAAGGTTGTTTGTAAGAGTAAGAAATCATGGCAAGCTCGGCACACTAGAATTAAGATTGTGCAACAGATTGAGAAGGTGAAGCAGTGTGTAAAGAATTGGAAGCCCTATACACAAGTTGCTATACTAAGGAAGTCATAATCATTCTGATTCGTGAATTTCAGTCGCCTGATGAAGAAATAAACCAAGTTGTTCTGAATGTGGTGAAGCATGTTACCAAGTGGCCTCAATACTCAAGAGGGGGGGTGAATTGAGTAGTTAAAAATAAGTTCACAAATCTTTCGCAAATCGTTTGACAATCAATTTTCGTTTGAAGCTATTGAATGATAGAGATAATTGAATAGATGAGTTAAGCACTTTTACTAATGAACGTAATAGTCAAGGAGACAATATCCAAATAAAACAATGAAACAAAGGCACAAGGATAAACAGAGAAGAGTTTAGAGAAACAAACACAACCGCTTTATCCTGGTTCAATCACTACTCCACTTGTGATCTACGTCCAAATCCCAAGCAACACCTTGAGATTTTCCACTATATCTTCAAGCTTCAATGGGTGCTTGAAAAACCACTACAACCTTGAGCACTCAACAAGATGTATGGGATACCTCACCCAAAAGCTTGAGCCTCTATTTTCCAAGGGATACCTCACCCTTACAATACTTGAGGGATACCTCACCCTCACTAATCGAAAGTATAAGATTGAAATAGAAGAAACTCTCTCTAGAGCAAGTGTTTACAAATTGAAGCTCTAATATGCTCTCAAGGATTTTTCACGTTTTTAGTCGAAAACGAGCAAGAAATGATTTTAAATTGATTCACGCTTTGAAGTATAATGATCAGTTTTTGGTTCAAGGTCAACCAGTAAACAAAGACCCAACTTGGGTATTTATAAGTTTCTCAATTAATAGAGCCGTTGAGGTAGTTGGGCATGCATTTAATGCATTTAATATAGCCGTTGGACCTTGTCAGATGCGTGTAATCGATTACATATCTCGTAATCGATTACATTATTGTTCCAACGTTTTTCAACTTTCTGGCTCTCATGTAATCGATTACATTCTTGAGGTAATCGATTACATGGCTTCGACTTTGCTTGTAATCGATTACAATGCTCATGTAATCGATTACATGACTTCGACTTGTTGTGTAATCGATTACAATATCTTTGTAATCGATTACATGGCTTCGTCGAACATGTTCTTTGAGTTTCTGGGTTTGTGTAATCGATTACATATATTGTGTAATCGATTACATTTCTTGTCGAACGTGTTCTTTGCCTTTCAAGGCTATGTGTAATCGATTACATATACTATTCGATTACATGGCTCGATTTCTTTGTAATCGATTACATTGTTCGTAATCGATTACATGCTTTCTTTGATGTGTAATCGATTACAAACATTGTGTAATCGATTACATTTGCTTTGAACACATTTTTCAAGTCCAATAACTCTTGTAAGTCATTTCCAACACCTCAAGGTACTTGTTTAAACATAAATCCTTTTAAGAGTGTTAGATTTAAAATTGAAACTCAGGTTTTATTGAAAGCCATGTTTATCTTTGAAATTTCCTATTTATTTTGAAATCATATATATTGAAAAACCATTTGAGAAATCTTGAGAGCATTTAACATTAATGTCCTAATGACTATTTAAACCTTCTCGTCTTCTTTCTTTGATCTTGATTTTTCCTTTTGTGCTTGATCTTCTCTTTTGCTTTTGTTATCATCAAAAACCTTTCGACATGTCTTAGAGACATAAGCATTCACATTCTCCCCCTTTTTGATGATGACAAACTGATCATAGGAAAAAGAAAGAGTTTTTGCATTTGTATATCATAGTCATTTAGTTACAATGCTGTCCCCGGAGATTATGCATGATATTGGGTTAGATTTTGCATATGAAACGCTTAATAACTTAAAAGTTCAATAACTCCCCCGTACTCATGCAACCTTTACATTTCATTTTTCCTTTAATAACTCCCCCGTACTCATGCAACCTTTTTTTTTCTTATTTTCTCCCCCGTTGGCATTATCAAAAAGACATAAGCATTAAAAAAAAATGGACAGCATGTCAGTTATAGTTCATGATTCCCAATTGTTTGCCATAACAGAAAAGCCACTAAGATTAGTCCAAGCAATATTCCAACAGCCAACCATTCAAAGTGAAAACACGTTTATGTATTAATAATCAGCATGTACAAAGAAACATGTCACAACCAGTAGGCAATAATCAAAAGATAACCATAAAAGTATACCAATTTGATATAATCAGAGTTAAAAAAAAATACAAGGCGGAAAAACAAATCAAGGCATAAGGCCAGGATCACTATCAGTGTCCTCGCTGTCACAAAAGACATCACCCTCTGGATCCGCAGCAGAGTCTCCTAGACCAATGTCATCATCGCTGGGCATAAGATCGTCGTCGAATCCGAAGCTCCTCATCATCAGCAGGAACTCCATGGACCAAAGGAAATGGGATCCTGGGCGAGGGATGTGGGGGGCAAGCGACAGCCAGGACTCTCAGTGAACAGGAGGTCCACGTAAGAGGGATCGAATGGAGGCAAGCTCCCGGTCCGAGTAGTCCATCCTCGGCTCAAGGTGGTCGATCTTTTGCTCTATATGATCCATGCGCGTGTTGACGTTGGCGCTCAGTCGCATCTCTTGGAGCGAAGATCAAGAGAAGCCGGAGCAGAGGAGCAGAGCGGGATACCGAGCCCCCTCATCATCACCGTCCGGATCGTGATGGATATGGCCAAATGTGCCGTGAGTAATGTAATGCCACCTATCCTCCATCTTGTAGAGCCGAAGCTTCTTCGAGCAGTATGCAGCCCAATTGATTGGGGTCCCTTGGAGCCGGTGTCCTTGGACTCTTCAAAATGCGACAATACTCAAGAATTGTGGTGACTAACATGGCGAAGGGGAGAAAGCAGAGTTCTTCTTTTCTTGATGTCTAGCATATGCTTTGTAGAATGTAGTATCCCCGCTTGATTGGGTGCCCCGTGGTCATTGCCCATAATGCCACTACATCGTCCTTGAGGACTTGGGAGTAATTTCCTCCTGCGGGAATCAATCCACGAACCAAGAGGTAGTGGAGGACCCCGTTTTCCATAGTGAGGCCGGTGGCCATTATTCTCGCGTCTAGGATCACCGGGGAGGTGGTAGCCATCCTAATCAAGGAGAGAAGAGCAGCCTTGTGCTCAAACTCATGCCCCCGACTTTGGCATTCCCACGTAACCGGGCTCCATCAGAGTGAGCTTGGTGAGCCTATACCATTCTGTCATGGTTAACCCGATTTGTTGCTTTTCACCTCGAAATGATGCAATTATCCTCAACCTTCGTGTTTAGCATAAAACACTCGGACGAGGTTAGGGTAGATGGCTTTCTCTATACTTAGGAATCCCAAAGAAGCCTAAGTGTTCTATTGTCCTAAAGCTCACTAAGGGTTCACTCTCGCACGTGTGATGGGTAGATACACCGGGAGAGATGATCTTGCGAAGCCGGAAGTTCTTCCCAACAACTCGGCTTTCTTCACGGTGGAGAAGTGCCTCGTGAGGTCCAACCCGAGATATTTCGTGTAGAGCCACCGTGAGGAACTTCCAACAAAGAGCCCCCCGTTCTTGGGCGCTTCGAGCGATGGGAGGATTCACCATTGATGAGAGAGAGAAGCACGGGTTGAGTGGTAAATTGTTGGGGATGAGTGAGGAGAGAGAGAGGGACGAAATTAGGTTAGAAAAGTGGAGAGGGTGTTCGTGGGAGAAGATGGGGAGATTTTGGATGAGGGATTTGAGGAGATTTGATCGGTGGGTTATGTGGAGAGGGGATTTCCGAGATTGAGAGAGGCGAAATGATGAGTTTTGATGGAAATTTGAGTGAGAAATGAGAGGTTTTGAGATCCGAGGTGCGTGGGTGCGTAGGGAGAGAACGAGGAAGATGAACAGGGCCAAACAAAATGACCACTACGCGCGTCGAGCCTTTTAAAAAACCACAATATGTAATCGATTACATTGAGTGTGTAATCGATTACATGCATTCTCAAATCGATTACATTTTTGGTGTAATCGATTACATGCTTCCTGGTAGTATGTAATCGATTACATTTTTAGTGTAATCGATTACATGATTGGAACCTTGTAATCGATTACATAGATGATGTAATCGATTACCTGGAATTCTGAGTTGGTTGTAATCGATTACAAAATGTGTGTAATCGATTACATGCGTGACAACACTGTAATCGATTACAAAGGCATTGTAATCGATTACAAGACTCTTTAACTCAGATTTTGCTGTTCCAAACAACATATAATCAATTTTAATCCACCCAAAACAGTTTTAAAGCAACTCAAATCAATTCAAATCATCATCCAAGCATGTAGATTAATCACATTATGATTCAACTAATATAATTGATCAAAATTATCATGTTTACCAAGAATTTCACCCTTTTTGGTGATTTTTGAAATTCGTTGAATTTCACCCTTCTTGTCAAAGTTGGACATGAGGAGCACCTGCAAAATAATTTGGGGAAACCTCCGACGCTCAAGTTAGTATGGGATTCAAATATATATAATGAAAATTCAGAAATTGTGGCAAGAAGGTGTGGCATAATTATGCGTAAAAACGCAAGCTTAGGCTTTTGTTTTAGGATTATGCAAAAATATTCAATTTATGCATGAATGGTCCAATATACCCGATTCGTTTCTAATGTAGAAAAATGCTTCTTTTGCAAGGGGTTTGGTGAAAATATCACTAATTGCTTAGTTGTTTCAACAAATTCAAGTATGCAATCACTCTTTGAACATGATCTCTAATGAAATGATGTCTTATTTCAATATGCTTAGTTCTAGAATGCAAAATGGGATTTTTGACAAGTTAATTGCACTAGTATTATCACATTTTATGGGAATGTGATCAAGCTCAAGACCATAGTCCAAGAGTTGTCAAGTTTCATCCAAAGGACTTGAGCACAAAGAACTCCCACTAACATATTCAACTTCACACTTGGATAATGCCACACTATTTTGTTTCTTGTCATGTGCCAAGAAACTAGTGAGCTTCCTAGCAAGTGGCATGTCCCACTAGTGCTCTTTTTCGATCCATTTTGCATCCAAAGAAAATCAGAATCGGAATATCCAATAAGACTACGAGGCACCCTTAGGGTACCATAAACCCATTTGTGATGTGCCTATTAGATATTTCATTATTCTCTTAACAAAGACTTAGGTGTGATTCCTTAGGATTAGCTTGATATCTAGCACACATGCATACACTAAACATTATATCGGCCTACTTGCAGCGGTGAGATAAAGGAGTGAGCCAATCATACCTCTATATTTTGTAATTTCTACTGATTTACCTCCTTCATCCTTGTCCAAATAGCAAGAGGTGCCCATAGAGTAGCCATATGCTTGGCATTGTCCATTCCAAACTTTTTGAGCAGCTCCTTGCAATACTTGGATTGGCTTATAAATGTTCCTTCTCTTGTTTGCTTGATTTGTAGACCAAGGAAGAAGTTGAGCTCACCCATCATGGACATCTCAAACTCACTTTGCATAATATTTGAAAATTCTTTACAAAGAGAGTTGTTAGTAGCTCCAAATATAATGTCATCAACATAGATTTGAACTAGAAGAATGTCATGCATTTTGTGTTTTATGAAAAGAGTGGTGTCAACTTTACCTCTAGAAAAGCCTTTTTCTAAAAGAAATTTGCTCAACCTTTCATACCAAGCTCTAGGAGCTTGTTTCAAGCCATACAAAGCCTTTTTCAATTTAAAAACATGGTTGGGCATTTCAAAGTCCTCAAAACCAGGAGGTTGTTCTACATACACCTCTTCTTGTATAAAACCATTTAAAAAGGTACTTTTGACATCCATTTGATAAAGTTTGAAATCCATGATGCAAGCATATGCAAGTAGCATTCTAATGGCCTCTAATCTAGCTACTGGGAGCATAAGTTTCTTCATAATCTATGCCTTCTTCTTGATTATATCCCTTAGCTACAAGCCTAGCTTTATTTCTTATTATTAAACCCGTTTCATCAAGTTTGTTCCTAAAGACCCATTTGGTGCCAATTATAGGATGATCATTGGGCCTTGGAACTAATTCCCAAACTTGATTCCTCTCAAATTGGTTTAGTTCTTCTTGCATGGCCAAGATCCAATGCTCATCGTTAATGGCCTCATTTATGTCTTTAGGTTCAACTTGAGAGACAAAGGCTAGATGATTACATGCATCTCTAAGTGAGTTTCGAGTGATTACCCCTTTGATACATCACCTATCACCTTGTCAAGAGGATGATACCTTGAAGTCCTCCATTCCTTGGGTAGATCCGAGATTTTAGAATTTTCTTGCCATGAGTGATCAAGGAGTCTCTCTTCTTTCTTCTTGGACTCTATCTCTTGATTTTCCAAGTGCGTCTTTGCCAAGATTTCTGCAACATCATCAACAAGTTCCTTTCTCGGCACATTTGGGTTAGTTTCATCAAATGCAACATGTATGGATTCTTCTATGGTCATAGTTCGTTTATTATAGACTCTAAAGGCCTTGCTATGGATAGAATAACCAATGAATATTCCTCATCGATTTTGCATCAAACTTCCCAAGTTATCCTTTCCATTATTCAAAACAAAGCATTTGCATCCAAAAACATGAAAGTGTGACACATTAGGTTTCCTTCCTTTGTACAATTCATATGGGGTTTTCTTTAAAATTGGCCTTATTAGGGCTCTATTCATAACATAACAAGCGGTGTTAACCGCATCACAAAAGTACTTAGGAAGATTGGCTCATTGAGCATAGTTCTTGCCATTTCTTCTAAAGATCGATTTTTCCTTTCTACAACACCATTTTGTTGTGGTGTTCTAGGGGCAGAAAAAATTATGCTCAATGCCATGTTCATCACAAAAAGTTTCAAATTCATGATTTTCAAATTCACCACCATGATCACTTCTTATGGATGCAATACAAAAACCTTTTTCGTTTTGGATAACTTTGGCAAGTTTTCTAAATGATTGAAAAGCATCATTTTTGTGAGCTAAGAATAATGTCCATGTAAATCTAGAAAAATCATCCACAATTACTAATGCATAGTAATTCCCACCAAAGCTCATAGTTCTAGAGGGTCCAAAAAGATCCATGTGCAAAAGTTGTAAAGGTCTAGAAGTTGAAACTATGTTTTTAGCCTTGAAAGAGACCTTTACTTGTTTTCCTTTTGACATGCATCACAAAGTTTGTCTTTTTCAAATTTGAGCTTTGGAAGACCAATTACTAGTTCTTTAGAAACCAATTTGTTTAAGTGATCCATGTGAATGTGAGCAATTCTTCTATGCCATAACCATGAATCATTTTCTCTACTCATAAAGCATTTAGCATCATTTGAGGAAATGTCATCAAGACTAATCATATATATGTTATTGATTCTATGACCAACAAACTTAACTTGCTTGTCATCCTTTCCCTCAATTATACAACAAGAGGAGTCAAATATAACTCTATTTCCTTTATCACACAATTGACTAATACTAAGTAAATTATGTTTAAGTCCTTCAACAAGTAAGACATTATCAATAGATGATGAAGGGATCTTACCAACTTTGCCAATTCCAAGAATCTTCCCTTTGTTGTTGTCACCATATGTGACATGACCATGTTTCTTGTGTGTAAGGGAGGAGAACTTGGAGCCATCTCCGGTCATGTGCTTGGAGCAACCACTATCAAGATACCAACTTGAGCTCTTGGTCTTCAAGCACACCTCGGTGTCGCTTTCTCCACTTTCTTCTCCTTGAGCCATGAGGCAAAGATGGGCTTCCTCATTTTCGAATCATCGGAAGAGCTTAAGTCATTGTCCTCCCAAGCTATATATGCTCTTCTTCCTTTCTTTTCCTTGGAGGGTCTTCTCAAACTTCTCCGTCTTCTTGAGATATATAGGACACTCCATTTTCATGTGCCCCGGTTTTCCACATTCATAGCATTTTGGAGGAGTGGAGGATCCTTCTCCTTTGTGATATGCTTTCTTTTGAGGAAACGGTGGTCTTCTTTGAAATCCCTTTTTCTTCAAGAATCTTCCGAATTTTCTCACAAGGAGACTAAGATTCTCCTCACTTAGCTCAATATTTTCAGCATCCTCTTCACCATCTTCATCATCATCTTCAAGTATGGGAGAGGTGGCCTTGAGTGCAATTCCCTTCTTCTTTTTGTCATGTTCTTCATTTTGATTGAGCCTACTTAGTTCCAGCTTTCATGCTCTTGAAGTTTTCCGAATAGGGTGGCTAGAAACATGGTTGATAAATCTCTTGATTCCGCAATCGCAGCTTACCTTGGGTTGCCAATTCCTCGCTTAGACATCTCAAGACTTTGTTAATAAGATCCTCATTAGGAAATGTCTTTCCCAATGAGATGAGATGATTAACAATATGAGTAAATCTCTTTTGCATATCTTGAATACTCTCACCTTGGTTCATTCTAAACAATTCATATTCATGAGTAAGAGTGTTTATTCGAGATCTTTTTACCTCACTAGTGCCTTCATGAGTTACTTGTAGGGTATCCCACATTTCTTTTGCGGTGCTTACGCTTTGACACCCTAAAGAATTCATCATACCCCAAAGATGTGGTGATGATGTTCTTGGCTTTCAAATTATATTGAACCTTTTTTTTATCATCATCGGTCCAATCACTTCTAGGTGTATTAATTGTCACACCATCCTTAGTTTGTGTAGGACAAAAGCACCATTTTCAATCGTCCCCACACATCTAAGTCAATAGCTTCAATAAAAATTTTCATCCTTTCTTTCCAATAGGCATAGCCATCCCCATTGAAATAAGGAGGTCTATTTATAGAAGAACCTTCATTTGAAAAACCATTTGAAGCCATCACTTCTCTTGAAGTTTAAGCTCTTTATACAAGAGTCTAGCTCTGATACCACTTGTTACCAAGTGGCCTCAATACTCAAGAGGGGGGTGAATTGAGTAGTTAAAAATAAGTTCACAAATCTTTCGCAAATCGTTTGACAATCAATTTTCGTTGAAGCTATTGAATGATCAGAGATAATTGAATAGATGAGTTAAGCACTTTTACTAATGAACGTAATAGTCAAGGAGACAATATCCAAATAAAACAATGAAACAAAGGCACAAGGATAAACAGAGAAGAGTTTAGAGAAACAAACACAATCGTTTATCCCGGTTCAATCACTACTCCACTTGTGATCTACGTCCAAATTCCCAAGCAACACCTTGAGATTTTCCACTATATCTTCAAGCTTCAATGGGTGCTTGAAAAACCACTACAACCTTGAGCACTCAACAAGATGGGATACCTCACCCAAAAGCTTGAGCCTCTATTTTCCAAGGGATACCTCACCCTTACAATACTTGAGGATACCTCACCCTCACTAATCGAAAAGTATAAGATTGAAATAGAAGAAACTCTCTCTAGAGCAAGTGTTTACAAATTGAAGCTCTAATATGCTCTCAAGGATTTTTCACGTTTTTAGTCGAAAACAGAGCAAGAAATGATTTTAAGAATTGATTCACGTTTTGAAGTATAATGATCAGTTTTTGGTTCAAGGTCAACCGTAAACAAAGACCCAACTTGGGTATTTATAAGTTTCTCAATTAATAGAGCCGTTGGAGGTAGTTGGGCATGCATTTAATGCATTTAATATAGCCGTTGGACCTTGTCAGATGCGCGTGTAATCGATTACATATCTCAGGTAATCGATTACATTATTGTTCCAACGTTTTTCTGAACTTTCTGGGCTCTGTGTAATCGATTACATTCTTGAGGTAATCGATTACATGGCTTCTGACTTTGCTTGTAATCGATTACAATGCTCATGTAATCGATTACATGACTTCTCGATTGTTGTGTAATCGATTACAATATCTTTGTAATCGATTACATGGCTCGTCGAACATGTTCTTTGAGTTTCGGGTTTTGTGTAATCGATTACATATATTGTGTAATCGATTACATTTCTTGTCGAACGTGTTCTTTGCCTTTCTGGGCTATGTGTAATCGATTACATATACTATGTAATCGATTACATGGCCTTCTGATTTTTCTTGTAATCGATTACATTGTTCGTAATCGATTACATGTTGCTTTGATGTGTAATCGATTACAAACATTGTGTAATCGATTACATTTGCCTTTGAACACATTTTTCAAGTCCAATAACTCTTGTAAGTCATTTCCAACACCTCAAGGTACTTGTTTAAACATAAATCCTTTTAAGAGTGTTAGATTTAAAATTGAAACTCAGGTTTTATTGAAAGCCATGTTTATCTTTGAAATTTCCTATTTATTTTGAAATCATATATATTGAAAAACCATTTGAGAAATCTTGAGAGCATTTAACATTAATGTCCTAATGACTATTTAAACCTTCTGTCTTCTTTCTTTGATCTTGATTTTTCCTTTTGTGCTTGATCTTCTCTTTTGCTTTTGTTATCATCAAAAACCTTTCGACATGTCTTAGAGACATAAGCATTCACAAAGCAGTGTGTAACACCCTCAGTATCATGTTAGGCTTGTAAGCAGGTTACAAAGGTATTCTAATACTTGATTAAATGAATCCTAGTATTTATTTTATAGTTGTTGGGAAGTTGAAAAACTTGAATTAGTATAATTCAAGTGTGATGTTGCATATAAAAGTTCTAACACTGGAACTTAAGTTTCGATTTTTCCCTTAACCCACGACCCCCAGCAGAAAACAAAAAAAAAGAATAAAACAGAACGAAAACAGAGAAACGAAGGGGAGAAAGAGAGAAAGGAGAAGAAATGAAGGGAAGAGGAAAAGAAGAAGAGCAAGGCTCAAAGGTTGGTCATCACCTAAAGGTAGGAGATTTCTATTCTTTTTCTCTCTTTGTTCTTTTGAATGGGGGTTAGAGATTTGGAATGAAAAAATGGATTTGGAGAGCAAAATCCTAGCTCTTAGCTTGATTATTGCTTCGAAGAATTAAGTTAGGATAATTTTAGTCTAATAAGTATTAGATAGTCATTTATAGCTCAAACCAACCATTTTGGTTTATGATAGAGAATCTTGGAAATGGATTGGAGAAAAATGAGAATTAGGTTGTGATTGATTGACTTTGATCATAATCTAAGTTTAATGAGTTAGATACTAGTTAGAATCCAGGATTTGAGGATAAGAACTTGGTTAGAAACCAAGATTATGCAATACCCGAATTTGTAGAATCAGGACAGCACCCGAACAGCCTGTGATGTTTGTCGCATAACTTGAGCTACAGACATCGGAATGATATGAATTTTATGTCATTTTAAAGCTAAGACATAGGGCTACGTGTGGTTAAAATTTCAGCATTTTACACAAAGCCAAACAGTACCAATTTTGGTATGAATTCAACGCAGATTCTGCAGAAAATGCATTCTGGCAGCCAGTAAACCAGATTGCATAACTTCCTGCTCCGGTGTCCGTTTCCCATGAAACCAGAGGCATTTTAAAGGTAACATGTAAGGCTTCTTTCCTGCAAAATTTCATAATTTTCCTGGGTGTATTTTGTTCTCAGTTTCAGTTTAAAGTCAGGGTAGAAATGGGTAAACCAGTGGATTCCCTATTTGTGCTTCTGTACAATGTCGCATAACTTTAGATACGCTTATCCAAATGAAGTGAGGTTTGCAGCATTTGAAAGATATAAGAGAGATCTATCTTCCCATAAAATTTCAGGATTTTATGAGTTAAGATGCATATTTGGCGCAATCTTGAAAATCAACCTTTTTAGGCAAATTTTGGAGGTATTTTGGGATAGTTTGAATCCTAGAAATACTAGTAACTCCTTTAATAGTTAAAGCTAAGTTAGATAGGCAAGTTTTGTGGTAAATACTTTACTCTCTCAATAAGTTGAGCTAAAATGGGGTAGTAGCAAGAGTGAATTGGTTCCCTCAAGCAAGTGAGGTTGAGCCTAGTGAGTTGGTTCTCTCAAGTAAGTGAGGTTGAGCCTAGTGAGTTGGTTCTCTCTAGTAAGTGAGGTTGAGCCTATTGAGTTGGTTCCCTTAAGCAAGTGAGGCCAAACCTAGAGTTGGTTCCCTACAGGTCGAATCTAAAGTTAGGCATCTTTAGAAAACAGATTATTAATTAGGGACTTTAACTGATTACTGAAGAACTCTAATCGGTTAGAGAGATAATTATGCTTAGAGGTGAAAAACCTTTGGGGAGGTATGGGAATGTGATTTTCAGTTGTTGTATGCAACATTATGCAGAAAACCAGTGATTATGACTCCCTTAAAACTAAAAAAATGAGCTATCCTGACAGCTGATAATGTTTGTCGCATAACTTGAGCTACAGACATCGAAATGACATGAATTTTGGTGCAATTTTAAAGCTAAGACATAGGACTACGTGGAGTAAAAATTTCAGAATTTTACACAAAGCCAAACAGTACCAGTTTTGGTTTGAATCTAACGCAGATTCTGCAGAAAATGCATTCTGGCAGCCAGTAAACCAGATTGCATAACTTCCTGCTTTGGTGTCCGTTTCCCATTAAACCAGAGGCATTTTAAAGCTAACATGTAAGGCTTCTTGCCTACAAAATTTCATAATTTTCTTGGGTGTATTTTGTTCCCAGTTTCAGTTTAAAGTCAGGGCAAAAATGAGTAAACTAGTGAATTCCCTATTTTTGCTTCCGTACAATGTCGCATAACTTTAGATACGCTTATCCAAATGAGGTGAGGTTTACGGCATTGGAAAGATGTAAGAGAGATCTATCTTCCCATCAAATTACAGAATTTTATGAGTTAAGATGCATATTTGGCGCAATCTTGAAAATCAGCCTTTTTAGGTAAGTTTTGGAGGTATTTTGGGCTGGTTTGAATCCTACAAATACTAGTAACTCCTTTAATAGTTAAAGTTCAGTTAGATAGACAAGTTTTGTGGTAAATACTTTATTCTCTCCATAAGTTTTACGAGACATTCTCATTATGTCATGTAAGTGACATATAATCCTAAAGACACAAATACCTTCACAGTGCATCTCTTGATTGCAACATAAAGGTATACATGTGTTTTTATAATTAACTTATGAAGCAATGCAATGAATAAGGATGAAACTAACCTTGACTTAAGAAGACTTCAGATGAATCAAGACTCAGGAACAAATGTTGCACTTGCAACAAAAATGCCTTTACCAAGCTTAGATAGCAGAAAGAACAAGAAAGGCAACAAGAACCTGCACCCATAGCATACAATCAAATAACATTTTACATATCCACATCTTTCAAATCAGGTTCAAAGTTATGATCTAAATACGAGCATTTCAGCAAGGAACTCAAATCTAAACATAAATAAGAGAAACAAAATCATAGCATTAAGCCTCTTTGCCTGCATAGTAACTCTGTCTGAGTGGTTCAAGGAACTATGAACATATTAAGATTATCTATGAGATTTACTAGGTGTACTAGATGCACATCTTGATTAATTCATATATAAGAGTTTACTAAAAATAATGCGTATTCATTTTGTCAATCATGATTTGTTATATCTGATTTCATATTTAAAACAAAGTATTAAATCATGCAATTTTGGAACTCTTGAAATAAAATGAAAAGGGCCAATGATATGAATGTGCAAAAGAAGGCAAGAGAAACTCAATAAGGCCAACAAAGTTGACAGTTAATGGTAACATAAAATCTAATAATTAACATTCATAATCTTTTCCAAAAAACATCACCAAAGAAGATCCAATACAAATAACTTAGCACACATTATATATATTCTAACACTTCAACAATTTTATGAAGTGAATGGTTATTATTATTATTTATCAGTATGAATTGAATTATTTTAGCATAGAGGTAAAAGCATTTACTTATAACAATATTTAAGTATACATAGTTACATGACCACTAGTAACTATAATGCAATTTTTAATTTTTAATTAACTTTAAAGTCTGAGCATTAAAACAACAACTTTTTGGGGTATCTTTTTTCCCTTTTTTTAAAATAAAATTTGATTAAATAATATCAATATCTAAGCATCCCCTGTAAATATACCTTATTACAATATCTAATGCATGTCGTCACTACGATTTTCTTTTTTACCTTTTGTAATGCATGCCGTGAAACTAAATATACTGTAAAACAATGAAGCAAAATGTAAACTTATGTAACAGAACCACATCAACAGAAAAGCATTCATGAATCTATTAAACACTATAACTAGTAGCAATTACAAGCTTGTCCTAATAAGGATATACTATTACTATAAAATTAAAATCCAAATCTTCCAAAGAACCATCAGTCTTGACTTCCATTTTTCACATTCATATTGGAACTTGGTGGCTAAGTACATAGTTTTACCTTTTGGAAGAGAGCATTTTCCTCCCTCTGTAAATATGTATTCTGATTTAGTATATTATTATACTTTCAGGCTTTCTCTTTCTACTTTCTATAAACATTCTCTTTGCTGGTCCATGTGAATGGTTATTGCAAAATGGCACCAATAAAGAAATAGGAAGAGGAAGATGCATCATTAGTAGTATATTAATATACATAAACCCAAACCCAATTATATATTAAAAATTCTTTTGGAGGAAAAGTATTTAAAAGAACAAAGCACAAGATCGTACATAAAAATATTAGAAAATATTAAAGGAGGGGTCGAATAGAAGAGTTGATATTGATAGATGGAAACAACAAAACAAAGAGAAATACATTTGTTGCTGAAATACGGTTCAGGAAGAGCTTTCATGGTAGAGAAAAGGGTCTAGACTAGAGAGCAATTTTTTTAAAAAAAGTTTGACTTTTAAGCTGCTATTTTCCAGTGATAGGAATCATGTGGACATCTATGTCAGTCCAAGACTGGCCAAAACAAAACTGATAATCCATTTCAACCCCCCAATTAAACCATTACCATATTTTGGAGTAGATATATTATTATATATGTCTTGTGGGCTATAGGTTTTTACCACCACTAGGCTAGTTACACTAGTAATGGACTGTAATAGTTTGTTTATTCAATTGTTCAAAATTCTATTTTGAAATTATTATAATGTCAAATTATACTTTTCAACATCTTATCAAAGCCATTTTCAAGTGAACAAAAGTGTGACTTGTATTGGAACTAATTTATCTCAACCATCTATATTCAACATTAACTAATTTATCTCAACCACAACCCACGTTTTCTTTCCTCCATCTTCCTCTCCCCATTATAAGCCAACTCTACACTCTAGTTTCATCTCACCTTGCCAACACAACACATTACACACACACACAAAGAACACTAACACCACATATGAGAGACTAAAACTTGTAACAATGAGTTATGTCTCTTGGAATTTATAAAATAATTTGCACCCAATTAAAGATGAAGCAAAGATACTGTAGTAAAGTGTAGAGTACAAAAAACAATATATCCGAAATTAATATTGTATTCAATTACTTGTATAGCACTCCGTAAATTAGCAAGGAATCCTTCCTATATCTTCAAATCCTACCTAAGGTAAAAAATAAAAAGATCAAAGTTATTGGCTCAATTAGGAAAGTGGCTGTACACCATTAGTATTATACAAGAAGAGATAAAATTAAGCCAAACCACCAATATGTTATGCATTACTCGGATAAACAAAACATAGTAGATATAGACATGCTTCATGCAAGCACAAGAAAAGTCAGCAGCATAGAAGCAATTGTGTAGATTCTTAAACAGATAATTGGGCAATTAAGAGTTAAGACAAAAGCTATCTCGTTTTGAACTGAAAGAGTTCAGGAAAGTTTGTTGGGAATACTCAACATCATAACATAATCAAGGAACCCTGAGATTTTCGTTTCAACTCTGGTACCATTTTCACAATGCCAGGAATGAAATCATTTTAAAAGTTCAATGAAAGGAAGTAACAATGTATTGCCTTAAATTATATAGACAACAAATCAGAGGTTTTGTAAACACTAAGAAACACGTTAGAAAATTTTAAAAAAAATTGAGAGAGGAAAGGTCTCAATACAGAGTAGGAAAACCCAAATGCAAATATCATAAAATAGATTATTTAGAGGTAAGACCGAATGTTAAGTAACAAATCGCTTTCTATACAAAGACATCTAATGCAGAGGAGGAAAATAAGAATTTCCATTCCGTGGTGAGCAAAATATGGAAACTGAAATGAACATAGCATAGCATAGTACAATACCAAACGTTGAAGTATCTGAGAACAATTTTAGGCATGAACATCAAGTTTCCAACTCTTATTCTTTGACACATTTTCCTCAGCTACTAGATAGTGTTTGTGGTACTAAATAGTATAATCTAAATCCTAAACTTGGTGCTTGGGATGCAAAGCAAAATCCACATTTGAACCGACCCAAAACAAACATGTAGTGTCAATTTCATTACGAACACCCTGGGGAACCCATAAACACTGCATCTGGTGAACAGGAAGAGAAGCAACAACTGATTTTGCAAGACAAATTCTCCCAGCCTTGTTAAGTAACTTACCCATCAACCCCAATATGCGAATTGATGTACAAATTACAGAGAGAAGAAGAAGAAAAGGGAGAGCAGAGCATACCTGAGACTGCGGTTGCGCGCGAGGTGCGACTGAGAGGGAGAGCAAGCACACGAGGGGGTTGGGTCAAGAAGGAGGCAACGAGAGTGAGAGGGAGAGCGCAAGTAAGAGGGAATATGAAAGTGAGAGGGCTCTGCGATGTGGGGGTTTTGCTGCACAGAGAGGGAGAGGGCTAGAGACTGAGAAGGAGAGGGAGAGCACGAGAGAGAGTGAGAGGGAAAAAGAAAGTGAGGGTCAGAAAGGGAACGAGAATAAGTAAAAATTTAGCGAGGGTAACTTATCCTCGCAATTCTCTCGCTAATTTTAGCGAGGGAAAATATCCCTCGCAATTCCCTCACTAATTTAACTAAGTTTTAACTATGCTTTTAGCGAGGGAAATTATCCCTCACAATTCCCTCGCTAATTTTAGCGATAAAAATTTCCTCTCTATTCCGTCGCTAATTTTAATGAGGAAAATATTCCTCGCCATTCCTCGCTATTAACGCCTAATTTCCCCTCAGAATTATTTTTCAATTTCAGCGAGGGCTAAAATATCCCTCTCTAATCCCTCGTAATTCCCTCGCTAATTAGCGAGGGATTAGCGACGTAAATTTTTCATCTCAGAATTCCCTCGCTAAAATGCGATTTTCTTGTAGTGGCATAGCTCTATCATAGTATAAAGTATAAATTAACTTGCAATTAAGCATAGCATTCACCCAAAACAATAACCAAAAAACACCCACCTTGTTCTTGTCAATATGGACTCATTTCAGCAACATCAAGCTTAGATGAAAAATAATATACCATATCTGCACCTCATGCACCCACGTTTTCCATGCACCACGTCCACGCCTTTCCACAACCGCCACAACTGCCATCCTCAAGCCCCAACATCCATGGTTGAATCATAGGCTGCAACTTTCAACCGCTAAACACAGAACCTTAACGTGATGATGTGCTCCTTTATGTGCTGCCCATGTTCCATATCTATGCGCTTAACTCGATTTTGTTGTGTGGGATTTGTGTTGGAGCAGCCGTTCTGATTGTTTTGGCGTTGGTTAAGAGCGGGGATGCTCATCGATACGACCTGTCGTGCGGATGGTGATCACTGGTGCAGCACCCATGGGAGTAGAACTTAAAGAAGCTGTGAAGGCTAGGCTTCCACATGTCGTACTTGAAGAGGAAGGCCCAACCAGCGGAGGGATCAGAGGAGGAGAGGAGCCTTCAGCAGGGGGATCGGAGTGTAGAGAAGAGAGAAGAAAGGAGATAAGCGTGAAGAGAAAAACGAAAAAAATGGAAAAGAAACGGCTGGCGTGTGAGTTATGAAAAAGGTTCCTGGTGAAATAATGTTTTTACCGGTGACAATATTTGAATTTCAGGTGTATAATCGAGTACACCTTTTGTTTTAGTCTTTGAAATTGTATGTGCAAGTCAAATTTATCTTTAACTTTAGAAATCAAACATATTAATATTTGAAATTATAATTTATCAGTTAAATTGATTTTTATGTGAAGACTAATATAATAAGTGATAAAGATTAATTTAACTGACAAATTATAATTTTAGGAATTAATATGACTAATTCCTAAAGTCAGGGATTAATGTGATCAATGCATATAATTTTAGAGATTAAAATAGAAGTTTACTCGTGGATAATCCATTGGAAATGTCAAAACACGTAACTAGTACATTAACCAGAGTATTCCAATGGGTTAATTTCCAACAGATAAGCCACTGAAAATAAGTTAGTGCTCATCCTCGGAAGTTAGAGAAAGTTTCTAACAAAAATAATTTTCCGAAAAACTCAAACATTAAGTTTACAGAACCTAACTAGAGGAAGGGACTAAGAAACTAAACACTAAAATGTAGGTCTGTCTTTGACAATTAGTATGTTCTGGAAAAAATCGTATATGTAGAATAAATTTTGTATGAGCTCATTCAAAGGGGTTTGCCTCCCCTTAAACGTCACTCTATTTCTACTACACTATATTTCTCACAAAGTCACAAGGAAAGAGATTGGCATAGGAATCAGAGAGCCAATGAGCCCACTCCATAGTGGTAGGGGTGAAAATTTTCGAATGCACTATAAAACCAAGTTTCTGCCATACAGGGAGGATGGTCATCGGGCAATCCCAAAAACAAATGGAGAATGGTCTCATCATAGAGTTAACACCTACTGCACATAGCAGATGCTGCAAGATGATGGCAAAATAGTAACCTATTCATAAGAACAACATATAACATAAGCTAGACTATGAAGGTCCTGATGATTCACAATAATAAGCTATTTATAAGCAGAAGCAGAGATATAACCTCCAAAGGAGTGGTATTTCCAATAAAAACAATAATCTAATGCACCATATATAAATGTCCAAAGCAATAATATTCAAAATGCATATGAGATACAGATTTATTGTGTAGTTAATTTCTTAAGTGCATTGATATGCATAAAATACACTAAGGACAAGTGCACTCTATCGCAAAGTAATATAGGACTTGAGTCCTAATTGTCGATCCCAAGAAGAATAAGTGGTAATTATTAGATTCGTAAAACTCTAGGTTATTTAAACAATTGAAAGTGTAAGAGAAATTTAAAATAAAATCATAAAACAAATAAAGAAAAATAATGGACAATTAACAATGTAGAGATAATCAAATAGGGAGAAATCAGGGCACAAAGTTCACTTGAATCTAATTAATCAGATTTTTACTCATTTATGATGTAAGGTATTCTTTTGTCAATATTTTCTTATTTGCTATTGAATCCCAATGGTCATGGATGAGACAATATTCTATTCCTAAATTAAATCACCTATTTGGTCATTTAGTTGAATTAATTAAGAATGCATTAAGCTCCAATTCAAGAGATGAACTAACATAATCATTAATTCCATTGGTAAAATAAATTAATTTTTTATCATTCACCAATATAATCATAGGGTTATGATATAGGTCCTCTCATTCAGTGTGGATAGTCACCGGTTAAATAATGAATTAAAACATGCCAAAAGAAATCAAGTTCTGACAAGAATACATGCAATATAATAAACCCTAAAAGAAATTACCTTAATCAAATTCGAGATCAAATCCAATTAATTAGAAAAACAAGATCTCTTATAGCTCTAGCTATGGGTGTAGCTACTCATATTCAAAATAAACAAACTCATATCACAATACAAATCCATGGAAAGAAAACTCAAAGAAAGGGGAAAACTAGTGGGAAAGAGAAATCAAAATCTCTTTTACGGTGATTATGATTTTCAAGCCTTCAAGTGCTCCAAGGATTTGTGGCAATTCTCTCTTCTAAATTATCTCCCAAAGCATGCCGTTGCAAAAGTGTCTCTTAGAATTAGGAATTTTCTGCGTTCTCCTTGAATTATGGCGTAACTTTTCTTATTTATAAAAATAATGTGTACTGTTACACGACCAGTGCTTAGGCGCTGACTTCTGGACGCTCAAGCGTTGAGTCACTATTCCAAAAATGCATTGTGTAACATGTTGTGCGTTCAAACGCTACCTTATCAGTGTTCAGGCACTGGCTTTCTGAAATAACATTGCTCTATACTCTTTGAGTGTTTGGGAAATCCACTCCCAGCGCTCAAGCGCTGGGACACTAAAGAGAAATTTTATGCTTTTCCTCCTTATAAAAATGTTCGGTCTTCTTCCATGTAAATTTATCTATCAAATGTCATTAAAACCCATAATAAGAACACAATTAAAAATAATAAAAATATAATAAAACTTAAGAATAAAATTGAATCAAAAATATCAAAAGAGGTTGAAAACTAAGAAATTAAACCATAAAAATATGAGCCTTTGAAGGTTCATCATGCATATGATCTAAACCTTTAAAATTCAATTTTTTTTAAGTTAAAAAACTAAAGGAACACATGGTTTAAAGATTGCCAACTATGTGATTGGAACTTCACCACTTGGGATGGAAACAAGCTAGGCCAAGTCAAGCCTTACCTTAAACGAGTTTGACTTGTTTCCCAAATGCAAGGCTTGACTTTGGCTTATTTACCTAACATATGTCATTTTTCAAGACCTGACACAACCTTTTTAAAAGTCTAGTCTGATCTGAAAACTTATTTAAAAGTTTACTTTACAAAAAGACTTTTAAATAGATTAACAATTCTACTTCTAAATAAATCAACAAGATAGGCTAATGATCCTAGGTCCTTATATTAACTAATAAACCAAGATTTTTTAAAAAAATATTATATTATTTATTAAATTATTTATATTATATAAATATTAACATTTCATAATATATATAAAATAATAATATATCATTAAATAGATCATCCTACGATGCTTAAAAGACTTTTTTAAAAACTTGAAATCTGACTTATTTAGTTAAATAAAATTTTAAAAAATTTTGACGTGATATTTTTATTAAACAAGTTAAATTATACTAGACCTTAAATAGGCCAGCCTATAGCCCGCCGAGAAGTTTGACTTATTTTCACCCCAATATACCACTTTTAGGTTTTTTCTTAACGGTAGAGGATTGGGTTTCTTATCTAATATCTAATATATTATACAATATAATAATAAATATAATATCTAAAGCAAGGTTTATGTCTTACCACATGTCAACACCACCTTTATTTATTTTTTTCTCCAAACAAGCTTCTTTATTAAGCTACTTCTGTCATAATTTATCGCCATTTAACTTCCAAAAGACAATTAAAATTAATTAGAATTACAATTACAACTGCAATCAATCAATAAATGAAAATGAAATAAATTTAATTAGTTGAAATTATAAAATTAAAATAAGGATATATTCTACTACACTTCAAACATATTCAATTCTCAGGAATCGAAATTTGTTTGACTTTTAACGTTGGTTAAACATTCCCTAATATTATTGTTTACTATCCCTTCCAAATTTGTTAAACGATCAAGTATTTTTTAAATTCAAATTAATTAATGTTTAACCTATAAGAATTAATTAAAATCAATTCGAATTCTCATAATCAGTTACTATTTGCAACATATTTGGTAAAGTGATATTAATGTTAAATCAATGTGATTACAAGAATGGAAATGCAAAATGCAGGGAAAATGCAACTAATGGCAACGCTAAATTGTGAGAATGTGTCATTCGCCAGAAAAAAATTGTGAGAATGTCCTCATAAGAATCAATTCCTAAAACCAACTCATTTAGCTAATATGAATTCATTTGGCTCTAAGAATGTCAACGTTCATTGTCAGAATCGCAATTAAAGTGCAACGGAATTAAAATAACAACTAATATTAACATAATCAAATCCCCTGTAATTACTTGAAGTCGCATGCACTAAACACATTTCGTAGGCTCTTGAAGTTGCAATCTCACTCTTTTCCAAAAAAAAAAAACAATAATTATGGTTCTCTCTATTAACATTTCTATTATAGAAACAATAGTTTTTTAATCTACTAGGATTCAGTCAAAATCATGCAAAAGGAAAAATACTAACATAGATAAGTTCGAGGGTACTAAGTGCTTTTTATTTTTATCTTATTTTTTGAATAAATTACACTCTCTTCTCTTTAAAAATGATTAAATTACATTGTGTTCCCTTTTATTTTAAAAAGTTACATTCTATTTCCTTGAAAAATAAAAATGCGCTATATGTTAGTCAATTCTTATATTTTTTTGTTAAAATTCCTACAAGTCTAAGACTCAAAGTCACAATAGCCACTGACTAGTAGGGTTAAAGTTGTAGGTGTTGACTGTTGGGCACACAGCGGTGTTATTAGTGCAGTTTAGTCTAATTAACTAAACAACACTGTTAAAAATATTCTTTAAATGATACTTAAATACCTTTTTGATCATCCCTGGCCTGCGAGGGTAGTGCTATCGCGTGGCCAACATGTAATATTTGTAACTTCGACCTTGTTGTCTAGTGGTTGCGCTATAACTTTGAGTTTTCAACCTTAAGATAGTTTTAACAGAAAATATAAAAATAAATTAAAATGTAATACATTTTTACCTCTCAAGAAAAGGGAATATACTTTTTCAAAATGAAAGAGAGTACAATGTAATTTAATTATCTCTCAAGAGAGAGAAGTGTAATTTTTTCTATTTTTTTTATAGGTGCTCAAGGACATTCTGTTCTATTCGAACCTTTTCAATGGGTTAATATATAATTTTGTTTTTCTTGTCCAAATCAATAACATTTAATTTCCTTTCATCCAATTGTATTGAATTCCTATAAATCTGTCGAGAGTATTATCTTGATTAATTAGTGATAAATCTATTGATGTTGCTCTTTTTTTATTTTGATCATTTGGCAAGCACCATTGGATTTTGAATTGATGCTTAAGGTGTACATATACATTGTTGTAAGTTTATGAGCTTATTTTGCATAATGTTAAAAGTTTATCATCATTCATAGCATAATAAAAAAATTTAAAATTACTGGTCATTTGATGGAAAACTTAAAATTGTAGCTATAGATTGTTTAAATTTTAAGCATTAATCTTATATTTTTAAATGGCAAGACAAGTAGCATGTGCAATTTTATTCTTATCGTTTTAATGGTAAAACATGTAGCAAGTATGGTTTTAATCTATCATGTGCAGCTTTAAATATATATGTGGCTGGATTATTTCAATTTTAAGCAAGTATAGGAAATCAAGAAAGCTATGTGTCATGGTGATACTCCTAGAATCGTATTGATCATGTGTTATAATATATTAGTAAATTCAAATTATTTCTATCAGCTATCTCAATTTATCTGTGGTTAAGATTGTTTCAATTTTAAGCATTAATTAGAGCTCATCAATTCAGCTAGTTTAATAATAAAGAAAACATCATGAGACTTAATTTGATGTAAAAATAAAATAATTAAAAAAATTACATTTCTCAACAACAGTGAGATTAGTTTTGACATGATAAAATTCATCAATTCTTTTGAAGATAATTTAAATTTTGAAAAGCTCCATCAAAGCCTTTTCATTCAGTTAATTAAATAATTAAAAAAAGTAATTAAAAAATATAATTTTGATGATAAATATCTATCAAAGTTTCAAATTTTGAATAATACATAATTTAAATTGATAATAATTTATTTAGATAATTTAGAATTCCATTAAAATAGTGAAGGAATTAGATAAAAAAAATTACCAATGACTGTCACATGTCATTGGTAGAACTTGCATTGATTGTCTTTTATATAATATAATATATAGAATATAGAATATAGATAGATTAATTTAATATTGAATTTATTAATTATAATTAATTTTTTTACAAAATAATCATTTTTTACAAGAATAGGTGATATGGACTTACAGTATGTTTGAGAGTTTTAAAAAGAAAAAAAAATAACTTAAAAGAAATGAAATGAAAAGATAAAAAATAAAATAGAAAAACATATATCATTCTATTATTTAAATATTTTGTAAGTTTAATGGTGAGGTGAGAGCAATTCACGTAATTCTCTCTTTGAACCCAATTTGGGGAAAAAAATTTGAGGTTTTGAGTGATACCATTTCACTCATTCTTTTTAAATAAATTTTTAAACACACTTTTATTAAATTTTGTCATTTTTATTCCATACTGCCTCCTCCACGTCCGTCCAAACACGGCCTTATTATCCTTGCAAACTGACCTGTTTTCATTTTGGAAAATGATAATTTCATATTATTATTTTTCTCATATCATTTTTACATTATTTTTTAATAATTATAAATAAATAAAATAAAATATTAACATGTAATATGAAAAATAATATAAAAAATAATGTGACTCGGAGAAAATCGGAGTTGTTCGCTTCTCCTCCTTATGCTTTTTTTCCTGAAAACACTTTCCGTAGTTGATGGGCAAATGAGCTAGTGATGAATGATCATCCAAACCCTTCTCCTTTTGTCATTTGGGAATCCTAGTACTATAGTATTTTGATATTTTCCTCTCTTGCCACTACCACCATCTCAGCTCAGCATTGCAGCCATCTCCAATTCCCATTTCAATTTACACCATAACATATACATAATTATATATAGCCCCAGTTGTAAATCTCTTTGCTTTTACTACCTAGTAGTAGTAGGAAACCCATCTACCCATCTACCCAAACGCCACTGCACCATATGGATCCCTTCCCCTGCTGTCATTTCACCCTCATTCTTTGCTGTGCCCAGCTGCTACTCTTCACTCCTGCAGGTAAAAACACGGTCTTTGGTTTTGGTTTGGCTTAAAAGCACTCATCAGTTCTCAGGATTCTATTCTTGTCATTTGTCAGGTGTTATGGGAGCAACGTTTACATTTGTAAACAGATGCGACTACACAGTGTGGCCAGGTATTCTTGCCAATGCGGGTAGCCCAACGCTCGAAACCACCGGCTTCGAGCTCCCCAAGGACACTTCCAGGTCCTTTCAAGCTCCCAGCGGTTGGTCCGGTCGATTCTGGGGTCGAACCGCTTGCAATTTCAGAGATGGATCCTGTCTCACCGGCGACTGCGGCTCCGGCACCCTCGAATGCAACG
This sequence comes from Ormosia semicastrata, assembly GCA_029884595.1. Taxonomy (NCBI): domain Eukaryota; kingdom Viridiplantae; phylum Streptophyta; class Magnoliopsida; order Fabales; family Fabaceae; genus Ormosia; species Ormosia semicastrata. The sequence continues at coordinate 1,646,450 of JAQQTO010000046.1, read as the reverse complement.
GTGCCGGAGCAGCCCCGCCTGTGACACTAGCCGAGTTCACGCTTGGCACTGTCGGCCAAGACTTTTACGACGTCAGCCTCGTCGATGGGTACAATCTCCCCATGATCATAGAAGGGAAGGGCGGGTCGGGTCTGTGTGCTTCGACCGGGTGCACAGCGGATCTCAGCCAGCAATGCCCAACGGAGTTGAAAGCAGGGGAAGGAAGCGCGTGCAAGAGCGCGTGTGAAGCGTTTGGTAGCCCTGAGTACTGCTGCAGCGGCGAGTATAGTTCGCCGGCGACATGTAGACCCTCTGTGTACTCCGAGATGTTCAAGGCAGCTTGTCCCAGTTCGTATAGCTACGCTTACGATGATGCTTCCAGTACATTTACTTGTGCTGGTGTCGATTATACGGTCACCTTCTGTCCATCCTCTCCAAGGTAAAACCCAGTTTTTTTTTTTTTTCTCACAACATCTCGTAGTATTATTTAAGAAGAGAAGCATTCAGTGACCATGTGTTATTTTATTTGTTTTTACTTATTATAAGATGGTTTTATTATGTGTCATTCAGTGATCATTACTTTTTTACTAATACTTTATTTTCCTGATTGAGAAATTGATGAGTGTATAAATGTGTGGTTTTGCAGTGAGAAATCTTCACGAGATGCAAGTACGGTGACTTCAACAACGTCACAACAAGGGATAGGATCCACGGGTAAGGACCCTGATCTTGGGTATTCGATCGATGGTGATGGTTCTGGGTCGAGTTTAGGATCTGGAGAGGCCATGCTAGCAGATGGATCATATCTAGCTGGTTTGGCCATGGGAGACTCTCCCGGCACGTTCTCCTTCTCCGCCTTCGTCTACTCTGTTAGCTTTTTGCTTCTTTTCTCCTTGATCTACCTGCACTAGCATTCTCATAAGCTAAAATGTAAATGGGTAGTGGATTTTTGCGGCTTTGATGGGTTCATGAAATTTGGCTTTGCCAGAAAAGCTGACGGGTTCTTCCTGATTGTAAACCACCCACTTCGAGACTCTGCAGAAAAAATAAAAAATAAAAAATAAATAAATCCATGTTTCATACGTTAAAATCTGGGGTATTTATCTCTCCTATCGAAGCTTTTGGGGGTTCTATGATTGTGGGGGTTTATAAAGCAAAGTAGTAGACATACTTCTGCAGTTTTGGGTTGGCTTTGTTGGTTTCATATGTGCTGTAGTATGGCTTTATGTTGGTTTCTCAGCAAGGAAAAGAGAGAGAAAGGTTTCTCAAAGAAGGTGATTATGAACACTCTGCAAAGAGTACTATCCTTGTGTCTGCGGTAGCGTTCACTTTGCGGGTAAGACAAGTTGTTTGGATTGGCTTTTGCCTTCTGTCGGCTATACAAGAAGGAATTTTGAGCAGGCATTTGGTGTCATGTAATTGAACTTGTGCGTATAAAACAAAAGGGAAATTTGAGACCTGAGGGTGGAATGTTGCAATTTGCATAACACTAATTTTAATCATTAGTTTCAATATACAGCTAAAACGCTAAATCCACGTTTTTATATCTTTTTTTTTCCCCTGAAAACACGAGGGGTTTGGGTTAATTTTCGCGCTGGGATGGCATATGCGCCTAATCACAATGGGTTTTAGGGAGATTCTTACATAAACACTGGGTACCCAGATGGGTGCACCAGGTCAATCAGAATTTCATATTTTTATAGAATTTTATGAAATTAATTATGTGACACAAAGATTCATAAAAATATGAAATTTTGATTGGCCTGGTATACCTGTCTGGATGCTCATGGATTTATGTAAAAATCTCTCTGGATTTTAAATAGCAGGTTTTGAACTTTTATAATAAAGTTCACCCATATGAAATTTAATTTATTAATTGAGTCACACCTTGTAATTTTTAATATCCATTTATTTTCAAGATTAAAGTCAATATGAAGATCATATACCTTATTGAAAGTTAAATCCGTTCTTATTTGTCAAAACTGCAATTGATGTTGTTGGAGAATATCTTATTCCCTTTTATATGTGCTTGTGATAAATATGAGTAATTAAAAAATATAATAAATATATTACACACAAATTAATGTAATTAAGCTTAACATACTTATATCTATCAATAAGAAGAGATCAAACTTATTATAAACAATATTAAAATATAACTTTTATACAGATAAATTTATAAACTCTCTCATATTATAACTTTTGGATAAAGCTACAAATCATTCTTCTTCTTCTTCTAACAAATAACTTTTGCATAGATAAAATTTTAAATCTTCATTCAGTATAATTTTTTAGAATTACAATCACTAAGTTATAAACCCTCTACGATGACAACTAATAACTACAATTGCATTGCAAATCGTCCAATGTAACTTTTGAGGATAAAGTTGCAAACATTCCGCGACGATATTACTTACAAATTTTTCTCCCTCATTATCATGTCTTAAACAATTTTTTAATACAAATATTTATAATCCACAAAAATAAGAAGTTGCTTGATAAGTAGAGAAATGCTAATAATATATTATTTTAAATACTCATTTTAATACTTACTTTATTATTAATCTAAAAATAAGTGTTGTTAACATTCTTCTTCTAATAATCTTTTTAAGTATATGAGATAGACTAATAATAAAATAAATATTAAAAAATATTAAAAAAATGTGTAAGTAACATTCTTCGGATAAGCACTCTTTTTATCCTCATTATGACTTTCTTATTTTTTTATTAAAAAATCTCTATCATATCTTACATATTTCTCACATAGTGATCATATTTATTATATAGTCTTTTATATATCTTAATATTAATTACAATATATCAATCCGTCAATAAAAATAAAAAAACTATCAATACCAAATTTCTAATTAAGAATTTAAGTCAACCTTAACAATTGTAATCAATGATATTCAAACTTTCTTTTTAGCAATTTTTAAAATAACAATGTTACACACAAACTTATATACCTATTACTTTATATTTTTATAATTTTTATTATTTAATTATAACTAAACTCATTACATTTTCTACTCTATCCAGTAAGCAAATATGAGAAATGTGTTTCCGGAATTAACATTTATCTTGGATTTATTTTTTGTTTAGAATTTTCTTTTCAAAAGGTATAATCATGTTGTCCAAATGCTGCAATTGAGGGCGACCCACCACGAAGGTAATAGTCACTTTAGGCGGGTTTGATGGACGACAGACAAACGGAGGTTCCAACTTTGGCCACATGCATATGTAGTTAGTAATATGTGCTTTGTATGGGTATCTCTTAGCATTTTACTATTTTATCCTGAGTTTAGTTCAGATTAATTTACTGTTTTAATAGTTTTTTTCTTTTAGAAAAAGTTTTATTTATTGATCCAATGATATTTGACAAATTATACTTTAGTTTTGGTATGAAATTTAATATCTTATAATAACTTTTTTTATACATTTAAAGATTGAAATTTTTTATTTTTCAGTATAAATTATTTTAAAAATTATAATATATAAATATTATTTTTTATCAATTAAATAATTTTTTTAATTATTTTATACAATTTTTAATAATTTAATACATAAAAATAATTTTTTATATTATTCAAATAAAATAAATTATTTTAAAATATTTTTAATTAACATATTTAAACATAAAATTAATTTTATTATAATCGATTATAATAATAATTAATTATATATATAATTAATTATTAAAATAATCAAATTTTCATAATTAATCTAAATAAACTCACTCGATCTTAGATGCAGTGCAAGTAGAGCCGTTAAAATGGGTCCAGCCCGATGAGCCGGTCTAAATAGTCTGATAAAATGGATGGGCTGAGCTAACAAATGTCAACCCGAAATTAAAAATAGTCCGAATGGGTCGGTCCAAGCAACATGCTGGATCAGCCCAGTCTATTTATATTAAAAAAAGACAGGTTAGACTGATAAAATACAAACCCGAAACTTACATGTCAGGCTAACCCGTTTTGACAGCTCTATGTGCAAGACATTAGCCTCATTCTACAAGAAAAAATGAATACAATTTTGATAGTAAAGGAAAAAATAAGCAATGAGTGATAGACTACGTTTGGTTTGCCCATTGCTTGTTTTTATTTTAAATGGAAACGAAAAATGAGGGTAAAAACATATTTGGGAGGTTATTTTCATTTTCATGATTTAAGAAATGAAGCCCTCATTTATCGAAATACTAAAAATTTATAAATAAATAAAAAGTTGTTTCCAATCGTTTTCACTTTTGGACGGTGGCATTTTTGAAATTCTTATCACATTTGGGTAGACACTCTAACATGAAGGCTACACTTGCTCTATTTCTTCCGAAGTTCTCAACAAAAACCAGAAATGGATTTGACCCACCATTCCTTCTCCTCACCACAGGATTTTCCATCATTTTCTCTCTCCTTCCTTCTCACACCTTACCATCAGCCACTTCTTTTGAATTCACCACCATTGTCCACTTCATCTTCTTCCTTCTCTGTCCAGTTACAGCCAAGGGACTCACTCCCCACCAAGCTCCAAACTTGCCCTTAACAAGGTTAACAAATTAGATCTCTACCCGGCCCAAATGGAGCTCCAGCCCAAAGACTTTTCCATGCCTGTTTCCTCCAACACCGGCCCACAAGTTGTAATCTAACTAACAAAACATAAAAATAATTGATTGCTAACTAACTGCATTTCTAACTAATTAAGCTAAAAAACTAATTGCTAGTTAATTGATTCTTAACTTAGTATGCCAATTGGATTTATTGCGAGCTGGTTAATCTCTGTTAGCTTGATACCACCCCCCCCCCCGCGCAAGTTGAAAGTGAATGAATGTCAAGCATTCCTAGCTTGGAAGTGAGCAAGTGAAAATTCTTTGGTGTCAGAGCCTTTGTGCAAAGATATGCTATTTGAGAAGCAGAAGGAATAGGAATAAGATGAAGCATTCCTGCTTGAACCTTTTCTCGTACAATGTAGCAATCAATTTTGATATGTTTTGTTCATTCATAAAATACTAGATTGGCAACAATGTGTAATGCAGATTGATTGTCACAATATAGGAGACATGGTGTGATGAAATTCATTTGAAAATCCTTCAATAGATATGAAAACCAGTGTAATTCACAGGTAGCAGTGGCCATTGCACGATACTCAGCCTCAGAGGAAGACTTTGAGATCATGACTTATTTCTTTGATTTCCAAGAGATCAATGAATTCCCTAGAAAGATACAATATCTAGTAACTAATTTCCTGTTATCCAAGCAAGCTGCCCAGTCAGAATTTGAAAATGTAACACCCTCTTTAGGGCATCACATTTCTGACTCCTGACTCATAATCTGAAAAGAAGTTCGCACAAAGTTTGAGTTATAAAAGATGGGTTTCAAAATTTCTTCTCTACTGAAACGTAAATTTTACTGAAAATATTAGGTGATATTGAAAATCATATTTCAACTATTTATTATGCAATATTGACACCAATTAATATCACAATTTAAAAAGAAATATAAAATTAACAGACTTATTTTTTTTTTTACAGTAGCAAACCCCATGACGGGTCCTACTTAATAGCACGGTACAACACTAACATTAAATCTTAACATACTCGTTCCTTCTCTTGTATCAACTTGATGCATCAGAACTTTACTCCTTGTCTACCCGGCACATCTTCGCACTTGAGACAGCCACTTTTCAATGTTTCCATCAATCTCTGAGTATCTACCACTCGTTATGTTTAAGACAATTCATTCCTTCTACTGTATAATTTTAACAATACAGACAAAGCAAAACAATATAACAAAGAGGTGAGATCACCTACACCAATACCAACATGGCAGCACAGAGATAACACAAACAGCAATATCATACAGATAGATCATACCATAATCATGCTATCAGCATTAATCAACTATCATCATCTAATCATTTATCAGTTCAATCATCATCCAAGTACTCAAAATAATTGTCATAGCCAACATTCCTCAATTAATATATCATACAGATATAAATGTTCAGATTATGCATATGCACAAGACTCGATTTCCTACTCCATGGAGCTAAAACTCAGTCGAGAAAATGATCGAAAAGATCTGTCAAGTACCACATGCCTCAGACCACGTGCTAAAATCCTCATTTTGATTTTTGCACATCTAGCATATACATGACATTCTTTATCAGATCTTGATTAAGAATAGTGTCTCGGTCAGGATCATCGGTGTGTCGCGTTGGTCTAACCCACGGTTACGATAGAGCGACTCACTGCCCACTAATCGTAGACAACCCGCACCCCGATGCCCCCAAGGTCAACGAGTGACTTACACTACGCATATCGCACCCACTCAAGAGGTGTACGTTCCTCCTAGGCAATTAGCCTTATCCAAATTCCCTCGGACCATTCCAATGCATGTATAATGCACCAAAAACCAAATCATAGATAGAATATCAATCACAGGTTTAACTCATAATTTTTCAAAATATATTTTATACAATGCACTAATATCTTAGTGCAAGTCCAACCACAAGGGCCATACTTTTCAATTTCATTTGTTCAATTTATATCATATGCTTCAACGCATATTTTTTTTTCCAATACGTAAAGTGCCCAAATACCAAATACAGGCATCTCTTTCCAATGCATATAAAATACATCAAAAGCCAATCATAGGTAACTCGACATTTTCTCACACAGTGTTCATACACTATTTTGGCAGTAATCATCATGTTATCATGTTTTTATAGTCATAAAACACTTCTACCGTATTTTCACAATCGCGTAACAATTTTGTTACATTTTTACAATTCAAAAATGTTTCTATTACGTTTTCAAAATACTGCAACACTTCTGTTGCACTTTTAAATCACGTATTTAATTTTTTTTAACGTTTTTCTCAATCACATAAAAATATACATTTCTCAAATTGCGTAACAATTTTCCACCATTTTCAAACTCGCATAACTTAAAAATCATTCTTTTAAGTTGCGTAAATCATTTTTCATCATTCTCAAAATATTTAAAATACTTTCCAAATCACATAAGATTTTCTGTCATTTTCACAATTACGTAAAAATATTCTATCATTATTTAATCACGTAGTGATTTTTCAATAATATTTTCAATAGTGTAAAATATTTAAACGCTTCTCAAATCGCGTAGAAATATTTTAACATTTTTCAAATCGCATAAAAATATTTTTACTGTATTTCCAAACACTTGGAAATATTTTACTATATTTCAAATCACGTACTTTAAAAATTACATTTTTAAGATACATAAATAATTGTTTTTCACCACAATTCCATTACAGAAAATATTTCTCATTTCTTCAAAAATTCCATTTCAACTTTCCTCAAAATAATATGACTTTATACTTTATTTAACACATTTTCTTTACTCAAAAAAATCTTTTTCCACATTTCTTTACTCAAGAAATCTTTTTCCAAAATATAATTCACAAAATCACTTTTTCATTGATATAAATCAACGTTTCAAAACTTAACATTTTCTAACGTACTTCAAAACTCAAAAATAAGTTATACGTTAGTAGATTTTCATAATACCACTATATTCTTCATTTTTCCCAAATCATTTCCAAGCACAACCTTCTTCAAAATAAATTGAAATTCGAAAATCTTCTTGTTTACAAAAACTTAATTTCTCAAGTGATTAAAATGCTCTGATTCCCTTTTCAAATTCTTGTATTAAATCAAGTTACGTTTCCACTTTGAAAATCACTTTGTTCATAAAAATCAAGGCATTACAAGCCTTCAAAAACGTGGACATGACTATTGAATCCATCAAATATTTTTCTTTCCAAATTGATATGGTTTTACACAAACAAAACCATTAAAAATTTTATTTTCAAAACCGCAAGACTTATGGTTATAAATCCAAACCCATTTGCTCAAATTCATTTTTATTTTCTTTGCAAAATTCCTTTTTTTCACTTTCTTTGCAAATTCTTAAAATCATCATTACTATTTTCATTTAAATCTCATGTTTTGTAAAACACTTAGAAACTTTTTACACAAAATAAATCAATAAAAATTCCTCAAGAACCATGTTCTTGTACTCTTTGAAAAATAAACTCTTTGTTTATTTTCCTTATTTTTCTAAACATCCATTTTCATCATTCATGAAAATATTCATTTATGAACACCTATCTTGAGGTGTCTTAACCGATATTCACCATGTTTCTAGGGATCAAAAATTAATTCCCTTATTCTTAAAATTTTTTAATATGAACCCTAATCAAGGGCATCAAAACCGTAGTCTTTCCTTGGCCATTGGGACCAAAAATTAATTTTCTTTCTATCATCAAATCATGGCATACACATACATACACATCATATATATATATCAAAAGCATGTCATATTATCATCATGCATAGTATAAGCATACCATCAAAATCATAAAATCATACAAAGCATATCAAGCATAAGAAAATAAATCAAAGCTCATAAAACACACATAAATTATTACATGACCATGGATTGGAATCCTCACATGGATTCACCATCCATCAAATTTAAGACCATCTCTCACCACCATACTTGGTTGGTGAGATGGATCTCCCTCTTACCTCTTGAAGATCCTCAAAAACTCCTTGTTTTGCTTCTTTTTCCAAGTCCTTCACCACCAAGGGCTTCTCAAATACAAAACAAAATATATAAAAATTAGTATACTAAGCTTGATTAAGAGGAACCATGGATCAAACATAGTTTAGATCATGAAAAAGAAGAGAAGAAATGAAGTCTTCTTATACTTCACCTCAAAAACCCAATAACTTTGATCTTGAAGGAAGTCCATGAAGATGAATGATTTAGAGAAAGTCTCCAACATGAAAGTTACTTAGAATATCATGTACATTCAAGATCTATGGTTGGATGAAATTAAAAGTGATGGAAGGTGTTTTTGGGTGAGGAGGCCGAACCTATGGAGAGAAAAAGGAAGGAAGGAATGGTTGCTTGGTTCTTGGAATTTTGAGAGAATAAGATGGAGGCTTTTTGGGTGAGAGGAAAAAGTGAAAATGCATGCACAAAGTGAGTGGGCTGCCGTGTGAGTGTTGGAGAGTTTGAAGGTTTTACTTGAAATAATATCTCATTTTGGGTTCACACTTGAAACACATGGTCTTCCACTTTGTCATCTTTTTCTTTGGCCTAAAAAGGCTACTCCAATTTGTCTCCTCCTTTCCAAGCATCTCCAACCGTCCCCCCTCTTCATAATGCATCCAAAGTTGTCATCTTTTCATGCCATTATTTGAAGCATTTCTAGCCATTGATTAATTCAATGGTTAGGATTTAGGTAGACTTTTGATTTTTAGGAGACTTAATCTAGGCTATTAGATCTTTTTCCTTTAAATTCTAGCCATTAGATGTGTCTCCAAAATAAAGGGTCAAGATTGCTCCTTCAAACTTTAAATCCAAGGGTTATAATTAGTCATAGCCTTTTTAGAAGACCAAATCTCTACCTTTGATTAATTCTTCATCCAATGGTCATAAATGGTCTTTATCACTTTTTAAGACTAAATCTCCACCCTTGATCAATTCCAAATCCAATGGTTGTAAATGATCACTTTATATAATCAAATTTACACTATTGATTAAATCTACAGTTGATATTGAAGCTTGCCTAACTAAGTTTATTCTCACACCATTGATTAAATCAATGGTGATTATCCAATGCTTCTTTATTAAATTTATTTCTTAACCGTTAATTAAATCAAGATCAAGTCTTCACCGTTAAATAAATCAATGGTGGATATCCAAACCACCAATGTTGACTTAAGCAATATAATTTCTATTTTTATCTACTAAAAACCCCACAAAAGAATATATTTATTGTATTTCTATCGCCCGATAATTAAATACAGTACCAAATACAAAACAAGAAAATTTCTAAAACTATTTCCGGATTCAAGTTTAGTAAGATCCCCTGTCTCCGTCTAAACAGTACAAATTTTTCTATGCGTAGAAAAATTTTCACTTTGTGGGACCCACCTAGGACCACCTGGGCCCACTTATAGTAAAAAAAATTCATAATCATCCACAAAAATCACAAATATTAGAAAACGTATGAAAATTAAGTCAGATTATTAAAAATAATTAACAGTCAAGAGAAATAAATACAAAAAGATTTTCTCCGGTCCGAAAATTATTATTTTCCTGACACAGAGTAAATCACTCAAAACGATCAAATATGCTGACGGAATAATCAAAATAATTTTACAGCATACAAAGATCACTAAACAGTAAAATTCTGTTAACTGTCAAAATTACTGTTTAAGAGATAGGAAATTTGGGGTGTTAAAAAAAACCCTTTCAATTGTAATGTAGATGACTTAGGAAAGAATAAACCTTTCCCAGGAGATACTTTTATGTAACGTAGAATTCTAAGAGCAGCTTGATGATGAGACAACATAAGTTTTGTTAGAAATTGACTTAAATGATGGACAACAAATCTGATGTCAGGTTTGGATGTAGTGAGATAGAGTAGTCGGCCATTGAGTCTTCTATAAGAGGAAATGTCCTCAAATGGATGACCATCATCTTTGCACAATTTTTTATCAGTAGCCATAAGAGTATTAACTGGTTTACAACCAAGTAATCCAGCATCTTCAAATAATTCAAGAGCATACTTTCTTTGGCATAGAAAAATTTCAGAGTGATTCTGTGCTATTTCAAGGCTAAAGAAATATTTAAGAAAACATAAATCCTTGATTTTAAAGGCTGAATCCAGATTCTGTTTAACAATGGTGATTTCTTGCAAATCATTTCCAGCTAAAATGATGTTATTAACATAAACTAGTAATGCTGTAAATGAATTTGTAACTTTATTTATGAACAAAGAATAGTCAGCTTTGCTTTGTATATAACCTTGAGCAAGTAAAGCAGTTGAGAGTTTAGAATACCACTGTCTGCTAGCCTGCTTTAATTCATAGAGTAATTTTTGAAGCTTACATACTTGCTGAGGAATGAAACCTAGGTGGCAAAGTCATATACACCTTTTCATTTAAATCTCCATGAAAGAATGCATTATTGACAACTAATTGATGCAAATACCATTCCTGAATAGAAGCAAAGGCTAGAAGCAATCTCACAGTACTCATTTTTGCAATAGGAGAAAATGTTTCAAGAAAATCCAAGCCCTCAGTTTGTGTGTAGCCTTTAGCTATTAATCTGGCTTTGTGTCTTTCAATACTGCCATTTGATCTATACTTCACACGATATACCCATTTATAGCCTATTGGTTGCTTACCAGGAGGCAAAGTAATTGAAGTCCATGTGTTATTTTGTTGCAAGGCTTGAATTTTAGAAGCCATAGCCTTCCTCCAGCATTCATGTTTGACAACTCGGTTGTAGGATGTGGGTTCAGACTCAGTGGTGATATTTAAAGTGAAGGTTTTGTGATTTGGTGACAATTTGGAATATGAAATGAAATTAGATATAGGATACAAAATACTTGAATTTGATTGAGTAGCTTGCTGAATTGAAGTTGAGAGTGAGCAATGATAGTCTTGTAAGTATGATAGAATTTTTCTAGTCCTGCTAGATTGTCTAGGAAGAACTTGATGCTGAGATTGGACAATAGTAGGAGAAGAAGCAGATGGGCAAGAAGTAGTAGAATCAATATTATTTTAGAGAAACAACTCATCATAATCAATGACATGTTGAGAGTTAGCTCGATAAGAATCATTATGATCATAGGAAGAAAAAGAAGGGAAAATATGCTCATGAAAAATAACATTTCTAGACATAAAAAAATTCTAGTGTAAAGATCATAAGGCAAGTATCCTTTCACTCCTTGCCTATATCCCAAAAAGACATATTTTCTGGCTCTAGAATCAAATTTCTTTCTGTGAGCAGTTAAAGTAGTGACAAAACAAAGAGAGTCAAATACCTTGAGGTCTGCTAGTATGGGTGCTTGATTATAAAGCAAAGTATATGGACTACTATTTTGAAGGATGACAGATGGAAGTTTATTTATGATGAAAACAACATGAGCAACAACAAATGACCAAAATTATTTTGGAAGGTTGGACTAAAACATGAGTGATCTAACCATATTCAGAATGTATTGATGCTTGCGTTCAACAACATCATTCTGTTGTGGTGACTCTACACAAGACTTTTGGTGCAAAATATCATTTTCAGAATAAAACTGGGTAAGAAAGAACTCAGAACCATTATCAGTTCTGATTACCTTGACTTTGTACTGAAATTGAGTTTCAATGAATGCCACAAAAAATTTAATATGATATGTTGTTTCATATTTTGATCTCATAAAGAAAATCCAAGTGTGTCTTGAAAAATCATTTACTATAGTTAAGAAATATTTATAACCATGAATAGATGAAATTGAAAAGGGACCCCAGATATCAATATGTATCAAATCAAAGGCATTCTCAGATTTATTTGCACTGACAAAATATGACAAATGTTTCATTTTGGCCATAGGACATGTATCACAAATAATTTCATGATTACAATTGATAAAAGGAAAACTACTATATAAAGAATCTAATATGGCATTAGAAGGATGTCCTAATCTGTAATGTCACAGATTTGTTTAATGAGACACAAAGACATATGAAGAATTACAACTTTTAACAGAATCACTTTTAAAAGATAGTTGCAGCACATACAACCCTTTAACAACTTTAGTTAATTCAATCATCTTCAAGGTATTGTGTTCCTGTATGACACAATTAGTGGAAGAAAAAGTTAAGACACAATTAATAAAACTAGTCAATTTGGTAATTGAGATCAAATTAAAAGAGAACCGAGGTAGATAAATGACATAGGTAAGAATCATCTTATCTGAAAAAACAAATTGTGCCAGAAATGATTGCTAGGATAGGATTGCCATTTGGTAAGTTTACAGTGATGGGTGAAATTTCATTATAAGAAACATATTGATTCAATGTACAACAAATATGATATGTTACACTTGTATCTAATATCCAAGGTATGGATTTAGAATGACAAGAAAGTGTAAAATGATTACCCGAGACAGGATTTGAAGAATGATAAGATTTTGAAGATTGGTTTGACTCATTTTGAGTTATAACATGATTTGCTAAATGAAGCTTCTGAAAAAAGGCTTAGAAGAGTATGAAACTGTGTTGTGGTGAATCTTGGATGAGAATTTCCTGTCATTTCAGCCTTATTGCTTCAGCGTGTTCCTTTTCTAATGAGGAAACATTGTGTACTATGTGATTTGAACTTGAGTGTCGAAATCTGTTTCTTAGATGACCTGGTGGAAAACCATGTTTTTCATAACAAACATCTATAGTATAACCTATCTTTCCACAATATGTACAAATTTTGCCTCTATTATTACCCCTTCCAAATCCAGGTTTCTTGACAAATTTATAAAAACCAAAGGTCTTGACAGTAGCAGCAGCTGCAAGAGCTATAGATTCTTCATGAAATTCAATGTCGAACTGCCTTTCTTGTTGAATAGCAAGAGAGAAAACTTTGTTAATAAGAGGCAGTGGATCCATCATTAGAATTTGAGATCTTACTACTGAATATTAATCATTCAATCCCTTCAAGAATCTCATAATTTGATCTTGTTGCCTATAAGACCTTATAACAAAAACTAGATCACAAGTGCATGGATATAAACATTTGCAACTTGGAATTGGTCTGAAATTCTTTAATTCCTCCCACAAAGATTTCAACTGAGTATAATATTGACTAACAGTAAATTCACCTTGTTTGATTGCATAAAGTTCCTCTTATAAACTTGTAATTATGAGTTTATCCCCTTGTGAAAATCTATCTTTGAGATCTAACCAGATTTCTAATGCAGTGTTCATCCACATAAAATTGTTTGTAATATCTTGAGAAAGGGAATGAGTAAGCCAAGAAATTATCATTGTATTACATCGTTCCCAAGTCAGGAATAATGGATCTTCCACTTCGGGCATTGGAATTGATCCATCTACAAAACCAATTTTGTTCTTTGCTTGCAATGCCATTCGCATTTGTCTTAACCAAGAATGATAATTGCTGCCATTGAGAGGTTCAGAAACCAACAAGATTGCAGGACTTTCATTAGGATGTAGAAAATAAGAACTTGTTGGATACAATATTGGATTCAAAGGATTTGCCATGAAGGCTAAATTGAGGAAGAGCGATGCGCAGCAGAGATTTCAGTATTTCACAAAGAAAACTTTGATACCATAACAAAATATTGAAAGTGCTGAAACTGAGACTTAATCGTGATAAAAATTTGTATTACTGCATACATCTTTCAATGTACAATGGAGTCTTATATAAAGGAGTTACAAGTTGTAATCTAACTAACAAAACAGAAAGACAACTGATTGCTAACTAACTAAGCTAAACTAACTAATTGCATTACTAACTAACTAACTGCTAGTTAATTGATTCTTATCTCAGTATGCAAGCTGGATTTATTGCCAGCTGGTTAATCTCTATTAGCTTGATACCTCTTGTTGCCGTACTTGATGTGGGCCTGGACTAGAGGTGGCAAAACGGGTTCAACCCATTGAGTTAACCCGCCAACCCACTATTTTTTTGCGGATTGGGTTCAAGATTTCAACCCACTTTTATTTTCCAACCCGCATAACCCACCCAGCATAACCCGCTGGTTATGCGAGGCGGGGGCGAGTTGGCCCGTTGGGTTGAGTTATTTTTTAAAAGTGTTATAAATGAGTCTTTTTATTTGTATTTCTGATATTTTTATGGGTATGATACTAATTTTATTTATTTTTTAGTCTCTATAAATTATAATTTTTCTATTTTTTAAAAATGTTTATGGATTTTTTTTTTGTTTTTTATACATTTTTTTATTTTTTAGGTGAATTAGGCGAGTTGACCCGCCAACCCGCTTACTTTTTTTCATTTTCTCTTTTAGGCGGGTCAACCCGCCAACCCGCTAACCTATCCTAAAACGGAGTAGGTTGACTCTTTCAACCCATTTTTTAAAACGAGCCAACCCGCCTCATCCCATATTTTAGCGAGTTGAAGGCGGGATGGGTCGGGGCGGGTTGGCCCGTTTGCCACCTCTAAACAACGAGCTTATCCTCCTCCGGTGTGAGGCCAGTGCTCTATTGTGAGAATTATAGCCTAAGAGCTAAGAGCTGAAAGTATGACAACAACATGACCCTTATGACCCTTATTTTGAAAATGAAAATAACAAAAGAAAAAGAACATATTTTAAAAAAAGCTTTGTTATATTTTACGAATCTATTTCGTAGGGTATATCATAAGTGAATAAATAATCAATTATATAGAGTAAAAAAATTACTTAATAAAACATAAATTATTTCTTTTATTTCATAAACTATTTTACAAAGTGAAATTTGCGAAAAATATCATTTTTTTTAAAAAAAGTGAGAAACCGAAAATGAAAAATATTTCTTAAAAATAAAACTTCAAAAAAAATATTTTCACAAACTAAACACGCCCTAAAATTTCATGAGATGTCAAAATATTAGCCATTTACTTAAGATATCAATAGACTCACGGGCCTTCTCTTCATTATTTTGAACAATATCTTCCGCTCTAGGAAAGGAATATTATTATTTTAATAAGAATAAAATGGATCCCTTTTTTTTGTGCAAATAAAATGGTTCGTTTACTCATTTATGTAAACCCAGAAATAGGGGTGGAAATAGGTTAGACTTTGCTTTAAATATGCCTAACTTATATCCCAATTATAAAGCCTGAGTCTGGCCTATGAGCCTGTAATAAACTGATTTTTAAGGTTTGACCTGACCTTTTTAAAAGCTTAATTTGGTCTGAAAACTTATTTAAAGGTCTACTTTGCAATAAGGCCTTTAAATAGGCTAACAGACCTACCTTTAAATAGGTCAACAGATTTTTATATAAATTAACAGACCTACCTTTAAATGGATCAACATGTCTTACATAGACTAACAGACCTACCTTTAAATAAGTCAATATGCTTTTACATAAGCTAACAGGCTTAAACCTTGAAATAAGCCAACAAGCCTACTCAAAGTCAATAGGTCTTTTTCATAATTTAACACTTACCTTCTAATTTTATAGATGCTCACTACTTTTTTACTCTAATCTTTGGTCGATGTGGGACTTAGAGATATACCAAATTACTCACTTTCTTACTCTAGTCTTTTAAGTCTCACATCGATCAAAAATCAGAGTAAGAAAATAGTGAGCATCTATATACTACTTTCTTACTATAGTTTTTGGTCAATGTGAGACTTGGAGATATACCAAGTTGCTCACTTTCTTACTCTAGTTTTTCAAGTCTCACATCGATCAAAGATCAAAGTAAGAAAGTAGTGAGTATCTATAAAAGTAAGGAGTGAGTGTTAACTTATTATTTTCATTCTAATAAATATATTACATTAAATATATTAATAAATATATTATTTCTATTCTAACTTACTAACTTAAGTTTTAATTATTAATTTTTATTAAAATTTAATTAAAAATATATTAATATATTATAATAAATTAATAATTATAATTATAATTTATAATTATTATAATATTATATTATATATAATTAAATAGGCTAGGTCAACTTATCAGATTTAAAAGACCTATTAGATGGCCTGGCACTTAACTTTTTTAGTTAAATAAGTTTTTTAAAAAAACCTTAACCTAATTTGTTTAGTAAATAAGTTAGGTCAAATCAGACCTCAAAGAAACCAGATCATAAACTTCTGACAAACAGCCTAACCTATTTTCACCCTTACCTAAAAATGATGGAAAGACTAATATCTTCCTTCCATTCATTATTAGGTATAATTTGCGTCATACAAGAATGGAGGAGTGATCAACAAGAAACCACCTACGTAGAAAAACATGTCTGTCTCCAGGAGAGCAAATTTTTATTTTCTTTTTTTTGGTACTAGAATAATTTCTTTTTAAAGTTTTGAATAAGCCTACAAATTCAAACAGTACTTCTCCAAACTAATTAATCTCCTTACACTCATTTATTTGCCATGAAATTTTACAGATATATTCACCTATGTCCTATGTAAATCACATAAATACTTCAGTTTTAAATTAAATGTTTTGACCACCAAAAGGAAAAATATTTATGTAGAGATTATTTATACAGTTGTATAAATTAAATCAATTAATATTTGAATAATTACATAAATTTTTATATTACATGATTATTTTATATTAAAAATAATAACATATTATTTATTAATTAATTTAATTCACACAACTTATATAAAATTTATCTACACTAATATTTCTCCGCCATAAAACCTCCAATCCAAGATACACTCACATAATTTCAAATCTGCCATAGCCAAAACATTTTGACATTCACCATATCATTTGATATAGTTACACGTAAGATTTAGGCTTGAAAATTTACAGGGTATTAGATAACATATATAGGTTCAACATAATCAAGTTTTAGTCATAAATATCCTCATTTGGTGGGTCAACACTACGCATTATAGAGGCTGAAAATTGAGCTCACTAAAAGTTCAGTTTTTACTCCTTGCTAGTAGAACTTGAAATTTTTTCTCCGTTCTCATAGTTATAGTAGTTGAAATTTTTGCTCAGCAGAACTTGAAATTCTGCTTCTCGTCGCATTCTAGATAACTGTGTGCATCAACAACATGGAAAAAGATGTTAATTAATTTGAAGTTCAAGAAAGTTCTAATTTTAAGAAACTACAATAAGCAAACATTATCCTTCACTATGCTATTATGCTGTAGTGTACCCTGCAACAGAGAAGAACAAAAATTAAGCATTGATCCAGTTAAGGATATTGATGATGATTTTGTTCATAATATTGATGTTCCTGCACAAAAAATTATTGATGAACTTGTTGTTCTACTTATAAGGTCTTTTAGACATCGTTTGCCTTCTACTCAGTATTCATATCATGAATATGTGCTCCTCACTTATGTGGGAGGACCTGAGTCACTTATGGTAGGGAATTTGAGTGTTATGAAGAGTCTATAGAGAGTGAGTATAAGAAAGAGTGGATTATAGAGAGTGAGTATAAGAAAGAGTGGATTGTAGCTATGAATAACAAGATGAAAAACCTTTGCTTGTCAACTATGCTTTTGAGTTGGTCAAGTCATCTAAGTACAAGAAAATTTTGCAAAATCGATAGGTTTATAAGTTAAAAACTAAAGAAAGTGCTTATACTTCATGATACAAAATTAAATTAGTTGTTAATAACTACCATCCGAAAGAATGAATTAGTTTTTATAAAATATTCTCGTATGCTGTTAGTTTCATAGTTTGACATTTGCCTTCAATCGTAAAAAGGAGTTTGTCGAGGGTTTTTCTTAGGGTTGGCAAAACGAGTCAATCTGTCTCGACTCGCTTTAACTCGCTAAAATATTAGATAGGGTGAGTTGGTCTATTTTGATAAATAGATTGGAAGAGTTAACTTATCCCGTTTTAAGGTGAGTTAGTGGGTTAGTAGATTGGTCTGCATAAAAGATAAAATAAAAAAAATAAGCATCAACCCATTTAATCTGCTTAAAAAATAAAAAAATTATATAAAAAATACTAAAATAATTAAAATAATAATAAATAATAATAATAAAAAATTACAAATCATATATCTAAAAAATAATTTTTAAAATAATTTAATTAAATATTAAAACATAAATTATATAACACTAAAGAGTCTTTTATTTATAGTATTACTTATCACTTTTTTTCAAGAAAAAAATCAATCCGATGGCCAACTTGATTCCAACCCACTTAACTCACAGGTTAAGCAAAAAAGGTTATGTTGGTTAAAAAAATATAAATTTAATCCTTAAACTTAACCTGTGAAAAAATAACAAATTAACAAAATTAACTCAATTAAATTCATTTTATCAGCTCTATTTTTCCTTAAGTTTAGGGTCCATATCCATTAAAAAGAAAAAAAAATGTGGTGTGTATTTAATAGTCACATGATCTGACTTATTGAATAAGAAAATAGGAAAGAAAAAAAGTGGTGTTTTTAAAGATGCACGTGACAGTGCATAAAAAGAGAAGAGAAGGGTTTATTAAAAAGTTTTGTCAGCCGATCTTTGCTTTATATTCTCATTGAAGTTATGGTTTATATCGACTTTGAAATAGGGATAGTTTTTCTACGTTATTAAAATAATTATTAAGTTTAATTCTATCTTAATAGTTATTTCATAAAAAAATACTCAAATTATTATAAATAATACTTTATTTATATGCTTAATCAATGTAGAGCCTTTACACATCTTCGCACGTTTAGGATTGAGTATTTAGAATATAAAATTTATAAGATTAAATATCTATAAATAACTCAACTAAAATACACTTTAATACCATATTAAATAAACTAAACCTAAACTAGCTTTAAGAGAAGAGAATTGTCCAAAAGCTGTTTGCAGGTTCTTTTCAAACAGAAAAAAATTATTTTTGCCCATTATTCATGTTGTTGCTCTCATTGTGCATACATATTTCGCAAATTGCAGAGCATGTGGGTCCTTTATCGTTATCGTTAATCAGATTCCCGATTAGAACATTAGAACTGATGCCAAAATCCCATATTCGATATTCCTATCCAATTTTCTTGAATTTTCAGCTTTATAGAACTCTCCATGTGGAATGATTATCCTTTTAGTCTAATGTTATGTTTGGTGTGCCACATTCTATTATGATATTAGAGGATTTTTATGTTTATTAATGAAAATAAATATAAAATGATATTTTTATTTTAAATTTATTTCATAAATTTGTAAAATTTCATTATTCTAAAAAAAAAAATCATATTTTTGTAGAATAAAATTTCACATTTTTTTTACTTAATATATCCTTATTCAATTTATAAATCAACAAATTTTTTTTTTAATAATTTACCTAATCTTAACTTAAATTTAACTTTTAAACTTCGTGTACCCTGCGTATGAAAAAAAAAACAATAAAAGCTTCTCTACTATTACTTAAGAGAATAAAATAATATTATTAAAATTAATAAAAAAATATTATCATGATTTTTGTTCTAAAAAATTAATCTTAAAGATTATTTCAAAAAACACATTATATGTGTGTGAAAGGAAGAATTTTTTTTTATTTTTCTCATTAAAAATAATTATGTCATTTACATTAATTTAGATTATGTTTCATATTATATCTCACACATCAAATTATAAAATTATTTTTTATTTCATATTATATCACATTATATCAAACTGTGAAATTAGAATATGATTCTCATCCTAATTTATCAATTCTCATTCTTATTCCTATTCTTATTCTATACAATTTCATTCTCTACACCAAACTTAACCTCAATCTCATGTCAATTTTGGATTGCATATGACTTGGATGAGGGAACGCAGACTGTAGATTGAGCAGCAGAATTCTGAAGACAAATTGTTGATTCAAGCATTCTACAATTTGAAATGATGAATTTACAGATTTGACATTACTGCATGAATCTATGACGATGATTATAGCATTTGAATATAAAACTAAAGTTTCCAGTGAAGTGAAGCTGCTTCATAAAAAAAATTACGAGTCACAGTGTAATAGTAAAATGTCTAGTTTCTTCACCTCGACATAGCGAGAAGGTTGAATTTGTGGTTCTGTTGCCATACTTGACATTAATTCTATATTCTCCTAAGAACCCATAAAAGCTATAGGAACCGTGCTTATCTGTCACTCCCTCTACACGACCAGTTTGCCACTCTGCAAGAAGTTTGTCCACCACATCACCTGCTGGGAGGTTCTTGAAATCATTGTCTGTGAGGCACATTTGGTAGCACCCTTCTGGATGGAATGCGGTCCAAAGCATTATCCCATTCACAGAAGGATGTGAGAAGCCTTCCCTCAACACTTCTTCCAAATAAATTGCCTACATATAGAAAGTGAAAGCAAACAAATTCAATCAAGAAAATGGTAATTCAATTTTTTTTTTCTATAACTTGACTTGCTCTAGCTCACCTGTGTATCTTTATCAAGTGTCTTGCTTATATCAACCTCAGTAAGCCAAATGGGAAGGCCAAGTGTTGCCAACTTGTCTAGGATAGCTCTGATAAGGGGAGGATTTGGTTTTGTGAAGTGACCCTCTAAGCCAATTCCATCCATAAAGACACCATTTTGTTGCAGTTCTCTTATCCGTGAGATATAGGCGTCAACTGTGGAATTTGCATCACTGCATGTTTCCACAACATTAAAGTCATTCATAAACAGGGTTGCCAATGGGTCTGATTTATGTGCTGTCTCAAAGAAATGCAGGGAGGCATCAGGTCCAAGCCTTTGCTCATAGAAATCAAAATGAAGCATTTCGTTGCTGACATCCCAGTGTATGAATTCTTCTTTGTATTGGCTCATGAGACTTTGTATTCGGGAATTCACAGCAGATCGTAACTGGATGCCAGTAAGGTTAAGAACCCATGCTGGAGTGTATTTAGGGTCTTCCCAGAATATATTGTGCCCTCTAGCTATGATTTTGTTTGCTCTAACAAATTGCAGCATATGGTCTGAAATGGTGTACTTGACCTTGCCTTGTTCAGGCTCTGTAGCGTACCATTTGAGCTCATTTTCAAAGACAGCAGCATTGAACCGCTTCACAAACCAAGTCTGTACGGACAAAGGAATGAGGTTTATTGAGTTGATTTCTATATTGCGGAATATGCCAGTGGGGTACATCAAATATACAAACCTGATAGGGGAAGTTGCCAAGAATGGTCTTTGCTATTGCAGATCCAATAGGGAAGTCTTTTGAGATTTGCTCTATGGTGATGGCAGCTCCTTGCAATCTATTTCCATTAGTATCTGACACATGAATAGTTACGGCACGCTTTCTTTGCTGTCAAATGCAAAAGGAAAACAAAATTAAATTCTTCTTCCCTCTACTCTATTAAGTCTACAGCATATACGTCCCGTTTTACTCTGTCCATTTGAATCCATTTGCAAAGAATTAATCTTAATTTAAAAACTCGATTTATTTTTTTCTCTACTTTATTGTGATCTACCTATGTGACAGTCTTTGCAAGCTACAACACGAACACTTTTTGATCAGTTTTGTATGGTTACTTAAACGTGGTAAAAATAAATAAAAAATTACGCATTCCATTGTCTTGCTGAAATTATGAAGTTAATTGTACTCACAGTATTGATTATATACTGTTGATTGATTCTCCATTGCTGCTTGGTAAATGGATGCAGTGATGGGCTAGCTACATCTATATTGATATCTTTACCATCTGCGTTCTGCAGAAATTACCAAAATCGAAGAAACAAAACCAAATATCTTGAAGCAAATCACTAAGCTGAAAAGTTTTACTACTAAATCAAAAAAAAAAAAGGAAAACAGCAAGCTACCTGAAAGAAGATTGTAGATAAATTTGAAGGCCAATCCAGAACAAATCCACCCTTGAGAAATGACCAGCATCCACGCTTGGCCAAAACTGTCCCAATGCAGTCATATGTCTCTTTATCTGTTTGCAGGCTGGCCCTTATCATAGCTGAACTTGAACCTTCAACTCTCACCCATACTGTAAAATATAATTAGGCACGAGCTTGCTATTATGATCCATTATGTTTGTGTCCATGAATGCATCATTGTTTTTTATTTGACAGGATCTACATGAAAATTTAGATGTATATAAATATTATCAATTAAAATTTATAAATTTTTTATATATATAATTTTTTATAAAAAAAAAAAGTGATTTAATTAAATTTGTGTGTGAATCTGAATGTTATTAATTAAAATTTATAAAATTTTAAATAATTAATCTCAATTATTAATTTTTTAATTAATAAAATTATTATTGATTCATCAATAGATTATATATTTTGAAGTACATATTAGACAAACCCGGCACCAATATCTTATGTAAGCACTATCATATGTAAGCACTGTGCAATAGGGCCCCTTATTCTAACCATTGAAAAAGTAGACATGCTTCAATGAGAGAACAAGATTGATTTAAATTTAATTGGCAACAATGATGTTTGGTATTAGAATAAATAAAATTTTACTCTGGATTAGGCAACAATCCGTTGTAGTCTAGTTGGTTAGGATACTCGGCTCTCACCCGAGAGACCCGGGTTCAAGTCCCGGCAACGGAACGATTTTTTACATTACTAACCAAAAGAGTGCAAACAACATATTTTTCACTTTGTTCATTACTAAACTGAAAATGTTGAAGTAACAGAAAGAGTGTAAAGAACATAACCCAACTGGAAAAAGAGTAGATGGTGCCCGGAGTGAGATTATTCAGAACTAGTGAAGGCATACAACCATTAACAGTGTAGGAGGCAATGCTATCTTCAACACCACCCCGAGACTGGGGCTCTCTCTTGAAAACTCCTCCTCCATAGAGTGGCTCCTCAGGCTGCTCTTTGCACTGTCAACCATATACAAGTCATAATTTCAGTCAACAACTTTAATTTAAGACCCACTGACATAGAAACGTACAGGTTTAATTGGTCTTCAAAACAAATTAGGACTGATAATCCCAGCTCTATGTTGAAGTGAGTTTATTTTAATTACCTCAGTGTAAGCAGTGAAGTCATATAGGGGTCCATCTGTAGCATACAAAACAAAATAATGAAAAATTAATTAATGAATACTGAGGATCTTAGTAATTTAAAATTTGCCACTCAAAATAAATTAACCAGGGAAGGAAGCAGGAATAAGAACCATATAAAGGAGAAACCAAAGCAGCCCCTATTAGAAGGAAGAAAACTATAAGGCTAAAGAAAGCAATATCTTGCATTCTTGGACTTGGAAATTGGAGCTGGTCACGTTCCTACTGATGATAAACAAAACTGATATATACCGTGAAAGGAACTGTTTAGCATATATACAAATGCCCGTGTTAGTACTGTCTCCCAGAAAACATGAGAGAGGGAGGGAAGGAGAGACGACAAAAAATATTGTACTTTGAGGTTAAGGGATTGGGGAGGTGATATCACAAGGGAACAGCACAGGTGACCTCTGAGGAGGCCCGTGCTCTGCTTCACATGCTAAGTGAAAGAGAACTTCATGTGACTGTTAATTGAGTGACAATTATAACAGCCTGCAGCTCCCTCTATAATGGTTTGCAGTTGGCAATTTCTACTATTTATTCTCCTGATGTATCATTGATTACCAATTTACCAGTCGCTGACTCATTTTGCAATGTTAATTTATGATGGTAACAAATTTGTCCTAGTCATTTAAACGTCCCCAGCACGTACTAATATCTTGTTCTCTGATTTGGAGTTATGGATCCTCGCCTAATCTTCAGTCTCTTAATCTTTTTTTTTTATTAGAAAAAAAATAAAAAACTGCACACTTTTTAAGACCTCATCTTACATCACTTATTTGCACAGGTTATTAGTTCATGAACAAAATATTTACACAGAAGTCTGACGTGCAAACATCTTGCCCTTTCATATTTGGGTCTTGTATAGCTGTCCAAGTGCAAAAGAATAATAATGACATAATGCAAAGAATAGGTTAATGAATGGAAAATTACTGTTAAAGAATAAACATGACCCCAACAACTTCAAATGCCAGCGAATTCAGGATATTAGTATCGTTCTTGTATTTACTAGCTCAATTCTATTAATAACTTGGAATCTACACTGATTGATTGTTTAAACTACAGAAACCCCATTTATTAATTATCAACACAGGACGAAAGCAGGTCACCCAAATTTTGGAAAGTTGTTGGGTGAATGGGAATTTAGGTGGATGTTATAAAACTTCATAAAGTCACCGCCCAAATGGCAGAAAGAACCACCGGTTAAATTCCTGTTTATAATATTGCATCAGCATGCTCATATATGCTTGAAAATTTTGGTTCTGTAAGAAAATCAGCATTTCTATTAAGTAAAAGAAATTTGTCATACCCAAAAAGTGCTGCACAATTTCTTTTGATAAAGGAAGGACAAGAAAATTGAATCTAGCATGAATTTTTTTCCAGAATGGTACTACTAGAGATACCTCCTTAATCCTTACCGATCAATGTAGCTTCGAAGGGACTATTGAATATTGATTCCTAAACCATAGGACTGGCACGCGCTCTTCATTTTGGGACCGTAGTATGTGGATTACCCCCCACGATGTGCACAATGTAGAGCTTTTAAATGCCCTATGCTTCAAGCATGGTCACCAACCAATTTAGACAAACACAGAATGGAAAAACCCAAATGAGAGTTACAAAAAACCACATGGAAATTTTTTTTTGAAGACCACTACATCTCTGCCTTTAACTGACGTCAAGTACCCCTCATCAACTTCTGTATAAATTTGTTGACTTCTTTGAAAAAGACAACATATTCGTTAATGGACGAGGATACTCTTAATTTTTTTTTCCTTTTAATTTGTCAATTATAAGAGAGAAAAAGATACAAAGTTTATAAAAGAAATTTTTTATGTACAATTAAGTTCTATTAATAATTTTTATTTTATTTTTTTTTTTTATAATTAATCACTTAAGAGGAAAAAAAATTGATAGGATATGATCCCCATTAATATATTCATTTTTCTCTCTCAGTTGGGCTTACTATGTTACGGTTCTGTTTATTAGAGGCTCCCTGGACCCCATATAATGAGGACGAACAAATCTTGTAGATATTGGTCCTTGCCATTGGTGCTGGTATTCTGTTTTTGTCCTTAGGTTTATAGTATGAATTGACAGTTTGCAACCTTATTTTAGTTTTCAGGCCAGCCCAAGTGCGGATTGAGATAATATTGGGCCTGTCAACACGAAGAAAATTTCAACAATAAATGGACTGGAGATTGGACATTTTCCTTCGGTGACAAACCAAGCAAAGCTCTCAGAGAGTCAGAGAACTGACAATTTACAAGAAGCCCAAGATTCGAGCTACTGAGCTCTCTATTTTTCTTCTTGTTTCTCTTTGCTGCCTTCCTCGATTGGTACAACAATTCCTGGGGCAGTTTACATATAATCTTAGAGTGTGTTTGGATAGAATATTTTAATGAGGGAATGTATTTTTATAAAAGATTTAAAATAATTTGTGATAAAATAACTTGTTTGTATATTTTACAGAATCATTTTAAAAATTCTAAGTATTTTAAGAGAGTATTTCATTAGTTTAAAAAAAAGAATTTACAATACCTCATAAAGAGGTGGAATTAATTATCTTCGATCTTGTTTCTTTCTATATGCCATGCCAACTACTCTCCTGAGCCATGGCAAGACAAGCACCGCAATTGCGTTGACGGATTTTGATTGGAAGGAAGGTTGGCTACGGTATTTATTGATGCACCAGTGATCAGGTTTCAGGCGACCATGGAGCGGAGATTCCCAAAATGGCATGGGTGATTCTGAAGCATGATGTGTTGACGCTTTTGATTCGAATGAAGGTTGGCTACGATGGGTATACGGGTTCTAATCCGGTGCCTCCCACTATAATCAAGAGAAAACGCCATCACCGCCACGCCCACGCTCGACACCCGTCCATGGCCAAACCATCGCACCGCTCAACCACCACCAACGACTTGCGAATCGAACCACCACACCGCCATCCAAGCTTGAGCCATTGCAAGTCGTCGTTCCTCCGCCGTGTTACGACCCATGTAAGAGCCTCGTAAAATTGGGTGCACATGCTCGAGAAGATATAAATGAGTATTATGGTCATTTTGATTTTGTTGTTGTTCCATTTTCTCTTGTGAGTTGAGAATTTAAAATTTATAAATAATTATCCAAACTAAAAATTTTGAAAATGAAGGTAATTAAATTGATGTAATTCAATTACTTGTTATTTTAAATTCTTTGAAATCTTTGAATGCTCCATCCAAACACAACATTAGCGCATGAAACATTGGATAAGAATCCAGTCTAATGACTCATGATCCATCCAATTGATTAAGGACATTCTTATTATTAATTAATTATAGTAACTACTCAAAGACAATAGTTTGGTAAATTATTATTGACACCACCACATACCCCAAAATATTCTGCT
The DNA here is from genome assembly GCA_029884595.1 of Ormosia semicastrata. Classification (NCBI taxonomy): domain Eukaryota; kingdom Viridiplantae; phylum Streptophyta; class Magnoliopsida; order Fabales; family Fabaceae; genus Ormosia; species Ormosia semicastrata. The sequence continues at coordinate 1,619,584 of JAQQTO010000046.1, read as the reverse complement.
GTGTCGCTTACGGTAAACTTCATAATATTCCTCCCACTATAAACAGAGCAAGGCGCGGGGAAACAGGTCGAAGTTGACACCTAAATAAAATAGCAGAACAAATTGCACAATATTTTCATCTACCAAAAAAAACTTTCCAATAATTTCTTCTCTTCAAATTGTTACCAGGGTTCTAAATTGCGGTCCGCATCACTTCACGCGCCAATGAATATTGCTGTCTGGTGTTGCGGCCGCAAGATCGGAATTGCGGTATGAACGAAAATCACGCCGCAATGGAATGGTGTTGGCCTGCGCAACGGCGTTGTGGTCAACGGCTGCTCGGTGCTCGCTTCCATTTTTTCTTCCAAATCGACAATGTCAGAGGCTCAGAGCACTTAGAACACGGGAAAGAAAAAGAAGAAGATTCTGCATCAGCCATCAGCCCAATAATTTCATCAACAGTAAAAAGGAGAAAAATTCAAACAAAATATCATTCACAGACTCACCTTATAGTTGAGAACCATCTTGCAGATCTATCTCTATCTCCCATTCTCTCTAAAAACCATCTCCTTCTCCGCTCCAGTCTCCATCCTGCAGATCCCAGATCACGGACTCACCATCTTGCTCCGACACTTCGCAGGTGAGCTCATCTCTCCCAGACCCAGTCTCTCTTTTGTTTACTTTCTCAGTTTCTCTGTATACAAGCATCTTGGGGTTGGGTTTGTGTGAGATTTGGGAGGCTGACAGGGGGGGCGGTGGGTGCGACCATGAGAGTGAAAAATTGGGAGAAAGAGAAAGGATGAACTGGGAGGCAGAGATGGAGATGAAGAGGGAAAGGAAAAAGGAAGAAATCGAGAAAGAAAGGAAGACGAAGAGGGAGGCAGAGAGGAAGAAAGGAAGCAGAGAAATGAAGAGAAAGAGGAGGAGATGGAGACAGAGAGAGAGTGGGAGGGGGAGACCGAGAGAGAAGATGCGGGAGATTTGGGGAAAGTGAAATGCATTAGGGGTTGGGGTGGTAGGTCGTAGGGGGAAAATTGGGTGGTGAGTGTGGGTAGGAAAGTGGGTTGGGTTTGGGAGGGATTTGGGGCAGAGGAAGGGGGAAATTGAGAAAATTTGGGGAATTTTTTTTGAAGAAAATAATGGAAAAAATTAGGGAAGAGGAAATTAAAAAAAATGGTGAGAAAATTAAAATTTTTAATAATTGTGTGTGTGAATATTAAGTTAAGAATAGTTATAATTAATTAGTAGCTTACATTAAAGGTTTAAAATTAAAGTTAATTATTGATAAAGTATTAGAAATAGTGATAATTAATTTAATTACTTAATTATTTGTTTAAAAGAAAATAATTAGTAGTTTATATTAAAAGTTTTAACTTTAAAGTTAAAGTTAATTATTGATTGTTAATTGAATTATTAGTAATAGTGATAATTAAGTTAATTATTGATAATTGTTATAATTTATTTTTGTAAATAGGTATTATAAAGTTTAAACAATGCCACCAAGAGAAGAATTTCCTACAAGAAGATTGGAGGGTGCTCCAAGTGATGATATTGGATGGCATTTCAGAACAGTTATACCTGGAAATCGAAACAACATCACATGCAAACTTTGTCAAAAAGTAATAAAGGGTGGCATTACAAGATTGAAGCAACACATAGCGCATTTTAAAGGGCAAGTAGCAGGTTGTCCTAGAGTCAACACATTTGTCAGAGAGAATATGATAAAACTCCTCATGGATGGGAAAACAAAAAAAATTGACTCTAAAAAAAGAAAAGAAGAATTCGAAGAAGGCTTAAGGGAAAATGTTGAAGCGGAAGACGTGGAATACCATATTGATGAACAAATCAGGCTAGCTACACAGGAGAGCCTTATATCACAACATGAATGGGAAGATAGACAACGATTTAGACAACAAATAGGGAGATCTGAAAATATATATGAAGAGGGTGGAAGTTCTTGTGCAAGTGTTAGTAAAGTCAGAAGGCCACAAGATATTTCTGCTTCTTTGAGGTCTACATATGTTAACCTTGTGAGAAGTAAAAGCGTGAAGCAACCAAAAGTTTCTGGTGGTTGGATGAAAACACTAAGAAAAACACTTGGAGCAGTAGTAAGCAGGTTTTTAATTTATGAGCGTTTGCCTATGAATTTAGCTGATTCTCCTTGATTACATGCTTTGATTGTTGAAGCAGCTGAGGTAGGAAAAGGAGTTAAGTGCCTAACTCCTTATGAAGTTTCAGATGTGTATTTGGAAGTTGAATATAAAAAAATGCAAGAATGGATAAATACACTAAAGGGTACTTGGAAAGAAAAAGAAGTCACAATAATGTATGATGGTTGGATTGATAGTATAAACCATACGCATATTATGAATTTTCTTGTTTACTGTAGCAATGGGACAATTTTCTTAAAATTTGTTGATGCTTCTGGTGTTGATACTAGAAATATAGATTATTAATTCCAGTTGCTTGACAAAGTTGTAGGTGAAGTTGGAGAAGAATATGTAGTCCAAGTGGTTACAGACAATGAAAAAGCACTAAAAGCAGCTGGGAAAAAATTGATGGAAAAGTGATCACATCTGTATTGGTCTGCATGCACAGCTCATTGTTTGGATCTTTGCTTGGAAGATATAGGGAAAAAGTAAAATGTGAAGAAACTATTGAATGATGCAAAGACAGTGACAACTTTCATCTATAACCACATATGGACAGTAAATTTGATGAAGAAATAGACTGGAGATAGAGAAATTGTCCATCCTGGCATAACTCGATTTGCAACACAATTCTTGCAGCTTCAAGCTATTATGAAGCAAAAGTAAGGTTTAAGAAACATGTTCAACTCAGAAGAATTTAGAAGATCTAAGTTTGGGAAAGAGAAAAAAGGACCAGCATTTGAAGCAAGAAAAATTATTTTGAGCAGTAAATTCTGGAGTAAGGCTGTTGATTTACTGAAAGTATTTAAACCTATTGTAAAAGTCTTGAGGCTAGTCGACGGTGACGTGAAGCTAACAATGGGTTTTCTTTATGAAGCCATAGATCGAGCCAAACAATCTATCCAGTAAAATTCTTGATATCATACAAGATATAATGAAATAATAGACCAGTGCTGGAGATTCATGCATTTTGATCTTCATTCTGTAGGTACATCAATAATCGATATAATTTATAATTTTTTGTTTTGTTATAAAATTTTACATTCATGTCTCTATGCATAATAATTGATTAACTTTTTTTAGGTTATTTTCTTAACCCACAATTTTAATATGGAGTTGAACATGGATATGATGTTTATAAAGAAACTTTTGATGGAACTAGTAGCGTCATCATCAAATTAGAAAGAAACATGGATGATCAAATTAAAACTTTGAATCAGGTTAGTAAATAATGTTTATACTTAAATCTTATAAATTTATAATTAAATATTATATATTTACTTGTTGACATATTATATTGTGTTATACAATTGATGATTTTTAGGGAAAAACGTGAATCATTTGGAGCTCAAAGAGCTTGGGCTAGAATGAATCTAGGTAAAATATTTTTTTTTCTCTTTTTGGTACAAGTAAATCTATTTAAAATTTATTTATACTTTTATATGACAAATAATTATTCATTATGGTTGGTCATTTAAATAGCTGAATGGTGGTTGATATTTGGATTGTGTGCTCCTGAACTTCACGTGTGGCAATAAAAGTTCTTAGTCAAACAACTTCAACGACAAATTGTGAGAGAAATTGGAGCACATTCAGCTACATTCATACAAAGACAAGGAATAGACTCAAGTACAAAAAGCTACAAAAACTTGTCTTCACATATTACAATATGAAGCTGAAAATGAGACATGAACAAAGAAGAAGTCAAGATGAAATTGAAGCTAATTTCAATCCAATTAATCTTGACTACATATTTCAAGAAGAAGATCTATTATCTCCTTAGATTGAAGAAAGAGAAGGCCCTATATTAGATGGAGTACAAAATTCAGAGTGGTTGCCTAGAATTGATACTGGTGATGAAGATATAGAAGTTGATGATGATGATGATGCAGGTTCTGATAAAAATAGTAGTGGTTTAAGCCCTCCTAGTAATAATAGTGATAATGGTGGTGCTGATGCAGAAGCTAAAAAAAGTGATGATAATGATGAAGAGGATGATGAATATAGGCAAAATGATCCATATCAGGAGATTCCATATAATCGTCATGACAAGAGCCTAATGATTGATATGACTACATGTAGGCCAGATATGATTCCTTCTGATCATTCATTTGGTGATAGCAGAAGAGGTGGATCACAGTCTAGTAGAGGAAGAAGGCAACAAAATGTTACACTAGAAGATTCTTCCTCTTCGAGCATTGCACAAAGTTTTAGTGACTTTGGTCTTGGTGAATCATCTCAAAGTAGTCAGGGGTATTATCTATCATCTTATCAGTATCCTTACTTCAGTGCATATGATCAATATGCTGGTAGTAATCAACCTCTACCATATCATTAATCTTCAATGAACTATTAAGATCCTGACCATCAACAATCAAGTAGTGGATTTTTTAATTATGTCTTTGGACAAGGTGATAGCCAAAATGAAAGTGGAGGTTATGATCTTCCACGACATTCTACTATGTGGTAATAATTATCATGTAAGTTCTATTTATATTGTCTTTAAATTTTTAATATATTTATTTATTTACTTATTTATTTATTATTTTAAATTTAATAATTTACTTTATTATTTTAAAAGTTTTTAAAGTGAGATTTAGTTTATTATTTATGAATTGCCAATAAAAAAATTCTTATAATGCTTATAAATATTTAATATATTAATTATGAGTTTATATCATGTTTTCTTTTGCAGTGAAGTCATGCATCTTAATAGTGACATTGTTCCTTGCATAATTGGTGACGTGATTAAAGTTGCAGGTAATTGTATTCTTCTTACTGAGTTAGATTTTTTTTTATCAATGACTCAATGTAAAAAATATAACATATTTTTGTAAAATTTATTTGAAACTTATTTAAGTTTATATATTATTTAATTTCTTATTCTTTTATACTTATATATGCCCAAATAAAACTTTAAAAAGCCTATTAATAATTATTATAACAATAATTATGTTATGTTGGTTATGAATTCAATTTAATTTATTCTTTAAGATGGTTGAAAATCTTATCAAATGAGTAAAAACCTATAAAACATTATAAATAACGATAAATGAAGAGTTTTATAATTATAGAATTTTTTTTTACATTTTGTGCAAACTTAAAAAAAAATTACACTGCAATGACCGTAATCCGCATCGCAGTAATCACAGTACCCGCAATCGCAGCAACCATAACTGCAACCGCAATTTAAAACCATGATTGTTAGTATAAGAATTCTCACTGTTTCTTGCAAACATATCATCAAAAATAATTATTGATAATCATACATAGGCCGTAGGCTGCTGATGCTTCAGAGCACTGAAAATGGAAGTACAAACAAATAGCCCGGCATTTAAAAGAAGAAGAAAAAAAAAACTAACCATACTGGTGAAAATTAGGATATGATTGAGCAAAGAGCTAGTCAATTGCTTTCAGCAATGTTATATGTGCCATTCGGGGTCATCGACTGCTTGATGTGAGTGAGGTTTTCTTGGAGGAAATCTTCTTGTAAACATTCTTGGTTCTGATTGACAATAGAATGTCCAAGAAGAACCCAACAATACAAGCTGCAGTCAAGATTATGAATACTAGTCTGTAACAGTGAGGTCCAACACAACTGTTGCCTCCTCCTGCCGTGGTAGTTGCCTCCATATCATATAGTATGCCAGCAAGCAGACCAGAAAAGAGGAAAGAGCCAAGGGGAAGGTTGAGGATGAGAATGTTGTATATCAGACCATAATATTTGAGGCCAAATAACTCGGAGGCCGTTGGGACAGTAATGGCTACGCGGACTCCATAGCATATGCCAACTACAATGGACCCTATGTAAAGGGAACCGGGCATAGCGATGGCCAGGAGTATGTATCCCACAGCCATCAGAATTTGAGACGCTGCATTCCAGAGAGGTCTAGGCGTTGCAGCTTTCCTGCAAACGGGAAAAAATAACATAGACAGTTAAACTTCATGAACAAACAATGCTAGTCAAAATTTAGAACCATCACCATTCTTGCCACACAAAATGAATTCTCATTAGCAATTTGAGTTTCTAAAATAGGCATGAATTAAGGACGTATCATTAAACTTGAACTAAAATCTCAAGTTGGCAATAAAGTCCAATTCTGCAAACTACCTAACTTGTACCCACTACCCTCTACCGAAAGCAACGTTCAAATAGAAAAAGAATAAAATGGAAGAAAACGAAGGCATGTTCCAACACAGAAAGAAAGTCAATGTGCCTAAGAAAGAGGTACAAAATGAAACGTCTGTTCAGGTACGCCTAAAAGATGGTAGAATTTATAATAATAGTATGAAAATTAACGTGTGTTATACATAATTGTATTATATTATTTTTATATATATTTATAAAAAATTAAAAAAATATATATTTTTTATGATAAGTAAGTTTAGAGAATTTTACTTATTTTTTTTTTAATTTTTTATAAATATGTATAAAAATAATATAGTACAATTATGTATAACAAAAAATCACTCTAATAGTATAAGCGACTTACTTGATGAAGTGCTCCGAAGCTGAACCCGAGATGATCCGGCCAAAAAAGCCCCAAACGCTGGTTAAGGAGAGAAAGATGGACACGTCTGAGTAACCTAGAGCCAACCCGATTTGGCCCATATTGTTCATAACGGCCAAACCCGTTCCAACCCCACACAGAAAAGACCCAAACAAGATCCAAAAATCCAAGGTTTTCAACGCCTCCAGTATCGTGTGCTCCTCCCCCACCGCCGGTCCCAGCTTTATGATCACCGCCGCTTCCTCCACAGTCGCCATGTCTTGTGCTGATTTGTTTACTCTCTCGGCCTCGGTTTCCTTTTCCTCCGTGTCGTGATTGTGAAGGAACGGTTCGTTGACCCGCCCCTCGATATCACGGCCCGGTTTGAACCGGTCTAAGCTGTAGCCTTTGAAGTAAGAGTGCACCGGGATCCCCAATGGCGCCACCAACAGAAGGAGCAAAACGATGGCGAATAACCGAGACACCAAAGTACTGGGGTTGGGGACGAACCCAAAGGCCAAGAGGTAAACGGCGACGAGGACGGCGATGGCATTGAAAAGACCGAAATACCTGGAGTCTTGGTTGTCTTGGGCGGCGGTGGAATTAGCAGGAGGGAGCTCACGGAGGAAGAAGATACCGGCGAGGCAAACAGCGAATGGGAGGAGAGAGAGCATGAGGAGGAAGGAAGCGGGGTCGTGGGCGAAGAGAGCAGAGCTGAGTTCAGTGAATATGGCAGTGCTCAAGCCCACAAAACCTTTGAGAATGCCGGAAACGGGGCCTCTGTTGCGGCGGAAGTTGCGTATGCAAGTGACCAACACGGCGGTGTTCATCCAGGTTGTGCTGTTGCCCCCCATGCACAGAAATATGCACATCTGCCAATAAGGAAGGGGTTGGATTCTGTGGCTTACAACCAGCCATTGAAGTCCATAGCCGAGGAGACCTTCCAGGGAGCCAATTAGGAGAATTGCCCAGGTGGGGAATCGGTTTGAATCACAAGCAAGGCCCGCAAGAAGCCCGAAAGCCTTCCCGACATCTTTGGCGACAGACAGATTGTTGAGCTCAATCTGGGAGAGATGCATTAGGGATTTCAGAGCATCCGAGTAATTGGAGAAAGTGTAGTTGTTGCCGGAAATTGCTTGAATCCAAACGGCCGTCACCAACGCCAGCCATTTACTGGCTGTGCCGGTGGAAACGTGTAAGTCGTCGGAGGACCCCATTCCTTAATTAAGCAACTCCAACTCAACACAACACAACACAGATTGTATGTTTGTTTAAGGTTTCATTCGGTTCGATAATTATATAGGCAAGGCAATTAAGTGTCACTAATACCTTGTCCCTCAAGCCATACGCACCATAGAGTACGGGAAGGATTTGACTGAGGCTCCAGATGAATATTAGATTTTGAAAGGCACTTCCTAGTACTTTACTACATAATAATAATAAATAATATAAGGTTCTATTTTTCATGCTCGGTCAAATTTGTCATAAATTAATAATTAATAATACTTATATAAAGATTTATATATTTTCGACTTGCACAAGTTGTTGATTTTAAAATCTTAAACTGAACCGTAAATATGTACCTACGAAACTTAAAACCAATATTCAAACTAGTTGTGATACTTTCAAGACTATATATTTTTCAAGTTGAGAATAATAAATAGAGTAATTTTTTAATAAGGACATCTACTATAAATATTTAAATTATTATTTAATATATATATAAATTAAAAAATTTATGATAGAAATATATTTATTATTCTAGAACAAGTTATGAGTCTACAAATCAAGAATCTGACCCACCAAAATGAGATCTAAATATTATTGTATATTATCTTAATAAGTACATTTATCTATTTACGGGACATAAATCTCTCCAAAAATTTGTAAGAGACACAAATATTAATTACATCTCATATAAATAGGAGAATTAGTTATAGGAAATAACAATATCTCATATTTTGGTTAAAGGAGATAACAATTTTCCAAATTCTAATGCTAACTAATAACACTCAATTCAAATTGAACTATGATTCGTAACGTCATAAGATGCTCATATAAATATTTTATAAGGTCTTAAAATATGTATTTAATATTTAATACTACATATTATTTTTTTTTTTTGCATGATCTAATTTGAGTATCAAAATATTTTTTGTAAATATCCACCTCCTTGTATCACCGTTGTTGCTACCATGCCACGAAAGTATTAATCTTCAACCACTTATTTAAGTAACCCTCTAAATTTAATTCAAAATACTTATCATTAATAATATTTTTATACATATTAATTAACAATTTAAATACTTATAAAATAATATGATACATCATGCTTACTTAAAAATCTCTATATTGAGCTCACAAACAGGTTCATTTCCCTGATAAAATTTAAAATCTTATATAAAGATTTATATGCTTACTTATATAACGATTTATATATTTTCGACTTGCACAAGTTGTTGATTTTAAATTCTTAAACTGAACCGTAAATATATACCTACGAAACTTAAAACCAATTTTCAAACTAGTTGTGATTCTTTCAAGACTATATATTTTTCAAGCTCGGAATAATAAATAGAGTAATTTTTTATTAAGGACGGCTCCTATAAATATTTAAATTATTATTTAACATATATAAAAAAATTATAAAATTTATGATAGAAATATATTTATTGTTTTGAATTGGATTATAAGTCTATGAATCATGAGTAATTCGGTCTATCAAAATATATCTAAATATTATTGTACATTATTTGAAAAAGTACATCTATTTATTTATGAAATATAATTTTTTTAAGAATATTTGAAAAATATAAATATTAATTACATCTCATATAAATAGAATAATTAATTATAAAAAATAACATTCTCCTGAATTTTGATTAAAGGAGATAACAATTTTCTAAATTCTCATACTAAATAATAACACTCAATTTAAATTGAGTTATAATTCTTAACATCTTAAGATATTCTTATAAATATTTTATATAATTTAAAATATATGCATCTAATATCTAATATTACATATTATCTTTTTTATGTACAATTTAATTTAACCGTTAGAGTATTTTTTTACAAATACACACCTTCTCACACTATTATTATTACTACTGTTTCATAAAAATATCTATTTTCAACCACCTACTTAAATAATCTTCTAAATCCAATTCAAAAAATTATCATTAATAATATTTTTATACATATTAATTAATAATTTAAATACTTCTAAAATAATATGATAAATCATGCATACTTAAAAATCTCAATATTGAGCTCACGAACAGGTTCATTTCCCTTAGCAAAATTCCTAGTGTAGAAGGTAAAAAGCTTGACGGAATAACGTGATTGTGACCAACAATTAAAAAAAGGCAATTCATGAGACGTGTACGGTATACACAAGGCATGTTGGCAAAAAGTTTAAAATGATTAAATATGGAAAGGCTTATGATGGAATCTTGGTTATTATTCGTTTAAAACAAAATGATAAAGGCGGTGTTTAAATTTTTTATTTTTTTAATTGATATATTTTTATTTATAATTATAAAAATAATATTTTTGTTATTATTTTATTTTTAATTTTTAATTATTTTTTTGAAGGAAATAATAAAAATAATATAATTTTATTATTATTACTTTTATAAAAATTTAAAAATATGAGTTAAAATGAAAATAAAATGGTATTTTTATAATTATGAATAAAAATATATTAATTAAAAATAAAAATAAAAAATAAAAAACACCCCTTAAATTTTCAAAAATAGGAAATATTGAAAATTTTCAGTTATTTTCTGAAAATGAAAATTTGCTGCTGGTGAATCCGGATTAAGAACAAGAAACCAACAACCCAGCTCGAACATGGAACGGAATCAACGGATACAAGTTGATGGCCTTGGGGAGTCGGAATGGTTGTTGAAGTACATACATATTCTCAATTTTCAATTGGAATTTAAATTATGTCATACAAAGTTGCCCCGTTGTCCTTGCGCTTCCACTTTGAAATTTCATCATTCTGCACAACTTTTAGAAAACTAAAAAATAATAAGTTCATAGTTACATGAAGAAGATGATTCTGTCCTTGTGTCCTGTCTATGGCGGGCTCTGCTCCGTCTCCCACGTGATAAATATCTGGCCCACGTTGTGTCTCTTGTCTACCCAACCTACCTACTTACCGATAAGCCGTGAGGAGAGAAGGAGGTGATATAAGATTAGATAATATAAAATATAATAATATAATTAATAAGATAAGATATAATTTTATTTTTTATTTGATAATAAAAAAATAAATTAATTGATTATATAATATTTTTTAAGATTAAAATATTTTTTAGTATAAAAATTAAAATAATTAAAAAATAAAAAAAAAAACCTTTATGATTGTGGTGGTGGTAGTGATGGCGGTGGCGGCGGCAAGAATGATGCAATGCGGTGAGAGTGGTGGTGGTGGTGGTGGTGGTAGTAATGATGGTGATAGTGGTGGTGGTGATAGTTGTGGTGGTGGTAGTGGTGGCGGTGGTAGTGGTGGTGGTGATGCGGTGGCGGTGGCGATGTAGCGATAGTGATGGTGACATAAGGGAGAGAAGTGATAAAAATGAAATTGATGATAAGATTAGAGTAGAAATCTTATCATAACTTATCATATACTAAGATAGAGAATAAAATTATCAGCTTAAAATAGAATAAAATGACTTAACTTGATTTTATTATACTATCAATTAAATACACTAAACATTAAATAAGATATGATAATATTAACTTACACTATTATATTTTCTTTATACGATACACCAAACATAACTTAAATTTTTTTATAAGATGTCGTGCATATACATCAACCCATTAATGTATGAGACTTAGCTTGTCATTTGTCACCAAATCACATATTATACAGGAATGCGCCAAATTAGTGTCCATACATAATTAGCTATATTAGGTTTTGAGTAATGAAAATTATTTTTAGAGACTTTATATTTTGTTATTTAAATTAGTTTTTATTTGTGTAAGATAATCTTATTTGTAAGAATTAATTTGAATAATAGATTGCACATTTAAATATTTTAAAATAATTTTTATTATTCAAAATTTAATATGATCGATACTATATTATTTAGTAATTATTTTGGCTATTTACTCCATATTATATGGATCAAAACTTTATATATAGATATTTTTAATACATATATTTAATATGATGCTATTATCATATTGTTTTTGTTAATTTTATTCTACGTATATAGAGAGATGTATCGTGCATCAAGAAAAAAAAAACTATCTGTGACTAAAAGAAGATACAATATTATAAAAAAGTAGAGGTAGGAAAAAATTAAGCATTTTCATTATATGGCAATCGCAATTTTTTTTTAATATTACGGTTATGTAATGTTCAGATTTATTTACTCACATTTTAAATAATCTACTTCTCAAATTCTATTAAAGACTATCTATCCTGAGATTAAAAAATTTATAAATATATTTCTTATGAATTTACACTAAAAAATTGACATAACTTAAATTCTATTTAGATTTGTTTTGATTTGGCTATTTTAAGTAACATGCAAAATATTCAAATGTCACATGCATTCATTTATATTTTGAAATAAGATTATACTTTGAAATTGGTTAATTTTATTGGATCCTCAAATGCTTGTTTCTGAGTTTTAGTTATATTTTTCTCAATTAAATGTGAATATATAATTTTAATATAATTATTTTAATTTTAATTTAAATGTAAAAACTAATTGAAAATTCATAGAAGAAATAAATAAATAATAAAAAGTTACAATAATTTTACCATTAAAATTCTGTCTTGGAACGGAACGCATCACATTTCTTTATTTCTTTTGAAATTTATTAAATCATTATGATTACATGGACTCGTGTGCCGCGTGCATCTCAGGATGGTTTCCACAGTAGGACGCATGGATGAGCAAAGAGTAGGCCTTGTGCACTTTCACAGTCCCTATTTCAATTGGCTCTTGGCTGCTTCCAAGATGCACCATTAACTGCGACTTGCATTCTATCTGCGTTACTCAAGGATGCGTGCTTCACTGCCACCGATTTTAGACCAGCCGTCTAACAGAAATTCAATGATAAGCTTCATTGCCATACATTGGATGTTTGGAACAAAGACAAAGGGTGAAGGAAAGAAAGAAAGAAAATAGGTGGAGTATCTGGTGCCTCCAAGGCACCGTGCTTCTAATAAGACAAAATAGATAAAAATCAATTTAAAAAGACTCAAAATAATGGGAATATCAGAAGAAATAAAAATAATAAGTAAAGAATTAATAAAAATAATGGAAGAAATTAATAGAAATATAATAATATTAATACAAAATACTAATAGAATAGCAACTTGTACATGTGATAGAATACAAAATGAAATAAGTGAAATAAATAATATAAGAGATACGCTAAACAATATAAATAAGGGAAAAGAAACTGATAAAAATAAAAATATTAAAAAGATTGAAGAAATACTTTTACAATTAGAAAATTTTTTAGAAGACGAACAAAATAAAAGGTATATAACAAAAAGAGACTTAGAAGAATTATTGAATAATGAACCGAGAAAATTAATCAAACAGATAAAAATAAAAGATCAAATAGAAACAGAACATTCATAATTTCTAAAGTCAGTAATCTCATGGAGGGGTTAAAAGATGAATATGTTAAACTATTAAAGAAATCAAATGATATTGAATAAATTCAACAAGTACTAGAACAATTAAAAATAGTTGAAGAATAAAATAGACAAATACAAAATATAAAATAAATAGAAACCAACAAAGAAAATGAAGAAGTAATATTAAATTATAAGTACTTGAAACCTGAATCAGATTATGATAAAATATTTATGAAAAAAGGAGAAACTAGTGGAACAAAAACTAAAAGATTGAAAATGGGAAGAATATTGGGAAAAATCATTAAGTATTGGGATAAATATGAACGAGAAATAATGTATAATAAAGGATATGCTAGAAAAAATAGTAAATAGACTAAAATTCAAGAAGAATTTAAACCTAGATATGAGAGCTTTAGAATTAAAAATAAATTAAATATTGATTGTGTAAGAAATAAAGAAGAAGTACTCCTACAATGGACAAATGAAATGACTTTACTTATAGCATAAGATTAAAGATTTAGTGGATTAAGCTTATTAGACGTTAAGAACTTATTAGTCTACAAAACAAAAACAAAAATGTACAAAGATTTTTTATAAGTACTAGTGATGAAACATGGTATCAATATTCAAGAACTATAGGAAATAATCAAGAATTTGCCAGATTAATTATGCACTTAATTTATCAAGAATTCATAGGTTATAATTCTATTGAACACAAAGATGAAGTAAATAGATTCCTTCATGAGAAAGCAAAAGCACATTTAAACAAAATACAAATATGAAATATGTGTGAAATAGATAGTTTCATATGTGAATATCAAAAATATTATTATCAGCTAAATACTGATACAAAACATATATACATGGATGTTTTTATAGACAAATTACCATATTCACTTAATACGAAAATAAGAACTATATGACAAACACAGCCATTGGAAACAACTAATACACTAGGAGGGATTATACAAATACTTTATCATGAATTAAGAGAATACTGTATACAAAGAGAAGCAATTAGACAATTAAATAAAGGAAGATTTGCAATTTGTTGCGATATACCAGAAATATAAAACTAGGAAATTATGGATGTAATCAAATTACAAAGAAAAGAAAATACTATAAAAGAAAACCTAGATTAAGAAAAACTTATCCTAAAAGAAAAGCTTATAAAAATACTAAGAAAAAATATTTTAGGAAGAAAAGACAAACATTAAGAAAATATTGTCCAAAAGGAAAAAAAAAATGTGTCTGCTGGATATGTAATGCAGAAGGGCACTATGCAAATGAATGTCCTCAAAGAAAAGAAAAAGATTTTAAAGAAAAAACAAAATTAATAAAAAAAAAGTATATAAAATATTCAATTTAGAACCATTAGAAGAAGAATTGAGTAATACGGAAAATAGTATATACGAGTATTCAAAAGATGAATTATCTTTAGAAGAAACAGGTTCCGAATAGTACTTATATGAAAATAAAAATTGAAAAAAGTAATAAGGAAATAGAAGCTTATATAGATACTGGTGCAAGTATTTGTTTGGCAACAAAAGTATTATTTGAAAAATGAGAAAAACTTGAAAAACCATTAAAAATCTAGATTGCAGATGGATCTATACATCTCCTGTATTTAGTAGCAAAAAGACTTACTTTAAGGATTCAAAATAAATTATTTATTGTCCCAACTATATATCAACAAGAAACTGGTTTAGATATAATTTTAGGAAATAATTTCTTACGATTATATTCTCCATTTTGTCAATATCTAGACCATATATCCCTTTAAACACCATATATTAGAAACAAACAATTACGGAAAATAATCAACATCTCAATTATTCATTTCTCTGCAAGCATCTATTCTAAAAAGCAATCAGAATTTAGCAAGTTGAAACGTAGTGAGATAATTGAGGCAGTATGCTGAAAAATTCACCATGTATTGATTAATTTAGAATCAGGAAGAAAAATATCAGCTTATATTAAAGAACTTTTAGATAAAACGTGTAGTGAAAACCCTCTTGACCCAAAAATTAATAATAAAAATACAAAATTAGTTGAATTAAAATTAAAAGATCCAACAAAAGAAATAAAATGTAAACTTATGATCTACACAAAATAAGATAAAGATGAATTTGCTAAGGATATTAAAGAAATGGAAGAAAAAGAATTAATTAGACCATCAAAAAGTAAACACTCATTAATTAGACCATCAAAAAGTAAACACTCAGCGCCAGCATTCTATGTTGAAAATCATAATGAATTAAAAAGAGGTAAAAGACGAATGGTAATTAACTATAAACAAATAAATGATGGAAATTAATTATCCTACTCATGAAAAAAAACTTTGGCATTAATTCGTATGTTGGAAAAACATCGGATTTATGTGCTTGATAAAAAATTTATTGTCCGAACGGACTCCACTTATGTTGCAGGTTTTAAAAATATCAATCATAAAGCAACTTACAAACAAGGAAGACTAATCAGATGGTAAATGAAACTTGCCGAGTATAATTATTCAATTTCACATATAAAAGGCGAGAAGAACGTTCTTGCATACATATTATCTCGGGAATGGAGCGAAGCACATTAGGAATGATCAAGCAGCAACTGGAACTTAAAGAAGCATTAAAAGCTCAAAAGTTGAATGAGTTAGAACTTATTAAAGCAGATATTAAAGTTCTAAATTTGCAACTTAAAGCAAAAGGATTTCTTGCAGAAGCATTTCAACAAGAAGAGAAAAAGATCAACAAGTGGTACGTAGTCTTCAACAGACTATTTCCAGGAATTTATGACGAATGGTTCAAAGTAGCACCATACTGCCAGAAGATCTCAGGAGTTCTACACAAGTCATATTCAACCAAGGAAGAAGCGGAGAAGGCGTTGAAAGAATATTCAGAAAAAGGAAAAGAATAAGAAATCTATCTCGGACCAAGAACTTTCTCAAAAGCAACCAAGAATCCACAAGTAAAGCAATCACCACTTAAAATTTTAGGGAAAATCCCTTCTTCCCTAGACAATTTTCAAATTACCTCTAGAAAAGAACATGAATTGCAGATACAAGTCTCAGAGGAAAATTTCTGGAAAAAATTTCAAAAGACTAATTAATTGAAGTGACAAAGAAAAAGTCAATTGTTTTTACATGGTTGATCGAAAGTTCTTTGGCATTAAAGCAATCATCCTCCCAGGAGCACTATCAATACTGCATTCAATATGTTCCAATTCAGATTTATTGATTGTCTTTACTTAAGTTTAAATTTAGAAGAAATTAATCTATTTCCTCATAATTTCAAAGATGCAGTCTAGATGTTCAAGAAAAACATAGCAAAAGAGCGAAGTATTTTTCTGAAGTTCTATTCAGCCTACCCAGACTTTGTTACTAAGCAATAGGCAAAACACTTAGTCTATGTGGGAATAAGTAATAATAATTTTTCACTCAGAGATGAACCACATGGAGTTATCCCTAAAGAATATCAAATCACTGTAATGATAACAAATCAGCTTGCAAGTATTTACTCACAATGTCAAAGCATCGGAAAGGAATCATGCAGCAAAACTCTATACAAGGCACCGATAACTTTATTACTCAACAAAACAAGTGGTAAAACAATAAAGGAGAAAGATATGAACCTTCTAACAAGCTTCGAATTTCTTTTTTACGCATTTCAAGGCCCACTAATGGAATACAGACCAGCTGTTCTCAACGGCTTGTGCGCAATGATTAAAGAAAGTGGGAACCACGCATGTGAACGATGCGCGAAAAGCAAATGAGTGGCCAACATAATTAAAGAAGACGCTTCATCAGATGAGGCAATTATAGAAGAATGACGTAAGCCCTTACGTCATCATGTAAATTATTAAGTATCTTATGTAAGCATTTATGTTTGTAAGGATACTTTTGTAAATTAGCTTTTGGCACTTTAGCCTATAAATAAGACCTCTTATGCTGAGGCAGAGCAGAGTTTTTCAAAATAAAAATTCTCAAATCGAGATTGTTTTCCTTAGGAAAACCTTGTGCTAGTCTCTCATAAGATCTAGTCGGGCACTTGAGAGTGTGTCCAATTCCTTGTACTTATAATTACTCATTAATAAAATCTCTTATTTCCATCCAATCTCCTCAAATACTTTAATTTCTCAAAACAACTCAACCTTTTCAATAACGGAAGAAGCAGTGGGCTTATAGAGTTTCCCTGATAAAGCAACAAAAGTAAAAAGAAGGAAGGAGTGCAGTAGAACTTTACAATCATAGATCAGGTATGTTTATCAAACTCACCTCAGACAATTGTTCATAAATATCATGTACTAGGGAGAGTAAATGGAATCATTATGCCTATACTTATTGACACTAGATCATGTCTTAGTTATGTAAGTAAAGATTTAACAAGCAAAATAATAGAGGCAAAACCTCGAACAATAGTAAAATTTAATAAGAGGAAAATATATTTAGAAAAAAAACAAGTATAAAAATTTATTTTAATTCAAAAATAAATATTCAAACTGAACTATATGTTTCAAATCAAGTGAATACTAAATTATTATTAAGAATAGATTTCCTTGAAGTAGTAAAACCATACAAAATAAAATCAAGAATTAATTATATCCCTAAATGATATAAAAATAGAAATCCCAAGAATTAATCTAGTATTTATACAATAAAAGATTACTTAATTAAATTCTTATAAATGGAAGTAGAAAAATAGAGGATATAGAACATTTACACACTACTGAAGAAGAGGGAAATTATGAAGGAAGTATCTTAATAAACAAATCTCTGTTTAGAAAGATACAGAAGGAAGAACTCGATTTAACAAAAAATGCAAACATGGAAGGGAAAGGAAAACTTAAAGGAATACTAAAAAATTTTAACCAAAGAAAAAATATTATTTACCATCAAAAATTAAATAATGAAACACCTATGGATATAGCAGATACTCAAGGAAATATGTGTTTACAACTACTAAATAAGAAAAAACTTATAGAATTAAGAGGAAAAATAAAGAAAGAAGAAGATAAAAGAAAAATTGGATATATTCATATAGGAGCAGTACAAGTATTAATTAAATCAACGTTTCAAGAAGAAATTAATTCACCAATAAAATTAATCTTAAAAGATGACATAATTAATGATCCGAAAGAAAAAATATTAAGTATAATAGAAGGAAATTTAGCATATGAAAAACTAAAATTTGAAGTTAGACCAAATATTAAAATACCGTTAACCACCCAAAGATTAGAACAAACACTAACACTAAAACATAAATTCTTAAGAAAAAATTTAATGAGACCAGGTGACAAAATATTTTCAGTGACCTACTGTATTAGTTATGCATTAACAAATTCACATCATAGTATTACATTTAAAGAAAATGATAAAATTGATATGCCATATTTATTCACAAATATTGGAAAAATTTATTACCCTAAAAAAATGAAATAACAGAATTATGAATATTTTTAAATAAACTAAAATTATTAAAATTTAAGGAATACCAGATTCCAAAACCAATTAGATTTAATGAACCCGAAAATACAACTGAAGATAATGAAATTAATAAACTAGCGGTACAAGTCAAAGATTTATCACAATATTTAAAACATAAATTTAAAAATTTGTCAAGAAACTAAAGGGACTAAGAAATTGGTATCAGAACAGGTAGTAGAATTATCAAAATAAAAGAATAGAACAATGAGCATAACAAGATAAAGAGAATTAGAAATACGAATTCAACTGACAATAAGTACCCTCAAAGAACTAGGAGAAATGTTAAGATATTATATAGAAACCAAAAAACTAAATACAACCCAAAAAGAAAGAGAAATAAAAAAATAAGTTATTATTTAGAAAAAATGGATAATAAACTATATCAACAAAAGGAAGAATTAAGACAGCTAAAAGAAATAATTAAATAATCATCTATTAAAAAAAAACCACCGATAGACACACATTTTGTGTTCCACCGGAAAAGCTACCAAGAAAATATATTTTTTTCTCTTACTATTTCTTGACCTTCACCTAATTAGAATTACACATCGCAGGGTTATATCTACTTATATTTATTGAGATAGTAGAATTAAAATATAAGTGTATAAAAAAACTATAAGCTATAATTAAATGACAAATTATACAAATATAATGTGATATGTGTATACGGTTAAGGGTAGAAATGATATAAATCAGACTAGGCCTTATCTTAAATGGATTTTACCTGTTTCTTAAATATAAGGCTTGAGTCTGACCTATTTACTTGACATAGGTTAAGGTCTGATTTGACATTTTTAAAAGTTTAATATGACTTAAAAACCTATTTAAATACTTATTTTGCAATAAGATTTTTATATAGGTCAACAATTTTATTTCTAAATAAACTAATGAGATAGGCTAATGAGCCTAGGCCTTTATATAAGTTAATGAGCTTAGGCCTTTATATAGGCTAATGGACCTATACTTATAAAAAATATTATTTATTAAATTAATTATATTATATAAATATTACAATTTTATAATAGATAACTAAATAAACTAGTCTACTAGCAAGCTTAAAAGACTTTTTTAAAAACTTAAAACTTGATCAATTTAATTAAATAAATATTTTAAAAAAATTTGACTTGACCTTTTTATTAAACGAATCAGGCCACACTAAGCATTAAATAAAACAGACCATATAAACTCTTGACTACAGTGTAACCTATTTCCACAGGTTGTGTGCTTATAACATTGTGGATATTTATCCACCAATTCTTAATAACAATCCTCTTGTCTCTATGTGCTTTTGCAAATGCAAATTAACCCATGGGTAATTAGAATATTCTATCCACCAAATCTAAATATCTTTTAGAAAAATAAATATTATATATTATTTTTTTTACTTTAAATGTTACATTTTTTCTTATTTAGGTAAAAAAGAAAAAGAGTGTGTATTGAGAAGTATGTTTTTAATTTTATTTTATTATTAAAAAATAATATAAAAATAATGTAATAAAAATGATACGTGAACATGATTATTGTATCATTTATTAGGTGAAGTGTCATTTTAGAATGAAAACGAGGAGTGTCATTTCTAAATCCTAATACCTTTAATTTTTTTATTTTTTGATAATGGAGTGAGGTGTTATTTTCCGATGAAAATGAGGATGTCATTCCTAATTATCTTGAAGAGAAAGCAAGTGTAATTTATCTTTTTTTTTTATTCAAGCAAAGTTATTATCTTACATTTGCTGACAAATTTTAGTTAGGGCTGAGCATGGTTTGGCCACTTTGAACTGAATATATGGTACATCAAAACCGAACCTAATTGTTTTAACTTTGTATAAAAGAAAATTGAACTGGAAAAAACTGGTTATTTCGGTTTGGTTACCAATTAACCATTTCAGTTTTCTGTTTATTTTTCTGTTTAATAATAGCTTACTGAAGCTCAAAGCTTCTTCAATATATAAATTTTTTTGCTAAATTGTGCTAAATTGTGCACGGTAACACCACGCCCACTATATATATATGATGATAATTAAAGAATGAGTGATTCTAGCTAGGGTTAAGCAGCGAATCGGTTACAAAGGAGTCCAGCAGGAAGATGATTTTGGGTTCCATATTGCAGGGAGCAGGAACTTGGCCCCACTGTCGCCATTAGCATTAAAGGATCCACCATTTCTGAGGTCCACCGGTAATTTGCCGCTTGCGAAGATACCAGGGCACTTGGTGGTGGCTTCAATGGTCTGGTCTCCTGGTCCAGTTACGTAGAAGCCATCCCCGAATGGGTTGGTCACCGCTCCCGCCAAACCACCAGCCAACAACATCACCATGGCATCTGCTCCAACATTCCCGCTTGGCGGTTTCACTGTCACACCCTGCTTGCTTGGGACCTTCAGGAATGGCCATGCACATTCAGGGCACTCCTCTTCTGGGTCCCCCACCGCAACATATGGTTGTCCCCCTACAATTAAAATTAAAATTAAATTAGTTGCACATATATACATTAATCAATTAAATTAAATGTAATAAGTGTACGTACCAATAAGACCATGCTGGGCACATGATCCAGCGCACATATCTTGGACGGTGACACCTTTGGAGGCTACAATGATAGCGAGGGTGTTTGGCTTTCCACCAGTTGCCTTGGGGAGGAGCATCTTGATGAAATCTTTGATCAAGACTTTCCCAAGAGAGTAATTTGGATCAGACTGTTCGCTCACCACCTTCACTGGGATCCTGGGGATGCCACGTGCTGCAGGTTTGGCGAATGTTTGATAGCTCTCCACAATCTGCCACCATGATGACACTTGAGGTTGGGCACCGCCATTGGAGTTTAGGGACCTGAGGAAGGACAGGATGGCTCTCCTTTGCACTCTAGGAATTGGACCGTACCATAAGATGCCAATGTTCAAGTTCCCTGTGAGTAAACGCCCCCCATGGTGGGTCAGGGGTGCCGTCTTCTGAGGACCAGCGGAAAGGGCCACAGGGAGGACGATTAGCAGGCACAGGGAGAGAACCAAAGAGAGAAGGTGGCTATGGACAAACGATGCCATTTCCCCTCTCTTCCTTCCAATTTCCATCTGCTTCCTCTTGCCACATTTATAGCTGCCTGCTGCTTGCATTTACCAAACCTCCAAATAGCAAAAACTCTACAAGCCACTGCTTCATTTTGCTTTTCTTTAATTGGGGAAAATATATAATAGCCTTATAATTAGGAGAAGAATAGAAATAGTCAAAACATAATCCAAACACACATTGTTATCTCTTATACATAGAATAATAGGAAAGCTACTAGGATTAGACTAATTAAGAGAGGTAATAGATGGGTAAAACTAATTAAAATGTAAAACCAAAATTGAACAAGGTAATTAATAGAGAAGAAAGTGGAGAGAGCTATTCTGAACCGGAATTTTGGGTTATCAGTCAGGAGCAACTCGACCCACCAGAATAATATCTAGATATTACTATGCGCTATCTTGATGAGTATATTAGCATATTTATTAGACATAAATCTCTTAAATATCCTTGATGGATATGAAAGCTAATTATATCTCACATAAATAGAAAAATTAGTTAAAATGGATCACAATCTCTAATAGATTCTAATCCTAAATAATTGTATTTAATACAGATTGCACTCATTCTAAGACGCTCTTATGCATACCATGTTAGTTCTCTAAGGTATGCATCTCTTCTAATATAGAGACTATTCTTATTGTGCACAGTCTAACTTGAGTGTCGGAATGCCTTTTGCAGGCACCCACCCCCTCGTACCACCGTTGCCGCTGCTGTGTTACGGAAGAGTCCACCGTAACGTGCCTATTTCAGGTACCCCTCTGAATTTACTTCAAAACATTGGCGCCGTCTATAGGAAACGAGAAACTTACAATCTTACTCCAATCGTAGTGAACACGAGACAAAACTCAAGGAGAGACACTGGGTAGGCCTCAACCAATCAAAGGCAGGACCCTATCGCCCAATGCCCTCCTCTTCCTACCCCACCGCCTGCTGCTGAAACCCCCGTTGTGAGAAACCAGGCACTCAATGCTGACAACTAACACGATCGGCATACCACCTCGGCTTCCGATGAAAGTCCCAACCCATTACGCAAGGTTTCTGTAAGAGATAGACTTGGAATAGTAGGCCAAGGAGGCAACCCTAATGTTCAAGAACGCAGAATCCTAGTGCATCAGCGCTTGGGAAATGAAGCTGATGATCGCGCATCTCGATCAGAATGCGTGGATCAATCCCAGGTGTCTCGACGGTAATTCTAGGACATGTAGCAACAACAAATGACTATGCTGAACGACTAGTATCAAAGGTTGGAAAACATGTAACGGGCTTTGCATGAAGATCAACCTAGATTACACCGCTGTGACGGGGGACAGAATGCAGAAAATAACCAAAGAAGAATATACGCCAAAGCTGCAGTGTCTAACATTGTAAATAACTACCAGAACCGTGGCATTCAAAAATAACCTTTTCGGATCAACTTATAGAGTACAGTGTTCCAAGGAACTTCAAATTTCCAACGAATTTTGGAGATTTATGATGGGACTACGGACCCCCAGAAACATGTAAACACCTTCAAACAATCTATATGCTTCTATGGAGAATCTATGAAGTTGCTATGTTGTGTCTTCCCTCTTTAATTGAAAAAAAAAGCCCTCAAGTGGTTTTCAAGCTTACCGCAGTGATCTGTTGGTAACTGGTCAGACCTTAAACAATGGTTCTTGCTCCAGTATACTACCAGTAACGAGCAATCCAGATCCATTGAATCCCTGTCAAAGGTTTTCCAAGGGCGGGATGAGCCCCTCCGTGATTACGTCAAGAGGTTTATGGCAGCATGTACTAACGTGGAGAACTTCGATGACAGAATAGCCCTTCATCATGCTAGAAGCGGTCTTCAAGTAAGTTTTGAGTTCTTTGCATCTCTAGCAAAAAAGAAACTAGAGAATTTGGGTGAATTTCAGAAACGATCCCAGAAGTATGTCAATCTCGAGGAAGCAACAGAGGACCAAAGGAGATGAAAAAAAGGTGAACCCTCTCACCAAAAGCCCAATCATAACTCCTTACGGCCCCGGCGTTCCAAAGGCAACCCACCCCGGAGAAGGTACTCTGATTATACTCCTCTAAACACTCCTCGAGAAATAATCTTGAGGGAGGTGATGCAAATTGAGTTGCATAATATCCGGAGGCCACCCCCCATTAAGAAGCATAAGCAGAAGGATCATTCTAACCATTACACATGGCATAAAAGGTTATGGTCATGATACTGAGGACTGCTACCAACTGCGCAATGCCATCAAATTCTTGAACAAGGCCGGATGACTACAACAGTATATCCTCCGTGTTCAGAACGATAAGCACCATGGTAGGCGCAAAGATAACGACCGTAGCCCACGTCGAAGCTCATCTCCTCGTCGCAGGAGAAGATCTCGGATTCCACCTTGCCGGGACAACAATGACTGGTAGGATAGGAATAGGGATGCTCCGGGTAATGACAATTATGACTAACATTCTGAGCCAAACAGAACTATCAACACCATTGCTGGTGGTTTTGCTGGTGGAGGGTCATCAAATGGAGCGCGAAAGAAAGCCCTCAAGATGGCGGTATTTAGTGTATCCCATTTCGAACCTATATTACGGATTTCAGAAAGAAAACACCCTCCATCACCTTTACGGTTGAGGACTATGGTGGAATTATCCTAGATCATGATGACCCACTTGTCATCTTGGGAATAATATCCAATGCCGAGGTCCGCCGTATTTTTATAGATCAAGGAAGTTCAACAAATATTATGTTCCTGGATCTTTATCAGAAGTTAGAACTCCCGCAATCAGACTTGACTCCCTATAACGGGAAATTGACAGGTTTCATGAGTGAAAAGATCACCCCGGTAGGTTACTATGAAACCCACTTAACTCTGGGATCCTCTAAATTGTTTAATACTGCCAAGGTAAGGTTTTTTGTGGTGAATTGCCCTTCAGCCTACAACATCATCTTGGGCCGCCCTGCTCTAAATGCTCTTGGTGCCATGGTGTCTACCACCCACCTAGTAATGAAGTTTTCGAATAAGAACCACGAGGTTGTCATTATTAAAGGCAATCAAGTTGCTGTCAAGAAATGCTATAATGAGAGTCTAAAAATATGTCTGGCTCCCAGGAAGACTAGAGCACGCATCTCTAGCCCGACTTTAAATCAGGTCAACATGCTTATGATCGAGCTAGACGTTCGTGAAAAGATCCGAGGTATCAGACCCCAACTAGAAGGAGAACTTCTTCCACTCCAACTAGGTGACAAGCTTGGCCAAGTTACCAAAATAGGCGCAAATTTAGAAGACCAAGAGAAGCGCCAACTTCTGAAGCTCTTGCAGAAAAATAAATACTTCTTTACTTGGACGTCCTTCGATATGCCTGGGCTGGACCCCGCTTTCGTCTGTCATCGTTTATCTATTATACGGGATGCAAGGTCGGTCTCCCAGAAGAAAAAAAAAGTTAGCCCTGAGAGACAACAGATCATCCTACACAACAAATACGGATGACTTTCTCACAAAGCCCAAATCAAGTTCACTTGTTCCACCAAAAGACCTCGAGTCCACGGGTACTTTGGCCTAACACAACCTGTAAGATTGCCACACTTTAACGAGATCCGAGGAGTACAAGGTTCGAAGAGGATCAACAATTGTCGCAACCGGGATCGCGACGGGACAACCGAAAAAGATAAAATCAATGGAATCGCCACCAATATTTATTTAAATTGGAAAAACATCAGAAAAACCCTTTAATCAAGCAAACTGGTCTTTTGAAAATGAGTTTGGATTCGGGAGTCGATTACAGGTAAGGAAGGTATTAGCACCCTACACTGACCGTTCCATGAACGGTACCTTAGGTTAGTTGTGCAAATTTTAATAATCTCAAATATATTTATTTTAACCCCTTTAAACAAAAGACTTTGTAATTATTTTTTTATTTTTTTATTTTTTTGAAAAGAAATAAAAGAAACAACCAAATTATGAAAATTTATTTTTTTTGGCTTGACAGAAATGGATTTCTGCTCCTACGTACCTCCTGATACAATGGAGAACTCAAAGTCACGTAGTTCTGTAAAAAATAATTGTGAGTTAGTTGATTTTAATTAAGAAAGATTTTTTTGAAAAAAGAATTTTTGCTTGAAAATAAATCCATTCTTGCACGAGGTTTAAGTTAGCACCAGGCTACTCAATAAACCATTATGATCCAAACGATATTGAAGATAGCATCCGCTATTCAATCATCATCATTGATCATTGCATGGATTAAAAGATTTTTATTTTATTTTATTTTTTATTTTAAGGCATGCACAAGGACAAACGAGTAAATACACAAACAACACATTATCATACCATGAGCTAGATAAGCATAATAGAAATACATATAAACCAAATTAAACACAACAATGCAAAACAAAAATTTTGTTATTATTACTTTTTATCCTTTAACATTTTTTCATTTTTTATTGTTTTTATAAATTTCATCCTTCTTTTTTTTTTGAAAAAAACACAAAAAAAAAGACTAGTAAGCCTATTAACTTTAGGTCACCAAGAAAAACACAAAAAAAAGATCCACTAATTAAAACATACCTACCATAATCTTTTTTTTTATGTTTTCATTTTCTATTTTTTTTATGGGCTCTTATGATTAATGGCCCAAACTCAAAGGAAATAAAAAAGGGGCAGTAGCTACCAAAAACAAAATAAAGGGTGGTGAGAGTTGTTACTGTGGATAGATTGCAAAGTTAGAAACGAAGAGCAGGGGCGGCAAGAGCGCGCTGGGGTGCGTCGGCACAGGATCGGTTCGTTGGGCTCGGGCAGAGGAGCAGAGGATGACGCGGCGAGGCTACCAGCGAGCGGCGGTTCGACGGCTCGGTGTGGAGCGGCTCGGCCTCTGGTTCGATGGCTCGGTATGGAGCGGCTCGAGTTACACGAATCTATGATCCGGATGAAGGTGGCTCAATTCTAATGATGGATGAAAAATGGCGCGGATCACGGTGGAGCTACCGGGTTCGGGTATTGGGTCTGTGACGAGCGCCGAACTCAGTCAAAATTATAACCGAAGTTATTACCTAAGCTTGTAGCACAGTGACAACACCGAATCATCTCCACGAGGATTGTAGATGCAATTTAATCAAATCAAGTGAAAGTTTAACAAAGGGGGGTTTGACAGTTTAAGATCGCACTTAACAAAATTAAAGGAATAAATAACAATTAAAGAGCAGTCAATTTAGAAACCTATTCAAGATTAGGTGGACTCAATCATAGACCCTTCATAGAACACTTGAAGTGCAATTGAATTGTTAATTTGGATCTAACCGAGATCTCTGCATCAAATCCAGAATTCATACTAGACGATCGTCTAGAATTCAATTAACAAGTGATAAACACAAATCCGCAATCACACCATTCATGAAGATCTATGTTAATTTCAAGTACCGAATTCAATTAACTTAGGCACAAATCAGTAACCTAACATTTTCAATTCTGTGATTAATTTAGATCAATAAGTTCTAAGTTTCATCACAAATCTCAATCTTCATTTATGTGATTAGTTTAGATCAATCAGTTCTAAGTTTCATCACAAGTCTCAATCTTAAACCAATATCAAATCAGATCAACATAAATAGAATCACCATTCATGCATTCAAGATCAAGAAGAAGAAAAAGAAGAAGAAAGAGATTCAATTACAAATCAAATACAATACATAACCAAGGTCTCAAGAATCCAAACCATAATCTCTTCAAGAGTTCTAAATTGACCGAAAGTAGCTTAGCCCTCCATTACCACGAAGGGGAGCATCAAAATATACAAAAGCTATGAGAAACTATGAAGAAACAAGAAGAAACTATGAGAGAAATGAAGGAGAATACAACTTGTTCTTTCATGATAACCAATGGTGCCTTTTATAGAAGTCTAGGGTAACAAAATGACAAAGGGGAGTGGGTGGATGAGTGGGGTGGTTGAGTGGGTTGGTGAGTAGAGTAGTTGAGAGGGTTAGTGAGTGAAGTAGTTGAGAGGGTTGGTGAGTGAAGTAGTTGAGAGGGTTGGTGAAGACGAAAATTTTTTGTCTGACTTGGAAGTCAAAAACGACCAACTATACTACAGACCCATGAAAAGTACTCTTCATGAAAGTTGTAGATCTTTGTCTTGGCTATAACATGCATATCTGGATCGTCCAATTTGGCTTCCTACAGCCCAAGATATGACCCAAATACCGCAGGTTACTCAAACCCAACTTCAGCACCTCTGTTCTGACTTGCAAGCTCAAACTGACCCATTAGACTTCATTTTTTCAAAAAGTGTTCTTCATGAAAGTTGTTTATTTGGATCTTAACTATCAAGTATCCAAAGTTCAGCCCATCTCCATTATTACAGCTTGAGATATGATTTTATGAGTGCACACCGTTCGGATTCTAGTGACAGAACCCGTATTCTGACTTCCATGTAAACTTAGGTCCCTTAGACATCTGTTTAGGACTTCAAGCTTTTCATCAAAGTTGTAGAGCTTCCTCTTAGCTTTCCTACAAGGTAAAATTCATGATTATCAGATATCAGGAACTCAAGTTATGACCAAAATACAGAAACAGTGTCAAATCTCAATAATGCTGAAAATATTCAATTAGGACCAATTTGAGCTCAAACTCACAAAATCATACCAAACTCAATCAATTAAGAATATGGAGAGTGTAAATGACTAAACATAAGGGTGTCTTAATGAATAAAATATGTGATTATCAAATTCCCCCACACTTAGCTTTTTACACTCCTGGGCAAAACTCAAGACCAAAACAAGGACATAAGAGATTAACAAAAATTTAAATTCCAACGACATTCAAGAGCCCAAAATTTTACAATCAAGAAGAACAACCAAAGGTTCAAGGGATCAAAACATTCATGAGTTAACAATTCTCCACATCTCAAACCAACAAGCAAGGTATCTTCAACATGAATCGAGAATGATAAATCTTCACAAGATTCCCTCTCAATCTCCCAAGTGTTTAAAAGGTAGGTATTTCACTCAATTCAACCCATGAAAATTGCACTACCATAAGCTTGCTTATCTTCTATTTCTCCACTACTCAAAACACATGCACACACAAATCATGAGGACTTTATTCAAGGTTGTAGTGAGGTCAAGGTAACAGAAGAGGATAAAATGGATATGAGAAGATAAATACCAAAGGGAATAAAAGCAAATGAGAGCTGAGTTCAAATATTAAGTATAAAAGTTCATCCCAACTCTAATGTATATCCCTTTACATATTCATTTCCCAATCCTTTTTTTTTCTTTTCTTTTTTTTCTCTTTTTTTTATATATATATATGAACATAACTATATACATACATTTTTCTTTTTTTTTCTTTTTTTAGGCACTCTTTCCTTTTTCAACAACCATTTTGTACACACACACCCACACTTGTTCAAAAAAAACTCATCCATTAACCAAGCTAATGTTCTTTTATTCCCTAAGGTAAAGTAAGAACACGATTTTTTATTTAAGGCACATAATGGGCTAGAAATAAGGAATGGTCAAATAAGCTCAAAGGGGTTAAGTAAAGTAAAATATACAAGGTTGGTAGGAACCAGAGAATTTTCAAGAAGTCAAAAGAGTGCTTGATATCATATTGAAAACAAGGTTGGCTATTCGGTTAAACTAGCTAATTAAGAAAGAGGGCCTCAATCATGTTCATGCATGCAAGTGAAATGTAGCCTCAAAAAGAATCAAAGCAAGTTCTAGAGTGGCCATTAATATGAGTGAAAATCATACAAGAAAGAAGAGAATGACATAAATGTTGAATCCATCCATTAGGCTCAAAATCTCACAAGGTATGCATCCATCAAACTCAATTCATCAATTCAATCATCCATCACCAAGCATATCAGTTCAAGAAGGGAGAAAAGTTATTCAATCATGCAATGAACTTTTTTTTTTAAACAAAAACAAAAAAAAGCTAAAATCTCTCCCCCACACTTAATATAACATTACCCTCAATGTGAAAGAGAGATATAGAAAAGAGCAACACAACCTGATAAGAAGTGAATCAACGCCAAGCAGAAAAGAAGCACACTGTCAGTGCCACATCAGACCCTGAAAAGAAATCAAATAATAAAACTTTAGTACTTCCACAATTTAATACTAATTAATTACTACCTAAAAAAAAAACCCCTTACTCTGCCACCAATTAAGATGCGTCTCAAGAGTAAAATTACTCCTTACTCTGCCATCACTAATTGGTTTAATAAGTCAATGACAATCATATCATGCTTTCCAAACAAAACAACAATAATTTTTTTTTTTTTATTTTTTTTGGGTCAACTATCCTTCCCCCCAACTAGATCACAACATTGTCCTCAATGTTAAAATATAGATGAGTAAAGGATAGAAGATATTACCTGTTGGAGAAAGCTAACACAAATTTAAACAGAAACAAAATACAATAAAATCAAACCCATTAAAGATGAAGTTCTAGATCTGGCTTTCTTTTCTTGTTACTTCCTTCGCTGCTTCCTTTTGACCAATCTATCTGAGCCAATACCTTATCAGGTACATACTCAAAAGCTTCTAATTTAGCAATGAACTCATTAATAGTGGAGGCAGAGATAAGAAGTTGTCTTGCCGAAGGAGTGATAAATTTATGTTCCACAACTTTGTCAAGAAAAGATAACAAAAGATCAAAGAAATTATTAACATTCAACAAACCAATGGGTTTATGGTGGATGTTCGGTTCGACCCAAGACAATTTGAAAAATTTCTTACAAAGTACCAAAACCACCAATTTCTTCTCCAACTGTCTTTCCAGGTGATGTTATTTTCACTAAAGGTTTAGGAATAACACCTAAAACCCGACGCTCCTATAAAAGCGAGAAAGTGATACAGCCCCCCATTAACCCACGACAACCTCCCCCATATACAAGATGAATATTCCTCGCAAAGACAAGTGATCGACCAAGAGTGCTAGCTGCGTTTACAAACTCTAATCCTTCCCATAACTCGACCCACAAAAACACAGATATTTTTTAGGTTACGAATAGAAGGCTCCATTTTATACTCTTCCTCTCTTTGAGTGTTTATGAGTTGAAGGAAAATGGAGAAAATGGAGTGTTTAAATAAGAAAAAGAATGGAAAGGGGAATAATTGCACCTATAAGGGTAGGTTGACGGTGGTCAGAAAAGGTTGAATTTAAGAAACAGAGAATCTTTTCTTTCTTTTTTTTTTTTTTTTTTTTTTTTTTTTTTGTTTTTGTTTTTATTTTTGTTTTTTTTTTTTTGAAAGATGACATGAAGAAGAAGAAGAGGGTGATACATACAGATTATTTATGGATATGGCTCACATCTGCCTCTGGTTTAACGTCTAGTAACGGCTTAAACGTCTTCTATGAGTCGAGGATAACCTTCCCATCCAATTTTCTTATAAATTGGCAAACGGGGTCTTTTAGAGTCAGATTCCCAAGACTGTAGCGTTTTTCTTCATCCTTGAAGAGATTCCATAATTTAAGAATTTCACGATGCACCAATCC
The DNA here is from genome assembly GCA_029884595.1 of Ormosia semicastrata. Classification (NCBI taxonomy): domain Eukaryota; kingdom Viridiplantae; phylum Streptophyta; class Magnoliopsida; order Fabales; family Fabaceae; genus Ormosia; species Ormosia semicastrata. The sequence goes on along the minus strand of JAQQTO010000046.1, from coordinate 1,588,331 downwards.
ACAAGAATGCATCTCAAGAGTCAATAAGATATCATCTAATGACTCCTTACTCAGTCCATTCTTAATGAAGAAAATTTTATCTTCTCTATTTGCGGAAACCATCCCCAAAGTACGACATCGCTTGTTACAGTTCCATCGTCCACATTTGTGACAGACTTGTAACCTTTTTGCTCTTCTCCTTTTAGAATATGAACTTCTTCCAAGACCCAGGGCATATATGAGTCAAATGAAATTGAGGACTCACCGCTAATCGGACCTTTGCTTCAATTATCCAACAGACATCTTCTGGCATACCTTTGTGCATTAACAGTCTCAATCTTTCACATCAAACTTTGTAGATTTTTCTCAGAGCACTTTGAGGAAGAGAAGGAAAATGTTTGCTCAGGTTTGAAAGAATGACATCCATTTTGAAGGAGAATAATGGTTCAGTTATTTTGGGAAACTGAAAAATAAATCGACTTGAGAGTCACGGAGTACCGTATCCGCCACTTAACCGGTAACACAAAGAACTCAAGAACTTGGTTTTCCAGGAATGGTTGAGTCTTTGTCCATTAACTTTAAGCGCATTACCATTCCTAGGATTCTCAATATCTACGGCCCCAGAGGATACACGTGTTTGATAACAAAAGAACCGCGCCACCTAGATCTCAATTGTCCAAAGAGTAGGTGCAGATGATAATCTCAAAGCAGAACTTTGTTGACCAATTTTCGCAGCTTTTGCAAAAGGTGTAATAGACCTTGCATAAAGTAAGCCAATAAAATCCATACTGCAAGATTTTTGCAGTTGTTATCGCTGAAAAAAATGACCTCCACATGCTTCCGAGTGACAAAATTTAATGTCACTACCTACCTCATTGTTGGGCACACAGCTGTTTTTTTTTCTTTTCTCTTTTTTTCTTCTTTTTTTTTTATTCATAATGCGGATGGAGATGGTTCATCACCTCCATTTCTGCATTCTCTAGAAGTTCATGATACTGTTTGAGGCGGTGTCCATTTACGATGAAAGCTTTGGCAGTGACCTCACTTTTAATCTGAACAGCACCAAAAGGAAAAACCTTAGTAACAATAAATGGTCCATCCCATCTAGACCTTAATTTGCCAGGCATGAGTCGGAGGCGGGAGTTATAGAGGAGAACTTTTTGATCAATCTCGAATGTTTTCCTCAGAATTAACTTATCATGGAAGGCTTTGGTCTTTTCCTTATAAAGTTTGGAACTTTCATAAGCCTCCAAGCAGATCTCCTCCAATTACTGCAGCTGCAGCTTCCTCTCCATACCTGCTTGATCTAGGTCCAAGTTGCACCTTTTCACCGCCCAGAATGCACGATGCTCAATTTCCACCGGGTGGCAGGCTTTTCCAAAAATAATCCGATACGGAGACATCCCAATTGGTGTCTTATAAGCAAATCCGTAAGCCCATAAAGCATCCTCAAGCCTCTTGCTCCAATCCTTTCTGTTAGGTTGAACTATCTTCTGAAGCATCTGCTTGATCTCTCTGTTGGAAACCTCGGCTTGCCCATTAGTCTGGGGATGGTAAGGTGTAGAAACTCTGTGCAGAACTCCATACTTTTTCATCAAGGCTTCCATGCTCCGATTACAGAAGTGCGAACCCTGATCACTAATGATAGCTTTCGGAATTCCAAACCTGCAGAAAATCTGTGATCTAACAAAATCCACAACAACTTTGGAATCATCAGTTCGAGTAGCTTTCGCCTCCACCCACTTGGATACATAATCAACAGCTAGCAAAATGTAAACAAACCAAAAGAAACAGGAAAGGGTCTCATAAAATCAATACCCCATACATCAAAAATCTCACAGAACAATAAGGATTTCTGGGGCATCTCATTCCTTCGAGAAATGTTTCCTGTTCTTTGGCATTGATCACAAGATTTACAAAACACATATGCATCATAAAATAGAGTGGGCCAATATAATCCAGATTCCAAAACTTTCCTAGCAGTCCTTTGGGGACCAAAATGACCGCCACATGCAAGTGTATGACAAAAGCTAAGAATAGAATGGAATTCATTATCAGGCACGCATCTCCTAATGATTTGGTCACTACAAAATTTCCACAGATAAGGGTCGTCCCACACATAATATTTTGACTCACTCTTTAATTTATCAATCTGAGCCCTAATAAAATGTGCAGGGAAAACACCAGCAACTAAGAAATTTATCAAATCAGCAAACCAAGGAATGTTACCTTGCAACTTGAAAAGCTACTCATCAGGGAAGACATCATGGATAGGAGAAGAATCTGCCTCTCTCTCAATCCGACTCAAGTGATCTGCCACCAGGTTCTCTGCTCCACTCTTATCTCTGATATCAATATCAAACTCCTGTAAGAGCAACATCCACCTAATCAACCTAGGCTTTGCATCGGGCTTTTTCAGGAGAAACTTCAAAGCTGCATGATCTGAAAATACAACCACTCTAGAACCAAGAAAATATGATCGAAATTTATCTAAAGCAAAAACAATTGCTAAAAGTTCCTTTTCGGTTGTAGTGTAGTTGGCTTGTGCAGCATCTAAAGTCCTCGAAGCATAGGAAATGACATGAGGTACTTTGCCGACTCTCTGTGCAAGGACAACTCCCAATGCATAATTAGAGGCATCATACATGAGTTCAAATGGGAGTGTCCAATCTGGTGGCTGGATGATAGGTGTACTGGTCAATGCTTGCTTCAAGTTATTAAAGACATCCTTACATCTCTGGTCAAAGTGAAACTCTACATCCTTTTGCAACAAGTTGGACAGTGGAAGAGCAATTTTGCTAAAATCCTTTATGAACCGCCGATAGAAACCTGCATGACCAAGGAAAGAACGAACCTCCCGCATGCATGTGGGGTAAGATAGGCATGAAATGACATCTATTTTTGCAGGATCTACCTCAACACTCTTGCTAGATACTATATGCCCTAAAACTATACCCTGTTCTACCATGAAATGACATTTCTCAAAATTCAGGACAAGGTTAGTTTCAATGCACTTATGCAAAACCCGATCCAAATTATCCAAACATGCATCAAAGGAAGAGCCATAGACAGTAAAATCATCCATAAACACATCCATGCAACTCTCTAAAAATTCAGAGAAGATACTGACCATACACCTTTGAAAGGTTCCCGGAGCGTTACATGGACCAAAGGGCATTCTCCTGTATGCAAATGTTCCAAATGGGCAGGTGAAAGTGGTCTTCTCTTGGTCTTCTGGGGCTATATGAATCTGAAAATAGCCCGAATATCCATCCAAGAAATAGTAATGCGACTTGCCAGCCAGTCTCTCCAACATCTGATCAATGAAAGGCAATGGAAAATGATCTTTCCTAGTGGCCTGGTTAAGCCGCCTATAATCAATGCACACCCGCCAACTGTTCTGGATTCTTGTGGGTAGGAGCTCATTGTTCTGATTTGCAATTACTGTGACTCCAGATTTCTTTGGAACCACTTGCACTGGGCTCACCCATTTACTGTCAGATGTGGGATAAATAATGCCAGCTTGTAGCAGCTTGGTCACTTCCTTCTTCACCACATCCAGAATAAGGGGATTTAGTCTCCTTTGGGGTTGCCTCACTGGCTTGGTACCTTCCTCCAATAAATTCCTATGCATACATATGGAGGGACTAATACCAGGAATGTCTGCAAGTGTCCATCCGATGGCCCGCTTATGCTGCCTCAAAACCTGCAGCAATTTTTCTTCTTATTCAGGTTGTAGATTCTTAGCGACAATCGCTGGCAGCTTCTCACCATCTTCCAAATATGCATATTTAAGGTGGTCTGGCAAAGTCATTAGCTCTAAGGATGGGGGATGCACAATAAGAAGCGTAAGCTATTTGAAACAAGCAACTCAGCAGCATTAAATTCGACATAATTTTGACTCATATTTTCATATGCTGCATCAGTCAAATAAGCACCTGCATCATCACTTATAACTACATAAATCTCAGCACATGCAGCACATGGTTCAGTATCACAGCTAACACATATATCACAAGTGACAGAATCCAAAAAGTTAACAATATCAGGGAATTCAACACTCATATCAGTATAAGTATCATCAACCAGCATTTCAATCACATCAACATGAAAAACTGAATGCTCCTCAATGGGATGTCTCATGGCATCAAAAATGTTAAACTGTACCACATCTTCACCAAATTCCATAGAAAGGGTGTCAGCATGCACATCTATCTTGGTTTTGGCTGTTTTGAGGAATGGTCTTCCTAGAATCAATGGAGCATGATTTGTTGAAGACTCATCTTCCATGTCCGAGAATGTAGAAGTCCGGGGAAAATCACTCATTCACCCGCACTAACACATCTTCCAAAGACTTCAGTAGGATGAGCGGTGGTCCTATTTGCCAACCGAATCACTATACCAAAGAGGGTTGCAAAGTGCCAATGTTCAAGGACTGATATATTGACATAGACATGACATTAATCGAAGCACCCAAGTCTAGCATTGCATATTCAAATTTGGAGTTACCTATCGTGCAAGGAATTGTGAAAGTTCCAGATCTTTGCATTTTTATGGCATGCTTGGTAGAATCATTGCGGAAACATTTCGCCCATGCTTATTCTCTCAGTACCCTTTAAGTCTTCTCTTGTGAGTACACAACTCTTTGAGGAATTTGGCATACTTGGGAATCTGCTTGATTGCATCAAGGAGGGGAATATTGATTTCCACCTTCCTGAATATATCCATGACTTCTCTTTTTATTTCTGTTTGTGCAGTATGCTTGGACTGGGTGACTCTGTTTGGAAAAGGTAGTGGAATGGCCAGATTTGAATTATCTGCACATTTCTTCTGTGTCACAGATTTTTGGACTGAGCTATCCACTTTCTTCTGTTTCTGGTCACCTTCTGGTTGCTGCACTTGTAGTTCAGGTTGTGGTGGAGTAGGACCGTCAACTTCTCTGCCACTTCTCAAGCTAATGACACTTACATTACCTCTTGGGTTGTTGACTGTTTGTGAAGGCAATTGGTTCAACCCTTGACTTTTCAGCTCACTCACGGTGGTGGCCAGCTGCCCAATCTGAGTTTGCAGGTTCTGAATGGTGGCATTGACATTTTGTTGAAACTGAACATTATTTGTAGCCATCTGTTTCATCAAATCTTCCAATGATGGCTCGGATGGAGTGGTTGCTGGACTTGGCAACATGAGGGGCTGCTGCACAGGTGGCTGCACAGTTTGTTGTTGTCTGAATGCAGGTGGTTGGTATTTGTTGCTAGGACCTACAGCTTGGTATCTAAACTGCGGTTCTTCTTGTTGGTAGTAAATTTGTTGTTGTTGTTGACCGAATTTTCATATCTCAGGTTGGGATGGTCCCTCCAGCCAGGGTTATAGGTATTAGAAAATGGATCATATCTGGGCTGCTGCTGTGATTGCTGATATTGGGGTCTACCAGAAAAAATACCAGCTGCTATAACAAATTGCTCTAGAAAAATAGAACCACCATCCTGAAGTATGGGACATGCATCAGTAGGATGAGATGAACAAGAGCAAATACCACACACAGTTGCAGCCATCTGCATTGGTGCTTGTTGTCCCACTGCTAACTGCCTTACCAAAGAAGTCAATTCATTAAGTCTGTGTTCCATTCTCTGTTGGTCTACATGAGATGATTGAATCTCATTGACTCCTCTGGTTGAGGTAATAATTCGTGTGCCAAATTGTTGGGTATTGGCTGCCATGTTTGCTATCAAATCTCTCACTGCTGCAGGGGTCTTGTCTACTAAGGCTCCTCCAGAGGCAGCATCCACCATGCTTCTGTCATTTGGCAGTAAATTTTTATAGAAATATTGAATTAAGAGTTGATCGGTGATTTGGTAGTGGGGACAGCTCGAGCACAGCTTTTTGAATCTTTCCCAATATTCATGCAAGGTCTCTCCTGTCATTTGTCTTATGCCACAAATATCTTTTCTAATGGCAAAGAAACTCTGAGGCGGGGAAAATTTTCTCTAAGAACAACCGCTTCATGTCACCAACTTGTTCTTGAACCTGGTGAAAGATAAAATAACCAATCCTTGGTCAGTATCAACAAGTGAGAAAGGAAATGCCCTCACTTGATGTGCTCTTTCTCGAGATCCCATGTGGCTTCATGGTTGAACAAACCACATGGAACTCCTTTAGATGCTTATGAGGATCCTCACCGCAAAATTGTGAAACTTGGGCAACAAATGTATCAATCCAGATTTTAACTCAAAATCAAGATCAAGATCTGGGTATTGAATACATAAAGATCGTTAGTTATATCGGGAGCGACAAGTTCCTTAAGAGTTCTATTCTATATGTTATTAGCCATGGTTTCGGATTATTCAAGATCTCAAGTTCACTCCCAATATTAAGATCAAATTCGAGAAGTAATTCTTGTACTTGGCCTACGAGCTCTAATCAACCTATGCAAGGTTCTATCAATCTCAGGATCAAAGTCAACCAAGTTATCAGGCTCGGACCTAGTCATGCATCACATAAAAATAAATAAATAAGCAAAATATACTAGACAATGGATAAAAATGTTAGAAAAGTTAATAAAAAGTAAAAGTTAGTAAAAATACTTAAAATGAAAAGATTACACTTACTAATCCCCGACAACGGCGCCAAAATTTTGACGAGCGTCGAACTCAGTCAAAATTATAACTGAAGTTATTACCTAAGCTTGTAGCACAGTGACAATACCGGATCATCTCCACGAGGATTGTAGATGCAATTTAATCAAATCAAGTGAAAGTTAGCAAAGGGGGTTTGACAGTTTAAGATCGCACTTAACAAAATTAAAGGAAGAAATAACAATTAAAGAGCAAATCAATTTAGAAACCTATCCAAGATTGGGTGGATTCAATCATAGACCCTTCATAGAACACTTGAAGTGCAATTGAATTGTTAATTTGGATCTAACCGAGATCTCTCGCATCAAATCCAGAATTCATACTAGACGATCGTCTAGAATTCAATTAACAAGTGATAAACACAAATCCGCAATCACACCATTCATGAAAATCTATGTTAATTTCAAGTACCGAATTCAATTAACTTAGGCACAAATCAAGAACTTAACCTTTTCAATTCTGCGATTAATTTAGATCAATCAGTTCTAAGTTTCATCACAAATCTCAATCTTCATTTATGTTATTAGTTTAGATCAATCAGTTCTAAGTTTCATCACAAATCTCAATCTTAAACCAATATCAAATCAGATCAACATAAATAGAATCACCATTCATGCATTCAAGATCAAGAAGAAGAAAAAGAGAAGAAGAAAAGAGAAATTCAATTAGAAATCAAATACAATACATAACCAAGGTCTCAAGAATCCAAACCACAATCTCTTCAAGAGTTCTAAATTGACCGAAAGTAGCTTAGCCCTCCATTACCACGAAGGGGAACATCAAAATATACAAAAGCTATGAGAAACTATGAAGAAACAAGAAGAAACTATGAGAGAAATGAAAGAGAGTACAACTTGTGTCTTTCATGATAACCAATGGTGCCTTTTATAGAAGTCTAGGGTAACAAAATGACAAAGGGGAGTGGGTGGATGAGTGGGGTGGTTGAGTGGGTTGGTGACTAGAGTAGTTGAGAGGGTTGGTGAGTGGAGTAGTTGAGAGGGTTGTTGAGGACGAAAATTTCTTGTCTGACTTGGAAGCCAAAAACGACTAACTATACTTCAGACTCATGAAAAGTACTCTTCATGAAAGTTGTAGATCTTTGTCTTGGCTATAACATGCATATCTGGATCGTCCAATTTGGCTTCCTACAGCCCAAGATATGACCCAAATACCGCAGGTTGCTCAAACCCAACTTCAGCACCTCTGTTCTGACTTGCAAGCTCAAACTGACCCATTAGACTTTATTTTTTCAAAACGTGTTCTTCATGAAAGTTGTTTATTTGGATCTTAACTATCAACTATCCAAATTTCAGCCTATCTTCATTATTACAACTTGAGATATGATTTTATGAGTGCACACCGTTCGAATTCTAGTGACAGAACCCGTATTCTGACTTCCATGTAAACTTAGGTCCCTTAGATATCTGTTTAGGACTTCGAACTCTTCATCAAAGTTGTAGAGCTTCCTCTTAGCTTTCCTACAAGGTAAAATTCATGATTATCAGATATCAGGAACTCAAGTTATGGCCAAAATACAGAAACAGTGTCAAATCTCAATAATGCTGAAAATATTCAATTAGGACCAATACTCACAAAATCATACCAAACTCAATCAATTAAGAATATGGAGAGTGTAAATGACTAAACATAAGGGTTTCGTAATGAATAAAATATGTGATTATCACCCCAACTCTTGAATTTTGAGCTTCAAATACCCATTCTTTTGGTTTGCTTCCAATAGTGCATCGTGATATTTGGTAGCTAATGCTCGCCCTTGGTCTGAGTGGCACTTCGCCTCAGTCAGAGCTTCTTGTAAGACTTGCATTCTACGATCTTGTACCCTAGTATTCGCCTCCAACTTTTCTTTCTCTTGTAAAACCAACGCCATTGTCTCTTCCTGAGCACTTATCTTTGCTCGTAATTCATGAACTTCTGTTGTGGTCTTTTCAAATTCTATCTCCTTTCCTTTCCTTGCCCTTTTTGCTCGGCTTGGGGTCCCAGCCATATCTGCACACGCATCTTTTAAATATTCAACTTCATCAGCTAGCTTCTGGCATCGACTCTGGTGGATGACTACTTTTAACTCAACGGCTTCCTTTCCTTGTTCCAAGACTTTCATTTGTGCTTTCAGTCTTTCAATCTCGGTGGCCATTTGAGGTATGATTTGAGGATGACCCTTATCATCTGAAATTGTCTGGGGGATACTATTCTGTACCCTTCTTGCCTCTCTCCATTACAAGTATTCAGGGGTACAAACCACCACATGCTTCTCTAATTCCTTTGTTCCTGCAATATGAATATTCTTCCGAGCATCTCTAATCTCTTTTTCTTGTTTAGTAGTGCTTCCATCTTGCTGGTATAAGAAGCTGAATCCTTCAAGTTGCTTTTCGTTGGGCACATATTGAGTCCATCGGAGTTGCCTAAGCACAAGGATTGGCGCGTATGATACACCACCTCTAGGGCTCATCAAAGGAACATTAGGAAAGTCACCACAGCTGAAAACTATCTCTTCTCCATGATACCACGGACAGATCCATTTAAAAGAATCTGGCCCCATCCTCACGAACTCATTCTTCCATTCATAAGCTTTTTGTGGCTTCACTGGTATGCGACCAAAATTCCTCAACGGGTCAGGTAGGAGTCCCAAGCGATTCTGTACATCCATATGCGTCATGATCCAAACGTACAACATATGTGTACAGCATCGAATCTTTCCACCACCCTTTTGATGACAGATTTCCATCGTCAAGAAAGTGTCAGCAAGAATAGTAGGGACTGGATTTGCTTTATACTTCTCAAACTTGAAGAATATATCCATTGCTGCTTGATCTACCATATCTGAGGTAAATGGGAATAATACTAACCCAAAGATGGTTAAGGCCAGTGTTTTGTTGAAGAAGTCCCACTTTCCTTGTTGTACTAGATATTGAAAATGTGCTTCTAGGTAACTTTTCTTCAAGCCTTCTGTTCCTCCCCTCTTTTTCATGCCCAATTGACTTGTTGGAGCCCCTATCAATTCTGCTATCTTTCCTACTGATACATAATACCCTCCATAAAGATAAACATTTGGGTGTTTGTTCATTAGAAGCCTCAACATGATTGCATACTCCTCTATGGTTGGTGTAATGTCCAAGTTAGGTAGCTCGAAACATTTGAGAGAATGGTTCCAAAATTGAGCAAGGCCACTCAAGACGGGCTCCTCAACTGTAATGCGCAGCAAATCCAGAATCTGCCCGTAACTGCTTGAGAACTCTGATCGAGCCTTAGGGGTCATTTGTTGAGTAACGTCTCTCACATACCTCAGATCACTGCCATTTACTGTAACCCTTATACTCCTTTTGAGTTCGACTGCATTGCTGGAGTTCTGTCCTTGATATGTTTCTTCCATTCTTTGCTATTGACGAGTACTAACGTTTCCACTTTGCCAAGAAAACTCACCCTAAAAAGGAAGTAATGAAGGGAACATGTAAGCAAAACCAAAAAAAGAGAATGCACCCTAAGGATACCTCTCGTCGAGGTAACTCTAAAGAAAATGTATTAACAGTCTAAATGGAGAAGCCCTCACAGGGTCGTAAACCCAAAGGGTGCCTAGCCTTTTTTATTTTTTTTCTTCTAAATGCTGAGATTGTTATGAAAATGCAAGACGATGTGTATTTTGTTCTGTTGACAAATTTTATTTTTTTTTATGAAAATGCAAGAATGAATGAAAATGCAAGCCATGAAAGTGCAAGAGGATGTATATTTTTATTTATTTAAAAGAAAGTGATAAGGAAAGACATGAGAGGTAGATGGATAATGAATGATGAAAAAGAAAAAAGAAAAGCTAGGAAAGAAAATGCAATATCATGTACCTTTTTTTTCTTTTTTTTGTTGAAATTTTTTTTTAACCAAAAAGGTGCATGGATGAATGACATGAGGAATAGATGGATAATGAATAAAGAAAAGCTAGGAATGAAAATACAATATCATGTATCTTTTTTCTTTTTTGTTGAATTTTTTTTAAAACCAAAAGGAATGCATGGATGACTGACATGAGGAAAAGATAAAGAAAAAGTATGCTTCATTTGTGTCCTAATCAGGTGTAACCTAAGGAGATGGATGACTCTAAATTTTTTATGTCATTATGTTCAATCTACTAGTGCAAGGTTTTTAGGATAGATCTATCTTCTAAAAAGTCATGGTTCCCAGATTGCCCCATCTCGAAAGACAAGGACCAAATTCATAAATTAATCACAAGTAGGGATAACCCTCTCAATATGACTAGTCCATGATACTGGTAACAATCTGAGTGGTGTCTCGACAAATGTCAAGTGAGCATAAAGTTCCTCAATAATAAAAGTCGAGACCCCTCCTACTCCTCGGGTTCGCACAGACTCGGGTATAGAGCCCAAAAAGTGTGTGAGGTAAGTGATAGTGACGTGTGTGGAGGAGCATACAAACCTGTACAAAAACTTAAAAGACAAAAAAAATACCCCCAACTTACAAAACATATATACAACAGCCAGCCAACAATTATCTACCTTAGGGTTTTAACAATTAAGTACAAAATATATATACAAACCACAATATACATGAAATAATCCTATCAGATATTTACATAAAAGTACTAAATAAAATACATTTACAAACAAATAAGAAAACAAAGACAAAGACAAAGAGGGTAAAATATATAAATAAAATATTATTAAAAATTTGCACAACTAACAACAACAGGCTTGACTCTCTAAGTATCCTCGATGAGTCGCCACCGTCCAAATAGGATCGCGACGGACGACCGAAAAAGATAAAATCAATGGAGTCGCCACCAATGTTTATTTAAATTGGGAAAACATCGAAAAACCCTTTAATCGAGCAAACCGGTCTTTTGAAAATGAGTTTGGATTCTGGAGTCGATTATAGGTAAGGAAGGTATTAGCACTTACACTTGCCTGCTCCATCCATGAGCGGTACCTTAGGTTAGTTGTGTAAATTTTAATAATCTCAAATATATTTATTTTAACCCCTTTAAACAAAAGACTTTGTAATTATTTTTTTATTTTTTTTTTGAAAAGAAATAAAAGAAACAACCAAATTATAAAAATTTATTTTTTTTGACTTGACAGAAATGGATTTCTGCTCCTACATATCTCCTGATACAATGGAGAACTCAAAGTCACGTAGTTCTGTAAAAAATAATTGTGAGTTTGTTGATTTTAATTAAGAAAGATTTTTTTGAAAAAAGAATTTTTGCTTGAAAATAAATTCATTCTTGCACGAGGTTCAAGTTAGCACTAGGCTACTCAATAAACTTTTATGATCCAAACGACATTGAAGATAGCATCCGCTATTCAATCATCATCATTGATCATTACATGGATTAAAAGATTTTTATTTTATTTTATTTTTTTATTTTAAGGCATGCACAAGGACAAACGAGTAAATACACAAACAACACATTATCATACCATGAGCTAGATAAGCACAATAGAAATACATATAAACCAAATTAAACACAACATTGCAAAAAAAAAATTTGTTATTATTACTTTTTATCCTTTAACATTTTTTTCATTTTTTATTATTTTTATAAATTTCATCCTTCTTTTTTTTTTGAAAAAAACACAAAAAAAAGACTAGTAAGCCTATTAACTTTAGGTCACCAAGAAAAACACAAAAAAAAGATCCACTAATTAAAACATACCTACCATAATCTTTTTTTTTTATGTTTTCGTTTTCTATTTTTTTTTATGGGCTCTTATGATTAATGGCCCAAACTCAAAGGAAAAAAAAAAAGGGCAGCAGCTACCAAAAACGAAATAAAGGGGGGAAGGAGTTGTTACTGTGGATAGATTGCAGAGTTAGAAACGAAGAGCAGGGGCGGCAAGAGCGCGCTGGGGTGCGCCGGCACAGGATCGGTTCGTTGGGCTTGGGCAGAGGAGCAGAGAACGACGCGGCGAGGCTACCAGCGAGCGGCGGTTCGACGGCTCGGTGTGGAGCGGCTCGGCCTCTGGTTCGATGGCTCGGTGTGGAGCGGCTCGAGTTACACGGATCTACGATCCAGATGAAGGTGGCTCAGTTCTAATGATGGATGGAAAATGGCGCGGATCACGGTGGAGCTACCGGGTTCAGGTATTGGGTTCGGACTGCGCACAGAGGATGGCAGGATCATGGGTTGCTGCGGTGGAGGCATTGCGACGTGGTGGAGCTCGGGTCTAACGGTGATGGGGAGGAGAGCTCACGGTGGAGTGGGTTTGGTTGTGGGTCACGATGGTTTTGAATTTCTGTTGTGTGTTGAGTTGCAGGGGTAGGTGGTGGCTTGGAGGTTGAGGGATGAAGATGAAGAGGGGTTCTTGGGTACGGTTTGGAGGAGATAGTGGGGGTTATTTTTGGTCATTTTTTTAGGCTTGGCGAGAGAAGTGAGGCGGCGGTGAGGGGTGTTTTACGGTTTGAATGGTGGTGGTGAGGTTGAAGAGATGAAGGTGAGGTGGCTATGGAGTTTGGGTTGAGGTGTTGGAGGTTGAAGTTGTGATGGTGGTTCGGAGTTTGGGTTGAGGTGTTGGAGGTTGAAGTTGTGATGGTGGTTCTGGACGAGATGGTGAGGAGAGGGATGATGAAGATGAATGGTAGAGGGTGTTGAGTTTTTGGTTGAGGATGGGTGGTTCAGGTTGAAGATTGGTTCTTCTGAGAGCTAATGTGTGGTCTCTGCCTGTGGAGAAATCTGAATCCCCCCTTGCCTTCTCCTTTGTCCTTTGTATCTGAAAAATTCGGAGGCTTCCTCCTATCCAAGGTGGAGAGGCTGCCAGGTTGACCCAGCTTGGGTCACCATAACACTTCCTCATTTGTGTATGCTGCTCTCTGCTCCAAGCTCTCTTCCTCCCAACCCCTGGTGCATTCCCTTTTCATGTCAAAGCAGTCTGTTGGTGTATGCCCTAGAGGCTAATACATTTTCTGTATTTACATATATTCTATTATGCTATTTTATATATGAGGCATTTCATTTATTGTGTTCATTTTGATAAACATAATAAAGTCCTCAGAATAGTAAGTTTGATGCCATAGGACATCAAGTGAATGACTTGATCATGAGATCCTTTTGGTTACAACACTATTGTTAAATATCCCTAGTCAAGTATTATTGTTAATCAGGACAACAATAATACGTTGAGACTAGTATATGCATAGACTGATGACACATCTCACGGGTCATGGATATGAGATATCAAGTCTTCACGTGGGTACATATTAGAGTAATGATGTCTTGGGTGATCCACCATGAGAACGCTACATGGATCGTTACGTGAGTGCCATAAGCGATTCTCATAGTGACAATGATATTTGTGGTCCTTTGACCTGAAATCACTACGATTCCTACATGAGGAGTTGTGTGTTTTAATGCCATCAAACGTCATCTGTAACAAGGTGATTATAAAGTTGGTTATTGGACATACCGCAAATCATGCAAAGGGGTGTGAGTGACCTAGATGGGATTTGTCACTCCTACATAACAGGAGCGATATCTTCGGGCCCCCTGATTGAGTGAGACTGCGAAATGCATGGCCATGCTCAAATGAGTCAATATGAGATATTGATCTCATTTGTTGTTACAAAGTCTGCTCGAGTATCAGGAAACGAATGATTGGACTATACAAGGGTGACGCATTCCATGCCTTGTGTTCAATTTAGATATCTTGACAAAGGGACTAAACGACACGAAAACATTGGTCACGAAAAGGTTATGTCAAATCACTGACATTCTTATTACTTGGGTAGCAGTGATGTGTTGCTAGATACCACATCGCTTGTAATATTAAAATGGGATTTTAATATTACCGCCAACGTAATAAGAACCTGCAGGGTCACACACATAGAGTAGACTAAAATTGGAGCAATGGATCTAAGTTGGACTCGGATTCAAATATGGGCCAGACTCATAACAGATGGGTCTAGGGTTGCACAGCTTACCTTACTGCTGCTCACACTCACTTAAGGCAGTCACTATTATAAATAGATCGCTAAGGGGGCTGCTAAGTGACATAATTCTGAACCCTAGCCGCACCTACAGAAAAGTGAGTGAGAGAGCGACAGGTTTCTTCTCTTCTCTTCGCAGCTAGCACTGTGTGAGAGACGTGAGGCTCCTCTTTGCGGACGTTAGACGTTTGTGAGTCTGTTCGTGTGGATACCGTAGAGACATCATTTCTATTACGGTGTTAGTGATTCACGCTTCAAGAGGTAAATCATTTAAAAACTCGGATTATGGCTTTTTCGCATGGATCCTCGGTGGGAATCCCTGTTTTCCGCTACGTGTTGTATCCGCAAAATTCCCAACACAGTCCCTTCTTGGTTGCTACGCTGCTGAGCTCTTTGCTGCTGCACTGTTGAGGGTGCATAGGGGATGGACAACTACCATTGTAGCTATATTATGTGATTCTTTTTTTTTATGTTTTTACATATTTTATTTTTGTATTCATCATATTTTTATTTTTTGGTGCAAAAAAAAAGTTAAAAATAGTGCAATTAAGCATTAATTAATACAAAATTTTAAATCTTGATTAAGCAACAAAAATAAAATTTTATGGATAAAATTTGGGTATCAACAGCAATACATGACGATCAAACAGAGGAATTCACTTGACCACCCTCAGGGGGCAAGTAGCGCATTCAAGAGTCTTAACTAGTGCCCATGTGAGCCTGACCTTAACTCAAAAACCAACAAGGTTTACAGAGGTTAAGCATATTCTTAAAAAAGTCTCGAAGGACCCTCAAGGCTATAGACAGCTAGGAAAGTGTCCACTAAGCCTGTTCCTGATTGGAGCTGGATTTCGAAGATAAAAGGCCCTCAAGCCGGACTCCACCTTGAGTAACCTTAGGAGCGCGTTCCTAATAGGATCAGGGAATGCCTTACATTCCATGTTAAGAGGGCAACCCACCAAACCACTCTTAACGGGTTGGTCATGAGTCACAAAACCTCGACACTTAGCTAAAACCATCATGTGGTTACTGGCAACACGGATAATGAAATCTGTGTTTAAGCCATCATGGTACCAGCCGCGAGTTATCTTGTGCTAGATAGGTCATGTAGTAAAAAAATTCTAAGTCTTGGGAAAATTCTCGCACTAAACCATAGGCACGAAAGACCTCGGTAATGACCGCTTAAAACCAAAGTCCTAAGAGGGATTCTAAATGCCCAAATAGTTGGTGACGGACCCCGGACACAGTTTCTTTTATGCCTAAGTCCTAAGAGGGATCCTAAACACCCAAATAGTTGGTAACAGACCCCGTACAAGGTTTTTATACCAAAGTCACGAGGGATCCTAAATATCAAAGCAATTGATAATGGACCCCAGATAAGGTTTCTACTCTATACCTAAGCCAAGTGGGATCCTAACAAATCTTTATGGCTAGTAAAGGACCCCGGGTAAGGTTTAATAATAATTATACCTAAGACAGAAAAGATCTTATGTGCCAATTTTTCTTGGACATTAAATCCTGAGCTAAGGTGTTATTTTTGCCTAAATCCAAAATTATGAATGCTCGATATTATGAGCCTTAGATTATGGATTAAGGTGTTATATTTGCCTAAATCTAAAGATTCTGAATACTCGATATTATGAGTCTTTGATTATGGATTAGGGTGTTATTTATGCCTAAATCTTAAATTCCAAAATGCTTGGTTATGATAGGCATTGGACCATGGACTAAGGCGTCATTTTTAGCTAAGTCAAGTGGAATGCCATGCACTTGATATTATGAGTGTGGGATCCCGGACCGAGGTTTTTCCATAAGGAAACAATTTTCTAAATCCTTAAAATGGTTGTGAAAAGCAACACAATAGGCGTTGGACCAAGTAAGGACTATGGAAAAAGAAGTAAACACGACAACAATTCTGGCTTATTCTGCGGAACCCAGTTACTTATGACCAACTGACGTGGTGGACCAGACTATGACATGTCCACAAGTGTCATGATTAAACGCCTCTAGATTTGAACTCATAACCCTATGGAGAAGCACAGACCACGACTTCAAGTAAAGCACGAATTCTGTCACCCGGAGGCATTGAGACTTGCTACCTCGCTATACTGGCCAAACGCCGAGCTAGGGGCAACAGTTCTAACCGTAATCCGAATCATGTCCCACTGATCGACTAGGCACGCAGTATGCCAGAGTCTGTCATTGACACCCCAGCAGGAATTCACTTGTGGCGTGCAGTTGAGACCCTTTAAGCTACACATGGGGGCAATGTATGACACACTTCGGATGACGGAATGACAACGTAAGCAGAGTGATCTAACTCAGATCTCGGCCTTACACGTCAACCCCGGAGGCATACTATGATATATCATGGACCTCGACCCTTTCAAAAACATCGTGAGATCCTACGTTAACTTTGACTTGGATCCTTTTGTTCACTGTGTGCCGTATGCTCCTACTAAACATGGGTACCTTGACACTTAGCTGTCCCATCTAAGCGCTAAGCTGGGGGCAACTGTTCTGGACCAAGATTTTGGGTTATCAGTCAGGAGCAACCTGACTCACCAGAATAATACTCAGATATTATTACGCGTTATCTTGATGAGTATATCAACCTATTTATTACGCATAAATCTCTCAAGTATCCTTGATGGATATGAAAGCTTATTATATCCCACATAAATAGAAAAATTAGTTAAAAAGAATCACAATCCCTAATGGATTCTAATCCTAAATAATTACATTTAATACAGATTACACTCATCCTAAGATGCTCTTATAAATACTATGTTAGGTCTCAAATGTATGTATCTCCTCTAATATATAGACTATCTTCATTGTGTACGGTCTAACTTGAACGTCAAAGTATCTTTTACAGGTATCCACCCCCTCGCACCACCACTGCTACTACTATACTACAAAAGATTCTACCATAATGTGTCTATTTCAGATACTCTTCTAAATTTACTCTACAACAATAGCCAAAATAGCTTAATTCACTTGGTGGCGTCTAGCGAGAGTGGAAAAAAGGCCCTAAAATGTACTATGGCAAGAAGTCTCATCTCAAAAATTGGAAAACGATGCAACTTATATAATATATCTAGTTAGAAGCAGTGCACTTGTGCACTCCATCAACGAATTGAAAAATACAAGTTAAATGAAAAGTTTTCTGGATTTTCATTATAGGTCAGAAAAGAAAGAACAAAATTTGATGTCAAAAGAAAGGCGTCATCATCATCCTCTAACTGGGAAAAAAAAAATTCAATCCATTGCATGGTGGATTTCACTTTTTTTTTTAAAAAAAACGAAGGTTGACTTTTTTAATTGGAAAACATATCAAGTAAAGTTTTTGAAATGTATAATGTAATAAAAAAATCAAATAAATGCTCACATTGAATATTTAATTTAATTTAAGTTGAATAAATATTTAAAGTATTTTTAAATTCTTAATTATAATTAATATCTTAAAAAGTTCTTAAATTATAAGTTATTTTTAATTTGGTGATAGAGAGCAGGCAACAGGGTATAGGACTTGTCTTCGTTAACTGGGCTCAATTCCACGCTGAAGATAACTCAACTCTAGTTTTTTTTTTTTGGTATACCAATACCATCTCTCTAGTATTTTTTAATTTCAAAACAAAGGAATTAAGAAAAGGGGTTCTGATAATGATAAAACTGCACAGTCATTTGAAATTAGACATTAAAACTGCGCTACCCGGGACTCCATGGGAACGGTTTTTTCGAGGAGTTAATAGGTCAAGTGAGTTCTTGAAGTTGAGATTTAATTTGTTTAAAAAATATAAAATTATATATATATATATATATATATATATAGGATTTTATTCAAAGAGTGATGTTTATTGTGATAGGTAAGAGTAGTGAATCTTGATTATTAGATCTTTTATAAATGGTCAAAATTAGAATATAAGTGCATGTGACATTTTTAAGTGGTCACATGACCTTCAAGTAATTTTTAATCTTGACCATCCATGTATGGTTGTATGGTCAAGATTTATTCCTCTCACCCTCTCACAATAAAAACTCCTCTCACTAAATATGTCCCTTATATATATATATATATACTTACTTAGGTGAGAGGAGTGTTTATTATGAGAAGTGAGATAAGTGAATTTTGACCATTGAATCTTTCATGAATAGTTAAGATTAGAAGATAAATACATATGATTTTTTTAAGTGGTCACATGACCTTTAAGTAACTTTTAATCTTGACAATCCATATATGGTTCTATGGTCAAGATTTACTCCTCTCACCCTCTCATAATAAAAACTCCTCTCACTAGATATGCCCCCATATATATATATATGATGTGTATTAGATGAGATGGGTGTTTATTGTGAAAGATGAGAATAGTGAATCTTGACCATTAGATTTTACATGAATGGTCAAGATTAGAACATAAATGCATGTGACTTTTTTAAGTGGTCACATGACCTTCAAATAACTTTTAATCTAGACCATCCATGTATGGTTGTATGATCAAGATTTACTTCTCTCACTAGATATGTCCCATATATATATATATATATAAGAAGTGTATTTGGTAAGATGAATATTTATTGTAAGAGGTAAGAAGAGTGAATATTGATTATTAGATCTTACATGAATGGTCAATATTAGAACATAAATGCATGTGACTTTTTTAAGGAGTCACGTGACTTTTAAGTAACTTTTAATCTTGACCATCTATATATAGTTGTATAGTCAAGATTTATTTCTCTCACCCTCTCACAATAAAAATTCTTCTCACTATATATATATATATATATATATATATATATATATATATATATATATATATAACGTATCTGTGAGGAAAATGTTTATTATAAGAGATGAGATGAGTGAATCTTGATCATTATATCTTATATGAATGGTCAAGATTAAAACATAAATGCATGTGTCTTTTTTAAGTGGTTACATGACCTTTAAGTAACTTTTAATCTTTTTTTTTTCTTCTAACTTTGCCTTAAATAGGTCTGCCCTGTATCCCAGTTATAAGACCTGAGTCTGGTATGTGAGCTTGTAATAGGCCAATTTTTAAGGTCGGACATGACTTTTTTAAAAGTCTGACCTGACCTGAAAGCCTATTTAAAGGCCTACTTTTAATCTTGGAGTGTGACAATTCATGTATGGTTGTATAGTCAAGTTATAAAAAAACTAGAAGATGGCGTAAAAAAAATACAGGCTCATGGACTGGTCCGCAAAATCGTGGATCAAAATCCATTTTAACCACGGGTTTATGTGAACCTAACCAATAAGTCTACGTTTAAACTGACTAACATTTTGGTTGGTCCTAACCTACGTGGGCCACAGATTACGTGGTCCGATCTGTAAACTATAAATCCCTTCATAAGTTTATAACAAATTTTAGTTTCTTACCTTGCAAATGATTTAAAACTAATACTTGAATTAAATTGGTGTCACTTTTTTTTTATATAAAAAACTAATATTATGTCAACCCGAATACGAATAGGAGAATAATTACTATATCATTTCATCAAGAGCTAGTAGGTCATTGTTAAGATCATATTATCAGCTATACATACATACATACATACATACATACATACATCATTACTGATTGTAGAATAAGCCTTATTAAACTATATCACAAGGTTGTATTATATAACATATATCCCATAACCCTTCGAAAAGGTGATGCCTATAGTCAGTTAGGCAAACAAGTCAATGTTTACTCAATAGTAAAAATACATATATCTCTAATAAATCTAATATATCTTCCCCTCCTCGAGAATCAAGATCCATTCGTAATCAATATGATTGATAATCCTAATATATTCTGTGTTAGTCTGAAATCACCATAAACAAAGTAATAATTTAAAATCCTTAATAAAAATGAACAGTTATAAAATTCTTTAATAAAAATACTTAGTGAGTTTCAACTGTATAAAACCACAAAAAACTACATGGCAACAAATTATGTTAAAATAAGATTAAATCAAATAGTATAACTAAATTACAATAGCATAAATAAATAAATGCTGAAAAGATCATTGAATGCGGCTTTATATGCAAACATCATTAGGTAAGCTCTTAACATATTATATAATTTTTGTTTTAATTTCCTTTCCTTTTTATGTGTGTTTGTCTCACATCTTGGGCGAAGACCTTCTCTTTCTTAGGAAATTCCTTATCTTTGGTGTTACTTTTAATATCGTGACGACAAAGTAAGATATTCTTACACTAACCAAGGCATGTAACATAAAAGAATCTTACATCTATCCATTTGCCTTCGTGGCGTTTAGGTGTAACGTTTTAAGTGTCTTCCCTGTATGTCTGCTTGTCTCACATCTTGGGCGAAGACCTTCTCTTTCTTAGGGAATTCCTTATATTTGGTGTTACTTTTAAAATCATGACGACAAAGTAAGATATTCCCACACTAACCAAGGCATGTAACATAAAAAAATCTTACATCTATCCCTTTGCCTTCTTAGCAGTTAGGTGTAACGTTTTAAGTGTCTTCACTATAAATTACTTGCTTGCTATTACATACAAATACAACAATATAAAATATCAAATATGTCAGAAAATAAATTCATCATATGCAATTCTTCAAATAAATCATGACATAAAATTCACAAAACTTAGAGTTATCAAATTTAAATATTAATTCTTTAAGAAATTAACTTTAATTTAAGAATATTTTATTAATTCATTTAAAAGTCCTCATCATAGTCCACGTCATAGTCCTCATCATAATCCATAGTTTTGTTTAAGTCTCAATAATAGGTTCATTGCACAATAGTCCTTTCCTTGCAAAGGTCAGCATAAATGTTAATAATGAGTTCATTGCATAAGAGTCATTTCCTTGCAAAGGTGGCATAGAAATCATAAAATTGTTTCCAAGATAAGGTAAGATAATTTAAAGTAAAAAAGTCAATGTAAATCAAAAATATTTATTTAACTTAAGTTTGAATAATATTTTAATTTTTTATAGATTTTAATATTAGTCCCATGAAAAAGTAACATTCAAATCACAATAACTTTAAATTTTGTCAATTATCATTAGAATTTCAAACACATAATAAAAACACAAACTAAATCAAGATTTTACAATCTAACCATAACATTTTCAATATTATATAAAGACAACTAAATTAACATAAAAAGGAAATTATAATAATATGCACAAAACACTAAAGTAAAAAATTAATCATTCTTATAAATAAAATTATTATTAGAGCATATAATCATACTTATTATCAACTACCTATAAGTATACTTGGTGCCATAATTTTAATTTTTTTTAAAAATATTTCCTACGTCTTGTAGAACTTTCTCTTTCTTTCTCTCTCTTTCTCTTTCCTTCTCCCCTTCTTCTTTCTCTCCTTCGGTTTATTTTGCTAACAGCACCTCACTTTCACTCTCTTTCCACTTTGTTTTTTTCACGTTAAGTTAGTGTTTTAACCTTCCTTTTATAGCCATCAATAGATGGCTTTTTGGTGATGCAAAATGGTGTTACGTGCACCTACGGGCGTTCATTGGGTAAGTTAGGTAAATTCAATAATATTTTTAGATCCAATTCATTTATCAGAAGAGTGAGTGGAGTTAAATTAAGTTGAAAAGATTTTTTTACTCAATCTAACCTGCGATTTCCCAGCAATAAACAGTCCCTCATCATCTCTAATCACAATGCCCACCCCAAATGCACTATCTTCAGTAAACACAGCAACATCCACATTTACCTTGTAAACATTGTTGGATGGCTTCTCCCATCCTTGTTGGATATTTCTTTGGAAGACAAGCTAGTCATGAATGAAGTAAACCGTGATTGCCAAGTTGAAGCATCATCTGACTAGTCCAAATTAACTTAAGAGTTAGTTAAATAAAAAAAAATGTTGGTTAAAAAACAACAGTTTAAATTAGAGTTGGTTAAAATTTTGAAAGATTAAACTTTGAGTTGGTTAAATTAGTGGAAACTTAAACAACATTTTAAATTTAAGCTATTTTCTCAAATAAAAAAACTATTGCATTTTCCATTAAATTAAGAATGATTACTGCATATATATTAGAATTTCCCTATTAAACCAACCATCAGCATCTGATGGAAACATATAAAATTGTTTCTAGCATTGCATATTTGCATTATTTATGCCCTGATTTTAAAATAAAATAAATTATATTTATTTATTTGTCTTGCACAATACAATGCACATTACATTACATTTATGCCCTTTGCAGCGCCACTAGTGCAACTCGAATCATCAGCTTGAACCTTGAGCAACTGCGCACTGTTGCGATTTTATTTGTCCTTTTGGGGATAGAACGTTTCCGAGATAAACCCAGTGAACTCTCTTCTCTGACACAAAGTTGCGAGTTTTTGTGATTGGAATTGGATGTAACTCAACAAAGCCAGTGGGTATTGATATTGAAGCAATGCGTAGAGAGATCTCGTTTCTCGTTCAGCCGCGATGCCTCCTTCTCTTCGTTGTTCTCTCAATTCTCCTCATTTTCGCATTATCTGGCTCCAAACGGGTATGCCTTTTAACCCCCTTTGTTTGTTTACTATTGACACTGTCACTGTGGATCTGGTTTGGATAATTGAACCGGGTTTCGAGCAAATTGTTTGATCTGTCATTAAATATAAAATACTATGAGGTTGATGGGGTTTCGAGCAAATTGTTTGCTCGATTCCAATAGTTTTACTTTCACTTTCTGATACGATGCAAATGTTATCAAGATGTAAGCTTTTGTGTTGTAGTATGGCTCTCTGAATACTTTTAAACTTTGCCCGGGGGGGAATAAATGTAAGTAACTTTTTAATGCTTGGTAGGTGTATGCATTCTAATTCGATCATGGATATGGCTGGCTTCATGTTGTAGCTTGCCTGCCTTTGCACTGTAATCCGTCCTTTCTTTATTTGGCAAATTGCTTGAGTATCTTGGGAACTGGGGGTGATCTTTTGATGGCCTTCTGATGGCTACTTGACTGACAGTGGGGATAAGATAAGGATATGTAGGCAAGTTCAATCTTCAGATTGTAAGTTGTGATGAGGGAGGGACATAGCCGCACAAAACATTAACACAATAAAGAATAAACACAAATTGCTGCACTTCAATGAGCCGGAAAAATAAGTGGTCTTTGGGACATATGTGCAAGAAAGGAAATTCTTAAATAAAGCACTAGAAAGATTTTCCTTTTATATATGAGAATGCCTTTGGTTGCTTGGTAGTTTACAGAAGTATCCTGATTGCCATTGCTAGCTGAAGTTATTTTGTTACTAGTAACTATGTGTAAAGTTGTACAATGACTTCCATACCATAAAGTTTATGCTTGGTTAACATAGTTTATTAAATTGGAGTTTAGATAGATAAATATTACCCAGGACAAGAACCCTTTCTGGTTCACTGAGTACTGTCTATTATTTAATCTACCTCTGTGGCCTATGGATTCTTTAGGAATATATGGAGTATGGTTTCACATGTGTCCTTGTATCTTGGTTATGACTCTTATGAGTAATTTAATTATTTGGTGGGATAGTACCATAGGAGTTGATGTTCATGTTTTGCTTCTTTTGCTTGTTATTTACCACCCAGTATGGAAGTTCGGAATTTGGTTTGCTTAAATTTGCAGTCTCGAGGCTGCCATTAAGAAGGAAAAAATATATATATACTGAGGGTTACTCAATGTTGCAAGAGTTATCTTTATCCTTTCATTTTCAATTTGAGCTTGAGAGAGAGAGAGAGAGACATATGCTGAAATTAACCCCTCATGTTTATTTACCATTCAACCTTTTTATTTTCCAGCTTTTTATGGGCACTTCTTGCTCCTTGGAGTGTCTCAAATAAATCTGTCAGCTGTTGTCAGAGGCCAAAACTAGATAAAAGTCTCGTTAGAGACATAATAAAGCCATTCATGAGTCTTCACCTAACAATTTAAGCTTTTAGAAGAGTTGGTCCTTGATATGGTGTCAAAGCCTCTTTGACCAAATGGTCAGGAGTTTGATCCTCCACCCCCTTTCTTCTAATAAATGAAGTTGAATTTCAGCAAAATGTAGATTGGGCATGTGCATTGTCCATGCTTCAAGCCCAAAGGGCTATTGTGTGAGGGGGCGTGTTAGAGATATAATAAAGTCATTCATGAGTCTTTACCTGACAGCTTTAAGCTTTTAGGAGAGTTGATCCTTGGTGAGTCTAAACTTCTAAATATAGAGGAAGTTCTTTCCCTCGCCATATTATGTGTCTGTACACTTGTATTGAGAGAACTATCTGTAACCCTCAAAATTTACTCATAACTAGTCTTCTATGTCAATTTGATTGAAAATTGATGGTTTGTTATTTTGTAAATTGTTTTCCACTTGCAATTTCCATCTTTATTTGTTATTGTGTTCAGTCAATAGTAAACTTTCACCTTTTCTGATGTAGGCTGAGGAGAAAGAAGAAGAACAGCCTGAAATTACACACAGAGTATTCTTGGATGTTGATATTGATGGACAACGTTTAGGTTTGGAGCAATTGTTATAGAAAATTTAACTGTTTGCTCTCATTTGAGCCAATTTGATTTACTAAATATTTTTGTTAGAAAGAGGATGTAGGCAAATAAACGCAACAACTTATCATCTGTTAGCATTAAAAAGTATATGCTACCTCTCCTTTCAATTTTGCTACTAACACCTTGTCATACACTATAATTTCTGCAGGCAGGATCGTGATTGGATTATATGGCCAAGTTGTACCTAAAACAGTGGGTATGTCATTGATTTCCTATTCCAAGTTCTTTAGTCTGTAACTTACTTACCTTAATTGCTTTAAGTAGGAGTCTAAAGTTCCCTTTTGCATGAACCAAGGGTAACCAGACCCCCTTAGCAGAAATTGTAAAGTTTGTGGGCTGTCTTTTTCTGTCATCCTTTATGCTGGGTGGCTAGACTTCAGTCTTTTCAGTAAATTCAAAGTTTAAGTTAAATCTGCCAGATGAAGCTACCTCATTAAATAGGATGTCATTTACATAGAGTAATGCTTGTACTATCCTTGCGCATTGCAATTTTTTAATGATTGAAAATTTTCTGTCTGCAGAAAATTTTAGAGCTTTGTGCACAGGTACTTGGAGTCTTTTCTTAATGTTGTTTTGTTAATTTAACCTCCATCTTGTCCACGTACCGATTATGAGTATACGGTTCCATACTGTGTAGGGGAGAAAGGCAAGAGTGCCAGTGGTGTAAAACTTCATTTTAAAGGAACACCATTTCATCGGATAATATCCGGTTTCGTGATTCAGGGTGGAGACATTGTTCATCGTGATGGCAGAGGCTATGAATCTGTTTATGGTGGCACCTTTCCTGATGAGAATTTCAAGATAAAACATTCACATGCTGGTCTGTAACATTATTTGCTTGGATGCAAGCATTTTACTTTATTAGTTTTTTTTTTCCTTTCATTTTTTAAACTTGACATTTTTCTTCATTTTTGAGGTGCTCGTTTGAGTTGTTTCCTTGTAAATTTACTTAATGGTTGCAGGTGTGGTCTCTATGGTGAATTCAGGCCCTGATTCCAATGGCTCACAGTTTTTTATCACGACAGTGAAGGCCAGTTGGTAGGTTATTCTGTCATGTCTTTAAAAAGTTGCTCCTAGACAAATCTTCTGTGTCCTGTCAGTTCATGGTATAGGCTATTTCCAGTATCATTTTGGACCATCTAAAATCTTCTGTTCGCCCCCCGGGAAACAAAAAAAAATGGAAAAATAAAATGTTAACTGTTGTTTTCTGCACCACTGGGGGTCAGAAGCAGTTAGATTGTCATCATATATTGTGAACAGTCTTTCTAAAAGCAGCCAAAACTGTTACTTTTTTTAAAAATAGAAATTGGCCAAACATTATTTGATAATCTTGCTTGTAGAAACTACATACTTTCGATTTTTCGAATTTGTTCTTTACTACAAGTTATATGCTCATTGTGCCACAATCTCCAGTTATGATATCAGTTCACTTGCAAACTTTCCAGGTTGGATGGAGAACATGTTGTCTTTGGCAAGATTGTTCAAGGCATGGATATTGTGTTTGCAATTGAAGGGGGAGCTGGAACCTACAGTGGGAAACCCAGAAAGAAGGTAGTGATTGCAGACTCTGGAGAGATACCCAAGAGCCAGTGGGATGATGAAAGATGAACTTCCTTGTTATAGTGGCAACAAAATATTCCTTGAGTTAAAAAATTGGTTGATATATTCTGTTTTATATTAAATTTCCTCTGTAAGATATCTAGGAAATCTCACAAGTCTCTTTTTTTTCCCAGATGACAGTCATAGGAACTTTTTTTCCCTCTGTTTCGTTATTTTCTTTAGCTTTGTGTATTGTATTTGATCACTTAGATTAACACAAAGCTGTTTTCTGTAGAGAATGGGAAAGAAATTAAAGGATATTATCTTGTTTCCATCGAATCTTCAATGTACATCTTACTTTGATCTTTTTTGAGTTTCTTATGATCTTATCAAAAGTCTTTCACTCGGCAACTAAGTAAACCTCGGCAAGAAAATCAGGATTGTTCACTCTCCCTGGTCGTTTGTAAACAGGAAAAGAAAACAGTCAGCAACAGTAAAGAACAGCAGACACCTGTTTGTAGGGATTTAAGCCGCATCTAAAACCCTTGTTGAGGTTCATGGATGATTAATATGTTAAACATAAAAGGATAGAATACGATGGCCAAGTCATTGCACCTTATGTCAATGGTTAATGCACATAGAAGCTGTTAAGTTTGCAGGGTGTTCAAGCTCGGATTTGCCAAGTTTCTCCCACCTTTGACATCAACTACCACGTAAGTCACAAGATAAGGGACTCGCAAGTTGGCTTTAGCTCTCACGCGCTCAAGTAAGTTATCATGCCAGATACTTGAATGTATTGTTTTTTTTTTCAACAAGTACCACTTTTCACATCTTTTTTCAATGGTTGTAATTAAGTGAGAAAAAATGATATAATTAATGATAGAATAATAATCATTTTATCTCAAATAGTATTCACACATTTTTTAATATCACATTAAAATTAGTTAATGAAGTATAAATTATTGGTTAATAACTATGTACAAATATGTAACCCTTTCAGTTTGACTCCATTAACCAATTTATATTCGTCATTAACCACTTTTTTATTCTTCATTAACTAATTTTTTACATACTCATTAACCAATTTCTATATGTCATTAATTACGAATTTGTATTTCATTAACTAACTTTATATGGTGTGAAAAATAAT
Source organism: Ormosia semicastrata (assembly GCA_029884595.1). Classification (NCBI taxonomy): domain Eukaryota; kingdom Viridiplantae; phylum Streptophyta; class Magnoliopsida; order Fabales; family Fabaceae; genus Ormosia; species Ormosia semicastrata. The sequence continues at coordinate 1,560,550 of JAQQTO010000046.1, read as the reverse complement.
GTGATTGAAAATAAATAATATTATCAAGGTTGTTAATGATATAAAAAATAATGTAAAAAGTGACATGAGAAAACATTAATATAAGAAAATTTGTACATTTTAAGCAGCAAAACAAGGATAAAACTTGTTATAAAGAATGTTAACGTTGACTTTTTGATTGCCAGTTATGAATTGACATAGTCCATAGCTTATGGCGTGCAAGCAACGTATATACATTTATATATTTTTTTTTATGAAATATATACATTTATATTATGGATGTAGATATATGTATAATATGTGTATGTATATGTACATTTATAGGAATGCATAGTTGCATAGACGCAAGACTTACAATTGGTTCCCTGAATTATATATTTCCCCGTTGATGGAAAACAAAAGGACGGTGTATGCTGTTTAATTTTGGATGAAAGCTGCGGAGCTTATTAACCTTTTAGATTAAATGAAAACAGTTTTGCTATTCACTCACCAATTTTTACATATCATTTTCACTAATGATCGTGTGTATTATGTGACGATCTGGAATATTAATTGATTATATGGTTCTAAAAGCATGTGGATTGCAACTCAAAAGTTTCTAAAAATTTTACCACAATAATTAAGAAATAATAATATAATATAAGGAGAAGGGATTATAGTAAAACTGCCAAGAGAATAACTCTTTATTATTGTTAACCCAAAATATCTATTTGTTATTGTGTTAGTGTTTGATCTAATATCTCATAAATGAAACAAAAAAACCAAAACTCATTAGTGTAATAAGTAATGATATTCTTTGTTGATTTGAGGAATGTTCCGAGGCCACGAGGAATATTTCATTGCATACAAGAAAGAAAAAGCAGAAAATATTTTAAGTACTTGCCTACAACATTTAACTTTAAGTGCATCTATTTAATAGAATTTAATTGGTGTACTACATTTAAATACGGAATAATATACATTTAATTCTGGTAATGTTTCGACCGAAAAGAGAAAGAAATGGAATGAGAAACAGGATCCCCCCAAAGTAAAAGGGTGGTTAGATTTAGATTCACTTGAACCATAGATTTCAGTGTTTTGTCTTAAAATTCTATTGCATTCTCTTGTTTTGGCATTATAGATTTATTTGCTCTTCACAAGCGAAAACAAAAACATCCAATCTTTGTTACTCTTCAAAATTTCAGTCACCATTTTTTTTGGGTGCTTTCAGACACCATTTTTATTAAAACAATGTTATATATAATTATTTTATATTTAAAAACTTTTATTATTTAATTTTTGTTTACACTTACACTTTTTCTGTCACCTTATTGATATCATAGAGTCAGTTTAGATAAGTTTTTTTATATATAAAAAACCATTTATTTTTTTAAAAATATTTTAATATATTTTTAAACATGTTTAAATGTCACTTTAAAAAAAGAAAAAATAGAAAAAAATACTAAAATCATTTAATTTTAAAATTAACAATTCTTTGTACACTAAAATTTTTATTAAAAAAGTGAGAAGAAAAATAATTTTTAAATATAATTTTATGAAAATATTGTATACTATTAGAATAAACATTTTTTAAATATCGCATCCAATTTGACCCATGTAACTATTTTCCCTTTCATGATGTTTATGGATTGAATAAATTTATTAATACATAGAATATAAGTAGAAGAGTGACAGCTGACAAGGAAAGATAAGATTAGATTAGGGGATTGTCCTCAACTGCTATTCTACTTGTACCCAATACAGCGCAAGCCAACTCAACTGCCACTCAACTCTCCCTCCCAGAACAGAACATCTCATCTGGTTCGAAGATTGCATCTTGAAACTGAAAGTTGAACTTGAAACCCCACTCTCATCTTCATCCTCTTCTTCTCTTCCTCTGCTATCATGAGCACTAGCGAGGACCCCAACAAACCTAATTCTGAGTACGAGTCCTCGGCGTCACAGCCCCTCCTCGCCGACGCCGACGCCAACGCCAATACAATCGAAGAACCCGACTCAAACCATTACCTTGAAATCTCTTACAATCATGACCCCCGCTCCTTCAAGGACATCCCTTTCCTAATCCTTTTCCTCTTCCTCGTCCTCTGCACATTCGGTTTTGGCATCTTCGCCATCTTCCACAGAAACACCAACTATTCCTCTGTCTCATCTTACTCTTACAACTCTAATTCCACCTCGTGTGTCAAGCATCCCACATCATCTTCTGCCAACTGGGTTTTGCTCAATTCTTTATCTTCTTCCCATTTTGTGAAGGATTTGACTTGGACCCTTGTTGCTACCTTGATTTTGAGCGTGCCCATATGCTGGGGCATGCTTTTGTTACTTAAGCATTATGCTAAACAGATTGTCTACGCTTCCCTTCCATTCTTGATCATGATCCCCATCTTCTTGGACGTGTATTGGTTTGTTGCCTGCGCTGTCAGCTCCGCTTGCAGCGATGCGTTTCCGCTTGTGTATAGAATTCTAGTGCTCGTTTTCATCTTGTTGATAATTGGGGTGATTGTGTGGATTTTGGTGGTGAATTGGCATCGGGTTGAGCTCACTGTGAACATAATCGGGGTGGCTTCCAACGCGCTTTCATGGAACTTGGGATTGTTAGGGGTGCTACCTTGTTTGACGATTGGATTGGTGGTGTATTATGCCCCTATTGTGGTCTTCATGGTGTTTGCAAGATTCAATGGGAAGATTGTGCCCAAGAATTTGAATGGTGAATACACTTGTGTGTGGAAGCAGGACAGCTGGGTGCCCGCTTATTTTGCTTTGGCAATCCTCACCATGTTGTGGTCTGCAGCGGCTATGCTGGAAGCCCAAGTTTATGTGATCAGTGGGACTATTGCACAGTGGTATTTCTCTAAGGATGATCAAACCCCTAGGCGGAGGAGTATTGGATCTTCTCTGAGGTCAACATATTTTTTCTCTTTCTTTTTATCCCCTTCATCTTCATCATTGTTGTTGCTTTGCACTTGCCTTTTAATTTTTCATTCTAAACAACTTAGACTGTCATTTTCATATATTTCTATTGCTGTTACCTGTTAAGCTTGTCTTTGTTGACATGAATAGAAGTGATATGTAGTCAAAAAATAATTTTCAGAGAATTCACCAAATTTTAACACCTTTCCTTGTGTAAGCATCATGTTAAATCCCCTTTCCCTATGGAATACATACATAATATCTACTTAATCTAGTGTGAGATTGGTTAGTTTAACTGACAAATTCTGCACTTTGAATCTAATAGATCACTATTTACCCATCAATGTCTACTTCACAGATTTCTACTTCAATTGTAAAATGCTTAGTTTGAGACTTCCTTCAGCAGTAGAAGACAGCCATTACCTGTGATATGTCTTGTTGCTTCCAATTTAGTCATTTCTCTATGCAAACTCCTTGACTGGCAGATAGGAAAGAAGTAAAGAAGTATTCACCTAAGTTAAATGACTGTTCTGCATTTACAAAGATGTTAACTGTGAGAATTTTGTGTGACAGAAATGCATTTGGTCCTTCTTCCGGCACGGTGTGCTTGTCAGGATTGCTTATCTTTGTTGTTCGGATGGTGCGTTCTGTGGTTGATAGTGCAAGACGAGAGGATGTTCCCGGGATAGTGAACCTTGTATTGCAGTGCTGTGTAAATGCTTTACTGACAGCAGTTGATTTTCTTAATAAGTTTACCATCAGTTTTGCTGCAATAACTGGTGAAGCTTACTGCTCATCTGCAAGGATGACATATGAACTTCTAAGACGTAATCTTCTCTCTGCTGTTTTTGTGGAGACCATCTCATCTCGTCTTTTGGCTGGACTTGCCTTCGTCCTCTCAGCGATATACACAATTGTGGTGCGTTACAGTAATATTATTTTCTTTAATCCTTATGCTTGGTTTAGAGATTTGTTACTATGAGTAAGTTCTTACCATACGTAAAAAATTAGGTTAAAATGTCAACAAGTTCTCTTCAAGCTTGGGATAATTTACTGTTGATCCTTCATTATAGCTCTCTTGTGGTTGTAACCTGTGGATGTTGACTATTGATGGACAATCTGCCACATATACTTCCATCCTTCCATTCATTTTTTACATCAAGCACGTTCACTTGGGAGCCAGAAATTATGGCCAACTTATCTTTTATTTTATTTTTTAAAATTTGTTTTGAGGTGGAAAGGAGCTTCCAGGATGTTTTATGTTATAAAAAATTACACATGCCTTATTGAAGTCTTAGGCACCTAAGTGAGACCGTTGGAAAAATATACATGCAAGTTCTTTGGTGGACTTTATTTGGTTTATTTACTATTATGTGAATTTTTGCCATTTCATTTTTCTATTTCCTTCCTTTCTATTTCTTCTCTTTACATGTATCCTATTTGTTGTTCTACAAGCAGGCATTTGCTATCTTAAAAGCTGTGACAAATCTTGGGGCTGATTCATATTTTGTTGCTGCGCTGGCTTGGTTGCTGCTGATATTAGTGCTGGGTTTCGTTATCCACGTGCTAGACGATGTAATTGATACAGTTTATGTGTGCTATGCCATAGATAGGGACAGAGGAGAGGTTAGTAAACAAGAGATCCATGAGGTTTATGTTCACCTGCCCATTAGCAGAAGTCAAAGACAATCTATTACTACAAGAACTCTGGGTGTGTGAATAGTCATTCGGATTGAAATGTTGTTTGATTGCAATTTTATGGACAGTATGGAGTTAAAATTGTGTGTCTAACCTATTGTGCATATTTGTGAGTGAAACACAAGTTATACAGCGCAAGGGTAAATGTGGTTAAATTGAAAGTTGACTTGAGTTTTTAATGTAGCCTGAATCATGTATACTTTTTTTTTTCTTTTTTGTGATGAGGTACAAATTTACACCCTCAATAAAAGAAAAAAAAATTGTTCTTGGACTAACCAAAATCTGTTTTAATGTTATATAGCCCTTTCATTCCTTGTTTTTGGGGAGGCGATTTGCTTTTTATTCGAATTATACAGCACATATTTATATAATGAAACACATCACCTCATTTTGTTTTGTGTACATTTATACTTTGATTTATAATAGAACAAAATTTGATTCTAATCTTTATTTTTAATTTCATTTAATTTTTTTTATATATTTATTAACTTAATTAAATGAGATTAAAAGTAACAAATAGAAAGAGATTAAATGAGATTAGAAATAACAGTTGGAGACAAAGGTTAAAACTAAACTTTGTTATTTACAATATGAGATGATATATAACAAACATTATTCTTTTTATTCTTATTAAGCGGAGTCACGATCTATGTAGAAACACCAATTCCAAGTATTTGATATTTGAATTTGTCATATTTATTCTACGAGAAAATCTTTTTCGGCTGCTCCCTTATAGAGAAAGGTGACTTACCTCTGAAACTGTAACAGTTCATAACCTAATTACTATATATATATATATATATTACATTCACTTTTGATATTTACTTTTGACACCTATAAAATATAATAATTAATAAAATAATAAGTGGTGATTTGAATTATATATTTGGCAACTTTCTTTTAATATTCATAATGAATTAAAATTATAATTCACTAGATCTTATATACAAATCACCTTTTATCTTAAAAATATTTATAATTTTTTGAGATACATTTTTTAACATAAATTAAAGATGTAGTGATCAATAAAATTATATTTTTTACCATTTATATGATAATTTTCTTCTATTATTTTTAACTTGATTTAATTAAAATTCATCATAACTAACATAAGAATCGTCACTAATATTAGAAGTGTTCAGTACATATTATAGATGTTTAAAGTAAATATATAAAAAATATTTTAATATAATTTCCTGTTTATATTTTTTTCTACTGTGTTAGACATGAAATCAATCATGTGCCACTTAGCGTGCAAATTATACGGATAACAACTCTCTCATACACTAAATGAATATTGGTTTTGATAATTAAAAGTAAATTAAAAATGAAAAAGAACCTCATGTTGTTTGGTACACTTGTTACCTCATGTTGTTTGGTACACTTGTTTCGTTTGTATATTTATTTGTCCAAAATGGGAAGGGATACTTTACTCCCAAGAAGCTAGATGCTCACTGACATTCCTCGCCTTACTCATATGTATATGTCATACATTTATTTAATTTTTATACTTTTAATTTTTTTTAATTTATTCATAAATTTATTTTATATTTTATAAAAATGTTACATTTTCATATAAAATAATTTAATAATTTTTTATATTAATATATAATATAAATATAATATACGTATAAAAATTAGACACAATTATGTCATAAGGCCTGACATTCGGAACATGCTGTGCCTTCTTTTTTAATATTTTTTGGTCAACATGCTGTGCCTTCTTTATTTATTGGTTTTACTCCCCAGGATATCTTGTTCAAAATGATGAGCCAGCCCAAACAGCAATACTTATCGCTGATTGCTCCTGTCCTTGTGTTGAGCAAAGAATAAGAACGAATAGAATTTTTTGGGCCTTTATAGTTTTAAATACAAAAAATTTCTACATGAAAGATGGCCCTCATACTGGCTAGTGGGCCCTGTTGACTAATCCCTTCTTGCTTGTGATCTTTGATTACTCAGCCCATCATGTCTTCCGAGTGCTAACCTAACCAGTGGCTGCGGAGCGAAAAAAAATTCACGGAATTTTAATTTCAATATTTGTCCCATTATCTATGGAACGTTTTGGATAGGAATGACAACGCGACGAAGTTGAGACAGATAGTAGTCCCCCACCCTTTATCCCAGTAGATAATATCTGCTTTCATCTTCATTTTTGTTTTTATATTTGTGTGGATATTTGTTTATTATTTTTTTTGGGTAAACAAGTACCTTTAAATATCTGTGAATACTTAATAAATTATAAAAAAATTAACAAAAATAAAAAAATAAAATAAAAAATAAAATAAAAAATATAATACCATAATTTTTTAAAATTTATCTAATATAACTTAATTTAAAAATAATACTAAACACCTAAAATATTTTTAATTTATATAACTCTACTATATTTTAATTTATATAATGAATATTTTAGTAATTTAATATAAATTATTTTTGTAATTTTTTTTGGGAACCTGCGGATACGGAGAATTACTAGAACAAAATTTGGTTTTAACTCTTTTCTTCCAACTCTTCTCTCCAACTCTTCCTTTCAACCTTTTTAATCATCCTTCATTTGCTACTTTCAACCTTATTTAATTGAATTAATATACATATAAAGAATGATTAAAGGGGTTAGAGGGAATGATTGGAGGGAAAGAATTAGAGTCAAGTTTTGTTCATCGATAAATATAATTAATAAAGGGATGTTTGCTGTCTGGTGGTCGAACGACTAGCTGTAATGCATAACCATTGTGTGTTTTGTGACAATTGCTTCACGGTTATGGCTTGCTATTGTTTTATTGTGTGGTCTGTGGTCCATGCCCTTAAGATGGCCTTACTCAATCGATGCGCTTCTTCCATCTAACACAGGACAATTTGCTGCAAGAATCGAACCAATATGACTCTTTAAGGGTCTGAAGTAGACGTAACTCTAACCTGATACTTAATATGGCTCTTCTACTGGATTAGGTCTATAGAACATTCTGTGTTGGAACATGATGCATAATTATAGAAAAAGCTTCAAGATGCTTCCAGCAAGATGTTTACAACAAGTGGTTAAAAGAAAGGCTCTATAGCTGGAGCTCTCTAGACTACTCAATCTTAAAGCTAGGAATAGTAAAGATCATTATAAACAAATATAAAATAAACAAAGTATCAAAATATCAGAGAATAATTTGGAAAAATTTAGGCAACCAAACCGACTAAGACAGTGTCACTGACTAAGACAATGTCAGTTACAAAGGCTATAAATAGCCATTACATGTACTTATGTAAGTGTGGTGTGATGGAGGGTAACAAAAAATACTTGTAACTATGTTATACCCTTCAACCCATGAAAATTACTCCTCCAAATATTAATCTAGAATTACCAATTATTTCAACGTCCCAATTCCAACTGATCTCTCCTCCCTAAAACTCTACAATTGATATCAGAGCTACATTCGATCATATACTAGGCGTAACTCAGAGTCCATTTATCCGCTGTACCAATTAAAGTCAAACCAACTAAACCAAGCTAGCCACCATTAAAAAATAAAAAGGCCACTAAGGCTTGTAAGATCTCAAGGCTAACAAAATAGTCTCAGATCAAAATCAAGGTTTTAAAGACCAACAACTAAATCAAGGTTATCAAGACCAACAACTATAACAAGGTCTCAAAGGTCAACAAAGAAGTCAAAACCAACAACTACAAGAACAAGGAGTCCCTGTCAGAAGTCTTCAGTAAGGCTGGCAAGTAGACTTGCAACTACTAAGGTTGGCAATATGGCAAAACTATCATCAAGGTGTGCAAACACCACTTTAGAGCTCAACAATAAGAGGAAGCTCTATAAACTAGCAACTAAGCAACATTGAAGGAGGAGAACAAAGGCAACAAAGCAACAAGGGAATGCAGGAGGAGAACTACGGCAACAAAAAGGTAGAGAACCAAGGCAGCAAGGCCAAGTAGGAGGAAATCATTTTTGCAAGAGTCACTAAATTGTGCATCAAGGAGGAGTGTTGGAACGTTGGAACGTGATGCACAATTATAAAAGCTTCAAGATACTTCCAGCAAGGATGTATACAACAAGTGGCTAAAAGAAAGGCTCTATAGCTATAACTCTCTAGACTACTCAATCTTAAAGCTAAGAATAGTAAAGATCATTATAAACAAATATTAAATAAACAAAGCATCAGAATTTTAGAGACTAATCTGAAAAAATTTAGGCAACCACACCAACTAAGACTGTGTCGATTACAAAGTAAAGAAATAGTGAATCATGAATTTTTCCTGTATTATTTTACAAAAGAAACAGATATATATACACAAGCTCTACCACTCACCTAGCTAAGATCACTCCTACAAAAACTCCTAAACCAGATACGGCTATTCTAATAATAACTATACAAATAAAAAGATTACAGAAAGGATCAATTAGGATCAGTGTAATAATGCTGCAATATTCTTCCAATATATCAGTGTAATAATGCTGCAATATTCTCCTAATATTCCAGTGTAATAATACTGCAATATTCTCCCAATATTCTGTATTAGATCAATTAGGATCAGTGTAATAATACTGCAATATTCTCCCAATATATCAGTGTAATAATTCTCCCAATATTCCGTATTACCCCCCCTCAAGTTGGAGCATGAAGATTTCGAATGCCTAACTTGCCAAGCAAAGAATGAAACGGTGCACGTCCCAAGGCCTTAGTAAAAGTATCTGCGAGCTGGACACGAGTAGGCACATAAGAGGGCTGGAGATGACCATGAATTATTTCATTACGCACGAAATGACAGTCCATTTCAATGTGTTTCGTACGTTCGTGAAAGACAGGATTTTTGGCAATGTGGAGAGCAGCTTGACTATCACAATAGAGTTGCATAGGGGTGGGATGCTTGATACCGAGACTGGAGAGAATACCTTTCACCCACTTCAGTTCGCATGTTGTTTTGGCCATCGAGCGATACTCAGCTTCAGCAGAGGACCGCGATACTGTTTGTTGCTTCTTGGTCTTCCAAGATATAGGAGAGCGACCCAAAAAAATAATCCAACCAGTAAGAGACCGTCGAGTAAGAGGACAAGCAGCCCAATCAGCATCACACCATCCATATAATCTCAGATCGCAGGCTTTATCTAAAAAAATTCCTTGCCCGGCAGTCCCTTTGAGATACCGCACCACTCGCAAGGCAGCACACCAATGTTCTGCTCGTGGTTGCTGCATGAATTGAGAGAGAACATGGACACTATAGGACAGCTCAGGCCGAGTAAAGCAAAGATAAATAAGGCGACCAACAAGTCTGCGATACCTGTCTGGATTGTCAAGAAATTGTCCTTTGGCAAGACTGAGATTATGATTTTGCTCTAGCGGAGTTTCCATAGGTTTTGCTCCAAGTAATCCAGCTTCACTAACAATGTCCAGAGCGTATTTTCTTTGGCAAAGAAAAATCCCAGTAGGTGATCTGGCCACTTCCACTCCTAAAAAATATTTCAACAATCCCAAATCCTTCATATGGAAGCATTGACTCAAATAATCCTTGAATCGCATAATAGATGCAGTGTTATTTCCACAAATGATCAAATCATCAACATAAACCAAAACCACAAGTTGCACATCGTTATCAATTAAAGTGAACAAGGAATAATCTGAACCGGATTGACAAAATCCATATTTCTTGAGAGCCGAGGAAAGTTTTGCAAACCAGCAACGAGGAGCTTGTTTTAATCCATACAGTGACTTTCGCAGCTTGCACACCGTACCTGGTGAAGCAGTGCGAAATCCGAGAGGCAATTTCATGTACACTTCTTCTTGCAATTCACCATGAAGAAACGCATTATGCACGTCCATTTGATGAAGTTCCCACCCCTTCGCTGCAGCAATAGCTAAAACAATTCGAACAGTGACCATTTTGGCCACAGGCGCAAATGTTTCTGTGTAGTCCACTCCTTCTACCTGATGGTTTCCAAGAATGACTAAGCGAGCTTTAAACCGCTCTACACTGCCATTGGAGCGATACTTGATCTTGTAAATCCACTTACATCCCAAGGCCCTTTTATTTGCTGGAAGAGGGCACATGGTCCATGTGTGATTGTCTTCAAGAGCTTGTATTTCATGCTGCATAGCAGATCGCCATCTTTCATCTTTGACTGCCGCTGAGAATGTTGTTGGTTCTGTTTCTGCAATCACCGCAGCAAGGAACCTGCGATCTGGGCGAAAAATTTATCACAACTCACATAATGCGTTATAGGATAGGGCGTACCTGATTTTTGCTGTGGAGGGAGTGAACAATTGGATGGGCTCATTTGTTGGACAGTATAAGTGACATAATTCTGCAGCTTCACAGAGGGAATCCTATTACGTTCTCGCGACCAAGGGATACTTCATCATTCAATTCAGTTTCAAAGATCATCATCCGATATACCTCACTTGATGTTGCAACATCTTGAGTGCTTTCCAATTCGGTACCCCCCCTTACTTCTACAATCCTATCTTCGGTGGTTTCTTCTAAGTGCTCATTCACTGCACTTTCAATGGTAGCCTCATCATTCCTTTCTGCAATATGCTGTGACGAATTGATCAAGGTTTCATCAGCAGAGACAAAAGGAAACTCATTCTCAAAGAAATTAACATCTCTTGATACAAAGTAAGTTTCACTATCTAGATCGAAAAGCTTCCATCCTTTCTTACCATGAGAGTACCCCACAAAAACACACTTTTTACTTCTGCTAGCAAATTTGTCACCCTTCTTACCTTGATTATGAGCATAACATAGACACCCAAAAACTCTTAATTGATTATATGAAGGTGGCTCTCCATTTATCATCTCATACGGAGTTTTTCCGTTCAACAATGGTGTTGGCGTTCTATTTATTAGATATCCAAATTTGTCAAGACACATTCTCCCCAAAATGAGATAGGTAGGTTACCTTGAAATTTCAGAGCACGTGCAACATTAAGGATGTGCCTATGTTTTCTTTCAACTCTCCCATTTTGTTGGGGGGTTCCTACACATGATGTCTGAAAGACAATCCCACGCTCTAGAAACTGCATTCTCAAACATGTAAATTCAGTTCCATTATCACTTCGAATTATTTTGATTTGTTTTTCATACTGTCTTTCCACTAAAGCAATGAAATTTAACAATACTTGTGAAACTTCCCTTTTATCATGCAAAGCAAATAAATCCACACAGCTCGAGAAAAGTCATCTACTATAGTCAAAAAATAATAAGCTCCACAAGAAGATGGTGTTTTGTAAGGACCCCATAAATCACAATGAATTAATTCAAAACTACTACTAGCTTTATTATTGCTCAAAGGAAAACTATCCCTAGTTTGCTTTGCCCTCTGACACACATCACATGCTTTATTTCCATTCACACTCCTACCTACATTTGGAATTAATTGAGTGATCTTCATGGAAGGGTGTCCCATACGCTTGTGCCAAAGATCAAACACGGAAAAATCATCAACTTTGAAAGCTTTCTCATGACGAATCCCTATGAAATAATAGAGCCCATCTCTTCGTTCACCCACTCCAATCAGCGTCCTCAGAGTACGGTCCTGCACAACACATAAAGAGTTAGTGACCTGCACAATACAATTTGTATCATCTGTCAATTGGGACACTGATATTAAATTGCAATTTAATCCAGGCACATATAACACATTGACAAGTTTTAGCCCTCCTTCGAGAGTCACAGTTCCTTCCTTCGTTGCAAAGGCTTGTTCTCCATTGGGGAGTCCCACAGGGCATCTTTGCACCACCTTTAGCTCACGGAGGAGTCTCAAATCTCCAGTCATATGATTGGAGGCTCCTGTATCAATAATCCACACTGCATTTTTACCTGTCATTCTTTCTGTGGTGCTTCCCTTATGACTGCTGAGGAGATCCACCAGAGTTTGCCATTGCTCAGTGTTCAAACCTGGTAGGCCTCCCTTATCTGCATCCATTTCTCTGATACCATAAAGAAATAGTGAATCATGAATTTTTCCTGTATTATTTTACAAAAGAAACAGACATATATACACAAGTTCTACCACTCACCTAGCTAAGATCACTCCTACAAAAACTCCTAAACCAGATACGGCTATTCTAATAATAACTATACAAATAAAAAGATTACAGAAAGAATCAATTAGGATCAGTGTAATAATGCTGCAATATTCTTCCAATATATCAGTGTAATAATGCTGCAATATTCTCCTAATATTTCAGTGTAATAATACTGCAATATTCTCCCAATATTCTGTATTAGATCAATTAGGATCAGTGTAATAATACTGCAATATTCTCCCAATATATCAGTGTAATAATTCTCCCAATATTCCGTATTACAAAGGCTGTAAATAGCTAATACATGTACTTATGTAGGTGTGGTGTGATGAAGAGTGACAAAAAATACTTATATCTATGTTATACCCTTCAACCTACCAAAATTACTCATCCAAATATTAATCTAAAATTACCAATTATTTCAACGTCCCAATTCCAATTTATCTCTCCTCCCTAAAACTCTACATTCTGAAAGAGGAAGTACAATCAGAATATGGCATGCGGATATATGTATGATGCGTTTTCTCCCTCTAGTTTGCCAAATGAAACTAGCTTCCTAGTTCTCATTGTGTGTAAACAATTATAAAAACTCTTCTGAAGTGGAGTATAGGGTGAGACCCTGATGAATGCCAAAGATGGACAAGTCATATATACACTTAATCAAACAAGGAGCGGGCCATCCGTTTGATGGACATGCCTCCCCATTCACCTGCGTACCTTCCCTTGATGCCTATTTCCATGGATTTTAGCGTTTGTAATCTCCATTTTTCCTCTTTTATCATGACTTACTGAGAAATTTTTACTTATTTTTATAGTAATACACCAACTCTAAGAAAGCATAATATATGATGTAAAAATTGAAATGGTAATATGAAATTAATTTTAAAATAAATTTAAATTATTTAATACATTACCCTTAAATGTATAAAAATCCCTCTCATCCATCGTAATCATATCTCAATATCTACTACTTAGTAAGACTTACATTGGTTGCCTTGTTAAGTCTATATACTTGATTTTCTTAGAGCGCGTTTAGATGTGTTTTTTTTTATTAAAAAAATTATTTAAAAAAATAAGTACTTTTACTTATTTTTAACATGTCTGAATATACTTTTTTAAAATATTAAAAAATATCTAAATTGTATTTTTTAGAAGATAAATTTTGATACTTTTTAAAAAAGATTTTTTTATGTCATAAAAAATTATTCAAATATTAAAAAATAAATTTTTATATTATATTCAAATATAAAATAATATTTATTTTTTATAAAAAAAATCGCATAAAAAAATTATATTTTAAAATTTCATTTAAACGAACTTTTAGACAAATGTGTGCGAAAACTTCAACCATTGGGCATGAAATCTCGAAGTTGAAGAACCCAGCCACCCAGGGAATATAAAACAAACAAATGATGCCCAAGTTGGCAAGAGAACTGAACAGTGATGGGTGAGACGTACATGGACTGATTTGTTACCGATAAGTAGCTTTTTTTTTAATTTACCTTCTCTGCTTTACTTTCACGAAAGAAAAATAATAATTTTACACTTTTAAAAAGAAGTATATTATTATTCATATTTTTTAAAGGTTATAATTAAGTAAAAAAATAATAAAAAAATAAATATAATAAATAGTATTAAAATATATAAAAAAAGAATATATATATTATTTGTAATAAAAATAACAAAATTATTCACGCAAAGACTATTTTCAGAAACAAAAGGTAATGAGCTTTGGGTGTGTGATCCGAGATGGGACCATGGCTTAATCTCCACTGCTAATATCTATGAAGAATTTGTGTTAAAACTTAAAATACATTGAATGGTGTTATTTTTTTTTATTACCACAAGATTGTTGAATGGTGCTTCTCTGTTTCCACTTTTATTTTCTGCTGGCTTTATTGTGTATAATTCTTGGATCCGCCTTCTCTTCAGCTGCTGGAGGTCCAGCAGCCTCCAGCAGCAATCTGGAGTATTCATTTTTTATCAAACAATCAATATAAAATAATATTAATTTAATATTAATTTTTTTTAATATTAAAAAATATAAAAGAAACTGGACCGTTGAATTTTCATCCAACGGTCCAGACTCCAGCTGCTGGAGGTCCAGCAGCCGGAGAGAATCCAAATTCATAATTCTTTCTTTTAACAATAATAAACCAAAATTAAAAGTAAAGTATGTTTTTACTCTGTCTAATTTTCATACATTCCATGAAGGACTTAGCTACCGAGTTATGCAATCGAGACATAACACATCACCTTCGTAAGAGGAACCCATGACCATTGCCATTTGGGTTCGGGAGTAGTTATTGGGCAGTTACATGCTTGCCATAGATATAAGAGACCCTACATAGAACTCTTGTAATACCCATGTATTTTTTAAATTGAGTGGATTATCATGAAGTTTTAAAAAGTTATGTGTGAAATTTACTTTCAACAATAATGCATATCCATATTACAGGCATGAGATATACATGAAAAAAATTTAATTTTTTTATTAATAAAACTTATGTCATTTAATTTAAATAAAATCTCATTCTATGTATTGAATATAATGGCTTAAAAATTTTAAATAGTTACTAAAAATTACTAAATTATGAACCAGAAATTGATTATTTTATTTCATTTTATTTTATTTTCATTCCAATGAATTATCATTATGCGCATTAAATATATTTTTTATTTTTCAAAATATCTCATTACTTAATAAATAAAAAACTAATCTTACAAGATACGATGAAGCATTTAAAAAGAAATTTTTTTCAAAGATATTATTTCCATTCCAAAAATGAAACTCAGGATAATATACTTAAATGACATAAATCCTTTCCACTCATAACACCACGTTAATTATGTGCATTAAATATGATAAAAAAAATTAATATACGTATTTTGGTTTTTTAGGAGGCTTTCTTATACCTTTAGGTGTGAGACGTGGCGCACACGTCTCATAGCGTGCCCTTGACCATAAGGTATTGCTAATGAGATTTAAATGCTTATATTAATTGTAAGTAAAATTTATCTACATAAAAGTAAGATAATTAACTAAACCGCCCCATGTAATTGAAATTGATATCTATGTGCCACTGCCAAAATGTACAAATAGTCAAATAATAATAATAATGAATGACAATTAGAAAAGGTTTATAGTAATCAACTTTTGATTAATGTAAAATCCATTGGATATGTTACCCAAAAAAAAAATCCATTGGATGTTACCAAAAAAGTTAAAGAAATTTAAGAAACTTATTAAAATTCTAATTAACATTATAGTAAACAGGTAATTGATAATTAATGAGAATATCAATATGAGAATAGATTTTTTTTTATATTTTTTTACGGTGACAATGTTGACATGAGTTATACATTAATATTATATAGTAATACAATAATGTTACATATACATAAAAAGTTATCTTTACTAGTTGAGAATATCTTCTTTCTTAGTTGTTGATACTTTATTAATAATTTCAGTCTAAAGATAAATGGTACATTAAATATAAAATGAAGGGGAAGTTAATCATTGAATAATTAAATATATAATAAATAAATAATAATGTCCAAATAATGCGAAATCTAGGACAAAAGTGTAAATAGGAGGGAATATGGATGGCATTTCAGCGACCTAAGTTATATATAATTATATATATAGAGGCCCAGGTGTTGCTCCCAACCCACCTTCTCAAATTCTGGCAAACCGTTGATACTCAGAGCAGCTGAAAACAATGGCGATGGCTTTCAAGATGGTAGTGATCTTATATTTTGCTTTGTTCTGTGTATTAGATTAGATTAGATTAGATTTATGTTGTAAGTTGATGAATAATTAACATTAAACAGGCGACTACTGGAATGTGGGTGACGGATGAGTGCAAGAACTCGTTCATGGAGATGAAGTGGAAGAAGGTGCACAGATACATAGTGTTCAAGATCGACGAAGGATCCAGGCTCCTCACCGTTGATAAACTTGGTGGCCCCGCTGAGGGATATGATGATCTCACCGCCTCCTTGCCCACCGACGATTGCCGATACGCCGTCTTCGACTTCGACTTCGTCACCGTTGATAACTGCCGCAAGAGCAAGATCTTCTTCATTGCATGGTCCCTTACTCCACTTTACTCGTACTCACACTTCATATTTTATTATTATTAGAGATTTGTTATATTCTTCTAAAATATCATCTTAATAATTTTTTATTATTTAATAAAAAATATTAAATAAAAAATTAAATATAATTAATATCTTAAGAACATAAATGTTTATTTGATATATTGTATTAAGTTTCGATAGAATAAAGAATACAATACATTATGATCTTATCATTGTTTGATATAAACATTATATTATATAAATTTATCTATCAAATTTTTTATACATTAAAATGATGAATAACTTAATTAAGTCTTGAACTGAGATTAAGCCTGATTAGATTTTGATATATAAGTTTTTATAAAAACTTTTTCGTTATAATTTTAAACATCTTGATATCCTCAATCTTTATGTATTAGGATTTATACTATCAAGTTTTATACTATCAAGTCTTATATTATCAAATCTAATATTATCGTTTTATTTTATCTTTTATACTAAATGAATTCTAAAAGATATTTAATATTTTTTTATTTAATAATTAAGAAAATTATTAAGAGAATGAATTAAAAAAATTAATTATTTTTTATTATTATTTCATCTATTTTTATAATTATCATTTTAACCCTATTCTTTTACACTTCCATGATTGCTTATCTATCCTATTGTTGATTCATGGTTTCCGCAAACAAACAAAAGTAGCCAACCCAGTGTAATTGTCAGTGTCTGTGTCAGGTGCCGCTATATTAAAATTATTAATTATGACAGTAATACCGAAAGATAGTGTAATAATGTTGTATAAAATTAAATTGGCAAGGGGCAATGACTCAGTAGTAGTACACAGATGTGTGGGGGGTTGATTTGATTTTGATTTTACGGACTAACTGATTTGAATTTAAATGTTCAGGTCTCCAACAGAGTCAAGGATAAGAGCAAAGATGCTATACGCAACTTCCAAGGATGGGCTGAGAAGAGCGCTGGATGGAATCCACTATGAACTCCAGGCCACCGATCCAACCGAGATGGGATTCGATATAATTAGAGACAGAGCCAAATAGACAGAATTAAATACAAGTGCTAAGCTAATTAATCATTTTATCTGCAAATGTTACTCTCTATATCTCAACTCATTATTGAGCAGCTCTACTGACATGTGCTCTTCTTTCTTCTCGTTTACTATGATAGCTTTATTATGTAGGTTTTTGGATGGCATCAATGTGATGTAATGTAAGTGGGGTGTCTTATCTTTAATGATAATAATAATAAGTTATTTATAATGTGGTTACCCGGTGTATATCATAAGTTAAAGCCTAAAGACAACAAACCTTTGGCTGTAATCTCTTTTAATCATGAAAACTATTAAAAGGATAGATTAGATTAACTTTTTAGACGGAAAATAAATGTTGATGCGTTATTAATGCTTTTGCATGATTCTCCATGATAATTTGCCATTGCGTTGTTTAGTCCAGTGGCACAACATTAGCACTCCTTACAACGGTTGCCCGGGCTCATAACTCATAACAAAGAAAACTTTAAATGTATCGTTAAACTTGAGTTTTTATAAACTCCAAATTTATTTATAAGTAAAAAAATAAATTAGAAAAATTAGAAAATTGCACAAAAAAAGTATTAGTGCGATTTTTCATATATTAAAAATTGAGTTTAATAATAAAAAATATAAGATTTTTATTTATTTAGGTAATATATAAGATATTTTATAAATCTACAAAATGAAGAATAAAAATAATAATAATAATAATATCATATACATCCATGACATTAAACACGACTTGACATTATTCGTCGATTGAGCATTTCCTCTTGACCTTTTCTTGTGGTCTTATTATTAATTTCGACCTTTTAAACAACTAACAAAGTTGAAAAGAACTATTGGTGAGCAGTAATTTGTCGGATTTGGTTTCAAGCTGCGTGCATGCACCATCGTTGTCCAATTTTCATGACAATACGTTTTGGCAGTTTTGGTACGTTTTAATTCTGATGCTAGCTAATATGTGAGGTATCCAAATTCCCAATAGCAAATAACCTGTTATTAAGTATTTCAATATGCTTCCCGCCACATGGATGGATGAAGTTGAACACTGATGGAACATCAAAGGATAACCCAGGCGAGGCGGAGTGTGGAGGACTCATACGAGGGAAGGATGGCAAGTGGGCTTCCATATTGGGTATTGCTCATCCCTTACAGCTAAGTCATGAGGTATTCTAAATGGGTTAGAAATTGCATGGAGGTTAGGAGTAAGAAGGATTATTGTGGAAAGTGATTCGGCTGCAGCCATAAAATTATGGAGGCGTCTAACATGCTGCAATCAAGAATTGGAGCATCCATGCTGCATCTAAAATATCAGAGATAGCAGGTTGCTTCCTGTTTCTTCTAATAGATATTATATATATTTTTAAAACATATATAGAAGTAATCGTTGTCTCATCATACTGACTCCACAAAATTTGACTAAACTTCCTCCTGCTTATTTGGGTTAAAATGCTTAATATACAAATTTTTATTATTATTCCTTCTTATTAGATATTCCCAAGCAATTATGTTTATATATATACAGATAAAGAAGGTGAGAATGGCAAGAACAGAGGAAATGAGGGTGAATGAAGAAAAAGTAGATATAAGATGAACACTCAACAAATGGTTCTACACTTAAAATAATTAAATTAAGAACCTACAGCTTTCTTGTTAGTTAGATTTTGATTGATTTCATTTAAATCAATTCTGAATATTAGTAAAATTTTAGCATTGAAAACCAATAAAATGTATCATTCGATTTGGGTCAATCTAATTCAAACACATGTCAGACCAATCTAGAAACATATCAAAACCTGCATTGTTGAAATCGATAGTGGTGTGGCTACGTGTTTGGGTTCTGACCAGCGATCGTAATGGATGGTGGTAGTCTTGGGTTTGTGGCTGACATTTATGGGTGGTTCAGGTATGGGGTGCGAGTTTGCTCTAGGCTGTCAACAGTGGAATGGTTGTGCGACTTGGATTCAATGGTGACAGCGAGGTGGTTGGTGAAGGTAAGGAGCAGTGCTGGTTCATGAGGGGCTTGGTGGTTTCGAGCTTGACTGGCAGTGGTGGCATGGGATTCCAATTGAGATTTGGTTCATGGGTTGGCAGAGGTGGTTGATTTGGTAGTTGTTGTGTGAGGGATTGGAATTATGGTTGGCCATGGAGGTTGGGGGTTTGTCTATGACTTGATAATTCTGAGTTGCAATGGGGATTTCTGGCATGGGTGTTGTTGGGGTAGCTCTGAAGAAGAAAAATAAAAGGATTTGAGAGAGAGAAAGAAAGGAAGGGATTGATGATTGATTACATGCTAATAAGGTTTTAGGTCCAACATAGAAGCTGTTGATTAATTCTTCTACAAAATCAACGGTGCAAAGGATGTGGAGCATTCATGCTCCAAATTCTTAATTTTTGGAGCATTTAAAATGTTTCCTAACATTACAGAGCAAAAATGATAAACATATGGTGAAGCATAATAGATTAGTCTCAATCATTTTGCGATGGGATAGGAAGAATTGGAGCCATTGTTTTTTCGCACACATTATGAGAGCCAAATGGGTGCACATACTGGGTAGCAAATTGGAGTTTGGATTAAGAATGTGGGCTTCAAGAGCTCCATGATCCACTTGCTCAGTTAGCATATTCACTTTTTGCTTATTTTATTGGGGTTTCTTTATCCCGCCTAGTTAAGGCTTTGTCTCTGGATGCATGAATGCACCTCAAATCTTGATTATTGATATGGTAGAAAAAGGTAAAATGCCATCAATGGTCAGCAATCAAGAATGAAAACATGTTGAACAGGTAAAACCAAAAATCAAACCCAAGCTCAACCACATCCCTACCTAGCTATCATCATCTTTAACACACCACCACTAGCTGCCGCTGGCAGCGAACTCACTAGAGGATGCAGCGACCTTGAAAAGCAAAGCCGATCTACTCCTCGAACTCAAACTTGCCTTGCCATCGAGCTAGATCTAGCGAAGGACGATAGTCACAGGTCTGAGGTTCGCATAAGTGGTTTGGCTACGACAGTGAGCTATGGGACACGCGGGCTGCCATAGATCTAGCACGATGGCAAGGTGAGTTTGAAGCAGTGATGGAGGAGGTTGAGGGAAGACCGGCTCAGAGGCTCGATGGGTGTGGCCAGTTTGGTGGCTGAGATGGAGAAGGTTTGAGGGGGTTCGGATTTGGTGGCTTCACGGGTCTGGGTTCCGCGTTAGTGGTGAGTCTGAGGTGGATAGAGGTTGTTCTTGTTATGAGGGGTGATGCGAGGATGGCGACTACCATTCATGTAGTTGGTTGGTAGCGCACGGTGGCAACTGTAGTAGCGCGGCGGTGGTGGCTGACTCATAGTGGTGGCTAGCCAATAGGGGAGGGCCACCGTGCCCTTTTTCTCTCTTCTTCCGTTGTTATTGTCTCAGATCTTTCCATCTGAGTTCCACTTTTCTTCCAACCAACCCCTCCGTTGTGTTCACCACGTTCCCCTTGGTCAGCCACTAGAATCGCACCATCACCAAAGCTCCAACGTGCCGCCACACGCCGTTCATGGAAATCTGCACAATAATAATTAAATAACCAATAAAACCAACTACTACAAGTTAAGAGAGAGTTCATGCATGCACCTTGATAAGGGAGGGTACACAACAACATTCTCCCTGCATTTTCGCTAATTAATGGTACATACTCCTTTTGTTTTCTGGGCTATCGCCCCATATGCACACCAAAATAAAGAATGAAGATTTCACCAATGTAATTTTTAGTCTCTAGTAATCTTGAAACAAATGTTTGCCATTGTTCGAACCATTTGCTTTCATTTAAGGTGGGGGGTAGGGACGAATCTAGTGGGGTAAGTGGAGCATTTGTCTTTGTTAAGAGTCTTACATCGTCTGTTTCAATATTTTAGGTACGGTTTATATATCTGTTGGGTCACTCCACTTAATGTCAATTGATTTTAAGTTGGAATCTCACATGGTATCAGAGTCAAGATCTCATCTCCGCCTATTTCGCTAGGCTTATTTGTTTTCCATCTACTTCGCTAGGCTCATTTGTTTCTTCGTCTACTTCGATAGGCTTGCCTGTGTTGTCCAGACATCTGTGGAGAAAGTGTTAAGAATTCTACATCGCTTGTCTCTATATTTTGAGTGCGGTTTATATATCTGTTGTATAACTTCACTTAATGTCAATTGATTTTATGTTGGAATCTCACAGTCTCTTCACTAATTTAAGATTTAATTAATAATATATAATTTTTTTTGTTTAATTTATATTTAGTTTTTTAAAATTTTTATTTTAATCCTTATATTTTTATATAAATGAAAAGTTAGACAAATAACCTTTTGATATTGATATACAAAAGAAAATTGAGTGTAAAGTCATTGAATTATATATAAATTTATATAGATAACAATTCATCCTATATAAATTTAATAAATTTATGCATTCTAATAAAGAAAATATTTTTTACTTAATATTTATTTTAGCCTCATAACACTTGTTTCATGGATTCCTCCTGGCCCCTGAAAAATTTACTTGCGCCACCTTCTCGTATATCTCGAGATTAACAAAAAAAAATCTTGAAACAAATGTTACGCATATAAATTTCATTCATTAAGAACTAAATTGCGTACATGGATGGATTCGCTTGTCCCAGACTGGGCACTTAAAGTTTCTCTGTAGGCAGGGCCCTAGTGAACTTTTTGACATGTCGTTTACTTACTTACAAATCAACTTGAGCATGCATGCAAGCTTATCCACAATGAGACATTTTTTAGTATTTTTTAGATAAATTATATTATTAATTAATATATAATTATTTATCATAATATATTATATTAATAATATAATTTGTCTAATATATTTAACTTAAATATTTTAGATGTATAGAGGCATTTCTCATCCACAATATAGGCTAGAACATAAATAGAGTTATCGGAAGGAATCTTCACATAATCAATAAATAAACGAATGAACTTAAGATAAGATTTAGCCACACATATACAAACCCACCTTGACTACTATTTCTCTCTCTCTCTCTTTGGTAGAGTCAATTATTCTCATTTTTATTTTCAAATCGCTCTCGCTCAATGATATATGAGAGAATGAGAGATAAGCCTCTTGATACTATCATCTATGTGACATGACTTATTATTTGTTAAGCGATAAAAGTAAATGATTCTTTTTTCCCTTTCACCTTATTTTAAATTTGTTGAAATATCTCCAGACAAAATATAAAAAAAAAAAGAGAAAAACTTGTCAAAACATCTTATGGTCCTTGTTTCTGAAATTGTATAGTTATAATATATATGAAATTCATTTACTCGACTTGTTAGGATCCAAAGAAAATTGAAGAATAATTCAATTTTCTATATTTACTTCATAGAACCAAAATGCTCTTATAGAGCTACATTATGTAACTTTAGAAAGTAACTAATTAACTAACTAAAGGTAACAAACTGACTAACTAACTCATCGACTTTGATTAAGTCTTTGTTGCAATAGAAAAACTAACTCTAACAATCCTTCCCTTAAACTATTGCATAGCAGACATAAGCAACTAGTTTATCTTAGGAACTTCACAAACTCCCAGCTGCTCGCGAAGCTTAAGGAAGGTATCCAATTTCAGTGGCTTGGTCAACAAATCTGCAATCTGTTCCTTAGTTCCATAATGAACCATCTCTATAGAACCATCTTTAGTAAGATCTCTGAGGAAGTGAAATCGCACATCAATATGCTTACTTCTACCATGCATAACTGGATTTTTAGATAGCTTTATGGCTGAGCTATTATCACACATTAAAGTAGTGCAACCTTCCTGAGAATGCCCCAATTCCTTCTAAACTCTCCCCATCCAGACAACTTGATAAGCACAAGCTACTGCTGCCACAAATTTTGCTTCTGTGGTGGACAAAGTTACAATTGGCTGCTTCTTGGAAGACCATGCAACTGTTCCATTGCTCAGTAGAAACACATAACCAGAAGTACTTTTCCTATCCTCCATGTCACCTGCATAGTCACTGTCTGTATAGGCCAGCAATTCTTCATTCCCTCCTTTCTTATATAGGATGCCAAAGTTGATAATCCCTTGCAAGTATCTTAGGACGCTTTTAGCAGCCTACATATGCATCTGAGTTGGTTGACTCATAAAACGACTGATGAGACTCACCGAAAACATCATATCAGGCCTAGTTGTTGTGATATACATGAGACTCCCCACCAATTGCTTGTACTGTATCTCATTCACTTTCATTCCTTTTTCATCTTTACATAACTTGTATCCTGGCATCATGGAAACTCTAACTAAATTGCTATCTGACATGCCAAACCTCTTCAAAACTTCCAAGGCATGCTTTCTTTGATAGATATAGATCCAATAATCTTCTTGTAGTACTTCAATGCCAAGAAAGAACCTCATCCTTCCAAGATCTGTCATATCAAATTCCTTCTTCATTGAGCTCTTGAAAATGCTCATCAATGATTCATCATTACCAGTGTATATAAGATCATCTACATATATACTGACAATGAGAATTTTTCTTTCTTTGCTATACTTCAAGAACAATGTTTGTTCATGGTGGCTCTTTTGGAAACCTTCACTGATCAAATAAGACTCTATGTGGCTGAACCATGCTTTCGGGGCTTGCTTAAGCCTATATAAAGCTTTAAGAAGCTTGTAAACTTTGTGCTCACTTCTTTTTTTTATATAACCCTTTGGCTGCTCCACATATACATCCTTAGTAAGTGTACCATATAGAAAAGCTGATTTGACATCTAATTGGTAAAACTTCCAACCTCTATGGGCTGCAAGAGCTATCACCATTCTTACAGTATCCATTTTACTCACAGGTGCAAAAACCTCTGTATAATCCACCCCATACTGCTGAGAATATCCTTTAGCTACCAACCTAACCTTATACTTGTCTACTTGACCAAGTTCATTCAACTTAGTCTTGTAGATCCATTTGACTCCTATCTTCTTTGCTCCCGCTGGTAAATCAGTGAGTTCCCATGTTCCATTCTTCACAATAGAATTGATTTCTGCATCCATAGCTAGCCTCCATTTTGCACTTTTTACTGCTGTTTCAAAATTCTCAGGATCTATGCAGTCAATCAATGCCATGTTAATTGCATCTTCTAATTCTGAAAGCTCTTCTCCAGTGACATAGTCCCTCATCCAACTAGGCGGATGTCTGTCTCTGCCTTCTCCACTGTTTATCACTTCTGTACCTTCAATTTGTGACAAGTTTCTATCTTCTTCATCATTTGTTTCACTGCCTGCTGCACTTTCTTCTTCAAAATCAGTAGTGCACTTAGTATCTCCCCATTCTAAGTCCACTGTGAGCTCTTCTTTGTGACTTGTGTTCCAATTCCACTGAGTGTCTTCCTCAAAAACCACATCTCTGCTTACAATGATCTTTCTTGCAATTGGATCATAAAGCCTGTAACCTTTGGATTCATCACTCATTCCAAGCAAAACACATTTGTAGCTTTTGTTCTTTAGCTTAGTTCTTTTAGTATCTAGAATATGTATATGAGCCACACATCCAAACACTCTAAAGTGCTCAACTGATGGCTTTACACCACTCCAAGCTTCTTCTAGTGTTTGATTCTTCAAAGCCAGAGTTGGTGATCTGTTCAACACATATACAGTTCAGTTCACTGCCTCAGGCCAGAAGCTTTTGGGAACCTTATTTTCTGAAAGCAATGTCTTGACCATATTCATAATTGTCCTATTCTTTCTCTCAGCCACCCCATTTTGTTGAGGGGTATAGGCTGTGGTTAGTTGTCTCTTGATTCAAAATTTCTGACTAAACTCATTAAATTCCATAGAAGTAAATTCTCCTCCTCTATTTGTCCTAAGACATTTAATTTGCAAACCAAATTCTTTCTCAACAAGATTCTTAAAACACTGAAATTAATGAAAGGCTTCTGATTTCTCCATTAAGAAATATATCCATGCTTTTCTAGAGTAGTCATCTATAAAGCACAAGAAATACCTCTTTTGGCTATTTGAAGATGGAGTGATAGGACCACAAATATCTGCATGGATCAATTCCAATTTCTGTGCTGCTCTCCATTGACTCTTCTTTGGAATTGGATCTCTATGCTGCTTTCCATTCATACAGTCTGCACACACTTTTTCTGGGGCAGATAAGTAAGGAATGTCTCGAACCATTTCTTTGCTTTACAGAATTTTTAGCCCTTTATGACTAAGATGTCATATTTGCAATGCCATAAGTGAGAAAGATTGATAACTCCATGAAATGTAGTTATTTATGCCCCATAATTGTGCTTCACGGCATGCTTAGTCCTTGTTCTTATGCATATTTGGAAGGTTTTATGCTTATATTTGTGAAATGTCATTTGAATACATTCCTTTATGTTTTTGAGCAATTTATGCATATTTGTTGATTGATTAAGTAGATTTGTAATTATATTTAATTTGATACTTTCTCTAATGTAGGAAGGGCTCAAAAGAGACAAATTGATGCAAGCCAAGGCCTAGCATTGGAGGAAAAAAGCCAAGGAAGCATTCCAGAGTTCCACGCCGCGGAGCAAAAATGTGCACGCCGCGGCGTGAAGGCCTCAGCCAGCCACATACTGATAGGGCAGAGAGCTCCACGCCGAGGCGTAGTAATGTGCACGCCGCGGCGCGCGTCGGTGAGCTGAGCCTATTTATTCTATTTTTCACGCACCCTCTCAGGCTCTCTCAGTTTCTCTCTTTTAGGTTTTTAGGTTTTTAGTTTTCTGGGTTAGAGGCTGCGGCTAGAACTCCATTGGAGGTGGAGATGGAGCTTGGGGAGCTAAGGATGGAAGCCCTCTTTCCATTGGAGGAGGATCCGAGTTTCAATGGCGAAATTCATAAGCTTTCTCTTTCTCTCTTTTCTATTTTCTCTTCCTCATTTCTTGAACATGTATTTTGTAATTTGTTCTCATGTTCATTGTATAGCTGAGCTTTATTTAGGGATGACTTTGAATCCTTTTATTAATATTAATGATTTGTTCTTCTCTGAGTTTGTGTGAATCTTTGATTTTGTTCAATCATATTGTGCTTAATGCTCTTGAGTGTTTGGCCAACATTTAAGTGATTTGATAAAATCTAATGAACCTAGACATAGGGATTTGGGTTTGAGATCGTATGTATGGTTAATGCATGTTCGATTCTATTCCAATGGCGGGATGAGTTGATTCGCTAATGGGATAGACATATACCTATTAGCCATGCATAGCATGTGTTTGAGAATAGACCTTAAAGAGTGGATTTTGCGTTAGCTCTCAAGGACACTTAGGGAGTTAGGCAAATGAAACCATGGTTAGATGACCTAGACATAGGCGTTTAGCTAATGTAGATTCTCAAGCTAACCTAATCATTGCATTCATATTTATGAAGAGGAATGCATGTTGTTGGTTGATGTAAAAGGTGAAGAAGGATTTCCCTAAACTCTAACCGTTTATCCTTATTGCTTTATGTCTTTACTTTCTTTACTTTTATCCATTTTTATGTTCTTGAATAGAATTAGGTAAGCTATCGGTTAATACTTAGCATTGGAAATAAAATTATCCTCGTGGGAACGATATCTGTACTCATCATTTTATTACTTGTGCGACCCATGCACTTGCGGTTAGCAAATGGGCAAACACGTTTTGACCCTAACAGAGATCTTGAGCAGTAGTGTGGAAACAAGAGTCTTTCTTAGTTGCAGAGTGTGCAAACAGTATAAACATCCTGTTTGTTGTCATATAAGTCTCAAGAATCAAGCCTTTGTCAGGATGATATAGTTTGCATTTTCTTAATTGAAACATCACAGTTAAGCCTCTTTCATGTAATTGTCCTATACTCAAGAGATTGTTCTTGAGTTCAGGAACAAAAAACACATCAACAATCACATGAGTAACTCCTTTAATATTCAGCTTCACACTTCCTTTTCCAGTTACCTCCATTTTTGTGTTGTTGCCAAGCTTCACATGTTGCTTAAAAGCCTCATCCATTTTACTGAACCAAGATCTGTTTCCACACATGTGATTCGAACAACCAGAATCTAAGAACCAAGCATCTTCTCTTTGTACATCATGTACCTCCTCATTGAAGGCAGCATAATTCACTTCCTTATCCTAATCAGGACACTCATACTTATAATGCCCAACTTTGTGACATTTAAAGCATTTAACTATGGCTCGACTTTGTCTCCCTCTTCTTCTTCCTCTTCCTCTATAACCGCCTCTACCTCTGCCTCCATTATCATTCCTTTCTTTAGAACTCACTTTTAGTGCCTGCTCCTCTCCATGATTCTTGTGAAATTTCTGCTCATGTACTATTAAAGAGCTCTGAAGTTCATCAACAGAGAGTGAATCTGTGTCCTTAGACTCCTCAATTGAACAAACTATATAGTTGAATTTGTCAGTCAAGGATCTAAGGATCTTTTCAACAATTATCACATCTTTCATCTGTTCTCCATGTGTTCTCATCTTATTAGCCACACTCATGACTCGAGAGAAATAGTCAGTAACTGTCTCACCTAACTTCATCTCAAGAGTCTCAAATTCCTTCCTCAAAGCTTGAAGAATGGACCTCTTCACTCTTGCATTGCCCTCATACTTCCTCTTCATCAAATCCCATACCTCCTTCGATGTATTTTTTTGCAATATTGTCTCCAAGATTATCCTATCTATTGCTTGAAATAGGTAATTCTTCACCTTTAGATCTTTAAGCTTCAGCTCATCAAGCCTCTTCTACTGCGCCTCAGTTAAAGATCCTCCCTTTTCTAGATCTGCAAATCCCGTTTCCACCAAGCTCCAATACTCATTGGATCTTAAGAAATTCTCCATCAACATGCTCCAATGGTCATAGTGACCATCGAAACGAGAGATTGCAGGCTGCACAAAACTTCCATCATTCGCATTTGACATCTCTTTATTACTCGCAAAGTATGCTACTCGCTTTTCTTCTCAGGCCCCAGTAGGAGCTTTGATGCCAAAATGTGAGGATCCAAAGAAAATTGAAGAATAACTCGGTTTTCTATATTTACTTCATAGAACCAAAATGCTCTTATAGAGCTACATTATGCAACTTTAGAAAGTAACTAATTAACTAACTAAAGGTAACAAACTGACTAACTAACTCATATACTTTGATTAAGTCTTTATTACAACATAAAAACTAACTCTAACACAACTAAGCTGGTGAAGGCCAAAACAAAAAAGTTGTGCATAGCTTAGTGAAATTCGAATAATTAATGTAAAGAAAGAGAGCTTCCAGTTCAACTCTGAATCTTTTACTTTGTAAACATTGTAAAAGTGTTACTATGGAAATGTTGGAACGCAAGGCAATGTTGGAAAGAGAAGTGTCTTATTAAACTGAGACTTAGGAAAAACATGAACATGCACAACCTAAATGTAGATCATCATTTTCTTTTTTGGTCATTGAAATATAGATCATCATAAGGCATTTACAAGAACGAACGACTAGCAATTTGAAAATAGGAATAGACGAAATGCAAAATATAAAACTGGAGGCAATACACGAGCCCACAGATGAAAAACTTGGGAAAGAGCCATATAATGATGGGCCACCTAAAAAGCCTGTAACACTTTGGACTTGGTATGTAACGTCCACTTAAGAGAGTATCGTTAGGATTAGTCCACTGTTCACATGTGAACGTGTGATTGTTGACCCCGAAAAAAAAAGTGTGATTTACAGTTTAATTGTGGAAAAAGAAAACCCTACACATTAGATAAAAAGGAGATCCGTTGTAGTATATCATTATAAGAAAAAGGATTTTTCACTCAGACAAAATGTTGTGAAGGATAAAATACGAGATATAGCTTCCCGGTTGTTCTTGGTACTTCAAGATGCTCTAGCAAATTAGCAATTATAGTGTTGTGTGCTAGCTAGCTGGCTAATGATTAGTACTAAAACTCTCTTTATGACGTTTGGTAACTACTAAAATTTACATATTCCAATCAACACCAACACTCTTCCAATTCACGGACGGGAAAAACAGCATTGCAATCTTTATCTCACACTCGATTCAACTTTTTAGACCATCCCAATTATCAACAATGAATGTACTCAAGTCACCATATATCCTATCTTCCTAACTAAAGATATGTCCCATTTTCATGTAAAAAAACAGATATGTCTCATTTTCAGGAATCTTGATATATTCATCTTCAAACTTTATCCTCTTTTTTTATCACCAACCAAAGCACAATTGATCTATTTGGTGACTTTGTTGTCACACTAATCAGATAAATTAGGCAACATAAACTACAAATTAGGATGATGTCAAGTTAACCCTAAGAAAAGAAAAGAAAAAAAGGGATGAAATATTTGGTTGTAAATCCAAGGGAACCACCGAACAATGATCAACTTGCCTGCCTATGGACCAAAAGCCGAAATTCAGGGCAAGTTGGTTTCAATTTTAAGTAAGCCAGAATGATGAAGAAGCTGAACTGACCAGTGTTTTCAATTTGGGCTAGGCTAATCTTAAGTGGGACCTAAAAGAAGCATTTATCCAACCCAGTGAAGGTCACCACCATTTTCGTACCGAAAATCATACGGTCATACCTTTTTATTTAGACTTACATTTCAGGAACTTTTGCTTTGATAAAAATAAGTATTATAATTATAAGGTGTGACCGAATAAATGTTAATCTAATTTATTTATTTCAATGCTAAATTTGAACTTAATAACTGCCAATGAGTTTATCACTTAATTGGCACCAACTCATATTCTTAAGGTTTAAGTATAAAGTTGATGTTAAAAACTCAATGATTTATCAGTCATCTTTTGGCTTTTTTTTATCGGAATATGGATTTTTTTTATATTTATCATTTTATACTTTTTAAATTATGTATTAAAATATGTTTGTTTTATAACATGTTCAGAAGTTGTCACATATATTAACAACTTCTGATTTGTGTAATATTTTTTAATAAGTAATTCAGATATTTTTTATTTGTATATTTATTTATATTTTTTATTAAGTAATTTAAAAATCATTATGATTGGTGACAATTTTTAGACATTATATTTAAAAAAAATTACATTTTGTTCACAAAAATTATCATCTATAAAAATGACTTTTATGCGTGTAATAAAAAAAATTATACAAATCAAAAGTCATCATCACCTATAATAATTTCCAAACATATTATAAAATAAATATATTTTAATACATAATAAAAAAATAAGATAAAACGAAAAATAATAAAAATCCAGATAAAAAAGCCGTCAACTTTCTCCTTCCTATCTAGGTATTTATACCTCTGATATAAAAGAAATTATAATAATAAATTAAATGATATAATTGCTAAAGTATAAGAATTTTATAATGGCTTCGTTTATCTGTGCTGTAATCACGCCCAAAAATGGATATCAAACGCATTGATGACTGATAATTCAGAATTCTTCTTTATTGGAGTTGACTTATGATCTAAACTCGTCGTCAAATCATACCCCTCCAACTACTGACAATTTAACTTTCCAGCTTAGATCAAAAGAGATGAAAAATAAAGATGACGTCAGTGTTCAACGACAGGCAGGGAATGCGTGTGTGGGACCCGCAATTACTGAAATAATCACATGTCCGCCACGCGTCCACGCGATGAATGCTTGTACTCCGCAATGGGCGTGGGCGTCTAATCTGCATTGTCCATCTCGGCACATGATGGTCCATTCAATGATGTTTGCAGGACGTTCTGAAATAAAATGTCAACCGTCCGATATAGGAGCATGGGGACACAACTGCCTATCTCTGCTCGAACAGGTTCACTTAATATATATATATATATATTCAAGAGTAAGGCTTCTAAATAAAAGCGAAACATTTTTAAATGAAAAAATAAAATTTTTTCATTTTTTCATCTATCAATGTAATATTTTGTTTTTATTTAAAATATTTTATTTTAAAATTTTCAACAACTACTTTTAAAGTGTTGGGTAGCAGTTAATATGTGTTTATATAAGTAAAAGGAGTGGAAGGAATTAGAGTTATTTAAGTATATAATATTAAATTTGATATTAAGATTTATTAATATAAAAATAATATTTTTGAGAGAAATTTTTATTTAAGTATCTGACGTATCTCAAAATATTAATTTTTTATATATTAAGTGAGGATACTATAAAAAAAAGTGTTTGTTAACAAAATCTTATAAATAATAAACATATTTTTAAAAACAAAAGCACATAATTTAAAAGGAAAGTTTATATTAAAATTTATTAAAAAATCTAAATATTTTAATCGCTCGTTTACGTGATAGCAAATTAACTTTAACATTAAAATCTTATAATTTACAGCCACCAAATTTTTAAAAAGTATTCAGCTCAAAAAAATAATTAAAAAGTATTTTGTACCATTTAAATATGATAAATTATTACAATTAATATTGTTTTATACAGCGAGAGGTGGATCATATAGGTGTAGAAGAGACATAGGTAACCTGATGAGAAAGTAAACCTCCGACATCAATATTAAATTCAAACTAGGTTTAATGTACGTGACAATATAAAAAGATGATCTAATAAACAAAGTAAATAATAAAGAAAAAATATAATCAAACCAGGTCTAAGTAAAGTTTAATATAATAATTAATTTCATAATATAAAAGAAAAATAGTATAGAGCCATTCTGAACTTTTACTTTTTTACAAATTATTATCATAAATTTAAAAATTTTCTAATTAATTCCTAAATTTTAACTAATGACTTAATAAATCATTCTATTAATCATCTGTTAAATTATTAACGAAAATATCACGTGACATTATCCTATTCATCCAAACTCATCAAATTTGGACTATTGAACTTTTTATTCATTAAAATCTCATTTTTTTTAATTATAGTTTACTCTTAATAAATTAAATAAGAAAAAATAAATTATTTTAAAACAAAAATTAAATATAAGAAAGGATAAATAAAGGAAAAAGATCATCATATATTTCTTTTAGGGGTGTATGCACTATTAACACTCTTTTTAAGAGTGTCAAATTTAATGAGAGAAAGTGATAGGAAAAAGTAAATATGATGAATGGTATTAAGAGGAGTGTGAAAAGAAGTATATGTACTCTTAATGATAAAAATATCAGAACTGATAAATAAATTCCATAATTTCATTTTTTTAAATAATTTAGTTTTTTATTTAATTTGTTAAGAGTAAAATATAATTAAAAATGAGGTTTTAATGAATAAAAAAATCAACGGTTCAGATTTAATGAGTTTAGATGGATAGGATTATGCCAAGTGACATCTTCGTTAGTGAATAAACAAATGATTAATGGAAGGATTTATTGAGTCATTAATTAAAGTTTAGAGATTAATTAAAAAAAATTTAAGTTTATGGTGGTAATTTACAAAAAGATAAAAGTTCAGGGTGACTTTATACTCTTTTCTCTAATATAAAATATAATTTCATCAAATACTAAAACAGAACAACAAAATATTAAGGAAGATTTTTATGTCTTTTTTTTTTAAAAAAAAAGACATCATGGTAGGTATTCTAAAGTTATTAAATTTGGACCGGATTGACTGGTTGAACCAATGAATCGGTCGGTGAGCCCGTCTAAGTTGTCAAGTGGATCTGTTACGCAAATGAACTAGTAAAAACCAGTTGACTCGACCGAGTTTGGTGAGACTCGGTGACTCGGCTCGTTTATGAAACTCGTCTGAGCAAAGTTAGAAGGATCTAATCACACCCCATGCACACCACCGTCATGACCCCGAACACACCCGCACCTAGTTGCGGCTCCTCTGCTTCACTAACACAAGTTGAAGGTGCTATCGCGGGAAGAACAGACATAATCAAAGGAGGAAAGAGGTTCGTGTAGGTGTTGGTTGGGTGGATCTAGCATAGTCTAGTAAAGATCAATAGCATCAGAGTGCTGGTTTCGTCGTTGCCTTTGCTACACCTTGGACACATCTTTTTTGGTCTTGTTGAGCGTGTTGTTTAGCGCTGAAGGAATAAGTGGAAATGTAGTATAACAATTAACAAAAGTATCAAGGGACGTTAGAGTTTTTTATGGGTTTGGCTTGGCTAGTCTACCCAATTAAAATAGACCTATAGGGTTTTATTTGAGTTAAGAGATAATTAGTCTAAGCTCAAAAAAATAAAATTATATTACTAATTTTAATTTGGCCCAAACCCAAATATTTATATGTTTATAATTTTTTATATTTAATATTTATATATTTATTTTATACAGTTTGACCGATTCGATCAATAACCAATAACTTACTGATTGAATCAGTGACCCATTAATCCAATACCTCGACCGAGTCAATGATCGGACTAGGTTTAATAACTATGTTTTATTCTACCCTATGTTTTCTTCTATCCCTACATTCACAACCCTAAGGAATTCATTATTAATTCATAAAATCTAACAATATTGAATCTGTTGGGGATAAAGAAAAATAGTTTTAAGAAAAGAAAGAAATCAAGCTTTCAACATTAATTGGTAAGCTATGTAAAAAAAAAACATTAATTGGTAAGCTTATAAGGGTTTGTGTAAAGCCGTCAAAATGGGTTCTAATCCTTGATCGAACTCGCTTAACTTGTGCAAAATAGTGAGTTGGGTTATTAAAAAACTAACTCATAAAGATCTCAGGATAACCTAACTCAGATCACTTAACTTGTGGGTTAAACGGGTTTGAGTCGGCTTGACTCACGGGTTACAAGATTAAAAAAAAAAGATAGAGCGGGCATGCCACTAGACACGGAAACGTTTAACATACATGCGATGTACCAACTTCCAACACAGTTGATTCAGCATAAAATCAAATCAATGGTTGATATTAATGACCTATAACTTGAAGTATATGTTACATTTTATTAATTTGTTTATTTATTGCCATAAATAGTTGTACATATAAAAAATCTTATAGATTTCAATTGATAATATTTACACATAAACCCAAGTTCATACACAGAATACTTGGACCACTACTCTCTATTTTTACCATAGATAATTATATATATAGAAAACTTTGCATATCTAATAGGTAATATTTACACATTTTTTTTGCCATAAATAATTAACTCGTACATATAAAAAATCTTATAAATTTTAACGATAATATATATACATATATCTAGACCTATAAACAATAATTGTTTGGATTAAAAAAGTTTTTAAAAAAATAGATAACTAATTATAGTGGGTAAAACCCACTTGGTGAACCTATGGGTGTACAATATATGTCTTCACCAGACACGAGTTAAAGGCAGAGATGCCTCTCTCGTCTGAAGACTCTCCCTCTCTTGTTCTCCTCATTCTCAAATCTCTCTCGAAACTGGCAGATGTGCATCGCTATTGTGAAGACCAACCATATTTCTCCACTCTCTCTTCTTCTCAAGTCAAGAGCCAACCATCAACTGAGTGAGGACCAACCGGCAGGAACCAACCGTCAACCGTGACAGCCATTGCTAATGTTCATTGTCAATGTCGACGTCGACGTCGAGCATTCGAGGCACCACCGTCTCGTCAGAACTAGCTCCGACGAATCACCGTTGACGTTGAACCAACACTGTTGAAGCCTTTAAGGGCGAACCTTCTGCAGTTTCGACAAACCAATGTTGTGACAGACTCATGATGCTATGCCTCAATGATCGAACCAGATCCACCATTTTTTGTTTTAAAGTTTTTTTAATGTAATTTTCAATATTATTTCTTGTAGATCCACCATTTTTTTTTATTTTTTATTTTTATTTTTTAATTTTGATGAACCAACGTGTTTAACACACCAACTCCGATAAGTTGAACCAATTTAGTGATTTTTTGACTCATTACTAAAGTGGACCAACCCAACTCGACTCATTTTTTTGAACAACTCATGGTGAGTCAATCGGGTGATGAGCCGACTTAACTCGTTTTGACAGTTTTAAGTTTGTGTTAAGGGAATGAAATATCTTTAAATTTGCTAAAGTAGAAAACTTAATAAAAAATTTATATAAAGATTAATTAAAAAATTATCTTAAATATTTTTATTGCTCTTGTATAGGATAGCTTATTAACTTTAACATATTTACGGCCATCAAATTTTTTAAAAAGTATTTTGTACCATTTAAATATGATAAAATATTACAATTAATATTGTTTTATACATCAGAGGTACGCAACATTTAGGTAGGAGGTATATATAACCTGGTGGGAAATTAATCTTCTGATATCAATATTAAACTTAAACTTAAATCCATTGGTTAGTGTTTTTCTTTTTTTGGTTACAACTGTTAGAAAGCAAGAAAAACTACGGCCTAACAAATAAAACCCTTATGGTATCTGCCTTGAGAGGGTTCAAAACAGCAATAGGAACATTCGAAGTAACAATAGCCTCATTTCCACTAGCACCAATCTTAGCAAAATGGTCTGCCCAGTGATTTGCTTCTCTAAGGATGTGTGTTAGCTGAAATACCCAGTCTCGTTGGATCAAAGATTTAATATCTATAATCAAATCATAATAGGTAAAACCTCTATTTTAGCCTTTAAAGATTTTATAACATTTTAATTTAGTTTTAAAAGTTTTTTATTTTAATTGTCCCTAATATCTCAAAAAAGTTTTAATGTTGTCCTTATTATAAACGCCATTTATTTTCTAAACAGCAATGATTGGCGTGACATCTACATGTCAGCTTTTATCCTATATACATGGCTATTTTACACCTGACGTGGATCTCATGTGACATTTGACATGAATCTCACGTGGCACATGATGTGGATCTCACATGACACTTGACCAAATTGAAACTTTAGTGAAACATAAGGGACGTAAATAAGACAAAACAAAATCGTGTGGAATCAAATTGAAACTTTCATGAAACTGAGAGACGTAGATAAGATTTTACCTTATTTAAAATCATAAATATCAATTATTTTTGTAATGGCAAGAAGAGAAACTTAGTTCTCGATTGTGGTAGTTCTATTTGATGACTATGGTGGGAGTGAAATTGTAGGGGTGGATGGTAGTGGGTCTGCTTATGTTTGATTGTTGGTTATAAGTTTTGGTGTTAGTTCAACTTAAATTTGTGAGAAAATGGAGTTTGCTACCTCTTGTTATTTGAGTTTTGGTTGACTTTAGTTTGTCACATCATTGAAGCTATCAAATTGCTTAGAAAGTATCAGACTAGAAAAAGTTGAAACATATGTTACTAATATCTGTAACCCTAAAATTGATGATTGTTGTTTATGATTTTAAATATACTAAATCTCATTTACTTCTTTCACGTTTCATAAAAAGTTTCAATTTGATCTTAAAAATTTTTGTTTTGTCTTATTTATGTCTCTCATATTTCACGAAAAGTTTCGATCTGATTAGGTGTCACGTGAGATCTACGTCAAGTACCATGTGAGATCTATGTCAACTGTCATATGGGATCTACGTCAAGTGCAAAATAGCCATGTGGAATTAAATCAATCATGTCAGTCATCGCTGTTTAGAAAATAGATGACATCTTTAATAAGAACATTAAAACTTTTTTGAGACATTAGAAACAAAATTGAAACAAAAAAAAGAAGACTAAATTGATATTTCACGAAAACTTTAAGGACTAAAATAAAACTTTTGCCAACCATGATATTAAACTCAAGCATTCCTAAGAATCTGTTTCACAGATAACCTGCCAATGGCCTGACTCCGTGCAAGAATGGCTCCCTGCTTGATGGCCGTGAGCTAGGCTTGAAGAATGTTAATAAAACTAATATGTCCCAAGAAGCGAGAATATCTATTGTTACTCCTTTATTATTATTATTATTTTTCGTACTCTTACAATGCATTTTATTAAAAAAAAATTGAATCTAACACATTTATTAACTAACTAGTAAGTATCTCATGCATTGCATTAATTTTTTAAAATTAGATGGAATCTAAAAAAATATAGATTAAAAGAGAAAAATATTTTAAATTATAAAAATGATATGAATAATTAATTTATTTAGATATAATAAAAATATTGATTAAAAGAGAAAAATATTTAAGATTATAAAAGAGATATACATAATTAATTAAAAAGATTATTTAAATTTAAATTTAAAAAAGTGTATCATTCTTAAAGAAAAAATAGCTTAAAAATTAAATTATTCTTACAAAATTATACTCTAATTTATTATATAAAAATGGATAAAAGACATTTAAAAAAAATAATTAAACAGCTATAGCAAACTTCTCGAAAAGCTAGCCTTAGATTCAGTAGGTTAGTGTTATTTGAACTACAACTTTATTGACCAAATGATATTTATTATATAAATCACATAAGATTTACTGTTATAAATTGACATATATTTATTCTTTTTGTTATATATTTTGAAACATATAATAACAAGGGTTTTTCTAACAAATGCTCCAAAGGTACTTATTAAAAAATTTAAAATAAGAAGTTTTATATAAAAAATAAAATCTTTTTTAATTTTTAATACATTAAATATTTTATTTTTCATAAAAAATTTCTTATTTTAAATTTTTAACAAGTGCTCTTAGATCACTTTTTAGCAAAACTCTAATAACAAAGAATTTAAGAATGGTTGGCCACATTAAAAATAGATTACAATCTCGAATGAACTTGTAATAGCAGAGATTTGAATTCTAAAATTGTAACTTTGGTGAGGGCTTTATACTTAACTACTACATTCGACCTAAAGTTACGTGAGTTAATAACAGAGAGAATGTGCTTAGGGAATAAATTATAAAAAAAATAGTTAAAGAATTAGTGCATTTTGAATCTTTGATTCAAAACAGAACAAAATAAAGCATTGAAAAAGACTGCGTACTCTATTTGCAATTTTTTTAACATAAAAAATCTCACAAACATGACAAAATAACTCCTGTATTATTTTTTCAGTTAAATTATTAATAATTATAATATTTTTCAGCTTTAATAGGTTCTCAAAAGTAAATTATATATGTTTTTGA
Source organism: Ormosia semicastrata (assembly GCA_029884595.1). Lineage (NCBI taxonomy): Eukaryota > Viridiplantae > Streptophyta > Magnoliopsida > Fabales > Fabaceae > Ormosia > Ormosia semicastrata. The sequence continues at coordinate 1,521,925 of JAQQTO010000046.1, read as the reverse complement.
AACATAATAAATAATAAAACTTTTAAATTTTAAAGTCCTCTTTAAATTTAATTGAGACAATTTTTTAATAAAAGTAAAATTATGCTATCTAGAATTTCGTAAATTTAAAAATCATTACATTATCAACGTTTGTTAATTTGAATGGACTGAAGTTGAATTCTTTAAATATGTGATCCTAAGTTTGATAGCAAGATTTATGTGTATGAAAATAATATTACTAAGAGGAAGCTCTACTTTGACGTTTGACCATACTTCAAAAAATTAATCTTTTACTTATTACGTGAATGGATACTCTATGAAAAAAAATTATTACATTAAATTAGTATATTAATAATTTTATATAATATTTTCATTTCTATCAGTCTGAAAATTGGTGGCTTCTCCGGTAGACTAAAAAATCTGAGTCCATCGGTGCAATTTTTTTTTTTAAGCTTTGAGTTTCTTTAATTTGTTTTAATTCTGTTTTTTTTGGTTTATGTAGCATATTATCTTTTCTATATGATGACTTATTCTTTTTATTTCTCTCTCTTTTTGCACTTGGGTTAGTCTTTTCATTTCTACATAATACCCTAATCTTTCACCTAATTCACATAATGTATTTGTTGTATATTAAATTTGTATTCCTAATTCTATTTGCCTTTTGAGATTATCTATACTCATTCTATTTGTTGTTTTAATACACTTTCTCTTTTTATTTTTATTTTCTTAATTTTAATTTTTGTTGTTTTAATACCTTCTCTGATACCAATTCTTTTCCCCCTTCTCTTATCTTAATTTTTACTATTAAGTTATTCATTTTTTATGGTTTACTCATATTCTTTGTTTTAAATATTGAGATAAATCATTTACTTATACTGCTAATTTATTAATTTCATTTTCTTCACAAGTTGTTAAAGGAAAAATCTTAATAATTTGGTCTATTTGTATACATTCCTAATTCTATTATTTCATTCTTCTTAGGATAATAAATCCTTCCGATATCGGTAAATAGGGTTGGAATATCTATTTTATCATTTTCTTTGAATGAAATGCTATGATGTGAATTTGTTAATGCATAACTAACATAATAAGTTATTGAGAATATTTTATCTCTTGGTTTCATTAAATTTTTTCTTAGAAAATTATGTTCTAAGGTTAGAGTTTGTTCTAATCTTTGAGTATTTAATGGTATTCCAATATTTGGTCGTACTTCAAATTTTAATTTCCCATAGGCTAAGTTTCCTTCTATTACTCCTAATATTTTATCTATTGAATTATTAATTCTATCATCCTTTAAAACTAGTTTTATTGGTGAATTAATTTTTTCTTGAAAAGTTAATTTAATTAATACTTGTACAGCCCCTATATGAATATATCCAATTTTTCTTTTATCTTCTTCTTTCTTAATTTTTCCCTTTAGCTGTATAAGTTTTTTCTTATTTAGTAATTGTAAGCACATATTACCTTGTGTGTCGGCTATATCCATTGGTGTTTCATTATTTAATTTTTCATAATAAATAATATTTTTTCTCTGATTAAATCCTTTTAATATTTCTCTAAGTTTTCCTCTTCCTTTCATATTTGCATCTTTTGTTAAGTCTAATTCTTCTTTTGGTATTTTTTTGAAAAGAGATTTATTTATTAGAATACTTCCTTCATAATTTCCTTCTTCTTCAGAATATGCAAGTGTTTAATATCGTCTACTTGTTTTATTTCCATTTATATTATTTTGTTTAAGTAGGTTTTTATAGTATTACAACTTAAATTGATTCTTGAAATATTTATCCTTTTATTTATTAGAGATATAATTAATTCTTCAGATTTGATCTCATATGGTTTCACTACTTCAAGAAAATTTATTCCTAATAGTAATTTAGTATCCGATTGTTCTTCTATATATAATTCAGGTTTGAATTTTTACTACGGATTAAAATAGACTTCAATATTAGTTTTTTCTTTAAATATTTTTTCTTCTTTAGTAAATTGTACTATTTTTCTTGGTATTATATTTATTATTTTACTTGTTAAGTCTTCACTTATATAACTAAGACAAGATCCAGTATCGATAAGTATTGGCATAATATTTCCGTTTACTATTCCTAATACATGATATTGAGAATAATTGTTCGAGATAAGTTTAATAAATATACCTGGTCTGGGTTTGAAAAGTTTTCACAGCTACTGCTTTCACTTTCTTTGTTTTGAAATTTGATTCTGCCCACTACTGCTTTTGTGATTGAATTGATTGAGTTAATTTGGGTATTTCAGTAAGATAATGAACGAATTTTAGTAGGAATAAGAAATATTATTGATGAGTAATTATAAGTACAAGGGGTTGGACATACTCTCAAATGCCCGACTAGATCTCATAATAGACTAGCACAAAGTTTTCCCTAGGAAAACAATCTCAAACTTTGAGAATTTTTGTTTCGAAAAACTCTGTCTTGCTTCAGCATAAGAAGTTTTATTTATAGGCAAGAGTACCTAAGGCTATTTACAAAAATATCCTTACAGACGTAAGTGCTTACATCAGTTACTAAATAATTTACATAGTGACATAATGGCTTACGTCATTCCTCAATTATTACTTCATCTGACGAAACGTCTTCTTTAATTGTGTCGGTCACTTTTTTACTTTTTGTGCATCTTTCACATGCGTGGTTCTTACTTTCTTTAATCATTGCACATAAGCCATTGAGAACCGCTGTCCTGTATTCCATTAGTGGACCTTGGAATGCGTAGAAAGGGAATTAAAATCCTATTAGGAGATTCATATCTTTCTCCTTTATTGCTTTGCCACTCGTCTTGCTAAGTAATAAAGTTATCGGTGCTTTATACAGTGCCTTAATAATGATTCCTTTCCAATCCTCTGACATTATGAGTAAATACTAGCAAGTTAGTTTGTCAGTATCTGAGTAATTTGATCTTCGTCATAGATAACTCCATGTGGTTCATCTTTCAATGGGAAGTTACTGTTGCTTACTCCAATATAAACTAAGTGCTTGGCCTGTTGCTTAGTTATGAAGTCTAGATAAGCTGAGTAGAACTTTAAGAAAATACTTCGCTCCCTTGTAATATTTTTCTTGAAATTCTGAACTGCTTCTTTAAAATTATGAGGGAACAAGTTTATTTCTTTTAGATTCAAACTTAAATAAAGACAGTCAATAAGTCCGAATTGAAACATATTGAATGTCAGTATTGATGGTGCTCTAGGAAGGATGATTGCTTTGATTCCAAAAAGCTTTCGGTCAACCATGTAAAAATAATTAACTTTTTCCTTGTCATTCCAATTGAGCAATCTTTTAAAATTTTCCCAAAAATTTTCTTCTGAGAATTGTACCTGTAATTCGTGTTCTTTTCTGGAAGTAATTTGAAAATTATCTAGAGAAGAAGGGATTTTTCCTAGAATTTTAAGTGATGAGTGCTTTACTGGTAGATTTTTGGTGGCTTCTAAGAAAGTTCTTGGTCCAAGATAAAGTTCTTTCTCTTTTCCTTTTTCAGAATATTCTTTAAATGCCTTTTTTGCTTCTTCTTTGGTTGGGTATGACTTGTGTAAAACTCCTGAGATCTTCTGGCAGTATGGTGTGGCTTTGAACCATTCATCATATATTCCTGGAAATGGTCCATTGAATACTATGTACCATTTGTTGATCTTTTTCTCTTCTTGTTGGAATGCTTCTGTAAGAAATCCTTTTGCTTTTAGTTGTAAATTCAGGACTTTAATGTCTGCCTCAATACGTTCTAATTCATTGAGCTTTTGAGCTTTTAATGCTTCCTTCAGTTCCAATTGTTGCTTGATCATTTCTAAGGTGCTTCGCTCCATTATCTAGATAGTATATCTGCAAGAATGTTTTTCTCGCCTTTGATATGAGAGATTGAATAAGTATACTCAGTAAGCCTCATTTGCCATCTGATTAATCTTCCTTGCTTACAAGTTCCTTTGTGATTGATGCTTTTGAAACCTGCAACATAAGTGGAGTCCGTTCGGACAATAAATTTTTTATCAAACACATAAATTCGATGTTTTTTCAACATACAAATTAGTGTCAAAGTTTCTTTTTCATGAGTAGGATAATTAATTTCACTGTCTGAAAATGTTCCAGACATGTATTAACATAGTAATTCTTTCTTTTGACCGGGAGGTTTTGCTTTCATAACACCACCCCAATGTCCATTAGATGCATCAATTTCAATAATAATTAAATCATCATCCGATGGATGATATAGTTCAGGTAAATCCTGACATAAGTACTTTAATTTGATAATAATTACTTCATTATTTTTGGTCCAGGACCAAAGGGCATCCTTCTTTAGCTTTTGCTGAAGTATTCTCCTTTCTGCAGCCAAATTCTTCATGAAACCCTCATTTGAAATGTATGTCAGTAATCTAAGAAATCACTGTAAATCTTTTTTGTCTTTTAATTTAGTTGAAAAATTTTGAAGTTTTTCTAATACATGTTTTTACATTATTATTTTTCCTTTTTCAATTTCTAATCCTAAATAATTAATCCTATTTGAGCTAAAACAGCATTTTTCTTACTTAATACTACTCCGTGTTCTAAACACTTATTAAGTATTAATTCTATCCTTTTAAAATGATCATTTAAGTCTTTGTTAGTGGATAATAGGGATTTCAATTATTTCTCATAATTGTTTATTTCGAATATATTGTGATTTGAGTGAGATATGTTCTAAGTATTGACAAAATGGAGGATATAATCGTAAAAAAATATTTCTTAAGATTATGTCTAGACCAGTTTCTTGTTGATATATGGTGGGGACAATAAATATTTTTTGTTGGATTACAATAGTTATTCTTTTAATTACAAAGTATAGAGGATTTATTGATCCATTCACAATTTGAATCTTTAAGGGTTTTTATAATTTTCTCATTTTTCAAATAGTAGTTTTGTTGCCAAACAAATACTTGCTCTAGTATCAATATAGACTTCAGTTTCTTTATTACTTTTATCAATCTTGATTTTAATATAAGTACTATTCGGATTCTATTTCTTCTAAAGATAATTCATTTTCTGTATATTCATAAATACTATTCTCAGATTCACTCAATTCTTCTTCTAATGGTTCTAGGTTGTATATTTTGTATATTTTCCTTATTATTTTTGTTTTTTCTTTGAAATCTTTTTCTTTTCTTTGAGGGCATTCATTTGCATAAACGTCCTTCCACATTACATATCTAATAGACATATTTCTTTTTTCCTTTTGGACAATATTTTCTCGAGGTTTGTCTTTTCTTCCTAAAATATTTTTTCATAGTATTTTCATAGGCTTTCCTTTTAGGATAATTTTTTCTTAATCTAGGTTTTCTTTTATAGTATTTTCTTTTCCTTGTAGTTTGATTACATCCATAATTTTTTAACTTTTCTATTTCTGGTATATCACAACAAATTGCAAATCTACCTTTATTTAATTGTCTAACTGCCTCTCTTTGTATACATTGTTCTCTTAATTCATGATAAAGTATTTGTATAATTCCACCTAGTGTATTAGCTGTTTCTATTGGTTGAGTTTGTCAGATAATTCTTATTTTTGTATTAAGTGGGTATGACAATTTATCTATAAAGACATCCATATAAATATGTTTTGTATCGATGTTTAGCTTATAGTAATATTTTTTATATTCACATATGAAGCTATCTATTTCACACATATTACATATTTGTATTTTATTTAAATGTGCTTTTACTTTTTCATGAAGAAATCTATTTACTTCCTCTCTATGTTCAATAGAATTATATCCTATGAATTCTTGATAGATTAAATGCATGATTAATCTAGCAAATTCTTGATTGTTTCCTATAGTTCTTGAATATTGGTACCATGTTTCATCACTAATACTTATGAGAAACCATTGTACGTTTCCTTCCATTTTGTAAACTAATAAATTTTTAACATCTAATAAACTCAATCCACTAAATCTTTCATCTGTTGCTATTAGTAAAATTATTTCATTAGTCTATTGCAAGAGTACTTCTTCTTTATTTCTTACACAATCGATGTTTAATTTACTCTCGATTCTAAAACTTTCATATCGCGGTTTAAATTCTTCTTGAATCTTAGTCTATCTACCATCTTTTCTAGCATATTCTTTATTATACATAGTTTCTTGTTCATATTTATTCCAGTATTCATCAGGTTTTCCCCAATATTCTTCCCATTTTCTTTTAATTTTTGTTCCACTTGTTTCTCCTTTTTCCATAAATATTTCATCATAATCTGATTCAGATTCCGAAGTGCTATAATTTAGTATTACTTCTTCATTTTATTTATTTGTTTCAATTTGTTTTATATTTTGCATTTGTTTATTTTCTTCTTCAACTATTTTTAATTGTTCTAATAATTATTGAATTTCTTCAATATAATTTGATTTCTTTAATAGTTCGATATATTCATCTTTTATTCCCTCCATGAGGTTCTTGATTTTAGAAATTTTGAAGGTTCTGTTTCTATTTGTTCTTTTAGTTTTATTTTTATTATTTCTGTTGGTTTAATTTTTAATAACTCTTCTAAATCTTTTCTAGTTATATTTCTATTATTTTGTTCATTTTCTAAAATATTTTCTAATTGTAATAAAATTTCTTCAATCTGTTTAATATTTTTATTTTCATCAATTCCTTTCCCTTTATTTATATTATTAAGTGTATCTCTTATATTATTTATTTCATTTATTCCATTTTGCATTCTGTCACAAGTATAATTTGTAATTCTATTAGTGTTTTGTATTAATATCATTATATTTTTATTAATTTCTTTCATTATTTTAATTAATTCTTTACTCATTATTTCAATTTCCTCTTATATTTCCATTATTTTTTAGTTTGTTTTATTTTATTATTATTATTTTTGGAGCCATGGTGGTTCGACGCACCCGAGAATCCTCCTTGAAAATTTTCGGTCAGAAATTAATAAAGGTCCAAAACAGATTTTAGAGTAAAGAAAGCTAATGTTCACATTGCATGCCACGCTCCATTACTTCTTGTCTGTTGTTCTCTTCTTAGTCTTTCCCCAGCTTATACAAATCTAAGTAATCTGCTAATAATGTTTAATGTTTAAATTATACTAATAACGTTAAATAGTTAAATCTCGTCTGACCTTTTCCCTTTTTCAAAGAGAAATAAAACCAAACTATATTACTCAATTTCTCAAAATATAATTATTGTAATAAATAATGTTATATGAATTAAGTTTAAAGGACAAAATATAATATTTTTTTGATGTGGTACAAAATATAATAATATTAAACTTATTAAGTTATATATAAAATTGATATAATTTTAATATAGTATTAGTAATGTAAAAAAGAAAAATTTTAACGTATAAAATATATTATTTTTTGTAATAAATATTCTTTAAAAGTATAGCTACCTCCTGGAGATGGTGAAGAAGTGGGAACATTTGTCTGAGATACTCTCACTTGTAACCATTTTTTGATCGGATTTCATTGGCAAATAGAATAATTTTCATATTTTGTATTATAATCATATTATCTGGAAAAAGAAAAAGAAAATACTATTTTTTTGGTAACAAAAAAAAAACCTCATTCTTTTTTGATCTGGAAAAAACAACCGTCATATTCTGTTAAGCAATTCAGTATGATATATGTATCACAAAAATGCAATTCAGTATGATGGTAGGAGTATCACAATCAAGATTCACTTAACTTGGCATTAAATATCATCATCTTGTAATTAAAACTGTACTTTTTCTCTTAGCTTTTCATTTTAACTTTTTTGCCTTTTCTCCTTACACTTTTTATTTATTTTTAAAATTTATTATCAAGAATGAATTACTGCGGACAACATATTAAAAAAGGAAGTCAAATAGCATAATATTCAGCTTTCATCATATGTTTGTCGGTTGATGGAAGAAGAAAAAAATGTCCGTCGGCAGTGTAACTACCATGCTATGTGCCAATTTATATCATTTTCCCTTTCATAGAGGTCTTTTTTCCCTTCTTAAAAGGATTGGTGTTTAAAACCTTATTTGTCAAAGTAAGAGTTAAAAATTGCATGATGAACTTTACTCTCATGAGTCGGTAATACATTAGTAGGTGAGGCTCCCAATTGGTATGCATGGAAACAAAGTGCATGAAGTAAATTGAATGGTGAGAAGATAACTCATAACATATTCATGATATGGAATTTCCTTGCATGTCTCTCCAATTCAGTACATGCAAAGAATAAAATTTGACTCAAATCTTTGTCTTTAACCTTATTTAATATTTTTTATGTGTCTATTAACTCAATTAAATGAAGTTAGAAGTAATAAATAAAAAAAATTAAATGGAGTTGAAGGCAATGATTGAAACCAAAGATTAAAACCAAATTTTATTCACATTCAAAAGAAAATCAAAGTCACGGTAAAAGACTCTATATATTTTCTTCTCTAAGACAAAGTTTTACATATTTCCAATTAGTGATGGGTTAAGATATAAGTTGGCTGCGTCTTTGGGTGTTCCCTCTTAATTTGTATATAAACGATCACAACATGTTTTAGAAAAAATAATTTCAATGTATTACACAAATTATGAAAACTAACAACTGGAAATCATGTTCTAAAATTTGCTCAAACTACTTTAGAACAGCATAATCAATTAGACAAATATTTTGTTAGCTAGGTTATTTTAACTAACCATACCAAATTAATGCACACACAAAAAATTATTATAGTTTACTCAAAAATTTGATAATTTTAAATTTTAAATTTATAATAAGCATCATTACACAGTATAAAGGTCTCATACTCAAAAAATGTGGAAAAACTTTGTTAATTTGTTTAAAAAAAAAACTCAACATGAGGAAAGACAAACAAGTCTCGCTAACAACAATCTATAATTAGCATTGAAAATTTTTGTTTAAACTTATGGTATTTTTTGACTTTAAAATATGGTAATTTTCACTTGTATGTGTATATATTTGTCTTGTTGCCCTTCTTAAACTTTTAATTTGTTGCACCAAATGAAGGACATGTTGATTGGTTTTGTGTAATTTCATATTTTTTTTTATTTTGGCAAAAAAAAAAAGGTTTAATGAAAGAGAAGTCATGTCATTCTAATTAAGGACAAACATAAGTGTTAATAAAATCCAACTGATGATCACATATTTGATACATTAATAAGCTTTCATTCTTAGTCATTTACACTCTTTATGTACTTAATTGATTGAGTTTTATTATGTTTTGTAAGTTTGGACTCAAATTGAACTTAATTGAATTTTTCAGCATGATTCATATCTTACACTGTTTCTGTATTTGAGTCATTTCTTGGCCTGTAGGTGGTCTTTGGAGGTGATTCTAGTGGCATTTGAAAGATAAGAGAGAATTCTACAACTTTCATGAAGACCTCAAAGGCCCAGTTGATGTTCACATATTTGATGCATTAATAAGCCTTCATTTTTAGTCATTTACACTCTCCATGCACTTAATAAATTAAGTTTGGTTATGTTTTGTATGTTTTGAACTCCATGAAATTGTTGCTCTAGAACTTGCTTTGATTCTTTTTAAAGCTACGTTTTCACATGCATACGTAAAAATGATTGAGGCAATTTTTTTTTCAATTAACTACTTTGACCAAATAGCCAACCTTGCATATTTCCTCTTGCTTAACCCCTTTGAGCTTATTTGATTATTCTTTGTCTCAAACTCATTATGTTTCTTAAATAAAAAAAAACATGTTCTTACTTAGTCTTAGGGAATAAGAGAACATTAGCTTTGTCATTGGATGAGTTCATGAACAAGTGTGGGGGTGTGTATGCAGAATGGTTGAAAAATGTATATATGATGTTCTTCTTCTAAAAAAAAAAAGAAGAAAAAAAATATATGTATATAAAAAAATTCAATTCAATATATATATATATATATATATATATATATATATATATAAAGAGGGTCAACAAGGCAATAAAGGAATCGAAAATAATATGTAAAGGGAATTTGTATTAGATGAAGTTGGGATGAACTTTCATGATCGATAATTGAACTCAGCTTTCATGTTCTTTTATTCTCTTTGGTGTTTAACTTGTCATATCCATATTACCTTTTCCTTTACCTTGACCCCATTACAACTTTGAATAAAGTCCTCATGATTTGTGTGTGCATGTGTTCTGAGTAGTGGAGAAGTAGAAGATAAGCAAGCTTATGGTAGTGCAATTTTCATGAGTTGAATTGAGTGTAATACCTACCTTTTAAACACTTGAGAGATTGAGAGTGAATTCTGTGAGGATCTATCATTCTTTACTCATGCTTTTCAATTGAAGTATCCTTGCTTGTTGATTTGAGATGTGAAAATGTGTTACCTCATGAATGTTTTGATCACTTGAATTATTAATTGCTCTTCATTCCTAAATATTATTAGAAATTGAGTCTTTTAAAATGTTTAACTTTTGAGTCTGTTTTATTTTGTTTTTGTGTGTTTTGCCCAGGAGTGCAAAAAGCTAAGTGTGGGGGAATTTGATGTTCACATATTTGATGCATTAATAAGCCTTCATTTTTAGTCATTTACACTCTCCATGCACTTAATAAATTAAGTTTGGTTATGTTTTGTATGTTTTGAACTCAAAATGGATTTAATTGAATTTTTCAGCATGATTTACGTCTTACACTAATCCTGTATTTGGGTAATATCTTGGGCTGTAGGTGGATGTTTAAGGTGAATCTTATGTCATTTTAAAGATAATAGAGAGCTCTACAATTTTCATGAAGACATCAAAGACTCAATCACACGTTTGGATGGCTCAAATTGGCATTGAATCAAGAACTAAAGTGTTGCTCCTGGCAGAATGACCTTTGTGTACTGTTCATTACACTGCTCGTAGTGAAAGTTGTAGAATAGGCTAAAATTTTGATGGTTGATAGTTAAGACTCAAATATACAACTTTCATGTTGAACACTCTTTCCTATTCAGACTCCTTGGAGGTGATATTGGGCTTGGAAGTTAGAACAGAGGAGCTGCGACTAGGCCTGAGTAGTGTACAGTAATTTGAACATATATGGAGCTATAGAAATGATATTAAACTCAAACCAAAGCCATTTGAAAGCTAAGATCAAGACCTACAATTTTCATGAAGACCACTTGGCTCAAAAATGACGAATGCAATGACTTCAGAGCTGCATGATTTCAGAGACAAAGAATCTCCAGAATTTTCTACTCACCAAAAGTCATTCAACATTTTCCACTACTCCACCTACTCCACCAACCACCATGACTCAGCCCCCTTTGACATTTTATACCTCTAATTCTCTATAAAAGGGAGGCTATGCAGATCATTGAAACATGTAGAGCTTCTATGTAGAAGTGTTGTTATAATTAAAGTATTAGTTTTTGATTTTGAAGATTTCTCTTCTTCTTTTTCTCTCCTTCTCTCTCTTTGTTATTTTTCATGGTTCTTGAAGGTTCTCCAATGGTGATGGCTATGGAGAACTAAACTTCTTTAATCAATCCAAGAGATTGACAGTCTTGATGATTAATCTTGAGATTTTGTTTTAATTGTTATATATTCATCTATTAATCAAGTTTCTCTTTCTCTTCTTCTCTTGTTTAAATTCTGATTTAATGCTTAATTTGATTGGAATTTGCATATATTAATTGCGTAATTGTCATATGCCAAGAGATGAATTCAGAGGTTAAATAATTTATTAAAGGTGTTTGATGAAATATTTAGCTTGGTTGGATCTTGATTTTTAAGTTAATTTGGGTTTTGGATGGATGCTTAATTTGTCTAACCTTAATTAATTGAATTCTAGAAGCATTTCTAGTAGAAGATTCATAGATCATTGATAGGAGTCTTAATGTGATCTAAGACCAAGGATTTGGTTGATAGTTGAATAGATCTATAAAGATCAAGGATGGATTAAAATCAAGATTGGTTAATTCTCTTGGATTGGTTATTTTCCTAATTTTATTTACTCATTTTAATTGCTCTTTGTTGTTTAATCTTGCAAAATTTTTCCCCCTGTTCATTAATCTCTTAATCTGACTTCATAATTAGAATGATCTATGGGTTCGACCCGGTGTTACCTTATGCTACAAGTAGTTTTGGTAAATCGGTTATAAATTGATTTAAATTTGGTAATCTCGACAAGTGTCACCAATCACACGAGTAGATAACTCAAATTGGGGTTGAAGCAAGAACCAGAGTGCTTTTCTTGACAGCTTAACCTATGTGTACTGTTCATCACAGTTTTCGGGCTAGAGGTTGTCAAATAGGCTGAAATTTGGATTCTGAATAATTAAGACCCATATCTACAACTTTCATGTTGAACACTTTTCCAGAATCGAACTCCTTGAAGGTGATATTGGGCTTGGAAGTCAGAACAGAGGAACTGTGACTGGGCCTGGGCAGTGTTCAGTAATTTGAACGTATCTGGAGTTAGAGAAATGATATTGGACTCAAACTAAAGCCATTTGAAAGCTAAGATCCAGGCCTACAACTTTCATGAAGACCACTTGGTTCAAAAATGACGAATGCAATGACTTCAGAGCTGCATGATTTCAGAGACAAGGAATCTCCATAATTTCCCACTCACCTAAAGTCATTTGGCATTTTCCACTCATCCAACCATTAATGACTCAGCCCCCTTGTCATTTTGTATCTCTAATCCTCTATAAAAGGGGGCCTTGGCAGATCATTAAGGGTGTTAGGTGTTAGTTACCAAAATGATGTCATTTTGTTACTAGGTTTTCTTGTAGTAATTTTCCTTTGTTCTAAATTAAAGTCATGTTCTTCTTCTCTTTTTCTTTCTTCTTATCTATGAGTAACTAAGTTTCATTTTACTTGGGTGAAAGGGTGAAGCTCTTGGTAATAAAGTAAGGTTAGATTTATTCTTCTCTTGTGCTTAAATGATTTATATTTTCTAGTAACCATTATATGTATTATAATTTGTTTCTTATAATTTAGAAAGCATCTTTGTAAAGAGAGTTCTTGATTTGTTGTAGACAAAATATTGGCACAATGAATGCTTTAACACATTTATAAGTGGTGGTAATATTTTTAGGAAACATAATATAATTACGTATATTATTTTAATTGGACTTTTAATGTTGTATTTTTCGATTGGAACCTCCATGTTGCGAGGATTCTAATTGAGTTATAAAAGCAATTGATCTTACCTTTATTTTATTTACCAAGAGTGAATCTTTTTACCCAAGTAAATAATTTTAATCGTAGTAACAAAATATACACTTCACTTTAATTAATCTTCAACAATTCCCTGTGGATTGACCTCGGACTCCCGAGAAATATATTACTTGAGACAACCTGCACTTGGGTTCGCAATGCAACAATTAATCCCGCATCAAGTTTGTAGACTTGTTTGAAATTAAAAAGAATACATCAAGTTTTTGGCGCCGTTGCCGGGGACTTGATTTGAAGACTGAATTTCTGGTGTAAAAATTTGTATATATACTAACATACTAACTAGTGGGGAAACCTCTCCCTTTTATTTTACGCACTAACTTAGTGGGGGAATTTCTCCCTTTTACTTATTTTATTTTTTTTGTAATTTACTTTCTGCACTTTATTTTCTGCATTTTAATTTCTGTACAGTGGGGGTAATTCTCTATTTTATTTTCTTGTACATTTTAACTTAGTGGGGTAACTCTCTTTTTATTTTTTGTAGTTTATTTTCTCGTATTTATTTTCTGTCATTTTTTTTTGTTTACTAACTTACTAACTCTCTTATTAACTATCTAACTTTTTACTTTATCTCTTCTAGCTTCTAACATTTTAATTTATCTCGTATACTAACTTTTTAATTTTTATGCTTATTAACTTATTTGGTGGTTGGTTTATACCACACCTTTGTTAATATTTATTTACTAAGTGTTAATATATATTTGGTGGTTGGTTTATACCACACATTTATTAATATTTAATGGACAGTTTATATTACTAGCTTGTACATTTTCTTTTCTATTGTAAGTTACTTGTTTCTGCTTAATTAGTATCGTGATTTAAATTCTGGTCGTTTGGTTAGAGTTAATCCAGGTACTTTACATATTGATTTATTTGAATCACAATCACACACATTAAGCACAATGGCTGAAAATGAAAGTGTGCATGATGAACATGAAAATCAACCATTGCGAACTATGCGTGAGTATCTGCAACTACCTCGAAATTCTAGTCCATCATGTTTTATCTTTCCACTCAATGCCAACAATTTTAGATTCAAGTCAGGTATGATTTCTTTACTTCCTAATTTCCATGGTTTAGAATCTGAAAGCCCATATTTACATCTAAAAGAATTTGAAGAAGTATGTACTGCTTTTCATGATCAAACTTGCACTGAAAAGGTTGTTAAGCTTAAATTATTTCCTTTTTCTTTGAAAGATAAAGTAAAAACTTGGCTTAACACTTTGAAACCAAGATCAATTGGCACATGGCAAGAAATGCAATGTGAGTTTTTGAAGAAATTTTTTCCAACACATAAAACCAATGCTTTGAAAAGACAAATCCAATTTTTTTTTCAAAATTCCAATAAAGCATATTTTCAAAGTTGGGAACGTTTTAAAGATTTGTTGAATTCTTGCCCACATCATGGTTTTGAAAAAATGGCGCATTATAAGCTTCTTTTATGAAGGGTTAACACCCGAAACCAAACAATTTATGGAAAAAATGTGCAATGATAAATTTCTTGATAAAGAACCTGAAGAAGCTTTAGACTATTTAGACCATTTGGCTGAAAATTCTCAATCTTGGCATGGTACTAATCCTTCTGAAAATTCAATTAGATTTAACCTTGCAAATGCTAGTAAAGGAAAATATCATCTTAGTCAAGAAGAAGATCTAAATGCAAGGTTTGCTAGTTTGGCTAGAAAGGTTGAAGCCATGGAATCCGGGAAAGTAAAAGAAATCAAATCTGTGCAAAGTGAAGAAATTTGTGGCATTTGTGATGAATTGGGACACTCAACAAATGAATGTCCAAAACTTCCTGTTTTTAAAGAAGTTGTGCATGAGCAAGTAAATGCAATGACCAATTTTAAAAAGCCATTCACTTCTTCTTTTTCAGATACATACAATTCGGGATGGAGAAATCACCCGAACTTTAGTTGGAGGAATAGCAACCAGCCACAATTCATGCAACCACCACCTCCTCAGGCACAACAAGATTCTCAAAATCCTCAAGGATATGCACCCTATGTCCCACCATATAGGAAAAACCTTGAAGGAACATTGCATGCATTCATAGAAAAATAAGAGGCCATCAATAACCACAACAATCAAACCATGATTGACATAAAAGACACTCTTGCTAAACTTTCTTCTACACTTGCCATTCATGAGAAAGGAAAGTTTCCCTCTCAACCTCAACCAAATCCTAAAGGTCTGTTTAGCCTAAATGAGGGTAGTTCAGAAAGTCAAAAAATAGATCAAGTCAACTCAGTGATAACTCTTAAGAGTGGAAAGGTTATTGAAAAACAAATTCCTGAACTTTTTGAGAAAGATGATGAGTCAATTTCCAAAGATGAGGAAGGAGTTGATAAGCCACCTAGCCAAAAGGAGATCAAACCCCCGTCTTCACCCCATTTCCTCAAGCATTAAACAATTCAAGTAAAGTGAATCATAATAGTGACATTTTTGAAATCTTTAAACAAGTGAAGGTCAATATTCCTTTGTTAGATGCTATCAAGCAGATTCCTTGTTATGCCAAATTTTTGAAAGACTTGTGCACTGTTAAAAGGAAACATAATGTGAAAAAGAATGCATTTTTGACTGAATAGGTAAGCTCCATTATTCAAAACAATAATGAGTTGAAATATAAAGACCCTGGTTGTCCTACAGTTTCATGCATTATTGGTGAACATAAAATTGAACGAGCTTTACTTGATCTTGGTGCTAGTGTTAATTTGCTCCCATATTCACTTTATCGAAAACTCAACCTTGGTGAGTTAAAGCCAACTTCGTAACTCTTCTACTTGGCGATAGATCAATTAAAATTCCAAAAGGAATAGTAGAAGATGTGTTGGTACAAGTTGATAAATTCATATATCCTGTGGATTTTATTGTCTTGGAAACTCGAACCTATGGTTGATAGTTCTAAGTCGATTCTTTGTTATTCTTGGTCGCCCATTTTTAGCAACATCTAATGCTTTGATAAATTGTAGAAATGGAGTGGTGAAGCTAACTTTTGGAAATATGACATTGGAGCTTAATGTTTTCAACATGTGCAAGCAACCACAAGAAGTTTATGATGAAAAGGAAGAGATTGAAGGGATTGAAGCCATTATAGATGATCATCTTCAAATCAGGAGTTCTTCTGACCCATTAGAAATCTGTTTAATTAATTCATTTGATTCAGCTACACAATTAGATGATGATGTTTCTGAAATATGCTCTTTGCTTGACTGTACACAGGAAATGGAATACAAAGGAAGGAAGCCAAGATTCGAAGAGCTAAAATCCATGAATGATGATACCCATGAAGAAGTACCCACACTGGGCCAAGCCATTACCTGATGGGTTGAAGTACACATTTTTGGGAGAAGAACAAAGCTCTCCAGTGATAATTTCCTCATCCTTGACCAAAGAACAAGAAGGTAAGTTGATAGAAGTACTTAAAAGGCATAAAAATGTAATTAGATGGACATTAAAGGATATAAAAGGCATTAATCCATTAATCTGTACACATAGAATACATTTAGAGGATAATGCTAAAACATCTCAACAACCTCAAAGAAGATTAAATCCACACATGAAAGAGGTAGTTCGAGCTGAAGTTCTTAAATTACTTGATGCTGGAATTATTTATCCTATCTCTGATAGCCAGTGGGTAAGCCCTACACAAGTTGTGCCTAAGAAATCTGGAATAACAGTGGTTGAAAATGAAAAAGGAGAATTAATACCTGTCCGAGTCTTATCTAGTTGGCGTATGTGTATTGATTTCATAAAATTGAATGCAGCCACTAGGAAAGACCATTTCCCTTTGCCATTTCTTGATCAGATTCTAGAAAGAGTAGCAGGACATCCCTACTATTGTTTTCTTGATGGTTATTCAGGGTATAATCAAATACCAATTACATTAGAGGATCAAGAAAAGACCGCTTTTACTTGCCCCTTTGGCACTTTTGCATATAGAAGAATGCCTTTTGGTCTTTGTAATGCTCCGATAACTTTTCAAATATGCATGCTAAGTATTTTCAGTGACATGATTGAGCATTATTTAGAGGTTTTCATGGATGATCTGACAGTTTTTGGAAATTCTTTTGAAAATTGTCTTGATAATTTGAAAAAAGTTCTTAAAAGATGCGAAGAAAAAGGATTTGTGTTAAATTGGAAAAAATGTCATTACATGGTTACCTCAGGAATAGTGTTAGGTCATGTGATATATTCTAAAGGAATTGAAGTTGATAAGGCCAAAGTTGAATTAATTGCTCATTTGCCTTTCCCAAAAATAGTCAGAGAAGTTCGTTCCTTTTTAGGATATGCAGGATTTTACAGAAGATTTGTAAAGGACTTTAGTGCTATATCTAGACCTTTATGTAATCTTCTAACAAAAGATACACCATTTGATTAGACTCAAGATTGTCAAAAATCTTTTGAAAAATTAATCAGTTTTTTGACTTCTGCTCCTATCATGCAATCTCCTGACTGGTCTTTACCTTTTGAGTTGATGTGTGACTCTAGTGATTTTGTTGTTGGCGCTGTTTTAGGCCAAAGAAAGGAAGGTAAGCCTCATGTAATTTATTACGCAAGTTGAACTTTGAATAGTGCACAAATGAATTACACCACTACTGAAAAAGAACTACTTGCTGTAATTTTTGCATTGGATAAATTTTGGGCTTATTTAATTGGTTCATCCACTGTTGTTTTCACTGATCATACTGCTGTTAGATATTTAATGTCTAAACAGGATGCCAAACCTAGGTTGATACGGTGGATCTTGTTGCTTCAAGAATTTAACATCATAATAAAAGATAAGAAAGGAGCCGAAAAAGTTGTTACAGATCATTTGTCAAGGCTGACAACAGGCTCATCTTTTGATAGCACACCTATCAATGATTCTTTTCCCGATGAATTTTTATTTTCTGTCAATTTCATGCCTTAGTTTACTAACATTGTCAATTTTCTTGTAACAGGTAAGATGCCGCCTCAGTGGACACACCAAGACAGAAAAAAGTTTTTGATTGAGGTGAAAATTTTCTTTTGGGATGACCCATATTTGTTTAAATATTGTCCTGATCAAATCTTTCGGAGATGTGTACCTGACAATGAGGTAAGTAGTGTCATTAAATTTTGTCATTCAGAAGTATGTGGAGGTCATTTTTCTTCAAAGAAAACAGCTGCGAAAATCTTGCAGTGTGGATTTTATTGGCCCACTTTAATCAAGGACAGTTATACTTTTTACAAAAATTATGAAAGTTGTCAAAAATTGGGGTCCATTTCTAAAAGAAATATGATGCCTTTGAACCCTATCCTTGCCATTGAAATTTTTGATTGTTGGGGAATTGATTTCATGGATCCATTTTCATCATCTTTTGAATTTGTGTACATTTTAGTTGCAGTTGATTATGTCTCAAAATGGATTGAGGCGATTCCATGTCGGCATAATGATCATAAAATTGTTCTAAAATTTTTAAAAGAAAATGTTTTGAGTCGATTTGAAATTCCTCAAGCTATCATCAGTGATGGGGGAACACATTTTTGTAATAAACCATTTGAATCCTTAATGAAGAAATATTGCATTACCCACAAAATTGCAACCCCTTATCATCCTCAGACAAGTGGACAAGTTGAATTAGCAAATAGGGAGATTAAACAAATTTTGAAAAAAATGGTTAACCCAAATCGTAAAAATTGGTCTTTAAGACTAAACGATGCACTTTGGGCTTACCGTACTGCTTTTAAAACATCTTTGGACATGTCTCCCTATCGGTTAGTTTATGGAAAACCTTGTCATTTGCCTGTAGAATTGGAGCATAAAGCATTTTGGGCCATTAAAGCTTTCAACTTAAGTCTTGATGATGCTTCCAAGTTACGCAAATTGCAATTGAATGAACTTGAGGAATTAAGAAATTATGCATATGAAAACTCAAAGATTTATAAATTTAGAATAAAAGCTTTTCATGACAAATCAATTTTGAGAAAAACTTTTGAAATTGGTCAAAAAGTTCTGCTTTATAATTCTCGTCTTCACCTATTCCCTGAAAAATTGAGATCTAGGTGGATTGGTCCTTATATTGTCAAACATGTGTATTCTTATAGGGCCATAGACATTGAGAATCCTAGGAATGGTATTGTATTTAAGGTCAATGGACAAAGACTCAAACCATTTCTGGAACATCAAGTTGTTGAGTTCTTTGGGTTCCCGGTTAAATGGCGGATAATGGTACTCCGTGACTCTCAAGTCGGTTTGTTTTTCAGTTTCCCATAATAACTGATTTCTTCTCCTTTTAAAATAGATGTCATTCTCTCAAATCTAAGAAAACATTTTCCTTCTCTCCCTCTAAATGCTCTAACAAAAGTCTATGAAGCTAGGTGTGAAAGACTGAGATTGTTAATGTATAAGGGCATCCCAGAAGATATACACTGGATAATCGAAGCAAAGGTTCGTTTAGTTGGTGAATCTTCGATTCATTTGTCCCATACATGCCTGGTCTCGGTAAAAGTTCATTTTCAAAAAGGAGAAGAGCAAAAAGAATGAAAGTTTGTTATAAGTGTGCACGATGGAATTGCAACACGCGATGTCACTCTTTTGGGGATGGTTTCTCGTAAATAGAGAAGATAAAATATTCTTCATTAAGAATAGATCGAGTAAGGAGTCATTAGATAATATCTTATTGACTCTTGAGATGCATTCTTGTGGAGTTGTGCAAATGCGTGAACTTCTTAGTTTGTGGAATCTCTTCAAGGACGAGCAAGAGCGTTATAGTCTTGGGAATCGACTCAAAAAGACCTGTTTGCCAATTTATAAGAAAATTGGATGGGAAGCTTATCCTCGACTCATAGAAGGCGTTTAAGCCATTTCTCGGACGTGAAACCAGAGGAAGATGTGAGCCACAATCACAACAACATGTATATATTATCTTGTACATCTTCAAAAGAAAAAAAAAGAAGAAAAAATGAAAAAAATGGAAAAAATGAAATAATTTAAATTAAATAAAAAAGGGCGAAACTTCGGTTGTACTTAGTCTTTAATTAGATTAGGAGCCCCTACCAGTGGAGTGGCAAACCCGTCATTGACTCGGGTGGACCTTCGCACGCCGGTCGGTAAATAAGGTTCGTGTGCCATGCTCTGTAGAGAGTCGCGCAAGCATTCCCAGGTTTTAACCAAAGGCTCTGCTTGCTGATGGACAGAAAGAAGCGTCCCGTGTTTACATTCTCGCGTGACAATGCCCCTGAGCTGGATCCTGTGATTTAATGCCATGGGCTCTTCAGCGACCTCTCACTGGCTGTGGTCGTTGGTGGTAGCTGTTAGATTTACGCACTTTAATTAGTGGCATCGTAGCTCAATCCAAAATATCCCACAAGTGAGAAGGAGAAGAATGCCCAGATTGGCTGAGCCGTCTTGGTATTACTACACTCATGACGCGCAGTATAAAGATCTGCCATGAAACCTGTACATAAAGGTATGTAATCATTTGTTATTATTATTTTATCTTTGTATGATTTTGTTGAATTTTGGTTTTGGACAAACGATCCTTTGGATGGGATCCTTCAGGGGTTTCTAGACTTCTTTACCTTGATGGTTTTCTTGAAGTAAAAAAAAAAAACCAAAAAAACCAAAAAAAAAACAAAAAAACAAAAAATAAAAAACAAAAAAAAATTATTATTATTATTATTTTTTAAATTTTTAAACTTTTCTGACACCAGCCAACCTACCTGTATAGGAGCTATTATTACTTTTTCTATTCTCTTCCCTATTTAAACACTCCATTTTCTTCACTTTCCTGCAACTCATAATCATTCAAAGAGAGTGTGAGTGTAGAAATGAAGGGAGCTTCTTCTTCTGTTCGTAGATTTTTCAGTATCTGTGTATTTTGTGGGACAAGTTATGGGAAGGGCTTAGAGTTTGTAAACGCAGCAAGCACTGTTGGTAGAGCACTTGCTGCGATGAACATTCGTGTTGTATATGGGGGAGGTAGCATTGGGTTAATGGGGGCTGTATCACTTTCTGCACATATAAGAGGTGGTCAAGTTTTAGGTGTCATTCCTGAACCTTTCACTCGAAGGAACATCATTGGAAAGACAATTAGACTGGAAATTCAGGTATCATCTATGCATGTACGAATGAAGGCGATGCTTGAAAACTCTGATGCATTCATTGTCTTACCTGGTGGTTTTGGTACTTTGGAAGAAGTCTTTCAAGTTGTCTCTTGGGCCCAATTGAACATCCACTATAAACTCATAGATTTGTTGAATGTTAATAATTTTTTTGATAATTTATTATCTTTTGTTGACCATGCTGTGGAACAGAAATTTGTCACACCTTCTGCAAGACGACTCCTTATCTCTGCTTCTACTGTTGATGAGTTGATTAATAAATTAGAAGCTTTTGTTTAGGAACCTGATCCAGTAACAGCTCAGATAGATTGGTCCGAAGGAAGCGGTGAAGGAAGTGGTGAAGGAAGCAAAATGAAAAGAAAGCCAGCCAAGACACTCCAACTATTTAAATAATTACAAGCTTTAGTTTTATTTATCATACTTTGTTTCTGATTTGTGTGAGGTTTTTCTTTTCAGTAATTGCAGCAACAGATAATATATTCTATCCTTTTTCCTATCTATGTTTTGACATTGAGGACAATGTTGTGATCTGGTTGGGGAGAAGGATAGTTGTGAAAAAAAAACCCAAAAAAAAAAATTCAAAAGTGTGTTTGTTAATATGTTTGTTGTGTTTGTCATCAATTTATTAACAACAAAAGTAATTAGGGATGACAGAGTAAAGAGTAAATTATTTATTCTTGAGACGCATCAAAAATTGATGGCAGAGTAAGGAGTAATTGGGGTAGAAACTAGTTTATGTGGAAGTAGCAATTCAAATTCAGGAAAATTTGCATAATTGAGTAAATTGTCTTCTTTCTTAAAATTCACATGCTTGGTTATGGATGTTGAATTGGTGGACTAAGAATGATAGAATTATGCCTTGTGAGATTTTGAGCCTATTGATGAATGGATTGAACATTTGTACCATTCTCTTCTTTCTTGTGTGAATTTCACTCATGGAATTGTTACTCTAGAACTTGCTTTGATTCTTTTTGAGACTACATTTTCATATGCATACATGAATATAATTGAGGCATTTTTTTTTAAAATAGCTACTTTAGCCAAATAGCCAACATTGTATATTTTCCGTTGCTTAACCCCTTTGAGCTTATTTGACTAGTCTTTGTTTTGAACTCATTATGTGCCTTAAATGAAAAACCATGTTCTTACTTGACCTTAGGGAATAAGAGAACATTAGTTTTGTCATTCGATGAGTTCTTGAACAAGTGTGGGGGTGTGTGTGCAGAATGGTTAAAAAAATGTATATATGATGTTCTTTTTAAAAAAATAAAAAAAATCAATCAAAAAAAATTGTAAAAAGAAGAGGGTCAATAAGGTAATAAAGGAAAGGAAAAGAATATGTAAAGGGAATTTGTATTAGGTGGAGTTGGGATGAATTTTCATGCTTGTTAATTGAACTCAACTCTCATGTTCTTTTATTCTCTGGTGTTTAACTTGTCATATCTATATTACCTCCTCCTTTACCTTGACCCCATTACAACCTTGAATAAAGTCCTCATGATTTGTGTGTGCATGTGTTCTGAGTAGTGGAAAAGTAGAAGATAAGCAAGCTTATGGTAGTGCAATTTTCATGGGTTGAATTGAGTGAAATACCTACCTTTTAAACACTTGAGGGATTGAGAGTGAATCTTGTGAAAATCTATCATTCTTGACTCATGCTTTTCAATTGAAATATCCTTGCTTGTTGATTTGAGAAGTGAAGATATGTTACCTTATGAATGTTTTGATTACTTGAATGATTGCTCTTCATTTTTAAATATTATTAGAAATTGAGTCTTTTAGAGTGTTTAGCTTTTGAGTCTGTTTCATTTTTTTTGTGAGTGATCCTATGTGTTTTGCTCAGGAGTGCAAAAGGCTAAGTGTAGGGGAGTTTGATGATCACATATTTGATACATTAATAAGCTTTCATTTTTAGTCATTTACACTCTCTATGTACTTAATTGATTGAGTTTTATTATGTTTTGTAAGTTTGGACTCAAATTGAACTTAATTGAATTTTTCAGCATGATTCATATCTTACACTGTTTCTGTATTTGGGTCATATCTTGGGATGTAGGTGGTCTTTGGAGGTGATTCTAGTGGCATTTGAAAGATAAGAGAGAATTCTACAACTTTCATGAAAACCTCAAAGGCCCAATCACACGAGTAGATAACTCAAATTGGGGTTGAAGCAAGAACCATAGTGCTTTTCCTGACAGCTTAACCTATGTGTACTGTTTATCACAGTTTTCGGGCTAAAGGTTATCAAATAGGCTGAAATTTAGATGCTGAATAATTAAAACCCATATCTACAACTTTTATGTTGAACACTTTTTTCAGAATCGGACTCCTTGAAGGTGATATTGGGTTTGGAAGTCAGAACAGAGGAGCTGTGACTGGGCCTGGGTAGTGTTCAGTAATTTGAACGTATCTGGAGTTAGAGAAATGATATTGGACTCAAACTAAAGCCATTTGAAAGCTAAGATCCAGGCCTACAACTTTCATGAAGACCACTTGGTTCAAAAATGACGAATGCAATGACTTCAGAGCTGCATGATTTCAGAGACAAGGAATCTCCATAATTTCCCACTCACCTAAAGTCATTTGGCATTTTCCACTCATTTTTCACTCATCCAACCACTAATGACTCAGCCCCATGTCATTTTGTATCTCTAATCCTCTATAAAAAGGGGGAATTGGCAGATCATTAAGGGTGTTAGGTGTTAGTTACCAAAATAATGCCATTTTGTTACTAGGTTTTCTTGTAGTAATTTTCCTTTGTTCTAAATTAAAGTCATGTTCTTCTTCTTCTTCTTCTTCTTCTTCTTCTTCTTCTCTCTTTCTTTCTTCTTATCTATGAGTAACTAAGTTTCATTTTACTTGGGTGAAAGGGTGAAGCTCTTGGTAATAAAGTAATGTTAGATTTATTCTTCTCTTGTGCTTAAATGATTTATATTTTCTAGTAACCATTATATGTATTATAATTTGTTTCTTATAATTTAGAAACCATCTTTGTAAAGGGAGTTCTTAATTTGTTGTAGACAAAATATTGGTACAATGAATGCTTTAACCCATTTATAAGTGGTGGTAATATTTTTAGGAAACATAATATAATTACATATATTATTTTAATTGGACTTTTAATGTTGTATTTTCCGATTGGAACCTCCATGTTGCGAGGATTCTAATTGAGTTATAAAAGGAATTGATCTTACCTTTATTTTATTTACCAAGAGTGAATCTTTTTACTCAAGTAAATAATTTTAATCGTAGTAACAAAATATACACTTTGATGTTCACATATTTGATGCATTAATAAGCCTTCATTTTTAGTCATTTACACTCTCCGTGCACTTAATAAATTAAGTTTGGTTATGTTTTGTATGTTTTGAACTCAAAATGGATTTAATTGAATTTTTCAGCATGATTTACGTCTTACACTAATCCTGTATTTGGGTCATATCTTGGGCTGTAGGTGGATGTTTAAGGTGAATCTTATGTCATTTTAAATATAAGAGAGAGCTCTACAATCTTCATGAAGACATTAAAGACTCAATCACACGTTTGGATGGCTCAAATTGGCATTGAATCAAGAACTAAAGTGTTGCTCTTGGCAGAATGACCTATGCGTACTGTTCATTATACTGCTCGTGGTGAAAGTTGTAGAATGGGCTGAAATTTTGATGGTTGATAATTAAGACTCAAATCTACAACTTTCATGTTGTACACTTTTCCCGATTCAGACTCCTTGGAAGTGATGTTGGGCTTGGAAGTCAGAACAGAGGACCTGCGTTTGGACCTGAGCAGTGTGCAGTAATTTGAACATATCTGGAGCTATGGAAATGATATTAGGCTCAAACCAAAGCCATTTGAAAGCTAAGATCCAGACCTAAAATCTTCATGAAGACCACTTGGCTCAAAAATGACGAATGCAATGACTTCAGAGCTGCATGATTTCGGAGACAAAGAATCTCCATAATTTTCCACTCACCAAAAGTCATTCAACATTTTCCACTCATCCACCTACTCCACTCATCCACCTACTCCACTCAACCACCATGACTCAGCCCCCTTTTGACATTTTGTACCTCTAAACCCTCTATAAAAGGGAGGCTATGCAGATCATTGTAGTATGTAGAGCTTTTATGTAGTAGTGTTGTTATAATTAAAGTTTTAGTGTTTCATTTTGGAGAATTCTCTTCTTCTCTTCTCTCCTCCTCTCTCTTTGTTACTTTCATTTTTGTATGGTTCTTGAGGTTCTCCAATGGTGATGGCTATGGAGAGCTAAACTTCTTTAATCAATCCAAGAGATTGACAAGCTTGATGATTAATCCTGAGATCTCGTTTTAATCGTTATACGTTCATCTATTAATCAAGTTTCTCTTTCTTTTCTTCTCTTGTTTAAATTCTGATTTAATGCTTAATTTGATTGGGATTTACATATGTTAATTGCGTAATTATCATATGCCAAGAGATGAATTCAGAGGTTATATAATTTATCAAAGATGTTTGATGAAATATTTAGCTTGGTTGGATCTTGGTTTTTAAGTTAATTTGGGTTTTGGATGGATGCTTAATTTGTCTAACCTTAATTAATTGAATTTTAGAAGCGTTTCTAATAGAAGATCCATGGATCATTGAGAGGCGTCTTGATGTGATCTAAGACCAAAGATTTGGTTGATAGTTGAACGGATTTATAAAGATCAAGGATGAATTAAAATCAAGATTTGTTAATTCTCTTGAATTGGTTGTTTTCTCAATTTTGTTTACTCATTTTAATTACTCTTTGTTGTTTAATCTTGCAAAACTCTCCCCCTATTTATTAACCTCTTAATCTGACTTCATAATTAGAGTGATCTACGGGCTCGACCCGGTGTTACCTTATGCTACAAGTAGTTTTGGTAAATCGGTTATAAATTGATTTAAATTTGGTAAGCTCGACAGTTGTCAAATTTTTGGCGCCGTTGCCGGGGATCATTCTGATTTTGTTCAATCTTATTAAGATTATATTTAACTACTAATCCCTCACTAACCTTTGTGTTGCTGTGTTTTGGTGGATTTCAGGCGAAAACGAGTGATTACGGGTCATTTTACAAGAATTTCGTATTGACAGAAAATGTGCTCAGAATGAGCTGAAACTTGGTCATTTGAAGGAAAACGGCCTACTAAACAAGACTCATAGTAAACTGTGAGGTCACCCTTGGTTTTTCCAAAATCCATCGTTTAGACCAGTTTTTCAATTTTTTAATATTTTTTATTGTATTTTTTAGTTTCATTTTTGTGTAGTTTTTATGCTGTACAAGTCCCATAATTTTTAAAAATATTTAGATAGGTGAATTATATTTATTTTGGTATATTTTTAGAGTTGTCTAGTGTATTTTACTTGTTTACTTATTTTATTTTATTTTTGTGTTTTTGCATGACTAGGTCTAATCCTGATATCTTGCTTGAATTTGATCCTGAGATTGATAGAACATTGCATAGGTTGAATAGAACTCGTAGGCTAAGTGAAAGAATTGAGTCTGAATTTAGTTGTGACATTGAATCTGAAAGTACACTTGAGATCTTAAGTGATTCTAAAATCATGGCTGATAACAGACAAAATAGGACCCTTAAAGAACTTGCTGCTCCTGATGTAACTTACCAGTCTTTGTGCATTCAATATCCTAATCTTGATGCTGACTTCGAGTTAAAATCTGGATTGATACACTTGTTGCCCAAGTTTCATGGTCTTACAGGTGAAGATCCCCATAAGCACTTAAAGGAGTTCCATGTGGTCCGTTCAACCATGAAGCCACATGGAATCTCTGAGGAGCATATCAAGTTGAGGGCATTCCCTTTCTCTCTTGTTGATGTAGCCAAGGATTGGTTGTTCTACCTTTCACCAGGTTCTGTCACGAGTTGGGATGATATGAAGAAATTATTCTTGGAGAGGTTCTTCCCCGCATCCAGAGCAGCTGCCATTAGAAAAGACATTTGTGGTATAAGGCAAATGACCGGTGAGACCTTGCATGAGTATTGGGAGAGATTCAAAAAGTCAGTGTTCGAGTTGTCCCCACCATCAAATTAGTGATCAGCTCTTGATTCAATATTTCTATGAGGGCTTGTTGTCGATGGATAGAAGTATGGTGGATGCCGCATCTGGAGGTGCATTGGTGGATAAAACCCCTACTGCAGCAAGAGATTTGATAGCAAATATGGCAGCCAATGCTCAACAATTTGGCACAAGAGTCCTTACCTCAACCAGAGGAGTTAATGAAGTTCAATCGTCTCATGTAGATCAACAGAGAATGGAACATAGACTTGATGAATTGACTTCTTTGGTGAGGCAATTAGCAGTGGGACAACATGTACTAGGTTCTGTATAAGAGCCTGCAAGGGTGTGTGGCATTTGCTCTTGCTCATCTCATCCTACTGATTCATGCCCCACACTTCAGGATGGTGGTTCCGTGTTTCCAGAACAGTCAGTTGCAGCAGCTGACATTTTTCCTAGTAGACCTCAATATCAGCAGTCCCAGCAGCCAAGATATGATCCATTTTCTAATACTTATAACCCTGGCTGGAGGGACCATCCTAACTTGAGATATGGGAATTCTAGTCAACAACAACCCCAACAGCAGCAGCAATTCAGATACCAAGCTGTAGGTCCTAGCAACAAATACCAACCACCTGCATTCAGACAACAACAAACTGTGCAGCCACCTGTGCAGCAGACCCTCATGTTGCCAAGTCCAGCAACCACTCCATCCGAGCCATCATTGGAAGATTTGATGAAACAGATGGCTACAAATAATGTTCAGTTCCAACAAAATGTCAATGCCACCATTCAAACCCGCAAACTCAAATTGGGCAGTCTGGCCACCACCGTGAGTGAATTGAAAAGCCAAGGATTGAACCAATTGCCTTCACAAACAGTTAACAACCCAAGAGGCAATGTAAGTGCCATTACCTTGAGAAGTGGCAAAGAAATTGATGGTCCTAGTCTCCACAACCAGTAGCTCCCATTGCAGCAGAAATGTGAGATTGATCGACACAACACAATTCGCATGAACTAGATGCCCCAAATTCCCGTAAGAAATGTGCGTAGAGAATTCGACTTGAACATTCCACTACCCTTCCCAAACAGAGGACACAATCCAAGCAGATAGCGCAAGCGTAAATGGAAAAGGAAGTCATGGAGACCTTCAGAAGGTGGAAATCAATATTCCCTCCTAGATGCAATCAAACAAATTCCCAAGTATGCCAAATTTCTCAAGGAGTTGTGTACTCACAAGAGAAGACTTAAGGGTACCGAGAAAGTCGATGGGCGTAAATGTTTCTGATGATTCACCCAAGCATGCCAAAGAAATGTAAAGATCCCGGAACTTTCACAATCCCTCGCACTATAGGTAATTCCAGGTTTGACCATGCAATGCTAGATTTGGGTGCTTCTATTAATGTCATGCCTACGTCAAGATATAAGTCTTTGAATATTGGCACCTTACACCCCACCGGTATAGTGATTCACCGGCAAACAGACTACGCTCACCCCGCAGAGTCCGGAAGATGTGTTGGTGCGAGTAAATGAGCTAATTTTTCCAAATGACTTCTACATTCTGGACATGGAAGATGAGTCTTCAACAAATCATGCTCCATTGATTCTAGGAAGACCATTCTCAAAATGCCAAAACCAAGATAGACGTGCATGCCGGCACCCTTTCTATGGAATTTGGTGGAGATGTGGTACGCTTTAACATTTTTGATGCCATGAGACATCCCCTTGAGGAGCATTCGCTTTTCATGTTGATGTGATTGAAATGTCAAGTTGATGATACTTATGCCGATATGAGTGTTGAATTCCCGATATTGCTAACTTTCTCGGATTCTCGTCACTTGTGATATATGTGTTAACCGTGATATCGAACCATGTGTCGCATGTGCCGAGATTTATGCAACAGCCAGTGAGTGATGATGTAGTCACGACTTGAATGATGCAAAGATATGAAAATGAGAGTCGAGTATGTCGAATTTAATGTCACCGAGTTGCTTGTTTCAAAT
This sequence comes from Ormosia semicastrata, assembly GCA_029884595.1. Taxonomy (NCBI): domain Eukaryota; kingdom Viridiplantae; phylum Streptophyta; class Magnoliopsida; order Fabales; family Fabaceae; genus Ormosia; species Ormosia semicastrata. The sequence continues at coordinate 1,492,691 of JAQQTO010000046.1, read as the reverse complement.
AGCTTGCGCCTTTCTATTGCGCATCCCCCATCCTTAGAGATAAAGACTTTGCCGCACCATCTTAAATATGCATATTTGGAAGATGGTGAGAAGTCGCCATGCTGATTGTCGCTAAGAATCAGCAACCCGAACAAGAAGAAAAATTGCTGCAGTGTTTTGAGGCAACATAAGCGTGCTATTGGATGGACACTTGCGTACATTCCTAGTATTAGTCCCTCCACATGTATGCATAGGATTTTATTGGAGGAAGATACCAAGCCGTGAGGCAACCCCAAAGGAGACTAAATCCCCGATTCTGGATGTGGTGAAGAAGGAAGTGACCAAGTCACTACAAGTCGGCATTATTTATCCCATATCCGACAAGAAATGGGTAAGCCCAAAGGTGTGGTTCCAAAGAAATCTGAGTCACAAGTAATTACAAATCGAACAATGAGCTCCTACCCACAAGAATCCGGTAACAGCTTGGCGGGTGTGCATTGATTATAGGCGCTTAACCAGGCCACTAGGAAAGATCATTTTCCATTGTCTTTCATTGATCGATGTTGGAGAGACCGGCCGGCAAGTCGCATTATCGTTTCTTGATGGATATTCGGCTATTTTCGATTCATATAGCCCCGTAAGACCAAGAGAAGACCACTTTCACCTGTCCATTTGGAACATTTGCATACGGAGAATGCCCTTTGGTCTCAGTGCAACGCTCCGGAACCTTTCAAAGGTGTATGGTCGAAGATCTTCTCTCGAATTTTTAGAGAGTTGCATGGATGTGTTTATGGATGATTTTACCGTCTATGGCTCTTCCTTTGATGCATGTTTAGATAGTCTGGATAGAGTCTTGCATCGATGCATTGAGACTAATCTTGTTCTTAATTATGAGAAGTGTCATTTTATGGTAGAATAGGGCATAGTCTTAGGCCATATCATCTCTCGAAGGGTATAGAAGTAGATCCTGCTAAAATTGATGTTATTTCCCAATTGCCTTACCCTCTTGCGTGCGAGAGGTTCGTTTCTTTTCTTGGCCATGCAGGTTTCTACAGGTGGTTCATTCAGATTTCAGAAAAAAGGCCATTCCCCTGTCTAACTTGTTGCAGAAAGATGTTGCTTTTGATTTTGATGGCAAGTGCAGAGAGGCTTTTGATTTCCTTAAAGGAGCTTTGACCACCACTCCTATCATCTAACCATCATATTGGACACTCCCATTTGAACTCATGTGTGATGCCTCTAATTATGCATTGGGAGCTGTCCTTGCACAGAGAGTCGGCAAAGTACCTCATGTCATTTCCTATGCTTCGAGGACTTTAGATGCTGCACAAGCCAACTACACTACAACCGAAAAGGAACTTTTAGCAATTGTTTTTGCTTTAGATAAATTTTGATCATATTTGCTTGGTTCTAGAGTGGTTGTATTTTCAGATCATGCAGCTTTGAAGTTTCTCCTGAAAAAGCCCGATGCAAAGCCAAGGTTGATTCGGTGGATGTTGCTCTTACAGGAGTTTGATATTGATATCAGAGATAAGAGTGGAGCAGAGAACCTGGTGGCAGATCACTTGAGTCGGATTGAAAGAGAGGCAGATTCTTCTTCTATCCATGATGCCTTCCCTGATGAACAACTTTTCAAGATACAAGGTAACATCCCTTGGTTTGCAGATTTGGTTAATTTCTTGGTTGCTAGAGCACTACCTGCACATTTTACTAAGGCACAGATTGATAAACTGAAAAGTGAGTCAAAATATTATGTGTGGGATGACCCTTATTTGTGGAGATTTTGTAGTGACCAAGTCATTAGGAGATGTATTCCTGATCATGAGTTTGATTCTCGTTTCTTAGTTTTTGTCATGCACTTGCCTCATGGGGGGGACATTTTGGACCTACTCGTACAGCTAGGAAAGTTTTGGACTCGGATTATATTGGCCCACTCTATTTCGTGATGCATATTTGTTTTATAAATCTTGTGAACAATGCCGAGAGAACAGGGAATATTTCTCGTAGGAATGAGATGCCCCAACAACCTTTGTTGTTCGTGAAATATTTGATGTTTGGGGTATTGATTTTATAGGGTCCTTTTCCCGTGTCATTTGGTTTTGTTTACATTTTGCTTGTCAGTGGATTATGTATCTAAATGGGTGGAGGCAAAAGCCACTCTGACCGATGATTCCAAGGTTGTTGTGGATTTTGTTAGATCACATATTTTCTGCAGTGTTTGGAGTCTCAAAAGCCATCATTAGTGATCAGGGTTCACATTTCGTAATCGAAGCATGGAAGCCTTGATGAAAAAGTATGGAGTCTTGCATAGAGTTTCTACACCTTATCATCCCCAGACTAATGGGCAAGCTGAGGTTTCCAACAGAGAGATCAAGCAGATACTTCAGAAAACAGTTCAACCTAACAGAAAGGACTAGAGCAAAAGGCTTGAGGATGCTTTATGGGCTTATAGGACTGCCTATAAGACTCCGATTGGGATGTCTCCTTATCGGATTGTTTTTGGCAAAGCATGCCACTTGCTAGTGGAAATTGAGCATCGTGCATTTTGGGCAGTAAAAAGGTGTAACTTGGACCTCAATCAAGCAAGCATGGGCGGAAGCTACAGTTGCAGGAATTGGAGGAGATCCGCCTGGAGGCTTATGAGAATTCTAAACTTTATAAAGAGAAGACTAAAGCCTTCCATGATAAGAAGATCATGAGAAAAACATTTAAGATTGGTCAAAAAGTTCTCCTTTATAACTCCCGCCTCAAACTCATGCCCGGAAAGCTCAGATCTAGGTGGCTTGGTCCATTTGTTGTTACTAAGATTTTTCCTTATGGTGTCAGGCAGTTACAAGTGAGACTACTACAAAAGCTTTCACAGTCAATGGACATCGCCTCAAACCATTTTATGAGGGAGCTCAAGAGGATATTTTGGAGGAGGTCCACTTGCAAGAAGTCGTCTACCCCACTTGATGAGTAAGATGCCGCCTCAATTTACAAAAAAAAAAAAATTGATTGATTTAAAAAAAAAAACAACAAAAAAAAAATTTCTATTGTGCTGACCCATATTTGTTCAATTCTTGTCCTGATCAAATCTTTTGGAGATTTGTACCCGACAATGAGGTAAGTAGTGTCATTGAATTTTGTCATTCAGAAGCATGTGGAGGTCATTTTTCTTCAAAGAAAACAAATGCAAAATCTTGCAAAGATGGATTTTATTGGCCATATTATTCAAGGGCGCTTATACTTTTACAAAAGTTGCGAACATTGTCAAAAATTGGGGTCCATTTCTCGAAAGAAAAATGATGCTCCTAAGTTACGCAAATTGCACTTGCATGAATTGCGGAATCAATAAATGATGCATAAAAAATAATAAAAATAAAAAAAAAAAAAAAATAATAAATTTTTTTTTATAAAGCAAAAAGACTCAAACCATTTCTCGAACATCAAGTCGTTGAGGTAGAATCCATCTCCTTTCTAATCCTTGTTATGAGTAGAATTTATTTTAATTTGTTTCTTCTTTTTGCGCTTCTTTCAGCCCCTAAACGGCGGATAATCTGTACTTCGTGACTCTCGAGTCGGTTTGTCTTTCACTTTCCCATAATAACTCGATTTCTTCTCTTTCAAAATGGATGTCATTCTTTCAAATCTAAAAAAGTATTTCCCTTCTGTTCATAAAAATGTTCTAACCAAAATTTACAAAGCTAGGTGTGAGAGATTGAGACTGTTAATGTACAAGGGCATCCCAGAAGATATACGCTGGATAATCGAAGCAAAGGTTCGTTTAGCTGGTGAATCTTCCGATTCATTTGTCCGATACATGCCTGGTCTCGGTAAAAGTTCATTTTCGAAAAAGAGAAGAGCAAAAAGAATGCACGTTTGTTACAAGTGTGCACGATGGAATTGCAACACGCAATGTCATTCTTTGGGAATGGTTTCTGTAAACAGAGAAGATAAAATATTCTTCATCAAGAATGGACTGAGTAAGGAGTCATTAGATAATATCTTATTGACTCTTGAGACGCATTCTTGTGGAATTGTGCAACATGAACTTCTTCGTTTGTGGAATCTCTTCAAGGACGAGCAAGTGCGTTATAGTCTTCTAATCCGACTCAAAAAGACCGTGTTTGCCAATTTATAAGAAAATTGGATGGGAAGCCTATCCCCGACTCATAGAAGGCGTTTAAGCCGTTTCTCGGACGTAAAACGAGGGAAGATGTGAGCCACAATCATAACAATCTGTATATATTATTTTTTGCATTTATTATTTAAAAAAAAAAAACAAAAACAAAAACAAAAACAAAAACAAAACATAAAAAAAAAAAATTCAAAAGTTTTCTGACAACAGTCAACCTACTCATATAGGAGCTATTATTTTTTTTTTTCTATTCTCTTCCCTATTTAAACACTCCATTTTCTTCACTTTCCTGCAACTCTTAATCATTCACAGAGAGTGTGAGTGTAGAGATGAAGGGAGCTTCTTCTTCTTCTGTTCGTAGACTTGTTAGTATCTGTGTATTTTGTGGGACACATTATGGGAAGAGTTTAGAGTTTGTCAACGCAGCAACCACTCTTGGTAGAACACTTACTGCGAGGAACATTCGTGTAGTATATGGGGGAGGTTGCCTTGGGTTAATGGGGGCTGTATCACTGTCTACATTTCTAAGAGGTGGTCAAGTTTTAGGTGTCATTCCTGAACCTTTAACTCGAAGGAACTTCGTTGGAAAGACAATTGGACAGGAAATTCAAGTATCATCTATGCATGAACGAATGAAGGCAATGCTTGACAACTCTGATGCCTTCATAGCCTTACCTGGTGGTTTTGGTACTTTGGAAGAAGTCTTTCAAGTTGTCTCTTGGGCCCAATTGAACATCCACCATAAACCCATAGGTTTGTTGAATGTTAATAATTTCTTTGATAATTTGTTATCTTTTGTTGACCATGCCAGGAACACGTAAATTTGTCACACCTTCGAAAGACAACTCCTTATCTCGCTTCCACTGTTGATGAGTTAATTGATAAATTGGAAGCCTTTGTTTATGAACTGATCCAAGGATGTACCCGTATAGATTGGTCGAGAGACAAAGAAGAAGCGAGACAACAACAAGGGAGGCAAAGAAGAAACAACAGTGTGACTTGACACTTCATCTATGACTTTCCTTTCTCTTTAGTTTTATTCATCGTACTTTGTTTCTGTTTTTATTTGTGTAAGGTTTCTCTTTTCCGTAATTGCAGTAACAGGTACTATCCTCTATCTTTTTCCTTTCTATTTTTTTTTTTTAACATTGAGGACAATGTTATGATCTAGTTGGGGGAAGGATAGTTGTGTGACTAAAAAAAAAAAAAAATTTAGTAAATGTGTTTATGTTTGTCGTGTGTAGAGTTGTGAAAAAAAATGTGTGTATATATTAATATGTTTATTGTGTTTATATGTTTGTCAGTAATTTTCTAACCAGTTAAGGATGGCGAGTAAGGAGTAATTCTACTCTTGAGACGCATCTTAATTGGTGGCAGAGGTCTGATGTGGCACTGACAGTATGCTTCTTTTCCTGCTTGGCGTTGATTCACTTCTTATCAGGTTGTGTTGCTCTTTTCTATCTCTCTCTTTCACATTAAGGACAATGTTATATTAAGTGTGGAGAAGAGATTTTAGCATTTTTTGTTTTGTTTTGTTGTTAAAAAAAAACCAAAAAAAAAACAAAAAAAAAACAAAAAAACACAAAAAAAAGGATTCATTGCATGATTGAATAACTTTTCTTCCTTCTTGAATTGATATGCTTGGTTATGGATGATTGAATTGATGAATTGAGTTTGATAGATGCATGCCTTGTGAGATTTTGAGCCTAATGGATGGATTCAATATTTATGCCATTCTCTTCTTTCTTGTGTGATTTTCACTCATGCTAATGATCACTCTAAAACTTGCTTTGACTCTTTTTGAGACTACGTTTCACTTGCATGCATGAACATGATTGAGGCCCTCTTTCTTAATCAGCTAGTTTAACCAAACAGCTAACCTTGCACATTTCCCCTTGCTTAACCCCTTTGAGCTTATTTGATTATTCTTTGTCTCGAACTCATTATGTTTCTTAAATAAATAAATAAAAAATCATGTTCTTACTTAGTCTTAGGGAATAAGAGAACATTAGCTTTGCCATTGGATGAGTTCATGAACAAGTGTGGGGGTGTGTATGCAGAATGGTTGAAAAATGTATTTATGATGTTCTTTTTGTAAAAAAAAAAAAAGAAAAAAAAAAAAAAATATATACATATAAAAATTCAAAATATATATATATATATATATATATAAAAAAAAAAAAAAAAGGGTCAACAAGGCAATAAAGGAATAGAAAATAATATGTAAAGGGAATTTGTATTAGATGAAATTGGGATGAACTTTCATGATCGATAATTGAACTCAAATTTTCATGTTCTTTTTATTCTCTTTGGTGTTTAACTTGTCATATCCATATTACCTTCTCCTTTACCTTGACCCCATTACAACCTTGAATAAAGTCCTCATGATTTGTGTGTGCATGTGTTCGAGTAGTGGAGAAGTAGAAGATAAGCAAGCTTATGGTAGTGCAATTTTCATGAGTTGAATTGAGTGTAATACCTACCTTTAAACACTCGAGAGATTGAGAGTGAATTCTCATGAGGATCTATCATTCTTTACTCATGCTTTTCAATTGAAGTATCCCCGCTTGTTGATTTAAGATGTGAAGATGTGTTACCTCATAAATGTTTTGATCACTTGAATTATCAATTGCTCTTCATTCTTAAATATTATTAGAAATTGAGTCTTTTAGAATGTTTAACTTTTGAGTCTGCTTTTATTTTGTTTTTGTGTGTTTTGCCCAGAGTGCAAAAAGCTAAGTGTGGGAGAATTTGATGTTCACATATTTGATGCATTAATAAGCCTTCATTTTTAGTCATTTACACTTCTCCGTGCACTTAATAAATTAAGTTTGGTTATGTTTTGTATGTTTTGAACTCAAAATGGATTTAATTGAATTTTTCAGCATGATTTACGTCTTACACTAATCCTGTATTTGGGTCATATCTTGGGCTGTAGGTGGATGTTTAAGGTGAATCTTATATCATTTTAAAGATAAGAGAGAGCTCTACAATCTTCATGAAGACATCAAAGACTCAATCACACGTTTGGATGGCTCAAATTGGCATTGAATCAAGAACTAAAGTGTTGCTCCTGGCAGAATGACCTATGCATACTGTTCATTATACTGCTCGTGGTGAAAGTTGTAGAATGGGCTGAAATTTTGATGGTTGATAGTTAAGACTCAAATCTACAACTTTCATGTTGTACACTTTTCCCGATTCAGACTCCTTGGAAGTGATATTGGGCTTGGAAGTCAGAACAGAGGAGCTGCATTTGGACCTGAGCAGTGTGCAGTAATTTGAACATATCTGGAGCAATGGAAATGATATTGGGCTCAAACCAAAGCCATTTGAAATCTAAGATCCAGACCTAAAATCTTCATGAAGACCACTTGGCTCAAAAATGACAAATGCAATGACTTCAGAGCTGTATGATTTCAGAGACAAAGAATCTCCATAATTTTCCACTCACCAAAAGTCATTCAACATTTTCCACTCATCCACCTACTCCACTCATCTACCTACTCCACTCAACCACCATGACTCAGCCCCCTTTTGACATTTTGTACCTCTAAACCCTCTATAAAAGGGAGGCTATGCAGATCATTGTAGTATGTAGAGCTTTTATGTAGTAGTGTTGTTATAATTAAAGTTTTAGTGTTTCATTTTGGAGAATTCTCTTCTTCTCTTCCTCTCCTCCTCTCTCTTTGTTACTTTCATTTTTGTATGGTTCTTGAAGGTTCTCCAATGGTGATGGCTATGGAGAGCTAAACTTCTTTAATCAATCCAAGAGATTGACAAGCTTGATGATTAATCCTGAGATCTCGTTTTAATCGTTATACGCTCATCTATTAATCAAGTTTCTCTTTCTTTTCTTCTCTTGTTTAAATTCTGATTTAATGCTTAATTTGATTGGGATTTGCATATGTTAATTGCGTAATTATCATATGTCAAGAGATGAATTCAGAGGTTATATAATTTATCAAAGATGTTTGATGAAATATTTAGCTTGGTTGGATCTTGGTTTTTAAGTTAATTTGGGTTTTGGATGGATGCTTAATTTGTCTAACCTTAATTAATTGAATTTTAGAAGCGTTTCTAATAGAAGATCCATGGATCATTGAGAGGCGTCTTGATGTGATCTAAGACCAAAGATTTGGTTGATAGTTGAACGGATTTATAAAGATCAAGGATGAATTAAAATCAAGATTTGTTAATTCTCTTGGATTGGTTGTTTTCTCAATTTTGTTTACTCATTTTAATTGCTCTTTGTTGTTTAATCTTGCAAAACTCTCCTCCCTATTTATTAACCTCTTAATCTGACTTCATAATTAGAGTGATCTACGGGCTCGACCCGGTGTTACCTTATGCTACAAGTAGTTTTGGTAAATCGGTTATAAATTGATTTAAATTTGGTAAGCTCGACAGTTGTCACACTTCACTTTAATTAATCTTCAACAATTCCCTGTGGATCGACCTCGGACTCCCGAGAAATATATTACTTGAGACAACCTGCACTTAGGTTTACAAATGGGACAATAAAAAATTGTGCATCACCAACCAACGCTTAGTTGGTTTAAGTGATCTCCTACGTGTTTTTCTTAAATAAGATTTTGAGTTCGAGTCTTATAAATGGAAAAAATTAGTGTTGAATGAATTTACACTTCTAAAGTTTGACCCGATTAGATTCTAGATTAGTCGGAGTCTAATGCGACTTCTAAATACTAAAAATTTTACACAAAAAAAGATTTATATTAGATTATCTATTGATAAATAACCACTAATAAAAAGAATGCAAAATATTTTGATCACACAGTTTGATTTTCCTATTTGGGCAATATTCTTCCACGGTTCTACGGGTTCATTTTCTTCCACACATTTTTAGGCAAAAATTATGAAGGCTACATTTTAGATCTTATAGAATATGGTCATTGTCTTATCCTCTATTCGAGGGATGGTCGCCAGAGAGTCTCAGGTTGGTTATTTGGCAGTTCGTTAGTTGGAGACAATGTGGAGTTCTAGTAAGACACTTCGATCGACCAGTCTCCAGCTAAGACAGTAGTACTGATGAGAGTAGAGAAGAATGAACATCTCTGACCTAAGCTGCCATACCGGTTTATATAGAGATCTAGATGACTGACTTTCCGGATACCATCCGTTCAGACCATTTAGGATTCTGAACATTATGTCTGTTCATTATGATGCGAAGTCGTTATGTCTAGTTATTATGACGCGATGCCATTATATCTGTTGATAAGTCGTATTAAGTACATGTTTGTCGAGTCATTACCTATTCGGGTACAGGCCGGTTGGACCTTGCAGACAGGACATCAGTCTGAACTGTCATAGGCCTAGTGCTCTAAGATGGGCCTAACATATGGCTAGATGACAATTGGGTCAGGACGGTTCATAGTCCCCTAACTTTGTCATTTGTGAAGATGGTCAAGCTTATGAGTGGCTGGATATCCATTGGGTCAGGACGGTCTACAATCCCAAAACTTGATCATTTATAAAGATAAACCAAGCTCATGAGTTATTGACAGTCAGTTCTTGCTTTTGGGCAAACGTAAGTTAAAAACCAAAACTCAGTTAAAATAGTACAAACCAAAATAAACCCAAATAAATTTACACACCGTTCAAAGAAGCTCAAACGTGTGTTTGAGGCTGCAAACGGAAAACCAAACATGCACTAAGTCTATGTTTGGTTTCACGTTTGCAAGGTCAAACGTACGTTGTAAGCCCTGCAACGGAGATGGCAACCTGTTTGGTGGTTTTTCTTTTCAGTTGAATTCAACGGAAAATAGTTTCAAAAGTACATTAGAGTGAAAGCAAGAATTTTTTACTTTTTCATTCAGCAAAAGTATGTTGATAGTATTTTTTCTTTTAATTTTACTTTTAAAGTGATTTCAATTTTTCATTCAAATAATATTTATTTTATCAAACTTACTTTTGAGATAAAAATTTCTAAACATAAATCATGTTACTACAAATTCACTTTTAATTAAACTTAAATTAATAAATATATTTTTAATTAAACTTAAATTTATCAATTTTAATCTAAACACACGCTAAGGCATAAGTACTAACGGAACCAAGTGTATAGAATCTCGTTCCTCCAATTTTGGCAAGCGCAGAAAGTGACCACTGACTGTCCACACTATGAAATTCCAAAACCATTCATCAGCTTTTATTATTTCTAATATCCCATCCTCTCCCAATTTCTTTTCACTTTTTTTCCTTGTAATTTCTCTAATACATTATAGTGAGATTAACAGTAACAGAGTTGATTAAATCCGAAGGGGATTTGGTGAACCAACTTGAAGCCTCAGCTGACGCATTAACAGCATTCGAAATTGAAATAGAAGGGAGGCACCATGACCGGACACGTCTTTATTTTGAAAAAATTCTTCCATAAATCCTTAATATATTTAAGTTAGGTGTATTAGATTAATTATAATTATAATTATTAATTATAATAATTATAATTATAATTAAATTACTTGATCTTGAACTTAAATATATTAAATTTATGTAAAAATCTCTCCTTTATTTTGTAGGTCTCGTGGATATGGAGTAGACGACCCTCAGCCACGACAAATTCAAGTCATATCCACAGAGATACACACTTACACTTACTTTAAATCGGAATTAATAAAATTAATTAAAAATAATACATTATTAAACTGCAGCTATTTTATCTTTTTCACATAAAAAAAAAACCCTCTGTCCAGCAGTCCCAGTCTCTGGGCAGGTGTGGACGTAAATCGTTATATTATATCACTTACTTAGTCGCCACTCACTCAGACACTCGCCACTCTGCTATTGGAATGGCAAAAATTATGGTGAATGCTACTCCTCCTCCCCTACTACCCTTACTCTTTTGCATCTCCTTCATTTTCTTTAATTTATTCTCCCAAAGTGTAGCTTTTTCCGGGGATCAAGTCTCCAAAACCTTCATCTTAAGGATTGATTCCGAATCCAAGCCCTCTATCTTCCCTACCCACTACCACTGGTACACCTTTGAGTTCGCTGAACCCACCCGCATCCTCCATCTCTACGACACCATTTTCCATGGCTTCTCTGCGTTACTTGCCCAGGAACAAGTTGCTTCCCTCAGCCACCACCCCTCTCTGCTTGCCATCTTCGAGGACTGTCGGTGTTAGCTTCACACCACTCGCTCCCCTCAATTTCTTGGCCTCAGAAACCAGCGTGGTATTTGGTCCGAATCCGACTACGGCTTTGACGTAATTATCAGAGTCTTTGACACCGGGATTTGGCCTGAGCGCCGGAGCTTCTCTGATTTAAATTTGGGCCCCGTTCTGCGGCGCTGGAAAGGGGTTTGTGAGACTAAGGTCAAATTCTCAGCTCATAACTGTAACAGTAAGTTGATCAGTGCTAGATTCTTCTCGAAAGGTCACGAGGCAGGTGCAACTTCCATGAACCCCATCATTGACACCATCGAATTTTGATCTCCTCGAGATGCCGACGGCCATGGAACCCACATGGCATCCACTGCAGCGGGTCGCTACGCTTTCCAAGTCAGCATGGCCGGTTATGCTTATGGAGTCGCAAAGGGAGTGGTTCCGAAAGCCCGATTGGCTGTGTACAAGGTGTGCTGGAAAAATTTAGGTTACTTCGATTCTGATATTCTCGCTGCATTCGATGCCACTATAGCCGACGGCATTGATGTTATTTCTATATCAATTAGCGGCGGCGATGGTGTTGCCTTGCCGTACTATCTGGACCCCATTGCAATCGGGTCTTACGGTGCAGTTGCCAAATGTGTTTTTGTGTCTTCTTCGGGTGGAAACGATGGGCCTAGTGGAATGTCAGTAACCAACCTGGCTCCCTGGTTGATGACGGTGGGAGCAGGCACTATTGATCAGGATTTCCCTGCGGAGGTGGTGCTGGGCGATGGCTGCAAACTCTCAGGCGTGTCTCTTTACTCAGGAGCGCCATTGAAGGGGGAAATGTATCAGCTAATTTATCCTGGGAAATTAGGGATACTGGCTGATTCATTATACATGGAAAATGCCCTGGATCCCAACATTGTGAAGGGCAAGATTGTGGTGTGCAATCGGGGAAGTAACCCTAGGGTTGCCAAAGGACTGGTGGTAAAGAAAGCCGGTGTGGAAATGATTCTTGCAAATGGTATATCCAATGGGGAAGGTCTGGTTGGCGATGCTCATCTTCTTCCCGCTTGTGCCGTTGGAGCTGATGAAGGAGATACCATCAAAGCATACATCTCATCCTCTTTGAATCCCATAGCCACCCTTGATTTCAGAGGCACTGTACTTGGAATTAAGCCGGCATCGGTTTTGGCCTCGTTCTCAGCCAGAGGACCCAACAGGTTGAACCTTGAGATACTCAAACCGGATTTGAACGCACTGGGAGTGAACATCCTTGCAGCCTGGAGTGATGCGATTAATCCATCTGGTCTAGATTCAAATACGCGAAGAACAGAGTTCAACATCTTATTAGGGACTTTAATGGATTGTCCTCATGTCAGTGGTGCAGTGGCGTTGTTGAAATCTGCGCATCCTGATTGGAGCCTAGCTGCCATAAGGTCAGCGATGATGACTATTGCGAACCTCGTTGACAACAGGAACCAGCCCATGATCGACTAAGCCACCGGCAAGGTTTCCACGCCCTATGATTTCGGTACTGGACATCTCAATTTGGGTCTTGCCGTGGATCCTGGTTTGGACTACGATATCACCACCAATGATTATGTTAACTTATGCACTATCGGTTACGGGCCCAAGGTTATTTAGGTGATTACTCGATCGCCGCCGAATTGTCCGGCTAGGAAGCCGTTGCCAGAGAATCTGAATTACCCTTCGTTTGTTGCTCTGTTCCCAGTCTCGTCAAGAGGGTTTTCCAGAAAGACGTTCATCAGGACGGTGACCAATGTGAGCCCCGCAAACTCGATTTACCGGGTGAGGGTGGAGTTGCAGCCGAAGGGTGTGACGGTGACAGTGAGGCCATCACAACTTGTGTTCTCAGAGACAGTGAAGAAGCGTAGTTTCGTGGTGACGGTGACGGCGGATACCCAGAATCTGATGATTGCTCAGTCCGGGGCAGTGTTTGGGTCGCTTTCATGGATTGATGGAAACCACATGGTTCGGAGCCCCATAGTCGTTACTCAAATTGAACTGTTATAAATAAAACTTGCGAAGCGATCATGCCATTTTAGTCGATGTGGCTCGTTGACTCGTGAATGGAAAATGCACAAACTAGAGAACAGAGATGCTTTATAGTTTTATATTTTTCTTTCTTCTTTAAATATTGTAAGAGTGGGTGTGTGTCTCTTTTCTTCTCCTTATTGGCAATTCTGAGTTGAAGTAGAGGCAAAAGCGCAAAACTCAAGGAGCTGGTGTTGAGGTTTAGTTTTCAGTGTGAAGTAGTTCCATATCTTGTTTTTTCTTTTGGGTTTACTTTAACTTCTTGTATTTATTAAGACTTTGAGGTGTCTATTTATACTTAATATAACCAACTTAATTTATGTAAACTGTTATACATTTGTTTATCAATATGATTGCCTACTTTGAGTTTGAATACTTTATTTATTTATGAGAGCAATAGAAGACGATAATGGTCAACAATGGCTTGGCAGGTATGTTGGACGTTTGAAAATGGCAGGCAACATTAAGTTCTCGCTTTTTGACTTATATTGTGAATTGTCTCTTATGCCCTTTGACTTGTGTCTAGTTTTGAGTGGTTTACTTAAATGCCAATTTTATTCTAGGTCACTTACGAGAAATTCTTACTTAAACCATGGGTACCATAGTTGGGTATACCAGGTCAATCAAGACTTAATATTTTTATTAATTTTTGTGAAATTAATTGTGTAACACAACTATCCATGAAAATACTAAATCATGGTTGATATGGTGCACCCAACTAGGTGCCCATGGTTTAGGCAAGAATTTCTCGTCACTTACCAATACCATGCAGAGTGTTTGAGTCCTTCGTCAGAATACAAGAACGATGTGTCGTTTATTTGGAGTTCATCATCCCAAGTTTTTAACTTTTTCCACAGTCTCTGTTGTCCCACATGTATTTCCTTCTCCCTGATTATATTCGCCTAGACGTTGAAAGCTTAGTGAAACACGTGTGGACAAGCACTTGTGTTTAATATTGTATTTTTATTCCATAGTGATAATAATAAATGACCAATCGCTTGTACCCTAAAAATAGACTGTACTAACTTAATTGACATCCGGTCACTTATAAGTTCAATTCATCTTTACGGATGATTGAGTTAGGAGTTGTGAACTGTCTTGATCCAATTAGCATCCAATCATTCATAAATTCGACCTATTTTCGCATATAACCGAGTTAGGGGGTTATGAACCATTTGAGCCTAATATATAATAGGTCTACCATGGCTAAAGTAGACATTGGTGGACTAACCATACAAGGCTAACATCTATGCTAGGTAAGCCCATTTCGAAACATTAATTTCGTGAAAGTCTGGGTCAACTCGACTGACGTCCTATCTGTAATATCTGCCTGGATTATACCTAAATGGGTAACTGCTTGACAAACATGTGCTTAATACGACTCATCAATGATCATCAACCATTTGGCACCATTACCATTACCCAAGCCCCAATTCCCCTTTACAAAACCCTAGAAACTACAAACCCGAATTCGTAACTCAGGTTGGCAAGGCTGGGAGATGATGGGCAGTGAAAACCCACCCCAACTCGCCTCATCAAACACTAAAGGAAGCTGGAGGTGGAGTGCAGGTTCCATACCCAATTTGTCTCATTATAGGGGAAGAAGTGGTAGTGACAGGGTTTGCCTTTGTGGTTTGACAACAGTGGTAAGAAGATCCAAAACTACGGTCAATCCTGATAAATCATTCTATGACTGCCCTAATTACAAGGCAAAGGTAAGAGTTTAAGTGAACTAAAGTTGTTGGGATGAGCACTGTTGTTTTTGTTTTTGGTTTGCAATGTGAACTATGTTGTGTATGTGATGATTTGCAGAATGGTGACCATTATGACTATTTTTGTTAGGTTAATAATAGGGCATAAGATAGTGGAAGTGGAGCTACCACTGAACCTACTATTGAAACAACAACTAAACCTGTTATTGAAACAGCAGTTGAACCTACTGGTAGGGTTACTACAAGTGAGAATCAAGAATGGGAATTGAATGTTGCTTGAAAGATTTGAGGCTTAAAAGCTGAAGTTAAGGTCTTAAGATGTGTAATTGTTCAGTGTATTATGATGTTAGTTTTTATCATAACGTGAGGCTTAGTTTGTTTAGGGAAGGAGGTAAATTGATTTGGAATATATAATGATGATGTTGTGTTATTAGTTTGAGGAATTAGGTAATTGTGATGTTGTGTAATTGGTCATTTGACCTTTGTGATCTAATGAAATGAATGAAAATTGAGTTGTTAAAGCTCATTGTGAATGTACATTAGTCTTCTGATGTTTACTATAATTCAATTGTAAGCAAATGCATAAATAATAAATATTGAAATTGAATTGGGATTGTAAATTGATACTCAATATAAGAGGGACAAACTTGGAATTACAAAACATAATATATTACATTAATATTTTAGTAGGTCCTATAACCTTTGGCATAAACCAATACAAAACTTCTTTCACAAGTGTGTAAAACTTCTATATTGACCATTTAAAAAAAAGACCATTTCCTTGTCCAAGTTAATTTCCAAAAGGATCATTAGCCTTTATAAAGGACCATAAACATTTACAAATGTGTCATAAACACATCCAAAATGATCATGAACATTTACAAGAATAATACTTTATAGGTATGTTTTAAAAAGAAGGACTAAATCCTATCACTATTTACATTATAAGCCCTATATATCATCCAAGAGGGACAAATCTCCAGTTCATCTTCTTTGGTGGAGCACCTCTGAAACCAGGGGTTGGTATGAACCTGATGAACCTTGTTATTGTATCCTCACTTGTTGTTGCCAATGTTTCTACACTAATAGGTGTTGGACCAAGTCTTGCTGTAACATTTGCAGTGGCAGAGTGTGTTGGAATAGGTGGGGGAACAGTTGGTGGAATAGGTCTTGCTACAGCACTTGCAGTGGCACAGTGTGTTGGAACAGGTGGGGGAACAACTGGTGGAATAGGTCTTGCTGTAGCACTTGCAGTGGCAAAGTGTGTTGGAACATGTGGTGGAATAGTTGGTGGAATAATTGCAGCTGATGTAGTGGCAGGTGGATTAAGTGGCCTTAAACCAGATGGTCTAATAGGGAGTTTATGCCTTATCTTTAGTGTAGCAATGCTTGTGTTGATTCCCTACAGGAAAATATAAGTACATAAGTCAACCAAAGTAAAAGTGAATCAACAGTACAAGCAAATGAATGAAAGGAAGAGCAACACACAGGATGGGGAGGTTGAAAAGGATTTTGACAAATTAAAGCTTGAGTTACTGGAGTTAGAGTGACACTTAGAGCTTAATTTGTTGGAGTCACACTTGGAGCTATATATGTTGATATCTGCATGCACAAAACTAGAGAAATTATGGGTATTAATTACACCAAAATATCCAAAAGCATGACATAATTCTATGACAATTGTTGGACCTCCACATTAGTTGCATCTTGAGAGTACTGTGACTGATAACATTGTTAGGGATGAGACTGTGTTAGATCTATCTCCTCAGCCTCAAAGGTTGGCCTATGCTCAGTGGCTGCCATAGGCTTAGTGGCCGGCCCATGCTCATTACTTGGCTCAACCCCAGCCTCAGTACTTGGACCAGCACCAAACGCATTTCCTTTTTTTTTGCCTTTGGGTTTAAGCACTCCTTGGCCTTTGCATCCTTTGATGTTATGCCCTGAACCACTGCACCTATAGCAAGTGAATTCAGGGTACACTCACTTCAATTTGTGTGGGTTTTGACTGATATCTTCATCTTTTTAATCTTTTGTTCTCTATTTTTTTGGCCTTCCAATAGGCTTCTTTATTAGTGGTGGAACATTCTTAGGATGTGGTGTGTGCTCCTAATACATTCGACCTCTCAATGGTTTGACAAAATAGTCATATGTTGCATGATAATCACTCATTGTTAGCCAAGCATGACAATATTCCTCGGGTTTGTGGTTGACATATGCTATTGCAGTAACACATGCATACATGGCAAACCTGCCATAACACATTTAACTAATTGAAGTAAGTAAATAAACAAATATGAACTAAAATTCAACAAACTAAACTAAACTAAATAAATGTGATTAATACTTGTGAGTCGCCAAAACCTATAGGTGCATATGTGTTTGTTTAAATCCACATCCATATTACATGGGTAGCCTTGTGTAACACCCTCTTTTTACACATGTTAGGCTTGTATAAGGTTATAGAGGTAGCTTAATACTTATTTAACTTGTTCGCTAAATTTTGTGATGATTTGAGTTAATTTAAGCACTTTGCCGTAACACAGAATGTGTAAAATGACTATTTTAACTTAGGAAAATAGTATAAATGCTTAATCAAAGGAAATAAGCACGAAAAATTTAGTTCTAGGTCAAAAATATGTGGAAGAGGATGTAGTTAAACTTTGAAGACAAACGGAGTCAGTTCAATATTTTTAAGGACACTGTAGGAGTGTTTTAATATCGGATTGAGGAGTAGCAGGTATGAGAAATTAAGGAAATGGTAAAATAAGAATTTAGATGAATCTTAAGATTTATTCTAAAGTTGTTGAAAGTTAGAAAACTTAATCTAGTAAGATCAAAGTGTTCTTAACAAGTACAAAGTTTAACAAAATGATAAAATTGCCCCTTATGTCATCTTTTAAAAAGTGAGAGTTTTTTCTCTCTCGTGCATTCCAGCAGCAGAACGGGGGAAAGGAAAACAAAGGAAGAAAAGGGGGAGAGGAAGAAGGAGAAAGTGGAGGAGAAAGAAAGAGATTCAAGAGACAAAAGTAAAGGTAGAAGTTCATCTTCAAGCTTGAGGTAGGAGGAAATCTTTCTACAACTCCTCTCTATCATTTTTCTCATTCGTTTGAGCTTTTGTAAGAAAATAAGTACTGAGTTTGGTTGATAAATTGGGGCTTCTATGCTTGGTTTTCATTTGAAGGGTTGAAGTTAGTTTATTAAAGTGTGGTGTTGGTTTTAAGCATGTGTATGCGTTGATTTATTATGAGTTTGAGTTAGGGTTTTGGTTCCTAAAAATCATGTTTAAATGTTTGAGAAATCATATATGTGGTGTAATTGATGTTTAGAGGTGTTTAAGGATCATGTTTATGATTGAAAACCCTTCAAAATGGTTAGAAATGGTGAGTCTCGGGTGAGATTCTGTAGAAAAAGTTTCAGTTTTAGAATAACCCAATTAGTCTCAGTTTTGATTTGAACCCGAGACAGTTTCTGCAGAAAAAGTAATCTGGCACATTTTAAACTAGATTGCATAGTTTTCTACTCCGAGATCGTATTTTCATGAAACTAGTGGCATTTGAAAGATAACATGTAAGGCTATTTGACTGTAAAATTTTATAATTTTTGTACACTTCATTTGTTCCCAATTTCATTTTAAAGTTAGGTCAGTTTTGGGTAAAACAGAGAATGCCTTGTTTTAGATCCTGCATAATGTAGCATAAATTTGGCTACACTTAGCCAAATGAAGTGAGGTTTGTGGCATTTGAAAGATATGAGATTAATCTATTTGCCCATGAAATTTCAAAATTTTTGCAGTTAGTATGTGCATTTGGTAATAACTTTTTTAGACAAAAATTAAGATTTTTTGTGATGGTTTAAACCCTAGGGACTTTAGTAGCTTCTTTAATAGTTAAAGTTGAGTTATGAAAGTGTAATAGAAGTGTGTTTACTCCTTTAGGAGTTAAACTTGAACTAAATGCTCCTTTATTGAGTTTGAAATGAAATGTATGCAAGATATTGATGTATAAATGTAATGTTGAGGAATACAATGATTTATACATATTATCAAATGATGTTAATAAGCATGATATTGGGAAGTAATATAAAAGAAATGATAAAGGTAGATGAGATTGAATGAATCCCTCTCTACAAGCATGTATGATAATGTATAAAGAGAAAGTTTAATGATTATGGTATTGCTTCTCTAATGTGTAAGGAAAAGTATGATTATGTAACATGAAAGAAGGAAAGGTTTTTAGTACTCTTGCATGTTTTGTTTTCAATCTTATTATTTGATGTTTCTATGTATTGTAAATTATGGCTTGGACAAAAGGGCTCCAAGCAGCTTGGACAAAAGGGCTGCAAGCGGCTTGGACAAAAGGACTCCAAGTGCCAAAGTATTAAATGTTTGGTAGTGCAAGGAATAAAAGGGCGTCCTGCCTACCCAGAACAATACAAGGAACAAAAGGGCTTCCTGGAACAAAAAGGATTTCCTAGAAATATTCAAATAATATGTGTTTTCAAAGATAAAATCTTTTAAAATTATAGCATGAGCATACTTTAGGGCATATTCATTAGGCATAATCATACATCACCATGCATTATATAAAATGATAATTGTATGGGCAATTGTCTTGTTTTCATTAAATGTGAAGATTCAAGATAAAAGGTAGTTATAAAAGGTTGGGAATAGTACTTAAAGTGAGTTATGTATTGTTCTTAGTATGCTGATAAATGTTTATAGTATATGTTGTTTAAATTGATTGTTATGAAATCATTAAATTGTCTTTTATACTTTATGAGCAAGTATGTTTAATTATGTTGGTCATAGTGTGATGTTTATAATCTTTTTATCATTAAATGAGCTGTCTACCTCCGGAAGGAAAATGATTGAGTTTTGGCTTATGTCACCTTTCTATATATTATATTGAATTTGATTTTTCCCCAAAGCTGCTGGATTTACCATGATGTCACGATTTCAAACTTACTATTGAGAATTATTAATTCTCACCCTAGTTCCTTTTATTTCTTCCATGATAAATCCATAGGAGGATTCAAGCAATGCGTAGAGCAAGGAGATCAAGACTTAGTTAAGTTTTTAATGTAATTATTTAGCTCTGTATTTATATTAATGGTTCTGTAATTAAGTTTATATAATTAGTTTTGCAATGTTTGTAATCTCAGACATATCAGTTAGTTGTATGGTAAAGAGCAAGTTTTCAGATGTGTAAAATGTCTTGCTCTCTTATTTTTATTAAAGGTTCTATATAATTACTCGTTAATAGTTATTGTACATGTTGTAAATTACGTTTTAAGTTTAAAGTGACATACTTAATTATATTTACTTAGTATACTTAGGGTATACTACAATATTTAGAATTAGGGTGTTATATTTTGGTATCGAGCAGTTCATCCTGTCGAGCCGAGGAATGGACTAACTATGTTTTTAGGCATGTTTAAATATTTTATTTGTGTTGTGCATTCTTTTATCTCAATGTGAGATATATGAATAGAGCTGCATGACAACCTTAGGACTGGATGTTAATAATTACTATCATACTACTAAATGATATTGAGTCTGGCCAACTCAATATGTAATGTTCTGTGTGAATAAGAAATTATAATACCTCCTAGGCGAACATGAGAGAATAGGAAAGTTTTCAAAGAGGGTAATAATGATATGTTTGAGATAGTTAGACTGTTGATGAAAGCAATGAGAGAACAAAGCACTGCCACTGGAGAACAGACAGAAGTTACTAATAGAATGAAGTGGAAGCGGACTTAGGCTATTAACAAAATGATGAAGAGAATGAGATAAAACTCACTAGCTAAGGAAGTAGCAATAGTAAGGAGTCAACACTTCCATGATCTTTTAGAATTTAGAAAACTGAACCCTCTGTCGTTCCAAGGTGAGCCTGACTTAATAAAAGCTTGAGAGAGGCTAGTGAAAGGAAAAAGATATTTGAGGTAATGAGTTATCTAGACGAACAAAAGTTGTCGTTCGTTTCTTTTATGTTGAAAGGAGAAGAAGAGCATTAGTGAATAAGTTTGAGATGATTAGTGGAAGCTGCTGGTACATAGATGAATTGGAAGGCATTTATAATGACCTCTTTGGATAAATATTTCCTGAGGAATAAGTGAGATGACAAGAAAGTGGAATTTCTTGAGTTACAACAAGATAGTATGTCTATAAGGGAATATGAAGCAGAAGTCTAGTGAATAGTAATGAGTTTTTCACGATACTCGAAGTGAAATTATGATTTAGTAAAGTTGAGTTGTGAGTTATGGAGTTCACTAGATATGGTACTTGTAATAAGATGGTAGCAATTGCTATGAGGGAATAAGTTGCAGTTGTTAATCAGATTTTGACCGGATGAAAGCTAATCCATTACTACAAATGGGATCAGGATTCCCATGATTATCTAGCGTTTGAAAAGATGAAGTTGTTGTTAATTAGAAAAGGATATAATATAGTAATAGTCAAGAAACAGAGTGAATCAGTAAAGTTTCTAGAAGAGTAAAATGTTGGATGTTGAATTTTGATCTCAATTTCTATAACATAAAGAAAAGCAAAATTCGAGTTAGAACATAGGGCTAAAAGTGTACAAAAATGAGGAAAACAATATAGAAGAAAATTAAGTTTGTTAGGCTAGTTAGTATGTTATATATGCAGTAAAACTATGATATTATATGAAGGAATGTCCATGGAGAATTGTTTATCAAAATATAGAGTAGTATAATCTTTCAATCTATTTTGAGGTAAATATTTTTAAAGGTCACAACTTTTGAAGATCTAATGAAGTTATGTTTTTTGACTATATAATTGTAAAGGTATGTTTGTAAATATGGAAACATTCATTAGAGTTGTTGTTGAGATTCCATTTCTTTTCTGCAAGAGATATTGGGTTGTTAGATACTTGTAAAACTAAGATATTGGTATAGAATTGAAGAAGAGCAGGAAAGTTGTCATCTTGAAGTTTTCAATTTGTTTTTCTATAGTATTCTTTTCGAATGAGAACAAGTGGTAACTCGAATAGAAAAGTACAGAAGGTTGTAGGTTTGAGGTATCAATTAGCTGAATATGTAAGTTTTCAAAGATACATCAACTGTGGAAAGAGAATGACAATTATATTTTCAATAAGAATCTCATGAGCCATATGTATATCACGGTTGTGTTTCTTTAGATGGGAAATTGAGATTCAAGGACGTAACACACAGACACACCCACACTAATTTCTTGGTGATGATAATGTTTTGGTTGTTAAATTGTTGAACAGAGAAATGTAAGGACTTTTGGGATTAATGTTCAAGAAGCTGATGTTTTCTATAGGAAGTTTGGAAAAGAAGAAGGACTCTATAACTTCCTTCATGAAGTGTTATTCTGTTAGAATGAAATTATATTCTTTTATAAATGAGACGGCATCTTACATTTTGCAAAATAAGACAATGTTTGAAGTTAGATCTTTATTCATGCATACTTATATGTTAGGCTCAGCCCTAATGAAAACCAAAAGTGTATCAAGTTTGAACCTAGATTGAAGGGATAGAAAACAATAAATTTGTCAGGCTTAGGAAGATTAGCGATTTTTCTCACTTTAGTTAAGAAGTGTAAAATTTTAGAGACCACTGAGGATGAGAATTTCAATGGAGACTCAGTAAATTACAAAAATGGAAACGAACCAAAATCAAATGAAAACTGTGAAGAATCCTCTAAGTGTGGAAAAAGATAACATGATGACAAACCTTGTTTGGTGTGTTATTACTATGATCAACTAGGGCACTATGTCAGCTAATGCCAATAAAGTCAGGACGTTATACCCGATCCTAGACTACAGGTTCCAGGAAAGGTATACACTTTAAGAAGGTAAGAAGGAAAGTTTAGTCTTCCGACTCTTTACAAGGTAACTTCTGTCAGAAATGAAAGAATATGTATAGTTAAGTTGGTTAAAGGTTGGAACAGATAATATGGATATAGTGAAAAGGAAACTATTGTGGTTCTCTAAACTTTTAGTATGAACAACTGAATTTTGGAGACTAAATTTTTAAAAGGAGGGGAGAAATGTAACACCCCTTTTTTTACACATGTTAGGCTTGTATAAGGTTACAGAGATAGCTTAATACTTGTTTAATATGTTCGCTAAATTTTGTGATGATTTGAGTTAATTTAGGTACTTTGCCGTAACACAGAACGTGCAAAATGACTATTTTAACTCAGGAAAATAGTATAAATGTTTAATCAAAGAAAATAAGTATGGAAAATTTAATTCTAGGTAAAAATATATGGAAGAGGATGTAGTTAAACTTTGAAGATAAACAGAGTCAGTTCAGTATTTTTAAGGATATTGTAGGAGTGTTTTAATACCAGATTAAGGAGTAGCAGATATGAGAAATTAAGGAAATGGTGAAACAAGAATTTATATGAATCTTAATATTCATTGTAAAGTTGTTGAAAGTTAGAAAACTTAATCTAGTAAGATCAAAGTGTTCTTAACAAATACGAAGTTTAACAAAATGATAAAATTGCCCCTAATGTCATTTTTTAAAAAGTGAAGTTTTCTCACTTTCTCATCTCTCTCGTGCATTCCAGCAGTAGAACGGGGGAAAGGAAAACAGAGGAAGAAAAGAGGGAGAGGAAGAAGGAGAAAGTAGAGGAGAAAGAAAGAGATTCAAGAGACAAAAGCAAGGGTGGAAGTTCATCTTCAAGCTTGAGGTAGGGAGAAATCTTTTTATAACTCCTCTCTCATTTTTCTCATTTGTTTGAGCTTTTGTAAGAAAATGAGAACTGAGTTTGGTTGATAAATTAGGGCTTCTATGCTCGGTTTTCATTTGAAGGGTTGAAATTAGTTTATTAAAGTATGGTGTTGGTTTTAAGCATGTGTGTGCATTGATTTATTATGAGTTTGAGTTAGGGTTTTGGTTCCTAAAAATCATGTTTAAAAATTTGAGAAATCATATATGTCGTGTAATTGATGTTTAGAGGTGTTTAAGGATCATGTTTATGATTGAAAACCCTTTGGAATGGTTAGAAATGATGAGTCTCGGGTAAGGTTCTGCAGAACCCAAAGTTTTCAGGGGAAGCCGCAACACTTCCCAGGAGAAGCTGTGGCCCCCAAGTCTCTGCCACTCAGGAAAATCCATTTGAAGGCAGGGAGCCGCGGCACAGAAAGAGGGGAACCGCGGCACCCAGCAGAAATCACATTTCTGGTTGTTGGTTCAACCCTGACACTTGGTAGTTTTAGTTGCATAACTTGAGATATAGATATCGAAATGACTTGCTTCCACTGGCATTTGAAAGTTAAGACATAAGGATTCATTTAGTAAAAATTTCAGAATTTTAGAACAACCCAATTAGTCCCAGTTTTGATTTTAATCCGAGACAGTTTCTGCAAAAAAAATAATTTGGCACATTTTAAACCGGATTGTATAATTTCCTACTCCAAGGTCATATTTTCATGAAACAAATGACATTTGAAAGATAACATGTAAGGCTATTTGACTGTAAATTTTAGAATTTTTGTACACTTCGTTCATTCCCGGTTTCATTTTAAAGTTAGGTCAGTTTTGGAATAAACAGAGAATGCCCTGTTTTAGCTTCTGCATAATGTAGCACAATTTTGGCTACACTTAGCCAAATGAAATGAGGTTTATGGCATTTGAAAGATATGAGATTAGACTATTTGCCTATGAAATTTTAGAATTTTTGCAGTTAGCATGTGCATTTAGTGCACTCATAAAAAATATGATTTTTAGGCAAAAATTAAAGTGTTTTTGTGATGGTTTAAACCCTAGGGACTTTAGTAGCTTCTTTAATAGTTAAAGTTGAGTTATGAAAGTGTAATAGAAGTGTGTTTACTCCTTTAGAGGTTAAACTTGAACCAAATGCTCCTTTATTGAGTTTGAAATGAAATGTATGCAAGATATTGATGTATGAATGTAATGTTAAGGAATACAATGATTTATACATGTTATCAAATGATGTTGATAAGCATGATATTGGGAAGCAATATAAAAGAAATGATAAAGGTAGATAAGGTTGAACGAGTCCCTCTCTACAAGCATATATGATAATGTATAAAGAGAAAATTTAATGATTATGGTATTGTTCTCTAATATGTAAGGAAAAGTATGATTATGTAACATGAAAGAAAGGAAAAGTTTTTAGTACTCTTGCATATTTTGTTTTCAAACTTATTATTTGTTGTTTTCATGCATTGTAAATTATGACTTGGATAAAAGAGCTCCAATTGGCTTGGATAAAAGGGTTCTAAGTATCAAAGTATTAAATGTTTGGTAGTGTAGGGAACATAAGGGCATCCTGCCTACCTAGAACAATATAAAGAACAAAAGGGCTTCTTGGAACAAAAAAAGGCTTCCTAAAAATATTCAAATAACATGTGTTTTCAAAGATAAAATCTTTTAAAATCATAGTATAAGCATACTTTAGGGCATTCATTAGGCATAATCATACATCACCATGCATTGTATAAAATAACAATTGTATAGATAATTGTCTTGTTTTCATTAAATGTGAAGTGAGTTAGGTATTGTTCTTAGTATGCTGATAAATGTTTATAGTATATATTGTTTAAATTGATTGTTATGAAATCATTAAATTATCTTTTATACTTTATGAGCAAGTATGTTTAACTATGTTGGTCATAGTGTGATGTTTACAATGTTTATATCATTAAATGAACTGTCTGCCTCAGGAAGAGAAATGATTGAATTTTGGCTTATGCCACATTTCCATATATTGTATTGAACTTAGTTTTTCCCCGAAGAAGCTGGATTTACCATGATGTCATGATTTCAAACTTACTACTTTGAATTATTAATTCTCACCCCAGTTCTTTTTATGTTTTCCATGATAAATCCAGAGAAGGATTAAAGCAATGCGTAGAGCAAGGAGATCAAGACTTAAATAAGTTGTTAATGTAATTATTTAGCTCTATATTTATATTAATGGTTTTGTCATTAAGTTTATATAATTAGTTTTGCAAAGTTTGTAATCTCAGACATATCGGTTGGTTGTATGGTAAAAAGTAAGTTTCCCAATGTGTAAAATGTCTTGCTCTCTTACTTTTAGTAAAGGCTCTATATAATTACTCGTTAATAGTTATTGTACATGTTGTAAATTACATTTTAAGTTTAAAGTGACATACTTAATTCTGTTTACTTAGTATACTTAGGGTATACTATAGTATTTAGAATTAGGGTGTTACACCTTGCACCTCAAATCTATGGTGGTTCTAGTCACCAGTCTAATCAGTAATCCATTTGTTATTCTCGTTTTTCTCCTTATCCAACCTACTTTGTTGTAGAGGAGCTAAGGTCACTTTATACCTTGCCAACTTCAGTTTATTAGCATCCATGGTCTTCATTATATAGCACCTTATCTCCTTTACCATGGTTAAGATTAGCTTGCCCCTCATCTTCACAATATTTACATTGAAAACTTCACATTCATTGTTATTGATCTTGTAAAATTCAGGATACTCAGAGAAGTACGTCTTTGTCCATGCTTCCTTAGGCCACTTGGCCAGATACTCCCATGCTTTCTCATTTATCCTCTTCACACTCTTCATATTTACATTAAACTCACTAGCAGTGGTTGATTGTGCACACTTCTATATCATATCCCTTAACTTATTGTCTTTCCACATCTTAGTAAAATTTCTCCACAAATGCCAAGCATAGAACCTATGAGGCACTCCAGGCATCACCTCTTACACAGATGGTATCAGACTCTAAAAACAAAGTACTTCATATTAGTCCCTAACACATAGACAACTAATTCATATTTGTCTCTGACACATACATAATTAATTCATATTAGTCTCGAACACATAGATAACTAATTAATATTAGTCCCTGCAAATAAGGTTACCTTCTACATGTCTTAAATGAAGTTCCAGTCATGTTCTTTGTAGCCCCTTAGGTCATCATGTAACAGTGTCAAGAAACACTTCCAATTAGCTTTGTTCTCCACATCCACGATGGCATAAGCAATGACAAAAATGTCATTGTTAGCATCTTGTATAACTACTGACAGAATTTGGCCACCAAAATAGCCTTTCAGGAAAGCTCCATCCAAGCCAATTAAGGGTCTATAGTTAGCCTTAAAACTAGTTTGCAAGCTTCCAAGCAGACATAGAACTTTTCAAATTGTGGTGGGGAAATGAGAATTTGGACCACACCCAGCTTCACAGTAGAACCAGGGTTGCTCCTTAATAGCTCTGCAGAATAATCTTATAGCCTTCCATATTGCTTTCTCTCATTCCCTTCCACAAGTTATCGTGCCTTCTTCAAAGCTCTGTATATTTCGGTGTCATTTAAATGTACTTCACACTTAACTTTCATGTAATCATAAGCTTCCTTATGGGTTAGAGTTGGCTACTTTATAAGTTTTCTAACAAGCTTCCCAACAACCCACTTCCTATCAGCTTGAGAATTCTTGAACCTTATACTGTAGTTGCGCTCATCATTGAAAGTCTTGATCTGGAAACCATTGGTGACATTACTCCATGCACAATAGATAACACATATGCAATTGTCATTCTTACACTTGAATCTAGCCCTCAACTTATCATTCTTTACCCAATTGATCTCTCTACCCAGCTTAATTATATAGTCCTTAACCCCCTTGCTTGAATGCCTTTAAAGTCACAAACTCTATTCCAAGCTCCAACCTGACATGTCCAAAACCAGCAGCTTCATTGAACTGATGGTGCACTTCTTTGGTAGTTCCTTTATTTTTAAAAGTAACTGAAGTTTTCATGTCTTCAAACTTCCAACTGTAATCACTCTCTTCACTAGCTTCTTTGGTGACATTGTAAACACTCCTTGCATTCTCAGTGACCCCATTATTTGGTTCATAATTTTGCTTGTGTCTTAAATCCTTCTCCACAGGTGCATCAGAGTCTGTTGGTTCATCATAATCTGCAAATGCATCATACCCAAAGTAAGAAATATTGTGGCCAATTTAGCCTGAATATGTGAGCACATACAACTAATAAACACACAAGAAAAGAAAAACCAGGTTAGAACTTATATCTAGATCCATATCTCCAACTATTACGGAGCAAATAGTGAACTACAATCAATTAACTACAAAAGTGCTGGGTTATAGTACTTAGATCATATAAATGGCAACAACAACCAAAAAATTCAATATCCAAACTACTATAAAAAAGGAAATCAACATTCTTTAAAAAGTACCATAGTTAAAAAACAAAACTCAATAAAACACCCACAGAATCGAATTTTCAAAAATCAGATCTTCTTGAAAGCAAAAATAATTCATAAAAAACTTGTCTTAGCAATGTATAAAATAATAACAAAGATAACAATTATGAAGCAGCAAATGCCTGATGACTAGCTAGAATGCAGTTATTTGTGCCCTATTTCTGTGCTAGAATGAATGCTATGTCCTTGTTTAAATGCATATTTGGAGGGTTTTGTGCTTATATTTGTCATATTTTGATTCTAAGCCTTTCCGATGTGTTATTGTGCAAAACTGAGCTTTAATGATCATGAATTAGGTAGATTTATATGTAATACTGATTTGGTATTTTCTCCATGTTAGGAAAGGCTCCAAACAAGGTTAAATGTGGACCATATGAGCTTAAAGAGAAAGAAGAAGCCAAATTGGCATTTTGGCAAGTCACCGCCGCGGCCCTCACTAGTGTGCGCCGCGGCGCGCAGGCGCAACATCAGAAATTCCATACTTGAACCCGAGGCGCGGGGGCCGCGGCGCTCACTATCGAGGGCCGGGGCGCAAGCCAACCGACCTAGTGGGGGCCGCGGTGCTCACAAACCAGGGCCGCGGCTCTCTGTAACCGACTGAACGTGGGCCTAGGCGCTCACTAATGGGGGCCGGGGCGCACGGCGGCGAGCTGAGTCTATAAATAGGATTTTTCATGTTTTTCTAAAAAGCTTGGCTGCCTTAGCCATTGCTTATAGTTTTCTCTCTTTTAGTTTAGGTTTAGGTTAGTTTTAGGTTAGATAGCTTGGCTAGATCTTCATGGATGGTGGATTGGAGGCCAGGACAAAGGATTGAAGGAGGATTCAAGCTTCAGAGACAAATCAATGAGCTTCTTTCTCTCTTTTCCCTTTCTCTCTTCTCTTCCTTATCTTTTGTATAGCTAAGCTTTGTTTAGGAATACTATGGATCCTTTTATTTATATTAATGATGTGTTCTACTCTGAGTTTGTGTGGATGTTTGATTACGGTTCAATCATTATCTGTGTTTAATGCTTGTTCTTGGTTGACCTCAATTGCATGATCCTAATATTGGCAAATGAACTAGACATAGGGATTTGTTGATATGGATATGGTGTGGTTGATACATGTTCGGCTATGAGCTGTTTCGTTAATAAGGTTTAATATACCTATTGACCATGTATAGTGTGTGATTGAGAATAGATCGTTCATGAGTGGAAGTTGTACTAGCTCTCAAGGAAACTATGTGAGTTAGGCAAGTAGAAACCAGGGTTGATTGACCTAGACATAGGCTGTTGACTAATGAAGATTCTCAAGCTAACCTAATCAATGCATTTGTGTTTATGAGGGGGATTGCATGTTGTTGATAGATGTAGGGGGTGAAGGAAGATTTCCTGAAACCTAACCGCTTTTAGGTTTATTGTTTTTGTAAGTTATATAGTTTTTATATTGTTTTCCTATTTTTATGTCCTTGTCTAGAATTGATTAAGCTATTGGTTGGTATTTAGCTTTATAACAATATCCTCGTGGGAACGAACTTTTACTCCGTATCTGTATTACTTGAGCGACCCGTGCACTTGCGGTTAGCAAAAAGGGCAACATGTTTGAGCCTTAACAATGCCTTCTTTCAAGGGATCATTAATACCAAATATTTGAATAAAAGAAAGTAACAACTATTACTCAGTGCAATATGTCTTTATAGACCCATATATCTAGATCATATAAATGGTAGTAACACCCAAACTCCTAATATACCCAAATTGATAACAAGATAATTGGAAAAAAAACTTCAAATAAATGTGTAATTGTTAATTTTCAGCTATTATTATTCAACTATTATAATGACACTTGCTTGATTCGAACTAGTTTTTAGTGATATCATATCTACATC
Organism: Ormosia semicastrata; assembly: GCA_029884595.1. Taxonomy (NCBI): domain Eukaryota; kingdom Viridiplantae; phylum Streptophyta; class Magnoliopsida; order Fabales; family Fabaceae; genus Ormosia; species Ormosia semicastrata. Next base: position 1,462,625 of record JAQQTO010000046.1, on the reverse strand, counting down.
ATCAATAAACCAAGTTGTCATTCTACATGTACACAATTATAACACTTCATGGGCATGTCCTTAGACCAAATAACATGACCACCATACTGTTTTACATTCTCAACCTTGCAAATTGAGGTATTTTTTTTTTAGAATAACAATATATGTGCTTGGTTTTTATTTCCACTAATTTTGGAGATCACAATAATGAGTGCTTCACAAAATTTGATGAAAAAAAAAAGAGAAAGTAAACTTCTTGAATAATTGCATATTATCATATTTTGTCTAACAAAAATTGTTAATATCTATAAAAAAGAAAGTAAACTTCTTGAATCAACATTCTTTAAAAATGGTTAATTTCGTAAAAAAAAAAAAGCATATTATCATATTCTAAATTCAAGTTATGGCATTATTCAAATTAGAAGCAATTGAACAACATTAGTTCATAAATAAAAACAAAGTGATGTTATTAGAAATTTATTTAGGGTCTCAAAAATTTTATTTTATAACAAACACTAACCTTATGATAGAGAATTATTAGTATCTATAAAATATATTACCTTATAGTTGATAACGTAAAAAAGTTCAACTAATGGCATCTTACCCAAAGGTGCATCACTATCAAAGTCACTTTCTTCATCATCAGGGACAAGTGTAGTTTTCTTCCTGGACCTCTTTGGTGCAGTGCTCTTACCTGTGGTAGTACTCTTCTTCTTTTATACATTGCTTGTACCAACAATGCTCTTTTTCTTTTTCATCAATAGCAATAAGAAGAGGCCTGTAAGGGCTGTCCTCTGCACTTTCATAGTCATCACTAAAGGAACTCGAACTAGGAGTGTCAACAATTATAAGTTCAGCTGCATGTTGGTCTTGTTGAGGGTCACTTGCTGGTTAAGGTTGGACTTCTTCTGGAATAGGTGTCTCGGGTTAGTTCTCATTGCCATCATTTGGTGGCTCCTCATCATGGAATGACACAATTTCAAGGTTCAGAATTATATGGTGTTCATAGTACAAGTGAACAACCCCATTGTTCAACCTTGAAGCCTCAACTATCTGTAGAAGATAGGAATATGTCTTCATGTCCATTAAACCATTTTTCAGTTGTTTAATAGGCATCAGCCAATAGCAATTGTCCACCTTATGATAACCAATTTGTTTAGCAAAATTGATTAAACGAAAGACATTCAACATATCTTCATCAATTTTAGGCCACCACTCTTCTCCACCCCCTTGATAAGAAACTTTGCCTCCAATTTCTTCAACAAAATTACCACTATGATGGAACATAAGTCTAACCATCTACACAGATACACAGAACAAAACTTATTAAACACTTATACATATAAAAAATAAACAATGAATTGATAGTTCAATTAGGGACCAACACAAAAAATTATATTAAAAATCTGTTGACAGAACAAGGGGACCAACACACAAAAGCAGGGAACAACACATGTGTTGTGTGCATATAAAAAACTACGAAAAAAACTACAAAAAAACTCAAAAAATTGAAGTGCTCGTGTGTTGTGCTGTGCTGTTAAAATGTAAAGATGTAATGCAGGACCACATACATCAAAAAGGGAAGACAAGCAGGACCACAACACCAAAAATAGAAAATAGGGACTACAATGACCACTCAACACAGGGAATGTTTGGAGTTTAGGGAATATACCTTTCTGAAGCTCGAATCCCACGAGGAAGACGATGAATTCAACGTTGTCGACAGCCTTAAGAGCAAAACGAGGTTGATTGTAAAGAGAAATCAAGTGGAATTTGGGGAATTTGGGATTAGAAATTGATTTGGGAACTTAGGGTTTAGGAAACGTATACCATTGCAATTGGGGAGAAATGAAGATTTTCCCTCCACCTCCAATATTACAACGTTACAGGGTTGGGAGAAAGTTGGTCATCAGGAGTTTTGGGCCCAAACAGCGTTGTTTCATTTTTGGGACTTTTGTTTTTTCATGCAAACGCGAAACTACGTTATTTTGGAGTAAGGAGGAAGTCACGTTAGCGTCCAACTTGACACTTAATATGTCACACGTACATGTTCGTCATGTTTAACTGACAGAAAAAGATGTAAGGAGTAATGTAACTGACATTTTGACAAAAAAAGACAAAAACTAATGTGATCGGTACATGAAACTTCAGGAATTAAAGTGAAGGTTTACCTTGATTTAGATATTCCAAGTTGCACTTACATAAATGCATAAAAAATTTACAGTAAAAATTAATGAGAGAGATTAATATCCTATATATGTCTAATTTATTATTCCTCTCATTTCATAAGACGCTATAGAGTTCTGAGTCTTAGAACGCCTCACCTCTTTATTGGTTATCTAGCATTAAATAATATAAACAAAGACTTTTAAAGCAAAATAGGATCCACGTGAAAATAAAAATTACAAAGGCAACACGCTCAAATTTTCTATAACAAATTTTTTCATAATATCTGTCGTTTAAAATTTTAGTACAAAGATTAAAAAAATTATTAAATATCTTTAATTTTAAGAAAATATAAATACACTTGATTAAATTATACTTTTATTTTATTAATATTCTCTCATTTTACTTAATAAAGATATCAAGAGACAATGATAAAATTAAAAATAATAATTAATACATTCTTAATTTTTTAAAATAACAAATAAAATGAAACAAAATTCATTAATCAAAACTGCAAAATTTATCAAACTGGAAGGAGTAAATGATAATATTATCAAGTATCAACTTATCTCAGGCAGTTTTTTTTTTCTTTTCTAATAAAAAAGAAGAAAAACAAGAGAAAAGAAAAATGGTGTGGTGAGTGGTGACTGTGCTCTACTACGTGTACTGTTGTAAGAATTAATTAATCGCAGAGAATATGGCAGTGGTAAAAGTCCTGCCAACATATGCCTCCTGTGCATGTCTTTAATCTTGCTGAACTAGCTCTGGATAAAAATATCGGCACCACATCAATGAGAAGAAATATAAGAATGAAAGTAGGCTGCAGAGAGAACAAGGGGGAAAGGAATGAGAAGCTTCCTGAAAATAAGGGGAAGAACAAGCCATACTATAAGGATTTGAGAAGCAGGAAATGAATGGCCCAGACATAGCACCGATTAGAGGCGAGAATATCTGAGATTCTCATTAACAGAACCAAATCTATGAGATAGTACTTAAGTCTGATTAGCGAGTAAAGGGCAAAGCAAACTTGTATGGAGAGAAGTGGTCAATGAGAAGTTTCTACCCACTTGCAAGTTGAAATTAAAAAAAAAAAAAAAGGGAACGCACGGAACAATCTAGGCCTCTGGTACGTGAAGCTGATGCAGAATGGACGGAAAAATGAAATGAATTAGCCTGCTGGATGGCATTCTAGTAGTGAGGATCAAGTTGCAATGGATCTACAATAGCAGAGGCACGTGAAACAGGTAAAAGAACGTCCTATAAAATATATGTTCTGCTTCATAGATTTGGCCCACCGTAGTTTGTTTTTGGTTTTTAATTAAGTTTTGTTGGGATAAATTCTTGTGAAGTCTTTGGAATGGTACAAAAATGAAGCGTTGGTATAACGCTCTAAACTTGCAAAATCAACAACTTTGATGGAGAATATGTGCAATTCTTTAAAGTGTGTTATAACACTCCCATTTAGGCTTAATTTGTCCAACCAATTTCGAAATATTGAATGCAAAAGGACAACAACAACTTTTCTGTATGATACAATAAAGAATATTTAGTTTGTCTTGCACTAACATAACACAATCAAGCCAATGACAACAATGATATTTTACAAAATTATAGTTCTCTAATATGCTTCTTGCACATAGAAGAAAAACATAGATGATTTAGAAGAAAGAATAAATTCAATCATACATCTTAGACTTGATGGAGAATGTTTTTATATAGACATTGAGAGATCCCTTGAGAAGAGACACAACTCTTTTTAGAGAAGGGTCACAACTATCTTTTGGAAAGAGATACAATTTTTCATTTATAACAACTTTTCCATGAAGAGACACAACTGAATACTATAACAATCCTCTGATAACATTATTCCATGTATATTGTGACCTGTATATATATTTTGTACTTAATTGTTAAAACCCTAGGGTAGACGATTGTTGGCTGGCTGTTGTATATATGTTTTGCAAGTTGGGGTATTTTCGTCTTTTAAGTTTTTGTACAAATTTTTTATACTCCTTCACACACGTCACTAATCACTTACCTCACACACTTTTTGGGCTCTATACCCGAGTCTGTGCGAATCCGAGGAATAGGAGGGTCTCGACTTTTGTTATTGAGAAGCTTTATGCTTACTTGACATTTGTCGAGACACCACTCAGATTGTTACCAGTATCATGGATTAGTCATATTGAGAGGGTTTGTCCCTACTTGTGATTAATTCATGAGTTGAGTCCTTATCTTTCGAGATGGGGGCAATTTGAAGACCATGACTTTTTAAAAGATAGATCTGTCCTAAAAACCTTGCACTAGTAGATTGAACATAATGACACAAAAAAATTAGAGTCATCCATCTCCTTAGGTTACACCTGATTAGGACACAAATGGAGCATACTTTTTCTTTATTATTTCCTCATGCCATTCATCCATGCATTCTTTTTTGTTAAAAAAAATTCAACAAAAAAGAAAAAAGATACATGATATTGCATTTTCATTCCTAGCTTTTCTTTTTTCTTTTTCTTTATTCATTATCCATCTATTCCTCATGTCATTCATCTATGCATTCTTTTGGTTAAAAAAAATTCAACAAAAAAGAAAAAGGATACATGATATTGCATTTTCATTCCTAGCTTTTCTTTTTTCTTTTTCGTTATTCATTATCCATCTATCTTCATGTCATTCATTCTTGCATTTAAAAAATAATAATAATAATAAAATAAAAAAATATATCATCTTGCATTTTCATTCCTAGCATTCTTTCTTTTAAAAAAAATTCTTCTTCATTCATATATCCCTCATGTCATTTACTCTTTTTTAAAAAATCAGCATAAAAAAAAAAAAAAAATACATCATCTTATCTTTTTTATTCTTAGCATTCTTTTCATTTTTTTTCTTAAAAAAAATCTTCTTTATGTCATTCATTCTTGTTTTTAAAAGAAAAAAAAGAAAAAAAATATCTTGCATTTTCATAGCATTCATAGCATTTTTTTAAAAAAAGGCTAAAAAAAGGAAAATATATCTTGTGTTTTCATTCTTAGCATCATCTTACATTTTCATAACATTCTTAGCATTTAAAAAAAACAAAAACATCATCCTGCATTTTCATAGCATTCCTAGTATTAAAAAAATAAAAATAAAAAATATACATCATCTTACATTTTCATAACATTCTTAGCATTAAAAAGAAAAACAAAAACATCATCCAAAGATTTTCATAGCATTCTTAGCATTCAAAAAAAAATAAAAATAAAAATATACATCATCTTGCTTTTTTATGGCATTCTAAAAAATATCATCATGCATTTTCATGACATTCCAAACATAAAAAATACATTATCTTGTATTCTCATAGCATTCCTAACAAAAAAAAAAGAGATACATTATCTTGCATTTGCATGACAACTCCTATAAAAATATAATTTTGCATTTTCATCGCATTCCTAGCTCTAAAAAAAAAAGAAAAAGATACATCATTTTGCATTACCATGACATTCATAGCATTCTTTTTAAAAATAAAAAAATAAAAAATTTCATTTGCATAATACTTTGCATGCATGCATGTTGCCAATTTTGTTCAGTCAATGTTGATAATTGCATATTCACATCATGTTTCACCAAGTAAAAAAGTGGGCACTATAACGAAAAAATTGCTTCCGCGACACCCTTGCAGGACTCGTTCTCAGGCAAGGATCATGGACAAAATAGAACGAACTCAAAAGCTGAAAGATGAGGTACATCAACTCAGAGAACAAGTGTCCAAGATGATAGAGATGTTACAGTCCATAGAAAATAGAAGGAGCACAAATGGAAATCCCTCAGTGGCAAACGAGGGACATCCGACCACACCTCCTCACCTGTCTGGTTTCTCTCCAACCCTTCTGTAATACCAACGCTTCAATCCTCAAGGAGTTGTGATGTCAATCACTACTCAACCCTCAGTCACCAGTTCTCAAGAAATCCAAGTGCCACCCTTCCCTCCTTATGGCTTCCATCCCAGCTATGTACCATCATTAACCACCAATCCCCCTGGTAATAGCATGCCAACAGTGACACCAAATTCAAACCTGCTGAACAATACCCAAACTCAAGTCACCCGGCTGAATGTCAATGAAACCCCGCTAATACAACACCCATTTCTCCCTTTTATCCCATCATATGGCTTCCCTTCCAGCTTTGTACCACCACAGGTTGCCAATTCCCTTGACAATGGCATGCCTGCTTCAAACTCATTGAGCATAACCCAACCATATGCTCACTACCCAGGTACCAGTGGAACCCCACTAGTGCAACATTTTGTCACCACTTTCATGCCTCAATACCCATTGAGTTCTTTTGTTGAAAATCCTCAGTTCAAAGAGAGATGGGAAACTTTAGAAGAAAGATTACGGGTCATTGAAAGAGCTGGTTGTTATGGCCTCAAGGATGCTACTAAGCTTTGTCTTGTCCCTGATGTTGTCATTCCCCCAAAGTTTAAGGTCCCAGATTTTGATAAATATAAGGGGACTACTTGCCCAAAGAATCACTTGACAATGTACATTCACAAGATGGCTTCACAAGCTCACGATAACAAGTTGTTAATCCATTTCTTCCAAGACAGTCTAACTGGGGCAGCTTTGAATTGGTACACACATCTTGAGCGTGCCCATATAAGGAGTTTCAAGGATTTAGCTGATGCCTTTGTAAAGTAGTATAAGTACAACATGGACATAGCACCAGATAGAATGCAATTACGAAGCATGTCTAAGAAAGATGCTGAGACCTTCAAGGAATATGCTCAGAGGTGGAGGGAAATAGCTGCACAAGTAGAACCCCCTTTGTCAGAAAAAGAGATGATTGTTATGTTCACTGATACACTGCACACGCCATTCTATAATCATATGATTGGGAGTGTGTCGTCAAACTTTTCAGATATCGTGGTAATTGGTGAAATGATTGAAAGGGAAATGAAAAAGGGAAGACTGCACCAAATGAATGACGGACAGGCAAGTATGGAAAATGTTGAACCGACTGAGGGTAGACTTCAAGTCGAATAAGTTAAATGGGGCTTCAGAAAAACTCATGGATGACAACGGTTACCTAAATAGTAAATCACCAAGCATTGTTAGAGGTTTCTACACATGCCTATCTGCAATAGGAACAAATGCCTACAATGGTTGATCAGGGGCAACCTTAGAAAGTTTGACAAAGTGGTGATTCATTTTTCTAACCGTCAAGAATGAACTGTACCCTAGAGTCCACTAGCACTGGGAAATTTTGAGCGACTAGTATTCTGATTTGTTTATCAAGTTATTACCATGAGACGATGGTTTATTTGTATTAACCCTCATGCTTATTCAATCATTAAAATCGTTTGGGTTTTGAACTTATGTAAACTTTCTTAAAGCATTAATATGATGGATTTGTGTGGATCTCAGCATACCTTGTTTTCTTTTCCCATGTTCTTAGCACTCATGTTCTTGTCAGATCCTTTTTGTCATTCTTTTATGCTTTTTATTTGCTTTCGTTTGTTTCATATCCTATTGGACTCTCATTGTGAAATTTTTTTGTGGTCATGAGACCCATGAGTGCACGTGTTCTTTGCACAAAAAAAACAAAAAATCAAAAAATCAAAAAAAAAGAAAAAAAGAGAGAAAAATAAAGGGAGCAAATAAATAATCATTTAGTGTGTATTATCTTTTTGTCTCTAAATTAACTTTTTTTGAAAATGAGCAATCCATATTTAAAATGAAGATTGGCCATTTTTCTCTCTTACAAGAATTCATCTTCTCTCGTTGTCCCATTTTGAGTTTAAAAGCTTCATTCAATAAAACCCTGGACAAGGATCACCCCTACAATAGGGGAAATCACAAAATAAAAGTGGTCAAGGTGATTATTTGGAAACACAATAAAAAAGGGAAAGGAAGAAAAAGTGAAAGGGGCGGAAAGTAAAAGCAAAAAATTTGATAAAGTTCAAGTTTGAATAATGATGAAAAAAGAGGGAGAACAACAAGAGAAAAGTGTGCTTGAAAGTGAAAAGTAATTGACAAAATTTAAGTTTGAACAAGGATCCTTGATCCCACTTAACCTTTAAACACTTGTTTAAGCCTTATACCTTTCCTTTCATAACCCCCAACCTTGGCCACATTACAAGCCTTAAAAAGTCCATTCTGATCAATGAAAGGTCGTTTTCATTTTCATCAACTTTAATTTTGAGACAAAAAGTTCATGCACTGCTGAATATGCAATCCTTGCTCTTTTAAAAAAAATGAAAAAACAACAAAATTGTTAGGCTGAAAACCTGTAAGGGGGGTTTAAAAAAAAGGGATAAGAAAAAAAAAGGGAGACTTACATTAGGGCAAATTGTTACCCTGTTCAAGTTGGCCCTACACTAGGGCAAATCTTTTGGTTCAACTCAGCTCTACATTGGGGCAAGTCTCTATCCTATTCAATTCGGCCTTACACTAGGGCAAATCTTTTGATTCAACTCAACTCTACATTGGGGCAAGTCTCTATCCTATTCAATTCGGCCTTACAGTAGGGCAAATCTTTTGGTTCAACTTGGCTCTACATTGGGGCAAGTCTCTACCCTTTTCAATTCGGCTCTAAACTGGGGCAGTGTGTTTTGTTTTATTTGGCCTTACATTGGGGCAAAAAAAAAAAACTCTTGGCTTTCGTACTATTCCACTTCTTGTGTCTCTATCCTTTGTAAATGTCCTTTGTGTAGTCATATTCCCAAAATCAGTCAAAAGGTTACTCAGTTGGTAAATCTCTTTCTTGTTGTACTTTTGAATCCATGCATATCTGGTACATGATGCTTCAGGTTTGGTGAACATGAGCACAATAGTACAATTTAACCATCTAATGGTAGCTTCTTATTGAACAACTCAAGCCAAAGGAACTCTAGAGTTTCAATCGATGAAGGGAATGACATCCTCAATGGATAATTCAGATTGAAGTGTGTCCGGTAAAAATAAGAACCTTTGGGGAAAGAAAGTTCCAAGCTTCTACACAAGCCATATCTAATGAAAAGAAATTTGAACAAGATGAGATTGGCATTGATCCCCTTTGAATATAAGTTTTCCAAGAAACATTTAGTTCAAAACTTTGGCAAAAAAAAGGGGTTTTTCTCAAGTACATTCACTTCTTCGACTCATGGCTCATTATACAAATTTTTAGGCTCAAGGCCCACTGCATAAAGTTTTCTGGCTCGAGACCCTTTAAGTGTTGATGAGAAAAGAAAGAATGACCAGACAAATCATAAAACAAATCAACGAATTTCAACCTTGATCCTGTTGTGGGGAAAAGTCCTTAAGGGTTACGGAACCAAAGCTTTGATGTGCAAAAAAAAAAAAACAAAAAAGAACAAAAAAACAAAAAATTGCTTACTCAATTTGTTGATGAGAATCTCTATAGTAGGACATCCATTGCATCATGCATTATATTTGGCATCATATGCACTGTCCTTAGGCATCACATCCATTGCATCATCATGCGTCCATTATATTATGTATCGCCTCTGGCATCACATGCATTGTCCTCTGGTATCACATTCATTGTATCCATTGTATCATGCACCATCTCTGGCATCACATGCATTTACAAAATCAACACTATTTCTTTTAATTTCTGAGTCCTCGTACCCATTGCTTCCAAAGCAAGTCAGGGTCTTACACCCATTTTTCTTTTAATTTCTGGGTCCTCGTACCTATCGCTTCCAAAGCAAGTCAGGGCCTTGTGCCCATTGCTCTTTACCTTTCTGTCTAGCTTCGACGGGCACCCTACCCCGCAAGCTCTTCACCTTTCCTGTCAAGCTTCGACGGGCACCCTACCCCACAAGCTCTTTACCTTTCCTGTCAAACTTCGACGGGCACCCTACCCCGCAAGCTCTTCACCTTTCCCGTCAAGCTTCAACGGGCACCCTACTCCTCAAGCTTTTACCTTTCCTATCAAGCTTCGGCGGATACCTGACTCCACAAGTTTTTTACCTTTTCTATCAAGCTTCGGCAGATACCCGACTCCGCAAGCTTTTTACCTTTCCTATCAAGCTTCAGTGGATACCCGACTCCGCAAGCTTTGTGCCTTTTTTATTTTCAAGCTTCAGCAGGATACCCAACTCCGCAAGCTTTTTACCTTTCTGTTGTCAAGCTTCGGCGGATACCCGACTCCGTAAGCTTTGTGTCTTTTCTGTTTTAAGTTTTCTGTCAAGCTTCAGCGGATATCCGACTCCGCAAGCTTTGTGCCTTTTCTGTTTTCAAGCTTCAGCAGGATACCCGACTCCGCAAGCTTTTTACCTTTCTGTTGTCAAGCTTCGGCGGATACTCGACTCCACAAGTTTTGTGCTTTTTCTGTTTTCAAGTTTCAGCAGGATACCCGACTTCGCAAGCTTTGTGTCTTTTCTGTTTTAAGTTTTCTGTCAAGTTTCAGCGGATACCCGACTCCGCAAGCTTTGTGCTTTTTCTGTTTTCAAGCTTCAGCAGGATACCCGACTCTGCAAGTTTTTTACCTTTCTATTGTCAAGCTTCGGCGGATACTCAACTCCGCAAGCTTTGTGCTTTTTCTGTTTTCAAGCTTCAGCAGGATACCCGACTCCGCAAGCTTTGTGCCTTTTCTGTTTTTAAGCTTCAGCAGGATACCCGACTCCGCAAGCTTTTTACCTTTCTGTTATCAAGCTTCGGCGGATACCCAACTCTGTAAGTTTTGTGTCTTCTCTATTTTAAGTTTTCTGTCAAGTTTCAGCGGATACTCGACTCTATAAGCTTTGTGCTTTTTCTATTTGCAAGCTTCAGCAGGATACCTGACTCTGCAAGCTTTGTGTCTTTTCTATTTTAAACTTCAGCAAGATACCCGACTCCGCAATCTTTTTACCTTTCTGTTGTCAAGCTTCGGCGGATACCCAACTCCGCTAGCTTTGTGTCTTTTCTGTTTTAAGTTTTCTGTCAAGTTTCAGTGGACACCCGACTTCGCAAGCTTTGTGCCTTTTCTGTTTTCAAGTTTCAGCAGGATACCTGACTCCGCAAGCTTTTTACCTTTTCTGTTTTTATTTTTGTTGCATTTTACATCAATCTAGACAAAAAAGGAGAAAAATCAAATTTTCATGGACAAAATTGAATCAATTCCTTTGCTTTTCATTTAGTTTAAATGTAAAGCAAAGGAGGGCAGCTGTTGATACCCAATTTTATCTATTTTTTTTATTTTTGTTACTTAATCAAGGTATGAACACTCAATTTTGTCCATAAAGTTTATTTCTAAACCTTGAAAAAATGAATGAAAATCTAAAAAATAAAATAAAATAAAATAATGAAAAAATGAAAAAAATGAAGAAAGTTGAAAAACTAAAGTGTCTTAATCCCACATTAGAGAAGTCATGCTCCTTCCCCCTCCCCTCCTCCTATATATAGGGGTGGTTCTCATTTGTTTTGGACACATCCAAAAATTTTCACACTTGGGCTTAATACTAAGTATAGAGCCCGAGAACCTTAGTATTTTTTTTACTTGGGCTTAATACTAAGTATAAGAGCTCGAGACTTTAGTAAAAAAAATTTTCTCCATGCTAGTGGGTTGCTTTTTAAGGTTCGATTTGAAGAAAACGCGTGAGGCTCTGTGCAGAATTCTTTGAGCATAATATTTTTATACGCCTTGGAGGTAAACTTGCTTTTTCTTTCTTTTTTTTTTATTTGTTCGTATTTTTTATTTATTTTTACCTTTTTTAATTTTATTTTTATCTTTCATCGAGGTTTAAGTAAAAAAATAAATTTGGGCCTTTTTTTTTTTGCTTGCTTGGGCTTGAGATATTTTCTTTCTTTTAAGAAAAAGAGTTTTGAAATTTTTAATTAGGCCTTTTAAGAAAAAATCTAAAAATATATAAAAAAGATAAAATTTTAAAAATAAAATAAAAAATGAAAAAAGATGTTAAAGGATAAAAATAAATAAATTTTTTTTCGTTATTGTGTTTAATTTGGTTTTTATGTTATTTTATTGTATTTACTTAACTCATGGTATGATAATGTGTTGTTTGTGTAGCTACTTAGTTGTCCTTGTGTGTGCCTTAAAATAAAAAATAAAATAAAAATCTTTTAATCCATGCAATGACCAATGATGATGATTGAATAGCGGATGCTATCTTCAATGTCGTTTAGATCATAAAGGTTTATTGAGTAGCCTGATGCTAACTTGAACCTCGTGCAAGAATGGATTTGTTTTCAAACAAAATCTCTTTTCAAAAATTTCTTTCTTAATTAAAATCAATCAACCCACAATCATTTTCTAAGAACTACGTGACTTTGAGTTCTCCATTGCACCAGGGGATACGTAGGAGCAGAAATTCATTTCTGTCAAGCCAAAAAATAAATTTTCACAATTTGGTTATTCCTTTTCTTTCTTTTAAAATAAAAAAATAGTTATAAAGTCTATTTCTAAAAAAGGGTAAAAATAATATATTTGAGATTTTTAGATTTTGCACAACTAACATAAGGTACCGTTCCTGAAATGGGCAGTGTAGGGTGCTAACACATTCCTTACCTGTAATCGACTCCCGAATCCAAACTCATTTTCTAAAAGACCAGTTTTCCTATTTTAAGGGATTTTTCTAATGTTTTCTCGATTTAAATAAACATTAGTGGCGACTCCATTGATTCTCAAAATCGAATATTTTTGGTCGTCCCGTCGCGATCCCGGTTGCGATAATAGATTAAACTATAATCAATTGTTCATTTTAAGTATTTTAATACCCTTCGAACGGCATATCAGTGGTCCTTACTTAGATTGCTTGTTAATGACTTAGTTTTCCAACAACATAAGCAATATCTAGTCAAGTACATGTCATAATATACATCAAGCATCCAATTATTTTTGCATAATCTTGTTGTGTTACCGGACATCCACTATTTGGTACTAATTTAATGTTCGAGTCAAAAGGTGTAGCAACAGGATGACAATCAAATTGATCAAATTTATTTAATACCTTTTCTATGTAATGACATTGTGATAGTTGTAGGCCACTACCATCTTTAGTTATTTTTACCCCTAGGATCACATCTGCTACTCCCATATCTTTCATGTCAAAATTACTAGACAATAATCTCTTAGTGTTTTCTACTTCATCTAAATCAATGCCAAAGATTAGCATATTATCTACATATAAACAAATCATGACTCCTTTTCCATTATGAAATTTACTGTATACACATTTGTCAAATTCATTTATTTTATATCCATTAGCAAGAAAGAACAACCTCATCAAATTTTTATGCCATTGATTATGGGCCTGCTTAAGTCCGTACAAGGACTTAACTAGTTTACAAACTTTATTTTCTTGACTTGGAATTACAAACCCTATGGGTTGCTTCATATACACCTCCTCATCTAACTTTTCATTTAGGAATGTTGTTTTAACATCCATTTGATGAATGACAAACTTATAGATGGAAGCAAGTGCCAAAAGCACTCTAATTATAGCAATTCTTGCTACATGTGCATATGTATCAAAATAGTCAACTCTTTCTTTGTATAAACCCCTTAGCAACTAGTATTGCCTTAAATTTATCAATGTTTCCATCTTCCTTCATTTTTTTTGAAAATCTACTTACGACCAATAGGCTTTGAACCAGGTGAGAGATCTACTAATTTCCAAGTTTTATTCCCCATTATTGAGCCCATTTCATCTTGTATTGATTATTTCCAAAAAACTGCATCTTGAGACTTCATTTCCTTTTCAAATGCTATTGGATCACTTTTCATGTTATAGCATAATGGTGCATGACTATCTATAAAGTCTCTTGTTCCTTCAACTAGGAACATAAATAAATTCGGTCCATAAGTTTTTATCTTTCTAGCTCTTTTACTTCTTCTAGGCTCAAAACTTTCTAATGTATCTTTATTTGGTACATTATTCTCTGGATCATGTTCATCTCTATTAAAATAAACATTATCTTTGGGTCTTGGAATTGAGTTAAACTTATTTTTTTTAAAAATTGCATCTTACTGTATTCATAGAGTATGAGTCATTGAATTCAATTACTAGGAATGTATATGTTATGCTATTTTCATCATATTCTAAGAAGATACATTCAATTCCTTTCTTACCAAATTTCTTCCTTTTTAGTTCAGAAACTTTTACTATTACTCTACATCCCCAAACTTTAAGATAGTTGAGATTTGGATTTCTTTTCTTCTAGAGTTCATATGGGTTCATCTTGTTCCTTTTATTTGGAACTCTACTTAAAATATAATAAGTTGTTAATTTAGCTTCACCCAAATAGCCTTATGCTATAGTAAAATAGGATAATATGACATTTACCATTTCTTCCAACACCCTATTTTTCCTTTCAATCACACCACTTTATTATAGGGAATATGGTGCAGTTGTTTAATGTATTATTACAGTGGACTCAAAGAAATTTGGATAATAGTATTCTCCTCCTCTATAAGACTTTACACTTTTAATGAAAGTCTCGTGTTGAAGTTCTACTTTAGCCTTAAAAATCTTAAACTTATCTAACACTTCATCTTTTGAAGGCATTAAATATATATAACAGTACCTAGTGCAATCATCTATGAATGTTACAAAGTATTTCTTACGACCTATAGTAGGCTAAATATGCAAATCACATATATCAGAATGTATTAAGTCTAACACTTTCTATTCTTGGAAATGGAAGCCTGGTTATTTTTGTTAGCATACAAGTTGTAAATCTTTCTAAGTTTCTACTTGATTTCAGAATCAAATCGAATTTCATCATATCATCTAATTTTCTAAAATTAACATGTCTTGAATGATTATGCCATAAATCAAAAGACTCAACAGCAGAAATATCACTATTATTAATAACATTTAGTTTGAACATATTCTCACAAAGATACCTCTTTCCTACAACATGCCTCCTCTAGTAAGGATAAACTTGTTTCTCTCAAATACAGGCTTAAACCCATACTTATTAAGCAGAGGAACATAAAATAAATTCTTTCTAACATCTGGTCCATATTATACATCAGTTAAAGTAAGCACTTCTCTAGAAGTGAATTCTAGTTCCATAACCCCTTTGCCCTTAACTTGGATAGTTGAAGCATTACCCATGTACAAAACAACCTCATCTTCTTCTTTGAGTGTCTTGAAGAGATTCTTATTCTTGCACACATAGTGTGTTGCACCCAAGTCAATCCACCACAAATTAATATCTTCAATCATGTTGATATCGAATATGACAATAATTAGGTTGTCTTTTGAACTAGAACCCTTTTCTTTGTTATTCTTTTTTAGAAAACGATATTCATTCTTGAAATGTCTAGGCTTTCCATAATAATAACAACTACCTTTCCTTTTCTTCCTTCTGTTGTCACTGTTGTTGTTACCATTGTTATTACCACTGCTATTTGAATGAGATTTTTCAGAATCTCAAGGCCTTTTCTTTGAGGATTTGTTGGTCTTTCCTTCCTCCATCACATGAACTTTCTCATGAATAGACTGTTATCTAGTATCATCTTGTCAATGATACCCTTTTTTCTAAACGAAATTGATTACCTAATTGCTCAAGAGAGATGTTATCCTTTCTATGTTTAAGACTTCTCTTAAAATATTTCCATGAAGGAGAAAGTTTGTCTTTAATTGAGGAAATGATAATGGCTTCATCCATATGCATGTTATATTACTTGAAGTTATTAATTCTTTCTATTTCAAGCATTTGTTCCATGACAGATCTACTATCAATCATTTTATAATTATTAAAATGACCAATTGGGAATTTCTTACTTGTTGCATCTTCTATCATGTATCTTACTTCTAACTTCTCCCAAAGTTCTTTTACACTCCCTATGTTTTGGTAAGCATTGAACAACGTATCAGATATGCCGTTGAGAATGTGACTAGTGCATATGTAATCATTATTGTCCCATTTGAGCCTTCACGCGTCTCTCCCATAGTGGTAACACTTTCAAAGTGGTAAGAAAAAAATGCATCTTCTTTTGCCATCTTAGAAAGTTTGTCAAACCTTTCCAACTTCACAAAATTTGAAATCTTCTCCCTTAGTGAAGCCATTTTATGTAGAACAAGAGAAGAGATTAAGCCTAAAGATTGTTGGGGATGATGCCATGTGAAGCCTTGGAATGGCACAAAGATGAAGTCTTGGTATAACACTTTCAACTTGCAAAAATCAGCAACTTTGATGGAGAATATACGCAACTCTTCGAAGCGTGTTGTAACGTTTTCCTTTAGGCTTAATTCGCCCCACCAATTCTGAAATATTGGATGCAAAAGGACAACAACAGATTTCCTGCATGATATAGTGAAGAATACTTGCTTTGTCTTGCACTAACATAACCAAAGCTAATGACAACAATGATGTTTTACAAAATGATAGTTCTCTATTATGCTTCTTGCGCATAGAAGAAAAGTATAGATGATTTGGAAGAAACAATGAATTCAATCATATATTTGAGACTTGATGAAAAATGTCTTTATATAGATATTAAGAGATCCCTTGAGAAGAGACACAATTCTTTCTAGAGAATGGTACAACTTTCTCTTAAGAAAAGACACCATTTTTCATATATAACAACTTTTCATGACCAATTACCATGAATAACAATATGCACTTATAGACACATCTTTCCATGAACGGACACATCATTTTATAATATTACTTAGTTGTGTCTTGATTTGTTATTTTAGAAATCTTCTCACAAATTTTGGAGAAGAGAGATTAACCTCTTATTACAAAGTCTCTCGGTATTCCACAAGCTTTAGCAAAAGTTTATTTATGACTTACTAACTTAGGATTGCATTGCAATACTGAAATTTGCTTGAGAGAAGATACATGTTAGCAGGTCCTAAATGGTTAATCATATTCCTTTTTGTACAT
This sequence comes from Ormosia semicastrata, assembly GCA_029884595.1. Classification (NCBI taxonomy): domain Eukaryota; kingdom Viridiplantae; phylum Streptophyta; class Magnoliopsida; order Fabales; family Fabaceae; genus Ormosia; species Ormosia semicastrata. The sequence goes on along the minus strand of JAQQTO010000046.1, from coordinate 1,445,655 downwards.
TAATATGAGTGCTTTGGGTTTGATTAGTAATATAAGGATCCGGATCTGCTCGTTGTTGAATAATAGGGGAGGGTCTACATCTCCAATAGAAAGGTCCTGTCACATATGATGATCTAAACTGGTAATATAATAATAGCGTGTCATTATACAGAAAGATGCTGCTTGATGCTAGTGGAGATAAGCAGTAGATAAACACGGATGCACAATAGTAAGATATTGACAATTCCACAAAAATAAATAAATAATAGTGAGATATTGGAGATAACTTGTGATGCAAATAATTGGTTTCATGAAAGAAAAATATTAGTCTTATACTTTTTTTAGGGATGTATTACTATTTATGCATTTTTTAAAGATTGTGATTAAGTAAAAAAAAAAGTGATAAGAAAAAAATATGCATGATTAATAGTATGAAAATAAGTGTAAAAAGTGATATAAAAAAAATGATAGGAAAATCAAAGTTGTTCATGAAAATAGCCCAACACTTTACCATTGGCATTTCCTAGTTGACGAAGAGGTCAATGATATATATTTGGTTGTGAATCACATCGTGTTCGTGCTATTAATCTATTGTATAGCCCCAAAAGCTACTCTAATAATACCATTAGTTATTTATAAGGAATATATTTCATAAATTAATAACATGATTTGTTATTTCTAATAAGAAATGCAAGCAAATTTCAAATGAATCGAATACATGAGATGGAATAGCTTCTACACTGACTTTGTCCACTAACATAACAAAATAATAGTCACACGATACTTAATTATTTAGGTATTCTGAAAACAAGAAAAATATATTGTTTTGTATTATTTAATGAATGACACATCAGTTATAAAATTGAAAATATAGTTTAAAGTAAAAAATAATGATGATTCACAAAATTGTTGTAGCACCTATTGAATGATATAGAACAAGAGAGACTTTTTACTCCAAACATAAAAATTTCTCTGTTTATGGCGTTACACGGCTTCCACATTATCAATCCCCCCCCCCTACTTACTATATCCAAACATTTTCTTATATAGTGAAGCAAAAAGTTCGCATTATAGCCCAACATGAAGTAATTCTCAAGAAATAAAAGTAATAACTAAAAAAATAAACTTAGTAATATTAATCTGAATAAAAGAGAATATTCTACTAATAGAATATTAATCTCTAAATTAAAATTCCTAACCCTTAAAATTCACCTTACATTAAAGATCATTTACAATAATCGTAAGTATTACTTCTAGTCAAGGATCATTTCATTTATCCTAAACAGAGATGGCACAAGATTGCCTACATAAAATTGGCAAAGCGGGGACGTGGGGGAGCATATGATGAGGGATTGTGATTTGTGACTGAGACTTCCTTCAATTACAAGCGCACGGAAAGCTCATTTCTCTACACGTTATGGTTCAACAAATCGAAATTACTAACCCAGAGCCATGTATTCTTCTCTCTGATTTGGCTTCAATACATTTTTGGATGAAATAGGGTTGTTTACACGTTATACTAAATAGCCCAACTCGTAGGCCTGGTCATTTTAAAGGATCCCAGGTTAGGTTTGGGATCATCTCATGTCAAAAGACTGGCAAAATTAGAGTAATAATAAGAGCCAAAGGCCCAATTTTTTTTTGGGCCCAAGTGCCCATAAAACAACAGTCTCATCATCTCAATCCAAAGGTTGATTGATTCAGGACGGTGGGAAGATGGTAGTGAGCAGACTCGAGTAAGTAATACCGCCATTCTAACCGAGTTTGTGCTGCTTAGTGACTCTCACTGATATCATCAACTTGGAGTTGAAGACACTTGGCTTGATTTTTCAATACACTAAACATCCTTTTCTTTTTAAACCACACAATTCCACACAGAATTGACAAAGCTTTGTGAAGCTCTGTGGGAAGGGGAATAAATAAATAGAAAAGCGTGTAGAATTAAATGGGAGAGTTGATAGTTGGTCTCTAGAGCAGTTAATGTTTTGCCAACATGACCCCAAAACCCACATCACATCAACATCTAAGTAGTGATTGTAATGATATCAAAGTCGATTGTTTGTGCTAGTTGGTAGAAGGGCTAAGACTAAACATTAAATTTGTCAAACTCAACCATGGCCTGGGCCCTGTGGGCAAGTTGTTATTCGTTAGGTCTTAACATATCTTGCTTCTCAAGCTGACTGCATGTGGCCAGCCTGAGGGAGTTGGGATATATACCTTGTAAAGTGAGATCCCGCCCAAGAAATTGAAACTAGTCTCTCTATACTCTCATCTCATCTCTCTTCTTTTTTTTGGCAAAAGTTTCTTCTCATCTATTAGTGTGTGTGTGATTTCAGAGCTGCGTGAATTTGAAGAAACTGAGAAAACAAATCCAATGATTGTAGCTTACCGTTTAATATGTCATTATCATATTTAAGATCATCGTTAGTATGTCTTGGAACTTTTAGTTTAATTGTAGGATAAAGGGCCCAACACCATGTGATGCCAATGTCATGTCTCAAAAATCATTCACCAAACTTCTAATTATGGCCAATACTATTTTGGAAGATTTCGGAAATTTAGAAATCTTAGGATTTTCTAAATGGATGTTTGGTAAAATATTCGCAGGAAAATTCATCCTTGCTACTTCTGTATCATGCAATGCAGGTATCATTCTCTAAAAAGCACTAGCAGAAATAGCCAAAAACATGGAATAGCTTCCAATTATATAAACACACTCAAAGCAACCCTCGGCCAGGCCAAGTATTTAATCCAAGACCACTAAATTAAAAGGGAAATGCTTCCATTAAAAATTATTAAAAAAAAAGGGGGAAGTGCTGTGTGGTCTGAAATGTACTAGGAGAAATTGAAGTTACAACCTTTAATTTGTCCGTTTTTCTTCTTCTTTGTTTTTTTTAAATTGTTTTTCCATATGTGTCGCTCCTTGGTTTTAGTGGTTGTTTGATCTGGTATTGTCTGTCATAATCACTAGAGAAGACTATTGGGAAAGAAAATGCTTGTGTACATAGCAGAAATAATAACACATAAATAGGTAATAAAAACTTTTGTGCTTAAAAAAAATCTGTGAAGAGCAAAATATACAACCAACTAAAATATCGACCAAAAGATATATTTAAAAATGCACAAAAAATAAATAGGCAAAGAGAACACACATAATTTTAACGTAAAAAACTCCTTTAATGTGAGAAGTAAAAACCACGGGATCTAATTCAAATAAATCTCTACTATAAAAATTAATGAGTACAGCAAAGTGTCTCCCAACAAATAAGGATATCACAACAGCCCTTACTCACTACCAACAAAGTAGAAATCAACAAAGTAACAAAGCTCAAAACCCATAAAGGGGTACAAGCAGCCCAACAAGTAGAGATGGAGAAATAAAGTTATGACCGTACAAGTAAAAGTTCACAATGCAAGGAACAACGTACTGAAAAATCATCCAAATCGGACCATCTGAACACACAAGATCATCTCTCAAATTATTTTTCTCTCATCTCTACGCGGCGGCTCTGTTTTTCTCGACAAAAGAAAAGATGTGCTGATAGTTTTTTAAAATCTAGTTTTCCTTTTTCTAAAAAAAAATTTGTGGCATGGGCCCATTTAGTGTTGGACTCACATAACAAACTCCCCCTCCAACTTAAGTGGAGACAAATGCCAAACCGACAACTAAACGACAATCTTTAAACTTTCCCCACGGTAGAGTCTTTGTCAACATGTTTGAACCATTATCATCAGTATGAATCTTCTCAAGTTCCAACAACTTCAAGTCCAGAACATCACTTATCAAATGATACCTCACATTAATATGCTTAGATTTACTATGAAACGTAGGATTCTTGCCGTGATGGATAGCACTCTGATTATCACAAAACAAAACATAACATACCTCTGCTGAATAAAACCAAGTTCATGCACAAAATTCTTCATTCAAAGCAACTCCTTACAAGCCTCAGTAATAACAATGAACTCAGTCTCAGTAGTAGACAATGCAACACACTTTTACAACTTAGATTGCCAAGTCACAGCTCCCCCTACAAAGGCAATCAAATGGCCAGAAGTAGACTTTCTAGAGTCATCATCTCCTGCCAAGTCTGAATCTGTAAAACCACAAAGAACAGGTTTCCAAATTCCAAAATAGAGCTTCAAACTAGAAGTGCCTCAGAGATATCTCAATATTCACTTCACAGCTTTCCAATGCTCTTTACTAGGATTGAAAAGAAAACGACTAACCACACCAACTGCATAAGATATATTTGGCCTTGTGCAAACCATTACATACATCAAACTCCCTACTGTAGATGCATAAGGAATACGCTGCATGTTTTCTTTCTCTTCACCACTAGAAGGAGCTTGTCTAGTGCTAAGTCTAAAATGTAAAGTAAGAGGTATACTTACAACTTTAGCTTTACCCATGTGAAATTGTTGAAGCACTTTCTCAATATACTTCTCTTGAGATAACCACAACTTCTTGGTCACTCTATCACGAGTAATCTGCATGCCAATAATATGTCTTGCTGGTCCTAAGTCTTTCATTGCAAAAAAACTTACTAAGCTCCTTTTTCAACTTATTAATTTTAGAAGAATTATGACCAACAATAAACATATCATCAACATAGAGCAATAAAATGATGAATTCATTATCAAATTTTTTTTGCACAAACACACAATGATCAGAAGTAATTTTCTTGAAACCCTGCTAAATCATAATAGACTCAAACTTCTTATACCATTGCCTCAGGGTTTGTTTCAAGCCATACAAACTTTTCTTCAACCTGCAAACATAATTTTCTTTACCCTTCACCACAAAACCCTCATGTTGCTCCATGTAAATCTCCTCTTCCAAATCACCATAAAGGAATGTAGTTTTCACATCCATCTGCTCAAACTCTAAGTCAAGACTGGCTACCAAACCAAGAACAACTCGAATGGAAGACATTTTAATAACCGGTGAGAAGATCTCCTCAAAATCAATCCCCTTTCTCTGAAGGCAGCCTTTAACAACTAATCTAGCTTTGTATCTCGGAGTGGAAGTATTCGCATAATTCTTCAACCTGTAAAGCCACTGATTTTCTAAAGCTTTCATGTCCTTAGGCAACTTAGCTCAATAGTATGGTTGTCAAGCAAAGATATCATCTCATCATTCATTGTTGTAACCCATTCTGCTTTCTGTTCACTCTCCATAGCCTCTTTGTAGCACTCAGGTTCTCCCCCATCAGTGAGGAGCACATATTCATCAGATGAGTAATGGGTAGAGGGAATACGATGTCTGGAAGACCTCCTAAGTGAAACAACAAGTTCATCAACAACCTCACGACCAGGAGCATCTACCTCATCAGCAACATTATTAATGAACCTGTAAAAATTCATATTTTTATGATCCAAAATTTTGGGTTTTCATCATTTTTAATCTTTTTGATTTGGTTTTGTTCTTAAGTTTTATTATTTTTTTATTATTTTAATTGTGTTTCTTATTACATGTTTTAATGTATTTTTATTAAGTAATTGCACTTGGAAAAAATTAGACGAATGAGCAAGCAAGAAAAAAGAAGAATTTTCATCTAGCGTCTAGCGCTACCGCTTGAGCGCGCAATGCGCGCTGAAGAATTTCCCTTTAAGTGTCCCAGCGCCTGAGCATTGGAAAGGTAGCACTTGAGCGCTGGTTGTGTAAACAGCAGCATGAATTCTTTATAAAAAGAGAAGTTTTGCCAAATTAAATACACACTTAGATAGAACGCAGCAACCGTCAAGAGGCACAAACTCGAATGTGGTGTAGGCGCAATTAGGCTTGAAGATTAGGAATTTTCTTCAACCTTTCCACCTTTCTACAATAGAGTTTGTCATATTCTTCCCTTTGAGTTCTTCTTTTTTCATGTGTAACTAATTTCCCTTTGTTAGGGGGATGATGGATCTTGAACTCTGATGATGTAATTTCTTTTATGAGTTTAATTTATGTTTCTATTTCATGATTTGTGTTTATCTTTATTCTTAATGTTTTTCTAAACCTGCTCAATTTGGGAATGATATTTTGGGTTGATGTATGATTTAAAAAAATTTGCATGAACCTAGAACATGTGATAAACACTACAATTTCTGCAATCGCTAGAAATAGACGTTATGGGTTATGTGGTCTTTCTTTTAATTCCCTTGTTCTTGATAATGTCTTTCTATTTGGGGTTAGACTAATGAATTAGTTAATTCCAAATAGTGTAAGAGGATTAATATATCAAGGGATTGGGTATTAATTAATTTTAGAAATTGATCATAAATCATTTAAATAGAACATAGTTAAACCAATATTTGACTATGCATTTAAAAAGTTTAAGTGAAATCTGAATCCTAACACTTTAATATTATTGTTTTCACCCCTTTGATTTATTGTTTTCTTATTTGTATTTCTTTTTAATTGAATTTGTAACAACTCTTTTTCTTCGTTAGCTTAAATAGTGTCACTTTCAGTGAATTTAGTAATTAATAACTTAATTCTCGTGGGACAATACTCTTATTCACTTTTTATTACTTTTGCGATTCAGTGCACTTGCCGATTTCATAACAAGTTTTTTTGACGCCATTGCGAGGGATTATTGTTATTAATATTAAATAATAGTTTGAAAAGACACTAATTTAGGCACTTATTTTTTTTTGTTTAATTTTAATTTTTAATTTAATTTTTCTTTTAAATTTGTTTCTTTTTATTCATTCTTGTTCTTGATTTTCTTTGTTTATTTTTCATTTATTTTAATTTTTAATTTTAATTTCTTTACTTTACTTTACTCTGGTTTGCTTGTTTGTTTGTTTATGCAAGGTTCTGTGGAGTCAGAAGAATTACTTTTTGATCCAGAGATAACAAGAACAGAAAGAGCAATTAGAAAAGCAATCAGAGAAGAAAGAAGAAGCCTAGAATAAGAAAAGATAGCTGAGAACGCTACTGCACAGAGAAGACGCACATTAGTTAATTATGCTACTCTATCTCCTAAAAATGTCTCAACCAGTATTGTGCGACCAACTATCCAAGTAAACAATTTTGAGATTAAATCAGTTTTTCTACAGCTGGTGCAACAGAATTAGTTTGGGGGAGGTCAAGTAGAAGATCCAAATTTGCACATTGCTAACTTCGTGTAGCTCTGTGATACTATCAAATATAATAGAGCTAGTGATGATGCCATCAGATTAAGACTTTTTCCATTTTCTTTGAGAGATAAAGCCAAGAGCTAGCTACAAGCCCAGCCTCAAGGAAGAATTTCTACATGGGATGATATTGTTTGTAAGTTCCTCACTCGGTATTTCCCTCCGTCAATGTTTGTGAAGATAAGGAGTGAAATTGCTTGCTTTACTCAAAATCAAGGAGAATCTCTCTATGAAGCATGTGAAAGATTTAAGGAGCTGCTCAGAAAATGTCCTCGTCATGCTTTCAAAGTTTAGCAGCAGATGTAGATCTTTCACAATGGTTTGAATTATTCCACAAGACTTATGGTGGATGCATATGCTGGTGGATCTTTAAACACTAAGACTCCTGAAGAGGCGCAATAATTATTTGAGACTATGACTACCAAAGAATATCAATTTCCTAGTGGAAGAGCAGTAGTCAAACAGGGAGTTATGGAGCTTGGTATAACATCTCGATTTTTCTTTCTTTCTCTGTTATTTATGTTTTTCTAATTTTTGTGATTTTGTGAATTATTTAATTTATTTTGATTATTTTAATATTATTTTAGACTATATGTGTGTTTGAGGTGGATCCAAAAAAATAAAAAAAAATTCTGAATCAGAAAGTTTTGGACTGTTAATGCGGGGCTGAGAGAACTTACTAAACCCAAAACCGAAAACAGTTTTCAAAAATTTTCTTTATCTGAGTTTTTGTTACATTCTATTATCCATTAGATAAAGCTATTATCCATTTGATAATAAATAGCAGTATCTTTTGTCCATTGATTAATAATCAATTAGTAAATATCTTAGAGGAAGCCTAGTCATAAGCCTGGAATCTTCTTTTTTTTGTGACTCACCTTGTGACTAGATAGGTGACTCACGTAGTGAGTCATTGCATGACATCCTTTTGACTCCTTTGTGACACAATGGTGGGTGACTCACTTGGCCACCTTGCAAGTCTAGAACCTCCTCCTTATGACTCACCTAGGCGACTCACTTAAGTGACTCACCACATGACCACTTGATGACTCCATTATGACACCCTATGTGACTCACCATTGTGACTCATTATGATGCACCAATTGATGGCCAGCTTGGAGGAGAAGTTTTGATATCCACCCTTGATGAAGTTCACGGCCAAGATTTCTTGGAGAAGCTTAAGTGATCAATTTGATCACTCTTTCCTTCTATGTCTATCTTGTTTAGTTTTTCATGAAGCAAAATATCTAAAGCTATCACAAAATACTCTCTCATCCTTCTCTCCTTGTATCTCACGGTCATTAAGCATTCAGAAAGGCCAAAGCAAAGTTTACTATCACATTTTTTATGCTTATCATCTTTTATGCAAAGCTAAGAACCAAAACTCTCTCTTCCATTTTCTCTCCCAAAGCTCACGGCCATAGGTCTTTTGGAGGACCAAATATTTGGTTTTGCTATCACTTATTTCATTTCCATCTTTCTATCAAGAACCAAGAAGTCAAAATACAAAACTCTTTTACTTTTCTCTCTTGGAAGCCTCACGGCCAAGCACCTTAGATTCACTTCCAATCTTCTAAAATTCAAACCAAACTTATATCTTGAACCTATACACAATTCTAAGATACTTTGGGGTTGTGATCAAGAGCTAGTTCAACCATTTTCAAGCTTATTTTTCAAGCTTAAGTTCTAGGGTTCTAAGGTGAAGTTCTTGATTTTTCATTTCTTGTTTCATTTTTGAAGTTCTAAGACTATACTTGGTCCATGGTCATCTTAATCAAGCCTTAGATATTAATATGTTTGTGTTACTTTGATTTTGAGGAGCAACTTGGTGAAAGTTGACACAATGAGTCCTACAAAGAGCTAGGAGGCTACATATAAGGTAAGAGAGAGATTAATCCCATCAACCAACTATGGTGATGAGGGACACGAAATTTGTATGAAGGTGATGAATCCATGTGAGAATTTATTCACCATATTTGTGTAATTGTGTGATTTGTATTTATTTATTCTATGTGATTTTTATTGCTTTGATATTTGCATAAACTTGATTTAGTAGGTTTGTGATGCTTTAAGTATGTTGTATGCTATAATTGTGTTAGAAAGGAAAGTAATTTTTGGTTCCAATGACCATGAGGCTCACGGCCTCTATGCCCACAAATAGGTAATTCAATGTAAAAATGATTTATTAAATGTTAATATAGAGGATTAGTGATAAGAAACTTAATTAAGGAATTACAAAATAAAAATGAAAATGAATATATTTTTATCACTAAATCAAAAGTGATTTTCGGTAAAGAGATTAAAAATAGGAATGAGAATTAATTTGGAAATTTAAAGTATTTTACTTAAGAAAATTTTTAGTAAGGTAAATGGAAAAGGTTTTTAATAATAAAAGTTTTGGAAAGAATGTTAGAAAATGTTACGTGGATGATTTGGGGACTAAATTAGGATTAAAGGATTTACAAGTAAAAATAAGATTAACACAATTTTATAATTTAAGGAGTAATGACTTTTGACTATATCAATGGATATAATTTTTAAGGATGGTATGAAATTTAAAATATTTTATTTAAGAAAGTTTTTATTCAGAGTAATAAACAAAGAGTGATTTTTGGCTTTGAGTATGGAAATGAAGTTAGAATGATGTTTTGAAAATTAAAGTATCTTATTTAATAAGAGTAATGAAGAAGGATTTTTATAGTATCTTGATTTGATGAAAATAAATCTAAGTTTTTGTGAAAAACATTTGGAAATATTAATTAGAGGTGGATTAGTGAGAAGATGTTGGAATTAAAGTCTAATTTTTATATTAAATGAGACAAGTTTTAAATTGAGTTTAGAATACTGAGAAAATGTTTTACACAATTGGAAATACGTAGAAAAACTCTTATGCGATTTAAAAATGGTGATTTTTAGCTACGCGATTAAGAAAACATTTTAAAATCTTTACGCGATTGAGAAAATGTTAGAAAAATGTTACGCGATTTGAAAATATAACAAAAGTGTTACGCAATTATGAAAATGCGATAAAAATGCTACAGGATTGGTTGTAGCCAGTAGATGCTTGTGATATGCATTGAGTCATTAATCATGCATTATTTGTCAGATGGTGTCTGTTAAAGTTATTGTTGCCTAGGAGATTGAATTACACCTTAGTGCAAGTGAGAATTGCGTAAGTGAAGGTCTATGAATGACCTTGGGGGCGTCGGGGTATGGGTAACCCATATGTGGCCAGTTAGTCGCACTACTATGCCTGGGGACTGATGCAAACGCACCGACGATTTCGACGAAACACTACTCCTTTCGTGATCTGGTGTAGAATGTCTTGTATAATTTCATAACGTGCACATTGAGAAATTATAGCACTTGGTTTGAGGCTGCCGATATACAGACATATCTTCTAGATCATTCTCTCTGAAATTGTGTTTAATTTCATGGAGTAGGAAATGTGTACATTGTGCATAAGAATGGTCAGTATACATATTGTGCATGTGCATAGTAAGTGTACATATTATTGTGGCATAGTCAGTATACTTTTTTTTGTAGTATGATCAGTATTCATATATTGTGATATATATTGTTAAATTATTTGTTAGTTGATAACATGATTATACCTGTTGTTCTGTGATATTGCTGTATATGAATGATATTATTATCATTACTATTTCTTTGCTGCCATGATGGTATTGATGTAGGGAATCTCACCTCTTTATTGTATTATTCTGTTTGTTCTGTTCTATATTTATGTTTTAAGAAGACTGGGATGGCGGCGAAGCAGAATCTTCAAGATTTTGTTAATTTACAATTTCATGGGGGCAACGAAGCATGACACGTCCATTGGGACATGGGGCGCATTCAGTATGTTGGAGATGCTACTTTGCTTTGGAGTAGGACCCAACGTGGGGTTGCTATGTTTTCTATTAATGCTTCTGTTTATTTGGAGTTCTCTACGCCTATTATTGAGTTATGGAGTAATTGTTATAACATTCCTAGGGAAGACTCTGAGGAGTCGACCGCTCGAACTCCCATCCGTAGTGACATGCCCCAACTGGGGAATTTGTCCATTAGGGATCCCGAAGAGGATCTAGAGGAAGATCGGGTCCAGGACCCTACTCTTCAAATTTTTGGACTTGGGTTATGTTCAATTTTTATATGGTAACCATACATATTATTTGGTGTACGTAAGCTTTATGTATTTAAGTTGTTACTAACCTATGTTATGTATATGCGATGTATATTATTCAATTTTTATGTCTTGTGTTTCTAAAATTCAGTAAGTTTATGTTATCTGCGAAAAAGAAATTTTGAAACTCATATTAAAATAATATTGAATAATTTATAACTTGGGTAAAGTTCATAAAAGAGTTAGTCTAAAATGTAATGTCCTAAGGAGGGTGTTACACTTGGTACTCTTGATGCCTTACTTTCTCAAAATAAAAGTATTACGCAGTAGTTAGCCAACCTTACCAAACAAGTTAGGAATATGCAGCTGAATTCAATGAACCACCAAATGTTAATTTATGACTTTTGTGGAGGCAATCATGCTAATGGTGGATGTGAGGCAAACAACTTTGGTTTCATTTCTCCAGAGCAAGTCAATTATATGAGAAATCCTTCAAGACCCTAAAGTAATCCTTATTCTAATATATATAATTCAAGTTGGAGAAATCATCTCAATTTCTCTTAGAAGAATCAAGCAATTTCACTGAATGCTCAACCCAAGCATAAGTCTCCTCTTAAGATTGCAGTTGAAAAGCTTTCACAACAGGCATCTTCTTTCATGCAACAGACTTCTTCTTTTATGCAACAGACCTCCACTTTTATGGAGGAAACAAGGGTTAATTTTTAAAATCAATAGGCAGTTATTCGGAGTTTAAAGAATTAAGTTGGTCAAATAGTAAAATAGCTCTCCGAGAGACCTCCAGACACCTTACCAAGTGATGCAGTGGTCAATTCAAAGGAGCAATGTTTGGCAATTTCTTTAAGAAATGGAAAAGTTGTTAGCCCTCAGTTGAAAGAAGATGTTTCCAAGGAAGAAATTAATTTTCCAAGATAAAGATGCTCAAGAAGAAGATGTTGACAAGGATAAACATAAAAAGGAATAGCCTAGAGAAAGTAGAAAGAAGAAAGATGCAGTTTTGGGTAAACCATTTGACCCTCCATTGTATGCCAGACTTCTATTCCCTCAGCGTTTGAAGAAAGACACTCAGGAAAAACAAGAAAGACAATTCTCCAAGTTCTTGGATGTGTTTAAGAAGTTATAGATAAACATTCCTTTTGCTGAGGCACTTGAACAGATGTCCTCCTATGCCAAATTCATGAAGGACTTATTGTCTAAGAAGAGGAAATTGGAAGAAGATGAGACTGTAGCACTTATTGAGGAGTGCAACGCCATATTTCAACAGAAGTTACCACCGAAGTTAGAGGATCCAACAAGTTTTAGCATCCCTTGCACCATTGGAAAGTTGAATGTTGATAAGGCTTTATGTGATCTAGGCACTAGTATTAATTTGATGCAATTGTTCATCCTTCGCAAGCTAGGAATTGAGAAAGTTAAGCCTACTATGGTCTTTCTTCAATTAGTAGATTGATCAATCAGACGTCCGTACGATATTGTGGAAGATTTGCTAGTGAAGGTAGACAAATTTATTTTTTCAGTTGACTTTGTGGTCTTAGATATGGATGAGGATGTTGATATCCTGTTAATTCTTAAAAGACCATTTTTAGCAACTTCAAGAGCATTAATTGATGTGCCTAGAGAGGAGCTTATTTTAAGGGTGGATGAAGATCAAGTGACTATAAATGTTTTTGATAAGTCTGTCCCAACATCAGATCTTCATGCCCCTATTAATTGCATTCAAGGTAAAACTCAAAAGGAGTCAGCTGGTAAGAACTATGCAGTGTTGATTAATGTTGATTCTTTTACCTCCAAGATGGTGGAAATAAAAAAAGGTCCTCTCAGTTCTCAGAATTTATTGCAAAAAGATCTGGAATCTTCTAGCAAATTGAATCCTGGTCCCTTACCTGTTGAAGAATTGAGACCTCTATGGCCTGATGAGATTTCGCATGCTAAGGTGTATTCAAAATAACCAAGTTCAAGTCAAGTTCAAAACGCCTTTGGAGGTAATTCTAAGGCCAGTGACCGAGTATGGAGGCAAAAATCTGCAAGAAGAAATGTGTCATCCTATTTCACCTGTTTCAAGCCACCATAATAATGACAGGAAACGTCGAACTAATGGCATTAAACAAGCGATTTTTGGGAGGCAACCCAAATTCTCTTTCTTTTCCTTCACTCTTATTTTGTTATTTGTTTATTTTTCTTCAGTTAGTTATTTGTTTTTGCTTTTATTTTGTTATTTCTTGTTAATTAACATTTTTTTTTGTTTTGTAGTTAGCTAATGCTAAGTCGGCTTAGGTGCTTCCCCCGAGTTTGGAGCCTTTGTAAGGGGATATATATAGTTGTCAACTGTCAAAAAGATTTTTCTTTTCTTTCCTTTAGCCTTTTATTTTTGCATTTATTTCATTTAGTTATTTATTTTTATTGATTTTATTTTTTCATCATCACTCATATTGTGTTTTGAGTCATTTTATGCATACTGGTGTGTTGAATTGAATATCCAATGATTGCATAAATTGTGGATTGATCTGATTCCTTGGGATAGCACATGAGAATCTATGAGTTGCCTTTATCTCTATTGTTTCAATTGTGTATCGATGTATTTTTCATCTTTACGTTTGATAGCCTTGGATTATGTATGCATGTCAAGCTTAGAGAAAGTTTATGGGAATGCATGTATGTGGATTATTTGCAACTAAAAGTTGTTTGATTCTCTCTTGAGGTGAAATCCTAGGCAGTGCATGATTAAGGAAATGATAAGTGCCTTCTTTAGACCGTTTGAACCTTTCAAGCCAATCTGTAAACACAGTATATCCTTAGGTCCCTTTTGTAGCATTGTTTTTGTTTGGCCTCTATTTTTTTCTTTACCCACATTTTTCTTTTTTTATACCCACATGAAAAAAAAATTTCTCTTACATAATTTTTGTTGAGTGCATATCTTGTATTATTTTATTATTCAAGTCTTCGTTATTCTTGTGCATGGAGTATGTATGGAGCTGGAAAAAAATTTCATAAAATTTTTTTGAAAAAATTCAAAAAAGAGAAAGTTCACCCAAAGTATTATAAAGGAATAAGTTTAGGGGTAAAAGTTGTTTAAAAATAGAAAAAAAAAAAGATGAATAAAATGTTATTTCTTATGCTTCGTTTTGCACTTATTTTACATTCTGTGACTTGAATTTTGAAATTTGCATGATTATGTATCTCAACTTTTACTTTTATTATCTTACCCTTTCTTTCTTAACCCTTACCATTGGCCTTACATTACAAGTCTTTTAAAGACCCCTTTGATCATTGGTTATGTGTTATTTACATTAGTAGAGAGAGAGATAAAAAATAACCTTATGGATGTGTATTTGATGTGCATTTGCAGTTTTATAAACCTATCTGAGCTTGTACTTTATGAGGAGATTAGACCTTTCATTCATGTTTTTAGGAAGTCATTTTTGCATAAGAATTGCATGTGAGAGACAGTGTGACAATTGGATTGTTTACGTGTGACACTTTGAAATTAGATTGTGAAACAATTTCTGAGGATATGAATGATTTTAACTACTCAGTATTGCCATGTTTGAGTCTGTGTGTTTTGAGTTTTTATTTATTTAGTCTTTTTGTTTTGTTTTGTTTTTCTTTTTGCTTGAGGACAAGCAAAATCTTAAGTTTGAGGGAGTGATGAACTTGCAAAAATTCATATTTTTACAGTTCAAGATTTTAGATTTTCATCTCTTTTAATCTTTTGATTGGGTTTTGTTCTTAAGTTTTATTATGTTTTATTATTTTAATTGTGTTCTTATTACGTGTTTTTAGGTGTTTTTGTTATGTAATTGCACATGGAGAAGATTGGACGAATGAGCAAGCAAGAAAAAAGAAGAATTTTCATCCAATGTCCAGTGCTTGAGCGCTGGACTTTCGTCGCTTGAGAGAATTTCCTTTTAAGTGTCCCAGTGCCTGAGCACTGGGAAGGTAATGCTTGAGTGCTAATTGCGTAAACAACAGCGTGAATTCTTTATAAAAAGAGAAGTTTTGTCAAATTGAATGCACACTTGGACAAAACGCAACAGCCGTCAAGTGGCACAAACCCTAATGTGGTGTGGGCGCAATTAGGCTTGAAGATTAGAAATTTTCTTCAACCTTTCCACCTTTCTACAATTTCTTTTGTCATATTCTTCTCTTTGAGTTCTTCTTTTTTCATGTGTAACTAACTTTCCTTTATTAGGGGGATGATGGATCTTGAACTTTGATGATGTAACTTCTTTTATGGATTTAATTTATGTTTCTATTTCATGATTTACGTGTTTATCTCTATTCTTAATGTTTTTCTAAACCTGATCAATTTGGGAATGATCTTTTGGGTTGATATATGATTTGGAAAAATTTGCATGAACTTAGAACATGTGATAAACATCATAATTTCTGCAATCGTTAGGAATGGACGTTGGTGTTATGTGGTCTTTCTTTTAATTTTCTCGTTCTTGATAATGTCTTTCTATTTGGGGTTAGACTAATGAATTAGTTAATTCCAAACAGTGTAAGAGAATTATTATACTAAGGAATTGAGTATTAATTAATTTTAAAAATTGACTATAAATCATTGAAATAAAACATAGTTAAACAATATTTGACTGTGTATTTAAGGAGTGTAAGTGAAATATGAACCTTAATGCTTTAAAACTAATATTTTTGATCTCTTTGATTTATTGTTTTACTTATTTATATTTCTTTTTAATTATATTTGCAACAACTTTTTTTCTTCGTTAACTTAAATAATGTCATTTTTAGCGAATTAGTAATTAATAATTTAATCGTCGTGGGACAATACTCTTACTCACTTTTTATTACTTTTGCAATTTGGTACACTTACCGATTTCATAATAATTATCAATAACATCCTCAACCTGATCACCTTGAATATGATTATGCACATCATCATGATTACCAAAATCAACTACATCAGGCATATGAGGCTCAAGAACTAGATTAATATCAACTAAACCATCAGTACTCAGAGACTCTGACTTCTTTACCTTATTAATATCTTCAATGGTTTGATCTTCCATGAAAATAATATCATGGCTTCTATCAAGCTTCTTCTCAACTGGATCATACAACCTATAGTCAAACTCATCATGACCATAACCAATGAAGATGCACTGCCTAGTCTTGACATTCAACTTAGACCTCTCATCTTTGGGCACATGTACAAATGTTCTACACCCAAAGACACGTAAGTGATAATAGGAAACATCATTTCCATACCACACTCTGTTAGGAACATCAGCCTGTAAAGTAATAGTAGGAGAGAAATTAGTAACATGTACAGCAGTATACAATGCATCATCCCAAAAAGATACAGGTAACTTTGCTTCAGAAAGCAAACATCTAATTCTCTCCATTAATGTCCTGTTCATCCTTTCTGTCAGGCCATTAAGCTGAGGAGTCTTAGGAGGCGTCTTCTCGTGTCTAATACCTTACTGTCTGCAGTACTCATCAAATGGTCGACAATATTCACCACCGTTATCAGTACGAACACATTTTAATTTCTTCCCTATTTCTCTCTCAACAGAAGCCTGAAATTGCTTAAAGACACCAACCACCTGGTCCTTAGTCTTCAAGGCATAAACCCAAAGTTTCCTCGAATGATCATCAATGAAAGTCACAAAGTAAAGTGCACCATCAAATGTTCTAGTCCTCATTGGACCATAAAGATCTGAATGTACCAATGATAGCTACATGGAATGCAGTTATTTGGACCCTATCCTTGTTCTTAAATGAATGCTATTTCCTTGTTTAAATGCATATTTGGAGGGTTTTTGTACTCATATTTGTTATACTCTGAATCTAAGCCTTTCTGATGTGTTATTATGCAAAACTGAGCTTTAATGATCATGGATTGAGTAGATTTATATATGTTATTGATTTGGTGTTTTCTCTATGATAGAAGGGTCTCCAAATAAGGTTAAATATGGAGCAATTGAGTTTAAAGAGGAAGAGGAAGCCAAATTGGCATTCCAGCAAGCAACGTCGCGGCGCAAGGCAGAGCACGCCGCGGTGCAAAGAGGATTTTGGCCTGGTTATACTTGGACCCGGGGCAATAGCGCCGCGGCATGAGGAAGGCAACGTTGCGGCGGTACATAGACCGACCCATTGTGCGCCGCGGCGTGCATATGTGGCCACCGCGGCGTGAAGGCGGCTGCTGAGCGTATAAATAGATTTTTACACGTTTTTCTCATACCTCTCCTCTCTCTCTCTGTTTTCTCTCTGTTTTTCTGAGTTTTGGCCATTTGGCCATCTCTCTCTTTTTAGGTTTTGTTAGTTTAGTTAGTTTAGGTTAGTTTTAGGTTAGATAGCTTGGCTAGACCTTCATTGCTGGTGGATTAGAGGCCAGGATCTGAGGATTGAAGGAGGATTCAAGCTTCGAGACAAAAATCTAATGAGCTTCTTTCTCTTTTTCCCTTTCTCTCTTCTCTTCCTTATCTTTTGTATAGCTAAGCTATGTTTTAGGAATAATTTGGATCCTTTGATATATATTAATGATGTGTTTTTCTCTGAGTTTGTGTGGATGTTTGATTACGGTTCAATCATTATCTGTGCTTAATGCTTGTTCTTGGTTGGCCTCAATTGCATGATCATAATATTGGCAAATGAACTAGACATAGGGATTTGTTAATATGGATATGGTGTGGTTGATACATGTTCGGTGAGTTCAATTGACTTGGATGAGTTGATTCGTTAATAAGATAGAAATATACCTATTAACCATGTATAATGGGAGATTGAGAATAGATCGTTCATGAGTGGAAGTTGCATTGGCTCTCAAGGAAACTTAGTGAGTTGGGCAATTGAAACCAGGGTTGATTGACCTAGACATAGGCTTTTGACTAATGAAGATTCTCAAGTTAACCTAATCAATGCATTTGTGTTTATGAAGGGAATTGCATGTTGTTGATAGATGTAGAGGGTGAAGGAGGATTTCCTGAAACCTAACCGCTTTTAGGTTTATTGCTTTTGTAGGTTAGTTTAGTTTAGATTATTATTTTCCTATTTTTATGTCCTTGTCTAGAATTGATTAAGCTATTGGTTGGTATTTAGCGTTATAACATAATAATATCCTCGTGGGAACGAACTTTTACTTCGTATCTGTATTACTTGTGCGACCCGTGCACTTGCGGTTAGCAAATGGGCAAACACGTTTTGACCTTTAACAAGTTTTTGGCGCCGTTGCCGGGGATATTTCGTTATAAATGGTTTGCCTGATTAGATTCTAGTCCTGTCAACGCCTAACCAGTTTTTGGGTTGCCAGGGATAGTTTTTATATTGCTAATATCAACAATGAGTTTGATTAGTTCTATTTCAAGTTGTATATAAGTTGTATATAATCTATGTTTCGTTTATGTTTTGTTTTAGTTTCAAATAAGAAGCTGAGTGATTTCATTCATTCGAGGCCCTTGAGGGACTTCGCGACTCCTGAAAGGATTACCTTTGGATCAAGTTCTTGAAGACTACTCATCCGCAACACTTCAATTTTGGTGACAAAGTCCTGCTGTGACTATAACTCAGGCCCTTCGTGGGAGGGTACCCCATGTTTATGTTTCATTCCTGTTTTTACTTTGTGCATAAATAGGTAGTATGTTAATGTGTTATGTTAAATATGTTAGCATATTAGTTTGTTAATATGTGTTTTTGTTAATATGTTAGTGTACATAAGTGTTAGTATGTTAGTTTAGTAGTTTATAGTTTTTGTTAGTTGTTATGTGTTAGTTGTGTTAGTTCTTGTTTGTTTAAGTATTAAGTGTTGTTAGTGTTAGTTAGTATATAGGTTAATATGTTACTTAGGTTAGTTTAATGTTTTTGTTTGTTTTTAAAAAGTTTTAAGTTTATTTAGGTTTGTATATAGGTTATTATGTTGTTTTTGTGTTTTATTATGTGTGTGTTGTACATTTCTGTAATTTAGCTTTTTGAACAAGTTTTGTTGCAGCTAGAGATCCATAAGAGCTAAACTCAGCAGCAAAATTGTGTTTGCTGCTAAATTTAGCAGTTTGTGTATCAACGCCGCGGCGTAGGGTAGTACACGTCGCGGCGTAAGGGGCGTTTCTGCATAATTATGCAGCTTTTTGTGGGCGCCGCGACCTAAGTATGAGTGCGCCGCGGCGTGATCCCCTGTTTTTGCTGTTTTTGCTTTTATTTTTATTATTTTTTCTATTTTTAAGTATTTAGTAATGCTCAGTACTTGTCTCAGGTTCCCTATAGGCCATGTTCTTTGATGATACATTTTATTTTAGGTTTGGGGGAATATCTTTACATGTTTTGTTACTTTTATGCTTAATGTTAACATGTATTGGTATTTTGAGTATGCAGTGATTTTAGTCAATATATTTTCATGATTATATTCTGTTTTGACTATCACTGATGTGCTGACGTCAAGAATTTTCAATTTTCACTTTATGCAAATGATGTTATGCATGCTTGAATTGAAAAGTTGAATCCATTTGAATGCATGACATGTTGCAAGAATGCTGGTGTTGTTTTTGATTGTCTATGATTTGAAAGGTTGCTATTTGCCCCCTTTTCAGTGAAATCTTATGTGATCTGATGCATGTGAAACAATTTAGTTGTTTTTGATGCATGATTTACATCTCACTTAGATGCAAGTGTAACTTTGAAAATGATACGAGTGCATGTTTTGAGAATGTTTATGGATGTACGTGTAGAGTTTTGATTATCCTAGAAATTGTTTTTGAACTCTCTTGAGGCGAAATCCTAGGTTGTGCATGATTGAGGAAATGATTAGGGCATTGTTTGGATCGATTGAGCTTTAAAAAGCTTTCCCTGATATGATGATATCCATAGGTCCCTTTTTGAAGCCTTAAACTGTTTGGCCTTATTTGTTTTTCATAACCATTGTGTTCGTTAACCTGTTAGCCGGTCTAATGCATGTGAAAGCATGTCATTTTCTTTCTACCCTTATTGTTTGTTGAGTATATGATGTGTTATTTATTGAAATGAGTCTGATGATTAGGGGTATGAATATTCAATTCAAAATGAGCCTGAAGGAACCAGATGCAAAACAAAGAAAAGAAAAAGCATTGCTTTGCAAAAATAAAAAAAAGCAAGAGAAAATAAAAAGAAAAATGAAAATGAAAAGAAAAGTAAAAGCTTACGAAAAGTAAAGTTCAAAAAAGCATCGAAAATGGTTCTGGCAAGTTTTATGATCTCACAATTGCATACCCTGCTAGTATCAGTTGTGGCTCATTGATTGAAGTAGTATGTTATGTGTCTCGATATTTGTATTGTATCTTTTCCGTTCATTTCTTTTGCCCATACCATTGGCCTTACATTATAAGCTGATTAAGTCCCTTTTGATCCTCAATTTTGTATGATTTACATTAGTGGAGAGAGAGTTGATTTACAATCTTGTGGGTTCTGTGAATCATATGCATGTATGCTTGTAAACTTATCTGAATGTGTATGACTTGATTAGAAGAAGTTTATCTTGCATGTTTGTGATAAATGTGAATTGCATGGAGAGTTTTCTGGCTTGTTAGCATGTTTAGGGTTATGTATGTGTGGAACTGTTTATGGGGCATTTGCACTTTTTGAGGATTGATGCAATGATTACATACTAGTATTTGTTTTTGATTGAAAATAAGAAGATTGAAATATAATTGCTGAATGAAAAATTGATTTGAATGTTTAAGTGATTTACTTAGTTCTATTTTGTTTTGCTCGAGGACTAGCAAAATGTAGGTTTGGGGGTGTGATAGCTACATGGAATGCAGTTATTTGGACCCTATCCTTGTTCTTAAATGAATGCTATTTCCTTGTTTAAATGCATATTTGGAGGGTTTTTGTACTCATATTTGTTATACTCTGAATCTAAGCCTTTCTGATGTGTTATTATGCAAAACTGAGCTTTAATGATCATGGATTGAGTAGATTTATATATGTTATTGATTTGGTGTTTTCTCTATGATAGGAGGGTCTCCAAATAAGGTTAAATATGGAGCAATTGAGCTTAAAGAGGAAGAGGAAGCCAAATTGGCATTCCAGCAAGCAACGTCGCGGCGCAAGGCAGAGCACGCCGCGGCGCAAAAAGGATTTTAGCCTGGTTATACTTGGACCCGGGGCAATAGCGTCACGGTGTGAGGAAGGCAACGTTGCGGCGGTACATAGACCGACCCATTCTGCGCCGTGGCGTGCATATGTGGCCGCCGCGGCGTGAAGGCGGCTGCTGAGCGTATAAATAGATTTTTACACGTTTTTCTCATACCTCTCCCCTCTCTCTCTGTTTTCTCTCTATTTTTCTGAGTTTTGGCCATTTGGCCATCTCTCTCTTTTTAGGCTTTGTTAGTTTAGTTAGTTTAGGTTAGTTTTAGGTTAGATAGCTTGGCTAGACCTTCATTACTGGTGGATTAGAGGCCAGGATCAGAGGATTGAAGGAGGATTCAAGCTTCAGAGACAAATCTAATGAGCTTCTTTCTCTCTTTTCCCTTTCTCTCTTCTCTTCCTTATCTTTTGTATAGCTAAGCTATGTTTTAGGAATAATTTGGATCCTTTGATATATATTAATGATGTGTTTTTCTCTGAGTTTGTGTGGATGTTTGATTACGGTTCAATCATTATCTGTGCTTAATGCTTGTTCTTGGTTGGCCTCAATTGTATGATCATAATATTGGTAAATGAACTAGACATAGGGATTTGTTAATATGAATATGGTGTGGTTGATACATGTTCGGCGAGTTCAATTGGCTTGGATGAGTTGATTCGTTAATAGGATAGAAATATACCTATTAACCATGTATAGTGGGAGATTGAGAATAGATCGTTCATGAATGGAAGTTGCGCTGGCTCTCAAGGAAACTTAGTGAGTTGGGCAATTGAAACCAGGGTTGATTGACCTAGACATAGACTTTTGACTAATGAAGATTCTCAAGCTAACCTAATCAATGCATTTGTGTTTATGAGGGGAATTGCATATTGTTGATAGATGTAGAGGGTGAAGGAGGATTTCCTGAAACCTAACCGCTTTTAGGTTTATTGCTTTTGTAGGTTAGTTTAGTTTAGATTATTATTTTCCTATTTTTATGTCCTTGTCTAGAATTGATTAAGCTATTGGTTGGTATTTAGCGTTATAACATAATAATATCCTCGTGGGTACGAACTTTTACTTCGTATCTGTATTACTTGTGCGACCCGTGCACTTGCGGTTAGTAAATGGGCAAACACGTTTTGACCCTTAACAACCAACTCAAGCATCTCTGATTTCCTAAAAGAAGGATGACACTTGAAAGGGACTCTATTCTGCTTCCCAGCCAAACAATGAGCACACTTTTCCAAACTTGCACCCTTCAAACCTGAAAGTAGATTCCTTTTAGCCAAAGTGTCAAGTCTCTTCTCACTAATATGGCTAAATCTCTTATGTCATAACTTTGACTGATTATCACACTCAGCTATATTAATAACATCAACAAAAATGGATGCTTTGGTCTAGTACAAACCTAAACACTTCTTTTCATGTGCCACAACCAAAGAACCCTTAGAGAGTTTCCACTGTCCATCACCAAAGGTACTAAAATAGCCATCATCATCGAGAACACTAGCAGAAATCAAATGCAAATGGATGTTTGGTGCGTGTCAGACATTTTTCAAAATTAACTTTGTCTCATTAATGGTTTTCAAACAAACATTTCCAATGTCAATCTCCTTTGACATACCATCATTACCCATCTTCAAAACCCCATAATCACCAAGAGTATAAAATGTGAAGAAATCCTTCCTAAATGTCACATGAAAACAGACACCACTGTCAACAGCCCAGCTGGTTTCATCGCAAATAATATTAATCAAATTCTCATTACAGATAATCACAAGATCTCCTCTGATAGTGGTGGCAACATGATCATCATTGTCATTGTCCTTCTTTTGTTGCTTGCCCTTGTTACCCTTGTTCTCAAAGCAGTCTTTACATAATTCATGGTCACAACACCTCCAGGAGTAGAACTAGTCAAAGTGACTCTGAGATTTTTCCAAGAATCAGGTAGAGTATTAAGCAACCAAAGTCCTAAAATCTCATCTTTAAATTTCACACTCATACCGGACAATTGGTCAAAGTATCCCTAAAAATCACTCAAGTGATTAGAGATAGAACTATTATCCTTGTAACTCAAGTTCATAACCTGCTTCAACAAAAATAATTTATTGTTCCCAAATTTAGAGGCATACAAAGTCTCAAGTTTCTCCCACAAAGTTTTGGCATGTGAATCATTAGCAATATGATTCAAAACATTATTATCTACTCATTACTGAATAAAGCCACAAACTATCTCATGCTCAAAAAGCCTATTCTTCATCAAATTTAGCCTCAGGCTTTGCACTATCAAATACAGGTAAATGTAATTTTTTTACAAATAATAAATCGTTCATTTTTCCTCTCCAGTTGTGGTAATTTGTGTCATTTAAACTAATTTTTTTACTGTAATTAGGCTCCATCATTCAATCAAACAAACAAACAAGTAAATAACTCTAATACCAGCTGTTGGGAAAGAAAATGAGTGTGTACACAGCGGAAGCAACAATGCACAAATAAGCAATAAAAACTTTCCCGCTTGAAAGAACCTATGAGGAGTAAAATATACAGCCAACCAAAATATCGACTAAAAGATATATCTAAGAATGCATAAAAAATAAATGGACAAAGAGAATACACGCAATTTTAACGTGGAAAACTCACTCAATGTGAGAAGTAAAAATCACAGGACCTAATCCAAAAAATTCTCCACTATAAAAATCAATGAGTACAACAAAGTGTCTCCAAACAAAAAAGGATATCACCACGGGCCCTTCTCATTACCAACAAAGTGGAAATTAATAAAGTAATAAAGTTCAAAACCCATAAAGGGATACAAACAGTCCAATAAGTAGAGATAGAGAAATAAAATTCTGACTGTACAAGTAAAAGTTCATAATGCAAAGAATAACATACTGAAAAATAATCCAAATCGGACCACCAATAACCACCCGATCTAAACACGCAAAATTATTTCTCAAATTATTTTTCTCTCCTCTCTACGCGGCGACTCTGTTTTTCTGAACAAATGAAAAGATGTGTTGATGGTTTTTTAAAACCTAGTTTTCCTTTTTTTTTTAAAGAAAAACTTTGTAAAATGGGCCCACTTAGTGTTGGACCCACACAATAAAGACAACGATGCATGTGAAGTCAACCTATAATGAAATTAAAGTTTCCCACATTTCTTAACATAGGCTTAATTTAATCTAATCACTACACATGCATAAAGACTTGAATGTATGCAGATGTTGTTGAAGAATTTGAAGATAAATTAATGCCCGAGGAAGAGAATCTGCAATGGCTTAAGCAATAATGTAACATTTGCTTCCCCTACTTATTAACTCCCAATAATAACGATAATAAAAATATTGTCTTCCAACCAAAAACAAAATTGACAATACTGTCTACTCATGAAGATGTCTTAATTAGTCTAGTAGGGTTTGTTTGGTAAGCATCTATTGGAAGGAAGGGACATGAAAAAGAAAAGAAGGAACATGGTATTTTGAGTCATCTCTTGTTTGGTATATATAAAAGCAATGGAAAGGAAGGGAAAGGGAGGGATGGAGTTTTCATGGAGTCCACCATATCTCATCCCTCCCTTTTTGGGTGGATTGGGAAGGAAGGAAAGGAAATGAAATAAGTCTCACATATTTTCATTTATCTCAATATTATTAATATACATTTCTCTTCATTTTCTTGATGAAATCAAATAAAGAAATGGAAGCATTCATTCTTTTTCATTAATTGATATCAAATAAGAGAATGATAATTTCTCTACTTTTCCCTTCCTTTTGTTTCTTTTATTTTCTATCATAATCCCTTCTTTTCACTTCCCTCAATTAATACCAAATAGACCCATAATGCCATTGAAATCTCAATTAAGAATGTTTGGTAAATCATATGGACAACAAATCCATGTAACGCCCCTTTTTGGGAGGGAACGTCACATTGTCAATTACAATGCAGAAATAAAATTCTATAATTTAAGACTTGGTTCCTTTTAATGTAATATATTTTTTTTTACTTCATTATAGTTGTGTAATTAAATTGGTGAATATTTTTTTTTGTTATGTTACAATAATAATAACAATAGTTAATAAACACAGTGATGAAACATAAATGGAAGTAAAGAATAAAAGCAGAGGTAAAGCGTACATTGGAATTAACATTTCATTTTCATATATATATTTATCAAACTGTTTGGTTACAAAGCCTGGTATACCAAAAATCAAAACTATACCTGCCCCCAAAGGATTATACATACACATTCCCACGGTATCAGACATATACAGCCCACTACAGTCAAAACATCAGGCCCCAAAATAAATTACTGGTAGCCCTCAGTAGCTACTAGTAATATCAGTCTCTCAAATGAGGAGGAATCGTGTCAGGATCCTACGCGAGGTCATCCTCAGGGACCTCTTCGGGGTCTTCCTCATCCGAGAAAACCACCATAGGAGCCACAGAGCTACGGGACGGGGCTCGAGCTGTGGAATCAAAAGAGTCCTCCCGCGGGGTGTAGTAGCGGTCACCCCACATCTCCCGTATAGGAAAATAAAATTCCAGACGTAGGCTGATGCAGCAAGTGAAAATCGGTGGCTCGTGACGCCTCCAGGCCAAAGCTAATGACACGTCTCCCAAGTAGACGCAGCACTCAGAGTTAAAGTTGATGTGCCAGCACTCTGACCCTCATAGGAAGGTCAGACGCACATCTCCCAGAAACCCGCGCATGCGTGCCTCCATGCTCTTCAGTAGTCGCTAATCGAGACCAGGCCAGAAGCCGAGGAAATCGGGAGCTTCGCCTTCTTTGCCGTCGTCTTCGATAGAACACAATATACAGATGAAAAATAATAGAAAGACAGGGAAGAGGTAAGACATCCTACCATCATTACCAATTATAGCAACAAGAAATAAAACGGCACAAAGCGTCCACATAGCATTTCCAAATAATAATCATAAGCATTAAATAGTAGAAATAAACAAATAAGCAGTTCCAGGCAGTTATATATATAACAGTAAGGCAACAATTCCAAATTATAATAATCATAAATTCCAGATAATGCATAGACTCACTATGCACATGCATACAATAGTCAAAATCCTACTCCATGGAGCTAGACGCAAAACAGTCGGAGAGAACGATCAGGAGGTATGTCTGTATTCTTGGCTGCCGAGGCCTTCAAGTGCTATAATTCTCAATTTATCAATGTGCACATCATGGCATTTTACAAGACATTCTACACAGATCTCGATATAGGACTGTGCCACGGTCAGGATCGTCGGTGCGTTTATATCGGTTTGTCCCATGGTCCAGAGGAGCTACCAACTGCCCACTGTGAAACACCCACGCCCCGACGCCCCCAAGGTCAACTACAGGACCACACTTGTCTATTCGCACCCGCACATAGGTGTGATTCAACTCCTAGGCTAAAGGCCTTAACATAGTACACAATGCATACAGACTCTATGCATAATCATGTATGATCATCATTACATACTATTCCACAATATGCCACAATTTGCCAAAGCAAAAATCAACATGATCATTGGTCACTCACATGGACCCACAATATCATAATATTATAATTAAATGAATTAATGCATTTTTAAGGTGTATTATGAATTCTTGCTTAGGTTTAGTTTTTCTTACAAAGTTTGTCTCTAAAGGAATTCTCGGAATTAATTACATTTTCTTAGGTAATTTATTCATATACATTTAGAAGGTTATTCTAACATCTTTAAAATCTCACACTCTCTTGTTCTCACCCTAGTTAAAATTATCCTAAGACTTATGAAAATTCCATTCTTGGTTCTTTAAAATTTATGAATCTCCAAGTATAATTTAATCTTCCATTTTGCTAATTCTTGCATCCTATTACCGTTAATTTAATCATTAGGTGTTAGGTGATAAATTATAATTTTGGATTCGACGGAGACAATGGCTCTGGTGTACGAAGGTGAGGCTACCTTTCAATGAAAAATAACATGACAAAATGATGAAAGAGGGGAGAACATTATTTCACAAGAATGGTTAAAAGTCAAGTTCTGTCGAATGAAGATTCTGTCGAATGAAGATCAAAAACTGTCGAATATACTAGAAGGTCAGCAGAAATCCTAATTCGACGGACAGGTGTTAACGTTGGAGAAACCTTCCAAGTGTTAAGCCGACGAAAGCACTAAATGGTCAGAAATTCTAATTCGACGGATATTGACATTGGAGAAGTTTCTCTACCAAATAGTTAGAAATTCTAACTCGACGGATATTGACATTGGAGAAGTTTCTCTACTAAATGGTCAGAAATCCTAACTCGACGGATATTGACATTCTAACTCGACGGATATTGATATTGGAGAAGTTTCTCTACTAAATGGTCAAAAATTCTAACTCGACGGATGTTGACATTCTAACTCGACGGATATTGACATCCTAACTTGACGGATATTGACATTGTGCTAAATGGTCAGAAGATCAAATTCGACGGATATTGACATCCTAACTTGACGGATATTGACATTGTGCTAAATGGTCAGAAGATCAAATTCATAGTCAAAGGATCAAATTCGACGGATATTGACATGGTATTAAATGGTCGAAAGTTCAAACTCGACAGATATTGACATTGTCCTAAATGGTCAGAAATCCTAATTATTACAATTGTTCACAAAGAATCCCCAAAATTTTGGGCCTCAAAGCCGTGGCCATCCGAGAACCAATCCGACGACATTTCCTTCCATGTTATACATTCCAATCCATTTAGATACATCAATATACCCAAACAAATAATCTAATAGCACAACACATAATAAACAGCATGCAAACAAAAGATAACCCTCAATAGGGTTTCCTCACAATCAATCACAGACAAGGTTTCTAAATGCTAATAGAGGTTGAGGAGGAGTGTCTTCCTCTTACTTGAGAGAAGCACAAAGAAAGGATGCTCCTTTTTGCTTAGAAATTTTGTTCTTCACCACCACCAAAACCTTGGGTATTCAAATTCATAAAAATCAAGATCAAAGAGTGGAAATGGCATCCATAGTCACTAATGTGACCATGGAACACGAAAATGAGGAGAAAAGGAGAAAAAAGTTGAGAGCTTTACCTTAAAGCTCCAAGCTTTGATGTTGGCTGTGGAGTACGAAAATGAAGAAGCCAGGAGGAGTCCCACAAAAGGAAAGCTTGAAGATGGAGAGGGGAAACAATGGTCTCTATTGGGTTGAGCAAAGGAAGCTTGAAATCAACAATGGTGGTTGTGGGTGTGTGCAGCCGTGTGAAGAAGAGAGGAAGGAGAAAGAGAGCAGACGTGAGGGAGAGAAAATGAGAGAAGTGAAAAATGAAATATCCCTCTTAGCCAACCGTGCAGCACCAAAAAGGGAGGAGAGAGAAAAGTGGTTGGGAAGGAAGCTTCCTAGAAGTTTCCTTGAAGCTTCCTTGAGAAGCTTCACGCGCTTCTCGATAAAGTGCATAGTAAGCTTGTCTCCTTAATTAAATACATCTGACAGATGATTAATTACACTGTTAGAATTATTTTCTCAGTGAATAAAAGTTACAGTTGATGAAAATAATATTTTATTATTCATCAGATGATTTTATGATACAGTGATTTTATTTATCAGATAAAATCTCGAAAAATATAAATCTCGCAAATTGTGCCTGACCTCGGGTTTAGTAAGATCCCCCGTCGACACGTTGACAGTTTAAGGTTTACCAGCCTCAAGAAAAACATTCTGTTATCCCAGCTCCGCTCAGCGCACACGTAAAATGAGGAATATACTATAATATTCAACGTTTTCAAAAAATTCATAAATTTTTTTTAAAAATCATAAATATTATAAAATAATTATTTATAATAAAATAAATAATTTTTGGGATATTTCAATCCAAGCCATGCATATCACAAAATGGAATTGCAAATTCGTCGCCTTACCCGTTCACCACTTCACCCATTATTGACCATAAATGCACGGCTGCTCACAACTTCACTCTACCAATCATCTTATATGTATTCATTTTATGAAACCGCCAGTTCACTTCTTACCTTATCTGTACCTTTTGTCCCCCAATTAACAAAAATAAGCGTGTTATCGAATAAACAGAGAAGAATAAGTTTTTTCAAATCACATAACATGATATATTATTAATATAACTCAAACCCAAATCTTGCCTAAAACACTCCTTAAGAAGTGCCAAATTTCCGTGGGACTAAAACCATTACTAAATGACGAAAAAGCAAAGATTTGGTGTAGTTCAGTAAAACTAGCAGTATCTAAAAGAATTCTCAAATTCTAAAGGACTTTTCCATCTGTTATGGACCTCTTTATTTCATTAACTCTACCTGTATCTGATCTGAGAAGATCCACAATATAAAATAGGTTATGAGTATATTGTTGGGAATTAAGTGTAAATTTTAAGTTTCACATTGTTTAGTAATGAACAAAGTGATGATTTTATAAGTAGTTAAATGCATAATTTAATGTCTTAAAGTTTTAGGTTAAAATGTAGTATTCGATCCATTGTTGTTATTTTTTTTTTAAATTTATTTGTTTCAAATCTCCTTGATATTTTGTGCTCTCCTCTTTTTAATAAGCAGTATTAGAGCCTCTAGATCAGTTGATTTGAATGAGTATCTTTATTATAGTTGTTGGTGTTCTAATGGTTAGGCATTCTCATTAAGGAAGTAAAGTCAATTTTAGGACAAGACTATTGACCACTATTCTGCTCAAGGGTGAGCATCCTTTATATGTAATGTCCCTTTGTGTAGACTCATATTGTTAATAATTTAATTGTGAAATTATTTAGGAATAATCAAAATAAGAACTTTATAAGTAATTGAACACATGAACTTAATTCTGTAAAGTTTTAGATTAAAATATAGTGTACAAACATATTGTTGTTGTTCTTTTTAAATCCATTTATTTCAGATTTTCTCTATATTTTGAGCTCTCCTCAATTTAACGTATATGAGTTAAAGATAATGTTGCCAATACATGTTGGTCGACAGGTAGGGGTGAGACTTGTAAACAAAAATAAAGATAAGATGAGGTTTAGGTTAGTAAGAGAGCAGAGGATACAATAATTCTAATTTTTATATAAATAAATAAAGAAGAAAGAAAAGTTTTATCGGCTAGGTTCCGTTTTGTGAAAGGGATGGATAGTTGACTGAGAAAGGACTACACAGGATCGATGGGAGGATTTGGGATGATGTCTCTCACACCAATCACCATCACTCAAACCCAAGCGCAACTACTACCTAACAATATGGGAATCCATACCTATCAGCCGCACACTATCATAACCTTTCCCTTCTCCACCCTATTGTGCTCATGGCCTTCTTTATTTTCCCATCTCTTCCCTCTTCTTCTGCTGCTTATCTCAATCTCCTTCTCATGGTTTAATCACAGACATCTCACCAAACTTTGTGAACTTTCCCTACCAGCTACGTTTTTGCTATCTTGCGCCAAGTGCCAATTAACCTGCTTCTATATTATTATTTTTTGGGTCTTCATTATCCTGCTTCTATGAATCAGTCATTGTCACAATTTGGTACACTGAGGCCCAGCTGATTTGAAGAGTTCCTCTAGCAAGAACTATAGTAATAAAGCATTTAAATTGAACACCACTAAGTATAAGTTATCAGAGTTCAAATTTGCCAACAGTAACTCTATAAATAATAAAGCAATAAAAACTTAGGGCTGTTTCACATTTTGTATTAAGTTTGATAAGATAAATTAATACAATACATTATAATCTTATTAGTTATTTAGTGTAAACATTGTATTATATAAGTTTGTTAATCAGACCTCTCTTATCTATTAAAATAATGAATAACTTAATCAAGTCGTAGAGAGTGAGATTAGGCCTGATTGAGTTTTTATATGTAAGATTTTATAAAGATTTTTTTATTATAATTCTAAACATCTCGATCAATATCCCTAACCTTTACGTATTAGGCTTTATATTATCAAATCTTATCATATTCTTTATACCAACCAAACTCTTAAAGATATGAAAAAGCCATGACATTTTCCTTGTTTGCAAATAAAAGATTATATACAAGCCAACAAAAGAAAATATTTAAAATCAAAATGATATGATCTAAAAGAACAAATTTCTAAAATAATTTCAAACAAAAACATTTCTTGCATTTAATATCAATCAGGCAGGGAAGGGTTGGGATGTTCCACTCAGTCCCTGACAAGTGGCCAGGTTTGGCAACTAGCAACTTGTTCATTGCATCATATACTTGAACAATTTTCAATTCATTGTTCAAGCAGGTAAAAGGAACTGAAACAAAACCAACTACTGGTATTCATTGAGCATGGTTACCCAAATTGCCCAACTGAACCGAGCCCGGTCCCAAATAGTAGAAAAATTTGGTAGCTACCCAGCCAGAACCAGATGTAACTAAGCTAGTAGGGTAGTATACCTTAGGTCTGACTCAGCTGGGCCTCACTGTGCCATGCATGTCCAGGAGTTGGAAATAAAAGAAGCTACAATTACTTTTTGGGTTATTTCCATTTCATGATAATCATACCCTGATATTAATATGCATTCAATTCCTCAATCTTTTTTTTTTTTAAGTGCAAGCTTATTGATTATCAACTTAGATCATGAACATAATCACAAATTAACGGAAAGAGGAAAATAGTGAAGAGGACTATACAGAAAAAAAAAAAGGTGAAGAGGAACCTCATTAACGGAAAAATAATAAAATAGTTTATGTAATTATTCATGAGCATGAATGCTAATGAGGGCTGGTTCACCTAGTCAATCTTTTTAGTTTGAATACATGATTCACTTATTGATAAGTGATAAGTTGGTGATTTGCTTAACATTAAAATGGAGAGAATCTCTCTTTATCGTAAACCTTTTTTTACTAAGAAAAATCAGAGAGAGTGTCCCTCTATATATCCTAAATTTTTCTTTACAAAAAAAAAATCCATAAGCCTGAATGCTAATTCCTTTTTTTTACCTCAAATCCTAGAAAAGAAGCAAGATTAGACAAAAACAAGAGGAACTCGTAAACCCGATGCTTCGTAAGTTAAGAGAATTAATTATATACACGTCAAAAATAAAAAGAATTAATTATATAAAAAGAGAATAAACCTAAACAAAGACAAATCCCAATAAAGCTAGCGTTTAATCTTTATTTAGGGAGATTACATCACCCAATCCATGGCCTTTTCTACGTGGGTTCTATCATTATGTTATGTACGTATTAGAGAGAACAATTATACAATATACAAAGAGATAGTAGATGTTTTTATATTTTGACATGTGTTATTTTTGTGTCATTTTAATATAAAATAATATATTTAAAAATTTATTATGTAACAAATACATGATCTTAAAAATTGATATGTGATATTTCATGTTATAATTTAAAAAGAATGTGCATATGTGTCATCAAATTTAAATTAAATTTATTATTCATACATACGAGATATGAAAATTTATAATCACATATTAATTACTTTGACATATATATATTTGCATATTAATTCATATTAAAAAATAAAAAATTCTTACATATCTTTAGTTGATTACGTTATTAATTATTTATTGGTGATTGATCTTCAAATCCCAAATTTTTATTAAGTATATTATACTATCTCTGTTATATATGTATTGTCACCTAAATTAATTATATTTTCAAATTACTATATTTATTCATTTATAATTATTCTATATTATTTACAAAACTTCAATATATACATAACACAAGAGTGAAAAATTTGCATGAAAATATAGAAATATATAAAGAGAATGTGTCTTTATATTTTAACATGTGTCATTTTGACATAGAACAACATGTTTAAAAATTTGTCATGTGACAAATACATGATTCTAATAAGGCAATATGTGACATGTGACATATCATGTTACAATTTTAGAAGAAGCTACACATGTGTTGCCAGGTCTAAATTAAATTTATTATTCACACATACAAATATGAAAATTTGTAATCACATATTAATTACCTTAACATATATACATTTACATATTAATTCATATTAAAAAAATTAAAAAAATTCACATATCTTTAATTGACCACGTTATTCATTATTTTTATTGGTGATTGTCCTTTAAATCCCAAAATTTTCTTAGGTATTTGATACTCTCTTAAATATGTATTGTCATCTAAATTAATTATATTTTTAAATTAGTATATTTATTCATATATAATTATTTTATATTATTTACAAAATTTCAATATATACATTACATAACAAAGTGAAAATTTTGTATGAAAATATAGTAAAATTAATTAAATATAATTTATTATGAGAAAATTAAGAATTATTAAGTGTTTTTTAAACTAAGAAAATATAGTAAAAATTTTTTGTATACTCTTAATAATAAGTTGATAAATCTTCCAAATCATATAATTATATAATATAATCATCATATCATATAATATATAAAAAGAATGTACATATCTTCGTATTCTGACATGTGCCATTCTTACATAGAATAATATGTTTAAAAATCTACAATGTGACAAATACATTATCCCAATAATTGACATGTGACATCTCATGTTACAATTTAAAAGAAAAGTGCACATAGTCATTAGGTCCAAATTAAATTTATTACTCACATATACAAATATATAAATTTATAATCATATATTAATTACCTTGACATATATACCTTTGTATATTAATTCATATTCAAAAAAATTCAATCATCATATAATCATATAATATAATACATATAATATATAAAAAAGTACATGTTTTCATATTCTGACATGTATCATTATAACATGAAACAATATGTTCAAAAATCTGTTATATGACAAATACATGATCTCAATAACTGACATATAACATCCTATGTTGCAATTTAAAAGGAAGGTGCACATGTGTCGCTAAATTTAAATTAAATTTATTACTCACGCTTACAAATATAGAATTTATAATCACATATTAATTACTTTGACATATATACCTTTGCATATTAATTCATATTCAAAAAAAATTCACTTATCTTTAGTTGATCACGTTATTAACTACTTTTATTGTTGATTGATCTTAAAATCTCAAAATTTTCGCAGGTGTTTAATATTATCTCCGCTTTATATGTACTGTCACCCTAAATTAATTAATTATATTTTTAAATTACTATATTTATTTATATATAATTATTTTATATTATTTTTAAAACTCTATTATATACATCACACAAGAGTAAAATTTTTGCATGAAAATATAGTAAAATGTTATAAATAGAGAATAGAAATATAAAAAGATCAAGACAAGAAAATATGGATTCAAAATCTTATTTTGTATATCATGTAATCTTTATACCTTTGAGACCTGATAGAGTATTTATAATAGCGTTTTTAGGGTTTATACAATGCAGTTATTTAGGATTAGTATCTGTTAGGGATTGTAATCCCTTTTAACTAATTTTTCTATTTTTGTGGGATAATCAAGATAGTCATCCACTACATGCAAAATATGCATATTTTACAATACTTCTCATTGGATGACTATACACTATGAATATGTCTCGTTAAAACTTTGCTAAGAAAAATCCAGTGGGATAAAAACTTAGTGAAAGAAAAAGAGTACAGTATTCATAGGTAATTTACTTCCCCTCAAAATATAACTAATCATAAAAATGTCTTTAAGTCAGCACATTGTAACTTTTGTGGCTCTTAGACATCTATCTTCAATATTATTCATAGCACTTCCTCTTAAGAATTTTGGAGAAATATACTTTGCTCTGTCACATTTGATATATCTTCCTTTCAGTTGAGCTTTGTAAGCAATATTATCTTCAGTTGGAATTTCCTTTTCATAAGATGGTCCACAAGATTCTTGAATATGATTAATCATAGCTCTCAACTAGAACATTTACGACTTCCTTCATGAATTGTTATAATTTTTGCATGATATAAAGAAATAGCAATTATAGATTGCTTTGTGGATCACCATAATATAGTAATACCACCACATGTAAATAATAGTTTGTTTGGGATCTGATATTTGGATCAGATAAATATTCTGCATGTGCATAATTAATTAACTTGACATAAATTCATGTGAATAAAATAATCTCATCAGTTGTACCTCGAAGATAAAAATAATATACTTAATTTCATTCTAATGTCTTCTGGTTGGTGATGAACTATATGTTGCTATAAGTTCATGAAAATAATATTATATTAAGTCATGTATTATTTAGTAATATGCTTGTGTGCTTCTATAGCACTAAGGTATGGTATTGCTTCAGGACTAAAATCTTCGTAATCTTCTTTAAATCCAACGATCTAACAAGTATTAGTGTACTCAATATATATAATTTATATGTATAAATCACTTAAGAACTTGTTATCTATAACTTGATAGACAAAATTTAATTTGCTAAATGCTCGATCTGTAGGCTGAAATAAAATTTTATCATTTAAAGATCTTTCACTTCAAATTCTTTAAACAGACACGTAAACAAATAAAGTACTTTAAGAAATTTTGAAATAAATATATAATGCATATCAACAAGCACTAATGCTCAATAAAAAAGTCTTAATATGATGAACAAAAGAACATAAATATGTAAATTAAGTTCATTGGATGTTGATATTTTAAATCTTTCCGGGATTTTCATATAGATAACATGTATAGAGACATCCATAAAATGTAACAACAATATGTAAAAACATCCATTAGAAGTACTCAACTTCTTGTGTGCAAAAAACCTTTTTAGATATCAAAATGTAATTGCATCCATTTGTATCAACAAATTTTGCACCTTCTAGGATTTAGACTTCAGGTCCATTAAAACATCTTCTAAAGTTTTAGCTACAAATTCAATAATCTCACGTTTTACAAGTGAGTTCAATTCATTATTCTATTTTGGCCTATTATTTTTTCGTTGATATTCTTTAACGATTCTAATTTCAAGATCCTCATTATTATTCATAATATTGCGTGTTATAAAAATATATTGTCGACAACTATTTCTTTTCTATCATTTTGCCCATAGAGATATAATTTATTGAGATATCATTATTTTCATCATTTTCAGGTATTTTAACTTATTCTGGAGTTTGAACTACTTTTGGAATTCGGACTATTTCAAGAGTTCTACTCATGTCTCTAATTTATTTTTCAAGAGTATTTTTTTTAGGATTATTTGCCTTCTTAGCAATATTATTTGTTCCTTCTCTTTTCTGGGCTTTGTCTTTAGAATCGATTGGTCTACTATGTTTCTTGCATGTTTTTGACTCATTTGATACCAATTCTAAATGAAGCATTTATAGCTGGTATGGGATTTATTTATCCTTTTGCACTAGAAAATGCTTCTTGCAATTCATTAATTTGCTCTTATTCGTAAATGTATTATCATTTGAACTTCTACCTCAAATTGCCTTATATTTCACATTTTCATTTAACTCATTTCTTTTCCATACAAAGATCCATTTATACCCAACGAGTTTGACATTTTCAGGTGTCTGGACTACTGGTCCAAATACATTATATTTGGCTAAAGAATCTAACTCAGATTATATTGCTTCTTTCCATTTTGGTCAATCACTTCAGTATCGACATTCTTCTGTACTTTGAGGCTCAAGCTCATTATCATTGATAATTTCAAAAGCAATTGTATTAGAAAAAACATTATCAACAACAACTTCATCTCCTCCCCTCATATTTTCAGATTTTAATGAGATATCATAATTTGCTAATACCATAACCACTTCTGGGGTTACTTCCCTAGAAATATGAGGTTGTTGATCTATATTGTTTTTGACATCTTCAGAAGTGTTAATGACCTCTTCTAGACTGTCATTTTGAAGTTTTTTCATTTTTTTTCGAAGAACAATGTCCTTTGCACCAATAAGTCTATCACGCTTCTGACATGTTTTAGATGCATTAGCTGACATACCCACATGATGTCCTGCAAAGACAACTAATCGTGTAGGAGTGACTATATCGCATACAAAAAAAAATTTATATGAGAAATATTTGGCTTCAGGCCAAAATTCAATTGTATAAAGGAGAACTTATAATTATTTATTGGTCTTATAGCAACAAGTGTTACAACATGTAAAATGCATACCCCAAGCAAAAATTTGGGATATTATTCTCACAATCTGTTATTTAACTATCAATTAGAGGTATCTGAAATTTGTGCTCTTAATCAAATAACTTGCATAATCTCACAAACATCAAGTTGCAAGTTGATAATAAGTACACATGTGATCAACTGACTTTTGGTCATAAAATATCTAAATGATACACATGATTTATGACATAATCCACAATATCATCTTAAATTTGTTCTAAAAATTTAACTCTATTTTTAGTTAGTGATAGTCTTATAATCAATTTGAATTAAGAACACTCAGCACATAAAAACTCATTATATTGAAGAATCTTCTGGTCCTTCAATGATACCCTTATAAATTATCAATATTAACCCAAGATAGCCTTATTGGTCATATGCCAAATAAAAAAATTATTTAGACTAGTAAACTTCTAGTTTATAACAATATTGTAAACTTCTTATCTACAAGAGCATAGTAAACTTTTGGTTTACACTAAAATATGTTTCAATTGCACTAATCATATCTATTTGACTTGATAATAAATAAAGCACAATATATAAAATTTTGTTCATTAAGGTAACAAAATATAGTAACTATTTTGAAGACTTGAATTATTTTTGTGCTACTATATATCAAAATTTACCATTGATCTATATATATAAAGAATTAGAAACACACATTTTTTCTTCAATCAATAAAAATTCTAATAAATCATATCATACATATTTTATTTAAAATATTACAAACTAACAAAATAAGAGAAAATGTATACGTGATGATATTAAATCACATGAAAAAAAATACATATGAAATGACAAATATGAATTCCAAAAAAATAATTCAACTACTTAAATCATCAATCAAGTGATACAACTTTTCTCCATAATATTTAACGAAAATAGACACATCCAAAAACATATTATTTATAGGATCATGGTCAAATGAATGATTCTCATTAATATCTCCATACTTCATTTGATATGTATTCTTGGAAGGGTTGGAACCACCATGGTAATGAATATTTTTCTAATTTCTGCCACATCAATAGTCATAACCACGACCTTTACCATATCCAAAATTATAATACGAAACATTCACTTCAGGGAATGAAGTTCAATCGATTAGGTGACCTTTGTGGTTTTTCATTAATAACCCATTTTTGTGTTCAATCATAAGAATGCATAAACTTGATTCAAAATATCTCTTAAAATAATTCTCATTTTGCTACTACAGGAACATATTCGAGAGATATAAAAAAATCGATAATGTTCTTTCTCACATTTCTTTGTTTCAAATTATGCTAAGATCAATTAGATCCTTTTAGATTCAATTACGGTCTAAAAGTATAGTTCTCCAGGAACTATACTATAAATCTTCATATAAAATATGACCATGAAAAATCATTGGTTTTATGCAATCCTTCAGGGATGTTTGAATAGTAATATCTTCTAGAATTTATCAATAGAAACAAATTTAGTATAAAATAAAATATGATAATTGTGTTAGTCAAATAAGATTCATAATAAAAATTCTATAGATGAAACATAAAAATATTTCATACTAAGACTAATATAAAAAAAATTATAAGAAAAAATAAAGTAATGAATTGAATTAATCTAAAGAATGTGATAAGAAGACACACTCTTTTCGTAGAACCTTTAAATTGTTCAAGTCATCACTCATATGATAGAATCTCGTGCTGATAACGTGTTATAAATAGAGAAGAAAAATATAAAAAGATAAAGACAAGAAAATATGGACTCAAAATCTTATTCTGTATATCAGATGATCTCTATACATTTGAGACCTAACAAAGTATTTATAAGAGCGTTTTATGGTTTATACAATGCAGTTATTTAAAATTAGTATATGTTAGATATTGTAATCTCTTTTAACTAATTTCCTTATTTCTGTGGGATAATCAAGATAGTCATCCACCACATCCAAAATATGCATATTTTACAACATAAAATTAATTAAATGTAATTTATTATAAAGAAACTTATAATTTGTTAAGTGTTTTTTAAATTAAGAAAATATAGTAAATTTTTTTGGTATAATCTTAATAATAAGTTGATAAAACATTCTAATAAATAAACACATAAAAATAGAATAAAAAATTAAAATTATCTAAAATTATATAAACTAATTATTTATTAAGAAGTCATATAAAAAAATATTTATTAAGAAAAGTTACATAGCCTGATTGTCATAACACAAAAAGAACTAGTTAATGAAAAAAAAAACATTTTGAGTATGTTTCGTTATAAATTTCACTAATTATAACTTAATTAAATTCATTTAACCTATCTAAAATGTTATATATCTAAATTAAGTATTTTTTATTTATTATAATATTTTTAATTTATCTCATGTATTTTACGATTACAAAACACTAGTCATCGTTTAAATCAATCAGTTAACGAGGGACATTTCGGAAAGCCTATATTAGGATAGAAGGAGAGTTGGAACCTGGAATTAGAAGCCATGCACACAAGAAAGAAAGAATTAAGAAGAGTTGAGTTGGGTGGTATCTAAATTAAGGTTATGGCAGGGGAGTGAACTGTGAAGGAGGAGAGGGGAGGGACCCAAAGGAGATTGACAATGACGGTGACTGTAAGAGGACCCACAGCCGCAACACCGCACATGTGTGCTTACGTCCCACACCTACCAACCGCCGCCCAAAATCCCCAAAATCAGAACATACAGGAACGAGTTGGTAGCGTGCAACGCCATGGGGCACACCTCTCAGTTATAACTTTCATTGTAATTTCTCAATTTGACTCTGTCATCTCATTCTTTTTTTGGGTGAAATGTTATATCATAATTTATTTATTGGTGTAATTGTAATGTTTCCCTAATAGCACCTATTTTTTTTTATTTACTAGAGCATAGAGATATAAATTAATTCGGATAATTCAATCAATCTGATCAATTTGAATTAAACTAATATTTGATTTGAGTATGTTAATTAGTTAGAATAAAATTTAAACTAATTAAAGTTTAATTGATTTGATTCTTGGATTTTAAATTTCAAAATCGAACTAAATCAAACCATATATTTATATATTTATTATTATTATTTTAATTTATGCTACAACCTTTTTTAGCTATTACTTATTTTTTTAACTTTTTGTAATACTTTCCCAGTTCTCAACTCCTAAAACGCCGTCTTCATCCAATGCAGAAGGCCAAAAAACTCCTTGCCAAAATGTTCGGTTCTGCTCATCGGCACCGCAGCTCACCATAGGTTATGCTCCGCCACAGTTCAGGCAAGATCTGTTCCGCCACAGCTCGAGCCGCGCCATTCGTCCAACGCAGAAAGTCAAAAGACTCCTCTGCCAAAACGTTCAGTTCTGCTCACCGGCACCACAGCTCACCGGCACTGCAGCTCACCGACCGCAAAGGTGAAACAATGATTCTCTTCTGTTTACTTTTGGATTTGACATTTAGAAATAGTAGAAGACGACATTTTATGTTACTGTTTTCTATTTTTTTCCTGAATTAACATTTCTTTTTTATCCATCTAAAAATTGACTTCTTTCATCACTTTGATGAGATGTGATATATCTCCTACCCTGCTTACCCTTTCTTTCATTTGCAGGCAATGATAGTTCACTCTGATAAAAATCCTGGAGATCCTAGGACTGCAGAAAATTTACAAGTAAGCATTATGAACCCATGTTTTGGTTTTATAGTACTTCATAATATTAGTGGATTTTTTTTAACAAACTTATTTACTTATTTCTTACAATTAGAGGTTTAGTTTTATCTGAAAGAGATACTAGTATTTCAACTCTATTAATAATAATTAGTCATAGTCTGCATAATTACTAATTTTCTAACTTATTTCATCATCATTTTCTTAAATAAATTGGTTGGATTATAAAATTAACTCTAGTCAATATTAGGCATAATATATATTGAAAAATTGAAAAATTAACAATTGTTTGGTGACATCCCCATCTCATTTAGTAATTGTCTGAATTTGAAAATTTTATTTTTGGTCAGGAATATGCTATCAGGTGTTATTCCAAAAACTCAATTGTTTGGTGATATCTCCAACTCATTTAGCAATTGTCTGAGCTTGAAAAATTTGTTTTTGGCTAGGAATATACTATCAGGTGCTATTCCAAAAACTCTTGGAGATGTGAGAGGTTTGAAAACTTTGGATCTTTCCTCCAACTAACTCTTTGGATCCATTTCTATTGAACTTCAAAATTTACGTGTCATTCAACTTTTGAACCTCTCTTATAATGATTTAAAAGGAACCATTCCTAGTGGTGGAGTTTTCTAAAATCTCTCTGCTGTTCATTTAAAAGGCAATAAAAAACTTTGTTTACATTTTGCATGTGAGCCTCATGGTCATGGAAGAAAGCATGTCAGACATTACATCATCATAGTCACAGTGGTAACACTGATACTATGTCTGATAATTTGTTTGCTACTATACATAAAGAATAGAAAAGTGAAGGTAACAACAATAACATCATCTGAACTTGGAAGCTTGGAAACAATGAATTGACTTTAAATGTTCTAGTATTGATTTTAAAAACATGAATTTCTGGCTCAAGTTTATGAGTACTTAAGTAATGGGAGCTTGGAAGATTGGATTAAGGGAAAGAAAAAACATGAAAACAAAAATGAGTTGAACCTTATGGAAAGACTGAATATAGATATTGATGCTACTTGTGCATTGGATTACTTACACAATGATAGTGAAGGTCCTATTGTGCATTGTGATTTGAAACCTAACAACATTCTTTTGGATGAAGATATAACTACAAAGGTTGGAGACTTTATATTTGCTAGATTGCTAATTCAAAGTTCAACTAATCAAGTCTTTATTAGCTCCACTCATGTCCTTAGGGGTTCAATTGGTTACACATATACCTCCAGGTTAGTAGCCTCACAACTTTCTCTTTAATTAAATAGTAGTATACAACTTGTCAAGTTAAATCTCTCTTGAAAATTTTTTTAACTTATTCAAATATAGTTTCTTAATACAAATATCAATATGTTTCTTTATTCCCTCTTTATGAATCTTTTAATACATATTCTGAAACATGAAATAATTATTAGTGTTCAAATCAATAAGTTTGATTCTATTTTTAGAAAAAATTTCATAGGTTTATTATGTATTTTTTTTGTTATGAAAAGCTAATTATTTAACTGATTTTTATGTTAAAAAAATGGTCAACCCGATCATCCGAACCAAACTAATCCGTAGACGTTCAGTTCGGTTTGGTTCGCATTTGACTATCAAAAAACACAAAAATTGAACCAAACCAAACTAATTAATTTTGATTAGTTCGGATTTATTTTCTCTTAGGAACTAAACCAAACCAGCCACTTACACCCCTACTAGAGCACCTCATTTAAATTTGGTAATAATTGAAATAATAAATGTTTTTTAATTATCTTCTCATCTGATAAGTGAGAAATTAATATCCTGAAATATGATCAGATATTTAAGTGAATATTTCTTCCAATAATATTTTTTTCATACACATAAATTTTAAGATCTAATATAAAATTACATATTTAAGAGACATAAATTTCTTCACCAATGATCAACACAAAATTACTAAACCGTTGATGTTTTTAAAGTTTAGCATCTCTACACTTATTATTTTATGCATTAAGTCCATAGGTTGATAAGAAGCTGAAGTACAATACGTATACTAGGATACTGGACACGGACATGGGACACGACACGACATTAACGGACATAGAGACACACCAAATTCAAAAATTGTAAGACATGGACACGGCATATATATATATATATATATATATATATATATATACAAAATTTATAGTAAAAAAATTCATAATTCATTAGTATCATTTCTATAAGCTTGAAGATTTACAATATCTTAATATATGTCATATGTACCAATATTTGTTACCTAATAAACCCCTCCTACAAAATATGGAGCATAATTTCTATTGATATATTCTAAAAAATCTCTTAAACTAACTTGTCTTAATAGAACTAACCATGAATGAGTACATGTGTATAAAAAAAATTAACTAGAGGGAATATTGGTATGAAGCAAGCTTCAGTGATGACGAAGTAAATGAATTGATACGAGCAAAGATAGAAGGAGTAGATGAAAATAGTAGTGTGTGAAAAAATAAAACTTAAAAGTCTAATAGTGATGTATGAAAATATATAATTTAAAATATTGATGTTTGAAAATAGTGACTTGGGATGTTAGTTATGTAATTGGGCTTAAGTGGGTTACGGCCTTACTAATTGAACGTTAATCATGGAAATTATCGTGTCCTAGACATGTCCAAACGTGTTTGAGACGTATCCAAGCCTGTTCGAGACGTGTCCAAGCGTGTCCGAGACGTGTCTAAATTAAAAATAATAATCTTTTTAATCGGACACATTCTAACACGCAGGACACGTGTGTCGTACGGGTGTCCTCATGTGTCTGATATGGACACGTGTCTGACATGCGGACACGCCTCAATAACGGCGTGTTCATGCTTCATAAATAAGAAGTCATAAAGGACACATCTAAATATGTATTAAAAAAATGTTACATCTAATTTTTTTTTTAAACAATGAAATTG
This sequence comes from Ormosia semicastrata, assembly GCA_029884595.1. NCBI lineage: Eukaryota > Viridiplantae > Streptophyta > Magnoliopsida > Fabales > Fabaceae > Ormosia > Ormosia semicastrata. The sequence goes on along the minus strand of JAQQTO010000046.1, from coordinate 1,401,728 downwards.
GTTTAGTTAATCAACTTTTCACTTATGATAAAAAGCATAACTTAACTACAAATTCAGGTTTCTCCAATTGTAAGAAAATTGTAATTCCACTTTAAACTATTGCTATAGTTAGTGGTTTGCTTCAATCTTAAAAAAAAAAAAAGCTTCTTAACACTTAATGCTTTTAGAAAAAAAATATTTATTTCGATTAAAGATATACAATCTACAACAAAAAATTTAAAACTTGTCTCGAAATTCTTTGCAATTTAACTTAGAAAATGACCATAGTAGTTAATATATGATTAAATGTTTAATTACATATCACATATTTGTCCTTATTACTAAACTAATTCTTTATGCTCCACCAGTTAAATTTGCTCTATATGGTTTGTGAAATTTTTATGTAAACCCTCTGTCTTGTAATATCAAATTATTAGATATGATAAAACTTAGATAATATTCTATATATTTTGTGGTGTTGTTTTTTTAATAAAAATATAATATATGTATTATTTTTTACATTTCATATATAGAATTTTTAAAAGAAGGATGAGGTGGCTAAAAATTAATATACATATTATATTTTTATTAAAAAATAACACCACAAATACTTAAACAATTTTAACTAAGTTTTATCCTATTAGATAATCCTAAATCAAACAAAATTTAGACATGAAATATAAAGGACAGTGAATCCGGTGGAATCCTAGTTATTAGTGAGTAATTTATGTGGAGAAGGAATTTGGGATGCTACTTAGACATTTGAATATTTCATCTCCGGTGTTGTCTCTCTTAAGTTCTAACTTCATCATGTGCGTCTGTATGCATATCTCCTGAACAACGGGGAGAAGGCCCTAAATATATAATCAATAAATTGGAAAATAATATGCTTTAACTCAAAGTATTAATAAAAAGACAATGATAATTAGCTCATTGGTTCATTGTCTTGAGAGCTACGATTCATATCTCCCAGTATAAATGGCCGTATTCCAATAAAAATGAATTCCCTAAACCAAAATAATGTACAACTTGCTAGTGCCCAACCCACTTTTAAGCAAGAAAGAGATAGATGGCTAACTCTCACCTGAATCTCCTCCCTATATGTTTGTTAATTTTGAAAGGAAGGTATCCCTACTTTTTGGAGGTGGTACCAGCCACTTCAAGGAGGAACCCAAAACTTTGCCCAATCCCCTTTCCATATGACATGAGAAATGCATGTTATTTTTTCCTCTAGTATGACTTCTTTATTCGCTTAATTAACATGTTTAAGTTTCAAAGTCCAAACCTTAATTTTATGAGTTTTATTAACATGTGCAATTCACACATATTTTAAGAATTAAAATTTATTTATTACTCATCTTAATTACTTAAAAAAGAAAAAATTACTCCATCCGTTCTTTTATATTTATCTTTTTAAAAAATTTATTTTATCTTAAATTATCTATCATTTGAAAATATAAAAAAATATTAATTAAATTATTTTTTAACTTTATCCTCATTATTTATTATCTTAACTAAACTCAATTCATAATTAATGAAATAAGATAAAGAATAATTTAGTCATATTAAATTATATATTTTTTATATTTGAGATTATTTAATAATATTTTTAATTTTTGTATAAAAACTTTAAAAATTAGATATCAAGAGACAGAGGAAGTAAATACTTTTTAGATTTTTAAAAAATTAAATACTTATAATTTTTAATTTAATAATTTTTATTTTTAAAATTTTAGCACGTGTTAAAAACACATGTTAACAAAATTCTAATTTTATTATCGTATTCAATTTTTCTTTGTACTACAGTATATATATATATATATATATATATATATAATATGATGCCATTTATCAAGTTTGTAAATGTACTATCAGCATTTTTGTTAAGTTTTTCTCACAATATTTCTCTGCCTAAAAGATAAAAGACTAATATATTATGATACTATTTAAGAGGTAATCTACTATCAGCATTTTGTGATCCATATTCCTATGCGCACCACACATGTATATCCAGAAAAGGGTGTGGACAAAGTACTTCTAACAACAATCGCTTATGAAAGGCATTTTATCTATTGATTTGTAGTTTCCAAGGTCATCTCTTCATGGAGTGAGGGTCTAGAAGTGAACCCAAAAGGACCCACCCAAGACAAGCATGTGATGTTGGTGGAAGTTGAACCAATAAAGCAGAGAAGAATTGTACCCAAACAAATAAGAAAGAAAGCAGAGAAACAATGAGTAACCCACTGACCGACTGACGGCGAGAGAAAGCAAATAAGCAATGAATTAAAATCACTAAACTCTCCCACCCCAGGGCACTTATTGGCTGTTCTGTATTTATCAAATTAAAAAAAAAATCCATCTTGAGATTTGAGAGAAGTAAAATTATAAAAAAACATAAAAATATCTCGTGGAAGCTTCTATTGTTTCTACCTAACACATTTGAAAATGAAAAAGGGTGGTGTTGATGGTTGAAAAGTGACGCTCCCCATTATATGTGAGAACTGAGAAGGGCCATAGTTTTTGTGATCTAGTTGCAAATAATCTACCACCCATTCTGTCCTTTCTGCTCATTGCTATCTAATATCTATATCTTTGCATTACTTCTTAGAAAAATGTTATTCATTTCCTTCTACTTTAAGGGATTCTTTTTTCAAATATTATTTATATTAATAATTTATTTTATTTTATTTTTCTGCTGCACCGCCACTTCAATTATGTTTGTATTTTAACATTAATACTCGAAAATTTATCTTTAGATATATGTTTGTGAGTAAATTTCAATTTATTAGTTTTGAAAAAAATAAAAAAATTGGTAGTTAAAAAATTGATGACAATAAATTGGTCTTTAAATAATGTTTTTTGACATTGCATGACATTAATTTGGTCCTAGTAAAGTAATTTTAGATTATTTTGATATCAAAAAGTATCATTCAAGAATTAAATTAATGTACCAAAAAAACTTACCATGTAAATAAAAGTTTACTTTATTTTTTGAAGTCAATTTTTATGTTTTAAATATTAGAATTAGATTTTACACAAATTACACCAACATAATAGGTTCTTACGCCAAAAAGATTAACCAATATATAAAATAATTGAAAAATATAAATTTTATAGGACAGAAATAATATACCAATATCACAATATTTAATATTATTAGGTTGGAGTAAACATTGGCATATGAATCCAAGCCATCCAGAACAAGTGAGTGAATGACCATGACCGCAGACTCCCAATCCAATCAAATTACTCACTGATGACCCCATGACATGACCCTAAATTAATGTGGCAGATAAAATTTGGATGGTTGGCAGGATCATCCATTGTATTTTGGTTGCTAGCTGCTGTTAATTTGATTTGTCTCATTTACCTATTAGAAGTTCCTTATATATCGTCAATACGCAACCAGCTAGCTAGTATCGAGAAAGAATACTTTCTGCAAGCATGATTTGAACGAGAAATGAGAAAGAGAAGACATTTCTGCAACCAGCATTATATTAGCTAAGTTAGCACAAAACATTTGAATACCAAATCTTATATATAGATTGATCGAAGGCTGCTTAATTAGTGAATGCAACTACTCGAGGGTTGTTGGGTTTGATATTAACTTGATGAAAACAATTACCAAATATGATAAAGCTAACCTTCTTCAGATCCTTTATTTTCTTTATAACTCATCAGTTTTACCTGTCTTTCATTTATTCAACTTAATTAATGTATATAGTAGTATATGCTATGAAGGTCTGCCCATCCAGAACATATCACCAAATTTAGAAGAGCATAATAATATACAGTGGATTTATGTGAGGTAAAAGAAATAATGGCAAAAGCTAGGTAGTTTCATATCATGTATATTGTAGACATACATACCAAAGTTATGAAGTTGGTTGGCTCATGACCTAAATAATTAAATGTTACGAGGATGGTAGAATGATGCATGTGGTACTACGAGTAATGTTAGTTCATTCACGCAATTTAGGTAGCGTGTTAAGCATGGGTATATATGGAATATGTATGGAGCAAGCTATTAATGCGAGTGAGTGATGGGAAACGTGGAAGATAAATATATTTAATTAGGTTATTACCCACCGCCATTCCATCTTAATTTCTCCTAATCTCACAGCTTATCCATTCACTCTCTATATGAAATTATGAATAACTATTAAGTCTCTTTTCTTTTTTCTTTTCATCCATTAAAGACAACCCCAAAAGCCTCCGAAAGTACAAAACAATCTGAATAGTTTTCAATGAAAAATAGAGGTAAAAAAGGTTCATATAAATAAGAAAGAGAATTGGGGATTTTTGGGGCATTTGTTCGATTGAAGGCTTGATGCATGTGAAGCTGCAGCTAAATAATTGCCGACGCTAGCAGAAGCCCAGGATGTAAATAAATTAAATTAATTAATCAATTAGATGATGCAGGAGAAGATTAAATATGATAATGGGAATTCTCTCCAACATGATCATGTGATGAATTATTGAACCTTACTTAGTAAAATACAATAAAAACAGTTGTCATTCTAATTGGAAAGATCTAATCCTATATATAAATACTGAAGTTTATACACTTACATATGAAGCACAATTCTTTTTTAATTATCTCCCATTAATATCGTTTTTTGCTGGTGGAAAAACAAGGAATCAATATTAGGCTTTTTTCCAGATTTACGAAAAAGGAAAAATAACAGGAAAAGAAAAAAAAGAAAACCGGGAAGAAATACATGATCAAAATAACAAAAAAATGGAGGAAAACATTACTGTTCAACTGTACTAGTACTATATCTTTTACATCAATAATTAATTATACAAATTAGAGAAGAAAAGAAGGTAAGAGAAATTCGAAAATTAATGAATTTCAAGCTCTCATTCCTCTCCCACTCTAGCTATTTCTGCTACTACATGGTCACATTTCATTTCATTTCATTTGCAAGCTTCTGTAATCCAGAACAGTACTAGTTTTCAAGCCCAAGAAATCATAAGCAGTAGTAGTGGTGGTCCCACTACTAGTGTTGGCAATACTGTTACCACAGCTGCAATCCTTGCTATTCTGTAAACCCAAACTGCAAGCAAAGCAAAGGCTTGATCTCCCTATACTGTTGAATGGGGGATGAGGGTGAATGTGATGAGGAGGGCTAATGGTTAGGTCAAGGTTCAAGTCTGGGATGGATCCTTTGGAATCTTTATTATTATTATTCTCTCCAAACACGCTTGTGTTACTAGTGTCTTCCTCTTGTTTAACATTAGCAGCAGCAGATGAAGCAAAAGATATTGTTGTGGTTGTGGTGGCAGCAGGTGGAGGAGGTCGTTCTTGATTGTGATTGTGATTGTGATTGTGAGCAGTAGCAGGCTCGTTGAGAGGCCTGTGAGTTGCAGGGTCAATTCCTCTGCTCAGAAGCTTCCTTCTTATGTGAGTATTCCAGTAATTCTTTATCTCATTGTCCGTTCTCCCAGGCAATCTTCCAGCTATTAGAGACCACCTACGTAGTAGTAATAGTATAGTATAATTTTATATATATCATGATTGAAAATCCATGCCATTAATTTCTTTCTCTCACTCATGATTCATCAAACAAATAATAATAAAAAAGAAAAAGAAACTAACTGTGTTTGTTTGATTTTGAGCGATCGATCGAGCTTACTTGTTACCAAGGAGACTATGGAGTTTGATGATGAGTTCATCTTCTTCTTCGGTGAAATTGCCTCGTTTGAGGTCAGGGCGGAGATAGTTGATCCACCGGAGACGGCAACTCTTGCCGCAACGGAGAAGGCCAGCGGCTTTGGGGAGAGAGCGCCAGCATCCCTCACCATGAGCTCGAATATAAGCTATAAGCCGATCATCTTCTTCTTTGGTCCATGCACCTTTATTTGTGTGAGCTTTCTCACAGCAAGGGGACCTTCCCATACTTTCACTGCCAAAACTACTGCTAGTACTAACACTTTGATTTGAGTTGAGTTCAGTTGAGTTCAGTTTATTCCTTTTCTGCTTTTCACTTTAGAATAAATGAATCAGAGATATATAATATATGGTGTTGGTGGGATTCTAATTGGGAAAGAAACGGCTCTGTGTGCTGCTGTTTCTTGTGTTGCTGAAACAATAAGACCGGCCCTGGCAGGAGGAGTTGGAGTGTGATTTTTATAGGCTTTTGACCCTAAGGCAGAGGGAAATAGAGAGAGAGAGAGAAGTGACCCTCCTAAGTCCTAAGAGAAATGTAATTGCTTCTAGATGTGAGTTGGTGAGATAGGTTAGAGAGGAGTGGCTGGTGGCTTTCTCTCTCTTTGATGATATTAGCATCATTGATATAATGAGTTAAAAGACATTAACTATGGGTAACCTTCAGGTTGGTGTAAAGTAGGATATATTGAAGTATTGGCAAGGCAAGACAAGATGTGATCTCTGCCCCCTTTTTAGAAAAAAGAAAAACATAATTTATATCTCATACGCTTCACCCCCAATATAAAACTGAAGTTTGCCCATTTAATCTTGTGCTTAATAAAAAAATTCAGTTATTCTTTTTCAATAATTGCCGAATAAAATGTGAAGCTGTTGTTATGTAAAGACTAAGGCACCTCTGGATTTAATGACGTTAGAGATATAACTACTTCATTTAGAATTTATTTATTATATAAATGATCAATAGAATAAAAATTGGAGATTTTCTGTGTCTAACAAATTAAAGAGTGCTACCACAGATAGGTAGCGGGTAGAAAAGGAGAATTTGATTTGATTTAGTGCATGTTTGGGATATTTGTAAAAATTAGATTATTTTAATAATTAATTATATAAATTTTTTTGTTATAATCGATTATAAAAAAAAGTTTTATATTTAGATATGTTAGTTAAAAAATAATTTTAAATTAATTTTTTTATTTAAATAATATAAAAAATAATTATTTTTATACATTAAATTATTAAAATAGATATAAAATAATTAAACAATTATTTAATTAATTAAAATATTTATTTGATTGATAACAAAATAATATTTATATATTATTATTAAAAATAATCCTAACAGCTTAATAAAAAAATGTTCAAAGTTTTGCTTAATTGCCAAAAGCTTTTTACCCCTAATAAAAGTTGTTGGATTTTTTCGTGACAAAGCCAAACATAATGGGAAATTGAGCAACAACTTTTTTACATCAAAAAAATTGTTGGATGAATGGAAAAATATGAACCAAACACCCTCTTAGTGTAAAGATTTTTTTATCATTATCATCTAATTATGTATTGTTATATTGTTAAAAATATTTGATAATAATAATAATAAATTAATTTTGATGTGAAGTTAGTAGAAAAAGTTTTATACTATTATCCAAATTAATGCACTATCATATCATTTACTTAGTTTGACAATATAGGAACATATGATTTATAAAATAATTTTAGATTGACAGTGCATTGAAATTAATGAAAAACAAATTTTGATAGTAATAAATGCATAATTACATGTGGAGTACCTACCAATACCATGAGGTCCATGACAGGTTTAATTCCCCTATAACGCTCTCCACACAGTAAAAACAAAGAATTGCATATAAAAGGTTATGGTGATTAATGGCATATTTGATTTTAGGTGATTTTTTCATATACTCATTTTATTATATTTAATAATTTAAATTTTACTTTGAAATTAATTTAATAATCCATTTTTAACTGCTTTATTATATGTTGTATTTTGCTCGACTCAGTGTAATATACCAAAAATAGATAAAAGTACTATTTTGTGTTGGGAGTGAGATTTAGGGCTTCATGATTTTTTTTAAAAAAATTAGTTATTTAAGTTAGTTAGTTGTAGTGAGTTTCCCTGAAAGTAATGTATCAGTTGTTTGGCTATTCATGTGCGAAAGCATAGAGATGGTAATGGTAGTTGTGGTTCTTTATTATATTGGTGCATTATCATTCATGAGAGAGAGAGAGAGAGAGAGAGAGGGACACGTTTCTAGAAGAGTTAGAGGTTGGGTTCAAGAAAGGATGATGAAAGAAGAGAAGGGGAGAATAGGAAAAGATAAATGAGTGTGGTTGTGGTTGTATATGGGCTTTGGTTCACCTTCCACTTTTCGTTTATCTTTCCCCCAACCTTGTGGTGCAAGTTTAGGAAAGGCATGATCAGAAGGTTGGGATTGGAGGGGTTCATTCACCTTTTTGTTGTTATCTTCTCCCCAATTGCATATTAGTATTACAGTAGTTAATAGTTATCCACCACCACATATATATCCACTCCCTCTCTCCTTCGCAATGAATATCAAGTGGATGGTAATAGTTAATATCATGGGTACAAGTTGCTTTCAAGTAGGGAGAGCAAGAGAGACAAAAAAGATTCAGTCCACTTGGATAATTATTTGTGCGTGTTTCACCCACCTTTTCAGTCTTTTTCTCTCGGTCCTTGCAATTCTAGTCCAACTCTTCGCTCAGTTACATATTGAACCATGGCATGATTTACAGTACCACTCCCTATTAACTATTGAAGGTACACACACTTAAAACCCAACTACTTGTATTTAAAAAAAAAAAACTGAGGTGTGCTTGCGAGATTCTCATTTACACACTTAAATATACAATTATACATTACCAATGTTACACTAGTAGCAGCATCTGAGTTTCTTTGTTTTTTATTTTTATTTTTTTAAAAAAACACTCGTCCTCCCTATTCGTTTTCAAAAGTAATGAACTCAACCGAGATCATGAGCATATATATTCTTATATTTATTTTATGTCCTTTTAATCAGTGAGATAAACAACAATACCTAAATCTATTCATAGGTTACTCAGAAAGATGTAATGTGCGTGTAATACTAAAATTACCAATAATAAATGACGGATGAAACACATAACTACACACATTAATAAATTGAGCATCACCCATGGTCGTTATCAGTTGGGTGCTATTATTACAAGTGATCAACCTACTGTGATCTTCTTACCCAAAAAATAGGAACAACCTAAGGGCGTCTCTCCCCATTTAGTCTTGCATACAAATGATTATCAAAATAAAAAAGTCCCGCAAACAAATGCAAACAACCCCCACATGGGAAACTCCAAATATTTGGAAAAAAAAACTGAAAAATGAAAGGAAAGGAGACTCAACTCAAAAGAGATTAGGAAGAGTCTGCGGCGTACGATTTGCATTTACATGATTGTTTCTGTATGGTGACAGCCAGCACAGCAACACCAGTATGTCATGTGCTTAGGTACTTATGGGAGGCTGTCCTAAGAACCCTTACCTACCTAACCCTTACCTACCTCTTTGGCTGTCCTCCACATGAGTCTCCCTAAACCTGAACCTTTTCCGATATGTCTTCTTCAAAGACATGTACATGACTATAGGGTGGATAAAAGTTATAAGCTATCATTCAAGGTTCAAGAAACACGTTGCTCACAAATGACAATTATTTTTATGGAGTTCGGTAACATTATTGTCATTGACAGACACCAACTTCAGATACAGATCTATCTAAACCTCTGTCTCACGTTGTTGTTTAGGTCTTCCTTTTCTTTCCTTTTACCTTTTGCATTTGTTTCCTTTTTAATTAGGACAGATTGTCCACCAATCTGCGGATTATAATAGACGAGGTACTACAGTCACAGAAACTCAGAAAGACCCATCTGAAGTCCATTAGCTTCTGTTGTGGAATCTTCTAACTAAAGAAGAAAGCATTCTAAGGACAAGTTGACTCATCTCGTTTGAATTAGTAATTTTTTTTTGTGAATTCATTTGAATTAGTAATTGCCATAACAAGTACCTTCTCTGGTGTTTGTCCAGCGATGTCTTTCTTGATAGAAAAAAGCACCGTCCCCCACACCCCAATTACATATTTATACTGGTGTTTGCATTATTATCGCGCAACCTTCTAAGGTGCCTTCATAAGCTTCAGTTGATACATGCCCCACCTCTTTACTAATATTAAATCTATTGGCTTTCCTTCTCCTTGGTTATATATGCACATCATATGTGAGTGGTATACAATTATCAATGATCCAATAGTACAGCACTTAAGCTCCTAGTGGTCAAAACTTGCCTCAGAGGAGTTCTCTGGACTAATACGGTACGGTATACCCAAGAGCATGTCACATAACTGAGGTAAAGATCTATAAACAGGCCCCACAGAGACAAACCATAAAACGCATATGGGGGTCATTAACCTAGGGTGCCGACTAAGTTAACCAGATTTTGTTCCCAAGTTTTCCTTGTTCTCATCTCCTCGCACAAAACATAAATACAAGAAGTTAGCCTATTGAGCATGTCTAGTAGTCTACCCTCTTCTAATCTTCAGAGAACAGGAACGCGCAACTGGGACTACAGAAATTTGTATTTACATATGATAACGATCGCTCTCAAATGCAGTATTCAGTTGGACTCTTAGGCTATCCATATGCTCAGAATGGCTGTTGCATTATTCTTATTGGCATTAAGAACAAATACGCAGATACTGAAAACTGCCAAAAAATGAACCCAGAACCCAGTACTGCTCATTATGGGTCATATATACGTAACATCAAAGAGAGATAAAAAAAGCCTAGTCTACTTCGCTCTTCTGCGAACTTCATACAAGTAACAGAGGATCACCACAGCAGCAGTAACTACAATTCCAACAGCACTATGAGCCAGTACAGTCCCATCGTTAGACTTTGCCTTTGAACTTGGCACAAACCCTAGCTCTGAAAGTTTTTTATGAGATTCAGTATAATCTCGAAAAAATGCATTCACATCCTGCCAGAGGAGCACGGTTTAGAAATATGCGGCACAGGCAGATTCAAGCAATCCAATGATGCATCAATCTTACAGTCAAAACTTTGATGCAGATAGCTATTATATTATTCTTTTGCTCTTTCTTTAATGGAGTTTAAATAAATGCAGAAACTTTTCGTGGATGTCTTATATAAGGTAGTATAGATAAAAGTCAAGTGCTAATAGCACATATGTTTTCAGTTTGCTGTAAACGTTAGCTCCATTAGTGGATAGAAGGAAAACAAGACCAAGGTATGGTCAGAAATTGGCATAGTAAGAAAAACCAATGGGGAAAATAATGAAGAGAGAACTGATACAAGTAATCACATATTAAATAAGAAAGTTAATCTGTTAGTTTTGCCACCCAATAGGGCACACAGGAGAATACCATTTTGAGTCCCAATTTTTATACACCAACTTCATTACACCATTCTTACACTATTTCTTTTTTGAATACTAAAATAAGAAAAACACATTTCTCAATACACACACTCTCTTCCTTTTTACCAAAACAAGTAAAGTGTAAAGTGGTGAACGGAAAAAATGGTGTGTGATGAACATTTTCCTACAATTTTATCTTTTGAAGCATCAGGGTAGCTGCAAAGAGCATAATAAACTCCAGAGCATAATGCTTATCAGGGGGAAGAAAAAGAGTGCTACTAATCAACTGCTACTTAATGCAATGAGCTCAGGCCAAAAGATTGATCTAATAATTAATGGCAAGAAGCCTACAAGCTTGAGCTTCAAGGCATTAAATGGTAAATAGCCAGACTTATGAATGCTATTGAAAAACATGAATTGCCAGAAGACATCATCAGATAAATCACAAACAGGGGATTATGTAATGGTCATTTGGATTAAATAATCCCAAATACCTTCGCATACAGCTCAACATAATGACGAAATTCAGAGGATGTTGGAAGTTTAAGCAGCCCCACAGAATCTTCTTTTAAAGTTTCCCTGATTTCAAAACGATGTTTAGCTGAAAATAAAAAGTCAAGCTCTACAAATGTCCTCGTAGGAAGCCAAATATGAGCAGTATTGCAAGCAGCTTAAGTCTTACACGAAGCACGAGTTATGAAACTTCAGAGGATCCTCTGTCCAAGGGCCATCAAACCCTGATCTCTCTGGATGTGCTCTTCCCTTATAACAACAAAGAAAAGGAAACAAGAATGTCTAGCCATAAGCATGTAAAGTCATATATATATATATATATATAGCAAATGCAAAAAGAAGGATTACCAGCGTATGCCCCCCAGACAGTGCAACAATATCCTTGTCAGAAAGACCCATACGATAAAAGATATCACGGAGATGAGGAACACCTACCAACAGCATTCACGTATTTTTATGCTTTCATATGACACTTACCCTCGTTGGATTGTGTATAAGTAAGCTTAAACAGCAAACAGCACACCTTTCACAGCTCTAGTAAGATATTTCCCCTCCCCAACTGAGGGGAAGAGTTGGTACACTAGTTAAAAATTTGGGAAGCTCACCTTGTTTAGCATCAGGAAGCCGCCCTTCTTTGGGAGATATTTTTGAATCTTAAAAGAGATAGACAATTACATGAACTAACAAGCAGTGATTTCATAACAAGCAATATTATAAAAGTATGGCACAACATACCCTCCTTCTAGGAACAAAATCAATTGTGGGACCCTAAGTAACCTCAACTGCAACACCAGCAAGCTGGAACCACAAGGAGAAAGAAAACAATTTTTCTTCAGATTTACATAAACTATATGGCAGTTAGTTCAATTGTTTACTTAGGAATGCATATCTTGTTTTACACCAGGCATGCCTTCTACACAATGACGATCCTCCCTCCCCTCCCTCTATGTTTCAAGAGAATCTCCGGACTCAAAATGCAGTGTGTTTCATCAGTTTGGATGTGATATAAAAGTAAATCCAGTAAAATGTCTTGATTCTGATGAAAATTAACCGAGTAATTTTATAAAGGAAAAAATTTGAGTTTTTGCTGACATTTTGCAGACTTTAGCATTGTTATATAAGAAAAACTATTGGTTTTCAACCTCATTGTAGAAATCTTAGGCACTGAGGTTACATAAATGCCAAACACCAGTTACAAGAGAAATAGACCTTAACCAGGTAAATGCTTAAGCTGTTGAAACTCACCCCATTAACTAACACAGGAGCTTGTGCTTCAGCTGTACTCTAGTACATTTCTTAAGTATCAACCCTCAGGTGATATATACTCAGCATTTAATCCAGATTTAATATGATTACCCAGAGACCTCTTCTTGTCTTATCTTTTGGGTTTTTATCCCTTTGTGCTCGGGGGGAAAGGGACTGTGGGGTGCAAGAAACTGTCATTTAAATAATTGATAAGCAGGAGCTCAACAAAATTTGTTTAGGTGAAGAAGGTGCCACTGTAATTTTCAGATAGTAAAGGCATATGCTCTCAGATCACATAAAGCAACCAACCAAATAAATAGTTCAGAAAATGAAAGTCTACCAAAGAGCAAACAACATTTATCTTATCATACACCCTATAGAATTAGAGAAAATTGGAGGAATTGTGTGTCTATTCACACACAAGATAGTGGTATTTATATACAGAAGTGGTACATTGAATAAGCAAATATAAACACTAATTATTATGAAGTGATGATTACAATATCTAGTAATCATCACTTATATATCAGCTATGAAAACACGTGAAGCATGTTCACATGGCTTAATTCTAGCATGTGAAACATGGCTTAATTCTAACACTATGATAGAGCCCAAACTGAGCTACTGGGCTCAAAGGAATATACGGGTCAGTTTGTTACTAATAGGCCTGGGATTTGGAGGGTCTATTCTAGAAGGAAGAGAGAGAGAGCTACTGATGTGGCAGTGAGAGAGGATAGTGGAAGTTAGTTACGTGATATGGGTGGGGTTTCGGTTACTAATAGGCTGGGTGAGGAATAGGAGGGCATCTTTTTAGTATCCTTTTGGCAAGTTAGTTATGGATGGAGAGCTGTAGCTCTCTGTAGGAGCTTAGCTCTGTGGCAGTAGGACCTTGATCTACTGTAATTACTCGTTTTTATCCAATAATACTCAGACTTCTTCCTAAATTCTCTTCTTCTGTTATATTCTCTTTGCTGTTATTTTTCTGGTTTCTATCAAACTCTCCCTCGAGCTAGAGCATATATGTCATATGCGCCAAGCTTGTTACAAATAAAATCAACCCGAGTCCCTCTAAGGGACTTAGTAAATATATAGGCTAACTGTTCGTTGGAGTTGATAAAGCTAGTGATAATCTCGCCTAAAAGAACCTTTTCTCTGACAAAATGACAATCAATCTCTATATGTTTAGTCCTTTCATGAAAAATTGGGTTAGAAGCAATATGTAAAGCAACTTGGTTGTCACAAATCAGTTTCATTTCCTTGACATCTCCTAATTTCAGTTGTTGAAGCAATTACTTTAGCCACGTAAGTTCACATGTTGTTGCTGCCATAACGCGACACTCGGCCTCTGCGCTGGATCTAACAACTATATTCTGCTTTTTACTCTGCCGTAAGATTAAGTTACCTCCAACAAAGACACAATACCCTAAGGTTGATCTTCTATCTGATGGTGAACCCACCCAATTAGCATAGCCAACAACTTGAACATTACCTTTGCTTTCATAAAGTAACCCTTTTCCTGATGCACTATTAATGTATCTAAGAATGCGAACCACGACATCCCAATGCCTATCACAAGGAGCATTTAGAAATTGGCTTACCACACTTACAACAAAAGTAATGTCTGGTCTAGTTACCGTAAGGTAGTTAAGTTTACCAACCAGACGTCTATATTTGCCAGGGTCTTTTAGTGGCTCCTCCTGATCCAGTAGTAGTTTGACATTGGGATTTGTCGCGATCGAGATTGCAGCGGGAGCGGCAAAAATGAATGGTTAAGAGAATGAAATGAAGTTGCCACCAATTTTATTTAAGTCAAGGAAAAATTGAAAAACCATTTTATTTTAGGAAAAAAAACTGGTCTTTTAAAATAAATTAGATTCGGGAGTCGATTATGTATAGAGAAGGGAGGAAACATAATTTCATAGCATCCCTCATACATCCGTCCTAAGAGGGTTATTCTAAGTCAGCTGTGCAAATTTTTTATAACGCTTGAAAATATTTGTTTTACCCCTTTTGTTAGAAGATAAACTAAATAAACAAATAAATTATGAAAAAATTAATTTTTGGCTTGACAGAATAGAGATTCTGCTCCTACGTATTCTCGGATGCAATGAGAAATTCAAAGTCACATCATTCTTTAGAAAAACAATTGTGGGTTGGTTGTTTTTAATTTTGAAAAAAAAATTATTTCAAAAATTCATTTGATTTTTTTTTATGTTTAAAAAAGAACGAATCATCAAACTGTCACAACTTAAATGATTCTAAAAGTTACAGGATTAACAAGCTGTCACAACTCAGCTAATCTCATTTTTTTAAAAAAAACTTTCATTTATAAAATTAGTATAAGATCACAATTTAAAAACAAAGATCAATAATGTAATAAACATACCAATTCAATAAGTCAACAAAGAAAAGAAAACATTTTTTTTATGATTTTTTGTTTGTATCTTCAATCACTCTAACCTTAGCCCAAGTTATGTATATTAACAATTTTTTTCTATTTTTTTATTTTATTGTTTTCTTTACTTGAAAAAAAAAACTAACTTTAAGAAAGCTCACAATTTTCGTTGACAACTCTAAACCCACTAACTTATTTAGTTCTAGCCCAAATTCAAACAAGCAGAAAATAAAAGCCACTGAACAACTTTCATACCCCAACCCAATGACTGCTTCAAGCCCATATGAGGTTATTTATTATTATTTTTCATTCTTTTTTTTTTTAAAACAGCATAAGAACCAAAGCCCAAATTTGCCTTATTCCTAATAATTTGAGCCCAACTCCCAGCATCCCCAAAACAACAAACATTGGCCCAAATAAAAGTAAGCAGTCCACACAACATGCACTTAAAGTAACAAAAAAAAGAATCAAACCAAATAAAAAGAAACAAAAGAAAAAAAAACGATGGCACTTTTGATGGCTTTTTTACCAATATGCCATTAATGGCAAACTTATTTATCAAATTACCATCTTTTTCAAATTATTTATCAAACTGTTACTGTTTTTATCACGTTGAAATTTTTTATTATTTTTCGTCCAACGTAGACTACTCCAAAAGAGATGGCACTGCCAACTAGGATGCGCCAACATGGTTGGCGTATTCCACGTGGATACGCCAACAAGCGTGACATTTTTCACGTGGTAACGCCACATGTGATAGCATTTACACATAGACAACGCCATGCGTGTTGGCGTATCCAAGTGGGATACGCCAACCATGCTGGCATTTCCAACGTGAAGAAAAAAAAATGTCACGCTGCATGTGCAGGAGACTTAACCCATTTCACGTGCATATCTTGAGAAATGACACCCAGAGACACATATAATTTATAAGCCTACTAAAAAATATATTATAATATTGAGAGATATCAGTTTCAATTAATTTATTTATAAGTAAAGTATTTGTTTCTTATCTGTAAAGTAGATGTGGGACTTTGGTGTTGACAAGATAAAATAACTAAGTAAGACAATAAAATACATTTTTTGATGTGAGACTTTGGTGTTGACAAGGCAAAGCAACAAAGCAGCTAAGCAAATACTAAAACGTCACCAACAAAGCTAATTTTCCATTAGTTTTTGTGTAAATAGCAGCTATAAATTGTGGAGTAAAAGGAATCCTATGTAGGGAAGAACGTGAGGACAGATTATAGAACATATTTTGGGTCTTATGCTAAGCAGGTGCCAATACAATTACACAAAAGCCAAACTTGCACGAAAAGAAAGCTAGATCTTACTCGTTATCACAGTAAACTTTTCTTCCAAAACCATCAGTGTTAGAGGCTACAAAATGCTAGAAAATTTATCATAGAGAATATCTCTTGTGCCATTTGATTTGGAGCTCTATGTAATGAAGTGAGCTTTTGTGACATATTACCAAAACGCAGACACCAAACAATCAAGCATGAGTCTTCATCAATTGCATCAGAATCAGAAAAAGAGCAAAAACAGCCTTGGAATAACTATAGAATGAAATTATTATTCTTGCGTACCAAACATCATAGTGCATACTTATTTAAGCTTCATCTCATGTCAACACGAGCATTTGAGGGTAGGGAAAAAACTACTTCATGGAAACACAGCCTTGAACGTTGTGCCAACACAAGTTTGTGTTGGAAAAAAAAAACTAAAACAACTTATTAGTTCTGTAAATTAAAGCATCAATGAAAATTGCACTCAATGCTCATATTTGCTTAGCTGCTTTGTTGCTTTGCCTTACTAATACTAAAGTCTCACATCGAAAAAATATTTTATTATCTTATTTAGTTACTTTATCTTGTCAACACTAAAGTCTCACATTGACTACTTTACAGATTAAAAACAAATACTTTACCTATAAATAAACTAATTGAAATTGATGTCTTCTAATATTATGATGTACTATTTAATAAGCATATAAATTGTATGTGTTTCTGGATGCCATTTTTTAAAATATCAATGTGAAAAGAGTTAAATGTCCTACACATGTAATGTGATATTTTTTTTATTTTTTTTTTCCATGTTAAAAATGCCAACACGGTTGACGTATCTCACGTGGATACACCAACACGCATGACATTTTCCATATGTAAACGCTATCACTTATGGCGTTACTACATAGAAAACGTCATACTTGTTGGCGCATCTTAGTTGGCAGCGTCATTTCCTTTAACATAATTTACGTGGGATAAAAAATAATAAAAAATTTTAATAAAAAATAATAAAAAAAAATTTAACGTGACAAAAATAATGACAATTTGATAAATAGTTTGAAAAATATGGTAAATTAGTAAATAAATTTGCCACTTATGAAATATCGGTCAAAAAGCCGACTTTTACTTTCAAAGAACGAACAAAGGGGGTACAAAGCTTAATAGAAGGCAGCGCAGCAGCTCGGCGAGGTGCGTGGCTCCGGCAGGGATGTGCAGTGGCGCTGGTCTGGGGTTGACGGCATGGTGCATGTGGAACAGGTGGGTTGCGTGGTTGCGAGTGGTAGTTTGGATCTGCGAAGATGGCGCAACACGGTGGTGGCTCAGGGACAGGGGATGCCGGCTGCGGGTGGTTCACGGTGGTATTGACGGTGGCTCATGGTTCTGTTTGGTGGTGTGCCAGCGGCTCGTGGGTGGCAGATCTGGTCTCGAGGATGAAGGTGGAGTGGCACGCTGGGAGGCTCTGGTGGCTTGGATCACGGGTTCAGGCAAGGACAACGATGGAGCGATACTGGTAGCTCGCGGATCTGACGGTGCTGCTCGCGGATCTGGGTTCTGGATTGAAGTTGGGTGGTGGTTGGTGACGTTGGGAGTGGTGGCTGGTGACGTTGGGAAAGGTGGCTTGGATGGCAGAGGCGTGGTGGTCGCGGTTGGGTGTTCTGGTGGTTGAGGTAATTTTATGATCTAATGGCCTTGGCTGGAGCTGTGTTGGTTGCTGTTATGGGTGTTGATTTGGGGTTGTGCTACTTCAGTGTGGTTTTGGAGTGTGGGTTTGTTAGAGGGTGGCTGTGGTGGTTCACGCTTGGTGGGTGGTTGTAGGAACCACTTCGCAGAGGCTTCTGGAATGATCTTGATGTTGCAGGTGGTGGGCAGGGCTTCCCATGGTGGAGGTCCTTCATGGTTTCATACTGGAAGCAGCGGCTTGTGGTTGGTCCTTGAAAGCATGGGGATGGTGTTCGGTGCTAGAAGGTTCATGACAGTGGGATGTAGTGAATGTAAAGTGGAATTAGGTTCTTGTGTGAGTGCAAAAGCTAAAACAACATTCCAATCACATTCAAATGGAGGACGAAGGACTACATTTTAGCAATAGGAGGAAACTAAAGAATAGAGAAACTTACCTTGTAGGAGCTTAAATGTAGAAAGCTTGAAGCAAAGATTTCCACTTCTCCTCACTTCCGAGACTCTACTTCTGGCTCACTCTTTTTCTCCAAAAAAGAATCTGTGTCTATTGCGTAACACTTGAAGCTCACTATTATTTTTGATTCTCAACACACTCCTGAGTTTTCAAGCAGGAAAAAACGAAAACCGGAAATACCCCCTTTTATCTTTGTTCTATCTCTTTTAAAGAGCACAATAGGCTCAATTGATTGATTTTCTTTGTGTTTGTGACAGTTTTGGGTTGCACGAGGTTTGGCTGATGGTTACCTTCTAACCAATGGTTAGAAACTTATACAAGCTGAAAAAAAAAATCTTTTATTTTTTTTGGTGAAATCAATTTTTATTTATTTATTTTTATTTTTTATTTTTTATTTTTTATTTTATTTTTTTATATTCAAAATAAAATGAGACAAATGAGTTAAGGTAGTTAAATGGACTTGGAACATTTTTCCTATTGGATCTGGCTTTTTTATTTTGTTCGAGCAAAATTGAGTATTCATAGAATCTATTGTAGTATTACTAAGGTGACAATTTAACATATATGTTATTTTAAGTATGTCTAAAGCATACTATCTTTACATGATAGTAACTCATGTATGAGACTAAGAAACCTCAATGCTTAGAGAATATTTTAGAGGGTCCAAATCTTTCGTCTGAAAATGGTTTGACAAATGTTGCTTTAGATTTTAGATATCAGCATCATCATTCCCCGTGAGGACAAAGTCATTTGTATAAATAACAAGGTAGATACAAAGGCCAAGTGAAGAGTGTCGGAAGAACACAGAGTGATCAGCCGCACATTGAGTCATGTTGAATTGTTGGATGATAGAGTTGAACCTCCAAAACTAGGCGCGAGGAGATTATTTAAGTCTATAGAGAAATCGATATAATCGTCAAACTAAATTTGGTACTTCGTGAGCAGTAAATCCTAGTGGCTATTGCATGTAGACCTCTTCTTGTAATTTACCATGCAAGAAGACATTCTTGATGTCTAGCTGATGAAAGGGCCAAGAGTGAATAGTAGTCATGATAAGAAAGAGGCAAACCGAAGCAATCTTAATTATAGGAGAAAAGGTATCCTCATAATCAAGTACAACGGAAAAAATCGTTAATAAAAGTAACAAAATATTGATAACCCAATGTAAAAGTGACACGACTAGAATCCCAAATATCTGAATGGATTAAAGCAAAAGGAGCATTAGCTCGTTTATTGACTCTTTCAGGAAATAAACTACAAACATATTTTCTCAACTGACAAGACTCACACTCTAGTGTTGACACTTTAGAAAGATTGGGTACCATAACATGTAATTTCTGTAGATTAAGATGTCAAGCGTTGATGAACGATTTTAGGTGACACAATGACAGAACAAGCAATAGGAGATTCTGGAGCAGTGAGGTGATACAAGCCTTGAGACTCACGTCCTACTCCAATCGTCTATCCAGATACACTACCTAGTGTTACTTTAGCCAATGATTCTCAAACCAAAGTGCAAGACACTGGTCAAGCTAATCTTCTTCCCACTCTATCTTTAGATTTTGTACTGATTGTACCTAGTTGTCCCTTTAATTTAATATCTATAAGCAAACTCACTCATACATTACCTTATTTTGTTATTTTTACTCTAATACCATATAGAATTAGAGAGAATTGGAGAAATTGTGTTTATTCACACACAAGTATATTGATATTTATATATAGAAGTAGTACATTGAATAAGTAAATACAAACACTAATTCTTATGAAGTGATGATTATAATGTCTAGTAATCATCACTTATGAGTCAGTTATGAAAACATGTAAAGCATGTGAAACATGACTTAATTCTAGCATGTGAAACATGACTTAATTCTAAGACACCCTTCAAACAAAACTGAAAGCCCATTATGTAGGCCACCATGGGTTGGGATGTTATGCTCAAGGCCAAGGGTGGCAATGGCTTGGTTAAGCCATCACATTCCATAATTTCCGTCTAATAAATTCAGAACAAAAGAAGCGATTCATTATTTTGACACAAACAAATGATGGATGCATAGATTTTCATCAAAACTTAATGAAGACAATGTTCACCTGATAAAGGTCTGCATATGTAATCTTAGGATGTTTTGCCTTCACTTCCTCTGTGACGCCAGAAAATAAGACAACTCTCAGAAAGACAAGGAGACTGACTTATTCCCAAATGAGGATTCTATTTTTGGAAAAAATCATAAGAGGTAAAGAATTCGAGTAGATTCTATTCTAACACAAGGATGACCTACAATTCTATGTAAATCCAAACTACTTGAACAAGACTTTTCCGTAATTATTGTCTTACACAGATAAATCACACGACATATAAGAAATATAATATGTATTATTGTTAATACTTGAACATATATATATATATATACACAAAGTATAGACAAAGAAATTAGAAAATCATGGAGCAAGACAAATTATATGGACAGAGATGTAATTTCTCCGCCAGTGCTTCAGATAAATTTCATACACTTATACACATGATTACAGGGGCAAAAAAAGGAAGGTTACCACAGAAATCAATAGGCCTTCTTCAAGCCGTTGTTGGAGCCATGTGAATACTCTTCCTCGTTCCTTATGGAGCCATTAGGTCCACCGGTCTTGGTGCTGGCAACGTTAGTGCCGGCATCGTGCCAGCTGCGAAAGAAAACACACCGAGATTAAGCAAAATGAAATCGAAATGATCCTCTAACTAAATCTGAGACTGAGAATGAAAGAAAGTTAGTTACGCCAAGCGAAGCATGATGGGAGCGCAGTTCCTGCTGGCGATGAGTGCACGCAGATGGCGACGAGCCTTGTCGATCTCCTTCAGGTACTCTTGTGTCCACCGCCACAGACATTCGATTTTGCTTTGCTTTCTTGATAGTATAGAACAAAACAAAACAAAACAGAGCAGTAATGAATTTGGATTTTGATTGGTAGAGATAACAAATCAAAATCAAAACAAAACAAGGCTGCGATGAGATGCGAGCGAAGGAAGAGAAATACCACTACCGACCAGTAATATCTATTTATCAGTAATAGTATGAAATGAGATGGATCACGAATCACGAATGGATAGCCCACATGCTGCTCACATCGTGCTCTTCTCCTCCTACATAAGATCACTACGTGTCAAAAGATTAAAGAATGAATTCGTTTTTTCTTTTTGTTTTAAAATAAAAGAATTGAAAATTATAAAACCTTTAATTTTTTGTCAATCTCCTCCTCCTCCTCTGTTCATGGGCGGAGGTAGGTAACTTGGGACTTAAAATTTGTCAATTCTTGGACTGGGGAGGAGTATGGTTTAATCATTAAAGGGTTGCTTGCTTTATCATTGACATTACTGCTTGTCCGTCAAGGCCACTAGGCCACAACCCTCACGCTCACCCTCACTGGATGGAAGGCAATCCTCCTTACTCATCCAATCCAATATCAATATATGTTTTGTCTTTTAACTTTTAAGCAAGGTCCAAAGCTTTGCTTGGACTCACAGAACAGGGAATGATGTGGCTCATATAAAGTAGCGCAACTGCTTAGCAAATGGAAAAAGATCATCTTACCGTGTACAGTGCACACACCACTTTTAACACCGTAGGCCACGTCAGATTAATTTTCAGATTCAATCATATTTGCCTTCAGTTTTTTCCCTCTCCTTCTCATTTCCATCTCCCTCTCATTTCTGTCTCCCTCTCATTTCTGTCTCCCTCTCGTTTCTCCCTCTCGTTACCCCCTCTTTCTCAAATATCTCCATCCTTGACTTCTTTCACTTCTCCGTCACCCACGTCCCTCCGTCCGGCGAGCTCCATCCGTGCACAACCTCCGCTAGCATCGCTGTCTCTGTAGCCCGCACGAAGCTCCATCGGTCTGCTACTACCTCTCCGCCTTGCCTTCGACACGTCATCAAGGTACTATTTTCCTTCTCCATTAGCTGATTGTATTAAGTTCTGGGAGTGCAGTCCAGTGGCATTCTGGTTGGTGGCGCATGATACATACATTGTTGATTTTTTCTTCGATTGCTTATTGCTACACGAGATTCATTCTCGGGTAAGTTAGGAATTGGGAGATGCATTTCCGGTTTGGCTGTATTGGTGGATATCTCGTAGCTTGTTGTATGTGTTAGGATGGACGTTCTATCATTGAAATGAATTTTTCTTTAATTGGGTGATATTGTGCATCGTACGTGCTTGACAGAATGCCCAAATGTTCCATATAATGATACGTTAGATTTGGTACCTGTTCTTTTGGTGAACATCTCAAAACTTCCTCTTCAACAGCAGGAAATTTGAGAGGAATCATTGTTAAGGTTTCAACCTTTCCGAATCTTTCCATTGTTTGTTATATATCATATACTTGTTGAATAGATGCTTTGCATTATGTTTAGTTTTGGTAGACTTTGGCTACTCTATCCGTCCCTTGCTCAGTGACTTCATCATTTCCTTTTTTCATTTATCTATAATATATTCTGGAAAAAATTATGCAGTGATTACATGTTCCTTTTCTCTGATGCTTATATGTACATGTAGCTCACCTTTTACATATCCTTTTTATGTCTTCTTGTTCTAGCTGTGTCCCCTAGTGGCTGCCTTTGCTTTTTGATTATACTGCCCATATTGCCATGTTCACAGTTAAACCATTCAGATTTTCCCCCTTTTTTTTGTCATTGTTAAAACATTTTGATAAGTGCTGGAAAAAATATTTTGGGATCTTGTATCTTAGACACAATGGTTATTTGAAGAACAAACAAGAGAAAAAAGTAAATATTTGTATAGGACTGATTCTAAGAAGAGAATATTGTCCATCAAAATTGGCTCTTGTATGTGAATTTCACTCATGAACATATTTAGAGCTTTGCTTATGTTCATATCATGTTTTTTGCTTTTGTTTTTACTAGCCTATAGAATTGGTCTCTTGAAAGACATGACAGACAATGGTGGCCTTCAAAAATACTATAGATGTGTGTCTAAACCAAACAATAATGTTGAAAGTGGAAGCATGCTACTTAAATAAGTGGTGACACAAGGCCCCAAGCAGAGATGCTTGCTTACAAAAAGTTTTTTGTAAAGCTGTTACCCCCCACACACACAACTAGAGATGCTGAGAGAAGTAGAAGTATTGGCTTTAGTTGTAATTCCTTATAAACAGTCCCATTATTGGTTGCTTGTGTTTGTTGGTTCTATCACTTATCATGCATTTTTTTTACACTATTTTGACCTCTTGGTTAATGAGGTATAAATTTTTGGTTAATGACGTGTATTGGATGGTTAACGGCTTAACCATTGACCACGAATCTGCCCAGTAATCAACATATACACATTATTAACCACAAATTTCTACCTCGTTAACCAAGAGTAAAAAATGCTATAAAACAATAGTCATATTTTGTCCTTTTTTTTAATCCAAGCCTTAACACTTCCACTCATTTCTCTTTACTATAACTCTAACTCATACATAAATGTAAGAGCATGCCTTACAGTCACTATGGAAAATCTGCTGGCCATTGATAGCTAAAATGCTTTCCACTTGTTGAATTTTTGGATGGTAACATGAGTTTTGCATGTGCAGGTTAATGGAATTGGAAATAGGTGCTTACATAGAGGATGAAAATACTGTCAATGGTGTTGGAGTGTTAGATGATGGCGGTGGCGGTGCTGAATGCATTGAAGAAGCAAATGAAGCTGAGTTAACTATGAGTGACAACTTCGATGAGCAATCTGAACCTTGTGAGCCTGTAGCAGGCATTATATTTCCTTCGGTGGATGCCGTTAAGTTATTCTATCGCCAGTATGCTATTGCAAAGGGATTCGATTTCATCACTAGGAACTCAAGAAAAGGAAACGATAGAGAGTTAAAATACTTCATTCTAGCATGTTCACGAGGTGGGAGTTGTGTGTCAACAATACTAACTGATTTGAATACATATCCAACAATCAAGAATAACTGTCAAGCGAAGATAACTGTCAGTTTGAACAAAAATGGACTTTGGTACATAAAGAAAGCTTTACTTGACCACTCTCATGATCTCAGCCCAGTGAAGGCAAGGATGTTCCAAGGAAACAGAAACATCAGCATGCACGTGAAAAGAAGAATAGAGATCAATAATGAAGCAGGCGTGAGGTTGAACAAGACCTTCCGTTCTCTTGTTCATGATGTTGGAGGGTATGATAATTTACCATTTGTTGAACGAGACGTGAGAAACTATGTTGGGAGGGAAAGACGTGCGATTGGGAAGGAGGGTGATGGTAAAGCTCTAAGGAGTTATTTTTCACGGATGCAACAACAAAATAGTTATTTCTTCTATTCTATAGATTTGGATGATGACTTTCACGTGAAGAATGTTTTTTGGTGATGCAAGAAGTAGAGCAACTTACGAATCGTTTGGAGATGTTGTGACGTTTGACACAACCTATTTGACAAATAGGTATGACATGCCATTTGCTCCATTCGTTGGTGTGAATCATCATGGGCAATCAATTTTGCTAGGATGTGGTTTACTATCTACTGAAGACACTGATTCGTTTGTGTGGCTGTTTGAATATTGGCTTAATTGTATGTCAGGTAAGGCTCCAAACGGTATTATCACTGATCAATGCATGGCCATGAAAAGAGCAATCTAAATAGTGTTTCCTACTACTCTCCATCGATGGTGCTTATGGCATATCATGAAAAAAATCCCACAGAAGTTGAAAGGTTATGGTGAATATAACAGTATCAAGGATGCAATGAAAAATGCAGTTTATGATTCCTTGACAGAGGCTGAATTTGAAGGAAAGTGGGTTACTTTCGTCCAACAACATGACCTACAAGACAATGAATGGTTGAGTGGGTTGTACAATGAGCGACAGAGATGGGTCCCAATCTTTTTGAAGAAAGATTTTTGGGTTGGAATGTCAACGACCCAGAGGAGCGAGAGCATTAACGCATTTTTTGATGGGTATATAAACTCATCAACAACTCTGCAGTATTTGTAAGGCAGTATGATAATGCTCTCCACGATAAGGCGTAAAAAAGAATATGAGGCGATTGTCGATCATTTAACAAAGATTATTGCATGTGGGTCGAACTCTATGATTGAGAGGCAATTCCAAGGCGAGTATACCCATTCGAAGTTTGCTTTGAGGTTCAAGTTGAATTTAGGGGTAAAATGAATTGTTCTATTTGCATTAAATGTGTTGAGGATGGAATCTCTACTTATGATGTGTTAGAGGAGATGGTAGTAGTTGGATGTATGAAAGAAAGAATGAGAGGTGGTATTTAATCGCAACAATCATGATGTTAGATGCAAATGCTTGTTGTTTGAGTTCAAAGGCATTGTGTGTAGACATGCTCTTGCTTTTTCTTGCGCAAGAAAGGGTGAAGGAAATGCCTTCAAATATATTTTGGCAAGATGGAGCAAAAATATAAGAAGGAAACATGCATACATCAAGAACAGCTTATGATGTGAAACAATTGCAACCTCAAATGCAAAGATTTGATAATTTATTGAATGAGTTTTACGAGGTTGCGAAGTTCTTCTTGAATGTGACAATGCTAGTGATTTTTTCTCCAAACATTGCGTGCATGTAAAGGCAAGGTGCAATCGATTGCTACATCGAACCACAATAATGTCACATGCCATAAAGGTCAACACAAAACAAGCAATATGATTGGCACTGGAAGCAGTCAAACCAAGGAGTTATCGAGTGAGATTCATAGTCCATTACGTGTTGCTCGTAAAGGCCGCCCTCGATCAAATAGAAAAGTATCAACAGTTGACCAAATTGTGAGGAAAAAGAGAAAGACAACA
The DNA here is from genome assembly GCA_029884595.1 of Ormosia semicastrata. Taxonomy (NCBI): domain Eukaryota; kingdom Viridiplantae; phylum Streptophyta; class Magnoliopsida; order Fabales; family Fabaceae; genus Ormosia; species Ormosia semicastrata. The sequence continues at coordinate 1,375,261 of JAQQTO010000046.1, read as the reverse complement.
CTTCAAAGGTCACACATGTTGACAATTGATGTGAGTGCAATTGGATATATTTTCTTGGTGTATGGAATAACTCTTTGCCGTTAACTCTCTTAGAAAGAGTGCATATATTATGAAATGTATTTTTAACTTATTTGTGTTGGTTTATGTAGGAGTGTATCGAGGGAAGCATGAGTCAGATCAATGGAAACAAGCTACATGTATGCTCATCTATGGAAATTATGACTCCTGGAGAACGAGATGACGATTGTACCGTGGTGTGTGTGTGCACAGAAATAAAATTTAAATTGTAATTAGTGTTGAAATGATTGTTATCATTTGGAGTAGTATTGATGGAGTCATTATTATTTGTAAACTTTTATAAGAATTTATAATTTAACTTTAGTTATATTTCTCCCTTACAGTCAACAGCTATTGATCTGAACACAAATGTTGATGATTACAACGATAATTGTTGGACTTCGCAATTGGTAGAAAGTCCAGCACAAAGTTCTCTATCATTACTTGCAGATTTTCAACATGATTTCACCAGTGGTCCAAAGGCATGTGAAATGTATGCTAAATTTTAGGTTATCAAAGTGGTTGTAGTTAACTTTTTCAAATGTTTTTTTCAGGCTGCTAGTAGTGAGAATTCATACATGAATTTTGGCATGAGTAGTTATTCAAAGCATTTTGAAGAAACACGAGTCGAGTAACACTGACGTTGTACTTAACTCTTTCAATCAATTATATTTGTAATAGTTTTTATTGGAGTTAATGTTTAGTTTGAAAGACTAAGGCAATTAACTTTGGTGTTGCAGGTTTATGGGGCAATTATCGAATTACCTATAATGGGTGCAAAGATTAGTGCTAGTGACATCAATATTTTTTGGCCACTTTTGATGAGATTAATGCATGGGAGTGGCAAAGGGTGATATGTGATGACATAGTATTACGCTAGTTATTATTATTATTTTGAATGTTTATTTTGCTGTAAGTAAAGTAACCAACTTATGTATTTTTTTGGAATAGGTTGTTTGTATAGTTTAGTGAATGACATAGTACTTACAATGTGTACATAATTATATAAGGTTATGTAAATGGTCGGGTAAAACCAATATTTTGGTACAAGTTTATAAGGTATCCAATGAAAATTGTACATGTATGAAGCATAATTATATTTTTTTGGTACTTATGATGTGAATGTATTTGTTTGATTATTTTTGTTTGATTGGTAATGCCATTTTGATTTTTAAACGAATATTACTCATTCCAAGATCAGTTCAATGTCAATTACACACCGCCAACAATACCAAGGATAAGTATTCAAAGAGTTTGCTTTCTCATGGGGTAAAAGCTGGAAGGGATGCATTTGTGCATGCCTATTAACCAACTTGCATGAGGTTCATTAACCACTATTTTGTAATGGTTAATGATCTGCAAAAGCGTTGAATGGTCTATAATTGAATCCACCCAATCCTGGATAGGTTTCTAACTTCGGTTATAATTTTGACTGAGTTCGGCGCTCGTCACCAACTTCCCAAGACAATTAACCAATTATTTGTTCTTCGTTAAGGAACTACTTTTAGAAGCATTGAAACAAAGTTGGTTAATCCTGAATAAAAAGATGGTTAATGAGCTACATAAATTGGTTAATGGTCATGCACAACTTGAATGAGGTTCTTCAGACTCAAAACAAAGTTGGTTAATCATGAACAAAAATGTGGTTAATGAGCTACAGAAGTTGGTTAATGTCCATGCACAACTTGAATGCAACCCCATCCATCATTGACCACGTTAACCAACTTTTGAAGGAAATTAACCACCTTTTTGTTCATCGTTAACCAACTATTTTCAGAAGCATTGAAATATAGTTGGTTAATCACGAACACAAATGTGGTTAATAAAATATAGAAGTTGGTTAATGGTCATGCACAAATGCAACCCGACTCGAAACAAAGTTGGTTAATCATGAACAAAAATGTGGTTAATAAGCTACATAAGTTGGTTAATGGTCATGCACAACTTGAATGAGGTTATTCAGACTCGAAACAAAGTTGGTTAATCATGAACAAAAATGTGGTTAATGAGCTACAGAAGTTGGTTAATGTCCATGCACAACTTGAATACAACCCCATCCATCATTGACCTCGTTAACCAACTTTTGAAGGAAATTAACCACTTTTTTATTCTTCATTAACCAACTATTTTCAGAAGCATTGAAATATAGTTGGTTAATCATGAACAAAAAAGTGGTTAATCAGCTATAGAAGTTGGTTAATGGTCATGCACAACTTGAATGCAACAATTCATACTTGAAACAAAGTTGGTTAATCATGAACAAAAAGGTGGTTAATGAGCTACATAAGTTGGTTAATGGCTATGCACAACTCGAATGAGGTTCTCCAGACTCGAAAAAAGGTTGGTTAATCATGAACAAAAATGTGGTTAATGAGCTACAGAAGTTGGTTAATGTCCATGCACAACTTGAATGCAACCCCATCCATCATTGACCACGTTAACCAACTTTCCAAGGAAATTAATCACCTTTTTATTCTTCGTTAACCAACTATTTTCAGAAGCATTGAAATATAGTTGGTTAATCACGAACAAAAAACTGGTTAATCAGCTATAGAAGTTGGTTAATGGGCATGCACAACTTGAATACAATTTATACTTGAAACAAAGTTGGTTAATCATGAACAAAAAGATGGTTAATGAGCTACAGAAGTTGGTTAATGACCATGCACAACTTGAATGCAACCATCCATCCTTGACCTCGTTAACCAACTTTCCAAGGAGGTTAACCATTTTTTTGTTCTTCGTTAACTAACTATTTTCAGAAGCATTGAAATAAAATTGGTTAATGACGAAATAAAAAATTGGTGAATAAACTGTAGTAGTTGGTTAACGGTCATGCATAACTTGAATGCAACCTTCTCCATACTTGAAACGAAATTGGTTAATCACGAACAAAAATTTGTTATACTAATCAACATCATGACTAATCAATTTGTTTTAAAATCAACATCACAAATCATGCATAATCGAAAGAAGTCTTATGGGGTGGGCCACCATCATGGGTTGCATTAGGGGGTGGGCCACCATCATGAGTTGCATTAAAAAGTTCCCATGCATAAGAGATTGTCCCACATTTGCACAAACCATCAACAAGAGAACTGTAAGTTACAATATTAGGAACCAACTTTGTGCAATGCATTTCATTGAAGAGGCTCACAGATTCATCAATCCTTTTACTCGTGCAATACCCAATAATCAAGATGTTATAACTCCAAACATCAGGCGCAATACCTCATTCTCAAACTGTATCAAATAATTTTCTTGCCTCACTCAGATTACACATATCCAACTAAAACCTTAATCCTACCACGCTGTCATGAAAGTTCATTGCTTTCCTAACCTCACCATTGATACAAAGCCCTTTCATAAGTGTTGTGAAGGTTATGGTATTGGGTTGATAACCCCTCTTGACCCAAGTGAACCATAAACCATAAACCCTACAAATGAACTTGGCATTTCCAATCAATCAGAAATAACCATATAGGAAAAACAAAATCCAACAATAACTCAGTTCACATTACCCATTATCAATACATACACTATTTGGAACTCGTCAATGGAGCCAACTTCACCCAAAAAATCAAACATTCTACACAAATATATAACAAAAGACTATAATCAGGTTACAATGTTCACGTCCTAGTATCTGTTAAGCATCGGATAACCCGTTACTTCTAGGTGTTCTTCTTATTCCTTAGCTGATACACAAATGGTGTTCGCGTGGACGCACTTTGCAAACGCTTCCTCGGTTGGAGTTTTGCTCGAGTGGCAATGTTTGATGATGGCTTATCAGTGATAACAGCCTCAACATCAGCTTCATCTGGGTAACAACAGACATCAGGTTAGATGCTAAACAATTATGTATATATAAAGCATTTGAGGCGGTGGAAAAAAGATTTGCACAGTTACCTGCATCACTCTCTTGAGGTAAGCTTACTGATGATTCACCTGAAAAGGCATATGATAAGTCAAACAAAGAATAAAATGATACGTAATAACCATGAAATTGTAATGTTAATCAAACAACACTAACCAAAATTCCGAGCAGCAGTTTGACTGCGAAGCCGTGGGCTTCCTACTGTCGATGGTGAAAAACGTCCAACCCTTTGCTGAGAACCACCCTTATTCCCCTGACTATCACCATGGATAGGCGTTAAAAATGCATCATTTTGTCTATGTACATTTTGAGGATGATCCGTGGCAGCAGCTGAAGTTGAGGGAGCCGTCGCTGGACGCTGAAGTACTATTTCTTTCAACAGATTCAGTTCTTGCTCCAAAACAGAAATCCTCTCCTCAAACTGCGTATTTTGCGCCACCAACCGACGAAGCTCACTAGCATGGTCCTCTCTATCAAAAAACCTTGCTCCATGATGGCCAGACTCGGGTTGTGCATCGACCAATGCCTCTCTAAGTATGTCAACCTGCATCTCTTCAGGCGTGGCAGCCACATCCTCGATTATCTGATAATGCACAAAACACACAAAACGCACAAATATCAAATGTTGTATATTGCAAAACATATTACAATGTCTCACTAATTCAACCATGCTTACCAAATTGTGTCGAAATGCCTGATTAATCTTTGCCTTGCTGATTCCCACGTTTTGCCAATTCAAAAACCGTGGAAACGGAAACACCCGGGGGTTATTATCCGTTTTCCACATGGACAGGTGGTCTAAAGCCCAAACCTACATCAAACAATTGTCAGATTTAAGTACATAGTTTTACTAAGAATGTCAATATAGATATATGCTAATAAAATTCATTCATATGAATAAAATACAATGATTTTTCAAATATTATAAATTTATACCGAAGGATAGTGCACACCCTATTATGTGTCTCTCGCGTGAATTCTCCCTCTTCTGACAACTGAGGCAGCTATGGTTAAGCTATCAACTAAGTAATCGTACACTGCTACACCCCAGGAGTAACTACCTAGAGCATCTAAGTCATCTAACATCTGAGTGAAGCCACCATACACATGTCTTCCTGTTCGTGGAAAGTAAAACACCCCAAATGCAAGTAGAATGTACAGTCTACAAAAATCATCCACCTGATGATCACCTTGATGCGCATGGAGCAGTTGGACTATTCTGTCAACGGTGACAACTTCACTCCCAAGCAGAGACAATGTATTACATTCCCCTCCATCATCAGGTTGGAGACGTTCACCTCGAACAGCGCGCAGTCAAGCGCCAAACATACATCAATGGGCTTAAAACCAACCACCCGACTTCTAACTCTGAATCCCGTAGCTTGGTCGTCCCATCGACAAGCTAACTCCCACAGTAGTACACCAGAGATTTGCAAATTCTCTGGCATATTTAGAAGTGATCTAAATGGAGTGGTCAATATTCGGGTTCGTTGCGCAGTGGTCAAATTATAGTTAATCTCAACCAACACATGGGGTGCGCAGGCATGCCTCAAACGTAACTGAAGAGTATAACAATAAAGTCCATATTAGTAATAAATAAATAGCAGTCATGCAAATAGTGAAAGCAGTTCATGTGTACCATACATTTTGACTGTTTGCCATGCTCCAAACAATTGATTCAATAAACACACTTTGCAAACGAAGCCACAACACCTGCAAAATAATTGAAAGCATTTAAATATGTCTCGTACTATAACCGAACCCCAAGTAATCAATGTAATGGTACAACAATGTAATCAATATAGAGGGTTAAGACTTAGAGAGCATAGTTCTTGAAACATTCTATTCATCATTTTCAGCAATAGCAAATTCTACTCAATCACATAATCTAAATATCATTTTAATAATTTTTTAAAAAGCATATTTGTCAATGTGGTCTTTATTATGAGTTAACTAAAGCTTATACTTTATCAGTTTGCACTTATACTTTCCAATCTCTGCTATAGAGCTTGTTATGAGTTTCTATTTTCTCACAGCAGATCTTATTCTTGGGTAACGTGATGACTAATGAAGAAGCTAGAAGTGAGGGTCTTGGCTAATTAGTTCCTTTTGGATTTTTGGTAATTTCCGCATATGTGGAGAATAACCTAATTCCAATTGAAATGAACTCTTTTGGAAAGACATGCAATGAAAAATATACATATATGTTAGTCCCGTGTGTGAGACAGATAATTTAACTTCTGTATACAAGATTCTGAATGATTTTAAAAGTGTTTCCTAATTGTGCTCATTCAGTTTAACGCTTATCATGCCAGCTTTATGTACTTCTCTATCTATATACATGAATTATAAAATGATGAGACCTTATTTCTTCATGTTCTCTATGTATCAGAGTCAAGCATATAACATACAAAAATAATTGTCTTCATCGAATTTTCATTTTTCTTAGTTTGCTTATATTTAGCTTCTTCCTACACAATTACTAGGACAATGTTGCAAGTTCATTTGGAGGCAAACTACGAGCATTCTTTATTGGCATAGGATTCCTACCATGCCTTGTCGATAAAGTGATTAAGGAGAATGGTACTTTATGTGTGAGCAGTCAATGACATGCACTAAGTGCATGCCAATTGAAGTACTACAGTTCTGATTCATTTTCTTTTAAATTTATAGGTGAAGAAAATTCTGACATGTTATTAGAGGTTCTCTTCAGATCTTCTGCAAGTAGACCAAAATATATCTTTTGAAAGAAAGGAAACTTGTAATGATATTATTTGCAGTTGTGTTTGCTCCTTATTTAATACTGCAACCAATATGCTTTTCAAACTTTCCATTGAATATTCTGATTGTTGACTATTTTTACTTTCCACTATTTTTGATTGCTGACTATTGATTTCTAATGGATTAGGCTCATAAATCCAAGTCTAACTCATCAGATTCTTTGGAAGGCTTTCTTAATACAAGCAAGGGTAGGAGAAGTGCCCCAAATTTCTGTCCTGTTGGTCACTCAAAAGAGGTAACTTGGTTCCCTTGATCCTCCCCCTCCCCAATTTTGAACTTTTTAGGGTAGAGATTCTAGGTTTATAGAATGTTTCCATTTACTAGATAGTATGGATTAAAAGTTTAATAAACATTTGATCTTTTTTATGTTGAAAGTTTAATAATATTTCCATTTGGCCTTTTTTAAGGATTAGTTATATCTAAATGGTTTATGTAAAAGTTTTAATTGCTTTCTCAACTTGCTCTGAAATTGTATAAGCTCTTCAAAAATCAAATTCACAGTCTTCTGATTCTCAGGATAGATTATTTGATGATAAGGATCCTCTGGAGATTTCCACGGTCAATCAACCAAAAGAGGTGCTTGCTTCTTATTCCTCAACGAACCTCAGGTTGGTTTATTACAAAATTTAGTCAGGTTGTCATCATGGTAGAAATGAGTTGAATGGTTGAACTTGTATTTAAATACGATTACTTTTGCTCTATTGCATCTGTCAGTAATCCTTGCTATAACCATTTATTGCTAGCTAGTTCTTCGATCTATTACTTGTCACATATTTGTGCTTGTCAGAATCTGCAAAGTGTATGTTGTTTAAATCTTTTCAAAGTTCAGGTGTACTCTTATGTCATCCAAAATTCGAATATATATTTCCTTTCAAATCATTGCTTTTCACATTTTCTTGCATCTCACTTTGTCAACCTTTAAAACTACACGGGTAATTTATTATTGAGGTGTGGTCACCATTGTCACAATAATCACTAAGCTAATAAGTTTAAATACAAGTGTTGGAGATGCTACCTCCAATGTTACAAACTTGCAGGTGACACACACATACAAGTGTTGCACCTACTAGCTCACCTAAAATGCATTGCACACAATCAATAGACACACACACACGCACGCGCATGCACACACACACACACACACACACATGGATATACCAACAGCATCTCCTTTGAAATACAAAGAAGACACACACACAAAGACAGAGCAACTACCCAGGGAGAACAAAGAGGAGGATGACAACTTACTTCAAGAGGCAACCACGCTGTGGACGATGACGATGCTGTCGTTTCTCTGACGATAATGCTGGCACTTCTAGGACAACGATCTCGAAGTCTTAGCCAAGAGGTTCTACGACATGCTTCTGAGAGAAGTTCTAGATTGAGGATTTTCTGATTGTTTGAGAAAAGGAAAAAAGAAAGCAAATGAACATTGAAGAGCGTGACAAATGGAGGGGAAATGTGGAGAGAATAGGGGGAAATTTGAGAGGGAGAAAGGGACGAGAGAAATGGGGAAATATGAGAGGGAGAAAGGGACGAGAGAAAGGGACGGGATAAAAGGGGGAAATTTGAGAGGGACACTGCGTTGGGAGAAAGGGGGAAAGTTGAGGGAGAAAGTGAGGACGGGAGAGAGGGAAATGAAAATGAAATGAAAAGGCAGATTCGTATGCACAGTAACGTCGCAACATACGGTGTTAAAAGTGGTGTTTTACTGTTCGCGGTAAGATAATCGGAATTGTTAGCAAATAGCATTAGCAGGTTTGGCTGCACAACTTAGGGAATGACGTGGCAAAGACTTCCTAGCAAATTAAAAGCACGCTGTTTCCATTTGGTAATTGGCGCTTAACAAACTAACAACTAGGGCCCAATCTAGGAAGCAAGGCAAATAGGAATGGCGCTGCATGCATTTCATCGTCACATTCTGTTTCACATGACGCTACGATTCAAGTCAAGCAGCCAAAGGCATAATCGTCCAAGAGAAACGCTTAGACTCAAGTCAAGTTAGAAATGAAAATGACCTTCTTACATCATTTTTCATCTCACATCATTTTTGATAATTTTATAAAATGTAATTATTTGTACCCTATAATTATGCTTCATAGAATACTATGTCTTTGTTATTATGTATATATGAGAGATTTTATATTTATATTGGTTAAATTTATTTTGAATATTTCTCTACATCCTATTGAACAAATTGTGCATATTATACAAGTGATTAAGTGGATTTACAACTTTTATTTAATTTAGTGATTTTCTTAATGTAGGATGAGCTTAAAACAAAGGAATTTAAGTGATTCAAGACTCAAAAACTCAAGAAAAAACCAAGAAGGCATTTTGGGAGAGAACGTCACAGCACAAAGTAGTGTGAGCCGCGGCACAAATGTGTACCATCAAGCTGCCATACAAAAACCTGAGGTTAGAGCGTCGCAGTACAAAAGAGTGTGCGTCACGGTCCTAAGTGACCGATTCAATGCGTGCCACGGCACGAAGGAGTGAGCGTTGCGGCGCGATGTGCAGAACTGAACCTATAAATAGATTTTTATCAAATTTTCTTAGGGAGTTTTTTTTTAAGTTTTAAAGAAAGCTGCGGCTAGGGTTCGTGTGTGGAGGCTGAGGAGGCCAAAGGAGTCAAGGATGGAGGTCTTCTTCCTTAGGGAAGTTGATTGGAGCTTCAATGATCATATTTTAAGAGTTTCCTCCTTCTCCTTTCTCTTTCTCTTGTTTTCTTTATCTTTTAAGCATTGTTTTTGTGTTGTAATTTGCGTTCATGGATTAACTGAGTTGTATTTAGGGATACTTTGAATCCTTTCTATAATTATTGATGTTTATGTTATCTTTTGAGTATATATTGATATTTAGTTATGTTCAATCATATGATTCTTAATGTTTTTGAAGGTTTGATCAGCTTTTGATTGATTTGTTGAAGTCCGATGAACCTAGACATAGAAATTTGGATTTTAGATCTAATGTATGGTTGATGCATGTTCGATTCTATTCCCATAGCAGGATAAGTTGATTCGCTAACTAGATAGAAATATATCTTTTAGCCATGTATAGTGTGTGATTGAGAATAAATCATTTATGAGTGGAGTTTACACTAGTTCTCATAAAAACATAGTGAATTAGGTAAATGAAACTATGGTTGATTGACCTAGACATAAGCTTTTAACTAAATCAGATTCGCAAACTAACTTAACAATTCATTGATGTTACTTATAAGGGTTGCAAGTCATTAGTATGAAATAGGAGGTGAAGAATGATTCCCTAGATCTCTAAATCATTGTCTTTATTGTTTTTTGTAGTTTAGACTTAGTTTATTTGTTTTTTTCTATTTTTATGTTCTTGTCTAGAATTAATTAAGCTATTGATTGATACTTAGTTATGAAAGCCTTTATCCTTGTGGGAACAAACTTGTACTCTATATCTATATTTGTATTACTTGAATAACCCGTGCACTTGCGGTATAAATGATCTAAACAAATTTTTGGTCAAAAAAATAAGTTTTTATCTTTGAAAGGACTAAGAATTTGCTTATCAACTTTTCACCACACTTTAATAATTGTGATTAAGTGAAAGAAAATGATTAAGAAAAAGTGATAAGATTAATGATATGAGAAGTACTATAAAATATTATGTGAGAAAAAAGTATAGTGAAAAAATCAAAATTTTATGTATTTACACACTCCATAATATCATTATAAGAACGTCTTTAATCATATGATTTATATTGTAGATCCAAACCAAATCATGTATATCCTTTTGCTTTCAAACCAGCGTTTTTATTCTACAGACATGTGTACTTGATTAACAAATAAACCAATCTACCTCCAGAAGAATTCAGGAAATGCCCTTTTCACCCTCCCCTGCACTGCATGGAAGACTTGATTTTAAAAGAAGAAAAGAGGGAAAATAGAAAAGAAAAAAAGGAAACCGGAAAAGTATAGAGCCATGAAGAATTTTATCAACCAACTTATGAAGTTCTCCACTGCAGCTCTATCTGGATGCGACCATTCTTGGAGTCTATAAGATGATACTTCTCATTGATTCTCTTGTTAGCAACAACATCCGCAAGAATGATGTCAGCGTAACCCAGTGATTCCTAGAGCCGAAAGGAGAATAAAACAATAAAACTCAATCACATCAAGCACCATGAAATGAAGAGGTAAATAACAAAACATTGGCACCTTTTGGGGGTAAAGCACTGCTGTTTTAGAAGAACACATCCATGCAAGACAGGAATTAAGCTCACCCCCTCTTCCCCCCCCCCCCCCCCCCAAAAAAAAAAAATTTGCATGTGCAGATAAATGTAAATCTGTTTTAGCAATGAAAAGCAAATCCAAGAAACACTTCAGAAACAAAGGTCCTCCGTAAAGTATTCAGAAACGGAACATGTGTAACTTGATAACATTTGTCCAATATTAGTATATATTACCACACGTCCACACAGCATAGAAAGGATCATGCCCTTGTCTCTCCCACAAAATCAAAAAAATGTTCCTTTAAACTAATGAAGTCAATTTCATATGCATTAATTTTTAGAAACATGAAAACACCAATCATCTTGTATCATACCTTTTTATATTTGGATCTTAAGTCACTACAATTTTGTGCAGATTCCACAAGTATTTGAATCCCTTCCAACAATCTGAGGCTCCCTACTCTAACTTTTGCAGATGACAAGGCAAAACTCTTTACAGGTTTAGTGATGAAGTTACAAATTATGTACCTTTGGACGCAGCAGGTTTCGTGATGAAGTGCTGACAACCTCTACATGTATTTTGTCATTAGTGGGAGGCTCCTCCACCATAAATTGGAACTCCTCTTCCCATCTTGGATCTCTGTTCTTTTTCATGTGCTGTAATAGTAAACATAGTATCAGTATCATACCATACAAAAACCAATTTCAAACCGAACGTGACATACATGTATTATTTCAACCAGTGTTTGCCTCTGTCATCTGCATCCTATTATCTTCTTTTTCTTAATTATATGAAAAGAAATTAATGAGTGTTAGATAAATAGGTTTTTATCTTTGGTCTTTTCACTTTTAGTAGTTTCATTACTTTATTATTCCTTTGTACCTTGTATAGCTGTAGCTATTCTTTTACTCATATAATAAAATCAGAAGAAGGACCTAACGAGTCACAACTTTCATCTCAATGGTTTTTCCTTTCTCTCCTATCTCCTTCCTCTCAACAGTTTACATGATATCTAGAGCTAGGGAGGAGAAAATCATTGCTTTTACCGACTTGCCCACTGCAAGTGGTGAACATTAATCTCATACCCACCATTCTCACAAAGTGGTGGTGACCTGCGTGCAGTGCACCCACGGCTGTGACTCTTTCAGCAGTCCAAGTTCTTCGTCGTTTCAAGTGGACTCGACCTCAAGAAGACTCAGAAGGCTCCGATCGGCCAAAACCCAAGAGCCCAACCTCGTTCGCCACCGAACGCGCCTCCATGCGCCGCCGCCTTCTCTGTGCATGGTCGTCACGAGCCGCCTTATCTTGAGAGCGTGATCAAAACGCGCTACTCTGTCCGAGTTCTGGCCTTCTCTGAACCTCTTCTCGGTGGTTTTCCAGACTGTTTCAGCAACCTCCATCAAGATCAAGTCACTTTCATTTCTCCCTAAAATCCTCTCTTGTTCGTATCTCGATCACAGTCACTGTGACTGAAACTGAAATTGAGGATATCCTATCTAAGACAGAGTTGGATGCTAAAAATGACACTTGTAAAAGTGAGGCTCCTATTTTCACTAGCTATGTCTCTTCTGGAATCACCACAAACAAGCTAGATGGATCCAACTATGTTACATGGGCTTCAAACATTAAGTTATGGCTATTAGGTAATTTAGGTCAGGGATATACTGACCATTTGACAAAGAAAGCTGAGGATATCCTAGCAACTGAAAGGCCTAGATGGGATAAGATTGATGCTCAATTGTGTAGCTTGATGAAGCAAACCATTCACTCATCACTAAAACAAATCTTCTGCCCTCACATCTCATGCTACACAGTATGGAAGCAAGCAAAGGAACTTTACACCAATAACATTCAGTGTATTTACGCTATTTGTTCTGACCTTATGTCTTTAATAGCACCCAGCAAACTTAAAGGACGTATGTCAACCTGTTTCGGAAGAATTCAAGTTGTGCTTTCAGATTTCAACGAGTTGTTACCTTTGTTGGAAATAGACAATTATGTTGGAAGTAGGATATAATTATTATACCACTAATTAGAGTTCATTGTATCTTAGAATTCATTGTACCCTTAGGATTCATTATATCTTGGAAATTAAAGCTAGAATTAATTCCCATTCTTGTAAATTGTATTGATTATATATATAAATAGATCATCTGCTGAGTGCGTGTGTCACTCAAGCAATTTAGAAATCCTCTCTAAGTTTCTTTGATATTCAAGTTAATATCAGAGCGGGTTGATCCCGCATCTGGTCTCTCAACCCATACTGTCTTGATATTGTTCACGTCACTGTTCCATATTGTTCCTGTATTGCCCTATATTGTTCACATTATTGTTCATGTACTATTCGCATACTGTTCACATACTGTTCATGTTACTGTTCAGCCGATGTCAAGGCTGCAACCTCGTCCAAAGTCCCCTCATTTGTCAGAGGAAGGGCCCCAGTCATCTCAAAAGGCCATTTCCGGCCATCTCTCCAAGTCTCGTCACCGGAAACCGCCGCACGCGCCGCCTTAAAGCAATTCTGTTTCTGATTTCTTTTCTACCAAATGGCATAAGCAACAAATTCCGACAAGGGCCAGAAAAGTCCCATCTCATTTGCCTTTTCAGGAACTCCTTCAATTACTTCTGTGAAACTTAATGGCAAAAACTATATAGATTAGTGTTCAGCTGTCGAAATTTGGTTCCTCAGTCAGGGACTTTTTGATCATCTGACAACTCAAGTAGAGAAAATTAATGCTGCATTAAAGGATGAATGGCAAAAGGTTGACTATTAGTTAGTGTCTCTTCTTTGGCAGTCCATTGATCCATCACTGCTAGTTCACTACCGTTCGTATAAGTCTTGTTATGATATTTGGAAGAAGGCTAAAAGTGTTTATTCTAATGACATTCAGCAACTCTATGACTCTGTCCATAAATGCAGGCACCGGATATCGCAAAAACAAATGATCCTCCACAAGAAAATAACATTCTCTTATCTGATAATGCATATAAGGAGTACCTCAAGTTAAAGGCAACTTCTAACAATATCTTATCCTCAGGACCTCAATCTAGTAATTCCTCAGTTTGTTTTTCTCAATCTTTGCCTTCTGGATCCTGGATTTTGGACTCTGGTGCATCAGATCATATGGCTGGTAATCCTTCATTATTTTTGAATTTATCCCTTACAAAAATTTCTCATTTAATAACCCTTGCAGATGGTTCGAAAGTTCTGGCCACTGGCATTGGGAAGATTTCTCCTCTTCTATCTTTAAATTTCGATTCTGTTCTTCTCATTCCTGACAGTCCTTTTAATCTACTTTCAGTTAGTAAATTGACTCACACTCTTAATTGCTCAGTAACTTTTCTTTTTGATTTTTTCTACATTCAGGACCGGAGTACGGGACAGATGATTGGTAAAGGCTCTGAATCACGTGGGCTCTATTACCTTCAACCTTCTTCCTCAACCATCTGTGTTGTGGCTAATTCTCCAAGTATCCTTCATAATCGTTTGGTCATCCAAGTTTAAATAAATTGAAGAAAATGGTTCCTACTCTTTCTTATTTACAGTCTCTTCAATGTGAATCTTGTCAACTTGGAAAACATGTCCGTTCTTCCTTTCACAATAAAGAAACAAGTTGGTCCAAGTCTCCTTTTGAGTTAGTTTACTCAGATATCTGGGGGCCTAGTCGCACTAGTTCAATTCTAGGCTTTCGTTATTTTGTAACTTTCATTGATGACTACTCAAGATGTACTTGGATCTACTTAATGAAAGATCGGTCTGAATTGTTAGAAAACTTTCAGAAATTTTGTTCCGAGATTTCTACTCAGTTTGATCGTACAATTCACATTTTAAAAAGTGATAATGCTAAAGAATATTTTTCTACCTCATTTAAGTCTTTTATGTCCTCAAAAGGTATGCTTCATCAATTTAGTTGTCCACACACACCACAACAGAATGGCATTGCAGAAAGAAAACATCGACATCTGGTTGATACTGCCCGTACCTTGTTACTTCAAGCAAATGTTCCTTTAAATTTTTGGGCAGATGCGGTTCTTATTGTAGGTTACTTGATCAATAGGATGCCATCTTCTGTGTTGGATAATCAGATTCTTCATTCCTTTTTATTCCTGATGAATCTACATATAAACTTCCTCTGCGCATTTTTGGTTGTACTTGTTTTGTTCATGATCTGTCTCCAGGAAAAGATAAACTCACTGCTCATGCAATCAAGTATATTTTCCTTGGATATTCCAGAGTACAAAAAGGTTACAGGTGTTACTTCCCTTCATTACATCGTTTCTTTGTTTCTGCAGATGTGACTTTCTTTGAAGATTCTCCATTCTTCACTTTAAAGGAAGAAACAGTCTCTCCTTCTTTACCTGTTCCTTTTCTCAGCCCATCGACCACCACTCAAGAAGATAATTCTCGTCCATTGATCACTTATCATCGTCGTCATCATAAACCTTCCACATCACCACCAGATCCCGAGCCCGGTGTTTCAGTGCCTGAACCAGCTTCTCAACCGTCTTCGGATCTGCCTTCACCCATTTCTGACTTCCCAATTGCTATTCGTAAAGGTATTCGTTCCACTCATAATCCTCATCCTATTTATAATTTTGTTAGTTATCATCGTCTTTCTCCTGTTCAATATGCTTTCACCTCTTCCTTGTCTTCTGTCTCTATTCCTAAAACTGTTCAAGAAGCTCTTTCCCATCCAGGATGGCAGCAGGCAATGATTGAGGAAATGCAAGCTTTGGAATCCAACCGTACTTGGTCTTTGGTTCATTTACCTTCAGGTAAAAATCCTGTGGGATGTCGCTGGGTCTTCACTATAAAAGTTGGTCCTAATAGTACTGTGGATCGTCTTAAGACTCGTATTGTAGCCAAAGGTTTTACTTAAATTTTTGGGCAAGATTATGGTGATACTTTTTCTCCTGTTGCGAAAATGGCTTCGGTGAGGGTGTTTCTATCCATGGCAGCCATGAATCAATGGCCTCTACACCAACTAGATGTCAAAAATGCCTTCTTGCATGGCGACTTGACTGAGGAGATCTATATGGAGCAACCTCCTGGGTTTGTTGCTTAGGGGGAATCCGATTTGGTTTGTAAACTTCACAAATCACTATATGGTCTTAAACAATCTCTTTGATGTTGGTTTGGACGATTCAGCTTGGTTTTACAAAAATATGGAATGATTAGAAGTGAAGTGGATCACTCGGTATTTTATAAGTATTCATCTAATCTGTGTATCTATCTTGTAGTTTATGTGGATGATATTGTCATAATAGGCAATGATCATGCTGGAATTCAGCAATTGAAGGAGCATCTATTTTGTCATTTTGAAACAAAGGACTTGGGCAAATTGAGATATTTTTTGGGGATTAAAGTTGCTCAGTCAAAATCGGGAATTGTCATCTCCCAAAGAAAGTATGCTCTTGATATTCTTGAAGAAACTAGAATGCTGAATTGTAAACCAGTTGAAACTCCCATGGATCCGAATATTAAGCTCCTTCCTGATAAAGGATAATTATTTTCAGATCCAAGCAGATATCAAAGATTAGTAGGAAAGCTTAATTATCTTACTGTTACCAGACCAGACATCTCTTTACTGTTAGAGTGGTGAGTCAATTCCTAAATTCTCCCCATTGATCATTGGAATGCAGTCATCAGAATTTTGAGGTTCATTAAAGGGTCACCAGGAAAAAGGATAGTAAATGAAAATAGAAGGCATAAGGAAATTATTGCCTACACTGATGCAGATTGGGCTGGATCTCCATGTGATAGGAGATCCACCTCAGGATATTGTGTTTTCTTTAGAGGAAATCTTATTTCATGAAAAAGTAAGAAACAAAATGTCGTCGCAAGATCAAACACTGAAGTAGAATATTGAGCTATGACTCTCACTACATGTGAACTAACATGGCTAAAGCAACTCATTAAAGAGTTAAAGATTTGTGAGGTTGGAACTATGAGATTAATTTGTGATAATCAGGCAGCTCTCCATATTGCTTCTAACCCAGTCTTCCATGAACGAACCAAGCATATAGAGGTTGATTGTCATTTTATTCGTGAGAAGATTGTTTCTGGGGAGATTACCACATCCTTTGTCAACTCAAATGACCAATTGGATGATTTGCTTACCAAAGCTCTTCGGGGACCAAGGATCGCTTATATCTGCAACAAGCTGGATGCTTTTGATATCTACGCTCCAGCTTGAGGGGGAGTGTTGGAAATAGATAATTATGTTGGAAGTAGGATATAATTATTATACCACTAATTAGAGTTCATTGTATCTTAGAATTCATTGTACCCTTAGGATTTATTGTATCTTGGGAATTAAAGCTAGAATTAATTCTCATTCTTGTAAATTGTATTGATTATGTATATAAATAGATCATCTGCTGAGTAGGTGTGTCACTCAAGCAATTCAGAAATCCTCTCTAAGTTTCTTTGATATTCAAGTACCTCCAGCAAGTTCTCTAGAAAAAGAGTATGAACAAAGAAGCACATTCTTCATGCTCCTAGCACTTTATGTTTTGCCATTAGAATATTCTTCAACCTGAGGTCAAATTTTAGGAAGCATTGTTGCTCCTACTCTCTCACAAGCTTTTTCCAACCTTCCTAGAGTTGTGGGACCCTCTACATCACAGCCATCTGCTGAAGTTCCAATACCTCCAATTTCTAAAACTTCAGCTCTTGTCTCACAAGCTAATAATCGAGGACATGGTGGTAAAAATTGAAAAGGATGTATGGGCAATCGCACTCGTCCAAAGTGTAATCATTGCAAACGGATTGGTCACACTATGGACCACTGCTGGATCTTGCATGGGAAACCACCTCTAATTGCTAATGCTGCTCAGACAGTCACTCCCGACGCTTCTAAAGGTTCAAGTCACCATTCAATAACTCGACCATCCCTAATTGCGAGTGTAAGAAAATTAGCAAAACTAAATTATTTTTTTGATAGACATGGAATGCCAACCTGATTATGAAGATTTTTTAAGTGGTTTGAAGCCAGATAGTCCTCTACATCTGTGACCTCAGTTGCACACACTGGTAACTCCATTGCTTGCATCTCCCAATCACAATCCCTTGGACCTTGGGTACTAGATTTTGGTGCCTCAAATCATATCTCTAGTAACAAACATTTGCTTTCTTCTCTTTCCTATCCAGCACACCTTCCCATTGTTACCTTAGTCGATGACTCTCAAACTCGAGCTAAAGCAATTGAGAAGGCTAATCTTTTGCCTTCATTATTTGTTGATAATGTTCTTTATGTTCCTAGTTGCCCTTATAATTTGATCTCAATTAGCCATCTAACTCACACCCTTGATTGCTTAATCACCTTCTCTAAAGACTCTGTTCTTGTGCAAGACTGGAGCTCAAGGAAGATGATTGGTGCAGGGCGTGAATCACAGGGCCTTTACTGTCTCTCAACAACCTCCAATGTTTTTGCAGCCACAGAGTCGCCCAATGTTATTCATGCTCGTCTTGGACATCCTAGTATCTCAAAACTTCATAGGATGGTTCCTAATTTGTCAAAGTTGTCTTTTTTGGAGTGTGAATCTTGTCAATTAGGCAAACACACTCGTAGTTTCTCTCCTAGTCGAGTTTGTAACCGAGTTGAATCTCTTTTTGCTTTAATTCACACTGATGTATGGGGACCTTGTCGTGTTGTCTCAACATTAGGATATTAATATTTTATAACCTTTTGTAGATGACTATTCAAGGTTTACTTGGTTATACTTAATGAAAAACAAATCAAAATTATTCTCCATTTTCTAGAGTTTTTGTTATGAAATCCAAACTTAATTTGGAGGTACTATTCGCACCTTAAGAAGTGACAATGCCCGTGAGTATTTTTCTACACAATTCCAATCATTTATGGCTTCTGAGGGAATTGTTCACCAATCATCTTGTGCACACACTCCTCAGCAAAATAGGGTCGTCGAAAGGAAAAATGGACACCTAATTGAGACAGCTCGTACACTCCTTATTCATGCTAAAGCTCCATCTTGTTTTTGGGGTGATGCAGCTCTTACTGCTTGCTACCTCATCAACCGAATGCCATCACCTGTTCTCCAAAACAAAATTCCTCGATCATTCAAGTGTGTCTTCCTTGGATATCCTTGATCACAAAAAGGGTATAAATACTTTTCTCCTAACGTCAGGAGATATATGATTTCTGCTATTGTTACTTTCTTTGAGTCAATACTCTTTTTCCACTCAATCTCCTTTGAAGAACCACCTATTTTGAGGTACTCCCTATTCTTATTCTCATTACCGCTCTTGAGTCTAAAATTGGTCCAACTCATCATATAGACCCAATACCTCCTTCACCACCACCATTATTGACTTACCATCGTTGTCCATGGCAAGACCAACCTTCTAGACAAGCCACTATTAATGCTCCTAAGACTATTGAAGCCACAGTTGATGACTCACATCCTACTCCAACATTATCTCCCATTGCTCCGAACCTTCCAAGTGAGCCTGATCTTCCTATTACTATATGTAAAGGTATTCGTTCTCCCCACAACCCTTTTCCTATTTATACTGGCTTGAGCTACCATCGTTTATCGTCACCCTATTATGCCTTTGTATCCTCCTTGGATTCTATGCCCCTCCCTAAGAATACAGGTGAAGCTCTTTCTCATCCAGGCTAGAAACAAACTATGATTGAGGAGATGTCAGCACTTCAAACCAGTGGAACTTGGGATTTGGTCCCCTTTCCACAAGGCAAATCCATTTTTGGTTGTTGGTGGATTTGCACTGTTAAAGTAGGTCCAAATGGTCATATTGATCGCCTTAAAGCATGTTTGGTTGCTAAAGGCTATACTCAAATTTTTTGTCTTGATTATGGGGATACATTCTCTCTTGTTGCCAAAGTGGCATCTGTTCATCTTTTTTTATCCATGGCTGCCATCCGTCATTGGCCTCTTCATCAACTAGATATCAAAAATGTCTTTCTTCATGGTGAGCTCCAGGAAGAAGTCTATATAAAGCAATTACCTGGCTTTGTTGCTCAGGAGGAGTGTTCTGGACATGTGTGTCGTTTACGAAGACCTCTTTATGGCCTTAAACAATCTCCCTGAGTCTGGTTTGTTCGCTTCAGTACTGTGGTGCAACAATTTGGTATAACTCGTAATGAAACAAATCATTCAGTGTTCTGCCATCATTCTTCTCAAGGATATATTTATCTAGTTGTATATGTTGATGATATCGTTATCACAGACAGTGATCATCTTGGCATTCAGTGGCGTAAACAATTCCTCTTCAATCATTTTCAGAAAAAAGACTTGGGCAAACTTCAGTATTTCCTGAGAATTGAAGTTGCTTAGTCTAAGGATGGTATTTCTATCTCACACCAAAGTATGTTTTGGACATACTTGAGGAAATTGGCATACTAAATACTTAGCCTATTGATACCCCGATGGATCCTAATGTCAAACTTCTACCAAATCAAGGTGAGCCCTTAGCTGATCTAGGCAGATATCGGAGACTTATTGGGAAACTGAATTATCTCACAGTGACTCGACCTGATATCTTTTTTCCTGTGAGTATTATTAGTCAGTTTTTGAACTCTCCATATGACAGTCATTAGGATGTTGTGGTTCGGATTTTAAGATATATTAAAGGAGCACCAGGAAGAGGACTCCTGAAGATTACAGAAGATTCTGATCAAATCAATCCTTAATTGGACTAATTTTGTTTGATATTGTGGAAAACTATGTTGGACGGTGGTTCCTATGTTGGACGGTGGCTTCTTGTGCTGCTCCCACATTTTTTAATGTTACATTATTCTTAGTGCTTTAATATTGCTTATTTTCTAGGCTTGATTAGTTTGCTTTTTCTATGGACTAGTTTAAATGTAGAGCTCCCTATATATCGTTGTATATATTTTCAACAAATAATAATAATAATAAAAGGAGAGAAAACTTATTCTCTGAACCTTTATAGTATCAGAGCAGACTCTTAAAACTTAAAAATAATTCTTGCTATGGCTTCTGAAATTAGCAACTCATCCAACATCACCTCTATTGTAGAGGATGTTGTCTCTCAATCCTATATAACCGAGAGTTCCGTCATTCCTATCACGGGACACAAACTCAATGGGAAAAACTATCTCCAATGGTCTCAATCTGTTCTCATATTCATCAGCGATAAAGGGAAGGATGATTATCTTACCGGTACTGATGCTCCTCCTTCCAAGACTAATCCTGGATACAAGCAGTGGAAATTCGAGAATCACATGGTTATGTCCTGGTTGATCAACACCATGAATCTTGAAATTAGCCAGAACTTTATGTTTTATTCAACTACAAAGGAGATCTGGGACAGTGTCAAAGAATCCTACTCCAACAGTGAGAACACGTCTGAACTGTTTGAGATCAAAGTTATTCTTCACAACCTCCAACAAGGAGAAACTTCTGTAACCCAGTATCATAATGTTCTTACCCAGTATTGGCATCAACTTGATATGTTAGAAACCATTACTTGGGGCTGTCAGGAAGATAAAAATAAATATAACCAAATTGTAGAGAAAGAGAGGATTTTTAAATTTTTACTAGGCCTCAACAAAGACTTTGATGAAGTAAGAGGAAGGATTCTTGGAACCAAGCCTTTGCCTTCCCTCCGAGAAGCTTTTGCAGAGGTTAGAAGAAAAGAAAGTAGAAGAAACATCATGATGGGGAATCAAGGACCTACCAATACAGCAGAAGGTTTTGCTCTTGCAGTTCGTGGACATCTCAATCAAGGGGGTGATAGTAAGCCACGTAAAGGGAGACCATGGTGTGATTTCTACCACCGTCCTGGACACACAAAGGAGATATGTTGGAGAATTCATGGCAAACCAGCTCACTGGAAGCCAAATAAAACACAATTTGATCGGGATAGCCGCGGCTACAATGTTATCACAGAAAATAAATCAGCCACTGAGATTACACCCTTTGGCAAAGAACAATTAGAACTCCTCCAGAAGATGATAAATCAAGTTGGCACCTCTGTTATTGGATCCGGATCAACAGCTGGAAAAACTACTTTTCCAACTACACTAAACAACAAAGTTGAACAAGGAAATGCTTGGGTGATTGACTCAGGTGCCACGGATCATATGACTGGTGATGCCTTTTTATTTAATTCCTATTTGCCTTGCTCTGGGAATTTTAAAATGCAGATTGTAGATGGGTCATTATCTACTGTTGCAGGCATTGGTTCCATTATTGTGTCTAAATATTTAATCCTTGTATCTGTCTTCTTTGTTCCCAATTTGTCATGCAACTTGTTATCTATCAGTAAACTTACCAAAGACCATAAATGTGTTGCTAAATTTTTCCCTTCTCATTGCCTATTTCAGGATCAGGAATTGGAGAGGATGATTGGCAATGCTAAGGAGTGTGTGGGTCTCTATCTTCTCCATATGCTTGGTACCCCTGGAAATCAAACTCGGACAGCTCATTGTGCTTCTGTACCAGTCGTTTCCAATAAGATTTTGTGTATGTCCAAACTCTTGATGATATTATGTTATGGCATTTTAGACTAGGCCATCCTAGTTTCATGTACCTTGCAAAGTTATTTCCATCCTTATTCATCAATAAAAAACCAAGTTTATTTCACTGTGAAATTTGTCAACTAGCTAAACATATAAGAAACTCTTTTCCGGTTCACACTTATCAACCCTCTCATCCATTTTCAATAATTCATCTCTTTTGTTGATGATCACACAATGGTTACTTGGGTGTATCTAATGAAAGAAAAATCAGAAGTTGGGCCAATATTTCAGAAATTTCACTCCATGATCCAAAATCAGTTTCAGACAAACATCCAAATTCTTAGAACTAATAATGGTACTGAATACTTTAATTCGGCTCTTGGAAAATACTTTACTGAGAAAGGGATTGTCCACCAAAGTTCTTGTGTTGATACTCCTCAACAAAATGGGAGGGCGGAAAGGAAAAATCGTCACCTTCTTGAGGTTGCCCGTGCCCTTCGATTTATAACTCATCTACCTAATTGTTTCTGGGGAGATGTTTTCCTTACAACAGCTTATCTCATCAATAGAATGCCCTCTCGTGTTCTACAATTCAAGACTCCTATTCATGTTCTTGAAGATACCTACCCCAAAAAATAGACTCATCTCTAACTTACCTCTCAAAGGTTTTGGTTATTCAGCCTTTGTTCATATCTCTCCCCACCTTAGGATCACACTTGATCCAAAGGCTATCAAGTGTGTTTTTCCTAGGTATTCTCCAACTCAAAAGGGATATAAATGCTATTCTCCTGATAAAAAGAAATTTAACAATTCTCTGGACATCACATTCTTTGAGAACCAGCCTTTCTACTCCAAAACCCATATTCAGGGGGGGATTTCCATTCACTAGTACAGACAATGAATATCAGTTTTGGCAAATTGAGTCTTTTTCTGCACCTGTCATAGAACCTATCAGTGAGACAGCACCTATTCTTGATCATATGAATGAGACAACACCTATTCTTGATCATATCAGTGAACCTGTCCAGAAGACTAGTCTAGAGTAAAAAATCACAGAGTTTTCTCCAAAGTTTATTCTAGGAGACCGAAAGCACATAGAGAGACAGGGCATTTAATCCCTCCTGAGCCTTGTCAAGAAACTTGTCTGAACCCTAATGCTGCAAATCCAAGTAATACTGAGGTCCAAACTGCCCCTATTTTATTGCCTTACAATGATCTTGATATTCCCATTGCCCAAAGAAAGGGAGTGAGGTCATGCACTCAACATCCGATATCTAAGTTTGTCTCTTATGAACATCTTTCACCTAGATATCATGCTTTTATCTCTAGTTTGTCTCAAATAGAAATTCCACACAATATTCATGAAGCTATGAGAGATCCAAATTGGAAAGAAGCCATCAATGCAGAAATCCATACACTTAATAAAAATGGCACTTGGTATATCACTAATCTACCAGAAGGGAAAAGACCTGTGGGGTGTAAGTGGATTTTCAATGTCAAGTATAATGCAGATGGAAGCATTGATAGATACAAGGCAAGACTTATTGCAAAAGGCTACACTCAAACCTACGGAATTGATTACCAAGAAACTTTTACACCTGTAGCCAAGTTAAATACAGTCAAAGTTCTTCTCTCCTTTGCAGCAAATCTCGATTGGTCACTTCATCAATTGGATGTCAAAAATGCCTTCCTAAATGGGGACCTAGAAGAGGAAGTCTACATGGAAATTCCACCTGGGTTTGAGAACAAGACTAATGTCAACAAAGTGTGCAAACTGAAGAAATCATTATATGGTCTCAAACAATCACCTCGAGCTTGGTTTGACTGTTTCACACGAGCAGTCAAAAGATATGGTTATATTCAAGGGCAATCAGATCACACTCTCTTTGTTAATCATACATCAGGAGGGAAAATCACTATCCTTATTGTGTATGTTGATGATATTATCCTCACAGGAGACAATCATGAGGAGATGAAGAAACTAAAAGCCTTTCTAGCCAATGAATTTGAAATCAAGGATCTCAGCAAACTAAAATATTTCCTTGGTATGGAAGTGACTCACTCAAGCAAGGGGATTTTTATTTCACAACAGAAATACACCCTTGATTTACTCAAGAAGACTAGTATGCTTGGCTGTAAACCGGCAGATACACCTATAGATCCAACCTCCAAATTGGGCATGAAAGAAAGTACTCCGGTTGACAAAGGAAGATATCAAAGACTTGTAGGAAGACTCATCTACTTGTCTCACACAATACCTGACATTGGTTTCTCAGTTAATGTTGTAAGCCAATGCATGAATAATCCAATTGAGGAACACCTTAATGCTGTTTACAAAATCTTAAGATACTTGAAAATGACACCAGGGAAAGGCTTATTTTTTAAAAGAGGACACAACAAAGAAATTGAGATTTATTCAGATGCAGACTGGGCAAGATCGATAACAGATCGCAGATCCACTTCTGGCTATTGTACCTATGTGTGAGGAAATCTGGCAACTTGGAGAAGCAAGAAACAATCTGTGGTTGCCCGTAGCAGTGCTGAAGCTGAATTCCGAGCAATGGCGCACAGCATATGTGAAGGAATATGGCTAAAAAGATTACTCGAAGAATTGAAGATCAGATATGAAAGGTCAATAAAATTATTTTGTGATAATCAAGCTACAATCAGCATTGCTAAGAATCCTGTTTATCATGACAGGACCAAACATGTAGAGATTGATAGACACTTCATCAGGGAAAAAATTGAAGAAGGAATCATTAAAATGGTCTACACTCCTTCATGTCTTCAAACTACTGATATTCTCACAAAGGCTTTACCAAGAATCAACTTTGACAAATTAGTTTCCAAGCTGGGAATGATCAACATCTACTCCCAGCTTGAGGGGGCGTGAAGATTACAGAAGATTCTGGTCAAATCAATCCTTAATTGGGCTAATTGTATTTGATACTGTGGAAAACTATGTTGGATGGTGGTTTCTATGTTGGACGGTGGTTCCTATGTTGGAAGGTGGCTTCTTGTGCTGTTCTCACGTTTTTTGATGTTACATTATTCTTAGTGCTTTAATGTTGCTTATTTTCTAGGCTTGATTAGTTTGCTTTTCTAGGGGACTAGTTTAAATGTAGAGCTCCCTATATATCGTTGTATATATTTTTAGCAGAAAATAATAATAAAAAAGGAGAGAGAACTTATTCTCTGAACCTTTAACTCCTATACGAGGATAAGGGACACACACTCAAGGGGTTGGTTATTCTGATGTTGACTGGGCAGGTTCACCTTCTGATAGACATTCCACTTCAGGCTATTGTGTACTTACTGGAGGTAACCTGATTTCTTGGAAAAGTAAGAAATAGAGTGTGGTTACTAGATCTAGTGCTGAAGCTGAGTATAGAGCTATGGCTGCAACAACATATGAGCTTGTTTGGTTAAAACAGTTACTCAAAGAACTTCAGTTTGGAGATATTGGACAGATGAACCTTGTCTGTGATAACCAGGACGTTTTACATATTGTCTCTAACTTAGTCTTTCATGAAAGAATTAAACATATTGAAATTAATTGTCATTTTATAAGAGAGAAGGTTATTTTGGGTGACATTGTCACAACCTTTGTCAACTCAAATGATCAACTTGCAGACCTTCTCACAAAATCTCTTAGAGGACCTTGAATTAGTTATATATGTAACAAGCTTGGATCATATGATATTTATGCTCCAGCTTGAGGGAGAGTGTTAGATAAATAGGTTTTTACCTTTGGTCTTTTTACTTTTAGTAGTTTCATTACTTTATTATTCCTTTGTACTTTGTAAATCTATAGCTATTCTTTTACTCATATAATAAAATCAAAAGAAAGACCTAACGGGTCATAAATTTCATCTCAATGGTTTCTCCTTTCTCTCCTCTCTCCTTCTCTCAACAGTTTACAATGAGTTTGCTTCATAGGTAGAGAAGTGCAAAATTCACTTCATCAAACAAACCACATCACCAGTTGTTCTAATACAACATGGGTGCAGTCTAATATACACCTTATTGTGAAAGGTGTATGATACCCCTTTCAATCAGAGTCGTAGATTTATGCTTAAAATACATGGAGGGTTAGATTTGATGACTTGTAACCTGTAGAACTGGTTATATACATCATTCACCTCTCCCTTCCTTCCTCCCTTCTTCACCATTTTTTCAGGTGACCGGCACCACATTGCCGTCGCTGAATGCCATTGCGGTTGGATCTGCCACCGCCACTTGCTATCTACAATAATAAGATGGATCTGGGCGGCCTCCACCCCCACCCCCACCCCCACCCCCATCACCATGCGAGATTAACAAGGATGAGCAGTGAACACGGTGGGTGGTCCATGACGGCAAATCTGGCCACCACGAATCCAGATCTATGGCCCACAACCCATGCCACCGCGAGCCGGTCTTTAGCGTTGTCACGCCATCGCCAACCGACCACCGTCGCACCACCGAAAGCCACCGCTTATGACCTCACGCATATGCATCCAGATTCGCAACCACCACCTGTTATCTACAATAATAAGACGGATCTGGGCGGCCCCCACCACCACCACCCTCACCCCCACCCTACCCCCATCAACATGCAAGATTAACGAGGATAAGCAATGAACGCGGTGGGTGGTCCACGACGACAGATCTGGCCACCACAAACCCAAATCTACGACCCACAACCCATGCCACCGCGAGCTGGTCTTCGACGCTGTCATGCCATCTCCAGTCGACCACCATTGCACCACCAGAAGCCACCGCTTATGACCTCACGCCTCTGCATCGAAGCTGAACTCTCTACATCAAAGCATAGGGGTTGTGGTGTAGGGTTTGTGTTTGTTTGGGTTCTAGTTTGGGTGGTGGTTGGCCAAGGTTCAGTGGAGGTTGTTCACGGTGGAGGACATGGTGGTTGGTGGAGTTTGCGTGACTCTGGTACAGCAGTGCAGGGGTGTGCCCAGGTGACGAGGTCAAGGGCCATGGTGGACACGAGATTTACGGCTTCACCATCTTGGGAGTAAGCCCGTTGATGCCGCGAGCAGGATTTTGTGGCCAGCAGCGTGGTCAATGCCAGGGCGGCCGACTGGGCAATGACTCAAGCAAAAGGGTTCGGTTTGCTAGAGGTGAGGCTGAGCTACAGACTTTGGTGACCTGCTGAATAAGCATGACAACCTGTAACTATAGGTAATTTTAAGGGTGTATGATACACCACAAGTTAATAAGTTGTATATTAGCTTCCGCCATACGCCCATACAACATGAGAGTTGCCAAGTGCCCCCTACAAAAGCAGTCTATCACAAGATCAAGTTGGAGCTGGGAGCCACAACATCCTCCCCCTCGTTTTCCTAACTAGCTTCAATTAATTAAGGGGATTAGTTGAATTATGGACAGGAGTGCAGGAACTCATTGGGGCCTATTAATATTGCAGCCTTTAAATCAGTTTTCCATATCTTGCACTCAAAGGGGAAAAGGTAGGGGAGCATTTTATATTTATTCCAGAAGAAAGAAAACGGTGGAACTATAATACTTTTTTGGGATCCTGTACCTTAGTCTTTTTCTCCTCCCCTCTGAATATAAGCCGTACATGTGGGTTAGTGTGGTACTTTCCTTCAACATCTTGAGCTTCATGGACTATAACTACGAGCAGACCTCCACCAGCAGGAGTGCCTTCAGGAGCGTTTTGTAATGACTGTGTCTCTTCGAAACCCTTGGCCAAGTCTTCCTCCTTGAAGGGTTTATATGTCAATTCTAAAACAATCTGCCCACGGGACTTATCATTTTGGACATCATTGGGATCCATGTTTTTCAGGAGCTCAAGAGTAAAAACTTTAGGCTCTTCAGGGGGAAGTTCTTTCAAAGGGATCACATTCATACCCATCTTGTCATGCTTCCCAACCTATGTGAAGATACAAAAACAACATTCAATTTTGATGCATAACAAGAAACTAGAAGATAAAACTTTTAGATAAAGAGATATACCTGCTCCCAGTCATAAACATGAAGCTCTAAAGCCTGGGACTCAGGATCTTTAACAACCAAATTAAATTCCTCATTCCATTCAGGGTTCAAGTTCTTGTGCTTCACAGTAGTCTTTTTCGATGGCAGGTTATCCCCAGTAAGCTTTAGCTTCACATAAGGGTCAGATGCACCAAGAAAATCTTTCTTCTTTAACTTCATTGCTTTCAGAACCTTCGCATTTAAAATTCCAACAGGCCTCTTCATGGCTCTAAGATTCCGAATAGAGTTTGCAAGAAAAAACAGAAAGGAGTTAAAAACAATTACAAACATGTAATGAAAAATATTCTAGAAAATTGCAGAAGCATACTTTGTTGGATCTATAATTTGAACTTCCAGGGTTTTGGGCCATAGATACATATTCGCAACCTGATCTTTGATAAGCTCCTGAAAACAACGCTCTTTAAAGTAGTTTCAAAGCCATAAATCTTTCAATCAACTCATAATAGCTAAGGACAATAGCAAAAACATCAACACGTTGCAAGGGTAAATTTTGTGTTTCTACATTATTAGTCATCAATCACAAAAGTACGCCCCATACAAAGAATATTATGCAATATGTGCTGCATAATATTACCACTGGTTTTCCATTTTCTCACTTTATTCTGTAATGACAAATCTTCATAAGAGAAGGTAGAATTGGCCAATTACCAAAGTCTACACTAGGAGACCCAAGCAAGGGATAAAGATATATGGAAGAAGAAATATGGAGGGCAGGAATGGAAATTTAGGTGGGGGACAGAAGGGACCAACCAGAAGTTCATTAGTATGGAAAATGGGCATGAGGGAGAGGAGGTGGAGAGAGAAAATCATAACAAATTAGCCAGGTGAACAGGGGGATTGGAGAGCATGAAGATTTGAGAATCATACCAGTACAAGGGGGGATATTTGGGGAGGAACCTTATAATAGAGAGAACAAAGAACTGAAGACAAAAAAAAATGAGGTCATGTACCTGAACAAACCTGTAGAGGCCAGGAATAGACATAAGATCAGCCCCTATAAGCTTTAGCCCAAAGTCAACATGTGGCTGCAAGATAAAAGACACCACAACAAAAGAGAGAGAAGATAAGTACCATATTACCATTTATAAAAGCAGAAATGCAGCATGCAATCCTCTTAACTGCTATGACAACAACAACAACAAATGAGTCCTACAAAAACAATTACAAGTAGATGTCAATCTTGGGCATATAATATCCTCAACATTCAAAATAGAAATAAATAACAAGTTAATTATATATAAGAGAAAAAAAGGTTGGAAGTTCAGCATCATAAAATGGCAATGATAACCAAGATTTGTGGTAGTAGGAGCCTACTACCACAAATCACTTACATCATTATATAAAGAAGAAACCCACCCAAAAAAAAGTACAATCGCCACTACATTTCGAGTGCTCAGACAGCTAAAGGGGTAGGAAAACAAAGGATACTGAAACAAGATCCCCCTGTTGACGAAAGCTCAATGTTTGATCAATGATCATCACTTTAGTAGTCCTAGAGTCTGGCGAAACATTTTGTAAGTCTCCTTTCGGTTTAAAATATTTAAAATATCAATGACTCTTATGGGTTGTTTTGGTATTCCAAGTGCAAGGGTTGTCTATGTCACTCAAGTTATGCGGAAATATGAAGATAGTTGCGATTTCCAGATAATAGTGGTCCTTAAATACTGAGTCTGGTATTCCTCACAAAGAAAAATACTGGTCTAGTAAACTACATTCTTAAAATTTTCAAGACTAATATGGTGTCAAAATGGCAATTCAAATGTACATGCAACAAAAGAAGACAGTGGTATATCCAGAATTTAGCCATTTTCAATAGGGAGATCCTGCATTATATTTGTATATCACTAGGTAAAAATGAAGGAAATATACTAGTTCCTCCTTCCCATTAAGAACTGAATTTCCTATCATCCAGTAGTTGGTTCCTATCAACATTAATACCAACCAGCAGCTACTCCTTTTGGTGTTAGAATCTGCACTTAAACATGGATACAGTTGACCATGGCCATTACAAAGCTATCAAATACTCTACTGCTTGTGCCTTATATATGCAGAATGCTTTATACGTATTCAAGTGGTCAGTAGGTAGGGAAAGTAATACACTCAACTATCACAAACCTTTTCCATGAGAGACACATAGATGTTGGCAAAGCAAGGAAAGCTTGGAACCAAAGGTTTCAAAGTAATACGAGGTGCAAGAAAAACTTGCAAATCCACCACCTGAAAAGATCTAAAACTCTTGGCATCAAGAACCATCAATCTCTTCCTCCCGCCCTGCTCCTCTTCTCACTCACTCTCTCTCTCTCACACACACACAAGAAAAAATTACCTGAATGGTTGCTTTCAAGCCAAATTTCTTAACCGCAATAGTGACATTAGGATTTCCAGCCCATTTTACAGAAGGCTCCATAATTAACTCCTTCTCATCAGTCACATAAACTTTCATTCCTATTGAGAAGAAAATATGCATTTAACAAAAAGTACTGAGAAAATTCATATGAAATCACAAATAAGTTATCAAGAAATAAATCAATCATATGCATAAAACAGCACAGTAGCAACTTTCCATTTTGAGCAGAGATTAAAGATCATTCTGACAAAAATGATTAATTTATAACAGGTGCTCAAACGCATAATGAGAAAAATCCAAAACAGGATCTTATGGTAAAATGCATCATATAATAGATCAAGTTTTCTTCAAACTCTAAACGAAATCCATATTCCAACTTGTCTGTTCAAGTCCAAGGAAAGTAGGACCGTGATAGATGTCAGTTTCAAACCTTAATATTTAAGAAATGCATATTTATTTAAGACCAATAAAACCCGTGATATTAGAGCTATATTCAGAAAATTGAAGTGGCAAATGAGCCATATCTGAAGATTCGATGTATTCTTCAAGATGCTATGTTGCTCTTTCTAACATCACCCAATCAATTTGTAGTTTGTTACCTTTCCCAAAAAGCATAACACAACATCTACGTATAAATTTTGATATATATACCCCCATACAAACAATAGAAACCTGGTCAAAATTAGATATTAACACAGTTTACACAATATCGGCAATATCTTCATTATCTGCGCAAACAACTAAAAGGTTCTTAACCAAGATTGTATCATGTCCAGATCAACTAACCTTGAAAAGTTGGCGGCAGCGACCCCAATGTGAGCACTTCAAACTCAACAGAATCAATTTTATATTTTAGGATCTGCTCGGCAATTATGGGTTTGACAATGTTCTTTGCAGTCTTGCATATTGCCTAAATAAGAAAATAAAGCACATGCTCAAACAAACAGAAAAGGATAAGTAAAAAGTGAGATGTAAACTGAGAACTGAGAAGGGTTAAGATATATAAAAAATATATACCTTGTCAAGGTAAGGCCACATATATTCAATAAGCTTGTTAAGCCAGTCAACCTTCAAAAAAGCACAAACAAATAATAGTGCAGCTGTCAAAACAAAAGGAAAAGAAAAAAGACTCATAGTGCATGATAGAAAAGAGATGGATATCAAATGTAGTTGTTGCTTACCCGATCAAAGTCTGGATTTTTTATCCAAAGTGGAATCTCAGGAATCATTCGTTGCAAAGTTTCTGAGTCTTGCTCCACCAGAGGCTGGATTTCAGGATCCTGTCCAAGCCAGCAGGGAGTCAGTACTTAAACAACTGCACACAAAAATGTTGAAATTTC
Organism: Ormosia semicastrata; assembly: GCA_029884595.1. Lineage (NCBI taxonomy): Eukaryota > Viridiplantae > Streptophyta > Magnoliopsida > Fabales > Fabaceae > Ormosia > Ormosia semicastrata. The sequence goes on along the minus strand of JAQQTO010000046.1, from coordinate 1,343,168 downwards.
AAATATTCACGAGACAAGTCACATTTAATTTTCTTTTGTGATTACCTATATATATATATATATATTATGATTATAATGCAACTTTACCTTATCTAAACATCTTTCTATTTAAAGTTCCGCACACAAATAGTGCTCCAGATCACATAGTGAAGCTGTCAAGTCATAGTTTTTAATCTAAAAAAGCACATAAGAAGCGGAGCATTCTATTCTCATCTGTGATCCTAATTTACAAGAAAGAACTATTAGAAAGCATTGCTTAGGTCACAATCAACCAAAATGAACAAACAGAATCGGCCTAGTTGCATAATTATTATGAAGAGAATAGAACAGTTCATGTGCATTGCATGGGTGGAACTGGAATATAAAACAAGATAGTGTGTAATGCAACACATACCTTAACATAGGCGGGTTGAAAGTAAATGAAGAGAAAATAGCCAGCAACAAGACCAAACGAAATTCCAATTCCAAAGCCAAAAAACCCCAATATAGTACCGAAGAAACCCATCTCAAATCTGTTTCCAATGCCCGGAAAACAAACGTACTCAGATCACGATCGATGTCTCTCTCTCCTTCTACCTAAACCAATTCTTGAAAGCGTCACTTCCAACGTCCTCGAGCTCTCCTCGGATCACCGTTCCTCCGTTAAAACGTGTAATGCTAACGAATTTTGAAAACAAAAACATATTTCTGAGGAGAGAGGTGAACGAAACAAACCCAAGCAATTGAGCAGTGACGGACGAAGAACGTAAATGATCACGTTATTCTTATTATTACTACACTTTTTGTTCGGTTGTGTGATTTGCACACACAAATTTCACACCCATTAATGATTTAGTTTTCTATATCCTCTTAAAATTCTTTAATAATCTTTTTAATATTAAATAAAAATTATTTAATAAAAAAAATAAATACATTTAATATATTAAAAATATAAAAATATTTAATATTTTTTTATTTAATAATTATGATGATTAATAATAAAATTGTGTAAGAACATCTAGAATTATTTTTAATAATTATATAAATTGATTAACAGATTAATTATTTTTTTATGAAAATTATCAGATTAATTATTATATGTCGATAATATGATAATCAATTATAGTAACAGACTAATAGTCAATTATTAAACAATAATCAAATGTGATAGCTAATTTAGTTGATGAAGTCTTTTAAAGTTAATAGTTAATTACAAAGATTTGGGATGCATTCACTCATTTGTGACATATTAATTTATTAATTAATTTATATATGTTTTTAATAAAATGTTACTATATGTAAAATTATATAGTGTTTCAATTTTTTTAAAAAATTATCAGGTGTAAAGTGTAAAATTGATATATAAATTTTGGTGTGAAAGTCACACGTTTTGAGTAAACCTATTTTTTGTACTTTTTCTTAAATATATTATGAGTAATTTATTTTTTATGAAAGATTTTATAATATAACAATGTTATTATGAATGTTGAATAATTAATTTATATCTATATAATCAATATAATATAGAGAATGAAGATATATGTTCCTAAAATTTGTTACATGTGACATTTTAGAATACCTAATACTCTATCATATGTAATCCTATGTTACAATTTTCTTATTTGATGTGACAACATGAGATATGTAAAAAAATAATATCACATATATAAAAATTGGTTAATAAATAAATTAAAGAAATATAATACACCAAAAACACAAAAAAATACCCTTTTTTTCATATAGAGAAATAATGCACTGAAAATCGATACAATTACACTATTTGTCTAAACACTATCTATGCGTTGAGAATCGATGTTTAATGATGATGGTCGTTGAGGTTGCAGATAATTTTCTGTGTTGACATAAAAGACGATGTTGACAAGCTCGAGATCCAATGACTTTGATAGAGGAGGATGTGAAGCTATCATTAGCGTTCCACCATGATCATTGTCAAGTTCCTGTTCTCGAGCTAGGGAGATTCCATTATGGACATACATCAACGTCAAAAAGAATGAGAAGAAGAAGAATAACAACATTAATGAGCATAATTTAAATTTGAATTTCTCGCATAATTAAATGACATTTATGTACAGTTAATTAATTAATTACTTCAATCAATTAATATATTAATTATTATTCATTACCTTCTATGAATCTCTATCAAAATTATATTTGAATAATATTACTATTCAAATTTAAATAATTTAAATAATAATATAATCAAAACTTTTAAATTTCAAAAATCACCCTTAATAAATATTATTTATTTACTATTAAACAATTTATATATAATTAATTAGTTGTCTAAACCAATTAATTTGTTAATTTTTCACTATCTACCATTAATAAGATTTACATTCAAATAAATAACTCATAAAAAATAAAAAAATTCAAATTTTCCTCCTAATTAAATGTCATTTATGTACATTTAATTAATTATCTCAACTAATTAATATATTAATTATTCATTATCTTCTATGAATAATATTATCATTCAAGTAATAATAATAATAATATAATTATAACTGAGATAAAAAATACACTTAAATTTTTTAAATAAGTGTAATTTCAAAATCAATCAATAAATATAATGATATAATATAATCAATAATCAATAATATATAAAAGAAATATACATAGCCTATAATTATATCATGTGTCACTCCTAACTAGTAAGGTTTATTCTAATTTTTTGTCATATATCAAATAGTTCTCTTATTTGCATGTCATTTTTTTTTTTTGCAATACAACGCTAAGATATTTGCACATGTAGATGACATATATTCAAACACTGAAAACTCAATAAGTTAAAAAAATGCTGATATTCCTTAAAAAAGGAAAAATAATACTAAAAATTACATAGATAAAAAAAAGAACAAAAAATACAAATGTAGTGATAAAAGATAAAAATTTAAACTAACAAAAAATTAAAATTTACGTTGTAACATCCTACTTCTTAATTAATTTTAAATTATATAATTTAGACGTTACTACTTTGCAAAAATATAATATATTACGTTAAGGGGTTAAATCATTTAATAGATAGAATTTTACATACTAATATTTTCTAAATTAAGTACCTATTTAAAAAAAATGAGGCTTATAAAAGCCTTTACATGATGCTACAATTTTATGAATTTATAAACTACAATACTATCTTTACTCTTGGATCCTCAAAATATTAGTGAAAGCATAGCCTTCTAGCTTTGATAATTTATATAAATTTGTCACACACATCTACCATTCAGAATTCTTACTGCTGGGGTTATATGAAATGTTACACCACAAAAGGAGTGAGATGAAAATCTTAGTAGGAAGATGCAAAAACAAGTATACATTTACCGATCACTCTTTATTATTCTTTATTTCTAAAACCATAACTGAGAGTCCACAAAGAAATAAAACAATATTTGAGAAATAAATTATATAAGTAAAAAGAGCTGCAAAATTTAGAATATAAAAATAAATACTTTATGATAAACAATTCTATAATAAAGGAGTAAATAACTTTGTAAAAATGATGTATCTCAAAATTTCTCTATTTCTCATATCAGTAGAATAAATTGGAACAAAATAAAATGAGTAAATAATTTAATAATGAAAGAGTAAGTAATTCATAGTTTCATAAAAATAAGTAACTGAATATTCTTTTCATATCATTATTCAAAGTCTTCATTTTATTATTTCTTTATCTTCCCATTTCAATGCTTTTAATTAAATGTGCCTCTTTTTCTTCATTAGGGTGTCTCCTAATACTCTCATCATGACCACAATAATTCGATTGAGGCGTCCCTCAATCCTCTCATCATGACCACAATAATTTGATCAGTGTGTCCCACAATCCTTTCATCATAACCGCAATCATTAAAAATGATTAAAGCATTCATTAATCCTCTCATCATGACCACAATAATTTGACCAAGGCGTCCATTGATCCTCTCATCATAGTCACAATAATAATATCTGGTTAATTAAGACGTCTCTTAAACCTCTCATCACAGCTGTAATAATTTTCTTTGACACATTGATTCTTTTTTATCCATAAGATAATATTTCTCATAAAAACTTATCCATATAAATTAACCAGATATAGTAAAGATACCTTGATAAAAAAAATAAATTAGTATGAATAGTATATATATATATATATATAAGTGAACAAGTAGTAAAATAGTGATTATAGAGATAAAACTAATAAGAGTTCACGTAATTAAATCATATGGAAATAATTAAAATAGAATTAAAGAATTAAAATGGAATTGAAGAATGAGTCGTGCCTATAATGTTTATTTGGATATACGTTGTCATATTCGAATAGGATTTGAATAATGAGTCATTTAAAACATTTGAATTAATATTTATTTGAATAAGTATTACCATATTTGAATAAACTTCCTTTTAAAATTTCAATTGTTTTGGCTGGTGTAAAATCTTATTCGAATAAACACTAGTTTATTCGAATAAAATAATTTGTGAACACGTTTTGTAATGCTTTTGTTGGGTTTATTCGAATAAGGAAAGTATTATTCGAATAACACAATAAAAAATGTCATGTTGCAGGAAACAGATTGCAATTGTTGCATTGGTATAAAACAAAGCTACGTAAATGGGTGAGAAATATTAGACTAGGAGATATGAGTGATAGAAATAAAGAGTAAAGAATTATGTTTTTGACACTTCCTACCTAATTATCAAAGTTTGGCTTGGTGGTTGTATGATTGAAAATGGTGAAGTTGAAGATGGTGGAAGAACAGAGCCTAGTTTTTAGCTTGGTTTGGTTGTGTTGTGACACGATGATAAAGCTGCAAAGTTATTTATAGAGCCCTTCCCTAATAGCTTAATGTAAGAGAGTGAGATAAGAGATGACATCATATAGTTACTTGGCAAAATGGGATTCATTCCTTCTTCTCGTAATCATTCTTTAATTCTGATTTTTATCAAGTTTTCATATGTAGACTTGTTTATGACTTATATGTACCCAACAATTATTTCCATGCCCTTTCAATGACACTTGGGCAAGCTTAACTCTTCTTCATTAAATGGGTGTAACACTTGTTTACGTATGAATGTTCATGGCTTCATTATTTGCCTTCTGTTCCAATCATTTTCTAACACCTATTATTCTCAATCATTGCTTCAACATCCAAGGTCTTCCAAAAATCCCCATGCTGCCACTTGTTCCTTGATGACTTCGTTCTTCTTACTTCATAAACTTCTCTTCATTATTTCGTTTCATCAATCTAGTTCTACTGGAACTAGTTGATTTGATCAAGTATGAGGGGAAGAAACCAAATGAAAACTTAAGTTTTCATTCTTGTTGCACATATTGTGTCTCTCATTTTTTTGATATTCTAACTCCTTTATTCGAATAATAATCTTTTTATTCGAATAAAGTGTCCTATGTTAGCCTTATTTATTAACCCTCTATTCGAATAACAAGGCTTCTATTCGAATAATTCCTTCTGGTTCATGTGTATATGTGCTCTACTGCTCATTTATTCGAATGACTATAACTTTATTCGAATAATGAGTTGTTTTATAGGCATTTTATAATTTATGTGTTCTTTATTTTTTATATTAATATTTTTTGCGATGTTACATACATGATTTTTTTAATTATAAAATATTTCGTCACACATTTTAATTTTTGAGACTATACTTACTTAAGGTATAAGAGTTTCCCTCTCTCACAAGTGCATTTTCAGTTGAGCTCTAGATTACTTATCACTTGACTTACTCATTTTAAATTACATGAATATAAATTGAATTAATTTATGTATAATTTTTAGTAAAGTTAATTTTTTTTTGTAAAATCATTGCATTAAATTATGAAATTAAAAGACAAATATTTTTGTTTATATTATAAATATTTTTAGGCACATAGGTTGTTTTATATAATTTTATATTTAAATTCTTTAATATTTATATTGAAGTGAAATTTCTACATGAAAATATTATATATTTTTAATTAATTATTACATATATTTTATTTAATAAAACTGTTTTTTATTTAAATTATATTTATTTTTATCATTCAATTCTTAATTTACTCATGCATTACATGGGTATAAAATCTAATATATAAAGTGAGAGTTCATTTATGAAATCCTGAAAAAATATATTGCTATGTGGCAAGCTTAAAGATGACATTCATTAGTTTTTACTAATGTTGATGAATGTTGAGTGAGATTAAATCTTTCCCTCTATTAATTATAAAACATTAATGTAAAAATAATAATTTAAAAACTGAATTTGTTAGTTAGTATATATATTTTAGAAATCAATTCTATCTGTAAGCATATATCTATCTAAAACTAATCTTTTCAAAAATGAATTCTATTATCATATTTATCATCGAGTAAAATATAAATTTATTTGTATTTAAGGACAATCCTATAATGAGAGTTGAGGAAATTAATAGGACAAAAGCATATTATTTGAATAATTGCCTTATTTGTATTTGTTATTATTTTTATTTTATCCTTTTCACATTTAAGGTTAAAAGGTTTTTGTTAATGTTAAGATTAAAAGGTTTTTAAACTATTTTGGACACAAAATATATCTTTACATGTTATTAGGATATTTTTTAAAATATTCATAAAATATATACCTAATATTAATAATTCCATAAGATATTCTTACAATATATCTGTGCTACATTTTCATAAGATATATTTTAAAAATATATCTTAACAATTCTAATAATAAAAATATATAAAGTACAAAAGGAATATCTAAAAAGTTATAAGATTCTAAAAATATATTTATTATATCTTTGAAAATAAACAATACTTATTATAATAGGCAGCGATTAGTTACATATAATTTACATAATTAATTATGAAATATTGAAACAATATACACTCACGTGGCAAGCTCAATAACAACATACGTAAGTTTTATAGAAGCATATGAATGTTGGGTGAAAATACATTCACCATTAATAATTGTAAAATAATTAATGTGATTAAAAATAATATTAAAAATAAAATTTATCTCTTACCAGCCAATAACAACAATTAAAATTTAAATTATTTCAAGTTTCTCCAAGCAATGGTTTAATGAAACAAATTTTAAAACATAACACTAAGCTACAATAAACATGAATAATGTTATTTTGTAAGTTATAATAATAATAATAATAATAATAATAATAATAATAATAATAATAATAAAATAATAACAAAAATATCCTAATCCATCAAAGAATAAAATTTAATATATATATTAATTAATATATGTCAAAAAATAATTTGAAATTTAAAATCTCAAAAGTTCAGTAAATATATGTTAAATATAAAATTTATAATATTGGTCAATATTTTTAAATTATTATATTTAATTAATGATAATAAATGTCCTTTCATAAACATAAAAATCAAAATCAAAATATTATTGTATTAATTATTATTATTATTATTATTATTATTATTATTAATTATAAAGTGGCAGTCAATAAATGAAATACTACAAGAATATATAATTGGGGCAAGTTAAAACGCTAATATGTATACACTTTAAAATATAGTGAAATGCTAAAAGGAAATGCAATAATCAGACAAGTTACAATAATAACATGTGTAAAATTATTTTTAAAAAAAAAAAACTTACCCGGATATCCTCATAACCTTTAGGTGTAAGACTAATCACATTGGTGTTATAAATCATTTTCTTATATAAAACTTACATGATTATTTATACCATAAGTCATTATCATATAAAAATAAATCATTATATATTATTATTGATATTTTGTTTCTTTAACAATTATGTATATCACACGTGTTAATTTCTAGTCATAGTTAAAGACCCACAAAGGGTGGGTAGAGGTTGCTCTTTAAGAGGAGAATGTAAGTTCAAATATCAAAGAAGTAGTTCTTGTGGAAAAATCACATAGCTCTTATATTTTTACGGTTGAATAAATATTAGTCTTATATGCGATTTAAATAGGCCGAACTTGTAGGCATATCTTGTGGATAAGTGCATTATTATAGATTTGAATCCCAACTATATCAATTTCTTAGGTTAGACCATAAAGAATATTCTTCTGAATCATATAATTTTGATATGTAATATTTTTGTGAATCACATATCCTAATGTGGATGATATGCCCATGCCTAAGACACCATGTAACTGTAACACAAAAAAAAATAGAGAAAAAAAAAAGTTAACGAAGTTGTTACAAATAGACTTTGGCTAATCAAGTAATTGATGAGCATAAATAAGTGATAAAAAATTTAAATGTATCTATAATACCTATTTAGTACCGATACTTTAAAATAATCGTCGTACTAGAATCTAATATCTATCTTATCGAATACTCCAATATTTTTAGATACTTTTTATCTATATATATTTTTTAATTATTTTTTAAATTTTTATCATATCAATATATTAGCTTCGTGTCATATCCATGTTTTCTAGTGTAATACTTTAATAAATATTGAAAGGTCATTTGTAGTATTTAAGATTTTTCTTTTCATATATTATAATTATATAATACCTTTTAGTATAAGGATTAGTTTATGTACTGAATTTGAATTTTTCAATGATTTTTCACACATACACATACATATATATATATATATATATATATATATATATATATATATAATATCTCATTTTATAATTTTTCAATGATTAGTTCATATATACACCTTTTGGCGTGTGATTGATTATGTGTGGAGTGCAGTGGACACTGTAAATGAGTGTGGGGGTCTAATTTGTGTGTGGGAGAAAGAATTCTTTAAGCAGGAAAATATTGTCAAGAGTCAAAGATGGATTTGTGTAGAAGGTGTGATTCAAGAAAACAATTTCCATTATGCTGTTGTTATGGTTTATGGTTCTCACACTCGTAGTGAAAAGAGTGTAATTTGGAAGGAATTGATTAAGCTTAAGTGAGTGGTGATGACTCCTATGATGATAATGGGAGATTTCAATGAAGTTTTGTTGCCCGAAGAAAGAAGAGGTGGCTCTGCTATGACTCCAAGTATCTCAGAATTTGCTGAGTGGGTGCAAAATATGGGTCTCATAGAGATTCCTCTCATTGGAAGGAAATTCACATGGTCTAGAGAAAGATCACGGAGTAAGTTGGACCATGTTTATGTCGAAAGTGAGTGGTATGAAAAATTTCAGGATTTAAAGTTATGGGGATTAAAAAGATCCGTATCGGACCATTCACCTTTAATGCTCGAATCAAAAAGCTTGAGGTGGGGTCTGAAGCCTTTTAGATCATTAGATGTATGGTTTTCACATAAGGATTTTGCTAAAAAGGTGGAGGAGGAATGGAAAATTTTGGGAGATGCATTAGTGGTAGAAAAATTGAAGGAGTTGAAAATTCCTCTAAGGAAGTGGAATAAGAATGTATTTGGCCATATCGATAATTTATTAATCGCTTAGAGGGAGAGGCGTGTAGACTTGATTCTCTGGCTGAGGAAGAAAATCTTGATAAAGTCAATGAGGCTAGAAGGAAAGTGCTTTTAAGTCAATTCAATATATGGTATAGGAGGAAAGAAAATTACTGGAGATAATTATCTAGAGACTGATTCATTAAAAAGTCAGATAAAAATACAAAATACTTTCATACTCTGGCTATTGCAAGAAGTATGAAAAAAACATATTCTTAAGTTGAAGGTGGGGAGGCTAGTTTTTCAGGATCCAAAGTGTATAAAAAAAATAGGCAAGAAAATTTTTTAAAGACTTATACAAGCGGGACCTGTTGCCATAAATTGAGCTTCAAGAAGGTATGTTGTATTTCTTGTGATCAAGCCCTCTCATTAGAAATTATGTCAACTGTAGAAGAAATAAAAAATGTAGTCTGGTGTTGTGATCCTTCTAAGTCACCTGGGTATGATGGTTTTAACTTGAAGTTTATAAAGAGCATGTGGAATGTGATAGGTGAAGATTTCTCTAAGTTTGTTCTTGATTTATTCTCTTCGGGTTTTCTTCCAAAAAAGGTAAATGTGACTTGGGTGGCGTTGATTCCAAAAATAGAGGGCTCAAGCAATATGTCAGAGTTTAGACCTATTAGTATGGTAGGGTGCATATACAAGCCAAAATTCTAGCTAGACAAATTAAAAAGTTCATGCCAGATTTAGTGGGTGAGACTCAAAATGCATTTGTCAGTGGAAGACAGATTCTTGATGGGGCGCTTATAGCTAATGAAGTGGTACAATGGATTAAAAAAAATAAAGTTTCAGCAGTTCTTTTGAAACTTGATTTTCAAAAAGTTTATGATTCTGTTAGATGGAGTTTCATTGATCATGTTTTGAAAATTATGGGCTTTGGGGACAAATGGCGAAGATGGGTATCTCAATGCATCTCAACAGCTTCTATGTCAATTCTGATAAATGGATCACCTATGGAACCTTTCAAAATGGAGCGTGGACTAAGGCAATGGGACCCTATATCCCTTTTTTATTTGTCTTAATTGTAGAAGTTTTTAATTGGATGGTAGGTAGAGCTAAGGAAATTAGGTTGATCGAAGGTGTTTGTATTAGGAATGATATGGTTGAGTTGTCGCATTTACAATTTGCATATGACATGATAATTCTTTGTCCTTCCAAATGGCACATCATCTCTAATTATAGAAGATTGTTGGATTGCTTTGGTGTTATGTCTAGGTTGAAGATTAATTATGCAAAATCAGTCCTTATCCATTTCTTTTGCTCGCAGCAATAGGTGGAAGATGTAAGTAGAAGTCTTTTTTGTTTGGTTGTTTCCTTGCCAATTAAGTACTTGGGAATTCCTCTTGGTGCAAATCCGAGAAAGCTTGAAACATGGAGACCCGCGTCAGATAAGATTGAGAATAAACTTGCATCCTGGAAGGCGAGGCTTCTATCCAGATCAAGTAGACTTGTTTTAATTAAATCTGTCCTTAATAATCTGCTTTTATATTATCTTGGGCGTTTCAAAATTCTGAAGATAATGGTCAAAAAAATTATTAGTCTTCCAAGTATATTATTTTGGAGTTGTGATCCCAATAAGAGAGGTTCTCCTTTAGTTAAGTGGAGTCTTATTTAGAAACCCTGAAGTTTAGGAGGTCTTGGTGTGGGGGATTTTGTAACATCCCGCAACTGCCTGCAGGATCGATGAGTGTCCCCACAAACTAACACGGGTCTTTTCAGCGTACTTTGTTCTCACTCACATGCATCCTAGGAAACTTCCTAAGATGTCACTCATCCCACAAGTGCTCCAAGTTAAGCACGCTTAACTATAGAGTACTTATGTTCTTGACTCCCGAAAAGAAGATGCATCTTGTTAATATGAGTGGTGCTAATCAATTCCTTTAAGCATTCCTCAACTATGCAGTCCCATAACTGCACAGTCTCTGGATCCCTCTCATTCCAGTGTGTATTCAGTTCATTCATGTGTCCCTTCGCCTAGAAGCCTGCCAGGAGCCGTTCCTTGTCTGTGCTTCATCTTTTGCACCGGCGACCACTCTTCGCCCTTGTCGGTCTCGGGTGTCACAGATTTGGTAATTAAAAATGCCGTCATGCTTTTTAAAATTGTGATGATGCTTTTCTGCTGAGGAAAAACCTTTATGGAAGAGGGTTGTATGTTCTAATTATAATCAGAAGTGGGATAGATCGCTTGTAGATCAAAAGATAACATCTAGGGGGTCTTTGGTCTGTTATTTGTAATGATTCAAAGTTTGGGAATGAAGTAAAACAAATAATGCAGAATGGTATTTGAATGAATATGGGAAATGACAGGTTCTCTTTATTTTGGGAAGATTTGTGGATTGGAGATGGGCGGCTTAAAGATAAATTTCCAAGGCTTTATATTGTTTCGTTGCAAAAAAACAAGGCGATTACAAAATTTGGAGTGTGGGATGGTTCGACTTGGAGATGGAATTTTCTTTGGAGGCGGTTGTTATTTGTTTGGGAACTGCAACAACTTAATGAGTTAAACAACTTGTTATCTGTGGTTTCATTTAACAGTGAGGCAGATGATAAACCTTTTTGGAAATTTGATTCTAAAGAGTGTTTTTCAGTCAAGTATTTTTTGTTTGCTAAAGCTAATATGTCAGGCTCTTTGTGTCCTGCTGATAACAATACAAAAGGTGTCTGGCATGGCCTTGCTCCTCTAAAGGCTGAGTTACTTGTGTGGTTTGTGTTGTTGGAAAGATTAAATACTAAAGGTTATCTCGGGAAGCTTAATTTGTTGCAGGTAGATGATGTTGGGTGTCCTTTATGCAATCTAGATGTTGAAAGTATTAAACATCTTTTTTTCACCTATCATTACTCTTGGAAATTATGGTGTTCTTGTTTGGATTGGTGTGGTTTTTATTGGTCTATCCCGTTGGATTCACGCTTTTTTTTTCATTCATGGGTGGATATTGGGTTAGTTGGGTTTCAAAAAAAAGTGTAGGTATCTTTATTTTTTTGTGGTAATATGGACTATATGGCAATCTAGAAATAGGTTGGTGTTTGAGAAAGTGGAGCCAAATTGGACACAGATATGTACTATTGTTAAATTGAGAGTTGAGTTTTGGACTAAGGGGTGGTGTTCTGATTTTACTTTCTCTCCAGATTTGTTAGTATCTAATTTGCAGGAAGTAAGGGGTTGGCAGCCTTATGGTTTAACAAGGTAGAAAATTTGTAGTTGGTCTACTCTGTCTAAGGGTGTCTACACGTGGACTATACAAGATGCCTTAAGAGATAATTTGGGAAATGTCATCATTGGTGGTTCCCTTCAAGGATTGTGTGGGAAATCATTGTGTGTTTGTGTTAAACCTGTTGACCTTTGTGATGATGTTGAAGCTGTTTTATAGGCTCTCATATTTGTTCTTGAAGTTTCTCTTCAAAAATCGTGGTTATTACATTGCCCAATTTTGATTATATCTAATTCTGTGCATGCTCTATCTTAGGTGGGTGATGAGAAGAATGTTCCTTGACTGCTACGTTTTCTATGAAATAAGTTCTAATCTATCAAGTGGTGTTTCAAGGACCTACGTTTTGTCCACCAAAAATGAAAGTTTAAGCATAAAGCAGATTCTGAGATTTATCTAGAGGAGCAACATGTTTCTTGGTTTTGTTCTTAATCTTATTTTGATTTTTTTTGTGCTCTTGTTTGTTTTCTTTTCTTTATTGTCTACAACTGTCCTTGCTTTTCTCTAGTTTAGAGAGTTTGAGTCTGTTTCTATGTTATTAATAAAAAAAATCTCATTTTATAGAAGATTTGTATTTATATACTTTTTATACTAGCCGATTGATATGAACTATTGTGCCTATCAACCTGAATTTTTTATTTTGTTACATTTATTTAAAAATTAATGGAGGTTACATGAAGAGAAACAGTAATTATAAAAGTGGGAGAGGTAGTGCAAAAGTTAAAAGAGTGAGAGATGTAATGGAGTTAAAAGAAATGTGAAATCGATATAAGTTGTGAGAGTGAGAGAAGTAATGTAGCAGTTAAAATTGTGTGTGATAAATATAAATAAGTAATACTGACAAAATGAGAAAGAAAATGTGATCAAGTACATATATACAAAATTGAATTAATTATTATTTTTAATTTAATTTTTTATGTTAATGAAAGTGACCAGGAAAGGAGGGTTTCCATTGAATTGGTGTCATAGGGTAGATGTTATTATGTAATCTGAAAATAATATATTTGTCTAGTAAAAAAGTGGCACATACAGACTAAATAATTAAACAATCGTTAGATTTAAAAATAAAATATTATTAAATCTAATATAAATGATTGTAAAATTATTAAAAGTCAGAGTGTATAAAAAAATTTCGTAGAATAGTGAGTGGCAAATGATATCGTAGCGTTATGCCTTCTATTTACACGTCATACATAGAAAATCATCAACTAACGTACTGAATAGTGATTTGACACTTGATTACTTATGCGCTAAATTTTTTTTTTTTGTGTGTATAAATATAAGTTTGTATAACATTATAATAAGTATTTAAAAGACATTTATTAAAGAATTAAAAATAAGAAATATTAAATAAGAAGAATTTTTAATATACTAAATATTTTATTTTTTATTTAATATTTTTTATTTAAAATTCTTTAGAATACTTATTAACTAAACCTTTTTAATAATATGATTATTATATTGAGTTCACTAAAAATAATATATAAAGTAAAATTATATATACTTTTAAATTAAGTTTACAATTTTACACTATTTTGGATTATAATGAAGGGAGCTGAGAATTCAAAATAACTTCCCTTATTTAAGTTTTAAAACGCATAATATATTTCCCGTTCTTCCCCTCAAATGTTCAACTTTTGTTCCCTTCAAATTAATATATAACGTTAATTTAAAAAGCTATTTCCATTCTTATTCTTTCTTTTTTCCATTCCGTTAGTTTAATTAATGAAAAAATATCCAAATATAAAGTTATTTAATAAAATTTAAATCAAATTTTAAGAGTAACTTGTAAAACTTTTTCTTACACTCATGCAATTGATTATCCAACGTGGCAGCTAGAATATTGTTATTATTGCATTCCATAAAGTGTAAAGCACGTGCAGGTGCAAGGAGTCGAGCCTTTGGAAGAAACAGAAGAAGTAGGCCATGTTACAACAACTATAAGTACATAACCGTAAAGTAGACCGGTCGGCCCGTGCTAACTTTGAGAGAGAATGGTTGCTGTAATCATTCAGTTTAGGGGTCTAAGAGGGTGTTTAGTTGAGATTTTTTCATTCATTTAATAGCTTTTTTGATGTAAAAAAGTTGTTGCCTAATTTCCCATTATATTTGACTTTGTCTACGGAAAAAATCATCAGCTTTTATTAAGGGTAAAAAGTTATTAGCAATTAAGCAAAACTTTGAGCATTCTTTTATTAAGCTATTCAAAATATTTTTAATAGTGATATATAAATATTATTTTATCTTTAATCAAATAATTTTTTTAATCAATCAAATAATTTTTTTAATTATTTTATACTTATTTTAATAATTTAATGTATAAAATTTATTCTTTTTTTACCATCTAAATATAACAAATTAGGTTAAAATCACTTTTCAATTAACATATCTAAATATAAAACTTTTTTCGTATAATCGATTATAACATAAAACTTTTATATAATAATCGATTATATAATATAATTTTCACAGTTATCCCAAATACGCACTAAATAAATTGAATTATAGAGAACGTTAGGAATATACTTTTTATCACACTTTTTTTTATATTTTTTTATTGGACCACGTCACACATTAATACATACACTCAAACTTAATTACACATTAATCAAGTTTATTACACGCTAATCAAAGTTTAGTTTGTACTTTAATGTGTGACGTGATTAAATAAAAAAGAGTGTGTTGAAAAGAGTGTGATACAGAGTGTATTTTTAGCACACCTCTTGAATTATTTGTGAATTGTTTAAATTTAATTTGTTAAATATTTGATTAAATTTATTTATTTAATTAAATAAATAAGTTTTAATTTTAATTTAAACTCAATTATATAAATGAGTCGAGTTTAAATTTTATGGGTCCAATATTAAAAATTTGCAAATAATTGGATTATATATATATATATATATATATATATATATATATATATATATATATATATGTATGTATAAATTATCATAATTAAAAGAAAATAAAAATTATAGAATTTTTAAAGTTATTTATCTTAATAAGTATTTGTAAAAAGTTAATAACATGTATATACAATTATCAATCCGTTCTATCTTTGTGCACAAAAGAATAATATCATTTTATTATGAAAATATGTTGAACATTTTTAAGTATTAAAACTTATTTTGGATTTTTTAATGGTGGAAGAATATGAATTTTTTATCATTTTATATAATGAATTATGAAAAAATTCTTTATTTCTATTTTTAATTCATCTTTTAATATAAAGATGTTTACTAATTATTAGCTTAATAAAATTTTTAAAAAATAAAAAATACTTGAAGGAGATATTTGATAAAATGAAAGAAAAAAAATTAAGCCATAAACGAGCTAAATGAGCCGAGTCTAAGCTTTCATTTTTTAAATAAATTGAGTTCAAGTTTTAAGTTTGTCTTGTTTAAATAAAGGAGCTAAGCTTCAACAACATATTTTTTTTACAAGTTGAGTATGAGCTTCAAGTGCTTAACTTGACTCAACTCATTTACACCCCTCCATATAGTCATACTCTAATGCCTAATGCTATGTGGTATCTATCTACACTATTTTAATAAATTAATAATTGATGAGTTTGCATTGCCTTCACCTGTCATCTATTTGACTACTATAAAATCACAGGAAAAGTTACACTCACTTTTCTTAAAGTTAGCGATAATTACATATAATACCTCTCTTGTTTGCATCTTTATATTGGCTTCCCTTATGATCATCGATGGCTCATATCGTTTTAAGTTATGTTTAATTTGTTAAATTTACCCTCTCAATTAAAAATACAATTTTTTAGAAGTAAAAAAAATCCTATTTCATATAAACTCTCGTGTTAACACAATGACATCTCTTGTTAACACATTAAACCACCTACAAACTAAGCTGATAACTCTACAAAATATAGTTATTTGTGTCCTATATCTGTGTGATATTAGTTGCTTAGTCCTTATTTGTATGCATGAATGGAAGATTTTAGCATCATATTCATCTGATTTAATCTTGATGACTTCCATTATGATTTTGAGAAAATATTTTTAAATCTATGATAAATTGAATACATTTGCATTTGTTATTAAAATGGTAATTTATCTATTATAGGAAGGGCTCCAATCAAGCATAAATATGGAGAATTTGGACAAGTATTAGACTAGGTGTAACACCTCAATTTTTTGTTTTCTTGATATTTATGAGTTTTTATAATATTTGTGAATTTTTTTGATTTTTTAAATAATTTTGATTATTTTAATATTATTTTAAACTATATATGTGTTTGAGGCGAGCCCGGAAAAATACAAATTTTTCTTAGACCAGAAAGTTTTGGATTGTTAATGCAGAACCAGGGGAACTTACTAAACCTGAAACCGAAAACAGTTGACAAAAAATTTCTTTATCTGAGTTTTTATTATTCATTGAATAAAGTTATTATCTATTGGGTAAAACTATTATCCATTGGATAATGTTATTATTCATTAGACAATAAATAGTAGTAGTTTTTATCCATTGGGTAATAACTTTTGAAAAATATATAATGTGAGTCAAAGATGGTGGCTATGACAACTTTATGAAGAACCATTGAGAAACAAGCTTGGAAAAGAAGTTTTGGATATCAACCATTGATCTAATCAATGGTTGTGAGGAGTTGTAGTGAACAAATTGATCACTCCTCCTTCTTATGGAAACCCACGACCATAAGGGCTTTAGGAGACAAAAATCACATTTTTACACTTATCATTTTCTCATGCAAAACACAAAAACTATCTCTTCCATTTTCTCTCAAAGCTCACGGCCTCACTACCCTTTTCTACCATTCAATCTCTCATAATTTAAACCAACCATACCACTTAATTCTAAGCATCATCCTAAGCAAATTTGGTATTGTGATTAAGCCTTAGTTCAACTATTTTCAAGCTTGATTTTTGAGTTCAAGTTCTAGGGTTTTAAGGTAAAGTTCTTGAAACTTGATTTCTTATTTTATTCTTGAAATTCTAAGACCATATTTGATCTATGGTTGTCGTACTCTAGCATTGGATGTTAATATATTTGTGTTTACTTTGATTCTAATAACTACTTGGTGGAGGAAGTTGATACAAATGATCCTACTAGGAGCAAGGAGGCTACATCTAAGGTAAGAGGGAGATTAACCTCATCAACCACTTATGGTGGTGAGGGACACAAATTTGTGTGTGATTGTGTAGTTTGTAATTAATTGTTCTATGTGATTTTATTATTTTGATATTATGCATGAACTTGTTATAATAGAATTTTGATGCTTAAAATATGTTGTATGTTATCAATTTTGCTTGAGAGGAAAGAAATTTTTGGCTCCAATGACCATAGAGGCTCACGGCCTCCAAGCCCTCCAAAGGGAAAATCCAATGCAAAATGTTTTATTAAATATTAACCTAGAGGATTAGTGGTAATAAATTTAATTAAGGAATTATAAAATAAAAATAGAAATGAATATATTTTTATCAGTAATTAAGATGTGATTTTTGGCTACTATAGGGAAATTAGGACTAAGAAGTAATTTGGAGATTTAAAATATTTTATTTATGATGATATAAATAAGTTAATTGGAAAATAATTTTATTTAAAATTAAAATAAGGTAAAATGTGAAAAAAATGTTAGAAATATTATTTACAGGTGATTTAATGGGGAAATAATGGAAATAAAGTCCAATTTTTATATTAAATGAGAAAAGTTTTAATTTGAGTTTAGAATATTGAGAAAATATTTTACGCGATTGAAAATACGCAGAAAAACTCTTACGCGATTTAAAAATGATGATTTTTAACTACGCGATTGAGAAAACGTTTAAAAATCTCTATGCGATTGAGAAAACATTAAAAAATTATTACGTGATTTGAAAACGTAATAGAAATGTTACGCAATTGTGAAAATGTGATAAAAACGCTACGCGATTAGGAGGAACAACAAGTTTTGCTGTCAGGCCGATATACTGGACCCAGATATATCACTGTGTGATTGTGGCTGATAGTAGCTTATAATGTGCATTGAGTCTATAGTCATGCATTGTTGACAAACGGTGTCTGTTAAGACTATTGTTGCCTAGGAGTTGAATTACACCTTAGTGCAAGTACGAATTGCGTAGTGTAGCTCACTTGTTGAACTTGGAGGCGTCGGGGCGCGAAATTCCACATGTGGCCAGTTAGTAGCACTACTGTGCCGTGGCAACCGATGCAAACATACTGACGATCTCAACGAGAATACTATTCCTATTCACGATCTGGCGTAGAATGTCTTGTATAATGCCTGATGTGCACATTGATAAATTATAGCACTTGGTCTGCGGCAGTCGATATACAGACATATCTATTGTAGTTATTTATTGCTGTGTCTGACATATCTTGTTCTTAAAATATTGGATCAATTTACCTTAATGAAAAATTTACCTTAATTTGATTTCGATATACAGACATATCTTCTGGATCATTCTCTCCGAAATTGAGTTTAACTCCATGGAGTAAGAAATTGGTTCATTGTGCATGTGCATGGTCAGTCATCATTTTACTATTATTATTATTATTATTATATATATATATATATATATATATTTGTAGTAATTATTTGTTATTTAATGCAATGATTATATAATGCTATAAATATATCTGTTAAATGTTGTGTATGAATAGTATATTATTTTACTGTCTATACTGCCATAATGGTATTGATGTAGGGGATCTCACCTATTTGTTATGTTATTCTATTTATTTGTATGTTTGATAAAGAGTGCGAAGAGGAAGAGGAAGGATCGCCTCACTTCTATTTGTGTTAGTTTATCTGTATTTTGGGATGGTGTCGAGGTCTGGTTTCCTTGGTTTCGTGAGGATTCAGTTTCGGAGAGACACTAACGCTTGGCGTATTGACACAGACACTGTTCGTATCAGTTATATTGAGAATATAACTGTGGCTCTGAGAAGGACTCATGATGGGGAATCTGTTTTTACTTTTAATGCTTATGTGCATTTGAGTTTTATTATGCCTATAGAGTTTATATGGGGTAGTCGTCGTGTTACTCCTTATGAGAACTCAATAATTTCATCTGCACAGACTCCAGTCCCTAGCCCTGTGACTAATTTGGGGTTGTTGTCATCTGAGGAGTCTGGGGAAGATCCGGAAAAGGATCCGGATGAGTACCCTTCTGACTAGATGTTGGGTACTAGGTTAGTTTATGTTTGGGCTATAATATCTGTATAATTATTTTGAGAATAAAACTAGATGCTTTTAAATAGTAAAACTTGGTATGTAAATGATGTAAATTATTTTGGTTTAGTATATTCCGTTTTATATTTAATTTATTAGTTTTTAATTATCCACGAAGAAAAATATTTGAAAAACGTACGTACAATATTATTAGTAATTATAACTTGATTAAAATTTGGTAACTTAGAAGTCATAAATGTGATGCCCTAAAGGGGGTGTTACACTAGGAAGCCCAAGAGAAAGCCAAATGTAAATACCAGCATTCAATGCCGCGGTGCAAGCATGTCAATGACACGACATTGTGTATCTCCTGCTTTAGTAATAGGACCCGAGGCTATAGTGCTGTGGCGCAAATGGATTCAACACTACGACGTGGTGACCTAATTGCTAGAGCGCTGCGGCGTGATATGCTTAATGCCGCGGCGTGAAGAACAAAGCTGAGCCTATAAATACTATTGTATTAGTTTTTCACGAGAGCGTTTATCAATTTTAGAACACAGCTGCTAGGTTTTGGTATTTTGAGACCTAGAGGAAGCTAGGGAAGCCAAGGTTGGAGGTCATCTTCCATATAGAGGATGATTCAAGCTTAGAAGATCACATCTATTGAACTTTCTTCATTTCTTTTCATCTTTTTCTCTTTATTGTATCATGAACATGATGAATATGTTTGTATTTTCGTGTTTCATGACTAACTAAGCTGTGTATAGGGTTTTCTTTGGATCCTCCTATGGATATTGATGATTTTGTATTCCTTTGAGTTTATATAGACGATTTAATTTTGTTTAATCATATAGATCTTAATGCTCTTGATTGTTTGATCAACTTTTAAGTGATTTGATAAAATCTGATGAACCTAGACATAGGAATTTGGATTTGAGATCATATGTATGATTGATGTATGTTCGATTTCATTCAATTGACTTGGATAAGTTGATTCGCTAATAGGATAGAAATATACCTCTTAGCCATGTATAGTATGTGATTAAGAATAGATCTTAATGAGTGGATTTTGCATCTAACTAAGGAGTTAGGTAAATGAAACTATGATTGATTGACTTAGACATATGCTTTTAACAAAGTTAGATTCTCAAACTAACCTAATCATTTCGTTTATATTACTCTTAAGGATTGCATGTTATCAATTGAAGTGGGAGGTGAAGAAGGATTTTTCCTATTTTCTAATTATCATCTTTAATTTAGATTTATTACTTTTTAGTCTTTACAGTTATTTTAAACACTCTTTTACAAATTTAATGTTATTGGATAGTGTTAACTAAACTATTGGTTAATATTTAGTTTTTGAAATTAGCGTTTTCCTCGTGAGAACGATATCTGACTCTTTACTATATTGCAAGTGCAACCCGTGCACTTAGTGTCTTTGACTTTATATTTTAATTATTGGTATGCGGTAGTATTATTATTACATGTGTTTTAGTATCATATTCATGTTAGTATTATACTTTTTGTAGTATATGTATGTGTTTTAATATGAATAATTAGTTTTATTAATACAAGCCCAAGACAAATTACTTTGGGAAATTATGAGTTTCACATACATGACTCAAACCCCAAAGTAGAGACCTGACTAGCCTCAAATAGAGAACCTACATTCTCTTACACAAAATAAGCAAGTCATAAAATGAATCCATTGCTTCATCTATCAAAATATCAACTATTATCCTAAATTTTCTAAGCCACAACATCAATACAGAACATCACCCCAATACTTGAAAGAACAATTGCTAAACCACACATCCTACCCACACAACCTTTGGTACCAGCCCCTGTAAGTCATAACCCATAAGTCCAACCCAAACAAACCAACACTCAAAATAAAACATCCAAAAATCAACCCCATTTTTTTGTCCCTCAAAAAGATACCAAGAAGCACAATAATGAATGCATTCAAATGCCCAACATAAAACACCTAAACCTAAGATTACTCCCCAAACTTAACCTTAATTTTTTTCAAAGCTTAAATGAGTTGGTTCGAACTAGTGCATGGGTGATGGAGTGCTAGGGTCTCATTGACAAAGGCTGGGAACAACGATTTTTTGTTTTCGCTTAGGTAGCGAACATTTATTGCTATTTGGTGTGGTGGATTTGATGGAGGGCATGGTGATGGTGTAGTGGAGTTGTGTGGTGGCGTGTTGGGGGGATCGTCAATGGTGGCTAGGTGTGGATAAAGGTGGCTTGCGACATGGAGGTGTCATGGATTTGGGGCGATATTGGCTCATAGCGTGGTAAGATGTGTGGTAATAATGTTTGGGTCTAGGTCGGTGTGGGTCTTATTTCATTTTATTTTGTAAAGGGATTGACTTGTGTTGGGAGGCATGAAACAAAATACTCATTAACGGGGCAAAGTTGTCCTTTTAGCCATAAAAATCACATGTTATGCACGTGCATAGTCATATGTTATATTCTTAACAGACCATGAAGAACAATAGATATGAGTGTAATAAGTACATATAACTTAAAGGAGGTCGGTAAAATTTCTCAATTAAGGGGGGTTATCATGTGTAATTACTCCTTACCTTAGGATAGGTGAGTGTAGTTTCCCTTAAAATCAACTTAGTGCAGCAACTAGGTTGGCAACTCCCTTCACCTATGAGCTTCAAGATCAATACTGTTGCAAATGTGTGTGAAGATGGAACCTTTGCCATTTGTGCATTCATTTAACATAAGAGAGCTAATATTGTCATGACAACATGTTGGAACTTGGACCAAAAGCTTGTGGTGGCCGTAACATAGGTGATGGGTATCCGTAAGGGTCTTTAGATGGCACTAGAGTTATGTATCTTCAACATTGTGGCAGAGTCGAATAATGAAGTGTGTTCAGCTTATGAACTCTACTTATCGTTGTCTGACATATCTTGTTCTTAAAATATTGGATTGTATGGTGCTTGCCCAAGGTTTTAAATTTTTTTTTTGTATTCATGTTAGGAGGGATGGAAACTAGGGGCACTTATGGCCCGACTTAACATAATAACTTGGCCTTACATGAAGATAATTTGGTTGGATTGAGTTCTTTTTTTTGTATTCATGTTAGGAGGGATGGAAACTAGGGGTACTTATGGCCCGACTTAACATAATAACTTGGTCCTACATGAAGATAATTTAGTTGGATTGAGTTCTTGAAATTATGTCAAATGTATTTTTTCGAGATAGGTTAGCTCAATCTTACGTAATATATTGAAATTTACAATTTTATGAAAAGTAATAATAAATTATAAATTTTTTTATTTAACTTAATTTTTTTACATTAATATAATTTATTTCAAAATATATATTTTAAAATATATTATATTTTTTATTTCATACTTTTAAATTTTTATGACTTAGTCATACATAATATTTTAATTTATATACATTTTATCCAAATATCAGATTGATTTGATTTCGGCCAAATCACTTATTAAGTTATGATCAAGTTGAGCTTAAATTTAAAAATTTACCTTAATGAAAATATTAAGTCAAGTTCTGATCAAAGTTAAACTGGAATCTACTTAATCTATGAGCACCTATAATGGGAATCAAGTAGCTCACTCATTTGTTGTAATGTATTTAATTAAGGGTGAGTGAGGGATGAGAATCAAGTAGCTCACTTTTTAGCTGTAATGTCGATGTCTTTTATTCAAGATGAGCGAGGGCATTGTCTTTAATTCAGGATGAACACCGAGTAGAGGATGCACCACCAAAAACTAAGAAACTTGCTTATCTGTTTTTATTTTTATTTTTATAATCAAAGAAACTTGCTTAACTTGATGTTATCTCGATCATTATTAGCTAACGGAATTTTCCGTTGTAACGTTTAAATAAAATAAATTATTGTAAAATCATTTATGATAAACTAGGGCATTGCCGTGTATCAATAAATGTATATTTTTTTAAATTAAGATATAAATAGTTAACAGTAAGAATGTTTGAAGTGAATTATAATTATATAAAAATAAATTTTTTATTTAAATTTTTAAGTAATTAATAAAATGTATTCATAATTTTTTTCTTATTATATATTTTTTAAATAATTAAATAATTAATAATTAATTTTTAAAAACTGATTAAATGCAAATATCTTTATGAACTGTTTATGTTTACACTGCATCATGACACATGGCTTTGGTGACTTATTCGGTATAAAATTTCGGTGTAAAAATTTTCCATGAATATTTGTCAAAACGACGTCGAGGACTAAAGCGTGCGCCACCGCGCCACCGCGCCGCTGTGCCAGCGAGCGAGTTCACTCACTGTTTTAAATAAAAGTGTTCCTCACGACGGAAAAATATAAAAATTGGCAAACGAAGTTACGCATATAAATAAAAGGGTGGCGTAAGTTTTACTCTGTTGTGCGTCTCTCTTTATTCTTCCTTAGCTAGGGTTTTCATGCAACCCTTTATTCTCTCTGTAGATTAGACTATATACAATTCCAGGCACCGGACCCGGAGATTCTCAATTCATTGTACTCCTCGTCCGAAAATCTCATTGAATATCTTATTCAATGCTTCAATTAATAATTTAAGGATTCGTGGCGGTACCAAATTGGGGGCTGTTCTTTTGATCGTTCATAATCGGGTAGGGTTTTCGTTGATTCAATAAATCTTCGATCTTTCCGTTGTAGAAGACAGATGGCAGGGATTAATCGAGGGAGAGTGTGATTGCAGAGACAAATTGAGGGGTGGGTGGGTTTTTGTATGGAAACTCGGAGCCGGAAGCGGGCGGAGGCTTCCTCAGCTGCCCCTTCATCGTCATCATCTGGTCCCACCACTCGTTCCAGCAAGCGTGCTCGTCTTTCTTCTTCTTCTTCTTCGTCTTCTTCTTCTTCGAACCCTAACCCCACTGCTGCTGTTAACACTCGTTCCCGTTCATCCAGAACTAATAACAACTCTGCTCTGATGGACCCCACCAACGAATCATCTGGGTCGCGCCGTGATCGCCGTGGCAAGAATTTGGATAGGGACAATTCCGATAAAGGGAAGGAGAAAGAACATGATGTTAGGATTAGGGATAGGGATAGGGATAGGGATAGGGATAGGGACAGAGATGCAGAGCGAGGGTTGGGGTTAAACATGGAAAGTGGAGGAGGTGCTGGTGCTGGGGCTGGGGATGACGATGATAACGACAGTGAGGGTGGTGTTGGAATTTTGCATCAGAATTTGACATCTGCGAGTAGTGCCCTTCAAGGGCTTCTTCGGAAACTTGGTGCTGGTTTGGATGATCTGCTCCCATCATCCGCCATGGGTTCTGCATCAACATCTCATCAGAGTGGCCGGCTGAAGAAGATTTTATCTGGGTTGCGGGCCGATGGGGAAGAAGGTAAGCAGGTTGAGGCATTGACGCAGCTTTGTGAAATGCTTTCCATTGGCACTGAAGAATCGCTTAGCACATTCTCCGTTGATTCGTTTGTTCCTGTGCTCGTGGGGTTACTTAATCATGACAGCAATCCCGATATCATGCTTCTCGCAGCCAGGGCGCTAACCCATCTCTGTGATGTGCTCCCTTCATCTTGTGCTGCTGTTGTGCATTATGGTGCAGTGTCAATCTTCTGCGCAAGATTGCTTACCATAGAGTATATGGACTTAGCTGAGCAGGTTGTTTCCTAAGTCAATCACTTTTACATGATTAATGTATGTATGTATGTATTGGTAATTCGGAACAAACTTTTTAGAAATATGTGTTACAAGGTTCCTAAGTCATTATGTTGGTTTCTTTCAATGTTTCATCAAAGGGCATGCATTTGTTTAAGTAAATTAACGATGACCTATCTGTCTGGAAATGAGATTCTTATTATTTGGTAGACCTTTTGCTATTCTGCTTGGTCCTGAATTCTGATACGCTTGATTGTTGACATGAACAGTCTCTTCAAGCACTAAAGAAGATTTCTCAGGAGCACCCAACTGCCTGTCTTCGTGCTGGTGCTCTTATGGCCGTGCTTTCTTATTTGGACTTCTTCTCAACAGGAGTTCAGGTAACTCATCAATGAAATCCCTACATCTAGAGTATTATTATAATTTTAAACTGTCATAATTCATTTGGCATTTTGTATCTTTAGTGAGCAAGCCTATATTGACATAATTATACGTTTCAGCGGGTGGCATTGTCTACTGCTGCAAATATGTGCAAGAAGCTTCCTTCTGATGCAGCCGACTTTGTGATGGAAGCTGTTCCTCTTTTGACAAACCTCCTTCAGTACCATGATTCCAAGGTAAGATCATATTTTGTTCTCATGCTTGTCATATAATGGAAACTGCATTTTCCGTGTTACTCTTAGTTTTAAGGAAATTTTGCTTGCGAAATAATGATCCCTAAATCCGATATTGTTAGTTATTTTGTCTTAACCATATTCAACTTTAATTTTTGTAGGTCCTGGAGCATGCCTCTGTTTGTCTGACTCGAATAGCTGAGGCTTTTGCATTATCTCCAGACAAATTAGATGAATTGTGCAATCATGGACTGGTAACACAAGCTGCTTCCCTCATTTCTACCAGCAGTTCTGGAGGTGGACAGGCTTCTCTCAGCACACCAACATATACTGTAAGTGTAGTCTTTGCTTTTAAGTCTGATGTTTTAACCTTTGGTGGTTGTACCTTTTATTCCATTCATTGGCATATGCAGGGTTTAATCCGACTTCTTTCCACATGTGCAAGTGGGTCCCCTCTCGGAGCTAAAACTTTACTTCTCCTTGGAATTAGTGGCATTCTTAAAGATATACTATCTGGTTCTGGAGTTTCTTCTAATGCCTCTGTTTCACCTGCATTAAGTAGGCCAGCAGAACAGGTATAGTGTACTTTGGGGTTCTTTTGGTCAATTATATGTAGTTTTATCTCTTTATGGTTCGTTTGTTAGGTTATGAAATTAAACTCATTGTTTTAATGCTTGAAATTTTTCCGTTCTCTTACTTTTGTGAAGAGATGAAGTTATTCTAATTTTCTGTTCTAATATATAGATATTTGAGATTGTGAACCTGGCAAATGAGCTTCTACCCCCATTGCCACAAGGAACCATTTCCCTTCCAGTCAGCTCCAACTTGTTTGTGAAAGGCTCTGCTGTGAAAAAGTCTCCTGCTAGCAGTTCTGGGATACAAGAAGACACAAATGGAAATATTCGTGAGATATCGTCTCGTGAGAAATTATTAAATGATCAGCCTGAGCTACTTCTGCAATTTGAGATGGATCTCCTCCCAGTTTTAATGCAGGTTGAATGTTGAAATTTGCTGTGTAAATTATTTATTATTTATTTTTTAAAAATTTGGTGCTGCTTGCTTGCTCCTTTCCTTCCTCATTCTTACACTTCTGTGACTTATTAATAGTATTAGTGTGCTTTTGAAACAGATATATGGTTCCAGTGTCAATTGTCCTGTTCGCCACAAGTGTCTTTCTGTCATTGGAAAATTGATGTATTTCAGCACAGCTGAGATGATCAAGTCTTTGTTGAGCGTGACAAATATATCAAGGTATCCAGAACTTTAATTGGGTTGCTATTGCTCAATATTCTCAATAGAAAACTTATGCATTGTCACTTTGATGATATAGTTTCTTAGCTGGTGTGTTAGCATGGAAAGATCCACATGTTTTGGTTCCTGCCTTGCAAATTGCAGAAATTCTTATGGAAAAGCTTCCTGCTACTTTCTCCAAGATGTTTGTCAGAGAAGGCGTGGTCCATGCAGTTGACCAACTTATTTTGGCTGGAAATTCAACCAATGTCTGTACACAAGCATCATCGGCTGAGAAGGATAATGATTCTGTATCTGGAACATCATCTCGCTCTGGGCATTATCGCCTACGCAGTGGTAACTCAAATTCTGATGCAAATCCTTTGGATGATTTGAAGAGTCCAGTTTTGGTAAATGTTGGTTTGCCACCAAGTTCTGTGGAAATTCCAACAATTAATTCAAATACTCGTGTATCTGTTAGCTCAGCTGCTAGAGCCTTTAAAGATAAGTACTTTCCTTCGGATCCCGGGGATGTTGAAGTGGGTGTTAGTGATGACCTTTTGCATCTGAAAAATCTTTGCATGAAGTTGAACACTGGCATTGATGACCAAAGAACTAAAGCAAAGGGAAAAGTTAAAGCTTCTGGATTTGGTCTGGACGATAATTCTGCTAATATGGAAGAGTATTTGATTGGGGTGATATCTGACATGCTAAAGGAACTTGGCAAGGGAGATGGTGTATCTACTTTTGAATTTATTGGTAGTGGTGTTGTTGCAGCTTTGCTGAATTATTTTTCTTGTGGGTATTTCTCTAAAGATCGAATCTCGGAAGCCAACCTGCCCAAGCTTCGCCAACAAGCACTTACAAGGTTTAAGTCATTTGTAGCTGTTGCACTTCCTTCCGGTACCGATAATGGGGTTGTTGCTCCTATGACTGTCTTGGTTCAGAAGCTTCAAAATGCTTTGTCCTCCTTGGAGCGATTCCCTGTTGTGCTGAGTCATTCATCTCGGTCATCTAGTGGAAGTGCACGTCTCTCCTCTGGACTAAGTGCATTATCTCAGCCTTTCAAGTTGCGTCTCTGTCGAGCCCAGGGTGAAAAGTCACTTAGGGATTATTCATCCAATGTTGTACTGATTGATCCATTAGCAAGTTTAGCAGCCATCGAGGAATTTCTCTGGCCTCGTGTTAAGCGTGGTGACTCTGGTCAGAAGTCTACTGTACCTGCTGGGAATTCTGAATCTGGAACATCTCCTGCAAGAGCAGGTGTTTCATCTCCTTCCACGTATACTCCCTCCACTACGCGTCGTCATTCTACTAGATCCAGATCATCTGTTAATATAGGAGATACACCTAGAAAAGAAATATCTCAAGATAAGAGCATGAGCTTGGCTAAGGGCAAGGGTAAAGCTGTATTAAAGTCTGCACAGGAGGAGGCAAGAGGACCCCAAACAAGGAATGCTGCACGCAGAAGAGCAGCTCTTGATAAAGATACTCAAATGAAACCCATGAATGGACACTCTACTTCTGAGGTGTGCTACTAAATTCTAGGAATTAGTTCATGATAATAGATTTTTTTAAAAATCCAAATTGGTTTTATAACATTGAATTATTTCATATTTGTTGGATTTTGTTTGTGCTTATGCTTATGCTCTTCCTTCTGTTCTTCTCTGCTCATCCTTGTTTTACTTTGACCACAACTGAAGGAGGTAGATGGGGGTGGAAGATCTGGCCATGTATATTGACATTTTTTTTTAATAACTTTCAAAGTGAAATATAATGGAGGGATACTTAACAGTCCCATTTTAAGACACCTGAAGGATGCTGTATTTCATTTTGCATGACCGCCTTAAGAAGAGTTTTTGCAATGTAGAGTTTTCAGACAATAGTATGTTTGCTCCTGAAATCACTTTGTTAATTTATGTGGCTGTGGAGGCACTAGATTTTGTTGTTAGATCCTGCAAGTGATTTACCTCTGCCATTTCATTTGTAGACATTGTTGGTTATAATTACCTAAATTATATACATCCCTTGTCTGATAAACTTACCATAAGTGCTCTTGTGAGCATTTGGTTTAGTTGTTGCTTTTTTCCATGATTGCCTTCTCTATATGTTGAAATTAAGCTGCTGTCAGAATGTTGTGTGAAAGTTTAGTTGATGCATTTAATTGATGGTAGCTTTTGCTGGTTTGGATCAAAATGATGCTTTTAATTGATGTGTCTCCTGTAGTATCTTAATTTTAGTGGTGGCATTTTGTGTTAAGTCCTTTCTATCCTTTGACATATTTTCCATTGCTGTTGTGGGCTAGGATGAAGAGTTGGATATATCTCCTATTGAGATTGATGAGGCTTTGGTGATTGAAGATGATGATATTTCTGATGATGATGATGAAGATGACCATGAAGATGTATGTTTCTTCTTCTCCTGCTAAGATTTTCTCTTACTGTCAGTGCATGTTTGGGGATGATTAATTATTTTGTATAACAGGTTTTTCTTTTACTGTAAAAGCTGTTTTCACTCAAATACAACATGTTTGGGTATGATTATAATTTGTGATTATTTATTATACACTAAAACAGCTTTCTTTTTTTCTAAAAGCTAAAATTTTTGCATTTTGATTATGTGATTTTAGATTATTTCAAAAGATTTGGGAGATAAATACTTTTGCTCTTAACTAGATCACTTTTCCAATCATTTCATATATTTTTTGGTAATCTATATCTATCTATCTATCTATATTCTATATATATAGTAAAATTGACTTAAGTTTGATAGATGCATTAATAACTTGAATTTAATAAATATAATTAATATTATTTATGTTATCAATATATACATGCATATAGACTTGAATTCAATGGATACTATTGGTGATCCTTTAAGTAATGTTTTTATATTATTTAATTAAACAAGAAAAATAATTAAGGAAAAATAATAAGAAATGATATTCTCATTCTTCAAGAGCTTGAAAATTTATGTAAAGATTTGTTTTTTTTCTTTTCTTTTTGGTCTTCGACGGGTGTCCCCACACCCTTGGATATGAGACTAATCCCATTAGGGTACTGAGGCTGCCCATCCCAGCCGTGAGTTTCTACGGGCTAGAATGGGAAGGGAATGTGAGGGAAACTATATCCCTTTAATGCAAGTAAAGAATTATAACAAATTTTGTTAAGTTTAAATTTTTTTTATTGAATATTAACACAAATTTGAAGCACATATTATGACTCAATTATTTTGAGAAAGTAGGCAGATATAATTTATTTTGTTATGTTTACTGGTTTAAGGTTTTTTAATTATTTCTATATATATTGATGCTATTAACATGATAAAAGAAAAATATAATATCCGGGAAGATTTTTTTAAAAAGGTTTAATACTTTAATATTTTAAGTAAAATTTAATATTCTATTTATTAATATGTATAATAATCTAAATAAGATCAATCTGTTTAGTATTGTTATTCATAAGAGCTATGCTATTTCATACAAGAAACTCTTTCACAAATGCACGACGAATTGACTTGGACCAATAGAATTAAAGACAAAAAAGGAAAACAGGTGTGAGAAAAAAGTGAAGTGGAAACAAACCGTTCCAGATAAACATTAATAAAAAATTCACGAATTCCAATTCGTGATACTTAGCATTTCTGTATTCATAAACATTGAATGATTAATATTATAAACATGTTATTAGTTATATATTACAAACTCGTGCATCACATGGGTATTGAAACTAGTCTGATACATAAAAACGATTCTTCTCATATAATCCAAACAAAACTGTCTTAAAATCGCTTATGAATTAACATATCCAAACATAAATTAATTTCCTTGTAATTTTTTTTTAAATCGATTATATACAATCAAATTTCAATATAATCTTTTTCTGCTGCTAATTCAAACACAGTTACTCTTTTATCAGTATTTCATTTAAACAGTTAAGAGTTCTGTCAGCATCTTCTATGCTCTTCTGACCTGTCTGTTTCCTTTTTTTTGAGATTTAATGTGGCTTTTTTGATATGTTAAATTTCTGTATGCATTTGGATTTTGTTATTTTCTCTACTTCCATTGCTGTTGTTCTTCTATCTTTTATTTTGGTTTTTGATTTTATCAAACAGGAATGCTATTGTCGTAGTTATAAATTTTAGCAATCATCATTATCATCATGTCAGTTATTGTTACCAAGATTGAAAACTATCATTTAGTTCATTGCATCCATTCTCAAAATTGAGTTTTATCAAACAGAAATGCTATTATTGTTTTTTATTATATAATTTAATAATCACCATATAATCATCGTTAGTTATTATTTACCAAGATTGAACACTATTATTTAGTTCAGCTGCATCCATATTGTGCTTGATTTAATTTTTTTGATGCAGGTGCTGAGGGATGATCCTCTTTCTGGTTGCTTGCCTGACAAAGTTCATGATGTAAAATTGGGTGACTTAGCTGAGGAGAGTACTGTTGCTCCAGCAACAAGTGATAGCCAGACTAATGCAGCCTCAGGTTCTAGCAGCAAAGCTGGTACGGTCAGGGGATCTGACTCTACTGATTTTAGGACTGGCTATTCTTCTAGCTCAAGGGGTGCAATGTCATTTGCTGCTGCTGCTATGGCTGGACTTGGATATGCTAATAGCAGAGGTTTCAGGGGTGGCCGAGATAGGCAAGGGCGCCTGTTGTTTGGTAGTTCTAATGATCCTCCAAAGTTGATTTTTACTGCTGGTGGGAAGCAGCTTAATAGGCATTTGACTATATATCAGGCAATTCAAAGACAGCTTGTGCTAGATGAAGATGATGATGAGAGGTTTGCTGGCAATGACTATGTATCCAGTGATGGAAGCAGTTTGTGGGGTGATATTTACACTATCACTTATCAGAGGTCGGAAAACCAGACTGATAGGGCCCCTACTGGAGGATCAAGTTCAAATACTTCAAAATCTGCCAAATCTGGGTCTGCCTCAATTTCCAGTTCTGAAGCCAAGTTGCACCAGACATCTGTTCTAGACAGTATATTGCAGGGAGAATTGCCCTGTGATCTGGAGAAATCTAATCCTACTTACAATATATTGGCACTATTGCGTGTGCTGGAGGGTTTGAACCAACTTGCACCTCGTTTGAGGGCCCAGGTGGTTTCTGATAGCTTTGCTGAGGGAAAAATCTTGGATTTAGATGGGCTAGGTGTTACGACTGGTGCTAGGGTGCTTCAAGAGGAATTCATAAGCAGCAAGCTTACTCCAAAATTAGCTAGGCAAATACAAGATGCCCTTGCACTATGCAGTGGGAGTCTTCCCATGTGGTGTTATCAGTTGACAAAAGCATGCCCTTTCTTGTTTCCTTTTGAGACCCGACGACAGTACTTTTATTCAACTGCCTTTGGGTTATCTCGTGCACTGTATCGACTTCAGCAGCAGCAGGGTGCTGATGGTCATGGATCAACAAATGAAAGAGAGGTGAGAGTTGGGAGATTGCAGCGCCAAAAGGTTCGTGTCTCTCGAAATCGCATTTTGGATTCTGCTGCAAAAGTAATGGAGATGTATTCTAGCCAAAAAGCTGTACTTGAAGTAGAATATTTTGGTGAAGTTGGCACTGGCCTGGGTCCCACTCTTGAGTTTTATACACTTCTAAGTCATGACTTACAAAAAGTTGGACTACAAATGTGGAGATCATATTCTTCAGAGAAACGTCAAATGGAAATTGATGGAGATGAAAAGAAAATGAAAAGCAGTGAAGGTTCTGGGCCTAATTTGGCTGGAAATGGAGAACTTGTTCAAGCTCCTCTGGGGTTGTTTCCTCGGCCTTGGCCTACAAATGCTGATGCATTAGAGGGTAGCCATTTTTCAAAAGTGGTTGAGTATTTTCGGTTGCTAGGCCGTGTTATGGCTAAAGCTCTTCAAGATGGACGACTATTGGATCTACCATTGTCAGTGGCATTTTATAAGCTTGTTCTTGGTCAAGTAAGTTGTTGTGTAATATTGATATCTTAACCATTTTTCATGTGTATAGTTAATCTGATAGCCGATTTATTCTAGTCTGTATACTCAATCTTTAATTTGTTGCAGGATCTTGATTTGCACGACATTCTTTTCATTGATGCTGAGCTTGGGAAGACTTTGCAAGAGTTGAATGCCCTTGTTCGTCGGAAACATTATATAGAATCTATTGGTGGTAGCCATAGTGATACAATTGCTAACTTACATTTTCGTGGCGCCCCAATTGAAGATCTCTACTTGGATTTTACACTTCCTGGTTATCCTGAATACATATTGAAATCAGGAGATGAAATTGTATGCAGTTAAACCCTGGGCCAGTCAATATTTTTGGCTTCTTGTGTTATGATTTTTTTTTAAAAAAAAAAACTTACTGTCAAATTTTCAGGTTGATATCAACAATTTGGAGGAGTACATATCCTTGGTGGTTGATGCAACTGTCAAGACTGGAATCATGCGTCAAATGGAAGCATTTAGAGCAGGGTTTAACCAGGTTGCTTGCTGATCTTAATTAGTTCATTTAACTTAAAGTGTGCACCTTGTTTGGTGATGCTGAGTAAGTTGTTTTTCTTAAATGTGAAGGAGGTTTTCTTTTTTGATTTTTTTTTCCTTTCGAAAGTATCTGGTATGAACGTTGTCATCTTTGTTTATATACGTTGCTGGTACTTGTCTCCCACCCCTTTCCTTCTTATATCTCCTCTCCCAAACAATTTTAATGAAATGTAAACTTGAATGGGGGTTAATTTGTTTATATTGAGCTCTCATCCTTCTGCTTTAGTTGCTGAGTTGTTGAATTAGACCTTTTGAGTTTACCTGACACGACATTAATTTCGTGACATGTTATTGAGATTCTTAAGGGGTGTTCTGTTCCACTAAATGTTATTAGGTGTTTTAGTGATAGCTTAAACGGGAAAGTACTTATCTAGCCTCAATCTCATGCTTGAATATTTCAGTTGGGAGATTATAAAATGTATGTTCCTGTTCTTTTACTCATGTTGGCTCTCAATTGCCAACCCTACTTTCCCTGCACAAATAGAAATTGCAATATTCAGCTATTGGATATCAAATTTTGACATTCTGAAGATATTGTTTGTGAAATGAGTGCGTGGTGATGGTTCTGCTAGCCTCTCTTATGTGGATGAGCGGATCAGGATAATAGTTAGGAAAAGTAGTTAGAAATTTTCTTCATTTTATTGAGTTCAATACTAAACTTCTGTCACTTGCACACTTGTGCTGTTCAATTCAGGTTTTTGATATCACGTCTTTACAAATTTTTACTCCCCAAGAACTGGACTATTTGCTTTGCGGCCGCAGAGAGTTGTGGGAGGTAATTTTTACCCAATTATATTATTGCTTATAATAATGGTTAAAATCTTACCACAGGGCATCATAATCATAAGTTTTTTGTTTTAAAAAAAAATTCTGCAGGCAGAGACTCTTGCTGATCATATAAAATTCGACCATGGGTACACTGCAAAGAGCCCTGCCATTGTTAATGTATGATTCTTTTCCTTATAAGGACTATTGTGGATTATGGAAAATTTTGGTTAGTTATATTCGACGCTTATCATGTTGGGTGCTATTTTCAGTTACTTGAAATTATGGGAGAGTTCACACCGGAGCAGCAGCGTGACTTCTGTCAGTTTGTTACAGGTGCACCTAGGCTGCCACCTGGTGGGCTGGCAGTTCTAAATCCAAAACTAACGATTGTGAGGAAGGTATTAGAAATAGATTTTTATAACATCATATCTGTGTTATAGCTTATTCGTGGCTTAAATGTAATTTTGTACTTGATATCTTTATCTTTTAATTTATGTATGTTAATACTTGTTGTTACCTCTATTTATACCATTGTTTTTACCTGTCCGGGTGCAGCTTTCGTCAACTGCAGCTAATGCTTCATCCAATGTGAATGGGCCTTCAGAATCAGCAGATGATGACTTGCCTAGTGTGATGACATGTGCTAATTACCTGAAGCTTCCTCCTTACTCTACCAAGGTACTGTTACAAAGCATAAAATTGTTGGTTAAAGTATCATTCATGTCCAAGCGTATTGATTACTTCTGCTATTGCATCTTTTTGTACTGATCTTTGATGTCAAATTTAAAACAGGAAATTATGTACAAGAAGCTACTTTATGCAATCAGTGAAGGCCGGGGATCCTTTGATTTATCATGAGTTTCTGGAACTAACCAACCTAACCCTATATGTTAATAGATGAATCAGGGTTTATTCTGTGGCTCAGTTATTTTTTGGTTGCATGTACTGTCCTCTTCGCTTCTCAAATAATGGTCTTATTTTGGGCGCTCAATGCAAAGTTGTGGCATAGTTCAGGTGAGTTGACCTTTTTTGTCATTATGGTTGGATCTCTATCTGTTCTGATATATGGATATGACTAGATCAGTCATGTTCTCTCTGCCGCGGCATGTGAACAATTTGTTGGTTATTTCTTCCAAAGTAACTCTCTTATTCTTCCTTTTTTTTGACAAACTAATATGAATTTCTTCCATAAATGGCAGTTGTATTGGGTCCACATTTTCAAGGTGTAAAGGAATTTGCGGCTCATTTTTTAGTTTTAGCTGTCACAACGTGTAAATAAAATAGGAATGTTGAAATTTTGATTTTCTTTTTTCAAAATTTTCCATTATTCTGTTTGTAAGTCAAATTATTGGCAGTTAGCATGTACGAAAAGATGGCAAAGGGAATAGAAATAATTTGAAATATTTTGCTTTATGATGTCATTATATTCCTCTTAGTTATGTCATGTGGAGCTCCATTGTGGTAAAATTTTGTCTAATTCACAAGGAGAAATTCTACGCGGATGTTAATTGCATGATTTGACGCAGTATCTTATTGATTTCCCTATGTGTAGGGCTAATTGATTGCATGACTATTAGTAGGGGTGTTGGGTGGTGGGTTGGATGGGTTTTGTAATATTTTTTTAATTTGTTTATTAGAGTAGTAATTAGGTCCGGTTGGGTTTAAGAAATGTTTCTCAAATTGATTCATTTAATAGTGAGTTGAGATGAGTCGAATATGTGAGTTTGATATATGTTTAAAAAATTTCTTAAAAGAAATGTGAAATAAGAAATCAAAAATTTGTTACATATAACATGTATTATATAAATATAATAAGTTATATTAATTTACATAATTAATTTTACACAAATATAATAAGTTTTAAATAAATTAAGTATATATGTGTAAAATAAATTAAAAAGTCTTATTAATTTTTTAGAATAAATTAAATTAAATTGATAGGTTTTAATATTTATAAACAAATTATTTTAACTAATTGAAGTTAATGTTATTACACATATTATGTGAATTGATATAATCATTGGTTTCATTATTTATTTTTTAAGACATTACAGTTCTTGAAATAAGAAGTTGGATTTTTTATTTGATAGATTAGGAATTTAGAAGTGAGTGATTGAAATAGTGATCGGTGAGAATGAGTATATTATTTGAGTGTGAGCATTTTTGTTTTTGTTATGTTTCAAAGTGGAACGACGTCATTTTATTAGATGAAGTTTTTTTTTTTCAGTGGTAGTTTAGTCGTGATTAAAAATTACAACTAAAAATTGCGGTTAAATAATTTGTTTTTATTTTTTACTTTTTTTAAAAAAGTCGGTGAGTTGGGTACTTGTAAGTTGGCCATTTTCAAACTCATTACTCAATTCATAAAATGAGTTAGGATATTTTCTAATCCAACTCAATCTGAGAACTCGACCTTATTCTCATTTTATGAGTTGGATTGAGTTAAAATCTACGAGTTTACAGGTTGACTCGACTAGGCTTGGTAATTTCTATTTGCTCCACAGGTACCCACTTTGTTATAGGGCAGGACGAGTGTGAGTTTTAGTACACTCTGTCCTATGTCCCGCATATTAATAGATATTATGTTTAATTTAACTAATAATTAAGTTAATTATATTAACTAATTTTTATTAATTTAATATTTATTTTAAATATATTTTTTAATTTATATGAGATAAATGATTAATTATAAAATTATAATTAAATATTATATATCCTTAATATAAAATATTCATAGATGTGAGACAGGACGGGAGCAAGACAGGTGCAGATTTTAAAATTTTTCTTGCAGAGCAATTGCAAGTTTTAATCTTAAGGGTGCAGGTGAGATTAGATTGAGCCAAAACTTATCCCTACTTGCCCCCATTGCCAACCCTAGACACAATCTGCTTTACACCTTAACTAATAGGACAAAAGTGTTATATGATTGTGTACAAAGTGATAAATTTAGTACTTGTTAGTTTTGGCCTTCTTCATCCTATGACAGGATTTCTACAGGAAACAATGTTGTTTGGTTGTATTTGAAAGCTTGGAACAATATTTTAAAATTATTTAAATTTAACTTATATCTACTACTGATATAAAAAGCTGTCAAGTACTTTTTTGCTTCGATATTTTGGTGCATTTTTTTAAAAATAATCCTTGTTATTATATTTTAATTTTTAAAAAATTAAATCTGGACCATTTCATTAATTTTTTTATAAAAAAATATAACAACATAATAAAACTCAAAGAATTGCTGTAAACTTTTCTTATATTTGTTCTTCATTTAACACTTCTCTCCACCTGCTTTATCAATTTCCTGTCTTTTTTTCTCTATAATTTCTCTCTTATTGTATTTTTTTTTCAAAATTTGTTCTCCAATCTTTTGGGCACGCATGGATGTGTCCTTTTTTTTTTGTGTATGTCTACTAAGTATAAATAATTCAAAAAGCAGTTTCACATTCACATGAATATAAACATATAATATGTAGAAGTCAGTCAATAAGTAATTTCAACTAGGTACCAATTTTATTGCCTCTTTAAAATATCATTCTTTAAGTTTAGTATGCGATCGCAAAGACACTGAACCAATATAAAGCATTGGCGTCTTAAAATAACTTGTTTAAATTACAAACAAATTAATGAGATAACTCAAAATCTTTAGGTCTTCCGCACCCATGCTTCTTAAATAATAACTATTCAATCAATTAATTCATAAAAAAAAAATTTGATCTACATTTTTAATGTTGTTTTGTAAATTGAGAAATATTTAATAGATAATTGGTGTACAAAGTTATTTACATTGTTCTTTTAAATTTATTTTAATTATAAAACATTCAATTGGAGCAAGTTAATGCATTCACACTATTATATCTATAAGAAAAACGAGTCTAATATCTAGAGATTAAAATCAAGCTTTGGTTTTATGAATTTGGATTTATAGTTAGAAATTATTTTGAAAGTTTTGAAAGGATAAAACTTAGGTAAAGTGAATTTGGAAATATTATACATTTTTCTATAACTCATTAACGAAAATTTTGAAAATAATAATTTAAAACACATGTCAATTTCTTGAGTTTTGAAAATATCTAAGTTTTCTCCGTTTTGAAAATATGCCACTAGTATAAGCATTTTCCTTTTTCTGGCGATTAATCAAATATAAACTCTTGTAAGTATTGTCACGGATAATGTCCGATTCCAAAGTGTATTATTGCTTTAGTTTATTTGTTGGGCTGAGTCTTGACCCATATGTTATCTTTTATATATATATATATATAGGGAGTGTATTTAGTGAAATGAATGTTTATTGTAAAAGGTGAGAAGAATGAATATTGACCATTAGATTTTATATAAATGATTAAGATTAGAACAAAATTACATGTGACTTTTTTAAGTGGTCACATAATATTTAAGTAACTTTTAATCTTGACCATTCATATATAGTTGAATGGTCAAAATTTATTCTTCTCATCCTCTCACAATAAAAACTCCTCTCTTATACTCATATATATATATATATATATACACACACTTTAATAAAGAAAAGTGTCCTATAAAAATATTTCTATCCCTATACCTTAATAAAGAAAACATGAAGTTGATTTTTTTCACCTTTTGTTTCAGAATTTTTACAAAAAAATATTTTTATTTATCTAATAATTTCTTAAAATATGAGGTTATAAAATTATCAAGTTAAATTTTAAAAAAATCACATCTAATATTCTCTCTTTATATTTTTCTCATTCTTTCTTCCACTTTCTCTCTTTATACATCTTCTAAAAAAAATAAAAAATTACACGCACCCATGTGTAATACTTGTAAATAAAGTCCTGCAATACGGCCCGGCTTATAAAGCCCGAAGGTGCCCAACTCTAATAATAACCACGTTTTCATATTTTTAACAAAAATATTAAATAAAAGAAAAAATCAAAAAACTCAATTTCATAGCTTGTATCTAAGTTACGGGCTGATCCAAACAACTATTTCTCCGAGCTTTGAAACGTTTTCCATACTTCTATTGATCAAAAGATGAAATAAAAGAGGTAGTTTTTAATCTTACTATTTATCTCAAAGGTTTTGAAAATATATCATTATCTAATTCAAATTTATAAAATAACAAACTAAAAAGATATGTTGAAAATAAGTTGTAAATAATTTTTTAAATAAATAATATATTCTTATTTTTCGAATGTCAC
Source organism: Ormosia semicastrata (assembly GCA_029884595.1). Classification (NCBI taxonomy): domain Eukaryota; kingdom Viridiplantae; phylum Streptophyta; class Magnoliopsida; order Fabales; family Fabaceae; genus Ormosia; species Ormosia semicastrata. Next base: position 1,303,448 of record JAQQTO010000046.1, on the reverse strand, counting down.
CCAAACCCTTCATTACTAATTCACTCTTAATCAAATTGTGATTGCTACTTAGCATATTATCCTAGACATAACTTTTAACATTATAAGCAATTAACCAAAATGGAATTCGCCCTCCCCCCCCCCCCCCCCCCGTCAAATTTGGTACAATATTGTAAGAAAAGCTGATGGTTATTAATCATAATTTATCACCGGCATGTTAAAACAGAAGCAGTTCTCTCTCTCTCTCTCTCTCTCTTCAATTGATTGTGAAGGGACAACTGTTGATATATATAATATGGACGTCTTAAGGTCGGCGTATTATTTATGTTCTTAATATAAAAAAAGTGAGCAGAAGCCACTTACAGATCCAATAATTCTTCTTGTAGTAAAAAATGAGTTAGAACTTAGAAGTTGATGGTCCAACCTATTTAGCGAAAGCTTCATTACAAGATCACAAGAAAATAATAATAGTAAAACAAAAACAAAAACTATCACAAGAAGATGATATTTGCATACCTAATTTTTAAAGTTTATATAGAATTCAAATTGGATATGGTGTGTATTTATTTTTTAAAATACGAATTAAAGAGCGTGAAAATAACACTCTTAATTATAAATATGTATTTTGAAAATTAAAAAAATGTATTTATTATTTAGTGCTTTTATTTTGATATTATATGAGCAACAAAATTAAGGATAATGATAAGGATGTGAAGTTGATGGCGAATACAGAACAAAATTGATTTTTTTATAATCTTTTTTATATATATTTTGAATATAAACAGAACAATCAAAATGAAGTTTTGAAATGTAGGCATTGAATTCAGGAATCATTTGCTACAAGAACTCAACGACATTTTGAGCTTCTGGACTCCAGTTACCCAATCAAACCACCAAATTAGCAGCCAAACTCTACTGAGAACACCTCACTTGGATAGCAAGTGCCTTCACCAAACCTTGGCAAACATCCTTGCCTTTGTTGCTGAAGTTCATTGCAACCGAGCAAGCTTCTTTTCCTAAGCATTGCTGCTCAAAGTCACACCAAAAATGTAATCAGCTTCCTAATTGTTATAGATAGCACAAGATATACATATATATATATATATATATATATGTAAATATAAAAAAAAAAAAAAAGAGTTGGTATGTTTGCAAAGAAATAAGAGCTATACTAATACTAATACTAATACTATACCTGCTCAACAATCTGCTTGGTGGCAGCCACATTGCAGTTGCCCAAAGCAAAGCTTCCACAAAAACCCGAAGGATTACCATAGCTTGCAAACTCAACAGCTACAATCTTTTTGTGGTTTGGACACTTGAGTGAAGCTTCTGGTTTAGCAGTTTCCACAACAGAATGGAATCTCCTGTCCTTAGTTGCAAATGAATTGACATTGGGTGGATAGTTCTCTGTAATGAAACTGCAGATTGTATCTCTATCAACAGTTAGGATCTCAATCTGTCCTGGATTTGCATCCTCCTCCTCCAATACAACAAGCAAATTGTCTCTTGGGTTGAGGAAAGATCTTGGTATGTGGTACCTGATACAAATAACAAATTTTAAATGTACAAACAAAAAGTGAAAAACTTGAGTTAGTTTGTTTTTTCATTTAAAGGGCAAGGGGCCAACAAAACAATCAATGATTTACTTACTCTGACTGAGTAGGCTTTCCAAGAGGGGAGAGGTAGTTCATCCAGTGACGACCAATGCTATTACCATTCACCCAAATCATTCCCTTCCCCATACCAGTCATCCGGATGGCAACGGGATCCCTTCCCTCTGGGGTGGCAAATCTTGTCTGTAAAATGAATCAAAAGAATTTACAAGTGTTTGCTTGAATCTTTGTCATAAATAAATCAATTACAATATCTGCTGCCCCTGTTGAACAACTGGATTCATATGTTATATTTCTCAAAGCATTACCTTGTACCAGGACACAGCCGGTCCAGGTCCAACAGCTGGCCTCCATTTTACCCTCTTTGAACCCTCCTCAGTGAAAATCTTAAGCTTCTCACCTTTGAGACCAATCTGCAAAATGGCACCAATTCAGTTACTATAGCTATGCCATGCCATCTTTCATTCATGTTTCTTTTCAGATCTTTTTTTTCTTTTCAACACAGCAGTATCTTTTTGACAGACAGATTAATACCTTATGACCCCATCCGTTGGCAGTGAGATCGATTGTTCCAGTGTTGAGACCAAGGATGGTTATGGACTTGGGTCCGGCGAACCTGTGTTCCATATATGCTCCACTGTCCTGTATATTTACCATTCCAAGGGATATAACAATGTTATTGTCCTCATCAAAACTTAGCAAGTTCTTCAAATTTGGAACAAGGAAAATGTTGAGCCTCTTACTGGTAGTCCAACTGTGCTAGCCAAGATGGATATACGGTTGTTCCCAACCTTGAAGTGTACGGGTTTCTGGAATTCAAAAGATTTCTCCTCATGGGTTCCATGATTAGATCCTTACAACCATCCAGAAAATTAAAATAATATTAATACCCAGCCTCTCACTTATCATAGAAATTTATCTATGTACATTTGAACCTACTTCCATTTAGAAGACTAATGAAATATTATTGAAATTTGTGTGCTTACTTACCAATGTATTTTCCATTAACAAATGCAAGCAATGAATGTCCAAGACTCAAAATACGAAGAACTGGGGCCACCCCATCCTTCCTTGGCAAGTCTTCTGGACTCAAGTTGAAGCTGCAGTAAATATTTCATTAGTCTGACTAAGAGGCAGCAGTTGCATAAAATACCCCAACGTTTGGAAAATTATATGATGGTGAAATGCAAGAAAACGTAAAATAATTGAATCCTCAGCTCAGCTGCTCACAAGTGGCAGGAAGATAAACTCACCTGGTGGTGTACCATGCATAATCTGTGGTGTCTTTAAGCAAGCCGTAAAGCTCTGCAGGAACTTTCTGCTTGGGTGGCAATTGCTTGGTAGATGGGATGCTCTCAGAAAACACCTCCCATTTATGATTGTTTGCAAGAGTTGACCTCCTGAAGTTCCTTGCATTATGTTGTGAAACAATCTGATAATTGTGGAGGCAATGCGAAATAGTTAATTATAAGGAGTAACTGTAAGTAAGGATTAAGCCAGCCTAAGAATATGAATTCTGTGCTTGTAATATAAGATTAAGGAATAAACAAGTTACATTTTGAGTGTTGTAGACCACAGTCTTGCAATCGGGGAGGATGCTAATGGAATGTGGCGGCAAAAAGTAGTCTGAACCTCTGAAATTAATGGTGGCTGCTATTTTGGAGTGGTTGTTAGTGATGAAAGCAGCACATATATCAGTTCCAGGCTTCTCATAGACTCTAACCTGCATAATAATAGCAGCTCAGCTTAATCTGTCTGTCTGTGTTGTGACACTGATTTGATTTCTTTCTTAACAACATCAATCTTCTTGTGGGAATGGGAATTTTGAAAAAGCTGTGTGTGTCAGATACTCACCTCGTGAAATTCGTTCAGCTTTTGGAAACTGGCATGACCGGAGAGTAGAGCTTTCTTGCATAGGTTCAGAGCCCTGTGAGCATCCCTCAGGTGACTCCATTTTGGTTCTCTCTGCAGACCGAATTCATCAAGAGGTGCTTCATCGTAGTATCGGGTTGTGGTAAATGCAGAGCTTGTTCTGCCAAAATTTGTTCCACCATGGTACTACAACAGAAAGAGTTGCAGATTGAGTTAGAAAAAACTGTGGGCATCAGTTACAGTTACAGTTACACCTACATTAATAGGAAGTTTGGATGATAAGGTGGGTGAGCACCATGTAGTAGTTGACCAAGTTCCCATTCTTAGAGAAGAAGCGGGCAACTGAGAAGGCAATATCTTCAGCAGATCTCTGGGATGGTGGATCACCAAATACTCTGTACCTGTAATTGCAAATTACCAACAAATGTATTAGATATATATATGTATATATTTCTCTTGCCTTATTTATGTGCATGTGCAGCTAGGACTGACTCATAGATTTAAAAAATTGTTATGTTCACTAACAATGAGCATAAAGCAAGGCCGAAGATGGATTATATTTATACTTACTGAGCAGTCCAGTTCTCAGTCCATAGGGAAGGCTTGTATGGTTTGTTTGGGCCTGTGAAGGTATCACCACAGTGCCTTCCATTGCATGCATTGATCTGCCAAGTGCCAAATGAAGTCATGTCAGACTCAGAGGTAATACACACACACGCCTACGTCACTGTGGAAGTGGAACAAAACAAATTCATAAACTTACCACTGGATCGGGGGCATCCTTCTGCTTGCACATGATCCATGGAACTCCAATATCCGTTGCCACTGCCATCTTTGCGGCCCACTGGACATAGTTGTCTCCGTCATTGTCATAAGCAAGTTGGATATGGTTGTACTCGTTCTCAATCTGTAGTCATTCATTAATTAAATAACATATCAAGAGTTTATATATCGAATCGAATACTGAGGGAGCGCTTGTGTAGAAGGATTTCATTTCATGTACAAAATCAAAACCTGTGCCAAGATGATGGGGCCTCCTTGGGAAGCAAAGAGCTTCTCATCTTTCATCAGTTGTATGATCTTTGTCACGTATGCTTGCATGTGGCGCTTCAAATTCAAATTAGAAAGGAAAGGATTATTTCAGTTCAGCAGTAGTCTTAAATTATAGATTCCATTTCCTGAAAGGAAAGGCTAGAAGTTATATATGGATGGAGAACAGAATATGGTACGTTGATTACCTTAAAGGGTTCATTGTTAGAGCGGAAAATGATGCCAGGGACCTCTCTTAGCCAATATGGAAGTCCTCTGATATATGAACATGACATGGTAGGAATGAGAGTATTATCAATTTATCAGAGAAATAAAGAGAATGGTAGGAATGAGAGTATTATCAATTTATCAGAGAAATAAAGAGAATAAACCAACCTAAACCTAACAGTGCAGAATCTTTATGATATTTTGTGATGTGAGTGTCACTCTATCATGAATGGGAGAGAAAATCATATATATATATATATATATATATATATATATATTTGAAACAATAATGTTATGTTAATGAATGGATCCGATCCCATACCCATGATTCCATTCAGCTTGGATGAAAGGCCCAACCCTGAGGGTTGCATACATTCCTTTCTGTTGAATGAGCTTAATGAACTTGACAAGATCATAGTTGCCTTCGAAGTTGAACTGCATAATAAATGAGAAGAAAACCAAGTTCAACAGACTGGGACGTACGTAAGAGTTTAAAATTGCATGCTGATGAAGTCCCAGAAAATTAAGGGACAAATATCCTCAATAATTTGATTTTTACCTTGCCTTGCTCTGGTTCATGAGCGTTCCAAAACACGTAAGTTTGAATGACGTTCAAACCTCCATGTCTAGCCTTATCAAGAAGGTCTGGCCACATCTGCACCCCGCATTCATATATATTTATAATAATAATAATAATAATAATAACAGGTGGAGGTGGGAGTGGAAATGAAAGTATGGATATGGTAAATTAATAGATAGGTTACGTACATCTGGGGTGCTTCGTGTGTAATGGATGGAACCGGAGAAGAGGAGCTGGCGTTTTCCATTGATAAAGAGTGACCTACCATCATAAGTCACATTCTGCACGCCCATAGGAACATGATGCGTATGCTTACTCACCGCACGGACATGGGGATGGGCATGGGCATGGGGATGGGCATGGGCATGGGCATGGGCATGGGCATGGGCAGCAGCAATGGAGGATGAAACAATGATGGAAAGTAGAGTAACCAGAACAACGGTGCATGTAGACACCGTCATGTTGACGACCCGGCCTTCTTCAAGAGTTAAAGCGACGAAGGGAAGGGTGGTGGTTCAACTGAGCCTAGACAGGGATCCCTCCTTCTCTGATGGAGGAGGTGCCCAGAAGCTGGTTTCCCAATTCCATGCTCCACACTCATATAGGGGGAGCCAACACACACACGTATGGCCTTAGAGAAAACCTCGGCTTCCCCACTTTGAATTCTGTTACGAATCATTGGTCTACCTTGTTTTGTCCCACATGTCTCTCTCTCTCTTTCTTTCACTCTCTGCTACTCCTGCGTAGTACCTTTGACTTTTTTGTTGCCTTCTCTCCTATTCTAACTGCACACCCTATTTTTGGCCATAACATTAACATGGCAACAGCTTGACTTGCATATCCATCATCTTCTTTCATTTCGTCTTTCTTTTTTGGGCTAATAGTATTTTAAATTTGGCCCACTGGGTTGTTCCTCTTCCTCAGACCACCTAATAATGGGTGGCTACTAATATAATACATAAGCCTTATTTATCAATTACTACATTTGAAACAAAATCTATTCTGGGCTATTCAATTTAAGTAGCTCTTTAAATGGAATGATTTTTTTTTTAATGCGGGTTTTGGGAATTGGTGGTTCAGATTTAAATTCATTTATCTAAATGCATGTTTTTTTAAAATGATAAATAAATAATAACTAGCTTAGTTGATAAAGTTCTTTTTGATATTCCACCTTTACTCCTTTGGAGTCACATGAAAAAAAAAAGTAATCCAATTAAACACATCCAAATTTAAGGGACTACTAAAAAAAAGCATTATGACATAAAGTTTTAGTAATATTTTTTTATTTTGCCTGTAATTTTTTAGTAATATTTTGTTTTATGGTTGGAGGTATGGAGTATGGGCAACTGACAACCAGTCCAATGATTTGTTTGGAGAGAGAGGTTTATGAAGTGGATTAGACCCATTAATTAATACCAAATGGAACCCAGTCCAGTCCAGTCTGCTATGGAATTGGGCTTCAAGAAAAGCTGACGTCATCAATTGCTATGAATTGAATTCCCTCCTGAACCCCAAAAAAATAAAAATAAAATAAAATAATTCCCTCCAAAATATTGAGTATTGAGTGTCTCCCTCCATAATCAAAATCAGCAATGCACTGAGGAAGAGTGGACTAAACGCTTTTCGAGTTTAAACATTTAAAGGTCGCATCTTGACGATACGATACCTAGGTAGCAGTAGCACTAGCACTAGCCAAAAAAACCCTCTCTTGTTTGTTCTCTTGCGAATTGCGATGTCAAGGCAGCAAGACCAAGACGACCTGGATCTGCTACTTTCCCTTCAGGATAGGGTTCCTGAAACCCCTCCTGCTTCTCCCTCACCAGGTACGCGTGGCTATAATGATTGTATGCTTTTGCAAGCAATTCCTTTCTGATCTATGTATCTATGTAATTCCTCAACTCAACTTAAATTGCAGGTTGCCTATCCGATTCCGATGAGCAAAGGGAGAAGCCTGATATGTCCGTATTCAGAAGTGCTGTTCAGGATTGCCTTCACTATGATCTCCCTAAACCTAAAACTAAAAACAAACCTGCTAAGACTAATGATGCCGAGGTCGACAAGTTTTCAGGTCTTCGAATAAGGTTCCTCACTTTTGATTATGCTTCGTTTCAGTAGTGTACATAACCGTCATTTTTGTTTTTTCAATATCTGTTTTACTGTATTTGTTTTTGTCCAGGAACCAACTGCTAACCTCTGCCGAGCTTAGGGAATGCTTTTCAGACATTCGATTTGTTCGGTTATCAGTTATCAAGTAATCTTCTTCACCTCCTCTTCTACTTCTACTGTGTAATCACACTTGTTGGCCTTCCAAAACAAATTTGGGGTTACTCTAATCTAAAACCTACCTTTTAATTTGCTTTCGCTATGCAATGTTATTGACTTTTGCTTGATACATTAGATTAGATTGGAATTAATGTATGTATGTTATGTATATTCACTATTCAGGAATTTGTTGATCGGGGATACTTTTTCTGGAAGTTGGGTGACTGTTGGAGTATTGACCGAGAAGGGGAGTCCAAAGACAAGTTCAACAGGGAAGACCTATTGTATATGGAAAATTGGGTGTTTGGATGAAATTACTGTTTCTCTTTTCTTGTTTGGTGATGCTTATCACAAGAACTTGCAAGAGCAGGCTGGAACCGTCTTTGCACTTTTTAATTGTGCTGTCCGCAAGGATACCATGGTATTCAAATTCAATTCTTATGCCTTGGTTTCTTTTCTTTTTTTCTTTTTCTTTTTTTTCCATCAAGGTTTGCCAAAAGTTCAGCAATTTTTTTTTTAATTGTTTTTGCAGGGTAATGGTTTTTCTTTGAGTATATATTCCCCTAGTCAAATTTTGAAGATGGGCACCTCTGTTGATTATGGAGTTTGCAAAGGGAGAAGAACGGATGGGATGGCTTGTACGCTGGTCATAAATAAGTATGAAAACAAATAACTATTTCGAATTACTTGGATATGATGGCCTGTGAAATCGCAATAAGCTTCTTTCTTAAATCTCTGAACCTGATCCAATATGTTAAGTGCTCATTGTTGCAGATATATGATCGCAGTTTTTATAGACACTTTTTCAAATGCTCCCTTCATTGAATATACCTGATTTATTTATTTATTTGGGGGGTGGTGGTGGTACAGAATGTGCCTGATTTAAATTTGTAGTTTGGCACTGCTTGGGTCGATCTTAATTAAGAGTGCTTACGTCTGTTTTTTCACTTTTTTCTGTGACAAATAAAACAAAAGAGGAAGAAGGGTAAATGGCTTTCAGGTTCTGATAGGCATTTAATAACGAGAGATACCTTAGACTGGCTGTCTGGCACTCATAAGGGCAAAGAAGAAGTGAGATAGTGCAAGTTGTTGTTGCAAAATATGTTTTGAAAGTTTGCAAGACACATTTGAAGGATAAAGACTCTCTCGGGTGCACTTTAGAAAATGAAGTGCAGAGTGGGGAAATCAATAGTTTAGATTTTTATAACGTACAGTCACTTAGATAAGAATCTATGGATTTGTAAGAATCCACTTTGCTGAATTCACATTTGAAAACCTTGAGCACTATTAGTTGTAACCTGGATCCATGTGCTTGTCATGCTTAGATGTCTTTTAAGCTGTTTTTTAGTATACCACATTTAATAATAGATAAGTAGCCCAGTAAACTGTGTGATAAACGGTACTCATAATGATAAAGGAAAATCTTATATTGTTCTTTCTATGAAAAACCAAAACTAAACATTGAATGGGAAAGCTCAATCTTGTTTTTAGGTGTCAGTTCCTCAAGGGAATATGAAATAGCATTGTATACATTGTATTATATATTTTTTAAATTTCCTTGATGTCCTAAGAGTATCATTCTGTTTTTTTCACCCCCAGTTAATACTTTTCCTTGTAAACTATGTTTCTTTTCCTTTTAATTTGTTTTCCACCTGACAGTATCATATTATTTTTCATATGCTGATTGATTGACTTCATAACTGTTGATGTGTGTCATTTCAGACGTCATGGGACATATTGTAAATATCATAAATCAGTAAGCAGCATTTAATCCTTCCACGTTTTCTTGTCATTATTGTTTTGTAACAAGGACATCATTTCACTAACTACGTATAATTTCCTGTAGAAAGCATCAGAGAAATATTCCACAATGCGAACTGAACTCAAGGGAGGGTTAGTGTTTCAAGTTTCAAATATCTTATTATTAGCCTTTGTTTGTGCTGAACTTGTTTGATAGATTTGTTCGATGTCGTCTCAGATGTGATATAAACATATGATTTTTGTTAGCAGAAACTTAAGAACGGCATTTAAGCCTAGGGATTATCTCAAGTCAGAAGGAATTTACTTAGTTGACCCTCTTGCTGAGAAAACAAACTTGAAAAAGTCTCGGTCAGTGAAATTGTTGTCTGTGGATGGCCTGAGAAAGGCATTGAGGTTTGTCATTGCAAGGGCTCAGTACCTGCTGAGTGCTGAGCTACATTCCAGGAAATCTGAGTTTATCTTTTACTCCTTTTGAATTCTTTTGGTGCCAAGTATTAATATTTTAATCTCCAAACCAGCAATGCAGGAAAAGTAACAACGAATACACATTCGCAAGGGATAAGATTTCTTTCTGAGGTCACAGGTGACTAGATTATCCTATAACTTTAATAGCAATAATTCATGTATTCATGCTATTGTATTCTTAGCTGCCTTTTACTGCTATTTACAGGCAAGGTGGGTCCAAAACCAATGAATAAAGGACCTAGGACTCCAAATGAACAAAGCAACTGCACAGAAAAGAGGTGAGTTGCAAATAAGATTCCAAGTTAATGTTAATTGCATCTTATGGATGGCACTGGTAGAGGCATAGCATACCTGTTTCACTTACATGTTATTGGTTGTCTTCAGGAAATCGTCTTTTGTGAATGTAGGATCCTCTGCAGTCATAAGAAACCAACACTTAGGTGCAAAAAGAATAAAAACAGATGGGCAAGTTTTGGTCAATAAAACCACAACGAGTACAGGAAAGATGATTGAATTAGATCTTGTTAGTTCGGATGAGGACATCTGAAACTCCTGCATTGCTTCGCTCGGTTCGGTTACTGATATTGGGCATTTCTTCAGGATGGCATCATCAGCATGTGGTGGTAAAATGGTGTACATCAGTGCCCGTACTTGGAAGATTTGTTTCTTCTGCAAGTATGCCGAATTCTCTGACAATCAAGAGTTCATTTCACTCAAGCTAAGTTGGTCATTGGGATACCAAATTTGATTAAATTATTGACTTCTTTGTTATCATTTTTGGGGGCTGGGGGTTAAACTATCAAATGAAACTGATACATTCTTTCGGAAATTTATTACGGAAAATTGAAGTCTCAGTTGATAATGCAGTGGAGTTTTATGTGCTGGCGGATGGGTTTACTTAAAAATAAAATATATTAACCTTGATTGTTGGCAGGTGAAATAAGGTGTAATATGATTATTTTGTTTTTTTTGAGTAAATAGTTTAGGGGAACATAAGGCTGTTTATTCAATTCTAAGGCTAGGAGATGCTACAAATTTAATGAGGATTTGATTGACTGATCAATGAAAATTTACCGACAGGAAACAAACCTATGATTTTCTTTGTTGACATTTGCAGTTGAGTTAAGCCTTAATATGGTATGAAAATGTTGATTTAGTGCTGATCTGATCCTATGTTGGCATACTGTATTATGTTAAAATCCTAGAACATCTGCATCTATTGATTAATTACACATCGTTTCATATATGCCAGTAGTCCCAGCAATTTAAAGTCACGTAAATCTTAGTGTTGACGGTTATCCCTTACTATTGTATGTTCTTTATCTATTTCAAAAAAATAAATAAATAAATCGAGGGCTGTTCGCCTGTTTTGATCTTAATAAGCTATAATTTTCTGTTATTATCGATTTCAGCAAATAGTCAAGAAACATATAAAGTCATTCTGCTTTTCCTTAATTATTAGTTTGTTCAAGCAACTACCGGTACCGGATCAAAGTGGTTAGATTTCGTCATCATTATATAATACTCACAAAGCAAATAAAGGTAGGAATTATTGCAGAATAGTGAATACAAATAATATTCTAATATATATATTATGCTTCAACTCCCATCTTTATAATTGCAACATGCATTATATGTGCAACTTTACGAGCAATCATTACCCCCCAGGAACATAGAAATCAAAATTAGTGATGCCATTTCAAGCTAATTAAGTCCAGCCACGCTACATGGAGTGTCTTAACTCTTAATGAAAGCAACCAACAGTATGTATGCTTATGGTTGGTGTTATTGTAGAAAGAATAAAGCATAACCCGTCAATATTCTTTAAGCAAAATAATTATTTTACTTGGTTCCAAAGATGCAGTAGAGTAGGCCATAATACCTTCTCATTTCTGAAGGTAGATTCACAGTTTTTAACTTTATATACGAAGGCTTGTGGGTACGAGACCACCACTTATGATTATGATTTGGAGGTATTAAAATAATTAAGATTAACTCTACTCTAAAAGTTAGTTTAAAGAGGATAATTGTTCAAGTAAGATATCTGCGGATGGCCTAATATTAAAATTGAGATATGTTTTGATACCATGTTAAAATAAATAAATCTAAATCGAAGAGATGATAATCATATACCCACTCAATGTGGGACTTAACATGAGGCTTGAACTGCTTTTAGTTTTAATTTTTTTTTTCCTTTCTTTTCCTTCATTTTATTAAATTAAGTTAATATGGGGAAGCGGATAAAAAAATATAATCTATCTACTGTTATAGAAAGGGAATTTCCCTTCTTAATATCCATTTTAAATTTTTTAAAATATTTAAATATTTTCTTAACTACATTTAAAAGAAGACAAAATCGCCATTTCCAATTTTAAAAAAATTAAAAATTATTACATAAAATTTTTACTTTTAAATTATTTTATAAACTTTTTATGTACATATTACAATTTTCAAATTAATTTTTTGTTCAAATTTTAAATTATAATAGAAATTTTTTAGACTTAAATATGTTTTTAATCCTTAAAAATATAACACTTTTTATTTTGATTTTGATCCAAGTTTTTTTTTTTATTTATTTTAGTCCTTATCACTAGTGAACCTCTTGTCAGTGTTTATATAACAAACAAAAACTCATTAATGGTAAGAACTAAAATCAATTTTTTGAAAAACTTAGACCAAAACAAAAAAATAAATAAATAAAAGAGGGAGCAAAAAAAAAGTATTATATTTTCATGAACAAAAAATATATTTAAGTCATTTTTTATTATATAGTTATGTAAAATTAATTCATTTCTACTTTGGTCCGCACTTAGGAGAATTTATTTTCCTAACCTAGTCATTTAGGTGATAGATTACATGTAAGAATTTAATTTAAGATGACATATATGATTATAAAACATCAAATATATCAAAGTAGATTGTTTTGGAGCGGACGGGACCTAGCCTAAATATTTAGACATCAAATCCTAATAAATCTTCCCATTATAGGTCACTATAAAATAGACTTACAATAATAGTCACTTAACACATAAGTTCAACAAGGTATAATACGCATAAAATAAATGAATTACCTTTGATTTATTTTTTCTCCCATGTGGATTGACCATCAACTCATTTTCATAAAACTCAAAACATCAATTAATAACATCTCACAATAGAAAATATACTACAGTATTAAGATCATTTAGTAATGAACTTTATCTATAAAATTTGACTTGAAAATACTTCAATCAATCAATTAATCAATATATCAATCACCAATTAATCAATCAATATAATTAATAATTAATATATATAAAAAGAGAATTCTGATTTATAAAATTCTAACATGTATCATTTTAAATTGTGATACAAATATCATTTGTATTTGAATTTAAATTTTGTTATTATATTATTAACAAACAAATATAAGAAATTATAAATTATTTGATAATTCTTTCCATATTGAAAAAGTATTTGAACAAGTGTCAAACATGATAACGGATGAATATCAACAAAATTAAATAGATTCAAAATCTGTTTTATTTTATCATCAATAGTTTGAATATTTACAAAATATCTTATTGGGTTACTGTTTTAAGTTTGTAGATTCAAAGTATTAACAAATCTTGCAAATCCGTAGGAATTTGAAAATATAATGGCAATTTATTTATTTATTTTAAATATCCTATCGAGTTAATGTTTTTCGGTTGTGGATTCAACATATTAACAAAAGTAGCACATCAGTAGGAATTTTTTAATTTTCTTTAGTGCTAATCTAATTATATTAAAAAATAGCAGATATGTTATTTAATATGAAAAGAGTTAGTTACAATAAGGTGTGTTAAGTAAAATCTGAAAAAAAAAAAACTGAGGATTTTATGTCAAGACGAGTAGGGAGGTCATTTTCTGAATCATGTTTCATTCACTTATCACTTTGGTTGGTCGTGTATCCTTCAAGTTTACAATCCTTCCCTTGATATTATGTTATAGATGATTTTGTAATAATTCTTATTCAGATTGAGTTTTATTATATTTTTTAAAATATTTTTTAATAATTTTTTTATTTAATAAAAAATATTAAATCAAAAATTAAATAAAACTAATATTTTAAAAATATAAAAAAATACTTAATATTTTCTTTATTTAATAATTAAAAATTATTAAAAAATAAATTAAAAGGATTAATTATTTTCCTATTCAGATTCCATATGTTTTAAAATAAAAATCATCCTATGACTTCAGAAATTACAGTAGTTTCTGAATTTCCATTTGTCGTAGTTGTTGGTTCGGATGCAGCCGTCCTAGCTAACATCGCTGTACAACTTCCGTAGACAATTTAAACTAATGCCTTAAATCACTGTATAATAAATTTAAATTATCATTTAACTTCAATTATAAGTCATTAAATTATAAATTAATACACATAAAAGTTATTAATAATAACTAAGAAGAAATTAAATAGTAATTTTTATGAAAATAATAGTGATTAATAATTTATTTAAGACATAATAATTTAAATTATCATTTTGTATCAATCATAAATCATCGATTATAAATTAATATATATGAAAGTTATTAAGTAATGATCAAAAAAAGATAAATGATAATTTTTATGTAAGTAATAGTGATGAATGACTTAAACTTAAATCAATATTTTTTATCACTTATATGTCACTAAATTATAAATAAAATTAATTCATAATAATTAAATAAATAATAAACATGAGAAAAATAAATAGTAATTCTATGCAAATTGTGGTGATTAATTATTTAAATTTAATTGATACTTTTAAAGACATATATGTTATGTAAGTACTAAGTAATTATTTTAAACTGTTGATCAATTTCAAATCAAAATCTATGACTATGAATGCTTGGAGTATTGGATACTCTAAATTTTGTTATAAAACTTTATGAGCAAATTAAACTTTTCCTTAATTAAGGTCCACTGCTAGTGCCATGCATAAATTTCATTCAAAATGTTCAGATAACCAAAAAAAAAATCATTCAAAATGTTGAGATAATCGTTTATTTTATGTTTGTTTCTACATCGCTTTATCTTTCACATACTAAATAGGACAAAAAAAAAAGATTTAGTGATTCATCTCCATCGTAAAGTTTCCTTAATGGACTAGAGGAAGCCCATTGTATTTGACGCTATAGAAGCGTGTTTTTTTGGTAATGTCACAGAGAAATACAAAGGGAAAAAAGGTTAAATTGTCCAACTACAACAAACCAAATCATGTTGTACCTAACATGAGATAAGGTAGAACATTATATCGTTCCGACCAACAAAAAATAACATTATATGGTTCTCATTTCGCTTCAAACAGTACAACGACAAGGCCAGACAACGTCGCATAAATTGAAGTTGAAAGTTTGTAGGTTGAAAGGTAACACTTACAGTACGTTAGGTAATGATTAATTACCACTAAGAATGCTCTTTTTCTATTGGATAAATGTTATTTTGAGACAAATTAAGATGTTTGAGTAAATTTGATTAAATTGATAAAGAAAAAATTCTACAGTTAAAAAGTTTTTTTCATAAGTAAGATTTTGAACATTTTTTTCAAAAGATTTTTTTTTTTTCAAAAATTGATTATATTATTCTTTTATTGAAGAAATATTAAAATATAAAATATTATATAACATAAATAAGTCATTTTATATCATTTTTAATATTTATTATATAAAAGTAATTTTCAAATAATTCAAACTAAACAAATTATCTTAAAATTATTTTTATTTGACATATATAAATATAAAATTAATTTTATTATAATAATTATAACAATAATCGATTATACTTATAACTAATTATTGAAATATATATTTTTCACAACTAATCCAAACATATTTTTAGACTTTGAATTTGTGAGACCCATAAATGAATTAGATTTTTGTTTTTATCAGATAAAAATTTAGCAACAAGTGTCATTGTCCCATCCAAAATTCTGGTTTAATGAATGGTTATAGAAGAATTTATAAATACTGACTAAAATCGAATCTTGACCAACTTATTTAATGCAATCCACCCTTATCAATCGTGCTAACTGTGTTGGTTGAATCAGATTTTGAACGTGTTAAACTTGGATTTCATGCCTTCAATTTCATTTAACCAAGTAACTAATAAATTAAACAAAATTAAAGGAACAATTTCATTTATCACACTTGCTAATTTCAACTGTTGGGTTGCTGTTGTTGTTGCTGAGCCGCTGGCCATCAATAGAACTATAATTTTGTTACTTTAACAACTTACATTAGTCTTAATTAAATGGTGGAACATTGATGATTTTGGTTTTTGTAGATAAATTCACTTGAAAACAAAACTGTAAATAAATTTTAAAGATATGCTCACGAAGGAGCCTGACGTGTAAAACTATTGAATCCATTTCATCAATATGGTTGCCATAATTCTCTATCCATGTAATACCACTGGCATTGGAGAACATCCGGGTTTTTCCCTCACTTTTCGCGGCAATTCTCTGCTTCTCTTCTCCCGTGCATGCTTATGCTTAATCCTCCACGCCCTCAACATCTCTATTCTGTATTCTTCTTTCTACCAACATTTTCTGAGCCTTGTTAGTGCAATAGATAGGTACGCCTGATGCAATTTGGCGCCAACTTCGTTCAAAAAAGCATCCCTGCTTATATCATTCTATTGTATGCTCTTGTCTATCTTTTTTGCTTTATTCAACATCACCTTTCAATTTTAATATTATATAATATATAAGTGTTCCATACAAGCTCTTAGGTAGAGCTTATAAAAGTGATATGATAAGTCTTTCTTGATGTCAGCCAAAAAATGGAATGGAGGAAAATGTGAACTTATCCTATGATTTTGTGATATTGAGATAGTTATAGAAAGTTCTAATAAGAGCATACCACGTGATCATTTTCTTTGACCAATTAGTTATAAAGTCCTCAGATGAATTTTTTGGTGCCATCTCCCTTGTACCTATACTTTTAGGCCCACTATAAAAGGTGTACAATCCAATAAAAATAAGAGTATGATATCTAACATCTCGTGGGTTTCATCCAATGGGTCATGTTTATTTTCTCTCACGGTGGGTTCTATTTAAATGGAAATCTGTTTGTTTGTGGGTGCTAATTATATTCATTTATTCACAAATAGTATTTCCAGGTGTCATTAGACTCCTCAAGTCTCAACTCAACCATGCTATGGTAGCTCTGATTTGCATAGAATGAGATGGTTTTGTTAAAAACAGATAAATAGAGGCTCAAGAAAAAGTTTAGAGAAAATTTTTGTATATTTTTTAAATTTTAATTAGTATATACAAGATGATTCTTTATTTATAAAAGAGAGAATTTATATAAAGAAAAAATATAATTAAATATAATTAAAATAATATTTTTAATTATGTATAAATTAAATTCTTAAAATAACATAAAATAAAACCTAATTTAATATTGACATATGTTCTAAATATTTT
Organism: Ormosia semicastrata; assembly: GCA_029884595.1. NCBI lineage: Eukaryota > Viridiplantae > Streptophyta > Magnoliopsida > Fabales > Fabaceae > Ormosia > Ormosia semicastrata. The sequence continues at coordinate 1,286,220 of JAQQTO010000046.1, read as the reverse complement.
AACACTCTTCCTTAAGTTAAAGCTAATAAGCTTTAACTTGTTATAATTAGACACACAAAAATAAAATAAATTAAAAATTTGAGATGAAACTAATTTGTATTTGGCTAAAACAATAGAGACAAATCAAATTTTCAGGCTAGATCAGAAGGGACTGGTCAGAGACAGATAATGTAAGATTTTAACTTAAAACCAATTGACATCAACTGGAGTAATTCAACATGTATATAAACCGCACTCAGAAAATTGAGACAGACGATGTGAGACTCTAACATCCCCCATCACAGATGATTAGATGGAACATGCGAGCCTAACAGAATAGATAACGGAAAAACCTAGCAAAATAGATGACGAAAATAAGATCTTAACTTTGGTACCATGTGAGAAATAAAGAAACAATGACACAAAAAGTCTAGTGAAGATTTCTGTATATTTTTTGAATTGTCTCTGAATTAATCAGTATATATAAGAGGATTTCTTATTTATAGAAGAGATAGTCTATATAAAAAAAAATACAATCAAATATAATCAAAATAATATATCTAATTATATAGAAATCACATCTAGATAACATAAAATCAAACTTAATTTAATCTCGAGATATGTTATACATATTCTTACATGTTGATTGAATCAACAACTAGCATATATATATATATATTTGCGGAAGTTGTTCCTGTGCAAATTCATGGAGGAATTGAATCCATAGCTGTTTTGGGGTTGGACAGTTGATTTGATTGATATAAGGGCAAAAGGCAATGAAGACAGTTGAGGAGAGGTATCTTTTGGTGGGAATTAGAATGGATAGCCATAGCAGACAGCTGCTCAACTGGGCTCTTGTTGAAGTTGCTGAACCTGGGGATTGTGTTATTGCACTCCATGTAGTTACAAATCCAGGTAACCAACTTCCCAACTTTTACACATATTAGTAACATATCTACTTTTTTCTGAAACATATAATTTTTTCTACTTCTTATCATCGTTGTAACTTGAATGCAGATTATGTTTCCAAAAGCAAGCCCTTGTTAGATAGTTATTTAGAGGTTTATCAAGGGTTATGTGATGTGAAGAAGGTACACACTACATACACACACACACCTAGTTGTTATTTTCTTATTCATGGTGGGGATTGGTAAACGTCACTGACATTATTTATTTGGCCTAATTGGATTTCAGGTAGGTCTCTCTGGTCAGATCTGGACAGGAACTTCCATTCGAAACATTCTCGTCAGAGGCAAAAAACCGTGCTGCTCTGGCTCTAGTGCTCGGGTATGTGGGGCTTGTATTTCAAAAGTTTTGTTGGTGGTGTGGACTTCCGTTATTTATTTATTTATTTTTCTCTGCTCTTCTGATTATTCTAAAACAGATTTCATTTTCAGGGGTCGAGGTTCAACTTCCACAGCTAAATATTGCGCCAAACAACTACCACCCACCACCAATGTTGTTGCTATCCAAGGTGCAAGAATCGTCTTCAGAAGGTGCACCAATAAACAACTACCAGGTTGGGTATATCATTTGTGTGTCTTCAATTAGATTTGTAGAAAATGTCGTCCCACCGCAGTGATGCATGTTTCCAATTATGATAGGTGGTCATATTGAGGATCCAAGACCAAGTCTTACTAGCATAATAATCCAGTCTGAATTTGGTGACTCCGAGTCCGAGGTGGAGAATGAGAAATCAACATGCGAATTGAAGGAAGAAGCATTTAAAGGATCATTAAGGTGCAAGAAAGTCTCCTCCTTAAGATCAATTTCACAGTTGGCAGGTGAGCAGAAGCTTGGGTGGCCACTTCTCCGCAGAGCCTATTCAGAAATCTCACAAACCTGTCATGGAAGGGACATGTCTGTAGTGCAATGGGTAATGAGCTTACCAGATCGTTCACCACCTCACTCTTGGTCCATTTCATCCCAAAAGGGCATCAGTGATATTGAGGATGAGATTGAGATCTATAAAAAAGTTTCAGCTCCCAAGGGCCTGCAGGGGATATTAAACGTTAACACATTCAATTGCAAGTGGTTCAGCTTTGAGGTTCTTAAGTCTTGCACTTGTCAATTCTCTTCAGGTTGGAGTTGGACCACTGCTGCTTACATTTACAGTGACTGTTTCATATTCTTTCTATGTTTTAAGTTTAATCTTGTATTCGGTCACAGCAAATCTGATTGGGAAAGGAGGGAGCAATCATATGTACAAAGGAATTCTCCCTGATGGGAAGCCAATCGCAGTCAAAGTTTTGCAGTCATCAAAAGAAGAAGCCTTGAAAGATTTTGCCCTTGAGGTGGAAATAATATCCTCATTGAAGCACAAAAGCATCACCCCTCTACTTGGGATTTGCATTGAGGACAGTGCTTTAATCTCTGTTTATGATTATTTTCCCAAAGGAAGTTTAGAGGAAAATCTACACGGTAAAGCTTTTGTTTTCACTTTTCACCTAACATTAAAATTATTCGAAAATGGATATGAATATGATGCTGATATGAAATTAAAAATGGAAAATAGGCAAGAACAAGGATGGATCTTTCTTGTCATGGGAAGTCAGATTTAATGTAGCTGTTGGGATTGCTGAAGCACTCAATTACCCACACAACGAAACTGAGAAGCCTGTTATACATAGAGATGTCAAGTCTTCAAACATTCTTCTTTCCCAATCCCATGGGTTTGAACCACAAGTACTCCTAAGTTTGATACTATTAGTATTGAAAATAACATTTTTTAGATTGATAATAGTAGTATGAAAAAGAAGTAGCGTTATGTTTGAAATTTATGATTTATGATGTGACTCATTATTGTCCTTATGTGGCTGGCAGTTATCTGATTTTGGACTTGCAATACGGGGACCAACACTTCATCTTTTCTGACACAACACGACTTAGTAGGAACATTTGGTTATCTTGCTCCTGAATACTTCATGTATGGAAAGGTCAGTGACAAGATAGACGTCTATGCCTTCGGTGTAGTGCTACTTGAATCTTGAACTAATATCAGGAAGGCAGCCAATCGGCTCCGAGACTTGCAAAGGACAGGAGAGCTTGGTCATGTGGGTAAGAGCTAACTAACTCCACTTTTAAATGAACTTTGACTTGTGTTAATGATATAGAATAGATCTATGAATTTATATAAACACTGATTCCATTTTCAGGCAAAGCCAATATTAGAGAGTGGGGATGTTAAAGGCTTACTGGATCCAAATTTACAAGGGAAGTTTGATGCGGTCCAAATGCAAAAAATGGTTCTGGCAGCATCTCTATGCATTTCACGGGCTGCTCGGCTTCGTCCTACATTGAACCAGGTAATAATAATTAATATATTAGAAGTGATACACTTGAGCTGTTAAATTCATAGTAGATGTCACCTTTCCAGATATATTTTAAGAAACTTTAGCTCCTAAAGTATATCACTTCCATTACGTACAGATACTGAAGATCCTAAAAGGAGATGAGAAAATTGAAAATTTCCTTAACTCCCACGAGAATGATCATGTTCATGACCATTCGGAAAATCAAGAAAACATTGATGACGAAATCTATCCAAATTCAAGTGCAGAGTTGCACTTGAGCCTTGCATTACTTGATGTTGACAATGACACTACATCATATAGTCGTACAGAGCACAGCAATAGTGAACACTTGAAAGAACAATGGAGCAGATCATCTAGTTTCAATTAGCTTCTGTCAATTTATTATTTTTATTTTTATTTTTTTGAAAATAGCTTCTTTCAATTTTATGACACGTATCATTTGTATTATGTCTACGTAATCATATATCATAAATAAGATTTTCCGAAAAGAAAAACGTGAAGTCGTCTCATAGGAAAGATACTCAAATGGAAGTAGGGTTTGACAAAACTGAAAACGATAAGGGAAGAATTTGCGAATACTACATAGAAAAAGAAGGAAAATTACAAGAAGTTATCTCCTACTATAAACGAAGCTTACTACAAGCAAACTACAAAGATTTGATACGACTAGGAGTCGCATAAAGAGTTAATAATTATAAAAACTATGATGATAATTTTATTACACACAAGATAGTATATATAATGCATGCAATGTAAATGTTAGTTCTCAGACTAAGATAGCAACATTTTAAAAGTCATATTCCATAAACATTTATCACTTCTGAATACTTACATTAAAGTGTTCAAGCTGCGTGGTTCAATCATTTCTCTCTTCCTCCTCCAAACCCTAGAAATTTGGGTATTCTCTTTCATTCTTTCTAGTAAAGGTGTTCGCAAATTGGATTGGATAAATTTTGAAAAAAAAATCATTTGATTCAATTTAATTAATTTTTTTAACTTATCATTTGATCAGTTTGATTTAAAATATAAATATGATTCAATCCAATTCAATCTAAATTGATTTAGATTGAATTAGTTTTTTGATTTTTTGTTATTATTATTTTTATACATAAATTTATCAAATTCATTAAAATATGAAAAATTTAAATTCATTAAAATACATCAAATATAAGTCTAACTAATTCATCAAATTACAACAAATATAAGTTCAACTAATTTATCAAAATATAAATTCAAATTATAAATATAAGTTCAAATTAATTGTTAAATTTACAACAAATGTCTAAATTCAAAAGATATAATTAAGTTTGATTAGGAGAATAAAAAAAATTTAAAATAAGTATAATTACATAAGAATTTTTTATGTAAAATATTATTTTAAAATATATATATATATATATAATTTTAATTTAATTTGGATTGAATAGGTTCCAAAATCTCATTCAATCTAATTAGTTTTTTTAATTTTTTGTTTATTTGATTTTTGGTTTTTTTGACTCAGTTTTTTCAATTTTGATAGCACTACTTTCTATGGCCAAAGTAACTCATCACTATTTATAAATTAGCTTTATGATTGCTTGTTATTATGGCTATTTTGATGGTTAGTTATTGTCCATAATTTATTAATGATTTGCTCTATATGAGTTCACTTTTTGGTGAACTTTAAGAGCCAATTTTTGAATGGTTGACGTGGATACCTAACAGCGCAATGAAGGAACGAATGCAGTATTGCCATATTTATTAATTAAACCTCAAATGGCTCATTAACTATGTTGTCCAATTCCTGAGCCAACGTTTATTTTTAAAAGAATTCTTTAAAAAACTATCGAAAAGAAGGATGATGATTATTCGTCTTAATTTCTTTTTTTTATATTTTTAATTAAATTCTATCAAATATAAAATAAATTAAAATAAAAAAAGATGTATAATTAAATTTAGTATATTTGACAGAATTTAAATGAGAGAATAAAAAAGGAGACAAGAAAAATAAAAATAGATGATCTTCGTTCAAAAAAGAACATCACCTTATTAATAAGGCATTTATAGATCTAGGCATGCGAAGTTTTATTATGCAAAGATCAAAATTTATCAACCTAATAGGGATTACTGGGGTGAAATTATGAGTGCTATAATATAAAATGAGATCAAGATAAATGTTAATGGTTCGGTCTTTTACCATGTCTCTAGTTCTGGATTGAAATTTGAGATACGGTCCAGCATGGAGCAATTTTGCCCGATTAGGGCGAATCTCGACACTAGAGACCCATGTGACCTGAATTCTAACGATTTCAACATATTGGAAGCCAAATCTCTCCACAAATCCCCTATTCTTAGGAATGAACATAAATGACAATTATGATGATAATTATTTACTAATGTCCAATTCAAAAAGGAGAAATTTATAGGTAAGTATGGTCTCTCATATTATTTTTTAAATATTTAAATTATTATTTAATATATATATAAATATTATTAAAAATTAATATAATTTTATAATAATTATTATTATATTACACATATTAAATAATAATTTAAATATTTATAATAAATCGTAACTATCTAAGAAATACTATTTAAGAAGGGCATTTCCTCTCATCTTGCTCAACCATAAAGTATTACACTCAAATAAATAGCAAGCTAAGCCAACATGGTAAAGATTTAAACGTCTAAACATTATTCTCTTAGTACCCAGCCACGGAGTACATTTGCATAGCAGGTACATCACTGCTCTACCGTACTTGCCGCTTTACCAACGAGAAAACCATAATTTCAAACCCATCAAAAACGTTTTCAGGGATCCACTTGAACTCGTTTGGAAAATAATCAGAAATGCAGAGGGGGTTTTGGTGGCTAGCTTCATAGCTAATCTAGGCTTTTGTTTTATAACGTTAGCCGAGTTGTGGGGTAATGGGTATGGTCATGGGACTGAAAACTGCATATAACCTGGGTTTTCGTCAGGTGATTCGCGAAGCTGATTCAAAGGTAGCTTTAATTTACAGCTGATTCACTGTCATTTGCAGCCCTGGCATCCCTGCTTCTCTTTGACGCTGGCTTTATAGGAATGGATGGCAAATGACTGGACCGTTCTTGTGCAGCATGTTTACAAGGAAGCTAATATGTGCACTGACACTTCAGTGAAAGGAGGACATTAGTAGCCGTTGGGATATCGCTTCCTTCCTAGTTTGCCTTCTTTCCTTTCTATTTACTTTCATGCTGATTGTAATGTTTGTCTTGCTTGTGTAGTTGTTTGTTAGTTTAGGTGTTCTGCCCCGATGTTTACCATAATAATAATAATAATAATAATAATACAAAATGGGATCTGAGCTATATTAATGCTCTTGCTCTTTTAATTTATTGAAGAAAGACGTGCATTTGTCTCCATACAAAAACTAGTGAGATGGATTCACCCCGTGCTCTAAAAAGCATGTCCTATAATGAACTTTGTAGGGCATTGGTTCTCCCATCTCCAATGTTACTGCCTATTGCTGAGAGTTATTATTTTGATGCTGATGCCTAGTCTTTGCAATAATTAATGCTTTGCCGTCACCTCAACTTTGTTGCAAGTCTCCCAACTCCCAAGCTAAAGAATACAAGTGAATTCCGAATCTAATTTTATGATTGCTCGCACTGACAGAAAATAAAGTCATGTTATAATATACCATGTGAACTTTGTCACGATGCTATACTTAAGTCCTCTCGATGGTTTAAAATGGTATTGTGTAGGGCAAAGCATATATGTCAGCATCAGGTAAATATTGGGCATATGGTTGGATACCTTGATAGACGCCAGTGTCGCTGGCACTGCTAACATGTTTAGTTTGAGTTCCTTCACTCCTAGGCAGATTCTTCTTGGAAAGCCACTCTTCATCGTCAAAGTCAGTTTGGACCATCTGCAAGGGAGGAGGGACCCAATTCACAATCAACTTTCTGTACTCTGATTCTATCTCCAACATGCCACTTCCAGAAGAAAAAGTCGATAGACATGTTTCAAAGTTCGCATTTGGAGCAAATTCACTGTTTCCCATAAGGCAACCACCTAAATATGTGTCACATTTAGAGTCCATTTTATGAGGGGTGTTGACCGTAATCTGGGACTGGGAGGGAGATGCAGAGGACTTCTCTTTTCCAAATGTAGGAGCCAATTCGCTTTTATGACAACAGTCATACTCATAAACATCAACAGGGATGATGGGCTGTCCAAGCTCCTCTGTAAGAGTGCTGTTTTCAAGCCCAGGGACTGGGTTCTCATGTTTCCTTCCTATGTTTTTGTCTTTATTTCCCTGAGGATTTATGCTCCTATCTTCTTTGTGCTTCCGGTCATCATCACACCTTTTCTTCCTAACTTCTTCATCTTCATTGCCTCTATGTTTCCTCCTTTTTTTCTTCTTTCTTCTTTCCTTCCTTTTGTTCTTAGACAGTGCCTTTTCTCTACGGAGCTTCAAAATGGAAAGCAAGAATTAGCACATAAAAAAATTTTAAATGGGCAAATATGTGAGCCATAATTGTGATTGCTAGTTGCAATTATTTACACTGTTTTTGAGTGATAAGAGCAAGCCTTATTCAGATTCGTCAAATTGAATTCACCTTGTCAAAAAGTGTGTCTGCATTTGACTTTGTGCTACAGCAAACAGTCACCAAATTCATGTAACTTCCATGCTTAATGGTTTCATGATTTTGTAGTCATAACAATCACATGATCTCAACAACATAAGTGGTGCTATTTTCAGTCATAACTAGCGCCAAAGAGATAAAAACTACAATCTTTTTTTTTTCCTGATTCCTTTTGACTATTCATGTTTCTGAAAATTTCGTATACAATCTTCTCAGTTATTTCCCTATCATGGCTATGACCAGCCACCATCACTTCATTGAATTATGAATACAAAGACTGTTACAACTGTGTACTTTGCTGTGACATGTAAACACACGAAGCAGAAAAAGAAATAGACTGCAATCAGCATAATCACATACATTAAATTAGATATTAAATAGCCTTCAACGTTTCTTATGAGCAATAAAGATAATAGACTTCTATTCTTCATTGTGTTCTCAAAGAATATGCACATTTAAGCAGAAAACGCTATCTAATTATAAAACGATTTATTCCACTCACACGTAAAGAGAAAAATAATTTTAGAGCATAAATTCGTTATCCATTAGTACTTCAAGAATAGAGAAAATAGCAGCTAAGTAATCAATTCTTAAAGTATCATTTAAAAGAAAAAACTGACGAACATGCTTTTTTCACATAATTTAATGATTGAACCACAATCTAGAAAACAAAAAGAAAGAACCTTTTATAATAGACAAAGTGCCTAGCAGAAGAGGTAAGGCACATATATAATAATAAAGACGTTCAAACTGACCTCTAGTAGTTTTAAGAGTGCCTCGCCCTCTACACCGTTCTTCACATATCCTGGTGGAGGGAAGGGCAGGCACCTGGACATATTGGTGAGAGACAAGCGAAGTCAACAAGCACACACTTCTGCCCCAAATTAAGCACTATCCAAAATGTGCTGAAAGTTCTTGATTTTCTTATGTAACTTTGTGGTCTGTTCTGGCTGTGGTCTAATTGTTATATAAACCCTTCCAAGAGATGGGTTAGAAAAAACCTTAGAAAACAAGAGGGTATTATATATTCCATGAAAGAAAGAAAAATCCCGCCTTTGAACGGCTTTACTATTATGTCCCCTGCAATACTCGTTTTTACAATTGTAATCTCATTTCTCCTTTTGCATATGACAAAATGGGAAGAAATAAAAGATCTCTCATGCATTTCAATATTCAATAATGGCCAAATTTTATTAAAATAAAATAAAATATGCCTTATTATTTGGATAAAAAAAATCTCAAATTTGTACTGACATCACATTATATGTATGATCATAATTGTGTCTATGCCCATCCCTCCATTGTATAAAAAAAAAAAAAGATGTGTTATATATATGTATTATATATATATATATATATATATATAAAACACATCTGACTGTTTTTAGTCATTAGCTTTGGTTCCATTCAGGTTGCGTTTGATTCGTTGAATGATTTTTCAAATAAAAATGAGGATTAAATAAAATAATAAATTACATTAACATATTTCTTATAGTAAATAACAGATTAAGTAAAATAGTAAATTCTATTAAAAAATTTTATACTCAATAACAGATTAACCATTTCATCTTAATTTCCAACATTTAGTATACTATATTAGTTATTTTTATCTGTGATACATACATGTTATTTTATATTTTATATTTTATATTTAAAAAATGTTATTTAAATTATTATTTTAGATAAGTTAAGTGCACAAAATATATTGTTTAATAAAAATTCTTAAATGTAGATAAATAAAATATTAAAAAAATAATTTGAATTGTATTATATGTTATCACTATTATTTAAGAATTTCTTTTATTAACACTTTCAACCAATGCATTTAATGATACTATTAATTGCTCTTTCATAACAAATTTATAATAATAACAATAATATAAATATGCTATAATTAACTATATGTATTTACTGATATTAATAATTACTTTTCAAGGTAATTTTACTAAATAATAATAATAATAATAATAATAATAATAATAATAATAATAATAAGAAAAGAGTATAGAGCTACCCTGAATTTTACTCTTTTGTAAATCATCACCATAAATTTAAAAATCTTCTTAATTAATCCATAAATTTTAACTAATGATTCAATAAATTCTTTTATTAACTATATATTAAATCATTAACGAAGATGTCACGTGATATCATCTTACCCATCCAAATTCGTTAAATCTAGACCGTTAATTTTTTTATTCATTAAAATCTCATTTTTTAATTATATTTTACTCTTAACAAATTAAATAAAAAACACATTCTTTTTATTTAGTTTAAACGAAACTGCTTTGTTCCCTTTACAATTCTGTCTGCTGACACACCCATTTATACACTTCACACACACTAAAACAGATGAACTTGCTGGATTTCTTTACATAGATGGTTAGATTTGGCCGAGTCAGTTCTTCAACCAACAAAAAAATACATACACACATACATACATACATACATACATATATATATATATATATATATATATATATATATATAACAAGACAAACACACAGTGGTTCTAAATGAAGGGAACGCTATAGAGTAGATATGGTATGATTACTTGTTAGTTTATTTGTTTCCCAATGATTGACTTGTCTTGCCTTGACACAAATTTGACTACAATCTCTTTTAATTAGTGAGGTAGAGATACTGAATCTTCAAGATGAAGCCCATCGAAAATGGTGATACGATTAACGTTAACAATAAAAATAACTTGTTGGGTTTCTCCCTCTCTCCCCAAATGAATATAGCTGCTCCTTCACACCATCCTCAGACACAGCCTTACTCTCCACCAAGCTTTTACCACCCTACACCCCTTCATAACTATGGCTTTTACTATGGACTGGAAGGCGAAAATGTTGGATTGGATCCAGCCTTGCCTATCATGCCCCTCAAATCCGATGGCTCCCTCTACTTGCACGGTGAACTAAATTATTTAGTTTTTTATTTAATTTATTAAGAATAAAATATAATTAAAAAATAAAGTTTTAATGAATAAAAAAAATCAATGATCCATATTTAATGAGTTTAGATTGATAAGATGATTTCACGGGACATGTTTGTTAGTGATTTAACAGATAATTAAATGGAAGGATTTATTGAGTCATTAGTTAAAATTTAGGAATTAATTAAGAAATTTTTTAAGTTTATTGTAGTGATTTAAAAAATGGTGAAAGTTTAGGATAATTATATATTCTTTTTCCTAATAATAATAATATAAATTAGGAATCAATAAATTGTGTTTCATTTTTTAATGTTAATGTTGTTCTATAAGACAATAATGATAAAAATAAAAAGGGAGAATCAATAGGAAAAACTGCTAATGATACAAAATTAACAAGAATGATCAATTCACTATTCAAGATGGTCAATCAATCATTATAAACGGTTGTTATAAGAATGGTCATTGATCCTTCACCATTAATTTTGTTTTGTTAACAATCATTTTTGTTAATTCTTCCTAAAACAAAGAGTAAAACCCGTTTTAGTTCATGAAAAATACCCTTGTTATTAATTTAGTCTATTGAAAATTAATTTTACTAGTTTAGATCCTCAAATTTTAAATTTTCAATAATTTAGCCCCTCATTCCATTTTTGTTTAACACTATTAACAAAAAGCTAACATACCATCATAATATTCGAATGTTGAATATTAATATTCGAATGCTTGACCTCATATTTGAAAATTAATCAACCCATGATATTCTAATATTGTGCATTATTTTTAGTGTCTTTAACCAATTGCTTGTGCAATTTTCAAGTTAGGGGTGATTTGGTAAAGTCTTCTCTAAAGTTGTGATTCCATGATTCAAACCATTAGCATTGCAATAAATAAGGTTTGCTTGGGATCATAATTTATTTCTACTTCCACTTTCACTACAATCAACTACTGTTTGATCTAATATTGTACTTTAAAATACATAAGTCAAGTTAACATTTAAATATAAAGTGTTCCAGTTTGAACTTTGCTCCTAAAAAATGAGGGTTGCATTTTAGAGAATTAACTGCGAGATTCTAGTCGTTGATGAGAAAATCAAAAGAGTGAATTATCACACATGTATGATTTGTTATGCGGGTGTATGTATCTTATAAAATCATAAACCCTTGATTTTATCATCAACAGTTAGAATGTGCACTTTATTCTCTAAAGTACACCCTTTAGAGTAACCAAATCATGAAAGTTTGGATAAGATTTTTTTAAAATAAGTTTGCTTCTAAAGCGAATAAGTAAAGATGTATTTATCTTTAATTTAGTAAAGTACATCAAAATCTCAATTCATTAAATAATTTAAAGGTGAATATATTCTTATGTACTCATTTTAAAGATGAACTCACTTTAAACAAATTTTTTTCCTGGAGACTAGCTTTCAATATTCAAATATTATTATGCTTCAAATTTTTGATAAGAATGTTGGATCGAAATAGATGGAAAGAATATTATTAGGAATTTAAACTGAGAGACTGAATTAATAAAATTAATTATTGAAGAAATAGATTAATATTTAATAACTCATGTATAGGGACTGAAAATAGGTTTTACTAATAAATGGGAGGTAACGAGGATAATGGTTCTATAAGATGGGCAAGGGGAGTGGACGTCATACACTAAGTCATATGTTGCGGGCTCATAGGAGGCTCATCTTGATACTCCCTCTTCTGTTTTTTATTTGCAGGCTCACTATTAAGAGGTCCATCTTGATACTCCTCTTGGACTTTTAATACCAATTGTTGGAAAAAATGTGGGACGCATCAGAAGAATAGCATGATACACTTGGACTACGTACCCCAAAAGAAAAGGGCCAAAAAAAAAACTTAGAGTAACGTCAATAAAGAAAAATATTTGTGTAAATTTTGTTTATACAAATTATATAAACTAAATTAATAAAAAATATATATATTATCACTTTTAATATTAAATAATTATATGACACAAAAATTTGTATAATTATTTAAATACTAATTGATTTAGTCTTTACAACTATATAAACAAATTCACATGAACTAAAAAATTTAAGCTCATGAATCAAGGGTCTATCCATATTGACGGGTATGATGAAGATTTACGATATGATATATGATGGTGGATGTGGATGCGGACCCGCTATCTATCTCCAGATACCATATCATAGTGATAGCATGGTACGGCTTGGTCCTGGTTCGTCCATTTTGGCTTTCATCCTGCAAAATGTTGCCGTGTTATTGGAGTTTAATTCATGTATTTAGCTTTAGCATAGACTTCCCAGTCCCACCCTGACCCTGTTATTATTCCAATCAATCATGACCATTTTTTCGATGAATGAAGTCAAGTCCCATCTTAAATTTTTGGCTGATTTTCTTGTTTACAACTTTATTCCAATTACTTCCACGCACACCGCACCTCACCATAACATGGCTCTTAATTTATTGTTGGTTCTCCTTCGTTCTGCCTGCTTCCAAATGCCATTTACCTAGTATACTTGCATGCTTTGCTCTTCATCAATTGAATGTTGTTCAACTTGTCTAGTTGGGGGTTATATTTTCTTGTAGTAGTAAAGTATAATGGACGAGGGTGAGCTTGATTGTTCAATCATGGCCCAAAGTGCTTCAATGGACGGTTTCTTTAAGTTCGATGAGGAAGTGCTGAAGGACACACACGCTTGGAGTTGCACTTGCAACCCTCCTGGGTCCTGGCCCTGATGATTCTTCCCATGCCCACACCTGTTTTCATGTCCATACCAAAATTCCTCCTCAACATCAAGACACTGCGGAAAAGAAGAGGTCCGTTCCAATCGAGAAGCAGTTCGCAAATACCGCGAGAAGAAGAAGGCCCCCCCCGAGGTGCTTCTCTGGAGAACGAGGTTGTGAGCTTTGAATCAGCATTTGGTGAAGAGGTTGCAAGGTCAGGGTGCTTTGCAGGCCCAGATTGCAAGGCTCAAGTGGGAAGGATTGAAGGGGAGATTGGATCCTTCCCCTATCACTATCACAAATCTCCTAATTCAAACCCTAACTTGCCTCCTACTCCTTATGTCATCAATCCTACCATGTAATTAACCTCATGCACTGTCTATTGTGTTGTAGGAGTTAAGATGGCTGTTCCACCATGGAAGATCTAGCTTTGCTGGATTTGGGGCTGGTTCAATTAAGATTATATAAGTCCATATGCTTTATTAAGCAAAAACAGTAATTGATCTGGTTTGGTTAATATTAAGTCCTACATCCATATGGGTTATGCATGGACTTATTAAATTGCCATCATGAATATTTCTTTTCTGATTCTGCTTTAAATTTACTTAGTATTTGAGGAGTTATATACATTGTTTAATGAGAGGTTGTTTAAGTGAGACTGTGTTTTCTAAGGTCCACAAATTTTTTATTGCTGAACTACAGAACTTAGGGATGATGAGGTGAAAATCTTTCGGTACTTTGTGCTGTGGATAGGTGAGAGTGAGACACAAATGTCATTTTGCATAATCTAACTCCTGATTTGTATGAGTTGTGAAACAATAAATTGGCTTGTACATTTGCTGGCATTGTTCTTTGTCTTCTTATTTATCTGAATGACTTGAGAAGTTTACTTCTGCCTTAAGGATTTTGCTGGACAAGGGTTGCCAGATTCTTCTAAGTCTAACTGAAAGGTTTTGCAAATGGGCTTTTGTCGTCCACAAGTATAAGACGGGCAAGTGATACCATATTTTAATTATGTTTGAGAGTGCAAGTGGCTGTTTCGATTGCCCACAGAACCTTGCAACCTTTAGGGTGAGATATGAAGATGCAAAGCATATCAGCTGGTTTACTCTGCTTAGCACACTTCTGCGATTGATTTGGGTAAGAGCCTCTAAAACCTCTTGTTGAACCTAATTTAGGCGTGGAATGCTTGATAGAACTTTAGGTGGATGTTTCTTTTCCTTCATTGTCGACTTAATATTGTTATGAAAAAAACGTTAATATAGAAAGTTTCGCAACGTTTAACCGTTTGAAACGCTGTATAACCAAGCTTCTAGAAGAATATGACCCGCTGTCGACTTATTTATTGGACTTGCTTTCATTACTTGGCTGCCTGAAAACAGAAGAAAGCAACAAAAGCATATATTTAGTGTGTTTGGTTTGGCTTTTGGAGGTCTCAAACCGTTTGGGCAAAAGCTCCCTGAAGGTTTTGTGATGGGTCGTTTTTAATATAGGCCTTGTAGTCAAAAGCTCCATTCATACACATTGTTGAATGGACCGTTGGATACGTTGAGAAATAAATCAATGATTATAAATTACTATCTAAAACTTGGTATAATCAGGAAAAAATGAAAAATAAATAATATAAAATGATCTCTCGATTATATTATATTATTTGCATACTCCTTAAAACCATATTCTCCTGCTCTCCTCCCTCTTCTTCTTCGTCTAGGGTTTTTACTCTTCTCTGATCACCATCCTTGCCGTTGTTCAAGGACTGCGCAGTGGCTGGAGATGGTAGCGAGTTGTCCAAAACAAGTGAGTTGACGGGCAATGGCGGTTAGCTCGTGTACAGGGGAGCTCTGACGGTGGTGGGTTGTCGAAGACGATGGTGGCTCAGACAGCGGTGGGTCATGGGGTTGGACGACATGGGTGATGGCGGCGCGTGGGTGGTAGATCTGGGCGTTTCCAGGGCTGAAGCGGTTCGTGTTGGTAAGTTTGGTGTGTGATTCCTTTGGTGGTGAGTTTTGAGTTTCTTATGGCTGAAGGGGGTGCGACAGTAGTATATGGCCAAGCGAAGCGATGGTTCGTGGTTCAGGGGCCACTGGGAGGTGGGCGAAGGGTGGTCAAGCTTGGCAAAGCAACGAGGTCAGGTGGAGTTCTAGTCGATCACTTAGAGGTTTTGGGTCGCCTAAGTCATAGAGGAGGCTGGTAATTGTGGAGCTCTGATTCTAATCATTGAGGTTCTGGTTTTTACCGGTGGCTTGGAGGTTTTGGATAGATTCATAGGTGGTGATGGTTGGTCATGGTGGCTTAACAATATGAATAATAGTGCTTTATGATGGTGGTTGATGGTTTTTTGGCATGAAAAAATTATACAAGATTAATGTAAAAATATCAATAATTAGAAGATTTTAGAATAATAAAAACTAAACTTTTATTGTAAAATTTAAAACTTAATATAATAGGTAAGATCAAAAAATTCATTTGTAGACCTTTGATTATAAGTTTCATATTAAAACGACTCTTTTGTGATACTTCTTTTACGTTAGGGGCATCGGTGAATCTTATTGAAAAACCAAAATCCCATAAAATATTATCAAATGATGAAGAATATTAGAATCTTGGTGGTCTTTGCTTATGTAGTCTTCCTTTGTCTCTCTCTTTGGTCATGCATATGTTTGCATGTTGGCTAGTGTGGGAAACGATCGAGCCATCCATCAATGACGATGCTGGGAGCAGAAATTTCGACGTAGGATAAGGACTACGGAGGGGAATGATGAGTATAGAATAGAGTTTCAAATGTAATTCAGTAGTTTTTTATTTTTGGTACGTTGTACGTACAATTCAATAGTTAAATATATGTAAATGAGCTTCTTGGTTCTTGCTGTTGTTAGTTGTAAAATGACAGTGTGACATACACCAGCACGAAGAGACGAAAGCATATCATTCTCGGGACTTGGTAACATTTAGTACATGTTTGGAAACGATGTTTTTTTTTAGAGAATAATTGGATTTATTTTTCAAAATTTTCTCTTATAAAATGTCCAAAATTTTTTTGATTATAAATTATTTTAAATAAAAAAATTAATTTAAATATATACTTAACATTATTATAAAATACAAATTTGCAAATTTAAACATATACTTAATACTTAACATACAAATTTGCAAATTTAAACATATACTTAACATCCTCCTATCTTTATTTATTTATTTATTTTAAATATAATTCCTCAAGATTGGGATGCTGTTTATGTTGCAAATTTATTAGAAAAATCAGTCGTCTTAACGCTTACTTTGATAGGTGTGAACAACTTAACTCATTTAAAATAAGAATTTTTTTAACAAGTGTTTTAAAAATATTTATTAAAGAATCTAAAATAAAAGAATTGTATGAAAAGTATAATTTTTTCAATTCTCAATGTATTGAAAAATCTAATTTTTATTAAAAAATTTATTTTAAATCTTTATCAAATGTCCTTAAAATACTCTTTAGCAAAATCCTTAAAACAATAATATAAGACTTTACCAAAAAAGAAAAGAAGAATACTATTGGCGAGATTTACATCCCCAAATATATATATAAGCAATATCTTTCAAAATCAATTTGTTAAAACTGTACTTAACCTGATATGATTTGTATAATATTATTTTAATTAGTTAGTCACATTGTTAAATTAATTAATTAGTTCTACTTATTTACTTGATTATTGTATAAATAGGAAAATAATTACATTGTAAAGTCATAATTCAAAATTAATGCAAATTGAAGGATTTTTTCTAACTTGAATAGAAAATTGTAAAATCTTTCTTCGAGATTCAAAAACGAAGGTTTAAACATTGGAGGTTGTAACATAACCATACTTAAGCAAATTGATACTTAATAGTCCGGGCAAGTTTTGGTAGAACCTCATTACACTACTGAAAACATTGTGTTCCAACGGAGTTAATGGTCGCAAAAACATTGCACACGATAGAAAAAAACAACTGGTAGTAAAGCATTGCGTTTGAGCTCGTGTGCGATTAGTGTTGTTCATCAACCGTCCACATGTCATCATCATCATGGTAAATGCTCTCGGCCATTTTCCAGACATGGAAAGAATTGTCCTCGGCTACACTTGAGATAACCCATTGCTGGTTTTTGTTCCATGAAAAGTCTGATATTTTCCCTTTGTGACCCCCGTGAGAGAAGAGTAGCTCAGGAGGACCGTCGTCACCATCTCCCTCTTCGTCACCATCTCCCTCTAACTGCTCATCCCCAACCCTGACTCATCACGAGAAAATGCAAAGAATATGGTAAGGGACGATTTCAATTCATATGTTTATACTTACGTGTCTAGTGTGTGTTTGCACTTGACACGTGAGACCTAAATAAACATAAAGGAACATACAATAATAGTAGATCAATCTAACAATGTCTACGACGTAAATAAACAATGCATTCCGGAGGAGTAGGTCGTTTGAAATACCTGTTAAGGTCCCAAACCATTATCCTTCTGTCAGCACCAGAAGAAGCCAACACAGTCTCATGATTAGGATCCCATTCTACCTGGAATACCTCATCTCTGTACAAATAAAATAAATAAATAAATAAAACCAAATCAATGTGGAAAAAATAACAGACTCAAATGGCAGTAGCAGATTTGTCCTAGATACTTCTCTGGTCTTTTCATGATGAGATCAAAGAAAAAATCAGGTGACCTAATAACTTCGGCTACAGAAAAGATAACTAAAGCGGTAAAGCCTTCAACCAGGATGGCAAAAGCAGCCAACAGGTCAAAATTCAAGTAATTTGATGATCAGCTACAATAACCATACAAGGAAGTACAGACAGTCTGAGAAGAGAAGACAAAACTGGACAGAGAAAATTATGATAATTATCTCACCTATCGATTCACTGTATATTGTGAGGACTTGCATGTTTGGAAACAATTATTTTTTAAAGAATAATTGCTTTTTTTAAATAAAAAAAAAAAGCTGTTTTGAAACACAAAATAAGATAACCCAAACATTCACTACTTGTTACTACAACATCTTAGTGGCATCAAGAACAAAACACACTGACACAGAAGGTGATAAATAAAGGACGTACGTGTGGCTACTTAAAACATGCAGCGGCACTGTCAGCTTCCGTGTATCAAAGAGACCAACGGTGCTGTCTGAAGATGCTGTAGCCAAAATCCATTCATTATATGGATTGAAAGAAAGAAAGTTCACCTGATATTTTTTTTTTGAAAAAAAAAGGAAACAGAATATTATATTGTCAGTAATAAATCATATTTCGGTAAAGAGTGAGAGAGAAGAGGAATAAATACAAAGAGACATCAGGACTCAAAGTATATTTATTTCAGTCCAACTAAGAGAACAATGAAAATAAACGACAAAAGGAAAAGGCATAATCAAACATACTATGTAACTAACAGAGTGCACTCTCATGGTTCAAAGACAGAGTTACATCATTTTCATGTCTTTATTGAATTGGCATAAACAACAGCTTATACGATGATACAGTTTTCTACTAGATATTTTGTTTTCTCACAGGCTAAGAATCCAAGTCAATATATCCAGTGTTCTGGACTGGGTTATGGACTCACGGATCTGAAACAACCCGGCCCACCAAAATAGAATCCAAATATTACTGCATGCTTAAATCTGTTTATTTGTAAGGCTTAAATCACTCAAAATCCCTTAAGAGGTTTGAATGTCAATCATATCTCACATAAATAAAGGATTAATCACAAAGAATAATGGTCTGTCAGATTTTAGTCAACAGCATTCAATTCAGATTGAATGCTACAATCTTCAACGCTCTAAGACGCTCCTACATATATCCTAAGAGATCTAAAAGGTATGCATATAATATTCAATACTAAAAATTGTCTTCCTTGTGCACGAACTGACTTGAGTGTCAAAGTATCATTTGCAGGTACCCACTCACTCGCATCACTGCTGTTGCTGTTGTGCCACGGAAGTCTCCTCCTTCAACTACCTACACAGGTAACCCTCTGAACTCCGTTCAGAACATCCAGCAACTTGAATTGTAAGCTGAATGTTCTTCAGACCTATTATGCTAGGTGTTTAACCATTTCGGATTCAAGACTTGCAGTGTAAATCTATTTTACATGCCTCATATATTATATAGTCTATAAGGAATATGAAGTAAGGGCATTACCTCCCTGTCATGTGCTTTGACTGAGTGTTGAGCTTGGTTTGTCCGCAAGTCCCAAAGTATCAACTTACAGTCATCCCCAACAGACCCAAAAAAATTGTCATTCCTCAAATGCCAGGATACATCATTAACCACACTTTGATGGGCCTGAAAGAGACATTTAAAACTAAAAAAGTTCAATTCCAATACCAACTAAACAATTGACAAGTCAAGAGGACCCAACCAATAGTGCGTATCATCAAATGAAGCAAGTAGCATTACCTGATAAATGTGAAATGCATCAAGCACGTTGTGTTGAGGTGCAGCGGATACATCCCACAAGCAAACTTGATGGTCATGGGAAGCACTTAAAAGGAGGCCTTGCTTAAAAGGGCTCCAAGACAAACCATAACCTTCCGCATCATGACCCCTCAACCTCAAATCAGGGTCACAACCACCAAGTGCTTCTTCCTTCCCCAGTTGTTTGGTACTATCGAAAACATAAACCTCAGAGCCACTAGTCTTAGCCCCAATAATACTGGGGTTCTGCGGCATACACCGTGCCCGATTCACCTCCCCATCAACGCGAATCTTTTGGGTAATCTCTATCTACAAATCCAAAAAAAAAAACACCAATTAATTAAAAATAAATAAATAAAATGGAAGTCACCCAAGAGTTAGTTGGTGAATTTGATCGAACAGTTGGAACCCATAAAGAGAGACCTTGGGAATGAGGGGATTCTGAGGATCGGCGGCGATGACAGGTTCTGATGTGGAGAGAGGGAGGAGGGCATCGGCAATCATAAGGAAGTTGGGGACGCCTTGAGAGGTGTGAGTGGCGAGGAGGAGATTGTGAACATTGAATGAAGGGTCGTGGGAGTAGGGGTATGGAGAGGAAGGAACCCAGTGGACGGTGAGAGAAGGCCATTGGAGAGGGTGAGAAACGACAAGGTCGTAGAGGAAAGGAGTGTTCTTCTTCCAAACCGCGAACTCTTCCTCCACCTGCACCTGATCCTCATTCTCCGCCATTTCTGCGTTTTCCCTCCAAACCAATATGGGGTTTTTTTTTGGGTTTAGACCTCGCGCCAATTACTCAATCACTATTCACTACTCGGGAAGGGAGGAACGGGAACCCCCTTTAAATGGTTAGATAAGGAGGCTACGTGGCCTGGGCTCCTTAGTTGCGCTACCCTTTATGATTTCTTCCAGAATACCCCCAGAGCCCATTAAGCTTAGCTGCACCTTTTCCCTTGTTAAAAAGTTCCTTAATCGCGTCCATAAACCTCAGCTCAAAGGGCATCAAATTTTTCGAATATTACTAAAAGAGTAATGTTAAAATATACAATTAAAAAAAACTATTCAGAAATTAGATAGAATAGTTAGATTTAAGAATAGTTATTAAATGAAATAATGACAGAGATAAATATCACTTATTTATCTAAAAGTTAAACAACATACCCAACTCATTCTATCAAAAAATCTAACTAAAAATCTAATAGCAATTTTCATGTGAAATTCTCGGGTTTAAATCCCAACAAAGTCACTTTGTCTCAACTTTCACCTACATTTTATCTCTCACACTAGATCTTGGACTTCCCTCGAAACCCAAAAAAAAAAAAAATAAATACCTTGATTATTTGAAATAAAATTTTAGACTACTATTTAGATGATTTAATTTTTCTAGGAGGTACTTAATTTTAAATTTTGATTGATGCGAAAACTAATCTAAGAATACCCTTAACATATTAAAAAAAGGTTTTATATTGTTAGGTGAAGTCGGTACAATAATATTTCATATCTTTAAATTTGCAATGAATATTTAAAAATTTTAAAAATAATTATAATTATTATTACCTGTTTTGATTGCAACGTTCATTCGCCTTAAAATAGCAACATATTTAAGAGGTTGGGTTGATGGGAATTTCTATGATACTTTGTTGACTCTAGTGTGAATGGTGAATAGTCAAATATGAATTGAATGTTAATTTTAAGTTAAATGGTATTTTTTCTGATTTATCGTTAGCCTTGTAAAAGGGTATCTCGAGATTAATTATTGAAACAGACTCTCATTGTGCCTTAAGTCTTATAAATTCTGATATTCTTCTGAGACACCCTTATGCAATTGTTGTGTCCAAAATTAAACAATTTCTCAGACAAGACTAGCAAGTCAGATTTGAGCACACGTATAAAGAAAAGAAGGCAACAGCTGTGCGGACTTATTTGTTAAACATGGTCACTCTCTTGCGCTTGGGTTACATGAGTATGAGGTCATGCCTTCTTTTCTTTCTGTTGCTTTGCTTTCTGATGCTTGCGCTATTTCCTTTTCTCCTATTGTAGCTTCTTAGTTTTCTTGGGCTGGTTTGCTCTGTTGTTTATCCAAAAAAATTGTTAATTTTAAAATAAATGTTTTAAAATAATTAATAATAAATAAAATGCTTAATAACTAATGTTTTTCAGAATTAGATTAATCATTGGACCGAAAAAAAAGGGGTTAAGGTTTTAAGATTTAATCAAATTGAACCTAGGTTTTATGTATATATATATATATCATATAAATATATAATAGTATATAAGAAAAACATTATATATATTAATTGTATAAATAATACCAATGTAAAATTGAAATGTATTACTAATATAATTAAATTTATTTATTACATAAATAAATATTAAATTAAAAATATTATATTAATATTAATGTAATTTTTAATATATATTAATCTCAGATTGAATAAGTAAAAAGGTAAAAGATGAAGATTTTTATTATAAATTGAAGCCAAATGATTATTATATTACAAGCTCTTATTTGTTTCATATTTAACAAATTAAGAGTTTTAAATGATAAATTTAGATTATAAATTGAAAACAAAATAATTAATGCCTTGAAAAGTTTTAAATACTTTTTAGAAAAAAATTGGATTTCCAAAAAAAAGATTTAAAAAAAAAATCGGTTCAATCTTACGTACCGTGACTGATTCAAACAAGTTGTTCGATTCAAGATCAATTTTTAATTTTTTTTAACTGATTTTTAAAAATCTAGTTTTTCGAAGTTAATTGGACACCGGTCCAGTTCTAAGAACCATGTTAATAACTCATCTTGAATATTATACCTTAAAAAAATGGTACTGTAAAATTTTCTTTAATCACACACAAATATAGAGGCCTATTTGCATATATTTAAAAGGTATAGCAACCGCTTAACCAAAAAAAAGTATAGCACCCTCCGAATTACTTTAACCTGGAATCATCAAAATTGTATATATATATTTATCTAAGTTTTTATTGTGATGGTTAACAATTTATTTAAAAAGATAATGTATAAAAAAGATACATAAATTTTATGACATAAATTTTATGTATAAAATATCATGTTATAATATGGCCATTCTTGGCTTCTTGCTAGCAATAATTCCAAGACATTGACGGGTTGGGTGAAAGAAATTTATAGCTGATGCTTGACCTTTTGTTTTCATATACACCACGAACCATGTGATAGGTTATTATTAGTATTACTTAATATTGTGAACTAATTATTTTCAGTTTTCAATTATCAGTTTATTCTAATAAAATTAAGACTCAAGGTTTAATTATGGAAAACCCAAGTCCCTTACTTTCAAATATGCTTCAAATTAGAAATATTAAAATAATTTATTCGAAAATGATGACTGATGAGGGAGGGAGACAAATTTGTAGCCGATGCGCAAGAGAATGATTTAAAAAATTTATTAAGAAAAAATTGTAAATCATTTCTCTGGCTACCAACATGAGGTTTTTTTATTTTAATAGTGATATTTTTCTTTTATTTTACATAGTAATTTATTTTTTTATCAAAATGTGTTGTTTTCAGAATATGTTTAGAAGTCGTAGACAGTTTTGTTAATTGTTTATTTAAATCTGTTTTTAGTTGATGGTCTGGAAACTATCATTGTAGATGACGGTTTATTTACATAATATTTGTTTAATAAAAAAAGCCAACATTTTATTCCTCAGCCATGAACATTATCTAAGAACAATATATAAAAAAGAAGTTGCTCACAACCATGATAACTTGAATGTTCCAAAAAAAATAACGTGGAGTACGATAAAAAATAAAAAAGAGAGTAGCAATATTAAAATAAAAAACCCATGAAGGTAGAATAAATATCACCAAAATATTGAAACTTTAAAAACATTAGTCATATTCACAATAGAATCTAAAAATCACAATAATTTACATTCAGGATAACAAATTTCCCCATATTGATGTTGGTAGCTGGTGCATACCCCCTACGCTATAAGCATTCCTGAGTAGATGCTCTAATTTACTCTATTTCTTGTAATGAAAAAGGAAAAAAAATATATTTAAAAGAAGAAATTACAACGCAGGAAAGGAAGTTGAACACAGAATGAACAAGAGGCATTACATGACGGCGCAAGCGGCGGGGTTCTCGTCACTGAAAGCGGTGGTGTAGCGCACCTCGGTGGAGCTGGCACGTGCGAGTTGGGAGTAGTGAGGGCCATCGGCGTTTCGGACATAACCGGAGGGGGCTTTCCTATCGTAGACGCCGGGGGCGTAGGGGTGATCAACGACGTCGTACGGAACATAGGGCCAGAGCTCAGCCCTCTTGCCAGTGCGGTGAACGATGCGGGCGACCACCTTGGAGGGTTCGACGTAGCCGACAACGGTGACCTTGCTGGCCTTGCGCTCCACCGCCACCTCGTTCACCCCTCTCATTCCCTCCACCGCCTTCTTCACCTTCCTCTCGCATCCTTCGCAGTCCATCTTCACTTTCACCTCCACCGTCTGATCCATATCCATTCATTCAAATCAAACACACACAGACACAGTCAGCTTACTTCTATTCCTATCCTACTATTATATAACAAATAATAACTGGTGGATCTGATGTATGTATGTATGTATGATGAAGTTGCATAATTATTACCTGCAATTGCCTGCGCCTCTTGATTTTGGAACTGGCATTAGAGCAGTCAAAGAGCAAATTGATGTGATCCAGAACACCCATTTTACTAGTAGTAGGTATGCGTGAATTGAGAATCGAGAGCTAAAAGGAATGGTTTGTGAGATTTCAGATTTGATTCGAATATCCGATTGTGGTGACAAACAGGGAGGGGTGGGTTAGTGGGAGGCACAGATACTTTTATAAGCAAGCGCTACAACTACAAAACAGCTCACTCCTGACTCCACACGCGGACTGATGATTATTAACATTGACTAGAATAACTAGATAAGATTAGAGAGATATTCTTGGGTGAGCACAAATGTAACACATCACATTTAGACATATTCATAAAAAGTTAGAGACAGATGATAGTTTGATCTCATTAAACTCACTCATCACTCATCATATTATCTCTCTTTAACTTTTTGTAAGTGTACCTAAATGTGATGTGTTACATTTGTACTCATCCAAAAATATCTTTAGATTAGATTAGACGATACGGTCTTTACTTCAAAGAAATCTGAGACGTCCGTAATATCAGACAGATGAGATCTGTAAGGCCAGATGTCCAGGGTCTAATTGGACGGTGACGGTTACAGAATCGATAAGGTCCACGAGTTTATCCATGCACCGGCCAAGCGTTCCGTTTCGTTTCGTTTCGTTTGTGGCTCTACAGACAGGAGGAGACAGACAGGTAAGGTGGGAACTGGGAAGACTGGAAGAGTATCCCCACACGCACCCAAAATGTGGGGACGCGTCTTTTTGAGTGGGGCCCATAAATGGGTGCGGCCAACATTCACACGAATCAGTTGCAACTTTGAAACTCGACAAGGTGGCCCAGTTCTGTAAGCCCCTGGCCCATCAACGAGAAATACGGCTACCCCTTTAACGCTTGCGAAAATATCTCCTCACCTAGCATTCTTTTTGAAAAGAGACAAATCCAATATAAAAAATGTGTTCACATTCAGATTTGAGACTTTCTCAATTCTTAATTGAATTTTGTTGTATGTTCTTAAAATATATTTTTAAATAATTCTTTTAATATTTAATAAAAATAATAATTTAATAAAATAATACATATATTTAATGTATTTAAAACATACAAAATATTTAATATTCTTTTTAATAATTAATAGAATTAATAGGAGACTCATCCAAAGCCCTACTATGTAAAGTGTAAACTATTGACTCAGTTCAGTAATGAGTAATGATACCTCATACAAAGTGCTACTATGCACCCTTCAATGATAGGGTGCAGGATACATCTTTGTAATTGACCTCTAATAACCAATTTTATAGTCATTTTAAAGTAATCCTTTAAGTAAATTAATTTACAATTTAGTCTCTAGACAAACTCTTTTAATGTAACAGACATTTTACAACTAATGCATCAATCTTTCATACTCCACAATCTGTCTGAAAATAGAAGCAACGATGGAACTCCATCTCAATGTATTGAGTCTTAGGAGTATTAGGCCTCAATTCCGGTACCCCGTCTTTGCTGGACTCTAGCACTGATCGTCTACCCCGAAGCAGCACTCATCATATCAAAAGGAGGTTGATTCCATTCACTGTAGAACCAAGCTTACATCATAAACATATAACTTTATTGGATCATTAACATTAAGATTTAGCTCTTATAATGATGTCATATAAAAATTACAATCACCAAGTATCTCAAAACCAGAATGAAAGCAAATTTAAACACCTTGTTTAACATGTTGTACCTTCCAACATCATCCACATGGGAAACCCCTCAGTGAAGAATCCATTTTCCTGGTAGATTGCAACCCACTGTAAGCTCCCAAATTTTCAAATCCTTCCCCTGATCTAATCCTACGAAGATCTTTCCCTCCACCTGCAGATTCCATTTCAATTAAGACAACAACCCCATTAATGCCAAACACCAAAATATATCAAGTTACTTACAAGACAATAAGCAAAAGAAAAAGTAAAGAGAATAACTGTTTGCCTTTCATGTACTGGTGATATCCTTTTTTATAAGTGCAAATATAAAACTTAATTGATACTATTACAGTATTACCATTCTATTTGATTGGTCAGAAAATCAAAGGAAAACCAAAGAAAATGTCATGACCCAAAAAGTAAATAATAACAGCAATTAAGCTGATTGAGCTGATCCAAACTTTTACCCTTTTTATTTTCAGATAAAAAAAATATGTACAAAGCAAAATTGAAAATTCTAATACCCTTCAACTTCTTCTAGAAACCAAACAATGAAAAAAAAATTAAAAAGCGGGAAGTTGAAGATGAGATCAATTCAGTTCGGTTGATGGGGAAAGTCTCATTGAAGAAGACATCAGAGGATTGAAAGGACTCGAGGGTATCTGTGTTTGTTGCAAAAGCTTCAAACTTTGGAGTGTGAAACATATGGGGTGGCTTGGAATTGCAGAAGTTCCAAGAGGCATTGATGCTGGAGAAGAGGGAGCACTTGGAAGAGGAGAAGAAGAGAGAGAAAGGAATGAAGACATCGTTAAGTCGAACAGCCTAGAAACGGACATGGAATGAAGACATCGTGAAGTCGAACAGCCATGGGGAAGAACAAATCCAAGCTTTCATGATCTGGTTAAACCCTGTAACATCTAAATCACCAACATTGATGAGCAGAGAACGTGGAGAGGAGACAGTGAGCAGGGAACAGGGAGAGGATAGAGAAAGGATCACTTTGTAATTTTCAAAATAAACAAAATTTACATCTATTTTTTATATTTATTACATCTAATCAATTAAGTTATAATATATATATATAATATTTTTAAAAAAAAAGTATGAGAGAATTAATAAAATAAATATATAAAAAATGGACCGATATTTTTTTCATTTTGCTGAACAAATTTCCAATAATTCGTAGCCATGATTTTTTTATATGTAAATAATTGATTGAGATGTAAATTACATCATGCATCCGTAAACAGCCTAAGGTTACGGGTGCATGATAGAATTAACCTGTTTTCATATGTAGTGTAGGTCCTCCTTCACATACATATCCAACAAACACACGACATTTCAATTCCAACTCCAACCAAAGGAGTGGTCCTGATTCATGAACAAATCCTTGACAAAGTTATTAAGAAATAAATGTTGGTCATAACAATATCAATTTAAAAACAAAAACTATTACAGTTTTGTTAAGACTTTAGTTTTAATGTCTTATTAGTATAAAAAGTTTTGTATTATTATTTTATGATCATATGAGTTTAAGATTTTATATAAATTTTAATTTATTAAATAATATATTAATATATTATTAGATGATAGTATAAATTTTTTTTTTTACTTACAATACATCATAATAAAATTCATTTTGTTATTATGTTAGTACATGTTAAGAAATAAAAATAATAATATTTTTTTATTTTTTATAATATTTCTTATCTGATAGAAGATAGATTAATTTTTTATGATACGATTAGATACTTTAACAGGATCAAATGTAAGATCACATATTTAAGAAACTCTAATATTTTCTACTCAAACCAAGTATACATTAATATAAAAATAACATTAATTACTATTCATCAATTCATTATAGTTACTTAAAAAATAAAGTATTTTGAACTTTTCAAATCTTTAAGATATTAAATACCTTTTTAACTTTTCATATAATTGTTTATATATATATATTAACATGTGCTTTAAGTGCACATAACTTAAGTATCATCTAACATAATCTATTATCCTAAAATATTTGAACAAATTATTTTTACATAACTTTAAGAAGTATACCTAATGCAGAAGAATAAGAAGACCCCATGATGATGTAATGACTGATAAATTGGTTTAAATCATTCTAATTCTTTTTGCATAAATTTAAACGTTGGCCAATATAACATATAATCGAGAAACATTATAACATTATCCCGTATAATTAGGAAATAATGCAATATTATATTTTAAATTATTTTTATTATATTATAGTTTCCTTGATTATGTAAGGTCATTCAAAATATTTTTTTTTAAATTTTGTTTCAAATTAAATCTTAAATTTATTTTCTAATCAACTAAAATCAATATTTATTAATTAGGACATTAATTCAATTTATTCAAAATATTATTCTTTAGTTTTGTTTCAAATTAAATCTTAAGTTAATTTTAAATTTTATAATCAGACAAAATTAATATTCATCAATTGGGACATTAATTTTTTAATTTTATGATATTATATATATTTTTTGTGATTTTATTGTCATAATTCTATTAAAATATAACTTCTTTTGTCGGAAGCTAAACATAGTGTCGACACGTGTTATTTTCTTCATTCAAGCTATTATTTTTTATATGTAAATATAAACTTCTTAATTAATGCTCCTAAGACTCTCTTTAACAATTTTCTTTTTTTATACTCCCTCCTGTCCATAACATATTTCGTTTTAAAGAGAAATTTTGTTTAACTTTATTTATCACTTTAGAAAACCAATTTTTTTCAACTCTATTATTATCTCTTGATATCTATTGTATAAAATAAAAGAACATTAATAGAGCGAGAGAATAATTTAATCAAATAAAATAATATTTTCTAAAATTAAGTATATTTAATAAATATCTTAATTATTGAACAAAAACTTTACACAACATATATTATGAAGTGGGAGTAGCAAGACCCATTCGGTTAACACGTATTTAATATCTTCTCTAGATTTCATTAACTATTGGTCCGCATAATCTCAAAGCATTTTTTACGTATCTTATTTATATTTTCATTTTAGTGGCCAATATTTCTTTTCAATGATCCTCTTATTCGTTTTTTAAGTTGAAAAATAAAACTTCTAATGACAAAAATCGAAACGTGGATTTCCTGAACGATTGAATATTGAAAATTTCTTTAAAGTGTATCTTTGACTTTTGAGAATAATTAAAAAATCAAACAGTTTATAATTAAATAAAGCACAAATTAATATAATAGAGAGAAAAAAAAGATACTTCACTTAAAAATTTGATGTTTGTTCTCAGTTATCGACTTAATGCATTAAAATGTTGATATGTAATGGTAAGTATTTTTATGTCACATGTTATGTAATATAACAACTATCACATGTAAAAAAAAAACAAATAATAAAATTTAAAAAATGTCAATCATCATATTACAAAATAGAGAATAAAAATGATAAAAAAAAAAAACTCATACACCCAAATAAGTTAAAATAAATAAATAAAAAAGATTAACATCAAAACGAAAAAAAAATAAACACCCAGATAAGTTAGATTGGTCGACAGCAAGAAAATGAATAAAATTCAAAAACTCAAACATCATCAGGAAAATAGATTTCAATGAGAGTAATTGCATGAAGAATATAACTCTAACCAATTAGCCTTTAAAAATAGTACATGATTCTTTTGTGTGTTTATAGATTTAGTATCTTTCTTCATTTTACTTCTCCCAACATTACTTTCTTGCTCTTCACCATAACTTAATTGAGATCTCACCATAACTTGAGTTTCATGCAATTTTTCTTTTATGGTAGAGTTTCCTGTAATTTTCCCTCAATCTCCCAATCGACAACTAACCACAAGAGCAAAGTACAATATGAAGGAACGCCATATGAGGGGGGTTGAACAATGCGTGAGCTCTTGGTGGGTGATTTGCATGTTGGAGTCTGAAACCATAGGTGACGGTGTGCGATGGTGCGCCAAATGCTGATTCTGACGATGCCATGGGTTCGATGTGCGGATGGAGCAGGGAGCTTGTGACAGTTGTTTGGGACAATTGTGGCTTGATGCGGATGAGTGATTGGCCAGCTATTTGAATTTTGAGATTTGATTTGGTTACTAGTAAAACATAAATGTTAATTGATTTGACAAAAAATTTAAAAATAGTTTTTACTACAACGCTTGAATTGTGGGTATTCATTCTTAAAAGGTATCCCTAATCACCTATTAGTCTTGTTTAATTGGTTAATCAATTAGTTAACTTAATTGATTTGATAAAGTTTAAAAAAATAATTATTAGATTTATTTTAATCACCTATTGTGGCTATATATTAGGTTTTTCAAGATAT
This sequence comes from Ormosia semicastrata, assembly GCA_029884595.1. Classification (NCBI taxonomy): domain Eukaryota; kingdom Viridiplantae; phylum Streptophyta; class Magnoliopsida; order Fabales; family Fabaceae; genus Ormosia; species Ormosia semicastrata. The sequence continues at coordinate 1,255,568 of JAQQTO010000046.1, read as the reverse complement.
TTTTACATTTTTTTTAATGTGAAATTAACCCTTTCAAAATTAAAGCGATACTATTTGAGTGACAAATCCAAAAAAATTGGATAGTCGGGCAAAAATTATAAATACACATGAGAAACATTTTTCAAGCCAATTAATCTTTCATTCTAACTTATAGGTAAATTTCTTCAAATTGTTAAAACAATAATGAAAATGCTTATATATACTTTTTTGAAATCAATGGGAGCATGTGCCCCCAACCTATAATCGTAGGTCTATCACTAGATTCCCCCTCCCATTAGTTATGCTTCAAGGTTTGGGCTTTTTTTTTTTTAAGGATAATTAATTTATTATTATACTTAATTTTTTATCGATATTTTATAATTAAGCCTATGAAACTATATATAAATTTAATCTCAAAATAAACACAAAAAATTCCTAAATGGCTAAATCCACATGGTGCCATACTCAAACATACCTATAGAGAAATTTTTACGTAAGAACTTAAATTAACAGTTAACATGTGTAAGGTTGTACATATTATATTGGAAATATGCTATCTCCAAAAGATAAGCTCTTAAGCATTCTTAGAGTAATATATTTATCTTATTTTGTAGCATTGAACATATATGACCTCAACTAAGGTGGTATTTATTTAATAGTAGAGGAAAAAATAGTTTTCTTATTTCTAAAGCACTTTAGAATTTATGCTAGTAAAAATTTTATTTACACATGTTAACAGTTAATTTGTCTACTTATGATAGACAATGTCCACCTACTAATAATTTCTCTAGTAAAAAGTTTTTTTTTATAAGAAAAAAAAATCTTAAGTATAACATTAAAAATTATTTAAAGTAAAACACAATGATGATTTACATAAATTGTAATATACATAGTGTTGTAAAATTAAGTATAAAAAATGCAAGAAATAGAGATAAAATTAGAGAGCAAAATATAAAAAACACAAGAGATAAAGAAAAAACTAGAGAGAAAGAATAATTTTTCTACATTCTTGTATTTCATCTTCAAGTGTTTTATACCTTTTATATATAAGGTCAAGACTACATAAAGTTATATCTATCACTATAACGATATATAAAGAATAATAATATGTATAACATTTACCTAATGAGTCCTTTGTAACATTCTTAAAGTTATGTAACTATGGTGACCTTTGGACATTCACTCTTGAATATTATTCATAACACTCCCCCTTAGATATTCATCAATGATATGCTTCATTGAAACCTTATTGGGAAAAACTCAGTTGGAAAAAATTTTAGTAAAGAAAAAAAAGTATAATATCCTTTATATGAGAACTGTCTTATTAAAAACCTTATAAATAAAAACTATGTAGGATAAAACCTTGATTAAGGAAAAAAAAAAGAGTACAATTTTCTCTCCCTGTTAGAAGCATCACTTACGATATATGAATTACAGCATTCTGATTTTCTCTCCCTTAAGAATTTTGAAAAAATATACTTTATTCAGTCACATTTGATATATCCTCCTTTTGTTGATCTTTGCAAGTAGTATTATTTTCAGTTGAAATTTCTTTTTCATAAGACAATCCACAAGATTCTTGAATATGATGAATCGTAACTCTTAACAAGAAATATTCACGAATTCCTTCATGAATTGTCGTTATTTCTAAATGATATGAAAAAGTGGCAACTATAGATTCCTTTGTAGATCGCCATGATATATCAATTATACCATCACATGTAAATAAAGACCCTGTTTGAGATCTGACTTTATTTGGATCAGATAAATACTCTGCATTTGTATAATCAATTAGCTGGACATAGATTCATACGAATAAAATAATAACATTAATTGTGCCTCGAAGTATAGAAATACATAGTATTTAGAAATATGCATGTATATTTCTATAGCACTAAGGTATAATACTTCAAGATCAAGATCTTTGTTATCTGCTTTAAATTTAACAATCTAACAATCATTAGTGTACTCAGTGTATAATTATATGTATAAATGACTTAAGAATTTGTTCTTTATAACTTGATAGACAAAATTTAATTTTCTAAATGCTCGATCTACAAGTCGAGACAAAGTTTTATCATTCAAAGATCTTTCACTTCAAATTTTTTCTTTAGATCTTTTACAACCTTGGAAAAATTTCAACCAATTTTAATAATCAACATACATAGCAATTATGTAAAACCAGTTACAAGTTTCTTAAATAGACACATAAGCAAATAAAATATTTTAAAATTTTTTGAAATATATATAATGCAGATCAACAAGTACTAATACTCAATAAAAAAGTCTCAATATGATGAGAAAAAGAAAATAAATCATTAGCATATGTAAATTAAGTTCATTGGATGCTATTAATATTTTAAATCATTCGGGAATTTTTATATAGATAGTATGTATCAAGAGATCCATAACAATAAGATGTAATAACATCCATTAGAAGTACTCAACTTCTTGTATGCAAACATCCTTAATAAATATCAAAATATAATTGCATCCATTTGTTTCTACATATTTTGCACCTTCTGGGGTGTGGACTTCAGGTTCATTAAAACTTCTTTTAGAGTTTGAACTACAAATTCAATAACATCATGTTTTACAAGTGAGTTCAATTATGCCTACAAAATATTCTTCTATTTTGGCCAATCATTTCTTTGTTTATATTCTTCGACGATTATAAATTCATGATTCTCATTATTATTCATAATATTGTGTGCTATGCAAATATGTTGTTGACAATTATTTCTTTCTGATTCATTCATTTTGTCTGTAGAGACATAATTTATTGAGATCTCATTATCTTCATCATTTTTAGGTATTTTAACCTCTTTTGGAGTTTGAACTACTTCTAGAGTTCGGACTACTTCAAGAGTCCTACTTATGTCTCTAATCTCTTTTTCAAGAGTATCATCTTTAGGATTATTTGTCTTCTTAATAATATTATTCACTCATTTTATTCGTTGGGCTTTGTCTTTAAAATCGATTAGTCTACCATGCTTCTTGCATGTTTTTGACTCATTTGATATAAATTCTAAATGGAACATTTATAGCTGGTATAAGATTTATTTATCCTTTTGCAATAGAAATTGTATTTGGCAATTCATTAAATTGCTCTTATTCGTAAATGTATTATCATTTAATCTTCCAATTCAAATTGCCTTGTTCAAGGATCTAAATGATACATTTCGAGTAGTTTTCTTTTCCAGCTACTTATTCTTTTCCTGTAATGTTGGAAACATCATTTCATATCCAACATATATTCTCAACTTTCTTTTAAAGCTCATTTTAGTGTGATATGGTAGAGTATGAGTAACTATATTGCACATAGGAAAATTTTTATATGAGAAACATTTGGTTTCAAGCCAAAATCCAATTGCATAAGGGAGAACTTATAATTATTTGTTGATCTTATACCAACAAGTGCTGTAACATGTAAAAGACATGCCCCAAGCAAAAAGTTGGGATATTATTCTTATAATATGTTATTTAGCTATCAATTAGAGGTATCTGAACATAAGCAACAAGATGTTTAACATTTTATCAATGGTCATATAATAATCACTAAAAGATTGAGAAGTAAATTCACTAGCATTATCAATACAAACTATCTTAATCTAGAAATTTGTGCTTTTAATCAAATAACTTGCATAATCTCACAAACACTAGGTTGCGAGTTGATAATAAGTATATAAGTGATCAACTGACTTCTAGCCATAAAATATCTAAATGTTACTCATGATTTATGATATAATCCACAAATATCATCTTAAATTCATTCTAGAAATTCAACAAATACAACTCTTTTTTTAGCTATTATTAGCCTTATAATCAATTTGCATTGAAAGCACCCTACACATAAAAAAATTATTATATTGAAGAATCTTCTGGTCCTTCAATGATATCCATATGAATTATTAATATTGACACAGGATAGTCTTACCAAAACATATGCCAAATAACAAAATTATTTGGACTAGTAAACTTTTGATTTTCAACAATATAGTAAATGTCTGGTTTACAATAATGTGTTTCAATTGCACTAATCATATATATTTGACTTGATAATGAATAAAATATAATGTATAAAAAAATTTCATTGAGGTAACAAAATATAGTAGCTATTCTAGAGACTTGAATTACTTTTATACTACTAGATATCAAAATTTATCATTGATCTATATATATAAAGAATTAGGAACATACATATTTTCTTCAACTAATAAAATTTTAAGAAATCATATTAAAAATATTTTATTTAAAATATTACAAACTAACAAAATAAGAGAAAATGTGTATGTGATGATTTTAAATCACATAAAAAATAAAATAAATACATATGAAATGACAAATATGAATTCCAAAAAAATAATTCAATTACTCAAATTATCAATCCAAGTGATAAAACTTTCTTCTAAAATATTTAACAAAAATAGACACATACAAGTGCATATTATTTGTAAGACCATTATTAAATGAATGATTTTCACAAGCAAATTTTTGACATACAACAAGTCTGACCAATGTTATTTCGTATATGATACAACATTAAGGTAATTTTACTTTATTTAATATTCTTATTATTTTCTCCATGCTTCATATAATATGTATTTCGGGAAGAGTTGAAACCACCATTATAATGATTATTTTTTTAATCTCTGCCACAACAATGACCATGACCACGACCTTTGTCGTATCTAAAATTATAATACGGAACATTCACTTCAAGGAATGTAGTTCAACTCATTAGGTAGCCTTTGTGGTTTTTTTTTCAATAACTCATTTTGTGCTTAATCACAAGAACACATAAACTTGAATCAAAATATTTCTTGAAACAATTTTATCATTTTTTGTTATTGCAGGAGCATATTCGAGAGGCATAAAAGGTAGATGATGTTCTCCCTCACATTTCTTTATTTCAAATTATACTAATATCAAATAGATCTTTTTAGATTCAACCACAATATAATATTGTAGTTCTTTAGGAACTAAACCATAAATCTTCATATGAAAAATGACCAGGAAAAAATCATTAGTTTTATACAATCCTTCAGAGATGCTTAAATAGTAATTTCTTCCAAAATTTATCAATAGTAACAAATTCAATATAACACAAAATATGATAATTGTGTTAGTTAAACAAGATTGACAATGAAAATTTTATAGATAAAACATGAAAATATTTCATAATAAGACTAACATGAAAGAAGCTATAAGAAAGAACAAAATAATGAATTAGATTAATTCAAAGAGAATAATAAGAAGACAAACTCTTTCAATAAAACCTCTAAGTTGTTCAAATCATCACTCATATGGTAAAGTCTTGTGCTGATAACATGTTGTAAAATTAAGCATAAAGAACTCAAGAAATAGAGATAAAATTAGAGAGCATAACATAAAGAACTCAAGAGATAGAGAAGAAACTAGAGAGAAAGAAATTTTTTTATATTCTTATATCTCATCTTCAAAGGCCTTTTACCTTTTATATATGGGGTCAAGACTACATAAAGTTATAACTATCACTATAATGAGATATAAAGAATAATAATGTGTGTAATATCTATATAATAAGTTTTTTTATAACATTTTGGTAACTATTTAGCTATAGTGAATTTTGGACATCTACTCTTTAATATTATTCCTAACACATAATACATAATAAGATATTTTTGATAAATCTAACAATCTCTCTGAGTTTAATTAATATGTATGTTGCTGTTCTTTATTGATATTCTGGCTTAATATACACTTGCCTCATGTTCCTGCCTATATATGAAATAATTGCACTAATCATTGTCACAAACTGTTTGATGTATTTTATGCGCATTTAACTTTGGGATTAATTATCAGATTCCAAGCAAAAATCTCAACACAAGTCAGCTTCCACAAGTTCTAGAAGCTCCCATGCAACTCATACAGCTCATGCATGCTTTGGAAGCATCTTTATAGTCTCCACATCATCACAAAGTTGTTATGAATCTGTTACACAGTTATAATGATTAGTTGAAGTCTATGAAGCACACCAGTGGATCCAGAACATAACATAAATATAGATAAAGAAACACATTAAATTTAAAAAATTATAAGATATGAACACAATATATATATATATATATATCAAAGTATATATATTTAAATTAATATCAAATTAAATTAAAAAATTTAGTTTATGTTTATATATATATATATAAAATTATAAAATTTAAGAAAAAAAGATACATAATTCATTAATATAATTTCTATAAGTTTGAAGATTTATAATATCTTAATATATGTTATATGTGTCAATATTTACTACTTAGTAAGCCCCTCTATATAGAGCATAATTTCTATTGACATTTTCTAAAAAATCTCCTAAACCAACTTCTTCTAATAGAACTAATCATGTACAAGTACATGTGCTTCCAAAAAAATTAATTAGGGGGAATAATGATGTGAGATAAGTTTCGGTGACGATGAAATAGACGACTTAGTACGAGTAGAAATAGAAAAAGCAGATAAAAATAGTGGTGTGTGAAAAGATAAAACTTAAAAGCCTAATAGTGGCGTGTGAAAATATAAAACTTAAAATACTGGTATATGAAAATAGTAGCTTGGGACATCAGCCATATGATTGGGCTTGAGTAGGTTACGGGCTTATTAATTGGACGTTAGTCATGAAAACTAATTTTTTTTAGAAAAAATATTAATGGGTCATGTCCAAGTCGTATATTTGATGTAACATGTAATACTCTAAATGACATATTAGACTTGTTTATGTGTTCAAAAGGTAGCATATAACTTATTTAGCATGTATGTTTAATTTTGTGACAATCTGAGTTAATTTAGGTACTTAGTTGTAACCCGAACTATGAAAAATAACTTAAAATGACTCAGATAATAACATAAATTATTTAGGAGGGGAAAATAAATATGGATAATTTATTTCTAAGTCACAAATATGTAGAACAAGTTACAGTTAAAGGTTCAAGATAAATTGAGCTAGTTTGACATTTTTCGGCATACTGATTGTCTAATTATAGCCAGTTTGATTAGCAACAGATATGAAAATATCAGATAATGATAAAAAGACTTTTTATATGAATCTTAGTATTTATTTTAAAGTTGTTGGAAGCTGAAAATATTGAATTAGCTAAATCTGAGTATTTTTAGCAGATCATGATTTATCAGTTTTGGCCTAAAGGCCATATGAGTCTTCGTTCTGTCTTTATAAGCCTCCACTCACGGCTTCTTACTTCATAAATCTGAAAACAGAAAACGTGAAAGAATAGAGGAAATAAAAGGACGCAATGACTAAGGAAGAGGAAGAGAGCAAAAGGAAAGTTAATGGTAAAGTTAAGCCTTGAGGATCTAACTAAGTTTGATTCATCTTCTCAGTTCCAAAGGTAGGGGTTTTTAAGTTCATCTTCACTTCTTTTCACTTTTTTCTCTATTAATGCACTTTGGTGCTCAATAAGTCATTTTTGTGTTCTTGAGATGTTTGATGAGTTTTAATTATATGATAGAATTTCTTTGGTCATTTATGACTTGTTCATAGCATTAGTTGAAGTTATAAGCTTTGAATATCTCATTTGGACCTTAGATTCCCAAAAAAATGGGTTAGGTCACCCTATAGGTGATTTTTGTGCATTAATCCAAATTAAGAGGTTTAAGTTTGTAATTGATGATTCCTATGTGTTTATGAACTGATTAGGGACCTAGAATCACTTAGAAATTGTTTTGGAATGACCAAAATCCAAGAAAAGAACGATTGGAACAGTGCCACGGTTATACAAAATGAGCTGCAGAATTTGTCTGGTTTAGAAACGCGACCCGTGTCCGAAGACACCAGGGGGGCGTGTCATCAGACATGGCCCGTGTCTGAAGCCAGAATATTCAAAAATGTCATTTTTCATGTTTTGAAGTTTTGAATTAGATGAGATCATTAGTATATGTTTCCTAAAGTGTGTCAAGGCACAAATGAGAATATTTTCAAGAGGAAAATTATCACATTGCATGTATCAGAAAGTATAAACCTTTGAGCATTCAAGAGTTAGAGTTTGCCTTAAGAAAGTATCTAGCACTTTATGCCATTTTTTGTGGTAAAGTATGTTACTTAAGAGCAATGAGTGATGAGTTGGTGTTTAGATATTTGTATAATAGGAATAATTAGTAGTATTGATATTAATGAATATCCTTTGATGCTCATTCATGAAGGCCAAGAGAGATAGATGGGTATCTGAAAGACTCTTTTGAGTAAAGACATAACCCTGATATCTTGATAGTGCCAAGGCCAAAAGAGATAAACGGGAAATTCGAAAGCCTCTTTGAGGAAGGATGAAGACTGAACTTCTTAGTGTGCCAGGATATGTGTAATATGAGGATGAGTTCTTCCTCTATTTACCCCTAGATCATACACTAAACCAGTATTCTTAAGCTTAACATCTTAGTTCTAAGTTGGAGTAAGTATGTATGTATGAAATGTATGTTAACTTGGTTTGTCTAATTGCTATAATTAGACCTTGTAGATGCTTTAAACATATCTTACTTAGCATGTGTTAAGATTATGTTTATTATGTTATGTATGCTGGTTTTGATTATTCATACTGAGAATATAGTTTCTCACCCCGCTGTGTATCATGTAATTCCAGGTGAAACTTCTTCTAAGAGTAAGAAGAAGAAGAAAGCCAAAGAATAGATTAGCATTATGTTTTATATTTCTAATGTTGTATCTTTTAGTACTTCTTTTAAAATGTATAGACTTATGTAATACTTCAAGTCTTTGTTAAGGCTAATGATGTATATATATTTTGATGCATTATGATATAAAAATTATCTTTTTCGCATTTCATATGGCTCTCTATAATGTTTTCAATGAACGTTATGGATATAAGTATTTCTTTAGTATGTATGTAGTGACATTGTAATACTAAGTATCTCCTTATATGATGTATATACTGAGATATTGGTATTAGGATGTTACATAACAACTCTCAAAATAGTAAAAATAATAATGAGATAAAAATCTCAAGGCTTATTGAAGAAGCCATTGGAATAGAAAACCTCAAGGCTTCTTGAAGAAGCTAATGAGAGATTTCTTGAAGAAGCTAATTGGAAGCTTCTTGAAGAAGCTATTGGAGGCTTCTTGAAGAAGATAATGGGAGGCTTCTTGATCTTTTTAAAGAAACTATTGGAGGCTTCTTGAAGAAGCCATTGAAAGAAAAATCTTAAAGCTTCTTGAAGAAGTCATTGTAAGTCAAGCAATGTGAGATAAATATGCTAACAATTGACAGGCTTGAGACTAACAAAAAATCTCGAAGCTTGTTGCATAAGCCACATAAAACATCATTGAAAAATAAAAGGTGCATAAAAATGAAAATCAATCATATTATTTGAATAACCAAATGGTTATTCAAATAGAGTGCTGTTGTGCAAATACAAATGAGGAAATAAGACAACATATTCGAATAGAACTTTTTCTATTCAAATAGATAAGTTACTAAGACAATGCATATAACGTGAGTTATTCAAATAACAATCTTGTTATTCAAATAACATAGCAAAAAATCAGAAAATAGGGAGCACATTACAGTGTAACAAAGTGAGAAAACTTAGTTTTCTCTTTAACTCATTAAACCAAACTAGAACAAAACATAAGCATGATAAAGTAAGCTTATGAAATCAGTAAGGACAAGTGTCATGAATAGAACTCATGGAATTAAGAATGATCAAGAAAGATCTAGAATATGGACATGTGGTAAAAAATGGATGGAGGAGTAACAAAGCTTGATCCATAAGCTTCTCCACGAAATGATGATGGGGAACAAGTAATAACTTCATAGAATGTAGTTATTATTGCCCTATTTCTATGCTATAAAGAATGCTTAGTTCTTGTGTACAATGCATATTTGGAAGGTTTTAAGCTTGTATTTGTCATATTCTAATCTGGATACATTCCTATGTGTTATTGAGCAAATTGTGTTAATTTGATAAGAGATTGAGTGAATTTGTAACTGATATTGATTTGGTGATTTCTCTATTATAGGAAGGGCTCCAAACAAGTTGATATATGGAGCATTTGAGCCAAAAATGGAAGAGAAAGTCAAATTTGCATCTCAGAAGGTAACGCTACGGCACAGGCATATCAATGCCACGACATGGTGATGATTCCCCTACATCAGTATTATAACCCGAGGCTAGAGCACCTCAGCGCAAAAGGAGCGTATGCTGTGGCGTTAGTGACCTAAATTGCACTCGCCACAACGTGGAACAATGAACGTCGCGACGTTCCTTATTTTTCTGTGCCTGTAAATACTATTTTATTAGATTGTAAAGGAGAGCTTTCGTTAGTTTAGAGAAGCTGCGCTAAATTTTACTATTTGAAGGTTGAGGAAGCCTAAGGAGACAATGATGGAGGTCATCTTCCTTAAGGAAGATGATTCAAGCATAAATGATGACATTTGAAGAGTTTCCTTCCTTCTCCTTTCTCTTTTCTCTCTTCCTTGTCTTTTGAACATGATTTTTGTAGTTCTATTTTCGTGTTCAATGATTAGCTAAGCTATATTTAGGGAAAACTTTGAATCCTTCTATGAATATTAATGATTTTGTAATCTTTTGAATATATATTGATGTTTGGTTTTGTTCAATCATATGGTTCTTAATGCTCTTGATTGTTTGATCAGTTTTTGAGTGATTTGTTGAAATCTGATGAACCTAGACGTAGGAATTTTGATTTTAGATATAATGTATGGTTTATGCATGTTTGATTGCATTCAATTGGCTTGGATAAATTGATTCACTAACTGGATAAAAATATACCTATTGGCCATGCATAGTGTGTGATTGAGAATAGATCATTCATGAGTGGATTTTGGTTCTAACTAATGAGTTATGTAAATGAAACTATGGTTAATTGACCTAGACATAGGTTTTTAACTAAATCAGATTTTCAAGCTAACTTAATCATTTCATTGATGTTACTTGTAAGGATTGCATGTTATTAGTTGATATAGGAGGTGAAGAATGATTCTTTAAAGTTATAAACCTTATCTTTATTGCTTTGTAGTTTAAATTTAGTGTGTGTTTGGGAATGCTGCAAAAATTTGATTATGTTTAGTAATCGATTATTGTATAAAAACTTTTTGTTATAATCAATTATAATCAAATCATTTTTATATTTGGATACATTGGCTGAAAAGTGATTTTAAACTAATCTGATTCGTTTAGATAGTATAAAAAAGAATCACTTTTATGCATTGAATTACTAAAATAAGTATAGAATGATTAAAAAAGTTATTTGATTGAGGACAAAATGGTATTTATATATAAAAGTGTAAGGAATAATTTATAAGCTGAAATCATAAGTTTCAATCTTTAGCATGATGAAAATTAACTTTAAAAAGCTTTTATTTTGTATTGAATTTCGTGCAAAAACTGAAGTTGATTTTGTCAAACCTGATTAAACATTATTACAACAACTTTTTTTTTCAAAAAAAAGCTAATCTAATCATTACCAAACACACACTTAGTTTATTCGCACTTTCTCTATTTTTTATGTTTTTGAATATAATTAATTAAGCTATTGGTTGGTACTTGGCTTTGGACGTCAATATCCTCGAGAGAACGAACTTTATTCTTCATTGTATTGCTTGAATGATTTGTGCACTTGCAATACACAAATGATCTAACAACAAGTGTTAAAATCAGATGGTGAATGATAATCAAGAATGAACAAGTGTCCAATAAATGATTGGAGGTAAGATAAGCCATGAGATCATCAAGAACAAATGGCAAAAGCCATGATTAAGGGGGGATATTTGGTTTACAATATCTGCATGACAAGCTTTATAAATACCTCACCATCCTCCCCAGTTCGTTACACCTATCCAAGCTACAAACCAACAAAACTTTGGTTTACTACAATACTTTTTTACTATATTCATTTACTCTCTCACTCATCTTAATTCTGAAAATAGGTAGGTACTAGTAAAAACACCACCATTTTCTCTTTATTTCTTTACCCATATCTCTTAGATCACTTATTTGCTTTCTTTAAATTCCTTTTTATGAATTTTGATTCAATGAAACAGTAACAAAGGAAGAATGGAAGTTGTTTAATATGATGGTTTATTCAAATAAACATTGGTTTATTCAAATAAACCAAGCTAAAAACACTTTTAGAATTGCATTTGTGACAGGCTTATTTGAATAACTCCTAGGTTATTCAAATAAAGGTTATTCGAATAAACCTATATAAAATGCTGCTACATGAAGGTTTTTAAAGAATTTATTCGAATAAGACAATAGTTTATTCGAATAGACCTATTTCATAATGTTGAAATTATGGTATTATTCGAATAGCAGACTTCAGAATGCTAAAATTGAAATTTTGAACGTGAATAATTTCTTTTATCATTTTAAATTATTTCATCAATTTTTATATGATATTACTAATGGTTGGATTTTTTATTGCTCATTTTATGTGTTGAAATAATTATGCTTATTTTGCATTATTTCATATTATGTTTTCTTTTAAGTGTGATAATTATTCTATTGACATGAGTTCACCTTTGATTGTTATGAGTATTCTTATTATTTTTAATGAAGATTTGTTTAACCATAAAAATGTATCTCTATAAAGAAAGTATTTTAAGAAAGCATCCTATGGATAGAAATAAATCAATGTGCAAAAGAGATATCATGGTCCTGATTAGAGTTTATTGTGAGACGCTCTGATTAGAGTTTATTGTGACCATGATTAGAGGACATTGAGGGACGCCTCTTTGTCAATAGAATATTGAGGAATCCTCAACTAGAGAATATTATGATCATGATTAGAGTTTATTGGAAAACGCTTTAATTAAAGTTTATTATGGTCATAATCAGAAGACTTTGAGGGACACAAAAGAGAGATATGTGATGATTCCTCAATCAAAGAATATTATGACCATGATTAGAGTTTATTGGGGGACAACCTGATTAGAGTTTATTATGGTCATAATCAGAGGACTTTGGAGGACGTCTCATTGTTAAAGAGAAAGATGTACATTTGATTGAAAGTATTGAAATGAGATGATAATAGAAAGATAATGATATTGATAAAATGATTTTAATGCTGATGATAATAATGACAAAGAGATGATAAAAGAAGGTTTTTTAAGAAAAGAATGATTAATTATTTATTATTACTCATATAATCAGTTACTTATAAATTACTCATTTTTTAGTATTGAGTTATTTTATCAAAGACTCAATCTATTACACTCAATTATTACTTGATTTATTATTAAATTGCTTACTCTTATATTGTAATTATGAATTTTATGTTTATTTCTCAAATAATGTTTTACTTATTTTTTTAAAGGATTCTCATATATGGTTTTAGAAATAAAGAATTGAAAAGAGTAGCTATGTATAGTTGTTGTTTTTGCTTTTTTCCTACTGAGATTTGTATCTCACTCTTTGTGGTTTAATATTTAAGATGATGCTGACAGATAGGATTCTTATTGGTTTTCTTGTGTGAGAACTAAACGAATATGTTAGGTAGTCATGTTGGAAGATTTTATATTTGTAAATTAGAGGCACCTTAAGAAGGTTTTATAGGTTTCAATTATGGAAAATAGGTGCCTAACTTAGAAATGTTTATATGTATATAACTAATTTTTAAAAGGCTTAATCCCTTAATGAAATATTTTGTACTTAAAAGTTTTAGTGGTAATAGTATATTGTGTTAAATATTTAATAATTAAATTAAATATAATTAAAAATTAAAGTAGGACATTACATTCTTAGACATGTCCAAGCGTGCCCAATCCATATCTAAGCGTATTTGAGACGTGTCCAATTTTAAAAAAATATTTTTTAATCAGACACACATGATATGTGTGTTGTATGTGCATCTCCATGTGTTTGACACGCTTCATGGGTTGAAGTTAAATTACGTATTAGATGTATTTAAACTCTCTTTTCAATTGAATGAGATGAGTTAATTCATTTTCCCAAACTAAACTTTCTTCATTAATCATTAAAATAAAAAGGGATAATTGAAGGGTCCATGTGCGCAACAATGATTTTAATATTTGTTCATCGCTAACCTTAAGATTCACAAGGAAACTGTAAAAAAAAAAAATAGTATATAAACATAAAAAAATGTTCATCTCACATTATTATTTTGTATATTACTATTTATATTTCATGTAAATAGTTATAATTAAGTGAGAGAAAAATATTAATATATGAATATTGTAATCAATTATAAATAATGTGTTGTAAAAAAATAATATAAAAAATGATATAAAAAATCAAAATTGATAAACATAAGTAACCTTAGATTCATTGAGACCATTAACGACAAAATAGGCTATAAATTCTTTTTTTTCTCAATGAAATTAAATTTAAATACGATCTTATCATTTCACTAATTGTGCATGTAAAAAAATCATTTAATTGTGTATGGCAATAACAATACTTAATGTGTTTAAAACACTAGAACAAAAAAGAACTTGAGTTGATTGGGTTAGAGAGCTGAGGTCCATCATGTGACGATTTTTTTTTTGGTCAACCATCATGTGACGATTGTCCTGTGCAATGAGGATAAAACGCAGTATCACAGCCGAAAAGCCGAAACATAGTAAGAGTTGTGATGTCAAATTTCCAATGGCATATAGCCTTTTTTTTTTTTTTGGGATTTACTTATGCCAGCTTCAATATTTTTATTTTTATACTTTTAGAAACGTTTGTGCTGCTCAACATGCAACCTTTTATTTTCGTGTTGGATCAATTTCAGGCCAATTTCGGTATAATAACTGAAAAAGGACTAATAACTGTTTGGGCCACATAACATGATAATACTTCATTAATTGCTCTTCCTCTTCGAGGCCCATGTTTCAGGTGCGGTCTTTAGTGGTGTGAGTTTCTAAAGGGTTTTCTGGGCCATCTACTCCAGCCCATTGGGTGCCATACTACAATACTACACCATGAGTACACAGTGCAATTAATGTGGCCTTATTTTATTGGGGAAATGTTATTCATCCAGACTTTTACAGTCCGGCTAGCACGGATTTGTATTTTTGGTAATAAGATTTTTATTTTAATTAAACTGATAAAACTAATCATATATTTAAAGAAATCAGGCTCCTCCTGGTTTTGTTAGCCGGATACGTAGCATAGCCCATTTTCTTTTGGAGGTTTCGAAAGAGTTACGAGCCATTTGATGTTATAATTGAACCTTTGCATACAGAAATGCCCTTTAATACCCCCGTTTATATATATAATAATAAGTCGACACAAGTTGTTTTCGGTTACAAGTTGACCCAAAATTTATGTTGAAATTAAAAAAGCATTAAAGAATGAAAAACTCAAATAGATAATTTTACCTGCAAATATTAACATTTTTGTTGAATTAATTAAATTAGTAGTATCAGTCATCTCAATTCCCTGCACATGGAAGAGTGCAACCTCCAAACTCATTTCAGGTAGCATTTCTTGGTCTGGTAGGCTCGGGAAGTATATGTCACTCATTATTAGGTTTAGTTACCTATAGCTGGGGAGTTAATTTTAATTAGAGAAAGTTGGTAAAGGTCACGGACAACATGCTTGCTCCGTGAAGATCGGTACGTTCCAATGTCCCCTGGCTCCAAGACTGACTGTGATACTCCCATCTGCATCCTTATGGGACAATTATTGACTATAAGACCGTTTTAATTTATGGACTTCCCAACTTATCGAAGTTGGCTGGTAAGTCCTTTTTCTGTTTTGTTTTACTTTGAATCAAGAGAAGAAGATAAAGACAAAGTTGCTCTATTGTGAACTTTCCCGGAAACAACAAGTCAATGAGAGGGAAGAGAAAACAAGATATACACTCTCTAGATTAGATTTGCTTTAAAGAAAAGTTATTTATGATAAGAGAGAGAGAGAGAGAGAGAGAGAGAGAGCAAGGAGTATATATATATCTATATATAGGTTCAAAGACTGAATCATCCATATCCACTTCCTGCTATGCTATATATCTATACAGGCTTTACTGATTGACTGACTGGTAAACAATAAAAGCAACGAGTAGTGGGTTGGGGTGTAGTCAAAGTTGCACGAGAAGCACTCAAAAGCCCCGCTCTTTGCTCCTTTCTCTGTTTTGGGTTGGGCATAGAAAAACGACCCCATATAACAAGATGTGTGCAAGCAAAGCATGCATAGGATTGAGATGGGTCCTTCCCCCACAAAGAGACACTTTCAAAATTCACATGACTTGCGTGTGTTGGTCTCCAACGTAGAAAGTATATGAGAAATCAATCCTGACATGATCACACTCACCAACTCTCTCTTTCTATCTCACTCTATTTTCAACTAAAAAAGAACATCGGTTCCCCTCATGTGTGTGGGGATTCCATTTTCACTTTTTATGTTCTCTTAAAATATTGTGGTTTCTATTTTCTACTGTGATTTATTGTGAGCTGTTGAGTTGTTAAGCAATTTGCAAATTGCAACACCCCCAACTTCCATAAAAAAAAAAAGGAAAGGAAGAGAAAATGTTGAGGAACGTTAACGGGATGTATTTACTATTTGTTGTTTATTACTTAATTGCAAAGGAAGTATGAATAACGTCACAGTTTAGCCTCATCAACGTAATGGTGAAAAATTAGGTTTTACTTGGTTGGAAGCTCCGAGCTAGATAATCGATAGAGCTAGATCTGTTAACCGACTGAAAATTTTATATTCAATCAATTTGTCTTTATCTCCTTTAATCCTCTGCTCTCTGAAGTAGATTAAGTTGCCAGCTAATGAAACTAGCCATGCTATTGATATATCCAGTGACACAAAGACCAAAAACATATGCATGCAAGCAATATCAATTTTCTACTATACACCTGCCAATTTGTTATATATTTATTATAGGTAAAAATCATACTTTCATTTTTTAATTTATTTTTTATTTTTAAATTCGTCTTCTAATTAATAAACGTTTTAAATTTGTCTTCCAATTTTTAAAAATTTAACAAAATTATCTTTTTACTTAATTTTATTAATTCAATTGACAAAATAATTTTAGGTGGCGTCCTAACAGACAATAACAATTTTAGGTGGCGTCCTAATTGACAATAACAATTTTAGGTAATGTCCTAATTGACAATATGACTTTAGCTTTCGTCCTCGAACTTACTTTTTATTTTTTTAAATTTGTCTTCTAATTAATAAATGTTTCAAATTCATCTTTCAACTATTAAAAACCTAACAAAGTTATCCTTTTACTTAATTTCGTGACGAAAAATGACGTAGTTGACATCTAACATAAATAAAAAAATATAAGTGTCATCTAATGTGACAATGGATATATGACATGGCCAATGAATCAAAAATTAGTCATCAGTAGTTCTTCCCATTTTGATCACCATTTTGGCCTAGGGTTTCTATTTCTGCTTCATCTTCTTCTTCCCACTATTGCGATTCCAATTACAATTATATAGACCTAGAAAGAATGTTTGAAGCAAATTGTAGTTGGAACTCTCTCGTTGTTGTTTCACTTCTCTACTGTCGACAACTACGGACATGGCTACTCTGCTACCTCTCTTCCAATTTTGCTCATGGAGTTCATCACTGTGTGCCGCCGTTCACCTGCTTTGTTCTCTTGACCATGACTTTCCTCTTTTCTCCTTTTGTTTCATTCCCCTCTAATTTGCACATACTGCTTCTCTCTTTCTTTCTAAAATGTTCTCTTATAGAAACCAAATCATATACCAGATATAAGAAGCTCATTTTTGTTGGAAGAAGCTTGTTTTTTTTTTAAAAAAAACTTCCAACCATTTATTTACTTCTCTCGTCTTTGAAAAAGCAAGTTCTAAGAGTTAAATGTTCTCTCTCACAATCATAGAAGACATCATTCACTTTTTCAATCATTTGTTATCCTTCCTCTAACAAACGTAGGCGAAATAATAAATTTGTTTGGTTATTAAAAGTTAGAAGACGAATTTTGAACGTTTATTAATTAGATGACAAATTTGAAATAAAAAATAAGTTAGAAGAAAAAAATTAATGTCATATTGCTAGCTAGAACGTCAATTAAGATTGTTATTATCAGTTAGGACGTCACATAATATTGTTCTGTCAATAAAACTAATAGAGTTAGACGAAATGACAACTTTATTGGGTTTTTTAAAATTAAAAAATGAGTTTAGAACATTTATTAATTTATTAATTACAGGATGAATTTAAAAACAGAAAATAAAATAGAAGACAAAAATATGATTTTTGCCTTTATTATAATATAAGTAACGTATATTATACACTGATGTTGCGTATTAAAAAAATACTTTGCAGCTTCGATAAACTGTACATTTTATTAGAGATTGCAGAACTAGTGATTCAACAGAATATTTATGAATGATACTGCCAAGAAAGATTAGTATAAAGCCATATAGCTTTATATTTCGTACGGAAGGCATCCACATCACAATGATCCAACTCAACATTATTTTATTGTTTTCTTATTTATTTAAAGAAAAATGATGATCTTTTATTAGTTTTTATAATATATTTTAATAATTATAATTAAGTTAGAGAAAATATTAACATGTAAATATTTATTTTAATAGTATAAGAAATATTACAAAAATAATGTAAAAAGAAAAGTATAGTAAAAAATGGAAATTGTTATATAAAGGAGGAACATAATCATTATACGTACGTAGAGCAATAGATGCTGAAACCACGATTGACTAATAATAAAACGTACAAATCAAATTATCTAATTATAATATAATCTCAATTTTTTCACTATATTTTTATATTATTTTTTACATTACTGTATACATATTATTGAGATAAATATTCATATATTAATATTTTTTTCACTTAATTATAATCATTAATATATGATATAAAAAATAATATAATAATAATAATATGCGATGAACATTTCCCTACCTAATGTATCCCTGTCATTTTAGACAAAAACAAACAAAAGGAACAAACAGAGCTCATTGTTGTGAACAAAAGACCACGCATCTTGTTGGTCACTCCCACGGCAACGTTTCAGCCAAGGCATGTACGGACGAATTCACCGACTTTCCTCCAATTATGCACTGAGGCATTGGTCCTGAGATTTCCAAAAGCATTGAATCGCATATGCTTTATAACCCATCCAAGTCAGAGATGTAATAACATGACCAACGAAAACCTACCAAAAGTAGATGGTTCTTTTCAACACAAATTGGTAGTGGAGTAGGACAGGGTTTTGATGTAGCAACAGGATAACTTGGTGAGATGAGCAGGTTCGGTGCTTAATTAGTGGTGTCTCTCGGCGTGCCCATGTGAAATTAAATGGAGGAAACTCCAATTACATTTGCATCACTGTTTCTGAAAAGAGAGCATTACTTTTAATTGTATGTGACTATATTGGCAAATGCTAACGTACAATTCTTAGTCCTAGCACTTATATATAAGAAAAAAAGATAAAGTAAAATAAAATAGACCTTAAGATGATTAGTTGATTGAGTTTGGTCGATCAGGAGCTAAGCCTAATACTAACAACGTGTGTAGTGTATGAGTTGAGTCACCTAAGAAAAAAATAGTAATTAAATCTACAAAAGGTGGCACTAAGAGTGGCTCAGAAATTGGTACTAGCTAGTTAAATTGGACCATTGCAGACTTTGAATTTACCTCCATGGCAATGTAATAGTAATTGGGAGTAGATGGGAATCACACTATCAGGGGACCCTGTTCTCTCTCTCTCTCTCTCTCCACCAAAGAATTTCCTTGGTTCAAAGACAAACATCTACCTTTCGTGATTGTGCAAAATCAAAGTCTAAAAGTGAACAATTATATGACATTGAATGACTTGATATTTCTGACCGTTTCTTTTAAGTCCACCACGGACACACAACATAACTTGGGGGGGTTGGGGTGGGACTGGCCTTACTGCACAAGTTCCGTTCCATGTCGCTTTGCCCAAGGTTCAAAAACAAAACAAAGACAAGTAAGAGTAGTTGAGAAGTTGCAGCAAAGACTTTTTGCGTCAAATACGAGAAATGGTCTATGCGTGTTGGAACATCTCCCCATCTTTAATAATTAGTTTCAACAAAGCAAACCCCATTCCCCACGAGAGAAAGAGAAAATTGGGTGTTCTTTGAGAAGAGTGATGATGATACTAACAATTATAAAAGACAGTCAATGTGGGGGTGGTATTGGTATAGTAATACTAATATAGCTAGGTTGGTTCAAAATCACATGGATTGCACCCTTTCCCTTGGTTGCAGTTGCGGGAGAGCAGCCCAAGAGGGGAGTGATAAGTTCATGGGGGTCAAGGTGGGTGGCCTGCACGTGGGTCCATCCCCACTCACCACTTCACCTCACAACACCATAACATCCAGATATGCATATCCTCAACCAGTTCACTCTTCGTGCTTTCTCCATCTGTCTCACTTTCCACGCTGCTTCTAAAACTCAAACCAAAACAAATTAATGTTTCCAAAATAAATTAATAAAAAATAAAACAAAGGTGATGACTTTTCTCAAACACCTAGGGAAATGAAACACGGTTTTTTTTCGTGTTTGCGGTGTTGGCTGACATTAACTACTACTATATATTATTTTCTTATTATGTTTTTAATTTCACATCATTTTTTATATTATTTTTATATCATTAATCATAATATTTTTTTTATTTTTTATTTAATTACAACTATTTAAAAATAGTGTAAAAAGTGATATTTAAAAAAATAATGTAAAAATATTATTTTTCTATATATTATATTTTCGTGATTTAATTCTACCTATGTTGAGTTTTGTTATAAATCCCTACATAGTCAGTCCTAAGCCTGAATAAAAGATGGGGATTGTATTAGGTAGTCGACAACCAATGTAAAATTTTGTCAAATCTTTATGACATGAATCAACGAAGTGATTATGTTAATGTTAGGTCATTGCCCTTAAACAACGCGCTATATGACTCGAGTACAGTGTCAAATGAGTAAGAGTAGTTGCATCGCCATCTGAGTGTAGTGAAAAATAAGCAAGAATTCTTACAATTTCATGAACGGATGTGAATAAAAAAGCTAGTTCACAAGAGTAGGATGCGTTTTGAAACTTGGAATATAGGCGCACTTATAGGTAAATCAATGAAAATAGTTGACACCATGATTAGGAGGAGGATTAATTTTATATGCCTACGAGAACCTAAGCGGGTGGGAGAAAAGGCAAAGGAACTTGACACTTCGGGTTTTAAACTTTGGTACACCGGCAAGGTAAAATTTAGAAATGTGGTAGGCATAATAGTAGATAAAAATTGGAAGAATAATGTCGTGGATATGAGCAGGCTCGGAGATAGGATTATGGCTTTCAAGTTTGTTGTGGAACAGGATACTTTAATGTTATCAGTGTGTATGCACCCTAAGTAGGGTTAGACGAGCACTATAAGATAAAACTTTGGAATGATTTAGAAGGTTTAGTTAAGGGAATACCATTAGGAGAGAAGATTTTTCTAGGAGAGGACCTAAATGGTCATGTGGGGAGCGAATTTAGGGGGTATGAGAGTTTGCATGAGGGTTATAGTCTAGGAGTAGCTAATGCAGAGGGCAAAGCGATTCTAGATTTTTCAATAACGTTTGATTTTACAATAGCTAACACTTGTTTTAGGAAGCGGGAAGGGCATCTTATCACATATAGAAGTGGGGGTTCTTGCTCTTAAATTAATTTCTTTCTTATAAGGAAATCTGATAGAAAGCTTTGCACGAATTGCAAAGTCATCCCTGAAGAGAGCTTGACTACCCAACACAGGGTTTTGGTTATGGATGTACGAGTTAAGATGAGAGTAAAGAGAAATTGTAGAGACAGAGAGACAAGGATCAAAAGGTGGTAACTAAAGGGCGAAAAACAAATGTTCTTTCAGAGAAGAATTATGGAGGAAGAGATTTGGGGGGTACAAGAGAGTTCTAATGATATGTGGAACGAGATGGCTACACTCGGTGAATCAAGAGGCTTTAGACCCAAGGATAAAGAATTTTGGTGGTGTGACGCAAGTGTACAAGATAATATTTAAGTTAAAAGAGAATGTTATAAAGCTCGACACGTGTGTAAAAATGATAAAAATTGGGGAAAATATAAGGTAGTTAAAAAAATACTAAGAAGGCCGTGAGCGAGGCGAAAGCTAAAGCGTTCAACGAGTTATATCAATCGTTAGGTACTAAAGACGGAGAAAGAAATATCTACAGGCTTGCTAAAAATAGGGAAAGGAAGACAAGAGACTTAGATCAAGTGAAATGCATTAAGGATGAAGAGGGCAAAGTCTTGGTTACGGATCAAGACATCAAGGATCGATGGAAGGGTTATTTTCACAAGTTATTTAATGAGGAACATGAGACATTAGGGGACTCAGACATTCTAAACACTAGAGAGGATGATCAAAATAAAACATTTTATCGTAAAATTCAGGAGTTTAAGGGTAAAAGAAGCATTGAAGAGGATGGATAATGAAAAAGTGGTCGGACCAGATAATATACCTATTGAGGTATGAAAGTGCCTATAAGAAAAAGGTATAAGCTGACTCACATATCTGTTTAACAAGATAATGATTTCTAAGAAAATATCAAATGAATGGAGGAAAAACACTTTAATCCCTATTTATAAGAATAAGGGAGATATACAAAATTGTACAAATTACAAAGAGATTAAGCACATGAGTCATGCCATGAAGTTATGAGAAAGAATAATTGAAAGGAGATTAAGACAAGAGACTCATATTTCAGAGAATCAATTTGGTTTTATATCTGGGAGGTCAACCATGAAAGTAATCTATCTTCCACGAAGATTGATGGAGATGTATCAGAGGAAGCAAAAAGACCTACACATGATTTTCATTGATCTGGAAAAAGCCTACGATAGTGTACCGAGAAAGGTCTTGGTGGAAGGCTTTAGAGAAGAAAGGAGTTCATATTACCTATATTCGAGCAATCCAAGATATGTATTATGAGGTTAAACCTAGTGTGAGAATACAATGTGGGGTCACAGAAGATTTTCTTATAACTATAGGACTACACCAAGGGTCAACTTTGAGTCCATATCTTTTTACCTTGGTCTTGGATGTGCTTACGGCGCATATCTAAGAGCCCGTGCCACAATGCAAGCTTTTTGCAGATGCTATAGTCTTAGTTGGAGAGTCGAGAGAAGAAACAAATGAGAAGTTAGAGTTATGAAAATGAGCATTGGAAGAACATAGCTTTTGTCTAAGTAGGAGTAAGACAGAGTATATGAAATGTAAGTTCAGTAAGAAGCATGTTAATATTAGCTTAGCAGTAAAAATTAGAGATCATACCATACCACAAGTCACACAATTTAGGTATCTTAGATCTATCATACAAAATGACGGAGAGATAGAGAGAGATGTAAACCATAGGATTCAAGCTAGATGAATGAAATAGAGGAGTGCTTTAGGATTTATTTGTGATAGAAAAGTGTCTCTCAAGTTTAAGGGTAAATTTTACTGCACAACTATAAGGCTCGCGATGTTGTATGGTACTGAATGTTAGGCGGTAAAAAGTCAACAAGAGCATAAAATCAGTGTTGTAGAGATGATGATGTTGCGCTGGATGTATGGTCATACAAGACAAGATAGAATTAAGAATGAATGCATTAGAGAGAAAATATGGGTAAAACCTATTGTGAAAAAGATGAGAAAATATCACCTTAAGTGGTTTGGATATGTAAGGAGAATACCCTTAGAAACTCCTATAAGAAGAGTAGATCAGGTGGAGAATAGCCTAATAGTTAGAGGTAGAGGAATACCAAGAAAGGTTATAGGTGAAACGATTAAAAAAGATTTAGATTTGAATGACATTTTTAAAGACTTAATTTATGATAGGATACAGTGATATCGTTTGATCTATGTAACCAACTACACTTAGTGAAAAAAAAGTTAATTATTACTGTTGTTGTATTATATTTCCGTGATTTGGGATTCGACCTTTAAGCGTCCAAAGCGGGGTGGGTCATGGTCATGGCTTCCATGGAGATGGAGGTGTTTCCATGTGCAATTCCAAAAAGATAGGTCCAATATATCGTCCAAAGTTCAACAGAGATCAACATCATTATATACGTATCCTGTAATTCTATTAGAGCCATTATATTGATAATTTTGCATCAATTTAAAATCGAACCTCTTAAGAACTTTCACATCTTTTTCTTTCTTTGTGCGCTTTTAAACTCCTTCGTTTTCGCCTTTTCGGTTATATAGCCAAAAAAAACTCTGGTTGGCTCCCACTTCCCAAAACAAAGCTATATAACTCAAGTACAAGGGAATTACGTGTTCTTTTTGGCTTTTGGCTTTTGGTGAACGAGAAACATACACGCTTTCAACTTAGAAAGCAATTTGTAACTAAAGTAAGTTTATAGTGCTTACAAAAACACATTATTATTATTATTATTATTATTGCCGATAGATAGTTGGATGGAATGATTTTGTCAAATTTAAGATATGAGAATCAAACTCCAACGCTTAAAATCTGCATAATTGATTAAGCTGAGAGTAAGAGGACATGCATCTTATTTTCAAAACAAGGTGAACGATCTTGTTCCAATTGAAGTTATGCGTGATGTTGCTCTGAACTTACTTGTAGAAAATGATATATGACTTACAAGCAAGTATATACATGACCAACAACTCAGCTTGGTATATAATAAATTAAACAGAAAGATGATTAAAGGTCTAATTAACATAAAAAATACCAACATTTTGTTGGTTTAATTGGCTCAACACTTATTCTCTTTAAGTAAAGTCTTAAATTTAAGTTTTATGAATAAAAAAATCAAAATTGAGAGAACTTTACATATTTACGGTCCGACTCAATTCTATTCCAAATTAGTCGGAATCTAATATAATTTTTAGATATTAGGGGTTTACACTAAAAAAATTAACATAAAAAATTCTCACTTATACTAATTTTTTAGGACAAGTTACAAAAAATATCCTTGTGAATTTTCTAATCTCGATATAGATGGTCTGCCTTTGATTAGACTTAGAGGTGGTTTAATCGAATTGCACACAAACTAACTCGAACACTACCTGGTTGCAATAAAAAAAATTAGACTAACAATGGATGTAAGTGTAAAATTTGTTTACATATCAAAATTAAATTTTATTTTTAATGGAGTCCAACTTAATGATTGATATTACAAAAGAACACTATTTTGATGCTGATAATTTTTAAAAAAATAATAATAGAATTTTGGTGCTGAAAAATATTTACGACATTTTTTTTCCTGATATATATCACTGCTCGATTCTTCATATTAAAACTGAAATAATTTTACATTCTCTTAATGAATTTAGTTTAATAATCTTTTTAATAATCTAAATAAGAAAATATTAAATATTTTTTAGATTTTTAAGATATCAAATACTTATTATACTTTTTATTTAACACTTTCTCTTTCAAGTAATTACAAGAATATTAGGAAAATATATCATTACTCTTAAAACTGATATACTTAATTATATATCTTTTTTTGTTTACTGGAATATATCTTTTATATTGGACCTTTCCTCAAAATTCAACATGTACTTTTAATTCATGTATTTTTAAAATTTATAAATATATTCTCCGTATTAACCAACGTATAAAATGATTTTAACTTTATTATAAAAATAAAATACCTTCAATTGCTTCAGCTGTACTTGTTAAGAAAATTAAAGTGCAAGATATTTTTAATAATTACTTATAATTCAATTATTAAATTAATAAACTTTATTTTTTGAAAGAAATTATTAATTAATATAATTGTGTCAAGATTTACATTGTAATCTCACACGTTTTAATTAATGTACTTCTATTTAATAATATTATCTAAGATTTTAGCCTAAAATAATTTGGCAATACATATAGAAACTGTCATCCTATATATTATACACAATATCATTTACAGCTACAATCAAAGTTAATATGATTTGTTATATATTTTTATGCCATAACTATGATTTTAATTTAATTTATACTATAATAAAAATTAAATATAAATCTCCTCATGATTTAATATAAATTTGTTTGGTTAATTTCTTAATACGCTTAGCAAAACCTGAATTGATAACTTAAGATGATAATGTCCATAATCGTAATAAACAGAGAAGGTAGCATTACCTAAATGACAGGCAGCTATAACAATAACATCGATCTCTATTTTCCTTAGAATTATAGAAAGAAAGAAAAAAAAGAATTGCATTGACCTTTTATTTTATTTAAAAAATGCTTAAGCATATACGACAAAAATAAAAACCCTATGCTTTAGATTTGGCCAGTAAATCATACGCTTTGAATCCTTTCCTTTTCCAAATAATCAAGCTGCTGACAAATACAAATCTCTGGCTGTTATATTTTTACTCTTGAATGAAAAGTGAAAACTGAACTGACTGTTTCATATTTCACAGGTTTGTTTGTGTGAGTTTCTCAGCTGCACCCACTTGGAATTCGAATTCAATTCAATCAAAACAAAACAAACGCCTCAGAGTCTGACCCGATAGTTTAGTCACAAAATCTGCATGTGGCACGTCGTTGCTTACCGCGTCCCACACTCCTCTTCCTTTAATGCTTAGACGATAAATTGAGAAAAAAGAGGAAGAAAGTTAAAAGAAGAGATAGAGAGAGAAACTCTGCAGTATCCTAGGCTTTCTTTCTTTCCTTTTCAAGTTTTTCAGTTACTATTTTCATTCATTCAAAATCTATCCATTAATTTATTTCCATCTCTCTCTTTTTTTTTTTTTAATGTGAGATTTATTATTCTCCACCTTTTTATTAGCGAATTTTATAAGTATAAATATACTTACTTATTTGCATCGCACTGCCATGCCACTACCACAAACAGCTATCTCTTCCTCAACATAACAAGACACCCAATAACCCGCCGTTAAACCCTTAAGTCCTATTGATCCTTTTGACATTATATATATGCTATGCACTGCATTTGAACTTGCAGCAAGCAAATGTGGTGGTGCACTAGGATGTAAGAATTAGGAGATTTGAAGAAAACGTTTCAGGGATTCTGATTGGATCTGTTCTGTCTGTGTGGATATGGCAATTCAAGCGCAGTTGTACCCCAGTAATGCTGCTGGGTTTCTGTTATGTGGGTCACAGGATTTGATGGTAGATAATTATCAGTCCTGTTTCAATTCCCAACAGCAACATGTCTCTAGTCTTAAACATCAGCCACCAGTAGAAGAACGACTGCAACAGCAACAGCAATACAACGAGAGGCAGAGGAATCAAAACATGTCTCTTGTTGACCCTAGTCTTCTTCTTTCTAATTCGAATGCCTACAACGCCACCAATAACTATAACATCAATCACCCTTCAACGCCAAGCTTGGCTGTTGAGTTTCAGAATCAGAGGGCCGAGGTTGATCACTTTATCAGGTTACAGGTTAGTTTCATACATAGAGACCCAATCAAGTTTTAGTATTTATCAGATTAGCATATTTATTACGAGTTTAGTTTTAATTTTGAATCTAATTAGTATTTTTTTTTCTGTATGTGACAGAACGAGAAATTGAGAATTATGTTGCAAGAGCAGAGAAAGCAACAAGTGGCGGCGTTACTGAAAAAACTGGAATCGGATGCGCTTTATGTGCTGAGCCAAAAGGATGAACAAATTGCGCAAGCAACAAAGAAAAGGGCGGAGTTGGAAGAGTTTTTAACAAGATTGGAGGCAGAGAATGAATCGTGGCGGAGAGTGGCTCAGGAAAACGAAGCTATGGTAGTGTCCCTCAATAACACCTTAGAGCAGATGAAAGAAAGAGCTTCCTATAATGGGGTGGGGGTGGCAATCGAAGATGCAGAGTCCTGCTGTGACGAAAGCAGGATGAACATGGAAGAAGGAACAGGGGAAAACAGAGTGTGCAGTGGTGGGGTTGGATTAGGAGCAGCTCAACAAATTACGAGAAAGATGATGCTTTGCAAAAGCTGTAATTCTCGGAGCTCGTGCTTTATGTTCCTTCCTTGCAGGCACCTTTGTTCATGCAAAGCTTGTGAGGCTTTTCTCGAAGCTTGCCCTGTCTGCAGAATGCCAAAGAAGTCTAGTATAGAGACTTTGATTTTCTAGGCTGATTCTCCGAGATAAGTACATAGAACAAAACAGAAAAATTGTTTACAAGATATACAGTCATGAGCATAAATTTTGCTTATAAGTTGATATGCCGTTGTTAGGTTTTATAAGTATTTAGGCCTAATTTGTTCAACCAAAACAAACGCAGAATATTTAATTGGCATAGCCTCTTTTTTATTTAATCCAGCAAAAGAATTTACATGACATCGCATCCTTTCATATTCCAAAAGGCATTTAGTTTTCAGATTAATGTCCTTTGTAGTATCTTTTTTTTATCACATATAACTATAACCTTTTAAATTAAATGTGGTAATCAATAGTTCACGGTTTTTGTTTACCTCGAAATGTTTTCAAAATTCCCTTTGTATATCTGGGTCTGTTATGTAGTATTAATTACATGGTTATTTCTATCGGAAATTCATAAACAAAATTTTAGAATTCTATGTATCAACCTCATGAGAGATTTCCCATTAGGATAAATCCAAGTGTAAATGAGTAAGAACACATATCCTCACTTTATTTTAGAATTTTTTTATTTTATATAAGTATGTTTTTTTATTTTTTTATATGTTTAATTTTTACTTTCATGTTCCTACTTTTAAATATATTATTTTTATTAAATAATTGTTTAGTTATATACATAAAAATAAAAATATTTAATAATAATGATAATAAAAAAATCATTCAATATTTTTAAAATATAAAAATATAAAAAGAATAATTATAAATTAATCTTTTTATAATTTTATATTAATATATTTTTTAATATATAAATATAATTATTAAAAAATTATATTTCTGTATTGATAATATTACCTTTAATCTTATTGTCTAAAATTTATGTATCCATGGATGTTTCCCAGGGCATTAGCAGGGGGGTGATGGATAGTCTATTCATGCTTGCAATGGTTGCGAGTTGCTATTTGTTTGATATTTTTTTATTTTTTTTATTGGGGATGCCTGAATTAGAACTTGACAGTGGCAGCTCTTTTCATTTCAATTCCTCAAACTTAATGTTTGATGCAAAATTTCTAGTTTTTTTGGCATTATGGTTCTTGTAATATTTTCACTTTAAAAGGTACAAGGCAATTTATATGGAATGTGATGGCTATTACATCTATTACATCTATGTTCAGTTATCAAATATTTATTCAATATTAATTTTATAATAAATATTTAAAAATAATTAATAATAATAAAATACTTGATAATTCATTCAAAATATTGTCTTAAAAAAATGGATATTGTAAAATTTTCCAATATACAATATAAGATGGAGATAGAGAGGTAAGGAGATAGCCGTTGTGTTTCAGTTGTAAATGATGGTACCATGAAATCAGAACTATTCATTTATCTTATTTAAATGAAATTAATTTTTTTTATTTTGGCACGTTTTGATGATTTTTTCATAAAAATAAATAAATAAATAAGTAAAATAATGTTATTTAAATAATTCGTATAAATTTATGAATCATTAAATGAAAAAATGAGAAAGTCATATATGTATGATAAATTAAATAAATAAATAAAAATTAATTAAAAATAATGCTAACAAAATAAAAAACTTGAATTTAATAAGAAGAAATAAAAAATAAAGCATGACAATAATGTGGAAATGAAATTTATTATTCGAGATACTCATATGCTTGAACTTATATTAAAGAATAATGTCAGAGAAATATCTAAACCGAGCTTTAGAAAAATCTTGCAAATGAATCACAAATAAGTAATATATCACTTTATTAATTTAGATTGTATCTTGAATGTACCTTCATTTATTACCTTAAATATTCACTTTTACTTGCCAAACACATAATAAATTACATTTTTATATTATCTAATTTTGTTAAAAATGTTATTGTATTTATTATATCTTTGTGCTCATGTATAATGAATCTAATTATTTAGTGCTCATATTTTAAAGATATTCTTCATATTAAAGATTAGCATTAAAAACTTGAATTTAATAAAAGGAGATAAAAAAATAAAATAAGGTAATGATATTGAAAGAAACCTATAAATTTAGGACCAGTATAAAATTAACATTTAATTAGGAAAAGATAATCAAAAAATAAAAATAAAAATAAAAAATAAGAAAAAATGTATGATTCTTGATATTAATTAAATAAAATATAATTAATAATTAATTAATGTCAATGCTAACAAAATTAAGGTTAGTCATAAAAACATAAATTCAATAAGAATAAATAAAAAATAATAATGTATGATTGTGTTATTTAAAGGATTCATATAAATTTATTATTTGATTGAAATAGAGATACTAGACAAATAAGAATAAAGTAAGAAAATAAGAAAAATTAACCAATATCAATGCTAACAAAATCAAGATTAATTATAAAAAACATAAATTTAATAAGAAAAACAGAAATAACGTAAGGTAGTGTTATTTGAAGAATTCATATAAATTTATTATTCGATTTGGATGGAGATACTAGATAAATAAGAATAAAATAAGAAAATAGAAGATTCTAAAAATTATGTATATAAAATGTCATTAGTTAATTGTAGTTAATGATAATTATAACAAAAATAATAATATTCTCTTTTTTTATTATCTAAAACTAGTATTAGCCTAAAAACCATAAATTTAATATGGAAAAAAAAAAAAACAAAGTAGGGTATTGCCATTGAAATAATTCATCTGAATTTAAGATTTGATTGAAAGTAAGATGCTCTTATACTTCATATATAAATTGAATAAAATATTAAAGATTATAATATCTTATATTATTGAATAGATAAATCTCTTAATCAAGTATTAAAAAATCTTTTAATTGAGTCAGTGGTAACCAATATATAACTCTATTCATATAGGTTCTATTTATAATTAATTTGTTGTACTCATCTATTATAGATATTGTTCTTATTTAAGATCATTTTAAAAACTTGAATATAATAAAAAGAATAAAAAATAAAGTACGATAATACTATTAAAAATATTTGTATAAATTTTGAAGTTGGTTGAGATTAAGATACTTAAGAATAAAAAAAATATGAAAACAATTAAGAGTCTAAAATTTAAGTAAATAGAGTAAAATAATTAATAATTAATAAATGACAATACAAAAAAAAATTGGTACAAGCTATAATAAGAACTTAAATTTAATGGAATGAAAAAGAAATAAGGTAGGATAATCTTATTGAAAGAATTCATATAAGTTTATAATTTTATTATGATTGAAGTCAATAACGGTTGACACAATTGATAATGGCGATTCGCGTCAACTAAGTTGATTGTGATTTGATTATTGTCAAGGTCCGTTGTTAATAAATTATTTATAAGTACATTCATAAATACTCATTGAGTCTGAAAGGAGATTAATTAGCCGCCATTGATCCTAAATTTTTATTTACCAAAAAATAAATCGATTATGCTTGAGAAACTCAATAAATAAATATAAGATAAGAAAAATATAGATGTTTAAAGGTCACGTAAATAAAGTACAATTAATAAATAACAATGCCAACAAAATTAATTTTCATCGTTAGAACTTAAATTTAATATGATGAAATAAAAAATTAAAGTAGCATAATAATATTGAAATGATTCCTATTATTTAGGATTTGATTGGGAGTCATAATTTTTTATTTTATGATAATGTTTGAATGTTTGATTAATATAGTACCACAAACCTTTAATAATATATTATCTTTTTATTTATTAAGCTCACATCTCTTAAGAATTTTTTTCTTAGTTATTTTAGTCATTTTCATTTTTAATGCCATAATGATCATGAAATATAAAAGGCTTTTTTTTTTATTTTATCAAAAGTTAAGATAAATGTATTTTATCTCATTATATATATATATATATATATATATATATATATATATATATATATATATATATATATATATATATATATATATATGAATGCTAACTTCCAACTCTTCAAGTGAAAGTTAATACAAATCATTTTTTTGGACAAAAAAAATCCTTTTATCTTTTTTAATCTAACACAAATAATAGGATTATTTTAATAAATACAAATCTGGTTAATTAATGCACATTCTCGCTCCTCATAACTCACTTTCTCCTCACTCTCAATAACTACTAATATTATAAGTTATGTTTGGTACACTTGATAATATAAAGACTGGTAGTATATGATAGTAGAATAAGAATAAATAGTATAAAAAACATAATAACTCCTTATACTATCGGTCATTTGATACATAATAAGATAAGTAAGCTAATAGTATATTAATTATTTATAATGACAATATTGTCATTTCTCTAAAACAATACAACAATAGCAAAATTACTATACTCAGATGATCATTTCCTCAAACCCAGAAATGGGATTAGAGAACCCATGCTGCCCTTCATCGTCAAACTTACCACAGATCTGTCAACCAGACCTCCAATAGCCATTAGATTCACCTTCACCCAACTGGCCACCATCCCGTCATCCCTATAACCACCATCCAAACACCTAACAGAGCCCCTCCACGAACGAGCTACCACCCAACCAGAATCCCATCAACCAGAACGCCAACCTCCCAAAACGAAACCAAATTTACAGCCCAATAGATCCACCACGATCCATACCCGAACCCATATCTGGCTACAACCCACCACGTGAGCTACCTCAAACCACCATCGTCCCCGTCTGCTACCGTTGGAGACCTCCCAACGCGTCATCACCGGAGTTGCATGTCAGCTCCTTCCTCTTTGCTCCTCATCTCCATGACTTCTCCTGGCTGAAACTTAAAAGCCAAAACTTTTCTCTCTATTTCGTTTTCCTGTTTCAGAGGCTAAAAGCCTTTTTCTTTTTTTAAAAAAATGACTTCTTATTTTAAAAAGAAGAGGACAGTGACAGTGGCGGAGTGGTGGTGAAAGGAGCCCAAGGAGGAGGTAACAGAGAGGTTGTAGAGGTGGATGGTATCGTCAAAGCTGTCGGAAGCCACGACGGAGTCGAAAACAGTGACAGTTTTGATAAGGGAGAGATGGGAGGGGTAGGAAAAAAGAGGGGTTAGGGATGGTGGGTTGTGCACAATCAGACATGTGTTGGGGGAGATGGAGGGTAAGATTGGAATGAAAACTTTATCAAGTCTTATCATATGTGAGTGGGGAAGATAATTTTATCAGGTTACAACATGATAAAAGATGTTAACTTGATATGACTATATAATCACATGAGTATATCAAACATCTGATTAACCTAATAAGATAAGCTTATATTATCAGGTATTCCCTATACGATGCACTAAACGCAACCATAAGTTATTCTCTTCTCTAAGAACTATCATTACCAATCTCATAAATATTTTCTTTCATCATTGTTATAAAATAATATTATAAAAATTGTCAAAAAAAATCATATAAATTATTTATTTTAATAAAGCAAGAAATAGAAAATTACAACATGCTTTTATTTACTATTTATTAAAACAATAAAAATACATTAATCTTTTATAAAAATTGTAACGTGCATTAATTTTTTAAATTAGTAGAAAAATAATGCAACGCCCTTTCGTTTTGGAAAAAATAATAATACATTACTTATTTAATGAAAAAGTGTAACCAACATTTAAGTTTTAAATTATTTAATATTAAATTGGTCTACAAATATCAGTTTATTATTATTTTAAATAATACTAACTTTTGCACAAATTTGTAACAGTTTTTATATTTTAAAATTAATTAATACAATTATTTAAAATAAGAGTTTTGTTAATGTGTGCGTCTTAAGGATACGTGTTAAAAAGTCAAAAATAGAAATTATTAACTAAAAAATTGTAGTATTTAATATTTTAAAAATAAAAAATATATAATACTTTTTTATTAAATAATTAGTAGAGAGTAATAAATGTTATTTTATTTCTTAATATTTGGCCCTAGGCACATGAAGAGCACATGTTATAACAAACTTTTAAAATAATAATAATGAGAAGGATGTGAGGTTCAAAATTATTAAAAGAGATAATAATTTATAAAGTTAGTAGTTATTAATTAAAAAATAAAATGAATTAATTAACATGATTTGTATTTACTAAAATAATCTTATTATTTAAGTTAAAAAAGAAATGACAAAAAGAAGTCTTTTATCCGCAAAAAGAATAAAAGATTAAGGTTCACTTTTCCACATATCATATCATATGCTATTCATTATCGTAATTATTTTATTAGAATAAATTGTTACTGTAAGATGTATGCTTAAATTATGATTTCTTAAAATTTAATTAGCGCACACACACACATATATCATATCACATGCTATTCATTATCGTAATTATCTTATTAGAATGAATTGTTACTGTAAGATGTGTGCTTAAATTATGATTTCATAAAATTTAATTAGAGACCAAAATAGAAATAAGAAATCAACTCTTATTTTATTAACTATATTATAGATTAGAAATAATATTGTTATTTATGTACACAAAAAATTAATAGTAGCAATATTTTTTCACTGGCAAAAAAAAAAAAATATAAACTTGTGATATAAGAATTAGATTAATCTCTAACTTGTTTGTATCACATAATTGAAATTATAGTGCAGAATTTTAATTTTAATTTTATTTAATTTTTATATTTCAATAAATAAATAATTTAGATATAAAATTATAATTTTAAATTAAGGGAGTGTAGGCAATCAAAATAATAAATAATAAAATTTATGTACTTACTATAATAAGTAATAAGATAAAAATGTTATTGTTAACTTTCATTTTTGGTGTTAAGAAATTTGTAATTTTTAAAGTCTAAGTTAAGAAATAAAAGTGTTATTGACAATATAATTATTTTTAAATTCTATAAAATTAAAGTCTGAATTAGAATTTTAATTATAATGTTAGTAGTGAACAAAATAATTAGAACCAAGGCGGTTAATTCAAATTGCAAAGTAAGTGCAGCCTGCAATTTGTAAAAATTTGTAAAAAATTTCACTGTACAGATTTGGGAATACTTAGTATGTGTTTGAATTAGTTGTAATTTTTTTTTAATAATCAATTATTACATAATTTATTATAATATAATTAATTTTATATTTAAATATGTTAATTGAAAAATAATTTTAAAATATTTTATTTTATTTAAATAATATAAAAATTATTTTTATATATTAAATTACTAAAAAATATAAAATAATTAAAAATTATTTAATTAAAATTAAAATAATATTTACATCTCAAAATTTTTAAAATAATCTATAATCAATAATAAAAAACTTCATGGCTGCCCTATCCCACAAATAAAAATCTTTCTTAATGTCTTACTTAAATTTAGGGAGATGCTAAAATACCCTCGAGTGGATAATTGCTCGAGCTTATTAATCCTTGATTAAATGAAAAAAATAATAAAGATACCAGTATGTTAATTAAAAACTTAAAAAATAAACTATGATGTTTCAAGTTTTGAAGTTTATAAAAATTGTTATTATAATACATTAAAATTCGTGAACAAATTTTTTTTTGGAATTCTTAAACATCCTGTCAACAATAAAAAAAGGCTTTTGCCAAAATTTAAGTTGTTAGTAAAGAGAAAAAACTTTCCCAAATACTCCCTTAAATTATTTTTCAAAACAATCTTTTTTTTTTGTTTTCTTGAGAAAAAAATTGTTGAGTTAAAAGCTTTATATTTGGATAAAAGAGATTAAAATGGTAAAAATGAGATAATCCTTCCACGATAGAAAGGTTTTTTATTGAGAAATGTAAATTAGTTGAGATGACCTAATTAATTTGAAAAAATTGAACCTTTTAATTCGGTTTAGTTTGGATAATCGAGTTTAATCTAATAAAATCTGATTAGAACCAATTAAGATTAGTTTAGTTTTTAGTTTCTATGATTTGGAACGCAAATCAAACTGGGCCGAATCGATTAGAGTTTTTTTTTAATTTTTAATTTTTAATTTTTTATGAATTAAAACCAATTAGACTGACATAACCTTATTTTCATAATGTTTTCTCATTTTTTTTGTCAAAATTTTCTCTTCCAAAAGTATCCTACAAATTGCCAAATACAACCTAAACTAACTCATATCTTATCAAGTTGATTTAGTTCAAGTTTTTCAACCAAAAAATATAAATTTAAATCGAATTGAACCAAATTGATCACTTTTAATTGATTTGAAATTTTTATATTTCAAATTCGACTTAACTCAACTTAATTATATTCATATTAAAAAGTGTAATGCAATATTCGTTTAATAATTTATTATAAAAATATTTTTATATATAATACAAACATCACATATTATCTTAAAATTACTTTTTTAATTAACATGGCTAAACATAAAATTAATTTTATCATAATAATTTGTAAAAAAAATTAATTATACATATAATCAAATAATATGGCTAAAATAATTTATTTTTCGACTAATCCAATTATCCAAAGACACCATGCAAAGTAAAAGTGAAAAAGCAAAAAGAAAGAATAAAGCAGCTAAAACGAATCAAGCCACCTGAAGGCTGAAGAGTGAAGACGTGGGTCGCGTTCACAACAGCAACAGGTCCGATCTAACCGTAGCCGCACCTCCCTTCGCCGGAATCGTATGTTCCCTTTCCCTTTTAATAGCTACCTCGTACTCCATATACCATCTCTTCCCTCTAACACCATCTTAGCAAATGTGCATTGAATATTCAATTTCCAAAAGATATATATATATATATATATATATGTAAAATGTAATAGATTGAGCACCTATGCTGGCATGTGTTTGTCTTTGTAGTTTTCGATTTCTTACTCCAAACATATGTATGCAGGTGAAAATCTGATTGGTAATCCTTTAAGTACTAGTCAAAAGTTTTAGAATATAAAGAAGCTTCAATGGCCAAGAAAACAGGACCCAGACCCAGTAAATTATCCGTATATTTTTACATTCCTAATATCATTGGTGGGTATTTAATTTTAATTTTATTGGCGGATATATTGTTTTATTCTCTGGTGTTTACTTACATATTATACAAACCATGCTGTTCAAACACCTATTGTGATTATAAGAATTACGAGATATTGTTAAGAGTCCCACGTCGCGTAACTCAATATTTCGGATGGGGGTTATATATCTATTGGGTCACTCAATTTATTATCATTTGATTTTAAGTTACAATTTTACATAGTATCAAAACCCATATACTTTGCTAGGCTTCTCCCATCTGTATATTTTTTAAAATAGTCATAAACTGTTTATTGGATTGTTCAAGAGATTTTACTCAAGTGTAAAAATTAGTTGTCTTTTTTCTAATTCTCCATGAGTTCACTGTATTAACCGAGTTTGAGGTGATGCAGGATACATCCGGGTTCTTTTAAACTGTATTGCCTTCTACCTATGCTTTACAAACAAACTTCTTTTCTCTATGCTCTACTTTTTCAGGTGGGAAACAATTTTATGAGCATTTTGTACTATTGTGCTGTCATGTTCATGTTCTCCTTTTTAATGTTATGGGATGGGGAGCATAATTTGGATAAATTTGTGTTGTCAGCTTTGTATGTGATGCTGTGGATGGCTGGTGTGCTCGCAAATTTAATCAAGGTATACACTTTCTTGTAGATGTCATACCGCTATCAGTTTATCTGTCAAAGTCTCCTATTGAATAAATATGATTAGTGTCATTACTCCACTAAGAAAATCCTTACACACAAGTTTTCTATGTCTGCAATGGATGTCATTGCATTATTTTCTTTATGTCTAAATGCAATGTAGTATATGTGGGTAATCTTTTTTTTTTTTGTCAAGTGATAATGTTTCAATCTTGTATGTATATAGTATATTTATTGCTGCTAAAGTGATCTCATGTTCATGCATCATGCTACGTAATTAATTTGAACTAGATGGCTCAGACTCTCAAATTGAAGTAAATTTATATAATTTTCTATTCACCAACATTATGATTTAAAGATTGCTGGCATTATAATGGAAGGTTGAACTTTATTACATTCCTGATTCCTTTTACACGTATGGACACTATTATGTATTCCTTTTCAGAATTATTGGCTTCTTTGGCATAAGTTGGTCAATAAAATATATCTCATATAATAAACAAATCTAGTATTATAGCATACAACAACCTTTGGAGCTGTTCTGTATAGTATTACTATTATAGCATTAGCATTTACATTTAGTATTATTACTTTTTTTGCTTCAGTGTCAACCTTTGGAGCTGTTCTGGACATGGTAACAGACAGGTCATTCTCTGTTCTCTCTCTCTCTGTGCTTGCGAGCTAAAGAAACGTGTTGACTGTGGCTGTTATAATTTCTTTATATTGTTCTGTTCATGTATGCTTCAAATTAATATGGCTTCCCTTAACACCAGAATTAGCACCGCTTGTCTACTTGTAGTTCTTTCCCAAGTGTACAAGTAAGAGTTTTCTCCCTTCAACCTGCTCCTCACTTGCTAGAATTTTAAGCATTTACGTCTGACTATTGGGCCGAATTTGTGTAAAGGCCTGGCCTGATCTTCTTGTCATTGCTTGCCTTAGATATTGCAAGCCACTGGCTGCAAATGTACAGGTAATGTATGTCTTTTTTGTGTTTTTTCTCCCTTAACTCTATCTGTATGATTCTGCAGTTACTGGATTTGGTCTTGATGAAGTTCTTTTACTGGATTTTGTACTTTAACTGCAGCACTTTCTTGCTGGGCAAGGCTAGTCATAAAGATGTAAAAGACAGCAGTAACTGGCTTTTCAAGGCATATTATGGGAATAGGATGTTTATGGCTTACTGTTGTGTCTCTTGTGAGGTAATTGTAACACTCTCTTCTTGATCTTTTGTGTAAAAACCTACATTATCCTTTTTTTGGTCTTATCCAATACAGGTTCTTTACTTAATCCTGTTTTATCTTTCGGAGAATCAAACGGAGAAATTGATGGATGTAAGTTCTCTTTGTGTGTCTTTCATCTCTTGTTACATTATCTGAGATGTCTAGAAGGTTTCCCTAGATCATCTTGTTTTATTAGTTGTTTCTATTTTCAGGTTTTAGCTATTAATTTGCAAAGGATATCGATACTTTCTTTCCTAATTGCTGCAAGTTTATTTGGATGGGCAATCAAGCAAGTTATAAATATTATTCAGGTTCGGACATGATATATTTATGCAAGATATTTTAGATGATG
The DNA here is from genome assembly GCA_029884595.1 of Ormosia semicastrata. Taxonomy (NCBI): domain Eukaryota; kingdom Viridiplantae; phylum Streptophyta; class Magnoliopsida; order Fabales; family Fabaceae; genus Ormosia; species Ormosia semicastrata. Next base: position 1,216,463 of record JAQQTO010000046.1, on the reverse strand, counting down.
AACTGTATTATACTGAATATATGAAGAAGCTTTCAAGTTTAGTTCTTGTCTAGGATTGACGGTTATGCAGTTCGAATGCTGATTTAGATTCAGCACGTGTATTTACTTTGCTCTGAAAAAATTGCTTAGAAACTAGCATGTTATCTTGTGCCTCGGTGCACTCAAGTAATTTTACATCATGACTTGATCATTGATATAAAAACTTTTGTTCTTTGCATTCTAGCTATATAAAGAAAGTAGCGGAATTGATTTTTTTTTCTTTCCTGATCTTTTACGTAGCTCCAACTAGTATGTGTTCATGTTATGCTTTTTACTTATTGAATTGTTGTTCCTTATTTAACCCCTGCATTTTAATCTGCCCTAAGACCCTTGTGATTTCAGATGAAAACAGCAGCAGATGTGTGTGTGCTTTTTGACATCGATAAAAAACAGAAGCACTGATGTTACTTCTATGACCATGAATCCCTTGTCCCGGGCTTTTAGTACCAAGTTGAGCTCAGAGGTTAATACCAATACAAATTAGTATTCTAGAGGGCAATCAAGCTTAAATTTTCAATTTTCTATCATTTATAATGAAAGAAATAGAATAATGTTGAATTAAAGAATCATGTTGTATACAAATTCTCGGAGTATTCATTGCTTTTTGCTTTTTGGTTACCTTCATTTCAGAATTCCGAATCCCATATATTTCTATATTATCCGCTCGAGGAATAGGGCTACACCACTTTAGTCAGGAGCTTGTGAATTGTGATCATGATTTTGTGGATACATTGAAAAATAAAGGCCTATGTTCCAAGCACTTCGTGAATGTTCTTACCATTTCCTATTTCAGGGTGAAATACGTCATTCCCATTCGTAGGCATGGAAGGGGCTCATAGATTTTTTTATTTTTATTTTTTAAAAAAGAAAAACTAAACCCTTCATATTATGCGTCATTTCGATATAGGGCCACGTAAAACGGCTAAATATATACTTGATAGGACAGTTTTCATTGGGGTATTGTAATTGCAAGTTGCATGTCACGACTTTTCATTTTCGCAAACAGCATTTTGTTTGTTACCAGCATACCATTGAGCACCCAGCTAGAATATGGTTTTAATGTTAGCTGCAGGCAAAGTCCTTCTACACACACGAGGTCAATTTGATTTTAATTTAAGCTGTAGGCAAATCGGGAGAATTAAAATTAAGTTAATTCCCCAGCAGAGAGCACTAGTCGCAAATTCTGGGGTCAACCTAAAGTTGGAGCTGCATTTACAGACTTATCGGAAACATGCAGAGGCGGCCTCCAACTCGTGCTTTAGAAGAAACTACGAGAATGAGTGAGATGGTGCAGTAATGTTACAACTTCTGATAATTCCAAATGACTAATTTTTCATCTTGATTTTATAACTTTATGTAACACTCCCACATACAAATGAAATACTGTATGTGAAATTCAAAGGCATAATACATATATATATCAACAGTATTGGTAGAATAATTGAACTACGTAGTTCTCAGCTGCAGAATCATTTAACTTGCATAGAGTTGTACACATTCAAAAGCGAAGTCAAATAATTGACAACAAACAGTTTCGGATGTTGCATGGAACATGAACTTGCCCTAAACAATCGAATTTCTCTCTAAGGTCCCTACTTTTTCTTGACACCAAAACGATGTTCGTAAAAAAAAAAAAAACAGTTGCCTGCTGATTAAAGATGTATTTTAATACAGGCTAAACCCAAAGAACTGGCTAATGATGATGGCAGATCCGAGGGCTATTGCAACAAGGGAAGAAGCCCAAGTGAGTTTCTCAGTTATCCTAGGTATTCTATCCTTTAGTGCCTGGCTACATGAACCTATAAATACGGTATAGCTCCCCATTGCAACTACAGTTCCAAGTAAGAACATGATGAGAAATGCAGCACCAGCCAAACGAGAAGGCAAAGCAAGTGCAGGCAACACCATCATCAATGCATCTGGTTGCAGTCCATGAACTATCCCTGTGGCAAAAGTGGCAAAACCAATCTTCTTCTTCCCTACTTTTGGACTATCAAGTGATTCATAGACACTTACATCACATTCACTATTTTCTAAGGCAACACATGGGGTGTGTACTTCTGAAGCTTCTCTGATTCCCATAGCACCAATTACTAGCAGGGTAAGACCCACCACTCTGGTGCCCCAAGTTCTGAAAATTTCAATGTGAAGTCGATCCTTCAGTAGTAAAAATATTAAGCCAAAGATAACCTGACCAGCATCATGGCCACAACCCCAAAGGGCTCCAACTGCAGCACTCTCCATTCGGGAACGACCAATTGACAATGGAGCCAAAGCTGCAAGGTGGTCAGGCCCTGATAACGTATGCAAGCAGCCAGCAAAGAAACCAGTCCAAGCACTACTTAGGAGCTCAGTGCGGATTAGTTTTCCACCAACTGCAGCAGCAGCAGCAGGACCACCGGTCTTGGCAGCAGTTTGAAAGGTTGCAGAAGCTGCTGGTGCAATAGCTGGTTGGATTAAGATCATAACAAGAGCAGAGAGTATTGCAAGTGTCCGAGCTGTTATTGCCTGAAACAAAATGCATAAAGGATGATTTTTCTTAAGAACAATTTAAACACTGGAATTTTTAAAGATCTAAGACAAAAGTACTGGTGAACATTGAGTCAATATAGAGTTATAGACCTCTCTGGCAAAAGTTATCGTGAAGAATTGAATATCACCCAAAAGGAGAAAGATAAACCACAATGTCAAAGCCACCTACTTCAACAGAGTAATCTTCAAATGAAACTTCACATATATCCAAGCCTCTATTCAGTTATACAAAACTCAACATGTATTTTGATGATCATGATTTATTGGCAAAAATATGTAATTAAAGAGCCAAGATTGGTTAAGGTATAGTATAACACTACAAGACCAGCAGAAAGCTAACAACATGCCCTAGTCCCAAAACAGGGTTATAGATTGAAACAGTAAGAGAATTGATAAATAAAATTCTTAAGAAACATGACATCTAATTTAAGTTTCCGGTCAAATTGGCTGGGAGGCATCAGTCAGATCATAATAGATTTTATGCATACATATCAAATCCTAATTCTTTTGTAAGGTTCCATGGCATTTTAAAAAACAAAGAGTAGCTTTATCTCCCTACAAGGCTACTTTACTCTAATTCAAATAACCAAATGGATTTTCCTAAGGAAACATCAGCTTCAAATGCTCCATGTAAACAAAAATTCAAATGCACACAAGATCTCAGCAATCATAACACAAACACCCGAAAAAAAAAATTGGTCTTTGATGGACTCAGAGTACAATCATACCTTTGGTTTTTGGAAAGCACCACTTGCGATCTGATTGAGAGAATGGGATTCATCTAAAGAATACGAACGGGGTAGTAAATTATTGGGCAGCGCGGATGAAGCCAAAGAAGGAGTGGAAGACGACAATGGAGACGGGTTTTCATGCTTGCAATAAATTGAGCTGACCCGCCTCAAGTCAGAACGCGTTGATGGAGAAAAATTGAATCTTGCAGAATCAAATCGATAGGTTGGAGTGAGAAATGTAGAGGGCTTGGGGGTTTTGAAAGAAGGAGGTGAAGACGATGATAGAAGCCTATCCATGGCTTCTATCTGACTGCAAAACTACAAATGAAGCGGAGAAGACAGATTTCTGTGTTCTACTTATAAAACCATGTTTAAAACCACCTATTACCTAATCCCACGTTTATCCTTTTTTCTTCAATTTTTAAAATTTAAGATTAAAATCCCTGTCAATTTTTTTTTTAAAAAAAGAGAAGGATTAAGGCCCCAAACATTTTGTCATCCCAGAAAACTGAAAACGAATTGATTTCACGTGCAAGGGAGTTAGTGGTTCATTTTAAATTAAAAAATCAATCACTTTAATCAATGTTATTTACATCTATTTATTTAGATTAAATTGAATTAAATTAGTTTAGATTTGATGGATTTAATTAATTTTTGATCAAATTTTTTTTAAGATTAGAATGTTGTAAGTTAAAAGGCTGAGATGTTGTAAACATGATTCTCTCCTATTTCCCTTTGTAGGAGAAGATTCAGATCCATTCCATAGCACGTTATATGGAGCATTTTAGCATATAAAATAATTATAAAAGTAATGTGTGTTAGTTCAAGTTAAAAAATTTAAGTTTCTTAAGTTTAAGTATATGATCTTGATCCTAAAATTTATATATATAAAAATAATATTATTAAGAAGAATTTTTTTTTTTAGACAACTGATCATATTTTAAAAATTAATTTTTCAAAATATATAAAGGTTAAAAAATATTTTATGTATGTAAAATATATATATATTATATTTATATTATATATTAACGTAAAAGAGATATTAAATTATTTTTTATACAATTTTAATATTTTTATGACATATAAAATAATTTTATGAATAAATTAAATAAAATTAAACATATTTTAATTAGACAAATAAATTACTATAAAGACTATGTTTACTAATTACTTAAATCCGATTATTTACGCCAGTTAAAATATTGACAAAGGTGGAATTCAAACCTAAACACAAATACTTAAATCCCATTATTTACACCAGTTAAACTAATGAAATTTGGCAGTTTCGAATTTATTTTGATTTGTAGTGTGTGGTATACATGATGCTAACATGTAACTATATTCTTCTCATGTTACCGTGATTTGGTTGTACAAATTAATATTGTCCCTTTATATTATTTATTCCCCTCTTGAAAGCAACAATCACTAACTGCAAATAAAAACCTTTTTAAGCAGTTAGGGCAGTGGCACGAAAAAAGGTATGATTCACAATTTAATACGTACGATGGCCGAATAGCATTTGGCCGTTGTCATTTTTGACTGGTCTTACATTGAAACTTTTGGCTTCGCTGTGGCCACGACTATCCCACAAGCGATTCATACATTCTTCCTACTCCGGTTTAACCACGCATATCATCAGAGTGAACGAAGGGTAATAGTTCTTTACGAGGCAATCATTTCAATACCGAAAAACAAAAATACTTACACTTTGCACTCGGTTAATCTGAAATAAAAGTAGCATTATGAATGTTGATAATTATTATTTTCATTTATTGGGAGTGGTCTTGTTTGCGAGAGTCATTTTATTGAGAGAGACATGGACTGTAGAGTATTGATAAGAAGGAAATAGAAAAAAAATATGTTGAACGTTTATTAATATTTATACTTTCTATTATATCGTTCATCTCTTTATTATTTTGATTGGCTATGTAGCATTACTTTTATGATTTTTTTTTTGGGTACAATCTTTTATTATTGTGAGTTGTGGTGGTTCTACTTCTAGATTAGGAGAGGTGGAGTTGTTTCGTTATTGGGCCAACTATGTTTTGTCGGACTTTGGTGATTGGGTGACATAAAGTCCATAATCAACAAATGAACGCGAAACAAGTATTTTCCCACACGACTGCCCACTTCATAACGTGCTCACGCCTGGCGCCTGCGTGTGTGAGGCACACACCAAACAACCAACCACTCAGCACATACCATCCTGGCCCACACAGAATGGTATGGGGCTTCTTTTTGTTTAATAAAAAACTGTTTTGGTCTTCAAATAGATAGATAGTTGATGTTCCAAGGTTAGTAGGCTTGGTTAGACTTTAATATCATCCACTTTGACGACGATTTGTGGCCAGGAATACTTTGTCAATTTTATAGAACACAAGACCCAAAAATGATAATTAAATAGGGGGTTGAGGGCAGACTTTCGATAACGCTGCATAGCTACACCAATAAAAAAAGGAGATCTATCTAAGGCCCAAAAGACGGAAGTGACACATCTTGCAGTTCTTCTTTCTTTTATTTGTTTATTTTATTGTAATAGCTTGTTTTATGCAATGAGAATTATTATCTTTCTTTCTTGAAACTTTTGGTGATGATTGAATTCAATCTCAATTTGTTTTTTTTTTTCACTATAAAATGTAATATCAATTATTAATTGACAACTTTGAGTCTTTTTTCATACCAAAGAAGTCCGCTAAGTTCAATCCACAAAATTAGAAACAAAATGTCTTAAGGTTGGGTAAACCTTGAGGTTAAATATATAGTTGGTTGGACTATTGCTTGAGTGTCATATTTTATTACAACTTTCTCATACGTGCATTATTTATACGTAAACTTGAGGTTCAAAGTCCTATTCTTGTCAAGTGCTTGTCTTTCCAAATGATTGTAGTATGAAGTAAGAAATAAGAATCATCTCTATATATAGATATACTAACATTTTGTATTCGTGCAATCCATAGGACAATTAGTAAAATATTTATTTGTACGGAATGATTAATAAATTTTTTATTAATACAGTTATTAAAAATATAGTTAAAAATCTATTTGTTCATTTATAAGCCATTAATATCAATAATAAGAATAAAACATATAAAAAATTTGAACATAACAATCAAATAATTAATTTTAGTATATAAAATATATTGTAAAACTAATTTATAAATAAAAAATTATTTTAAGTATAAATAATTAGTTAATTTATATTTTTGTTAATAGATTACATTTCATTTAATCTTATTAAGTTTTCTTGTAAAATTTTCACCCCGTGATTATATATATAAATATAATTTTATATCAAATTTTCAAGCCTGTAGGCTGCAAATATTAGATAGATTTTGGATTTCAAATAAGTATTAGATCCTATATCAACACCTAATTACACACAAACCCCTAAATACATGGTAATATTTCTATCGTATACTTGTTTAAATCAACTTTGAAAAATGACTTAAAATTAATGAATATTTCGAGTAAGCCTGTTAAAACTAGAATTAATGAACCATAAGGAATCAAGGAAATTGTGTCTTTTTATTATGGTATGAAGGAAATTGTGTCTTTAAAATTGATAAAACAGATCTATCAATAAATTAATTTTGTAAAAATAAAATAAAGCATAGGTAAACCTATCAATAAAATAATAATAGTAAAAAAAAATCAATCTTAATATATAACTCATATTAAGGAGGAATATTTCATTTGAAAATAATTTGAGTAATCAATCTTAAGATATAACTCATATTGAGGAAGAATATATCGTTTGAAAATAATTTCAAACAAAGAATATTAACTTGCCAACTTTTGATTAGCAATCAATCAATTGATGTTGTAGGCATAAAAAAAATTGATATGTTATGTACAAATTATCCAATAAAATAATACAAAGAGAAAATGAAATAAGGTGATGTGCAAAAATAATAATAATAATAAAATTTAAATTTGAATTACTAATGTAATTAATTAGGTGATATGCAATAAAAAATTAATAATATGATGGGAGTTGAAAATTCTCGCCTCAAATAATTATTTTAATAGTACAATTTGTAGTATTTATTTTGGAAGCTATTTGGGAAGCTTATTATTTTTAATGATAAAAATTTCAAATTTAAGTATTTTAGATTATTTATATCTAACAAATAATGAAACAATTAAATTTGAAAATCCACAAAATGATATCTTGTAAAATAAATTAGAAATAATGTCTCATTTAAAAAATTATAATAGTGTAAGTTCAAATTCAATAATAAAATTAGATATAGACTTGTGCGATGCGCAGGTATAGAAAGTTATGTTGAAAGTTCAAACCAACAACACCTCCTTTTTATTGGTAGTTGGATTGAAATATACTTACATTATACAAGAAGGTGAAAACTAATAAAGAAGAGTGTGCTAACCTCTCTTTGTTAAGCAACTACAACACTGGTAGCTAGCTATACCAAAAAATGAAGAGACATGCTGGACAATACATCCCTTGCCACTCAGGCAGTAAGAAATTTCAAATTGACTAAACTAAAAAAAAAGGTGCAAATCACAAATGGATTAAAAAAAAAACTCCTTTCCTATTAAATTAAAGTGTGGGTAGAAATTTAGCACATTTTTAAGATCATGTTTCTTTCTAGAGCAAACTCTATATGCATCCAACACACCTAGACCTAGTCAAAAGAGGAAACACTCCTTGAGCATCAATGACTGTGTAATTTGCATTTCATATGTAACGGTAAAAGTAGCGTATGGAAGATTGTTGATCGCAAGGAAGACCAAGCAACTGTGTGCACACATGGCCAAAGAAAAGAAATGAAAGATATTATAAAAGTGTAGGTTCAATTTGAATAATAAAATTCAATAAGTCAAATACTTTAATTTGCATAAATGAAAGATAGAATCAATTGAATTATAGTATTTGAGATATTGCACAGTATAATATTCACCAGATCAAATTCAATCGAGTTATTTCCCTTAATTTTCTTGTAATTTGTGTAGCCAATCATAGCTAACAGGCAAGTTGTAATGAAGAAATATAATATATAACCTGATTTTAGAAAAATAGGATAAATTAATATATAACTTGATTTAATGATTAAAAAAAATCTAACATGATATCAATAAAAGTCAAGAAATACATTGGATTGGAAAAATAATGAAAGTTACTACAGTAAACCTCAGTCTTTACCTCAAAATCATTGAGCTCAATAGCCATTGTAACATCCATAATAATAATAATAATAATAATTATTATTATTATTATTAAAAACAAGTACATAAAATGTTTATGCAACAAAACTTTAAAAATATAAAATAAATAAAAGCCTTACTATTTTGAAGTAGATTCAGAAGGTACTTGAGTTAGACACAAGACGGTAGTTTCTTTCATGAGCAGCAATCAAGCGTGTTGAAACATGGGGTGGGTACCTGCAAAGGGACTTCAACGCTCAAGTCAAGTTGTGCACAAGTTAGGTAGTTTATAATGAGTAATTTACTGATACTTGATTAAGGTTACTTAACCTTGTATTTATAGAGCGTGTATAGAATTCTCATGCGATCTGTGTTGAATGTAAGTATTTAGGATTAGTATCTTGATAAATATTACCTTCCCTTTATTGTTGGGGTGAATCCCTATAAATTAGGAACTCTTGATATGAGAGCTACTTATCAATCTGAGGCAGTTATCAGTCCTATAATAGCGTAAATAAATGATTGGTAGTTATGGATACTTAGGGATATATCATCTGCATGTATTTATCAATTTTGATATTATGGCCCAACGTCGCTCAACGCGTATGGCTCCGAGGTCCAAACTACTTTCAAGGCCTTAGCTACGTCGTTCAGGGTAGAATCCGATTATACATGTGCCGGGTTGATCTAACTAGACGGGATCCCAAATCACAGTTCAGAACACTTACTATTCGAATAACCAGTTGATTATTCGAATAAAGTTCCTACTTTACAAAAAATATTGGAGAAAATATGTCACTTTATTAGAATAAAATACCTATTATTCAAATAAAGAAGATGATGACAGTAAAAATTGGACAGCACGTTGCATGAAACCAGAATTAAAACTTAGTTTTCATTCAATTCTCTTCACTTTTGGTTCTTTAAATCAACTAGTTCCAATGAAACTAAATTACTAGGCAAGATTAATGAGGTAAGCAAGGTGAAATTAGTGAGACGGGTGGCAGGAAGATGAACTCTTAGAAATTATAAAATTTTGAAAACAATGAATTACAGGGAACAAGTGTCACGTAAATGATGAAATGGAGGGTGAAAGATTAAGCTAAACACATTGAATATCAGGTGAAGCATGGTCACGAAGAAACAAGTGTTCAAACATTTATTATGGATGACATAAGCTTATGAAATTAGTATGGACATGTGTTATTAAGGGGGCTCTTAAGATTAAGGTAATGATTACAATAACAGATGGCAACTAATGTACGTTGCCTTAAGAGGATTCTGGAATTTCAACTTGGATTACAAAAGAAGATTTTATGATGATTGAATCTTGTTTTGACAACAAAGCACAACCACACCACTCCTTACATCATCCCAATACGTAAGGAAAGCTCAAACTTGCTCTATAAACTATAAATACATGTTCCTCATCCCTAATTTCATCAGACAACACCCACAAACCAACGTCTCTGTTTTCCTACAAACACCACACCTCCACTTTCACCCACTCTTTTATCAATCTCAATTATATAACAAATGTAGGAATTAGTAAAAACTCACTCTTTCTTCTTTATTTCTTTTGCTCATATCTTTTAATCCATTCCTTGCATCCATTGTCAATTGCTCTAGTTAGCTTGAAAGAAAGAATGACAATAAATGACTTTCAGTGGTTTTTGTAAAGTGATTTCAAATGATTTATTCGAATAAGCTTTGACCTTATTCGAATAAAGTTTGCCAAAAGACACTTCAAATACTATTATTTTCAAATGATCTTTGAATGAATTATTCGAATAAGCTTTGGCCTTATTCGAATAAAGCTTGTCAAAAGACACTTCAAATACTGTTTTTTTCAAATAATCTATTCGAATAAATTTTCCTTTATTCGAATAAAAATTGACAGAAAACTTTAAAAATTGAGATTTAATGGATTTATTCAAATAGATTCTCGTTTATTCAAATAAAATTCGTACGAAATGAGAATAAATTTTAAATGTGAATGATTCTTTCATTATTTTACATAAGCTATTCTTTTATCATTATAACATGAGCTATTCTTTTAAAACTTCTTTTCACCATTTATTATATGATGTTTAAGTTTATTACTATTCCTTTATTAGCTGAGTTAATTATTCTCATTTTTTGCATTATATATGATTTTGTTAAAAAGAATTAATGTGAGTTATTTTTATGATATATATTTCTTTCCTATGGATAAATTATTTAAGAAACATCGTCTCATGGATAAAAATAAATTAATATGCAAAAAGATTATTATGACCATGATGAGAGAATTGATGGACGTCTCAATTAGATATTATTATTGTGACCATGATGAGAAGATCGAAGGACACCTTGATCAAAATTATTGTGACTATAATGAGAAGATTAAGAGATGCCTTAATCAAGATTACGAGTGTGGTCATGATGAGAGGATTAAAGGACGTCTTAATCAAAATTATTGTGGTCATTATGAGAGCACTGAAGGATGCCCTAATGAAGAGAAATATGCACATTTGGTAAAGAATATTGAAATATGATGATTAAAAGAAAATATTGAGTTACTTACACCTTCATTTTAAGTTATTTATTTGTCTTTTTCATTTTAAATATTGCATAATTTATTACTCTTCTGATTTATTTCTTAAATATAGATTTGACTATTCTTATTTTATTTTTAATAAAAAAAATTATGTTAGACTCTTAGATATGATTTTAAGAAATAGAGAATTGCAAAGAGTGGTAAAATATTTTTCGTACTCATGATGACTGGAATATCATTAGTTTAAAATTATTAATATTTTTGTTTTTATCTACCGAGATTTTTATCTCACATATTTTGACATGATATTTCAGATAATGTCGACAATTAAAGTTTTGATTGATTTTTGTGTACAACCAGTATATATGCTAGAACTTGAAGAATATATTTTTACAGTTACTTTGGGATATCTTTTTCTAATAATCCTACTCTTTGATGAGTAATCTTAGTAAATAATATTTGTAGAAATATAAATAGTAGCATCTTATAAAGGCTATTATAATCCTCGTTTTTTGAAAAATGCGTGCCTAACTTAAGTAGTGCATGTACATACAACTAACTTTTAAATGATGTATCCTAAAAAACTATGTAAAATATTGTACCCTAAAAACTAATGATAATATCGATTGTACTTTTGTGATGTCTAGTTTTAAATTGCATGTAATATATAAAATAAAATTAATTAAATTCGTAAAATAGAATAGGACGTTATAGCCATGTAATTGCTAGCTTTGTCATCTCTCTTAAATTCCACTAACTCACCATTTCTTAGCATCTTCAAATATAAAAACTTATTATCCTCATCATTCAATATCTAACAATATATGATATAAAAGCGTGTCATACGAATCAAATATTATCACATAACAGTCAAGTAAGAATCTTCATGTTTGAATTAAAAAAATTATGAGTAAGAGGTGAAAGAAAATCTATATAGAGGAATTATGAATTTTAAGGGTGTCTATTGGATGAGTTAGGTGGGTTCAGTAGCGTTTTTGGAACCGACCCATTCACTAGAATAGTAAATTATGTTGAGGAGATTTTTTCATTTAACCTGACCTGACTCGACCCACTCAAGAGTGAGTTGGATTAGGTCGAATCCGTGAGTCTGACATAAAAAAAATTATAAAAAAAAGTCAAAATACAAAATCTAACAAATTAACATTATAAGTCTTAATTTTAAGCATAAATAGGTCTCAATCTAACAAATTAACATTATAAGTCTCAACCAACCTTACTTAAACATAATATGTCTCAATCTCAAATAAACTAAATATCATAAGTCAATAAGTGCATAACAAATTAATAACTAACAAATCTTACTAAGTCTAGAATAAACTAAACAAAACTAGTCATAACTCAAATAATAAATTAGTCTAACCAATTGAATTCAATGTCATCACGCATGTCATATGTATTGACATAATAATTAATTTTACTCTCTATTTTTTTCATATACTCTTTATTATCTAAACGATTTTTTACTTTAAAAAAATAGGTGAGTCGGGTTGGTGCAGGTTGGATATGTTCCAGCCCGTACTCGATCCACATACTGCGGGTTGAAGTATTTTTCAACCCATCTCAACTCGTGAACCTAACTCAACCCATATTTTATAAATTAGGTTAAGTCAAAACTTACGAATTCACAGGTTTACCTAACCCACTAGACACCCTTAAACAAACAAAATGTTATACATGACACTGTGCCCTCAAATAATTGTTACTTTAATTGATACATATGAATACTTGTTACTTATTTTCCTGCCTTGTATCACTTATAAAAGTAATGAGAAATGTCAACTATTAACAATATTAAAAACCTCACAATGAGAAAAAGGAATCCTATGGCAACCTTAGAGATGATTCTTGCAATTACCCAATATGGAGGGAAAAACAACTCTTTGAAGAATAAATACCTTTTCATCCATAACAACTATTTTCAAGTAGAAGTTATAAAAAAGAAGCGTGCTTTAAAAGAGAGTATAAAAATTGACTTCTGTTAGTAGAATGAAAAATCATTTCAAATTTTGTATTCTTTTCCATTTATAGAAACATCCAGGGAGAGAGAAAAAAAATAGAAAGATCCATAAAAACACACCTATAGAATCAAAAGGAGAAGGTTAAGTATAAATATATAATGAAAAATAAAAAGAAACCTATTTATACAATTAAATAAATTTGTGAATGATAACACGATAAAAAAATAAAATAATAAATGCATTATATATTTTTTTTTCTTGAATGATGATAACGTGAGTTTTCAAATTTTAAAATAATCAATGCATAATATATATTTTCTAATTAATTCATTTCAATAAATGATGATGATTATGTGAGTTTTTAAGAATAAAAGAATCAATGTATTTTATTCATTTAACCTAGTTGATAACGTGAGATTTAAAATTAAAGAAAAAATGAATGCATAATATATAGTTTTTAAATTAAGTTATTTGAATAAATGTTACTTTTTATATTTGAAAAATATTATGAAAAAGAATTATAGAATAAAAATGGATTTAACTTTCTATTCAATTTATCATTTGATTGACTTAGATTGGCGTCAATTGTTTTCAAGCCAATAGTCAATTTATCAATTTAATATGCTATAAAAGAGTTTTAATTAGTGTGAATTGTCTTTTATTAATTTTTATAAATTTATCACATGATTTTGCTATAAAATGGTTTGATTAGAGCCATTATTTGATTGAATTTCTATGAATTTAATTAATTAATTATATTTTCTTTTGAAATTATCTGAATATATATTGCTAGAAATAATTGTATCTTAAACAATTTAAAATTTGAATTTTTGAACCACTTACTATTAGAGAAAAGATTTTTGCGTTGGAGAGAAGATCAATTGCTTGAGAAGGAGGCACGAGACATAACTTTTCATGATAGAAGACTTCAATTATATATTATATAGATATAGATATAGATAGATATAGATATAGAAATGTGTGTAAATTATTATTATTTCCAAATTTAATTATCATATTAAATTTTTAGTGTTAATCATAATTAGTATATACTACAAATTAAAAACTTAATACGATAATTAAACAAAAATAATAATTCACATAATATACTACACATAAAATAATGTCATGTAAGATAATGTCATGCAGGAAAATATATTTAGAAAGAGTCATCCTAGGGAGCCCGGCTTGCACAGCCTGGGACTCCGACTCATATTTAACAAACATGTTTTTATATTTTAAATAAAATAAAAATTATAAAAAAATACAAATCACAACCAAATGAAGGTCATCTGGGCAGCATCCCGACATTACTATCCGGGTTATTAATTATTTTTCATTTAAAAATTATCACTTTTGTTTTTTTAACTCACGACTATCAAGACAAGTTTAATTTTGCATAATTTGCAACAATTATGTTAGTTAGGAGAGATTTTTGTATAAAATTAAAATACTTAAGTTTAATGTATTAGGCCAGTTAAATAATTAAATAATAAATAATAATTATAATTATTTTATAATTAATTATTATAATTTATTATAATTAATAATTTGATTAGTACACCTAATTTAAATTCTTTAGGTTTATGTAAAACGTTTCTACTAACTAGGTGGAGACATTAAATTTATCGAAACGAATAAGGTACAACTATGCCACAGTACTAATGTAGTCATTCAACTTGGAATAATGTAATGTATCATATTCCCGTGACATTATGGTCTGCAGTACACATTTACACACTCACGCTGTCACACATAGGTTTAGCCATTGCCCATTAGCAATGTGATGTGTGTGTAAAATTTATATATTTTATACTTATTTAAATTTGAGTGTTATACAAAAATAATTATACTATTTATTTATTATATTGAATGAATTTTTAGTCTATTAAATAAAATGTGCTTTCAATTTATTTTACAGGAATTTCAGGGTTTTTATGAAAATTTGAGTATTATTATTAAAATGCTAGTGATGAGTATAAAGATATTATTGTAATATTTTAAGTATAACTTTTGTTATAAACCTCATATTGAGCTAATTTTGGTAATTATGAAAAGATGAAAAAAATTCTTACAACTTTTTTGAAGACATCGAAACCTAGTTCATGCATTAAGAGTGTGAAAATTTGCATACAAAGTGGCTAATGACATTTGACCAAAGTCAAATTAACATTCCTAAATTTTAGAAATTAATTTAGATATTTAATTGAAGTGCAAGTAATCCTAATTTGGTGACCAAACATCTTATATTTAATGCAAGAATCTTAAGGAAAGTTTTCTTAATATTGGTGAAGTACTTATTTTCTAATTTATGGGGAATAACGATAAGAAAATAAGAAATAAGAGATTTGGTTAAAGATTAACTAAAGAAAGTTTTGTCGTCAAACATGTTTCAATAAATAAATTAGGTATAACTTTTTCTATAAATATGTGATTTACATGATTTCGATGACATTGAAAAGTTAAGAAAGAGATATATAAATCTCATTTTGACAACTTTCCTTAAGTTAGCTTCACTCAGTGTGAAAATTGTGTCTCAAGTTGTGACAGAGTAAGGCTTGACATCATGCTTACCTAATTTGCCTTAGATTCAGTGAAAAATTATAAATAGGAATCAAAGCCAAAGATTTGGAGAGTTGGAGTGATGTTCACATATTTGATGCATTAATAAGCCTTCATTTTTAGTCATTTACACTCTCCGTGTACTTAATAAATTAAGTTTGGTTATGTTTTGTATGTTTTGAACTCAAAATAGATTTAATTGAATTTTTCAGCATGATTTACGTCTTACACTAATTCTGTATTTGGGTCATATCTTGGGCTGTAGGTGGATTTTTAAGGTGAATCTTATGTCATTTTAAAGATAAGAGAGAGCTCTACAATCTTCATGAAGACATCGAAGACTCAATCACACGTTTGGATGGCTCAAGTTGGCATTGAATCAAGAACTAAAGTGCTGCTCCTGGAAGAATGACCTATGCGTACTGTTCATTATACTGCTCATGGTGAAAGTTGTAGAATGGGCTGAAATTTTGATGGTTGATAGTTAAGACTCAAATCTACAACTTTCATGTTGTACACTTTTCCCGATTCAGACTCCTTGGAGGTGATATTGGGCTTGGAAGTCAGAACAGAGAAGCTGCGTTTGGACCTGAGCAGTGTGCAGTAAATTGAACATATCTGGAGCTATGGAAGTGATATTGGGCTCAAACTAAAGCCATTGGAAAGCTAAGATCCAGACCTAAAATCTTCATGAAGACCACTTGGCTCAAAAATGACGAATGCAATGACTTCAGAGCTGCATGATTTCGGAGACAAAGAATCTCCATAATTTTCCACTCACCAAAAGTCATTCAACATTTTCCACTCATCCACCTACTCCATTCATCCACCTATTCCACTCAACCACCATGACTCAGCCCCCTTTTGACATTTTGTACTTCTAAACCCTCTATAAAAGGGAGGCTATGCAGATCATTGTAGTATGTAGAGCTTTTATGTAGTAGTGTTGTTGTAATTAAAGTTTTAGTGTTTCATTTTGGAGAATTCTCTTCTTCTCTTCCTCTCCTCCTCTCTCTTTGTTATTTTCATTTTTTGTATGGTTCTTGAAGGTTCTCCAATGGTGATGGCTATGGAGAGCTAAACTTCTTTAATCAATCCAAGAGATTGACAAGCTTGATGATTAATCCTGAGATCTCGTTTTAATCGTTATACGTTCATCTATTAATCAAGTTTCTCTTTCTTTTCTTCTCTTGTTTAAATTCTGATTTAATGCTTAATTTGATTGGGATTTGCATATGTTAATTGCGTAATTATCATATGCCAAGAGATGAATTTAGAGGTTATATAATTTATCAAAGATGTTTGATGAAATATTTAGCTTGGTTGGATCTTGGTTTTTAAGTTAATTTGGGTTTTGGATGGATGCTTAATTTGTCTAACCTTAATTAATTGAATTTTAGAAGCGTTTCTAATAGAAGATCCATGGATCATTGAGAGGCGTCTTGATGTGATCTAAGACCAAAGATTTGGTTGATAGTTGAACTTTTATAAAGATCAAGGATGGATTAAAATCAAGATTTGTTAATTCTCTTGGATTGGTTGTTTTCTCAAATTTTGTTTACTCATTTTAATTGCTCTTTGTTGTTTAATCTTGCAAAACTCTCCCCCCTATTTATTAACCTCTTAATCTGACTTCATAATTAGAGTGATCTACGGGCTCGACCCGGTGTTACCTTATGCTACAAGCAGTTTTGGTAAATCGGTTATAAATTGATTTAAATTTGGTAATCTCGACAGTTGTCATGGAGCAAAGGCAAAGAGTTCACTTTGGAAGTTAAGATGTGTTCACTATTTAAGATGTCCAAGACTCTTCTTTTATATAATTTCTTTATGATGTTTCTTTTACCTCTTAATTTGTTTTGTGCTTTCATTGCTTTGAGTAGCTAAATTATCTTCTTGTTAGGGTGAATATGTAACTTGGTTTGGATGATGATGTATTCTGATTCTTTGATTTAAAATAAGTTTTTTTTTTTAAATTCAATTGAGTGTTTGTCATTATTTTTAATACTTTTGTGAATTAATCACTCATAAATAAATTTTGTAGATTGTGTAGAAAATTAAAAAATTTGTGCATGACTTAAACCATGTGATAAATACTATAATATTGACTATTTAGGAATAAAAGTTATTGGTTGTGTGAGTTTTTTTTGAGACTCCATAGATTACATAATGCCTTTAATTCTTAAGATGCAATTAAGAGATTAAATGAGTTTTTAGGATTAAAGAGAATTGATATACCATGGAATTTGATATTAGTTAAATTAGAAAATCTCTCAATCAATTGATTAATTAGAACTTAATGAGGTTGGAATTCTAAATACTAATAAAAAAATAAAGTGAAATCGGATTCCTAACACCTTTCTCATTGCATATTTGCTCCCTAACTTGTTATTGTGATTTTTCTACTATTTTCAACTTATTTGTTGTAATTTATTTTGCTTTTCTTTTAATTACTTGTCTTACTTTTGAATTATTTTTGAATTAATTCATTGCCTAGATAGTAGTTGAATTAGTGAAATGGTACTTTGACAACTAAATCATTGTGAGAATGATACTTTTTTTTATCATTTTATTATTTTTATGATTTAATGCATTTGTCAAATTATTCAACTGAATCATATAATTATAAAAATAGTTCTTGAAATACTTAGGATGTGTTTGAATTAGTTGTGAAAAATAGATTATTTTAATAATTGATTAGTTGTGTAATTGATTTTTTTATAATTGATTATGATAAAATTAATTTTATGTTTGGATATGTTAATTAAAAATAATTTTAAAATAATTTGTTTTATTTGAATTGTATAAAAAAGAATTATTTTTATATATTAAATTATTAAAAAAGATATGAAATGATTTATTAATATTATATAATATTTGATATTTTAGAATTACTTTAGTAAAAATATAACATAATCAACTTTTTAAAGAAAAATAATCTAAAAACTTTTTATCATGATGTTTAAAATTAAGCTTAAAATATAAAAACTTTTCTATTTTAAAAAAAATTTTTTACTATAATTAATTTTATCCAAACAATACTAAAATAATGGAAAAAACTTTATTCCAAAAAAAGACTTTTTAACCAAAATTTAATCTCAATCAAATACACACTTAAATTTTCAAGCATGCAAGCAAAAGACACTCAATTGAAATACGTCTTTTTTTTTTTTGGAACAACATGTTGGAAGCATATTTGTAGTCACCGACCCAAAGGGATCCAATCAGCTGGCGCCATGCTGTCAAAGACAGCAAACAGCATATAGCAATTCCTAGGTTCTTATGCCGTCTCCTTCTATTCTTACTCAGCTCTTAATTCGTGACTCCTTATACACTGTTACTCTCACCCAGCAACACAAAAAAACACCAAACCATTAAAAAGCATCATCGAATATTGGTACCTTTGGATTTTGTTTTGTTGCAATCCAGCTTAGATTAATTCAGATGAAACACAATCCGTACTTTGACGGAGACGGAGGACATTTCTGTAAGTAACTCCGCCAAGCCAAGAATGGCCGATCCACAGCCGCTACTGCTCAACGATTCGGAGCCAACTCAGTTCAAACGCGACAGAGACAGACCCACCCGAGTGGCCTCCGTTGACGTCTTCCGCGGCCTCTCTGTTTTTGTAACTCACTACTCTATTATTTCATTCTTGCTTTCTCGATTGCTCTGGTCAACGCCTCTGTAGTATGTACTGTTTGGTTGCTAAGATATTGAAAAAATAAATCAATTATCGCTTTGTATTAGTTTGCTTATGCATAAAGCTATCCAGTTTCCCTTTGTTTTCAGCTGATGATGTTGGTTGATTATGGCGGCTCCATCTTCCCCATCATTGCTCATGCCCCCTGGAATGGTATTCACTTAGCCGATTTCGTCATGCCATTCTTTCTATTTATTGCTGGAATTTCTCTTGCACTAGTTTATAAGGTACCTAACCTAACCTATTATTGATAATACCAGTCTTGTTTACATACTTCTTTGATTGGACACGTAGCAAATAGCATTAATTAAAGGCTTCTTTTTTCTTTTCGTTTTAATTTTTAAATAAAACGTCAGAGAAGGCCGCAGAGAAGAGAAGCTACATGGAACGCCTTATATAGAGCAGTGAAACTCTTTACTCTTGGTATCGTTCTTCAAGGTAATGAAATATCTTCTTAGCCTTCCATATCCATAACAATAACATGATAAAATATAGTGTTCTTCAATTAATTTGGGGTCTGCTCTGCCACTGATATACACAGCACAACATTAGTAAAGTAAACATATAATGTATTCATTTCAGGTGGTTATTTTCACGGAACAACTTCCTTGACTTATGGTGTTGACATTGAAAGAATACGGTTGCTAGGCATTTTACAGGTACTTCTGTCCTTAATAACTTAATCTCTATGATAATCTTTTGACTACTTTTCATACTAACTTGACTGTAAAATGGATTGCAACTAAGCATAATTAGGATAATTGACTGGACCTGATACCTAATAGTTGGTAACTAATAATATATCGATATTTCATTTATGCATATTAGTGCAGTAGCTGACGAATTTGATATGATGATGTATGAATTCAGAGGATATCTATTGGATACATTGTTGCAGCTTTATGTGAGATCTGGCTTCCAGCTCGGCAAGGGAAAGAATTAGGTTTCTTCAAAAGTTATTACTGGCATTGGTAAGGTTTTCATGTCATTTTTGTTTTCCATATTATTAAATTTGAGGGCCCACATGTGTCTATATCTGCTTCTCTGCCATTAGCAATTTAGATTGTCTCAAAACCAGAATCATCCTTGATCAGTATAATCAGTGTGATCATTCAGACAAATATTTGCTGCCACAGGATGTTTAAAAGTAAAACATATGAGCGTTCTGGTGCATGTAGCTTGCTTGGTACTCTCCAAAGTCCCAAACCAAAGATGTTAATAGAAAATTAACTACATTTAAATAAAAGGATTATTTCATTTTACGTTGACTGAAATTAGTAAAATATAGTAATATTCATCGATTATTGCAATCAATATATTCATATTTCTTTTATGTAGTTTTCCTTTCCTCTTTATTTTACAAATAGTTTTTCCTTAGCTTCTTCTTCTTCTTTTTTTAATGCAGGTTTATTGCAGTAATACTGATGGCACTTTACTCAGGATTACTATATGGTCTATATGTTCCAGATTGGCAGTTTGATGTATCAGCCTCAACCTCATCTTTGCCTCCATTTGATGGTGGCAATATTTACACGGTGAGAGTAGGCTCACAAAGCTCTCTCCCCTCACTCTCACTTTGCTGTCTTCTTTGTGCTTCAATTTTTGTTTTGGATCTGACCTGCATACTTTTTAAATTATTGAAAAATTTATGGTGAAAGAAAATTGTTACTGAAAGCTAGTCCTAGGCACCTGTTTAAGGTTAGGGAGGAAATGCACATGCGGTGTTGTTCATGCTACAACTGATGGATGATCCAATGTTTCTAATAGTAATATCCACACATTTTTACTGTTGCCTTCAAATTTTGAATTCTTATCAAATCTGGCTCTATAGATAGTTGTCCAATGCTTATGAATTGTCAAAAAGTTTACCCGCTCATTCATGTTTAAAATTCATTTTCTGGAAATTTGCTGCTGGTGGAATTCAAAATATTTAAGTCATAATGCTTGCAATGTTCTCAACTTGATGTCAGGTGAATTGTTCCGTGAGAGGTGATCTTGGACCTGCCTGTAATTCTGCTGGAATGATTGATCGCTATATTCTTGGTCTTGACCATCTGTACAGAAAGCCTGTTTACAGAAATCTTAAGGTATCTTGTAGTTGATCTCATTTCTTTGCTCGATGCTTTACAGCATAATGCAACACGTTAATGCCTTGTTGATGATCGAACTTCCAGGAGTGCAATATGTCTGCTAAGGGCCAAGTTTCAGATAGTTCACCTTCATGGTGTCATGCTCCTTTTGATCCAGAAGGCATTTTAAGGTGGCCACTCTAAACTTTTGATATTTCCCTGGGATTCCATTAGTTAACTTTCTTCATGCAGAGTTGTCCTTCTATCTTGTTAAGTTCTGAGAGAGGTATGCTCGGTGCAATTTGAAGTTTCTTTTGCATATTTAACATGATCTCCTTTCTGATCAGTGATCTCATGAAATTACAACCATACACTTTCTAAAAGTTAATATAGAGCTAATAGCATGCCGGTTAAATGCAATCAGACTCGTGTGACACTTGGTCTGGAAGCTTTTAGTAGATCTGTAGATGTACCTTCTAGAAATTTTCTTCATGCAAAGTATTCCTTTACTTGTTAGTCAGAATATAACAAGGTCCAAGTGATATTATTATAAATCAAAACCTGGTTGATTTTTCTTTCCAAACTCCTAGTAAAAAAAGTGACCTCCTTGTTTGATTTATGCTAAAAATAACTTTACCAAACTCTTTGATTAAGGAGAACCTTGTTGGGAACAGGTTCAATCAACATAAGTAATTTACTTCAGTTACTTTTGCAGGCATCTTTCTGTAACATTCACATTGTTTTCATAAGAGTTTTAAAAGGTTTTTGCTTTTGGAAAGACTGAGTTGTGATGTGCTTTCAGTTGATATTCACCTAGAGGTCCCTATTTTTTGGAACAGTCTTAGCCGACTGACCTCATGTTTGTGTGGTATCTATTGTGCTTAATTATGTGATCACTTCGTGCATTAATTCCTTCTATAGTACCCCAGTTACCATGATTGATTGATAAACCTAAGAGTTTTGTTTCCTACATAATAAATTGCAGATATCGATAGAATCTACTCATTTCTCCTGGAGTTTACATTCTTTACTGATTTCCATTGATGGTTTGGCAATAAATATATTTAACTGCTAGCTATATGTTGGTTGTTTGCTTTATATTTAGTATTCAAGTTATGTTGGTTGGTAATGATAGAAGACAGTTTATAATTCTTTTCACTTGTTCACAGCTCCGTAACAGCTGCAGTTTCATGCATAATTGGACTTCAATATGGTCACGTTCTTGTCCATCTAGAGGTGAGATCATGTAAATAAATTTACTGAACATCAGTAACCTGCAAAATTTTAGCATTTTCAATTATATGAATTCTTTAAAACCTTAAGAGTGTGTTTGGAATGTAAAAAAATAAGAAATGATTTGATTTGTAAATCAAATTTAATTAAATCTTATGTTTGGAATGTTAAAAAATAGGAAATGATTTGATTTCTAAAATTTCATGGATTTCATTCTTTTTATTTTAGAAATTCCATCAAATTTGATAGGATTTGATAGGATTTGATTTGATTTGAAATAAATAGATTATTTTACCCTTTGTAATTACCTCTAACCACATCTAATAAGGGTTAAAATATAAAATAATAAAATTAAATAAAATCAATTCTCATTTTAATAAATTCCAAACACAAAATTTGATTTTTAAATCAATTCAATTCTTTTTTTTTTTTAAATTCCAAACATAAAATTTGATTTCTAAATCAAATCAAATCAAATCATTTCTCATTTTTATTCATTCCAAATACAACCTAACTCTCTGATCTAATAATACACTTGCCTGTGTAGCTTGTTTTGGCACTGAATCATCTGCCATGTTGATTGTAAATTGTGGCTTGAATTTTTCTTGTTGATTGTTTGGTAGAGCTGACCTTCTTACTTTTCTGTATGCTTGTACTGTAGGACCACAAAGGGCGCCTAGACAACTGGCTGTATTTTTCAGTTTCGTTTTTGGCCCTTGGATTTTTCCTGGCCTTAATAGGTGTGTGCTGAAAACCGTCTGTGCGTATCTTCAGTTTGTGGAGTACCTACAAGAAGTTACTAATTGATTGATAATAATTCAAGCATTCTCTCTTCATAATCATGATTGTTTGATTTTTAGCAAATCAACTTCTATGTTCAATGATGCCATAGAATTTTATTTTTTTTACTTTTTTGCTTTTCTTTTTCAGGCATTCCTCTAAATAAATCTCTGTACACAATCAGTTATATGCTACTGACTTCAGCAGCTTCTGGTCTCACATTCATCGCTTTATATGTTCTGGTGAGTACTAAGTGCTGTGACAAGAGAAAACTATCTGGACAGAGAGATCATATAAAATTCATGCTTTTTTGGTACAATGGCAGCACGGAGATTTAAAGCTATGACCTCTTGCAAATTACCCAAACTTTTTGGCCACTAGCCCATTCTTAATGGTTTATATATAATATTGAGTACTGTGCCATCCATTGATCAGAGTTTAGTTTTGGCTTCTATATAACATTCTTTCTTGGCCATTATGTTTCATTACAATATTCCTGCGGTATGCATTGTATTTTGCAACATTCACTTTTACGACAGTCATCATTTTCTGATGTCAAAGGTTTGTCGTTGCGGTTCTTTGTAGGGATCATTTTTTCTTTGGAGCAAACCCAATTTGACCAAATTGTTGTACTTTTTTTCCCCCACCGCAGGTAGATGTTCATGGTCACAGGCGTTTGACAATTGTGTTGGAGTGGATGGGAAAGCACGCCTTGAGCATATTTGTCCTTCTATCTTCAAACTTGGCTGTGATTGCTATTCAAGGATTTTATTGGACTAAACCCGAAAACAACATTGTAAGATACTGTTTAATGCAGCTTTGTACTGGGAAGTTCACGGTACCCCCAACAGGCAATTTAACTATATTGTTTGGCTGTACTTTTCTTCCATGCAGATACACTGGATTGTGACACGTTTTGTGCACAAATAACATCCTCCTATTCAACTGCTGCTAGCTTAGCTTTACACGCCTCTTCTATCATAATGTATATCTTCAAGCAAAGGGACGTAAGGAGAGAACAATCATTACAGTCAGGTTCTTTCCAGATCGACCCGACCTCTAAGTGCTTATTCAATTGTATAAGGACTTTCGAATTGCACGACTTCAACAATATCTTTTCAATACGGATTATTAGTGGGCTTTTGATTGTCAATGGTATTGGTAGCACGTGCCGCGCGCGCACACACTCTTTTCAGTTGGGCTGGCCCAGGTTGTAATATTATCCTAAAACCTCATTGAATCTTTTCCGGTGAACAATACAAAAGAATTCCATGCGTTCCTTGCAACAGGGTCTTCCTCTCACATGATGTTTGATACACGGGAATCTTATGCACACCTGCATGTAAGATATTAGGTATTACTTATGTAGGATTCACATATTTGATATGGGCATGTTAGATGCCTAAAGTCGTATAATATCCTAATTGTCCTTCTTTGGTTGTACTCAGCAATTTTATATAAATGTAACTTTAAATTTCGAAAAATGCCATTTTTTAATTTTGTATATACATAATAAATAATTACGGCACCGTTGAATTGATTTTAACGATTATGGACGGCGCAGATCATTTCACATAACCTAGTCATATTGAATTAAAAAATTAGAGGATCTGTTACCTTATATATAATAATTAAGTAAAAAAATAAAAAACACTTGCCTTAAAATTAAAAAATTTGTTAGCCATGTTTTGGACCATGTCATATGGAGAGACACGAGGGGCTGCATCAAGCTCGATACTGTGCCAGCTAATGCCACGTGACGTGATCCTTTTGGATGGGAAAAAGTTAATCACACCTTTTTTTTAGGAATACTAATTTTTTCCAAGTGTATGTATTGTTTATATTAATTTTTAATTTAAGTAAAACGTGATTTAATGAGAGAAAATGATAAAAAAGAAGTATATATAATAAATAATATTAAAATGATCATCCCTAAGCGTATATTTAAAAGAGTAATTTAGTGAAAAAAAAATTTAAAAAAGATATAATAAATAATATTGAAATGAATGTAAAAAACAACGTGAAAAAAAAATAAAAAAAAAATTTGGACGATTACATTACATCATGTCCTACTCCTACTCATCAGAGGTCCTACTCCTACACCCTCTCACGTTCTACACTTTTTCTTTCCGGATGGGTATTATTTTAGCCCTTTTTTAATCGACATAATTATCAAATATTTTATTAGCTGTTAATTTTATTTATTAATTTTAAAACATTGTATTAGTTTAATATTAATAATTTAGTTAATAAGAATTAAGAATATATAATTAGAGTAGCGTGAGATTCAATTTTTTGTAAATACTTTTTATCTTAAATTTTCTCTGGCCATCTCATCCTACTAGTTACATATAATTTTCTCTCATCATTTATTATTTCTATAAATGGACTCGTATTTTACGTTATTTACACCATCTACCTTTGCCCATTTTTGTGCGTGACCTTTTCTCTTCTTTTTTTTTTTCACTTTTGTTTTTGTTTTACTTTAATAAAATATTTCTTTTCTGGGAGTTTAACTAGATATCATGTTTGGTTGCCATAAGTACTTCTAATCAAAATGGAACAATTCTTATTATTATCTTGGACACCTTTTTGTGTTGGTGTAATATGTTACTTTATCCAACTTTAGTAGTATACCTTTGTTAAAAGTAATGAGAATTACGAAATGGCTCTATTATGCAATCAGTCTACAAAGTCAATCCCGAAAGTTTGATAAAAATGGAGAAAGATTTAAAAAAAGGTACACACAGCGTAACATTCAAGAAAGACTAAGGAAATAATAAAAAAAGAAAAAAAATAAATAGCACTTTTTTTTTAACAAAATATCCCAATGTTAAATATATCCTCTTGGCTCATTTTCCCGCAGTAATAGTAGAAATAAATGAGCTTTTCCTATTGAAAGTCTATCCAAATCTTCCCTTTCTATTTTGAAGAAAAAAATTCCCGGTTTCAAAGGCTTTTAGACATCAACCATGACCAAGCAGCACAATCCATGAATCAATTAATGAGATGATTAAAATTATAAATGATAAATTAATATTTTAAATAATTATAAAATTATTTTTATTTTTTATTTATATAACTTTTTATTCTAACATCTAAAATATTAAAGTTAATTTTTTTTAGATTTTTAAAATTCTTTTAAAGAATTGAGAGAAATATTGAAATAGCTGTAAAAATGTCTTTACCTTATGAATTACTGTAAAAATGTATTGAAAAAGTTTTTTTCTTATTAGATACGTATTAGAGAAGTTAAAACTTCTTTTTGTCTCTTGTTTTAAAATTTAATATATTTTTTACTTGGGTAAAAATTAACTTTCAATAATTAGATTAATTCACAAGTAGGCAAGTCTAAAAATTCTTTTAAAATTATTTTAATCACTCACTACATGAGCTAATACAAAAAAAAAATTAATTTTTTAGCTTTTTTTTTTGTATAAAGGAGAAGCCAATGCTCTTAAACAGCAACTATAACTCTAAGAAAAGAAACATCAGTCATATCCTCAAGAAAAATCTTATAACAACCGTGAGGGAGAGCCTCCAAGACATAGAGACCAAAGGCAAACTCATGAGAGTGATTAATTAGCCAGTCTATCACACAATTATCCTTCTATATGTATGAGATATCCTAATAATTCAAGTTGGATCCAACATCAGGAGCCAAATAGAAGCCACAATAGCAAAGCAAGGATGAGTAGAAAGGCACCCATCCTTAACAATCTCTACAGATGTATTATGAAAAATTATATAAAAGCTGCTGAGATAACAACATCTGCTTTCACTTTGTGGATCCGTCCCTGTAACCAAGGATTTAGTTATGAACTTCTATTTTCCTCTAACTGAAAGCAACCCCGCATCCTTTACTTCACTTATTCAAGTGCAGAGCTTTCCACTAGAATCAGCAGTTCGACTATGCCCTGGGATGTCCTAACCCTGCACTCAAAATGGAACTAGATGAAAGGCATATGATTGTATGTCATGATCATGTTCCCATAATTTGAGCACCAGCAGTTGTTTTTTTTATATATCCAAAGGCTGATTTCTTAACACCCTATGCATTTCAATCTCATAATCAAAATAGAAGGTGTAACTTTTCGGTTCCTATTCTTCACATCTAAAGCCATGGGAGTTGTCCCAAATTGCAATGAAAAATGATAATCTCATACTATTTTTTTATATTATTTTTATATCAATTTTTAATGATTGTGATGAAGTGAAGGAAAATGTTGATATGTGAATATTAATTTTAATGATATAGTGAATAGTATAAAAAGTGATTGTAAAAAAAATGTGATGAAAAAATCGTGATTGTATTGCGATGAGCACCTTTCGCATGGGCTTTGTTGTAATTCGATAAGAGCTTACTTACTTCCTCTTCCTCATTGTCTCGCAGGACCCCAACGTTCAATGCTACCATGACAATTCTTAACTATGGTTGACGACGTGCTGGAGCAACCACCAAGGAAAAAGCTACTGGGACGAATATCCTATGAAACGAAGGTGTGGCATTATTGAGACCCTATCATAACAGTGAGATATTCTTATGTGCATACAGATGCGCTGTAACAACTTTCGTAGGGAATTACATTTCAGACCAACTATTTTTAAAACTAAACCCAAGTCATGATTGATTTAATATTATAAAATACGAGTTTTAATTTTTTTTTCGCGAATAGCATATACTTAAAAGAAAATAGAGAACACAAGACATAAAGAATTGAATAATACACTCTACATATATATACATAGTTTACTGAAAACATAAATACATAAGATTTACATACCACAACAACATAAATATAATTATCAGAACAAACCTAAACTGGCCTAAGTCCAAACACCTAAAGGGAAGGGTCCTCTACTAGATCCTCCTCAGAATCCTCACTAGACAAATTCCCTAGCCGGAGAATGATTCGATGAATAGGAGTCCAAGCAGAAGATACCTCGGAATCCTCCCTAGGAGTATAGTGAAGATCATCTCATAAATCTCTTACAGGCATACAAAACTCTAGATAAACAGTAGCATTAAAAGAAAAAGTAGTAACTCCATGGCGGGTCCTACTCAAAGATAGAATAATATCTCTATAATACTCTATGCGTTCCATATCCAAATGGACGCACCATGCGTCCATGCAGCCGTGGAATTGCATTCTAACAAAACCCAAAAGATCCTGTCTTACCGCCATCACAGTCTTCATAGAGTATAAACATAAAACAGAAACAGACAGAATAATACCATAAAGAGGTGAGATTCCCTACATCACATACTAGTATGGCAACAAAGAAACAGTGATAACAATAAAGTCATATAGTACAGAATTAACAATTACTGTTATGATATTTATCAATAGATAATTCACTAACATATATATATATCACAACAACATGTCTACTGACTATGCAAATGTACAATGAACTGACCCCTACTCCATGAAGCTAAAACCAAACATCTGAGAAAACGATTGGGAGATATGTCCATATATCGTCAGCCTCAAATCAAGTACTTTAATGTTTTCACAGCGTACACATTATGGCTTATACTAGACATTCTGCACTAGATCGTAAATAGGAATAGTATCTCGTCGAGATCGTCGGTGCGTTTGCATTAGTAACCATGACACAATAGAACTACTAATTGGCTATTTGTGGGATACCCGTGCTCCGACGCCTTCCAATATCAGTTATTGACTTTCACTATGCAATTTGCATCTGCACAAAGGTGTAATTCAATCTCCTAGGCATACAGCCTTAACAAACAAAGTCAATATGACTTTCACAATTCTTGATCGAATGACTTAATAAATCAGTAATCATTAACTACGACAATTCCACGAAAAACAAGCCACCACTGGCTTAAACCATCAACTAGCGTCTCAGGGTCCAGTATGTCGGCCCGACAGTAATCTGTTGTTTTTCTCAAACGCAAAGTATTTTTACTATATTGTAACACTTCTGGTTACGTCTCTAAATCACGTAATATTTTTACGTTGTTTTCAATCGCGTAAAAATTATAAAACTTTTTATTAATCGAGTAACTCAAAAATTCACATTTTTAAATTGCATAAGGTTTTATCAATACTTTTTAATTGCGTAAAACATTTATTGACATTCTAAGCTTAATTTTGAGACTTTCTATGTTTAATATAAATTTGAACCTTAATTCTAATATTTTCTTACCAAATCTTCTCTAAGTGATATTTTCTAACGTTTTTCATAAAAAAACTATATTATTTTAATTAAATCAAGATATTTTCAAAAATCTTTTTCCATTACTTTTACTAAATACTCACTTAAACAAAATACTTTAAATTTCAAATAATCCTTCAAAACTTATTTCCATTATCATGACTGAAAAATAATCCTTTTCAAATAATAAAATTTTGTTCATTTTCTTTTTAACTTGTAAATCCTTAAATCTTATTCTAGTCCTCTAATCATCAAGGTTTTCACTTCACAAAATATTTTTGCCTTGTATACCCCTTTTTGGGCTAAGTGGTCGTGAGTCATGTATGGTCTTTGGGAGCAAAAATCTTGCCTTTCACACATGATTCAAAGCATGTAAAACATTTTAATCATCAATTCCTACCATAGCAATCTCATGCATACTATAAAAATTATATAATCACATATAGCCAAACAAACATAAACTATTAAATTCACACAATCAAGTGAATAAATCATCACATAGATTTTTCACCAACAAACCACAAATTTCGTTTCTCACCACCAAGTTGGTTGATGAGGTTAGTCTCCCTCTTACCTTAAGTGATGATCAAAAACTCCTTTATTGTCTTCTTGAAATAACTTCTACCTACAAAAAGATCCTTAAAACAAATCAAACATACAATTATTAACATCTAAGGCTTGAAATAAGATGACCATGGATCAAGTTTATAGTCTAGAACTTTAAAATAAAATTAGAAGTGAAGATCAAGAACTTCACTTAAAAACCTTCAAACTTGAGCTTTGAGAAAGTGATTAAAGATGGATGAATTTGAAGAAACTCACAACATAAAAGTATCTCCAAATGATGTTTAGATTCAAGATATAAGATTAGTTTAGATTAAACAAGATTTGAGAGTGATTGAAAGGTGTTGGCCGAAACTTGCAAAGGAGAGAAAATAAGAGAGTTTTGATAGTTTGCTTCTTAAAAACAAGATAAGATAAACTTAAGAGAGTTAAGTAACCATTTTGGTCTCCTAAACTTGTCCTAAAAGCTCCTCTTGGTCGTGCACTCTCACGGGTGTTGGTGGTCAAAGCTTGTCCTTTAAGATCTCTCCAAGCTTGCCTTGGAAGCTTTCCTCTCATTGGTGCACCATTATGAGTCATAACCACTATACTTAACTTCCTACAAACTTCACTTGGAAGCTTGTTTTCCACTGACTCACAATAAAGTGAGTCATGCATGGAAATGATGAAAGGTTATGATTAAAACAGTTAACCCATGACTTTAATCCGCCAAAATGTCATCTTTTGAAAATGGGTTGGAAGATACCCCATTTTAAGGTGGGTTGGCGGGTTAGCGGGTTGGCCGCGTAAAAAGAAAAAATAAGAAAAAAGTAGGTGAGTTGACGGGTCAACCCGCTAACCCACCTAAAAAACAAAAAATGTATAAAAAAAAAAAAAAAATCTACGAAATTTAAAAAAATAAAAAAATTATAATTTATAGAGACTAAAAAATAAAGAAACAAAATAAAATTAGTATCATATCCAGGAAAAATACCACAAATACAAATAAAAAAGACTATTTATAATACTTAAAAAAAACCTCAACATCACAGATAAAATCTCAAAATGCGGGTTGAAAAAAATGGGTTGAAAACAACTCAATCGGGTTCCCGATTTCAAGTTTGAGTAAGACTAGTCATCTAACTAGATATTTACCTATTAATCAATAGACAAAAGTTAATAGCAAAACCAAAATTTTAGAACGATTAGATTTCATCGATCGATAAATAAAAAAGAAAAACTTTTTATATCCTTTTCGAGTTTAGTAAGTTCCCCTAACCCCGCATTAATAGTCAAAATTTTTCTGACCCTGAAAATATTTTTATTTTTCCAGCACCACCTCAAATATACAGAAGTCCACAAATAATAATAAAATAATTAAAATAAATTAAATAATTCACAAAAAGTATAGAAAAATCACAAATAACAGGAAAATGAATTTTGAGGTGTTACATGCTCTACGTCATATTTAAACATAAGAGATAAAAAATTAGAGAGAGAAAATGTATGGGTCCCACTAAACTCACTTATCATAAAAATTTATTTTCTTTCTTTAACTTTTTATTTTTTATGTGTAAATATGATGTGGTGTATCTGTATATACACAAAAATATCTCTATAACAGCGGGTCTCACCAATGGAGAATACCTGAAATTATTGAATGACCGAATGGAGCGGATACAACTCTGATATTCTTATTACAGATAGTGCATACATCACTTTTTATACATCATCTAATATCATTCATTATACTTACTTTTTTATTATTATTTTCTCTCTCTCAATCACATACCCTTAAAAGGAATGTGCATAATATCTATACCTCTAAAAAAAGTCTAGGATCATCATTTTTCAAGTAGATAGAACAATAGTACACTCACGCTAGCCATGGTTGGTGGCGCTAGAGAACCCAAGCGCAGCACCTTGGGGCATGAGGATGAATTTAAATCCTCAACCAAACAAAAGTGCTGTTGTATCAAATTACATTATATTGTTACATTGTAAATGTTATTAGAATGTTTTGAATTAGAATTTCACTTAAAATTTAGGTGTAATATTTTAAGTATTTGTGGCCTTGTTATTTAATGAAAACATAATATGTGTATTATTTTTTACAATTTTAATTATGAAAACTATTAAATAGAAAAACAAGCATTTAATATTAAAAGTACTTAATTTTTTTAATTAATTAATATAAATAATAAAGAATAATTTTTTTAAAATATTTGTCCTTTAAGATAATAATAATAATAATAATAATAATAATAAAAGAGCACAAATTGGTGAATGTTTAGTGACAAAGATCTCATAGCATTAAAAGCGACATATTGCAACGAAAGAACATCGTTATCAATGCTTAGCATCCATACTGAATCTTTGTGCTTCTTTAAAAAAATGATGCCGTTGATGGATAAGGACAAGGCATTCAATATATGCCAGACTAGAGGACATGTTTGACCATGATTCTAGCACATATAAGGATTCATTGTGCACCAAAAAAAAACTATATAAAAAGATTCACTTCAGAATTCTCACAGCCAAAAGCAGAAAAAAGGGTTTCCTTCCCCAAACCCATTCATAAGTAGATTGAGAGAATTAAATTCGAGTGGTTTAATCAAAATTATCATGTTTATATTTAATGAATAAATTAAATAGAACTAGATTATTCAAATAAGTAATTTGATTATAATATTTAAAATATTATAACATCTAAGTGTGTCTAAGAGTTTATTGGTTAGGTAGTAATCATCGTTTAAATGTGTTAGTCTGAAAAGAAAAAATTTAAATATTTTAAATAAATAATTTTAAATTTTATTTTAAAATATATATATATAAAAATAATATTATTAAAAAAATATTTTTTAAACACTTAATTGTATTCTAAAAATTAATTTCTTAACTAAAAATTATTATTTTAACTAATAGTAATCCACTCCTATATAAATTAGAGATTTTATGATGACTTAATATCTTAAATTATTCTCTCTTTAAGAATTACATTTTTAACTTTTTTTCTTTAAATTTAAAATTTAAAATATCTTTATAATTAATTATGAATATATATTTTATAATTTTAATAATTTTAAATATTTTTTATCTTTTAATTTGTATTTTTTAAATTTATATAAATAAATAAATTATATTTTTTTTATAATTTTAAATAATTTTTATTAATCTATATTTATTTAGATTCTATTTAAATTTTTAAAAACTTATATAATATACAGAATACTTGATAGTTATGTATATGAAATAGATAATGAGACATATATATTAAATTGAATATATTTTATTTAAAGGTGCATGGACACGAGAATATTGATAAAATAAAACTTAAGTTTATTTTTTATATCTATTATATTTATTTTATCAATTAAATTATAATATATGTGTATTAATATTCTCTTTTCTATGTATTAATGTTTTCTTTTATTCTTTTTTATAAAAATATACACATATCATAATTTGATTAGTAAATAAATATAATTGATATAAGAAAATGAATCTAAGTTTTTTCCAATTAATAATTGATAATATATATACATATTTACATGTATATTACTTTAAACGGTATAATTTTTATAATTTAATTACAATTAATTACATTTTTAAATATATTTATACTTTACTTCTCTTACATACCTCACATATTATTTATGAATAGATGGGCACACACTTAATGCACAAAAATCTGTAGATTAATACTATTTTTACCTACACTTTAATGTATTATTTTACATATGTATTTTTTTTAAATTTTTATTAAAAATTTTTTTTAAAATATATTTAATATATTAATTTATTACAATTTAAAAAATATTAAATATTTTATTTTTATTTAATTTTTTATTTAATAAATATCTTTAAAATACTAGTTAAACAAAATCCTTTCTATTATTCACTGATCAATCACAACTAATTTCAGCAAAACTTTTACACATCATTTTAATCATGTTCCCTTTATATTAAAGGTGATATGAGAGAAGAGTGACGTGGAATAAGCATTTTCCAAAGCTTATCCCATGGGCGAGGTTAGCCATTAATTATTGCTTCATTAAAGGTTGTTGTACGTGAGTGATACATATTAACATATATGCTTCAGCCTCATTAGGGACCAAAGTCCGAACCAGACCAGAACACTTTCCTTGAGGTGAGAGGACCCTGACTAGAAACAGAAAAGAACCAGATCATCCTTTTACTCAACGGATACTTCGAAAGGGCGTTTCGTTTGTTGAAGGTTAAAAATTGAAAGCTAAACGGTCTTCCACCTTTCGTCTTTTTAATTTTTTGTTAGCGTTGAAGAATAAAAATTACGATTAAAAAGCATTTGATAAAAATTATTTAATTTTTTAATAATAAACCTAGTTTTTAATTACTTTTCACAACTGCAATTGTAATCATAATATTACAATTTTTCACGACAATAATTGTAACAGCTCCTTTTTCATAATTATCCATAATTGTAGTTAAAAACTTTTAAGTTTTATATTATTAAATAAAAATATGTACTATCGCAATTAGATAAATTACTATTATTTGTTTTTTTTATTACATTTTTAATACCAAATCTATGACTGACGTGCCTAACAAATTTCTTTCAGCTAAGTGAGATATCGTTTTTTTCCCTTTAAATTTGGTGTATAGTGATGTATTGTCTTTTTGACATGCAAATTCAGTATGATGTAGAAGTGGAATAGAAGAGGCTAGATGATTATGCAACTTCCTTAATTAATTAGAAAAAATTATAATCTTACACTACTTTAATTACATCATTTTGATTAATTAAGTGTAAATTTATAATTAATTATATGTATTAATTAATTAATAAATATTTTAATTAATATATATAATTTTTATTAACTAATTAATATATGTGATTAAGAATATGTTTGAGAAGAATTATTTTCTTTTTAACAATTTTTTTTTAAAAAAAGTTATTATTACAGTAACTTAATATGTTTATTAAATTTAACTTTAACTTTTTTTTTTTTGAAATTTAATGTATTTTAATTTTTTTGATAATATTAAATTTTAACTTATAATTTTATATTACAGATTATTTTTTATATTTTAAGATATAAATATTGTTTTATCTTAAATTAAATAATTTTTTAAATTTTTTTATACTTTTTTAATAATTTAATAAAAAAAATTTTTTATATTATTCAAATAAAATAAATTAAATTAAAATTATTTTTTAATTTATATATTCAAACATAAAATTAATTCTATTATAATCAATTATAATAAAAAATTATAATAATTAATTATTAAAATAATTAAATTTTTATATCAATCCCAAACATATACTAAATAAGCATGAAGAAGTGTAATCAAACCTAATATAAGAATATTGGAATAGATTAATTAGAGGGACAGAGTGAAAGAGATGAAGAAGAATAAATGACCATTGTTGTAGTTGGCGTGGGTTGAATGGGGTTGCCAGCCTGACAAAGTGAGGCCTACCTCTGTGGTGGGCCACCCATAGATGATTAGCAGTCACATGCTCATGCTGTTCATCCCTATCCCACTTTCACTTTCTTTTCTCTTTCAATCTCATTGGCTACTTCCATTTATTTATTTGTAACACCAACGTTTAACTTTTCCATATTTCCAAAGTTGCCCTTGTGTTTGTTATCCACACTCAACCCCACCCCACTGTCCCTTCTCGTCTTCTTTAAAAAGAAACAGAAGCGCACCCATCTATTGCTGTATACAGCAGAGTTAAACATACACAGTTAGTGAAAGAGAAAGAGAAAGAGAAAGAGAGAGAAGAGATAATGTCGAAGGAAGTTAGCGAAGAAGGGCACCAAAGGCATCACGGGAAAGACTACGTAGACCCACCACCAGCACCTCTCATCGACTTGGCTGAGCTCAAGCTCTGGTCCTTTTACAGAGCTCTCATCGCCGAGTTCATTGCCACCCTCCTCTTCCTCTACATCACCGTCGCCACCGTCATTGGCCACAAGAAGCAGACCGGACCATGCGACGGCGTTGGCCTTCTCGGTATCGCTTGGGCATTCGGTGGCATGATCTTTGTCCTTGTCTACTGCACCGCCGGTATCTCTGGTAACACTTCCTTCCAACCTTTAACCTTAGCTTATGGATCATATTCAAATGGTGTTTTCTCACTGTCACATTAATTCTGTCTAAACGACGAATTAACGGGGTTCTGTTTGTTGTGTTGTGTTGTTGTGATGCGACTGTGAATTACAGGTGGGCACATCAACCCTGCCGTGACTTTTGGCTTGTTCTTGGCTCGGAAGGTGTCTCTGATTCGAGCTATTTCTTACATGGTAGCACAGTGCTTGGGTGCCATATGTGGTGTTGGGTTGGTGAAGGCTTTCATGAAGCACTCCTACAATTCCCTTGGTGGCGGTGCTAACTCTGTGTCTCTTGGCTACAACAAAGGCACTGCTCTGGGTGCTGAGATTATTGGCACCTTTGTGCTTGTCTATACCGTTTTCTCTGCCACTGACCCCAAGAGACACGCCCGTGACTCCCATGTCCCTGTATGTTCATGTTCCCCTTCCCCACTTGCACCGCCATTCATTCTTTCTTCTTTTTTCCTTCTTTTTTTGGCTCGCCTCGCCTCTGGTATGTTGTTGATTTCTGTTCTGATATATAATGGGTTGTGCAGGTTTTGGCTCCATTACCAATTGGGTTTGCTGTTTTCATAGTTCACTTGGCTACCATACCCATCACTGGTACCGGTATAAACCCTGCTAGGAGCTTTGGTGCTGCTGTTATCTTCAACAATACCAAAGTTTGGGACGATCATGTATGGTTTTTTTGAATTTGGAACTTGGAAAAATTAAATTAAATACATTATTATAAATTAATTAATTAATTAATTGACATGCATGTTCAGTATCATTTTAATTAACTGGCGAGTTGGTATGTGCAGTGGATCTTCTGGGTTGGCCCATTCGTGGGAGCGTTGGCAGCAGCTGCATACCACCAGTACATACTAAGAGCAGCGGCTATCAAGGCATTGGGATCATTCCGAAGCAACCCCACCAATTAATGATCTTCAAACAAGAACAAAGATATCATAGGAGCCAACTTCATGCTTGCATGCATTAATCATTTATTCGCTTGGTTTGTTGTGTTGTGTATGAGAAGATGCAGATCACCCTTAATTTTCTTTTGGTTTGTGTGTATGACACGATGCCAATGCTGATGACCGTTAATTTCTTTTTCTTTTTAATTTACAATCTATTTTGTTGTTGCTGGCATTGGCTGTGGATCATTTGTTCATGAATAGTGCACTGCAGCTTTTCTTGTATCATAACTTTGTTTCTTTTACTGCCTGGTAGCTCGTTGTTATCTCATCTTTTTTTGTCTTTTCCATTGTAGTCCGTTCAATACTTCAATCCAAAATCCCATAAAACAAAAAAAGAAACAAACGCCCTCACTTTTGAAGAACAATAACTTGACTCACTGTATGATGTTTGCATGTGTAACGGCGTGTGAAAAACAAAGAAAGAAACGCTCGTGAATCCGAGCTTCAACTTTCAAATGAGAGTGAGGACTTGGCTAGGATAGCTGGATAGGACCCGTGAATTTCACTTGAATATGCAGCTGTCACGTTTATGCTACCTACTACTTGCTAAACTAAAATACGAGTTTTCTTGCATTTTCTGCGTTCAACTGAGCGGTGAATTATTATTACAGTAATGATAAATTTTGTCAAATAATTTGCATGTTTGACATTTTTATAATTATTTAAAAATAAAAAAAGTTAAAATATTTAATTATTTTTTTTTCAAGATTTAAGAAGATAATTAAGGATTTGTTAGAAATGTTTTCTTTTATTGAGTCTAGAAGAAAATATATAAGAATATTAAATATCCAAATTCTCTTAACTAAATTTTATCTCATTTTTATTCATTCTTAATTGAATGAATAATTTTTATCATTTTAACTTATTTAATAATTATCCTTAAAATTTAGATAAATCTTGGCTGAATTTTTTCAGATTTTCTAACCGTATTTTGGCCGAGTTGAGTGGGATTGGGCTTTTTTTAGGGCTTCAGCCTTTATGTATGAGATAACATGTGGGAAATTATATATAATTTTTATACGTAGATTATATTTATATTGTATATTAATATAAAAAAATATTAAATTAATTTCTATATGATAATAATATTTTATGAAATATAAAATAAATTTATAAATAAGTTAAAAATAATTAGACGAAATTAGACGTATAAAAATCAAGTCGAATAATGGGATTGATAACCTGTAATGTCTGCCATGTGTAATTGTAATCGTTAAACTGCGAAGTCAGGAAAGCATGCCCCAGAGAGGCCATTTTGGGGGTGGCCTCAGGCTCTTTAAATAAAGGTATGTTAGAAATTGCTACACAGAGCAAAGGCTTCACCGCTTTCTAAAGAATGGAACTGATCCTCCTGACTCCGGCTCCAACCAATCGAATACAATGGGCTGAGAAACCGAACAATAAAAAGTTGAAAAAAGAGGAAAGCTCTAACACCCCCCCCAAAACAAAAAAAAAGGAAAAGCTGAAGGCTGAAGGTGGAGGGGTTCGAGGAAATGCCAATTAAGTGGATGGCCACTTGTAATCTCATGTTAGGTTTGTATCAGAGGATCACGTGGCTGCAAAGAGGGCTCGCCCGGGAGTGTAGGTGGCATTGCATGTCATGGCATAGTAATAAGTTAGGAACTGTTTCTGCTTTCACAACATAGTAGAAAGCAGTGATTTTCATGGTATTCATTTTTAAAAAAATTAATATTTATGATGAATTATGAAATATTTTATTAATTATTAACTATTTTTAAAAATTTATTATGAATTTAGTATTTAATAAATATTTGATAATTCATTTTGAATATAAACTTATTAAGGTCTATAGAAATTCTCAATAAATAATTTTTTTTTACAATAGAACTCAAAATTGAAGTG
The DNA here is from genome assembly GCA_029884595.1 of Ormosia semicastrata. Classification (NCBI taxonomy): domain Eukaryota; kingdom Viridiplantae; phylum Streptophyta; class Magnoliopsida; order Fabales; family Fabaceae; genus Ormosia; species Ormosia semicastrata. The sequence goes on along the minus strand of JAQQTO010000046.1, from coordinate 1,177,472 downwards.
TAATAATATAGGCTATAAAAAAAAGGTAATAATATTTTTAAATAAAAGCGCGAGGAGTGTAAACAAAGTGTGTTTTTATAAATAAATACCTTTATGGCTGCCTTCGCCTCACATCAAAGAAAGACTTTTTTGAGTTAAAAATTTTTACGCTGTGTAATTTAACCTTAATTAAAAACCTAAAGAGAAGACCCTTCAACTGAATATACTACTATATACAAATATAAAATATACATTGTTTCTGCTGGCTTATTAATTAGATTCGAGAAAGTTGTGGGTGATTTATCTCCATTCCAAGGAGCCTTCCGCACTGCTAGAGTGCTAGACTCATACAAGAAAATATTAGTAATGGCCATGAGATTCTCCATTATCTTAAAAAATCGGTTGATAGCCGTTGAAATTGATATGAAAAATGCTTGGAGCTTCCTTGAATAATTTTGCAGAAATGGAATTTCCGGAGTGTTTTTGTAAGATCCAAGACCAGAGGCACACTTATAATTAAAATAATATATTGGCATAGAAAGGGAATCAAGGTGTCGTCTTCTTGTGTAAGTTGTAAGGACTAAGAAAGAGGTGGGATGGGACCACCAGGGACCAATTAATGAATGCGAGGGAAGAGGAGGAGGAAGGAAGGAAGAAAGGAGTCCTCCAAACGGTCAAACCATACCTGACAGTGGTCCCGCGCTTTTTGATCCACACTTTACACCGGTGACTGTGAGCGCTTGAGTTTAGCTGAGCCTTTGTCAGTGTCTGCGTATGTAGCGACGAAGTTCATAGAAACTGCAGAGCATCCCATTTTTTAGTAAAAGAAAAATTAAAAAATATAACACATAAAATGAGAATCAGTCGAGTTAGGGCTGTCCACCGGATGAGTTGAGTAAGTTTTGTATCATTTTTGGATCTAATCTGCTCATTAATTCAATAGGTTGAGTTAGATTTGGTTGATATAAATTTTTCTTTTAAATCAATTCATTTAAAAGTGAGTTAGATTAGGTTAAATTTATATATCTAACATATATTAAAAAAAATTTGATCTGTTCATTAAATCAATTAGTTGAGTTGTAATAAACTTTAAATAAATTAAATAAACATAATAAATCTTACTAATTTAACATAAATTTAAAATAAAATTAAAGTAAACTAATAAACCCTAAAATTATAAATAATAAATCACATTAATTAATTGAAGTCAATGTCACTCCATATAGCACATGAATTAATATATTTATTTAATTCGTTCGTAATTTTCTCAAGATGTTCTTTGTCATCTAAACAATTTATTGAATTTTCTTCACAATGGTCCATTAGATATTTCATGAGTTTCTTATTTCTATTTTCATGATTACATTCTCAATTTGACCACAATGCCTACATCTAAACTTAATTTACATTATAAAAAAAATCAAGAAAAAGTAACTTCAAGTGTCAATATAGCTAATCAACTTTTATTTTATTTTTTTTAAAAAGACTACTTAGGTGGTGGACCATATAAAAGAGAAAAGCCCAACTTAATTTAGACCATATGTTAAAGGCTCAAACTTGACCCAAATCCACTAACACCTCCCACAACCATAAGGGTAATGACTCATTTCCCAAGATCATACCTGACTTGACTCACCCTTAAGGACTTGACCCAAAAAAACCTAGTGGTCATCATCTGCTCAACTCACCTTGAGCCATTAACTTATGCTCGATCCATAACCCGAGGATCACACTTGGCCAACTCCCTAACCAGACACCTAAAATATCTGTAATAGTTGAAACACGTGTCAATACTCTAATGGAGAGAGTTTTAGTCTATCACAAGCCTAGCTATATTCTAGGGTGTACACAATATCCTTTAATCCTACTATAAATAAACATTATCTCTTTGCCTAGAACAATTTTTTCCTTTCTCTCTCTTCCGTTTTACTCTCCTAACAATTCTTCTTATATCTTCTATTGAGTTGAACATCAAAGTCCTTGCAAGTACCTTCACATGACAGATCTAACACACTGAGGAGCTTTCTAGAGTTGAACCACCTTCGTATACCCCCCATTTGAGAGAAGGGAAGGAACATATGGGTTAGGTTTATGTAAATTGATATTTTTTAAATCCGTTACCAGACTCATATCTTATGAGTTATATGAGTTAAGAGTGTTTTTAACCTAATCCAACCCATAAACCCAATTTAACTAACATTTTATGAGTTTAATTAAGTCAAAATCGGTAAGTTTGTGGGTTAATCTTGGACACCCCTAATTTGAGTTATAACTTCACCTCATGTATTTATCTTTCCAACCGCAGGGGATCCAATTCCAAGGAGGAATGGTACTAACCTTGAGTTGGGTCAAACTAAAAGAAAGAAATAGCTTCGGTCTTTGGAACTCTGGACTCTTCGACCCAACTTTTCAGGGAAAAAAATTGAAGAAGTTATTATATATTTATGGAGTCCGGTACTTCTCTCTTTTCTTTTCTTTTTTTATGTGAGGGATAGGACTTCCTTAATTAGTTATTTAGTTGCTAATACGTTTTGCTTTCAGAATAAAGCAAAAAATTACGAATAAAATTTAGAGGCAAATAAAATTCCCTAGCGATCATAATGTGTAATTGTGTGTACAAAGATGGAAAATTCTCAGTGATGACCGCAATGTCATTGACCCAATAAATATTGTTGGCATAATTATATTAGATACAAATAATATAAGTCCAATAAAGAGGGTGCATTTGAATACTCTGTGTTCATTCATATCACTCACTCGGAAAATATTGCTCGCATGCATTTATTCATTAACCTATTCTACTATTTAAGCATTACGACAATATTAAGTGTGCACTTCAAAGACGAATTTGCTAAGCAGTTATATCACAATAGCTCATCTATCAAGGATTTGCTATGCAAATTATCAACCTTGGACTTGATAGATAGCATGCTCTTGTCCAGTTCAGAAGACTTGAGCTCAAGCTCGCTCAAACGCTCTCTGATATCAGCAACCTCTTGTTCTTTATGAGCCAAAGTTTCCAGTAATGATTCTAGCTCTTCCTTTAATGATTTCACTTCACGATCAGAGTTAGCCCTTGCCACCTCCACGTCCTGGTGCTGATTGATGAGTTCAATATTTTCAGCAATTTCATCGAGTATGCTACGCAACCAGGCTACACGAAGTTGAGCAGATTCTACATCCTTAAGAATAGCCAACAATTCTATGACTTTGGACTTACTTAACTGCATTATTGAGGCGGATTGTAACTCTTGGACCACATAGCATACACACTCAATGTAATATGAGCGAATGACAACTGATTCCAAATGACAGCTTTCTCCTATATCCCCATATTTGTCAAGGATAGATCGCAGGATGAGAGCAAAACTTTCTCTCACATGGTATCTTCCAACTGGAATACGGGATTCAGAAATCACAGACACGGTCTCTCCTTCATCACTATCTTCATTGTCCTGGGGAATACCAGAGAAACTAGAATCCATGGATCCACCAGCTGAAGTAGTAACCCCTTCTCCGGTACCAACATAGGTGATTGGAACAACTTTATGAGAAGCAATTTTGTCCTCTTGATTTGCTCTTATTGGGTTGACAAGCTGCTCAGCACTATCCTTTGGTTGGTCTTTGTGATTGACAGGCTGCCAAAGAAACACAAGTATATGCTTAACAAGAGTTTGTTTGTATTATCCCAAAAATTAAAAGGGTTGTCTAAAGAGCATGAGAAAAAAGAGAGGCCACTACCACCATGGCATCTGGGATATGTATTTCTCCAGAAGTTGGTTCAGAAGGAATGTGTACAACGCTTTTTGGCTCCACCTTTTTCTTCTCAGAATAATGTGATATTGGTGATGAACCATCAGAGAGATAAAATGCCCCAACTTTTGAGGCCGGAACACTGTCAAGAACAGGGGGTTCTGGCTTTGAACCTAGCTTCTTTTTCCTGTCAAAGTTTAAAGAAGTGGCACCTGCAAGTAGAATGGATTGGAGTCAGAAACATATTTGTTCATTGTGTGTGAAAGTTCTCTATCAATGATCTGTTTATCAACTCAAAGTAACATTTTTATAATTGTCAAACTGTCAAACAAATTAACAGAAAAGCCTTGCTAGCAGTTTTATTAACCATTTGAAGTTGAAGTTTATGCTTTAGGGCACCTTTATTTATATTTGTGAACTTAGTAAACCATTTACAAGATGTCTCACAGATAGTATGAATATATAGATGGGCAAACGTTTCAGTAAAATGTTTTGTCCAAGAGGACTAATCATTACCATGAAATAGTCAAACAAAATGACAATGTCAATGAACACAAACTATTGAATAATATCCAATGATACCCAACTTTATTCTCATACTCTAAACCGGTCTTTTTCTAAAAAAAATTCTAGATAAATCCCATACTACTTTCATTTAAATCAGAGAGGTTGATTTACATGACATGTTTTAAATGTAAGCATTGAAGAAGCAATGAGATCAGTATAGTAGTGGAATTAGAAAATTTATCAAGTTTGCCGTTGAGATGACTCATTCTTCAAACAAAACCACTAGTTTTTAGGTGATTGTGTTTTTGTGAAAATAGATTGGATCACATAAATGAAGAGGAATCTTGACTTAATAAAAATTTTACTGGTCAATGAAATTCACTATGCACTGTACAACCAGTTAAACATTATTTAGATACAACAACAACAACAAGCCTTTTCCCATTAGGTGGGAACGGATGGATCAAACGACGCCATTAGATACAAGCAAGACAATTGTTACAGAATTGTAGATCAATGATATCATTAAACAGTAGAAAAAAGGAGGGGGAACCTGAATCCGATAATCTTTTGTTGCAATTCTTATCACACTCGTGGTAAGGATTAGATGCTTTAGGGCAACCTGAGTACGTTCGTCTTCCTTCATTTATCTTTTTGCCGAGCTCACCATCAGTTACACTTCGGCCATAACCTTAAAAAAAGAAAAAAAATATATTTTACTTGTGTTGAGAGATTGGCAGCTAGCACTCCCAAACACATTAAGTTTGAAGTATTAGGCTATCGTTAGTAATGAAATATTTGTAAGTCATCAACAATTACGAGTAGAGCTCTAGCTGTAAGCATTTAACAAATGCAGAACAGTCTGTGAATATCAAAATTATTTATACTAATTAAAACATCACAAATATCAACAGAAGGTGGGAGAGGATCGACAGGAAAAAAACAGAGACAAAAAAGAAGGATAGCAACATACAGCAGTTAGTCAGTTACACTTGTGATAGCATTATATCAGTGTCAGTTACAACTTACAAAGGGATGGTATAAACCAAATCTTGTTGAATTCATATCTAGTTAATACTCATTTGCAAATTTAAAAAAAGAAAAAGAAAAAGTTATAATGACAATGCAGAAGTGGGTTTTTGTTTCACGTACGTATCAAAATTATAAACAGTATTTAAGAAAGCGGAGCAAACAGGAAGTACAACTAACCTGAACTATTTGTATTTCTCTGTGGCTTGGTTTGCTTGATCTTTTGCAAGCAAGCTTCCGTGCATTGATGGTAGGGATTGGAAACATATGCACAGTTTGGGTTAACCCCTCCGTTCGGAGCCATCTCTTTCTAAGAGTCACCTCACCTGTGTTAGCAACCAAAGTGTTGAGTAGGTGGAAAGCGGATTTATTAAAAAATATAGAGTGAAAATTATTTTGCTATTTAAGTCCGTCTTTGATTTAATTTATAAATATACTATTTTATTTAAAAAAATAAAATAAGAATTAGTTTATTTCAAATTCTTTTCATCTTTTTATTTTTTAGGTACATCGAATTCTTCTTATTTTAATCTGTGTACATGTAGACATTTGCTCAAATTTCAATATTATATTTTTAAATTCCTATGCAAGTATGAGCTAGACATGCCAAAGGAAAACAAAACAAAAAAAAGAAGAAGAAGAAAGAATTTAGTTTTGTGCGTATAAGGAATAGAATAGAAAAGCTAACAAGCACATTCAGCTACGGAACCAACAGAGCCATCGCACCAGTTGACTCCACCTCCACCTAACACAATTCTGGGTTCGATTGGAAACTCATACATATGCCAGTGTATTATTCAAAGAAAAACAAATGAAAATGTTTCAGAGTTTTGTTTATGCATACATATGTATGTGTTATTGAGAAATGCCTCAACATGCAAATCAAACAGCTAGTTAGGTTGACCTATGATCATCACTTACGAACGTGTAAAAAGTGCAAAACAAGCAGCAGCAATCAAATAAAAGCAATTCCAGAAGAAAGAACCAACACCTATAAGAATCAAACGGGCAGAAGAAGAAGAAGGGAAAGTACCTACCTGACTGGATTCAAAAATGGAAATGAAAAGGTAGCTGAATTATTTTTATTTCAGCGGTAATGCTGAGAAGGGAGAAATGAGAAAAAGAAGGAAAAGCGAGCCTTTATGCGATTGCGGGTGGGGCACAGCTTTGGAGACTGTTTGACCAAATGGAATTCCAAAACGAAAAACAGTTTATTTTGAATACACAACTCAAGTTCAACCCCTTGAATATTTTCAATTTCAATAAAAAATAAACAAAATTTGTTGTCAAAGTTCCTGTCTTCTAGACGAGCAGGCGGGGGAAGTACACGGACCGCATTTTAATATGATTTTATTAACTTGTACTCTTGATAGAAAAATATGTTTTATTAATCAGTGATCTAAGAATAATAATTAAGGTCCAGTCAAATAATAATAATAATTAAGGAGTATTTAATTATTAAATTATTTTAATCATTTAAAAAACAATCTATTAAATATATTTTAATTCTTCAGATATTAAATATTTTTATTCTATATTCAACAGTTTATATTTTTAATTCTTTAACCAATATCCTTAAGATATTACTTGTAAGCAAATTTTTTAAAAATAAAAATTTGTTAACATATGCCATTAAAGCTCAAGTTAAGAAATTAAAATATAAACTATTAAATAAAAGGAAAATGTATTTAATATTTTAAAATTTTAAAATGCGTTTAATATTTGTTTAAGCATTTAATACCTTGTATCTTGCGTACATTACAAGAATTTTTGTTTGTTTGTTATGATTATCTACATTTTCAGTTAAAGTATTGTTTTTTTTCTTCTAGATTTGTCAAATATGAGATCGGGATTCTCCCTTAATTATAGTGTTTCTGCTTTATTTTTTTAAAATTTATTAATATAATATTCATTAATTAATAGGAAACTTAGTTTCTAGAATTATTTTTCACTAGTATTTTAGTTTCCAAATTTATTTACATGTATATTTAGTCCTTAGATTTATAAAATTTATATTAGTTAGCCTTTTTATAAACTAAAGTAAGATACAAGAAAAATTAATTTGAAATGAATTTTATAAATTTATAAATTAACTTGTACACATAAATAAATTTAGAGATTAAATTGAAATAATTCGAAAGACTAAGTTGTTCATTTTCTCATCTTTAATTAAAAAACTAGTCTTTTATTTATTTTTGATAAAAAAAATAGTCTATTATTAATCATTAATCAAACCAATAGAAGTGCATTATAGCTTCTAGAAACAAATATATCTTATTTGATATATCTACGTTTATATGAAATTGAGACAAGTCATGTCACTCTCCTTTGAAGGAAAGGAAAATTAGAAGCCTAAACCAATGGTTGCATGGCACATGACGGGGTTGGGTCATGAAAAATGTGATTGGAATAATTTGTCACCTTAAAGAAGTCATTAAAATTGTGTTATCTGCTTTCGTAAACAGCATATACCCCAAAACTTAGTGTCTTTCCTCGTGTGAATACATTGTTTTCCGTCCAAGACTTTAGTATTTGTCATGGACCGCCATATAACCACAATATTAGGAGAAGTTTTGATTGTTTTTACTTTTCATTTTCAGTTAATATTTTTTATTAATAATTATAAAACCGTTACATTGTTTTTATTTTATTATATGTTTTTATCAATTTTTTCATAAAAGTTTGAAAACAGAAAACATAATAAAACATATAAATAAAAATAAAAATAGAAAGACAAAATAAACACCCTCTTATTTGAACAAGCGCATCAGGCCATGGTTCGCTCTAATATCAGTTTAAGTGGGTTATTGAATTTTTTGAATAAATCTTAAACAAAAAATAATAGAAACTATGTATTTAAGGGCTCGAGTTCATAGCAATTCCCTATGAACAATGATCTCACAAAGGAATCATTAAGTATAAATCTTTGAATCTGTATTATTACGTATCACCTCAATTATATGTAGCTTATGAATTATGATATACATTTAATCAAGGGCAGAACTACTATTCCCCTTTAACAGACGATTAAAGGAGTAATAATTGTCGGGAGAAGGGATATCTAACTTATGGTGTTAAAATTAATTATAATTATAAGCTACATTCGATAATTTTTCAGGTCTTCTATAGAATTTTGTTGTGCACCATGTGTATCAATATGACCCTTCCTTAAGAGTGGCATGGGCTGAGATGATTTGATACAAGTAGCGTTCATGAGATTTGATAGGATGAGATAAGTATAAAATAGATAGATGGATTTAGTATTGATATACAGATAAGATTCCAAATTCACCTCACCCAAAGGTTGGCGTGATTAACTTGAAACACCAAATCTGATTAACAGAAAAAGATTCTATATTTTTCAATGGTAATGCACGAGTTTTAGACTATTTCTGTTTTATGGGTACATATTACATAATTTTAAACCATTTCTAAACCCAGAAAAGGACCCAAAAAAAAGGAATAACATAGGCTGATTCCTGATCTAATGGTAAGAAATTATCTTGTGTAAACCAAAAAAAGTAAATTGAAACACATCAATCCAGGCTAATTCAAAAGTATCCAAAATTTGTAACCCAAAAAATAAACAGTACAAGCAATAAAATTTTCAAGAAGATAAATCTAAAAATTCACGTCATAAGTTTTAGATATGCGGCACTTGGCGGCATTCTCAATGCATTTTCACTCATCATCATCATCTTCATCTTCAGGAGCTCCAGCAGCGGAGTTAAGAGCCTGCAAGCGTGCAATCAATTTTGCCTTCCTCTCCTCATACGTGAGCTTCTTAAGGTTGTACCTGCTCAAAAGACAACGATATATCTTAGGAACGAGCTCCATTCAGTAAGTACTAGGGTGTAACTACCAAACCAAATATTTTCATGTCAGTCATTTGTAAAGCAAAATTACATCAAAATAAATTTCTAATATAATCAAACAAGGATAGCTGAAATACTGCTCATCTAGCAACAGGTCAGTCAATTTGCTAAACATTGATGAGTAAATAAATACTTGCACTACACAGTTTTACTAGAGTCAAGATGGATTCACAAACATCATAATGATTTACCTCTTGTGTTCCTTTGGTGGCTGCTTCTCAGACTTCTTCGCTGTGGGATCTGCACGAATGGCAGCATGAACCTTTTTGTACAGCTCCTCAAGTCCATCAGCTTCTAACCCACGCTTGATATATTCACTAAAGTGTAACTGGTATTTCTCTGGTTCATCTTCCATCAAAGTCTACAGAGAATATTAAAAAAAGATTGTAACACAAATTTCTGAAAACTACTTATAATAAATTCACTAAAAATTCCCATTGAAAGGCACCAAATAAAATATTTGCCCATGCCTTCATATAGGCAGCAACATGTCCACCAAAGATATAATTGCGGTGAACCTCAGCATCAAGCTCTTTCTTCTCCTTGTCAAAACCAGCAAACCTTTTATCACTGTGAGGAATATCCAGACCCCCATCCAAAGCTCCCTGCAATCCATTACAATTATTCAGTACAACCAGTGTAAAAAGCATAAAGGACAATAGCTATTCTTATCCTTATAGGTTAACTTTGAGTACCTTAAGGGCACCAAAGACACGATTGCCAGTTGTGGTCTTGATAAGACCAACATCAAGGAGAGCACGGAATGGCCTCCTGGTCTCAGCAGGTTCAACAGAAAAATCCTCTCCAGTAGCCTGAATATGATACCACCGGTTAAGATACACAAAATGAGATAGATGTATAGATAGAAAGATAAATAGCATAGCATATCCACAGATACCTCTACATTGCCCTCGTACTCCTCATCCATTTCGAGCATTTTAAGGACTCGACGAGCCAAGAGGAGTCCAGTGCAATAAGCTGGTCACATTTTGAAATTTTTAAATCACGAGGGTAAAAACTGGGGGTATACAGAGAAATAGAGGGAGACAGACAGACACACGCATGGGGAGAGAGAAGGCCAGAAAGGGGGACAAAGGAATTTCATAATTGAAGTACCTGCAGCATAGTTTGTAAGGCCTACTTCAAGACCATAGTGTGGCAGTTCATGTGCATATGCTGCAGCAAGAACAATATCACCAGCAATGCTAGCAGATATTATTTGAGCAATGATATCCTTGTTCGTCTAATAATGTTGTTAAGGTTTATACTCAAAAGGGAGAAATATTAACAAAGAAATTGACTTCAAATTATTAAATGATACTAATCAAATACTATGTGTAAGTGGCATGACAATTAATAACTAAAAAATACAAATTCATTTTAAGCATATAAAACCGTGTATTTGTCGATTATTAACCTATAGATTAACAATAGGATACAAATCGAACCACAAAGCGGTATTTTGGAGTGTTATACTTGTTCTTGTCCTGATTAATCAAGCGAATCCTGGCTCTGTAATCTGTTTTTCCCTCTGCAGAATTTTCAGTAAATAAAGTTAGCTATAGAAGTAAAGTGGGGATGAATATGATAGAGAAAAAGGAAGTGAAGCGAGGTAAACAACTATGATACCTCTTCTTCTCTTAAACTTCACTTGATATCTCTTGGAGTAGGCCTTTGATTTCTGAGCCTTAACATATGCCTTTAACCATGCAAAAATGTTATTAGTGCTCTTGTCTTAAAAGTATTTGATATGAAAAGGGAATAGCCATATATGCTAGCTACTGAAAACACCATAGCAATATGCTCACAAACAACATTTTAAGGAACCAAACAACCCCAGAAAACTATCCATACAAAGAATCCACAACATAAACCGTAACTCCTTTTGGCCGTATCAACCCAAATTTTATTATATAGCACAGAATATAAATTCCTCTAAAAGGAAACAGTGAGTGCAAGATTTGTCTAAAACAAAAAATGCAAATGCATACAAATTCAAAGTTGAGCAGAAAGAACAAGCTAAAGCTAGATACATACCATTGCCGAAAGATCCCCGATGGAGATGGAAATGAAAGAGGCCAGTCTGCGGCTGAGGCGTGGGAAAGCTTAATACTCGAAGGGTTTTTTTAGGGTTCGCAGGGGTTTCCTTTGGGCTCGCTCGATGGGCTTCATGACCCTATTTCCTAACGTTTCTTATCTGGCCCAAAAAATATTAAACACTCCTTTTTTTTTCGTTTTTGGTTTACTCAAATACTCTTTTATAGCGCCACAAATTATATACATGTAATTAGTTAGTAGCTCGTTCGTTGCAGAGGATTTTTTTTATATGTAATTAGAATATATATTTTTTTTATTAAATTATTTAGAATATATTTTAGAAACTTAATGTTTAACATGTTATATATATATATATAAGAAGCATGTCTAGTGAGAGAAATACATAAATTTTGATCATATAATTATATATGAATGGTCTAAATTAAAAGTTATTTAATCCTATGTTTGGATGTTTTTTCATTAAAGGAACGGAACGGAATAAGTAAGAATGGAATGGAAAGGAATGGAATGAAACATAATTTTCATTCTCTTTGTTTGCAAGTTACATTAACGGAACGAAACGAAACGGAATTATCTATGTGTTCCCCCCATTCTACCTCAATTTTAGAGGGAACAAAAGTTAGGCATTTGAGAGGAAGAGGGAGGAAAAGATTCCCCGTGTGTTTCGTTTCATTCCCATGCATTTTAAAACTCCCAAACAAGGGAAGTGATTTTCGTTCCCCTCATTTTCTTTTCGTTCCGCTCATTACCTATCATCCAAACATAATGTAAAGGTTATGTGACCACTTTAAAAAGTCACTTGCATTTATATTATAATCTTGATCATTCATATAAGATTCAATGATTAAGATTCACTCCTTTCACATTTTACAATAATAATTCCTCTTATTAGATACGCTCCCTATGTATATAGAATGTTATGAATTTGAACTATTTAAATCGTTAATGCTACTATTTTATTTTAAAGTAATAAAAAACAAATAAATGACAAATAAATAAATAAAATTGTATCATAATTTGAAATATAAAAAAGATGGTATGAATGAATTTAAAATTTGATTAAAGATAATTAACGAAAAAAATAATATTGGTTAATTTAAGAGATAATATTAAGAAAATAATTAAAGAAGAAGTTAAGAATAAGAAATTTCTCCTTCAAATGGAAGCATATATGAGAGGAAAGGTAAAAAGAAAGCTTAAGTAAAAATACGTGCTAATTATATATAAAATAGATGTGACCAAATAAAAGGAAGAGTATAATTCAGATTTTACTATTCTAAAGAGATAGTATTCTCATTTATAATATAAGAGTAGATAATTTATTAATATATATTTTTTGTTCACAATTTAATAATATGTTTTATTACATGAATTCCCATCTAAGTTAAATGTGTTCTGGTCAACAACAAAAAATTAAATGCATGTTGATCGGTTATTAGTGAACAAGCATACACCAAAAGTTAAGTGCATGTTGATTGGTTATTAGTGAAAAGGAAAATGATGCTCATACATCATTTTTTTCAAAAATACTATTATTTATATCTTTTGTGGATGGTGGTGATTAAGTGAGAGAAAGTGATAAAAAGTGATGTAATTAATAGTATTGAGAGAAGTGTAAAAAGTAATATATGTACTATTTGTAATAAGAATATCATTATTATAATAAAAAAGCATACACCAACACAAAATATTACAATGAATGCTCCCTTAGTTAAAGTAATGCCTAGTTTAAATCTCACTCCCCACTAGAACATTTATAAAAGCTAGCCTCTAACTATTTGTGCAAAAAAAAAATGGTGGATTTTACAATGCTTTTTAAATAAAAAATCTTAAATAAATTGTTTATGTAATTTTGGATTAAAGACGATGATTAAGTAAAAATATCATTGTTTAAATGTTGTATTATTTGTGATAAGAATATCATTGTTATAATGAAAAAACATACACCAACACAAAATATTACAATGGATGCTCCCTTAGTTAAAGTAATGCCTAGTTTAAATCTCACTCCCCACTACAACATTTATAAAATCTAGCTTCTAACTATTTGTGCAAAAAAAAAAATGGTGGATTTTACAATGCTTTTAAATAAAAAATCTTAAATCAATTGTTTTTGTAATTTTGGATTAAAGACGATGATTAAGTAAAATTTTCTTTAAAGTAGTAACTTCAATATTTAAATCCTCAATATTATAAGTAAAACTTGTCCGAAATCGTAATATATTTATATTATAACCAATCATTATTAGGTCATCCATAAATAACTATGCACATTGTACAAGTGAAATTTTACAATAACTCTTACAAATTTGAATCAATGACATTGTAAATATCCCTCAACCATTAAGTTTAAACTTGTTTATCATTTGGAGTCATCATTGTAGAGATTTCTTCCTTTAATATATACCCACAGTTTTTATTTTTTATTTTTTGTGTATGGTTCTCATCAAGCAATAGTTGTTAGTTATTTTTAATAAAATTTCAAATATTTATTATAAAATCAATATTTTATAAAATACTTAATAACTCGTGTTTACTATTATGCTCATCAAAATAGTAAAAAGGGTAAATAACAATTCATGTTGCATGATTTAACCTAAAATCACTTTGCCCTCTTGTAGTTTAAAAAGTGACAGTTTGCTCTCTCGTGATTTTCTCAATTATCACGTTACGGTTTTTCTCCTTTTAATTTTCAACAAAAGCATGTGTTAGACTTAAAAAATAATTTCTTAAATGACTTAAAAACTTTTATAAAGAACGTCAAATATTCAATTACCAAAAAATAAATCTGAAAAAAAAAAACAAATCACACATCAAGAAAATGATGAAGAAATACAAAAATTATAAATGAATTCCTCGTATTATATAACAATGATATTTACTTCTATTTATAATATATAAATCAGGCTCACAAGCTGTGAGTTTGACACCTCAGCTATATTTTGAACTCCCTCTAATTGCTATATCAGCTTTTATAAACTATTCCTTTCTGCTACCTCATCACATACTTGCTGGTGTTAGCTTCAGCTTCTATTCCTTCTATTCTCTTAGCCACATCACCAACTTGTGCTTCCTCTTCACTCCAGGGTTCATTGTCTTCGTTATGTGATCTGCTATCTCTTTGTCTTCTCTAGCTTCGATTACTCATTGAATGATCAGCGGCGGTTTAATCTTCAGCAATCCTCATTAATTACTCAAATGAATGGCCACTAGCAGTTCAATCCTCAGTTCCAGGTTCTCTGTCTTCTCAACTTTCGTCATTACTCTTTCCTTACCCATTTGCTGTTACTTAACACCTTTTTCTTCGTTTTTTTTTTTTTTAATTTCACCATATCCTTCTCTATCATGTCCGCTGAATGCAAAAGAAATCCAAAAGCAGAGGAAGGTTAGGCATAGGTGAAAGGTTTGTCATCTAAATCTGAAGCTGAAAATTTTTTATATATGAAAATTGGAGCAAGTTTATGATGAAGTTGAACAATGAAATTGTATCAATCAAGCTCAAGAATGATACTATAATTCATGAAACCATTACAGGTTTTTCACATACTCATCCCTCTCCCACTATTTTCTTATTATATATTTATTGACCTTATGATTTGGATCCTGGTTTTGTTATACCATATGAAGTCATCACGCTTAAACCTCTTTGATTGATTAATACTAACATTTAGAGTTATGGCCTTTATTCAGTGATGCAGGAAATAACTAGGTTAGAATGCTCCAAATCTTTTCTTTGTTATTCCTGGTATTAGTCATGAATCAATGAATGGCATATTGGAGAGATGCTAAGTGGTCTTATACTGGTAGAAAGGCTCCATACTTCTTTTTAGTAATTGTAGAATATATAAAGACATCAATTCCTCTAATGCAGATTGCATCATTCATTGGAGAGAAACAAGGTATAGCTTGTTAGAATATTATATATTTTATTAGGTGACAATGTAGTAAATCACGATTAAAGGAATAGCCTGAGGCGTGTAGGAAGACACTATTCTCAATGATTTTATCGCACAGGTGTGCGAATCCTCCAGGATTCAACAGGTTCGTCCCGGTAGGAACCGAGATAGTAGAACAGTAAAAAAATTTAAATGCAGTTAATACAAGAAGAGAAAAATGTATATAAAAATCACAGTCAGAAAATAATATTTATAGAAGGTAAGAAATAGCTGTTTAGAAACAAAAAGCAACATTAAGGTTGTTAAATTAATGACGTTGGAATAATAACGTTAGAAAGATGGCTGTTATAAAAATGAAACGTTAAAACAAATCTATCCGTTTGAAAAAACCAAGTTAGATATGATCAAGTTAGTTTTGACTTCTTTAAAAATTTCATTTTCCTTGAAAGCTCAAAAATTAATTAAATATTTCACAAAAAAATTTGGGCCTCATGATATCACGCACAGAGGGGCAAATCGATGATTTGCATTAACCATGAGCCTCCGGCCCATTTATTGTGCACGTGAGCCCACCACTTCATTTGTTTCTTACAAAGTCCAAAACACAAGTTGATTTATAAACTCTTTAAAAGACATACTTCCAACTAATATGGGACTTATACTTTTGGAAATACACATTTCACAACATAGCTAAATATAATCAATCATCAATCAAAGCTTACAAGACTAGAGTGGAAGAGGTACTATCTTCTGGTTTCTGGTTTGGGGTTTGGTTGAGTCTTTTCATTTCTTTCTACCCATTAACTACAAGATAGCTATAAATTAGAAACACATGCATGGCAGGTATAGTTCATAGATAATATGCTTATAGAATGAAGTCATGGAAGACAACAATAATGTTGAGTTAGAGAGCGAAGTCTCTGCATAAACTCATGGAAGACAACCAAGTTGGCAATTAAACTATAGAGGACTCCCCACTTGATAATAAAGCCAAGGGAGGCTGATCATAGCTGCCATTCGACCAGGTTTAGCTTATCAAAATGTTGCATCTATTAACAAAACTAAAATTATGGGCTTCGTGAATTTATGGTCCTCAAATAGCAATTATTTTGAGGGCATGTTTGACCAATGACCATGCATTGGGTTATCTGTTGCTGGTTCTCATTGGCAACCTGTGGATGTTGTGCTACCATTACGTTGCATTGCCACATTGATAAGTGATAATGGTCTAATTTTTATTTTTATAAAAATTAATATTATTATATCTTATTATATTTGATTTTAATGACTTTATAATATTATTCATTTATTTATTTAAAAAAGTCATTAATTTAATTATTGTGATAATTGTAAAGAATTTATTGCAAATTCATATTCAAGTCATATTTTTTTGACCTTACTATTGTATTTGGACTATATCTTGAATTACAAATATCATATCGATGTGATTCTTGCATTGTTGGAAAGCTAACAGAAAATTCAACAACTCTTATGTTAACCTCAAAGGCTAATTTTGTCATCTGAGTAACGAGAAAAATAAAGAGAGAAAAAATGAAAATCTAGCAACCTTCAATAAAATGATATTAAGTTTCTTAAAATTGGTTTCTTAAATCCAATCAATATTTTTTTTATTATTTAGAGGCTAATTAAGGAGATTGAGTTTTCTAAATTTAGTTTCTTAAATTCAATCAATATTTTTTTATTATTTGGGAATGAATTAAGGAGATTATATGCAAGATACACTCTTATTAAAAAAAATCTCTTATTAATAGATAAAGGTGAATAAAGAAAAGTGCATGGGAGATATATATTTACGAGAATCGAAGTGATATAGCAACGTTGGCAATTGAGAATATTAATGAGATGATTTTATTGTATTCTGATTTTATCATGTCTTGTTAAATTTTTTGTACTAAGGAGATGATGAAACTTTTATTATTTTAGCATTGCTATGTTGAATTGTTATTACCTAATTAAAGGTTTTAACTTTTATTGATTCTATTTTTCTATCGGATTATATGAATGAATTTTTAGATAAGTTTAGTCATAATTTTTTCATACTTTGAATTTATTTGTGTTATCTGAGTGGTAGTAGTAATTATTAGATATTAATTGTGATTTCATGTTAAGGATATATTTGATGATTTGAAAATTATTATTAAGTAAGGAAATATAATCATATATTTGATTACTTTTTTTGCTTTTATTGATAGATTTTTCCTGAGTACACGTTTTGCCGTTAAATATTCATGAGATAAATTATTTGGATATATAATAATTTAACATAGTTAATGTTAAAATTAATTTTAGTGAATTCTGACCTTTAATATTTTTATATCTAGCAGAAACTTTTCAATATACTTGCTTTCTTTTAATTTGTTTTTTATTTTTTTATTTTTGTGTCTTTGACTCATCAATTTGTATAATTAAATTAGAAAAAAATTTCAATACTTAAAATTTAACTTTAAGTCTTCATGGAAACGACTTTGTACTTGTTCAACTATATTTCGGTACGACTCGTGCACTTGTAAGTATTTAATAGCTTTTAAAAAAAAGTCAGAACAAGTTTTTTGACAAACAGTAATATATCATTGCTTGGGGTTATGTTTTTTTAATGCTTATTACAATTTGTTGTATGCCAAGCCATGAAAGTTGTGAGATTAAATGCTGAATCGGGTTATCTGTTTTTCCCTTTCACTATAACTCAGTTCAAAGTCGTTGAATATTCGTCTTCATATGTGTTCCAAATTAGAGATCCAAAATGGATGGTCATGAAGAAACCATATATAAAGGTACCACTTAGACAAAGATTTAAGTCAATTGCAAGGGATATAAGTTCTACAATAGGAACTATATGTATAGAATCATTTCCTTTTAGAAAATACAAGTGCTCCATGGTGAACATCTAGATTATAAGTATCAGGAGTTTCAAGAACTTCTTGCCAAGCCTATTGAGAGCTTTCCTAGTGCTGAGATACAATTAGAGAGAAAGGAAACGATCTAGTTAGTCAAATAATACAGAAAATGTGCAGTAATTTTGTAAGTTTGACATTGTACAAACACACAAAAACATATAGTATTGGCAGGTATAATAAGCTCTTCATGCTTTATTATTATTATTATTATTTTGGTTTTCTTCTTTTTAGCAGATGCACCAAAAGATGTTCCTATAGTTACACCACTGATAGACTTTGTGCGTAAGAAAAGAGCTGCAAAGGGATCTCGGGTATCTTTCTATATGATTAACATATAAAGTTTTAAAGAAAGCCACTGAGAGGATTAGATGAAATGCTCCAGATAACGAATTGATAATTTGATAGTGAAATTTGTATCTATTAAATAAGTTCAACAAGATACTGTGCATCTATACTTGATAATAAATTATTCTGTAATGTACGGATATAATATAATAAATCAAGAAATCACTATTGCTGATTGTGAGCTCAAGTAAACTAAATTTTTTATTTCTGAGAGAAATTTAAATAACATAGTAATTTGCTACCTTATTTATGAATCTATGCAGGGGCCTCAAAAGGTGGAAGTTAGCTCTTTCAAGAACATAGTAACTGGAAAAGGGAAATGTGTGTTTATTAAAAGAAAACACCAAAAATGTTACTCATGAAAATATTCAAAAGTGTTACTCTGCTAGTGAAGACCCAAGAATTCAGAAGATTCATCCATGGGAATGAGCTCCAACAGCTTCAGGTCCACATGGGATAGGCACACCAGTAGTAGCTGCATTGACATTGTGAAAATTGTGGCCAGCAGCTCTGAGTTTCCAAGACAGAAAGAGCTGTTAGTTGAGGTTGGAATTTTGAGACAACGAGATTGTTGAAAGATTACAGATGTAATAAATGGAAGATAATGGTGTTGGTCGTAAACATTGAAAGGCAACAGTTTCTAAAGTATTGAATTACTTTAATTCTTTAAACACTAAAGGCACTTAACCCCACCTATCTTTAATGTTGAAAAATCTTCAGATTTCATTTTGCCACATATTATGGTAAGAAGCTTTGAACTATATTATACCTCTTAACAACTGTATGCTTTTCCTCATCGCCATCCCACGGCCTTCACGGCCTTCCTGCAAAATGTGTCATAAATTACATAATTCCTGTTATATATCAAATTTTTTTTTTTGCCTTGGTTGGACTAATCTTCCAAAATAATAAATCAGCTACTATAAAACACATTATTTGGCTATTAATGAATCATTTACATTGGATAGTCTTTTTATTAATAAAAAAATACATGTGATAATGACAAGCTATAGTTTTATTTGAACGTCAAACTATCTTTTATATTCTTTATAATATGCATTTTAACTTTAATTTTTTAAGTATGCAAGTGTGGTTTTCTGCTTATAAATAATTTCAAGCATAAAACTCGCATTTAGACAACCGAGGACTACGTGAAAATAAAGAAGAAGACAAAAAAAAAAAAACTATGAAGAAAAAGCAATAGAACTATCGATAAAAAACATTCCTGCAAAAAATTTTGCTAGGATTGCAAATTGACTATGGTGCACATATTTACATTTTCATTATCAATACTTTAATCAATTTATTAACAAGTTAAACATTTGTCATGCTTTATATATTTTATGGTTAATTATATAGATTATTAAAACAAGAAATAACACATCATTCTCATATAATATGCACAACTCTTCACTTCATTCATTTAGTAAAATTAAATGGCAATAATTAAAAAAAAATGAATTTGAAGCAGTACAATACGCGGGTCTATATTTATTTATAACATTTAAACATGGTTGGCTGTTTGAACATGATTAAAATTCAAATTATAAACAAAAATTCAAATCAAACATTAATTATGGGAGTAATAGAGAATAGAGAATAGACATGATATTCAAACTTTATTAAATATTAAAATATACTTATTATTATATTTTAAAATTCAAAATGTAAATTTAAATAAACACAAATTCAAATTAAACAATAATTGTGGGAAAAGGTAGAAAGAAATATAATAACCTAAATAATTTTGGTTGAGTTTACTGTTAAGAGTATCACATTGTCTGTCTCAATCTTTCAGATGCAGTTTATATATCTGTTGGATTACTTCACTTAATGTCAATTGATTTTAGGTTAGAATTTCACATGGTATTAGAGTCAATATCTTATCTCTATTACTTATTTTGCTAGGCTCACATGCTCCATCTAGGTATTTGTGAAGGAGGAGTGTTAAGAGTCTTACATTACTTGCCTGAATTTTTTGAGTGTGATTTATATATTTATTAAGTCATTTCACTCAATGTCAATTAGTTTTAGGTTATAATCTCATACTTATGAAAGAAAACAAAATTTTTAAATGAAAAATATCTTATGACTTATGAGAGAGTGACATATGTCATGTGACCAATATATAGAAATTATGTTTTATATAATAGCATTGGATAGATATTAGTATTAGATTACATAATTTATAATTTATAAATAATAAAAAGCTGTATGCATGAAAAAATTCTAATTAATATGGAATTTTTTTTTATATGGTCAATGTACAAATTTATTTGGATTGAAAGTAAACGAAGCAACATCAGTACTTTGCTATTTGCTTATATGAGACTTGTGTACAGCAGCACCCAAGTACAATTGCATATGGTTGATACAACCTACACAAAAATGCCTCTTTGTCAAATACTCCTTAAGATAACCAAGTTTTCCCGGAGAAGGGTTTATTACCTTCATTTATAACTGCACTATTTGAGATCTCTGGCTAATATAACATAAGTTAATTACCCGTGGAATAATTTGAACTTGATGAGGTGACAAAATGCATAATGGTAGGGTTTTTTTTTTTTTTTGTTAGAAGTTAATATAAGAAAAAACAAAAAATAGCCTCTCCCTCCCGCAGCTGCAAACCTGTGAATAAGAAGATTCCTAGTAAATATATCTAACAATCATTTATACCTACCTAACGGATCTATTTTTTCCTACAATGTCCTTGTTTTTATTTTTATTTTCTTCCCTGCCTTTTTACATAGACAAAGTAAGGACATGAGACAACAATCACCATGCAAAGAAAGAAGAGTACATTTGGCCACTGGAATGGTCATTATTATATATTCAGAGCAATTTTAAAAATTTACTTGGGAAAATATAAGTAGATAACTCTTCTTTGGATGGATATGCTAATATGAAGCACGGACACGGATCATAACACGAAATAACTAAATTCAAATAATTTAAAATACGGACAGAACATATATATATATATATATACACACACACAAATTAATATCAAATTAAATTAAAGAGCATAGTTTATATATATATATATATATATATATATATAATTGTAAAAAAATTCGATCTATAATTCATTAATTTAAATAACATTTTTATAAATTTAAAGATTTATAATATTTTAATATTTGATTCATCTTCTTCTGCTATTAAAATTTTTACTTAGTAATTAGCTCCTTAAAAATATATTGTTTTGAATAGAGGATAGATTTAGTGATTGACATTTTTTATAAAAATCTCATAAATTAATTTCGTCTTATTAAAACTGGGATGTGGGAGCATCACGATTTTCATAAGCAACCGTTGCTAAGAATATGAGTTGAACTTAGCCAGAAAATGGACCATATTGAAAACGAATTTCCCATGAAAATAGCAAAGCTTTTTTTTAAACTTAAACTAACTTCAACAAATAGAGCACGTCTGCTCCGAAGGTCAGGGGAAATTCTATCAGATAACTCTTCTTTGGATGGATATGCTAATATGAAGCACGGACAGGGAATATAACACGAAACACACTAAATTCAAATAATTTAAAATACGGACATAACACACACAATGAGTAAATAAATATATATATATATATATATATATATATAATATATATATATATATACAAATTAATATCAAATTAAATTAAAGAGCATGGTTTATATATATATATATATAATTATAAAATTTAAGAAAAATACATAATTCATTAATATCGTTTTAATAAATTTAAAGATTTATAATATCTTAATATATGTCGTATGTATCAATATTTGCTACTTAGTAATTAGCTTCCCTAAAAAATATAGAGCATAATTTCTATTGATATTTTTTATAAAAATCTCATAAATCAACTTCTCTTATTAGAACTAACCATTATACAAGATATAATTCAAAAAAATTAACTTTATTAAAAAAGTATTAATGAATGACTTGATCATGAAAATAGTTAAAAAAGATAAAACTAAAAGTCTAATAGATGTAAAAAGATAAAAGTTAAAGAATCTTGTATATAAAAATAGTAGGCGTTAGTTATACTTAGCTTGAGTGAGTTGAGATATGCCTAAATTAAACGTTAAAAATAAACTAATATTTTATTAAAAAATATTAATTAATCGTGTACCAATTATATCTTAGACGTGTCCAAGTATGTCTTAGACGTGTCCAAACGTGTTCGAGATATATCTAAACTAAAAATATATATTTTTTTAATCGACATAGAACATATTTAATATGGATGTTACATATGTAATACTGAACACATTTAACATGTAAAAACATATACTTCAAAAACTACATGTCCATCCTTAATATATATGCTATAAACGTATCTCATAAGTATATGAATTAGTGGTATATAAAAGTCCAAAATCATCACAATTCTTGACAGAAACATTGGGTTCCACGATGTCTTAAACTCCAATTATAATATGGTTGGATCATTACAAATTGGATTGGAAATGTGAATGAGTGCTATATAGAAAAAAAAATCGAAAAACAAAAATAAAGAAGTGATAAAGGATGACAAATTCAAACCTTGAAAAAATTCATATTCTACAATACCTGGCAGAAACTTGCTTAAAGCCTTTGTTTGCGAAGAACTAAATCAGTCCAAATCAAATGCAAACCTGAAAAATATAAACTTTAAAAAATGAGCATGTAAAGTTATAATAGAAAACCATATTTTTATTTATTGCCAGGTAAAATCAACGTTACTACAGTAGTGCAACATTGGAGATGTCTATTTGGTCCATGGCTCAAAATTGCTAGGTAAAATTAGAGCTGGGTATACGAGTTAGTTCGGTCCGTAACAGACTACAGTTAAATGGATCAGTACAAGTTGACCCACAATTTAAATAGGCAAGCATTTTGTTGGCCTATATCCGTATAGCTTTGGACAATGGGTTAAGTCGACTGATTCGTGGCCCACAATCTACTTATTTTTTTATTTAATTATTTTAATTTTAATGTTTTTTTTCTTTTGAGTCAGGTAATTAAATGAGAGTGCTGGGCTTAATTATCCAAATACAAACCTATTTTTCAAAAAAATAAAATAAAATAATAAGCTGACTCGTGAGTTGTTTCGCAAACTCCACGGACTAAAATCATTAAAATCTATTTAACCAAGAGTTAAAATAAACTGGACTTGTAGACTAACATTTAAATAGGTTTATATTTTACTTGATTATAATCCAGGCAAATTGTGGGTATTACGCGGACTGGTTCGTGAGTTATGCGATTTACAGTTCATATACTCAACTTTAGGTAAAATAGATGTCAAAATAATTTACAAATTAGAAAAATGAACTAATACAAATAAAAAATATTGAACAAAATCATATTTTATAATACATTCCCGAAACTTGCTTAAAGCTATCGTATGAGAAGATAAAGCTATCATATGGGAGGATTTTGATCCTTTTATGTTAGTAACATAATAAAGTCATGTTATGAGAGAGAAATATATAAAAATAATTATAATAGAATTCATTATTATTTGTATAAGGTTTATTAATTTTATTTTTACATCTTTTTTTTCATAATATGACATTGTCATGTTACTTATTAATATAAAAAGATTCTATTCCTCATGTGAAAAGATAAAGATGTCGTGTAGAACAAAATGAGTCCAAATAAAATACAAATCCTTATAAAAGGTTGATAGAAAATTGTGGATGGAATTATAATAAGATTATGAGTGGAATTAAAAGAAATAATTTGAAATTTTGAAAAGAAATCAAGTTAGTTGGACAGCCTTAATTGCGTTCGTATCAATAGACATACATAACTTCAATCAATCTTGGATAGCCTTAATTACATGATATTACACGCAACAGAAGTGATTTTATGATATTTTTCATGAACTAAGGTCAATTAAAAATAAATTCGTACATATAAAAAAAGCTTATGGACGAAGCTAAATTTGGAGGGAATTTTTTATTTAGTGGTTGTATAAATAAAACAATTAAAAATTTATTTCAAAGAAAAACAGGTTTGAATTAATTGGCCGTATAAAACTTAATTTCTTTTAATTGTTTTTAGATTAATTATTTAAATTGGTTGAATTAATTATGATAATTGATATTGATAATTGAATTGGTTGCTAGTTTAAAAGATGTGTATGACTGTAAAAGAAGCTTGTGAAATAAGCATATTTGTTTGGAGCGAAAAGAATAGCAGAGCGGGTAACGTGAGACACGGACTTTCTGTATTATAACAATAATAATAATAATAATAATAATAATAAAATCATATTAGATATTACTTATTAGATTATATTAAGTTAGATAATAATAATATCTCACTTTTCTTCTTTCGATAAAATTTTAGAAGCACTAGTCAAATGTAAGGGTTCATCTTTAAATATTTTGAAAAGGTTTAAGTACAATAAATTTCTTTCAATAAGTCATTTAAAATTTCTTCTTGTTTAAAACTTAACAACCTAAATCTTTAAATTTACTAAATTGTACATATTGAATTCTTATAGAAAATTTCTGCACATATATAAGAATTAAAATTTACATTATTTTACATAATTTTTAAATTTCAGGATATGCAGTTGTTGAATTTTGAAATATAGAAATTTTTTTAAAATTGACTTATAGTTAAAAGAAATTTATTGCATTTTAATATTTTAAAATTGGACTTGCTCTTAGTTAATGTAAAAGTTAAAGTTAATTTGAAAATATTTTTACTGAAAAAATAACTAAAAAATGAAATTATGATTAATGGACCAGAAGGTAACTTTGTTTAAAAGTTTTTTGGTATATTTATTATAAAAAAAATAAAGGTTAACTTTACAGGTTGAAGTAGGTCAGGCAATCCGTTAAGGCCTATGACCTGATCTAACTCGTTTTATAAAAAGTTCAAGTAAAATTTTTTTAAAAATTTTATTTAGTTAAATGGGTCATTCTTCATACCTTTAAAAAAAAGTCTTTTAGACTTAACAAATTAACTTATTTAATTATATATATTATTACTTTATATATTATAAAAATTTAAAATTTATATAATATAATTAATTTTATAAATAATATAATATAATATTTTTAAAATCATAGATAAATTAGTCCTATGTTGTTAGCATATTTAAAAGTAAGCTTGTTGACCTACTTAAAAATCTTATTGTAAAACAAGTTTTTAAATAAGTTTTCAGACAAAACTAAACTTTTAAAATGATCATGTAAGACCTTAAAAAATAGCATTTGTCAAATAAATAGACCGGACTCAGACATTTCATTTGAGAAATATGTCATATCCGTTTAAGGCACTGTCAAACCAGTTAGAATATTTAGAACATATCTTGAGATTAAATTAGACTTGATTTTATATTATTTTAAGGATTTGATTCATATATAATTAGAAATATTATTTTGATCAAATTTTATTTGTATTTTCTTTTTTATATATACTTTCTCTCCTATAAATTGAAAATCCTATTATATACAATGATTAATTCATAAAATTCAAATATGAATTTAGAGATAATTATGAGAAGATACAAAAACATTATCTGGATTTGTTTCTGTGTTCTTGTTTCTCTACTTTTAACATAATATAAGATTGGTACTATCCTTCGTGACCCATATCATCACTATTCTGCTGCATATTTCATGAAAATCTGAAACTCTAATTAGTCATCTCTCATGCTGTGTTCTAAATATTCTAACAATCTCTCTGCTCACTGTCATCATTTTTCTGTCACTCCGTTCCAAATTCGGTTGCTACAGTCACCGTCCTAGATTCTAGACTTCGATTACTATCCTAGATTCAAAACTCTGATTACTGTCCTAGATTATAGTCTCTGATATGTATTTTTGTTTAGTTTCACCGATCAGTTTCGTCTGATTTAGCCTAGAAGATTGACTCCATCTCTGTTGCTTTAGCCTTTGATTAGTTTTGTCTAATAGATTGACTTCATTTCCGTTATTTTAACTAAATACAAATAACTCCTTCGCAGATGTAGTTTGACTTCTTTCTCATTATAGATCTTTCCAAATGCAATTTGCTCTTATTGGCTTATCCAAGATCACGACATTGTGTTTTTAAAATATTTTTAGTTTATTTTATTTTTATGTGTCTAATTATAACAAGTTAAAGCTACTAAACTTGTAGCTTTAGCTTAAGGAAGAGTATTATGATATCTAAAACATATATCATGATTAAATTAAACTTATTTTATGTTATCTTAAAGATTTGATTTGCACATAATTAGATATCTTATTTTGATTATATTTAATTATATTTTCTTCTTTATATAAATTATTTCTCCTATAAATTGAAAATCTTATCAGTATACACTTGATTAATTCAAAAATTCAAAAATTAATTTAAAATAATTTAAAGATAATTATGAGAATATACAAAAATTTTCTCTAATTTTTTTTGTGTCTCTATTTCTAACATAACTTATATGAATATGATGAAACATATATAACATATATATATTAATTTTAAGGCACTATTTTTCATCTTAAAATTTAATAATAATTTAATTATTTAAAGCATAAAAAATAGGTAGTTTTTATAAAACTATTTATTTTCAGTTTAATAAAATAAAAATTATACAGCCGTCTGATGTTAAAAAGTCAAAAAAACAAAAAAATTGCAATTATTGAATTTTTTTAAGCTCTTTAATTTATGATTAAAATATACATTTCATCTCTATATCTACATTTATTTTTAATTTAGATTTTATATGATTTTTTAAATTTAATGTTTATACTCCACCTTTTGTTACATAGTAAAATATAAGAGTCAAATTAAAAATATTTGTCACCTATGACAAAAAATATATGTTATAATATATTTTTAATTATTCTATATGAAATTTAATTTTAATTTATTTTTTATACATTAAAGTAATTTAATTTTTATATTCACGACAGCATATGATGAAAATTAATTTAAAAATAATTATATATATAAAAATTAAATTAAAAACTCTTTTTATACGATGATTAAATTAAAAATAAATATTATATGCAAAGAAAAAAAAAATTAATCTTTAATTTTATTAATTATTACTCAAGTTATAAGGACAAATTTACGTAAATTTAGCACAGAACTCGCTGTTCCAAAAAAACAGAGTCGGTGTATATTACCAAAAATAAAAACTGTATATTTAAATTGTTTTTGATGACTATAGTTTAAAAAGAGTGGAAAATGACCGGTAGTGATCCTTGCACGGACAAAAAACCTCTAAACCAAGAAATAGAAAATGAAGAAAGCGATTGAGAAAACCTAGATACATAATCGCGTCGACACAAACGAAATTCTTTGCCAACAATACTCGAATTTGTTCTCTCTTGCCAATGCGATGCGATGCTGTGCTAGAACCACAACCTCCTTCCGATTTCGGTGATCTCCTCTTCACCTTCGCCGGCGGCATCATCGTCGTCATCGCCGCCGCATATTTCTTGCCATCCGAAAAAAATAGTTAATCGAAACCCTAATCATCGTCAATTGTAGGTTTCCGTTGGAAAATTTGAGTAGTAGAGTGCGCTTTTGAGATTGCACGCCTGTGTGTGTGCCGAATCTTGGCCAGCGATGGAGTTGGCACAACTAGAAGCATTGTGTGAGAGGCTGTACAATTCGCAGGACTCGGTGGAACGGGCTCATGCGGAGAACACACTGAAATGCTTCTCAATGAACACTGATTATATTTCCCAATGCCAATACATTCTCGATCATGCCTTGACCCCCTATGCATTGATGCTGGCTAGTTCCAGTTTATTGAAACAAGTCACTGAGCATAGCCTTGCTTTGAAGCTTCGTCTTGATATATGTAATTTTTTCTCTTCCTTATTTTTCTTTTCCTGCTCCGTGATTCAAAATGCTGGAATTGATGGATTTTTTTTAATGCATGTTAGGGAGCTACCTTATCAATTATCTGGCGACCAGAGGACCCGAGTTACAGCCTTTTGTCACTGCTTCTTTGATCCAACTTTTGTGTCGAGTCACCAAATTTGGATGGTTTGATGATGACCGATTCCGGGACCTGGTCAAAGAATCAATGAACTTCTTCAGTCAGGTGATGTAAAGTGATTGTGCTTTGCAATGAGTTTTTGATAATAATTATTTTATTTTATTTTCTTTTAGGAAAAGGATTTGAGTGGTGTTATTTAGTATGTACTAGGATATTTTATATCGATGGCTGATTTACTGGACTCAAATAAAACAAAGGCATATGTGTGTTTGTTCGCGTTACATAATTTACATTACAGCCACATCATATTAAGTGTGAGTTTGGATTAACTTATTTTGTATTTAAAATAGTTTATAATCAAAATCTTACTATGAGAGCTTTTGAAAAAAAAGCAATTTATTCTTTAAAAATTAAGCAAATTCAAACATGCACTAAGGTTGTTCAACAGAAAAAAATTTATAGCAGTTTTTTTTTGGGCGGGGGGGGGTGGGGTTTAAAGGGCAGCTTGGTGCTATAAAGCCCCTGCAATGCGTGGGGTCCATGGAAAGGTCGGACCTACTGTGTGAGTCTATAGTAGGCAACCTTACTTTGCATTTGCAAAAGGCTGATTTCACGACTCGAAACTGTGACCTTTGAGTCACATGGTAACAATTCCAACCGTTGCGTCAAGGCGACTTCACTGTTTTAATTTTTGGCAATATAGTTTATTCCCTTTTACATCCAGAAGTAAATTGTAGGCCTATATCTTGATTGTGTAAGTATGCTATTATTCCTTATTTGCAATCTATTCATTTTATCACATCTAATAGTTACTTTGGTTTCTGTTTTTTTTATCCTCTTAGGTTAGCCGGATCAATTTACAATATGAAATTTTTGCCTTGCCTATGATCCCAATTGGTAGATTAATGTTTCTGGGACATTTTGCTCACAATTTTTTTTAATCCAGGCAACGCCAGGTCATTATGCCATTGGTTTGAAGATATTAAATCAGCTTATCTCTGAGATGAATCAGGTTAAATTTTAACTTGTGCTGCTTGAATATGTTTGGTGGTGGAGTGAAAATTACGATATACTGTTGGAAGATTTATCATATTGAGTAGGCCTGTGCTGTGTGTTTGTCTGTGTTTGTTTATGGAGGCCATCCAATGATGTGGTTGAATTAGTTGAATCTTTTCAATAAAGTAAAAAAGGGGGTTGTGGCTTGATGTTTCTGCAGGGAGGGGGGTTGAATGATAACAGGAGGTTTACTGTTCAAGTTTCTATTGGAAGTTGTGTGAATGAAACAGATTAAAGATTCCTTCATATAGCACTCTTAGAGGTTTCAGGAAAGTAATCAGATGAGGAAGCCGTCTTAATATTGTCATTTTACTGTTTTCCGCCCTTCTTTGTGAGTATCTAGGAGGATATCTTTTCCACAGATTTTATAATCTTCTCATGCTTCTTTTTATTGAGAATGATTTGCTTCTCACTGATGATATTTTTTTAGATAAGAAGAAGAAATTTTATGTAAGTGATATTTGAAAGGAGTGTAAGACCTTTCGAAGTTTGGAACTATGCTCTTTTTTGCTATACCTTTGTGTCTTTGGCTGGGGAAAAATTCTTGAGATTCCTGCAACCAAGATCTTTTTCACTCTTTGAACTTCTGGGCTATAGAATTTTTTTTTTCTAAAAAAATGTTTTGCCTTCCTAATGGTTTCCAAATAATGGCACATTTGCTTACATATGCATCATGAGGTCATTGTTGAAAGTTGTGCTATAAACCCCTCCGCTCCAAGGTTTATGCAATTTAAATAATGGTGTTGGTCACTGATGCTTTCTTATTGCATGAGTTTCTTTTTTTTTTCCTTTTTTTTCAATACTAATTTGGCTTCGAAACTGATTCAAAATTACTTTTATACTTCTGTTATTGTGCTTAAGTTTTATCTTATTTCTGGAATCCTGCCTCAGGCTAATGCTGGTTTGCCTGCAACAAATCATCGAAGGGTAGCTTGCTCCTTTCGGGACCAATCTCTTTTTCAAATATTTCAAATATCTTTAACATCATTGCGTCAACTGAAGACTGATGGTAAAATGACTATACGCACGCTTAAATTTTTCTCCCTCACTTTAGTATTGTGTTTATTACTTTTTGGTCATCATTAATTTGAGAGTTGAGATTATATAATTTGCAGGCATCGGTCAATTGCAAGAGTTGGCACTTTCTCTTTCTTTGAAATGTTTATCATTTGATTTTGTGGGGACATCTGTTGATGAAAGTTCAGATGAGTTTGGCACAGTTCAGGTATCTGCTTATTTTAATCTTGTTTTAAATTTTAATTTTTGGAAGTGATACATGAATTACTGTTATGTTGGTTCATCTTATCTTGTAATATGGTGGTTGCAGATTCCAACTCCTTGGAAGCCAGTTTTGGAGGATTCTTCAACGCTACAAATATTTTTTGATTACTATGCCATTACAAAGCCCCCTCTTTCAAAGGAGGTCTGCACGTGCATTTGTTTCTATGATTTTATACTTAACAGTCAGGCCTTGAAGTTCACTAATTAGCCACTAGAATTAGAATCATTTTTTATTCTTGGAAAATTCTCTACTACTTACACCTTACCTTGCCATTTATTTTAGAAATGGTTCATTTGAAGGAATTAAATTTGGGCATACATATTTGTTTGAGTGTGTGCATAATATTAACGATTGAATTTTACATGGATAGTCAAGATTATAAGTTACTTAAAGGTCACATGATCACTTAAAAATGTCACTTGACTTTATGCTTTAATCTTGACTATATATGCATGATCCAATAGTCAAGATTTGCGTCTCTCATGCTCACAATGAGCCACTCCTCTCACTTAATATGCTCTCTATATATATTTATATGCTTTAGTGTGATTGGCAACTCTTTTATTTATGTTAGAAACTTAGAATAGTTTAAAATATTTTAAATATATATACTAGTATATCATGTATATATGCTAAGATCAATTAGGATCAATTAGGATTGATTAGGATTGTAGTGTATCAGGATTGTATCACTGTGATTAATTGTAATTAATACTAACTCCTATATATAGAGATCATGTGTAGTCTGATTAGACACACAATTCAACCATAATCCTTTTTCTTCAAGTTGGTATCAGAGAGGGTTTTAACCCGTCTTTATCTAAACCCTAATCTGTTGCGCCCACTACTTAGTGACAAATTTCCCTTACTCGCCGCAACTCAATTCCGATGAGCCCTCACTGCCGCGCCCCTTCTAGGCAGAATTTCCGCTATTGATCACTTTTCAGAGACCATCCAACCTGCAAATATGGGTGCGAAACCTCTTGCATCAGAATCGCACCACTTTGTTCATCAAGATCTTGAAACCGCGCCCCCATCCGCCTTACCATGCGCTGCCGCACCAGAATCCACTCGCTGGCGCGAGAGAGTTTGAGAGCTCTTTCTGGTGCCGTTCTTCCACAGACTTGGATGAAATCCTCTCTAGAAGTCGTTCCAAGCCTTTTCGGTTCTCATCTTGACTGTTTCTTTGGTGTTGATCATGGGTGCCTCGGCCACCGTATTTTTGGGTGTTTTACTATGTTCCTTTATTGCGTTTTGTTGATTCCAAACCTGCCCAGTCCTTTTTGGACTTATTACAGGTGTTTCCTTTATTTATTAGTAATCTTCCTTTGATTTCTTACAATGGGTGATGTTGTCTCAGGCATTTCAGGAAATTCATATGCTTCTTCTGATTCCAAAAGTCTAGTCGTGTTTACCAACATCAGTGTTTCGTCAATTACACCTAAGAAATTGACCGGGTCAGCCACTTACAAGTCTTGGGCGACTTCGGTAAAGGTATGGTTTGCAGGACAGGGGCAGTTATAGCATCTTACCATGAAACTTGTAGATGTCCCAAAGGTTGATCTTTCTTACTGGAAGAAGATTGATGCACAAATTTTGAGTGTCCTTTGACAGTTTATTGATCCTGAGATCGTGGATCTTTTTCAACCATTCGAAACTTGCTATGAGGTGTGGAAAGAAGCCCAAGATTGCTACGCTAATGACATACAATGTCTCTACTCTATTATTTCTAGTATGATGGGCTTGCGTAAGCAACATGATACTCATATGGAATCCTTCCTTGGCAAAACATGCTTATTGATACAAGAATTTGCTACCATGATGTGTGACACCCGAGGCCGACGAGGGCCGGGAGTGGTCGCTGGTGCAAAAGATGAAGCACGGACAAGGAGCGGCTCCTGACAAGCTTCTAGGTGGAGGAACACATGAATGAACTGAATGCACACCGGAATGAGAGGGATCCAGAGACTGTGCAGGTATGGGACTGCATAATTGAGGATGACTTAAAGGAATTGATTAGCACCACCCATATCAACAAGATGCATCTTCTTTTCGGGAGCCAAGAACATAAGTACTCCATAGTTAAGCGTGCTTGAGTTGGAGCACTTGTGGGATGAGTGACCTCCTGGGAAGTTTCCTAAGTTGCGTGTGAGTGAGGACAAAGCACGCTGAAAAGACCCGTGCTGGTTTGTGGGGACACTCATCGATCCTGCAGGTAGTCTTGGGACGTTACAAATGGTATCAGAGACGGGACCTCTCCCAGTACGGTGTGGTTCGGGGACGAACCATGCGGAAGCTGGTGGGCATGTGACACCCGGGGCCGACGAGGGCGGGGAGTGGTCGCCGGTGCAAAAGATGAAGCACGGATAATGAGCGGCTCCTGACAGGCTTCTAGGCGGAGGGACACATGAATGAACTGAATATACATCGGAATGAGAGGGATCCAGAGATTGTGCGGTATGTGACTGCATAGTTGAGGATGACTTTAAGGAATTGATTAGCATCACCCATATCAACAAGATGCATCTTCTTTTCGGGAGTCAAGAACATAAGTACTCCATAGTTAAGTGTGCTTGACTTGGAGCACTTATGAGATGAATGACTTCCTGGGAAGTTTCCTAGGATGCGTGTGAGTGAGGACAAAACACGCTGAAAAGACCCGTGTGGGTTTATGGGAACATTCATTGATCTTGCAGGCAGTCTCGGGACGTTACATGATGCCTCTCATAAGGATTAGTTTAAGCACAAGAAGCAACATGAATGGTTCTTAATGGTTTTTATCCTCTCTACTCTTCCACAAGAATTGGAGAATGTACGCCAACAAATCTTAACCAGTGCTGATAGGCCCACATTGTCTCAGACCTTTCAACGACTATTGAATGTTTCGAATATTGCACCACTAGCACCTACTTCCGCAGCCATGCCAGTATTAGAGTCTGCTGTTCTTATCTCCCAAGTTAATAACTTAGGTATTGACTGTGGTCATGGACGTGGTCGTGGTGGCAGCAGCGGGCCATGTTGCTCTTTTTGTAACAAGTTGGGACATTTGGAGGAGTGCTGTTGGGTGAAACATGGTAAATCAATATCCGCCAATTTTGCTAAGACCAAATTATCATAATCTACCTCTAGTGTGACCATTCCTACTACAGAGTATGAGGCCTTCTTCCACTTTTAGCCATCTTCATAGATTTCGGTTGAACAAACTGGTAATCCTACTGCCTATTTATGTCAATCATCTCTTGGGCCATGGATAATTGACTATGGTGTTTCTAATCACCTCTGTAGTAATAAGGATCTTCTCACCTCTCTTACCTACTCTACTAAATTACCCCCTGTTACTCTTGCTAATGGAACCAAAATTGTTGTCACCAGTATTGGACTAGCTCGGCCACGACCTTTTCTACCGTTAACATCTGTTCTTTATGTACCTGAATGTCTTTTTAATTTGATATCTATTAGTCAGTTCGTTTGATCCCTTAACTATTCCATTACCTTCACTAAACACTTTGTTCTTATGCAGGATTAGGGTACGGAAAGGACGATTGAAGTCAGTCAATGAGTCACGAGGACTTTACGATCTTACTGTGCCTAGTTCTCCATTGGCATGTACCATGACAGATTCTCCTAACCTCATTCACAGTCGTCTTGGACATCCAAGGTTTTTCAAACTCCAGAAGATGGTTCCTCCTTTGTCTAGTTTACAGTCTTCAGATTGTGAGTCTTGTCAAAAAAGGAAGCACACTTGTGCATCTTTTCCTGATCGAGTCAATCAAAGAGTTGATTCAACCTTCTCCCTTGTTCATTTAGATATATGGGGACCTAGACGTGTCAGTTCTAGTTTAGGATTTCAATACTTTGTAACTTTCATTGATGATTATTCCTATTGCGCTTGGGTCTTTTTAATGAAAAATTGTTCTGAACTATTTTCAATATTTCAAAAGTTTTGTGCTGAAATTCATAGTCAGTTTGGGAAAACTATTTATATTTTGCGTAGTGACAATGCACATGAATATTTGTCTTCTAATTTTAAGGAATTCATGGCTAAATAGGGTATCTTGCATCAAACGACTTGTCCTCGTACTCCACAAAAAAATGGGGTGGTTGAAAGCAAAAATCGACATTTAATTGAAACAACCAGGACATTACTCTTACATATGAATGTTCCGATCCATTTTTGGGGGGTTATTGTTCTTACATCTTATTATTTGATAAACCGCATGTCTTCTTCTATTCTAAATGACCAAGTCCCACACACTATATTATTTCCTAATACACCTGTTTATCCTAAACAAATGCTCTTTCAGAGGAGGATTATAGAGAAAGAATTTTGGGAAGTACAAGGGAGTGCTAATGATATGTGAGACGAGATGGCTGAAGGGACTAGAAAGGTAGCAAAAGAGACACTCGGTGAATCAAAAGGCTTCGGACTCAAGGATAAAGAATCTTGGTGGTGGGACACAAGTGTACAAGATAAAGTTAAGGTTAAAAGGGAATGTTATAAAGCTTGGCACGTATGTAAAAATGATGAAAATTGGAAAAAATATAAGGCAGCTAAAAAAGATACTAAGAAGGCAGTGAGCGAGGCGAAAACTAAAGCGTTCAACGGGTTATATCAATCATTGGGCACCAAAGACGGAAAAAAGAATATCTACAGGCTTGCTAAAAGTAGGAAAAGGAAGATAAGAGACTTGGATCAAGTGAAATGCATTAAGGATGAAGAGGGTAAAGTCTTGGTTACGGAACAAGACATTAAGGATCGATGGAAGGGTTATTTTCACAAGTTATTTAATGAGGAACATGGGACATTAGGGGACTCGGACATTCTAAACACTAGAGAGGAGGACCAAAATAAAATTTTTTATCGTAGAATCAGGAAGTTTGAGGTAAAAGAAGCATTGAAGAGGATGGATATGGAAAAGCGATCGGATCGGATAATATACCTATTGAGGTATGGAAGTGCTAGGAGAGAAAGGTATAAGTTGGATCACAAAGCTGTTTAACGAGATAATGAGGTCTAAGAAAATGCCAAACGAATGGAGGAGAAGCACTTTAATCCCTATTTATAAGAATAAGAGAGATATACAAAACTGTGCAAATTACAGAGTAATTAAGCTCATGAGTCATACCATGAAGTTATGGGAAAAATTAATTGAACGGAGATTAAGACAAGAGACTCATGTTTCAGAGAATCAATTTAGTTTTATGCCTGGGAGGTCAACCATGGAATCAATCTATATTCTACGAAGATTAATGGAGAGGTATCGGAGGAAGCAGAAAGACCTACACATGGTTTTCATTGATCTGGAAAAAGCCTACGATAGGGTACCGAGAGAGGTCTTGTGGAAGACTTTGGAGAAGAAAGGAGTTCGTATTGCCTATATTCGAGCAATCCAAGATATGTATGATGGGGCTAAAACTAGTGTGAGAACACAGGGTGGGCAACAGAAGATTTCCCTATAACTATAGGACTGCACCAAGGGTCAGCTTTGAGTCCATATCTTTTTATCTTGGTCTTGGATGTGCTTACTGCGCATATCCAAGAGCCGGTGCCACAATGCATGCTTTTTGCAGATGATATAGTCTTAGTTGGAGAATCGAGAGAGGAAACAAATGAGAAGCTAGAGTTATAGAGACGAACTTTGGAAGAACATGGCCTATGTCTAAGTAGGAGTAAGACGGAGTA
Organism: Ormosia semicastrata; assembly: GCA_029884595.1. Taxonomy (NCBI): domain Eukaryota; kingdom Viridiplantae; phylum Streptophyta; class Magnoliopsida; order Fabales; family Fabaceae; genus Ormosia; species Ormosia semicastrata. The sequence goes on along the minus strand of JAQQTO010000046.1, from coordinate 1,141,166 downwards.
TATGGAATGTAAGTTCAGTAAGAGGCGTGTTAATGATAGCTTAGCGGTGAAAGTTGAAAATCATACAATACCACAAGTCACACAATTTAGGTACCTTGGATCTATCATACAAAATGATGGAGAGATAGAGGGAGATGTAAACCATAGGATTCAAGATGGATGGATGAAATGGAGGAGTGCTTCAGGAGTTATTTGTGATAGAAAAGTGTCTCTCAAGCTTAAGGATAAATTTTACCGCACAGCTATAAGGCCTGCGATGTTGTATGTATGTCAATGTTGGGCGGTAAAAAGCCAACAAAAGCATAAGATCAGTGTTGCGGAGATGAGGATGTTGCGTTGGATGTGTGGCCATACAAGACAAGATAGGATTAAGAATGAATGCATTAGAGAGAAAGTAGGGGTAGCACCTATTGTGGAAAAGATGGGAGACTCTCGCCTTAGGTGGTTTGGACATGTAAGAAGAAGATCCTTAGAAGCCCCTGGAAGAAGAGTAGATCAGGTAGATAATAGCCCAATAGCTAGAAGTAGAGGAAGACCAAGAAAGATTATAGGTGAAACGATTAAAAAAGATTTAGATATGAATAGCATATTTGAAGACTTGATTTATGATAGGGCACAATGACGTCGTTTGATCCATGTAGCCGACCCCACCTAGTAGAAAAAGGCTTGGTTGTTGTTGTTGTTGTTGTACACCTGTTTATCCTGTGTCTCCTCATGTGTTTGAATATACCTGTTTTGTCCACAATGTTACTCCAGGAAAGGACAAGCTCACTGCTAAGACCTTCAAGTGTCTTTTCCTCAGATACTCTTGTCTTCAGAAAGGGTATCGTTGCTATTCTCCCGATTTAAGTAGTTATGTTGTGTTTGTTGATGTCTCCTTTTTCGACCAACAACCATTTTCTTCTTTACTTGCAGATGCTTCCCAGATAAAAACAATCTTTCCTGTTCCTATGTATAGTCCTCTTGCTGATTCTAGCAGTGATCCTACTCTTGTTCTTACTCCGGTGCCTGCTCATGGTCCTTCTCGTCCACTAGTTACTTTTCAACGTCGACCATGACTGTCTACTGGTGCCAACCCTGTTTTGGAGGAAGTTCTAGATGACTCATCACCTTTCCAGTCGTTCCCTCTGTCTTGGTTTTTGCATTAGACAACTCACCTATTGCTTTTCGGAAAGGTAAACGTTCCACTCGTAACCCTCATTTCTTAGTTATGACCGCCTTTCTTCACAATATTACACTTTTATTTTGAGTCTATCTTCTGTTTCCATTTCTAAAGCCACAGGTGAAGCACTGTCTTATTCAGGTTGGTGCCAAGCGATGATAGATAAGATGTCTGTCTTACATTCTAATGGCACATAGGAACTAGTTCTTAAACTAGCAGGCAAATCTATTGTTGGCTGCAAATGAGTGTTTACTATTGAAGTTGGTCCAGATGGCTCCATTGACCAACTGAAGGCTCGTTTAGGCACCAAAGGCTACACTCAGATCTTTGGTCTTAATTATAGCGACATGTTCTCTCCAGTTGCTAAGATTGCCTCTGTTCGTCTTTTCCTCGCCATGGTTGCTGTTGGCGATTGGCCCCTCTATTAGTTGGACATAAAGAATGCCTTCTTATATAATGATTTACAGGAGGAGGTTTATATGGAGCAACCACCTGACTTTGTTGCTCAGGGGGAGTTTGGATTGGTGTGCAAACTTCGCAAATCCTTCTATGGCCTAAAACAGTCCCATTGGGCTTGGTTTGGCCAATTCAGCGCAGTTGTTTTGGCCTTCGGCATGATTCGCATTGAAGCCGATCATTTTGTTTTCTATCGACATCTATCTCCCAATCAATGCATCTATCTTGTGGTTTATGTGGATGACATTGTCATTACTGGGAACAGCCGAGTTGGCATGGAACAATTAAAGCAACATTTGTTGAATCATTTTCAGACCAAAGACCTTGGTAAGCTTCGTTATTTCCTAGGTATCGAGGTGGCATAATTTAGACATGGCATTTCTATCTCCTAAAGGAAATATGCTTTCGATATCTTGGAAGAAACTGGTATGTTAGGGTGCAAACCCATTGATACACTCATGGATCCTAATGTCAAGTTTCTACCAGGACAGGGGGAGCCACTAGCAGATCTTGGACGTTACTGGAGTTTGGTTGGAAAATTGAATTATCTCTCAGTAACAACACTAGATATCTCTTTTGCTGTGAGTGTGGTAAGCCAATTCCTTAATTCTCCATGTGACTCTTACTGGGATGCTATTGTTTGGATACTCCGATACATTAAAGGAGCACTAGGAAGAGACTTACTATATGAAGATAAGGAGCATATGGAAATTTGTGGTTATACAGATGTTGATTGGGTAGGCTTTCCCTCAGATAGACGCTCTACTTTAGGGTACTATGTTCTTTTTGGGGGAAATTTGATACCTTGAAAAAGTAAGAAGCAAATTGTAGTTGCCAGGTCAAGTGCAGAAGCTGAATATCGAGCGATGGGCACTGTAACTTGTGAACTCATTTGGTTGAGGCAATTACTTAAAGAGTTGAAAATATGTGAATCACAACGAGTGAAACTCATATGTGATAATCAGAATGCACTTCATATATCCTCAAACTTGTCTTTCATGAGTGAACTAAGCACATTGAGATTGATTGTCACTTTGTTAAGGAAAACATTCAGTATGTACAAATTGCTATTGCATTTGTGAATTAGAATGACCAGCTTGTAGACATTTTCACTAAGGCTCTTAGAGGTCCCCGGGTTAACTACATATGTAACAAGCTCGGCGCACATGATATATACGCACCGGCTTGAGGGTGAGTGTTAGAATAGTTTAGAATATTTTAAATATATATAACAGTATATCATGTATATATGCTAAGGTCAATTAGGATTGATTAGGATCGGAGCATATCCAGATTATATCACGGTGATTAATTGTAATTAATACTAACTCCTTTATATAGAGATCATCTGTGGTCTGATTAGACACAATTCAGCCATAATCCCTTTTCTTCAAGTATTTACTTTATTATTATTATTATTATTATTATTATTTGGTTTATTTGATCTTCATATCTCATGATAAAAAGAAGCATGAGATTTCCTGCCACAGGGTAGACTCTGTACTTCTATATTTAGGCTATCTGAGATTGGCGAGATGATAAAGCCTTAGAACGGAGAAGTGTTAGCCAAAGCACCATGGCTGTGCTATTGAAATGTTTGGATCAGTGATTTCAATGTTATATATTGATGTTTATAATAGTGACCACAGAAACTACAAGCCATTTAAACTCTGCAAAGGACAATATTATTAACCTTCAAATTTGAAACAAAAATCTGCCCTCCTGAAAATGGATGATTGGACATTTGGTAGGATAAATTCTGGTGAAGCTCCTGTTCAGTTGTTGCAGAAATTTCTTTTTCTATAAACAAAGGCAATGATTGGATATCTGATCGGATGAATTCCAGAGAAGCTCCTTGTTGCAGGAATTGCTTCATATGAATTGCAATATAATTAGTTTTTTGAGCCAGAGTCCATTTCCATGTTATCTTGTCATAAACCCTCTGAAGTTCCTGTTTCTAGCATCCTTGAGATACGAAAGAACAGTGTGATAATATAAATATTATTATTATTTTTTGGGGATAAAAGAAGAAAAACAACTGATGCCCCAGTTCTGAAACAACAAAAAGGTGAAGAAGATATCTACTTTTGCCTGATAAGCAGCAATTTTTTCATTCTTTTTGTGGGATAAAAGAAGAATTTTATTAGAAGGGAGAGAAAGGAATATAAAGAAAGAGGAGGATGTCTATAAAAAAGAGTGAGAGGAGGATAATTTGTCCTCCTTCATCATAAGGTAAAAGATATAAAGGACAAACAGAAATGGCCTTGTAGCCTAGCAGCTCCCTGCTTCCCATAGAAAGCACCTGATGCTGGGTTTAGTCTCCAATGAATGTTAATGCTCATACTTAGCCTACCTTTCCCTATGCCCTCATCATGTCTTAGGACTTCCGTTGTCACCCAAAAAAAAAAAAAACACGGAAAAGGAAAATAGAAACAAGCAAACTCATTAATACCTAGGGCCTCTCCAACCCCTTGGAATGTGTGACGTGGTGACTCCCTGCAAGAAACCATGAGCTCAAGAGGGATGCCAGAAAGTAGTGCCTGTCTAAGGACTAAAATCTAACAGAAATGATGTGCTCTGCGAAAACCTCTTTAGATCAGAAGTTTCAAAGAAAACACCCAAGATTCAGCATACAAATGAAAACTATGGTAATGAATGGCTGCTGGGCAGTGTAAAATTAATTATGCAGCTGTTTCCGAATTAGAGTAATGCATCACATGGAGAACAATGATTAGCCGACATTACCTCTTTCTTTACTTATATTGCGTATTGCATGAAAATTGAGTACCAAAATAACGTACTATCTAGAAATTAAATAGCACCGGAAGGTGTGTTCTCTTGAATATTTTCCAATTTGATATTTATCACTTTTGTTAGATGACTATTTCTTTTATTATTGGATTATTGGATTATGTTGGTCATTTTAGAAAGTTTACAAAATAACTCATGATTGGTTAATGTGTTATTTTGAATTGTGAAATGTTCTTAATGATGGTTTATCAGTTTGTTACTTTTGAACCTTCTCTCTTACGTGTCAGTTATTTTTCTTTACAGGCACTGGAGTGCTTGGTGCGACTAGCTTCTGTAAGACGTTCTTTGTTTACAAATGATGCTGCCCGTTCTAAGTTTTTGGCTCATTTAATGACAGGAACCAAAGTAATCCTGCAAACTGGGCAAGGTGTTGTTTGCTTGTTACTTCTTTGCTTGTTTTGCATTGTAATGACTAACTGGAAATATTATCTTTCATTATTATACTTGTCAGAAAAAGAATATCTCTTGTTCACTTTTTTTTTTGTGATCTATTGTTCCGTGTTGATTATGTGTTGCATTGACCCCCCCAACAGATTATCTCTCTTTTCCCTTCGCAGAGAAAGGAAATAAACTTGTTCACTTGCTTTTTATGCATGCATTTGTCATCATGGTAATTTATCTCTGGCTTGGGTGGTTCAATCTTTCTGCCTCTCCAACCGATTGATCAGTTATTACCTTCCAGTGTAGGAAATGAGAGTTCCAATCTAATCTTCTTTGCTGTTTCCCTTATAAACCAGTGCAAAGAACAAGTTAACAGGTTTTAACATATAGGCTGCACAGGTGTTACTTCCTAGGTTAAGAGATTGCTTGAATAATTTTTTTAAAATGAAAATTAGTAGTTAATAAATCAGAAGACATAATGAGGTAATGATGGAGGCACCATTGGGATTATCTCAGTTGATTAGGGAAAACTTTGCATCAACTGGTTGTATGGTAAATTGTAAAAGCTCTTATTCAATCTAGTTCTTGTAGTCAATATAGATTAGCCTTAATTTATATATGTATATATATATTTATATAGGTGTGAAATTGGGCTAGACGTATGGCTGTCTCTTTTCAACCACTAGTCAGGAAATATATTAGTTGAATTTAAGATCAAATCTTACTCTATTTTTACATAGCAATGAATGTGGCAAGCCCAAATAAATCCCTCTAGGTTCAACAACAACAATAACAACAACCAAGCCTTTTCCCACTAGGTGGGGTCGGCTGCATGGATCAAACGACGCCATTGTGCTTTATCATAAATCAAGTCTTCAGAAATGCCATTCAAATCTATATGTTTTTTAATCGTTTCACCTATAGTCTTTCTTGGTCTTCCTCTACTTCTGGCTATTGGGCTATTCTCCACTCGATCTACTCTTCTTATAAGGGCTTCTAAGAGTCTTCTCCTTATATGTCCAAACCACCTAAGGCGAGATTCTCTCATCTTTTCCACAATATATGTTACCCTTATTTTCTCTTAAATACATTCATTCTTAATTCTATCTTGTCTTATATGGCTACACATCCAGCGCAACATCCTCATTTCCGCGACACTGATCTTATGCTCTTGTTGGCTTTTTACCGACCAACATTCAGTACCATACAACATCGCTGGCCTTATAGCTGTGCGGTAAAATTTACCCTTAAGCTTGAGAGACACTTTTCTATCATAAATAACTCTTGAAGCACTTCTTCATTTTATCCATCCAGCTTAAATCTTATGGTTTACATCTCCCTCTATCTCTTCGTCATTTTGTATAATAAATCCAAGATACCTAAACTGTGTAACTTGTGGTATGGTATTTTTTTCAATTTTCACCGTTAAGCTAGTATTAACACTCCTCTTACTGAACTTACATTCTATATACTCCGTCTTACTCCTGCTTAGACGAAAGCCATGTTCTTCCAAAGCTCGTCTTCATAGTTCTAGTTTCCCTTTTGTTTCCTCTCTCGACTCTCCAACTAAGACTATATCATCCGCAAAAAGCATGCATTGTGGCACCGGTTCTTGGATATGCACAGTAAGCATATCCAAGACCAAGGTAAAAAGATATAGACTCAAAGTTGACCATTGGTGCAATCCTATAGTTATAGGGAAATCTTCTATGACCTCATCATGTGTTCTCACATTAGTTTTAGTCCTATCATACATATCTTAGATTACTCGAATATAAGCAATACGAACTCTTTTTTTCTCCAAAGCCTTCTACAAGACCTTTCTCGGTACCCTATGTAGGCTTTTTCTAGATCAATGAAAACCATGTGTAGGTCTTTTTACTTCCTCCGATACCTTTCCATTAATCTTCGTAGAAGATAGATTGCTTCCATGGTTGACCTCCCAGGCATAAAACCAAATTGATTTTTTGAAATATGAGTCTCCTGTCTTAATCTCCGTTCAATTACTCTTTCCCATAACTTCATAGTATGACTCATGAGCATAATCCCTCTGAAATTTTCACAGTTTTGTATATCTACCTTATTCTTATAAATAGGGATTAAATGCTTTTCCTCTATTCATTTGACATTTTCTTAGATTTCATTATCTCGTTAAACAGCTTTTTGAGCCAGCTTATACCTTTTTCTCCTAGGCACTTCCATACCTCAATAGGTATATTATCTGGTTTAGCCTAGCAAAAAATGTTATGAAGAAAGAAATTACACATAACAAATATTGGCCAGTTCTGCATATACACTTTCAAGCAATATTTTAATTCTATTTTTATTTCATTGTTTTCTTTTTCCTTCTACTTGTTGGCCATGCATCTATAATTTTGACTGTATGTTGGGAAGCAGGTCTTGCAGATCATGATAATTACCATGAGTTTTGTCGTCTTCTTGGTCGGTTCAGAGTGAATTATCAGGTAGACTTTTGTGTAGTTTTTCGCCTTTTGTGGCCTATCTACTGGATTTTGTTTCTAATTGGTGGTGATGCAATGTGCATAAGGAGGGACATGGGGTTCATGTAGTGGAGGCTAGGTACATACTTCGGCTTAGAAGTTAGAAGGACACTAGTGTGCTCATGACACAAATTGGCAATTCATATACTTGTGGGGTTTTAAGTTTTAATACTCAATTACTCACACTAAGAGAGTAAAATCACAGATTGACAATAATTTCTATAATAACTTTGCCACTGTTTACTGTAATTAGTATATCATCTAAATTTCATTTTAATTTAATGTAATTAGTATATAAAAGAGAAACATAAATGGTAGGAATAATAAATAATTGGATTAGAGTTTTAAGCTAATGGATTACTTTTCTTAATATATATAATCTACTTATGATTGCTTTCTATATTACTTTGTCACTGTTTCAAAAATTTCACTCCTTGTATGTGAAAACAAATTTCCTAGAAAATATTTATTATTTATTGTGTCTTATCCTAATCATTACAGGCATAAATGTTTTATTTCATACTTAGTAACCGGGGGCAGTACAAGTCAATAATCTCTGGGTCACACCTCTCCTTCTTCCACTTTTTTATGTTTAGGCCAGTCATCCTTTATGTCTCTCAGCCAACTGTATGTTTCTTCTACTGTTTCAAGATTTAGTTAGTATCCAAATCTAATTGGCATTTAATGCACCTGAAAACCAATCTCAAATGTAATCTCTCCTTCCAAAACTGCAGCCCCAAAACTAGTAAAAGGCTTTGCTAGAGATGTCTCTCAATTTTGTGGCCAATTTCTAATTAGATTTTGTTTGTTTTTCTGATTTGTTAGTTTCCTTACACTTGTTATACACTGACAGTTATGTTGATAAAATTTTGAGGAATAGCAAATATTTGTATGCTCTATAATTTATTCCATCTGAACATCTTTTTGATCTGTAACTAACTACCTCCTTTCACCAATAAGCTTGAACTCTTTCTTTAGCTAAATTTGTAGAATAAATGCTGCAGTTGTCAGAGCTTGTTAATGTGGAAGGGTATAGCGATTGGATACGTTTGGTTGCAGAGTTCACTCTCAAATCTTTGCAATCATGGCAGGTTAGTTATTGTATCACTTTTAATAATTTCCAAGATAATACATGATGTATTGTGGCTCGAAAATCACGTATTATGTCTTTTCAAGCAATTTATCTTTGGCATAATGGCACCTCCCCCTTTGAAAACAAAATACGTGATGGCGTCACATGAGAATTATCAATAAGAAAATATATTTAATGAGTTATCAAAATTTCAACTTAGGTATTTTCAAATGTAATGTGAAATATTGATTAAGTTGATACCTTGTCAGTGGGCCAGCAATAGTGTATACTACCTGTTAGGGCTGTGGTCCAGATTGGTGTCTTCTGTTCCATATTTGAAAGGTGATGCACCAAGCTTGCTGGATGAATTTGTTCCTAAGATTACTGAAAGTTTCATCACATCAAGATTCAACTCTGTGCAGGTATTTCTAATTTTCCATGCATGCTTTACTTGTTGCCTGCTGGATAATTTCAGGCTGTAAAAGGGCAGCCTTGTGCTGTAAAGCTCCTGCTATGCGTGGAGTCTAGGGAAGGGTGGACCCACTGTGTGGGTCCAGGCTGTATGTATTAAATTTATTATTTAACACAACTGTCAATGAGACAGATGTCAGAAATATAATTTCTTATGTCTTTTTTTACAGGCTGGATTACCTGATGATCTTTCTGAGAACCCCTTAGACAATGCTGAACTTCTTCAGGATCAATTAGACTGCTTTCCGTACCTGTGTAGATTCCAGGTATCCATATATATTATCATTCTTCTCTTTTTGATGAAAGAAGAAGTTTAATTAGAAGGTAAGAAACATGGTTTTAAATTGTGGTTTGCAACCACAATTGCAGCTGTAATATTGCAGTTTTGGTAGTCTCCGCAACCGCAATTGCGGCCACATCAACCACATTTTCCTTCAATTGTCCGCAATTACTGTAAATGCAATGCAACCACAATTTAAAACTATGGTAAGAAGGATTCCAAAGGAGGACCTGACTCTCAATCATCCTCCAACCTGACACACAACTAGAGTTGCAAGAGTTAAGAACCTGACTCTCTACATTAATACCTGCTAATCCACTCTTTGCCAAATTGTGTTTTAAGCCAGACTTGACCTAAAAAATAATTATTAAGGGTGCGTTTGTTTGTGCTTTTTTGGCAAAAAAAGTACTTTTTTAATGAAAAAAGCACTTCTCAAATACTTTTAATTGTTTGGAAAAGATTCTTAAAATAAGCAGAATCTAAAAATAAATGTTTTCTGCTTTTTCTGAGAAGCTAGGATGAGCTGCTTCTGAAAAAAATAAGAAAAGTAGGAGAGAGAGGAAAAAAGTATTTTTTTTGCTATCTTAATTTTTTTTTTTAAAGTTTATCCAAACGCACCCTAAATATGCTGATCTTCCTCAGCAAATTGCTAGAAACCACAATTTCTACAATGTCTGTCAATTCCCATGGAAATCAGATATGCAGGAGTTTCTTTTAAGGGAATCTTCGTAGCACATATGCAGAGAAATTGGAGAGTTTTACTTCTTTGATAAGCCTGTTTGTTTTTTTCTCTGTTTATTGTGCTGCCTTGTTAAGGAGGATATCTTATTCTCTTCTGTATATGTACCTTTTTGTCTCTAATAAAATTTTGTTTTGTCCAAAAAAAATATTCTCTTGAAAATCATTCTACTCAGCAAATCAACCATCAAGCTAAACAAAAAAGGGTAAATAGGGTCTTCCTGTTTAACTCCCCTCTAACCTTGAAACCTGAACTTAGGATCAACATTTTCAATCAGAGAGAAAGTGGTCATCAAAAGACAATTTTGATTTTATTCCGCCAACTGAATCCAAACCTTTTGTTTCTATCAAGGAATAAGATACATATTGTTTGTTACATTTTTTCTGAAGATAATCTAGCTTTCAACACAGGAAACTGTTTCTTAAATTAATTTGTGCTGCAATTTATTGAATTATGTTGTTTGTTTGACTCCTTTGTATTCATTGTGCAGTATGAAAGCAGTAGTTTATTTATAATAAACATAATGGAGCCAGTCCTGCAAATCTACACGGTGTGGTTATAACTTTCACTGAATGCTGCCATTTTTATCTTGTATTTTGTTGGGAGAAATGAGTTAGTAATTGGTGTTTGACTGTTTTCAATGACTGGAATAGGAAAGAGCCAGAGTACAGGTTAGTGATAACAGCGACCTCACTGTGATTGAAGACAAACTTGCTTGGATTGTTCATATCATTGCTGCAATTCTTAAGATAAAACAATGTACTGGTTGTAGGTAAAAACCTTTTGGCTCTTACCTTTTTATCTGTTGGAATGTTGTGGGTTGTCAAAGAAAATCCGAGCAGTGTTCAAATGCATGTCAACTTGTTTGTAATCTTTATTTTCTTACAATATTTCTACATGTAGTGTGGAGTCCCAGGAAGTTCTTGATGCTGAAATTTCAGCTCGAGTTTTACAATTGATAAATGTAACTGACAGTGGAATACACAGTCAGGTATACCAGCACTAACGTTAGTTTTTGCATGGCTTGAAATGAATTATCTTTTTTCTGTTTTTGATAGTTTAACCCTAAAGCTATAAATTTGCATCATGACAGAGACTTTGATTGAAGAATTTGTGCCTATGGTTGTATGTTAGGACATTCATGTTTAGCAATTTGTATTTATGTTGTTGTCTGAAGGGTGATATATTGCTTTCTTTAGTATGTGTGTGTGTGTATGCATACACATATACATATTGTAGAAAAATAATTTTATGAAAGAGAAGAGAAGGGGAGTACAAGTACACAGTGTGTGAGGATAAGGCATCCTCTGTCACAAGAAAAAATAAAGAAGGGAGGGGACAGAAGAACAAGAGAAAAACTAAGAATACAATAGTTGTGCTTAATCTCTTTGCATGTCAGAGATGGTAACACCTTTGTAAAATCCATGGGCTTAACACCAAAGAGATGCTTAAAACTTGGATCTTTTCCCTAAGCAGATTTGATGACAAGGAAACACTCTTAAAGATGCATTTGTTTGGCTCCAACCAAGTGCACACTGCCACAATTTTGGCCTCTTTCTTTCTACTTTTAGATTTCAGTAATCAGAAAAAATGATAAAACTGAAAGAAAGTATGAGAAAGTAGAGAGAGAGATGCGAGATGAGAGAGAAAGAGAAAACTGAGTAACTGAATTAACCACCAAACCTATTGCAGGTTCTGGTACTTATACAAGGGAGTCTAGAGGTGTTCTAGAACTCTGTAAGAAACAACTAACTAACTAACAGTCAGCTCTAACAGCCTAACTAACAATTAATATCAGTATACATGCATACATAATAAGCTGTAACTCAATACACTTCTATACACTCTAATATCTACCAAAACCTTTCACCTTCGAAGTGAAACAGAAGGATTTACTCTCAAGGACACACCCATTTTTGCCTTTTTCTTTCTACCAAAGCCTTGCTATATTCTTGATTCTTTATATGTTATTATTGTTTTCTACTTTTTTTGTTTTGTTTTGGAGGATATCTTATCCTCCCCTAGTTCTACTTTTCCTCTATTCTCTCTTATAAATTTTTTTTTTTACTATAAAATAAGATGATTATGTAACAAATGAAGTGCACTTTTTTTAATGTTTCTTGTCTTTCTCTTTGTAACTAATTAGTCCACATGCAATTGGTGGAAATCACTTGGTCTTTTGGGGAAGTACTAGACCTAATATTTTCTCTTAATACAATAAGTGAATAGAAATCTCTCTCTCTCTCTCTCTCTTGTTGGTATTCTTATTATTGTTATTTTTGCTTTTGTTTTTCTTAATGATGAATTCACGTTAATGATATGCTTTAGAATATATTGCTTACTTGTTCATATTATTGGAATTTGACAGAGATATGGTGAAATAAGCAAACAAAGACTTGATAGGGCAATTCTTACTTTCTTTCAGCATTTCCGAAAGTCTTATGTTGGAGATCAGGCCATGCATTCTTCCAAGGTAATATAATAATTCAATTAATGTTAATAAGACATAACAGACATAAATTTAACTCTCTATGCATCTTTTGATATATTTTTGTGTTGCAGCAGTTATATGCCCGGTTATCTGAGCTTCTTGGTCTGCATGATCATCTATTACTGTTGAATGTGATTATTGGCAAGATTGCGACTAACCTTAAGTGCTACACGGAGGTGAGTATAAATCTTGCTCTTTTTGTTTTCTCTTTTTCAAATTCTTTCCTGGTTTAACACACTAGTTGTTGTTTGTGCTAATTTCAGAGTGAGGAGGTCATTGATCACACCTTGAGTTTGTTCTTGGAGCTTGCATCTGGGTTAGTTTTAGTTGGATTGATGAGTATTAGCTACCTTCTATTTTTGTGGTTAAGACAATCCACCCTAATTTACTGACTTCTCTTGCACTCTCCATTGACAGCTACATGACTGGAAAGCTACTTCTGAAGTTGGACACAGTGAAATTTATTGTTGCCAATCATACGGTAGATTCTCTTTTGTCAGTTGCTTATAATTTTCTATTGGATTATCATTTACTGCAGAAAGCTAAAGCTGACAAGCAGCTGATGCACTTAGACATATCATCTGTAGACAGAAATTGAGCTTTACACAGAACAACCCATCACAAGTACATATGGCTAAGATTTTAATCTGAAGGGATTTATCTTGTATATAGTGGGCTGTTGCTCTTTCTTATAATTGTTGATCAGGGTTGGCCATTTTGCCTTCTCAGCAGTTCATTATTGAATTATTTTATCAGTAAAAAAATTATCTGGATGGGGACTATCGAGACTTTCTCTCATTCTCTGTTTTAAAACATCAAACATTGGTTGTAAGTGTTCCAGAAGCTAATCTATAGGACACTGTTCCAACTATTGAGACGAGTTGCCCATGATTAGTTTTCATGTTCCAATTTGATATAAATTGCTCAAAAAATAATGGACTCATTGTAGAGAGAAAGGATGGCTAAGTTTCATAGTTTGCTCTTTATCTCCTCTTCATGTGAGGTTGCTTCTGGCAACCATCTTAAACTCTTTTTCATCTTCATTGCTGAACTTTTCTTAGGGAAGGCTCCTCTTTTTGGTTTATTTCTCTGTTCTTGCTGATGGTTTCTCCAGGTGACGGTCTCTTTGCTCTTTGGTTAGTGCTTTGTGTTTTGAGATGGGCCAAATGGAAGATGGATTGTTTCTCTAAAATGAGTTAGCTTAGAGCTTCATCAATCTAGTCTAGATTCTCTAAATATCATCCTTTGGCACCGTGATACCTGAACATACTTGAAGTGACAAACTTATTGCACACTTCAAGTATCATAATGATTATATTTGAACAGTAAGCATATTTTAAATCCTTAAACCAGTACTCAAAAGGTTTGTTGTCATCAAAATCAATTAAAAAAGTTCAATTAAACCTTGGTACTACAGGGTGTAGGTGACCAGAGAAGAGATCATCTTGTTAGCTGGGAGATCTATTGCATACTTAAGAATGAAAGGGTCTAGGTCTTGCAATTCTGGTTTCCAAAAATATTGCTTTGTCTGCTAAATGGCTATGGCGATTTCCTTTGGAGGCTTCTTATGGCCCCAAGTAATCTAGAACAAATATGGTTTAAAACTAGAATGGGTGGGATACCAATCCAATGGTCCTTGCCACTTATGCTAGTCCTTGGAAGTTTGTCTCTCTGGGGTACACTGTTGTAAAATATGTAATTATTAGCCTATGTAATTATTAGCCTTTTTTTGTATTAGGCCCATTAGTCTGGCCCTTTAGTTAGAGCTTAGGCTATATATTCAGATTAGTGATTGTATTTTAAGATTGATTCAATAATAACATTGAAATACCTTTTTACACATGGTATCGAGACTCCTCGGTCTTGGGGGGTTGAAACAGTCTCGCTCCTTGGTTTGCACAAAAACCCTAGCCGCCTTCATTGCGGATTTTTTTCCTTTAGTGCAACTTCACTCCTTCTTTGTGCCCTTTTTGCCCATTAGACCTCACCAACCACTTCCGTAAAAGGTCATTCGTCTCGCCGCCGTTAGGGATGATATTGTAATCCGTGCCTTACTTCTTTCATCTCGCGCACTAGACTACCCACCATCGGGTTCGCCGTCCAAAAGCCGGCGGGTTGCCGATACTTCGCGGTATTGGCCACCGGACGCGCCTCCACGCGCCGCCACGGCGTCCTGCATTCCGGCGCGTGTGTCACGCGCCACCTACCGGCCACTTTTTCGCGCGCTTTTCACCATAGCACCGTCGATACTCCTCGGTCCGTTTGAGAGGTCCAAACCGCGATCGTGAGAACCTTTTTCGTGGGTCATTTGAAGCCCGTGCATTCGTTCTTTCCTGACAACACCTCTTCTCAACATGAGTCGATGTCCGAACCTAGAGAAGACTATATTAGTAAGCCTCTTAAATATTGTTCTCGGGCAATGAATGGTAAGAAGTCTTATGCATCACTGTTGCTATCCCTCGGGATGCATGGATTATTGACTCGGTGCCACTGATCACATGACATTTCATTTCAAACATTTCTCCTCTTATGTCTCCTCTTCTAGTCTCTCTTACATTAAGTTGCAGTGTAGTTGCAAGTTGATGGATCTCATAACCCTATTGTTGGTTCTACAAATATTGAACTTCAATCCTCGTTAAAATTGAAAAATGTTCAAGCTTAAAGTTTTCCAATAACTTGATCTCTATTCATAAACTTACTCGAGACCAAAATTGTTCAATAACATTTTTCCCTTCTCATTGTGTTTTTGAGATCTTACCACGGGGAGGACGATTGGAGTTGCTTCGGAACTTTCAAAGGAGGGTTGTACTATCCGTCGATGAAAGGGACTTCGAAGGTGTTGTCTTCAAGTCTCTCCGGGGCTCATTCTCGAGTCTCATTCCCTGTCACAAGTCCGTGCTTAACGCATAATGCGTCTTGGTCATCCTCCATTTTCTCTTGATTAAGTCTATGTTCCCGTCCTTGTTTTTACAACTAGATATTGATTGAGTCTTTTAAGTGTGACGTCTAAAATCAAAGGATTTTGCTAAACACCATCGTGTTACTTTTCCTCTATTTTAATTTAAAAGGAGTGTCGAACCATTTGATCTTATACATTCGATATTTGGGGACCATTATTTCTAACATTTTGTTTGAGATGGTTTGTTTCCTTTATTGATGACTGTATGCTACAGTGACTTGGCTTTTTTTGATGAAGGATAAATCGGGGAGTACCCCTACTATTTACTCAATTTTATCATATGGTACCTCTGTCACAATTTGGAAAATGTATTAAAAGATTACGTTCGAAGACAATGGAAAAGAATATGTCAATCATAGTCTTTCAAGCTTTAATAGTAAACATGGTATCATCCATGAATTTACATGTGTTGACACCCCGAACAAAACTGGGGTTTTCCCTAAGCAGAAATGAAAAAACGCCATTTACTTGAAGTCGCATTTGTTTGCCCTTCTCTTCCAAATGTCACACCCAAAGTCATATTGGGGAAGGCCTCTTTCTTTCTATCTTAATCGATACCATCTCGTGTTCTAGGTAATGTCGATCTGAAAGAAAGTTTATGCTCTCACACTTTCCTTCATTCGTATCATGCGAGTCTTGAGAGAAAGGGAGTATTTGGTTGTGTTGCCTTTGTTCATGTTCATAAACAAGATCGAACTTAGTTGGATTCTCGTGTCTAGAGTGTGTCTTTCTCGGGTTATGCACCTAACAAAACAGGGATACAAATGCTATCATCCTTCCAATTAATATCAGTAAGTACTTTGTCTCATGGATGTCACCTTCCATGAACATGTGTCGTTCTTCACTCGCCCAAAACCTCACCTTCAAGGGAGAGCAGAAGGATTTGGAATCTCGAGTCCGAGTTTCTTATCCTTGCTCCTTGTCTTCCTAAGCCACTATATTCTCGATTAAATGTTCCTCGTTATTATTGTTTTCTAGTCACCCGTGTCACCCGTTTCACCCGCTTTAGAGTCTCCCCCCTATGGTTCTACTCTGTTCCTCCATCTCTTTATTGCAGGAATCACCACCTTTACTCGCCGATGAAGAACAAAGCTAGTGAGCCAACATTAGTGTATCGAGGAGAACTAAAGTCCAACCAATTGGTCCAAACAACTTCAACTTTGTCCGAAGTACTAGAGGTAAATCTCTTAAAATATTTTTCCCATTTTTGATTCTCGATTCGATACTCTTGACCTTGATCCGGATGATTTACCAATTGCTTTGAGAAAGGGAAAAGGTCTTGTGCCAAGTACCCTATTTCCCAATTTGTTTCCTCTAAACACCTTTCCCTGGAAAAGATCAAAGTTTTATTACAAACAAAGACTCGTGAGAATCCCAACATCTTTCAAGAGGCAAAGTCTTATGCAAATCAGGTCCAAGCTATGGATGAGGAGATGAAAGCACTTGAAAGAAATGGAACTTGGGAAATTGTTGAGAGGCAGAGGCAAGAAACCTCTTGGTCTGTAGGTGGATCTATACACCAAGCACAAATTAGATGGCACTCTTGATCGATACAAGGCAAGGCTAGTGGCAATGGATATACTTGCGACTAACCTATGGCATCGACGGAGGTGAGAGGAGACGCTATTGCTCTCTTTTTCAAAGATGAACACTTCTTCGTATTTTACTCTCTCTTGTTTGCTGCCCATTTCAGGTGGGAACTAAACCACCTTGATGTTAAAAATGCTTTCTTGCATGGAGATTTAGAGGATTGAGGTGTACATGGAGATTCCTTCTAGATTTGGTCCCACAGTGGAGAAAACAAAGTGTGTAGATTGAGGAAGGCTTTATATGGGTTAAAAGCAGTCTCCTGAGCATGGTTTGGAAGATTTATAAAAGCAATGGTGTGCCTAGGCTACAAGCAAAGTCAAGGAGATCATACACTTTTTCTTGGAAACATTCAAAGGGAGGAAAAGTGACAAGCATGTTGATGATATTATTATCACAAGAGATGATCTGTTGAGAGACAATTGCTTTACAAGGAAAAATTATCTATGCAGAGTTTGAGATGAAGGACCTTGGGAAACTTAAGTACTTCTTATAATTGTTGAAGTGGCCTACTCAAAACAAGGCATTTTCATTTCTCAAAGGAAGTATGTGAATTGATCTTTTGAAGGAAAATTAACTGGATGTAAACCATCGAGACTTGTTCCCATTGAGCAAAATCATAGAATTGAGCACACCGAAGAGGAGAAGCTAATCAAGGTTGACAAGGTCCAATATCGAGACTAGTGGGGAAGTTGATTTATTTAGCACACACTAGACCCGATTTAGCTTATGCTCA
Source organism: Ormosia semicastrata (assembly GCA_029884595.1). NCBI lineage: Eukaryota > Viridiplantae > Streptophyta > Magnoliopsida > Fabales > Fabaceae > Ormosia > Ormosia semicastrata. Next base: position 1,123,520 of record JAQQTO010000046.1, on the reverse strand, counting down.
AAAAATAATGTGTTGTGAGCCGCTTCATGCATGATCCGAGGGTAAGACACTTGCAGTCAGTGATCGTGTTCTTATCTCCTCTCAAAGCCATTCCAGTGAGGGGACTCTTGTTCAAAAGAGGTGGAAACTTGACTATGGAGGCTTATTTCGATGCTTCATTATGCTTTCTTAGGAGTGATAGAAGGTCCACGTCAGTTTTTGCACTTTTTCTTGTGTGGGAATCTTGTTTCTGAGAAGTAAGGCAAAATGTAGTGGCTAGATCAAGTGCTCTTTGAGGCTTTGAATTTAGAGCCATGGCACAAGGAATTTGTGAGTATTATGGATGAAAATTGTGCTTGATGACTTGAAGATAAGGTATGAGGGACCTATGAAGTTGTTTTGTGACAATAAAAGTGACAAACTTATTGCTCATAATCACTTCAAGTATGACAGACAAAACACATTGAGATAGACCGACACTTCATTAAGGAAAAACCAGGATAAAAGGATTAATAACAAAATCTACATCCCATTCAATTAAACCAACTAGCGGATGTGTTAACAAAGGGCTTGCCAGAGAAGAGATTCATCTTGTTAGCTGGGAATGATAGATATACATACTAAGAATGAAAGGGTCTAGTGTTGTAAAATATGTAATTATTAGCCTATGTAATTATTAGCCTTTTTTTGTATTAGGCCCATTATGTCCCCAAGTAATCCCTTTAGTTAGAGCTTAGGTTATATATTCAGATTAGTGATTGTATTTTAAGATTGATTCAATAATAACATTCAGAATACCTTTTTACACATACACTTCTTTTATGCTACTGTTAATATTAGTTGTTAGACGGTGGCCTCTTGGCCTTGTTTCTATGGACAGTGGCGTCTGGACGGTGGCCTCTTGGCCTTGTTACCACGTTTTTAGTGTAGATATTGTATTTAGTGCATTTAGTGCTTTGTTAATCTGTTGCTTATTTTCTAGGGACATTTAATGTACAACTGTTCCTTATATATAGGACTGTCATTGTAAACATTTGGAGGTTAGACTAAATAGACAGTTTTACAGACACTTCGACATTTGGAGGTTAGACTAATGTACACTTTTTCAGTCTTCTTCTTCTTTTGACTGTTCTGTGTGTAAGCTTGCTAAAAGCAAGACGACCATTCTCTTCTATTGGTCATCGTGTAGACAAATGTTTTGATCTTATTCATAGTGATGATTGGGGTGTTTCTCCTGTCATATCTCATGCAAATTATAAATATTTTGTGACATTTATTGATGACTACAGTCAGTTTACTTGGATTCATTTTCTTCGCTCCAAAGCTGAGGTTTTTTTAGTGTTTCAGACCTTTTTAGCCTATGTTGAAAATCAATTTTCTACTGGTATTAATATTTTTCGTTTTGACTCTGGCGGAGAATATATGTCTAATGAATTTCAAGCATTCTTACAGCATAAAGGTATTATTTCGCAACGTTCTTGTTCATATATGCCTTAGCAAAATGGCGTTGTTGAGCGTAAAAATCACCACTTATTTGATGTCACGCGTACTTTGCGACTTGAATCCTCTGTTCCTCCTCGTTTTTGGGTTGAGGCTTTGTCCACTGCTGTCTACCTGATTAATTGTCTTCCTTCTCTGGTTTTAGACTTTGATTCACCTTTCTCTCGTCTCTATAACATGCCTCCTAGTTATCATAATCTTCATAGTTTTGGTTATGTATGTTTTGTTCATTTACCGCCTACTGAGCGTCACAAACTTGGTGCTCAGGCAGTTCAGTGTGCGTTTATGGGTTACAGTACCACTCAAAAAGGTTTTGTGTGTTATGATGCTACTGCTAATCGTTTTCGTATCTCTCGAAATGTGACTTTCTTTGAGAATCACTTCTTCTTTTCGTCTAATGTGGTCTCTTCTATTGATCTTGCTTTACTTCCTAACTTTGGTGATGTCCCTCGTTCTATTGAGCTTTTCAAACCAGGTATGGTGTATACGAGACTTCAGCCTTCTTTACCCCCTCCCAACATTGACCTGCTACCTGAACCTGTACCTCCGTCACCTCGAAGATTTGCTCGTGTCTCTAATCCACCAGATAGGTATGGGTTTCCACACACTTCTCTTAATGTGGCCTTATCTGGCATTTCTGTTCCTACTTGTTATTCTCAGGTAGTTAAGGATGCATGTTAGGAACAAGCCATGCAAGCTGAGCTACAGGTTCTTCAGGAGAATCATACTTGGGATATTGTTCCATGCCCTCCTAGTATTAAACCCATTGGCTGTAAGTTGGTGTATTCTGTGAAGCTTAATTCCAATGGTTTTCTCGACTGCTATAAGGCTTGGTTGGTTGCTCTTGGCAACAGGCAGGAATATGGGGTGGATTATGATGAGATGTTTGCTCCAGTGGCTAAGCTAACTACTGTGCGGACTATTCTTGCTATTGCGGCTTCCAAGGTATGGTCCCTCCACCAAATGGATGTTAAGAATGCATTCCTGCACCACAATCTTAAGGAAGAAATTTTTATGACTCCTCCTCCTGTGGTGTATGCAAGCTGAAACGTTTTCTTTATGGCTTGAAACAAGCTCCTCGGGCATGGTTCGAAAAATTTCATTCTACTTTACTTGGTTTTTCTTTCACCCAGAGTCGGTATGATTCTTCTTAGTTTCTTCACAAAACAGTGTGATATTGTTCTTCTTCTTGTTTATGTTGATGATATTATCATCACTGGCACCGATATTGTCTTAATACAACAGCTTCAGACTTCGTTTCATATGAAGGATATTGGTAACCTTCACTATTTTTGGGTCTTGAGGTGCATTCGGACCCGAAGGGTATTTTCTTACATCAACACAAATATACACAAGACTTGATCTCTTTAGCTGGCCTTCAATCTGCTTCTCCTGTTGACACCCTTCTAGAGGTCAATGTGAAATATCGTTGTGAGGAGGGTGAGCCTCTTTCAAATCCTTTGCTGTATCGTCAATTGGTAGGGAGCCTCAATTATTTGACCATTACACGTCCTGACATTTCTTTTGCTGTCCAGTAAGTCAGTCAATTTATGTACACTCCTCGACATCTCCATTTGGCTGTTGTTCGCCGTATCATTCGCTATTTGAAGGGTATTTCTAGTCGTGGATTATTTTTTCCTGTCTGATCGTCCTTTCAATTGATTGGTTACAGTGATGCAGATTGGGCTGGCTGCCCAGACACTCGGCACTTTGTTACAGGTTGGTGTATGTTTCTTGGTCCTGCACTCATTTCTTGGAAAAGTAAGAAACAACCTCGGCTATCCAAGTCCTCCACCGAGTCTGAATATCGTGCTGTCTACTGCTTGTTCTGAGATTATTTGGCTTTGTGGTTTATTGGCTGAGCTTGGATTTCCTCAATCTGATCCCATGCCTCTCTATGCAGATAATACTAGTACTATTCAAATTGTTGCTAATCCGGTTTTTCATGAGTGCACCAAGCATATTGAGGTGGACTATCATTCGATTCGTGAAGCTTTTGACAATCATGTTAACTCGCTTCTGCACATCACCTGAGATCTTCAACTTGCTGATGTCTTTACCAAGGCAATACCTCGACCTCGTCATTAGTTTCTCATTAGCAAATTGATGCTTTTTGACCAGCCGCATCAATTTGAGAGTGGATGTTAATACTAGCTGATGGACGGTGGCCTCTTAGCCTTGTTTCTATGGACGGTGGCCTCTATGGACAGTGGCCTCTTGGCCTTGTTACCACGTTTTTAGTGTAGATATTGTATTTAGTGTATTTAGTGCTTTATTAATTTGTTGCTTATTTTCTGGGGACATTTAATGTACAGCTGCTCCCTATATATAGGACTGTCATTGTAAACATTTGGAGGTTAGAATAATACAGTTTTTGAGACACTTTGACAGCTACTAATTTCTCTATTTGTGGGTGACAGCTGGCATAAGGTTTTGGGAGGATGTTTGGGTGGATATGTCTTTATTCTAGAGGCTTTCCCATGCTTTTATCATCTCTGCATATTTTATCCATTAAAGCTTTCTTTCTTCTAAAGAGTCTCCCTTGTCTTGGGATTTTCACTTTCACAGAGACCTAAATGACAGGGAAGCTATCAAACTAGAATTGCTTTTTGTAAGCTTTCAGCTGATCCAGACGGGAGAGTGTGTCCTACTTTGAAACATTTTCTGCTGGTTAGGTTTAAGGGCTTGGGAAAAACGAAGCAAAAACTTTGCTGCAACATACAGTGTACACTGTCCTCTGGTGCATTTGATTGGAGTAGTATGGTCGCAGTTTTAGGGGCATCTCTCTGTCCTCAACTTACTTTGGCATAATGTTGTTTTCTGGACTCTCTGTAGAGTTCTGTAAATGTTTGTTTCAAGGGAGTTGCCATTTCGGATATGTAAAGAGATTGGGCTGCCTTGCTGCAATTTTTACTTTCTGATGTACTTTGTTTTCTCTGATTTGGAGGATTTTTTTCCTCCTTTTAGCTGCACTTCCCATCTTTTCTTTCTAATGAAGCTCTATTTCTATAAAAAAAATGATATGAATTGCTTTCAATCTTTGTGAGAATGGACAGCAATGCTGCATTTTTTAGCTTCTTAGGCTCTCTCTCTGTTCAGGAGGGGGTACCTTCTTCCCCCCCATTGTATTTTTTTCCACTTTTCTTTATATAGAAATAGATTCCTCTGCATCTGTGTTAAATCTTGTTTCCCTAAAATTTATCTCAGAGGGAACATTTTCCATTTTTGGAAGCAAAGAGATGCTCCCGCAGCAGAACGACTTTCTATTACACTATTGGCTGGTTGATATTCATGGAGGATAGCCCTGTGAAATTTAAATCTTCAATGGATCCGCTCCAGCAGGTACTTGTTAATATGCTTGCATATTCATTTTTCCTCTCATGCCTCTACTAGTTAATGCAGATTAAATTGTGCGATAACTAAAATAATAAATTGTGCGATAACTAAAATAATTTGGCATTACTAGTTTCATAAATATGACTGGATTTTATGTTCTGCATGTCAGGGGCACATAATCTTGGTGTAATTTGTAATTTATTCATCGATTATAGGTTCAAATACTCAATATATGGACACAGTAAATCTAAATATAAAACTTAATGATGACTTGACATTGACAAACTATATAAAATAAAATACAATTGATATAAGGAGAAAGAATCTTTAGACAACAGTAAGAGGGATCCGTACTATAGTTGGTGATTTTCCCTCATCTTCTTCTCCAGCATTATGGGATAGAAGAGAGAGAAAATAAAAAGTGCTTCTTCTTGTTGTATCCAAACATAAAATAACTTCTGCATTTCATAAAAGTCTCTAAAAAAAATCAATTTTTTATGCTATCTTAAAATCACTTTTTTTCAAAGCTTATCCAAATGCACCTAAAGTTTGTTAAATATCGGTGTATCTTTATTGAATTTCAGAAAAAAATTAAAAAGATGGAAAAGGGGGAAAGAAATAAGGAAACTTTACGTTCTTTGTAGGATAGGCTGTGTTTTTGGCAACCTTGTGGATTAAAGCTCAATGATATTTTTGGGATTTTTCTCTATCAGTTTTGAGAAGGGATTAGTTTGTGCTTTTCCCTTGTAATAACATAGAGGTATTCAAATGACATTGCCTTACTGTGAATTTATACTATTCCGTGTTCATTCAAAGATTGTTGTACTCCTGCCTTGGCATGTTCTACAAGTACTTTCTTAATTCTTCAACAGCCGTATTGGACTAGGAGTCACTTCTCTTCTGGTTCCTAGTCAGGATCCTAGGACTTGTCTGAGTAATTATTGCGGGGTGCTGTAAGAAGATTCCTTGTTTACCCTTCTAGATTGAATTTGAGTGGGAAGATTGGGGTCTGATTCAAGGATTGAATATTGGCTCCGTTAAAATTAGTATTTCATATTTGCAATTTGCAGATGATATCATTCTCTTCTTGTCTGATGGTGAGATAGTTCTATCTTGGGACGGACCAGAAAAAGTTTAGTGAATGGGAGTATGTACCAATAAAAGACTTGGGTGGTGACATTTATATTTTACATGCTAACCCTAGCTATTTTGTTCTTTTATGTAGCAACATTTTTTTCCTATTTTAAAAAGAGATTCTTAACAAGTGTATTACACTCAATAATTAAAATTTTATTTTAAAATTAACCTAATGATATAAATTTAATTTACTTTTTTTGTATTATATTTGCATCTTGTATTTATTAAAATAGTTACATATTAATGTCATAATGACATATAAAATATGAACTTTTTAGTTTCATTATATATGAAGCTTTATGAAAAGAGTGAAAAAGAATAATGAAACAAATATTGGACATTAAATGCATTACAATAGTAGGTGTCCTCTACATCATGGCTCATTGGCAAAATGAGATCTTTATTTATAAAGATTTTAAAAAGAAGAGTGAAACTCAAAAGTAAGAGAAATTGGTGGGTCTATTATATAGAGGTTAAAAATGAGTAAAAAGGGGAGTTAAAATTGTATGATCAATGTGTAATCCACCAATGTTTGTCTTGTAGAAAATTAGACTTTAAACCTTTTTAAAAAAAATTGGCAGGAGGGGGGCCATGGTCCATGCTTATCCCCCCTTAAATCCATCTCTGGTTTTACCCATGTGTTCTTTTCCTTGAAGTCTTGAAAGGTTTTTGGGTGTAACATTCATTGAGGAACTGGTTTAGCTGGCTCTTGTAGCATGTCAAACGACCACTCAACATAAAATCACAAGAAGTTAGGTGAGGGCCAAAGTATTGTATTAACACACCAAAAGTCAAGTTGTTATGCTACTTAATAGCTTTATGCTCTATTGGAATGTCCTTTTTACTTGGAACATGTGAGACAGCAAGTTGTTTAGCATTGCTTAGAAGCCTGGCTATGCATATCATGTTTGTGAGATTCCTTTTTGATTGCTTGGATTGGCTTTATGACAAAGTAGGAATGTAGGAAAGCATTATTTTATGGTGATATGCATGTTTTGCTGTTATTTGTTGGTCTGTTATCCCCTGCGATGTAGAGCCCCTAAAAGCCAGGCCAATAAGAGGGGAGAGCTTCCAGTTTAAATGGAACTCATGCTCCTTCTCCAACGCTTAAATGTGCATTTTTTACTTTATCAGTGATAAAAATTACTTTTATCAAAATAAAATATGACTGCACAGTGAAATCTAATTATTCATCTTCCTTCTCTTTAGTGTTCAGATCATGATTTGTTTACAAATATTCCTGTTGTGGATATTCAGTAATTTTGATTGGCATTTCTATTGTATTCCTTTTGGTTTTCTGTTCTTTAGCTAATCTGTTCAGGGGGCCTATTTTTTGTAACTTATTTCGTTATTAGCTCTTCCTTTCTATGTTTTCAAGAAAAGTAAAATTTTACAAGAACATAAGTATACTTATGCATTAGCATTCCTATTATCTTCTATTTTATTGGTGAGTGAAAGATAAGAAATAGTATTTTTTTGTTTATTTTATTGAATAATTATGGCATCTAGATTGATTTTTCTTATAATTAATTGGTTAATCCTTTTGGTTTGGATGAAGTCAGCATATAATTTTGTGTTTCAGGTTTTTCTCAGTTTGGAATCAACTCCCGATTCAGTGTTTCGAACAGATGCCGTAAAGTATGCACTTGTTGGTTTGATGAGGGACCTTAGAGGAATTGCAATGGCCACAAATAGGTTGGTACTTATGCTGTTTCTGTCATTCAAGCTGAGGAAAGCAATTAAACTGACCTCCCTGTTTTTCATATTTGTTTTTCTTAGCCGCCGAACTTATGGCCTTCTATTTGATTGGTTGTATGCTGCACACATGCCTCTACTCTTAAAAGGCATCTCACATTGGACAGACTCCCCAGAGGTAATGGACCTTGTGGATAATTTTCAATACCTTCGTATACATTCAAATGGTTAATTTTGGTCCATTATTCATCACTTAAAATTTGTAAAACTAGAGATCTATTATTTCAAAATCTCATTCTTGAGATGCTAGCACAGTACATGAATTACTATTTAAGACCATAACATGGACTAATGTACTGTTTGCAGTCCATTTGACAGCAACTGGGTTTTGTAACTTTTCCTGCATTGTCTCAGCTATATGTTTAATTGTAATTTTAACACACCCTGAGGCAACAAGTTTCCTATCATGACTTTTTGTTATGGAGAGGAGTTTTAGCATTATTAATGCAAATCATTTAATCAATTTCTATACAGTGTTATAGGTGGCCAAGGAGGTGAAAGTGACTTTTGGGGCCAAGCCAAAAGCACCTCATATGGCCTGGGCCGCCTCAATATGGAAGAGGCAGCCATGTGGCGCCACTTTTCCTGTAGGTTTGCTGATGCATGATGTAGCCACTTCTGCTGCATCTTGCTGTTGGGGTTGCTGCCTTAACCCTCCTTTGCCTTGTGATAATACTGTATCTACAGTTCTTTTACGTTGGATTGTGACTAGCAATTACCTTATGAGCAGTCAAATACTAATGCTTTCTAGATAAGAAATGGTTTGCCTGGGTTGATATAGGAGAAAGAGCAATCAGTTGGTCAACCTACAGCGAATCAGAACTTACAATTCAGGCCAAACAATTTTTTATCTGGAAAGAATTAGTATTTGACTGATAATAAGGCAAGTGCTAGTCACAATCCAATGTGAAAGAACTGTAGAAGTAGTTGCAAGCCTTTCCTCTTCATATTTATCCAATACCATGGAAATGTTTGGATTAGAATTATTTTCCCGGGATAAGATATTTTTGATAGAGTTTATTAGAGAGAATAGAGAGAAAAGACAACTAGGGGGTAGACAAGAAATCCTCCAAAGAAGAAAAATAACAATGCAGTGAAGTTGTCCAATCTCTGTGCATATCGGAGATAGCAACTCCCTTGAAACAGCCTTGGGCAGAGAAGCCATAAAGACAGCCCCATCCCATAACAGGTTTAGGAACAAAGAAGCACCATAATGATGTGAGCAAAGGATTTAAAAGACTGTGCACTTCCACAAATTTTTTGTCTCATTATTTGTACCAAACCTGTATAATGAATTATCAAAAACTGCTTCAATTTAGGACACACTGCTCACTAAGGACTCTAAACGGATTGAGAAAGTAGGAAAACTAATGAGAGTAGGGAGAAGAGTAATATGTTTCTGCATTAAATCTGAAAGTTTACAAGAAGGTAGTATATATAGGGAACTAGCTAATCAAGTCCTTGAAAATAAGCAACAATAAAGCTCTAAAAACAAGGCCTACAAAAAACTTGGAACCGACCATCAATTCTCTCAACTGGTCATCAACACCTTTCAACACTCCCCCTTAAGTTGGTGCATAAATATCAAGCATGTCCAACTTGCTTATCAAAAGTTCAAAGTGTGGCCTTGGGAGTTCTTTAGTTAGAATATCAGCAGTTTGTTTAGCTGTAGGAACAAAAGGCTTGCAGATCACTCCTCCTTCCAACTTCTCCTTTATGAAATGTCTATTAATTTCCACATGTTTAGTTCGGTCATATGCTGCATTGGATTATGAGCAATGCTAATTGCAGCTTTGTTATCACAATATAGCTTCATAGGTCCTTCAACTGCCCTTTATATTTCTTCCATAACTCGTTTTAGCCATAGCACTTCACAAATTCCATTTGCCATTGCTCATAACTCTGTTTTGTGCACTACTTCTTGATACTACATTATGTTTTTTACTCCTCCAAGTGACAACATTACCCCAAACATAAGTATGAAGCACGGGTACTTCATAATGTCTGCCGTACCCATGTCGAATACGTACTTATATCCGTACCAGATACTCGGATACTTGATAAATGTTAATTTAATTTTTTAACAAAAGTCGTATCCCTGTACCATACCCGTGTCGTATCCGATACCCGTATTCGTATCCGTACATCATAACAATAACCAGAGGTTGATTTCCTATCAGTTATAGATCCTGCCTAGTCAGCATCAGTGCAGACTTCAATCCCTCTTTGTTGATTTTTCTTGAAGAAGAGACCTTTTCCCGGAGCACTTTTCAAATACCTCAAGATTCAGTAGACAACTTCTAGATGTTCCTCATAAGGAGAATGCATGAATTGACTGACCACACTAACCGCAAATGCTATGTCTGGCCAGATGTGAGAAAGATAGATAAGCTTACCAACAAGTTTCTGGTACCTTGTGGTGTTGACTGGAACCCTCTTTTGACCATCTCCAAGCCTTTGATTTGCTTCCATTAGTGTTTCAACGGGTTTGTAGCCACTCATCCCTGTCTCCTTCAATAGATCAAATATATATTTCCTTTGTGAGATCACAATTCCCTTCTTTGTTCGAGCCACCTCCATGCCAAGAAAATATCTCAGAGATCCCAAATCTTTGATTTCAAATTCTGATGCTAAGCATTTCTTCAATCTCTCCATTTCATCAACATCATTTCCCGTAAGGATAATGTCATCACATAAACTATCAAGATAGTAACTCTTCCTACAGGTGAGAACTTCATAAACAGAGTATAGTTTGACCTTGAGAATATCCTTGTTTCCTTACAGATTGAGTAAATTTATCAAACCATACTCTAGGTGATTGTTTGAGTCCATACAAGGATTTTTTCAGTTTGCATACCTTGGAACCATACTTCTTATCAAAGCCAGGTGGAGATTCCATGTACACCTCTTCTTCTAGGTCTCCATTCAAGAATGCATTCTTGACATCTAATTGTTGTAGTGGCCATTCCAAGTTTGCAACTATTGATAAAAGCACTCTGACAGTATTGAGCTTGGCTACAGGTGCAAATTTTTCAGAATAATCTATGCCATATGTTTGAGTGAACCCCTTTACAACCAGTCGCACTTTATATCTTTCTAAGGTCCCATCTGAATTATACTTGACTGTAAACACTCACTTGCATCTTATAGTCTTTTTCCCTCTAGGCAAGTCAACTACATCCCAAGTCTCATTCTTGTCAAGGGCCTTCATCTCCTCAAGGACAACTTCCTTCCACTCTGGAACATTTAAGGCATCTTGTATGGTTTTTGAAATTTCCACACTAGACAGTTGTGAGGTGAAGGCATGTGTTAGAAGATATTAGGGTAATTAGTCTTAGTGTTAGTGGGTTTAAGCTTGTATACCTTAGTATTAATATAAATAAGAGTCCTAGGTTATAAAATTGTATCACATCTCATCTTATCAATAATATATTCAATGTTTCAATGTTAGGCGGTTTCCTTCTTTTCCTTCCTCCCAAACCCTAATCTTATAATTCTTCAAAGTGATATCATCTGCCTTGAAGGCCTCACCTTTCCGCTATGTTGAGTTCCATATAACTCTTTTGTGTATTCTTTCCTATTTATTTTCCTCAAAACTTTTCCTCTGTTTTCAGTTTATGAAACTATTTAAAAAAAGAAGAAGAAAGAAGCAACAATATCGTGACCCTTTTCAAGTTAAGGTAGCCACCCTTGGGGCTTCTGTTTAATCTTTCAAGCGGCCGGTGGTGGTCTCTGGTGGTATTTGATCGGCAGTGGTGGACCGGTGCTAGGCGGAAGGCCAGCGAGTTGTTTTTGGAGATTGGTGGTAAGGGGGAGATCATGGTGTTTGGGTGGTTGAGCAAGAGTGGCTGCAGTTTTAGTTTTCAGACAACCCCAGTAGCCGTTATTGATGGGTATAGGCCGATTGTGGCCTTAAATTTCCGAGTAGAGATCGACGAGTCACACGGTTACTGCCGGTGGCAACACTTCCTCTGTGTTGCGCACTCATGCTTTGTTTTGCGAGTTCAGTTTCAGCATTCTTGAAGGTTGCAAATGGCTGGAGGTGCTGCATTCAGGTGCGACCAAAACAGGAGAATGGAGAATAGTTGCCATCAACGGTGACTGGCGTGGCAGTTGGCCAGAGCTCCGACAAGTTTTCCATCAAATTCTGTTTTAGAATCTGTTTCTTTTCCTTATTCTGGATTCTGTATTAACTGGAGGTGATTCCAGCACCGTTTGTGCTTGTTGGTGGTATTTCCGACAGCATCAGTGGCTGGTGGCGCATTCTGCGGTGGTTGAAGGTGATTTAGGGTAATTCTAATCACAATTGGTGTATTATGTGATCTGTTTGTGTGGTTTTTCCTTTCTTTCTTTGACTGATTTGACGGCTCCTCCAGTGAGGTTTCCGGTGAGCTAGGGTGAAGGTGTTCTTTCGTTTTGGCTTCCCATTGATGGCTTTGCAATGATGTTGTGATACATGGCATGACAGATTTGTGTTGTGGAGATTGCAAAGTAGAGATTTCCGAGGCTTATGTTCGGTGATGGTCTCTGGTTTGACTAGAGGAGATTCTAGTGAGATGATTCAGACTTGAGTTTCCGCTGTTGCGATGTTTTATGATTGTTGGCTCTTTTTTCCTCCTCTCTTCTTCTATGCACGACCAAGGATGACGTGGGCTGGTTCCCTCTTTTCTTCTTCTATGTGTGGCCAAGGGTGCCGTGGGTAGTGTTTCTGGCGACTGGGTGTGTCGCGGCCAGTTAGCAAGATGCGACCAAGGGTGTCGTAGGTCTGGGAGCAGGAGTCGTTCCAGTAACTTATGGTTTTGGCCAACCAGAAAGGTGTGACCAAGGGTGTTGTAGGTATAGGAACAAGAGTTTCCCAATTTCTCTTCTCTTCTTTGTTCGATCTCCTTGATGTGGTTGCAGTCTTGATATATTTAAGTTGGGAGGAAGTTTCCCATTTGGTGTAGCTGCCTATGGGAGAGGCAAGGAGCTGCCAATGAGGTGGAGTTGCCCCCAGAGATATTAAAGGAAAGGGTTGCCCATTAGATGAAGCTACTACAAGGTAGTTGGTCTATCCTAGGAGGAAAGGGCTATCAATGAGATGGAGCTGCCTTGGATGTGAGGAGAGTCTCTCTTCTTCTTGGTGATAGCATCGTTTGAGAAGGAACAACGGAGCTAGCTTATCATTGCTGACTGCATTTGGGTGGCCAATGGTGCCACATTTGGCTGCAACCGAAGCGGTGCACTTGTGGAGTTCACATCGATGGTGTGTGGTAGCGTTTGGTTGGTGGCAATGGTCTGGTTAGTTGTTGTTCAGCCTATGTTTGGTTGCTGGGTTTGCGGATTGAAGACATTAGACATTGGTAATGGACTCTCATTTGTGTTACTGGGTGGTATAATACCCAACTTAGTGTTTTGGAGACCAGTTTGGAGGTCGAGGTGGCCACTGAAGTCTGAGGAGGAAGGTAGAAGACTCCAATATTGGTCTCATGTGCTTGGGATGTGTGCTGAGAAGAGGCAATGAGCTATCTTCCAAGGACATTGCCAAGACTTTGTTATTCAAGGGAAGTACTAGTTTCCTTAGTTATTTGTTGAGATTCGTTGAGTTTTAAATGCTAGTGTTGTTCTTTGTTTTCAGTTTATGCCTTTATGGGTTTTCTACTTGTAACAAGCTTAACTTTAGTAAGCTTAAGCTTGAGAGGGAGTGTTAGAAGATATTAGGGTTATTAGTCTTAGTGTTAGTGGGCTTAAGCTTGTATACGTTAGTATTAATATAACTAAGAGTACTAGGTTATAAAATTGTATCACATCTCATCTTATCAATAATATATTCAGTGTTTCAGTGTTAGCCTTTTTCCTTCTTTTCATTCATCCCAAACCCTAATCCTATAATTCTTCAACAGCATGAAATGAGGGTGACAATTTATCATATGACGCGTATTTGGAAATAAGATGACTAGTACAAGTTCTGACACCTTTCCTATGGGCAATGGGAAGATCTAAGGATTCAGAATCATTAGGAGTAGTAGAAATTTTACCTGGATTCGACTTTTGGCATTGTTTCAACGAGAAGCCTTCTCTTTCTAGTAGATATTTCTTCCTTGTGAAGACACGTAGCTCCTCTTCTTTCTCTCTTAGTTTCTCACAGATCTCTGTTTCTGTTCCAAATTTGTCTTGTAATGGCATTGAGGGAATATTATCCAAGTTTTCTATTTCAGAAGTATTTGTTTCCAAATCTGTAGTTGCTACAGGTTCTAGGGGCAGATTTCTCAACATTACCTTGATCATCTTTAGGAGTCATTGACTGAGTTAGAACCAAAAAAGGAAGTTTAATTTGCAGAGTACTTTCAAAATCTTCATCTTCTTTCTCAGTATCCCCTTGAAGATGAGATCCAAAAAAGTTGTGTTTAAAAAAAATATACGTCCATAGTAACAAAAAATTTCCTTGAAGTTAGATCAAAACACTTATATCCCTTTTGCGTTGGTGAGTAACCAACGAAAACACATTTCTTAGCTCTTGGTTCAAGTTTCCCACAATTATTGCTGTGATTATGAACAAATGTTGTACAACCAAATACCTTAAAAGGAATTTCAGTAACTAGACTAGATGTTGGGAAGTTCTTTTTCAAAACATTTATTGATGTTTGAAAATTCAAGACTCTGAATGGCATTCTATTAATTAAAAAGGCTATTGTAAGAACAGTTTCACCCCACAAATATTTAGGCACTTTGGCTGAAAAGAGTAAGGCTCCAGCTCATGGTTCGAAATTGTGGTTGCGGTTTCTTGATTCTTGCGGTTGCATTGGCTGCGATTGCGGGCATTATTCTGCTTGATGCGGATTGCGGCGTGAAATTTTTTAAGTTTGCACAAAATGTTAAAAAAATTCTATAATTATTATAATTCTTCATATATCCTTATTTATAATGTTTTATAAGTTTTTACTCATTTGGTAAGATTTTATACCATCTTAAAAATAATTGAAATTGAATTCATAACCAAAATAACATAATAATTATTATAATAATTATTAATAGGCCTTTAAAATTTTATTTGGACATATATAAGTATAAGAGAGTAAAAAACTAAATAATATATAAACTTAAATAAGTGTCAAATAAATTCTACGAAAATATGTCATATTTTTTACACTTGATAAAAAAGAATCAAATTCTCTTAATATAGACTACTAATTAATTATAATTATTTTTAACTCAAATTTCATACACTATTATAAAAAATTCAATCTTCTCACAATTTTTTATCCAATTTCCCTCTTCCTCTTATCTAATTTTTCCCACTCATTTTCTCAAAATTTTCTTAATTTTTCTAAATTTTTTTCCCCAATTTCCCCCTCCATCCGCCCCCAATCCTCTCTCAAGCCCAATTTACCTTATACCCCCTCACCCGGTTGCCCAAATCCCACTTTCCCCAAAAATTCCCCATTTCCTTTCTTTCTCGGCCTCTCTCCATCAACCCCCCAAATCCCCATTCTCGGCCTCTCCATCACCCCATCTTCCTCTCTGTTTCGGCTTTGTGATTCGTGCCCCCACCCAGCCCCCTCTTCCTCTTTGTTTCATTTGTCGTGAATCGCGCCCCCACCCAGCCCCCTCTTCCTCTCTGTTTATTTCTTGAGCTCGCGCCCCCACCGCGCTCTTCCTCTCTGTTTGGCTGCAATAGAATCGCACCTCCACCTCCTTTTCCTCTCTGTTTGGCTGCTGCAAAATCCTCCCCACCTCCCTCTTTCTCTCTTCTTATTTTTCTTGAGTCTCTGACATCTTTCATTTGAAAAAAAAAATGGAATAGAGCACTGTTGCGGCCCGTTGCGACCGCAACACCATTACGTTGCGGCTGATTCGTGTGATTTTTGGTTCACAACGCAATTGTGGCCTGATGTCGTCGCGGCACAGGCCGCAACCGCAATATTGCGGCCGCATCAGGTGATGCGGACCGCATTTTAGAACCATGCTCTAGCTATTTCAAGAAGTTGTCTACTTTTCCTTTCGGCCACTCCGTTTTGTTGAGGTGTGTTGACACAAGAACTTTGATGTATAATGCCATTTTTTGCAAAGTAATTGCCTAGGATGCTGTTGACATATTCCTTCCATTATCACTTCTAAAAAATCTAATTGTTGTTTGAAACTGAGTTTTTATCATGTTATGGAAATTTATGAAAACTTGTTCAACTTCAAATTTTTCCTTCGAGATACACCCATGTGAGTCTTGTGTGATCATCAATAAAAGTTACAAACCATCTTTTTCCTGATAAGGTAGAAATTCATTAGGACCCCTAAACATCACTATGAACTAAAGAGAAAGGTTCAGAAGGTTTATATGGCTGCTTAGAAAAAGATGTACAATGGTGTTTTGTTAGTTCACAAGTTTCGCAGTCAAACAAAGATGGATTTTTATTAATGAACAAACTTGGAGACATAACTTTTAAATAATGAAAACTTGGATGTCCTAATCTCAAATGCCAAAGCATGACATCACTATTACTGGAAGCAGAAATAGAATTGAAACAAGTACTTGGAGCTTGTCCTCGTAAGTTCGATCCATCTTCAAAAAAATAAAGGCCGCCTCGCTATCTAGCATTGCCAATCATCCTCCCCGAGGTTGGGTCCTGAAACTGACAATGGGATGAGAAAAAATGAGCTTGACAGTTAAGGTCATGAACCAACTTACTTACGGATAAGAGATTACAAGACAAATTTGGGACATGGAGAACATCATGAAGAGTAATGGAAGGAGATATGGAAATTGAACCCTTTCTTGCAATAGCAGAGAGAGAACCATCTGCTATTTTAATTTTCTTATTTCCTGCACAGGGACTATATGAAACGAATAGATTTGCAGACCTAGTCACGTGGTCTGTAGCACCAGAATCTACAATCCAGGAACTAGAGGAATTGACACTAACAAAGGCAGCATGTAAATAGTTACCTGACTGGGCTAAGGAGCAAGAAAGAAGGGATTTTACATATGAATTTGAAGGTTGCAAAAGTCTGTCCAGGGTGTCTATTTGTTCCTTTGTGAATGGAAGCTCTCTGGAAGAAGATTGCTGGCTTTAAACTTCGTTTGAGACTTGATATGCTCGACCTTCTCCCTTTTTTTTCCAATTTGGTGGCTTTCCATGCAGTTTTTAGCAAGTCTCACCATTATGCCATGGTTTTTTGCAGTAATCACACCACAATTTTTTCTTCTTATCCCCATTAGGTTCTCACCTCTAGATACAAGGGCTGAGCTCTCTATTCCTTGAAGAGATGTAGTGTCTTGCTTCTTCATCATGATGTTTCGTCGTGCCTCCTTTCTTCTGAGTTCTGAGAAGACTTCCCTCATATTGGGAAAGGGTTTACGGCCCAAGATTTGCCCTTTAGCCTCATCTAATTCTCTATTTACACCTGCAAGAAACATGTAGACTCTATCGTTTTCTTCCCTCTTCAAATGTCTTGCACTGTCTGCAGGGCAGTCCTATTTGTCCTCATAACAGAGGTCAAGTTCTCGCCACAATGTCAGCATCTTGTTGTAGTATGTAGTTAGGTCTCAATCTCCCTGCTTGTTGTGCCATAGTTGGGTTTTAAGGGCAAAAATCTGAGATGAGTTCTCCTCGTGAGAGTAGGTCTCCTTGACACAATCCCACACTTTCTTGGCTGTTGGCAGGAATAGGAAGGGCTTTCCTATTGCAGGTTCCATAGAATTTATCAACCATGTAGTTATCATGGAGTTTTTTGATCTTCATGCCACAAAATTGGGATCATTCTCTGCTGGTTTTTTTACCTTGCTAATAAGATGTCCAAGCTTGCCTTTTCCATCAATTACAAGCTTCATAGTTTGTGCCCACTCTGGACAATTTTTTAACACCTAATTGAATGAAACTAGATCTTGTTGAGAACAAGAGATCAACCCTGGTTGCTAGAGTAGTGGTGGAAAAGCTGTCAGCAACCTCCCCAGAAGAAACCGGGCCATGATTGGCTCCTGCCATGGGCGTCTCAATCAAGGCTCCGGTCAGACCCGAAACTCTGATACCATAAAGAAAGTAGGAAAACTAACGAGAGTGGGGAGAAGAGTAATATGTTTCTGCATTAAATCTGAATGTTTACAAGAAGGTAGTATATATAGGGAGCTGTACATTAATCTAGGCCTAGAAAACTAGCTAATCAAAAATTGAAAGAACAAAGAGATTTTCTGAATTGCTTGTGTTTATACACTTGGAATATTAATTTACAACTTGTATTTACAAGACAAATAAATGAAATAGTTATTCCCTAAGTACATGAACTAGAAAATACATGAATCTAAAATTACTTCCTAAATTAATGTGGACGGTGGACTGTGCATGAATGAAAGTGGACAGTGGTCAACAAAGTGGACGGTGGTCAACACTCCCCCTCAAGTTGGAGAATGGATATCAATCATTCCCAGCTTGTAAGTGAGATTTTGAAACTTATCTTTAGGAAGACCCTTGGTTAGCACAACAGCCAGTTGATGTTCTGATGGGATATATGATGTGGCAATCAGACTACTATCAAGTTTCTCTTTAATAAAGTGCCGGTCAATCTCTATATGCTTGGTCCTATCATGCTGAACTGGATTGTAAGCAATGCTAATGGCTGACTTGTTATCACAAAACAGCTTCATTGAAACTTCATATTTAATCTTGAGATCATCAAGAGTGATTTTCATCCATAACAATTCACAAAATCCTTGAGCTATAGCTCGAAATTCTGCTTCTGCACTTGATCTTGCAACTACATTCTGTTTTTTACTTCTCCATGTCACAAGATTCCCTCCAAGAAACATGCAGTAGCCAGTTGTTGACCTCCTGTCAGTAATTGACTCGGCATAGTCAGCATCAGTATAGACCTCCATAGATAGATTTCTACCCCTTTTAAACAACAATCCTCTTCCTGGAGAAGCCTTGAGATATTGTAAAATACGATCAACAGCTTGCATATGTCTTCTTCTTGGGTTATGCATGAACTGGCTTATCATGCTCACAGCATAGGCTAAATCTGGTCTGGTATGTGCCAGATATATCAACTTTCGTACCAACCTTTGATATTGAGCTTTATCAATCTTGGGACTTTCTTCCTCATTACCCATTCTATGATTTTGCTCAATCTGTACTCCAGAAGTTTTACATCCAAGCTTCCCAGTCTCCTTGAGAAGGTCAAGGACATATTTCCGTTGAGAAATGAAGATACCTTGTTTAGAGTAGGCAACTTCAATTCCAAGGAAATATTTCAATCTCCCAAGGTCCTTCATTTCAAACTCAGTAGCCAGTTTCTCCTTTAGGAGAGATTTCTCAACAACATCATCCCCTGATATAATGATATCATCTACGTACACAAGTAGGATAGTCAATTTACCTTCAGGTGAGTGTTTGATAAAGAGGGTATGATCACCTTGACTTTATCTATATCCAAGGGACACCATAGTCTTTGTGAATCTTCCAAACCAAACACGGGGTGATTGTTTCAAACCATATAAGGCCTTCTTCAATTTACACACTTTATTCCCTTCACCATAGGAGTCATACCCAGGAGGGATCTCCATATAAATTTCTTCTTCTAATTCACCATGAAGAAAGGCATTCTTCACATCAAACTGATGAAGTTCCCATTAGAAGTGTGCAGCAAGAGAGAGCAGAATTCTGACTGTGTTTATTTTTGCCACAGGGGCAAATGTTTCCTCATAATCTATCCCATAGGTTTGTGTATACCCTTTTGCAACCAGCCTTGCTTTATACCTGTCTAGTGTTCCATCAGACCGGTATTTAACAGTGTAAATCCATCTGCACCCAACTGATCTCTTTTCCTTTGGTCTCTCAACAATTTCCCATGTTCCATTCCTTTCCAAAGCTCGCATCTCCTCAGTCATGGTTTGAACCCAATTCTTATCCTTCAATGCTTCCTGTACTGTCTTAGGGATTCTGATAGAGTCAATGGCTGCAATAAAACTTTGGTGCTGCAAAGAAAGGTTTTTGAAGGAGACAAATTGGGAAATAGAGTACTTAGCACAAGACCTTTTCCCTTTTCTTAAGGCAACAGGTAAGTCATCATCAATGTTAGGATCACAATTATACAAAGGAATAGGTTCAGAATTAATGGGATTAGTTTTTCAATACTCACCACCGGTTTAGACACTTGAGGTTGAGGTTGGACCAGTTCGGGTTGTTTTCTCCTTTGATACACCACTTTTGGCGAGCTTGCTTTAGTCTGAGCAATTCTTTCAGGTTCAGGTGGGTGACTGTTAGAAGGAGCTAATTCCTGTTTATCAGAAGGCATATCAGAGGATGGACACAAGGGAATGTTAATGTCTGGAAGAAAAATCTCAGCTTCCGAATCAGTAGTGTTCTCCCCCTGAAGCTGAGAGGAAATGAAGAATGGTTGATTTTCTTGAAAAGTGACATCCATAGAGATAAACACTCGACGAGAGGAAGGGTGATAACATTTGTATCCCTTCTTGTCTGGAGCATAACCAATGAAAATGTATTTAATAGCACGAGGGTCCAGTTTGCCCCGATGTTGACGATGGATATGAACAAAAGCAACACAGCCAAAAACACGAGACTCAAGACTTTGCATAATAGGAGCAACAACAACAACAACAACAACAACAACAACAACCAAGCCTTTTCCCACTAGGTAAGGTCGGCTACATGGATCAAATGACGCCATTGTGTCCTATCATAAACCAAGTCTTCAGAAATACTATTCAGATCTAAATCTTTTTTAATCGTTTCACCTATAGTCTTTCTTGGTCTTCCTCTACTTCTAGCTATTGGACTATTATCTACCTGATCTACTCTTCTTGCAGGGTCTTCTCCTTACATGTCCAAACCACCTAAGGCAAGATTCTCCCATCTTTTCCACAATAGGTGCTACCCCTACTTTCTCTCTAATGCATTCATTCCTAATCCTATCTTGTCTTGTATAGCCACACATCCAACGCAACATCTTCATCTCCGCAACACTGATCTTATGTTCTTGTTGGCTTTTTACCGCCCAACATTCAGTACTATACAACACCGCAGGCCTTATAGTTGTGCGGTAAAATTTACCCTTAAGCTTTAGAGGCACTTTTCTATCACAAATAACTCCTGAAGCACTCCTCCATTTCATCCATCCAGCTTGAATCTTATGGTTTACATCTCCCTCTATCTCTCCATCATTTTGTATGATAGATCCAAGGTACCTAAATTGTGTGACTTGTGGTATTGTATGATCTCCAACTTTTACCGCTAAGCTATCATTAACACGACTTTTACTGAACTTACATTCCATATACTCCGTCTTACTCCTACTTAGACGAAGGCCATGTTCTTCTAAAGTTCGTCTCCATAGTTCTAGCTTCCCATTTGTTTCCTCTCTCGACTTTTCAACTAAGACTATATCATCTGCAAAAAGCAAGCATTGTGGCACCGACTCTTGGATATGCGCAGTAAGCACATCCAAGACCAAGGTAAAAAGATATGGACTCAAAGCTGACCCTTGGTGCAGTCCTATAGTTATAGGAAAATCTTCTGTGACCCCACCCTATGTTCTCACACTAGTTTTAACCCCATCGTACATATCTTGGATTGCTCGAATATAGACGATACAAACTCCTTTCTTTTCCAAAGCCTTCCACAAGACCTCTCTCGGTACCCTATCGTAGGCTTTTTCTAGATTAATGAAAACCATGTGTAGGTCTTTTTGCTTCCTTCGATACCTCTATTAATCTTCGTAGAAGATAGATTGCTTCCATAGTTGACCTCCCAGGCATAAAACCAAATTGATTCTCTGAAATATGAGTCTCTTGTCTTAATCTCTGTTCAATTACTATTTCTCATAACTTCATGGTATGACTCATGAGCTTAATTCCTCTGTAATTTGCACAGTTTTGTATATCTCCCTTATTCTTATAAATAGGGATTAAAGTGCTTCTCCTCCATTCGTTTAGCATTTTCTTAGACCTCATTATCTCGTTAAACAGCTTTGTGATCCAACTTATACCTTTCTTTCCTAGGCACTTCCATACCTCAATAGGTATATTATCCAGTCCGACTGCTTTTCTATTATCCATCCTCTTCAATGCTTCTTTTACCTCAAACTCCCTGATTTTACGATAAAAAGTTTTATTTTGGTCCTCCTCTCTAGTGTTTAAAATGTCCGAGTCCCCTAATGTCCCATGTTCTTCATTAAATAACTTGTGAAAATAACCCTTCCATCGATCCTTAGTGTCTTGTTCCGTAACCAAGACTTTACCCTCTTCATCCTTAATGCATTTCACTTGATCTAAGTCTCTTGTCTTCCTTTCCCTACTTTTAGCAAGCCTGTAGATATTCCTTTCTTCGTCTTTGGTGCCCAACGATTGATATAACTGTTGAACACTTTAGTTTTCGCCTCGCTCACCGCCTTCTTAGTATCTTTTTTAGCTGCCTTATATTTTTTTCAATTTTCATCATTTTTACATACGTGCCAAGTTTTATAACATTCCCTTTTAATTTTAACTTTATCTTGTACACTTGTGTCCCACCAACAAGATTCTTTATCCTTGAGTCCGAAGCCTCTTGATTCACCGAGTGTCTCTTTTGTTGCCTTTCTAATCCCTTCAGCCATCTCGTCCCACATATCATTAGCACTCCCTTGTACTTCCCAAATTTCTTTCTCCATAATCCTCCTCTGAAAGAGCATTTGTTTTTCTCCCTTTAATTGTCACCATTTGATCCTGAGCTCTCTGTCTCGACAATTTTTCCTTACTCTCATCTTGACCCGTACATCCATAACCAAAACCCTGTGTTGGGTAGTCAAGCTCTCTCGAGGGATGACTTTGCAGTCCATGCAAAGCTTTCTATCAGATTTCCTTATTAAAAAAAAATCAATTTGAGAGCAAGAACTCCCGCTTCTATATGTGATCAGATGCTCTTCCCGCTTCCTAAAACTAGTGTTAGCTATTGTAAAATCAAACGCTACCGAAAAATCTAAAATCGCTTTGCACTCTGCATTAGCTACTCCTAGACCATAACCCCCATGCAAACCCTCATACCCTTTAGATTCGCTCCCCACATGACCATTTAGGTCCTCTCCTAGAAAAATATTCTCTCTTAACGGTATTTCCTGAACTAAATCTTCTAAATCCTCCCAAAATTTAATCTTGTAGTGCTCGTCTAGCCCTACTTGGGGTGCATACGCACTAATAATATTAAAAATCTCCTGTTCCACAACAAACTTCAAAGTTATGATCCTATCTCCGAGCCTTCTCACATCCACAACCATATTCTTCCAATTCTTATCTACTATTATGCCTACCCCGTTTCTAAATTTTACCTTGCCGGTGTACCAAAGCTTAAAACCCGAAGAGTCGAGTTCCTTTGCCTTTTCTCCAACCCACTTAGTTTCTTATAGGCACATAAAATTAATCCTCCTCCTAATCATGGTGTCAACTATTTCCATAGATTTACCTGTAAGTGTGCCTATATTCCAAGTTTCAAAACGCATCTCACTCTTGTGAACTACTTTCTTTACCCACACCTGTTCACGACAATGTGGGAACCCTTGCTTATTTTTCATTACACCCAGTACGATGCAAAGCAGCCTCTTGCTCATTTGACATCAGTACTGAGCCATACAACGCGTTGCTTAGGGGCAACGACCTAGCATTAACACAATTACTTCGTTGATCCATGTCATAAAGATTCGACAAAGTTTTACGTTGGCTGTCGACTGCCTAACACAACCCTCCTCTTTTATCCGGGCTTGGGACCGGCTATGTAGATATTTGCAACAATGCTTAGCATAGGCAGAGTTGCATAATAGGAGCAGAGGGAAAAAAAAGATTTCATGACATGAACAGGACTCACACCACCAAGGACTCTAGAGGGTAACTGATTTATTAAATAAGCAGCAGTCAAAACAGCTTCCCCCTAGTATGAGTTTGGAACAGACATCTGAAACAATAAAGCTCTAGTAATTTCAAGCAAGTGTTGATTTTTTCTTTCAGCAACCCCGTTTTGTTGGAGGGTATCAATACATGTAAATTCATGAATAATACCGTGTTGTTTAAGAAAGGTGGAGAAATTTTGATTCACATATTCTCTACCATTATCAGACCTCAAATGTTTAATAGTTTTATCAAATTGAGTTTTAATCATATGATAAAACTGGATGAAAAATTTGTACACGTCTGATATATCTTTCATGAGGAAAATTCAAGTGACACGAGTGCAATCATCAATAAATGACAAAAACCATGTAGCACCAGAAATATTAGGAATGGATGCAGGATCCCAAACATCAGTATGGATAAGAGAAAAAGGTTCACTGCTTCTATTACCATTTGGAGGAAAACTCACTCGATGGTGTTTGGAAAACTCACAAATATCACAATTAAAGGACTCAACTGACTCATTTAAAAACAAAGGAGGAAACATGGATTTAAGTAAAGTAAATGGGGGGTGTCCAAGACGTCTATGGTGGAGTAAAATTTGGGAGGCACAAGACTTTATACTAGATTGATGACAGGAATGTTGCAACTTTTGACTAGAGCCCACTTGCCGCTTTAATCTCAAGGTAGTACAACCCTCCCTGTTCCTTAGCAACCCAATCGTCCTCCCCGTGATAAGATCCTGAAATACACAATGAGAGTGGAAAAAGGTTACAGCACAATTAAGGTCTTTGGTAAGTTTATGAATAGAAAGAAGGTTAGATGAAAGTTTAGGAACATGAAGCACATTTTTCAAATTTAGAGATGAGCTAAGTTTAACATTACCAAGACCAGCAATTGATGTATGAGAGCCATCAGTTACAGTTGTGTGGTGATTACCCGTGCGATTTTTATATGATGAAAAATGGGAAGAACAAAAGGTCGTGTGATCAGTGGCACCAGAATCAATAATCCAAGAATCCTCAGGAACAGTACCAGAAGCATGGGAGAATAAAGAACACAGATTCTTACCATTCATGACCAGAGAGCAAGAGCCTGAAGGCTTACTAAGGGAAGCCATAAAAGACGGTCAGGTTTGGATGTGGTGCGACGGTGAATTGTGGTCGGGAAGGTGGCGCGTGGAGCTCACGCGCTGGTAGGAGCAAGAGCGAGTGGAGGCGTGTGTGGTGGTTTCCAGGAGGTCTTCTGGGTTTGGCTGGTTGGAGGTGTCTGAGAAGGATGGTGGGTGGTCTTTTGGTGAAAAAGTTGCTCTGAAGGTTGGGCAAAAAAAGGGACGGTACAGTTTAATGCTGAACTTGCGATGAAGGCAAGTGAAGAACAAGTCCTGCAATGAAGGCAAGGCACCTGAGAATACTCAGCAATGAAGGCTGAGGCAGCTGAAAAAAAAGAGACTCCCAGGGTCAGGAGCTCTGATACCAAATTGAAAGAACAAAGAGATTTTCTAAATTGCTTGTGTTTATACACTTGGAATATTAATTTACAACTTGTATTTACAAGACAAATAAATGAAATTGTTATTCCCCAAGTACATGAACTAGAAAATACATGAATCTAAAATTACTTCTTAAATTAATGTGGATGGTGGACTGTGCATGAATGAAAGTGGACGGTGGTCAACAAAGTGGAAGGTGGTCAACACTAATCAAGTCCTAGAAAATAAGCAACAATAAAACTCTAAAAACAAGGCCTACAAAAAATGTGGAACCGACCATCAATTCTCTCAACCAGCCACCGTCCAACAACACCGGCCACCGGCCATCAACACCTTTCAACAGTTCCAAAGGAATGTAGCCAACTAGCTGCCAAACAATGCAAAAATAAGTGGTGTACTGTTTCTCAGTTAGAGTTGCATATGACGTGCACACATTAGGGGAAAGAGCGGTGTGAGGCCTTATCCTTAGAAGGAGCTTTGGATTTCCAATTGTGTTTGTCAAGAGAGTCTTTGATGATTAAGAAAGTGAGTAAGGAACTGGAAGAACAATTTACATGAAAACTCACCTGAGGAATCTAAAGTCCAAAATCTTCTATCTGGATTGGTGGAGAAAGTAATGTAATCAAGCAGAGGTGAAAAGGTCTGTGTTATTTTGCTAGTCTCTATCACTCACCCTCCTATGAAAGTAAACTATGAGTATGAATTGAAAATAAGATTTTGATAGGAGTATTACACAAAGTAGAGTTTGTAGAGGCAAAGGAAAATCCTCCATGAAAGGGACATTCTGCACCCAAACATCCTCCCCAAACTTGATAGTTGATATAAGCATACCATCATGGATACTGTAAGATATCAGTGGTCTAAACAAAAATGGAAGGTATAGTATGGGGTGGTGTTGTCTTTTTGTTTTTGATAAGAATAACTTGTGAAATGAGAAATGAAGTCAACTGTTGAGTATGAGGAAAAGGAGGAAAGTGGACAGAATTTAAAAATAATTTATTGTTAATTATGTTTATTAATTTAATTAGAAAACATTCAAATAGGTAAGGGTCTTTTTGGAATTTTTGGGAGAAAAACTGGAGATAGAAAATTGTCAGGGAGTTCTCTTTATTAGTTGTAGAGATATTTCTTATTTTGGTTATATATGTTAAAGTTGAGGTTCACTTTGTGCACACTATTGCTGCAGCTTTCTTCTTTTCTTATTGTGTTTCTTCTTCATTCTCTTGCGCTTTTGAGTTTTGATGATGACAGTGATAGAAATGCGCATCAATAATAAGTTTGTTGGATACTAGTTTTCCTTCTTCGAAAACACTTGGTCGTTTACATGTGGAATTGCATGATTGCATCTGATGTATATATTCTGATGTTTGTTCCTCTTTATTGTTCCCCACAGGTTACCACCCCATTGTTGAAGTTCATGGCTGAGTTTGTGCTAAATAAAGCTCAACGTTTGACATTTGACTCTTCTTCTCCAAATGGCATACTTCTCTTCCGTGAAGTCAGTAAACTGATTGTTGCTTATGGATCAAGAATTTTGTCTCTTCCAAATGCTGCTGATATATATACGTACAAGTACAAAGGAATATGGATATGTTTAACAATTCTGTCAAGAGGTGAAATCCCAGCCCTGTCTGGTTCTTGCTATTCCTGTTGCATGGTTTAGTTTTCTGCCTGAATTTTGTTGGCTGTGCTTGTAAGTTGCAGCAGCTAGTAAATTATCAGGGGGTTAGGGAGTGAGTTAAGTGCTTGACTGTATTAGGGGTTTTACTTATCCTCCACTTTTCTTTTGTCTCCTTTTCTTTTCATGATTTCTTTGTTTGATAATATGATGATGATGAATGTGATAAAAAGAGTCAAGATTTTGAAGGCTGCAGATTTTAGGTGTTGAGTGAGGCCAATATAATTTACGCCAGGTGCAATGTTTAAGTTTGGGTAGACACTATTTTATAAGAGTCTAGCAAATTTTTCAGTTTAGAAAAGTTTTATATTTGAAGATTTAGTCACCCAGAAGAAAAACTCGGGCTGATTTTGTATTTGTTCTTTTTGGTGTTTCTAGTTTCTACTACTTTTGGGATGTAATTTTGTTTAAACAAAGCGTATTTTCCATGAGAGTCATTGAATATTTCTTTTGTCAATTTGATTTGTGATCACTTTAAGTATTGGTAGCTTTATTATAGCTTACAGTCTTGGGCATTTCCCTTCTCTCCTATTTTTGTATCTTCTTTTTCTCCCTGTTGTATTCTCTGGTCTTGCACTTAAAACTGTTTGTGAGCTTTAGCTTTGGCATATATTGCTTTCGTGAACTTATGTTTGAGTTGTCATGTTTTGTTGGTTTCTTCTCTGCTTTGTATTTCAAACTTTTGAAGGACTATGTGAATAAATTATAACATCCAATCTTTCTATCATCCAACCCTAGTTGGTAAAAAATTTATCATAATTTTTGCAATGCAATAGCAGAAAATGTTATATATATTGCTGACATGTCATGTCAGTTATGATACTGTTATGATTAGTTAAACTAAGACTCAGTAGTTTAGATTCTAGGCTTGTTCTACTCGTTTACATATACTGGAATCTGTTTCAGATTCAGTTGGTTAATGACAGTTACATTTCAGTTTCAGTTCTCTCTCTCTCTCTCTCTCTCTCAGAGTTCATGATTTCTAATATGGTATCAGAAAGAAATTTTATCAGTGAGAGAAGAGGAAAGTACAACTAGGGGAGGATAAGATATCCTCCAAAATATACAAACTAGATAAAACAAGGGGAAAAAAACTGAAGAATGCAACTAGGCTGCCCTATCTGTTTATATATATCTAATCTTATATGTAAATAAATATGCAAATATAAAGGCATGAAAATCCGTAGTTAGAAAAAGGTATACCTAGATATTCACTTGCAACCTGTACTCATTTAGCAGGTTGTGTTAACATTCCTGTGGTGGCAGTTTGAGGACACACTGTAATTTCTACCTGGAAATTGATGTCTATGCTTAAGTACATTAGATTGTTATGATCATTGCTATTTGGGGGTTTGGGTTGTTTTGGTTTCAGACTGTACTGGCATTCTAAATCCTTAGTGGTATTATGATGAGGGGTAATTTTCAATTTTTCATGACCATGTTGATTCATATCTATTAATTGATGTACTAGCAAAATTGTACGTGGGTAAGCTAAATTTAATATCTTGCATCAAATGCCAGCCCTTGCAGGAAATTATGTCAACTTTGGTGTATTTGAACTATATGGTGACAGAGCTCTATCCGATGCACTTGATGCTGCTCTAAAGATGACACTGTCAATTCCTTTGTCTGATATATTGGCTTATCGGAAGGTATGCAAACTATTTTCTTGCCATATATTATTATGTACACTCCTTGTTCTTCATATTATATTTGCATTTATAAGGTGAAGGATATAAAAATAAATGATTGCATGAATTAAAATCTTCTCAAAAAGCTTTGTACACCTTTGTTTGATTGTCTAAGAAAACCTCAGTTAAATATTCATTAAACCTTTGTGTTTATATTTGCTTATATATATATACTGTTTATTGATTTAGAATATATTGGAGACATTGATGTTTATATTTCTATTGGTCGAGTTCTTTTAATTGTTCTTCTTCCATAAGCTGTGTATGTAGTGGAATGCTAACCTCCTTAGTCCTCACCTATTTGTGGAGGTTAGCATCCCTCTCTTTTTTCATATAGAAATAAAACCACTCCATTCTCTTTTTAGAAACTCATGAAGGTAAGTGAAATATGGGTCATTTCACTTTTATTATTTGCAATGCTTAAATGTTGCACACCCTCTCTTTCTTTCTTTCTTTTTCTCTCTCTCAGCTCCTCTCTTTTGTTTCTTTGTCTTCTATGGAACACTACTTGCCTTCACTTCTACTCTCTTCTTTCATATATAGTCAATCACCACTAGTACTAGTTCCAGTCAATCCCCATCAACACATCCTCCATTGCTGGCCATGTTAACTGATTCCTTTCTCTATTTGCCTCCTCTTAGAATTTGAAGAATATGAACACTGCATATTATTGCTCATCCAAAACAAAATGTTTACAATGAAGATTATATAGAGGCAGCTGCTGTACATTAAAAACTAGTCCCTAAAAAATAAGCAACAAATTAATAGAACACTAAAAACAATATCTACACTAAAAATCGTGGGAACATTGTCCACAGAGGCGACCGTCCGACACCACCATTCAACACTCCCCGTCAAGTTGGTGAAAATGCATTCTCCATTCCCAGCTTGGATACAATCGTCTTAAATGCTAGACTATTCAACCCTTTTGTAAGTAAATCAGCAAGTTGACCTTGTGTAGATACATAGGTAGGGTGTACAAATTAAACCACTCTCTAGTTTTTCTTTGATAAAATGTCTGTCAACCTCAATATGCTTTGTTCAATAATGCTGTATCGGATTATGAGCTATGCTGATTGCAGACTTGTTATCACAATAAAGTCTCATTGGACCATTTCCCTTGATCTTCAGATCTTCAAGAATAATCTTTAACCATAGTAGCTCACACACACCTTGAGCCATAGCTCTAAATTCTGCCTCCACACTGGATCGTGCTACCACATTTTATTTTTTTACTTCTCTAAGTCACCAGATTTCCACCAAGAAAAGTGCAATATCCTATAGTTGATCTTCTGTCCACTGGTGATCCAGCATAATCTGTATCAGTTTATGCCTCGAATATTACACCTCCATTTCTCTTAAATAAAATGCTTTTTCCCGGTGTTCCCTTAAGGTACTGTAATACTTGATATGGTACATGCAAATGAGATTCTTTTGGACTGTGCATGAATTGACTAATCACACTAACTGCATATGCAATATCTGGCCGTGTGTGGGATAGATAAATAAGTCTTCCTGCCAGACGTTGATACATTTCTATGTCAACTGTAGCATCTTCTTCTGCCTGTCCAAGTTTCATATTAGGATCTATAGGAGTACTTGCCAGTTTGCATGTTATATGACCTGTTTCTTTTAGGAGATCCGTAGCATACTTTTGTTGGGAGATGAATATACCTTTCCTAGAATGAGCAACCTCAATTCCAAGAAAGTATTTTAACCTTCCTAAAGCTTTAATTTCCAGTTCCTTGGCTAAGCACTAACTCAGAATATGTTTCTCCTTAGCATCATCTCCTGTTACTATTATGTCATCAACATATACTAATAGAGCTGTGACTCCCCCTGAAGGAGAGTGTTTAACAAACAGAGTGTGATCCCCTTGGCTTTGTTTGTACCCCATCGCCAACATAATTGTAGCAAACTTTCCAAATCATGCTCGCGGTGATTGCTTGTGGCCATATAAGGCCTTTTTCAACTTACACACAATATTTGCATACAAATTCCTCCCATATCCTGGTGGGACCTCCATGTAGACTTCTTCTTCGAGATCTCCATGTAAGAAAGCATTCTTGACATCAAACTGCTGTAAATCCCAACCATAATTAGCTGTCAATGCCAATAATACCCGAACTGTGTTCATCTTTGCAATTGGTGCAAAAGTCTCCTGGTAATCGATTTCATAAGTTTGGGTATTACCCTTGGCAACTAATCGTTCCTTATACCTCTCTATGAATCCATCTGCTCTATATTTCACAGTGTACACCCATTTACAGCCCACAATTTTCTTTCCTGCAGGTAACTGCACTAGCTCCCAGGTCTTATTCTTTTCCAATGCCTCCATCTCTTCATTCATGGCTTGTTTCCATTTTTCATTGGATAAGGCCTCAGATAGGGTGGTAAGGATGACAATGGTATTTAGGCTTATAAGGAAGGCTTTATGGGATGGTGAAAAATTATCAAAGGACAAGAAGTGTGAAAGAGGGTATAGTGTCCGTTTTGTGCACTTTCTGGTTCCTCTTTTGATGGCTATAGGAAGAATTTGGTCACTACTATCCAAATGAATTTTAGTTTCATCTTGCAATAAAGGGTTAGATATTGTTACCTCATTCGAAGGCTCTGAGTTGGACTCTTGGGCCTGCATAGGTTCAGGAACAGTCGTCTTCCTTCCTGTGAATACCTTGCCTTTGCCATATCTTACATTCTCAAGAGCAGACTCAGCCACTGGGTCAGGAATGGTTTTGGACACAGGTTCAACAGTGACTTCAATAGGAGGATTAGGGACAATAGGAAGGTTATAAGAAGGACCATTAGACACAAGAAGTAAGGACAAGTCAAGCAAGAAATCTTCCTTATCTTCCTTCATTGACTTCTCCCCCTAAAGATAAGAATGGGAAAAATAGGGCTCTTTTTCACTAAATGTAACATCCCTGGAGACATGGAATTTTTTGGTTGGAGGATGATAACACTTGTACCCTTTTTGGGTCAAAGAATAGCCCACAAAGATACATTTTAGAGCCCTCGGATCAAGTTTCCCCCTGTTTGGACTGTGAACATGGACAAAAGATACACATTCAAAAATTTTAGGGACAAGATTATTCGAAGTGTGTAGATCAAGATAAAAAGTGGAGAAGACATCCATAGGACTCTTGAACCCCAAGACTTTAGTGGGCAAGCGATTTATAAGATGAGTACCTGTCAGAATGGCTTCCCCCCAGAATGACTTAGGGACATTTCTTTGTAACAATAGGGCTCAAGTTTTTTCAAGAAGATAACTGTTTTTTCGCTCTGTTAACCCATTTTGTTGTGGGGTATGGACACAAGATGATTCATGGATTATTCCTTCTTGCTGGAAAAAATGCATAAGAGTCTAATTAAAGTGGTCCTTAGCATTATCGGTCCTGAATCGTTTAATACCCACCCCAAATTGATTTTTAATCATGGAACAAAAATTTGGGAGAACAGTACTAATATCAGACTTGTGTTTGAGCAGAAAAATCCAGGTAACACGTGTACAGTCATCAATAAAAGACACAAACCATCTTGCCCCAGAGACAGTAGAAATGGAAGAGGGACCCCAAACATCAATGTGAATAAGAGAAAAAGAGACAGAACTTCTTGTATTACTAATTGAAAAATTGGCACGCTTATGTTTAGCAAGTTCACATACTTCACAATGAAACTGTTCAACATCAAGACCTTTACACAAAGAAGGAAAAAGTCTCTTAACAATAAAAAAAGATGGATGACCTAATCTATAGTGAACAAGGCAAATTTTGTCTTTTTTGGTTGAAAGAAGTTCTGAGGTAAAAGAATATGGGTGTCCAAGTCCTCTCTTGGTCCTGTTTAACTAACAAGGTGCTTCAAGGAGGTAGAGTCCATCCTGCTTCTTAGCACGTCCAATCATCTTCCTCGAATCCTTGTCCTGAAAAACACAATGATCGTTGTAAAAAACTACTTTGCAAGATAAATCTTTAATTAATTTCTGAACAGAAATCAGATTTGTGAACAAGTTAGGGACATGAAGGACATTGTTTAAGGTCACGAGGGGGCTTAGTTGGACTTCTCATATATCGGCTACAATGGTCAAGGAACCATCAGCTGTGGATATTTTCTTACTGCTTGGGCATGGAGAATAGGTGAAAAATATAGTGGGGTTGTTGGTCATATGGTCTGTGGCTCTTGAATCCACAATCTAGGAGTCGGTAAAAATTGTACCCGAGACATTGAATCCGATGGAAAAAGGTAACTTACCCGAATAAGTCAAAGAACAAGTACCTGAGAGCTTTTCAAGGTTGTGTAGAGAGACATTTGAAACCTCACCTTCGGTTAACATCATGAGAGACAAAACAGAACGCTGGAGTAACAAAGTCAAGGCAGAACTGTAAAATACGTCAGAGAAGGTGAACCCACTATCCAAACCGGTTTGGACTGGCGTTCCGACCACTGAAACAGAAGTAGAGGTTGCTCTCCGATGACCGGAAGGTGGCGCGTGACTCCCAAACGCTGAAAACTCCAAATGTGTGTGGCGGCGCGTGACAAGGTCTCCGGCGGTGGTGCTCAGGTGGATGGCCGGTCGGACGTTTCTGAGACACCTCGTGACCTTATTTGGATGGAAGAATGGCTATGAAGGCCTTGGTTGGCAATGAAGGTCGACTGTTTGGGTTTTTGGGTACTGTTTGGGGGCGATGAAGGCCAAAAATAGAGATTGGTTGGCAATGAAGGCAAAAAAAAAAAACAAAGTTTGGTTGGCAATGAAGGTAGACTGAAAAAAGGCTCAGCGGAAAACAGAGATAGTCTCGGATCGGAACTGCTCTAATACCATCTTAGAATTTGAAGAATATGAACACTGTATATTATTGCTCATCCAAAACAGAATGTTTACAGTGAAGATTATATAGAGGCAGCTGCTATAGATTAAAAACTAGTCCCTAGAAAATAAGCAACAAATTAATAGAACACTTAAAACAATATCTACACTAAAAGTCGTGGGAACACCGTCCACATAGGCGACCGTCCAACACCACCTCCAACACCTCCCTCTCCCCCGCTCTCTCTGCCGTATACTCACAGTATCTAGCAATTTGTACAAAACCCATCCATAGAGATTTTGCACCACCCAACACATAAGTTAACATGTTATGCCTCCAAAGAAAATTATATCCCATTGTTGCATAACAAGCAAATTGTTAAGAATGATAATAACTTAAACAAATGTGTAAAACCTACAAGGGTACTTTAGTCTTTTGGGTATCCTATAATTGCTATATGTATATGTATATATATATATATCTGTGCCTAACACTAGAGTGTGTTATGGTTTACCAATTTTCTCTCTTTTCATTTTCTTCACATGGTATCAGAGCCTAATTTTTTTTTCCTTTTTTCAAAAAAAAAAAAAATCAAAACCCTCTCTCCCTTTCCCTTGGTGCGCCCCTCCCGTTTGGCCGTTTCCCGGCGGTGGAGCCTCTTCTCCTCCGTCCAACGATGGTTCCGGCGTGAGGACCAAAGGCGGCTCAACCTCCAGTAATCTTGGTCGTGCGTGCTGAGTGTGGGTCTCTTCGTGGGTTGGCTTGGTTGAACAAGGGAGGCCACGATCTGGTCTGGATGCGTGGATGGTGGATGGTGGCTAGTCAGAGGCATCTAGGGCGGTTTTTGACTTAATTTGTTTCCGCTGATGGATCTCCAGCAAGGATTGATGTCGGTGCAGGATTTTTGGCCAATTTGGTGGTTTTGCTTTGCCATTTGTGGTGTTTTCAGGTCGAGTTCATGATGCCTAGCTTGGTTTCTAGTGTTTTCCTCTAGTTTGGCTTCATGTTGGTTGGTGGTGGTGTTTATGATCAGATTTGGCTGATTTTCTGACGACTTGTGGACTTTTGATTTGCTGTTATGGTCTGTTTGATGTATGCCCCTTTTGGCTGAATATTCTTAGAGAACTTTTCTTTCTCTACTCCCTTGTGTGATTGGTGTTGTGGTGGCTTTCGGGTCTGTCTTTACATGACTTAGGTGAATTCTATGGCGGATAACATGAGAGGTGGTCGGAGAGGTCTTAGGGGCGGTCGGAGTGGTCACTGTTCTAGACTTTTAGTGGTACACCTACCTGCTTTAGTTGTGGTGAGGTTGGTCATATTCAGAGGTTCTACCCCAAGGTTAGTAGTACATTCTCTCAGACAGTTGTTTCGAGTGCTGCTCATGTGACTACCCAGGATGGATTATTGCTTACCTGCTTTTGTGTTGTTCTGTCTCCTATCTTCGTTGAGCCACAAGTGACCTTATCTGTGGATGAGTATGCTCGTCTTACTCTCATACTGCAGTGCCAGCCAGAGCAACTACCGCATTGGCTCAGATCGGTAATCCTACAACTTGTCTTTCTACCACTTCTCGCCACTGGATCATTGATTCAGGAACGACAGATCATATGACTAATGATGCAGGTATTCTTTCCTCTTTTACCCCTTCTACTTCATTACCAAGTGTCACATTAGTTGATAGCTCTATTGCTATCGTTAGTGGTAGTGGTATTGCTCATCTCACCAAATCTCTGATGGGCCCTTAACACTTGAGTATAAGAAAAGGGATAGATACAGCAGGTATTTCGAGGGACCTGCAACCTCCCACTCTAAACTTTCCTCACCAAAAAACTAAATGTCTTCTCCCCTCCTCCACTTCCCTAATTAGTCCCTCCACTCTGAGCCCATTTATTAGCCATAACCCCCCTTAGTTTCAATGCTAAATGCTAATTGCTGCCCCACTTTATTTTCTCAACTCCCACTACCTTTCCTATTTAATTGCTAATTGCTGCCCCACTTGCTGCCCAACTTTATTCTCTCAACTCCCACTTCCTTTCCTATTTATTCTTACCTTTCCTTTTGTAGACATGCTTTAATGGCTCATCAATCTCTGACTCTATCCTCAGTCTTATGTTTACCTACTTTTCCTTTTAATTTGTTGTCTATTAGTAAACTTACTGAGTCCCTTAACTTGCCCTTCACTTTTATCCATCTCATTGTGTCTTTCAAGATCTTGAGATGAAGCAGATTATTGCTAGAGGTCATGAGTCTGCAGGCCTATACATCTTGCATACCTTGTAGTGTGTGCCACGCTCTATTGCTTATACTGGTGTTTGTGATCCTTTTGTTCTTCAACTTCACTCTCGTTTTGGTCATCCATCCTTGGCCACTTTGAAAAATTATGTCCCTCTTTATAGTCTCTCACATTTTGAATGTGAGTCGTGTCAGTTTTCCAAACATCATAGATTACCTTATTCACCTAGGATCAATAAGCAAGTTGCATCTCCTTTAGAATTAGTTCACTTTGATGTTTGGGGTCCATGTTCTATTTCATTGAAACTTGGTTTTCAATATTTTGTGACCTTTGTTGATGATTACTCTCAAGTAACTTGGCTTTATTTTATGAAGCATAGTTCTGAATTGTTCTCTATTTTTTCTGCCTTTTGTGCGAAGGTTAAAACACAAACTGGTGCCCTATTCGTATTACCTTTTCTACTTTTCTTTCACAACAGGGTATCATTCATCAATCTTCCTGCATCATTATGATAGATACACAAGTATAGGGATGAAGGAATATTTCTGTTATTAATAACTGTCTAGGACAGCTAACAGGATGTTAACTGTAAATGAGTAAATTAGGTGAATATAAATAGGGAGGGGGGTCTATTGAGAGGACAGGTCAGTTTTTGGAAGTAAGGAAAGTTGGGAGAGCCCTGTGGCTCTCAATTGTCCTGAGAGAGGGAGTTACAGCAGAGTCTCTGTAGTTTCCATTCTTGTCATTCTTGCATTCTTCCTCTGGGTTCTGTATCATTCTGATCAGATTCAAGGGAGAGGATTCTATCAATAAACTTCATCTTTTCAGTCTTTTCTGGTTCAGTTCTATCAACTGGTATCAGAGCTCCCAAATTCTGGGAGTTTTTCATGGCTCATACGAGATTGGAGGCTAGAATTGATGCGTTGGAGAGAGGGTTTGATTCTTGGAAATGACAAGTGGAGGAAGATTGCGAGCTCCAAGAAACCAGAAGGGAGCTGCTTGAAGCTTGAACAAAGAAGACTGAAGAAGCAATTGAGGAGATCTTGCGATTGGTTAGAGGAATTCGGCAAGACCCATCATCGGGAAATTCGTCGAACGATTCAGAAACAGAAGGGGAAAGATCAATTGGAGGACCAATATTTGATGAAGGAGAGAATCTGTTAGAATATCTGAAAAATATCTTAAAATATCTTTATTGTATCTTGAAATATTTTAGGGTATCTCATAGGATCTCTTAGGATTTATTTCCTATTTATTATATTTTCTGATTTGTTTCCTTATTAATTAGGATTAATATCCTAATATTAGTATAAATAGGACTATTGGGTTTGTCTTTTGTATCACAACATCATCACACCAATATCAATATAGTCTTCCTATTTTGAGTATTTATTTTCTCTCTTTTCCTCTTTCCTACCTAAAACCTTCCAATTCAACATGATCAGCGGTACCATCCTCCATGATCGTCCCGTCATGGAGAGTTCCCAAAGATCTGGAACTCGATTAGACACCTCTGGTTGCCGAGTTCTCCTTTCGAGACCTCTTTTTATATCTTTTCGGCCAACCGTGTTTCCATTTCGGACCGACGTCTTTCTCGCATCTCATGGGTGGGGGTTAACAGAGTGGAACACTATTCTTTTTCCTCACCACATCTTCAACTTAATGGAGTTCGGATTCTTTCCTTCGACGATTACAGGCAGTCATGCCCCCGACGATCCTTCATTTGACATCTTTATCCCCTTGTTCACTTGCATTGAGGTACTTTCTATTTTTGGTCATTATACACTTCCAATGGTGGGATCTTGTTCACCCTATTTAAACCTCCGCCGTTCATTGGGAGGGTTTTAATATGACAAGTATGGGTGGGTTAGTGACTACAGGCAGTGATGGTAGTCATTCTTGTTTGTTCTTTATTCTTGCTAAGGAGGTTCCAACCTTCCATGATGCGAAACCCATACGAACTGCTGCTGGGTTTGAAGAAGCAAGCAACATCGGTGGAAGAGTTCAGAGAACAGTTTGAGCTCTATGCAGGTCCCTTAAGGTGCACCGATCAAGCATACCTTAAAGGTATTTTCTTGAACGGGTTGAAGGAGGAGATCAGAGCAGAGCCCAAATTACACCAAAACAGAGACGGTATCAGAGATGATGGATTTTGCCCAAATGATTGATGAGAAGAACCAAGCCTTAAGTGGAGGGGGGTTAGCCACAGGAAGTACAATAGGTGCTCTGAATTGAAGTTACCCATCCTCCAAAACTGCTATGTATGAAGTTGGGCTTAGAAGCACTGCACAGAGTACTCCAGCAAGGGAAGATTCAGTGATGGGGTCTACAAACAGCAGGCCAAATGGCACGTTCAATGGTAGAGGAGGGGGATTCCAAAGGCTCATAGATGCTGAGCTACAAGAGAAGATCAAGAAGAGGTTATGCTTAAGTGTGACGAAAAATAGAGCCCTGAACATGTTTGTAAGAATAAACAGTTTCAGGTGATATTGATGAAGGAGTTGGTACAAGAAAAGGACGGCTTTGATCCACTGTGGAGCCATCAGGAGCTGGATTACAAAGCTTTGCAACTTTGCATGACCAACAATGTGGGCTTGACGTCCAAAAGATCCCTTAAATTGTGGGATGCAATAGGAGAAAGGAAGGTAGTAGTTTGATTGATTGTGGAGCTTCACACAACTTTATAGCTACTGGTTTGGTATAGGAACT
The DNA here is from genome assembly GCA_029884595.1 of Ormosia semicastrata. Taxonomy (NCBI): domain Eukaryota; kingdom Viridiplantae; phylum Streptophyta; class Magnoliopsida; order Fabales; family Fabaceae; genus Ormosia; species Ormosia semicastrata. The sequence goes on along the minus strand of JAQQTO010000046.1, from coordinate 1,085,361 downwards.
ACATCTTCCAATAGTGGAATCACCTACCTACCATATGATGGGCATAAGGTCAACTGCATGGGGGTGCCAAGGAGTTAGCCTGCAGCTACAAGGACTAGAGGTACATCAGAATTTTTTCCTCTTTGGTTTAAGTGAGGCTGATTTGATGCTAGGAATGGATTGGTTGGCAAGTCTGAGGGAGATCCGGGCTAACTTCAAGGACTTAACCATGCAGCTAGCAGTGGGAGGAGAGGTTAAAATGCTGAAGGGGGAACCTGCTTTATACAGATCTACAACTGTTGATTCCAGTACAGGAGGGTGCTGAGAGCCTGCATCATTTCTCATTAGTGCAACAAGTTGGCATTGGGACCCTGGAGGGAGTTTATTCTCAGCTGTTACACCCTTACCACCTCTTGAGGACAAGGTGAATGCTTTTGGGGGGGGGGGAGTATTGATGGATACCCAAGTGCAGGGATGAAGGAATAATTCTGTTATTAATAAATGTCTAGGACAGCTAACAGAATGCTAATTGTAAATGAGTAAAGTAGGTGAATATAAATAGGGATAGGGGGTCTATTGAGAGGACAAGTCAGTTTTTGGAAGTAAGGAAAGTTGGGAGAGCCACAGGACTCTCTAATGTCCTGAGAGAGGGAGTTACAGCAGAGTCTCTGTAATTTCCATTCTTGTAATTCTTGCATTCTTCCTCTGGGTTCTGTATCATTCTAATCTGATTCAGAGAAGAGGATTCAATCAATAAACTTCATCTTTTCAGTTTTTTCTGGTCCAGTTCTATCACATTACTACTCAACAAAATAGGGTGGCTAAATGAAAAAATCGCCATTTGCTTGAGATAACTTGGGCCTTGTTATTTAGCATGAGTGTTCCTAAGGTGTTTTGGTCGAAGGCTGTGGCTATTGCCTGTTACTTGATTAATCATCTGCCTTCTTCTGTCTTGGATGGTGCTATACCTTACTTTGTCTTGTTTCCCTTCCACACTTTGTTTCCTCTGTCTCCTCGTATCTTTGGCTACACTTGTTTTGTTCAAGATGTATGCCACCTGTTACGTTACATAATTAATATATACGTTGCATAATTAGTGTAATATAATTAGGAGAGATTTATTTCATAATTAGGACAGTTTTGATGAGATGTACAATTTTATTTCCCTTCATTTTCCTTAATTAAGATAGGTAGTCTATACTCTATATATATTACAGGTAATCATTCTTTGTAATTAATCTGATTGAAATAATATTCAGATTCCTTCTTTTCTAGTTGGTATCAGAGCTCCCGATCCTGGGGCTCTTTATACACGCCTTCTTGGGAAATTTTTTTTCAGCGAGTTTTCCGAGACCACCATCGCCGGAATCGCCGTGGTCGATCTACAGGCCCACAAAGTCACGTCCCCAACGCACATCACGCGCCCTCACGCGCGCGTTCACCGTTCGGCGCGTGCGGCCCACGCGCCGCCTTTCCCGACCATTTTCGACGCCGGTCACCCGCTTGGTCGCCGGCCTCTTCTACTCCCGTTTCCTGGGGCTATTTTGCTATAACTCCGCTTCTTTTGGGCTATTTGAAAGCCCGTGCTCCTCCTCCATTCTCGAGCAAGTCGCCGCCGTTTCTTTCTGCGTTTCTACGTAATGTCCGAAGACAAGCCGACTTCGTTCTTAGTCCCAATGATCTACAGTGGAAGACTCATACCGTCTTGATGGGCGCAACTACCTCCAGTGGGCCCAGTTGGTTCCCTACCCTCAAGGGACGAAAGAAACTGAGCCATATAGAAGGGGATCCTCCAGCCAAAACAGACCCAAAATATGAAGCCTGGGACGATGAAGACTCTCTTATCATGACCTGGTTATGGCATTCTATGACTCCTGGAGATCAGTAGGTCTATGTTCTTCTTAAGGAGATTTGGGAGAACCTCAGAGTACATGAAGAAGGATATTGCCATGTTAAGATAGAAAATAAGATCTTTAATACCAAGCAAACTACTAGGGACGTTGAATGGTTTGTGGATCGAGTTAGATAAGTATCGATCCGAAAATGACATGCAATGCGACTCGCCCACCGACACGATTGAAAGGGTGAGAATCTTCAAATTTCTTTCTCGAAGAAACTCGCCTATTAGGGTTCGATTTTGGGCAAAGAAAAACTTCCTTCTCTCTCGGGTGTTAGCACACACGGGGAGAAGAAACTTGAAGGTCAGTGATGTTGGAGGGGGGTATTTGTGTTGATGGTTCAGCCTTAGCTACCGGAAAGGGTCCTATAAAAGGATCATCCTATTCCAATCCATAAAATTCTTACCATTGAGTTTTTCCGATGTGATAATGGGACTTCCAGAGAAGGCAAAAGAGATGAGCACTTCCCGAGTACTCCAGCCAAAGCACCAAGGGAAGAACCTTCAAGAGCTTCTGGTGAATCGGACATGGTGAGAAGGCGAAGAAAAAGTTCTTGGCCACTTTGATAGTCAAAAGGAGGCCAGAGGACGCCGGCGAGCAAGACGGAGAAGACGCGCGGACGAAACGGCGCCTGGAAGGCGGCGCGTGGAGCTCACACGCGCAGAGATCTGCAGATGGTGGCGGCGCGTGACGGCGCGTAAGGCGGAGAACGGAGGTGGGTCTTCTCGGAAACGGATCGCCGACGCTTTCTGAGTTGTCCGGTCACCTTACTTTGGTGATCGGAGATGCTGAGCTACGAGAGAAGATCTTGAGAGGATCGAACCCTGCTCTCTATACCAAGTTATGATAGCCGAATGACTTGAGAATAACCTTCTCTGAACATGATAAGTTGCAATAATTGAATACAAAATCCCTTGTTTTTAGGGATTGACTATTAACAACTATATCAATCAATATCTAACTATATCAGACTATATCAAATCTAAATCAAACAATATCAACAGTACTAAACAAAAGGCACTCACTTCCAATCATCGTGTTCGAGCTTGGTCATCCTCCCAAATATGGCTTCAAAGGAGCTGGTCATCCTCCGTTTAGTGTCCTTAAGTCTTTATTTCACTTACTTGTTCAAAAAAGTGTTAGTCGAGTCCTTTCATTATGATATTTGTCAGTTTGCTAAATACCATCGTACAACTTTTCTTCCCAGTAATAATAAAAGTTCTAAACCTTTTGATCTTGCATTCGGATGTAGGGGACCTCGCAGGCAATATTTCGTGCAAAGTGGTTTGTTTCTTTTATTGATTGTGGACTGGATATTCCTCATGAAAGATAAGTTAAGCCGATTGTTTGTAAACTTTTACCATATGGTTCAAACAAATTTGGGAACCCAATTAAATCTTCCATAATAGTATGGAATCAACCTTTCCAAATTCCTCAAAGATAATGGTGTTGTTCATGGTTAACTGTGTGGACACCCCTCAACTGCATGGGGTGCCAGAGGAAAAATCGTCATCTCCTTGAGGTTACCGGAGCGTTACTCTTCCAAATGTCTGTTCCTAAGTCTTACTGGGGGAAGCTGTTCTAACATCTTACTTGATAAATAGGTTACCTTCTCGGGTTCTAGATGGTGTTAGTCTGGTTTAAGTGACCATATTCTATCCTTCTATTCCCATTATGACCACCTTGAGGAATGTCTTTGTATTTCTGGTTTGTCCATGTTCATAGTCCTCATCGGGAGATCCTCGAGCTATCAAATGTATCTTCATAGGATATGCCTCAAACAAAAAAGGGTACAAATGTTATCACCCTGAACGTCGTCGTGTCTATATTTCTAAGGATGTCACTTTTCATGAAACACAATCTTTCTTCACTAGTCCTCAGCTTCAGGGGGAGAGTAGTCTAGAAGGCAGTTCCTTGAGTTGTCATCTTTTCCTTTGTTGCGGATTCAGATTCTCCTACAGGATGACAAAGACCCTAAACCATTACCAGTACATGAGACGGGGTGTTTTGGGGCTAAATATCAACGAAGACGAAGACAAAACCGACCTCGAACATTCATCGTCCGAACCGGAGGTAAGAACTCATACTATTGAGGACACCTTAAATGCCTTGGCCTAATTGGGATGATTTACCAATGCCTTGAGAAAAGGAAAAAGATCTTAAATATCTATATCCCAGCTGTCTACAAAAACCTTTCTATACCAAGCTTTATTTCTATGATTCTATCGGACAAGGCCTTAAAAGAATTCGCTTGAAGAAATGGGTGCTTTGGAAAAGAACGAGACTTGGGAGATTGAGAGATACCCAAGAAAGCAGGGTTGTAGGTGATATACACGGAATAAATATCTATGGAACATTGGACCGGATAATAATACACCCAAACCTGGGATCTATGGAGACATTTGCTCCAAAAAATGAATACAGAATCATCCTCTCCTTGCTTTGACACACTTTGGTTGGGAGATGCATCAATTCGATGTTAAAAATGCTTTCCTACACGAAGTTTGGAGGAGGAAGTATACATGGAGATTCCACTGGATATGGTGCCATAATGGTGGGAATAAGGTTTGGATAAAAAAGGCATTGTATGGCCTCAAACAGTCTCCGTGCTTGGTTTGGAAGGTTCACTCGGTCATGGTATCCTTGGGGTACAAACAAAGTCAAGGTGACTATACTCTCTTTATAAAACATTCTCGAGATAGCAAACTTACACTCTTTTGGTCTATGAGAGATATGATTGTTACAGTAATGATGAGCTTGAAAAACAGACTCTAAGTAGAGGTTTCCATGAAAGATCTCGGGAAGTAATACTTTCTTGGGATTGAAGTTGCTTCTAGCGGGGTATCTTTATTTCTCGGGAAATATATCCTTGACCTCCTCGAGAGACGGTAAGTCATTCAAGACTCTGAGCGCCCATTCACGGATTGGGAGTGATGTGGAGAGCCCAATGGAGAAGGCAATAAAAGACTTCTCATCTATTTATCTCACACCAGGCCGGATATAGTTTATGCGATTAGTGGTTAGTCAGTTCATCACATGATCCAAGAGAAAGACTACTCAATAAAATTATTCGATTTCTTGAAGGCCTCTCCAGTGGCTATTCAAAAAAGAAGGAAATTTATTCATGGAGATATATACCGATCGCCATTGTTGATGAGATCCATCACTATTACATGTTCTTGGGTGGAAATCCTTGAGGAGTATGTTTGCAGATCATGCGTGTATCCTAAGGGGTGTTTGTTATGGATGAAGATTATTCTCGATGACCTCAAAATAAAATATGCTCCTATGAGATTGTTCCTGATAATAAGTCTTCGATTGCACATCATGATCTGACAAAGCACATAGAGATAAATCGACATTTCATTAAGGAGAAATTGGATGATGGTCTTATAGCCACCGAGTACATCCCTTCAAGACTTCTTGTTGTCACCAAGGGACTTCCACACTTTGTTTGATAGATATACATTCACCACTGGGGGAGTGTTACGTTACATAATTAATATATACGTTACATAATTAGTGTAATATAATTGTTTATTTCATAATTAGTTGATTAGATGTATGCCATTTCCATTTTCCTTAATTAAGATAGGTAGTCTATATATCCTCGCATTCTTTGTAATTAATGATTGAAATAATATTCAGATTCCTTCTTTTCAAGTCCACCATCTTACTAAACTTGATCCTCGCTCTCTTAAATGCATCTTCCTTAGTCATTCCCGTCATCAAAAGGGATATAGATGTTTCTCTCCTACTTCGGGTAAGTTCTTCGTCTCTGTTACTGTTTACCTTCTTTGAGTCTACTCCTTTTGATTTGTCTCTGAGTTCTCCTACTCTTATTGAGTTTGAGCCTGATTTCCTTGTCTATGTTGAGTCATCAGCTTCTTTTTTTCCACCTCCTGCTGCTCCCTATTGCCCTCCTATTACTCAGGTTTTTACAAGCCACGTCCAGCAACGAGTAGTGGCTCCCATTGTCTCCCGTGACTCATCACCTCCATATGTTGCTTTGTCTTTGGATCCTCCTGCACCGCCACCACCTAATCCTAGTCTTGATTTGCCCATAGCTCTCGGTCTCCGCAAAGGTAAATGCACTTGTATTTACCCTGTCTCTGCCTTTCTTTCTTATAATGCCTTGTCGCCCTCTTTCCAATCTTTTGTTGCTTGTCTGGACTCTGTTGCATTTCCTAGGTCTGTGTCTGAATCTTTGGCTCACATTGGCTGGCATGTAGCCATGGAGGATGAGATGAGCGCTCTTGAGCAGAATCATACATGGGATCTTGTCCCTTTACCTGTTGGCAAACGGTTTATTAGTTGTAAATGGGTCTTTGCTATTAAAATCAATCTTGATGTATCTGTGGCTCGCTTGAAAGCTCATTTGGTAGCTAAAGGGTATGCTTAAACCTATGGAGTTGACTATTTTGAGACTCTCTCCAACGGCAAAACACACATCTGTTTGTTTGTTTATCTCCCTTGTGGCGACTCATCATTGGCCTTGGCCCCTTCATCAACTGGATGTGAAGAATGCCTTCCTCAATGGTGACCTCCATGAGGAGGTATATTTGGAGCAACCACCTGGGTTTGTTTCTCAAGGGGAGTCAAGCAAAGTTTACAAACCAAATAATTCTCTGTATGGATTGAAGCAGTCACCCAGAACTTGGTTTGGGCGGTTTAGTACGGTAGTGACTGAATTTGGGTTGTAGAGGAGTGCATATGATCACTCTGTGTTTTATTAACAAACTAGATCTAGGTGCATTCTTCTAGTGGTATATGTTGATGATATTGTAATAATCGGCATTGATAATCTGGGTATTGACACCCTTAAAACATTTCTTCAGAGCCAATTTCAGACAAAAGACTTAGGAGAACTAAAGTATTTACTTGGGATTGAGGTGTATAGAAGTAAGAAGGGTATTTTCCTCTTCCAGAGGAAGTATGTACTAGACTTGTTGACTGATATTGAATTTATAGAATTTAAGCCTTTTGGCACCCCTATTATTAGCTAATATGAAATTGAATAATGAGGATGGAGATTTATAGGAAAAGCCAGAGAGATATAGGAGGGTTGTGTGAAAACTGAAGTACCTCACTGTGACAAGACCAGATATTGCTTTCGCAGTGAGTGTCGTTAGTCAATTCACGTCATCACCCAAAACTACACATTGGGATGCAATTGTTCACATTCTAAAATACCTTAAAGGAGCACCAAGTCGTGGGGTTGTTTATCAAGATCAAAGTACATGTAGAGTGGGGGAATTCTCTAATGCAAATTGGGCAGGTTCACCAATTAATAGGAGGTTCACAACTAGATATTGTATCTTTGTTAGTGGTAATCTCGTATATTTGAAAAGTAAGAAGCAGAGTGTTGTTTCTTGCTCTAGTGTTGAGTCTAAGTATAGGGCAATGGCTCAAGTTACGAGTGAAACCATATGGATATCTCATTTATTAAAGGAACTTGATGTCGGGATCCCTCATCCTATGAAGATATGGTGTGATAGCCAAACATGTATACATATTGCTAATAATCCTGTGTTCCATGAAAGAACCAAACATATAAAAGTAGATTGCCATTTTGTCCGAGAAAAGCTTCAACAAGGACTGATTTTGTTAAAGCATGTTCAAACCAAAGACCAGTTAGCTGATATCCTCACTAAAGCTTTAGTAGGGAACAAAGTGAATATTAATTGTAACAAGCTGGTGAATAGTTTGATATCTATGACAAGCTGGTGAATAGTTTGATATCTATGCAGCAGCTTGAGAGGGAGTGTTAAGGATGAAAATAACTTGAGACAAATGTGTAAAACCTATAAGGGTACTCTAGTCTTTTGGGTATCCTATAATTGCTTCCTATATATATATATATATATATATATATATATATATATGTGTGTGTGTGTGTAATCTGTGCCTGGCACGAGTGTGTGATGGCTTACCAAATTTCTCTCTTTTCATTTTCTTCACACAAATCAATGTAGAACATGTAAAAGCCAGAAGATGAGAATGGGCTTGTGACTATTGCTACAAGTATGCTATTTGTTATTAACTTTGTTCTAGTATAATCAGAATGGGCTGAGACTTACTGAAGCATGTTTCTTTTCAGATTGTACACACCTGTAGAGTTTTAATGATATATGATTAGTTTTCTGCCAGCTTGCCAAATATTATTAAGGCGAACCTCACTTGGCTTTCGTTTTTATGCAGCTAACAAGGGCTTATTTTGCGTTCTTGGAGGTTTTGTTCAACAGCCACATCACTTTCATATTGAACTTGGACACAAACACCTTTATGCATATAGTTGGATCCCTTGAATCCGGACTTAAAGGCTTGGATACAAGTATCTCATCACAGGTAATGGCAACGACGTTTCTCATTTGCATCTTCTTCCTGTCTTAAGATTAAATCACATTTTTTCGTAGCTTATTTTTTTTCATGGGATTCTGTTGCTATAAGTATTATGTATTTGGTTTCTTGTGACTGCCTTTGTCCAACTCTTTTAATTTCTGGTTACAGTGTGCATCTGCTGTTGATAATTTGGCTGCTTTCTATTTTAACAACATCACTATGGGAGAGGCTCCAAATTTACCAGCATCTGTCAATCTTGCACGTCATATTGCAGAGTGCCCCAATCTGTTTCCAGAAGTATGATACTTTTTTAAAACAATATTTGTCTGGAATCTGGAACAATTCTGCTGTAGTTAATACTAACATGTCTTCATTACTCTAATTTTCACATATTAATTCTGTGCAAACTTTCAAATCATAGAATAGAAGTTATATGACTGATTTGAAATTTTGTGTGCATAACTTATCCAAAAATGCCTCTTAGCTCCAGAAAGCAAAGTACCATTTTAGTCTATGAATCATTCTCCTCCTATTCTTTTTTCCTTCTGTGAAACTGGGAGTGGGTGACCATTTGTGTGAGGGTTATTTGACTTGGGTGTCTCTTTTGCATACCAAGATTTTGAAGACCCTATTTGAGATCATATTGTTTGAAGACTGTGGCAACCAGTGGAGTCTGAGCAGGCCAATGTTGAGCTTGATACTTATTAGTGAGCAGGTGATGGACCTTCTAAATCTGTGTTCTATTCTCATTAAATTTACTGCAACTGTCACACAATTCCAGCCATTCTATTTGATTCTTATTTGACATATGTCAAACTGAGAGTTGTCATTTACTTTCAGATATTCTCAGATTTGAAAGCTCAAATCTTGTCATCACAGGTATTTTCCTTCTCCCCTAACTTCAAAGTTGGATTTTAGAATTTTTTATTACTTCCGGTTTTTTATCAGGATTACAGATCCGGTATAACAAAAATATTGAGGATGTATGGCTGAGAGTTTTTATGTGATGACTGAAGACAATACAACAAATTCTTTATTTGACATTTGACAATATATCAAAGTGGTAGCAATAACTTGCTAATGGAAGCCTATAATGGTTCAGTTTTTTAAACTGTTATAATATCATACATGTATTATTATTACCACAATTCTTTTAATTGTGTGTATTTGAGTAGTTGGAACCGTGGTTTGTGTTTTCCCACCATGTTCATGTTGTGTTACTCAAGTTGGTTATTTTTTGCAGCCAATGGATCAGCATCAGCGGCTCTCTCTATGTTTTGATAAACTTATGGCAGATGTTACTCGAAGCTTGGATTCAAAAAACAGGGATAAGTTTACTCAGAACCTGACCATATTCCGGCATGAATTCCGTGCCAAATAATTCAAATATGTATGAAGGAGTGAAATATGAGAATGGTTGGTGTCTGTATATTTTCAGTGGCATCTTGGAATCATATCATGGAAGAAGCAATCACTTTATGCGGATTCTTCATTTTGGTCTTGTATGAAAGAAATGTATTCTTTGTAATTTCAGTTCATGGAGTTTGGAAGATCAGGTGTATACTTGTGGTGGTACAGTATAATTCTCTGTCCCCAGATTTGGGTGATTCAAAGTTCACAGATGATAGAGAAAAGATTTTACAGATTTAAGGAAGTGGTCTGGACAAAAGGGAAACAGAAGAGAAAAATGGGGGAGGGATGAGACGGGAACCACCTGAAATGTAGAGTGATTGGGTTAGATATATTCTTTTTAGAACACTTGTATATTGTTATCCATGATATTTGTTTCAGAAACATGCTAGTTAGTATGTGATATTTTTGGAACATTACGTTCAAAGTCAACTGCAGTAACCGAGACTTTTTTTTTTTTTGGGTAAATTGATAAAGAATCCCATACTTTTCCAGATAATCCAAGAGCTTTCTGAAATTGGTTCCCCCTTCCATTTCACAAGATATTTCTTGTAACTCCCAATGTCTTCTATAACATCTTCTCTACTTAATAGCTCTATTAAGAGTTATAGAAGTTGAGTAATATTGATAGAAGTTATTTATTAATTTGAATAATTTTTTGAATTAATTTAAATGTAATTTTATAACATTAAATATACGAGAATAATTAAAGTTTTCTATTGAATTAATTGATATAATAAAAATAAATATGAAAATTTTATTTATTAGTTAAAGACTATTAATAATAATTGCAGAAAATTTTAGTGAAACAATAGAATAAATTTGATATTTTTAAAGATATTGAGAAATAATTAGGATAATAAAGAAGTTTAAAAAATTATAAAATTTTATAGAAATGATAAATAAAATATGAAGAATATTTTAATATAAATATTATTCAAGACAAATATTAATAAATATATTATTTAATCCTTTAATTTAATTTAACTTAGAACTAGGTAATACGGCTTAATTGATAAAATAACAACATATATAAAATTTTATGAAAAAATTTAATTAAAAACTAACATGAGTTCTTAAAATTTTCTCATGGTTATAGACACTTGAAAACAAAATTTTGAACAATCTCAAAAGATATCAAAGTTTCAATATAAATTTATTTTTTTTCTTTACCCACCGTCTCTCTCTCTTTCTCCAGATTTTTCCATTCTCTCCCGTACTTTTCGTCACTTTCCCCCTATTTCTCTTCCTCTACCAGCGTTAAAATGAACCTGAAAAACAGAGAAGGAAAACTTCTCTCTCTCCATTTCCTTCTTCATTCTTCATCCTCCCATCTCCACCCACTTCAATCTTGTCCTTTCTTATTTTTCCTCCATTGTTACACGGTTTTTGGCTCCCAGAATAGAGGCAAACAGTAACAGAAACGTAGAAGAAATGGAGAGAAAAGAGGAAGAGAAAGTGAAGGGAAAAGGAAGAAAGCCAAGGAAACAAGGCTAGGATGTGAGGTAGGAGATTTTTGTATCTAAATGCTCTTTCTATCTCTCGATTTTTGAATCAGAAATTTTGGTTGTGAGTCAAGGAAAACCCACGACTGTTTTATGTGAGAAAGAAGGTTTCTTTGTTTGATTTCTTAGTTTTAAATTCTACTTCCATTTCTATTGGTTCATGAGTTGAAATTGTGATAATATTTATGATGTTGTTTGAATGAAATTTGGTTGTGTTATGGGCTGAATAACCACTCTTAGAATAGAAAATTTTAAAGAGAACAATGGTTCAAACTTCAAAGTTTGCTCTTGTAATTCCATTTGTTCTTGACTTGAGATTGTAATGTTGGTTAAGATGAAAAAAATTGATAAAAATAATGTATTTTGAGGCTGGATATACACGGTCAAGCTATGGATTAGAGGACATTCTTTGCTTATTATTTATTCTTTTCCTTCCATTGATTCTTGACTTGAGTTGGTGTCATTGATTATGATGAGAAATTGATGGAATTCATGAATTAAAATTGGAGAAATTGGATTGGCTTATGCTTTGACCATTTCTCTTGATTTAGAGAAATTTAAGAGAGGAATTAGTGTGTAAGAATGAAAATTGATTAAATTTGTGTCATATAGTAGACACGGCTAAGTGTTTTAGAAAAAGAATGGTGCTACTGCCTGATTTATTTTATGTTATATTGACCGAACCTTTGGAGATAGGACAATCTCCATGTAACATCTAAAGAGTAAGTGCTTGACTTGTGATTGTATGAAAATTTATTGAACAATTAATTGTGTATAATCCTTGATTATATTTGATTTGATGTTAAATTGATATTTGGAAATGTGGGTTTTGGAATGAGTATAATGCTCACTGTTAAATATGTCTCATTATGCAAAGTATTTGAATTGTGTATTGTACTTGAATGGTATTGGATACTTGATATGTATTAGAGTAACTGAATTGGAATGGAAATTGATCATGTGAATTAAGAATTTGCATTGTATGAATAGTGAATTTGAGAATGTGCTCTGATTGCACCATCGTGTATTGGAATTATGAATTTGAGATGCATATTGAGAATTTTAGAATAAGCTCCCTTTGATGTAAAGGTTGAGCTAGAATGATATATTGAATGGATGTATGAATAATCAAAGCTCAAAGAATCAAAAATTGAATTTGAATTGAGAGTGAGAATTGGGTAATTATCCTTGAATGGGGAGATAATTGTCCATGCTTTCCCACACAGTATCCTTCAGTATGTGAACCGTTGGTTCACTTGGTATAGTGAATTCGGAAATGATCCTGTATGAGGGCAAGGTATTCGAGATTCCATTTGAACCATGGAGATGATCTCTTGTGAGGAAGGGGGATCTTGTGTTCTGGTATAAATTCCTCACAGTATCAGTATCAGTATTAGTATAATACTCACGTATTAATTCTCTCATAGGATACTAGTGGTAGTGTGAGGCCTTGAATCACTCCCTACCATGAGTATATAGAACCCGAGCTATGTGAGGTAGCTCGCACCCTTGTGGTGCTTAAGATATAGGTTTTGTGGGATAGTGAGTATTTGGAATAAGCATTGAGATTTGACTTGTATCTGTATATCTGGATATGACTTGAATCTGTAATTGAATAATTGAATGGAATTGGTACAACAGTATTGGTATTTGGAAATAATTTCTGAAAATTATTTGTGATTAGAATTTGTATTGCGTTTGAATATGAATATTTGTACACTTGTTACTTTATGAATAAGAATATTTGTACGAAATGGATATCTTAGTAGTTATGTTTGGAATTTGTATTGTTGATAAATGATATTTTTTGAAAACTATAAAATGAAATTTTGTTTTGGCAAGAGAAAGGATCAGATTTGGCCTTTTTGTCATCATTCTAAATATATATATTCAAACTGGATTTCAAAGAAATGTATTTTTCCCCGAAACAGTTGGAATTATTGCGATGACACGTTTTCATAATAGAACTACTGACAATTAGTATTCTCACCCTATTATATGTATGTATTCCATGATAATTCCAGGTTTAATATTTGCAGCGCAATGACATGGGCAGAAGTGGATATTTGTTTTGGACTAAGTCTTTTGTATAATAAATGTATTAAAAATGTCCTAAAGGCTTATGATATGGATTGTATTAAGTTATACTCTTGTATAAACATTCATTAGTATATGTAAACTATAGAAGAGTTTTTGTACCAAAAAAAAAACTATAGAAGAGTTTGGAGAATTGTGTCTGCTACACACATAATCATTGATATATATACACTACAACAACAACAATAACTAATTATTTTCCCACTAGGTGGGGTCGGTTACATGGATCAAATGACGCCATTGTGCTCTATTATAAACTAAGTTTTCAGAAATGTCATTCAAATCTAAATCTTTTTAATCGTTTCACCTATAGTCTTTCTTGATCTTCCTCTACTTCTAGCTATTGAGTTATTCTCCACCTGATCTACTATTCTTATAAGGGCTTCTAAGGGTCTATTGATATATATACACTGATTACAATAAATAGAGAAAAATTACAGAGATGTTAATTTCTTAAACTATAACTAATAGATTGACAGCTAATATAAACATGTGCTAATTTAATATGATTTCCTAATCTAACACTCTCCCTTAAGTTGGAGCATATATGTTGTATGCACTAAGCTTGTTACAAATAAAATCAACCTGAGGCCTTCTAAAAGACTTAGTGAAAACATCAGTTAGCTGGTCTTTGGAGTTGACAAAGCCAATAGTAATCTCGCTTGAAAGAACTTTTTCTCTAGCAAAATGACAGTCAATCTCTATGTGTTTGGTCCTTTCATAAAAAACTGGGTTAAAGGCAATATGCAGAGCAGCTTGGTTGTCGCATATTAGTTTCATGTCCTTGACCTCTCCCAATTTAAGTTGTTGAAGCAATTGCTTCAGCCATGTGAGCTCACAGGTTACTGCTACCATGGCACGATACCTGGCCTCTACACTAGATCTAGCCACAATGTTTTGTTTCTTGCTCTTCCATGAGATTAGGTTGTCTCCAATAAAGATACAATATCCTGAAGTTAAGCGTCTATCAGACGGTGAACTTGCCCAATCAGCATTAGAATAACCAACAACTTTAACATTGCATTTGTCTTCATAAAGTAAGCCTTTACGTGGTGCACTCTTGATGTATCTAAGAATGCAAATCACAGTGTCCCAATGACTATCACAAGGATAATTCAAAAATTGACTCACCACACTTACAACAAAAGTGATGTCGAGTTACTGTAAGATAGTTAAGCTTACCAACAAGACGTCTATATCTACCAGGGTCTGTTAGAGGCTCCCCCTGACCCGGTAGTAGTTTAACGTTAGGATCCATGGGCGTATTGCTGGGTCGACAATCCAACATACATGTTTCTTCAAGGATGTCCAAGGCATACTTGCATTGAGTGATGGCAACGCCTACTTTAGATTGAGCCACCTCAATCCCCAAAAAGTATTTGAGAGGACCCAAATCTTGGGTCTGGAAGTGGTGTGACAGATATTGCTTAAGCTGCTGAATGCCAACCTGATCATTGCCTGTGATGATAATGTCGTCGATATAAACTACCAGATAAATGCAAAGTCAGGTGAGGAATGTCGAAAGAAGACAATGTGATCAAGCTCACACCGAGTCATGCTGAACTGCTGAACAACAAAGCTGAATCTCCCAAACCAGGCACGAGGAGATTGTTTCAGGCCATATAGTGAGCGACGCAATCGACATACGAAGTCAGGTGTGTTGTGAGCAATAAAACCAAGAGGCTGCTCATTCTTAATGTCAAGTTGTTGAAGTGGCCAGTGGTGAATCGTGGTCATGCTAAGAATAAGGTGAACAGAAGCAATCTTGGCCACAGGAGAGAAGGTATCTCCATAGTCGAGGCTAAAAATCTATGTGTAGCCCTTGGCAACCAAGTGATCTTTCAGACAATCAACGTTCCTATCATGGCCAATTTTGATCGTGTAGACCCATCGACAACCAACAGTTGTCTTGCCAGAAAGTAAAGGAACGAGGTCCCACGTACCACTAGAGTGTAAAGCAGCCATTTCATCAACCATTGCCTGTCGCCATCCTGGGTGAGAGAGGGCTTCACTTGTAGTTTTGGGTATAGAAACAGAAGACAAAGAAGACACAAAGGCATAATAAGAAAGAGATAAACGATGATAGTTCAAATGACAAGCATAAAGAGGGTTAGGATTATGAGTAGATCTGATACCTTTGTGTAATGCTATGGGCAGTTCTGATTTAGGAGGCGGGGCAAGAGAGTTCGATGGAGTAGGCAGTGAGTCAGGTGAAGGACTGTGGGCTGCAGTAGGACTGACGGGAGGATCAATAGGGTTGACTGGTCTAGCAATCGGCTCTAAGCGCAGTCTTCATTGATACGTAAGCAACGGAGGAGCTAAGGCTGGTGGTGGATGGACTGGAAGGAGAAAGTGACCAATGGGAAGCTTACTGTTATTGTCATGATGCACATCTAAATCAGTTGAAAAGAAAGGAAGGGTCTCAAAGAAGCTGACATCAGCGGAAACAATATATCTCTTGAGATCAAGAGAGTAGCACCGATAGCCTTTTTGCAACTGGGAGTAACCAAGGAAAATATACTTTAGAGATTTGGTGACCAATTTTTCTTTGCCTTGAGTAACGTCGTGGACAAAGCAAATACACCCAAAGACACGGAGTGGAAGAGAGTAAAGGTGCTATTTAGGGAAAATGATAGAATGAGGAACCTAATTTTGGAGGACGAAAGAAGGCATGCGATTAATTAAATAGCATGCGGTAAGAAGAGCATCCCCACAAAAACGGAGTGGTACATGGAAGTGGAGGAGTAGAGTACATGCTCTTTCAACCAGGTGTCTATTTTTTCTTTCGACTGCGCCATTCTGCTGTGGGGTGTGAGCACATGATGATTAGTGTAAAATACCCTGTGAAGTCAAAAAGGATTGAAAAGAGGCAGAGAAATATTCACGTGCATTGTCACTGAGCAAAGTTTGAATAGGAGTATCAAATTGGGTTCGAATCGCTGAACAAAAACCTTGGAATATTGAAAACAATTCAGAACGAATTTTCATTAAAAATAACCAAGTACAACGTGAAAAATCATCAATAAAAGTAACAAAGTATTGATATCCCAAAGTAGAAGTGACACGACTAGGACCCCAAATATCAGAATAAACTAAAGCAAAGGGAGACGCAGCTCATTTATTGACTCGATCAGAAAAAGAACTATGAATATGCTTTCCCAATTGACAAAACTCACACTCTAGTGTAAACATTTTAGAAAGGCCAGGAACCATGAGATGTAACTTCTGTAGGCTAGGATGTCCCAAACGTTGATGGATAACAACTGGTGATTCAACAGCAAAACAAGTGATAGGAGAAGCAGGTATGGTGCGGTGATACAATCCTCGAGACTCACGTACTACTCCAATCGTTTGTCTGGTACCTCGATCCTACACAAGAACCGAATCATTTGCAAAAATAACAAAGCAAGGCAAGGTGCGGGTTAGTTTGCTTATAGAAATCAAATTAAAGGGACAGTCAGGCACAAAAAGTATAGAGTTTAAGGAAAGCATGGGAAGGGGATTGGCTTGACCAATTCCTTTGACTATGGTTTTTGAACCATTGGCCAAAGTGACACTGGGGAGTGTATCTGTATAGGTGAGGGAAGAAAAAAGAGATTTGTTACCAGACATATGATCAGAAGTGTCTGAATCAAAAATCCAGGGTCCGAGAGAAGAGGTCTGTGAGATAAACGCAACAGGATTACCGGCCTAAGCAACAAAGGGACAGGCGTAGTGGACTGATGGGCTGCTTTGAGCTGGATATACTCATTATACTCAGTGGCAGATAAGGAAACATCTTCAGATGATTCAGATGGAACAATCTGAGCAACATTCACACTTCTGAACTGCTAGTTGGCTTTAGTTCTGCACGGTTCCTCAATGTGACCAAAGCGTTTGCAATAAGTGCAACGAGGACGGGAACGGTTACCATCTCGACTTCCTCCATGGCCACCGGTTGCTGGATTGGGAGACCAACGCAGAAGAATCAGCAGGAGCAGAGGGTGGGGCAAAGACCGGAGGAGTAGAGATGCGCAATAGCTATTCGGAGACGGCATTATAGCTTGGAACCGAAGAGCTTGAGAGAATCTGATTGTGAATCGAGTCAAGTTCAAGTGGAAGATCGGCAAGTGCAAGGACCATAAAGAATTTTCCACGTTGTTCCGCATGTTTTCCTGCATTGTCAGTGAAGGCCATAAGAGCATCAAATTCAGCAATAAGATGATCAAGCTTACCCAGATACGTCTGCATATCCATGTTTTGTTTCTTAATGGCCATCAAGTGCGAAACAATGTTGTACAGTAAACCTTTTTGGCCTTGGTCCAAACATCATAGCATGTGCGGTAAGAGCGGTTTACGACTGCAGTTTGGAATCCAGTGAGTACCATTGCACACTACAGAGGGAAGCGTCCACCTATTTCCATTTGGCTTGATCTTTGTTGGGGATATCCTTGGCCTGCTTGACTAAATGATCAAGGCGGCCTTGCCCTTCAAACCATAACTCCACAGTTGCAGACCAGGAGTTGTAGTTGGCAGAGCCTACCAATTTATTACAGGGAATGAATGGAACAAAGGTGAAACTAACGGCTGAGGACACGTCGGAGGGATGACCAGAGGTGGACATGCTGGCTTGGGGGCGGAAACGTGACAAAGTGGGGCCGGTGATGGCAGGGGAAGATCGGAAATGGAGAAACGAGACCGGCGATGGAAGCGACTGCCAGAAAGAGGCTCAGACACCCCGGCACATGCAGTGAGAAGGGCGACTCGTGTGGATATGGGCAGAACACGTTGCCGGCACATGGAGGAGTGTGTTAGAGGCTCTGGGTTTGGGCTTTTGGGGGTAGGCCGATCCGGAGGAGACACAGCTTCCGATGGTGATGGCTGTCGGAGTAGGCGGCGGCAGATGGCGACAGATTGGGTAAAAAAGGCACGACGAATCGGAATAAAGACACGGTTGGTCGAAAAAATTTGTCACCAGAGGACAATGGGTCCACTGGGTATGTAAGGTTAAGGTTGCCTCCCTTTTAGGCTCTGGATACCATATAGAAGAGTTTGGAGAATTGTGTCTTTTACACACATAATCATTGATATATATATACACTGATCACAATAAATAGAGAGAGAAATTGCAGGGATGTTAATTTCTTAAACTATAGCTAATAGATTGACAGCTAATATAAACATGTGCTAATTTAATATAATTTCCTAATCTAACATAAACTACTATTACCCCCTGTCTAGGCTCATATTTTCACATATTATTGTAAATTAAATTTGAAGTTTTTTTTTGAAGAGGTAAGTTAAGTGATGTGCTTGTTATTGTTGCTATGGTGTAAATTTGGATACAATATTAGTAATAATAGTAAGAGCATTACATCTTTTAAAGATACTCTTCTCATCAAGAACATCTTCAGCTTCCTCACTTGCTTTTGACACTTTACGAGATCTACGAATAGTTTGCCCTGCATTATCTCCGTTGAATCCATAATGCTGGATGAGAGCATCTACAGTCTTATTCTCCCCTTCCAACTGCTTCAATAACAATATGTTGACAGCTTTAGGAGTTGGTTGTTTTATTCGTGATCATTCACTCTTCATTGGTAATAACTTGATCTTCTTTCCATCATAAATAAAAGCATAGGTATTGGTTTTACCGTCATACAGCCCTTTTCTATCATATTGCCACGGACGTCCCAACAAAATGTGCGCAACGTTAATTGGAATAACATCACACCATAGTGTTTGTCCCAAAATAGGCCGCAAGTGCACGGGTCATTCAAGTAATAAAGTGAAAAGTAAAGATCGTTCCTTCGAGGATAAGTTTACTTTCAATGCTAAGTATTAACTAATAACTTACTTAATTCTATTCAAGAACATAAAAATAGGGAAAAAGTAAATAAAGTAAAGACTAAAAAGCGATAAAGGAAAGTAACATTAATGGATAGAATTTAGGAAAATCCTTCTTCACCCCTTTACTTCAACCAACAATATGCAATCATTTTCATAAACATGAATGCAATGATTGGGTTAGCTTGAGAATCTTCATTAGCTAAAAGCCTATGTCTAGGTCAATCAACCATAGTTTCATTTACCCAATTCACTATGTTTCCATGAGAACTAGTGCAAACTCCACTCATGAACGATCTATTCTTAATCACACACTATACATGGCTAAAAGGTATATTTCTATCAAATTAACGAATCAACTCGTCTCGCCATTGGAATAGAATCAAACATGCATCAACCATATATTAGATCTAAAATTTAAATTTCTATGTCTAGGTTCATCAGACTTCAACAAATCAATCAAAAGCTGATCAAACCTTCAAAAGCATTAAGAACCATATGATTGAACAAAATCATACATCCATACAAACTCAAAGGAGAACAAAATCATTAATATCCATAAAAAGGATTCAAAGTATTCCCTAAAACAGTTGCTACATCATTGAACATATGATTACAAATCAAATACAAGCTCAAATGAATGAGAAAGAGAAGAAAACAAGGGAGAAAGGAGGAAAAGGCTTATGGATGTTGCCATTGATGCTTGAATCTCCCTCCATAAGGAAGATAGCCTTCAACCTTGGCTCCCTTGGCCTCTTTCAGCCTCAGAAAATGAAGAATCAAGCACAACTTCTCTAAAACCTAAAAGCCATAATCAGAAAATCTGCTAAAAATCTATTTATAGGCTCAGTTTTGCATATCGCGTCGCGGCGCACACTCCTTCGTGTCGCGGCGCACATTGAGTCAGTCACAAAGGGGCCACGGCGCATACTCTTTTGTGCCGCGATGCTCTAGCCTCGGGTTTTAGTATGGCAATCTTGATGATGCACTCTTGAGCCGCGGTGCTCTCTCCAGAATGCCTCCTTGGCTTTCTCTTGGGCTTTTGAGCCTTGAATTGCTCCAATTCCTCTGTTCTAAGCCCATCTTACATTAGGAAAATCACCAAGTTAAATATAAATTTTAAATCTACTTAATCATTTGACGAATACATACAAATTGCTCATAATCATATAGAGAGATTTCCAAAAGAAATTTAACCAATAAAAGCATAAAATCTCCCATATATGCATGAAATAACAAGGACGTAGCATTCTATGAAGCACAATTATGGGACACAAATAACTACAGTTCATGGAGTTATCACATAAAGTCTCTTTATAATGGTCGCTAACTGAAAATGTCACCAAACATTGTTTAGTGACTGGAAGTGCTGTGTCATTGATCCAAGCAATCTTTATACGGTTCTGGATGTTCTTGGCTTTTCAGCTTCTCTTTTTCAACAAGAGCTTGTGAAACAACATTAGCACAACTTCCACCGTCAATGATTAGCTTGACCACCTGCTTTCCACACTTAACATTGGTGTGAAAAATGCTGCTTCGAGGCCATTTGTCCTCTGTAGAATCCTTAGGAGCTGCAAGAAGTCGTTGCATCACCATAGTCACTTGTCCCACTCCTTCAACTTCTTCTTGCTCAAGTGTTTGTTCCTCATCCTCATGTTGATCAATTTCTTCACCTTCACAAAGATTCATATTTTTGGTTGGACACATGGTAGCAAAATGGCCTTTCCCTCTGCATTTAAAACACATTATCTCGACCTTGCTTTCTGGAACCTTCTGCTCTTTTAAAGCCAGAATTTTTTGACATCTCTTTTGCAGTGTTTGGCTGGTTCTCTATCTGCTGCATGGCTGGACCTGTATTCTTTTACTGAAAACTCCACTAATTGTGATCCAAAAAGCCTGGTTGATGGAAGCTTTAATCGACTTTCAATTGAGAGCCATTTTGTAAACTTCATCAATGCTGAAGAATCGAGCTGTAATCATTTCCCGCTAAATTTCAGGATTCAGCCCAGTTTTATAGCGTGCTAGAAGATGAGAATCTTCTTCATCAATTTGACAACGCACAGTCAAATTGTTGAACTTTTCTGTATACTGGTGGACTGCCATGTTGCCTTTTTTCAGCTGCTATAATTCTTCAAACAAACAATGACTCCTCATAATCAAGAGGAAGAAATCTCTCGTGTAACTTAAGCTTCATTTCCTCCCAATGAATAATAGGAGCCTGGCCAAGCCTATTCATAAGTTCTTCAATGTTGCGCCAACACATCCGAGCCTGCCCTTTCAGCTTCATTTTTGCGAAGCGCACCTTCCTTTCTTCATTCATTCCGTACTAGTCAAAATAGTCTTTTAAAGCTGTTATCCAATCAGTAAAGTCTTGAGGATCCGTTTTTCCAGAAAATTCTGGAATATCAATCTTGACTCCTTTTGGGAATATCAAGATGGACAGCTTCATAATTGTTGCATTGCTCCAAATGTGGTTGATAGCCACCACGAAATGGAACCCTATAAATATGATGGTTTTGATTCATTGATCTGGGTCTTGGACTCTTCTTCTTGGTTCACTAACATTGCTCTCTGCATCACGATTTTCTCGTTCCGAGGTTCTTCATTGTTTACATTTTCACCATTTTCATCTTCATGATTGATGGTTGATGCTTCCTTCCAAGCTTCTAAACTTGCAACTTGATTTGACAGATTCTGAATTTCTTCTGCAATTTGCAGATTGTGAGTCATTCCTTGTTGTTGGAAAGCAAAGCAAACCTTCCCTGAAAACCTGCTTTGATACCAAATGATGCAGCCCAGGAATTTATTTAAAATTATGGGTTGGATGAGAAAAGAGATGGGTTGGGTGAGTTTAATAAAGGGTACACTTCACTAATTGATTTGTCATAATTTAAATTTAAAGAAAACATCAGAAGATGTATTCTGGAAATATTTTACTTAATTTTCAGTTTTTCATTCTCAATTCTGTTTAAAATTATATAGAGAATCGTTATTTATATACTCTTATGTATCTAGAATTGATTGGGTTCTTAAATGACTTAATTAATGACTTTTGAATGGCTCTTAAATTGTTTTTAATTACTTAGATCTCTAATTATGATATTGAACTTTTTAAAGCTTAATTAACTTTTTAAATACAGATAACCATAACTTTTGAGTAGTTTTACACTATGTTTGGATGATAGGTAATGAAGAGAACGGAAAGGGAATGAGAAGAACGGAAATAGTTTCATTTGTTTGGGAGTTTTAAAATGCATAGGAACGGAATGGAACACATGGGAAATTATTTTTTCCATCTTCCCCAAATTTTGCATTTGAGGAGAATGGAGAAACACATAATAATTCTCGTTTTAGATTCATTCCTTTCCTTTTCTTTCCATTCCATTCCTATCTATTTCATTTCGTTCTATTAATGAAAAAATATTCAAACATAGGGTTAGACTTAAATGCATAGAACCATGACTCTTTAATAAATAAAATATCCACTAAAATAATTATTTTTCTGCATCATTTTGTTTTGGAGAGGCGTAGGTTGCAGATTTTGACATTTGTAGTGTACGCAGGAGTTGGAGATGGAGAGTTTACCTTCACTAATTTTGCCAAATTGAAAGGAAATCTTTGACTTAGAGTCTTTGAACAAATGAGGGAACTCCGAATCAACATAAGAATTTTGACGGAGTGCGTGATGTAATTGTCTGCATTTAATCTAGATTCATGAAATAAGGCACTACAATCAGTTTGTCACTGGCTTCTAGTTCATTTAAGTAACGATCCTGGTTTTTTTTTTTTTCAAAGCTCTATATAATATGCAAATGTATTTTAGTTTGGGGTGAAATTAAGTAGAAAAATATCCTCCTAAAAAACTTCCACTTCATCTAAAAGATTTACCATTTGTTCTTATTGCTTGTCTATCTAGATGCACGTATTGTGGCATTAGTTCAAAATGCACCGCAATGATGCAGCGAGGGCCATCTGGTCCAGGATCACTTTGCAACGCGTGTGGGCTTTATTGGGCAAATAGGGTAGGTATTCTCCAATCTCCAAATTGACCTGTTGTTTATTAAAAAGATACATTTTCCCATGTTATTTTTACATATACTTTATTATTTCTAGAGTGTTTAACATTGAAGGAATGAAGATCTTGCTGGTTTTGTCAGTACATATTCCACAGCTACATAATCTCCTGATATATAATTTCAAATGCACAATAATCTTGTGCATGGTTGTACGGACTAGTCTGATCGATCAACCTTAAGAAATTTATAATCTAAGATTTAGGTCGGTCCGATTAATTTATTAGATCATTTTTTTGATCGACCAAGTCAAACTTGGATTGACTTAGTCGGGTTGACTTTTCTTTATTTTTTTTACTGGAATAATATACTTAAATGTCTTTATCATAAAGTGTATTTAATCACTATATTATATATGTTTTTGTCAAATATTATTCTTAATTTCTTAATTTATTATGTAACTAATAGTTTATTTTCACTGCTCATTTGGAAGTATTTTTTATATAATATTTTTTATTTTAATATTTTTTAATATAATATATTTTATATTAAGTAATTTTTTATATAATATTTTAAATATATATATTTTCTTTTTTGTTTGACTTTTGTAATTCGATCCTTTGATTTATGGTCGAACCATTGATTTGATGACTCAACCTTATGATCAAGTCAATTTCTAGTATGTATTATACAATTATGAATATGTGTGTCAATTTAATTTTTAATACCATGCATAAGTTGATGTGTCTTATTTTGCTGTTCAGTACGCTATGCTGCTGGTTTTCCCAACCCAAGACCTTGGCTTTATGCATAGGCATGTTAAGTTGTACAAATTATGTACACATTTAAACAAACAAAAAAATTGCAGTTTTTAAAATTTAAAAACACCTTTCAAATCAATAATTAGTTTTTTAGCATTGACAAAAGTCGTCTACGGTCATTTATAACAATGGAGTAATTATTTGATGTTTTCGATTATTAAGGGGGGAGGGTTGATTTAATTAAATGATAAATTTTTTTTTAGGGAAAATTTAGGATTAACGGTGGCTACTCCATGGCCTTCTGGTTCAATGAGCATTTACAGAAATATTTACAATATTCTAACAGAAATTGAACCTTAATCAACTTAATTGATACAATTCATCCTTACTAATTATGTTAACTATTGTTGTTAATTAGATGACAAATATGATACATTGAACTTATGATTTAATAGAAGTTAAAACGTAGTCGTGGCAGTCATGATAGGGCATATAATAGGAGTGTTCATAGCTCAGTCTGAAATTAATTTAGTTGAATTGAGTTTTAAAATTAATCATGATGTAATTTTCGGGTTGAGTTCGAATCATATTTTAGGATAGCTTAATCGGACTCGATATTACATAATATATTAAAACTTATAATTTTATAAAAATTTAACAAATTATCGATTTTTTGACTTAAATTAATATTTTTTATATTAATATAATTTAGTTTAAAATATATATTATAAAATATATCATAGTCTTTATTTTATACTTTTAAAATTTTATAATTTAACTATATACACAATATTCAATTTTATAAATTTGTTCTAAATGTCAAGTCGGCCCAATCTCGACCCGATCACTAATCAGGTCATAATTAGATTGACTTTGAGTCTAAAAAATTTAACCTTCTAAAAATATCAAGTCAAATTTAAATCAGATTAAATTTAACTTAACCCTACCATGAACACTATTACCATATAGTTTTACTTTTGTATGGTTCTTTATTGCTTTGTTTTAATGTTTTCTCCTTTTCATTTATTTCATCTTGATTCGTACACACACGTATATACAGACACACGCTCAAACTTTTTATTTCTTCAGAACGAATAAAAAATGAATGGTAATTACCTATATTTTGTTGGCCTTATTGTATCAGGGTGCATTCAACTGTAAGAAAGCAATTTGACTCTGGTACAGAAATCGTATTTCGTCCAGTTTCATTGTAGATCCTGATTAGTGGCTAAAGAAAATAAACAAACTTACCATGTACACACTTTAAAAGGCACATTACAATGTGATCGAGCTGCATAAAAATAATTTTGTAAACTTGTTAAGGAAGAAATTAAAAGGAATTTGAAAGTTTAAGGATAAAGTTGATTATAATAATTATTGTTCGAGGAGAAAGAGAGAATAGACGGAAAGTTCAAAAACAATATTTTAGCTAATAGTATATTTAGTATACTTTAGGTATTTGGTGCTCTTGTTCAGATGATTGAATTATACCCGGTGGATAATTCTTTGATAAAAATTGACTTCAACATCCCAGATGTTAAGAAACCTTGTGACAAATTAGGGATGTATATGAGATAGGTTTGACTTGACTTAAACTTAGTCTGATATTTTGATTGAGTCATTTTTTTAGACTTAAGCATGACCTAATAATGATCGGGTGAGTCATTTTTTTAGACTTAAGCATGACCTAATAATGATCGGGTCCAAATCAAGTCAATTAGATATATAGACATAATATATAAATTTAAATATTATGTATATTTAAGTCATAAAATTGTAGAAGTAGAAAATTAAAGTTAATGTATATTTTACAATATATATTTTAAAACAAATAATATCAATATAAATATATTATCATGTTATACAAAAGTTATTAATTTAAGTCAAGAAGACTTATTATTTATAACTAATTTTAAAAAAAGTTTAAGTTTTTAAATAATTTAAGATATCGAGTTGAGTTGAGACAATTCGACGTATAACTCAAACTTGATCCGAAAACACATCGGTTCTAATATCTAGAACTTGAACATATCTCAATTAGCTTCAGACCAGGCCAGGTTAGTAGGGCAAATTAGGTTTTAAACACCCCTATGTGGAGCAATTGTCTATTTGCAAATGTGGTTTTGTTTCCTTTCATTTGTTTGGTGTTTCCATTTTTTTTATAATAAAATGGTGTTAATATTAGAGAGCATTTGTGGGCATACAATAAAAAAAATAAACAAAATTGGTTGCATACATGATTGGAAGATGCTATGGTGCACTTAAATGAGTTTTGGTGTATGGTGTACCATTCAAAATAACCTATTATTACATGTTAATCAATTTTTTTTTAAAAATAAAAAAAGAACTCCTTGAACCACCAACCTTACCTCGTCACTGTCACTGCCACCTTTGTCGCTTTACTCAACCACCCCTCACCTCTGTTTGCTATTCCCAGCCACCGCCGTCAGAAACGTAGGCCTCCACCAAGAATCATTGTCATCAACCTAACCAAAACCATCACGCCATCCAACTCTGACCCAAGTCATTGAACTTGCAACTCATCCCCAGCGATGGAGCCTTAATTAGCTTTCTACCATGGTCGAATCACTTTGCTTCTCCATGATCCACCACCATCTCCGTCGAGCCTCAACCTTAAACCACCTAGACTTGCGAATTACGCTACCTCCCTGCTTGCTGCATCGTTTGACATCCCGTTGCTGGCAAATCCATGCCATCAACTCCTCTGCCCATTTATTACCTTATCCACAAACCCCTATCTCAATGACACCCCATGGCCTTAACATAAGACCACCTCGCCATCGTTGTCCAATCCATCACCGCTACGAATTGTCGTCAGAACTACCTCCATGGCACAACCCCATCCACGCGTTGCCCATCCATATCCAAGCCAAACAACCGGTCGCGAGAGCCACGATACTACCACTTAATGTCGTCTGGTCGTCGTTCAAGTAGACACTACCACTTGCGCTGGCTTTCCGGCTCCACCATCTGCAAAGGTTTTTTTTACCTCTTTAGCAGGTTTCTAGTTTCTAATCCCTACCATTTCCTTTTTTTTAATAATAAATCAATAGCTTTTAACACTTGATGCATGATGCACCACAAACCAATTAGGCGCATCATAGATATTGCCATTCATCATTTGCTATAATTCAACATTGGTTTTCTTAAAGAACTTTATAATTGATCGAAGCATGGCCAAAGCTTATATTAGACTAACTGACCCTTTGCCTCCCTTCACTCTAATGGACTAGTATGTGACCTAGGTGACACACATGGCTTTTGATTTCAATAAATCTCATTCATTTTTAGATAAAACGCAATGAAATTTTAATTAAATGCAATTACGAAAGAGGTTTCATAATGCAAGATGTCGTCATCTGATAAGGTGAAAGACTCAAGTGTAGTATTTTTTCCCATGCAGATGTCAATAAATCGAATAGTAGTTTTTCCAAAAAAAAAAATAATAGATCACTGGCTACAATTTTTCATTATTTAAAAATTAATCGGAATAAGTCTATAATTTCTCTCTTTAGAAAAATGATATTATTAATGGGAATGAATCTATAATTACAACTAGAATTGAAGTTATGTCCTACATACTCCTCAAGTCTTAAAATTTGAGTGTAAATGGTAATAGCCTTGGAATATATTTATGTCTTTTTTTTTTAGTTTCTTTGATACCTCCATATTTTTAAGGGTATCAGTACCTTTAAGTTATATTTCAATAATAATTTACCACCTGAAAGGACTTACCGGATGAATTTTCAATGCCAGTTAACAATTCTTTTTATTTTTATTATCTTTCATTTAAAACCGTACTTCAATTTTTTTAGATTTATCTAACTTAACAGAGTTATTACTAGGAGGCGTTTATCGTACACCAAGTAAAATAATCGGCAATAACTGGTGAAAGAATTTTTTGACAATTATTTATGGCAAAAAAAAAAGTGATTCAAGTTTCTAGTATGTAGGTCTGAGCGTGTAAATATTATCAGTTAAAATAAATAGAATTTTTTATCTTATATGTATAATTATCTATAAAAAAAGTGGAGGTTTAGGTTTTTTTCATTAACTAACTAACGGAATGTGAAATGGAAAGGAAAGGAATGGAGTGTGTGTAAATATTACTAATTAAAATTTATAGAATTTTTTGTATATACAACTATCTATAAAAAAAATATTGGCAATTTGTATTTAAGGCTATCGATAATTCATCTTAACCGTTAATATATTTTTTTAGTAGATACACCCATACAATAAACATCTCCGGATTACCGAGATTTTGGCACTAACAGTTAATAGCAAGGGTGTTGACAAACGTTTGTTCATCTCCAAATCATTCATGCCAAGTGATAGTAAATTGACGACTCTCACCATTAAAAATATATATTACAAATTGACCAATAAAAAATTGTCATTTAAACAAGATATCGGTACCTTTATGAAATATGGGTACTGCAGGAAGCTCCATTTTCTTTTCATATCCCCTTTTTTCTTGGTTCATAAAAGAAAGTAAAAACTAATTTCTAAAAAAAGAAACTCGCATAAAGTCAACTAACAAGCAGCTCCCTAGTTCAGGAACAGCTGCAACTCCCAAACTTTTCATATCCTCTTTTCTTAATTTTAGTAATCATCTAAATTTCATCTTGTGACACTTGATTGAAGGTCCCTTAGTAGAGCTCCAAGAAAGGAGAAAAAGATAAAAGTAAAAAATATTAGAGAGGAATTAAACCTTCTCTGTTGTCCTAAATATCCTTTTGGGATACACATGTGCATATAACATTTATACTTTAGAATAAATAAATTTTAAAAAATTTTAAGCTGATTAATCAGCTTGAAGTCTTTAGAAATTTATTTGTACTTTTACCTTGTAAAAAAAAAATTGTACTTTTACTATTATGGCAGACATCTTAATTTTCACACAGTGAGATAGGTATTGGAATAAAATGTTACGATCAAAATAAAATGCAAAAGAGGTAAAATACAAAGATTTTTTTTTCTTTCTAAAATTCATCTTTTAACTCAGTAACTTATTTGTACTAATTTAACCCACCCACACATAATTTTTTGATATTCATGCTGTACACATTTTTATATATTCGCACAAGTAAAAACGCTTGCACATTAAAAAATAACATAAATTAAAAGTAAAAGTAATGTAAAATTATAATTTTTCTTAAAATTATAATTACATTTTTAAATTTATTATAGTAATAATCTTACGAGTTAGTTTAATAATAAATATATATATAATATATGAATAGACATATGATTATAAATTTAAAATTTATTTATATTAATTTTTTAAAATTAAATTATAAAAAATATTTTCATAATTTTTTTAATTTCGATATAAATAATTTATCATTAACTGAAATAAAAATATAAATTAGTGAAGATAAGTAAAAAAAAAAGTCCGGATGATTATTAACCGCAATAAAAAAGCCAAAAAATTCCATTATTAGCACATAGTATATAGACATAAAGCAACGTAGATGTGGTGTGTGTTTCAGAGGCTAAGGTTGCATTCGACAATCTGTATTTTCTTATCATCTGATCTTTCTTGCCTTTCCATTCGAGATTGAAAGCACCCAAAATGGCTGCTGCCGCCATGACAGGAGTAGGCCTTACCTTAGGGCTTTCGAGCTCAACCATGCCTTCTCGAAGAGCTCCAACTCCGTCTTCTTCTTCTCATTCTCCTTCTCCTTCCTTCACAATGGCGGTATCCATCGACGAGAAGACCAAGAAAAATCTCACTCTTCGCAAGTCCGAACAAGCTTTCACTGCTGCCAAGGCAAGGTCCCCCCAATTCCCCATTTCCCATTCTTTTTTTTTGCTTAGAATTAAGCGAATTTTGGGATTGTGGTGATGAATTTGAGTTCATCGATTCTTTTATTATTATATTTGTAATTACAATGTTTGTCTGTTATGTTTTTGGTTAGGAATTGATGCCTGGAGGTGTGAACTCTCCTGTTCGTGCCTTTAAATCAGTGGGAGGACAACCAATTGTGATTGATTCAGTGAAGGGATCTCGTATGTGGGACATTGACGGCAATGAGTACATTGACTACGTGGGTTCTTGGGGGCCTGCAATTATTGGTCATGCAGATGATCAGGTTTCATTTTTCTACTACTATAACTTAACTATAATGCGCTGTTACTTCTGTTTGGTTGATGTATCTTTGGTTGTTCTAAAATCTTGTATGTTCTTCTTGAGTGTTTGGTCATTGGTGTCTTTTTTATGCTACTATGTTGTTAATAACAAAGTTTTAGCAACCTAGATATGGCTTAGTGTTTTGGGGGGAGGAGGAGGAAGGGTGCTATTGTGAAAATTGTGCTAGTGATCACTTACTTTTGTTTGAGTTTGAGTTTCCTCTCTGTGTATTCTTTTGATGATGGTGGTGGTCCAAGCATTTATTGCAGGGGGTAGAGAGGGGGAGGTTATAAAACTCCTTTTAATCATCAGAACATTTCTCTTAACATGATCCTGGTTATGAAAGATGATCCATTCAGTTCTTAGCTGTTTTGGGGGTTACTCTAAAATATTAGCATGGCTACTGGCTAGTTTATGCTTCCAACTTTACATTTTAGCAAAAGGTTATATTTTTATATAAATTACAGGTGCTTGCAGCTCTAGCTGAAACAATGAAAAAAGGAACCAGCTTTGGTGCACCTTGCCTGCTGGAAAACACTTTGGCAGAGATGGTTATCTCTGCGGTTCCAAGCATTGAAATGGTTCGATTTGTTAATTCAGGCACAGAAGCTTGCATGGGCATGCTCCGCCTGGCTCGTGCTTTTACTGGAAATGAGAAGATCATCAAGTTTGAGGGCTGTTACCATGGCCATGCTGATCCTTTTCTTGTTAAGGCGGGTAGTGGAGTAGCCACCTTGGGACTTCCTGACTCCCCTGGTGTTCCTAAAGCTGCCACTTTTGAAACCCTTATAGCCCCCTTCAATGACTTCTCAGCTGTTGAGAAGCTCTTTGAGGCTAACAAAGGAGAGATAGCAGCAGTTATCCTTGAACCTGTTGTTGGAAACTCTGGTTTCATTGCTCCTAAAGCTGATTTTCTTAGTTTCTTACGCAAAATCACCAAGGAGAACAACTCCCTTCTCGTCTTTGATGAAGTTATGACTGGATTTCGTTTGTCATATGGAGGTGCTCAAGAATATTTTGGCATAACTCCTGATTTAACAACTCTAGGAAAGATCATTGGTGGGGGTCTGCCAGTTGGCGCTTATGGAGGGAGGAGGGATATTATGGAGATGGTGGCACCAGCTGGACCTATGTACCAGGCTGGGACCTTGAGCGGGAACCCTTTGGCCATGACGGCAGGCATACAGACTCTGAAGCGTATTAAGGAGCCGGGAACTTACGAATACTTGGACAAAATTACAGGTGAGCTTGTTCAAGGTATCATCAATGCGGGGAAGAGGGCAGGCCATGCAATATGCGGTGGGCATATAAGTGGGATGTTTGGGTTTTTCTTCACTGAGGGACCTGTGTACAATTTTACAGATGCCAAAAAAAGTGATACAGCCAAGTTTGCTAGGTTCTTCTGGGGAATGTTAGCGGAAGGTGTCTATTTGGCGCCATCACAATTTGAGGCTGGGTTCACCAGCTTGGCACATACTTCTGATGATATCAAAAAGACAATAGCCGCTGCTGAGAAGGTTTTCAGGGAGATCTGAATATTAAATTTTGTCTCATTGCTAATTGAGTTTTTGAATCGTGATTTTTATCTTGCCTGAAGACTAGCTTTGTAGATCAATTTAGACTGTTTTTATGGTAGTTGCTTTAATTGTAACCTGTATCATTTCGCATCCTGTATCAATCTACTCAGTGTACTATTTTAAGCTGTAAGCCACTTGATGTGAAGTAAGATGTCTCCATTTCTGTATTCTTAGAGTTCCGACATATTTTTTCTGCATGCACATTACCTTTCCCGTGCATATTAGAAACCAAACACAATGATGAAGCAAAACAAAAAAATAGGGGAAAATCTTAACGTGTGTTGAACCTCTGATACTTACAAAAAAATTACTAACGAAGCTGTTAAATTATGACCTCAAATGTATCACAACCTTCACATGAAATGTATAATGCAGTTAAATTAAATTTTGTCTTTATACAAAATCTGGGTTTCAATCTGCAGCCTCTGTCAAGATGCTCTGCATGGGCTTCAGCCAGCCGATCTCGCAAAAAGTCCAAATTAAGCTGAAATTTCAGAAGAATAAGATTATGACTAGTGGTTAAAAACGAAGTATGATAGCATCAACAGTGGTAGATATGGCTGGTCTGTTATGTTATTTAAATTTGTAAAAATTATTGCAGGATGAAAACCACCTTTTCTTCTCTAAAAGCGAGTAAAAACTGGTTTGTTGAAAGAAAACCAAGAGTCATGACAAAGGGGGGAAATATAAGTACCTCGTTAGCTTTGTTTAGTCGAAGTTCACAATGAGTGCAGTATATAAGATTGTGATCCTCTTTAAGCTGTCCTTGCTTACAAATAGGACACCAAATCTCTTCCCTATGGGCCTATTATCAATTTCCATAATCAAATCAGAGACTTTATTCCAATTAAATGAAAAATGAAAAATTATTTTTTAAGGTTACTTCGTATTTGTTATGTTGAAAACAGTATGAAGAAAACAATAACAACAGAAGTCTCTTCTCACTAAGTGAGATCGGCTATGTAGATCAAACAATGTCATTGTGTTATGTCATAAAACCGTATGAAGACCCCACAAATAAATAGACATTTATTTGAAACACAGCATAGAAACAACATCCAGGATATTGATTCTATAATCAATGCCATATGGACATGTCACTGAAAATGATGTGAGAACCCAACAAGCAGAAGTGGCCATAGGATACTATTTGTCTTACAGATATTGGGGGTAAAAATACCATGCTTAGGTCTAAATGCAGAATTAAAGCCTACTAAGGTTTCAGTTATGGAGAGCTGCCAATACCTAATTAGAAGATAATGTAGGCATTATATATAACCCATCATTTTTTATCATCGTCCATAATTAAGCATAACATTGTCATGTTGTGAATTTTATACCTTATCTGCATTTAGCTGCATATGCTCATAAACTGCACAAGCTAAGTACTCATCCACTTCATCTTCCCAAGTTTCAATTCCGCTTTCTAAACCTGCAGGGAGTTAAGGATGATCTCCATATTAAAAACAGGTGCGAGTTAAAGCAGTTTTAACAGCCAAGCAAACCTACAGCCACATGCCACTTTTATAGATTTTCTAAATTGCTTTGGTGTTTCTTTTGTTTCCATCTCCTCTTCTGGCATAATCCAGTATTACCCAAATTTACAAGAGAACACTTTTCATTTTCTTCTTGTTTCACTGTTCACTACAGAAATAATGTTTCTAAGAGAAAGTTTTTCCATTAATAGCTCTCTTTTTGCTACTCCTGTTATGAGTTCCTATTCTTGATCATCTCTCAAGCTCAAAGATCTCCAACATGGTTCATCCATTTCTGTATTTAGAAACACCAACCAATATAAATAAATAAAGTAAATTTTGTCTTTGGGATGTTGCTGAATCATTTTGCCCATGAGTTTTAAAAGGAATAATGGAGCTGATACATTTGAAGAAAGGAAAACTGTTGAATTCAAATTAACTGTCAATGTTAGATGGACAGAACAGTCAATACCCACCCCCCCCCCCCCCAACCCAAAAAAAAAAAAGACAAAAATAAAAAATAGTTTTTCAAATCAAGAAAACAGATCATAAATAAGCAACAATCAATGGAAGCAAACATAAAAGCACACATACGTACACAAATAGCTATATGCAATGCAATCACATTCACATAAAGTGTTGAGGTCATTGAAGCTGAGGGTGAAGAAGCATCCTAAAGAGATATTAAATAACAAGAAGGGTGATATATACCTAAAAGTTAAACCAAACACACCACACACCCTAGACAGATTGGTAGAAGAAAGTTGAATTACAAAGATAAACTAATGGCTGAGTAGTAGAAAATCATAAAATCAGAGAAAGCAAAATTTCAGACAGCACCACTAAATATCTATCTCAGAAATGGTAGTACCTTTGAATGTTGTCATCATTATAAGTCACATCACATTCCACCCACATATTAGTTTACTCCTACTAAAATACATTTCTGGAAGATCTGAAACTTTGAAATGAGTAAAAAAGAATATTTTACCTTTTATGGCTGGTTCGGATTTGAGATCTTCATAAAATATCCTTTGCATTTCTAACAGTATCTCTTCACATTCACCCTGGTAAGTACTATGAAGACCATCGTACTCCCATAATAGATCATCCATCTCACAATCAGAAATTGGAATCTTCATTGAGTTATCCAATGACGAGTCTTTCATTTTCTTGAGTTCATCAGATACAATATCCTGGAATGCAGATCTGACAATATCCTGCCACCAACCAAGTAAAGATCCAGCTGTTCTAAATGCAAATAGAGGTGTGGCTGTGGGGTAAGCTTATTCAATTAGAGATCCTCAAGGTGTTATGAACTCGTGTAGAACATTGAAAATTTGAGTAATAAAGCAGTATAATGTTATACAATATCAGAGTAGACTGAGTATCATATATTTTTTAATTAACCACATGAACTTGTGAGGTGCTGGCAAGTTGATGAATACACAGGATGATGGAACAATTGAAAAACAGCTGCATTTATGAAAAAGAGAACCTGTTGGTTGTGGTTGCATGATAGAGAGGTGGGCAACCTCATTTTCCAGAGCAAGCGGGTTCTGTCCTCTCGCACCCTTTTGTAGCAATTCTCCCTCAACTGCAAATATAAATAACATTTATTTATCAACATTTCTCGTTGTGGGAATGGATACATTAACATACATACTTGTATTATTTAATTGGGTTTCCAAATGCCAAAGCCAAATTTTGAATATGATTGACACATTAGGAAGAAAGCAACTTGGCCGAGGAGAGAGAATTAACATGTGAACTGAAAATAAAATTAAATAAAATTGAAGGAATCATCGTAATCGTATGAGCAGACAAGACAAGTAGACAAAAAATAAAAATCTTATTTTTCGAAAAGCAAAAACGTTAGAAAGGGAATGAGTGGAAGGGACCGACCTTGTGTTTCCAGAATTGGTAGTTGTTGTATTGAGAATCGGATTTTAGAGATGGCCGCGAAGCAGTTGGAGCAATTCGATTCTGCTTTGGACTTGACTCCATTCTACCCTCCTTCTCCTCCATCTCTCCCTCTCATGACATTGGCGCTGGGTTGCGGTTTGGACAACTATGAGGAGAGGAGTTTATATCTACCTGTATTTTTTTGGGTAATTACACTTAATTTATTAGGTTGCATTGGGAATGAATTAAAATAAGAAATAATTTGATTTGATTTGATTTAAAAATTAAATTTTATATTTAAAATTTTTTAAAAAAAATAAGAGTTGAATTAATTTAAAAATTAAATTTTATGTTTAAAATTTATTAAAATAAAAATTAATTTAATTTAATTTTATTATTTGATTTTTTAATTTTTGTAAAAAATAATTAAAAATAATTATTAAAAATAAAATAGTTTATTTATTTTAAATTAAATTAAATTTTATTAAATCTTATAAAATTTGATAAAAATTTTAAAATAAAAAAATTAAAATTTATAAAATTTTAAAAATTAAATTAATTTTTATTTTTTAATATTTTAAATATAAAATTAAATTAAATTTTATTTATAAACCAAATTATTTTTTATTTTTTAACATTTTAAACACATTCGTATGATTAGCTCTAAATATTTCTTTTGTTTAAAAAATCTACTATCATCCCTTACTCTATGTATTGCATTGCTCTTACACTTTAATGTCCTTTTTTTTTTTTGAAAAATTACGTTTACTTTTCCTACCTTATATACAGACTCTATAATAAAGCAAGAAAAATAGGTGTAATTTATATATTTATATATTACTATTATTATTATGTAAAATACAGTTATATGTGTTGGCGATGACACGCAATAATTATTAGTAAATTAGGTAACGTTTGTTTTTTAAATCTTATATTCTTATATTATTTTTTAATATTATATTTTATATTTAATTAATAATGTATAAAATTATGATTAATTATGTATATTAATTAATTAATGAGTAAATCTAAATTTTAATCTTAAATTATAAATTTATTAATTAATTAATACATATAATTAATCATAAATTTATACATTATTAATTAAATATAAAAAATAATATTAAAAAATACTATAAGATAATTATTTTTCTTATTTCTTTGTTATCAATAAAACGTTCTCATTTTTCAATTTCCTTTTATAAGTAATATACATAGTTGACGTCTTCTTCTATTTATTAAATTAAAGTATATTTAATTAATAATAGTTAAATTTTTTATTTTATTTCCTTTTAAAGAATAATAACACGTGTTACTTACTTTTTTAAAAAAATTAAGTCAAATTCTCTTTTAACGTAATTAAAAATATCTTATTTCTTAACTTCAAACATATTTTTATTTTAATTTATATATTTTTAATTTTAACTTAATTTTTAAATTAAAAAAAAGACGTAAAATGAACTGAATACGCACTAATTAGTAACAGATATAGATAGAGGCTCAGATCATGTGACCCGCCTCATCAGGAGCGACCCGATCCAGCTATGCCTTAATGCATAAATATGAATTATTAGTAAAATATAAAAAAGTTGATGGTCAAAGGAAGATCTGCTTCCTGGCTCGTCTCTCTTGAGCAGGAGGAGTTGTTCTAACTTTCTAATTCTAAGAAGAAGTGATTACTGATTACTGATTAGAGAGAGAAAGAGAGAAAGCGGAAGAGAGATGCTTGAAAACCTTCCGCCAGCGGTAATATCTGCACCAACGGATTCGAATTCAACCACAGTGGTGAAGCGCTATGCTCCTCCCAATCAAAGGTACTCTATTCTATTGCCTCCTAATCCTATCAGTATCACCCACTTTCTTCCTTCCTTCCTTCCTTTTCATTCTTTCTCTTCTCATTCTTTTGCATTTCTACCAGGAACCGTTCTACCAACAGGCGCAAGTCATCTGGTCACTTCCTACTCCTTTTTCTCTTTCTTTTTCATATTATTGTTATTATTATTATTATTATCTGCTAATCATTTCTCATTCACCTAAAATCACTTCTCATCCCTTGTGGTTAAGGATTGTTTTATTCACTTTTTTTTTTTGCAATCTCTTATTTATTACTGGGCAATTTTGTTTTTAAATTTTCGTAATGTGGCAGTTAATCTCTTATTCCATATTAGTTACATAAGTCAAAAGGAAGAATAAAGTTTTAATGATCAACTTCCTAATCCAATCCAGAGTCCAACAACACCCCTTCCCCCCCCCCCCCCCCAAAAAAAAAGAAGAAAAAAAAAAAACTTGTGAGTCAATGAGTTGATGTCATCTATGTAATTTTTCCCCCCTTGTCAAACTGGAGTTTCTGAGGTGTAATTTCTGATATTATCATTTTGTTCAGCAATTGACCTCAGATTATTCAGCAAAAATGCTACTAGCTTCTTAATCAGCATCTTGACCACTTGATCTTCTCTAATGATTATACTCCTGTAAATTGTAATATAGATTCTATTTCTCAAGTAAGTCATGTCTCTGATACAGGACAAAAGAAGGTTTAGGATTTTATTGGTTAGGGCTTGGGTGAATTGTGGATCGAAGTCATATTAAGGGAAGATCAATTGGCAGGCAATAGTAGAGATATTAAGAGGCAAATCAGCGACTTTTTGGTGCTGTGAACAGTACCTGCGAGATCAGAATTTGGGTTTTGATAGGATTTAGGGATAATTCATGCAAGAAATAATTCAGGACTCGATGCAAGGTGAATTTTTTATGCTTTGTACCAAAAAAATCAGGTCTGTGCACTTGATAAAATCGAAGACTAAAAATGATTAGGATTGTAGGAGAAGAAATTAACCTTGGCATCACATGTCTGATTCTTTGATAGGCTGATAGCTAGGTACATCACTTATATAGCACTACTAGTCAAACGTAAAGACTGAGTAGTTTGTAAATTAAGGCTCAAATAAATAATCAGCCACTAATAAATGTAAATCAAAGCCCAGTTGATGGATACATCTCAAGGAAAATATCAAGTGCTACTAGATGTTAACCACCCTTGAAACAAAAGGTGAAAATATCCAGTACAATTGATGTTGACTTCCAGCTCCAAGTCAAATATGAACGCCTCCATCAATCATTGCTAGCGGCTTGTTCTTAAAATTGAAAGCAGAACCATATCACAAAAGGATGGAATCCCCTGCCTGAAGCCTTTGGGAGCATTGCCGGAACTAGGAAACATCAAAGCGTTTGGCGACAAACCAATGATGACGGTGTTGGCTTCGGCCTTCAGGCATAGTCTTATGGGATAGAAATAAAAATAAATGTCACATGAGGATAACTGCAACTTACTCTTATTAGCCATCAGATCTATGTAAAATAAATGGTTAAGATTGGGAGTAAGTCTTTAAACTTACTCTTAGTGTAAGTAGATCCATTCCCGTTTTTCATATATGCTTTATTTCATTGATTAAGGTACTCACTTTCGATGGTGAAAAGAACAAAAATTAAAAAAAGAAAGAGAAAATACTTTTTTCAGTGACATTCCTCAATGAACGGCTGTACGTTCCTCATTTACATAATATTCAGTGAGAAATGGCAAAACTTTTGGGACATTTGCTGCCAGTTTCGGTTTTATTTGTCTTGTTTCTAATTTCTAGATGTTGAGTGGTTTCTATCAAAATCTGTAGATCGGCTTGATCGAACAAACAGTGTTGGGAATGATTTAGAAAAGAATCAAGTTGCTTCTTCAAGAAATGCTCAACTTCCAGATCAGGGAGATGCTGGTAACAGTAATCTTCTTAATGAGAATCATTATTCAAGATTCGTAGCTTTAGAAGGGTGTAGTTGCAGTGCAGCTTCCCAACTTCTTAATGATCGTAAGTATACCCCAACACTTGCTTAAGAGAACTTGTATTTGTTGAGTAATTACTTAGTCTTTTAATCTATGCTTTCTATAATTGCTTAGGTTTTCTTATTAGAACATTACTGTGACAAATGACAATTAGCTTCAATTGATATACATAGGATTGAGATATGCAGATTTTAGTGGGTATATGGATCATGGTGGTTTCTTTGAGCTTGTTGGTGGAAAGGGGATACCCAAGGCCAACATTTAGCTTTATCTAATATGGTTTTTGCTCATTCATTCTCGTTGGATTCCAAAAGTGTTTGTCTGCATCCCATTGAGTTAGTTTCTTTAACGTGATGATTACCAACTCCAAGTCCAAAGAAATGTCAACATTGTTATAAATTGTTTTGTTGATAATAAATATATGTTTTGCTTTAACTCTCTGCTTATAATCAATATATGTATCTTTAAATTCTGCTTGCATGGTTGCATACCTTTTGTTTTATTAAAGGTTCTATTGTCTTCAGTATTTTAAGTTTTTAACTATTCAGCTCTCCACAACACAGAATTTAAATTTATTGGATTACAGAGAGAAAGGGAGGAAGAAAAGAAAGGTCCAAAGGATGGAGGGGTGGGTGGGGCAGGAGTCGTTCATTTACTGTTATGAGTCTGTTATGTCCATATCCTTGGTTAACATTACCTGTTATCTCTGTTGGCCATAAATTTCTGTTTCCAGGTTGGACAGCTGCAATGCAGTTCTACAATAATCCCAAAGATTCATCTGGTGAGTGGGCAACCTTCAAAGATGACAAGCTTTTCCATTTTATGAATGTTTTCTACTTTGTTTCTAATATTTGATGATGATTGAATCATGGAACTTAAACTTGTTTTGTGTGTCTCAGAAGTTTTTGATGAATTGAAGTCAGATCATCAGTGAAACTATGAAATAATTCAGACTAACTACTTTAAAAGACCAATATTTTTTTAATGTTTGGCAGACAGTTTCTTGTGATGTAATTGCATTTATACTGAATTTGCAAATGGAATGGGAAAAAAGAAACAAGTACTATTAACTCCATTGTAAGCTGGGATCTGGCCAAGTCTATTTGACTTTATGACTTCTCTTCCTTTCTAATAATTTCTTCTTCTATCCAATAACCAAAAAAACAAAAATCTTGCTCATGTAATAAATATGCATGGTCTGGTGATTTTTAAAGCGTCTAATTAAGGTTGTTGTTAATTACTAATTAGATAAATCTTGCGTTTTCCATGATTAAGAGCATCACATACTGGAAAGTTGGTAATTAGATATGATCAGGAGTTGTGTATTATACAATTGGTACGCTGATGACTGATGAGAGTTTTGGTGACTCTAATCAAGTAACTAAAAGATGTTGTCCTTACCTTATACACTAGTAACTAGTGTTTAACAGTTTCTTTAATGGGTCTGCATCTCAACCACATGCAGTATCACCAATTTAGCCTTTTATTCATGATTTACAATTACACTTAGTGCAATTGTTTATTGTTGTCCAAGCTGAGGACTCATTAAGTGATGGATGTCATTATTCTTTCATTGGAGCATCTTTCTTTAAGAAGCCTTTTGGTGTTGGCTCTATTGGTTTCTATATTGCTGTTGGGATCTCTTTTTTAACCATTTTCTCACTTTTGTGAGCATCTATCATATGGAGAATTCATATTATGGATGGCCTTAGTAAAAGCAAGTGATAATCAATATGTGCTGCATATGAACTGTAAAGTACGGGCATGTTATGTTGCCTTATCT
This sequence comes from Ormosia semicastrata, assembly GCA_029884595.1. NCBI lineage: Eukaryota > Viridiplantae > Streptophyta > Magnoliopsida > Fabales > Fabaceae > Ormosia > Ormosia semicastrata. Next base: position 1,044,801 of record JAQQTO010000046.1, on the reverse strand, counting down.
GTATTGCTGGCATGAAGACTGCTTTTTAATTTTCTTTTCTTTCTACTTTCACATTTCAGAAAAGCCAGTTATGTATTCGGGTGGGACATCAGTATGGACTCAGTTCAGACTCCCTCATCAGGTAAGCTTTATATTAATCTCCTTCCCCTCCCTCTTACCTTCTCACGTGATATTTTGATATTATATTTTCTTTCAGATTATGACCCCAGCAGCAATTGCTTCATCTTCTGTGTCACAGCTGGACTTTCTGGGAGAACTTCGCCGCCAAATGCACAGTGCTAATCCTAGTTTCAGCACATGATGGCTGACATGGATTATTTAATAAAGTTCTTGACTGAATCTGGATTTGCTAAATGCTTTAAGAACACTTCGATGCTCAGTTACATGTTGTTTGTGAATTTGTGACGTTGAAATGTCAAACTGATTACGTAGTATATGTAACTGAAAATTAGAGTCTATATGTAACTGAAAATTAGAGTCTATCTACCACGCCTGTGCACGTGTATGGGGATGTCATCCATTCAGGATTCATATTTAAAGATTTACTCTGTATGCTTGCGAAGAGTAGTTTTCGTAGTTCATAGAGGCATGATATGACAATGTTTGTTGTAAAAAATGAAGAAACTAAAGCTGAAATTCATGATATAACCCACATGGAATATCATAACCTTTTCAAGATTAATATAATTTATAGATCAAGTTTGTGCTTTTTCTCAGTCCAGCTTCTCTTTGATACCTAGTGTACATCACAGACTATGTTGCTTTTGTTCCCTGCCGGGGGGCCTTTTCAGTAAGCAGTGTGGTTATAAGCACTATAATTTTTACTAAGGGCTTATGTTTTTAGCATTGTTGTCAAAATTGAACTGGATTGGGTGCTGTGACAGGTCTAACCATAAACCATACATTAATTTGGTTACATCAATTTGGTTCAGTCTTAAAACCAAATTGATGGTCAAATCATTTTGGATAAGTCAAAATTGGTTAAATCTAGTTAAAAACTTGATTAAATTGTCCGGTTTAACTAGTTGGACCAACCAATCATGAAATTATTACTCAAATATTTTTTCATGTTCTATAAAAGTTTTTATATTTTTATATTGATTCATGTGAATTATTTTTAGTATGTTGTTTGGTTTGGCCAATTGGCTCAAACCGTTGACCTAAACCAGAAGTATTGCATATTTAGTATTTGGTTTGATTTTAACATTGGACTTTAGAGGAGTTGGTTGTTGTCATGTTGGCTTTTGATGTCTGTGTTTCAGCCTGTTTTCCAAAACAATGATCGAAGCAGCTTTAGGTTCCTTTGTACAGATACAAATTTTGCTTTTGGATTGCTTGTTTTGTCCTCGGGAAAGAAACAGACATTGTACAAAGCTGGTGATATCATACCATGTTCAACAAAGCTGGTGATATTATACCATGTTCAAATCGTGTATTCAAACATATATCTTGCACTAGGATTTGGCTAAAAGTTCAATTCCTCTTGTCAATGGCCTAATTTGGGGAAAATAGATTATAACTATGGTTCAAACTTCAAACATCCCTCGGGCTTCAACCATTAGACAATTTTCTTTCCAGCTGGTTTTTACTACGATTTTGATGATCTAAAATGAAAGTATCACAAATTAATATCAGAAAATTTCAAAATTCAGGTTGAAACTAGAGTCGGGCCAATGTTGGGCTTGGGTTGATTGTGAAATGATTACAACCTTTAGTGAGTTGGAGTTGGGCCAAATCTTGTTGAAATGGGTTTGTCTGTCTTTGAGCTTGCCTTATCATCTTCATCATTTAAAGCTCAAAACATATATTATGTTAGCATTATATTTTTTTTTGAATATTTTTTAATATTTATTTAATTATTAATTCACTTCATATATTTAAAATAATTATTATAAATTATTATAAGAGAAATGAGTGTAACATTTAATTTCAGAAGAACAATAAAATAAATATTAAAATGAATATTAAAAAATATTGTGGTAATAACATTTTTCAAACGTATATGATATATATCTATATCTATGTTCTAACGCGCTGTGGCACACACAAGACGGAAGACAGAATTCAGAAGTAGAGAAGAGAAGAGTAACGCAATGCAAATGCTGGTTGGGCAAGCTCCTCCTCTTCCTCCTTCAAACATGAAGTTGAAGTTGGTCACCCAATCCAATGCCAATGGGAATGGATGGGAATCACTGTCTCAAACTCAAAGCCGTGCTAGAAACGCGGTGCTGCTTAAAGTTAGGGTTTCTCTCACAGTCACAGTCACACCCAAACACCACCTCTCGTTCTCTTTCACCCCCTGCGCCTCCGCCACTGCCGACGGCCTCAACCACACCGACACAACCACAACAAATAATGATTCTTCACTATCAGCAAGTTTTGGAAGACTAAAAGCCCAGAAAGTGAAAGCTCTCATCCGCAGAACCAAGAGCAGTGATAGTGATAGTGATAGGGATGATGATGCTGTTGGTGTACAACAGCATGCACCATTTGGCAATTCTATTTCTATTAAACATAATTCTAATAGATCTCAAAACTCAGATATATCAGTTGCAAGACGTTCTCCATCTCATGTAAGACCAAGAGGAAGAGAAAGAGGATGGGGGGATACTATTACTGGAGCTCGAGGATCTTTCCGTGCTACTGCTGAATCACTAAAGCAACACACAAAATCAAAATCAAAATCAAAATCATTGCCCGACACCAACTTTTTCAGTCTAAAATCCTTTAGAGATGTAGGCTACAGTGATTATATGATTCAATCCCTGCAAAAACAGTCTTTTACGCGCCCTTCACATGTACAGGTACCTAATCAACCTTATTTATTCTTTATTTTCTCTATACTTATATAAAATAAAAATCTTTTTAGTTTTTACTGTAACTGAGCTCTATGGTGATAATTTGATTATGTGTAGGCCATGGCATTTGCACCTATTATTGGCGGAAAGACTTGTGTCATAGCTGATCAAAGCGGTTCTGGAAAGACATTAGCTTATCTTGCACCAATAATTCAGCGTCTTAGACAAGAAGAACTTGAAGGACGTAGTAAATCCTCTTCACAAGCTCCTAGAGTCATCATACTGGCACCAACCGCTGAGTTAGCTTCTCAGGTTAAATGCTGCTTATAGTCCCAATGTCAATCTATCTCATTTCTTTTTTCTTTTTTCTATTTCTTGTTTGATGCAGACAAAGTACATTAACAGCAACTTCTTAACAGAATTAAGGTTTAAGTGTAGGGAAACTGCAAGTCCAAAATACAAGTCTCATCTAAACTTAGCCCATTAGACATAAAAAGTCATATTCTAGTCTTGTGACTAATTAATACATTAAGAATCACTTTCAAAAACATAACAGAGAGGAAAACAAGAAAATAACCCATCAAACAAAAAGGGAAAGAGCTTTGCTGCTGCATCATTTTTTGAAGAAACATCTTATTATTTATGCAGGGGCTTCACTTAGGTTTTTGCTTCTTCTTTTTTTTCTTTTTGGGAGGAGGGGGGGTATTTTTCAAATATGAGATGGTAAACAATCAGATTACTATGTAGCAATTAATTTGATGTCATTGACAAAATTTTTTGACCAAACTTTCTTGGTCTTTTTGAAAAAAAAAATTGTTACTTGTAATTTTTTAATGTAATAAATAAATAATATCATAGCTATAAATATACAGTATTGCAGCTTATGTTTTGAAACTGATGCTGACATTTTGACTCACAATAAATACAGCATTTTTTTATTTTGTTGCTTATGCCTTGCTGCTTATTCAACCATTTGAGAGTAAATTTAACCTAATAAAAGTAGTTTCACTGGGGGATTCATCAAATACTGAGGTTGACTAAAATAGCGAGAAACAATGAGATGGGGAAGTCAAAACTATTGCTGTATCAATCATGGGAGGCTAACTGGCCTTTAATAGGCTTGATTGATGAATGTTTTTAGAGATATAAAACAGTGGACCTGTGCATTATCTACACTTCAAGCCTGAAGGGTTCTTGGATGAGAGAGCATGTTAAAGATATAAATATAAAACCATTTATGAGCCTTCACTTAACAACTTAAACTTTTAGGAGAGTTGGTTATTGACAAATGTGAACTATGATTATGCGAGCCTAGACAATTAGGGAAGGGCATTCTTATAGTTCTGAATTTCAGCAAGGTAAGATTACAGTCTTTACTGTCAAAATCTCGTGATATTTGGAATTTGGATATGTAGAACAATGAATAAGTGTTTAAGAGTTAAGACATGGGTGATGGTTTATGGGTAATAATCCGCCATCATATTTCTTGTTTGTTTATTTAGTTATCATCATGAATAAAGTCATCTTTTGTTTGTGTGTGAGTGTATAACTTGTATCCAGCTGATTTTAATTACCATAAAAGACTATTTGTAACCAGTTGCAAAAATCATGATTTCCATTTTAATTTGGAGTTTTTGTGTGTCTTAGAATAAATAGAATTATTGTACATTTTGTAACTTTACTGTCCAAACATAAGAAACAGAAGTCTTCTTTAAGAAAATATGTTTAATTATTTGACATTGTAGTATTTAGTATTTGAAAACAGAAGCCCTACAATTATGATAATTGATGGAGTAAGAATATGCAAAGGGGAAGGTCAACCATCTGATTGCACAAGCACAAGTTCAGAAAAAAAGATGTGCAGTTTCTTCCCTTGGAAAGTGGTATAACTGTTGTTTGTCAATATATCGCCTGCAGGTCTTAGATAATTGTCGATCGACGTCAAAATCTGGGGTTCCTTTCAAATCTATGGTTGTCACGGGTGGCTTTCGACAGAGAACTCAATTGGAAAATTTACAGCAGGGCGTTGATGTCTTAATTGCTACACCTGGCCGTTTTTTGTTCCTGATAAAGGAAGGCTTCTTGCAGTTAACAAATCTAAGATGGTAAACCTTGATCTCACTTATTAGCCTTACAAATTTCCACATTGATTTTCTGCTGTGTTGGTTTTATCATTAAACGAGCAGTGATGCAACTAATTTCCATAAGCATCTTATGATTGCACAACAGTTCAATACAAGCCAGTATAACTAGTACTAAATTGGTCCTTGGAATTGTGTAGTCTAGTAGCTGGAGTCAGCATATCTTTAATCTTTGACTCACATGTTACGACACTCAGGATAATGGAGGCTAGGAGTCTAGGACATAGTTTTTAAATTTTCATTTAGCATGTGCTACAAAATTGGTGATCAGGATTAAGCCACCTCAAAATTGATTTCTTTTGCTGATTGATCTACTGTCGTTATGGCATAAAGTATCCAACATGTGGACTTTGCATTGTATCAATGTTGAAACTGCACTTTGTGATCATATCAGAAATAAATGTTAGCCATTGTGGATATATCCCTTTTGGGATATCTGACTTTAAATTTATATTTTTAGTATTATAACATTTTGTTGTTATGTGAGGAGAAGACCATTACAAGCTCCGGTAAGAAGAGTATATTAAATGGAAGATAGCCCAATAGTTAAAAGTAGAGGGAGACCAAGAAAAATCATAGGGAAAACCATTAAAAATGACTTAGAACTAAATGGACTTTCTAAGGACATGATTTATGACAGAACACAATGGCATCCATATAGCCGACCCCACTTAGTAGGAAAAAGCTTTGATTGTTGTTGTTGCTGCTATTATAACATTTTCTTGTTATATGAATCAAAAAGTACTAGACTTCCATGCCCTTTCCTTCCCCGCTGTTGGATATATGTCCACTGGGATATGTTAAACCATACATGCTTGTTGAATTGGAAGGTTTTAGGTAAAGAAGAAGAAAAAGAGAGAATAGAGACTTACAATAATATGAGATTGATATTGATTTGATGTGATGTTAATGTGATACAAAAGACAAACTCAATAGTCTTATTTATATTAATTCTATACTCTTAATCCTAATTAAATAAGGAAACAAATCAAAAAATATAATAAATAAGAAATAAATCATAAGAAATCATCTATGATAAAATATTTCAAGATATCATAAAGATATTTTGAGATATTTTTCAGATTAATTTAATTTTGAGATATGTTTTAGATATTCTACCAATGCTAATTGTAAAATTTTTCTTAACAACAATAATTTGTTGCAGTGCTGTGTTGGATGAGATAGATATACTCTTTGGTGATGAGGACTTCGAAGTGGCTCTTCAATGCATGATTAATTCTTCACCGGTTGCCACTCAATATTTATTTGTGACTGCAACTTTACCAAAAAATGTTTACAGCAAACTGGTTGAAGTTTTCCCCGATTGTGAAATGATCATGGGACCTAGTATGCACCGAATAAGCCCTCGCCTTGAAGAGGTTGGGTTTCAGTTGTAAACTCCTTTTGTTTCCTTCAGTTTTATTTTTCTTGGACAGAAGATAGCATGACTGAATATGAGAAAACATAATCCCTTGCTGACTGAATATGAGAAAACATAAGCCTTGTATTTGCTGACTAAATATGAGAAACAATAACTCCTTTTGTCTTCTAAGCGAGATTTAAATTGAATTGTAATCTATTCTCAAGCTTTATATACTTTGTTCTGTACCATTGGTATGGCACTGCAGCTTGTAACAATTATAAAACTAGTATAGCAAACCTGTTTTATAGAGTACTATTTGGTGTGTACATGCCATGCTGGATATAATGACCTGTATAGACCACTAAATGCAAATTAATATTTGCAATGTTGTAAAATTAAGCATAAAGAACTCAAGAAATGGAGATGAAATTAGAGAACAAAACATAAAGAACTCAAGAGATAGAGAAGAAACTAGAGAGAAAGAAGAATTTTTTTTTATTCTTATGTATCATCTTCAAGTTCCTTATACCCTTTATATATAGGGTGAAGACTACATAAAATTATAACCATCACTATAATGAGATATAAAGAATAATAATATGTATAATATCTACATAATTAGTCTTTTGTATCATTCTTGTAACTATGTAATTATGGTAACTTTTGGATATCCACTCTTGAATATTATTCATAACATGCAATATATTGTTTTGATTGAGTCATCATTTTCGCTGTATGTAGGTGTGATGATTATTTTCTCATTTGTTCAGGTCCTAGTAGATTGCAGTGGAGAAGATGGGCAAGAAAAAAATTCTGATACAGCATTTTTTAACAAAAAATCTGCTCTTCTGCAGCTTGCAGAGGAAAGTCCTGTCCCAAGAACTATTGTGTTCTGTAACAAAGTATTTTGAATTCTTACTTCTGGGAGTTATCTTTTTATAATTTCGATTTTTGTTGCAATCTTTCTTCTTTTTTTATTTTGGTATAATTCTCCAAAAATAAATTGCAGATTGAAACATGCAGAAAAGTTGAAAATTCATTGAAGCGTTTTGATAGAAAAGGAACACGTATACAAGTTCTACCTTTCCATGCTGCCGTGACACAAGAATCACGGCTTGCTAGTATGGAAGAGTTTACACGTTCTCCATCAAAAGAAGTCTCCCAGTTTATGGTTTGCACTGACAGGTATTTATCTGTTTAACTCGTTAGTTTTGGCCGTTCCAAATCTTGCCTTTGTCTTGTTTTTATTTAATTTTTTTTTTTATAATTGTGTCACAAATAAGTCATAAGGTGATGATATGAAATTATGGTAACTTGTTGCAGAGCATCACGGGGAATTGACTTCGCCGAAGTGCATCATGTCATACTTTTTGACTTCCCACGTGATCCAAGTGAATATGTGCGCCGTGTTGGAAGAACAGCTAGAGGTGCTAGGGGAGAAGGCAAGGCATTTATCTTTGTGGTTGGCAAGCAAGTGTCCCTTGCACGCAAAATAATGGAAAGAAATCGGAAGGGTCACCCACTACATGATGTACCTTTCGGCTTATGAGCTGATGAAGTAAAATTGTGTATCAACAAATACTATTGCTTGAAAAGGGTGCTCTCATCTCAAGTGGCTGGAAGCTAGCACGGGGTTAACCAGGGCCGACGACCGAGTGAAAGATGGCAAGGAGCGCTATCTGCTGCTTAAGAACCACCTTTATCATCCCAAACCACCATATCCATATTCGAAGCAACTTGAAGATCCATTGTCAGTCGGCTTATTATATATATAGCATACACAAAAGGTGGTTTGCAACACCTCATTATATAAAAAGCAAGAACTTCATTAATTACCTACATCTTGAAAGTATGGAATGAAAGATTGGCTTCTAGTTTACCTATGGTGGTTTGCAAAACTACAAATGCACAAATTAATTCTTAGCGAAACTAATAAGGCAAGAAGAAAAATTCGAAAACAAATTGATAATTACAAATCAGAATTCATTAAATAAAAACTAAATATGTCCTTGCATCTAGCATATGACTTCAGTTTATTTATTTATTTATTTTAGGATATGACTTTAGTTTAACATACTCAGAATTCTTGAAACATTGAGCATGTAAATCAACTGGTAAGGGGTTGTTTTAACTTAATTAAGGGTCTTAGAGTTTGAGTTTTGAATATGTAATTACATTAAAATTCAGTTGAGAGAATTTTGTTGTTACGAAGTTTTGTTCGATTTGAGAGATTAATCTCTCATTTTTGAGTGAAGAGATATTTTGATAAATTAAAAATAATATTCATAATTTTTATAATTTGAAGATGTTATGACATAGTATATGTAGGTGGTAGCTTACACAAAATGTACACATACATGGTAGTCGATTTACTTATTTCAACATTAATGATATTGGCACATTACATATGGTTTGCCCTGTTACCGATATTAAAGATCAATGCTATGCTCCTCCTAGACATAGCTTTTGTAGACAGCTATATAAATCAGTGGAGAATATGCTTCGTGCGTATAGTTTGTATTACACCTATGAAAACGTTAAAATGTAAATTCTCATATGTTTTTCGGTAGCTCAATACCTTTTTGTTCTCGCTTAGTTCTTTTGCCATGCTACTATACCCAAAATTAGGCCATAGACAAATCCTTTATAGAAAAAAATAATTATAGTTGAGAAAAAAATTAAAGTAATATAAAAACATAAATGATGAAATTTAAATAGAAGTTGTTTTTTTTGGGTGCGATTTTAAATAGAAATTAAGAGACATAAATTAAACTGAAAAAATGAGTTGAAGGTAGAAAATTGATATTTTTGGGGTTTGGCAAAAGAAAAAGAAAACGCAGATTCGTGTTTGGACTTCGGAATAGTAGAAGTAGAAGTTCGTGGACGGATGGGTGAGGAGAGAGTATAGTATCTTGTACGCGCTACCTATCAACAATGGCAGTTTCCTCAATAATTGAGTTTCGGTAGGTGCTTTCGATTTATCGGCGTTTCTCTTCTATTCTATGTGATGCTAACTCCGATTAGTTGAGTTCCTTCAAATTCACAATTTACGGTTACAGAGCTTAAGCTTATTGAATGAATGAATGATTGACATTGACTGGTTCTTTATTAGTTTTTCAAGTAATGCCATGGTCATGTCACTAGAAGCTCCACCATTGATTTGATGTTTGTCTTCTTCTTATACATGGAAACTTAAAGGGAATTGAATTTTTTCATCATGTACCAACAGTTCAATGTCCTGCACTGCACCTTCTTATGCTTTGTGTCTCCGCAGATACTGGTTTCCACTTCTTCCTCTCCTTCCTTTTTTTTTCCCCTTCATTTTATGATTTTTCTTTCCTTTTTCTTCTCGATGCTTAGAGCTGGACCTGTCAATTGATTAATTACAGACTCAGTTTTTATTTTTGTTGCAAGTTTCTCATATATTGAAATTCATTTTTATATGCTTAGTTGAAGCATGAATTACTTATTACATAATTATTCTTCCTATGCGTATATGATTTATTTAATTTTACTTTAAAAAAAGTTAGGTATAGGTTTTATTTTGTTAAATTCATTGTATGAGTATATAGAATCAATAGGGAAAATCAATAATAATATAAACATGGAATTTATAGTTATGATCTACTCTATAATATAAAATTTAAATATTCAATTTGTTCACTATGGAATCTTGAATTTGTTACCCAAAGAAATTGTACAAATTCTGAAGCGTTCTATGCTTCTATCTTCTTCCTCCTGTGTTCTTCATTATTGTGTGGTACATATAATCTTTGCCAATGTTTTATAGCATTAATACACATTGGATTGTACTTGTATCTTGTCTTAATAAGGTTGTAGTTGCTTATTCCTATACTCTCCTTTTCAGATATTGTGACGAAAATGGTTTCTCCATTAGATAATGGTCTATGTTATCCATGGAGATTGATCTTGAGCTGCCTATATGTGAGCAGGAGAGGCTTGATATTGGATCTAATGGAAATAATGTTGCCAATACTGCATGTGATATGCATGTTGAGGAGCAAAGCATTAATCCTTCTTCAATCACTGAACAATATAAGGAAATTTTAAATGAAAATGATTTCTGTTGCCAGGATCAGGTGGATTTGAATTCCAATCAGGTGAATGCTATCGGTAAAAGCCCCTTTAAAGAGCCACAGAATGGCTTGGAATTTGAATCAAAGGAGGAAGCCTATTCTTTCTACAGGGAATATGCTCGCTCAGTGGGATTTGGTATCACGATAAAAGCCAGTCGACGCTCAAAAAAGTCTGGTAAATTTATCGATATTAAAATTGCTTGTTCCAGGTTTGGAAGTAAGCGTGAGTCTGGTACAACTGTTAATCCACGACCTTGTATAAAGACAAACTGTAAGGCTGGCATGCATATGAAGAAGAAGCTAGATGGTAACTGGATCATATACAATTTTGTAAAGGAGCACAATCATGAGATCTGTCCAGATGATTTTTACAGGGGGCGGAACAAACAAACAAGTAATGTAGCTTCTCAGAAGAAGGGTATGCAATTGGCTCTAGACGAGGGAGATGTCCAGGTGATGATTGAATACTTTGTGTCTATGCAGGGTGAGAATCCCAACTTCTTCTATGCAATAGACCTGGATCAGAATAGACATTTAAGAAGTGTATTTTGGGTTGACTCAAAGGGCAGACTTGATTATCAAAGCTTCCATGATGTTGTTTTCATTGACACTTTTTACATGAAAAACAAATATAAAATTCCTTTTGTTCCTATTGTGGGAGTCAACCATCACTTCCAGTACATTTTACTTGGATGTGCACTGGTTGGGGAGGAGACTGTCTCAGCTTTTATATGGTTAATGCGAACATGGCTCAAAGCAATGAGTAGCCTACCTCCAAAGGTGATTATCACAGACCAAGAGAAATTCTTGAAAGAAGCTGTTGTAGAAGTGTTTCCAGATACACATCATTGTTTTTGTCTATGGCATATTTTATGTAAAATCACCAAGAATTTGGGTTATATCATAGATCAAAATAATAATTTTATGGGAAAATTTGATAAATGCATTCATCGTTCCTGTTTGGATGAGCAGTTTGAAAAGAGATGGTGGAAACTGATCAATAGATTTGAACTAAAGGACAATGAATGGTTTCAATCATTGTATGAAGATCGTAAAAAGTGGGTGCCCGCATACATGCGGGATGTTTCTTTGGCTGGGTTTTCAACAACTGTAAGGTCTGAAATTACAACCTCATCCTTTGACAAGTATATTTGTGCTGATTCTACCTTTAAGGAGTTTATTGAACAGTATAAAGTTTTCTCTACAGACAGTTTTGACATGGAAGCCAAAGCTGACTTTGAAACAAGACAAAAGCAACCTGCATTAAGATCTCTGTCACCTTTTGAGAAGCAGCTCTCTACAATTTACACAGATGCCATATTTAGAAAATTTCAATTGGAGATATTGGGAGCGATGTCTTGTCGTCTGCAGAAGGAAACAGAAGACAGGGCAAATGTGACATTTCATGTTCATGATTTTGAGGAGCGGAAGAAATTTATTGTGTGTTGGAATGAAGCAGAGTTGGATGTCTGTTGTTCATGTCATTTATTTGAATACAAAGGTTTTCTATGTAGACATGCAATATTTGTCATTCAGATGTCTGGTATAACCAACATTCCATCCCGTTATATTTTGAAACGATGGACAAAAGATGCAAAGGCCAATCAATTTGCTGGTGACATAATTAGCAGGACTGCAAGTCGAGTGCAACGTTTTGATGACCTTTGTAGGCGGGCTATTAGATTAAGTGAAATTGGGTCTTTATCTGAAGATACTTTCAATATTGCATTTCAGGCAGTGGAAGAAGTTTATAAACATTGTGTGAATGCAAACAATTCTGTTAGAAGCACTTCAGAGCCCAACATGTTGGCTCTTAATGGTTTTGTTGATGTTGAAGAGAGGAATTATGGCTGCCATAGGACAAAGTCTACTAAGAAAAGGAAGTCATGTAATAAAAGGGTTAGTTGATGATCGACTAATGTGGTGATACTAGAAATTGTTTTGACTTGTAGTAAGTGGTGGGCATTCTTAAACAGATTTTGTGTATTACAGGAATGCTCTGATCCAGAAAGAATCAATATCAAGATGCTGGATGGCTTCCAAAAGAGGGTTTGTCACGTGTTGCTTTTTCTGAATTGTCCCTTGTCATGCATGAATAAAGTTCTGACCTCCTATATTGCTCATATTTTGTAGCATCTTCAGTGGTTTTTTATGTGCAGGAACAGAGAAATTCAAGAGCACACAACTTTGATGATTGTTACATTTCTCAACAGGACACGCAAATAGTGGTATGGGATATTTCTGAGCCCAAGTTTGTCCATAAAATTATCTATTTACAGTACTTTAATAGTTTTGATGTTTCTTAAATGTTTACTCTTCTTTAATTTCTGTTGTATTCTTCGGGTACATAAGATAGTTCTGCCTTTGCTCTTACAGGACTTGGATTCTAGAGCTTCAACTCTTGATGGCTATTATGGGGCTCAACAAAATGTGCATGGAGATGTATTCTCTAGTCTTCTCTGTACATTTTTTTAATAGTAGGAATGATGATATTGTATAAATTAGTTGTTGTTTGCACTTTTTAAAGGCACAGCTGAACTCAGTTTCTGTTATGCATGATGGCTATTATAGCGGTCAACAGGCCATGCTGGGGCTGGTAGGGCGCATGTACTTTTTCCTAAGCTCTTGTTTTCAGACATGTTTATGGATCTCATTTTTTCATCCTAATCTCCAGGGGCAGTTGCATTCCGTGCCAAGCCGTGGTCCACATTATGGGATGCAGCACAGCGTGCAAGGACTGGTAGTGGGTTATGGCTTACATTCCTTGAAGCAAAATGGCTTAATATTTTAAATCGGTAATAATCCGCTTCTGCTTGTTTGTTTTTGCTGCTGCTTCAGGGACAACTTACTTTCAGAACTCCAACAGTACATGGGTGCTTTGACCTTCAAGATAGTCTAGAAGATATGGTATGCACTTACATGACTCAGTTCCGATTTGCACTTTGCACTGCAATGTAAATTCATGAGATGTGATTTTGCTTCAGGGACAACCTATTAGGGCCTCACCGTTCCATGGCATTACATCAAAGCAACTAGATGTGGATAAATCACTTTCATGATAGCTGGAAGGGTGCCGTTTCTTTCCATGTCAGATTATTGAGTTATATGTATATAGGTAATATATATTAAACTATTTAGAAGCTTTTTTGCTTGGCAGTAGGGGGAAATATCAGTTTTGACAACTTGTTAATGCCAAAAACAGAGAAAATATGGCTTCCACTACACACCCTTGTCAACCTAAAAGCTTGCACCTAGTTAGATCCGTAGCCTGTACATTGTGGTGGAACCATTTAAAACAACTCATTACTAAGAAAAAAGAGCAGTTCATGTACTCTGCGGCTTTAGCGCAAAGCATCTACTTGGGAATGATTCTAATGCTAGTGACTAAGGCGTGTGCCACAGGCTATATCTGATTGAAAACAAGAGAGAGGAAGCAAAGGGGACGAATGTCAAATACGTCTTATGTACACAGAATATACAATCACTTACGGAACTCAGCACATGCACTACAATCCCAGAATAGAGGAAGTGCTCATTTTCATCATTCCATGAAGCAGACTACTTGGTACTGTAAGACAGAGGTCCAGTGAGGCTGCACAGTGGGGGACCATTACATCTGGACGGATGCCATTGAATTACACATCATCAGTGCTGGCGGAGTCCATCACCGGAGGGTCAATAACGACTGTAAATTCTTGGTTTTCTGTCTTCGTCGATGGCAAGATACATGTGATGTTACCTAAATAAATATAATTGCAAATATTGTGTTTAGCTTTAAAAGAAATCTGGTTTGAATTTAGTTTGCAATGAACCGTTCCTGAATCAATGTATAACTGGTTGGGGTTTGTGGGTCTTTGAGCCCACAAATAAAGAGAGGTTCGTTAAAAATTCTTCCCCTGCATTTTTAATATTTGGGCTCAATGTTAGTATATTGAATTGAATTTAAACTCCTCTGCATCCAGCGGAAAAGTTGGGAAAAACTAACCATGAGTAAGAAGGAAGGAGGCACGGGATTTAAAGACTTCACACTTCTCAATTCAAAGCTTCGAGAGCCCTAAATTCCCCAAATGCTCTGTGGGTCCAACTCTTAAAAGGATTGTACTTCCCTATTAAGGAGTTTATTGATGCGACTGGTGGAAGAAACCCATCTTGGGTTTGGAGGAGTCAGCTACAAGGAAGAAGAGATATCCTTAGGAAGAATGGAAGGTGGATTATTGGGGATGGACAATCTATCAAAATATGGACGGACAATTGGTACATTAAGGATGCAACCTAGGCTGGACCAGTGAATCAATTAGACCAGAAGCTATGCTCTTTGCTGGACCCAATTAACAAATCCTGGAACATCAGGATGATGAAAGCTCTGCTGCCTCCTAAGGTAGCAATTCAGGCACTGCAGACAACAATCAGGTGGACGGAAGGAAATGATAAAGTTAATTTGGCCCTATACTAGATTTGGTGAGTACATAGTTAAAACAGGGTACCATGTGCTGAAACAGGAACAATGTAAGGCTTTAGTAGGTATTTCATCATCCACAATTACTCCTACTGAAGTTTGGAAAACCCTATGGCAGATTCCTATTCCTCAAAAGATTAAGCTATTTATATGGAAGGGATGCCATAATGCTATTCCTGCTAGGGAAATCTATATAAAAGGCGGATTGCAAAAGATCAAATCTGTCCTATCTGTCAAACTGAAGCTGAATCAGTGGAACGTGCTATTTTGCTGTGTGATTGGACTAGGCCAATGTGGTTTGGGTCTCAGGTGCAATGTCTACCAAGAAATCAGATTGTGTCTAGGTTTGACTCATGGTTTTTTGAGAGAATTCAGGCTTCAAAATCAACAACAAACCATGTCTGGATAATTTAGCTATGATTCGCTTCTTAACTTGGGCAATTTAGAAAGGTAGAAATGAAGTTCATTTTAATCACATAGGTACTAATCCAATGTTTACAATTCAAAGGGCAAATATAATGTACTCAGACTACCAGAAAGCAAATCATGTTAATACAGGAGATAATGACAAAAGTCAATCACAGGGACAGTTAGAAACAAAAGCATCCTCTCTTTGGAGGCCCCCTCCCAGAAGGGTGCTAAAATGCAACATTGATGCAGCTCATTACAGCAACAAAGGGATGGATGCTATGGCCTTAATCTGGAGAGATGAAAATGGAGAGTTAGTAGCTGGCTCTACAAGATTGGTGCATGTGTCATCTGCGCTCGTTGCTGAATCATTAGCCTTGCGGGAGGCAATGGCAATGGCGTCAAACTTTGGTTGGCAAAAAATGGTAATTGCCTTGCAATTGAGGCCTGCAGAGGGGAACACCAGAATCGGGAAATTATGAATATTGTAAATGATTTTAAAGTCATGAGATCTGATAATGAGATGAGTTGTGTATCATACTGTAACATATCGTGTATATCCCTAAAGTTTAGCCTATTATCATGTAGGATCATATATAGGCATAATCATCAGAGTCTATTAGGCATATTTTTTAGGAATTATTATTGTCACTTTTGTATATATTTGTTAACCTACGAAGGCATCAATGACAGAATAAGATTGTTCTTTTCCAAAACAGAATCCTTTATGGTATCAAAGCCATAACGTGGCTCTGAGAAAGAAACCCTCGTGCAACCAGTGTGAAGCACATAAGAATGGCTGACAACCCACCAGAATTAGAAGATGAAGGAAAGAAAAACACTTCAACTAAAGGAGAGCAACCAAACCAAGGGAGGAGAATCCTATCTCTTTACGATCTGAACTCCAACGATAACCCAAGGAATGTTATCACCCAAGTGCAGCTTTGAGGGGAGAACTACGAAGAATGGGCACGTGCCATGAGAACGTCTCTGTGTGCGCGAAGAAAGTGGGGGTTCATAGAAGGAACTGTTGCAGCACCGAAGGAGGACACACCTGAGATGGAAGACTGGTGGACGGTCCAGTCCATGCTAGTCTCGTGGATACTGAACACCGTTGAGCCTATCTTGCAATCCACCATATCATATACGGAAAACGCAAAAGATTGTGAATGGACCCAAAATACAACATCTGAAATCTGATTTGGTCAGGTGCAAGCAAGGCGGGATGACGGTGGTCGCATACTACAGAAAGTTGAAAACCTTGTGGGATGAGTTGGCCAATTATGAGCAAATTCCTATTTGCAGTTGTGGGAGATGCAAGTGTTGGGAATTGCGGATACATCACGCAGTGAAAAAACAGGATTCCCACCAAGGATCCATACGAAAAGCCATAATCCGAGTTTTAAAATATTTACCTCTTGAAGCGTGATCAAAAGGAAGTGATGTGAATCACCACCACTGTAATAGCAACGATGTCTCTGCGGTATCCACACGAACAGACTTACGAACATCCAACATCCGCAAAGAGGAGCCTCAAGTCTCTCACACAGTGCTAGCTGCGAAGAGAAGAGAAGAAACGTGTCGCTCTCTCACTCACTTTTCTGTAGGTGCGGCTAGGGTTATGTAATATGTGAGTCTTAGCAGCCTTTTATCAGTATTATTTATAATAGTGACTGTCTTAAGTGAGTGTGAGCAGCAGCAAGGTAAGTTGTGTAATCCTAGACTCATCTGTTATGAGTCTGGCCCATATTTGAATCCGAGTCCAACTTGAATTTATTGCTCCAATTTTAGTCTGCTCTATGTGTATGACCATGCAGGTTCTCATTACGTTGACAGTAATATTAAAATCTCATTTTAATATTACAAGTAGTGAGCGGTATTTAGCAACACATCGCTGCTACCCAAGTAATAAGAATGTCAGTGATTTGACATAACCTTTCCGTGACCAATGTTTTCGTGTCGTTTAGTCCCTTTGTCAAGATATCTAGATTGAACACAATGCATGGAATGCGTCACTCTTATATAGTCCAATCTTTCGTTTCCTGATACTCGAGTAGACTTTGTAACAACAAATGAAATTAATATCTCATATTGACTTATTTGAGCATGGTCATGCATTTCGCAGTCTCACTCAATCAGGGGGCCCAAAGATATCGCTCATGTTATGTAGGAGTGACAAATCTCATCTAAGTCACTCACATTCCTCTACATGATTCGCGGTATGTCCAATAACCAACTTTATAATCACCTTGTTACATATAACATTTGATGACATTAAAACATATAACTCCTCGTGTAGGAATCGTAGTGATCTCAAGTCAAAAGACCACAGACAGCATTGTCACTATGAGAATCGCTTATGACACTCACGTTATCCATGTAGTGTTCTCATGGCAGGTCAGTCCAGTACATACTCTAATATGTACCCATGTGAAGACTTGAGATTTCATATCCATGACCTGCGAGATGTGGTCATCAGTCTATGCACATACTAGTCTCAATGTATTATTGTTGTCCTAATTAACAATAATACTTGATTAGGGACATTTAAGAATAATGTTATAACCAAAAGGATCTCACGATCAAGTCATCCACTTGATGTCTTATGGCATCAAACTTACTATTCTAAGGACTTTATTATGTTTATTAAAAAAGAACACAATAAATGAAATACCTCATATATTAAAATAGCATAATAGAATGTATGTAAATACAGAAAATGTATCGGCCTCTAGGGCATACACCAACAGCAAGTGTGATATTGCGTCCAAGTTGGAGAAGTGCAGAGAAAAAGAAAAAGTACACCAGTTTCTCATGGGATTGGATGACACAGCTTATGGAACTGTGTGTTCAAATCTATTAGCAACAGATCCATTGCCCTCTTTGAACCGGGTTTACTCGACTCTGATCCAGGAAGAAAAGATGAGAACGATTACCAGAGCAAAAGAAGATAGAGGGGAAGTGATGGGACTGGCAGTTCAAACAGGTGGAAGAGGAGGCAAAGGACGAGGAGATTCCAAAGACAAATCTGTGCCTTGTACACATTGCAATCGAACGAGACATGAGGCAGGGAATTGCTTTCAACTAGTTGGATACCCTTAATGGTGGGGAGATAGGCCAAAGGTCTAGGGAAAAGGTAGTGGACGAGGCAAACCACAGCAACGTATAGGAACTGGACGAGGAAGAGGTGGGATAGCACGTGCAAACGCTGTTCAAAGTGGCAGAATAGGCTCTGGGATGATCGACTCAGGAGGAGATAATTCTGGGTTGGTCGGGCTAACTACTGAGCAATGGCAGACGCTGATGGATTTGCTGAATAGTCAGAAAACAAATTGCAATGAGAAGATGACAGGTGAGTGCAACACCACTGCATGGACTATTGGCACTGGAGCTTCAAACCACATGACAGGGGACCTGAACAGTATACATGATTCGTATGATATTCAAAGTTGCAAGGTGGGGCTCCCTGATGAACAACGCACAACAGCAACAAAAGAAGGAACTGTTGTGCTAGATGGAGGGCTGAGACTCACTAACGTTCTCTATGTCCCTAAATTGCACTGTAATTTGATATCAGTTTCTTAATTGATGGACGAATTAGATTGTGTTGTTCAATTCACTAATAAATTGTGTTATGTAGGACCGTACTTCGAGGATGTTGATTGGTGTGGGTGAACGCAAAGATGGGCTTTATTTCTTCCGAGGAATTCGAAGAATGAGAGCCTACAAGACTGATGGAATGAGTTCGATGGATCTGTGGCACAGATGGATGGGACACCCTTCCATGAAGATTACTCAATTAATTCCTGGAGCTAGCAAACATAAAGACGGTAGTGTGATGAATAAAACATGTGACATTTGTTTTAGAGCAAAGCAAACTAGAGAGAAATTTCCTTTGAGTGAACATAAAGCTAGTGGTGTATTTGAATTAATTCATTGTGATTTATGGGGAGCATACAAGACCTCTTCAACATGTGGTGCTTTCTATTTTTTAACAATTATATATGATTATTCATGTCCTGTGTGGATATATCTGTTGGTTGATAAACGAATGGTACCGCAACCACTTAAAAAAATTTTCGCTCTAGTTGAAAGGCAATTTCACAAACAAGTAAAAATATTTAGAAGTGATAATGGGACTGAGTTCACATATATGAGAAAATATTTTCTTGATCATGGAATCATTTTTCAAACATCTTGTACTGCAACTCCTCAACAAAATGGAAGAGTAGAGAGAAAACATAGACATATTCTAAATGTGGCACGAGCACTGCGATTCCAAGGAAATCTTGCCATTGAATTCTGGGGAGAGTGTATTTTGGCTGCAGGTTACCTGATAAACTGAACTCCCTCCACGGTGTTGAATGGAAAGACTCCTTATGAGATGTTGCATGGACAGAAACCCATGTATGAACATTTAAGGGTGTTTGGATCATTGTGTTATGCACATAATCAAGGAAGGAAATGAGATAAATTTACAAGCCGAAGCAGAAAATGCGTCTTCATTGGGTACCCATATGGCAAGAAGGGGTGGAAGTTGTTTGATTTGGGGACAAAATAGATTTTTATCTCTTGAGATGTTGAATTTGTTGAGTCAGTGTATTCGTTTGCTGCCAGTGATCATGCGCACAAAGAATAGGGTGATCAGAGTGTTGGAAACTTTGAGGAAGCTGTAGAAGACGTGACTCATGAGGAGCCTCAACGAGATTATGCGGAAAGTGTAGTACATCACGATGAGGCCACTGTAGACGATAAGGGGGTGAACCAAATGAGGAACCAATTGAATAGATGGTTCCCAACGCGACAGGTGCGTCGCTCAACCCAATTGTGCCACCAGAAGAACCTCTATTGGGCAGAGGACATAGAGTAAAACAAACATCCATCCGTCTGCATGACTTTGTGACTAACACCACTAGAAGAATGAGCCCATCCAACCGTTCATCTTCATCAACAGTTTGCTCAGGTGATCCTTATCTCATATCACATTATGTGAATTGTGACAAATTTTCTCTAGCACACCGTGCTTTTCTTGCCTCTATTTCACAGGAAAAGGAGCCATTTACTTATGCCGCAGTAGTAAGAGATAGCAGGTGGAAGGAAGCCATGAAAAATGAGATACAGGCCTTTGAAAATAATGGAACTTGGACGGTGACACACTTACCCCCTGGGAAGAAAGCACTTGGCTGTAAGTGGGTCTACAAAATTAAGCATAAATCTGATGGGAGCATAGAAAGGTTTAAAGCGCGACTGGTTATTCTTGGCAATCATCAGGTGGAAGGGATTGATTACACTGAGACATTTGCCCCAGTTGTCAAAATGGTGACTGTATATATGATGTTAGCAGTAGCAGCTGTAAAAGATTGGGAATTGCATCAAATGGATGTCCACAATGCATTCTTGCATGGGGAACTTAAGGAGGAGGTTTACATGAAGCCACCACCTGGCTTAGCCATTCGCCATCCTGAGATGGTGTGCCGACTCAAGAAGTCTCTCTATGGGCTTAGGCAGGCTCCTAGGTGTTGGTTCGCCAAGTTGTCTACTACACTGAAGCAGTACAGGTTCAAACAATCAATTTCGAATTACTCCCTCTTTGTCTTGCAGAAACAGGAGCTGCACCTCGTAGTTTTGGTATATGTAGATGACCTCATCATCTCTGGGCATGATCCTGCAGCTATTAACCGCTTCAAGGATTATTTGCACACTTGTTTTCACATGAAATACTTAGGCAAACTCAAATATTTCCTAGGTGTTGAAGTGGCTTGCTCTTCCAGTGGAATCTTTCTTTGTCAGCGAAAGTATACTTTGGATATCATAGGGGAAACCGGACTTCTAGGAGCAAAACCAGCAAGGGTTCCCATGGAGCAAAACCATCGTCTGGGTCTTGCTGAGGGCTCGGACTTGTCTCATCCTGATTAGTATAGGCGGTTGGTAGGACGCCTCATTTACCTTTGTTTCACTAGACCAGAACTGTCCTACTGTGTTCACATATTGCCTCAGTTCATGCAGCAACCTAGACAAGAGCATTGGGAAGCTGCATTGCGAGTAGTTCACTACTTGAAAGGGAA
Organism: Ormosia semicastrata; assembly: GCA_029884595.1. NCBI lineage: Eukaryota > Viridiplantae > Streptophyta > Magnoliopsida > Fabales > Fabaceae > Ormosia > Ormosia semicastrata. The sequence continues at coordinate 1,023,473 of JAQQTO010000046.1, read as the reverse complement.
TCTGGGGCAGGGTGTGCTCTTGAGTAGAAATTGTGATATGCTGTTGACTGTGTGGTGTGATTCGAATTGAGGAAGTTGTCCCCTTACTCGCAGGTCTCTCACGGGATGGTTTATTCATTTGGGCGGCTCTCCCATTTCCTGGAAAATAAAGAAGCAGCGCACGGTTTCACTCTCATCTGCTAAGGTCGAATATCGTTCCATGGCAGCCACTGTTTGAGAGCTGAAATGGTTAAGGGAATTCTTTCCAGCCTTGGTATCTCACATTCTCAACCTATGCGTCTTTATTGTGATAGCCAAGCCGCACTCCACATTGTCAAGAACTCAGTTTTCCACAAGCGTACCAAACATATCGAAATTGATTGTCATTTTGTTCGGAATGAGATTCTAAAAGGCAACATTGGACCTGCTTATGTCTTTACCACTGCACAATTGGCTGATATATTTACTAAAGCCCTTGGACCTACTCAGTTTACTTCCTTATTGCACAAGTTAGGCATCTACAATTTGTATGCTCCAACTTGAGGGGGGTAATGAGATGAGCTGTATCATACTATAACATATCGTGTATATCCCTAAAGTTTAGCCTATTATCATGTAGGATCATATATAGGCATAATCATAGGAGTCTGTTAGGCATATTTTTTAAGAATTGTTATTGTCACTTTTGTATATATTTGTTAACCTACGAAGGCATCGATGACAGAACAAGATTGTTCTTTTCCAAAACAAAATCCTTTATCTGGATTTCAAACCTGTGGATTTCTCTGGACAAGTAGAAACAACAATGGTGCAGCTCATAAAGCTGCGAAGCTCGCCAGTCTCCACCACCTTCTTCCTGCGCAAATTGTAGATGTGTTGAACAAGGAGCATCGTAGGCCAAGAGGTTAATCTTGTCGTCCCATTTCCAAATTGGAAGCGGTTCCTCTATTGATTATTGTTGTAGCTTTGCTGTTGAATCTGGGTTTAGCCAATATTGGCTTTCAGCGTTGTTTTCGTGCCTTGTATTTAGGCTGTGCTCTTTGTCCTGTTTGGGCTTAGCCAGCTTTGAAACTCAAACAAAAAAATAAATAAATAAATCCTCTGGTAATTGTTAACCAAAAAAATACTCCTCGGGTAATTATCATATTTTTTTATTACTCAAAATATCTTTCATCTTATAAGTGAAAAATTAATCTCTCAAAATATAATTAGACGCTTAAACAGATATTTTTCTCAACTGTGTATTTTTTAATTTTTTTATTAATAAGTAAGAGTTAATCTTTTAAAATATAGTTAGATACTTAAACAAAATTTTTTTTAATAATATTATTTTTATACAAATAAATTTTAAGATTGTGCATAGTAATTACCATATTTTAGAGTTATGTCAATGTAAGGGTATTATAATATTTCGCTTAATGATGAACTTACTTTATTATTATAGGGTTCATCCATTTAAATCTCTATTAGAAATTTAGTATAAAATTATTAAATCAGGTTTCTTTGTTCATTAAATTTTAAATATTTAGGAAAATAAAATAATCCTTTTAAATATAAATACTAGGAAGGTCAAAACCAAGTAAAATAAATAGGTTAATAGATGGGGTTTCTTCATTTATAGACATTGAAATAAATGATTAAGTATTTAAGTTGAGGGTTAACTTTATATTATAAATTTAATCCAGTTTATTTATTTTTTTGTATTGGTAAAGTTTAGGAGAAAGGAAGATTATCCCATTAGGCTTATTACAAGTTTCAGTGTCTATGTAAGGAGATTTTTTATGAAATATTCGTTTGTTATTAGTGCTTAACGAAGAAACCATTGTTTCGGCTTGAAATTATTTATTCGTACTAAACTTAAACCATTTATTATTATTATTATTATTATTATTATTATTATTATTAATTTAGAGTGTTATTTGGGACTAATAATCGTGCCCCCTAATAAATGAAAAATTATGTAAAAAACAATTTAAACAATTATTAAGTTTAAAGAGAATTATAAAATATATATATATTTTAAGTCACACATTGATTGAAGCTTGTCCTGCCAGGCAGATGCTGCTTGTCATGGCCTTTGGGTTCCTTTAGCTGGTGTAATACTATAAAATTGAATTTGTGGTGGCTTCTCTTCCCTTCTCTCCTATCTTGCTAATTCTTTAGTTGTTTCCCTTCCCCTCCAAACTCCCGCCAAATCCCTCTCCCGTCCCGAGCTTGTCATTTCATTTGACTCATTTCCCTCTCTCTCTCTCTCTTTATCTCTCTCTCTCTCTCTTCTGTAGTTGTCACTCTCTTCCATTTATTTCTTCGCCGCCAATCGCCAAACCCAAACCCCACTTCTTTCTTCGCTTTGATTTGCTTGGAACATTCCAGAATCCAGCGATGAGTGCCGTGAACATCACCAACGTGACGGTCCTGGATAACCCTGCTTCGTTTCTCACCCCCTTTCAGTTCGAGATTTCCTACGAGTGTTTGACCCCTCTCAAAGATGGTATATCCTATTCCTTTCTTTTCTTTTCATTTCGCTTTCCATGCTTTTACTTTTAGGGTTCCTTCAGATTTCGACCTATTTTCCTCTATGTTTTCTTTTCTTTGATTCACAATCAATGAATTTGCCTGCACCAACATTTTTTCATTCATATTGTATCTTAGGTTTTAGTCACTTCAATTGATAACATATCTCTTCTGAGGAATTTCACTGTATAACATATAGATTTACCAGATATTGATTTTAGGACTAGTTTGGGTATGTCTCAGCCTCAGAGTCAGAGGCATTCTCAATCTGCCTGCCTTCAAACTTCAATTCCATTCTCATAGCATAGGATACCTATTTGTTTCCAATCCATGTCTATAGATCTCTGTATGTGATTACCCAAACAGATCAAACTTGGCATGCATTCTCAAACCCCACCCTCTATCTCACCCCTTCCATCCCTGCCACATATGAAACTTGTATGAATCTTTTCTTTTGTTCAAAAAGGGAGGATCTCTGTCAATCTCTTAAACAAGTTAAACACAGGCAGGGCTTTTATTATTCATATAGGCTGTGGAACCCCCCAAGTTATCCTAAGCATTCCCCATTCAATTTAGCTACCAAAAGTTTGTTTAACCATATTATAGATGGGTGGTACAATACTACAATTTTTCTTTGTCTTCCATTATTTTAAATGGGGGGATTTGTTATCTCACACAGATGATGCCAAAGTAGCTGGGGTTCGTTCTGTATTTTGGAATAGTGAAAAGCATTGCAAGTTGCATGGAAGCTCTTTTTGTTTCATATAAATATGGTTCTGTAAAATGATACTTTCTCATATAACTTTCTAGTGTTTGATTATGTTCTGGAAACGATTTTTTAAAATTTGAGAAGAGGACTTCATTTTTCTCCTCCTGAATTTTCAATACATTGACACATGAAAACACATGGAAAATATTTTTTGTAAATTATTTTCGGGGAACAAACTTAATCTCAAATATCATGTCAAGTTTGGCTAACAGCCTAAAAGTCATAATAATGAAGCCTAGTTTTCTATCAGCTTCACTATCCTTTTACTCCTAGATTCATCTCGCTTCTGTGGTCTACTTTACCTTGTTTGGTTGTGACACTGCATGCTGTCATGCGAGTACAGATTTGGAATGGAAGCTCATTTATGTTGGATCTGCTGAGGATGAGACTTATGACCAATTATTAGAGAGTGTTCTTGTTGGTCCTGTCAATGTTGGAAACTATCGCTTTGTTTTACAGGCAAGCTTTATGAATACTAATCTTTTGAATTCTGTGTTGCAATTGCTTATAGAATCAAACTTTTAAATAATGTTTTGATAACAGGCAGATCCACCGGATCCATCAAAGATTCGTGAAGAAGATATAATTGGTGTCACAGTGCTTCTGTTGACCTGCTCTTATCTGGGGCAGGAATTTATTCGCGTTGGCTATTATGTGAACAATGATTATGATGACGAGCAGCTGAGAGAGGAACCTCCCCCGAAGGTATTAATTGATAGGGTTCAAAGAAACATTTTATCTGATAAACCAAGGGTCACGAAGTTCCCCATCAATTTCCACCCTGAGAACAATGAAAATGAAGAGCAGCCCCTTCCGTCTGAGCACCCATCCGAAACTGGAGAAGATCCACTTGCTTTAGTTGATCGTGATCCCCCAGATGAGAGGGATTCTTAACATTTTGTAGGTATACAGACCTTTCAATTCCTAAATCTTCAACTTTACGTTCACTGTATGGATTAAGATGCCAATTTTGTGAATCTCTTATCGATGATGTGAATTAGATTTATGAGATCATTTGGAAGTAGGCCTCTGAAGTTTGAAACACTAGGTTCAAAATGCTTGTAACGTGTGAAAGCCAGTTTCTATCCATGAAGCTTTGCAATGCAAACCCAATTTCATTGATTAGCTCACTGTTTTACAAATCATTTTCTTTATAATTTGTAATAGAAAAGAGGCTTCACCGTAATTTTGAGGTCATTTTCAGTTTTTCCTTCATTTAATTTACCTATGAATTTTCGCCCAATAATATATGACAGATAGACACAGTAATATTTTTGTTTTCTTGGCTTGGGTCGCTTCTGTCATGGTTTGAACAGGACATCGCCAAGTTAGCAGTGCTCACACAACTTGTTCTTAGTATTAAGAGCAACCCCAAGAGTCTTATAACAATTGGACCGCCTTATACAAGTCATGTTCATGGTTTATACAAGTCATGTTCATGGTTTATACACTAATTCTATTTTAATATTTCATGTGTATGTGTGTGTGTGTGAGTGAGAGTGAGTGAGAGAGTTAGGATTTTCTTTGCCTCCCCGTTTTATGCCACCTCCGCACATTGGATGGCTGAGAATCCTGTACAGTAATGAGGAACCCGATTCTCGCCGTCACCGGAAAGATAGGATTTTCAGTCAGGAAGCTAGAGAGATGGTTAGTTTAGGAATTATATTTTACAATTATTATTTTTTTAAGTCCATTTATGTTTTTCTTGGCTGCAGAATTATTTTCAATTTTAAATTCGTTTACTTCAGCGACAGTGTTATAACATAAAAAATTACCAAAAAAGAATTAAATGAGGGATAATGTCTGTAAAATTTGAAACGACTCCTAATTAAGTAATATTTCTTTATGTTAGTCAATTATTATTTTAAGATAATAATCAAAAGAAGATAGAATTTGTTAAGTAATGTATAAAATTATTGTTATATTTGGATTTATGTAAAAAATTAGTGTGTTATAGAATATAAATTTAAAAATATATTTAATAGTATAAAATATATATAAATATTTGTTTTAATGTAAACTTTATACTAAATTACTCGTCTAAGTCCATATAGTTTTTGGATGAATCCAAATATATCCTTATAGTTAAAAGTTAGTAATTAGATATCTAAAGTTTAAACAATTTGGAATGGGGTCTCTGAATTCATCCCTCTATTATAATAGGGCGATATATGACGGAATATTTGAATAGCCCATGCTGGTTGTCACCCCAACGTCCACCACGTTAGTGTTTTTTTTTTTTTTCTTCTTAATCCACCATGTTAGTTTAAACACCTCTCTTTTTTCTTTTCTGTTTCTTTTCTTCCTGGTTTCTTTGGTTAGGAGAAGCACAATTGCTACTCTTTCACCTAAATCTATAACCCCATATCAACAATTGGGATGGTAAAACTCCCCGCTTTGATCCCAGTCGCTAATGGGGTCCCCAAATGAGATGGGAGAAAAATTTCCCGTACCATATTCGAGGACGGGGACGGGGACCATACTCCCTACCGTAAGGTCCCAACTCCCCGTCAAAATCCGTTAAATTCCTAATTTTTTTTTGTAATATATATATATTACATAAATAAATAAATATATTTTAATAATTGTATATTATATTAATTTTTATATTTATTTAAAATTAAAAATATTAAAATAAATTATTTCATCTTTTTCTTATTTTTTCTTTTTTTTTTAATTTTTTTCTTATAGCGGGAATCCCCATGAGATAACCCCATTGGGGTGCGGGGACGGGGAGCGGGGAGGTACTCAAATAAGACAATGATCCGTTAATCTCGAATTCAATATTAATGGACAATGGTGGCACTTATCCCTGAGTCTTCATCTTCATGTGGTATACTGGATCTGGAGAGTGAAGTGTTAAATTTGATCGAATATATACTACGATTTAGATCATAATAATTCAGAAGTTAATAACAATAAATATTATGTACTTCTTGAAGACATTTTATTAAAAAGCAAATTTAAAGAATCCTTGAACAGAAGCGTATACATGCGTGTATGTTAGGAACAATCTATCACTCTAACTTTGTTTCTATAACTAATACTACCTCGATGAAACAATGCACAACTAGAACGTGTCAAAAGTGGAGTGAAGATTGTGTCCTCTCAATAATATACCAATAACTTAATTTCATTCATGATAGACTATATGCTACTAGGCCTTATACCATAATTTAACACACTTACATTGAGCCCAAAATCAAGATACATACATGATGACTCTCAAATTTATAATAAATTACATAAAATTATATAACTTTGAGGAAAAATGTCAAACTATCTATTTTATAAAACAAAATGCGAAAATCAATAGAAACTGAAATTCAAAAAATTTTAACCTGGAGACCCATCAAAATCAATAGAGTCAAAGCATCAACCTTGATCTCTGTCCCAGTTCTATTCATGTCACCCAAACCACCATCTACATGATCTATAACACTTCAAATACCGCCAAGTTGTGGCTTATTAAGGTCGAAGAGTTGTTAGCATAGATTACTAAGGTGTGCCTCAAGACGCTCTTTCTCCCTCTATCTTTTGGAGCTCCACCAAGTTTCCCAAAGTTTGGAACTTGCTTGACTTAAGGGTTTCTGGTCTTTGGATGTGGCTGTTTTAGGTGGGAGTAGGGGATATGAAGATGTTGAGCATTCATCGACCTCCACCCAACCTACAAACCAGCACCACTGCACCACCTTCTGCCACCCGTCGGGTTTGAGGAAAAATGGTTGACATCCCTCTGCGGCTTTGACCTTGAAAAATGCAGTCTTGAATCCTTTAAAACTTTTTTCGAAAACATCAAAGGATTTACGATCAAGCCGAGATCGGATGACAAGCCAACTTGTTTGCTTTACCGTCCCCTGAGTGTTTATTCATGTATAAAAATAGAAAAAGGTATTAACTGAGTATTTAAGGCTCATTAACCGGCAAAATCTCTCGAATGATATGATGTAACCCCAGCCATTAGGATGGATCTGCGATGAGGCTACATGTAAAGTACAGAGGATGGCCATTTGGAAGTCAGAAAACGGCATTCGAAGCCCCAGCTTGAGAAACAGGGGCTCATACAAGAACATAAAATGTGATCCAACTTCTCGGCAGGAACACACTCTCTCACTCCAGTCCGGACAAACAAGTTGAAATTCGTCGTCCCGAGCTTTATTCACGGTTAACTCCAAGGCAAATAACGATTCTCGGAGTACGGTTTCGCTTGAAAACTTGGACTGACGATTCCATATGTCGTCCACCACCCATGGATATACCAGTCCGGGACCTCGTTGAATTCGAATCAGCTCGTCCTCTGCTGGATCACGGACGTCGTGGAGCGGGGGCTGGACTCTAGCCTTTTTTCCTCTGACTATGGAAATCCTGAGAACATCCAAAGAAGTCGGTAAGCAACTGTCAGAATCAATAATGTCATAGATTCAGACACAGGGAGAGTGAAATAATTCAAACCCCCCATACCGACCTCCTGTCACACCAGAAATAAAGCCTTTAGGGGAACTCCTCCGCTGTGCATGGCGCGACGGAGATGGTGTTTCAGGGAGGTGACAAAGTTTATATAAATCACTAGGATCTATTTAAAGAAAGGCAAGAATAGAAATACACTACTACTCTACTTTTCAAAAGCAATGAGCATTCTGAAAATGAAAATGATAGCAGGATTGAAAGAGAGCTACTTACTGTGTAAAGACAAAGAGTGCTTGGAAAATGGAGAAGCTGGGAAGGGCTGGAAAGCACCCAAAAGAGCCAAAGCTTCTGCTACACAATGTTCTCAGTAAAGTTAGTCAAAAACAATAAGGTGAAGAAGACGAACCCTTGATTCTTATTTATAAAGGGTTGAACGATTAAAGGACATTTATGTCCTCTCCCTTGCAAGTTCAAAAGGTGCTCATCATGGCGCGCGGAGCTCTAAGCATGTCCCTCTGGTAAAATCGCACCACGTGGCCCATACAGCTGTAATAGCAGTTGAAAAGACGGTTACGCAATGAATCAAAGCGTCATATGAACGTTAAAAGAGGACCCCGGACTTTTTCAATGGATCCCGGCTTAAAGTCGTGGTGTCCATTTGGTTGACAGTACGGACTACGTACGAATGCTGAGACACAATTGCTTCAGTATCATGCCAGAGTGAGCATTGGACCCACCCCGGCAATATCATCACAGTGTTATGCTAGAATAATCGTTGGACTTACCCCAGTAGCGTTACCTCGGCGAAAAATACAGAACAAATACAGGATATAAAGTCTTTATTGTTTCATTTTCATTCCATACATCGTCATACATCCGGAAAAGAGGAAAAAGAAAATATTGAGACATGGAATGTACAGGGGCAGCCCGGTGGAAGGAACAAACATCTCCAGCAGCCTGAGTCATGGCACGTCCACATCTCCAAACCTCGATCTCTTGAAAAAGTGGATTAGCTTTGAAGAACATTGGCAAACTTGAATCGCGACCCCGGAACCGATGCCAAAGTCTTCGGCATTGCCTCCTCCATAGTGAAAATAAAGACCGAGATATCCTCTCCTTTGTTGGACAGGGCATGACCTTTCATGTCGGAGGACATCCCACCGACCTCAACCATTCCAAGTTGTCTCAAGTCGCGGAGTCGCTCTAATAATTGTTCCACCCTGGAACAGACTGAAGCCACTCCCAAAACAGAATTACTCTGTCAACTGATCCCCCCTACCTTCTTGGCACATAACGGTAGGGAAGGATACCCGGTGCTTTCTTGAAAGCAAGTCAAAGAAAGTAGACCGCCCCAGGTCACTCCCAGAGGCTTTTTTCCTTCGAGAAGGACGATTCTTCACCATATCAACCCGGTCACAAACTGGGAATCCCCTAGAGAAGGGAAAATGGGTTGGTCAGAGCATTCTACAGGCTCGCTATGCATTGGACCATGGGTGCACCATTCTATGCTAGTGAATGGCATTAGACACTCCCATGTACGCCAGGAGAGAAAGGCTCCCACCTTCTTAAATGCATAGCAACCCAATTTTACGCCAAGAGAGAAAGGCTCCCATTAAAAGGAAAGGGTGTTCGAGGAAAATCAAACATTTTCAAGAACTTTGGAAAAAATAAGAGTATAATATCTGCAGACGATGAAGTTCTCTTCACAAACATGGAAAATGAAGAAGGAGCTACTCTCATTCTCTCGGAAGAAACCATTTTTACAAGAGAATGTAAAAGAAGGTGAAAGAAGGGAATGCTAGCTCACGAAGAAGTATTCTCTACTTATAGCGTGCATGAGGGATTCTAATTGGTCCCGTAAAAGGTGACCTGACCTCATGAAGTCAGCTAAAATAAATGCTTCTAATCTCTGATTGGTCACAAAGATAGGGAGCAGTTGAGAAAATCCGTATGAAACTGACTTTCTTTTCAAAGGATCACTAATTCCCAATAAAGTCCAAGTGTCAGTTTCCAGAGAATCTCATACTGTTACCACCAGTTGATTCAGAGATCACGCCCAAAGTCTGTGCTGAAGATAACTTGAAGAATCCTCAGTACTCTTACTTGGGGGCAGTGATCTTTGACCATATCAGAATAGGCTGTGAACGCCAGCAGTAGCTCGGGATCAAACTCCTACGCACCGGACTACTGTGTCATTCATATGACGGTTGATCCGTTCAAAACTTGACTCTGGTCTGTCTCATTCAAGAGCCAAGCTGGGGGCAACTGTTCTGGACCGTGATCCGGGATCCCGCTCCATGGGATAAACCTGGCATGCACATTACCGGACTCCTCCGAGGCTGGCATAGAGGAAGATTCACAACGTATTCCTGACCTCGGAAGACGGCACCCCAAGTGGTATTGGGTCATGAAGCCATAATTGATAGATTCATGCAGAGGATAAATCCCTAAATATTCGTAACTGTCAATCATTAACTTACGATATTATAGGACTCATAGTTATCTTTGATGGCTAAATACTTTCCAGATTTACAGGGATATATCCTATAATAATGGAAATGTGATCCTCATCAGGATACTAATCCTAAATTACCTGCATTCAGTAAGGATCTCATTAGGATTCTGTATACGCTCTATAAATACAAGGCTAAGTCATCTTAATGAGAAAACTCTCAATATAATCATATAAGCCTAATTGAGCACTGTCTGACTTGAGCGTTTGAGTCCCTTTTACAGGTACTCACCTCCCTGTGCAATACGCTCGGCTGCTGCTCAAGAAGGAAACCACCGTGCACGTGCTTAATTCAGGTACCTTCTGAATCTACTTCAGAACAAAAATCAATAGAGTCAAAGCATCAACCTTGACCTCCATCCCAGTTCTGTTCATGTCACCCAAACCACCATCTACATGATCTATAATACTTCAAATACCACCAAGTTGTGGCTTATTAAGGTCGAAGAGTTGTCAGCGTAGATTACTAAGGTGTGCCTCAAGATCCTCTTTCTCCCTCTATCTTTTGGAGCTCCACCAAGTTTCCCAAAGTTTGGAACTTGCTTGACTTGAGGGTTTCTGGTCTTTGGATGTGGCGGTTTTAGGTGGGAGTAGGGGATATGAAGATGATAAGCATTCATTGACCTCCACTGCAACCTGCAAATCAACTCCACTGCACCACCTTCTGCCACTCGTAATGTTAAAGTAGGGGAAGAAGGCTTCCTATCTCTTACATGCCCTAGTGAAATGGCAACATTAGACAACATCAACTAAAGGATTGAATTTGATGGTAAGTAAGTCGTACTTTTAGAAAAAGATCAAAGTTCGTATCTTTTAGTTATAACTTATTGAGAGGACTTGTTGGTTAGTAATTAATAACGACCATGCTTATGAGATTAGTTTTAAAAGAGGCCATATCAGCAATACGATGTCAAATCATATGACACATGAGACCACATCAACAATTCTAATATATATTGTGCTAATCGCGGGACGGGTCTAGGGACCAATTTTAAATTTTTAAAAATCTAGCGACTAAATTACAAATTTTTAAACTATAAAAACTTATTTAAATTTTTTAAAATATATATATATAGAGAGGTACAAAGTAATTTAACCAAAAATTTATTGAGGTACCATGGAGTTGTCGTGCAGAGAAGAAAAAGCAAAACTTAGTTAATAACGTTGCACGCGTTTTGTAGCATGGATATCATCGGCTTCTTAGGAAGGTCCGGCTATTTATGGGCATGGTTGGTGAGAGATAGAAAGTGAGTGCCATACGCATCGTTTGTCAGAAGTTGAGCTGAGCACAATCTGGCAATGCAAATGGCAAAGCAATCTGTTTCCGATCCGAACCTGTCCAAGACTCACATCTCGCCCACCCGCCACGCCTTTGGTTCCAAACAAAAAATTGTACATGGGACTGGTGGTTCTTCTTCTTCTTCCTTGTCATCGGTGAACCTCCATCACCAATATCCATATCACATGAATATCAATGACCAGTCCTCTAATAGTCCATACTACAAAGGTCTCACAGATCAATCCCTTGCTATCTTGGACGATCTTCGTTCCTGCCGTGCACCTCACATTCCCACTCCTTGCTATCCTACCACTACCACTACCACTACCTTCCTTTCCTCTGGTCATAGTCCATACTACAAAGGTCTTACAGATCATTCCCTTGTTATTGGTTCTAATTGGAGCCCAGCTGTGCTTCACAACCATCCCACCAACTCCATTTCATATGAGACTAGTCCTTACTATAGGGGTCTCACAGATAACTCGCTTGCACTTCTTGCACCTCATACCAGTAACTCCCACTCCCACTCCCACTCATCTATCTTCTCCATCAACATGAAAACTAGGGAAGAAGAGCTCACAGCTGCAACCGGGTTGAACCACCCAGGACAGAGTTCTTCATCATCACCCAATATTAGGACTGATTTTACTTTGAAGGAGTTGATCACAAAGATGGACCTTATTGATGGTGTTGGCTTTTTAGTTGAAGAGAAGCAAAAGCCTCTGATGGAGAGAGTATCACAAGAAATTAGTAATCTTGGGAGTGCATTACAAGAAATTGCTCAGAAAAGTACAGTTTTGGAGGAGATGGAGTTGATCACCAAAAATGTTGGTTTGGTGATTGAAGAACAAGAAGAAGAGAAGCCATTGAGGGAGAGAGTATCAGAAGAAGCAAGTAATGTTAATGTTGAGAGTGTATTAGAAGAAGAAAATGCTGAGAAAACAATTTTGGAGGAGAAGGTCAAAGAGTATTATGGGTTGGGTGGTGAAAAGGAGAAGCCATTATTATTATGTGTTTCTGGACAAACAGTTGCATCAGAAGAATTACCACGTAAAGATGTTACCCAGGATCAGGACAGTATAGCAGAGGAAGGAAATGGGAGATACGAGTATATTTGGGCAACCAAATACCAGCCCATGACCTTGGCAGACTTCATCTGCAACAGAGATAAAGCACTTGAGCTGAAAGCATTGGTGAGTGAGAATAATGACTATTACACATTTTCAAATTTCCCTTGCTCTTTTTTTTCTCCCTTTTTTTTGTTTTTCCTTTCCTGCAAGAGAAAAGCAAAGGACAGAAACCCTTTAAATATAATACTTCTATTATCCATCTATGTTATTCATACATCATACACTTGATTTTTTACACTCCAAGGGTGAGTTTGATATGATGGTGAAAATTCATGAATTAGTTTTATTTGTAAAATTGTATTGAAAATGCATTGAAGACTCTTATTTTTAATTAACCTCATATCAAACTAACTCTAATTTTACACTTTTTTTATAAGAAAATGGAAGAAAAATAAGAAGAAAATGTCAATTTCTCTCCCTTTCTTTTCTCTATAAAAGGGAAGTCTATTATAAAAGTGTAAAAATTAAAAATGTAAGAATATATAACATTATCTTCGAGAAGCAAAAGGTTATCATTGATTCTTCACTGAGTAATTGCTGCAGGCTGTAGCCAATAGAAGGCAGAAGTTTGCGTTGTACAAATATAATACTTTGTTATCTGGCGGTAACTTTAATCATTTACAAGACCATCAATATAGATAAACATTCGAAAATTTTAGAAAGATCTCTCATAATTATTGCTACATATTATAGGAGAAATGTACCTAAGATTTATATGAAAAAGTAATAAAATAAAATTTTAAGATTCGTATTACTTAAATTTGAAGTTCTCATTTATTTCATCAATAAATAAAAAAATTGTAGATACTTTCATATGTAACCTTTATTATATTTCTTTTTTGTCACATTATCACTATTATTATGACTGGATATATGAACTAGTTCTTTTCAAACATCTCACTCAACATTTTAATGTTAGGAGGAGTGGATACCGAGTTAGACTGCATTTTTAAATACCTTAATACACCAAGCAGATATAAAAACTTCTTGTGGAAATATATCTGTTACGACTTACGAGTGCTGATTGAACTAAAACATATATAGCCAGCATACTTTTGCAGAATTTTTTTCAATTAAGAAACTAGCAACTTCACAACATTATTCAGATAAAAGATCAACATAAAATTGGTTTTGATAATTGCACAGGTAAAAGAGGGGTGTGGCTGTAATCATTTTATAATTGAAGGACCACCAAGTGTAGGAAAGAGATCCATGATACGAGCTATGCTTCGAGAGGTATTTGGCGCTGATAGAATGCAGGTATAGATTTTGGATATATTTGTAGCGTGTATGTGTATTTATAATAAAATACTACAATGATAATTTTACTTTGCTACTGAATTTCAGGTCAAAGAAGAATGTAAAAACTTCAACTTGAGGGTAATGTGTATTTTTATCATCACTTTTACGTTCTCTTCTCGTCAATTTCTTCAACAAAGAAATGAACAAATTGTTCCTTAAAATCAATTTGTAAGCAAATAGCCCCAAATATCCGAGTGGAGCCCTTAAAGGCTAAAACAACTAATAAATCGTTTGAACAGGCCCGAGGCCAACATTGCAGCCGAGCCATGCCTCATAAGTCATAATATATATTTTCAGCTGTCATTTTCATGAAAAAAGCCTAAAACTTGCCTAAATTATTTAGGAAGTTTATGCTCTCACATTCAGACCCTACGCTTATGATGGAGTCACTATTTCCTATTCATGAGATATATGTTAATTTTATCATGTCTCTTGTTATTTATATGAAACGTACAAGATCCAGCGAAGACAGCTTGCCTCTTCTAATGAGGCCTAAGAAAGTCAAAGTTAACTTACCTCGTAAGAGAATCATATACTTATCCCTCATTCTGCAAAGAAAGTATTAAGAATATGGTAGGTTTTGAATTGAGGCATTGACATATGATAGATGAAATTAACTCTTGCTAGACTCTTTAAGCGAGTTGGATGAGGAGTATGTGACTTGGTTTTATATAGATACAATCTTTCCTTTCTAAGTAGTGGCATTTAAGCAAACAGTACTTCTCAAGTCTGCTAAATAAAACCTTAAGAAAATATCAAATAGCATGCCTAAATCATGTTAGTACTTCTCCAATGATGATTATTCAATAGATGGTAGTAAAGGATTTACTAGAGGTACAGGGGGTTAAAAAAAAAAACTCCCCCCTGCCCCTTCCCAACCCCACGAGCCCCCTAACCGGCCAGGAGAAACTAGACCTTAGCTATCTTATGCCCTCCAACATAAAAAAGTCATCTATAAAACACTAGGGTCGCTAAGAATACATATACTCTTTTCAATACACTCTTTTTTATGAGTCATGTCACATACTAAAATAACATTCAAACTTAATTAACGTGTAATCAAGTTTAATTAGCATGTAATCAAGTTTGAGTGGCCTATAATAAATTTGCATGCTATTTTAATGTGTAACGTGACTCAATAAAATTGAATATATAAAAAAGAGTGTGATAGATAATATATTCTTAGCACTCTACTTGAACACATATACCAGAATCATCTTAATAGAGATGTGGAAACTGAAGAGCACTCTTTGTATGAAAGGTTGGTGATCGTAAACATGGATAAATCTTCTAAAATGGAAGTTACCATATGGAAATTGTTTTGCTGTAGCCTAGGCAGGGCCGTCAATTTGAACCAAGGGAATTGTTTCTGCTCTTAATTTCTTGGAGATGGGACACAATAAATATTTCGGTGGATATAGATCCATACAAGTTCGGTTTTACTGCATCACCTGAAATCCTACAATTGCGGTATAATAAAAATAAAACGAAAGACAAAGCTGAAACTCGACAGGGAAACACACAAGCAGATACCAAACCACCTAATAAGCAAGCTCTTTCTTATGGCAGCTTCTCAAAATAATTTATTTGAGGAATGGATAGAGATGATTGAAACTCGTTTTACCAAGTAAGTTGCAGAAAACGGAAAAGAGGACGATGGGTTAGATGAATTATATTTATTTGTTTATTTCCATAGTCTATCTGTATCATTAATAAATTTTTTTAAGAAAAGGAATTTATTGCCTATTTGAATTTCTTTGCTCCCATAGGGAGAAATGGTTGATAATCTTCAAGTGCGCATAAAGAAATCACTCCATCATGTAGAGGTCAATCTCTCAGAGACAAAGGGATGTGAGAAGCATGTAATTGTTGATTTATTCAAGGAAACATATGGCAAGACCATAAATAACTCCCTGCCTTGTAGCCCAGAAAACTGCCAAGGTACGCTCTAATTTTAGCACTAAAGCAAAAGGTGTTTTTTTATTTTATTTTTTTATGGACCAATCAAGTTAATTAGTAACATACATGTTTACGTATTTTTCTGAAAGCGATCGTCTTGTATGAGTCCGAGAAGCTATCGATAGAATCCTTGTTGTATATTAAGTGGCTACTAGAAAAGTATAAAGGGTGTAATAAGGTGTTCTTCTGTTGCTCTGATGAAACAAAGCTCCAACTTGTCAAACCACTTTGCACCCCTATCCGCCTTTCACCACCTTCAAGCCAAGAGGTGAGAATTTCCAATATTTTTCTTTTCAATTATTTACCTTTCCTTCGAAGAATTAATCGTACAATTTCATACTCTGATCTACTTCTCCAATTACTCTCGTCTTGCTGATATTTGGGTTTGACCACAGTACATTATATTTTTGGGCTTGACCACATTACTTTTTTGGAATGCCATCCCATTAGCAAAATAACAATATTATTATAATCCGAAATTGAGTAGCATCATGGTGGAGTTGTTATAGGCAAAAATTGCAAACAGCGATAATACATCGGACATTATCATGTAATAAAATGGAAAGATGATAGATAGAAATGCAATAATACTAATACGAGAAAATGTGGTTTTCTTCTTTTTTTCAGATCTATAATTAGTTTTTAGATAATGGTTAGAGATCAACATTAGTGGATCTCTTTTCTTTTATAATCAATTTGATATTCCCTTAAAATTATGGATAAAAAAATTAGAAATGAATTTTTATACAATTTTCATATAAAATTTATTCTTAAATTTTTCACCAACATTTTAAGAAGACAACAAATTAACCATAAGGAAAAGTATTTGATAAAGTTTTAATTTTTTTTTCTATGCTTTTGAATAAACAGATTCTTAAGATTTTGGAATATATTGGAAAAGAAGAAGGAATAAAATTATCACGCGACTTAGTCAAGAAGATAATTTTGAGGTCAAAAAACAATCTCCGCCAAGCCATTCGCTCATTGGAGGCCACTTGCCGAAACAAGTAAGTCATTCACAAATATTCACAATGTTATTTAGTATAATTAATTTAACTAGTTTGTATAACTTTCAATAATGTTTTTCCTATTGTCATCTAGAAATAGGTTAGGGACAAATTTTTGAATGACATTTTATTTAACCAATTTCATTATTTAATTAATATTGGAGTAAAATGTGTAAGAGGTAGGAAGAGAAAAACACCAACCAAAAAAAGAAACAGGTAAATAGCACTCTTTAAATTCTTTTGATAACTTGGACGTGAGGAAAGAAATATCTTGAGGAATGTTGAGCTCAAGCCATTGTATACGTACCATTACTTACTCGAATGATTAATTATTTTGCATGCAGAGATGCCCTCAAGGACGACGATTTAATTTTAACGGGATGGAAAGACGATATTTTGAATATTGCTAAAAATATAATTGAAGAGCAAAGTCCAAGACAGTAAGTAAATTTTGTCACACTCACCCCATGAACACACACTACACCAGAGAAAGTGAGAGTAAATGCTAGATTTAGTATCAGGTGTTTACATTTACCTGCAAAAAAAATTTACTAGAGTTAATTGGCACCTTCTAGTAGTATATTGATTATGATTAACTAGGATTAAATATATATACTCTAATATTATTGTTTGCTAGCCAATAGCAGTTAGCATGATTAGTAAGAATGAACCACGTTAATTAAGTTATCAATGTTTAAATTCTGTCAAAATATCTTGTTTATGAATTATTTATAAACACTTATTGAGCTTAGAATATGTCCTCATCTTGAAATGTGACAATCACCCGTAATTCTAAATTTTTCTTTTATATATATATTATCGCTTGCCAAGTCCAAAATTAAACTAATAGCTTAATTTGTATTAAAATATATATTATCACACCTTCTAATTGATTACTTCTCTAAAATATATTATCTGGCTTTCTTCCACCCCCCCCCCCCCCCTTTTCTCATTTTTCATTTTATGGCTATAATTTTTTTTAATTGAACTATGGCTATAACAATATTTGAGCAACTCTCTTTAAAATGTGAATTCATCAAATATTTTTCCAGCCCGCCTTTGTTCAATGTTTTATTTTTTTTGTTTAGCATATACCGCAGTTACATTAATACGATCCTAAAAATTCTTGTGAATTAAAGTGCGTTTAGACACTGATAGTATAAAGATGATAAGATAAGAGAATGGTTCATAAGATAAACAATGATAAAAGTACTTATCTTATCAAGCGATTTGATGCATTTAGTATAAATAACTTGATAGTATATATAATTGTTTACTATGACTATATTATCCTTAACATTTTTTACTATCGCCTTTTGCTTGTTAAACTACTAATGAAATAATAATAATAATAATAATTACGAATTTAATAATAATAATAATTACGAATTTAATAATAATAATAATTAAGAATTTAATAATATTATTAATTGAATATAATTATAATAATAATTACTAATTTAATAATAATAATAATTACTAATTTAATAATAATAATAATAATTACGAATTTAATAATATTATTAATAATTTTGAATATAATTATAATAATAATTACTAATTTAATAATAATAATAATAATTACGAATTTAATAATCATAATAATAATAATTACGAATTTAATAATATTAATAATAATTTTGAATATAATTATAATAATAATTACTAATTTAATAATAATAATAATACTTATGAATTTAATAATAATAATAATAATTACGAATTTAATAATATTAATAATAATTTTGAATATAATTATAATAATAATAATAATAATTACGAATTTAATAATAATAATAATAATAATAATAATAAATTAGAATATAATAATAATTATTATAATTTATAATAATAATAATTATTATGAATTTAATAATAATAATAATAATTACAAATTTAATAATTTACGAATTTAATAATAATAATAATAATAATTACGAATTTAATAATATTAAAAGTGGAGGGTAGTGGTGGGAGAAAAATCTTATCGGGTTATATCACGCATTAAGGAGGATAGTAATACTATTAATAAGAAGCTTTCAATCGGATTGATCTATCAATACATACCAAACGTTCGATAAAGTCTTGATGATTAACTTATAATCATATCCTCCTTATACGACGCATGTGGCATGTATTGTCAACATAAAGAATTTTATACTGATATTTATTAATATTTTGACACATTATTTTTATTTTAATTAATAAATTAATTTAAATACATTATTAATGTAAAAGTTTTTTTATATTATCATTCAATCATATATTATCACATCATTACAAATATTTAATTCTCATAATAATTATATCAAAAATTATATATATAATAATATATAATTAATTGATGATATAAAAAATAAAAAATATTAATAAATATCAGTATAAAATTATTTTCTACTAACAATACATACTAATTAAACCCAATTATTCTTATTAAGTGAAAGTATAGGTTAGCAGCCAGAGGGATCATCTAAAGGTAAATCAACTTAGAAAGTATTTGGCCCACCACTTGTAAAACGCGTACACTTGTGTAAGATGACACTGGTTTTAAATTGTGTCCTGTTACTAAATTGCTATTTAGTTCTATTATTTTTATTTATTTTTTACTATATATGTTTAAATATTTTTCTTTTCATAAGCTATTAGTTATGCTAATATTATTGTGAATTTAATTTTGATCTATTATTAGTATTATCTAGTCATTAAAAGAACTTTTATAAATCATTAAAAGATGTTTTTAGGTACAAAATCATTAAAAGAGATTGATTATTATAATAATTATTTGAAAGATCAAATTCTTTTAATGATATAATAACATATTATTAAACAATAATATAAAAAGAATTGTACTAAAAATAAATCAAAATTAAGTTTTATTACTTTGTGATAAACTTACTTGACAAGTATTTCGTTTCTAATAGATTATACGTCATTCGTAGAAAGCTTCAAAGTCTTATGACTTATGATGTTCCCCCTGACTTTATTTACAAGGTAAAAATTTAGTTTTGTGATATTTATAATTATCGATATTTTTAATTTTTTTTTAATTTTTAGATGTATTCCAATTTAAGACGTTGTCTTGGTTCATGCAGTCTCTGATAGCAGAGTTGACCACTCTAGTTGATGACTCACTACGGTCAGGGGTTGCCAAACTCGACAAGGAGTACAACGTACAAACTCAGACTGCTTCTATTACGTACTTTTATTTTGCGTTTATTTTGTGCTTGATAGATTTATTTGTCCCTTTTTTTTATAATGTTAAAGGCGATATTGACAATATAGCCAAATGATTTTTTGTTTTATTCCATTTCAGAAAGCTAGTGAAATCAAATTTGAAACTATGAAGCAATTCGGTCATGCTCAAAACAAACAAGGAGATTCGGATGAAAGGAACAACGAACCAACAAAAAAGAATAGGTTAAGTTACTTAAAAGTTGAAGGTAAAATACTTTTATTTTTTTTCTGTAGTATTTACTATGTTTAATTCTTAGTAATCTGTCTTACAAATGACATCAGAAACATATCTTAGCTCCAAAATTAAGAATGAGCGTTATATTGTGAGTTTAATTTTAATATATTATTAATATAAAGTTTTTTATATTAATAATTAATCATATATTAATGTAATTTTTAAAATAATTATTATGAAAATTAAATATTTTTAATAATATAATAATTTATAATTAAATAATAATATAAAAAAATTTATACTCACATTATATTTAAATTAAATCCTTATATTGTTGTAGATAAGATTATCATCATTTGCATAAAAATTATTAACAATGCTTAAAGTTATGAATTTAATTTTAATACAAAACAATTTATCCTTATATTTAAAGCATGTGTGGGAAAGATTAAATCTTTTTCAAATAGCTGTTTTTAGAGGATTAATTTATTTTGTGAAATGATTATTATATTTAGGTAAAAATATTATTTTTTAAAAAACTTTTACATGAAATTTAATGTAAAATAAAAGTTTTTTTTCAGCTAATAATCATAAGTTAAAATTTGAAACTTATGATTTTAACTTATAAATTATTTTTTATACTTTGATATGTAAATACTATTTTATCCTCAATCAAATAATATTTTTAATCATTCTATACTTATTTTAATAATTTAATACATAAAAATAATTTTTTTATATCATTCAAATAAATTATATTAACTTAAAATTATTTTACAATACATTTAAACATAAAAATAAATTAATTATAATAATAATTAATTATCAATATAATTTATAATTTTTAACTTTTTAAAACAAGCCCTTAATAATATATTCACACTTCCAAACCCCAATACTAAAAGATGTATATATACAAATTGTTGATGTGACCTTCATACAAACCTGAAAATTCCATAACATAAAAAGATGTATAATTATTTTTGTGTACTATTAGTTGTTTATATATTATTACTCATTTAAAAAAAATGGCGAGGCCCTTTATAAGGCCGTTCTTATTATTATTATTAAAATTATTATTCTTAGTTCAATAAATAACTATTTTCTATTTTATTAATTGGATATACTTATTATAATTTTAATATTTTTATTGTTGTAAACACGTAAAAATTTAAAGCAAGAGACTGAATATTTTAGATGGCCAACTCTTGCTAATTGAATTTTTCATCATAAATTCCTAATTAAATGCCAAATGATTGATCATAGTTAGAAGTGAAAACAAGTCAAGATAGACTAGGCTTTACCTTAAATAGGTCTGACCTGTATCCCAATTATAAGGCTTGAGTCTGGCTTGTGAATCTGTAATAGACCAATTTTTAAGGTCTGACCTGACTTTTTTAAAAGTCTAACCCGACCTGAAAGTCTATTTAAAGGCCTACTTTATAATGATACATTTAAATAGACTAGTAGACCTACCTTTAAATAGGCTAACAGACCTTTACATAGATTAACAGACCTACTTTTAAATAGGTCAACATGTCTTACATAGGCTAACAGACCTATCTTTAAATAAGTTAAGGTCTGCGTTCACTATTAAGCCTACGCCCGTCCATTCCTTTCAAGCTTGATCCCGCCCTTAGACTCGTTACGCTGTTCGACTGAACTCGTTGGCTCCGCGTCCACCGAAAGTCGGTAACCTTCGTCAGCATTTGGTACTCTCTCGATAGCTTCCATAGTTCACTGAAAGCCTTTGGTGTAATGAACCGCAAGCCCTTCAGAAAGAAAGAAAGACATAATAAAAAAAAGGCTTGGTTGCGGGAACCGACGGTGACGAAGGTAACCGGGCCGATGCGGCCGGTTACCGGGAACCGCAAGGTTGCAAGGTTCCCGGGAAACGACCTTCCCTTTGTTTGTAAAGTAGGCCTTTTGATAACTAATTAGAGTTGACATGAAATGGATCACGGAAGAAGACGTATCTGATGAATGAATGATTCAATATATCTTTACATAAGTTAACAAGCTTAAGCCTTGAAATAAGTCAATGGCCCTACTCAAAGTCAATAGGCATTTGTTATAATTTAACACTCATCTTCTAATTTTATAGATATTCACTACTTTCTTACTCTAGTCTTTGGTCGATGTGGGACTTAGAGATATACCAAGTTATTCACTTTCTTACTCTAGTCTTTCAAGTCTCACATCGACCAAAGATCAGAGCAAGAAAATAGTGAACATTTATAAAAGTAAGAGGTGAGTGTTATAGATATCCACTACTTTCTTACTCTAATTTTTTGTCCATATGGGACTTGGAGATATACCAAGTTGCTCACTTTCTTACTCTAGTCTTTTAAGTCCCACATCGATCAAAGATCAGAGTAAGAAAGTAATGAGCATCTATAAAAGTAAAGGATGAGTGTTAACTTATTATTTTTATTCTAATAAATATATTACATTAAATATATTAATAAATATGTTTTTTTTTAGTTTAACTTATTAACTTAAGTTTTAATTATTGACTTTTATTAAAATTTAATTAAAAATATATTAATATATTATAATAAATTAATAATTATAATTATAATTTATAATTATTATAATAATATATATTATATTATATATAATTAAATAGGTCAAATTTGGCCTACTTACCAAGTTTAAAAGGCCTATTAGATTGTCTGAGGCATGACCTTTTTAGTTAAACAGGCTTTTAAAAAAGCCTTGACCTATCTTATTTAGTAAACAAGTTAAGTAGTAGCGCAAAATGATAATGCCCTGACTAGCGATCTGCCTTTTTCACCCCCGATCGTAGTTTATCTTTTCAAAAGCAATCCACTTCTATATTATAAAATTGAGTATTTATATTTGAGAGTTTTTTTTTTAGATATTTTTTTCTTCTTTAAACTTTGTTTATTTTTTCTCTAAAAGATCAAAATGTATTTAACTATTTTCTCTCTCATTTAATCACATTAACTTCTTAGTTAACAAAAAATCAATGTTGCTTTTTACTTATTAATATTGCTTCTTACTTATACACAGATCTTTTTGCCTGTGCACCAAAGTAGATTTCTTCCTGCATTGAATGCATAATATTATTAGCTATTAAGATAATTAATTTCATATCAATCAATTTTTTTATTTTTTTATTAATTTTTTTAATCAAATAAAAAGTTTCTATGGATAACTGAAGCAAAAATTAATATGTATAATGCTTTTATACATGGTTGAACTAATTTAAAATATTTATCTTTTTCTTTTGTTTCTCTATTATTTTTTAAATCAAAATGTTAACAATTTAAATAATTAAAATTTATAACGTACTATATATGCATAACATAATAAAAATTAAGTTTTCAAATTATATTATAAACGAATATTAAAACTTTAAAATATCTCATATAATACAGGATATGCTAACTAGTTTCTTCTAATAAAATCTCATTTAAAATTTCCTTTAGAAAAATTACTTCTTTGTTATTTTCACACTCATATCTTGTTATTTTCATTCAATTTATGGCTAATAATCTCATGAAAATATACAAAACGCCACTCTGGTTAGGTATGTAATTTCAAACTCATCTACCCTTTTGATGGTGACTTTATGTTACAATTAAAATTATGTATGTAGCTATTAATGTGTGTTAGCGTGAGTGAAAGAAATTTAAGTCTCTTAAATATGTAGTCTTAAATTCAATCATTAAATTTATGTATATGAAAATAATGCAATTAAGAGAAATTTTTATTATAATATATGATCGTATCTCAAAAAATTAATCTCTCATTTATTAAATAAAAAATAAGATATATATATATATATATATATATATATATATATATATATATATATATATATGGTCTTCCTTCTCAATCACACGCATCTTCATATAAAAGACGTTATAGGTTGCTTGACTCTATTGATGGAAAAGTTATATCCACTTGTATTATATAACATTAGATATCGAGGAAGATGTGTGTGATTGAGAAGGAATACCATATATATATATATATATGTATAAGTTTTTAAAAGTTAAACAAAAATATAAATAATTGATATTTCTTACCCTTTAAAATAACTTTTTGTACACAATATAACAAGAATTTTATAAATTACTTATCAAAAAATTCGTAGTTAAATTTATTAGTTACGAATTAGTTACGGATTAGTTCGTAGTCTAAATCTAGTAGCTAATTAGCTATCAAAAATTTTTGTAGCTAATTTGTAGTTAATTTTTACATTTTCGTAATTAATCCGAAACTAAGCTGTAGCTAATTTTCGTTTAGAGTTTCCTTTATGTTTGTAGGTAATTAGCTACAAAAAAATTCGTAATAATTCTGTAGTTGATTTTAATAATTTGTATTATGTTGCTATTTCTTAACTATTATGTTGCTAAATTCATAGCAATTTTATAGTTAATCTGTAGTTAATTATCTCTAACAATTTTGTAACTATTTTCTAGTTATTATGTTGCTAAATCCGTAACAAATCTGTAACTAATTCATAGCAATTATTCGTAGCAATTTCACAGCTATTCCCTAGCAATTATCCATAGCAATTCCGTAGTTAATCCGTAACAATTCTGTAACTAATATGTAGCAATTTCGTAACGATTCCTTAGCTAACCAAAATTAATTTTATAATAATAATTGAATATTTTAAAATTATACATATATAAATATTTCAATCCAAACAGAAAAACTCAGCAAATAAGTTGTACAAAGTAACAAAATATCATAATTGTATTAATAAGATCAAAACATGTTCTACAAAGAAAGGATAACTAATCAATAAGTCTAAGTTAATACAAATAATTCTAAACAAATTAGCCCTATCATCAACAAACACAACTAATTAATTCAAGTTAACCCCATGATCATCAACTTCATGATCATCCCCAATTGCATCACTTTGTGATGGTGTCTGTGGCACACCACTTCCTACTTGGGAGCCAACAATCTCACGAAAGATGGGCACCAGCTGCGTTTGGATAAAGAAAGTCATCGCTTCATTAACAGCTTCCTTTATGAATAAAAGCTAGATCTATTAATGTCAATACCTAAACTGTGACTCATGCCATGGATTCGTCCCTTCTTGTTGGAACCCGTCACCTCCATCCACACCTTCTGATCTACCATAGGATGCAGTGAAGAGTCTTCTCTATACTTGTCTAATATCATGATGTCATAAGAGTCCTGAAATAAAAAAACCTAGAAAACTTTATCAAAACAATTAACAACTTAACAAATATAATTAGTTTTAATTTTAAAGACACCTACAATGAAGTTCTTCGAGCGCTAAGTGACATATTTTTCATTTTTCCTCTTATGCACACTTTGATACAAATCTCTGATAGAATATAAAATTCTAAAATCTTTACTACAAGAAACCTTGTGTCTTATTTATAAAATGGGACCAACCTCATGCAATTTAGATTCATACAGCAAAAATTATAACACAACATACAAGCTGCTAGAACATTAACTCACTTGATAGAATATTAGGTTTTGTTTAATTTTGACAACATATAAGCAAGCACTGTCGAGTCTTTACCACCAGAAGTACTAATTGCGATGCGTTCCCCACTTCTAAATATAGTTTAGTGAAACCTTTAGATTTTACTAATTAAAAATTTAACTAATCTTAAAATTTTTTGAAGAAAATCAACCTATAGCTAGCTAGCTAGCTTGATAGAACCTACAACCTCCAAATTTAAAATTCAGATGTGAGAAAAGATAGTAAAGGAAGCTTACATATAATAATCTTTCAATGTCCAGCAAGAAAAAAAATTGCTCTCTTAGTGAAAAATTAAAAGAGAAAAAGAAAAAGAAATTTGTTGATTCTTATCTCTAATATTTGTTCTTTTTCTTAGCACAAAAGTGCATTTTTATTCTCGTTTTATATTTTTTCATGTCTAAATATGATTAAAAGGTCTAGAATTCAAAATCCTTTAAACACTTAAAGAATAATAGAGTTGATGAATTAATTGAAAGAGATAATTCTCGTCTTTGTTTCATTCATTACACTATCAAAGCTTTTTCTTGATGAAATTCTAATGTGACATGTTAGTTGAAGTGGGTGATACTAAGAAACATGTTAGTTGGATGAGTGAACACTTAATTTTATTCGAGTCGAAATAATAATAATAATAATAATAATAATAATAATAATTTTATTATTTATTATTATTATTATTATTATTATTATTATTATTATTATTATTGATGATGATGAAGTAAAATATATATATATATATTGATTGATTGAAGGCATTCACATTGAAGGAACTTCAACTTCAACATGAAGGCAGCTTCATTTTTTTGGGTCAGTGCTATCTAAAAAGGTTACAGAGTAGGGCAGGTATAGGATCATCATTTTTTACCACTTAAAACCATTTATCTACAAGCACCGAAAAAGGGAGGGGCTGGCAACACTTTTTTTTGGCTGAGAGTGAAACATAAAAACCCATTTTTATGTTGTAGTTCCCATCAGTCATCCCACCCATCAAAACAAACTTATAAAAAATGATAGTCTTGTAGTTCTATATGTTGGCTGCTTGTATGCTCTACATGTTACTAAGTAAACAAACAAAAGCTTTTATATAAAAAAAAAAGTAAACATACAAAGGTACAATCTAGTTCAAAATAAAAGCGAAACCCCTTACAACTCTCCCCAGTGAGAGTACAAATATTTCAACTAAAAAAGATATAACACAACCCAATTAAGTCCAACACTTGCTGTCAGACTTATGCTTTTACCAAGCTTATGATTCATCACAAGAGTAAAGAGAGAACTTTAGATTACTACCAACAATCACTCCTCGGCTACTATGCCAGACAAAAGAAATTAAACCTCATTTCTTCCATTATAAACAAAATTTTAAGAAAGGAAAAAATTAGCACAACAAGAAAACAGCTTTAACAGAATAAATGTAAATGCAAACAAATGAAATCAAACAAAAGCACAGTAGTTCCAGATACCAATGCAACCACCCAACAAAATTAAATACAAAGTGAGAAAGTCGTGCTAATGATAATATACAACAGAACCATGGTTGTGCCTTTACCAATAGTCATAATCCCATCATTATGCAAAAATCAAAACTTTTGTCTTCTATTCCCAACAAAAAGAGGCTAAACTAGAAATATACAACAGAACTAAGCAGCAAATCAAACACTTGCAATCATCCCCAGTTCTCAACCACAAAACCATGGTTGTGCCTTTACCAATAGTAAAACAGAAAACTATATCACACAACACTGTGATTATCAATTTATTGTATAAATCTGAAGCAACAAAACCCCAAGACATCCACTTATACAAAAATTAGCACACCTTTCACATAAAAACACATGATGGGAAACATAGATCACTTTCAATTCAAATCCCCAAAAAAATCGAATGTCATTTACTCAACTATTGTCTGAATTTGAAGCAACAAAACTCCAAGACACCCACATGCACAAAATTATCACACTTTTCACATAAAATACAAAACGTGAAACAAAATTCATGTCCCATTAAAATACCCTATAGAAAATTGGATGCCATTTCCTCAATTTCACTGAATGTGTATTTGGATTAGTTTATTTTGGGTTCAAAATAGCTTATAATCAAAATCTTACTGATAGAGCTTTTGAACAAAATCTTACTGATAGTATAAGTAATTAAGTTAACTCAAATAAGATTTGACAGTTCAATCAAGCATTAAATTATCAATGATCATGGAGCATGAAGAGGAAATAATTTAATGGTCCTGACCTTATTTAGATTATACATATATGTTAAAAGGTTAATACTTTTAAAGGTAAGCATGAAATACCTCAACCACCTAGCTTTATCCTCTATCAACTTTCCAAGCTTTCCTCTTCTATATTGACAATCAAGGCAATGAAAAGGTCTGTCAACTTTCTCCCCGTGCATAAAAAGCAAACAAATATGGTCACACATCTGAATAAAAAGCTCCAAGGCACATTGGATTATTGCAAAAGAAGAAGAAGAAGATACAATGTGACAGCAGCACAAGTTTCAAAAAGGAAAAAGTAATAACAAAACTCAATTTATTGAAAACACCAGAAGACATGACAACCTCACAACATGACACACAACCAAATGAACTAACAAACATTAGTAAATGTACTTTGTACTTCAGTTAGCAGTTTTTCCCCCAATTCATGGTGATATACTGATATACATACCAATATTTAAATATCTTACATATTGTATGGCCTTTACAATTTTGGCTTGACATTTTATAATTTCACAGTCATCATTAAGTGAACAATCAGATGTCAATTTAATCATTTTATAACCATTAAACAAGTCAACTCCAAAGTTAGTAAGAAGCAAATAGCCAACTTGGCACCGCACTCTGTTACTGATAATCCAAGAATTTGAACAGAACCAATACAAATCATAATTCATGCAATTCTGAAACAAATTATTCAATAACTGCTAAGAAACCATATTGAAATACATAGATGTTGCATATCATATAAACTGAGATACAATAACATGTAAAAATTTACTTACAACTTCACATATGCGTGGTGTGGTGTGGAATACGATTAAAAATTAATATTAAAAATAGTTGCCAAGTTCCACCAAAAATATAAAAACCTTGCAACCAGTTGTGGTGAGCAAGGGTCGATCCACAGAGAACCAATTCAATTAACACTATCAATCTAATTCCTAAATTAAACTCTGATGAAAATTAAATAGTAAAATTAAAATGGGGGTTTTGTTGATTAAAACTAAAAAGAGAAATTAAACTTAAACCAAAACAGTAAACACAAATTGAATTACCAAGTTAAAGACATTGGTTAAGAGATGGAATCCACCACTAGATTTATATGATAATGCCAACTTACATACCCTTTATACCAACATGATCAATTATGTTCTTATGTGATTGTGAGATAAATCTCATGTCTTCCTTAAGTTTCGCTTAATTCAAAGAATCACGCTCAAATCAAATCCTAACCATTAGTTATTTGTAAAGCAACCGCTCTTACACCTACCTAATGATTGCATTAAGAATTAGAAAACCAATCACACTAAGATCTAATCACACACCGAGATTAAATTACTTAGAACATATATTTCACTAGATCTATTACCATGCAAATCGCGCATAATATATCTAGATCTACCACTTTTATAACTGACAAATAGCACAAAGATAATTATACCCACATGAACATCATACATTTCACTAAATTTACTACCGCAACCGCGCATAATAAACCCAGATCTACCACTTTGAAAGTAGAAACAAGTGTAAAAACCTTTATACCAACAATAGATTCAAAAATATATGAATAAAAACATAACTATATTGATATAAAGAAATATGCAAGATTCACATAATCAAAACTAGGGTTTCATCTTCCCTTAACCAAATAAGAAAACTAGCCACACATGGCAAATTCAAAATCACAAGAAAAATAGAAGAAAAATATAGTTCAGAACGAAAGTGCAAAAGAAAACTGAAGATCAAACTAGTTTCCAAAGGTTGGGGATGATCGATCTCCGATTGCTCGAACCCGAGACTCCAATCTTCGATCTAATCTTCCTCTCTCTTGTTCTTTGAATCCTCTTCAGCCCCTTGGCTGCTCCCAGCCCAGACCTCTTTTAGGGACTCTAAGCAACCCTATTTATAGGTTTGGGAACCTAATTTAGCATTAAAATACGAAATTAAACTTCTGATGCGACGACACGGGCCGTGTCATATTACACGGCCCAACCTGTGTTCAATTCTGATGACAGATTCTCAGCTATTCCAAAGTCAGAGAAGAACACGGCCCACCCCGTGTCACTTGACACGGGCCGTGTTCTCGGTCAAGGCTTGAAATTGACTCTTCCTCGTGAAGTCAGAGAAGTACACAGCCTACCCCGTGTCATTTGACACGGGCCGTGTTCTTCAAAACCTTCCAATCTTCAAAGTCAGAATAATACACGGCCTACTCCGTGTCATTTGACACGGGTCGTGTTGATCATTTTCTTCTAATCCAACCTTGATTCTTTATGAATGCCCTTCTTCCTTTGCTTCTGAGGGTAAAACTAATCTTCTCAAGTATTCATCTCTCTCCTCAAATGGCCATCAAGCTTGGTTTGATGCTAATAGACTCAAATACTCAAAGATATCCTGAAAAGCATAATTTATTTATGAGTGTTTATAACCACATTTAGCATAGTTTCACAATAAATATCCAAAGACAACTCTAAATCAGAAACTTAGCTAAATGTCAACAATTGAGCATATATGGAGTTCAATTAAATTAATCATAAGGCATTTAAAGTATGGAAATAATTGACAAATCAAATACCCACACACTTAGCCTTTTGCACTCTTGGGCAAAACATAAGACCAAACCAAGGAACAAGGAAAACAAAACAAATTAAAAAACCTAACAATTTAAAGAACTCAATTTCTAATGATATTCAAGACAGGCAAAAAGAGCAAGAAAAGATTCAAGGGATCACAATATTCAAGAGATAACAATTCTTCAAATTTTCAATCAACAAGCAAGGCATCTTCAATTTGAAAAGCATGAATTAAGAATGATAGATCCTTACAAGATACACTCTCAATCTCTCAAGTGTTTACCAGGTAAGTATTTCACTCAATTCAATCCATGAAAAATGCACTATCATAAGCTTGCTTATCTTCTACTTCTCCACTACTCAAACACATGCACATACAAATCAAGAGGACTTTATTTAAGGTTGTAATGGGGCCAAAGTAAGGGAAGGAAATAATATGGATATGGTAAGATGAGCACCCAAGAGAATAAAAGAACATTGGGGAGAAACTCAATTGACAAACATGAAATTTTTATCCTCTCAAATCTATATAATGCACTTTCTCTTTACATATTCCTTTCCTTTTTCTTTCTTTTCTTTTACAATCTTTCTTGAATTTTTTTTTCTTTGCATATTTTTTTTCAACACCTTGCATATTACACATCAACTTGCACAACCCCCACACTTGTCCTATTAAACACTTGCAAGTAAAAGAGCTCCTCCAAATAAAAATGAACCAATGCTCTCCCATTCCCTAAGGTAAGGTAAAATCATGATTTTTCACATAAGGCATAAAATGAGATAAGACAAAGAATAGGCAAATAGGCTCAAGGGGTTAATCAAAGGGAAATAATGCAAGGTTGGCTATTTGACCAAAGTAGTTAATCACAAAAGAATGCCTCAATCATATTCATGTATGCAAGTGAAAATGTAGATTCAAAAAGAATCAAAGCAAGTTCTAGAGTGATCAAAATGACATGAGTGAAAATCACACAAGAAAGAAAAGAATGGTATAAATGTTAAATCCATCCATCAAAAAGCTCAAAATCTCACCAGGTATGCATCTATCAAACTCAATTCATCAATCAAACATCCAAAACTAAGCATGTCAAATTCAAGATGAAAGAAGAAATTTATAAATCATAACCTTCAATTTCAATTGCTTCAAACTCATAGACTTCACAAATCTCAAAACATCATTGGAAATCAAATAAAAACATAATTTTTTTAACAGAATTAAAATGCAAAAAATATAAAACAAAAATTAAAAACAGAAAACAGAGTAAAATCCTCCCCCACACTTAAATTCTATATTGTCCTCAATGTAAAGCTCAAAAGAGAAATAACATTCATCAAAATCATCAAGTAATGAAAGACAAGTAAAATAAAATGGAAGGAAAGAAAAGAAACATCATTATCAAATGAGGAAGCTTCCACCAGGGTCCCATGGGCCTTCCTTAATTTCTTTGGCCCCACCACTGAATTGTAGCATGTTCACTTCATCAACTTTATTGACATTGTCTATGGTGGACCATGATCCAAAAGTAAAATCTACCACAGTAGTGACCGCCATCTGGTGCGCTTTTTTCTTTTTTGAAAATTCTGCAATGGGCTTCAACTCCATCGCCCTTTTGTGTCTGAGATCTTGCAATCAGTGTTATGAGCATTATTGATAGATCCTTCAATACCATTTGTAGCTGCATAAACATAATCATCAGCTCTCAAATATGCAGAAATCTCAGCACAAATAGCACATATCATATCACCACCACAAGTAGTACATGAGTGGCAATTGATAGAATCATTAAAACCAATTAAATCAGGAAATTCATTACACAATTCAACATCAGTTTCCTCAACTAAATCAGCAAGTAAATCAATATGAAAAACAGAATGCTCCTCCATGGGATGCTTCATAGCATCAAAAATATTAAATTGAACAATTGAGTCTCCAAACTCCATGGATAGAGTTCCTGCATGCACATCTATTTTGGTCCTCGCTGTTTTGAGGAATGGCCTTCCTAAAATGAGTGGAGCCTTGCTGGATGGTGACTCCCCCTCCATCTCTAGAATATAAAAATCTGCAGGAAAAATGAGCTCATCAACCTTTATCAATACATCCTCAATCAACCCGGCTGGATATGCATTGCTTTTATTAGCCAACTGAATCACAACATCTGTAGAATGTAAAGGGGCAAGTCCAAGAGAGTTAAAAACAGACATAGACATTACATTAATAGAAGTACCTAAATCTAGCATGGCATGCTCAAATTTGTAATTGCCTATAACACACGGAATTGTAAAAGTCCCTGGATCTTTGCATTTCTGAGGCATAGGCTGGATGAGAGCGGAAACATTTTGGTCCATATTAATTTTCTCATTACTCTTCAGCCTCCTCCTCTGGGTGCATACTTCCTTAAGAAACTTGACATATTTCGGGATTTGCTTGATTGCATCCAGCAATGGAATATTCACTTCCACTTTCCTGAAAGTCTCAAGAAGATCGCTATCCTTTTCATCCTCAACTTTCTTGCTCTTAACCAACCTACTAGGGAATGGAGCCTTAGTGACATACTTAGGATGGAGTTCAGGAATACTCAACTTGGGAGCTTTGGAGTTTTGCCCCTCCTCATTTACCTCCTTTGACTTTTGATCCTTGTCACTAGTGGCTTGTAGAGGAAGTGGAGGTTCATCTAACCTCTTCTCACTTCGCAATGTGATAGCACTAACAATTTCTCTCGGATTCACTTCCGGTTGCGAGGGGAGTTTCCCAGAAAGTTGGCTCTGAACCTTATTGATTTCAGTGGCTAACTGCCCCACTTGATTCTGCAAGTTACTGATGGTGGCCCTTGTTTCTTGTTGAAACTGAATGTTATTAGTGGCCATTTGTCTCATCAACTCTTCCAATGAGGGCTCAGGTTGCCTAGGAGCTTGAGCTTGTTGTTGCCTCTGAGGAAAATGTGTTTGCCTTTGCTGAAACCCTGGAGGTCCAAAAGCTTGAGGTTGAGCTTGGGGCTGCTGTGCATAGTTAAAGTTGGGATGATCTCTCCACCCAGGATTATATGTGTTGGAGTAGGGGTTGTAATTCTTGGAAGAGCCATCATATCCCCCTACTGTTTTTACCTCCGTAGGTGTGTCCTCTTGCAGAGTAGGACACATATCGGTGGGATGTCCTAAAGAGTAACAAATCCCACAAGCATGTACTAGTACTTTCCCATTATCCATTAATTTCTGAACCATGGCAGTCAATTGAATCATTTGTTGCTGCAAACTAGTTGTTTCAGCCTCTTTAACAACTCTCACTCCAGTGTCATTCCTGGTGAAGAATTGTTGAGTGTTAGCAGCCATCCATGAAATCAAATTCCTAGCTTCTTGGGGAGTCTTGTCAACCAGAGCTCCTCCACTAGCAGCATCTATCATGTTGCGGTCCATAACTAGAAAACCCTCATAGAAGTACTGAATCAAAAGTTGTTCACTTATTTGATGTTGAGGGCAACTAGCACATAGCCTCTTAAATCGCTCCCAGTAATCATGAAGTGATTCTCCATGCCTCTGTTGGATGCCGCAAATTTCTTTTCTGATGGTTGCGACCTTTGAAGTAGGGAAATATCTGTCTAGGAAAGCCCGAGCCATGTCCTGCCATGTCTGAATGGATCCAGGTGGCAAGTAGTACAGCCACTTCTTTGCAGAATTTTTCAATGAAAATGGGAAGGCTCTAAGCTTGACTTGTTCTACTGAAATTCCTGCAGGCTTCATGCTAGAACAAACCACATGTATTTCTTTCAAATGCTTGTTAGGGTCCTCCCCAGCTAATCCATTGAAGGATGGTAAAAGATGGATTAGGCCGGATTTCAGCTCAAATGCCCCTTCATGTTCAGGAATCTCTATGCACAGAGGTTGTTGGTCCAAGTCTGGAGCACCCAACATCCTTAGTGTATTTTCTGCCATCACTTCTTCTTCAGGTGGCTCAGATATTTCAGATGCCGCAGAACTGGAAAGATCTATATGGCGGGCAGCTTCAACGTCAGCAGGTGTGAATTGTGAGCTAATTTGTTCAAAGTAACACCTTAAATTCCTCAGTTGCTCGTTCACCTCTTCACCGGACATGAACACCTGCAAGATAGTTGAAGAGAACAATTGAAACTATTAAAATTAAAAATAAAAACAGAGATAAAATAGGAAACAAATTAATAGCGCAATTAGAAAATTGGTTCCCCGGCAACGGCGCCAAAATTTGGTGTGGTGTGGAATATGATTAAAAATTAATATTAAAAACAGTTGCCAAGTTCCACTAAAAATATAAAAACCTTGCAACTAGTTGTGGTGAACAAGGGTCGATCCACAGAGAACCAATTCAATTAACACTATCAATCTAATTTCTAAATTAAACTCTGATAAAAATTAAATTGTAAAATTAAAAGGGGGGTTTTGTTGATTAAAACTAAAAAGAGAAATTAAACTTAAACCAAAACAGTAAACACAAATTGAATTACCAAGTTAAAGACATTGGTTAAGAGATGGAATCCACCACTAGATTTATATGATAATGTCAACTTACATACCCTTTATACCAACATGATCAATTATGTTCTTATGTGATTGTGAGATAAATCTCATGTCTTCCTTAAGTTTCGCTTAATTCAGCAACCGCTCAAATCAAATCCTAACCATTAGTTATTTGTAAAGCAACCGCTCTTACACCTACCTAATGATTGCATTAAGAATTAGAAAACTAATCACACTAAGATCTAATCACACACCAGGATTAAATTACTTAGAACATATATTTCATTAGATCTATTACATGAATCACAAGCATAATATATCTAGATCTACCACTTTTATAACTGGCAAATAGCACAAAGATAATTATACTCACATAAACATCATACATTCCGCTAAATTTACTACCGCAACTGCACATAATAAACTCAGATCTACCACTTTGAAAGTGGGAACAAGTATAAAAACCTTCATACCAATAATAGATTCAGAAATATATGAATAAAAACATAACTGTATTGATATAAAGAAATATGCAAGATTCACATAATCAAAACTAGGGTTTCATCTTCCCTTAACCAAATAAGAAAACTAGCCACACATGGCAAATTCAAAATCACAAGAAAAATAGAAGAAAAACATAGTTCAGAATGAAAGTGCAAAAGAAAACTGAAGATCAAACTAGTTTCCAAAGGTTGGGGATGATCGATCTCCGATTGCTCGAACCCGAGACTCCAATCTTCGATCCAATCTTCCTCTCTCTTGTTCTTTGAATCCTCTTCAGCCCCTTGGCTGCTCCCAGCCCAGACCTCTTTTAGGGACTCTAAGCAACCCTATTTATAGGTTTAAGAACCTAATTTAGCATTAAAACACGAAATTAAACTTCTGATGCGACGACACGGGCCGTGTCATATTACACGGCCCAACCTGTGTTCAATTCTGATGACAGATTCTCAGCCTATTCCAAAGTCGAGAAAAAACACGGCCTACCCCGTGTCACTTGACACGGGCCGTGTTCTCGGTCAAGGCTTGAAATTGACTCTTCCTCGTGAAATCAGAGAAGTACACGGCCTACCCCGTGTCATTTGACACGGCCCGTGTTCTTCAAAACCTTCCAGTCTTCAAAGTCAGAATAATACACGGCCTACCCCGTGTCATTTGACACGGGCCGTGTTGATCATTTTCTTCTAATCCAGCATTGATTCTTCATGAATGCCCTTCTTCCTTTGCTTCTGAGGGTAAAACTAATCTTCTCAAGTATTCATCTCTCTCCTCAAATGGCCATCAAGCTTGGTTTGATGCTAATGGACTCAAACACTCAAAGATATCCTAAAAAGCATAATTCATTTATGAGTGTTTATAACCACATTTAGCATAGTTTCACAATAAACATCCAAAGACAACTCTAAATCAGAAACTTAGCTAAATGTCAACAATTGAGCATATATGGAGTTCAATTAAATCAATCATAAGGCATTTAAAGTATGAAAATAATCGACAGATCAATGCGCTCCTCTTACAAGTACATCTTTTAAAGTCATCATCAGTGTCAGTGGTGTTTGTTCTTCTGTTGCCAGAAAGCTATGTAGAATTGGGTGATGCAACAAAACATATATAAACCATTACACAACAATAGAACCAACCTTTCAATCTGAGAAAAAATAGTTATGCAAACTCAATCACCTGACATTAAACTTTTAGGTTCAATAATTGAACAAAATCAAGTCAAATCTAATTTAGTGTAACCCATAACCACACAAGGCGTAAATGCACAAAAAAGATACAAGTTAACTAGTGCATAGCACTAAAAGATGCATACCACTACAAGAAACAAGCTCATATTTTTCACGTAAGGGACAATTTCAATGAAGGAAAATAAATTAGCAGACCACTATCAATTTCAAACTTACCTTTTATGTTTCAGGTTCTCAATTTTGCAATTCTAAGGTGGGAATTCCCCATACTTATGATTCACAATGAAATTACAAATCACTTACCACAGTCAAGTTTGCAATCAGTGGAGCATATCCTCAAAGTTTATGGTTAAAAACAACATTTAACCATGCTTGCATCCAATTAATTCCTTATACTATTTTCAGAAGCATAACATACGACTCAAATTTACTTACAAAAGAAAATCCATCATCTCAATATCAAGGTAAAATTTCAATAATAACCAACATTAAAAAAAGGGTTATTTTGACAATACCTCAAATCCAACGAAATCATTGTGCACCCACATCCGTTGTGCATTCGATCGGTGTTCCCCGTGTTGTGGTTGCATAAACACCCGACCTTAAATCCCACCAAAACCAAGTTCGCAAGTGCACCCAATTTGTGTCCCTTTGAATGTTTGGCAGAACATCTTCCATCTTAATTCCAAAGTAATGACTTCGAGGCCCACAGAGCACGAACACTGAGGATGATATCGAAGTAGAGATTACCCAGCGTGGCAACGTCAACGTGTTTGGCTCTGATGCTCCTCAACCTGCAATCGCGCACGGCAACGGAACCAGGCGAGGAAGAGACAGGTTTAGGGACGACAAATTCGAGGCCCTTGCAGGCAAAAACGGAGTGATGGGGGCGGTTGAGAGGGAAGATGCTCAACCCAAGTTTTGGGTGGGATTTGAAATGGAAGGAAGGTCCATAGGCATGGGAGGGAATTGGGGATTTGAGGGCTCTTGGTGGGAGATGCATTCAACGAATAATGAGAGAGAGAGAGAGAGAGAGAGAGAAAAGAGAAAGAAATGATTTGAGATTAAGAGAGTGATTTAGTCTGGGATGAGGGATTTGAGAGAGGGAGAAAGAATGAGAGGGAGGGAAGGGTGGGAGAGGGATTTTAGAATTTGAGAAATTTTATTATGTGGCCGCATAAAAGATTTAAGAGAGTTGATTTGGTCTATTTTTTTTTCATGCAATTAAAATTTAGCTATGGAAAAATTTGGTAGCTAATCCGTAACTAATTAGCTAAAGCTTAGCTACGGATTAGTTACGAAATAAATTTTCTTAGTTAAATTCCATAGCTAAATTGTAGTAATTCTGTAGCTATTTATTTGATAAAAATTTTCTCTTCATGATTTGAATTTTAATTAAGGAATGTTATTTCGTAGTTAATCCGTAGCTAATTTGCTACGGATTAGCTACCAAAATTTTTTGTAGCTCAATTTTGTAGTTAAACTGTAGCTAATCAGTAACTATTTGTTTGATACAACTTTATTTAAACTTTAGTTACGAAAATTTAATCCGTAACTAATTAGCTACGGATTAGCTACCAAAATTTTTTATAATTAAATTTGGTAGCTAATTTATAAAATTCTTGTAGTGCAATTTTACATTTTATTTTATTAATATGACAAAGTGCTTGGATGAAAAAATGTAAGATTTTAAGCTAATAATTTTATTATTCCTTAAACTTCATTCAAGCTTTGATATTATCATTAGTATTTTCTTTTCCAGTTTTTTCTATATCGCATATGAAATTAGCTAGGCAATGAATAAATAATTATTGTTTATCCATTTGAATAGTTTAGTTCTCATTTTCATAATTTTTTAAAGTAAATAACTAACCCATTTAGTGGAATTTATTTTATTTTATTTTTACAGAGTTTATAGCGAAATTCATGAGCTGGTACAAGAATTCGTCTGAAAAAAGTAATAAGCATGTGCAACTTATTGCTGGAACATAGATGACTGCTTGTTGTAACGGCTGGAGCAGAGCTCAACCACACCATCTATTCTATTGAAGAGATGTGTCACAAATATATATTAAGCCACTTTATGAATGAAATATGAATGATATATATATAAGGGATATTTAATGGGAGAAAATTTTTATTTTAAGAGGATAATAGGAGTAAATTTTGATCGTATAATCATATATAGATGGTCAAGATTAAAAATTACTTAAAGATCATGTGACTACTTAAAAAATTAAATATATTTATGTTATAATCTTGGTTATTTATATAAAATTTAATATTCAATATTTACTTCTCACACCTCTTATAATAAATACTTTTTTTCACTAAATATGCTTTTTATATGTGTGTACCCAATATTTTGAATATATGTGTTTAGATTGTCATAACCATGGAAATGTAACAAGGATTTTAATATTCCTTTTAAGTTATTGTCACAATAAGTATGAGTTTTTTTTTTTTATTGCGATCAGTCCTATCTAGGTCACAATTACATGCATTTTGATTAATTTATTTTTTTGATCCGATAAAAGGTAAGTCATATACATCGAGATTGAGAGATTGACAAAGATATTTTTTGCTACTTAGGTCCAAGAAATTGATATAGTTAGAATTTAAACTTATGATTATATGTCTACTCACATGTCACATGTTTATCTACTGATAATCTAACTTCTTGGGATTGTATGAGAACATATCTTGAATGTTAGTATATTTTATAAGAGTAATTCTTAGTTAGATACGATTTATCATAAATATTCAAATTATTTTTTATATGTATAAAGTTGAGAAAATCATAATAATAGAAATGTACCTTTTTTTAAAAAAATTTTTATATATATCAAATAATAATTTGAATACTTAAAAAATAATAAAATATAGCATGTCTAAGAATTTCTCATTTTATGATGAGTACCTCTCATGCAAGCTAGTGTAATTGGATTGA
Organism: Ormosia semicastrata; assembly: GCA_029884595.1. Classification (NCBI taxonomy): domain Eukaryota; kingdom Viridiplantae; phylum Streptophyta; class Magnoliopsida; order Fabales; family Fabaceae; genus Ormosia; species Ormosia semicastrata. Next base: position 983,762 of record JAQQTO010000046.1, on the reverse strand, counting down.
AGCATATACCAAGACCGGACGCCTATGCTAGATATTTGTCTACCTGCGTTCGCACTCCACATCTGTAATAAAATGAGGGTTGTATATCTTCATTACATGCAAATATAATTAAGTAGAAAGTGATTGTTTCTTCTTTTTTTTTTCTGATATGATGATTGTTTCTACCTTACTTCAATGCAAACAAATTTATATTTTAAATAATGTTGGGGTATTTTATAATAGAGTACTTCGCATGCTAGTGTAATTGGATATACCAAGAACCCCTATGCTCTCTCTCTCTATATATATTAGTGGGCATATGTCGGCTATTTGTTTACATTTGTTCACACTCCATATTTGTAACAAAATGAGAGTTGTAGGCATATACAATATCAAGAGATTGAGTCAGAAAAGAGTACTAGTAAGAAATTAGGGACAGTTTTAGTGCTTTAAACAATAATTAATCTCACACTAAATGATGTAAAAAACATTGTAACACAAAAAAAAAATATACATATACTTCAAGTGATAGTTTCTTCCTTCCTTAAATGCAAAAAATTTTATTTTTCAGATTATGTAATTCTAGTTGTAATGAATGATTTTAGTTGCATTGAAGTGTATTGAATATGATTCCTTATTATTTAAGCAATAAATTATTTCTTTCCTTAAAAAACAGTTGGTTTAGTTTTTATATAAATATATATATTAAGTTGGTCTTGATAATGGTTTTGTTTACTCCATACAGGTTTTTTTTTCTAAGGTGACTCAAATACAAAGAAGCAAGTCAGTCATGAAGAATTAAAATAATAAATAGAAACGGGTCTATACAAAATCATAGATTAATAAGTCAAGAATCTTATAAAAAGATTAAAAAAACATCATACAAGTCTCGATCTTAGTTAAAAACAAAAACAAAAACCGCCAACAGCCACACAAATCTCAAAGTGAACCACTTTCATTCGCGAACAATGACTCATTTGTTTTTCTTCTTTCGTGTTTAACTCATTTATTTTTGTTGGGAGATGATGCAACTACAATTTCGTATTCAATAAATTCTCAACTATTCCAAAGAATAATGACTTTTGGTTTGTCACACCAAACATCAATAATAGTTTTGTATCAACATGGTGGACAAATTTCTGGAATTAGATTATTTTAAGAGTATTTATTATAGCTTATTCACATTTTTTAAATTAATTTCTTATTGTAGATTTTAAAATTATATTCGACTAAAATATAATTTCTTATATTTTAAAGGTTTAAATTGAATGAAAAAATTATTGGATTAAAAGTAACTTAAAATTTAACAATTGAAAATAATTAGTAAAAGTATAAATATATAATTAAAGAATATGATGGTTGAGAGCAAGTTTTATATAAAATATATCCTTAATGATTTGTCATAACATTATCATTTTTTATATTTAAATAGGTGAAATATTTAATTTTTCAAACATCTTAATAATTATTTAAAAAAATTATCTTACGGTAAAGAAGTAAGTTTGAAAATCTAAAATGAATTTGTTTAACATCAAACTTTGTACTACTGTTACTTTTGTCATCTAACTTATGAATTTGAATTTCTCATAACATTTTTTTCTTAGATGGTTAAGTGAAAAAGAGAGATAAATACAAAAATTATAAAAGAAATTTCAAAAATTATGACTAGATTCTACTAATAAATACATTTGTGTCTATCTCTCTTATTCGCTTGACCACATGAAAAAAAAAAACATGAAATGATCTAATTCCCTAACTTATGGAGGTGTTTACGGTGCTCCTAACAAAGTGGTAAGCACTAATGTTCCACATTTCAATATTCTTTAGCTAGTTTCTTCTATTTTCAGCAACGACACGACACCTCGAAGTTCCAGCTCGACGACAATGACATGTCATGCTTATGCGATATTGACGGTAATTCACTGAGTTCCAGTCTAAATGCCAACCCATAACCTCTATGGCTGAACCAAAGCTCCAACTTTGATGCACTAATGACCAAGGTCATGGACCACCAAGCCTCCTATGTGCACTAATCCTTGGTGCTGCCTAAACAAGTTATGAGGGAGCAACGAAGGCTGAAGACATTGAGGAAGACAGGTTGTGCAAGGGTTGGGCAATATTGAAGCAAAAGATGAAGGGGACTCGTGCAACATTGATAGTATCTCATAGACGACTTACATTTTTGGCATAGCATCGGCACCGACCATCGCCTCACTGTCGGCTAACCACTAATCTAGACCCAACCATGTTACCAATCATCGCTCAGTCATAACTAATAAAAAACAGTTTCGTTATTCATCTAACTTTTATAATCTAAATTTTTTCAACATACTCACAAACTCATTATGTATCATGCGAGAATGTTACATTCACAAGTAATTTGATTTGATATCTATCTCACATGAATATATAGTAGATATACATCTATTATATTTAAGTTTGACAAAAAATATTTTTCAATAAAAAATATCCTTGCATATGCCAATTTTTTTAGCAATTTTTTTAAAAATAATATATAAAACGGTAGGCTGTACAAGTTAGAAGTCTTTGATATCAACTGAGTAAAGAGTATCTGATTTAATGAACACCGATACTCACCACCTAATTCGTTAGGAGGACCATAAAGGTATTCATACCTTAAGGAAAATGTTACTCTTACATGTTTTTTAGTGGTATATTATTATTTATATTTTTTTAAGAGATGTAATTAAATAAATAATAATAATTAAAAAATATATATAATAAATAATATTAAATGACATATAATATATATATATATATATATATATATATATATATACAGAATATAAGAATTGCTAACTTAAATAAGCTTTAATAATGAGTGTTAGTCCATTTTTAGAAATTCATATTTGATAAAAAGTCCCTAGTCCAGTCCCCACTCTCTCACTCTTCTTTTTTGAGTTAATGAGCAAATCACGGAGAATTCCAACTGGCCATGTGATTGTGAGTAGACTTTTCTTCTACTTTTTTTTTTAAATAAAAAAAATATTGAATAGGATGGTCGTGAGAGAAGTATATTATGTTTCACGTGTTATTATATCAAGATATTTACACATTTTTATATATTTTTAATAAAATAAAAGAAACACATTTTTAAATATACATCATTATTTTTCTTTCAAACAAGAAAGAATATAAGAAAAGATATATAAAAAACGTATACACAAATTGTTTTCCTTATTATCTAATAATATAAGATTCTTCTAAAATAAATAACTAAACTTGTTTGTGAAGTGAGTAAATAAAAATTATATTGATATTTCAAATAATAAAACACTTTAAATTAAATTAAAAATATATACATTTATACCTAATCACTTTATAAATAAAATTTACTTTAAAAAAGCATTTTACAATGTAATATATATTATATATACAACTTAAAAGCAATACTTAAATTCAACAATTAGAAAAAGGTGCTTTTAGATTTCTGTGATAATTGTTCTTTAGAATGTTTCGCTTGGGACCCGAATTGCAGTAAAACAAAATTAAGTTTAATGTTTATCTAGCGTATGTAAAAAGCTTTACATTAGACTGTGTTATTAAAGCAATTTTCACTTGAGCACAAACTAAGATCCTATTCTTGTGCACAACTAATGAAATGGTGACAACACATCAAAATATAAATAAAAAAATGACAAAAGTAAAAAAAACTTGTAGTGAACTAAACGTAGCCAAATAAAAGCCTTGGCTTGCTTCAAGCCTTGAACTAGGTCTGGAGACTTCCCAATCGATCTCTCCATTTAAGACACCCTTCCCTCGACACATTCAACCCCGATCTCTACACCACCGCCTACGTCGCTGTCCACGGCGTCACGGCCGTCTTCAATTATTTCCTCTTCGGTGACGGCCTCCCCCCGTTCATGCCCCATCGGAGAAAACATTGGGATTGGGTGGAGGTCTAGTGGCTAGTGCTGCTTCTTGCTTGTACACCCGCGTCAACGTGGCTTTCTTTGTTAGTTCTTCTGTTTCGTTTGTTCAACAACTTTGTTGGTTCAATAAATATATTTTGGTTAGACAGGTATGCTTATGGTTAGGGGATTAATTTGTTTGAGGGCCAAGAGTTATGAGAAGGGATGAAATTTTAATTTGAGATAACCAAATCTACCTGTGTTGAAGGTTCTCGTAATGGAAATGATTTTATTAAAGGGGAATAGGGGATGAGCCAATTAGTTTAATTTATTATCTCAAAAGAGAATAAATAAAGCTTTTTCTATTAAATTAAAATCAAGAAAGATTATTTTTGATGTAAAATTTTTCATTTAAAGAATCCCATTAACAAATGGTAAATTTCAAGGATTGAAAATGACATCTCTAGTTGATGAACTACCTAAGGCTTAAGGATATTTTCTGTTGGTAAATATGGTAAAAATATGTCATATACTTAGTGCGTGTGTGACTCAATTTTTTTCATTGTTGAAATAATTTAAAAAAATTATTTTAATAATGTTATAATATATTTGATAAAATTAATTTTAACTTTTACATAAAATTCAATATGTTATAAATTTTTTTTTCATAATACTAAAGATTAAAATTTATAATTTTATTTTATATAATATTTTTTATACTTTGAGATATAAATATTATTTTATATTCAATTAAATTATTTTTAATTATTTTATATTTATTTCAATAATTTAATATATAAATTTTTTTATATCATTTAAATAAAATACATTAACTTAAAATTACATTTTAACTAACATATTTAAACATAAAATTAATTTAATTATAATCAATTATAACAAAATATTTTATATAATATTCAATTATTAAAATAATTAATTTTTATAACTATTTTAAATACACACTTACTCAATTTCTAAATACAGCTTTTGACTCCAACTCACTGGCATTTGATGAGCTTTTCTCTTCTCAAGAAATGCAAGTTAATGTGCTGGCGCCAAAATGTAAAAAGTAAGCCAATCATAAAATAAGTCATAGCTTGGAGCAAGTCCAACAAAAAGCTAAGCCAAGCCAAAGCATTTAGAGCATTGATGGAAAAGATTAAATCTTTCTTATTTAGTTATTTTTAAATGATTAAACTATTTTATGAAATTATTATTATATTTAGATAAAAAGATTATTTTTTAAAAAATTTACACAAATTCAATATAAAATAAAAAATTTTTTCAGTTAATAATCATAAGTTAAAGATTGAAACTTATGATTTTAGTTTATAAATTATTTTTACATTTTGATATGTAAATATTATTTTGTCCTCAATTAAATAATTTTTTTAATTATTTTATATTTATTTTAATAATTTAATGCATAAAAGTGATTTTTTTATATCATCTAAACAAATCATATTAATTTAAAATCACTTTACAACTAATACATCTAAACATAAAAATAATCAATTATAATCGATTATAAAGCAATAATTGATTATAATCAATTATAATAATAATCAATCATTAGCATAATCTATAATTTTCAATTTTTTAAAATAAACTCTTATTTGGCCGTGTTCCGCTACTTTACATGAGTAGAAGTATTTTATCTTTTATTTGTTTACGTGGTTTTTCTAGTGATCAAAAAATATGTGTCACTAATAATATCTCATAATTCTTTAATAATATTTTATCATATAAATATATAAGTTAAAGTCATAAATTTTTACAAATATAGAAATATTTTGTAAATTTTTATTTATTACACTCTCTTTAAAAATGTTTCTACAAATTTATAAGACATAATATATAATACTCATTTCTACAATTATAATTTAAAAAATAAATATAAAATTCTTGATACATCTTCCCAAATAAATTTGTTTATCTAAACTTCAGAAATCAAACAACCCTAATTAAAAAATTGAAGATTCCCACATTTACTCATTTTACAACTTGAAGGCAAAGCATTACTATGATTAAGTGGAACAACAAAACTAACCTCCCACATTGAGGCAGATTATTATTCCATGGAAAGCTAAAATTTTTGCACCAAAAACCCCAAAAAATATTAAAAACCAATAATAAAATGAAGAACTAAGATGAACCCAAAATTATATGAATGAAATGGAGAAATAGGTATGAATCAAAATTACAGCTTTGGAAGGATCCCAGGAGAAAATAGTAAAATGTGGGAATCTTCAAGTTTTTTAATTCAGATTATTTGATTTATGTGATTTAGGTAAATAAAATTATTTGGAAAGGTATATCAAAAATTTTATATTTATTTTTAAATTATAATTATATAAAATAATATCATATATTATATTTTATAAAGTTACCAAAAAAATTTCAAAGAGAGTCAAACAAATAAAAATTTATAAAATATCATTGTGACATATATTCATGATTTTGACTTGCATATTTATTTGTTAAAATATCATTGGAGCATTGTGAGATACTACTGATAACACATTTTTTTAATTACACCATAACAATCACTTTTTTTATTCATATTTTAATGTGGTGGTTCTATTTTATTGATTGTGCTCAAGGATGTGCTGGGTTTGTGCCAACAAAGAATTGTTATTGTTATTATGTCAATCTATGTTCAATAAATTATATCATGTTAGTATAACAATAATAAATACATATTTCAAAAATATATTTATTATTAATTTTAACTACGTTTACATAATTTTTTTAAATAATTTAAATTAATGATAAATATTAATTTAATGATCATGAATATATAATAATTTGTCATACATGTTCTGTTTGTGCGTGAAAGTTGCACTATTATTTAATTGTTTGTTATTATAATATTGTAATTATAATATTATTAAACAATTTTTTTTTAAATAACAAAACGGGGCAAGCCCAAAAGGAAGAAAATTAAGACAACGTCAAACGAGGGGATGTAACCCCCATTGAAACCTGTCAAAGTAACTAAACTAAAGACTTATTATTTTGTTTTTTAAGTAACTAGAATCATTTATAGAGGTTATTAAATACTCTTTAACTGGTGCCTTTAAAATATTTGTTAATAAGACCCTTAAAATTAAATTATACTTAAAATTCAAATTCTTTTAGTAATGTATTAATACATGACTAGATGATAATAAATGTTCTTACTCATAATAGATCAAAACTAAACTCATCATATGAAACAAAAGAAAAACTCATTATCTATGAAAGAAATTAAATTAATATCATTTTTAATCTGATAAATTAATATCAATAGAAGAGCACAATTGTGTAATGACTATATAGAAAAAAAATCACTAAGATTGAGATAGTGGATAAAAATTAAGAAAAATTGTCATCTATCTACTAATTTTTTGTCCTAAACTAAACTAAAATAAAAAATATATACATTTGTAGCAAAAATCTTACAAGCAGGCGTAACAATCCAGCGTAACTCATTGTATATTTGAAATTATGGAATTGTTTGATGATGAGTAGAAAACGCGTAGATATATACTATGAAAAATCCAAAAGAGGACAACAACTGAAATTATGGGATTGTTTGACGATGATTAAAAGACGCGTAGAAATTAAGTTTGGAAAATTTTGAAAGATGACAAAAATTTAAAACGAAATATCTAAAGGGCTTATTTAGAAGGTGCCCTTCTTACACTTGTTTAGATTTAAAAATAAAAAAAAATCAATCTATATAATAATTAATCAATCAATTAATATAATATAAAAAATATATGACTTAAATTTTTTCATATATCATCTAAGTTAATTAATAAATATATTAATTTTTTTATATGTAATAAATATATTACTTAATTTTTATCATATATTATCTGATGAAACGATTTAAAAAGAATATTGACACGTGTAAAAAATTATCATATATATTAATATAATCAATATAATAAATTAATCAATATAATTAATAATAATTATAAATATATAAAAAAATACATGACTTAAAATTCTGTCATACTTTATTCAAGTCAATTAGTAAATATATTAAACTTGATATGTGATAAATACATTATCTAATTTTTTATCATGTGTTATTTGATGTAACAACTGAAAATACATATTGATATATGTAAAAAAATTACCACATATATGTAAAAAGAATAAAGAAATAAAACAAAAAATTACAAAGAGAAAGAAAAAAAGGAAATTACCAATAAAATGAATCAAAAAAGTCAAAGAACATAAGAAGTCAAATATTAAATGATTGATTTAATTAATGTGTTATTTTTATTTAACTTATTTAAATTGTATGAACTAAATGTGTAGCTTAGAAAATATTAAGGAATTAGAATGCATTGAATATTATTTATCAATATTGCTATAGATTATTGTAATTTTTTGCATATATATATTTTTTCAATTGTGACTAGAATATCTATCAATCTAAGAATTCTTTTTGGGAAAAAATATAAAAACTCCTTAAAATTTAACCCTTTTACAAATTACTACCACAAACTTTAAAACTTTCTCAATTAGTTCCTAAACTTTAATTAATATCTCAATAGATCCTTATGTTTAATTTAGATTTGTTAATTAACTAATGACAATACTGCATGATATTATTTTTATTTGTATTACATTAATCAAGATATTAATTAATTTATTAAAATTTAATTTATAAACATTAAAAAATATTAATACGGATAAAATGTTGTTATACAATATTATCATTAATGAATTAATAGATTCAAATTAAACAAAAAGATCTATTGAGATATTAATTAAAATTTAAGAACTAATTAAGAAGATTTTATAGTTTGTGGTGGTGATTTGCAAAAAAAATTCTGCATACTCTTTTCCCTTTTTTTTATTTATAGAATTTGACATTAGTAGTTAGTTTTATGTAACTTTGGCAATGAAAGTGAAAAATTAATGATTTAATTTGTAATATAATTTTATATAAAAATGTCATTAATAAACTTTTCTCTAGATATTTAATATTTAATGGTATTCATTAATAATTATAAAAAAGATAATTTTTTTCGTATTAAGACTTAGTCTGCTATATATTTTAAGAATAATGGTGAAAAATTAAGGAAATAATTTCAATATAATTCTATTTGTATTTCATTTATGAATCTTTCTATTAGACAATGCACAAAAATAACTATAAATGATAATATAATTTTTATATTTTGGATCATTTTAATATAACCTTAAGAAAAAAATTTCAATTGTATTACTTAAAAATATTGATTAAGTAATAAGATTATATAATGGGATAAATTAATTATAAAAAAATAGGGAACCAATATAACATGAGCAAGAATTATAACATAGAATTATACTTCATCCCAAATTTTTATCATTTTATATATATCAAATAATAATTTGAGTATTTAAAAAATAATAAAATATAGCATATCTAAGAATTTCTCATTTTATGATGAGTACCTCATGCAAGCTAGTGTAATTGGATTGAAGCATATACCAAGACCGGACCCCTATGCTAGATATTTGTCTACCTGCGTTCGCACTCCACATCTGTAATAAAATGAGGGTTGTATATCTTCATTACATGCAAACATAATTAAGCAGAAAGTGATTGTTTTTTTTTTTTTTCCTGATATGATGATTGTTTCTACCTTACTTACTTCAATGCCAACAAATTTATATTTTGAATAATGTTGGGGTATTTTATAATAGAGTACTTCGCATGCTAGCGTACTTGGATATGTATATATATATATATATGTATAATATATATATATAGAGGATCTTACTCAAGTGATAAAATGTTTATTGTAAAATGTGAGAGCAAGTGAATCTTGACTATTAGATCTTTTATAAATGGTTAAGATTAGAACATAAATATATGTGACTTTTTTAAGTAGTCACATGATCTTTAAGTAATTTTTAATTTGATCATTTATGTATAATTATATGATCAAAATTTACTCTTTTTATCATCTCACAATAAAAATTACTCTTACTAGATATGTCTCATTATATATATATATATTAGTGGGCATATGTCGACTATTTGTTTACATTTGTTCGCACTCCATATTTGTAACAAAATGAGAGTTGTAGGCATATACAATATCAAGAGATTGAGTCAGAAAAGAGTACTAGTAAGAAATTAGGGGCAGTTTTAGTACTTTAAATAATAATTAATCTCACACTAAATGATGTAAAAAACATTGTAACACAAAAATATATATATACATATACTTCAAGTGATTTTTTCTTCCTTACTTAAATGCAAACAATTTTATTTTTCAAATTATGCAATTCTAGTTGTAATTAATGATTTTAGTTGCATTGAAGTGTATTGAATATGATTCATTATTATTTAAGCAATAAATTATTTCTTTCCTTAAAAAACAGTTGGTTTAGTTTTTATATAAATATATATATTAAGTTGGTCTTGATAATGGTTTTGTTTACTCCATACAGGTTTTTTTTTCTAAGGTGACTCAAATACAAAGAAGCAAGTCAGTCATAAAGAATTAAAATAACAAATAGAAAACGGGTCTATACAAAATTATATTGGAATTAGATTATTTTAAGAGTATTTATTATAGCTTATTCACATTTTTTAAATTAATTTCTTATTGTAGATTTTAAAATTATATTCGACAAAAATATAATTTCTTATATTTTAAAGGTTTAAATTGAATGAAAAAATTATTGGATTAAAAGTAACTTAAAAATTAAAAATTGAAAATAATTAGTAAAAGTATAAATATATAATTAAAGAAACTGATGGTTGAGAGCAAGTTTTATATAAAATATATCCTTAATGATTTGTCATAACATTATCATTTTTTTATATTTAAATAGGTGAAATATTTAATTTTTCAAACATCTTAATAATTATTTAAAAAAATTATCTTACGGTAAAGAAGTAAGTTTGAAAATCTAAAATGAATTTGTTTAACATCAAACTTTGTACTATTGTTACTTTTGTCATCTAACTTATGAATTTGGATTTTTCATGACATTTTTTTCTTAGATGGTTAAGTGAAAAAGAGAGATAGATACAAAAATTATAAAAAAAAATTTATAAATTATGACTAGATTTTACTAATAAATATATTTGTGTATATCTCTCTTCTCCACTTGACCACATAAAAAAAAATGACATGAAATGAACTAAATCCCTAACTAATGGAAGTGTTTACGGTGCTCCTAACAAAGTGGTGAGCACTAATGTTCTACATTTTCAATATTCTTTAGCTAGTTTCTTCCATTTTCAACAAAGCCACGACGCCCCCGAAGTTCCAGCTCGACGACAATGACATGTCATGCTTATGCGATATTGATGGTAATTCACTAAGTTCCATTCTAAACGCCAACTCATAACCTCCATGGCCGAACCAAAGCTCCAACTTTGATGCACCAATGACCAAGGTCATGGACCACCAAGCCTCCTATGTGCACTCATCCTTGGTGCTGCCTAAACAAGTTATGAGGGAACAACGAAGGCTGAAGACATTGAGGAAGACAGGTTGTGCAAGGGTTGGGCAATATTGAAGCAAAAGATGAAGGGAACTCATGCAACATTGATAGCATCTCACAGACGACTTACATTTTTGGCATAGCATTGGCACCGACCATCGCCTCATTGTCGGCTAACCACTAATCTAGATCCAACCATGCTACCAATCACCGCTCAGTCATAGCTAATAAAAAATAGTTTTATTATTCGTCTAATTTTTATAATCTAAATTTTTTTCAATACAAATTCATTATGTATCATGCGAAAATGTTATAATCACATATAGTTTAATTTGATATCTATTTTACACGAATATATAGTAGATATACATCTACCATATTTAAGTTAAACAAAAAATATGTTCTAATAAAAAATATCCTTGCATATGCCAGTTTTTTCAGCAATTTTTTTAAATAATATATAAAACGGTAAGTTGTACAAGTTAGAAGTCTTTGATCTCAACTGAGTAAACAGTATCAGATTTAATGAACATCGATGCTCACCACTTAATTCGTTAGGAGGACCATGAAGGTATCCGTACATTAAGGAAAAGGTTACTCTTACATCTTTTTTAGAGTATATTACTATTTATATATTTTTTAAGAATATAATTAAATAATAAAAAATAATAAAATATATATATAATAAATAATATTAAATAATATATAAAAAATATATACACTATTTAATATAAAAATATAAGAATTGCTAACTTAAATAAGCTTTAATGAGTGTTAGCCCATTTTTAAAAATTCATATTTGATAAAAAGTCCCTAGTCCAGTCCAGACTCTCTCACTCTTCTTTTTTGAGTTAATGAGCAAATCACGGAGAATTCCAACTGGCCATGTGATTGTGAAGTAGACTTTTCTTCTACTTCTTCTTTTTTTTTTTTAAATAAAAAATAAAATATTGAATAGGATAGTTGTGAGAGAAGTATATTATGTTTCACGTGTTATTATATCAAGATATTTACACATTTTTATATATTTTTAATAAAATAAAAGAAACACATTTTTAAATATACATTATTATTTTTTTTTCAAACAAAAAGAGTATAAACAAAGATATATAAAAAAGGTATACACAAATTGTTTTCCTTATTATATAATAATTTAAGATTCTTCTAAACTTATTTGTGAAGTGAGTAAATAAAAATTATATTGATATTTAAAATAATAAAATACTTTAAATTAAATTAAAAATATATACATTTATACTTAATCACTTTATAAATAAAATTCACTTTAAAAAAGCATTTTACTATGTAATATATATAATATATACAACTTAAAAGCAATACTTAATTTCAACAATTAGAAAAAGGTGCTTTTAGATTTCTGTGATAATTGTTCTTTAGAATGTTTCACTTGGGACCCGAATTGCAGTAAAACAAAATTAAGTTTAATGTTTATCTGGCGTATGTAAAGAGCTTTACATTAGACTGTGTATGTGTTATTAAAGCAATTTTTACTTGAGCACAAACTAAACATCTGATTCTTGTGCACAATTAATGAAATGGTGACAACACATCAAAATATAAATAAAAAAGTGACAAAAGTAAAAAATACTTGTAGTGAATTAAACGTAGCCAAATAAAAAGCCTTGGCTTGACTTTGGCTTGCTTCAAGCCTTGAACTAAGTCTCAAGACTTTCCAATCTATCCGTTTAAGACACCCTTCCCTCGACACATCCAACCAGCTTTCACCCACCTCGTGAATTTATTTATAGTGGATGTGGAATTACTTATTTACTTTATAAAAATCTTTATTTTAAAATATTCTTATTCCATCCCGATCTCTACACCACCGCTTACATCGCTGTTCACGGCTTCACTGTCGTCTTCAATTATTTCCTCTTCGGTGACGGCCTCCCCCCGTTCATGCCCCATCGGAGAAAACATTGGGATTGGGTGGAGGTCTAGTGGCTAGTGCTGCTTCTTGCTTGTACACCCACATCAACGTGGCTTTCTTTGTTAGTTCTTCTGTTTCGTTTGTTCAACAACTTTGTTGGTTCAATAAATATACTTTGGTTAGACAGGTATGCTTAGGGTTAGGGGATTAATTTGTTCAATTATTATATTCTTACATTAAATAGTATATATATATTTTTTATATTTTATCTAATATTATTTATTATACATATATTTTTTAATTATTTTTTTTATTTAATTATATTTCTTAAAAAAATATAAATAGTACTTATACTTTTTTTAAAATATAAAATAATCATTTTTCTAATTTGTTTGAGGGCCAAGAGTTATGAGAAGGGATGAAATTTTAATTTGAGATAACCAAATCTACCAGTGTCGAAGGTTCTCGTAATGGAAATGATTTTATTAAAGGGGAATAGGGATGAGTCAATTAGTTTAATTTATTATCTCAAAAGAGAATAAATAAAGCTTTTTCTATTAAATTAAAATAAGAAAGATTATTTTTGATGTAAAATTTTTCATTTAAAGAATCTCATTTACAAATGGTAAATTTCAAGGATTGAAAATGACATCTCTAGTTACCTAAGGCTTAAGGATATTTTCTGTTGGTAAATATGGTCAAAATAAGTCAAATACTTAGTGCGTGTGTGACTCAATTTTTTTCATTGTTAAAATAATTTTTTTAAAAAAATTATTTTAATAATATTATAATATATTTGATAAAATTAATTTTAACTTTTATATAAAATTCAACGTGTTATAATTTTTTTTTTCATAATACTAAAGATTAAAATTTATAATTCTATCTTATATATTATTTTTTATATTTTAAGATATAAATATTATTTTGTATTTAATTAAATTATTTTTTAATTATTTTATATCTATTTTAATAATTTAATATATAATTTTTTTATATCATTTAAATAAAATACATTAACTTAAAATTATTTTTTAATTAACATATTCAAATATAAAATTAATTTAATTATAATTAATTATAACAAAATATTTTATATAATATTTAATTATTAAAATAATTAATTTTTACAACTATTTTTAATACACACTTACTCAATTTCTAAATACAGCTTTTGACTCCAACTCACTGGCATTTGATGAGCTTTTCTCTTCTCAAGAAATGCATGTTAATGTGCTGGCGCCAAAATGTAAAAAGTAAGCCAATCATAAAATAAGTCATAGCTTGGAGCAAGGCCAACAAAAAGCTAAGCCAAGCCAAAGCATTTATTTGGCTGTGTTCGGCTACTTTACATGAGTAGAAGTATTTTATCTTTTATTTGTTTACGTGGTTTTTCTAGTGATCAAAAAATATGTGTCACTAATAATATCTCATAATTCTTTAATAATATTTTATCATATAAATATATAAGTTAAAGTCATAAATTTTTACAAATATAGAAATATTTTTTAAATTTTTATTTATTACACTTTCTTTAAAAATGTTTTTACAAATTTATAAGATATAATATATAATACTCTTTTCTACAATTATAATTTAAAAAATAAATATAAAATTCTTGATACATCTTCCCAAATAAATTTGTTTATCTAAACTTCAGAAATCAAACAACCCTAATTAAAAAATTGAAGATTCCCACATTTACTCATTTTACAACTTGAGGACAAAGTATTACTATGATTAAGTAGAACAACAAAACTCAACTCCCATATTGACGCAGATTCTTATTTCATGGAAAGCTAAGATTTTTGCACCAAAAACACCAAAAAAAATTAAAAAACCAATAATAAAATGAAGAACTAAGATGGACCTAGAATTATATGAATGAAATGGAGAAATAGGTATGAATCAAAATTACAGCTTTGGAAGGATCTTAGGAGAAAATAATAAAATGTGGGAATCTTCAAGTTTTTTAATTTAGATTATTTGATTTATGTGATTTAGGTAAATAAATTTATTTGGAAAGGTATATAAAAAATTTTATATTTATTTTTAAATTATAATTATATAAAATAGTATCATATATTGTGTTTTATAAATTTATCAAAAAAATTTCAATGAGAGTCTAACAAATAAAAATTTATAAAATATCATTGTGACATATATTTATGATTTTGACTTATATATTTATGTGTTAAAATATCACTGGAGTATTGTGAGATACTACTGATAATACATACTTTTTAATTACACCATAACAATCACTTTTTTTATTCATATTTTAATGTGGTGGTTCTATTTTATTGATTGTGCTCAAGGATGTGTTGGGTTGTGCCAACAAAGAATTGTTCTTGTTATTATGTCAATCTATGTTCAATAAATTATATCATGTTATTATAACAATAATAAATACATATTTCAAAAATATATTTATTATTAATTTTAACTACGTTTACATAATTTTTTAAATAATTTAAATTAATGATAAATATTAATTTAATGATCAAGAATATATAATAATTTGTCATACATGTTCTGTTTGTACGTGAAAGTTGCACTATTATTTAATTGTTTGTTATTATAATATTGTAATTATAATATTATTAAACAATTTTTTTTTAAATAACAAAACGGGGCAAGCCCAAAAGGAAGAAAATTAAGACAACGTCAAACGAGGGTTGTAACCCCCATTGAAACCTGTCAAAGTAACTGAACTAAAGACTTATTATTTTGTTTTTTAAGTAACTAGAATCATTTATAGAGGTTATTAAATACTCTTTAACTGGTGCCTTTAAAATATTTGTTAATAAGACCCTTAAAATTAAATTATACTTAAAAATCAAATTCTTTTAGTAATGTATTAATACATGACTAGATGATAATAAATTTTTTTACTCATAATAGATCAAAACTAAACTCATCATATGAAACAAAAGAAAAACTCATTATCTATGAAAGAAATTAAATTAAAATCATTTTTTTATCTGATAAATTAATATCAATAGAAGAGCACAATTGTGTAATGATTATATAGAAAAAATCACTAAGATTGAGATAGTGGATAAAAATTAAGAAAATTTGTCATCTATCTACTAATTTTTTGTCCTAAACTAAAATAAAATAAAAAATATATACATTTGTAGCAAAAATCTTACAAGCAGGCGTAACAATCCAGCGTAACTCATTGTATATTTGAAATTATGGAATTGTTTGATGATGACTAGAAGACGCGTAGATATATATACTTTGAAAAATCCAGAAGAGGACAACAACTGAAATTATGGGATTGTTTGACGATGATTAAAAGACGCGTAGAAATTAAGTTTGGAAAATTTTGAAAGATGACAAAATTTAAAACGAAATATCTAAAGGGCTTATTTAGAAAGTGCCCTTCTTACACTTGTTGAGATTTAAAAATAAAAAAGTATCAATCCATGTAATAATTAATGAATCAATTAATATAATATAAAAAATATATGACTTAAATTTTTTTCATATATTATCTAAGTTAATTAATAAATACATTAATTTTTTATATGTAATAAATATATTACTTAATTTTTATCATATATTATCTTATATAACGATTTAAAAAGAATATTGACACTTGTAAAAAAATTATCACATGTACATTAATATAATCAATCAATCAATTAATATAATAAATTAATCAATATAATTAATAATTATTATAAATATATAAAAAATACATGACTTAAAATTTTATCATATTTCATTCAAGTCAATTAATAAATGTATTAAATTTCGATTGTAAAACATATTACTTAATTTTTTATTATGTGTTATCGATGTAACAACCTAAAAGACATATTGATATCTGTAAAAAAATTACCACATATATGTAAAAAAGAATACAGAAATAAAGAAATAAAATAAAAAATTTAAAAAAAAAAAAAAAAAAGGAAATTACCAGTAAAATGAATCAAAAAAGTCAAAAAACATAAGAAGTGAAATGTTAAATGATTGATTTAATTAATGTGTTATTTTTATTTAACTTATTTAAATTGTATAAACTAAATGTGTAGCTTAGAAAATATTAAGGAATTAGAATACATTGAATATTATTTATCAATATTGCTATAAATTATTGTAATTTTTTACATATATATATGTTTTTAATTGTGATTAGAATATTTATCGATCTAAAGAAAAAAATATAAAAACTCTTTAAATTTTAAATAAATTACTATCACAAACTTTAAAACTTTTTTAATTAATTTCTAAATTTTAATTAATATCTCAATAAATTCTTATGTTTAATTTAGATTTATTAATTAACTAATGATAATACTGTAGATAATTTTTATTTATATTAATATTAATTAAGAACTATTTTATTAATTAATTTATGAAAACTTAATTTATAAATAGTTTAAAAAATATTAATATGAATAAAATATTATTATACAATATTATCATTAATAAGTGATTTTAATGTTGTTATCCAGTCCCCACTCTCTCACTCTTCTTTTTTGAGTTAATGAGCAAATCACGGAGAATTCCAACTGGCCATGTGATTGTGGATTTTCTTCTACTTTTTTTTTTATTTAAATAAACAATAAAATATTGAATAGGATAGTTGTGATAAACTATATTATGTTTCACGTGTTATTATTAAAATATTTACAAATATATTTTTAATAAAATAAAAGGATATTTAAATATACATTATTATTTTTTCTTTCAAACATATAAGAAAAGATATTATTTATCAAAATTGTTTTCCTTATTATATAATAATATAAGATTCTTCTAAAATAAATTATTAAACTTGTTTGTGAAGTGAGTAAATAAAAATTATACTGATATTTAAAATAATAAAACACTTTAAATTAAATTAAAAATATATACATTTATACTTAATCACTTTATAAATAAAATTTACTTTAAAAAAGCATTTTACTATGTAATATATATAATATATACAACTTAAAAGCAATACTTAATTTCAACAATTAGAAAAAGGTGCTTTTAGATTTCTGTGATAATTGTTCTTTAGAATGTTTCACTTGGGACCCGAATTGCAGTAAAACAAAATTAAGTTTAATGTTTATCTAGCGTATGTAAAAAGCTTTACATTAGACTGTGTTATTAAAGCAATTTTCACTTAAGCACAAACTAAGATCTTATTCTTGTGCACAACTAATGAAATGGTGACAACACATCAAAATATAAATAAAAAAATGACAAAAGTAAAAAAAACTTGTAGTGAACTAAACGTAGCCAAATAAAAGCCTTGGCTTGCTTCAAGCCTTGAACTAGGTCTGGAGACTTCCCAATCGATCTCTCCATTTAAGACACCCTTCCCTCGACACATTCAACCCCGATCTCTACACCACCGCCTACGTCGCTGTCCACGGCGTCACGGCCGTCTTCAATTATTTCCTCTTCGGTGACGGCCTCCCCCCGTTCATGCCCCATCGGAGAAAACATTGGGATTGGGTGGAGGTCTAGTGGCTAGTGCTGCTTCTTGCTTGTACACCCGCGTCAACGTGGCTTTCTTTGTTAGTTCTCCTGTTTCGTTTGTTCAACAACTTTGTTGGTTCAATAAATATATTTTGGTTGGACAGGTATGCTTATGGTTAGGGGATTAATTTGTTTGAGGGCCAAGAGTTATGAGAAGGGATGAAATTTTAATTTGAGATAACCAAATCTACCTGTGTTGAAGGTTCTCGTAATGGAAATGATTTTATTAAAGGGGAATAGGGATGAGCCAATTAGTTTAATTTATTATCTCAAAAGAGAATAAATAAAGCTTTTTCTATTAAATTAAAATCAAGAAAGATTATTACTGATGTAAAATTTTTCATTTAAAGAATCCCATTAACAAATGGTAAATTTCAAGGATTGGGAATGACATCTCTTGTTGATGAACTACCTAAGGCTAAACGATATTTTCTATTGGCAAATATGGTAAAAATAAGTCAAATATTTAGTGGATGTTTGACTCAACTTTTTTTATTTTCAACATGTTTAATAAAATTAATTTTAATTTTTAGCTGTTACATAAAATTAAATATATTATAATTTTTTTATAATGTTAAAGATTAAATTTTATAATTTTATTTTATAAATTATTCTTTATATTTTGATATATAAATATTATTTTATTTTTAATTAAATATTTTTTTAATTATTTTATATCTATTTTAATAATTTAATACATAATTTTTTATATTATTTAAATAAAATAAATTAACTTTTAATTTTTAATTAACCTAGCTAAATTTAAAATTAATTCAATTATAATTAATTATAAAAAATTTATACAATAATTAATTATTAAAATAATTAAATTTCACAACTATTCTCAATTTCTAAATTTTGGTTTTCAAACCTCAAACACACGTTTAATTCTTGAATCTAAATTTGTTTGGCTTTATTTTCGTTGTTACTGTTTGAACTGAATTGGTTCTAACATCTATAAGAAAAATAATTTATTTTTACAATATTTATTTTATCAAACTCACTTATTTTTTAAAAATTAATTAAATTTATTTTTAACTAAACTTAAATTTGTAAAAATCTTTTAACCATTAAATTTATCTATAATCTAAATCTATAGCTTCTGACTCCAACTCACTGGCACTAGATGAGCTTTTCTCTTCTCAAGAAATGCAAGTTAATGTGCTGGCACAAAAAAGTAAAAAGTAAGCCAATAATAAAATAACTCATAGGTTGGAGCAAGTACAACAAAAAGCTAAGCCATGCCAAAGCTTTTTTTTGGCTTTGTGTTCGGCTAGAGTAGAAGTATTTTGTCTTTTTTTATTTATTCATATTTTAATGTGGTGGTTCCATTTGATTGATTGTGCTCCAGGATGTGTTGGGTTTGTGCCAACTAAGAATTGTTCTTGTTATTATGTCAATCCATGTTCAATAAATTATATCATGTTATTATAACAATAATAAATACATATTTTAAAAATATATTTATTATTAATTTTAACTACATTTACATAATTTTTTTAAAAAGTAATTTAAATTAATGATAAATATTAATTTAATGATCAAGAATATATAATAATTTGTCATATATGTTCTGTTCGTATGTGAAAGTTGCACTATTATTTAATTATTTATTATTATAATATTGTAATTATAATATTATTAAACAATTTTTTTAAATAACAAAACGGGGCAAGCCCAAAAGGAAGAAAATTAAGACAACGTCAAACGAAGGAATGTAACCCCCATTGAATCCTGTCAAAGTAACTGAACTAAAGACTTATTATTTTGTTTTATAAGTAACTAAAATAATTTATAGAGGTTATTAAATACTCTTTAACTGGTGCCTTTAAAATATTGTTAATAAGACCCTTAAAATTAAATTATACTTAAAAATCAAATTCTTTTAATAATTTATTAATACATGATTAGATGATAATAAATTTTTTACTCATAATAGATCAAAACTAAACTCATCATATGAAACAAAAAAAAACTCATTATCTATGAAAGAAATTAAATTAATATAATTTTTTATATGATAAATTAATATCAATAGAAGAGCACAATTGTGTAATGACTATATAGAAAAAAATCACAAAGATTGAGATAGTGGATAAAAATTAAGAAAAATTGTTATCTATCTACTAATTTTTTGTCCTAAACTAAACTAAAATAAAAAAATCTACATTTGTAAAGCAAAAATCTTACAAGAAGGCGTAACAATCCAGCGTAGCTCATTGTGTATTTGAAATTATGGAATTGTTTGATGATGACTAGAAGACGCGTAGATATATACTTTGAAAAATCCAAAAGACGACAAGAATTGAAATTATGGGATTGTTTGACGATGATTAAAAGACGCGTAGTAATGAAGTTTGGAAAAATTTGAAAGATGACAAAAATTTAAAACGAAATATCTAAAGGGCTTATTTAGAAAGTGCCCTTCTTACACTTGTTGAGATTTAAAAATAGAAAATTATCAATCTATATAATAATTAATCAATCAATTAATATAATATAAAAAAATATATGACTTAAATTTTTTTATATATCATCTAAGTTAATTAATAAATTCATTGAATTTTTTATATATGATAAATATATTACTTAATTTTTTATCATATATCATTTGATGTAATAATTAAAAAAAATATTAACATATGTAAAAAATTATCACATATATATTAATATAATCAATCAATTAATATAATCAATCAATAATATAATAAATTAATCAATATAATTAATAATAATTATAAATATATAAAAAGAAAATACATGACTTAAAATTTTGTCATACTTCATTCAAGTTAATTAATAAATATATTAAACTTCTTACATGTAACAAATACATTACCTAATTTTTTACTATGTGTCTTCTAATATAATAACTTAAAAGAAATATTGATATGTGTAAAAAAATTATCACATATATGTAAAAAGAATAAAGAAATAAAACAAAAAATTACAAAGAGAAAGAAAAATAAAAATTACCAAGAAAATTAATTAAAAAAGTCAAAGAACATAAGAAGTTAAATGTCAAATGATTAATTTAATTAATGTATTTTTTTATTTAGCTTACTTAAATTATATGAACTAAATGTATATATTAAAAAATATTAAGGAATTAAAATACATTGAGTATTATTTATCAATATTATTATAGACTATTGTAATTTTTGTAGATATATATTTTTCAATTGTCACTAGAATATCTATCGACCAAAAAATTTTTTTAAAAAAAAGAATATAGAGACTCTTTAAACTTTAACTCTTTTACAAATTATATCACGAACTTTAAAACATTCTCAATTAATTTTAAACTTTAATTAATGTTTTAATAAATCTTTATATTTAATTTAAATCTATTAATTCACTAACGATAATATTGTATGATATCATTTTTATTTGTATTAACATTAATTAAGAACTATTTATTAATTTATTTATTAAAATTTAATTTATAAATAGTTGAGAAAATATTAATATGGATAAGATGTTATTATACAATATCATTGTTAATGAATTAACTGATTTAAATTAAACAAAATGATCTATTGGGACATTAGTTAAAACTTAGGGATTAATTAGGAAGATTTTAAAATTTATGATAATGATTTGTAAAAAAGTTAAAGTTCAGAAGGGTTGCATATGCTTTTCTTTTTTTTATTATAAAATTTGACATTAGTAGTTAGTTTGATGTAACTTTGACAAAGAAAGTGAAAAATAATGATTTAATTTGTAATATAATTTTATATGAAAATATTATTAATGAACTTTTCTCTAAATATTTAATATTTAATAGTATTCATCAATAATTATAAAATAAGATACTTTTTTCTTATTAGGACTTAGTCTGCTATAATTTTAAAAATAAGGGTGTAAAATTAAGGGAATAATTTCAATATAATTTTGTATTTGTATTTCATCTATAAATCTTTTTATCGATGATATACTAAAATGACTATAAATAAAAATATAATTTTTATATTATGGATCATTTTGGCATAACCTTAAGAAAAGAGTTTCGATTGTACTACTTAGAAATATTGATTAAGTAATAGGATTATATAATGAGATAAATTAACTGTAAAAATATTGAGGACCAATGTGACATGAGCAAGAATTGTAACATAGAAATATGTCAGTGAAAATATTTATATTTCTACATTAGATTTAATACTATTAAATCTTAAAAATTATAACAATTAGTCTTTCATAGAAAATATGGACCAATATTTTAGTGAAATGAATCTATAACGATAAAAACTCAAATGAGAAAAAAAAAATAAAGATTGATACCTTAATAGTATAGATTGAAATTCAAATGAGTAATAAAAAAAATTAAACGAGTAAAAATATAATAAATGATATAAAAAAACTATAGAGTCCTAAATTAAAATTAACTTAAACTATATAAATAAGTTATTAATTTTAAATTTATTTCTAATTATCTTGTATGCGTTACACGAGTGTAATATGCTAATAATATAAAAAATGAAGATATATGACATGAAAAGTTGTCATATGTCTTTCAATTCAATAAGTTAATATTTTGATTTATTGATATGTGACAAGTAAAATAATTAAATTTTGGTCATGTGTCATTTGATATGATACTTTTTTTATGTGTAAATTGATGTGACCACTATCACATGTAAAAAATATATAATAAATTAATAAACAAATAATAAATAAAAAAACTCCAAAAAACAAATATATTTTCTAAAAATACATAGAAAAAACATGTTTAATTAAATATGAAAAAAATATGAAATAACATGTATAAAAATTTATCATGTGACAAATATATTATTTTAATAACTCAAGTGTCGACATCTCACGTTTATAATTTAAAATAAATGTGTACATGTATTTTTTTGGTCTAAATTAAATTTATTATCCATACATTTAAATATAAAATTTACAACTATATGTTAATTACATTGACATATATACATTTTCATATTAAATCATATTCAAAAAAATTAAAAAACTCTCACCTATCTTTAATGGGGAATCAATTTTAAAATTTTAAAATTTGTTGTAAGTGACTCATACCATCTTTACTATATATATACTGTTATCTTAAATTATTTAATTATATTTTTCATATTACTATATTTATTCATATATATTGATCCTATATTATTTAAAATACTTCAATATATACATCACATGAGAGTAAAAATTTTACATAAAAATATAGTAAAATTAATTAAATGTAATTTTTATGAGAAAATTAAGAAATTAATAAGTTTTTTTTAATTTTTTGTTCATATATATAATATACAATATTTAAATATTTTATATTTATATTGCCCAACATTAAAATTTAAATGAAAATATATTAATATTTACGTATATGAAATAAAATTTTTATAAAAAACATGATAAAATCAATTAAAAAGTTCAATTTTATAATAAGTTTGTTTAGTAAGTCATTTAAATGTAATTGAAAAATCGTATCATATAACATTGAAATTTCATTAATGTTTTGAACAAGATTATTTATAGTAGTTACGATAGTTTTGTGAACAAATAATAAAAAAAAAGTAACTTCAACTATAACATTAATGAAATATATGTAATGAGCAAGTTATAATTATTTATCATATTGAAATATATTGAATTTGTGAAAGAGAATAAGATAAAAGAATCTAAAAAGTTATATGTTAATTGATTAATTTAACTAATGTGTTATTTTTTATTCTATTTAAATTATGTAAACTTAATGTATAAGTTATAAAATAATAGTATATTTGAATGCATTGAATATTATTTGATTTTATTATTATTGATCATTTCAATTTTTAGTAGTTTTTTATTTGTTATTATAATATTTATCTATTTAAGATTATTTTGTTAGTATAATTTGACATTAATGGCCAATTTAATATACTCTTAATAATAAGTTAATAAAATATTCAAATGAATAAACACATAAAAAATTCAATAAATAAATAAATAAACACATAAAAATTAATATTAAAAAATTATAGAACCAAAAATTAAAATCATCTAAAATTATATAAAATAATTATTTTTTGAAAAGTCATATAAAAAAAAATTTATTGAGAGAAATTATATAATTTAGTTATCATAACAAAGGAAGAACTGATTAACAAAAATAAAAAAAATAATTAAAATGTAATATCTCTAAATTAAGTATATTTTTTATTTTAATATTTTTTAATTTATCTCATGCATTGTACATGTATAAAATATTAGTTTTAAATGTAAAGTAAATTCTTTTTATTTTGTTCCGTTTATTCTTTTATATCTGTTTTTAAAGATTTTTATATAAGAATTAAGATATTATTATATAAGTTTAAATATAGATAAATATAATTTAACATAATTATAATTATAATTTTTTCACTTTATTAATATATGTGTAGTACTAGTTATTGAATTTAGTTAAAATAGTTATGAATTATATGTAGTTATTAAATTGAGTTAAGATACTACAAAATAAGAATAAATTTAAAATTTTAATTAATATTTTATTAATATTCTTAAATTACAATAATTTACAACAAAACAAATTATTTTATGAAAACAGATAAGAAACGGATTGAGTAAATATTTTACTTTTTTGTTATAGGTATAAAAAATAGAATCAGTTGTATTATTTATACATTCACTTGATATTTATAGGATGTAGTGATTAATTAGGCAACATGTGATAATTTAAATTACTTATAAGTTGATTTTCTTTTATTACACATAATGAATTAAAATAACTAGAACCATTTATAGAGGTTATTAAATACTCTTTAACTGGTGCCTTTAAAATATTTGTTAATAAGACCCTTAAAATTAAATTGTACTTAAAAATAAAATTCTTTTAGTAATGTATTAATACATGACTAGATGATAATAATTTTTTTACTCATAATAGATCAAAACTAAACTCATTATATGAAACAAAAGAAAAACTCATTATCTATGAAATAAATTAAATTAATATCATTTTTTTATCTGATAAATTAATATCAATAGAAGAGCACAATTGTGTAATGACTATATAGAAAAAATCACTAAGATTGAGATAGTGGATAAAAATTAAGAAAAATTGTCATCTATCTACTAATTTTTTGTCCTAGACTAAACTAAAATAAAAAATATATACATTTGTAGCAAAAATCTTACAAGCAGGCGTAACAATCCAGCGTAACTCATTGTATATTTGAAATTATGGAATTGTTTGATGATGAGTAGAAGACGCGTAGATATATACTTTGAAAAATCCAGAAGAGGACAACAACTGAAATTATGGGATTGTTTGACGATGATTAAAAGACGCGTAGAAATTAAGTTTGGAAAATTTTGAAAGATGACAAAATTTTAAAACGAAATATCTAAAGGGCTTATTTAGAAAGTGCCCTTCTTACACTTGTTGAGATTTAAAAATAAAAAAATATCAATCTATATAATAATTAATCAATTAATTAATATAATATAAAAAATATATGACTTAAATTTTTTCATATATCATCTAAGTTAATTAATAAATACATTAATTTTTTTATATATAATAAATATATTACTTACTTTTTATCATATATTATCTGATGTAACGATTTAAAAAGAATATTAACATGTGTAAAAAAATTATCACATATACATTAATATAATCATTCATTAATCAATCAATCAATATAATAAATTAATCAATATAATTAATAATAATTATAAATATATAAAAAGAAAATACATGACCTAAAATTCTGTCATACTTCATTTAAATCAATTAGTAAATATATTAAACTTCTGATATGTAACAAATTTTTTATCTAATTTTTTATCATGTGTTATTTGATGTAACAATTGAAAAGATATTGATATGTGTAAAAAAAAATTATCACATATATGTAAAAAGAATAAAGAAATAAAGAAATAATACAAAAAATTACAAAAAGAAAGAAAAAAAAGGAAATTACCAATAAAATGAATCAAAAAAGTCAAAGAACATAAGAAATCAAATGTTAAATGATTGATTTAATTAATGTGTTATTTTTATTTAATTTACTTAAATTGTATGAACTAAATGTGTAACTTAAAAATGTTAAGGAATTAGAATGCATTCAATATTATTTATCAATATTGCTATAGATTATTGTAATTTTTTGTAGATATATATATTTTTTCAATTGTGACTAGAATATTTATCGATTTAAGAATTTTTTTGGGAAAAAAATATAGAAATTCCTTAAATTTTAACCATTTTATAAATTACTACCACAAACTTTAATTTTTTTTAATTAGTCCCTAAACTTTAATTAATATCTCAATAGATCCTTATATTTAATTTAGATTTATTAATTAACTAATGATAATACTGCATAATATTATTTTTATTTGTATTACCATTAATCAAGAACTGTTTTATTAATTAATTTATTAAAATTTAATTTATAAACAGTCTAAAAAATGTTAATATGGATAAAATATTGTTATACAATATTATCATTAATGAATTAATAGATTCAAATTAAACAGAATGATTTATTGAGACATTAATTAAAATTTAGGGACTGATTAGAAAGATTTTAAAGTTTGTGGTGGTAATTTGCAAAAAAATTCTACATACTCTTTTCCTATTTTTTTTTTTATAGAATTTGACATTAGTAGTTAATTTGATGTAACTTTGACAATGGAAGTGAAAAATTAATGATTTAATTTACAATATAATTTTATATGAAAATGTAATTAATAAACTTTTCTCTAGATATTTAATATTTAATGGTATTCATTAATAATTATAAAATAAGATAATTTTTTCCATATTAAGACTTAATCTGCTATACATTTTAAGAATAAGGGTGAAAAATTAAGGAAATAATTTCAATATAATTCTATTTGTATTTTATTTATGAATCTTTCTATTAGACGATACACAAAAATGACTATAAATGATAATATAATTTTATATTATGGATCATTTTAATATAATTTTAAAAAAAGAGTTTCGATTGTACTATTTAGAAATATTGATTAAACAATAATATTATATAATGAGATAAATTAATTGTAAAAAAATTAGGGACCAATGTGACATGAACAAGAATTGTAACATAGAATTATATTTCTAGATTGAATTTAATACCATTAAATCTTGAAAATTATAATAATTAGTCTTTCATGAAAAATATGGATAAATACATCAATGAAAAGTGTAACACCCCAAAATTTTTTATCTTATAAACGGTAATTTTAACAGTTAACAAAATTTTACTGTTTAGTAATTTTTTGATACTGTAAAATTATTTTGATTATTCCGTCAGCGTATTTGATCGTTTTGAGTGATTTACTCCGAGGCAGGAAAATAAAAATTTTCGGGCCGGAAAAAACTTTACGTAATTTCTTAATCTGATTTGATATTTGTGAGTTTTCTAATTTTTGTGATTTTATGTGTGATTATAAAATTTTTTACTGTTTATGGGCCCATGGGGTGTATGTCGGCCCAGGTGAGTCCCGCAAAGTGAAAAAAAATTTTACGCATAAAAAAATTTGTACTATTTAGACGGAGACAGGGGATCTTACTAAACCTGAATCCGGAAACAGTTTTAGAAAATTTTCTTTATTGTATTTTGTACTATATTTAATTATCAGACGATAAAATACAGTAAATATATTCTTTTGTGGGGTTATAGCAGATAAAAATAAAATTCTATACTATTAAGTCAACATTGGTGGTTTAAATATCCACCATCGATTTAATCACAGTTGGAGATTTAATCTTGATTTAATCAACAATGGAGATTTGATCTTAAAAGTGAATAGGATCAATTATAACCGTTGGATGGAAATTAAATTAAGGGTAGAGATTTAGTCTTATAAATGGCTATGACCATTATCAACCCTTGGATGTAGATTTAATCAATGGTAGAGATGGATCATTAATGACCATTGGATTTGGATTTAGATCAATGATGGAGAATTGGTCATCAAAAATGACTACAACTATTTTGGACCCTTGGATGTAAAGTTTAAAGGTGTAATCTTGACCCTTCATTTTAGAGACACATTCAATGATTAGGATTGCAAGCCAAAAATGATCCAATGGCTCAAATAAAGTCTTTCATCTATAACCTAAACCTAATAGCTATTTTAATCCAAACCATTCTTTTAATCAAGGGTTAGGATGACTTAGGATGATGGCTATGAAATTTGTCACATTTTATGAAGCATGGAAGGGAGGGACGGTTTGGAGATGCAAGGGAGAGGGGAGATAACTTTGAATAGGCTTTTTAGGCCAAAGAAAAATATGAAGGTAAAAGCTAGACCATCAATTATTTTCCTATTAATCATTAATGATCATGTTTTTCAAACTTCACTTTTCACCTTTCTCCAATGCAAGCTACGACCATGCATAGCTTTGAAGACCAAGTAATTCATTTCTACATTTCATATTATCATATTTTCACCTATTTCACTTAAGTTTCAAGAAACAAACCAAAAAAAACTCCATTCTCTCTCCCTAAAGAAGACCATTCGGCCAAGCACCCTAAACCTCTCCTCTATCACTTTTTAATTTCATACAACCTAGTTTCTTGAATCCTTACCTTATTCTAAACAACTTTCATGTTGAAAACTTTCTCTAAATTTTCCATCTTGAAGGACTTTTACTAAGATCAAGTTATAGAGTTTTGTTGGTGAAGTGTAAAGAAACTTCATTTATTCTTTTATTTTTCATGTTCTAAACCATGTTTGATCCATGGTTCCTCTTAATCAAGCTTAGTATACTAATTTCTATGTATTTTGTTTTGTATTTGAGAAGCCTTTGGTGGTGAAGGACTTGGAAAAAGAAGCAAATCAAGAAGCTTTTGAGAATCTTCAAGAGGTAAGAGGGAGATCCATCTCACAAATCAAGCATGGTGGTGAGAGATGGTTTTATATTTGATGGATGGTGAATCCATGTGAGGATTCATATCTATGGTCATGTAATAATATGTGCTTTGATTATTTTTGTCTATACTTGATATGCTTTGCATGATTTACTTGTGTATGCATGCTTAGTATGATTTTTATTTGCTTATATGGTATGCTTATGATATGCATGATGAAAATATATTGAATATATTATGATGAAAGTATGATAAAACAAGAAATTTTGACTCCAAAGGCCATAGAGAAGGTCACGGTTTTGAGCTTCCAAAACTAGGGTTTTTATTGAAAATTTTCAAGAACAATGGAGTTAATTTTTGGTCCTTAAACTTAAACAAATTTTTGGGCAAGACACCAACTAATTTGGTGTTCACAAAATTATATTTTCATGAATGATAAAATTGAATGATTTGAAGAGTATGAAAAATAAACAAAGAGTTTGTTTTTCAAAAGAACAAGAATACGGTCTTTGAGAAATTTTTATTGATTTATTTTGTGTAAAAATATCCTAAGTTTTTTTTTTTCTAAATATGAGTTTTGAATGAAACGGGCAAACATTGATTTTAAGGATTTGCAAAGAAAGTGAACAAGGATTTACAAAGAAAATAAAAAAAGATTTGTAAAGAAAGTGAAAAAGGATTTGAACAAATGGGTTTAATTTTTATAACCATCGGTATCTCGATTTTGAAAATAAAATTTTAATGATTTTGTTTGTGTAAAACTATATCAATTTAGAAGGAAAAATATTTTGATAATTTTCAATAGTCATGTCCACGTTTTCGAAGGCTTGTAATGCATTGATTTTGATGAAACAAAGTGATTTTTCAAGTGAAAATATAATTAATTTAATACAAAGAATTCAGAAAGGGAATCAGAGTATTTTAGCACTTGAGAAATGAATTTTTATGTAAATGAAAAAGAGAGGTTGCAAGTGAGTTTCAATTTGTTTTAAAAAGAATTTATTTTTGTTAAAATTGATTTAAGAAAAAAAAATGAAGAATATAATAGTGATTTGGTATTTTCTAACGTGTAACTTATCCGTTGGATTTTGGAAAGCATTAGTAATTTTTAAAGTTAGAAACATTGATTTAATTCAATGAAATTGTGAATTTGTGGAATATACTGTGAAAAAAGATTTTCTTGAGTAAGAAGATATATTAAATGAAGTAGAAAGTTATATTATTTTGAGGAAGGTTGATTTGGAAATGATTTGAAAAAAATAAAGAACATAATGGTATTTTAAAAATTTACTAACGTATAACTTATTTTCAAGTTTTGAAGTGCGTTAGAAAATGTTAAGTTTTGAAATGTTGATTTATATCAATGGAAACGTGATTTTGTGAATTATATTTTGGAAAAGGATTTCTTGAGTAAAAAAATGTGAAAAAAGATTTTCTTGAGTAAAGAAAATATGTTAAATAAAGTATAAAGTCATATTATTTGAGAAAAGTGGAAATTAAATTTTTGAAGAATGAGAAATATTTTCTGTAATGAAATTGTGGTGAAAAAAATTATTTACGTATCTTAAAAACATAATTTTTAAAGTACGTGGTTTGAAATACAGTAAAATATTTTTACGCGATTTGAAATATGATAAAATATTACTACACGATTGGAGATGCGTTGAAACATTTTAAGTAATTTGAATTACGTTTAAATATTTTAAGTAATTTGAACTACTTTGAAAAATCACTATGTGATTTAAAAGTGATAGAATATTTTTACGTGATTATGAAAATGACAGAAAATCGTTATGTGATTTGGAAAGTGTTTTATAAACTATGAAAATGTGATAATATGATTTTTCTGTTGAAAATACAGTATAAATATTGTAGAACCAGTATATGGATGCTGTGTGAGAAAATGACATGTTTTACCTGTGATTGACATTTGGTGCATTATACATGTATTGGAAAGATATGTCTGTGATTGAATTTGGTGCATTATACATGCATTAGAAAAATATGCGTTGAAGCATATGATTACATTGAACAAATGAAATTGAAAAGATTTGGCCCTTTGGGGTTGGACTTGCAGACCGATATATTCGTGCGTTGTATAAAATATAATTAATCGCTATTATGGCCCTTGTGGTTGAAGAGGGAATGAGAATTGATAGTGAGGTCTATGATGGATCTTGGGGCCGAGGTGCGGTGGTCGACCGCGACGCTTAAGCGAGTACCACTGCGCCACTTGCGATGCGTGATCTGTTGCAACGCATGATGATACCCGACAAGAACACGATTCTTTTCAACGACTGGGAGATTGTCTTTGGGTTAAGGCTAACAATTAACTAGAGCATTCTTCTCGAAATTGTGAAAACCTCTATGGAGTTGTTTTTGATAAACTGAGTCTTTGTGTATATGCATAAATATGAGCATTTATATCTGTATGATATATTAATTGAGGAATGTTGACTATGGCAATTGTTTTGAGTACTTGGATGATGATTGAACTGATAAATGATTAGATGATGATAGTTGATTAATGCTGATAGCATGATTATGGTATGATCTATCTGTATGATATGCTGTTTGTGTTATCTCTGACCGCCATGTTGATAATGGCGTGGTGATCTCACCTCTTTGTTATCCTTTGTTTGTTTTTTACCGTGTTGCATCTTGTTAAAATCAAATAATAGAAGGATCAAATTGTCTTAGATATAACGGGCGATAGATACTCTGAGATTGGTGACAACAATAAGGAGTTGATATTCAAGACTCGAAGGTGTGCAGTGTTGACAAAGGAACAGATGTCTGATGCATCAAGATGGACGAAAAAAGGAATAAGTATGTTAAAGTTTCTCGTTAGTGTTGTATGCGTCTATTAAGTAGGACCATGGGCTTTGCTACTTGTTAAAAAAAAAATAAGTCTGTTAATTTTATATTTCTCTTTAAATTGTGATATTAATTGGTGTCAATATTGCATAATGAATAGTTGAAATATGATTTTCAATATTACCTAATATTTTCAAAATTTACGTTTCAAGAAAAGAAGAAATTTTAAAACCCATCTTTTATAACTCAAACTTTGTGCGAACTTCTTTTCAGATTATGAGTCGGGAATCAGAAATGTGATGCTCTAAAGAGGGTGTTACAAAAAGTATCTATAGCGCTAAAAACTTAAATGAGAAAAAATATAAAGATTGATACCTTAACAACAGTTTGAACTAAAATCTAAATGAGTAATGAAAAATTAAATAAGTAAAAATATAGTAAATGATATAAAAAATATAAAAAAACTAGAATACTAAATTAAAATTAATTGAAACTATATAAACAAGTTATTTATTTTAAATTTATTTCTTATTATCTCGTGCGTTACACAAGTATAATATACTAATAATATAAAAATGAAGATATATGACCTGAAAAATTGTCATGTATCTTCTAAATCAATAAGTTAATGTTTTAGTTTGTTGATATATGACAAGTAGAATAACTAAATTTTTATCACGTGTCATTTAATGTGATATTTTTTTATGTGTAAATTGATGTGATCATTATCACATGTAAAAAAAAAAATTAATAAACAAATAATAAATCAAAAAACTCCAAAAAACAAATATATTAAAAAATACATAGAAAAATATGTTTAATTAAATATGAAAAAATATGAAATAATATGTATAAAAATTTGTCATGTGATAATTATATGATCTCAATAATCATATGTTATGTGACATCTTATGTTACAATTTAAAAAAATGTGTATATGTACTTTTAGGTCTAAATTAAATTTATTACTCACACATATAAATATAAAAAATTATAATCACATATTAATTACATTGACATATATACATTTGCATATTAATTCATATTTAAAAAATAAAAAAATAAAAAAATTCTCATCTATCTTTAATGGGAATTGATCTTAAAATTTTAAAAATTTTGTAGGTGTCGATACTATCTCTCATATATATATATTTTCGTCCTAAATTAATTAATTATATTTTCATATTACTATATTTATTCATATATATTTATTTTATATTAGTTAGAAGACTTTAATATATACAACACATGAGAGTGAAAATTTTACATAAAAATATAATAAAATTAATTAAATGTAATTTATTATGAAAAATTAAGAAATTATTTTTTTAAATTTTTTGTTCATATGTATAATATATAATATTTAAATATTTTATATTTATATTTCCCAACACTGAAAACTTTAAATGAAAATATATTAATATTTACATATATAAAATAAATTTTTTAATAAACAAGTTATTTGTTTTAAATTTATTTCTTATTATCTCGTATGCGTTACAGTATAATATACTAATAATATAAAAAATGAAGATATATGACCTAAAAAGTTGTCATGTATCTTTTAAATCAATAAGTTAATGTTTTAATTTTGTTGATATATGATAAGTAGAATAACTAAATTTTTGTCACGTGTCATCTAATGTGATATTTTTTCAATGTGTAAATTGATGTGATCACTATCACATGTAAAAATAAATAAATTAATAAACAAATAATAAATCAAAAAACTCCAAAAACAAATATATTAAAAAATACATAGAAAAATATGTTTAATTAAATATGAAAAAATATGTATAAAAATTTGTCATGTGATAAATACATGATCTCAAATAATCATATGTGACATCCTATGTTACAATTTAAAAGAAATGGGTATATGTGCTTTTATGTCTAAATTAAATTTATTACTCACATATATAAATATAGAAAATTATAATCACATATTAATTACATTGACATATATACATTTACATATTAATTTATATTTAAAAAAATTTAAAAAATTCACAATGAAATTTCCAAATTCATATATACATTTACATCTTAAAATTTTAAAAATTTTGTAGGTGTCGATACTATCTCTCATATATATATATACTTGTCGTCTAAATTAATTAATTATACTTTTATATTACTATATTTATTCATATATATTTATTTTATATTATTTAGAAGACTTTAATATATACATCACATGAGAGTGAAAATTTTACATAAAAATATAGTAAAATTAATTAAATGTAATTTATTATGAGAAAATTAAGAAATTATTTTTTTAATTTTTTGTTCATATGTATAATATATAATATTTAAATATTTTATATTTATATTTCCCAACATTGAAAACTTTAAATGAAAATATATTAATATTTACATATATAAAATAAAATTTTTATAAAAAGACATGATAAAATCAATTAAAAAGTTTAGTTTTATAATAAGTTTGTTTAGTAAGTCATTTTAAATGCAATTGAAAACTCATATCATATAACATTTAGATTTTATTAATATTTTGAGTAAGATTATTTGTAGTAGTTGAGATAGTTTTCTGAACAAATAATGAAAAAAATCAACTTCAATGAGAGCAATAATGGAACATATGTAATGAATAAGTTATAATCTTTATCATATATAAATAGATTAGATTTGTAAAAGAGAATAAGATTAAAGAGTCTAAGAAGTTATATGTCAATTGATTAATTTAACTAATGTATTATTTTATTTGTTCTATTTAAATTGTGTAAACTAAATGTATAAGTTATAAAATGATAGGATATTTGAATGTATTGGATATTATTTAATTTTATTGTTATTGACCATTTTAATTTTTAGTAATTTTTTTATTTGATAATATCTATTCATTTAAGATTATTTTATTAATATAATTTGACATTAGGAGTCAACTTAATATACTTTTAATAATAAGTTGATAAAATATTTAAATGAATAAACACATAAAAAATTCAATAAATAAATAAGAAAAACACATAAAAATTAATATTAAAAGAAATAAATCTATAGAACTGAAAATTAAAATTATCTCGTAATTATATAAAGTAATTATTTTTTGAGAGGTTATATAAAAAATATTTATTAAAAAAATTTCATAACTCAGTTATCATAATAAAGAAAGAACTGATTAACGAAAATAAAAAAATAACCAAAATATCATATTTCTAGATTAAGTATATTTTTTATTTTAATATTTTTTGCTTTTAAATTATGTTGAACTTTTCTTTTGTCTTCATCAGACCATTTATTTCTTGGTGTTTTGGTCCTTACACCATCGACCTTATGCGTAGGTATAAATGCGTCATTTTCGATAACATCCCACACATCTAGATCAATAAATTCGATGAAGATTTTCATTCTTTTCTTCCAATATGCATACCCATCCCCATTGAAAAAGGGTGGTCAGTTTATGGAAGATCCTTCTGAAAAATTGTTTGAAAAAGTCATGTTCTCTTGAAGCTGCTAAACTCTTTATACAATAGTTTAGCTCTGATATCACTTGTTACCAAGTAGCTTCCAGTACTCAAGA
Source organism: Ormosia semicastrata (assembly GCA_029884595.1). Taxonomy (NCBI): domain Eukaryota; kingdom Viridiplantae; phylum Streptophyta; class Magnoliopsida; order Fabales; family Fabaceae; genus Ormosia; species Ormosia semicastrata. Next base: position 947,885 of record JAQQTO010000046.1, on the reverse strand, counting down.
GGGGGGTGAATTGAGTATAAAACTTTTCACAAAACTTCTTTTAATTAAAATACAACTATTGAAACTTATTAAATAAATGCACACGAGGAATGAGATGAATAAAAGAAACTTTAAGAACAACGAAAAATAAATGTGTAATAAAATAAAATTACATAAAATAAAGAGATTAAGAAGAGAGAAGCAGACACAATATTTATCCTAGTTCGACCACTAACCCACTTGTGGTCTACGTCCAGTTCTCGAAACAATAGTCGTGATTTTTTACTATGTATACAAGCTTCAATAGGTGCTTGCAACTGTTACACAAGTGAACACTTTTCACACACAAGGAAACACTACCCTTGTGCTAAAGCCTCAACCTGCAGGGATACTTCACCCTCGATACAGAATAGCAGAAAGTAGATGAAGAGAAACTCTCATTCAGAGCAAATTATACAAATTGAAGTACTAATGGAGTTCTCACAGAAATATCTCAAAGTTTTAATCGAAAATAGAGCATAGAAAATAATTTCAAGAGTTAGAGCATGTAGAAAATAAATCAGAGTGTTGGACAAATTTAGACGTGACCCAAGGCTTCTATTTATAGAGAAAATTCAAAGAAACAACAGTTGGGTATAATTAAAACTCATAAAATTTCAAAACTTATTTCCATATCAGTGTTCGTAAACGACGTATTTATTCAAATAGCTTAAGCTGTTATTCAAATAACACTGTTCATGAAACCATCGTGAAAAGTAAACTGATATGAGTTATTCGAATAACCACTGTGTTATTCGAATAACATTGTAAACAATAGAGTCTCAAAGAAAAGGGATTATTCGAATAACCACTGAGTTATTCGAATAATGTTTTTATCAAAACAGTACTAAGAGGCTCTTTTATTCGAATAGCCAAACTACTATTCGAATAACAGTTCGAAAAACATAACCATGAAATAATATTTGAAAAGCCTTTATTCGGATAAAATTTGCACTAATCGAATAATGGTTGAAAAACAGAAACATCTGAAAAAGGATTTATTCGAATAGAGAAGATGTTATTCGAATAAACTAATTAAAAACTAGTTCTGAAAACATTTAATATTTTAAAACATTTAGTATATTTTCTTTCAAAACAGTGAGATATTAAAGTGAGTTCCGTACAAAAAGACTCTAAGTCCTAAAGCTATTCTCATAAGATCTTGGATTTGGTCTTTCCATCATCTTCATTTTATCTTTACGTTTGTTATCATCAAAACAAGTTTTCAAAGGCACATGTCCAAACACAAAATTAATGATTTAATTTACAATATAATTTTATATGAAAATGTCATTAATAAACTTTTCTCTAAATATTTAATATTTAATGGTATTCATTAATAATTATAAAAGAAGATAATTTTTTCCATATTAAAACTTAATCTGCTATACATTTTAAGAATAAAGGTGAAAAATTAAGGAAATAATTTCAATATAATTCTATTTGTATTTCATTTATGAATTTTTCTATTGACGATGCACAAAAATGACTATAAATGATAATATAATTTTAATATAACCTTAAGAAAAGAGTTTCGATTGTACTATTTAGAAATATTGATTAAGCAATAATATTATATAGTTAGATAAATTAATTATAAAAAAATTGGGGACCAATGTGACATGAGCAAGAATTGTAACATAGAATTATATTTCTAGATTGCATTTAATACCATTAAATATTAAAAACTATAATAGTATTTCATGAAAAATATAGATCAATACCTCATTGAAAAGTATCTATAGCACTAAAAACTCAAATGAGAAAAAATATAAAGATTGATACCTTAACAATAGCATGGACTAAAATCTAAATGAGTAATAAAAAATTAAATGAGTAAAAATATAGTAAATGATATAAAAAATATAAAAAACTAGAATACTAAATTAAAATTAATTGAAACTATATAAACAAGTTATTTATTTTAAATTTATTTCTTATTATCTCGTGCGTTGCACGAGTATAATATACTAATAATATAAAAAATGAAGATATATGACCTAAAAAGTTGTCATGTATTTTTTAAATCAATAAGTTAATGTTTTAGTTTGTTGATATATGACAAGTAGAATAACTAAATTTTTGTCACATGTCATCTAATGTGATATTTTTTTCGACGTGTAAATTGATGTGATCATTATCACATGTAAAAAAATAATAATAAACAAATAATAAATCAAAAACTCCAAAAAACAAATATATTAAAAAATACATAGAAAAATATGTTTAATTAAATATGAAATGAATATGAAATAATATGTATAAAAATTTGTCATGTGATAAATACATGATCTCAATAATTATTATATGACATCCTATGTTACAATTTAAAAAAAATGTGTATATGTACTTTTAGGTCTAAATTAAATTTATTACTCACACATATAAATATAAAAATTATAATCATATATTAATTACATTGACATATATACATTTGCATATTAATTCATATTTAAAAAAATTAAAAAAATTCTCACTATCTTTAATGGGGAGTTGATCTTAAAATTTTAAAAATTTTGTAGATGTCTCGATACTATTTCCGCTATATATATATCTTGTCGTCCTAAATTAATTAATTATATTTTTATATTACTATATTTATTCATATATATTTATTCTATATTATTTAGAAGACTTTAATATATACATCACATGAGAGTGAAAAGTTTACATAAAAATATAGTAAAATTAATTAAATGTAATTTATTATGAAAAATTAAGAATTTTTTTTAATTTTTTGTTCATATGTATAATATATAATATTTAAATATTTTATATTTATATTTCCCAACATTGAAAACTTTAAATGAAAATATATTAATATTTACATATATAAAATAATTTTTTACTAAAAGACATAATAAAATCAATTAAAAAGTTCAATTTTATAATAAGTTTGTTTAGTAAGTCATTTTAAATGCAATTGAAAACTCATATCATATAACATTTAGATTTTATTAATATTTTGAGTAAGATTATTTATAGTAGTTGAGATAGTTTTGTGAACAAATAATGAAAAAATCAACTTCAATGAGAACATTAATGGAACATATGTAATGAGTAAGTTATAATATTTGTCATATATAAATAGATTGGATTTGTGAAAGAGAATAAGATTAAAGAATCTAAGAAATTATATGTCAATTGATTAATTTAACTAATGTATTATTTTATTTGTTCTATTTAAATTGTATAAACTAAATGTATAAGTTATAAAATGATAGGGTATTTGAATACATTGGATATTATTTAATTTTATTATTATTGACAATTTCAATTTTTAGTAAGTTTTTTATTTGTTATTATAATATCTATTCATTTAAAATTATTTTATTAATATAATTTGACATTAGGAGTCAACTTAGATATACTCTTAATAATAAGTTGATAAAATATTTAAATGAATAAATACATAAAAAATTTAATAAATAAATAAATAAACACATAAAAATTAATATTAAAAGAAATAAAACTATAGAACTAAAAATTAAAATTATTTGTAATTATATAAAGTAATTATTTTTTGAGAGGTCATATAAAAAAATATTTATTAAAAAAATTACATAACTCAGCTTATCATAATAAAAAAACTAATTAATGAAAATAAAAAAATAAATAAAATGTCATATCTCTAAATTAAATATATTTTTTTATTTTAATATTTTTTAATTTATCTCGTACATTGTATATGTACAAAATATTAATTTTAAATGAAAAGTAAATTCTTTTTGTATTATTCCTTTTATTCTTCTATACCTGTTTTTAAATATTTTTATATAAGAATTAAGGATATTATTAAATAGATTTAAATATAGCTAAATGTAATTTAATATAATTAAGTTATATTTTTTCACTTTATTAATATATGTGTAGTACTAGTTATTGAATTTAGTTAAAATAATTATGAATTATATGTAGTTATTAAATTTAGTTAAGATAATAAAAAATAAGAATAAATTTAAAAATTTAATTAATATTTTTCTTAATATTCTTAAATTACAATAATTTACAACAAAACAAATTATTTTATGAAAACAGATAAGAAACGGATTGAGTAAATATTTTACTTTTTTGTCAAAGGTATAAGAAGTAGAATCAATTGTATTATTTATCCATTCACTTGACATTTAGGATGCAGTGATTAATTAGGCAATATATGATAATTTGAATTACTTATAGATAATAAATTGAAATTTTAATTTATTAGATTTTACATATATATATTATTTATTTTAGAGATGTTTATTATTTAACGAGACATATTTTTTAATATAAATTAAAAATATGATAATTAATAAAATTATAAGTGATGATTTTTATTATTTATATGTTAATCTTCTTTTATTTTTTTAACTTGATATAATTAAAATTTATCATATTTAATATAAAAATTGCTATTTATTTTAGAAGTTTTAATTATTATATCTATAAATGTAAAAAGCGATTGTAAAAAAACTAGTTTGGAAAGTAGAAAGTCCATAGCAAAATCCAAGTCTAAAAGCGAGTGTTACTGTAACATACATGTGAAGACGACAAAGTTGTTTTAAAGTTGAAGTGGGAGTAACAACCACACAGGCACACACAGGTCAATCTAGATAGAGAGAAGACAAAGCTAGAGAGAGAAAGAGAGACAGAGAGGAAGAATGAGTGGTGGAGGTGGAGGAGGAGAAGAAGAGACGACTTTGGAGTTCACTCCGACGTGGGTAGTGGCTGCCGTTTGCACTGTGATCGTCGCCATTTCCCTGGCTGCCGAGCGTTTCCTTCATTATGGTGGAAAGTTCCTCAAAAGCAAGAATCAGAAGTCGCTGTACGAAGCTCTCCAGAAGATCAAAGAAGGTTGGTTGGTTTGTGAATTCTTTTCATTTTCCTTCCTTCTTCAATCAATGCAATTGCAATGGGGATGTGCCATTTTTTCTGATCTGTCACTGTCACTGGCAGAGCTGATGCTGTTGGGTTTTATTTCTCTGCTTCTGACGGTTTCACAAAACGGCATCACCAAAATCTGCGTTCCACCTGATTTGACTCGCCATATGCTTCCTTGTAGTCTGGAGGAGAAAGAACCAGCAGCCAAATCCCATTTTCAGACATATTTCTCCTTCCCTGGAACTGCCAGGCGCCTTCTTGCTGATGCTGAGGACCACTCACCACCTCAGCCTAAAACCGATTTCTGCGCTCGTAAGGTACCACACTCACTATGTCTTATGCATTTTTGTCTCACCCACCCATTTTCTAATTCTTTAACTTTGGCACTTGCATATATGTGGAAATCTCCACGTTCTACTAACTAACTGCTCTGAAACCTTATATCTGGTGGACTGAATTTCAAATGTGTTTCTATTCAATTATACACTAATCTTCCTTATTCAACACTTGGATGCTGGGGTTCATGATATTGGAATAGGGGAAGTGAGTGACAAGTATACTTCTGCTGCGTTTTTTTTTTTTTTCTTTTTTCCATTAAGGATTATGTTGCATTCTGTTTTTTTTTTTTCCCTCTTCCTCTTTTTTATGAAGTTGTTTGTTTAAAAAAAAAAAATGAAATTTATTCCTTTTTGTCCGCGTGTGTGGTTGCCATAGATGAGGTTCTACTGGTGATTTGGTAAGTTATGGGTAGTTTAAAATATGTAGGCTAATTATTCTTTTTTTATTATTATTTGGGGGTTATAAAAAAAAGGATGACTACGCCTTTCTGCCTAAACGGTATGGGATAGTTTACAAGAACAAATAATAGCTAGAGGACAACCGAAAAAGAAAAGTTGATAGTTGATTGATGATGTGGTTAAGAAGTATCAAATCTAGGACTCATTTGCACAACTGCCAACAGTCAAGAGGACTTGATTATGCAATTTTAATCTGCAATTGCAAATCTTTCAATGTTTTTGAATGTTTTAAGAATTAGTTTTATTACCATATACACCGAAAGTTAAAAAGTATGACTAAAGTATTCTGTGTTGGCAACCTCTGTACAAAATTATATGTCAAAATTCAACTACATTGTTATTTTTTTGGATAACAATGTCATGACCTCTCAGTCTGTCAAAAAATTATATCTTAAAAAAATTATCTAATGATTTCCCTGTTTTCCCTTTGATATTCTAGTTTCTTCCGGATGCCTAAGTATATTACTCTGCAATTTTTTTTTCTCCTTTTCAGAACAAGGTACCTTTGTTATCTGTTGAAGCACTGCATCACCTGCACATCTTTATTTTTGTCCTAGCTATTGTTCATGTGGCCTTTTCCGTTCTGACCGTTGTTTTTGGAGGAGCAAAAGTGAGTATCTAATATGCTTTTATCATAAACTATGTTTGTTTTAAAAGTCTTCTTTATTAATAATATAACTTCCATTTATATAGATACGACAGTGGAAGCACTGGGAAGATTCAATTGCACAAGAGAACTATGAAACAGAGCGAGGTAAATAAATTTGATCAATTACAGTGTATTCTCTCTATGTTCAATTATTTATTACCGTGTGGACTCTTTGACAGTCATTAAACTTAATACGTTTTTCAAATCAATATGATGCTACTTGATGCACAGGCTAACTTTATGTTTGTGTGAATCATCAAACTATTGATAAGAATTTTACAGATTATGTTCTTATTTAACTCTTGAAAAGCTATGTAGATTTATTTCTTTTCTCGATACTACTTAAATACATATTGGTTTAATGCAGTTCTGAAACCAAAGGTGACTCATGTTCACCAGCATGCTTTTATCAAGGGTCGTTTTTCGGGTTTCGGCAAAGATTCTGCTATAATGGGTTGGTTGGTAAGTTATTTATAAGTTTTTCATGGTCTGAAACTTTGAATAAATAGAAGATATACTCTTGTCATACTAAAACGCCTCTCCATCTTTTCATTTGAAGATATACTAGTATCATCTTTAGATCCTTAATATTACAAGCTTTACGTAGTGCACTCAGACACATGCCATATTTCTTTGGTTTTCCTACTGATTGTCTGTGTCCAGTCTTGTTTCTTGTCAAGCCATATCTTCCCATCTCTTATAATGGAATTTCTGTGCACCTTGGATGATATTACAAGAGATGCTGACCTTTTTAAACATGTAGAATGTAGTATAAAATATTTCAGGGATTGCTTGTGTAGCTTGACATTATTCATATTTCAGCCTTATCAATGTTTTTGTAAATATTGGTTTGTGTTAGATCTTGTTTTTAGTTTTTAAATATTTTTTCCTTTATGTTTGATTACCAGTATGTAATTCTTTTCTTCATGATTCATGTTCAGATTAACAATTTCCTTGAAAAACTTGTTGATCCTTAGTGTAGACTGTAGACCACACAACAAATTCGTAATTTTAGAAAGTCAATGCTAAGTGTCTTTGCCATGTTTTTGCTTACTCTTTAGTAATTTCTCCTAATCTTTTATGTTTCTTTCAGTTATCCTTTTTCAAACAATTTTATGGATCTGTGACAAAATCAGATTATGTGACGTTACGGCTTGGTTTCATTATGGTAAAGTTCTAGTGTGCCATATTTGTTGTCAAATAACCACTCAGCTGGCTGTTAGCCAGTGGTTTCCATGCTTGAATTGTCATATTATCCTTTGGTATATTTCTTTGTTGTAGACCCACTGCAAGACAAATCGAAAGTTTAATTTTCACAAGTACATGATTCGGGCCCTTGAGGATGATTTCAAGCAAGTTGTTGGCATAAGGTATGTGCTTCTGTAGAATAACTTTGTCATAAGCAATTATTGCTTCTATGCATATGACACATATACATTAGTTAATTGCTGTAAAACTTTCTTGCTGTTTGTCTCATTGTGGAAAGTTACTGATTCTTTGTAATAACAATTATACTTTCATGGTTGCAGTTGGTATCTTTGGGTCTTTGTGGTCATCTTCTTGTTGCTTAATATCAACGGTATGCTATATAAGACTTAACAGCTATGCTGTATGCGAATATATGTTGTATGTCATCATTTAATTGGCCCTGCCATGCCAATACTGGCATCGAGAACCTGTTCTATGTTTCTGCGTGTGCCATTCTCTGAGCAAAAATGGCCAATGTGTTGGTACTTGTGTACCATGTGGTTTTGTTTACAAATGCAGCAATCTTCTATTGATCTCTTTCTTTGTGTGTTTGTTGATCAACTTAATTTAAAGAACATTATCTATTATGAAAAAGGAAGTGGAGCTTAAGAATTTTGTTTGATTTGGTGATGCATTTCAAGCATGATGGACATTACTGATAATCACTAATATATTTTTTCCTATGAGGAGTAGTTGAGCTAATTGCTTCTTTTGGTTTTGCTAGTTATCAAAGAACATTACTTTGAATCTCACAATTAAGATGTCTGCTTAACTCTTCCAGGTTGGCATATGTATTTCTGGATTGCTTTCATTCCTTTCTTTGTAAGTATCTTGATAAAATTTTTGGCTTTTGTGTGTGTGTGTGTGTGTGTACATTTCCATGGCCATGCCTCAATTTTACTCAGCCTGCAAACAAATCGTGTCTTAATTTTGTTCAAGGGATAGGAAAAAAATTGAAACACGTTGCATGAAGTTTCTTAATCAACTCAAACAAGTATATAGTTCAGAAGTCAAACTAAACTGTTGATTCTATTAATCTGATGCCATGCCTTGGTTTTCTGCTGCATAGTTACTAGGAAATTGGTCTCAACAATATCCTTAAAATTCCGGTTACACTAGTGTAAATATCTTATCTTTACTTAAAATTCCAGTTACTATGTCAGTCGCCCCCCCTCCCATTCTTTACTGAAGTTTATGTTTACATCAATAGTTTGTACTTTGTGGCATTTGACTAAGAATGACATCTGTTATTGATTATATTGGAATTTCTTTTCTTTTTCTGTTTTTTTTTCCAATCATCATTATTATTATTATTATTATTATTATTATAGAAGAGTCATGTGTTTATGCAAGTGTTGCCCTTTCTATCAATTTTGGTTTCTTGTTAACAGTGTATGCATACACATATCTATACATATAATTTCACCATGCAAGTTGATGTGTTGACAGAACTTATGTTTGGAATTTCCTTTCTTTCTCTCTTGTCCCCGCACCTTGTATCTCCTTCTTCATTAATTTCATTGTTTCTGATTTGCATTCTTTCAGCTTCTACTTGCTGTGGGCACTAAGCTGGGGCATGTAATAACCCAACTAGCTGATGAAGTAGCTGAAAAGCATGCAGCCATAGAAGGTGAATTAGTTGTTCAACCATCAGATGATCACTTTTGGTTTCGTCGGCCCCAGATTATCCTCTTCTTGATTCACTTTATCCTTTTCCAAAATGCTTTTGAGATAGCATTTTTTTTCTGGATATGGGTAAGCAAATTCTTTCGAAGCATAATTTGTGATATTCTCTGCCAACCTTTTTTCTTATTCTTTTTTTCTTTTTGATTTTCCTTTAAGGTTTAGGGGGGCATGGTGTGGGGTTGGGGGTAGTTTTACATAGTTGATAGTTGGAATGAATCTAACCTATCAGCTTGTGTTCTCAGGTTACATATGGATTTGACTCCTGTATAATGGGACAAGTCTGTTTCATTGTTCCAAGGCTCATTATCGGGTAACTGCAACACTTTTCCTTCCTTTATGAATTATGACCTCTTTCTTTGTTTGTACATTCTGAACTCTGAAGTTCAATATTTTTTCTCGTTCTCCTTTCTCTTGCCCCTTTGTATTGGGGTTATAGGGTATTTATTCAGGTACTATGTAGCTACAGCACCCTACCACTCTATGCAATTGTTACACAGGTGCGTTTGCATAGCTATTCAAACTGATATGCAAATTAATTTTCTGAATTTTAAATTTTGTTTTCTTTGCATTCACTTACATTATTTTCACACTTTAGATGGGAACAAACTTTAAGAAGGCAATATTTGATGAGCATTTGCAAGTGGGCCTTGTTGGTTGGGCACAGAAGGCAAAGAGGAGGAAAGGACAAAAAGCTGATAGCCAGCCTGGGCAAGGAAGTTCTCATGAGGGTGCTAATGCAGGAATTCAGCTTGGGTCAGTTTTCCAGAAGAGGGCATCTGCACCAGAAGACAATACGGCTGTCCCCCCAAAAGCTGACGGGTCCATCTGAGTGTGGCTGTCTACTGTCTAGGCGAAGATAAACACAATCGGGGGAGTTGTAATTAAGTTACATAACAGATTGCGTTTTTCTATATCTTATTTTCTTTGCTAGCATGGTGCGGCATTGTAGGAATGTGTAGGCATATAGTTACATAATAGATGTATGGCTTGATGCTATTGCTAGCATAGCAATGCTATGTCCATTTCCATTTCTAAATTTGTTCCCTCTGGTTTTCACGTATTAAGAACTCCTTGGGTTCCCTCTAGGAAGCAACAGTGGAAAGAGAAGTGACTGCAATTTTTAAGTTGATAAAGTTCAGTAGTAACTTGGCGGATGGAAAGCTAGCCTCCTTTCTCTAGCTGCGAGAGACGCTCTCTTTATAATTATAATTTATAACTTCTGATGATATTCCCCTACTTACTACATGGAATGCACTGCACTGCACTGCACTCTCCCAAACAATGAATAACCAAGGGAAAAAACAAAGGGGGTTTGGGTCTTCAAAATAAAGTGGAGAAACTTTGCACTTCTTCCAAAAAAAATGAAATTTGGGCTAAAGATCTGGCAACAATCCATGCGGATGAACTGCGGATAATTTAAGATCCCAGAAGATGTAGCCTTAAAATAAAAGGCCTACCGATCTCATATATATATAATCATATTATCTGTGTTCAAATCCATTTAAGAATTACAATTTATTTTTCATAAATAACTCCGAATATTTGTTTTTCTGTTTAAGGCATGAGACTAGGAAGTTTTGGTATGAAAGATAGGATAAAACTATCTATTACTACAAAACTAGTAAGTTTATTCTGTATAATGCACGAAATTGTTTAAAATTTTTTTTTTTTAATTTAGATATCAATTAAAAAAATCCCACTCCTCAAGACTTAGATTAAAATAAAAAATGGATAAATTTATACAATATAATATTTATACCATGATAATATTATAATATATATTTTATCGTGCCTAATACAATATGTCACATTGTTCTGTATAATGGAAGAGAATTTTTTTAGAAAATTAAAAAACTTAGATTAAAATTTGAATTCAAAAATTTTTTTTTCAAAAAATAAAAGCAGTAAAAATGAGGGATTAAAAACGATGATAAGCATAATATTTATATTAAAAGAGAATTTTTTTCAGGAAAGAAATAAAAGAAAATATAAATTTAAAATTCAAAATTATAAAATAGAATTTAAGAATGACATGTGTAGGGAGAATATGATAACAAATTTAACTATTCTAATAAAGACGTACTCTAATTTAATACATAAGTGAATATTTTACGATTTACTTTGATATTATTTTTGTAATTAAGAATTTAATTGATACCATTTATCAAAATGTTGTTAAATAGACTCTTAAATTTGATACTTGATTTTTTTAAAATATCTTTTATTTAATAAATAAAAAACTAATCTCTCAAAATACTATAACACCTAAACGGTAATATTTGATATTTGATTTGATTATTTTAAACATAATTAATGTAAAAATAATCACCGTTAAGTAACATATAAGAATAGTATGGCAACTTCCAAATATAAGAACTCTTACATCAAACTTTTTTTTTTTTAATTTTCTAAAAGTCACATCACATGTTTGTTTCAATTTTTTTTTTCTGGGCAAAAACGTAATGAAAAAAAAAAGGAAAAATAGTAAAAGAGTAGGCGGAGCAAGAGCAAGAGAGGTGGGCGTTGCCCTGTGAAAATCCAAAAACCCTAAATGCAAGAGAGAGAGTAAGAGTGGAATCAATCGAAGCATGACGATCCATTCGATCGTGATTCAGAAGCTGCTGAGCACCAACGCCCAGCTGGGTCGGCGAGTTGCTGCCCATCATTTCAAGGTCTACACCTATGGCTTCCGCAACAAGATGGCCATCATCGATTCCGACAAGACCTTAATTTGCATGCGCAGTGCGTGCAACTTCATGGCTTCCCTGGCCCGCCAACGAGGCCGCTTCATGTTCATCAACACCAACCCTCTGTTCGACGAAATCTTCGAGCTGATGACCAAGAAGGTTGGGTCTTACTCTCCCACCGCCAACGCCCTCTGGCGCACCGGTGGCTTCTTGACCAATTCCTACAGCCCCAAGAAGTTCCGCTCTCGCAACAAGAAGCTCTGTTTTGGTCCCACCCAGCCCCCCGATTGCATTGTCATTCTCGATACTGAGAGCAAGTCTTCCGTAATCAACGAGGCTCATAAACTTCAAATCCCCATTGTCTCTTTGGTCGACTCTAGCATGTCTCTTGATTCTTACAAGCGCATTGCTTATCCTGTTCCCGCCAAGGATTCTGTTCAATTTGTTTATTTGTTCTGCAACTTGATTACCAAAACCTTGCTGCTTGAGCAAAAGAAGTTGGACCTCTCTGCTTCTGCTATTCCCAATATTGATGCTCGGTATGATACCTCATTCATTGTGATTTGTCATTCTACGTTTATCACTTCTTGGTTGAATTAGTTCTCAAATGATTGCTTGGCATGTCATTATCTTTTTTGGTTGAAAGAGAAGAAGCTCGGAAAATTGAAGAAAGCAAGGGCAAGAATGATTTGGCAAAGGTCGATTTAACTGTTGTCCCCTATGCTCATTTAGCACCCTTACCTGAAGGTAAACAATAAACTGCAGAACTTGTGTGCCTTCTGTTTTCTCTAGCATTCTGATTAAGAAAGTAAAGCTGAGGAATTTTTACATCGAAAGCAGATGTTGAAGAAACTAAGAAGCTTTTGGACAAGCTTGTTGTTTTGAAGTTCCACGATGCCCCAGGTAGACATATGGGCTTGCAAGGCCCCAAGTAAGCATTCATCCAACTCTTCAAATTTAGTGTCCATTATTTTATTTTATGTATGTGTACTTTACATAAAATGTTGACTTCATTTCAGCAACATGTTTTTATATAGAATTTCCTAATTGAAGGCATGTCTATGTCAAGTCTCAACCGGACCTTCTGTTTTGGAGGGTTTTACTAGCCTTCATTTGCTTCTCCATTTGTTTCATATGTATTTTCTTCCTGTTGGTGCAACTTTTGTGTTCTACCCTTCTTTATTCTCTTTTATAAATGATCAAAATATTAGAAAGCTTTGCTGAAACAATTTAACACTTTGTACTTATTTTGAGTTTACTTATGCATGTACTTTATAAATATATTATCCATAAGTACATGCATATCTATATATGTATCAAGTGTTTTAAAAAGTCACTTCCACGCACTTGTTGAGTCATGCTCCCCATCCGTAGTTTATTCAAAATTTCACACTTAATGGATTTACACTGATGAAACTTTTCTGCTCTCATGTAGATCTGCAATTGATATTTGTAATGGGTTGACTTTTCTGGACTTAATCATTAACCAGATTGAGGTGAGACTTTTATACTTAATATTCGAGTAATGGTACTCACACATACTTACATTATCATACTCCTCTGCAAGCCATTGGTTTATTCCTTGGATTCCACTACAACTTTTTATGAAAGGTCCAAATTATGCACATGCCTCACATAGTATCTGCAACTCTTATTTTCCCTTAATATGTTGTTGCTATTGACTGCTTATTCTTGCTTCTTACTATTCTACTGTTGTAATTGTTTTTAGACCCTCAACTCCAAGTATGGATGCAGGGTTCCATTGCTTCTTTTTAACAAAGATGACACTCATGATAGCACTCTAAAGGTGAATTACCATTTCAATTTCCATATTTGATTGTTTGACCTCAGCTATTATTGAAATCTTCAGCTTCATCTTACGTAGGTTTTGGAAAAGTATTCAAAATCAAGCATTGATGTACACAATTTTAAGCAGGTTTGCATTTGTTTCATATTTTGGATGAATTGATGTTGATTTGTGATTTCTCATGATCAATGCATCATAATCTATATAGGGTGAAGGTCCAGAATTGGAATTATTGGGTGGACATTACAGCAAGGAGGAAGTGTATGTCATCCTTCAAATATCTGTCTCTTAAATTGGATTCTAGATGTTTATATGCATGCTTTTAGAGTAAGATATCTAAAGTTTCAGTACTAATTGTTTGCTATAATTATGAACATTTTTAAAAATATTGAGATCAGTATCATCTTTTTAGTAATCTAGTTGTTTACAGCAGTAATTTAGATGCAGAGGCAAAGCTTAGAGACAGTGGAGAAGCTATTCTCTGTTTACTTAATATTTTTGGAATTATTGTGGGACAGGCAAGGTTGCTGCCAGAATTGTTTTTATAGTGAGCAAAATAGATGTAGTTGATCTATAAATATTATAACCCATGAAACGGGTCTAGTTACAAATTAGGTTTTAACTGATGTGAAAAATATTAGACTTTATAAAGAAATGAGAAAGTCATATTATCATAGTACTTTGAATTTTGAGTTTTCTTTGAAACAAAAATTCAACAGTAAAGCTGTAAATTAGAGATGTCAAAGTAATAAGTAGTCAGCAATTGAACTACAAAATTGACAATATTATTCAGTCAAAATATCATTATCAATACATAATAAAATTAACAGCGTTTATATTTAAATTTATTGAATTTTGTTCTCTATGACTTGCAAATTGGCTTACATGGTAAATACTTTATCATTTCAAATTAACCTGCAAATTCTATACATGTGAAGGCATCCTTTTGACAATGGTGATATATTCCGTTCGCTAATGACTGGTGGAACCCTTGATTTATTATTGTCACAGGTATGGACTTCTTATGCACTTTAGCACTCTTCCTTCCTTTGTCCTAATCCTTTAAAACCTATAAGCAAGAGCTGTAGTTGAATTGAATTATACAACAGTGACAACACCAGGCTATAATTAAACATCTTCATATATGTGCATGTGCGGGATGTGCTCATATTTGTTTGTGCATTGTTGACTAAGTTTTTGATATTATTTTCTAGGGTAAGGAGTATATCCTTGTGATGAACTCAGACAATGTGGCCACCGTCATCGATCCAAGTATCCTTCTTATAGTTAATATTGTTTGAAGTATTACTTCCTAACCTAGCGTTGAGATGCAAATATTTTGATTGTTGTCTACCTTGACTGCATCTTGTAGACATACTAAATCATTTGATGACAAATGATATTGAATATTGCATGGAGGTACAAATAAATATTGAATATTTTCATCTATTATGCATAAGACTGCCACTTCTCTTTTAAGGTATCTGAGTTTCCTGTTTCATTTTCTTTCTTGTTTACCAGGTGACACCAAGCCATTCGTTTAATTTAATCTTAACTCCAATGAAGTTTAAGGTATATTTTATTTTCCTTCATGGTTTCCTGTCCCCTTCAGTCTCTTTTAATATTTGTGCTGGCACTTGTAACTGTCAAATGCTAGATCAATAGGTTTTAATATTTATTCTAGTTTTACCCTGTGGCACCATACATGAGTATATATTGTAAATTTTTGAATTTAGAAAATTAAAAAATATACACTGGAAAAGCATCATGCTAATAAACAAAGTTTATTGGAAGTTAAAATTTTCATTATCATTAGAGATACTATGGTGAAATACATTTATGATTGTTTGATTTGAGCTCCTTTTCACTTATCTGGAATGGTCTAGGTCCTGAGGTTTAGGACTCAGGGCCTACTAAGTCTTGTCAAATGCTGATAAGGTAATGGGGTAATTTGATAGCTAGTAACTTGTTAAAACTTAAAATCGTACTGTGACATATATAACTTGAACAGCTTGGGTTAAACATTATATGTTTTGTAATTTATGCAGCTTCAGGAGATTGCTCAAAACCAAGATAAACATGTAAGTTATAAATTTTTTTTTCACAACTCACATTTATGTTTATTATTTTGTTTCATTTTATTCTAAAGTTCTAGAAGTTTTATATTGGGTTGCAGCCGGTTGCTGACAAGACTTTTGAGAATATTATGACATGATCTAATTTATTTTTTCTATTTTTGTTTATTTTCCCTGGGTGATGTATTGAAGTTGAAGGACAATTTCAAACTCATTGATGCAACAAACATGTGAGTGAAATGCTGGTTTTTGTTCAATCTCTTGCCGAAATTTACCCAATGCGCTAAATTTCATGTGTTGTACTCTGTATAGGTGGGTGAGTTTAAGAGCCATTAAGAGGCTTGTTGACAATGATAGACTAAAGCACAAGAAGCCCTCAATTTCAAAGGTACCATTCCTAACTATCATTATCCTACTGTTTGCTTTTGTGAGGATGAATTGAAGGGGTTTACTGCTCCCAGGAAAATAACTATGATCAAACTCTTCAACAAGAAACTGCAGCTGGATCGGCGATACAGGTATATGCATAATTGTTTATGCTTCTCTGTAGTGTATTTGTGTTTGTGGTTCTGTTTTTATGTTTTGCTTGGGTATAAAGCAGGATCATGCCTTCAACTTTGAGACCATAATAATTGCAGCTCGAGTTTTGAATATTTTAATTACAACCCTAGATATCTAATACGGATTCAGATCCAGTTTCTTTAATAAATTTGAAGATCTTTTATTTTAATCGATAAACAACTTATCTTATTCTATATTAATGTATCTTTCTAAAATGAACATGGTCTATAAATGTCGTGGGATGTTATGAATTATCTATGCTTTTCATGGAATAGAAGGGTCATTCCTTAAAGGGGTAGAAACTTTGTCCCTATATTTGATTAAAGAAATCTTCCCACTGATATAGCAATCATGGATAAAAAAATGTAGGCAAAATTTGTTGGAACAAGATATACATTGAACAGATGTGAGGACAATTTATGAAAGCAGGAATATGATAGATTCTGATAAAAATTTGAATGGCACCTGCCACTTTCAAGCCCACCTATCCTTTTATTTGAGGGCTAGGAAGGATGTGGGCCAGGGAGTTAGAATATGAACTACACAGACTAATTGACTTGTGCTACACCTCTTCACTACATCTTTTGGACCCTGGTCCGCAAGATCAATCTTGGACTGCATGTTTCATATCATATACCTTCTAAAGATGCAGGTTCAATTGCATGTTAATAGGATTTTAATGACTTGTGTGTATTAAATGTCATTTGTATTATATTGGTTTGTAAAACATTTTACTACTAGTGCTATAAATACCAATAACTTCTGATGTTTTATTTAATATTTGCAAGCTTAATTAGATTAAATATTGACTGGTTTGCCTATGGCCTTGTATGCTAGTGGCACCCAACTTCCTTAGGAAGCACCTGATTCTTGGTTTGAGTCTTAGGACCTCTGTAGGAAAGAAACTATTGAGTGGTATAACAGAAGCTCGTTTCTGCTTGATATGAAGTTACTAATTGCTGATGTTTTATCTCCTTTGTTTGTATGCCAGTTCTTTGATAATGTGATTGGTGTCTGTGTACCTGAATATCGTTTTCTTCCCTTGGATGCAACATCGGATATACTTATTCTACAGGTGACACTGGCCTCATGTATATGTAAATTCTGTTATTGAGAAACATACGTTGGTGTACATGACTGACTTGCCCTCTCACCAATTATGTATTCTTGCAGTCAGATCTATACACTTGTAAAGAAGGTGTTTTAACTCGTAATCCAGCTAGAAATAACCCTTTAAATCCTGTGATAGACTTGGGACCTGAATTTGAAAAGGTGAAGATTTCCTGATTTCTTGTCTTGCCCTTGCCTAGTTATTCCCTTTCTTATGAATTGGATATCTGTTTCATTCTCAGGTTGGTGACTTCCAAAGTCGCTTCAGATCGATTCCAAGCATCATTGCGTTGGATAGTTTGATGGTGAGAGGTGATGTGTGGTTTGGAGCTAATATCACTTTAAAGGTATAATACATGTTCCTTTTCTGTTAGTCATGCAGCATGTTGAATAGTTGCTCACTATTCCCCTTAATTACCCTCTCCTCTTTTTTCACCTTCAAGTGAGATGTACATAAGCTATAGGAGCGTTTGTATGCTGATAGAGGCTTATGGTTAGAGCTGGGAACTGATTATTGGAAGAGATAATTTAGTAGCTCTCAGAATAGACAGTTATCTCATCATCTGGGCAGTAAAAGCAGAAAATTCTTCTGATAATTCTGATCTAATTGTTAAGGACCATTTCTCTTAAAAGCTTAAGCTATTAGGTGAAGGCTAAGATTTGTTTTGTATCCCTAACATGTCCCCTCACGCAAGAGTCCTTTGGACTTGAAGAAGCAAAGTGTGGACAATGCATAGGCTCACTCTACCTTGTGTTAAAAATTCAAATCTATTTAGAAGAATGGGGGTTGCAGGCGTCAAACTCCTAACCACTCTTTATAGAGGATCTAACCATAAGCTATTAGATGAAGGCCAAGATTGGTTTTATATCTAACACTGAAATTATCCTAGATTATAAGAGAAAGGAAAATCTCTGGATAATCCAGGAAAGAGATAAATTACTTATATTTTATTTTAAAGTGATAAATCTCTGGATATCTACAGTACCTTATCAAGACTCCTCTTGAAAAAAAATAATTCTATGATTCTTCTTTTCTCTTTCACAAACTCTCTTCAAGTTTTCTGCAGATTTTAAACTTGATAAGTTTTCTGCATTTCATATGGAATTGAAGGTGTTCTCAAAATTAATTAATGGTTGATATTAGCTCAACTGGGAGTAGAAATCTCATTGTTAAGCATTCAAATTCAATGAACTTCCAGCAATTTAAGTTGTTCATGCTAAATTTACATCATCGACCACTAAATATGCATGATTTTGTCGGGCAAAACGGTCTGAACTATTTGAGAACTGATGTGTTATTATTTTCTTGCATTTACCTGTTTAGTCTTTTACACACTCTTTATCAGGGGCAAGTGACTATTGCTGCAAAACCTGGCTTGAAATTGGAAATTCCAGATGGGGTGGTGATTGAGAATAAGGTACAATACTAGTTTCAGTATGAGCTTTTGAGTTTCTTTGTTCCGAGACTTCACCTTTTCGTGTTTCTTGTTTTCTTTTCCCTGTTCTGTTTGAGGGCTGGAGTTTTGGTGGGGTACTGGGGTCTATTGGAATAGTTTAAGTCCTCTGTTGGAGGTGGTATAACGGGTATCATTGGTTTCTTGTTTTATTGCTGGTCAACTCAAAACATGTGTATTTATGTCATTGGAATCATAGGGTGGAGCCCCTATACAACCAGACTGCAAGCATAAGAGCAGGATGGAGGAGGATGACCGCATATAAAATACTATATGCATTATCCATTCACCTTTGTTTCTGTTGGGGGTCTATTTTGTGTGTGTGTGTGGGTGTGCTTTTTTTTTTTTTTTTTTTTTTGGGACGGGGGCGGGGCGCGTTGGGATGGGGTACATGCTCAACTTACCATATCCATCTAACTAATCTGGACCAGAATCTAGATATTTCTGCCTCACATAACTCTTTCTACCTCTCTTCCAAGAACCTTTTATTGAACAGAAAAAACTGGGACTCTTTCTCAGGAGCTACAGCTTCAGATCTCAATTGTTCAAAAGCACAAACTGCCTTAGCATATCTGAATCTTGAATTAGAACTCTGGTATTAGCTTTCTTTGAATCAGCAACAAAAGCACCCTCAACATTCACTTTAAAACTTCCAGGCACCAGAGGAAAGCATTTATGTACAGGCGGCATTGATAATCTCAATAAATTCATTCTTTGAAAAAAAAAAAACTTTGGAGCTGACAGAGATAGGATTAGCTCATTATGATTAAACACATGCTCACATCTAGGTTTTCAAATCATCCAAATCATTGAATGCCACAAAGGTACTGACCCAATTAGAAATTGTTTCTCACCCTTGGTAAAAAAATTTATTATACTCTTTTCAATGGAATACATCAGAGAACTTGAGTTCCATTACATTACAGGAACATTAGCTCAATTGATTCAGTGTCTTTGTGATGCATAATGGATTAGGATTATTTATGATTTTGATAATTTAGGATTTTATAGATAATTATGTTATTTTATATTAGGATTTTAATTAGGGATCTTATCTATTTTAGGATTTCAGTTTTAATAGAATTTATCCAAATCCCAAATCTTATCATTAGTTAGTTATATTAAGATTTTGAATTAAAATAGGATTAGTTTATTATCTATTTTAGTTATAATTGGTTTCTTTTGTAAGAGAGTTATAAATACCCTTCTATCAGATTTTAAAAGATGGTTGTTGATTATTAATTATTGAATTCAGTGGATTATATTCTTACTTTGAGACCGAGTCTCTTGGCACCGAGTGTCTTTGAACCCCAGGAATTCTTTGTTCCTTTTCTCCATTGTTCCTAAATCACTTTGTTAACAATAACTAAATCTAAAACAAGCTCTGATGATGCCCGTGAGAGCTTTAAGAAAGTAGGTTTCGGTAAAATGAATACCTTTCAACTTGCTGACCCGAAGAGCATGAGGATTGTGAATGATTCTCCAGCATTCTTTAACTAAGTATCCTTGAAGGGCATTAATTCTCCAGCATACTTGACTATTTCAGCTTTTCCTCTTGATTGAACAAACTGTTTTTCTAGTTTTTTACTTTTGGCATTTTTCTGATAATCACGTTTTGCTGTTTTACAGGAGATCAACGACCCTGCAGACATTTGAGGATGAATGGTTTATGGAAGCTGTTTCAAGTGAACAAATGACTGCTGAAAGCTTTGATTTGCAGTGCAATACTATTTAGTTTTGTCACATTAGCATCCAGTCATCTACTTAGCTTTCTGTTTACTGGGAATTAAAAGGTTGCAGAAGCAAATAATTTCTCACATTTTCTTTCAAGCGTCATGATAGTGATGAAATAATTGTTGTCTACTCATTGATTTGTATCCTGTAACTCTTAGGACATCACTTGGTCTCACAAGAGAGACAAGGAATAGGAGTAGCATAAGTTTCGCTGGTCTTTTGCCTTGATACTATCAGAATCACCAATTGTTTACTGCACCAATGAGTTGGAGCATACAGTGCAGGCTTTTTTTTTTCCCCAGTTAATTGAAGGCAATGCATAGCATATTTGTCATTGGCTTATATCCGCTACCACAAAAACTTACTGCTTTGTTCTTTTTCTTCTATCTTGTTCTCTTCTTTTTTTTTTTTGGGGGGGGTGGGGGTGTTGTTAGCTCTATCTTGCTTCGCACGCTTATTGTGTCGTCAACTCTAATTGGACCTTATCTGTGAAGCAACTTTTATGTAAAGTGATCGAATATATTTAAAACAATAATTTTCTTACATTATTTTTTTTTTACATTATTTTTTACATTATTTTTATATTATTGTTTACATCATTTTTTTCATTTTTTTATTTAATAACAATCATTAAAAATAGTGTGAATAGTAGTGTGATGGGAAAAATGATGTGATAATATCAATTTTCTATTTAAAATTTGTGTCACCATTAGAGCTTTGGAGTGATTGCTTTCGATTAGAGAATAATCAATGAAATTCAATGCTGAACTTGTTTAACTTATGGAGACATACCCATTAGTACAACCTCAACTACTTAAGGCTCTAATTGAAGACTTGTAATGGTAATGGTAAGTATGTCCACCTAAACTTAGCTTCAAGAGGCTGTGGGGAAAGGGTGAGACTGACTTGACGAGAAAGCCAGTCCTGTTGTAGTAAAAGAAACCTATGGCGCTATGGGCTTTGATGCATACGACTGCCTTATGACAACAGTTTGTGTAGTTAAATTTAGGCAATAGTAAAGGACGTCCTTGGCAGTTTTTGTTGCCAGAAAATGAATGAATTAAATTTCTACATAGACTAAGTTCACATTTATATCAGTTCGGTTATATTCGGAATGATAAAAATTGAAAATGGTTTGATCTAATTTAGAAATTAATTATCATTTTTAGAAAACATCATAAAAATGAAATCGGAATTAAATTGATTTACAAATCAAATTTTATTTTGAAATACATTAAAAATGAATTGAATTGATATTATTTTTGTAATTTATTTTATTACACTTACTTAGAATAGGTTAGAATCACTTAGCTAATAAGGGCAAGAATATCAATTTCAAAAATTAAAATTAAAGTTAAACTAAATCAAATATACTTAAATCTAAAGAAATTTGAATAAATGTTTATTTGACACAACTAAAAAAATCAAATAAAATCAATACCTATATTATAGCTTTCCAAACAAAGGATTTCATTTATAAATGATTTGAATTCCTAAAATACTTAATTTGAAACATATTCTTCAAGAATAATATATGTACACTGTGAAGTTTAGTGGTTTTTATTGTATAGAAAAAAAGAAAATAATGTTCTCACGTTATTTTTTATCTTACATCACTTTTATCATTTTTGTAATAGTTATAAAAGAAAATAATATAGAAAAAAAAATATAATTAATAATATGAAGAGTAAGATAAAAAATTATGTGAAAAAAAAAAGGACGAAAAAATCCTGATTGTTAGAAAAATCATAATCATGGTTATTAACTCAATGAAAAATGGTGTCTATTCTTTAATGATGTACATGAATGGTAAAAGGAACGGCCCACAAATAGAATCGGATCGGGGCGGGGTGATACTGATACCAGGTTTGGTGAAAAGCAAGCTCCACTATCCTCTCTAAAATCTATCTATCGGATAAGCATTCCAATTTCCACTCCTTCTTTCTCTTCTCTCTGCAGTCTGCTGTAACACAACCATGCTCTGATTCTGACTCTCAACTTGGGAGAGATAGTCAGTCAGTCATGTCAATCTTGTCAATTTCCTCACCAATCTCTCATTCTTATTCCCCAACCCCAACTTTCACTATTCCATCTTCATCAATTACAATTACTCGCCTCACATGTTCTTTCTTCACGTTTCCGTCATGCCAAACCAATAACCCATTTCTGAAATTGCAACATTCAGTGGCGGTGGTGGGAAGAAGACCCAGACCCAGACCTAGAAGCATGGTGGTGGGTATGAGCATGGAGGCTGGTGTTGGAGTGATGGGTACCAAGTTGGGAATGATGAGCTATTTCGAACCGGATGGAGAGGTTGTTCCGGTTACAGTTGTGGGTTTCAAAGAAGGCAACATTGTCACCCAGATTAAGACCGACGCTACCGATGGCTACAATGCCGTCCAGGTGGGTTACCAAAGGGTCAGGGACCGTAAATTAACCAAACCCGAAATGGGTCATCTGCAAAAGGTGGGTGCCATTCCCATGCGTCATCTCCAGGAGTTTCGTCTTCAAACCGTGGATGTGTTTGAGCCTAACCAACGCCTTATATTGGATGACATTTTCAAGGAGGGTGATCTTGTTGATGTCTCCGGCACCACCATTGGCAAGGGTTTCCAAGGTTTGTTTTTTTTTGTTTTTTTTTCACTTCTTCCTTCTATGTGATTGTGATTTGACCTCACCCAATGCATCTGCATAATCTTATTCTTATACCATTCCATTTGTTGGGGGAGGGTCTATTTGTCATATCACTTCACTTGATAACCTGAATTTTCTCATGAATGAATGAATGAATGAATAATCAAGTCTAACTGTACTTGACAAATTCTGAATCATCACCGTGACTCTGGATTCTGGAACTTATCATATTGGTATTTGCTTTTGGGCATTGTTTAATTCTTTTTTCTATTTTCTTAGTTCATTGAAATATTCTTATTTGTATACTTTTGCTGCTGCCCGTCAATAAATATCACAAATTAACCTTAGCTCTTGTCTTACAATGGTGCAAATTGTGTTGTCTACTCTGTACATGTACTGCCCTTTTTCAAAATTTTCCTTTTGATGCATATAGCTCTCATTGTGATTGAAAAAGTCATTTTCTACCTATCTTCTTTTATTTTATTGTATATGGCTATATAATTTGATACCTTCCCCTTTGTTCACAATTATGTCATTGTGCCATTTGCTAGCGACAAAGGAAATGCAAAATTGAAAATCAACAAACATAAATAATATCCGTCCTTGGGTAATTTAAATATGGTGCTTTATTAAATTCTGAAAATTTCATGTAAAAGAAATTCACTATTTCTATTGAATCCTCAAATTAAATATCTATCTATTTTTTGTACTCATCTTCTTTCACAAGCTGTAGTCAGTCACTACCCTTGATGAATCTTCTCTTTAATTTATATGAACATTGAGCATAGAAGACTGCAAAATTAAAATTAAAATGCTACTATGACCAAAATTATCTGTCTGGAATTTTGCGCATTACCTGGGCAGACACAGGGCCCCCATCTGGGTCTGCCTAGGCAAAATTCCGGGCTGACAATCTGGCCATATGGCAAGCCTCAAATGAAAATTCAAATCACATTTACCTGATTCAATTTCTCAGCAATTTATTCATTTGAAAATTTTCAGCATCAAGTGATCATTTGATAGTAGGGCAGAGTGCTGTAGGACAAAATCTGCTACATTTTGCTGAATGCAAGATAACAGAAGTTTTTATCCTTGATGATATTTGCAACCATTCCATGACTATTCACATCTGTTTTCTTTTGACAATCTATGACAATTGAGTGGATATTGTGCAAGTTTCATAAAGGGAACATGTCATAAGCTTAGTCATAGTGAGCCCCAAAAGCCTAAATTTGATCTTTTCTGGATTAAACTCTACTCGCACTTTAATTTTCTGCTCATAAGATTTTAGGTTTTAATGCCATGCAGCTAATGTGTGTGACTTGACTTGATTAAGATTTTAGGTTTTAATAGCCTTCAACACTCAGCAATAGGTGGAGGTTGATTAATTTACTTTTAAACATTTTCACAGGTGGAATCAAGCGTCACAACTTCAAAAGGGGTCCAATGACCCATGGGTCTAAGAGTCATAGACAACTAGGATCTATTGGTGCTGGAACTACACCTGGTCGTGTATACCCGGGAAAGAAGATGCCTGGTAGGATGGGAGGAACCAAGACGAAGATAAGAAAGCTTAAGATTGTCAAAATTGATAAAGATCTTAATGTTGTAATGATCAAAGGTGCTGTCCCTGGTAAGCCAGGGAATCTTCTGCGGATAACTCCGGCCAAGATTGTTGGGAAGAACATTCCAAAGAATTAGCATCTCTTTTTTCTCTTGGTTTTTTTTTTCTTCTTACTTCGTATTGGCTTTGATTAATTTGTCTGTAACTGTTGTGTCCTCCTGTTGGCCCTTCACTTTGAAGTTTATGTATACTACTCTTGCCATTTTCAACCCATTGCATTGATTGAGTTATACAGCACCTAACGATTATGAATTCAGTATCCTACTTGATCAACAAAAATTTACATATTTTTGAGAATGCGTTTCTATATGAATTGAGTATATTCCTTGACCCAAAAAAAAATGATACTTATTTGGTAAAATTTGCACAAAGATTTGTGTGAAGACAATTGCTGCATTATTAGGGTTTATTTGAATGAGCTTTTAAAAAAATACATGTACATATACAAATAAGTTTTTTTCTATTAGGTGGAGTCAGTTACATAAATTAAACAACGTTATCGTGTCTTATCATAAATTAAGTTTTCAGAAAAGTTATTTAAATTTAGATCTTTTTTTATCGTTTTACTTATAATTTTTTTTGGTCTCTCTGTTATCTCTAGTTATTAGACTATTCTCTACTTCATTTATTCTCCTTATAGGAGTTTTTAAGAGTTTTTTCCTTACATGTCAAAATCACTTAAGGCGAGATTTTCTTATTTTTTCTACAATAAGTGTTACTTCTACTTTTTCTCTAATATATTCATTCTTAATCTTATATTATCTTGTATGGTCACATATCCATCGTAATATCTTTTCGTCATTTTGTATGATAGATCTAAGATACTTAAATTATGTAACTTGTGGTATAATATGATCTTTAATTTTTATTGCTAAGCTAGCATTAGCACTCTCCGTCATTTTTTTTTCTTTAAAAGATACATGTGATTTTTTTTTCAAAATACCTTATAAAAAGGTAAATGTAAAATGTTTTTTTTTTTGTAAAAAAGAAAGGATCCTTTATTCAAGAAAATTACATCCAAACAAACATTTAAAGAATTGTGAGTAAAAGTAATTTATGATACTTACAAGTCACTAGTTAATAATTACCTCTTTCCATTGTTAGTTTCAAAGTTTCTTTAAGATTAATTAAACTTTTAATTAGTAAAATCTAAAGGTTTAACTAAACTTTATTTGACATCTCTTTGTTCACTCTTTTCTCTTCTATCTTCATGCCCCCTCTTTTTTTTGGTAGATAAGAGTGGTCAAAGTCTAAATTACTTTTATCAGTTTTATTTTATATATATTTTTTAAAGTCAATATAAATAAAAGTTTCAATAAAACTATTTAAAATTTTACTATTATATTAATAAAATTTAAATTCCATTTTTTTAATATATATGTCAATGTTGATTTTCATAAAAGTAAAAAAATGTACAATATTAGGTTGGCGGTGGTGAGGTTAATGAGTGGAGTTGAGTTGAGGTGCCGTAGTAGGGCAGTTGTAGAATGGAAGAAGGTGGAGGTGGTGGTGGTGGAGAGACGAAGCAGGCGAAAAGGAGTGGTAGTGGTATGTGCTGCTTATGCAAGCAACGAAGAGCTTCACTGAAAAGACCTAAAACCCTGGAACAGATTTGCAGGGAGTGCTTCTACCGCGTGTTCGAGGAGGAGATTCATGACGTGATTGTTTGTAATAAGCTGTTTAGAAGTGGGGAACGCATCGCGATTGGTGCTTCTGGTGGAAAAGACTCGACAGTGCTTGCTTATGTGTTGTCAAAACTGAACAAAACCCACAACTACGGCCTCGATCTGTTCCTGTTGTCTGTTGATGAGGGCATCACCGGCTACCGCGATGACTCCCTTCAAACTGTTCACAGAAACCAAATTCAGTATGGTTTGCCTCTCAAAGTCATCTCTTACAAGGACTTGTATGGATGGACTATGGATGACATTGTCAACACCATTGGCTTCAAGAACAATTGCACCTTCTGTGGTGTCTTCCGTCGCCAGGTACGTAATTCAAGCTAATTATTCATTTTCAAACAACAATTATTAGATATTATACTATTTCTATTTATAATTCCTAGGCCCTTGATCGAGGTGCTGCGTTATTGAAAGTAGATAAACTCGTCACTGGTCATAATGCAGATGATATTGCAGAGACTGTTCTCCTCAACATATTAAGAGGAGATATTGCTAGGTATTCCTCCAAAACCGAAACTATACTTACTCTCTTTTTTTTTTTGCTTCTAAATTTATTTTTGGGAACATATTCAACAACAATTTTAGTTGTTTTTTTCTTTTCTTTTCCTTTTTGGTTGGATAAGGTTGAGCAGATGCACTTCAATAACCACTGGTGAAGATGGCCCCATCCCCAGATGCAAACCTTTCAAGTATACTTACGAGAAGGAGATTGTAATATATCCTTATTATAGTTGAAAATGTTTATTCATCAAATTCTTTTTTTACATTATTCTGTACTGTTGTTGGATCTTTTTAGTTGCAAATCCTTTACCACTCCATTACGTATGCATATTTCAAGAAGCTGGACTACTTTTCCACTGAATGTAATGTTTTTCTTTCTATAATATACACACATGTAATTTTTTATCTGCCAATTAAACTGTCAAACATAATATTCTATTGAAAATTGCAGGCATTTATTCTCCAAATGCATATCGTGGTTTTGCTCGCGAGTTCATCAAGGATTTGGAAAGAATCAGGTGACTATCCAAGTAGCTTTGCTCAATCTTTTAGTTTTGCTTTATATGCCTCATATTCTTGCTGTGACATATTGATGGCCTTATCATGAAATGCAGACCTAAGGCAATTCTTGACATCATCAAATCTGGAGAGAATTTCAGGATTTCTACTACTACCAAAATGCCAGAGCAGGGAACATGTGAACGGTGTGGTTATATTTCTAGTCAGGTATTACCCTGAATATCCCCCCCCCCCTTTTGGATGAATATGAATTATGGATTATGAAAAGCTCATGTAAACTTAGTTTTATATCTGAAATGCTGCATTTCAATCATAGTTATTGGTTTCTTTTGCAGTAGACTATGTTAAAGTAGTCTTACTTTAAGTACCACTTTAAGCCCTCACTGAGGTTTGTGGAATGGAGCAACCTCCCCTCCCCCTAAACTTTCTTTCACTAAAAAAAAGGTAGTCTTATAGTCATTTAACATGATCGAAAGACACATTAAATAAATTTTAGTTAAATAGTAATGCATCTTAGATAGCTTGTCCCATGTTTTTGACACCTGCTGTTTTAGTTTGCCTTATAAGCTTATAGGGAAAATTTCATAAAAGGACTTCCTAGCAAAAATGTGTTCCAATTTAGGAACAATTAAGGGTGCAAGTGATTGATTCAGTCAATATATGGTTAACAAATTAATCATTAATCATTATTTGAACATTATTATAAACTTGTCTACTTAATTGTTTCGAATCTGAAATTTTTTTCCCCCCAAAATTCCTTCTGTGTAATTGTCCCAAAATAGAAGTTTATTATTGCAGGTTGGTGGGGTTATCTGACGTCCTCTTTTTCTTGATTTCTGGAAAACCTTTCTCTTTTTACATCATAAACAAACGGCACTCATTTTTCTACATGGACCCCTTTTTTTGTGCCTTATGGACAACGCTACTCCTTCATATTGCTAAGTTCTGTTTTTACTTTGATATTGTGACTCCTATCAACAGGGTCGTGCATGATTTACCTTAAAGATTAGTTTTTCGGTTTTTTGTTTCTTCCTCTGGGCTTTATAGATTAGTTTCTTATGAGGCATGCCTAGTCCATTTGAAGGTCTTGTTTGTCTTTTTCTTCCTTCATTTTCACTCTTGCATACCCACCTAGTGAGAAAAGACTTGGTTATTGTTGTTGTATTTTCACTCTTGCATCGTCAGAACTAAAACAGCTGAGATACAATATCTGTTTCATGTGCAGAAATGGTGTAAAGCTTGTGTTCTGCTTGACGGATTGAATCGAGGTTTGCCTAAGCTGGGAATTGGACGGAGTCGGGGCAGTATTAATGGTTTTAAGGACAGAAATGGAAATTATGGAGGAAAGAGCATTGAGAGCAAACAATGTGGAACCTTAGACTTCTAATTTACCATATAGGCTTCATATGAATCCATGGACTCTCTGTACTATTGATTAATCAAATGTGGTTGCAGTTACTATCTGTCAGTGAATTCCATGGCTGTTATTGATAGTGGAAATATCATTCTATTAGGAGACAAAACCATAAGTTTGACCTTGCTTATCAAGACATCAAACAAGACAAGCAGCGAGACCTAAAAGAAGAAATGTGAGGTTTCCTATTTCTGAAATTCGTGGTTTCACATGATAGTGAAAAAAAATCTAGAATAGTTGCAGCATTTAACAGACTTTGCTACTTGTCTCTGGCTCAATTTTTGTGAGCGATATTTTGTCGTGCAGTTGTACCCAGAATTTATCGGTGCAACTCAATGTAGTGTCTGAATAACAAAACTGTATTGCATCTTCATTTAAATATCAATCCCTAATATATAAACTTGGTTACAGCGTCACACTTCGTACTTTTTTGTTGTATATTAGTAAGTCTTCTATTTTTTAGTGTAGTGAGGGGGTGGAGAAAGGTAGTCCAAGTGTGAGTATTTGAGATTCACTGTAGATCCAATCTAGTGGATTCTCTTGTAGGAAGCACTAGAGGGAAAAGTTCCTGCTGAAGAGGACCAGCAAATGAAGTAAAATGGATTAATCAGTCAAGTTAAAAAAAGTCTGTATGATCGGGTGAAAGGTACAAAATGCTTAGATCGCTCCAATAACTTATTCCTTCAATCATGTGTATTAGCACAACTAATTGAAAACGACATCAAGTCATTTTTTTTATATTTTCAATGGAATTTTAATAATTACATTACATATTCAAGTAATTTAACGTTTGAATAATTGAATTACGGTTTGGGAAGTGCTCTGCTTGAGTAATTCTTATAATATAATTTATCATAAGTATTTAAATTATTATTTGATATGTGTAAAATAATAGGATTTATAAAAAAAATGCACTTAATTTTAAAATTTTTTATACATGTTAAATAATAATTTAAGTATTTAATAAATGATGTTAATTGTGTCTATTTAGGAACTTCTCTTGCTTGCAGACAGCATGGGTGTTTAGGAGTTAGACTTGTTTAGTTTTCTGAAGTACCCACAATAATAAAAAAAAGGGAAACGGATTTGTTGCCTCCTTTAGTTACTGTCTTTTAGGGCTTTTGCCTCATTTGTATACCAAATATAAAAAAGAAAAAACAATTCCCAAAAGTTTAATATTTAAAATTAAAGTGATATGTACTGTCATATAAAAGAGTTTTACATTGATATTTACTAACATAAAGTTCTTTTAAAATAAATTTATCTTTAAAATAAACAAATAAATATATAGATACCTTTAATTTAATAAAGTACATAAAAATCTCAAATCACTATATGATCCAAAAATAAATACACTCTTACTCACTTTAAAAGAACATTTACCCATCCATTAATATTTTAATACATTTATCTTTATTTTAATTACTAAGAGAAAGAGATACCAATAAATACTGATTTAGCTAAATATCATTATATGTCGGTATAAAACTCCTTTGCGTTCCCAGTGCATATCAACTAAAATCTAATACTTAATAGTGTACCAAATTGTGTTCCATATGTGAAACGATGGGTCAAAGCTGGTAAATAATACTTTCAAGCTATTTATTAGGATGCGGAGCCAACAGAGGAATAATAGGAACATTTTTATGGCTGCCCTTTTCTCAGGGGACATGACTCATGGCTTTTATGCTCGGCAACTTTGTTTTTTGCACGAGCAGGACTTGGAACTAGAGGTAATACCTGGAGGCAAAATTAAGTTAAACTACATAAACACACAATTAAATTAAAGTGGTACTCAATGCACAACCAAAGATGCATCAGTTGTCATCTAGGCAAATTCCACACAGCCCGTGTTCACGTGTAAAGGGGATAGAACGGCATGTAGAATCACGTTTTCAAAGATTTAAAATACAATTTCCTAGTCATGTTCTTGTTAAACACTTGGGCATCACAGTATATAGTCAAGCAGGCATTTAAAACATTTGGTCTAATGGTTACATAGTCATATACTAACCAACAAACAATGCGTTTCTTAACCCTTCACCATCGGCTGCCTCTACAAAACTGCATTGTATATCACTCGCAGCAAACACAGGAAGATCTAACTACTACACAAGGAAGCTCCTTCAATACTCATTCAGTCAAGATGTAGGACTGTACCGGAGATGCTGCTCATAGAAATTGATCAGCTGCAACATTAAGAAAATCATTAGCTTCAGGTAAAAAGAGGCCACAGAAACATTTTGAGAGACTTTGAAGCCATGCAAAATCGACAAGGAAATAATCAATTCAATCTAACATTGCTAAGAGATAGTGGATTACCAGAAGTGGATTGTATGTCTTGAGATATTTATTATCCACCATCACTTCTGTTCCATCAGACCTGTAAGCATTATGTGAAGAAGCATGCTATATAATTATTAAAATAATCCAGTTCACCAATTTCCATAAAAAAGGTGGAAAAGATACAAACTTAGCAACAAAATTACATAAGGAAATGAAATCCTAGGCTCCCATAAAATCAAGTAATGTAAGCCAAAAAATCATTTTTCACTTGCTAATTTATGGGACAGCTGGTATTCCATTTAAAATTAAGGTTTTGGCTTGGTTTGTTGCACTCAGGAGGATTAGCACTAACAACTTATTACAAGTTGGCAATGCTCACATCTTCAAAACTCATCAGCCCTTAGATCTCGGTTATGGGATGGGATTGTTTTATGGCCTCTCTATGGTGTTTGTCTCATGGCTTCTTCAAGGAAATTTCCCTCACAGATGTAGAAAGGAACTGAACAACTTCATTTATTTATTTATTTTAAACTTTTGAGAAAGAGTTTTGTTGTTTTAATATCTTTCTTGTTTCAACTTTGTGTCTTTGCCGAGAATACCTTCTTTTTTTACACTCATTCTTCTTTCTAGCAATATTTCTTCTTTTATCCAACGAAAATAAAAAAAAAAAAGTTCCAACTGCAAAGTAGTAGCTGATGGCTGGAGAACAATATTAGGACTCTCAATGTGCATTCCAAGTCCCAACACATAATGTACCTGGCTTCCCATTGTAGCTCTACTTCTAGGATTTTTTAGCCACAAAGGGTGGGGGTTTGTTAGAGATATAAAACCAATCATGAATCTTCACCTAAAAGCTTAAGCTATTAGGAGTTTGATCTTGCTGCCCCCATTCTTCCTCCAATAAAATAGAAAGGTTGAACTTCAACACAAGGAAGAGTTGGCACGTGCATTGTTCACGTTTCAAGCCCATAGGACTCTAGCATGATGGAGCATGTTAGGAGATATAAAACCAATCATGAATCTTTACCTAATAGCTTAAGCTTTTAGGTAAAGATTCATGATTGGTTTTATACCTCTATTAGGGCTATCTTTACCTAATAGCTTAAGCTTTTAGGTAAAGATTCATGTTTGGTTTTATACCTCTATTAGGGCTATCCTCTAGTGGATGAACCACAAAATTGGAAGGCACTAGTGTTTAGATTTTGGGGATTTTTACTAGTCCTAAAAGTCTTTCTTTCTATTGTATTAATTTACCCTTAGAAACAAATTGAGGAAATCTCAGCTTCTTAATTGCATTTATCTTCCCTTTTTTTTTATCAACAGCATTCCCTTTTATTAACCAAAGAAAAAAAAAGTGAACACCAGCTATAGGCATTATAAAATATAAGCTTCAATCTCAATAAATTTCAAGCTACATTTAAATTTTCATTCTACATTTATTATGAAAATAAATGTTTTATCAACTAAAATCTACATTCTTAACTTATGCTCTAGGTTTAAATAGATTATTAAATTAATTGTCCATGTATAAATAGCCAACTGATCAACAATTAACCTAATCATTATAGCACTAAACCAATAACCCAGACAGGATCTAGTCCCACACAGTTCTGAACTTTCAATAACCATGGTCACAAGTGATTGAACCCTTCAACAATGTACAATAAATTTTGTGCATGACTGAACTTCAGGACTTTAATAATTATGCTCATTCTGTTTGCTTGCCAAATGCTTAAGGTCTTTACTTTGAGTTCATGAACTGCTGAACCGATGCTCATCATTGAGTTGTGGAAATATGTATTTAATAAAGACATCATTCGTCCCATTTCCAAACTGAGAAACTAAACCACGTAAAAACAAAACCCTTAAAACTAAATCTGTGAAAAAAATCAATTTAGTTTAGCAAACATACTCATAAAGAAAACCAATGCAACTATAAGATATCTATCAAAGGTGTAAGAATGGAATTTGGAGTTGTTAGTTGAGTGACTAACCTCATAGCCATAAAGGTCACCAAAACATCCTGTATGTTGCTAGATAAAGAAGCTGAATAGCCTACTGGCTTTATAATCTTGACAATATTGCAGGCAGTTCTAGCATCACCCATCTTCTTATGACCATTATTCCCCACATAACCAGGAATTCCTGTCCAGCCTGGTTCAACTGTACCAACAGACATGCTGATTGCGGCCTGTGTATCAACAGGGTCACATGCATACGTCTCTTTCCTGAACCTCTTCACAGAACCAGATTTTCTCCTTTTCGCTCCTCTGCAGCGGCCACTTTGAACTGGTTCCATGCAATCCACCTTCGATTGACCATCCACGTGACCGTTGCCAGTTGAAGCCTTATCTTGTTGAAAATGTATTGCGAGCTTATCTGGATCAACCCCATTGTTTGTTGTTGCTCTAAGTTCACTAAGCTTTGGATCATAATCATTTTCCTCATTCCTTTCAACAATTTGGTTTGAAGCATTTGCAAACCCATTTTCATTAGCTTGATTGGCTTTTCCAAGACCGCTGGCATCACCATTAGTTTCTCCTTCATCAACAAAGATGATAGTTTGAGGATGGGCAGGAAGATCCGAAAGCGGAGGATCATTGAGAGGTGCAGACTGTGGATGGTTGTCAGTTGTACTAGTTGCAAAATGTCTAAGGCTGTAAGAAGTGGTAGAACGTTGCTGCCTCTTCTTGGGTTGTGTGTGATGAACCACATGCTTGCGTTTGCGCTTACGATGTTTTCCTGATTTCAGGCTTCAAAAAGATGAAGAAACTTAGGGTCAAGCATGTCATAAAGTGCATCTAATTTCTAAGAGAAATGAAACAGTGGCCTAGCTAGCAGTGCAATGCAACGCAACGCAACTGTTTTGCCTATGCTATGCTTAATATAAAACATGATTGGAACATGGGTTTCAATTTCATCCTTAGGGGTAGGGTAATCTAAAGAGAAAGGTGGGAAGTTGATGGAAGAAAAAGGGAATACCTGTCCTCAAAAGCATCAATGACATCAGGAACTGACTGTAGATTTTCAAGAGGCTCCCAAGTGTTAGCAGTCTCGGGCCATCCACGCCTATGACATCAACATTGAAATAATGCCCTTGTTGCCATGAGAATTACTTACAATAGTATAGTACTATCTCAATCTCAATAACAATCCCCTATACTATAGTAAAAGAATAAGAAGAAGAAGAAGAAAAGATGGAGCATTCACTCACCATTTGATAAGGTACTGGAGCTGACCCTATATTTGCATTTGCATTTGCATGTATGTAAATTACAATTGATTTGAAGAAGAAAAGAAAAGCACATCCCATCATAGTCAGAAGCAATTGGAGTTGGAGAATACTACAAATTAAGGAAAAGGAAAAAGGAAAAGGAAAAGGAGGTGTTTTTAATATACCTTGCGGACCCTCTTACGGCGAATGGCTTCGATTTCATAGAAGCCATCATCAAGCTTTGGAACCTGAGCTGGTTGAGACAAAAGGGTCTCTTCCCCTTCCCCGTTCACCAAGTGGGTCTGGGTCTGGGTCTGGGTCTCCTCGTTTTCAGCAAGAGGAGCTGCTGGCGCTGGTGCTTGAGGCTGAGGCTCATCAACCCCATTCCCATTCGCATCCTCCCAACTGCTCTTCTTCTTCCCTCCTCCCTTCATTGCTGATTGCAGATTTTTTGTTGCCACTGAAACGATAAACTATTTCTCTTCTTTTATATATCAGTATGCCACATGCTATTGCTCTCTCTCTTTCACTCTCTTTTCCTCCCACAGCAACCCCAACCCCAACATCAACAAAGCTTTACTTGCAACTCTTTTTTTTTTTGTTTTCTGAAAACTTGAGTTGTAACTTGAGTAAATGTAAATAAGTAAAGAGACTCTTTTATTAATTTACCCCCAAAAAAAATGTATACGCCAAAATCTAAACATCTGATTTAGCCCGTCCCAGTTGGGAGACAAGAAGTTCTAGATTTACTTTGTTCTAAATTTGATGATTTGTATAAAGTTAGTATTTCAATAAAATTACATTGTAACCATATATATATTTTTATATGCTAACATGGTCAATTTGTGTCATAAACAAAATTTATTCAGTTTGTTTAGATAATACATAAATTTTGCGTTAACTTGCAGATACACGCGAAAATCAATGCAACTTCAATTGTGTTATCTAGTACTAAGAATCACGCCTTTCATCAGAGCAAGAATTTTTTTTATTTCTTTTCTTTCCTTTTTTAAACTCAATATTGTTGGTCATACTGGCATAGGCATCGTTTATGATAAAAATTATATATATATATGTAGGTCACACTTATTTATTACAGAATTTATGTTGTGTCTTTTTTCTTTTTTTACTTTCTCTGTTTTATAATATTTATTGTTTAAGGCTTTTACATTTAGATTTAAAAATTATTAAATATTCTCTTTTTTTTAAAAATAAAATTATATTTAACTAATTACCTTCTCTTTACATTAATTTTCATTTTATTCTACACATAATGGAGATACTAAGATATAAGAATAAAATTTAAAAAAAATTAATTAATATTTTTTTAATTTTTTAAATCGACATATAAAAAGAAACAAAATTTACTCTTTAAAATGGGGAGTGCAATTTATGTTCTGTCTATAACTTTATATGCATATACATGTCATTTTAAAATTATTTAAGTTTAAAAAGTTAATTAATTTTTTTTACTGGAAAAGGTTAATTATTTTATATTAGTTTAAAATTACAAAATCATTTAAATTGATTTTAAATCAATTAATTATTTTCTGAATAAGAAATTACTTATTTGATTAATTTTAATAAATTAATTATATTTAATGCTTGACTTATCTCAATTAGAGATGATTAGTGACTCTTCTTTGTTAGGGACTTTTTTTTTTCTTTGACAATTCTTTGTTAGAAACTTTAAAAGATATGTAATTATTTCGTATATATACGAGTATCTAATATACACGTTAAATATAACATTAAAAATATCGTGATGTCATGTAGTTAAGATGATATATATTCAATAGAACATAATAAGAACTTTTTTCTTATTTCAAGAATACCTAAAGATTTTTTCACTAGCTAAAAAATTAAAAATTAAAAATATTAAATGAAAAGTAAATCTTACTAACAAGTTTCCTAAAAGTAGCATTTAATATTCTCTATTAAATGTTTTTAATTACTTAAAATAAAGTAATGAATGTTTTTTAAGTTTTCAATACATTAATTATTTTTTTTTCATTTAATACTTTCTATTTTAAATTCTTTAACTAATATCTTAAGGGCACTCATTAACAAATTTTATAAAAAATTAAAACATTTAATATATTAAGAATTTTTTTAAAAAATATTACTTTATTCTATAAGTAATTAGAAACATTTAATAAAAGATATTAAATGTTTCTCAATTAAACACTCATTAGGTATATGCTTGAGCTCTATGCACTATTCAATTTTTTTAATTTGTTAATTAAAAAAAACAGATCTAATTTTTTTTATGTCAAATCTTGAGGTTAAAACTGTGGAGTGTTTACGCTCAACTATTTGATAGCATTTCTCATGAGTTATTTAAATTCCAAATGCTCATATTTATTGTATAAATGCTGATTAAATTATCAATAAGTAGCTTATTTTAGATCGTAATTATAATAGTGAATAGTACTTTAAAATTCATGAATTATTGATTACTGATTCAACATATAAAGTTGGAAATACAAGCTAATGCTAGTACTAGTTTTTTAAAAAAAAAAATCCAGATCAATAAAAAAATCCAATAAACAGCTAGGAAAATGCAAGTACATGTATGCCTGAGATGCAATTATTGGCCGCGGAAAAAAAAATAAGGAGCCAAAAAAAAAGCTCAACAATGCAGTCTCTTGAAGCATAAAATTATCTCGGACACACAAAAAAGGCCCCTGTTGATTACTTGGAACTTGATCCAACCAACAGTGTGCAATGCTCCTAATAATTTTCAAGTATTAAAACACCTCAGATGAACTCCAGAATTTGGAATAGCACTATACAAATGCTTCCTCGAATATCAGCTCACATTTATATAGATTTAATTAATTTTATTTAATTTTTTATATATCTACGCTCAAATTCTCCCACTTGACGATGATGTGAGGGCATATGAAGGCAACAGATGTGCAACAAATATTATTCCATGACTTTGCATGTGCGTACATTTTACAGAAGAAGCATTCCAGGATGAGAAACTCCAAAGTCCTAGCAGCCCAAACAGCTGCACTGGAAGTTTTAGTGAGTAACTTCTTAAGGATTTTAAATATTAATATTAACAACCAAAGTCTTTTTTTATTAGATAGGATCATTTATATAGATCAAACAATACTATTATATTAAGTTATAAATCATATTTTTAGAAAAACTATTTAGTTCTAAGTCTTTTTAACAGTTCTCTTATAATTTTTTTTAGTCACTTTCTATGTTTAACTATTGGCCTATCTTCCCTCTCCCTCTTACAGATTTAAAATAACAATGAAAAACACTATATCAGCTTAATCACTGCAAACTCTAGCCAACAGCTATTGAACATGTTACAACCGTCGACAAGAAGTTTATAAACTACCACAGCCGAATTTAAAGTTTATAAACGGAAACGATTTATTCAGGCCAGTTAGTTTGGTTCATGTAGTCGGGTGATTTATCATCTTAGCCTGGTTTATCTACATGAAAAGAAGTAGTAGAGTACTTACTTTACTGAAACATTTTTTGCAAGATTTTAAGACTCTTATTGGTTCGAAGCACTTCACGTATATTAAAAAATGGTGAACTCTTGATCAAAAGTAATTCCTGTGTGTGTACATCCATCTCCTAGTATACTAATAATAACGTTTTGTTTTCTCTTTTGGAGAATGAAGAAAAAAATGGAGGAAGAACATAAAGGGACCATAGACCTCACAAGCATCGAATAAGCTAACCCATCCAGCAGTGTATTATCAATATTTGGAAGGGTTATGAAACCAAATACTGCTGCAAATGCTTGGTTCGCTTCTTGTTCTTAAGTTTCCTAAAAGCACATGACTCAATTTGCCTAATTCTCTCCCTACTCACACCCATCATTTCCCCTATCTCTTGCAGGGTCTTTATCCTTCCATCATCCATACCAAATCTCCATCTTATGACCTGCTTCTCTCTTGGATTGAGACTGTCCAGTACCTTTTCCAGGTCCTTCTTCATGAATTGCTTAATGAGCTGTTCTTCATCTGTTTCAGCATCAGGATCAGCGATTACTTCCTGGTCAAAAACATACACATATCAGCAAAATGAACATCATATGAAAGGAGTTCTTTCTAAAGTGTAAATTTGAACAAGATTAGAACAGACTGAAGGTTTAAGATTCTGGTTGATCCCAATCTTCTGTTCCAGAGATCTGGGAGCTTTTGGGGTCAAAAGTACAGCACTAAGCCTCTTCATTGACAGTCCAGTTGCCTCAGCAAGTTCTTCATCATCGGGATGTCTTCCATGTTCACTATACAATTGTTTTCTTGCCTCCTTCACTCTGTAAGTCGCCTCCACCATGTGGAACTGTTAAACCAAAAATATTGCAATGACATAGTCCATTATAAATATTAAAGGAATTTCAGCTCATATAAGCAAGATTAGCTTGTGGTTTTTCCCATAAACAGTTTGTAAAGGAAATACTTTGATGCATGGTCAGAGAGGAACTAATTAAAGATAATACTCACCGGCAAGCGAATAGTCCTTGATTGATCAGAAAGTGATTTCCGAACTGCCTGTTTAATCCACCAATGAGCATAGGTGGAGAACTTAAAACCCTTGGAAGCATCAAACTTCTCTGCGCCTCTTACAAGGCCTCGGCATCCTTCCTGTAAATCAATGAGAAAGAGTTAAATAGTACTTTAACCATTAAAGTCACCATGTTCTCCATCATTATTATTTATTTAAGCTAAAAAAAATTGTACAGGTGATAATATACCTGGACAAGATCTTGCAGATTCATCCCAGCTCCCTGATAATTCTTAGCAATTGATATAACAAGTCGTATATTGCTTTTAATCATTTTGTCTTTGCAAAATATGCCATAATTTAAACGCTTCCTTAGGGTCTTCTGATCTACCCCTGCCACTGCAGCCCATTGAGCAAACGTGGGCTGACCACCACATCTTTCTGCAAGATCCTCCTGGAGTTTTTCAAGCTTCAATAGGTCCTGAATTATATTGGCAGAAGAAGAGACAAAGGAATTAGACAACAAAAACAAAATAAAATTTTTTTACTCCACAATCAGAAAGAAACTACACTGTCAATTCTTTATAACTTTAAGTATTACAATCTCCTGAAATATAAAATCTGTTATGATTAATAATAATCTGCATGAGTTGATTCACTATTATTAAATGAATAATTTGCTAACTTCCTTGTAACCAGGGGCGGAACTGCTTATAGAGTAGCGGGTGCAGTTGCACCCCCAAACCAAAAAAAATTTCATTGAGTATCACATGTAACTTTTTGAATAAGCCCCCTTTAACAGGTGAATCCAGCCCCCTCTCCTATATTTTTTTGATATATAAGTGAAAGAGGTATATTTAGCACCCCCTACCAAAATATTCTAGTTCCGACCCTGCTTGTAACTTGTAACATTCTTTTCCATTCCGGATGGTTCTCAACTACAAAATGTCAAACTAACCAGTAAGAAGTATCTTGAAGAGCATCCCAACAAAAATAAAAAATAATCCTATTCTTAAAAAATAAAGGCAAGGGAATATTGTACACCCCTATCTGCCCACAATTAAGAAAGAAGTACAAGATAACACAATGCAATTGCGAGAAATTAATTTTCTTAGACAATTCTAGGAAAATATAAAAGATCATCAAATGAGGTGAAAATTTCAATTTAGAAGTTTTCATTTTCTGTATATAGTAGGATAAGAAGCGAAGAAGAATTTAAGCAGCCCTAGAAGATATATTTAAATAGGATCTTTTGAAGCAACGGATGAGGTGATGTTGTAAGTGGTGCTGGACATGACAAGCTTGATGAATGAGGCTTGTGTCATTTTGAGATATTTTAAGAATGGCGTAAATATTGATTCACAAATTGTAAGATCAGCATGCACTTTATGAAGATTGTATACTGATTATTAGGTGATTTAGGAGCATATTAACTATCAAAGGCATGAAGAGCATGGTTGATTCGCCACCAGATCGCTCTAAAATACTGATTCACAAATATCAGCACCTCTATCAACAGATGGCATGAAGATCAGCATGCACTTCATGAATATTGATTCACGAATCATAAGATCAGCATGCACTTTATGAAGATTGTATACTGATTATTAGGTGATTTAGAAGCATATTAACTATCAAAGGCATAAGAGCAAGGTTGATTCTCCACCAGATTGCTCTAAAATACTAGTGCATCATCACTAACATGCAAATCCCACCTGTATTCCTTCAGACAACTCAATTTCTTCAGTTGGAGTAAGAAGCCTAGTAGTGCTAGTTGTTGTTCTTAAGTAACGAAGTGGATCAGAATAGTCTACTTCTTGCATAGGAACACGCTTTTTCCTGCTGGTGGAGCCAGACTTAAAAGACACAATATTTGTGGCAGCCTTCTCTGCTGCTCTGACTCTTCTAGCTTTTCTTTCTGTTTGGCGCTTAGATCTTACAGCTATACTATCAGAAAGCTGTTCTTGCAGACGCTCTAGTTCCTCATGGGTAGGCTCCACATCATCAGACTCCTCTTTGCTGTGGCTTATGTCATTGTCAACATCTTCCATTATTTCTGGTCCAGCGCCCATGGATCCTCCTGCTACACCATCTTCTGCTTCCATATGTTGAACCCATTTGAGAAGTAAATTATCAGATTTCGAAGAAACGTGTGATCTATACCCTGCTTCTGCTGGGGGCTTCCTTTTTACTAGTAGAGCCGCATCCTTTGCAACCTTCACAGCTGCTTTAGCAAGAGCAACAGCTTCAGAAGCAGCAGCAGCTATCACAGCCTCTTCACTAGTGAGAAGTGATTCCGCAGATAAGGTTGCTTTAAAGTTTGCCTGATTATAGACATAAATATGATTAGTTTCTGGGTAAGTTTGATATATCTAAACCTCTTTGCGTGGCTAAAGAACTGTAGAAATGATCCAAAAGTAAGAAATTGGTCCACAAATAAAATGTCTATTCACTATTGTAATTTGAAAATGAATAAACTAGAGAAGAAAGTTTAAAACTGCCAAATATAATTCTATAATAGTTCTTACTTGGTTGACATTGAAACCAATATGAGCATGTAAGGGAAATTCCAATATTGATAAATTAAGAAAATAATGGAGTTTTATTTATTTATTTCTTCGATAGGAAGAAAGATTAGGGGGAGGGGAGAAGGTTGCCCCATTCCAAGGTCGTGGCATGCCACAAGCCTCAGCAAGGGCTTCCAGTGGTACTTATGGATGACTTACCAAAGAAGGCCCACCAGCAGGAATCATTGGCAGTAAAATTTTAATTATAATAATGATGATAAATGTTGCTAAACTTTGTTAAATTCTAGAGCTAAACAAGACAACTTGAGCAGCACTTCAACATTATTACCATGCATAAAAGATAACTTGAGAAAGTGCGTCTGCATGAAAAAATTGGATGTCCAATGGTAAGATTACATCATTCCCAATCCCAACATACAAATGTAACATTACATCTCAACCCACTAATGGTGAAATTGATTTGATATTATGTCAAAATATTATTGTGTAATCTAACCTCTGTGGGTGGACCAAGTGCGGTAATATATGGCCAAGGTGTGTTTGCAGCAAGCGGATCAGAATGAGCGTCTAAAGTAGATAATGCCAACTTTTCCAAACTAAGTACTGCGGCTGTTGCTGTTGATAATGAAGTTGAAGGAGATGTGGCAGATAAAACACATTGTGGCTGGAAACACAAATTTTCTCTAGTTTTTGCTGCATATTTCATGTTGTTGGGACAGAAAAAACACAAGTCAGAATATAATTGAATTGAATTGCAGAAACTGCGTTAGATTATATGAAAGAGAAAGAGGAAGCTTACATAGATGGGAAGGAAGAGCATATGCATATCTGAAAGTGTTGAAGTGCGGCAATAAACACGACATTCTAGTGATGTCCGTCCGTCCGTCCGAGCACTAAGGCGAAGAAGAACGTATTGTTGTGTTGTT
Organism: Ormosia semicastrata; assembly: GCA_029884595.1. Classification (NCBI taxonomy): domain Eukaryota; kingdom Viridiplantae; phylum Streptophyta; class Magnoliopsida; order Fabales; family Fabaceae; genus Ormosia; species Ormosia semicastrata. The sequence continues at coordinate 905,386 of JAQQTO010000046.1, read as the reverse complement.
TGTTATGTTGTTGTTATGTATCATCATCAATGAAATGAAGGACATTGAGATTGAGGATGAGGAGTTGAATGAATCTTGGATGTTCAATGTTCAATGTTCAATGTTCAAGAGATGAGAGTGTGAGAGAGAGAAGAGTTGAGTTTTGTGTTATTTGTGACACAACAGAGTAGAACATCCCATCCGGATAAGGGGGTGAGGTTGGGTTACCCACCTGCGGTGCGGATGCCACAGACAACAAACAAACCCCAATTTCTTATTTCACTTTTACGGTTTTACCCCTCCCTCCCTCGGCCTTTCATTATTATCCAAGTAGTGACTCAACTATTACCAAAGAAAAAACAAAAAGTCAGCCAAATATTTTTGATATGCTGTCGTTTTACAAAATTCACTTCTTTAAGATTTGAACTCGTATTTGTATTCAGATGGTCAAAGTTATTTATCTCTTCAATCCACCCTTCCTTAGTAATAGACTGTCACAGTTTTTATTGGAAGCAAATTTTCATGCAATTTTGGCCTAAATGATGGCTAGTTTCAGCGACCAACAAATTGGAAATAGGCATTGATATGCCTGAATCTAATGTTTATTTATATCATGGCTCATTATATTAGAATAAGAAATTCATTGGGAAATTATGTACATTTTTTTAAACATATTCTTAATGCTTTTATTTATTATATATATTTTTTATCTCAAGAGAAATAAGATTTATACCTTTTTTAGAATTTAATAATTTTCCTTTTTTTAAACATTTCCAATGCTTTCTCAAGAGACTCCTGAATTTAACTATGGACTTCAGATCAAAATAATGAGCTATACATGAACTTTTAGTGAAAAAATTTAATATATCTCTACATCAACACCGAAAAATTAATATGCCTTCACAAAATTAAGAGACTCTTGGTTTTTTTTTTTCATTTTCATTGCAAGTGTAAAATTAGGAACAACAAAATTTAATATGCCTCAACATCATACTGAAAAAATTAATTAATTAATTAATTAATTGATTTAGGTGACTTGTAGTTTTTTATTTTTTTTATTTTCGTCACAAGTGTAAAATGCTATCCTCTTAGGCGCTTCCACGTAGATAACGCCACTCGTTTAGGCGCTTCCACGTGGATAATGCCATCGATGTTGGCACTTCCACATGGATAGTGCCAAACGCGTTGACGTTATCTACGTGAAAGCGCCTAAGAGGATGGCGTTATCTACGTAAACAGAAAAAATATAAAAAATGTCATGTTGGACAAAAGGATAATATTTTTGTATATAGTTTCAAAAAAGTAACATTTTGATAAATAGTTTTGCCACTAATGACAAATTGGTAAAAAAGCCCATCAAATTGCAAACTAATCATAGTCACCTTACACAAGCTTATACAAGTATCCTTTTTATCTCACTATTTGTCATTGGTAGAATTTCTTGTGTGAAAGATGTGCTATATTTTTCCTCTTGTGAGACTATATATGGCCTTCTCGATAAACTATATATGGTCTTCACCTGAGACATTAAAATTTTCTAAGAAACAAATAAGCAACAATATTCCTTTGGTTCATATGTCGAGGAATATTGTGGACTATTAACATAACTTGCTCTTGATCCGCATGTACAGTTCTTTGTAGCAAATTAGGAATCATCATTAAATTAAACATATCATCTACCAAGGATAATGGGAACAATGATTAAATTAGGAAACATCATTAAATTATGGTTGCTTATTTCACCCATAGAAATAACAAATGAATCCTGCCAGAAGCAGTCTGTCCTTATTGATTAGAAACTCAGAAAACTAACATGTATCCATTCCATATGAGAACATTGTAATAGACAGTTAAGCAGCTCTGCTTGTAGTGTCTGTCTGTGTACTATATTTATGCTTTGATACCTGACTTTCTTTTGTTAGTTTGTCAAAGGCTGTTCTTTTTTACTTTTAGTTTTTAATCTTTTGTATGGTGAGTATGTTCGTTTTTGCCAAATAAATGACTGAGGTTGTAGAACATTTCAACTTAGCGAGATGGTTTCATAATTAAAGTTAAAAGCGCATTAGTTTGTTCAAAAGGCTTCATGTGGGTACGTAAGATGTTTGTTTCCACCATGTAGTATTGGAAAGTATATGTATGGTGTTGGAGAAAAAAGTATATGTATATGTATGGTGTTGGAGAAAAAAAACCAAATAGATATTTGGCACATTTATATTTAAAATTATTTTGAGTTTTAAAACAAAAAAAAAGAACATCTAAGGACTTAACTAGAGAAAATGCATTTAGCAATCAAAACATCAAATTTTGTTGTTGAGGAGTGATGCGCGTAAAATACACTAAGAGCAAATACACTCTATTACAAAGTAATATAGGACTTCAGTCCCAATTGTCAATCCCACGAGGAATAAGCAGTAATTACTAGATTCGTAAAGTTATTGTTTATTTAGACAATCGAAAGTGTAAGAGAAATTCAAAATAAAATTAGAAAACAAATAAAGAAAAACAATGAACAATCAAACAATGTAAAGATAATCAATTAGAGAGAGACTAGGATGCAAGGTTCACTTGAATCTAATTAATCAAATTTTCACTCATTTATGATGTAAGGTAATTCTTTTGTCAATATTCTCTTATTTGCTATTGAATATCAATGGTCATGGATGAAACAATATTTTATTCCTAAATTAAATCACACATTGGGTCATTTAGTTGAATTAATTAGGAATGCATTAAGCACCAATTCAAGAGATGAATTAACATATCGTCAATTCGATTGATAAAATAAATTGATGTTTGGTCATTCACCAATTTAATCCTAGGTTTATCATATATGTCCACTCATTGAGTGCAGATGGTCACCATTCAAATAATGAATTAAAACATGCCAAAAGTGATTAAGTTCTGACAAGAATACAAGCAACATAATAAACCCTAAAAGAAATTACCTTAATCAAATTCGAGATCAAATCTAAATAATTAGGAAAACAAGATTCTCGTAATCCTAGCTATGGGTTTAGCTACTCGTGTTTAATGCAAATAAACTCATATCAAAATACAAACTCATGGAAAGAAAACCTAAAGAAATAGGAAAACTAGAGGGAAAGAGAAATCAAATCCCTTTTTATGGTGATTATGATCTTCAAGCCTTCAATAATAGAATCCTCCCTTCAAAGCCGTCCTCCAAAGATTCGTAGCAATTTTCTCTTCTGAATTATCTCTCAAAGTATGTTGTCTCTAAATTTTTGCTGGATGATATGAACCAAAGAGAGCTCCTTTGCTAAACTCGTTTTCCCACTTTTATAGAAAAGCTGACAACTTTTCATATCTGACTTGCACAATTTTTCTCACCCTTCATATGACCGAATTTGTCCTCGACCTCAAGAGAGAAGTTTTAGGATTTTATGTTATTTTTCAATGCCGCAAACAGTGCGTCAATCTGATCTCTGTAACTCAAGATATGACTCAATTAATGATGAATGGTCAGAATAATGTATGAATCCGAATTTTGCTCCAAATCAAATCTCTTTAAGAATCCTTATCCAATCTCCAATCTAACATTTTGTATCTAATTAGAATTCTAATTAGAATCTAAGAATATGATAAGAATCCTTTAAATATTTATCTTTAAGAATTTCTTATTTTTTGCACAAAACTTGATGATTTATCTTGAAAATTCAAATATGACTAGGTGAAAAGATAATTATTTAAAAATAAAATAAAAATAAAAATAAATAAATAAAAATCAATTAAAAATCCTAATAAATAAACTTAAAAAATGAGTGTATTTAACACTCATCAAGGAGTGTATATAGTTTTCTACATAGTGCTCTTTACAAAGGCTTGAGGAACAGTTACAAGCCTAGATGACTAGATCACTATATACATTTCTACATTTTAGTTCAATAGTTTTTTTTTCTTCTGTAAATTTACCTTGGAATCAATCACCATGAACAGTTATAATCCAATGTCTAAGTCAAGCCTTAAGTTGCTATTGTATATGTCAAGTCCCTTCTTCTTTTCTTAGAAATTTTATCATATACGAAGGAGTTTACTGCTTAATGCTTTTCCTTTTTTGTATAATGCATTCCTCTTTTTTGTGAAGTGCTTTTGAGTGTCATTTGTGCTATCTCTCAAGCAACCAATTTATGAGGCATAACTGCCATTTGGAGGAAAAAGAATACTAATAATGCACTATTACAAATTGGTCCTAAGCTCATTGCTCCCAAAATTAAGGTAAAATGGTTGCATGATTTGAATTGAGCCTTTAAATTCATGTTTTCTTGGTGCAAGAATATTTTAATTTTTAAGTAAAATATTAACCTCACTGCTCTCAATATTGAGGTAAGATAGCTTGATTCTAATCATAAACTTAGTAGCAATATGCCCTATATCAGCATATGGAACATACATAAAATTTCAGGCAAATTAGTGGCTTCCATTCCATACCTACAATTTCATGTATATCAGTATTGCAATTTTTTCATACGCTTGGTCATGTTTCTATGCAGTAGGTATAGGTGCTCCAATTTCAGATGCATTTGTGGGGGAAACCTAGGTTTAGGGAGGTGTGCATAGTGCTTAAGGAATAAGTGCTCCAATTTTTAACAATTGGTAATCAATGTATTTTGCTTGCATGAATTTAGATTTTTTTTTTTTATTTTGGTTTCTGCAAAGTTAAGTGTTAATATGAATTCAAAAATCACTTTCTAATTATGTTATTTTTATTATTATATATTGATTTATTTGATATCTAATTTTCTAGCCTCAAGTAATCAGTCCTTAATCACGAAAATTACAATGATCAATGTCGTAGCATGTCAAATAAAAAAAAAGATGCCACTGGTTCTCCCATGGTGTTCTTATCAACATCATAAGCAATTCTATGCAGGTAGTAAAGCATAATATAATGGATTGGACTTGTGCTAGAGTGTGGCTTAATCTTCCTATTGACGTGGTGCATAAGATAAAATAAAGGCATCTAATACATTGAAAAGTTATTTTTTTTTTAAAATTCATTTTAAGTTTTCATTCAGCAATTTACTTTTTATAATGAATCGATAGTTGTTAATGCTATTAAGTACTAACAAGTATGTGCATAATTGATAATGCAATGAACCACCAAGTAACAACTACTTTACTTTTCTATTAAGTAGTAGCAAGTAATTGCTAATGCTATTAACTATAATTACCAACAAATAAAGCAATTGATTGCTTTGCTAAGATATCCAACAAGCATTTACATATGAGATTTTCTATCTTTTTATATGAGCAGGTGGTCAAATCCAATCTTGAGATGTCGAATCGTTTAGTTGTTCTAAAAAGTCTCGAAGGCCTTGCCATTTTAACAGTTGCCAAAGTTGGTGCATCAATCTCTTACAAACTATGTACTGGTTTGATTTGTTGCTTGAATATCAAATAGATCATAGTCTGCACCATCAGCCATATTCTCCATGGCTTTAGGAGGAGGTGCTCAAGCAAGCAAAGTATATGTTGATTTTGTTCATGTGTAGAATTATACTACTATAGCTATGGTTATGCTTACTATCTGGATGAATTGAAAATGTAGAAAGAAAAGGAATGAAGGATCAATTTAAAACATTCACATGTCTAGAATTTATTTCATTCTTCTATATTTTTTTACACGAATATTTTTTATACAACGTTATTTGTACAATTTACACTGGTGGTAATTATTAATGGCATTCAAATATCTAATATTTGGTTGTTGGGTATTCGTATATTTATTATTGAACTTAATGTATTTATTGAAAAATATTCTAGAATGAAACTTTAATATTTGATTAGTTCAATTCAAAAATCCCTTAAAGGATATATTTCAACATTGATGAGTATTATTAGAATCATTTTCGTGTTATTTAAATATTTAGTACTAGTAAAGAGTTAAGTTGTTAATATTGAACTATTCATTTCAAATGTTCAAATATCTTAACATTTTATTATAATTTTATAAGAATTAAAGTAATATCTACCATCAATGTAAAGAGTTTTACATCAATTGTTTAATCTAGTTACTTATTGTCAAAAGTTACATATTGACCCATTTATTAAAATAAGATTACATATTCACCCGTGCCATGCATGTATTCCTCACTAAAGTGGAGATTGGATTCTACTTACAAAGTGGATGACAATGTTGGGATTAATAACCAATGGTTTACAACTTAATTTTTAAAAGATGTTAAATGCTATGATCTTCTTAATCATAAGCTGACTTCGAAAAAGGATATGCCAATTATGCTATTTAAGAATATTGATCAAGCTACACGTTTATGCTATGAAACTCGACTCATTGTCTTGCAAATTGAGGGTTAATGTCATAGGTGCAATAGTTGTTACAAGTAACAACATTAGAGATAAGATGTATATACCTCAAATGAATCTCATCCCATCTGAACCTAGCCTACCACTTAAGTTTCAAAGGAGACAATTTCTTTTTACTCTTTGTTTTGTTATGACTATCAACATAAGTCAAGAGCAAATGTTATCTCATGTCAGTTTATTTTTGTCAAGGCCTGTCTTTTATCATAGCTAATTGTATGTTGCTGTCTCCAGGGTTAAATCAGGCATGGTTTGAAAATTATGGTTTGTAATGATAATGAGGAACTCTGCAGGACGACAAAAAATATGGTGTACAAAAAGGTCTTCCAAAAAATTTAGCTGTTGGAACGGTTATTCTCTATGCTTTATATTCTCGGTCATTATTTGATTTGTAAAATGTGTATATCCCCAAATAGTTATTATGTTATTAACATGGTTATTATTTGTATAAATATTATCCCTCTCGTGATGTCATCACTAGAATTATCAAAGTTTGTCCCGTGTATTGCACGGGTCAAAAACAATAGTTAAATGATATTACTAAAATGAAGTGCTCTAACATCTTCAAATTAATTAAGGAGGTGTTCTATCCATTGCTCCAACACAGCAGGGGAACCATACCATGGTCTCAAAGCATCATCTGAACCAACTGGGGAGTGATAGACTCCATCCAAGCAAATGTTAAGTGCACCCTCGAGATGAGCTGATACTTCTGGCACAACACCATCACCCCATACATCTGCTTGCCCACAAACCTGACAAAATCTTATAGCTTTGGTCAGCATATATAGTTGCCGCACCTCTAACACTCACTCATTTATCCGTCTGATGATAGCAGTTAAGACACTCTAATTTTAGCTATAAATGAACAGTTAAAGCAACTGCATTCACCTGCTTGTACCCTTGCCCAACAAAGCGAGCACGTAATGTCACTGTATTAGGTGGAGAAGTGCTTGCCGTGTTCATAATAGCAGCCTCAGAAACTGGCTGAGCACTATTAGTAGGAGCCACAGACTCAATATTTGGATTTGATTTGCCAAAAAGCTGAGCCCCTTCAATATACCTTCATTTTGCAGTATGCAATTAAAATCCATATTTCAGCACACTTGGAATGGATAACTGATTCTCTAGTAAGTTATCTTTCCCAATGTCTACATTTTATAAATTATAGCAGTTGTTATCAAAACATTATGACTCAAATAAGTCTATTTCTCCGGAATATAACTTTCCTATTAACTTTTCATTGCATGGTTCAAGGAATAAACTAGCATCTAATGTTAACTTTACAGAAACAAAGAAAACTGGTGTCAATCCCTTGAAACACACAATACGTTTCACCCAAAAATGCACAATAAATAATATTAAGCATGCAAGATATAGTTTGAACCCAAAATAGCAGGACATAGAATTCATCGTTTAAACAAGTGTTCTTTCTGCAGGATACTCAAGGATCAGCCCAACTGAACATCTTTTTAGGGGCAGATCACATGTCAAAAAAATCTTCTCAACCATGCATAGCAGTAGAGCACTCAGCAATTCAGTAATTGAACTAGGAAAAGCAATTTGCGATTATCCAACTATTAAGGAATCCAGTCAACACTGCATAAAGCGAAAAAGAGATAAAGTAAAACTTTAAGTTTACCTTCCTGCTATACATACATACTTCAGTTGATGGGTGTAAACAGCTTTTGAGCAATTTTTTTCAACATAATCAAGGAGACCCCGAGTTTGATCAATAACCCCTGGCAAGCCTTTTGGAGGTGGGCTGAAAAGAATGGCGAGACAGAAGTTGTTTAGAAGTTTATAATCATTATAGAATACAAAATAAAATTATACCGTTGATTATGGAATAATTGAAACTGATAGAGCATTCCTCCAATATCAACCATTGTGCTAGCTATCCTACTGGGATCCAATAGCTATCAGAAAGGAAATTACAGGTGAGGGGTTCCAAGAGTCAATAACAAGGACATATGGGACAGCCCAAATTCTTCCATATACACACGTGCAAGCCATCCTCCTGCTGAATGCCCAATCAAGGATAAAGTTGCACCTAAAATAAGATTATTTATAGGGTTTTAGATATCGTAAGGTGAACAAATGTTTTCTTTGACATGTGCTGGTAAAAATAACAAAGGTTAGGCAATGATTTAAATAGCTAATTGATTGATGGGTGTTGGCAGAGATGCACATATATGCTTTATAAGATCATTCACCTTTGCAATAAAACTGATTAATTCACTATTCCACACAATACAATCAACAAAAGAGGAATGTTACACATATAGTTGAACCTTGTGCCAAATCCTTAGCCTCTTGAACAGCATCATGAACCCTCTTCAAATACCTACTCAAAGTAACAGAAAAACGGTATATATATATATATATACATTGTATAGCATATGGATGTGAAAGAGAAAGTATACCAATCGAGGACAGGGCTTGGTTGGAGAGTGCCACGCCAGTAATTGGGGTCGAGCAAACCAGCGGCATTACGGAACCAATCAAGCCTTGAGACCTTGGTGACCACGGTAGGCACGCCGTACTTATCCTTCAGCGTTTGCTCCAACTTGTGGTAGTCACCGGAATTGTTCCCTAAGCCCTGACATGAGAATGAGAATAAATTGGTTTGGTACACTCCCTCTCACAGTCTCAAACTGCTATCTACGTGGTTGTCGATGATACTTGATAGATAGATAGATAGATAGATAGATAGATATAGTGACAACAGAGATAGAAAGAGAGAATAACCGGGAGAATAACGGCAGGCCGATAGTTGGAGTTGGAGGAAGAAACAAGTGATGGGGTTGAGCTGCTTAAGCATTTGGGTCTCTGCGGAGACACCCACAAAGTCATATCCATTTTGCTCCACAAAAACAACTCTCACTGCTTTGCCTTTCCATTAGCCTTTACTTATTACAATTTACAACAAGGCAAGCTAGGCTTACGTGGTTCCTTCTCTTCCCTTCTCTTCTCTTCTCCTCTTCTTGCCAATGTTTTGGAGTTTGGACTCGTTGGATTTTAACATATTTTCTTTAATACATAAATAAATATCCACATATTTATTTACCATAAACAATAAAACCCATTTGTTTTTAAATATTTATTAATTAATTATTTAAACACACAAGTGGTGACTGCTGCTGCGCTTGCCACAAGTTTTTGTACTCTAGGCTCATATTTTCCTTCCTAAATAGATATTGGTACCTACCTATTTGTCTCAACTCAAGCACCAAGTGGATCAGAGGGGGTTCTTTCATTATATTATATTCCTTTAACCAGTGACAGGAAGAATGCTTTTCTTGGCGATTAAATAAAACATTGCATTTCTCCCCCAGTGTCATACTACCTTTGGTATGTATCCCTTGATTACGCATGCAGCACCAACTCTACTCAGAATAGAGTTTTGGAAGATTAATAACTTCATTCTTCTTCTATGGATTAAGTTTTGAAACCTCATGCTAAGCCTCTGCCTCAGATGTGATCCCTTCATTCAAAGCAATTCTACAAGTAGAAGCCCAAAAATATCTCTAACATTGAGCTGGTCTTTCAGGACAATAAGGTCAGTAATGCAGCTTTGGTACCTATGCCATTGTTCTGATTATTATCTTTATCTTTATCTTTGTAATCATTGGATTTTAGGCTATACAACAAGTGTATGTTGGCTATTCCACTTCCATGCCTTCCTCTCTTCTCTACTTTCAGCCACTTCTGACTTTTGAACACTGGACCGACCTTGAGTTGGAAAACTCAATCAAGTGTCTCTTCTCTTTAGAAGCATGCTCTAGACTCATTTTATTGATTGGATTCATTCATATTGATAGAAGGTTCCATTTTGAAGAAAGGTTTAGGCAATTCCTACCTATTCATTTTGGGCCTTCTTTCCTAACGGAAGCCTTACTCGTATGTACATTTTCTGTTTGTCATTGAGACAGTAGTATAGTATCACACTAACATAATGTTCAATGCCCATGTAAACAGATACTAACTTCATTTTCATTCTGTGCTTGTGCTTGAACAGGTCGTGTGGAGCAAGCACCCTGGAACCATTTCTCCTTGATGAAAAGAAAATTACTGCAAAACACGTTGTCTTCTGCTTCTGGGTTGAAAAACGTTTGGCTGGCAGCGCAGGGGATCATTCCTGTTTGGAAATATACTCTTTGAACAAGAAATTTCATTTTCATTACAAATAATGCAGCATACAATTCGACTTTCTCCTGGCCCTTGACTTAACGACTATGGAATATATATTGCTATGTTGATCAATGTGCAATTCCACAGAGCATTCTGTTGATCGATGCACGGACTTAAGAGAGTCTAAGCTAACAGGTCGGGTCGAATTAAGAGATGAGAGACTCGATCTTGACCTAAAGGACCTATTTCGGTCCAAATAACATATTCTAGATTGAATACTACATTTTCTTTATGCTATCTATTTTTAAGTTCATATTCCAATTCTCCCTCCTCATCAGATTAAAGTGAAGTCATTAAAATTTAAAAGGGATATCCTCGTATTATCATCATCCTGTGGAGTGTTATGGTCATTGTGTTAACTTATGGCCATAATTGATAATGTTCCGCACCATGTTTAGTTACAATATGACAATCATTACATGGTATGAAATGTCATTAATGAAATTAAGGATAAAAATATCATTTTAAGGTTGTTAATAATTTATTAATGATTCTATTAATTAATTTTAGACTTATATTTTGCTTAATTAAATTTATGTATAGCACTTTTTTAAAATATAAGAGGTGCTTGTGCAAGTGTTAAAAGAATTTTATATAATTTTTAAAAATATAAAAGGTATGTGAAAAATCAAATAAATAAAGTAGAGGTTAAAGTATTTTACTAAAAAAAATTAGTATTTTTTTGTGGAAGTCTTAATTTAAATGATACTAATTTTCTTTAAAGAATATTTAAATCTTGGAATCAAATTTTACCAAACCGTTTTACCTGTACTTTATTCTTTCGTCTCTCTTTAGACAAATTGATATATCTCCTATATAAGCAATTGACATTTTTAATGAGCATTTTTCAACACATCAATTGGTTTAAGTCTGTATGAAAATATGAACTTTGAAGATGAAAGGGACTTAAAAAAACGTAAGCGTACTTAAAAGTTTAGGACCAAATTAACAATTTCATCAAAATACTATACGATATATGGCTGTAAGTTTAGAAGTAATATGCACAAAAGTATAATTTACTTGGTGTATATTTTTTTTTAATTATGGCTTTTCTTGCTCGACCAGATAAGGAATCGAAAGTCAAATATTATTCGAATTTGTACCATCATAACACAGGGAGAATTTTGATTGTACTTGCCATAGCTAATATTTTCTATGGAATACATTTAGGTCAGGGAGCAAGTGAATGGAGGGTCGGCTACGGAATTGTCCTTGCTATATTATTATTTATTGCGGTTATTTTAGAGACCAGACTGTGGAGTAAAAACATTTTTCTATATATGTAGTACTTGTTTTCTTACTGGTTTTGGTTAGGAAGCCCTCAAATTGCATCTGTATTGTTATTTTATGACGAAAACGATTAGAAATGTATTTATTTTGTACTGTAATTTAATTTAGTTATGTTAACATTTGAGTTGTTTCAATTTGTTTTTGGAATTCCACTTCTGTTAGTAGTTCCAGTTGGTGTCATCCCGGTATAAGAGATATTTTGTCCCGCAAGATAACTAATCAGTCTCTACTCACCCATGCAATGTCCCGTGAAATTAGCAGATACGAGTAATGGAATAAAATAAAGCAACCAAAAAAAAAAGCTAGGAAAATGCTTGCATAATAATTGGTAGTTCTTACATTAATTAACGTTAATTGCTAGTGAGGTGGCGGAGATTATATCCTAATATGTATATTTGTGTCCTTTACACATAGTTCATTGTCATAATCTTAAGTAAATTTTACTTTTACGATTATAGGATAATAAACATAGAATATTAAAATATATATATATATATATATATATATATATATATTTACATTCAAAGAGTTATTGAACATATATAAACGGCAAAGATTGTACAACCAATACAAGAAACGATCTCACAATCGAAAGTTCATCCATGCACCGTGTAATTTAGGGTGTATCTATGCAACTTGATTGTGAGCAATTGCTTTTGCTTTAAAACATATGAATGGCTCCAAAACAATTACCTAGAACATACAAAACAAGTAAATTTTTAAAACTAAAAATAACATAGTTGGGTCCTTAAGAATTCTGAGTTGTGTTTAATTAATTGCACCGCACCAACATTCATTACCAAACTTGTTGAGCAAAAAACAAACATTTATTACCGTTGCAAATAATATCACTCCTACGAAGGTGACAACGGAGTGTGACAATGACGGTGAAGGCGACGGCTGAGGACAGCGTTCTGGCATGGACGAGGATTGGGTGGCGCTATAATTTTCGATAGGGAAGTTGTTGATCAGCGACGAGTATCGCCACCCTGATCTGCCGTCGTCATCGTCGTCGGAGGTGGATAAGCTGGAGGCGATTCCGGCCGGAACGTACTGCGGGTGGACTCCAAAATCGTTTCAGGGTTCACCGAGCAAAAGCAAGAAGAGCAATTCGACAGGTTCGTCGTCGTTGCTGTTGAAGCGACGGAAGCTTCTAGATTTGCTTCGGCGGAGAACAGCGACAGAAAGTACACATTCGTGTTCTTGACGCCAAGAAATTTGGCGAAGAAGAAGGAATAGGTAGCAAAAGCGAATAATTCGAAAGAGTGGCGTGGTTCTGGAAGCAATAATGAGAGCGTTGGTGGGAGGGTCGCTGGAAAAAAAGTGGCCGGCGGCGGCAAGAAGAAGGTGGCAATGGCAGTGTTGGCGCATGAGGCACTGTATATGAGGAACAGAGAGATGAAGAGAGGGCAAGACTTGGTTGGGTTCTTTGCTAGTCTCAATGGCGTGTGCAGAGCCTTCCCTCCATTTTGATAATCACTCCTCTTACTCTTCCCTCCTCTTTCATTTTTTACGATGCCCTGTTTTATCTCTCAACTCTGTTTATTACAATATATTTATTATTCATGTTGTTTATAAAATTTAGCTACAAAGCTAGAGAAAGAGTGAGATTGGTGATTGGAGATATGGATGAGAATTAGTTTTTGCTTGCTTTGTACAAATAATATCAAAGAAATAGCAGCAAAGTCGAAACAAATTTATTACCTATTACCTGTTATGAAGGACCTGCTACTTCTAATAGCAAGTAAAATAAATGGTGCACCTATGCTCCATAACGAGACAGGGTAGAGAATAGAATCAGCCTAGGAATTTCAATTGAAACTGATGAAAGAAAGTAACTGGATCACATTTCTTATTCAAGGGACACATGCGCTTAGCTTTCTTTTCAGTGTCATCGAACAACCTTTCACGTCAAGAGCAAAACCTTCTGCCATATCAGGATATATTCTCTTAGCCTTCACCAAGTTAGTTAGACAGTTAGTTAACAAGTAGTTAATAGTTTGTTAAATGATCTGTTATGTTAGTTAAGCTATACAGTTATGGTAGCATATATTAGGAATATTGTAATTAGTTTACTCCCTTATGTATCTATATAAATGGTCACTAAGTTAATGAAAATTCAGAAGTTCCATTTTCTAAATTCTCAGTTTCAATATGTTATCATAGTCTATCCAGTCATGATGTTAGGTCAACTGCGGATGTGCAGTCTTATCAATTTCACACTCTAAATGTTCAGTATTAGATATAAAAATAGTGTGTTAAGATTTTATATCGGTTAAATATATACACAAAGTATCCCTTATAATGATTTAGATAACTTTCTCCCTTGAACTAATTTTTAAAATTAAGTTAAGCTCAATTTATTTTCAATTCCATTACGTAAACTCAATCTCTTCATGTAGCAAATGTGTTCCTCTAGTACTTTTTCGTAAACTTTGGCCTTAGGTAAAGTGCTAAATATAACTTCTTATGAAGAAATATGTATGCTTTAATTTTTTTTTAATAGGTACAATACATAGCTTTTTTTTCAAGGGTTTTTGAATAATACTGTACACTCTTTAAGTTTATGAAAAATTCTTACATACATACGTATGTATCATACATACACTTATATGAAGTGGGCTCATCCCATGTGAATATATGTATGATACATACATATATGTGAAAGAATTCATCTAAGTTTACACGTTCAAATCTCTCTCAATTATTAGTCCCGCTTAAATATCATCCCCCCTAGAAAAGATCTCTTGACGCACATGAACTACGAGTGAGTAGCTTGCATCTGATAAAATCCTTTGACTTTGAGTGAGTATTCTGAAAGCAATTATCTAGGTGCACCTTTGCATCAAGATGCTAATATCTTATGACACTTTGACAGCAGTAGTATTAAAATAACCTATCTTTAATACCAATATTTCTTTACAACAACAACAGTTAAATTTTTTTTCACTAGGTGAAGTCGATTACATAAATTAAATAATATTATTGTGTCATATCATAAACAAAATTTTTAAAAATATTATTCAAATTTAAATCTTTTTTAATCGTTTAACTTATAATCTTTCTTAGTCTCTCTCTACCTGTTTTATCTATAGTCTTTTTTAGTCTCCTTTCATCTCTAGTTATTGGACTATTCTTCACCTGATCTACTCTTATTACAGGAGTTTCTAAGAGTCTTCTCCTTACATGTCCAAATCACCTAAAATAAGATTCTCTCATTATTTTACAATAGGTGTTACCCTTACTTTTCCTCTTATGTATTCATTCATAATCTTATTTTGTTTTGTATGACCACACATCTAGCGTAACATCCTCATTTTAGCGACACTGATCTTATGTGAATATTTGAATTCAGTCATTTGAATGTGAATATTTGCTTGTGAGATTTACTTCTTGTTGGATTTGGATCTTCTTAATTTTTTTTCCTTTCAAGTGATCAATTGTAAGAGAGAGAAAGATATAAAGAAAATTATTAGTGAGATCTGGTTATAGTGTGAAATTCTTTTTATAACCTTTGTAATTTTCTCTCCCCTACAATTAACTATTTGAGAGAAAAAAAAATTGAGAGGATACAAATCCGTTCTTGTTATATATATGCTTCCATTTCTATACCTATATTTTCTATCTCCCTGCACTTGTGCAATTGGATGTTCGAAATTGAAAAGACTGATCTGACTTGCATAAAGCTTCTTGTAATTAGGTGTGCACACATATGTAATATTTGGAATATGTGATAAAATTAGAGTATAAGTATATAAAAATAAAATTGAATTAGTTGTAATCAGACATTGAAGTTGTAATATAAATATGAGATGATATATGTATAAATGTGAGTATGTAATATTATTCATTTGATTTGAAGAAGGATTAAGAGGGACTAATCCTTTTTTTTTCTTGTTCGAAGAAAATTTAGGAAACTAACTTTTTTGTTGGCCGGATTAGACCACTGATATATATGATTTTTCTAATATATATGGTAACTTATAATTATTCACCTACAGAGGATTTGGTGTAGTGATAAGCAAATTACATTTCTAAAGAAGGACAAATATTCAAGTTTTGGAGACGTTGCTTGTAGGGAAGACTCAACTGTATCGGTCCCAGAATAAAAAATTGTGAGGATATCTTGAGAAGCCTTAAAAAAAAACTTTTTATTTCATCTCCAAATTTATCTCCTAATCATTCAAAAATTAAGTTAGATTAAGTTTTATCTTAAAATTGTTATTTCAACATTTTGTGTAACTTTATGGCTTCAAAAACGTTTACAAAAAAATTGTTAAAAATCATCGAGTGATATGTTACAAAAAGATATTTTACGAAATCATATGTAAAAATGATTTTTAATCTTAAACCCTAAACCCTAATGATGTTGTATGGGAATTCATTATCTCTAGTGGTGTTGGCTTTTAAAATATAATTTATCCTCAGTTACTATTATATCCCTCATACCTTCTTTTGGATTCTTTAAATAACTAATTTGGTAAACATTCATTAGTGATATTTACCATATTCTCAAAATGATATTAAGATCGGCAGAGGGCAAGGTTTACCAGAATTTGCTAAAAATCTCATTAAGAACAAGACATAAGGAAAGACATAAAATTAGCACTTGTCACCAAATAATTAAAAAATTACATAGAAAACGTTATAATTGGCAATTCCAAAGATAGAACACTTTCTGCTGTATGTTTGTTTTTTAATTTTTTAAATATATTATTTTGCAAAATATAGTTTATAGATATTTTAAAAAATAGAACGATAAAAAATGTGTTTAGACTTTAGATGATCAGGGATTAGTGCGATTTCATAATGTAACTAAAAATATTAAAGGAGCAGCTAATGAGCTTTTTCTTTTTTTGGGTTACATGGAGGGCCATGCCCAGCTACACATGAACTCTACGCAGGAAAGAAACACCTGCTAAGTCTTGAAGAAGGATAGTCCCGCATCCCTGAGGAGGTTGTTCCAAAAAATGAAGTCCTATCAGATAAGAATGAGCAGTATTAGCCAAGAAACCAGCAACTCTGTTACTCTCCCTCAAAGCATGAGTCACTTGGATTTGTTACTCCCGCGCACAAAAATCTCTAATAGAACTGACAATATTAATGCAAGGATGAGAATCACCACAACCGTCCAGCACCAACTTCACTGCCACTTGAGAATCAGACTCCACCCAAACTTGAGAGAACCCATGGTTCTAAGCCATTTGCAAAGCTGAAAATATAGCCCACAACTTGACAAAAAGGATGGTAGAAGGACTTAAATTTCGAACAAAACCAAACACCCAAGCCCCTGAGCAATCTCTAAACACCCCATCACAGCTAGCTTGTGTGATTATCATTGGCAATGACAATGATTTTGATGATAACAAACAAGAGAAATTATGGTCATGCAAAGATCAAGTCCCAAGGTCCTTCAAGTATAGTTTATTGGACTTAGATCTTATGTTAAGGATAATAGGAATCACACTAGCTCATGTTTTGTTTCCATTCAACTTTGATCTATTTGCAAAATCATGTTTTATGTTGATCAAGTTTGAGTAAAATGTTTTTAGAAATGATGAAAACAAAACCATATTTCATACTTGTAAAAATACTCTTCAAGTATGTGAAAAATGTTTTTAGAAAGGTTGAAAATGATTTGGGAAAGTTTGGTTATGAAATCCTTCAGAAATCTTGTTTTCTTGGTGAACTAATAACAGATTAGGTGTTTTGTATAACAGATTATTTGAGAACAATAACTGATTATGTGATTTCAAATAACAGATTATTTGAAATCCATAACAGGCTAATTACCTTGGCAGAAACGTTCCAATTGATGTTTTAAAGTGAATAATATGTTATGGAAAGTCCATAACCTGTTATTTTCGTGCTACAGTGTTTCCTGATGAAACAAATAATTTGTTAGGCAAAACTAATAATCTGTTATCTGGGATTGCAGAAAACATTTCTCAACAGCTCTTTTAGAGCATTTAATGCCCCTACCAACCACCAACGACTCTAAAATTCTTTGGGCTATAAATGAAAATGTTTGGGCATCAAAGAAAGGTTGGAGAACAATATGAAAAATATACTTGAGCATTAAATTCGTGTTTCATCATCATTTTCTCTAAACCCCTATTCTTGAGCTAAGTTTGTGATTCTTTGATTCCATAAGCTTCAAGTTGTATTATCTACTCTTTGAGAGAGTTTCTATTCATCTACATCTTTATATAATCTGTAAAGAAAGGGTGAGGTATCCCTCTAGAGATAAAAGGATGAGGTATCCCTTGAAAAAGTAAAGGGTGAGATATCCTTCTAAAATTATAAATGGTAAGGTATCCCTGTTTTGAGGCTCAAGCACAAGGGTGAGATATTCCAAGATGTGATGAGTGCTCTTGTTTGTACAAAGGTTTTCCTAGCACCTGTGAAGTTTAGGAGATAGTGAAGAAAATCTCAAGTTAAGCTTGAGAACTAGATGTAGGCCACAAAGTGGTTGGTGGCTGAACCAAGATAAATATTGTATTTGCTTCTCTCAACTCTATCTCCTTTACATTTGTGCCTTATTTATATTTGCTTGAGTTAAATTTGATATTTAACTTATTTGCTTGATTTATCCTATAGCCCAAGTGATATTTGAGAAATCTCTAAGAGTTTTAGTTTTGTTAAACTTATTCCACTGTATGAGTTAATTGAAAATATTAAAATGTATAATTTCTCAAAGGGGTTTTAAAAATTAATAATCACCTAATTCACCTCCCTTTTGAGTGATAGTTGTCATGGCTAATAGCTTGATGCCCACCATTAATATAAGACCCATCCATATTACACTTTATCCACTCATTTTGCAGAAATTCCCACCCTATAGAGCAACTCATGAGCTGATATAGCTCATATGGCATTGATCATGTTCTTTATTGTAGGTTGTTTGTTGTCATATTCTTGTTTTGCTCCCTTTCCCTTCCTTTGGTATAAAAGGTCTCCCATTTAACCAAGACAAAAGAGTAATGTATGTGATATATTATTAGGGCATGATCCCATTTGAAGGGAGTTGAGATTTAAGAGCGTGTCATGAGTTTATGACCATTTTAACTCTTTTAATGAAAAATAATAATGTAACCAAAATATTATTAGGGCATGAGATATATGGAAAATTCCAAATCTCAATGTCTCATGTTAAAATTGGTATTAGAATCTTATTTTCTTTCTCACACATATCATACTTACATATTATAATGTTTTCAAAACTTTGAGAAATTAAAAATAGAAAAATACTAAATAGCCAGAATTTCTTTATGTTGACGATTTTCACACCACGCAAGTGTATGTATTGACACAATTAAGATAGTGACAAAGTGATATCATTTTCACGAAAATTTGTATCTAAATCTTGGTAAGTACTAAAATTGTGTCAATCCTAACCTTATTTAAAATAAACAAAAACTTCATAGAAATCAAAGATTGAAAATTAATGATCGTAAGGGAGCAAGAAAAAGAAAACAAGAATTTGCAAGAAAGTAAATTTTACTTAAGTAATCAATGAGAGGACCTAGGATTAAAACTTCACTCTACACTTTGTATGAATTTCCTTCACTCTTTCTTAGCTTATCCAATGCCTATGAGTTGCTAATTTAGGACACTAATTTATTATTAGCCTCTTCCGATGGCCAAATAAAAAAAAAAAAACCCTTCTTAACTAACTCCCTATATTCCTATGAGAAATAAATCAAGAAAGATTCTTTAAGGTCAGACTCTAATCTTGATTACTTACGGCTTGGGATCGTATAATCGTATCTCACAAGCAAATCAATTCACCTTTTAATTAAATAAATATGAATATAAACTATTCAATCTATGGCTTAACCCTAAATATTGGAATAAGAAAGAAAAAGGAATTCAATTTAAACAACATGTAGAGATCCATTAAAATCCTAGAAAAAGAGATTTAGTTCATAATGGACATAAATATTATAATAAAAGATAGATTCACCATCCAATACACCACAAAGAAATCAAAGAAGAAAAGTTATACTAAAACCTCTAAAACCTCTCTCAAAGTTAGACAAAAAGTGTTTCTAAAAATCCCTAAAAGATTCTATTTATAAGTCCCTAAAATCTTATTACTTAGTCAGCAAGTTTTACATTACTTAGCCCTCAAGTTTTATATTTCATAATAGGGTGTTGGGCGCCCAGGCCGCTACCATCTACACATCCAGGGTGTTGGGGCGCCCAGGCCACTGTCATCTCCACATTTGGGGTGCTGGGGCACCCTGACTACTACCCAAAATCATGTTTCCTGACTTGCGCCCAATTTTACACCCTTCAACTACGAGAACTGGGCTTCGATGTCTTTATCAAACTTGTAGGATTTTATTTTTGCCTTCCAACAACATTGAAACCATCCCCATGTGACATCTATAACTCCACTTACACTTAGATTACCACAGACAGGCATGCAGGTTCTTTTTCTTGGTTTTCTCACATCTTTGGCTTTCTTCTTGGCTTTGTACCTTCAAAATACTAATACATACACAAGTGAGGAATACCATTGAATGAAGAAGTCAATCAATTAATTCAAATGCCACAAAATCTATAGTATCCTACTTTTTATAAAATATTTTGTAGAACAATTCTTAATTTCTTCATTAGAATATTTTATTTGATTTTATTTTGCAATAGTTGTTACTAAGTAAAAAGAGATTAGACAAAGTTTGTAAATTTTTAAATTAAAATCATAGAAACCAACTTTCTAGATAAAATAGTAAGGGTGAGCTAAAAATGTATGATACTAAAATTGAAAACAATAGTATAGAAATTATAAATAAGAATTTATTGAAATAAAATCTAGCGTTTAACCTTTGTAATAGGGATTAGGGGAGTGTAATGAAACCACTATTGAGACCTAGACAAAACTATGGACTGTAATGTGAACTATGATGAAGATTAAAAGAAATAATAAAATATTCTAAAATTAAAGGTGGTCCCTTGAAGAATTAACATTTGAATATAATGACTAAGTTTTGTGAATTTTTAAGTCGTGATTTATTTGAAGTTTATTGCATGCTTACATTTGATGAATTTATTTTGTGACATATTGAGTATTTTACATTGTTTGTATTTGTGTGTAAAGGTAAGCAATTAATGTAAAGAGAAATCACTTAAAACATTACACTTAACCACCAAGAAGGCAGAGGGATAGATGTAAGATCCTTTTATGATACCTGTCTTGGTTAGTGTGAGAATGTTTTGTTTTATCGTCATGATGTTAAAAGTAATACCAAAGATAGATAATTCCCTAAGAAAAAGCTTTGACCAAGATGTGAGACAGACAAATATAAAAGGGAAATGAAATTAAATCAAAGATGATACAATATGTTAAGAGTTTGCCTAATGATGTTTACATATAAAGCTACATTGAGTAATCTTTTAGCATTTATTAATTTATGCTATTGTAATTTAGTTATATTGTTTGGATCAGTCAGTCTTATTTTATCGTTATTGGTTACCATGTGATTTTCTGTGGTTTTACACAGCTGAAACTCGCCATATGTTTTTATCAAATATTTTTTTAATTGTTCATTTTCTACTGAGAATTTTAAAATCTCACTCTTTTCATGGTGATTTTAGACTAGCACAAGAAGCATCTAGATTATCATCTAGATTGATTAGGTATGGATTTTGATTCCCAAGGCAAGAAAGATATATTAGAGTTATTAGAGATATATGCATTTTTACTCTTGAGTAAACACTATGACTAGTTTACCTAATTGACTAATGGCATCACCTGATGTATGTATATATGACTGATAATATGTTCTTCACAATGACCTACTAGCTCTTGATGCAATGATATAATAAATGTTTTCTAACTTGTACTGTGTATTGGCATAATATTAGTTTTAGTTAAAAAAAATTTGACACCAATTTAATTCAAGTATTAGTTTTAAATTCTTCGCAAGGTAGAAAGCTAAAAATTTGTTATTATCGTAAATTTATGAAGGAGGTTACAAAATTTACCCAAATACACATAAAACTACATAAAAGAACAAAAGTTAGAAAACTAGCTAATCCAAGTAATTTCTCATGATCTTAACAATCTTTTAAGCGCAAAAAGATACTAAATAACTTTATTTCATATAGTTAATAGATTTATCGCTTTGTCAAAATAATTTGGCATTATTTTTAACCTTTATATTGTGTTTAGATGTTTTTCATTAATGAAGCGAAACAGAACAATTGAGGATGAGCTGAAAAGAAAAGAAAAAGAATGGAATAAAGTCACATTTCTCCTTCTTTGGAAGATTAATAAGAGAATTTGTTATCTTGTTTGAGAGTTATAGAATGGAATGTAAAATAGTTATTTTTAACTTATGCTTAAATTATATTTTTAGTCCTTGAAAATATAGTAGTTTTTTTGTTTAAGTCCTTATTATTATTATTATTATTATTATTATTATTATTTTTGTCCATTATTATTATTTTTTTTTATCCAAGTTTTTTAAATATTTTGATTTTAGTCCTTATTGGTAGTGAGTTTCTATTAAGTGCTTAAGTGACAAACAGAGATTCCACTCATTGATATCAAGTGTCAATGACTCCGCTTTGCTACATAAACACTTAACAGATGCTCACTAACGATAGAAACTAGAATAAAAAATATTTGAAAACTTGGACTAAAATAAAATAATAATAATAAAATAAATAAGGATCTAAACAAAAAAATATTACATTTTTTGAGACTAAAAACATATTTAAACCTTTAGCTTATAAAAACTTATTTCTCTCATTTCTTCTCAATTTTGGGAAAACAAAATTTTAATCTTTGATGGGAAGATAATGAGAATTATTACCTATGAGCTCCTTTCCCCTCCCACATGTTTTTAAACTTCCAAAAGTAAGAACTTATTCCCCATCCATTGATCTCCCTATTTTGACTTATTTAATTGCCATATTTAAATCTTGACAAATTCTAACAAAGATTTTAACAAATAATTATGACAATGCAGCATTACTAATTAAAATGATTGCATACTTTTTTTTTTGAAAAGAAGAAACTACATACCAAATATTTGTACATTATTTTCTTTTATTAAAGAGATATTGTAACTATTCCGGATCAAGATCTTAATTTTTTTTCTTTCAAGTAGTCAATTATAAGAGAGAGAAAGACATAATGTTATAAAAGAAATTCCACAAGTTTCAACTAGATCCAATTATTAACTTTTTTTTGTGTCTTTCTCTCTTTTACAATTGACTACTTAAGAGAAGAAAAAATTAAGAAGATACTATATTGAAATTGAGAACAGCAAATTACATTTTTTGGCAGGAAGAACAAGCAAATTATATTTGGCATTGCTCTAATATTAATTTTTCTTTTAATTTTTTGGTATAATACTTATTAAGTCATTTTATTGGCTGGTCATATTCAATAGAATTTTATTTATTATTAAATCGACATTAATAATTCATTGCGAATATCACACCTATGGTGGAACTATAGCAATTTCCCATTATATTTGTAACACCCTCCTTAGGGTATCACATTTCAAACTAACTTATTAATATTCTTTACCCAAGTTATAAAATATTTAATATTATCTTAATACGAGTTTCAAAATTTCTTTTTCGCGGATAACATAAACTTACCGAATTTTAGAAACATAAAACACAAGAATGGAATAACATACATTTCTCGTACATAACATCGATTAATAACATCTTCATTACATAACACTTATGTACTCTAAGCAATATTTAATTATCATATAAAAACTCGACCTGACCCAAGCCAAAACACCTGGAGAGTAAGGTCCTGAACCTGATCCTCTCCCGGATCCTCTAAAGACACATTCTCTGGTTGGGACGTGTCTCTTTGGATAAGAGTCCAAGCAGTTGACTCCGTAAAGTCTTCACTAGGCAAACGGTGAACAATGTCCCACATTTCTCTAATAGGCATGGAGAACTCTACATGTACACAAGCATTACATGTAATAGTAGGGGATCCATGGTAGGTCTCACTCTGGGATAGAGTCACCTCTCTTATATAACTAAAACATTGAGTATCTGAGTCGACATGCCAGGCATCAGTGCCTCCGTGGAACTGCGCTTGCATATAATCAGAGAAATCCCTCCTTACAGCCATTGCAAATCGATCAAATAAAACCAATCCAACTCAAACCTAGGTGATCCAATCTCGTCCCTCTTATAGTCTTTACCAAACATAACCATAAAAACATAACAAATAAACAATACAACAAAGAGGTGAGATCTCCTACATCGCATACCAATATGGCAGCAAAGAAACGACAAACATACCAATACAGTACAACATACAATCCATTAAATAGTATAAAGTCAGCAGATATATTCATGATAGTTAACAAATAAATAATCTAATAAACTTGTAGCATAATATCAGGCATAATGATAATATCATATCAATAATAGTATAAATGTTGACTATGCATATACGCGATGTGTTTGCTGACCATCCTTATGCACAATGCAACAGTTCCTACTCCATGGAGTTAGACTCAAATCCAGATATGAACGTTTCAGAAGATCTGTCCCCCCTAAAAGACAGTCTACGCTGGATCATGAAAAGAAATAATGGTTGTCAGGTTGCCAATGCGTTGCAGTCGGTTTATCATGGCCAGGGGTATATATATATATATATATATATAGTGATAGCATAATCACTAAGTGAATCACCGCGCCATGACATCCCCCAAGATCTGGTCCAGATCCACTATCTTGTGAGTTCCCGTTCACTCTTTAGGCATAAAACGCCACAACAGCCACCAGCTGTATAATGCTCAAATGCATATCCAATGAAATCAAACTACTATTGTACCATTCCCAATGATATTAAATCAACCGCCTATATAATTGTCTAATATCATTAGTATTAATGATATTATATAACCGCTCATACAACTACATAATACCAAAGATCCACACGGATCCAGAACTTCGGTCCCACAAGCACAATGCTAAACCACAACTACTTTGGTACAGTACGTCAGCTCTACAGCACAACTCGCTGTTCCTCTCAATCGCGTAGCAATATTATCGCCTTTTCACATTCGCGTAACACTTTTGTTACGTTCTCAAATCGCGTACTGATTTCTCAACGTCTTCTCAATCGCGTAAAGATTTTAAAATATTTTTTCAATTGTGTAACTAAAAATCACTATTTTTAAATTGCGTAAGAGTTTTTCTGCATATTTTTAATTGCGTAAAATATTTTAATCATATTCTAAGTTTAAATTAAAATTTTTCTCATTTATTATCAAAATTAAACTTTAATTCCAATATTTTCTTAATAAATCATCGTTAAATAATATTTTCAACATTTTCTCACTAAACCTCCTTTAATAAATATTTCTAAACATTTTCCATAAAAACTTAACTTATTTAAATTAATTCAAATATCTCAAAAATATTTGTTCATTATTCTTAATAAAATTTTAAATAAAATACTGTAAGTTCCCAACCATCCTAAAAAATCATTTCATTGCTAAAACTGCTCTAAGTAATATTTTTTAATATTTTCTTCACAAAATTGTATTTCTTTGATTAACTTGAAATATTACAGTTCAAAATTTCCTAACGCGCTTCAAAACTCAAAGGGTGAACCATACATCTTCAAGTTTTAACTTTTATCTTACTCAATAGCTTAATTACACTAATTTAATTCTAAAAAAATAGTTTATTTCCTTTTTAGGTCAAAAACCTATGAAATAAATTTCCTATTAATCAAATACCTAAGTCTACACTTAGTAAAATACTTTTGATTCTAGGATATTGAAAATTGGCATGCTGGTCGAATTTCATTATATGTTTCATAACTCATAATTAATTATTTTCTAACGCCTTATTCTTTACAAAAATCTTTAATCCAATTTCTCATCATAAAATCATTTAATTCATGATTAGGAAAATAATTTAGAACATTTTGCTCCTTGGTGATAGTTGAGGCCGTGAGCCTCTAGGGTTCTTTGGAACCATCATACAATTTCCCATCATGTGAATCACATCCTACTTTACACAAGAATCAACATGCTTTCATAATCACATATTCAAGCCTATCATTAAAGCAATAAAATCATGTTAAACATCTAATCATAATTCAATCAAAATCATAACATCTCACATATATAAATCATGCATAATTATCAAAGCAAAAAAAATCACATATAATCCAATAAACATAAACAAATAACCACACAATCAAGTGAATAAATCCTCACATGAATTTTTCACTCACAAACACAAACAGTTCATTCCTTTACCACCACATATGGCTGATGAGGTTAATCTCCCTCTTACATGGTGTGTAGCTTCCTAAGCTCCTTGTTTAATCCTCTTTGTATCAAACTTTCACCACCAAGTAGATCTTAGAATCAAAACAAACACATACAAATTAGTATCTACGGATTGATTAAGATGACCATAGATCAAACATGGTCTTAGGATTCTAAGAATCAAATAAGAAATCAAGTTTCAAGATCTTTACCTTGAAACCTTACAACTTAAATCCAAGAATCAAGCTTGAAGATGATTGATTTAGACTAAAGTCTCAACACCAAAGAGTCTTAGAATGATGAGAGGATTCAAGAAGTGAGGTTGGATTGAATCAAAAGTGGTTGGATCTTGGTGGAATGGGTATAGCCGTGAGCTTCCTTGTATGAACAAGGTGTGAACGTTTTGATTTTCAACTTGAAGAACAAGATTGAAGATGGATGATTTAGGCTAAAATCTCAACTACAAAGTATCTTAGGATTGTGTCTAGGTTCTAGATCTAAGGTTGTTTAGAATTATTGAAGCTTGGAAAGTGTTTCAATGGGTTTGATCGTGAGCCTTCAAGAGAAGAAAAGAATGGAGTTTTTGGTGTTTGTTGTTGGAGTTCTTGGAAGAGAGAGAATGGAGAGAAAACTTAAGTCACAAGGTGTTAGAAAATGAAATAGAATTTCCTATTCTCATACATATGGCCGTGTAGGTGTTTTGGAGAGAAACTCAAAGCTTGTTTAACAAGATAAAATCTATCACATGGCTTCACATCGTTTTCACATGGCCTAGGTCACAAGATAGTCATCCTTTGATCATTAGATCATTCAAGAACACACTAGAATAGCCTAGTAACCATGTGACTCAATGGAAAAGGCTAACTAAGTTTTGTTTTGAATTAGTTTCTAGTTACACCTAATTTAAGTAGTTAGTTCACTTAAGCTAACTTAGTTAGGTCATTTAGTTACATAACTAATCATCTAGTTACATTATTAAGTCATGCATTATTATGCATTAGTCATGCTTCTAGAAGACTCTAGATACTTTCTTGTAACTATAGACGCTAAGTATTAGTAAACTAAGTTAGTTCCATTTAGTTACTAGTTAGGCTTTTAGAGTAACTAAGTTAGATTACTTAAAATAACTAAGTTAGATTATCTAGTTCCTTGATTAACTAGTCTAACCATTAATGTTGACTTCATCTCCTAACCATTGATTTAATTTAGGGTAGATATCCTAAGCTTCCTTATCAAGTTTGTTCTCACACCATTGATTAGATCAATGGTGATCATCCAAGACTTCTTCATCAAGTCTTACCATCCAACGGTTCAAAACAAAGTCTATGCCACTAAGCTTGACCAATTTCTATTGGTTAGTCATAAAGTTAGGTAATGATGGTTCATGATTACGCTTAAGATATTTAAGTTAGATATTTACATTCAGATATTTTTTAAAAGATATTTTCAACTTAGATATTTTTACTAAGATATTTTACAGAGATATTTTTTCGTTAGATATTTATCTGTAGATATTTTACTATCTTCTAGAATGTGGCGAGTCATCACTTCTATAAGCTTCTAGAAAAAGAATGATAGGATAAACTTAAAAGAGTAAATAGCCAATTTGAATTTGTCTTCTAGCTTGAGTAGTCAATTTGAATTTCTCTTCTTCAACTTTAGTAATCATTTTAACTTTTTTCTGCTTGCCATTAGTTCATTACTTTAAAACATAGCTATCAAGATATTTTTTCGAAAATATTACCCAATGAACAATAGTTACTGCTATTATTACACAATGGGTAATAGAAAATTCCGATAAAGAAAATTTCTGTCAACTGTTCTCAGTTTCGGGTTTAGTAAGATCTCCCAATCCCGTCTTGACAGTCCGAAACTTTCTGGTCTAAGAAAAAAATTTATTTTTCCGGACCCACCTCGAGTCCTCCCCGGACCCACACATATCTCAAAATAATATTCAAATAATCACAAACTCAGAAAATTTCATAAAAATTTTAAAAATTATAAAAATTATAAAAATTATAAAACTCATATATTTAAAAATAATAAAATTCGAACATACAATTCAAAAATAATATTAAAATAATTAAAATAATCAAAATAATTAAAAATTCTCAGAATTTCACAAAAACTCACAAATATTATAAAACGTATTTATATCAAGAAAAAAAATAAAAAATCGAGGTGTTACAATATTATATCAATATAGATTCCAAAGAAAAAGTAAAATTTGATTTTCTTTTGAAAAATTGTAAATCATAAATGAGGAAGAGTAACGCTACTTGTATACATCTAGGATTCATAGTTCATAGATTTGCACAAATGTACAATACAAGGAAAAAATAAAAAATAAAAAATGTACAATACAAGGAGTTCCACCACCATTTAAAAGAGGAAATCGGTGGGGACACCTATAAAATTGCCCATGATTTTGTAAATCAAGAATTGCGCAAGTGACATTTCCATAGAATTGAATGGAGAGAAAGGTGCATCGTTGCCTAATTGTATAGGCATTCATACAACATACATCATACATTATATCATGTATCATAAGTGTGTGTGTTTTGCAGGTAGTTTTTTAGACAAGATCAAGAAACAGAAGGGTCTCTTCTTGGTTATTGGGCATTTAAGGTTTGAATGTCATCTATTCTATAGGAGTATAAAGTTGTGAAGGGCAGGGGTTCTCTTAAAACCTATTTGTGAGTTGGGGCACGACACTTTTTTGGATTTGAAGGTTAAGAGGTCTCAAGTCTCAATTCAATCCAAGCCCTTCGCATATTCTCCTCACGCCTTTTCCATTTCTGATCCCATCCGATTAGGTGATGCTTCATTCCTCTTCTCTATTAAGTTTGATTTACTGTTTGATATCTCTTTACTAACATTAAAGATGCAAATTATTGTCTACTTCATAGCCATAGCCATAGCCGTAGTGCTTTTTGAAGATTTCATTTAATCTTGTTTTGAATTGAATTGCCTGTGATTTTTGCCCACTGGAGATGGTGGTGGCATTAACTCTGCGTTAAAGCCCTAAATATGGTTATTGACTTTATTGAATGAATTGATTTCTGTACGCTGTAGAACTTGGGTAACATTGGAGCATTATAATTTATTATTTTCTAAAGAAGAAGGATATTATTGAAATTGGAATGCTGATGAGATCCATAGGGCTTTGTCTTACATCTTGGGGAAAGCCATGGACAAGAATCTTGTGAACCATAACTCCATTCCCTTTCTGAAAATAAAAAAAGCTGTGCTTTTCTTTTGCTTTGGAAGATTTTGATGGATAAGAAAAGATCTGATTCAAGATTTGATTCTTATGAATCGGTTTCCAAGACTGGAGGGCAGATTAGGTTAGAAATTTATTTGAAGCCTGGAGGAAGGTTTTACTTATTCAGATGGAAACAAGAAGCGCTGCAAGTGCTTGTCTCATACATGCATTACTGAAAGCGATTAGAAAGCAATAAGATTCTTTCTTTGCATTGTAAAATTATAAATTACTCTTTGGTGAATTCAATGTTCTTGTGTTCTTATGATATATCCTGGACATGGCTTAATTCTACTAAGGATGAGAACTTTCGTGTTCTAGTTGCTAAATTTTACAAAAAGGTTATACATTTTAATGGATAAAGGTCGCCTTATCAACTATAGGCTCTTATCTTGCCAAGTAATTTTCCGTCACACTCTCTCTTCCTTCCTATTTGTTAAGTAGAGTGGAGAGGTGGATCAGTATTGTGTTTTTCTTTTTTGTGAGAAGGTGGGTGAGCTTAAATGTCTGTTATTTAAGGAGGAAGGGTTTTATTTAGTCCTTGTGGAATGAAATGCTTGGGAATTCTGCATTTAAGGGGACAATTTATAGAGAAGAAACAAGTAAGGTATATGGTATGGTGATGGTAATTTTTGCTGGATGACTTAGTCTTGTATCATCATTATAGATTTGAGTTACTTGGTTTTAGAAGCAACTGGTCTTGATAGTTGATATACACTTTTGGTAGCATGCATGTTATGGGAGTAGTATTTGCTTGATTTTTTATTGCCATGCTTAGATGGGAGGTAGGGAGGGGGAAGGGAGAGGGAAAATGTGACTCAAATCCTTGTTTGTAAGACTTTTTTAAGGAGGGGGAATTCACAATCAAGGCCCCAAAATTCCCCCCCTCGAATTAAGGGGTAAGTAGGGGGAAAGGGTTTATTGTAAATTAAATAAGGGAAAGTAACTCTCATTTCCTCTACTATAACTCCCAAACTGGGGGACGAGAATTCCCCTCCATTCCTTACTTATACAGCCAAACAAGGAAAGTAACTCTCCCTCCACCCCCCCTCATTCCTTCCCTTTCCCTCTCTTCCCCTCCGCTCAAAATCAACATAGCATATAAGTTGTATTTTATAATTTGCATAATAGATTACTTCGGTCAGTACTCCTGTCGTATGGATTAGGTAGGAGGTATTCTGTATGGATTATAAATATTGTATACCTATTCTACGGTGGTTGCAGATTTTGCGAGTCTCCTTTTCCTTGCTTCAAATGGAATTTAGTTGGCTAAGTTAATTGATGGTTCGCAGATTTTGAAATCTGCCTGCATATGCTGTGTCTAGGATTGACATTTGTGCATCTGTTGTTTAGAATTACAGAGATGAAGAGTGGTTATACTGATTGCAGTATGGAACAATGAGATTTAACCCCAAACAAGGATTATTTCTTTTGGAAACAGGTTGAATAGAATATTTGATTACATCAATCAGGATTCAAGCTTTCTGGGCTGGTTTTGATATGAATTTGATGATTGACAGATGGGCAAACAAAGAGCTTCATTTAATTGAAGAGTAGGAAATAGAGAGTAATTATGGACTTATAGGCGCACACCATAAGATTGATCTGTTAGAAAACTGGAAAATTAACGGGGTTCATATTGGGTTAAGCAAATTTAACATCCATCATTGGGTTTGTCTTCAAATGAATCATTGTAATGTTTTTTATATTGTGTTTTTTCTTAAGATATTTTATTGTGTTGAAATGTATGTCATGGCTATGAAGGTTTAGTTTGGTGGGATGTTGTTAGCCTCCATCCTGAAATTCTGAAGTTTTCAAATTTACAGTAAATTGAGAAATTGTGTCATATGTTTTGTTTTATGGCTAAAGATAGTGGTGTCTCTAGTTATTTATGATTGCAAATATGTTTGCACTTTTTATACTTGTTTCTTATCTTTTTTCCCCCCTACTTTTATTTGTGATTTTCAAATCAGGTGGCCATCAGTGTGTTGACTTGATGAGATTGACGGGCATGCTTCCAACAATTCAATAATCTTGAATTTGAAACATGGAAACGCTGTTATCTGGACTCTTTATCTTTGGGGCTCTGTAGCAATAGACAACATATTTTTTTTCTGAATTTGATTCAGGTGATAATGTTAATACAAAGTTCTCTTCTTAGTTCAGTTGAAGCTGGTCTATGTTATGTATCTGATGATGGGAAAGATGTTCTATGTGACCGGATGCCTAGTGGTGAAACTTGGCAGGTATGTCTGAAATGCAATAAATACCCTCTTGACTGGTGTAGAAAAGCTGAGCCAATGGAGGAGGATAGAAGGAATGCGGATGATCCTTACAGATCAAACTGTCTAAGTAGCTTAGGTCGGCCATCACCTGCGAGTATAATGACTGAAAATACTGCTCCTAATATGGTATACAGGAGAAAGAAGCGACGTAAGGGCTCAACTGCCCCTCTTTTCAAGCTAGGACCAACGAATGTGCAGACAAGTGCCAATTACCCTTCAGTCATAAGTTCATCTGCACATTTATCATCAGCTGAGGATCAGCCAGCTGGTTTTCAAGTTAAGCATGAAATTGAAATGGTTAAAGATCCTATTGTGGCTTCTGTCTTATGTGATGGAGTAGCCAAAGATAAGATGCAGAAAAATTTAGGTATTGACAGTGTAAATGATAGTTGCTCCTCTTCAAAATCAAGTATGGAACTTGTTTCAGATTCCATAGAAACTGAAATGGATGAAACTGGTGAATGCTCCTCCTCTAGTGTAATAGTTATGGATGTCACAAGGGAAGACCTAACAGAAAAGGATTTCTGCATCAATATTCTAAGAAGCCATGGACTTCTTGGAGCAGATTCTCTTGCAGATAATGTGGCTTCTGTGGAAGATGCTGTTACCACTGGTAATAGCTGCTGTTCCAGGTCATGCAAAACATGCAGTCATGTGGACCGTTCATTGAACATGCTTTTATGTGATCATTGTGAAGATGCATATCATCCGTCTTGCTACAATTCACGTTTGAAGAAACTACCAATTGATGAGTGGTTTTGCCATTCATGTCTTAAAAAAAGGCAGAAAATTCTTAAGGAGACTATTATCAGATCACCAGGTATCGACAGTGAAATGGGCAAATTTAGAACTGCCTCAGTTAAGGCTGAATTGAATCCCATACTGTTGATGTTGGGAGACACAGAGCCATATACAACTAGTGTGCGGGTTGGTAAAGGTTTTCAAGCAGAAGTACTTGACTGGTCAGGCCCAATAAGAAGGTATCTTCTGTTTTAATCACAAATGTTTTGAACCAAATATTTCTATGACATCCATTGAGTATTTCTTACATTGCTTTGAATATAAGCTTTTACTAACTTTATTTTATGTGAACAAACTAATCCATGGGGAGTCTCATATCAATTGGTTTCGTATGTCAGTTGGCAGAGAAAGTGACATAGAGAGCCTGATATATTTGGTCAATGCTCAATTTCTATTTTGTTTTCCTTTATAAAACAGTTCATTTATGAGAGTGTGTAATTATTATGCTTTAGTACTATGACATCTTATAGTATCTTTCTGCAACAGACTACGTGGAAATGTGGGGTAACAGAAATAACATATGTATGAGGATTATTTAATACTAATGTCAATACATGATGTATTTGTTATGTGTGACCTTAGGTAACAAATTACATGGATGTATTATTGCAAAGCATCTCCTTTTGTCTAGAGACATTGATCTTTAGACAAATTTGAAATTTCTAAATGCTATCAAGAGCAATTGTTAAGGTAGAATTGCTTCATTTTAGCTGTGCTGTTATAGCGTGCTTCTTTGCTTGAGAAATTGCTTCGTCTTCTGTCACATGTGGATGAAGACAGACTATATGTGATATACTCTGTCTTATGTTTTGGCATCAATCATACACGAAAGAGTTGTGATTTGTGCTGTATCAACAACAACAACAATAACAACCAAGTCTTATCCCATTATGTGGAGTTGGCTATATGGATCAAGCGACACCATTTAAGCTCTATCAAGAACCAAAATTTCAGTTAATTTAAACTAAGGTCTTTTTTAAGTGGTTTCTCACTTTCTCCTAATGATTTCCTCTACTCTTTTTTTTATATTAAATATTATCGGACTATCTTCTTTTTGATCAACTTTTCTCACTAGAGCCACTATTGGTCTTCTTCTTATGTGACCAAATCACCTTAGGTGAGTTGCCATCATCTTCTTCTCAATAGGTGCCACTTCAAATTTCTCCCATATATATTTGTTCCTAATCTTATCTTTTCTTGTATGTCCACTGATTCACCTCAGCTTTCTCATCTCTTCTACACTTAGGTTTTTGCTCTTGGCACTTTCTTGCCCAACTTTCACTAACATAGAGCATTACTGGTCTTATAGCAATCCAGTGGGATTTTCACTTCTTTAGGAATCGTAATGAGGTAGGAGCTTCTGATTTGTTCTCCATGCTTCTTGTTTATCTTTTGCTTTTCTAGTTCTCATGCAGTATTAGCCTTGGACTCTTCTATAGATTTCTCACTTGTACATCCTTTTTTTTCTTTTTTGGTTTTTAGTTTTTAATCCAGAATCCTTCCACACAATTCTGCCCATACCACTTTGTTTCGGAAGTTTAAAGCTCCCTTTAATGTTATGGTTTTTTGTTTGAATGGCAATATTCAATATGGTTAGTACTAATGACTTGAGGCAGGTTCATAGGCCTTATAGAGCATTTTCTTAAGATGTTTATATTGTCATAGGAGTTTGGAAACTGTCAATCGTTACTTTATGTATGGTGAGATTGCTTGGCAGTTATGTTGATGGAGTATAAAAGCCCCCTTGGACTAAATCTGTAACACTGGAGAAATTTGGAGAGAAAAGGATGGGCAAGGAGATCTGGTACTCGGGCTTGTCTTCTTGTTAACAACCAGGGAAATAGAAGAGCTTCTGTCATTAGGGAAATCTGAACCAATCCCCTTACGGCTTTCAAAACCCTCTGTATACAATATAAACCCTTATTTATAACAAATCCGAACCCTTTGAACGGATCAAATTCTAGCCTTCTAAAGAAACTTGAATAAAAAGAAACTATAAAAATGAATAAAATATAAAATAAACTGCTACAGTACTATGGTATGATAGTACTCACCTACATTGCTACTATAGCTTGAACTGTAGCCCAACATATATTTATAATTGACCCTTTTTGTCCTGCATCTGCAAGTTGTTTGTGAGATGTTTGGTGACCACTAGATCTGTCCTTCCTCTCCTGAGGATTTTGTTGTAGGAAACCCTTCAGTTTAGGATTCCTTGATGGTGGCTCCTTGGATGGTGGCTACTTGGACGGTGGCCTCTTACATTGTTATTAGTGTTTATTGTTACTTATTTTCTATGATTGATTAGCTTGTTTTCTAGGAACTAATTTTAATGTACAGCTACCTATATATTACCTTCATTGTAAACATTCATAATATAATAGAGAAACCAGTTTTCCACATGGTATCAACGAGCCACAAATCAGAAACAAATCATGGATGACTCTATCAACAGCCAAGAGTCGACAACCTTAGAAATGAGTCGAACTAATGCTATCATCAGTTAGAATGGACTTGATGGTTCTTCTATCCAGCTATCAGCAGAAAAACTCAATGGGAAGAATTTCCGAGAATGGGCCCAATCCGTAAAACTCACAGTAGACAGCAGAGGAAAGCTCAGATATCTCATCAGCGACTCAAAGAAACTTGAGTCAACGAATGCTATGGCACTGTAGCAATGGAAATCAGAAAATTCCTTAATTATCTCATGGCTTATCAACTCCATGAAGCCAACTATTAGGAAAACATATATGTTCCTACCCACAGCAAAAAAAGTGTGGGATGCAGTCCGAGAAACCTACTCTGACGAGGAGAATGCTTCCCAAATCTTTGAAATTAAGACACGTCTATGGCAGATGAAACAAGGAGAAAAGGAGGTGACAGACTATTACATGGAGATGCTGTCACTATGGCAAGAATTGGATTTAAGCAGCGAAGAAGAATGCCGTTGTGCTGAGGACAATGCATTGTTCAAGAAGAGATTGGAAAAGGAGAGTCCTTGAGTTCCTTGCAGGCCTTAATCGAGATTTAGATTATATACGAGGAAGAATTCAGCCACAGACCTCTACCATCCACTCAAGAAGTGTTTGCTGAAGTAAGGAGTGAAGAGGCAAGGCGCAAAGTCATGTTGAAGGAGGTCACAACCACGGTACCAGAGGGCTCAAAATTTGTATCCCAAGGGACCTATAGTAGGCAAAATACCAAACAACCAAAGGGCCGCCTCTGGTGTGAACATTGTCAAAAGCCTGACCATTCCAAGGATAATTGTTGGGAGATCCATGGCAAGCTAGCTGGTTGGAAACCACGATAGAGCACCAAAACTAGAGGCTACCATGCCTGTTCTGAGCCTCAACTCGAGAGGCAACAAGTGGAAAGCAACCACTCTGACAGTGGCAGTAGCAGCACCTCTAGTCATGACCAACTATAGAAAATCATGGAGATGCTATTTGCCCTCCAAGCCTCGTGTCAGTCACCAAAAAATACTTCATTTGGTAATTTGGCACAAAGAGGTAATTTCTCACAAGCCCTATACATCTTTCGTAACCATACACCCTGGATTATAGATTCTGGAGCCTCTGACCATATGACAGACTTTTATCATCTTTGTAAATCTATTAAACCATGCCCTGGGAGACTGTTTGAGTCCATATAAGGACCTTCTCAATTTACAGACGTTGTTCTCCCCGTCCCTCTTACTGAATCCAGGGGGTAATGTTTTGGAGTTATGCTGTTCTAACAGCTACTTACCTTATCAATAGAATGCCCAGTCATGTTTTGTCCTATGCTACACCACTTGCCACTCTCCTCGAATTCTTCCCTACCTCTCGGCTGGACTCTGTTGATTATAATCATAAATTAGTGGACGGTGTGGACGGTGAAGTTCTATTCATTGTATCTATGTATTCATTGTACTTACACTTCTAGGACTTAGCATAGATAATTAATGTTCTAGCCTGTAGTCAAGTGTATATATTTTGTGGTTTCATTTTGCAATAATACAGAGAGAAATACATTCAGATTTGAATTTAACTTGGTACCAGAGAGTACGGTTCGTTCCTGTTTTGTGTTCTTGAGTTTCAGCTGCTGTCAGTGCTGACCCACTGACGTCCGGTGCCCAAAGTGACACCGGGGTTCATCTCAGAAGCCGCCGTCATATTAGCCGTCACGCGCTCTCACGCGCCGTCTTCAGCATTTTCGTTCGCTGGCGCGTGTGATCCACGCACCACCTTCCCGGCCGCCGTTGACGACGTCGCTTCCGCCGTTGTGTTCGCCGTCTCCTCCCGGTTCTGTTTTGCCCCTGTTTGGCTTCTGGGTCTGTCGTTGAATCCCCTGTTCACCACTGTTTGGTTTCTGTTTCAGCATTTTGGCTTCTGTTTTCTGCCTTCTGAACTTCTTCCATGGCAGAATTTACTAAGAAGGGTCTCATCTCTTTTGCATTTTCCGAGTCCCCGATCATTACTACCGAGAAGTTGAATGGTAAGAATTATTTGAATTGGCGTAATGCTGTTGAGATATGGTTTTTGGGTCAAGGATTGTCTGACCATCTCACTAAAAAGGTTACTGACATTGCTGAATCTGAGAAGGATGAGTGGCAACGGGCAGATTATCAGCTTGTATTGTTGTTATGGCAGTCTATTGAACCTAGATTAATAGTGCATTTCCGTCCTTACAAGACATGTTGCGAAATTTGGAAGAAGGCTCAAACTGTTTATGCTAATGATATACAGCGGCTATATGAGACGATTCATAGTTTGGCGACAATGCAAATGACTGATCTTGACTTGCCCTCCTATCTGAATAAAGCACAATCCATTTGTGAAGAGATTAAATTGATGCTGGTTAATGATGATGCACAAAACATGTTGGATAAGCTTGATAACATGCTCATGGTATTTGTTCTTCATGGCCTCCACAAAGACTTTAAACCTGTCCGGAATCAGACTCTGAAATATCCTAATAGTCCTCCGATGGAGGAACTAATTGATCGTTTGCTTCGAGTTCCTTCTCCAACAGCTTCCCTTGATTCTCAAACAGCATCCGAGTCTTCAGTTTTTGTCTCCAATTCCACTGACCGAGGAGGCCGAAGTCGTGGTCGTAGAGATGGTGGTCGTGGAAGAGGTGGTAGAGGTAATCTGCACTGTTCTTACTGTAAGCGGGATGGACACACTCAAGATTGATGCTATTCCCTACATGGATTTCCGAATAAAACTGCCAATGTAGCTCAGTCTCTTGAACCAGTTGTTGAGCACAAGATCGAGTCTGAGAAAGATCACCTACTTTCTGCCAATGAATATAAGGAGTATCTTCAGTTTAAAGCCACTCAGCAGGCTTCTTCTTCTTCGGCCACCGTTGTTCACACTGGTAATTCTACAGTTTGTCTCTCTCAATCTGCATCTGTTGGATCCTGGATTTTAGATTCTGGTGCTTCTGATCACTTAGCTGGTAATCCTTCTTTTTTCTCTAAATTGTCATTCCCTAAAACATCTCACAATATTACTCTTGCCGATGGGTCTAAGGCACAGGCCGCTGGTATTGGTCAAGCTTCACCTCTTCCATCCTTACCTTTAAATTCAGTCTTGTTTGTACCTGGTTGTCCCTTTAATTTAATTTCAATCAGCCAAATTACTTGTACTTTAAATTGTTCCATAACCTTTACTTCTGATTCCTTTCTTATACAGGACCGGAGTACGGGACAGACAATTGGAGCTGGATCTGAATCACGAGGTCTCTACTACCTTTAACCTTCCTCTTCCACCATATGTGCTGTTTCAGAGTCTGCCGATCTTCTACATCGTCGTCTTGGTCATCCAAGTTTGGACAAGTTAAAGCAGATGGTCCCCTATCTTTCACATTTGAAGACCTTGAATTGTGAATCTTGTCAACTTGGAAAACATGTTAGGGTATCTTTTCCTAGTAGTGTCAATAGTCGAACTATGTCTCCTTTTGATCTTGTTCATTCTGATGTTTGGGGTCCCAGTCGTGTTCCTTCTGTTTCTGGATATAGGTATTATGTTACTTTCATTGATGATTTTTCAAGGTGTACTTGACTATTTTTAATGAAAAATCGTTCTGAGTTATTTGATGCTTTTCAAGTCTTTTGTTCCGAAATAAAGAATCAGTTTGGGAAAACAATTCATGTTTTGCGCAGCGACAATGTAAAAGAATATTTTTCTGCGTCCTTTCAATCCTTTTTGAGTTCTCATGGTATTATTCATCAGTCCAGTTGTCCTCAAACACCACAACAAAATGGTGTGGCTGAACGAAAACATCGTCATCTTGTTGATACAACTCGGACTCTCTTAATAAATGCTAATGAATCCTTGAAGTTTTGGGGTGACGCTGTTCTTATAGCTTGTTATCTGGTAAATCGAATGCCATCTTCTGTTTTGGGTAATAAAATTCCTCACTCTCTTTTATTTCCTAAAGATCCTCTTTATGCTGTTCCCCCTCGTGTGTTTGGTTCCACTTGTTTTGTTCATGATCTCTCTTCTAGTCGTGATAAATTGTCTGCTCGGGCTGTTAAATGTATCTTTCTTGGGTATTCTCGAGTTCGGAAGGGATATCGATGTTATTCTCCTTCTACACATCGCTTTTATGTATTTGCAGATGTTACATTCTTTGAGGATACCCCTTTCTTTGTCACATCAGCTACATCCGACTCTACTCCATCTCAGGTACTACCCATTCCTCTTTTTGCAACAACTGTCTCTAATCCTCAACCTCCACAGTCACAGGATGACCGTCCGTTGCGTCGATTTGGTATTACTTATGAGCGCCGGAATCCTGGAGTTCCCGAGATCACACCTACTATTGATTTTCATGATTCAGCTCCCGCTCCAATCGCTTCTCCCACTGTGGTCCTACCTGACACTTCTGTTGACCTACC
This sequence comes from Ormosia semicastrata, assembly GCA_029884595.1. NCBI lineage: Eukaryota > Viridiplantae > Streptophyta > Magnoliopsida > Fabales > Fabaceae > Ormosia > Ormosia semicastrata. Next base: position 866,068 of record JAQQTO010000046.1, on the reverse strand, counting down.
TATTGCACTCCGTAAAGGTAAACGCTCTACTTTCAATCCTCATCCGCTTTACAATTTTCTAAGTTACCATCGATTATCTCCTTCCCATTGTGCCTTTGTGTCTGCTTTGTCATCTATTACCATTCCTAAGAATGTTTAGGAAGCATTATCTTATCCAGGATGACGACAGGCAATGATTGATGAGATGACTGCTTTGGAATCTTATCATACATGGACACTTGTTTCACCTCCTCCTGGAAAATCTATAGTTGGTTATCGATGGGTATTTACTATTAAAGTTGGCCCTGATGGGCAGGTGGACCGATTGAAAGCCCGGCTGGTAGCGAAGGGATACACTCAGATTTATGGTTTGGATTACAGTGATACTTTTTCTCTTGTTGCTAAGATGGCGTCCGTACGTTTGTTCTTGTCTATGGCTGCCATGAGACGCTGGCCCTTGTATCAGTTGGATATTAAAAATGCCTTTTTACATGATGATTTGGAGGAGGAAATCTATATGGAGCAATCACCTGGGTTTGTTGCTCAGCGGGAGTCAGGTCTTGTTTGCTGGCTACAAAAGTCTTTATATGGCTTAAAACAGTCACCTCGCACTTGGTTTGGGAAGTTTAGTAAAGTTATTCAGCAGTTTGGCATGATTCGTTGCGAGGCATACCATTCTGTATTCTTTAAATGCTCACTGTTGAGTAAACTTATTTATCTTGTGGTATATGTGGATGATATTGTCATTACAGGCGATGACCAAGAAGGCATTAAGCAATTGAAGCAATACCTGTTTAAACATTTTAAAACTAAAGATCTTGGCCAATTGCGATACTTTCTTGGGATTGAAGTAGCCCAATCAAGAACAGGTGTTGCTATTTCTCAAAGGAAATATGCCCTTGATATTCTGGAAGAAACAGGGATGCTTGATTGTAAACCTGTTGATACTCCTATGGACTCAAATGTGAAGCTTCTACCTAATCAGGGGGAGCCTTATCCTGACCCAGGCAGATATAGAAGATTAGTTGGGAAGTTAAATTATCTCACCATGACTCGACCAGACCTTGCTTTTCCTGTCAGTGTTGTGAGTCAGTTTCTCAACTCACCATGTGACAGTCATTGGAATGCAGTTGTTCGGATCCTAAGATACATCAAGGGATCACCTGGTAAAGGGCTTGTTTATATGGACAGGGGTCATACTAATATCATTGGATATACTGATGCAGATTGGGCAGGTGATGCTAGTGATAGGAGGTCCACTTCAGGCTACTGTGTGCTTATTGGAGGTAACTTGATTTCATGGAAAAGCAAGAAGCTGCAAGATCGAGCACTGAAGTAGAGTATCGTGCTATGGCTAATACTACTTGCGAACTTTTGTGGCTAAAATATTTGCTTCAAGAGTTGAAGTTTTGTGAGATAGGTCCTATGGAACTTGCTTGTGATAACCAATCAGCCTTGTATCTCTCTTCGAATCCAATTTTTCATGAAAGGACTAAACATATAGAAGTTGATTGTCACTTCATTAGAGAAAAGATCTTCTCAGGCATCATTAAGACTTCTTTTGTGGGTACTAAAGATCAACTAGCAGACATGATGACTAAGTCCTTACGAGGACCTAGGATAGCATACATATGTGACAAGCTGGTTGCATCAGACATATATGCTCCAGCTTGAGGGGGAGTGTTGATTATAATCATAAATTAGTGGACGGTGTGGACGGTGAAGTTCTATTCATTGTATCTATGTATTCATTGTACTTACACTTCTAGGACTTAGCATAGATAATTAATGTTCTAGCCTGTAGTCAAGTGTATATATTTTGTAGTTTCATTTTGCAATAATACAGAGAGAAATACATTCAGATTTGAATTTAACTGACTCAAATCTTCCTCTTCGTGTATTTGGTTGCACTGCCTTTGTGCATGTCCATCCTCACCAGCGCACCAAACTGGATCCTCGGGCCACCAAGTGTGTCTTCCTTGTGTATTCTCCATCTCAAAAAGGTTACAAGTGCTATGACCCTATTTCCTGTCGTCTCTTTATTAGCTTGGATGTCACTTTTTTCGAGACAACTCCATTCTATCCCAAGTCTTCCATTCAGGGGGAGAATGTGAGCGAATCTCAGACTCGGAATAATTCCAATGGTGACATGTTTTCTCTTGACTTCCCTCTAACAAATCTACCATCCTCCTTCATTTCCTTTCCAATCACAGAAGGAAACTTAAACTTAAGGGGAGAAATAGAACAACAGAATAACAAGGAGACACTAGTCTACTCACGGAGGCTGAAGCCAAGTCGTAATGACAAACTCATACCCGAAGCACCAAGAGAGTCAGAACTGGTGGCAGCTCCGAGCAACCAAGAGCCCATCCAAGAACCTCCCAACAACTCAGAACAGGTAATAGAACCTACTTCTAATGAATCTGATAATATTGATTTGCCCATTGCTCTCAGAAAACAACCTCATTCATGTACTCTTCATCCAATTGAAAAATTTGTGTCCTATAATACCTTGTACACGGGATACCGTGCCTTTACTTCCAACCTTGACAAGGTCAAAATTCCAAAGAACATTGAGGAGGCACTTGAAATTCCAGAATGGAGAGAGGCTGTAATGGAGGAGATAAAGGCATTGGAAAAGAATGAAACATGTGAGGTTGTGAATTTGCCATGAGGAAAGAGACCAGTAGATTACAAATGGGTTTTCACTATAAAATACCAAGCAGATGGAACAATTGAGAGATACAAGGCCCGGTTGGTTGCAAAAGGATTCACTCAGGCCTATGGCATTGATTACACAGAAACCTTTGCACCCGTAGCAAAATTGAACACTATCCGAGTGCTCCTATCCCTGGCAGCCAATCTAGACTGGCCACTTCGACAACTTGACATAAAAAATGCATTCCTAAATGGTGAGTTGGAAGAAGTGTACATGACATTACCCCCTGGATTCAGTAAGAGGGACGAGGAGAACAAAGTCTATAAATTGAGAAGGTCCTTATATGGACTCAAATAGTCTCCTAGGGCATAGTTTGATAGATTTACAAAGGTGATAAAAGGAGAAGGATACTGCCAAGGACAGTCCGAGCATACCTTGTTTTTCAAACAAAGAGATGGGAAGAAGACTATTCTAATTGTGTATGTAGACGACGTTATTCTCATTGGAGATGACATTGAGGAAATGGAAAGATTGAAAAAAGTTCTAGCCACAAAATTCGAAGTAAAGGATTTGGGGCAAATGTGATACTTTCTAGAGATGGAGGTAGCTAGATCAAAGAAGTGAACTAGTGTTTCACAACGAAAATACACCCTTGATCTCCTGACCGAAACAGGCATGCTAGGTTGCAAACCAAGCGATACACCTATTGAAGTTGGACGGCAAACTAATCTACCTGTCACATACTAGACCAGACATAGCTTTCACAGTAAATGCAGTAAGTCAGCATATGCAATCTCCAAAAGAAACACATCAGGAAGCAGTCTTCAAGATCCTAAGATATCTAAAGGGATCTCCAGGAAAAGGCTTATTGTTTAAGCGAAGTGAACAAAAGGAAGTGGCAATATTCACTGATGCTGATTGAGATGGCTCTACATAAGATAGAAGATCCACAATTGGATACTACACATTTGTATGGGGAAATTTGGTAACTTGGAGAAGCAAGAAACAAAATGTTGTAGCAAGGAGCAGTGTAGAGGCAGAATTCAGAGCTACTGCTCAGGGAATTTGTGAAGGATTATGATTGCAGAGGTTATTGGAAGAACTACATGTTGAGTTAGAATTACCTATCACGTTATACTGTGATAATAAGGCAGCTATCAGTATCTCTCTCAACCCTGTCCAGCATGACAGAACCAAACATGTGGAAGTTGACAGACACTTCATTAAAGAAAAAGTGGAAGAAGGAACTATTTGCATGACATATGTTCCTACTAAGGAGCAGATTGCAGATGTATTCACCAAGGAACTACCTGGACAACTCTTTGAGGATCTCATTGGCAAGTTGGATATGATCAACATCTATGATCCAACTTGAGGGGGAGTCTAGGAAACCCTTCAGTTTAGGAGTCCTTGGATGGTGGCTACTTGGATGGTGGCCTCTTACATTGTTATTAGTGTTTATTGTTACTTATTTTCTTGGATTGATTAGCTTGTTTTCTAGGAACTAATTTTAATGTACAACTACCTATATATTACCTTCATTGTAAACATTCATAATATAATAGAGAAAACAGTTTTCCACATTTGTTTTCTGTTTTTGTTTTTTCTTCTCTCCTGTCCATTATTTTTCTTTTTTTTGTATAGAAAAAGAATTTATTAAGGAAAAAGAGAAAAGTACAAAGATACAAGATAGGACATCCTCACAAGAAAACAAGAAAACAACCAAGACCTAAGAGACTGAAACATGTATCAAAGCATGCGAATCCCTCTGCATGTCTGACAAAGAGACCCCTCTAAAGGAGAAATTCTTTTGTACTCTGGGAGTACTACACTACACCAGTAAAACGGTGACATGACACCTTATAACCATACAAGCCGTTAGATTAAAAAAATATTATTAAAATAAATCTGGACGATTACAAAATTATCAAGAGTATTACTCTCAGTGTAGAGAAGACTTTTTCCCTCTAAAGATACCATGAATAGAACACCAAAGGGAAGCTAAAAAGAATAACTCTCCCAAATGAAATCTAGGCTAGAAAAAGTGCCCTTAAAAATTCTAACATTCCTTTCCAACCATAAACACCAGAGAATAGCAAAGACAGAGCACTGCCACAGAATCTTGGCTTCTTTACGAGAGTCAAACCTTCTAAACTTAACGAGAAGAAAGTGATGCAGGTCCATAGGACAGACCCAATGCTCTCCAAAGATCCCAAACAGCTTATTCCAAAGAAAACTTGCTGCAGAACAGTGCAGAAAAAGATCTGGCCCAGTTTCCAAACTAGAACAGCACATAACATGCATTATTGGGAGACAAAGCAGTGAGAGGTCTAAGCTTCTGTAGCAAGTCGTTAGTGTTAATCATAGTAAGAACAGCAGTCCAGTCAAAAGATTTGACCTTAGAGGAAGATTTAGATTTCCGAATGAATTTATGTAAAACAAATTTATCTCTATTAGGAGAATGAGTCAAGAACTGAAAATAAGATTTGCAAGCGAAAGCACACGAATCAAGAGTCCAAATTCTTTTATCAGGATCAGAAGAAAAATGAATAGATTTGAACAAAACCAAAAGAGACCCAACTCACTAACCTTTCTATCATGCAAATTTCGAAAAAAAATTGAAAATTCAAAGAGGAGTTAGATAAAGTAGAGGAGTAAAACTGACAAACCTGCATTATGTAAAGAGGAAAGGAGAAAAGGCTGGAAAGGTCTCGGAAAGAGGAATTATTCCAACCCAAATATCCTCCCAGAATTTCATAAGACCCATCACCCAAAGTCAAGGATAAGTGAGATGCAAAAGAAGATAAACCTTGAGAATTAAACTTCCAAGGACTAGCATGAGTAGCTCTACTTGTAGTATTGGTGTTCCATCCATTTGGATGCAAGCCATTTTTACTTCAGACAGCTTGATGCCACATAGAAGAAGACTGAAGAGGAAAACGCCAAAGCCACTTTGCTGCCAGAGCAATATTCTTGGACACCAAATTGCCAAGACCCAACCTCCCTTCATTTTTAGGTTTACAACAAACCTCCCAACTAACAAGGTGGTCTTTCCTAGAGTCACCTGCCCTTGACCAAAGGAAGTCCCACATAATTCTCTCTATTTTCTGAGCCATAGCCACCAGAATGAGAAAGAGGGAGAGAAAGTATAAAGGGATACTAGACAGACGCGACTGTATAAGAGTTATCCTACCACGCGAAGAGAAAAGAGCACCCTTCCAATTGTCTAAACACTTGGAATTGGAAATCTTTCAAACCACTGGATCCCAAAAAGACAAGGCACGAGGATTGCCTCTGTAAGATTCCAACCTAAAATCAATTGCATTAAGTGGAGTGGCCTAACAAATATATATACTGTACCTGAAATATTGAGGTCGGCGATGTGGGACTCTTAACACCCCCCTTCATAGATGTCTGGATGGAATAAGTTGAAACAAGCCTAGCGAAGTAGGCGACAAAGATGGGTGGCTCTGATACCATGTAAGATTCTAACCTAAAACCAATTGACATTAAGTGGAGTGACCCAATAGATATATAAACCGCACCCGAAATATTGAGGTAGGTGATGTGGGACTCTTAACAGCCTCCTAGAGGGACACCAAGATAGGTGGGAGGCCATTGAAGAGACTGTCAACCAGAAAAGAGGCTAACACGATGTGTAGCCGTGCTCCGTTTGCAATGACATGTTGCTTTTGGTTAGAGGGAAATGCTAGATTTTTCAGTCAGTGCTCAGTGGGTTCTAGAAGTGGATTCTTTGGGAAAAGGATAGTTTTCTTTTCTTCTTAGTGGATATATGCTCATGGTTAAGGGAGTTTGTAGAATGTGAATAAGGGGGAGGGAGAGTGTGGGGGGAGGCATAACAGAATTTTGGGAGTCAATTGGGTGGCTTAGGCCAAGGGGCAGAGTTTGCAATTTGCATCTGTGATTGTTACCTCTCATTTTCTGCACTTTTCCATTTTTTTCAGTCTCTTACATGTTGATCAGTATTTTTCCAACTTTTAGAAGGATCTTTTCTCCTTGAATTTCTATCCTATTTTCAGTGTTAATACCAGTATCTATCATGTTCTTTAGGGAGCTGTGTCCTGAAGTTCCATCTTAGGTTTTTTTATATGCCCATTCCTTTTGTCTATTTATTGGTGGGTTTCTTTGCCATGTTTCTTCTTCCCTCAGAAGTTGTTAGAGCTTTGCCTGGATCAACATGTATATGTTGGTGGGAGATCCTGCATCTATTGTTCAAAAAGCTTGGCCTTGAGACATTTTTCTTTCCCCGTAGACTAGCCCTTTTGCTGCACTCACTGAACATTGCCCTTTTCCTCTATCCTTGCAAATGCCTGAAATTAATTGGCAAAAAACAGAGGAACTTGAGCTTATGCTTTGCTTATAAGTTTTGACTTTTAAGCAAATCCTTTAATAGAGTAAGGCACAAATACATAAGAACAGCTGATGAGATTTCTCTCCTGATTGGTTGATGGGTTTTCTATTCTTGTATATTTACAGACATATATTTTCTTTGCTTGGGTGAAGTGAGGTTTTCTTATTGTGCATATTTAATTTGTGCCTCTATCCATAAGCATTGTTCATCAGAAGTCTATTTCAGCCATATTTTGATATTATTACTTTGTTACCAACATCATTTTGTTGTTTCTTGCAGTGATGAAGATGACCTTCCTGAACCATTGGAAATTAATCCTTCAGAATTTTCTAGACTTCAGGTAAAGGTTTTGGTTATTTACTTTATGATCTGCATTTTCATCCAAGTCTCAGTGATGGAAATGCTTTTCGGTTCTGCAGGAGGAGAATCTGAGAAATCCAACCAGACTCCGTTCCATTGGTAATTGGCTTCAGTGCCGGGAGGTTATAGACAGAACCAATGGAACTATATGTGGAAAATGGCGCAGGTAAGTCACATGGCATTGTTCTTAGTCTTGGATGATTCTGTAAGTGATTATTTGGTAGGATGGTCTTCTTATTTAAGACTTCTTTCTTTGTCAAACAAGAAAAGAAAATTATTCTAGAATGGTGCAATTCAAACTTTACGCAAGTTTGTTTCTCGGGGGTCAAAAATGGTGCTATTGGGCAGCTTTGTTCCATTGATTTCTCTTTTTTATCACAGTTGTTGTCTGTTTTGTTCTTTTGTTTAGGAGGATTCCTTATCCTCCTTTCTCTTTGTAATTTTTTCTCTTCGTCTTTTATGAATTCCTTCTTTTATCAAAACAATAATAACAATAATGTCCTTTTCCACTTGTTTCATTTTGTTGATTTTGCTGATTTCTTTGTGAAGATGATTCATATACAGAAGGGGAGAATTGAATTAAGTGTGAGAATGAGTCTCTTGTCGATTGTGCTCGAAATGCCTTAATCTAGCAAATATTTTTGTTTGGCAGAGCTCCACTTTTTGAAGTCCAAACTGATGACTGGGAATGCTTCTGTGCTATCCATTGGGATCCATCTCATGCTGATTGTGCTGTACCTCAGGTGAAATATATTTTAACTCTTCGGATTTCTCCTTTCTGTTGATTGTCTTTCAAGAGAAGCTTTATTGGAGGCACTCTTAGTAGACAGTGAAACTTCAAAGAGAAACTTTTTAGTTGCATTTGTTTTTATCATAAAGGTGTTAGTATTTGTTAATCTCGAATCGGAAGGCTCTGGATTTTGTTTCTACTTGCCTGCTCGGCAAATCACCTCCAAGATACAATATTATCAGACCAAGTATTATATAATTCTGTAACCTCACTAAAGTATGTATGTATTTCATTTTACGTTATTGATGATTAGAGAATTTTTTAACCTTAATTGAATATGGCCAGATCTATATGCTGTTGCGTGTACAATACTGCTGTGTTTGTTAAGTGCATGAGTATAATGCAGAGACATGTATTCAGGACATGGGACACAACATAACATGGTGATGGCAACATGGCAAAAACATAAGGACACAACACAGCACAACTAATATTTTAACAAAAATTAAATTTTATATAAAACATAACATTAATATGTTAATCATGAAACATCTAGGATTTGTCAGACATGTTCAAATATATGAAAGTTTATTTGAAATATTTGATACTGAAATTCAATATTCTGATATTAGATGAAGGAGTGATGTAGTGAATTGTCAAAGTGTTGTGCGTTGCATGTATTGGACATGGAAAAGCTCTTTTCCCGTGGTATGTGTGTCATAAATTAGAGTAATTCTGATATCTAGAAGAAAGGTTCTTATAACACATCACCATCAAGAAGTCCCTAGATGCACTATGCATATTGTTGAGAAATATAATTTATTATTATTATTACGTGTCTTCTTGGTTAAGTTAGTAATTATTTGTAGTGCACCCAGAATAAAGGATACAAATGTCCTTTCATATTCATAGTTTTAGTATAAATAGATATGTTAGGTCAATGTTTTGTAATACTTATTTAAAGATGAGAGAATTTCGCCTTAGGTGGTTTGGACATATAAGGAGAAGACTCTTAGAAGTACTTGTAAGAAGAGTAGATCAGGTGGAGGATAGCCCGATAGCTAGAGGTAGAGAAAGACCAAGAAAGATTATATGTAAAACGATTAAAAAAGATTTAGATTTAAATGACATTTTTGAAGACTTGGTTTATGATAGAATACAATGGAGTCGTTTGATCCATGTAGCCGATCTCACCTAATGGGAAAATGCTTGGTGGTTGTTGTTGTTATCTCCCCTGTATCTCTCTATCCTTTCTCCATCTAGTTCCTAAAATTTTAACTTATATATCTGTAAATTCAAACTTATGTTTCTGAGAAATGCTTGTCTTAAATTATACAAACTAGTCATTATGCAACTGCATTAGACTTTAGCCAGCCCAACTACATGGGGCTTATGTTCAGGTATAAATTGTGTATACAGGAGGGAGGGAACCTGCTATTATTTCTGATTTTTATTTCCAGATATTGACTTTTCTTCAATGACACTAAGCTGTGAATAGGACACTATTATTAAGATTTGGAGCTGACTCATTGCCACGAGTGCTGCTGGGAAGCTTGCATATTTGTCCTTTTCTGTTTCCAAGTAGTTTGTTGTTGCTTTCAACAACATCTTGCTAAATCCTGTATTATGATCACTGTTCTAAATTCCCATCTTCCACTTAACTCTTAACTATTCCCCCTATTTATTTTGCTGCAGGAGCTGGAAACAGATCAAGTTCTGAAGCAACTGAAGTATATAGAAATGGTATGTTGAACTGCGTAATTTTGATTTTTGTATTTATCTCAAAAGAATCTATGGTGATTAATTAGTAGTTTGTGTTTCTGGGTTTATACTTCTGTTTGTGTGCTATTTCAGGGTTAAAACTTAATTGACATCAAAAAAATAATGACAGACTTGAATTGGTTTGCTTAAGTGGAATAGGGAGAAAGGCTTTTACGATGCACCTTAAATTAAAATTTTCATAGGAATGTTGGAATGTGGACTACTTGTAGGCCAACAACCCCTCCTCTTCTTATCCCCCATATGCAGTCTTATCTCTTTCTTCTTTCAATGCAACTAATTTCCATGGAAGTTATTTTCATCGTTAGTGTATGGTTTACGTGCTTGACCATCGTCCACTACCATGTATGCATTGGAAGTTATTTGTTTATTTTTATTTTGATTTTGATCCCATTATTATTTCTTTTCTACTTTTGGCTCTGCTTATGGATTCTTACCTATTTATATGGCATACAGCTGAGGCCTCGGCTTGCTGCTAGACAGAGAAAATCAGATTGCACAAATAGTGGTGATTAAAAAGGCTATAGTCTGGTGAGAACAGCTTGTTTTGCTCTTGTAGAATCTGTTCATACAAACCCATATTGAGATGTATTCCATCTGGGGGCATTCTGTTAATGACAATGGATTTGGAATAATATTTCGTGATCCAGCTTTCTAGATTTTTCCATAGATATTTATTTATTGATTTTTATTTTATTTTATTTTACTTTAATTCCTCCCTCCCACTCTTCTCTGCAAAGAAGTGTTGCAACCATTGTGATTTACGTGCAATTGGTGCAATCATAACTTGGAATTTTGCCTATCATCGCGGAAGCGATCACCTTCTGTGGACCCCAGTTAGGATGGGGAGGATCTATGCGGTTTGCTAGTTACAGAATTACTGCCATCTTGGTTGTTAACGCAGTCATTTTGGAGATAAGAATCTGCATTATATATGCCATCCTATCTCAGGTTTCATAATGCCCTTTCTTGTAATTGAGTTGTGTCAATGTAAATGTATTTATATGTACTTAATCGGAATTCAAATTCAAATATAAAATTGTCCTATTTTGTTGCATAATTAACAAGCATTAAAAGATATGATAATGAAATGTGTGTTATTAGATCAGAACCACCTAACGCAGATGGCAACCAAAATCATGGTAAATATAAACACGTATAGTACTATATATTTGTTCTCTTCATGACTAATGTATTGTTCATTTGAAGGCCTGTTGCAAAAGGATAGTTTTGGAATATATATAAAACCACTTACGGATAGGAAAGCACATGGGTTTTGCTAAGGTGTTCCATCCTTTGTGGGGAGCGCGTCCTTGACCTCTGCCCAGGCGCCGACTTTCAAACACCCAAGGGGAGTCAAATAAGCTGATCACCCCTCTCCATCCCTATTTTCCCAACAATATTAATATAATAAAACCATGATCCGCTCAGCATGCAAAGGTTTGACGATTGATGCTATAATTAACATTTAATAACGCTTGAAAAACTCTGCCAATGACTTACTCGAATCTCAAATGCTCATAGGCTCAATTCTTAATTTTGCATTAATGTAACCATCAAAATATTGCTAGGCCTCAGCTCAATGTGGCAGAGCACTATAAAATAAGCAATTAGTATACGTGTTGTTTGGTTTATGGCCTACCTTCCGATATATAAATTACAGCAAGAAGGCAAAATTTTTTGCATAGTAATCCTACCCATAAACTCTACCTTAATGTGATATATGGATTAAAATTGCCATCGACAAAAATATTTACAATAAGCACAAGTAGACCCCGTCTAACTTGTTTATCCAGCAGACAATGAGCTAAAATGACTGCAAGTGCCAGAAAATGTCCCTCACTCACATCTTAGTCCATGAATTTATGTTGTATGGGTTAGTACCTAAATTTACAAAACTTATATCACATTAGTCCTAACTTGGTCAATTAGAAATACTAGAATGACTAAGTGACACAAGTTTTATAAATTTAAGGGCTAGTACACAAATAAATTATGGGACTAAACTATGAGTGGGAGATATTTCAAAGAAATAAGTTGCCTATTTACTTGTAAAAAAATAAATACTACATCATCCACGCAAAGGATGTTGCTCTTGGCCGATTAAATAACCCTCTATTGATAGTCCCTAGAGGGGCGCGAATAATCATTTAAAATTTAAGAACTTTAAACATTTTATCCTAATATACAAAATATATTGGAACCAAATAGTGAGATTGCTTGGTGCTAAGCCATACAGTCAATGTAACGTGAGGCATGTACAAGATATTAGGGGAAAGTAATCAACATACACAACCCCCATACTTATTTCAGTCATCCTAAACAAGCTGCTAGCTCTAGTTTAAACTATTAATATATATAAACTAGAAAATCTATAGAGAAGATTAAAGTAATGCATACATGTTGAGACATCCAGTGCGCCCAAAAACTGAGAAAAGAAAGACCAAAATTTCGCAAATTACTGGCAATTATATCAGATAACTGTTATACAAAAAAAGGTTCATTTTCAGCAAATTTTACCTTGCATCCTTTCCCTTCATCAGGTGAATTCACCTTCAAGATAATATTTAGTCAGATCACTAGCTACTCTGCATAAAATTGGAAGACATCATGTATACTGCGACTATCAACAATGCTTATCATGAAACAAACCAAAGGTAGACGTAAGCATTGCCAGATATGGAAAGTAAAAACTGGCACTGGAGGGCATGGATTCCATTTCCAGAACCCAAACATTTGTCTACTTTTGTGTGTCTTCTATTGTCTTTTAAGCATATGCAGTTCCAGATTAATGTATTTAATTGAGAATCCATCCAGTGATACCAAAGTGAAACCAATACCAGAATTTTATGCCAATGATGTTAGAATGAATCAACATGTTAATTTAACAATAATTGACATCATAAAAGCGGCTATCAGATACATGAAAGGATAAGTTTCAGGGGAGAACATAAGCACATATTTGATGTAGTAATTTAGGAATGTGTAAATCTAACATATGTAGAACTGACAATTTACAATTAGGGTCCAGCATGAATTAAAAATGGATTATGTTAAGCAACTGCCAGTCCCAAGGATGAGAACCCTATATTTTATGAGGACACTTGAAATTAGAGGAGAGACTATTGTGACTGCATTGCTTGAGAGAAAAGCCTCTCAACATTGTATATTTATAATTACAAGATATACAATTAATCCTAAATTAAATCCCTAAGATTTGGATTGATATCTCTAGTTACGGTAACTAAAAATTCTACTTCCTATATTCTAATTACAGCTGATATGACAAGATACACTATTAAAAGCATATGATATGATACAATATTAAAAGATATTCAACACTCCCCTTCAAGCTGATGCATATGATACTTGTTACATATGTATGTTACCCTTGGATCCCAGAGAGACTTAGTGAAGATATCTACTAGTTGATCATGAGAGTTCACAAATGAGGTGATGACTTCTCCGAAGAGAACCCCTTCTTGAATGAAATGACAATTGATCTCTATATGTTTAGTTTGCTCATGAAAGACTGGATTGAAGGCGATGTGTAGGGCTGCTTGACTATCACAAATGAGCTCCAAGGACCCTATTTTGCAAAATTTCAACTCTTGGAGTAGTTGTTTCAACCATAGAAGTTCACACAGTAAGAGCCATAGCTTGATATTCTGCTTCTACACTTGATCTTGCTACTACATTCTACTTTTTGCTCTTCCATGAGATAAGATTACCACCAATGAGAACACAATAACCTGAAATCGATCTTCTATCACTGAGAGATCCTTCCCAATCAGCATCTGTATAAGCAACAATGTTTGTATGATCCCTATTTTCATATATCAACCCCTTTCTACGAGAACCCTTAACATATCTCAGGATTTGAGTCACAAAATCTCAATGACTATAGCAAGGAGAATTAAGAAACTAACTCAACACTTACAGCAAAGGAAATGTTTGGTCTAGTTATAGTGAGATAATTTAGCTTCCCAACTAACCTCTAATATCTTCTTGGGTTTGAATAGGGCTCCCCTGATCTAGTAAAAGTTTAACATTCAAATCTATAGGAGTATCAACTAGTTTACAATCTAACATCCCAATCTCTTCCAAAATGTCAAGGGCATACTTCTTTTGGGAGATGGCGACGCCTGTGTTTGATTGAGCTACTTCAATCCCAAGGAAATATCGCAACCGGCCCAAGTACTTAGTTTGGAAGTGTATAAACAGATGCTGTTTTAGACCTTTAATGCCTTCATGGTCAACATTTGTAATAACAATATCATCTACATAAACAACGATAGATGCACTGATTAGAAGAAGAATGTTTATAGAACACCAAATGATCTGCCTCACTACGAATCATACCAAATTGTTGTATGACTTTGCTAAATCTTCCAAACCATGCCCGAGGATCTTGTTTAAGATCATTTAAAGACTAGTGCAATTGGCAAACTAAACTGGACTCCCCCTAAGCAACAAACCTAGGTGGTTGCTCCATGTAAACCTCCTCCTCTAAGTCACCATGTAAAAATGCATTTTTAATGTTTAACTAATACAATGGCCAGCAGTGCGTAGGGATGTAAGTGGGTGGTTTGGTTTGGTTTTTGAGGGAAAATAAATCCGAACCAATCAAAATCAATTGGTTTGGTTTGGTTCGGTTTTTGTATTTTTTGATAGCCAAATCCGAACCAAACCGAACCGAACATCTATGGATTGGTTTGGGTCGGGTGATCGGGTTGGCTATTTTTTTAATACAAAAATTAACTAAATAATTAGCTTTTCATAAAAAAAATACAAAATAAACTAATGAAAAAATTTCTAGAAATAGAATCAAAATTATTGATTTGAATACTAATAATTATTTCATGTTTCATTAAAATGTTCATAAAGAGGGAACAAAGAAACATATTGATATTTGTATTAAGAAATTATATTTGAATAAGTTAAAAAATTCTTCAAGTTTAATTTGGTAAGTTGTATACTACTATAATTAAGAGAAAGTTGTGACCAAAACCCTGGAGGTATATATGTAACTAATCGAACTTCTAAGAACATGAGTGGAGCTAATGAAAACTTGATTAGTTGAACTTTGAATCAATAATAGCGAATCTAAAGTCTCCAACCTTTGCAGGTCATATTTTCATCTAAGAGAATGTTGTTAGGCTTCAAATCACAATCTGTGATAGGACCTTCAATATCTATATTCAGATCTCCCAAAAGGTTCAACTCATTTTCATTTGCATGCTTTTTCTTTCCAATCCAATATTTCAAGCTCCCATTACTTAAGTACTATAAATTAGAGATCAATACTAGAGCATTTAAAGTCAATTCATCGTTTTCAAACTTTCAGTTTAGATGATGTTGTTCCATGTTCTTTATATATAGTATCAAGAAATTGTCAATTAGTGTTACTACTATGGCTATGATAGTGTAATGTATGACATACTTTCTTCCATGGCTATGAGGCTCACATGTAAAATACAAGCAAAGTTTTTTATTGCCTTCTAAATGGACAGCAGAAAGATTTTGGAAAACTCTACCATTAGGAATGGTTCCTTCTAAATCATTATAAGAGATATTCAAAGTTGAATGACATGTAGATTTTGAAGTTTAATAGAATGATCCAGACAAAGATCCAAAGTTTTCAAGTCTCTCATCTCTCCAAGAGTTTTTAGAATAGCACTGAAATATTCCTGCTAAATGGGATGAACAAACATTTTGGCGAAAGAGTTTTCTAACCTTCGTGTTGAGCAACGACGTTTTAGGAGTTGGAAACGAGAAAGTATTGCAAAAAATAAAGAAAAACAAGTAGTAGCCCAAAAATGTTGTAGCATATTTTTTTTAAAAAATAAAATATATAAATATATGGTTTGATTTGGTTCGGGTTGGTTCGATTTTTAAATTTCAAATCCGAGAACCGAACCAATTAAGCTTTAATTGATTTGGATTTTACCCGAACCAATCAATATACTCAAACCAAACCGAACCAATTTAATTGGTTTGGTTTGGATTAATCGGGTTAGTCGGTTATCCGAACCAATTTACACCCCTAGCAGTGCGTGGCTGCTATGGATAAGAAAAGGTGAACAAACGCCATTTTAGTAATAGGAGAGAAGGTGTCACTATAATCAAGGCCAAAGATCTGGGTATAGCCTTTAGCCACAATATGAGCTTTCAACCAGTCCACCGGTCCATCAGGGCCAACCTTGACTATAAAAACCCATCAACAACCAACTATAGATTTCCTAGGAGGGAATGGAACAAGAGTCCATGTATGATTGGAATCCAAGGCCGCCATCTTGGATGGGAAAGTCCTTCATGGACAGTTTTAGGAATAGAAATGGATGACAAAGCAGATACAAAGGCATAATGGGATGAAGACAAACAATGATAACTTAGGAAATTGTAAATGGGATGAACATTACAGGTAGAACGTGTACCTTTACGAAGAGCAATGGGTAGGTCAGCAGAAGGTTCAGGCAAGCCCAAAGTAGGTGGAGATGATGGAGTAGGGGACGTATCACCGGAATCTGTAGGAACAACAACTTCTGGAAGCGCATGTCGTGGTCGACATTGAAAAGTGACAAGCGGGCGTGGAGAAGGATGCAATGGTTAGGAGAAAGGTACTGTCACCCGCGGGACAAGAAGAACAGAGGCAAGTGGATCAAGGTGAGGAATTGGTAAGACCAGAGAGATAAAAGCCGGTTCAATTGGAGAGGAGAAGTAAGGAATTTCCTCAAAGAAGGTGACATCGACAGAGATGTAAGTGCGATGTGTGGAAGGAGAGTAACATCAATACCCTTTCTGAAACCAAGAATAACCAAGGAAAACGCACTTAATAGCACGAGCAGACAGTTTATCTAGACCTGGAGAAAGATCAAGCACAAAACAAGTAGAATCAAAAACTTGAGGGGGAACAGTATAAAGAGAATCATTAGGGAGCAAAAGAGAATGAGGCACTTGGTTATTTAGAACAGAGGATGGAATTCGATTCATCAAGTAACCTGCAATGAGAACATCATCTCCCCAGAACTTTAAAGGTGCATTAGCATGTAACAAAAGTATATGAGTTGTCTCAATAATATGACGATGTCTTCTTTCTGCTATCCCATTTTGTTGTAGTGTGTGTGGACAAGGTGATTGATGAATCATGCTATGTGACGCCATAAAAGAATTAAAAGGCACAAAAAAGTATTCTTTTGTATTATCATTACGTAAAGTGCGAATAAGGTGCCCAAACTGAGTTTGAATTTCTTTGCAAAAGTTTTGAAAAACAATAAACAACTCTAAATGATCTTTTATTAAAAATATCCAAGTACATCTTGAAAATTTATCAATGAAAGTAACAAAGTACCTATATCCTAGGACAGTACTGATACGACTAGGGCCCCAGACATCAGAATGAACAATATCAAAATGAGATGTTGCATGATGATTGACCTTGCTTGGAAATGATGCCCAAACATGTTTTCCAAGCTGACACGACTCACACTCTAGAGACTTCAAATGAGAGAAATGAGGGACCATCTTCTTCAGCTTATTGAGACTCAGATGACCCAGACGACGATAAAGGAGACTAGGAGATTATGTGACAGCACATATGGTAGAGAAAGAGGGCTGGAGATAACAGAGTCCACGCGATTTAGATCTTGCTTCAATCGTCTACCCTGTACTCCGGTCCAGTATAAGAAATGATTTAGCAATAAATGTTATGGAACAGTTAATAGTGCGAGTATGTTAGGTAATAGAAATGAAATTAAAATGACAGTCAGGTAGAAAAAGAACATAATTTAAGGATAAAGATGAGAGAGTTGTGGCTTGACTAATGCCAGTGGCCTTAACTGTAAAGCTATCGGCGAGGGTAATGGTGTCTTAGGACAGGATAATTTTTATAAAAGGGAATGATTACCAGCTATGTGATCGAAAGTACCAGAATCTAAAATCCAAGATCCAACAGAAAAAGAATGAGAGAGACAAACCGTAAAATTACCAATATAGACTACAGTGGCTGACAATAAGGCTTGTTGAGTTGCCTTGAGTTAAAAGTATTCCTTATATTCATTATCAGATAGAATATTCTGATTGTCACCTCCAGACTCATTCTTTTTCTCAATATCCAACCCTTAAGAATGTGTTACACTTGCATATTTCTCTGGAAAACCATGTAGAGAATAGCACCGATCTTAAGTATCTCCACAGCATTTGCAATAAGAACAATAAGGGCTGTAAACATTGATGGTTGAGAGGAAAGAGAAAGGAGAGAAAAGGAGAAACCATGCTGATGGAAGTTGTGACCTAGGTCATCCTTTTGATTCTATTATATGAGTAAAAGAATAGCTATTACAAAGGAATAACAGAGTAATGAAACTATTGAAAGTAAAAAGACCAAAGGTAAAAACCTATTTATCTAACACTCCCCCTCAAGTTAGAGCATATATATCATATGATCCAAGCTTTTTACATATATAACTAATTCAGGGTCCTCTAAGAGATTTTGTATGAAGATCTGCAAGCTGATCACTTGAGTTGACAAAGGTTGTGACAATGTCACCTGAAAGAACCTTCTCTCTTATAAAATGACAATCAATCTCAATATGTTTAGTTCTTTCATAAAAGACTGAGTTAGAGGCAATATGCAAAGCGGCCTGGTTATCACAGACAAGGGTCATCTGTTCAACATCTCCAAACTGAAGTTCTTTGAGTAACTGTTTTAACCAGACAAGCTCACATGTTGCCGCAGCCATAGCTCTATACTCAACTTCAACACTAGATCTAGCAACCACACTCTGCTTTTTACTTTTCCAAGAAATCAGGTAACCTCCAATAAGTACAGTAAACTGAAGTGGAACATCTATCAGAAGGTGAACCTGCCCAGTCAGCATTAGAATAACCAACCACTTGAGTGTGTCCCTTATCCTTATAAAGGAGTCCTCTTCCTGGTGCTCCTTTAATATATCTTAAAATCCGAACCACAACATCCCAATAGCTATCACATGGAGAGTTCAAAAACTGACTAACAACAATCACAGGAAAAGAGATATCAAGTCGAGTCACTGTGAGATAATTCAATTTCCCAACAAGTCTCCGATATCTACCTAGATCAGCTAAGGGCTCGCCCTGATTTGCTAGAAGTTTGACATTAGGATCCATCGGAGTATCAATAGGCTTAGCATTTAGCATGCCAGTTTCCTCAAGTATGTCCAAAGTATACTTTCGTTGTGAGATAGAAATACCATCCTTAGACTGAGCAACTTAAATTCCCAGAAAATACCGAAGTTTGCCAATCTTTTGTCTGAAAATGATTGAAGAGGAATTGTTTAAGCCGCTGAATGCCATGATGATCATTGCCTGTGATAACGATGTCATCAACATATACAACTAGATAAATACATCCTTGAGAAGAATGGTGGTAGAACACTGAATGACCTACTTCACTGCGAGTCATACCAAATTGTTGCACCACAATACTAAAGCGACCAAACCAGGCTCGGGGAGATTGTTTGAGGCCATAGAGAGATCTTCGTAAATGACACACATGTCCAAAACACTCCCCTTGAGCAACAAAGCATGGCAGTTGCTCCATATAGACTTCTTCCTGTAGTTCACCATGAAGAAAGGCATTTTTGATATCTAGTTGGTGAAGGGGCCAATGACGGATGGCAGCCATGGATAAAAAAAGACGAATAGATGCTACTTTGGCAACAAGAGAGAATGTATCACCATAGTCAAGACCAAAAATTTGAGTATCGCCTTCAGCAACCAATCGTGCTTTGAGGCGATCAATGTGACTATTTGGACCTACTTTTAGCAGTGTAAATCCACCGACAACCAACAATGGATTTTTCTTCTGAAAGGGGGACCAAATCCCAAGTTCCACTGGTTTGAAGGGCTGACATCTCCTCAATCATAGCTTGTCTCCAACCTGGATGAGAAAGAGCTTCACCTGTATTCTTAGGGAGAGGCATAGAATCCAAGGAGGATACGAAGGCATAATGGGGTGAAGATAAACGATGGTAGCTCAAGCCAGCATAAATAGGAAAAGAATTACGGGAAGAACGAATACCTTTGCGCATAGCAATAGAAAGATTAGACTCACTTGGAAGGTCCGGAGCAGTGGAAGATAATGTTGGAGTAGGATGTGAGTCATCAATTGTGGCTTCAATAGTCTCAGGAGCATCACTAGTGGTCTGTCCAGAAAGTTTATCTTTAGGGTGATTGAGGAGAAAGTTTATCTTTGCTTGGTGTGAGGCCATGAACAAAACATGTAGACCCGAAGACTCAGAGATAATGGATAGAGGTTGTGCAGGAAAAACAATGGAGTGAGGAATTTTGTTTTGGAGAACCGATGATGGCATCCGGTTGATGAGGTAGCAAGTAGTGAGAACTGCATCACCCCAAAAACGAGATGGTGTTTTAGCATGAATAAGGAGTGCACGGGTTGTCTCAATTAGGTGTCTATTTTTCCTTTCAGCAACCCCATTTTATTGAGGGGTGTGTGCACAAGAGGATTGATGAACAATTCCCTGAGAGGCCATAAAAGATTGGAATTGTATAGAAAAATACTCACGGGCATTGTCACTTCTTAAGGTGCGAATGGTAACTCTAAATTGAGTTTGGATTTCATAACAAAAACTGTGGAAAATGGAGAATAATTCTAATCTACTTTTCATTAAGTATAACCAAGTACACCTTGCATAGTCATCCACAAAAGTTACAAAGTATTGATATCCTAATGTTGAGATAACACGACAAGGTCCCCATACATCAGTGTGAATTACAACAAAAAGAGATTCAGCTCGGTTACAGACTCTACTAGGAAAGGAACTACGAGTGTGTTTGCCCAATTGACAAGATTCACACTCCAAAAAAGACAACTTCGACAAATTAGGAACCATCATCTGAAAGTTTTGAGATACTAGGGTGTCCAAGACAAGCATGAATAACATTGGGCGACTCTGTGGCTGCAAAAACATTGGAGATTGTTGAGAGATAGTAGAGGCCCTGTGAGTCACGCCCTGCGCCAATCATCTTCTTTGAGCTCCGGTCCTACACAAGAACAGAGTCTTTAGTGAAGGTGATTTAGCAATCAAGGGTGTGAGTTAGAGGGCTAATTGAGATCAAATTATAAGGACAACCATGAACATAAAGAACATTGTCAACAAATAATGAAGGTAAAAGATTAGCTTTCCCAATTGCTTTAGCTCGAGTTTGAAAGTCATCGGCTAAGGTAACAGTAGGAAGATGTGTTGGATAGGAAATGGAAGAAAGCAAATGTTTGTTACCAGAGATATGATCTGAGGCACCAAAATCTAATACCCAAGGTCCAAGGGATTGTGATTGGGAGATGCAAGCAATGGAGTTACCAGTGTGTGCAATCGAGGTCACAGATGTAGAGGGTTGTTTGGCTTCAAACCACTTCAGAAAATCTTCATAATCAGGTTGGGATGGTCGAGTTGTTGACCGGTGGCTTGAACTTTCAGAAGACGGTCTGAGCAACATTAGCAATTAGAGGTGGTCTTCCATGCAAGATCCAACAACGGTCCATAGTGTGACGAATCCGCTTACAATGATCACACTTTGGACGAGTGTGATTGCCCATACGTCCTCCTCCTCGATTTCTACCACTGCGTCCCCGATTATCTACTTGGGAGACAAGAGCTGAAGTTTTAGAAATTGGAGGTGCTGAAACTTCAACAAAAGTCTGTGATGTGGAGGGTCCCATAACCCTGAGAAGGCTAGAAAACGCTTGTGAGAGAGGAGGAACAACAGTGCTTCCTAAAATCTGATCTCGAGTTAAAGAGTACTCTGATGGCAAACCATAAAGTGCTAAGATCATGAAGAAGGTGCTTCTTTGTTCATACTCTTTTTCTGGAGAATTTGCTGGAGGTAACAACTTCTTGAAGTTTGAAAAAGCAGCTTGAATTCTTCCCAAATAGGTTGACATACGTCCTTCAAGTTTTGCAGAGAGCTATCAGAGACAAGATTAGAACAAACAGCATAAATATGTTGTATGTCATTGGTGTAAAGTTCCTTTGCCTGCTTCCATACTGTATAGCATGAAATGTAAGGGCGGAAGATTTGTTTCAATGACAAGAGAATGGTTTGCTTCATCAAGCTACATAACTGAGCATCAATCTTCTCCCATCTAGGCCTTTCAATTGTAAGGATATCCTCAACTTTCTTTGTCAAATGATCAGTATATCCCTGACCTAAGAGCCATAGCTTAATGTCTAAAGCTCATGTATCATAGTTGGTCCCATCTAGTTTGTCAGTGGTGATTCCAGAAGAGACATAGCTAGTGAAAATAGGAGTCTCACTCTAAGAGGTGTCATTTTTGGAATCCAACTCAGTTTCATGTTCAACCATAGTGGCTGTGAGAGAGACAAACAAGAGAGGACTTTAGGAAGAAATGACAGTGCTTAGATCTGGCCGGAGGTGGCTGAAACAGGTCAGAAAACCACCGAGAAGAGGTCTAGAGAAGGTCAGAACTCGAAAAGAGTGGCACGTTTTGCTCACGCGCTCTGGATGCGGTGGCGCGTGAAGGCCACGCACACGGACTGAGGCGGTGCGTGGAGGCGCGTCCGAAGGCGTATGAGGGTGGGCTCTTGAGTTCTGGCCAGTCGGAGCCTTCTGAGTCTCCCTGAGGTCGAGTTCACTCGAAACAATGAAGGACTTGAGCGGCTGGAAGAATCACAGCCGTGGGTGCACTGTACGAACGACTGGATCTGGACGGAAGTCACCACCACTTCGTGAGAATGGTGAGTATGAGTTTAATGCCCACCACTTGCAGTGGGCAAGTAGGTAAATGCAATGGTTTGCTCCTCCTTAGCTCTAATACCATGTAACATTGATGGTTGAGAGGAAAGAGAAAGGAGAGAAAAGAAGAAACCATGCTGATGGAAGTTGTGACCTAGGTCATCCTTTTGATTCTATTATATGAGTAAAAGAATAACTATTACAAAGGAATAATAGAGTAATGAAACTATTGAAAGTAAAAAGACCAAAGGTAAAAACCTATTTATCTAACAAGGGCGATACCAAAACCACAACCTCCTCTACCACCACAATCACGGCCTCAGCCTCCATGGTCAGCTGTATTAGAGACGAAAGCTAAGGATTCCGAACTTGTTTGAGAACCAATCCTAGTTGAGGCCTTTGGCGGGGGAGCCTGTAGCAGACAATCAATGAGATCCTTCGCTGAAGGGATATTTGAATTTGTCAGGACTTGGTTCCAAACAGTTTCGAAATCCTTATGAAGACCATGGTGAACAAAGACCATGTACATGTTATCAAGCTTATCCAACACCTTCTCAAGGTTATCACTGGTGAGGATTAACTTGATTTGTGCAAAGGTGGTCTGTGCTTTGTTGAGATACTAAGGTAGGTCATGATCTATCATCTGGAGCGTTGCCAAGTTATGAACCGAGTCATACAAGCCCTGTATATCATTAGCATAGACACTTCAATCTTTCTTCCATACATCACAGCAGGATTTATAGGAGCGATAGTGCACCAACAGCTTGGGGTCAATGGACTACCACAATAAGGACACCAACTGCTAATCGGCTCTCTGCCATTCCTCCCTTATATTGGCATTGATTTCTTCAGCCTTCTTGGTTAAATGCTCCGAGAGCCCCCAACCTAAAAACTACACATCAACAGCAACATACCAATCCAAATAATTCTTACCATTTAACTTTTCAGACGTAATGTGGGAGTGCCCGAAAAAGCAAAGGAGATAAGACTCTTCGTCACAGGTTTAGAATTGTCATTGTGAGAACCTGTTAGTAGAGGAAGAATCCGTGTTGGAAGACATGATTTAGACGAGAAAAGGCATGAAATCTGAACAGAAACCGAATCTGAAATGGCAAGGACAATGGATGACAAGTACCCACTATCTAAACAATGCTCGAAATGGCTGTTTGACCCCTGAAACAGGACCAGAGGACACCGGCGAACAGAACGGCGGCGGCGTGTCAAACTGGCTTTGGGAAGGTGGCGTGTGGCTCACACGCACTGGCAGTGATTGTTGTGTGTGGTGGCGTGTGGCGGCGCGTTGGATGGCAGACAAAGACGATGCTTCAAGGTCTGGATGATCGACCCTCTTTGAACACGAATCTGAGGTCAGTGTGACATGGATTGAACTCGAGACGACAACTGATATCGTCGCACAGCTGTTTTTCAGCCGAAAAGACGAAGAGCAATCAGAGCCGAGTCAAAACCCGTTCTGATACCAACTTGAAATTAGAGGAGACTATTGTGAATAAATTGCTTGAGAGAAAACCCTCTCAGCATTGTATATTTATAATTACAAGATATACAATTAATCCTAAACTAAATCCCTAAGATTTGGATTGATATCTCTATTTACGGTAACTAAAAATTCTACTTCCTATATTCTAATTACAGCTAATATGACAAGATACACTATTAAAAGCATATGATATGATACAATATTAAAATATATTCAACAAGGACTAAACTTGAAGTACGTAATTATTACAATTGCTTGAATGTGCTCAACTGAGTTTGATTCCAATATATAAAAAACATTCAAATCAGAACCAACCATTATTTGTGCAGCTGCCATTAATCTCAATTCTCAATTGTTTAATTAAAGATGAGGGGCTTCCTCTTCAAAACCACTACATCATGAATCAACATCATTCCTTCATGTTGAACTTCTCTTCTGTTGGTGTCTGAAGGGTACAGATATTAGGTGTGTAGTCCAATCGTATAAATCTTAAAGATTGGTAAGGTTCTAGAAGATCATCCAGTCACATGTTCATTTGTTTTTAAAAAAATGATAAATGTCTCAATTAACTAATTTGAAGAATTCACAATATCCTATATTGCAGTCATGTACCCAGAAATTATATATTCTCTTTCATGAAACTGCACCAAACCACTTTTCCTTCTAAAACAGATCTCTATCACAAAAATGCAATACAAGCAGCATTAGTTACCTCAATTTCTTCCAGCAAGTTATCAGACAGTAATATGCTTTTTAGTCTCCCTGTTAGGCTCTAATAAGCCTAATTTCTCATCCACCAATGGCCCATTAGAGTTTTTCACATGATTGACTAGATAGTGTTGCAAGTTGCCAAGTATCCACAAACCCCCAGATTCAAAAAATGTTTCAAACACTATAATTGATGCAAAATGGAAAAGACCTTCAAGCCAATATCGTTAGATTTTAAATTTGGGCAAGTTTTATTTTCAATAAGGGCCACATGTACACCACCAGAGATGTGCATGGTGTTGAAATTGAAGATATTAATAACCTACCATAAACTTGGCTCAGGAATCAACAAGAGGCCAGCAACCCCCCCCCCCCCCGGGGCAGGTTCTCCTTTAGGTACGATGAATATGAGACGAAAAGCTGTTTCCAGAATAGTTTGCTGCCTACTCTTACAATAACAACAACAACCAAGCCTTTTCCCACTAGGTGAGGTCGGCTACATGGATCAAATGAAGCCATTGTGCCCTATCATAAACAAAGTCTTAAGAAATGTTATTCAAATCTAAATCTTTTTAATCATTTCACCTATAGTCTTTCTTGGTCTCCCTCTACCTCTAGCTATTGAGCTATCCTCCACCTGATCTACTCTTTTTACAAGGGCTTCTAAGGGTCTACTCCTTACATGTCCAAACCACCTAAGGCGAGATTCTCCCATCTTTTCCACAATAGATGCTACCCCTATTTTCACTCTAATGTATTCATTCTTAATCCTATCTTGTCTTGTATGGTCACACATCCATCGCAACATCCTCATCTCCGTGACACTGATCTTATGCTTTTGCAGGCTTTTTACCGCCCAACATTCAGTACCATACAACATCGTGGGCCTTATAGTTGTGCGGTAAAATTTACCCTTGAGCTTGAGAGGTACTTTTCTATCACAAACAACTCCTGAAGCACTCCTCCATTTCATCCATCCAGCTTGAATCCTATGGTTTACATCTCCCTCTATCTCTCCATCATTTTGTATGAATGTATGATAGATCCAAGATACCTAAACTGTGTAACTTGTGGTATGGTATGGTCTCCAATTTTCACCACTAAGCTAGCATTAGCATGTTTCGTACTAAACTTACATTCCATATACTTCGTCTTACTCCTGTTTAGACAAAAGTCATGTTCTTCCAAAGCTCGTCTTCATAGTTTTAGCTTCGCATTTGTTTCCTCTCTCGACTCTCCAACTAAGACTATATCATCTGCAAAAAACATGCATTGTGGCACCGATTCTTAGATATGCGCAATAAGCACATCAAAGACCAAGGTAAAAAGATATGGACTCAAAGTTGACCCTCGGTGCAGTCCTATAGTTATAAGGAAATCTTTTGTGACCTCACCCTGTGTTCTCACACTAGTTTTAGCCTCATCATACATATCTTGGATTGCTCGAATATAAGCGATACAAACTCTTTTCTTTTCCAAAGCCTTCCACAAGACCGCTCTCGGTACCCTATCATAGGCTTTTTCCAGATCAATGAAAACTATGTATAGGTCTTTTTGCTTCCTCTGATACCTCTCCATCAATCTTCGTAGAAAATAGATTACTTCCATGGTTGACCTCCCAGGCATAAAACTAAATTGATTCTCTGAAATATGAGTTTCTTGTCTTAATCTCCGTTCAATTACTCTTTCTCATAACTTTATGGTATGACTCATGAGCTTAATCCCTCTGTAATTTGCACAGTTTTGTATATTTCCCTTGTTCTTATAAATAGGGATTAAAGTACTTCTCCTCCATTTATTTAGCATTTTTTTAGACCTCATTATCTCGTTAAACAACTTTGTGAGCCAGCTTATACATTTCTCTCCTAGACACTTCTATACCTCAATATGTATATTATCCTGTCCGACCGCTTTTCCATTATCCATCCTCTTCAATATTTCTTTTACCTCAAACTCCCGAATTCTACAATAAAAGGTTTTATTTTAGTCCTCCTCTCTTGTGTTTAGAATATCCGAGTCCCCTAAAGTCCCATGTCCCTCATTAAATAACTTGTGAAAATAACCCTTCCATCGATCATTGTTGTCTTGTTCCGTAACCAAGACTTTACCCTCTTCATCCTTAATGCATTTCACTTTATCCAAGTCTCTTGTCTTCCTTTTCCTACTTTTAGCAAGCCTATAAATATTCCTTTCTCCGTCTTTGGTGCCCAAAGATTGATATAACCCGTCGAACGCCTTAGCTTTTGCATCGCTCATTGCCTTCTTAGTATCTTTTTTGCTGCCTTATATTTTTCCCAATTTTCATCGTTTTTACACACATGTCAAGCTTTATAACATTCCCTTTTAACCTTAACCTTATCTTGTACACTTGCGTCCCACCACCAAGATTCTTTATCCTTGGGTCTAAAGCCTCTTGATTCACCGAGTGTCTCTTTTGCTACCTTCCTAATCCCTTTGGCCATCTCGTCCCACATATCATTAGCACTCCCTTGCTACCTACTCTTGGCAAGAAAAAATATCCAAGCTCTAATACATATATGTAACAGATCTATATGTAGTGATTAATGATGGAAACAGCATTCACATGCCATGCAAACTACCCTCCTCTTCCTCTTAACGAATACAAACTGCTCACGCTACTGTCCACAGTAGAAGGTTCTTCCAATATTTTGCTTCCTTCTCTGCAACAACATCCATTCTCTTGAAGCCCTACGAACAGCCACTTTTGTACTTCTACCATCAATTTTCCTTAACTGTCCCACATAAACTGGCAGGAGTATTTTCCAAGAATCCTACATTACCATGCAGACTCAATAATATAGACTGTATTAAAACAGTCAGTAGAACAGTAATATCAGAATAATTACCAGAAAACAGAATACTCCTCATGGAAAGATTCTAGAAGCAAAATAGCTCAAATACTATCACCGTTATTTCACTAGGTTTCTTCTATCATCAATTTCTAATAAAATCGGTTGCGCGACATCCAAAATCCAAAATATATATAAAGCTAAGACACGCAAAGATATACTTTCTATTATTTAGGGGGATCAAAAAGATGAGAACTAAGCTTTCTTGCCAGCCACTCATCCATCTCAATTACATCATTCGCTTGTGACACATCACATGTATTAATACTTCCTGCACAGAACTTCCAGATCATTGGCTAATGGCTAAACAGTTCAAGTATAATTATTGATCTAGGCTAGATAATTTAAAGAAAAAGAAAGGGCCCATGAAGTCAAGGGCCAAAAGAAGGGAAACCATGATGGAAGCCAGCCTCCAGTGGCTAAAGTGGATATGAAAAGAAGAACAGATTATCTCCAATAAGAAGAAATATATGTAAGGAAGGTTGACTTATACAAGTAATAAGCACCATCCCCAAAGGCAACAGCCAGGCTTACAGAGAAAAAAGGGGTTTAACCCACAGAACATCTGAGTTCCAACAAAAAAGAGAAATTGTAAGCAAAAAAAGCACACTTCAGCCAGTAAATTTTCCCTTTCAAAATAGACTTGCGTATAGAATACAGCATAATGGCCAGGCCAAGTACCGAGATGAACTATAATGAAAAGTGTAAGGAAACATTGTTCTCTGTCTGTTTCTTTATGGAATTCTTTGTTTGGCATTTTTGGAGTGTTGGGTGTGCCCTAGGTCCTTGGACCAGTTTTTGTTGATTAGCTTTACTGGTTTTGGTAGAAGTAAAAAAGCCAATTTTTTGTGGCAATGGGCAATCTCTGCTACACTTTGGTGCATTTGGTTGGAACATAATTCACGCATCTCTAAGGAAATTTCTTTGGATGAGCAACTTCATTGGGATAAGATTAGGCATTTGGCTTCCACTTGGTATAAAACACATGTTTTTTTAAAGGGGTTTCCTTTACAGATATGTTGGGAGTTGGGAAGCTCAACTTCATTGATGTTTTCTTTGTTCTCTCTTGGTTGTTTTTATTTTTTTAAGGAGGATTTCTTATCCTCATTACTCTTTGTAATCATCTTCTCTATGTCTTAATGAATTTCTGCTTTCATTAAAAAAAAAAAAAATTCACCCAATGTAACTGCCTGCTATTATTTCAAGCCAATATAACCCACTTCACTCAGAGCAGCAATAGTCTTCCCTTGTCCCACATTATTTCCCCAAGAATCAAGCCTCACTCAGAAAAAGCTAAAAGAAATAGTAATAATGAAGATACTGATGCTGAAGATGATGACAACCACCATCATAATAATTAGATGCCACAGAACCTTCGCAATTAAATAATCGAGCCTTAATGATAAATGACCCTTTTGCACATGCATCAACAGCTTATCAAAACAAAGAGTAGGGCTATGAAACTGTCTGCAGTGAGCACTATCAAAAAACCAGAGAAATTACATAAGACGGGGATTACACATTATTAAAATTATTATAGCAGAGCTTCCAAGATGTGATATAAAAGAATAATTCAGGACCTAAAAAATAAGGGAAATCAAAATTGAAATCAATCCTAGCTGTCAAGACATAACCCCCGAGAAACATCTTCTTTCACATTTCAAACCGTAGACATAACAAAACAAGCTCTATACAAAAAACTCAAACAACACAAATCTGAAAAACTTCGCATACTTTTCTGACTTTCTTAACTACAAAATGCTACAGGAACTACCCAAGATTTTGCTCAGACGATCTACTAAAAGTAGCTTTCAAGATGAGGACAACATCAATCCTTCTTTAAAAATTTTTGGGGAGA
The DNA here is from genome assembly GCA_029884595.1 of Ormosia semicastrata. Lineage (NCBI taxonomy): Eukaryota > Viridiplantae > Streptophyta > Magnoliopsida > Fabales > Fabaceae > Ormosia > Ormosia semicastrata. The sequence continues at coordinate 836,502 of JAQQTO010000046.1, read as the reverse complement.
AGGCCACTATATATGATAGATGATGATCAGATTCTACAAGCACAGCAGCATAAGCTAGATTCAATCTTAAAATTTTTCATATATAATAAATGTCAGCTGTCTCTCCACCTTCCTCTCTCCCCTTCCCCAACTATTGCATATCAAATTGCCAATAGAGGGTAAAACTTGCTCTTGATTTAGAAAATTTGTGCACTACATAGCACATGATGCCTATATAGCTCTTGTAACTAGGAATTGAATGGATGACTGAAATAATTCAGCAAATAAAATTGAGAAATATAATAAAATTGGTACTTAGGGAGCATCACCAGAAAGAACTAAAAATGCACCATAACCATTTCTAACACAAAAGACAACTCAAAAAAAAATAATAATAAAGCACCTACACATCAGACAAAAATTAAAGATTGTGGCAAATATAATTAAGTACCTCAAGAAATCTGATAATGTCAAGTGAAAGACCCCTCCAAACTTTAACAAATGACAACAACCATTTGAGGAAAAGAAGAGAACTACAGTATGTAACAATTTTAGCCTGCGACCTTTATTGCCCCCAATTCATCAATTTTTGAGCTCTTATGCTGTAGTAAAATTAAGAAACAGAAAAGAAAACTTCATTAAAGATTGGACAAGGTAAGTCTATGAGAAGAGATAGACAGCAAATATGTATAGAGAAGAAAGAGAGAGGAACAGAAGATTGAAAACTTATCTGGAGACAAAACTTCTCCCTTTATTACCTTACTTTTTTTGTGTTTGTGCACATCATTAAGATCATCATCTCCATCATGCTTCCTTTTCTGTAATCACATTGAGTAAAAAGGTTTAAAAAGAACTAAATTTCTGCAACATTTTCAAATAGTATGTGAAGCAAATCCTTTTGAAAATGCTGACATTAAATGAAACAGATATCCTTTAAAGGGACCTAAATCACAAGATATTAAGGGTTAACAGCATCATCAGCACAGTAGAAACGATAATTTCATGAGATATTTGATGATGAAGCCAATTTATTGAATTATTCACATGACAGGACTTGTAGAACACTGATTTTTCTCAATGTGAACAATGTAGATGCATCATACTAAAATTTCTCAACCTTTTCATGGTGTTTCTTTGAGGGATCAGCACTGGAATCATGATGCCCACTTTTATCTTTCTTTTTGTCCTTTTCTTTGTCTTTGCTTCGATCTTTATGACGGTTCTTGTGCTTCTTATGCTCCTTGTCCTTATCTTTGTCCCTGTCTTTATGCTTTTTATGCTTCTTCTCCTTGTCTTTAGACTCACTTTTTGATTTTCCTGCAATAGTCGGAATCCCCTTCTCGGCCTAATAGGGAAAAATACAAGGAATAAGCACATATGTAGTCACTGACCAAAAAGAACAGATTGACTATATTGTTTTTGGAATTTGGAAACTGTAATAATATGTCAGTTAATTTAGTGAACTACATTGAAGCAATAGAAGAAGCATGATCAAATTCAAAGAAGAAGATTTCTTACAGTAGGTAAATCAATGGGAGCTGTTTCCTTGAGTTGAAAAGTTTCCTTGAGAATATCTAGGTCCAAAGGCTGTATACGAGCACTTGTGTCTCTGGACGAAGATGTATTCTGAATAAGTTGATCCAATTGCATCCCATCTCCTTTTCTGATTTCTGTATCTCCTACCACATTGTGTAAATAGTGTGTGTCCGAAATTGAAACGGGAAGTGGCCGCTTGCAGAAAAACTCAAAATGGGGTAGTAATTTGAAGTGACTTAATAGATCCACAGCACCTGTCAATTCCCTTGGTCCTAGGGGTTCAGATAACATAATATGTCCTCAATGAGAAAGCATTGAAAAAAAATATATAAATATAACAAAATATTTTGCCATATAGGTGAAAATGATGAAGTGTTAATATTGCGACCTAAATAATGATGCTAAAGAGTTCTGAAAGTGATCTAACTGACTCCAATTTGGCACACATAACCATGAACTACAACAATTAAAATTACAATTTTGACGACCTTACCCATAAGGTGAACGTAGAGAAAGAGACAGGGCAGAGGTTAATTTTCTTTAAAAAATAAAAAAATAAAATTCATTTGAGATGTGTAATTGGTGTACCCAACAGTTAGAGACAAAACTTATCTGAAACTCTCGGCAAATAGTTTCCTACTCTTCTCTAACCACAGTCTTTACTTGAGTGAACATCCATCAGCTTCTCCTCCTCTCTTTTCATTTCTCCCCACTAATATTAATTTTTGTATAAATGGGATTTGATTTTTGATTTCCAAAGACAAGCTGTTTTGGTTATCACTGAAAATCCAAGTAACCAAAAGAATTAATTAAAGTTTAAACCAGTTGCTTTTAGGCATATAGATTAAGATTGAGTTCATCATTAACAGAAGGTGAAAAATTTCAGTCTTACAGGTTACAGCTACTCCAAATGCTGCCTTTATAGTTGTCATCATCAATATAGAAAGAAAATCACAATAAAGGAAGCGAGGCATCATACAATATGAGTGACTTGATTCCACTCAACTTCACACCAAAATTGGAAAAACAACTGAATGGAATTGAATTCTTTATCTGTTCTAAACCAAAAAATTAATAAATATTATTACATAAAATTCCAAACAAGAGAAGCCATTTGCAAAGAACAGAATTGTTTAATTAAATTCATTTTGAAAATATTATTCTTGCATCTAGTATTTAGCCACGTGTCCCACTTGGTTGAAATATAAATACAATATTTATATTTCAACTAAGTGGGACACAAGCCAAAATATTATCCTAACTACAAAATATGCTTAAGCACATCCACAATATTCCTTTTTCATCAATTCCCATGCACCTACACTGGCCCTTAGAGGAACAAATGAACAAACCTTTCAGATCAAGAATACTCACTGATTGAAATTTTAACCAAGTATTTTCAATTGGATTATGGGTATAGCCAATTCATGCAGATAGGAAATCAGGACTGGCATATATAATAATTAAAAAATCAAAAGGAGATATATGTAAAATAATCTACACAAAGCAAAGCACTGATATGACAAACTTTTACCTCCTCCAAACTTTTTGCTGTCAGGATCCATGTGTCAATCTTTCATGAGTTGGTGGACCATTATCAACTGCAATTTATGATAAGACAAAGATGTTCCTCATCCACCAATGTCAAATGATGTTTCAATTGCAAAATATCAATGTGAAAGTAGGTTATACACGATAACAATGGTCAAATAGTTGATTTGAAAGTAATTCTAGATATGGAAACCACTTGGGTCTTCCATCTGAAATCAAAAGCCAGTTTAGCATATGAGGGCAGAGATCATCCTTCTTACAAACAAGGTGTGTCCTGTGCAATTTTGCATGTCAATTATTTCCATCACTAAGCTTGTCTACTGTTTTCACAAATTTCAGACAGTTTTAAAGGTTGTTTGTTCATTAGCAAATTTAAATCCTGCCAGCAAACCGAAACAATAAGCATACATCGTAGTGCACTTAAAAAGAAACCACATATTTCAGATCAGAGTGCAGATTATTAAGTTTCAATTACAAGACACATTACCCATTATTGAAGAATAACTGTTGCCACTTACTATAAAGTAAAATAACCCTCAAAAACTCATTATGGACACACAATGAAGCAGATGATGCGCTATCTCTCCATATCTCTGCACTTAAAAACTAACCAAATTTATATAAAAACACACTTTCTCAAATCATCCTCAGTTAAATTACTTTAAAAGTTGCAGCCCAGACATTTCAGAAAACATAAGAGAAACCCTAGCCCTGTAGCCCATATATAACATTCCAGAAAAACATCATTTTCCCTAAGTCATAAACCCTAAAATAATCTCAATTGACAAAGAATGGTCCCAGTATAAGTCCAACAAGAAAGATTATTCTATGCTCACAACCATGAATGTGCAAGAACAAAATGCATCAATTGAATTTGTTTTCTACATTTTTTCCCACATATCTGGAAATTTATATTTCCAAAAGCCAGGGGTCAGAGAAGCATTCTAGAGAATCCAAATTGCAGATGAAATCAACCTTCAAACCAATACAGTTTATATGCTGAGTAAAATGTCAACCACAATTGTGAAAAACTGAAAAAAAAAAAAGGAACGGAGCCTCCTTACTGGGTGAAGAAGCCTTGGCCTCCCCAAATTATTATGAAATTCCTTTAGTAAAAATGTATTTTATTATTTAAATATGAGTTGGATTATTTTACATGTCCATGACAACACACAACTCACCACAAAGAGATATAACATTTTCAAAAGTCAAAACACATAACTCCTTTTCTGTAAGTTTTTCTTCTTTATTCCTTTTCGTTTCAACAGTTTGTATGTTATATAGAATTAGTGATTTTTTTTATTGTTAGTTTAGTTCAATAAAATTTAGCTAAAGTATCTAGTCTTCATTTTTTTTTGGCCTCCTCCAAAAACTTGTCTAGCTCTGTCCCTAATGAAAAGTAATATTTCCGAAGCAATTAATGACATTAATTTTACCAAGCATATAGGAACTTAATCAGATAGTTTAACCTCCCAAACTTCCTATTTTCCTCCTCTTTAAATCATTTGTTGGATATCGGTTCCTGATTAAGAGGAATTACAATTCCTAATTTACAGGATCAGTCATAATTGACAGATCCTTCTATTTATGGACTCCTAGCAGTAATCCTTTATTGTTTTATTCTTTAAGGGATTCTGTGTATATCAAAACCCTTTTGTTCCGTGTTTACTGATTTTTAGGAAGAGGATTTTACTCCTCTCATTAAGGCTCCTAGATTAGTGTTAGGTTTCCCTTCTATTTATACCGCTTCTTGTAATTATTCTAATTCAAGGAAATACAAGAGGATTTCCCCTGATTTTTACATGGTATCAGAGCACGATCTGAACCACGTTTGAATCCAAAGCCACCGTTCCTCCATGGCTGACGAACGGGATAATGTTGTGGTACTCAAATTGGAGGCTGGTAACACTAACACCACTAGTCTGACCGAAGGTACCATCCTCCCTATCAGTGGCCACAAACTTAATCGTCAGAACTATATTCAATGGGGCACGATCTGTCCGAATCTTTCTGCAAGGAAAGGAAAAGGAAGAATACATCATCGGTGATGCCAAACAGCCGGAAAAGAATGATCCCAGCAACCGGAGGTGGAATCTTGAGAACAGCTTAGTGATGTAGTGGCTGCTGAACTCAATGATCAATGAAACCAGAGAAAATTTCATGTATTACAGCACTGCGAAGGAGATATGAGATGCAGCCAGAGAAACCTACTCAAATGTGAACAACACCTCGGCAATATTTGAAATCAAAAGCCTCCTCCATGACCTGCGACAAGGAGACTCCACAGTCACCACATATTTCACCACTCTCACTCAGTACTGGCAGCAACTTGACATCTATGAGGAAGTAGAGTGGCATTATGCTGAAGATAGCAAGCAATACAAGAAACTTGTGGAGAAAGACCGGATCTATAAATTCCTTCTTAGACTTAACAAGGATCTTGATGAAGTATGTGGGAGGATCCTTCGAACTAAACCACTTCCAAGTGTCTGGGAAGTATTTTCAGAGGTCAGAAGGGAGGAAAGAAGAAGGAAAATTATGATGGGAGGTCCAACATTATCTCTCAACCATGAGAGTTCAGCCTTGGCAGCAAGAGGACACCAATCAAACCAGTCCAATCACCAACAGAAAAAGACATGACCTTGGTGTGATCACTGTAGAAAGACAGGCCACACTAGGGACACATGCTAGGTAATCCATGGAAGACCAATAGATGTGAAGTCATTCTGAGGAAGGGAAAATCATGGCAATACAGCCACTATCAGTACACCTGAGCCTGACAAGGTGACCATTGCACCAGAAACAAGCCCTTTCAGCAAGGAGCAGATGGAGATGCCGCAGAAAATACTGCAACAAAATCTACAGAATACTGGCACCAGTAATATCACAACATCTATAGCACAGAAAGGTAATTTCCTAAGTGCACTTAATGTTAGTCAAGGAAGAACAAATTCATGAATAGTAGACTCAGGAGCTTCAGATCATATGACTGGGGACATTACTGTTTTTGAAAAATACTCACCATGTTACAACAATTCAATAGTCCGAATTGCAAATGGAACACTCACTAAAGTGGCTGGTAAAGGTTCAGTTGTTGTATCAAAGGATATCACGCTTAACTCTGTTCTCTATGTTCCTAAACTAGATTGCAAGTTATTGTCCATAAGCAAATTTACTAAGGACCTTAATTGTGTTACTAAATTTTTACCTTACATGTGTGAATTTCAGGCCTTGGATTCGAGGAGGAGGATTGGCAACGCTGAAGAATGTGCAGGACTCTACCTCCTGCGAGTTGATGACTCCAAGAGGAAACCAAATAATCATGCTTGTCTAGCATCTTCCCTTAGTGGTAGTAAAGAAGATCCTGTCATGTTGTGGCATTACCATTTACCACAACTTTGTCTACCTTGAAAAATTGTTCCCCTTATTATTTAATAAAAGCTCTAAATTTTCCCAGTGTGAAGTTTGTCAATTATCCAAGCATACTCGTAACTCTTATCCTACCAAACCATATAAACCATCTCATCCTTTTTCATTAATTCATAGTGATGTGTGGGGACCCTCTAGAGTCAACAACATAACAGGCTCTAAATGGTTAGTCACATTTATTGATGACCACACAAGAGTTACTTGGGTATTTCTTATGAAAGAAAAATCAAAAGTAGGAAGAATATTTGAAAATTTCCATAACATGGTTCAAACCCAATTTTAGGCCAACATCAAAGTCCTTAGAACTGACAATGGTCGAGAATATTATAACACCATTCTCAAGTCATATCTTCAGAAAAATGAGATTATACATCAAAGTTCATGTGTAGATACCCCACAGCAAAATGGGATTGTTGAGAGGAAAAACCGACACCTAATGGAGGTTACTTGGTCTCTCATGATAGCAACAAATGTCCCAAACCATTTTTTGGGGTGAAGCTGTCCTTTCTGCAGCCTACCTAATCAACAGAATGTCTTCCAAAGCTCTTGCCTTCAATACCCCATGCTCTTCCTTGCTGTCTATTTACCCAAAGATCCATCTCCTAACATCCATACCCCTGAAAGTTTTTGGCTGCACCTTTTTTGTCCATGACCACCAGCCTCACCGCAGCAAATTGGACCCTAAATCTGTGAAATGCATATTTCTAGGATATTCACCAACCAAAAGGGCTACAAATGCTATTCCCTTGCAACCAGAAAACTCTACCACTCCATGGATGTGACTTTCTTTGAGAACCAACCTTACTATCCCAAAGTTAACATTCAGGGGGAGAGGACAATTACAAAATCCAAACTTTGGGAAACTAAGGCACCCGAGACACTCATAATACCTTCACCTACTCAAATCCAAGTGGCTGAACCCTTACCTACAACCATCCAAACTCAAGTGGCTGCACCTTTTCCTATTGATTCAATCCCTTCTCTCACTACACAAGCTGATAAGAATTTACTAGTGTACTCAAGGAGACAAACCTCAAAGGGAGCCAAAAATTTGTACATCCTCGAGGCAAAGCCAAGAATCTAACTAGGATCTAGAGTCCCCGAAAGCTCATCCAGGTAACACAATCCCTTATTCCATGTCTAGTACAGAATCTGATCATTCTTGTCCAGCAGTTCATGATCTCGATCAGCCAATTGCCTTAAGGAAAGGAGTAAGATCATGCACTCAACATCCTATTGGCAACTATGTATCTTATGGAAAACTATCACAAGATTACAAGGCATTTGGCATTGTTCTATATAGTGTTCAGATACCAAAGGATGTCCAAGAGGCTCTTCAACAACCAGAATGGAAGGCAGCTGTAGAAGAGGAAGTTCATGCATTAGAAAAAATGGTACTTGGGAATTTGGGATGTTACCAGAAGGAAAGAAACCAGTTGGGTGCAAGTGGATTTTCTCAGTTAAATATAACACTGATGGGAGTGTGAAAAGGTATAAAGCTTGGTTAGTTACAAAAAGGATTCACTCAATCCTATGGGGTCGATTATGAGGAAACATTTGCCCCAATGGCAAAACTCAATTTTGTCTGAGTTATCCTATCCTTGGCAATAAATCTGGATTGGCCTCTACACCAACTAGATATCAAAAATGCACTTCTCAATGGTGAATTAGAGGAGGAAGCCGATATGAAGATTCCTCCCGGACTTGAAAAACCAGAAACTTCTAGCAAGGTGTGCAGACTTTGGAAGTTACTCTATGGTCTTAAGCAGTCACCCCGTGCTTGGTTTGATAGACTGACTCAAGTGGTGAAGAAATATAGGTACATCCAGTGCCAAACAGATCATACTATGTTTGTCAACCACTTGGCGGAAGGGAAAATAGCATTATTCATAGTCTACATAGATGACATCATAATCACAGGTGATGATCATGAAGAGACTGAATATCTCAAGAGCTCTTTGGCAAAGGAGTTCGAAGTCAAGGACTTAGGCCTTCTCAAGTACTTCCTCGGGATGGAAGTGGCTCGCTCCAAAGATGGAATCTCCGTGTCTCAGAGGAAGTATACACTTGACCTGCTGCAGGAAACAGGTCTGCTGGGATGCAAACCCGCAAACACTCCAATGGAACCAATGGGAAAAATTGGAGCAGAAGACGAAAGCCCTCCAACCAGTAGAGATAGGTACCAGAGATTGATAGGAAAATTAATCTATTTGACTCATACTAGACCAGATATTGGGTTCTCCATTAGTATGGTAAGTTGCTTTATGAACAATCCTACTGAGAATCATATGAAGGCTGTAAATAGAATCTTGCAGTATCTAAAAAAGACCCCTAGTAGAGGACTCCATTTCAAAAAGAACCCTAACAGAGATGTTAAACTATTTACTGATGCAAACTGGGCAGGATCAGTAACTGACCGAAAATCCACTATTGGGCATTGCACATATGTGTGGGGTAACTTGGTTACTTGGAGAAGCAAGAAGCAGTCTGTAGTGGCTAGAAGCAATGCTAAAGTAGAATTCAAGGCTATCGCCCATGGTATTTGTGAAGGAATATGGCTGCAAAGAATACTCAAGGAACCTTGATATTTCCTCAAACCATACTATGAAAGTCTTATGTGACAACAAAGCTGCTATTAGTATTGCTAAGAATCCTGTTCATCATGACAAAACTAAACATGTTGAGATTAACCGCCACTTCATAAAAGAAAAAATTGATGATGGGGTCATCAGATTGGATCACATTCCCTCATGCCATCAAACAGCAGACATTTTGACTAAAGTTCTTGCTAGGCCGAATTATGAGAACCTAAGATCCAAGCTAAGCATGATTGACATCTACCACCTAGCTTGAGGGGGAGTGTTGGATATCGGTTCCTGATTAAGAGGAATTACACTTCCTAATTTACAGGATCAATCATAATTGACAGATCCTTCTATTTATGGACTGCTAGTTGTAATCCTTTATTGTTTTATTCTTTAAGGGATTCCGTGTATATCAAATCCCTTCTATTCTGTGTTTACTGAATATTAGGAAGAGGATTTTACTCCTCTCATTAAGGCTCCTATATTAGTATTAGGTTTCCTTCTATTTATACCGCTGCTTGTAATTATTCTAATTCAAGGATATACAAGAGGATTTCCTCCAATTTTTACATCATTTAATGAATTATATTTCCTATATTTTATCTTACCATCTTATTGGTATATATTTTATATTAATTTTATTTTTCTTTCAATATATCAAGCAGTTGTTGTCACAACTTGAACATATGACCTCTACCCGAATGCCCAACCACTTGCACTACTGCCGAAGTGGCTATTTTATATTAATTTTCATTTTAGTATATCGAAAAGTATAAAGCCCCGTTTGGAAGAGCTTATTTTTAGCTTAATGGACTTATCTACTATAATAAGAGCTTATGAAGCATTTAGACCCTGTTTGGATGAGCTTATCAAAACAGCTTTTGAAACCCATACAAGCTGTTTTGCGCTTATTTTCATAAACTAACCTTAATGATTTATTAAAATTCCATTTCTACATAAGCACTTCTGGAAGTGTCTGTCCAAATGCTATTCAGCTTATTTTAGGCCACAGTTATGACAGAAGAGCTTACTTAACACGTATTTATCAAATAAGTACTTATGTTGTTTATTCAAACAGGGCGTAAGACTAAAATTGAGGATCTCCACCCAAATTATCAGCCAACCAACCACCTGAGTTCGGGCCAAGTGTGTAGATTAGAATTTATTAAATCGAAACAGAAACAGAACAGTGGAAGACATGAAATGCATGCAAAGGCACTAGTATAGTCATATCAGATATAGCTCAGTGTGTGTAACCGTAGAGAGACTAGAAAGCAAACCAAAATTTACATGACTAGCACTAACTTATATTCAGAGAAGCATTAACATGGATACGATGGCTCATTTATTTGAACTGTAGTTGTTTTCATTTTGCTCATACTACCTGAAAAGCCATGTTTTTCCCTCTTTTTATCAATAGGGGTGACTAGAGTATTGTTTCAAAAATGATAAAATAAAAGTTTCTGCTATTCTTTTTTTTTTTTAAGTAAAAAAGGGAAAAGAAAAGAAAAAACAGAGAGAGGGAAGAAAACCGGACAACTTACAAACACACAAACGACTTTTCCAAAGCTCATTTCGAAAAAAAACAAACAAACAATAATTTGCATGGTTTTAGATAGCAGCTGTCCACTGACTCTCATTATGTGTGAGTTTTGAGTTTTAAGATAATTAAATTAAATATTCAAACATAACGTTTCAAAGGGTTTTAACAGTATTTGTAGAAGTATATTGGAGCAGAGTTGCCAAAATCTCCACCCCTAAAAACAGAAACTTCGTTTACATAAATGAGTATGGGATGTGCTCATACACAATCAAAAATTCCAATTGTGCAGACCTGAAGTGGGAATTTCAATGTTGGGTTTTGAATTTCAAACAAACAGCAAAGTTGCTTCGGCAATCGAGCGACACCCAAGAAATATTTGGGCAAAAGCTGTCCAAGATTGAAATAATTTCATTAAAGAAAGCGAAAAATTAGAGAGAATTTGTATGAGAATGAAATTGGATAGAAGAAGATACGAAAGGGCTTACAATTACACAAGCATGTGTGTATAAAAACAGGATCTTTAGGGTGTCTCGTGTTGTGTGGCTCCCAAAACTCAAACTCTTTTTTCCTTCGCTACTTGCGTTGCGTTGCGTTGTTTGATTCTTTCCCTTTCCTTTCAATAAGTACTCTTAACAGCGAAACCCCAATTCGGTGTTCCCGTTCCCACACCCAAGCCCAAGTTTGTCGATGCGATGCAAATTGCCACTTGCCACCTCTGAATCTGATTTATCTATAATTAGCCCTGCCCTTGTGCCATATTTCTGTTTTTGCCCCTTTCTCATTCATCCGATCAAATATGTTTATTTATGATAAATAATCATTTTATATCACTTTTAACACTATTTTTTATATTTAATTAATAATATATAAATTCATAATTAATCATAAATATTAATTAATTAATTAATAAATTCATAATTTAATGTTGAAGTTTAAATTTATTCATTAATTAATATATATTATTAATTACAAATTTATATATCATTAATTAAATATAAAAAATAATGTTAAAAAATAATATAAAAATATAAGAATTGTCTATTTATAATTATTATTAGTTTTTTTATTTTCCTGTAAAAAACTAGTTACAAGTTATATACACATACATACATACTTTCTTTGGATCCAGTACCATGGGACCGGTTTTTATTTTTTTAACGTTGACTTTGTCTGATCATAATTGACAAATGATTATGTCTATTTGATAATTAAATAAATTATATAAATTTATATATAAAATATAATTAAGTTGCAAAATTTTAAATTAAAAAATTAAAAATAAAGATATTTTTTATAATATTTATTTTGAAATAGATTATATATTAATATAAATATATTATAATATGATAAAAAAATTATTAATTTAAATTAAAAATTTATTATTTATTATATAAAAATTATAAAATTTAAAATATTATATAGCATCAAGTTAGATTTAGACAACTTAAAGCGTAACTAGAATTTGACTAAAAAATATATTAATTCTAATTTATAGAATTCAAACTTATCTTAAATAACTTTAGATTGGGTCAAATTATTCAACCGGACTAAATCTTAAATACTACTATTGTCAACCGATCAAATCCTACCCAACAGCCCAATACTCCACACTGAATAAGAGCTTAAAATACTTTATTCAATATATTTTTTCTTTTTTTAAACTATATTCAATATCTTTTTTCATAATGACTTGAAAAACATTTTTTTATTATTTAAAGAGAATAGAAACATGATTTTTATTATTAATAGATAAATAAAAATGATGGTGTGTTATCTGTTTTTTAAAAGGCATGAAAAACCTAATTTAAAACTATATATATTGTATTGTATTATATTCTTATTCTTATAAATATAATTAAATTTGAAATCAAATCTTCATATGAGTTTTTAAAGGTCACTAATTATTAATTAAAAGATCTTTTCAACGTTGTCTTGTTTAGCATTTAAATATCGATTTTGCTTTTATCCTTTTTTACGTTCGAACTTTGGTTTTCCTTTTATGAACACAGTTTACTTACTATCATGTCCAACTTTTGTTAATGTCAGTGTTTTTATCTTCTTCTTTTTTATTTTTTTTCTGTGGCTATTAGATGAAGAAGATAAAGGTAGAATTGGAAAGGTAGCAGAGAATGGACAGGGCAAGAGGAAATGGAAATCGTTAAGGGGAACCAAGTGCTGGCACATGATCCAGTCCCGTTAGCATTCAAGAAAAAAGTTTAGACAAAGAATAATTTTAAATTTTTTTAATCAATTTTTTTATTAATTTTTTAAATATTAAATGAAGAGAATATTAAATATTTTTTATGTTTTTAAAATAATGAATATATTTAATTTTTTATTTTATTTATTAAATATTAAGAGAAATATTAAAAAGATATTTTAAAATTATATAACAATATTCTTAAACAAACTGTCAGAAAATGGGTATAGAAGCTTCAAAGATACAACTTCAGATATTGTCACTAGGAGCAACACAAGTGGCTGCGGAAGGAACCAAGCCTATGCAAATAACAACGTGCCCACTGCCCAATGTTGCATGCAGATGGACTAGTATGAGTAATATTATTAATATAAATTGATATATTATTTAACAATACATTAATCACGTAATAATTTCCTGAGCTAAAACTTTATTTTTGCCATGACTAAAGTTTTAATTTTTCCTAAATGTTTTTTTTTTCTATTTCATCTTAAATGTTATTAAATAATTTTAATATCATCCTTTTTATTAATAGCATTCATTTGATTAATTGAAAACGATGACTTGGATTCTACATGGATAATTAGAATCGCATATGAATTTTATATGTCCAATTTAAGATTAAATTGAAACATTGGTTAAACTTTAGGAACAAAAATAGAGTTTTATTCTTGAATTTTTTTTAAAAAACATCTGCATATCTATCTTTTTTCACAATTTTAGGAATTAGGATTTTCAGTTGTAGAATTCAAAGTTAATCCAAAAAATTAGAATATTCAACATCTTTGTACCTCTTCATTTAACCAAGAACATCACACTTCATCCCAAATCAACACTCAAAACAAAACCTCCCCAATAGCTATAAATCATTGAACCTTCCATGAACTAGCATTGTCCTCCCCTTTGTTGCTATATGGTCTGCCAATCCAATGAGCCAACACCTAATGTGTATCTCTCCATTATCCCAAACTCTTGCAGCCAAAATTAGCCAAGCAATGAAAATGGATTGAGCATATTATTAAGATGATACAAGATGTTGAGTATTCTGATTTTTGAAGAATGATTCAGAAGTATGCTTAAGCTTATGCAACTTAAAACCTTAGTTCATATAAATGCATATGATTTTTTAAGACATTTTGAATAGAAAGTTGGTTGAACTCAATGAGAGTCGGGCCAAAGTGTTTATTATATAGGCAAATAAATTACATAAGATAACGATATGATAAGATAAAAAACAAAAGAAGATAAAAACAACTAAAGATAACATGGATAAACTTAAACTAATTTCAAACGAAATCTAACTTAATCCTAAGATAAGATGTGTGCTCTATCAATTTTAAATAATTTCAAGGCTAAAATCTTATTTATGTCCCTAATGTTTGATCAAAGTTTTAATTTAGTCATAAATTGGACAAATTAGGATCCATATGTAGTCCCAATTAGCCGTGTAGGATCTAGGTCACTTTCCGTTAATCAAATTAACGCTATACGTAACAAGGATGACATTGAAATAGTTTAGTAATGTTTAGGATGAAATAGGAACAAAAGAAAATTATATTTGGGACTATATTGAAACTTTGGGAGTGTTTCCTACAAGTCTTATTTTTAGATTCCTGGAAATGTTGAGACGGTAATGGAATATTTCCACGTTTGATATAGGAGTTAAAAAATATTCTCATCCATAAGTCATTCCTAAGCATGATTTTTAATCAACATTCCCACCAAATCATTCTCATCAAAGGGAGGTGGGTCAAGTTCATTCCTATGACTCAGGATTGCTTTTTGCTTTATGAAAGTACTTTTTTACCCACCCTCACCCTTGACCACTATAATGCTATCTTCATCCTTGATTTTGCCATGGTAGCCATATCATCATTGTCAATGGTGAAGCTCCAACAAATGCTGCTCTTCCCCGGCAATGGTGGCTGTTCCCTTCCCCAGTGCGACCCTTCCCCTCCCTCAACTCAGTCACTACAACATAATGGGCTCCTTGGATCTAGTCATCTGCCAGACCACTCCATTTCCCTTGGATCTCATCAATGGCTCTTCCTCCCCTAGATGTGTACTCCATCTGTGGATCTGGTTGATTTACTACCATATATGCTCCATTGAGTAGGATGCAGCTAGGTGTATAAGGGGTAGGGGCTTGGCAACGGCAAGAGGTAGTGCGGCGTTGCTGCTACTTTGCACATGATGGGCTTCGATATAGAGATATGGTGGCAGTGGGTGGCTGTGTTGTGGAGATTGTAGCTTGAGCGGTGGCAAGAAGTGGTTGACAACAGCAGTGAGTGGTTTTATTGTAATGGATTTGATTATGGTGGATCAATTTTCTATGTTTATGGAATTAGTTTCTAGAATTGTTGTAATGGATTTGTTGTAATTCCCTCATTCTTGATAATGCATTTCTAATTGGGGTTAGACTAAGGGATTAGTTAATTCCAATCAGCGTAAGAGGATTAATATACCAAGGAATTTGGTATTAATTAATTTTAAAAATTGACCATAAATCATTGAAATAGAACATAGTTAAACTAATATTTGAATATGCATCTAAAGAGTTCAAGTGAAATCTAAACCCTAACTATTCAACATCATTATTTTTTATCTCTTTGATTTAATGTTTGCTGATTTTATATTTCTTTTTAATTGAATTTGCATCAACCCTCTTTTCAATAGTTTGAATAGTGTCGATTTGGTAAATTTAGTAAATAATAACATAATTCTCGTGGGAACGATACTTTATTCACTCTTTATTACTTTTGTCGATTTAGTGTACTTGCCAATATCCACATTAAGTTTTTGGCACCGTTGCCGGGGATTACTTTTATTAATATTAAATAATCATTGAAAAGACATTAATTTAAGCATTTTTTTCTTTGTTTAATTTTCTTTTTAATTGTTTATTTTAATTTTTAATTTTCTTTAAATTTTCTTTTTAATTTATTTCTTTGTTTTCTTTGTTTAATTTTATTAGTCATTTATTGTTATTTTTATTTTTAATTTCTTTTCTTTACTTCACTCTAGTTTGCTTATTTGTTTGTTTATGCAAGGTTCTCTAGAGTTAGAAGAATTACTTTTTAATCCAGAAATAGAGAGAACAGCTAGAGCAAATAGGAAAATAGTTAGAGAAAGGAAGAAACTTGAAGAAACAGAAGTATAGATGGCAGAAATAGTGGTAACTGTAGAGCGAAGACGCACATTGGTTGACTATGCTACTCCATCTGTTGAAAATATTTCTACCAGTATTGTGTGCCCTGCTATTCAAGTCAATAATTTTGAGATTAAATCAGCATTTCTACAGGTGGTGCAGCATAATCAGTTTGGGGGAGGTCAAGCAAAAGTTCCAAATTTGCACATTGTCAATTTCTTGCAGCTCTACGATACTATTAAGTATAATGGCGTTACTGATGATGCCATTAGATTACGATTGTTTCCATTTTCTCTCAAAGACAAAGCAAAGAGATGGTTACAAGCCCAGCCACAAGGGAGCATTTCTACTTGGGAGGACCTGATTAGCAAATTTCTGACTCGATACTTCGCTCCATGAGTGTTTGTGAAGATGAGGGGTGAAATAACTTGTTTCACTCAAAATCAATGAGAGTCGTTATATGAATCTTTGGAGAGATTTAAGGAGCTTTTAAGGAGATGTTCTCACCATGCATTTGAGGTTTGGCAGCAGGTGTAAATTTTCTATAATGGTTTAAATCATCCTACCAGGGTTATGGTAGATGCATCTGTAGGTGGATCTTTAAATACCAAAACTCCTGAAGAGGCTCAGGAATTGTTTGAGACCATGGTAACCAATGAATATCAGTTGCCTAGTGGGAGAGCAGTAGTCAGAAAAGGAGTGATGGACCTTGGTACTCTCGATGCCTTACTTGCTCAAAACAAAAATATTTCTCAGCAGTTAGCTAACCTCACCAAGCGAGTTGAGAGTATACAGGTAAATTCTGTGAACCACCAAGTGTTAATTTACGATTTCTGTGGAGGTAATCATGCTAATGGTGGATGTGAGGCAAGCAATTCTGGTTTTAATTCTCATGAGCAGGTAAATTATATGGGTAATCCTTCCAGACCTCAGGGTATTCCATTTTCAAATACATATAATTCAGGGTGAAGGAATTATCCCAATTTTTCTTGGAGCAATCAAACAGTGCTATTGAATCCTCAACCAGAGAAGAAGTTTCCTCTTGAGATTGCACTTGAGAAACTCTCTGTACAGACTTCTGCCTTTGTGTAACAGACTTCTGCTTTTATGGAGGAAACAAAGATAAATTTTTAGAATCAATGAGCTGTTATTAGAAATTTAGAGAATCAAGTGAGGCAGATAGTAAAACAGCTTCAAGAGAGACCTCCAAGTACATTTCCGAGTGATACTGTTATCAATCCAAAGGAGCAATGTCATGCAATTACACTGAGAAGTGGCAAGACTTTGGAAATGCAAGTTAAAGAAGTTGAAAAAATTGATGTCTTGTTATGGATGTCTCAACTGAAGAGTGCTGTAACGAAGAAGTTAAAGAGAAGCAACCAAAGTGGCAAAGGAAGAAGAAGGAACGTGAGCAGAAAATAGTTGATCCTTCATTGTATGCTAGACTCTCGTTTGTTAGTCATGACAACCATTACCCAAGAGGGGGGGTGAATTAGGTATTAAAAACTTTTTACAAATGCTCTTAAAATAAACACAAAGCTATTAAATAAAAGAAAAAGAGTTGCGAGATGAAGAATAAAAGCTTTAAGAATAGCAAATAAACAAATGTGCAATAATATAAAATTACATAAAATAAAAAGATTGAGAAGAGAAAAGCAGGCACGATATTTATCCTGGTTCGACCACTAACCCACTTGTGGCCTACGTCCAATCCTCGAAAACAATTCAAGATTTTTCACTATGTATACAAGCTTCAATAGGTGCTTGTAACCGTTACATAAAAGAACACTTTTCACACACAGGGAAACTCTACCCTTGTGCTAAAGTCTCAGCCTGCAGGGATACCTCACCCTTATACAAACCTTGAAGGGATACCTCACCCTTATACAAATCTTGAAGGATACCTCACCCTCAATATAGAAGAACAGAAATATAGATGAAGAGAAACTCTCACTTGGAGCAAGTAATACAAATTGAAGTGCTAAGAGGCTCTCAAAGAATATCTCAAAGTTTCAGCAAAAAAAGCACAGAAAATAGGCGTAAATTATAAATCACATTTTTCAAAGCAAGCGTAAATTCAACAGATAGCTGGGCTACTTACAAATGAGACCCACGGTCTCTATTTATAGAGCCAGATAGAAAAATAGCCGTTGTAGAAATTAATTCCGTAATTATTATGAAAAAAAGTGTCAGTTACATACTATATCTAGATCTTTGTTTACCGCGTTTATTCGAATAAGCCTTCTGCTATTCGAATAACACGTTCTTATAAAAACATTTCTCAAACTAGTTATTCGAATAACCTTCGTGTTATTCAAATAACGCTGCCACAAAGAATTTCATTTAAACAGCTTTAAACACTGGTTATTAGAATAAAGATAAGTTTATTCGAATAACATTTGTTAAGACAGACTTCTGGGAAAAGATTCTATTCGAATAACTGGTGAGTTATTCGAATAGCTAATATGAAAACAAGCTATTATGAAAAACACTTATTCGAATAACAGGAGTGTTATTCGAATAACACTTTAAAACACAGAGTCACGCAACAGTCAAATTTAAAGCTTTATTCGAATAACCAATGAGTTATTCGAATAATTCAATTTATAAAATAGTTATAAAAGCTTGAAAACCATCCCAGAAAGTTTATCAAAAACACCAAAACATTTTTAGGTTATTTTCAATATCAAAACAGTTTTGGTATAAGTTTAAGAAAGCATTTTTGTTTTATCTTAATGCACTAGGAGATATCGAAAGAGATCCTCGAACAAAAAGACTCAAAGTCCTAAAGCTATTCGTATAAGATCTTAGACTTGGTCTTCCCATCATATGTGTTATCATCAAGCCAAATCTTCAAAGACATATCTTTAATCACATTCTCCTTGTGTTGAGCTTAATAGATATCTCTTACTTTCTTATTGCAATGCTCACTCTTGATTCTTGGACTATCCTACAAAATATTGCTCACTTAAACAAGCATAATTAGTCCAAATTCATAATTCAATATCTTCATATGTATGAATCATAAATGTATAACTCTAGTTAGTTTAACATGCATATAAGACTTTCATAGACACATCTAAATAAGATATTTATCAATTACTAATGGATATGCTCTATATAGAATGCAACAAAGAACGTATGCAAAGAGTTCTTTTTGTCTTATATTTGTCATCATCAAAACTTAACATATTAAACCATTTGGGACAAACTTATTTCCACAATCTCTCCCTTTTTGATGACGACAAATCACCAAAGAAAAATATGTTGAGCAATATATAAGAATGAATATTCATGTAAGCATATCAAATAATAAGCGTAAGAACATATTTTTCTTTCCAATTTTCACTCCCCCTATTTGACATCAACAAAAAGGCTTAGAGAAAAAAATAATATTTTCTCCCCCTTTGATTCTACATATGATTCAAGAATAGAGAGATGAAACAAGCATGCTTTCAAGATATAGAAGATTATTCATGGAATGCTTGTCATATCTTTGTATGTCAACATTTAGCATATGATAGCAATAAAACACTTTATGTAATCAAACAAAGATGTAAGACAAGAGATATAAACAACTCAAGAGCTAGGTTTCCCCTCAAAATATGCATATTATCAAAATAATAGATAAAGAAAATATGTATGTGAAGACCATGTAAGCACATTACCTTAAAGAAAAGCAAGACAAGTATACATCTTCTTAATTTCTCAAACAAAAATCATTTTAAAACTTTTCCCTCTTTCAAAAAGAATTTTACAATAGCACATGATATTTTCAAAAGCATTTTAGAAGGGTAGAAATATTTTATATCAAAAGTCATATATTCCTTGGAAAACATCTAGTCATTTAAGATTAATTTATCAACAAGTATCATATAATCCATATCATATAAAATACCATAATAGCTTAGGGATAAAGATACTTATTGAGTTAGATAAAGAGTGATGCTTCTTTAGAATGTTCTTCGTTTATTTGTCTTTTGAGTTTGAGCTTTCTTCCATTGAGTATTCCATTCCATTGCACTTGAAGAAAGACTTCTTTATCTTCCTCTTCATTTGAATTTCATTCAATTTTTCTCGTTTATCCACATGTACTTGTATGTAAAAAATTGATGGCTATATTTGAAACATGTAGAGAGACTTGCAAAGCTAACTTTAAAAGTCCTTTAAAACATAGGTTAGCATCAAAAATCATGTAAGCCCATTTATAAGCATAATTTTAATTGATATAAAGCATGTATCACATTATCAACTATGTAATGTTAGCTCTAACAAGAATGCATGAAGCACATATGCACTTGAATCCAAAAAAAAAATAGTTAAAGTATTTTAAGGCATGATTCAAGTTTATCAAAAAACATATGATCATCATCAAAACTTATTTAGGCATTTTTAAGAAAAATAATAATAATTATCATGTAAGGTATGTAAAGGTATAACGCAACTCTTTACTTCTCCAAATAGTATATGATATCAAATTTAAAGTATATAAAAAGAAAATGATAATAGTTTGATATCACCAAAAATGTACTCTTTGAATTTTTGTAGATGACTATCACTTCCATCAACTTCCAATCTTCAAGTTTTCATGAAGGAATAGAAATTCTTTGCACTCCTTTTAAAAAAAGTTGAATCCTTTTAAACTTTACTATCATCAAGTTGAACTTATTCCATTTAAATGTTTGCTTGAGGTAGTTATCACCCTACAATACAATTCAAAATACTTTCATTGGTATCCATCAATTTTGGATCCATGGAGGTTAGTCATTATGTCAAACTCATAAGCAAATAAGCATTCAAAATAATAAAACAACAAATGAGTTCACAAAGGCAAAAGATATTTCATTTCATTGATCAATTTAGCTAAGTACATATAAACATCAAAAGAATAGCCAATTATATTTGGTTAAGCATTTGCATTTTACCTACATATCATTAAGTGCATATTTTCAGTCAAAACAAGTAAAGAATTTAGCATATATTGATTATTAATGCTATGCAACATATACAGCAACAAATGCAACAGAATCTTTCAAATAATTTGGTTTTATTCGGAAAAAATGGGTTTTATTCGAATAGAAGAAGATCCTATTCGAATAGAGGATATGGGAAGGCCAAACGTTTTGGCCATTTAACAAAATTTATTCGAATAACCTGGGGGTTATTCGAATAAACAGAGATCAAACATAAGAGACTGATAAAACAAGTTTCTGGTTATTCGAATAGTCTAAGGTTTATTCGAATAGACAGAGATCAAAGGTTAAGACTGATAAACTAAGGTTCTGGTTATCCGAATAAAGAAAGGATTTATTCGAATAGACAGTAAACACTGCAAACACAAAACTAACATAGAAGCTAGTTTATTCGAATAAACTGAGTGTTATTCGAATAAAGATGATATCCAACACAAATTTTGATCAACTTTAAAGAACTTTATTCGAATAAGCTTATATTTGTTCGAATAAAAAAAGCACAGTAAAGCATATGTTCAGAAAGTGATTTAAGTGAGAATTAACTTACCCAAATATAAAGTACCTGCAAAACAAGATTTAGGATATCTCTGAAGCTTAAGTTAGTAAAAGATTCAAGAGAGATAAAGGCAATAAAATCAAATATTTAATTATATATATATGTGATTGATCAAGAACTCAAGCTCAAGGATATTCTCATTAGACATGTCATTTCAAGCAAGGAGCATACTTTATCTAGCATATTAACGTGTAGAAACATGTTTAGGACATAAAGCTAGAACAACATAATACAAGTTTCACTTATCCAAGGATTGCAAGTTATGCTTCATGGAGACAAAGAAGAGAGCTTGAAATTATTTATGATATTTGTATGCCAAAGTCACTTCTTGGCCTTCAAGCACACCTACAACACACTTCAATTTTTGACTTTTGGTACCCAAATTTTATTGGATCCTTGTGTGTTAGTTTTCAAATATTAATCTATTATGCTCTCATAAAGATTAATTTTTCATAGTATATAAATCGAGCACAATAAATTAAATAATTAAATACCATTAATCACATAGTTGATAGCATGCTTACTTTCATGATATATAGACAATTTTAAAGCATAGCAAACATACCTAGGCATTATAGAACCTTATGTACTAAGATATATAACAAATTAATGAATTATGATACAATAAGAATGAACATAATCATGTATTAAACATAATATTCAAATTTTATCAAGTACACATGATTCTATCCTCTACCTAAGGCCTACAAGGAATATACCTCATATTTATTATTATCATTTTTAAGTGAATATGCATAAGAGGTAAAAACTTGTGATACATTGACCTTGGCAATCAAGTAAATGTTTTTTCTTACCCATTACTTCTCTTTTGAAGTTTTGAACTTTGCAAGCTCTATATTTTGAACTTGAGAAGTTTTGGTTGAAGTCATCTTCCTTCTTTGACCAAAGTTTCTACTATTGGACTTTGGAAGCATTCTCCTTGATGATTTCTCTTTCTTTTGACAAATTTGTCCATCCTTTTGAGAAATATTCTGCAAAATTGAAGTATTAGGAGGATATTTTGGTACCCACTTCATTTTGGGTCCTTGAATGTTAGTATTAGGGTCTTTAGGATTTTTAGGAACCCATACCATATAATTTCTCATATAAGGATTTCTTCTATAATTACATAAATGAGAAATATGTCCTTGATGACCACAAAAATTACAAATAATTGAATTTAATGATGGCTTGATCATTTGAATATCATTTTTGAAAAACTTAAGCATTTTATTGTGATTATATTCTAAATTAATTTTGCTATAAGTCTTACTTGAATTTTCACATGCAATAAAATTAATTTTATTCTTATTAACAAGTATAGAATTTAAGCAATTACAATCATTAGCTTTGGCAAATTCGGAATATAAGTCCTCAACTCGATTTTCTAAATCATTGCACTTTTCACAAGAAGTTGAGATTTTACATTTTAAAGATATTTCCTGATCAAGAAAAATATATTCATTTTTCAAAGTTTTAATTTCATTTTCAATAAAGGAAATATTTTCCAAACACGATAAGCTTTTCTTTTCTAAATTCAACAAACCATCATACAATTCATTATATACACTTTGCAACTCATCATAGGAAGGACTATAATATAGTTTAAAATTATTTACCTCAAAGTCTTTTTTAGCCATATAGGAAGTAGTTTCAATTTCTATCATACTTGGCTCTTTAAGGGAATTACCTTCTTCTTCATCAATTTTATTTTGCTTTGCCTCTTCTTCAAATTGAGCACCATCGTCATCAAGAGGCATTTGGCTTCCTTCAATAGTTTGAGCATCTCTTTGAGAATATTTTTCATGACAAGCTTTCTTCAATGACTTTTGCTCTTCTTGCTTTCTATATACAACTTTATGCATAAAAATATTGTTAGCAAGATAGATATTATCAAGAGCATTTCATATATCTTTAGCACTAGAGCAATTTTTAATTTTAGCATAAGCATCATCATTCAAACTACTTCTCAAAATTTGCATAGCTCTAATGTTCAAAGAAAAGCATTTCTTATCACAGGCATTCCAATTTTGTTTTGGTTTGTAAATAAATCCATTTAGCACAACATCCCACAAATCTAAATCAATAGATTGCATATAAAACTCTATTCTAGCTTTTCAATAAACAAAATGCACACCATCAAAGAATGGTGGTTTATCAATTTCAAAACCTTCCATTTTAAAAAACTTTAAAGGTTACTAATAAACAATGATCTTTAACTCTAAGCGGTTAAGCTTTCACCAGAGCACGAAACTCTGATACCACTTGCTAGTCATGGCAACCATTACCCAAAAGGGGGGGTGAATTGGGTATTAAAAACTTTTCACAAATACTCTTAAAATAAACACAAATATTTAAGCTATTAAATAAAAGAAAAAGAGTTACGAGATGAAGAATAAAAGCTTTAAGAATAGTAAATAAACAAATGTGCAATAATATAAAATTACGTAAAATAAAGAGATTGAGAAGAGAAAAGCAAGCATGATATTTATCCTGGTTCGACCACTAACCCACTTGTGGTCTACGTCCAGTTCTCGAAAACAATTCGAGATTTTTCACTATGTATATAAGCTTCAATAAGTGCTTGCAACTGTTACATAAAAGAGCACTTTTCACACACAGGGAAACTCTACTCTTGTGCTAAAGTCTCAGCCTGCAGGGATACCTCACCCTTATACAAACCTTGAAGGGATACCTCACCCTTATACAAATCTTGAAGGATACCTCACCCTCAATATAGAAGAACAGAAATATAGATGAAGAGAAACTCTCACTCAGAGCAAGTAATACAAATTGAAGTGCTAAGAGGCTCTCAAAGAATATCTCAAAGTTTCAGCAAAAAGAGCAAAGAAAATAGGCGTAAATTATAAATCACATTTTTCAAAGCAAGCATAAATTCAACAGATAGCTGGGCTACTTGAAAATGAGACCCACAGTCTCTATTTGTAGAGTCAGATAGAAAAATAGCCGTTGTAGAAATTAATTCCGTAATTATTATGAAAAAAAGTGTCTGTTACATACTATATCTGGATCTTTGTTTACCGCATTTATTCGAATAAGCCTTCTGCTATTCGAATAACACGTTCTTATAAAAACATTTCTCAAACTGGTTATTCGAATAACCTTTATGTTATTCGAATAACGCTGCCACAAAGAATTTCGTTTAAACAGCTTTAAACACTGGTTATTCGAATAAAGATAAGTTTATTCGAATAATATTTGTTAAAACAGACTTCTGGGAAAAGGTTCTATTCGAATAACTGGTGAGTTATTCGAATAGCTAATATGAAAATAAGCTATTATGAAAAACACTTATTCGAATAACAAGAGTATTATTCGAATAACACTTTAAAACACAGAGTCACACAGCAGCCAAATTTAAAGCTTTATTCGAATAACCAATGAGTTATTCGAATAACTCAATTTATAAAACAATTATAAAAGCTTGAAAACCATCCCAGAAAGTTTATCAAAAACACCAAAACATTTTTAAGTTATTTTCAATATCAAAACAGTTTTGGTATAAGTTTAAGAAAGCATTTTTGTTTTATCTTAATGCACTAGGAGATATCCAAAGAGATCCTCGAACAAAGAGACTCAAAGTCCTAAAGCTATTCGTATAAGATCTTAGACTTGGTCTTCCCATCATGTGTTTTATCATCAAGCCAAATCTTCAAAGACATATCTTTAATCACATTCTCCTTGTGTTGAGCTTAATAGATATCTCTTGCTTTCTTGTTGTAATGTTCACTCTTGGTTCTTAGACTATCCTACAAAATATTGCTCACTTAAACAAGCATATTTAGTCCAAATTCATAATTCAATATCTTCATATGCATGATTCATAAATGTATAACTCTAGTTAGTTTAACATGCATATAAGACTTTCATAGACACATCCAAATAATATATTTATTAATTATTAATGGATATGCTTTATATAGAATGCAACAGAGAACATGTGCAAAGAGTTCTTTTTGTCTTATATTTGTCATCATCAAAACTTAACATATTAAACCATTTGGAGCAAACTTATTTCCACACCGTTTCCTCAAAGGTTATAGAATGAGAATCAAGAAAAGCAGTTTTCCAAGTTCTTGGATGTCTTCAAGAAGCTGCAGATAAACATTCACTTTGCTGAAGCACTTGAGCAGATGCCCTCATATGCTAGATTCATGAAAGATTTGCTCTTGAAGAAAAGGAAACTCAAGGAAGATGAGACTGTGACACTTACTGAGAAGTGCAGTGCTATAATTCAGAGAAAACTACCACCAAAATTGAAAAATCCAGGTAGTTTTACCATTCTGTGCACTATTGGTGAGTTGACTATTGAGAAATCTCTATGTGACTTAGGGGCTAGCATCAATTTAATGCCATTGTCAATTCTCCGCAAGCTTAGAATTGATAAAGTGAAGCCAACTACAATGTCCCTTCAACTAGCTGATTGGTCAATTAAACATCCATATGGTATAGTGGAAGATTTGCTAGTGAAAGTGGACAAATTTATTTTCCCAGGTGATTTTGTGATTTTGGATATGGATGAGGATGCTAATATTCCTCTAATTCTTGGAAGACCGTTCTTGGCTACTTTAGGAGCGTTGATTAATGTACCTAGAGGAGAGCTTATTTTAAGGGTAGATGGTGATCAGGTGACTATTAATGTTTTTGATAAATCTGCACCGACATCAGATCTTTATGCCCCTGTCAAATGCATTCAAGATAAGCCTCTACAGGATTTGGCTAGTAAGACTCCTTCATCATCAATCAATGCTGATCTTCCCACTTCCAAGATTGTTGATGAAAAGGAGAAAGTTCCTTCTACCTCTGAGATTATTGGTACAGAAAAAGATCCTTCAGTTTCCATTGATTTATTGCAGATTGATTCTAAAAGCAGTGACAGAGTTTGGAGGCAAAGAATTGATAAGAGAAAAATGTCATCTTACTTCTCTTACTTCAAGCTACCATGATTAATTGAGAACAAGCAACGTCGAGCTGATGACGTTAAACAAGCACTTTTTGAGAGGTAACCCAAATTTTCTCTCTTTTTTTTTTTTTTTTTTTTTTTTTTTTTATTTTGTTATTTCTTATTTTTCTGTTTTTGTTTTGAAGACAATGTTGAGTTGGCTTAGTTGCCTCCCTAAGTTCGGAGCCTTTGTTGGGGGATGTATATAATTGTCAGCCATCAAAAAGAGTTTTTATTTTTCTTTCTTTCATTTAATTCATTTTGTTATTTGTTTTAATTGGTTTTGATTTTGTCATCATCACCATTTTTGTGTTTTGAGTCGTTGTGTTGATATTGAGCATGCTGGTGTGTTGAATTGAATATCCAATGATTGTTTGAATTGTGGATTTGTCTGATTTCTTGGGATAGCACATGAGAATTTATGCGTTGCATTTATCTCTATTATTTTAATTATGTATGAATGCATTTCCCATCTTTATGTTTGATAGACCTTGGAATTTAATTTCATGTCAGGCTTAGAGAAAGTTTATGAGATTGCATGTGTGTGGATGATTTGCATCTAGAAGTTGTTTGATTCTCTCTTGAGGTGAAATCCTAGGTAGTGCATGATTTAAGGAAATGATAAAGGTTTTCTTTAGACCATTTGAGTTTTTCAAGTCAACCTATATACACAGTATATCCTTAGATCCCTTTTGCAGTCTTGTTATTGTTTGACCCCTATTTCTTTTTTTTTACCCATATTTTCCTTTCTCATACCCATAAAAAAAAAATTCTCTTACATAACCTTTGTTGAGTGCATATCCTATTTTATTTTATTATTCAAGTCTTCATTATTTTTGTGCATGAAGTTTTGTGAAACTGAAAAAAATTCAAAAAAAATTCAAAAAGCAAATAAAAAAGAAGAGAAGTTTCACCCAAAGTATTGCAAAGAAATAAGTTTGGGGGTGGAGGTTGCTGAAAAAGAAAAAGAAGAAAGAAATAAAAAAGTGAATGTTGTGTTGTTTCTTATGCTCCGTTTTGCACTTGTTTAGTATTTTGAGGCTTGGATTGTGAAATTTACATAATTTTGTATCTCAACTTTTATTTTTATTTTCTTACCACTTCTTTCTTAACTCATATCATTAGCCTTACATTACAAGCTTTTAAAGACCCTTTTGATCCTTAGTTGTGTGCTGTTTACATTAGTGGAGAGAGAGATGAAAAACAATCCTATGGATGTGGGTTTGATGTGCATTTGCAGTTTTATGAACTCATCTAAGCTTGTATTTGATAAGGAAACTGTGTCTTTCATTCATGTTTTTGGGAAGTCATTGATGCATGAGAGTTGCATGTGAGAGACGGTGTGACAATTGGATTGTTCATGTGTGACACTTTGAAATTAGATTGTGAAGCAATTTCTGAGGATATGTATGATATTCACTACCTGGTGTTGCCATGTTTTGGTTGTGTGTTTTGAGTTGTTATTTGTTTAGTCTTTTTGTTTTTGTTTTTCTTTTTACTTGAGGACAAGCAAAAGTTTAAGTTTAGGAGAGTGATGAACCTACAAAAATTCATATTTTTATGATTCAAAAGTCTTGGGTTTTCATTATCTTTTAATCTTTTTGATTGAGTTTGTCTCAAGTTTCTTTTATTTTTAGTTTTTCTAAATTATGTTTTAATTGTGTGTTTTGATGTGTTTTTGATAGGTAATTATGCATGGAAGAAAACTGGACCATTGTATGAGACAGAGAGCTGGTTTTGCATTCTGGTGGTTCAGCGCCTAGGCGTTGAAGTCAGAGCTCCTAGGCGCTAGATACCTAAAATACCATGGTTTTAATGGGCCAGCGCCTAGGCGCTAGTAACGTAGCGCCTGAGCGCTGTCTGTGCAAAAAGCCCACGTTATTTTCTTAGAAATTCATAAGTTACGCCAAATGCAACACACACTTGGACAGAAAGCAGCAGCCGTCAAGAGGCACAAATCCTAATGTGGTGTGGGCGCAATTAGGCTTGAAGATTAGGGATTTTCTTCCACATTTCCGTCTTTCTACAATGGAGTTTGTCATATTCTTCCCTTTGTGTTCTTCTTTTTCCATGTGTAACTAATTTTCCCTTTGTTAGGGGCATGATGGATCTCGTTCTTGGATGATGTAACTTTCTTTTATGAGTTTAATCAATGTTTCTATTTCATGATTTCCGTGTTTATCTCTATTCTTAATGCATTTCTAAACCTGATCAATTTGGGAATGATTTTTGGGTTGATGTATGATTTGAGAAAATTTGCATAAACCTAAAACTTGTGATAAATACCATAATTTCTATAATCGCTAGGAATAGACGTTGTGGGTTGTGTGGTCTTTCTTTTAATTCCCTCGTTCTTGATAATGTCTTTCTAATTGGGGTTAGACTAAGGGATTAGTTAATTCCAATCAGCGTAAGAGGATTAATATACTAAAGAATTGAGTATTAATTAATTTTAAGAATTGACCATAAATCATTGAAATAGAACATAGTTAAACCAATATTTGAATGTGCATCTAAAGAGTTCAAGTGAAATCTGAACCCTAACTATTTAACATCATTATTTTTCATCCTTTTGATTTATTATTTACTGATTTTATATTTCTTTTTAATTAAATTTACATCAACTCTCTTTTCGATAGTTTGAATAGTATCGATTTGGTAAATTTAATAATTAATAACATAATCTTCGTGGGAATGATACTTTACTCATTTTTTATTACTTTTATCAATTTAGTGCACTTGTCAATATCCACTTCCGCTTCAATCATTAATTTTTAGTATAAATTAAAATTAAAGTCAGTATCAAATTACGTTGTGAATAATTATTTTCTCCGCATAAGATATAGTTTAATTTAACTACATGGCTGATGGCACCCTTCACAAGCAACATGTATCTAGAACGCTAAAGAGTGTACGTGCTTCGTTGTATCTCTGGTTATTAAGCTCAAATGTGAACAAGCTAAGTAATTGGTTGACAAGTGAAACAAATCAAGAAAAAGAAAAATATCAAAAACATATTTACATTTAAACACAAAAGGAAAAATTCGTTCTTAGATTACAATGTAGTTATTTATAGGCGTTCTTAGCTCTCATAAACTAGTAATAAAGGGTAATCAATAATGTTATACTCATCCCATTCCCAGCGCTCTAATTGGACACAAGAATGAAACCTCAAGACCACACCTTTCGGGTATAAAGTGGATCCAACAGTTGAAGATGGAGAAAAAAGCAAGACAGACTAACTCAGCCCACAAAACTGAAAAAACAGGTTTGCATGGACCTCTCCTGCTGTAGAGTGTATACCATAGATCTTTAAGACCAAAAATGGGTTAAACTTTCAGACCCAAAAAAAATGGCTAAATTTAAGTGTGAGTACCAAAGGAAAAAAAAAAGGTACTAAACTAGAGGATAGCAAAAGATGGCCGAGGTCGCAGATACTTTAGCCACTGCTCAAGTATTCATTATTCACCCCTTTCAGCCGAAAAAGTGAAAAACTGAAGTATTCCCTTCTTTGTCAAAGGAGCAAAAAACTAAAAAGTATTCACCCCTCACCGCATAGGGAATGGAATTTTCTTGACCCTTATAGTCTTTTGACTGTGAAATGAAATAAAATGCCAGGTTTTGCTTAGTCAAAAGCTATTCTCTTTCCAAAGTATCTCCTTAATTGGAGTTCAACATATATATATATACTTTTGAGAGGACACAGAAAAGAAAAAGAGAAGTTCTTACAAAATAAATAAACAAATAAAACTAAAGTTTGGATTATATTGCTTTTTTTACTTACATCTTGAATCCTGCAGTTTTCTTTTCTAGGTTTCCAGTAAAAGGAAAAAAGAAAAGAAAAGGAAGATACTCTATGAGAAACGACCTTAATTTTCATGGAGATCCCCCATCAAGTTATCCATCCAAAAACGGACCTTCGAGGTTCGAGCCATCACCCTCAATTCATTTATGTATTGAGACACTACTCAAGCTTGGATTCTTTTAGATAATTAGCCAACATTTAAGTTCAATGGCAATCTAGTTAATCTCATTCGCTCATTGTAACCAACTTAATCAAATTCTAAGTCACTGTCCATCAACCAACTATTTCAATCAATATATGGCCATCATCAATCGTCTTATAAGTCAAGCACCTAAGATTCCTCTCACCAATTTCAACAGTGGCAAAGTGTCTTCCAAATTTAGCCCTTTCTTCTAGGAAACTGCGCTGGTCATTTCACGTTCTAGACATTTTCATGGTCCAATGATTGATCACTAGGTTAATTACTTTCGACACGCTCAACGTTTATAGACTTGATATTCCTATAAATTAAGCATGCACATATATATATATATATAGGATCGGACTAGGATTCTCTCTAATCCAAGAGAAACGAAAAAGATGTATAGTTACTAATTTAATAGTTAACAATTGTTTATTTATATTTTTTTAAAAATTTTATCATAAAAAAATTATTTTTAAAAATTAAGATCTTCTTCAATTTATTTTAAATTGGAGCGGATCCTAATCTATATAGAATTACATCATGAAGATTTTCACTGCATGCAACCCACTTAATCAATCCTCTGTCATTGTACATTATTGGTCTATATTTCACATTCCTTTTAGAGTTTGTTCCTTAGGTTTACTTAAAAATTATTATTATATTTTGTTAGACTGGTTTGTTCAAGTCTTATAGGAATGGGTCGGATTGGATCATGGGTAAGTGAATAAGATTAAAAAAAAAATCACACTTTGAGTTCAACCTTGTGATGTAAGTAAATTTTTTTTTAATATTTCTGCCTTTGAATTTTATTTTTTTCAGGTCTTTGCTTCAATACTGAGAAGTGGAAAGCACGTGGCATTATGCTCAACAACCGAGCCCCCCACATTCAACTAAGAGTGTTCAGAATATATCTTAAATGAAAAAAGCGCTTTAACAAATTTGATGTTTTGATTAGGGATGTAAATTGGTTCAGATAATCTGATCAATCTGATCAATTTGAATCGAACTAATTAAATTGGTTTGATTTAGTTTGGATATATTAATTAATTTGGGTAAAATTTGAACCAATTAAAACTTAATTGGTTTAGTTCTCAGATTTAAAATTTTAAAATCGAACCAAACTAAACTAAACTAAATAATATATTTATATATTTTATTATTTTTTTAATTTATGCTACAAATTTTTTTTTTGGCTACTATTTATTTTTTTATTTTTTGTAATACTTTCTCAGTTCCTAACCCTTATAACGTCGTTTTCGTTTAACGTAGAAAACTAAAAAACTCCTCTATCAAAACGTTTAGTTCTACTCACCGACACCGCAGCTCACCGTAGGTTTTGCTCTGCCACAGCTCAGGCCAGATATGCTCTGTCACAGCTCGGACAGTGTTATTCGTCCAACGTAGAAAGGCAGAAAACTCATCTGCTAAAACGTTCAGTTCTGCTCACTGGCACCGCAACTCACCAACTACAAAAGTGAAATAATGATTCTCTTCTGCTTACTTTTGGATTTGACATTTAGAAGAAGTAGAAGATGACATTTATGCTGATGTTTTCTTTTTTTTTTCCTGAATTAACATTTCTTTTTATCCACCTAAAAATTGACTCATTTCTATCACTTTGATGAGAGGTGATATGTCTCCTACTCCGCTTACTCTTTCTTTCCTTTGCAGGCAAGGATAGTTCACCCTGATAAAAATCTTGGAGATCTTAGGGCTATAGAAAATTTTCAGGTAAATATTATGAACTCATATTTTGGTTTCATAGTACTTCATGATATTAGTGGATATTTATTAACAAACTTATTTACTTATTTCTTAGTCCTATCTGAAAGAGACATCAGTGTTTTAACTCTATTAATAATAATTAGTCATGGTCTGCATAATTATCAGGATAGTTCACCCTGATAAAAATCTTGGAGATCCTAGGGCTATAGAAAATTTTCAGGTAAACATTATAAACTCATGTTTCGATTTCATAGTACTTCATGATATTAGTGGATATTTATTAACAAATTTATTTACTTATTTCTTAGTCCTATCTGAAAGAGACATTAGTGTTTTAACTCTATTAATAATAATTAGTCATGGTCTGCATAATTACTAATTTTTTAACTTATTTCATCATCAGTTTCTTAAATAAGTTGGTTGGATTATAAAATTAACTCTAGTCAATATTAGACATAGTATTTATTAAAAAGTTGACAATTGTTTGGTGACATCTCCAATTCATTCAACAATTGTCTGAGCTTGAAAAATTTGTTTTTACTCAAGAATATGTTATCAGGTGTTATTCCAAAAACTCTTGGAGAAGTGAGAGACTTGAAAACTTTGGATCTTTCCTCCAACTAACTCTCTGGATCCATTCCTATTGAACTTCAAAATCTACATGTCCTTCAGCTTTTGAAGCTCTCTTATAATGATTTAGAAGGAATCATTCCTAGTGGTGGAGTTTTTCAAAATCTCTCTGTTGTCCATTTAGAAGGCAATAAAAAATTTTGCTTGCATTTTGCATGTGAGCCTCATGGCTATGGAAGAAGGCATGTCAGACATTACATCATCATAATTACAGTGGTAACAATGATACTATGTTTGACAATTTGTTTGCTACTATGCATAAAAAATAGAAAAGTGAAGGTAATAGCAACAACATCATCTGAACTTTGAAGATTGGAAACGATGAATTGACTTTAAATGTTCTAGTATTGACTTTAAAAATAATCAATTTCTGACTCTGGTTTATGAATACTTAAGTAATGGGAGCTTAGAAGATTGGATTAAGGGGAAGAGAAAGCATACAAACGAAAATGGGTTGAACCTTATGGAGAGACTGAATATAGATATTGATGCTGCTTGTGCATTGGATTACCTGCACAATGATAGTGAAGTTCCTATTGTGCATTGTGATTTGAAACCCAACAACATTCTCTTTGATGAAGATATGACGCAAAAGTTGGAGACTTTGGATTCACTAGGTTGCTGATTCAAAGTTTAACTAATCAAGTCTTCATTAACTTCACCCATGTCCTTAGGGATTCAATTGGTTACATATGTACCTCCAGGTTAGTAGTCTCACAACTTCCTCTTTAATTGAATAGCAGTAGTATACAACTTGTCAAGTTAAATATCTCATGAAGAATTTTTTAACTTATTCAAATATAATTTCTTAATACAAATATCAATATGTTTCTTTTTTCCCTCTTTATGAACTTTTTAATACACATTCTGAAACATGAAATAATTATTAGTGTTCAAATCAATAAGTTTGATTCTATTTCTAATTTTTTTATAAGTTTGTTATGTATTTTTTTTTTGTTATGAAAAGTTAATTATTTAGTTGATTTTTGTGTTAAAAAAATGATCAACCTGATCACTGGAACCAAACCAATCCGTAGATGTTTAGTTTGGTTTGGTTCGGATTTGACTATCAGAAAACATGAAAACTGAACCAAATCAAATAAATTGATTTTGATTGGTTCAAATTTATTTTCTCTCAGGAACCAAATCAAACCACCAATTTACACTCTTAGTCTTGACTATGCAACCTCAACTTTAAAAAAAATATTAAAAAAAAGTTTTAGCAATTTTCGGTGTATGACACTTTACATTTTATATTATTTAAAATTATTTTTGTCACACAATATATAAAAACCTATATATGTCATGTTTTTTTAAATCACTTGTATAATTTAAGAGTGATATTTGAAACTTGAATGGAAAATTTTATTCAATATCTCTTATTTTTAAGTGTCAGGTATCTAAGTAAATGAAGAAAAAAAAAAGAGTTGTTAAAAAAAAAAACCTACCAGTCACTAAGTGAAAAAAAAAATTGCTAAAAAAAAGTGATTTTAGAAGTTGTTGCAAAAAAAGAGGGACAAAAAAGTTGAGGGAATTCAAAAAAAAAAAGTTGATAACATCTATAACTTTTCTCATTAATAAATTACAAGTTACACTTTTAAAAGCAATATAAAATGTGACCTGAATAATAAATAATGCATTTTAAAAAGTATATATTATTAACATTCATCTATCCATTATTGTGTTGTTCGATAAATCTCCTCGATTCAAAATCTCAATCTCATGATGCTTTTGGTATACGTGTGAAAATAAGAATGTAAACATCGAGAAATGAAAATTGAATAATAATATATTATAATTATGGATTTTTCTAAAGAATAGTGTAAGGACACTAGTTAAAAAAAATTATAATTATATATTGTGTTGCTCAATTATATTTTTTTTGGGTGCACTGTTGCCCGGTTATTTTTACTCCTATATTTATGACATTTCTATTTTTTAACTCTTGCACAACTTCAACCAAAAAAAAAAAAACTCTTGCACAACTTAGAAGCCACTCCCTCTATCCCACCGCCATTTTGACAAAGACAGTGTTTTCCGTATTTAGCCTTTTCTTGCGGAGCTGAAACAGCAAATATAATTTCTTATACGGTCATTACCAAAATAAATTTAACTAGGTAACTAACCACCTAGAGCATGCATATGTACCTAGCTTTCTGATTATGAATTAATTAAAATTAAGAGACTCTGCACCTCCAACTATGAATATTAAGTGCGACAAAAGAATGAAAAGACCTTCCTTCCGCTATGTGTTGAAAATGGGAGGGCAAGCGTGAAACAGATAGCAAGGTCTCATTTAGGAAAGCATGCAATAAAATTTGCTTCCCACTATGCTTTTGTGGATGCCCATCCTCCAATAATGATTAACCTCAGTTAAAAACCTTACACATACATACAGTAACTTAGAAGCTACGTCTCTCCTTGGCCTTTTTGCTTTCCTTGGTGGTCTTTCGGTTAATAATATATCTCCAAAGGATATTTGGAATCTTCTTTCTTCTCTCTCTGCGTCACGCTCGCTTTGTCTCACTCACTCACAAATTGGGCACAACACAACTGAACTGACCCCTCAATATTATATATCTATATATATATTATATATATATATATATGTATATATATTATTGTGCAGATATCATAGAGCAGACATTCTTTCATCGAGTGCAAAACTCGGTCTGGTCTTAATTTCAAGTTTGAGGAAACTAAAGAGAGTATTGATTGATCAGTTAGAAGGGGGAGAGATGGAAGGGGTAACAGTAACAGGGTTGATTCATCTTTTCGTGACCATGTTTCTGACAGGCTGTGCCGGTTTCATAGTGCTTCCGGTAATGACCGACGTCACCATGGCGGCACTTTGCCCAGCTCAAGATCACTGCTCGCTTGCCATTTACCTCACCGGATTCCAGCAGGCTGTGAGTATATTTACTATATCTTCTATATTATATTATTACCTGCACACACACACTCCTCTCTCTCTCTTTGCTGTTCGTATATTTAGTTAGTTTAGTATTTCGTCCATTTCATTTTTCTGCTTTTTCTGGGTACCACTACCACATCCATGCTTTTCTCAAAGAAAACTGTCTACCAAGAACGGTACTTTTATGGCCCACAATATGGATAGTTCCAGTTCCTGAGTGTTAATTCATTATCTGCCTCTCACGCGACGCATTATCTTCCATGGTAATGCACTCAGATAAAGTTTTAAGAAGAAAAAAAAGAAAAAAACACCATGGTCCATGAAGGTTTTCTCAATATTTAAATGTTCAAAATTAAAATAACTAACGTGAAACGTTTTTTCAGATGGAAGATGAATTTGGTTTTTGAACGCTATAATTAATGTGCATTTTTCTTTTTCCATTCTACTATTTTAACTTTTTTATTTTATCTCACTTGCTCCACGGAGGTTGAAGATACGCGTGGCTTTAAGTTGCCTCCGCGTCGCTTTAAGTTGGCTAAGTATCTAGAATCCCCACCCAACCCCAAACTAAACTTCAAAGTTCAAACCTACCATTCACAAATGATAATCTTACTAGCTAAGGGGTTCAGCTTTTGTTCTGTAGGTGCATAACATCATCAGTTTGTGTAAAAATAATAACAATTAAATAAAATCACAGTATATAAATTTAATGGTTGTGAAAAAAACTTGAATCTTCTTCCGCACACCCACATATATATATGGATAATGTTTAATAAAAATAATTATATAAAAATTTCAAATTAAATATAAGTATATAAAAGACTTGAATATATTTAAAACGATTAATTATATAAAATTAAATATAATTTTTCATGTAAATATTATTTAATTAGTCATTTACCTCAACGCAAGTTAATTTTTAAACGGACTTGGTGTCACTTGAACTAACAGTAAAGAAATAAGTGAACATTTTACCAAAAATTCTCTCGGTTGTGTACTCGTTTAGACGGATTCAAGTGTAACAAACAATTCGTACCATACGGTGGAGTCTTGGTTGCTACAAAGATATGACGTGAAATAATTGTTAGTTTGTTATATTTTTTTCCTCCCTAAATCATAAATTGTAGTTTCTTTTTCTGAGCTGACATAAATCGTAGTTTCATAATTAGTTGCAAGTGACTTCACGAAAAAAATTGAACAAAGTAATATTTTTTTTTTCCTTTTAAACATTCTTTCTGTACGAGCTACCTAATTAGGAGAAACAGAAAGTCATACTTAAACTGATAG
This sequence comes from Ormosia semicastrata, assembly GCA_029884595.1. NCBI lineage: Eukaryota > Viridiplantae > Streptophyta > Magnoliopsida > Fabales > Fabaceae > Ormosia > Ormosia semicastrata. The sequence goes on along the minus strand of JAQQTO010000046.1, from coordinate 799,494 downwards.
GCACTAAAATTTTCTTACACTGAATTATGTGTTTTAATTGGCATAAAATCTATATGTATTTGAAATTTATTTGTATGATTACATCTATTTAAGTATTTTTAAAAAGTTTATGATACTTACTTCCACTCAGTTGCCAATATTATTGTATACGGTAGCAGTAGAAAACGCGAAATACTTCACACTTGATTGACCGAACATAAACAGGTTTCAATCTTTTTGATAGGTTTCACTAACTACACAGGGGTAGAGATATGGATAAATAGAAATGATATTTGTACACTAAAATAATTACATCTTGTTTGTTTAAGAAATAAAAAGTAGAAAATAATATTTATTAAAATATATATTTTTTCATTTTATTATATAAAAAATAAAATAGTGCCAAAAAAATGGAAGAAAAATAATGTGCAAATATCTTTACTCATAAATAAAAAGTAACTTGTTAATCAAATTGTATAATTAGTGTAAGAGTAAATTCTTAAGTTAGTTCTACGAAAATTAGTGTGTTACCATATTATTCTATTAAAAACTTTTTTTATTACATAAGTCCTCATAGATATAAAATGCGTCACATTTGTCTTTATCTTATCCACTAAATAACTTTCATAAGGATGAATATAATGATATTTTTATATTTTTAAGAGATTTATATATAAAAAAAAAATTTAAATGACAAATGTAGTGACACATAAATTTTTTTTAATAATTTACTCTTATTTAAACTATGCAAATTCGATTAACATATGTATTAATTAACTATTAATAATCAATACTTATTGAGTTCAATATGGGTCATTGGTTATTATACTTCAACGATAATCTTTTCTTTGGGAGTTCTTCAACACACAATAATATAACTAGCATTAATTTCTGTGCCCACATTGATGATGGTCAGAAAAATGATATTTTTATACTTTTAAAAAGAGATATATTACTTTTTTTGACTGATAAAGAAGAGAGTGTATTATTATTTATATTTTTTTAAAGATTATGATTAAGTAAAAAAAAATAATAAAAAAATAAATATAATAAATAATATTAAAAATAATATAAAAAATATATACATTATTAATAATAAAAATATTCAAATTGTGAAGATCATCGCCTTATCATTTCTCTCTTTAACTTTGTATATGTACTTCTAATATGGTTAAAACTTAAAATTGGAGGTTGTGTACTTTTTTTTTCACTTTCATATAATGTTAATTTCCATATCAAATAAGTATATAAATAAAGTATTTTTATAATAATTTATATAGTTCTCTCCTTTACATTATTTTTTACAATAAAGTTAAGTTTAATTATTTTAATATAATATTAGAACTTAACTCATTCTTAATTTTGAGCTACCTACAAATGTTTAATCTTGTAAATTTTGTATTCTAGATGTTTAATTCTAAAATGTAGAAGAGTAAAGTAAATTTAGGTCCCATTACTCTAATAAGATGGGAGAAAATTGATTAAGAAAAACAAAAGGAAAGTTGGAGATTGAGAGATGCTATTAATATATTTATTTTTATTCAAAATGTTATTAGTATCTGTTTGACTCTTAGAATTAGAATTTGAAATTAAAATTAGATCTTTTAATTTTATTTTTTATGTTTAAAATGTCATTTAAAATTAGAATTGTAATTCCATAAACCAATTACATAAAATTGAAAAATAATTAAGTTAACTATTTTTCAATTCTTAATCTATACTTTAAGAATTATCAATTCTATAACTTAAAAATTAAACTCACTCTCTCTCTCTTCACATTTATTTATGAACAATCATACTTATTGATATTTTATATTTATATAGAAAATTATTTTTATATTTATATAAAAATTACTATGATAGCTACTTATTTTTTTCTAAAAAATTCTTGAAAAATTTCTTTATGAAAAAAATATGATTATTATATTATAAAAATATTATTGTATGAATATTTTTATTAATTTTAATTTTATAAATAATTTTTTAATATTTTATATCATACCTTTAAACAATACAATCATAACTGAATTTAAATTTCAATTTCTTATCCTAATTCTTTGATAACCCTAAAGATAAAATTTATAATTCTAGACCAATTCTAATTCTGAAAAAATTGGGATTGAAATTAAAATTTTATATTTTAATTTCAATTTCACTATCCAAACGGACTCTTAAATTATTAATTGGTGGTTTGGTCATTGGCGATGCAGGTGACGGGAGTGGGAGCAGTGGTGATGACGCCATTAATAGGGAACCTGTCAGATCGGTACGGTAGGAAAGCTTTGCTGACACTTCCTCTAACGGTGTCTATGATTCCTCCAGGTATTATTATTAAGAAAACGATGGTTTGACATCACTTTTTTCATATCACTTTTTATACTTTTTAATAATTATAGTTAAGTAAGAGAAAATGTTAATATGTAAATGCTGATATGTTACTTATAAAAAAGAAAATCATATAAATCAAATCATATAATTTATATATCATATTCTATATATATATATAATAGAATAATATAAATTTGGAAATATTAAAAAAGAATAAATATTATATTAAAAATATTCTATGTTATATAAATATTAAATAAAAATATAATTTAGATTTAATATAATTTTGAATTACTTTTTCATTGGAGAATGGAATGACATTTGTCCTATAACCGTGCTTATATCAATTTCCTTGAATTTATATATAATTTATATGTTGAAATTTTGATTTTATTTAGTATTTAGATTCATATGGTTATGGGTGTCTATCGGTTGGGTTGGGTGGGTTCAGCATCATTTTTGGACCTGACGCACGTAAGAGATTTTTTCCTCGGCCCAACCCGACCCGACCCGACCCGATCAAGAGATTTTCTTCATTTGACTTGACCCAACCCGACCCACTCAATAGTGGGTTGGGTTAGGTCCAACCCGTGAGTCTGACATTTTAAAAAAATTCTTAAAAAAAAATTAAAATACAAAATCTAACAAATTAACATCATAAGTCTCAATATCAAATAAACTAAACACCATAAGTCAATAAGTGCATAACAAATTAATAACTAACAAGTCTTACTAAGTCTTGAATAAATTAAATAAAGCTAGTCATAACTTAAACAACAAATTAGTCTAACCAATCAAAGTCAGTATCATCACGCATGTCATATGAATTATGGACAACATAATCATTGACTTCACTCTCTATTTTATCTATATACTCTTTATCATCTAAACGATCCATTGATTTTGCAAAACAATGGTCACTTAAATGCATCGATAGTCTTATGAACTTATTTTCTTTGTTCACTTTGAGAGTAATATCATAATGCCTACACTTAAACTTGATTGGAACAACACAAAAATGAGAAGAAAACATCCTAAAATGCCACCATAGGTATTTAGAATCCATGAACATATCATAGAACTCTACACGACAACGTGCCCTCCTTTCCTCCTTGGTCTGCACAATCAACAAGACAATTGTCAAATTACATACAAATTTAAACTCAACAATGAAATAATAAGTTCATAAGAATTAGAAAGCCAACCATTAAACCACAAATAGCTAAAAAAATTAATGTTTAAGACCTACAATTTCTTCTCTAACAGCTGACATATCTAACATATCAAAAAAATATCAACAATTAGTAATAGACAATTAATAATTCATTAAATAAATTGAATGAGTTCTATATAACACATTACTAGCTTCAAACTTCTCAATATCATCCATTTGAACCCGTAAATCTATGGATTTCTTAGGAGTCCTCAACCAATTTTGAGTACAAATCAATGTCTCAACAGTGGTAGTTTGTAAAGAACTACAAAAAGGGTCAAGAAGTCGCCCTCCAGTACTAAATACTGACTCAGATGAAACTATAGAAACAGGAATTGTTAAGATATCCTTAGCAATGAATGAAAGAGCATGATACTTCTTGGTCTTTCCTCTCCACCATGTAAGAATATCAAAGCCATCAACATCATCTTCCACATCATCCTCCTTGTACCTCTCAAGCTCATTCTTTTTTACCACATGTTGTTTTTTCTTCACTTTCAATCTAAACTCAGATTTATAACTATCATTATCATCTTCAATATCATCATCATGTGTAGAGGAAGGAACATCAGATGACATGCAACTAGAATCACTAGCATCAAGAGGAACATGATGCATTTATTGATAATGTTCAAATAATGTCCTCATAACATCGTCCTTCATAATTTTCACACTCAATTCCAAGTCATACATCTTTTCCAAGCAAAACTCAATATAATCCATTTTATACCTTGGATCAAGGACAATAGCCACAAGCAATAAGTAATTTAGAGGACCATCAATGTCATTCCAATATTTATCTAACTTCATTTTCATGAAAATGACCATCTCCTTCAAAATTGGATCATTCCATCCAATCCAATTCTTTATAAACTTATTGATGTCACACAATTTATGGAAGAAAGTATTTGAAGTAACATGCAATAATCCAGAAAAAGTAAGAGTAACATAATAAAAAGCTTTTAAAAATTTAATAATAGAAGTGAGTGTTACAGAGATTAGAGGTGAGTACAAACTGATTTTACAAAAAAAATTAATAATAATGGGTCATTAGTGGGTTGAGTTGTGCGGGTTGAAAGTATTCCAACCCGTTACCCAACCCACACACTGTGAGTTGAACATTTTTCAACCCGACCCAACTCGCGAACCCAATCCAACTCACATTTTATGAATTGAATTAGATCGAAACTCACGAGTTCATTAATCAACCCGACCTGGTAGACACCCCTACATATGGTAATATGTTAAAATGAAAGTTAATCTAAAAATTTAAAACAGAATTCAAATTAATTATTTTTTTATAAAATATTAATAATAACTAAATTCATCATGTCAACAAACTTGTATCTTAATTAGCATTGCTTAAGTTTTTAAAATTTGAGTATAATGTTAATGTTAAAATTTCAAATCATCTATTAAGTTTTTTTTTTTCATTTCCTCCTCGATTGCGATTGTACTTCTTGTGTAATAAAAATAAATAACTATATTCATAATAAACCAATATACTATAAATATAATGTTAAATTTATATAAATTAAAATAATTATTTTTCTTGTATAAATCTATTGAGTAAGACGGAGTATTTGATATCCAAAAATTGCATTAGGCTTTAACAAATCTAAAATTAAGTTAAGTTAAATTAGAAAGGTGTAAAACTCTCCAATATTTCACCGTTTATTCCAGAGTCAGTGAAGTTCGTCACCTTTTCCAGTTGCTAAGCACCCACTTTCAGTCAAAGAAATGTTTATGACCAAAAAAAAAAGTGAAAGAAATACTTGTAACTTCTAAGTCGGTAGAATGAGGCATTCTCATGTGATGCTGTGTAAAAGAACATACACGTCACCGGTATCATTAAAATTATAGTTAAAGCTGGAGAATGATTTACATACTTAAAATGATATATATTTAATTTAATAATATAAAATAAGACAGATAAAAAAATATAAAATAAGAAATTCTTATATTCTCTTAGTGTCCGTTTGATTTCTGGAATTGAGCATGGAATTAGAGTTTAGAATTGAAATTTGACCTCTTAATTCTAATTTTTATGTTTGGAATACCATTTAAAATTAAAATTGTAATTCCATAAACTAATTCCATGGAATTGAAAAATAACTAAGTTAAGTATTTTTCAATTCTTAACCTATACCATAAGAATTATCAATTCTATAGTTTAAAAATTAAACTTTCTCTCTCTTTCTTTCTCTCTCCACATTTATTTATAAATAATCATATTTATTGAGATTTTATATTTATAAAAAAAATTATTTATATTTTTATATAAAAATTATTATAATAGCTATTTATTTTTTATAAAAAAATTCATGAAAATTTTCTTTATGAAAAAATTTATTTTTATATTATAAAAATATTAATGTATGAATATTTATTAATTTTATTTTTATAAATAATTTTTTAATATTTTAGATCATATCTTTAAATAATAAAATTATAATTGAATTTAAAATTACAATTTCTTATCTTAATTATTTGACAATTCCAAACATAAAATTTAAGATTCTTACTAATTCTAATTAAAAGAATTAGAATTGAAATTAAAATTCTATGTTTCTTCTTCCATTTAGATTTTTTTTTTCTTCTTCTAAAGGATATTCACCATATGGTGTGAATCCTAAGATGAGATCCAATTACATCTAACGGTGAGTATCATCCTTCTTCCTATGAGGAGATATTAAAATTTCTGTTGATTTGAGATTACCTAAAAATTAGCAGGTATTTCCAGTATTGCATGGATTTTTTTTTAAAAAAAATCAGATAAAATTTAAATAAATATAAATTAAAAAATATTTGAAATTATGAAGAAGAAGATATGCATAATTAATTTGTTTAGGTAGAATATAAAAAATATAAATTAAAAAGATATTTAAAATTATTAAAACTATAAAAAAGAGATGTATAACTAATTTAAAAAATAATTTAAATTGAAATTTAAAATTTAAAAATATTAAAAAATATGTGTCATTATTAAAGAAATAATAACATTTTTAAGAGTTTAAACCACTTTTAAAAGAATATATTTTAATTTATTATATAGGAGTGAATTTCTTAATAATATGCGCTGTTGATGAAGTTTGTGGACGTGTTACCATATTGGAAAGCCTAATCATACACATCCATATACATACCAAAAATAAAATAAAATCTTCCATTCTCCATTTATTATGTAAAAGCAATGCTACCCTTTCATCTCCTTTCTTTCAATGCTTACTTAAATACCCATCAAACTGTTTGATGGTGAATCGTACCAGCACCTTTTAGTTCATGTGGGTTGTAACTTGTAATTCCTTTTGCTTGTTTACTTCCCTTTCATCAATTTCACCAAGGAAAGGATTTTATATTTATAGCATTAAACAATTAGTTTCGCAAATTGCTCATGTTTTCCACTGGTGTTTGATTTGGTTTACCTGACTTTAACATTCCTTGAAGAACAGGAGAAGTTTTTTAGTGCATTTGCATGGTCCCATTTCCAGACTCCTAATTGCCAATTGCCAATTGCCAATTGCCAGCTAGTCAAATATAAGTTTTAAATTACTCACTCAGCCATGGACATAAAGTATTTAAAGCATTTTGACTTTACATAGGGACTGGCACATTTGTTGTAAGTGTCTTAATATAAAATGCATTATGCACCGTATATTTGCAGTCATATTGGCATATAGCAGGAGTGCCCACTTCTTCTACGCGTACTATGTGGCCAAGACTTTTGCTGCCATGGTGGAAGGCTGCGTACACTGCCTCGCTCTTGCATATGTGGTATTTATTTCCCAAATCCCATAAATCCATATAACCAACGTACAGTGACTGAGTGTGAGAACTGAGATGTTACTTACTTATGTATATACTATATAGTTGAATACGAATTAATTCTGAAATAAAATAATGAAAAAGCATTTGGATGATGGATGTTGTTAGTTAATATTATATTATATAATTATTAGGCAGACATGGTTCCAGACGGGAAACGAGCATCCACATTTGGAATACTTGCTGGTGTAGGATCAGCATCATTCGTGGGTGGAACATTAGCTGCCCGTTTCCTATCTACTGCTTTAACATTTCAGGTGTCTGCGCTTTACCTCTCATTCTTCCTTTAATCTTCCACTACTGCGTGCTACCTCATAACACTAGTCTTCTCTTCTTTAATTTCCTATATTTGATATGATTGATTCCTGCTTTTTTATTTTATTAATTCAGGTTGCTGCAGTCTTGTCAATGATTGCAGCGGTGTACATGAGAATTTTCCTTAAGGAAAGTGTACCTGGTGAGAGGCAACCGTTGTTGAAAGAAGGTGAGGAGCCACTTCGTGAGAATGATTCGTCACCAAGGACAACAGGACCATTCAAGAGACTGCCTTCGTTAGGGGATTTAATTGCCTTTCTCAAGTGTAGGTACGTATATTGAGTTGAGGGCATTAATCCTCTCCATTTTAAACAAAATCACTTCGTGCCTACCTAGTTCCAACTCATTGATAGCTATTGATCTGAGAAGCCTCATTTTGCAGCCCCACGTTTTCACAAGCAGCACTTGTCTTGTTCTTCAACAGTCTTGCAGATGGCGGGTTGATGGCTTCATTGCTGGTAAATTATCACTCTCTTTATTAATGATTGTCAAATCATGATGATGATAAGCAAGCAACAGTTTATGGATATTGGATAGTCAAGGACCTAAATTAGACTATATCTAGGGGGAAAGACTAGTTGTGCTTGAAAATAGCAAGGAACAAAATGGGGAGAGGAAATTTTGGAATAAAAATTACTTTCACTTGCTAGGTGCAAAAAAAAAAAAAAAAGTGATACAATTGAAATTAGAGTGCAACTTAATTTTACTCCAACCCTATAATTTTTTACCTCGAGATACAAATGATTCTCTGCCCATTTTTCACCATCTACCAAGAGCCAGGGAGTGAAACATGAAACATTTCTATCCTACTCAACTTTCACCCCTTTTCTATTTTCCACGTCCCCTACCAAGTATACACTAAAACAAAAACCAAAGGAACCTGAATAGGCAATAGCTTTTCCTATTAACATTCAAGACAAAGAAAATTAATCTTTTGTGCAACAAGAAGGTTAGAGTCCAGAAAGCAGACGCAGTAGGAGCAATTCAGACTCCAATGCCACCCAGAATTTTGAAGGCTTTTTTTTTTTTCTTTTAATTCTGTATTTAATTAAATCTTCCACAACATGCAGTATTATTTAAAGGCCCGTTTTCAATTCAACAAGAACCAGTTTGCCGATTTGCTGCTAATTACTGGGATTGGAGCAACTATTGCACAAGTACGCCTAAGTCCTAGCATTGTTGTTTAGTTTCCCTAAATTTCATTGTAAAGGCTACTGTTCCTGACTTATTTCAACTACAATCTGTTTGGTTCTGTATACTTGCAATTCCCCAGCTACTTTTCATGCCCGTATTATTGCCTGCTATAGGAGAGGAGAAATTGCTTTCCACAGGGCTCTTAGTTAGCTGCATAAGTGTAAGTTCCAGGCTCAATCTTCCCAAGAATTTTTTTAAAAATTTTTTTTAATTTTTAATTGAAGGCATCCTGGTATATATGTACCAGTTTACCACATAAGCAGAGTGAGAGAAGAGAGTATTGACGGTTCACAATATATGATGCTATGCAGATTTTTGTGTACAGCATATCATGGTCACCATGGGTAATTTACTTCAAGCGCTTTCATTATGCTATTTACTTATATCTTTACAAAAGAATTCCTCAAAACTGGTGAAAACCATGCAGATTCCTTATGCCCTAGCAGGTTGCTCTATTTTTGGAGTTTTTGTGCGCCCGAGTGTAAGTTTCTTACTTGTTTCTGGTTAGACCCTCTATATGATTTTTCTTATTAAGCTGATCTTCATAAATTTATTTTGTTTTACTATTTGGAAAGAGTATTGTGATCATTCACATCACGGTTGGCACAGATATGCAGCATTGCATCAAAACAAGTTGGACCTACTGAACAGGTATCCCTACTGAAAAAGGACTTGCATGCATTTCCTGCTGCTTTCTAATAACACATTTTAAGTATGTTCTGTTCATATTTTCCATGCGTGAAAGTTCACATCATGATATTGAAATCTCATGCCTGGTAGGACAACTTGGCTCAACCTCATCTTCAGATGTACAAAAATTATCTCTTCCTTTTGCTTTTAGTCTAACTGATCAGTCTTTGATATAGGGAATGGTTCAAGGATGTCTTTCAGGAATTAGTTCGTTCGCCAACATCATTGCTCCGATTATTTTCAGTCCACTGACAGGTATAATCACGAGCAAAATCCAAGGGCATGTATATTATTAGAAATATATAGAAAGTAATAATAAGTTTCTCTATCTATGCAGCCTTGTTCCTGTCGGAAGATGCACCCTTTTATTTTCCTGGCTTCAGTCTAATGTGCCTTGGGCTAGCACTGGTAAGATGATATTTCCACCTTAAGGGTTCCCTATTGGTTAATATAAGCAATACCTGCCATCTTGATTAGAACATAAATCAATGATCAAGCACTTAGAGCATGTTTGAGAAAGATTAATTCTTTCCAAAACATATGTTTTTGGAGGATTAAGTTATTTTGTGAAATAATTATTATATTTGGGTAAAATGATTATTTTTTAAAAAAACTTTTATACGAAATTCAATGAAAAAAAAAGCCTTTTACAGCTAATAATCATAAGCTGAAGATTGAAACTTATGATTTTAACTTATATATTATTTCTTACACTTTAATATGTAAATACTATTTTGTCCTCAATCAAATACTTTTTTAATCATTCTATACCCATTTTAGTAATTTAATACATAAAAGTAATTCTTTTTTATATTATCCTAACGAATCATATTAGCTTAAAATCATTTTACAAATAAATCTAAACATAAAAATGAATCGATTATAATAAATTATAACAATAATCAATTATAATCAATTATAATAATAATCGATTATCAACATAATCTATAATTTTCATCTTTTCCAAATAAGTCCTTAGTGGGGGTTACTTAATAGCTGTGTTTGTTACAAAGGGAAAATTAAGCCTAGAATGATATCATATCCTGGATATACATCATGTGCTTTTCTAAATTCTCATCGTTAATCATGCATATGTATTTGGACGAAGTCGAAGTTTGAACTCTAATTAATAGCTTATAAGTCGCTGAAAATAGGAATAGGAATGGCAGAAGTCACTATAGGCTAGCATCCCAGAATAGATCTATCCCAAAGGGACGGCTTATGTGAAATTCATCCTGCCATGTTGAAAATAATATCTAAAACATACTAAATATATGTTTTTGTGTACAAAAATGAAAATGTTTAAACTATATCCAGTTGAACCGTGATCACGATGTGCTGAAGTTGTTGATATATGATAGTAGCATTAATTTACGTGGATTATCATCAAGACTTGGGTTAAATGATATCACACATTGCGTTTCAGATGATTGCATTTATTCAGAGTATAATGATCCGAGCGGATTCTTCTAAAGGGGGCAGCAAATCTAGGAGTAACCCCTGCAGGGATGTCTTGGTCTGAGGTGGGGACAAGTTATTTGCACAATCAACTCATGCTTCATGTTACCTTAGCAAAATCAATCAGAAAGATATATAAGGAACCACTTCCTAGGGACAAAAATACATGTTTTTGCACTTGGGGATCAAAAATACTTATGGCAAAAGACAGGAAATAGAACGTGAAGATGGTTATGTAGAATAACGATCTGATGAAGGGTAAAAGCATAGCTATGTTAACCTTAACAATCAGGTCTTATGGCAAAACTGGTAAAGCATAGGTTTATGAGCCATAAGATCTTATCACTTAAGATGTGATTCACACTTTTCAATTTTGATTCTTGTATGTATACAAAGACTTATATAATTTTTCTATATATTATTGTTCTCTCAAGGTTCTATGGAATCTCCGGTCCAAAAAAAAAGGGTTCTAAGGTTGTCAAAATTAACATAAGCGCTCGAGCTTATTATTTATTTATTCCTGAAAAACCATCCGTCTAGCCAATACTGATCCATGTACGGCACTTGCAAGATGGACTAAAAACATGTGTCACACTTGAAATACAGTGTGCTCTTTGATCGGGAAACTCAGGGAGATCACGTCGAACTCTAATATTTTTCAAATAGTTCACATTAACAATAACAAATAAAAAAAATGATATAACACTAATAACTTTTTAAAAAAAATAAATAGTAGAATATGACTATTAGTCTTAATTTTGTTACAAAGGAGGTCCATGTGTGAGGAGAGGTAAGGTAAGTTAAATGGAGTTTTTGAACCTGAGATCAAGTAGTCCCAAGAGACTTGGTTCCACATGAAATAAGCCTCTTAGGTAATGTAAATTTTTTTTATCCTACTAACTTTAGATGATATACCAAATTAATATACAGTAATAGTTAAAAAAAAGGAAAAGAGAAATTTCTCTTCACAGAATTCTACCCTGCTGAAAAGTAACAGTTTGTAGCAGAGTGCCACAGGGTTGGGTGATTAATTACATGGATTTCCTTCTACTCAACTTGTGATTGTGGCCCAACTAGGTGGAAGGCGATCAGAAGTGGTAGGCATGCTTCTAATGCTAATATCGAGGGGCAGGAGACGGTACTGAATGTCAAGCTCCCGAAAAATCTTGATCATCTCTTCAATCAAAAGGGATCTCCTCACAAATCTTTCAGCCATGTCTTGGTAGTTCATTCTATGAGTTGGCCAAATCGCCATTCTTACCATGTTTAATTGTTCATGATCCTTGAAGACTATCAAAGGTGAAGGATACCAGTGCTCCTTCTTGTTATCAATGTAACTGTATTGTAGTCAATATCAGTTTCATTTCATCCAATCAGATATTAATCAAACAAGGATACAAGACAAATTAAGGACATTTTTTTCTGCACATACCTCTGTATTCTGTGTCTCATAAGTGCAATCTTTTCGGCCGGGGTAGAGACATGTATACAAAATTCAATAGAATCTCCCATGTCAGGACTCCGGTAGTAATTATTTATGGCCTTAGTAGCAAGGACACTGTTAGGGATCATGATCTTTTGATTGTCAAATCTCAGAAATATGGTTGTCAATATGTTCATTTCTTCTACAACCACCTGAAATTAGTTCGCAAAAACAGATAAAAGAAAATTAGTCCGCACCCATTTGTATTTATTTTATATTTATATGAAAACAGAATCTGTCTACAGTACGCATAAAGTGACAAACATTACCTGGACTCCATCAATTTCACACCTGTCTCCCACATCAAATGGGTGCATGACAAATAAGAAAATAATTGATTCAAATATGGTTTTGCAGGTATTTCCAAATACAAATGCAACCACCACAACCTGTGAGCTCACAAAGAGAATAAATTTGCTTGTGGCAATTTCCAATATCAAGAGCCAAATAACCAATATAATAATGGCGACCAAAAAATTGAGCATTCGATGAAGTTTGATCACTGCCGTTTTGGTATCATTCAATGTCAAAGCAAGTGCTCTCCTCTCTCGAAAGGCATTCACCTGGATTATTAAACGCATGATACTGGTGTAAGTACTATAACAGGAAACACATTCACACCAACCGAAACCAGGCACCAATAAAACAGACTCTGGTGTCAATGGAAATTCTATTCTTAACAGATGAACATTTTATCTATAAGAACACGTTTGCATTAAAATAAGCAACAGAAGAAAAAAGACAATGGTAAATTCCTATCAATTTTGCAATCAATCTTGTCTGCACTTATGTGCCTTTGAGTAACTGAAATAGACCGAGTTCTAAGCAGCAAATCAATCATTTCAACTGAACTTTGGTAATATATTACTTTAGGTTAAAGCTTATAAGTAAATGGTGTCATAGAATCATATTAAGAATATGATAAAGAAAGACCTGTCCAATTTACCCTCTTAAAAAGGAAATAAAACTCCATTGAACAACCAAAGTAAAAGAACGCACGCAGGTAAACCACCTTATTTAGAGTCTACATTAAATAGATTGGCCCAGCTCTTCAAATTAATGCTTCATATGTTACTTAATTCTTACCACCCAGTTCTTCAAGGCTGATTTGCTGATTTTCCCGGCCTCAGACGCTCCTTCAAAGAGATTTACGGTTTTTACAGCTTCATCTTCTCGCATAAAACGCATCAAATCCTCCAGGTATATGAACCTACAGAAAAGAAAGCAACAACAAAGGTTTAATCAACAATGGCAAAGTTATCATCGTATCAATTAAAATATAACGCATATTGTAACCAATATATATATAACGCATAAAAAATAAAATCAGAGATTAAGTCAGGGGATTCAAATCTCATGTGACATTCAATAGTGAATCCTGCTTTTCTTTATGGACCATCACTAAACACCCAATTATTAATTATGTCTTATGTTCGGGAAGGTAATTATGACACTACCCATTCAACCACATGAAAAAGATTATGACACTAGAAAACAAGCTTTAATTTTGCACATAAGGAGGGGCGGGTGCAGGGAGTATCTCCCCGTTCACACGTCCCCAATCTTCTCTTGCTCCCATTCCTAATCCCTGCCTCGATGTATTTTTTTCTCTCTGATTTCATTCCCTGACTCCTAGCATGTCCCTGCGAGGGCCCATAATTATAAAAAAAAATTCACAAAAATGGAAAGATATATATAAAGTTGGAAACAATTTTTATTTAAGTTTAGAACATCAATAAATTAAAAATGCAAATTATAACCTAGTCCCTAGTGGTAATCTTTTTACATTTTATCAATTTTTGTCATCCCTATTTGCACATTCAATTAGAGTTTTGTAAAACACAGAAATTATGGAAACCTTAAGCAAATAAGGTTTGTGAATGAAGATTCTAAACTCTACAGAATAAGTATAATTCAAAGCCTCAGCAACATCTATTAACAAACATAACTCACTTCCGCCGAAAAAGTTGTACTTAAGAGAAAGAAACTGTACTGTAATTTAAAAAACCATAACAGAAACGAAGGACACGACAATATTTGCAAATTGCAACTAGTAGTTTTCAACAGAAGAGGAGAAAAGCATGCAAGATTTTGTGGAGTATAACTATATATATATATATATATATATATATATATGTGAAAGATAAAGGAATAATAACGTACCGGGAGCCCTGCCTAGCAACATTCTGAAATATTTTCTTTGCTGCTGCTTTAGCCTCATTTTCACTTCTAATCTGGTTGGCTTGCTCATCATCAGGTGCGGAATCAAGTATCTGTTCATCCAACGTGGAAAGAGCCCCATGCCGGACCATATTCATTAACCTTTTCATATTCCAAGCAGATACATTTTTGGGATTAAGCTTATGCAGGTGATCAATAGTTATCCCATTCCCATCCTCTGCTGCCGCCTGCTTCTTGTTGGAAAGGCGGCGAGAAAACCTTGCACTTTTGAGTGGGAGTGGGGGGCTTTTCTGAAGCGTTCCACTCTTCATCACCCTTGCACTCTTGATGGTAGAGAAAGCAGAGGCTCTGAGGTCCGGGGGTATGGTGACCCCAGCATTCTGCAACTTGTGAACCTCGGCAGCAAGCCTGTCCTCCTCTTCCTCTAACATCTGAAGTTGGATCAAAGGAGGGCCGGAAAGTGTTTCAATTATGAATTGGTTAAACAAGGACTCTTGAATCCTGTCAAAGTAGGTGCTGACATGGAAAGAAGAAGCGAGGACCTTAACGACAAGAGTCTTGAGTAGCCATACCAAATTGCCCACCAAGAAACACACCAAGACCTTATTGACATATTTGAGGAACTCCGTCTTGGTCTCTCTCTCCACTCTCTTATTAAATAAAAAATGCCAAGCAAGCAAAACAAGACCCAACCACAGGCAATTTTGAACAGCCTTCCTCACACCATACACAAAATAGAGGACCCTCTTTCGCAAGACGAAATTCCTCTCGATGCAGAACACCACAATGCGGATGAGCCAATCAGAAACTAAGCGACCGCATATTAGGACGAGAATCATGACCTCCCATTTCCATAACCTGAGGTCCCACAGATTCTTATTCCTCCAAGATGGAATACAAAGGTTGGCTACAAGAGCAGCAATGATCAAAATGAGGCTCAACCACTCTAGCAGAACCCATAGGCTGAAATGGCTCCTCTTGTACTCATCCGGCAGGTCTTCCTCCAAAAAAGGATCGTCTTCCTCGTCGTCGGATTTCTTGCCCAGAAAGCCGGAGAAGAGTTGGCCTGATTTGGGGACCCGACCAGATTTATTGGGGTCGGGTTCCTGAGGCTGAGGGTCCATCAATCTGGACCTGGTTTTGGCCTTGAGCAAGGCAGAGTTGGAGTTCCTCTGGTGCAAGGAGGAGATGTTCCTTTCGAAGGAAGGATGGTGTTGGTGTTGGTGTTGGTGTTGTTGTTGGTGTGGCGGCTGTGGAGGGCGTTGGGGTGTTCTGAGAGTAGTAATGTTGGAAATGGGAGACTCTTGGAGGGGAGACAATTCGCGGAGCTCCTCCATTTGTAAATCCATGTCCAGGGACATTTCCCCCGACATTTTCTGTTTGTCCAAGTGTCTACCGATCAGCTGGGATGGCGGATCCTCACCATTCTCAATCTCATTGTCATCTTTGTCTTTCTTCGACGTCTGCCACTCATCCTTATCCTCATCCTGCTGCATCTGCATCTGCATCTGCATGGCATTCGCACCCGCACCCTCAGCGTCCTCGATTTTGATGATGACGGAACAAACTTCTTGGTCTTGGACTTGGAGGATGGGCAGCTGATCTTCCAAGATGGACTCTAGGTTTCCACCACCTCCCGATATCTTGTTCGAACCATACGATTGCAACGATTTCCTTATGCTCTCCATCGCATTTTCATATTATTATTACAATTGTAGTAGACGTAATATACGATTACTTTCTTCATCATACTTACTTTTTTTTTCTCTCAATAATATAACAAAACAAATTCATTCACAAATCTCACGTCAAACAAATTTATTTCAATTTGTGTTGCAATGCACTAGCTTCTGGTTCTGCTCTCTTCTAGTTCAGGTTGCTGTGTTGACGTACGCGTGTAACATAACATCCCCAATCCTACCGGAGCGGAGATGACAGTGGGAATGCACTATATAATGAATTGCACCCGTACTGTTTATTACGCAAACAACCGAGGATCATGTGCCCCAACAACATGCATTGCCTTTCCAACCCATTTTTATTTTCCTTTTTAATCTAAACCATTGCCCCTTGTCTTTTTCATAATTCATTTCTTAATTTTACAATATATTGTTATATCATGGCTAATTATAGATAATAATAATAATAATGAATCTAAATTAGTTATGAGTGAATCGTGAAGTGTACAATTTTGATAATCCTACCCCATCTTCATGTTGCTACAAAGTACAGTTAGAAACCGATTAACAAATTAAAAATGTTTTATGAATATTAAAATACGATATCGTATTTATATTATATATTAACGTAAAAAAAAGATATCAAATAATTATGTATACGATTGTATTATTTTTACGGCATATAAAATAATTTTATAAATAAATTGAATAAAATTAAATGTATTTTAATTAAACAAATAATGAAGAATGAAGTATAACTAGAAGCATTAACTCCAATTAACATGAAACAATAAACCAAAAGCGTAACCTACTTTACGTGGTAGTTTTAATTGAACGGCATTCAAGTTGCTTTAATTATATAAATGAGAGGGAACAAAACAAAATAAAGAAAAACAGCAAAATATGGGTAAGATAAGCTAATGCCAGAGGAATTAGGATGAAAAGGGCAAAGTGGGAACAAAACATTAGAGGAGAGTGCCCTGAGGTTTCCGCGTAAAAAATGGTTGCTTTGGCCTTTGGACTTGGTTATGCGGTTCGTGTTTCAGCTGACAGACATTTTTGCGGTATTGTAGTTAGCATAATGTTAATACCACACCACACGTGGAAGGAGTGGAGTGGCGGTGAGGGTGAGTGCAGGTGAGACTTTTAGGAAACAATCTTAATTTTTTTACATCAATTATTTATAGGACAAAATTTAGGTAAAGTTCTTTAGGTGTTTTTGGTATTTGTCTTCAATAGAAACATGATATGTGTATATTTTTTTATAACTCATTAATAAAAATTTTAAAAATAATAATTAATTAATAAAAAGAAAACATATAATGTTTTTTATTGGAGAAAAGATTAATTAATTTTTACTTATTTATATTATTTTTTATATTAATTAATAAAGTATAATTTTATAATTAATTATGTATATAATTTAATTAATAAATATTTTATTAATTAATCAATATATATAATTTTTATTAATTAACCGATATATGTAATTAATTATGAATTTATATTTTATTAATTAGTATTAAAAATAATATAAAAAATAGTAATATAATTATTTTTGTTTAAAAAATTACGCGTCAAACGGAATTAGCGACATGGGATGGCTTCCGCAATTCTTAATAAAAAGATTTAAAAAAAATTGTTAATTGAATGTATACCTAAATCAATTATAACATTGAAAATATAATTAAAATAAAAAAATAATAGTAATTCATAAAATTAATAGACACATATTTAATAATATAGAGTAAGAGAAATCTTTTAATCTAAAATACCTAATAATCTCTTCAAAAACGAAATTACTCTATTGGCTTGCCTCTTTCAATTGACTTACTGGATAAATAAGTGAGAAAGTGTAACATAAAACAATGTGATGAAAAAATCATTTCATGTTTTTATTCTATTAAATAAATGCTAATTTTATTAATTTTAATTAGGGTTTGGCTAACGAGTATACTAAAGATACTAAAATAAAAAAGTTTAAATTAAAACAAAGCATTTAATATATTAAAAATTAAAAAACATTATTTTTTATTTAAATTTTTTTATTTTGATATCCTTAGCAAGTGACAAAACCCTTTTAATTACTCAATCAAATATATTCTTAACCTTTTCTTTTTGTATATCTATTTGTATTAGATAATAATATATGGCATGTGACTATGATCATGATTTTTTTTATTTCTTTCATTATTCAATATTCAATTTATATTTAGACATTTAAATATCAATATTATTATTGTTTCAGACTTAGTTCTCTTTAAACTAAATAGTTGAAGTAGGACTATAGAGGGATAAAAGAGGAATGAAGGAAAAATTGATGTGTGCTAACCAAGGTGCAAATGATGAAACCCTGGCTAAGTATGAAAGCTTTGCTATTAGGGAACTTTGACCCATTATGTGACTTGAAAAGCTTTGAGTGAAGAAAAACTCCAAAAAGTGTCTCAGGCCTCGAGATTTGGAGCTTTTATAGCAACTGTTAGGTGGGCGATGCATGTCCTATGACACCCAGGATGCTAAAACAAAAAGGATGTTATTGTCAACCTAACCTGTTTATCCTCAATTAATTATCACCAAATAACATGTAGATTCCCCTGAAACAGTAAACTTTAGCCTTCTATCACAACCCAAAATAACTAATATGTTGCCATCATTGTATTCTTAGAATTTCATAATCACAATTCTAGTATCCTAATAAAGAAGTCAAGTCATAATCCCAACAATAAATGCCTTTTGTACTCTGCTAACTAGAACCCTCTATAAGTAACCTTGCATGATTATGCATGGAGAACAACGAAAAAAAGAGAGGAGAAAACCATATGGAGAAAACCCATAAAACCAAAGAGAGAGCTTCATGAGATTCTCCATCTCTTCATTTTGCAGAAAGGCATGGATGCTTCACTAGTTTTGTACTAAGCCATTAGGAACAGTGTCCTAGTCCATTTCACACACACACCTCACAAGTTCATGAACCATTTTTCTTACTTTCCTAACCTTTTTTTTTTTTTGCTAACTCCTTCAAATTTGTATTGAAACAATTAGTGACTCCACTGGGGAGGTGTATAAGAAATAGACATTACCTAAACTAACCCAAACTCGGTCGTGGCCCCACTGGTATCACCAAGAAGGTTATCCTTCAACTTGGATGATTTCCCTAAAAATGACAATGAGACGCCCCAAGGCCAAGTTGGGGGTAATAGTGTTAGAAACAAAGACGAAGGGGGTTTCAAAAACTTAGCCAGAGACCTCCTTAGTGGCCTAGAAACACCATTTCCTCATGCTAGACCCAACTCACCACATGTGATGGTGCCAGCAACAGTGATAAAAAGTAAAATATTTAATACATTAAAATTTTAAGAAGTTTTACTTTTAAATTATTATTTACTATTTTGAAATTCTCAAGAAGTGTTTTAAGGATAGTTATTAGCAAAACTCAAAAAATAAAAAAAAACTAGACAAGATACTTTTAGGATAAGATATTTTTCTTATTCTATATTATTTAATATGTACCCAAATCAGTCATAACATTAAAAAAAGTAATTAAAGTAGGAGATAATAATAACTCATAAAGTTATTAGATAGATATTTAATAATACAAAAAAAAAAAAATCTTACTTTAAAATACCTAATTAATAATCTCTCCAAAAGTAGAATTAGTCAATTAGCTTGCCTCTTTCAATTGACTTAGCGGATAAATAAGTGAGAAAGTGTAACATAGAATAATATGATGAAAAAATCATTTCATATGTTTTTATTCTATTAAATAAATGTTAATTTTCTAATTTAAATTAGGGTTTGGTTAATGACACTTGTTAATGATACTAAAATAAGGAAGTTTAGATGAAAACATGACATTTAATACATTAAAAATTTTAAAAAATTATTTTTTATTTAAAATTTTATATTTTAGCATCCTTAACAAGTGACAAAACCCTTTTAATTATTACACAATATGTAAATTATCAAATTAGTTAGTTAGTTATTATGTTGTTAACTACTGACAGTTAGGTTAGTTAGAATCAGTTAACCAATTTAGTTAATTTCTATTTGTGTAATAGTGGTATATATATATCACTTTCTGTTCAATGACAAGATACGAAAAATTCATTTCTTTACATACACGAGTTCTAATATGGTATCAGAAGTTTTTTGAGATTTTTTTTTCTCTTCGTTCTTCACGCACCTCTGTTCATCCTTTCTTCTTTTTTCAATGGCACATTTCAATTATGGTGATGATTTCACCAATCCTTTTCTCCTTCATCCCTCTGATAATCCAGGATTATTACTCGTTTCTCAACAGTTAACAAGTGATAATTACAATTCATGGAGTCGATCGATGAAGATAGCTTTGAATGCCAAGAACAAATTTGGTTTTGTTGATGGTTCAATCTCAAAACCAGAAGGCACTGATCCTGTGCTTCTTGCTTCTTGGGAACGAAACAACAACATTGTAAGTTCTTGGTTGTTGCATTCAATTTCAAAAGAGATCTCTGCAAGTGTGATTTACTCAGATTCAGCTCAAGCTATTTGGGAAGATTTGCGAGATCGTTTCCAACAGAGCAATGGACCAAGATTGTTTCAGCTAAGGAAAGATCTGTTGAGTCTTTCACAAGGTTCTCTATCTGTTACTCAGTATTTTACCAAACTCAAGATTATTTGGGAAGAGATGAGTGACAATCGTCCTTTGATCCATTGCACATGTGGTGAAGCCAAGCCATTGCAAGATCATCTTCAATCTGAATATGTAATGAGTTTCTTGATGGGTTTGAATGACTCTTTTGCTCAGACTCGTGGTCAAATTCTGCTAATGGAGCCACTACCTCTAATTAACAAAGTTTTTTCTTTGATTCTACAAGAAGAAAAGCAGCGTGAGATTGGCATTGTTCAATCTCAGTTTTCTTCATCGCCAGCTGCCTTTGCTGTGAAATCTTTTAATCCAAAACAAAATTCAGATTCTGTACTGAAATCTGGACACAAAGATCGACCATTATGTACACATTGTGGTGTTTATGGTCATGTTAAAGAGAAATATTTCAAACTTCATGGTTTTCCACCTGGCTACAAGAAAAATTTCAAGAACAGAAATGCTGGTTCTGTCAATCAAGTTTCTAATTCAGTTTCTATTCAGTCTAGTTCCAATACTGTTCAATTCACTCCAGAACAGTATCAACAACTATTGTCTGCCCTTACAACTCAGATCTCTCAAGCTACAGCTCCAAATGTACAGCACATTGATTCATCATCCTCTTCTCCAATAGGTATTGTTTTATCTATAATTCAATTTCAAGAGTCTCTCAATCCTTATCTTTGGCTATTGGACTCTGGTGCAACAAGTCACATCACATGTTCTTTACAAAATTTCATTAAGCATTCTTCTTTGGTTAATGCCTTTATTACTCTTCCAAATAAAACTATTGTCCAAGTTCATTCTATAGGTTCAGTACATCTAAGTCACGATTTAATTCTTCATAATGTTTTATACATTCCTCAGTTTCATGTCAATCTTATTTCCATTAGTGCCTTGTTAAAATGTTTTTCCTATTCAGTAGCATTCACAAATGATTCCTTTTGTATACAGGATCTCAACAGATCGAATGTGATTAGCAAGGGTAACCTGATTGGGGGACTTTATGTCTTCAAACCAGTTTTCTCCTCATCACTAAAGGCTGCACCAAGTTCTAATAATCGTGTTTCAGTTTCTTCTTCAGTTTTCTCTATTGTATCTGCTTCTGTTGTTTCTGATATTGATTCTTAATTTTCTTCCTTAAATCATGTACACAGTATCAATTTAGTCTCCTTTGATACCTGGCATGCCAGGCTAGGTCATTTGTCCACTAAAGTTTTACACAAACTTAGTAAACAACTATCTTTTCCTTTGAATAAAACTGCACATAATTTTTTGTGTTCTATATGTCCTTTAGCTAAATTTCGAAGGCTATCATTTTCTTCAAATAATCATGTTTCTGCTGCACCGTTTGATTTGATACATTGTGATATTTGGGGTCCTTATCACATTCCTACTTATGATGGCAAGAGATATTTTTTATCTCTAGTAGATGACTGCATACGTTTTACATGGACTTATCTCATGACAACAAAATCAGAGGCCACAACTCTGTTAGATCAATTTTTTGCACTAGTGGAAACTCAATTTGGTTCTATCATAAAACAACTGAGATCCGATAATGCCAAGGAGCTTGCTTTGACTGAGTTCTTGAAGACCAAGGGTGTAATTCATCAGTTTTCATGTGTGCACAGACCAGAACAAAATTCTGTGGTAGAAAGGAAGCATCAACACTTGCTAAATGTTGCAAGATCTTTATATTTTCAATCTAAGGTGTCTATTGCATTTTGGGGAGAATGTCTGCGAGCTGCCACTTTTCTGATCAATAGAACTCCAGCACCTTTATTGCATTTTCAGTCTCCTTTCCAAAAGCTGTATAACAAAGCACCTGACTATGAGGCATTGAGGGTTTTTGGTTGTTTGTGTTTTGCAGCCACTTTGTCATCAAATAGAACCAAGTTCTGTCCTAGAGCTGTTCCATGTGTTTTCATGGGTTATCCTCTTGGTTATAAAGGATACCGATTATATAATCTTGAAACCAGGCAGTTTCTCATTTCTAGAGATGTTCACTTCCATGAATCATTTTTTCCATTTCACACTTTACCTGATTCAACTTTCCATAATAACCTTTTTCTGGATCTGGTTTTACCAATTCCTCAACAGGATATTCCACTACAGCTCGTCATACCACCTTCCACCTCATCATAAATCATTCCTTCATCCTCTACCAATGCCTCACAACCTGTTATCTCAGCACCTAGAAGATCAATAAGACTTTCTAGACCTCCAACCTATTTACACCAATACAATTGCAATCTGATTTCAACATTATATCCTCTTCAAAATCACTTGAAATATGACAATCTCAGCTTGCCTTACGAACAATTTGTTATGACAGTTGATTCTGTATATTGTCGCGACCGAAAAATTGCGGCGGGGATACAGCAACTCGTATTGGATTTTTAGAAAATGAAATGGAAAAATGGAGTCGCCACCAATTTTATTTGAATTTGGAAAAATTGGAAAACCTTTCTTTGAAAATGGTCTTTGAAACCAGATTGGATTCGGGAGTCGGTTATGCTTAGGGAAGGGTGGAAACTTAATCCCACAAAGACACCTAACGCACCCCTAAGACGGTACCTTAAGTCAATTGTGCAAATTCTTAACAATCTTTGAAAATATTTATTTTACCCTTCTTTACAAACATTGTAATTAAAAAGCGAAACCACAAAATTGTGAAAATTTAAATTTGGCTTGACAGAATGAAATTGCTGCTCCTACGTATCCCCTGGTACAATGGGGAATCAAAGTCACGTAGTTCTTTAAAAAATAAGTGTGGGTTAATTGATTTTAGTCAAAAAAAGATTTTATTTGAAAGCGAATCCATTTTTTTTTTTTTTTGCACAGATTCAAGTTAGCACTAGGCTACTCAATAAACCCTTATGATCCAAAAGATAATGAAGATAGCATCCGCTATTCAATCATCATCATTGGCCATTGCATGGATTAAAAGATTTTTTTTTCTTTATTTTATTTTATTTTGTTTTGCCAAAAAAATGTATCATTATTGCCTTAATATGGAATGGGCAGCAGCCTACGTGATTCAAACTCAAACCTCAACAGATAATCACAATTCAATTTAAAGAGATAAAAAGTTGAAGAATTTGACAACAATAACAGCACACACCAGGGGACGTTTGGGGAGGGGTTTGGACCTGAGATTCGACGGTCGGGAGGCTGACTTCTGATGTCCGACGGTCGGGAATCGCCTCTGAAGGTCGAGGCTGAGGTTCGACGGTCGGTTGGTTGAAGGATTTGGTATCTAATCCGACGGTCGGTTGGGAAGGATTTGGAGTTCGACGGTCGGTTGGAAAGGATCTTGGGTTGGTCGGTGAGGGGAGTGTAGCTTGTGTATTTCGACGGTCGAGTGAAGGGATGGATTTGACAGACTTTGGATGGGTTGTCAGTGAGGGGTAATAGCTGATATGGTTCGACGGTCGGGTGAAGGGATGGATTCGACGGAGTTTGGATGGGTGAGGAGATGGAGTTTGGTTGATGGTGTTGGAGGTTTGGTGGCTCGTCGGTGAGAGAGAGTGGAAATGGAGGTGAAGGGTGGTTGTTGTTTACAGTCCGACGGTCGGATGAGAGGATGGATTCGACTGTCGATGTATGTGATGGTGTTTGAAATGTGGTTTGGAGATTTGAGAGGTAGGTGGTCCGGTTTGTGGGATGGTTTCGACGGTCGGATTAAGGGAAATTGGATGGCTTGTCGGTGAGAGGAATTCGACGGTCGAGAGGAGGAAGGTTCGACAGTCGGTGAAAAGGCGTGATGGAATTTGGGTCACGGTTGAGTTCGACAGTCGGTGGGGGTATGATGGTTGTTAGTTCGACGGTCGGTTTGAAGAAATGGGGTCCGACGGTCGGTTGGTTGAAAGGAAGGATCTGACCTTTGGGGATTCGACGGTCGAATATGATGAGTTTGGGGGTCCGACGGTCGGATGAGAGAATGGACTCGACGGATTTGGTTTCTGTTCTTGGGTGGTTCTGTGCGGTCCGACGGTCGGTTTAAGGAGATGGGGTTTTGATTGTCGGTTAAAGGGATCTGGTATTGGCAAATCGACAGTCGGTTGGTTGAAGGGAAGGATGTGGTTTAAAGGATTATGACCGACGGTCGGTTGTGATGTGGTCTTATGGTGGCAGATCTGGGGTTCAACGATCTTGAAAGGCTGATGGTTTCTGTGCAGTCCGACGGTCGGATGAGAGGATATGGGGTTTTGTGAAGTTGGTTGAAGATCAGCGCCGGAGTTCGACGGTCGAATGGGAGGTGAGGATATGATCCGACAGTCGGTTGTGATGTGGTCTTCGGTTCTGGGCAGCACAAGTGATTCTGGGTTTATAGGTGGCTATAGTGGAAAATGGTTGATGAAGAGGGAGGTTGGTGGTTACATGGTTGGAGAAGGATGGTTACTGGAGTTTAGGTGGTTGTGGGTGATGGGAGGTTTGTCGCATGGTGGTCACGTTGGAGAGTGAGAGCTTGGTGAAGGTGTCATGGTGGTTACGTGAATGGTGAGGGGTGAGGAGGAGCTTGGTTTGTGATGAGGAGGGAGAAGGATGGAGGTTGCTTGGTTACATGGTGGTTACGTGAATGGTGGAGTTCACGTGGAAGATGGATGGGATGATGGGAAGGTTGTGTGGAGTAGAGTTGAAAGTGGGGTTGTTTACATGGTAGCAGAGGGTGATGGGTTTGAAGGTGGAGGTGGTGAGTGGTTGATAATGGAGAGGTGGTTGGTTTTGATGGAAAGTTAATGGTGGTTGTGTAGTGGTGACTAATTTACATGGAGATGGAGTTGATGTGGTTGCCGGTTTGGATGGTTACAGGAGGGAGTTTGGGAAGCAGGGGTGATGATGGGTGTTGTATGGTGGAGGTAGACGTGTGGCTATGGAGGGTGGTCACAAGATGATGATGAGGGTGATGGGAAGGTGATGGAGGTTCTGTGGAGATGGAAGTGAAGGGTGGTTGTCACATTACGGTTGAGAGGCTTTGGGATGATGATGGGATGAAGGATGATCAAAGTGAAAAAATTGGAAATGAGAGGAGGCGAAGATGGATGGAATGGGTTGTCCATTTTGGAAGAAAATGATGGCGAGAGACATTTATGGATGGATCCCTCACGTTTTGGAGGAAGAGTTGTTGGTAGTGGGTGTTATGATTGCTCACCGTCTGGGAGTTTGGCATTTTCCTTCAAATTTTCATCTTCTCCCGACAAATCTCCCTTAAAATCCTCCTTTTTTATCAAAATTCTCTCTTTTTCTTTTCTTTCTTCTTGACTCTTTCTTTTCTTTTTTTTTTTTTGCCTCAATCACTGTCTCCTTTTTTATATTGAGTCCCCATCCCCATGAAATCCAAAGTAAAAAACGTATGCATAAGATGTGACTTTTTTTCTTTTTTTTTTTTTTATTTTTCTTTTTTTACTCTTTTTTTTTACTTTTTTTTTTTAGCCTGGTCAAAATTGGGTGTTCACAGTTGCCCCTCTTTACTTGTTTCTTATTAGATAAAAGGAAAAATTGTAGTTTTTCATTTTATCGTCGTAAGAAGCGAGTAAAGAAATGAACTCCAATTTTGTCCGGCAATGCATGAAAGGATAAATGCAAAATAAAGTAAGAACAATGATAGGAAGTTAAAATGCAATGAGCCGATGCGCTCAACAGCAAATGACAGAAAAATAAAATGCATGGAATGCATGGAGCAGCTGCGCTCAACTAAAAGCTCGACAGAAAGTAAAATGCATGGAGCCGATGCGCTCGACAGAATTTAAAAATGCATAGAATTGACAGAAATTTAAAATGCATGGAATGCATGGAGTAGGTGCACTCAACAGAAAGTAAAAAGCATGTAATGTATGGAGCCGATGCGCTCAAAGAAATTGACAGAAATTTAAAATGCATGAAATGCATGGAGCCGATGCGCTCAGGAATTAAAAGACAGGAGCCGATGCGCTCAAGAGACAGGAATTAACAGACATGAGCCGATGCGCTCAAAGGTAAATGACAGGAATTAAAAGACAGAGCCGATGCGCTCAAAAAGTAAATGACAGAGCCGATGCGCTCAAAAAAGTAAAAGACAAATTTAACAGACAGAGCCGATGCGCTCAAAAAGTAAAGACAAAATTAAAAGACAGAGCCGATGCGCTCAAAAAGTAAATAACAGAGCCGATGCGCTCAAAAAGTAAAAAGACAAAGACAAGGGCAACGAGTCCCTAAAACTTAAAGGACAATGGGCAATCGAGTCCCGAAATTTAAATGACAATGGGCAACTGCGGCCCTGAAATTTAAAATGACAATGGGCAACTGCGGCCCGAAATTTAAAGACAATGGGCAACTGATGTCCGAAATTTAAATGACAATGGGCAACTGCGGCCCTGAAATTTAAAATGACAATGGGCAACTGCGGCCCGAAATTTAAATGGCAATGGAATAAGCATCTTGATCAAAAAGATCTTTTTTTTTTCTCATTTTCTTTTCTTTGTTTTTCCTTTGCTTTTCTCTTTTTTTCTTTTTTTTTTTTTTCTTCTTTTTTTTTTTCTTTCTCCTTTTCTTTTTTTTTTCTTTCCATTTTTTTTTTTTTTTTTTTTTTTAAAAGACAATTTCGTCAAATTTTAAAAGACAATGGGCAATCAAGTCCCTAATTTTAAAAGACAATGGGCAACTCGAGTCCCGAAATTTAAATGACAATGGGCAATCAAAGATTCCTAATTTAAAAGACAATGGGCTTTCTCTTTTTTTTTCTCTTTTTTTCCTTTCTTAATTTCTAAATTTTAAAAGACAATGGGCAATTGAGTCAAATTTAGTCCCTTTTAAAAGACAATGGGCAACTGAGTCCCAGAAAACAGGATTTTTCTTCTCTTTTTTTTCTCTTTTTTTCGCTTTCTTCTTCTTCTTCTCCTTTCCTTCTTTTTTCTTTGTTTTTCACTTTCAACTCTCCTTTCAAGAAATGGGATGAACCATTGCTTGACTGATTCCTTGAGAGAAAATTTTGCCCCAGTGTTTAACCTTGTTTCTCATTTAGTTGATTCCCTGCAACTGCTTGATAACTCAGTCCTTGTCTGCGTTGCTACTTCCTTCAACACAGCTTCTCCTTAATCCTTCCAAAATTTTTTTTTTTTTTTTTGCCCCAAGTATGGCCAACTAAATGCAAACAAAACGCCCCCATGTAGGTGATCACACGCAATTCAAAATTGCCCCGGTTGGGTGCACCCTTCAAGGTGTTTCAAGCCAACTTCCTCTCGAGATTTTGCCCATTCATTTGCCCTAACTTTTGTTTAGACCGACCTTTCGGTTTTCGACTAATGGGCTCTTTTTTTTCATTTTATTTGTTTTTTTTTTTTTTTTTTTTTTTTTGTTTCTTCTTTTTTCTTTTTTTTTTTTTTTTTTTTTTTTTTTTCTCTGGGTACTTCCTCTTCCATCAATTGGGATTTCCAAGATCTCTTCGATCTGAATTGTCAATAAGAAATTACCATTAGATGGTCAAATCATGGTGTTGTACTCATGGTCACTTTACTCGAAGCATTATGTCACGTACACTCATGAATCCAAAAAGTACAACAGAAAGAAACGAACAACCTCCAGATTGTTCTTAGAAGTTTGACTACGAAAGGATATTATTTACAACGGTTAAAGACACCGGAAATAAAATAGCAAGAAAATCAAAAGATTTTTTTTTTCCCTTGAGTTAAGATTCGACAATGGACATCATTAATTATCAAACACCCCCTTACTCTTTTGCACGTCCTCGGGCAAAAAAAAAAACCAAAACTAGGGAACAAACAAAACAAACTCAAAAGGTAAAAACTCTAAAAGACTCAATGACATTCAAGAATGAAGAGCAATTTATAATTCAAGTAATTAAAACCTTCATGAGATAACACATCTTCACATCTCAAATCAACAAGCAAGGATACTTCAATTGAAAAACATGAGTAAAGAATGATAGATCCTACACAATTTATTCTCATTCTCAAGTGTTTAAAAGGTAGGTATTTCACTCAATTCGACCCATGAAAATTGCACTACCATATGCTTGCTTATCTTCTACTTCTCCACTACTCAAAACACATGCACACACAAATCATGAGGACTTTATTCAAGGTTGTAGTGAGGTCAAGGTAAAGGTAGAAGTAATATGGATATGTCAAGTTAAATACCAAAGAGAATAGAAGAGCATTATGATACAGCTTAGAGTGGAGAAGATGTTTGAGAACATTCATCTAACTTTCCCAAGATTTTCTTAGTTTTTTCTCATACAGACAATGACCAATATCTAACTAATGTTTTGTTAAGGATCAATTGGTAGATTGAATTCCTTTAGGCTTGAACATTCTCCTTCTATTCCTGTTATTTCCAATCATCCACCCTCATTCTAGGTATGAATATATCACATGGTGCATTCTTTTGATTGTAGCAATAATCACTCTCTCTCTTTTCTTTTTTTTTTTTTTATAGAAACATATTTTCTTTTTCTTTTTTGTTGTTTTTTTTTTTTTTTTTTTTTTTTTTTATATATATCCAATCTGCACATGCACCCCCACACTTGTTCAAGAACTCATCAAATAACAAAGTCAATGTTCTCTTATTCCCTAAGGTTGGGTTAGATCATGGTTTTTCATTTAAGGCACGTAATGAGTTAGAAACAAAGAATGGTCAAATAAGTTCAAAGGGGTTAAGCAAAGGAAAATATGCAAGGTTGGCTATTTGGCTAAACTGGCTAAGAAAAAGGGCCTCAATCATGTTCATGCATGCAAGTGAAACGCAGCCTCAAAAAGAATCAAAGCAAGTTCTAGAGTGATCATTATCATGAGTGAAAATCACACCAGAAAGAAGAGAATGGCATAAATGTTGAATCCATCCATTAGGCTCAAGATCTCACAAGATATAGTTCTATCATTCTCACCCACCAATTCAACATCCATAACCAAACATATGATTTTTAAGAAAGAAGACAATTTACTCAATCATGCAAATTTTCCTGAATTTCAATTGCTGCTTCCACACAAACTAGTTATCTACCCCAACTAAAATGCGTCTCAAGAGTAAAATTACTCCCTACTCTGCCATCCTTAACTGGTTTAGAAAATTACTGACAAACATGTAAACATATTAATACATACACACACCTTTTTTTTGGTTTTTGTTTTTTTTTTTTGTTTTTGTTTTTGTTTTTTTTTTGTGTTTTTTTTTTTTAACCATCCTTCCCCCCAACCAGATCATAATATTATCCTCAATATGATATAGAAAAGAGCAAAACAACCTGATAAGAAGTGAATCAACGCCAAGCAGAAAAGAAACACACAACAAGGCCGCATCGACCACGATAAGAAGTGAATCAACGCCAAGCGAAAAAAGCACACCGTTGTCGCCATCTTGCATCCGACCACGAAGAAATCAAATAATAAAACTTAAGTACTTCCACATTTTAATACTAATTACTACCCTACCACTCCTTACTCGCCACCAATTAAGATCGTCTCAAGATAAAAAATACTCCTTACTCGCCATCCTTAATCGGTTTAGAAAATTATCGACAAACACAACAAACATATTGACAAACACACTTTTTGAATATTTTGTTTTTTGTTTTTTTTTTTTTTTTTTTTTTTTTTTTTTTTTTTTTTTTTTTTTACACAACCATCCTCTCCCCAACCAAATCATAACATTGTCCTTAATGTTAAAATATAGATGAGTAAAGGATAGAATTACTCTTTGGAGAAAGCGGACACAAAATTAAACAGAAACAAAGTACAATAAAATCAAACCGATTAAAGAGAAAGTGTCGATCTGTCTTGCTTCTCTTGTTACTTCCTTCGTATTTGCTTCCTATTGACCAATCTATCTCGAGCCAATACCTTATCGGTACATGCTCAAAAGTTTCCAATTTATCAATGAGCTCATCAATAGTGGAGGCAGAGATAAGAAGTTGTCTTCTTAGAAGGAGTGATAAATTTTTGTTCCACGACTTTGTCAAGAAAAAATAACAAAAGGTCAAAGAAATTATTAACATTCAACAGGACCAATGGGTTTATGGTGGATGTTCGGTTCAACAAGAGACAATTTGAAAAATTTCTTCCAAAGTACCAAAACCACCTGTAAGACAAGAAATGCATCGAATTGTCGGCCATTATTTTCATGCGTCCATGCATGGATGTTACCCAATTTCTTCTCCAACTGTCTTGCCGGTGATGTTACTTTCGGCTAAAGGTTTAGGAATAACACCTAAAACTCCGATTTGCCTCCTATAAGAGCGACAAGTGAAACATTTCCATTAACCCACGACAACCTCCCCCATATACAAGATGAATCTTCCTCGCAGCAAGTGCTCGACCAAGAGTACTAGCTGCGTTTACAAACTCTAATCCCTTCCCATAACTCGACCCACAAAAAACACAGACATTTCTTAGGTTACGAATAGCAGGCCCCATTCTATACCCTTCTTCTCTTTGAGTGTTTCTGAGTTGAAGATGAAGGAGAAGATGAAGTGTTTAAATAAGAAAAAGAATGGAAAGGGAAATAATTGCACCTAGAAGGGTAGGCCGGCTGTTGTCAGAAAAGGTTGAATTTAAGAAACATAAAATCTTTTTTTTTGTTTTTTTTTTTTTTTAAACTTTTTTTTGTTTTTTTTGTTTGTTTTTTTTTTTTGTTTTGTTTTTTTTTTTTCAAGAAAACCATCAGGGTAAAGAAGTCTAGAAACCCCCGAAGGATCCCATCCAAAGGATCGTCTCATCCAAAACCAAAATTCAACAAAATCATACAAAGATAATAACAAATGATTACATACCTTTATGTACAGTTTCATGGCAGATCTTTATCTTTGCGTCATGAGTGCAAGATAATACCAAGACGGCTCGGCCAATCTGGGCATTCTTCTCCTCCCGCTTGTGGGATATTTTGGATTGAGCTACGACGCCACTAATTAAAGTGCGTAAATCGACGACCTACCACCAACGACCACGGCCCGGTGAGAGGTCGGTCAAGAGCCCATGGCATTAAATCACGGATTCGGCTCGGAGGCATTGTCACGCGAGAATGCAAACACGGACGCTTCTTTCTCGTCCATCAACAAGCGAGCCTTTGGTTAAAACACTGGAATGCTTGCGCGCTCTCTGCAGAGCATGGCACACGAACCTTATTTACCGACCGGCGTGCGAAGGTCCACCCGAGTCAATGACGGTCCGCCACTCCACCGGGGGCTCTAATCTAATTAAAGACCAAGTACAACCGAAGTTTCGCCTCTCTTTTCATTTTTTTTTCATTTGTTTTTTTTTTTTTTTTTTTTTTTTGAAAGATAATATATACATGTTGTTGTGATTGTGGCTCACATCTTCCTCTGGTTTCACGTCCGTAAACGGCTTAAACGCCTTCTATGAGTCGAGGATAAGCTTCCCATCCAATTTTCTTATAAATTGGCAAACAGGGTCATTTTGAGTCGATTCCCAAGACCGTAACGCTCTTGTTCGTCCTTGAAGAGATTCCACAAACTAAGAAGTTCACGCCGCACAACTCCACAAGAATGCGTCTCAAGAGTCAATAAGATATTATCTAATGACTCCTTACTCGACCCATTCTTAACGAAGAATATTTTATCTTCTCTATTTACGAAACCATCCCCAAAGAGTGACATCGCGTGTTGCAATTCCATCGTGCACACTTGTAACAAACTTTCATTCTTTTTGCTCTTCTCCTTTTTGAAAATGAACTTTTACCGAGACCAGGCATGTATGGGACAAATGAATCAAGATTCACCACCTAAACGAACCTTTGCTTCGATTATCCAAAGATATCTTCTCGGGATGCCCTTATACATTAACAATCTCGCCTCTCACACCTAGCCTCATAGACTTTTGTTAGAGCATTTAGAGGGAGAGAAGGAAAATATTTTCTTAGATTTGAGAGAATGACCTCCATTTTGAAAGGAGAAGAAATCGCTTATTATGGAAACCGAAAAACAAACCGACACGAGAGTCACGGAGTACCGTTATCCGCCACTTAACCTAAGAACACGAGAACTCAACAACTTGACGTTCCGAAATGGTTGAGTCTTGGTCCATTAACTTTTAATACAACACCATTCCTAGGATTCTCAATGTCTATGGCCCCACAAGATACACGTGTTTGACAACAAAAGAAACGCGCCTCCTAGATCTCGATTTTCTAAGGAGTAGGTGCGGATGAGAATCTTAAAGCAAAACTTTATTGACCAATTTCCGCAACTTTTGAAAAAGGTGCAACAGACCTTGAATAAAGAAGGCCAATAAAATCCATACTGCAAGATTTTCGCAGTTGTTGTCTCCACATGCTTCCGATAAAATTTAATGGCACTACCTACCTCATTGCTCGTTTAATGGCAGTTTATTGTCTTTTTTTCTTTTCTTTTCTTTTTTTTTTATTTATTTATTCATAATGCGGATGGAGAAGACGGTAACATCATACAAGGAATGTCATGCATAAAATGAGATAAATGAAATAAAAACATTTTCTTTTCAAATGCATGGAATGCAATGCATGATTTTTTTTTTTTTTATATATATTTTTTAGAATGCTAAAGATGCCATGCATGAAAATTCTTTTTTTTTTATGAAAATGCCTGATTTATTTATTATTATTATTTTTATTTTTTAAAATGCTAAGGATGGCATGAAAATGCATGATTTTTTTTTTTTTTTATGCTAAGCATGTTTATGAAAATGCAAGTAATGAATGACTTTTTTTTTTTTGAAAATTCTTTCTTTTGATTTTTTTTTTTTTTATGCATGATTTTTTTTTTTTTTTTGCAAGAATGAATGATATAAGAGAAAAGAAAAAGAAAATACGCTCCCTTTTTATTCTTTTCTTTTTGTGCCCTAGCCAAGTGGAACCTAAAGTGAACCTTTTGACAATTACTATGTTCAACCTATCGGTGCAAGATTTTCGGGACAAGTCTAAACTTCTAAAAGTCACGGTTCCCAGATTGCCTTATCTATAAAGACAAGGTCCCAAATCATGAATTAATCACAAGTAGGGATAAACCCTCTCAATATGATTCGTCTATGATAATGGTAACAAACTGAGTGGTGTCTCAACAAATGTCAAGTGAGCATAAAGCCCCTCAATAACAAAAGCGAGACCCTCCTACTCCTCGGGTTCGCACGACTCGGGTATAGAGCCCAAAAAGTGTGTGAGGTAAGTGATAGTGATGTGTGTGAGGGAGCATACAAACTGTACAAAAATTTTAAAAGATAAAACTACCCCAACCTGCAGAAACATATATACAATAACCAGTGCAAAGAATCATCTATCCTAAGGTTTCAACAATTATGCACAATTAAGTACAAATTATATACAAGTATATCGTGTCAAAATAAACACAGAGATAACGCTATCGATATTTACATAGAACAAAATAAATGAAATCCATTTACAAACAAGGATAAAAAGGGTAAAATAAATAAATGAAAATTATTAACAATTTGCACAACTAACAACGACAGGCTTGACTCTCCAAATGTCCCCAGTGGAGTCGCCATCTGTCGCGACCGAAAAAATCGCGGCGGGGAAACAGCAACTCG
Source organism: Ormosia semicastrata (assembly GCA_029884595.1). Lineage (NCBI taxonomy): Eukaryota > Viridiplantae > Streptophyta > Magnoliopsida > Fabales > Fabaceae > Ormosia > Ormosia semicastrata. The sequence goes on along the minus strand of JAQQTO010000046.1, from coordinate 764,990 downwards.
TATTGGATTTTTAGAAAATGAAATGGAAAAATGGAGTCGCCACCAATTTTATTGGAATTTGGAAAAATTGGAAAACCTTTCTTTGAAAATGGTCTTTGAAACCAGATTGGATTCGAGTCGGTTATGCTTAGGGAAGGGTGGAAACTTAATCCCACAAAGACTTCCCTAACGCACTTCGATCCTAAGACGGTACCTTAAGTCAATTGTGCAAATTCTTAACAATCTTTGAAAATATTTATTTTACCCCTTCTTTACAAACATTGTAATTAAAAAGTGAAACCACAAAATTGTGAAAATTTAAATTTGGCTTGACAGAAATGAAATTCTGCTCCTACGTATCCCCTGGTACAATGGGGAATCAAAGTCACGTAGTTCTTTAAAAAATAAGTGTGGGTTAATTGATTTTAGTCAAAAAAAGATTTTATTTGAAAGCGAATCCATTTTTTTTTTTTTGCACAGGATTCAAGTTAGCACTAGGCTACTCAATAAACCCTTATGATCCAAAAGATAATGAAGATAGCATCCGCTATTCAATCATCATCATTGGCCATTGCATGGATTAAAAGATTTTTTTTTTCTTTATTTTATTTTATTTTGTTTTGCCAAAAAAATGTATCATTATTGCCTTAATATGGAATGGGCAAAGAAATTTCACGTGATTCAAACTCAAACCTCAACAGATAATCACAATTCAATTTAAAGAGATAAAAAGTTGAAGAATTTGACAACAATAACAGCACACACCAGGGGACGTTTGGGGAGGGGTTTGGACCTGAGATTCGACGGTCGGGAGGCTGACTTCTGATGTCCGACGGTGGGAATCGCCTCTGAAGGTCGAGGCTGAGGTTCGACGGTCGGTTGGTTGAAGGATTTGGTATCTAATCCGACGGTCGGTTGGGAAGGATTTGGAGTTCGACGGTCGGTTGGAAAGGATCTTGGGTTGGTCGGTGAGGGGAGTGTAGCTTGTGTATTTCGACGGTCGAGTGAAGGGATGGATTTGACAGACTTTGGATGGGTTGTCAGTGAGGGGGTAATAGCTGATATGGTTCGACGGTCGGGTGAAGGGATGGATTCGACGGAGTTTGGATGGGTGAGGAGATGGAGTTTGGTTGATGGTGTTGGAGGTTTGGTGGCTCGTCGGTGAGAGGAGTGGAAATGGAGGTGAAGGGTGGTTGTTGTTTGCAGCATCCGACGGTCGGATGAGAGGATGGATTCGACGGTCGATGTATGTGATGGTGTTTGAAATGTGGTTTGGAGATTTGAGAGGTAGGTGGTCTGGTTTGTGGGATGGTTTCGACGGTCGGATTAAGGGAATTGGATGGCTTGTCGGTGAGAGGAATTCGACGGTCGAGAGGAGGAAGGTTCGACAGTCGGTGAAAAGGCGTGATGGAATTTGGGTCACGGTTGAGTTCGACAGTCGGTGGGGGTATGATGGTTGTTAGTTCGACGGTCGGTTTGAAGAAATGGGGTCCGACGGTCGGTTGGTTGAAAGGAAGGATCTGACCTTTGGGGATTCGACGGTCGAATATGATGAGTTTGGGGGTCCGACGGTCGGATGAGAGAATGGACTCGACGGATTTGGTTTCTGTTCTTGGGTGGTTCTGCGGTCCGACGGTCGGTTTGAGGAGATGGGGTTTTGATTGTCGGTTAAAGGGATCTGGTATTGGCAAACCGACAGTCGGTTGGTTGAAGGGAAGGATGTGGTTTAAAGGATTATGACCGACGGTCGGTTGTGATGTGGTCTTATGGTGGCAGATCTGGGGTTCAACGATCTTGAAAGGCTGATGGTTTCTGTGCAGTCCGACGGTCGGATGAGAGGATATGGGGTTTTGTGAAGTTGGTTGAAGATCAGCGCCGGAGTTCGACGGTCGAATGGGAGGTGAGGATATGATCCGACAGTCGGTTGTGATGTGGTCTTCTGGTTCTGGGCAGCACAAGTGATTCTGGGTTTATAGGTGGCTATAGTGGAAAATGGTTGATGAAGAGGGAGGTTGGTGGTTACATGGTTGGAGAAGGATGGTTACAGGAGTTTAGGTGGTTGTGGGTGATGGGAGGTTTGCTGCATGGTGGTCACGTTGGAGAGTGAGAGCTTGGTGAAGGTGCTGCCATGGTGGTTACGTGAATGGTAGAGGGGTGAGGAGGAGCTTGGTTTGTGATGAGGAGGGAGAAGGATGGAGGTTGCTGGTTACATGGTGGTTACGTGAATGGTGGAGTTCACGTGGAAGATGGATGGGATGATGGGAAGGTTGTGTGGAGTAGAGTTGAAAGTGGGGTTGTTTACATGGTAGCAGAGGGTGATGGGTTTGAAGGTGGAGGTGGTGAGTGGTTGATAATGGAGAGGTGGTTGGTTTTGATGGAAAGTTAATGGTGGTTGTGTAGTGGTGACTAATTTACATGGAGATGGAGTTGATGTGGTTCTTTGGTTTGGATGGTTACGGAGGGAGTTTGGGAAGCGGGGTGATGATGGGTGTTGTATGGTGGAGGTAGACGTGTGGCTATGGAGGGTGGCTGCAAGATGATGATGAGGGTGATGGGAAGGTGATGGAGGTTCTGTGGAGATGGAAGTGAAGGGTGGTTGCTGTTACGGTTGAGAGGCTGGGATGATGATGGGATGAAGGATGATCAAAGTGAAAAAATTGGAAATGAGAGGGAGGCAGAAGATGGATGGAATGGGTTGTCCAGCCCCCCCCTGGAAGAAAATGATGGCAGAGACATTTATGGATGGATCCCTCACGTTTTTGGAGGGAAGAGTTGTTGGTAGTGGGTGTTATGATTGCTCACCGTCTGGGAGTTTGGCATTTTCCTTCAAATTTTCATCTTCTCCCGACAAATCTCCCTTAAAATCCTCCTTTTTTATCAAAATTCTCTCTTTTTCTTTTCTTTGCTGCTGACTCTTTCTTTTCTTTTTTTTTCTTTTGCCTCAATCACTGTCTCCTTTTTTATATTGAGTCCCCCATCCCCATGAAATCCAAAGTAAAAAACGTATGTGCAGCATGTGACTTTTTTTCTTTTTTTTTTTTTATTTTTCTTTTTTACTCTTTTTTTTTACTTTTTTTTTTAGCCTGGTCAAAATTGGGTGTTCACATATATGAACCAATATTTTACCATCAAGCCATTAAGTATCCTAAATGGCAACAAGCCATGGCCCTTGAGCTACAAGCCATGGAAGATAATCATACATGGGAGGTTGTTTCCCTGCCAGCAGGTAAACACAAGATTGGTTGCCGCTGGATTTACAAAGTTAAATACAAATCCGATGGAATAGTAGAAAGGTACAAGGCTAGATTAGTAGCCAAGGGTTACACTCAACAGGCTGGAGTTGATTTTTTAGATACCTTCTCACCAGTTGCAAAGCTTACCACTGTTAGAGTGCTGCTTTCTATTGCTGCCATAAAAGGCTGGAAATTCTTGCAGCTTGACATCAACAATGCTTTCCTAAATGGAGAACTCTTTGAAGAGGTATACATGGACCTTCCTTTATGTTACCACAGTAAGGGGGAGAATTTAGTATGCAAACTAAACAAGTCTATATATGGTCTTAGACAAGCATCTCGGCAGTGGTTTTAGAAATTCTCTACTGCTCTACTCACTCATGGATTCCATCAATCCAAGAGTGATTATTCCCTTTTTCACGAGGAACAGGTGCTTCTTTGGTCATTTTATTGGTTTATGTAAATGATATAATAATTGCCAGTGCATCAGATTCTGCCATTCAAGATGTTCAATGTTTACTTCAATAATTATTCAAGCTCAAAGTGCTAGGCGACTTGAAGTATTTTCTTGGTCTGGAAATAGCAAAGTTAGCGAAGGGAATTTATTTATCTCAAAAGAAATATACCATTTCTTTGCTTGCTGATACAGGTTACTTAGACTCCAAACCAACCAATTTACCTATGGATCCTAATTTGAAACTCAACAATACAACTGGTGATCCAATTGAAGATGCTTCCATGTATCGACGAATAATTGGAAGATTGATGTATTTGACCATCTCAAGGCCAGACATCTGCTATGCAGTAAACAAGTTAAGTCAGTATATGAGTTCACCTAGAGCTCTTCATCTTCAGGCTTTACATCACCAGCTGCGGTACTTGAAAAATTCCCCAGGTCAAGGTGTACTGTTCTCTGCATCTTCTTCACTTCGCCTCACTGCATTTACTGATGCTGATTGGGGTGGATGCCTTGATACCAGGCGGTCCACTACAGGTTTTTGTATTTTTTTGGGGGATTCCTTGATAGCTTGGAAATCGAAGAAACAACACACGGTCTCAAGATCCTCTGCTGAAGCTGAATATAGAGCATTAGCTACTGTTGCCAGTGAAATAACATGGCTTACAGCCTTGTTAACGAATTTTGAAATTCAGTTGGACACAGCAGCTGTGGTATACTGTGATAATCAAGCCGCTATTCATCTTGCCACTAATCCTACCTTTCACGAAAGGTCCAAACGTGTGGAGATTGATTGTCATTTTCTTAGAGAAAAAGTCAATCAAGGTTTAATCACTCTGGTTTATGTTAATTCTCAGCATCATCTTGCTGATTTATTAACAAAACCAGTATCTGCTACTCATTTTCACAATCTTATGTCCAAGTTGGGAATATTAGACATTTACTTCCCACCTTGAGGGGGAGTATTACACAATATGTAAATTATCAAATTAGTTAGTTAGTTATTATGTTGTTAACTACTGACAGTTAGGTTAGTTAGAATCAGATAACCAATTTAGTTAATTTCTGTTTGTGTAATAGTGGTATATATATATCACTTTCTGTTCAATGAGAAGATACGGAAAATTCATTTCTTTACATACACGAGTTCTAATATTAATTACTCAATCAAATATATTCTTAACCTTTTTTATATATCTATTTGTATTAGATAATAATAATATATGGCATGCGACTATGAACATGATTTTTTTATTTCTTTTATTATTCAATATTCAATTTATATTTAGACATTTAAATATCAATATTATTATCAATTATGCACATATATTAAGAAAAATTATAAAGATTAGTTTAGTGACCGACAAATTTGTAATGTATCACAGATGGTAAACACCCTCGTGTTCATGATCATTCATGCATTCTCACATATTATAATGCACTCTCATGCATGCTTGCTTAGCTCATGCGCAGTTATCTAATTAGCTGTAATAGTTAGTTATTTGACCTGAGGGCCATCTTCATTGACCTACCCTAAGCATGATAATTTTTCCATCAATAGGAGGTGAGACAAGAACCAATGAGGGATTCTCACTTTGATGCAGAAAGAAAGGGCTCGCTGGATTTGTAAGATAATCTGATTTGGATTGGCCATGAAAAAAAAGAAGAATAAGAAAATAAGTCAAGAGTTTAGAACAAGAAAGATGTGAAAAGAAGCAGAGAAACAACACAGCGAGGAAATGCTAAGAAAATGAAAGAGTGTGTTTGAAATATAAAAAAATAGAAAATGATTTGATTTGTAAATTAAATTTAATTAAATATTGTGTTTGAAATGTTAAAAAATAAAATTTCATGGATTTCATTCTTTTCTTTTTTATAGAAATTCCATTGATAAGATTTGTTAGGATTTGATTTGATTTGAAATAAATAAATTATTTTACCCTTAATAACTATCTTTAACTACCTCTCATAAGGATCAAAATATAAAATAATAAAATCAAATCAAATCAATTCTAATTTTAATGAGTTATAAACATAAAGTTTAATTTATAAATCAATTTAAATTTCAAACACAAAGTTTGATTTTTAAATTAAATTAGTTCAAATTAAATAATTTTTAATTTTAATTGATTCTAAACATTACTAAAGAGAATTTGATGAAGATGATACCATTCTAGAAACTATATTTTACTGAAAATAAAAAAGGCGAGTTACATCTGTGATATCTTTGATATATATACATCGAGGTATATGAGTGGTGATCATTGTGATCATCACCAAGATGAGCCTTGTAACAGATTCTCAATAGAATAACTAACTATTGCAAAGGAAAAACTACTTGTGAGTTAAGCTAGCATGCATGACAGTGCATGATAATATGTGAGGACGCACCAATGCTCATCAACACGAGGGTGTTTACTATCTGTGATATAATGCATGATTAATCACACTATTACATATTTGAATATTAATTTTACTAATTTGTTATCAATAACTTAATCTCAATGTGATGGCATCAAAAAAACGTTAATAAAAATATTCCAGATGCTATTGATCACAATAATAATAATAATAAAAGGCATAAAATTCTGATCACATAAATGTCATGTAATATTGGTGCTTTTCTCCCTTTTTAAAGGGAATTTAGTTGATAGTTGAGAGCCTTATTGAAGAGTGTGGACAAACAAGTTTAAAATATAATTTTTTTTTAAAAAATTAATTTTGTACGGTTTCAGATGGGAGTCGCATAAAGCAAACGCAAAATAGGCAATAAAAAATATGAGTTTAATTTTAATATAACAATTTGTCTAAAAAAGTTTTATATTATCATTTAATGATATGATAGTCACATTATTTAATGAATTTGACATATCATGTAAGTTTTAATTTATTAAATAATATGACAAAACATCATTAGATGTCATTAATGCATATAAATTAAATTAAAAATATAGATGTACATTAGATTTCTCACAAAATCTTTATAAACTTTGTACAAAAAAATAGGGAAAATAGTATCCAAATACACTAAACTTCACTTAATTACAAATAGTCACCTTAAACTTTTAAATTTTTTGATTTAGTTTTTAAATTACTTTAGTTGTTATAATTTGTTTTTCGTCTAATTTCAATCAATTGACTAATGAAGCACATGAGTCAATTTCACGTCAATTTGTTATAAGTAATTCTTAGGTAGACACAATTTAGCATAAGTACTCAAATTATTATTTGATATGTATAAAATAATAGAGATCATTATAAAATTACATCAATTTTTAATAATACTTTTACACATATCAAATAATAATTTGAATACCTAAATAATAACATAAGAAATCTTGTTTACCTAAGAATTTCTCATTTGTTATTAACTTGTAGTTCAGGTACATGTTAGTTAACTCAGGTACAACTTGACTATAATCCAAGAAAAAAGAAGAATAAATTATTAACTTTACCAAAATTTATACTACAATTACATATTGTTTGTCAGTAAAAACTCTTAAGTCTAAATCCAAATTATGTAATTATTATTAATAAAGAGGTCAATCATATTAGTCAATTTCCATTAAAAACTGTAAATTATAAATTTTGATACAAGTTATTGCATATTATAATTTTTTAATAATGTAAATAGGTGTTTTTCTGACAAAAATGCCTTGTTACTATTGTTAAGGTTTTAAACGTATATGCTATTAAATAAAAAGCAAAGTATTTAACATATTAAAAAGTAAAAAAATTAATTTTTCATTTATTAGATTTTACTTTTAAAACTTTAACAACTACCCTCAACACACTTGTTAAAAAAATCTTATAAATAAATGTATCTTTAAAATATGTGAGGATAAAATTTGAGTAAATATGTGTTTGAGATACATTGTAAAAATTAAATTATTTTAATAATTAATTATTGTATAAAAACTTTTTGTTATAATTGATTATAAAAAAAAATTATGTTTGGATATGTTAGTTGAAAAACGATTTTAAACTAATCTGTTTTGTTTGAATGGTATAAAAAAATTATTTTTATGTATTAAATTAATAAAATAAGTATAAAATAATTAAAAAATTATTTAATTGATTAAAATAATTATTTAATTGAGAACAAAATAATATTTATATAGGTGCTTTCTTTGGTACCCTTGTAATTAGAAGGGTTCAGAACTCCTTCTTAGTTGTACCAATTAAATACAACTATGTGTCTTATAATTTTCACATCATTAATAAATTCTTTTATAGCTTATAAGGGCATATGAATTTTAAAATTTATGAAATTGACCCAATGACCATTTTATAAAATTAAAAATCTTTTACTCCAGTTAACATTAAACATACCCAATTTTAACCCCTAAATCAAACTGATGATCCTTAACTCAAAATTTTCTTCCCAAATTGTATGAACCCTAACCCCAACTTGTATGAACTTAACTCTTGCCCCATTTTCATCTTCTTCTCACCTGAGGCTTCCGAACTGAACATTCACACAATTTTCGGACCATAACTTCACCTCGTGTCCAAATTTATTGGAGTTCGTTGCTGCACCTCCTTCGTCATCTTCGAATTCACACACACACTCTGTCTCTCGCTATGGCGACAGTTAAAGCTCCCCTTCATACCAGTGATTTCACTGAGCCAGTCAACGACGTCAAGCCCTTCGATGATGTCCAGGTTTTCCTTTTATCCTTTCAAAAATCTCTTTTTAAAAAAAATATATAATATGCAATTTGCAATCCTTAACTGGTATGAAGGTTCTGTATTTGTTGGTAGGTATTTGTTCTATATCTATTATATTCTTCACTGTGATCAATTATTATTATTTTTTCTGCAATTGGAAGCTTCATAATTTGATTCAAGAATTTCGATTGACAAAAAAAAAATTCTAACGTTTCAAGCAAATAATATGGTAGTTGTTCTTGTATTATTTACGTCAGAATTCATTCAAAATATTGCAATAGACTGAGAAGCTCAATTTTCATGCCTGGGGGTACTGCGAGTTTTATGGATTGGTTAATGTGAAAGTTTTAGTTGAAAAGAACTTATGAAGTGGATGGAGTAACAACCCTTTGTTGAAAAATGAAATTGGTGATAAAGAATGACTATTTGTTTATTGTAACTTGTAAGCATCCGTCATTTTTAGAAGAAAAGGAATTATACACTTGTGAGGCAGTAGAAGGGGAAAAAAGAGAGCGCTGAATATGTAATAAACAAAAGGCATCATGTGAAGAAAGAAAATGAATTGAGAAAAAAAAACTAAAATAAGAACACTTTGGAAACCTCGACAATTGCAATATAAAAACTACAACAACCTGTTTGCACAAGTGAGTGTAGGTAGGCTAGAAAATGCACAACGTACTTCAAAAGTATACTCATATTAAAGTATAGATTTTATTTTCTACTTGAGAAATTACTTTTGGTTGTTAAGAATCTTAGCTTTAATGAGAGAATTCTTTCATTTTGTTTGTGACAATTATTCTTGGTTCAGACACTGTTTCTTTATCTTTGTCAACATCGAAGAGAATAACTTTTTTCTCTCTATCACATGGTTGATTGAGTTTAACAGTTTTAAATGTTCCACATACCACGTGGATATGCTGGACTCATGAGCTCCATTACAAAGTAAAGAGAGAATAAATGTTGACATGAAGTTATAGTCTGATGCTTCTTTCTCAAGAACAAAAAAATCTGGAAACTAATAGAATCCCTCTACTAGGTCTAAGATTTTTCAATTCCTGCAGTAGTTTATAGATCTTGTAATGATCCTTAAGCTTTAAACTTTTAAGGATAATCACGCTATGTTTATATGTTATTTACTTATTTAGTTTATTGGTGAAGGTATATGAAGTTGAGAATTTGTGGAAAGTTATTCTATCATATTCTTATGTAGCAGTAGATATACTTGTATTTGTATAGAATGTTTACATTCTATGTCAATGTTCTCAACTATGTGTCTCTACATTTCTAGCAAGCATATAAATCCTTAAGAATACATCTATAGGTAATTTTGGTATCCTAGTACCAAAATAGCATTTAGCTATCCTAGTAATAGAATACATCTGGAAATGGTGTACCATTTTCAGAAGGAGGAAAAGTTGGAAGGAGATGGTGATGGGTACTGGTCAGCTGCTATTGAAGAGATCAGGTGGGATACCATGTTCCAGGATCTAAAGCCAAACTGATTTTTTTCTTAACTTTTCATTGGGTTTTTTCTATCCCTGACTTTAAATTAATTGGTGAGAGATGGGTTTTTTGGGTTCTTCCACCAGAGAGATTTGAATGTGTTTCTCAAGAGTTTTGTTGCTCTTTTTTTTCCATTAGTGGCGTGGGTCACGCGGATGGGTAACTTTAGCACATGTCTGTTTCTGTAATGAGATTGTCTCCTTTGCTTTTGCATGTTCATGTCCTTTTAGCTTTGATAGGGGGAAAAATTTGCATCAGATTAGCGTATGTATAGGGAGAGAATGATTAAGGTAGATGATTAGTTCTATGGTAACTTTGAAGCCCAAATTGTTGGGCTTGAGTCTGCTTGACTTGAGTTTATGCATTGTACTGTCTTATGTTATGGTTGACAATATACATTAACAGATCAGTATATTTAATAAGTTAATACTACCTTGGCATTCATGTCTTTAAATTCTTGAGCCTTTCGCCTAATCAGATCAACAAATGATTATTATACTTGTTTTAACTAGAAGAGCCCTGGGCAACATCATTCTCGTCTGAGCCTTGCAACAAGTAGAATAAGGGAAACGATGGAATTGCCCCAAGTCTTAGACATGTGACAAGATGATGTCCATTTATTTACTCAAAGTAGTAATTGTAGATTTTGACTTCTGAGCTTAACAATAACAAACTCAAGGAAACAAGAGTACCTGCAAAAGTTTATGAAACTAAAAAAAAACCACGCAAATAAGATAAGGAATATAGTCATGACTGCTTTAGAGAGGTTGTGGCGTCAAAATTCAGCTTATAGCAATCATAAGCCTTCCAGAAGGGAAAGGGAAAACAATTTTATAGTTTACTACTAAATGCTAGGGATTATATATGGTAATGAATATGCATTCCTCCTACGCAAACATGCTAGGGATTATACAGTAGGTAAATCAATTTCAAGATTATGCACTTTGCACTATTAGACATGCTATGAATTATTAAAGTTAGCATTAGACCATGTTTTATTATATGGTAGATTATTGTAACCTTTTAATTATTAGCAAATAGGATAATATATAATCACCATAACTAAGTTATGTAAGTGAACTGCCAGCCAATGTGAGATTTTTAGTGAAAGATCTTAAACGTGACTAACACAAGCTGGGTGTCACGCTGCCAAATTATTTGCAACTTAATTCTATTGAGCTTTTAAGTGCCGAAGGTCTCATATGGTGTTTTCTTCTGTTAAGAGCAGCTTGAAACTTTAAAGGGATGGTAGATGTAGTACAACTTAATATCAACTTTGAACAAATTAAGAGGGGGATGACATGTAAGGCATTGAGTTTTTAAATGCACTGAGTTTTTAGAAGGCAACTTATGTTTAAGAAATTATTTCGCTGTTTTCATTAGTTTTGTAAATTGGATGGTAGGTTGTGTTGTGAACATAGTTACCATGGCTACCACCACTTTCATGTTTTCTCATGTTCTCTTTGTAACTTTAAAGAATTTGTTTCTTCAAATGAATGCAGATGCATACCATTGGTAAAGAATCATTTGTTAATTTAGGCGATGATGCTAATTTCAACGATGTTGATGATGTGACATATGACGGATCTTCAGGTGAAGAACCGGATAATGGCGACAATAATAATGGGATTCTGCATGAGGATGCAAATAGAGACGATAAAGATGAACGTTATAGAAGAATAATAGAGTTGACAATGGATGATATATTGGGTTTAGAATTTGGAAGCGAATCTGAAGCCTGTGAATTCTATCATATATATGCTAGATGTCATGGGTTTGTCGTGAGGAAAGATGATGTTAGTCGAGATTTGAAGGGACAAGTTATAATGTGTCAGTTAGTATGCAACAGAGAGGGATTGAGAAATAAAAAACACCTTACAATAGTAGATAGGATCAGAGAGCACAAACCAATCACCCGAACTAAGTGTCCTGCTAAGATTCGGGTACACTTGGATTATAAGACATCAAAATTGAAAGTTGTGGCCTTTGAGGAGTCACACAACCATGAACTAACCTCGACTGAATTTGTTCATTTAATTCCAGCATACCGTGGCATGATTGATGCTGATAAAGCTCAAGTTGAGAGCTTACATTTATATGGTGTGAGAACCTGTCACATAATGGGGTTTATGTTTGGACAAAACGGCGGTTATGCTGATTCAGGCTTTTGCAAGAAGGATCTTTACAACCACCTTGACAAGAACAAGCAGGCTAAGATAGAAGGGGGGGATGCATTTGCTGCCTTGAGTTACTTACAAGGGAAGGTGAATAATGATCCAATGTTGTTTGCCAAGTTCACCACGACAGAAGATGGTAGACTCCAACATTTATTTTGGTCGAATGGAGCTAGCTGTATTGATTTTCAATGCTTTGGAGATGTTGTAGCCTTTGACAGCACATACAAAAAGAATAAGTACAACCAACCATTGGTAATTTTTTCTAGGTGTAATCATCATAGTGATACCACAATTTTTGGGTCCGCATTGGTTGCTGAAGAGAAAGTTGAGACCTACAAGTGGGTGCCAGAAACATTTTTGGAAGCGATGTTTAATAAACATCCAACGGCAGTGGTGATCGATGGTGATGGTGCAATGAGAGAGGCTATCAAGGATGTGTTTCTGAATGCATCACATCAACTTTGCGGTTGGCATCTTCAAAATAATGCATGTGAAAACATCAAGAATAGTAAGTTCTTAGAGGATTTCAAGTGAGCAATTTATTCAAATTTTAGTGAGGAGGAGTTCGAAGATTATTGGAAGAAGATGATTCAGAAACATAGGCTTTCTAAGCATAAGTGAATCAAGAAAATATATGAGATACGAAGAATGTGGGCACATGCTTATATGCGTGATAAATTCTTTGCTGGTATAAGGACAACATCACAGTGTGAAGGCATTAACTCATTCATCAAGAGGTATATAGAGAAAAAAATAGTCTTGTTGATTTCATGCACAATTTTGACCGATGTTTGAGTGATTATAGGAATAACGAGCAAATTGCTGATTTTAATTCAATGTATTCTGATCCTGTGATGACAACTGCTTTGTATAAACTTGAGCTTGGAGCTTCCAAAATTTTCACAAGGCAGATTTTTAAGGAAGTTAAACAAGAGATTGAAGATGCCGATGCTTTGATTGTTATTCAGATATCAGAAAGTGGTAACAATGTGAAATTCAGGATGAATAGATACTGCAGCCTAAGGACTGAGTGTGTGGTGATGTTTGATAAAAAAGAGTATAAATTCTTGTGTGATTGTTGGTTGTTTGAATCTCGTGGTATTCCCTGTTCTCATATTTTTTGTTGCATGAAGCATGAGCACATGGATTTAATTTCAAGTAGTCTAATTTGCAAATGGTGGACAAAGGGTTCTAAGAACGATTTTATCTCGTCAATTGTAGCAGAGGAGAGTGATTAAAAAAAATGTTTATGCTATGTTTTGCTGCATTAACTACTGCTTGTAGTAGAATGTGTCATCTTGTTGCAAAAAACCTAGGCCACTTCAATCACATCAGAGATGAAGTTTTTAAGCTTACTGTTAAGTTAGAGAAAAGCGGTAATCCAAATAGCAATCATAGTAATTCAACAAAGGTTGTTGGTGATCCTACTATTGTTAGGACAAAAGATGCTCTATCTAAGAAAAAGTATGGTAGGAAAGGAGACGGTGTTCGCATTATAGGAGGACCGGACATATAATTAGGAAATGTCCGAAGCTACTTAGGTCGGAGGGTGAAACTAATGCTCTTCAGTTAATTTCATGTTTAGAATCTGATGAAAACACAAGAGATGTTGAAAATGTAATTTTACTTCCATTCAAGATATAATTACTTAGTTTTCTACAATAAATGGCTTGTTAACTTGTTTATTTGTATAATATGCAGGATGGTGTGTCATTGGATGACAATCCTATGATGAAGAACAATTCAATTCAAACGTCAAGTCATAATGAAAATGTATCACTAAATAAAAAAAAAGCTACATTCATATAAATTTTTTAGTTCAATTCATTAAATTTTCATATTTGTCTTTTGTCGCAGGTTGTTGAAGTTAAAGGTATAGCCACTCTGAAAAGAAAGCATAAGAAAGTGCCCTCTCCAACTTAAAATTCAGCAATGGAATATGTAAGAACAGTGACCTACCAAAAGCACAACTTCATTTGTTATTTTATGTTATTGAATAGTACATCAATTACGTAATAATCTATTATTTTTGACAGAGTAAGTGCCAAAAAGATGTCTCATTAACAGATCCTTTGCATACAATTGTCAAGCATCATAACGGAATGGACAATGTAATTAAAATTAAATCTTTTAATGCTTGTATATTCTTTATTTAAAAAAAATCATTTAGTTACATGTTATTTTGATTGTTACAGAGTTTGATACCCTATGGTTGTTTGAATAGAGGTGGTCAAGAAGTAATTATGTCAACAAGTTCACTTGCTCAAAATTTGTCCAACACTCCAATACCTCTAACTCTAAATTTATAGGTTACCTTTATTTTTATGCAAGGGTACCAGGAGGAACCACCCCATTCAGTGATTAAATGGTGATAACACAAAATGTGTATTTATATCCACGCGTTTACTAAGCTATCACGGGTAAGTCATCCCTAGATAAGTTTTCCTCAATATTATGGAGTCTCTGTTTATCTCCAAGTTCCAATATATCCTCACAATCCTAGCCTTAGATTATTTCCTGAGGTTTGTGTATGCATGTCTATTCTATTTAATTATGCAAATCAACTTATTTTTTGTATTGATGCTTATAATGAAATGCCTTGTTGCAGTATTTAGGTGCCTTTCAAAATGTAAATGTTGGGAACCTATGGCCTAGATTGCAGCAAGAAGACCAAATAACCAAGAAGAATTGATATTAGGTGTTGCGTTAGTATAATATTTTATGTATACCAAACTTTGTCTACTGCAATTTCTTTATTGCTTAATTGACAGCATCAATTATTAATTCTTTGCGCAAGTATGCTGTGAGTATGGCGTATTTGGATTAAAAAAAAAATGCTACTTGATATTTTTAGAAAAGACTTTTATGCACAAAATGTTTTATGGCAGTTCACTTACATAACTTGTTTCTGGTGATTATATATTGTCCTATTTGCTAACAATTAAAAGGTAACATTAATCTACCATATAATAAAACATGGTCTAATGTTGACTTTAATAATTCATAGCATGTCTAATAGTGCAAAGTGCATAATCTTGAACTTGATTTACCTATTGTATAATCCCTAGCATGTCTGCATGGGAGGAGTGCATATTCATTACCATATATAATCCCTATCATGTCTGTAGAATCCCTACTGTATAATACTTAGTGCAGGGACTCTAGCTGGGGATGGTATGTGCATTAGTTTTTCAAGTATTATCTCTACCTATCATTACCATACACACTGATTGGGAGCAAGAGGTGAACTTTTGCCTTTCTATTTTAATTCTTTCATCCTTTTAATTTTTGTGATATTTTTTTGAAATTCTGTTTCTTATTTAGGCAAAGAATGCTAGAGTCTATGGTTCAATAACACCAGAGGTCATAGTGTGATGAAGCTGCAATATCTTTACAGCTACACATTATGAGTAAGTTTTGTTTGTATCAAAGCATGTCAAGATTTGTTACCATTCTTTTGGTAGAAAAATGTCTTAAAAGTCCAGGCGCAAATTTATAAGGCCTAGAGGATAATCTAATCTAGATAATCTAAGATATTAGATAATATAGCTTATGCAACTGGCCTTTGTCTGTATCTAAATGGTACTAAAGAATCTGACTATTTTTTAAAAGTATTGTGCAGGAAAATCCTTTCCTCTTACAACATGAGAAGATAGGAGTTTTTATATGATGTCTACAACATTGCTAAACGTTAACTTATTTTTATGAAGTAGGTACTAGCTTTATTGGAATTATTTTCAACTTATTCTTTCTACATGAATTTAGATTTTTTATTTATTTGAATATTAGCGTTTTCCAAATTCTGATATCTTATCAACGAAAAAGGAGTTCATGCCTCTTGGCTACGGTCAATCAAGTCTGTAGGAAAGCAAGGCATTTTTGAACAAGGGATATTGCTGGATGGTGGAACATGTAAAGAAGATCTAAATATGGGAAGACAAATAGTTACCCAGTAGGCCTGAAATGTACTAGACAGAACTCCATCAGGATGAGGTTGAACTGAACATGGTTAAAGAACTAATAGTTACCATGGCAAAAAGATAAGATACATCTCCAATTGAGAATGGATTATAAAAGGAGAAGAAGACTGTCAATTTAATAGGGACAGGACTTAGTCTTTATTATGTGGTACCAAATCCAACTATTCAATCTTGTGGCATACGAAACCAAAATTTGCTTCTTCAATGTTCATGCTTCAGTGAGAACTAGACTTTTGTTGAACTTCTTGACATTGGGAAATGGGTAGAGCAAAACCCGTCGTGTGAGTAGATTGTGTTCATCTATATATATATATATATATATATATATATATATATATACGGGTTGATTATGTCTTTGCTAACTTGCATATTTATCTTGTTTACATGCTATTGAGATACAGTATTTTGGTTAGTCATATTATATGGAGCTGTTATATTCTTCCTCATGTCTTAAAGTTTCAACTGATTCCAAATTATAAGAGATGTAGTAGCTCCATTAATCGTCATTGTTTGTTGGTCATATTACTAGCTGTGCGCTTCTATTGTTGCGGCTGGCAAGATGGTTGGATATTTTCTATCTACTAGAAAAAGAATTATTAGATCTTTGTAAGTAAATTTATCTATCATAGTCACTAAAAAGCTACTAACGAAGTTCCCAATTATTAGTTGACTTGGAAAAATATCAAGATCCATAAAAACAAGACACTTTGTTGTTTTGATGATTATGGGAACACTAGTATGGAAGTTTTGGATTGGGAAATCTTAAATGCTATTGCCTCTGTGTCAAATCTATTTCATTGTGTCTCTTTGTGTGATATTATGAAGCTTCCAATTGCAGAAACAAAAAATAAACAATAATTGCATCACAGTGAAGAATATAATAGATATAGAACAAATACCTGATATAAACCAACAAATACAAATCCTTCATACCAGTTAAGGATTGCAAATTACAAATTATATTTTTTTTTTAAAAAGAGATTTTTTAAAGGATAAAAGGAAAACCTGGACATCATCGAAGGGCTTGACGTCGTTGACTGGCTCAGTGAAATCACTGGTATGAAAGGGAGCTTCGACTGTCGCCATAGCGAGAGAAAGAGAGAAAGAGTGTGTGTGTGTGTGTGTGTGTGTACGCGTGTGAAATTGAAGATGACAAAGGAGGTGCAGCAACGAACTCCAATAAATTTGGACACGAGGTGAAGTTATGGTCCAAAAATTGTGTGAATGTTCAGTTCGGAAGCCTCAGGTGAGAAGAAGATGAAAATGGGGCAAGAGTTAGGTTCATACGAGTTGGGGTTAGGGTTCATACGATTTGGGAAGAAAATTTTGAGTTAAGGATCATCAGTTTGATTTAGGGGTTAAAATTGGGTATGTTTAATGTTAACTGGAGTAAAAGATTTTTAATTTTATAAAATGGTCCTTGGGTCAATTTCATAAATTTTAAAATTCATATGTCGCTTATAAGCTATAAAAGAATTTATTAATGATATGGAAATTATAAGACACATAGTTGTATTTAATTGGTACAATTAAGAAGGGGTTCTGAACCCTTCCAAGTACAAGGGTACCAGAGAAAGCACCATTTATATATCACTATTAAAAATAATTCTAACAACTTTTTTTAATACAGTCGAAATTTGAGCTTGATTAGCAACAACTTTTTTTCTCATCATAAAAGCTATTTTTTTTTCCTACAAAATACCAAACATCTCATCTAAAAAAATAACTTTTTTAAGCAAAAAAGCTGATAGATGCCAAAAAAAATCAGAACCAAACACCCTCTAACTGTCGTTACTCTGTTTAAAATTGAATATGATGCAAACAATTTGCTTTGAAGTCAATAGTCAATGGACCTCCACTTTGTGCGGTACAAGGTCCATGAGGTTCTTTTACACCTCTTGCCTGCATCCTTTGTTGACCCAGCTAACAGACACCTATACAAAAGTTTCTTCATATTTGGTGAGATATGTATTTATTATAAGAGATAAAAAAAGTAAATTTTAACTATTAGATCTTATATAAATGATCAAAATTAAAATATAAATGTATATGACTTTTTTAAATGGTTACATAACTTTTAAGTAACTTTCAATCTTGACCATCTATATATGATTGTATGGTCAAAAAATATATATATATAAGACATATACAGGGAATAAATCTTGATTATACAATCATACATAGATGGTCAAGATTAAAAATTACTTAAAGGTTATCTGATCACTTAAAAAAGTCGCATGCATTTATATTCTAATCTTAACCATTCATATAAGATCCAATGGTCAATATTCACTCCTCTCACCTCTTACAACAAATACTCCTCTCACCAAATACGCTCCCTATATATATTGAGCGTATTTGGTGAAAATAATATTTATTTTAAGAATTAAGAAGAACGAATCTCTATCATTGAATTTTACATAAATAGTCAAGATTAGAACATAAATATGTGTAACTTTTTTAAATGATCATATAACTTTTAAGTAACTTTTAATCTTGATTATTCATGTATGGTTTTATGGTCAAGATTTATTTTTCTCATCATTTGACAATAAAAACTTCTCTCGGTATATATGTCCCTTATATATATAAAAAATAAAAGGGGTTAGCTAGTTTTAATCTCAATTTTTTTTTTTTTTACCCTTTTATTTTATCTAAAAATTGCTAAAAGCTACTAAAATCTATTCTACTATTAAATGGTAATCACTCACTTTCTACTACAAAAAATTACTTTACATTTTTTATTTTTCACTCTAAATATTTTTTATTAAAAAATTATAAATAATTTATAATTTATATAAAAATAATTTTACATAAATAAACAAAAAATAAAAATTACGAATTGACAGACAATCTTGTCAATCCTCTAGTGTGTATATATATATATAAGTTTGTAAAATTTCAAACCCTTACATAAAACATAAATTCTCAACTAACCAATGGTTTATAGTTATTTGGAAAATATTTAAAAAGCACTCTTCCCATTTGCTAGGCACAACAATTAACTGTGGTCTAAAAATGATTGTCGCACCAAATAAAGAAAATAAAAAGCAAGTAGAAAAACCGATCACAATTTGTATTTGTTTTGGGTTCTGGTTCCCAATTGTGTTTTGGTTGTGGGGAGGGGTGTGCCTGGCTGACCTGCCCAAATCAAGTGTGATGTTTGGTCTATGGCTTACTGGGCCTATTGGTTAGTGAGGAAGTTTGGATCAAAATAGGGCGGTGTACAAGTAGTTGAACCCACATATATCACCGCATAATTATGTGAACAAGCAAGCAAGCAGTTTTGGAGGTAGAGGAGAGATTTCAATTTCATTCACCCAATGAAATGAAGCGGGCTGAGGCCCATGGATCAATTGGTGTTTGCTTTTAAATTTTAATTAATTAATATAAGATTCTTTTTCTATTTCTAGATGAGATGAACGATACGATATCATCAAATCATTCATCACCTCACCGGTCTCTGACGGTTGGTTCCTTTCAGAACTCCAGATTGAGAGAGAGGGAGGCGGTGATCGGCGCGATGCCCAAAAAGATGGGAGTGAACACGAAGGCGGAGGCGGCGAGGGCCCGTAAGAGCGCCCTGGAATCGGAGCGAAAGGAGCGCGAGAGTAGGGAGAAGGAGGATCACTACTGGCGCGACTCCGAGGGTTCCAAGTCCCGTGCCGCCAAGAAGCGGGAGGAAGAGGCAGACAAGAGGGCCGAGGCGGCCGCACGGCGAGCAGAGGCGCGTCGGCTGGCGGAGCAGGAGGAGAAGGAGATTGAAAAATCCATGAAAAAGCCGGATAAGAAGGCTAACCGCGTGTCCATCCCGGTGCCGAAGGTGACGGAGGCTGAGCTTAGGAGGCAGCGCGAGGAGGAGCAGGCGGAGATCCAGAGGAAGGCGGAGGATTCCAAGAGGAGGCAGAGTCGCACGGCGGCGGAGGAGGAGTACGAGAGAATGGTGCTTGTGTCCAATACGAATCGCGATGATTCCATCATCGAAGCTAGAAGTGTGGATGATGCCATCGCTCAGATGGCCATCGCTGATAACTTGCCCCCCGATAGGCATCCTGAGAGGCGCCTCAAGGCCTCCTTCAAGGTACCTCCTATTGGCTAGGCTATAATACTTTCCCTTTCCTTCCTTCAACTGCCTTCTCTATAATTCTCAACTCAACAACTATACAACATGTGTTTGGAATACATTTTAGGGGTTTATTTCTCTCCGTCACTCATCCCATACATACATCTGAAGCATTTTAGGGTTAGTTCCTCATCCTTGTTTTGTAACACAGTCACACAATAGTTTAGTTTGCGCTCTTCCCACCTCTCTGCTCTTCCCGCCAGCCCTCTCAAGCCCTCACCTGAGTATTTCTTTTGCAGCTTGTTTGGCAACATTCCTCCCCTTTCCACCCTTTCTTATTGACTTTTTTTTTTTAAAAGTACTTATGCCTCAGCTCAGCTTAATGATGATTGTGTCTTTAAGCTATGA
Organism: Ormosia semicastrata; assembly: GCA_029884595.1. Lineage (NCBI taxonomy): Eukaryota > Viridiplantae > Streptophyta > Magnoliopsida > Fabales > Fabaceae > Ormosia > Ormosia semicastrata. The sequence continues at coordinate 744,519 of JAQQTO010000046.1, read as the reverse complement.
CTTTTGAGTATTAATGATGAATATGTTTTAAGTTTTGAGTTTTGAACATCTATTATGCATGGAGTAGAAATTAGTTGCTTTGTATCTGCCATTTTCGGTTGTAGTGGCGGCCTCTTCAACTATCCAGGATTAACTACTTTGAGTTTACAACGATGCAGGCCTTTGAAGAAGCTGAGCTCCCTAAGTTGAAGGAAGATAAACCAGGCCTTACTCACACTCAATACAAGGACATGATATGGAAGTTATGGAAGAAATCTCCTGACAATCCTCTTAATCAAGTGAGTAATAATCTGTTTTCTTGGCCGTGGTCTTTTAGATACTTCTGAATGTCAATTTTATCTTTTAGGTTTCTAGTAGAAAGTTGATTTTGTAATTTTGGGCACAAGGTTTTCATGATTTATGTGTTTGTGTGTTACAAAACCACATAATTTTTTTGTTATTAGTACTTCCAGTAGCTTACTCTGTTGCTTGCATGGACAGATTGCTGAGTGAATGATCAACAGCAGCAGGCTTGTAACTGAAAGCAGAATTTTAGCGACATTTCATGGCAGCTTCGATTGGGTATTTTCATGATGTGGCGGAGCCATCTGTATCTGTAGTTCATAAGTGCTCTGATTCCTGCACTACAGAATTTGCATATCCACCTTAAATTCATAATTAGCTGATAAAAATAGTTAGTTTACCTTTTTCTTTGTGGCCCTATTAACTCCGCATGTTATCAAAGGCTTCATTTCCATTCTTATTGTGATCCCGCTGTGGCCAGGATATAAATTTGACTTTCTGTAAATGCACAGACATTGTTGTTATGAAGTTTGAGTACTACTCCCCCCCCCCCCATATATATATATATATAGAGAGAGAGAGGGGGGGGGGGGGGTTGTTCCATAAACTATCTAAGTGTCTTGTCATGTACACTTGGTTTATTCTCCGTAATGGAGTAAGCTTTCTCTTAAAAGGCCCATAAGAATGATCTTTTTGTATTTTGTCAGCCATCTTTGCATGATTAAAGTTAATATTATAAGTGTCGTTTGAAAAACATGAATGGACCTATATTGATTACTCAAGCTGGTATCATCAAGCCATGCCCTATGTTCAATCGAAGAACATCATGTAAGGATAGGTTGATGGCAATTCTAGTTAACGCTATCATGTAAGCTTGTGTCGTGCAAATACCACTTTGGGTAATATGAAATAGAATTTTGTTTACTATTGTGATGCTTATTAGTTGTCAAAATGGGCCGATCTGGTAGCTCGAGTCAGGTCATTTTTGGGTCGGGTTATGTGAGTTTTGAGTTGGTATTTGGTTAGTCCAGCATGTTCTTATGTAATGTTAATACGTAGGGCTGTCTCAGTTCATTGCGGGTTAGACTAATTTGAGTTATTTTTAATTTTGTTTATTTTTGTTAATTTAGAATTTATATTTACTTTTATTAATCTAGTCTGTTTATTTTGTCGGATTATTTAGACTGGCTCATCGGTGGAGGATAGTCTAGTAGTTAGAGGTATAGAAAGACCAAGAAAGATTATAAATGAAATAATTAAAAATATTTAAATTTGAATAATATTTTTGAGTATTTAATTTATAATATGACATAATGATGTTGTTTGATTTATATAGTTGACTTCACCTAATAAAAAAAAGTTTGGATGTTATTGTATTTGGGTTGATTCATCTAACTTGATTTATTTTGATGACTCTAGTGATTAGGGTTAAGAAATTAAAAATTAAAAATATTAAATAAAAAGTAAAACATTTAATGTATTAAGAATTTAAAAAGTAATTTACTTTATGGAAAGCACAAATTGCTTGTGATCGATGCTGTGATCAACTAAGTGGCCCTTTTTTGCTGCCAAAGAATCGCACTCACGTCGAGTCTAGGCTGGTGGCCACTTAACAGCGGGCCATTTCTTTGTCATTTCGTTAAGCCTTTTTGCGCTGATCATGCTTCAACTGTGAGAAGGAGCTCTTGAGCGGTGCGTGCAAACTGCAAGATATATTGTTTACAGAGTGTTATGCTGATATGGTACAGGCCCATGTCCCATGTGAAATCGTTCACAGATCACAGAACAGTGGTTCGGCTAGTGGGCATATATGCTTGGTCTCGGATAACATAGGAGAAAAAGTGGGACCGATGTATGAACGTTTACCGAAACCATTCATTAGCATTTTGGGTCTAGCTAGCTAAGCCTTCCTAGCGGACAAAACATACCTAATAACTATGCACCTCCAAAAAGAAAATGTAATAACTTGTAAGTTGTACTAGGAAAATTATTTATCTTTAATACGAAACCGTTTTTGTATAAAGGAATGAATAATACCTTAACATGTATGAATTCTTTTTTATTTTTTAACCACCATGTATGCCCAGTAAAAAAAAAAACCAGCATGTATGTTTCTCTTTTTTGGTAGAACATGTGTTTTGATAATATTCCGGATTCAGGCCCAATATAAACAGCTCATCTTGATTAGCTCAATTGCAGTCGCATGGTTGGTTTGTATGGATAATTATATATTTATTAAGTTGAGTATCATATCTTAATTGAATATCTCTTTAATGAGAATATTTTGATATATTATTCTCTCATAACTATTAATCTTAATTATATATTTAAACAATAGTACTTGTAGGTACACCACTGCCTCTTTCCCATTTTCAATCGTTCTAAATCAGATTAGGTATTTAATCTTTAATTTTTGTTATTAACAACAATAATGATTATATATCCACCAGTTTAGTCACCAGGCAATTCGTTACTCTTTTTTTTTTGAATTTTAACGAAATAGATAATATTTTTTGTACAATTAAAATACGCACATCATATTTATATCGTAAATTTATGTAAATAAATTGAATAAAAATTAAAATATTTTGATTGGATGAATAATGTTACGGTAAGCATCACTTGTTGTACAATCATATTAATATTAATGTATGGCATTTAAATAAAATAAATTAATTGTTAATTGAAAATATGGTAAGAGAAAAAAAAATGGTGATGATGAAAATGAACATGTGGTAGGCAGAGTGACACTAAATAGAACAGAAGAGGCTTATCCATTCCATTGCATTCGTGTGGAATGCAATAACGAATTTAAGCGCCAATTTGAAGCACAGAAAGAAAATCAAATCCTCCAGTGACAGTGGCATGGAAGGGTTGGTGGTTGCAGTTGCACATGGGAATCAACTGTTGCGGCATCCTACTTCTCCGAAAGTTGCCAGTAATTTCAAATTCATTAACGCTTACCCTGACCCAGTTTCTAAACCTAAATTCTATGCAGGCTTTATAACACGAACCGTACCCTTACCCTTTTTCTTTCTCTCTCTCAATCTCAAACAACAACATGCTTTTCCCTTTCGCTCAATGACTAGTGCATCTGCGTCTGCATCAGGTAAAGGTTCTTTTCCTATACTTCTTACTTAACCATCTCTGTCAATAAAAGAAGTTGTTTATTTTCCAACTTCAATAACAACGGATTTACTGTGTGTGTGTGTGTGTGTTCATTTTCAGCATCATCACATTCACAGGCACAGGCACAGGCACAGTCCCTTCCTGAACAACAACTTACCGGGAACAAGGATAATCCTGTGAGTGGGGATTCCATACGGCGCAGATTTCTCAATTTTTATGCTTCCCGTGGTCACAAGGTCCTTCCTAGCGCTTCTCTCGTCCCAGATGATCCCACAGTTCTACTCACTATCGCAGGAATGCTTCAATTCAAGCCTATATTCCTAGGCAAGGTATGCCAATGTCATTACCTCACCATCTATTTATCTTATCTTTCGTAGTAATCTAATCTGCAATTGAATCGCTCACCATATATTATTGTCCTTAGGTTCCAAGACAAGTGCCTTGTGCAACAACTGCCCAAAGGTGCATACGTACTAATGATGTTGACAATGTTGGCCAAACAACCCGACATCATACCTTCTTTGAGATGCTTGGAAACTTCAGCTTTGGTGATTACTTCAAAAAAGAAGCAATTAAATGGGCATGGGAGCTTACAACCCTAGAGTAACCATAAACTGCCATTTTCAAATTTGCTCAATTATTTGCAACTCACACATAGCTGCATTCTACTACCTTCCCTGCTAACATGTCATACTTCTATTTATGCTTATCTTGAAAATTTTGCTTCGAAACAAGGACTTGTATCTGGATATCATGACATTGACATTTCTATTTAATAATTTATTAAAGATTCATTTTTCTTGTTCATGCACATCATGCATCTGTTGTTCCTTATGTAAAAAATTAAAAGGTATTACCATTTTAAATCTTTATTTGAGAGAAAAAGATTTATCATGTCTTTCATTTACTTATAGGTATGGTTTGCCAGCAGACAGATTATGGGTTAGTGTTTATGAAGATGATGATGAGGCTTTTGAGCTATGGTCCAATGAGGTTAGCTACATTTCCTTAAGCATCATGTCATGCGCTTAGATGACACTGCCTTTTAAGTTTTAATTGTATACGGCTTTTTAGTTTACATTTAACAAAGTATATTGGGTCTATGCAGAATGATATCTTAAACTCCATGGTCTTGGTTTCTGTGCAGGTGGGAGTCCCAGTTGAGCGTATAAAGAGGTTGGGTAAAGAGGACAACTTCTGGACCAGTGGAGTGACAGGTCCCTGTGGTCCTTGCTCAGAAATTTATTACGATTTTCATCCTGAGAGGGGATATGTAGATGCCGTAAGTATGAAATAATTTTGAGATTGAGCGATCCAAAATCATTTCAATGCCAATATTTTCCTATCTTTTACATTTTGTGGGGTGGGTTGGGGGATGAAATCAGGATCTTGGTGATGATACAAGGTTTATAGAGTTCTATAATCTAGTATTCATGCAATACAACAAAAAAGATGATGGTTCTCTCGAACCTCTAAAGCAGAAGAACATAGATACCGGGCTTGGACTGGAGCGTATGGCCTGCATCCTTCAAAAGGTATACATTGATTTGCATTGTTGTAAAAGTGACACATCATTAACCATTTATATTAGAAGTATTTCTAGAGCACTAGAACTATCATTGCATATGCTCCTAAAGTTCTTTTTATACATACTCAGTTTTTTCTGCAGGTTCCAAACAATTATGAAACTGACTTGATTTTCCCCATCATAGAGAAGGCCTCTAAATTAGCAAATGTTTCATATGGCATTGCTGATGATCAGACAAAGAGGAATCTAAAAGTAAGTATGACTATCTTCGAACAACCTGCAGTACAATCTTAAATAATTTATTTTAACACATACTTGTCTTTCTTATTACTTTTAATATATGTCATTCCTTTCTTTGTTTTTATTATTATTATTTTTCAACTTATCTTAGATTATAGGAGATCACATGCGTGCAATTGTATTTCTCATCTCTGATGGGGTTGTCCCATCAAATGTTGGGAGAGGTTATGTAGTTCGGCGGCTTATCAGAAGGGTTGTTCGTACAGGCAGGTTGCTTGGTATAAAAGGTGATGGTAGGGGAGACCTTGAAGGAGCATTTTTACCAATTATTGCTGAGAAAGTAGTGGAATTAAGCACACACATTGATGCCGATGTAAAGAACAGAGCACCCCACATCCTTGAGGAGTTGAAGAGAGAAGAGCTTCGGTTTGTGCAGACACTGGAGAGAGGAGAAAAGTTGCTTGAGGAGAAGCTTGCTGATGCTTTATCAAGTGCGGGGAAAAATGGAACTGTACCTTGCTTGGCTGGTGAAGATGTGTTTCTTTTATATGATACTTATGGATACCCAATGGAAATAACAAAAGAAGTGGCTGAAGAACGTGGTGTGAGTATTGATATGAATGGTTTTGATATTGAGATGGAGAAGCAAAGGCGTCAATCTCAAGCTGCACACAATACTGTCAAACTTGCCATGGGAAATGGGGCAAATATTGCAGACAATGTACCTGACACTGAATTTATTGGATATGACAGCCTTTATGCTAAAGCAATAGTAGAAAGCCTAGTGATAAATGGTGATCCAGCTGTACAGGCTAGTGAAGGGAGTAATGTGGAAGTTTTGCTGAACAAGACTCCATTTTATGCTGAATCAGGGGGACAAATTGGAGATCATGGTTTTCTGTATATTGCTGAGGGTGAAAATCAACCAAAAACTGTTGTGGAGATAATAGATGTTCAGAAGTCTTTAGGTAACATATTTGTTCACAAGGGTACAGTCCGAAAAGGAGTTGTAGAGGTTGGGAAAGAAGTGGATGCAGCAGTGGATGTAAAGCTGAGGCAGCGAGCTAAGGTACGAGAACTGTTGGCTTACTCGTTTCATTTACCCGTTTGGTGAATCTTTACTCATTATAATATGTGATAAAGACAAATCCTTACATCTTAATCATGCATATTTCCAAATTCCAAGCGTAAAAGTTGTTCTAGATTATAGTAAATATACTTGGTGCTTTGCAGGTTCATCATACTGCTACTCATTTACTACAAGCTGCACTTAAAAAAGTTATCGGTCAGGAGACCTCACAAGCTGGTTCTTTGGTGGCATTTGATCGTCTTAGGTTTGATTTCAACTTCCACCGACCACTTCTTGACAGTGAGCTTGCAGATATTGAAGTGCTAATCAATGGATGGATTGAGGATGCAATGCTTCTTCAAACCCAAGTGATGCCTCTTACTGATGCAAAAAGAGCTGGAGCTATTGCAATGTTTGGAGAAAAATATGGAGAAGAGGTTGGATTTACTGCAAACACTTTTGATATTGAACTTTAAATTTCAATTAGCTTACTTCTGTTTTGATCGTTCTGAGCATGTGGGTTACATGTATCATGAAGTGTGTATTTCAGAAGATGTCAAAACCTAGACCTTCAGGGATTGTTTGCAACTAATGCTTAGGGATCAGAGTTTCATCTTACCTAAATTCCCTTTTTACCATTGTTAGATTGCTAATCATGCCAAAAAAATTGGGCAAATTTGAAATAGATCCAACTATAATTGTCATTTCTAAGTTTACCAACAGTTATCCCCCTCTGTTCGATGCGTGCACTTGCACATGGACTACAATAGTGAATAATGTACAGCATAGTAACGTATTAGAGTCTGAAAATCTTTTTAAGAGTGCATCCTGTTGCATAAAACAATGAAACTGTATAAATAAAGTTTAAATCCTAATGGTCCACCAGCTCATCTACAACAGAGTAAGGTTATATGTTCCAGATCTTAGACGTGTATATTTCTACCTATTAATAATCAGGAAAAAGATTAAGAATATGTTTAATATTTTTATATCAGTATTTATCTAGCTGATATGATGTTCATGCAGCTTCTTGTGGTTTTTGAATTTGTTGTACTGCAGGTACGTGTTGTAGAGGTTCCTGGTGTATCGATGGAACTTTGTGGCGGGACTCATGTCAGTAATACTTCTGAAATCCGTGGTTTTAAGATAATCTCAGAGCAGGGTATTGCATCTGGAATTAGGCGTATAGAAGCTGTAGCAGGGGAAGCTTTCATTGAATATGTCAATGCCCGAGATTTTTATCTGAAGGAGCTATGTTCCACTCTCAAAGTATGTTTCATGATCTTGGCTTTTTACAATCCTGCCTAAGTTTTGGAAAGTTATATTTTGTCCTCAGGAGAATCATTGTGACCATTTCTTAATTATATAAATTTGTGCACATGGGCATTTCCTTTTGTTTTCCTTACCCCACTTTTTTTTGGTTGAGTACAACAAAATTAGGGATGAGACAACCCATCCTATATAATTAGAGTTACTTTGTACAAGATGGGCATTGATCATAGTCTGGAATGGTTCTCTATATGCCATTAAAATGCTTATTTTGGAATTTTCATTTTCTGTATGCCTTATGAGGATTTCCTTCTAGTTTGTTCCACAATGGATTAAACATATCAGAGAATGGAACTTTCTGACTTTTTTTGGTGCTCATACATTTGGGTTCCTTGTTGCATCTGTTGCTCAAATATGTAGAGCATTTCCTCTGTGTCTATAATCCTTAACCTAAATCTTTAATAAAATAAAAATTCCATGGCATTGTTGACGTAGTCATTCTGCATCTGTCACCATTCCTTTCCTTCAAGCACTTTTAATCCTATGTACTGTATGCTCTGTAATATTGAATTTTCATGTCGTAATGTTTTATAATTAATATCACCTTATGAAGGTAAAACCTGAAGAAGTGACAACAAGGATAGAAAACCTTTTAGAGGAGTTACGGGCAGTAAGAAACGAAAATTCTGCTGTGCGTGCAAAAGCAGCAGTCTACAAAGCTTCAGTTATTGCAAGCAAAGCATTGTTGGTAGGAAATTCAAAGCAGTGCAGGTAATATATCTCCATATATTAGTATATGTTGCTATAACATGGGGCAGAGGGCTTTATTCCCTGTTGGCAACATGAAAAAACTTTTCTGATCAAATAATTTAGTGTTACTAAGGTATCAACTATTGTATATAACCCAGGAAAAAATTGAAAGATGTTTCTATGATATAAAAGTCTGGCAATTTTTTCTCACTTCAAGTTTTTCGTGTCATAACCAAAGAAATCTGACAATTTAGTAGGATTCAGATAGAAAAAATGATCTTTGAAAATTTATTGATCGTTGAGTAGATGTATTATTTTTATTTATTGATTATTGAAAATTCCAGGGTACTAGTTGAGTGCTTGGATGATGTTGATGGTGAGTCACTTAAAAGTGCTGCAGAATATTTAATAGAAACACTAACAGATCCAGCAGCTGTTATACTGGGTTCATGTCCAGGTGAAGGGAAGGTTAGTCTGGTGGCTGCATTTACTCAAGGGGTGGTTGATCAGGGATTTCAGGCAGGTAAGTTTATTGGAAAGATAGCAAAACTATGTGGTGGCGGAGGAGGAGGAAGGCCCAATTTTGCTCAGGCTGGTGGGAGGAAGCCTGAAAATTTGGCAAGTGCCCTTGAGAAGGCTCGGTCAGAGCTTTTAACTACTCTATCTGAAAAAGGAAACTGAATTCAATTACACCTAGCAAATTTTTTGGCGGAAGCTTAGGTAAAGAATTTTCTTTCAATTCCATGAGGCATATGATGGAAGTTTCAAAATAGTGTAGAGCTTGTAAAATGTTGGTTGTACATATGACCTGATTCTCCTGACGGAACCTGGCGTCCATTCGCACACATGATTCCAACTTGTAATTTTTTACAGCCGAATCTAAGAATAGATACAGGACTTTGTAAATTCTACACTACACATGAAAGCTAGTTTTGAGAATGAGTGGCAGTTATCAGCTTTTCATTTTCAATTGTTATGCTTTCGATAATAATTACATAAATGTCACATTATTTTTACGTTGTTATTTGTTTTTAAACTTTTGTAATTGTTTTTACTATTTTTTTTATAAAAATTTGAAAATAGGAAAAATGTATAAATAAGGAGACATTTTTGTAATTATTAATGAAAACATAATAATTGAAAATAAAAATAAAAAAGTAAATTAAACGCTATCAAAGTGTACTCCCACCTTTCTTTCTTGGCTGCCCAGGAGGAAGTTGGGACCTTTTAAGACTGAAGCGTTGTGTTGGTGATGGGAAAGATAAACGGTCTCTCTCTCTCTCTCTGTCTCTAAAGTTTCTTTATTGAGGACCAGGTTAAATATTTTTAAATATTCTTAAAAAAGTAAAAGTAATAAAGTATCATGTTTCAAAAAATTTCTGAAGCGGCATAGCCCCTTATAACATAACTACCTTCCGTCCCTATCGGGGTCATGTTACTCTTTTACAAGTTTGAAGCATGTAGTTAAGAAGTTAGACCTCAAAAACACTACAAATTGAGGGGGTCATGTACATAAAAGAACTTTTTTTTTAAATACACGAATGGTATTATATTATAAAAACTTGTGAGGGGGTTATGGCCCCCTACTCAACACAATGCGCTGCCTTTGCGAGTACGTCCTAAGCCTCATCACTGGGCAATTATCGAATTTAAAACTTTATAATCAATAATTGAGCAAACTTTCATTAGAAAAGAGGAGAAAAAGAAAGAAGAATTTTAATAGTCGATTTTGGAATTGCTTACCACGAAATTTCCCTTTCCTTTTTAGATTTGTAGTTTGTATACTTGTATGCTTGTATGCTTCTGGCATAAAATTGTGTGGCATACATATGAGATCACATGTTTCGGCTTGAAGTTGTAATTTCTTTCATGCAGACATGACAGGTATGGTAGTGTATGCACTGTCACTGTGCTGTTTACTTAATTGCCTTGATCCCTGTCTTACATTTTTTTTTTTTGGTACAAAAGGGGCCTGTCTAATGTCTATGACAAATTTAAATCTTGTTTTTGAGTAAGAGAAAAAAACAGAAGAGAACCTCCGGGCCGAAGAATTGGGAAAATTCGAGGAAATAGCATAGGAAGCTACTTATGGTATGGTATGCCGATATAGTATGTATAATACAATACAGTAGAACAATTTTGTAAGACTTTGGTCAGGTACTACTAATGGGTATTACCTATATTAGTTTCAAGACCGGTGCCTATAAGAAATTAGAAAAACTTTCATATCGACGAGGATTATCATTTACTTAAGATATAAAGACTCCTTGAGGTCTTTGCGGAAGACTTCCAACTTCCAAGTCAAAGACAATCCGTCTATAAAGACTCCTTAATAAATACAATTTCTCACTAGATGGGGATGCATTTGGCTTTAAACCCACGAATGGCCTCTCTTTTTAGCCCTTCTTTTATCCATTAAAAAAGAAAAAAACAAGATATGGAGACATAAAAGTGAATAACCATTTGTCCACCCACAGCAAGTTGATAGGTGTTGCATAACCATGTTCTTGAAGAGCAAATTAGGAACTAATCCAAAATATTTGTTTATTTTATGTAATGATGTTAGTTTGCCACTAAGTAGACTTTCAAATATCTGATATAGCATTTTAATACTAATTTGTTTTGTGTTCAGTTGAGAAAGTGATCTATAATGTTGTCGATGTCAGTCAAACCTCCAACCCATATTAATTGCACCGAATGAATAAAGAAGAAAAAGGAACGGTGCTGTTTTTTGTTTTCAACACCACCCACAAACCAGAGGCAATTTTTTCAAAGAAGGCTGCCACCAAATAATCAAAGATGGCGCAGCAATTTTTGGAGAAACCGTGGACCATCCACAGATTTGCAATAAAAATATTGGCCACTCAGTGCCTATAAAAGGAAGTCGAGAGATGAGGAAAAATTCATCCCAACAAAGTGAGTTTCATCCGAGAGAGGAAGAGAAAAAAATTCCAGTGAGGGAATTTTGTGAGAAATATTTAGAGAGAAATATTTCTTTGGGTGTAACTGAGTTGTGGGTTTTGTGAGAGAGTAGAGAGTGTGAGTGTTTGTAAACACCTTTTATATTTCCCTTTTTTAGTAAAATATTTACAGCAGCTCGGAGACGTAGACACAATTGGCCGAACTCCGTTATCAATTTTGTGTGTGTTATTATTCCGCATTTATTTCGCTTTCTACAAATCTGATGATAAAGAAATTTTGCGTAATTTCCCAACAACTGGCATCAGAGCTAGTTGGTTATTTCTGCTAATTTTGAAGTGGGTACTATTCACATAAATAGTAAATTTCATGAATAGTAATTCGTGAATAGTAATTTTATGAATAGTAAAATTGGTCAGCGTTACCAATTTATCCACGGAAGTGTTCTAAAGCACGGTGGTTCGCAGAAATTGTCAGAAACGATCCTGAGGAAGTCAGATTCGAGTGGGAGCGATGGCATACTAACGAAGGAAAGGTGAAAATTGAAAAGTTCGATGGTGCGGACTTTGGCTTTTAGAAGATGTAGATCGAAGATTATCTTGCAAAAGCTTTATCAACCTCTCTCGAAAAGAAGCCAGAGGGTATGAAGGATGAAGACTGGGCTCTTCTAGACATACAAGCCCTTGGAGTTATTCGATTGACGCTATCCCGCAATGTTGCTTTCAATATAGCAAAGGAAAAGACCACGGCGGGTCTTATGGCGGCTCTCTCCAAATGTATGAGAAGCGTCGAAAAGTCCCTAATTTGCACTTGATGAGGCGGTTATTCAATTTACGGATGACTTAAGGCGCATCGGTAGCTCGAAGATCTCAATAAACTCAATACATCCACAACCCAGGTTGAGTTCGGTTGGAATTGAATTTGATGAAGAAGTCCAGCATTGATACTTTTGTCTTCTCTACCGCAGAAAGTTGGAATGCTACTTTCACTTTGTGAGTAGCTCATCTGGAAGCAATAAGTTGAAATTTGATGATGTTCGTGATCTAGTTCTCGGTGAAGAGATCCGACAGAGAGAGTCGTGAATCGTCAACCTCTTCGCTTTGCATACGAGTCAAGAGGAAGAAATTCAACCGTAGAGAAATGGACGCAGCAGATCGAACTACCGAGGTAGATCAAAGGACAGAGGTCCAAATCTAGGAATCCCAATAATTCCAAAGTAGCTCAAAGACCATCGAGTGTTGGAATTGTGGGAAGACCGGACACTACAAAAATCGGTGCAAGAGTGCATCAAGAATCGAGGAGGCGAAGGACGAGGCAAATGTTACTTCCACGTCGGGAGGAAATGATGCGTTGATATGCTCTTTGAAAAGCAAGGAAGAGTCTTGGGTGTTAGACTCGGAGCATCGTTCCATGCTACTTCGCGAAAAAGAATTCTTCGAGAAGTATGTCCTAAAACCTTGGAAAAGTATACCTTGGTGATGATCAACCTTGTGCTATTATTGGTAAAGGTGTAGTGAAGATTAAGTTAAATTTCGGGTCCTGTTTGGGAGTCAAGGACGTCGGGCATATTCCCGACCGAGAAAGAACTTAATCTCGGTAGGGCAGTTGCTAGCGAAGGCTACACTACGATCTTTCACGGTGATGATTGGAAGATTTCAAAGGGTGCAATGACGGTTGCTCATTAAAAAGAGTGGTACTTTTTACATAACAATGGGGGCACGCCGCTTCACATTACGCTTGCATCGTGGCACCGAGACTTGGCCATATGAGTGTGAAAGGGATGAAGATTATGCACTCGAAGGGCAAACTTCCAGTCTCATCCCAGAGATTGATATGTGCGAAGATTGCATACTTGGAAAGCGAAAGAGGTCACTTTCGTACAAGTGGAAGAACCCCAAAGAAAGAAAGACTCGAGCTTGTTTACTCTGATGTTTGGGGTCCAACGACTGTCTCATCGATTGGTGGGAAACACTACTTTGTGACCTTCATCGATGATCACTCTCGGAAGGTATGGGTTTACTTTCTAAAGCATAAATCTGAAGTGTTTGAGGCTTTCAGGATATGGAAAGCCATGGTTGAAAATGAGACAGGGTTGAAGATAAAAAAGCTCAGAATCGATAATGGTGGTGAATATGAAGACACCAGATTCAAGAAGTTTTGCTATGAGCAAGGGATCAAAATGGAGAGGACCGTGCCGGGTACGCCTCAACACAATGGTGTAGCTGAGCGTATGAACCGAACGTTGACTGAAAGAGCGGAAGCTTGCGTGTGCGGTCCAATGCTTACCGAAGCATTAAGGCGCGTAGCAGTCAACACAATGGCTTATTTGATCAACCGAGGTCCATCGGTACCATTGGAGCAATGTAATACCGAAGAGGTATGGAGCGGAAAAGAGACAAAACTTTCACATCTTAGAGTTTTACGGGCAGTAGCATATGTGCACATCAATGATCAAGGTAGAAATAAACTTGATCCCAAATCGAAGAAGTGCACATTCATCGGTTATGGTGAAGATGAGTTTGGCTACCGCTTTGGGATGATGAAAACAAAAAGATGATCTCATAAAGAGAGATGTGATCTTTAATGAAAGAGTGATGTACAAGGACAAGCATAACACGTACACTAGTGACTCGGAACGAGTTGGCCGGTGTATGCGAGAGGTGGATGATGTCCCGGAAGGTCCTATAGTTGAGAGTCCTCGCTTAGAGGAATCAACTAAACAGAAGCAAAGATGCAATTTAGTAGGTCAGACACACCACGCTTCTACTCCAGCTCCCGTATTGAGAAGGTCTTCTCGGCCTCATGTGCCTAATAGGAGATACATGAACTATCCGTTGTTGATGATGGAGGGAGCACGAATGCTATGACGAAACTTGTCGATCGGAGATGCTAGCAAGTGGGAGCTTGCCATGAAAGACGAGATGAAGTCTCCTCGATCTCCAACCGCATGGGAACTAGGTAGTTACCCGTGGGGAAGAAGGCACTTCACAACAAATGGGTGTATCGGGTGAAGGAGGAGCATGATGGCTTCAAGAGATACAAAGATCGACTAGTTGTCAAAGGATTCCAAAGAAAAGGAAGGAGTCGACTACACGAAATCTTTGCTCCAGGTTGTGCTCAATACTATCGATCTGTTAAGTATTGTTGCTAGTGAAGAGCTCTACCTTGAGCAGTTGGACGTGAAGACTGCATTTCTTCATGGAGACTTAGATGAGGAGATATACATGCATCAGCCAGAAGGTTTCTCAGAAAAAGGGAAAGAGAATATGGTGTGCAGATTAAAGAAGAGCTTGTATGGCTTGAAACAAGCTCCAAGACAATGGTACAAGAAGTTCAATGGCTTTATGCACAAGGAAGGTTTCCAGAAGTGCAATGCCGACCATTGTTGCTTCTTCAAGAGATATAAGTCCAATTATATCATTTTGCTACTTTATGTCGATGATATGTTAGTAGCAGGTTCAGATATGGACGAGATCAGAAAATTGAAGATGCGCTGTCAAATGAATTTGACATGAAAGATTTAGGTCCAAAGAAGGAAGATCCTTGGAATGCAAATCACGAGAGATAAGCAAAGAGGGATTTTGCGCTTATCTCAAGCAGTACATCAACATCAACCGTGTTTTGAAAAGATTTAACATGGGCAATGCCAAACCTAAGGTTAGCACACCTTTGGCCGTCATTTTCGCTTATCCAATGATCGGTCCCTCGATTGAGGAAGAAGGAGAATTCATGGCTAAAGTTCCGTATGCTTCACCATTGGAAGTTTGATGTACGCAATGGTACTGAAGATAGGCCGGACATTGGCCATGCAAAGGGGAGTTGTAAGGTCATTTTATGTCAAATCCGGTAAAGCTCATTGGGAAGCAGTAAAGTGGATTTTGAGATATCTACGAGGCACTACAGAGAAGTGTTTGTACTTTGGTAAAGGAGAATTAAAAGTGCAAGGCTATGTAGATGCAGACTTTGGAGGTGAAGTCGATCACCCGAGAAGTACTACCGGTTACACATTCACCGTTGGAACAATAGCTGTTAGTTGGATGTCGCAGATACAAAAGATTGTTGCTTTATCCACTACGTAAGTTTGAGTATGTGGCATATGAACGAAGCCGGAAAAAGAATTGATATGGCTTCAGGGATTGTTAACAGAGTTGGGTTTCACACAGGAGAAGAGTGTTTTGCACAGTGATAGTCAGAGTGCGATACATCTGGCGAAAAACTCGACATTTCATTCCAGAACAAAGCACATTGGTCTTCGTTATCACTTTATCAGATCTCTGCTTGAGGATGAGGTGTTAATATTGAGAAAGATCCTAGGAAGTAAGAACCCGGCAGACATGTTGACAAAGGTGGTGACTATCGACAAATTGAAGTTGTGCTCAACTTGAGTTGGCCTGCTAGAATAACAGACTGAGAGAGAAAGGTCTGCATGATCGAGGTGTGAAGACCGATTGAAATCAGTCTTCAAGTGGGAGATTGTCAGTCAAACCTCCAACCCATATTAATTGCACCGAATGAAGAAAGAAGAAAAAGGAACGGTGCCGTTTTTTGTTTTCAACACCACCCACAAACGAGAGGCAATTTTTTCAAAGAAGGCTGCCACCAAATAATCAAAGATGGCGCACAATTTTTGGAGAAACCGTGGACCATCCACAGATTTGCAATAAAAACATTGGCCACTTCTGCCTATAAAAGGAAATCGAGAGATGAGGAAAAATTCATCCCAACAAAGTGAGTTTCATCCGTTAGAGGAAGAGAAGAAAAATTCCAGTGAGGGAATTTTGTGAGAAATATTTAGAGAGAAATATTTCTTTGGGTGTAACTGGGTTGTGGGTTTTGTGAGAGAGTAGAGAGTGTGAGTGTTTGTAAATACCTTTTATATTTACTTTTTTTAGTAAAATATTTGCCAATGATCCTAGACGTAGCACAATTAGTGCTACTAACTCCGTATCAATTTTGTATGTGTTATTATTCCGCATTTATTTCACTTTCTACAAATCTGATGATAATGAAATTTTGCGTAATTTCCCAACAGTCGAAACATATTTTTGTCTACTATTGCCCTATATGCCTTTTCTTTAACTTCTGTTGGAAAAGTTGTAAGGCCAATATAATAATAATAATCATTATAGCATATAAGTTATTAGAATTCGTAGGAGCACATATTATAGTTAATAAGATCATGAACTCAGTTATATATTGCACATAAGTATGGAGATTTAATTTTAATTTACTCGAGATACATAAAGAAATGCTTGCAGAATATCGGAAAGTCTTAGACTTGGCGCATTGGTGTAAGCCTGTAACAACACGTGTTACAGAGATCATATTCTAATGTCAATACATCACCTCTTTGCAATCAAATGCCATATGGATTAATTATGAAACAGATCCATCCACGTTACAGTTGTGTATTAATTTCTCTAATTATAAACTAGAGTGCTGTATTCTTTCAATGCCGGATATGTCTATCATCTGAAACAAAAGCTAGCAGATTAGTTTCCATGAAACATGTCATATTTTGCAAAAATAAAAATTTGCCAATGAGGGATTCCCTAGAACCTTCTGTCCTTGAAAATGTACTCATATATTTGCATGTTTTCAGACCAAGAGTTTTGGGACACGACCAATTTAAGTGTCAAGTGAGGAACGCGAAATGGAATGGAAGGCAATGAATTAAATAAGGCTCAATATCTGTTTGGCACTTTGGCTAACCTAAGCTATTATAAAAATTTGTCTGCATATCAGCCAGAGATGCACCTAAAGATACTAAACGAATGATATAAGAATAAGACATAACGTCAGTTAAATTTTCTTTATTACTAACCAAGTCTATATTTGTACCGATTCTTTCCTTTCTCTTTCAATTGGAACTTGAGGGGAATGAAGGTTGAAAATTTGCATATGGTGGGTGAATGAATAATCTTACCTGTGAAGTGTTTTCAATCCTTCTCTCAAAGATGCTTTTTCAAATTTTTCTATTGCATGGGTTACTTTTCTATTTTGGTTGGGAATGTGGGTTTATCTATCAATGATCTACGCCCCTCTCCCTTGGATGCTCTTCGCAAGAAGCTCCTGCTCAATAGCCTCTGAGGAAGGCTTCAAGAAAGAACACCACCACTGCAACCTTTCTTGGCTTTACACCTTTGGGTTTGGGACAACGGGAGAGATCTTTGTCGAGCTGGAATTGGTAGTGTGATTTTGTAGCATTGAACATTGCTTCTGAAGCTTTCTGCAAAGATGATTTTGTGTAAGAAGAGTGAGGTTGTAGGTAGCATTGTTAGCAGGGGAGTGATTTGAAACTACTGGATGAACAGAAAGTTTGTGAACTGCCTGTGACTTTCTTTGGCTTCAAAGATGAAGAACACACCCTTCTCACTTTCCGGCTTGCAGGTAACTATTTTGAACTTTGGTTAATTCTTTTGGGTTTTGCCTTCAAATATTTTAAACTTTATTATTTATTATCTTTAAAAGAATTTCCAGGTACTTAATAATGTTTCAATTAATTTAGTAGTAGTATTAGTTGTATTGTTATTCGAAATACCTCCAAAGACTTGAGAGTAGGCATTGTTTTACTAATCCTTTATAAGCTGTTGCAGATACTAAAGTAATTTTGGTAGTGCTTAAATAATCAAGTTGAACCTATTTAGTGTTGATCCCTTTATCCCAATTTTAAGGATTATTATTGGTTGAATACCATGTTAGAGAGAAATGAAATAAATTTCTAATAAGGGAAAAATAACCAAAAACGTTCAAATCAAAAACTCTTCTATTCTTTGTTTTCTAAAACATCCAAGTGGCATGAAAATAGCTTATTTTTGTGTTGGCTTTTCATAACCATTTGTTTCAACTACTTAATTTGGTTTTTCAATTTTTGAAGGTATTGTTCATGTTAATTTTGAGTGTTGAAAGTAGTTTTATGATATAATGAAAGGAAGATTAGAGTGTTTCCCTCATCTCAAACTGGACTGCTAAAATCCACAGGAACCTACTTTGTTAGAAAGGCAAAGTTTAGGACAAACTTATGCTTGGGTTTAGTTTGCAAACTAATAAAGATTCAATGTCTGATAACAGGTTGTTACAAGCTCTTTGTTCTGTCATTAAAGTTTATAATAAGCTTCTTATATTTAGGACTTCTATTTTAGTCTTTTGAACTAATGAAATCCATTAAAGTTGTTTCAAGTTTCAAAGGTTATTTGTAAGAGTGGTTTCAGTTGTTTCATGAATATTTAAGATTGTAAGTAACCATATTACTTTCTTTTAAATAAAAATAATACCATGTTTCTTACATATCCTTTTAATTCCCTCTTTGGCGGGAAGAGATTGAGTATACATAAAACAAATTGATGAAATCATGTTCAATGGTCGGAATCAATTCCACTAGGGCGTCTTGCAACATTTTCCTCCATAGTCAATGTTTTATCATAAAATCGATGAAGTAAATTATGCCTGGTATATTTTCACTTCTTCCCAATACTTTTCACGATATATCCCTTCAATCGACTGTCCTCTATATGAAATTTTTTCTGCATAAGAAAATATATTAGTAACTAAGTCATACAAATCATAAAATACAATGTTGATTGTGGTTGGTATAGGCTGGCTAAACATAGGGTGGTAGCTACTCAGGCTCTTGGTGTTGTTGTTGATCCACCAAGAATGAGTTTGGAGGAAGATGTTATGTGTCTATACCATAAGAGGTCCATAGAGCAACTAATTAACAACAAAGAGGTTGTTTTATAAATACACTCATTTGATATGTGTGATATGTGATCTGATTTATGCTTAGATCTTTCATCTTTAATTTGACTATATTTGTTTAATGGTGTTAATGATAATTGAAGGATGGTATCTTCATTGTGATGGCCACTATTGATAGCTTTGTTGAAGATGGAGATTGGTGGTATCCTGCATGTAAATGCCACATGGTTGTAATCCCTTACTCATGTGTTTGCCACATTGTCAATGTAACCCTTAGGTATATATGATATGATTGTTCCATTTTTTTTTTTGGTAAAAAAGTTTTGTTTGTCTTTACTATTTTCTAGCTGTATTGAGTATGATGTGTGGTGTGTTGTGAAAAGGTACAAAATTAAACTCAAGGTTGGGGATGAAAGTGCTGTTGCTGTATTTGTCCTTTTTGATCGGGATGTACAGTATCTCCTAAAGCAGGGATGTGCTGAATTGGTTGTTAATAGCCATGAATCCTGCAAATGGTGTAGTGCAGCCTACTTTGAAGCAAGCAAAGATAGAAAAAGAGTGAGCTCGAGTAGAGTTGTTCTTTTTGACTATTGTATATAGATACTAGACTTGGACTTATTGCATATTTTTTGTTAGCAATACAAATGTGGGTCCAGTTATTAAGCTTAGTTGGTTTATAGTACATGGTGCCTCTGTATCTTTTTGGGTATTTTGTGGGTGTTAATGTATGTAGTCTTGGGATGGACAGTTTGTTGGGTAGTTAAGTTATGTATAGTTCCATTGTGACAAAGGTTTAAGCAGTAAGTTAAGTTTCATTGTAAATAGTGAATGTTGAAATGAATGGACAGCTTTTGATTTGCAAATATTTTTTTTCTCTCCATGTGGTTGCTTGAGTAATTCATTTTTTTAAGATTGAATAAGGCTTAGTTGGTTTGGCAATAAATAAGTAGTTTATTTCATTTTTATGTATATGTTTTCAGATTAAGTGTTGAGAATTTTTTTGGTTGAAAAGGTCCTCTGGCAGTGTTTTTTTCCACTATTGTATTCAACATGGATAGGAGGAGCAAAATGAACTAGATATATTCCATTACTAAAGTCAGTCAATCATTTTTATGTCAGTCAGTTTGTCATTCCATGAGAATATTAAGGCTTACATTTTCATAATATGTGACATTTCATGCTATGGTCACATTTAGCTTGGTTGCATAAATTTGAATTTTTTATGTGGATTCTTTTCTTATTAGTTGGGAATTTTTTGTTTTTTGATAATGCACACGAGAGCATTTCAGTATGAAAAAAGGAATTAGGGTGGTTTCCTTACCTTAAAAGACCTATCACCCTTCAACTATCCTGAACTTATAACTAATTTGCTTATGATTTTTCAGCCTAGGGAGAAAATAAATTATCCTATGATGAAGTTCATACCGACTTGAAGCTAGATGTTTAGGACCTTTCGTAAAAAATAAAGAACTTTAATATAGAGAATATTTACCGCATACTTAAGGTAGTACTTGATATATTGACAAAAATTATTAAACACTACATATGTAATTTCATTCTTAGTAGATGTATATGATTATATCCTTGCTGTTGCATAACAAGGTTGTCTTCTCCTCATCTCTTATTTGGCCAACATCCTCTTTGTGTTATTAATTCTTGATTTTGCCTTTATAGAATGGTAATGCTCCAAAAATATTAATTATTTAGTAGCATAAGCTTGCAAAAATTATTTACACTTCTTATTAATCAATCAAAATTTTAGTTTTTTTTTAAATGAGTGGCTAATGAGAAGTGTAGATAGACAATTGAGGGCGTGAATAGTAATACCTTAAAAAATAGCTACCCATTTCAAGTCACATTGTTGTGAAAATCTTCAATGATGTCACATTATCTTTAAATGAGTGGCTAATGAGAAGTGTAGATAGACAATTGAGAGTGTAAATAGTAATACCTTAAAAAATAGCTACCCATTTCAAGTCACATTGTTGTGAAAATCTTCAATGATGTCACATTATCCAAGTCACAATGCAAAGCATTTCAAAAATAGCTTTTGATGTCAACGAACTTCTAATGATCATTTCAAAAATAACTTCTAATGGATATCATTGTGATTTATTAAATATTTGACTCAAACATTTATCGAGCATAACTCAAATATTTAAGCAGTCTTCTCTATAGAAAAGATTTGAGTCAAAGGTGCCATTCTTAACGGGAACCATTGTTTTACTCAATAGTCTTTGACATAAGACTATGAATTTATAGCATACATTTGGTAATTTTTCTATAAGTGTTTAAAACTATCATTTTTTTTTAAAAAAATTCTTATTGGTAGAAATTGATAAAACATGAGTTCAACTTTTACACTTAATGGCACACACTTATTTTTAATTTTTATATAGCATGCTAATATTTTCTTTTTCTTTTTCTTTTTTTGTCTTGCTTCTAATACTTCAAAATTAAAATTGTTAAGAGTTTTAAGTTCAACTGACACAACACTCATTTTAAAGTTTTATACACATACTCATATTAGCAAAATAAATATAATTATAAAAATATGTTCGTATTTAAACATATTTATAATAACATCCTACTTAATGGTTTTAGAACAAATTAAACGCAAGAGTGTTGTCTATTATTTTCAATCCCAGTTATTTAATTAAAAACTAATTTATATGAATTGTGCTAATATGAATTTATATTTAACTTTCTTTTTATTGATTTATTTTTTAATTTGGTTTCTTAAATCTTTTTCTTTCTTTATATCATTTTTTTAATTCTTATCATTATTAATTGAGACGAACAGTTTTCTAATTTAGGTGAACACAAAACTATAGTTAAATAAAATAAATTATATCAATTCACATTTTCTTATGTTATCGTATAAACACACGTGTGTCTAACTGACAAAAAAAAATCACGTCATACGATTGCATTAAAATGAGCCAGGTTATCTATATATATTCCATTTGCTACCATTAATGTCTATAATTAGTGCCAATGTTTTGCATGTCTTCTGAGCTATTAAGTATGGTCATGTCGTGTATGAGGTATATCAGACACATATCGGTATTGGATATATAGGGATACGCACATGATACATGTGCCTTTCGTGTTTGAATGTGTATGATTAAAAAAATTATATCTTTCAGCTTGAACACATTTTGGACACGATTCCTATATACTTAGACACGTTTAGAACATAGTTTGAACACGGTCTATTAATATTTTAAAAAAATAATTTTCATGACTAACGTCCAATTAGTAAGCCCATAACCCACCCAAGCTCAATCACATGATTGACATCCCAAGTCACTACTTTCACATACCATTATTTTAAGTTTCATCATTTCACATGTCACTATTAGACTTTTAAGTTTTGTTTTTTCATATACCACTATTATCATCTGCTCTTTTTACCTTTGTAAAAGTATTGTAGTTATTATTGTTGTTGAGAATCATTGAATTTCATGAATAAAACCAGAGAAGAGTGTTGGAGAGCAAAAGAAAAAATGTCTGTTGTATTTTGAATGTGTTGAATCTATAAACAATACAACCAAGGATCGTCTACTTCCACTGCTCCTTTTACTATTCATTTACATGTGTCACTTTCTCATCAGTTGCAAGAGGTTTTTATTCTTCCCTATTGGCATTCAGCCTTTTACCTCTGAGCGTGGGTTATGCGCACCCTACATCATTTCATTTTAGAATACTACAATGATAGGGTTTAATAGGGTGATTGATTGATTTGTATAAGTTGAGGTTGGAGCCTTGCAAAGCGTATAAAAAATATAAGCAATGATAAAACTTGATAATAAAAAAATGAAAAATCAAAATTAAAGATAGCAAGAATCGAAGAAAACCTTGATGAAAACAAAACTAACACTTGATAATAATTCACAATTGTAATCTATTTATCTAACTTCCAATAAGTATGGACACATACCACAGGTTAGTCCATCATCATACTCCCTAATAGACTTGGTGGAAAAATGTTAAGTAGGGAAGCATAATCTCTCAGGTTGAGTCGCGATTAAAAGAAGCCCTCATCAACATACTACCTTCAGCAAGACATTACTTTTTATTTATGTCTTGCTCAGTACCATCCCATTTTATGAGTTCGATTTGATAATTACTAGAAATGGTATTACTAGAAATGGTAATTTCGAGTAAAGCTCAAAAACAAAGACTAGAGGAGAAATTTCAAGTTGATCTCGAAACGTTAGACTTGAGTAACTGCATGGGATTTTTCAATGGTAATTGAATGAACCGCATATTTGAGAAGGTCATTCCAGTATGACATGATTTTCGATTCTAATCGAAAAAGCCCAGAAAGACATGTTTTCGATTCTAATCGAAAAGGTCCAGAATGACGTTTATGATTCTAATCGAAAAGGCCTAGAATGACATGTATTCGATTCTAATCGAAAAGGTAAATCGTGTCATTTATTCAAACAAACTGAGTTATTCAAATGCCATAGATTCGAATTTAATCGAAATATTAAGATATATACACGGTAGTTCAAAATAACATATTTCGATGGTAATCGAATGTACCAAGAGAATTATTCGAGAAGGCCATTTTAGTGTGACATGTTTTTCAAGACCTATCGAATAAACTAAGAGGATTATTTGTATACAATGATTTCAATTATAATCGAAAGGTCCATAATGTCATTTTTTTTATTATAATCGGAACGACCCAAAATATAATGTTTTCGATTCTAATCAAAAAGTCTCAAAATGACATGTTTTCGATTCTAATCGAACAGATTCAGAATGACATGTATTCTAATATGAAATAAAAAATATCATTTCTGATATTAAATTGAAATAATCATTTCGATGACTTCAAGTCTAATACAATTTCGACTCTAACAAAATTAGAGAATGTGTATGAATAAATTCATATTATAAAAAAATCAAATAATACTTGACTATTTTAAAATAATGTTAATTATTTAAAAATCAAAATACATACAAAATAAATTAGATGCACCCGTGCATTGCACGGGTGTCCTACTAGTGTCTATGACAAATTTAAATCTTGTTTTTGAGTAAGAGAAAAAAACAGAAGAGAACCTCTGGGCCGAAGAATTGGGAAAATTCGAGGAAATAGCATAGGAAGCTACTTATGGTATGGTATGCCGATATAGTATATATAATACAATACAGTAGAACAATTTTGTAAGACTTTGATCAGGTACTACTAATGGGTATTACCTATATTAGTTTCAAGACCGGTGCCTATAAGAAATTAGAAAAACTTTCATATCGACGAGGATTATCATTTACTTAAGATATAAAGACTCCTTGAGGTCTTTGCGGAAGACTTCCAACTTCCAAGTCAAAGACAATTCGTCTATCATCTCCATTGAAGAAAACTCCCTTTGTTTTCTTGTTATTTTGTTTTTCTGTTTTGTTTTTTCTTTTTCCCAGAAAGGGTAGTGAGTGAGATAGAGAGAGTATGAGGGGTTTCAATCAAACTATTGCCAATTTGGCAGACCATATGAAAACGATGTCAAACGCGGAGATGCTTTTGAATTGACAATCATATCTTTAGAGAAAAAAAAACCCAGTAAGTACTTTGTATTCTTTTGTGGTCACTGTAATTTGAAGACTCCGGGAATACAGACAAATTGACTTTACCAAAAATTAGCAAGACACCTTTTTTTTCTAACCCCCCCTTCCCCCCCTCTCTCCCAAAATAAAAAGTTCCTTTCCTAAAATTCAATTACATATCACAGGACGCATAAAAAAAAAGTACATATCACAGGTGATGGTTGTTTTTTTAATATGAGATTAAACTTGGTAATAAAATTTATTAATTTTTAATTTATTCATATTAAAATTAGTCTAATTTATTTAATTAAATAATATATTTTATTAAATTAGATCTAATAGATTAAATTTAGTTATGAATAGTTAATAATCTAACTAAAATATGTATTAGATATTCAATATATATCTAATTAAAAATTAATCTAATGGATATCTAATATATTTTATATTTTTTTCAAACAATTGAACGATTTCAAGTTCTCTTTTATAATGAATTTTTTTAGAGAGAAAAAAAAGAAATTAAAAAGAGAATAAAAATTTTTAGAGTGAAAAATATTTTTTAGAAAAAGAATGAAAATTTTTAGAGAAAGAAAGAATTTTTTTAAAAAAAGAAACATTTTGTAGAGAAAGAATGAAATTTTTTAGAGAGAAAATATTTGTTAGAGAGAGAATAAGTTGGTTGGATATACATTTATTCAATTCATTAAAATGAATTAATAGATGGATTGAATATCTATTCATTAAATTTAATCATGAATAAATTGGATAATATTAAATATTTTATAATAAATCTTTAATAGATTAATAATTGATTTTGAATCTATCCATTATGATTCAATTCAAAATCAAATTAATTCATCTATTTGTCATCCCCTATGTGAGACGGTTGATTAAAACTTCATTATTTATTTTATAATTTTTCGCTTATGATAAAATCACATCATTTAGTTTGTCCTTACAACCAGCATATTATGATTGAAACTCATTTAGGTCTTAGCTAACAGATATCCTAATTGCTTATCCCTTTGCTCCCTATTTACTTAAACAAACCTGGATACTGCACAAATATCTCAGAAATTATACTATTCATATTTTTTTTAAAAAAGAAATTAAAGAGAGATTTGAAAATTTGATAAGTGGATTAGAAATGGTAGATTAATTTGATTAAAAAAATGATAGATCAATATAAATATGAACAATGGAACTCATTAGAAAATAGAAATTCAACCACAAATCAAATATCGTTTTTTACTTTTCTTTAAAAAATAAAAAACAGAAGGAGGCTAAGGCCCAAAAAACTACATAATAATACATGTACTTAATATATTTAAAGGAACTAACTCACTTAGGGTCGGTTTAGTACACATAATAGAATAATGTTTAATAATATTAAATTTGATAATATAAAATATAAAAGTATAAGATTTAATAATATAAGGTCGATATGATATGGTTAGGGAGTATCATAGTGTTTATAGTTGTAATAAAAAAGTTTTTAAAAAATATTATACATCAAAATTTAATCATGTCTAATCTCAATTCTCAAGTCTTAATAAAATTATCTATTATTTTAATATATAAGAAGGGTTTAATAGATAAATTTATATAATACAATATTCACATCAAAGAAGTGATAAAGTCATAATATATTGTATTAACTTATCTTATCAAATTTAATACAATATGTCAAATAGACCTTTAATTAGATGCTAGCCTAACATTCAAACCAAAATAAAGGTAGGGATCCTTAACAACTAAGCCAACCCTTAAGTTAATCTTTGTTTGACATGATTATTATTATATAACACAAATTCTTTCCATGTGACGTGAACTATAATCAACAATTTCTTTTTTGTACATTAGGAAAGGCAAGACAAGAAGGACTAAGATCTAATAAAAGAAGGACTATAATCAACAATTTAATCAAAAAGTTAGTGCTTTTCTAAAATTGTAATTTTTTGATACGTAGCAAGCTGTACACATCATATCTATCAATTAAAATTTTGGTTCGGATGGTGCAAGAAATAAATTTATTTACATTTTTATTTAATTCCGTGATAATATCTTTAATGATACAACTTGTCTATTTTCAGTTCTTATGGAGATGTCTATACACAGGAAGATATCATAATGCGTAGCCTAACAATTTTTTTTGGCTTAACTATACTTTCGGTCTTAATATATATACAGTTTTTTTGGTACCACGTATATTGAACCTTTGCGTTGAGTGTGAAAGACCATGTCAAAATACCACCAAGCCTACAGTTCAGT
This sequence comes from Ormosia semicastrata, assembly GCA_029884595.1. Classification (NCBI taxonomy): domain Eukaryota; kingdom Viridiplantae; phylum Streptophyta; class Magnoliopsida; order Fabales; family Fabaceae; genus Ormosia; species Ormosia semicastrata. The sequence continues at coordinate 717,805 of JAQQTO010000046.1, read as the reverse complement.
TGTTCAATCTTTTAATTTTGTTGAAGTTTATTTTTTGTCTTTTTTTTTAATGTTAGAGATACAAGTACTAGTTTAAAAAAAGAGAATAAGTAGCTTAGTGAAGAATCAAACTTCCAAAATTATTATGTCATTACAGTTTCAAATACTTGGCTGTGCCAATTTAACTATAAGTAAATTTTTGGTCTTTTTGATTTTAATTGTAATAATAATATGATTTTTTATTTTTAAAAATTATGCAACGTGATTTGAAATCTTGGACCTCCAAGATGGAGTATTCCATGCTCAACCATTATGATATTTCCATGGGGATGAGCATTGAGTATTTTATGATTGAAACTTACTTAATAGTGATTGGTTTGTAATAGAAGTGAATTGCAATAATAGTCAAGGACAGAGCTAGAGAACTTTACATGAGGAGGCCAAAGAGAACAAACTACATGTAAAATTGTTGTTTTAGAAAAATTTTGGGGAGGCTATACAACTGCTCTATGCCCTTAATTCGAGTCAAACCTTATAATATCAAGGATTTGAATTTTAAAGTTGTCACTTTAGGTAGGATATATTCAACTATCACTTTTAGCTTGAAAGTTAACCTTACAGTAATACTTGTACCTTAATTAAAGACAAAAAAATTATCAAAGTTTAAATTCAAATTTCATTAAGAACAAATCTCATAGAAGAGCCAATGTAATTGCAATTTGATAATCATAGAAGAGAATTTCTATTGCCACTCCTTTATCTTTATTGTCATTTCTATTCATTAATTTTTTATTAAATAAACTAATTTAAACCATTGAATCAAAATAAATAAAAGATTATTTAATAAAAATTAATAAAATAAGAGTAATAATAAATACAAATGAATTGTAATAAATACTCCCATAAATGAATATGTTTTGATTGTGATATAATTTTTATACTTTTCATGCAAAATGAAAGAAATTATTACATAGACTTAAAGCACTACATATAATTATATTTATACCATTTACATCTTGAAATTTTAATTTTTATTAATGATGAGATTTAATATTAACTTGTATGTTTATTATTTATCACTTTTGAAAAGATTAAAAACAAGATTGAAATAATAAATATATAAATTAATAATAAATTTTATCGTACAGTAAAAGCTAAAATGTTAAGATATGAGCAGTGTAAATATAATTCTATATGCTGCTTAAAGAGGATACAATAATTTCTCGCAAAACGAAGTGTCAGGGCTCTCCTCATCTTTTATGGCAGAAGAAAAGAGTTTCGTTGGTTATCCCTCAAAACGGCAAGCAGTCCTCGATTTGGGTTTGAAATTCAACCAATATGAGGGTCATATATTGGAATTGAAACCAAAGAATTGAAATTTGACATCATTTTTTGGAGTCTTTTATTATTCTTTTCACCAAGTTTTGTAATTTGATAAGAAGAAAAATGAATGCTAAAGTGACATGAGTTATTTCAAACTCACCTTAAAGGCGGCTTCTTCAATTATCATAAAAACTTGTGAAGTATGGATATTACATAAAATTTATCAGTAATAAATGGTCATTATTTTTTAATGGCTTTTAAATAAGTTTATTTTTAAATATAGTGTAAGTACCTCAACTTTAAGTACGAATTAATTTAAGGATTTTAACTTATTTGAACCAAGGACCTCATGATGATTAATTTAATTTTCAAAGTCTAGTTGGCACACAAAAAATGCTAATTAAATATTAAAAAATGTCAATTAGACTTATGAGTGTTTATATGTTTTAAATATTAATAAATATTTTTTCAATTAATTTTATTATTATTTTCAATAATTTTATAATTTGAATAAATATTAAACATTTTACTAATTATCATGATGTCGGGTCAGTCGCATTCATGTTTACAACAATTACCACAATATGGCAATAATAGAGGGTGCGGGTAACAAATGTGATATAAATTAGATTTCATGTAACAGCTAGAAGAGAGGAGGTCGAAGAGGTGTTTGTGGGTGGGAGGAGTCGAGGAAGTCGTGGCTGGTCAGTGGCGTGTAGGGATGGCAAAATTTTCAGTGAGACAAGGATTTCTGTGGGGATCGCCTCAAATGAGACTCTGAATGCGGAGTTTTTCTCTCCAAGGAGATGGGGATGGGGAGAAAAAAATTTTCGTGATATATTCAGGGACGAGGATGGGGACGGGGACCATACTCCACGCCCTTCGCGAGATTCTCGTCCTTGTTAAATTCTTAAATTTTTTATAATATATATATTACATAAATAAATAAATATTTTTTAATAATTTATATTTTATTAATTTTTATATTTATTTAAAAGTAAAAATATTAAAATAATTTATTTCATTTTTTTCTTATTTTTTAATTTTTTTTAATTTTTTGGTATAGCGGAGAATCCCCGCAAGTATTCGTGAGAATTCAAGAGATGGGGATATGAGAAAAAATTCTCCAATGACAAGGAATGGGGCTGGGGTCAAAGACGGGAAGAGAATTGGGGTGCGGCAATGGGGAGCAGGAAGGTACTTCCCGTCTTGTGCAGGTACCATCCCTAGTGGTGTGTAAGAGGGAGAGAGTGGTGCCTTTGGAGAGTATATAAGGCAGCTTTGCTCTAGGAAGCCTTTCCTTCATCATGCCTATTACGTAATACGTATGTGATCGAGTTTGGTTCAATACGTGTCTTTGTTATAGTAGAAATGCTTAAAAGCTAAACACCAAGTGAAAAGATGTAGCGAATAGAGTTTTTTTTTTATTTGGTTAAATGAATATAGCTATTTTAATCCATTGATTTGTGTTATCAATGGATTATAAAAAAGCATAAAGGTAAAAAATAAAAAAGCATAAAGGATAGGTAAAGAAAAAAATACCATAAAAGGCAAAAGCAAGATTAAAAGAGATTTGTATAAAATTTTATTCACAGTACTGATAGCTTTTTCATATTTTTTTTGAAACTTGAAACTCTAATTTTAGAAATTTTTTTATCTCTTTCTATTCCTTTTATTAAGGATTTTTCTATATCCCTTTTATTGATTAAATTAAAAGATATGGTTATGGACAGAAAAATTTTGTTTTAGCGTCAAAACACTTGATAACATGTTATATATATATTGAAAGAAATTTTTTTAGATCTATTAATCCCAATAATTTATGACATATCAATTCATATAAAAGTTTTAGGGTTACCTTGAAATAACATCGATGAGGAAGTCATTGTTAAAACCTTGAAAAAGAAAATACGATGAGGGAGAGATACTATTTCTATCCCACAATAGTCGCTCATGCGTCAGTATCAATAGGACAACTGTACGCACTAGAGTGGTTAGGAATAGGGGTCTCTCCCTGTATATATAAAATAATTAAAATGGGTTGAACCTACCCACTATGACAAACTCATATACAGGATCCATGAAACAAAACCCACATATATAAGCAGTGTTTTAACAACAATAGGCTCATTAACAATACTAATCACAATTTGGGCTAAACAAAACTGCTCTAATAATTTTGACATCCAATTAATCTGGGTTCTATATAATATGATTTATGTTTGTCCATAAATAAAAAATTCTAACATTCTCTCACTTAGACAACATAAGTCACATTATATCACTTTAATAAAAAAACAATTATCTAAATTAATCAAATAATATGTGGCCACAACATGATGTCAAAATCGAGCTAGCACTCTCAACAACTGGTCCAAAATGAGACTATAAGTATCTCAATAATGTAGAAAATCATACTCGAAGGAGTACTAATATCATACATTTAACATACTCATATCTCGGTGACCCAACAAAATGTGGTAAATGAGTAATGGGAAAGCATATCCAAAAATTTGCATGTCAATATGTGATCAAAGTTCATTTCCCAACAAAATAGCCCTAAGCATCCGCCCAAGATGCTTTCTGAGATTTTAAAAAAAAATCTCACCACAACAACAAAATGAGACTGGGTCCAAAATGTCTCCATAATATGCCATATCATGAATAAACAAAACTGCAATAACAACATTATATGGCAACGATAATAATAACAATATAATTATCTCGAGACATAATAAAATGAAGTCATAACAAAATTACAAAATTAAACTCCCACTAATCCAAAATATCAAAAGATCTCACTATACTCATACGGGTCATATGATCAACAAAAAATTTAATAGCTAAACCTTTGGTTAGTGGGTCTGCAACCATAAGTTCTGTAGGGATATACTCGACACGAGTCTGAAACTCCTGAATCTTTTCTCTAACATACATGAATTTTGTATCAAAATGCTTTGAACGCTTTGAACTTTTATTAATTTGAGAGAAACATACTACGCCAGAATTATCACAACAAATAGTAAGAGGCTTGGAAATACTATCCACAATAAGAAATTCAGTAATCAAAATTTTCAACCATATCGCTTGACGCGTAGCCTCATAACAAGCTATATATTCTACCTCCATGGTAGAAGTAGCTGTAAGTGTTTGTTTAACACTCTTCCAAGAAACAGCTCCTCCTGCCAACATAAAGATATACCCTGATGTGGACTTGTAGTCATCTGGATAACCACCATAATCAGAATCAGTATAACGTATAACCTCAAGGTGGTCAAACCTCCTATGGGTGAGCATACAATCTTTGGTACCCTGTAAATATCTCATAACTCGTTTTGCAGCCTGCCAATGAGCCACACCAGGTTTGCTCAAGTATCTCCCAAGTACACTAATAACAAAAGTAATATCAGGACGTGTACAAACTTGAGCATACATAAGGCTACCAACAGCGGAAGCATATGAGACTTTCTCCATTTCAGCAACATCTTTATTACTTTGAGGACACTGGGTATTAGAGAGTCTTTCACCCTTTTGAATAGGTGCAGTACAAGGATTACAAGATTTCATATTAAATCTATTCAGAATCCTTTCAATATAAGCTTTCTGAGACAAGCCAATAATACCACGAGATCTGTCACGGTGAATCTCAATACCTAATACCAAAGAGGCATCACCAAGATCTTTCATATCAAAATGTGCTGTTAACATTTGCTTTGTCTCATTCAGAAAAACAATATCATTACTAGCCAACAATACATTATCAACATATAAAACAAGAATGACGAATCTGCTCCCACTAAACTTCAGATAAATGCATTGGTCAACAGTATTCTCTTTGAAACTAAGAGAACTAACAATATAATCAAATTTCAAATATCATTACCTGGAAGCCTGTTTCAATCCATAAATGGATCGTCTCAATTTGCACACCATATGATCTTTACCATTTTCAACAAAACCATTAGATTGATCCATATACACATCCTCATACAAATCACCATTTAGGAAGGCGGTCTTAACATCCATTTGATAAAGCTCTAAATCAAAATGAGCAACCAATGCCATCACAACACGAAAAGAGTCTTTAGTGGAGATCGATGAGAAAGTCTCCTTATAATCAATGTCTTCCCTCTGGTTATATCCCTTAGCAACAAGTCTGGTCTTATACCTCTCAATTTCACCTCTAGCATCACGTTTGGTCTTAAAGACCCATTTACAACCAATAGTTTTACAACTAGTAGGCAATGCTACTAATTCCCAAACATTATTCTTTCTCATAGAAGCCAACTTATCATCCATAGCCACTAGCCATTGTGCACTATCAGGACTAGCCATGGCCTCTTAAAAAGAAATAGGATCAGAATCCTCAACTGAATTAAACTCATGCTCATGTAGGTACACAACATAATCCCTGAATCTAGTAGACTCAGTGGATATAGGAACCCGCTCAGATCTTCTTAGTGGAGCACAACAACATCTGGAATCTGTATATTATTTTCGACTTATTGAGGGATATCGACATTATTAACAGGATCAACAACATTATCATTATAGATCAGAGGAGATGACATTATCCCTGGAAAGGGATCAACAGGAATAGGAACAATAACATGCTCTTCACTGAAATCAACAATACGCAGTTCCTGAGTTCCACCATGTCCTAAGTCCCCTTCAAAGTAGACAGTCCGATCGGATTCAATAACTCTAGTAGTATGAGAAGGACAAGAGAACTTGGAACCTCTTGAGCCAATACAATAGCCAATGAAGAAACCACTGATGGTTTTGGGATCAAGCTTCTTTAAATGTGGGTTGTAATGTCTCACATCTGCCCTACATCCCCAAACACGGAAATGCCTCAAGGTAGGTCGTTTACCTATCATAAGCTCATATGGAGTCTTCAGCACAGATTTACTTGGCACATGATTCAATATATAAGCAGCAGTCTTCAAGGCATCTCCCCACAAGAATTCTAGAAGAGTAGAATGACTAAACATACATCTCACCATATCCATAAGAGTACGATTTCGTCTCTCTGCAACTCTGTTTTGTTGTGGAGTGCCAGGCATGGTGTACTGTGCCTCAATACTACAGTCCTGTAAGAACCTAGCCAAAGGTCCAGGATTTCTACCAGTTTCATCATACCTGTCATAGTATTCACCACCTCTATCAGACCTCACACATTTGATCTGCTTACTAAATTTCAATTCAACAGTGACTTTAAATGCTTTAAAGGCATCTAAAGAATCAGATTTCTCACGTAATAAATCAATCCACCCGTATCTAGAGAAGTCATCAATAAGCGTGATAAAGTACTTAAAACTACCCATAGCAATAGGAATAATAGGCCCACAAATATCTGTATGAATCAACTGTAGTATTCCTTCGCTCCTGGTAACCTCACTCTTTCTGGCTCCAGCTATGAGTTTCCCTCTTATACAATCAACACAGGTATCAAAATCAGAGAAGTCTAGATCATGAAGAATATTCTCCTTGATCAACCTCTCCATTCTCTCTCTAGAGATGTGTCCTAAACGTTTATTCCATAACATAGAAGATTTTTCAATAACTCTACCACGCTTGTTCCCAACAACATTATTGACATATGAATCCCGTTGATCAACAGAGAAAGAATCAACATTTAACATGTATAAACCATTAGACAGGACTCCAGAACCAACAAGAACAGAATCATAATATAAAGAAACTTTTGCATTACTAAAATGGAAAGAGTAGCCACAACTATCCAAAACAGAAACTGAAATCAAATTCCTCCTCATAGAAGATACATAAACTGTATCTTTCAAAACTAAATCATGTCCAGTACATAACTTTAATGAAACCATTCCTATATGTTCTATTTTGACTTTAGCTCCATTTCCTATTGTGATCATTAACTCTCATTCACTTAGTTTCCTCCTGCTTTTGAATTCCTGCAATGAATTTGTAACATGAATAGTTGCACCAATATCTAACCACCAAGTATTTAAAGGAACATCAACTAAATTTGATTCAAAACATACTAGAGTCAATGGGTTACCTTTCTTTTTCTCAAGTCAGCTCTTAAACTTCAAACAATCAAACTGCTTATGGCCATATATATCACAGAACTTACAATTTCCATTAAAACGATATCTGGGCTTAACACTAGAAGGCTCACAAGGACCAGAAGATGACTTAGAAGAATATCCAGACTTATCATTCCACTTTTTTCTTAAACTGAGGCTTACTATTCTTCCCTTTAGCAAATTTCTTCTTCTTTTCACCATTCTTGTGAGAAACAAACTGAACACTATAGGTCTTGCCCTTCTTCATGGTATGCTCCTCTTGAGTAAGAACAGATATAAGCTCATCAACAGTCCACTCCTCCTTTTGAGCATTGTAAGTAGTTCTCAAGACATCAAAACTAGCCAGAAGAGGCTCAAACACCTGCCAGACCAGGAAATCCTCTCCTAACTCCACTTTCATGGACTTCAACTTGTTGTACCAGTTCACAAGCTTCAAAGCATGTTCACGAACATCACTCACACCATCATATGTAGTCTTTGTCAACAAAGAGAGGTAATAGTCATTTTCAATTTTATCGAACTTCTTGAATTTCTCACCAACAGACTTGAGGAACTCTTTAGCATTATTTGTTTTAGGAATGCTCTCATTAATAGTCTTTTCCATGCTATACTTCATGGTCATCAAACAAATTTTATTGGATTGAACCCACCTTTCACGCTTCTTTTTTTCTGTAGCAAAAGATGCATTTGTGGGTCTCTGAGGTTCATCCTCAGTGAGAGCAGCATCAACATTAGAGACAGCAATGAACAATTTCACAGAATCCACCCAGTCCTCAAAATTAGTCCAATTCAGTTTCGTTATAGCACTCATTTGCATCGATGAAGCTGAAAGAATGATACATTAAAGAGAGATTTTGTCAAGCATATCAACATGTACAATATCTGAGCAATACCATAACTGAGTTTTTCCCATGCAATTATAATTCCTCCTAAGGGTCCCGAATTACAACACATAAGTAGACTCCCACAGACATCAAAATAATGTCCCTAAAGCTAGTACCGAAAGGATACTGAGAACTCTAAGGTTAGAATCTCAATGTCTTTAACAAATCATTAGAAATCACATTAATAAAGACAAACCGATAGGGTAAGCGCATTACCAATATAATCCCCAAAGCCACAACATAATAATATTTTATCAACAAAATAGTACCTTACAATAATTGGTCCCGCGAAGGCGAGCTCATAATTATGAAAAGTACCCAAAAAAATATCACTTAACAAATCACTAGAAATTACGTTAATAAAGGCAAACCGATAGGGTAAGTGCATTATTAATATAATTCCCAATGCAATATTATTAACAAAATATTAACAAAATTAACACCTCAACATAATTGGTCCCGTGAAGGCAAGCTCACAATCATGAAAGGTGGATCAAAACATTACTACAATACTTTAAACAACAAATCTCAAAATTAAATCGCATAAATAATAACAAAACATATAGTTTTCAAAACATTATATATTAATTTATGCACAAAATAACACTAAATTTATTTAAGTAACCAAACAACATCAATTCTGAGAGTGTGTAGTATATATCATGTCCAACAACATCACAATAACACACAAAAAATTTCAGAAGCAAAATTGGAGAGTACCATATATTTTTAATAATTTTAATCTCTAGAAATTTTGAAATAAATAGCAAATGGGCATTAAAAAATAAATAAAATTACCAAAAAATACTAGAGGGCGCGTGGAGCACAACCCAAAAAACAGAAGTTGAAAATCACTCTCCATGAGTCCACACACGCCTCCACGCGCCACCTGCGCAAGTGGTCGTTGCATGAGAGGAAGGTTTGTCTTCCTCACCCGTTTCTCTGAAACGGGTCAAGCGACCTGGTTCATCTAGGAACGAGTCGCGCTGATTTTCTCCTCTGATTCTCCACTAAATTTCAAGTTCTTGGTGTCTAATGATTCAAAAAAACGGGCTCTTCAATATCCTAAGTTAATTTCCAGAAAAAACAACACAAAAGAATGGGTTTTCTCAACACTCATGGAGAGTTCACCGCGAATCGTTTTTTCAGAAATTCGAGATTGTTTCTCAACCAAAACTCACGATCCATACGTTTTTAAACTCAGGAAAAAAGGATTTACAATAGCCCTAGATCAATTTATTTAAATAATCTCTAAAAGGAAAACGAATCATAAAGATTGCACCTTTAGGGTTCTTTGGGTTTGTGTAAAATTATTTGTAAATTCACAATATCAAAATGCAATAAACATGTTTCTGAATTTAGGACAACTCAATATACAAAAACCCTAACTTTAATTTTTTAAATCAATTTATTTATTTTTAATTGAACATCACATACGTTAAGATTTCGAGATTAAAACAAAATATTGATAGTCATAATCAGGATTAAAACATAAGCTCTGATACCAATTGAAAGAAAAATTTTCAGATCTATTAATCTCAATAATTTATGACATATCAATTCATATAAAAGTTTTAGGGTTATCTTGAAATAGCATCGATGAGAAAGTCATTGTTGAAACCCTGAAAAAGAAAATACGATGAGGGGGAGATACCATTCCTATCCCACAATAGTCGCTTACGCGTCAGTATCAATGGGACAACTGTACGCACTAGAGTGGTTAGGAATAAGAGTCTCTCCTTATATATATAAAATAATTAAAATGGGTTAAACCTACCCACTATAGCAAATTTATATACAAGACCCATGAAACAAAATTCACATATATGAGCAATGCTTTAATAACAATAGACCTATTAATAATACTGATAACAATTTGGACTAAACAAAATTGTTCTAATAATTTTGACATCTAATTAATCTGAGTTCTATATAATATAATTTATATTTCTCCATAAATAAAAAATTGTAACATATATTTGTCCATAATTTATATTTGTCCTTGATTAGCGGAAAAAAAGGTGAAAGTTCTAAATTAATTGCAGAATAAAAGTTGAGGTATTTAAAATATACTTCACTCGAGATAAATTTGGGTGGAACTAGTCCATGATTTATATGATGAATTAAACAATTAGATTGTATCAGCACCCATGGATCTCACGTAAGTCTCATCGAGATGTATCTTACAAAATTTATAAGGGCACCAATCTTACCGTGAAAACTTGCAGGTTAGTTTGATATGAGAATAAAAATAGAGTTGAAAAATTCATAAATCAGTTTTTAATATAATTTTATTAATAAAACATCCAATAAATATTTTACCAACGCTTTTACTGCCTCACATGAAAGGTGGGGAAAGACCATTGATTTGTAAGAGGAATTTCCGGGTAAGAGTCCAAAACAGATTGTACCCCAAAACAAAATTCAAAACAGAAAGAAAAAGGAGTCAAGCTAGGCTGAGGCATTCATAGTATAACATGCCTAAACCCACACCACAGTTTAGTCTCTGGAGACTTTATGTTAAGCCGCGTGGGTCCCATTACTCGTGGTCCTACCACAAAAATTCTCGCAATATATTATTATGCACAAAATTACAAGTTCACTTTTTTAATTAAAAAAAAAACTTAAGAGACTTTTATAACTCTATAATATATCGATGACCAGGTCAGGACTCAGCAACTTTGTTGTCAATCAAAAACTCAAACCATCAATTAAGCATTATAGGCCCCACTTACCAAAATTACCATAATATATATTGTAGCATGCATATCTTTAGGATGTTGTGATTTGATTTGCACATCAATATTATTATATTAATACATTTTTTTTATGAGAAAGTTAACGACACAGATAGAGTGTTTTAAAATGTGTATTTTTTTATTTTATTATTAAAAAAGTGATATAAAAATAATAATATAATAAAAATTGTGTACGAATGTTTCATTATTGTCTAACCCACCATTCCTTATATATACCCTTTCATCAAATCGGTGTAGGTACGAAATAACTTTGATATTTATATACAGAGAAAAACCTCAAACGGGCAGTACAGTAGCACTAGCTAGCTAGACAGTACTTGTAGTAGATCATCACATTAATAAGGAAGCAATCGTATTGATGAAATGGCATCCATGGACGATATCAACATGACGGGGGAAATTGAACTTCCGGGCTTCCGATTTCACCCCACCGAAGAAGAGCTCCTTGATTTCTATCTTAAAAACATGGTTTTTGGCAAGAAACTGCGTTTCGACATCATCGGTTTCCTCAATATCTATCACCATGAACCTTGGGACTTGCCAGGTGATTAATTATATTATTAAACTAACTCTCTCTCTCTCTCTCTCTCTCTCTCTCTTTACGATCGACTCTTCTCCAAATCTAATTATATATTCTAGTTCTACGCGCGTGTATATATATATATATATATATATATATATATATAGTATAATATATTAGGTGATTTATTGATTGGTTTATCGGTACTGCTAGTGCTTGGCATAGTATTATATGGTGAGTGACATTAAAGAAGATGATTCCATATATATAGGTATGGCAAAAGTGGGGGAGAGAGAATGGTATTTCTTCGTACCAAGGGACAAAAAACATGGAAATGGCGGAAGGCCTAACCGCACCACCGAGAAAGGGTTCTGGAAAGCCACCGGTTCTGACCGGAAAATCTTCAGCTTGTCGGGGCCCAAGAGTATAATGGGATTGAGGAAGACATTGGTTTTCTATGAGGGAAGAGCTCCACGGGGACGCAAAACCGATTGGGTTATGAATGAGTATCGCTTGCCTGATACTCCTACTTGCTCATTACCTAAACCCAAGGTATTACTTACAGTATTACTATTGCCTCAACATGCAAATCATCTCAAAAAATAAAAAATGCATAAGTATATGTAACCATTTTTTTTTCCTTTTCTATTTTAGACAGCTATGACCATATTTCAACTATAAAATATGAATATTAATAGCCCAGTTTTGGATTCCTGCTCACGTGATATCACAAACCTGTGTCACTGCCTCTCTTTAATTAATTTTTCAACAATAATTATAATTGAATATATATATATATATGTCGATTAAAAAAAAAGTTTACATAAATATAATTAAAGTACCTTAAATTAATGCATATTATAACTAAGGAAGGAGTCTAGATATAAATAGATAGATAGACATGGTCACAATTACTTCGTGTTAGGCTAAGCTACAGTAGATGAGAATTAGGATTAAAATGCCTCGATACAAAGGTCAAACTCATTTGACCTCGCAATGTGATTATCTCTCCATTGGTAAACCAAGCTATAAATATTCTATCTTTTATGAAACTCTTATTAGTTGTTTCATCCACTAGAAAGAATTCTTTGAATTTTCTACCAAAAAACAAATAAATAAATAAAAAGTCTTTGAATTTGGAGTGTGTTAGATAAATTAGAAATTGATGTTATTACTACTATTATAGTACTCCTATATAGTATTAAGAATTGTGGCACATGTACACAGGACATCGTGTTATGCAAGATATATAGAAAGGCAACTTCATTGAAAGTGCTGGAGCAAAGGGCAGCAATAGAGGAAGAGATGAAGCAATTGGGTGGTTGCCCTTCGTCTCCTCTTTCCTCCACAGTCACCATGTCCATTTGCAGCCAACAGGAAGAGCAAACCGCACCTCTGCCCTTGTTGCAACATGTCGTTCTCAAGAAAGAAATCAAAGAAATGACATCGGTGTCGGTGGAAGAAAACAGTAGTAGGAGCCAAATGGCTATGCCCATCAAAGACAACAAAACGACTGGTAGTACATCGTTGCAATTGCCGTTTGGGAGGGACAAGCTGCCGGAGCTCCAGGTGCCCATGATGATCACTGACTGGACCCAAGATTCCTTCTGGGCTCAACTAAACAGTCCCTGGTTGCAAAATTTGATTTCTTACTCCAACATCTTAAACTTCTAATCATACTCCAGCAATCATTAATTATTCATCTGTATCAATTGCTACCTAATTATTACCAATTTAATTTGAACAATGTATGACATATCGAACGACTTTATTAATATCGTGACATATACATTAGCTTATACAGCCAGTACTTCTACATAAGTGTTTTTTTTTTCATTCAACAATGGGGTCAAGGCCCAAGGTATTTGTACATAAGTTTTGCACGAGTTCTATCTAGCTGGAACTTCTTGTCAATCCTACCGTCCCCTCCGCCCTTCATTTTCAACTCTGCAATCAATTTTCAATGAGTAGGTTTCATCAGCTAAGTTAACTGGCCAGCTTCAGTATTCATTTGAATCTAAGAAATAATAGAAAATAGGGATAGTGGGGGATTGAAACTCCACCGCATAATCACATTCTCTTGATAAAAATCAATTATATTCCACCGGTAGTACGATACAGATATTAGTATATGAGATTTGCTATATCTTCTTAATATTTTTCTTATTACTTAATAAAAAAATTAAATAAAAAATTAAATATAATTAATATTTTAAGAACTTAAAAATATTCAAGACTTTCTTTATTTAATAATTAAAAAGATTATTAAGAAGATAAATTAAGAGGATTAATCATTTTTTTAGTATATTATTACTTTTAGGCTTTAGTGGCATTTATTCAGAGCAAGTGGGCTTTTTAGCAGAAATTGATGTCATTTATTAATGCATTTTTACAAGGTTACAACTCTTTGGGCTAAAACTCACATATATAAAGATATGATCCCATCAATGTTTGACCAAACAACACAAAAACAAAAACAGGAATTGGGCTATAAAAAGCTAGGCAGCATGGAACCATGTCTGTAATGGAAACTGATGGCAAAACAAAAGGAAACTTTAAACATACCTACATTTGTGTGAATAATTATTTTTTATAAAAATAACTTTTTGACTGGAAAATTAGTATAAAAATAATTCAAAATTAAACTGTGTACAAAACAATTTTAATAGGTACATAGTTGTTGTTGATTTTTCACAAGTGTACGGATCGTGCAAGTAATAAATAAAGATTATTCTCACGAGGATCGGTTAATTATTAACTCTTACAGCTATTTTGATTATTTAAGCGAATCAAAATCAATAGTAAAAGTTCAATTAAATTAAGATGAAAATCAAATCAATAAAGAAAGCAATCAAATCAAGAAAAAATTAAGATTCAATCAAGGTTTAAAAGCCTAGGATTAGGAATTCACTACACTACCCCCTATGCTAAATTGTAATTCTATCTTTGCTAATGTTCAATTATGTTCTTGAAGGCAATTTGTTCTAAATTATTTAAAACTCAATTTATTGACACTAAAAACGTGCTAAAACTCCATTATTCATATTCTCATGACAATTAATCCAAGTTTCAACCCATTAAGATTAATGACAATCGTTTAACCCTCGAACGATTTAAGCCTATATTTATGTCGCAATTCCTAAGTTCAATTCTTAAATTATCAAGTAATTAGATTTCATCTTTCGATCATTCACCTAATAAGATCATGTAAATATGGCGCGCAACATACTACAAGCATTAAGAATACTAAGAATGAATCGAGAATAATAATTTCATTAACAAAGAATCAAATTAATAATTCAACATAGAAAAATAAAGAGTTTCATCACAATCCTAGAGAAATGTGTTTAACCGCTCATGACAATTGTAGCACAAATAAAAATAAAGATTAAAGAAACAACCATGATTTCATAACAAAAAGAGAAGATGAAGAAGAAGAAGATGGAAGAAAAGACTTCAATGACTCTTGTTCTTGCCTTCTAAGCCATACCCTTCAATCATTATGCCTTTCAAATTTTTTTTTGTTTGAGAGTTTGCTTCTATTTATAAGAAAATGGGTGAAAAAGGCCTCTTTTATGTTCCAAAATACCTCACACGATCGTGTGAGATTAAATTGCGTAACTTCAACGTAGTGGGCCACACGGACGTGTGACCAAGACACACGGCCGTGTGACTAAGACACACGACCATGTGACTTAGTCAGAAGCGTCCCTCCAGTTACATAGGGTTGTGTGAGCTTGACAGAAGTGTTTTTCAAGTTACACACGGCCGTGTATAACTCCTCAATTGCTCCTAAAACCTCATCTAAGCTAAAATAATCATCTTTTGCCCTAAAAACACTATATTTTCACCTGCTTTCACTCTAAATATATTAAATCTCTTTTAATATGTAAAAACAAAGATAATGATAAGAATCAATTTAAAATTCACTAATAAATACAAACAAATCATCACAATTTATCTAATATAAAATCATAAAATATAAGCTTATCAATAGTATATTTTCATAAATTTTTCTCTGTCATGTTGTATAAGTTTATGACCAGGTTTAATCTGACCCTAGTCAAACTTTATTTTTTTAATTGAACCAATTTTTTAGACTAAAACTAATCTGATTATAGTTTGATTAATGACTGGGTTAAAACCAAAATGATTTGATATTTATTCAAATTATAGAAATTTAGATATTATGTATAATTAAATTACAAAATTTTAGAAATAAAAAATTAAAATTAAAAAATAATTTATAATTTTATATTTTTAAATAAATTATATTAATATAAATATATTATTATATTATGTAAAAAATATTAATTTAAATTAATAAATTTTATTTTTTATCATTAATTGTTAAAAAAATATAAATTTTAAAACATTATATAATACTAAATCAAGTTACACTAACTCAAAACATAACATGAGCCTATTAAAAAATACATCAACTTTAATTTCAAAATCCAGAACTCGTCTCAGTTAACTCTGACACGGGAGATCCTTATCAAGCAGGGTCAAGTTTCAAACACTCTCGAGTAGGACTGTAGGAGAAGGAGACCCCATTGCGTTGCATGTTGGAAATTGAAACTTGGAAACATTTGGTTGGACCGACCCTGAAGGCAGTGTTTCTGTTTGAGCGTTGGACCGGACTATTTGCATGGTTGAATTGAACTAAACAGTCAGACCAAACAAAAAGTTTTTCTATTAAATGTTCTTAGGATATTTATTAAAAAATTAAAAATAAAAAAATTGTATAAAAAATATTTTTAACAAAAAAATCTCTTTAAATTTTTAACAAATATCCTCAAAATACTCTTAAAAAAAAATTGAAGTATACAGAGGTTCGAAGCAAGGCCATCAAGAAAATGTATGGTCATTCTCATATGTGGAAGATTTCAAACAACTGTTTTTTGTCTAATATGGTAATAATTTAGTGGTGATCCCTAATCTATGCGACATCATCTGTAATCTGCAATGATGCCTCTACCTTTGTCTTTATTACCCCTTTTTTTTGGTGATTTCTCTTTTTAGTTTTTACTAATTTTTTTCGTTATGACTTGTTTTATCTTGACATTTTTCTCTTTTTACATTTCAACTAAGAGGGTTACTATGATAATAAAGTATTAAGAATATATTTTTTATTATTTTTTTAATACATTATTTTTTATTAAATCACTTCATATATTAAAATATTATTTAAATTTGATTAACATATAATTAATAATACTCAAACTTGATTAATGTATAATTAAATTTAAATATTATTTTAATATATAATATGACCTAATAAAAAATATGTGTTAAAAAGTGTAATAGAAAATATTTTCCTAGTACTTCTCATTATGATATCTTCATAAGTGAATATAAGTTATTAAATACTTTTTCCATTTTTTTTTATTTATTGTTTTAGGAATTTTTTTATTTTATATTAATTTTTAAAATTTCAACACAAAATTAATTATTTAATATCAATTTTATCTTTATATTTTTATTTTATTAATTATTTAACTCTTAAAATCTCTCAATATTTATTCATTTAATTTTTATTTTTTCTCTTATCACCTCTTTTATCAATCAATCACATTAAGGTAAATTAATGTTCAAGTTATAATTGAGCTAATTTAGTTTCTAATAAGTCAAAAAATAATATTGTCTTTTACAATTATTTTTTCTTAAAATCAAGACTATTAAATTATTTTCTTAATATTAATATATTTTCTTTAAACAACAAATAAAAAATAATGAAAAAATATAATTTATTAATTATTAATTTTATAATAAATATTTAAAATTTTATTAAATATAACTAATAATTAATTAAATACTTGACTATTATCATTAAAAAAAATACTTGACTATTATTAAAAAATACCAAAATAATGCTTTCATTCAGTTTTAAATTAATCATTGAGTTTTATTATATCTTTTTAAAAAAAATTTTTTAATAATTTTTTAATATTAAATAAAAGAAGTTATTTAAAAAAAAATAAATATATTTAATATATTAAAAATATAAAAAAATTAATATTTTTTATTTAATAATTAAAAAAATTATGTAAAAGGATTTAAAATTATTCATAATCATTTTGGAGCACCATTTCCAAAGTCTTCACGAGTGCCTTTCCTCTCTGGCAAGTGGCAAGTTGGCAACGAAGCCCGGCTATCCTTCACCAGTATACCTATTCATGTGCCCTTTTTCATAACAAATAGAAAATTCATCATTATTATTATTTTTGCACCTAAATTTCTACACATATCTTTTATACTTAGTTTTTTTTTTTCAGAATGGAGTTTAAACTAATCTTATTTCCTTTCTTCTTTTTTCTATCTTTCTTTTCCAAAAATAATAACTGTAAAGACAAGTGTAGAGATTTAGATATATAAATTAATAACATTATTGAAAATTCATATTAGCAATAAATGTTTATTTTCATTTTGCTAATACCAATTGTTTCACTAGTTATATTAACAGCTTTTCTTTACGTGATTCCATTGCAAAGGATTAACTTTTCATTTGTTTGCCTCAACAAGATAGTATAAGAAGGAAATTATTCCGATACCCATCTTATCTTTTGGTATAGTATTTAAAGTAAATTGTTAAGTGTTTTATTAATTGTTGATTATATTTAATAGAATTTAATAATTTATTTTAAACATTTATTGCCTCAACATTGTATTTGCAAAACCTTTTTGTTCCAATTTTAGATCGGATGATCAATTAGACACGAATATGGGGTGTGATAAATTAAGACAATCAAAGTGATGGTTGGTTTATTCCATTTCATTTTTATTTGCAGAGTACGATAGAGATGGAATGGAAGTGTTTCTCACCACAGATGAGAAAACCCTTAGTGGTCACAGGAGCATATACATATATATATAAAGATAGATAGGTGTGGATTGGAGTATATGGAGTGATTAAGTAGAGGAGTAGGTAGATGGTGTGGAGTAGAGTGCAGATGAGGCCATTTGAGCAGAACACAGTCGAGGTTATTGGCATAGGCAACGCCAAGTAAGTTCCGATGCGATCCTGCACCCTGCTATCCTGACCTATGACACATTCAAGGCCACCATTGTCCATTGATGATGTTGGTGATGGTGCCGTACCCTGGAACCAGATTGCTGTCTTGAATGATAATGATATCACTGCCTCACTCGCCACAAGGTCTGGGTTGTTCAGCAAGTCCACACCTATTGCTCTTCCACATTGTCCGTAGTTGTAGTTCCTTTATATAGTTTATATATATAGCAAAGCAACAATAGCAAACAAACAATAAGACATTCACCATCATTCATCATACAGCAATGAAAGTATCGTAGGTGTCACTACAAGAAATTTCAGATTCAGACACAAAATTTTTATCTCTAAAAAGCCAAAATTCCATCTCTAACGATTTAGAAACGGAATCAGAGATAGAAATTAATCCATCGGTGAAAGTGGCGTTGCAGATAGTTAGAGATGAAAAATTTGTTTTATCTCTAAATTAGAGACAAAAAATTAGTTCCATCTCTAAATTAGAGACAAAATTTTTTCATCTCTAAATAAAAACTTCCGTCTCTAATTAGAGACGGAATTTGTTATTTTTTCTAAAAATATAATAAAAATTATATTAGAGATAAAATTTTTCCGTCTCTAATTCCCAAAATTAAGTAGAAAAATTATAATAATAATAATTACATTAGAGACGGCACTTTTCCACCTCTAATTCCGTCTCTAATTCCCAAAAGAAAGTAAGAAAATTAGAGATGAAAAACGACCGTCTCTAATTTTTCAAAATTATCTTTTTAATATACTTTTAATTTTATAATTAACCTGATCAATTAACTATATCACAATAAATCATATAGCAGCAAAAATCACAATTCAGAACATCATCACAAAATTTCATACCAAAATACAAAGTAATAATTCATTTTCTTAAAAGAACCAAAAGTTGATCCAGAAGATATGAGGCAGCTAATAGACAAAAACAATAGTAGAAACTCATAAAAACAAGCTAAACAGGAGAGGATGATGCATCACTCGCCAATGTGCTCAGAAACACGAGGCTCCCGAGATGGTTTCTCACACTAAAGATTAGTCATATCAACATCATATTCATCACAAAAACGGTTGCTTAACATCAAAGGATCTTCACCAAGCTCATTTGCTCGCTTAATTATCTGCAGCATTTCTAATATTAGCAATCTCTAATAAGCATTAAAGGATCAAATAAGAAACTCATGTAAAATGATAAGGTTTCAAGGCCTATTTTTTGTAGGCTATGATGGATCAAATAACAATGATACTCATTTTGTAAAAATTAAACTAATATTTATCAAGATAAGGTTTCATCCGATAAGGCCTATTTTTACCGTGTTCAGGACAACTGAACTTGGTGAAACTTCTAACAGTAAGGTAGAGTTATCATGTATCGAGCAGGAACACTAGCACTGCTAAAAACAAGGCTTATCATTCAAATTCAAAGCTCGACACTCCAAGGTGAACAAATAATAATAAGTTAATAACAATAATAATAATAATAATGAAATACAGTTCAAGAATAATACAAACCAGATGGGGCCAGACATTTTAATCTCTTTGACCAACCAATCATATAGTCACAAAACACCAGATGGGGCCACCAGATTTGACATTTTGATTCCCAAACATTTCTTTTTAATCTAAAATTCTTACTCACTACTTATCCTTATTTCCCAATAAGTACAGGTTAAAACATAAAATTTGAGAAGAGACAACAGACTAAGGATAAAACATAGCACCAGTAACAACAGACCAAGGGAAGAAAAAGAGACATTCAATTTTTTTTTGAGAAGATATATAATAGAAATGGAGCACGAATAAACATGGTAAGCAACAAACATAGAACGAGAGAAGAAACCTAAGCTCAAGCATTACTATTCAGGCCTTCACAGTAACAAAAAAGATAAAATAAGCAGAAACTAGAAAAACTTACTATTCTAGCTGAGCAGAAAATTGAGCAACTTTTTGCTTGCACTGATTTGCAGAAGTTGTCACCTCTTTATTTTCATAAAAATCAGCCGACTTTTCATAGTAAACAACAGCCTGCTCAATATTCTGTTCAGACTCGTACAACTCAGCAATTTCCTGTGCGTATAATAGTAAAACTCAGTTATGACATGTTCATGGTGATTGTTGTAAAATACTTCCAAAAAAAAATACCCAATAGGAAAGACACCATACACAACCAAATATGCAATCAAAAAAATTAATTTAAATGATCATCCTGAAAGAAAATTCTAAAGTTATAGTGATATATACCTTCAAATATCTAGCAACCATAGAGAGTCTTCCAATTTCACAAAAAAGATTTACAGCATTGTCTAATCAAGATACAGCCTCTGCATTAAGAGAGAGAAAAATGAGCTTAACATTGAAAGTGCTATTGTCTTTATATCAATGCAAGTGATGGCATGCTAACACATGCTTCACAACTTTATAACTATTTCCAAATTCCAATCTAAAAATGGGAAGCAAATAACCAGCATAAAAGAAAACAGGCAGATGGATCTTAGCTGTAATCAACTTACACATATACTAATTAATTTCAATATCTGACTAAAACTAGATAAAAGTATGAACCTATACTTAGAGCTCAGTGCATTGTATATGTGAAGCCAAGTATCAGATTTTTACATAAGGGAAACTTGAATAATGAGAAAACAAGAATATTTCTTATATAATTTTATCATGCAGAAGCCATATGATTTGGATTAAAATTGACACATAGAAGTATTAATGCCAAAAGGAATAGGCTTTGTTGCATGGAGGCAAGAGCAATATTTAAAGCTATAATCAGAATTCAGAAATGAGTAAAAGAATATAGTTGGCACTAAACAAAAAAAAAAGATTATGAATTCACAATTTCACAACATGGGAGGAAGATTTTGCAGTAGCATATTTCTCTTGAAGTGCATGGCGTATGACCAATGGCAATCATATTGATTTTATTTTATTTTATTTTATTTTTTGCTGCTAACATAGGCACACAAAGAGCCATGGCCCATGGGTTAATATGGTTAAAACTGAATGACTTTATTAGCAACCAGAAAAGAATCCTAGTGTATGTAATGTAACCACTTACATAGATACATACCATTTATATTAGTCTTTTTATAGGAATGTGCAGCATCAACATAAGCTTGGGTAGCTTCATGCTTGCTATCCAACTAAAAGCAGAAAACGACATTGTCATTAGACACATTACAGGCTTCTTAAAGAACACTTCAAACATAATACATTTGGCTCCTAATCCAACTCAGCCGTGAACATTAGGGCCTCAATCATAAACAAATCTCACAATTTTCATATCCAACATCCAAGACACATTTAGAGCAATCAATCAAATAGGGGTTTTAACTCATTTTATAAGCTCAATATTCATTAGGAATTAAATCAAGGAACCAATTTCTCAAACCGCAATCAACATATGAACAACCATTTCCATTTCAAAATCTTTATCAAAATAGAAATTTTCAGAACAAATAGAAAATGAAAATAGCAATAAAACCCCCTACCTCATCTTCCATGGCTAGGTTCTTACTTCTTTCTTGAGCAAGAATTAAATTAAATGCAGCTAATAAATTAAATAAATGAAAAATTAATAAATAAAACTCAACAAGAGGAATAAAAAATAGTAAAATAAAAATTGGGGAAGAATGGAGAACCTGGTGTGTAGAGAGAGGGAGATACGGTGGTTAGAGAAAGAGCTTACGATGGTTGTGGGTACAGGGGTTGTGAAGAAAGGGTCGGTTACGGTGAGGAAAAAGGAAAGGGGGTGGGTAGGCGCGGTGGTGGTGGGGATGTGGGTGGAGGGGTTACGGTGGATGGGTTGAGGAAGGGGTTACGGTGGAGGGGTTACGAGGAGAAGGGATTGAGTGAGTTACTGGTTACGAGGAGAAAGGATTGATTGAGGTAGTGAATTACGGTGGATGGGATTGAGGAAGGGGTTACGAGTTACTATAGGGAAGAGGGGAAACAGATTGAGTGGTACGGTGGAGATGGAGATGAGGGATCGGGAGGTATGGTGGGTGGTACGATGGAGATGAGGGAGATGAAGGAGATGAGGGAGGGATTGAGGTGAAGGAGATGAAGGGTGGTGAGGTGGGATTGAGAAATGAAGGAGGTCGAGAGATGAGGGATCGGGAGATTGGGATTCAAAGTTAGAATTAGGAACTTAGGGATTTTGGCTTTTTTACTAAACTGCCACTGTTAGTAAAATTATTTATCAAATTGTCATTTTTTTAACTATTTACTAAATTGTCATTTTTTTAACTATTTACCAAAATGCCATTCTTTTGAAACTATATACCAAAATGTCATCCTTTTGGCTTACGTGTCATTTTTTAATATTTTCTGGCCAACCAGGATGCGCCACGTAGGCTGGCGCATCCTGGTTGCCCTTGACACTGAAAGCGCCACCCTTGTTGGCGCAAGCAAGCAGAATAAGCCAACAAGGGTGGCGTAACCCTAGTATATATCCCCACACCCCTTCCCCGTTCGTGACATTGTAACCATTTCCTAAATTCTCACTATCTCTCTACAATTTTCTTTTCTCTAAATACTCTGAACTCTTCAATTCTTACGAGAAGTTGTGTCAGGATCATTATTTGTGATCAACTTTAGATTGTATTCCTTCACACTGTAAGTATCTCTTTCAATAGTTAAATAATTTATTTATTATTTGTTGATTACTTTTTTACTAGGTTAGTGTTAATTGTAATTTAATATTATTATACTTTAATATTTTTATTGACTAATGAATAATGAAGTTGTATGATATGTAATCTAAATTATATGGATAATTATTTTATAGGTAATCGAGTAGGATATATATCTTTGACATGCGTTGGTATAAAAGAATTACCGGTATTTGGATTCTTTACACAAGCGCATCTATTGGGAATGCGGTAAGCTCTTTATTAATTCGTTAGTATATATGTATTTTGTATTCGGTATAATGACATAAATTATATATGTTTATTAGGCGGACATTGCAGAGTATTTGCTCAGTTCAACTACCGTTGTCGCTCGAGAGGCTGCTACACAAATCCTACACTCATTGCGGGAGCATGACCGCATTACGATGGAACAGCTGCGTCTAGCTCCACCAGCAGATGACATTTCAGGGTCGCCCGAGGAGTCAAGCCAACAGGGAACGCGGCGTAGACGGAGGAGAGGATTAGCGAGCAGTCGGATACGACTTCGACATCCCGAGGACTCTAGCTCTATTAGCCAGCATACGACTCAGCCTCCTACCGCTTAGGGATGGCAATTTTACCCGCCCCCGCGGGTACCCGCGGGTAATACCCGTGACGGGGGCGGGTAATACCCGTCAAATTTCCCCCGCAGATATAAATACCCGTTTAGTGTTATCCCCGTTTAATAAACGCGGGCGGGTGGTTTCCCGTCTTGAGGTATTTTATATAAATATTTTATATAAAATTATTAAAAAACTTAATTATATAAATTTAAATATTATAAAGTTATATAAATTAAAAGTATTTTAGGTGTTTGACATTATTTTTAGATTAAGTTGTATTGAAATTTTGAAAAATTATAATATTATACTTTTTTTCATTTTTCATTTTTTATTTTATTTTTTTGATTTTTTTGAATTTTTTAAATAATTTATTGGATACCATGGATGTCCATGGATATTGCTTACCCATGTGGGAAAGATAAACAGATGCCCAATACGGATATGGAGGCGGGCGGGGGGGGCGGGGGGGGGGCTACTACCGGTCCCATACCCGCCCGCCCGTTGCCATCCCTACTACTGCTACATACCCCCACTCGACCTCCTACTACTTGCTACGTACCCTCTTTACTCGGCCACCACTGCGTATTTACCCACCATACCCTTACTCACCGTATCCATACCCGCCACCGAGTTACCCTTATCCTTACCCACCACAGGGTTACCCACCATATCCTTACTCACTTTACCAGGTTACCCACCATACCCATCACGCCAGGGTCCTCTTCCAAACCATCTCACAGACCATTTGCATTCGATGCGGGCCCATCTCATTGACATTCGGTGATTATATTTAGTGATTTTGTGTAAAATACTATTGAGAATATCTTCTTGTGAGTTTGGTACCCTAATTAGATTACACTATATATGCTTTTCGCCTTTGTTTTAGATTTTATTAAAGATTGTAGTAGCGGTTGCATTAAACAGGATCATTGGCTTTTGGGAGATCCAACATTTAGGGAAACTACAAAAATTTTTACTAATTCAATTACTAAAAATTTGGGAAGGGGATTATTGGGATCAAATCCTACTCACTATCATCCGAATCCTACTCAAAAAATTCATTTAAAAACTTTTTAGAACTAATAAGCTTTTTAGGAAGCATTTAATGTCCATATCATCAATCTAACTTTTCTTATGATTTGACTAATAATAAAAGGAAAGTCATCGAAGTTTGTTTTAAGGATTATATTAACCAAGTATAAATATAACCTATAAGTGATCACGTCTCTTCTACAGGATATACCATTTAATTTTTATGATATGTTGTTTAAAATATTTGTGTAAAAATAAATAAATATTTTCAATAACTTCATAATAAGATATGTACGTACATTTGATTAGATTATTTTTAAATTTATTAAAAATCATACATAAAGACAAAATTAAAAGCAAATAATTAATACCTCAATCGTTTTTAAATTGAACAATAAATTGAAATAATAAATTTTTAAAAAATAACAAAAAAAGAAACATATGTGTTATGTAATTAATAAATAAATCTTCATAATAACTAAAACAATATTAAATATTACCAACATATTAAATTTGTCACTTTTTTAATTTTATATTATATATTTTATTTCATTAATTAGTATGGATTCATTAATAAACGTTTACAAAATTTTATTAAGTAATTTAAATAATTTATAAATAAATATTTAAATTTAAAGGCTTGTAACAAAGGTGGCGCTTTTCGATGTCTTGAGCAACCAGGATCATGCGTGCCACGTAGTCACATCCTAGTTGGCTTGAAAAATAAAAAAATGCCACGTAGCTGGGTGGCATTTTGATATATAGTTTTAAAGAGTGATATTTTGGTAAATAGTTAAAAAAATGGCAATTTGGTAAATAGTTAAAAAAATGACAATTTGATAAATAATTTTTACTAACATGTGAGTTTAGTAAAAAAGCACGAGAATTTTAGGTAGAAATATTAGAGACGGAAACAACATTTCGTCTCTAATTTTTTTTAAATTTATTAATTAAATTATATATATATATATATATATATATATATAATTTAGAGACGAATATATCCGTCTCTAATATATTTTAATTTTTTAATTACTTATTTAATTAAATAAAGACATAATTAGAGATGAATAATTTTTGTCTCTAAAATCATGTCTCTAAAGTATATTTGATTTTAAATTAACTAAATAGAGACAGAAGTAAAGACAAAAAATTCTGAGACAGATAAATTCCGTCTCTAAAATTCGTTTCTAAGTATATTTGTATTTAAATTGACCAAATAAAAATGAAAAATTCTAAGACGGATAATTTCTATCTCTAAATTCCATCTCTAAATTCTAAATTTTATTTTACCTCTCTAATTCATAAAATCCATCTTTGTTTCTGTCTCTAATAGAGACAAAAAAATTTCCATCTCTAAATAAAAAATTTCTAGTAATATGTAAAACCCTTTGGCTGGGCACCCACCAGCCACCATCATCGTGATGTTTAAGCATCTGGTTGAAGGTGTCCCTGGAGAACGGAGATGATGCTGCCAATTAAGGTCGAGGGTTGACCCACACCACCCCCTGATTGTCTTCCACATTGCTCTGCCCAGCTTCCTACTGTGAAGGACATTAACACACATAACACTATCACCCACCATCTCACCCTCATCTTCATATTCATATTCATATTCATATTCATTTCCTGAGTTCACTTGCTAGAGACGGAAAATGGCACCTATTTATAGTTATAATTTATCTTATCTTAAAAAACATAGGTGGGCTAATCTAATGTTATCTCTCTCTCATATCTCACTGCTTCAATTTCAATTATATCCCGAAAGAAGGCTTGTTGTCGAAGAAGGATTTAGACAAGGAAAATGATACCTCTGCAAGAGTTTTTCTTTTTCTTTTTCTTTTGGAGAAAGAGCATGTAGTCTCTCATAATTTTGATTTTTTTTTAAAAATTATTACTATAAAATTTAATTTTTTAATTAATTCTTAAATTTTAATTAATGTTTTAATGCATCTTTTTATTTAATTTAGATATATTGATTTATTAATAATGATATTGTGTAATAATATCTTATTTTCTTTATATTAATATTAATTTGAATTATTTATTATTATTTTTAATTTGATTATAAATATATTTTATTATTATAAAATAAATAAAAACAAATTTTAATTTTTTATAAATTTTATTTATTTATTTTATTAGAAAAAATATTTAAAATTAAATTTTAATAAATAAATTAAAAAATAGTCTAAAATTAATGTTAATATGAATAAAATATTATTATGCAGTATTATTGTTAATAAATTTATAGATTCAAATTAAATAGAAAATTTATTGATACATTATTTAAAGTTCATAAATTAATTAAAAAAGTTTTAAATTTTGTGATAATAATTTATAAAAGAGTTAAAGTTTAAAGAAATCTTTGTACTCTTTACCTTATTCTTTTTAAGACATGCTTTTCAAATGACATAAAGTAAGAAAACTTGAGAAAAACTTAATTATTATGAATGTTATAAAAGAGGTTCAGAATAAGTATTATACATCTTATGAATATAGATCTTATGATAAGAAGTTAGAGATAAATTAAATAAAGCTATCATTTATGTACCAAAAAAATAATGCTATCATTTGTAATTCTTTTAAAAGATTTTTCGTATCAAATATAACTACTCTTAGGCTTTGTTTATATTACTTAAGAGAAAAGAAAAGAAGAGATATAATAAAAAATAAAAAAAAAAAAAAAAAAAATAGAGAAGTGGACGAATTAATATTGTCTTTATTTGATATCATCTAATAAGAAAGAAGAGATATTTTTTCTTTTTGTTTAATTTAATAAAAATAAATAAATAAATGAAAATATATGTAAATATATTATGAAACCTACAAAAATCTTATCTTTCTTTCCTTTTCAATAGGAGGAAAAAAATTGATGAAACTAGTGTTGTTTAGACCAAATTAAATCATATGGTCTAATTGGCCAAACCTAGAATATCAAGACAATTTAAAAGAAAAAAATATTAATTTTAGATGGAGAATAATTTAAAAAATTAAGTTTTTTTAAGATAATATATTTTAATTTATTATATAAAAATATTAAATAATATATATGTATATTTTGTTAGATTAAATGTCTTATGTGATGGGCTTGTGACTTATCTTATTAGTTTAATAAGTAATTAAATTAAGTTAATGGACTAAACTCTTATTGGGTAAAAAGGAAAGGGTAATTTTGTAATTATAGTAACTGTTAACTTGATGGAAGTTAACAGTATTTATGAAATAATTTCTGCGCAAAACTCAAAGTCTGTTCATGACCGTCAGAATTTCTTCTTCCCTCACTATTATTAAAGTAGAAGAAGCATAAAGAAAATGCACAGGAATATAAAGTGAGTTTTGGGATCTCTCTAACGTTCTTGGAATACAGTCTACCAACTATTCATGGATAAAGGTTAGTGTTTTCATACACTTTTATTCGTGGGAATTATGAATTCTAAGATCCTGGTGTTTGAATGATGGTTTTCTATATTAAGATTTTTAGAAAACTTATAAACTTACATGTGGTATCAGAGAATGGTTATGAAATTTTTTATTCTCCGTTGACGATGATTGTTTTTCCCAATTTGTATGAATTATAATTGTAAAAATTAGGAATTTTTATTATGTTATTCTGTTGCATTGTATGAGTTAATTTTATAATTTATTATTGACTCTAATTATGAATTATTAAACCTACTTGTAAAATCATTGGATAAAGTCTTGAATTGTAAAAGATTGTAAAGCCATACGCATGATCGTCTTTTTTGTCCACATGGAATTGTACTGTATGGTGAAAGAACATGATTGTTAAGAGTGATTGTTAATTTGGGCCTTATTGTTTATTGTCTGGAGCAAGTAAGTTTTATTATATTATATTATAATTTATAATTGATTGTTCCAAATAATTATATCAATGATTTACTGTTTTAATGATTGCAACAATAAATCAATTTGAGATATTGATTATAATAAATTAACAAATATTTTCTTTTAAAAAAAAGACATATGATTGTTTTCAAAGTTCATAAATCAACGATGGAATGCCAAAGTGGTTACAATGGCAATGACCAATTATGAATTTTATTATGCTATTACAGTCGTAAAGCTATTACGTCTTTATGGCACCAATTGTTTATAGCAATTATAATGATTATTCTTGTAAATCTATGAAATCAATGGAAAGCAAATACTATTGATGGTATTATGTGTTTTTTTTTTTATGATTCAACTTAAAACAAATATTGTGAATCAAATATTGTTTGATGGTATTATATAAATAAATTAACGTAAATCAATGTAAATCAATATTATTAATTCTAATAGCATATTATTTTTTAATGTATAATGCTATTAATTTGGGATAATATCATATGAGATTTTTTAATCACCAAAGTGGTCAAATCTTTAAGTTGATTTAATCTCAAATTATATGAAAGTTATTTTAAAGAATATGCAGTATTTGATTTTTATGCATAATGCTGTCATTTTGAAATTAATGTATGATAGATTTGTTAATCACCAAAGTGGTTGAATCTTTAAGTTGATTTAATTCTAAATTGTATGAACGTTATTCTTTCAATTACTCATAGAATGGATGCTATGAATGACATGATGACTATTTGTGTATGGGTAAATTGAAGTTCATTGTTTTAAGGCATTTATGGATCGCTCAAATGTTGATTAGTTACCCTTATAATAAATGGACATGATTGTTAGTAGTGTAAGTGTACTATTAGTTTTATTTATACATCCAAAGATAATAAATATTTCTAGTTAGTGCATATATTATTGCCAAAAATTTTATTAGCATAATTATGTTTATTGTTGTATATTGATGGATCACCCAAAGGAGAACATTAATATACATTAAATACTTAAGTGATTTGTTGTCTGAATCTATATAGTATGTTAATTTATGACTCAAAGTATTATTGTCAGACATGTAATCATTACAGTAACTATTGCTATGCATTCACATCTCTTATCTGTTCCAATTTTAATGGACTTAATTTCTCTGAATGGAATGAGCAAATCTAGTTTTACCTTGGGGTAATGGATTTAGATTTAGCTTTTCTAGTAGAGAAACCAGATGCTATTACTGCTTTAAGCATTGATGAAGAGAAAGTTCATTATAAAAACTGGGAAAGATCAAACAGATTGAGCCTAATGTATATGCGGATGAATATAGCTAGCAATATTAAAACAGCTCTTCCTAAAATTGAGAATGCTAAAGAAATGATGGAGTTAGTGGAAGAGCACTCCCAAACTGCTGACAAGTATCTTACTGAGACATTAATGAGTATTTTAACCACCATGAAATTTGATGTTTCTCATACTATACATGAGCACGTCATTGAAATGACAAATATTGTAGTAAGACTTAAGTCATTAGGAATTCAAGTGGATGAGAATTTTCTTGTGCAGTTCATTTTGAACTAATTACTGCTTGAGTATGGTCCATACCAAATGAACTATAATACCATGAAAGATAAATGGAATGTGCATGAATTGCACAATATTTTAGTTCAGGAGGAAACTAGACTTAAGAATAAAAGAAATCACTCTATCAATTATGTGAACCATCAAGGAGTCAGAAAGAAAGTTTATGTATGTTTCAAATCAAATTTAATTGAAGTTCCCCATAATACTTGGTGGATTGATTCAGAATGTACAACTCATGTTTATAATACAATGCAATGATTTCTTACAATCCAAATCATAAGCCCGAATGAGAAGTTCGTCTTCATGGAAAATGGAGTGAAAGTTCTAGTGAAAGATGTCAGGACTTACCGTTTAATCCTAGACATTGGATATCATTTAGACTTATTTGAAACTTTTTATGTACCTAGTATTTCTAGAAATTTAGTTTCTTTGTTTAAACTTGATGTTGCTGGATACTCTTTTAAGTGTGGTAATGGATGTTTTAGTTTATACAAGCATACCTATATGATTGGTTTTGGTATACTTTGTAATGATTTATATATAAATTGAATCTTGATAATTTATATATTGAAACTCTTATAACCTTGCATCATAATGTTGACACTAAACATAATTTAGTGAATGAACATTCTGCTTACTTGTGACATAAACATTTGGGTCACATTTTTAATGAAAGAATGGAAAGGTTGGTAAAGAATAACATCCTTCTAGATTTGAATTTCACTGACCTTAATATTTGTACGGATTGTATTAAGGAAAAACAAACAAAACACAAAAAGAAAGTGCCATGAGAAGCACTCAACTTCTTGAAATTATACATACCGATATATATGGACCCTTTGTTGTCAACTCTTTTAGTAAAGAAGAGTACTTTATCACCTTTATTGACAATTATTCACGTTATGGATATGTCTATTTACTGCAAGAGAAATCTGAAGCAGTGAATGCCTTGGAAGTTTATATGAATGAAGTTAAAAGGCAATTGGGCAGAAATATGAAGATCATATGGTTAGATAGAGGTGGTGAGTATTATGGAGGATTTGATGAAACTGGAATTATCTGGTTCATTGAGAATGATGAAACCAGTGGGAGTGAAACTTCACGAAATGTGGAGATCAAAGAAGTTAGAGTACAAGTTCCTTTAACTCGTGCTCCTACTTATGAAATTGTTGTTCCTCATATTGTTGAACTGAATAACAATAAAGAAGAACAACAAATTAATGATCCTGGTGTTAACAATGAACCTATAGTAGAACAACCATAAGAAATAGCATCAAGAAGAAACTAAAGAGAAAGGAGATATGCTATTCTGAATGACTATGTGGTGTATCTACAAGAGTAAAAAAAAACATCTTGGGAATTAATGACAATGATCCAGTATCGTTTTCACAAGCCATTAATAGTGATAATGATAATAAATGGTTAGATGCCATGAAAGATGATCTTAAATCAATGGAACATAATGGTGTATGGGACCATGTGGAATTACATGAAGGGTGTAAGAGTTAGGTATAAATGAGTCTTTAAGACTAAACGTGACTCTCATGGCAACCTTGAACATTACAAGGTCCATCTTGTTGCCTAAGATTTTATTCAAAATGATGGCATTGACTATAACGAAACTTCTTCACCAGTTTCCAAGAAAGATTCTTTTAGAATTATCATGGCATTAGTAGCTCATTATGATCTAGAGCTGCATCAAGTAGATGTGAAAATCGCCTTTCTAAATGGGAATTTAGAGGAAAATATTTATATGGATCAACCAATAGGGTTTTCAATTGAGGTGAAAGAACACATGGTGTGTAAACTTGATAAATCAATATACAGACTTAAGCAAGTTTCCCATGAATAGTATCTCAAGTTCAATTATATTGTTGTATCCTTCGGATTTAAGGAACACACTATTGATCAACGTATATATCTGAAGGTTAGTGGAAGTAAGTTTATCTTTCTAGTTCTGTATGTTGATGATATCTTGCTTGCAATTAATGATCTTGGTCTATTAAGTGAGATTAAGAAGTTTCTCTCAAATAACTTTGAAATGAAATATATGAGAGAGGTAAACTATGTGATTGGAATATAAATATTCCGTGACAGGTCACAAGGATGTTGGGTTTGTCTCAAAAACTCTATGTCAATAGAGATATAGAAAATGGATAAATGATTAACAAGTATGGTTTCAATTCAGAAAGGGGACAAATTTAATGTTATGGCATGCTTTAAGGCCATTATTAATGAATTATGGTTGCAGAATTTTATTTAGGACTTGAAATTATCGACAATATTACTAAGTCACTAAAGTTTATTGTTTGTAAAAAAAAGGACAAGTATTCTAAAGGTGCTAAACCTATGGAATTGAAATACTTTGCCGTTAAAGAAGAAGTTCAGAAACATAAAGTGTCAATAAAGTACGTTAGCACCGACTTTATGATTGTTGAGCCCTTGACGAAAGGGTTATCGCCCAAAATATTTAGTGGACATGTTGAAAGTATAGGCATTATTATATATTATGTTAATGATGATGTTTTATGTACTTTGACACTTTGAGCTCATAAATGAATATGTTTTTGTCTTACCTATTTTCCTAGTTTGTATACATGATTGAATAGGAATGATGATAACAGGTTCTGTCTTTAATAAAGACATTATTGTTAGACCAATTATGTGCTTACCATTTATAGGTCATGTCAAGGAGAGGACTAATTTTGTGGTACATGGAAGGAACTATGTTGATTAAATGATATACAACGGTCATGACTCATGTTAGTTTATTCTTGGTTATGATGAATGATGTATCTAATGTAAAGAAAAGTTTGGCTATGTATATATGAATTCATATTATGTTTTGACAGACTTATCAAACTATAAAGAAGGTAATGTCACATAAGTCAAGTGAGAGAATGTTAGATTAAATGTCTCATGTGATGGGCTTGTGACTTATCTTATTAGTTTAATAAGTAATTAAATTAAGTTAATGAGCTAAACTCTTATTGGGTAAAAGAGAAATAACAATTTTGCAATTATAATAACTGTTAACTTGATGGAAGTTAATAGTATTTAAGGAATAGTTTCTGTGCAAAACTCAAGGTCTGTTCCTGGCCGTCAGGGTTTCTTCTTCCCTC
Organism: Ormosia semicastrata; assembly: GCA_029884595.1. Taxonomy (NCBI): domain Eukaryota; kingdom Viridiplantae; phylum Streptophyta; class Magnoliopsida; order Fabales; family Fabaceae; genus Ormosia; species Ormosia semicastrata. The sequence continues at coordinate 684,419 of JAQQTO010000046.1, read as the reverse complement.
ACCATCACTAAAGTAGAAGAAGTATAAAGAAAAAACAAATGAATAGAAAATGAGTTTTAGGATCTCTCTAACGTTCTTGGAATACAGTCTACCAACTATTCATGGATAAAGGTTAGTGTTTTCTTACATTTTTTTTATGGGAATCATGAATTCTAAGATCCTTGTGTTTGAATGATAGTTTTCTATATTAAGATTTTTAGAAAACTTATAAACTTACATATTTAACATTATTTGTTATGAAATTCAAACTTTTCTGTTTATAGATAAAAAAATGAATAACATGTGGGGCCTATGCACAGGCGGTTCGTGAATGTGGTGATAAAGTATATTTTATTAGATTTCGATCCTATCTCAAAGTTATCTCCCCTCAATAGTTCAAAAAAGTTATCTCCTCTCAATCATACTGTCATATTAGAATGTTGAGCTTAATCTAATAAGCATTGTTGAGAAAAATATAAATACATATTTTTAAAATAATTAACAGAAATATTAAATTATATTTTAAAATATTTATTATTTTTTTTCTTTTATTTGCCTTTTACTATAATAAAAAGGATCACTAAAAAAATATGTCATGTGTTGTAAATATAAATGGATTTCTCTCTATCCTCTTCAAATAAAGGAAAAAAATAAGAGACTATTATAAAACATACATATTTTACATGTGGTAGATGACTATCTTGATTATTTCACAGAAATAGGGAAATTAGTTAAAAGGGATTACAATCCCTAACGGATATTAATTCTAAATAACTGCATTGTATAAACCCTAAAAAGCTCTTATAAATACCATGTCAGGTCTCACAGGTATAGAGATCATCTGATATATAGAATAAGATTTTGAGTCTATATTTTCTTGTCTTGATCTTTCTATACTTCTCTTCACTATTTACAATACGTTATCAACAAGACTCTACCATATGAGTGATGGCTTGAACAACTTAAAGATTCTACAAAAGAGTTTATCTTCTTGTCACATTCTTTGGATTAATCTAATTCATTACTTTGTTCTTTCTTATAGTTTTTTTTCATGTTAGTCTTAGTATGAAATATGAAAATATTTCATCTACAGAATTTTTATTATGAATCTTATTTGACTAACACAATTATCATATTTTGTTTTATACTGAATTTGTTACTCTTGATAAATTCTGGAAGAGATTACTATTTAAGCATCCCTGAAGGATTGCACAAAACCAATGATTTTTCATGGTCATATTTTATATGAAGATTTAAGGTATAGTTCCTGGAGAACTACACCTTTAGACCATAATTGAATCTAAAAAGATCTAATTGATCTTAGCATAATTTGAAACAAAGAAATGTGAGAAAGAACATCATCGATCTTTTTATGTCTCTCGAATATGCTCCTGTAGTAGCAAAATGAGAATTGTTTTAAGAGATATTTTGAATCAAGTTTATGCATTCTTATGATTGAACACAAAAATGAGTTATTAATGAAAAACTACAAAGGTCACCCAATAGGTTGAATTCCATTCCTTGAAGTGAATGTTCCATATTATAATTTAGTATGGTAAAGGTTGTGGTTATGACCATTGATGTGACAGAAATTAGAAAAATGATCATTACTATGGTGGATCCAACCCTTCCTAGAATACATATCAAATGAAGTAGAGAGATATTAATGAGAATCATTCATTTGATTATGGTCTTGTAAATAATATGCTTTTGGGTGTGTCTGTTTTAGTTAAATATTGTGAAGGAAAGTTTTATTGCTTGATTGATGATTTGAGTAGTTGAATTATTTTCTTGAAATTCATATTTGTCATTTCATATGCATTTATTTTTTTTATGTGATTAAAATCATCATGTACACATTTTCTCTTATTTTGTTAGTTTGTAATATTTTAAATAAATATATGTATGGTATGATTTATTAGAATTTTTATCAATTGATGAAAAAATGTGCGTTTCTAATTCTTTATATATATAGATCAATGGTAGATTTTGATATATATATATATATATATATGGTAGTACAAAAATAATTTAGTATTGATAATTATATATTGTTACCTCAATGAACAAAATTTTATATATTGTGCTTTATTCATTATCAAGTCAAATAGATATGATTAATGCAATTGAAACATATTTTAGTGTAAACCAAAAGTTTACTGTACTCTTGTAAATAAGAAGTTTACGATATTTTTATAAACTAGAGGTTTACTAGTCTAAATAAATTTTTTATTTGGCATATGACCAATAAGGCTATCTTGGGTCAATATTGATAATTCATAATGGTATCATTGAAGGACCAGAAGATTCTTCAATATAATGAGTTTTTATGTGCTGAGTGTTCTCAATGTTAATTGATTATAAGACTATTACTAACTAAAAGTAGAGTTAAATTTGTTGAATTTTTAGAACGAATTTAAGATGATATTGTGGATTATGTCATAAATCATGTGTATCATTTAGATATTTTATAACCAGAAGTTAGTTGGTCACATGTGTACTTATTATCCAACTCGTAACTTGGTGTTTGTGAGATTATACAAGTTATTTGATTAAGAGCACAAATTTTCAGATTAAGAGAATTTGTCTTGATAATGTTAGTGAATTTACTTCTCAATCTTTTAGTGATTATTATATAATCATTGGTAAAATATTGAACATCTTGTTGCTTATGTTCAAATGCCTCTAATTAATATCTAAATAAAAGATTGTGAGAACAATATGCCAAGTTTTTGCTTGGGGTATGTCTTTTACATGTTGTAACACTTGTTGGTATAAGACCAATAAATAATTATAAGTTTTCCTTTATACAATTGGATTTTAGCCTAAAACCAAATATTTCTCATATAAAATTTTTTCCTGTGTGCGATATAGTCACTCTTACATGATTAGTTGTCTTTGCAGGATATCATGTGGGTATGTCGGCCAATGAATCTAAAACATGCCAGAAGCGTGATAGACCTATTGGTGCAAAGGACATTTTTCCTCAAAAAAAAAAATGAAAAAACTTTAAAATAATGCTCTATAAGTGGTCATTAACACTCCTGAAGAGGTCAAAAACAATATAGATCAACAACCTCATATTTCTAAGGAAGTAACCTCAAAAGTGGTTCTGGTATCAGCAAATTATGAGATCTCATTAAAATTTAGAAATATGAGGGGAAGAGATGAAATTGTTGTTGATAATGTTTTTGCGTATACAAATGCTTCTGAAATTATCAATGACAATGACTTTGAGCCTCAAAGTGTAGAAGAATGTCAACATCAAAGTGATTGACCAAATAGAAAGAAGCAATATAATTTGAGTTAGATACTACAAGAATTATACCGATTACTTACGAAAAAATCCGTAGCTAATCGAGTTAGCTACGGATTAGCTACGGATTTTTTATAGTCAATTTTTGGTTGCTAATTAGCTACCAAAATAGTTTCGTAGCTAATCCGTAGCTATTTTTTAAATTTTTGTAGCTAATTCGTAATTAATCTGTAGCTAATTTTTGTTCAGAGTTTCCTTCTTTTTCGCAGCTAATTAGCTACAGAATATTCCGTAGCAAATTCCATAGCTAATGTTCGTAGCAAGTTTGCAGCAAATTCGTAGCTATTTTGTTTTTAATTCCGTAGCAATTCTGTAGTTATTTTTTAACTAAAATCTATAGCAATTTTGTAGCTATTCCTTAGCTAATATCTGTAGCAATTCGATAGCTATTCCCTAGCTAAAATCTGTAGCAATTCCATAGTTATTTCCTAGCTAAAATCTGTAACAATTCGATAGCTATTCTCTAGTTAAAATCTGTAGCAATTCGGTAGCTATTCCCTAACTATTCTGAAGCTAATCCAAATTAAATTTATAATGATAATTTGTGTATTTTAAAATTATACCTGTATATTTCAATCCAAACAAAAAAAATCTAACAAATAATTATGCAAAACAACAAAATATTATAATTATATTAATAAATTCAACACATGTTCTACAAAGAATGCATAACTAATCCAAGTTAATTAATACAAATAGCTCAAAACATATTAATTTCATCATCAATAAACACAACTAATCAATCCAAGTTAGTCTCATCATCATCAACTTCATGATCCTCCCTAACTGCGTCGCCTTGTGATGGTGCCTGTGGCATAGCACTTCTTGCTTGGGAGCTAACAATCCTTAAGATAGGCTCCAACACAGACGCTAGCTGCGTCTAGACAACAGACATCAACTGCGTTTGGACAAAAGAAGTCATTCCTTTATTAACAGCTTCCTTTATGGCTTCCTGTGTCAAAGCAGTGCAACATATGAGGATAAAGCAAAACTAGATCCATGAATAGGCATATCTAAGCTGTGACTCATGTCATGGACCCGTCCCTTCTTGTTGGGACCCGTCACCTCAAGCCACACATCCTGATCAACCATAGGATGCATTGAAGAATCTTCTCCATAATTCTCAAACATCATGGTGTCATAAGAGTCCTGAAATGGAAAATGTAGAAAACTTTATCAAAATAATCAACAACTTAACAAATGTGATTAGTTTTCATTTTAAAAACCCTTACAATGATGTTTTTTGAGTTATGAGTGACATATTCTTCATTTTTCCTCTTATAAACACTTTCATGCAAATCTCTGAAAGGGACTAGACGCTTCAGCTCTGCTTCCTGTAATCAACATATATTAGAATATAAAATTCTAAAATCTTTATTATAATTATAATATTATTATAGTATAAGTGAGTTATATTATTGTATAATTATAGTGCTACTATGTGAAGGCAAAGTGCACTTGAGGAAAACTTGCTGGGGCATACTAATGCTCATCAAACATAATCACAGCACAAGGCCCTGACGTGGAAGTTTAATCATGGTGCTTGCAGAGCCTTTTACATCTCTAAGAAAGAAACAAATCAATTTGATAAGTTGAGTTAGAAATATTTAACCCATAAAATCTTTAATTGAATATTTATAAAATATGAAATCTTACACAGAAGACATGTTTATAAGATTATTCATCATTTCCATTAAATATTGTTTATGACTTTGCTCTAATTAAAAGATTCTTCACTAATAACTGTGTGAATAGGTTAAGCAAACTCAGAAGATTATCAAATAAAAGGTTTCTTCTCTCTTTTCTATTATTTGTAGTAAAATATACAATTCTACCGTCTACAGACACAGGCACAACATTCTTGATTGGCTTAGACCAATAGATGGCAATGTCTCAGTACTAATTACTAAATATGAGTTACAAACAAGCATGATTTTCCATCCACTTTACATACATGTATGCAACTATGCAAAAGGGGAAAAACAAGGAATTCTATCTTGAGATGCATAAGAGGCTACCCCATATATAGTTCACTACAAATGCTAATCAAGTGAGTACTAATAAATACATGATAGATAGAATATGAACATGTTCTTTCTACTGTTACGTAAAGAACCATTTCCCTTTTACTCAAGTCTTCTCTCAAAATCACGCATGTCAAAAAAATTCATAATTTCAACCCAATTTACACAAAACATTGAAAAAATGTCACTTCATGGAGCAAATTTTGAATCATAATAACTCAATTACTCAACCTGCCAAAAGCCATGTCCTACAGTCTATCCATGGTGATCCTATACTTGCTTAAACCACTTGCATTTTTTCCAGGGAAGCCGCACAAAGTCCTAATATAAATGAAAGAAATTAAACTGTGCAGTGTGCTTCCACATAATAAATCCCACCAAATATCATAACTCAGTCAATTAAATACCTCGTAGACGCGCTATTGTGATAGGGACAACTGACCAGGTTTAGGGCAAAGGGGCTCTGGCACAACAACCATAGAACCTTGAGTATACAAGTTTGCATCAAAAAATGTGGCACTCATACCTTCTCGATGCTTCCTTTTCGAAGAAAGTTGTTGACCAATCTCTGCATCAATGGAGTTTATTGCCTACAAAACAGTAGATAGCACCAAAGAGGCTTAAAGATTGATCATCTAAGAGGTAGGGGAACTTCTTACTCACCAATTCACTCTTTGAGTTTTAGGGTTGAGTTAGGGGTTGTGAAGGATTAAATTCTGTTCATAACCTAGTTGAGATGGATTTGAGTTAGTGATTGATAATTCTAACATGTTAAAGAACATGATTAAGATTGCCAATCACGTGGAATCCATGAGAAAGAGCAAAGGAAGGAGATTTGCCATGAGAGAGGGCTACTGTTGCCCTATTTTCTAGTGCAAATCAGTTTGAATAACCGGTTAGGGGAGCTCCCTAACCGATTATTTAGTAAGGCAGAATGTATTTGAGCATAAGATAATTAGTTATGGATTGCTTATAACCGATTATGCAAGGTAAAATACTTTTCTGGTTGAGTGAATAATCGGTTAGGACAATGTCCTAACTAATTATTCAATTAAAACAGAGAGCTCATGGAAAAGTCCTAACCAGTTAGCAAAACTCCATAAATCGGCTAGGCATCTTTAGAAAATAGATTATTAAGGACTTTAACTTATTATTGAAGAGCTCTAATCAATTAGAGAGCTAATTAGAAATCATGTTTAGAGGTGAAAAACCTTTGGGGAGGTTTGGGAATGTGATTTTTGGTTGTTTTCTGCAACATTATGCAGAAAACCAGTAAAGACTCCCTTAAACCAGAAAAATGAGTTATCCTGACAGCTGGTGGAGTTTGTCACATAAATTGAGCTACAGACATTGGAATGACATGATTTTTATGTCATTTCAAAGCTAAGACATAGGGCTACATATGGTAAAAATTTCAGAATTTTGCACCAAGCCAATTAGTACCAGTTTTTGTTTGAATCCAAGGCAGATTCTGCAGAAAATGCATTCTGGCAGCCAATAAACCAGATTACATAACTTCCTGCTCCGATGTCCGTTTCACATGAAACCAGTGGAATTTTAAATCTAACATGTAAGGCTTCTTGCCTGGAAAATTTCATAATTTTCCTATGTGTATTTTGTTCCCAGTTGCAGTTTAAAGTCAGGGCAGAAATTAGTAAACCAGTAAATCCTCTGTTTTTGCTTCTGTAAAATATCGCATAACTTTAGATACGCTTAGCCAAATGAGGTGAGGTTTGTGACATTAGAAAGATATGAGAGAGATCTATCTTCCCATAAAATTTTAGAATTTTATGAGTTAGGATGCACATTTAGTGTAATCTTGAAAATCAATCTTTTTAGGCAAGATTTGGAAGTGTTTTGGTATAGTTTGGGTCCTAGAAACACTAGTAACTCATTTAATAGTTAAAGTTGAGTTAGATATGCAAGTTTTATGATAAATGTTTTACTCTCTCAATAAGTTTAGGCAATTGTAAATACCATAGTGCATTCTTTTAAAAAAGGATAAAATTTATATTTATATTTTTATATTTTTATATTTATTTTATTAATTAAGTTATAATATGTGTTTATTAATATTTATTTTTTTATTTTTATTTTTAAAAATATATACATATTATAATTTAATTAATTAAATAGATATAATAAATATAAAATAATAAACTAACGTTTTGTACTTTAAAAAATCACTTGCCATACATTCAAGATGGTGTCAAAGCTCTAGAGATTCTTGAATTCAAATTGGTAGCATGTCCACTAGAAAATGTGTTACAAATTAGTATACTTTTTTAGAAGACTCCCTCATATCTTAAAATTCAAAAAAATAGGTTACGATTTTTAAGTCATCTTTTAATGTAGAATACCGTGTCTTACCACAACCATATGTGAGTTACAGTCACTCACCTATCTCTTACAAGATTTTCATATGACTTACATTCATTAATTTTTTTGTGACAACCAATCAGATCTCTTGCAAGATTTTCATATTGTTTACATTCATTAATTTATTATGACAACTAAACAACCATACACATAAATGTTAACCTCATATTCCATTAGAGAATTAAGCATATTGAAATATATTACCACATAGTCAAAGGCAAGGTTCAAGGAGGAATTGTGCACCTTCTTCGAGTTTCATCAATTTCACAAATTGCCTATTTATGTACAAAAGCTGTTCCTCCTAAGGTTTTTGATTTTTTTTAGTTTCAAACTGAGAATGTTGGATATACATTCCCAAACTTAAGGAGTTGTTGAGATTAGTTAGTAGTTATGCAATTAATTAATTAGATATTAATTAAAGTTAGCTATGACAGATAATTAAGTTACCATGTATAAATATATATACATATTGTATTCAGATCAATGCAAGCTAAATAATTCTTTCTTTCTCTTCATTTCTTTTGTTCGTTTTCTCTGTTCTTTCTTCAGAGTTCTTTCTTCCTGTTTCTGTTCTTTTCTTCAGAGTTCTTTTCTTCTGTTACCTATTGTAAACTCGAATACCAGCCGATGAAACTTGTCCATCACCACTCCCATGGTGGTAGTAACCTGAATGTGCAGCAGAGTTGGTTGAACCATGTCCATGATTATAGTGGTAGTTGGGTTGGATGAAGTTTGGGTATAATAAGGAATGGCATAGCGGAAGATGAAGTTTGTGAAAGAGCAAGTGGCAAAATATTTGTCTAATTTTTATATATTTAATTTTGTTTAATTTATTTATAAACTTATTTTATATCTCATAAAAATATTATAGGTATATATAAATTAATTTGATTTTTTTATATTAATATATAATGTAAATATAATATGTGTATAAAAATTATATATAAAATATTTATCACAAAATAAATATGGAGAATAAAAAAGATTTATTTCGGAAAGGTAAAAGAAAATTAAGAAGATAATAAGTGAATGGATGAAATCAAAAAGAAAAGAGAGGGATGGAAAGAGCTTCAACACTAGGAACAACAACTGCCCTTTCTTTGAACAGAGAACGGGAAGGATATTTTCTTTGAGGGAATAGGAAGCCTGTCAAAAATTAAATAAAATTAAGATAAAATTTAGATAAAATTATTTATGTATTTGTAGTTTTTTTAAAAATAAAAATATGATATATATTTTATTTTTTAAAAATAATATATATTTTATTTTTTAATAAAAATATAATATATGTCTTAGTTTTTAATTATTTAATTATTATTTTTAAAAATTTATTATTGAATTATAAAAAATATATACATATTATATTTTTATTAAAAACATCATAAATACCTTAAAAATTTTACTTAAGTTTTATTTATAAAATTAATAGAAAATATTCGAATAATGCATTGGGGAGAGAAGAGTCAATAAGAATCGGTGAAAGAAAACAAAAAATGGATACAGTTGTCAATAGTAATGATTAAACAATACAGCTGTAAAGAAGGAATAAGTGTGTTGAAGAAGCTTTTACTTAAAGGAGACATCAATGGTCTCGTAGAACTAAAAAGCATTACCGAAAATTGAAAATAAGAGGATTTGGAAGGTAACACGCTGAATAGATTGATTTGGATTTTTTTTATATTATTATTTTTTATGTGATTAAATAGAAGAGGCAGGTAGATATAATAATTATAAAAAAAATTATAAACTATGATTGATTCTTTTTAATAATTATTTTTGTATTTATTTATTTATTTTATTTGATTACATAAAAAATATGAAAAGATTCAAATTCCTTAATTAATTCTCTTAAAAAAAGTGAAGTATTGATAAAAAGATATATATATTAATGAGTACATTATTAAAATAAAAAAAGTATTTTATTAATTAAATGAAAAAGAAAAAAAAAATAAAAATTGTTGGTTATTGAGGTGGCTGAAATTTTTAAAGAAAAAGTGGAAGAAGAATATAATTGCACTTATATTATTCTACTAAGCGTGAGTTATGTTTTATATAATATAATAGATAATAATTTTGTGTTGTTAGCTCAATTAGTTAAAATTAGAAACATATAAGAAGAATAACGGGATTCAATTTTCATAATTGTTCTTTATCTTAATTTTTCTTCGGCTATGTCCCACTCCTTTCTCAAGTCTCATTAGGGAGTTATTTAATAACCTCTTTAGAGAGTTCCTTTACCAATTTCATTAAGTTGGGTCATTTGTACTACAAAAAAAAAAGATAAATAATGGAGTTGATTTTTAGATGATAATTGTTTAGTTATTACAAAAATTTTAAATAATTGGTTCTTAATTGGAATAATTTTGAAATTAGGAGTAGTTTGACAATCTTCAAAATTAGTTCAGAATTATTTAAGACAAATTAGTCTATAAATTCAAGTCATTTTATAACCATTTTAATTAATTCTTAATTTGATTAAAATTTATCTTAAACTGATTACAAAATTTTAAATTTAAATATTGAGATAAAAATAAAACATGAGAGAGGGAGGAAAAAAAGGAATAAAAATGATGAGATAGATGTTACACAAAAAATAATGAGAGTATAAAAAAAAAAACTGAATTAGAAAAAAAAATCAACTTTAAAATGTGTTTTTAAGAACTAGTTTTATCTCAAAATTTATTTAGATGAAAACCAATTTTAAAAATTTAAGTAGTTGCTAAACTCTTTATATTTAAAAATTGACTCTACACTACCCAGTTATCTAGTTTTTTAAAACTTCCAAACATCCCATTAGTTTTTTCCTAATCCAAATTTTTTGTCTCCTCTTATTTATTCTCTCATTATCTCTCATAATTTGTTTCTATATTAATATTTAAATTTTAAGCTTAGTTACATAAAAAAAATTATGATTTTATAATAGGTTTAAAATTAATCCACCTTTATATTATAAATTAGAGTACTCTCTTTTGAGAATGATAAACTTTTTCTCGTATTCTCTTTCTTATGTGGCCACATGTCATTACCTAACATTTCCTCTCATCATTTTCTTTCATTTGTGTTTCTATTTTCAGAAGGTAATACTTTTTTCTTATCTCCTTAATTATCTCTTCAATAATTATTCCCTAAATCAAAAAATAATAAGAGAGTATAAAAAAAAGCTGAATTAAAAAAAATTAACTTTAAAATGTGTTTTTAAGAACTTGTTTTGTCTCAAAATTTATTTAGATGAAAACCAATTTTAAAAATTTAAGTAGTTGCCAAACTCCTTATATTTAAAAATTGACTCTACACTACTTAGTTATCTAGTTTTTTAAAACTTCCATACATCCCATTAGTTTTTTCCTAATCCAAATTTTTTGTCTCCTCTTATTTATTCTCTCATTGTGAACTCTCACACCTAGATCCATGGAAGCAACGAAAGAGGATGAACGAGAGAGAGAGAACGAGCAAGAGAGGAAAAACTTGATCATAATGAATCAATTCTCATTCATCAAGAAATCATTGTCTACAAAGCAAAGAAGTATATATAGCTATCTACTCTAGCTAACTAACTTGGTGCTGACTCAGCACTCTTACATAATTAACTAACTAACACTAACTGATTAGTTAGTAACTAACTATAACTAACTAATTAATTAAGTCAGTTAACACCCCCCTCAAGCTGGAATGGATGTCAATCATTCCAAGCTTGGCTAACAAAGTGGAAAAGGGTCCCAATTGCAATAATTTGGTCAAAATGTCAGCTATTTGATCCTGTGTTGCAATTGGAAGTAGGTGTGTGACTCCAGCAAGCACTTTGTCCCTAACAAGATGGCAGTCAAGCTCTATGTGCTTGGTGCGCTCATAGAAAACAAGGTTGGCAGCAATGTGTAATGCAGACTGATTGTCACAATAGATTGCCACTGGTTTGGGGTGCTCAATGTGTAGATCACGAAGTAAGTATAACAACCATTGGGCTTCACATGTTTTATGAGCTAGAGCCCTGTATTCAGCCTCTGTTGAGGACCGAGAAATGACCTGTTGCTTCTTGCTCTTCCAGGATATGAGGGCATTCCCAAGAAAGAAACAAAAACCTGTAATGGATCTTCGGGTATCATGGCAGGCACCCCAGTCAGAGTCAGTGAAGCCCCAGAGACATAGATCAGATTTGGCAGGAAAGAGAAGACCAGTTTCCGGGTGCTTTATTATGTATCTCAAAACTCTATGTGCAGCTTGTTTATGGACATCAGTTGGTGTATCAAGAAATTGGCTTGGGCGACTCACAACATAGCAGATGTCAGGTCTGGTATGTGTAAGATAGAGAAGCTTGCCTATTAGCCTTCTATAGGAAGCTGGATCAGAGATGCGACTGCTTGTGTCAGTGTTTAGCTTGACTTTAGGGTCCATGGGTGTGTTGCATGGCTTGCAACCTAGTAGGCCAGTCTCTTGTAGCAGATCAAGGAAGTACTTCCTTTGATACAATGAAATACCTGAGGAAGACTTGGCAACCTCGAACCCCAGAAAGTACTTTAATTCACCAATATATTTGATGCTAAACTTGTGGTGAAGTAGGGCTTTGATGTGTTGGATTTCACTTAGGTCATTGCCAGCAAGCACTGGATCATCTACATACACCCAGATGGTAGTGAATCCACATGAAGTGTTCTTGGTGAATAGGGAATAGTTAGCTCGAGATTGTATAAAACTAGAGTGAGTTAAGGTTTCAGTGAGTTTTGCATTCCATTGGCGGCTGGCTTGCTTGAGACCATAAAGTGATTTTTGTAATTTACAAACTAGAGAGGAGTCAGGTACCTCAAGTCTGGGAGGAACTTGCATATAGACATCTTCAATTAGGTCACCATGTAAGAAGGTTGTATTAACATCTAACTGGTGAATGAACCAGTTCAAGGATGCTGTTAAAGAGAGTAGTAATCGGACAGTAGTCATTTTAACCACAAGATTAAATGTCTCAAGATAATCCAAGCTTGCTGTTTGAGTAAAGCCTCGGGCCACCAACCGAGCTTTATGTCTTTCTACTGTCCCATCAGCATTGTATTTAAGTTTGAAGAGCCATTTATAGCTAATGGCTTGTTTGTCAGGTGGTAAAGTGATCAAGGTCCAAGTGTTGTTGTTAAGGAGAGCAACTAATTCAGAGTCAATAGTAGCTTTCCATGAAGTATATTGGATGGCTTCTTGGTATGTGGTAGGTTCAGAAGAGGAAGAGATGTTAAGGGAAAAATGTTTATGTGAATTGGACAAATTGGTATAGGATAGGTAATTGTGGATGGGATATTTAGTGTTGAGTTGGTGAGTGGTGTTAGTGGTCATGGAGCAATGGTAATCTTGTAGGTAAGTGGGGGGTTTTCTAGGTTGAAGAGACTGCCTGCAGGGTGGTGCAGGATTAGGTTGAGCAGGAATGAGAGGAGAAGATGTGGTTGAATTGAGTGGTGTGTTACTAGGTGGCAAGTCTGGCTGGGAAGGACTAGGTTGATGTGGTGTGGTTGGATGTGGAATGGGTCAAGGGTCATAAGGTGAAGGTTCATGTGGAGGTATTGGATCAAGGTGAGGATTGGTATCATCTACAGTCTTGCTAACTGAGATGAAGGGAAAGATATCTTCATAGATACTTCTCTGGACTTGAGATCAAATAATAGGTAACCTTTGGTCCCTGGTTTGAATCCAATATGCACACATTTCCTAGACCTGCTGTCTAGCTTTTTTCTATGACTGGGGAGAGTAGTTGCATAACTGAGGCAACCAAACACCCTAAGATGCTCCAAATCAGGTAATTTTTTGTACAGGACTTGGAATGGAGATTTATTATCAAGATATGGGGTTGGCAACCTATTTATGAGAAATACTGCATGACTCACTGCTTGTGTCTAGAAACATTTAGGAATGTTGGACTGAAATATAAGGGCACGAGCCATGTTCATAATGTGTTGGTGCTTTCTCTCTACAATACCATTCTATTGTGGTGTTTCTACACATGTAGTTTGATGAAGGATTCCCTTTTTGCTGTAGAAGTCATGTAATAGAAACTCCTTACCATTATCTGACCTGATAGCCTTAACCTTGGCCTGAAATTGAGTCTCAACCAAATTCACAAAACTTTGTATATAAGATGCAGTTTCTGACTTCAATTTCATAAAGAACACCCAAGTATGTTTGGTGCAATCATCCATAACTGTCAAAAAATATCTGTGACCAAACATAGAGGGAATAGAAATAGGCCCCCATATGTCCATGTGAAGAAGATTATATAATGCATCACTTGTAGAAGAACTAACAGAAAATGAAAGTCTTTTCTGTTTTGCCATGTAGAAAACATCACAGGGATGTGCTATTTTATTACATTTAATAAAAGGAAAGCTTTTTGTCATTTGTACAAGTCTTTTATGTGACAAATGTCCTAATCTCATGTGCCAGGTACAACACTTATGGGAATTTTCAGTATTTATAGCATTTACAGAATGAAAAGAGAAAGAAGCTCCTGCTTTAAAAGCAAGCTTGTACAATCCATCTTTCAACCTAGCTATACCAATCCTCTTCAAGGTAATGCTGTCCTATACATGACAGGCATTACAATAAAAAATTAGCTCACAATTGTTTGCCTTAGTCAATCTTGAGACTGAGATCAGGTTGAAAGTAAATTGAGGAATGTAAAGTACATCTGTGAGACATCGTGCATCAGCTAAAACCACAGTTCCAACTATAATGGTTGATACCTATGATCCATCAGGTAGTTTGATAAGGACTGGCCTTATCCTTTTGTGACATTGGAACAGTGACAATGTATGGCACACATGATCTGTGGCCCCAATATCTATAATCCAGCTATCACATTCAATAGAGTTTACAACAGTGCATAAAGTACCTGATTTCTCATAAGACTGAGTCAATATGTGATTGGCATTATGTGGTGCACCACTTTGTTGCAGCATAGCCAAGATGGCTTTGTGTTGCTCAGCTGTAAAAGTTAGTTTCAAGTTGTCTCTGTCTTCTGCATCATCTTTCAGTTTGAGTGATCTAACAGATCTCATGTCATCTTCTATCTCATCTTCCATCATGCAATTGTTTGCACTTGTATTTCTTTGGAAATAGCCAGGAGGATAGCCATGCTTTTTGTAGCATGTGTCCACCATATGTCCATTTCTGTTACAATAGGCACAAAATTTTGTGCTTCTTCCTATGCCATTACCATTTCTACCTCCTGAGTATGTTCCTCTACCACGATTTCCATTACCTCTCCTTCTGTAATTTGCATCACTGGAATTCACCAAAACCTTTGCTTCATCAATTGGAATAGCCATTTGTCTCTCTTGTTGTATGAGCATAGAAAACACATCACTAATCTCAGGGAGAGGTTTCATGAGCATAATCTGAGATCTCACTACTGAATATTGCTCATTCAAGCCTTTGAGGAATCTAATGACATAGTCATTTTCTTTATATGTCTTAATTGTAGGAAATAAATCACATGAACACTTATTTTGACATTTGCATGATGGAATAGGTCTAAAATTATCTAGCTCTTGCCAAAGTCCTTTCAAATGAGTATAGTATTCAGTAGTTGAGGAATCACCTTGTTTGTGCATGTATATTTCTTCCTGCAGATCTGAGATTTTGAACACATCTCCTTCATAGAACCTCTTCTTGAGATCCTTCCATACTCCATTAGCAGTCTCCATCCATAAGACACTCTTCTTAATGGATGGATCCAAAGAATGTATGATCCAAGAGAAGACAAGTTTGTTGCGTCTGCACCAAAGCTTGTAGTGTGGATCATTAGCTGCTGGTTTTAGCAGTGTATCATCAATGAATTGTTCTTTGTTCTTCGAACTTAAAGCTACCATCATTGCACATGACCATTGATGATAGTTAGCACCATTCAACAATTCAGAAACCAAGATTGCACCTGGATTTTCATTTTGAATCATATAATAGGGACTAGTAAAATCAGTTGTTACATTTTGTGTGTTAACCGGATTCACAACACCTCCTTCTGGTTCTGCCATTGCAGTATTCCGATCTCAGAAACAAGAATTAGCAAAACTTCAAACGTATTTATATCACGAATCAGAGAAACGAACCAAGAGATCGAATAAGATCAAAGTCAATCTTCACAAGAAATAAATCAATTCAATCGTGAATTAAATTCAAGAAATCGATCAATAAAGCACGATTATCAATCGTGAATTGAAATCAAGAAATCGATTAATAAAGCACGATTATCAGAGAAATTCGTAGTAGTAGCAGATCCCCTAGGAAAAGAGCTCTGATACCATGTGAACTCTCACACCTGAATCCATGGAAGCAGCGAAAGAGGATGAACGAGAGAGAGAGAACGAGAAAGAGAGGAAAAACTCGATCAGAAGGAATCAATTCTCATTCATCAAGAAATCACTGTCTACAAAGCAAAGAAGTATATATAGCTATCTACTCTAGCTAACTAACTTGGTGCTGACTCAGCACTCTTACATAATTAACTAACTAGTACTAACTGATTAGTTAGTAACTAACTATAACTAACTAATTAAATAAGTTAGTTAACACTCATTATCTCTCATAATTTGTTTCTATATTAATATTTAGATTTTAAGCTTAGTTACATAAAAAAATTATGATTTTATAATAGGTTTAAAATTGATCCACCTCTATATTATAAATTAGAATACTCTCTTTTGAGAGTGATAAATTTTCTATTGTATTCTCTTTCTTATGTGGTCACGTGTCATTACCTAACATTTCCTCTCATCATTTTCTTTCATTTGTGTTTCTATTTTCAGAAGGTAATACTTTTTTCTTATCTCCTTAATTATCTCTTCAATAATTATTCCCTAAATCAACCATATTTTTTCTTTAATTATTTTTAATCAAATTTCAAATTTCAAGTTTTTTATTTTATAACTAATTTCAACATAAAAAATTATTACCACTTTCAAAATTAAAACTAAATATTATTTAATTTTTAAAAAGAAGATCTAAGCATACTCGTGCAAGCACGGGCTTACTTACTAGTTGTAATCAAATTAAGAATAACTTAAAACTTGTTAAAAAAAATAACATGAATTTATATGATTAGTTTATCTTAAACAGTTTTGAAGTAGTTTTGAGAGTTGCCAAATAACCCTTAAGTGTACCATCTTTTTTTTTCTTTTTTAATTTTGGTAGATCCCTAAGTGTGTTAGGGTATTGGAACCCAATGAGTCATGGAGATATGCATTTAATGTGTTAATAAAAATCCTATATAAGTAGACTTAACATTATCAAAAACCTTAAGGTATTAAATTCATAGGTCTCTTTCACCTTTTATAGTTATCACTTTCTCAATCTCTTTCTAATGTGAAACCTTTTTACTCACATGTTACTTACTTGAATTTCTAACAAAATATACCATCTAATCTAGTGAATTTTTATAAAATATAAAATTTTATTTTAATATTATACATTATTTAGAACAATGCGATCTACAAGCTCTACTAATACAATTTTATAATAAAATAAATATTTTTAGAACATAATAGTTAAATTTTAATTATCTTTGGGCGTTTGGCATAATGGATTAAGCTTGATAGGATAAATTTATACAATACATTATGACTTTATCAATTATTTTGTGGAACCATAATATTGTATAAACTTATCCAGTAAATTTTTTTTATACATTAAAATGATGTATAATTTAATCAGACCTTAATGGGTGGGATTAAGCCTTATTAGAATTTGATGTATAAGCTAAAGTCCAACCCAATGAACCCTAATATCTCTCCTCTGCCTTCTCACTACCACCCTCTCCCCTCCACTTGTTGACGACGAGCTCTTCTCTGGTAGATGCTACCAGCGGTTGCTGCAATTAGCAAGGCAAGGCTCCATCTCACTATCTCTCTCCCCCATTGCAAGGTTAGCTCTCAACCTCTCACTATTCTTTGAGTTGTGTCAACCGTGTAAGTATTTTCCTTGAGAACTTTTTTTGCTTCAGCTAATGGCCTAATTTTCTCTAAAATGATTTAATGGGTTTAGTTATTTTAATTTAGATTGAGTTTGTTATTAAACTGTTTTTATCATGTTGCTTCGGTTAATGGGTTTATTTCTATTTCTGATTATTAATATACCAAAACATTAAGCAACATCACAAATTCTGGCTGAGCTTTGATCACTAGAGTCTTGTGCCACCTATTTGTATACAATAGACACACTGATCAAAAGTGACACTTTGATATGCCTAATGAAATTTAGTGTTTTTCTCTCTATGTAAACGTGCTCTATGTAAAAGTGTAGTACGATAGTCAATTTGTTTTGACAATTTGTTCTGAGAATTCTTTATATGAATTTCAGCTTTTATTGGCTTGCTGATAAGCTATTTGATAGAATGCTTCAATGAAAATTTGGCCGCTTTCATTGTGAGTTATTATGAAAAAATTAATTAGAGAAATTTTAATGGTTTCCTGAACTTCTGTTTAGGGTTTGAAAGCATCTGTAACATACATTGTCCTGTATTAGGATCCAATAATTGCCATAAACTACAACACGGGAAATGCTATTTTCTTAGTAGTTAATTTTTTATGCTTTATGTGCTTTTATTGGTAACTCTGATCAAAATACCCTTTGGAAGAACTTTTACTATTTTCTTAGTAGTTAATTTTTCATGCTTTATGTGCTTTTACCTTGTACCTTTTATCTGTTTGATATTATTTGTTAAATGTTTATTTTTGGTAAGAACTAAATTGTCATTGGAACTTTCTATTCAGGTTCTTATGGTGTGAGTGTGACACACTTGCCTTTTGTAGTTTATAATGTAGAACAGGTTAGTTCTCTTCGGTGGAGATTTAGATGATGCCATGGAATAAATTCGCCATATTACAAAAATGAGTCATAGATTTGACCCCTTGGTTTACATGTGATAGTTGGCTACTGCTAGACGTGAATTTGCACCAAGAATTTGTAGATATTTCTTGTAATTTTGTGCTTTTTTTGTGTGATTTTGGTAAGCATTTCTCAAAGACATGCCATCATGGTGGGGAAAGTCTTTGTCCAAAGAGGTGAAGAGGAAAGAAAACAGGAAAAGTATTATTGATACAAGACAACAAAAATTAAAAAATGTTTATGAATAGAAGTCCAATGATAAATCAAGAGGGAGTAGGAGACATCGTAGTGACACTATCTCAAAGAAGGGATCTAGATCCCTTGTGCCTTCAAGATCACCATCACCCTCTACACGTGTTCCGCTGTCAAAGTTTTGCAGAAAGGCCTCATGTTCAGCCACTCCCACTGCCAAGGTTGCACCTAGGGGTGCACAACCCGACTGGCCCGACCCGACCCGACCACATATATCCGGGTTGGTTCGTGTAATCGGGTCGGGTCAGGTCAAATTTCGTGAACCCGTTGAATATCGATTCGGGTAACGGGTTTGGTGAACTAACCCGACAACCCAACCCGATGACCCGACGACCCAATAAAATGACGTCGTTTTGCCTATATTTAATTTTTTTTTATTTTTTCTTATAACCCGATCCGGTGACTCGACCAACCCGACTATCTAACCCGAACCAACCTGATTCTAATTGGGTTGGTTCGGTTCGGGTTACTCAAATTTTTTTCCCTCGACTCGACCTGACCCGACCCGAACTTACATGATTGGTTTGGATTTTTTTCTCCCATAAACCCGACCCGACCCGACCCGTGTGCACCCCTAGTTGCACCTTCCTTCTGCCAATCATGCAAATTCTGGAATTAGTGTAACATCAAAACTGGAAAGCACAAGAGGCTCAATGTCATCTCTATATTTCCCCTTACCAAAACTAGAAATAAAATATGTAGTAGAATACAGTTGGTAATACTTGTAAGAATTTGATGCTACTTGTTATTAAAACTTGATGTTATTTTTTATTGTGGTGTTTTATGGTACTTGCTACAGTGTATAGACCTGAGTTATTTTTCATATTATGTATTATATTCAGAAACTAAATAGTCATATAAATTATTGTAAATTTTTACTATTAAAATGAGTTTTATCAAAATAAAGACGAAAATGATTACTCAATCTAGACATTTTTTAAATTTTTGGTAATTTTTGTTGAATATAATATATTTCATGATTTTTATAAGAGACTTTTATTTTTAAAAAAGTATAACATAATAAATTAATTGAATATATCATTTTTTATTAAAAAGTATTATATAAAAAATATTAATATTTTATCATAATTAATATTATATGATAATTTTATCTTATACAACACAATCTTATATAATGTCGAAATCAAACACTAAATAATATTAAAATTTTATAAATTTTATATTATCAAATCATATTCTATTATTTATATCAAGCCTATCATTTATATCAAACGTGCCCTTAATATAGAATAATATTAAAATGCAACTGTAAGAGACACCTGCAAAGACTGAGGTGCAACATTTGTGGCACTACGGCACCTAAAAATAATTATACCTACAATTTAAGATGCATTAACTGACCGTAAATTAAATTGAAACATAAGGTTCTCAGAAAAGGAAAAGAAAAATCAAATGAGAGAATTTTATCCATAAGTAAAAGAGAGAATATATTTTACAAGGCAACGAACTTAATATTTTGCAAGATAAACTTAATAGAAAGAAATTATTTTCCAATATTTCTTGCCATTAATGGCTTGATTTAAAATCCACATGCTGCCGCAAGCGATGGCAGTGCTTTGTATTCAGGCTTCTACCAATCACAGAAAAATAAACGAAATTTATATTAATAAGAATGCGTGTGTTATGTGTTACTCCGTGTAGATAATGCCACTACAATATACTACTATCAACATCTACGCCTTGACTTGTTTGGAGTTAGAAGCCCTCAATCAACACCAGAATCTTGATAGTGATCAAGTAGACGTAAAAAAATCACTTTCAACGACGATGGAAAAATCACCAATATTCCCTTCCCATTTCCCAATTTAGTGTGCATATCATATGCAGTGTTTGTGAAACAAAATGCATGAGCTATCTACTCCAGTTGTGTTGTGTTACTCTGTGACACGTTTTTTAGATATATTAATTTCTGATTCCCAGCTGAACTTGTATACAACTATGATCCTCTCCCTCCTCGTTGCCTCTTCTCTTCCAATGCAGCTGCCTCACTTAACATATCAGCCGCATCCTTGTGCATATCCAGCTTTGCAAGAGCAACTGATTGCATATAGAAAGCCGTGGGCCAGTCTGGATAAACACACTGTGCTTGCATTGCATCTCGAAGCGCAGGATCTGGTTGATCACATAACAGATAGCATAGACTGCGGCGAGCAAAAACAGTTGGGGAGACCATTGTTCCCACATCAATAAACTGCACAATAACAAAGCAAAAGCATCTAAAAAATAACCAACATGTACCCCAGCTAAGCATTTACATTACAATGTCAAACGAGTGTTGAATTGCACCTGGGAATAATTATCAATGGCTGTCTTAAAATCCTTGTCACGGAATGCGTAGTCTCCCCGCTTCCTTGCCTCCAGCATATCTCTCATCTGTTGGGTCCACTCTTGGAAAGACAACTGAACCAATCCAAATTCAAAACTTATATATAGCAAAGCATCCAACCAAAAGTAGTAAATTTTAAACTAATGCTCCATCAATTACCTCATTAGTTCCTTCATCATCTCTGTAGTGTGTTGCAACCAAGATCTGGTGTATTGCAGTGAGGTCCATTCTTGAACAAGCATCACCCATTGCTGAAAGAGGGCGTTGAGGGGTTGATGGAGCCTCCTCATGCTTTGGAATTCCAAGCATGATGTGAGAAAGAACCTGAAGCACACATAATAGTAATCAAATAGAAGTGATTTTGTTTTACTCCCTTTTAACAGCAAAATTACCATTTAACATAAATGTTTCCATATCAAGTAAGTGAAGATGTTTGCATTGCCTTAAAAGCTCAATATACACCTCCAGTAAATTCCTGGATATGCACTAAGGAGAGGAAGAAAATTTAAAGAGTTGCATTCATGACAGATTAGGATGCAAACTGTAACATCTCTGTTCAAATTTTTATTTTCCCGAAAGGAATTCTTAAATGCTGAATGTAACACACTAAATGGATAGACTATAATAGATATCCAGAAGTAAATAAATTATTATTTTCTAGGAAACTGGCTTCCAACATGGTCAAACAAAATAAGTTATGTATAATTAGTTTGTCATCTGCATTATCTTACTGCTTAAACGAACATATTCTTGGAGGATATGCATGAATCCAAAGTTAAAATCTATAAAAGGATAACTAAATCTTATCCAATGACTCTGTACAGACCAAAGCCATCAATGTATTGGTATGGAAAAATCATATCTTGTCTGTAATCACTTGAGATATTTCAAGTTAGAAATAAATGTAAACCTGAAAGGTACTAGCCTAATTACAGTCAGATGACAGCCAAAGGCATTTTACACATAGTACCAACCCAGTCATCAAACATTCAACCAGGTGTAAGGTGTAAGATCAGAGTTTGAGATAATCAATCTAATTACTGGCTGGCACTAATCCAGCGAATGTTTTTATACAATATTTAAATGCAATACGACAAATAGTCTCTATATAAATAATTTTTAGATAAATTCCACATCTCTATATCTAAAAATGCTCGGAAAATATGAATTAAAGTAAAGAAATTTAATGAGAAAAGATAAATTATGTTTACTAATTATAGATAAAATGTCTGGAGTCTGGACTAAACTCTTTGCTCTTTATTGGCAGATATGCAGAGAAAAGCTTACTGGTTGGTTCATATGCCAATATTTCAGGTTCAGATCACATATCAATATCACACATCAATCTGTTTTTAAATATATCTTTGTTGTTAGATTTGTTAATTTTATTTCTCATTCATGCGATTTATATGAAAATATATTCTTAACTGAGTTTTAGTTGCACAAGAGTATAAAATTTTCCACGAACTTTAATCAATATATGATGTTGGAGGTCAGCGTTAATGAGCAGCTTGACTCCCATTACTGCACACAAGTAGCATAATTTAGTTACCAAGTTGAACTAACTAATCTTCTTTCAGCACATATAAAAGCAATACACTAACTTAGTAATATAAGATTTTACTTTTTGTGTGAATTAAGTTTATTCATAACTTCATATAATATAACTCTGAAACAAGACCAACTCTGCATAGACTTCACAAAAATTATGCTACAACCATATATCAACAACTTTGAGTGAAACATATCAAACATATATACCCTATCTTCTACACAAAACTAAATATTATATAATTCAAGTGTCTGGCCTAAATGAACCTATGCAAATTACCCGGGTTCAACTACATTTTCAGCAAAAACATTAAAAATGCCCCAGCCTAAGATCTGACTCACCAAGTTGGATATGATTTAAGGATAATCGCCCCAACCAAATAAATTCCATTTTGCACGAAGCAATCAAAGGAACAATTATTTAATACTGGAGTTGTAGAGTTTGAGTAATAGACATAAAAGAACTTCAACACCCAACATAAAGGCTTATGTAGGTGATAAAGGAATATAAGGTACAGCCGTACAGGCAACATAGTTTCAATATCCTGATATAGTAAATAGTTTATTTCATTCTTCAGTTTGAGATAGGATCCTTACATCAGGTTTTGTATGCAATGGAGCAAGGGTTGTGACCAACTCCTTTGTATCAGGCCGCTCCCTGGGTTCATATTGCAAACATTTAGAGGCAAGATTAACAACTACAGTTGCCTCTTCTGTAGAAAACTTTCCCTCCAAATGTGAATCCATTAAGAGCATGTTGTTTTTTCCCTGTATCATATCAAGTGCCTGCAAACAGAATCAGATAACTCCATATGGCACCTATCAAGAAACCATGATTGAACAAGTCTAAGTAAGGTAAACACACATTAATGTTTAGCTCAAAAACCTATCAACTGAAAAAATTCAATATCTCAAGTTGATATTGATACAAAATCACATTTCCCGTATAGATCAAATATAGTAATATCATTTGAAGTATGGTCACAACTGTAACACCACAAAAAAATATGGTCACAAGTTCATAACAACCATTTACAAACATAATAACAGTCAAGATCTATAGGACAAGCAGTGAAAGTAAAAATCATACAACATAAATATGTGACAAGAAGCCACTCCTATTAATGAAAGTGTGGTGAAAATGGCAAGTTGATTTGAGGTAGGCAGCTTTTATATTTGTAATTGGTCGTTACTTGTATGATTGGTAGTTGCAGCAAGTTTAAGGAAAGAATGTGCCACTCAAATTCAAAATAAGTAGAAAAATGAATAACTAAAAGGTAATATGACATTTCAGTTGCTATTACACATTTTCATCAATATTTATTTACCCTGTGAATTTGTTGCTCTGTAGCTACTTTGCCAGGGAAAGGGGAAAGTAATTCTCAAGTCAATTTTGAGAAGACTAATTCTTGATATTTATTTTATGTCGACATGAATTTGCTAGAAGCTCTCAGTTGAGGTAGTTAATAACAAATTAAAAAGAAGAAAAAATAAATAAATACAAAGTTGGCAAACAAATGAGCATGTAAAGGAGAAAGAATACATAGAGACGAAAATAGAAGGCACTTACATGACTTGGAGGGATGTGCTTCCCACTTAACAGGTCTAGGATAACAGTACCAAAGCTGAAAATGACACTTTCAGGGGTTACCCTTCCTAAAAGTGAATAAAAGAGATAAGTTATAAGGGTAAGAAAGCAGTGAGGTGAGAATAAAGAAAAGAGGAAGGTGAGACAGACAGACAAGTGCAATTCGTTTGTCGTTAATCAAAGTAAATAAAGTGTGTAACTAGGTAGAATGAAAAGAAAAGAAGTGAGGGAGGGAGTAGTTAGCATACCATTTCTTAAGTACTCAGGAGGTGTGTAAGCAAGATTAGTGCTATAACTTTTTCCATCCCTGCTGTTCTTCATTAAACCAAAACAGGAGAGACGGGGATCACCTTGGTCATCGAAAAGAACCCGATAAGCATTCAAATCATGGTATAAGGGGAGTCCCTCAGAAGTACAATAATGCAAAGCTTGAGCAATACAAAGAGCGACTCTTAAGCGCATGGCCCACTCAAGGGTCTGATTTTCCCCTGAAATTGAAATTGAAATTGAAATTGGAAGTTGAAATTGAAGAAAATAGAGGTGCTGAATATGAAAAGAAAGAAAGATAGATAAGAGACGAGAAGAGACAGTGGAAAAGATGCTTAGTGAGAGTGTCATTAGGCATGAACTCGGCAACAAGAAGCCTCTCATCAGCATCACAGCAGTAGCCAATCAAATTAGCAAGCCTGGGATGGCGCAATTTGCCAACACCAGAGGCCTCTTCCACAAATTGATTGGGATCCGGCCAAGCAGCCTTGCTGAACTTCTTCACCGCAATCCAACGGTTACGGTTGGGGTTCGACAGAGACAGACGCCCCTTGTACACCACGTTTGGTGCCTTCTCCCCACTCTCCGACACTATCAACTCTGAGCTGAAATTATTGGTCGCCGCTTTCAGCTCTGACAACGAGAACTCTGAGAAACACAGCACCGCCACCGTCACGGATGGGTCTTCTGGGTCACCACCTCCACCTCCACCTCCACCTCCACCTGGGTACGAATGCTTGTGCTTCTTGTGTTGTTGCTCATTTTGTTCCTTTTCCGGGTGAGTCTCCTTCAGGAACGACGACTGGCAGCAACCCATAATACTATTAGTTAAAATTAGACAGATAGATAGATGACACTCACAATCAGCTATGCTTTTGTCTACGTCTTGTGTATCTCTCTGCCTGACAGATAAGAGAAGAGACACCAACAATTATGAATCGAATTGATGCGTGCGTGTGCTCCTTTCCAATTCCTTGCCTATTTTTTTTAAAATTTATTTATTAAAAAAGAATTTCTTAAAAAAATATCCTTAAAATACTTGATAAGAAATAAAGATGTCAAAATTTTATTAAAAATGATACATTTAATATATTGAAAAATTAAAAGTTTTAGTTTTTAAAAAGATATTTTTAAATTCCATAAAACCCTTAAAAAAATATAACAAAAATTGAATTTAGTACATTGATTACGACTCCCATCTCCCGTTCCCTCCTTTGCTGTTGCTTATTGCCATTCTTATTTTGGATTATTAGAAAGATATGGTAGAAAGATTGAGAATTATTTTTTGGATAACGACACCTCCGCAGCCTGTACTACCTCTACCCTACGCTTCTACTAATAAATCAAATCAGTAAATCAAATCCCTACTCTACTCATTGTTACTATTACTGCTCACATTTCTTAGTGTCCCATTTTTTACGTTCTCCACCTTATTCTTATTCAATAGGCTGCCTTTTATATATATATATATCCACTATTATAATTATAATTATAATAACAAATAAAATACTTTTTTATATATGGTCATTTTTATTTCCCTGAATAATCATTTCCAAAATTAAACCATTTTATATATGTCTCCATATTAAATATTGGGGCGAGCATTGAATATCTTTAAATAGAATCCTTATTATTACTTAAATTGAATACACTAAATCAATGAACACTAGCAATTTCATGTAACTTAATCTTTAGTTCAGTAAAAGAAGTCAATTAAAAAACTTTTTTTTCACATAAAAAACTTTTTTTTATACATAAAAAACTTTTTTTATTGATCATTGATGTTATAGAAACTAGAAATGGGTATTAATCCTTCATATTTAATTTTATATTATTAGTCATCCCTCCGGTTAATTCTTTCAAAAATCATTTGTCTATTTATTTTCCTGTAATTATTTATTTTTTAAAGAAATAATAAACATGTAAAAAGTATTCAAAACAGCAAATAAAAAAATTCAAAACAGGATGATATGTTTATTAACTTTTGTCAAATTCAAGTTTAGTTTTACCTTTTTCACAAGTGAAAATGCGATTTACACATTAGTATTACATACATTTAATTATGTGATAATATTAAAATATAAATATGTAAAAAATAAAATAAATTTAATTATAATTAAATGATAAAATTTATAAAAATATAAGATAATATAAATAAAATTGTATATAAGTAATATTATTCTTTTAAAAGTGTTAGGTCAATTTTTTTCTTTTTTAAAAGTAAATTAGGTTCAGTGACATCCTTTCATTAAGAATTGCGATACGAAGACAAGTAGTTTGAATATGAACCTACTTTGAAGGAAGACAAGCAGCTTGAAGGAGAAGGATGTGTGCAAATGTGCGCAATCCAGTTTGTTAATTTGAATGAGACTACGCAAAGTATGAAAATTTAGACTTTTCTATAAATTTTTTATTCAATTATTTGAACCCCAGAACTACATATCACATGTGGTGGGTACAAAACAAACGATGCATATTCATATTCTAACACGGTTTATAAAGAGTTTTTTTTTTCCAGTTCAAAACAATAGTTCCCCCCCCCCCCCCCCCCCCCGCCCACGCCCCCTTTTTATTGGCCTTGACAGAGTTGAGGGTTGACTGTTAGAGGTACCATAAATTTAGCTTTTTGACCAAATTATTATTAGTAGTAAAATTATTTATTAAATTATTATATTTTTTAAAATTATATACTAAATTATTATATTTGTAATTACGTTGGGAAATTTTTTATTTTACAATTATACTAAAACAAATAGCGTTATTTACTTAGAAATATTAGATTGTTAGATGTTATTTACGTAATAGAGTCAGGACCTTTGACATTTCTTACTTAATAATATCACACATGTTCGTGTTATCCACATAATAATGCCTAAACCATTGGTGTTATTAGTGTACTTTACATAAAGCTTTCTTCTCTTTCTCTTATATAATATGATGATGATATTTATGTGTAACAGTATGTACAAATATATATACTTAGATTGATTCAAAATTTATTATTTCTTGATCATTTTAGTAAATATGTGCACATGATGTTCCTTTTTCTATTAGAAGACTTTATCATTGTTAGGATGTACAATTGGAGATTTGCAGTCTTAGAATACTTGTATAGGGAATTTTGCAAAGTTACAAACCACAACATACATGAGATTGGAAGTGCTTGTATCTTGTTACAATATTGGGTATGGTATAAATTTTTTAGTCTTGTCCCTATACTAGTCTGATCTTAACTTTTTGACTGCCTATGATGTTGATCGTCGTTACTTACGTCTATTGGAATTTCAGTAAATTTTTCAATATAAATTATTATTACAATGACTAAAAATTTCTATACAATAAAAAATAAAATTTATAATAAAATAGTTAAATTTAATAAAATAATAAGAGAACAATTCTATTCATATTTATATTTCTAAACAAAATAGTGGCGTTAATATCACAAACGAGTTAAGTGTTATTACATGAAAAATGTCAGTAATATTAGTGTTATTATATGTTTGACATTTTCATATAAATAATACCATCTATTTTGGTGTAATTATAAAATAAAAAATCTAATATAACCAAAATTTAATATATAATTTTAAAAATATAATAATTTAATAAATAATTTTGTGACTAAAAAAACTTGATCAAAAAGCCACATAAATTTTGTTACGTAAGAGGCCGTGTCTAACAGAAACAGAAACCAACAACGTCTGTTTTTCGATAAATTCTAACTTAAATTTTGAACATTTAAGATATGTGTATCATATTAATAAAAATTTAATATTTTTATAAATTTTCATAAAATTAATTATATAATATAAAAATTTATAAAAATATTAAATTTTAATTAATCTGATTCACTAATCTAAGTGTTTAGTATTTAAGTAAAAATTTCTCCTGTTTTTCTCTTCCCATTCATTACGTTGGGCCCCAACTCCCAAGAGTCCACGATCCATTTTTTTACGTTTCCTTTGATACAGTTATTCAACGTCTTACAAATTCACACAAATAAAAATAAAAAAGAGCGAGTAAATACTTACAGGGCTACGCTCTAAAGAATAAAAATAACACGTATTAAGTAAAATGTAATTTTTTTATTTTTTAAATATATTAAATATTTTATTTTTGTTTAATATTTTTTAATTGTGTCTTTAGGTATATTTGGATGAAAAAAAATTAAAAAAATGAAAGGAAATTTTTGTTTTTCAATTCTAAATTATAAAAGTTAGAATGCTTATTAAATTGAATCACGAATAATTGAAAAGTTTAAATAATAATTTCTCATTTTATTATTTTTATTTAATTTTTTCAATAAAGTGAATATTTATTTAAAATAAAAAATAAGTCATCATTTTTTTCAAAACCCCTCAATTCAAGCATAACTTAATCAATAGTTCAATACCCTTAGAATATATTTGGATGCATGATTTTGAAGAGAAAGAAAATAGATGACTTATTTTTTATTTGTAAATTAAGAAAGTTATAAAATATTTATAAAAATAAATAAAGGAGGATTAAAATGTTATATGATCATTTTTCATATTATTCATTCATTTAAAAAAAATTCAAATATAAAGACTATTTACTCAAAGTTAAAAATAAATTATCTCTTCTCTTTCCTTCCAAAATCTTCCAAAATTTCAACTCTCAAACATACCCTCAATCATTTGTTAGTAAAACTTATAACTATGGGGTATGGAAATTTTAGGTGAATAATTTTTAATCACACCCAAAGCACGTTGGAAGGGTATTTTTAGTTTTTAAATTATTTAAACATTTTAAAAATTCGTATAATTTTTTCTTTTACGGGAAAAATATCCTATACTTACTCCTATAAAAGTTAGGAAATATTCTTGACTTTATAATGATATAGAAATATAAATTTTATTATTAAAAAATAGAAAATTTATTTAGAACTTGTTAACACTAAAAAATAAATAATTTCAAGTAGAGTTAGCCAATGCTAAGATAGGTGATGGAGGAGTAATCGATCTTAATGGTTTGTTAATACTCACTACAGTCGAGGTATGCGTATTTGTCAATGCTATGGCAAATTGAAAAGTTAGAAGGAAGATTAAACTAAAATTAGATATTATGTAACATCTTAATACTAGTATCTCAACATATACTCATATAAAGAGATACGTAGTATTACAATATCACTACATATATAATGGTCATATATTTACATTCATAATGTTCGTTAGAAACACTATAGAGAATCATATGAAATGCGAAAATATAATATTTATATCTTAATGTATCATAATACATATATATCATCAGCCTTAGCAAAGGCTTGAAGTAATACATAAGCCTCTATACATCTAAAAAAGTATATTAATAAGTATAATAATTTGAAACATAACATAATCTAATCCTTAGCTTCTTTCTTATTCTTACTCTTGGAAGAAACTTCACCTGGAATTACATGATACACAGCGAGATAAGAAACTATAATCTCATTATGAGTAATTAAAACCAGCATACATAACATATATAAACATAATCACAATAACTACTGATGAAATATGTTTAAAACATCTACAAGGTCTAACCATAACATTTAGATAAACCAAGTTAACTTATATCTTATACATTCATCTAATTCAACTCAAAACTAAGAATGTAAATATTAGGAAATAATGGTTTCTTGTGTTATTTTGTAGCAAGTAGAGGTATCTCCTCACACATTATATATATCTTGGCTCATGAGAAGTTCGGTCTAAATCCTGATTCCGAAGAACTTTATGGATCCTTACTTATCTCTTCTGGCCTTGACATTATCGACTTATCAAGGTTATGTCCTTCCTCCATTGAGTCTATCAGACACCCTTTCGATTTCTCTTGGCCTTCATGAATGCTGTCAAAGGATACTCACAAAATCAACACTACCAAGTTTTCCTATACACACTAGGTATAATTTTCTTTTTGAAAAATATCTCTATTTGTACCTTAATATACTTTAGGAAACATATACTAATGATCTCATATAACCAAGAACTTGAAAACATAAAAAATGACATTTTTAGAAATTCTGGCCTCCGACACAGGCCATGTCACATTACACGGCCTCCCCCGTGTTTTACTACACGGCCTACCCCGCGTCCTGCTTTGTGAACACTGTTCACGAAATTCCTCTGGCAAAGAGAGAGACACGGCCACCCCCATGTCTTCATACACGGGCTGTGTTGCTCAACCAGAAGCATTGCAGTAGCTTCTGCAGAACCATGGTACTGTTCCATTAGTTCTTTTCTTGGATTTTGACCATTTCAATCCAATTTCTAGGTAATCTTAGGTCCCTAATCAGTTCTTAAACACTTATGAATCATTAATTACTAACTTAAACTTCTTAATTTGGATTAAAACACCAAAATCTCCCATAGGGTGACCTAAACCCCTCTTTGGGATTTCAAAGGATTAAATGAGATATTCAAATCTTCTAACTTCAACTAATGCTATGAACAAGTCATAATTGACCAAAAAAATTCAATCATACAATCAAAACACATCAAACACCTCTAGAACTCGATTTGACCTATTATGCACCTTAAGTACATTTATGGTGAAAGTAGACAAAAGAAATGAAGATGAGCAAAGAACCCTTACCTTTGGAGCTGTGTTGATGAGTTAAACTTGCTTAAATCCTCAAGCCTTGGTTTTACCATTGGCTTTCCTCTTTCTCTCTTCCTCTTGCTTGATCTTTCTTTCCTCTTCTTTCTCTTCTCTTCTCATGTTTTCTATTTCTGCTAAATAAAACAAAGTGCCACGAGAGAGGCCTTATAAAAGAGGAAATTAAGACTCATTTGGCCTATAGGTCATGACTGATAAAATTCGATCTGCTAAAAATACTCAAATTTAGCTAAATCCAAATTTCAAACTTCTAACAACTTTAAAATAAATACTAGGATTCATATAAAAAGTCGTTTCACCATTATCTGATATTTTCATATTTGCTACTAGTCAAACTAGCTATAATTAGACAACCAGTATACCTAAAAATGCCAAACTAGTTTAGTTTACCTTGAAACTTTAACTATAACTCGTTCTTCATATTTATGACCTAGAAATAACTTATCCATATTTATTTCCCTTTCCTAAGTAATTTATGCTATTATCTGAGTTATTTTAAGCTATTTTTCACAGTCCAGGTTGCAACTAAGTACCTAAACTAACTCAGATTGTCATAAAATTAAACATACATGCTAAATAAGCTATATGCTACCTTTTTAACATATAAACAAGTCTAACATGCCATTTAGGGTATTACATTTCTCCCATCATTTTTAAAATTTTGACCCCAAAATTTCTCACCTGAAAGGAACAAATCTGGGTAGTCCTGCTGCATGTGGGACTCTAATTTCCAAGTAGCCTCCTCGGTGTCATTGCCACCCCATATAACCTTCACTCGATGAATCTGCTTACCTCTAAGCTCTTTAACCCCACTGTCCACGATCCTTATCGGATGTATACCATAAGACAAATAATCTCTTAACTGTACAAATTTATGTTCTATGATATGCAATAGATTTGGATTATACTTTCTCAACTGAGATATATGAAAAATATCATGAAGGTTAGACAAACTAGGAGGAAGGGCTATCTGGTAAGCTACAGGTCCAACTTTCCTTAGAATTTGGTAAGGACTAAGAAAATGAGGATTTAACTTTCGGGTTTTCAATGCTCTACCAATTCCTGTTGTAGGAGTAACTCTTAAGAATACATGATCTCCCTCACTATACTCAAGAGGTCTCATTCTCCTATCAGTATAACTCTTCTGCCGACTGTGAGCAATAACCAACCTATCCTTTATTATCTTGATTTGCGTTGTGGTTTGTTGAACTAACTTTGAACCTAGGATGGTTCTCTCACCTACTTCATACCAACATAGAGGTGATCTGCATTTTCTTCCATACAAAGCCTCATAAGATATCATACCTATATTGGAATGGTAATTATTATTATAAGCAAACTCCGCTAACGGTAAGAACTAGTCCCAACTACCCTATTGTTCTAAAACACATGCTCTAAGCATATCTTTCAGGGTTTGGATAATCCTCTCTGTTTGCCCATCTATTTGCGGGTGATAAGTTGTACTAAGGCTTAACTTAGTCCCAAAAGCCTCCTGCAAGGCTCCCCAGAATCTAGATGTAAATCTAGGATCTTTATATGAAACTATACTTACGGGAACTCCGTGCAACTTAACTATCTCCTTAAGATAAAGTTGAGCTAATCTCTCTGGAGGATAGCTAGCTTTCATTGGGAGGAAGTGGGTAGATTTGGTTAATCTATCCACTATAACCTAAACAGCATCAAAACCTTATTGAGTTCTTGGTAGACCCGTTATAAAGTCCATAGAAATCTTCTCTTATTTCCACTCTGGGATTCCTAAAGATTGTAAAGGTCCTACTGGCTTCTAGTGTTCAACATTCACTTTTTGACAAACTAAACACCTTGCGACATACTCAGCTATGTCTTTTTTCATTCCAGACCACCAAAACATTCTCTTCATATCTTGGTACATCTTAGTGGTTCCAGGATGGATGGTATACTTACTACTATGAGCTTCTTCTAGAATCCTATTTTTGACCTCTGACTCTCTTGGAACACAAAGTCTATATCTAAACTTTATCATTTCATCATCAGTCATATCAAAATCCTCTAAGGTTCCTAAAAAGATCTGCTCACTAATATCCATTAGAGCTTCATCCTCCTTCTGAGCTTCTAAAATCTGATCCCTTAGGTCATTTACTATGCACATTCTACTCACAAAGAGACTTTGTGACATCACAGTCACCACTAAACTTAAATCTCTGAAACTCTTGAGAAGTTCACTCTCTTGGATCATCATTGAGGACACATGTAGGGATTTCCTACTTAGTGCATCAGCCACTACATTGGCCTTACCCAGATGATAGTTTAACTTAAAGTCATAATCCTTTAAGAACTTCATCCATCTTCTCTGCCTCATGTTCAACTCCTTCTAATCAAATATGTATTTTAAACTCTTATGATCACTGAACACCTCAAATTGGACTTCATAGAGATAATGCCTCCAAATCTTTAAGGCAAATACTACTGCTGCTAATTCCAAATCATGCGTATGGTAGTTTTCTTCATGTGACCTTAACTGCCTTGATGCATAAGGTACTACTCTCCTATTCTGTATCAAAACACACCCTAGTCCCATCTTTGAAGCATCACAAAAGACCTCAAAGTCCTCATGGGAATATGAAATTACTAACACTGGCATAGTAGTCAACCTCTTCTTTAACTCTTGGAAGCTTTTCTCATAGTTCTGAGTCCATTCAAAAGTACTACCCTTCCTAGTCAACTTAGTCAAAGGCAGCGCTAACTGAGAAAAGCCCTTGATGAACCTTCTATAGTACCCAGCTAGGCCTATAAAGCTCTTGATCTCTGTCACAGTGGTGGGTCTCTCCCACTGCAACACTGCTTCTACCTTACTAGGGTCCACTGCAATTCCTTCATTAGAAATAACATGGCCAAAAAACTGAACTTCTGTTAGCCAAAACTCACATTTGGACAATTTGGTAAATAAATTCTTCTCCTTTAGGATTTCTAAAACAATCCTTACATACTGCTCATGCTCTTCCTTTGTCTTTGAATAGATAAGGATGTCATTAATAAACACTACCACGAACTGATCTAGGTAAGGTCTAAAAACTCTGTTAATGTATTCCATAAACACTGCTGGAGTATTCGTCAACCAAAGGACATCGCAAGATACTCATAATGCCCATACCTAGTTCTAAAAGTGATCTTAGGGATATCCTCTCCCCTAACCCTGATTTGATGATACTCAGATCTTAGATTAATCTTGGAAAACATTGAGCTCCTCTTAACTGATCCATCATATCATCTATCCAAGGCAAAGGATACTTATTCTTGATGGTTACCTTGTTCAACTGCCTGTAGTCAATACACAATCACATGGTACCATCTTTCTTTTTCACTAGTAACATTGATGCTCCCCACGGAGAAACACTAGGCCTAATGAATTTTTTATCTAGTAACTCCTCTAACTATTTCTTGAGTTCAGCCAACTCTAATGGTGCCATCCTATAGGGTGTTGTAGATATAAGTCCTATACCCAACACTAAATCTATAGTAAACTCTATTTCTCTCTCAGGTGGCAACTCAGCTATATCACTCGGAAACACCTCAGGGTATTCCCTCATTACAGGTATACTGTTTAGGCTCTGCTCAACCTTTACATCTAATGAGGAAAGAAAAACATATCCTAGACCTCTTTCTACCAAACAGTGATTGACGTGATTAGTATTGAGATAGGTAGACTCAGAAGAAATAACTTTGGTAGGAACATCAGACAAAAAAACTAAGGTTTTATCTGAACAGTTCAAAATCACAAGATTGGATGACAATCAATTCATACCAAAAATGACATCTATATCCACAAGGGGTAAACAAATAAGGTTTACAAGGAAAACTCTATCCTCGATTCTTATACCATAGTCAAGATACACTTTTGAGGTTATGATTAGCTTATCGATAGGTGTAGAAACAAATAAGTCATATCGTAACTCTGACATAGGCAAATCCAACATCCTTACACAATCATAAGAAACAAAGAAGTGGGATGCTCCTGAGTCATACATGACATTTAAAATATGATTATGAATTATGCCTTTACCTTGGATTAGGTCGGAAGACTGGGCCACCTCTGTCTCGCCTAGAGTGTAAACTCTCCCCTTGGCTAGTGACTTTGGGGTAGGCCCATCTTCCTTATTCTGAGGACAAGCTCTGGAGAAATGCTCTGGTTGCCCATATGTATAACACATAAACTGGCCCGCAAAGCACTTGGCTCTATGTGCCTTCTTACACTCAACGCATTGTGGTTCCTTAGACCACTTCTTACTTTTCCCTTTAGGGTTGCTTGCCTTAGAAGTACCCTGTTTGCTTCTGTTGTCCTCCATCTTTCTTTTTGGGACGTCTTACGCCCTCTCCTCTGACAAAGAGCTGTTAACTTCTGACTCCACAATCCTACATTTTTAACTAAAGCAGGAAAGTCTCTAATCTCCATTGGTCTCACCATACCTCTGATTTCTTGCCTCAAACCAGATTCAAACTTCAAACATCTCTATTTCTCATTAGGGCGATAACGGAAATGAGAAGAGAACTTTGCTAAGTCATCATACTGACCTATGGACATGTTTCCTTGTTTTAACTCCATAAACTCTACTTCCTAGTTATCATGTAGAGTATGCGGGAAAAACTTCTCCAGGAAAGCTATCTTGAAAACTTCCCATGACATTAGGGTTTCAACTACTTCAAGTACCATTTTGGTACTTTTTCACTAATGCTCGGCCTCACCCTTCAGCATGTAAGAGGTAAAGATCACTTTTTGCTCTTCTGAACAAACTATAGCATTAAAAATATTCTTCATCTCACTGAGCCATTCCTCAGCCTTGGCAAGATTGTACTCGCCTCTGTACGGTGGAGGATTCATCTGACGAAAAGTTGTCAAGTCCCGAAAATTCTGATTTCTCCCGACTTGAGTTGCCTCTTGTGAGTGGTGACCAAGTGGTGCAGACTGCTGAGATGGATTTGATTCCATTCTCTCAAGCATTCTAGTCATAACATTGGCTATAGCCATAATGGCTTCAGCCATATTTGGACCCGATGAGGCCGAGCTCTTTGCTTCTCTAGATTGCCCGTTTGGTTCCATAGTGTCCTGTACACACAGAAATAACATATATTGAGCTACAATTTCAATACCATGTAATCATGTAACAGAACCCAATAACAACCAATCTGAGGTAAATCATACAATTCTATCATCACATTTAACATATGAAGTAAGAAAAGTACAATTTCTAAAAAGGAACTCCTATATGCCTAAGCATAGTCAGTCCATACCCTAACTCAACAGGATGAACTACTCTAATTCTAAAATGTAACATTCTAATATCAGTATCTCAATATATACATTATACAAAGAGATACGTACCATTATAATGTCACTACATACATACTGGTCATATATTTACATCCATAATGTTCGTTGGAAACACTATAGAGAGCCATATGAAATGAGAAAAATATAATATTTATATCTTAATGCATCATAGTACATATACATCATCAGCCTTAGCAAAGGCTTAAAGTAATACATAAGTCTATACATCTCAAAAAGTATACTAATAAGTACAATATTTGAAACATAACATAATCTAATCCTTAGCTTCTTTCTTCTTCTTACCATTGGAAGAAGTTTCACTTGGAATTACATGATACACAGCAGGATGAGAAACTATAATCTCAGTATGAGTAATCAAAATCAGCATACATAACATATATAAACATAATCACAGTAACTACTGATGAAATATGTTTAAAACATCTACAAGGTCTAACCATAATATTTAGATAAACCAAGTTAACTTACATCTCATACATATTTCTAATTCAACTCAGAACCAAGAATATAAATCTTAGGAATCAATGGTTTCTTGTGTTATTTTGTAGCAAGTAGAGGTATCTCCTCACACTACACATATATCTTGGCTCATGAGAAGTTCGGTCTAAATCCTGATTCCGAAGAACTGATAACTCCATAATATGTAGTTATTTGCTTTTAATGTGATAATTTCTCTATTATATATAGGGCTCCAATCAAGTATAAAAATGAAGAATTTGGAGTAGCTTTGGACTAAGAAGCTCAAGAAAAAGCCAAAATTGAAAACTAGCATTCAATGTTGCGGCGTTGTGCATCCCATGCTTCAATATAGAGACACGAGGCTAGAGCGCTTCAGCGCTAAGAACTAGACGCCACAGCTTTTGTGACCTAATTAAATGCGCGTCGCGGCGTGATGTATTTAATGTCGCGACGTGACTCTATTTTATTTAGCCTATAAATACTGTTGTATCCATTTTGCATGGAATCTTTTTATCATTTTTGGAGAACAGCTGCTAGTTTTAGGGTTTTGAGACTTAGAGGAAGCAAGTGAGGCCAAGGTTGGAAGCCATCCTCTACATGGAGGGTGATTCAAGCTTAGAAGATAAAATCTAATGAGCTTCCTCCCTTTCCTTTCTTCTTTCTCTCTTTATTACTTCATGAACATGATTTATATGTCTATATTTTTGTGTTTCATGGCTAACTATGCTGTATGTAGGGTTTTCTTTAGATCCTCCATTGAATATTAATGATTTTGTAATCTTTTGAGTATATATTGATGTTTAGTTATGTTCAATGTTCAACCATATGGTTCTTAATACTCTTAAAGGTTTGATCAGCTTTTAAGTGATTTGTTGAAGTATGATGAATCTAGACATAAGAATTTGGATTTTAGATCTAATGTATGGTTGATGCATGTTCGATTTAATTCAATTGGCTTAGATAAATTAATTCACTAACTAGATAGAAATATACCTTTTAGCCATGCATAGCGGGTGTTTGAGAATAGATAGTTCATGAGTGGATTTTGCACTATTTCTCATGGAAACATAGTGAATTAGGTAAATGAAACTATAGTTGATTGACTTAGACATATGCCTTTAACTAAATCAGATTCTCAAGCTAACTTAACAATTCATTGATGTTGCTTGTAAGGATTACATGTCATTAGTTGAAATAAGAGGTGAAAAAGGATCTCTTATTCTTTATCTATCTATTTATCTTAGATTTATTACTTTTAAGTCTTTATATTTATTTTAAACAACTTTTATAAATTTGATGTTCTTGGATAGGATAAATTAGACTATTGGTTAATATTTGACTTTTATAAGAATTATGTATTCTTCATGGGAACGATATCTGACTCTTAACGATACTACAAGTGCACTCTGTGCACATGTGGTAAGCAAAAGATTGAACAAGTTTTTGGCGCCGTTGTTAGGGAATACGACTTATTTCTATTTAGCTGATATTAATAACGAGTTTAGTTAATTCTAGTTCAAGTTTTGTTCTGTACATATTAATTTAAGTTTTCAGACTATTTTGTGATTTAGGTACAAAGATGGCAGGAGATCACAACTATACGAGGCCTTTGAGGGAGTTTGCAACCCCTTAAATGGAGAACTTGTAGTCGAGTATAAGACGACCTACCATTCGTGCCAACAATTTTGAAATCAAACCGGTTATCATTCTAATGATACAAATATCTATGCAGTTCGGTGGTTTACCCAGAGAGGTTCCCAACGTGCATCTCTCAAATTTTCTGGAGATATGTGACACTTTCAAGCACAATGGTGTCTCTGAAGATGCTATTCTCTTGAGGCTCTTTCCCTTCTCTCTCAAAGATAGAGCCAAGAGTTGGTTGCAGTCTCTACCTGCAAGATCCATCAGCACTTGGACTGATGTCTGTGGTAAATTTCTAAACAAGTATTTTTCACCGGCCAAGACAGCTGAAATGGTGAATGATATCACATCATTCACCCAATTTGAATCTGAGTCCTTGTACGAATCATGGGAGAGGTACAAGGACTTGCTCCGTAGGTGCCCTCATAATGAAATTCCACCGTGGCACCAAGTCTATTCATTTCACAAGGGCTTGCTGTCAAACCATCGCCCTATAGTAGATGTAGCTACTGGAGGCTCTTTATTGAGCAAGTCATTTGATGATGCATTTCAACTGCTTGAGGAATTAGCATCCAACAGCTACCAATGGCCTTCTGAAAGAAACACTTCAAAGAATGTGGCTGTAGTGCATGATATTGATCCAATGGCAGCATTATCAGCTCAAGTGGCAGCATTAGCAAGTAAGCTGGATTATTTGGGGAACAGCTAGCAACAAAGCCCATTTGTGCTGTGTGACAAGTGTGAAGAAACTCATTCAAGCGATAGGTGCCCTTCTAATTCAAAAAGTGCACAATACGTTGGTAACTATCACCCGCAACAGAATAATCTATACTCGAACCAGTACAACTTAGGATGGAGAAACCATCCCAACTTGTCCTAGAGTGATAATCAAGGAGCTTCCTCATCTTCTCCAGTGAATGACAGACCATATAATCCTTCTGGATTCCCCTCCCAATCAAGACAACAAATGCAAGATAGGAAACCCTCTTTGGAAGATATGTTTACACT
Source organism: Ormosia semicastrata (assembly GCA_029884595.1). Classification (NCBI taxonomy): domain Eukaryota; kingdom Viridiplantae; phylum Streptophyta; class Magnoliopsida; order Fabales; family Fabaceae; genus Ormosia; species Ormosia semicastrata. The sequence continues at coordinate 644,810 of JAQQTO010000046.1, read as the reverse complement.
GATGGTTAAGACAGATTCTTATATGATGAAGACAGATGCTCAGTTGGCAAAGCATTATGTGATGTTTTAGAGCCAATCTGCTTCTTTGCGAGCATTGGAGACCCAAGTAGGGCAGTTGGCTAACACCATCAACAACAGGCCCCTAGGCACCCTCCTGAGTGACACTGTTAATAATCTGAAGGGTGCCTCTAGTGAGCACTGTCATGCCATTTCATTGAGGAGTGGCAAGAACATTGAAGGGAATCTAAAAACAAAGCTATTTGAAGAGGAAACTGAAGTTGTCCAAGAAAAAGAGGCAATGAGTAAGGATGTCAGGCAAAATCAAGAAATTGCCAAGAGGATTGGTGAGAACAAGAAGAAGGAGTTCAAGCATTATATACACCCTCTACCTTTCCCCAGTAGGCAAGTAAGCAAAAAACTTGAGCACCAATTCCAGAAATTCTTGAAAGTGTTTAAGAAGCTGCACATTAATATCCCATTTGCAGAAGCTTTAGAACAAATGTTGAGCTATGTAAAATTCATGAAGGAAATTCTATCAAAGAAAAGAAAGCTTGGTGAATTTGAAACTGTTGCCTTGACGGAGGAGTGTAGTGCAATTCTGCTTAACAGACTTCCTCCTAAACTCAAAGATCCCAGAAACTTCACCATCCCCTGCACAATTAGTGAAAAGTTCACTAGCCAGGCATTGTGTGATTTAGGAGCCAGTATTAATCTCATGCTCTACTCCATTTACCAAAGATTATGTTTAGGGGAAGTTACGCCTACTTCAATTACTTTATAATTGGCAGACTGAACCCTTACTCATCCGAAAGAGATTATTGATGATGTACTGGTTAAAATGGATAAGGTTTTCTTCCCTGCGGATTTTGTCATACTTGACATGAAGGAGGATAGTGAGGTCCTATTGATTTTTGGCCGGCCATTCCAAGCAACAGGAAGAGCTCTGATTGATGTGGAGAAAGGTGAACTCACCATGAGGGTTCAGGATCAAGAGGTAATTTTTAACATTTTCAATGCAATAAAAAGCCCTCAAGATCAAGAAGATTGTGCCATGGTGAGTATATTTAATGGCATTACATCCAAGGAAATTGGTGCAAGTGAAGCTTGTACTCCTAATAAAGGTTATGTCAACTTTGAGTGTGAAATGGAAAATATGGAGCTGGACCAGCTCAAATCAGCGGTGGTGGTAAATTTATTAGATGCACCTATTAACCAAGCTCCAAATTTGGAGCTTAAAGCCATGTCATTCCAAATATGTCAAGTTAATTTTGAAAATAAAGAGGAAGATTTTCCTCCCTCAAGTAATGCATTTGGAACGGCAGATAAAGTCCTGCCGAGACTATAAATTAGACTCTTTTTGGAGGAAACCCAAAATTTTAATATTATGTCTTAAATATGTAAATATATTGATTTTTAAGTTTTTGTATATTTTTGTATTACATTTGGTAATTTAACCTTGTAGGCATGTTTTGCAGGTGCTGGAGGCCATATTTAAGCAAAAGTCCTGGCTAGAGTGAGTTTGCTATAGAATTCTACAGCCAGACTCCTCACGTCGCGACGTCAAGCCTATAACGCCGCAACGTTATTCTATTTTGGGCTAAATTCTAGTGAGCACAGCGCCGCAATGCACCAGACCTTAATGTCGCGGCGTTGAGTGCATCTGTAAAAAAAAGAAGCTAAATACTAAAAATAATAATTAGTAATTAGTAATTATTTTAAAATTTAAAACTGGTGGAAATTAGTGAGCGCCGCGGTGTTGTCATGTTAATGTCACGGCGTGCAAGGCAGATTGTGGTAAGTGCCGTGACATTTCGTGTGCTTTCCCATTGCCTCATTTCCTTCCTTGCTGTCTTTCTCTTTCTCTCCCTTCTCTCTGAACTTCTCTGTTTCCTTCTTGCTCACCCCCTCTCGTAATCTCATTCCTACTTATTGGGGCATGTTTTTCTTTGTTTTCATTTTGTGTGAATAGTTATTTATTTATTTTCTCAGTTTATTTACTATTTACTTTTCTCTGTTTGTATTTTTGTTATTTTTGTGAATTTTGTTTGTTTCTAAGTTAGTTGTTTTTACGTTTTTGTTAGTTGTTGTTAGATTTTGTGCCTGAAATGCATGATAAAATGGATTAAACCACTTGAGTGTGTTTTTTGGGTTACTTTACGTTATGTGCTGCGACGTTGGATTGAATGTCGCGGCCTTTAGGTTGAATGTCATGGCGTTTAGGTTGAATGCTGTGACGTTGGGTTGAATGTCGCAGTGTTGTGTTGAACAGTTTGAATGCTGATAGCTACATAAAATGCAATTATTTATGTCATATCCTTGTGCTAGAATGAATGTTTGGTCCTTGTTTAAATGCATATTTGGAGGGTTTTGTGCTTATATTTGATATATTCTGAATCTAAGCCTTTCTGATATGTTATTGTGCAAAACTGAGCTTTAATGATCATGGATTGAGTAGATTTATATATGTTATTAATTTGGTATTTTCTCTATGATAGGAGGGGCTCTAAATAAGGTTAAATATGGAGCAACTGAGCTTAAAGAGGAAAAGGAAGCCAAATTGGCATTCCAGCAAGTAACGCCGCGGCACAAGGCAGAGCACGCCGCAGCGCTGATAGGATTTTCAGCCAGGCCATACTTGGACCCGAGGCAAGAACGCCGCGGCACAGATGAAGTGGTCGCCGCGACGTAAGTAAACCGACCCATTGGGCGCCGCGGCGTGAGTATGTGGGCGCCGTGGCGTGGAGGCGGCTGCTGAGTCTATAAATAGATTTTCATGCGTTTTTCTCATAATCTATCTTAGTTTTTCAGGGTTCTGGCCGTTTTGGCCATTTCCATTTCTAGTTTCTCTCTTTTAGTTTAGTTTAGGGTAGTTTTAGGTTAGATAGCTTGGCTAGATCTTCATGGGTGGTGGATTGGAGTCAAGGCCAAAGGATTGAAGGAGGATTCAAGCTTCAGAGACAAATTAATGAGCTTCTTTCTCTCTTTTCCCTTTCTCTCTTCTCTTCCTTATCTTTTGTATAGCTAAACTTTGTTTAGGAATACTTTGAATCCTTTTATTTATATTAATGATGTGTTCTTCTCTGAGTTTATGTGGATGTTTGATTATGGTTCAATCATTATTTATGTTTAATGCTTGTTTTTCGTTGGCCTCAATTGCATGATCCTAATATTGGCAAATGAACTAGACATAGGGATTTGTTGATATGGATATGGTATGGTTGATGCATGTTTGGCGAGTTCAATTGGCTTGGATGAGTTGATTCGTTAATAGGATATAAATATACCTATTGACCATGTATAGTGTGTGATGGAGAATAGATCGTTCATGAGTGGAAGTTGAGCTGGCTCTCAAGGAAACTTAGTGAGTTGGGCAATTGAAACCAGGGTTGATTGACCTAAACATAGGCTTTTGACTACTTCAGATTCTCAAGCTAACCTAATCAATGCATTTGTGTTTATAAGGAGAATTGCATGTTGTTGGTAGATGTAGGGGGTGAAGGAGGATTTCCTAAAACCTAACCGCTTTTAGGTTTATTGTTTTTATAGATTAGATTAGTTTATTATTTTCCTATTTTTATGTCCTTGTCTAGAATTGATTAAGCTATTGGTTGTTACTTAGCTTTATAATCGAATATCCTCGTGGGAATGAACTTTTATTCTGTATCTGTATTACTTGTGCGACCCGTGCACTTGCGGTTAGTAAATGGGCAACACGTTTTGACCCTAACAAATGCCGCGACGTGGTATTGAATATCGTGGCGTTGTGACCCATATTTTCTAGAATTGCTCTGTTTTACAAATGCTATACACTTTTACTTATTCAATTTTAACAGTTTGCAATTCTTTTTCAAGTGTAATGGCACATAAATGCCAAAGGGGATCTACCAGCCAACGCAATAGGGCGCTGTCTCCTCCTCCAGCATTTGACCAGAAGAGATTTGTCTCGGCCACAGCCGCTCAGAAATATGCAGCATTGGTTACTAAACCACTAATTATTGAGAACGGGTTTTCCTTTACGAAAACCATCCATGAGGATTTGTGTGGAGGCCCGGCTAGTCCGTGTGGAAACCCAGAGCACACAGATGACAGCTATGCTGTCTTACACTATTCAGGCACAGAGGTGGATGGCGGAGCGCCTAGGACTTCCGATGGAGGATTTCCCAGTTCCTAACTTCCCACCCACAATTATCGTCGATCCCTCCCAGGCTGGACCTTCAGGAGCCCGACATGATGTAGAGGATGATGATGTCGAGGATGAAGATGGAGATGGTGATGATACCGATGCTGAGGCCCCAGACAATGATGATCCACTTATCCAGCCTCATAGCATTCAAGCCACTTTCTTTCATTGTATTTCATTTGCTATATATATGTACAGTGAGGACACTGTTTTCCTCAAGTTTGGGGGGTGTCTTTGACTTTATGTTTTGACTTTATGTTTTGACTTTATATGTGGTAGTTTTATTATATTTTCGTATTATTATGTTAATATGCATATGTTTTAGTATCATGTTTATGTTAGTATCATATTTATGTAGTATATATGTAAGTGTAAATAACCATAGGAGCAAGTATCTTGATAAAAGTTTTTGAAAATCTCATTCAAGATACAATTGTCGTTCCCTTTTACAACATACGTTGCAATGATTAAAAGCATGATATTTCATAATTGTAATGTTAAAAAATTTTGAAGAATATCATGTAGCCGAAAAACTAGTGTGAATGATTATCCAATGATAGATATGGATGCAAATTGACCTTCATTTTTCTGTGAATCCATATGCAATCTTTGGCGCATACTAAAGCATTCTAGTTTATTTTTATGTATGATGCGTTTCTCACTTGTATGCTTCTTAAACTTTGGAAAGGATAAGAATTTTTGTCTAGAGAAAGTTTATGGACAACATATGTGAAAAATTCAATTATCCTTGAAATTGTTTGTCAACTCTCTTGAGGCGAAATCCTAGGTTATACATTATTGAAGAAATGATTAGGGCATTGTTTGGATCGATTGAGCTTTTTCAAGCTTAACCTGAATGATTATATCCATAGGTCCCTTTTTGAAGCTTTATATATGTTTGGTCTTATTTTTTTTCATAACCATTGTGATCATTAACCTATTAACTATTCTAATGCATGTGAAAGCATTGCATTTTTTTTCTACCATCATTGTTTGTTGAGTACATAATATGTTATTTCTTGAAGTGATTCTATTGATTAGGGGTATTAAAGATTCAATACAAAATGAGCCTGAAGGAACCAGATGTAGTCAAAGAAAAATCATTGCTTTGCATAATGTTCAAAAGGAAAAAAAGAAAAAAAAAGAAAGAAAAAGCAAAGCATAAGATAAGAAAAGTATCAAAATAGTTCTGGTAAGTTTTCTGCTTTCACTGTTGAATACCCTGCTAATATCAGTTGGAGACTCAAGACTTGAAATAATATGTTTATGATTCTCAATGTTTGTGTTAAATCCTATCCTTTTATTCTGTTACCCACTACCTTTGGCCTTACATTATAAGCTAATAAAATTCTTTTTGATCCTCAATTTTGTGTGATTTACATTAGTGGAGAGAGAGTTGTATTACAATTTTGTGGATTCTGTGAATTATATTCATGTGTATGCTTATAACCTTATCTGGGTGAACATGATTTGAATGGAAGAAGTTTTCTTTGCATGATTTTGAGAAAAATATATTGTATGAAAGGAAACCATGAATGTTAGCATGATGATGATTATATATGCGTGAAACTGATTGTGAGGTATGTGTATTCTTTGAGGTTTTATGCAATCATCATACACTAGTTGGTTTAAGTGAAAGAGGAATGTCGAATGTGGCTAAATGTAGGGTATTAATGTTGATATATGTAAATGTACTTTGTTTTGCTCGAGGACTAGCAAAAATATAAGTTTGGGGGTATGATAACTCCATAATATGTAGTTATTTGTGCCCTATATCTGTGCTATATTGGTTGCTTAGTCCTTATTTATATGCATGAATGGAAGACTTTAGCATCATATTCATCTGATTTCATTTTGATAACTTCCATTATGATTTTGAGCAAATACTTCTAAATCTTTGATAAATTGAGTGCATTTGCAATTGCTTTTAATGTGATAATTTCTATATTATATGTAGGGCTCCAATCAAGGATAAAAATAAAGAATTTGGAGTAGTTTTGGACTAAGAAGCCCAAGAGAAAGCCAAAATTAAAGAACAACATTCAATGTCGCGGTGCAAGCATGTCAATGTCGCTGCGTTATGCATCCTCTGCTTTAGTACAGAGACTCGAGGCTAGAGCGCTGCAGCGCTAAGAACTGGATAACATGGCGTCTGTGACCTAATTGAACGCGTGTCGCGGCGTGATGTGTTTAATGCCGCGACGTGACTCTGTTTTATTCAGCCTATAAATATTGTTTGTATCCATTTTGCACGGAGTCTTTTTATCATTTTTGGAGAGCAGCTGCTAGTTTTAGGATTTTGAGACCTAGAGAAAGCAAAGGAGACCAAGGTTGGAAGTCATCCTCTACATGGAGGGTGATTCAAGCTTAGAAGATGAAATCTAATGAGCTTCCTCCATTTCTTTTCTTCTTTCTCTCTTTATAGCTTCATGAACATGATTTATATGTCTATATTTTTGTGTTTCATGGCTAGCTAAACTGTATGTAAGATTTTCTTTAGATCCTCCTATGAATATTGATGATTTTTTAATCTTTTGAGTATATATTGATGTTTAGTTATGTTCAATCATATAGTTCTTAATGCTCTTGAAGGTTTGATTAGCTTTTAAGTACTTTGTTGAAATCTAATGAACCTACATATAGGAATTTGGATTTTAGATTTAATGTATGGTTGATATATATTTGATTTTATTCAATTGGCTTAGATAAATTGATTCGCTAACTGGATAGAAATATACATTTTAGTCGTGTATAGCGGGTGTTTGAGAATAGATCATTCATGAGTGAAGTTTGCACTAGTTCTCATGGAAACATAGTGAATTAGGTAAATGAAACTATGATTGATTGACCTAGACATAGACTTTTAACTAAATCAGATTCTCAAGCTAACTTAACAATTCATTGATGTTGCTTGTAAGGATTACATGTCATTAGTTGAAATAGGAGGTGAAAAAGGATCCCCTATTCTCTATCTATCTATTTATCTTAGATTTATTACTTTTCAATCTTTATATTTCTTTTAAATAACTTTTATAAATTTGATTTCTTGTATAGGATAAATTAGACTATTGGTTAATAATTGACTTTTATAAGAAGTACATATTCCTCGTGGGAATGATATCCGACTCTTAGCGATACTACAAGTGCGATCCGTGCACTTACGGTAAGCAAAAAAGCGAATAAGAACCTTATAGATCCCTACTTATCTCTTCTGGCCTTGGCACTATCGACTTATCAAGGTTATGTCCTTCCTCCATTGAGTCTATCAGATACCCTTTCGATTTCTCTTGGCCTTCATGAATGCTGTCAAAGGATACTCATAAAATCAACATTACCAAGTTTTCCTATACACACTAGGTATAATTTTCTTCTTGAAAACTATCCCTATTTGTACCTTAACATACTTTAGGAAACATATACTAATGATCCCATATAACAAAGAACTTGAAAACATCAAAAATGATATTTTTAGAAATTCTGGCCTCCCACACGGGCCATGTCACATTACATGGCCTCCCCCGTGTTTTCAGACACTGGCCTTGTCTTACTACACGACCTACCCTATATCCTGCTCTGTGAACACTGTTCATGAAATTCCTCTAGTAGAGAGAGACACAGCCACCCCCATGTCTTCAGACACGGGTCGTGTCGCTCAACCAAAAGCATTGCAGCAACTTCTGCAGAATCATGATATTGCTCCATTAGTTTTTTTCTTAGATTTTGACCATTTCAATCCAATTTCTAGGTAATCTTAGGTCCCTAATCAGTTCTTAAAAACTTATGAATCATTAATTACTAACTTAAACTTCTTAATTTGGATTAAAACACCAAAATCTCCCATAGGGTGACCTAAATGCCTCTTTGGGATTTCAAAGGATCAAATAAGATATTCAAAGCTTCTAACTTTAACTAATGCTATGAACAAGTTATAATTGACTAAAGAAATTCAATCATGCAATCAAAATACATCAAAAACCTCTAAAACTCAATTTGACCTATGATGCACCTTAAGTGCATCTATGGTGAAAGTGGAGAAAAGAGATGAAGATAAGCAAAGAACCCATACCTTTGGAGCTGTGTTGATGAGTTAAACTTGCTTGAATCCTCAAGCCTTGGCTTTACCCTTGGCTTTCCTCTTTCTCTCTTCCTCTTGATTGGTCTTTATCTCCTCTTCTTTCTCTTCTTTTCTCACATTTTCTGTTTCTTCTAAATGAAACAAAGTGTCGTGAGAGAGGCCTTATAAAAGACGAAATTAAGACTCATTTGGCCCTTAGGCCATAATTGATAAAATTCGATATGTTAAAAACACTCAGATTTATCTAAATCCATATTTTCAACTTCCAACAATTTTAGAATAAATACTAGGATTTATATAAAAGGTCGTTTCACCATTATCTGATATTTTCATATCTGTTACTAGTCAAACCTACTATAATTAGACAACCAGTATGCCTAAAAATGTCAAACTAATTTAGTTTACCTTGAAACTTTAACTATAACTTATTCTTCATATTTGTGACCTAAAAATAACTTATCCATATTTATTTTCCTCTCCTAAGCAATTTATGCTATTATCTGAGTCATTTTAAACTATTTTTCACAGTCTAGGTTGCAATTAAGTACTTAAACTAACTCAGATTGTCACAAAATTAAACATACATGCTAAACAAGCCATATGCTACCTTTTTAACATATAAACAAGTATAACATGTCATTTAGGGTATTACACATTGGTACAGTAAATGTTGGTAGGGATGACAATGGGGCGAGGTGGGGGCGGGTAGTGCTTTCCCCGCCTTTACCCCTGCCCCCGTCATGGGTACCCATTTGTGATCCTCATGGGTAGGTAGGGGTATCTGCGGATATCCGCGAGTAGTTAATAATTTAAATTAAAATCTTAAAATTACAAAAAAAATATTAATAAAATAAATTTTAATACCATATACTACAACTTTGTTTAATAATATAAGATTATTGCAAAATTAAAAGAATATTATAAATAATAAACTAAATTCAATTATATTTTGTAATAATCAATTTACATAAATAATTATTACATAAATAGTATATATTTTTTCAACAAATTTTATCATTATGGGCTCATTCAATAAAAAATTCATTTTAAAATAATAAAAATATATGTATTTTCATCTCATCTCAAAGTAAAAAAGAAAAAAGAATCATATATATGATATATATTAGATGAAAAAGTATATTTAACATGTTGCGGGTACTTGCTAGACGGGTACTATAATCTCCGCCTTCGCCCTCATTTATTAAACGGGTACCCATCTCCCACCCCATCTCGGGTAATCCCCGCGAATCTCCACGGGTACGTGTAATTTTGCCATCCCTAAATGTTGGGCTAGGTTCATTGGGCCAGAAAGTAATTCGTTAAGCATATGGAATCATTGAAGGATTAAAAAAATTCCTTGAAGGTAGGAACAATTGCCAAATATTGTGCTAAACTCTGAGAATTTGTTAAAACAAGTGAACATTAATGAACTGGTGATGGCGAATCAGTTTATCAACAAGCTCTGAAAATATAGGGTAGTGGGGACACTCTCGATTGAATCATTCATTGAAGTTAGACATCAAGTCAGTTGAGGGAATGTTAGTAGATATGTATGCTATTAATCACTTGTGTAAACGTGGATTTATGGGTATAAACGTGATAGACGGTGTGCTTAAGCTAGTAACGGTTAAATTTTGATCTATAAATAGTGGAGAGTTGCTACTGTAAATACACGAGATCATCAATACATAATCATTCAATCAATATAGTTTAACTTTCCTCATTTTAATACTTGAGCAAGTGTTTTATTAACTTTTTTTTTACATTTTTTGCTTATTGTTTAATGTTTTGTTTTACATTCTGCTTAATCTTACTATTTGCTTTAGTTGAGAGGTTGAGAGTTAATTTTTTACTTGTCTATCCATCTAAGAGCTATCTTTAGTAATATTGGGAACTCTTAGTCGAGGGACATAATCCATTCCTTGACAATCAATCACTTGTAATGGTGGGAATCAAAGGATTAGCAAGTTGGTTGAAGTTGCTTCGACTAAGAAATTTATTTGCTAACATATTTTTTGGCACGCTCAGTGGGACTCATGGATAGGGAAGTAGAGAAATTCTCTTTGTCAAGGCACAATCATAGCTGGCATATGCACTTGAGGTCATAGGAGACTTTGAAGAATATGGATTCATAACAAAACATGTTCGAAGAAGAATGATAATAGTAAGACACCTGAGGCTTCGACTCAATCTACATCTACGCCTCAGCCTTATGGTATGGCATCTTCACAGACTCCTACAACGTAAACTGTTGTGCCGAAAGTCCTACGAATGAAGAAGTCCCGAACCAAGAGACTACAGTGATGAGTACTTCTTTCATTAGGCAGCAAATCGACATGGGCTTGAACAATTTGAGGTATCAAATGTCTAGGCAGTTAGTGGACATCGTTAAGCCCGTGGTCCAGAATGAAGTGCACAATGTTCAGGAATATAAGCAAAGGTCACAACAATTGAACAAGGAAATTACGATTTCTTCTACTACCAATAGACCATATGCAACAAGTGGTGACTGGACAACCCAATCTATTTATTGCTAATATTGGGGGGCAACTGTCTAAAGCTCAGAATTCACAATTCATGGCATAACAACAGTATGTTACGTCACCAGTAGCTCAGCCGATGAGGCAAATGGCAGGGCAGTTAGTTATGTAGCAATATATGACAGCCTTTCCTTATGTTCCCATGCATGATGGTTCTTAGCCAACTAATCATCCGAGTGGATAACTAGTGGCACAAACTCCAACAATAATACAATCTAATCCAACAGTTGGATCTCCTATTTTAAATTATGGCCAAGTCAATATGGCCAGGGACCTCCCAATACTCTAGGTATGATAGGTTTACCTATGGTCAATTCAAGTTCTAATGCCACTATTCCCTATGTTATCCCACAGATGAATGTATAGTTGATGGCATCTCATAATCCTGGACTGATAACTCAGAATAAATAAATGAGCAATTATGGAGAGTAGCAATGGAATTATGTTCCACTTCCCTTATATGTTCAACTTGTTTATCAGCTGGTGGCAGAACAACCAAGTCATTATTATGCTATTCCAATCTATGGTATGGAACAAAACTAGAATCATGTGCCACCTTATGGGGGGCAACAACCAGTGTATGATGTTACTGAGCATTCGATGCAACATCAGGCAGTCAGGACCAATACTACCACCAGTGCCACGTCAACATCTCGTTGCTCAGCAGCCATTAATCGATCACAACATGATAGCTGAAATCATCTACAGGAATTTTGGGGTCAAATTGAGGCTAATAGATAGGCTGGTTTATCACAAGCCATATCCAAAATAGGCTGACAGGATGATGCCACTACTTAGGGGCTTCAAAACCCCTAATTTTTTTTTTTTACCTTTTATAGGGAAGATGGGAAATCTATCATGGAGATATTAGTAGTTTCATTTTACAATGTGGTGAAGCCAACTAGAATAAGTATCATAAACTTCAGTTATTTCCTTTGTCATTAACTGAAATTGCATTTACCTGGTATTTCTTACTGCCTTCAATCTCTGCCCAAAATTGGGTAGATATGGAGAGGATTTTTCATGACAAGTTTTGTAAGCCTCAACTGAAGTGATGGTGGCTAACTTGATGAGTCTGAGACAACAAATCGATGAACCAGTAGCTGATTTCATCAAACGTTTCAGAAAGCTGAAAAGTTGATGTCGTAATGATCAACAACATGCATCCATTGCTAAGGGAAAAGGTCATAGCCCAAGAAAGTACTGATTTGGCCTAGTTGGCCACCAAGGATGTTCGCATTGAACAATATATCCTTGAAAAGGAACAAAGAAGAGCTAATAAGGGTAGAGAAACTCAAATGATGTCCATAGTAGACTTTTGATTTGGAGAAGGCCTCGTCTGATGAAGAACATGTACCAGGATTAGCCGATGCATTAGCAGTTGAAATTCTAAGGGGAAAATCAAACACTTGTCCTGCTTCGGAGCCATCAAAAGGGAAGGAGGTGCCCAAAGAAAAGAGCAAAGAAAAGTATCTCTTTGACATCTCTAAGGTAGAACAAATCTTTGACTACTTATTGAAATATAAGTAGATCAAGCTTCTCGAAGGACACAAGATTCTTTCAGTTGAGGAATTGAAAAATAAAAAGTATTGTAAGTGGTATCATTTTTTTAGTCATTTTACTACAAATTGTGTGGTTTTCAAAACTATTCTTTAGAAGGCAATGAAGGAAAAACGATTCAAGCTATCAGACAAGGGGATTGTTGAAATGATAATTGATACTAACTCCTTCCCACCCATGTCCATTAACAGCAGCAGTAGCTTTTTGAACTGTAACAACCAATGAAAAAATTAATAACGCATGAAATCCAAAAAGTGCGGGAACTTGAAAATTAGGTGCATCCTTTTCACATTTTTAGCAATCAGCTTATTAGTTAAAGGTTGCAGAGGGCAAAGTGTTAACACAAAAAAAAAATTATGACTGGAGTTAGCTGATGCTAAGATAAATGATGGAGCAGTAGCTGATTTTAATGGTTAGCTGATACTCACTATAATCAAGGTATACATGATGAACATGCAAAAATTCATATTTTTACAGCTCAAAACATTGAGTTTTCATCCTCTTTTAATCTTTTTGATTTAGTTTTATTCTTATATTTTATTATATTTTTATTATTTTAATTGTATTCTTATTACATGTTTTTATGTGTTTTTGTTAGGTAATTGCACATGAAAAAGATTGGGCGAATGAGCAAGTAAGAAAAAAAGAAAAAAATTTCATGACAGTTTCCAGCGCTAGCACGCAACACGCGTAGAAGAATCATCTTAAGTGAGTCAGCGCTCAAGCGCTGAATGCGTAACAGTAGCATGAATTTCTTTTAAATAAGAAAGTTATGCCAAATTCAACACACTTTAACACACTTGGACAAAACGCAGTAGTTGTCAAGAGGCACAAACCCTAAAGTGGTGTGGGCGCATTTAGACTTGAAGATTAGGGATTTTCTTCATCCTTTTCACTTATCTTTTATGAAGTTTGTCAAATCATTATCTCTCTTTCCTTCTTCATCCATGTGTAACTAGTTTTCCATTGTTAGGGTGATGATGAATCTTGTTCTTGGATGATGTAAATTCTTTTATGGGTTTAATCAATGTTTCTATTTTATGATTTATGTATTTATCTCTTTTTTTAATGATTTTCTAAATCTGGCCAATTTGGAAATGATTTTTGGATTTATATATGATTTAGAAAAATTTGCATGAACCGAGAATTTGTGATAAACACTATAATTTCTGCCTAGGAATAGACATTGTGGGTTATGTGATCTTTCTTTTAATTCTTTCGTTCTTGATTATGTCTTTCTATTTGGGATTCGACTAAGAGATTAGATAATTCTAAATAGTATAAGAGGATTAATATACTAAGAGATTGAATATTAATTAATTTTGAGAATTGACCATAAATTATTGGAATAGGACTTGATTAAACTAATATTTGATTTTGCATTTAAATAGTTCAAGTAAAATCTGACCCCTAACATTTTCATATCATTATTTTTTAACTTAACTCAATTAATTAAATTTGACTTTTGTTATTTTTGTTTATTCTTTCTTTTTATTATTTTTATCAACTCTCTTTTTGATAACTTGAATAGTGTCAATTTGACGAATTTAGTAATTGATAACATAATCTTTATGAGAACGATACTCTTATTCACTTTCTATTACTTTTGTGATTCAGTATACTTACCGATTTCACAACAATACATATTAGTTGATGCTATGGCAAATTAAAAAGCTAGAAGGAAGATTCGAGTAAAATTAGACACTAGTACAATAAATATTGGGCCAGGTTTCATTGGGTCTTAAAGAGATTTGTTAAGCATATGGACTCATTAAAAGATTAAAACAATTCCTTGAAGGTAGGAACAGTTGCCAACGGTTGCACTAAACTCCAAGAATTTGTTAAAACAAGTAAACGTTGATGGACTAGTGATGACTAATCAGTTTACTAGCAGGTTCCAAAAATATAGAGTAGTGGGGGCACTTTTGGCTAAATCATTCATTGAGTTAGATATAAAGTCAGTCGAGGGAACGTTAGTGGATATGTATACTGTTAACCACTTGTGGAAACATAGATTTATGGGTAGAAACGTGGTAGACAGTGTGCTTAAGCCAGTAACGTCGAAATTTTGATTTTTAAATAGTGGAGAGTTACAATCGTAAATACACAATATCATCAACACACAACCATTTAATCAATATAGTTTAATAATCTTGGGAACTCTTAGTCGATGGACAAAATTCATTCCTCAATAATCATTCACTTGTAACGGTGGGAATTAAAGGATTAACAAGTTAGCTGTCATTGTTTTGGCTAAGAAATTTATTTGCTAACAGAACTAGATGCCGCAAAGCATCGTCTCATATGCTGAACTCAGCCTTTCGAGGTTTAGGGATTTGGATTTTGCTGTTTCAAAGGAGCAGTAAGAGTGATTTTCTCTTTATGTCTCTTTAATATATATATATATATATATATATATATATATATATATATATATATATATATATATATATATATATATATATATATGACTAAAAATGTATATTGTTTGACTAACTAGCTAATAATGGATTAGTATGTCATAGTAATAAATTGCTAGCGCATTAACCTAATAATATACGTTAATTAAAAATTTATACATTGTTATTAATTTGTGTAAAAATGGTGTGCAAATCCTAATGGGCAAATATTAATGTTGTTTTAAAGGTATCGAGATTTCTCCATTCCTAGACCATCACCTCGTTTTCATTTACAAATCAGATCAGAAGTAAATATCCGTTTGCTTTGACTGGGCTTTAAGATCCTTCAATTTCTTCAATATGTTAGTAAAGTAGTCCTGCAAATACTTCTCTAATGTAATTATATCTTTTGAATCCACGCCGAGAAGATTATATGTCTCCGCCATCGGAACAGAGAAAACTGTGTCGCTGGTAAGGACCTGCATATTTTCCCATTTTAGCGATTAGTCAATTATTAGGCATATTTTACTAACAGTGAAAGGAAAAAGAAAATGCTATATATACACTCTAAATGCTGCAAATTAATTGATAGCTAAAACATAAAATATAATCATGCAATAACTGTTCGGCACCATCAGGGGAGAAAAATAAACAAGATGAAAATAGGAGCATAAAGACACAAGAATTTAACGTAATTTAGTAAGTCACATGCTACGTCTACCTAGAGGATAAAAACATATTTACTATGAGAGTAAAATAATACAAGAATAATCATGGAGTTAAAAGACCTAACCCATACTCTACCCAAAGTCCCTTGTACACCATCACTCTTATAACCCGAAGAACTCTTCTATTACTTGTTCTCTCTTTCTCACTGTATACCTAGACCATTAGTTCTATTTATAACCAATCTTCAAGCAAACCCCTCCTTGATCTCCAAGACTCTTTCGTTTCTAAGTTTCTTAAATTTTAACAAAGTTTTCATATCCTTAATTTAGATTTCTTAAATGTCCAAGGATATACTTGTTAAGGATAAACATAAATAAAACAAATTCTTATCTTATCAAGATATAGAGCCAAAATCTCAGCAATAACTAGGTCCTGAAATTATAGCTCTTAAGCCACAACACAATATGCCTATGCCAACTTTCATACTAAGCAAAGCAACATACATACCCATAATTTTCTAAATTTTGAGTGATTATTTTGCAAAAACGAATAGAAATTGAGCATCTGAAATTATAAAATTATTCATATCTGATCATCAGAAGTACTTTTCAAATTCCCATTGGTTTATAATTTTCATGTAATGAAGTTCAAAGAAAAGATTGAGGAAGCAAGCAAGAAAAGAAGTCCAACAATTGAATATATATTTAAATGAGCTAGAATCCTGCATAAGCATCTATTTGTTTGATGGATAAGGACATCTTGTTTACTATATTCTAACTCCTAACTTGTAATCCTAGATAGATATCTTCCTGCTTGGTTAAACAAACAGTTGAAACAATCAAAGGGCAGCATCAGGCCAATATGCCATAGAGGCAGCCTCTCAAAAGACAACATCTTTTTATGTAAATAGGATAAATTCTAGTCCTGAGATGTTAATAACAAGGCAACTAACCACATAAGCATACTTCCTTGAAGAAGCCATTAATAAGGCAAGTATTAATCAGTTTTTTTAAAGCAGGTGCAGGAGATGGAGGTAGGTCACAGTCTGCTGCATAAAACATTATAGTTACTGATAGTGAGGAAACAAATACCTCTGAAAATGCCAATCTGTCAGCAACATCATTTGTCCACTCAAAAAACCGTGTCAACTGACGAGTGAGTCTTAAAATGGAGACTGGAACTGTAGTTACATTAGCATCTTGGCCTGCAAGCCTCTCGCACAATGTTATCACCTGAAATAACAATTGACAACAGATGTGTAAGGTGAGGCAGGTAAATGAAATGAGCATTCAGTAAGCCAAATAGCAAATGTAGTTACCTCTTGGGTTGTCCATGCACGAGGACCGGCAAATACAAGAAGTTTACCATTTATTTTTTCATTTCGTAAGGCTATAAATGTCAAGCGCGCTATATCCTAAAAAATGATGTAGATGTAGAGTGATTAGATATTAGGAAAAGATCACATGACTATGCCTAACCGA
This sequence comes from Ormosia semicastrata, assembly GCA_029884595.1. Classification (NCBI taxonomy): domain Eukaryota; kingdom Viridiplantae; phylum Streptophyta; class Magnoliopsida; order Fabales; family Fabaceae; genus Ormosia; species Ormosia semicastrata. The sequence continues at coordinate 627,906 of JAQQTO010000046.1, read as the reverse complement.
ACGGGGAAAGACAGAAGCAGCTATATATATGTGTGTGTGTGTGTGTGTGTGTGTGTATTAAGTTGTTAACTAACCTGAGTATCCATGTAAGCAATTCTGGTTGGGGCATCAGTACCCCAAACAGATTTCTCTTCCAGAATAGGAACAGCATACTGGCCAATAAGACCCTGCAATAATGGTATAAAAGGGAATTGAATTGTAATTATAAAAGTGAGAGAAGGTGAAGAAGTATTAAGGGGGATGATTATTTAAGAAATGAAATGAAGGCATTACTTACTTGCATGAAACCACATAAGCGGATGACGATGTGATTGAGGCCAGAATCACGGAGGAACTTCTCAGTGCAATACTTGATCTCCATGAGTGGGACGTCAGGATGTTTGTCACAGTTATGGATGGAATAGAAGACATATTTCTGAATTCCCATTGCTTTAGCACATTGTATAAGAGCAACTTTTCCTTCCCAGTCTACCTGAACTTGGTATGTTTGGTATGGAATGTATTCAATTCGAAATGAAGAAAATGTTGAATTAAGTTAATAATATAATGGAATAGGAAAGAAAGAAAAGAAAAGAAGTGTAGTGTAGTGTAGTACGGTTTTGATGGGCTCCTCGGGACGGCCGGTGGCACAGTCAATGACAGTATGTATGCCGACCAAGGTTGCAGGAATAGTGTCTGGTTTACAGAGGTCAGCCTGTGAAATAGAAACAGAAATAGAAATGTGGAAGGAAGAAATGATTGATTAAATGATTATGATTCCAATTCCATGTAGACTAGTGATTCGTGAATGAATTGAATTACTACGTTGACAACGGTTGCTCCCCAGTCGCGAAGGAAGTCAGCAGGAGCAGGCCTGGGCCTCACCAGGCACCTAACGTCGTAGCCTTCGTCGAGTGCCCGCCTCACAATCTGCCTTCCCAGCGTTCCAGTGGCACCCACCACCAGTATATTCGTTGCCCTCACTGGGGTACCCGGTCCAACATTCACAGCCCCCCCTCTTGTTGCTTCTCTCTCTCTCTCAACCTCCGCTCTGCATCTCATTCCTCTTCCTCTTCCTCTTCCTCTTCCTGATCCTGACAACAAACAATTCCCATCAAATTCAAAGCAATTTGATTCTTTATTTGAGAAGGGAATAATTTAATTATGCAACCCACCCGTAGAAAGGGAAAGGGGGAACACCACTGTGCTGCAGCTCCATGATAGTTGGCGAAGGTCATTAGCAATGGCAGTGGCAGGTGTTGGTAGCCTCACCAGGCCCATTTTCATTTTTGAGAGAGTAGGAGTAGCCAGCAACTCAACTAGGAAGGGAAGGGATGATGAGTGATGAGTGATGAAGAAGAACAACTCAACTCAAATCCACTCCACTCAAGTGATCATAATTCCGCCACGTCGGATGCCCGCTGGATCCACTCTTGTCTTCTACCGGCAAGGCGACCCCACACCATAATCACAAAACCAAATGTTATCTCTTCATCCGCGCACACTTACCCTTTCATAAAAACCAAAAGGATTTTGTTAATATCACGTTTCAAGGAATTAAAAATAAAAGTTTTTAATCTAAACATACAAAATATTTATGTTTTAAAAATTTAAATTATTATAATAAATAATATATATATATATATATATTTTAACATGTGTCACTTAAAAAAAATATTATTTGCATTACCACATTAACTTATTTTATTTATTATTCATATATAATTAAAATTTCATAGGACAAGTTTAGCTTTCAAAATCTTTAACTCTTTCCTCCTAAAACGAAAATCAGTTGTATAATGTAAATGAGGTTGACCTAGTTATAAAGTCAAGTTAATTACTCTGTGATATGATCATGCGTTAAGCAATTAAATTAAAAAATTTGGATAAATTTTTTTTTAAATATATTATATAAAAAATATTTTATATGAAAACACTACATAAAAACTATATTATATAAAAAATATTAATCATGTGAGTAAAATAATAGTCATAATCATTTAATTTCAATTTTTTAACTTTAAATTGATTAAATAATAATATAAATTTAAAATTAAGAATATTATTTAATAATTTATGTGGTTTAATTATAAAATACATTTATCTCAAGAGTTTTTTAAATGTTATATTTAATTCCTACAAATTATTTTTTAAGCTTAAATTAAAAAAAATAAAGAAACCCAAATTAATTCGAATCAACTCGTACGGATAGATTGCCAGATTATCCGAGTGGGTCAGTAAATAAATCATTAAATCTATTCTGACAAAGGACCTAATCCACATCTAACGATTGGTCCATACAATTATGGGTGAAAAGATCATTCAAACTCGTACTTCAATTTGTTAACAATATATGCTAACCCACAAAAATATCTTAACAGCCAATACAAGCTTGACCATTCAGAAGCTCAGGCTTCCCATTGCAACATCCAAACTTATAACAGTTATGTTATCCACTATTTATTTTTCATACATAATACAATAATTTCATTAAAGTGTAGATATATTTAAAATTTATAAAACAACATATAAAAATATCTAAATACTTTTATGCAATGTAAGTTTTAAAATAAGCTTTTGATACCAAAAGTTTGTTTTAATTTAAATATTAAGTTGAACTTAAAAACAAGCTTATGCTAGGTAATAGGTTAACACCAATGTTTAAATATACCTAACCTATGTAAGGCAAAGTTTGATTTAGCTTAACTTATTTTCCCCTCATACTCTCATACTTTACACTAAATTAGCTCAACTCAATTTTTTTTTTCTCCTAGTTATCTTTTAATTAAATATCATATATATATATATATAAGGAACATATTTGGTGAGAAAAATATTTATTATAAAAGATGATAGATGTGAATCTTAATCATTAGATATTACATGAATGATTAAAATTAGAGTATAAATACATGTGATTTTTTTAAATCGTCGCATTATTTTTAAGTAACTTTTAATATTAACTATTTATGTATAGTTATATGGTTAAAATTTATTCCTATCAATGTCTCATAATAAAAACTTTTTTCACTAGTATATCTCATATATATATATATATATATGAGTTTAATTTTAATACATTATCGATTATAAAATTTTTTATACTATCAATCAATTATATATTATTACATGTGAGTTTTGATATAATTGTTATTAGAGTCAAACATTTTTAATAACGTGTCAATATATGATTGAATGACAATGTAAAAAATTTTATATTGAGAGTGCATTAAAATTAAAATCGATATATATTATAAGCATGTTTACTTTAATATTGTTTTAGTAAATAAAAAAACCCTAAAGTAATCTATTATTTTGTTTGCTTTGTGTTTAATTGAGACACTCCCAACAATTACCTTATCTAAGGTATGAAAGATAGTCTTGTTTATCACTGTGCCAATTCTTATTGGTACTTATTATTGTGTATATTTCATACATGTAAGTTCAAATTAATATAAATATAAACTCATCAAAAGATCGATGGCCTATATAATATTATTGACGGGTAGAAGAAAAATGACACTTCATATTCTCAGAAAAACTAAGAACTAATGCATTTAAATAAAGTTTGAAGTTGTTCAATAGCTGTGTTAGAGATGCATTTAATTTAAATTAATGCACTGATTTGAAACATCTCCTCCATCTGGAACAATTCTTGCATGCAATTCAGGTTGGTCACACTCATTTAAAGGTCCAGCGAATGAATCAGTTAAGTTTTATTTCCTTTGAGAAAATGGCCCAAGAGCAGGAGAACGGAGGTGGAGATGACTCAGATGAGGAGAGTCGTATCAAGTATCGACTTTGTATTTGTTGCTACTTGCTTGCTATATTGTGTTAACCATAAATAATGTTATGGACATCCTTGCCATTTTTTTATGGTAAAGGCATTCTGGAGTTCAATTATTTTTGTCTCAATTGAGATTAAGTTCCTGATCTTATAAAGCGCATTTAGAAAAGTGGTGGCCTAAATTTTAAAATCCAAAATATAATTAAAAGAAATTAACTACTATATTTTAATAGTTATAGCAGTAGCTAGTAGTCAAAACATTTTTAATTACAGTAATAACAGTAAAATTGGTATCACACCTACCCAAATTTAGATAGCATATTTTTAGCAAGTGTCGTGTTATCATACTTGTTAAAGAATATAAAATAAGAAATTTTACATAAAAAGTAGAGTTTTTATAATTTTTAATGTATTGAATATATTATTTTTATGAAAACATTTTTCTTTTAAAAATTTAATAATTGTTATTAAGATACTCGTTAGAATAACTCATTTAGTTATTATATATCTAAAAAGCATGTCTTTTTGTAGATTATTGACTAGAATAAAAAACAGTAAAATTGCTAAGAAAGAGGGACCCAAACCAAAAGGGGAAAGAGAATGTGTATCTGAGAACGTATCTGCACTGCAGTGCTTGAATATAGAATTTTCAACCAAAGTTTATAAGCAGAGTAGGATTGAAGACATGAAAGTCGTGACTCGTGAAGGTTGGCATGTCATGAGACCTGAGTATTAAGTAATTCAAACTCAAACAGAATCAAAGTTTTATTGGTTATGGTTGATATTATCATATATTCTATTCATGTGATGTGATATGGATTAAGAAGAAGAATAATCCATAGGGCCATAGGACTCAAATAGCTCAGCAAGGAGTCCCTTCTTTCTTCTGGGGTTCCACCCCATGTCATTGCATAGTTGGTCGTTGTACCATATATGCAAGGCAGCTATGCATGATCTCCTGTAGTACGGCCCCGAGTATTTCTTCATATATTCCTCCCATTTCCCCACATCTTTCTTCATCTCCTTGATGTTTGGCAGTTGGAATGTGCCATCCAGAAGCTCCGTAACCCAACGGCACCTCATCTCTGATGTATACAGATTAGAAGCACTTTCGGAGAACCCAATCACCGCCAGTTGTGGAATTTGGGGATGTATGCATTCCCTGATTGATTGACATTTGACAATATAATAAGGAAACCAAGATTTCATTCAATTCATTTCAGTAGCTTTGCATGCTTATATAATTTCTTAATCTGATTTGCAAAATGGCCTCAGTCACCTATATACCTTATCCTTACCTATATAGTGGAATGGTTGCATTTGGTGAGCCCGCCATAAAGTTTTGGAAAGTGGAAGACGCAAATATGTGTTTGAGCTTCTTGTCACCCCTGAACCCAGTAGCTAATATGACCAAATCTGTGTTTAGAGGCGAGGCTTCTCCATCAACCAAAACGCCCTCTTTACAGAACCAAAACCTCGGAGCTTTCTTCAATATTATACTCCCCTCTTCGACCTTGTCATAGAATTTCTCAGGCACTGTTGAGATCAAACAAGAATTAATTTCTTGATGAAAGCTATGATTTGGTACCATCCCAAACTTTGTCAATCCAAGCTTCCTTCTTATATGGCTTTCAACAAATTTTGAGAATGCCCATCTCTGTTTAGGATCAGATCACATCACCAATTAAACGGGAAACAAAAAAGATAGATAGATAGATATATGAAAATTTTCATTCTAGTCTACTAGTCTAGGATAGACAACCAAGTGTACAACACAACAACGTAAAGTAAAAGATACAAAGGGTTACCACAGGTGAAAGAACAGTAGCAATGATACTCAGCAGGAAGCCCTCATCAGGCTTATGAACCATAAGTTCCGAGAAACGATTAAGGTAAAAATAAGCCAGAGGTATGCCCCATGGAAGGTAGTCTGGAAGGTTCCAGTGTTCTGTCTTGTATAGGACTCTGCATGGATACTTAACCCCTGCATTAATGCATTACCAATACCGTCTAGCTTAACTCAATTCAATTGCTATAGGCTGTGAATTCAGTGGTATTGAAATTGACATATATATATATATATATAATTTGTTTGTTTACCGTTTACTGCTGAGCACTCCATTGCGATATCTAGAGCAGATTTCTGTAATCCAACCACGGTGACTCGCTTCTCTTTGACCAACTCAGCTGCACTTTGACAATCCATTTCCATGGAGTGTATCACCTTGCCTCCAAACACTTCTGGGCCATTGTTTAGAGGAAATTCTGGAATGTTGGGAACATCACTGAACCGACCTAAGCAAAGAATCACAAAATCTACTGTATATACCTGCACATTACACATAGGCATAGCACCACTCGTTATGAAATTTGCATAAGCCAGCCAATAAGTTAACTAATAAGGGAATTAGGGGAAGGGGGATGGATGGTCATGACTCATGATCATGATCACATGATAGGAATAGGACATATAGAATTAGGGGAAGGGGGATGGATGGTCATGACTCATGATCATGCACCATGGCTTGGCCTATTAATTATCTTGTCCGATCCTTGCATGAAGAACAAGTGCACTAGTGCAATTAATCCTACTCCTACCTCAGTTGAATCCTTTTGGTTTTGAGTATTCTTCACTGAAACTTTCCATTTTCCGTTGGAGCTGAAAGGCTCACCTGTTCCACCCCAAAGATGCCACGCTTGTATCTCTTCCACAGCAGGGCCTTCATACTCAATTCCTTGGACTTTGGTATTGAACTTGATATACTTAAGTAGGTCAAAGTGGTGGGCATAAGCTGTAATATAATGTAGCACCTGATGCTGGTTGGGAAAGTCTTCTGTTACAGAAGATGGCCATGGAAAATCAGAGAACTGAAATAATGGTTTCGGAGTTTGGAGTTTGGTGGTCTCCAAGGTTTTGGTCCATACTCCTCCAATGCTGCTCTTGGCCTCAAAAACAATTGGATGGAACCCCTTTGCTCGGATATACTTGCAGGCGAGGAGGCCACTGATACCGGCACCTATGATGCCCACCTGCCTCTTCATTATCCAAAATGATGTATTGAAGATATAGGGTTGGGGATTGATTGTTTCCTTTATGATGTTAAAAGATATATACATGTATAACACAGGATCATATTTATAATCATTTAGATTTGATATCTCAGTTTTGTATGTCAAAAGTGATAGTTTTTAATTAACGATATATATCATTAGTATTTTTTATATTAAAGAAACTGGTAATAATAACAACTTATCATGTGAAAAAAAAAAAGTCTTTTTAAAAAAAAATCATTAATAGGGAAAATCGACGACGAGCACTGGTGCAAATCACATGAGATGTTCCTAGCACTATTTTCTTTTCTCTTTTATATATATATATATATATATATATATTTCGTGTTATATAGCATTCCTTTAAAGTTTTGGTTGTATTCACACTACAGTAACATTTGAATTATACTTACGCAATAAATTTTGAATAAGAATTTTTCTATTTTAGACACACAATTCATCTTTTAATATGTATAAAATTATGGGAGTCATATTAAAAATATGTATACATATATTAACATAAGAATAATTTTAAATCAACTTAAATAATTTTCTTAATAATTCTTCTATTTATTAAATAAAAAAATTAAATATTTTTTATATTTTTAAGATATTAAATATATTTTTTTATTTAATATTTTTTATTAAGTATTAAAAAATTATTAAGAAGATATTTTAAAAGATATTATAAAACTCTTAACATAATTTTTTATATGTTAAAAAATTAATTTACATACTTAAAATAAAAGGTATCCACTCAAAAGTTTCTTATACTAATGGAAAAGGTTTCCATTTATCATTTTTAAAGGAATCTAAGGTACAAATTTGTTAATAAAAGTAAAATACGCGTCAATTACTACTTGATTGGTCATCATTTATGTAGGAGACATTATGATGATGAATACAATTTAGTTCTAACTTTTGACTCCAATATTTATCTCTAATCTTATTTAATTTTTTTATTTATTATTTTTAATCATATACACATAGAGAAAAATTAAATGAGGTTAGAAATATAGATTAAAATCAAGTTTTGTTTTATGATAATGGCACCATAGATAATTTTTATAAAAATTTTGTTGTTTGAATGTCATATATACAGTATATTTATTTTAATTTGACATAAATATATGAGAATAATAAACCACATTTATATGTGATATGATATTTTAGGTAAATGTCATATTTTAAGTATTTAAAAAATATTCTTATTTTTACAATTATAGTTAACGACTGAATACAAGAACAATTAAGATTGGTGCACTACTTTCTTTTACAATTTTTCTTACACCCATATTTGTTTTATAAAAAATAGAAAATATTTCACCTGTTTTATTACTTAAAAAATTGCTGTAAGAAAAATTTGATGGAAAAGTGGTTCAAATATCATTGTTGAAACGAGGAAAATATCAAACATGTAAAAAAGTAAAATACGTGTCAATAACTCCTTATATCTAGTTGTTCATGTATGACCGAAATGTGTAATAACATAATCTGGTGTCAATAATGGAGGCTGGGGCTGTCATCCGATTCTCAACATCACATGACACAATAAGAACAGCGCGCAGCCTCTTTGGAGCTGTAGGTAGGTGCACGTCTCTTTATTTCATTGAATCAAATACATGAACAAAAGTCGGTGTGCAGATGTGCCATGTGTCACAAATTACTAAAAAATTCAGATTTAAATACAGGTAAAATTTGTCTCTAAAATATTAAATTTTTTTCTTTAATTATTTAAAAATAAAAATAAAAATAAAAATAAAAATAAATTTATTAGTAAAGGTGACATCATTAATTATTTAATATATATGTTAATTCTATATCTGATTAGAGATAGATTTTTTTGTCATTAAATTTTAAAGTTTTATTGCTATTCAGTTATTAAAATTCATCTTTAGTTCTTTAATTAGAGACAAAAAAAATTATCTCTATTTTTGTCTCTAAATTAGAGATAAATTTTTTTGTTTCTAAATTTGTTTATAATATTTTAAAAAATATAAAAAAATTAGGCATCTATCTATGGTCTGTTACAATTAGATGCCTTCATTTTATAAAAAATCTATTTTTCTATGCATATAATTATTCAAAACTAAAATTTATCAAAAATCACAATAAATAATTAAAATCAAGTAGTCAATCACTCAAAAAAGACTCAAAATAAAGTACCCCCTTCTCCTAAAATCAACATAAATTTGACTCAAAAAGAAAAAATAATTAAAAATAATTGAAATACAAGTTATTACTTGTAACAAAGAAAACAAAAATTGAAAAAACCTCTTCTTTCTTGACCTTACCTCTTGTGAAAACCTTGTATCCCCCCAAAAAGAGTAATCCCTAGTCAATTTAAAAGATGATTATAGACTGCAAGCACATAACAACTAGTCAAAAGAATATTCATACACATATTAAACAAAATCATAAATTTAAAACAATGTTAAGTATACTTTTGATTCAATATGCAACAAGCACAAATTCAAAATAATTATAAAGTAATAACAAAATGCAAAAAAGGAAAATTGCATGTCTACTTGGTTAAACCACTTTCAACATTTACTTTCCATGTATCCCCTTTCCACTGCACCATTCTTGCTCAAGAAAAAATCAAAAGCAAAATTGACTCTGTTGTTTATGCTATCAAACCAATAAGTCCAAAAAATAATAGCACTCAATGTATAATAACAAAGGAAGTGTTTTTGGGTTACAACTTAGAACAACTGTATTGAATTTTTCAAATTCAAGGACAAGTACAACAATTCAATTTAGGAAGGAAAGTGTAATATCTTAAATAGCATGTTAGACTTGTTTATGTGTTCAAAATGTAGCATATGATTTGTTTAGCATGTGTGTTTAATTTTGTGACGATCTGAATTAGTTTAGGTATTTAGTTGAAACCAGACTGTAAAAAGTAGCTTAAAATGACTTAGATAATAGCATAAATTACTTAGAAGAGAGAAATAAATATGAATAATTTATTTCTAGGTCACAAATATGAACAACAAGTTACAGTTAAAGTTTCAAGGTAAACTGAGCTAATTTGGCATTTTTAGGCGTACTGATTATCTAATTATAGCTAGTTTAACTAGCAGCAGATATGAAAATATTAGATAATGGTGAAACGACTTTTTATATGAATCCTAGTATTTATTTTAAAGTTGTTGGAAGCTGAAAATCCGAATTTAGCTAAATCTGAGTGTTTTTAGCAGATAGGATTTTATCAGTTATGGCCTAAAGGCCATGAGTCTTAGTTCCTCTTTTTTAAGGCTTCTCTCACGGCTCTTTGCTTCACAAAATTAGAATCAGAAAACTCGCAAGGAGAAAGAGAGAAAGGAGAAGCAAAGGCTAAGGAGGAGGAAGAGAGAAAGAGAAAATCAAAAGGGAAAGCCAAAGCTTGAGATCCAGTCAAGTTTGAATCTCTACTCAGCTATTAGAGGTAGGGATTTTGTGATCAATTTCACTTCTTGTTACTCTTTTCTTTATTTGTGCAATTAGGTTGCTTAATAGGCCGAATTGAGTTCTAGAGGTGTTTAATGTGTTTTGATTGCATTGTTGAGTTTCTTTGGTTATTTATGACTTGTTCAAAGCATAATTCTGAGATAAAAGCTTAGAATTTGTCACTTAGGCATTTGAATCCCAATTTAGGGGTTAGGTCACCCTAGGATGATTTTGGTGCATTAATCCAAATTAAGAGGTTTTAGTTGATGATTAATGATTCTTATGTGTTTAAGGACAGATTAGGAACTTAGAATCACTTAGAAACTAAGTTAGAATTGTCAAAATTTGAGAAAATGACTAATGGAACAGTACCATGGTCTGTAGAATTATGCAGAACCTGGATTCTGCTGTTAATGTCACGATGTGAAAGACGTCATGCCGCGGCATTAGGATGAACGACTTGAATGTCGCGGCGTTAAGAAGGTTACGCCGCAGCATGAGGCCAGATTTCGCAGCACGCGCTGCAGCGTGAGTAACACCGTGCCACGGCGTGAAGGAGATGCTGTATCAGTAGTAAAACTCGTGGCTTGGGCGCCACGACATGCCCAAGTTAGTGCTGCGGCATGAGTGCCAGGAACTTTAAAAATGTCATTTTTTATGTTTTTAAGTTTTGGACTAAATGGAATCATTAATATGTGTTTCCTAAAGTATGTTAAGGTACAATTATGGGTAGTTTTCAAGAAGTGAATTATACCTAGTATGTATAGAATAGATTGGTAGTGTTGATTTTGTAAGTATCCTTTGACAACATTCATGAAGGCCAATAGAAATCGAAAGGGTGTCTGATAGACTCAATGGAATAAGAATATAACCCTGATAAGTCGATAGTGTCAAGGCCAGAAGAGATAAGTAGGGGTCCATAATGTTCTTCGGAATCAAGATTTAGACCGAACTTCTCATGAGCTAAGATATATGTGTAGTGTGAGGAGATACCTCTAATTGCTACAAAATAACACATGAAGCCATTAATTCGTAAAATTTACATTTTTGTTCCGGGTTGGACTAGATGTATGTATGAGATGTATATTAACTTAGTTTATCTAAATGTAAATAGTTAGGCCTTGTAGATGTTTAAACATATTCCATTAGTTGTTATTGTGATTATGTTTATATATGTTATGTATGACTGGTTTTGATTACTCATACTGAGGATATAGTTTCTCACCCCCTTGTTAGGGGTGGAAACAGGTCAGGTTAGGGCAGACTTTGCTTTAAATAAGCCTGACCTGTATCCTAATTATAAGGCCTGAGCCTGACTTGTGAGCCTGTAATAGGCCAAATTTTAAGGTCTAATTTGGCCTTTTTAAAAGTCTGGCTTGGCCTAAAAGACTATTTAAAGGCCTACTTTGCAATGAGACCTTTAAATAGGCTAACAGACCTACCTTTAAATAGGGCAAGCCTTTACATAGGCTAACAAACCTACCTTTAAATAGGTCAACATGCCTTACATAGGTTAACAAACCTACTTTTAAATAAGTCAATATGTCTTTACATAGGCTAATAGGTCTAAGCCTTGAAATAAGTCAATGGGCCTACTTAAAGCCAATAGGCCTTTGTTATAATTTAACATTCACCTTCTAATTTTATAAATGCCCACCACTTTCCTATTCTAGTCTTTAGTCAATGTGGGACTTGGAGATATACCAAATTGCTCACTTTCTTACTCTAGTTTTTCAAGTCCCACATCGACCAAAGATCAGAGTAAGAAAGTAATGAGCATCTATAAAAGTAGGAGGTGGGTGTTAACTTATTATTTTCATTCTAATAAATATATTATATTAAATATATTAATAATTATGTTATTTCTATTCTAACTTACTAACTTAAGTTTTAGTTACTGACTTTTATTAAAATTAAATTAAAAAATATATTAATATATTATAATAAATTAATAATTATAATAATAATTTATAATTATTATAATACTATATATTATATTATATATAATTAAATAGATCAAGTTGGCCTGTCAGGCTTAAAAGACCTATTAAATGACCTAAGACTTAACCTTTTTAGTTAAACAAACTTTTAAAAAAGTATTGATCTAACTTGTTTAGTAAACTGGCTAGGCTAGGCAAGGCCATAGGCCCCTGACAGGCAGTCTGACCTATTTCCACCCTACCCTTTGTGTATCATATAATTCCAAGTGAATCTTCTTCTAATGGTAAGAAGAAGAAAGAATATAATGATTAGATTTTGTTATGTTATGTTTCAAATTGTTGTACTTATTAGTATTTCTTTTGAGATGTATAAGCTTATGTCTTACTTTTAGCATTTTCTAAGGCTAATGTTGTATATGTACTTTGATGCATTATTGTATAAATATTATATTTCTGCATTTCATATGACTCTCTATAGTGTTTCCAACAAACATTATGAATGTAAGAATATGACTAATATGTAGATAGTGACATTGTAATGCTAAGTATCTCCTTACTTGTTGTATATGCTGAGATACTGGTATTAGGATGTTATAGAAAGAAGTTCTCTTAGAGGATGATTGCAATCCAATCTCAGAAACAAAAGGATAGATAACTCTCACCCCACAACATATGTGCCACTGGATTGCAGTAAAGGAAGTAAGCAATAAAAAGGAAAGAAAAGTATGCATTTTCAGAGCTAGGCAAAATTAATGCATTTTTAGATCTAGGCAAAATTAAGTAAAACACACACTTACTTCCAATAGAAGGAAAACAAATGTAGAAAAACTTAACCTTGAGTTCACCATCAACAAAGACCCTGGCAAGCCAAACGCAATATCTCTTGCTCCCAGCATACTCTTGCACACTCATTGTAGGCAAAACAAAATTGCCATAATAAAAAACACAATATTGATTATAAAAAAAATCAAAACTTTCAAAAGAACATGCACAGGAAGAGAGCACTTAGTGAGATGATAAGTGGAGATCTTGAGGGTCTTGGAATGCCACATGAGGAGCCTAACTTTGCCAGTCACCTAGTACTTCATAAACTTGATGGTGCCCTAACTTTACTCCATCCATTGGTTCCCTTCCTTATCGAATTAGTATCGGTTCGATTTCCTACCATTAATCAGTGCAAGATTTATGCTAAAACCCTAAAAATTTGATTAAAAATTGGGGGAAAAAAGTGAGAATGAGAAAATGGCTTGGCATACAGATTTAGATAGAGTAGTGACCACCATCAAAGATGCACTAGAACCTATAACCACCTCTAACACAGGAGGCATCCGAGTTGGCAGCTGATGCCGTAGAGAACCCATCACTGCAAACACTCTCCATTGCGACCCACCATGCACAGCACACCTTCAAAGTTTGTAAGCTGCCATCGACATGAATTTGAAATGAAATCTAAGAAAGATAGAAGAGAGAAAGAAAGTAGGAGAAGAATAACTCAAATTTTGAAAATAAAGAAGGGAGATGTTATCTCGGCAGAGTGAAGAAGGAGATAAGGAGAGAGAAAAATGAAAGAAGAAAGAGAAATGAATTATATGTGAAATGATCAAACCACCCTCAATCTTAAGGATGACATATGATCAGCAAACAAAAAGCAAGGACAAAAGTGTAAATAAGAAAAAATAAATCTAAAATAAATAATAATGAAAAGACAAATATATCCTCTATCCAACTGACCACATTTCATTAGAATAAAAAGTTCTGAACAAAATGGTAATTTCACACAAAACAAAAGACTAATATATATATGGGACATATCTAGTGAGAGGAGTTTTTATTGTGAGAGGATGAGATGAGTAAATCTTGACCATACAACCATACATGAATGGTCAAGATTAAAAGTTACCTGAAGGTCATGTGACCACTTAAAAAAGTTACATGCATTTATGTTTTAATCTTGACCATTCATGAAAAATCTAATGGTCAAGATTCACTTCTCTCACTTGAGTAAGATCCTACATATATATATATATGTGTGTGTGTGTGTGTGTGTGTGTGTGTGTGTGTGTGTGTATAGGGCATATCTAGTTAGAAGTTTTATTGCGAGAGGGTGAGATGAGTAAATCTTGACCATCAACCATATATGTATGGTCAATATTAAAAATTACTTAAAGGTCATGTGACTACTTCAAAAAGTCACATACATTTATGTTCTAATATTGACCATTCATATAAGATCTAATGGTATATATATGTTGCATCAAAGTGACTTAAATATGTATATATATGTTGGTTATAATTTAAAAATACCCACACATACAAAGACCAAGTCCCCCACAAATCACCTAACTCAAACAACCCCAAACAGTTAGTAAAACCAAAGAAAAATATAACCCCAATTTTCTATGGCAAAATAATAGACATACTCTTTTATTTGACAAAACCCAATTTTATATGACAAAACTACAGAGATCAAACCCAAAACCCAAACAACAGAAAACAACACAGACAAAACCCTAATTTCTTTGATCAAATACTCACCAGAATGAGATCGAAGAACTTTTTGACATCAGTGTGATGAAATCGGCGTCCAAGACCTTAATTTGATGTTGTATTTTAGTGGCCACGATTTTTGACTATGGGTCGTTGGCATTGTTGCAATGGTATTGGGGTAAAAGGCTGAAGGTCCTGGTTATGTGAAATCGATTTCTAACTATTAAATTGCGTGAAGGTGCTAGTCGTGGGTGAAAGGCGATGTCGACAAGAGGTGGGCAGCGTCGTCGATCAGAGATAGGACACATAAATCGATGAAGGTGTAGGTCGCATGAAGGTGGGAAGAGTTTCTACGTTTCTTAAGAGTGAAAGAGGGATTTTGGGCTCTCACGCATATATATATATATAATTTCTACAAATTTAGAGACTGATAACAGTCCATCTCTAAACTTTTTAATATTAAAATTTTATCTTAATAAATTTGTTAACATTTTTATAAAAAATTTATTAGTTAGAGACAGAAACATTCCTTCTATATATTTTATAAAAAAATAAATAATTTATTTTATTAATTTTTAATTTCTAAAATTATATAAATTATTTAGATATGGAACATTTCTCACTACTATATATATTTGACATTTTAAAATTTTAAATTGACTGAATAGAGACATAATTAGAAATGAAAAAATCTGAGATAAATAAGTTTCATCTCTAAATGTCATCTCTAAATATATTTGACTTTTAAAAATGCTAAATTGACTAAATAGAAACGCAATTAGTGACGAAAAAATCTGAAATGAATAATTTTTGTCTCTAAATTTCATCTCTAAGTTATAAAATTTACTTTTCATTTCTAAATCATCATATCCATCTATTTTTTTTTTGTCTTTGTTAGAGACGAATTGTTTTCTATATTTAAATTTCGTCTCTAAATCTGAATTTTCTAGTAGTGACAGTAAAACATGCTAAATGGGCTCAGCAATATACAGAAAACAACAATAAAAAATCCACAATACTGGAAACTGGCTCTATCAAAGCTATTGCTTAAATTGGTGGCTCCCTCCGATATAGAGCATTTCGCGGTTACTATTATTTTTTTGTTTACATTGTGTGCAAAGGTTTCGTGCATACACACACACATTAGATTTATACCCATGTATTGTGTAACCCCCTTACAAAATTATTATCTGACAGCCCAATTTCTAATCGAGGGTATTACTTTTAATTTCTTTCTAGTCATAATAATTAGTGAGATTATTCCATAAAAATTCCAATTTTTTCTAATAATGTTCAGCAATTTCGAATACTCAAGATAATTCAGTTGAAATATGAAATTTTGTTTCTAAATGAATTACAAGTTGAAAAAAATGTGTGTACAACAACTAAAATTTTTGATAGAGATTGAAAACGAAGGAAAAGATCAAAGTCGAAGAAGATATAGAAATCAAAGCAGAGTTCAAAATCAAGGGACAGAGACCAAAATCAAAATAAAAAATCAGAGATCAAAGTCAAAGAATAAAGATCGAAATCAAATCGAAATACAAAGGTCAAAATCGAAGAATAAACATCGAAATCGAAAAATAGATCAAAATCAAAGGATAGTTCGAAATCAGAGTAGAGTTTGAAATCAAAATTGATATAAGGTAGAGATAGATAAGAGTTTTTCAATAAAACCATTAAGAGATCAGAATCAAAAAACCAAAAATATCGAAAATCGAAATAAGAGAGAAACAATAGTAAGTACTTAACAAAGTCAAAACAGCTTATCAAACGTAATAGAAATCGACTGACAAGGTTCAAAATCGAAAATATGATAAAGTTAAAGTCGAAGAGCAAAGACCAAATCAAAACAGAAACAAATATCAAAATCGAAACAGATAGTAAGTAAAGAAATGAGATTAGAAACATAGGTTCTAAATAAGAAAAATAAGAAATCTAGCAACATAGTCATTATTTAGCTTACATATATCAGAGTTTTTGTTTAGCAATATATATATATATATATATCGAATAACTCTAATATATAATCTTTCCCTTCTTTCGAGACTAGAACCCATGCATGGTCAATCTAATTGATGATAACCAAAATGCATCCTATGCTAGTCTGAAATCACCATGAACAGAGTGAGAATTTAAAATTCTCAGTAGGAAATGAAGAGTCATAAAACATTTAAAAACACATGGTGAGTTTTAGCTGAATAAAGTATACAGAAAATCACATGATAACCAAAGTATAACAAGAATAATTCCAGCAGCATAATTGAACGTGTACTAAATAAATATTGCAATACAACATTATAAACAAGCATCAGCAAGCAAATTCCAAACATTAGCAAACAAGTTCCTCACCACATGGAATTCACCCTTTACTTTTCTTTCCATGTCTACTTGTCTCACATAACATTCGAAGGCTATCACTTCCATAGCAAATCCACTCTATCTTTGGTGTTGCTTTAACATCGTGACAACAAAGTCAGACATATCCACGCTAACCAAGACAGGTAACATAAAAAGAAATTCATTATTCTGTCTTCTCAACGGTTAGGTGCAAATTTTTTCTTAAATCACTTGTTTGCCATCACACACAAACATAATAGAAACCACCAATATATCACAAATAAATTCTTCATATACAAGTCTATAAAAAAATCATGACAATTAAATAAAATTCACAATATAATTAATTCACATTACACCTAATGATTACCATTTAGATATTTATTTAGGTAATAATTATTTTAAAGATATTTAGGAAAGATTTTTATATTAAAATAATAATTAATTTATAAATAAATTTTTATAAATATCTTCTATCTAAAAAGTTAATTTCTATGAATTAAATTCTTACAATTTTTGTTTAATTCTTTTTTATTAGTAACAACTATTGTAAAATAAAATGTTTAAGTTAAAGAAATTAAAATTTTATTATTCACAAAATATTTTATGAAAAATATGATGTCACGGTAAGTTTATTTTCAAATAATTTAATAATACATTTAATACAGTAATTGTTTTTGTAAATAATGCTGGAGAGCTCAAATCTAGAGATCCCTGATAGCCCGAGTCATGCCTAAAAAGAAAATGCTTTTATATTTTAAACAAAATGAAACATATTTTAACTATCTGAACTAATATGGGCAGCATCCTAGAATTATCATTCAGGTTATATCATATTATTCTTGTTTTTTTTTAAACATGTATAGTATACAGATAAAAAAAACATATATAGTATAAGTATTTTTTAATAAAGTGATAGAAATAAATAAAAATAATTATAAAATGATATAAGATTTTCTATAGATTATCCAAAGATAAAATAGTTTAATCCTTTTCCACCATGAAAAAATAAACTTATATATTCAACTGAAAAATAAAAAGACATTCATTTAGTATCTGATGAATTTATACGTATTTGACCTTATGTAGTTTCACAAAATTTGAGAGCAACCATAGGACTAAGGGTGTGTTAGATTACATGTGAAAAAAATTTATTCAATAATTGATTATATGTATAATTAATTTTTTTTAAAAATTGATAATGAAAAAATTAAATTAATGTTTGGATATATTAATTAAAAAGTAATTTTAAAATAATGTGTTTTATTTTGATTGTGTAAACACAAAAATCACTTTTTATATAATCAATTTTTAAAAAGGGTATAAAATGATTTGTTTAGTATATAATATTTGATATTTTAGGATGAATTTGGTAAAAATCTCACAACTACAAATAATTAGAATTGATTATAATCAGAATACTCAAAAAATAGATTTTCTTTTTTTTTATTTAAAAAGTCATTTTTAGTATAAGATAAATAATCTATGATTACAATTATTTTTTCCCATTTATCCCAAATATTCTATAATTTACCCAAAACAATTTTTAAGAAGAAAAAATGTTCTTGAAATAAAATATAATTGTTACCAACCATGCACTAATTATTGCTATGAAAATATTTATCAAAATATAAAAAAAAATTACTGCATATGCATTAACATCTTCATATATTGCTCATTTCTTTAGATGATTTAACCTTTTCTATGAAATCATTTGAACCCATGTGAGGCATGCGAAAAAAATTAAATTTAAATTTAACAAAAAATCCTTTATTAAAAAAAGCCAAGGTTACAAATATTATTATGAAATAAAAAATAACTCTTTATAATAAATATTATTGAATAAAACAATGAATAGAACACAAATATGAATTGAATTTATTATGATTTATTGTTTTAACCTCATGCATATGGATACTTATATGTTTCCATTTAAAGTTTTTCCACCCATTTGATGTAAATATAAAGTATTTAAATAGTATGGAACAATATACATATACACATGAACAAATATTTTTAAGATATAACTAATTAATTTATTGTTGTAATGATTAAATATAATTAATTTAATTACTTCATGTAAAAGTTTTAACTCACAACGATAAGATATTTCAATATCATAGAAAAAATGAAAATATCAAAATAAAAATATCTATATAAAAATATATAATTAATTAATTTATATTTTTATGAGATTAATTTATAGTTATTTAGATAAATTATATTATATTTAATTTTATTATGTTCTTTAATTTTTAAAGTTTCTACATTTATAGATGCAGATTTTATTATGTTTTCATATAAAAGTTTCTACCGTGTGCGATATAAATATAAAAATATTTAAATATTATAGATCAACATATATGTAAGAAAGTAAAATAAAATTTGAATAAATAATTTAGTTTCTAAATATAAATTCATACACATGCTTGAAGCTAAATATTAAATAATCCACTGCTAAATACTAATATTTCAATTCATATTATAATTTCTCCTTTTTATGATTATTGTTACCTAGCTAATACACAATTACATCTATATCTTTTTTTAAAATTATTGTCACTGTAGAATTTCCTCCAGCAACTACTCCGGCCGCTACCAAATTTTACCTCGTTTTAGCCTCCTTTGATTGCAAATGAGTTTGCATGTCCATTATGCTCCGTTTGAATCCCTTAAAATGATGCATATATCATCGAGCAAACTTACAAGCACGTTCTAAGCAACATAACAAAATATTAAAAAATATACGAGATGTGAATTATAATTTCGGTTACTACATAGTACATACCTTAGACTTGCCATTTAAAAATAATATATATTTGACTTAATATCAAGGTATTACGTGCCTGATATAGTAAAGTTTATTAGTAAATAAAATTTAATTATGCTTATGAGAGAATTCTAACATATTCATCCAATTTCCTATTTTAGTCAACATTCCTTTTATAAAATGATTAATTCCTATTAATAAGTTGATGTCTTTGTTTAAAATAATTGAAAAAAAAATAATTAAAGGCTTTTGGCTAAAATTAATAATACTTGGACCATACTAGGGAGCCCGGATCTAGAGATCTCCAATGGCTTGAAGTCATGTCTAAGGTTGTCAAAATGAGTCAAGTTAGAAATATTGTGGATTGATAATTTGCTTGCCCAGCCTAACCTTATGCTGATTGCAGGTTGAGCTGGGCTGATCCGCTAGCCCACACCATGCTTATTTTTGTTATTAACATTTTTACAAATTATTTTTTTGTTTTAACTTTTTTTTTCTTTTGTAGAGTTTAAATCCCATCAAACATTAAAAAAAAATTTATGATTAAAATATTATTTTATATTAAAAAATAAAAATAAAATCTATATATATCATATAAATTACATAATAATACCATAATTTAAAATTAAACATCAAGTTTACAGGCCGACTCACGTCGAGTCGGGCTAGTTGGACCAAATTCTATTTTTGCATCAAACTATTTGGATCGACTCATTTTGATACTTCTAGTCCTAACTAAAAGGCAAATTAGATTTTAAACAAAAAAAAAAAACATAATTCTGATAAACTAATTTGGGCAGCATCCCAAAATCAACGTCCTGGCCATATCATATTATCCTTGTTTTTCTTTATGTATCTTTAAAACATATATACTATAAGTATTTTCTAATAAAGTAATAGAAATAAATAAAAAACTTATAAAATGGTATAAGATGTTCTATAGATTATGCAAAGATAAAAGATTTTATATGGCTTTATGAATAAATAAATGGCTTTATGAAAAAAATTAATTCAATTTAATAATAATAATAATAATAATAATAATAATAATAATAATAATAATAATAATAATAATAATTGTAGTAGTAGTAGTAAATAAATAAATGACTTTATGACTGAAGTTAATTCAATTTAATAAAATGTACATTGATTTCCTTATTTGATTGCAATTACCATTTTTAGTTCATCTTGATGAGCTAATTGTATCAATTGAAGAGAGTATTTGAGGTAAGTGTTAATAATTTAGAGACAAAAAACCAATTTTTTTCCTTCAAAAACAATGGTGATCGAGGCACCCTAGCAATATTCAAGCAGAATTTGCAAAACTTGTTACCCTAAAGATCAAGATTTTGAAGTCCCCCCTGGCAATTAGGCAGCTAGGTGTAACATCTTATTTTTTTTATAAAATATTTTTATGAAGAAGAAAAATTTAATTTAACTTAAATATTCTATTTAGTTTTATTTTATAATAGATGTTATTAATAAAAGGAGATTAGATAAAATTTGTAAGAATTTAATTAAAATTATTGAAATTAATCTTTTAAATAAATTGGATAATAGAACAAAGATTTTCAATTTATTAAAATAAAATTTAACAATAATAATAAAAATTAGAAGTATTTTAATATATGTAAATATTCATGAAAAGATATTTATAAAAAATATTTATGAATTAATTATTATTTAATTATAAAAATTTATCCTAATAATCATTAAGATAAGATATTTAGTAAAAGTAATTATTACTTTAATTTAAAAAAAAATAGAAGGCTACGTGCGCCACATGAGAGTGGTGCAACGTGCCCATTCTTCAATTACAAGATTAGAAGTAATTATCACTTAAAGAAAAATCTAGTTGCTAACGTGGTGCAATATAGCCAGTTGAATTGGATATTTAAGCGGCTGCACGTAGAGGGAGAAAACAAGCATAACCGGAGAAATAGTGAAAGTGTAAGAATGGAGAGACAAATGAAAGAATTGAGGTGTTGCAGAAGGGAGAAAGAATAAAGAAAATGTTTTGTGTATAATTAAATATGTTTATTATTTTTATATTGTCTGTCAAATTAGTTTAAAATATTAAATTATTTTATATGTAATTGTAGTATATTATGATATATGAAATAATGTTATGAGTGAATTAGATTAGTTAAATATATTTTAGTTGAGCGAATAATGGGAAACTGAAAGAATAAATGAGAGTGTGAATACGGTGAAAACCGAGAGAAAGAGGAAGAAAAAGAAAAAAAAAGGTGAGAGAGAAAGAGAAGAAAAGAAGAAAAAAAGAAAAAAAAAAGAGAGGAAAGTCTTTATGAGGTAAGAACTCAATTCTTTTTACAAAAAATTAAACTATAGCATTTAGTGTATTTATATGTTTTATTAGTTAATTTATTATCTTAATATTTTGTGCATATTATTATTTTATTAAATTTATTATGCATATGTAATGTTATGAAAACTTAATATTTACTTAATTTTAAAATATTTATGATATTTGATAAAATTTAAGATTATTATAATTTGAATATTGACTTTTTCATGAGATCAATATAATAAATTAAAAGATCACTCAAGGTTTAAGTTAAATAAATATTTTAATTATATTAGGTAATTAATATATATACTTGATTTATATGGACCTTCTTATATTTTACATTGGTTTGAGAGTAATTTTATGACATTTATTCTGACTTATATTTACCTTGTCTTTGGAGTAATTTTATAACCATCTATTTTGGACTTTTGCAATAAAATAACTTTTGTGCAATGAATACACTATCAGGACCAAGACAAATTATGGACCCTAATAAGGACTTGATAAACTATGGACCATGATAAGGACTTGACAAATTATAGACTATGATGAGGACTAGACAACTATGAACTATGATGTGAACTTTTAAAATAATTATTAAATTAATTTTAAATCATAGTTAGTCTCTTGAAGTATTAACATTTAAATTTAATGATTCTAAGTTTCATGAATTTTATTTAATAGCTATGATTCTATTTATAAACTTGTATATGATGAATTTGTTGTGATATATTGATGTGTTGTATTGCTTATGTTTGTGTGTGACAGTAAGCAAGTGATTCATGGAAAAGTTTGCACCTAACTATTGAGAGACAGAGGGATGAATTTCCTTTTTTGTTATCTTCTTGGTTAGTGTGAGTATGTCTGACTTTATTGTCATGATGTTAAAATAATACCAGAGATAGAGTGGATTTCCTATGGAAGTAAAGACCTTCGAGTGAAATGTGAGACAAGTAAACATGGAAAGAAAAAGTAAAGTAAATGGTGGATTCCCTGTAATGAGGAACTTGCTTGCTAAAGTTGTTGATGATTGATACTTGTTTGTGAAGGTTTGCTGATGTTTGGAAATTGTTTACTGAGGTTTGAGGACATTGTTGATGTTTGCTGGTACTTATTGATAAATTGGTACTTGTTTGCTGATATTTGAGGAACTTGCTGATGTTTATATATAAGACTATATTGTATGATTTATTTAGCATTCATTCTGTTATGCTGTAATTGTGTTGTTTTATCATACTTGGGTTGCCACGAGGTTTTATGTGTACATTACACAACTGAAATTCACTATGTGTTTTCAAACGTTTTTGTAACTATTCATTTCCTATTGAGAATTTTCAATTCTCACTCTGTTCATGGTGTTTTCAGATTAATATAGGATACATTATGGTTATCATAATTCAAATCGATCATATATGGATTCTAAATTCAAAGGAGGGAAATATATGTATATTGGAGTTATTAGAAATATATGTATATGTATGTAAAATCATGATTCTGATATTGAGTTTATAAATTAGCACTTATGCTTCTGATTTTGTTTCTTTACTTACTATTATCTCAATTTCAATTTTTGAGATTCTGATTGTTGTTCTGAGAATTCGATGTTTTAAGTTTCGATCTCAGTTCAATTTTGATCCATGTATTTCAATTTTGGTTTTATGTTTTGATTCTCTTGATGGTTTTATTGAAAAACTCTTTTCTCTACTTTATATTTAATTTCGAAAGAGATTTCCAATTTTTTTAATTGATTTTTTTTAGTCTTCAAAATTCTAAAACTTTATTTAGCAAATTTTGAAATTTTTATGGAATTAATCTACTAATATTAGTATTTTGACCATGATTAAATAAACTAAGAGTAATACTCACAATTAGTAATTTTGCTAAAAGATATTAATATAGTAAGGGGGTTACACTAGGTATTACTTTTCTTCCCTTTGATATAAACAATCATCAATTGCTTATGGGAATCTTATGAAGTTGACAAAATTAAGGATTCTACATAAATGATGCATTGACTCATATGCAGACAAAGAGAGAACAATATATTGTATTTTGATATGATATAATCATATAAAATTTATTATTTAAATAAAATATAATATACTTTTTTAACATCAAAGAATGCTAGTAGAATGCTAGTTATTAAGGAGACTTTGATCTTGAAACCTTTTAGTATGAAAATGGCTATTGATATAGATTGCAAGAAAAAGGTCAAAGAGAAAGCAATACCTTCTTTAAGTGTAACTCATGATAAATGTTTGAGACTTTTGTCTATTATCTTGACATTCTCTGTTGAAGACAAAAAAAAGTTAGAAAGGAGTTCAGAGATGACCATGAAAGCAATGTTTCAAAAAAATAAAAAGCAAAGAAACCAATTGGGATGAATACCAATCCTCCGAGGGATATTTGGAACTCAATCCATTTTCATTTGTTTCATGGGAATTATCTATTTAACATTACTAAAAATGTGACTACTAGCAACAGAATTAATCCATTTCTAATTATCTGTGACAAATTCTGTCGTTAAATCACTTTATTTTTTGAAAAATAAATGTTTTATTATATGAAATATATAGCTAAAAAATTTTTTGTCGCTAAGCTTTTTATATAAAAATAAATGAAAATTTTATTATTAAAAATCCAAAGGCAACATAAACCCCTAAAACCATTCACTCTCTAAAATACGGGGCTGGCAATTGTTCAAAGAACCCAGCAACAAAACACAATCACAGAAGTGGTCATATAACAAGGAACAGGGGAGGGGGCGCTAATGTGTGGCTTCGGCGATGGTGAACAGTAGCATGACACAGATGGCGACGCGATGGTAGGAGCAGATCTGGGTGGTGGTTGTGGGCTAGTGTTTGGTGGCTCGTGAATCTGGTGGTCGCGGACGTTGGGTCGCGACTGACTAGGAAGAGCTATGCAGATTTAGGCAGCAGAGAACGATAGCTCTGACGCGGCATGGTGGCTCACGATTTGGCAGTTCAGGTCCAGTTTGGGTGGAAGACGGTTGGGTTTGGTGGTTCTTGTGGTTGTTTGGGTGGAGTGACGCCACGACCACACTCATACAATAGTGCTACGAGCTAATGACTACCACGCTGTTGCTGTGCTACGGTTCCAACGGTGCGACCAGTCCACAACCATGCCTAACAAAAAGAGAAAGAATAAGGAAGCAAAGAAAAGGGTTTTTTTCTGAAAGAAATAAGGGTTACGAACAATTTCTGAGAAAAGAAAGAAGAAGGAGTTTGAGAAGAGAGGAATCAAGTGTCTGTGAAACCAAGAGTTGAAGGAAAGATGGGATTTTCGGTTTTGGCAAAGTGAGGGTGTCACTTTTGGTCTTGAGATCCAAAGGTATTCAAGTTCGTGGAAATGGAGTGATAAGGTTGTCCTTATAGTCCTAATTCTAACTTTAGAGGTAATTTGTATTTTTATTAAAGATGTAATCTAATTCTAGTTAAGGATAATGAGCTGAGTTGAAATTCTTGGAAACATTGATAGATGTTCTGTTGCCATATGGATTGCACAGTTTTATGAACAAGTGAGAGGAATTGATTTTGATGTTTGTTAATTAGTTTTTCTTCTTCTTGTTGAACTTTGTTATATGGTATTCAGTTATTATATATGGTTTATTGAAAAATTGAAACCATGGTATTTTAGTGTAGTGGGTAATTTTTTTTTTGAAAATTGGAAAAATGGGTGTGACCAAGGAATTATGCGGTTTGATTACCAGAAAATTGTTCTTGGCTCATGAGATTTCATTATGAATGAGAATGTTTTTAGTGTGTCTCTATTTTGGGGAGTTGGTTGCATGATTTCCAAATCTGTTCATGATAATGGTTTGTGCTCATTAATATGTGATTACCATGTTATGATCTATTTTTAACTTCTTTGAGTGTACTGTAGTTTAGGTATACAGATGAATGTCAGTGTGATAGGAGTCATGTGCTTGTCTAATTAGTCAAGGGAATTTCTTTTGCTATATTGAAATGAGAATTAGGAGATTAAGTATTGGTTTGATTTTGGGTGATGATTTAGCTTATGTTGTTGGGAGAAATAGGATATAGATGGGTTCCTGATATTTAATTGGTTGATTTTGTTCCTAATGTTAAACTTTGATTGTTTCTCTTGGAGAATATGTGCAAATTCTGGATTTGCCTTATGTTTACTTATCTAACACTTCATATATATAATTATATATAGAATTTGTGAGGTAAGCAGTTTTTACATTTTGTATTATTTCTTGTTTCACTGAGAGATAGTTCATAATGAGCATTAATAAAAAGATTGATTCTCTACTTGGGTTTCAGATGAATACATTAAAAAACTTAGGGCTCAATGTTGTTAAGGCAAATGTCTTTCTAGATTCCTCTAGCAAGCACAACAAGTTTTCCATCACAAAAAGCGTAAGTATTACATGTGTCATGCAATATGTATGTGTTAATAATAATACATTGTTGTTGTCCAGTCCTCCTATTGCTCTTGTATTATTGTTGTTGAAGTATGCTAACTGGTTATTAATAATGGTTATCTTTTGTCATTTAGAATAATAACTTCTAATACTAAGCTAAGTTGGCTCCTCTATCATTCAATTATTGTACAGTGGCAACAAGAAGTTCATTTGAGATACCGTTTAAACAAAGGGGAAAAGAAACTAAATGGCTAAATAATTTTTAATTACAATTATTTATTTTTTAGATATCATATATTGCAAAATCAGTATAACAGGCACTATTCTCATAGCAGAAGTCCTCTAGATGACATCTAAAGTAAGGTTCCACTAGGGCTTGGGGCATCTAATCACAAGTTGACTGTTGTATTTGCATTCAAACAGACTTTAGAATTGGCCTCTGTAATTATATACCATAAATTTAGTCTAGCACAATCAAAACTTGTTTGGTTCAATTTCTCCTTTCAAGTGACAGTTATCTTACGGATCAGGTTTTTAGCTAGATTCTCTAGTAATTTATATTGGATATGTTGGTGGATCTTTGTTTGTAGTGATACTGGTAGAAAAGTGGAAGATCCAGAGTTGTTAGAGGCAATCCGTTTGACAATTATTAATAATCTGATTCAGTATCACCCGATATGCTTCTGAACTACCCTCCTTCTCTTATGTCGGAATATGATTTGGTTAGAGCTCTATGCTTCTAATTAGAGTTACATGTTTCAAACTGGTAGTCAAGGAACCAAGTGCCTAGTTAGCTCTAGGAGCAGCTTTTGGACTCGTGCCTCTAAAGGAGCATGTGATGAATTCTTATATATTGAACTTGAACTTTTAGTTTTAAAACTTGAATTTTTCATTCTTTTCTGACCACATGTAAACAAATTTTTTGAATTTCTAGAAGTTAAAAGCTATTATCCTAAGTAGTAGTTTCTTTTTATATTAAAAGGAAAAAGGAAGTCTTTAATATATATTTATTGTATCACAATTAACTTGATAAAAAGCCAGTATGTGAGGCCTCTAATGCCTTGTGTTGCTTGGCATGCATTCCGTTTCTCCTTATATTCGACTAATTGTCCCTGACCTTATTGCTAGAATCTGGTTTACATTTTTTTTTTTAAATATTCCAGGTTGATGTGGACATAGCAATCCACTTAACCACTTTACCAATTTGTTTTTTATACTTTCATTTTAGTGATGAAAAATATTCTGTCGCTAAATAATAATATTTTAATAATTAAGGAATTTTGGCTATAGATGTGGTGTAATGATAGCAACGGAAAAATCCATTGTTATTTAGTCATTGAACTCTATTTCTGTCGCTAGCCAATTAGCCACCAGGAATTACACGACGTCCACCATTCCATGACAGATTTCGTTGCTAATTATTATAGCGATGAAATTTAATGAATCAACAAAGAAAAAAATTTGTATTTTAAAGTAAGGTTAGAAATTATAATACCTCATCAAATTTGACTTTCAATCTCTGTATTTGCTTTTGAGGAGTGATATCATCAACCTTATTAAATCCTCGTGTTTACGGTCTTACAATTCCAACTTTCAATTTGTGTTTGCTTTTGAGAAATGATATCATTAACCTTATCAAATCTTGATGCAATTTTTAAGAAAATAAAAATTCAACCGCATAGGACTTTGGGGAAAAATATCATTCGTAAAGAAACAGGAGTGAATGGAAAAATAAAATAACATGGTATGAACAAAATACTACAATACCTCTATAACTTGAAAGAGAATGAAATTGACTGAACAAAAGCAAGAAAGAAACAAATGAAAAGACCAAACCCAAAACATACAATGGTATATATAATAGAGAAAGACACAATCAAAGGAAAAATGTGATTACTTCACGTTGAAAAATGTCAAATCAAGAATTCTTAATTCATTTGTAAAAAGTAGTCATCAATTATTGAAAAAAAATCAATCAAAGAAAAATTAGTGTGACAGTAATTAAGACGGATTTCTAAGTCTCCTCATTTATATAATAATCAATTATTTGATTTGATGTAGAAAAAAATAAAATAAATTAGTTGACATATTAAATAAAATATATTCATACTTTTATATATTAATTTACATATTAAATATTTCCTCATTTATATTAATTGAGGTAATAATCTCAACGATTTTCTAAACTTCCTAATTTATACTATAATCAATTAATTGATGTTGAACAAAAATATAATAAGTTATTTGACATATTAAATAAAATATTTTTCTCCTTTTATTCAATTAATTAAGTAACCAATAGACATATTTCATTTGAATTAATTGATGCAACTGATTATCATTCCTGATAATCACATATTTTATACATTAATAAACCTTCATTTTTAGTCATTTATACTTTCTATATACTTAATTGATTGAGCTTGGTTATATTTTGTAAGTTTGAACTCAAATTGGACTTAATTGATTTTTTTAGTATAATTTACGTCTTACACTGTTTCTGTATTTTGGCCTTATCTTGAGTTCTAGATGTCTAACAATTATGTATTTTACCTTTTTGAAAAAAAATAAGAGAGAGATCTACAACTTTCATGAAGAGCTCTAGGTCAAAGTCTGATATCTAGTACAACTAATTGGACTTGGAAGTCAGAATACGGGTTTTGTGGTTGGAACCTAAACAATGTGTAGTAATCAGAGCATAACTTGGGATGTGAGATCTGGATTGGGCTGAAATTTTGGTATCTGCAAGTTAAGATCCATATCTATAACTTTCATGAGAACACAAGATTCAATTCGGACTCCTTGGAGGTCATATTGGGCTTGGAAGTCAGAACAGAGGAGCTGTAACCGAGCCTGAATACTGTGCAGTAATTGGGCCATATCTCGGGCTGTAGGTGACCTTTTGAGGTGATTCTAGTGACATTTGAAAGCTAAGACAAAGGCCTACAACTTTCATGAAGACCACATTTTAATATTCTGACGCATTCAATGACTTCAGAACTGAATAATTTCGGAGACAAAGAATCTCCATAATTTTTCACTCATCAAAAATCATTTGACATTTTTCACTCATTTTTCACTCATCAACTCACTCATGAATCAGTCCCCTTATCATTTTGTATCCCTAATCCTCTATAAAAGGCACCATTGGTTGCTCATGTAGGAGTCTTGGTCTTAGAGGCCAAGATCATACTATTGTGTTGTTTGTTTATCTTGTTGTAGTTTTCTTTTGTTCTAAATTGAAGTTATGTTCTTCTTCTTCTTCTTCTTCTTCTTCTTCTTCTTCTTCTTCTTGTCTATGTGTAACTAAGTTTCATTTTACTTGGGTGAAAGGGTGAAATTCTTGGTAATGAAATAATGTTAGATTCATTTCTTTCTTGTACTTAAATGATATATTTTCAAGTGGTCATTATACGTGTTGTAATTTGTTTTCAATCAATTTAGAAATCCTCATTGTAAAGTAGAGATCTTGATTTGTTGTAAACAAGATATTGACACAATGAATACTTGAGTCCATTTATAAATGGTGGTGTTAATAGATGATTAAATGAATTATAATATAATTACGTATATAATCTTAAATGAACTTTGAATGTTGTATTTTTCGATTGGAACCTCTATTATATGTAGATTCTAATTGAGTTATAAAAAGAATTAATCTTATCCTTATTTTACTTATTAAGAGTGGATCTCTAACTCAAATAAATTTCTTTTATTTGTGACTAAGTTTTATTACTTTTATTGTTATGAAAAAATATTTACCTTATGTCAAAGAATTTTTCTTCATCAATTCATTGTGAATCGACTTCGGACTCTCAAGAATTTATTATTTGAAACAACCTATACTTGAGTTTGCAACTTTTAATTCGCATCAATTCCAAACTAATGCAATCAATAATTGAGTATTTATATCAATATGTAAACTTTAAGGTTCACATGAGCAGGAAAAACAATTTTTGGTGTAAGGGGAAAAAGAAGTACATTATACATGAAATTTTTAATGAGTAATTATTTATGAGCGGGAAAAGAAATTTTGGGAAAACTTCTACTTTTATATATTATAATAGATAGATAGCAAATATATACATTCAGAGGCAGGTTCAAAGTTTTGGATGACAACCATTTCATTTGACGAAGCTTGATCCATGGGCGTTAAGATCATCAAATGACAAAGAATTACACCAGCAACCGTACCAATAAGTATTAGTAAGGAGATAAAATCATCAGAAAGCATTTAGTGGAGGTTTCCTCCACTACTGTCCGACTTAATTAGTGTGCATTCAGTCATTCTGGCTCTGAACCCAGCTTTGGTTTGCAAAGTTAGGCATTGCCGTTTCTATATCAAATTGACTAAAAATCACATGCAATGCAAAAGTGATTATTAGCTCCTAGTCCTAGTCCTGGCATGACACCAGTGCCACAGCCTCCAGCAATTCTAGCAGCTGTATTTGCCACAAGGATTAGGAGTGACCTACAAAACATTTTAGAGGAGTATCAGTTGTGGAGTGGTGCCTGGTGGGCATCCTTTCAACATTAATGGATTCATGTCACCTTGCACCTCCTACCGCTTCAAGTAAACGCGAGCTTCGACTCTATCACTTGCTCCACCGCCTTCGTCATGTATTGTAGAGTGACTTTTTCCAATGTAAATATCTTCGATCGCCGCTTTTATTCAACTCACACTTCCAAATATTAACATTCTTTCTTGAAACGACAATGTTTTTTTGGACCTACGTGAAACAACAATATTACTTGCACGTCACGATAAAATAAAATGTTATTTATATACTACTTTTTTATTATATTGTTTTTTATATTATTTTTTTATAATAAAACAAAGAAAATGTATATTTTAATACACACTCTTTTTCTTCTTTTCTAAATAAGTAGGTATGGCAAAAAGTATAACAAAAATATTGAGCAATAATCATTTCTTTTCTTGAACCGCATCACCTACCTTCCGAATGAAAACATAAGTTTTATTTCAGCATTTATTTTATGAGTGGACTATGAATTTAGCAGGTAATTTATTTTGAATGACACGTGTTCCATTTATTATTTTATCATATTAAACAATATTTTGGATTATTTCCTTTATCCTTGTGTACATGGTGACTTGTTTAACAAAACTTAGATAATGTTTCTGAAGTGTTTGTAATGCTGTTTTTAAATAGAAACATCATCTTCATCCTTTTTTTAAATTAAAAGTTTTCATAGTTAAAGTGTAAAAAATTGTACATATATTATGTTTTTATTAAAAAATAGTTATGATTACAAATACCTAAGAAATCTTATTTAAGTTTTTTCTTTTTACAAAAAGTAGTAATAATAATAATAATAATAATAATAATAATAATAATAATAATAATAATAATAATTATTATTATAATATTAATTATTATTATTATTATTATTATTATTATTATTACATTTATCATATTTAAACTATTTTATATTTGATACTATTTGTATAAAAAATATTCAAATAATTACATATTTAATTTAATGTCTTTTTTTTCAACCTGAATTAAAATGAATAATACTTTATGCAGGGACGAATCCACAAGTAAATGAATGGAGATACATGCTCTTATTTTATTTTAAAATTTTTCTTTAACTTTATATAGGTATATGTTTTTTTTATTTTTTATATGTATAATTTTTATTCTCATGCCCTCACTTTTAAATATGTTATTTTTATTAAATAATTGTTTGGTTATATACATCGAGAGAGAAATATTTGATAATAATAATAATGAAAAGATCATTTAATATTTTCAAAATATGAAAACACAAAAGAAATAATTATAAATTGATCTTTCATGATTTTGTATTAATATATTTTTTAATATATAAATATAATTATTAAAACTTTTTTTATGTTTATGCATTGATAATATTACTTTTACCTTCTTTGTCTAAAATTTTTGAATCTATCACTAACTTGATGCACACTTATAAAATAAACATTCTCATAAAGTAATAGAATCAGAATATAAATATGTAAAAAATAAAATAATTCAATTATAATCAGACATAAATATAAAATATGTATACATAAATATAAAATATGTATACATAAATATAAATGAGTAATATTATTCAATTATAACCGTACAAACTTGTTAATCTTAACTTTTTCTTTTCTTTCCTTCTTGACTTGTCTTCACGGCCAAGATAGGAACCGCTTAAGGCAGCAGTTATTTTATGAAAGATGGAGAAGCATAGTTATATGGGAAAAAAAGATAATTGTATAAACTATGAGAATTACGTATGCAATCTGGAACCTTTTTTTTTCGGTAATTACAACCTAGACCTTTCAAAAAATGATGGAGTAAAAATAGAATGTTATCCAATAACTTCATGAAAATATGTAAGGACTAAGAAGCGTGAGTAGTAAATTTGTACATATACATCCTTCTCTAATTAAATGGCAGCTTTCCTTCCTGTCTAATGTTTTCTTGATAAAAGATCCAGTCATCCGGATGACGCGAAGGTAATAGAGAATTATTATTTGCAGAACCTTTCAAAATAAATGCTTCTCAGTTTTTCGTACAACATTTCTACATTCACCTTATGCAAGTCCTACGGTATGGATCTATTCTCACCCAACAATCCCATAATGAATACGACAGAAATGCATCAATTTAAAGGAGAAAAAATTGTTGACTCCAGGTATATTAAAAGTCTATGAAAACTTCTGTTCAGACGTGTATAAACTCTTAACGTACGTACATGAAGGGATAACTCAAATACCTAACGCGACAACTTGATAGGGTTTTAAGGTTTCTTCTAACATGCTCCTTGTGCAGCACACCCCCAACCACGATAGCCACCTACAACAATCGTGAATAGCCACCACCGCTTCCCTTGAGTCCACCCCTTTATGGCACAGACCCACCGTCCTCAACCCAACCCAGGTCGCCGCCTTGCCTCCTTGCCATGCTCAGCACGCGAACTGCATCCTCAATCACCACTGTCGCACCTCCCCTGCGTCACCCAGCCACGCACTTTAGCCTCCACCTGCAGCGGCCATTGGAACCCGACTGCACCACTCACTGCGTCGTCAGTTGTCACCGCTGGTTTGGTTGTCACCTCCGGCGATTGGCAGATCAAATTGGAGGAACTACGATTGCCGAGAAGGAGGGTTCGAAGCTACTCCGATTCTAGTTGATGATTTTTCTGGGTTGTATGGTTGATGCCAGTGAATTCTGGGTAAAAATCATTGAAGAAAATGCTATACATCACTAGTTTTTGGAGCTCATTCAGTCCATCAGTGGTGAAACTCATTTTCTGATGGGTTGACCTGCCAACTGAAAAAGACCCGTTCCAGTTTTGTCATGAGTTACTTGACTAAGAAGAATATCAGGTCAAGTAAAAGGTGCATCCACACACCATAACTAAAGAGGGTGTATTGTAGCATTAGCCTAGGATTCAATCTCATCGGAAAATAAAATCAATCATCAGCCACAATCATATACCGTTTAACACTTTCTTGATTGAACATAAAATGCTCCTATCAACTTTCCCTACATTAATAACATGTCTGCGTGCGTATTCCTCGAAACATTGATGAGCACATAAAACTAGCATTAACATTCAAATAAAAAAAACTAAACAGCAGCAATACATCATGATAATATTGTCCCCGACAAACACATATGCGGCTCATTCTGGCAACTGTTGGAAATTTCTTGTGTTTTTTGGTACAAAGAACTGTTAGAAGCTGCCAGAAGCAACCTCATGACTTCATCTGATGAGAAATGGTTTACAGTAAAGAAATTTCAACCAGAACTCTCATGCGCCAAACATGTTATAAAATGGCCTGAGCATGCAACAAATTATTCCGCCCACTAAATACATCACAACTCAGCGCTGGGTACATGAACCACCATTTTTGCCAAACTGCCATAAGCTGTCCCCTAAAGTATTTGTTACTCTTTGGTAACCCACCTATGGCCTCTAATTTGGTAGCCCCCATAGCTTTGATCACTACTGCTCTCTCCTCCACTCTCCGCACTTGTATATCCAGATTTTCGACGGTGCTTCTTTCCCCTTGATATCCCACTGTCGCTAACACTCCCATTCAAGAGGGGGTCATCAATTCCCCGAATCACCCTCCTTGCAGGTGATGATGAGACGATGCAACTATCATCCTTTGTTCTTCTTCGATCTTTGTCATGCTTCTTAATGTTTTGGGAGATTCTGTGTAATTTTTCATTGAACCTAGTGATCCCCTTTTCTACAGGCTCCACTGCTTGATGGACTGTGAACTTCACATCTTTCACAATCTGAATGTTAAAAAAAAAGGGTAAAGCAGATAAAATATTAAGAGGCACTTGAGATTAATCTGAAATGCATAGAAGGCAATATGTATAATACTAATAAAGATAACTCTGGACAGTTTTCAATCTGTTATTGTCCTAAAGGTTCCTAATAAGTCCTTCTTTTATCGGCATGTTTAGAAAATAAATTAATAAAAGGTACGCGGGTAAAAAATAAAAATAAAAATATTTTAGATAACTGCACCCCACCTTATCTTTCGATTTTCCTTAATTTTCAGTTCAATAACTGAAAATTGGCAGACACATTAGTAAATGTTTCTACAAGCAGGTTTAAATAACTATAATGCTAGCAGATCATCTTACACCATTTTTTTTTTCTTTTCCCTTTGACAATTTGTAAACGTTAAATGTAAGATCTTCTATATGATGCTATAACCTCCAAAGCTAAGTGGAAAGGTGATAGGAACTAGAAAAAAAAAACTAATAGGAATGGAAAGAAATAGACAGAAACCAGAGAATATAGCTGTATTAATCTCTCCAGAATATTGATTCTGGATATTTCTGGGAATACAGTAAGAACGGTTATGAAAATAAGAAGAAAAGAAAATGACTCAAACCAGATATTGAGGCCCCAGCCTTAGGAGGGGCCTGCCCCAATTCCTTCACTCACTAATTTCCTGCCTACTCACTTTCCCTCCTTTCCCATATATCCCATGTGGCATCCACTCTTTACTCTCTCTCCATCATGAGACCCATGCCATGTAGGATATTAGTTACTCCCCTTGCTAGTCATGCTTACTTGGGGAGCTAATCCCCTGCTGCTTATGTAACTTGTTCCTAATGCACATCCTCTTAGGTGGATGGGTATCTATCAAAAGGTTTGACCTAATTCCCTTAGAATAATTTGAAAGAAGATAGTTTGTTTCATTTATGAGTAACTATCAATTAGCCCGTATAAGACATGTTCATAAAGACAAGAATTTACGTTCTCACAGAATAACAGAATAATATAATTTCCTAGCCTTTGCTAGGAAGGGGATTTTACCAACTGTTCATTAGCACCACATAACCAGAAAATAAGTCACAGTTGTCGTATTAGCATTCTTCAGGAAACTTACATATCCACCACCACCAATAACAACATCACGAACACTCTCTCTAATTGTCATCCCACTCTTGGCATCAACATCAGGTGTAGGAAGACGCAGTTTTGTGGGTCGCTCACTGTCCCTAATCTCATCAGGGTCGAGAGGACAGTCAGCAGAGTAATCTCCAAGAACTGAAACACTTCCAGGATGGCGGTCTCCCATTAGCTCATAAGGCTTTGCTGGAAACACATACAGGTGAACTATGGAAGCAATGCCCATCTGTGCTGGATGAATACAAAGTGCTGTTAAACTTTATTCTTCCCTTATCTGGAGCAGTCATAAAAATTATAAGAAGGGTTGAACATTTACTTATTAGTCCAAAAAGGTTCAATTACAAGTTCAAGAAACAGTGTGTAGAGCTTGAGTGTTGACAAAACATAAATGCAAAATGCAACAGAGCATTGCAAAATTATAAAATATGAACTACTGAACTTTTTAGCATATTCATCCATGGTATTGGATTGCCTGATTATTATTAAGATCAATTAAATGATCTTCTGATCAATCACATCATATCAGCATTTGTAAGTTAGGGCTTACAACAAATACCTAGTTCCATGAAAAACAATCATATTATATTAAAGCTTGGTAACAGTATAATAATATAGTATAAAGATAATTGTGGCATGAACCTATAGACATTAGATGGATCAATTAGCAACAAATTGACATAAATCCTCTAGAGAAATTCACATGCTCAAATTGCACAATTTATTTCCCACCAAGATGATGATCAAAAGAGAGAATTCATTTTGCAGATCATGTTCACCAACCAAGACCCTGCACCCCGGGCCAGGGAGGAGGAGGAGGAGGGCCTTTGAGTCAATCATGGTTGCATAAAAAGTTTCCTTACAACAGTCAATCAGTTGTAAGATATAATAGATAGACAGGACACTAAATAAAAATGCTGTTACAGTTCCCAAACTAATTGCCCATGCAAAAAGGCAAGCTTAACTCCAGTGAAGGACATCTACCTCGATGCAAATGATGAAATCTTGGACACTTGACTTAAACTGCAAGCCTTGTGCTATGGGACTTTTGAACAAACCAAAGGTATATAGGAGAGCAATTGCCACTCCTTGCCACCAAGTGAGGAACACAATTGATTTAAATGTCAAAAATTTGGCCAATGGCTTTATATGCGCCAATTCATCCTTTGTAACAGTATAAAATTGAACAAGGCAGTACAATGCCCACGCCTGACTGAAATTCAGAACCACTGCCA
This sequence comes from Ormosia semicastrata, assembly GCA_029884595.1. Taxonomy (NCBI): domain Eukaryota; kingdom Viridiplantae; phylum Streptophyta; class Magnoliopsida; order Fabales; family Fabaceae; genus Ormosia; species Ormosia semicastrata. Next base: position 590,743 of record JAQQTO010000046.1, on the reverse strand, counting down.
TATAAGGATACCTACAAATGTAGCAAATAGCTCATGCAGTCAGATATAACTCCAGAATTCCTTTACCTGTCACTAAAAGAGCATAATAACACAAATTTAATATGAAGATACTGAACATGGAATTTTAACTACCAAATCCAGAAAAATCATATAATCAGTTGAATACCACTGCATGCAAGCGATCCACAATGGCATCAATAACAATCATATGCATACATAGTCAATATCATCTCATACAAAAAGGTTCAGTTTAAAGATTAGACTAATAATCCTCCTAATTACCTTATAAAAATGTATACTTGTATAGATAAAGAAAGAAGTTATATGTTCTATGGAAATAATAACCACTTAAAAGGAATGCAAGCAATAAGTATAAGGAAAGCAAGTTCTTTGAGACACATAAAACATAGGAAAGAAGAAAACAGCAATGATCAAGACGCAAGAGGAAATTGAACATGTTTTTGTAATTTGATTAACCAAACCAATACTTCTTCAACAGCAATTTCAAATTTCCTTACCCACATGTCAATTTAAATTCTCCTTCACAGTAGACTCCAAAGGCTTCAAGGATGACCGCCGTAATAGCAGTCAAAGACTTTATTATCATCTGTAAGGGATTGGAGACATTCAATATGAAGAAAATATTTAGGATGAAACAATAGATGAATTAAAGGGAGATGGAGAAGCATACATATTGAACAATACCAAATTTGACAATTTGGTAAAAGCCGTGACCAAGTTTCCAGGGTTTCAGGAAGTAGTTCATAGGAAAAGGATGCTTTACAGTTCCCTCGTGAGAAGAATGGCGCAGAAGAGGGGTTTTAAAAGTAGCAGTAGCACGACCTTCTCTTTCCATAAATTCAATGGTTCTTTCCTCCCCGCCTAGACAGGCAACAAGGTATCTTCCAAAGCAATACATGGCAAAGGATTCATAGCAATCCCTTAGAATCTCACAGTCAACACTGATTAATGGATTGACCAATGATACAAACTGGAAATGGTAATGGTAATGGTAAGAAGAAAGTAAGTGAGAAGTAGTGAAAAGAATGATTATGATTATGATGTAAAAGAAGTAAACTTACAGATTCAACTGAATAGCAGGGAACCATTAGGACAACTCCAATCAAGAACTTTTGCTCCTCGGGGTTCTTGTATGCGGATAGATGCTCAAACAAAAGATACATAGAGAGAGTAAGAGTGAGGAGGAGAAAGGCAGCAGCAATTATAGTTGCCCATGTAGGAGGCGAGTATGCCGATTGGATGATGATGTTGATGTTGATGTTGTTCATTTCATTGAGGTTTGAGAATCAGGAGGACTTCAAATCTAGCTAGCATGAGCATAATTTGATTACAAGTTCAAATTCCTAACTAAGATCAGATCATCCTCACAAACACCACTCCACCTGTTGAATTGAATGTTGATGAATTATAAGAAAACAAACAGTGACGCCATAACATAACATTACATAGATTGGATAATGGATATGCATCATAATAATAATAATAATTAAATTGATGAATTGAAAATTGAAAATAGGGTCAACCTTATCTGGATCTTCAACCAACAACAATTCAGGAGAGGAAACCCTTCTTTTCCTTTTCGCAATCTTCCTCGTCCTCCTTCTACTTATTGCCCCTCTATTTTCTTTTTCTTCTCACATTACATCACACAATAATAATTACAATTACAATTTAATAAATGTCTGGACTCTGGACCCAGGCCTTTGGGATGTGATTCCCAAGTCCGAACCTAAAAAAGATTTTCTTAATTTTTATAATAAAATATTAAAGTAGACCCAAAAAAAAAATATTAAAAACAAATACATTACTTTTTATTTTGTTAATGACAAAGCTAGTTTTTTTTTCCTTTCTTAATAATATTATATTCTAAAACGACGCCGTTACGTGCTGTTTTTATTTTTCAAGTGTTGTTTAGAATTAGAGGAGAGGAGGAAGGTGGAAGTGGGAAGGAGCGGAGGAGTAGAGAGAGAATGAATGAAATGGAGAGCAACAGGGCAACGCTACGGGAATGGTTCGAGCGAGTTGACTCGGAGAAAAGTGGAAGCATAACAGCGCTCCAACTCAAGGTGAATTGAATTTGATTTGTAATTCAATAAAATAAAATTATAATTATTATAAATAATAAGATAAGATTGTTTTTGTGTGACAATCAGACAGCTCTAGCTGTGGGCAACCTCGAATTTCCCCTCTCAGTTGTTCAGCAGATGATTAGGTCTATTATTTTCTTTTCTTGTCTATTTCAAATGCACTGCACTTATGTTTCTGTTTCTAGATTCATGATTGATTCTTTTTTTTTTTTTTTGGTTGGAATTTCCCTTCCCTTACATTATACTGTAGGATGTACGATTTTGACAGGAATGGTACTATGAGCTTTGAAGGTATGCCATTACTCATGTTACCCTTCCTTACTCGCTATGCTATCGCCGATGCCAGTGGGTGCCATAAGAAACAAGGATAAAGATCACGTGTCCTCATTTCTTGTCTCTTTCCCTCTCCCTCTAGTTAAATTTTGCAAAATGAAAAATAAATAAAAAAAAGAATAAAACATGTAATTAAGTTTAGAATACTTGATAGAATTTAAGTGTGGGGACAGAGAAGGGGGCAGGAAATGGAAACAGGTGATCCTCATCCAAAGAACAAGAACAACTCTCTGCATACTATCTTCATTCTTCAAACGCTATCTTATTGTAACTAAACAATATTTTTATAAACCGCACCAAGCTTGAAATTTGTGTGCTGTGCTCATATTTCTTACTTAATTGCTTTTATGGTTGAATTCAAACATTTTATTACTCTCTCTAACCTTCACATAATTTGTTTGTCCCAGAATTTGTTGCACTCAACAAGTTCCTTCTTATGGTTAGTATTTTCACTTGTATGTACCACTTGTTACAATCAAGAATGTCAAGTTACCCATTTGATATTTACCACTCGTATTCTTATACTACTTTAAATGGCTTTACAGGTTCAACATGCATTTTCTGATCTGGAGAGGTAATCTATTTCTTTCTTTCTTTTTTTTGGCTCCATTAAGCTTGTGCAGTTTCATGTCAATTATTCTAAATAATTTCCTTTGCATGTAGTTCTAGTGAGATTGACTACATGATCAATCATGTTTTGGGAAAGAAACTAATAGTATGAAGGTTTATAAACCATGGGGGCATGAGTAGTTTGAATCTTAATATTATTGTACCTTTGCAGTGTAATTGAACATTGTCTCCACAATCAAGTCTTTTGTGGTAGTATAATTCTGTGGTGATATCAAAACTTGCTTGGTTGAAAGGTTTCACTCCCTTCTAGTCTAAGCTATACTTGAAGTCTTATTTGGATATCAAGCAACATCATCTTTGTTGGTTTTTCCATTAGGGATGGTTGAGTTGTAATGCTTGGTTCATTGATGCAGGGGTCGTGGTTTTCTTGTACCTGATGATGTATATGAGGTATATTTTAAGAATTATTCCAGCAATGTTCTAGATTATACTGTGTACTCACTGTCACTAGTTTAGTCCACCCAGTTGAGCTTACAGTTCTTAAAACTACTCCCCATGCTGTATGAACTAAATGTTAAGTTCCTTTGTTGTTGTATAATGCTTAATGTTCTCTTCTTACACTGGTGTCCTTGCTTTATCTGTCTTTTCCAGGATATAAGAATAATATTGATGAGAGTCTATGTAACTCTGCTTATACTACATAAGATTTTCTCTTGCAAGTTGCGACTCATCTTGATGAATCCCTAAATATGTTTTCAGGCGTTGGTAAAAATTGGTTTCAAGCTGGATTCTCCTGCATTTTACTCTGTCTGCGAGGTAAAACATCTTCATAGTTTAGATATGAACAAAATTTATGCTGGAGAAGTTGCGCATTTCAATCAATGGTTGTAGTCAAAACTATGGCAAGTTTCTTGTTTACACTTGCTTCTATGTCCTAATTTCTATTTGTTACTTTCTTGGGATGATAACTTGAAGATAGTTTAGTGGTGAGATGGAGAAACTGATAATGCAGTGTGTTTGACATTTAAATGTATTTGTCACTATTTCATCATTTTGCCACCTAGAGTAAACTTTAGTTGGCCATTCATCTATGCAAAATTGCAATTCAGAAGACCATGCCAAAATATTTCTCTTTGATTCTTCTCAGAGCTTTGATCAAAGTAAAAATGGGAGGTTTCGGCTGGATGACTTCATATCACTCTGTATATTCCTACAATCAGCTCGGTATGTTCACACTTGACACAAAATCCTGGAAAGCCACATGTTTCTTACAGGGCCCCCATTTTTTCCGACCTAATGTTGAACTTTCATTTTACTATTCTTCATAATATTATACTAAGGATCTTTTATTATTTCTTGCAGGAATCTGTTTAATTCATTTGATACAACGAAACAAGGCAGAGTTACTCTTGATCTGAACCAGTTTGTCTATTGTAGTGAGTACATATCAGCAACCTTATATAATTATCCACGGGTAAATGACCCATTAGGGGTTAACTGTTATGTAGTGGCTTGTATTTTGTCAATAAATTAAGGAGGAAGACTTTTTCTCCCTCCTCTCACTTGGTTATGAGTGTTTTACGGGAAAGCAATGTTTTTTCCACCAATGCATTAATAGTAATGCATGCAAGGGTCTTCATTATAAATACAATATCCTATCTACACTCTCACACACAAGAGGTACTAAATATAGTGTTTTCTAGTGAGACCCTCTTCTACTACAATTGTAGTATTACAGAGAACTAGAGATTATACCCAAAATCTCCAGTGTATAAAGTCACAACACACTCATGGAATTTTCTCACACTACACTCTCTACTTTTATCTCTCACTACCAGAAGCTCTCAATTGCACTTTTGCTTGTTGATTTTTTTTTTTTTGTTCAGGCTTTGTATTTATAATGGAGACCTTTACATGCATTACTATTAATGCATTGGTGGAAAAAACACTGCTTTCCCGTAAAACACTCATAACCAAGTGAGAAGAAGGAGAAAAAGTCCCCCTCCTTAATTTATTGACAAAATACAAGCCACTACATAACAATTCTCCACCTTGGCTTGTATTTTATTTGTCTCAAAGAATCTCAACCTCTGCAAATATTGACCAAGTCCAAGCAATATTTGAACTTATCAATTGGCAATGGTTTTGTCATCACGTCAGCTAGGTTCTCAGCTGTGGCTATCTTCTGCATTGTCACTGTGCCATGTGCCATTACTAACACTTTCTTTGACAAAGTGAAGTCTGACATCTATGTGCTTTCTCCTTTCATGGTAGATTGGATTTTTAGCCAAATGAATTGCACTTTGACTATCACAGTATATTACTGGTACCTGTTGGGTCAACCCAAAAGACCTTGCACCCATATGCTCTCTTTAATAGCTTATGTTAATGCCATGTACTCAGCTTTAGTAGTTGACAATGCTACTGTAGACTACAATGTCGCCTTCCAACTAATAGTACATCCAAAGACTGTAAAGATGTTTCCTATCAATGACCTCATTTTGTCTAAATCTCCTGTATACGCAGAATCTACATAGCCTACTACTCCTCGATTCTGTTGACCATCAAACACCAAACAAACATCGGTGGAATCTCTTAAGTACCACATGATCCATTTCTAGCATCCTAGTGCAGCTATCTGGGTTTGCTCACATATGTGCTTACCACACTTACTGCACATGAAAGATCAGGTCTAGTGCACACCATGGCATACATAAGACTGCCAACTGCACTAGAGTAAGGTACATGTGACATACGCTCCACCTCTTCCTTAGTTTCTAGACAATCTTTTGATGATAGCTTGAAATGTGCAGCCAAGGGAGTACTAACTGGTTTGCACTGATCCATATTGAAGCGTTGCAACAATTGCATAATGTAACTTTTCTGCGAGAAGTACAGTCTGTCACGACGCCTCTCCCTGTGAATCTCTATACCAAGAATCTTCTTCGCTACACCCAAGTCTTTCATCTCAAAATCTTTTCTCAACTGAGTTTTCAACAAACTAATTTCAGCCTTGTTGTGAGTTGCAATTATCATATCATCAACATACAACAACAAATAAATACAAGAGCCATCTGGAAGCTCCTTAGAGTAGACGCAATTATCATATTGGGTTCTGGTATACCCATTACCAATCATAAATGCATCAAATCTTTTGTACCACTGCATGAGGGATTGCTTCAAACCATATAATGATTTTTTTTTAAACAGGAATACATGGTCCTCTTTATTAGATACCATGAACCCTTCTGGTTGACTCATGTAGATCTATTCCTCTAGCTCTCCATGTAAGAACACTGTCTTTATATCAAGCTGTTCTAGCTCCAAGTTATACGCACTCACAATAGCTAATAGGATTCTAATAGAGCTATGTTTTACCATAGGATTCTAATGGGATTCTAATAGAAGTCAATGCCCGCCTTTTGAGTATAGCCTTTTGCTACCAGTCTCGCCTTAAACCTTGGAGGTTCAAAATTAGGAATTCCTTCTTTCTTCTTGAAAACCCATTTGCAGCCAACTACTCTTTTTCCTTTTGGAAGTTGTACCAGTTCTTATGTTTGATTTTTATGAAGAGACTCAATCTCCTCATTCGTTGCTATTAGCCACTGATGCGACTCCTTGCTCTCAACTGCATCATGGTAGGTAAACGACTCATCACCTACTGCATCATTTGTCATAGCCAATGCAAAGGCTATAGGACCAGCATCTGATAAATCAAGAGTGCATGTGATAGAATTCAGATATCTCTGAGGTCTTTGTTGTGCAATTTCCGCAAGCGCACGAATCATACAAGTAGTATAATAAATATCGTTCCCACGAGGATCGTTTGAATACTAACTTTTTCGGAGATTATGATTATTTAAGCGAACAAACACAGTGGTGAATTCTGAATCAAAATCAAAACAGTAAATAAAGCAAATAAATGGAGAAAGATTGAGATTTAAACAAGGTATAAAGACTTAGGAATGGGAATCCACTACACTACTCCTTATGCTAAATTGTAATCCTATCTTTGTTAATGTTCAATTATGTTCTTGAAGGCGAATTGTCCTTAATTATTTAAAGCCCAATTTTTTGGCACTAAAAACGTGCTAAAACTTCATCAATCTCATTCTCATGGCAATTAATCCAAGTTCCAACTCGTTAAGATTCATGACAATCGTTGATTCCTCGAAGGAATTAAGTCTATGTCTAGATCCAAATTCCTAAGTTCAATTCTTAGATTATCAAGCAAATAGATTTCATCTTTTGATGCTTCATCTAAAGCCTAGAATCATGTAAATATGGCGCGCAACATACCACAAGCATTAAGAATACTAAGAATGAATCAAGAACAATAACCTCAATTAACAAAGAGTCAAATTAACAATTCAACATAAATAATTAGAGTTTCATCCCAATCCTAGAAAAAGGGATTTAGCCACTCATGGCAATTACAAAACAAACAAGAACAAAGGGGAAAGATACAACCATGATTCCAAAGCTAATGAAGAAGATGAAGAAAAGAACTCCAATGGTTGATCTTGATCTTGCTCTTGATCTTGATCCTAGCCTCCAATCCTTGTGCTCTCAAGTTTCTCCAGGTTTTCTAGCTCCCAAAGGTCTCAAAATATGCCCTCTGGACTCTCCTGCACGTTCTCTTATTTTCTGATACGTTCCAAACTAATGAGATTTTAGCTTTTTGACAAGCCAGGAGGCACACACGGCCGTGTCTATGGGAGACATGGCCGTGTCTCTGAGGAGACAAGTCCAAATCTGTCAGAAAATGCATGAAAAAGTCAAAAAGGGTGAGACATGGCCGTGTCTCTGAGACACACGGCCGTGGCTCCAACTCAGAAGCTTCACCTTAATTAGACACGGCCGTGTGAGTTGCCAAAATGTGAAATTCCATTTTTCAGGGGAGACACGGCCGTGTCTATGGGACACGACTATGTCTCTTGACAAAAGCTTCATTCTACTTAGAAAAAGGCCGTGTTTAAGTCCCAAATTGCTTCTGAGCAGACATAGGTATAGATTTAAGCCCAAAAAGGTCCTCTTTTGCCTTGAAAACACAGTATCTTCGCTTTCTTTCATTCCAAATATGTTTAATCTCTTAAATTCTGCAAAAACAAAGATAAAAATCAGGAACCGTAAGAATTCATTAATCAATTCATCACAATTTATCCATTTTAGGGCTATAAAATACGGGCATATCAGTTTTTGAATTTGTTGCCTTTCTCTTCCTGTAGCAATACTATATGGTTTTGCTCCTCTGGTGTCAGCATCTTTATCCATGCTATCACCATTCATATTGCCAGATTCTTCTTGTTGTTCTACTTCAGGTTGAGCAATACGTGAAGTGCTCGACTAATTTGCTTCATCTTCATGCTTTTCCTTCCCCGAGTCAATCTCCAGCTCCACTTGTTTTCTAGCACGATGATTTGTCTCTGCCTAATCTCCTACAAATTCACACTTTTGATTTAACATTGTCGCCTCGTCCTGCTGACAATGAACTTGGGTGAACTTGCTTTTTCTGTGCACCACAACCTATAGTCCTTCATCCCTCGTGCATACCCTAGAAATATACACTTTCTTGCCCTTACCTCAAGTTTACCATCACTCACATGAGCATATGCAGGGCAACCAAATATCTTCAAATTAGAATAACTTACAGGTCGACCAGACCATACCTCCTGTGCGACCTTCAGATCAATTGTAGTTAATGGAGATCTATTTACCAGGTATATAGTTGTGTTAACCGCCTCAGCCCAAAATGATTTGGGAATTCCAGCATTAATTTGCATGCATTGTGCACACTCCAGAAGTGTTCTATTCATATGTTCTGCAATTCCATTTTGTTGTGGTGTTCCAGGTACAATATAGTGCCTCACTATGTCTTCCTTCCTATAGAACTCCTCAAGTTCTTTGCTGCAGAACTCACTGCCATTGTCAGTTCTCAATCTCTTGACTGACCGCCTGGTTTGCTTCTTGACCATGGTTTTCCATTGCTTGAATTTGTTGAACACTTCATCCTTGTGTTTCAGAAAGGAGACCCTGACTTTCTTGGAATAATCATCAATCAGAATAACGAGCTCTACCTAGTGAGTCTGCCCTAAACATCTATGTGAATATACCCGCTTTTGCATCTTGAAAACAAAGTTCTCACAGAAACCAAGTTTACAATTCTTTATGCCTTTCAGTAACTCTCTGCCAGTAAGTATGGAAATTCCTTTCTCGCTCATGTGACCAAGCCGCATGTGCCACAATTGTGACATATTATCTTCTGATTTCTCCGAGGATAAGACAGTAGCAGCCACATTATCTGTGCTTCCAAGCAATAGGCAGATTCCACCCTGTAGCTTTCCTTTCATCAGCACTATAGAGCCTTTAGTCACCTTTAGCAAGTCACCATCTCCAGAGAACTTATACCCCTGACCATCTAGGGTACTCAAAGAGATCAGGTTCTTGCCCAGCTCTAGTACATACCATGCATAAAATGACCATGCAGTTCCATCATCCAATCTTAGTTGCAGCTCTCCTCCACCTACAACATAAATTATCCTGGTGTCCCCCAATCTGACCTTTCCTTCTCGCTTTTGATACGAAGAGAAAAAATTCTTATTGGGAGTCATATGAAAAGATGCACCAGAATCCAAGATCTACTCGTTGCTACAATTGCTAGTGAAAACTGTTAGGACAGATTTAGCATCACCATCATCAGAATTCTCGACTATTACATTGGCATTATTCCCTATTTTCTCCTTTCTCTGTGGGCAATTTCTACAAATATGCTTCGTCCGGTGGCAGTGGAAACACTTTAAAGACTTGTGATTTCTAGACTTTGATCTTTCCATGCTTTTACTTCCCGATCCTCTTTCTCGATTGCGCCCCCTCGTCATAGATAGTCCTTCTGCTAGTTTTCCAGAATTGGATCCGGTCACTAATCTTTGTTGCTCCTTTGTCATCAATGCCTCCTTGGCATTTTTTACAGAAATTGTGTCTCTACCATACATTAAGGTATCACAAAAATTATCATACGATGAGGGCAAAGAAGCCAGCAAGATCATAGCATGATCAACATTGTCTACTTTTATTCCAGCCACCTTCACATCAAAGATCATTTGATTAAAGTTGTCTATATGATCTCGAATTGTTTTTTCTCCCACAAGCTTGAACGTGTACAGTCTCTTTCTTTGATATAGCTAGTTTGACAAAGTCTTTATTAAGTACTTTTCTTCTAGAGCCTTCCATAGCCCATCTATAGTCTTTTCGCTTATAACCTCACGCAGCACATTGTCTGTCAGGCTTAGATGTATTGTATTACGGGCTTTCTGTCAGGCTTAGATGTATTGTACTACGGGCTTTGGCCATAATCTCCTCCTTTTTATTTGGAGTCATGGTTTCTAGCAATTTGTCTATGCCTTCCAATGCCTTTGACAAACCTTCTGATCTAGCAAAAGCTGCAGCTTTAGTTTCCATAAACTGAAGACCGAAGTCATTGGAACCATCAAACTTCTCCACATCAAATCTTGGCACCGACATCTTGAATCTGAGATATGACAAGAGCTTTTAGCTCTGGTACCACTTGTTAGGATATCAGAGATAGATACACCCCAAGTGTCTTAAATTATTTTTCACACTGCAAGTTACAATTAAAAAAAAATGGAATTTCTTGTCAAAATATGCCAACAAAATGAGATTGAGAAATTTAATGCGAGTAATTTCTCCCTATGGAAATTGAAGTTAAAGGCAATTTTGAGGAAAGACAATTGCTTAGCAGCTATTGAAGGAAGACCCACTGGCATTATAGATGACAAGTGGAAGGAAATGGATGATAACGCTATTGGAAATTTGCATTTGGCACTGGCTGATATAGTCTTGTCAAGTGTTGTAGAGAAAAAGACAGCAAAGGAAATTTGGGACGCTTTAACCAAATTGTACGAGGTCAAGTCACTTCACAACTCTTGAAGAGGAGATTTTATAATCTTCGAATGAGTGAATCTACACCGATAATGGATCACATTAACAATGTGAATACACTATTTTCCCAACTTACAACTTTGAATTACAAAATAGCAGAGAATGAACAGTGCAGAACTTCTACTTCAATGTCTACCTGATTCGTATGACCAGCTTATCATCAACATAACAAATAATGTTCTCATTAACTATCTATCCTTCGATGATATTGCTGCTGTGATTCTTGAAGAAGAATCTAGGCGCAAAAACAAGGAAGATAGATTAGAGAGTTTAAGGCAAGTAAAGGCATTATCGATGACGAGAGGGAGATCAACGGAACGTGGCTTTAAGGAGAGACAAAATTATGGTAGATTGAAGTTACGAGGAAGAAAGAATTTCAAATGCTATAACTGTGGCATGAGAGGGCATGTAAGGAAGGATTGTTGGTATAATAAGAATAACATAGATAAGTCTCATGAAGCATCAACTTCTCAAGGATGTGTTGCAAGTACCTGTGATGATGGGGAAATCCTATATAACAAAGTAGCAATTAGTTCTAAAGGTGGAAAACAGCTCAGTGATGTGTGGATAATGGATTCAGGAGCAACTTGGCACATGACTCCACGCCAAGATTAGTTTTACACTTATGAACCTATCTAAGAAGGATCTGTGTTCATGGGAAACGATCATGCTTTGGAAATTATTGGATTTGGTACCTAACAGTGGTATCAGAGCCAAAGGTTGTGGGAGATTATTCTTCGATATAATGGATTATTTTTTGTCAATTATTCTTCACAAATCTGAGCACGCTTCCGCTCACATTCATAAAGTGCTTAAGGCACTTGGGTTGTATCTATCTCTGATATCCCAACATTAACTACCAAACTAATTACCAGTTTGGTGTTAGCTTGAAAATATTTACCCCAATGGGATTGTTTTTGCCAGTGTGACAAAAACAGTCAATTTTTTTTTTCATACATGTGTAATTCATAAGAGTGTGCCATGTGACAATAATGTAGGAATTGCAACGGCCCAAAATATTTAATTAATTATTCTGTTGTATATAATTCAAGGAGCTGGGTTCAGATCCCAGCGGATGCATTCTGTCATATTTAAAGTGTTTGTTCCGCCATAATTCTGAATAGTTGTCACATGGTGCACTCTTATAACGTGGAATAGCACAAATGCCCTGGTGGACTGAAAAAAGAACATCATGCAGGCTGGTTTGGGATTTTGAGGGTAGAAGTAGAAAGTATTGCATTGATCCTGGCTCTAGTGATCTAGTCCATCTGTCCATGCCATTAAGCTTCTCCTGCAGTATTTCCTCGACCATTTTTGTTTCTGCAGCCATGTTCTTATAGATATAATCCATTTTGATTGTCATTTGGTTTGGTAGATTGCTAATATAGTAACTCAACATGTTAATTTCTATTCTTTCTCTCTTACTTCTCTTTCTACCTGTCCAGCTGCCAATTGTAGAATATGATTCGACTATATGATGATGGCTTGTGAAGACGATTCATAAATGTTGCTCTTTGTAAAATACGTCAAATATATTCTTAGAGCCAGTTAAGTTGTGAATTTGTGATGTATAAGTTGAAAACATTGAGGTTTGATTTTGTCTGTAAAATACTGTAGATTTTTTCTTTTTGATATTGTAATTTTGTTTATAAAACAATTTGTTATAAAATTCAATTACATATGACCACTTGTGAAGATGATTTATAGATATGGAATTTGTTGATCCTGATTTTGTTTATAAAACTTAATTTGTTATGAGCTGAAGACAAAATTTTGATGTAGATACTGATTGCGATTTCTTTGCAATTTGATAAGAATCTTTTACTGCAATTTTTTCATAGTTGTGCAACTTGTTTTTGGATAATCCTCAAGCTTGACGGACCATGTAAAGTTCACCCATGGCCAAAGACAGCAGAGTAAAACAAAATAAAAGAAAAATGGGACCCTGGGAGGCTGGGACTCGAACAAATGTTAGTTGACTTAAAGTATATGCGCTTGAAGACTTCCATATGTCTGAGGTTGGATTTAATCATGTAATTCTCTAAAGGCTAATTCTAGTGAGGTGATACACGAACTGTGCAACCGGATGTTGTATGTAAACAAGATCAATTAGGTACTCCTGGCCTTTTTCAATTTTTCAGAAGGGAACTTTTCTTAGGTTCTCTTCATGGAGTCTGAATCGTATGATAGCTAGAGTATGGAAATAATAAAGCTGCCAGAACTTTCATAAAAATAGCCAGAAGGCTCGACACCAATCTTTATATAATAAGCAACTGAATTGACTCAAATCAGGCATGAATCTACTTTAATGTTCTTCAGCAATCTTGGATGTCATTCATTCAAGTGCCTCAAAGGAACCAGTACCCAAAGTTTTATTTTTTGTTGCTTTTGTAGCTGGACTAAAACATTGGGAGAAAGAGAGAGGGCAAGCAATGTCAATAAAGTATTCTGTGCAAAGCAAGGAAAGGAATATTCGTCTTTTTTTAACTGCAACACATCCCGTTCTCTTTTTTTTTTTTTTGTTTCTTTGAACTGCAGAGGATATGGGTTCATCTTCTCCATGACATTATTTGGTATGAGTTTAGAGAAGGGAAAGAAAAGGAAGAGTGCATAACAAAGAGGAAGGCATTTGTAAATGTAAAGGAAAGAAAAGGAAGATGTTTTTCCTTATTGGGTACGTATTTGTAAATGAAAATGAAATAACATTTTTTTTGTGGTTCTTACACCATTTTTTTTAATCATTTTCCTCTTGGATGGAAAGTACGGGTGTTTAAAATTAAATCAAAAAAATTAATTGATTTAGGGTGTATAACAAAGAGGAAGGCATTTGTAAATGTAAAGGAAAGAAAAGGAAGATGTTTTTCCTTATTGGGTACGTATTTGTAAATGAAAATGAAATAACTTTTTTTTTGTGGTTCTTGCACCATTGTTTTTATCATTTTCCTCTTGGATGGAAAGTACGGGTGTTTAAAATTAAATCAATTAAATCAAAAAAATTAATTAGATTAGATTGAATTTTGAGTTCAAATTCAAATTGAATCGAAATTTTTATATACATTTAAAAAATATTTTATCTAGGAAATTTTTATGTAATCTATATTTATTTTGAACTTTTTTATAATTTTTTTAAATTAAACTTAATTATTTCTATTAAATTAGACATTTATTGTAAGATTAACAATTAATTTAAACTTGTATTTATAATTTGAATCTATATTTTGATAAATTAGTTTGAATTTATATTTGTTGTACTTAGATGAATTAGTTTAGGACATTTGATGTATTTTAATGATGTATTTTAATATTTAATGAATTTGAATTTTCATATTTTAATGAATTTGATGAATTATGTATACAAAAATTATAACAAAAAACAAAAAAATTAATTTAATCTAAAGGATCAAATTTACAATGTAAACCAATTGGATTGATTAGATGATATGATAAAATAAGAAAATCAATTTGTTAGAGCGGATGACTTTTTAACTCAATTAATCCAATCAAATCTCCAAACACCTCTAATGCACAGGAAGGAAAGGGAAGTAAGATTTACAACCCTTGCATTTCCAAACAAACGCTTACGCTTTTCTGTGTAGAGAAATACCTAACGAACTCATTTTCATTCAAAAAATATTTTTTTACACCTCCGATACAATATCTGTGTAGGACACCATGTACATATGAGTAATTGGATATCATATATATGAATAAAATAACATCTTGGTATCCTAAATGTTCAAATAACAAAAAAAAAACTCTTTTCGTCCATCCAGTGTTTTATACAATCCTGAAAACTAACACACTTACACGCCCATTTATATGTATAAAAAGTAAATCAAATTGTCTTTTTTATAAAACTGCAGTCACTGCATACCCTAGTAAGATCATTAAGTGACACTGTGACAGGCGTTTTATACTACCTTGAAAATAACAGATACAGACCATAAAAAATGAAGATTAAAATTTAAAAGGTCCTTCAAGAGTAAAGACAGACTCTGCAACTTCTGTTGCTAGGTTTAGTACAAACAAGCAAACAAACCCTCAGAACAACAAACGCGTTCTGTGAGAAGATGCATTAGAAATTAACTGTTCATGTGCATTGCATTCCTTAATTATTGTCCAGTAGAAACAGAGGTGGTTCTAGTTTTGCGGCACAGCCATACTTCCATGTACTGTACTTCCTATATACTCCAGTGAGTTTCCCTGATCCAGCTTTCCGATGGAAAGTAACCATCAGCCTTGAGCATTCTCTGACAACACACAGGGAAAGAATAATAGTGACTATTTATGTCATCACTCATCAGACTTGAGAAAATTCAACAAGACAACATTACAAAGCAAAAACAACTCACATAAGCTGCTCTTCCGAGTAATCAGTATACCACTCGCTGGTCTTAGTCCATTGCTTAAACTGGTACAAACTGCATTGTGCTGTGTAGGTGGCTGCAGCAGCTAGCAAAGATGGTGAAAACTTGAGCATTTTGTATTCCACCAAGCAAAGCTCGATCAAGAAGAAGGACATGAGCTCCAGCTGGTACAGTTCCACAGAAATAATACTCGTTGGTACTTCAGTTTTAGAGTTTATCTTTGCAAAACAGTGATACAACACTGACCTTTTTGTCAGAATGAGCTGCCTTAAGAAATCTTCTCATGAACACGTACGGAGTGGGCACAGACAAGCTGAATTGCAAGGTGTTCACCATTAATTTCTCCTATCGGCACAAGTTGATTAGAAGCATTTCGAAAAAGAAAGGATAATATTATATGTAATGTACCAAAATTGACTTACCATATTTAGAACTTCATTTCTTGTGTACGCCTTATCTGTTATCAGAACAAAATCCTCAACGGTGGGGACTGAGACCTCCTCATACTTACAAGCAATTAGCATGGCTGTTACACCAACCAACTGAAGCTTCTTTCTGATTACTACCTGACGCTCCAAGAACCTGTCTATGAGATTGACAGTCAGGAACAATGTCTCCTCCAAAAGCTCAAATTTGTAGTGGACCTGTTTGATGTCAAACTTCAACACTTTTAAGTAAAAAGGAATTCCATTTGAAATAGACTTGCCAAAATCACAATCACAATCACATGGGCCTGAGCTTGAGACATAAATAACGTACCTCAATAAGCCAGTCAATAAGAATGGCCCTCATCTTCTCATTGATGTCAAACTGACTAGTGGTCATGTAATTTGGAGAGACGCAGCTAGAATTCTGCAAAAGAACTGATGGATCAGGTCAACCATCCTGTAAGTCCTTCCTTCAGAGTTTAGATTTTTCATTAAGTCAATTAACCCATCAAACCATAGCCCAAAAGGTGAGTTCCATTTCACATTTTGATCTACAAGCAGTCTAAAGGCGACCGACAAAATCATACCCAAAAGGTCTGTCCCGTTTCATATTATTATGATCTACAAAGCAATTTATAAAAGGGGCAAAAGAAGCATCCTATAGCTGTCCAAAGTCAACAACAGCAACAAGAAGAAGTCTAATTAATAGTGTAAATGACAATAGAGAATGGTTGTTCATTATAAGAACTAAGAAGCCGAGACTTTGGATATTGGCATCATATGGTCTTAGTTGATGATGCAACATCCTCTACTAATACTATTATTAACAAGCCTAGATTAGATATTCCAGGTTTAGGAAACTGAAGGTCTGAGCTGTTTTTGGTGATATGCAAAGTCTCACTACAGATTCAAATTTACCTCAGTTTTCTTGTAAAAACAGTAGATATCATCTATGTACTCAACAACTGCGAGTGGATCATTCCTATCACAGGCGTCGATGTCTATAACTGGTTCTTCCACATCTTCCATTTCAACTTCCTCCTGACAAACATTAGGTGCAGTGCATGCAGCAGACCACATTATTATTATTATGTTTTTCTGCCAAAAAAGTATATATTGCAATTGCAAAGATAACATGATAGAGGTTAAAACACATACTATTCTGTCAATTTCGTCTAGCATTGCTTCAGTGTGCTTCACAAATACTGGAACTGCATTGTCACTGGCATCCTCGTATTCGTCAATATCTATGATTGCACAATCTAAGTGGGTCGGGGCCGACAGGTTCTGTTTCTTAGTTTCCTAATAACATAATCAACCCAGTAGGTAAATATTCAGTGTTTGTTCCAAGATAAGGGAGAGAAAAAAGTCAAACACATGAGAGTACGTACTTCTGGATAGTGCTGAACTGTCTGTGCTGTACATTTCCTGAATGAATCAAAGAATTAAGAATAAATAAATAAATAATGGCGATCGGATGTTTTAAGGAAAGGAGAAATTCAACTAAGAATTGAGCTCAAAAATTAAAACTTTGCAATTGGTACTAGACCTTCATGAATTATTATTGTTACAATTCTTATATATTAGAAAGAAAAAATGAAAGAAAGGAGAAACATATATACCGGGAAAGATTTAGTTTGTTGACAGCACAAGGATTCTCCTTGTCCATAATATTCTGATTGATGTTGCCCAGAGGCCGCCGGTGATGGTGTGCCATCTCCTTCACAAGCTTGACGCCCTCCATTCTTGAACGGCCTTTGAAAATCAAAGATGGCAAGAACGAAAAAGGAAAGGAGGAGAGGAAATCAATCTCATATTCAATTTTTTATTTTTATTTTTTTACAAAGAAAAAAAAAAGGTCTCCTACTAATCAGTCAGTATATGCTTTCAATCTAATTAAGCTACAAAAATGAAAAGAATAACTAGTAAGGTTTTGGTGAGAATTTTTGTGCTGTTTCTCTTCTTTTGAAGTTTAAGATGATTACTGATTTAACCTTGAAGATGGTTTTCCTTTGAGCCACCCATTTATGTGTACTACTACTAGTCTAAATCTACATTACAGTAAGTAATAATAGTCCAGCCAAAAGCAAGAGATAGATAGATAGAAGACAAAGAAATTGAAATAACCAAAATCATAAAACTTGGAAAAGGAGAGGAAAAAAAACCCAAGATCCGTAAAAAGAACAGCAGCAAAAGTCAAGATAAGATAACAGAGGAGGCTTGAAGAAGAAGAAGGGTCTCTTACGCGTCGGCTTATATATGTTGAAGAGCGGAGGAAGAGGAGGAGGAAGAAGGATGAGGGATTGTGTTGTTAAGTTGTCTGGAATTGAATTGAATCGAATCTGAATGAAAATAAAAAGGAAGGAAAGAAAAGCGAAATTGAGACGGAGATGTCGGGGTTGGGTTGTGACGCTTCATTATTTAAAAATAACGGCTACTAAATAGTAGCCGTTGGATCCTCATTGTGAGTGGCGATGGTTTGGTTTTGCTTGACCCAACGGTAATATATTCCATTTTTCTTTGTGAGGGAGGAACACTAATGTAATGATTATTATTATTATTATTATTATTATTATTATTATTATACTGCTTTGTTTATTTTTATCGGGTTGGGCTTCATCCTTCAAGCCCACTTCGCCTCTGGAGCTGGAACAACGGGGACTCACGCTCCTCACACAACTCACTTTCTTTTCTGTTTTCTGTTTTTCCATTTCTATTCACTTTTAAAAAAATAAAATAAAATTTATGGAATATATTCGTCTTACAACTTTTTGATATTATATCGATTACCCCTGAACTCTGTTGTAAAAACTAACTTTAGCTCTAAAATTATACAAGATAAATTAATTAATATACAATATCAAATCTAAAAATTATACGATATTGGTTTATGACTTTATTCATAATTAATTTATTATGTATGATTAATTAAATGTATTTCATAAAATTATATTTTATTTAAAATCATATTAGTGAGTAATATAAAAGTATCCTAATATTAATGTGTCTTGCATTAATATTAAACGATGAATTAAAGTGGTATATACTCTTAGTGTAAAGAGTTTTATACTATATTCATTATTATTTTAACACATTTATTTTTATGTGAATTATTAAGAGAAAGAAATAATAATAAATATTTTTTGTCAAAATATTAATGATGTCATTGTAAAAATCTTTTACACTAATATTGCATATTGCATACTAATTGAACTCTTAACCAATACTTCATAAAAAAAATAATTCTACTTATAAAAAGAAAGCTCATACTAATTTGATGAAAACTATGTTAACTTCATCACTATAAATAAAGAATCTAACAAAATCACTTTTATTATTTATTCCATTCACTTTTATCAGTCTATTTAAGAATTTAATTTTGTTCAAAATTATTTTTCATTTAAAAAATTAATGAGTCATTAATTAATTTTTTTTCTAACTTTGCCCTAAGTTAGAGAGAAGATTAGTAGATTAATAATAATATTTTTTCTAATATTTTGGATTCAAACTTGACAGGGTTAAATGCGGAGTATGGAGGTTAAAGTTAAACTACCGTAGATGGATTTTTATAGGCATAAGCTCCTAAAAAGCCTTAACCCTGACTTAGGGTTTCAAATTTTCTTAATAAAAGTTGGAAAGAAGGCTATGAACAGAGCTGTCTTCTTTCTAATGACATTATTCAATATAATAGTGTCTTTATTTCTTCGGTTTGACCATATAATAGTATTCTCTCTCTTTCTTTTTTTTAACTGGATAATTGTATTCTCTAATAAGTTTAAGATATAACATATATATATATATATATAAGATATATTAACTTATATTAGTATAAATTTTTTTATATTTATTTTTAATTATTAATTCTATTTTTATCTAATGATTAAGATTGTTTTATTAAAAATAATTATTAAATAAAAATAAAATAACGATTAAAAATGAGTATAAAAAAAAAAAACTTTATACTATTATAAATTGATCCTCTTAATATATATATATATATATATATATATATATATATATATATATATATATGTGGTGACTCTATAAGAATTTTGGGGAAGATATTTTCAAATTAAGAAGAATAGTAAATGATTAATAATTAATGAGACAGTAACTAAAACAATAATTATAAAATCCAAATAAAAAGAGACTAATTATAAAATAAGAATTTTATTCTTTGATTAAGAATTTTCCTACCAACAGCTAAAAAACAAAGAAATTTCCTACCAAAACTTGTTAATTTGGGATTGCCCCTATAAGTAATCCAAGTTTGAAGTTTAAGTTGAAGTAGATAATTGATTGATGAGATTCAGATCAGAGGAGCAGCACAGCACGGGGTTTGTGACCGAGACTGAGGTCACCTGTAAGCCTTTAACCTCTTCTTCCTCTTCCTTCCGCCACTCTCCCAGCCACGCCGTCACTCTCCCCGGACGCTGACATCATGTCCTAGACCTCTCTCTTCTCTCAGGTTCTCTCTCTCTGTCTCTCTCTCTCCCTCTCTCTCTCTCTCTCTCTCTCGTTAGCCATTTCAATTTGCTTTTGGCTAAATGGATATTGTGATAGCGATTTAGAAGAATAATTGAATTGAATGAATTGAGATGAGATTTCTCAAAGTGAAGTGAAATGCCTTGAGAGAACATTCTATCTATTTATATAGAGATAGAAATAACAAAGAATAATTATAATACCGTAGGAGGAATAGAACAAAATTACATTACACACTAATGCTTTATCTGATGATCACGTTCACATGTGTTTGATGGGAGAAACTCAGCATATTGTATCACCTTTTGATTTCATGATTAAGCTTGACTTCATGTTTTGTCCTCAATACCAACTAATGCTTAGATGGATCTGCTCTTGGGAATTGGGATGTGGGCCTAGGGTTTCATCTTGAGAAGAAAGAATCACAAGGAACACAGCCAAACATGGGAAGGGAAAATAGAAGAAAAAACCTTCTGTTTTTGATAAAATCTTAACTCTTCTGTTACAGCCATTAAACCCCTTTATATGGCACAGGAACCCTATGTAAAAACAACTGTAGCTAGCATGATCAATACTCATATGCAATAGTCCAAACAGAAACATTAGTCTTGCATCATCTCGTCTTTTGAGAGTTATGTAGTTTACAGAGGTCATCACCCTATGCCCAATTTGAGCGGTATGATTGGTGAGGCAAACAAACATCTGGATTGGTAATTTGGAGGCTGCTAATCTAAAACTAATATGCATATTTCTTTATTTTCCGTAAAAGCATATGAGGATTTTACACGATTGGTATTATTTTTAATAGAGTAAATGCAGATTTAGCCAAACAAATATATAATCATGTGACTTTTAGTAATATTAACTCTTACATATAAAACAGTTTGATAATTAGATACACAAAAGGAAGAAACATCATGACTAACTATTGCAGAATTTTATGGGGGAAATATTATCAATTTCGGACAACACAAAGTAGAAACTAAAAATATCAAGAAAACAAATCTAGTAGCATGTGCTTTTGGCCTCTGTTAGGGCAACATGCTGTTATGAGGTGTTGTTTTTAATCTTAATTTTATTTTATTTTTTTTCTTTGTCATTGTTCCTCTGATTTTGGTGCCCAGTTGGTCAAATGATATATTTCATGCTTGTATATGATCAATATATTTGATATGCAAAATTTACTTTGAATCTCACTTGTCCGTTTATTATGTTATAATTCAGTTATAAATTTGCAATTGATTTTATTCTTCTAACTATGATAGTATCAATTCTAATTCACTTAATGATATGGCCACTTCCCTATAATAGATTGCCTTTATTAAAAACATCCATTCCATTTAGTGAATAGATTAGGTTCTCATAAACTACTAGTCTATGATATATACGTCACCCCTCATGTCCAAGCTAGCAGAAGCCATGGCTTAGCTTAACCTTGAATTTATACGTACATATTTTTCTGGGTTTCATACCTTAGATGAGTCAAAAGTACGCTTCTACTGACAGGGTTTAATCCTGTTATCAGATTTCCAGGATGCTCTTGCATTTTTTTTTAACATTGTTGTGCTGAAAATCCCATCATCATTGTTAATTTATTTTTTTTGGCTTAACTGAATTTTTGCTCTTTCTAGTAAATTGCTCATCAAAGCAATTTAGTTCTTGTTCTTTCAATTACAGTAGTGCTGTCCTCGTATTTATTTTATTACAGCAATTAAGGACAATTCTTAACTTCTGTTTGCTAGAGCTAACATAGATTATAGATGCTAATGTGTTCAGTTTTTTTTTTTTAATAAATAAAGTGTATGTATGTCCCTAAAATGAATGAATAAATGAAACATTCATGGAACTTCAGTTTAAATATTTACAAAAAATACTCTCATTTGCTCTTGACTTTAAACTATAGAGATATGGTAGAATTAGGTCTTTTTTGTCAATCTAAAATAATTGTCCCCTGTAAGAATCAGGAGGAGACTCAGATAGTAAAGGGGATTGTACCTTATAAACAAGAAATTCATCATCATCAGAAGTGACTGATATACGCAAACTCAAAGAAAGTCACATACGAAGATACAAGGTACCAACCTAGATCAGGAGAATAACATTGATACCCATTGGGTATACCAGGAATATACACTTGAGAAAACGGGGACAGTGGATCCAACTTTGAGATCTAAGAGTGAACATCTTGCACAAGACGTGCAACCAAATGTTCTGTGGGAGATTGGGAAGACATATCTAGTAGGAAACAAGATAGAAATATGGTATTGGTATATGTAGAGACAACATCACCCCAAAAATATTTAAGAACTTTCATTATTCTTTCTTTCACCCACTCCATTCTGTTGAAGTGTGACAATAGGAGAAGTTTGATTGGTAATTCTGTTTCCTTTCATGTATGAGGTAAAAATAACTGAGAAATCTTCCTTGTATGAGGTTATTCCACATTCCAATTTTTGTCATCTTTACATGAAGATTTCTTTAGAATATTAGGATTATTATGTGTTAGGACTTAGGAGTTCTATTATCCTAGGAGTATTATTGGGTTAAGTTTGTACTAGTTGTAGTTGTACTACATTTGTACTTGACCTAGATTATTAGAATAAATAAGAGTATAAGGTTAATGTTTTATATAACAAGTATTCAAAGTCCTACTAGTGGGATATATTCTCTTTTTTCTCTTTTCCATCCAATCCCTAAATTTCAGGTATAAGAGCAGTACCAACCGTCGTGACCAATGTCCATTGTTGCATCCACTGTGGAGTTTTCAAAATACGAAACTCTGTTGCAGTGACGAACCCAGGAATTTTAGGCAATGGGGGCAAACGTCTCTGTGGTCGAAACAGATACGAGTGAGTCTGAGCGGATAATGTCTTCCATCACCGCTAGTCTGCAGAGATAAAAAATAGTGAGAGAAGAAGAATTTTGTGGGCTGAGTATATTGGTACCAAACCCACGTGAGTACTATTAAAATATGAAAAATATTATTAT
This sequence comes from Ormosia semicastrata, assembly GCA_029884595.1. NCBI lineage: Eukaryota > Viridiplantae > Streptophyta > Magnoliopsida > Fabales > Fabaceae > Ormosia > Ormosia semicastrata. The sequence goes on along the minus strand of JAQQTO010000046.1, from coordinate 567,505 downwards.
ACGATTATACTTAGGTACTAAACCACGTGAATACTATTGAAAAATAAAAAATAATATTATATGAGTTATACATTTTATCATTATGAATTTATTATTTTGTCTGCATATGGGGATAAAAATTGCACATATAAAGAAATAAAAAAGACATACATATATACCTATATAGGATTAAAGAAAATTTTCAAGGTGGAGTGGGGGCATGTGTCCCCACTCCTCACCAAGTGGATCTGTCACTGCTCTGTTGTGTCTCCTCTTTTCATTGTAATTCACCATTAGATAAATTTTTCCTTTGTCATTTGTCATAGTGAGAAGTTTCCTATTCTTGTCTGTCCTCTTCACCATCAAACTTTTCCTTTCCCTTCTGCGTTGCCTTTTGGTGTTAATCATGTTTGGTCATTTCAAAAACCTTTAGATTTTAAGGCTCCAACATCATCATTAGAATCATTATTATTCAATCTACAAGTTTCTGGCTTTGCCATCACTCATTGTCATCTGAATCTCACTGGAAAATTCATCTCGTGGTGGCTGTTGTGGTACACTTTCACCCTTTTCTGGTCTTTCCCCCCCTGTAAAACGGACATCACCATTGTGTTCAGGCTTCAGAGGCTACTGATTAGCTAGTCGGTGGAAGATTTTTGTTGGAAACCTCGCCATCGTCTCATAGCTGTTTTCAGTCCGAGCCAAGCTGCAAGCCAATCTTTCTTTGACGAAGCTATTTGAGGAAGCTGAGGCTCTGTTGACTTAGCTGATTCAAGTAGTTGGTCCATTCATTACAAGTCATTGACCAAGCAGTTTTTGAGAAATGCGAGCTGTTGACTGAACTGTTTTTGAGCCGGTCTGATCCAGGTTCAGTTTTTCACACTGCAGACATGTTCTCCAAGGTTTTTGAGTCTCGAGTTCAAATTTGAGGTTATTTTTGCTGTTTGAGGCTTTCAAATGACGATTTGTATAAATTTGGAGAAGTTATTTTTGCTCCTTTCTGTGTGGCATGCCAAGAAATTCCTTTTTCCCACTATGCATATTTCTACTTGGTGATTTTGTATTCCAGAAGTGACTGTTTTCAGCGGTGCCTTTCTGTTCCCACTGTGCATATTTCCAATGGTGTCTTTTGTTCCTTGACCATGCAACATTTTATCTAGCTCTTGTGGCTGTGCATCATTCCAGCCATTTATTTGGTGTATTGTCTCTCTCTTTTCTGTCGAATGTATTTGCAAGTCATTGTTTGGGAAGCCTATCACAGAGTGTGCTTTGTGAAGCCTGTCAAGTTTCAACTTGTTATGTTTTGGAGTTGTTTTCTTTTGTTAGGTGTTTTTATTTGTGACAAGCTGAAAGCTTGGTAAGTTTCTTCTTGAGGAGTATTATTAGAATATTTGTATTATTATTGTGCTAGGAGTCTTATTATGTTAGGATTTAGGAGTATTGTTGGGCTGGTCTTGTACTACTTGTACTATAGGTTAGTGTTTTGCGTCACGCAATATCACAATTATTCAAGAGTCCTATTAGTGAAATGTATTCTCTCTTTCTCTTTTCCACGCAATCCCTAATTTTCAACAGATTATCCCATCTTTATAATCTTTTCATGAAGATTTATTGGGCTGACTTCTGAATGAAGAGGTATTTCAAGCAATTGAAGAAAAGAAGGCCATGTTTCCCTTTACCATGGACCCAAAGAAGTTATGGGAATTGGATGATCAGGTAGTACAGTGCTTTCTTGGTTGCCTAGGTTTGGAGTGTGAGATTGCTTGTACTCAGCTTTTGACACTGGACTCTCTCTTCCTTGAGTGATGTGTGTACCTGACTTCTTTGGGTTTCTAAAGATCATAGGATGTGACCCCTAAGATATCTGAGTCCTTGTATGCTTCTACATTTTTCAATACCAATTCAAGAGAAGATGGTGGAGGAGGAAGGAGTGGTTCTTGAGGCGGTCAAGGGTGTTGCTGAGATGGTGGCTCTCGTATTTGCTGTTATTATGGTGAGACATGGCACATGAAAAGCACTTGCTGGAAGCTGCGGGGTAAGTCAGCTCTGACTCTGGATGGCCCTCCTATAAGAGACTTGCTTATGTCTTATGCTGCTACACAAGCTGGTTTACAACCTGCACCTAACTTGGGAAAAGGAGGTTAGGCAGGTATATCTGATGAATTTGCTTGTTAAACAATTTCAAGCCTCACAGGTTTATTGTCTTCTTCTATGCAACCTTTGTTCAGTGAAGTAAACCCACAGCTTGTTTCTAATCATCTTCATGCAATTGGGTCATTGATTCAGGTGCTATAGATCATATGACAAGCAATACATTCTTCATTCCATCCTTCTTCTCATTTGTCTCTAGCTAATGGGTTGTCTGCTCCTGTCATGGGAGTGGAATAGCCTGTCCTTCCCTTTCTCTCTCCTCCAATTTAATTCTTTGTTAACCACACTTTCCATTCAATTTGTTGTATAGGTAAAATGAATTATGCACTTAACATTGTATTTACTTTTTTCCTAGTTATTGTTTTTTTAAAGGATCATGAGATGAAGTATATTCCTGTTAGAGTCTGTGACTCCGTGGGTTGTATGCCCTTGAGAACGTCTCTGATCCTGTGCTGCAGTCAGTTGTTTGTCTTGATGTTCTGCATTGCAGCTTCATTGTTGTCTAGGTTATCCCCCAGAAGTTTTGAAGAAGCTGTGTCCCACCTTGATTTCTGTGCCTTCTTTAGATTGTGAGTTTTGTCAGTTTGCCATGCTTCATAGGAGTACTTGTTTTCCTAGGGTTAATAAAGGGTTGAGCGCCCTTTTGAGTTAGTTCATTTTGATGTTTTAAGTCCTTGTCCTATTGAGTCTAAATTTGGTTTTTGCTATTTTGAAACCATTGTGGATGGGTATTCCTGAATAGATAAGCCCATATACTAATACATATTCTAACATCCCCGTTCACAACACCAAAAGAGAAAGTCCACAATGCAGTCCTCTTCCTTCTGTGCACATCTCTGTTGTTTTGCTGCGTCCACAAGACCACAATGCCTTTGTTCAGCACTTAATGGAGGTGTAGCAATCCTGGTATCTGAGAGTAATATACAGAATTGGGTGAGTTTTAAAGTACTAATGAACCTACTACTACAGCAACTTCTCTATGTAATTCCCCAAATATTCATTCTGCAGAGTATTCACATGATGCACCCAAAACTCCAGCTACAAAATTGGCTGTTATTGTTGAGGCAAATGCCGAGCCGTTTCTAAAGCATCAGTAAGGTTTTTAAAGCTGATTAAAGCAAGTTCTAAACTTTCCTTCTCAAGCTGCGATGCCTCAGTTTAAAGAGATTTTCAAGAGTTTGGCAACCTCAATTGTATTGCTAGACAGAAGGGATAGTAATACTAAGTGATAGGGTGGACATCCATGTGTTTTTTTTTTTTTTTTGCGGGGGGGGGGGAGGCTGAATAGCATTTCTATTAATTCAAACTAACATACTATACGAATTATTGCTACTTGAAAGAAGAGGGATTATATTGCTCTCATGAACACACTAGAGGGACCAAAGAAAAAAACACAATTAAGCCTTTCTTTGTGACTCATCCATATGCTCTGGACATGATGTCTGAACATCAATATCTAAAGTAGAAGATATGTGACTCCTTGTTTTGCAATTATAGGCCATGTGGTTATCTTGGAAACTGACAGATGGGACTTGTTTCTGGAAACATCTTTGTGTAAATTATCTAGGTTACTTTGGCTTCAAAATTATAGGTTTTTTTTTAAAAAAAAATTTGACCACTGTTCTGGCAACTACATGCTACCTAATATTTAGCTTTTCAGGACAGCTGGAGATGGTTCAACAAGGTATAGATTCTAAATTTTGTGACTATGGTCTGGGAAATTCTAAAATGGACTTGCCTAATCGTGATAAACAACTGACTGTTGCTGTGAAGAAGACAGCATTGAGAGATCTGCAGAATGATAATAAAATGATGATGCCAACCTCTGTTGGAAGCTCTTCATTTTTAAAGGATAAGGATCCTGCTACTGATTCAAACAGAGTTTCTGGCACTAAGAGACCCTCATCTGACTACCCAGTGAACCACCACCTTCACCAATCTCCTGGCAATAATGCTGCAAATGGACATCTTGTGTATGTCCGTAGAAAATCAGAAGCAGAATTGGGCAAGAGCACTGCTTCTGAAAATCCAAGTATTAATGCTTATTGTCCACAGTCGAGGCAACTTTGCTATGAAGAGGAGACTGCTCAACCAAAACTTCAGATAAAGGAGCCAAAGGTTTCTTGTTTCCCAGCATTTGCACCTTTTCCTATGGCTTCTTCGATGAGCTCATCTGGAAAGCCTTCAGTTCCTATTTCTCTTGGGAAGTCTGCCATGAGGTTAGCACCAGTTGAGTCCAATTATGTGACAGCTTCTTCTAGCCCTACCATTGGTAATCCAAAAGGATTAAAAAATGTGCACTGGGAGGAGCGATACCAACAATTGCAGATGTTTTTGAGGAAATTGGACCAATCAGACCAAGAAGAATATATCCAAAGTATGTCCAGAAACCATAAAATAATCCCTTAAATGCTTTCTTATGAAGTTCTTGAAATTTTATATGGCTGATATTGTCCTTTGGCAGTGCTTCGATCACTGTCCTCAGTTGAACTTAGCAGACATGCTGTTGAGTTGGAGAAGAGATCAATTCAACTTTCACTAGAGGAAGGTAATGGAATTGTTGCTTTGTATGTTTTTTCTTTCATAATCGTGGGCTCAGAGATGATGCTTACTCAATGTATACTGGATGTGGGGGGTGGAATTAGGCATTAGCTCAAATCTTATAATTATTCACTATCATGCTTGATCGTTTGTTCCCCCTCCCTCGCTCGCTTCTGGCTATAATCAATGCTCGTGAGAAACAACTGTCAGAACTCTGAGATGTTCAATTTTTACATATTCACCTTATTTTTAAAAAAAAAAAAATTGTTTCTTGTAGCATTAGAAAAATATAAGACAAGCTACAATAGTACAATTTGCTTATCATGCTTATGGTCATGAGTCTGGATGGTAGAATGTGGACATAATATATTTATATATGTCAGAGTTGCTGCTGTCAGCATCCCCAACCTGCTTACATGCATTCTTATCCATAAAAAAGTTTCAGCAACTAATTGTGTTTTAATTTTAGCAAACGGCATATATTTTGAGGCAACATGAAGTTGATGATTTTTTTTTCCTCACATATTTACAATGATGACAGCTAAAGAATTACAGCGTGTTGCGGTTTTAAATGTCTTGGGAAAATCAGTGAAGAACTTCAAAGCACCAGCAGATCATGACGAATGTTCAGATAAGTTGAAGACGTCATCATGATAGTCCTGCCCTTTCGGCTGCAGTAAATTTCCTCAGGCGGTGGAAACTTTCTGATTGATATTGTGCGTAGTGTTTATGCTGATTGTTTTATAGTGTTCTGGTTGTCGAGTTGACTAAGAAAGAGTCTCGCACCTCTTGGTTGTGAAAATCAAAAACGGGGATTGATTTCCACTTGTGCTTCTTGTACAGTTGGCTACCCTTGTTTCTTTCTGCTCATCCTTGCAATTCATCAAAATTTACATTCTCTCTGTTTATAGGGAAATGTCTTGAGGGCTTACCGCAGGATGCAGTACATCCTTGCATTGCATCCTACGAAAAATGTTGAGCTTTAGCGCTCGAGCGCCAGCGTTACCCATGTTTAATATCTTGTGTAAGTAGATATCCATCATAATGGAACACGTGTTCAGCATTCAATCTATAATTAGTGTAAGGAAAATTAATTATTAGAGATCTCATTAGAGTTTTTTTATTATTTAAAACCAATAAAAAACCAATAAAAAAAAGTTATAAGTTAGACTGGCTCATTTCAACCGTATTTTTATTTTTATTTTTTGACATAAAATTACAATATGGATAAATTTCCTAGAGTTCTCTTAATAGTATAGACAAGCTACATCCTAGTGCTGTCACCTGAGAGCTTCTGGCTCTGGTCATGGGTTTGAATATCGGAAATGCTAAACCTCTTACGCTATGTTTGTTTTCATTTTAGTAGTTAGGTTAATATGTTTTCACTTTTAATTATAAAAATGATATCTTGTTTTTATTTTATTTTTTGTTTTAAAAATTTTGTGAAAGAAATAGTGAAAACAACAAAATTTTATTTTCATCATTTTCTTCACAAAATCTTAAAAATAAAAAATAAAGTAAAAATAAGATATATTTTTGTAATTATTAATTAAAACATATCAAACTGAAAATGAAGATAAAAAACAAACTAAACACTTGCTAAAGTCTCTATTTGGCCCTAATGAAAATGTCACGCCACCCATTTTCACAATGCCACTGAAATAGACTTCACGGTCAACATATTATATGGTGGAATTAATCGAGTCATATTTCTCATAATCAGAGCATGGAAAAACCTAGTCCCAGATATTTTGCTTCAACATTTAGTTGACTCAGGTTAACATCAAATTGTTTTATAAAAAAATAAGTTTAACAAATAATCAAATACTGGAAACAATTAGAAGTACTTGAAGGAAGGTATAGCGCCATATATGATTACATGGAGAGCATATATGTAGGATTAGCACAAGGTCCACTGGGAAACAATGCTGTGTTGAAAAGCATCATTGCAAGATTTCCAAATATGGTAACGAAGTGGCCAGCACGGTGGAAGGAAGGTGCATTACAGTATGGTAATAAGGGAACTGGAATTGATCTAGGAACCATTGCAATTCCTACAAGACCAAATAAGGTGAAGCTCACAGACGAGCTTTTCTACTAATTAATAAGCTTAACAGAAAATGGAAGCAAGGCATGTTAAATTTGATGATTCTATACCAGGAATTAGAACATCATAATCATAATACATAAATTATATTAAACGCGTACCTTTTGAAGATATATTGTCAAAGAGCGATCTCATCGATTTATTTTAACGGAAGCGTGTATACAATTATATATGTCAAAACAGTCTACTGCTTCAATCCTTTGTCTTTTCCAACTGTCACTTTGATAGAACAGTGCACAGTCAAGACATGCAAAGAGTGAAGTAGGGATCCTGTCTTTTATGTAATATATTAGTATCCTAGTTCATCCATTACAGCCAAGTTACCTGGCCTGCACTGTAATGCAGCACACTCATCACTGGGCTCAAGCCCAATGACAAAAAATATGATGACTCCTAAACTCATAATGGATCACATAATTAATATGAGCTTCTAGAAAAAAATATCAGGCTATCAATTCCACTTGTTTTATTAAAACAAAATGCACCAATCCATAGAAGCTCAAACCCAAAAAATTCTAACATTCTCCCATTTGGACAATATTGACTAGGTTTCAATTATTTTAAAATTATTTCAAAAATGACTCTCAGGTTGAACAATTTTGTGGCCACTATCATAACTTGGTAATAATCACCACAAACATGATCAAGAATCACCTACAAAACTATCAGCTAAGAATCATAGGTGAATATAAACTATTTAGAGTCTAATTCACCCATGATGACATAACTAATAACTTCATTGGCATGATCACAAACAAGTGTGCTAGTGTAGTATGCGTCCATAGCTTAGTATATGATCCTTTCCATGCTATTGTGTATGGATCCTCGTTATGTCTTCACAAGAAAACACAACAAATCTCCTCAAGGAAATCATAACATCTTTCTTATGAAATATCATTCTCAAAAGGAACAAAACATCTCGAGATAAACAAAGTAATGAAAACTGCTTAATAATCATTATATCAACCATGGTATATAATGCCAAACCATAAGCACAAGTTCATCATATCATATTACATAAGTCTAATGTAATAAATGAACATAAGATAAATAAATAAATAAATAACAACTCCCACTAACCAAATACATCAAAGGATCATATTCCCAACATGTTTCATAAACATTACTGGTCTAAGTCCTTTAGTTAGGGGGTCAACAAGCATCTCTAAAGTAGGAATGTGCTCAACATGAATATCTCAATTTTGAACCATCTCCCTGACAACTAAGAACTTAATCTTTATATGCTTAGAAGCAGTAGTAGTTCTGTTGTGCTTGCTGAAAGAGACAACAAAATTGTTGTCACAATAAATGGTCAATGGTTTTGAAATGGAGTCCATAATTCCAAAAATAGAAACAAAGTTTCTTAGCCACACCGCCTGTGATGCAGCCCCATAACATGCAACAAACTTGACTTGCATAGTGGAAGAGGCTGTCAGAGTTTATTTCATACTTTTTCAAGAAACAGCTCCTCCAGCCAACATGAAGATATATCTAGAAATAGATCTCGCATCATCTGGACAACCATCAAAGTCTGCATCAGAGTAGCCAACAACATTCAAGTCATCAATTTTCTTGTAGATAAGCATGTATCGCTTTGTCTTCTGCAAATATCTCATAACCTTTTTGGCGGTTACCTAATGAGCATGTCCCGGGTTAAACAACATTCTACATAAGACAATAACAATAAAACAAATCAGGTCTGGTGCAAACTTAAGCATACATCAAGCTACCCACTGTACTGACATAAGGAATGTTCTCCATAGCATTCTTTCAAGATTATTCTTGGGACATTGATCCTTCCATATTGAATTGTTTTAAAACATGGTTAATATAAGCTCTTTGGGATAAACCCAAAAAGTCTACGAAACCCATCTCTGTGAATCTCAATCCCTAGAACAAAATAGGCTTCCCCAAGATCCTTCATGTCAAAAGAAGCTGACAACATACTATTGGTTTCAACAAGTAGATCATAATTGTTGCTAGCAAGTAAGACAGTAAGTGTTCCTTTCCACTCTCTATGAAACCTTCTAGTTGCTATATATAAACTTCCTCATAAAGATCTCCATTTAGAAAAGTTGTCCTCACGTCCATCTGATGCAACTCTAGATAAGAATGCGCCACTAGAGTCATAATGATCCTAAAAGAATCTTTAGAGGAAACAGGAGGGAAAGTCTCTTTGTAGTCAATACCTTCTTTTTGAGTGTATTCTTTAGCCACCAATATTGCCTTGAACCACTCCGCATTTCTATTGGAGTCTTTCTTGGTCTTGAAAACCCACTTGCACCCAATGAGTTTAAAACCAACAGGAGCCTCCACAAGATCCCACACACCATTGTGATTTATAGAGAGCATTTCTTTATTCATGGTTTCAATCCATTTATCAGACAATGCACTAGAAACCGCTTAATTGAAATTCTCTGGGTCTGGTATGCATCCAATATTAAAATCTGACTCTTCAAGAAAGGTGTAATAATCATCACAGTTGACCAGTCTTCTCACCCTCTGTGAATGCCTGAGAGGAGGAATCTCAACAAGTTGTTCTGGAGCTGGTGGTGGCATATCTCCCTTAACTATCTAATGTGGTTCCTTAGGCACCCTATCAGTTGGTTGATACATAACCCTTTCTTGTACAATAGGAATTGGCATGATAAGTTTTTGACTGCTAGAACTCGCACCCTTATCAATAGAGATGTCAGAACAACCTAGATCATTCTCAAGAAACTTGGCAGTGACTGCCTCAACAATCTTTGTTACATAGGTAGGATAGTAGAATTTGTAGCCTTTAGCATTGATGGGATAACCGATGAAATAATACTTGGTGGTTTTAGGACTTAACTTTGAAGTAGTGGGGTCATAAATTTTCACCTTAGTGGCACAACCCCACACACAAAAATGATTAAGGCTATGTTTCCATCCCTTAAATAGTTCAAATGGTGTTTTGGGAATAGACTTAGAAGGTACTCTATTTAGGATATACATGACTGTTTTAAGGGTTTCTCCCCAAAGGAAATTAGGTAACTTAGCATAATTCATCATTGACATCACTATGTCCATCAAAGTGTGATTCCATCAAAGTGTGATTTCTTCTCTCAGCCACCCAATTTTACTCAAGAGTCCCTGACATAGTAAATTGGGAAACAATACCACAGTCCTCAAGATATTTAGCAAAAGGTCCCATAAACTGTACAGTCTCACCATGTCTACCATAGTACACTAGCCTGGTTTGACCTTACAATTTTGATGGTTTTACCACATTGATTTTCCACCTCAATCTTAAAAATTTTAAATTTTTCCAAGGACAATGATCTATCATTTATCAATGTCGCGACCGGGATTGTGGCGAAAAATAACAACTCATAAGATTTTAGAAAATAAAAATGGAGTCGCCACTAATTTTATTTAAATTAAGAAAAATTAAAAAACCCTTATTAGAAAATGGTCTTTGAAAACCAGATTGGATTCGGGAATCAGTTATGCTTATGGAAGGGTGAAAATTTAATCCCACAGCACCTCTAACGCACTCGTCCTAAGACGGTACCTTAAATCAGTTGTGCAAATAAAATGATAATCTCAAACATATTTATTTTACTTCTCATTTTAGAAAGGCAATGTAACTATTTTTTATTTTTTTTAAAAGAAAAGAAAGAAAAGAAATAACCAAATTGTGAAAATTTAATTTTTGGCTTGACAGAATAAAGATTCTGCTCTTACGTATCCTCAAGTGCAATGAGGAACTCAAAGTCACGTAGTTCTCTATAAAATAATACTTATGGGTTGGTTGATTTTTTTTCTAAAATAATTAATTTATATTTTGTAAAAAAAAATTAGATTAACAGGTTGTCGCAACTCTGTTAATCAAATTAAGGTTCGAATAGGTGAAATTCGGCGTCACGCTAGAGACATCACCCATTGAATCATCAAGTTGTCACAACTCAGATGATTATAAAATTATAGGAGCAACAAGTTGTCACAACTCAATTAATCCTATTTTATTATTTTTTAAATTATTTTTAAAACTCATTTGATTAACAAAAAGAATCATCAAGTTGTCACAACTTAGATGATTATAAAAGTCACAAGTTTAACAAGCTATCATAGCTCAACTAATTCCATTTTTATTCTTTCTAAATAAAGTGAAATTATTTTATTTCTATATCTCATTTTAATCATTTTAATTATTTTTTTATCTTTTTATTTTTATGTTATTATTTTTTACTTTCCTAAAGGAGACAAAAAAAAGAGAAAAAAAAATGTTTCAGCCCATTAACTAAAAGTAACTTAACCTATTCAACCATTAACCTAAGTCCATTTTCCCATTTAACCCCAAGCATACAAATACACAAAAAAAAAACAAATGAATAAAAATTACAAAAAAAAAAAAGAAAACCTTTCAAAACTATCTTAACTCAGCGTTTTTTTTTTTCAAAACAACAAAACAATTAAAAGGGAAGAGACATTTGGTCTCTGAATAAGGAATATGAAACAGAGAACAAAAGTGAAAGGGGGTAAGACGTTACAGACGGATGGTGGAGCTCTGGTGCTGCGTAGGTTCGCACGGTGGCTTTGGCACGACTGTGGCTTGCGTGACGGTGACGGTGACGGTGGGGTACTGGCTCAGACGGCGTGGTGAAGGAGGTGCTGGGTTTGGGTGGTTGGCCGCAAGATCCATTGAAGGGCTATCCAACAGTTGGAGACGTGATTGGAACAAACGAGAATGGGTGTTTTTGAAGATGCGTAATAGACCAAGTCCAAGCGTGTATGGGTGATGGTGTTCGCGACTGGAGGATCGTTTTCCTGGTTTAATATTTTTGTTTTGAAGATGAAAAATAAAAAAATTATTTTGGGGTTAAACAAGGTGATGGTGGTTTCCTGGGTGTGTGTGTGGTTGGGCTATAGGTGAAGAGAGGTGGAGATGGGTGGCTATAGAGATGGTGGGAGGTTGAAGATGAGTGGGTGATGGAGATTATGGGTGTTTTTGGTGGTGAGCTTATGGTGGTTTATTCGATGAAGATGGTGAGTTTATGGTTTAGGGAAGGGAGCTAGGGTGAATGATTTTTTTTTTTTTTAAGTTAATAGGAGGTGAAGATGGTAAAGGGAGGTGATTCACGGTTGGAGCTTGGAGGAACCTTTGGTGATGGTGGTTTGAAGAAAGTAGGATGGAAGGTGAGGATGAATGTTTTGGAGGAAGGTGAGGCCTTTTTGTTCTTCCTTCGAATGCGTTGAGGGTGGATGGAGATGAGTTAGTGAGAAAATGAGGTTGGATGCTTGGTGGTTATGGGTTGATGGTGGTGATGAGAGGTTGAAGGTGAAGGTTGAAGGTAGTGAGGTGGTAGAGAAGAATGGAGCGAAGTAGTGTAGTGAGAGTGATGAGGTTGGATGCTTGGTGATCAAAAGAATGAAAGTAGGGGGAGAGGAATGAAGAATCCCTCCTTCTATTTTTTTTTTCTTTCTTTTGTACGTGGAAGATGAAAATGTCAGTGTATAGGAGTGAAAATGTGAGCTAAGTGAGTGGATGTGTGTGTGCAACAGTGCAGGTGGAAAAATGGAGAAAGTGAGTGGGGAGCAAAGTAGCCTTTGGTGGTCTGTTCTGTGTGCTATAGTGTATGGCCAAAAACAGAAAAAAAAAAAAAAAAGAGCTAAGAGAAAGAAAAGTTAATTTTTACCCAAGAAAGAAAATAACAAAGCAACAAGTTTTTTACGTTACCATTTTTTTTTTATTTTTTTTTTTTACTTTTTCATTTTTTTTTGGTTTTTCTATATTTTTTTTTTTTGCTTTTGTGTTTTTTTACTAAGGTGAGTCTATGTGTTTGGGCTAAAAAAAAAAGACCAACAATGTGAACTTAAATTAATTGAATTATGATTTTTTTCTTCTTTTTTTTTACTTTTTTTAGCCCAGTCAAAATTAAGTGTTCACAATCAATTAGACATAACCAAAAAGGGAAAATTATCAATAAAAGTTATAAAATATTTATTTTCACATAAGGTTTGTTTCAGAGGATCACATATGTTAGTATGAATGATTTCCAAAAAGTATTTACTACGGGTAGAACCTTTCTTGTTTGTCTTGGTCAATTTTCCTCTTATACAGTCCACACATTCCTCAAGATTCGTGGAATTGAGAGAAGGCATAACCTCATTTTTTTATTAATTTATCAATTCTTTTCCTAAAAATATGACCTAGATGCATATGCCACAGAGAAAAAGAATCTTCTTTAATTAAAGTCCTTTTAGTCCTAGCTTTCTAAACATGTAAGGAATTGAAAACATTGGAATCAAGATTTAAATAATATAAACCATCAGACTTCATAGCATGCCAACAACTTGAGAATTGTAAGATAAAGCACAAAATCCATTGCTAAAATTAAAAGTAAAACCACAATCATCAAGTTTTGACAAAGAAATCAAATTTTGCCTCATGAATGACACATAAACAGTGTCTTTTAAAAACCAAAACAAATCTATATTCTAATTTCAACTCGACTAATCCTATGAACTGGATGGTTCCCCACGAACAAACTGACTTTAGCATCATTTGACTTTCACTTGCTCTTGAACTCTTACAAGGAATTTACAATATGAATAGATGCTCCAAAATCAATCCACCATGAATTCAAAGGAACATCTACCAAACTAGATTTATAACAAATGAAAGCAAGTGACTTACCTTTAGTCTTATTTTCTATGAAGGATTTAAAGGCTTCACAATCTAGGATTTAAAGGCTTCACAATCTAACTTCTTATGACCCACTTATTGGCAAAACTAACATATTTCAATCTATTCCTTTGAATATCAGGCTTCGGACCAAGGGGCTTTTGAGATGGACCAGGCACTTTATTAGGACCATTGTTTCCTTGGGACTTGTTCCTTTTCTTTTTAGAAAATTTATTACGGCGAGGCTGAGAGACCAAATTCACACTCTCAAATGTCACATTCATCCTATCTTCCTCTTGAGAACAAATAGAAATCAAGGTGCTAATGTCCTATTCCTCCTTTTGGATATTGTAGGAAGTTTTTAATGCATCAAATTTGGCGGGCAAGAAAATAAGGGCATGATGCACAAGGAAATTATCAGCCACCGAAATTTAAGGTCATTCAGCTTATTAGCAATGGTCACCATTTTCATAATATATTGCCTAACACCACTATTCCCATCATATCTCATGTTGATTAGATTTTCCATCAACTGACCAACTCTAGCCTTTCCAAAAACTGCATACCTTTCCCCAATAGAATAAAAGGTCTTTGCATTATTTGAAGGTGTGATTACCTTCATGAGTGTTTCATCAATTGACCTATTGATGAACATCAATGCCTTACGATTCGCCTTTCTCCACTCCCTGTGATAGGCTTTCTCCATATTGGTACTCTGATAAGTCAAGATAGGTTCAGCCTCATTGATGGTCATGTCAATATCCAACAAGCTAAGAGCTAGCTCAACATTATTAATCGTGTTATTCAAGGAAAATATCACATGAGCTAAAAATAACAAGATAATGATTAATTACATGAGAATTTAACAGTAATTATAATTATCAAACATGAGATTCAACACATATAACATAAACTCCCTTGTGGGTGGAGAATATATCATATAATTAACAATAGTTACAAAAAATCCAACACTTGGGGACAAAAAGATTTTTCCTATTAAAACATTCCAAAATATAATTACCAAAAACAAGAATTTAGCACATATGGAAATAAACTCCCCCGTGAATGGAAAATATTCCATACGATAACAACAGTCCAAGAAATCCAACACCTATGGACAGAAAGAATTTTCCTGTCAAAACATGCCAAAATACACATCATAACAAATTAATTAATGAATTAATCCCCTATGGGTAAGTCAACTTACAAATCAATTAAAGTGACACAACATCCCCAAAAAAAAATAACAAGTAACTCCATTAATTTTATAAATGAACTATCGTAACGGTAAACACCTACTCAATCAACAAAAACCCCAACAGGATAAATAATTACTCAAAAATCATTTTCTCACGCATCTCGAATTTTCCAACACATTTAATAATACATATCCATAACAGGTAATGATATTATAATTTAATAATAATTTAGGGACCAATAATAATAAAAATAAAGAATCTAAATAAAATTATTCCATTTTTTATTATTTTATTAATATATATTATTTATTTTTTGATTGAGCTTTAAAAGAAAAAACCAAGTTGGATGACCTAGTTTGACCCATTTTGGAAACTAGCATCTCATCTTCTTCCTCGTGAATTTGCGCACGTAATAATAAATAGTCATGACACATCCCTACTGAAACATTGCACAAGGTACCCTTAGCAATTGAGCAAATTATTGACAAGTATGCTGATATTTTTGAGGACCCGAAAGAGTTACCACCACCCCGACCAGGTTTTGACCATAGAATTCTCTTGAAGGAAGAAACCAACCCCTTTAATTTGAGGCCCTACAGATACTCAATTATCTAGAAAGATATTGTTGACAAGTTGGTTGAAGGCATGCTTTAGCAAGGAGTAATTCAACTTAGTAATAGTCCATTTGCATCTCTTGCAGTGCTATTGAGAAAGAAAGATGGTTCCTAGAGGTTGTGTGTTGATTACAGGAGACTCAACCAACATACCATTAAAGATAGGTTCCCTATTCCCCTAATTGAGGACTTGATGGATGAGTTAGGTGGTTCTACAATTTTTTCTAAGCTTGATTTGAAATCAGGCTATCATCAATTAAGAATGGAGGTTGGTGAGGAGTATAAATCAGCATTCAAAACTTATGTTGGCCATTTTGAGTATTTGGTGATGCCATTTGGGCTTACCAATGCCTCTGCATCCTTCCAAGCTTTTTTGAATCACATCTTTCACCCATTACTGAGAAGATTTATAATCATCTTCTTTGATGACATTGATAACTCCATGTAATGTAATTATTTGTGCCCCATAATTGTGCTTCATAGAATGCTATGTCCTTATTTTATGCATATATGAGAGATTTTATGCTTATATTGATTAAATTTCCTATGGATGTTTCTCTATATGCTATTAAGCAATTTGTATGTATTCGTTAAGTGATTAAGTGAATTTATAATTTATATTTAACTTGATGATTTTTCTAATGTAGGATGGGCTTAAAACAGAGGAATTAGAGCGATTCAAGGCTCAAAAGCTCAAGAGAAGGACCAAGTGGCATTTTGGGAGAGAGCGCCGCGACGCAGGTAGTGTGAGCCGCAGTGCAAAGGTGCATCATCAAGCTGCCATACAAAAACCCGAGGCTAAAGCATTGTGGCACAAAGGAATGTGAGCCCACGACCCTATGTGACCGACTTGATGCGCGTCGCGGCACAGAGGAGTGTGTTCCGCGGCGCGATGTACAGAACTGAGTCTATAAATAGACTTTTATCAGATTTTCTTAAAGAGTTTTCTAGGTTAGAGAAGCTGCACTTGGTTTTTCATTTTCTAAGGTTGAAAGAGGTCAAGGGAGCCAAGGTTGGAGGTTATATTCCTCATGGAAGGAGATTCAAGCATCAATGGCAACATCTATAAGCATTTCCTCCTTTCTCTCTTTGTTTTCTTCTCTTTCTCATTCTTTAAGCATGTATTTTGATTTATAATTGATCTATTAATAATTTCAGCTCTTAAATATTCTTTGTTTGATCTAATTGGATTCCATATATGCTTAATTATTGTCATTTAGCTAAGTTTCTGATTTGGAATTGTCTTTGGGATGTTTATTGTGAAACTATGCTTAAATGTGGTTATAAACACTCATAAACGTATTGTGATTTTTAGGAGATCTATGAGTGATGGAGTCCATTGGTATTGAACTATTGAGAAGGGAGTTAAGAGACTTAAGGGAATTAGTATCAACCCCTAGAAGCAAAGGAAGAAAGGCATTCATAAAGAATCAAGACTGGATTTGAAGAAAGTGATCAACACAGCCCGTGTTAAAGTACATGGGGTAGGCCGTGTATTATTCTGACTTTGAAGACTGGAAGATTTTGAACAACACGGCCCGTGTCAAATGACACGGGGTAGGCCGTGTACTCCTCTGACTTCACGAGGAAGAATCAATTTCAAGCCTTGACCGAGAACACGGCTCGTGTCAAATGACACGGGGTGGGCCATGTTCTTCTCTGACTTTGGAATAGCTGGAGATCTGTCATCAGAATCAGACACGGGTTGGGCCGTGTCATCGACTCAGAAGTTTAATTTCGTGTTTTAATGCTAAATTAGGTTCCCAAACCTATAAATAGGGTTGCTTAGAGCCCTTAAACTAGCCGATCTCAGAGAGAGCCAAGGAATTTGCCAGAGAAACACGAAGACCAAGAAAGGGAAGGATTCGATTGAGGATTGGAGACTCGGATTCGAGCGATCAAAGATCAATCACTCTCAAGCCTTAGAAACTAGTTTAATCTTTAGTTTTTCTTTTCTTCTTTTGTTCTGAACAATGTTTTCTTTTAATTCTTCTTGGTTTTTGAATTTGCCATGTGTGGCTAAACTTCTTGATTGGTTAAGGGAGGATGAAACTCTAGTTTTGATTATGTGATTCTTGCATGTTTCTTTATATCAATACAATTATATTTTTATTCATATGTTTCTGTTCTTAAATCAATATAAAGATTTTTATATTCTTGCCAAATTTCGAGAGTGGTAAAACTAGGATTGTTATGCGCGGATGCGGTGGTATGACTAGTGTGACATATGATCTAAGTAATTTAATCTCGGTGTATGATTAGATCTTAGTGTGATTGGTTTTCTAATTCTTAATGCAATCATTAGGTAGGTGTAAGAGCGGCTGCTTTACAAATAACTAATGGTTAGGGTTTGATTGAGCGGTTGCTGAATTAAGCGAAACTTAAGGGAAACAAGAGATTTATCTTACAATTACATAAGAACATAATTGATCATGTTGGTATAAAGAGTATGTAAGTTAGCATAATCATATAAATCTAGTAGCGGATTCCATCTCTTAACCAATATCTTTAACTTGATAATTCAATTTGTGTTTACTATTTTGGTTTAAGTTTAATTTCTTTTATTAGTTTTAATTAGCAAAACCCCCCTTTTACTTTTTACTATTTTATTGTTCATCAGAGTTTAATTTAGGAATTGGATTAATAGTGTTAATTGAATTGGTTCTCTGTAGATCGACCCTTGCTTACTACAACTGGTTGCAAGGTTTTTATATTTTTGATGGAACTTGGCAGCTGTTTTTGATATTATATTTAATCACATTCCACACCACACCAGTAATCATGTGTTCAATGATGTAGCACCTGTTTTAGGAAATACTTTAAATTCTTTTTATGAATATTAATGATTTTGTTCTCCTTTGAGTTTGTCTGTGTATAATTTTGTTCAATCATATTGTGCTTAATGCTCTTGAGTGTCTGATAATCGTTTAAGTGATTTGATGGAATCTAATGAACTTAGACATAGGAATTTGGATTTGAGATCATATGTATGATTAATACATGTTCGATTCTATTCCAATGACAGGGTGAGTTGATTCGCTAATGGGATAAAAATATACGTTTTAGCCATGTATAGTGTGTGTTTGAGAATAGATTGTTCATGAGTAGACTTTGCACTAGTTCTCATGGAAACATAGTGAATTAGGTAAATAAAAATATGGTTAGATGACCTAGACATAGGCTTTTAACTAAATTAGATTCTCAAGCCAACTTAACAATTCATTGATGTTACTTATAAGGATTGCATGTCATTAATATGAAATAGGAAGTGAAGAAGGATTTCCTAGATCTCTAAACCATTATCTTTATTGCTTTTGTAGTTTGGACTTAGTTTATTTGCTTTTCTCTATTTTTATATCCTTGTCTAGAATTAATTAAGCTATTGGTTGATACTTAGTTATGGAAGCCTTTATCGTCGTGGGAACAAACTTATACTCTATATTTGTATTACTTGAATGACCCGTGTATTTGCGGTACAAATGGTCTAAACAAGTTTTTGGTCAAGAAAACAAGTTTTTATTTTTTGAAAGAACCAAGAATTTGCCTATCAAGTTTTTAGCGCCGTTGCCAGGGATAAGACATTATTTTTATATTGCTAAATTGACAATGAGTTTGCTTAGTTCTAATTCAAGTTTTTATGTTTTGTTGTTGTAAATAGTTTTATTTTCAAGTTTTTATATTTTTGTTGTTGATTTGCTTAAATATGTAGTTATAGTTTGATTTTGTATTTTTGTTATATTTTTGTTGTACATTCATGTGGCTTTAAGTTTGTAGGTACATTTTGTTGGTGTTGGAGGCCATATTAAAGCAAACGTGAAACCATTACACCTAAACCCCCTTTTTGCTAGTAACCCAAGAAACCAAACCCGGTCAACTTTTGAAGCCATTACTTAGCAGATACCTGCTTATAATGTTTTTGCATAATTTTGTAACTTTTTACTCATGTCGCATAGAAAGGCAATGGTTATGTTCTATGATGATGCAGCCACTTTAAGACCCTATTTTTGCCTTTTCTTGTTTAGTTTCTCTGTTTTTCTTTATTTAGTATGCTCAATGCTAAGTTGGAATTTTGATATCTTTGAGGAATCAATTAGAAGTGCAAAACTTAAAAGAACACATTCACTTTGGTTTGGGGGAGTATCTTTACATGTTTTCACCCTTAATGCTTAATGTTCACACATGTTTTGATATTTTAAGTATGTGCTAGTGATAGTCATCATGCTTTCATGATTATATCATGTTTTGGCTATTACTAGTGAGCTGTTGAAGCAAGTTTCAATTTTCTGCACTTTGTACATGTTGTTATGCATCCTTCAATGGAAAATGATGGATCTTTGGAATGCACGACATATTTCCATTTGCTAGTATGTGATGGTTAGTCAATGATATAAATGCTTGCATATTGCCCTCTTTTTTGTGAAACCATTCACGATCTTGAAGCATGTCAATGCAATCTAGTTTGTTTTTATACATGCTGTGTGTTTCCACTTAGATGTTTGTTTAACTTTGGAAAGATATAAGTGTTTGTTTAGAGAATATTTATGGATGTACATGTATAGTGTCAATTATCCTAGAAATTGTTTTTAAAATCTCTTGAGGCGAAATCCTAGGTTATGCATGATTGAGGAAATAATTAGGGTATTGTTTGGACCATTTGAGCCTTTCAAGCTTAACCCTAACATGATTTTATCATAGGTCCCTTTTTGAAGTCTTATACTATTTGGCCTTATTTGTTTTTCATCACCATTGTGTTCGTTGACCTATTAACCATTCTAATGCATGTGAAATCATTGCATTTTCTTCCTACCATCAATGTATGTTGAGTTCATAATGTGTTATTTCTTGAAGTGAGTTCAGTGATTAGGGGTATTATTGATCCAATACAAAATGAGCTTGAAGGAATCAAATACAGTCAAAGAAAAAAATTATTGCTTTATTCTAAAAAAGAGAAAAAAAAAAGGAAAAAAAAAGAGAAAAGAGAAAAAAAAGTAAAGCATAAGAATAGAAAAGTAAGAAAAGCATAAAAAATGATTCTGGCAAGTTTTCTACGTTCACTGTTGAATATTCTGCTAATATCTGTTAGAGACTCATGACTTAAAATAACATGTTTATGTTTCTCAATGTTTGTTATGTATCCTATCCTTTTATTCTGTTACCCATTATCATTGGCCTTACATTATAAGTTATGAAAATCCTTTTTGATCCTCAATCTTGTGTGATTTACATTAGTGGAGATAGAGTTAAATTACAATCTTTTGGATTCTATGATTCATATATGTGTAGGTTCATAAACTTATCTGAATGAGCATGATTTGAAAAAGATAAGTTTGACTTGCATGTTTGTGAAAAATGTCATATGCATGATTGGAAGCTGGATTGAGGGCATGTTTAGGATTGTATATGTGTTGAGCTTAATTGTGAGGCATGTGCATCTTTTGAGGGCTTAAACAATCATTGTGCACTGGTTATGGTTAAATGAAAATTGAAGTGTTGAATGCATATGAGCATGACTTGATTAATGTGAGTTTACTTTATCGTACTTTGTGTTGCTCGAGGACTAGCAATAACTTAGGTTTGGGGTGTGATAACTCCATATAATGTAGTTATTTGTGCCTCATAATTGTGCTTCATAGAATGCTATGCCCTTGTTATTATGCATATATGAGAGATTTTATACTTACATTAGTTAAATTTCCTGTGGATGTTTCTCTATATGCTATTGAGCAATTTGTATGTATTCGTTAAGTGATTACGTGAATTTATAATTTATATTTAACTTAGTGATTTTCCTAATATAGGATGAGCTTAAAACAGAGGAATTAGAGCGATTCAAGGCTCAAAGAGAAGGACCAAGTGGTATTCTGGGAGAGAGCGTCGCGACATAAGTAGTGTAAGCCACGGCGCAAAGGTGCATCATCAAGATGCCACACAAAAACCTGAGACTAGAGCGCTGCGGCACAAAGAAGTGTGCGCTACGGCCTTATGTGACTAACTTGATGCGCGTCGCGGCACAGAGGAGTGTGCGCCACGATGCAATGTGCAGAACTAAGTCTATAAATAGATTTTTATTAGATTTTCTTAGAGAGTTTTCTAGGTTAGAGAAGCTGCACTTGGTTCTTCCTTTTCTGATGCTGAAAGAGGCCAAGGGAGCCAAGGTTGGAGGTTATCTTCCTCATAGAGGGAGATTCAAGCATCAATGGCAACATCCATAAGTCTTTCCTCCTTTCTCTATTTGTTTTCTTCTCTTTCTCATTCTTTGAGCATGTATTTTCATTTGTAATCATGTGTTCAATGATGTAGCAGTTGTTTTGGGGAATACTTTGAATCTTTTTTATGAATATTAATGATTTTATTCTCTGTTGAGTTTGTATGAATGTATGATTTTGTTCAATCATATTATACTTAATGCTCTTGAGTATCTGATCATCGTTTAAGTGATTTGATGGAATCTAATGAATCTAGACATAGGAATTTAGATTTGAGATCATATGTATGGTTAATGCATGTTCGATTCTATTCCAATAGCGGGATGAGTTGATTCACTAATGGGATAGAAATATACCTTTTAGCCATGTATAGTGTGTGTTTGAAAATAAATCATTTATGAGTGGAATTTGTACTAGTTCTCATGGAAACATAGTGAATTGGGTAAATGAAACTATAGTTAGATGACCTAGACATAGACTTTTAACTAAATTAGATTCTCAAGCTAACTTAACAATTCATTGATGTTGCTTATAAGGATTGTATGTCATTAGTATAAAATAGGAGGTGAAAAAGGATTCCCTAGATCTCTAAACCATTATCTTTATTGCTTTTGTAGTTTAGACTTAGTTTATTTGTTTTTCTCTATTTTTATGTCCTTGTCTAGAATTAATTAAGTTATTGGTTGATACTTAGTTATGGAAGCCTTTATCCTCGTGAGAACGAACTTATACTCTATATTTGTATTACTTGAATGACCCGTGCATTTGCAGTACAAATGGTCTAAACAAGTTTTTAGTCAAGAAAATAAGTTTTTATCTTTTGAAAGGACCAATAATTTATCTATCAAACATTCTAATTTACAGCCTTATTGTCACTGATCATGCAGCCCATCTAGAAATAGTATTCCAAATTATTAGAGAACAGAAGTTGTTTCTCAATCGGAACAAATGTAGTTTTGCCACTCCAAAAGTAGAGTACCTTGGTCACTTAATTACTAAAGTTTTATCCATGTTTTGCGGCAAGTTGTTCAAGTAAAGAGCCTTTCTTGTATTATAGGAGGTTTGTACAAAACTTTTTGCCATGTTGAAGAAAGACAATTTTAATTAGTTTGATGCTTCTTTT
Organism: Ormosia semicastrata; assembly: GCA_029884595.1. Lineage (NCBI taxonomy): Eukaryota > Viridiplantae > Streptophyta > Magnoliopsida > Fabales > Fabaceae > Ormosia > Ormosia semicastrata. Next base: position 544,933 of record JAQQTO010000046.1, on the reverse strand, counting down.
CTACTTTTCAAACTATGTAGTTACTACAACACATGTTTTGACTTCCTAACTTTTCCAAGCCCTTAGTAGAGACCGATGTTATATTTGTTGTTGCATAAGCATCCAATTGCTTACATCAATAAGTCTCTAGGCCCTAAACAACAAGCTATGTCTATTTATGATAGGGAATTACTTGCTATTGTGTATGTAGTCCAAAAATGGGGCACCTACTTGTCTCATGGGCTTTTTGTTATCAAAACATACTAGAAAAGTATCAAGTTTCTTTTGGAACAAAGGCTCAATATCTCATTTCAGTAGGTCTGGATGTCTAAGCTCATGGGATTCGATTTTGAGATTCAATATAAAGAAAGGGTGGATAATATAGCAGCTGATGCACTTTCTAGGAAATTTGGGGCTGAACTTTTGCCTTTGATGTTGGACAATGCTCAGGAAGGTTTATTGGAGCAAATAAAAACTTCTTGACTTCATGATTCTAAGATTTAGATGCTGATTAAAGAGCTGCAACAAACTACTAACTCTCACCCTAAGTTTACCTAGCATAGGGATGAATTGAGAAGAAAAAGGAAACTAGTCATTGGTGATAATTCAGAACTCAAGAGCACTATCTTGAAGTGGTTGCATGATTCTCCTTTTGGTGGTCATTCTTTTGAAATCCCTTTCTTTTGGAAGGGCATGACTAAAGAAATTCAATAATATGTGAGGAATTGTGATGTATGCCAAAGGTGCAAACCAGATTTGGCAGCATATCCTAGCTTATTGCAGCCTCTACCAATTCTGAATAGGATTTGGGATGAAATTAGTATGGACTTTATTGAGGGCTTACCTTCCTCTTCTGGCAAGCAAGTCATCTTGGTGGTTATGGATAGAATGAGCAAGTATGCTCACTTTTTACCCTTGTCCCACCCTTGTACAGCCTTTAATGTTGCACAAGTCTTCTTGGATAACATTTTCAAGTTGCATAGTATGCCTAATATAATTACTAGTGATAGAGATCCCATTTTCCTTAGCAAGGTTTGAAGTGACTTATTCCAACTTCAAGGAATGGCATTGAACAAATCTACTGCTTACCACCCTCAATTAGATGGCCAAACTGAGATTGTCAATAAATGACTTGAGACTTATCTTAGATGTATGAGTTCTGAGAAGCCTTCTTCATGGTCTCAATGGCTCTCTTTAGCTGAATTGTGGTACAATACCAACTTTCACACTTCTATTCAAACTACTCCATATGAAGTGGTTTATGGCCAATCACCTCCTGTTCACATTCCTTATCTTCCAGGAGAATCTTCTAATGTCTCTGTAGACAGGACTTTGAATGCAAGAGAAGCTGTCATTAAGCTTCTGCAATTTCATTTGCTATGTGCCCAGAACCACATGTCCCAATAAGCCAACAAACATAAGAGTGACAGGAATTTTACCATTGGTGATTTTGTATATCTTAAGGTGCAGCCTTACAGGCAATATTCCATTTGCAACAACTCTTTTCACAAGCTCCTTCCTAAGTTTTATGGTCCTTTTAAGGTGCCTGATCGCATTGGGAAGACTGCTTATCAGCTGGAATTACCTTCTTCTACTGAAATACACAATGTCTTTCATGTATCTAAGCTAAAACATTGCAGGGATCCTACTAACAGCCTTGCTCATCCATTACCTCACTTCTAGGACATGGTGTCTCCAAGAGGGGAACCAGAAGCGATTTTAGACAGAAAAATGGTGAAAAAGGGACACATAGCTGCTACAAAGGTGTTGGTCAAGTGGAATAATTTGCCTAGTGCTCAAGCTATATAGGAATTCTATTATGACCTTCTTCAACAATTTCCTAATTTTTATCCTTGAGGTCAAGGGTGTGCTTGAAGGGGAGGGTATTGTTACAATAATTGCATACTATTAACAATTACTAGTTTAGTCTATGGTTTATATTTGCTTTTGCTACTGCTACTTTAGTATTTTCATTTTATGTATTTTCCTTTTATGCCTAAGTTAGGAATCTTCATGTTATGAGATGATGCAATGCGAAATAGGTGAGTATGCTTTCTGTTATGACAAGCTGAGGTGGCTTGCAGTAGTGGTAGGTTGTCAGAATATTCCATTTCTTGTTTGGTAATTGTGTAACTACCATGCTTATTAGTAGGGCCAAGTGGCCAATGCAAGGATCATCTCATCATTTCAGTAAAACAATTTCTCTTACCTCTACAATTCTCTCTGCACACACTCATTGACTCCATGCACTGGATTCCATTCCTCCATTAGAATCCCTGCTCTGAGCTCAGGATTATTCTCAGATTTACTCCCTGAAAATCCAAACCATTACAGCCCCATCATTTGAATGCGAAACAGGGACCGAAGAAGAGCAACCCGAAGAACCTAGATCTCAATGAATCAAAACCTTGGTTATTCAATTTTAGAATTTGGGATTTTCACAAACCCTAAATTCCAAAATTTCAATCAATTTGGAAAATTCTTAAATTTAATTTTAGGGTTCTAAGCATAGTATGACCCTGATACTACATGTTAAATTTGATGAATCTATACTAAGAATTAGAACACCTTAATCATAATACATAAATCATATTAAACTTGTACCTCTTGAAGACATATTGTCGATGAGCAATCTCACTGATTTATTTTAGCGGAAGCACGTATACAATTATATATGTCAGAGCAGTCTACCACTCCAACCCTTTGTCTTTCTCAACTGTCACTTCAATGGAACCACATGTAGTCAAGAAGTATTAAGAGTGGAGTAGGGACCTTGTCATTTATTACAAACAGGCTACTTGACTTACACCTCAATCTAGTGCACTCATCATTGAGCTCAAGCCCAATGACAATAAACATGATGACTCTCAAATTCATAATAAATATGGGTTTCTAGAGAAAATATCAGACTATCCATTCAACTTATTTTTAATAAAACAAAATGCATCCAAAGCCAAAACTCAAAAAATTCTAACAAGGCATACAATTCATACTTCTCTTCAGGATTTGGATTGGATGTAGCTGGGCACTCTCTTATTAGATGGTCAATAGAGCCACACGTATAACAGGCATTGTTACCTCAACAGAAAACCTCAGTGGTCGGATTTGTTAGGACAAAGTCCTCATAGAATCTTACAAAACTTGCACTCTTTAAGATTACATCTAGTATACGTAAAAACGTAACATCATTGTCAAAAACAAAGGCATTGACGGGCAATCCATCCCTCCATTAAGAAATGACAAAAGGAAAAAGGAAAAAAAAGTTTATGCCCATAATCTTTTTATAGAATAAACAAAAGCATGCATGCATCTATTCATAAATAAAAACATACAGAGATCTATAAGGAATATAGTTCTTAAAATCGTTTCAAAACCTAAAATCTTACAATTTTATGATTTGAAAACTAAAATACTTGTTAGATGTTACATAAAATATAAATTTAGTAAAATCATTCCTAAACTTGTTTTAGAATGTTAAAATCACTGAAAATCCAATTTTAACTTAGGATTTTACGCTTCTATTTTTAAAAGTTATGCTCGATTTTTGTGGGTTATGAATCTTAAACTAAATTTGGGCAACGCTCAAGCCAATTTGACATTTGTTTAGGATAACATCAATATTTACAATACAAGTTCAAACCTTCTTAGTCTCTCACCTGTGTTATCTATGAATGCTTCTAACTTTGATGTTTCTTAAGTTGAGTTTTCTATAATTGAGTTTCAACATAGTTTGAGGTAGATGGTTCCACATTAATTTTGTGCTTATCAGCTCGTCATCAATAGAACTTAATACATTGACAAAAACACAGTTTGAGTTCGTCGGCTTTGCGTAAGTCAAGAAGTTGAGAACTCATCGATTTTAAAGTCTATTCATTCTTTAATTTTCACTCCTTAGTTTTTATATGATTTAACTTTGTTTATATTTTATGAAATTTAAGTTAAGAACTTATGGAATCTTTGTTAATTTTGTATTTCAATTTTAAGTTAAAATTTTGTACACAAGTATTTATTTGTACATGTATTATTTTTAAAATAATATTTTATATAATATGTAACATCTACGTTTTTACGGTTCGTTATTAAATAGCCCTTCAGTGTTTTTTTTTTTTTTTTTTTTTTTTTTTTTTTTTGGTGAAAACTCGTTTACAACCTTGATGAGGAACACTTTATTTGTACAAATTAGCAAACTAGCAAACCTTGAACAGCCTCAATAAAGAAATTCCTAATATCCCGGAACTGACTGATATTCGTCCACTTGAATTCACAAAAGAAGCTTGGCTCATGTCTACATAAAAGGAAGCACATCATAACAGGATGACACGGCCAACGTTCTATTTTTACCAAAGATATTTAACAGTATTGTCATAATATTATGAATCACAGCAATTACCTTTTTATGTCTCCTGGAAACAACTAAAATACCGGCTCCACCTGAAAAGTGTCCTTGACATCTGGTTTGAAGACTACCTGCAGCTGCAGCAATAACCCTCAAACCTCTCTTCTCCATGCAAATTGATTCAACTACAAATCCATTAGAGGAAGTATTGGTTTCCGGAGCCAGAGTAAAGAAACACAGCAGTAAGATATAGAAATGCAGATGGTACTGGAAATTTTAGTCCCAGGCATTTCCTGCCTTACAGCAGATCAGCATAAATTATGAGCAGATTGGTCGAAAAGAAACCCCATACAGAGTAAATATGTGGGCCGCATAGCATAAAACATAACATGCGTCTTCTTGAGATGATACCTTCCTCATTTAACTGCTGGCCTTCCCCCAAGTGACTACCACCAGCCTCTAAGGACAAGCAGAGGCATTTCCATTAAGAATTTGTTTTTTCTCACATTGCTTTCCACCCATGAGAGCAAAATGAGAACCAATGCCATCCATAAGATGCATTTTCCCTGAAAAGTATATTATGCGCGGTTTCTCCCATGACTTCACTGGACCCTAAAAATGAAATATAAATTTTATTAGTAAAAGAGAGGTTTATGGGTAAAAGTAATCCAATGATTCAATTCAAAAGATACAAATGTGGGGGTTATAAGGTAAACTACATATAACCAGAGCAGAAAAGAAGTGAAATTTAGATGGGCTTGATTCGGTACTGGTCCAAATTAAGTCCACCAAATTTATTAGAAGGCATTACGGATCGAACCCATACTAAGACGGGCGATAGCCGATTGAGAAGAGAATTGGCAAGGTTAGTTAGCAATAGTAAGTGGCTGTGGTAGTGGGGGGGAGGCATTTGCCCCACAACTAACATTTCACAGCAAAAATAAGTCTCAAACCTAAACAAACAACAAAGAAAAAAAAGGGAGGGGGTCAGGCCAGCGGGTTTAAGAAAGAAAGAATGTTTGATGTTTCTAGTTTTACTTTCTGAGAAGAAGAAACCGCCCAACCGCTTTTGCCTTCTGGTGCTACAAAAACAAAACTCCATAACATAACATATCAAAAGACCTCCTTGTCGTTCTTCCTCAATTGAATTCACCCGCCATGATCAATCTATTATCTTCTTCTTCTTCTTCTTCCGAACAGCACCACTCTCGCAAGATGGGCACCAAGTTGATGAACGACCACAAGGTTGCCTTGAAGCCCAAATGCGGGAAGAAACCTGATCCTGGTGCGCCTAAGATTACCAGGCCCTGCACCGAGTGCGGAAAGAAGTTCTGGTCTTGGAAGGCTCTTTTTGGCCACATGCGCTGCCATCCCGAGCGTCAGTGGCGTGGGATTAATCCACCTCCCAATGTCCGACGACAACAACAGATGACCCAGGAGGACCACGAGGTTGCAGCTTGTCTCCTCTTGCTTGCAAACGCAAATGGGGACACCAAGGATAAGGATAATATTGAAATGAGTGCAAGATTTTCCAGTCATCAGGAACAGGAACAGGAACAATATTTTATTGGTTGCAACAAGGTGGTATTTGGGTCATACTCACACGGGGGTCCTCACAAGAATGTGAAAGGAAGTGAGGACCAGAATGAGATGATGATGATGATGATGATGGATGATCTCTTGCGATCAGGAGGAGGAGGAGGCCACAAGTGCAGCATATGCCTCAGGGTGTTTTCCAGTGGGCAAGCTCTGGGTGGGCACAAGAGGTGTCACTGGGACAAAGATCCTCTTCCTGCATCCAACCAACTCCAAGACCAAGGGTGTGTTGTCGACTTGAATTTGCCTCCCTCTGCCTCTGCCTCTGCCTCTGCCACTGCCATTGCATACTCTTCTTCACCCCTCGCTCTGGATTTGAGTTTGAGACTTTAACCTAAGGGCTAAGGCAACCAACCTCCTCTATCTCTTGCAAGTTGCAACTTACTATCTGTAATCCCTATACTACCATTAATTAATTCACAACTGACTTGATATTTGTATCATTAATTGTGCTCCTCTAAGCCCTTCAATTGGGTTCGGACTTGGGAGACACGTATTTCGTTCTTTGACAAATTCAAGAATTAAACTATTTATTGTCTTTAATAGTAATACTGATGATGTTTCAATGTCACAATTAGTACGTTCAACTTGATATTCACGTCCAACTAGTTTGACATCATGATGCATGAAATGCAAGTACCCTTAATTTGCTCTCATTTGCTTTGCTTCTTTTCATTTATGCAAATATATGTATTTCAAGAAAGTTATGTTGTTAAAATTGATCACATACTCACTATGTGTATACTAGAATTTAGAACACTGAGAAAATCTTAAATCAATGCATACCTCCTCAAGATATTTTGGATCCAAACCAATTTAACAGATCCTGAAAACAAGCGCACATAGTTGTATACTTCAGGAACAGGCTCTTTCACTCTAACTCCCTCTCCATGACAGACACCTCAATGAAACAGTAAAAATAATGACAGGAGTGAAATAGGGATCCTATATCCTCTCAATAATATATAAAAGTAACTTAATTTCCATTTATCATGGACTCTAGGCTATAAGCAATGTTTTAAAAATCAAACCAAAAATTAAACTGACGAGACCTTCGAGTCATGATTTGACTGGTTCTACCGATTAAACTTATGGTTAAATCATGGTTAAACAAAAAAAAACTTAAATTAGAGATATAATTAGTTCGCCGTTCAACCGGCCGGTCTGGTCTAGGTTTTAAAACACTAACCACACCCTATACCATAATTTAGCAAACTTACTGATTGGCCCCAGCCCAATAAATATATGTGCATGATGATTGTCAAAACCTTAATGAATCACATAATTATACAAGCTTCTAGAGAAAATATCAGATTATTTATTCAACTCATTTTATAAAATCAAAATACACTAATTAAGAGAAGCCTAAACTCAAAAAAATTTAACATTCTTCCATTTGAACAATATAAAACACCCAAAATATGCCGGTAATGTTAGGGCTCAGATGAGGATTAATTGAGGAGTAGAATTCTTGTTCTTTGGTTGGGTTTGGGTTTATGGGTGATATGATCAAAGCTTTGATAGTGGGCCAGGTTATATTCTTAAGTAGTGGGTCAAGCTTTTTGTTTTAGTGGGCTACGGCAGGTTTGCTTCACGTAGTGGATTGGATTAGGTAGGTTCTTTGGGTTTAAGTTAAGTATGTTTCTTTTTATTAAATAAAAAAAACCATTAGGATAAAAATAATTTTGTAAATAAGATTAGACAATCAGTAAAAAAATTTAAAATATAAAAAAAAAGTAAAAATGAAAAAAAAAAAACTGAGTTCTTGGATTTGTTTTATTAGACTTTAATTTTTTTCTTTACTGTTTTGATTTGTCTAATTAACTCTCTTGATTGATTATGTTTATTGACATATTACTTTGTTTCAATTAATCTATTGCTAAACAAATTTTTTTAAAAAAATAATATTATTATTTTTAATTAAAATTAATCAACTCACAATTTTATTTTAAAAAAGCTATGTGACTTTTACTTTCCAATACACTTGGAAATATGTAAACACGATATTTTTCCAGCAAGCCAAATTGTAATGTTTCTAGTTTAGTCTTTGATATTTTTTATCTATTGCCTTTGACCTGTAAATGTTTTGATTTATATTTTATCTTTATTTTTTACTTTGCTTGTAAATTCTGTGATTTAATTTTATTGTTTACTGATGATTTATTTATTTATCCTTGCCTTTGTTTATTTATGAGGTAAACATGATGTGTTTAGGTTATTAGGATTTGAATTCTCTAATGTTGATGAATAATATGAGATTCGAATATAACTAGTAAGTATTTTGTACTTGGCATAAGATGGTTTTAAATTCGCATTGGATTTATAAAATTTAGATTAAAATAAGAAAAACTTAAAAATTAAAAATGATGATACACGTAATATTTAGAGAAAGTATCAAAATGGAATTTGAATTTAAAAAAAAAAAAAAGAAGATAACAATAACACTTGGTTATTCTTTAAGGGAGAGTATAATAATAAATTTAAGTAGATATATTCCAATTTTATATAGGTGAACTAGTGGACTTTAAAACCCATAATGGTGGTTTCTGTATAATAATAAATTTTATGTCTATCTCTCTTCAACGTAAGATTAGAAGAGGATCCAAACTCAGGTTATTATAGTTCACATAATTGATTTTGGAGTAATTATCTTAGGATGTGTAACATTCTACAGATACAAGTCTTAATTAAGGTTATAATAACTCAATAAAATGATATAAATTATTTGGTAGTTTTAGTAATTATTTGGATTGAATTGAGTATAAATTTATAACACTGAATGTGAGAAATAGATCAAATAAGCTTAATAATAATAATAATAATAATAATAATAATAATAATAATAATAATAATAATAATAATAATATAACCGAAATAGCAGAGAGAGATAGAATAAGCTATAGAAAAATTTAAAAGCTCAAATGAATTAGTTTGATAATTTTAATGACACTAGGAGGATGTTTGAAAGTCAAATTAGGCAGATAAAATGTTTCTAATTGTATTTCACTTTTATTATTAACCTTTTCCCTTCTTATTCACTCATTTCTTATCTTTTCTCACATTTCTCTCTATGCTCTCACGTCTCCCACTCGGCTCTCTCATCTCTTTCTTATGCTTTACCTAAAAAAGGGAGAAACAAAGAAGGAAATAAGAAAATTAAGGAGAAAAGAAGAGAATCAAGCCAAGATCAAGAGGAAAATGATAGAAAAGGCAAGAAGAAAGTGATACCAAGTTAAGGTAGAAGTATTTTTCTCATCTTTCCTATCCATTTTTGTTTTCTTTCAAACTGAAACTTTGATGAAAATGTTGAGATTTTACTTGAGAATGAAAGATTTATTTGTTTGTGTTTGATTCATGATATGAGAACTTGATTTTCCCCTCTTGATTTTAGATGAGTTTTGAGATTTAAAAAGGAGGTATTAAACTCACTTTTGATTTGGGATATTGGATGAGGATTTTGATGCTTGAAAATGTTAACTTTGATGATTTGTTGATGATCTCTAGACTGGTTTTGGTTGATCATTGAAAAAGGATGGATTTTTAGCTGAAAACCAGAAAAATCTAGTGCTGTTGCGCGTATCACGCCACGACGCTAAGTTTTCACGCCGCAGTTCTCGGAGTGCAGAATGGATTTTCTACTCTGTTTCTTAAGAATTTGCTTTTAAAATGCAATGTAATGCCATATTTGAGATATATTAGATGAAAAAATGCATACATAATGTTATGTAAATGATGCTTATGCATGAGTTTTATTGATGAATACCAAGATTTGGTAGAATGATTATATATATATATATATTAAACATGGAATTGAGATAAACAAAATGAGACTGATGATATTTGAATACCCATGATGAGAATGATTGATTTATGCATTAAATGACATATTTGATGACTTGATGAACAAAGAGTTCTTGATAAAATGATTTGATCCTCATGGGTATCCCTTTGTGGGACTAGGTCGAGTCGAATTTCGGATGTACTTGTACTAGGGTAAGTCTTGGTTAATGGTAAGAGAAAATGTGATTTTCTCTATGGTAGAGTAATTGAGGTTAAGGAAGAACATTCCTCTTTACCTGAGCTTCCTTAGTCATTAAGTAGTTGAGGATGAGAGTTTCCCTCACTACTTGGGATAATCCTAAATCCTGAACAGTCTGAGTAACGTACCTCTCTTACTATTCCCAATGATTGATATTGAGAGATAACGTACTTTCTCCGTATTATGATGGTTTAATGTCTAACGCTAACTTTGAAACAAAGGAAACGTACCTCTTCTAAGCTAGACAAGGAAGGACAAGGCCTAGTTACCCGAAGTAACGGTCATGAAAAGGTTAATGTGCACTAACCTAAAAGCAGACTACTACCAAGCAAATGATTTTTTTTGTAATGCTAGCATGATTAATGCATAAGTTTAATGATTTGATATTGAGTGATACCATTGATTTTTATCATGAGTTTTGTAAAAGTAATTTATGATTCAGGCATTGTGGACTTAAATGATTTTCATGATAATGGAAATGAGAATTTTGTTTTGAGAAGAGAAAGGATTGGATTTGGCTTTTGCCACCTTCGTAAGTTATAAATATTAGTTTTAAAAAGATGATTTTTCCTCGAAATAACTGAAATTGTTATGATAACACATTTTTTTTTAGTTGTGCTATTGAGAATTTCTTAATTCTCATCTTGTGTGTGGAATTTTCATGACAATTTCAGACAGAAAACAAGCAATGGAGCAAGATGAAGTTTTGGGCTTGAGAAGAATAGTTTATATCTTTTTGGTTATTAGTTCTAGTGATTTTGTTGCCATGAGATACTTTTTGTATATTATGTACAATGATGTAACATCTTGTATAATTGTCTATTTCATAACATATATATATATGTTTTGCGAGAGGCTCATATTTTGATATTTATATAAATTATTTATTTGTAAAGTTGTGATATTCGTAAGTAATGTACCAAATCTCAATTACTGATACATAAATCGGATATGTGATTAGTTCTAGTATTTGGGACGTTACATTATGGTATCAGAGCAGTTCATCCCGTTTAGTCGGGGTATGGACTAGTTATGTTATTGTTATGCATTTTCTTATCTTAATGATGAGACATATAAGTAGAATTGTATAACGGCCTTGTGAATGCATGTTTGTAGTTTACTGTTACACAATTATATAATATTGAGCTTGATCCACTCGATATGTAACGTTCTGTGTATGCAAGATACTATGACATCTTCCAGGAAAATGCGAAGAAATGGGACATCAGCAGGTATGGAGGATATGATGAAGATGTTCAGAGAAATGACAGAGGTAATAAGGGATTTGAGGCAGGAGAGGGTGGTAAATAATCCTCATCTGTAGTAGGAGCATGAAGCAGCTATAGTAAGGAATGATCTTTCTAAATTTAGAATGTGTAATCCGCCATCTTTTCATGGCGAGTATGATCCTGCCAAGGCTAATGAATGGATTAGGGAGCTAGAGAAGAGATTTGCTGTGTTGGCTTGTACAGATGCATAACAAATTTCTTATGCCTCTTTCATGATGAAGGGAGAGGCTGAACTTTGGTGGAACGATGTAAGGAGACTCCTAGAATTTGTTGGGACTCAAGTTACTTCAGAAGTGTTCAAAACCACTTTCCTAGAGAAGTATTTTCCACCAAGTGTCCAAGAGGAGAAGGAGGTAGAATTTATGGAGCTTAAGCAAAGAAGCTAGACAGTGGGCCAATATTTAACAAAGTTTGAAGAGTTGGCCAAATTCTCCTCTCACTTCAAGAACAACCCTGATGAAAAATGGAAATGTATAAAGTTTGAGACCGATTTAAGAGAAAACATCAAGAAGGCCATAAAGCCCTTGGAAATTCAAAATTTCCCCACATTGGTGAATAAGTATTGGATTGTTGAGTCCTTGGAGTTAGATTCAAAACAGGAGCAAATGCCACAAAGTTTCTTTAAAAGGAAGAGAGTTGATGATAAATTTAAGAAAAATGCGCCAAGGCCTAGGAGACAACAAGAACAAGGAAAACAAATGCGAATTGAAGACAAAGATCCAAGATGTCAAAGATATGGGAGATACCATGGTAACAATCCATGCATTAGGGATCAGATAATCTGCTTTAAATGTGGCAAGTCGAGGCACATTGCCAGAAATTGTTTACAGTAGGAACTAGAAGCTGCAAATCCCAGGCTCCAAACCCGAGGAAGGGTATTTACTTTGAGTGGCAAGGAAGCGACTTGTTCCTCTAATCTTGTAACACCCCAAAATTTTCTATCTCTTAATCAGTAATTTTGACAGTTAACAGAATTTTACTATTTAGTAATTTCTGGATGCTATAAAATTATTTTGATTATTCCATCAGCATATTTGATCGTTTTGAGTGATTTACTCCGTGTTAGGAAAATAATAATTTTCGGGCCGAGGAAAATCTTTCTGTATTTATTTCTCTTGACTGTTAATTATTTTTAACAATCTGACTTGATTTTTATACGTTTTCTAATATTTGTGATTTTTGTGGATGATTATGAAATTTTTTTGACTGTATGTGGGTCCAGGTGACCTTCCGTGGGCCGAGGTGGGTCCCGCAAAGTGAAAAAAATTTTACGCATAGAAAAATTTGTACTGTTTAGACAGAGACAGGGAATCTTACTAAACCTGAATCCGGAAACAGTTTTAGAAATTTTCTTGTATTGTGTTTGGTACTGTATTTAATTATCGGACGATAAAAATATAATAAATATATTCTTTCGTGAGGTTTTTAGTAGATAAAAATAAAAAAATTATATTGCTTAAGTCAACATTGGTGGTTTGGATATCCACCATTGATTTAATTAACGGTGGAGACTTGATCTTGATTTAATCAACGGTTGAGAAATAAATTTAATAAAGAAACATTGGATGTTAACCATTGATCTAATCAATGGTAGAGATTTAATCTAGACAAGCTTAATAAGAAAGGCTTCAATATCAACCTTAGATTTAATCAATGGTGTAGAATTGGTCTTGTAAAGTAACAAGGACCATTTATAACCATTGGATTTAGATTAAATCAAGGGTGAAGATTTAGTCTTAAAAAGTGAAAAAGACCATTTATGACCATTGGATAAGAATTAATCAAGGGTGAAGATTTGGTCTTAAAAAGTAGCAAAGACTAATTATGACCATTGGATTAAAAGTAAGAAGGAGTAATCTTGACCCTTCATTTTGGAGACACATCTAATGGTTAGAATTTAAAGGAAAAAGATCTAATGGCCAGATTAAGTCTTCTAAATCAAAAGTCTACCTAAATCCTAACCATTGAATTAATCAATGGCTAGAAATGCTCTAGATGGTGACTAATAATGATGACAACTTCATGAATGCATTAGGAAGAGGGGGGACGATTTTGGAGAATGCATAGGAAGGAAGAGACAACTTTGAATAGGCTTTTTAGGCCAAAGAAAAAGATGAAGTCAACAATAGTAGTTTGAATTTGATTAGTAACTAATTAATCCTAATTTAGTTAATTTAATTGCCTAATTAACAAGTTAAGTAAACTAATTTAATTGTTAATTGGTTATAATTTAATTCTTAATTATATATTCTAATTTTAATTAGAGATTATAATATATGAAATAATATGTTTAATTAATTAGTTAATAATTAGAATGTTAATTAAGATTGATTAGAAAATTTAACCTAACTAATTACCTAATTAATTAGTATACAATTAGGTGTAAATTGAAAACAATTAATTTCCTAAAACCCCAAAGTGTCCCACGGTTTTGGCAGCAACTTGGGAAGCTTCTACATGAATCTTGAACAATCCAAATAGCCATGCAAAGTCAAGTTGATGACATATGCCATGTGCACATCCATGTGCATCCAATTAGTGATATTTTGAGCCAAGTACATCACTTAAATCTCCATGACATTCATGGCAGCAGCAGCCCTTCATTCACTCTCACTAATTTCATTTTCTCTCACATCAAAAAGCTTACAACACTTTCTCTCAAAAATTCCAAGAACCAAAGCATCATTTTTCCTTCCTTTTTCCTCCATAGGTTCGGCCTCCACCACCAAATACACTATTCATCACCTATAATTTTCACTCCCACCATTTCCTAAGGGTAAACAATATTCTAAACACTTTTTATTTAGAAAGTTTTCCCAAAATCCCACTCTAAGTGCTTCAAAATCCCACTTTTACCTTACTTTCCTAAAGGTAAACTTTGATTTTTATGGTTTAAATTCATGTTTATGATTTTCTAAGCCATGATTGTTCCATGGTTTATTTAATTTAATCCAACCATAGATCTTGAATCTACATGATATTCTAAGCAACTTTCATGTTGGAGGCTTTCTCTAAATCATTCATCTTCATGGACTTTCTTCAAGATCAAACTTATTGAGTTTTTGAGGTGAAGTGTAAGAAAACTTCATTTCTTTTCTCTTTTTCATGTTCTAAACCATGTTTGATCCATGGTTCCTCTTAATCAAGCTTAGTATACTAATTTCTATGTATTTTATTTTGTATTTGAGAAGCCTTTGGTGGTGAAGGACTTGGAAAAAGAAGCAAATCAAGAAATTTTTGAGGATCTTCAAGAGGTAAGAGGGAGATCCATCTCACCAACCAAGCATGGTGGTGAGAGATGGTCTTATATTTGATGGATGGTGAATCCATGTGAGGATTCATATCCATGGTCATGTAATAATTTATATGTGTTTATGAGCTTTGATTAATTGCCTATGTTTAATATGCTTTGTATGAGTTTATGATTTTGATGGTATGCTTTTACTATGCATGATGATAATATGACATGTCTTTGATATATATATATGATGTCTATGTATGTGTATGTCATGATTTGATGATGGAAAGAAAATTAATTTTTGGTCCCAATGGCTAAGGAAAGACTACGGTTTTGATGCCCTTAATTAGGGTTCATATTAAAAATTTTCAAGAACAATGGAATTAATTTTTGATCCCTAGAAACATGGTGAATATCGGTTAAGACACCTCAAGATAGGTATTCATAAATGAATATTTTCATGAATGATGAAAATGGATGTTTAGAAAAATAAGGAAAATAAACAAAGAGTTTATTTTTCAAAGAGTACAAGAACATGGTTCTTGAGGAATTTTTATTGATTTATTTTGTGTAAAAAGTTTCTAAGTGTTTTACAAAACATGAGATTTAAATGAAAATAGCAATGATGATTTTAAGAATTTACAAAGAAAGTGAAAAAAGGTTTGCAAAGAAAGTGAAAAAAGATTTGCAAAGAAAATAAAAGTGAATTTGAACAAATGGGTTTGGTTTTATAACCATAAGTCTTGCGGTTTTGAAAACAAAATTTTTAATGGTTTTGTTTGTGTAAAACCATATCAATTTAGAAGGAAAAATATTTGATGGTTTCAATAGTCATGTCCACATTTTCAAAGGCTTGTAATGCATTGATTTTGATGAAACAAAGTGATTTTTCAAGTGGAAATATAATTAATTTAATACAAGGAATTTGAAAAGAAAATCAGAGTATTTTAGCACTTAAGAAATGAATTTTTATGTAAATGAAAAAGAGAGGTTGCAAGTGAGCCTCAATTTGTTTTAAAAAGAATTTATTTTTTTTAAAATCCCATCGGATTTTGGAAAGCGTTAGTAATTTTTAAAGTTAGGAACATTGATTTAATTCAATGGAATTGTGAATTTGTGAGATATACTGTGAAAAAGATTTTCTTGAATAAGAAGATATATTAAATGAAGTATAAAGTTATATTATTTTGAGGAATATTAATTTGAAAATGATTTGAGAAAAATGGATAATATAATGGTATTTTAAAAATTTACTAACGATAACTTATTTCGAGTTTTGAAGTACGTTAGAAAATGTTAAGTTTTGAAACATTGATTTATATCAATGGAAAAGTAATTTTGTGAATTATATTTTGGAAAAGGATTTCTTGAGTAAAGAAATGTGGAAAAAGATTTTCTTAAATAAAGAAAATGTGTTAAATAAA
This sequence comes from Ormosia semicastrata, assembly GCA_029884595.1. Lineage (NCBI taxonomy): Eukaryota > Viridiplantae > Streptophyta > Magnoliopsida > Fabales > Fabaceae > Ormosia > Ormosia semicastrata. Next base: position 529,032 of record JAQQTO010000046.1, on the reverse strand, counting down.
GTATAAAGTTATATTATTTTGAGAAAAGTGGAAATAAAATTTTTGAAGAAATGAGAAATATTTTCTGTAATGAAATTGTAGTGAAAAATTATTTGCGTAGCTTAGAAGCGATTTGAAATGCAGTAAAATATTTTTTACGCAATTTGAAGAATGTGTTGAAATTAATATTAATTTATTTAAGTCCAAAATAATGTTTGGAATATTAAGAAATATTTTACGTAATTGTAAAATGTTGAAAAATATTTTACGTATCTTAAAAATGATTTGAAATACAGTAAAATATTTCTACGAGATTTGAAAAATGTTAACGTATTTCTACGTGATTTGAAAAATGTTAAAATATTTCTACGTGATTTGGAAAGCGTTTAAATATTTTACACTACTAAAAATATTATTGAAAAATCACTACGTGATTAAATAATGAGAGAATATTTTTACGTGATTTGAACTATTGTTAAAAAATCACTATGTGATTTAAAAGTGATAGAATATTTTTACGTGATTGTGAAAATGATGAAAAATCGTTATGTGATTTGGAAAGTGTTTTAAATATTTTGAGAATGATGGAAAATGTTTTATGCGACTTAAAAGAATGATTTTTAAGTTACGCAATTTGAGAAACGTATATTTTTATGCGATTGAGAAAAATGTTGAAAAATCTAATACGTGATTTAAAGGTGCAACAGAAGAATTGCAGTATTGTGAAAATGTAACAGAAACGTTTTGAAATTGTGAAAACGAAATTGAAATATTGTGCAATTTTGTGAAAACACGACGAAAGAGTTTTATAACTACGAAAATGTGATAATATGATTTTTCTATTGAAAATACAGTATAAATACTGTAGAACCAATATATGGATGCTGTGTGAGAAAATGACATATTTTGCCTATGATTTGCATTTGGTGCATTATACATGCATTGAAAAGATATGTCTGTGATTGGATTTGGTGCATTATACGTGCATTGAAAAAAAATATGCATTGAAGCATATGATTACATTGAACAAATGAAATTGAAAAGATTTGGCCCTTTGGGGTTGGACTTGCACTGATATATTCGTGCATTGTATAAAATATAGCTAATAGTTATTATGGCCCTTGTGGTTGAAAAGGGAATGAGAATTGATAGTGAGGTCTATGATGGATCTTGGGGCGTCGAGGCACGCGGTCGATTGAGTGGGCGATTAGCGAGTACCTTGTGCCACTTGGCGATGCAATCCGTTACAACGCATTGACGATACCCGACAAGAACACGATTCTTTTCAACAACTGGGAGATTGTCTTTGGGCTAAGATTGACAATTAACCAGAGCATTCTTCTCGAAATTGTGAAAACCTCCATGGAGTTGTTTTTGATAAACTGAGTCTTTGTGCATATGCATAAATCTGAGCATTTATATCTGTATGATATATTAATTGAGGAATATTGGCTATGACAATTGTTTTGAGTACTTGGATGATGATTGAACTGATAAATGATTAGATGATGATAGTTGATTAATGTTGATAGCATGATTATGGTATGATCTATCTGTATGATATTGCTGTTTGTGTTATCTCTGTGCTGCCATGTTGGTATTAGTATAGGTGATCTCACCTCTTTGTTATATTGTTTTGCTTTGTCTGTATTGTTAAAATTATACAGTAGAAGGAATGAGTTGTCTTAGACATAACGAGTGGTAGATACTCAGAGATTGATGGAAACATTGAAAAGTGGTTGTCTCAAGTTCGAAGATGTGCTGGGTAGACAAGGAGTAAAGTTCTGATGCATCAAGTTGATACAAGAGAAGGAACGAGTATGTTAAGATTTAATGTTAGTGTTGTACCGTGCTATTAAGTAGGATCCGTCATGGGGTTTGCTACTATTTAAAAAAAAAGTCTATTAATTTTATATTTCTCTTTAAATTGTGATATTAATTGGTGTCAATATTGCATAATGAATAATTGAAATATGATTTTCAATATTACCTAATATCTTCAGTAAATTTACGTTTCAGTAAAGAAGAAATTTTGAAACCCATCTTTTATAATTCAAACTTTGTGCGAACTTATTTTCAGATTATGAGTCAGGAGTCGGAAATGTGATGCCCTAAGGAGGGTGTTACAAATCTGATATAGGGTAAGTGTATGATTAAAGATATATTCTTAACTATATTGTATGACTCTAGAACATCTCATTCTTTCATTTCATATGATTGTGTTAGGGTATTGAATTTGTCTGTCTCGGATTTAACCTGTGATTTGACAGTTTCCACCCCTACAGGAAAACCCGTAACCACTTCACAAATTTGTCTAAATTGTTGTATAACCATTGAAAACAAAGACGTTCTTGTGAATTTGAGAGATAACGTACTTTCTTCGTATCATAATGGTTTGTTGTCTAACCCTAGCTTTGAAACGGAGGAAACGTACCTCTTCTAAGCTAGACAAGGAAGGACAGGGCCTAGTTACCTAGAGTAGTTCTGTGTGGCGACGTACGATCATCAAAAAGTTGATGTGTACTAAGCTAAAAGCAGACTACTACTAAGCAAATGATTTTTTTTTTGTAATGCTAGCATGATTAATGCATGAGTTTAATGATTTGATATTGAGTGATATCATTGATTTTTATCATGAGTTTTGTTAATTTATGATTCACGAGTTGTGGACTTAAATAATTTTCATGATAATGAAAATGAGAATTCTGTTTCGAGAAGAGAAATGACTGGATTTGACTTTTGTCACTTTTCTAAGTTATAAAGATTAGTTTTAAAAAGATGATTTTTCCTCGAAATAGCTGAAATTGTTATAATGACACATTTTTTTTAGTTGTGCTACTGAGAATTTCTGAATTCTCATCCCGTATATGAAATTTCTGTGACAATTTCAGACAGGAAACAAGTAATGGAGTAAGATGAAGTTTTAGGCTTGAAAAGAATAGTTTAGATCTTTTTGGTTATTAGTTCTAGTGATTTTGTTGCCATGAGACACTTTTTGTATATTAAGTGCAATGATGTAACATTTTGTATAATTGTTTGTTTCATAACATATGTATATATATGTTTTGCAAGAGGCTCATATTTTGATATTTATATAACTTGTTTATTTGTAAAGTTTTGATATTCGTAAGTAATGTACCAAATCCTAATTACTGATACATAAATTAGATACATTATTAGTTCTAATATTTGGGACATTATAGGATGAATGTACAATATGCAATGGAATTCATTTTTCACAGCAGACTCTTGAATCCAATTTTGTTTTATCTGATTTGACTGATGCTTAAACTTTTAAAAAATCTTTCAATTTTATACTAACTAAATAAAATTAATAACAAATCATTTGAATTATTATTTCTAAATTTAGTTACCTTGCTCATTGCGAGCACACTCCAAAACTAGGGGTGATCATGTGTCAAGTTGAATTGAGTTTAACTTGATCCAAATTTGACTCGATATTTTTTTTATCGTGCCAAGCTTTTAGAACTAGACTCAAGCAAATCATGACCTAATTAGTGAACGGATCGGGATTAGGCCAACTCGGTATTTAGATAAAATGTATAAATTTAAATATCATGTATATATAAGTCATAAAAATTAAAAAGTATGAAATAAAAATTATAAGATATTTTTATAATATATATTTTAAAACAAATTATATCAATATAAAAATATTAATTTAAATTAAATTTTTTATAATTTATTTTTAATTTTTATAAAATTATAAATTTTAATATATTATATAACAAATTAGATTGATTGGGACACAAACCCAACTAAAAAATTACTTTGAGCCGCGGCCGGTTGTCAACCTAGGTTGGCGCATGATTACCCCTATATCCAAAACACCACACGGATGAACCGAGAGTATCGATTTAAAAGCAAAAGTAAAAGTACTATGGCATGACATATAATGTGTTAAAAGAAAGAATTAGATGATTTGTGTGTGTTTAGATTAGTTGTAAAAAATTATTTTAATAATTAATTATGATAAAATTAATTTTATATTTAGATATATTAATTAAAAAATAATTTTAAAATAATCAGATTTATTTAAATTGTATAAAAAGAATTATATTTTATGTATTAAATTATTAAAAAATATAAAATAATTAAAAATTTTATTTGATTGAAAAGAAGATAATATTTATTTATTATATTTGTAAAATAATCACAACTGTTTATAATCAAAATGTCCAAAACAACTTTTAGTGCAAAAATGCTGTTTATTACATTTGCGAAAATGCTGTTTTTAGTGCAAAAGTTTAATCAATAACTTTTAATTGAAAAACCCAAATCACGTCACTTTTCTGTGAATAACTTAATTTAACGGAGAGTATAACTTAATGTGATAATTGTTACAGTTTAATAATTAAATAAAAAAATTTATAATTCAAGACTTCAAATGACGGATTGCAAACGCATTAAAGTTTAAGAGGCTTTAATACACTTTTTCCTCAAATTAATTAGTTATTGTGTATTTATTTAAGGTTTTTTTTAATAAGTATTATAACAACACTTGCTAAAAATTTTAAAATAAAAATTTTTACATTAAAATTAGAATTTTTTTAATTCTTAATATATTAAATACTTTTTTTTAATTAAAAATAGAAAAAAATCTATTTTTAATCTTTAATAAGTGTCTAAAAGTACTATTTAGCCAAATCCATTTATTTATACTATAAAGATTCAGTATGTGCCTTTCATTAATTCCGGGCAAGTTGAAACAGTTGTTGTCATGTACCTGATTCCAAAGCGGAGAAAACGGAGAGTCTGTCTACAACACCTATTCAACGCTTCACGAATAAGTTTTAGATTAACAATTTTACTAAGTATTTTAAAAGATATTCTATTTATTTTTTAATAATTATTTTTTAGGATTTTTTACAAGAATTAAGGATTAAATTAAATAATCTTAAATTCAAGAAAATAATAATATGATATAATGTGATTAAACTATTTTTTTCTCACTTTATTCATTCTCTCCATTAGCTCCATTAATAGTTAATGTAAATCCAATAAGTGTTGGAGAGAAATTTTAAGAATTGATAAAATGTTATTAATTTGGAAAGTTATTAAGTTTAGTTAAGATGAGAGTAAAGTTGAAAAAAATTAATTAATATTATCTTAATATTTTTAAATGATAGATAATTTAAGATGAATCAAAATTAAAAAAAAACAATTATTAAGGGACGGAAGGAATACTTGTTATAAGAAAGTTAAAATAGAAATTTTTAATAAAAAAATTTAATACAATGAAAATTAAAAATACTTTACATTTTCATTTAAAGCTTCTTATTTGGGTTTTTTTAACAAGTGTTCTTATTAGAGCATTTAAGTTAGGTGTATTTGACTAATTACATTATTAATTATGATAAATAATAGTAATTAATTATTAATTAACTATAATATTTATTTATCAATTAATTATATGATTGGTTAAGTACACTCAATTTAAATACTTTAGGTTTATGCAACAATTTCTCTTAAAAATATGGATTTAATTTGTCTGAAACAAGTATTCTAAAATACTTATTAAAGAATAAATATAAAAAATATTAAATAAAAAATATAGTATTTAATAATTAAAAACTTGAAAAACTATATTTTTATTTATTTAATACTTTTATTTTTAATTTCTTAATAAATACTCTAAAACGACTTGTTAACAAAACTCTAAAAATAATTGTAGACAGTTCAATGTTCCTCCACTTAATTAATTAGGTATATTGTGTCACTGATAAGAAGATCTCATTACATGCTATTTTTCTTACATCAATTTTATACAACTTTGTTTTTACATAATAAAATAAGAGAAATATATATTTTAACACACACTTTTTTTACCTTTTATTTTATATACAAGTAAAGTGTAAATATGGTATAATTATTTTGGGGTATAACTATCATTTTTTTATATAATTTTTAGAATAAAGTTCCTTTAAAGTGAGATTATCTCTAAAGTAAAAAAATAAGAGTATATCCATCCTTAGTTTAATATAAAGTGAATCGTAATTTTATCTCATTAAATAATTAATAATAAATATACATTTACTTGTTTAATTTAGGGACAATATTATTTTAAATAAGCCTTTTTCCTAATTTTTATGTAGGTTAATAATGACTCAATTATTGCATATTTAAAAAAATTATTATATCCTGCTAAAAGTTCCTCCTAATAATCCTCCTAATACTAAATAAAAAAAATATTTAATAAAAAAGTAAATACATTTAATGTCTTAAAAACATAAAAAATATTTAATACTTTCTTCATTTAGTAATTAGGGGATCAATAAAAAAATTATGTAGAAGGATTTAGAATTATTCAAATTAAAAACAAGTTAAGGTTTTTCTAAAAACACTTGTTAATGAATCAAAAATAGAAAGTATTAAATAAAAAGTAAAACTTTTTAAGTTCTCAATATATTAAATTTTTTTATTTAATATTTTTATTTTAAATAATTCTAAATCCTTTTAATGAATCTTTCTTCTAATTCTCATAATTATTAAATAAACAAATATAAATATTTTTGATATTTTTAAGATATTAAATACATTTCATTTTTCATTTTATTTCTCTATCAAGTTGTTGATGAATTATTAGGAGAATATAATAAAAAAATTTATTTTTTATTTCTTGACCAGTGTTACACTTGTCAAACAAACCCAACTAGTTTCTATTAATCAATCAACATACCATATGAACTAACAAATTAAGTCATCCATCATTAACTAACGTAAAAATAGTGTACACTTTTTTAGTACGCAAATAACAAAACTGTTTGGAATTTAAAATAACAGGACCGAATAATTAGTAACAGCGATACGTTGCTTCTTGGTTATTACTTTTTGACGTTTGCTAACAAGTACTTGGGCACCAGAAATTCTTATATAAATAAATTAAGAGGGAGAAATTTTTCTTCTTTCACACCATTCATATGGTGACAACTTAGTTTTAGTTTGGATAAATTAAAACATGAAGGCCTACTAAAAAATGAGTTGACATCACTTGAATGGTGTGGAGGAAGAAAATTCTTCCTCCCTTATGTATATGAGAATTTTTTCTCAAGGCATGTGTAAAGTAGATAAAATCTACAGCATTAAATGAAAGACAAATTATAAGTGCTCCCATAACAAAAGAAATTTTTTATTGTGTATTATTTATTTATAGTATTAAAAATTTAGTTAAAGTATGATGATATTGGACAAGAGATTTCTCTTGTTTTATAAGTATTTAAGAATTTTTTAAAAATGAAAAATAGAAGCAATTAATAGCTTGAAATTTAAAAAATATTTAATACGTCATTCTTAAAATAATTAAGGAGTATTTATTCAAATATTTGTCTAACAATTACGTTGAGTGCACTTGTTAAGGAATAAAAAAATAGTAAGTATTAGGGAAGCTATCCTTCAAGAGCTAGTGGTTTCAATGTCACCAACGAAATTGGACAATACTTGGGAGCTAATCTGGTTAATGGTTGGGTCACTAATCATGCCTTCAAACGGATCTTTGATCAAATCCAATCTAAATTGAGTGGGTGGAAAACTAATTGTCTCTCGTTGGCAGGTCAGATTACTCTTGCCCATTTGGTTATTGGTTCCCTTGCCTCTTTTCAAATGCAACATTCTAGAGTGCCTCACAATATCTGTCAGGAGGTTGAACGAGCTCAACACAGATTCATTTGGGGTAGTTTTGAACGAGCTTAACGCAGATTCATTTGGGGTAGTTCTGAACGAGCTTAACGCAGATTCATTTGGGGTAGTTCTGACACAAAAAGAAAAGCCCACCTAATAAGTTGGAAAACTATATGCTTAAGGAAAATGGAGGGCTAGGTTTCAGGCACCTTACTTTGATGAATGATGCTTTTCTGCTGAGACTAGGTTGGAATATGATCAACAAACCCAATGAAATCTGGCTGAAAGTTTTACTTGGAAGATATGCTAGGTGGTGTAATATTAAATCTGAAATCATTGCTAAAAATACTGACTCTATCCTTTGGAAAGTGCTAAGCTATCTCTGGCATATCCTTCTGACCAATTCCTACTCTATTATTGGGAATGGTGCTTCTACCTCCTTTTGGCAAGATAACTGGCTCAATGAGCTGCGTAATTTGAGTAATATGGCTCTTGTCCAACTTAGTGAGGAAGAGCTGAACTTACCAGTGGCTTCTTTTGTGAATTCTCAGGAAGATTGGGACTATGGTAGGTTGACTAATGTTCTTCCTAGCAGCTTCATTAATAAAATTTGAGCTTTCATTTACTCCTCCATCCACTTTTGATAATGAGGACTCTCTTGGTTGGTCACACAATCCCTCGGGTGTGCTTACTGTCAGAAGTGCTTATAGATTCCTTGCTAATAATCACACCCAAACTGATAGCCACTGGAAAAAAATTATGAAATTGGAGGGATCCTCTGAGGATTAAATTTTTTGCTTGGCAAGTCTCCCATGACCACCTACCTACTGCCCTCAGATGCAGTAAATGGAGTGGTGGATCTCCTTCTTGTATGCATTGTATTGATTCTCTGGAGTCCTCTGTACATGCTCTGCGAGACTGTCCTATGGCCTCCAGGATCTGGATTCGGCTTTTGAGTTCGGCTAACATCAACATATTTTTTTATGGAAACATAAAGGATTGGATTTTTATGAATTTATCAACAGAATTTGGGTTTGACATCAACCTCAACTGGTTAGATGTTTTCTTGGTGACCATTTGGTTCATTTGGATGTGGAGAAACAAGGAAAAACACTACCCTCACTTCATTCGACCTCTCAATGCAGTGGCTATTATCCATGAGTATGTCAGTCTCATAAATGCTCGCAAAAATGCTACTAGTTTATCTAACCACAATGCAGTAGCGTATCAATGCTAGACCCATGTTGGTTGGACCCCTCCTCCTCATGGTTGGCTCAAGCTCAACATGGATGGAGCATCTAGAGGTAATCCTAGACCGGCTGGATGTGGAGGCTTAATAAGAGATATCAGTGCTAAATAGATTTTTAGTTTTTCCCATGATATTGTTATATGGTCCAACTCAAGTGGGTCTATACCATTATGTTTTTTTAAAAAAAAAGAGAGAGATAGGGCTTTTATAACCTTGTGTTTGGATGTGTGGAGAGAAAATGGAAAGAGAGAAAATAAAAAAAAAGAGAGAAGAGAAAATGAAGAGAAAAATATATTTTTTCTCTTATTATTTGGATGAAGAGAAAAATGAGAGAAAGAAAATGAAAATTGAGTAAAAAAAATAAGAGAATATAATATATAATTATATAAAATGAAATATTTATTCTTATTAAATGTATAATTGAATATAAATATATTATTTTTTTTTTTTTAAATTAAACATTTTTTAAAATTATATTAAGTAAATAAATACATTTTATAAAAAAATATTAATTTGAAAAATAATTATTAAATTTACATTATAAATTAAATATAAAATAATTTTTTATTTAAACAAATTCATTTTCCCTTCTTTTTTTATTCATCATCTCTCTTATTCATTCCCTCACCCACTTTACCCCACCAACCCCGTCCACACGTCCCCCTCCCCTTTCTTTTTCACCCTCATATCTCTAGTCCCACTAACCCATCGACCAACGCCCTCTCCCTCCAAAACCAACCACCCCAGACACTCCCTCCACCACCCACCTTGCTACTACCCCCCAACCAGTAGCCACTTTAACCCCCATCAACCCCTCGCCTTACACCCCACGGTTTAACAGATTTTTGTTAATCAACGAGTCATTTTCTAAAAAAAAAACCAATGAAGAAAGAAAAGAGACCTCAAGTCTTTGCAACAAAAAGCAAAACGAACTCAGAGGGCGGAGTTACGGCGCGACGGCGAGGACACGAGGGAAGAAGATGATGGGGGTCTCGAACTCAGAGGGTGGAGTCGCCGACCTCCATGGTAGGCACAGGAATAGCTTGAACAGAAGAAAGGAAAGGTTTTCAAAACTGAGTAGATGATAATGAATGTGGGGGTATAAGGGTTATTTTATGCCTAATCTCTTAATCTCTCCCACTTTCTTCGCATCAGAGGGGAGAAAACTTTTTATGTGGGTCCCACGAGATTTTTTTTCCTCCCTGTTTTCTCTGCACATCCAAACGAGAGAAAAATGAATAATCCTCTCATTTTCTCTCCTCCTATTTTCTTTCCACTCATTTTCTCTTGAAAAAAACAAAAGGTAAAAGCAACAGCATCTTTCTTTGTTTTTGTTGTATAGCTCTGTCGTGAGAGAGAAAAGAGAAATTTTTGTGAGTTGATCTTGCGTGTTTAGATCGATCGTCATTTGTGATCCGATTTGGATGATTTTTCAGTATGTTCAACTTGCATTGTGAGCTTCTACTTGTACGGTCAGAATTGTATTTCTTCATCTCTACTTGTTAGGTTTTTGTACCCCTTTGTAGGTTTTGAGCTTTGTTGATTTTCATTTTGTTGGTAGTGAGTAGGGGCCGTTGTGATATCCTTATTTGTTAAGAGATAATTTGCTATACTCATTGATTTTATGCTGGAGTTTTGTCTGGACTAGGTCCCGTGGTTTTTACTTCTCATATTGAGGGGGTTTTCACGTTAAAATTGTGTGTTCTCTTGTCTATTTATTTTTGTGCATTATTATATCTTTTGGTGGACATTTTTGGTTGGCTATATATTTTGCTCCTCATAAGTTCTTTCAAGCGAAAAATTTTTTATTACTCATTTGTGTATTGTTGCTTCCGTTATGTACACACTCCTTTCTTTTCCAACAGTTGGCATCAAAGATATTTACTTGTTTGTTTGTCTGATTGAATGATGGAACCTAAATACAGTAGAATGATTAGTTTGAATGACACAAATTACCACAAGTGGAAAAGGAAGGTGAAAGATTTATTATTTATGAAAAATTACATTTATCGGTGTTTGCTACTAAAAAGTCTAAGACTAAATATGATGAAGAATGAGCTGTTGAGCATTAAATGGTTTGTGGCTTTATTTGGCAATGAGTAGATGATAATGTTTTGAATCATATTTCTAATGATTCACATGCCAAAACTTTGTGGAAGAAACTTGAGATTTTATATACCTCTAAATCTGGGAACAATAAATTATTTTTGTTGAAGTAGTCTATTAATGAACTTTCAAAAATTCATATTTTTATGGTTTAAAATTTTGGATTTTTATTTTCTTTTAGTCTTTTTGATTTAGTTTCGTTCTCAAGCATTGTTATATTTTTATTATTTTAATTGTGTTCTTATTATGTATTTTTTTATATTTTTTTATTAAGTAATTGAACATGAAAAAGATTGAGCATTTGAAGAGCAAAAAAAAAAAGAAAATTAATTCAGAAGCCTAACACTTGAGCGTTGAGCCATCACCGCTTGAGCGCGCAACGTGCGCAGATAGGTTTCCTGATTAGTGGGCCAGCGCTTGAGCGCAGGAAGCTTAGCGCTTGAGTGCTGAATGCGTAAACTGCAGCGTGAATTTCTTTTAAATAAGAAAGTTTTTCTAAATACAACACACTTTTTTTTACATACTCTTACACACTTAGACAGAAAATAGCAGCCGTTAAGAGGCACAATCCTAATGTGATGTGGGCGCAATTAGGATTGAAAATTAGAAATTTTCTTCAACCTTTTCACCTTTCTACAATGAAGTTTTCATATTCTTCCCTTTGTGTTCTTCTTTTTTCATGTGTAACTAATTTTCCTTTGTTAGGGGATGATGGATCTTGTTCTTGGATAATGTAAAATTTTTTATGGGTTTAATCAATGTTTCTATTTCATGATTTATGTGTTTATCTCTTTTCTTAATATTTTTTTAAATCTGGCCAATTTAGGAATGATTTTTGAGTTTATGTATGATTTGAAAAAAATTGCATGAACCTAGAACTTGTGATAAACACCATAATTTCTGTAATCGCTAGGAATAGACGTTGTGAGTTATGTGGTCTTTCTTTTAATTCCCTCGTTCTTGATAATGCTTTTATATTTGGGATTAGACTAAGAGATTAGTTAATTCTAAATAGCATAAGAGGATTAATATACTAAGAGATTGAATATTGATTAATTTTGAAAATTGACCATGAATCATTGGAATAGGACTTGATTAAACTAATATTTGATTTTGCATTTAAAAAGTGCAAGTGAAATCTAACTCCTAACCTTTTCATATCATTGTTTTCTAACTCAACCCAATTAATTAAATTTGGCTTTTATTATTTTTGTTTATTTTTCCTTTTTATTGTTTTTACCAACTCTCTTTTCGTTAGCTTAAATAGTATCATTTTCAGTGAATTTAGTAATTAATAACTTAATCCTCGTGGGACGATACTCTACTCACTCTTTATTACTTTTGTCGATTTGGTGCACTTGTCAATATCCGCAACATCTATGAACTTAAATTACAAGGATGGTAGTTTTATCTCTGATCACTTGAGTAATTTTCAGGGATGCTTTGACCAGTTGTCTGGCATGGGTGTGATATTTGAAGATGAAATTTTGAGACTTTGGTTGCTTAATACTCTACCTGATTCTTATGAAAATTTCAGAGTCACTTTGACTAATTTTGCTCCTGGAGGTGTTGTGACCATGGATTATGTAAAGACTGCAGTTTTGAATAAAGAAGTCAAACGACGAACTCAGTATGCATCCTCTTCACAATCAGAGGTTTTGGTTACTGAAAATAGGGGAGAATCGGTGAGAGGGATCAGGGATGATAACAATATATTTTATACATTTTATAATCCTTTCACTGGGCTTCTTAAGGTTTAATTAGGTTTAATTAAGTTAGTTTTGACATATTTTATGATATTGGACCTTATTGAATCTTTGAAAGAATTATTGCACAAATTAGCCTTAATTTATCTTTTTGGCAATGTTCAGTAAACTAGCTATAACTTGAGCTGCAAATATTTGGTTGATGTGATTCTAGTCTTGTAAGAAAGCTAAGACAATTCCCTACAACATTCATGAGACCTCAAAGGCCAAATCACATGTTTGGATAACTCAAATTAGAGTTGAAGCAAGAACTAGAGTACTGATTCTAATAGCTTGACTTATATGTACTATTCATATCATAGCTCGGGCTATAAGATGTTAAATGGGCTAAAATTTTGATAATTGATAGTTAAGACCCAAATCTACAACTTTCATGAAGAATACTTTTCGAGATTCTGAGGTCTAATAGGTCATATTGGGCTTGGAAGTCAGAACAGAGGAACTGAAACTGGGCCTGAATAGTATGCAGTAATTGGGCTATATCTCGGGCTATAGTTAGTCTTTGGAGCTGAAATTTTACCAGAAGACAGTTAAGACCTGTATCTACAACTTTCATGTGACCATTTTGTTCAATTCTTATGGCATCCATGACATATGCACCGAATCATTTGGTGCTAGTGGGGAACACGAATCAAAATAATTTCCCATTCACTTATCTTCATTAAACAACTCCTTTTGGCATTTTTCACTCATCATCTAACCACTCCATTGTCATTTTGTACTCCTCATACTTTATAAAAGGGGGCATTAGGTGCACATTTAAGGAGTCTTGGTCTTAGAGGCCAAGATCATGTTATTGTATTGTTTGTTTATCTTGTTGTAGTTTTCTTTTGTTCTAAATTGAAGTTATGTTCTTCTTCTTATTCTCTCTTCCTTTCTTCTTGTCTATGTATAACTAAGTTTCATTTTACTTGGGTGAAAGGGTGAAGCTCTTGGTAATGAAATAAGGTTAGATTTATTTCTTTCTTGTGTTTAAATGATATATTTTCAAGTAGTTATTATACGTGTTATATTTTGTTTCCAATCAATTTAGAAACTCTTCTTATAAAGTGGAGATTTTGATTTGTTGTAGACAAAATTTTGGCACAATGAATGCTTGATCCCATTTATGAGTGGTGGTGTTAATAGATTATTAAAGCAATCATAATATAATTACGTATATAATTTTTAATGAACTTTGAATGTTGTATTTTTTGATTGGAGCCTCCATTATGTATGGATTCTAATTGAGTTATAAAAAGAATTAATCTTATTCTTAATTTACTTACCAAGAGTGGATCTCCTAACCTAAGTAAGTTTTTTTATTTGTGACTAAGTTTTATCACTTTTATTATTGTAACAAAATATTTTCCTTATGTCAAATAAATTTTTCTTCATCAATTCCCTATGGATCTACCTCAAACTCCCGAGAATTTATTACTTGAAACAGCCTGCATTTGGGTTTGCAACTTTTATTCCGCATCAAGTTTTTGGCGCCATTACCGGGGACTTGATTTGAAGAATAAATTTATGATGTAAATATTTTGTATATATAAATTTATTTATTTTTACTGTGGATCTTGTATATATATATATATATATATTATTTTTTCTACTCTTTTAATTTTTTTTCTTTCTTTGTACTTACTATACTAACTTAGTGGGAGAAACTTTCTTATCTCTTTATAACTAAGTTTTAATGAAATAATCTTTTTCATTATTCTCTCTGTAAGTAAAAATCGTGGCTAAAATTTTTTAAATTTAATTTAGATATATTTATTTCTAACCTTCTAACAAATAAATTTTTTCTTCTATTACAATTCTAACTCTATTACTACCTTTTAACTTATTTGGTGGTTGGTTTATACCACACATTTTTAATATTTATTTTGGTGGTTGGTTTATACATTTTTTATACTCCTTACTTGTTAATATATATATATATATATATATATATATATATATTATAGATATATATATATATTTACCATGGCAAGTTTATACCACCTACTTGTTAATAATTTTTTTTGGAAGGTTGAGCTATGTTTTTTTTATTCTTTCTTCCTATTTCTTCTTCTCTTTTGTCATGTATAGTTAAATTCGTGTGTTTCTAGGATGAAGATGTAACTTGATTCAATTGACATAATGTTTTTGGGTTATTCATAAATTGCCATTACCATGATTCATAATCATCTAAGAATGGGGTTGATTTGAAGAATAAATTTATGATGTAAATATTTTGTATATATAAATTTATTTATTTTTCTAGAATGGATCTTGTATATATATATATATATATATTATTTTTTCTACTCTTTTAATTTTTTTTCTTTCTTTGTACTTACTAACATACTAACTTAGTGGGAGAAACTCTCTCTTATCTCTTTATAATCTGCAGTTATTAATGAAATAATCTTTCTTCATCTCTTCTCTCTCGCCGAAGTAAAAAATCGGCTCTGCCGATTCTCCAATTTTCATATTTTAAATTTAATTTCTGCATTTTATTTTCTATACTTTATTTCTAACCTTCTAACTTACTAACCTACTAACATTTTAACTTTCTTGCTTACTAACTTACTAACTATCTAACTCTATTACTAACTTTCTAACCTTCTAACATTTTACTTTATTTATTTCTAACATTTTAATTTACTTGTTACTAACTTTTCAATTTATCAACTTATTAACATATTTGGTGGTTGGTTTATACCACACATTTATTAATATTTATTTTGGTGGTTGGTTTATACCACACCCTTGTTAATATTTATTTAGTGGCTGGTTTATACCCCATCCTTGTTAATATATTTAACGGCAAGTTTATACCTCTTACTTGTTAATATATATATATATATATATATATATATATATATATATATATATATATATATATATATATATATATATATATACCATGGCAAGTTTATACCACCTACTTGTTAATAATTTTTTTTGGAAGGTTGAGCTATGTCTATATTTTTATTTTATTCTTCCTATTTCTTCTTCTCTTTTGTCATGTATAGTTAAATTCGTGTGTTTCTAGGATGAAGATGTAACTTGATTCAATTGACATGTATTAAGATTAGAATTTTAATTAAATTTTTTTATTCAATTTGAGCTTCGACATTGTCGACATAACATGTAATCGACATTTGGAACTTGTTGCTGTGTAATCGTTACATCTGCGTAATCGACATTTCATTGGTTTGTATCATTATTGTTCATTGGCCTTTGAACACATTTTTCAAGTGTTTGAACTAACCACTAACGCTTGAAGTCATTTCAACACCTCAAGATACTTGATTAAACATAAATCCTTTTAAGAGTGTTAGATTTAAAGTTGAAACTCAAGTTTTATTGAAAGCCATGTTTAACTTTGAAATTTCCCATTTGTTTTGAAATCACATATTGAAAAACCATTTGAGAAATCTTCGAGAGCTTATTATGATTCTTAATGCTTTTATGAATTGGTTATTCATAAATTGAACTAGTGAGGTGTATGTAGAATCGGAAGGTTTGCATATGACCTAGACCATAAATAATAAGTGTCATGATTCATAATCATCTAAGAATGGAGGTTATGGGTTGTGTGGGAGAATTGTGGTATTTTTCATGAGAATCCATAGAGTAAATGTCATGCTTTTAAGAGTTAGGGTTTTGACCAATGAATTGAGTTTTGATTAATTACTGGATTCTCCTCATCTATTGAATGATTAAAAATTAATTAGAATGAAGGTCCCAAAGCTACTCTATTGTCTATGATAGATTATGGAATCAAGTGAAGTCAGATCTCTCGTATTTTAATTTCATGTGTTTACATCCTTAATGTGTTTTGCATTCATGTGCTTTATTTTTTTCCCTCTTAATTTCATGTGTTTTAGTTTTTTTTCCCTCTTAATCGTCAACTTTATTACTTTGACAATTCGGTACACCTGTCAATTTTCTCAATAAGTTTTAGCAAACCTAGGTTGATACAGTGGATTTTGTTACTTCAAGAATTCAAAAGAAGCTGAAAATGTTATTGTAGATCATTTGCCCATACTTACAACAGGTTCACCTATTGATATTACACCTATCAATGATTCTTTTCCTAATGAATTTTTACTTTCTGTCAATTCCAAGCTTTTGTTTGCTAACATAGTTAATTTCTTGCAACATGAAAGATCCCGCCTTAATTCTCTTGATCAAATCATTCGAAGATGTGTGTCCATCAATGAGGTAGGTAATGTCATTAAATTTTGTCACTCAGAAGCATGTGGAGGTTTCTTTTCTTCAAAGAAAACAGTTGCGAAAGTCTTACAGTGTGGATTTTATTGGCCTACTTTATTCAAGGATAGCTATACATTTTGAAAAAAATTGTTAAAACTATCAAAAGTAGAGTTCCATTTCTAAGCGAAACAGGATGCCTCTAAACCCTATCATTGTCATTAAAATTTTTTATTGTTGAAGAATTAAGAAATGATGCATATGAAAACTCAAAAATTTATAAAGTTAGAGCAAAATCTTTTCATGAAAAATTAATTTTGAAAAAAAAAACTTTTGAAATTGGTCAAAAAATTTTGCTTTATAATTCTCGTCTTCATCTATTCCCTAGAAAATTGAGATCTAGGTGGGGTGACCTTTTTATTGTCAAACATGTGTATCCTCATAGGGCCATAGACATTGAGAATCCTAGGAATGATAGTGTATTTAAGGTCAATAAACAAAGACTCAAACTATTTCTAGAACATCAAGTTGTTGAGTTCTTTGTGTTCCCGGTTAAGTGGCAGATAACGGTACTTTGTGACCCTCAAGTTTTTTTTTTCAGTTTCCTATAATAACTAATTCCTTCTCCTTCAAAATGGATGTCATTCTCTCAAATTTAAGAAAACATTTCTTCTTACATTATTCAAAACAAAGCATTTACATCCAAAGACATAATTTTGCACATTAGGTTTCCTTCCTTTGTACAATTCATATGGGGTTTTCTTTAAAATTGGCCTTATTAGGGCTCTATTCATAACATAACAAGCGGTGTTAACAAATTTTTCCTTTCTACAACACCATTTTGTCAATGTTCTAGTGGCAGAAAAATTATGCTCAATGTATGTTCATCACAAAAAGTTTCAAATTCATGATTTTCAAATTCACCACCATGATCACTTCTTATGGATGCAATACAAAAACCTTTTTCGCTTTGGATAACCATTTGCAAGTTTTCTAAATGATTGATTTCCCTTCTTTTCCTCAAAATGCTCTAACAAAAATCTATAAAGCCAAGCGTGAAAGACTGAGACTGTTAATGCACAAGGGCATCCCAAAAGATATTCATTGGCTAATCGAAGCAAATGACGTTTAGCTGGTGAATCTTTTAATTCATTTGTCCCATACATGCCAGGTCTCGGTAAAAGTTCTTATTCTAAAAGGAGAAGAGTAAAAAGAATGAAAGTTTGTTACACATGTGCGTGATGGAATTGTAACACGCGATGTCGTTTTTCCAACCTTGGTGTTTAATAGTTTTCATGCCCTTTCCTACCACAATGAAAACATTTAACAAAGGGGCTACTTGAAGTTTTTGAGGAAACAGAGAACATAAAATTTTCTTTATTAAGAATGCAAGAGTGTTGTTCATCTTCAATTTCTTTTTCAAAAGCTTTGCATGATAAACAAGGTAATGAGATGAGTCATTAGATAATATCTTATTGACTCTTGAGACGCATTCTGGTGGATATGTGCAGCGTGAACTTCTTAGTTTGTGGAATCTCTTCAAGGACGAGCAAGAGCGTTACAATCTCGGGAATCTGACTCAAAAAGACCTTGTTTGCCAGTTTATAAGAAAATTAGATGGGAAGTTTATCCTCGACTCATAGAAGGCGTTTAAGCCGTTACTGGACGTAAAACTAGAGGAAGATGTGAGTCACAATCACAATAACATGTATATATTATCTTGTACATCTTCAAAATAAAAGCAAAACAAAAAAACAAAAAAAATTATGTTTTTTAATTTTAAACTTTTCTGACAACAGCCAACCTACCCATATAGGAGCTATTATTACTTTTCTATTCTCCTCCCTATTTAAACACTCCATCTTCTTCACTTTCCTATAACTCATAATTATTCAAAGAGAGTGTGAGTGTAAAAATAGAGAGAGCTTCTTCTTCAGTTCATAGATTTACCAGTATCTGTGTATTTTGTGGGACAAGTTATGGGAAGAGTTTAGAGTTTGTAAACGCAGTAAGCACTATTGGTAGAACACTTACTGCGAGGAACATTCGTGTAGTATATGGGGGAGGTAGCATTGGGTTAATGGGGGTTGTATCACTTTCTGCACATCTAAGAGGTGGTCAAGTTTTGAGTGTCATTCCTAAACCTCTAACTCGAAGGAACATCATTGGAAAGACAATTGGGCTGAAACTTTAAGTATCATCCATGCATGGACGAATGAGGACAATGCTTGAAAACTCTGATGCATTCATTACCTTACTGGGTGGTTTTGGTACTTTGGAAGAACTTTTTCAAATTATCTCTTGGACCTAACTGAACATCCACCATAAACCCATAGGTTTGTTGAATGTTAATAATTTCTTTGATCCTTTGTTATTTTTGGACGCTTGTCAGACGCTAATCGAAACAATCGATGTTCCAACGCTTCGAACTTTGTTTAATCGACATACCGGAGCATGGCTTCGACTTTGTAATCGATTACAATGATAATGTGACATATTACTTCGATTTGGTCCTAATCAATTACAATATCCATGTAATCTTGACCATCTTTGTGGAATAGAAATTTATCACACATTCGGCAAGATGACTCCTTATCTCTGCTTTTACTATTGATGAGTTGAATGATAAATTAAAAGCTTTTGTTTATGAACCTGATCCAGTAATAACTCAGATAGATTAGTCAGAAGGAAGTGGTGAGGGAACCAGTATGAAAAGCAAGCCAGATCAGACACTCTAACTATTTAAATAATTACAAGCTTTGATTTTATTTATCGTACTTTGTTTCTGTTTAAATTTATGTGAGCTTTCTCTTTTTAGTAATTACAACAACGGGTAATATCTTCTATCCTTTACCTATTTATGTTTTGACATTGAGGACAATGTTGTGATCTAGTTGGGGGGAAAGATAGTTATGTGAATAATTGTGTAAAAAAAACCTAAAAAAATAAAAAAAAATAGGAAGTGTGTTTATGAATATGTTTGTCGTGATTATATATCTGTCAGCAATTTACTAATAGTTAAACCAATTAATAATGATAGAGTAAGGAGTAAATTTTGCTCTAGAGGTAATTTTACTCTTGAGACGCATTTTAGTTGGGGTAGACAACTAGTTTATGTGGAAGTAGCAATTCCAATTCAGGGAAATTTGCATGATTGAGTAAATTGTCTTCTTTCTTAAAAATCACATACTTGGTTATGGATGTTGAATTGGTGGACTGAGAATGATAGAATTATGTCTTGTGAGATTTTGAGCCTATCGATGAATAGATTGAACATTTGTATCATTCTCTTCTTTCTTGTATGATTTTTTTCACTCATAGAATTGTTACTCTAGAACTTGCTTTGATTCTTTTTGAGGCTACATTTTCACATGCATACATACACATGATTGAGACATTTTTCTTGAAATAACTACTTTGACCAAATAGTCAACCTTACATATTTTTCCTTGTGTATCCCCTTTGAGCTTATTTGACCATTCCTTGTTTCTAGCTCATAACGTGCCTTAAAAAACACCATAATCTTACCTAACCTTAGGGAATAAGAGAGCATTGACTTTGTTATTAGTTGAGTTTTTAAATAAGTGTAGGGGTGTGTGTGCAAAATGTTCCTAAAAAAAAAGAAGAAGAAAAAGGTGACCACCGCTGCAATTAATGAATGCACCTTGTGACATATTCATACCTAGAATAAAAGTGGATGCTTGGAAACAACAAGAAGAGAAGGAGAATGTTCAGGCCTAACAATGAATTCAACTTATCAATTTGACATTGATCTTCAACAAAACATTAGTCAAATATTGGTCATTATCCTTTATGAGAAGGAAGCAAACAGATAAGGAACTAAGAAACCCTTGGGAAATTTAAACTGAATGTTCTCAAACATCTTCTCCACTCTAACTGTATCATAATGGTCTTCTATTCTCTTTGTTATTTAACTTATCATATCCATATTACCCTTCTTCTTTACCATAGCCCCATTACAACTTTGAATAAAACCCTCTTGATTTTTGTGTGCATGTTGTTTTTGAGTAGCGGACAAGTAGAAGATAAGTAAACTTATGGTAGTGCAATTATTCATGAGTTGAATAGATTGAAATACTTACCTTTTAAACACTTGAGAGATTGAGAGTGAATTTTGTGAGGATCTATCATTCTTGATTCATTCTTTTCAACTGAAGTTTCTTTACTTATTGGTTTGAGATGCGAAGAAATGTTACCTTATGAATGTTTTGATCCCTTGAATCTTTGGTTGCTCTTCATTATTATTATTGGAAATTGAATTTTTTAGAGTTTTTAGTTTTTGAGTCTGTGTCATTTTTCTTTGTTCCCTAGTTTTGTCTTAATGTGTTTTGCCCAGGAGTACAAAAGTTAAGTGTGGGAGAATTTGATAATAATATATTTTATACATTTTATAATCCTCTCACTGGGCTTTTTAAAGTTCAATTAGGTTTAATTAAATTGGTTTTGATACATTTTATGATATTGGACCTTATTAGATCATTGAAAGAATTATTGCATGAATTAGCATTAATTTATCTTTTTAGCAATGTTCAGTAAATTGGCTATAACTTGAGTTACAAATATCTGATTGATGTGATTTTAGTCTTGTAAAAAGTTAAGACAATTCCCTATAACTTTTATGAAGACCTCAAAGGCCAAATCACAAGTTTGGATAACTCAAATTAGAGTTGAAGCAAGAACTAAAGTGCTGATCCTGACAGCTTGACCTATGTGTACTGTTCATGTCATAGCTCAGGCTATATGATGTTAAATAGACTAAAATTTTGAGAGTTGATAGTTAAGAGCCAAATCTACAATTTTTAAGAAGAACACTTTTTGATATTCTGAGGTCTAATAGGTAATATTAGGCTTGGAAATCAGAACAGAAGAACTGAAACTGGGCCTGAATAGTGTACAGTAATTGGGCCATATCTTGGGCTATAGTTAGTCTTTGGAGCTAAAATTTTACCAGAAGACAATTAAAAATCATATCTATAACTTTCATGTGACTATTTTGTTCAATTCTGATGGCATCCATGACATATGCACCAAATCATTTGGTGCTAGTAGGGAACACGGATCAAAATATTTTCCCATTCACTTATCTTCATCAAACAACTCCTTCGGTATTTTCTACTCATCATCTAACCACTCCATTGCCATTTTGTACTCCCCAAGCTCTATAAAAGGGGGCATTGGGTGCACATTTAGGGAGTCTTGGTCTTAGAGGCCAAGATCATACTATTGTGTTATTTGTTTATCTTGTTGTAGTTTTCTTTTGTTCTAAATTGAAGTTATGTTTTTCTTCTTCTTCTCTCTTCCTTTCTTCTTGTCTATGTGTAACTAAGTTTTATTTTACTTGAATGAAAGGGTAAAGCTCTTGGTAATGAAATAATGTTAGATTCATTTCTTTCTTGTGCTTAAATGATATATTTTCAAGTAGTCATTATACGTGTTGTATTTTGTTTCCAATCAATTTAGAAACCCTTCTTGTAAAGTGGAGATCTTGATTTGTTGTAGATAAAATTTTGGCACAATGAATGCTTGATCCCATTTATGAGTGGTGGTATTAATATATGATTAAAGGAATCATAATGTAATTACGTATATAATTTTAATGAACTTTGAATGTTGTGTTTTCCAATTAGAACCTCCATTATGTGTGGATTCTAATTGAGTTATAAAAAGAATTAATCTTGTCCTTAATTTACTTACTAAGAGTGAATCTCCTAACCAAAGTAAGTTTTTTTATTTGTGACCAAGTTTTATCACTTTTATTGTTGTGACAAAATATTTTCTTTATGTCAAATAAATTTTTCTTCATCAAATTCCTGTGGATCAACCTCGGACTCCCGAGAATTTATTACTTGAAATAACCTACACTTGTGTTTGCAACTTTTATTCCGCATCAAGGGACAAGGCAATAGAGGCCGAAGCAAGAGTAGCAAGGTCTAAAAAAAAAACCTTGAGTGTGACTATTGTGGTAAAAAGGGGCATGTCCGAAGGTTTTGCTACCAATGAAAAAAGAAGAACAAGGGTAACAAGGGCAAGCAACAAAAGAAAGATAATGATAATGATGATCGTGTTGCCACCACTACTGGAGGAGATCTTGTGATTATTTATAATGAGAATTTGATTAATGTTGCTTGTTATAAGACCAGCTGAGTTGTTGACAGTGGTGCTTGTTTTCATGTGACATATAGGAAGGATTTTTTCACATCTTATACTCTTGGTGATTATGGGATTTTGAATATGGGTAATGATGGTATGTCAAAGGTAATTGACATTGACAATATTTTTTTGGAAACTAGTAATAGGACAAAGTTGATTTTGAAGAATGTCAGACACGCATTAGACATCCGTTTGCATATTATTTCTGCTAGTGTTCTTAATGATGATGACTATTTTAATACCTTTGGTGGTGGACAGTGGAAACTCTCTAAGAGTTCTTTAGTTGTGGCATATGGAAAGAAGTGTTCAAGTTTGTATTTGACCAAAATTTCAGTTTCTGTTGATGCTGTTAATATAATTAAGTGTGATAATCAGTCAGAGTTATGGAACAAGAGACTTAGCCACATTAGTGAGAAGAGACTTGTTACTTTGGCCAAAAGGAATTTACTTTCAGGTTTGAAGGGTGCTAGTTTGGAAAAGTGTACTCATTGTTTGGCTGGGAAACAGAATAGAGTCTCTTTTAAGAGTCATCCTCCTTTTAGGAAATTAGAGGTGCCTGAGTTGGTGCATTCAGATCTTTATAGTCCAATGAGGACTAGAACATTTGGTGGTGCACTTTACTTTGTGACTTTCATTGATGATCATTCAAGGAAACATTGGGTTTATGCCTTGAAGACTAAAAATCAGGTGCTTGGTATCTTTAAGTAGTTTCAGGCTTCTGTTGAGAGAGAAATAGAGAAGAAACTGAAATGTATTCGCACTAATAATGGTGATGAGTATTGCAGACAGTGGGGTATTAGACATCAGAAGACGTCCCCTAAGACTCCTCAACTTAATGGCCTGGCAGAAAGGATGAACAGGACATTGATGGAGAGAGTTAGATGTTTGCTTTCTGAAGCAAAGTTTTACCTGGATCTTTTTGGGGTGAGGCTTTGTATATTGTTGCACATATTATTAATTTATCTCCTACTATTGCTTTGCAGGCTGATGTTCCTGATATGGTGTGGTATGGAAAGGATGTTTCCTATGACCACTTATATGTCTTTGGGTGTAGAGCATTTGTACATGTGCCCAAAGATAAGAGGTATAAGTTGGATGTCAAGACTAGGCAGTGCATCTTCATTGGCTATAGTCATGATGAATTTGACTATCGATTGTATAATTTAGTTAAGAATAAGCTTGTTAGAAGTCGTTATGTTATTTTTATGGAAGATCAGACCATTGAAGATATTGATAAGGCAAATAAGTCAGAGTCTCTGAGTACTGATAGGTTGGTTGATATTGATCCAGTTCTTGAGTTTTATATGCCTGATGTAGCTAACTTTGGCAATCATGATGATGTGTATAATCGTATTCAGGGTGATCAGGTTGAGGATGTTGTTGATAATTTTGCTGATAAGGTAGATACTCCTACTCGTGAAGTTGTTGATGAACTTATTGTTTCACGTAGAAGGTATTCCAGATATCTTATTCCCTCTATCTGTTACTCATTTGATGAATATGTGCTCCTCATTGATAGGGGAGAACCTGAGTGCTACGAAGAGGTTATGGAGAGTGAGCAGAAGGTAGAATGGGTTGCAGCAATGAATGATGAGATAAGATCTTTTCTTGGCAACCATACTTTTGAGCTGGTCAAGTTACCCAATGATAGGAAAGCTTTGGAAAATCGATGAGTTTATAAGTTGAAGAATGATGAGAATACTTCCACTCTGAGATATAAAGCTAGATTAGTTGTTAAAGGCTACCGTCAGAAAAAAAAGGGATTGATTTTGAGGAGATCTTCTTACTGATTATTAAAATGTCTTCCATCCGAGTTGTTCTTGGTTTGACATTTGCCTCCACTTGAGTTGGAGGGGGAGTTTGTTATATGGGTCCAACCCAAGTGGGCCCATACCATTATGTTTAAAGAGAGAGAGAGGGAGAGAAAGAAAGAAAGATAAGGCTTTTATAAAAGCAACAACATCTTTCTTTGTTTTATTTGCATAGCATCGTCGTTAGAGAGAAAAAAGAAAATTTTGTGAGCTGATCTTACGTGTTCAGATCGGGTGATCATTTGTGGTCCAATTTAGATGATTTTTCAATATTTTGTTCCTTGCATTGTGAGTTTCTACTTGTACGGTCAGAATCTTATTTCTCCATCTCTACTTGTTGGGTTGTTTGTACCCCTTTGTGAGTTTTGAGCTTTGTTACTTTGTTGATTTCCACTTTGTTGTAGTGAGTAGGGGCCGTTGTGATATCCTTATTTGTTGGGAGACACTTTGCTGTACTCATTGATTTTTATAGTGGAGTTTTTTCTAGATTAGGTCCAGTGATTTTTACTTCTCATATTGAGGGGATTTTCTACGTTAAAATTGTGTGTGTTCACTTGTCTATTTATTTTTGTGAATTCTTGAATATATCTTTTGGTGTATATTTTTAGTTGACTGTATATTTTATTCCTCACAAGTTCTTTCAAGTGAGAAAGATTTTATTACCTATTTGTGTGTTGTTGCTTCCGCTATGTACACACTCCTTCCTTTCCTAACAAATATATATTGGCACTTGTACAACCTAAGTAGCTGAACTTCAGGGCATTTTGTTAGGCCTTCAGAGTGCCCAATGTAATATCCTAATACCAATATCTTAGTATTATCATTAAACAAGAGATATTTAGCATTACATTATCACTACGTACATTCTAATCATATATTTATATCCATAATGTTCGTTGAAAACACTATAGAGAGCCATATGAAATACTAAAATACAATTAATTATACAATAATGCATCATGTACATATACATCACTAGCCTTAGCAAAGGCTTTAAGTGTCTCATACCTTAAACATTTCAAAGTATACTAATAAGTACACAAACTGAAACTTTATATAAAACCTAGTCTAATCTTTATCTTCGTTCTTCTTTTTATCCTTGGAAGAAGATTCACCTGGAATTACATGATACACAACGGGGTGAGAAACTACATTCTCAGTATGAGTAATCAAAACTAGACATACATAACATATATAAACATAATTTCAATAACAATAGTGAAACATGTTTAAAACATAAACAAGGTCTATCCATAACATTTAAATAAACCAAGATATCTTACATTATATATTTGCATCTAGTTCAACTCAGAACTAATACGTAGAAGTCATATGAACACTGGCATAATGCATTGCTTTGTGATAATTAAAGGTATCTTCTCACAATAACATATATCCTGGCTCGTTGAGAAGTTCGGTCTAAATCCTAATTCTGAAATACCTTAAGGATCCCTACTTATCTCCTTTGGCCTTGGCACTATCGAAATATCAGGGTTAAGTCCTTACTCACAAGAGCCTTTCAGACACCCTTCAATCTCCCTTGGTCTTCAAGAATAACTTCAAACGATATTCACAAATCAACAATTACCATTTCCTTCATACATAATAGGCATAATTTTTCACTTGAAAACTATGTCTATTGGTAATTTAACACTCCTTGGGAAACATATTCTTATGATTCCATCTACAATGAGGACTCACCCTCATCAACATAGTTAAGGAACAATAAAAATGCCAATTACAACAACAACTAGCATGTCAATTGATTTATATTCCTAACCAAAATCACATCCTGCTCAAATTTCAGCCTTTGACCTTTGCTCATTAAAATAAGCTTAATTTAAGCTACGGTTATTGAAACGATGCAGTTCTTACTGCATCGAAAAGATAAGAGAAAATACTACAACTTTCATGAAGACTACAAGAGCTAATTCTCATCACAGGAGACACGGCCGTGTCATTTTACACGGCTATGGCTGTGTTTCTGTGTATCACAAAAATTTTCTGGCAGAGAGGTACACGGCCTAGGCCGTGTAATCGCACACAGGCCGTGTAATTTAACCAGAAAACATAGAAACAACTCTATTGCACGATGTTACTATTCCTTTGATTATTTTTCATGGATTTTGGCCACTCCAACTTAGTTTCTAAGTGATTATAGGCTCCTAATCAGTTCATAAACACATAGGAATCATTAATCACCAACCAAGACATGTTAATTTGGATTTAAAACACCAAAATCTTTCTATCAAATTACCTAAACCCCTATTTGGGATTTCAAAGATCCAAATGATATTTTCAGAGCTTTTAACTTCAATTAATACTATAAACAATTCATAGAAGATCAAAGAAACTCAATCACGCACTCAAAACACATCAAACACCTTTAAAACTCAAATTGACTCATTATGCACCTTAAGTACATCTATGGTGAAAGTAAAGAGAAGAGATGAAGATGAGCAAAGAACTCCTACCTTTGGAGCTGTGTTGATAAATCAAGCTTGCTTAGATCCTTAAGCCTTGTCTTTACCCTTAGTTTTCCTCTTTCTCTCTTTCTCTTCCTTTTGCTTTTCCATGCTTTCCTATTCTTTCTCTTCTCTTCTCACGTTTTCTATTTCTGGTTTTTTTTGTAATAGAAAAGTCGTGAGTGAGGCTTATCAATGAGGAAATTATGACTTATTTGGCCCTTAGGCCATAACTGATAAAATTTGATCTATTAAAAACACTCAGACTTAGCTAAATCTAGATTTTCAGTTTCCAATAACTTTAAAACAAATACTAAGATTCATTGTTTCAACATTATCTGAAATTTTCATATCTGCTACTAGTCAAACCAGCTATAATTAGACAACCAGTATGCCTAAAAATGCAAACTAGCTCAGTTTACCTTGAAACTATAACTGTAACTATATCTATATATTTGTAGCCTAGAAATAAATTATCCACATTTATTTCTCTCTCCTAAGTAGTTAATACTATTATCTGAGTCATTTTAAAATACTTTTCACAGTTTAGTTTGTAACTAAGTACCTAAATGAACTCAGATTGTCACAAAATTATACATACATACTAAACAAGTCATATGTTATCTTTTGAACACATAAACAAGTCTAGAATACCATTTAGGGTATTACATTTCTCCCCTCTTTTTTAAAATTTTGACCCCAAAATTGCTCACTTGAAAGGAACAAATCTGGGTAGTCCTGCTGCATGTGAGACTCTAACTCCTAAGTAGCCTCCTCGGAGTCATTACCACCCCAAATAACCTTCACCAGAGGAATCTGCTTACCTCTAAGCTTTTTGACCCCTTTGTCCACGATCCTTACCAGATGTATACCATAAGACAAATCATCTCTTAACTGTACAGATTCATGTTCTATGATATGCAATGGATCTAGATTATACTTTCTCAACTGAGATACATGAAAAACATTATGAAGGTTAGACAAACTGGGAGGAAGGGCTATCTGGTAAGCTACAGGTTCAACTTTCTTTAAAATTTGGTAGGGACCAAGAAAACGAGGATTCAAATTTTGAGTTTTCAATGCTCTACCAATCCCTGTTGTAGGAGTAACTCTTAAGAATACATGATCTCCCTCACTAAACTCAAGAGGTCTCCTTCTTTTGTCAGCATAACTTTTTTTCTGACTTTAAGCAGTAATCAACCTATCCTTAATCATTTTAATTTGTTCTGTGGTCTACTGGACTAACTCTGGACCTAGAATGGTTCTCTCACCAACTTCATAACAACATAGAGGTGATCTGCATTTTCTTCCATACAAAGTCTCATAAGGTGTCATACCTATACTGGAATGATAACTATTATTATAAGCAAATTCTGCTAATGTTAGGTACTAATCCCAACTATCTTGTTGTTCTAACACACATGCTTTAAGCATATCTTCCAGGGTTTGGATAGTTCTCTCTGTTTGCCCATCTGTTTGTGGATAATAAGTTGTACTAAGGCTTAACTTAGTCCCAAAAGCCTCCTGCAAGGCTCCCTAGAATCTAGATGTAAATCTAGAATCTCTATCTGAAACTATACTTACAGGGACTGCGTGCAACTTGACTATCTCCTTCAAATAAAGTTGAGTTAATTTCTCTAAAGAATAGCTAGCTTTCATTGGTAAAAAGTGGGCAGATTTGGTTAATCTATCCACTATAACCCAAACAGCATCATAACCTTATTGAGTTTTGGGTAAACCCATTACAAAATCCATAGAAATCTTCTCCCACTTCCACTCTGGGATTCCTAAAGTTTGTAAAGGCCCATTACAGCATCATAACCTTTCTGTTAGTCATGGCAACCATTACCCAAGAGGGGGGGTGAATTGGGTATTAAAAAACTTTTCAAAAAACCTCTTTTAATTAAAATATAAATATTAAAACTAATTAAATAAAAGCACAGAATGAATGAGATAAAAGAAAAGCTTTAAGAACTGCAAATAAATAAATGTGCAATAATATAAAGTTGCGTAAAATAAAGATTGCACAAAATAAAGAGATAAAGAGAAGAAGAGCAGGCACGATATTTATCCTGATTCGACCACCAACTACTTGTGGTCTACGTCCAGTCTCCGAAACACAGTTCGAGATTTTTCACTATATATATAAGTTTCAATAGGTGCTTGCAACCTTTACATAAGAGAGCATTTTTCATACACAGGGAAACTCTACCCTTGTGCTAAAGTCTCAGCCTGCAAGGATACCTCACCCTTACACAAACCTTAGAGGGATACCTCACCCCCTCTACAAATCTTGAAGGATACCTCACCCTTAATGTAGAAGAACAGAAATATAGATGAAGAGAAACTCTCACTCAGAGTAAATTATACAAATTGAAGTGCTAAGAGGCTCTCAAGGATATCTCAAAGTTTTAGCAAAAAGAGCACATAAAATGGGTGTAAAAATAAATCATATTTTTCAGAGCAAGCGCAAATTAAACAAATAGCTGGGTACTTGCAGATGAGAACCACGGTCTCTATTTATAGAGCCAGATAGAAAATAGCTGTTGGGTGTAATTAAAACCATAATTATTACGAGAAAATGTCCGTTAGTTTCCAAAATAGTATTCGTAAAAAATCAGTGAGTATTCGAATAGATGAAGTGGTATTCGAATACCACTGTTCATAAAACATCGTGAAAAGCAGATATATATGGGTTATTCGAATACCAAAATGAGGTATTCGAATGCCTCTGTTTAAAACACGTTAAAAAGGCAATTCAGAAAGTTGTTATTCGAATACCTTAAGATGGTATTCGAATCCTTCTATTTAAAACATAGTCTAGAACGTTTTCAGGCATGTGGTATTCGAATACCATATCATGTATTCGAATGCCCCTTTAAAAAAACTCATTCAGGAACGTTTTTGTGCTGTGGTATTCGAATACCATAAGTTGTATTCGAATACTCCTCATAGATTTTGAAAACTGAATTCAAATGATCATAACTTTTTCATTTCTTATCCGTTTAAAGCAAATGACCAGTCATTGGAAAGATCTTTGAGTCTATTTTCAAATGAAAGAAGTTTCAAAACAAAACTCAAAGTATTTTGAAAGATATGATCAAAAGAGTAACCAAAGGTCAGTTTTGCAAAACTCAAACTTTGCTATTTTTCATAGATTTGAACTATTATCAAAACTAGCTTTTCAAAACTTATTTGTTGGACATTTTAACATAGGAAAATCATTTGTAAAAACATATTTGAAAAACATATTTGAGATATCCATAAGGCTTCTTACATAAAGACCCTAAGTCCTAAAAGCTATACCGTTTAATCTTCTTTTGGACTTGGTCTTTGACATGACTTTGATGTTATCAAAACCTTCATGAGATATCCGTTCACATTCTCCTTGTATTGAGCTTAATTGAGATCTTTTACTTTTTTGTTGCAAGCTCATTCTTGGTACTTGGACTATCCTACAAAGTATTGCTCACTTAACAAGCATAGTTAGTCCAGAATCACAATTCAATATCTTCATATGCATGAATCATAAATGTATAACTCTAGTTAATTTAGCATGCATATAAAACTTTCATAGATACATCCAAATAAGATATTTATCAATTACTAATGGATATACTCTATATAGGATGCAACAGAACATAAGCAACGTGTACTTTTTATCTTGTATTTGTCATCATCAAAACTTAACATATAAAACCATTTGGGGCAAAATTATATCCACAATCTCCCCCTTTTTGATGATGACAAATCACCAAAGAAAAATATGTTGAACAATATATAAGAATGAATTATTCATGTAAGCATATCAAACAATAAGCATGTCACGCATATATTTTTCTTTCCAATTTTCACTCCCCCTATTTGACATCAACAAAAAGGCTTAGAAAATTTTTCTCCGCCTTATAGATTCTACATATGATTCAATAATAGAGAGATGAAACAAGCATGCTTTCAAGATATAAAAAAATTTTATTGATGCAATATTTGTCATATTTTGGTACATTAATATTTAGCATATGATAGTAACAAGCTTAAGAAATTATGTCTAGCATATAATATCTTGTATACCACATGATAAATAAGTACCACTTGATATCACTTATTAGGATTTACAAGATATCCATATAAGGTCATGAAATTAAGATTTTCAAACAGGAAGATCATGCAACTTATCACACATCAAGCATTTCTCAATGAAAAAATCAAAATATATAAAATTTAAGAAAGTTTACCTTCTTTCATTGATAGAGGGAAAAAGAACAAGAGATGATCTTTGTTAACATGTTGATAGTATTATCAATAAAATATTTCATGTCAAACAAAGATGTAAGTCAAAGGATATAACATGTTTACCACTTGTTAGCCAAGAGATATACCACTTGTTAGTTATAGGATATGAGCAACAATTTAAGAGATAAGCTCCCCCTCAGAATATGCATATTATCAAAATAATAGATAAAGGAAATATATATGCGAAAATCATATAAGCACATTTCCTTAAAGAAAAGTAAGGCAAAAGATTTTTTATTTTTTATCCATCAATCAAAAAACATTTTTAAAACTTCTCCCCCTTTCAAAAAGAATTTTACAAGAGCACATTATATTTTCAAAAGCATTTTAGAAAGGTAGAGATATTTTATATGAAAAGCATATATTCATTGAGATAGATTAAACCAAGTTAAAAGAACATAAGTACATCTCCTTGATGAAATATGCTATAAGAATTAAAGCATGTATAGAACTAATATCATTCACCCTAAATGCAATGACAAAATAGCAAGTTAATATCCAATTAGGCACTTTGTCAATGCTAAGCATACTTCTCATGTAAGGAAAACATCTAATCATTTTAAGATCAATTTATCAACAAGTATCATATAATTCATATCATATACCATAATAGCTTAGGGATAGAGATACTTATTGAGATAGATAAAGAGTGATGATCCTTCTTTATTGGTCCTTTAATTTTAAGCTTTCTTCCTTTGAATTCTCCATTCCATTGCACTAGAAGAAAGTCTTCTTTATCTTCCTCTTCATTTGAATTCCATTCAATTTTTCTCATTTATCCACATATGCTTGTATGTAAAAATCTGATGGCTATATTTGAAACACATAGAGAGACTTACAAAGCTAACTTTAAAAGTCCTCTAAAATATTGGTTAGCATCAAATATCATATAAGCCCATTTATAAGCACAATTCAGGTTGATATATAATTTTAAAGCATGTATCATATTATCAACCATGCAATATTAGTTGCATGAAGCACATATGCACTTGAATCCAAAAAAGAATATTTAAGCATTTTAAGGTATGATTCAAGAAATATATGATTATCATTAAAACTTATTTAAGCGTTTTTAGGCAAATAATGATCATGCAAGACATGTAAAGGTATAACATAACTCTCTACGTCTCCATATATCATATGATATCAAATTTAAAGCATAGATAAGGATAATAGATTGATATCACCAAAAGTGTACTCTTTGAATTTTCGTAGATGATTCTCACTTCCACCAACTTCCAAGCTTCAAGCTTTCATGAAGGAATAGAAATTATTTGCAACCTTTTAAAAGTTGAGTCCTTTTAAACTTCATTATCCTCAAGTTGAATGAACTTATTCCATTTACATGTTTGCTTGAGGTAGTTGATACCCTACAAAATAATTTAAAGTACTTTCTTTGGTATCCATCAATTTTGAATCCATAGAGGTTAGTCATTATGCCAAACTCATAAGAATATAAGCATTTAAAATAATAAAATAACAAATGAGTTTACAAGGACAAAATAATTTTCATTTCATTAATCAAATTAATTAAGTACATATATTCATCAATATAATAACCAATTACATTGCATATTTCATACATATCATTAAGTGTATATTTTTAAATAAAACAAACAAAGAATTTAGCATATATTGATTATTAATGCTAGGCAACATATACAACAACAAATGCAGCAGAAATTTTTAAAATAAAGCATGGGTATGAAAAACAGCAGATTAAAAAATCGATAAGTATTCGAATGCTTATTTGAAAGATTAAAAACATACCAAAACGTGGTTTTAATGATGGTATTCGAATGCTTTTAATGGTATTCGAATACTCATGAAGTATTCGAATACTCCAGAGAGTAACTGATGGTATTCGAATATGCCAGAGACAGAACAGAAGGCCAGGAGAGCAAGTATTCGAA
Organism: Ormosia semicastrata; assembly: GCA_029884595.1. Lineage (NCBI taxonomy): Eukaryota > Viridiplantae > Streptophyta > Magnoliopsida > Fabales > Fabaceae > Ormosia > Ormosia semicastrata. The sequence continues at coordinate 495,456 of JAQQTO010000046.1, read as the reverse complement.
TACGACATGATGGTATTCGAATACTCCTGAGAGAAACTGAAACAGGAGGCATCAGGGTATTCGAATAGCCCTGATGGTATTCGAATGCCTTAAACAAAAACATAAGTTTTCTCGTATAGCAGCAAGGGTATTCGAATAGTCTTAACAGAAAAACACAAATTTGCACGTAAAACATCGATGGTATTCGAATGCCATGTGAAGGTATTCAAATAACTAAACAAGAAAACACATATCTATGTCCAAAAAAAGCATTTTTGAAAGACGAAAGCATACCTTTTGATGGAGTACCTGCAAAAATGATTTCGGGATAACTACGACACTTAAGTCAGTAATAATTCAAGAAGGATGAAATCATAATTAAGCAATAAATTCAAATATTTAATCATATATATGATTTATCAAAAACTCAAGCTCAAGGATTTTCTCATTAGACATGTCATTTTAAGTATGGAGCATACTTTATTTAGCATATTAATATGCAGAAGGATTTTCAAATAATAATTGCAAAGATTAAAAACAACCACGCAATTTAGCACTCATTTTAACATGTATTCATGGCAATTAAACCAAATACTTGATTCTTACAAAAATATTTTGAAACAACCAAGGATAATGTTAGAAAAGGATAAAACAAGATAAAACCATTTAACACAAATACTCATTTTAAGTCATGATTAAACAAAAACTCATGCTCAAGGATGTCAAAACAATGAGCATACTTTTATCTAGCATATTAACGTGAAAAACATGTTTAAGACATAAAGCTAGAAAAGTATAACACAAGTTTCACTTATCTAATGATTGCAAGTCCATGCTTCATGGAGACAAGGAAGTGAGCTTGAAATTATTTCTGTCTTTGTACTTGGAGCACCACTTTCAAGATGTCAAAGTCACTTCTTGGCCTTCAAGCACACCTATAACACACTTTAATTTTTGACTTTTGGTACCCACATTTTCTTGGGTCCTTGTGTGTTAGTTTTCGAATATTAATCTATTATGCTCTCATAAAGATTAGTTTTTCATAATATGTAAATTGAGTACAATAAATTAAATAATCAATTACCAATAAGCACATAGCCGATAACATGCTTGCTTTTATGATATATAGACAATTTTAAAGCATATAAAGCATACATAGGCATTATAGACTATCTTATGATCAATAAATATACAAGACAGTGAGCAAAGGGGTGTAGCAGGAATATAATCATGTGCTAAATATAATACTCAAATTTTATTAAATACACATGATTCTATTAATCAATTAAGGCCTACAAAGAATATACCTCAAATTTATTGACTTTGCATGTGAGTGTGCATAAGAGATAAAAGCTTTTGATACCTTGGCCTTGGTAATTAAGGAAATATTTTTTCTTATCCATTGCTTCTCTTTTGGAGTCTTGAACTTTGCAAGTTCTACATCTTGTACTTGAGAAGCTTTGGTTGAAGTCATCTTCCTTCTTTGACCAAAGTTTATACTATTAGGTTTTGGAAGCATTCTCCTTTATGATTCCTCTTTATTTTGACTAATTTGTCCATCCTTTTGAGAAATATTCTGCATAGTTGAAACACTAGGAAGACATTTTGGTACCCACTTCATTTTGGGTCCTTGAATATTAGTATTAGGGCCTTTAGGATTTTTAGGAACCCATACCATACAATTTCTCATATAAAAATTTCTTCTATAATTGCATAAATGAGAAATGTGTCCTAGATGACCACAAAAATTACAAATAATTGAATTTAATGATGGCTTAATCATTTGAATATCATTTTTGAAAAACTTAAGCATTTTATTGTTATTATATTCTAAATTAATTTTGCCATAAGCCTTGCTTGAATTTTCACGTGTAATAAAATTAATTTTATTCTTATTAACAAGCATAGAATTTAAGCAATTACAATAATTAACTTTGACAAATTCAGAATATAAGTCCTCAACTTGATTTTCTAAATTAGTGCATTTTTCACAAGAAGATGATGTTTCATATTTTAAAGGTATTTTCTCATTAAGAAAAGCATATTCATTTTTTAAAGTCTCAATTTCATTTTCAATAGAGGAAATATTTCCAAAAGACGATAAGTTTTTCTTTTCTAAATTCAACAAACCATCATACAATTCATTATATGCACTTTGCAACTCATCATAGGAAGGACTATAATTTAGTTTAGAATTATTTACCTCAAAGTCCTTTTTAGCCATATAGGAAGTAATGTCAATTTCTAGGGTACTTGCCTCTTTAAGAGAATCACATTCTTCCTCATCAATTTTGTTTTGCCATGCCTTTTCTTCAAATTGAGCATCATTGTTACCAAGTGGCATTTGGCTCCCTTCAATAGTTTGAGCATCTCTTTGAAGATATTTTTCATGACAAGCTTCCTTCAATAACATTTGCTCTTCTTGCTTTCTATATACAACTTTATGCATAAAATCATTGTTAGCAAGATAAATAGCATTAAGAGCATCCCATATATCTTTAGCACTAGAGCAGCTTTTAATTTTAGCATAAACTTCATCATTCAAACTACTTCTCAAAATTTGCATAGCTCTAATATTTAAAGAAAAACATTTTTTGTCAAAACTATTCCAAATTTGTTTTGATTTGTAAGTAAATCCATTTAGCATAATATCCCACAAATCTAAATCAATAGATTGCATATAAAACTCTATTCTAGTTTTTCAATAAACAAAATGCACACCATCAAAGAATGGTGGTTTATCAATTTCAAAACCTTCCATTTTGAAAAACTTTCAAGGTTGCTCATAAGTAAGGATCTTTAACTCTAAGCGGTTAAGCTTTTACCAGAGCACGAAGCTCTGATACCACTTGTTAGTCATGGCAACCATTACCCAAGAGGGGGGGTGAATTGGGTATTAAAAAACTTTTCACAAAACCTCTTTTAATTAAAATATAAATATTAAAACTAATTAAATAAAAGCACAGAAGGAATGAGATAAAAGAAAAGCTTTAAGAACTGCAAATAAATAAATGTGCAATAATATAAAGTTGCATAAAATAAAGATTGCACAAAATAAAGAGATAAAGAGAAGAAGAGCAGGCACGATATTTATCCTGATTCGACCACCAACTACTTGTGGTCTACGTCCGATCCCAAAACACAGTTCGAGATTTTTCACTATATGTACAAGCTTCAATAGGTGCTTGCAACCTTTACATAAGAGAGTACTTTTCACACACAGGGAAACTCTACCCTTGTGCTAAAGTCTCAGCCTGCAGGGATACCTCACCCTTACACAAACCTTAGAGGGATACCTCACCCCCTTTACAAATCTTGAAGGATACCTCACCCTTAATGTAGAAGAACAGAAATATAGATGAAGAGAAACTCTCACTCAGAGTAAATTATACAAATTGAAGTGCTAAGAGGCTCTCAAGGATATCTCAAAGTTTTAGCAAAAAGAGCACATAAAATGGGTGTAAAAATAAATCACATTTTTCAGAGCAAGCGCAAATTAAACAAATAGTTGGGTACTTGCAGATGAGACCCACGGTCTCTATTTATAGAGCCAGATAGAAAATAGCTGTTGGGTGTAATTAAAACCATAATTATTACGAGAAAATGTCCGTTAGTTTCCAAAACAGTATTCGTAAAAAATCAGTGAGTATTCGAATAGATGAAGTGGTATTCGAATACCACTGTTCATAAAACATCGTGAAAAGCAGATATATATGGGTTATTCGAATACCAAAATGAGGTATTCGAATGCCTCTGTTAAAACACGTTAAAAGGCAATTCGAAAGTTGTTATTCGAATACCTTAAGATGGTATTCGAATCCTTCTATTTAAAACACAATGAACATTTTCGGGCATGTGGTATTCAATACCATATCATGTATTCGAATGCCCCTTTAAAAAACTCATTCAGAACGTTTTTGTGCTGTGGTATTCGAATACCACAAGTTGTATTCGAATACTCATCACAGATTTTGAAAACTGAATTCAAATGATCATAACTTCTTCATTTCTTATCCGTTTAAAGCAAATGACTAGTCATTGGAAAGATCTTTGAGTCTATTTTCAAATGAAAGAAGTTTCAAAACAAAACTCAAAGTATTTTGAAAGATATGATCAAAAGAGTAACTAAAGGTCAGTTTTGCAAAACTCAAACTTTGCTATTTTTCATAGATTTGAACTATTACCAAAACTAGTTTTTCAAAACTTATTTGTTAGACATTTTAACATAGGAAAATCATTTGTAAAAACATATTTGAAAAACATATTTGAGATATCCATAAGGCTTCTTACATAAAGACACTAAGTCCTAAAAGCTATACCGTTTAATCTTCCTTTGGACTTGGTCTTTGACATGACTTTGATGTTATCAAAACCTTCATGAGATATCCGTTCACATTCTCCTTGTGTTGAGCTTAATTGAGATCTTTTACTTTCTTGTTGCAAGCTCATTCTTGGTACTTGGACTATCCTACAAAGTATTGCTCACTTAAACAAGCATAGTTAGTCCAGAATCACAATTCAATATCTTCATATGCATGAATCATAAATGTATAACTCTAGTTAATTTAGCATGCATATAAAAATTTCATAGATACATCCAAATAAGATATTTATCAATTACTAATGGATATGCTCTATATAGGATGCAACAGAACATAAGCAACGTGTACTTTTTGTCTTGTATTTGTTATCATCAAAACTTAACATATAAAACCATTTGGGGCAAACTTATATCCACACTTTCTAGTCAATCTAGTCAAAGGCAATGTTAATTGAGAAAAACCATTGATGAACCTTCTATAGTACCCAGCTAGGCCTATAAAACTCTTGATCTCGGTCACAGTGGTGGGTCTCTCCCACTGCAACACTACTTCTACCTTGCTATGGTCTACTGTAATTCCTCCATTAGAAATAACATAGCCCAGAAACTGAACTTCCATTAGCCAAAACTCACACTTGGACAATTTGGCAAATAGTTTCTTCTCTTTTAGGATATCTAAAACAATTCTTACGTGTTGCTCATGCACTTCCCTTGTCTTTGAATAAATAAGGATGTCATCAATAGACATTACCACAAACTGATCTAGGTAAGGTCTAAAAACTCTGTTCATGTAATCCATAAACACTGCTGGAGCATTTATCAACCCAAAGGATATCACAATATACTTATAATGTCTATACCTAGTTCTAAAAGTGGTCTTAGGGATATCCTTTCCCCTAACTCTGATTTGATGATACCCAGATCTTAGATCAATTTTGAAAAACATTGAAGCTCCTCTTAACTAATCTATTAGGTCATCTATTCTAGGCAAAGGATACTTATTATTGATGGTCACCTTGTTCAACTGTCTGTAATCAACACACAACCGCATGGTACCATCTTTCTTCTTTACTAGCAACACTGGTGCTCCCCACAGAGAAACACTAGGCCTAATGAATTGTTTATTCAATAACTCTTCTATTTATTTCTTAAGTTCTGCCAATTCTAATGGTACCATCCTATAGGGTGCTATAGATATAGGTTCTGTACCTGGTACTAAATCTATAGTAAACTTTATTTCTCTCTCTGGTGGCAACTCATCTATGTCACTTGGAAACACTTCAGGGTATTCCTTCACTACAGGTATACTGTCTAGGCTCTGCTCAACCTCTACAGATAATGAAGAAAGAAAAACATATCCTAGAGGACCATCTACCAAACAATGATTGACTTGATTAGCATTGAGAAAGACAAACTCAGAAGAAACTACTTTGGTAGGAACGTCAGACAGAAAAACTAAAGTTTTATCTGAATAGTTCAAAACCACATGATTGGATAACAACCAATCCATACCAAGAATGACATCTATATCCACTAAGGGTAAACAAATAAGGTTTATAAGGAAAACTCTATCCTCGATTCTTATACAATAGTCAAGGCACACTTTTGAAGTTATGATTGGCTTACCGGTGAGTGTGGAAACAGATAAGCCATATGGTAACTCTGACATAGGCAAATCCAACATCCTCACACAATCATAAGAAACAAAGGAGTGAGATGCTCCTGAATCATACATGACATTTAAAAGATTATTATGAATTATACCTTTACCTTGGATTAGATCGGAAGACTTGGCCACCTCTGTACCGCCTAGAGTATAAACTCGTCCCTTGGCTAGTGGCTTTGGGATAGGCGCATCTTCCTTCTTTTAAGGACAAACTCTGGAGAAATGTCCTGACTGTCCACATGTAAAATATACAGACTGACCCGCATAACATTTGCCTCCATGTGACTTCCTAAACTCAGGACATGGTGATGCCTTAGACCACTTCTTGCTCTTTCCTTTAGGGTTGCCTGCCTTAAAAGAACCCTGTTTATTCCTGTTGTCCTCTCTTTTTCTTTTTAGAGTTTCTTGCACCCTTCCTACAGATAAGGAGCGGTTAACATCTGACTCCACAATCCTATATTTATTAACCAACGAAGGAAAGTCTCTGATCTCCATCGGTCTCACCATACTTCTGATTTCATTTCTCAGACCACCTTCAAATTTCAAACATCTCCATTTCTCATTCGGGTGAAAACGGAAATTAGAAAAGAATTTTGACAGTTCCTCATACTTCTCCACATACTGACCTATAGTCATATCCTCTTGTTTAAGCTGCATAAACTCTATTCCCTTATCATCATGTAGAATTTGTGGGAAAAACTTCTCCAGGAAAGCTACCTTGAAAACTTCCCATGAAATCGGGCTATCAGTTGTCCTTAATGCCCTTTTAATACTCTTCCACCAATGCTTCGCCTCACCTTTCAACATATATAAGGCAAAGATCACCTTTTGCTCTTCTGAGCAAACCATAGCATTAAAAATATTCTCCACCTCACTGGGCCACTCCCTAGCCTTGGTAGGGTTGTACTCGCCACTATATGATGGAGGATTCATCTGACGAAAAACTGTTAAGTCCAGGAAAGTCTGACTCCTTCCAGCTTGATTAGCTTCTTGCGAATAGCGATCAGGTGGTACAGACTGCTGAGATCGATTTGATTCCATTCTCTCAAGCATTCTATTCATAATACTGGCCATAGCCATAACGGCTTTAATCATATCTGGATCCGGTGGGGTCGAGCTCTCTACTTCTCTAGGTTGCCTGTTTGGTTCCATAGTTTCCTGTACACACAGAAACAACAAATATTGAGCTGCAGTCTCAATACCATGTAACCGTGTGACAGAATCTAATAATAACCAATCCGAGGCAAATCATGCAATTCTATCATCACATTTAACATATGAAACAAGAAAAGCACAATTTTCTAAGAAGGAACTCCTATATGTCTAAGCATAGTTAGTCCATACCCTGACTCAACAGGATGAACTACTTTGATACCATAATGTAACATCCTAATACCAATATCTCAGTATTATCATTAAACAAGAGATATTTAGCATTACAATGTCACTACGTACATTCTAATCATATATTTATATCCATAATATTCATTGGAAACACTATAGAGAGCCATATGAAATGTTGAAATAAAATTAATTATACAATAATGCATCAAGTACATATACATCACTAGCCTTAGTAAAGGCTTTAAGTGTCTCATACCTTAAACATTTCAAAGTATACTAATAAGTATACAAACTGAAACTTTATATAAAACCTAGTCTAATCTTCGTTCTTCTTTTTATCCTTGGAAGAAGATTCACTTGGAATTACATAATACACAGCGGGGTGAGAAACAACATTCTCAGTATAAGTAATCAAAACCAGACATACTTAACATATATAAACATAGTTTCAATAACAATAGTGAAGCATGTTTAAAACATAAACAATGTCTATCCATAACATTTAAATAAACCAAGATATCTTACATTACATATTTGCATCTAGTTCAACTCAGAACTAATACGTAGAAGTCATATGAACATTGGTATAATGCATTGTTTTGTGATAATTAAAGGTATCTTCTCACAATAACATGTATCCTGGCTCGTTGAGAAGTTCGGTTTAAATCCTGATTCCGAAGAACCTTAAGGATCCCTACTTATCTTCTTTGGCCTTGGCACTATCGAAATATCAGGGTTAAGTCCTTACTCATAAGAGTCTTTCAGACACCCTTCAATCTCCCTTGGCCTTCAAGAATAACATCAAAGGATATTTACAAATCAATAATTACCATTTCCTTCATACATAATAGGTATAATTTTCCACTTGAAAACTATGTCTATTGGTAATTTAACACTCCTTAGGAAACATATTATTATGATTCCATCTATAATGAGGACTCACCCTCATCAACATAGTCAAGGAACAACAAAAATGCCAATTACAACAATAACTAGTAAGTCAATTGATTTATATTCCTAACCAAAATCACATCCTGCTCAAATTTCAACCTTTGACCTTTGCTCAGTAAAATGAGCATAACTTGAGTTATGGTTATCGAAATGATGCGGTTCTTATGGTATCGAAAAGATAAGAGAAAATGCTACAACTTTTATGAAGACCACAAGAGCTAATTCTCATCACAGGAGACACAGTCGTGTCATTTTACATGGCTGTGGCCATGTTTTTATGCATCATGAAAATTTTCTAGCAAAGAGGTACACGGCCTAGGCCGTGTAATCGCACATAGGACGTGTAATTCAACCAAAAAACATAGAAACAACTCTGTTGCACGATGCTATTGTTCCTTTGATCATTTTCATGAATTTTGGCTACTCCAACTTAGTTTCTAAGTGATTATAGGCTCCTAATCAGTTCATAAACATATAGGAATCATTAATCACCAACTAAGACATGTTAATTTGGATTTAAAACATCAAAATCTTTCTATCAAATGACCTAAACCCCTATTTGGGATTTCAAATATCCAAATGATATTTTTAGAGCTTTTAACTTCAATTAATACTATGAACAATTCATAGAAGATCAAAGAAACTCAACCATGCACTCAAAACACATCAAACACCTCTAAAACTCAAATTGACCCATTATGCACCTTAAGTGCATCTATGGTGAAAGTACAGAGAAGAGATAAAGATGAGCAAAGAACCCCTACCTTTGGAGCTGTGTTGATGAATTAAGCTTGCTTAGATCCTTAAGCATTGTCTTTACTCTTAGCTTTTCTCTTTCTCTCTTCCTCTTTCTCTCTTCCTCTTTCTTTTGCTTTTTCCTTTCTTTCCTCTTCTTTCTCTTCTCTTCTCACGTTTTCTGTTTCTGATTTTTTTGTAACAGAACAGCCGTGAGTGAGGCTTATCAATGAGGAAATTATGACTCATTTGGCCCTTAGGCCATAACTGATAAAATCTAATATGTTAAAAACACTCAGACTTAGCTAAATCTAGATTTTCAGCTTCCAATAACTTTAAAATAAATACTAAGATTCGTATAAAAATTCATTTCAACATTATCTGATATTTCCATATCTGCTACTAGTCAAACCAGCTATAATTAGACAACCAGTATGCCTAAAAATGTCAAACTAGCTCAGTTTACCGTGAAACTGTAACTGTAACTATATCTATATATTTGTGACCTAGAAATAAATTATCCACATTTATTTCTCTCTCCTAAGTAGTTAATACTATTATCTGAGTCATTTTAAGTTACTTTTCACAGTTTAGTTTGCAACTAAATACCTAAATAAACTCAGATTGTCACAAAATTATACATACATACTAAACAAGTCATATGTTATCTTTTGAACACATAAACAAGTCTAACATACCATTTAAGGTATTACACCTAGAACTATGATTGCATAAAACTTGTTGAATGTAATTTGAAGGCCATTATTTCAAGTATCCAATGGGTGTTCATGCAGCCTCCTCTCACTCTAAACTCATCAAATGTATCTTGTCTTGGTGCAAAAAACAGTGGTCCACTGTCTTCACTCACACCTTTAGAGAGGGTAATACAATGCAGATTGGTTGGCAAACTTTAGTTTCACTCATGATGCTGGGTTTCAAAAAGAAAAGAATATTGGGCATTTTTTTATGAAGTATAATTTTGATACATTATAAGTATATAATTTTTTATATTATTAATTAATTATATATCATTATGTATATAATTTTTAATATTATTATTATAAAAGTCAAATATTTTTAATAACATAGTAATATACATTAATTAATAGTGTAAAAACTCTTTCCACTCACTATTTAAACCTTTTTCATATTGCCTGCTTATTAGTAATCTAATTAGTAATTCAATACATCGAAGGTGTCAAGGGACGTGTCAAGGTGGCGGTGGAGATGGTACTTGGTAGTTGAAGCGACTAAAGCAAACATTTACTATAAGTCTAGAAGTACATATAACTAGATTTAGGGGGGAAATGGTTTGAAATTAACGGTACGTAGTCAAAGGTAGTCGGAAAATATATATATAGAGAGAGAGTATAATAAAATTTAAAATGTAATTGTAATTAGTCAAGGAAAAAATTTAAATAATTTTTTTAATATATTTATGGTGTTATTTTTTAATAAAAATATAATATATCTATTATTTTTTACATTTCATCTATGATAACTTCATAAATGAGAGTGAGGTGATTAAAAAATAATACACATATCATATTTTTATTAGAGAATGACACCACAAATATTTAAGGAGCTTTATTTAAGTGTTGTCCATTAGTTAATATCATGGCCACATATTACTTTTATTTAAGAGAAAATATTAATCAATTAGAGGAAAAAATTATGAGAATTATTATAGTTAGAGTGTAGTTGGTTTAGTTAGAAGTTAGTTAAATTGATTTGATGAGTCAACAAGTTGGTTAGCAGTTAGTTACTTAGTTACTCTCTATATACAAGCCACACTATTGACTTATTGTACATTTCACCATTCAGCAAAATTCAATTTGTGATTCTCTCATTTCTCTCATCTTTACCATGTTTTTCAACATGATGTCAGAGCGATATCACTTACCTTGAAAATTTTCTCTTTTCGCTGCATACTATGTGAATTCTTCATTCTATTTTTCTCACACTTTCCCCATACTTTCCTTCATTTTCTGTTCCATTTTGTCTGTATTTTCTCTACTTCCAAACACTTTTCCAATCTCCTTTTCCTTTTAGGCTCTAGATTCATTTTCAATTTCTCACTAACAAATATTACAAATCACACATTCTCGAAAATCTCTTAAATTTTCTTAGTCTTTGCTTCATTTTCTCTTTGTTCTATATCGATATCCTGGATCCAAGACCAACATGAGCGACCCAACACAACTAGCCTAATTATGACCTCAAGCTATAGGAATCCTTATGGGTAATTGCTAGTATTTTTTTTAGACGAAAAGGCATGCAAGAGCATCACAATAGAGAGAGAAATTACAACTAGGTTGGTACCTCAAACCTTACCCTATCATTTGCAGCACACCATAAATATATTAATAAAAGAAAATTATGAAAACAAAAACTTGGGGGGACTAAAGCCAAAACCCAAGCAAGCAGAAAACTTATCTGAACCTATAATTAGGAAGACATAATCTATTACGATTAAAGTCTTCACTAATGAAACTAGGAATTAAGTCCCACCAAGTGTAACACTTGGAATCCAACCCAAATTTTGCTAATTTATCAGCACAAGAATTTCCTTCCCTATAAATATAAGAAACTACAAACTGCATACTCTTAGTAAGGTGAATACAATTTCTCCATCTTGTCCTTAATTTCCAAGGGATCAAATCAAAATCAGAGAATGCAGAAACCACTAATTGAGAATCATATTCTAACCATAACATATGCCAGCCTTTTTTATAAGCCACTTCAATGGCAATCATGACTGCAATAACCTCAGCATGAAGAGAATAGGATAAGCCAATGAAGGAAGCAAAGCAACCAAGAACAACAACATTACTATCTCTGAAGATACCACCAACAGCTGCAGTGCCTGGAGAACCTCTAGCACCTCTATCGGAGTTACATTTAACCCAACCACAAATTAGAGGAAACCAATTAACCTGCTTGATTGCAGGAGCCTTAGAAGAATGCCCTGTAACTCGTAGCAACTTTAAAATAGAAAATTCTCCAATAGAAGATGACATGACACCCTTTGATAAATTACCAGACATAGAAATAGAGGTAGACACCATATTTATTGTTGTTTTCATAGAGATGGATCTATTATCTAATCTATTTTTATTCCTGCAGAACCAAATGATCCAAATTATGTTGATAAGCCCTGATAAAATCACATCCTTCAATTGAGAACTCCAATTATGCTGACAAATTGAGAAAATTGATTGAAATGAGGATAAGTCAATAGGATAGTTTATAACAGAGCTAAACTAATACCATATTGCTCTGGCAAACTTGTAATTAAGAAAGAGATAAGTAGAAGATTCACCAAATAAACCATATTGACTACAAATAGAGACAGTGATACAACCACTCTTCCTTAAATTATCATCAGTGGGCATTCTGTTGTGAATGAGTCTCCAAGCAAGAAAAGACCTAGAAGGGGGAATAAAAGCAGATCAAATCAATTTACTCCAATGAACAGAAGGCTTTGGAGGCTGCAAATGCAAGAAAGCATCTTTAAAAGAAAGAGCACCAGAGTCAGTGCCATTCCAAACTAGACGATCCACATCATAGTAAAAAGGGATAGGGACCTGAACAATATCAGCAACTAAATAGGGAAAATTATAAGCTAAAATAGGAGGAATTAGCCAACAATTATCCTTAATGAAATCATATACCAAAGCCTGCAGAGAGTTATGAAGATGCACAGGAGCATGAATAAGATCAACAATTGGCTCATTAAGCCATTTATCCCTCCAGAAATTAATGGACTTGCCATCACCTAGCTGCCAAGAACTATTAGAAAGAACAGACTGAATAGTAGTCCTTAATGCTGGCCAAATAGAAGACTTGACATAATAAGCAATGTGAGTTCTTTGCTTAAAAAATCTAGCTCTAATTAAATCTGCCCACTGCAAGTTAGTAGACAATAATTCCCAAGAAAGTTTCAACATAGCAGCTTCATTAATAGATCTTAGAGATTTTAAACCAAGACCACCTTCACTAAAAGGGGAGCAAATTGTTTTCTAAGCAACTGTGACTACCTTTTTAACCGAAGTATCTCTAGACCAGATAAAGTTTCTGATATATTTGTCCATCAATATCAGCATACCAATGGGCCAAGCATACACATGGAAGCTATAAAGAAGCATTCCATGAATAATAGACTTAACAAGCTGAACCCTGTCCATGATTGATAGTAAAGATCCTTTCCAAGAAGCGAGATTAGCTATAATTCTATCTGCAATAGGCTGTAAATAAATCTTCTTAGGTTTCCCTTTAAAAAGAGGCACACCAAGATAGTTAAAAGGCAACTTCCCCAAAGAAAAACCAAGAATATTAGAAATTCTATCAATTCTGTTAGGGGAAAGTTTTCCAGCAAAGAATTAACATTTATCATGACATAAAATCTGACCAGAAGCTTGACCATAAGAGTGAAAAAGAGACATTAAAGTCTCCAAATTTCTCTTAGTTCCTTTGCAAAAAAACCATAATATCATCTGCATAAAGAATATGACTTGGAGAAGGGAAGCCTCTAGGACCTGACATTGACACCAAAAGGCCAGAAGAAACCAGATGTGTGATGCTTCTACTAAGGACATCTTCAGCAAGGCAGAAAAGAAGAGGTGATAAAGGATTACCTTGTCTTACCCCTCTCTTGCAAGAGAAGAAACCTACAGAGTTACCATTAACTGAAAATGAAAGTTTGGCAGAATTAAGAATTGTCTTAACCCAGCTGTAGAATTTTCCATCAAAATCGAAAGCCATCAGCACTTTGAGTAAGAAATTTCAATCCATAGTATCAAAAGCTTTCTTTATGTCAAATTTCAAAGCAAGATTACCACCAAAAGTTTTAGAATCTGTCTACCTTTTATAAACCCTCTTTGTTGATCTGAAATGATCTTGGGAACAACAATTGCCTATCTGTCAGCTAAAATTTTTGTAATTACTTTAAATTGAAAATTTGCCAAAGCTACGGCCTAAAATTTTCAATCTTATCAGCACCAGGGAATTTAGGGATAAGCACCACTAAATTGGAGTTAAGAATAGGGAGCAACCAATTCTGAGAGAAAAATTGAAGAACTGATTGGCAAACATCAGAACTAACTATATCCCAGTATTTTTTATAGAAACATCCTCCAAATCCATCAGGACCTGGAGCACCCCTCCCACACATCGAAAAGACAGCATTCTTGATTTTGTCAAAGGAAGGCAAATTAGTCAACATAAGATTGTCATGATCAGAAACCAAAGAGGGAATTACTCGATCAATAACACCATTATCAACACAATTGTTATCGGATGCATATAAAGAGCTGTAAAATTGGAGGACATGCTGCTCAATGGCCTCCTCATCATCCAAAACATAATCTCCACCTTTTAGAATAGACATTCTTTTAGAAGCATTCCTGATCTTAGCCACTCTATGAAAATAAGTAGTATTTCTGTCTCCATAAGTAAACCAATTAATCATAGCTTTTTCTTTCCAAAATTGCCCCTGATAAGACAAGGCTTGTTGTAATTCAAACTGAGCTCTTGGCTCTTGAGCATGCAAATCATCAAAAAAACCAAAAATTGAAATTTGCTCCTGGATTCTATCAACCTCAGCAATAGCATTCTTCACATTTAGAAGAACATCCCCAAAAATTGATTTATTCCAAGTTCTCAAAACAGACTTTAAAGCCTTAAGCTTCTGTGTAAGAACAAACATGGGGCAGCCAACAACAGGCCTACTCCAAACCTCAGCAATTAATCTATAACAGTCAGGATGATCCATCCACATTTGCTGGAATTTAAAAGAAGAAGGAAAAGATTTGGTACTTCTTTTAAGAAGCAACAACAGGGGGTGATGATCAGATTGGCTTTTAGTCAAAGAACAGCAAGAAGAAGAATTCCAAAAGGAAAGCCAACCATTATTACAAATAACTCTGTCCAACCTTTTTTCAGTATTAGCCCTGCTTTTTCTATTATTAGTCTAGGTGAATTCCACCCCTCTAGTAAGCAGATGAATTAAATGGCAGCTGTCAGTCCAAGCCTTAAACTCATCACAAGAAATTTGCAAAGGCAAGCAGCCTCCTCTTTGCTAACTAAATAACTAACTAGCATGTTATTCTAACAAATCCCTAACAGACTAGGAGATTTAAGGATTTTATCTATAAATAACCAACTTATCCTAATCCCACTATAACAGTATCTTTTTAGATACCAGTTAGCCTGCAAGCAATCCCCTCTATAAATATAGGGTTAAACCACTCAGGTATGCATATTCTCTCATGTACTCTACTCTCCTAGTGCACAACACTAACAAGAATGTCAGAGTACCTTATAGATACATCACCTTCACTACTCTGCCCCTACCATCATTGCACTAAGGAGGATTCCACCATTAACCACCGCTTAGAGGCAAGATCAAGTACACACCTCTGATCTCGACTCTGAACACTTTCGTTTTCTTCAAATCTTCTCCCTCTCAGCCTCTCTCTTCAACAAATAAATCACTAAATCATTTTCTTTCTCCATCAAACTTGTTTTTGGCATTTCTATCATTTTCTTGCCTCTCAAATCTTGTTTAACTCTCAGATCTTGCTTTAGAAGTGGTTGTCTCTAGTGGCACTCATCGTGCTTTACAAGTCTTATAGTGGCAGGTGTACCTTGTGGCCGCATGTGACTATGTTTGTCTGTAACTAGTCTAGCGGGTTGAGATCTAGTGGTGGCTCATTGAATTTGTTCTACTCCATTTCCAAGCGGTGGTGTTGGATCCACCTCTGCATTTTTCATTTTCTTCAGTTTACAATGGTGAAGGCCAAAACTCTGGTGAGATCTTGCTGTTTTAGATCTCCGCTTCATGACTCGTCGATCTATGGTGGATCTACTGGTTTTCTGTTCATTTCACCTTTGGTTCATCAAAGAACTTGTTTCTCGTCTATTCTTCGCCAAATTCAAGAGCAATGTTGGTTCTTTATAGCCTTTAAGTTCCAATCTTCTCAATCTGGTTGTTATTGGAGCTTATCGGCGTTTTTTCATCTATGTTGGCCACTACTTGGGTGCTTTTAAGTGGTTAAGTGGTTTTCAATTTTTAAAGATCGATTTTTGATACTATGCAATTTTGCCTTGTGAATGCCTCTGTTTATGCATTCTTTTTTGTTTATGATGGTTCTAGTGCGATTTTGTTTGTCTAAAAAAAAGAAAGAAGAATTGATGGAAATAGTTGAATTTGATTATTAAATGGAATTTTTGGATTTAGTTGATGTGCTTATGCCCGCTCATATGGAATGTTGTTGCTTTCAAATGACTTGGAGTGACAAAGAGTGTCACAATTTTTAGTTATCGAGTGATTTAATTTCTCGTTCTCATGTATTTTTCATTGTTGTTTACTTCTGCCTGCCTTTGTGGTTAAGCTTTTGCTATAATTTGACATTTGATGATATTCTTCTCCTATTTGGGATTTCTTGATATTTGGAGGCTCATAGAACCCTATTTTGAACAACTTTTGATCGATGTTAATTTCAATGAATCGACTCATTTCAGATTCATCTTCATTTTTGCTGATGATAATTTCGGCATGATTTATTTGCTTGGAATGAGAGTCATAGAGACGCAATAAGTAGATCTACAAACCTCGGTCCTTACCTAGCCTATGTGATTATGACTCAATTCATTGTATTTTCATTATATTCTCTCATTGCTCATTGTAGTACTCTTAGAAAGAGCGGAGCCCAAAATACTGAGGAAATATGAAATGATGGACTTAAAGAGGAACAACAACAATGAGACAGACATTACATCTTAACCCAAAATCAGGTTTATGGATCTAACCATTTATAAACTTCTCATTTCGTCTATTCCTAAACAATTGAGACTTGGACCTCACACTTGAATTTCTAACAATTTTTTTCTCAAGTGCAAGTTCACACACAGTGACATCACAAACAAAGGATATTCACCTTCTAGCGGAGCAACGATCAACAGTCTTGCCCCAGAGTTGACTTTATTTCTCTAAAGATGGTATCAAACCATGAGAACATCAACAATGGTAATAAATATCTTGCCCAAAGCGAACTAACGGCTCTGATACCAGTTATTAGAAAGAGAAAAGTTTAAAATACCGAGGAGATCTAAAACAATTAATGGACTTTAAGAGAAACAACAACAATAAATCGAATATCAAATCTTAACCCAAAATCTTAAGGTAGTAAGTTTATGGATCCAATTATTTATAAACTTCTCACTTTGCCTATTCTTAAACAATACGGAACTTAGAACTCATACTTAAATTTCTAATAATATATTGTATTTTTCATCCCAAGCTGAAAATGCTAAGTATGCATCCTCTAGCTTGGGACTATTGCCATAGTTAGAGTACAATTAGTTAAATTAGTTTGATGAGTCAACAAGTTAGTTAGTAGTTAATTACTCTCTATTGCTCTATATAAATCACATTAATTTATTATACATTACATTTCATCATTCAATAAAATTTAATTTGTGATTCGCTCATTTCTCTCCTCTCTGACATGTTTTTCAACTGGATATGAAAACCCAAAACATAGCTCAATTGTGTCTACGAAATAGATGTGAGAATCTAAACATTACCGGTGCCTATCTCGCTAACATACTTATACTACTTAAGCAAATCCTGTCAGATCGCCGGCATACTCAAAGTTTAGTTTAATTAATTCGGTTTCCTGTTAGTCAGACATGTTGCGTTGCTCTCGAAAATAATGTCTATCATTACTTAAATACTTCAACAAAATTTATTCCTTATGTCAAATGTACAGTTTCTAGATCCTAATATACAATGTTATATTAACGAATTCAAATTAAGAATGGAACTCGAGGAAAACCAAGTCAAGGAGATCCAAAGGAACCTTCCAACCACTTTCCTTCGTCTATATGAATGCCATTTATTTTTATATGGTAATGGTAAAAATATTATTCAGTCAACTTTTACGTCAATTAAAATTAAATTTTTACCTAAATAATTTATTTAAAGACGCACCTCTCACGTCAACAGAGAGTGAATGTCATTCTTTTGTTTCTTCTTTTTTTCTTGTTGGTACTTTAGCAGTTATATATAAAATGTAAACCTTACGGCACGAAATGCATATACCTCTGATGAGAAAGTAACATGGAGGGAGGTAAAGTTACAAATATAATTGAAGTGTGGTTGTGCTCATGTAGACTCCAACATGGGATTATTATTAAAAGAAATTAACCTGTCCTATACTTCTTAATATTTCTAGTTCTTTAAAATTGTTATTTGTGACACAGATTAGTATGACGCTAAAGTACTTTAGTCACTAAAAAAATATTTGAATGTTATGAGACAGGTTAATTTTTATTAAGAACTATTTTGCTCCCGTAAAAAAACTTTCAGGAACTAATTTAATAATTTACTCAATTTTCTATAAACTGGTATGAAATAAACCTCTTAACCATAAATTAAAACCTACTACTTAAAAACAATGCTTGATGTAAAAAAATGTATTAAAAAACGCCTTGGATATTTGTTTACTAAAAACATTTAAAAGTAATATTACTTTTAAAAAAATAGCGGCTGATTGTTTTTCAGATATATATATGTTAATTTATTTTAAAAGGGCAGAATGCACAAATATCCTTCATTTTTTTTTTTATATTTCTTTTGTTTAGTTTTTTCTTCTAATTGACTTTTATAGAAGCAATGCCATTTATGAGTTGTACATGAAATTAAGGTTTTAATCTTATTGTACATAGAAAGAAGTTTCTAATAATTTCACGAAAAATTAAACAAATTAGTTGCTAATTTTTTTATATGAAAGATTACTTTCTTTCTTCTTCTTTTTTTCCGTGGATGAAAGGTTACAGTTATAAATCAATAAATCCTTATAAAAAGCATTAATTAACAAAATTAGACAAAAATTGAATTACTCGTGTGGTATACGTTTTGGTTATTAATGCTAAAAAGGATAATAATTAATCCACAAACGATATGTTGATCAATTAACTACTATTTGAAAAATACTTTTTTAAATTAAGTTTATCTTTAAAATAAGTAAATAATGATATATTTACTTTTAATTATTTAATGTATTAAAATTATGATGTACTTTAAGTTAAATTAAAGATAAATATATTCTTATTTACTTACTTTAAATACAAATTGACTTTAAATAATCTTTTTCCTACTTAATTTACTGAAATCCAGGAGTCTTGATTGAAAAATTGAAGTTAAGAGTTACCAATCAGCTAAAGTAAAAGGGGTAAGCAAAAGCATATATTGCTAATAAGTTTCCACACTCATTTTGTAATAATGTTACATAATTAACGAGTTGCTCCCAAGTCCTAATATCCTTATTTTGTCCAAGATGGACTCGTTCTGTTGACGATCAAGTTAAACTTGAGGGGAAGAAAAAATTTTAGTAAGGTATATTAAGGAAGTTACAATAAAAAAATTTAGATAAAAATAAAATATTTAGTACATTAAAAATTGAAAAAAATTTATTATTTTTATTTAAAATTTTTATTTTAATTTTCTTAATAACTTGTTAACAAAAAAAAAAAATTAAAAAGAATTTTACTATAACAAATGTCCATAAATTTCTAGTTAATATATTAAAAATTAAAAATAAATTTTTATTTAAATATTCTTAACAATTGTTCATTTTTAAACTGCAACATATGGGCTAGCGAAAGTGAATATTCAAATCCCATAAAAGCAAAGAAGAAACCGAATAATATATAGAAATTAATGAAGGAGGAGAAGGAGGAGAACAAGTGGGGTCATTGGGGGCCTCATTAACCTGCAGTTGTAAATCCACCGCATTTGACTAGGTTCTAACGTCACTGAAGAGAAATGATTGGTTGAATATCAAATCTTTGAAAGGTGCAAGTGGGGGGGGGGGGTCAATCTTAAAAAGCATATCATCATTAAAAGCATACAATAGTAGACCATGATTAGTGCTTTATTATAAGAACTTTGTGCGAAAACAAGTAGGTTTATACTTCCTAATCTAGATTCTAGCATCATCTTCTTGATCCTCGAATCCATATTCGAATTACTTTATTTGAATGCTGTTAATTAACAATTCGCCGCTTATAATTTCTACATCAAATGGCAGACATTTTTTATTGGGACAAGGAGCTTCTATCAACAAAAAAAAATGTTGATATATAAAAAATAAAAACACTATTCTCAATACTCTCTATGATTCAGCATCTACCTTTTATTTTTTGTGTTAGGTTCGTTTTAATTAACATTTCATTTCGTTTTCGATGACTAATCCAAAATGTTATAATATTAGGATTTCTTTAAAGAGTATTTTAAAGATATTTGTTAAGAATTCAAAAAAATTATAAAAAATAATGTATTTAATACATTAAAAAATATAAAAACTCTACTTTTTATATAAAAAATTTATTTTTAATTTCTTAACAAGTGTTTTTAAGACATTTGTTAAAAAAATTCATAATATTATATCACTTTGTACTAACATTAACATGTCTTCTTTCCTGCAAAAGAAAAATTACCTTCTTAATTAAAAATTCCCCGAAAATTGATTGCGAAACAGCTCATGATATATAGTCTGATAATAAGAGGCCTACAATATTGTATTCCAATTAAACGAGCGTGTGATAACACTTTAAGATTTTGAATTTTATTAGCATATGGATTATTGTTGTAATTATCTGATTATTATCATGAATTCATGATGTTAAACTTGCCGGCCAAAGTTTTTAGGAGCTTTGACAGTCCATATATTTCAATTAATCAAATAACTTTTTTTAAAAGATAGGTTAGTGAGAGAAAAGCATCATAATCTTATTTCTTAAATTTGATGAAAAATATTATAAAACAAATACAAGTCTTTTTAAAGTTATGAAAGGAATTTATAAGAGTAGTTCAAAACGCATCGTAAAAGAAATTGGTAATCTGATTTGAAGATTGTTTATATAAAAAATTACCAGACATTTTTAATCCGTACTTACAAACTATTTTTATTTTTGGGGTATTAAACTTCATTTTTTTTAGATATATTGAAACCTCTCTTTGTTTTCACATAAAAGAAAAACTTAGTTCATTTTAAGTTATCAGGTATGTTTTTATATCCTTGTTGCCTCATGAGCTAAAAAAAACATTTCTTGGGGATTGCCAATTAAAGCATGTTTGGTCCAATTTATTTAAGAAAAATAATCACTTATTTTCAAAAAATTCTTTTAAAAAACTTTTAGTTATAAATTATTTTAAATATAAAATAAGTTAATTTAAATATAAAATAACTTAGTTCAAAAGTCCAAAGAGTTATGGTGCCATACCCGAAATATTCTTCTAAGAGAATCTAAAACACCAACTCATGATTCATGAGGATTCCAAATGCGGACCGCAAAGTACATTGCTGAATTAAAAAAAAAATTGTTATACCTTCTTAAAATATTTTTTAATAATTTTTATATTACTTAATAAAAAATATTAAATAAAAATTAAATATAATCAATATCTTAATAATATAAAAGTATTTAATATTTTTTATTTAATAATTAAAAAATAAATTAAAAAGATTAATCATTTTTCTTAAAAAAATATAAAAATGTACTTTAGCCAAAAGAAATGAAAAATAACAAACGAAAGAAAGAGCATGGTCATTAGGGAATTAGAATAATAATTGTGTACGCTAAGCTTCACTGTGGCATCGCGAAACATTTATTTTATTGTTTAAATATCTCTCATTTAATAAGTAAAAGATTTATTTTTTGTAATACGATTAAATATCTTAATAGAAATTCTTATTAATTAGATTATTTTCATAAATATAAATCACAAAATTAAATTTAAGAGAAGATTTGAATCCTTCTACTTAAATAAACACCCATTAATATGCCTTCCAGAGCATTGAAAGGCACTCAAACTTAAAGTGACCTTAACATTAATTTCTTACCGCAATAAGGAAACTGACCCCTGAAAAAATAAATTATTTTAGTTATTTTTAAATAATGATTGTGAGTAGGGGTGGAAACAGATCAGGTCAGGTCAGACTTTACCTTAAATAAGTCTGACTTGTATCCCAATTATAAGGCCTGACCCTAACCTGTGAGTCTATAATAAACTAATTTTTAAGGTCTGGCCTGATCTTTTTAAAAGTTTAACCTGACCTGAAAGCCTATTTAAATGTCTACTTTACAATGAGGCCTTTAAATAGGCTAACATGCCTACCTGTAAATAGGTTAACAAGCATTTACATAGATTAACAGACCTACCTTTAAATAAGTCAACATGTCTTACATAGGCTAACAGACCTACCTTTAAATAAGTCAATATGTCTTTACATAAGCTAACAGACCTAAGTCTTGAAATAAGTCAACGGGCCTACTCAAAGCCAATAGGCCTTTGTTATAATTTAACACTTACCTTCTAATTTTATAAATATTCACTACTTTTTTACTCTAATCTTTGATCGATGTGGGACTTGGAGATATACCAAGTTGCTCACTTTCTTACTCTAGTCTTTCAAGTCCCACATCGACTAAAGATCAGAGTAAGAAAATAGTGAGCATCTATAAAAGTAAGGAGTGAGTGTTATAGATGTTCACTACTTTCTTACTCTAGTCTTTGGTCGATGTGGGACTTAGAGATATACCAAGTTGTTCACTTTCTTACTCTAGTCTTTCGAGTCACACATCGATCAAAGATCATAGCAAAAAAGTAGTGAATATCTATAAAAAATAAAGGGTGAGTGTTAACTTATTATTTTTATTCTAATAAATAAATTACGTTAAATATATTAATAAATATGTTATTTCTATTCTAACTTACTAACTTAAGTTTTAATTATTGATTTTTATTAAAATTTAATTAAAAATATATTAATATATTATAATAAATTAATAATTATAATTATAATTTATAATTATTATAATAATATGTATTATATTATATATAATTAAATAGGTCAGAACTTACCAGGCTTAAAAGGCCTATTAGATAACCTGAGGCCTGACCTTTTTAGTTAAACAGGCTTTTAAAAAAGTCTTGGCCTAACTTGTTTAGTAAACAGGCTAAGTCAGGTCAAGTCTCAGGTAGGCCAGGCCATAGGCTCCTAACGGGTAACATGGCCTATTTCCATCCCTAATTGTGAGTGGAAAGACTCAATCCTAGAAAACTGAAGGACGTGTCACGAAGATAATTGGTTACTCCAAGCAAAATGGAATTTCAATTTGAAAACAATAATTCTAAATCTTCTTACGCAATCTTTCTACTAATTCTCTTAATTATTAAATGAAAAAAGTATTGAATATTTTTATGTTTCTAAGACATTAAATACATTTACTTTTTCATTAAATACTTTTTTTATTTAGTATTAGGAAGATTATTAAGAAGAACTTTTAGGAAGATATAACAAAACTCATTTGAAAATTACCGCCCACTTCTGAATATACTATCAACAATAATCTATGAATAATGGATACGCCGTTTTTGAGGCGTATCTGCATATTATACATATGTTCGTGTCGAATGCATAGGAATGTATGTACGAAACACGTATTTTGTGTGTCTAAATATGTCCGATTAAAAGATTATTTTTTTCAGTTTGGACACGTCTCGGACACGACTCAGACACGTTTGGACACGACTCGGACACGCTTCGACATGTCTAGGACATGCTCTATTAATATTTTTAAAAAAAAATAGTTTTTATGACTAATGTCCAATTAGTAAGCCTGTAACCCACACAAGTTCAATCACATGACTGACGTCCCAAGCCATTATTTTCACATACCAATATTTTAAGTTTTATCTTTTCACAGGCTACTATTAGGCTTTTAAATTTTATCTTTTTACATACCACTATTTTCATCTACTTTTTCTATCTCTGCTCGTACCAAGTCATCCATTTCGTTATCATCGAAACTTGCCTCGCACCACTTTTCTCTCTAATTTATTTTTTTTGGATACATATGTACTTATACATGGTTAGTTCTATTAGGAGAAATTAGTTTAAAAGATTTTTAAAAAATGTAAATGAAAATTATCTTCCATATTTTTTGGGAGGGGCTTATTAGGTAACAATTATTGGCACATATGACATATATTAAGATATTGTAATTTTTCAAACTTATAAAAATAATATTAATTAATGAATTATAGATCTTTTTTCTTAAATTTTGCAATTGTATATATACATAAACTAACTTCTTTAATTTACTTTGATATTAATATATATATATATATATATATATATATATATATATATATATATATATATATATATATATATATATATATATCGTGCTTGTGTTTTATAATTTTTTGAATTTAGTGTGTTTCTATATTCATGTTTGTGTCGTGTCTCGTGTCCGTATCTATGTTTGTGCTTCATAAACAGTAACTATCACACTTTTCTCCATCAATCATTATAACTATTATATATTATATTCCCTTTCAAATTTCGATTAATATAAGGTTACTTTTTTGGATCATATATAGAAGGGACATATTTAGTGAAATGAGTTTTTATAGTGAAAAGATGAAATGAGTAAATTTAACCATAAAATCATACATAGATGATTAATATTAAAAGTTACTTAAATGTCATGTGACTACTTAAAAAATTCAAATGCATTTATATTCTAATTTTGACCATTTATATAAGATCCAATAGTCAAGATTAACTCCTCTCACCTCTTACAATAAACACTCACCTCACCACTAATGTGTGTTGGTTCAAGACACATGAATTAGTTATTATTTTATCATTAATGTGTGTTGGTTCAAGTAGTTAGAAGGGACTTGATCCCTTAAGCATATAGTCCTATGTTTAATTTTGAGATTCATGTATTACGATTTGAACTTTTGAGAATTGATTGAAAAATGAATACTCGAAATGGATTATAGAGAATAGCTATTTATAGCTTTATAGTTATGATGCACTATCTAACTAACTGACAGTGCTACAACTAACTTGCTAACAGTAACTAACAATAACTAACTGACTAACTAACTGTCAGTTACTAACAGTAACTAACTTATTGACTCTAATAATTAACTATCAAGAACTAGCTCTGTTAAATACAAATACTAAAACTCCCCTTTAAGGTGGGAAGTAAATGTTAATGATTCCCATCTTGCATAATAAGGACTTGAACAAAGGTGTTGGTATTGGTTTAGTAAGGATATCTGCACTTTGATGAGCAAATTTCACATGGACCAAGTGAACCAAGCCATCATTTACTTTCTCACGAACAAAATGACAATCAATTTCAATGTGTTTAGACCTTTCACGAAAATAAAGATTGGAAGCAAGATGAATAGCAGCTTGACTGTCATAAAAAACAAGAGTTGGACCAATGATGATTCCAAAATTGTGTAGCAGAGAAGTAATCCAAGTGACCTCACTAGTGACACTTGCAAAGGCTCTATATTCTGCCTCTGCAGAAGATCGTGACACTGTGTGTTGCTTCTTTGACTTCCATGAGATTAAGGAATCTCCCAAGAAAACACAATGGCCATTAGTTGACCTTCTTGTGTCAAAACAATTTCCCTAATTTGCATCTGCATAAGCTTTGAGGTGTAGAGAAGAAGCTGATGAAAAAAATAACCCCTGACTTGGAGCAGATTTCAAATACCTCAACAAATGATAGATTGCATCTAAATAAGGAACTCTAGGGGCAGCCATGAATTGACTGAGCTTGTTTACATCATAGCATATATCAGGCCTAGAAATGGTCAAATACAAGAGCCTACCAATTAATCTTCTGTATTGAGAGTCATTAGGTAACAAATCACCATCAGTAAAACTCAATTTAAGATTAGGATTCATAGGCAATGAGGCTGGTTTGCAGTCCAGGAATCCTATATCTTTAAGAAGTGTCAAGATATAATTCCTTTGGGATAAGTAAATACCTTGCTTAGACTTGGCAATTTCCAATCCTAGGAAATATTTCAGATTTCCAAGAATTTTTAATTTGAACAGCCACTGCAAGATGTTCTTAACTTGATCAATAACATCTGGATTTTTGCTAGCTATGATTATATCATCTACATAGCCAGCAATGCTACAAAGGAATATCCTGAACCAGTGGTAAATAACGAGTAATTTGATTTTGACTACTTGAAACCATGACTTAGCAGGGCAAAAGAAAACTTGTTAAACCACTGTCTAGAAGCTTGTCTTAGACCATAAATTGACCTATTAAGTTTGCAAGTCATATGCTCCCCCTCAACCTTGTATCCAAGTGGCATTCCATAAACACTTCTTCAAACAAATCGCCATTAAGAAAAACATTATTAATATCAAGTTGGAGTAATTGCCAACCTTTCACAGCAACTAAAGTTAATAACACCCTGACAGTGGTTAATTTAGCCACTAGTGAAAAAGTGTCCAAAAAATCCACTCTAGCCCGTTGAGTGTAACCTTTAGCCATTAATCTGGCTTTTAGCTTATCAACATTGCCATCAGCTTTTCTTTTAACCTTGTAGATCCATCAGCAACCAATAGTATGCTTGCCTTTTGGAAGAAGAACAATATCCCAAGTATGATTTGCTTTCATGGCAAAAATCTCTTCCTTCATAGGTTTCTTCCATTTAAAGTATTTGGCAGCTTGAAAATAAAACTGTGGCTCATAAACACTTGAAATTTGAAGAGCAAATTGTTTGTAAAGTGGAAAGTCTATCATATGACATGTAATTGACTATAGGATATGGAGAAATAGCATTGCAGTGGTACTGTTGAAGGTATGAGGGTGGTCTAGATGATTTAGAAGATTTTCTGATAAGTGGAGAAGAATGAGAGAATGTGGCAAGAGCAGGAGGAATTTCACTTTGGATAGCCAATTCACTCTGGATAGGTTCTGTGTGATTATGTGATGCAGGAAATGAGACTATGTCAAGAATTGGTAATGGATGAACTATATCTGGAAAAGGATCAATTGTAGAAGCATGTGGTGAGAAGGTGTGGAATGGGAAAGTAGATTCATGAAAAATTACATCCCTGGAGACAAAAAATTTTCTGGTTTCAATATTGTATAACCTGTAACCTTTGTACCCGAGTGGATAACTTATAAAAACTGATGGAATAGCTCTTAGTGTGAATTTGTCTCTTGTAGATAGAAGAGTAGAGGCAAATGCTAAACAACCAAAAACTATGAAATCTGTGTAGTTTGGCTCTTTTTAGAATAGCAACTGATATAAACTTTGTTGTTGTAACAGTGGAGTTGGAGTTCTATTAACCACAAAACAAATAGTCTGTAAACAGTCACCCCAGAAAACTATTGGAACTCTAGATTGAACATATAAAGCCCTTGCAACATTCAATAAATGTTGGTGTTTCCTTTCAACCACAGCATTTTGTTGAGGTCTCTCAACACAACTGAACTAATGCAGTGTGCCTTTGGTTGCCAAAAAATCAGCTAATTGTAAATTTTTAGCATTGTCTGATCTGAGTTGCTTAATGAATGTGTGAAATTGAGTTTCAACCAGAGTGGAAAATTGTTGAACTAGAGTTAGTGCCTCAAATTTATTCTTCATCAAATATATCCAAGTGAATGCAGTGTTGTCATCTACCAAGGTGAGAAAATACCTCTTCCCATTATAGGTTGAAGTATGGTAAGGTCCCCAAATGTCACAATGTACTAAATCAAAAGGTAAGACAACAAAGTGATTATTAGAAATGAAAGACAATCTTTTCTGTTTTGATAAAGGATATATATCATAATGATTACTAGAATAGGAACTAAGTATAGAAAAATTGAACTTATTGTTCAGACTTTGCAAACATTTAGGAGAAATGTGTCCTAGTCTAGCATGCTAAATATCAGCATGTACTTTATTTATAACAAGAATTGAAACTAAACTGTGAATGTCTTTATTTCAACAGAAATAGAAGCAACAGATTCTAGAAGTGTGGTTATGTTAGGCTTGTAGACATATAGTCCTTGAACCAAATCACCATTGCCAATCATCTTCGAGAGAGTGTTGTCCTGTATGACAAAAGAAGTATTAGTGAAACTAACTGATAAGCTAGAATGATCCAGTAAAGCACTAATAGAAATAAGGTTAACATGAAAAGATGGAATATATAGTACATTGTGTAGAACAAAGTTAGGACTAAGACAACAGATGTTATTGAATATACCGAGACAGTGGATTTATCAGGCAGAGTAACAAATGAATTAGGCAAAGTAGTATGATTGGTGAAATTGTTTAGAGAACAAGCTATATGACTTGTTGCTCCAGAATCCAATATTGAGAAAAGAAAAAAATATGGCAAGGAGAATAGTACCATACCCTCAGGATTGTTTTGAACATTGGGATCAACAAATGGTCTTGCAACTCGAGACATGTGGGATGACAACAATGAGATCAATTGTTTATATTGTGTTGTAGTTAGCATAGAAGAAACATCTTGAGAAGATGCTGCAAAATCTGTGACTTGATGCACAGTAGTTGAAGAACTTGAAGACTTCTTGAATTTGTATCTAGGTGGATAACCATGAATACAGTAACATTTATCCATTGTGTGACCTATCACGCCACAATGAGTACAAGTAAGACGATCTTTTTTACAAGTTTTTGATTTGGAATCTGCATTCTTAGAAGTTGCTGATTTTACAGCAAAAGTCACCTGAAAATCAAGATTTTGAGAAAATGCAGTTCCAGTATCTTGCTGCCTCTCATCTTGAACAATCAATGAATATACTTTGGTAATAGATGGCAAAGGATCCATCAACAGAATTTGACTACCGGCTTGAGCATGACCATCATTTAACCCCATGAGAAAAACTAGAACATATTCTTGCTGAGTATGATCTAGTAAAGACCGAGCACCACCATATGTGCAGTTCCAATTTGGGTGAAAATCATTAAGGTCCTCCCAAATTCCTTTCAACTTGGTGAAATACTGATTTACAATTATAGATCCTTGTTGAAGATTGATTACATCTTTCTTCAACTGATAAATCCTTGGAGCATTCTTCTGCTGGAAATGATCCTTCAAATCCATCCAAATTGTTGTTGCAGAATCAACATATATAATGCTTACTACAAGCTCCTTTGATACTGAATTAAGCAACCAAGAACTAATAATATTGTTGTTACATTCCTAGGAAGAAAGAATTTGAAAATCTTCATCAGCAGGCTTAGAAATTATGCCATCAACAAAGCCAAATTTGTTCTTGGCATTCAATGCCATTTTCATGGATCTACTCCATGAATTATAGTTCTCTCCTGTGAGTGGCTGAGAGACCAAGATCAAGCCAGGATAATAAGAATGATGAATGAAAAAGGGATTTGTAGAATCATCAATGGCAAAATGAAAACGTGCCATGATAATCAAGCAAGAAACAAGAAATTTTGTGATGAAGAAGAAAGAAGAAGATCAAAGAGTTTGCAAGGAATTAGTTTCCTACTGATACCATATTGAGATTTAAACTTTTGAGAATTGATTGAAAAATGAATACTGAAAACGAATTACAGGGAATAGTAATTTATAGCTTTTATAGCTGAGATGCACTATCTAACTAACTAACATTGCTACAACTAACTTGCTAATAGTAACTAACAATAACTAACTAACTAACTGTCAGTTACTAACAGTAACTAACTCATTGACTCTAATAATTAATTATCAAGAACTAACTCTGTTAAATACAAATACTAAAATCACATGTATGAAAATGGAAATAAAAATAATACTGTTGGGATGAGTTTCTGCTTAAGTGTTTGATCGTACCCTAATAGATTAATCTCTCACCAATTGGGTGGAGAATATTTTGAGAAAAAAAAATGTATCTCATATCAATCTAGTGCTTTAAAGAAATTACTCAGTATAATTTACTTAAAGATTAAATTCTATAACTAATTAAGGACACAATAATAGAAAAAAAACTACACACTTAAATCGATGATGAGTTAACTAACAGTGGTTAGGTGCAATGGTATGTGAGTTACACTCTTAGGAAGAGTACCAAAGTTCAAACTTTAGAAAAGATAATTATTGAAATGGTCTTAGTCGCGACAATGCCTGATAGTTAGTATCACAACAATGCCTATGAGAATACTTAGTCGAAAACCAAAAACTCGATTATGAGTTAATTACACTAAATAAAAGTTTTGAAATAAATTACACAATATAGGTCAAGTTGATTTTTTAAACTCATGTTTTTTTTTTTGTATTGTAATACACCACGAGTGTGTGATTATATTATTTAAAAATATTTAGTTGATGTGTGCAAAAAATAATATTTAGTTGATTATTTACCTACCATTCAATCCTTAATTTTTAAAATCATATGAAGGTGTATATATGATCATTTCACTAGTCGTTTTTAATAGGTGTAGGCAAGTATCAAATATTAGGAGTATTTGTTGGGTGGGTTCTACGTTTTTTTTGGACCCAACCCCCTTATTAAACTGGTGGGTTAAGTTTGGTTGGGTCGAATAAAATTTTTCCTTCTACCGGTCCCAACCTGACCTATTCAAAAGTTGATTAGATTGGGTCAAACTCATGGATCTGATATACATTAAAAAAATTCTTTAATGTTAAAATAAATGTTGAATTACAAAATAAAAAATTTATAACACATAACAAGTCTTAATTAAAAATAATATATGTTTCAAATAAACTAAAAAGTCACATAACTAGTCTTAAATAAATATAATAAGTTTCAAACAAACTAAATAAATATAACACACAAACATAATAAGTTTCAAATAAATTAAATAAACATAACAAATATTATTATGTTAACATAAGTATGAAATAAACTAAAGTAAGCTAATAGGTCCTAAAAGTTATAAATAACAAATCATATTAACTAATTGAAGTAAATATCATCACACACACACACACACACACATATATATATATATATATGGATTTACATAATCATTTAATTCATTTACAATTTTCTCAAGAAATTCTTGTGATCCAAGCAATCCATTGGATTTTCATCACAATAGTCTATTAGGTATTTCATGAGTTTCTCATTTCAATTTTCTTTGTCACATTCTCAATGTGACCACAATCTACATCTAAACTTAATTAGTACTATCGAAAAGTCACGAAAAAACAACCTAAAATGTCAATATGGCTAAACGACTTTTATAAAAAAAAAACCACTTGAGTGGATTGGATTTGTGCGAGATAACACTTTTCAAACTTGCTACCTAACCCGTACCTTGTGAATTGGAGTATTTTCAATCCGACCTAACACGCGGACTCAATCTAACTTACATTTTGTGAGTTGGGTTAGGTCAAAATTCTTAAATTTATGGGTTGACTCTACTCACTGGATACTCCTACCAAATATATAATGCTATTTTTATATACACAAGTTGCTATTAATCTTGTTTTATGTTGAAAGCTTTATTTATGAGGAAAAAAAATTATGTTGAGAAGTGTTTATTAAAATTATTATATGAGATAAAGTTAAGGTTTCTCTAAAGTGAGTTTGTTTGTAAAGTGAATAAATAAGGATAAAATTATATTAAATTATTTAATGAGTTAATATTATGATTTATTTTAAATTAAATAAAAAATATAAACATTCTTAATTATTTACTTTACAAATAAAAATTCACTTTAAATAATTTTTTCTAATAAGGATATATGCTATTGCTACCGTGTGCGCAATTAGGTTGACATGGTTTGTTATAAAAAATTTAGGACATGGTTCATTTCTCGAATGGAAATTATCTTTCCTTTCAATATTGTTAATATTTTTCGTTGGAAGCAGATTCGTTGGCAACCCAATTTCCTCCAATAGCTGGTGGTATAGAAGGGGTTTCTTTGCTCCTTTCACTAACTACTACGTAAGCGAATTAACAATGATCCACCACGAGGAAAGTTGTTCAATTATCATAGCAAATAATTATAAAACATTATTATATCTTACATTTTTTTCCTAACTAATTTTTTTCTTTACATTTTCTAAGTGTTAAATTAATTATCACTCATAAATTATATTTTATGATTTTATAACGATAAACCAATATCACAACTTTTTTATTTATTTAGTAATGTAGGAGGTAGGGTTGATAATTTCGTAGCATACATGTATTTTTTGTCTACTTGGTAAGATTGACTCCTAATAAAAGCATCGCTTGCATGAAATATCAATCCGTAAAAAACTATTTCATTTTGGTTTTTTGGATATCGTAAACAACAATGATTTGGGTAAATAATTAAAATGCTTTTCATTAACAATTTTTAAATATAAGACTCCTAAAGAGTAGCGCAATGATAAATGAACTCACTTTTAGGGCTTGTTTGGGAAAACTAAAAATTATAGATTATGCTGATAATCGATTATTGTTATAATAGATTATAATTGATTATTGTTATAATCGATTATAATCGATTTATTTTTATGTTTAGATGTATTAGCTGTAAAGCGATTTTAAGCTAATATGATTCGTTTGGATGATATAAAAAAGAATCACTTTTATGCATTAAATTACTAAAATGGGTATAGAATGATTAAAAAAATTATTTGATTGAGGACAAAATAGTAATTACATATCAAAATGTAAAAAATAATTTATAATCTAAAATCATAAGTTTCAATTTTTAGCATGTGATTATTTGCTGAAAAAATTTTTTATTTTACATTGAATTTCGTGTAAAAACTTTTTTACAAAATAATTATTTCACAAAACAACTTAATCATCCAAAAACAACTGTAACATGCTCTAGAGGAGGATAAACCTTCGAGTTCTACAGACGTCACTTGTGGGAAGAGTTTAGCCGTAATGCTCCATACCCAAAAGAATTAATCTCATATAAAAAACGGTATAGAAATACCTTGAAAAGTTAAATAAAAAAAAAAGTAACTCAAACCAAACAATAGTCTAAATGCTTCAAATAGTTTGCATATTTATGTTACACACATGTATATATATATCAATGTCATAGGTTTTTTTAAGACAATTCTTCTATATGTACATCATTTTTTATACATTATTTATACATCAATTAATTTTATTCAATTTTCTAATTAACAGTATATATTATGTGATTAACAGGCTATTAATTGATTATTAACCTTATTAATCACATAATATACGTTGTTAATTAGATATCTATACAATGTCAATTAATATAAAACTGGTGTAAGAATTTTGGTGTGTAAAAATTATTTTCGTTATTTAGACGCATAAAATTTAACATTTAATATAAATAGAAATAGAAGGTAATTATTATTATTATTAAATATAAGAACAATAGAAAATAAAATGGTAATTATGCAAGTAACTTAAATTTAATCTTTCTGTCACTAAAAAGTCAAAGATAATTTTTTTAAAAATTCTTGAATCAAACATATATTCCAATACATGCTAGTTTTAAATTTTAAAAAATAGCTTTCACATAAAATCTTAAGAGACATAAACAAATGGTCATGATTGATTGTAAATAATAATTTTAATGAAATTAATTTTTAATTTAATCGTAAAAATACTATTAGATATTGGTTAGAGAATCATTAAGTAATATTTGTGAAAACTTTATCAATAAGAATAATATTATATCCTCCCACAAATTCTTCTTATTAATAATATTCTTAATACTAAATGAAGAAAGTATTAAATAAAAAAATAAATATATCTAATGTCTTAAGAATATAAAAAATATTTATAATTTTCTTTATTTAATAATTAAAAAAATTAGTAGGAAGATTGGATAGGAGGATAAAACATTTCTTTATCGATAATAATATCTTGAATTATATAGCTGGTGTTAGAAAAGTAATGCCACTACGAATACATAATTAACGCAACACTAATTTCTTTCTTAAGAGGAGATAGACTT
The DNA here is from genome assembly GCA_029884595.1 of Ormosia semicastrata. Taxonomy (NCBI): domain Eukaryota; kingdom Viridiplantae; phylum Streptophyta; class Magnoliopsida; order Fabales; family Fabaceae; genus Ormosia; species Ormosia semicastrata. Next base: position 461,684 of record JAQQTO010000046.1, on the reverse strand, counting down.
TAATGGCCTGAAACAAAAATTTATTTTATTAGCATCTAGAGCTAACAGATTTAAAATTAATAAAACTTCTTTTTAGAAGTGTCAAATAGTAAATTTTATAAGACAATTAAAGAAAATGCTTTAAGGCGCGGGACCATGGCACCCCAGCCACCGTGGCCTATGTCCCTACATTAATATTGGGCGCCATTCTAGTAAAGCAGTGAGTAATCAGGACAATTCTATTTTGGGGGTTTAACGTTTAAACTTCAAAGAGTTAAAATGGGATTTAGAGAAAAACATGCTACCCATCGTGAAATGGATCAAAACGTATTCCAATTCCTGATGAAATTAAATAAGGTCAATTAATTGAATATCCATATAAGCCTCATCACAAAATTAATAATTCACAAATTATTTTCCCTCAAATTGTCGCATTGATATAAATTATAAACAATAAAAATGTATTGTATCGGACAGGGATGTAATGATTTAAATCAATTTTGATAGGTTTTATAATTTGAATATTACTAGGAAGTTTGAACTCCCACATCTAAAATGCAGCCTGCGAAAGAGAAAGTAGGATGTGAATTTCTCTTTTCGGGAGTGCATCCGTGCTACGGAGTCCCGGGCTCTCTAACACCACTCTTACTAGTTTTTTTATCTTGTGAAGTTCTAAAATCTCTTTAATGAATAAATCTAATAATTAATTTTTCTAATTATTATTTAAATGAACAGATATTAAATACTTTCTAAGTTTTAAAGTATTAAATGTTTTTATCTTTTTATTTAATATTTTTTGCTTTAAATAATATGTTAGTTTTAAAACCATTTATATGTCTTTTTATCTAAACGTTTAAGTATTTTATCTAAACGTTTAAGTTTTTGGGACAATTGATCTTTAACACAACATTGCAACCTCTATGATCAAGTGGATAGGAATTTAATCCTCATAGCTCCCATTATTCTAATGAAAATAGTTCAATTTCGCTACAAGATATAAAATTTATGAGGGGGCTATCACGTAGCTGATGAACTTTTTGAGATAGTTGGTCTTGACATAATTAAGAGAATTTTAGAATCAGATATTTTTTTAACAAAATAGAAACCAAATCAAATCACTAGATCTAATTAGAAGTCGCTCAAAACCAATTTTTATTCACTTTATTTAAATGACCATCCTGCCTCGTTCACTCCCCCTCCCTAGCCCATTATTTGAGTCCCTTTGAACTGAAGAGTAGATGGATAGTTGACGTATATCTTGGATATTTATGCAACAAAAAAACAAAAAAAAACAAAGAACATTTAGCAAGTAAAGTGTATTTTGACAACTCATAAGGGGTTAGGAGCGTAGTGGTAAGCGAATTATTCTTCTTGGAGATGACAAAGATTTGAGTATTAGAAATGTGTGAAAGACTTAATTGATTGTTTCATGTTTGTAAGGATTAATCTCACATAAGGAAAAGTTTAATATAACATGAATCAGCCAAAAGGTGATTTGTGAATGGATCATGATTTTTTTTGTTATTGATTTATTATTATTATTAAAGTAAATCAATGACTGAAATTAAAAAGTTAGATCTTTATATATTTTAACTAATAACACTTAGATTTATACAAAAATTTAGTTAAATTATACTTTTTTTTTTATTTGCAAATAATTGTATATATAAGAAATTTACATATTTCATCTGGTAATTTTTTCATTCACTTAGATCTATATATAAATATTATCAGATTAAAAAAAAAAAAGTAGTTCATCCATAGACCCAAACGTTTTGGGTCTATAATAGAAGTCTCTCTCACATAAAAGATGTGTAAAGGTACCCTTAAAAATGTGTATTTGACATGTATCATTAATATTAAATAAATATCCTATGACAAGATTTCTTTCTCTTATCTTTACTTTTTTAATCAAAATATTAAATACTTTTTAAGTTTTAACATATTAAATGTTTTTATCTTTTTATTTAATAATTTTTGCTTTAAATAATATGTTATATATAAAACAATTTATATGTCTTTTATCTAAACGTTTAAGTTTTTTGAACAATTGATCTTTAATACAATATTGTAACTTCTATGATCAAGTGGATAGGAATTTAATCCTTATTACTTCCATTATTCTAATAAAAATAGTTGAATTTCAGTACAAAAATAAAATACATATATGCATTATAAAGGAGTTTTACATGAGCGATGTGTTAGATATAAAATTTATGAGGGGACTATCACGTAGTCATGAAGTTTTTGAGATAGTTAATCTTTACATAACTAAGAGAATTTTAGAATCAGTTATTTTTTTTAACAAAATTGAAACCAAATCATATCACTAGATCTAATTAGAAGTCGCTCAAAACCAATTTTTATTCACTTTATTTAAATGACCATCCTGCCTCGTTCACTCCCCCTCCCAACCCCATTATTTGAGTTCCTTTGAACTGAAGAGTAGATGCATAGTTGACGTCTATCTTGGATATTTATGCAACAAAAAAAAAAGAAGCAAATAAAGTGTATTTTGACAACTCATAAGCGGTCAGGAGCGTAGTGGTAAGCGAATTATTCTTCTTGGAGATGACAAAGATTTGAGTATTAGAAATGTGTGAAAGACTTAATTGTATTGTTTTATGTTTGTAAGGATTAATCTCACATAAGGAAAAGTTTAATATAACATGAACCACCCAAAAGGTGGTTTATGAATGAATCATGATTTTTTTTGCTATTGATTTATTATTATTATTAAAGTAAATAAATGACTAGGATTAAAAAGTTAGATCTTTACATATTTTAACTAGTAACATTTAAATTTGTACAAAAATTTAATTAGATTACTTTTTTTTCTTTTTTATGAATAATTATATATATAAAAAAATTACATATTTCAACTGATAATTTTTTTATACACTCAGATTTACATATAAATATTATCAAATTAAAAATAAAAAAGATGGTTTATCTATAGACCCAAACGTTTTGGGTCCATGATAAAAGCCTTCCTCACATAAAAGATGTGTGAAGGTACCCTTAAAAATGTGTATTTAACATGTATCATTAATATTAAATAAATATCCTATGACAAGATTTCTTTCTCTTATCTTTATTTTTTTTAATCAAAATATTAAATACTTTTAAGTTTTAACGTACGTATTAAATATTTTTATCTTTTTATTTAATAATTTTTGCTTTAAATAATATGTTATATATAAAACAATTTATATGTCTTTTATCTAAACGTTTAAGTTTTTGGAACAATTGATCTTTCATACAATATTGTAACTTCTATGATCAAGTGGATAGGAATTTAATCCTTATTACTTCCATTATTCTAATAAAAATAGTTGAATTTTAGTACAAAATAAAATACATATATGCATATTTATAAAGGACTTTTACATAAGCGATGTGTTAGATATAAAATTTAGAGAGATTCTTGCTTACACATAATTGTATCACGTTATTTTTATATACACTTACAAAAAATTAGAGAGAGAAAAAAAATAGGTCTCTCTAAACCTACTCATCATAAAAAATTATTTTTTCTCTTTAATTTTTTGTAAATATGTGTAAAAATAATGTGGTACAATTATGTGTAATTAAGAATTTCTCTACAATTTATGAGGGGACTATCACGTAGTCGATGAAGTTTTTGAGATAGTTAATTTTTACATAACTAAGGGAATTTTAGAATCAGTTATTTTTTTAACAAAATTGAAACCAAATCAAATCACTAGATCTAATTAGAAGCGCACTCGAAACCAATTTTTATTCCCTCTAATTAAATGACCATCCTGCCTCGTTCACTCCCCCTCCCTAGCTCATTATTTGAGTTCCTTTGAACTGAGGAGTGGATGGATAGTTGACGCATATCTTGGATATTTATGCAAAAAAAAATGAAAAAAGATAGTTAGCAAGTAAAGTAATTTGACAACTCATAAGGATCTTAGGAGTACAGTAATAAGCAAATTGCTTTCTTGGGGAGGATAAAGGTTTGAGCATTAGAGACGTGTAGAAGACTTAATTGTATTGTTTCATGATTGTAAGGATTAATCTCACATAAAAAAAAGGTGTGAGGGTATCTTTAAAAAAGTGTATTTAACATGTATCATTAATATTAAATAAATATCTGGTGACTGGATTTCTTTCTTTTATCTTTACTTTTTTTAATCAATTATTGTAAAGATTATTTGTGTTCTTCATTGAAGGTACATTCAACCCTTTACATAGAAGACTATTCAAGTCATAACTTGCAAGCCAAATGAATGAAGTGACAAGATCTTTGAGGTGGTGTAGCATGCATGCAATTTTGAGGAAGGATGAGTTTGGCGAATGAGTTTAGTAGTTATAGTTATTCTTTCTTCTCCTGTTGGTTGAAGAGTGAATAAAACCCTGTATTAGCCTCGTTGGTAAGGTGACCCGTTTCATGACAGATGGCAACTAACATAAAATCCTTCGCTATATAATTATCAATTCTTCTATTTTTATTTTTATTTTTGGTATGGATATATATCATTCTTCTTTTTTTAATGTGGATAAGAAACTAAAAATCTAACATGGTGTTATGTTACCGAGAAATATTTTAATTACAATCAAGAAATGGTCCAAACAAAGTAGAAACAAATATTCTAAAGCATGTAATTACCCAAGAAAATCTAAAGAAGATTATGGGTTTAATTAATTTATATATAGCAAGTATTAGTTAAGTGAAAGTGATGTCTATGAGTTGTCTGAGAATCTTAAATCAACAAACCTCAGAAATAAAAATAATCCCCTTTCCTTTTCATAGAGGGGTCTTAACCATCAATCTAGCTAGCTTGAATAACCATGCCCCAGGTTTAACCACAGTGGTTATTATTTAGGTTTTCGAAAATGCCTTGCGTCAATGAATTCACCAATGAAACAGAGAAGAATATTTTTCAATTTTCACCGTCTCAACATGGGATTGGGATGCTAGAATTACTATGAAGTTAAAAAAAAATCTCAAAATTCCGAATACACAACACAAGCTTAATTAGTCTGTCAAAATTCAATTTTTAAAATATGTACCAAAAAAGTTCTGTCAATATTACTTGTCTTCTTAAATTAAATTTAAATGCATTGATATGTACATGTACATAGATCGTAGAGGCATCGTTTTCGCCGATATATTGCACGTGTGAGTAATCACTGGCATCCTTTGGTTCAGTTCTTTTCTTTCTGCAACACTAATTTTGTAGGACTGCCATGTGGCGCATGGAGAGGGAGCCTGCAAGAGCCGAGCCCCCCTTCTACTCTCCGTGTCTCCGTAGCTATATTCTACTGTAGATTCTTCTTAATAATAATATATTTTTAGGTGGTTGTTCTGGTGTAACTGAAAATTGTTAATCACCAATGGCATCATATAAGTCTTTAATAAAATTTTAACATGTAAACAAATAAATCCAACTCAGCTATCCATGTAAGAGGGGCATTTAGCAAAAAAATTTCTATACTATCCTTAAGGACTATTGTGTAAATATGTTAAAATAAAATATAATACTCCTTAATATAATTATAATTCAAAAATAAATCTGTTATTCCTGCTATACCCTCTTGTCTCCAAATCCCTAATCCCCAAATTGAAAGCTCAACCTTTGAAAGAGAACCTACGAACTGTGAAGAACACATTTCACTCGGTCTTCCTCAAAACTCAATCCTAATCCTAAACTCCCAAAATCTGCTCACTTTGTTGAATGTTTGGGCTGAGCTTGGAATGACAATAAGAAAGACGTGCACGACTGAGGTTTCTCACGGAAATAAGGAAGACGTGCACGACCGAGGTTTCTCACGGCAAATTGAGCGATGGAGCTTCGAACTATGACTTGCAGTGGAGTTAACGGTGGTTGAAGTGGTGAGCAGTGATGGACGGAGCCTTCTCTGTTTCGGGGACTTCCACGAAACTTACTTCGTCTTTGCAATTTGCAAAAGTAAGTACCAAATGCCACAGGTTTTGTTGTTCATCTTAACTCTTCAATATTTGTTTTCGTGCTTTTCATTTGTTCATGGTTTATGGATTCTTGTTGCGCGTCAAATTCAATAATGAGTCTATTGAGTTTTTCCAAATATCCACCTATTTTGTGATCTAACTTGAATCTATTGTTCCAGTTTGAAGGTTAGTAAGAGTCTATTGAGTTTGAAATTCATTGACTAGGTCCATTTTAAGGATTTAGTGAGAGTTCAATGACTACACGGTGCTCCTCCACAAATAAAGAGTTTTATTCCATGCTTTGTCCATCATGGTACATACAGATGCTTATTAGTGGAAATTAACCTTATCATAAGCTTAAGTGTAAATTAGGTAAAGCCAACTATCTCAAGGTCAAATCAATTTACCTGCCTTATTCTAACCTGTTAGATCCAACTCTTCTGTATGTCAACTATTCTGGCCATTTTATAGCCCTTAAAGCCCAACATTTAGTCCCCATGATAGCAGGACCAATGAAAAAAATGAAAATTGGTTTTCTAGTGCTTATCCTGCTTGCATTCTGACCTACTTTTTTCCATAGAAATTGACAACCTTAAACAAATTCTTCAACACGAAGTGAAATAAAAATTTGAGGAAAGAGATAGTTTCCTCTAGGCATCTTTCTGCTGAAGCAATGTGTTGGCCTAGTTAGACATGATTTCGTGTGAAAATCCAGACCAATAACTCAACCTATAGGTTTATCTTAAGTAAGAAACCTCTCTCCCATAGTTAAGGAGTCTTGCCCAATATATATTTGACAATAAATCAATTATACTTGTATAGCATAAGTTATATATTGTATAAGTCTAATAATATATCTTTAATTATTTTTCCATTCAGAGCAATAATGCATCTTATTGAGTTTATTATTAAGTGTCAAATATTGAATGAAGAAGAAATACTTGAAGTTCAAGACAGCTTATCACCTTTTCTGTAGGTTGGACACATGTAAGTGCTCCATTATCCTTGGCCATATATTATATTCCTTTAGGATAGGGATTGGTGTTTTATTAAGTTAACTTGTTTATCTGATAAGCAACAATGAAGTGTAAGCGTGGCGAAATAGAGTGTATTCCTTTGAGTTTTCTACTTCCTTTTTTTGGTGAAAGTGTATAATAAATTAGTAATCTTGCAATTGAAAATGGGTTTTACTGGGGGAAATCCATAAACATGGTTCTGGGTTTTATATAGTACAAGAAGCATTTCAAAAGGTCTTTGTGGGCAACTAAAAATATGGGGTAGTGGAAGATCTACAAAACATTAGGCGAAACTGATAGGAATTCGATCAGTTTAAGGGAAAATGATATAAATGATATATTATTCAGTTGCAGGTACTGATATCAATGTGATATCATTAACTGTGAGATGGATTTACAATGAAAAATGCACTCAAAACAAGATACCCACTGCATTCGAGACGCCCTGTAACTTATAACTACTTTCCTATCTTTTCTGTTTTCTCTCCCTCCCTCTTATAGCCAAATCCCTCACTTGCTTACCACACTTCCCTGCTGCCAAGATTGTGATGCATTAAATAATACCACTATTATAGGAGTACTTTAATTTTCAAAGCATAGCAATGAAGAAACTTCGTGGTAATCATGGGATCAAGGTAGTATAAAGACTTGAATCTATTGAATTTTAGTGTGTTTCTAAGCATATATCTCTTGTATGTGTCATAAATTCTTGATCATAATTTCTTTGTGAATATAAGTTGAGTCATTGAGTGACTTAAGAGTTAGGACAACTATTATTAAATTTAATTGTTGGATCTCAAATACCGCAAACAAGAAAAATAAATTATGAAAATTTGGAGTTGATATGTGATTATGAATGTCGATTCTCCCCTTAATATCTTTGTGCCTTACAATGTCTGGAGAATTTAATTAGCATTGTAGATGTCCTACCTTGCACTCTATAGATACCACACGTGTAATGCTAATATGTATAAGATTGAAAGGTAATACTTAGTCTGTTGAAGATTATTATTGCATGTCTTGTCCTACATGCCACACTTGTCCTTATATATATATTGTATGATTTTTCTATATTTTCTTCCTCACCCTATTTGTTACTTTGTTATATCCTACTTGCTCAAACTAGCACAACTGTTTTTTGCTATAACTATGTTGTTTACCTGAACCACCATTCAAATAGATAAGTTATATTAGACAATTGGTTCATAATGAACAAGGAGGCTTATGCTTGTCTACTATCATCTTATTGTCTGGCTTCTGTTGCTATTGGACATGTTAAATTTACCAGTGTTTATAGGCAGATATCATGCTATGCGCTTGACCATGTGACTTTAAATTTGGTCTGTGCCATGGTCCTTTTTTTGTCATTTGCAGTGTACTTTTGGTAGCAGGATGCAGAGTTGCATGGGAACCCACATCTTCAATGTTATGTTATTAAGATCCATCTAAAAATCAAAAGCCCCAGACGAAGTTCATTAGTAGTTGATTGGCCAGAATCCAACTACATGAAGAAAAGTAGATTTTTTTTTTTTATATTTTGGAACTTCTTCACTTTCTTGTGCCATCATTATATGCTATAGGGTGATGTGTGAAGATAGCTTCTGTTCCATCCAGTGTGTTAGTTCTCTCTCTAGATAACTTTGATGAGGTTGTCTTGGATGAAACAAAAAGTTGTTTTGGTAGAGCTCTATGCACCATGGTAAGTATAGGTTTACCATTCTTATGATCATCTAATATCTTGTTATGTTGAGTGAGAGTTTTTGCATTTTAAAGTTTTATCTAAATAATTCTCTTGATAAAATTGAATTATGTCTTCCAGGTGTAGTCATTGCAATGCCCTTGGCCCTGTAAGGACATTATCCATTCCATATACTTGTATTATAGCTTAATGAGTTATTCCTGATTATGTATGTCAGCACCCAAGTTGTAACAATGTCTATATCAAGGTCAATCATGATAAACTTTGAATCTTTCCACAAACTTATGAAAAAGTTATTGCAGCATTTAAACTGGAGGGAGAAGTAGTAATAACCAATCTTAAAGCTGTCAAGTACACAGATTTGGCCAAGAAGTGTGTCAATTTTGTGTTATTATTAAAATAGATTCATATCATATTTAACATGCGCATGTGCCTAATTTGATGATTTTACCAACACAGACATAGTGTTAGACAATTGGTTCATAATGAATGAGGCTTATACTTGTCTACTGTCATGTTCTTGTCTGGCATCTGCTGCTATGGGACATGTTAAATGTTTATAGGCAAATATCAAGCTATGTGCTTGACCATATGACTTTAAATATGGTTTGTGTCATGGCCCTTTTTTGTCATCTGTAGTGTACTTTGGGTAGTAGGCTATACAACTGCTTGGGAACCCACATCCTTAATGTTATGTTCTTAAGATCCATTTAAAAATAAAAAGCACCATGTCAAGACTATTCATACAATATATGCATTCAAGACTATTATTAGCACTAGTAATGTTTCGATAGTCATCAAAAAATGGGTGGGATGAATATGGCATTTCATTTGGTCGTGTCAGTACAAACATATCATCCATAGGCTCATCAGGAAAACAACAAGTACAGGATGACTATTGGAACTGACTTGTTTGGAGGTGTAGCAAAACTCAAAAGTTCATGCAAAATATATTCACATTTTTTTTCACATGGCACAATTAGAATAAAGACTTATCCTGGCAGGGGTGTTTATGAAGGGGCTTCTTGTAACTCCAGATTTGCTAGAATGTTATCGGGCTTTGTTTGCAATGATAATGACCTTCTCAAATATTGGTGACGGTGTGGCTTTGGTCATTTGATAACATTTCTTTTGAGGCTATTCCTTTCTTGGTCGGTATGAGAGAATTATTGTGTTTAGCAGGCATTGTGGGCAAAGTTTTATTAATAAATCTTGTCACTCTATCCCTTTCTGTTTTAATTTCTTGAGCATAGTACCATCATTTAGTAAGAAAATGAAGGTAAAGTCTTTTTAAGTGCTGAACTTGAAAGTGCTTAGATTTACTCATATGCCAAAGCAAAAAGTGAATTCATTCCTTTTATTTTGAAAAAGTCACTTTATTATTATTATTTAAGAGACTATTGGAGAATGTCTTTCATTAAACCAAGAAGTTGTTTGAGAAACGTTTTCAATCCTCCAAGTATTTTTTTGAGTGAGTAAAGATTTTGATAAAGCAAAATATTAGGAAAAATTCTGAGACTGGTTAAACCACTTGATAGTTGATAGTATGTGCTATCCATTATGGTAAGGGAGAACAATCGTAGGAAAATAAGATCATGACTTTGGCATCCCAAATATTATATACATAGTCTTCCCCCTCCCCCCCCCCAAAAAAATTAGAAGGTTGCTACCAGTAGCAATAGCTAAATGCATAAACCAAAAAAAAAAAAAAGCTTAGGCTAGAAAATATTTGGTAGATCATCCCAATGAACCAAAATTACAGCTCAATGCTCTTGAGCAAAAGACACAACAAAGCAAATAATAGATTTTTAAAAAAAATAAGTATAAATCACACTTGCATCAAAAGAATCGCATCCCAAGTTCTGTTCACATGCTCTCTATTTAAGATATCCATATTCAAGAACAACTCAATAGGATAAAACACTAAGACAATGTTTCCAAAAACAAAACCTCAATCTCAGGGCTTGTAACTTGTTGTAATGAGCATGTTATGCCTTATAGACCTAGTTGTCATAGCTCTCATTTCTTCCCTGTACCAATAATAGGGCAAACCAATTTCAGCATACCACAGTTCCAACATTCCTCTGCCTTCATTAGCTATTGTTATTGTTGGCTTTGGAATTTTTTCCACTCCTAACTACCATTCCCTACTTGCCACACCCTCAAAACAATGAGGTTCAAGAGTTTGGCAGCAACACCAAGTATCAGAACCTGAATATGTGCCCAAAAGTGAATCTACTTGCTGAAAAAGAGGAATGATCAACGTGGAAGATGAGAGGCACAAACAAGTTATGGACATAGAGGAAAATGAGATTTATGGGGACTGACTTTAGGGTGTGTGAAGATTGTGGTAACAATAGAAGACGTAGGAATTGTTGCAAGGGACATGGGTATGACTGCAACACCCACGTGAAGATCACATGGATCCCAAAAATTCGTCAGATGAAGTAGGAGATGGCATGGTACCAGTGGTGGTGATGGTGCCCTTGGTGTTGGAAGTTCTTCCGGAGCTAAGACCTAGAGCTTTAGGGTCATCACAAAATGCCACTGTTAACTCTTAGAGCTCCAACAAAAATGAGAACGTCGCTTATTTCAATTGGGTGGGTCTCCACTCTCCAGCATTGGTAGGGACTGAAAATTTTCTGGAGGAAATTTGGCGTTCTGAACCAATATTATAAGCTTTTTGAGTTGGGTGTGTTTATAGTATCCACAGGAATACAAATTTTTAAGAGAGAATACAAATTTTTGAGAGAGACTAGTGTAGGTCAATTAAACGATTCTATTTTAATTTTTATCTTATTAAATTTATTTTTTTATGGTTAATATTAATGATATTAGTATTGATTTTAATTAATTATTATTTATATTTTACTTACTTTTTTAGACTCATTTGTTTTTTATTTTTATTTCCTTTTCTCCATTATCTTAATTTCAATTAAATTTTAAATTTGTGTAAATTCTTTTAATAAGATTATCATACTATAATTTTTATTTTTCTTATTAAATGAAAATTTCCATTACAAATTTTGTGAATATGAATCATATTCAATTAGGGTTAGAAATGAGTTGAACCAGCTTATGAGTTAGCTCATAACTTGTTTTGTTAATAACTTAATGAGTTAAAAAATTTGGCTCGTTTACAAATGAGTCGAGTAATACGGAATTGATATGTGTTGCAAACCTAAGTGCAGGTTATCTCAAATACTAAATTCTCGGGAGTCCGAGGTCGATCTACAGGGAATTGATGAAGACAAATTCTTTGAGGTAAGGAAATGATTTGTCATAATAATAAAGGTTATAAAACTTGTTCACAATTAAAAAAAAATTTGCTTAGGCTAGGAGATCTACTCTTGGTAAGTAAATTAAGGACAAAATTAATTCTTTTTATAACTCAATTAGAATTCACGCATAACGGATGTTCCAATAAGAAAATATAGCATTCAAAGTTTATTTAAGATTATATATGTAATTATATTATGGTTCCTTTAATTATCTATTAACGCAACATTTGTAAATGGGTTCAAGCATTCATTGTGCCAAACTCTTATCTACAACAAATCAAGATCTCTACCTTACAAGGAGGGTTTTTAAATTGATTGGAAATAAAATGCAATACATATATTGATTACTTGATAATATATCATTCAAGCACAAGAAAAAAGATTAATATAACCTTATTTCATTACCAAAAGCTTCACCCTTTCACTAAAGCAAAATAAAAATTAGTTACTCATAAAAAAGAAAAAAGAAAGAGAGAAGAAGAAGGAGATGAACATAATTTTTATTTAGAACAAAAGAAAACTACAATAAGAGAAATAAATAATATAATAACAAGATCTTGATTTCTAAACTAAGATGATTCTAATAAGCAACCAACGATGCCCTTTTATAAAGCATAAAGGGCACACAATGACAAATGAGTTGTTTATAAGTTGGTGGATAAGTGGAACATGACAATGGAGTTGTTAATGAGTGGGTGGATGAGTGCGTGGATTATTGTCATGCTTGTCTCCCCGCTCAACTAATTTAGATGTCTTCACACGACTATAACTCTATTATAACGTCACCTATTACACAAGTGGTTTTCATGAAAGTTAAAGGGTTTTGTCTCAACTTTCCAATGCCACTTGTTTCATCACAATCTGACCTATATAGGCCAAGATATAGCCCAATCTTTGCACAGTGTTCGGATTCCAGCAATAGCACCTCTGTTCTGATTTTTAGGCCTAATATGACCTACTAGACATCCGACTATGCTCTTGTGTTCTTCATAAAAGTTGTATATTTGGGTCTTAGCTTTCATTTGGGCTTTTGATGTCAATTGAACTCCTATAGCTTAAGCAATGAGCTGATGAGTGCGCAGAGGTCAAGCAGTCAGGATCAGAATTATGACTCTTGCTTTCACTTCAATTTAAATTATCCAAATGTGTGATTCCTCTCTCGAGATCTTCATGAAACTGGTAGAGAATTGTCTTAGTATTCTTACAAGATTAGAATCACATCAATCAAATATTTGTAACTCAGATTATAGCTAATTTACTGAACGTTGTCAAATAGACAAATTAAGGTTAATTCATGCAATAATTTCTTCAATGATCTAATTAGGCTCAATATCATAAAATGTGACAAAACCAACTTAATTAAGCCTAATTGAACCTTAAGAAGCCAAGTGAGAAGATTATTAAATGAATAAAATATATTACTATAATCGAGCTTGAGTTTTTATATGTTCTAACTCATTAGCTTGTGAGTTGGCTCGATATGTAAATATAAATACATTTTTAAAGAAAAAATGATAATAATAATAATAATAATAATAATAATAATAATAATAATAATTTTTTTAATTTAATATTTATTGGCATTTTAGTTTATTTTTTGTTTGACTAAATTATTCTTAATTGAATATATATAAAAAAAACATAGATTTTATTAAGTTATAAATTCAAGCATAATTCGTGGAGCCTATAATATTCAATAACAATGCTCGATATTGACTCATTAATCTCAAGTAGCTTGTAAGCTTAAGGTAAGCCTAACTTGAGTCAAGAAAATAGACTTGTTTATAAATGATTAAGCTTGAGTTAGACCTAACTCAACCCACTTCCAACCCTAGATTCAGTAAACATAAGTAAAATATGCTTTAAACTTTTACCTATAATAATTCATTGCTAATAGAATTATACATTTATCCATAAAATATTCAAGGGAAGACTTAAAGCTGGTAGTACAATGCCATCTCTAATCTTGCATTTGTTATGATAGAGAGATAAAATTAAAAGATATTAAATTAAAAAGGAAAACTTTATTCTCTAACTAATTTTTTTTAAATAGATACTCTAACTCCAATTTTAAAGATTTATTAAAAAAATAGATGCCCATTGCACTAGTTATGTTATGAACTATAATAAATTCTTTTTTATATAACCACATTTTTGTAAGTTATAAAAATTAACTTAAATTTTTAAAGTCATAATTATTATTTTAATAATAAAATGTTTTTAGGAGCACGTACGACGTATAAGACTTGATAAAATAAGCTTATATAATATATTATGACTTTATGAGTTATTTGGTACGATCACAGTATTGAATAAGTTTACCCAGCATATCTCTCTTATATATTAAAATAACGTATAACTTAATCAGGCATTGGGAGTGGGATTAGGCCTGATTAAGTTTTGATGGATAAGCTCATTTGAAAATATTCCCTTTATAACCCTATCATTCAAGAATGGTGGTTGAACAAAGGGCTACTGGGATGTGGTCGTTTGAGAAGATTTAGATTGGAATTCTGTTAAAGGGAATGGGTTGTTGAGTTAAGTTTCTCGATTTAATTGTGATTTGAAACTTATGGGGTTGAGTGGAATTTGTTTATGCGGAATGATTAGGTTGATGGTGGAGTTTAACTACGAGGTTTTGCTAATTTGTTTTGGATCTGCAAATTTATAGTGATGATGGGTGCTTTGTGTTTGCTAGTATGTGGGTGACGATTTGCAAGATGCTTTTGAGAGAAAGGGGAATAGGGTCCTTTTTTTCCTCTTCTTTGATAAAATTTCCTCCTTCTTTATTCACCATCAATACCCATAGAAACACCTGCCTTTGTGTGTTGTAGCCCTCTGGGTGAAGCAATGTAGTAGACATAGGCTTTTCTGTGCAAGAGGGAAAAAGAGTAAAGGAATAGGACAAAAATTTCATCAAGAAAGGAAATGATCTATCTTAGAAAGTGATCAAAAAGATTTTTTTTCTTTTTAATAAGAACTAATTATTTAATTTAATTTTTAATTAATTTTTTCATAAGTCTTGAAGACTTTTATTTTTTCAAAAGCGCGGAAATAATTTTTCATAGGTCTTGGAAACTTTTATTTTTTCAAAAATTAGTATAACATAATAAATTTGAATGAATATAATATATTTTTTATTAAAGGATATTTTTGTCAAAAACATTAATTTTTTATCATATCCAGTATTATATAGTGCATCAGCAAACAAATGATAATATTATCTTATACAACATAATATCTTATACAATGTCATGCTAAACACTGGATAATATTAAAATTTTATTAGGCCTTATACTTTTAGGCGTAATACAATCAGACCTTATCCTATCTTCCATACTAAACAAGCCCAAAGATTAAAAAAATTAATACAATAATAATATTGTTTAATGAATCACATGAGAGGAAAGAGTTTTAAATGTTAAATCCATGGATTTGTAACTCTTAAATTTCAAGTTAAGAATTGACAAGAGTTCGTGTTAGATGTTTTTCATCCCTTTGAATTATTACGTAAAATTAAAATTCTAATTTTAAAAGATCATCCAAATATAACAATTTGAGTGTACATATATGGAGCCGTCCAATGTTTATTTCATGAAAAGTTTAGAGGTTGTTTGGGCTTTTATTTTTTTAAAATTAATTGATATATTTTTATTAATAATTATAAAAATTATAGTTTGCTTTTTATTGGATAAATTACAAATAAATATTAGTTATCTAGTTTAAACTATTTAGAAGCTTACTAACAATAATTCCTCAAACTCGATTAAGTCAATTAAGCAATCATGAAAACTGATCACTAATCTTGTTTAGAAAAAGCTAATCACTAGCATTTTTCTTGTTTAGGATATTTAGAAGCTTATTAGTAATAATTACTTAAACTTGATAAAGCTGATTACAAAATTTAAAAATAAAAAATAGTAACCATTAGTACTTCTCTTGTTTAGCCATTTAAAATCTCACTTAGCAACAATTCCCCAACCTTGATTAAGCTAATTAGAATCATGAAAATTAAGCACTACTACTTGACATGTTTTGTCAATTTTATGAAAATTAATCACTAACACTTATCTTCTTTAATCAATTTAGTGGCTCACATAGCAATAATTCCTTAACCTTAGTTAAGCTAGTTAAAAAACATGAAAGTTAATCAAAAGGACTTCTTTCTTAAGTCTACTTATAATGTCACTTAGTAGTTATTCATTCACATGAACTAATGTTGAAAGGATCTCACTTAGGCCAAATTGCATAATGTGAACCAATTTCAAAACTGTGTAAGAAATTCAAGGAGTCCATTTTATAAATTGGAGTAAACATTTATTTAGTTTTTCAAAGATGTAGGTGATTAATTTTGGTTAGAGAAAAGTGCATATACCCCTAAACTTTGACCCATTTACAAACTGTAACGCCTTAAGTATAATTACTTTACTACTTATTGGGACCTAAGTAGAAACAACTAACCTAAACACGTCACATATTACTACATCCAAGCTAAAACTGAACTTTTTAATTTTTTTATTTATAAATGTACTTGGTTAATTTCCCTTTTTGTGGTGAAAGTATATTTTCTTATAAGCTTTGTGAGAGATTGGTCTGCCTATTCTGCTTAGGCAAGGCCAATTGTCTTCCAATTATCAAGTTCACCTTTAAGTTACTAACTATAATTAATTCCATTCTATTACTCATGAGTTTTCTTTGGAGAACTCTAGTGAGTAGTGTCATGAAATCAAATACTAATAGCATAGCTCAACTCAAATAGTTAAACTTATTTAGGTAAAGCCTAAACTAACTCATTTCTACTCCTATCCCATGAATAAATAAGTTGAAATAGATGGTAACATAATGTTAGTAAATTTTGAATTCCAATTACTTATGCTAATAGAATAATTTTAAAGCAAAATTATTTGGAGATTAAAGTTTTCCTTCTTTATTTAATCTCTTTTATCTTGCTCCAATAACAAATACAAGTTTTAGGAATATAGCATTGTGTTAAGCAGGGGTGTAAATTAGTTCGGATAACCCGACTAACCCGATCAATCCAAATCAAACTAATTAAATTAGTTCAGTTTGATTTGGGTATATTTATTTGTTTGGGTAAAATCCAAACCAATTAAAACTTAATTGGTTCGGTTCTCGGATTTGAAATTTCAAAATCGAACCAAACTAAACCAAACCAAATCATATATTTATATATTTTATATTTTAAATTTATGCTACAACATTTTTTCGTTACTGCTTGTTTTTTTTTACTTTTTGTAACACTTTCTTAGTTTCCAACCCCTAAAACATCGTCTTCGTTCAACACAAAAGGCTAGAAAATTTCTCTGTCAAAAAATTCGGTTCTACTCACCAGCACTGCAACTCTAGCCAGGAATATACTATCAGGTGCTATTCCAAAAACTCTTGGAGAGGTGAGAGACTTGTAAACTTTAGATCTTTCCTCCAACCAACTCTCTGGATCCATTCCTATTGAACTTGAAAATCAACATATCCTTCAACTTTTGAACTCCTCTTATAATGATTTAGAATGACTCATTCCTAATGGTGAAGTTTTTCAAAATCTCTCTACTATCCATTTAGAAGGCAATAAAAAACTTTGCTTGCATTTTGCATGTGAGCCTCATGGCCATGGAAGAAGGCATGTCAGACATTACATCATCATAGTCACAGTGGTAACACTGATACTATGTATGACAATTTACTTTCTACTATACATAAAGAACAGAAAAGTGAAGGTAACAGCAATAACATCATCTTAACTTGGAAGCTTGGAAATGATGAATTAGCTTTAAATACTCTAGTATTGACTTTAAAAACAATGAATTTCTGGCTCTGATTTATGAGTACTTAAGTAATGAAAGTTTGGAAGATTGGATTAAGGGGAAAAGAAAACATGCAAATGAAAATAAGTTGAACATTATAGAGAGACTGAATATCGATATTAATATTACTTGTGCATTGGATTACCTGCACAATGATAGTGAAGTTCCTATTGTGCATTGTGATTTGAAACCCAAGAACATTCTCTTGGATGAAAATATGACTGCAAAGGTTGGAGACTTTGGATTTGCTAGGTTGCTGATTTAAAGTTCAACTACTCAAGTCTCTATTAGCTCCACTCATGTTCTTAGGGGTTCAATTGGTTACATATATACCTCCAGGTTAGTAGTTTCACAACCTCCTTTTAATTGAATAGTAGTAGTATACAACTTGTCAAGTTAAATCTCTCTTGAAGAATTTTTTAACTTATTCAAATATGATTTCTTAATACACATATTAATATGTTTCTTTGTTCTCTCTTTATGAACCTTTTAATACACATTTTGAAACATGAAATAATTATTAGTGTTCAAATAAATAAGTTTTATTTTATTTCTAAATTTTTTCATAGGTTTATTATGTATTTTTTTGTTATGAAAAACTAATTATTTAGCTAATTTTTGTATTAAAAAAATGGCAAACCCGATCACCCGAACTAAACCAATCCATAGATGTTCGGTTCGGTTTGGTTCGGATTTGGTTATCAAAAAATATGAAAATTGAACTAAACCGAACTAATTGATTTTGATTAGTTCAGATTTATTTTTTCTCAAAAACCAAATCAAACGACCCACTTACACTCCTAGTGTTAAGCAGCTACCGCCTCCATCAAGTCTTCCCCTAAATATTTTCTGTAAATTGAAAAGTGAAAATTTAGATGAGAGCAACCAGCAAATAGATTATATTATATTATGATTATGATTTTGCTACCAAAGTAAAAGGTTTCACTTGACCCGTGCCACACTCTCTCAAAAATTTGTGTTCCCGCTAATATAAAAAACTCACCTAACTCAAAAAGGTTTTAGTTTCATTCCATGGACACCAAATTATCTCCTAAAAATTTTCAGTCGCTGCCTGACCCAACCAGTTCAAATAAATACTCTACATGAGCTACTAGAAGTGATGAAGTCTCTGGTGTGTGAGGTGATGAAGTCACAACAACTTGAGATTAGCATACAACGACCAACTTTATAGCCGAGGCTCAAGCGATGGTCTATGTTAGTAGCTCAAACGATGAATCAGGTTTCAAAAGTTCCAAACTTTCTTCTATGCCCACATCTCAAATCCCAGATTCATTCACAAATTTAAGCTCTTTTAATAGATTCCTCTCATACCCATTTGAGTTCTCAGCAAAACCTAAATTAGGAGGTCCATGTTAAACACTACTTGCTCCTAAAATCTTGCTTTCACTTCCTTTTTCATGACTTTCTCGATAACCAAACACCCTAATTAAGGTCAGTTTCCTAATTCATTTGAAGGAGAAAAAATTTAGCGATGTTATGAAGAACGGTTTCTAATGTTGGGATTCTATGCACCCTAGTGTGGTCACGGCCAGCCCTTAGCGCCTGAGTATGCTGCTGACTTGAAGGGAGAGAATGTGGTTTGGCAGAGGTGGATGTGTAAAATGACTAGGCTCAAGAGTACGATATCAGGGTTTTCCTACTAGCTCACTTTATGTAGCCTTATTAACTCATTCACTGAATCTATGTCCCATTCTTTTGAAGATAAAAACACAAATGAAGAAACAATAGAAGTATTCATATGCTATACTTTCTTTTTGTTTTCACATTTTTCAAATTAGAATGGCAAAATTCAAAGTATTCTTTGTTGTATATGACTAAATTTACACTAACTTTAAATTAAGAAAGTTAAAACAGTTCTATAAATGTTTTTTTAAAACAAGTACACAATGTTGCAACTATCGGTTGCACCATTTTAAATCCTTAACATTGATTTTCCCTTTTCAATTGAGTTTTTTTTTTTGAGTTTTTCTTTTTCCCCTTCTTCTGCCTTCTCTAAGTTATATAAAACCTACTTAGCCAATCTCTGGTTTATGCATTTAATCAAATTTCAACTAGTAGTTTGATAATAGATACATTTAATTAATTTTAATATATATTTTACAGTAGTATAATCATGCAACAAAAATGAAAATGTTTCTTTTGTTTTCATTTTTCTTCATTCTGCGTAGTTCTAACTCTTAACTTCATTGTTTATACTTCGCATTATCTTCTTGATATATGTAACAAACAAACATTGAACAAATGATTCCACAATCACACTTCAAGTTACAACCTATAACCCCGACTGTCATAAGTCATAACTAGACAACTAGTAAACTAAAGAATCTAGCTAAAATTTTAAGGATAAATTTTCTTCATCGTCTGGTTATTTATTCATTTTTAGTCTCACTATACTTAACTTTCAAAGTGCTTTTATCTAGCTACTAGTATTTAAAGATCTTTCAAAGGATTTATGGAGAATGTGAAGCTGAAAAGAAGTTATGATTCAGTGATGGCCCTAGTGTAGTCTCCCAAAAAAATAAAATAAAATAAAAGGCCTCAGACAATGTCTAAAGTATCAGTACAGTGATTAGGATAGATGCTTGTGTGCTTTGTTTCAGTTTGATTTGAAGTGGCAGAGTAGACAATCTTGAATAAAATTCTTAACACTCTGTAGATGAACTAGCAACCTTCTCAGTCTTTTTCAATTGTTTTTTTATCAACATCAACTGAATAATATAGATTGACTTAAGTCTCTAATTTCCCTATGAAATCCTATTACATAGGCCACATTTCTAGTACATATGTTTGAAAGGGGCATGACAGATAGGACTCTGATCAATTTAGTTGCATAAAGGAAGTCCATTTTGTTCTAACTCTGCCCATTACTAAGCTTGATACAGCCTTTCAAATTTTCTCTAGATGTTGATATACATTACCAATCCAACAATATCAATTTATTTTGAATTTGGGATGTAAGAAGAGAATAATATGTAACGATGCATCTGAAGCACCAGACGTCTCGGTGTAGCAAATACATTTTTTATGAGCATATATCATAGACTTAATTTGGCTAGTAGCAATCTTGAATAATTGGCAAGCATTCGATTTTATAGAGTACCACCAAGTATTTGAAGAGACAGTTGTTCTTGCATCTTCAAATATATGACTGGAGGCAACCTTAGCTCACAACATAAACATTTCTCTTGCCACGGAAGTTAAAGACGATAATTTCATAAATGAAATGAAGATACAATTACATTAATCTAGAGGCAAACTTCGCTAAGACAGTGCATAATTTATTATTTATCATAACATGAATCAATAGTTGAGTTCATTACTAAGTTTCTTAATCTCTCGCAACCCAACCTAAAACAAAAATGCAGCATTTAAATATCAGAATCACAATTTCCAAGCCATCAACAAAGAATCTAAAATAGATAGGACGAGTTGATGGAAATTAATAACTAAAAGAATTAATCATGCTTAAGATAAATAATATAGCATGTTCATACTAATAAGATCAAGATGAAATAGAACCTGGAGTTATGGTTGGATCCATGATCCTTCTCTTAATTGTTGCTTGTCCTAAGAATTGAAAAAAAGATAGAGAGATGAGAGAATTGAGAGCAACTTCTCCTATTACTGATTGGGGGGCAATTGTTAGAAGAGAGGTTGTTACCTCTTATAGAAACCAATGATGGGGCTTAGTTTCTATTCCCATCAGCTAAGAGAAGAGACTTCTCAATGGGCTTTACTATTGAATAACCTAGCCCATCATAGGTCATTCATATTAATTACCCAATTACTATATCCCTATAAATTATATAATGCTATAGATACATAATTGATACATTAATAATACATCAGAGTATACTGAATAATTGATTAATGTTAATCTAATATTTAATTGTATTTAATAAATACAACATTCTCCCACTTGGATAATATTAGTCAATATCGAGAAAAGAAGTATTATTAAAACTATAATATCAATTATGACCCAAAGCACATATCATCCAATAATCTATGAAATATTAAGTTTTAGCACTGCAAGAAAAATAATAATATCCGATAGGGATATATATATATATATATTTATGTGCTTATATTTCATAGAAACTAAATATAGATAATGGAAAAGCATAATTAAATAAGACAAATATGTAATTCCAAAGGATAGTCTCAACATTTTATTAATACTTTAAGAGATATGATAATAAGAGTGACGTCATTTCATACATATCTCATAATAGAATACATAATATCAGACTCCCACTAACCCAAAACATCAAAAAACTTAATTAAACCCATATGAGTTACATGATTCTGAAAAACTCCAACTGTTAAGCCTTTGGTTAGTGGATTTGCTAACATGTTTTCTGTAGCAAGATGCTCAATACGAGTCTGAAACTCTAGAATTTTCTCTCTAACAAACAGATATTTTATATCAAAATGCTTTGAACGAGAAGAACTTCTGTTGTTTTGAGAGAAATGCACAGCAGCAGTATTGTCGCAATATATCACAAGAGATCTAGATATACTTTCAACAATATAAAAGCCAGAGATTAAATTTTTCAGCCATATGGCTTGACAAGTGGCTTCATAGCAAGCGACATACTCTGCTTCCATGGTAGAAGTAGCTGTAAGAGTCTGTTTGACACTCTTCCAAGAAATAGCTCCTTCTGCCATTATAAAGATAAAGCCGGAAGTAGATTTTCGGTCGTCAGGGCAACCTGCATAATCAGAATCCAAATAACCAATGACCTGAAGTTGATCAGACTTCTTATAGGTCAGCATATAATCTTTAGTGCCCTGCAAATATCTCATGACCTTCTTTACGGCTTTCCAATGACCCAAACCTGGGTCGCTCAAGTATCTCCCTAAAGCATTAACAGCAAAAGCAATGTCGGGACGAGTACATACTTGAGCATACATTAAACTGCCAACAGCGGAAGCATATGGGACTTTCACCATTTCAATCTTTTCTGTATCATTTTGAGGACACTGAGATTTGGAAAGTTTATCACCCTTTTGAACAGGTGCAGCACATGAGGAGCAAGAATGCATGTTAAACCGTTTGAGAATCCTTTCAATATATCCTCTTTGAGACAATCCAAGAATACCACGTGACCTATCTCGATAAATTTGGATGCCTAGAACAACAGAAGCATCACCTAGGTCTTTCATATCAAAGTGGCAACTCAACATCAATTTTGTCTCAGTCAAAAGTTTAACACTACTACTAACAAGGAGAATATCATCAACATATAAAACAAGAATGATGAAATAGCTCCCACTAGTTTTCAAGTAAATGCACTGATCTGAAGCATTTTCCTTGAAGCCAAGTGAAGTGACCACCTGATTAAATTTCAAATACCAACGTCTAGATGCCTGTTTTAGTCCATAAATGGACTTCTTCAGCTTGCAAATTAAGTGCTCTTTGCCCTTTTCAACAAAGCCATCAGACTGAACCATGTAGACGTCCTCAACAAGATCTCCATTCAGAAAAGCTGTTTTAACATCCATCTGGTGAAGTTCTAAATCAAAATGAGCTATCAAAGCCATAACAACTAGAAAAGCATATTTAGTAGAGACCGATGAGAATGTCTACTTATAATCAATGCCCTCTCTTTGACTATAGTTTTTTGCTACTAGTCTAACTTTGTACCTCTCAACTTTACCATTTGGACTACATTTGGTCTTGAAGACCCATTTACACCCAACTGGTTTGCAACCAACTAGTAATTCTTCAAGATCCCAAACAGCATTTTGAGACATGGAAACTAATTCATCATGCATAGCATCCAGCCAATTAGAAGCACATGAGCTAGACATAGCTTCCTTAAAGGAGGTAGGATCATCAACATTATTAAGGTCAAACTCATGTTCTTGAAGATACACAATATAATCGTTGGAGATGGTAGGCCTGCGAACTCTCTGAGATCTTTTTAATGGAATTTCTTTAACAATATCACCATGTTCCTGTTGATCTGCCAGTGGTGCTGCAACATCATCATGTTCTGGAAGAATATGATCATTATCACGAACATCAGGAAGCATGACTGCTGGAAAAGAAACAACTGGAACAGGGACAACAACCCGATCTTCTCTAAGAATGACTGGTCGTGGTGTACTACTACTCCCACTATCCAAGTCATCCTCAAAGAATATAGCATGATCAGATTCGATAACTTGCATGGAGTGAGAAGGATAATAAAATCTGCTGCCTCGGGAACCCACACAGTAGCCAATAAAGAATCCGCTAACAGTCTTAAAATCAAGCTTCTTCAACTGAGGATTGTAAGGCCTAACTTCTGCCTTACAACCCCATACATGGAAATGTCTCAAGGTTGGTTTCTTTCCAGACATCAACTCATAGGGAGTTTTTGGCACAGATTTGCTGGGCACTTGATTTAGAATATACACAGCAGTCCTTAAAGCATCTCCCCAAAGAAAATCTGGTAAGGTAGAATGACTCATCATACATCTCACCATATCCATAAGTGTGCGATTTCTTCTTTCTGCAACACCATTCTGCTGAGGAGTACTTGGCATAGTATTTTGAACTTCAATCCCACATTCTTCTAGAAATTTAGCAAAAGGTCCTGGGTTTCTTCCAGACTCATCATACCTGCCATAATACTCACCTCCTCTGTCAGATCTCACACATTTGATCTTCTTACCTGTCTTCAATTCAATAGCAATTTTAAAGGATTTAAAAGCATCCAAGGAACTAGATTTTTCATGGAGAAGATCTATCCATCCGAATTTGGAAAAATCGTCTATGAAGGTAATAAAATACCTATATCCACCCATAGCAGTAGGTGTAATAGGTCCACACATATCAGTGTGAATCAGTTCCAACACTTCAACACATCTATTAGCTCCTTGATTTCTAACTTTGGCAGTAAGTTTTCCCTTAATACAATCAACACAAGTATCAAAATCAGAGAAATCTAGATCATGCAGAACGCCTTGTTTAACTAACCTCTCAATTCGAGGTCTAGATATATGCCCCAAACGCCTATGCCATAACATAGAAGAGTTCTCATCAATCCTACTACGCTTATATCCAACAGTAGAATTAACAGACATATCATTCAGATTCAGCTTATATAGCCCATCACACAAAACTCCTGAACCAACTGCAATAGAATTAGAATAAACAACAAGTTTTCCATTGCCGAATTCAAAAGTGTAGCCATAATTATCTAAAGCTGAAACTGAAATCAAATTCCTTCTCATAGAAGGTACATAGATCACATCTTTCAACAACAAAATATGTCCAGAAGGCAAATATAAAGATACCACTCCTATTTCTTCTACAGATGCTCTAGGTCCATCTCCCATCACAATCTTGGATTCAAAATCACTTGGTTTCCTCAGGCTTGTGAATCCCTGTAGAGAATTCACAACATGAATAGTTGCCCCTGAATCTAACCACCAAGTATTGGGAGGGACATCCACCACATTAGATTCAAAACAAGCTAGAGCTAGGAGCGTACCTTGTTTCTCATTCTTCTTCTTGAGGAAAAAATAAGTCTCCACTTTATGACCGTACTTCTTGCAATACTTGCAGGTTCCCTTAAAAATTTTGCTTTTAGGCTCTAATTGCAATGGTGCTTTCCCTGTCTTTTCCTTTTCAAAATGAAGCTTGCCATTGTTACTAAACTTTTTCCTATTTTTGACACCAAAAGAAGAAGCAGCAAATTGAACACTGTGTAGTTTCCCCTTTTTAATTGACTCATCTTCTTGAGAAACAATTGCAATCATTTCATCAACTGTCAATTCCTCTTTCTGATTATTATATGAGGTCTTCAACACATCAAACTGAGGAGGAAGAGATTCTAAGACTTACCAGATCAAGAAACTTTCACCAAGCTCGACTTTAGAGACTTCAACTTGTTGTAATAGTGTACCAGTTTTATTATATGCTCACGAACTCCACCAACACCATCATATTTGGTTTTCTCAAGTAAGGATAGATATTGACCCTTTTGTGCTTTACCAAAAGTTTTGAATTTTGACCAACGGATGATAGAAAATCTTTGGCATTATTATTCTCTGGAATGCTCTGTCTAATGGACTTCTCCATGGTGTATTTTATCACCATTAGGCATACTCGGTTAGAGTGTTCCCATTTTTCATAAGAAGTCTTTTGAGCAGCAGTGGACTCAGGCGTAAGAGCTGGAGGCTCTTTCTCTCTCAAAGCTAGGTCCATGTTAGTTATTACCAGATATAGATCCAAAGATTCTTTTCAGTCCTCATAATTTGTCCCATTAAGAGTTTTAACTGAGGTAGGCAGAGAAGCTGGCACCATAACAAGAAGAAAACATTTAATAAGCATTAAAATATAATTATCATGGTATTATAGAATTAAATGATTCCGTATGCTCAGCCAAACATGTCTTTTAAATAAATTTCTTAATTATTATGATCTCGCCTAAGGATCCCAAATCATAACAAATAAGAAATATAATAATAATACAATGCACAAATCTTATGTCACTAGAAAATTTCTCATACCGATAGGATACTCAAAACATGATTGACATAATCCAAGAATTAATATTGCATTGTATCCGTAACCAATCACATTAGTAATAATATACCGATAGGGTATAATTATCATTAATGCTACATATATATATATATATATATATATATATATATATATATATATATATATATAAAAATAAACAAAATTTTTGTATAGTTGCACTCACGATAGGTAATATCATAATTATACAAAAACTTTACGAATATGATAAAATCATATTATTCATAAAAGCATATGAAATTAAACAAGAATATATTTTATTTAATTCATATAAAGACCTAAAAATTTATTCGATAACCACAACACCTTAATAGAGAGAGCATGATACATACAAGTGTTACAGGTAAAGTAATTAATGTGCATAAAATTTTTCAGGTCCATAATCCGAGAGTACAGTATTGAAAAATACTGATTATTCTAGAAATAATTAATATAAAAAATGTAACAGTGTCAAAAAATTCTAGAAAAAATACTAAAAATAAAAAATATTAAAATAAAAATTTTTGGTAAAAAAATGGAAAAAATTGGCCTCGGGAAATGGGCCCACGTGCCAGAAGTCGCGACTGGGATTCGCCACGGGTCAGGATGTCATCTTCCTTACCCGTTTCCCCTGAAACTGGGTCGTTTGACCCGCGAAAAAGGACCCATTCTTTTCTCCCATAATATGCGATTTTGAGCCGCGATTTTTCGGCCAAGCGGTCGTCGTACCGCGGCGGTTAGAAGCCCCATATCAATTTTATAAATTATCTATCATAAAACATGGAGAAACAGATCTGAAAAATGGATGGGTTTCTGAAACGGGTTGTGCAACCCGTGACCCCAACTCGGCTAGATCTCCATTTTTACTCAACGAAACACAATGTTTTTTTTAGTATGATGGTCATTGTGTTCCGATCTAGAGAAGCCCCAAATCAATTTCAAGCTTCATCAAGTGAAAAAAGAAGATCAAGTAAGAATTTTAAAAAAATGAGTTTCTTGGTTCGGTTTCTTCAAAAAACAGGTTCTGTACGGTTTCTTTCTTTCAATTAAGCTTACAAATAAGCTTTATAATAACATGTGATCAATGACCCTCAATCAATTTGAAAGAAAGAGGTCGAATTCGAAGATTTCAAAAGTTAGGGTTCTTGAGTTAGTTTGTGCGAAAATAATTTCCAAAAATAGCCATATTAATACCTTAAGAAGCTCTGATACCAATTGATGGAAATTAATAACTAAAAGAATTAATCATGCTTAAGATAAATAATATAGCATGTTCATACTAACAAGATCAAGATGAAATAGAACCTGGAGTTATGGTTGGATCCATGATCCTTCTCTTAATTGTTGTTTGTCCTAAGAATTGAAAGAGAGATAGAGAGATGAGAGAATTGAGAGCAAACTTCTCCTATTACTGATTGGGAGGCAATTGTTAGAAGAGAGGTTGTTACCTCTTATAGAAACCAATGATGGGGCTTAGTTTCTATTCCCATCAGCTAAGAGAAGAGACTTCTCAATGGGCTTTACTATTGAATAACCTAGCCCATCATAGGTCATTCATATTAATTACCCAATTACTATATCCATAAATTATATAATGCTATAGATACATAATTGATACATTAATAATACATCAGAGTACACTGAATAATTGATTAATGTTAATCTAATATTTAATTGTATTTAATAAATACAACACGAGTTTTATGCTGACATCCAATTTTACTGGCTGATGTAAAAAACCAATCTTTCTAAGAAACACAAGAGTATAACGGATGTCACTGAGAACATAGATAACAAATTTTGTAACAACACTAGGAGCAAGCCTCTTATTAGCCTGTAGATGACATATATGTTTTGCACGACTCTAGCCAAAGATGACAAAGGAAACAAAAATGAGCCATGACTCTAGTTAACCTGACTTTCAAAAGCCAGCCCTCATGACAAAAAATCTTCAAAGCACATGCACACATACATGGAAAAATAGTTGGGATAAAGAACTGAGTTCAAACGAAAAGACTAGTGACTTTAAGAAAGTACAATCATATAAATTCTTTAAAGCAAAAGTACACATATCTTATCTGAAATTCGTAAGGACTGATTATTCTCCCAAGACTTATATGTCATTGGTGGCCATCACATGGAAAAAAACCCTTGTCAAATCTGTTGAGATTCAAATTTCAAGTTCAATATTTTCTTTCATCATATTAGAGTACTAGATACTTAAAAATTTTGTATAATACAAATGGCATAAATTACCTTATCAAGCATGTGCTGATGACGGGCCACCACCATCTTTTTCTCCAACTTTATTGCTTTTTGAGAAAATTTTCAGTGTGGGATAGCCATTACACTATGTCTGTGTTGGTAAAATCATCAAATTAGGCACATGTGTATGTTAAATATGATATCAATCTATTTTAATAATAACACAAAATTGACACACTTCTTGGCCAAATCCTTGTACTTGATAGCTGATGTGTGTGAAATAACATCATATCTTGTTCTTGTTTTGCATGTGTTTTTAAGCATTTTAGTTTCTCTTTTTATTTGTTTTTCATTTAGTTTGGATAACTGCATTGTTTATGGTGTTGTTGTACAGGATTGGTGCTAGATTGACTTAGAAATAGATAGAAAGCTTGCAAGATTGAAGTTGGAGCTTTACGGGTAGTAAATTGGGGAAACAGACTCATTCTAAAGAGTTTCACGGCCTGCCCGTGGAATTTCCCACTGTCATGGATCGAGCTGCTACGTGAAGAAACAAAAGTGATTTTCTAGAGAATTCCACGGCATGGCCGTGGAATGATCCAGTGCCGTAGAATTCTGTCAGCAAGATCTACGTCCAGCCCGTGGAATGATCCACGACCGTGGATCGCAGTATGCATCAGTTTTTAAGTTTTATTTTTTATTTCTTTTGGGGCCTTTTAGCCAATTAAAACCCTAGGGGTATAAACAGATGTTCTGAATATAATTTTGGGGGTTCTAATTTTAGTTTGAAGGAGGCACATTGGAGGTTCTAGATCTTTCTTCCCTCTTCTCTCTTAGATTACGGGTTTGGATATTTATGAATATGATTTCTAATTCTTTCTTCTCCATGTCTGAGTAGTTCTCTTTGTTTCTAGGATTGGGCAATATCATTTGATACATTGATAATGATTAATTGACTCTGTTTTCTCTTTTATTAATCTTGAATGTTCTTTGATTCAATCCTTATTGCTCTTATTCATGTGAATTTGCTGGCCACTTATTTGCATCTCATAAGCAATTAGGGATGTACTGAGAGGTGAACCTAGGTGTTTGAATCATAAGAATTGAACTTAAGGTCTAAATCACGAGAGTAGTTTTAACCTTTCGAGGATTCAATGAATTACCACAAAGCGTAATGAGTTCAATTTAAATTCAATTACCACGAGAGTAGGAATTGGTTTAATTGGGCACGGATCTTGTATCTTGAGAAAGAACATTAACTAATTTAGGGTAATTCACCTTCAATTGAATTTTAGATTTAATAAAAGGGTTGTCAATTAGGATTTGTCTTGTATCATTGTGGTACCCCAATCTTGAAAGCTTTCTTGAATTTGAATACTTTTCTTGATAAATTGCTATTTTTGTTCTAAATTTTACACTTTGATTTTTATTTATTTAATTGCTTTGTTTCTACGTTCTTCTTAATCAACAATTATATTTCTTTTTGTTTAATTTAATTGAATTAATTAATTAATTGGTATTCATAGACACAGTCCCTGTGGATTCAATCTTTTTATTACTTGACGACGAAACCGTACACTTGCGGATTTCACACATCAATAGCGTTAAGATTAGTTATTACTACTTCTCCCTCCAATTTAAATGCTGCAATAATTGTGGAAACATTGAAAGCTTATCATGATTGACCTTGATATAGACATTGTTGCAACTTGGGTGATGCCATACATAATCAAGAATAACTCATTAAGCTATAATACAAGTATATGGAATGGATAATATCCTTACAGGGCCAAGGGCATTGCAATGACCACACCTACAAGACATAATTCAATTTTATCAAGAGAATTATTTAGATAAAACTTAAAAAAGCAAAAACTCTCACTCAACATAACAAGATATTGGATGATCATAAGAATGGTAAACCTATACTTACCATGGTGCATAGAGCTATACCAAAACAACCTTCTGTTTCATCCAAGACAACCTCATCAAAGTTATCTGAAGAGAGAACTAACACATTGGATGGAACATAAGCTATCTTCACACATCATCCTATAGCATATAATGATGGCATAAGAAAGTGAAGAAGTTCCAAAATAAACAAAAATCTACTTTTCTTCATGTAGTTGGATTCTGGCCAATCAACTGCTAATGAACTTCGTCTGATCTTTTGATTTTTAGATGGATCTTAATAACATAACATTGAAGATGTGGGTTCCCATACAACTCTGCAGCCTACTACCAAAAGTACACTGCAAATGACAAAAAAAGGATCATGGCACAGACCAAATTTAAAGTCACATAGTCAAGTGCATAGCATGATATCTGCCTATAAACACTGGTAAATTTAACATGTCCAATAGCAACAGAAGCCAAACAATAAGATGATAGTAGACAAGCATAAGCCTCCTTGTTCATTATGAACCAATTGTCTAATATAACTTATCTATTTGAATGGTGGTTCAGGTAAACAACACAGTTATAGCAAAAAATAGTTATGCTAGTTTGAGCAGGTAAGATATAACAAAGTAACAAACAGGGGTGAGGAAGAAAATATAGAAAAATCATACAATATATACATAAGGACAAGTGTGGCATGTAGGACAAGACATGCAATAATAATCTTCAATAGACTAAGTATTACCTTTCAATCTTATACATATTAGCATTACATGTGTGGTATCTATAGAGTGCAAGGTAGAACATCTACAATGCTAATTAAATTCTCTAGACATTGCAAGGCACAAAGATATTAAGGGGAGAATCGACATTCATAATCACATATCAACTCCAAATTTTCATAATTTATTTTTCTTGTTTGCGGTATTTGAGATCCAACAATTAAATTTAATAATAGTTGTCCTAACTCTTAAGTCACTCAATGACTCAACTTATATTCACAAAGAAATTATGATCAATAATTTATGACACATACAAGAGATATATGCTTAGAAACACACTAAAATTCAATAGATTCAAGTCTTTATACTACATTGATCCCATGATTACCACGAAGTTTCTTCATTGCTATGCTTTGAAAATTAAAGTACTCCTATAATAGTGGTATTATTTAATGCATCACAATCTTGGTAGCAGGGAAGTGTGGTAAGCAAGTGAGGGATTTGGCTATAAGAAGGAGAGAGAGAAAATAGAAAAGACAGGAAAGTAGTTATAAGTTACAGGGCCTCTCGAATGCCATGGTTATCTTGCTCTGAGTGCATTTTCCATTGTAAATCCATCTCACAATTAATGATATCACACTGATATCAATACCTGCAGCTGAATAATATATCATTTTCCCTTAAACTGATCGAATTCTTATCAGTTTCGCCTAATGTTTTGTAGATCTTCCACTACCCCAAATTTTTAGTTGCCCACAAAGACCTTTTGAAATGCTTCTTATACTACATAAAACCCAGAACCATGTTTATGGATTTCCCCCAGTAAAACCATTTTTAGTTGCAAGATTACTAATTTATTATACACCTTCACCAAAAAAAGGAAGTAGAAAACTCAAAGGAATACACTCTATTTTGCCAAGCTTACACTTCATTGTTGCTTATCAGATAAACAAGTTAACTTAATAAAACACCAATCCCTATCCTGAAGGAATATAATATATGGCTAAAGATAATGGAGCACTTACATGTATCCAACCTAAAGGAAAAAGTGATAAGCTGTCTTGAACTTCAAATATTTCTTCTTCATTCAATGTTTGGCACTTAATAATAAACTCAATAAGATGAATTATTGCTCTAAATGGAAAAATAATTAAAGATATATTATTAGACTTATACAATATATAACTTATGCTATACAAGTATAATTGATTATTGTCAAATATATATTGGGCAAGACTCCTTAACTATGGGAGAGAGGTTTCTTACTTAAGGTAAACCTGTAGGTTGAGTTATTGGTCTAGATTTTCACATGGAATCATGTCTAACTAGGCCAACACATTGCTTCAGCAGAAAGATGCCTGGAGGAAACTATCTCTTTCCTCAAATTTCTATTTCACTTCGTGTTGAAGAATTTGTTTAAGGTTGTTAATTTCTATGGAAAAAAGTAGGTCAGAATGCAAGCAGAATAAGCACAAGAAGACCAATTTTTATTTTTTTCATCGTTGCTGCTATCATAGGGACTGAATGTTGGGCTTTAAGGGCTATAAAATGGCCAGAATGGTTGACATACAGAAGAGCTGGATCTAACAGGTTAGAATAAGGCAAGGAAATTGATTTGACCTTGAGATAGTTGGCTTTACCTAATTTACACTTTAGCTTATGATAAGGTTAATTTCCACTAATAAGCATCTGTATGTACCATGATGGACAAAGCATGGAATAAAAATTCTTTATTTATGGAGGAGCACCGTGTAGTCATTGAACTCTCACTAAATCCTTAAAATGGACCTAGTCAATGAATTTCAAACTCAATAGACTCTCACTAACCTTCAAATTGGAACAATAGATTCAAGTTAGATCACAAAATAGGTGGATATTTGGAAAAACTCAATAGACTCTCATTATTGAATTTGAAGCACAACAAGAATCCATAAACCATGAACAAATGAAAAGCACAAAAACTAATATTGAAGAGTGAAGATGAACAATAAAACTTGTGGTGTTTGGTACTTGCCTTTGCAAATTGCAGAGACGAAGTAAGTTTCGTGGAAGTCCCCGAAACAGAGAAGGCTCCATCCGTCACTGCTCACCACTTCAACCACCGTTAAGTCCACTGCAAGACGTCGTTCGAAGCTCCACTGCTCAGCTTGCCATGAGAAACCTCGGTCGTGCGCATCTTCCTCATTGCCGTGAGAAACCTCGGTCGTGCACGTGTTCCTTATTGTCGTTCCAAGCTCAGCCCAAACATTCAACAAAGTGAGTAGATTTTGGGGGTTTAGGGTTGGGATTGAGTTTTGAGGAAGACCGAGTGAAATGTGTTCTTCACTGTTCGTAGTTCTCTTTCAAAGGTTGAGCTTTCAATTTGGGGATTAGGGATTTGGAGACAAAAGGGTATTGCAGGAATAACAAATTTATTTTTGAATTATAATTATATTAAGGAGTATTATATTTTATTTTAACATATTTACACAATAGTCCTTAAGGATAGTATAGAAAAAAAAATTACTAAATGCCCCTCTTAAATAGATAGCTGAGTTGGATTTATTTGCTTACATGGTAAAATTTTCTTGGAGACTTGTATGATGCCACTGGTGGCCAACAATTTTCAGTTACACCAGAGCACTCACCATATTTTTATTTTAACTATTAAGTATTTCGTCCAATGTATATATTTTTTCAATTCAGATAAAATTTTAAAAATTCAGATTATAGTAACAAAGATATTTCAAACTAAAAAGAACTATATGCATAATATTTAGATTAAAAGATTTTTTTTAAAAATAAATATAAGAGAAATTAAATTTGAAATTTAAAAAATAAAAAAGAATTAAAAAAATAACACATGTCATTTTTTTAAAAAATATAATAATAAATTTAACTACTCTTAAAACGATATACTTTAATTTAATATATATAAAGTAGATATTTGGTGAGAAATCTTTGGATTTACACCGCCAGTCACGTTCTGTTTTAGACAATGATCAATTTAACAATTAATGTATATAACTGCATTTTTTTTAGAAATTAATGTATTCTTAATATGGTAGATTAATACTTACATAGACTTTGTCGCGGTTAGTGAGATTAAATACATAATATGCAGGCAGACATCCCAAAGTTTGAAAAAAGTCATTGCAATTTGCACCTCAACACTTTCCGAATTCCATAACAAGAATAATATACCTTCTCTGTCTCTTCACTGATATATACGTTGCTTATGGTATATAATTTACAGCCGTGATGTTATTTGTCCATTATTTTTTACATATCATTTTCATATTTTTCATTTTTAAATAAAAAAATAAGATAAACATATTTTTTAAAATATATTCTTTCTCTTTTTTTTTTCTTTCTAATAAAGTAAGTGTATATAAAAAGTGTAACAAAATAGTATGCGATAATCATTTTTCAATTTATAGCGCTGAAAGTTTGAACATTGGGAGAGAGAGTGATATATATATTCTATTATATTTTTTATTATATATATATATATATATATATATATATATATATATATGTATGTATCACTTTCCATGAGTTATGTTATTTACATATTTATTATAAACATTCAGACGACATTCTATTCATATTTACATATAATACATCTATTTTAACTTTACATATGAAATATCCAATTATATATACTTACATCGAAGATAGTGTCCCACACCAAATAGATGTTGCATTGAGGCATACAAAAAAAAAAACATTTTCCCACTTACTATATATATACTTAGAGTGAGGCTCCTCCTAGGCCCTAACTTATCTTTAGGAAAATATTTTTTTTGTACATCTTTAATGCAACACATGCTTGGAACATCATATTCGATATGAGTACGATTGAATATTATCATATGGTAAATGTAAAATTAAAATAAATGTATCATATATAAATATGAATGATGTGTGTCACCTGTGTATCATATTTTTTTATGTTCAAATATCATAACTCTTATTCTTACTCATGGGTCCTACTGACATACAAGAAATTTTCCGTTTCTGGTCATTAAATAGGAGATCTTCACGCTCTGGTGACTGGTATGATCATATTCATAAGCTAGTAGGGCTCAGCAACTTAGAGTTGAGATCAGATCAATAATAACACATCTCTCTTGGTCTTCCTACAAGCTAGAGTACAGACCTTTCCTTTGCTCACGATCTTAATTACATACGAGCAAGCTCCACAGGACGCCAAAGCGGGAGTTTTGCCATAAGCCAAAATCTTCAAAAGCAAGGTGAGGAGTCTTGTACTTGATATGCCCTATATGTGTATGTGTGTCCGCTTGTTTATTTCTCACTGGGATTGAATATATATAAAAATATATCTCGAAGAGTAACAGTTTTCGAGTTGTGAACGAGAGTATATATTTCGAGCTTGGCTTTCAATCAACTCTTCATTTTCACCTTCTTAACGGATTTCACCAGAAGTATTTGTTTTTCTCCGAAAAGCTGCAGTACTATAAACTTCAACAAATCGACTGGAAGAGTTCTGGAACGGGATTAATTTGTTTAACTGGTTTATGATTAATATTTGAGATTTCTGGGTTGATTGATCTCATTCCATCTGAAAAAGCCCTTGTGTAATTTGTGTACCGGCGTTGACACAATCGATGAAGTAATTACAGTTTGACTTGGGATTATAATTATATTAAAGCTTTCCAACAACTCTTTTCTCACAAACTAATGCTGTACACCGGTATCAATAAAGAAAAGTCCACTATACGTACTATGATACCTCCTCCCGTCCGGAGTCACACAACACAGACTTCAAAATTATTATTATTTTTTCTAACTTCTAAGAAAGAAAGAAGGATACAGTTGTTTCTGTTATTGAGACAATAAGAAGGTTCTCGATCAAAACTCTGGTGGGCCTTTTCCAGTGTGACATAATTAATGTATGTTTGTGCGACTAGCTCCTTGAATTTTGGTTGCTTGAAGTTAAGATTTTATTTGGGTCTTTATCAGATGATAAGACTTAATTTCTATAAATTAATTGGTATACTAATGTATAATATTATAGGATCAGTGATCGATCAGAAGGAAATTAAGGTACAACAAGGCACCATGGAATATGGTGCCTTGGTGCACAATGCTGCTGCATTTGGGAGCTTCTTAGACTGTGCCCCAGAGGCAGATTTCATTGATGAGCTCTTCGTAGAAGGTTGCTGGCTGGAAACAACGGTTGGATGTGGAATATCCTACAATAGTGGCACTGTTGCCACGGCTCCCCGTGCTCTCACGGATCCTTCACTGTCACAGTACTACTTGGCACCGCCACTCTCAAACCAGTCCAACAACACTGCTCACGTGATGGACCCGCAAATCATCCAAGTGCCAAAGGATTCCCGTGACAGCCAAGAGCAGAAGAAAATGCAGAATTCATTATCTATGCTAGTAGTACAGCAAGCTTGCCGGAGTTTGCATCTTGTCATGGAAAAGGAAACTGAGGAAGAATTAAAATTCACGTTGCCTGTTGGAGATGGTGATGGTGGACCGGTACCAGTACCACACAAAGAACTAGAATTACCATTACCAGGTTCGAAAGAATCATCCTGGATTGCACATATGATGGAGGCCCAACAGAAGGGCAAACTCCAACTCCAAGAATCAAAACAAGAGTTCAAAGTGACAACCAACTGGGATAGGGACATCACTTGCTTCTCGGACTTTGGGCAACTTGAGCAAAGTTCAGGATCCAGAGGCAATGTAAAGGGTGGTGGAGAATCTTATACTTTTGGTGACCGCCGCTCATCATCAGGTGGCAGAAAATCAGGCTACAAGAGACGAACCAAGTCAGAGAAGACTATCAGCTTGCCAGTTCTTCGACAATACTTTGCAGGAAGCCTAAAAGACGCTGCCAAGAGCATCGGCGGTAGCACATTAACTATTAGCTAGCTTTTATTTACACTAATTAATTGCCTTTTCCGCACCATATATTTCACAATAATAATAATAATATCATCATCCTAATCTTAGATTGTTCATTCATAACATTCACTACTGCTATATATTAGGAATAAATAATGGAACAATTCTTTCTCCTTTGATTTGTTTATTTTCTAATGGTTTTCTTCTGATTGCAGTATGTCCTACGACTCTAAAAAGGATATGCAGACAACATGGGATCACCAGGTGGCCTTCAAGGAAAATTAAGAAGGTAGGCCACTCTTTAAGGAAACTTCAACTTGTGATCGATTCAGTCCAGGGTGCGGAGGGTGCATTTCAGATCGGGTCCTTCTATACCAGTTTTCCAGATTTGAGCTCTAAAGATTTCTCTGGCAGTGGCCCTTCTGAATCATCCAAGATCAATGACTATAATTCTAAGCAAACGCATTCTTTTCCTGACAATGACAATGGCTTGTATAGCCAAGGAGTTACTACTTTAAAATCTCCACCTTCTTCTTGCAGTCAGACTTCTGGTCCAAGTCCAACCATCTCCTGTGCCACTGCAGGAAACCAACCTTCCACTACCATCAATAATGGAGATGTTCTAATGGCAGACGGATTTCTCAAGAGAGCTCACAGTGAAGCTGAAGCAGAAGCAGAGTTGCATGCATCAATCCAAAAGGATATAAAACATTTCACTGACACTGAGCATCCTATTCATAGCCTTGAGGCTCTACCTGCCCTGCCCCAAACTACTAGTGGCTGGAATTCACGGGACAGGGGGGCTTTTAGAGTGAAGGTTACTTTTGGGGATGAAAAAATCTGTTTTAGCTTGCAACAAAATTGGGGATTCAGAGATTTGCAGCTGGAGATTGCAAAACGCTTCAATCTAAACGAGGTCAGCAACATTGATCTCAAGTATTTGGATGATGATCGGGAGTGGGTTCTTTTAACATGCGATGCTGATCTTGAGGAGTGTAAAGACATATATAGATCATCTCATAGCCGCATAATTAGACTCTCCCTGTTTCAAGCTTCGCCTCTACATCTTGCAAATACATTTGGCAGCAGCAGCCTGTTCTAACACCATTTTTCTGGTGGTTTTGTTTAGCTCAATGGTGCCCAGGTTCCATAGCACACAAGCAGACATATACTATTTCTGGTTTTACTTGTTAGAGGGCGGCAGCAATGTCAAATTCCATCATGTTTAGAGCAGTGAGAAGTGAGAACCATTTTATATCCATTACTTCTCTGTTGTTCATTCAATAGATAGAAGGATTTTAATTCAAAATACTGAAACTTGAATGCTAAGAGCCGGACTCTATGCTTTATACACATGGCTGCAGGGTCTCTCTATTACTCCATTGTATATATTTGATCCATCACAATTTGTTCCCACAGTAAGGAACATAAATACTTCCTTGATAGGCATTGCAGTGTTCATATACATAAGTAAAACTACACGATCGGTTAGATATTAAGAGACCCGAGAATATCATTAACTACAATTTACGGATGATCAGAATATAGATAGTATATATTGAAATATTAAAAAAAAAAACAACATATAGTAGTTAAAATGAAACTACAAGCATATACTTGAAGTTGCTTGTTACTTTTTCTATGTTGATTCCAAAAAGGTTTTTTTTTTTTTTTTGGATCTGGAAACCACATTTCATTCAACAAAAGCATCAGTTTCCAACAGTGGTACAATGAATTGAGGAGGACCCTCAAGCCAAATCTCTAACTCTGTATGTTTAGCATAACGAGCAAGAGAATCAGGAACCTTGTTACAAATTCTAGGATTAAAACCACACCTAAAAGCATCAAACCAAGAGGCAACTAACCAAATGTCCTTTACAATCAAACCATTATAAGATGAATCATGGGATTCTTCCAGAATACATGAGTAGACGTTCTTGGCATCTCCTTCAAGAGTGACTCTCCAGAAACCCAACTCCCACGCAAAGAGCCTTCCTTGGCTGCGATCAACTCGCATCGATGGGGATCACCACCACCACTTAACTTGAAAGCTTTCTTGGCCATGAAATCTCCTCTGTGATCTCTGATACACATCCCTATTCCATAGGTATTCATCTCATCAAAAATTGCTGCATCCATATTTATTTTGTAGTTTGTACATCCCAGGGGCTGGTTTGGTCCAATGTTCAGCAATTAATAGACTGAGGAGGCACTGGATCTTCCTCCATTGCTGTTTGAAATACCTCCAACGATCGTTTAGCACGTCTGCCAACCTCCACACTTGAGTTCATAATTTTGCCATTCCATACGTTGTTTCTTTCTAACCAAACTTCGGACCAACAGGAAATTAGAAGCTCCTGTTGATTCTTATTTAGCTTATAAAGCATAGATCCTACACGTTTGAAGAGAAAGCCATCTGCGTCCTCATCATCCAACAAAGACAAGTCACAAGAAAGGCAATTATTTTTGGTATGTGGGTATTTAAAAAATACATGGTTCACCGATTCCTCTGCTTGACCACACATGTAGGCTGTAGCACCCATCCTCTACCAAGATGCCTTTCTGTTGAAATCTGTCCTTGCTAGGCAAAATATTTCTACAAAGCCTCCAAGAAAACACCTCAATCTCGGTTGGACAGAGAACTTCCAGAGATTCTTCCACATAGGTTTAGCTACCTTCAGCTTGTTATTAGGGGAGCTTGTTATTAGGGGAGCTTGTTATTAGGGATGTAAGTGGGTGGTTTGGTTTGGTTTTTGAGGAAAAATAAATCCGAACCAATCAAAATTAATTGGTTTGGTTTGGTTTGGTTTTCGTATTTTTTGATAGTCAAATCCGAACTAAACCGAACCGAACATCTATGGATTGGTTTGGTTCGGGTGATCGGGTTGGCTATTTTTTTAATACAAAAATTAACTAAATAATTAGCTTTTCATAAAAAAAATACAAAATAAACTAATGAAAAAATTTCTAGAAATAGAATCAATTTTGTTAATTTGAATACTAATAATTATTTTATATTTTAGAATATGTATTAAAAGGTTCATAAAGAGGGAACAAAGAAACATATTAATATTTGTATTAAGAAATTATATTTGAATAAGTTAAAAAAAAATTTTAAGAGAGATTTAACTTGACAAGTTGTATACTACTACTATTCAATTAAGAGAAAGTTGTGAGGCTGCTAACCTAGAGGTATATATATAACCAATTGAACTCCTAATGACATGAGTGAATCTAATGAAAACTTGATTAGTTACACTTTGAATCAGCAACCTAGCGAATCCAAAGTCTCCAACCTTTACAGTCATATTTTCATCCAATAGAATGTTGTTAAGTTTCAAATCACAATGCACAATAAGAACTTCACTATCATTGTGCAGGTAATCCAATGCACAAGTAGCATCAATATCTATGTTCAGTCTCTCCATAAGGTTCAACTCATTTTCATTTGCATATTTTTTCTTCCCCTTAATCTAATCTTCCAAGCTCCCATTACTTAAGTACTCATAAACTAGAGCCAGAAATTCATTTTTTTTAAAGTTAATACTAGAGCATTTAAAGTCAATTCATTGTTTCCAAGCTTCCAAGTTTAAATGATGTTGTTGCTGTTACTTTCACTTTTTTGTTTTTTATGTATAGTAGCAAGCAAATTGTTAAACATAATATCAGTGTTACTACTATGGCTATGATGATGTAATGTTTGACATGTCTTCTTCCATGGCCATTAGGTTCACATGCAAAATACAAGCAAAATTTTTTATTACCTTCTAAATGGACAGCAGAAAGCTTTTGGAAAACTCCATCATTAGGAATGGTTCCTTCTAAATCATTATAAGAGAGGTTCAAAAGTTGAATGATATGTAAATGTTGAAGTTCAATAGGAATGGATCCAGAGAATTGGTTGAAGGAAAGATTCAAAGTTTTCAAGTCTCTCACATCTCCAAGAGTTTTTAGAATAGCACATGATAGCATATGTCTGGCCAGAACTACAGTGTCGGTGAGCAGAACCAAATATTTTGGTAGAGGAGTTTTCTAACCTTCTATGTTAAACGAAAATGACGTTTTAGGAGTTGAAAGCTGAGAAAGTATTACAAAAAATAAAAAAAAAACAAGTAGTAGCCAAAAAATGTTGTAGCATAAATTTTTTTAAAAAATAAAATATATAAATATATGGTTTGGTTTGGTTCGGGTTGGGTCGGTTTTGAAATTTCAAATCCGAGAACCGAACCAATTAAACTTTAATTGGTTTGGATTTTACCCGAACCAATCGATATATCCAAACCAAACCGAACCAATTTAATTAGTTCAGTTTGGTTTAATCGGGTTGGTCGATTATCCGAACCAATTTACATCCCTACTTGTTATAAATGGGGTAGCCAGCCAAAATACCTGATATTTGATCATTGATGAATTTGTCCCAAGCCACTCGATACCCATTTTTAACCGAGTAATTTCGCTTTGAATCAAATAGCCAACACGGGGTGTCCTCTTGAGTACCCCCAATAAGAGGTATTTTAAGAATGGCATCTACTGAACTATCATCAAAATTTCCCGAACAAGAGATGTATTCCATCTACGAGGCTGTTGGAGCATGAGTTGACTTACCTTGTTTAGTGTCAAATCCATTACCCTTGGAGCACCAACTTTATAAGAGTCTAAAGACGGCAACCGGGGCTAATTCCAAACATCAGTAGCAACACCATCTCCAATCCGCCAAACAATCCCCAAAGATAAAAGATTCCTACCCTCCATTAAACTACGCCAAGTGTAGGATGGGTTGGCACCTAGGTGTGCATTGAGGAAATTCCCAAAGTATCTAGCTTTGAGAACCCGAGTCACCAAGAAGTCACGATATGACATTATCCTCCAGCCCTATTTATCTAATTTAGGGGTGTCGGTTGAGTAAATTGGATGAGTTCGGTAGTATTTATGGACTCGACCCATTTATCATAATAATAGATTGAGTTAAATTGAGTTGAGATATTTTTTTTATTCAATCAGACTCAATTTGACTTGTTGAATAGTATGTTGTGTTGAGTTAAATTTGTGAGTTTGACATATTTTTTTAAATTCTTAAAAAAATTTAAAATACAAATTTTAATAAATTAACATTAGAAGTTTCAATTTTAAATATAATAGATCTCAATATAATAAATTAACAACATAAGTCTTATTCTCAAACATAATAAGTTTCAATCTAACAAATTAATATCATAAGTCTCAACTGACCTTCTTAAACATAATAGGTTTCAATCTCAAATAAATTAAACACCATAAGTCAATAAGGACTCGTTTGGTACACAGGATAGGATAAGGTTAATAGTATAAGACTTGATAAAAATTTAATATTATCCGGTGTTTGACGCGATATTGTATAAGATTAAATTTAGAAAATTTTCAAATTGATTGAAATTTGGAGATTTATGGTTTGTAAAAATCTAATGCTTAAATTGAATATCCATGGATCCAATTTGATGGGGGCTTTTGCTCTCTGAAAATTCGATGTGATTTGGGTTCTTTGGGTTTGTCTTCTTTGATTATGTTTCACATTCAAGAGAGTCGTTCATAGGGGATGGGTCGTGCTTTGTGGTGGTTGCGTTGAAACCGCTCTATTTTTGGGTCGTCGTCGTGTTTATAGAGCTTTATCACCACCATTAATGGCGGATACGAGGTTCTCTTATATGATGTAAATCACGGCGAGACAATGCTTTCTTCCTTGATCCGTTGAAGGTCATCGATATATGGGTTGTCCACCATTAAAGGCAAATTCAAGACTGCTAGGTTTTGGGAGATATGGCGAGGAAGGCTTATATAAGGTCCTCCTCCATGGCTGCTGGGTTGCAGCTTCTTGAACAAAGAAGATGAAACACGTGTGGCCATAGATGCGACTCACCACGAGGAAAAAGATAAAGTTGAGGGTACATTTCTTCCTCAATTCTTCGAGGGTCAAAGATGAGCTTATCCATCAAAACTTAATCAAGTCTAATCTCACCCCAAGACTTGATTAAGTTATACGTTATTTTAATGTATAAGAAGGATATATTGGATAAGCTTATACAATACTGTGGTCACACCAAACAACTAATAAAACATAATGTATTGTATAAGCTTATCCTATCAGGCCTTATACGTCATGCCAAACGTGTCCTAAGTGCATAATGTAACATCCTAATACTAGTATCTCAGTATATACATCATACAAGGAGATACTTAGCATTACAATGTCACTACATACATACTAGTCATATACTTAAATCCATAATATTCGTCAGAAATACTATAAAGAGCCATATGAAATGCGAAAATACAATATTTATACCACAATGCATCAAAATTCATATACATCATTAGCCTTAGCAAATATCTGAAGTAATACATAAGCCTATACATTTCAAAAGAAATACTAATAAGGACAACAATTTGAAACATATTACATAATCTAATCTAATCTTTAGCTTCTTTCTTCTACTTACCCTTAGAAGAAGTTTCACCTAGAATTACATTATACACAGCGGGGTGAGAAACTATATTCTCAGCATGAGTAATCAAAATCAATCATACATAACATATATAAATATAATCTCAACAACTACCAATGAAATATGTTTAAAACATCTACAAGGTCTAACTGTTGCATTTAGATAAACCAAGTTAATATACATCTCATACATACATCTAGTTCAACTCAAAACCAAAATATAAATCTTAAGAATTATTGGTTTCATGTGTTATTTCGTAGCAAGTAGAGGTATCTCCTAAAACTTCACATATATCTTGGCTTATGAGAAGTTCGGTCTAAATCCTGATTCCGTAGAACCTTATGGACCCCTACTTATCTCTTCTGACCTTGGCACTATCGAATTATCAGGGTTATGTCCTTCCTCCATTGAGTCTATCAGACACCCTTTCGATTTCTCTTGGCCTTCATGAATGTTGTCAAAGGATACTCACAAAATCAACACTACCAAGCTTTCCCATACATACTAGGTATAATTCTATTCTTGAAAACTATCCTCATTTGTACTTTAACATACTTTAGGAAACATATACTAATGATTTCATTAAGTCCAGAACTTTAAAACATAAAAAATAATATTTTTAAGGTTCTTGGTACTCACAGCGTCACAGCGCCCAAGCCACGAGTTTTACTACTGATGCAACACTTCCTTCACGCTGTGGCATGACGTTTCTCACGCCGCGGCGAATGCTGCGAAAATTAGCTTCATGCTGCGGCATAACCTTCCTAACGCCGCGATATTTAAGTCGTTCATCCTAACGCCACAACACGACGTCTCTCACGCTACGGTGTTAACAGCAAAATCCAAGTTCTGCAAAACTTGGTATTGTTCCATAGGTCATTTTCTCGAATTTTGGCCATTCCAACTTAGTTTCTAAATTATTCCAAGTTCCTAATCAGTCCTTAAACACATAGGAATCATCAATCACCAACCAAAATCTCTTAATTTGGATTAATGCACCAAAATTATCTTAGGGTGACCTAACCCCTAAATTGGGATTCAAGTGCCTAAATGACAAAT
Source organism: Ormosia semicastrata (assembly GCA_029884595.1). Taxonomy (NCBI): domain Eukaryota; kingdom Viridiplantae; phylum Streptophyta; class Magnoliopsida; order Fabales; family Fabaceae; genus Ormosia; species Ormosia semicastrata. The sequence continues at coordinate 417,175 of JAQQTO010000046.1, read as the reverse complement.
TCTAAGCTTCTATATCATAATTATGCTTCAAACAAATCACAAATAACCAAAGAAACTCAATCATGCAATCAAAACACATCAAACACCTCTAGAACTCAGTTTGGCATATTAAGCAACCTAATTTCATAAATAGAGAAAAGAGTAACAAGAAATAGAATTGATCACAAAATCCCCTACCTCTAACAACTGAGTAGAGATTCAAGCTTACTTGAACCTCAAGCCTTGGCTTTTCCTTTAGATTTCATCTTTCTCTCTTCCTCCTCCTTGGTCTTTGCTTCTTCCTTTCTTCTTTCTCTCACATTTTCTGTTTCTATTTTTGAAGCAAAAACAGCCGTGAACAAAGGCTTACAAAGAGGAACTAAAGATCATATGACTTTTCGACCAAAACTGATAAAATCCTGATATGCTAAAAACACTCAGATTTAGCTAAATCCAGATTTTTAGCTTCCAATAACTTTAAAATAGATACTAAGATTCATATAAAAAGTCGGTTCAACATTATATGATACTTTCATATCTACTGCTAGTCAAACCTGTTATAATTAGACAACTAGTATGCCTAAAAATGCCAAACTAGCTCAGTTTACCTTAAAACTTTAACTGTAACTTGTTCTTCATATTTGTGACCAAGAAATAAATTATACATATTTATTTTCCTCTCCTAAGCAATTTATGCTATTATTTGAATCACTTTAAGCTACTTTTCACAGTCCGGATTGTAACTAAGTACATAAACTAACTCAGATTATCACAAAATTAAACATACATACTATGCAAGTCATATGCTACCTTTTAAACACATAAACAAGTCTAGCATGCCATTTAGGGTATTACATTTCTCCCATCTTTTTTAAAATTTTGACCCCAAAATTATTCACATGAAAGGAACAAATCCGGGTTGTCCTGTTGCATATGGGACTCTAACTCCCAAGTAACTTCCTCGGTGTCATTACCACCCCATATAACCGTCACCAGAGAATTTGCTTACCTCTAAGCTCTTTGACCCCTTTGTCCACGATCCTTACCGGATGTATACCATAAGACAAATCATCTCTTAACTGTACAGATTTATGTTCTATGATATGCAATGGATCTAGATTATACTTTCTCAATTGAGATACATGAAAATCATCATGAAGGTTAGACAAACTGGGAGGAAGGGTTATCTGGTAAGCTATGGGTCCAACATTCTTTAGAAATTGGTAGGGACCAAGAAAATGAGAATTTAACTTTCGGGTTTTCAATGCTCTACCAATCCCTATTGTAGGAGTAACTCTTAAGAATACATGATCTCCCTCACTAAACTCAAGAGGTCTCCTTTTCTTATTAACATAACTCTTTTGCTGACTCAGAGCAGTAACCAACCTATCCTTAATCATCTTGATTTGCTCTGTGGTCTATTGGACCAACTCTGGACCTAGGATGGTTCTCTCACCTACTTCATACCAACATAAAGGTGATCTGCATTTTCTTCCATACAAAGCCTCATAAGGTGCCATACCTATGCTGGAATGATAACTATTATTATAAGCAAACTCCGCTAATGGTAAGAACTGGTCCTAACTACCCTGTTGTTCTAAAACACATGCTCTAAGCATATCTTCAATGGTTTGGATAGTTCTCTCTGTTTACCCATCTGTTTGCGGGTGATAAGTTGTATTAAGGCTTAACTTAGTCTTAAAAGTCTCTTGCAAGGCTCCCCAAAATTTAGATGTAAATCTAGGATCTCTATCTAAAACTATACTTATGGGAACTCCATGCAACTTAACTATCTCCTTAAGATAAAGCTGAGTTAATTTCTCTAGAGGATAGCTAGCTTTTATTGGTAATAAGTGGGCAGATTTGGTTAATCTATCCACTACAACCCAAACAGCATCAAAACCTTGTTGAGTTATGGGTAAACCCACTACAAAATCCATAGAAATTTTCTCTCATTTCCACTCTGGGATTCCTAAAGATTGTAAAGGTCTTGCTGGCTTCTGGTGCTCAATCTTCACATTTTGATGAACTAAACACCTTGCGACATACTCTGCTATGTCTCTTTTCATTCTAGACCACCAAAATATTTTCTTCAGATCTTGGTTTATCTTAGTGGTTCCAAGATAGATGGTATACTTACTACTATGAGCTTCTTCTAGAATCCTATTTTTGACTTCTGACTCTCTTGGAACACAAAGCCTATCTCTAAACTTTATCATTCCATCATCAGTCATATCAAAATTCTCTAAGGTTCCTAAAAAGATCTGCTCACTAATATCCATTAGAGCTTCATCCTTCTTTTGAGCTTCTAAAATTTAAGCCCTTAGGTCATTTACTATATCCACTCTACTCACAAAGAGATTCTGTGGCATCACAGTCACCGCTAAACTCAAATCTTTGAAACTTTCGAGAAGTTCACTTTCTTGGATCATTATTCGGGACACATGTAGGGATTTCTTACTTAGTGCATCAGCCACTACATTGGCCTTACCCGAATGATACTTTAACTCAAAGTCATAATCCTTTAAGAATTCCATCCATCTTCTCTGCCTCATGTTCAGCTCCTTCTGATCAAACAAGTATTTTAAACTCTTATGATCACTGAACACCTCAAACTGGACTCCGTAGAGATAATGTCTCCAAATCTTTAAGGTAAATACTACAGCTGCTAACTCCAAATCATGCGTAGGGTAGTTTTCCTCATGTGACCTTAACTGCCTTGATGCATAGGCTACTACTCTCCTATTTTGCATTAAAACACACCTTAGTCCCATCTTTGAAGTGTCATAAAAGACCTCAAAGTCTTCATAGGGATCTGGAATTACCAACACTGGCGTAGTAGTCAACCTCTTCTTTAATTCTTGGAAACTATTCTCACAGTCCTGAGTCCACTCAAAAGTACTACAATTTCTAGTAAACCTAGTCAAAGGCGGCGCTAACTAAGAAAAACCCTTGATGAACATTCTATAATACCCAACTAGGCCTATAAAGCTCCTAATCTCTGTCACAGTGGTGAGTTTCTCCTACTGCAACATTGTTTCCACCTTGCTAGGGTCCACTGCAATTCCTCCATTAGAAATAACATGACCCAAAAACTAAACTTTCGTTAGCCGAAACTCATACTTGGACAATTTAGCAAACATATTCTTCTCCTTTAGGATTTTTAAAACAATCCTTACATGTTGCGCATGCTCTTCCCTTATCTTTGAATAGATAAGGATATAACACAATCACAAACTGGTCTAGGTAAGGTCTAAAAACTCTGTTCATGCAATCTATAAACATTGCTGGAGCATTCGTCAAATCAAAAGACATCACAAGATACTCATAATGCTCATACCTAGTTCTAAAAGGGGTTTTAGGGAAATCTTCTCCCCTAACCCTCATTTGATGATACCCAGATCTTAGATCAATCTTGAAAAACATTGTAGCTCATCTTAATTGATCCATCAAATCATCTATTCTAGGCAAATGATACTTGTTCTTGATGGTCACCTTGTTCAACTGCCTATAGTCAACACACAACCGCATGGTACCATCTTTCTTCTTCACTAGCAACACTGGTGCTCCCCACGGAGAAACACTAGGCCTAATGAATTTCTTATCCAACAACTCCTCTAACTGTTTCTTGAGTTCAGCTAACTCTAAGGGTGTCATCCTATAGGGTGCTATAGATATAGATCCTGTACCCGGAACTAGATCTATAGTAAACTCTATTTCTCTCTCTGGTGACAACTCAGCTATGTCACTCGGAAACACCTCAGGGCAATCCCTCACAACAAGTAAACTGTCTAGGCTCTGCTCAACCTCTACATCTAATGAGGAAAGAAAAACATATCCTAGACCTCCCTCTACCAAACAGAGAATAACCTGATTAGCATTGAGATAGGTAGATTCTGAAGCAACAACTCTAGTAGGAACTTCAGACAGAAAAACTAGGGTTATATCTGAACAGTTCAAAACCACGTGATTGGATGACAACCAATTCATACCAAGAATGATCTATGTCCACAAAGGGTAAACAAATAAGGTTTACAAAGAAAACTTTATCCTCAATTCTTATACAACAGTCAAGACACACTTTAGAGGTTATGGCTGGCTTACTGGTGGGTATGGAAACAGATAAGTCATATGGTAACTCTGACATAGGAAAATCCAACATCCTTACACAATCATAAGAAGCGAAGGAGTGGGAAGCTCCTGAATCATACATGACATTTAAAAGATGATTACGAATTATGCATTTACCTTGAATTAGGTTGGTAGACTAGGCCACCTCTGTCCTGCCTAGAGTGTAAACTCGCCCCTTGGCTAGCGATTTTGGGGTAGGCGTATCTTCCTTGTTCTGAGGACAAGCTCTAGAGAAATGCCCCAGATGCCCACATGTATAACACAAAGACTGGCGCGTAAAGCACTTGCCTCCAAGTTCCTTTCCACATTCAACGCATCGTGGTGCCTTAGACCACTTTTTGCATTTCCCTTTAGGGTTGCTTGCCTTAGAAGCACCCTATTTGTTCCTATTGTCCTCTCTCTCTCTTTTTTGGGACATCTTACGCCCTTTCCTCTGACAAAGAGTTGTTAACTTCTGACTCCACAATCCTACATTTTTTAACCAAAGCAGGAAAGTCTCTAATCTCCATCAGTCTCACCATACCTCTGATTTCTTGCTTTAAACTAGATTCAAACTTCAAACATCTCCATTTCTCGTCCGGGCGATAATGGAAATGAGAAGAGAATTTTTCCAATTTATCATACTTGGCCACATACTGGCCTACAGACATGTTTCCTTGTTTTAACTCCATAAACTCCACTTCCTTGTCATCATGTAGAGTTTGCGGGAAAAACTTCTCCAAGAAATCTATCTTGAAGACTTCCTATGACATTGGGATGTCAACTGCTTCAAGTACCCTTTTGGTACTTTTCCACCGATGCTCCGCCTCACCTTTCAGCATATATAAGCCGAAGATCACTTTTTGCTCTTCTAAGCAAACCATTGAATCAAAAATCTTCTCCATCTCACTAATCCACTCCTCAGCCTTTTCAAGATTATACTCGCCTCTGTACGGGGGAGGATTCATCTGACGAAAAGCTATCAAGTTTAGAAAATTCTAATTTCTCCCGAATTGAGTTGCCTCTTGCGAGTGGTGATCAGGTGGAGTAGACTACTGAGATGGATTTGATTCCATTCTCTCAAGCATTCTAGTCATAATATTGGCTATAACCATAATGGCTTTAGCCATATTTGGATCCGGTGAGGCCGAGCTCTCTGCTTCTCTAGATCGTTTGTTTGGTTTCATAGTCTCCTGCACATACAGAAACAATATATATTGAGCTGCAGTCTCAATACCATGTAACCGTGTAACAGAATCTAGTAACAACCAATCTAAAGTAAATCGTGCAATTCTATCATCATATTTAACATATGAAGTAAGAAAAGCACAATTTCTAAGAAGGAACTCCTATATGCTTAAACATAGTCAGTTCATACCCCAACTCAACAGGATGAACTGCTCTGATACCAAAATGTAACATCCTAATACCAGTATCTCAGTATATACATCAGACAAGGAGATACTTAGCATTACAATGTCACTACATACATACTAGTCATATACTTACATCCATAATGTTCGTTGGAAATACTATAAAGAGTCATATGAAATGCAAAAATACAATATTTATACTATAATGTATCAAAGTTCATATACATCATTAGCCTTAGCAAAGGCTTGAAGTAACATATAAGCCTATACATTTCAAAAGGAATACTAATTTGAAACATATTACATAATCTAATCTAATCTTTAGCCTCTTTCTTCTTCTTTTTACCCTTGGAAGAAGTTTCATGGAATTACATGATACACAGCGGGGTAAGAAATTATATTCTCAATATGAGTAATCAAAACCAGTCGTACATAACATATATAAACATAATCTCAACAACTTCCAATGAAGTATGTTTAAAACATCTACAAGGTCTAACTATTGCATTTAGATAAATCAAGTTAATATACATCTCATACATACATCTAGTTCAACTCAAAAACAAAATGTAAATCTTAGGAATTATTGGTTTCATGTGTTATTTCATAGCAAGTAGAGGTATCTCCTCAAACTACACATATATCCTGGCACATGAGAAGTTCGGTCTAAATCCTGATTCCGTAGAACCTTATGGACTCCTACTTATCTCTTCTGGCCTTAACACTATCGAATTATCAGGGTTATGTCCTTCCTCCATTAAGTCTATCAGACACCCTTTCGATTTCTCTTGGCCTTCATGAATGTTGTCAAAGGATACTCATAAAATCAACACTACCAAGCTTTCTCATACATACTAGGTATAATTCTATTCTTGAAAACTATCCCTATTTGTACTTTAACATACTTTAGGAAACATATACTAATGATTTTATCTAGTTCAGAACTTTAAAATGTCAAAAATGACATTTTTAAGGTTCTTGGTACTCACGCCGCGGCACTACCCTGGGCACGTCGAGGTGCCCAAGTCACGAGTTTTACTACTGATGTAACACTTCCTTCACGCTGTGACACGACGTTTCTCACGCCACGGTGCATGCTGCGAAAACTGGCCTCATGATACGACGTAACCTTCCTAACGCTGCGGCACAGTGTCTCTCATGCCGCGACGTTAACAGCAGAATCCAAGTTATACATAATTCTGTAGAACTTGGTACTGTTCCATTGGTCATTTTCTCGAATTTTGGTCATTCCAACTTAGTTTCTAAGTGATTCCAAGTTCCTAATCAGTCCTTAAACACATAAGAATCATCAATCACTAACCAAAATATTTTAATTTGGATTAATGCACCAAAATCATCTTAAGATGACCTAACCCCTGAATTGGGATTCAAGGGCCTAAATGACAAATTCTAAGCTTCTATCTCAGAATTATGCTTTGAACAAGTCACAAATAACTAAAGAAACTCAATCATGCAATCAAAATACATCAAACACCTCTAGAATTTATTTTGGCCTATTAAGCAATCTAATTGCATAAATAGAGAAAAGAGTAACAAGAAATCAAATTGATCACAAAAATCCCTACCTCTAACAATTGAGTAGAGATTCAAGCTTGGCTTGACCTCAAACCTTGACTTTTCCTTTGAATTTCATCTTTCTCTCTTCCTCCTCCTTGGTCTTCCTCTTCCTTTCTTTCTTCTCTCACGTTTTATGTTTCTATGTTTGAAGCAAAAATAGCCGTGAACAAAGGCTTATAAAGAAGAACTAAAGACTCATATGACTTTTAGACCAAAACTGATAAAATCTTGATCAGCTAAAAACACTCAAATTTAGTTAAATCCAGATTTTCAGCTTCCAACAACTTTAAAATAAATATTAAGATTCATAAAAAAAGTCATTTCAACATTATATTATACTTTCATATCTGCTGCTAGTCAAACCAGTTATAATTAGATAACTAGTATGTCTAAAATGCCAAACTAGTTCAGTTTACCTTAAAACTTTAACTGTAACTTATTCTTCATATTTGTGACTTAGAAATAAATTATCCATATTTCTTTCCTTCTCCTACGTAATTTATGTTATTATCTGAGTCATTTTAAGCTACTTTTTACAGTTCAGATTACAACTAAATACCTAAACTAACTCAAATTGTCACAAAATTAAACATACATGCTAAGCAAGTTATATGCTACCTTTTGAATACATAAACAAGTTTAACATGCCATTTAGGGTATTACACATAACAAATTAACAACTAACAAGTCTTACTAAGTCTGAAATAAACTAAACAAAGTTAGTCATAACTGAAATAACAAATTAATCTAACCAATTAAAGTCAATATCATCACGTATGTCATATGTATTGATATAATCATTGACTTCACTCTTTATTTTTTTTCATATACTCTTTATCATTTAAATAACTTTTTATTTTTTATTTTTTTTTAAAGCGTGAGTGGGTAGGGTTTGTGCGAGTTTGACGTGTTCCAACTTGCTACCCTACCCACACACTGAGAGTTGAAATATTTTTTAACACAACTTAACCCGCGAACCTGATCCAACCTGCATTTTATATGTTGGGTTAGGTCAAAACCCGCAAGTTCGCAGGTTAATCCGACCTACTAGACATCTCTAGCCATATTAAAAGTTCTCTAATCTCAAAATCACATTCCCCCTACATTACTGGACTAGCATAATTTTTCCCAATTGATATGATCCAGTGAATTTTTCTAGAGTCAGTTTCATTACCCCTACTAAAATTTATTCATCATATCTACAAGTTCTCTACATAGAGTAACCAGGATTTTAAAACATAACATTGAATAAGTAGAAATAGCTTGTGATGTTGTTTTAATCAGAATCTCCTTACCTCCCTTTGATAATAATTTTTCTTTCTATCCTTTCATTCTTTTCCACACCCTATCCTTTAAAGATTGGAATGAATAAATTTTCGATCTCCCAACCATGCATGAAAGGCCCAAATTTTTTTCAGAAAACACAACAGTATGAATATGACATAAATTTGAAATTTCCAACTTTAAACCAGGATTTACATTATTTGGGCTAAAGAAAATATAGAACTTCTCAAAATTAATTACCTAACTTAAGGCAGTGCCATAAAGCCCAAGAATATCCAAAGTTGCCATTCCTCCATATTGGCTTTAAAGAAAATTAAGTTATTATTGGCAAAGAACAGGTGGGAGATGGTTGGAGCAGCATGGCAAACACGAAAATCACTCAACATATTATCGTCAACTGCTTTATGGAATAAAGAAGATAATGCCTCTGCACAGATGACAAAAAAAGTAGGGGAAAATCGGATCATCTTGTCTAAATCCTCTCTGTGGTCTAAAAAATTCACATGAGAGGCCATTAATGAACACAGAATAGGAAACCATAATAACACAATTTATATTCCATGCAATCCACTTCTCATCAAAATCCAGCCTTCTCAATACATTCTCAAGGAAAACCATTCTACCCGAAAAGTTAGTTCCTATTACTTGCAACTTCTATAACTAAAATAAAATTATCATGAATGCAGCACGTATGTTCCCAATGATTAGTTTTCTTTTCTTCGTTTTCAAAATACTTCTAACATTTGACATATTATTTTTAATATGCAGAAATGTTAGTACCACTCCGAAAATCTATTTCTTACTACTAGTCTATATTATTTATATTGTCGTATAAACCCCTCTTTTATTGGAAATAAGCATAATATATAATTGATACAAGAGGAGTACCAGGAACACACTGTCTAACACATTTTTTTCAATACACTCTTTACTATTAGTCTACGTCATCTATTAAAGTATATATTTAAACTTGATTACACGTTAATCAAATTAATTACACGTTAATTAAAATTATTACACGTTAATCAAAGTTAAGTGTGTACTTTAATGTGTGACATGACCTAACCTAATAGAAATGAGTGTGTTGAAAAAAGTGTATTCCTAACATTCTCTTTGATACAATATCATTGTTCAGATAAATAAAATAAGATCTAAATTTAATACACTATTAATGTATTTTTTTATACTAACATACAATCAGATATTACTAAGTCATTAAAGAAGTTTGATTTTCATAACTACTATTTAACAAGTCTAAGTTATTTAATGAAGTCCTAACATATCATTAAATAATAATGTTAAAAATTTTATAGTAACAATGCATCAAATTACGATCTCAATAAAATATTAAACTAAATAACATACACTTCAAACAAAATAAAACCTACTTATTGGGACAATAATAAGCATGTCATTCTATGATATAACACTAACAAAGAATATTGGATAAACAATTACAGAATTGAAAAGATAACTTATATTTAATAACATTGGAATAAACGTACTTGTACTTTATATATACTTGCTTCACAAATAACCATCCAAAAATAACTAGAAGAAAAGAAAATTGCTTTGATTTGTTAAACAAAAAACAAAATATGCTTCTCTAAAGTATGAGCTCAAAAAAATTTATAGACCCAAAAGTATTAAATACAAGAAAATATTGGATACTAACATTACTCAATGCTTTGTCCAAAAGTTTTTACTTGCCTTTAAACAAAACGAGTGGAGGTTAATATTGATGGTGCTCCTTGCATAGTTGTAAAATCTGGATTGGGATTGATTCTGTTAGAAGGCTGGGTCAACTAGTCAATGGTCTGATTGCAGGTTAAGTGGTTGAACTAAAAAATTTGATTAAAGAATAAGATATTTTTTATAAAAATACTATATGAAAAATGGACTTTATATAAAAATAATATATAAAAGAATACATCATATGAAAAAAAGTATTATTGATGTAACTAAACTAGTAATGATAATTATTCAACTCCAATTTAAAAGGGCCACCCGAGTTTGACTATGTGACTTAAAAAATCAATTATGACCAAGGATTAGACCAGACCGGCCTAGAGGCCGGATCGCTGATTTTTTGATCTGATTGAGCCCAAATGTTAGGTCGTTAGTTTTCCAATCAGATCGGCTCTGCCGGTCCAATCCATACAACTATGTCTCCTAGTGTGTGGTGTGTGGCTAAGTGCAGGGGGTGTAAACCAGTACTCAAGTTAAAAGTCATACTAGGAGGTTAAGATGAATGGGAGAAGATGTGTAACTAAGGGTTTAGCTTCCTTTATATAGAGTATTGGTACTTGCCAAGGAAATTACCCTTGAGATAGGGCATTATTTATCCAATATTTAGGAGATTTGAACATTATTTAATGAGGCCGAAAAAATTATTCCTAAAATTTGCATGACCCAGCCATGATATGCCCGACTACAAAATCTTAACATAGAATGTGTTGAGGGTCAAAACGTGTTGCCCTTTTTGCTAACCGCAAGTGCACGGGTCGCTCAAGTAATACAGATACGAAGTAAAAGTTCGTTCCCACGAGGATATTATTATGTTATAACGCTAAATACCAACCAATAGCTTAATCAATTCTAGACAAGGACATAAAAATAGGAAAATAATATTAAAAACTATCTAACCTACAAAAGCAATAAACCTAAAAGCGGTTAGGTTTCAGGAAATCCTCCTTCACCCCCTACATCTATCAACAACATGCAATTCCCCTCATAAACACAAATGCATTGATTAGGTTAGCTTGAGAATCTTCATTAGTCAAAAGCCTATGTCTAGGTCAATCAACCCTGGTTTCAATTGCCCAACTCACTAAGTTTCCTTGAGAGCCAGCGCAACTTCCACTCATGAACGATCTATTCTCAATCTCCCACTATACATGGCTAAAAGGTATATTTCTATCCAGTTAGCGAATCAGCTCATCCAAACCAATTGAACTCGCCGAACATGTATCAACCACACCATATCCATATCAACAAATCCTTATGTCTAGTTCATTTGCCAATATTAAGATCATGTAATTGAGGCCAACCAAGAACAAGCATTAAGCACAGATAATAATTGAACCATAATCAAACATCCACACAAACTCAGAGAAAAACACATCATTAATATATATCAAAGGATTCAAAATATTCCTAAAACATAGCTTAGCTATACAAAAGATAAGGAAGAGAAGAGAGAAAGGGAAAAGAGAGAAAGAAGCTCATTGATTTGTCTCTGAAGCTTGAATCCTCCTTCAATCCTTTGATCTGGCCTCCATCCACCGGCAATGAAGATCTAGCCAAGCTATCTAACCTAAAACTAACCTAAACTAACTAAACTAACAAAACCTAAAAAGAGAGAGATGGCCAAATGGCCAAAACTCAGAAAAACAGAGAGAAAACGGAGAGAGAAGGGAGAGGTTCAAAGAAAAATGTGTAAAAATCTATTTATAGGCTCAGCAGCCGCCTTCACGCCGCGGCGGCCACATATGCGCGCCGCGGCGCATAATGGGTCGGTCTATTCACCGCCGCAACGTTCACTTCACTACGCCGCGGCGCTCTTGCCCCGGGTCCAAGTATGACTAGGCTGAAAATCCTCTTTGCACCGCGGCGTGCTCTGTCTTGTGCCGCGGCGTTGCTTGCTGGAATGCCAATTTGGCTTCCTCTTCCTCTTTAAGCTCAATTGCTCCATATCTAACCTTGTTTGGAGCCCCTCCTATCATAGAGAAAACACCAAATCAATAACATATATAAATCTACTCAATCCATAATCAATAAAACTCAGTTTTGCATAATAACACATCAGAAAGGCTTAGAATCAGAATATATCAAATATAAGTACAAAACCCTCCAAATATGCATTTAAACAAGGACATAGCATTCATTCTAGCACAAGGATAGGACACTGCAGTTATTTGTGTCCTATCCTTGTGCTAGAATGAATGCTATGTCCTTGTTTAAATGCATATTTGGAGGGTTTTATGCTTATATTTGATATATTCTGATTCTAAGCCTTTCTGATGTGTTATTATGCAAAACTGAGTTTTATTGATTATGGATTGAGTAGATTTATATATGTTATTGATTTGGTGTTTTCTCTATGATAGGAGGGGCTCCAAACAAGGTTAGATATGGAGCAGTTGAGCTTAAAGAAGAAGAGAAAGCCAAATTGGCATTCCAAAGAAACAACGCCACAAGACAAGGCATAGCATGCCGCGCAACCGTTATGAAATTTCATTTCAGACTGGCCATACTTTTACTCGAGGCGAGAGGGCTGCGGCGCAGATGAAGTGAGGGCCGCGACGCACGTAGACCGACCTATTAGGCGCCGCGGCGCGCATATGTGGCCGCCGCGGCGTGAAGGCGGCTGCTGAGCCTATAAATAGATTTTCATGCGGTTTTCTCTCACTCTCTCTCAGTTTTTCTCTGTTCTGTCTATTTGGCCATTTCTAGTTTTTAGGTTTTGATAGTTTTTCTTAGTTTAGGTTAGTTTTAGGTTAGATAGCTTGGCTAGATCTTCATTGCTAATGGATTGGAGTCAAGGATCAAAGGATTGAAGGAGGATTCAAGCTTCAGAGACAAATCAATGAGCTTCTTTCTCTCTTTTCTCTTTCTCTATTCTCTTCTTTATCTTTTGTATAGCTAAGTTTTGTTTAGGAATACTTTGAATCCTTTTATATATATTAATGATGTGTTTTTCTCTGAGTTTGTGTGAATGTTTGATTATGGTTCAATCATTATCTGTGCTTAATGCTTGTTCTTGGTTGGCCTCAATTGCATGATCCTAATATTGGCAAATGAACTAGACATAGGGATTTGTTGATATGGATATGGTGTGGTTGATACATGTTCGGTGAGTTCAATTGGCTTGGATGAGTTGATTCGTTAATAGGATAGAAATATACCTATTGGCCATGTATAGTGTGTGATTGAGAATAGATCGTTCATGAGTGGAAGTTGTGCTATCTCTCAAGGAAACTTAGTGAGTTAGGCAAGTAGAAACCAGGGTTGATTGACCTAGACATAAGCTTTTGACTACATCAGATTCTCAAGCTAACCTAATCAATGCATTTGTGTTTATGAGGGAAATTGCATATTGTTGATAGATGTAATGGGTGAAGGAGGATTTCCTGAAACCTAACCGCTTTTAGGTTTATTGCTTTTGTAGGTTAGATAGTTTTTATATTGTTTTCCTATTTTTATGTCCTTGTCTAAAATTGATTAAGTTATTGGTTGGTATTTAGCTTTATATCATAATATCCTCGTGGGAACGAACTTTTACTCTGTATCTGTATTACTTGTGTGACCCGTGCACTTGCGGTTAGCAAATGAGCAACACGTTTTGACCCTAACAAGTTTTTGGCGCCGTTACCGGGGATAGTTTTTATATTGCTAATATCAACAATGAGTTTGATTAGTTCTAATTCAAGTTGTATATAAGTTGTATATAATCTATGTTTCGTTTCTGTTTTGTTTTAGTTTCAAATAAGAAGCCGGGTGATTTCATTCATACAAGGCCTTTGAGGGACTTCGCGACTCCTGAAAGGATAACCCTTGGATCACGTTCTTGAAGACTACTCATCCGCAATACTTCAATTTTGGTAACAAAGTCCTGCTGGGACTATAACTCAGGCCCTTCGTGGGAGGGTACCCCGTGTTTATGTTTAATTAATGCTTTTACTTTGTGTATAAATAGGTAGTATGTTACTAAGTTTATGTTAAATATATTAGCATATTAGTATGTTATGTTTTGTTAGTTTTGTGTAATATGTTTTCATTAGTATTTTAGTATATATATGTGTTAGTTGTGTTAGTTCTTGTTTGTTTATGTTTTAAGTGTTGTTTGTGTTAGTTTTTATATACGTTAATGTGTTAGTTATGTTAGTTTTATGTTTTTATTTGTTTTTAAGTTTTTAGTTGTTTAGGTTGTATATAGGTTAATGTTTTGTTTTTGTGTTAATATGTGTGTGTTGTACATTTTTGTAATTTAACTTTTGAACAAGTTTTGTTGCAGCTAGAGACCCATAAGAGCCAAACCCAGCAACAAAACTGTGTTTGCTGCTAAATTTAGCAGCTTAGGTAGCTGTGCCGCGGCGCAAGGTAGTGCGCGCCGCGGCGCATGGGGCATTTTTCTGCAGAATTCTGCAGCTTTTTGTGAGTGTTGTGGCCCAGGCATGGGTGCGCCGCGACGCTGACCCCTGTTTTTGCTGTTTTTGTTTCTATTTTTGTTATTTTTTCTGTTTTGTAGTATTTAATAATGCTCAGTACTTGTCTCAGGTTCCCTATAAACCATGTTCATTACGGATGCACTTTATTTTAGGTTTGGGGGAGTATCTTTACATGTTTAATTACTTTTATGCTTAATGTTAACATGTATTGGTATTTTGAGTATGCAGTGATTTTAGTCAACATATTTTCATGATTATATTTTGTTTTGACTATCACTGATGTGCTGATGACAAGAATTTTCAATTTTCACTTTATGCAAAAGATGTTGTGCATGCTTGAATTGAAAAGTTGAATCTATTTGAATGCATGACATGTTGCAAGAATGCTGGTGTTGTTTTTGGTTGTTCAGGATGTGAAAGGTTGCTATTTGCCCCCTTTTCAGTGAAACCTTATATGATCTTGATACATGTGAAACAATTTAGTTACTTTTGATGCATGATTTATATCTCACTTAGATGCAAGTGTAACTTTGAAAATGATAAGAGTGCATGTTTTGAAAATGTTTATGGATGTACATGTAGAGTTTTGATTATCCTTGAAATTATTTTTGAACTCTCTTGAGGCGAAATTCTAGGTTGTGCATGATTGAGGAAATGATTAGGACATTGTTTGGACCGATTGAGCCTTAAAAAGCTTACCCTGATATGATGATATCCTTAGGTCCCTTTTTGAAGCCTTAAACTGTTTGGCCTTATTTGTTTTTTACCACCATTGTGTTCGTTAACCTGTTATTCGTTCTAATGCGTGTGAAAGCATGTCATTTTCTTTCTACCCTTATTGTTTGTTGAGTATATGATGTGTTATTTCTTGAAATGAGTCTGATGATTAGGGGTATGAATATTCAATTCAAAATGAGCCTGAAGGAACCAGATGCAAAACAAAGAAAGGAAAAAGCATTGCTTTGCAAAAATGGAAGAGAAAAGAAAGAAAATCAAAAGAAAAAAATGAAAATGAAAAGAAAAGCAAAAGCTTAAGAAAAGTAAAGTTCTAAAAGCATCGAAAATGATTCTGGCAAGTTTTATGATCTCACTTTTGAATACCCTGCTAATGTCAGTTGTGGCTCATGTCTTGACGTAGTATATTATGTGTCTCAATGTTTGTATTGTATCTTTCCCTTTCATTTCTTTCACTCATACCATTGGCCTAACAATATAAGCTGATAAAGTCCCTTTTGATCCTCAATCTTGTGTGATTTACATTAGTGGAGAGAGAGTTGATTTACAATCTTGTGGATTCTGTGAATCATATGCATGTATGCTTATAAACTTATCTGGATATGTATGACTTGATTAGAAGAAGTTTATCTTGCATGTTTGTGATAAATGTGAATTGCATGGAGAGTTTTCTGACTTGTTAGCATGTTAAGGATTGTATATGTGTAGAACTATTTATGGGACATTTGCACTTTTTGAGGATTGATGCAGTTAGTACACACTAGTATTTGTTTTTAATTGAAAATAAGAAGATTGAAATATATTTGCTGAATGAAAAATTGATTTTAATGTTTAAGTAATTTACTAAGTTCTATTTTGTTTTGCTCGAGGACTAGCAAAATGTAGGTTTGGGGGTGTGATAGCTACATAGAATGCAGTTATTTGTGCCCTATCCTTGTGCTAGAATGAATGCTAAGTCTTTGTTTAAAATGCATATTTGGAAGGTTTTGTGCTTATATTTGTCATATTCTGATTCTAAGCCTTTCTGATGTGTTATTATGCAAAACTGAGCTTTAATGATCATGGATTGAGTAGATTTATATATGTTGTTGATTTGGTGTTTTCTCTATGATAGGAGGGGCTCCAAACAATGTTAAATATGGAACAATTGAGCTTAAAGAGGAAGAAGAAGTCAAATTGGCATTCCAGCAAGCAACGCCGCGGCGCAAGGCATAGCACACCGTGGCGCAAAAGGCATTTCAGACTGGCCATACTTTTACCCGAGGCGAGAGGGCTGCGGCGCAGATGAAGTGAGGGTCGCGGCGCACGTAGACCGACCCATTGGGCGCCGCGCCGCGCATATGTGGGGGTCGCGGCGCTGAGGCGGCTGCTGAGCCTATAAATAGATTTTCATGCATTTTTCTCTCACACTCTCTCAGTTTTTCTCTGTTCTGGCCATTTGGCCATTTCTAGTTTTTAGGTTTTGATAGTTTTTCTTAGTTTAGGTTAGTTTTAGGTTAGATAGCTTGGCTAGATCTTCATTGCTAGTGGATTGGAGTCAATGATCAAAGGATTGAATGAGGATTCAAGCTTTAGAGACAAATCAATGAGCTTCTTTCTCTCTTTTCTCTTTCTCTCTTCTCTTCCTTATCTTTTGTATAGCTAAGTTTTGTTTAGGAATACTTTGAATCCTTTTATATATATTAATGATGTGTTTTTCTCTGAGTTTGTGTGGATGTTTGATTATGGTTCAATCATTATCTGTGCTTAATGCTTGTTCTTGGTTGGCCTCAATTGCATGATCCTAATATTGGCAAATGAACTAGACATAAGGATTTGTTGATATGGATATGGTGTGGTTGATACATGTTCGGCGAGTTCAATTGGCTTGGATGAGTTGATTCATTAATAGGATAGAAATATGCCTATTGGCCATGTATAGTGTGTGATTAAGAATAGATCGTTCATGAGTGGAAGTTGTGCTATCTCTCAAGGAAACTTAGTGAGTTAGGCAAGTAGAAACCGGGGTTGATTGACCTAGACATAGGCTTTTGACTACATCAGATTCTCAAGCTAACCTAATCAATGCATTTGTGTTTATGAGGGAAATTGCATATTGTTGATAGATGTAAGGGGTGAAAGAGGATTTCCTGAAACCTAACCACTTTTAGGCTTATTGCTTTTGTAGGTTAAATAGTTTTTATACTGTTTTCCTATTTTTATGTGCTTGTCTAGAATTGATTAAGCTATTGGTTTGTATTTAGCTTTATATCGTAATATCCTCGTGGGAATAAACTTTTACTCTGTATCTGTATTACTTGTGCGACCCATGCACTTGCAGTTAGCAAATGGGCAACACGTTTTGACCCTAACATAGAAAAAAATCCTTAAGTTCAATTGATAACAAATTCGCATGAATGCCTCAATGAGGTGCAATTACTAAAATTAAATTTCAAAAGCAATAAGAATTGAATCAATGCTTTTAAAGATGAAAATAGCCAAAAATATTACAACTCATAAAAGTATAAAACTCAAGACAGTGTCTAATATACACCCTCCTAATTAGGGTGTATCATACACCTTTCATCATATCCATTGATTTACATATAAAAACACATCAATGGTTGTAATTAAAGAAGGGAAACCTTGATAACTCGTTTTTATGTTATTGCAAATTGGCTCTATTTTGTCTTCATGTTTCTTTCTCTCTCTCTCTCTCTCTCTCTCTCTCTCTAATTTAGTGGCCACCGTGACAAAGGGGATCCTGGCGGCACCGAAGGGCCGTGACAGTGCCGGTGAAGGGGTGGCGTTGGAGAGGACCTAACACCATGGCCATCCTTCCATCTTCAACCTCAAACACAAGATTTGGAACCTAGTGTACTAGCCTAAATCTGACTCCATGATTAGCGTCAAATCCGGGTTAAACTCCATGTACCAGCTCCCTATTCACCCTGTCTCCTCCGTAGTCAAACGACACCTAGCCTTAGGTCAACACCGGTTTGGGTGTCGTGTTCATCGTGGTCTCAAAGTGAGGAAACATCTTTATGGGTTTCTTGATGTAAGCGCCGCCATTAGCTATGAGGTAGCCTTTGGAGAAGTTGTAAGCCTTGATGAGTTTGTTGTTGCAGAGGGAAGAGGTGAAGTTGGGGGTGTTCAGCACGGTGGTGCGTCTCACAATTATGGGCGGAGGTGACCTTGGGCTCGCGGGTTCTAGTTCGCAGCTGGTGGTTTGCAGATATGGTGTTTCGGTGTGGTGGGTCTCGGTTCTGGCACGATGGCACGTCTCGCGATTCTGGGCCTACCCCTGTGTTGAGCACCCCAATTATGACGTCATAGGAAGCTTGATGGAGGTGGTGGGTAATGTGGCCTTCCCAGAAGTCAGAATGGCTTTGGAGGCCCAGGAACTCGAGGCAGCAAAGTCGTTATTGTTTGCCAACCTTGAGGAGCTGTCAGAGTGCTCAGTGGTATTCTGGTAGGGGCTGCTGGAGACAACGGAGGAGCTGCTAGAGTGCTCAATGGTGTTTCGACAAGATGTGTTGCTCAGTGGTAATTTACAGAGTGATGGGATTGAAAAAAATAATAGACATGGGGTTGAAAAATAAATAACAAAAACTTGGTGAAAATGCAATTTTCCTTCTAATAGCAAGTCAATTCAAAGGGTGTACCATACACTATAACTTAACAAGGTGCATAGTAGCATCCACCAAAACTCAAAGTGATCTTATTTATGCAACGTGAAATGACTCCGTCTAATATACACCCTACATAGTAGGGTGTATGATACACCTTTCAATGAGAGCCATAGATTTATGCTTAAAATATATGAATGGTTAGATTTGATAACTCGTAACCTATAAAACTGGTTACATTTATCATTCTCCTCTCCCTTCCTTCCTCCACCAGCCCCAGCCACCAAAGCCACCACTCCAACTGCCATCAGAGCCACCACTCTAACCCCTGAACCCAACACCCTTGCCACCAACCCCCCTACGCCCTAAGCTGTCATCTCTGCTCCAGTCATTGGTGGCAACTTCACCATCGAACCACCACGAACAATCGCACATACCCATCATTCCCTCACCTGCTACGTCGTCGGCAGTCCAGCTTCACAACCCACCCACCGCTTCTCAGACCCAAACAACCACACCCCTTTACTCTGTGGACCCTTTGCTCTACCGTCTGAACCTCCCTACGTCACCACCCATCTCCGTCGTCCAACTCCATGGCCATCGAACCACCACCACCCATCTCCGCCTTAGGACCACCACCACTACCCCAAACAGAAAACCAACTTCACCCACCATATCTCCTCCATGAACCTAACTTCTGTCGAACTTCACCCACCAAGCTTGAGCCCTACCATTGACGCACCACCACCATGAACTACCTCACTTCTGTCGTTGCTCTGCCCAGTCGAACCCAACCACCCTTCCTTCCAAGTCGCCATCTCCAAACACCAAATGAACCAGACTTCCATCCCCAAATATGGAGAAGAGAAGAGAGTGCTTTGGAGTGAGAAGCTAGATCTGGGGTGGATGGCGGTGGTGGGGGAGGCGGAGGGCCAAATCTGGGTCAATGGTTGAATAGAAGCCAGATCCAGCCAACCTTCTGCCACGAACCACCGTTGACTAACTCGCGCCACCATGCCCAGCCACTCCACCCCTGATTTGGTCGAACAGAGCCCATATTTGACTATCGCGAACTAGCCATCAGCCCTTGTCGTCGTCCACCGTGACCAACAACCCAGAATCACCTGGATCCAAACTCAAATCCACCTTATCCACTATTCATGCTTTGGAAATCGCGATGGCTCATGGGTGGTGGATGAAAGTGGTGGGAGAGGCGGAGGGGGGGCAGTGGTAGAGGGTAGAGAAGATGGATGTATAGAAAAAAATCATAAAACTAAAAAAAAATTAGATAACTAGATATCATAAGTAAAAATTAGAGGTGTATGGTGCACTAGGATGGAGTATTATATAACATCAGCCATGTTAAATACGGCACTTTAGCCAAATAAGTAATAGGTCTCGTAATTGGTGTCACGATCACCTCTCTCTTCATGCTGGTTTCATCAACCTCAAGTCTAAGATTAGGAACCTAGATTCTCTCAATATGTATTGTTGATCGTACAATATAAAAACCTACAAGATTATTTGAGAAATTTCTCAATAAAATCTTAGTACAATAATTTTTCATCCCAATCATTTTTAACTACCAGTCTTAGTTTCTTTGGAAACTTCCTCTTCTATCTAAAATGAAAGTGTTCCTTTGGAAGCTTGCTAAGCATTGTCTTCCAATAGCATACAAATTTGTTTCATTCTATATCATTGCTTCTCTCTTCTGCCCTTATCAATAATATAATGGAACCAAATATCATCTTCAGTCAAGCACTACAAAATTTATTAACAGATAATCTTGTAGCAACACTACTTGTGGATTACCATGACAACCATCAAAAAACAATAATCCGGTATGCATTCCATTAAGTTGTCACTCTGTTTTCCTATTCAATTAGTGAAAGGATAACTGTTACAACATTCAGAAAAATAAAAATAGTCACATCTATCAAATACAGAATTGAGAGGAATAGCAATGAATTATTCCCAAAAAAAAAGAGCAAACAAAAAAACTCATTACCCTGATATGGTGAGGATCTATTGCAAAAAACAAAAAAACAAAAAAACAAAACAAAAACAAATACAAAAACAAAAACAAAACAAAAGTAGAAAAAAAAAAAAATGCAGTATGAAGTTCGTAAAACAACACCTCTCAAAGTTACTCAACACATTCTTGTACATGTTACCTATCCACCTTCATAAAAATAGCATATCTAACAGAAGAACATTTTAATATGAACCAGATTCATTTTGATGTTTGTTAATCTTACATTATTAAATGATTGGTTTAACAAGATGCAAATTTCTGTCTCTAGTTGTTTTTGCTTAATACATTATGACTTATTTATGTCAGTCAAATTTTTTAGTTTGTTAAGAATCCATGACGACCTTCAGGATTTGACGTGACGTTCTACACAAATTTTACTGAATGCCATTTCTCATCAAAATGTTACAAAACTGCACTTGAGTTTCTCTTTAAGAAACAAATATATTACATGTGTTACCATTCTCAAAAATTACAATCTGTTACTGAAGGAGAAAAAATAAGGATACAAAATTCACTATTCGCTAAGGTTGCAAAGTCGAAGATATGGATTATCAACCATAACATATCTGGACCAATACGATTTATACTTGGAAACAGCAAGATTCAACCATGGCTTGTAGTTTCCATTGTAGTGAATGACGGCAGCGTTCTCTATCTCTGTTAGGTTCAGAGCTGGATCATAGCCAAGTCCCAAAACATGCCAGCCTCGATCTAATGGATAGGTCAGATTATAAAAGGTGATTAGTCCTGGGGGTAAGGTTCCAAGCTTCCAGAGGGTTCTATCTTCATTCTGCAGAGAAGAAAAACTATCAACTCTACGGGTTGATAGTATTAGACATGATAGTATAAGGCCTGATAGTATAAGACCTGATAGTATAATACTTAATACGTAATGGTTAGAGATATCGAGGTGTTTAAAATTGTAATGAAAAAGTCTTTATAATAGCTTATACATCAAAACCCAATCAGGCCTAATCTCACCCCCCAAGGCCTGATTAAGTTATCCATCATTTTAATGTATAAGAGAGATTTGATGGATAAACTTATACAATACAATATTTACACTAAACAACTAATAAGGTCATAAAGTATTAAATTAACTTATCCTATCAGGTCTAATACAATATGTCAAATAAGTCCTACATATGCTAAGAAGAAACTACTATGTACATGCACACGTAGAGGTAATTGAATTGAGGCCTTAAAATGAAAATAAACACGGGCACGTTGCACACGTAGGAATCTTCAGGAAACCAAACACAAGGGCAACCAGTTCCATAAAATGATATTCAGCGGAATATTAAAGTTGAAAATAATAAGATATCTTAGGACAACTATTAAAGGAGGAATAAGATTAGCAAAATTTACCATATCTTGCCACCGATGATATATTCCAGTGATGTTTCGTTTCTTCCACTCCTTCAAGTCAAAAATATTCATGCCAAATGCCCAGCCACAAGCTTCAGGACTGAAATTATTGGAGATCAGTGGATTACTAAAGTTGAGGTATTTATCAAACCTATGGAAGCTTTCCTTGCATGTCTCCACTGCACCATTCACCATCCCTTTCAGATCAATTGACCAAAGAGGTGTCAAATCTTTCTGCACCACAATGTCATCATCCAAGAATAGAATTTTGTTTAATTTTGGATAAACTTCAGGAAGGTAGAACCTTAGGTGATTCAGCATTGACAAATATTTAGGATTTCTATATTTTAGATTGTCAGATCCAACAGAGAGGGAGGAAGGATGATTGGCTTTAAAGTAATATTCCTTAATTCTTGCTGATTCAAGTTGACGTAGAACAGAACAATATGAGGAATTCAGCCATTTGAAATCATCAATATTCTGAACTTCAAAGGTTGCTTTAGCAGGAGGGTTGATGAGAAACCACATTCTCATTGCTGCAAAATTTAATTTATCAGTTACTATATGGAATACATGCTTCTCAGGTTCCTTTGCATTCTGCACGGTAGAATTAACAACCACAGATGTAGCCAGTACATTATCAGAAAAGATAGCATAGTGGTAAAGAGATGGATCTTCAATCTTTTCTTTGTTAAGACTTCCTTTCTTATGATATCCCTGCAGGTAATAATCCGCTGCTAGTTGCAGGGGAAGGCAATGCAATGGTCTAGGCACTGTTTTGGCAGCCAGCTGAATCAAGAATGCACTTCTTTTCTTCTGTATATTCACACTATCTTCAGTTGACTGAAGCATCACCCTTAACTTCCTTGCCACCAAAAGGCAGTCATAAAGTTGGTCCTTTGCTATAGAGAGAACATGACCCATAGCTTTTGCTCGATCAAGTGCTCTAAGAAAAGCAATAAATAGAAACTTTGCATGAAAATTGAAACAACCTAATAAGCCTGAGAAACAAGGCTAAGGCAATGTAAAATACCCAAGGTGAAGCTCGAAATCAGAACTGGCTTCTCCTATAGCTTGTTGACTTTCTCTGGAGTGTTTGACAAGAGCATTGTAAAGAACAGTTTTGTTGTTAGACTTTGCAATGTTGGTATATGCTTTGGCCATTATTATTTGATCTCGCATGAGTTTCAGAGTTGAATCGGAATTTGGGTTTTCATATTCTCTCCTCCATATACTATACTTTCCCTTGACAGTGGTATCAAATCCTTCAGAGCGTTCAATTGCTGCTGATACAATGTGACTGTCAGTTTCTTTGTCCTGTTGAATAAGTTCAGCAGCACGAGCTTTCCTTCTTTCTTGCCGCATTATCTAAGGGATTGGAAACTATTAAAAAATTCCAAATCAACAGCAAAAACAGAGAATGGAACAAACACTCCTTCTCTTATCTCTATCTTTTTGGTTTGGCTAAGTTGCGAAAGATAAAATTTGATAATTACCTGGCGCTTGATCTTCACTGGAGTCATCGATGAGGAACGTGGAGTTTTGACTCTGCTTTCTTCTGAATAATGTTCATCTGTGGAGTGCTTGGGATTGTCTTCAAAACTTGAATAAGTTTGAAATGATTCCACCAGTCCCTATAAGTGTATCAAATTATGAATATTACCAGCCAGTGGTCAGAGACTGAAAATGGCAGCTCAGATTGGCATTTCGTACACTTCAAACAAGAAATGGAAATGCTAAGTTAAATATTTTTGTTTTAGTTTATGTTTTTCATATATCATTTATGCTGGATATAAGTCCTTCCAAATTATATCAACAACCTGAGCTAAATAAATTAATGAAATCAAACTGAAGTACCTGGGAGCTCTTTTGATGTTCATTGTTTCCATTAGTTGGGTTTTCCCAAATCCAGGAATCAGATAAGTCCCTCATTTTCAACCTAGCTAGTCGAACATGGCCAGATGCATCGCTGTATGTTGCAATTATATCAATGTCCTGTATAAAATCATTACTCTATAAGCATTATTGCTGGCTTCTCTCATGTGGTTAACCAATGATGTCTAATAATACCTTTTCATCAGGATAATTGCGGACTCTAGTAGTAGAAATATCTTGTTCCTGCTTGCACAGCAATAGCAACATGGTCAAAAAGTGCAAGGGGTGCATGATGACACATAACACTAGTTACGAAGACAAATAAATGGGTAAGTTTAGTTAGTTTCAATGTTGATCTACACAACATCAACATATGAGATGAACAAACCTTTGTGCGATGACATTGGTCGCAATCATAGAGGGCCCGAGATCCTCTGATATCTCTTTGACTGTAAAAATTGTGATGAAAAGATGTCAAAAGAAATTAGAGAAAGTAAGATCATTAATAGCAGAGATGATAAGAAAGAAAGAAAAGAATGGACTAGTTACCTGGTTGTTGAAATGTATGAAGAATCTGCTGGTATAACAGCACCATAAAGCAAAACCTACCCACATAATTGAAAGAGTGAAATGGAGATTCTTTTCCTTTCCTTGCTTTTCTTCTCTACTTATTAGGTATTAAAAGTTCCAGTTATGTAGAGATGGAAGGCGTAAACCCTAGAAATCCAAAACTGAAAGGAAATGAGAAATTACCGAAAAGAAGAAAATTAGTAAGGAACAAGGAAAGCGTGGAAAAGTCTCCATGCCAATTCGAATTGAATTTGAGAGACTTGATGATTGAATCTTCAAACTTGTGTGGTGATAATAACTAGTTAGTTTATTACATCTTTTTATTCATTCCTCTCCTCTCGTTGCCAATTGGGCTGGCCACTAACGCAGCCTGGGATTCTACGATCAGATCAGCTCAGATCCTCATCCTTGTTCCATTCTCTGCCTTCATTTTTGTTTTTAATTCAGTTAGCCTTCATTTTAGGCTAATAAGTTATTAGTATGGATCATATTAATTTTTTATTAAAAAATATTAACATATTAATTCTTAAATATTAAAAAATTGATCATATTAATTTTTTACATCAACTATTTTTTAATTAATTTGGCCTTAAATAAAGACTAATTTAATCTTATAAATTATAATTTCAAAAATTAATATATTAATTTCCTCAAATCAAAAATTAATATACCCAATAGTAATAACTTCAATAATTAAAACGAGAATTCACTAATCTTATTCTTATACCATCTTTCTACCAAAATGCCCTGAGCCGTCCACTCTTCACTTCTCTCCTCCCCCCCAAAACAACAAACGTTTTATTTCTAAAAGCGGTTTTTTTTCTTTCCCAATAAGAGTTCTTAGTAATTATTAATTAATTAATAATTAATATTTGCTCATATATTTTATTTATTTTAAAAAAAAAAATTATTTGTGTCAAAAAAATATATAACAAATTATTTTTGTGTTTATATTTTTTTATGTAGTCTTTTTTTATAAAAAAAGTTGACGTGTTCACATACTTATATCATAAATCAGTATCTGTTTCAGAATCTTAACTTCCTAATCCTTTACCTAATAGACACAACTCATTTTTGCCATGCCACTTCATAGAAATATTTTTGTGTTTATATATTAATTGAATAAAACACATTAAATATTTTTGTGTTTATATTTGAATTATAAAAACACGTTATTAAATATTTGCTATTAATCATTACAGGTTCTAGTACACTTATCAGGGGTGGCTCAAAAAATATAGAGGCGTAAAAAAAAATATTCAAATGAGGTTAATTTTAATTAAAGTTTATTAAAAAAATTATTAGCAATATGTTTATAATTGAGAAATAATTGAGAATTAATGAAATTATTTCACAAAAAGATTTGGATCTCATAATATCACACGCAGAAGGACAAATCGATAATTTACACTCGTCATGAGCCTTCGGCCCATTTTTGTGTGTACGAGCCTACCACCTCATTTGTTTCTTACAAAACCTAAAACATAAGTTGATATATAAATTCTTCCAAAGACATACTTCTAACTAATGTGGTATTTTATTCTTTTAAAATAAAACACTTTTCACAACAATCTCCCACATATTTCAAAAGAAAATAAATAAATAAAATCAATAATTTTAAAAACAGAATATGGGTTACATCATGAGTGCAAACGTTTCAAATCTGATGTCTTCTGAACTATGAACCAGACCTAGATAAATAAAACTTTAACTTACAATATAATTGGTGAAGTTTAAACTTCTATGAACCAAAACATTTTCATGTAAATTAGAATCTCATTTGATAACATTTACACCATCAATTACATCTTGTTGTTAATGCCATTTTATACTTTTTGGTCATGCGCGTGTCTGGTTGTTCATGAGTGCTCTAGAGACTATGTCATTATCTCATAGGAGCGGTCACACTGCACACTCATATAGGTAATTTCATCAAGTGTATACTGCACTTTATATACCACCGGCAAAGGATATGAAATTCATTAAAAACATTTAGTTTATCCTCACAATAAATGCAGTCTAGCACTTCTCATACTTCTCACACCATAGGAAGAGACAAACAAGGTGCTAGCAGTACTAACAAGTGACTTGTTATTATCCATATGAACTTTTTAATGGGATCTCCACTTATAAAAGTTGGGTTACCATCACTATTAGTTTCAAATTGGTTTAAGTCTCATTCCTCTCGATGTGATATTTATTAAGTTCCTTCCCAAAGGCTTAGTCAGAGGATCGGCCAAGTTCACTTCTGACTTCACATAATCAATGGATATAGTTCCATCTTTCAGCATATGCTTTTATCACTTTATGTCTCAACCTAATATGTCAGTTCTTATCATTAAAGGTTTTATTATTTGCAATAGATATTACTGCCTTGTTGTCACAATGCACAGACACAGAAGGGGTTGGTTTGATTCCCAATGGAATATTTTCTAAGAAATTTCTCAACCACTCGGCATCATTACCGATTTTCTCCAAAGCAATAAACTCTGACTCCATGATGGATTTTGCAATTATTGTTTGTTTGGCTAATCTCCAAGTCACCGCACCACCACCAAAGGTGAACACATAGCCACTAGTGGATTTAATCTCATATGAATCTGAGATCTAATTAGCATCATTGTATCCTTCTAATACAGCGAAAAATCCACAATAAGCAATACCATAGTCCATAGTACCTCTCAAATATTTCATTAGTCTAGCCAAAGCAGTCCAATGATCATTATTAGGATTATGTGTATATTTACTCAATCTGCATACAACATATGCTATATCAGGTTGAGTGAAATTCATCAAATGCAACAGACTCCCAATAATCTGTGCATACTGTGACTGGGCAACAGGATCACCTCTGTTTTTCTTTAACTGAGTGTTAGCATCATAAGGGGTACTCACTGGTTTGACATCAAAATGTCCAAACTTCTTTAAAAGTTTCTCAACATAATGTTCTTGTGACAGCATTATACTACCAAACTTCCTTATAACTTTAACACCAAGAATTACACTAGCTTCACTCTTGTCTTTCATGTCAAATTTAAATGCAAGAAAACAGTTTGTTTGATGCACTATGTCATGACTAGTACCAAAAATGAACATGTCATCTACATATAGACAAATAATTACACATTTATCACTTATTAATTTTGTATATACACATTTATCTACTTCAACAGAAGAAAAACCATCACTGATTAAAGTTTGATCAAATTTTTTATGCCACTATTTAGGTGTTTGTTTCAGATCATATAAAGATTTGAGAAGTTTACATACTTTGTTTTCTTGTCCAGGAACTACACACCCCTCAAGTTGTACCATATAAATTTCTTCTTCTAAATCACCATTTAAAAAAGTTGTTTTAACATCCATTTGATGAATAACCAAATTATATGCAGAGGCTAAAGCAATCAAAACTCGAATAGAAGAAATTCTAGTTATAGGAGCAAAGGTATAAAAAAGGCCAACATTTTTTTTTTTGAGTAAAACTTTTTGTTACTAATCTAGCCTTATATTTTTCAATTGATCTGTTAGGGTTATATTTCTTTTTAAAAATCTATTTGCAACAAATTGGTTTTGCTCCAAGAGGTAAATCTACTAAAACCCAAGTATTACATTTTGTAATTGAATCAATTTCAGATATAATGGTTTCTTTCCAAAACAGTGCAACAGGTGAGGGAAAAGCTTCAAAAACAGTTAAAGGGTCATCATCAACAAAATATGTGTAAAAATCATTTCCAAAAAAAATTTCTTTTCTTTGTCTTTTACTTCTTCTCAAAACCTCATGTAAATCATTAGATAAATTTTGTGCTAGAGCTTTAGAAATATTTTCTAATGGAAAAACATGTTAAAAAAAATCAGCATTTTTTGTCTCAATTATAGATTTTCAATCAAGCACATCACCTTTTAAGACTAAAAATCTATATGCAGCACTATGATTAGTATACCCAATAAACATATAATCTGAAGTCTTATAACCTATTTTCCTCTTTTTAGGTTCAGGTAACATCATTTTAGCTCAACACCCCCACACTTTTAAATATTTTAAGTTAGGCTTATAACCCTTCCATAACTCATATGGTGTTTTACATATTTTCTTATAGGGAATTCTATTTTATAAATGACATGCATATAATAAGGCTTCATCCTAAAGGTTATCAGGTGTATTAGAACTAATTAAAATGGCATTCATAATTTCTTTTAAGGTCCTATTTTTCCTTTCAGCTACTCCATTGGATTAAGGTGAGTAAGGAGATGTAACTTCATGAATTATTTCTTCTTTTTCACAAAAGTCATTAAATAAAATGTATTCACCATCTCTATCTGTTCTAACCCTTTTAATTCATTTATTTAATTGATTTTCTACTTCTGCTTTATATACTAGAAACACATCAAATGTCTTATCTTTATTTCTAAGTAAATATACCTTTGTGTACCTAGAAAAATCATCAATAAAAATTACATAATATTTTTTTACCACCTCTAGTCATAGTTTGTTTTAAGTTTCCTAAATCAGAATGAATTAAATTAAGAATTTCAGTATTTCTTTCTACAGATAAACAAGATTTTTTAGTTAATTTTGATTCCACATATATTTCATATTTATTTAAGCATGTATCACTAAGACCAGAAATTAATCCAAGATATTACATTTTCTTAATATAAGAAGCACTAACATGTCCTAGTCTAACATGCCACATATTCATAGAGTCAATCAAATACGCAGATGAAGATGCATTTTTATTAATTTTAGCAACATTGAGCACAAACAATCCCTGATTACAATAACCTTTTTCCCACAAATAAATTATTTTTGGTCATCACAATTTTATCGGACTCAAAAGACACCTTAACCCCAACCTTTCCTAGCAAGGCCACAGAAAATTAAATTTGCCCTTATGCTAGGTACATGAAGCACTTCGTTGAGAGCTAAGGTTTTTCCAGATGTGAGCTTGAGAAGAACTTTTCATTTTCCAAGAACTTCAGCAGTTCGAGAATCACCAAGATAAACAAGTTCTTCTCCATCCCCGATAAAATTGTAGAAGGTAAACATATTCCTGTTTGACAAATATGTCTGGTAGCCCTAAAGCCTACCACCCAATCATTCACATTGGCCATCAACAAGGCTTGAGAAATGATCGCAGCAATTATATCATCTCCTTTGACCAAATTTGCGTTTGGCTTAGAAGGATTGTCATTTATCTTCCTGTGTCTGCATTGAGCCGCTCAATGACCTAGCTTGCCACAAACATAACAATTTCCTCTACTATTTTTGAAAGTGAGATTATTCACTCTTGGCACATAGTTAGGTTTATTATAATCAGACCTTTTGTTGGGTTTATTATCGTACCTTTTCTTGTTGACTTGTACCATGTTTGCCCTTGAAGCCAATGCTTTTGCTCTTGCAACTTTAATCTCCTTCTTGTTTGTGTCTTCAATGATGATGTGGGTGACCAGATCGGTAAGAGATAGCTGTTTATTTTTTATGTTTGAGTTATTGCTCGTAGTCCTTCCAAGATTATGGTAATTTTTCAATAAGTAATCCTGCAACGAACTCATCAGGTAGTGTGATCTTCTCTGCCTTCTACTCTTCCAACATTTTGTGGTATTCGTTAATTTGAGTCTTGATGTCTTTTTCTTCAGTCATTTCCCATCTGTAGTAATTTTTAATTACAAACTTCTGTTTCCCAGCATCCTCAGCAGTGTATTTGAGAAGCATAGACTCCCAAATTTTTTAGCTTTCCTTGTATGACAGTAAACATCGAACAATTCGTTAGATAATGTGGTAATAATTGTGTTTGGATGCTTACCATTGAAGATTTGTTTTGATGATAACAAACGAGAAGATTAAATGAAGATGAGTAATAGACCAAGTCCAAGTTTATATGTGATTAGTATTAGGACTTAGGATCTATTGTACGGAGCTCACATTAATATCTCTTTGTTTTTGAAAGAAAAGATAAAAAAATCTGTTTTGAAACAAACTCAGTATCTTTGAATCATCTCTTTTTCAAAACAGTTTTTGGCTTAATTTATTCGAATAAAACATTGCCTATTCGAATAAATGTCTTCACGAGAATCTGGTTTTTAAAGTGGCTATTCGAATAAACATTCGTTTATTCGAATAACTAAGTTTTTCAGAAACAAGTTTTTAAATGAGTTATTCGAATAACTCATCTGTTATTCGAATAAAGGTTTCTATCTGAACTTCTTTTTAAATACGTTATTCGAATAACCAAGTTGCTATTCGAATAACCTTTGGTTTTTGAATTCTGGTTTTAACAGAGTTATTCGAATAACAGGATGGTTATTCGAATAACCCTTTTCAGATAAGTTTTACACGATGCGTTTTATTCGAATAAGCTGTTGCTTTATTCGAATAAACACGAACCTGTGTTTACGTAAATGGAAACAGACAAGAATTTTAATTGCCATTAATTGTACCCAACGGCTTTAACCTAATTTTCCCTATAAATAGCAAGCTTGGGTCACGTTTTCCATTACCCTTATTCTCGAACTATTTTCGATTACTGTCTTTGTGAAAACTATTTTCTACGCTCTTCTTGCTTAAAAACTTTGAGATATTTCTGTGAGAGCTCTATTAGCACTTCAACTTGTATTACATACTCTGTTTGAGAGTTTCTCTTCATCTCTATTTTCTGATAATCTGTATCGAGGGTGAGGTATCCCTCAAGATTTGTATAAGGGTGAGGTATCTCTGCAGGTTGAGACTTTAGCACAAGGGTATAGTGTCCCTGTGTGTGAAAAGTGCTCTATTTTGTAACGGTAGCAAGCACCTATTGAAGCTTGTATACTTAGTGAAAAATCTCGGCTTTCGAGGACTGGACGTAGACCACAAGTGGGTTAGTGGTCGAACCAGGATAAATATTGTGCCTACTTCTCTTTTCCCTAATCTCTTTATTTTAAGTAATTTATTTTATTGCACATTCATTTTACGCTGTTCTTTATTGTTTATTCTCTTCTTCTCATTCTTTCTGTGCATTTATTTATTAAGCTTTTGATATTTGTTTTAATTAAAAAGAGATTTTGCAAAAAAGTTTTTATACTCAATTCACCCTCCCTCTCTTGAGTCTTGGAAGCCACTTG
The DNA here is from genome assembly GCA_029884595.1 of Ormosia semicastrata. Lineage (NCBI taxonomy): Eukaryota > Viridiplantae > Streptophyta > Magnoliopsida > Fabales > Fabaceae > Ormosia > Ormosia semicastrata. The sequence goes on along the minus strand of JAQQTO010000046.1, from coordinate 385,389 downwards.
GTAACAAGTGGTATCGAGCTAGACTCTTGTATAAAGAGCTTAGCAGCTTCAAGAGTATATGGCTTCTTCAAATGGTTTTTCAGAAAGATCCTCCATAAACCGACCACCCTTTTTCAATGGGGATGGTTACGCATATTGGAAGAAAAGAATGAAAATCTTCATCGAAGCTATTAATCTAGATGTTTGGGATCTTTGTCAAAACGGCGCTTTTATACCCACACATGAGGTCGATGGTGTAAGGACCGAAACACCACGAAATAAATGGTCTGATGAAGACAAAAGAAAAGTGCAATTTAATTTAGAAGCCAAAAATATTATTACTACTTGCTTTGGGATATAATGAGTTTTTAGAATTTCAAATTGTAAAATGCTAAAGAAATGTGGGATACTTTGCAAGTTACCCATGAGGGTACTAGTGAAGTTAAGAGGTCGAGAATCAATTCTCTAACTCGTGAATATGAACTATTCAGAATGAACCAAGGAGAAAGCATTCAGAAATGCAAAAGAGGTTCACCCACATAGTTAATCATCTTGCATCCTTAGGCAAAAGCTTTTCAAATGAAGATTTGATTAACAAAGTGTTGAGATGTCTTAGCGATTTGGCAACCCAAAGTGACAATATATCCGAATCGAGGGATCTGTCCACAATGACTCTAGCTACCCTCTTTGGAAAACTTCACGAGCACGAGTTGGAGTTGAGCGATTAAGCCAAAGCGAAGAGAATGATAAAAAGAAAAGGGAATAGCACTCAAAGCCACCTCTTCATTAATCGACAATGATGATGAAGAAAATGAAGAAGGCTCGAAAACGTTGAGGTAAGTGAAGAAAATTTAAGTTTGTTGGTTAAAAAGTTTGGTAAATTTCTCGGGAAAAGGGAACGCAAAGAAGACCTCCTTCCTCCTAAAAAGACACACTTCAAAGGCGAAGGAGCTTCATCGACTCCAACTTGCTATGAATGTGGCAAACCTGGTCACATGAAAATGGAGTGTCCAGTTTATCAAAAGAAGAAAGAAAAATTTGAAAAGAAACCCTTCAAGGAAAGAAAAGGAAGAAAAGCCTACATAGCGTAGGATGAAAACGACATGGACTCAACTGACAGTTCAGATAGCGAAGAAGCTCAACTGTGTCTCATGGCAAAAGGAGATGAAGAAGAAAGCGAAAACGAGGTAAGTTCTAATACTTTATTACCTTCTTACGATGAGTTACAAGATGCTTTTGAGGAATTACATGAAGAATCTTTAAAACTCACAAAAATTATTTCTTCATCTAAGAAAACAATTTCTTCATTAGAAAAATAAATTCTTGTTTTAAATAAAGAAATAGAAGAATTGAAAATTGAAAACGAAACTTTAGGAATCATTGATGCATGCACAAATCATTCTTCACATGCTTCTACTTCCTCTTCTTGTTCTTCATGTCATACACTTGAAAAAGAAAATGAAGATCTAAAGAATACTCTCTCTAAATTCACTTTTGGAAGGGATAACTTAAATATTTTATTAGGAAGACAAAGAGTGATTTTTCAAAAAGCCGGGATAGGTTATAACCCGAAAAATCAACAAAAACTCTATAAAAATTTCTTTGTGCATTCTAGTATTTCAAGTAGCCCTTTTATTAAATGTTTTTATTGTGGAAGAAAAGGACATAGTGCTTCAACATGCAATGCAAGGAAAAACATAAATACAAAAGTTGGAACAAAAATGGTTTGGGTTCCCAAGGGTACTATACCCAAAACTGACACACAAGGACCCAAGAAAATTTGGGTACCAAAAGTTAAAAACTAAACTTGTGTTGTAGGTGTGCTTGAAAGCCAAGAGTTCAAATTGGTATCATGATAGCAGCTGCTCCAAGCACATGACCGGGGATAACTCAAAGTTCACCGCACTTATTCCTAAGAATCATGGACACGTCACTTATGGCGATAATAACAGAGGTAAAATTCTTAGAATCGGCAAAGTCGGTAAGAACCCTAACTCTTCCATTGAAAATGTGCTGCCTGTTGAAGGCTTGAAACACAACTTACTTAGTATTAGCCAATTATGTGATAAAGGAAATAAAGGAAATAAAGTCATATTTGATTCAAACTGTTGCATAATTAAAGATAAAAATGACAAGCATATTAAATTCATTGGTCATAGAGTAAACAACATCTATATGATTAGTCTTGATGATATATCTTCAAATGATGTGAAATGTCTTTTGAGTAAGAATGATGATTCATGGTTATGGCATAGGAGAATTGCACACATTCACATGGATCACTTAAAGAAGTTGGTCTCTAAAGAGCTAGTAATTGACTATTGAAGCTTAATTTTATAAAAGATAAATTATGTGATGCATGTCAAAAGAGTAAACAAATAAAGGTCTCTTTTAAAGCAAAAAATATAGTTTCTACCACTAGACCTTTACAACTTTTGCACATGGATCTATTTGGACCTTCTAGAACTATGAACTTGTGGGAATTACTATGCTTTAGTGATTGTGGATGATTTTTCTAGGTTTACATGGACTTTATTTCTTGCAAATAAAAATGATGCATTTCTAGCTTTTAAAAGACTTGCCAAAGTTATTCAAAATGAAAAAGGTTTTCAAATATCCTCTATAAGAAGTGACCACGGTGGCGAATTTGAAAACAATGTTTTTAAAAATTACTTGTGATGAACATGGCATTAATCATAATTTCTCTCACGCCTAGAACTCCGCAACAAAACGGAGTTGTAGAAAGGAAAAATCGTTTTTAGAAGAAATGGCAAGAACTATGCTTAATGAGGCAAAATACTTTTGGGCGATCTTTGTAAGTACAGACTTGTTATGTAATGAACCGGGCCCTTATAAGGCCTATTTTAAAGAAAACCCCATATGAGTTGTATAAGGGAAGAAAGCCAAATGTCTCACACTTTCATGTTTTTGGTTGCAAATGTTTTGTAATGGAAAAGATAATTTAGGCAAGTTTGATGCTAAGTCTGATGAAGGTATATTTCTTGGCTATTCAAATCATAGGCCTTTCGCATTTACAATAAAAGAACTATGACTATTGAAGAATCTATACATGTTGCATTTGATGAAACTGACCAAAGTGGATCGAGAAAGGATCTTGTTGTTGATGATGTTGCAGAAATCTTGGCGAAAACACACCTGGACAGTAAAGAAAAGGAAATCAAGGAAAAAGAGGATGAACTAAGACAAGAGGATTCTCAAGCTTTGGAACTTCCCAAAGAATGGCGAACTTCAAAATATCACTCCATTGATCAAATTATCGGTGATGTTTCTAAAGGTGTAAGTACTCGTAACTCCCTTAGAAATACTTGTAATCACTTAGCTTTTGTTTCTCAAATTGAACCTAAGGATTTAATTGAAGCTTTTGATGATGAACATTGGATCCTAGCTATGCATGAGGAATTAAATCAGTTTGAAAGAAATCAAGTTTGGGAATTAGTTACTAGACCTAATAATCACCCTATAATTGGAACTAAATGGGTTTTTAGAAACAAACTTGATGAAAATGGATTAATAACTAAAAACAAAGCTAGATTGGTTGCTAAAGGGTATAATCAAGAAGAATGGATAGATTATGAAGAAACCTATGCACCTGTAGCTAGACTAGAAGCTATTAGAATGTTACTTGCTTATGCTTGCATAATGGATTTCAAATTATATCAAATGGATGTCAAGAGCGCTTTTCTGAATGGTTTTATTCAAGAGGAGGTATACGTTAAACAACCTCCAGGTTTTGAAAATCATGAACTACCCAACCATGTTTTTAAACTTAAAAAGGCTTTATATGGTTTAAAGCAAGCTCCTAGAGCTTGGTATGAAAGGTTGAGCAAGTTTCTTTTAGAAAATGATTTTTTGAGAGGAAAAGTTGATACTACTCTTTTTATTAAAAATAAAAAGCATGACATTCTTCTTGTGCAAGTATATGTGGATGATATTATTTTCGGTGCTACTAATGAATCCCTTTGCAAAGAATTTGCTAAGTCAATGCAGAATGAATTTGAAATGTCAATGATGGGAGAATTAAATTTCTTCCTTGGATTTCAAATCAAACAAACAAACGAAGGGACTTTCATAAGTCAAACAAAATACTGCAACGAATTGCTGAAGAGATTTGAAATGGAAAACGCTAAATATATGGTCACTCCGATGGGCACATCTTGCTACTTGGACAAAGATGAAGGAAGTAAATCAGTAGAAATAACGAAATATAGAGGTATGATTGGATCTCTCCTTTATCTTACTGCTAGTAGGCCAGATATAATGTTTAGTGTATGCATGTGTGCTAGATATCAGGCAAACCCTAAGGAATCTCACTTAAGTGCTGTCAAACGTATAATAAAATACCTAGTAGGCACTTCACAAATGGGCTTATGGTACCCTAAAGGTGCCTCTTGTAGCCTAATAGGCTATTCGACTCTGATTTTGCTTTGGATGCAAATTAGACGCAGAAAAAGTACTAGTGGGACTTACCACTTGCTTGGTAGTTCTTTAGTTTCTTGGCATAGTAAGAAATAAAATAGTGTGGCTTTGTCTACCGTGAAATTTGAATATGTTGCGGTAGGAGTTCTTGTGCTCAAATCCTATGGATGAAGCAACTGCTCTTAGACTATGGTCTTGACTTGATCACATCCCGATAAGGTGTGATAACACTAGTGCAATAAATATCTCTAAGAATCCCATACTGTATTCAAGAACAAAGCATATAGAGATAAGGCATCACTTTATCAGAGATCATATACAAAAAGGGGACTGCATTCTTGAGTTTGTTGAAACTTCTAAGCAACTTGCAGATATCTTTACTAAACCCTTAGCAAAAGAAGCATTCTTTTATATTTGAGGAGAATTGGGCATAATTGATCAATCAAATATTTGAATTGCTTATTTGATTATTCATTGCTGATCATTATCATGTTTGTATGCCTTTAAATACGTATATGCTTCTGTATGAGTTTTTATTCGAATAAACAAAACGTTATTCGACTAAACTCCTTCTCTGCTTGTTTTTGAATATCAGCCTTATTCGAATAGAATTCAGCTTATTCGAATAAACTGATACCCTTGCTTACTTCTGTGTGTTTTTCATCTCTGCTTATTCGAATAAAATCTTCCCTATTCGAATAACCAGAAACCTGTGTTTCTCAGTATTTCCTTCTGTTATCTGCTTATTCGAATAAAACCCTTTTTATTCGAATAACCAGCGTCCTGTTTTTTATCTGTCTCTGTTCTTGATCTCGGTCTATTCAAATAGACCCCAGGTTATTCGAATAACCTGAACCTTGTTTTTATCAGTCTTGACTGTTGGGTCTCTGCCTATTCGAATAACTCCATAGTTATTCGAATAAATCTTTCCAGCTAGCCAAAACGCTTGGCCTTCCTAGTCGTTTTATTCGAATAAGAACACCTATTATTCGAATAAACCCTAGCTGCCACACCTCTTCAGTTTCCTACGCGCCTGTCTGTTCACCTTTCCTGCAAGGTTTATTCGAATAAACCTCTGTTTATTCGAATAAACACGGGGTTCTTTAAATAAACCCCTGCGCGCCCAAAGACTCTCACCCTCCATCTTCTCTACTCTTCTCTGACTCTTCACTCCTCCCTATCCAACCTTTCACTATCTGCTTCTTCTTTCTCTCTCTCTCTCATGGCTTCCTCCTCCAGTAAACGTCCTCGCACGAAGAATGCTCCAGGCACCAACCCGCTTGACCTTCGAAGGCTCTCCTCCAATGAAGAGCACCGTGCACGCTTCATCTCTCACTTCTGGGAGCGAAACTTGGTTCAACCCAAGTATCTGGATCTTTCCTTTTTCCAGCAGCACCGCGGCTTCGACTTCCTGACCCTGCTGCAAAACCAGGGTGTTCTTCAGCTTTGCTCTCACCGGGCCACCATTTATCCAGCCTTGGTGAAGATGTTCTTCTGTAATCTGGCTTTCGACGGCCAAAATCTCCTTTCTGAGGTATGTGATCAGAACATAGTGATCACACCACTGGACTGGTCAACTCTGTTCGGGCTGCAGTTCTCCGGTGCCCTTGTTGAAGAGGATGACACGTCATTCCTTGAAGACTTCAACAAACTTCAAGCAGTTGAAGACCTGCTGAAGCCTGGCCTGGCCCTTCCTGATAAAGGTCTCAAGGGTGGAATGCTGAAAAGCCAAGATAGGCTTCTGCATTACGCCTATGCTCACATTCTGGCCCCTCGCGGTGGAAACGACGCCTATCTCAGTGAAGAGGACGTCTTCATGCTATGGTTTCTAAAAAATGGCCATCAGGTCAACTGGCCTGTGTTCATCATGAGGCACATGATACGGGCCAAGGGCAAGGACAAATCAGACCTACCTTATGGCATCATCGTCACTACCTTGCTGAGCAAGTATCCTCAGGTCTTGGAGACTGAGCGGGCCATTGCTCTGACTCATCACAATGTCTTTGGCGCTCACACCTTACGGAAGATGAAGATGATTCAAGCGATGAAGGTTGGGTATACCCGATGAGGTTGCGAGGACGAGCTTGACCCCGCCGATGCCCCTGCCGCCCCGGCGATGTCCCCGCTTTTTTGCTCCCGTCACTCTGGAATAGATCATGGCCACCTTGCAAGACAACCGCGCTTACATGGAACATACCTTCTCTATTCATGTTTGACGAGAATAGAAGGTGTTGAACGTGAGGTTGCGGCTCTTCGATCCGCTTCACCCGCTTCGCACCGGTCTCTTCACCACCACCTCCGGATGCTTACTTTTAGTTTTCTTTTGTTCTTAGGTTTTATGTTTGGCTCTATGTAATTTTATTTATGGCTTATGTACTTGAATCTCATTTTATTAATGCATGAATAAATAAATTACTTGTTGATCTATTGATTTGAGCCTTTGTTTCCTTTTCTACACTTTGCTATATGTTTCGGGACTTACCCTCTCTTTTTGCTCATGACAAAAGGGGAGAAATATTTAATACATTTAATCACTTGACTTTATTTGAGAAAAAGACATGTAACTTTAAATAGGATTGGATTCCAATTGAAAGGGGGAGCTGCGCACTTATCTGATATATATATATTACCTCTTATTTAAAGAAGGGGAGTAAGCTTTTATACCTTTTGTGAATTCCAATTATATACACTAATGCTTTTCTCTTTGATAGTCTCTTTGTTAGTTTGTCATCATCAAAAAGGGGGAGAATGTGTTTGGATGCTTACCATTGAAGATTTGTTTTGATGATAACAAACGAGAAGATTAAATGAAGATGAGTAATAGACCAAGTCCAAGTTTATATGTGATTAGTATTAGGACTTAGGATCTATTGTACGGAGCTCACATTAATATCTCTTTGTTTTTGAAAGAAAAGATAAAAAAATCTGTTTTGAAACAAACTCAGTATCTTTGAATCATCTCTTTTTCAAAACAGTTTTTGGCTTGATTTATTCGAATAAAACATTGCCTATTCGAATAAATGTCTTCACGAGAATCTGGTTTTTAAGTGGCTATTCGAATAAACATTCGTTTATTCGAATAACTAAGTTTTTCGAAACAAGTTTTTAAATGAGTTATTCGAATAACTCATCATTATTCGAATAAAGGTTTCTATCTGAACTTCTTTTTAAATACGTTATTCGAATAACCAAGTTGCTATTCGAATAACCTTTGGTTTTTGAATTCTGGTTTTAACAGAGTTATTCGAATAACAAGATGGTTATTCGAATAACCCTTTTCAGATAAGTTTTACACAATGCGTTTTATTCGAATAAGCTGTTGCTTTATTCGAATAAACACGAACCTGTGTTTACGTAAATGGAAACAGACAAGAATTTTAATTGCCATTAATTGTACCCAACGGCTGTTTAACCTAATTTTCCCTATAAATAGCAAGCCTGGGTCACCTTTTCCATTACCCTTATTCTGAACTATTTTCTGATTACTCTGTCTTTGTGAAAATTATTTTCTACGCTCTTCTTGCTTAAAAACTTTGAGATATTTCTGTGAGAGCTCTATTAGCACTTCAACTTGTATTACATACTCTAGAGTTTCTCTTCATCTCTATTTTCTAATAATCTGTATCGAGGGTGAGGTATCCCTCAAGGTTTGTATAAGGGTGAGGTATCCCTGCAGGTTGAGACTTTAGCACAAGGGTATAGTGTCCCTGTGTGTGAAAAGTGTTCTATTTTGTAACGGTAGTAAGCACCTATTGAAGCTTGTATACTTAGTGAAAAATCTCGGCTTTCGAGGACTGGACGTAGACCACAAGTGGGTTAATGGTCGAACCAGGATAAATACTGTGCCTGCTTCTCTTTTCCCTAATCTCTTTATTTTAAGTAATTTATTTTATTGCACATTCATTTTACGCTGTTCTTTATTGTTTATTCTCTTCTTCTCATTCTTTTTGTGCATTTATTTATTAAGCTTTTGATTTTTGTTTTAATTAAAAAGAAGTTTTGCAAAAAAGTTTTTATACTCAATTCACCCCCTCTCTTGAGTACTGGAAGCCACTTGGTAACAATAATTGTATGCCTACAAACCTTGTTTGCATAAGTCCAATCGTCTAGTTTTTTTTTTGTGTCAGAAGATGAGTCTGGCATTTGATCCGTGAGAGCATTAGTGACGCCGTGCATATCAAGAATAGAGTAGACACGCTCCTGCCACCTTTTGAAGTTTTGCCCTCTGAACATCTCTATTTTGGAGACATCAGGGAAAGGCTTTGCATAGTTGATTGCGGTAACAAGTGGCGGATGGCTTTGTGTGGTAGTGTTGTCAGACCTGTTGTTGGCTGAGGGGGTGGCATGTTGTCGTTCCATAATCCTTGAGATTGTTGTCAAAATTGACCTGCAATGAAACGAGTTAGCAAAACTGTGAAGTTTGTAGCGTGCAAAGCACTGTCCTCAAGGATTATTTCGGTATAAATGAAAATCTCCCAGAGTACTGCAGGCTCTTCCTATTTGACAGAGATTCCAGAACTACAAGAGATATGAAGCAGAATGTAACCCAGAAGAGAAGAAGAAGAGAGAATAGTAGCAGAGAGCAGAGAAGAGAAGGTGAAGAAAATGTTGTGCAAAAAATGTTAATAAGTGAACAGTATTTATAGAAGGTAGAAAAAAAGCCGTTAGTAGAAAACGTTAGAAAAAAGAACGTTGGAAAACAAATTTGTCTATTGGAAATGAAAATGCCCGTTAGAAACTAATTTGCACGTTAGGTGACCGTTGGAAGACCAAGTCAAATGTGACCATTGGAAGACCAAGTCAGTTTTAACATCTTCAAAAAACTCATTTTAGCATGTGATATCAAATTGGGAAAAACAAGAACAAAGGAGTAGGATTCTCTACTTTTAGGTAGAAACAGGACATTGTTATGCTAATAAAATCTTGTTCATTTATTCTTACTAAAAGCTCATCTACAGTTAAAGATTGTAACATATCATCTCTTATTAAACGTACTGCTTACTCCTAATTTTCAATGTTCTGTTTTCTTCTTCCTCAACCTCCCTGTCATGTTAATTTATCCTCCCTCTACAAAAATAATGTTGATTGTTGCCCTTTGCCATATATGCCACTGCTCAGCAACTGAGCAATCATCAATGGAAGCTCAAAGATATAAAAGCACCCACTATGATTTGATGGATTTACTTCAGCAATTCTATAAGCCTAGATCAATTATAGATACAAGATTATAGCATATTAAACGAATTGTATTCAATAGATAGATTAAGAATATGTACCTGACATGATTCCATAATCCATCATTATTGATTGAAGGAATTAAGAGAATTCGTATGTATGAGAGAAACTGCCCTCAATCTTGGTAGGTTTTCTATGCATACTAAAAACTGCCTAATGGGGAAGCAGTTTATAACATATCAGATGAGAGTAGAGACTTTTCAACGGGCTACTAAATGAACAGCTTCAAAACCCATCATGGGCTACTCACAACAAAAGCTCAATTATAATATTCATAAATTGACCAAGTGTTATATTATAAAATATAATTCTATAATTAACATATATTAATGATTTAAACAATATTTTAATTATTAAATAATGCTAATCCACATAACATATATATATATATATATATATATATATATATATATATATATATATATATATATATATATATATATTTGAATTAAAATTCAACAATTCTCCCACTTGGATAACATTAGTCAATCATTAAAATACAAGAATCATTAACACTAAAATACCAACTATGGTCAAAGCACGTGTTAACCAACCGTCTTAGAAATATAAGCTTTAACACTGCAAAAATAGTATCCGATAGGGAAGTAGATCATACATGTTAAATGTTCATATTTCACATAAAGAATAATGAATATGGAAAAACATAATTAATTAAGAGAAATATGCAATCCAAAAATAGTCCAAGCATCTGAAAATGCTATAAGAGATATGATAATAAAAGTGACGTCATCTCATACATATCTCATAAGAATGACAATAAGTAAATATAAAATTTCAGACTCCCACTAACCCAAAACATCAAAAGACTTAACTAAACTCATATGAGCTACGCGATTCTGAAAAGCTCCAACAGTTAAGCCTTTAGTTAGTGGATCTGCTAACATGTTCTCTGTAGCAAGATGCTCAATTCGAGTCTGAAACTCTAGAATTTTCTCTCTAATAAACAGATATTTAATATCAAAATGCTTTGAGCGAGAAGAGCTTCTGTTGTTTTGAGAGAAATGCACGACAGCAGTATTGTCATAATATATCACAAGTGGCCTAGATATGCTTTCAACAATATAAAAGCCAGAGATTAAGTTTTTTAGCCACATGGCTTGACAAGTAGCCTCATAGCAAGCGACATATTCTGCCTCCATGGTAGAAGTAATTGTAAGAGTCTGTTTGACACTCTTCCAAGAGGTAGCTCCTCCTGCCATCATAAAAATAAAGCCGAAAGTAGACTTTCATTCATCAGGGCAACCTGCGAAATCAGAATCAGAATAACCAATGACCTGAAGTTGATCAGACTTCTTATAGGTCAACAAATAATCCTTAGTTCCCTGCAAATATCTCATGACCATTTTCACGGCTTTCCAATTACCCAAACCTGGGTTGCTCAAGTATCTCCCTAAAGCATTAACAGCAAAAACAATATCGGGACAAGTACAAACTTGAGCATACATTAAATTGCCAATAGCGGAAGTATATGGGGCCTTTTCCATTTCAACTATCTCTATGAGGACATTGGGATTTAGAGAGTTTATCACATTTTGAACAGGTGCAACACATGGGGAGCAAGAATGCATGTTAAACTACTTGAGGATCTTTTCAATATATCCTCTCTGAGACAATCCAAGAATGTCACGTGACCTATCATGGTAAATCTGGATGCCTAAAATAACTGAAACATCACCAAGGTCCTTCATATCAAAGTGACTACTCAACATCAGTTTTGTTTCAATCAAAAGTTTAACGCAGCTACTAGCAAGAAGAATATCATCGACATATAGAACAAGAATTATAAAATTGTACCCACTAGTCTTCAAATAAATGCACTGATCAGAGGCATTTTCTTTGAAGCCAAAAGAAGTGACAACCTGATCAAATTTCAAATACCATTGTATTGATACTTGTTTCAGTCCATAAATGGACTTTTTAAGTCTGCAAACCAAATGCTCCTTACCTGTTTCAACAAAACCATCAGGCTGAATCATATAAACATCCTTAGCTAGATCTCCATTCAGAAAAGCCATCTTCACGTCCATTTGATAAAGTTCTAAATCAAAGTGAGCTACCAAAGCCATAACAACTCGAAATGCATCTTTTGTAGAGATCTGTGAGAAAGTCTCCTTAGAATCAATGCTTTCTCTTTGACTATAGTCTTTTACTACTAGTCTAGCTTTATACCTCTCAGCTCTACCATCTGGACTACGCTTAGTTTTGAAAACCCATTTGCACCCAACGGGTTTGTAACCAACTGGAAATTCCATGAGATCCCAAACAGTATTATGAGACATAGAAGACAATTCATCATGCATAACATTTAGCCAATCAGAATCATGAGAGCTAGATATTGCCTCTTTAAAAGTTATAGGATCGTTGTCATCGTGGAGATCAAACTCATGCTCCTGAAGATACACTACATAGTCATCTGATATAGAAGGCCTGCGTACTCTCTGAAATCATCTTAATGAGACTACTTCAGCAATGTCATCTAGTTCCTGTTCATTAGCTGATGGTGCCACTACATCGTCTTCTCCTCGAAGAGCTTGATCATCATTATGATTTACTAGAACCATGATATCTGCAGGAAGTGAAGCAACGGATATAGGAACTATGGTCCGATCCTTTTTAAGAATGATTGGTTGTGGTGTATGGCTCCCACTATCCAAATCATCCTAAAAGAATATCGCTCGGTCAGACTCGATGACTCGCATGAAGTGAGAAGGACAATAGAATTTACAACCTCTGGAGCCCACGCAGTAGCCAATAAAGAAGCCGCTAACAGTCTTAAGATCAAGCTTCTTCTAATGAGAATTATAAGGTCGAACTTCAGCCTTACAACCCCGTACATGAAAATGTTTCAAACTCGACTTCCTTCTAGTCATCAGCTCATAGGGAGTTTTCGGTACAGACTTGCTGGGTACTTGATTAAGAATGTACACAGCAGTCTTCAAAGCATCTCCCCAAAAAAATTCTGGCAATGACGAATGACTCAACATGCATCTCACCATATCCATAAGCGTGCGGTTACGTCTCTCTATAACTCCATTCTGCTCAGGAGTACCAGGCATAGTATATTGAGCTTTAATTCCACATTCATCAAGAAATCTGGTAAACGGTCCTGGATTTCTTCCAGTTTCATCATATCTGTTGTAATACTCACCTTCTCTGTCAGACCTCATACATTTGATCTTCTTTCCTGTCTTCAATTCAACGACAGCCTTGAAGGATCTGAAAGCATCCAAAGAACTAGATTTTTCTTGGAGAAGATCTACCCAACCGAATCTGGAGAAATCATCTATGAAGGTAATAAAATACCTATATCCACCTATAGCAGTGGGTGTAATGGGTCCACACATATCTTTGTGAATCAACTGTAGTACATCATCACACCTGTTTGCTCCTTTATTCCTAGTTTTGGCAGTGAACTTGCCTTTAACACAATCTACGCAAGTGTCGAAATCAAAGAAGTCAAGGTTATGAAGAACACCTTCCCTAATCAGTCTTTCAATTCGGGGCCTAGAGATATGCCCCAAGCATCTATGCCATAGCACAGAAGAACTCTCATCAGTCCTGCTACACTTACTTCCAACAACAGAGTTAACAGACATATCATTCAAATTCAGCATATATAGCCCATCACACAAAACTCCTGAACCAACGGCAACAGAATTAAAACAAGCAATAACTTTTCCATTACCAAATTCAAAAGAGTAGTCACATCTATCCAAAGCTGAAACTGAAATTAAATTCCTTCTCATGGAAGGTACATAAACAACATCTTTCAACAACAAAGCATGTCTAGAAGGTAAATATAAAGTAACTACTTCTATTTCTTCCACTGATACTCTAGCTCTATCTCCCATAATGATCTTGGATTCAGCATTACTTGGCTTCCTCAGGCTTGTGAACCCCTGTAAAGAATTCACAACATGAATAGATGCACCTGAGTCAAACCACCAAGTATTGGGAGCAACATCAATCACATTTGATTTAAAACAAGCTAAAGCTAGGAGTGTACCTTGCTTTTCAAGTTTCTTCTTGAGAATGTAACAATCATCCACTTTATGGCCATACTTCTTGCAATACTTGTAGTTTCCCTTGAAAAAATTTTTGTTAGGCTCGAAGAAATTCTTCTTAGGTTCTAGGTGTTGAGATATTTCTCCCCTTTTTTTTCTTAGCATGTTGAAACTTGAATTTGTAACCTTCCTTTTTCTCATTTTTAGTACCAGAAGTAGAAGTAACAAACTGAATATTATGTGATTTCCCTTTCCTTATAGAATCCTCTTCTTGAGAGACAATAGTAATCATTTCATCAACTGTCTACTCATTTTTCTGAGTGTTATAAGAGGTCTTCAGAACATCAAATTGAGAAGCGAGTGACTCCAGAACCTGCCAAATCAGATAACTCTCACCGAGATCAACCTTGAGAGACTTCAGTTTATTAAAATAGTGCACTAACTTCATGATGTGCTTATAAACTCCACTAATACTATCATATTTAGTCTTCTCAATCAAAGAAAGATATTGACCTTTCTGAACTTTATCAAAAGTCGTGAATTTCTCACTAACAGATTTTAGAAATTCCTTAGCATTCTCACTGTCTGGAATGCTCTGTCTAATTGACTTCTCCATAGTGTATTTCATCACCTTAAGGCACATTCTGTTTGAGTGCTCCCATTTTTCACGAGAAGCCTTTTCAACAGCAGTGGACTCAGTAGTAAGAGCATCAGGCTCTTCTTCTCTCAAAACCAAGTCCATATTAGTGATGGTCAAATAAAGATCTAGAGATTTTTTTCAATCCTCAAAATTTGTCCCATTCAAAGTCTTGACAGACGTCAATTGCATAGGCAAAGAGATTGGCATGAAAACAACAAAAGAAAACATTTAATATGCATGATGTTATCATGCAACAAGAGAATTAAATGGTTCTGTATGCACAGTCAAACAAGTCCTTTTAGAAAAATTTCTTACTTATCATAGTCCTGCTTAAGGGTCCCAAACCATAATAAATAAGAAATATAATAATACAATACACAAATCTTATATCATCAAAATTTCTAATTATGATAGGGTACTTGAAGGATAATTGACATAAGCATAAATCTAATAGCACATTGTACAATAACAAATTACATTAATAACAACACACTGATAGAGTGTAATTACTATCAATGCAATAAAAATTATGATTAAAAAAAAATCCAAGTCACAAAATTTACACAATTGTACCCATGATAGGTGAGTTCACAATTATACAAATTATCAGCAGTTATGCTTAAACTCATATTAAAAAAAATTTAATTCACATATAGATCAAAAAATTAATAATGACTATGATACGCTAACAGAGAGTATTATATACCAAAAAATCGTAATGTATAAAAAGGTATATATATATATATACCAAAAAATCAGTGTCATGTATAAAAAAGGTATATATATATATATATATATATGTATAAAAAAGATATATATATTACGAAAGTTTATTGGCCTGCCACTAAAATGATACCATTAAGTATATTTTAATACATTATTATATATAGTTTAAGTATCATTCGTGAGTTACCAAAGAGCTAGTGTCATGTATAACAATATGATCATCGTTGGCCTCGTGGTGCAAATTGGCAATTCACGAGCAAATTGATCTCGTGGTGGCTGCCAGCCACAAAATGACAAACGAGTACAATCACTATTTCAATAATGTCAATTGATTCATGAAACCGGCCATGTTCGTCCAAGAAAAAAAAACTCGAGTTATATACTTTCGAAGAAAAGGAACAATATTCAAGTATTAAAACAAACGAGTATTACTATATTCAATACAAGTAATATTTGCGTATATGAATCAAAGAAAAAAAATTCCAAAACTAATTTGATCGAGCAAAAAAGATTCAATTGAAATTAGGGTTCATAAATTAAGATATACAAATTTTTGATTTAATTATGAAAAAGAATATAATAACTATAATCTACATCTATTTGGTTATGATGAATTTATTTCAATAATTTTATAAACTTAGATCAATTATAAATATAAGATTATAATATATTAAATAAATTATATTTAAAAGATAGATTAAGAATATGCATCTGATTTAATTTCATAATTCATTATTATTAAGTGAAGGGATCAAAAGAATTCGCGTGTGTGAGAGAAATTACCTTCAATCTTAATAAGTTTTCTGTGCGTACTAAAAACTATCTAATGAGAAAACAGTTTATAACTTACCAGATAAGAGTAGAGACAACTGAATTTCTTAAATGAATAATACAAACTTATCACAAGCTACTCACAATAAAAACTTAATTACAATATTCATAAATTGACTAAATATTATATTATAAAATAATTTCATAATTAATATATATTAATAATTTAAATAATATTTTAATTATTAAATAATGTTAATTCACATAACATATATATATTTGAATTAAAATTCAACATGATTCTCTGCTCATCTACTGCAAGCCAAGTCTGCTCAAACCTCTGGCCATCACTGCAAACTCATTCCTTCTACAGCAGTAGCACTGTTAAGTGTTAATCTTCTCCACAAATCCCAACTGTTGTACCCCAAAAATTCCCTACACAACCTGAATGCGTTAGTCATTCCCAGCCAGCATATAATCACCTTACTTCATCCACGCACGAGACCTTAAGGTGCATCTCTAATCTTCAATGCGCCAGCAACGTCAAGCTAGCATTCCACTCATTCAAGTCCATGGTCACCTAGCCTTCCACTAGATAACCAATTAGTCTATGCAATCCGGAATCGTAGCATCTGAGAAGGCGGCCCTGCTTTGATGGGTAAAATTATTTATCCCAATCTAAAAGTGAAGAGTTTTATCGAAGGACGGCCCTGATTTGATGGATACTACGAATGTTGGATGCAGTCGGGGGGCTGAGAAGGTGGTCTTCTACCTATGACCATTTGAGAAGGCAGCATGAGGAGATTCATAGCTTCACGGAGCCAAAATCTTTGAACTCAGTGGGGGCTTGGCCTTGGTCCTTTTTCCCAACTCCTCTGCTGCCTCATCCATTCCAGCTTGTGAGGTTGTGAACTTGCCACCGCTAGGCGCCCACCGTAGAGCTATGACAGTTGTTTAACTTTTCATAGAGGCAGAGAAAATTTTTGAAAGGGGGATGGAGAAGGAAAATATAATTAGTGAAACATTGAGTATATTGAGAAGTTACGTGTTATAATCAAAGTTGTACATGAGCTTCTAATGAGAATAAACGACCAAGATTTAACTAACATGACAATGCGCTATTACTGCCAAAAATGAGCGGATCCCTAATAATATATGTATTGCTAAGTTTTACGTAACTTCAGTTTTTTGGTGAATTGATAAAGCACCACTTGTATGAAGCCCACGAGGTTAAAATAAAATATATGGGAAGGTGGAGGAGGATACTTTCATTTTTTTTAAGTGATTAATTATAAGAGAGAAAACATATAAAATTATCAAAATTATTTTATAAGTTTTAACTGAGTTTCATTAATAATTTTTTTTATATTTTTTTCTTCTATAATTGGCCACTTAAAAAAAAAAATTAAAAAAATCTTAATTCATAGGGATGTATAATTTCATTCACAACATTAATATATATATATATATATATATATGATTTGAAAAGTTATCATGTATCTTGAAGTTAATAAGTTAATGATTTAATTTGTTGACATGTAACGAATAAAATAACTAAATTTTCGTCACGTGTTATATGATGTGATATTTTTTTTGTGTAAATTGATGTGGTGATTATCACATGTACAAAAAATATATATAATAAATTATTAAAAAATAATAAATCAAAAACCTTAAAAATACAAAATATATTAAAAAATACAAAAAAACATGTTTAATTAAATATGAGAAAAACATGAAATAACATGTTTAAAAATCATTATATGACAAATATATAATCTCAATAACTCATATATGTCATCTTATATTACAATTTAAAAAGAATGTGTATATGTATTGTCAAATCTAAATTAAATTTATTATCCACACATATAAATATATAAATTTATAATCACATATTAATTACATTAACATATATACTTTTACATATTAATTCATATTAAAAAAATTAAAAAAATTTATCACATATATTTAGTTGACCACGTTATTAATTATTTTAATTGGAGATTGATCTTAAAATTCTAAAATTTTCGTAGGTATATGATAATATCTCTACTATATATATATTGTCATCTTAAATTAATTAATCATATTTTTAAATTACTATATTTATTTATATATATTTATTCTATATTATTTAAAAAAATTCAATATATACACCACACGAGAGTAAAAATTTTATATGAAAATATAATAAAATTAATTAAATATAATTTATTATGAGGAAACTAAGAAATAATTAAGTTTTTTTTAAAAAAAATTGTTCATATATATAATATATAAAGTTCATATATAAAATTTTATATTTATATTTCTAGACATTAAAAACTTTTAAATCAAAATATATTAATATTTACATATATAAAATAAAAATTTTACAAAAATATATGATAAAATCAATTAAAAAGTTAATATTTATAATAAAGTTTGTTTAGTAAAATTTTTTAAATATAACTAAAAACTTGTATCATATAACATTGAAGTTTTATTTTTGTTTTAAGTAAAATTATTTTCAAGAGTTGAAATAGTTTTGTGAACAAATAATAGAATAAATTAACTTCAACAAGAGTATTGATGGAACATATATAATGGACAAACTATAGTTCTGTATCATATTAAAATAGATTACATTTGTGAAAGAGAATAAAATTAAAGAATATAAGAAGTCATATGTCAATTGATTGATTTACTAATGTGTTATTTTATTTATTCTTCTTAAATTGTGTAAACTAAATGTATAAGTTATAAAATGATAAGATATTTGAATGAATTGACTATCATTTGATCTTATTATTATTCAACATTTAAATTTTTAATAGGTTTTCTTTTTATTTATAATTGTAATATCTATTTATTTAAGATTATTTTGTTAGTATAATTTGACAAGAGAGAGCCAACTTGATATATTCTTAATAATAAGTTAATAAAACATCCAAATGAATAAACACATAAAAATTTCAATAATAAATAAATAAATGCATAAAATTTATTATTAAAAGAAGAAAAACTATAGAATCAAAAATTAAAATTATCTAAAAATATATAAACTAATTATTTTTTGGGAGGTCATATAAAAAAATTATTCATTGAGAAGAGTTACATAACTTGATTATTATAACATAAGAAAAGTTAGTTAACAAAAACAAAAAAAAATAATTTTGAGTGGGTCTTATTATAAACTCTATTAATTATAACTTAATCAATTTTATTTAAATCATCTGAAATATCATATCTTTATGTTAAATATATTTTTATTTATTTTAATATTTTTTAATTTTGTCATGCACATTACATGTGTACAAAATATTAGTTGTAGAAAAAATATTACCAAATTTAACACAAAATCTTGGGAATAGTACTACAATACCAACAAGTAATACCAATAAGTAATATTAGAAAAGATTTCACTTCTCTAATCCATCGCTCTAGAGGATCCAAATCAAAGGAAATAGGATTTAGGGGTGTTGTATTTAATCTTTTGGATCTGCTTATTTAATGTTCAATTGGCACGTAAAAATTTCTCATCTTTAATAGTTCCTGCTGCATGCACATGGAATGAATGGTTAAGGCAAATAAAATTAAGAACACAATTGGCATTTTTTGTTTCTAGAGATGAATTTAGGAAATTTTAGAGATTTCAACAAGTAATTAACACACACATCTTTACAATTATCACTTTATTAGTTGAGTTAGCTAACACCTTTAACACAATTACCATTTTTATTCCATTAATGAATAAAAAAACTTTATTTTAGAGAAACAATTCATTTAAGTCATCAAAAAATATTATATATATATGGAGGGATCAAGTTATACCAATATAAGATTTAACATACTTACATTACCTAAAAATTATTTATAGAATGTGATTTTTATCGATCCAACCATTATATTATAATTATCCCCTTGATCATTTGTGTTAAATCTTAAAAAATTAAACATCAATAAGAATGTAATCAAGTTTCTTATTTTCATATTATTTAAAAGTATATATTATGCTAATTTTAAAGTATATCAATGAAATATTAAATAATTTTAGATTAATGTAAATATTTATAGATATGATCTATATGATATGAACTTTTAATCTAACGGTAGATTTAGTGAGAAAATTATTCAATAAAAAGTTATTTAATGGTGTGAGATTGACTTTGACTTACACTAATGTAACTTTATATATATATATATATATATATATAGGATCTTATTCAGGTGATATGAGTGTTTATTGTGAGAGTTGAGATAAGTGAATCTTGACCATTGGATCTTTCATGAATGGTTAAGATTAAAACATAAATGCATGTGACTTTTTTAAGTGGTCACATGACCTTCAAGTAACTTTCAATTTTAACCATCTATGTATGGTTGTATGGTCAATATTTACTCCTTTCACCCTCTCATAATAAAATATCCTCTCACTAGATATGTCCCATATATATATATATGCACTTAACTGGTGAGATAAGTGAATATTAATCATTGGATCTTACATGAATGATCAAGATTAGAATATAAATGCATGCGACTTTTTTAAGTGATCACATAACCTTTAAGTAACTTTTAATTTTGATCATCCATGTATAGTTACATGATTAAAATTTATTCCTCTCACTAGATATGCCCCCTATATATTTTTTTTAAATAGTTACATGACCTTTAAGTAATTTTTAATCTTAACCATCAATATATGATTGTATAGTTAAGATTAAAAATTACTTAAAGGTCATGTGACTACTTAAAAATGTCATATACATTTATATTCTAATCTTGATTATTTATATAAGATTTTATAGTTAAGATTCACTTTCTCTTATATCTTATAATAAATATTCCTGTCACAAAATATGTTTTTATATATATATATATATATATATATATATATATATATATATATATATATCACTTATGTTATTTCATTCATAGCATGTCTATTTTCCTGGCCATATTTTAATCTAAACAAATATTTTTTTTTTGGCACTAACGATCCGTAATATTTATTGCACTCATGTATATATTTCACTTAAGTTATTTCATTCATAGCATTTCTATTTTCCTGGTCATATTTTATTTTATTTTTATTATTTTGGCACTAACGTTCCGTATACAATTATGATGTTCAATTCTTTCTCTCATTTATAGTACCACAGTACCACACGCTGTCCACAAAACTTAATTATCAAAGCGATAAGACTTACATATTATCCGAACTGTATTCGATGAAAACCAGGTTTGCCAATGTAAGAATTCAACCATTTTGGTTATTGACCTAAAAATTAGGATACATCATGTACCAAAAAGAAAAAATAGTATACATCAATCTGTACAGGAAACGACCTACTCCTTTACAACACAGTTAGATAATGCAGAAGAGGCCTAGCATTACTCTCTCTGCCAGGCGCATCGATTACAAACCCTACTGTTCTACAATAACTTAATAAGTAAACATAAAGGAGGAAAATTTTTTAGCTCACAACTGCAACACCAAATCAGGTGTCGAATCAACTCGGCCAGAATTTGGAGATCCAGGAGCCTGAAATCTGACATTGAGATCTGGAGGAACTGATTCTGGCTTCTGTTGTGGAGGCAGGCCTGAAGAAATAGACTTCTGATATGGCTGCCAAGATGTTGGTGGATGAAGTCCTGGCTCTGGGGTTACTAGTGACTCGCTCCTTGAGTTTGCTAATATACCGCTAGAACTTGAATATTCTGGGAGCTCAACATCATCTGATTTTAAGCTGTTTGCAGAAGCAGGATAGGAAAAGTTATTATTAGATCTAGGTAATTTGTCAATCACTGAAGAATGAAGATTAAACCCAGCAGGTTGGGGCACTTCAATTTGTTTCGCCAAAGGAGCTGCAAGATTATACCCATTCATCCGGGGCTGAAGTCCAGGGCTTGGATGCACCTGAAATGGAGTCCAAGGCCGTGTTGCAGTGCTACCCTGTAGATTACAACGCGTAGGAGAATTCAATCCCCCATTAGCTTCTATTTTTCCGGTTACATGTTCAGAAGATCTATTGGTAAGAACAGAGGACGATAAGGAAATGAAACATGGAGAACTAGGCTTCGTTGTAAGGCAATCTGGAGGTAAGTGAATTGAAGGTGCATGCTTCTCTGACAAAATATCTCCTTCAGGCTTTTCAGATGATTTGTCATTCTTCAACTCAACCGTGCCAAGCACAGAAGCTGATAAGGAGCTTTGACCAGACAAGGGTTGCAATGGTGATGGCAGAGTCGAAGCAGGTAAAGGTCGTGGCACTGGTATGCTTTGTTTCACATCATTTTCTACAACCCATCCAGGGCCAAACTTAATGCCAGCGGACAGGCACTTCTCTATCTTCTTAGATGCAATTTTCCAAGCAACAGGTCCTAGATGGGCACCAAATTGTGCCAAGCTTCTAGCATAACCAAGCTCTGAATGAAGGCCAACCTAATCACATCAAAGCCAAGTCTACTGATCAACCAAAGCCATGTAGATACACATATAAAAATAGGCCTAACAAAAGTATAGAGTAGCACATGCAAAGCCAATTGTTGGCTGTCTCAATATCACCAGATAGAAGCAAGTACTCTTGGCCAAATGCTGCAAGTTACCAGAAACTGCCAACAACTTAGTCTGCCAACTTTGCCCCAGGCAAAT
This sequence comes from Ormosia semicastrata, assembly GCA_029884595.1. Taxonomy (NCBI): domain Eukaryota; kingdom Viridiplantae; phylum Streptophyta; class Magnoliopsida; order Fabales; family Fabaceae; genus Ormosia; species Ormosia semicastrata. The sequence continues at coordinate 362,936 of JAQQTO010000046.1, read as the reverse complement.
TGATTGCCATGATTTTATAATATAGTGTGTAAATTCATTCTGCTGATAAAATTATTTGCATAAACTTACTGTTACTTTAATAAGGATAGACCACCACTATAAAGTACCCATGCAAGACGGCAAGTAGTTTTCATCTGCTTTTCAAAGAAATTAATTGAAAGATTAAATGGAAGTCAAACTCATACAGGTAGTAGTAATTTCCTCTCTCCATCAAAAGTAGTCAAGACAGATGGCTCTCCCCCACCAGCTGATGAATGAGAATGCTTATACGTGCTTCGCCTATTCTCATCAAGTACAAGCTGTTTTTTCACATATTTCATCATATTTCCCCTTAAAGTTGATCCTGTAAGAACAGAAAAGATGAAAGTAAAAATGACTTGCTTCTCTCAAGAAACTACATAAATGAAAAAAGGATGAACAAAAAATAGATTGATAAATGGGAAGGATCAAGTCGGTTGTTAGTTATGAACCTGTAAAATCATCAATCCTTTCTGAAGTGTTCTCTGCTAACCAACTACTAGAAAAATCATTATTGCGAGTGACATGAGATTTTCCAGATAGATCTGCAGAAGCAGACTTCAGTAAAACGTGAGATCCTTTTCTCATATCGTAATTGGACCACATGGCATTTTCTCCCCCAGTGGCAAGAGTGGCATCAGATGAAAAATCTAAACCAGCACGATCAAATAAAGTCCTGACTGGTGGTTTCTTCAGTTTCTTGTTGGGTGGTCTGCCCCTTCTTACTACTCTTGGCTCTGGCTCATTATCATCACTATCTTGCCTAAGATTTTCAAAATTCTTTTTTGCCAGTTCTTGGATTGATCGTGCCTGGCATCAGTTTATTATTTTTAGACAACATGAAGGGAAAGGCCCAATTCTAGTAAATGCAGGAGCTCATATTAGATAATTACCTGTCTGAAATATATGGTATCTGGGGCATTATACTGCATCGCATTTGTACAGATTAAGAAAATGTCTTTCTGCACAAGAATAGAATCATTTCAGTCCTCATATAGCAAGGATAGAAAATCAGCTTACAACAACAACAATAATAATAGTAACCAATTAATTCCTAAACCAAGTTAATGATGAATAATCTTCTAGATGTGAAGTTCCTACAAAACTGAACAGATTAAAGGATGTCACTGCCCGTCATATACTCAAACAAATAAAGTTTGCCAGCAGCCTAGTGGCACCCAGCTTCTTTAGGAAGCACATATGCTGGCTTCGATCCCCGGTGAGTCTTGAATACTCACACCTACCATTCCCCATTCCCTCACCAGATCTTAGAACCACCCTTGTAAGCAGGAAAAACAAAAACAAACCAATGTTAATGCAGATATATTTGAAAATTAGATTTAAAAATATACAATCCTGTCAATTCTTTATTACCTCTTACAAAAACATGTGTTTCCATTTTAACAATATATCACAATCAATATTGTGGCGTCGTTTGATCCATATAGCCAACCCCACTTAGTGGGAAAATGCCTGGTTGTTGTTGTATCACAATCAATATTGTATGAATAAACAAGAAAATGGTGCAAATCTTCTACGTACTAACTGGGAGATTGATAGCCAAACCAATTAATCTATCTGCATCTACAAGATGGTGCCTCATGGGCTACAATAGTGCAGAGAGATGACCCCTTACTTCATAATTTCACTATCCTTCTAAGGAAATACACAAAACATATCATTTTAGTTTATGTCCTTTGTCAAATGACTCATCACCCTTAATAGTTCTTTAAGTGGTAGAAGTAGACAGTAAATAATCTCAGTAGTAACTAGTGAGCATTCACCTCAGTTGGCAGTACAAAACAGAATCTATATCAGTAGCTATGGTCGAAGATCTCATTTCTTGCATATATAACAGAGACTCAATCCTTTGTGATTGTTACTATGGCAATACAAACAAAATTCTGAACTGTACTCATAAGGATAAAAGTAATACTATTGAATACGTGCTGCAACTTACAACTTTAACCAAATCCTTACATAAGGAGTTAGCATTTATTTTAGATTGTTTAGCAAACCTAGTTAAGACTAGTCCCAGAAAAACCTTGATAAAACTACAAGTTAAAACTAACTTGAGTCAATTTCAACAACAAAATAGTTTAAAAATACTTTTTTTTTCCATTTACCTAACTTTTCGGTTAGAACCGGCCTCCTTGTGCTTAGCAGTTGGCAACAAATAAACACACAACGAGGAAAGCAAATGTAAAGCTGGTTAGGCCAAACTGTCAAACATAAGCTCAAACTTAAATTAGATACTAACCTCAAATTGTTCCAAGTTGGCATAAGCTTCATCATTTAGCTTCTTCCTTACAGTTCCAAAGTCCATTGGAAGCTCAACAACTTCATGGTAATCTGGAAGCTGCAAGCAGTGATTACCACTTTAAAATAAAAGAGAATTACGTGAGAGCTATTGGTTACTATCACAAGTATTTCTCAAGACTAACCTCATTTGGGTCGACTGGCTCGGAAAACACACCATAAATGTCCTTCCTGATTTAAATCAAAACTTTGTCAGTGAAATGGAATTTAGATGCTGCATCAAAAAACAAATTAGGGAGGGTGCTAGAGGGAAAATATACTTTTGAAGCCTGTCCAGAATAAAAAGTAACAGCTTTTTATCCGGTAAAGGTGTTGAGGGTCCAGAATCCAACTGAGTCCCTGCACGGATCAGATAATAGTCATGAAACTCTCTCTCTCTCTCTCTCTCTCTCTCTCTCTTTATATATATATATATGTATATAATGAAAGATAAATCCTGTCTGCAGTAAGTAGTTATAAGGTTAACAAACAAACCTTGAGGGGCTTTTGTCAGGTTTAAACCAGAAGTAGACTTCTGATCCTGCAAGAACAAAAGAAAAAAAAAGTGATGAAAAAACATGCTTGCGCTTTTCCCTCGGTGAGAAACATCCAGCAAAGTAGCCGTAAAAAAAAAAAAAAGCAAAGTGGGCAGGCATATTTCCAAGTGTCGAAAAGGGAAAATAAATACAGTCAGAAACTGTGAAACAACTATTAAAAGAAAAGACAAATAGAAGCTTTTTATATGAGATATGACAGTCAAGTCATTATGATTTTCCTTTTAAGTAAAGATAGATAGATTGAGCGCACATAAAGAATCAATAATAATAAAAGAATTAGCTGGTGCTCTCAGACCTAGTCAAACTGAAATTCTAGAAACCCGAAATTTAAGGGTTTTGGAAAGATGTCAAAAAAGGAATTGGCAGTTTGAATCCTCGGAAAGAAGTAGGAAACATTTCCAAGATTAAATACCGTATGGGATCCATCTGGGATGGGATTGATCTTGCGCTTCTTGTTATTGGAGGCAACGGGATCATCCTCGGAACCACATGAATTGGAAGACGCGGAATTGAAGGACGATCCCTGCGAGTGCGAGGGTAATTTGAGAACGAGTTTGAGCTTCTTCTCACGCCGCTTCCCAGTCGATAATTTCTCATCCTCATCCTCGGGCAAGTCTCGATTGGGGTTCCGGCGAGTAGACCGCCGGACAGGTGTAGTGGTAGTCTTGTAATTGGGATCCAAATTATGGGCAGGGTTGTTTCGCTTGCGTTGTTGTTGTTGCTCCTTCAGAGTTCGTTTTTGGAGATCCAGAAGAGAGGGTCGTCCCTTCTTCTTCTTCCTCTCTACTACCTTACCCATGTGTGGTGGTGGTGTCCCCTCTCTCTCTCTCTATCGAGACAAACAAACAAACAGGGCGTTATTTTTCTATTTTTTTATTTTAACAAATTCCCGTTTTATTTACTGCGTGGTTGCTACTTTTTTTTGGACAAACTCCTGCTGGTTGCTACATAACTTAGCTAACATACGCATTGATATTGATATTGGGCTTCATGGGTTGCGATACTGATTATCAGTTATCACAATTGTTTGTTTACCAAAATAAGAAGTTATCACACTTGCTTCGTGCTACAGCCTACAGCTTTCCACGTGTCAAAGAAAGCCCAAAATCTCCTAAAGCGAGGTGGCCTTAACACAAGCGTGACAAAACTTAGTTTTTTCTTAACGTAAAAATGATATTTTCATCTTCTAACTTATTTTATATTTTTAAATTACTCTTTTAATTAGTAAATATTTTAAATTTACCTTTCAAATTTTGAAAACCTAACAAATTTAACATTTTGATTAATTTTTTGAATTTCATTGATGAAACAGTTTTAGGTGACATCCAAATTAATAAGGCGACATTAGCTTATATTAGTAGTTAGTAAAAGAACAAAATGAGATCATTTTATGATGTCTAATAAGAAAAAAAAATCAAACAAGAGTGTTTACATATCAAAAGATGTTCATTATGGAGGAAAAATTGGTGGAAAAAGCTAAAATTAGATAGCAAATTTTTTAGAACAAGTGTCAGAGGAAATATCCAAGCTTTAGGGTATAAATTGGTGGAGGTTCGAGAGCAAGGGATGAGAAAGCATACTCCAATCACAACCAGAACCTTTCATAGCTTTCTAAAAGCAAAGCAAATGGTGTATAAAAAGTCAAAGATACAAATTGAGGGAACTAGGAAAATTCACCACCAAGATGAACTAAATAGAAATGAATTCACTTACTCATCATTTCTTGCAACTCCAAAATCTTCTTCAAAAGTTGGTGTTTGTTCCCTTAGTGTGAACTACGATCTTCACCCCACACTTGCAAAATGGAGCACTTCGACCCCTTTTGCTGCCAGTCATGGAGGAACTACCTTCAGAATTCATTAGATGGAATTGGAGCAGATGAAGCAGAAAGATGAACCGGGGTGAAAGAATAACTACCTTCAGAATTCATTGGATGGAAATGGAGCAGATGAAGCAAAAAGAAGAACCATTGATGAAAGAAGAAGGGGAATCATAATAGAAATGGAGCAGAATTAAAGGAATCGCGATGGTGGGTGGAAAGAAGAAGATGAAGTAGACCTTAACCTTAAATGGGGGTGAAGCAGAAACAAAAACCCTAACCAAAAACAAGAATCGCCACATCAAGTATCACTTGTGTTTTTTAAGCCATGTCAAATGTCAAGTAAGTCATTTTCTGACATACATACAAATAGAGTTAACGAAGTTAAGCAAAGGGTTAAATTTGTTAGTTTTTAAAAGCTGAAAGACAAATTTAAAATATTTATTAGTTAAAGGATAAACTTGAAAACAGAAAATAAGTTTGAAGACAAAAGTAATTTTTGCCTTTTCTTAATGTATATTGTACAAGACATGCGTGACAATTTGGTGCAAATCATTGACTCAAAATAAAAGCTTGATTATATTATGAAACTCCCTAGTGCATTAAAGAAATAAATGTGTTTGAATTAGTTTATTTTATATTTAAAATAGTTTATAATAAAAAAAAATTTTGAAGGCTTTTTCGAAAAAATTGATTATTTCTCTCAAAATAATCATTACTAAACATGTTATAAATCTTGCAATTTTGAGTTCTTTTCAGTTATTGTACTAAAAGTACTAATATAGTTAAAGTTTGGCTGCATGATATCTATCTCCAACTTGAAGAAACCTATTAAGGTAGAGAAATAATGAAAAAAGTGTGATAGCTACTGTAGTTATTAATTTTTTTAGTATGTTTTTCATTTATTTGATTCATACCCGCTCCCCCCACCTCGACACACATAAATAATATATATATATATATATATATATATATATATATATAATGAAAAAAGAGAAATTAAGTTACACTAATATAATATTTGATATACTTATATTTTTTTACTTATATTTTATAAAATGTAATTTTTGTCAATCTAATCATTAAATTATAACTATTTAATACTTTAATTATTTGTGTCAATTTTAAAAAAATTAAACATAAATAAAAATATAAGAAAGTATTCTTATTTTCATATATTTTAAAAGTATATATTACGTTATCTTGATATATATTAATAAAGTATTAAGTGATTTTAGATTAATGTAAAAAAATTTATAAATATGATCTATATAATAAAATTTTTAATTTAATGGTATATTTAGTGAAAAAATTATTCAATAAAAAAATTTAATTATATAAAAGTAATTTTAATTTATACAAGTGTAACTTGAACACCCTTCACCACAAAACTATAGTAACAATTCACTCAAAATCAATCATTGCAAAAGAATATAATGTCATAAACCACGTATGACTTTCCTTATCTTCTCCTTCCTAATTTTATATTTTCAAAAAAAGAAATAACTAATATGATAGTAAAATCAAAACAATACATAAGTCCCCATTAAAAATGATGAGGATGCTAACTATCTCTATTAGTTTGTTTGCACGTTGTAGATTAGATCTGGTTACACTTTTTGATGAAACAGTAGAATATACATTTATACCATTTAGTAATACACCAAAAATTGCCAAATGGTAATTTGAAATTGCTCCTAAGATCTAAATTTTTCGCTTGGTCTTAGGTGGCAGCACATTCATTCATCTTTCAATTTTCCATCAATAGTGATACAATCATATATCACCACCCTCTTTGAATAATTCAGATAATGTGGTGGCCAAATTTTGATTTATTGTACACCAATGCACAGCTTCTGAAAGTAGTTTATTCTCTATAAGTAATTACAGTCTCAACTTTTTGGCATGCAACCACTTTTAGAGAAATTTATCTATTTCGAATAAAGATAACATATGTATAATGATGTTAAAATTTGAAAGTTCAAATTTGAAATAAAGCAGGTGCTAATATTTATAAAAAGAAGATAACTATAAGATATTTCATTACTTTGTAAGTGCTAAGTTTGGTGGGAAATTCTAAGCTCATAATAACCAACTTAATCTGCTGAAAGTGAGGTATGCTACTACAAATGGATATTGAAAGACTGTATATGCATATAAAAGGGAAATAAATATCAATCCGAATTTTGGCATTACTAAGGCCTAATGATTCTTTGGGTGATACTGTGAAAAGGATAGAGGAGTCTGGTAGGAATATTTTAACTTTGAAAGATGAAACAAATGTAAGTTTCAAAATTCTTTTGCGTTTAAGAGTACATATTAAGTTTTGATAATAATAATTATGTTGAAAATAAATTTTGAATATTCTCAATGTTTAAATCAGTGTTACATAATCTTTTATGGAGTGTTTCTTTGTATTATTAAGCTTTTTCAAATTAAACAAGTTCCAAAAAAACTTTCTAGGTAGTTAGAAAGGACTAATAAAATCAAATTTTGACATGAGAAAATTCTTAAAAAACATAAGAAAGTTCAGTATGAAAAGGTCCTGAGAAAATTATGACAAAGTTCAAGAAATTGAAAAACTTTCACAAAGACTGTTTTCAAGAGAAATTCAAATAATCATATGAAGTTACTAATATCATAATCCTCAAAGAAGAATCAACAAGAAGATGGTGAAAACTTAAAGATGAGAAGATTGAAGTCTTTCAAGTTTGAGAAGGTTGAATGAGAAAGTTAGTTGATAAAATTCAATAAGAAGCTTGGTACTGAGAAAGTTCAAGAAAAGGTTGGCTATGAGAAAGTTGATCAACTCTTCTTACTTAAAGTCTGATGCACTAACTTAATAAGAAAAGGGCAAAACAACAATCACCTACAACAAGCAAATATAATTACTGTTTGAATCATCCAACAATCATATTTTCAAAGCCTATAAAAAGATCAAAGCTTGAAGATCATAAGGTTATGAACTTTGAAGCCAATATGACTAAGTGCACTACAAGCTGAACCTTCTCATTTCTACTTACTGATTCTGAAATTTGTAAATCTTTAGTAGGTGTTGTTGTTAATCTTGATTAAGTATTTGTATCCACTCATAGAATGTTTTCTAGATGCATCCAACTAAAACAAACACGTCAATCCATCTATTGATTCTTACTTGTCGTGAGTGAGCTTGAAAAGGATGTGTCAAAGAATACTTGGTGTTGAGCCTAAAGAGGTTATTGTCAAATAATACTTGTATTTAAGCATAAAGAGGCTCGATGCTTAAAGAATACTTAAGTTAGTGAAAAATCCTAGTGATTACTAGGTACTTGACGTAGCCCCACGTGATTTAGAGGTGAACCAGTATAAATCTTGGTGCAAAGCTTCTCTCTCCTTACTCTTTATCTGTTTATATCAGTTTGGTTAAAGCTTTCAAGTTAAAACTGAATTATGCATTAAACAACTTTGGTTAAGGAATGTTTCTAAATAACAGATTTTGATATAATCAATATCTAAGGTTCAAAGTTTGTTTTCTGAACTTCATTTTTATAAGGAGTATTTTAAAGAGAAGTTGTCAACATAAATATAACAAATTAAGTTGTTTTTTGAAGTGAGAAGATCACTTTAACTCAACCAATCAATTCTCTCACGAACCTTCTCACTATGGTCTGATACCTTATTTCTGAACCTTCTCATTAATACTTTAATTCAGTCTTGAACCTTCTCACCTCTAAGTCTGAACAACTTGAAAAAGTTGTGAAAAGATTACTTTTTCAAGAAAAAGGAAACACAATTCAACCTTTCTTATTGTGTTATTACTAACTTCAACAAACTTCTCAATTGATCTCGCTCCTTAATCAATATATATCCCAAGAGATTCCCAAATGGCTACATAATTTTTTAACACTTTCTTTGAGTATTACTAATCTGTCAATGGCAAGATCGTTGTCACCTATATGAATCTATCAAGTGATCCTACATAGAAGAAATTTTTAGTTTGTTCACATGAGAAAAGTTAACATGCATATTAAACCTTGTATCTAGTTCTTATAGATGTTGCAGTGACAGCTTCAATTTAAAAATCAACATACAACTAAAGATGTTACAACATTCATTGGATAACTACCACAACATTGATGCCTTTGAATGTATAATGAGATCCATAGTTAAGTATTAAGCTTCTTTAAAAGAATTAGGCAGCTTAAAGGCATAACTAACTAAATTTCAAACTATAAGTATAAGTATATTGGAATAAAACCCAAAGAGAATTATATTTAAAATAAATAATGAATTTCTGTTATACTTACCAATGCTATATTTATGCATCACAGCATTAGTAAGTGCATAAATACCTTGACTCCCAGTTCTAGTCAACACATCTCTTTTTTTTCTTTAATGCTTTGTATTTAGGGCTTCTTATATTTCAAATCATAGTAATAATAAAATAAATATATAATTCTGTGAAAAAATATAAATAGATAATTCTTCATGCTAATGTTAACAAGATATAAAAAGCATGTTGCAAAAAGATGAGAAATTATTGCATAAATCTAAGTTAAGTGTATTAGGTCAATCACATTCTTAATTAATGATTAATCATTATAATTAATTATTAATTAATTATCATAATTAATGAAAATTAATAATATAATTTACTTAATTCATCCAACTTAGATACAACAAGTTTATGCAATAATTTCTCCAAAAAAGATATCAAGTGTACTATATCTACTAGTCAGCATTATTGCAGTAATAAAGATAGCTGTGAAAATCTTAATAGTGTGTTTGGATAAGGAGATTTATGGAGGTAATGTATTTATAGAGAGGAATTAAAATGATTTGATATGAAATCCTTTGTTTGGATATTAAGTAAAAGAATTTTAAAAATAAAGGGTATTTTTTTAAATATGAAATTCCTCATCTTTTCTCTCTCAAACTCCATGGACTTCGAACTTTAATCTTTGAAACACCATAGTGAGAATGCATCATGCTCAGCCGAAACCTCATCCCCTACCACCACCATGTGAAGGAGAACATCGTCGGCAACCACCACCACATGGAAGAGAAGAATACCCATTACTGAGGTGGTATCACTGAAGATCTATGGGTTTAGTGGTCTGGATCTTGATTACTCCCAGTCTCCTGTCACCATATGAATTGTTCACTGTAGAGATGGGAATGAAAACAAAAAATGGGTCACTGAAAACATAAGCAGTTGGTGGCTTCGGCACTGGTGGCTCGCTGAGAATGGTGGAAAATGTCATCCATGAGGTGGTGGCAGTGAATCAGAAGGATTTTGGTGATTCTGGTGAGTAATGAGTCACAAAGGTCTCTTGAAAATTGAAAATGAATGTCTTCAAAATTATGAATGTTGATGTAAATTATTTTGTAATTATCCAAACAAGAAATTGTTTAATTGAAAGAATTTGAGTTGCATCGATTAGATTTCAATGCATTTCAAATTCATTGAAATTTTGAAATGCCTCACCTAAACACACACTAAGTGGAAACAACTCCATCAGATATGATATACATGCTTCACCAAAATCTCCTGAATAAAAAGCAAAACAAAGAAATACACTGAAGGAATTATAGCTTTTAGAAAAAGAGAACATAAAGCAAAATACAACTTATTGGAAAGAGTAATTATTGTAAGAATTGCCTTGCCTAGAGCTTTCAATATGGAAAGATTAATCATTGGTTAGCACAGGACTATATTCCTAGTTGAACCCAATTAAGCTTTAGAGAAAATGAACCAGATTAGCACATCCAATACTGTTTTGAAGTGGATTTAGAGGGTACCTAAGATAGGCACGTGACGGTGGTTTCCTCCTTGAGCAGCAGTGGTTGAGTATGTTGAAACAGGGGGTAGGTACCTAAAAAGGGACTCCAATGCTCAAGTCAGACTGTGCACAAGTAAGACAGTATATACTGAGTAATTTACTAATATTAAGGTTACTTAGTCTGGTATTTATGGAGCGTATATAGAATCAGCATACAATCTGTGTTGAATGCAGGTATTTAGGATTAGTATCCTGATAAAGATTACCTTCCCATTATTGTTGGGGTGAACCCCTATAAGTTATGAACTCTTGATACAAGAGCTACTTATCAATCTAAGGCAGTTATGGGTCCTATAATATTGTAAGTAGATGATTGACAGTTACAGATATTTAGGGATATATCCTCTGCACGTATCTAGCAATCTTGATATTATGACCCATCGTCACTCAATGTGTATGGCTCCAAAGTCTGGACTGCCTTCAAGGCCTTAGCTATGTCATCCAGTACAGAGTTCGGTTATTCATATTCCAGGTTGATCTAGTAAGACGGGATCCCGGATCACGGTTCAGAACAATTGCCCCCAACTTAGCGCTTGGAAGGATAGCCAAGTGCTAAGTTTCAACAAGATCACCCAAACATGTGATTAACATAAAAGTCCAAAAATTTAACATCGGATTCTGAATGTTTTACGCGAAATGATGGCATCTGTTGCATGCTATTATGTTCTTTTCAATTCATTGCCCCCAAGTATTAATTCTTGGGATTCCCTTGAGTATTTTCCACGTAAAATCTGAACACAACCTCTGATATTGCAGATGGTAACAGTCTGCGATTCTCTGGGAAACTGCTGCTTTGACTTCATTAGGAATTAAATATCCTTTAAAGAGGATCTCAGTTTCGTACTGTTTCCCAACTGCCCGCTGCTCTCGTGACTAATCAGAAGCTGAGAGCATTTAATATGGCTACCATTATAGGATTAATTCACCTTTCACGGGACTAATCAGAGTGCTTCATTCTCTCTATAAATATGGAATATTTGCACTAAAGCTAGTATTCCCTTGTATTCCTTTTGCCTTGTAGTTCAATGTGAGGATGATTCTCTTTGAGAGAGTGGTTCTTTCACTTTTTGCATTTGTGTAGAGGGTGTCATCCCCTGCAAAGATTATTCTCTTGCTTTTTCTAAAATTTCTAAAGATGTTTGACTTTATGCAAACAATTTCTTCTTTAGTGGGAGCCTTTCTTTCTTGGCGTAACGTTAAGTCGCTATGCATTTAGGGAGGCGAAAACCTTTCTTTCTTGGCATACATGGAGGTGTCTGATCCAATGTGTTGTTAGAATGAAGTGATGCTTCCGTAAACCAGTGCATAGGGACACTAGAGGGTAAGAATGCCGTCATTTTGGAAGGAAAAATCCTCTTGGAACAACTTGGGGTGATCCGCTTTCTTGGACTTGCTCTTAAGGTGGTTACCGACCTTTTATTATCAGCGATGATGTTGGATCCATCCTTAAGCTCTCCTACAGACACTATTTCCAGTTTTATTTTAGTCTACTTTTTCTTCTCTTTCCGTGGAGGTTGACGATATATGGAATAAGATTAATAAAATTCTTTTTTTTGAAAATTTCTTGTATCTCTGATTTTTCTTTTTCTGCTTTTTGTTTACATTATGCGGGGTGCGTCTAATGCTTACCCCGTAGTCATACTTAGTTGCCCCCAGCTTGGCTCTTAGTTGGTTCAACAAAGCGCCAAGTTTTAATTCCTATCCCCAGGGTTCGTGGTCCTCATAGGGTTAAGAATTATACCTTTGGCTTTTCGGAATCAACTTTTTGACTGTTCGTGGGGTTATCGTGGTCTATACTGGACTTCTTTACTACAGATTATGCTTGGGTCCATGATAAAATTACATACTTAACCTACTGAGTTTGCGCGTCTTTTGATTTATTACGCAACTGTCTCTTCAAATGCAAGAGCAGATGCGTGGGCTACGCGGTGTGTTTTGGTTGGGAGATCGTTCCTAGTACTTCATGCGCCATAATAAGTATCTTTTGAAATCTGTATCAATAAGACAAAAATGCCCTATAATCATTTGGCCCAAATAAATAGGGAGGAAAACCCTCTTTCTGCATTCTTCTTTGTCCTTTATCAGTTTTAGTAGTCTAAGGTGATTTTCGGTGACTTCAACAGCAAAGAAAACTAACTTCTAGTTGTGTCAAACCTCCAATTCGTCAAGCAACCACTTTCTTACGAGGTATTTCCTTTTCTTATTATCTACTTCTGTCATTTTTTGAGTTGTGGAGTGGGTGTATGTTCCTCTCTGGAAATGCACTTCACTATTTTCAACGAAAAAGGTTTGGAGTGGCTGTTTGCCAGTTCCTGTGTCCCTTCAATGGCACTGCCTTGAGGAACACTTCATTTGTCATGGTATGTGTGGTGGGGGTGCCTTCCTGAGGTTTTTTGCCTTGGGAGGCACAAAGGCCTGAACGTGGGTGTAAATAGTCTTCCCTGTTTCCCCCCTTTTTATGTGTGAATCTCTGGTGTTATTTGATTCTGACCATCGACCTCTAGGTGTTTCCAGGACTTTAATGGCTAGAGGAAAAAGAAGGGATAGACCCCAAACCCTGGTTCCCAAAGTCTGAGAATTATCTGAAGAAGATGCTTTCAAGATTCAACGTGGTCTGAGATTGATATACCCATAGGTTAGGGATAACATCTGGGCCCATTTGTCCTAGTTTGCTTCCGAGGACGTCCTTAGGCAGTTACTCCAATATTTAGAATTGACAGAAAAGAAGACTCGAGATCAAGAGTACCAAGTTCTATATCCAAAGTGGAACAAAAGGGTGTGCCCGTGTCGGGAAGCGGGCTCGCATTTTATGTTTCTATATGAGCCCTTATTTATCAAATTGGGGCTCTAGTTGCCTTTTATCGATTTCCAAATCGGGATTCTCTATACTTTACGGGTAGCCCCAACTCAGATTCACCCTAACGGGTGGGTTTACATACTTGCCTTTGAGAGGTTTTGCTGAATAATGGGGCTACGGTATTTCTCGAACGCCTTTTTTCTATTTTAATACTCGAATGAGTCCTCAAGGTGGAGCGTACTAGAAGAATTGGCTCACCATTCAATCTAGGTCTGGTCGCAAATCCTTCACCATGTTCCAAGAAAGTTTTAATAGGTTTAAAGGTAAGTTCTTTAAGTTAATGGGGATAGCGGGATACCAACCCTTTTTCTTGAAAGCTCATGGCGAGCCAGTGTTTGATGTGTGTGAAACAACATCATATTTTATTCTTGTTTTGCATGCATTTTTAGGCATTTTAGTTTCTCTTTCTATTTGTTTTTTCCTTTAGTTCGAATAACTGCGGTGTTTGTGATGTTGTTGTGCAGGATTGATGCTCAATTGGCCTTGAAATGAATGAGAAGCTTGCATGATTGAAGTTGGAGCTTTACGGATAGCAAAAAGGTGCAAAAAGCTCACTCTAGAGAAATCCACAGCCTGCCTGTGGAATTACCCACAGCCATGGATCGAGCAGCAACTTGAAGAAGCATAAAAGAAATTGCAAAGAATTCTACAGCCAGGCCGTGGAATAATCCATGGCCGTGGAATTTTTACTGATGCAAATTGGCTTGTGGCAAAGAGATCCATGGCCAGCCCGTGGAAAGATCCACGGCCATGGATCACAGTACGCATCAGTTTTTAAATTTTATTTTTTATTTCTTTTGGAGATTTTTAGCTAATTAAAACCCTAGAAGTATCAATAGATGTTCTGAATACAGTTTTGAGGTTCTAATGGGGTTTAAGGAGGTATACTTGGAGGCTCTTGATCTTGATCTTTCTTCTCTCTTCTCTCTTTGATTACGGGTTTGGATGTTCATGAATATGTTTTCTTGTTTCTTCTTCTCCATGTCTGAGTAGTTCTCTTTGTTTCTAGGATTGGGCAATGCCCTTTGATACATTGATGATGATTAATTGACTTTGTCTCCCTTTTTATTAATCTTAAATGTTCTTCGATTCAATCCTTATTTTGCTTATTCATGTGAATTTGCTGGCCACATATTTACATCCCATAGATATTTAGGGACGTACTGAGAGGTGAACCTAGGTGTTGGAATCATAAGAATTGAACTTAAGGTCGAAATCACGAGAATAGGTTTAGCCTTTCGAGGATTCAATAAATTACCATAAAGCGTAATGAGTTTAATTTAAATTTGATTACCACGAGAGTAGAAATTGGTTTAATTGGGCATGGTTCGTGTCTCTTGAGAAAGAACATTAACTAATTTAGAGTAATTCACCTTCAATTGAATTTTAATTTTAATAAAACGGTTGTCAATTAGAATTTGTCTTGTATCATTGTGGTTACCCCAATTTTGGAAGCTTTCTTGAATCTGAAAAATCTTTCTTAATAACTTGCTATTTTTGTTCTTAATTTTGCACTCTAGAATTTATTTATTTAATAGTTTGGTTACTAAGATCTCATCAATCAACAATTATATTTCCTTTGTTTAATTTATTTGAATTAATTAATTAATTGGTATTCATAGACACAGTCCCTGTGGATTCGATCTTTTATTACTTGACGACAAAATCGTACACTTGCGGATTTCACACATCAAGTTTTTGGCGCCGTTACCGGGGACTATGTTTTTCTTGAATATCAATTTAATTTTTAATTTAATTAGTTTAAACCTTTTTTTTCTATCATATTCTTACGTTCTTGTTTTCTCTTTGACTCTCTGCAAGTAATTTCTCTTGTTTATACGAAGTACTAGACGTTCTGGGACTCTTATCGAAGCAGATCCTGAAATTGAAAGAACTCTTCGTAGAAGGAGAAGACAACAAAGACATAGAATAAGAGAAATACCTGAACCAACACTTGTCATGGCTGAAGCTGAGGATAATAGACTGCTAAAAGAGTATGCAGCCCCTAATGCTTGGGGTTTTCGATCTGGAATTGCTCGGCCAGACATTGAAGTTAGGCACTTCACCATACCTCCTGCCTTACTTTCTATGATAAAGTAGAATCAGTTTGGAGGATTGCCATCAGAGGACCCGAATGATCACGTGGATATGCTCTTGGAGTTCTGTGAGACCCTCAAAATTGAAGGCGCCTTTGTTGATGCTATTCGTCTCCGCCTGTTTCTATTATCATTGAGAGATAGAGCTAGAGCTTGGTTGAAGTCTGTTCTCGCTAAGACAATCACTACTTGGGACTAATTGGAGCAAGCTTTTTTGGACAAATTCTTTTCACCTTCCAAGACTACTCATCTAAGGACCCAAATCACAAGTTTCATTCAGAAAGATGGAGAGTCATTGTCAGAAGCTGGGGATAGATATAAGGCTTTGCTGGAAGCCTGCCCAGACCACGAGTTAGAGAAATAATTGATCATCCACACCTTCTACAATGGTTTAGAATATTCTTTGAAGGTGTCTCTTGACTCCGCAGCTGGTGGAGCTTTGATGAATAGAAGACTCACAGAAGCTTATGAGATTATTAAGAGTGTAGCTGCAAATCATCACCAATGGGCAAATAAAAGAGGCCATAACCCGAGGAAACTCTTGGGAGGTAAGTTTGAGGTAGACGGTGTTGATTTAATCATGTCAAAAATTGATTCTTTGAATAAACGTTTTGACATGCTTGAGAAAGTTCATGTTAATGCCATAGGTGCTTCTAACAATTTTTGTGAGATTTGTGGAGCACAAGGACACATAGGTGCCGAATGCCAAGTTGGAATTGGCTCCTCACAAGGTGCACTGGTGGAGCAAGTAGAATTATGCCACAATTTCCATGACTTTAACCAAAAGGGGAGGAAAGATCCATATTCCCAAACTTACAACCCCAATTAGAGGTCACATCCTAACTTCTCTTACCGGAATAGTCAGTACCAAGCTGGGCAAGGTAATGCTAAACCCTCTTCTGGACTCCAACAGGTACAAAAATCTAGACTCGAGTCTCTTCTTGAGAATTTTGTTGAGAGTCAGTCTAAGCAAAATGAGGAGTTTAGGCACCATGGGCAAGTTGTGACTAAGGCAATTAAAGAGTTGTCAACTAAGGCTGATAATTTAGCTATTCATAATAAGATGTTAGAAACCCAGATTGCCCAACAAGCAAGCACTTCACATAGGCAACAAGGTAAGTTTCCTGGTCAACCTGAAGTCAACCCAGGTAATGAACATTGTAAAGCTATGAGTTTGAGGAGTAGAAAGAAATTAGAGGATCCCACGGGTAAGGGGGAGAGTGAAAAAGATAAAGGAATTAAGGATAAAAAGACTAAGACACAACCCTTAGAAGAAGAGGAAATTACTGAGAAGGTGTTTAAGTATGTATCCCCTGAACCATACCAACCCCCTGTTCCTTTCCCTCAAAGATTACTAAGGTGAAGTTAGATAGGCAGTTTGGGAAGTTCTTAGAGGTCCTTAAGAAATTGTACATTAATGTACCCTTCACTGAGGCGTTGAAACAAATGCCTACCTATGCTAAGTTTCTTAAGGACATTTTGTCTAATAAGAGGAAGCTCGAGGAATATGAGACAGTAGCTTTAATTGAGTAGTGTAGTGCTTTAATTCAAAATAAATTACCTCCTAAGTTAAAAGATCCAAGTAGCTTCTCTATTCCCTGTTTGATTGGCAACATGAATTTTGATAAAGCTCTGTGTGATTTGGGAGCTAGTGTTAGTGTTATGCCCCTTTCAGTGTGTAAGAAGTTAGAGGTGGGTGAGGTAAAACCCATAACTATCTCACTTCAATTGAGGGATCGGTCCATCAATTACCCCGTAGGCATCTTGGAAGATGTTCCTATTAGAGTTAGTAAGTTTTTCATACCTGTTGATTTTGTTATGCTTGAAATGGAGGAAGATTTCCAAATCCCCATTATTTTTGGTAGGCCTTTCTTAGCTACTGCTGGTGCTATAATTGATGTTAAAAATGACAAATTGTCTTTAACTGTTGGTGATAATAAGGTTAAGTTTGATATTTCTAAATCTATTAAACAACATTCTTTTGAGGACTCTTGTTACGGGATTGATTTATTGCACCGGGTGGTAGAAGAAGAATTCACCAAAATTCATTTGGAAGATCTATTGGAGAGATGCTTGGTTGGTGGCGGCTGTTTTGATTCTAGAGGAGAGGTAGCTGAGTATGCCCGCTTGTTGGAGGCAACCTCAAAAATTCCACCTTACAAAGCCAAAGTGGAAAAACTTGAGCCAAAGCCTAAGTCTGAAGATTGGGAAGAGGAAAAGGCTCCTAAGGTAGAACTTAAAACTCTTTCTTCCACTCTCAGGTATGAGTTTCTTGGTCCCAACTCTTCTTATCCTGTCATTGTTAGTGCTAGCTTGAATGAGTTAGAGACTGAGAAATTGCTTAGGGCTCTTAGGATGCATAGAAAGGTCATAGGATATACTCTTGATGATATTAAAAGCATAAATCCTTCCTTTTGCATGCATAGAATTTTAATGGAACATGACTATAAACCCTCTGTTGAGCATCAACGTAGGTTGAATCCTAATATAAAATAGGTTGTTAAAAAAGAGATTCTTAAGTTGCTTAACGTTGGGGTAATTTACCTAATTTCTAATAGTGAATGGGTTAATCCTGTGCATGTGGTTCTTAAGAAAGGGGGGATGACTGTAATTAAAAATGAGAAAAATCGATTAATTCCCACTAGGACAGTCACAGGTTGGAGGATGTGCATTGATTATAGAAAGTTGAATAATGCAACTAGGAAAAATCACTTTCCTCTACCCTTCATTGATCAGATGCATACATATTTTTGTTACTTAGATGGATATTCGGGATTCCACCAAATCCCTATCCATCCTAGTGACCAGGAGAAGACCACATTTACTTGCCCCTATGACATTTTTGCCTATAGGAGAATGCCATTTGGTTTATGTAATGCCCCTGCTACTTTCTAAAGATGCATGACTGTAATATTTTCTGAATTCATTGAAAACATCATGGAAGTTTTTATTGATGATTTTTTAGTATATGGTACTAACTTCGATGATTGTTTGTTCAATTTGTCTAAGATTTTGTAGAGATGTGAGGAGGTTAATCTTGTCTTGAATTGGGAGAAGTGTCATTTTATGTACAAGAGGGGATAGTGCTTGGACATTTGGTTTCTGAAAAAGGAATTGAGGTGGATAAGGCAAAAATTGAAGTGATTAAGAAATTGCCTCCACCAGTGAATGTGAAGAGAGTGCGAAGTTTCTTGGGATATGCCGATTTTTACTGGAGATTCATCAGAGATTTTTCTAAAATTGATAAACCTTTGTCTAATCTCTTAGTGCTACTTTGAGCTAGTCCAGCTCTACATTTTCCATTTCACCATTAGAAATGACATGACCTTCACTTGGAGCACAAGCTTCACTTGCACCACCTTCATCGGATGTCATCCCATCAAATATACTCACCATAGCGCAATCTTCTTGATCTTGAGGGCCTTTTATTGCATTGAAAATATTAAAAATCACCTCTTGATCCTGAACCCTCGTAGTGAGTTCACATTTCTCCACATCAATCAAAGTTCTTCCTGTGGCTAGGAATGACTGGCCAAATATCAAAGGGACCTTGTTACCCTCCTTCATGTTAAGTATAACAAAATCTACAGGGAAGATAAACTTATCCACTTTTACTAGTACATCCTCAATAACCCCTTTCAGATGAGTAAGGGTTCGGTCCTCTAACTGTAATGTAACTGAAGTAGGCGAAACTTTCCCCAACCTAATCTTTGGTATATGGAGTAGGGCATGAGATTAATATTGGCTCCTAAGTCATACAATGCTTGGCCAGTGAACTTCTCACTAATTGTGCAGGGTATGGTAAAGCTTCCAGGATCTTTAAGCTAAGGAGGAAGTCTATTTAGTAGAATTGCACTGCACTCCTCCGTCAGGGCAACAGTTTTAAATTCACCAAGCTTTCTCTTCTTCAATAAAATTTTCTTCATAAATTTTACATAGCTCGACATTTGTTCTAAAGCTTCTGCAAATGGGATGTTGATGTGCAACTTCTTGAACACTTCCAAGAATTTCTGGAATTGGTGCTCAAGTTTTTTGCTTACTTGCCTAATAGGGAAAGGTATAGGGTGAACATAAGGCTTGAATTCCTTCTTCTTCTCCTCACCATTCCTCTAGGCAATATCCCGATTTTGCCCGACATCTTAGCTCACTACCTCTTTTTTTTGGACAACTTCAGTTTCCTCTTCAAGCAACTTTGTTTTTGGATTCCCTTCAATGTTCTTGTCACTCCTCAATGAGATGACATGGTAGTGCTTATTTGAGGCCCCCTTCGGATTATTGACAGTGTCACTCGGGAGGGTACTTGGAGGCTTATTGTTGATGGCATTAGCCAACTGCCCTACTTGGGTTTCCAATGCTCGTAAAGAAGCAGATTGGCTCTGAAACATCACATCATGCTTTGCCAACTGAGCATTATTGAGGGTCAAACGTCTTGCCCTTTTTGCTAACCGCAAGTGCACGGGTCACACAAGTAATACAGATACGAAGTAAAAGTTCGTTCCCACGAGGATATTATTATGTTATAACGCTAAATACCAACCAATAGCTTAATCAATTCTAGACAAGGACATAAAAATAGGAAAATAATATTAAAAACTATCTAACCTACAAAAGCAATAAACCTAAAAGCGGTTAGGTTTCAGGAAATCCTCCTTCACCCCCTACATCTATCAACAACATGCAATTCCCCTCATAAACACAAATGCATTGATTAGGTTAGCTTGAGAATCTTCATTAGTCAAAAGCCTATGTCTAGGTCAATCAACCCTAGTTTCAATTACCCAACTCACTAAGTTTCCTTGAGAGCCAGCGCAACTTCCACTCATGAACGATCTATTCTCAATCTCCCACTATATATAGCTAAAAGGTATATTCCTATCCAGTTAGCGAATCAGCTCATCCAAGCCAATTGAACTCGCCGAACATGTATCAACCACACCATATCCATATCAACAAATCCCTATGTTTGTTCATTTGCCAATATTAGGATCATGCAATTGAGGCCAACCAAGAACAAGCATTAAACACAGATAATGATTGAACCATAATCAAACATCCACACAAACTTAGAGAAAAACACATCATTAATATATATCAAAGGATCCAAAATATTCTTAAAACATAGCTTAGCTATACAAAAGATAAGGAAGAGAATAGAGAAAGGGAAAAGGGAGAAAGAAGCTCATTGATTTGTCTCTGAAGCTTGAATCCTCCTTCAATCCTTTGATCCTGGCCTCCAATCCACCAGCAATGAAGATCTAGCCAAGATATCTAACCTAAAACTAACTCAAACTAACAAAACCTAAAAAGAGAGAGATGGCCAAATGGCCAAAACTCAGAAAAACAGAGAGAAAATGGAGAGAGGGGGGAGAGGTTTTGAGAAAAACGTATAAAAATCTATTTATAGGCTCAGCAGCCACCTTCACGCCGCAGCGGCCATATATGCGCACCGCGGCGCCCAATGGGTCGGTCTATGTACCACCGCAATGTTCACTTAATTACACCACGGCGCTTTTGCCCCGGGTCCAAGTATGACCAGGCTGAAAATCCTCTTTGCATTGCGGCGTGCTCTGTCTTGCGCCGCGGCGTTACTTGCTGGAATGCCAATTTGGCTTCCTCTTCCTCTTTAAGCGCATTTGCTCCATATTTAACTTTGTTTGGAGACCCTCCTATCATAGAGAAAATACCAAATCAATAACATATATAAATCTACTCAATCCATAATCAATAAAGCTCAGTTTTGCATAATAACACATCAGAAAGGCTTAGATTCAGAATATATCAAATATAAGCACAAAACCCTCCAAATATGCATTTAAACAAGGACATAGCATTCATTCTAGCACAAGGATAGGGCACAAATAACTGCATTCTATGTAGCTATCACACCCCAAGCCTACATTTTGCTAGTCCTCGAGCAAAACAAAATAGAACTAAGTAAATCACTTAAACATTCAAATCAATTTTTCATTCAGCAAATATATTTCAATCTTCTTTTTCAATCAAAATCAAATACTAGTGTGTACTGACTGCATCAATCCTCAAAAAGTGCAAATGCCCTGTAAACAGTTCCACACATATACAATCCTTAACATGCTAACATGCCAGAAAACTCTCCATGCAATTCACATTTATCACAAACATGCAAGATAAACTTCTTCTAATTAAGTCATACACATTCAGATAAGTTTTCAAACATACATGCATAAGATTCACAGAATCCACAAGATTGTAAATCAACTCTCTCTCCACTAATGTAAATCACACAAGATTGAGGATCAAAAGGGACTTTATCAACTTATAATGTTAGGCCAATGGTATGGGCGAAAGAAATGAACGAGAAAGATACAATACAAATATTGAACACATAAACATGATATTCTAAGACATGAGCCACAAACTGATACTAGCGGGGTATTCAATTGTGAGATCATAAAACTTGCCAGAACCAGTGTCGATGCTTTTTGAACTTTACTTTTCTTAAACTTTTGCTTTTCTTTTCATTTTCATTTTTCTTTTTTATTTTCTCTTGCTTTTTTCTTCTATTTTTGCAAAGCAATGCTTTTTCTTTTCTTTATTTTGCATCTGGTTCCTTCAGGCTCATTTTGAATAGAATATTCATACCCCTAATCATCAGACTCATTTCAAGAAATAACACATCATATACTCAACAAACAATAAGGGTAGAAAGAAAATGACATGCTTTCACATGCATTAGAACGATTAACAAGTTAACGAACACAATGGTTATGAAAAACAAAGAAGACCAAACAGTTTAAGGCTTCAAAAAGGGACCTAAGGATATCATCATATCAGGGTAAACTTTTTAAGGCTCAATCGGTCCAAACAATGCCCTAATCATCTCCTCAATCATGCACAACTTAGGATTTCGCCTCAAGAGAGTTCAAAAACAATTTCTAGGATAATCAAAACTCTACATGTATATCCATAAACATTCTCAAAACATGTACTCTTATCATTTTCAAAGTTATATTTGCATCTAAGTGAGATGTAAATCATGCATCAAAAGTAACTAAATTGTTTCACATGCATCAAATCACATAAGGTTTCACTGAAAAGGGGACAAATAGCAACCTTTCAAAACATGAACAATCAAAAACAACACCAGCATTCTTGCAACATGTCATGCATTCAAATGGATTCACTTCTCTAAGTTCAAGCATATATAACATCTTTTGCATAAAGTGAAAATTGAAAATTCTTGTCATCAGCACATCAGTGATAGTCAAAATAGAATATAATCATGAAAATATGTTGACTAAAACCACTGCATACTCAAAATACCAATACATGTTAACATTAAGCACAAAAGTAACAAAACATGTAAAGATATTCCCTCAAACCTAAAATGAATGGTATCTGTAAGGAACATGGCCTATAGGGAACCTGAGACAAGTACTGAGCATTACTAAATATTTAAAAATAGAAAAAATAACAAAAATAAAAACAAAAATAGCAAAAAAAGGGTATCATCGGCGCGACACCCCACGTTGAGGTCGCGACGCTCACAAAAAACTGCATAATTATGCGAAAATGCCCTTTAAATGCCCGCATGGCATAACTACACAAATCGCTAAATTTAGCAAAAAACACAGCTTTGTTCTTGAGTTTGACTCTTATGGGTCTCTAGTTGCAACAAAACTTGTTCAAAAAGCTAAATTACGAAATGTACAACACACACGTAATAACACATATAAATAACTTACTAACATATATACACACCTAAACAAACTTAAAACTTTAAAAACGAACAAAAACATTAAACTAACCTAATGAACATATTAACCTATATACTAATTAACACAAACAACACTTAAAACGTACACAAACAAGAACTAACACAACTAACACATAACAACTAACAAAAACTATAAACTACTAAGCTAACATACTAACACTTATATACACGAACATACTAACAAAAACACATTAACACAACTAACAAACTAATATGCTAACATATTTAACATATAACACATTAACATACTACTTATTTATGCACAAAGTAAAAACAGGAATGAAACATAAACATGGGGTACCCTCCCACAAAGGGCCTGAGTTATAGTCCCAGTAGGACTGTGTCACCAAAATTGAAGTATTACGGATGAGTAGTCTTCAAGAACTTGATCCAAGGGTAATCCTTTCAGGAGTCGCGAAGTCCTTCAAGGGCCTCGTATGATTGAAATCACCCGACTTCTTATTTGAAACTAAAACAAAACATAAACGAAACATAGATTATATACAACTTATATACAACTTGAATTAGAACTAATCAAACTCATTGTTGATATTAGAAATATAAAAACTATCCCCGGCAACACTTGTTAGGCGTTGACAGGACTAGAGTCTTATCATGCAAACCATTTATAACGAAATATCCCCGGCAACGGCGCCAAAAGCTTGTTAGGCGTTGATAGGACTAGAATCTAATTAGGCAAACCATTTATAACGAAATATCCCCGGCAACGGCGCCAAAAACTTGTTGAGGGTCAAACGTGTTGCCCTTTTTGCTAACCGCAAGTGCACAGGTTGCACAAGTAATACAGATACGAAGTAAAAGTTCGTTCCCACGAGGATATTATTATGTTATAATGCTAAATACCAACCAATAGCTTAATCGATTCTAGACAAGGACATAAAAATAGGAAAATAAAATTAAAAACTATCTAACCTACAAAAGCAATAAACCTAAAAGCGGTTAGGTTTCAGGAAATCCTCCTTCACCCCCTACATCTATCAACAACATGCAATTCCCCTCATAAATACAAATGCATTGATTAGGTTAGCTTGAGAATCTTCATTAGTCAAAAGCCTATGTCTAGGTCAATCAACTCTGGTTTCAATTGCCCAACTCACTAAGTTTTCTTGAGAGCCAGCACAACTTCCACTCATGAACGATCTATTCTCAATCTCCCACTATACATGGCTAAAAGGTATATTCCTATCCAGTTAGCGAATCAGCTCATCCAAGCCAATTGAACTCGCCAAACATGTATCAACCACACCATATCCATATCAACAAATCCCTATGTCTAGTTCATTTGCCAATATTAGGATCATGCAATTGAGGCCAACCAAGAACAAGCATTAAACACAGATAATGATTGAACCATAATCAAACATCCACACAAACTTAGAGAAAAATACATTATTAATATATATCAAAGGATCCAAAATATTCCTAAAACATAGCTTAGCTATACAAAAGATAAGGAAGAGAAGAGAGAAAGGAAAAAGAGAGAAAAAAGCTCATTGATTTGTCTCTGAAGCTTGAATCCTCCTTCAATCCTTTGATCCTGGCCTCCAATCCACCAGCAATGAAGATCTAGCCAAGCTATCTAACCTAAAACTAACTTAAACTAACTAAACTAACAAAACCTAAAAAGAGAGAGATGGCCAAATGGCCAAAACTCAGAAAAACAGAGAGAAAACAGAGAGAGAAGGGAGAGGTTTTGAGAAAAACGTATAAAAATCTATTTATAGGCTCAGTAGCCGCCTTCACGCTGCGGCGACCACATATGCGCGCCGCGGAGCCCAATGGGTCGGTCTATGTACCGCCATAACGTTCACTTAATTACGCCGCGGCGCTCTTGCCCCGGGTCCAAGTATGACCAGGCTGAAAATCCTCTTTGCATCGCGGCGTGCTCTGTCTTGCGCCGCGACGTTGCTTGCTGGAATGCCAATTTGGCTTCCTCTTCCTCTTTAAGCTCATTTGCTCCATATTTAACCTTGTTTGGAGACCTTCCTATCATAGAGAAAACACCAAATCAATAACATATATAAATCTACTCAATCCATAATCAATAAAGCTCAGTTTTGCATAATAACACATCAGAAAGGCTTAGATTCAGAATATATCAAATATAAGCACAAAACCCTCCAAATATGCATTTAAACAAGGACATAGCATTCATTCTAGCACAAGGATAGGGCACAAATAACTGCATTCTATGTAGCTATCAAGCATCTGTCTTCGTCATATAAGAATCTGTCTTGATCATCAGCTGTGTAAACATGTCTTCCAAAGAGGGTTTCCTATCTTGGCTCTGTTGTCTTGATTGGAAGGGGAATCTAGAAGGATTATAGGGTCTGTCATTCACTGGAGCAGATGAGGAAGCTCCTTGATTATCCCTCCAGGAGAAGTTGGGATGATTCCTCCATCCTGGGTTGTACTGGTTCGAGTATGAATTATTTTGTTGTGAGCGATAGTTACCAATATATTATGCACTTTCTGAATTAGAAGGGCACCATCGCTTGAATGAGTATTTCCACACTTGTCACACAGCACAAATGGGCTTTGAAAATTGTTATTCCCCAAACGATCCAGCTTACTTGCCAATGCTGCCACCTGAGCTGATAATGCTGCCATTGGATCAATATCATGCACTTCAGCCACCTTCTTTGAAGTGTTTCTTTTAGAAGGCCATTAGTAGCTGTTGGCTGCCAATTCCTCAAGCAGTTGAAATGCATCGTCAAATAACTTGCTCTAAAGAGCCTCCAGTAGCTGTATCTACTATAAGGCAATGGTGGGGCAGCAATCCCTTGTGAAATGAGTAAACTTGGTGCCACCGTGGAATCTCGTGGTGAGGGTAATGATCACATATTTGATACATTAATAAGCTTTCATTCTTAGTCATTTACACTCTCTATGTACTTAATTGATTGAGTTTTATTATGTTTTGTAAGTTTGGACTCAAATTGGACTTAATTAAATTTTTCAGCATGATTTATATCTTACACTGTTTCTATATTTGGGCCATATTTTGGGTTGTAGGTGGTTTTTAGAGGTGATTCTAGTGTTATTTGAAAGATAATAGAGAGTTCTACAACTTTCAAGAATACCTCAAAGGCCCAATCACACGAATAGATAACTCAAATTGGGATTGAAGCAAGAACCAGAGTGCTTTTCCTGACAGCTTAACCTATGAGTACTATTCATCACATATTTTGGGATAAAAGTTGTAAAATGGGCTGAAATTTGGATGCAAAATAGTTAAGACCAATATCTACAACTTTTATGTTGAACACTTTTCCAGAATCGAACTCCTTGAAGGTGATATTGGGCTTGGAAGTCAGAATAGAGGAGCTGTGACTGGGCCTGGGCAGTGTTCAGTAATTTGAACGTATCTGGAGTTATAGAAATGATATTGGACTCAAACTAAAGCCATTTGAAAGTTAAGATCTAGGTCTACAACTTTTATGAAGACCACTTGGTTCAAAAATGACGAATACAATGACTTCAGAGCTGCATGATTTCGGAGACAAGGAATCTCCATAATTTCCCATTCACCTAAAGTCATTTGACATTTTTCACTCATTTTCTACTCATTTTCCACTCATCCAACCACTAATGACTCAGCCCCCTTGTCATTTTGTATCTCTAATCCTATATAAATGGGGGCCTTGGCAGATCATTAAGGGTGTTAGGTGTTAGTTATCAAAATGATGCCATTTTGTTACTAGGTTTTCTTGAAATAATTTTTCTTTATTCTAAATTAAAGTCATGTTCTTCTTCTTCTTCTCTCTTTCTTTCTTCTTATCTATGAGTAACTAAGTTTCATTTTACTTGGGTGAAAGGGTGAAGCTCTTGGTAATAAAGTAAGATTAGATTTATTCTTCTCTTGTACTTAAATGATTTATATTTTTCTAGTAACCATTATATGTATTATAATTTGTTTCTTATAATTTAGAAACCATCTTTGTAAAGAGGAGTTCTTGATTTGTTGTAGATAAAATATTGGCACAATAAATACTTTAACCCATTTATAAGTGGTGGTAATATTTTTAGGAAACATAATATAATTACGTATATTATTTTAAATGGACTTTTAATGTTGTATTTTTCGATTGGAACCTCCATGTTGCAAGGATTCTAATTGAGTTATAAAAGAAATTAATTTTACTTTTATTTTATTTACCAAGAGTGAATCTTTTTACTCAAGTAAATAATTTTAATCGTAGTAACAAAATATCCACTTTACCTTAATTAATCTTCAACAATTCCCTGTGGATCGACCTCGGACTCCCGAGAAATTTATTACTTGAGACAACCTGCACTTGGGTTTGCAAATGCGACAATTGAAAATTGTGCATCAAGTTTTTGGGCGTTGCTTGGGACTTGATTTGAAGACCGATTTCGGTGTAAAAATTTTGTATATATACTAACATACTAACTAGTGGGGGGAACCTCTCCTTTTTAATTTCTCAGTGCATACTAACTTGTGGGGAAACTCTCCCTAATTTCTCTATAATATTTAATTATTAATGAAATAATCTTTCTTCTTCTCTCTCTCTCATTTGAGCAAAAAATCGACTTTTGATTCTCCGTTTTCATATTTTAAATTTACTTTCTCGCACTTTATTTTCTCGTATTTTAATTTCTCAGTACAGGTGGGGTAATTCTCCATTTTATTTTCTTGTACATATTAACTTAGTGGGGTAACTCTCTATTTTATTTTTTTCTGTACTTTATTTTCTGTATTTATTTTCTATTTTTTTGTTATTTATTTTTTGTCATTTATTTTTTTTTTTTATTACTAACTTACTAACTCTCTTACTAACTATCTAACTTTTTACTTTATCAGTTATCTAACTTTTTACTTTTTCTGTTTCTAACATTTTAATTTATCTGTATACTAACTTTTTAATTTTTATGCTTATTAACTTATTTGATGGTTGGTTTATATCACATCTTTGTTAGTATTTAATGGACAATTTATACTGCTAGCTTGTACATTTTATTTTATACTGTAAGTTACTTGTTTATGCTTAATTGGTATCATGATTTAAATTCTGGTCGTTTGGTTAAAGTTAATCCAGGTACTTTACATATTGATTTGTTTGAATCACAATCACACACATTAAGCACAATGGCTGAAAACGAAAGTGTGCATGATGAACATGAAAATCAACCGTTGCGAACTATGCGTGAGTATTTGCAACCATCTCGAAATTCTAGTCCATCATGTTTTATCTTTCCACTCAATGCCAACAATTTTAGATTCAAGTCAGGTATGATTTCTTTATTTCCTAATTTCCATAGTTTAGAATCTGAAAGCCCATATTTATATCTATAAGATTTGAGGAAGTATGTACCGCTTTTCATGATCAAACTTGCACTAAAAAGGTTGTTAAGCTTAAATTGTTTCCTTTTTCTTTGAAAGATAAAGCAAAAACTTGGCTTAACACTTTGAAACCAAGATCAATTGGCACATGGCAAGAAATGCAATGTGAGTTTTTGAAGAAATTTATTCTAACACATAAAACCAATACTTTGAAAAGACAAATCCAAAATTTTTCTCAAAATTCCAATGAAGCATATTTTCAAAGTTAGGAACGTTTTAAAGATTTGTTAAATTCTTGCTCACATCATGGTTTTGAAAAATGGCGCACTATAAGCTTCTTTTATGAAGGGTTAACACCCGAAACTAAACAATTTGTGGAAACAATGTGCAATGATGAATTTCTTGATAAAGAACCTGAAGAAGCTTTAGACTATTTAGACCATCGGCTGAAAATTCTCAAACTTGGCATGGTACTAATCCTTCTGAAAATTCAATTAGATTTAACCTTGCAAATGCTAGTAAAGGAAAATATCATCTTAGTCAAGAAGAAGATCTAAATGCAAGGTTTGCTAGTTTGGCTAGAAAGATTGAAGCTATGGAATCAGGAAAAGTAAAAAAAAATCAAATCTGTGCAAAATTAAGAAATTTGTGGCATTTGTGATGAATTAGGACACTCAACAAATGAATGTCCAAAAATTCTTGTTTTTAAAAAAGTTGTGCATGAGCAAGTAAATGCAATGAATAATTTTAAAAAGCCATTCACTTCTTCTTTTTCAGATACATACAATCCGGGATGGAGAAATCACCCGAACTTCAGTTGGAGGAATAGCAACCAGCCACAATTCATGCAACCACCACCTCCTCAGGCACAACAAGATTCTCAAAATCCTCAAGGATATGCACCCTATGTCCCACCATATAGGAAAAACCTTGAAGGAACATTGCATGCATTCATGGAAAAATAAGAAGCCATTAATAACCACAACACTCAAGCCATGATTGACATAAAAGATACTCTTGCTAAATTTTCTTCTGCACTTGCCATTCATGAGAAAGGAAAGTTTCCCTCTCAACCTCAACCAAATCCCAAGGGTCAGTTTAGCCTAAATGAGGGTAGTTCAGAAAGTCAAAAAATAGATCAAGTCAACTCAGTGATAACTCTTAGGAGTGGAAAGGTTATTGAAAAACAAATTCCTGAACTTTTTGAGAAAGATGATGAGTCAATTCCCAAAGATGAGGAAGGAGTTGATAAGCCACATAGTCAAAAAGAGATCAAACCTTCATCTTCACCCCCATTTCCTCAAGCATTAAACAATTCAAGTAAAAAGAATTATAACAGTGACATTTTTGAAATCTTTAAACAAGTGAAGGTCAATATTCCTCTGTTAGATGCTATTAAGCAGATTCCTTGTTATGCCAAATTTTTGAAAGACTTGTGCACTGTTAAAATGAAACATAATGTGAAAAAGAATGTATTTTTGACAGAACAGGTAAGCTCCATTATTCAAAATAATAATGAGTTAAAATATAAAGACCTTGGTTGTCCTACAGTTTCATGCATTATTGGTGAACATAAAATTGAACGAGCTTTACTTGATCTTGGTGCTAGTGTTAATTTGCTTCCATATTCAGTTTATCAGCAACTCAACCTTGGTGAGTTAAAACCAACTTCTGTAACTCTTCTACTTGCTGATAGATCAATTAAAATTCTAAAAGGAATAGTAAAAGATGTATTGGTACAAATTGATAAATTCATATATCCTGTGGATTTTATTGTCTTGGAAACTGAACCTATGGTTGATAGTTCTAAGTCAGTTCCTGTTATTTTGGGTCGCTCATTTTTAGCAACATCTAATACTTTGATAAATTGCAGAAATGGAGTGGTGAAGCTAACTTTTGGAAATATGACACTGGAGCTTAATGTTTTCAACATGTGCAAGCAACCACATGAAGTTTATGATGAAAAGGAAGAGATTGAAGGGATTGAGGCCATTATAGATGATCATCTTCAAATCAGGAGTTCTTCTGACCTATTAGAAACCTGTTTATTTAATTCATTCGATTCAGCTACACAATTAGATGATGATGTTTCTAAAATATGCTCTTTACTTGACTATACACAGGAAATGGAATACAAAGGAAGGACGCCAAGATTCAAAGAGCTAAAATCCATGAATGATGATGCCCAAGAAGAAGTACCCACACTGGACCTGAAGCCATTACCTGATGGGTTAAAGTACACATTTTTGGGAGAAGAACAAAGCTCTCCAGTGGTAATTTCCTCATCGCTGACCAAAGAATAAGAAGGTAAGTTGATAGAAGTACTTAAAAGGCATAAAAGTGCAATTGGATAGACATTAAAGGATATAAAAGACATTAATCTATTAATCTGTACACATAGAATACATTTAGAGGATAATGCTAAAACATCTCAACAACCTCAAAGAAGATTAAATCCACATATAAAAGAGGTAGTTAGACCTGAAGTTCTTAAATTACTTGATGTTGGAATTATCTATCCTATCTCTGATACCAGTGGGTAAGCCCTACACAAGTTGTGCCTAAGAAATCTAGAATAACAGTGGTTGAAAATGAAAAAGGAGAATTAATACCTACCCGAGTCTCATCTAGTTGGCGTATGTGTATTAATTTCAGAAAATTGAATGCAGCTACTAGGAAAGACCATTTCCCTTTGCCATTTCTTGATCAGATTCTAGAAAGAGTAGTAGGACATCCCTACTATTATTTTCTTGATGGTTATTCAGGGTATAATCAAATACCAATTGCATTAGAGGACCAAGAAAAGACCACTTTTACTTGCCCCTTTGGCACTTTTGCATATAGAAGAATGCCTTTTGGTCTTTGTAATGCTCCGACAACTTTTCAAAGATGCATGCTAAGTATTTTCAGTGACATGATTGAGCATTATTTAGAGGTTTTCATGGATGATCTGACAGTTTTTGGAAATTCTTTTGAAAATTGTCTTGATAATTTAGAAAAAGTTCTTAAAAGATGCGAAGAAAAAGGATTTGTGTTAAATTGGGAAAAATGTCATTACATTGTTACCTCAGGAATAGTGTTAGGTCATGTGATATCTTCTAAAGGAATTGAAGTTGATAAGGCTAAAGTTGAATTAATTGCTCATTTGCCTTTCCCAAAAATAGTCAGAGAAGTTCATTCTTTTTTAGGACATGCAGGATTTTACAGAAGATTTGTAAAGGACTTTAATGTCATATCTAGACCTTTATGTAATCTTCTAACAAAAGATACACCATTTGATTGGACTCAAGATTGTCAGAAATCTTTTGAAAAATTAATCGGTCTTTTGACTTCTGCTCCTATCATGCAATTTCCTAACTGGTCTTTGCCTTTTGAGTTGATGTGTGATGCTAGTGATTTTGCTGTTGGCACTGTTTTAGGCCAAAGAAAGGAAGGTAAGTCTCATGTAATTTATTATGTAAGTCAAACTTTAAATAGTGCACAAATAAATTACACCACTACTGAAAAAGAACTACTTGTTGTAATTTTTGCATTGGACAAATTTCGAGCTTATTTAATTAGTTCATCCACTGTTGTTTTCACTGATCATGCTGCTGTTAGATATTTAATGTCTAAACAGGAGGCCAAACCTAGGTTGATACGGTGGATCTTGTTGCTTCAAGAATTCAACATCACAATAAAAGATAAGAAATGAGCCAAAAATGTTGTTGCAGATCATTTGTCAAGGCTAACAACAGGCTCATCTTTTGATAGCACACCTATCAATGATTCTTTTCCCGATGAATTTTTATTTTCTGTCAATTCCATGCCTTGGTTTGCTAACATTGTCAATTTTCTTGTAACAGGTAAGATGCCGCCTCAGTGGACACACCAAGACAGAAAAAAAAGTTTTTGATTGAGGTGAAATTTTCTTTTGGGATGACCCATATTTGTTCAAATATTATCCTGATCAAATCTTTCAGAGATGTGTACCCGACAATGAGGTAAGTAGTGTCATTAAATTTTATCATTCAAAGCATGTGGAGGTCATTTTTCTTCAAAGAAAACAGTTGAAAAATCTTGCAGAATGTGGATTTTATTGGACCACTTTATTCAAGGACAGTTATACTTTTTGCAAAAATTGTGAAAGTTGTCAAAAATCAGGGTCCATTTCTAAAAGAAATATGATGCCTTTGAACCCTATCATTGTCATTGAAATTTTTGATTGTTGGGGAATTGATTTCATGGGTCCATTTCCATCATCTTTTGGATTTGTATACATTTTGGTTGCAGTTGATTATGTTTCAAAATGGATTGAGGCGATTCCATGTCGGCACAATGATCATAAAACTATTCTAAAATTTTTAAAAGAAAATGTTTTGAGTCGATTTGGAATTCCTCGAGCTATCATCAGTGATGGGGGAACACATTTTTGCAATAAACCATTTGAATCCTTAATGAAGAAATATTGCATTACCCACAAAATTGCAACCCCTTATCATCCTCAAACAAGTGGATAAGTTGAATTAGCAAATAGGGAGATTAAACAAATTTTGGAAAAAATGGTTAACCCAAATCGTAAAGATTGGTCTTTAAGACTAAACGATGCGCTTTGGGCTCGCCGTGCTGCTTTTAAAACATTTTTGGGCATGTCTCCCTATCGGTTAGTTTATGGAAAACCTTGTCATTTGCCTGTAGAATTGGAGCATAAAGCATTTTGGGCCATTAAAGCTTTCAACTTAAGTCTTGATGATGCTTCCAAGTTACGCAAATTGCAATTGAATGAACTTGAGGAATTAAGAAATGATGCTTATGAAAACTCAAAGATTTATAAAGTTAGAACAAAAGCTTTTCATGACAAATCAATTTTGAGAAAAACTTTTGAAATTGGTCAAAAAGTTCTGCTTTATAATTCTCGTCTTCACTTATTCCCTAGAAAATTGAGATCTAGGTGGATTGGCCCTTATATTGTCAAACATGTGTATTCTTATGGGGCCATAGACATTGAGAATCCTAGGAATGGTATTGTATTTAAGGTCAATGGACAAAGACTCAAACCATTTCTAGAACATCAAGTTGTTGAGGTAGAATCTATTTCTTTTTCTAATCCTTGTTATGAGTAGAATTTATTTTAATGTTGTTTCTTTCTTTTTGCAGTTCTTTGTGTTCCCGGTTAAATGGCGGATAACGGTACTCCGTGACTCTTAAGTCGGTTTATTTTTCAGTTTCTCATAATAACTAATTTCTTCTCCTTTTAAAATGGATGTCATTCTTTCAAATTTAAGAAAACATTTTCCTTCTCTCCCTTTAAATGCTCTAACAAAAGTCTATGAAGCTAGGTGTGAAAGATTGAGACTGTTAATGTATAAGGGCATCCCAGAAGATATACGCTGGATAATCGAAGTAAAGGTTCGTTTAGCTGGTGAATCTTCATATTCATTTGTCCCATACATGCCTAGTCTCGGTAAAAGTTCATTTTCAAAAAGGAGAAGAGCAAAAAGATTGAAAGTTTGTTACAAGTGTGCACGATGGAATTGCAACACGCGATGTCGTTCTTTGGGGATGGTTTCCGTAAACAGAGAAGATAAAATATTCTTCATTAAGAATGGACTAAGTAAGGAGTCATTAGATAATATCTTATTGACTCTTGAGACGCATTCTTGTGGAATTGTGCAGCGTGAACTTCTTAGTTTGTGGAATCTCTTCAAGGACGAGCAAGAGCGTTACAGTCTTGGGAATCTGACTCAAAAAGACCCTGTTTGCCAATTTATAAGAAAATTGGATGGGAAGCTTATCCTCGACTCATAGAAGGCGTTTAAGCCGTTTCTAGACGTGAAACCAGAGGAAGATGTGAGCCACAATCACAACAACATGTATATATTATCTTGTACATTTTCAAAAAAAAAGAAAAAAAAGAGAAAAAAAAAGAAAAAAGAAAAAAAAAAAAAAAAAAAAAAAAAAAAAAAAATGAATAAAAAAGAATAAAAAGTAGAAACTTCACTTTGTACTTGGTCTTTAATTAGATTAGGAGCCCCTGCCAGTGAAGTGGCAAACCCGTCATTGACTCGGGTGGACCTTCGCACGTCATTCGGTAAATAAGATTCGTGTGCCATGCTCTGTAGAGAGCCGTGCAAGCATTCCCAGGTTTTAACCAAAGGCTCTGCTTGCTGATGGACAGAAAGAAGCGTCCCGTGTTTGCATTCTCACGTGACAATGCCTCTGAGCTGGATCCTGTGATTTAATGCCATGGGCTCTTCAGCGACCTCTCACTGGCTGTGGTCGTTGGTGATAGCTGTCAGATTTACGCGCTTTAATTAGTGGCATTATAACTTAATCCAAAATATCCCACAAGTGGGAGGGAGAAGAATGCCCAGATTGGCTGAGCCGTCTTAGTATTACTGCACTCATGACGCGCAGTATAAAGATCTGCCATGAAACCTGTACATAAAGGTATGTAATCATTTGTTATTATTATTTTATCTTTGTATGATTTTGTTGAATTTTAGTTTTGAATGACAGACGAAGTTGAATAATGCTTTTTGGATGGGATCCTTCGGGGGTTTCTAGACTTCTTTACCCTGATAGTTTTCTTGAAGTAAAAAAAAAACAAAAAAAAAACAAAAAAAATTATTTTTAAATTTTAAACTTTTCTGACACCAGTCAACCTGCCTGTATAAAAGCTATTATTACTTTTTCTATTCTCTTCCCTATTTAAACACTCTATTTTCTTCACTTTTCTGTAACTCATAATCATTCAAAGAGAGTGTGAGTGTAGAAATAGAGGGAGCTTCTTCTTCTGTTCGTAGATTTTCCAGTATCTGTGTATTTTGTGGGACAAGTTATGGTAAGAGTTTAGAGTTTGTAAACGCAACAAGCACTGTTGGTAGAACACTTGCTGCGAGGAACATTCGTGTAGTATATGGAGGAGGTTGCCTTGGGTTAATGGGGGCTGTATCACTTTCTGCATTTATAAGAAGTGGTCAAGTTTTAAGTGTCATTCCTGAACCTTTAACTCGAAGGAACATCGTTGGAAAGACAATCGGACTGAAAATTCAAGTATCATCTATGCATGGACGAATGAAGGCAATGCTTGAAAACTCTGATGCATTCATTGTCTTACCTGGTGGTTTTGGTACTTTGGAAGAAGTCTTTCAAATTGTCTCTTGGGCCTAACTGAACATCCACCATAAACCCATAGGTTTGTTGAATGTTAATAATTTCTTTGATAATTTGTTATCTTTTGTTGACCATACTGTGGAACAGAAATTTGTCACACCTTCACTGCAAGACGATTCCTTATCTCTCGCTTCTATCGTTGATGAGTTGATTGATAAATTAGAAACTTTTGTTTATGAACCCGATCCAAGAATGACTCGGATAGATTGGTCCAAAGGAAACGGTGAAGGAAGTGGTGAGGGAAGCAAAATGAAAAGAAAGCCAGCCAAGACACTCCAACTATTTAAATAATTACAAGCTTTGATTTTATTTATTGTACTTTGTTTCTGTTTAAATTTGTGTGAGATCTTTCTTTTCATGATTGCAGAATGAGTAATATATTCTATCTTTTTCCTATCTATGTTTTGACATTGAGGACAATGTTGTGATCTGGTTGGGGGAAGGATGGTTGTGAAAAAAAAAAAATTAGGAAGTGTGTTTGTTAATATGTTTGTTGTGTTTATATTAGAAAAAAAATAAAAAAATATAGGAGTGTGTTTGTTAATATGTTTGTCGTGTTTGTCATCAATTTATTAACAACAAAAGTAATTAAGGATGGCAGAGTAAAAAGTAAATTATTTACTCTTGAGACGCATCAAAAATTGGTGGCAGAGTAATGAGTAATTGGGGTAGTAACTAGTTTGTGTGGAAGTAGCAATTCAAATTCAGGGAAATTTGCATGATTGAGTAAATTGTCTTCTTTCTTAAAATTCACATGCTTGGTTATGGATGTTGAATTGGTGGACTGAGAATGATAGAATTATGTCCTGTGAGATTTTGAGCCTATTGATGAATGGATTGAACATTTATACCATTCTCTTCTTTCTTGTGTGAATTTCACTCATGAAATTGTTACTCTAGAACTTGCTTTGATTCTTTTTGAGACTACATTTTCATATGCATACATAAATATGATTGTGACATTTTTCTTGAAATAGCTACTTTAATCAAATGGTCAGCCTTGTTTAGAAGCATGTTATCTCAATATGATATCAAGCACTCTTATGACTTCTTGGAAATTCTCTGATTCCTGCCAACATAAAGCATTAGAAATGACCTATTTCCCCTTGCTTAACCCCTTTGAGCTTATTTGATTATTCTTTGCTTCAAACTCATTATGTGCCTTAAATGAAAAACCATGTTCTTACTTGACCTTAGGGAATAAGAGAACATTAGTTTTGTCATTCGATGAGTTCTTGAATAAGTGTGAGGGTGTGTGTGCAGAATGGTTAAAAAAAATGTATATATGATGTTCTTTTTGTAAAAAAAAATCAAAAAAATCAAAAAAATAAAAAAAAATCAATCAAAAAAATTTTTTTGTAAAAAGAAGAGGGTCAACAAGGTAATAAAGGAAATCAAAAGAATATGTAAAGGGAATTTGTATTAGGTGGAGTTGGGATGAATTTTCATGCTTGTTAATTGAACTCAATTCTCCATGTTCTTTTATTCTCTGGTGTTTAACTTGTCATATCCATATTACCTCCTCATTTACCTTGACCCCATTAGAACCTTGAATAAAGTCCTCATGATTTGTGTGTGCATGTGTTCTGAGTAGTGGAGAAGTAGAAGATAAGCAAGCTTATGGTAGTGCAATTTTCATGGGTTGAATTGAGTGAAATACCTACCTTTTAAACACTTGAGGGATTGAGAGTGAATCTTGTGAAAATCTATCATTCTTGACTCATGCTTTTCAATTGAAATATCCTTGTTTGTTGATTTGAGAAGTGAAGATATGTTACCTTATGAATGTTTTGATTACTTGAATGATTGATTGCTCTTTATTTTTAAATATTATTAGAAATTGAGTCTTTTAGAGTGTTTAGCTTTTGAGCTGCTTTCGTTTTTTTTTTTTTTGTGAGTAGTCTTATGTGTTTTGCTCAGGAGTGTAAAAAGTTAAGTGTAGGAGAATTTGATGATCATATATTTGATACATTAATAAGCTTTTATTCTTAGTCATTTACACTCTCTATGTACTTAATTGATTGAGTTTTATTATGTTTTGTAAGTTTGGACTCAAATTGGATTTAATTGAATTTTTCAGCATGATTCATATCTTATACTGTTTCTATATTTGGACCATATTTTGGGTTGTAGGTGGTTTTTGGAGGTGATTCTAGTGTCATTTGAAAGATAAGAGAGAGTTTTACAACTTTCAAGAATACCTCAAAGGCTCAAACACACGAGTAGATAACTCAAATTGGGATTGAATCAAGAACCAGAATGCTTTTCCTAACAGCTTAACCTATGGGTACTGTTCATCACATATTTCAGGATAAAAGTTGTAAAATGGGCTAAAATTTGGATGCTGAATAGTTAAGACCAATATCTATAACTTTCATGTTGAACACTTTTCCAGAATCAGACTCCTTGAAGGTGATATTGGGCTTGGAAGTCAGAACAGAGGAGCTATGACTAGGCCTGGGCAGTGTTCAGTAATTTAAACGTATCTGGAGTTATAGAAATGATATTAGACTCAAACTAAATCCATTTGAAAGTTAAGATCTAGGCCTACAACTTTTATGAAAGCCACTTGGTTCAAAAATTACAAATGCAATGATTTCAGAGCTGCATGATTTCGGAGACAAGGAATCTCCATAATTTCCCACTCACCTAAAGTCATTTGGCATTTTTCACTCATTTTCCACTCATCCAACCACTAATGACTCAGCCCCCTTGTCATTTTGTATCTCTAATCCTCTATAAAAGGGGGCCTTAGCAGATCATTAAGGGTGTTAGGTATTAGTTACCAAAATGATGTCATTTTGTTACTAGGTTTTCTTGTAGTAATTTTCCTTTGTTCTAAATTAAAGTCATGTTTTTCTTCTTCTCTCTTTCTTTCTTCTTATCTATGAGTAACTAAGTTTCATTTTACTTAGGTGAAAGGGTGAAGCTCTTGGTAATAAAGTAATGTTAGATTTATTCTTCTCTTGTGCTTAAATGATTTATATTTTTCTAGTAACCATTATACGTATTATAATTTGTTTCTTATAATTTAGAAACCATCTTTGTAAAGAGGAGTGCTTGATTTGTTGTAGACAAAATATTGGCACAATAAATGTTTTAACCCATTTATAAGTGGTGGTAATATTTTAGGAAACATAATATAATTACGTATATTATTTTAAATGGACTTTTAATGTTGCATTTTCTGATTGGAACCTCCATGTTGCGAGGATTCTAATTGAGTTATAAAAGGAATTAATCTTACCTTTATTTTATTTACCAAGAGTGAATCTTTTTACCCAAATAAATAATTTTAATCGTAGTAACAAAATATTCACTTCACCTTAATTAATCTTCAACAATTCCCTGTGGATCGACCTCGAACTCCCGATAAATTTATTACTTGAGACAACCTGCACTTGGGTTTACAAATGCAACAATTGAAAATTGTGCATCAGAGGGCACCTACGACTCAGATCCTTGTACCTCTCCTATGCTTTGTACAAGGACTCGGATTCAAGTTGGGTGAATGATGTGATATCATTCACCATTTCAGTTGTCTTGGTCAGTGGAAAATACTTGTTTAGAAATTTACCACAGACATCGATCCAAATGCTGATGAATCTCGCAGGTAGAGACTACAACCAACTCTTGGCTCTATCTTTGAGAGAGAAAGGAAAGAGCCTCAAGCGGATAGTATCTTTAAAGCCGCCATTGTGCTTGAAAGTGTCATAAATCTCCAGAAAATTTGAGAGATGCGCATTGGGATCCTCTCTAGGAAAACCACCAAACTGCACAGATGTCTGTACCATTTGAATGATGGCCAGCTAGATTTCAAAATTGTTGGCATGAATGGTAGGTCATCTTATACTCGATTGCAAGTTCTCTATTTGAGGGGTTGCAAACTCCCTTAAAGGTCTCGTATGGATGTGATCTCCTGCCATCTTGGTACCTAGATCACAAAATAGTCTGAAAACTTAAATTAATATGTACAAAACAAAACTTGAACTAGAATTAACTAAACTCATTATTAATATCAGCTAAACAGAAATAAACTGTTTTCCCTGGCAATGGCGCCAAAAACTTGTTCATTCTTTTGCTTACCGCAAGTGCACGGATCACACTTATAATATAGCTAAAAGTCGGATATCATTCCCACGAGGAATATGTACTTCTTATAAAAGCTGAATATTAACCAATAGTCTAGTTTATCCTATCTAAGAACATCAAATTTATAAAAGAGTGTTTAAAGAAATATAAAGATTGAAAAGTAATAAATCTAAGATAAATAGATAAATAGAGAATAAGGAATCCTTTTTCACCACCTACTTCAACTAATAACATGCAATCCTTACAAGTAACATCAATGAATTGTTAAGTTAGCTTAAGAATCTGATTTAGTTAAAAGCCTATGTCTAGGTCAATTAATCATAGTTTCATTTACCTAATTCACTATGTTTCCATGAGAACTAGTGCAAACTCCACTCATGAATGTTCTATTCTCAATCACCCGCTATATATAACTAAGAGGTATATTTCTATCCCATTAGTGAATCAACTTATCCAAGCTAATTGAATTCATCGAACATGCATCAATAATACATTAAATCTAAAATCCAAATTCCTATATCTAGGTTCATCAGATTTCAACAAATCACTCAAAACCTGATCAAACCTTCAAGAACATTCAGAACCATATGATTAAACATAACTAAACATTAATATATACTCAAAAGATTACAAACTCATCAATATTTATAGGAAAATCCAAAGAAAACCCCACATACAGCTTAGCTAGCCATGAAACACAAAAATATAGACATATAAATCATGTTCATGAATCAATAAAGAGAGAAAGAAGAAAAGAAAAGGAGAAACCTCATTAGATTTCATCTTCTAAGCTTGATCATCCTCCATGGAGAGGATGGCTTCCAACCTTGACCTCCTTTGCTTCCTCTAGGTCTAAAAACCCTAAAACTAGCAGCTGCTTTCCAAAAATGATGATAAGTCTCATAGAAAATGGATACAACAATATTTATAGCCTGAGTAAAATAGAGTCACGCCGCGGCGTTAAAATCTTCACGTTGCGAGGCGCATACAATTAGGTCACAGACGCCGCGACGTCCATTCTTTTGCATTGTAGCGCTCTAGCTACGAGTCTTCTGTACTGATGCAGGGGATGCACCATGTCGCAGCATTGACATGCCCACGTCGCGGCGTTGAATGCTGGTCTTCAATTTTGGCTTTCTCTTGAGCTTCCTGATCCAAAGCTACTCCAAAATCTTCATTTTTATACTTGATTGGAACCCTTCCTGTAACAAAGAAATTACCACTTCAACAGCTCATGCAAATGTACTCAATTTATCAAAGTTTAGGAAGTATTTAGTCAAAATCATAATGGAAGTCATCAAAATAAATTTAGATGAATATAATTCTAAAGTCTTCCATTCATGCATACAAACAAGGACTAAGCAACCAATAAAGCACAGATATAGGGCACAAATAACTTCATTTTATGGAGTTATCAACAACGAATGATCAAAAGGATCTTTATAAGCTTGTAATGTAAGGCCAAGGGTGAGGGTTAAGAAAGAAGAGGTAGGATAAATAAAACAAAAGTTGAGATACATAATCAAGCACAATTCAAAATCCAAGCCTTAAAATGTTGAATAAGTGCAAAACGGAGCATAAAAATCCACCACTTTATTTGTATACTTTTTCTTTAACAACCTCCACCCCTAAACTTATTTCTTTGCAATATTTGGGTGAACTTTCTCATTTTGAATTTTTCTTTTTCTTTTTCTTTTCTTTTCTTTCATTCAATTTTTTTAGCTCCTGAAATATTTCATGCACAAAAATAACTAAGGCTTGAATAATAAAATAATACAAGATATGCACTCAACAAAAGGTGTGTAAGAGAAGATTTTTTTCTTTTTTTCATAGGTATGGGAAAGGTAAATGTGAGTAAAAGAAAAGAAATAAAGGCTAAACATACACAAGGTTGCAAAAAGGGACCTAAGGATATACTGTGTTTACAGGTTGACTTGAAAGGCTCAAACGGTCCAAAGAATGCCCTATCATTTCCTTGATCATGCATTATCTAGGATTTCACCTCAAGAGAGAACTAAATAACTTCTAGATTCAAATCATCCACACACATGCATTCCCATAAACTTTTTCTAAGCCTTACATGTAATTAAATTCTAAGGTCTATCAAACATAAAGATGAGAAATACATTCATACACAATTGAAACAATAGAGATAAACATAACTCATGAATTCTCATGCGATATCCCAAGAAATCAGATTAATCCACAATTCAAGCAATCATTAGATATTCAATTCAATAAACCGATATGCACAGAATGACTCAAAATACAAAATGGGTGATGATAACATATAAAAATAAATGTGAAAATAAAATATTAAAGAAAGGAAAAGAAAAACTCTTTTTGACAGCTGACAGCTATATATATCCCCTTACAGAGGCTCCGAACTCAGGGAGGCACTTAAGTTGACTCAACATTACTTTCAAAACAAAAATAGAAAAATGATAATCAATAAAATAATAAATAACAAAATAATAACAAAAACAAAAATAAAAGATTAAAGAAAAAGAAAAAAATTTGGGTTGTTTCCAAAAAATGCTTGTTTAATGTCATCAGCTCAACGTTGCCTTTTATTAATTAATCATGGTGGCTTGAAGTAGGAGAAATGTGATGACACATTTCTTTTGTCAGATTTTTACCTCCATACTCGTTCATTGGTCTTGGAATCAATCTGTAACAAATAAGTGGAAACTAGAGGATCTTTTTCAATTCTAACAAATTTTTACAGAAGAAGACCTTTCTCCTTTTCATCAATAATCTTACAAATGGGAAGATCGGCATTGATTGATGATGAAGGGCTCTTACTATCCAAATCCTGTAGAGGCTTATCTTGAATGCATTTGACAAGGGCATAAAGATCTGATGTCAATGGAGATTTATCAAAAACGTTGATGGTCACCTGATCTCCATCCACCCTCAAAATAAGCTCTCCTCTTGGTACATCAATTAATGCTCTTGAGGTAGCTAATAATGGTCTTCCAAGAATCAGAGGAATATCAGCATCCTCGTCCATATCTAGAATCACAAAATTAGCTGGGAAAATAAATTTGTCTAC
The DNA here is from genome assembly GCA_029884595.1 of Ormosia semicastrata. Lineage (NCBI taxonomy): Eukaryota > Viridiplantae > Streptophyta > Magnoliopsida > Fabales > Fabaceae > Ormosia > Ormosia semicastrata. The sequence goes on along the minus strand of JAQQTO010000046.1, from coordinate 320,085 downwards.
CTTTACTAACAAATCTTCAACTATACCATATAGATGTTTGATTGACCGATCAACTAATTGAAGAGACATTATAGTTGGCTTCACTTTATCAATCCCAAGCTTGTAGAGAATTGACAATGACATTAAATTGATGCTAGCTCTTAAGTCACATAGAGCCTTCTCAATGGTCATCTTGCCAAGAGTGCAAGGAATAGTGAAACTACCTAGATCTTTCAATTTAGATGGTAGTTTCCTCTTAATTATAGTATTGCACTCTTCAGTAAGTGTCACAGTCTCATCTTCCTTGAGTTTCCTATTCTTTAAGAACAAATCCTTCATGAACTTTGCATACAAGGGCATCTGTTCAAGTGCTTCAGCAAAGTGAATGTTAATCTGTAGCTTTTTGAAGACATCTAAGAACTTGAAGAATTGTCTCTCTTGGTTCTCCTTCTTTAACCTTTAAGGAAACAGTAGTCTAGCATACAATGAATGGTCAATTACCATATTCTACTCATGTTCCTTCTTCTTCCTCCACCACTTTTATTGCTCCTCTTTAGCTTCTTCATTACAATACTCTGGAGTTGAAACATCTACAACAGGAATATCAGTTTTTTTAACTTCTGTTGAATCATGTGCTTCTTTAATTTATCCTTCCAATGTCTTGCCACTTTTTAATGTAATTACTTGATAGTGCTCCTTTGGATTGATCACAGTATTGTAAGCTAAGGTGCCTGGAGGTCTCTTTTGGAGTTGTTTCGCTATTTAACCCACTTGATTCTCTAAACTCTGAATAACTACTCCTTGATTCTGAAAATTTGTTTTTGTTTCCTCCATAAAAAAATGGAAGTCTGTTGCACAAAAGTAGATTTCTATATAGAAAGTTTCTCAAGTGCAATCTTAAGATGAGACTTCTTCTTTGGTTGAGGATTCAATGGAACCATTTGATTGCTCTAAGAAAAATTGGGATGGGTCCTCCACCCTGAATTATATGTATTTGAAAATAGAATACCTTGGGGTCTAGAAGGATTACCCATATAATTTACCTGCCCTTGAGAAATGAAACCAGAGTTGCTTGCCTTACATCCACCATTAGCATGGTTACCTCCACAGAAGTCACAAATTAGCACTTGGTGATTCATAAAATTTACCTGTATATTCCTAACTTACTTAGTGAGGTTGGCTAACTATTGTGAAATACTTTTGTTTTGAGCAAGTAAGACTTCAAGAGTACCAAGCTCCATAACTCTTTGTTTGACTACTACTCTCCCACTAGACAACTGATATTCATTGGTTGTCATGGTCTCAAATAGTTCTTAGGCCTCTTCAGGAGCTTTAGTATTTAAAGATCCACATGCAGATGCATCCACCATAGCCCTGATAGGATGATTCAAACCATTATAGAAAGTTTGAACCTACTGTCAAACCTCAAATGCATGGTGAGGACATTTCCTTAATAGTTCCTTGAATCTCTCTCAATATTCATATAACGACTCCCCTTGATTTTGAATGAAATAAGTTATTTCACTCTTTATCTTCACAAACATTGATGGAGGAAAGTATCGAGTCAAGAAATTGCTAACTAGCTCCCCCCAAGTAAAGATGCTCCCTTGTGGTTAGGCTTGTAGCTAGCTCTTCGCTTTGTCTATTAGAGAAAATGGGAACAACCGTAATCTAATGAAATCATCAGTTACGCCATTATACTTAATAGTGTCACAGAGCTGTAAAAAATTAGCAATGTACAAGTTTGGATCTTTTGTCTAACCTCCCCCAAACCGATTCTGTTGCACCAGCTGTAGAAGTGCTAGTTTAATCTCAAAGTTATTGGCCTGAATAGCAGGGCGCATGATGCTGATTAAAAGTTGCAAACCCGAGTGCAAGTTGTTTTAAGTAATAAATTCTTGGGAGTCCGAGGACGATCCACAGGGAATTGTTGAAGAAAAATTCTTTGACGTAAAGTAAATATTTTGTCACAACAATAAAAGTGATAAAACTTGGTCACAAATGAAAAAATATTTACTTGGGTTAGGAGATCTACTCTTGGTAAATAAAATAAGGATAAGATTAGTTCTTTTATAGCTCAATTAGAATCCACACATAATGGAAGTTCCAATCGGAAGATACAACGTTCAAAGTTCATTAAAAATTATATACATAATTATATTATAATTGTTTTAATCATCTATCAACACCACCACTTATAAATGGGCTCAAGCATTCATTGTGCTAACCTCTTGTCAACAATGAATCAAGATCTCCATTTTACAAGGAGGGTTTCTAAATTGATTAGAAACAAAATATAACACATATAATGAGCGCTTGAAAATATATCATTTAAACACAAGAAAGAAATGAATCTAACATTATTTCATTATCAAGAGCTTCAATCTTTCACCCAAGTAAAATGAAACTTAGTTACTCATAGACAAGAAGAAAGAGAGAAGAAGAAGAAAAAAAATATAACTTTAATTTAGAATAAAAAAAATTACAACAAGATGATCAAACAACAAAATAGCATGATCTTGATATCTAACATCTAGCTCCTTCAATGATCAGTCAAGGCTCCTTTTTATAGAGGATTAGGGATACAAATGACAAAGGGTCTGAGTCATGAGTCATTCATGGGTTTTAGTCCTTCGAATCTCGGCTTCCATCCTTTGAATTCCATTACCTGTATACAATCAAGCAAATAGTATACTTCAGAAATATTATCATCTAATTATGTACCTGAATTAAATGAATTAATTAAACAAATTTCTAATGAGTTAGAAGAACTCCTGGTTTGAAGATGATCATCTATAATGACCTCAATCCCTTCAACTTCCTCTTTTTCGTCATAGACTTCCTATAATTGCTTGCACATGTTGAAAACATTAAGCTCCAATATCATATTTCCAAATGTTAGCTTCACCACTTCATTTCTACAATTTATCAAAACATTAGATGTTGCTAAAAATGGGGCGACCTAAAATAATAGGAATTGACTTGCAACTATTAACCATATGTTCAATTTCTAATACAATAAAATTCACAGGATATATGAATTTATGAACTCGTACTAACATATCTTCTACTATTCCATTTGAAATTTTAACTGATCAATCAGTAAGTAGAAGAGTTACAGAAGTTGGTTTTAACTCACCTGAGTTGAGTTATTGATAAACTGAATATAGAAGCAAATTAACACTAGCACCAAGATCAAGTAAAGCTCGTTCAATTTTATGTTCTTCAATAATGCATGAAACTATAAGACAACCAGGATCTTTATATTTCAGCGCATTATTATTCTAAAGAATGGAGCTTACCTGTTCAGCCAAAAAGACTTTCTTTTTCACATTTAGTTTCCTTTTAACAGTGCACAAGTCCTTCAAAAATTTGGCATAAAAAGGAACTTGTTTGATAATATCTAACAGAGGAATATTGACCTTCACTTGTTTAAAACTTTTAAAAATTTTAGTGTTGTGGTTTAATTTTCTTGAATTGTTTAATGCTTGAGGAAATGAGAGTGAAGGCGAGAGTTCAGTCTCCTTTTGGCCAAGTGGCTTAACAACTATTTCCTTATCTTTGAGAATTGATTCATCATCTTTCTCACAAGGTTCAAGAATTTGTTTTTCAACAATCTTTCCACTCCTAAGAGTTATCACTGACTTGACTTGATCTATTTGTTAGCTTTCTGAACTATCCTCATTTAGGTTGTACTGTCCCTTGGGATTCAGTTTAGGTTGAAAAGGAAATTTTCCTTTCTCGTGAATGGTGAGTATAAAAGAAAGTTTAGTAAGAGTGTTTTTTATGTCAATCATGACTTGAGTATTTTGATTATTAATAGCCTCTTACTTTTCTATAAATGCATGTAATGTTCGTTCAAGGTTTTTCCTATATAGTGGGATATAAGGTACATATCTTTGAGAATTTTGTGAATCCAATTGTGCCAGAGGAGGTGGTGGATGCATAAATTGTGCCTGATTATTGGTCCTCCAATTAAAGTTCGGGTGATTTCTTCATCCCAGATTGTATGAATCTGAAAAAGAAAAGGTGAATGACTTTTTAAAATTGTTCATTGCATTTACTTGCTCATGCACAACTTCTTTAAAAATAAGAATTTTTGTACATTCATTTGTTGAGTGTCCTAATTCATCACAAATGCCACAAATTTCTTCATTTTGTACAGATTTGATTTCTTTTACTTTCCCTGATTCTATGGCTAATAGAAAATTCTTAGTTTTTTCATAAGATAAAAACTTGTTTTCTTGATCAAAAACTTGTTAGACCATTTGTACCGCAAGTGCACGGGTCATTCAAGTAATACAGATACAGAGTAAGATATCGTTTCCACGAGGATAAAGGCTTCCATAACTAAGTACCAACTAATAACTTAATTAATTTGATTCAAGAACATAAAAATAGAGAAAACATAAATAAATTAAATCTAAACTACAAAGCAATAAAGATAATGATTTAGAGATCTAGGGAATCATTCTTCACCTCCTATTTCATACTAATGACATGCAATCCTTACAAACAACATCAATGAATTATTGAGTTAGCTTGAGAATCTGATTTAGTTAAAAGTCTATGTTTAGGTCAATCAACCATAGTTTCATTTACCCAATTCACTATGTTTCCATGAGAACTAATGCAAACTTCACTTATGAACGATCTATTCTCAAACACCCACTATACATGGCTAAAATGTATATTTCTATCCAGTTAGTGAATTAACTTATCTAAGCTAATTGAATCAATCAAACATGTATCAATCATATGTATGATCTAAAACCCAAATTCCTATGTCTAAGTTTATCATATTTCAACAAATCATTTAAAAGATTATCAAACCTTCAAAAGCATTAAGAACTATATGATTGAACATAACTAAACATTAATATATACTCCAAAGATAACATAAACATCAATATTAATACAAGGATCCAAAGTATTCCCTAAATACAGCTTAGCCAATCCATGAACATAAAAATACTACACAAAAACCATGCTCAAAAGATAAGGAAGAGAAGGAAAAGCATAGGGAGAAGGAAGGAAACTCTTAGATATCATCATTCTTGCTTAAATCATCTTCCATAAGGAAGATGACCTCCATCCTTGGCTCCTTAGGCTTCCCCAGCCTCCAAAACATGAAACCTGGCCGCACCTTCTTAAAAACCTATATAAACTCTTAACCTAAAATCTAATAAAAGCTATTTATAGGAGCAGAAAAATAGGGGACATCGTGATGCTAAATATGTCACATCGTGGCGCGCGCATTCTTAGGTCACCAACGCCCGAGGTGTCCACTCTTAACGTTGCGGTGCTCAAGCCACTGGTATTTTCTACTGATGTAGAGGATGCACCACGTCGCAGCTTTCATTTGCCAACGTCGCGTCGTTGCCTACTAAGATGCGGATTTGGATTCCTCTTCCACTTTTAGCTCAAATGCTCCTTATTTTAGCTCGTTTGGAGCCCTTCCTGATATAGAGAAAATCCCAAATTAATAACAAATACAAATTCACTCAATCTCATATCAAATACGCACAGATTGCTCAATAACACACATAAAAGTATCCAAATCATAATATGTCAATATAAGCTATAAACCTTCCAAATATGCATTATAAACAAGGACTAAGCATTCTTTCTAGCACAGAGATAGGGCACCAATAATTGCATTTTATGTAGTTATCAATAACTTCAACCTTTTTAGCCAATATAAAGAACCTAGCATTTAGATCTTCTTTTTGATTAAGATGATATTTTCCTTTACAAGCATTTGTAAGGTTATATCTAATTAAATTTTTAGAAGGATGAGTAGCATGCCAAGATTGAGAATTTTCAGCCAAATGGTCTAAATATTCTAAAGCTTCTTCAGGTTCTTTATCAAGAAACTCACTATTGCACATTGTTTCCACAAATTATTTAGTTTCGAGTGTTAACCATTCATAAAAGAAGCTTATAGTATGTCATTTTTCAAAACCATGATGTGGACAAGAATTTAACAAATCTTTAAAACGTTCCTAACTTTGAAAATATGCTTCATTTGAATTTTGGAAAAAAAATTGGATTTGTCTTTTCAAAGCATTGATTTTATGTATTAGAAAAAATCCCTTTAAAAACTCAACTTGCATTTCTTGCCATGTTCCTATTGATCTTGGTTTCAAAGAATTAAGCCAAGTTTTTGTTTTATCTTTCAAAAAAAAAAGGAAACAATTTAAGCTTAACAATCTATTCACTGCAAGTTTGGTCATTAAAAACAGTACTTACTTCCTCAAATTCTTTTAGATGTAAATATGGACTTTCATATTCTAAACCATGGAAATTAGGAAGTAATGAAATCATACTCAATTTAAATCTAAAATTTTTAGTATTTAGTGGAAAGACAAAGCATGATAGATGAGAATTTCGAGATGGTTGCAAATATTCACGCATGGTTCGTAACAGTTGATTTTCATGTTCATCATGTATACTTTCATTTTCAATCATTGTGTTTAATGTGTGTAATTGTGATTTAAGCAAATCAATATATAAAGTATCAGGATTAATTTTAACCCAATGACCAGAATTTGAATCATGATACCAATTAAGCATAAATAAGTAACTTAAAATAGAATAGAAAATGTACAAGTAGGCAGTATAAACCTAGCATTAAATATCATAGTCAGTGAATTAGAAAGTTAATAAATTAATAAGTTAGAAAGTTAGAAAGTTAATAATTATGTTAGTAAGTTAGAAAATTAAAAGAGTAGAAAAAAATATATACCAGATGGTGAAATTTACTTAAAGAAAGAAGACCTCAATAAATTTTTTCTTCAAATCAGTTCCCCGGCAACGGTGCCAAAAACTTGATGCTAATTATAAGTTGTAAACATAAATGCAGGTTATTTCAAGTAATAAATTCTCGGAAGTCCGAGGTCGATCCACAAGGAATTGATGAAGAAAAATTCTTTGAGGTAATGAAAATATTTGTCACAATAAAGGTGATAAAAGTTGTTCACAAATGAAAAAAAAAAGATTTGCTTGGCTTAGAAGATCCACTCTTGGTAATAAATTAAAGACAAAATTATTTCTTTTTATAACTTAATTGAAATCCACACATAACGGAGGTTCTAATCAAAAAATTCAACATTCAAAGTTCAATTAAGATTATATATATAATTATATTATAGTTCCTTAAATTATTCATTAACACCAATACTTGTAAATGAGCTCAAGTATTCATTGTGCCAATTTCTTGTCTATAATGAATCAAGATTTCTACTTTACAAGGAGGGCTTCTAAGTTGATTAAAAATAAAATACAACACATATAATGACCACTTTGATAATACATCATTTAAGCGCAAGAAAGAAATTAATTTGACTTTAATTTATTACTAAAAACTTCACCATTTCACTTAAGTAAAATGAAAATTAGTTACTCATGAACAAGAAGAAAGAAAGAGAAAAGAAGAAGAAGAAGAATATAACTTCTATTTAAAACAAAAGAAAACTACCACAAGAGAAACAAAATAGCACAAGAGAAACAAAATAACACAATAGCATGATCTTGATCTCTAAGCTAAGATGATCAAATGAGCAGCCAATGCTTCCTTTTATAGAGTTTGAGGGAAACAAAATGACAATAGAGTTGTTTGATGATGAGTGGAAAATACTAAGGGAATTGTTTGATAATTGTGAATGAGTGGAAAGTTATTGAGATGCTTGTCTCCAAAATGATTTAGTGCTGAAATCATGGTTGTCTTCATAAAATGGAAAAATGGTCTTTATGAAAGTTGTAGTCTTTTGTCTTAGCTTTCCAATACCACTGGTTTCAGCCCAATATCATTCCTACAGCTTGAGATATGACCTAAACTATGCACACTATTTAGGCTCAGTGACAACTCCTATATTCTGATTTCTAGGCCTAATATGACCTACTATACTTCCAATCAGACTCTTGTGTTATTCATGAAAGTTATATATTTGGGTCTTAACTTTCCAATGCCAATGGTTTGGTTTCAATTGAACTCCTATAGCTCAAGAAATGGGCTGATGAGTGCGCAGAGGTCAAGCTGTCAGGATCAACACTCTGAATCTTGCTTCAACTCTAATTTAAATTATCCAAACGTGTGATTTGACTCTTGAGGTCTTCATGAAAGTTATAGAGAATTATCTTAGTTTTCCTACAAGATCAGAATCACATCAACCAGATATTTGTAACTCAAATTATAGTCAGTTTACCAAACGCTGCCAAATAGACAAATTAAAGTCAATTCAAGCAATAATTCCTTCAATGATCCAATTAAGCTCAATATCATAAAATATAACAAAACTAACTTTTTTTAAATAAAAAATTATTGATTGAAAAATAAAAAGAATACAAAGATTAGGGGGACATTGACCTTACCCAAAAGAAAGGAACAAGTATTAAGAAAATCTAAAATTTGGCAGACCCCACCTATTATGGAAGAAATCTGTCCTAATAAAATTGGGGATTAAGTTCCATCAAGAGTAACATTTAGAATCTACCCCAAAGGATGCCAACTTATCTGCATAAGCATTTCCTTCCCTATAAATATGAGTAACCTTGAAATCCATCTTGGAAACAATGATAAGGTAATTTTTCCACTTGATTCTAATGTCCCATGGAACTAAAAGAGGAGATTTCAAGCACTGAATCACCAAAGAGGAGTCACACTCCAACCAAAGCTTGTTCCAACCTTTACTATGTGCAACCATGACGGCAGACATAGCTGCTATGAGTTCTGCATGCAGCGAATCCCTGATACCATAAAAATCTGAAAAACAGCCAAGGATTGCACCACTCCTATCTCTGAAAATTACACTGCCACCTGCAAGGCCTGGAGAACCTCTAGCAACATCATCCAAATTAGCTTTGATCTAACCACAATCCGGAGGAGACCAGTTAACTTGATTGACAATTTGAGCTTTCCTTGGATGGCAAGAGACTTTGAAAAACTTGAGAATTGAAAATTCCTCAATTGAAGAAGAGACATAACTAGATATTGTATTACCTGTTAGAGAGGTTGATGCCAAAATCATACTGACAGCAGCTCTGGAAGATATAGATTTATTATCAAATCCCATTTTATTTCTATAATGCCAAATTGTTCAAAGAGTGTTTATTATTGCTGCAGTAACAACATCTTTTGCTTGTTGGCTCCACTGCTTTGAACAGATAGAAAGAATTAAAATCAAAGAGGAAGCGTCCACTTAAAAGTTGAAAGCCAAGCTCAGCCAATTCCAAAACTTTGTGCAAAAAAACACTGGAAAAATAAATGATTGGATGATTATGAATTTTTACAACACAAACTGCAAACAGACACTGAAATGCAACCACAGTTCTGCAGATGTTCATCAGTTGGGAGTCTGTTGTTTAATAATCTCCAAGCTATAAAGGATTTGGATGGAGGGATTGACTAATTCCAAATCAATTTAGACCAAGCACAATGAGGCTTAGATGGCTTAAAATACAAAAAAGCATCCTTAAGAGAAAGCAAACCAGAATTAGACCCCTGTCAAATAAGCTAATCTGCTGCACTGAAAACTGGAACAACAATCTGAGATATTTCCTGAGCTAGAGAAAGGGATTTATCCAACAAAACAGAAGGGATTTCCCATTTACCATCTACAATATAGTCTGTAACTGAGGCATTAAGAAACTTGTGCAAATGAACAGGAATATTCAAAGTGTCGACCACAGGCTTGGAGAGCTAATTATCCAACCAAAAATTGATATTTTTGCCATCTCCCACCATCCAGAAAGAGTTGTCCAGAACTGAATGCATATTAACCTTGATACCTAGCCATATTAAGGACTTAACATACTTTATCACAGGCTTGTTAAGGTGAGTGAATCTGGATTTCAAAAAAGCATCCCATTCCTTTGTTGATGCCAACATTTCCTAGGACAATTTGAGCAGCACAGCCTCATTCAAATCTCTAAGAGACTTAACACCTAGACCTCCCTCCACAGCAAGGTAACAAATCTTACTCCAAGAGACTGTTACTATTTTCCTGACATTAATATTATCAGCCCATATAAAATTCTTGATACATTTATCAATGTGCTTTAGAAGAGAAATAGGCCAAGCATAGACTTGAAAGCTATATAAGAGCATGCTTTGGATAATAGACTTTACAAGTTCAACTCTACCCATTATTGAAAGCAGGGAACCCTTGCAAGAAGCTAATTTAGTAAGGATTCTATCTGTAATAGGTTGGAGGTGAGTCCTTCTTGGTTTACCCTTAAATAGAGGAACTCCAAGATAGTTAAAACGAAGTGAACTTGCTGCAAAACCAAGAACACCAACAATCTAAGCTGATTTATTGGCTGGAATGTTGTTTGCATAAAATCTACACTTGTTCAGACTTAGATGCTGCCCAGAAGCCTGACTATATTCATGAAACAACTCCATCAAAGCATCAAGACCTCTTTTAGTTCCCTTACAAAAAAACTAGAACATCATCCGCATATAAGACATGACTTGGAGATAATAAATTCTTTGGACTAGAAATTGGTTTTAGAATGCCAGAATCTGCTAGAAAAGAGATACCTCTGCTAAGGACATCTTCAGCAATACAAAAAAGAAGACTTTAGAATAGTCTTGAACCAATGGGCTTGCCATTGACAAGGAAAGAAAGCTTAGCAGACTTTAGAATAGTCTTGATCCAGTTGCAAAATGTCAAATTAAAACCAAAAGCTTCCAAAACCTTAAGCAAGAAATACCAATCCAGAGTATCAAAAGCTTTTTTAATATCTAGCTTAAGAATAAGATTTCCACTAAAGGCTTTGTAATCAAGCAAATTAATGGCTTATGAAGTAATACATATACATTCTTGAATGTGCCTATCTCTAATCAAGCCTCTTTATTGATGAGAGATTATATTAGGTGCAATAGAAGCTAACCTATCAGCCAAGACCTTGGTAATTATTTTGAACTGAAAATTAGCTAAGGCAATGGGCCTAAAATCTTCAACTTTATCAGCACTTGGTTTTTTAGGAATTAACACAACAAGGTTTAAATTCATATTTGGAAACATCCAGTTTTGCATAAAAAACTTATTTACAGAGTTACACACATCAGAACCAATGATCTTCCAAAACTTTTGATAGAAACATCCTCTAAAGCCATCAAGGCCAGGAGCTCCTTCTCCATTAAGAGCAAAAACAACATCTTTTATTTCTTCTAGAGTAGGTAGCTTTGTCAGGAATTCATTATCAGCTTGAGATACAGAAGCTGGAACAACTTTTCTAATTAAGTCATTTAACTGACAATCATTTTGAGAGGCATATAGAGATATGAAATAGCTTAATACATGGTTTTCAATCTCATCCAGATCAGTAAGAACCAAGTCACCATCTTTAAGCATAGACATAGACTTGGTAGCACATCTGATTTTGGTAACTTCGTGAAAGAAACCAGTGTTTCTATCACCCATGCAATGCCAATTTAATCTGGATTTTTCCCTCTAAAACTCCTCTTCAAAGCCTAATGCTTGCTGCAGATCAATTTGGGCCAAGGTTTCTTATTCTATCAGCTCATCAGTGGCACCATTCACATTGATTTTCTGCTGGATATCATCTACTGCAGCTATGGCATTATCAATTCTAAAGTGGACATTACCAAAGATCAACTTATTCCAGCTCTTCAACTCAACCTTCAGAGCCTTAAGCTTTTGGGACAAAACATACATGGGACAACCATAAATTGGTTTGCTCCACACATCCTTAATAAGTCTTTCACAATCTGGATGACTTATCCACATTTTATGAAATTTAAAAGAAGAAGGAAAGGATTTAGTTACTCTATTAGAATGTAGCAGCAAAGAAAAATGGTCTGACTTGCTTCTAACTAAGGTACAACAGGCTGTAGAAGACCAAAAATCCAACCAAGCTTCATTACACAGGCATCTATCAAGCCTTTCTTTTTTGTATGAGCTGAACCTCTCCCGCCATTACTCTATGTATAATCTGCACCTCTTGTCACAATGTGAATAAGATTATTAACATCAATAAAGGATTTAAAATAATCACAAGCTACTTTAAGAGGAAGATTTGATCCCCTAACTTCATGAGAACCAAGAACAGAATTAAAATCTCCAATTAAGCACCAAGGACCATGATTATTAACTTGCAGATTGTGAAGATCATTGATAACTCCATAGAATGTAGTTATTTGTGCCCTAATTTTGTGCTTAAATGAATGTTATGTCCTTGTTTATAATGCATATTTGGGGGTTTTATGCTTATATTTGTCATATTCTGATTCTAAGCCTTTCTGATATGTTTTATAATAAATTAAGCTTTAATTGTTATGAATTGAGTAGATTTATAGATGTTACTGATTTGGTGTATTCTCTGTGATAGGAGGGGCTCCAAACAAGGTTAAATATGAAATAATTGAGCTTAAAGAGGAAGAGGAAGCCAAATTGGCAATTCAGTGGTCAACGCCGCGGCGCAAGGCATTGCGCGCCGCAACGGCCAAGTGCATTTCAGCCTGGCAATACTTGGACCCGAGGCAAGAGCGCCGCGAACCAGATGAATTGGGCGCTGCGGCGTAAATAAATCGACCCATTGGGCGCCGCGGCGTAATGTAGTGGACGCCACGACATTGAGGCGGCCAGCTGAGCCTATAAATAGATTTTTTACGTTTTTCTGTGTGTGCTGCCATTTTGGCCATTTCTATTTTCTGTTTAGCTATTTCCTTTATAGTTTTGTAGTTTAGGTTAGTTTTAGGTTAGATAGTTTGGCTAGATCTTCATTGCTGGTGGATTGGAGTCAAGGATCAAAGGATTGAAGGAAGATTCAAGCTTCAGAGATAAATCAATGAGCTTCTTTCTCTCTTTTCCCTTTCTCTCTTCTCTTTCTTATTTGTTGTATAGCTAAGCTTTGTTTAGGAATACTTTAGATCCTTTTATTTATATTAATGATGTGTTCTTCTCTGAATTTGTGTGGATGTTTGATTATGGTTCAATCATTATCTGTGTTTAATGCTTGTTCTTGGTTGGCCTCGATTGCATGATCCTAATATTGGCAAATAAACTAGACATAGGGATTTGTTGATATGGATATGGTGTGGTTGATGCATGTTCGGCAAGTTCAATTGGCTTAGATGAGTTGATTCGTTAATAGGATAGAAATATACCTATTAGCCATGTATAGTGTGTGATTGAGAATAGATCGTTCATGAGTGGATATTGTACTAGCTTTCAAGGAAACTTGGTGAATTGGGCAAGTAGAAACCAGGGTTGATTAACCTAGACATAGGCTTTTGACTACATCAGATTCTCAAGCTAACCTAATTAATGCATTTGTGTTAATGAAGAGGATTGCATGTTGTTGATAGATGTAGGGGGTGAAGGAGGATTTCCTGAAACCTAACCGTGTTTATATTTATTGCTTTTATAGATTAGATTAGTTTAGATTATTGTTTTTTCCTATTTTTTTTGTCCTTGACTAGAATTGATTAAGCTATTGGTTGGTACTTAGCTTTATAATTGAATATCCTCGTGGGAACGAACTTTTACTCTGTATCTGTATTACTTGAGCGATCCGTGCACTTGCGGTAGCAATCAAATTTTTGGTGCCGTTGCCGGTGATAGTTTTTATATTGCTAATATCAACAATGAGTTTGATTAGTTCTAATTCAAGTTGTATATAAGTTGTATATAATCTATGTTTCATTTCTGTTTTGTTTTAGTTTCAAATAAGAAGCCAGATGATTTTATTCATACGAGGCCCTTGAGGGAATTCGCGACTCCTGGAAAGAATAACCCTTGGATCAAGTTCTTGAAGACTACTCATCCGTAGCACTTCAATTTTGGTGACAAAATCCAACTGGGACTATAACTCAGGCCCTTCGTAGGAGGGATCCCCATGTTTATCTTTATATTCTTGCTTTTACTTTGTGCATAAATACGTAGTACGTTAATATGCTTATATGTTAAATATGTTAGTATATTAGTATTTGTGTTTTATTAGTTTTGTTAGTATGTTTTTGTTAGTATTTTAGTATATATATGTGTGTGTTAGTTGTGTTAGTTCTTGTTTGTTTATGTTTTAAGTATTGTTTGTGTTAGTTTGTATATAGGTTAATATGTTGATTAGGTTAGTTTATTGATTTAGTTAGTTTTTAAGTTTTAAGTTTGTTTAGTTTTTAAATAGGTTTGTATGTTGCTTTTGTGTTTTATTAAGTGTGTGTTGTACATTTTTATAATTTAGCTTTTTGAACAAGTTTTGTTGCAGCTAGAGACCTATAAGAGCCAAATCCAGTAGCAAAATTGTGTTTGCTGCTAAATTTAGCAGCTTAGGTTGTCACGTCACGGTGCAAGATGTTGTGCTTCACGGCACATGGGGTGTTTTTCTGTAGAATTCTGCAGCTTTTTCTGAGCACCGTGGCCCAGGCATGTGGGCGCCGCGGTGCTTATCCCCTATTTTTTTTTTTTTTTTGTTATTTTCTCTATTTTTTAGTATTTAATAATGCTCAGTACTAGTCTCAGGTTCCCTATAGACCATGTTCTTTGAGGATACATTTTACTTAGGTTTGGGGGAGTATTTTTACATCTTTTATTACTTTTGTGCTTAATGTTAATATGTAATGGTATTTTGAGTATGCCGTGGTTTTAGTCAATATATTTTCATGATTATATTCTATTCTGACTATCAATGATGTGCTGATGACAAGATTTTCAATTTTCATATTATGCAAAAGATGTTGTGCATGCTTGAATTGAAAAGTTGAATCCATTTGAATGCATGACATGTTGCAAGAATGCTGGTGTTGTTTTTGGTTGTCCATGATGTGAAAGGTTACTATTTGCCCCCTTTTCAGTGAAACCTTATGTGATCTTGAGGCATGTGAAATAATTTAATCGCTTTTGATGCATGATTTACATCTCACTTATATGCAAGTGTAACTTTGAAAATGATAAGAGTGCATGTTTTGAGAATGTTTATGGATGTACATGTAGAGTTTTGATTATCTTAGAGATTGTTTTTGAACTCTCTTGAGGCGAAATCCTAGGTTGTGCATGATTGAGGAAATGATTAGGGCATTGTTTGGATCAATTGAGCCTTAAAAAGCTTACCCTGATATGATGATATCCTTAGGTCCCATTTTGAAGCCTTAATCTGTTTGGCCTTATTTGTTTTTCATTACCATTGTGTTCGTTAACTTGTTAACCATTCTAATGCATATGAAAGTGTGTCATTTTCTTCCTACCCTTATTGTTTGTTGAGTACATGGTATGCTATTTCTTGAGATGAGTCTGATGATTAGGGGTTTATGAATATTTAATTCAAAATGAGCTTGAAGGAACCAGACGCAAAACAAAGAAAAGAAAAAGCATTGCTTTGCAAAAATAGAAAAGAAAAGAAAGAGAAAATAAAAATAAAAAAAGAAAAGAAAAAGCAAAAGAAAAGTAAAGTTCAAAAAGCATCGAAAATGGTTCTGGCAAGTTTTATGATCTCACAATTGAATACCCTGTTAATGTTAGTTTTGACTCATGTCTTGAAGTAGTATATTATGTGTCTCAATGTTTGTATTGTATCTTTCCCGTTCATTTCTTTCGCCCATACCATTGGCCTAATATTATAAGCTGATAAAGTCCCTTTTGATCCTCAATCTTGTGTGATTTACATTAGTGGAGAGAGAGTTGATTTCCAATCTTGTGGATTTTGTGAATCATATGCATGTATGCTTGTAAACTTATCTTAATATGTATGACTTGATTAGGAGAAGTTTATCTTGCATGTTTGTGATAAATTTAAATTGCATGAAGAGTGTTTGGATTGTTTGCATGTTAAGGATTATGTTTGTGTGGAACTGTTTACGGGGCATTTGCACTTTTTAAGGATTAATGCAGTCATTACACATTAGTATTTGTTTTTAATTGAAAATAAGAAGATTGAAATATATTTGCTGAATGAAAAGTTGTTTTGAATGTTTAAGTAATTTACTTAGTTCTATTTTGTTTTGCTCAAGGACTAGCAAAATGTAAGTTTGGAGGTGTGATAACTCCATAGAATGCAATTATTTGTGCCCTAATTTTGTACTTAAATGAATGCTATGTCCTTGTTTATAATGCATATTTGGGGGTTTTGTGCTTATATTTGTCATATTCTGATTCTAAGTCTTTCTGATATGTTTTATAGCAAATTGAGCTTTAATTGTTATGAATTGAGTAGATTTATAGATGTTATTGATTTGGTGTATTCTCTATGATAGGAGGAGCTCCAAACAAGATTAAATATGGAGCAATTGAGCTTAAAGAGGAAGAAGAAGCCAAATTGGCAATTCAGTGGTTAACGCCGCGGCGCAAGGTGTTGCGCACCGCGGCGGCCAAGTGCATTTCAGCCTGGCTATACTTGGACCCGAGGCAAGAGCGCCGCGACCCAGATGAATTTGGCGCCGTGGCATAAATAAACTGACCCATTGGGCGCCGCGGCGTAATGTAGTGGGCGCCGCAGCGTTGAGGCCGCCAGCTGAGCCTATAAATAGATTTTTCATGTTTTTCTGTGTACTGGCCATTTTGGCCATTTCTATTTTCTGTTTAGCTATTTCCTTTATAGTTTTGCAGTTTATGTTAGTTTTAGGTTAGATAGTTTGGCTCGATCTTCATTGTTGGTGGATTGGAGTCAAGGATCAAAGGTTTTAAGGAGGATTCAAGCTTCAGAGACAAATCAATGAGCTTCTTTCTCTCTTTTCCCTTTCTCTCTTCTGTTCCTTATTTGTTGTATAGCTAAGCTTTGTTTAGGAATACTTTGGATCCTTTTATTTATATTAATGATGTGTTCTTCTCTGAATTTGTATGGATGTTTGATTATGGTTCAATCATTATCTGTGTTTAATGCTTGTTCTTAGTTGGCCTCGATTGCATGATCCTAATATTGGCAAATGAACAAGACATAGGGATTTGTTGATATGGATATGGTGTGGTTGATGTATGTTCGGCAAGTTCAATTGGCTTGGATGAGTTGATTCGTTGATAGGATAGAAATATACCTATTAGCCATGTATAGTGTATGATTGAGAATAGATCGTTCATGGATGGATATTGTACTAGCTTTCAAGGAAACTTGGTGAGTTGGGCAAGTAGAAACCAGGGTTGATTGACTTAGACATAGGCTTTTGACTATATCAAATTCTCAAGCTAACCTAATCAATGCATTTGTATTAATGAGGAGGATTGCATGTTGTTGATAGATGTAGGGGGTGAAGGAGGATTTCCTGAAACCTAACCGTGTTTATGTTTATTACTTTTATAGATTAGATTAGTTTAGATTATTGTTTTTTCCTATTTTTTTTGTCCTTGACTAGAATTGATTAAGCTATTGGTTGGTACTTAGCTTTATAATCAAATATCCTCGTGGGAACGAAATTTTACTCTGTATCTGTATTACTTGAGCGATCCATGCACTTGCGGTAACAATCAATCATGCCATAACAGTCTCCTCATTTGATATGCAATACTAGCATACATTGTTGCAATAAACAGAATCTGCCCATCTAGGTTGATAGAAAATGAAAACTGCCGAGAGGTATCAGAAATAACATATGGAGAAAATTAATCACCACACAGACCCCAAAGATTAGGAGGATAGCCATTTCTATTATTCACAATGAAAGGTTTCACATTCAATTGATTCCAAAAATGAGAAGGAACATCATCAATAGAAATCCAAGGTTCTAAAAGGAAAATAAAATAAGGTTTATGCAGCAGACACAATTTTTTCAAAACTGATTTTGTACCAGGGTTACAAAAACCCCTACAATTCCAATAGAATAATTTCATTAAGCACGGTTATTAGGACCCCTCTAGATCGGGTAACAACCTGACCAGCTCTGATTAGCTTTTTTCCTCATTCTTTTTTTCTGAGATTTAGTCATTACAATTGTAAAACCATTATTGATACCCTGCTTATCTAAAGAAGCATTTACTATAAGATACTTACTTGGATCAACAACTATTTCAGGAGTAGACTGAACCTGAAAATTATCCTCAGAACCATTATCAATAGAGTCACTCCATAAGGATCCAACAACTTTCATATCCTTAGCCACAACCTAATTTCTGAAATCATCCACAAGATTAATTGCTAAAGAGGAATTTTTTTTGCAAAAGGGCCATTGGAGTAGAGAAAGACCCTGCACCTAAGCCATCTGCATTATTAACAGCCTGCCTAATTGAGTGAGTGGCTGATTGAGAACATATGGTAGGAGGTTGCTGAAGAGAATCTGGAACAACCAAATTATTTGATTTGGAGCCACAATTTGTTGCAGAGATATGATTACTGCTTCCTGCATTACTTCCTCCATCATTATTCAAATGATTATGAATAAAACCCAATATAGGATTTGGATTGGCTATCATATCTTCCTTCATCTGCTAGATTTGCTAAGGAGTATTTTCAACATAAATATCTTCCTGATCATCCTCAACAATCACATGATTATCCATTCTAGTTTCCTTCTCAATGACTTTAGAAGCATCATTTCCCTCTTGAGAAACCACATTATCTTTGAGAATTATATCCCCATCCTCAGCTATCTTTGAATCAGAAACTACCTCTTTGTTTTATGGTTGATATAAATTAACATCATCCTTATTAACTGAAGGATCCTCTTTCTCAACATTACCCTTATTAACCTTAGGGACATATTTTATAACAGGCTTTCGAATTGTATTAATAACTTTAACCAGATTTGTCTCCTGAACCTTTGCATCCACATCATCCTTCAATTTCCTTCTGCAATTAGAAACTAGATATCCGATAACCTGAAAGATATTGCAAAATAATGGAAGATTTTCATATTAGAGATCAACAAAGAAAGCGAAACCTTCTCTCTCAACAAGGATATGATCTCTTAGACTACCTTTGGGATCAAGATCAATGAGAACTCTCCCAAAGTGACCAAAGGTTCTTTTACTAGTAGCTTATCAATTGTAATTGGAGTTCCAATGCCTCTAGCAATAACAAAAAATATTTTGGGACTCCAATACTCCTGAGGAAGGCCGAAAATCCTTACCCAACATTATGCAGAAGTCTGTTTTTGAATCAAAGGATTGAAGTCTGGAGTCCAGGAAGACATACGCAAGAAACCTGTTTGAGACTCTAAGAACCACCCGACCAGACACTTCTATGATCTTCAATTGAAGAGAAGGAGAATTCATAATACCCTTTACCCAAAGAGATCATATTCTAATTACCTAAAGGCTTCCAAAGGGATGCTAACTTGGATTTCAAGTCAGCAAATTTTATTGGCACATCACCTTTAGAGAAGATCAACCTGCCATGAAGGTTCTTCTTGTATCTTTCAAGACCTACTTGGTACTCTTCTTCTGGAATTTTAATGGCTATGGCATCTCCCTTTAAACAAGGATGAGGGAGTTGACTAATAGGAATGTCACAAGAATTATTCAATGCCTGCGCAAAAGTCTTACGTTGGAGTAAGGAGTCAGGGGACAAAGAAGGCGTGGGAGAAGACGGGGAGGGAGGGGCCAAGAATTTCCATGGATAGATTGGCTTAGAGGCAGCCATGGAAGATCATGCAAACCCTAGAGAACTCACGTGAAGCGAAAGCCTAGCAGACATACCTTTTGAGAGAGAATCCTCATAACAAAACCAACTTAATTAAGCCTAATTGAACCTTAAGAAGCCCAATGAAATGATTATAAAATGGATAAAATATATTGCTATCAACCTTTTTATGTATTCACGAAGGGATTCATTATTCCCTTGGTGAATTGCAGAAAGGGAATCAACTGATTTAGGTTATTCCTTAGCAGTAGTGTAATGTATCAGGAAACGTTAAGTAAGATCATCCCATCTGGTGATTAACCCCGATTTTAAAGTTGAGAACCAGCGTTGGGCGCCCTTCTTCAAGAAGAGAGGAAATGCTCGGCAAAGCAATTCTGGGGATCCCCCATGGAACTGCATGAAGTGAATATAAGTGTCCAGATGTTCCTGGGGGTCAGTTGTTCCATCATAAGGCTCCAAGTTAGTTGAGGACTTGAAGCTTCTGGGGACCTTGTACGCCATTAGTTCATCCAAGAAGGGCTGTTGAGGGCCTTCGGGCAATAAAAGATTATTTCTAGGGGCATGGATGACCTCATCGCACGACGGACCTCTCTGGTTTTGAGTCGTATTCCGCCTTCTGTCGTCATGCTCAACATGTATAAACCTTTCTAGCTTATCTAGTCGGCAACACTGGTCATCCAACTGGCAGCGTTGCTCGTCGATCTGCAGCATAGTTTGGGCCACCAACTCTTGAAGGTGATTTCTAGTCATCTCGGAGTGGACGATGTTTCGGCTAGATGCACAATTAGTAGCAACATTGTTCAGGGGGCCTAGGTGTATTTGTACTGGAGCTCAGGACCCTTGAACAACGTTATTAGCTTTTTCTTTAGGGTAGGCAAGCCTATCCAAAATGGATTGCCTTCTTGACGGGTGTGAACTCTCATCGGACAGTGAAGTCTTATAGCCGTCATGTGGGTGTTATTGGATAGATACTTGATTCCCTACAGCAAAGGCTTCAGCTGTAGGCGGTGGCACTGGAAGGGGAGGGTGCTGCGCCACTGATCCCTGCCTTTGATTGGCGGAGGGTTGCACAACGTCCCTTCTTGAGTGTTGAAGTATGTTCACCATGATTGTGTGGGATTAGAAGTTTATGATTTTCCCATAGATGGCGCTAATGTTCTGAAGTGGATTCAGAGGGTACCTGAGAAAGGCACGTGACGGTGGTTTCCTCCTTGAGCAGCAACGACCGAGCGTGTTGAAACAGGGGGTGGGTACCTGTAAAGGGATTTCAACGCTCAAGTCAGGTTGTGCACAAGTAAGGCAGCATATAGTGAGTAATTTACTGATACCTGATTAAGGTTACTTAGTCTGGTATTTATAGAGCGTATATGAAATCCTCATGTAATCTGTGTTGAATGTAGGTATTTATGATTAGTTTCTTGATAAAGATAACCTTCCCATTATTGTTGGGGTGAACCCCTATAAGTTAGGAACTCTTGATATGAGAGCTACTTATTAATATGAGGCATTTATGAGTCCTATAATATCGTAAGTAAATGATTAACAGTTATGGATATTTAAGGATATATTCTCTGCACGTATCTAACAATCTTAATATTATGGCTCATCGTCGCTCAATGTGCATGACTTCGAAGTCCGAACCACCTTCAAGGCCTTAGCTATGTCATTCAGAGTGAAGTCTGGTTATTCGTGTGCCGGGTTAATCCAGCAAGATGGGATCCCGAATCACGGTCTAGAACAAATACTAAAACAAAGCAACAACTTCCTAAGAATAACCATCCATGTGCCTATGACTAGTCCATTAAGCAATGCACCTCCTACAAAGAATATTCCACCCATAATCATAGTTACAAGCCTATCTAGTAAACATGAAAAGTAATGCCACGTAAAATCAACCTATATCACAATGGAAGTGTAAGTAAATTAGTAATAGGTAAAATGGGGAAATACTGAAAAAATCCTCTATATTCCAATATAATTCAAGACTCCCCTCAGGGATTATTAACCTCACCTAATGCCATAACTTTACCTTAGTTAAGTTATTACAATATCCAGTCTAATCAACTCAAAGGTGAAACTAGACATTCCCGACAATGAAAAAATCTCCAACACCTAAATGATGGTCTCTAAAATCTCCAAAGTAAACTATCAAAAGCAAACCATGATAAAAATAGATTTCAATAGTAATCACTTAAAAAGTATAAAATTCAGAACCCATAAAGAGCACAAAACCTACCACGCCCACTAAGAAAAATGGCACAACAACTCAACTAATGACTAGGCTCATCAATAATCATCATGGTTTCATAATAAAAAGTAAAAATATCCTGAACTTGATTTTACACCAAATAACAAAAGAGGCATAACATATCTTACCGTTTGTTTAAGCTCTCGATCGCTTCAGCCATCAACTGACCTCAAATGCAACCTTCTTAATTCCATCAGTTAGCTAAAATTCCACTCCAAATAGCATGAAAAAAAATCAATCATCTAGTGAATAAGTAAAACTAAAGAAACAAGAGACCATGGGTAATAAGAAGATGGGTAATTGGATGAGAGACAAACAACTCCAATCTAAGAAGTCTAAAAATCAGCATTCTATACTGATGTTTGTCGAAATCCTTCTTAGAAGATGAATTAGACATATGTAGAGGTATCAATACTCCGGCGACAAGTATCTCCCTAGACGTCTACAGTGAAGATAAAGATATAAAACTTCTAAAAGAGAACAAAATTATTGAGGTTGAAAGATGGAGATAACAAAAATAGGTGGACTAGAAAGAAAAAGAGAATAAATTTTTTAAGAAAATGAAGAGAGGGGATAAGGAATAAGATAGATAAAAAATAGAGGAAAAGAAGAAAATTTTGAAATTTGAAAATGGAAATATGGATGGTCTTGAAAGCAAATGAAGAGAAAATGTGATATCCATTGGTTAAAGCAAGACTCATTTAGTTGAATGAGAAAACTTATCTGTCAAGTTTTATTATAGAAAGATGAGAGGGTAACGTCAAAGGTTTTTTATTTGCTTAAGTGAAATGTGGAAAGCAACTGGAATAAAATGAATTTTATTAAATACTCTTAGGGCCTGTTTGGCATGCTGTATTAGATCTGATAGGATAAACTAATACAATATATTATGACCTTATTAGTTGTTTGGTGTAAATGATGTATTGTATAAGCTTATCTATCAAACCCTTCTTATACATTAAAATGATGGATAACTTAATCAAGCCTTGGGGGTAGGATTAAGCCTGATTAGGTTTTGATGTATAAGCTGTTATAAATATTTTTTCATTATAATTTTAAACACTTCGATATTCCTAACCATTACGTATTAGACATTATACTATCAAGTCTTATACTATCAGATCTTATACTATCATACATAATACTATCAGGTCTTATTCTATCTTTCATACCAAACAAGTCCTTAATGAATCAATGGTGCATAGCTAGATGTCATAATAAGTTCTTTTTTTTTGTATTTGATTGGTTCTAAAACTTAATTTTAAATAATTCTTAATAAAAGAAATAAACTTTCTATAAATAGAAAGCTGGCGGTTTTGGAAGGAAAAAATTTCACCCGAAAATGACATGTGTTGTGGACTTTCCATATAATGACCTCTCTTTTATAAATTATATAGATAGATATATAATGTAATCATAAGTAAAATTTAAAATTATTTTATTATTTTATTATTTTGATTCCTTTTATCATTATACTGATGATAATTACAAAGATATTAATTTAGTGATACTATTACAAATAATATGTCATTTTATAAGACAACAAATATTTTTCTCTTCAAAGTTATTATTCTCACAATTCTTATAGGCCTGGTGCTGATATTATTGTTAAGAGATAAAATTTTGTAATAATATTTTTTCTTAACTTTATATAAAATTGGCTAAATTTAAATATGATATATAACAAAAGAAAAATTCTAAGTAGTTCAAGTGATTTGTCCGAATTTGATTGGATAAGTGTAATAAAATATATATCATTAGTGGGCCCACTAAAAAGTTATAATAACTCACTTTTTTATGATTATTCATGAATTTTGGCCGGTGCACAATCCGATTTGTACAGTAATGTTCATTAACCAAATTAAGATAATGATTTTTAAGATAAACACTTTTTCATAATGATACAAATTTTATAAGATTTTTATAGTTATTTATCATCTATGTACTTTTATTATTATTATTATTATTATTATTATTATTATTATTATTATTATTATTATTATCTTGTGCAATGTGTTAAGCTAGTTACTAAAGTAAATAGGTAAAATATACTTTATTTCTTGTAATTTAACCTTTACTCGACTGACCCACTTAAAGTTTGTGTAGCGTCACTGAACTTTCTTGCAAGATGGTTCATGTTGAAAATGTGAATTTTCTATTAAACATAACATTATTTAATACTAATAGACAAAGAAGCTCTTTCAACCTCCTCATTATGCAATGTCTACATCCTCCATAACTTGAAACTCAGAACTCCATGCAAAGTAACCTAGATGTAAGCCTAACTCTTAAGCCACCACACCTAGAGTAAAATGGCTCCACTACTCCATGATGCACATTAATTTATATTTCCATCTTTTTTATCTCTTCGAGGCATTGATAAACTATGAACATGAAGCACTTCCACCACTTTTCTTCCTTTCACCAAGAACTTGTGTCATTCAAACAAAATGTTTAGACCCTTCTGTTTCAAGGCAAAGGTTGAAAACACAAAGACAAAGCAAAAATGAGAAGACCCATATCTTACTTATGAATTGATCAAACTTCTTTCTCACCACTTAAAGGGAAAAAAAAAAGAGAATGCCTTGATTGTTATATAGCAGAGATATTAATCTTTTATTTGATATTGTAATTGAGAGTGTTAGAAAATCTACTATGTATTATAGGCTAAAGGTGTATAAATTTTATACACATGGCTCCACTACTCCATGATGCACATTAATTTATATTCCCATCTTTTTTGTCTCTTTAAGACATTGATAAACTATGAACATGAAGCACTTCCACCACTTTTCTTCCATTCACCAAGAACTTGTGCCATTCAAACAAAATGTTTAGGCCCTTCTGTTTCAAGGCAAAGGTTGAAAACACAAAGACAAAGCAAAAATGAGAAGACCCATATCTTACTCATAAAGTGATCAAACTTCTTTCTCACCACTTAAAGGGAAAAAAAGGAGAATGCCTTGATTAATTGTTATATAGCAGAGATATTAATCTTTTATTTGATATTGTAATTGAGAGTGTTAGAAAATCTACTATGTATTATTGGCTAAAGGTGTATAAATTTTATAAGGATGAGTATGGTGAGGTTTTGGTAGAAAGTAAGAGGGCAAACTTACATGGTGAGCTTGTGGCTCCACTACTCCATGGTGTTAAATAGAAGAAAAGAACAAAAAGGGAATCTTGAAGTTTGATTTTGTTGGTAGAATGGTGTGTTATTTTGTGTCTTTGTTTGTTATATGTGGAATGGATGCTTTGTGTTTAAGATTTTCATATAAGAGTAAGAGTATGACTTAGAGAGAGCAAACACCAAAAAAGTCATACTCACTTTTTAGGTGTATAGCTACAAATACAACATGATGCATTGTAGTAATGTGGCTATTAGTGTTAGGTGAATTCATTCTAGCACATGATAGAAATCATAGTCTATTACATGTTTATGTTATTTGCTATTTTTTTATTTTTTTACATGTGATTCAATTTGTTTTACTTGTATGATTTTCTCAACATTCTTTCATAACAAACACTATCTTTGTCTCCTTTAAAATATATGCCAAATGGTTAGTTTGAAGTTACTAGATTGAAATTGCATGGCATACATAATGAGCTGTATTGTACTGAGTTAGAGAAGTAAGGTGGAAATAGGTTAGATTAGGCTAGACTTTTTCTTAAATATACCTGACTTGTATATTAAAAATAAGGCCTGAGCCTGACCTATAAGCATGAAATAGATCGATTTTTAAGATTTGACCTGACATTTTTAAAAGTTTGTCCTGATTTGAAAGCCTATTTAAATGCTTGCTTTGTAATAAGGCTTTTAAATAGGCTAACAAGCTTACCTTTAAATAGGCCAACAGATCTTTACATAGGTTAACAGGCCTAAGCCTTGAAATAGGCCAACAAGTCTAGGCTTTTATATAAGTCAACAAGTGTATGATTTTTAAAATATTACATTAAAAATCTAATATTTTAATTTAATAACATAAGTCTAACAAGTCTAATTATTCAACAATACAAAATTATAACAAATATAACTGGCCTCAGGCCTCAAATTATCCAACAACATAACAATATAATTAGACAAATCCAAAAGGTCTCAGGTCTCAAATTACTAACATCAAAGTAGTACCATGGCACAAATCTAAAAAGTCTCAGGCCTTAAATTGTCCAACAAGTAGCATCACAAGTACACAATAAATATGTAACAATAATACAAATAACACAAAATAACAACAAACAATTCAACAACATAAAGTGCAACAAACAAGACATGAAAACCTCCTAAAATGTAGCAATAAAGGTGCAACAACCAACAAATAAGTTCAAATCTTCAAGGTGATCTTTTCATGTTCATGAACCAAGTTTTTAACCGCCTACAACCCATTTCTTCCTTATGTTTGCGGTTTGGTGGATTTCGTGGCAATATTATAAACGCGTGAATTGACATTGATAGCCTTGTATACTGTAGGTTAATTTAAAAATTATAACAAAGATAGCCTTGTATACTGTAGGTTAATTTAAAAATTATAACAAAGAAAGTAAAACTTTAGCTAAAAGAGTAGAATCTAGGATCGAAGGGTGTACAAACCCATAATACATCCCTCATTTTAACCACACCTAAACTTCATCATAAAAGCTTTTATTACCAGCGTCCAACTTTATCCTGTTTCAATCCCAATCCTCCCATTCTTTTACGTTTGCAAATATCATCCCAAGCAACTAAATGGATTATCCTGCCTTAAACTATTGAGCCCTAACCAATGCCTCTGTACACTTTTTTCAAATTTGTCACATATACTGACAATTGATCAATGGGAAACACATAATTCAACTACCATCTCACACATAATCACATAACCACTGAATACAACACAACTAAAAGCAACTGCCTATTGCTTGCTCACAATTTCACAATCCATTTTTCATGAAACACATTATCCTATCATATCATCTCTATCCCTTGCTTAAAACCTCCAAATTCTACTCCCAATTTCTTCAAACTATTACAGACAACCAAATAGTAAGTTTCTTCATTATTCTATCATTATTTTCTGTTACAAATTTCATACCTTTTACTTTCATATTATATCATATCAATCTATATTGCATTAATGGAGGATTCTACTACTACTGCCTCAACCAATCAATATGTTTAAATCAACACGTTTAAATCAACTTATTATAAAAAACAACTTTAGTATAATACTTTCCAAGCCCACACAACTGTTGTTTGCCTTTCTCTCTGCACATTCTTTCATGATCATCTTTTTTTTACTAAATATCCAAATCTTTTCATCATGTAACATATTCACTCACAACTAAAATAAAATTTTCCCATTTACTGCTTTAACTCTACTTCAATAGTGAATTTCGGGATTACACACAATTCAGTACAAGAAATTTCATCTCCTTAACTAAACTCTAATATCAATTATCACTTCTGCAAGTGAACAACACAACAACTTCATCCATTTCTTCATACTTTATGGAACAAGTTCAAATGTCGCAAGGCTTTCTAAGTCAGAGTCAAAACTCAGAAGTATGAAAAAATGAAGTTGTGTGTGGTTGTGTGCGTGAGGCAGAGACAGAGACATACCAGTGGAGCAGCAGCGTCGTGGTGAAACGGCATCGTAGGCTGGACGTGGAGTGGCTATAGCGGTGGTGGATGACAACTTCATATCGTGGAGAGGTAGAGGCATGCCGTCGTGAGGGTTTCTGAGTTAGAGTCAAAACTCAGAAGTATGAAAAAATGAAGTTGTGTGTAGTGATTGTATGTGTGAGACAGAGATAGAGGCATACTTGTGGAGCAGTAGCATCATGGTGAAGCGACATCACGGGCTAGACGTGGAGTAGCAGTAGTGGTGGTGGACGACGACTTTAGATTGGCAGCACAACTATTTTGACTTGAGTTGCTAACTTGCTATTTTGATTCTAACTTACTAACTTAGGGTTTTTAGTTACTTACTTTTATTAAATTTTAATTAAAAAGTATATTCATATATTATAATAATTATAATAATATATATTATATTACATATAGTTAAATAAGTTAGGTCGACTTGCCAGACTTAAAAAGCCTATTAGATGACCTGATGCTTGATCTTTTTAGTTAAACGGACTTTTAAAACAGTCTTGACCCAACTTGTTTAGTAAACAGGTCACGCCAGGCCAGACCACAGGTAGACAAAGTCATAAGCTTCTAAAGGACGGCTTGGCCTATTTCTACCCTTATGGAGGAGCTTCTTTTGTGCACTAGTTTGGTCATAAAAATATAATTAAAGCCATTGAAATTTTTAAGAGCAAAAATAAAATAGGTTACATGTGCTTTGTTTTTAGGAAAGGTTGGAAAACACAAAAAACATGAAGGTGGAGGTTAACCTCCATTACTTTTAACAAAAACAACCACATATTCAATATGGACCAAATTATACGGGGTTTAGTGACAAAAAAAATTTAGGGAGGTTAATTAAGAAATGGTTAAAATTTAGAAGGGTAAAATATATTTTGGGGATTTTCCAACTTTTTGAGAAATTCTATGATACCATAGAAATTGTATTTTAGGGTTAAACTTGGTACTATGCCGATCAGAGTAACATATAAATTACCATTTTATCTTAATAAATATAGTGTCATCATGGAAGTATATAAGAATATTATTTAGCCAATAACGATTGACTCAATTAGTAAGAGTAGATCATGTTAATTAAGTTGATTGAATTTAAATTTTGGATCAATTATTAGTAAATTATCTATAAGTATTCTGTAAATGTTCGTTGAACTTGAAGACATGTCCTGATCTTAAGATGAGACAGTCATCCTATACCTTAGATTTTTAGTAATAAAAAAAGGATAAAATGCAAAAATTTCTCTCCAAGTACAGGTTATGTGCAGAAAATCTCAATTTAGTTTGAAACTTAAGAACACGACAATTTGAATTTACCAAATCATGCATATTAACTTATTGTGAGGAGAGATTTTTGTATATGCATAATAGGGTAAATATACATTGAAATGCATAATAATTTAATTAATTCATGTGGTCATATTGATGAGTTTTAAATTATACGAGAGTTTTATGCAAATTACCCATTCTTAATGGAGACTTTTCACGTTTTGCCAAAAAAAAAAAAAAACTATTTATTTCTCTTGTATTGACAATGAGTTGACTGGAGGAGTTCCTGGTAGCTTAGGGTGAGGCATAGGAGCTGCCGTTGCGTAATGAATCTCGGAAACCTGCTGTAGACTGCAGTGTAGTAATTCCAAATTTGGGTGAAAGCAAATGGCGAAAGTTTTCTGTGATTTTCGGTTCCTTCTCTTGGTTGCAGCTGGCGTCTTCATCTACATCCAGGTGTTCTCTATTTCCCTAACCCTAACTAACCCTGTGACTGTGTGTTTCCCATGGCAATGTAACATGTCGTTTCCACTTGTTCAGATGAGGCTTTTCGCAACACAATCAGAATATGCTGATCGCCTCGCTGCTGCTGTAATTCCTCTCCATCACTTCTCATAATAATTTACATATTCCCGTAATTAGTATTTAGTGGATCATCGACATCATTGTTTATTCTTGTTTCACAGATTGAAGCTGAAAACCATTGTACAAGTCAAATGCGATCACTGATTGATCAGATTAGTTTGCAACAAGGACGAATTGTGGCCCTAGAAGGTTTGCTATTTATTATTTAATTGCGGAGTATCATCTTACATTTATCTGTGATTGCATGAATATCTTGGCTGTTCTCCTTCATTAATGAGGTTAAATAGTTGGATAGGTGGGCCTATGTTCATTAGCAGTTGCCATTTTGGTTTTATTTATTTATTTAATCTTTTCCCTACTTTGCATATAATATTTTTGTCATGTTAAATTGTGTGTTGTCTTGGATTCTTTCAGAAGAGAGGAAGCGTCGAGACCAAGAATGTGGACACATGAAGTCTCTCGTTCAAGATCTTGAAAGTATGTTATGATCAGTAATAAGGTCTTTTTTTTTTTGGCTATTGGTTTCTCTATCTTTACTATGTAACATGTGATTAACTTGATAATTATTTGGTCTTCAGCGTTTCAGTTTGTTCTTCGCCCTAGGTTGAGAAAGTGATGCAATAATGAGTTTGAGACCCTTTGTTTGCTAAATGCAATCATAAAGAATCATTTTCTTCTTGCATTTGCAACAGGATTAATTTTCAGATTAGATTGGTTTTAAGAATTTACAGTCTACTTTTAGGAACATTAGCATTAATAAAAATGCTATTGGAGTGCTGTCTATTGGAACATTTTATTGTTCTGTGGGGATCTTACAATTGCACTTCTAAAGTGGAATATTTAAATCTCTGTAATTTTCTTAAAAAAAAATGAAGGGCGAATACAAATAGAAAGTTCTGACATCTGATTCTTTTTTTTTTTATGCCTTTCATATTTCAATATTTCATTGATGTAAATGATTAGGTTGTTTCCTCTAAATAGTACCATTTGCGTACACAAAAAAGGGAGGTATGCATACTCACACCTTATATTGTCGATTTTAATTGAATCCTTCAACTTCAATATTTCTTAGAGTTTATATTTTTGTCCTTTTTCTTTTGTGTTTAACAAGTATAGAGTATTTTGGTTCCATGATAGATGGGTGTATTAGACATGCAGTACATTCTGTACAGTATTAAAAGAATTTATTGTTTGTGGATTTAACACGGACTTGCAATGGTTTGAATTTGTGAAAATCCATACAAACTAGAAAATGGTTGAGGTCTATTCAACGTGATTTCAACTTCACAATCAAGTGACGTTCAACCTAAGCTCCCTATAAGGTCAAGTCTTATGTTTGGACAGCTGTACTTAGTAGGAAATACAAGTGAGATGTTATAGATTTCAAGACCTTGCACAGATCTTTCTCATGATGTGTGTTATGTAAAGGTCTAGTTCAAAAGTTTCAGAATTCTAAGGTACTGAGAAAGTGAGAGAATCTGAAGGAAAATGAGAGAGAAAACAGAGAAGAGAGAGAGAGAGAATGCGATAGAGAGAGAAAATGAATCTGAAAGTTGTAATAACAGAATAGTACAGGTCTGATATTTATACATGTGCTTAGAGTGTGGTTCTAGAATCTAGAATATTCTATCCATCTGACTGGAATATTCTTTTCTAATCTCTGAACCTCTAGCATACTAGCCTATTGTACACAAGTAATACAACATACTTAACATTTCCCCTTCAAACTCAGGGTGGGGGCTGCAAGGCAAACTGATCAAACACCCTGAGTTTGTCCCTTAAAGTACAAAACGAAGATTGGACAGCGCTTTAGTAAGCACATCAGCAGTCTGATCTTGAGCAGGGATATGAGAGACAGCTAGGCTCTTGTTGAGGACTTTTTCCCTGACAAAGATGTCCAGCTCCATATGTTTGGTCCTGGAGTGTAGAACTGGATTGTGGGACAGCAGCACTGTGCTTAGGTTATCACAGTGAATGATAGGGGCTGGAACTGTAATTCTAAGTTCTCTTAACAGTGATTGAATCCAGATCAGTTCAGATGCAGTTGCTGCTAAGCTGTGGTATTCTGCTTCAGTGGTGGACCGTGCCACCAATGACTGACTCTTTGACCACCAAGAGACTAGATTAGGTCCCAAGAAAATGTACGACCTTGAAGTTGACCTGCAGTCATCTGGATCAGATGCCCAGTCAGCATCACAGAAGGCATGAAGAGTGAGAAAGTTAGGTGACCATGCAGGCTATAACAGAAGTCCATGTGTAAGAGTTCCCTTAGGATATCGTAGAATACACTTGACTGCCTTCCAATGTTCTTCAAGAGGGGCACTGTGAAACTGACACACCTTGTTCACACTGTAACAAATTTCAGGTCTGGTGATTGTTGCATATTGCAATCCACCAAAAATAGACCTATACAGCTGTGGATTCTCAATGTAGTTGCTGCCATACTTAGAGAGTTTACACCCTGCCACCATAGGAGTGCTAATACCCTTAGCATCAGTCATTTGTGCCTTGGTCAATAAGGCCCGAATGTATTTGCCTTGGCTAAGAAGAATTGACCCATTAGAAAGGTGCTTAACCTCAATTCCAAGGAAGTAGTCAAGATTACCCAATTGCTTGAGAGCAAAAACTGTATTGAGCTTGATGATTAGTTGCTGAACCAAAACCGGGGAGCTTCCTGTGACAATTATATCATCGACATACACCAGAACATAGATACTATGCTGAGGGCCAAGCTGAACAAAGAGAGAAGGATCACACCAACTGGACTGAAAACCAAAACTAAGTAAGGTGGCAGTCAACCTCTCAAACCAGGCCCTGGGAGCCTGTTTCAGTCCATAAATTGCCTTGTTAAGCTTGCAAACTAGACTCTTATCTTTGTTTTCAAAATCCGGGGGCTGCTGAATGTATACCTCTTCCTGTAGAAACCCATTAAGGAACGCATTATTCACATCTAGCTGCTGGATGGCCCAGTAATATGTAAGGGCTAAGGTGAGAATAACCCTAACAGTGACAGGTTTGACTACAGGTGAGAATGTCTCTGAAATCAAAACCTGGCTGTTGATGAAAGCCCTTGGCCACTAACCTAGCCTTGTACTTGTTGATGGAGGGTTCTCTTTGACCTGAAAGACCCATTTGCATCCAATGGCAGTCCGATTAGGTGGAAGAGGTACTCAGGACCAGGTCTGGTTCTTAATTAGAGCATCAAACTCAGCCGTCATAGCTTCATGCCAATAAGGAGTGATCAAGGCCTCTTGAACAGAATTAGGTTCAAGATGAGTAAGAAGAAGAGTAGGCACAAGTCTAGGTTTGTAAATGCCAGATTTGGACTGAGTTTGCATGGGATGTGTAGAGGTGGGAATATGTGGAGAATCAGAGGAGTGGTTAGTAGTGAAACTTCAATGCAGTAGAAGAACCAGATGGTGAAGTAGCAGAGGAAGGGGAACTAGGACTGTGAACAGATGCAGCAGGAAAGGGACTTGAGTGAGGAGCAACAGGGGAGGGAGCAATAGGTGAGGGTGGAGCAGAAATTGGAGAACCAGTGGTGGGAGGAGATGCATGGGGAGGGAGAAGAGATAGGTGCAGTGACTGAATTAGCAGGAATAGGAATGACAGGAGGGTTAGCTGGCATACTAGGAGATGAAGAAACCACATCATTAGGAGATTGATACTGTGTTTGAATGTTTTTCCATTAATGGAATGGAACGGAGCGACTAGGGAATGGCTGGAATGGGAAGGGAAGGAACGGAACAAAGTTACCTTTCTTCTTATTTGGAAGATTAATAAGGGAACGAAACGGAACTTCATTATTTTGTTTGAGAGTTAAATCATAAAGGAATGGAACAAAATGTAAAATGCTTATTTTTAAACTTATAAGCTTATTTCCCCTCATTCCACCCCAATTTTGGGAGAACAAAAATTTAGTATTTAAGGGGAAGAGAGGGGGAATGATTCCCTTTGAGTTCCTTTCCCTTCCTATCTATTATTAAACTCCCAAACAAGGGAGATTATTTCCCTTCCTCTCATTCCCTTCCCCTTTCCCTCGTTCCCTGTCTTCCAAACATAGTGTGAGGTAATTGTGAAAATGGGAACCAAAACTTATTAAAAAGAACATCTTTGGACACAAAGATACAACCATAAGGAGACAAACACTTATATCCCTTGTGACTGGAAGAGTAACCAAGAAAGGTACACTCACTGGTCCTAAGAAAGCTATAGTCAGAAGCAGCATTGAATAGCTTAGTGTGGGGAACCTGGTTGTAAAGGGTAGTGGTAGATTATCTGTTTATAAGATAGACAGAGGCAAGAAAAGCATGGTCCCAGCATTTGAGAGGTAGGGAAGCCTGTGCAAGTAAGATTAAACCCATATCCACAATTTATCTATGTTTTCGTTTCACACTCATTTTGGTGATGAGCGTGGGGACAAATTAGACGATGTTGGATACCTAAGTCACCAAGAAATTTGGAAAAGGGCCTGAATTCCCCACCCCAATCAGTATGAACAAATTTGATTTTCTTATTAAATTGCAATTCAACCATGGCTTTGAATTGCTTGAAAGTGGTGAGAGCATCTGACTTGAGCTTAAGCAAATAAAGCCAAGCGTATTTAGTGCAAGCATAAAAAAAGGTGATATAATAAGAGTTCCCACAGGATGATTGAATAGGAGCAGAGCCCCACAAATCACTGAAAACTAACTCAAGAGGCTTATTATAAACAGTAGTAGAAGAGTGAGAAGGTAAGCGATGGGATTTTCCAAGACAACATGTAGTACAAAAATCAAAACAGTTTTATTGATAGTAGGAATATTACAAGATTTCATTTCTTTGTTAACTACTCTGAAGCATGGGTACACTTATCAGCTAGGCGTACATGTACTCGGTACATATCGGGTACGGGTATGTACCTGGCACGCACTTTTTTTTTTTTTTAATTTCGTATTTGGGTATGGCTCACTCAATTTTTGGTACGGCTCACTCAAATTTCCTCCCAAATCGGCTGCGTTTCCTATTTCTTTCTTCCCCAATTTCCCATTTGACCCAACCCCATTTTTGGTCTTGTTCTCGACCTAGTGGCGCAGGTGCCGCTCTTCTCCACCCAATGGCAGCAGCTCCTCTCCAGCGATTGCAGCTCCGGCGACTGGTTTTTTTTGCGGCAGCAAATTCCGACGAGGATGCGAGTGAGCGAGTGGCGGCGGTAGTACACATTCAGATCGAGCTTCTCAGTCCCTCATCTCCTTCGAGTTTCATTTCTGGTCTCCTTCTCGACCTAGTGGTGCAGCTCTTCTCCACCTAGTGGCAGCAACTCCTCTCCGACGATTGTATGTTCGGCGACTGGTGTTTTAAGCTGCGACAGAACTTAGGCGAGTGAGCAAGCGGCGGCGGCAGAACCGTTTTAGATTGAGCTTCTCAGTCCCTCCTCTCTTGCGTATACTTCCTTTCTTATTGTGGATGATGTCTTGGTTGAACAATTTAAGCTCCTTTCTATGTCTTATATTGAAATTTGTTTTTGAATTTTATGTTGTGTTTTAAATGTGTCAAATTTTTATGTTGTGCTATCATATATATATATATATGAGACGTACTCGTACCCTAGTTTTTTGAAAATATTTGTACCTCGTACCATGGTAGTCAATTACGGATAGTGGTGCGGAGCGGCTGACCCCAAATCTGCTATAGTGGTATAGCATATGGTGGGATGGTCGCTACATCGAAGATAGCGAGGACAACAAAAATAATTTCTAGTACTCATAATAGATGTTCAAAACTCAAAAATTATTCAAAACTTGAGATATATTCATCATTAATACTTTGAAGTTATATCTTATAAGACACAATCATCATTAATAAGGGTGTAAATAATAACAATAAGTCAATATCAGTGATGATGACATATGGTTAATGGAGGCTGGAGGCCGGAGAAGCTACGAAACATAGATGGGCTTGGCCAGAAAAGTCTGAAACAAGCTGAGAAAGTGCAAACAGATGAGTGCAGAGGTTGGGAAGTGCGCGTGCACTACGTGAGCATTGGGAACTTGCTGAAACAGAGCAAGGAAGTGCGAAACAGGGCAGCCTTTGTGAAGGATTTGTGAGGATAGAGGGCTGTTAAATAGGTGCGAAATAGAGCAGCCTTTGTGAGCACAGAAGGATGAGATATCTTCTCAGCTCTTTGGGTGCAATGGGTTTGTGCTAGAAAGAGCAGAGGCTTCTTTGTTTGGGGGGAGCTGCTGCAAACCCTAAAAATTGGTCGATGGGTTGAAGAAGGTGAGTTTAAGTGAGGGAAAATAGAGAATTCCTTAGTTTAAGTGAGGGCAAAATAGAGACTTTGTAAGCTTAAGTGAGGGTAAAAAAGGAATCTCGTTTGAAAAGAAATAAAATAGACTTTCAATCTCTGCAAAGGCATCGCAGCCCCGGCCTGCGATTCACACCGCAACAGCCATGACATCAAAATCGCGAATAGAGCTTTGGAGTGGCAGACCTGCACGACGCAATACTGCGCCGCAATTTGGCACGATTGACTACCCTGCCCCGTACCTGTATCTGTATCCGTACCAAATACCGTTATCATACCCGTACCAAGTACTGTTATCGTACCCATACCTGTGCAACATAGGTTAACTACCTCAAAATGAGGGTGACCTAACCTACAGTGCCATAAGGTGTAGGAGGTGGGAACAACAGTGGAGGAAGTGAATTAACAGTAGGTATAGCAATAGTTACAGCAGTACATGAATTATCGGTAGATACAGCAGTAGATACAGTAGTATGTGGATGTAAAGCAGAAGAAGAAACAGTAGAAACAACATTAATAGCAGGTACAGAAGTAGGTATAGTAGTACAACTTGGCAATGCAGAAGAAGAAGCAATAGAAGCCTCAAGTTGAGGAGCCACATGAGGCAAATGGAGACTGTTGAAGGTGTACAACCCATCAGGTCCAAGAGAACTCTCCAACAAAATCTCGTGTGTGACCTGAGGAGATTTCATATTTTCACAAAATAGTGAGGCATGAAACTCAAAATAGATAGAGTTGTCACGAGCAAATTTACTAACACTAACTAAATTCTTAGTAATAGAAGGAACAAGAAGTAATTCTTTAGGAGATAAAGGGACAACAGAGTTAAAAGGAGATAAAAAGGTAGAAGAGCCAATAGAGTGAATAACAAGGCCTTGACCATTACCCATTAAAATTTGGTCAGTGCCTGAAAGTTCTTGCCTATGCAGCTGATTAGCAAGGTTAGCTGTAACATGATGAGTGGCACCCAAGTTAGGGTACCAGGCCTGATTAGGAAGCTGACTGGGTGATGCTACCATAGCCATTGGGTTAGTGGGCTGGACAAGGTAGGTGAGCAGATTAGGAAGTTAATCAGGAATGGATACCATAGCCATCAGGTTTGTAAGCTGAGTAGCATATTGAAAGGATCCAGGACGCAAGGGTTGCTGTAAAGGAGGCCTAGGATCAAACCTTGACGGATGAAGGAAGGGGGTGGCAGCAGACCAGGCTGAGCAGATTGAGCAGGATAAGATGACTGCAACTATTGCTGATAACTCAAAGAGGAATGTGATGAAGGTTAAGGTCTAGTAGGGAGAAAAGTGTGATCATAATGATAGTAACAGACAGGCTGAATGGCCTGGTTGATCACACACTTGGCAAACCAAGGACCCTCTATAATTGGAACCAAAACGTCCATTGCAACATCCTCGAGACCTGTTATCGAATGTGCAACCTCTGCCACCTTGGTTAGGAGGCCCAAACTGATAGGAATTAGCACCATATTGAGATGAATATTGATTACTAGGACCAGAAGCATGAGCTAATCCTTGAGAAAATTCAGTTGGAAACTGATTTGCAGGAGGGAAACCAGGTGGAAACTGAGTTGCAATGGGTTGATTTGCAGCAGAGAACAACTGAGGAGAGGGATTAATGGGTTGAGAGGAAGAACTAAGTTGCACCTCTTTTGCTTTAGCATTGGTCAAATTGATAGAGAGAGCATCTGATATCGCAGGGCGATTCCTCTCAATCCTTGCCTCACATGCTAACAGAAGAGATTCAATGTCGCCAATGGTGTATGGATCCAAGCGACTGGCAATGGAGGTCACGAATGCGTCATACCTGTCAGGAAGACCTTCAAGGATCGCATTGATGTGCTCTTGTGATGAATCTGGGTGCCCAATCGAAATGAGCGAATCGATCAACACCTCGATTTGCAACTGTAAAAGAAAAGAGAGATGGAGAAGAAGAGAAGCATAAACAGAAAAGAGAGTAGGTCACACACACTATGTGATAAGCCACCCTAACACTATATTTATATTAAGCTGTTGGTACTACTGATATACAAAAGTAAGGCCTAGCCCAATAGATCAAACCAAATTATATTTCAATAACACTCCCCTGCAAGCTGGAGCATAGATATTGATCATGCTCAGCTTGTTACAAATATAGTCAACTCTACTTCGATTGAGTGCTTTGGTAAAGATATTTGCAAGTTGTTCTCCTGTCTGTACATGTCTAGTAACAACAAGATCCTGTTGAACCTTTTCTCGCACAAAGTGGCAGTCAGCTTCAATAGGCTTTGTTCGTTCATGAAAAACAGGATTAGAGTCAATATGGATAGCAGCTTGATTGTCACACCACAACTTCATAGGCATTACACTCTTAACTCCAATCTCACTAAGAAGATGATGAATCCACACCAATTCACAAGTAGCTTGGGCCATGGCCCTATACTCTGACTCGGCACTAGAACGAGCAACAACACTTTGTTTCTTACTCCTCCAAGAAACAAGGTTACCTCCAACAAGAACACAATAACCTGAAGTAGATCTCCTATCTATAGGAGAACCAGCCAATCAACATCGGAGAACCCCTCTATCATATTATGTCCATGATCTCTATACAAGACACCACAACCTGGAGCCCCTTTTAGATACCTCAATATGAAGAACAACCTCCCAATGAGTGGTTCAGGGAGATGACATGAATTGACTAACCACACTGACAGAGAAGGCAATATCAGGACGAGTAACCGTGAGGTAGTTAAGCTTCCCAACTAACTTTCTATATTGTTCAGGGTCAGGCATAACATCTCCATCATTTGATAAGAGTTTGACATTAGGAACCATATGTGTGTCAACAGGTTTGGCTCCAAGCATACCTGTTTCTCTGAGTAAATCACACACATACTTCCTCTGAGTAAGAAAAATACCCTTCGAATTCCGCATCACTTCAATGCCTAAGAAGTATTTCAAAGCACCCAAGTCCTTAGTCTGAAATTGTGTTTGAAGAAAGTCCTTAAGCTTTCTGATCCCAATCTCATCGCTCCCAGTAATGATAATATTATCCACATAAACCACCGAGAAAAGATAGCCATCCTGAGAGCATCGAAAGAATACTGAATGATCAAAAGTACTTCTCTCGTAGCCCAAACTGAAGAACAACTTGACTAAAGCACCCAAACCATGCCCGTGGAGCTTGTTTGAGACCATATAATGACTTCTTTAGTCTGCAAACTTTACCATTCTCCCCCTGAGCAACAAACCCAGGAGGTTGCTCCATATATACCTCCTCCTGCAGGTCACCATGGAGAAAAGCATCCTTGACATCAAGTTGGTGCAAAGGCCAATGATGACTAGCTGCAAGAGAGATAAAGATACGAACAGAGGCAAGTTTAGCAACAAGAGAGAATGTATCAGAATAATCAATGCCATAAACCTGAGCATAACCCTTAGCAACAAGACGAGCTTTTAAAGGAGCCATTGAACCATCAGGATTAACTTTTACAACATACACCCACTTACAACCAATTGCTTGTTTACCAGCAAGTAGAGAAACTAATTCCCAAGTATCATTGTGTTCAAGGGCATGCATCTCATCCAACATAGCTTGACGCCACCCCTCATTAGACAAGGCCTCAGAAACAGTATTAGGAAGGGTAAGAGAATCAAGAGAATCAACAAAAGACTGGCTAGAACGAGATAAACTAGCATAAGAAACAAAAGAAGAAATGGGATAAGTACAATTACGTTTACCTTTTCTAAGAGCAATTGGGAGATCAAGACTCGAATCAGGAGGAGTAGGATCTGGAGAGGAAGTAGGAACTGGAACAGGCAATGAATCTGTAGCGTCTGGAGTAGTAGAACTGACCACAATAGGTTGCTGATTCCGCCGAACATAATGGTGGAGTACAGGAGGATGAGGGAAGGGACGAGACCACGAAGAAGGAGAAGAGGAAGTACCTGTAGTAGGAAAAGAATATACCAAAAAGTCCTCATCATTATCTGCGGGAGAGGAAGGGGTAGACTCAGAAGAGAAGGCAATGGTTTCAAAGAATGTTACATCAGCGGAAACAAGATACCGACGTAAATCAGGAGAATAACACCGGTACCTTTTTTGACTTCGAGAATAACCAAGGAAGATACATTTGAGAGAGCGAGGATCCAACTTAGAGACTTGAGAGCGATCATCCTGCACAAAACAAGTGCAACCAAAAATTCTAGGAGGGAGAGCAAATAGAGATTGAGAGGGATAGAGCAAGGAATGAGGGATTTGACCATTAAGAACAGATGAAGGAAGACGATTAATTAAATAACATGCAGTAGACACAGCATCAGCCCAAAAGTGTTTAGAAACTTTTATTTCAAATAAAAGAGCACGAGCAACTTCAAGTAAATATCGATTCTTTCTTTCCGCCACCCGATTTTGTTGAGGGGTAACAATGCATGAGGTTTCATGAATAATGCCATGTTCTTGTAAAAAAGATATAAAAGGGGCAGATAAGTATTCTTTAGCATTATCACTACGAAGAGTGCGAATAGTAATATTAAATTGAGTTTGAACTTCAGCACAAAAGGAACGAAATATATTAAACACCTCTGAACAATTTTTTATTAAATAAAGCCAAGTAACACGAGAATAATCATCAACAAAAGTAACAAAATAACGAAAACCAGCTTTAGATTCAATGGGACAAGGCTCCCAAATGTCTGAATGAACTAAAGTAAAAGGAGAAGCAACACGCTTATTGACTCTAGGAGGAAAAGATCCTCGATGGTGTTTAGCAAACTGACAAGACTCACAATTCAAAACAAAGGATCACAATTCAAAACAAAGGAAGACTCTAAACTAGGACACAACTTTTTCAATGTCTGCAAGGGTGGATGACCAAGCCGGCAATGAAGATGAAACGGAGAAATGGAAGCAGAGCAAGCAACCGACAGTGGTCTCGGATTGGTGGACTCCAAAACATATAAGCCATTGGATTCACGACCTCTACCAATCACCTTTTTCGTCCCAAGATCTTGAAATAAACAATATGTAGGAAAGAAGTG
Organism: Ormosia semicastrata; assembly: GCA_029884595.1. Lineage (NCBI taxonomy): Eukaryota > Viridiplantae > Streptophyta > Magnoliopsida > Fabales > Fabaceae > Ormosia > Ormosia semicastrata. The sequence goes on along the minus strand of JAQQTO010000046.1, from coordinate 279,532 downwards.
AACACTACAATTCAGACTATTGGTAATTTTACTAACAGACAAAAGATTAAAAGGAAAATGTGGTAAACATAAGACAGAGTGTAAGGGAAGAGAGGATGAAGGATGAGCAACCCCACTACCTATAACAGGGGCTGAGGAACCATTAGCAAGAGTGACATTTGCTAAGGAAGAAGTGGGAAGAAAAGAGGAGAGAATACCAGTATTACCTATCGTATGGTTGGTTGCACCAGAATCAATGACCTATGTACAGAAGGAAGAAGTGAGACAAGCAGTGGGATTACCTGACTGGACAAAAGTAGCAGTGGAAGAAGGACCAATACCCTGTGAGGCCTGGAATTGAGAGTAAGCCTCAAATTCAGCACCTGACATGGTAATGGTTCTGAGACCCTGTGTTTGAGGAGCAGTGACAGGTGTGGGTAAGAGACCCTCTTGAGTTGCTGCATGAGCATAACGCTGACCGTGGGAGGAACCAGGTTTCCCATTCAACTTCCAACAATTCTTCTTAATATGACCTTCCTCCCCACAATAATAACAAATATAAGAACCACCATCACGACCACCAGAAAAACTACCATCACGACCACTATTGCGGCCACCAAAACGACCACCTGTTCTACCACGACTACCATGACCTCCACCCCTACCTATTCTACCACCACCACGACCAACCAAAGCAGCCGATGATCCAGAAGAAGAATCAGAATGCAACTCATGATGAGTGCGCATGAGGCGGCGATAAACATCAGCAATGGTCATATGATCAGAGAACCAGTCAATAGCTGATCACGAGCGGCACTGAACTCAAAGGATAATTTAGACAAGAAACTCACAACTGCCAACTGTTCCCGTTGTAAGCGCATCTGTTTAACATCAGTAGAGATAGGTTGGAGGTCATTCAATTCCTCAAAGGTACGCTTAAAGTCAGTAAAATGCCCATGAAGAGACTTATCCTGCTGTGTTGGTCTATGAAACGCCTGTGACACCTCATAAAGGCGAGTTAAATTGGCTTTCCCAGAATAAATAAATTCCATATACTCCCATAACTCTTTCATAGTATTACAGTGAGAAACAACATGTTTAATCGACATATCAAGAGTTTTGTTGATCATACCAAAGAGGCGGTTATCTTCTCGCAACCACCGATCACGCCTGGTTTTAGATGTCGGTGGGTCATCTGTCAGATGATCTTCTTTCTCAATCCCAGTGAGAAACATAGTAATAGTTTTACGCCGTTCCGCATAGTGTTTCCCGTCAAACTTATCATCAGTAATGCAGACAGAAGCAGATATGACCTTAGGCATAACGATAGGTTTCGTCGACTTCTCAGATTCATCAGAACTGGTGGAACTAGAATCATGAGCAGGATCAGCCATAAGAGAAAAAGAAAAGAGGCACTAACGTACACTGCAAACAACCTGAAAAATGCTGGGCTCAAAGAAAAACACCCAAATGGCATTCGAAACACCCCAACACCACCGGAAAATGCATCAATAGAGCTGGAAACACCCAAATGACACCCAAAAACACAGCAAGAGAACTGGGCATGGAAGAAAACTTCAAAACACGCTTGAAAATGCCCAAATCACGGATTGAAAACACCCAAACAGTGCTGGAAACACCCAAACACCACCGGAAAATGCATCAACAGAATTGAAAACACCCAAATGATACCCAAAATCACAGCAAGAGGACTGGGCATGGAAGAAAACTTCAAAGCACGGCTGAAAATGCCCAAATCACAGACTGGGCTTGTTGGAAAACTCCAAACAGCGGCTGAAAACACCAAAAAACAGCACCCCTGGCCGGCAGCAACACTCCTGGTCGCTGGCAACACCAGTCACGGCTCCCCTGGCCGGCGATGACACCCTTGGTCGCCGGAAACTGCTCGCAGCACCTACCTGGCTGCTGTTCAGCACATTAGCGTGAAGCCCTCACGCCCAAACACCAACAAAAACCCCGATCTGGACCTCAGCAGTGTTGGAAAAAATAAACCAACATTAGGAAAGGGTAGATTGGCAGATTCTGAACACAAAGGTAAATTTTTTTATTTTTGAATTTCTTTTGTTTTTTTTTTTTGAAAATGGCAGTCGGTAAGCTAAGGTTTGTTTTTGTTTCTGGCTCTTGATACCATGTAAAAGAAAAGAGAGATGGAGAAGAAGAGAAGCATAAACAGAGAAGAGAGTAGCTCACACACACTATGTGATAAGCCACCCTAATACTATATTTATATTAAGCTGTTGGTACTATTGATATACAAAAGTAAGGCCCAGCCCAATAGGTCAAACCAAATTATATTTCACTAACAGCAACAAATACTTTGAGATGGATCGAGAGCCTTTTTTTGTGTTTTTGAGCTCTGAGCGGAACTGATGAACCTTGGTGCGATTCTGAGAACGAAAATAAGGATGGACCTCATCCCACAATTGCCAAGAGTGAATGCAACCAACAACGCCTATGCGAAGATTGTCTGACAACGAAGATAACAACCATGAGAACAATAGTTGATCCTGCTATTCCCAATCGAGGTAGTCATTGTTGATGCAACCTACATTGCGATCTACATGGGAGAGAAATCTGGGCTGAATCTCTGGATCTTCAACAAATCGCCGCAATTGATGGCCCTTGAAAGCAGCCTCGATTTCCCTTGAAAGCAGCCTCGATTTGCTGTTTCCAAACGAGGAAATTTTTCTCGTCCAATTTCACAGAAATTGCATGAGAAAAATTGGCAATGTTTGAGGGAGGAAGAGAAGATCGTAAAGCTGGAGCATTGGTAGCAGGTGGATCGATATGATTTTCCATGGTGTTTGGATCGAACAAGCTCTGATACATTTCAGAATTCTAGGGTACTGAGAAGGTGAGAGAATCTAAAGGAAAATGAGAGAAAGAGAAAGCAGAGAAAGAAGAGAGAGAGTGCGATAGAAAGAGAAAATGAATCTGAAAGTTGTAACTGAATTAACTGAATAACAGAATAGTAAAAGTTTGATATTTATACATGCTCTTAGAGTGTGGTTCTAGAATCTAGAATATTCTAACCATCTGACTGGAATATTCTTTTCTAATCTCTGATCATCTAGCATACTAGCCTGCTGTACCCAAGTAATACAACATACTCTAACAAAAAGCAATAGCCCTCTTACTTTTGTATTTTAATGATAGACTCGTAACACATGTTTACTCTAGAAAGAAGAGCAATGGGCTGAATAAGAGTGGGCCAAAGAGTTTGTTAAAAGAGAAAGGGACTGCCACTGCCTTCACAGCAGAGAAAAAAGATAAATGAAAAGGTTGTTAACAGTCAGGAATAAATGAGTAGGAATAAATAAAGACAAATGAAAAGGTTGTTAACAGTTAGAAATAAATGTGTAGGAATAAATGATTGTGGTATCACTACCAGAAGGTGGGAATTGGGATATAAACGGGTAGGGAGCAGAGTGAAGGCAGCAGGCAGAAAATTGAGTGAGAGTAGGGCCTTTGGGCAGGGAGGTTTGGAGACCCTCGAAGTGCTGCACTATCTTTCTTTTCTATTTTCAGTTTCCTTCTACTTTTGCAGAGAGTTAGAAATCTGTATCTGCCTTAATTTGGAACTGGTAATCCATCAATATTGGTGACATGGAAAGGCCGTTTTTACTTCTAAATTCAATAAAACATATTCTGATTTCTGAGTTCCTATCATTTAAGTCAGCTATTTTTTTATGGGGGGCTTTTGGTGAATATTGAGCGTGTCCTTTCACTTTGGAATGATTTCTCATGATACTTCATAAAAGGTTTTGGACCTTTTGGTAGGAATAATTAGGGTAAGATATTCTGGCATTGTGTGTTTTAAACAGTTCCTTAATTGGTGAGGAATGCCTGTATTTTCGAGGGTTTCTCTTTGTCCTTACATAAGTTATGGGATCATGGTTATTTCAAGTGAATTTGTATTACAAGATGCCAAGAGATTGGCTAACTTTGTTGTAATTTTTAGATTGCTGTTTTTCTTCTGTTTTTCTATATAAGAGGACTTCTTATCCTCCCCCATGATGTATTCTCTCTCTCGTGTAAGCTTGTTGACTTTGTTCACTTTCTTCTGTCTTGGCTGTGTAGTGTGTTTTTGGGGTGATAATTTACTCAAAAGTGGGGTCTTTGGAAAGGAAAATCAAATTTATGCTACGAAGAAGCCTTAAGAGGATCTTAAATTTGATTCTGGAGGACCCATCAAGGCACTTTTCTAGAAGCCAGATGAATTAAAATATAGAAAATATTACTCATTGTTCTCAATAATAGCCTCTTGGTTTGAATGAGCATATTTTTTCAATGCTTTTGGATAGAAATAGAAGAAAAACAAAATTGCAGAAATCTAACTTTCCTAAAAGCCTTAATTCTTATTTTTCGTGGCTGGGGATGTGGATGGAAGAAACAATTTAACTTAAGGATTAGCTTCCTATTTAAGGTTGAAGGACTGTGCATGTATTTTAGCATAATATAGTGCGTTGAATTTATAATTCCATAATTGGTAACTCATTAAAAATGTTGTTGATTTTTTTTTTGGGGGGGAGGGTGTTTAATCTTGAGAATGAGATAACATAGAAGTTGTTTATCTTTCATAACATGCGCTCTGTATTGTGTTTGTAAGCGAATAAGGGCATTACTTTCATATAAAATATTAACACATTTAGGGGTTCATCATGTGAAAAGTTTGTTATGAATAATCTAATAAGGAAATTTTGGTCTACTAGATATCCAGGAATTTACCATTCTATAAATAAACATTTCAGGAAAAGACCTACAGAGGCTGATCGACAAAGTGCAGGTTGAGCTGAAAGTTGGCAGTCTGCTGAGTCTTCTATTTCTCTTTCTAGAGTTTATTGTGTGATTCTCCGTGCTGAACTTTTTAGGTTCCAGTAGCAGCTGTTGTGATCATGGCATGTAATCGTGCGGATTACCTAGAGAGGACTATTAATTCTGTATTGAAGTATGCATCATATTACAACATATTTTGTTTACTCATCTCTTATACTCGATTATACAACTATTTATTTGACCAGCTGAGTCATGATATATCTATTTTTCTAGATACCAAAGGCCTATTTCTTCAAGATATCCTCTATTTGTATCTCAGGTATTATATATTTCTTGGCTTCTGGTTTGCACTTTGCAGTAGTTTCTGTTATCTCACTGAAATGATTGAGTCATTCTCATTATTTTGCAAATGCAAATAAAACATAAACAGCTGATTTGGTCCTGTTTTTATTCAGGATGGATCAAATCCAGATGTTAAAAGGAAGGCTTTGAGCTACGATCAGTTATCTTATATGCAGGTATATGCAGTTACAGAAATGAGCTGTACTTTAGAAATTAGCTCAGTTTATTTGTATTCTCTTACTTTAAATGGCCAATTACTTCTCTTTTGTGCATATTTAGCACATATGCAAATTGATAGTTAGTTGTAATATTTAGAATTAGGCACATGTTAATATGTAGCCTTAGTCATCACCTAGTCATAGCTGACTCATACAGCTGATTATTAGGAATTAGTATCTGTAATTATAGGAACCAGTATCTGTAATTATTCTTTGTAATTACTGCTGCCTTGTACTATTACTGTATATAAATATCAAATTACTTGTGTGTAATCAACACAATTCCTCAAATCCTCTCCTAATTCTGTATGGTATCAGTGGGTTAACGATCCCTTGCACCACTGTGCGTTTCTAGTGGTTTCTGGTGCTCCTTCCCATGCTAACATCCGTGCCTCCACCGGCTGCTACTTATCCGGCTACGCCTTTCCCCGCCAGCGACCTCAGATCTGAGGCAAACACCGCCAATTGGTCCACCCATGGCAGACCCACCACCACCTGAAGTCCCGTGCGCGTCCCATTCTCTGAGTTCTACCACGTGCTGGCGCGTGTACCATCGTTTGGCCACCCATTTTTTCCTACAACACCTCAGGCACCTTTCCCGCCTTCTTCTGACCTTGGAATTACCCATCCCAGAAACACATACCCACGCATCTGCCCACTACCCTGTCACCATATTTTTATATTTGGCTCGCTGTCCAGTCACCATTTTCTGGGTTAAACAGTACCCAGTCAGTACCCATTCCCCTAGTCAACATGTCTGCCACTACAAGATCCTCGTATGCAACCCCAGCCATCAATTTCACCTCCGATCCCTTCATCCCTTGTGGCAAATTGTTGGGTGTGACAAATTACACTTCATGGGCCGTTGCTGTGGAGTTGTAGTTCAAAGGGCAGGGTCGCCATGTTCACCTACTCAAACAGGCCAAGGATGTTCCTACCCAGGATCAAGCTAGATCAAGCTAAATGGAAACAGATTGACACTTACCTTTACACTAGCTATGGTACTCTATTGATTCTAAGCTCTAGTTGGCGTTGTAGTTCCGTTGTTACTGTGCATACTACGATGTTTGGGCCAAGACCAAGAAAGTGTACTCCAATTTTGTCAACTGCCTGTGCAACATTGTTGCTAACTTGATGGTCATTAAGAAACATGACATGGACATGTAGACCTATCTGACTAAGCTTGATAATTTGATTCATGATTTGATGCCATTATGCCCTTCATAGATAATGCAAAGAAACGTGCGGAATAGCATGGAAATTTCTTTATGGTCCTTGCCTTTGTTGGTCTGCCACCTGAATTTGATTCAATACACAATCAAATTCTCTCAAGCCTTAAGGTGAACATATGATGTGGTCTCTGAACAACTATAGTGTATCACCACTCGTACAGTTCTTGCTCCAACCCTACACCTGTTCTGCACTTGCTAATTCTTCTGTGCTAGTTTCCCAATCCAGCAACCGGGGTGGACGTGGAGGAGGTTGCGGTGGCAACTTCTGTCCTCGTTGCACTTATTACAGATGTTTTGGTCACATTGAGGAATAGTGCAGAACCAAGGCCAACCAACAGTCTCGAAATGTGAATGTTGCTTAGGTTGCCCTATTTGACTCATCTGACAAGGTTTCCCTATCTGCCGCTGAGTATGATGAATACATCAAACTCAAAGCAGCCGTGCAGTCCATTGCACTTGTTGCTTCTGTTGCTCAGACCGGTAATCCTGTTACCTTTACTTCACAGTCTTCTTCTCTTGGGCCTTGGATTCTTGATTATGGTGCTTCTGATCATATGTCTAGTAACAAATCCCTTTTCTTCCACCTTTCTTACATAGGTACTCTACCTAGTGTCACTTTAGCTAATGGTTCATGTTGAGAGTAAATAGAGAAAAGAGAGACATATGATGAAAACCGTTGGCTAAAGTGATAGTAGGCAAATAATTAATGTGAGAAAGTATGGAGAACAGAGTCTTATTACCATAAAAGTGGTTAGTCACACCCGAATCAAGAACTCAAGTACTAATGGATGGAGAACAAAAGAGACAAGCAAATGAAGTACCAATGTGTGCAACAGAGGTAGTGGAACTAGAGGATTGACATTGCTCAAACCACTTCGGAAAGTTTGCATAACTAGCCAGTGGAGCAAAGGAACCTGAGGACTGACATGCAAACCACTGTAAAGAATCTGCATAGTCAGCCTGAGATGGTCTAGTCCTGGGTGTGAGGGGTTGTATTAAGTCTCACATTGGTTGAATATATGAGCAAAGAACCATTTATGATGACTTGGGTTCTTGATTCTGGTGCGATTGACCATATTTTTGGTAATAAGACTCTTTTCTCCAAACTTTCTCACACTGGTTATTTGCCTATTAGCTAACGGTTTTCATTATATGTCTCTCTCTTCTCTCTTTACTTTCAACATGGTATCTAGAGCCTAAAGAGAGGCAACCCTAGAACCGTGCACGTCTTGTGAGTCCACTGCTCTCCGGTGAAATTTTTTCTCGGCCAACCGTGTTTTCACTCCGGTTTGCCAGCAAACACCATCTCCTCCGTTGTTGTCTGCCATGATCTCTCTCCTACCAATTTTCCCCGTCGCTGCCTCCGCTGTCACTATTTCTAGCCGGTGACCTCATCAACCGAATCACCGGTCTCAGTTCGGCCACCCACCGAAGTCGCAGCTCCAAATTCAAAGGAATTGGTCAAGCTAATCCTTTTCTCACACTTTCTTTAGATTTTGTACTTTTTGTGCTTGGTTGTCTCTTTAATTTGGTATCCATAAGCAAACTCACTTGTGCCCTATCTACCGCCGAGTATGATGAATACATCAAACTCAAAGCAGCTGCGCAATCCACTACACCTGTTGCTTCTCTTGCTCAGATCGGTAATCCTATTGCCATTGTTTCACATTCTTCTCTCTTGGGCCTTATATTCTTGATTTCGGTGCTTTTGATCATATGTCTGGTAACAAATCCCTTTTCACCCACCTTACTTATATAGGTACTTTACTTAGTGTCACTTTAAATAATGGTTCACAAACCAAAGTCAAAGGAATTGGTCAAGTTAATCCCTTTCCCACACTTTCTTTAGATTCTATACTTTTTGTGCCTGATTGTCCTTTTAATTTGATATCCATAAACAAACTCACTCGTACCCTACCTTATTAAGTTATTTTGGCTAATGATTCTGTTCTTGTGCAAGATTGGGGTACCGGACAGACGATTGGAGTAGGGCGTAAGTCTCGAGGCTTGTATGGCCGCGCCATTATTGCCTCTCCTATAGCCTATTCTACCATTGAGTCGCCAGAGATTGTTCATCAATGCTTGGGACATCCTAGCCTACAGAAATTATATGTCCTGTCAATTAGGAAAGCATGTCCATAGTTCTTTCCCTAAAAGAGTCAATAAACGAGTTGATGCTCCTTTTGCTTTAGTTCATCCTGTTGTACTTGGCTATTTCTAATGAAAAATTATTCTAAACTTTTTTTCTATATTTCAAGGTTTTTGTTTAGAAATTCAAACTCAATTTGGTACCTCTATTAAATTTTTTCAAAGTGACAATGCAGGTGAATATTTCTCTGCTCCTTTTCAATCATTTTTGACTTCACAGGGAATTTTACACCAAACGTCTTATGCTCATACCCCACAATAGAATGGCATTGCTGAAAGGAAAATAGTTAAAGCATCTTGTACCTTGCTTCTTCACTACAATGTGCCACTTCAATTTTGGGGCGTTGCCATCATGACCGCATGCTATCTGATTAACCGCATGCCTTCCTCCGTCCTCTAAATTCAGGTGGCCCGTTCCCTCTTGTTTCCTAAATAGGATCTCTATTCTCTTCCGCTCTGTGTTTTTGGATGCACTTGTTTTTGTTCATGGCCTTACTCCAGGAAAAGATAAATTATTTGCCAAATTCCTGAAGTGTCTTTTCCTTGGTTACTCTTGGTTGCAGAAAGGCTACTGATGCTACTCTCCAGATCTCAAAAGATATATAGTCTCTGCTGATGTCAGCTTCTTTGAGACCCGTTTATTATTCCCATCTACTCTTGATGTGCATCATGACATAGATATTATGCTCCCAGGTTGTCATTCCCTTTTAGGTTGCTCCCACACGTCTCGACTCTTCTCTTGCTCACATATCAACAGAGAAGATGTTCACAATCTGTTGATGCATCTATAGATGTAATCGATCATCCAGTCATTCTTGTTGCTACCGAACTAGCCCCCACTCTTCCTTGTGACTCATCTCCTACTTCATCAGATTCTCCAACTTCGTCTCCTGCATATGAACTGCCCATAGCATTATGCAAAGGTATCAGGTCTATTCATAATCCTAACCATCTTAATGCTTGTCTTTTGAGTTCTCATCGTTTATCTCCTTCCTATTATGCCTTTGTGTCCTCTTTGACTTCTATTTCTATACCCAAAACTATAGGTGAAGCCCTCGCTCATCCTGGATGGTGGCAGGCTATGATTGACGAAATGACTGCTTTGCACTCTAGTGGTACCAGTGAACTTGTCCCCTTACCTCCTGACAAAACAATTGTTGGTTGTCGATGGGTCTATACTGTCAAGATTGGCCTTGATGGGAAAGTTGACCGTTTGAAAGCCCGCTTAGTGGCCAAAGGATACACACAAATATTCGACCTCAACTATGGTGATACCTTCTCTCATGTGGCCAAGATTGCTTCTGTTCGCTTCTTTTTAGACGAGGCTATTATTCACTCCTAGCCCTTTCGTCAACTAGACATTAAGAATGCTTTCTTACATGGTGAATTACAGGAAAATGTCTATATACAACAACCATCGAGCTTTATTGCTCACGAAGCACTTGACTTTTTGCCGATTACGTTGGTCCCTGTATGGCTTGAAACAATCTCCTTGAGCTTGGTTTGAGAGATTCAGCTCTGTCATCTAGCAATTTGGCATGACTTGATGTGAGGCTAATCACTCTGTATTCTTTCGGCACTCTTCATCGGGCCTGTGCATCTATCATGTTGTACTTGATGTGCCGGAATTGCTTGAGAGAAATCCTCTCAACACTCATTCAATATATACAGCAAGGAATTACAAAGGGGATCAACCAATATCCCATAATAATAGGAGTTTCCGAAACTATAGGGATATAGTTAACTAAACAGAAAAAAAAATAAAATCAAAATAGAATCCTAATCTAATCACAAGCAGATCAGAATATACAATAATCAACACTCCCCCTCAAACTGGTGCATATACATCATAAGCACCAAGTTTGTTACATATGTATGTCATCCTTGGACCCCGCAGAGCCTTGGTGAGAACATTTGCAAGTTGATCATTAGAGTTTACAAATGAAGTATTGATCTCCCCTAAAAGAAACTTTTCTCAAATGAAATGACAATCAATTTCTTTATGTTTAGTTCGTTCATGAAAGACAGGATTGGAAGCAATGTGCAAAGCTGCTTAATTATCGCAAATCAGTTTCATAGAGCCTATCTCACAAAACTTCAACTCTTGAAGTAAATATTTTAGCCGTATAAGTTCACATGTAGTGAGGGTCATGGCTCGGTATTCTGCTTCTGCACCTGATCTCGCGACTACATTTTGCTTTTTACTTATCCAAGAAATAAGATTAGCCCTAATGAAAACACTATCCAAAAGTTGACCTCCTATCACCAGGAGATCCTGCCCAGTCTGCATCTGTGTAGGCAACAATGTCTGTGTGGCCTCTGTTCTCATAGATTAGCCCCTTTCCAGGAGACCTCTTGTTATATCGTAAGATGCGAACTACTGCATCCCAATGACTATCACAAGGGGAGTTAAGGAACTGACTTACAATACTAACAACAAAGGATATATCTGGTCTAGTCATAATGAGATAATTCAATTTCCCCACCAACCTTCGCCTGGGTCTGAGTATGGCTCCCCCTGATTTGGCATAAGCTTAACATTTGGATCTATAGACGTATCGACTGGCTTACAATCTAGCATCCCAGTTTCTTCCAGAATGTCAAGTGCATATTTTCTTTGACAGATGGTAATACCTATCTTTGATTGAGCAACTTCGATCCCAAGGAAATATCTTAACCTGTCCAAATCCTTGGTTTGGAAATGTTGGAACAAGTGTTGTTTTAGACCATTGATCCCTTCATGATCATCACTAGTGATTACAATATCATCCACGTAGACCACAAGATAAATGAACTTATTAGACAATGAATATTTATAGAACACAGAGTGGTCCACCTCACTACGGACCATTCCAAATTGCTGTATGACGTTGCTAAACCTCCCAAACCAAGTCTGAGGAGATTGTTTTAGGCCATATAATGACTTCCTCAGTTTGAAAACAAGACTCGACTCCCCCTTGAGCAATAAACCCAAGTGGTTGCTCCATATAAATCTCCTCCTCCAAATCACCGTGTAAAAAGGCATTTTTAATATCCAACTGATACAAAGGCCAACAATGCATGACAGCCAGAGACAAAAAGAGACGAACATAGACCATTTTAGCAACAGGAGAGAAAGTATCACCATAATTGAGATCATAAATCTACCTTTTTGCCACAAGACGAGCCTTCAACCAATCCACCGTGCCATCGGGACCAACTTTGACAGTGAAAACCCAGTGGCAGCCAACCGAAGACTTCCCAAGAGGGGACGGAACAAGAGTCCATGTATGGTTAGATTCCAGGGCTGTCATCTCATCAAGTATAGCCTGTCGTCACCCGGGATGTCATAGTGCTTCCTGAACAGTTTTAGGAATAGAAATGGATGACAAGGCAGAGACAAAGGCATAATGGGAAGAAGATAAATGATGATAGCTAAAAAAATTATGAATGGGATGAGGATTACGGGAAGAATGAGTACCTTTGCGAAAGGCGATGAGTAGGTCAGTTGGAGGCTCGGGTTGGGCAGGAATAGGTGGAGACGTAGGAGCAAGAGGTGAATCACTGGTGTCTGGAACAGGGGCAGCCTCCGAAATCTCAGGATGTGGACGACATTGGAAAGTGAGACGAAATAGTTGGATAGGATACTCTGAGGCCGGTGAATTTTCGGGCATTTGTGGCACAGAAGGAATAGAGATGGGAGAATCAAAAGAGGGAACAAGTAATACCTGAGAGACAGATTCTGGCACAACTGGTGAGACAAAATAATGTATATCCTCAAAGAAGGTGACATCTGCGAAGATGTAAAAATGATGGGTGGACGGAGAATAACACCGGTACCCCTTTTGGATACGAGAATAACCGAGAAAGACACACTTCACAGCACGGGCAACCAACTTGTCTAGACTTGGAGCTACATTATGGACGAAACAAGTAGAACCAAAAACATGGGGCGGAACAGTATAAAGGGATTCCTTAAGATATAAAAGAGAGTGAGGAATCTGATTATTGAGAACAGAAGATGACATACGATTTATTAAATAACCTACAGTGAGAACAACATCACTCCAAAATTTTAAAAGGACATTGGCATGTAATAAAAGAGTGCGAGCTGTTTCAACTATATGACAATGTTTGTGCTCAGCTACACCATTTTGTTGAGGTGTGTAAGGACAACTAGATTGATGAATCATACTATGAGAGGCCCTGAAAGAATTGAAAGGGGCAAAAAAATATTCTTTTGCGTTATCACTACGTAAGACATGAATAATTTGACCAAATTGATTGAGAATCTCACTACAGAAATTTTGAAAACAGTAAACAACTCGGAATGTTCTTTCATTAAGAATAACCAAGTACATCTTGAGAAATCATTAATAAAAGTAACAAAGTATCTATATCCTAAGACAGACACGACACGCCTAGGACTCCAAACATCAGAATGAACAATATCAAAAAGAGACTCTGAACGACCCATAACCTTGCTTAGAAAGGAAGCCTAAACATGTTTTCCAAGTTGACATGACTCACTCCAAGGACTGTAGATGAGAGAAATGAGGAATCATTTTCTTGAGTTTATTCAGACTCAGATGACCCAAATGACGGTGAAGAAGGCTAGATGATTATGTGGCAACACATATGGTTGAGGACGGAGGCTGCAGATAATAGAGACTACGTGATTCAGATCTTGCTCCAATCGTCTGTCCCATATTTTGGTCCTGGATAAAGAAAGAATTAGAAGTAAAGGTTATGGAACAGTTGAGAGATCGAATAAGTTGACTTATAGAAATTAAATTAAAGGGATACTCAGGTACAAATAAAACTGAATTCAAAGATAGAGAGGGAAGAGGTGAAGCTTGACCAATGCCAGTGGTCGTTGTTTTAGAGCCATCAACAAGAGTGATGTGATGTGGTTTTTTGGGAGAGGATAAGGTGGAAAAGAGGGAATAATTACCTGCTATATGATCAGAAGCACCAGAATCCAAAATCCAGAAATCAACAGGAGAAGAATGAGAGAGACAAACCGCAGAATTACCAGTATGGGCTATAGTTGTTGAAGACGAGGCTTGTTGGTTGGCCTTAAGTTGAAGATACTCCTTGTATTCACTGGCTGAAAAAAGATTCTGATTGTTGCTTCCAAATTCAATTTTCTTATCAGCAGAACCCGATGCCTGAGACTGTGTTACATTAGCTGTCTTTTCATTAAAACCATGCAGAGAATAGCACTTGTCTTGAGTATGTCCCGTGCACTTGCAATAAGAACACTGAGAGCGATCACCTCTACCACGACCACCTCTTCCACCATTCCCACGGCCTCGACCTCCACGATCTATTGAGTTTGAAGCAAAAGCTGAAGATTTTGAAACTAACTAAGAACCAATTCCAGATGTCTCCTCCGATGAGAGAACGCGAAGTAAACGATCAATGAGTTCCTCCTCTGTAGGAATATTAGGATTGGTCAAACATTGATTTCAGACAGATTCAAAATTTTTATGTAGACCATGGAAAACAAAGACCACATACATGTTATCAAGTTTTTCTAATACCTTTGTAAGATCATCGCCTGATAGGTTGAGTTTGATGTCTTCGATGACTGACTGTGCTCTGTTTAGGTAAGAGCGAAGGTCTTGGTCTATTATCTGGATCGTGGCCAAGTTATGGACAGAAGCATAGAGGCGTTGTATATCATTAGAATACACACTCTGAGGCTTCTTCCATATGTCATGACATGCTTTGTAAGAACGAAAATGCACCAATAACTTTGGATCAATAGATTGCCATAGTAAAGACACTAACTGATAATCAGACCTTTTCCACTCACCACGCACTTCAGTAGCAATGTCTACTTTCTTCTTGGGGAGGTGCTTATAGAGACCTTGACCTAAAAACCACACCTCAAGAGCGTTATACCAATCTACAAAATTCTTATCATTAAGTTTCTCTGAGGTTATAGTAGGGCTTCCAGATAAGGCAAACGAAATGAGATTTTTCTTCACAGGTCCAGAATTGTCAGAGGTGGCAGTAGATGAATGGGTTGCGGAAGCCTTGTGGATAGAGAAACTGACCCATGAAGTCAACAGGGGGTCAATTGGACAACCGACCACCAGAACGGAGAGAGGAGACGCCGGTAAGCAAAACGGGACAAGCAGCGAGTCAAACGGAGGCCAGGACGGTGGTGCGTGGCCTGCACGCGCTGTCAGGACGAGATGAAAGAAGCCGTGGGTGAGGGCGTGTGGCAGGGGCCTCCAGCGAGCTGCTCGGAGGGACAGTTGGCTGGATGCTTCTGAGAATTGTGCCCTCACCTTGGTGGTGGAGGGTCCAGAGGTTAGGGTTCTAGTTGTGACTAGGGTTCTAGTTGTGACAATGACTTAGAACTGCGACAGGGAGCGGAGACGCGTCCCTGGTTTGAAACCTGCTCTGGATACCAACTTGATGTGCTGGGATTACTTGAGAGAAATCCTCTCAGCACTCATTCAATATATATTGCAAGGAATTACAAAGGGGATCAACCAATATCCCATAATAATAGGAGTTTCCTAAACTATAGGGTTATAGTTAACTAAACAAAAAAATCAAATCAAAATAGAATCCTAATCTAATCACAATTAGATCAGAATATACAATAATCAACAGTTGTAAATGGGGATGACATTGTCTTCACGGGCAATGATTAGACAGGTATCCAGAATCTTAAGAAGCATCTATCATACCACTTTTAGACAAAAGATATGGGTCCTCTCAAATATTTTTTGGGGATTGAGGTTGCTCAATCTAATACAGGTGTTGCTATCACTCAGAGAAATTATGCTTTAGACATATTTGAATAAATAGGTATGTTGGATTATCGACCTAGTGATACTCCAATGGATCCCAATGTCAAACTATTATCAGGTTAGTGGGAGCTGCTAGCAAACCTGGGTAAATGTAGACGTCTTGTTGGTAAACTTAACTACCTTATAGTAATTCGATCAAACATTACTTTTCTTATAAGTGTGGTAGGCCAATTCTTGAATGCTCCTGGTGATAGTTAGTGGAATGATATGGTTTGCATTCTTAGATACACCAAGAGTGCACCAGGTAAAGGGTTACTTTATGAAAACAAAGGCAATACTCAAGTGGTTGTATTTTCTGATGCTGAGTGGGTGGGCTCACTGTCTGATAGAAGATTAACTTCAGGATATTGTGTCTTTGTTGGAGGTAACTTAATCTCATGGAAGAGTAAGAAACAAAACATAGTTGCTAGATCCAATGCAGAGATCGAGTATCACGCTATGGTAGTAGCAACATGTGAACTTATGTGGTTAAAGCAGTTGCTTTAGTAACTAAAATTGGGAGACATCAAGGAAATGAAACTGATTTGTGACAACTAAGCTGTTTTATATATTGCTTTTAACCCAGTTTTTCATGAAAGGACTAAAACACATAGACCTTGATTGCCATTTTGTCAGAGAAAAGATCTTTCAGATTTTCAGGCAAGATCACTACTGGTTTTGTCAACTTCAATGACTAGTTAGCCTATATATTTATTAAGTCCCTTAGAGGGCCTTGGGTTGATTTTATTTGTAATAAGCTTGGCGCATATGACATATATGCTCCAGCTTGAGGGGGAGTGTTAGAATTAGGCACATGTTAATATGTAGCCTTAGTCATCACCTAGTCACAGCTGACTCGTGGAACTGGTTATTAGAAATTAGTATATGTAATTATAGGAATTAGTATCTGTAATTATTCTTTGTAATTACTACTGCCTTGTACTATTACTGTATATAAATATCAGATTACTTTTGTGTAATCAACACAGAATTCCTCAAATCCTCTCCTAATTCTATAGTAATTATGATGATTGCTGTAAATTAGCTAGTGATTGCTTATTAGATCCTTGATTGATTGTAATTATACTATAAATAAGAGATTAGTGTGCAAGCCAAGATACACAATTTCTCTCAAACACTTTGTTTCATCAGCCTGAATTGGACAACGAAAAAACAGAAGGGACACCACTTCCAACTTGGCATTCCATTGCACAATTCAACATAGGCTGAATTGGCAACACCAATATGACCTCTTTTTGCATCTCCAATTTGTATACTTTTAGACAGTAGTTCAGTTATTTGTGTGATTATTTATGTATCATTTGCACATTGCATGCAACATTATTCATGTAACTGTCTTGTATATTGAATTCCTGAATGAACAAAAGCAGATGACCGGAAGTTTGCAGACTAATCTTTGTAATACTGGTGTCTGTAATTTCTGTTCAGTATTTGTATACTCAGTTCACTGCAGACACCAAAATGACACATTATGACCAAGTTACACGGTTATTGGTGAGTGATTTATCCTCAATTTGTGATGGTGCCGATACATTACTGAAACAGAATTAGAGTTCATTGAGATTTGATCTTACCCCTAATTGATTAATCTCAGCTTCATCCTTCCTGTGGTTTCCTTTTGGTGTTCTGGACATTTTATTCAAACTTTTAACTTAACTAGTGCCAAGTGGCAGCTTAAACCCAGAACCATCACCAAGACTATGCCTTGTGTGAGTGTACCCACTGCATGAGTAGAAGAGAAGAGAGTATGTGAACGAGAGTAATTAAGTGAGGAGAGCCAACCAACCATTTTGAATAAGAGAGAAACAAAAGAGGTATGCTCAATAAGTAATGACATACAATGGCATTAGACAAAATCCTAATGCTGTTTTCACTTTTTTGTTTTTTTACTATCTTCTGTTAAATTTCCTTTTTCGGGTTCTGGTTGCAGTGGCTTGGACAATTGATAAAATTATGAGGGACTTCCTTGGATCTGGAGTGGGGCAGAGTAGTGATTATCTTGTCAGTTGGGAAGTTTGTTGCAGGCCAAATGCAGAGGGGGGAATTTGGATCTTGGTTATTTGGTGTCCAAAAATATTTGTTTGGCAGGTAATGCAGAGTATGTATGGTTTAGATCAGAATGGACACGATGCCAACCTGAGTGCGAGTCCTTGGAAATTTATTTCTTGGGGTATATGGTTCTTTCAGACCTCTTGTTTGGGTTTGGGTGATGGTTCTTGTTGGGAGGTTGTCTTGGTGGGGAGTGTTCGTTTTGCCTTTCTTTGCCTGTATCATTTGTGCATTTTTACATTTCACCCATAAAGACTTATTATTCTATTCAGGATTCTAATTTTTCTTGGCATTTCCATTTTTTTCCCCCGGTTATATTGGGAAGTGCAAGCAGCTGGATAGAGGAGGATTGAACCTCGAACATTATCATCACACCCCAGTCTTATAGACTGGGTCGTGCCAATTGAGCTACAAACTTGTTGACTGGGGTTTCCACTTTAGGAAGGGATCTGAATGATAGGGAGACTAATCAGGTTCAGTCCATTTTGCTTTTACTTGATTCTTCGAACTTTGTTTCCAATCAAGATAGGATAATTGAACTATTGATTCTTCTGGTGTATTTTCTTGTACTCCCTATTTTCAGTTTGTTAATCATTCTTCTAATAAGGAAGGTTCTTGACAATTGCGTTGGAAATATATAAATCATTCTAATGTCAAATCCCTTGTCCAGATAGCTGTACTCAATAGGAATAATACAAATGACATGTTGCAGATTTCTAGGCCCTAGAGAGCTCTATCTCCTGACGTTTGTGTTGCAGTTAAAGTTCAGAGAAGTTGGCCCATTTAATTCTACATTGTAGTGCTTCTAATTTTCTTTGGAGTAGGGTGTCTCGCGTGCAGGATGAATCATGGATTTGCCCTTCAATTTGGAGCAATTTTTCTTGGTTGCTTTCCAGGTTTTGGAAGAAGCAAGAACGCCAAAGTGGCAGTGAGGTTTTTACTATTCCTTGGTGTAATTGATTGGAATGGAACTACGGAATGGCTGCACGTTCAAGGGCACCACTTTGCCTCTAGATTTGCTTTAGGATAGGTGTGATGGGAATTGGATTATCAGGGGTAACCGAGACAACCCTTACTCACTACAGGGAGCTTAATGGAGGAATAAGCCTCGGTGTTGATGAGTAAATGAGGAACAAGTTTAGAGAGAGATGAATTTTAGAGAGAAGAGAGAAATGATTTCTGAAATTGTTTATGCCTTTTGTGTGCGATACTGACATGCTTATAGCATGAATCGGTTACAATCATTACATCATTTGCTCCATTTGGAATATGCTAACTGACTCCACTAACTTTTGCCACCTCAGCAAAAGCTTAACAAACTCTAAAAGCAAAAGAAATTTGACAAACCACACAACCGTGTGATATTAATAGACACAACAATCAATAATAGAAAAAACAACTTATAGAGTATCATAAGGATAGAAATAAATTATAGTCTAAAATTGTACCATTACAGTTATGCCAAAACTGAATGTTGGGCGGTAAAAAGCCAACAAGAGTATAACATCAGTGTTGCGGAGATGAGGATGTTGCGCTGGATGTGTGGCCATACAAGACTAGATAGGATTAGGAATGATGCATTAGAGAGAAAGTAGGGGTAGCACCTATTATAGAAAAGATGACATAATCTTGTCTTAGGTGGTTTGGACATGTAAGGAGAAGACCCTTAGAAGTCCCTGTAAGAAGAGTAGATCAGGTAGATAATAGTCCAATAGCTAGAAGTAGAGGAAGACCAAGAAAGACTATAGGTGAAACGATTAAAAAAGATTTAGATCTGAATAACATATTTGAAAACTTGGTTTATGATAGGGCACAATGTCGTCGTTTGATCCATGTAGTCGACCCCACCTAGTGGGAAAAGGCTTGGTTGTTGTACAGTTATGCCAAAACTGTAACAATACCCCCTTCTTCGAGAAAATCCTTGTCCTCAAGGATGAAAATTTGGGAATTTCTTTAGTAGATCATAGTAGAATTCCCAAGTAGCTTGTTCTGTAGGTGAACCTTTCCACTTGATCAAAACCTTGGTAGCAACCATACGGCCTCTTTTGACCATTTTTCTGTTAAGAATTGCTTCTGGTTCACCCTTGGAAGCATCAGGTTGCTGCTACAGTGGGAGGGGATGAACATTACAAGTAGATGGTTCTCTGCATAGCTTCAACTGTGAGACATGAAATACATTGTGTATTTCAGCAGTGAAGGGCAGTTCCAGTTGGTATGCAACCTTACCTATGTGATCAATCACCTTGAAAGGGCCATAAAACTTGGGAAGGAGCTTATGGAATGGTTGGTTTCTAACAGATAATTGCCGGTAAGGTTGGAGTTTCAAATATACACAGTCCCCAATTTGAAATTCTGTCACTTCTGTGTTTATCAACTTGCTGGTTCATCCTGTTTTGTGCTCTAAGTAGATGGAACTTCAGAATTTGGATCACAACTTCTCTAGCACTTAAAGTGCACTCAACAGTGTCATTAGATGCTTCTCCAGGTAGATAAGGGAGATGAATAGGAGGGACTTGGCCATAAAGCACCTCATAAGGTGTGGAATGAGTGGAAGTGTGGTAATTTGTATTATACCACCATTCACCTGGAGCCAACCATTGAGACCAAGCTTTAGGCTTGTCTGAGCACATACACCTCAAGTATGTTTCCAAGCATTTGTTAACCACTTCGGTTTGGCCATCGGACTATGGATGAGAAGCAATAGATTTGTTCAAAGATACCCCTTGGAGCTGGAAAAGTTCGCTCCGCACATTACTAAGGAAAATGGGGTCTCTATCACTAGTAATGGTGTTTGGGAAACCATGAAGTTTGAAGACTTGATTGAGGAACAGTTGAGCAACATCTATGGCTGTGTAGGGGTGTGAAAGTGGAAGAAAGTGTGCATACTTACTCAGCCTGTCCACTACCACTAGTATCACTTATTTCCCATTAGAAGGAGGGAGTCCTTCAATGAAATCCATACTAATATCCTCCCAAATTCTATTAGGAATGGAGAAAGGTTGTGTAAGTCTTGCTGGAGCTGCCAAATCAGGTTTGCATCTTTGGCATACATCACAATTCCTCACATAATTGATAATGTCCTTGGTCATACCTTTCCAAAAGAACAGGGACTTGATTCGGGTAGCAGTGACATCTCTGCCTGAATGTCCTCCAAAAGGAGAATCATGTAGCCAATGAAGGATTGTTTTCTTGATGGAGGGGTCATCACCAAGAACCAATTTGCCTTTTCTCCTCAATTCTCCTCTATGCCATGAATATTTATTGTGTTTTGTGGGATCCTGCTGCAATTCTGTCAAGAGCTGCTGGATATTAGGATCAGTATTCCAAGAAGCCTTGATGCTTGCAAGTAAATCTTCTTGAGCATTGTTAAGCATCAAAGGTATTAGTTCAGCTCCATTTTTTCTAGATAGTGCATCTGCAGCCACATTGTCAATTCCTTCCTTATACTGAATTTCGAAATCAAAGCCCATATGCTTGGACATCCATACCTGTTGAAAAGGAGTGTTCAATCTTTGCTCCAACAGATATTTAATGCTCTTCTGATATGTTTTTATAACAAAAGGACCATGAGATAAGTAGGTACGCCACTTTTGGACAGCATACACAATAGCCAACAATTCCCTCTCATAAATGGACATAGTTTGCTGTTTTGGCCCTAAAGATTTGCTGATATATGCTATAGGATGTTTATCTTGCATAAGCACTGCTCCAATTCCAGTCCCTGAAGCATCTGATTCCACCACAAACCTCTTAGAAAAGTCAGGTAAGGCCAAGACAGGAGCAGATGTGAGTGCTTTTTTTAGGGTGTTAAATGCAGCAGTGGATGCTTGTGACCAAAGAAAACTATCTTTCTTGAGCATATCAGTTAATGGTTTGGATATTTTCCCAAAATCCTTCACAAACCTTCTATAGTACCCAGCAAGACCAAGGAACCCTCTAAGCTGCTTGATGTTTGAAGGTGGAGGCCAATTAGAAACTGCTTGTATTTTTGTTGGATCTGTAGTTACTCCCTCCTTGGTGATGAAATGACCAAGATACTCAACCTTTGAAGTAGCAAAACAACACTTGCTCTTCTTTAAATACAGTTGCTGTTCTCTAATGGTTTGAAAAACCATTTGGAGGTGAGACACATGTGCTTCTAAGGTGGGACTGTATATAAGAATATCATCAAAGAAGATTATAACAAATCTTCTTAAGAAAGGATGGAAGATATAATTCATTAAGGCCTGAAATGATGCTGGAGCATTAGTTAGACCAAATGGCATAACTAGGTATTCAAAGTGGCCAGCATGAGTTTTGAAGGCAGTTTTGTGCTCTTCACCCAATTCCATCCTCAATTGATGATAACCAGATCTTAAATCTAACTTAGAATAGATTGAAGAACTGCCAAGTTCATTTATTAGATCCTCAATAAGTGGAATAGGAAACCTGTCCTTTATAGTTTGTTGATTTAACCTTCTATAGTCAACACATAACCTCCACGAGCCATCTTTTTTCCTAACCCGAACAGCAGGTGAAGCATAGGGACTGTTGCTGTACTGGATAATCCCTTGCTGCATCATATCTTCAACAAGGTGATCCACTATGTCTTTCTGGATGATTGAGTACCTGTAAGGCCTTAGATTGCAAGGAATTGACCCTTCCTTGAGTGGGATTCTGTGATCAAACCCAGGTCTAGTAGGAGGGAGTTGATTTGGCTCCTCAAAAATATCATTGTATTCTTCAATAAGTTCCTCAATCTCAGCAGGTATACTATGTTCTGTTGTAGCAGCATTAAGCAAGCTGCAAGAAGGCATTTCTACATAATTATCAAACCTGTCTAGATATAGGATTTACATCTGTGCTCCTTATTGAACAGCTTGAGAAAAGGACTAGTTATTTATCACCTTCACACCAGAAGTTTTGGCCCCTCTTAACACAAACTTCTTCCCATCTACAGAAAATTCCATCTGTAATTTATTAAAGTCCCATAGTATTGGTCCAAGGGCAGCTAACCACTGCACCCCTAAGATTAAATCACAGTAGCCAAGAGGAAGTACTAGTACATCTGCAGAAAATTCAGTTTGTTGCAAAGTCCAAGTAAATCCCTTACAAACAAAAGAAGTTTGTAATTTAGTTCCACCACCAGCTGTAACAATCATTGAAGGGATTGGCTCCAATTTACAACCCAACTTCTTAGCCAATTCTAAATCTAAGAAATTATGGGTGCTTCCACTATCCACCAGTATCTGCAGTAGTTTCTTGTTATGCAAGCCACTAATTCTCATAGTTTGATAGCTAGAAATTCCATTCAAGGCATTAATAGACAGCTGAGGACATTCAAATTGGACACATTCAACATTCATTGAGTCCTTTTCTTCCTCTTTTTCCAGTTCTTCACTAGTATTTTCATCATCTTCTAATTCCATCACGAACAATTGAGTTCTCTTATATTTCAAATGGTGCACCGGGGTGAAGGGTTCATCACAGAACATACATAATCCTAGGAGTAGCTCCTCGTTCAGCCATTTCTGCTGCAGAGTAGCTCCTAGGAGGTTTGCCTAAGATTGGTTTAGCTGGTTGAGGTGTTGAAGTGTAACTGTTTCCAAAATTGGTTTTGTTTGGACTGTTGTATGGCTTACTTGTGGGTGAAAATTGGCGATTGTTGAACTTATTGGTGTTCACAATGGGAGATGAAGCTTCATGTAACTTAGCAAGACTCGCAGCATGTGCAACAGAAGTGGGTCTAAACATTCTAACATGCATCTGTGTAGAATGCTCTAAACCAGCCAAAAAGATACTCAAGGAATGTTCACGTGGCAGACTTACTTGGGTGTGAGCAAGCTCAAATTCTTCAACATAATCATGCACCTTTCCCTTTTGTTTAAACTGGATAAGAGTGGATAGAGGATCTTCATAAACTTCCCCAAACCTCTTGAGTTATATCTGCTATGTACTGAGGCCACCCTGGGTAGATTTCGAACCTTGAACGCATATAATTGAGGTGCCATTGCAGAGCACTTCCATCAAGGTGAATGGAGGCCAATTTGACCTTAGATTCAGGTGCAGTCCCATCTAGTGAGAAGAATTGCTCACACTTATACAACCACTCTTTAATGTTTGAACCATCAAATTTAGGAAAATCAATTTTCGAGATTCTTGTGGAATAATAATGCTGATGCGAGTTGGAATTATGTTGAGATTTTTCACCACTACCCTGATGCTCTTCTTGATTATGACCATTGTTAGTTGAATCATCTTCGTTCTGCTAAGTTGATTGATTAGTGAACAAATTTCGGAGTTCAATAATACTCGCATCGAGCTGGTCGAACTTTGCTTGCGTCTCAGAGTTGGATTCAGCAATCTTCCTTGTCAAAGCTTGCTCGACATCTTGGATGGTAGCTTGACTTCGCGTGGCATTCGACATTAATCAGAGCCTCAGGATTGAAGCTTTGATACCAATTGTGATGGGAATTGGATTATCAGGGGTAACCGAGACAACCCTTACTCACTACAGGGAGCTTAATGGAGGAATAAGCTCCGGTGTTGATGAGTAAATGAGGAACAAGTTTAGAGAGAGATGAATTTTAGAGAGAAGAGAGAAATGATTTCTGAAATTGTATATGCCTTTTGTGTGCGATATTGACATACTTATAGCATGAATCGGTTACAATCATTACATCATTTGCTCCATTTGGAATATGCTAACTGACTCCACTAACTTTTGCCACCTCAGCAAAAGCTTAACAAACTCTAAAAGCAAAAGAAATTTGACAAACTACACAACCGTGTGATATTAATAGACACAACAATCAATAATAGAAAAAACAACTTATAGAGTATCATAAGGATAGAAATAAACTATAGTCTAAAATTGTACCATTACAGTTATGCCAAAACTGTAATAATAGGTTGTGTTTATAGCTTCGTTCAAGGGCATTTCTGTTTCTGATATTCAGAGGGACTGGGTAGCCTTGCTGCATTTTTGATTATTTCATTTTTTATGCTGTTTCTTTCTTTCTCTGTTTTGGAGGATATGTTATCCTTCCCTTAGATGTTCTTTACTCCTTTTCTTTTTAATAAAATTTCTTTTCCTCCAAAAAAAATAAGTCCTTATCACCTAACTCCGAAAAGCAACCTTACGAATGGTTGTCATCTTTTATTGTCTCTCTAGTTGTAGTATAGATGCAAGAAAGAAATTGATGTTAATAACCTTGGGGGTGTTTTGTTACAGACAAAATATAAAATTGTTATGTCAGTTTGAGACCGGTCCAAGCAGAACTCAGTTTAGTAAGCTTTTCAATTTGGAGATAACAAAATATTTATTTTCTAATTGTTAAGAACTAACTCTCCAACATACTTAAGTTGTTAGGTGGAGTAACAAGAATAATTTTTTATATCCCTAGCACTAATCAATAAGGGAACACAGTTATAAAAGCTACAAATCATTTATTCATTATTTCTTTTTAAATTTTGATCTCAGGGTTGTCAATAGCGGCGGTGGAGTGGTGTGGAGCAGGCCTCTGCCGCTATCAAAACCCAGTCGCGGAGCGATTTAGTGTAGCGGCCATATAGCGCAGCCTCGCGGCCTGGATAGCGTTCATGGCGGCCGCAATGCTTCTGGCCAATTGAAAGCAATGCTTCTGGCCAATTGAAATCTCTGTTTTTTCTTTCTTTTTGGGTGGAAATTCTGTTTTACCCTCACTTATGCAATTGAAAGTTCTATTTTACCCTCACTTATCCAACCAAAAGTTCTATTCTACCCTCATTTTAACTAAGACAATTTCCATTTCGCCCTCACCTGCTTCCACCTTCCATTTCTATTGGTCATTGCACAGTAGGGTGTGCAGCAGCACTCCTTCACCTTCACCTTCACATCAGATCGCACCATTGTTGCAGCCTCTGTTTCGCACTAGCCCATCCCTGTTCCTTCACCCATCGTGTAAGTCTAAAGCATTTTAGGGCAAGTTCTTGTTTTGTCGCTGAATCACATGGAAGAGGGCTGTTCGCAAGTCTCTATTCTGCTGCCCATCCATTTCCCGGCCAAATTCCGGCAGCTTATTCAATTTCCGGCCAAGCCCACCCCTTTACGCAGCTTCTGTTGGCACCTAAGTTGGAGGTCCTCTGTTTTTGGAAGCTTCTCCAGCCGCTGTTTAGCAAGAATCCTCCCTCTCCAACCTTTGTTATTTTCTTATTGTTACTTCGAACCATTCCCCATTCCCCACTCTGTTCTTTTTTGTTTGGTTGCTGTGTTCTGAGTCCTGACTCGTGACTTCGAAGCATTCCCCTAATCCCCAGTTATTATTATTATTATTATTATTTTTTGGTTGCTGTGTGTTGTGATTTATGAGTTCTTTATATTTGATTGTTTAGTTACTTTAAGCCTTAGAGGCTTAAACTTATTTAGGAGTTGGTGCTGTATTTTGTTTTTTAATGCTCCTTGACTTTTTATTGTTATTAACTTGTTAATTATGCCTTAGATTGATGCTGATTGTGTGTCTAGAGTATGACTTTTGATTATTAATGATGAATGTGTGTTTAATTTTGAGTATTTTTATTTTTTATTTTTGAGCATTTATATGTGTAGTATAAATTATTTATAATGTATCCCTAATCTTTGGTATAGCGGCCATCCCGCTATCTGCTATAATGCTATAGCATTTTTGGGGCCAGCCGCTCCGTGCCACTATCCAGGATTGACTGCCTTGTTTGATCTTTGAAACTATTGTAGCCAACCAATATTTAAAGTCTCTGCATTTGTGTATTAAATTTTTGTTACCTTTGAAAAAGTAAGCTACTGAATTTGTTTTGATTGCTTAGAAAATGAAGAACCGAAGATCTTCAATTTGGAATTCCTCATTTATCTGTATTTGGATTCAGAAGGAGTCCTTTACTCTTACATAAAAACGAGTCATTTTCAAATTGAGTGGCATGCTGATGTGTTAGAGATATAAAACCAATCTTGTGTTTTCACTTAACAGCTTAAGCTTTGAGGAGACTTGGTCCTTGACATGGTATCAGAGTCTCTATGACCAAGTGGTGAAGAGTTCAATCCTTGCTACCCTCATTTTTCTATTAAATATTTGAATTTCAGCACAAGGTAGGGTGAGCTTGTGTATTGTCCACGCTTCAAGCCCAAAGGGCTATAGCGTTAAGGGGCGTGTTAGAGATTTAACCAATCTTGTGCCTTCACTTAATAGCTTAAGCTTTTAGGAGAGTTAGTCCCTTGGCATGATGCACTATCAAAATATTTCTGAGTCAATAAGGTTTAGTGTACCCATATGACTAGGGATTTTAATAGGAAAAAATTATGAAAAATCAAGAGACTTTATTGGGATTCTTAATAATTTAGTGGGAAAATTGAGATATGTCCTGAAGGGATATCATTAGAAATCACAGGAAAATGTTATTGCAATTTACAAAACATGACAACTATTAGAGTATATTGTATCAGCTGTTGACTATTGTTAGTATAGTTTGGAATGTTCGAGAGTTTCTAGAAGTTAGTTAGAATATTATCTTATTGAATAGGTTAGTAAACAGAATTAGTTAGGTTAGTTAAGAGTAGTTGAGCTTCTGCTAGCTGTATAAATACAGCTATGTACACTGTTGTATCTGTTGATTACAGTTTACAGTTTTCAATTTTTCAGTTTCTAGAGAATTCTCATTCGCTCTCTTCTCTCATTCTCTCTCTCTCTTTTCTGCTGCACACTTTCTCAAGTTTTCTTGAGTTTTCTTTCATTTTCTCACTTGTCAAGAAACCAGGATTTTGAAGAAATCAGGCTCTCTGTACTAATAATAGATTGATGCAGCACTTGGATTTTGAACCAGTTCAAACTGAAAGGCCAGGGGAGTTAATTGCTTACTACAAGATTGCATGTAGGAGTTTTCTTAATGCTTTTCCTCTGTGTTTTGTGTTTTCTATTTAAAGAGAATATTCCACGAGGGTTGTATAATTCATTGTTTACAATGTGCCTTTATCAGGTCATTACAAGTGGGCTCTAGATCAACTGTTCTACAAGCATAACTTCAGCCGAGTAATCATTCTTGAAGGTGAAATGGGCTATTTTCTTTTCAACATTATGTATATTTTGTCTTTCATTGGTAAATTTATATGGAAGCTGATAAGATATCCTTATTCAATCTCAGATGACATGGAAATAGCACCTGATTTCTTTGATTATTTTGAAGCTACAGCAACTCTCCTTGACAAGGATAAGTATGTGTTTAAGAAGAGTAGAATGTTGAATTTATTTTCTTCTGATTCCCTATACAAGTTTTTTAAGACTTCCAGATCTTTGTTTATAAGTTAGCATTATCTATTCTAGGTCCATTATGGCTGTTTCTTCATGGAATGACAATGGACAAAAGCAGTTTGTACATGATCCATGTAAGTTTTTTCAATTTAATGTCTGTATACTTCATTTATAATACCCACATGGAAAACTGGATTTTGAAATTCTGCCCATGTGGTTATCACTGTAGGACATACAAACAACTGATCTAGAATCAGAAAGCATTGTAGAGTGTTGTTGATTTTCCACAAGCGCACGGATCGTACAAGTAGTAAATAAAGATTGTTCCCATGAGGATCGATTGATTACTAATTCTTTCGGCGATTTTGATTATTTAAGCGAACAAAATCAATAATAAAAGCTAAATTAAAATCAAAACAAAACTCAAAGCAATTAAATAAGCAATTTAATCAAGAAAAGTTAAGATTCAATCAAGGTTTAAAGGCCTATGATTAGGAATTCACTACACTACCCCCATGATAAATTGTAATCCTATCTTTGCTAATGTTTAATTATGTTCTTGAAGGCGATTTATCCTAAATTATTTAAAGTCCAATTTCTTAGCACTAAAAATGTGCTAAAACTCCATTAATTCCATTCTCATGGCAATTAATCCAAGTTCCAACCCATTAAGATTCATGACAATCGTTTAATCCTCGAAGGATTTAAGCCTATGTCTAGGTCTCAATTCCTAAGTTCAATTCTTAGATTATCAAGCAATTAGATTTCATCTTTCGATCCTTCACCTAAAGCTTAAGATTATGTAAATATGGCGCGCAACATACCACAACTACTAAGAACACTAAGAATGAATCAAGAACAATAATTCCATTAACAAAGAATCAAATTAACAATTCAACATAGAGAAATAGAGAGTTTCATTCCAATCCTAGAAAAAGGGGTTTAGCCGCTCATGGCAATTGTAACACAAACAAGAACAAATGTTAAAGAAACAACCATGATTCCAAAACAAAAAGAGAAGATGGAGAAGATGAAGATGGGGGAAAAGACTTCAATGGTTGATCTTCAGTGACTCTTGCTCTTGCCTTCTAAGCCCTAACCTTCAATCCTTATGCCTCTCAAAGTCTCTTGCAATCTCTGTATGTTTTAGGTTTGAGGGTTTGCTTCTATTTATAACAATTGGGGTGAAAACTGCCTCTTTTACGCTCCAGAATACCTCACACGGCTGTGTGAGTGCATGACACGGCCGTGTGAGCTTTAAAAATTGCGTAATTTCAACATAGGGGGTCACAAGGCTGTGTGACAAAGACACACGGATGTGTGACTTAGTCAGAAGCCTTCCTCTAGTTACATAGGGCCGTGTGAGCTTGACAGAAGCGTTTTCCAAGTTACACACGGCCGTGTGTAACTCCTCAATCGCTCAAAATGTCACTTTTTGGACAAGTGGTCGTCATGAAAGTTGTAGCTCTTTTTCTTAGCTTTTCAATGCCACTGAAATTATCTCGTTTCGATTTCTGTAACTCAAGTTATGCTCATTTTATCGCGAAAAGGTCAAAAACTCTGCGAATCTTAACCATATAAATTCCGAGTTCAACTCCATTGCAATAAATCCATCCAAAGCTTCATAGAGCCATGTCAAAACACTTCTTTTGGACCTAAAAACATAGAGAAAGACCAATCATGAGCTACCAAGGATAATTAGATTAAAAGTGACATAAATTCCAACATATATCAATCAAAGCACACTTAAATCTACCTCAAATCAAGCACAATATGTGTGTATTTTATCCACACATCATAGAGTTGAGACAACTCAGATTTATTTCACAATAATTATAATTTGTAAATATCAATTGGACTAGTTTATAGCATGGCAGTTTTTGCTTCTCCGTCTCTCCCCTTCCAATCATCCTGTTTGATTCTCCTCCTGGAAACCTGTTGCATCTATTGGTACTGTCTTTTGCTTTTGTACAAGTTGTTTACTAGCCAAGTACTCCTGGCATATTCATGTTTGTAAACATCTGCACATTTATTTCACGTTTTCCAGCAACTAGATAAATTTTGAGTAGGCTTTTTGGTGTGTTTGGTAAATTTTTGGTGTTCTTACTCATTACTGCAAAGAGTAATTTCCTTTGATTAGTTTTAGAGGGTTTGGCAGGTGGCAGGAGGGTAAAGTTTTTTTCGCAAGAGTGCAATGTATGCTGTTCTTCACTGTTTTTGGTTGGAGCAAATTGCTCAGATTCCTAAATATGTGTCCTTTGGCATACTATCTCTGGACCCACTTGGGAATGCTGTGGCTTTTAAAAAATCGTTTTGCTGTGAAAAAAACTACTGCATAAGGTTGTCTAAATTTTTTGTTTGGTGAAAATGTGATAAAGTCTGCTGTGTACAATATACCAATTAAAAGCAATGTTTGGTAAAAATTATTGTAGACTGCAGTAAAAATTGATATTATAAAATATAATAGATAAATGTTTAAATTAGGAAAGGATAAAGTTAGACCTTAAGTGAAAGTAAGCTGTTTTTGGGTATTTAATATTTTTGAAAGTCACAGAAGTTTTAAAAAGCATCCCCTAAGAACCAGTAAAAAAAATTTTGCCTGACACAAGTTTATGACTTTTGATGCTAAAAATTGTCTTAAAAGCACCAGTAAAAAAAATTACCAAACACAAATTTATGACTTCTGACACTGAAAATTCTCTTTTTGTCCTCTTTGGTTTTCAAGACATTGTCTTTTCGGGGAAGTCTACTTGGTAGACATGCAGAGGGACTGGACATCACTTTTGCTTTATGTCATTGTCTCAGTTTTGTTTTCTTCTGTTGCTTTGTCTAAGGACACTTTATCCACCCTTTTTTCTTATCTTGATCTTTCCGTCTAATAAATTTTCTTCATACACACACATACAGATGTATAATGAGCTCATTTTGTCTCTCCAGTCTAGTCTTGTTGTCATGATCTATAGTCGTTATTCTGTAACTATATTATTATCCTAATCATTTGTTTACACTGTCAAATTACTAATGAGCCATAAATGTTTGTAGAATTTACTATAACTGCCTCTTATTCATCATTCTGGGCTTGTTCAAAAGCTCACATCACTACTGGGAATGAATTGTTTAAGCATTGAAACTATTTTAGTGGTGAAGGTGTTTATTAAGAATAAATTCTAACAGAAAAAATTTAAGTGGAAAAAAGGCTGAAAATATTTAGCACAGGTTGTCATGGAATACTTTTAGCTGTGACTCTTTCCTTTAATACAATGTATTTTATTTAAAGACTGAATTGCACTTTTGTATCCTCCTAGTTTCGCAAAAGTTTTGATCTCCCAAGTTCCAATTGCATCAATGTTAGCCTCTTGGATTTCAATTTGATGCAATTTAGTCCCTGCACTATTCTGCTGCTAAAATGAAGGTGGATTGGGTGACATCTTGTGCCATTGCCACGTCATCTCCATGTGAGCAAATACAGTGCAACATCAGCAAAATTTAGAGCCACATCAACAAAGACAATGTCTCATCAACAAAAAGAGGGTCATGCCATCTCGTCATGAGCAAAGAGTGCATGCCACCCTCAATTGGATGGCAAATTGAGGAAGGGACTTAATTTGCATCAATTTCAAAACTATTTAGGGTGACATTACAACAACTGGAACTAAAGGCCCAAAGTCAAACTTTTTGGTTGTGTCTGGAATCAATTAAAATTAGAAATGATTTGTGTAACAAAAAAAAATGGAAATGATTTGAATTGATTTGATTTAATTTAGAAATCAAATCTTATGTTTAGAACTCATTAATAAAAAAAAGGGATTTGAATTGATTTGAAAATCAATTCTTATATTTGGAACTCATTAAAAATGGAATTGATTTGATTTCTTTTTATTATTTTAAATTTTTACCCTTATGAGAGGTTAAATCAAAAAGTTAATAGGGGTAAAATTATTGATTTATTTAAAATCAAAATCAAATCTTAACAAATCTTACCATATTTGATAGGATTTCTAAATTAAAAGCAATGAAATCTATTGAAAAGACTAAAGGTTTGTGAAATGCTTGAGTGTTTAACCCACTCAGCTGATCTATATTTATATACATTTAGAGAGTAAATACAATGTGTAATTTACAAGAATATTAATGAAATTCTAGTTCCTAAGTACATGCATAAGATTACCTAGATACATGAATATGTGACTTACTAGGTATATCCATAGTTGTTAGAATCGTACGATTCACGATTCGAATCGTACGATTCGATCCGATTCGTCTCGCCGGCGATACAGAAATCGCGTTGAATCGGAAATGGCTAGGAATCGCATGTGAATTGTTTGAATCGGTGCGATTTAGAACCACAGACATGAATCGCACGATTCTGCGATTCATGGAACGTGGACGGCGTAAAAAAATTTCCAAATTCAGGTGCGAATCTGAAGGGGTGGACGGTGGGAGTTGAGAGTTAAAATTTAATGGTCTTTAATTCTGCACATTCACCCACGTTTCACATCATTCTTCATGCAACTAGAAGTTCAAAACTATTGAACGTCATTCTTCTCTTCACATTCATTCTTCGTTTTCGTCACACTCTGTTTTCGTATCCTCACTGCAACACCAACCAAACTCCCTCTGTTTTCGTATTTTGCATCTGCAACGCCAACCACCGAACGTTCAGTCATGTTCAGTCACATACCCACGTCTCACTCTGCTCTAAAAACACCTCTTCAGTCACGTTCTTCCAGTCTCTGTTTTCATATCACCGTTCTTCCCGTCCTCCGTTTTCGTATCACGTTCTTCTTCTTCCAGTCCTCTGTTTATCGGTGACAGTGTCACTCACTCACTCAGTACAAATGGCTCCTATGGTGGCTCCTAAGGCTAAGAAGAAGGGGAAGAAGGATGTTACATAAGAACATTGTACTGTTCTTGACAATAGATTACATGTGAAGTGTAATTATTGTCCACAAGCAATGTATATTTAAATCTTTTATTAATGTGTTTCTGAATCGTACGATTCGAAACGATTCATGATTCACGATTCAAAAATTGAACAAACGATTCTCGATACGATTCACAATTGACAACTATGGGTACATCAATAACTATGATTTATTGGTACAACTACCCATACACTATCTCTAATTCCAACATTTAGAGAGTAAATACAATGTGTAATTTACAAGAATATTAATGAAATTCTAGTTCCTAAGTACATGCATGAGATTACCTAGATACATGAATATGTGATTTACTAGGTACATCAATAACTATGATTTATTGGTACAACTACCCATACACTATCTGTTAATTCCAACATTCTCCCTCAAGCTGGAGCATATAAGTCAAATGCTCCAAGCTTGGAACAAATATTTTGAATCCTCGGTCCCCTTAAGGATTTTGTAAAGATGTCTGCAAGTTGATCATTAGAACTAACAGATTCGGTGATAACTTCTTTAGAAAGGACTTTCTCCTAGACAAAATGACAATCAATCTCGATATGTATAGTTCTGTCATGGAATACTGGATTGGAAGCTATATGAAGGGCTGCTTGGTTATCACAACATAGCTTCATTAGTTGAGTATCTCCAAACTTCAATTCTTGAAGTTGTTTAATCCAGATGAGCTCACATGTGGCTACAGCCATAGCTCTATATTCAGCCTCTGCATTAGACCTTGCAACAACATTTTGTTTCTTACTCTTCCACGAGACAAGATTTCTTCCAATAGACACACAATACCCTGAAGTGGAACGCCTATCAATGGGAGATCCTGCCCAATCTGCATCACAAAATCCAACTATTTGAGTGCTTCCTTTGTCTTCATAGAGAAGTCCTTGTCCTGGGGTCTTTTTAATGTATCTCAGGATTCAAATTATTGCATCCCAATGATCATTATGAGGAGATTGCATGAATTGACTCCCCACTCCAATTGCAAAGGAAATATCTGGTCTTGTAATAATGAGGTAGATGAGTTTCCCAATCAATCTTCGATATCTTTCAAGATTAGAATAAGGCTCCCCCTGGTTGGGTAGCAATTTTTGATTTGGATCCATGGGACTATCAACTGGTCTACAATCTGTCATACTAGTTTCTTTAAGTATGTCTAACGCATACTTCCTCTGTGAGATGATAATCCCATCTTTTGACTGAGCAACTTCAATTCCAAGAAAATATTTCAGCTTTCCCAGATCCTTAGTCTAAAAGTGACAAAATAAATGTTCCTTCAGCTGAGCAATTTTTTTCTGATCATTTCCTGTGATGACTATATCATCTACATAGACCACCAGGTAAACACACCTATTTGGAGAGGTATGGCAATAAAAGACTGAATGGTCTGCTTCACTTCGTTTCATTCCGAAAGCCTGAACAACTGAGTTGAATTTTCCAAACCAAGCTCGTGGGGATTGTTTGAGTCCATAAAGAGACCGGCGCAATTTGCAAACCAAGCTAGACTCTCCCTAAGCAACAAACCCAGGTGGTTGCTCCATATAAATCTCTTCTTCTAATTCTCCATGTAAGAATGCATTTTTAATATCCAACTGATACAGTGGCCAGTGACGGATGGCAGCAATGGCAACAAATAGTCGAACAAAAGTAATTTTGGCCACAGGAGAGAAAGTGTCTCCATAATCAAGGTCATAAATCTGGGTATAACCTTTGGCTACCAATCGAGCTTTGAGACGATCGATTTGTCCATTGGCCCTAACTTTTATAGCATATACTCACCGACAACCAACAAGTGTCTTGCCCGGAGGAAAGGGAACTAACTCCCAGGTACCATTATGCTCTAAAGCCTGTATTTCATCAATCATGGCTTGTCACCATCCTGGATGATCAAGTGCTTCACAAAGATTTTTAGGAAGAGAAACAGAAGATAAAGAAGACACAAAAGAATGATAAGAAGGAGAGAGACGATGATAACTTAAGAAGTTATAAATAGGATGAGGATTACGTGTGGACCGAGTACCTTTCCTAAGAGCAATGGGTAAGTCAAGATTCTCTTCAGGTAGGTCCGCAGTCAGGTTGTCTGTTGGAGTAGGACATGATTCAGCTGGTCTTTCATTACCTTCAAGTTCTGTATTGGGAATTCGTGGACGACGCCGGTATATGATAGGTGATCTTTGAGTCTGCTCAGGTGGAGGATTGTCAGGAAAATCTATAGTAGCATCGACCGTTGACTCTAATTCCAGCAAAGAAGGTGATGGACCAAGATAGGGAATAGGAAAAACTTCTTGTAGAGTATTAGACTCAACTATGGAGGGTGAGAAATATGGTTTGTCTTAAAAAAATGTTACATCTGCAATAACGATTGTGATTAGGAGAGTAGCATTCCTTTCTGTAATTTGGAATATCCAAGGAAAACACATTTGATGGCTCGAGCAGAAAGCTTATCAAGACTTGGAGACAAGTCATGAACAAAACAAGTGCATCCAAAAATACGTGGAGTAACATGAAATAATGGTTCTTTAGGAAAACAAAATGGAATGCGATATTTTATTGTCGATAGAGGAAGAAGACATCCTATTTATCAAAAAGCTGTCAACATCGCATCACCCCAATGTCGGATAGGTACATTTGCATGGAGTAATAATGTCTGAGCAGTCTCAACAAGATGTCTATTCTTCCTTTCAACAATGCCATTCTGTTGAGGGGTATGAGAATAAGAGGATTGATGGAGAATGCCCTGTGATGACAAAAAAGAAGACATAGCAGAAGAGAAATATTCTTTTGCATTATCACTTCTAATGATCTTAATTGTCCTACCAAATTGAGTTTTAATTTCATTAACAAAAGAAGTGAGAATGGACAAAATTTCAGATCGTTCTTTCATTAAGAAAACCCAAGTACATCGAGAAAATTCATCAATTAAGGTAATAAAATATCTATAACCCATAGAAGAAACACGATTTGGACCCCATATATCATAATGAATAACTGAAAAAAGGGAATCAACACGACTTTCAACATTCCTAAAAGAAGAACGAACATGTTTTCCTAGTTAACTTAGACAAATGTGGGTGTCCCAGATGTTCATGAAGGAGTTTTGGTGATGCGACAGCACTGCAAACCAAAGAAGGATTAGGCTTGAGGTAGTAAAGACCATGAGATTCATGCCCTACGCCAATCGTTCGACCCGTACCACGTTTCTGTATGACAAAGTAGTTAGCATCAAATGTTACTGAACAGTTATGTGAACGAGTAAGCTTGTTAAGAGATATTAAATTGAAAGGACATCCAGGTATGAACAAAACAGAATTTAAAGACAAAGAAGAAATGGGTGATACATGACCGATTCCATTCTGCTGCGACTCTAGAACCATCAGCGAGAGTAATGAAATGAGGAATTTTAGGAGAAGAGATGGATGACAATAAAGAACCATTACCAGTAATGTGATCAGAGGCACCTGAATCAATTATCCATGGACTTTGATCATTACCAGACTGGGAAATGCAAGCAGTAGAGTTATGAGCACCTATAGCAAATGAGGTTTTAGATTCCTTGGCAGCTTTTAGCTGAAGGTACTCTTGATAATCAGCTTTCGAAAACTTTATCTCCGATATTTCAGACTTAGAAATATTCACAGATTTTCCAGGGAATCCGTGAATAGAGTAGCAAGTGTCTTGTGTGTGGCCCAGTCTTTTGCAATAAGAATATTGAGGGCGACCTCCTCTTCCACCTCGTCCTCCTCGGTTTCCATGACCACCTCGTCCTCCTCGATTGGAAACCATGGCAGAAGTTTCAATACTGTCAACTGAATTTCCTTCTGTTTTTGATGAGGGGACCCGAAGGAGTCGAGTAATTAGATTTTCTAATGAAGTAACTTCTTGGCCAGTTAAGACTTGAGCGCGAACATGATCAAAATCTAGATGCATTCCTCATAGAACCAACACCATATACAGGTTATCAAGTTTCTTCTTCATATCTTCGAGTTTATCAACTTCCAAAGATAATTTTAACTCCTCTACTGCAAATTGGGCTTTCGAAACATATGCAACCATGTCATGATCAGTTTGTTTAAGAGTGGCCAATTTTTGTGCAGCATCATGCAATTGTTGAATGTCATTAGCAAAGACACTTTGAGCCTTTTCCCAGAAAGAGTGACAAGTTTTGAAGGCTCTGAAATTTGTGAGAATGGTTGGCTCCACAGATTGCCACAAGAGAGCATACATTTGATAGTCAAGTTTCTTCCACTGCTCGCGATTTTCTTCTGAAATTTTTTCTGAGGATTTTTCCAGATGTTCATGATATCCTTGACCAAGAAACCAAAGTTCTATAGAGGTTGACCATGCTAAATAATTTTTACCATTCAATTTTTCTGAAGTGATTGTTGGTGTTCCAGAGATAGAGAAGGCAGGACCATAAGTTTTCTGAGAGTTTGAAGCCATTTAAACTCTAGAGGAAGTGAAGAGACCAGCAAGCTAGGACCAGGAACGAAAAAGTACAGAAATTGGATGAGACCAAGAACAGAGCACCAAAGTGGAGGAGACCCACTTGTCAAAATGTTGAGCAAACGAAGAACTGATCACCTAGACAGGAAGAGGAGAGGCCGACGAGCAGATCTGGGCGAGCGCGCGGCGGCTCCGGCGACGGGAAGGTGGCGTGTGGCTGTCACGCGCCGTTAGGGAGAAGTGCGCATGGAGGAGCGTGGAGTGGTTTCCGGCGACGGGTTTCCGGTGGCTGGCCGATCAGAGGCTTCTGAATGGTTTTCCGGCGGTGGTGGATGGATGGCTGGTCGGTGACAGGGACTTTGGGACCTTTAGGTGACTGTTTGGTTTTGGGTAATATTCTGACTTTGGGATTTTGGAGAAAAAAAAAACAATTCTTTAAGGGATTTTGGGTTCTGCTGACTAGAGGCAGAAACACTCAAAGGACAAACAAATTGGCTCGTGATACCATATTGAAAAGACTAAAGGTTTGTGAAATGTTGGAGTGTTTAACCCACTCAGCTGATCTATATTTATATACATTTAGAGAGTAAATACAATGTGTAATTTACAAGAATATTAATGAAATTCTAGTTCTTAAGTACATGCATGAGATTACCTAGATACATGAATATATGACTTACTAGGTACATCAATAACTATGATTTATTGGTACAACTACTCATACACTATCTGTTAATTCCAACAAAATCTATGAGATTTTAGAAATCAAATCAATTCTTATTTTTAAACATTCCAAACACAATTTGATTTGCAAATCAAATCATTTCTTATTTTTTTACATTCCAAACACACTCTTTGTGAAACTAGGGGATACAAAGTGCCAGCAAACCTGTATTAATAAAATCACAATAAGTTCCTGTATACACGTTTAAAATTACAATAGTTTTCTATAATCCACACTTAATTCTTAAAATGATATTTTCTAAAAAACTTTATGCTTCCATCAACCATTAAAGGAAAGGCTTAACAAAGGGGGGGAGATGCAGCAGGGGAAGGAAAGCGCTTTTGGAGATTTAAATTTTTAATTTTATTTTTCATCAAAAATGAAGAAGGCTGAGGATGGCATACAGTGTGTTATTTGAAGGGAACACGCTTTTCCAACTGTGGTGGTATGATTTCTGTAACACTCACCGTAGGGTATTACATTTAAGACTAATCCTAATATAACTTACCCAATTTGTAAAAGAATTAATCTTGTAAAAACGTCAATTTTAAAATATTGTTTGCAGAATAAAAGAAAGTAATTAAAAACCATAAGTAAGACTTATAATTAAAACAAACACACCAAAATATATATATATATCATATTACAAACTTTGTTCCAAATAATTTATATAAATACAAACACGTTTCAAAAGTAAAGTACAACCATAACTACTAGACAGAACTCTAGAAATTAACCTACGAATTTGGTTCCTCAGAAGGATCCTCCTCCTCCACTAGATCATCAAAGAACTTAGGCGGATATAGTCAACTCATAGGGGTCCTCGCGGAAGACACGAGAGTCCTCTCGCGGAGTGTAAACAGTGCCGCCCCAGAGGTCATGAATGGGCATCGTAAACTCTAGGCGCACTGACACATGCTGCTTCAAAATAGGGATACCATCTCGGGTCCCACTCAAGTTCATAGTCAAGTCCCTAGTATATACAAAATGTTCGTTATCATAATCGAACCTCCAAGTATCAGTCCCTCCATGGAACTGAACTTGGACAAACCCTAGAACCTGGCGCCTCGCTGCCATCTCAATAAACAAAGACAATATCACTGATGGTAAACAGAATTACCACCTTCTTCGTTTCCCTGGTCTTCATCAAACATACATAATAAAACAAATATAACATAACAAAGAGGTGAGATCCCTTACATCAATACTAGTATGGCAGTAGAGAAAACGACAGCAAATACAACAGAGTATAATATCAAGACAGTAAATCATGTTATCATGTCGTAGATAATACATCAGATAAGCATAAATATCAAATCAGTATGCTGACCAACTATGCATATGCATTAACGACCAATTCCTACTCCATGGAGCTAAACACAGTTTTGAAGAGAATGATCTAGAAGACATATTTGTCACTCGGCTGCCATGGCCAAAAGTGCCATAAAATATCAATTTATCAACGTGCACATCAAGGCATTGGACAAGACATTCTACACCAGATCGTGATATAGGACAATGTCTCGGTCCGGATCGTTGGTACTTTTGTATTGGTTTGCCTCACAGACAGAAGAACTATCAACTATCTATTGCGAGGTACTTGCACCCCTACGCCACCAAGATCAACTAGTGACCTACACTAGTCTACTCACACCCGCACATAGGTGTAATTCACCTCCTAGGCATACAGCCTTAACCAAACAAGTTGACACGCTTTTCTATGCATGATATATGGTTCAAACACACATACTGTTATTATTTTCACAGTATATCATATACCCTTGCCTTTTCTTGGCGGTATCATTATCCAACATAACCGGGTCCACCACAACAGCTCGACAGCAAATTGCTGTTTACGCTCAAAACCGTAGCGATATTATTACGTTTTCATAATCGTGGAACATTTTTCTTATGTTTTTAAATCACGTAAGTATTTTTCAATGTTTTCTAAATTGCGTAAATATTTTATTGCGTTTTCTTAATCGCGTAGCTTAAAATTACGATTTTTAAGTCGCGTAAAAGTTTTTCTACGTATTTTTAATCGCGAAAAATATATCTAACATATTTTAAGTTCAAAATAATACTTTTCTCATTTATTATCAAAATTTGACTTTATTTCCATTATTTCTATTATAATTCCCCTTTAAAATAATATTTCTAAGATATACTCATTAATATTAGTATTTTCTGCTGTTTCCCAAAAAATTACATTTATCTAGTTTACTTGAGATATTACAGCTCAAAATTTCTTGACGCGCTTCAAAACTCATAGGGTGAGCTATACGTTAGTAAATTTTAAGTATTCAACTTTCAACTCTTATTTTAATACATAGCTTAATTAGGCCAATTTTAATTCTAAAAAGTATACTACTTTCATTTTAAATTCAAAAACCTATCAAATTGATTTCTTATTGTTAAAACACCTAAGTCTATACTTAGTAAAATAATTTTAGATCTTAGACACCAAAAATGGCATGTTGGCCGAATTCCTCTTCAAGCTTCATAAATCATTTTAAATCATTTTCTAACCCTATAAAATACTTAATTGACTTTCTTATCATAAAATCATTTAATCCTTGATTAAGAAAACAATTTAGAACACTTGGTTCCCTTTTAGGCATTGAGGCCGTGTGCCTCTTGGTTCTTTGGAACCATAATGTATTTTTTCATCATGTGAATCACATCCTAAATTACACAATAATCATCATGCTTTCCAAATCATATATACAAGAATACTATCAAAGCTATAAGCATTCAAAACACATATGCATGTATATTATCAAAGCTATAAACATACTAATCACAAATAAGGAAAGCTTAAACAATCAAGTGAATAAATTCTTATAGATTTTTCACCACAAACAATCTATTTCCTCACCACCAACACATAGTTGATGAGGTTAACCTCCCTCTTACCTTAAGGAAGACAACAAATTTAAGTTCTGCTTCCCTTGATTTCATGAAGCACCAAATAAAATCCCTAAAAATCTTAAACAAATCTAAAAGTCATAAACAAGGCTTGAAAACAACAAACCATGGATCAATCATGGTCTAGAAAATTAGAAATCCAACTTAGGATCAAAGATTCAAGAAGTTACCTTAAGAGTAGGACATCAAAGCTTGATTTTTGAAGCACCTGGAGGAAGATTTAGATAAAACTCTCTAAAGGAAAAGTGTTTAGGATGGTGTTTAGGTTTAGAAAGTAAGATTAGATGAAATTATAGAAGTGTGGAGGTGGGGTTTTGGTGTAGTGGCCGTGAGGTTCAAAGTGGGAGGAAGAATGGTGTTCTTGATGTTCATGAAGGTGAGAGAAAATGATGAAGAGTTTAGCTTCACAAAGTGAGAGAAAAAGCAAATAGAATAGCCAAACTTGAAGTGTGTAGCCGTGAGGTTGAGTGTGTGGGAAAATATCAAGGTTTAATCATTGTAATAAAATATCACATGCATTCACATGGCATTGGTCATCTAGGAGTCATCAATTGGTCATAAAAGAGTATTCAAGAACATGGTGGAAGGCCTTGTGGCCGTGTGACTCAAAGGGGAATGAAACTAGTTTGGTTTCATTCTAACTTCCTAGTTACATCTTAGTTAGATAGCTAGTTTACTTAAACTAACTAAGTTAGGTTATTTAGTTACATAACCAACTATCTAATTACATGCTTAAGTCATTGTATATGTCATGCTTTGTCATTGCTTCTAGATGAATCTAGATATTTTTCCTAGTAACTATAGCTTCTAAATATCTAGTAACTAAGTTTGCTTCATCTAGTTACTAATTAAGCTACTAGGTTAACTTAGTTTGTTCATCTAGTTACTTAGTAACTAGTCCAACCGTTGACTATCTCCTATTGGTTGACTATCTCCTATTGGTTTAGGAAAGTCCAACCACCAATATTAATCAATTCCTATTGGTTCCTCAAGAATGAGTCATAAAGACTATTTCCAATATAGTTTTTGTCAAATAAAATATGCCGGGTCTACTACTCAGTAGCAGAAGTTGTTGTAAATAAAACAGATATTTTTTTGTAAAATATTTTTATTTCACAGATAAATTCTAAAAATTAAAAGATTTGATTTCGTGTCTCTCAGATTTGAGTTTAGTAAGATCCTCCATCTCCGAATAAATCAATAAAGATTTTTTTCGACCTGAAAATTATTATTTTCTTGACTCGGAGCAAATTTCACACAACGATAAAAAACAAACTCAGAACAGTCAAAATAATTTTATATCACACAGAAAATACAAAACAGTACAATTCAATCATTACTGTCAAATATCAAAATTTAGGGATGTTACAATTTCCATGCCCGCCTTGTTCTGCCTGCTGGCCTATTGGGATAGCAGCCTTCCGGCTTTGCCTGTCATGCTCATTTTTTCCAAACTCATTTCAACGCTGAAAATAAATACTG
The DNA here is from genome assembly GCA_029884595.1 of Ormosia semicastrata. Lineage (NCBI taxonomy): Eukaryota > Viridiplantae > Streptophyta > Magnoliopsida > Fabales > Fabaceae > Ormosia > Ormosia semicastrata. The sequence continues at coordinate 237,212 of JAQQTO010000046.1, read as the reverse complement.
AATTTCAATGCAAATTTGTTTAATTTTATCAAACACACCCTATGCAGTCTTACATGAATTTTTAAACATGAGATTATCTATTTTGCTTCTGTTCACTTCTGTTAAAAGGTATAATGTATTAAAAAAGAAATTTATATTCCTGAAAATATTATGATGTCTGTGAAGTTCACTATTGCTATTTTGAAGAATTTTTTTTTTATCTAATCTGCAGATGAACTTTATCGCTCAGACTTCTTTCCTGGACTAGGATGGATGCTGGCTAGATCTACATGGGATGAACTATCACCAAAATGGCCAAAGGCATATCCTTAATATTTCAGTAATTATTCTTGTTTGTGTCTGCCATATTTGTTTATTGGGAGGATTTCAAAAAAGGAACTCTTGTTTAAAAAAAATTACCATGAAGGAGTAATAACCATTCACGGTGGTTATTTTAGCCAATATACTGTATATAATAGCCACATCAAGTGTTAATTTTTCCTTCATAGTGAGTTTTTTAACAGGAGTTCCTTATTTGGGATTCTCCCTTGTTTAATTTCAGTAATATTTTGCATGTATATACAATTTTCTTTGACAAAATTTCACTTACTGGGATGACTGGTTGAGATTAAAAGAGAATCACAAAGGACGACAGTTTATCCGTCCAGAAGTATGCAGAACATATAATTTCGGTGAGCATGTAAGTTTGCTAATTGTACTTAGAGGAATATATGCCGTAGGTGTTAGAATTTCCTGGGTTTGGGCTTCTATCGATTGATGCTTTTGTTTTATAATGGGAAGGAGGTTCTTTTGAAAATTGCTCAAATCATGAAAAGTAATATTATATGTTAAAATTTGGTGCATAATTACATGTTTAAAGGCAGAGCATGACTATTGTTGTCTGTGACTAGGTGACAGTCGAGGGAGAGAGTTGTAACGTAGTCATGTTTAATATACGTTATTTTATATGTAGCATAATGGGCAATTTTGCCTGATATTGAACTCGGTTAAGGTAATTATGTGAAAGTTGAATGAATTTTATCTACACCATGTTTTATGTTCTTTGTATGATACTGCATGTTTCCTCATAAAAATCATTTGAGAGATGTTATGTGTATTGACAATGATTTTTTATGAGGAAACATGTACCATCGTACCAAGAACATAAAACATGGTGTAGATAAAATTCATTCAACTTTCAGATAATTACCTTGACCGAGTTGAATATTAGGCAAAATTGCCCCTTAAGCTGCATATAAAATGACGTATATTAACCATGATTACGTTACAGTAGGAATTTTGCTGGCCTGTGTCCTATGAACTTCACAATTTTTAGAATATTTATTGGTCCAGTAAATAATTAAAACACTTTCGTGCTGGGTGATATGCTTCATATTTACTTACACAGTTGCACTTGCAGGGTGAATTAGCTTGTCATACAATTTATTTCTTTACAAATGACATGCATTCATGGGTAATCTTTAGAGTGGGATACCTTTTTTTATGCTAAATGTTGTTTATCTGTTGCAGATAACTGAAGTTCATGATGTTTCTTAGAGAATAAGATTTTGTGGTGTTGAACCTTTACTTCTATTTGGTGTATTTCGAGAACTTTTCAACAACAGAAATCAGACATCTATCTGTCTTTTTCCATTTTTTAAGGTCTTCAGCCAGTGGTTGCTTTAGTAGGGTGGCTTTGTCTGTTCATTCTCCTTAGTGTCATTTCTTATATTTTCTGATTTTTGTTGCTTTGTTTTTCTAGGAGAATATCTCATCGTTGCTAGTGTAGCTTCTTCCTTCTGTTCTTTTAAATGATTTAGAGAGCAATAAAAGGTTAAAATAGATATCATAGTCCTTGTAAAGATATCTTTTTTTCTTGATATTTTTCCTTGTTACTACTACCCTTGTATTAGTTTCTCCATTTTGCTGTTTCACTTCCCATATAAGCATCTCTGCTCATCGGGTCATCTTTCTATTCTCTTGCCTGGCTTCTCTCTACAATGTGAATTCATGTGGCAGTAAATATTTTAGAAATCTCAGTTTGTCCTAAACTTGCTGAACTGGGTGGTTGTTGGTATAAAGGCACTTGAAAGCAACACCATCAGTTATATCTTTGTCAATTCCTTGTACACGAGTTTTTTCATGCCCTTTTTAAGTCTTGTAATTTTTACAGGGTTCTAGTTTGGGACAGTTTTTTAAGCAATACCTTGAGCCAATCAAGCTGAATGAGGTCCAGGTAGGTATACATGCTTTATAAAAGATGCAGTCTTAAATGTTTCTTATATTAGAATGATGTTATATTACCTTGTATTGTTGGAAGGTTGATTGGAAGTCAATGGACTTGAGCTATTTGCTGGAGGTGAGATGGTGCATTATGTTTGTGTATGAATGTGTCTAAAGGATTGCTGTTGTGGTTTGTGAATTTTGTTTTGTTCTTTTCAGGACAAATATACCATGCACTTTGCCGACATTGTTAACAAAGCTAAGCCTGTTTATGGAGCTGACATGGTTCTAAAGGCATATAATATCGATGGCGATGTGCGTATTAAGTACAAAGATCAATCAGACTTTGAAAACATTGCTCGCCAATTTGGTATATTTCAAGAGTGGAAGGTAATTCAACTGTTTTTGTTCTTTACTTTGAAAAGGCAATGCATCATGATACGCAATGGAGAGTCCTGAATTTCAATGCCTGATTTCAATCTACTGTGGCAGATTGTACATTGGACTAGTTTTAGCAAGCAGCCACCCTAGTCCGAGTCCTGAATGAAATTTGAAACAAACAGCTAGGTTAAAATCTCCTGTGTCTATATGTAGTAAAAGGCTGCAAGAACCACATCAGAAATCAGGCATACTTTGGTAGCTAAGTTAATCTTCACAAGTGCATCAGTTCTTATGGATTCCTTAGAAGTTTACCATTCCTGTTTGGTTTGTTGGCTGGGTAGGGTGGTGAATTGTAAATGCAGTGACCTGAATCAAGCTTGAACTTAAATTGGAGAACACTTTTAAATTGTGTGGCCTGTAGATGAATATATTATTGGCTACGTCTGCACATGCTTGTAGATTGTATGTAGCCATGCATTACAGACCCCATCTACCTTTCCCACATTATGTAAACTTACGATTTTTTTTGCCTTTTTTGTTGTGAATAGATCTAATTTCGTCTTAATTTTTTCATTGCATTTGTTCACTTCCAGGATGGTGTGCCCAGGACAGCCTATAAAGGAGTAGTCGTTTTCAGATATCAAACCACAAGGCGTATATTCCTTGTTGGTCCAGAATCTTCGAAGCTACTTCGGATTGAAGATTCTTAATACTGGATGAGGTAATAAAATATTCACAGCGTAAGAGAGTAGTCGTTTTCAGATATCTACAGAAGTGTTGCTGAGTAATTGATATTGAGCCTAAAATGACAAACGATATGAATACTTCTCATTGTCAAATCCACTACTTAAAAGAGATCATGTGCTCTGAAAGTGTTAAAAATGCATACGAGAATGTGCTGGAACAGAAACTATGGCACCATCCCATGTATCTTACAGTGATGATTGAAATTTTGTCTATGGCGCGGTGAGGTCCTCGCGTAGCCATGGGAGTCATATATTCTTATTCTTCATTCATGTCTTATTGATAGAAAGGTCTATTTTTTAAGGTATTGTAGATTTGCTGTTTAAAGGTATTCCACGTGCACTTCATAATATTCCTGTTTAAAGTTCGATTTCTGCGGGATTTAATTCTAAAAGGATGGGTAATGTGTTCACTACCTTAACTCGCTACATGTGGGAACACAACGCAAAAAATGAGAATAAATGATTAATAATTGTAATACGACAAATATATGACACAATTTCTATCTGACTTGAAATTCAACTGCATATCTGGTACAGGAATGAGTGATTTATATAAACTTGGAATGGAAAGAGAATGAAAAAGAATAAGTTGGAATAATATACCGAGAAAAAAAAAGGTAGAATAAAATGATCATTTCCATGCCAACGGTGGTCTAGCTAGTAAGTGTAATTGTCAAGTATCGTTGAGGTCTTTAGCAAGTGCTGGCCTTTGGAATAAGGTAATCTTCTTTTCTCTTAAACTTTGTTCTATTAGAATAAAAGGTAATTTCTTTCCTACATTTTGGTAGCTTTAGGAATATAATTTCTTCAGTGCTACAGTGTAAAGAATAGAATTCTGTAGAATAAGAATATGAATTAATAAATTAAAATAAGAATTTTATTCTAATTTTGAAGTTTGGTATGGTTAAAAATAAAAGTGTAAAAGGTAGTTTGAAATTTGGTGTATGGAGTACACTATAGAATAATAGAATTAAAATTGATATAAATGACATAAATAACACCAACAATATATATTCATAAAAAATACGAATGATATATATATATGTATATAAACACACAACAGGATTGCATGTTTTTAAAAATAACGTTCAAGAAATTTTTTTAACTATTTAATAAGAGAAATTTTGATAATATTTTTCTTTTCAGTTATTTTTTTGTTCCTTATAATTAATGTGTTATAATCATGGCCCTATACTTTATGATATTGATATAATAATCTTAAGAACAAAATTTAGGTTTATTTTTTTATATTTATTATATTTATTTTATCAATCAAATTATAATATGTGTGTATTTTTATAAAAAAAAGAGAGAATAAGAGAGAAAACGTTAATGCATAGGAAAGAGAACATTAATGCATACATATATCATAATTTGATTAGTAAAATGAATGTAATTGATATAAAGAAATGAATTTAAGTTTTGTTCTAATATTAATTTGGATTTGCTAACAATTAAGGATACCAAAATAAAAAGTTTTAAATGAAAAAATATATTTTTTTTTTAATTTCCAATGCATTGAATGTCTTATTTCCATTTAAAATTTTTTATTTTGGTATCTTTAACAAGTGTCCTTGAGACACTTGTTAGCAAAATTCTATTAATTTTAGTATTGTGTAGTATTCCCTCTGTCCACTTTTATTTATCCATTTGAGAATCTTGATTGATCAAATATTATCAATCCATTTAGAAAACTAAAGAGTATCTTACAATTTTTTTCTAACTTTACCATCATCTTTTATTATCACAACTAAATTCAATAAATACATATTAATTAATTTTTACATCTTCTTAAAATCAACTACTCTAGTCAATTCGTGGAATATGTGTCTTTTGCTATCAATAAAGTGAGAGGGGGAGAAAGAATGTCATATTAATGACGATAGAAGAAGAAAGAAAATATTAAGTGAAAAAAAAAGATAATTTAGTCATGTTAAATTATATTTTTTATCATTAAATATATTTAACAAATTTCTTAATTTATGTGCATTAACCTTAATGGATAGATAAAAGTGAAACGAAAAAGTATTGTGTAATATTTAAATATTTTAAGAAAAAAATAAAAAATTAAATAAGAATATATTTAAAAAACATATTTAGAATCAAATTCACAAAATTATGGAATTGTGCGATTACATAATAAAAGTAATTTACTTGCAATTGAAACTCGTGATTGATAATATAATATCTAATTATGGCTCCTTTTTCATTTTGAAAACAGATAAATAAATAATGTCTAATTTTAAATGAGAAACACAATTTTGAAATTATAAACTTTTACACAAGTTAAGAACCCATAGCCACATGTCTCTTCTTGTCAACCAAGGCGTAATGGATTCTTGATGTCAAAAATTCATTTCCAACTTAACAATGTCTAGAAATGAAATTGTATAAGTGTCAACCCCTGCTTATTGATGTGATTAGCACAAGTACTAAGATTACCCGTATGCTTGCTAGACAAACTTTGTATGCGTCACGAAGGGGAGGGAGAAAGTACTCGTCAACACATTCAATAATATTTTGAAGACAAACCATATACTTATACATACATAAAGTAAAAAGAGGTGTACAAAATCCAGAAGGCCAAGTGGCCAACCAGTATAAAAAAACACGACTTTACAAAGGCAAAATCTCAGTAAACAATACACGTCAAAAACCAATTGACTGCCAACATAGTCAAGCATCGGGAAGTCCCTCGCACCAAAATATTGGCCACTGCGAAGGCAGAGTAAAGAATGTCGAGCAAGAAACTAGAATTTTTTTTATAAATTGGCAATTTCACCTCACACTAGTTTTAGTTTATATTATAAAAATGGTATAGCAACATAATCAACAGTGAATGTTAAAATAACTTAACAATGAACAATCTTAAATTTTTAAGTAACACTAATATTTTGAAGGACCAGAACCTTTCTTTTTCATCTTTTTTTAGGGTTAAACCTTTTATGAGTTATTAAATATTAGATAAGGCTCATATAAAGTGTGTTTATTTTTAAAGTGAACAAATAAAAGTATATCTATTCTTAAATCATTTAATAGATTAAGATAACAATGTATTTTAAATTAAATAAAAAATAAATACACTCTTACTTGTTCGTTTTATAAAAAATTTAATTTAAAAAATTCTTAAATATTAATCAGTTACTATTATATTTTTATTTTATGGACTTTCAAATAATTTATAAGAAAAATAATAACAAATAAATATTTAACAACAAAAGTTAAAAAAGACATGAATACCATAAGTCCATAACCACACCCTTAGCATTATTTGATATACAATTTGAAGAAAATCTCAATATTATAAAAAGTTTTACAAATTAAAATAAAAAAAAACTACATACAATATTAATAAAACGGCGATTCTATATATCACGAATGGACTTCATGAAATAGTTCACAAATGAGGTGGAGCAGTTATACACACTCCACCTTTGTTTTCAGTCAAAATATAACAACTAAATTTTTTTTAAAGAAAAAGCCATCCAAACTCTCCCTACTGATTCGTTGTCATTTTACTTATCATTTCCCTTAATAAAAATTTATTATTATCAAATAATCATATGGAGAATGACCATCTCACACCATTTTTACGCTTTTATACTAGTTAGTGATGGACAAATTTATGGTTAGTAAGTATTAATTATTACTAACATATATTAAGAGAAATTTTTACTTAAACACTTGATCATATTTTAAGAGATTAATCTCTCATCTATCAAGTAAGGAGATATTTTGAAATTTTTTTAACAAAATAGTATGGTATAGATTATTATTCTATTAACCAATCAATATACGTTATTAATTATGAATTTGTACATTGTTAACCAAGTATTAAAATGATATACAAAAATAATAATGAGAAAATTGGAACTCTAATCCTATAAGAGAGATGGACAAATTTACACTTTTATACTCACGTATATTAAGAGAGATTTCTATTTAAGTTTGATCATATTTTAAGAAATTAATCTCTCATCTATCGGGTAAGGAGATATTTTAAAAAAATTAATAAAATAATATGATATAGATTACTATTCTATTAACTAATTAATATATGTTATTAATTATGAATTTATACATTGTTAACCAGTGTAAAAATGATGTAAAAAAATAATAATGAGAAAATTAGAACTCTAATCATATAATAATTTTGTGCTTGTGTGTGAATAAAATTGAAGAGTGACATTTTTATAAATTCAACTTTAAATAAAAGACAATACACATACTAATCATTCAAGATGTTATGCCGAACATCAAAATCTACTTGTTAAAGAAAAGAAAATAACAAGTTTTAAATTTAAACAAAGTATTCAATATATTAAAAATTAAACTCTTTCATTTAAAATTTACTATTTTTATTTTTTTAACAAGTACATTAACAAAACCCAAATATTAAATACCACATATTTAAGATGAGTGAAACAAGTACACAACCATTTCGATCATCATTGTAATCATCATGGTTAGGACTCTGGCCCCACAAGTAAATAGACACAACGATTATTATCATATATGAGACAACGATTATTATCATATATTATTATCATATAACATATATGGTGCGTTTGAATGTGCTTTTAAAATATAAATTTTAGTAAAAAAAATTTCTCTCTCTTCTACTATTTTTATTTTTTTCAGATGCAGTTCATTTTAACTTTTCATAAAAAAAACAAAATAACTGATTATTTTTATATTTTGTTTATTTTAATAATCTTATTCAAAGAGTTAAAAATGTTTGAGAAATCTTGCCAAAAAGGCACAAAGAAACGCAGACCTAATTGTTGTAGCTATCCCAAAATCCTCAATTCACTAGCCATCTTTGCGTCATTTAACAATTTAGACTTGGACTAACGGGGAAAATAATAAGTATATAAAGTACCATAAACGAACAAGAAAAAATGAACGTTTTCTACAGAAACAAAGTTTCTCAATCTCAACCCACGGAAAAGAGAGATTAATAGAAAAGAAAAATTGAAAAGAGGAAAAAAAATTCAAACAAAACCGTAGATTGAAAATAATTAAAAGGTACCGTCAAAACTTTTAATTTATCATACCCCTAAGTCAGTTATGCTTGGCAGCATCAACCTGCTTTGCTCCGACAGAGAAGAACTCGATGATCACTTCCAGTGGCATGCCCTTGGTTTCTGGAACTTTCAAGAAGACAAACACCCAAGCTATGAAGCACACGACTGCATACATACCAAAAACACCAGCAAGGCCTACAGAATTAAGCATAACTGGGAGAGTGTAGGTGACAATGATGTCACCAATCCAAAAGGTAAGAGCACATATGGCAATGCAGAGACCACGAACTCGAGTGGGGAAGATCTCTGCACAAAGTATATTAGGAATTGGCCCGAATCCCATGACAAAGCAACAGAAATAGACAACAACACTAATGGTTGAGATTGATGCATTCGCAGTGCTGCCCAAATCCACAAGACTCCCTAGGACTAATATGAGAAGTGATACTATCAAGACGGGGATTGTACTGAGGAGCAAAGTCCTGCAGGAGAGAAAAACCAGAGAGTCACTTAGGAGTACTGCAACTGAATGAACACAAACAAGCAGACGGTAAATACACGAGGAATCACATTGGGGATACTAACACTGCACAAAGAGCAAATAACTCAGGAAATATTAAGCACTTCCATAAAATAAAACGGCTTACTAGCATTTACATTGTTCTGAATCTTCCGACACTTCCCAAATTATAAAGAGAACAATTTCAAGAATTATCTCCGGTGATTGTCAGTTTTAAAAGCCCCACATTATTCTTGACAACCGCAAGAAAGACTGAACTAAAACATGACATATTGATAGAGATAACCATAGAAAAGATATTTCATCAAACAACTCCTCCAAAAAACCCCTACTATAGCACAATGAGTATCTTCTGTAAATAACTTCTTATAGGTACATTTAAAAAAAAAAATTTAAGAAAAAAGGAAATGAAAAGAGTGGCACTTGAACCAGCAAAAATCTCAAGAACATCTTAATGAGACTTGATACAGCAAAGAGTAATAAAGTTAAACCCACCTTGTTATTGAAGTGTACCCTAAACTGAAAAAGATTCTAGAAAAGAACAAAAAGGGGAAAAAAAATTGCAGTAGAAATAATATTTTCATGAGAAAACCCCCACCAACATACATCCACCTCTTGAAAGTTGAAACATATTTCTTATCATGTCAACAGAAAATGGTAAGGGGGAGATGAATACCTTCTGCCAGAAATATCCATAAGCCTCATGGCAACAGCTATACAAGGAAGCATCAACAAGGTTGTCACAGCACTAATAAGAAAAGATGCGGAAGTAGAACCAAGGCCCAGGTTTGAAAGAAGATAACCAACACCTGCCTGCTCAAGAATTTGAGGTGTATAGTAGAGGACCCCATTTATACCAGAGAACTGCATTGATTCAAAGAGGAGTTAAATGAGAGACAGGCATAACTTTTCATCAGTAACAGAGTCAGGCATAATTGGTTGACGTAACTATGTTCTAAGATTGGTTAGTGAATAATAACTTACTGACTTAAATAGCCACTTGAGTGGGTTAATTGTTCCTAAGCTGGAAATATCAAGAATTCCCTTTTTGCAATTTTGCCTTTTTTCTTTTATAATAGAACACTGCAAGCATACGTGACTCTCTAGTAACACTGCCTGCCATTAGATAAGTTCCAAATCGAAAGGCACAAAGTCCTTTTTAGGCAAAATGAGGATTAGCTTGATTTACAAATTGCCTCATCTTTGGTATTAAACCAGTTTTTCTACATTTAGGTAAAACCAGTAACAAACACAATCCCATAAAGTAAAAGTTGCTCAATGACATTCAGAGTGCATTTGTTTTTGCTTAATTTACAAGAAAAGCACTTCTTTTATTTAAAAAAAAAAAATCACTTCTTAGACATGCACAACTATTTCAACAAGATTTTGAGAAAAATCATAATCTAAAAAAAATAAGTTTTCTGCTTTTAATCAGAAGCTGAAAAGAGTAGCTTCTTAAAAAAACCAGTTTTAGGAGATATGCAATAGAAAAGAAAGTAAAAAGTGTTTTTTGTAATTGTATCCAAACACAAAATAACTTCTGCTTTTCATAAAAAATCTCTACAAAAAAATCAATTTTTTGTGCTATCTTAAAATCACCTTTTTTCAAAGCTTATCCAAATGCACCCTCATGCAAAGGATTCTTGTTAATTTTTTTTTAAAAAAGAAATGATATTGATTACATATAATAATAGGAAATTTTTTGTGGTAATGAACAAAGAGTTTCAATCCAATTTGTATTTTCTTTTTTAGGCCATCAAAGATAGGAAATCCAATCAGGATTCAATAATACTCTAGTATGCCCAAATAATTTTTAACTAAATTTCATCAAAGTTGGATTTAATATCATATACCATTAATTCATATAGATATCATGAAAATTGTTTTTAACTTTATTAAAAAGGAACCCTCTTTTTAGTCTCAATTTCCTAAAAGATGCTGTCGACTACATATAATAATAGGAATAATCTAGTCGTAATGAACAAAAAAAGTTTCAATTAAATTGGATTCACAATTCCATTGAAGTTACATACAGTGATGTGCATAATGGTTTCATATAAATATCAAGTTTTTTTTTTACTAAACGGAACACAAAAATTATTTTCAAATCCAAAGAAATTTAGCTTGAATAATTTCCATACCCTTTCCTATTTCCATTTGATAAAAAGACTTGCTCCAACAGCACCCCAACTAAAATAATTTCAGTCCCATAACTTTTCAAATAACATCCAAATGTAAATTTATCTTTTCAAAATGCACTCCTCTATAAACCAATAGTTGCAAAAGTCATTCTCTTCAAAAATTCAAAATCTCACAGCAAGCTCAAACACCCTCATTTTTTGAAGCTCAAAGAAACTGTATGGACACTGTTGAAACTTGAAACAGAGACTATTTGAGAGGAATTGTGTGTCTTAGATACAAAACACTAACACCTATTTATACTTCTACTAATCGGGGTCAATTTCTAATGTAGTAAAACTAGAACAAGCCCCAGCCTAGTAGGACTACTAACATCATAAGACTCCTAAAACACTAAGAGTTCTAATATTCTAACCAACATAATACAGAGGGCATCATATAAAATCTATACTTAAGCTGTATAAAAAATTGCACAGGTGTAACAGTGTTTGAGGATGACAATAAACCCTGTTCTTGCCTATTCAAGGTTTTCAAGAAAGTGAACAAGATGAAAACCGGCACCAGTAACCACCGCTTGGATACAACACAAAGTATGTTTCATTGAAAGGAAAGAAACAAAAAATTAAAAAGTTGCACAACGTTGAATTTGAAAAGATGTCATTACCTGCTGAAGAATTTGAATTCCCACCCCCACAATCAATGCATGCTTCACCCCAGGTTCAAAAAGATCACTCCAACTTGGCCCTTTTGCAGCTGTTTCAGATGGATGAATCATAGCTGGTCCAACTGGCTGCTGATGCATAAGCTCCTTGTTATAAAGGGCTGGTTGACTCACCAGAGCAGCAGCCTGTACAACCTCGCCATCTGTTGGCACATCACCAACAGGAAGTGAAACCACAGACCCACGTCTAGATCCAGGACCACCCTCTTGGTGTAAATATATTCTCTTGAAACCACCTTCCTTCTTTCCATCTGGGCCTTCTTGTTCAGACCATTTCCATGCTAGCTGCCAACCACCACCAATCCCAGTACTACCAGCAGGTTCTCCTGCATTTCCTTGTAAAAGACTACCTTGCCTCATGCTTGAAAGGCTACCTTGGGCAGGAGGAGGTATGTCCTTATCCAGACTCGTTGTTTGACGTGAGATCAATGGACTCTGCAAATTGTCATCAGAATCACCGGCAGCAGCATCAGACACATAATCATCACCCTCTCTGGCAAGGCTTTCTTCATCCCAATCTTCATTCCTAGGCTGATTTCCCCCAACACTAAACATACTTCCAAAGTGTGGAAAAAGGGTGCTTCGCATGCTTCCTGTTTCCGGGACCTTCTCATGGACACTACCAAAGAGGGTCACTAGAGGGTCCACTAGACCACTCTGATTTGCCATGCTTCCTTTCCGAGATACAAGGCCAATGGAATTTTGTCCAGTGACAGGTCTGGCAACCCAGGACAGACCTTGTTCTGGCCCATACAACTTGATCTGATCTTTTCCTGTAGATGGATCCTCTTCATCAGTGAATTCATTGGCTGGACCAATTATGAACTCTTCTATGGCTGTATCACCCCCAACTCCAAGACCCTCAACCAGTAAAGCCATCTCACCTGCTCATGCCCAAGGGCAATTATCATCAAAACCATGCGAATAGACAAATTAATTACTGCAGTAGAATCAAAAGCAAGTAAACAATATGAAGTTACCAGGCAGTGCATATCAAAAACCAGATGCCACAAAGGATCAAAATCAACTAAATGCACCTACACCGAGAGAATGGATTTAAAAAAAAGAACAAGAAAAAAAAGGGAAAAAAAAAGAGATGATTAACAGTTATACCAACTGAAGCTTTCAAAATTATCTGAATTTTCAATCGTTTTAAAAAAATAATGAATAACAAAAATATTTATGTTTTTTTATTTGAATGTTTATAGTTTTTCCCCCCTTTAAGAATGCATTAAACATCTATAGTCCAATTTACACAAAAATTCCAATCACTGACAGATCTGACTGTGATAATACTCTATGGTTCAGAGTCATTCTTGATATCCATCAAGTCTCATTTAGTCCTTTAACAACACAAATGAACGGTGAAACAATTTTTCCAACTGGAACAGATTAGGCTCATAATACAAATATAATCACCCAAAATTGAACAACTGAATATCTAGCATCTGCTGACCACTACCAGCCTTTAAAACAATCCTATATGATAAGTCTAACTGCATGAAGCTAAGATATGATTTGAACATCCAAAGAAGTAAAGCATGAAAAAATAAAGGAAACGCAAGTAATTCGTGAAGAAAGAAAACATAACTAACCAGTAACATCTTCCCTTCCGCGAAGGCGCTGCAAAACCTTCTTGGCCTCGAGCATACGGCCTTTACTGACAAGCCATCTAGGAGACTCAGGCAAGAACAATAGTGTGAGTGCAAAATAAATGAGAGAGGGAATTGAAAGAACACCCAACATGAGTCTCCAGCTTGGGGCCTTCATTAGTGACATCCCAAATACCATGCAGTAGGAGAAAAACATTCCAGCAGAACCAGTGAACTGTGGAAGTGTATTGAGTAATCCCCTAATCTCAGGAGGAGCTGTCTCCGATATGTAAAGAGGTACCAAGGTAACTGCCAAACCAATTCCCAAACCATCTAAAAGTCTTGCAAAGAGGAGGATATAAACATTTGGAGACCAAAGCATCACAAGAGAACTAACAAAATAAAGGACAGAGGAGATAATCAACATAGGGCGTCGGCCTAGCAAGTCTGATAGGGCTCCGGAGCACGTAGTGACCACGGTGGCTCCAATAAGTGACATAGCCACAATTAGACCTTCTATTGTGGGTTCACTTTCTAATTTAAACTCCCTCTTTATGTACAAAATAGATCCTGCATACAAACACAGTTGAATTATCAGTTTATTAGTTAGATCAACCGAACCAATTTTAATTCATCAACACATGAAAGAAACAAAATCAATTAACCAAATCTTAAGATAAAGGAAACAGACCTGCAATAGTCGCATTATCCCATCCTTGCAGTAAGTTACCGATAGCAGCAGCAACAGCAACAAGAACAGCTCCACTCATTTTTCAATTATTTTCGTAATCAATCAGCCTGAAAGACCAAATAAGGCCGCTGCATATTAATAGATATAATGACAGATTCAGGATCCCTAACCCTAAGCATAAGCATAATTAATTGATGAGGCCAGACGGGATGGATCACAGATCCAGGACGCAAACCCTATTTTCCATTTCTATACCTAATCAAATCACCTTGGCTTGGAGTGTCACTTGAGTTGGGTGTTTCAAGTATCTCAGATGCAGAAAAGGACATGGGTCACTCACTGCAACTTGTAGGGGAAGGGGGAGGGTGAGCTCCTTCTTTTTTTCATTTTTTATTCCTAAAATATAAAAACTAATACTATTAGTGCAGTCCCAAGACAAGGAAAGGCGTATAGAACACAAAACAAGTCGCGATCCTATTCGCGGGGTCGAAAAGTAAAGCAGGTAATGAAATGAAACTGAGGCCCCTGTTTTTTTTTGCAACAAAGGCTCGCTGGTGGACACCTGCCCTTGTTGCTCTCTCACTGCTCTGCACGTCACCACCCTCCCCGATCGGAATTCGGTTATGCGTCAAAGGATCATCACTCAGAAGACACACTTTACCGTTTTTACGCTTCAATATCGCTTTCATAAAAATAGTAAACAGTAGATTAAAATATTTCTTTTTTCTTTTTCCTGGGCTTTTCTTCGAGGATGGATATCGAAAAGGAAAGAACCAATAGGCAATAGGCAGGTGTTGGGTTGGGCGTTGCAATAATGGCCCACGGGAGGGAGCGGAAACAACAAGGCTTTGTTTGTTTGAATAATCTCACGTCATTTTTTTACATCATTTTTTATTGATTAATAAAATATAAAATTATAATTAATCATATATAATAATTAATTAATTAATTAATTCATGATTATTAATTAATTAATTATTTATTTATTAACTAATTTATATATAATTAATCACAATTTTATATTTTTATTAATTAATATAAAAATAATATAAAAAATAATAATATGAAAAAATTAGAGTTATTGTTTAAGATATCACTTAAGGCAAACATAGATTAGGGGAAAGAAAAATTATTTGCTTCCATTCACAATAATGTGTGTTTTTAAGATTTCAAACATACAAATTGCATTAAATGTCATGCGATGTTGAAGAAACTCCCAAACAAACACTAATTTGTTTAATTCGTGTCACTATAAAATATAATAAAAAAATAAAATATAAGCAACTTCCTTTAAATATAGGTTAATTTAAAAAAATTATTCTATAGTTTTAAACTCAACCATTCCACCCTTTAAAATTTTCAACTTGTCAATATTAACTTTTTATAAGAGATTTTCTACATATACAAAAGAGGTTAAATTTATACTACTTTACATAATTTGTGAAATTGAATAATTAATTTATTAAGTTTTAAACTATAAGATTTTTTTTTAAAATTAACTTATAGTTAAAAAGATTCCTTACATTTTAACCTAATAAATGCAAACTTAAGGTAGAGAAATATTATTATCTTATAAGCCCATATATAATTCAAATATTGGTCATTGCTTTAGGATTTAGAGTTAGTAAAGTGTTCAATGTCGGGTTGGTTTGGATTTAAATTAGATTGATATTTCGATTGGATTTTTTATTTTTTGATTTAATCTCCGTCTGGATCATGGTTCAATTAATAATTGGATTAATCTAAGATTTAGAAAAAATTAAAATATATATATAATTAAGTTATAAAATTTTAAAAAATATAAAACTAAAATAAAAAGGATATTTTACAATATATAGGTTAAAATAAGTAATTGGTCCAATAATATTCACTCATTTAGATTTTGATCCTTGTATTATTTTTTCTTTATCCAAGTCATCAGTTTTTATTATTTTTAAGGTATTAATCTCTACTATCACATAAGATTATAACATCATTAGAATTCATCTCACGTGATTAATAGAGGCACATGTAGATGCTTATGTGGTTAATTTGGTCTCAGTAATTTGCTTATCTGGGTAATTTAATCCTTATAACTTGCTTATGTGACTAAATCAATTGCCATGTCATAATCCCACATAACCTAACCTTTGGGTTTTTCATTTTGCTCAAACCCGTAGAACCCTAAAATATTTAAAATTTATTATTCATTTTTATTTTTGAAGATCAAATCAAGAAATTGATTTAGGGTTATTGTAGATCATATGTTTCTGATTCTAAAGACATAAAGATCATACCAAAAGGTTGAGAAATGACCTGGAATTTCTGAAACATAACTGTGACGTGTTCTTCGCTATCATTAAGAAAACCCAAATTTTTTTTGCAACAATTTTGAAAATTGTCATAAGGGTTTTGTAGATCATTGTCTTCAGAATCTAGTGACACAAGAATCCCTAATTTTTCTTGAGAATCAAGAGAGAAATTGAACACGACCTGTTTCTGGGGAAAATGGGTGAAGATGGTGATTCAGTCACACTCAACGCCTATTCGCGCACCAGGCACGTGGGAGCACGTGACACTTGTTAAAAATTAATTTTCAATTCTATTTTTTAGGTTGTTCTTCACACACCCTTTTCTATTTCTGGTGAATTTTATTTATTTTTTCATGCCTATTTATTATTTATTCTAAAATTCAAGAGACTAAAATTATTAAAAATATATGGTACTCTCCTCTTTTGCCTCTGGAAATTTTTGTGTATGATTGTGATATTTTTGGGCATGAAATATATTGTGCACTCTCAAAGTTAATGTTATTTGGTCACTGAAATAATTTTTGGTGTTATTTTGTGCATAAATTAATATGTAATATTTTGAAAACTATTTATTTTGTTGTTATTTTTACGATTTGATTCCGAGAGTTACTGTTTTAAGTATTGTGGTACTATTTTAGGACATTTTGTATGATTGTGAGCTCACCTTCGTGGGACCAATTACGTTGATGTGTCATTTTGTTAGTAATTTATTGATAATGTTGCATTGAAGATTATATTGATAATGCACATATCCTATCAGTTTATTTTTATTAATGTAATTCTTGATGATTTGTTAAGTGACACTATTTTGGACACTTTTTATGATTGTGAACTCGCTTTCACGAGACAAATTGTGGCAATGTGCTATTTTGTTGATAAAACATTGCTATTTTATGGCATTGATGATTATATTGATAATGAGCTTATCCTATCGGTTTGCCTTTATTAATGTAATTCCTAATGATTTGTTAATGGCAATAAGGTTATATCCTTAGAGTTTTCAATATCCTCTTGGTACTAGCTTTAGGAATATGATTTTAATATCAGTGGGAGTCTACTCATGTGTTGTAATTTGGGACCCTTATGCGGGATTACAATTATATGAGAAAACTCTATTGTGATTATTGCTCATCTTGTTTATTGAAATACTGTTCGCTCTTTTGACTACCGCAAGTGCACGTATCGCATTTATAATATAGCTAAGAGTCGGATATCATTCTCACGAGGACTAACGTTAAAATCAGTGCTAAGTATAAACTAAAAGCTTAAGAATTTCTATTCAACGACATATAAATTGAGAAACGAGTGTCTAAACTAATTAAAAGAACTTAAAATATTTAATATCAAATTTAAGTAGAGAATTAGAGAATAGGGATTCCTTTTTCACCTCCTACTTCAATTGATAACAAGTAATCCTTATGAGTAATATAAACGAAACGATTAGGTTAGCTTGAGAATCTAAACTAGTTAAAAGCCTATGTTTAGGTCAATTAATCATGCTTCAATTACCTAATTCATTATGTGTCCATGAGAATTAGTGTAATTCCACTCTTTAAGATCTATTCCCAATACTTACTATACATGGCCAATAGGCATATTTCTATCCTATTAACAAATCATCTCACTCAAACCAATTGAATGAAATAGAACATGCATCAATCATATATACAATCTCAAATCTAAATTCCTATGTCTAGGTTCATTAGATTTTAACAAATCAATCAAAAGTTGAACAAACATTCAAAAGCATTAAATTCTATATGATTAAACAAAACCATATCATGTATATAAACTCAAAGGATTACAATATTATTCAACATCCATAGGAGGATCCAAAGTAAACCCTACACACAGCTTAGCTAGCCATAAAGCATGAAAATATCACAAAATATATCATGTTCATGGAAAGGAAATAAGAAAGAAGAAGATAAAGAAGAGAAAGCTCAAGAATGATGATTCTTCAAGCTCCAATCCTCCTCCAAGGTGAAGAAAGCCCTCAACCTTGGTTACTTCTGCTTCCTTTACATTTAAAATATAAAACCCTAGCACCTGCTCTCTAAAAAACACAAAAACTCCCGTACAAAATGAATACAACAGTATTTATAGGCTGAATAAAACATAGTCACACCGTGGTGCAAAACATATCATGTCGCGGCGTGCATTCAATTAAGTTACAAACGCCTGAGGCGTCCACTCTCAACGCCGCGGCGCTTCAGCCTCGGGTTTCATGTACTGAAGCAGGGGAGGTTCAACGCCATGACATTAACATGCCCACGTCGCGGCGCTGAGTGCAGATCTTCAATTTTGGCTTTCTCTTTGGCATCCTGGTCCAAAATTACTCCAAGTTCTTCATTTTCATGCTTAATTTGAGCCCTACCTATAACAGAAAAGTACCATTTCAATAGCTCATACAAATGTATTCAATTCATCAAAGTTTAGGAAGTATTTGCTCAAAATCACAATAGAAGCCATCAAAAATGAAATCAGATGAATATGATGCTAAAATCTTCCATTCATGCATATAAATAAGAACAAAGCAATTAATATCACACAGATATATGACACAAATAACTACACCTTATGAAGTTATCACACCCCCAAACCTAGATTTTTACTAGTCCTCGAGCAAAACGAAGTACATTCACCAAGATCAACATTAACAACATGCATTCAGCCATTTTTAACATTCCACTTTCACCTAACCTAGGCTAGTGTATAATGATTGCATAAACCTCAAAGAATACATATACCCCACAATCAGTTTCACACATACACAATCATCATCATACTAACATTCATAGCTTCCTTTCATATAAGATATTCTTCCCAAAATCATGCAAAGAAAACTTCTTCCAATCAATTCATATTCACCCAGATGAGGTTATGAACATACACATGAATATAATTCACAGAATCCACAAATTTGTAATACAACTCTCTCTCCACTAATTTAAATCACACAAGATTTGAGGATCAAAAGGGTCTTTGTTAGCTTATAATGTCAGGCCAAGGATAATGGGTAACAGAATAAAAGGATAGGATATAACACAAACATTGAGAAACATAAACATGATATTCCAATTCATGAGCCACTAATAACTCCATAAAATACAGTTATTTGTGCTTTATCTTTGTGCTAAAATGAATGTTTAGTCCTTGTTTATAATGTCTATTTGGAGGATTTTGTGCTTATATTTGTCATATTCTGATTCTAAACATTCCTTGTATGTTTTATTACAAATGGAGCTTTAATTGTTTATGATTAAGTAGATTTATATATGTTACTGATTTGGTATATTCTCTACGATAAGAGGGGCTCCAAACAAGGTTAAATAAGGAGCAATTGAGCTTAAAGAGGACGAGGAAGCCAAATTAGACATTTCAGTGGTCAGCGTCGCGACGCAAGGTGTTGAACACCGCGGCATTGAGAGGCATCATCAGAAATACCATACTTGAACCCGAGGCAAGAGGGCCGTGGCCCAGAAGAAGTGGGCACCGCGGTGTACGTAGACCGACCCTTTGTGCGCCGCAGCGCGCGTATATGGGGGCCACGGTGCGCTGGCGATAGTTGAGCCTATAAATAGTTTTCTCTCATTTTTTCTCTCTGTTCTGGCCATTTTAGCCATTTCCATTTTCTGTTCTTTGTAGTTTTCTTAGTTTTAGGTAGTTTTAGTTAGTTTTAGGTTAGTTTAGTTTGGCTAGATCTCCATTGATGGTGGATTGGAGGCTAGGAACAAGGTTGAAGGAGGATTCAAGCTTCAGAGACAAATCAATGAGCTTCCTTTCTCTCTTTTTCCCTTTCTCTATTCTCTTCCTTATCTTTTGTATAGCTGAGTGATCGACGATGTCGCACTCGCCTCAAAATAGACTAGGATTTACAATGGAATATAGCATAGTGTATAACCTAGGTCATCTCCCAAGGACCAATTCGGATTCTCAAGTATGTTAGCAGTTAAAACAGAATTAAAATAAGTAAGGGGGGTTTTGTTCATTTCAATAACAGAAAACGAATTCAAATTGTAGGAAAAATCAATTAAGAAAACACCAATCCAAGGTCTTCAATTCAAATGGCAGAATTAATCATTGTTCAAAGAGAATATAATTCTGTTGCATTCACCTCTGTTAATTCGAATTTAACTAGATAATCATCTAGGTTTATCAACAAAAACAGAATCACAATCGCAATTCTTGATTAAGATTGATTTAGGAACAAATTCGGATTAACATAGATTATCAATCGATGATCTATTCTCCATTAGAATCAGATTAATCAACCCTACTTCTAACTTCAATTTCTCTCAATCAGAAATCAATTGAAGGAGGAGAAGAGGAAAGAACACAACAGAATTCGAAAATTAAACAAGAGAACTCAAAACTCTAACCATAATCATTGAATTCCTTGGATTGATTTGGAGTTTTAGCCTTCCATAGCCATTATGAAAATGCAGCAAAGAAGCTAAGACGAAAAATAGAGAAGATGAAAAGAGAGAAAAGGTTTCTGCCTGAATAAGATAAAAGCTGAACAATAACAATCAAAAAGTGAATTCGGAATACTGTCTTGACCTATTTGTAACTGAAAAATCTTATATAATTCCTAATCTACCCCTGGCCCATACTGTAGCCCTCTGAAACAGCTTTTCATAGACATATCATTTGCCTTATTTGGCTTAAATTGAGAGAATTAGGCCCAAATCATTGAGAAAGGTCCAAGCTTTGTGACAGCAACAGCGTCCTAACTTTGAGGCCCAGTTTTCGCCCTGAATACAGCTGAATTGGAAAAACTGCATTAGACGCAAAATTGTGTATCTTCGTCTCAGCTTTCAGGGGACACCAAGATCATCCAAATATGACATTTGTAGCCCAAGTTATGGCCTGCACAAGACAGAAAGGTCAAAATGGGTTAAAATCCGAAAATTAATGAAGTTTTTACAATTAAGCTCAATGTAGACCAAACATCTAAAACTCATCTACAAACATAATATTGGGCACAATTATCATCAATTAGGCCAAATATAAAACAATAATGAATGCCTAAAAATTGATTGATCACTGAGCTGTGTTTAGGAATACTTTGGATCCATTTATATATATTAATGATATGTTCTTCTCTGAGTTTGTGTGGATGTTTGATTATTATTCAATCATTATCTGTGTTTAATGCTTGTGGTTGGTTGAACACCAGTTGTATGATCCTAATATTAGCAAATGAACTAGACATAGGGATTTGTCAGATATGGATATAGTATGGTTGATACATGTTCGGCGAGTTCAATTAGCTTGGATGAGTTGATTCGTTAATAGGATAGAAACTTATTAGCCATGTATAGTGTGTGATTGAGAATAGATCGTTCATGAGTGGAGTTTGCACTGGTTCTCAAGGAAACTTAGTGAGCTGAGTAAATGAAACTATGGTTGATTGACCTAGACATAGGCTTTTGGCTAATGAAGATTCTCAAGCTAACCTAATCTGTGCATTTATGTTTATGAGGAGTATTGCATGTTGTTAGTAGATGTATATGGGGTGAAGGAGGATTTCCTGAAACCTAACCTTGTTTATCTTTATTGCTTTTATAGATTAGGTTTAGTTTAGTTTAGTTTATTACTTTCTTATTTTTATGTCCTTGAATAGAATGGATTAAACTATTAGTTGGTACTTAGCTTTATAACCAAATATCCTCGTGGGAACGAACTTTTACTCTATATCTGTATTACTTGAGCGATCCATGCACTTGCAGTAGCAACCAAGTTCCAAGCTACCGCAAGTGCACGGATCGCTCAAGTAATACAGATACAGAGTAAAAGTTCGTTCCCACGAGGATATTTGGTTATAAAGCTAAGTACCAACTAATAGTTTAATCCATTCTATTCAAGGACATAAAAATAAGAAAGCAATAAACTAAACTAAACTAAACCTAATCTATAAAAGCAATAAAGATAAACAAGGTTAGGTTTCAGGAAATCCTCCTTCACCCCATATACATCTACTAACAACATGCAATCCTCCTCATAAACATAAATGCACAGATTAGGTTAGGTTGAGAATCTTCATTAGCCAAAAGCCTATGTCTAGGTCAATCAACCATAGTTTCATTTACCCAGCTCACTAAGTTTCCTTAGGAACTAGTGCAAACTTCACTCATGAACGATCTATTCTCAATCACACACTATACATGGCTAATAGGTATATTTCTATCCTATTAATGAATCAACTCATCCAAGCTAATTGAACTCACCGAACATGTATCAACCATACCATATCCATATCTGACAAATCTCTATGTCTAGTTCATTTGCTAATATTAGGATCATGCAACTGGTGATTAGCCAACCACAAGCATTAAACACAGATAATGATTGAATAATAATCAAACATCCACACAAACTCAGAGAAGAACCCATCATTAATATATATAAACGGATCCAAAGTATTCCTAAACACAGCTCAGCTATACAAAAGATAAGGAAGAGAAGAGAGAAAGGGAAAAAGAGAGAAATGAAGCTCATTGATTTGTCTCTGAAGCTTGAAGCCTCCTTCAACCTTGTTCTTAGCCTCTAATTCACCATCAATGGAGATCTAGCCAAACTAAACTAACTTAAAACTAACTAAAACTACCTAAAACTAAGAAAACTACAAAGAACAGAAAATGAAAATGGCCAAAATGGCAAGAACAAAGAGAAAAAATGAGAGTAAACTATTTATAGGCTCAGCTGCAGCCAACGCGCCGCGGCCCCCACATACGCACATCGCGGCCCCTACATATGCATGTCGCGGCGCCCAAAGGGTTAGTCTACGTACACCGCGGCACCCACTTCTTCTGGGCCGCGGCCCTCTTGCCTCGGGTCCAAGTATGACATTTCTGATGATGCCTCTTAGTGCCGCGGTGCTGACCACTGAAATGTCTAATTTGGCTTCCTCTTCCTCTTTAAGCTCAATTGCTCCTTATTTAACCTTGTTTGGAACCCCTCCTATCATAGAGAATATACCAAATCAGTAACATATATAAATCTACTTAATCATAAACAATTAAAGCTCCATTTACAATAAAACATACAAGGAAGGCTTAGAATTAGAATATAACAAATATAAGCACAAAACCCTCCAAATATGCATTATAAACAAGTAGGGGTGTGCAAAAAGTTCAAAAGAACCAAACCAAATCTTAAACTGAACCAAACCACTCCATAAATAACCATTTTTTTTAAAACTAATTTTATAATTTGAACCGATTTTTTTTAAAGTGGTTCAGTTACCTATTTTTCATTTCAATTTGGTTCACTTCTAATAACCAAACCAAACCACTCCAGTTTTCATAAATCACATTTAACTTTTCAAAAATCCACCCCTAAATCACCGAACCCTAACCCCAATTCAATAAACCCTGACCCAAATCGAGCACCATGAAGCTGCGTCGATCTGCTCAATTGGAGGCACAATACTCACTGTAGCAATCGATATGCTCAAATCGATTTGCTCGTTTGTGTCGATCTACGTTCATCTCTACTTTTTCTGCTGATCTACGTTCATCTCAACTCTCCATTAATTTCCTCGTGCTGCTCAGTGTCATATTCTTGTGCAATTCGCTTCTCCTAGTGCTGGGTCTTCATCTTTCTCGTGAGTGGTGATTTCTTCTCCTAACTAAACCCTTGATTTTTTATTTTGATTTCTGGTGCGATTGGTTTAAATAGCAAGATTGCTGAAACATAGAGCAAGTGAAAAGCTTAAATATGAATCTAGTATAGAACCAGGTAGGATTTTAATTTGGATTGCTGTGATGTGGGATTGCAAGACATGGTAGGCTGTGCAAGCAAGGGTGGGAGGATTGTTATATGTGTCAGATGCGGAGAGAAGAAACTGTGAAGTGCAGTAGCAGCACTGTTCCCGCTTCCTCGTGGCACTCTCCTAATTTGGTTGAGTTTAGCTCCTTTTCTATTTGATTTATTTTTCTTTTTTTTTTGGGTTTCTAATTTCTGTTAGTTTGTTTACAATATTCTGAGTTTATGGCTGTTGATGGAGGGCAGGGGTTTAAAACAGATTCACCCTGTCCTGTATTTGGTTCTGTTATGTTATATTCTGTCCTATAATTCACAAGCAATCTAATTTTACTAGACAAATTATTAGGTGCTATAGGAAAAAGCAATCTTAGAAATTTGAAATATTTAGATTTCTCTGCTAATCAGATTATTGGAAGAATTCCAGAATCAATTTATAGTCTTTCTCAATTAGTTTTTCTAGATCTGATGCATAACCAGATTACAGGAGGCCTTCCTTTTTCTATTGGGGGCCTAAGTTCTCATTTGATTTGTCATGGCTAAAACAGGGATTAAAGGTGAACTTCCGCCATGGCTATCATCGTCATCCATAGCATCAGTTGATTTGTCAAACAACCTCTCATTTTACTACGTTGTCTTTATTGCTGTTAAGTCTAAAATAAAATTTTTCTATT
This sequence comes from Ormosia semicastrata, assembly GCA_029884595.1. Taxonomy (NCBI): domain Eukaryota; kingdom Viridiplantae; phylum Streptophyta; class Magnoliopsida; order Fabales; family Fabaceae; genus Ormosia; species Ormosia semicastrata. Next base: position 212,458 of record JAQQTO010000046.1, on the reverse strand, counting down.
GATCAATAGTATCCTTTCCAAGCATTCTCTCATTTTACTACGTTGTCTTTATTGCTGTTAAGTCTAAAATAAAATTTATCTTCTATCCCCACCCCCTTTCTCTTTTTCCCAATGTCATATTTTTTCATTTAGATATTTATTGTTAACTTCAATGTGATTGCTGATTTGGTAGTAGTAGGTGTTCTGGAGGGCCAGTTCTTCTTCTTCTTCTTTTTTTTTTTAGGGGGTATTTCTTCTATATGGTGTTGGTATCTGTGTTAGGTCATATATATATATATATATATATATAATATATAAATATATATATATATATTATTCTATATTATAAGTAATGTGACATTTATTCTCATTGAAGTAATGTGCATTTACCCAAATTTTCTTCACCATTTCCTATGTGAAGGATATGAGATTTTGGAAATAATTGATGTTGAGGTTAATAATTGACATCTTAATTTATATACAGATGTCATCAATGGGTGATTAGAATGACTTTTCAGTCTCAGAGACAGTAGAGCATTTGGTTTCTACTCTACCAATTGTCTCTGACATTACTGGTGTGTTACCGCCTCGGACTAATGGGCGTAGAAATCGGTCTGAGGCTTGGAAACATTTTTCTGCGGAGTCTAGTTCAGATAAGAGAGCTAGATACAACTATTGTGGTATCTTGATCAAGTATGATAACGGAACAAGTGCCATGCATTCTCATTTGAAGAGATGCAAGGATAATCCAGATAATAACAAAAGGCAAAAATCAATTCCATCCTCAACGGGGACTGCAGAAGGGCATGTTGTTTCTTCTCCTTTGTATGCCAAATTTGACCAAGAGGCTTGTCAGAATGAACTCGTAAAGATGTTCGTGGTAGCTGAGCTCCCTTTTCGATTTGTGGAGAATGAAGTTTTTCGAAAGTACACGAATGTGTTGCAACCAAGATTCAGTATCCCATCACGCACTACATTAGCGCGTGACATTTTCACGCTATGGGATATAAAAAGAACAAACTTGAAGAAGTTTCTTTCGATACATTGTCGAAAAGTTTACCTCACTACTGACTCATGGACTTCATGTCAAAATATGAGTTATATGTGTTTGACTGCCCATTTCATTGATAATAATTGGGGACTTCATAAGAAGATTCTGAATTTTTGGTAAGTCACAAATCATTCAGGAGAGGTTATGGCCAAGACTATTGAGATGCACTTGAGTCGTTGGGAGTTGAATCGCGTTTTCAGTTTGACAGTTGATAATGCTTCGTCAAATGATGTCGGGATTCAACACCTAAAAAGGAGGCTAGCATCTTGGAACAACTTAGTTTTGAAGGGAGATTACATTCATATGCGTTATTATGCGCATATTCTGAATTTGATTGTGAAGGAGAGGTTGAAAGAGATTAATGATTCTGTTTTGAGAATCTGCGGTGCAGTGAAGTACATAAGATCTTCTCCTTCTAGATTAAATAAATTCAAGGCATGTGTTGAGCGAGAGAAGATTGATTATAAGGGTCTAGTTTGCTTAGATGTTGAAACTATGTGGAATTCGACCTATCTTATGTTGGAGGCAGCTTTGAAGCACCGAAATGCATTTGAGGAGCTTGAGATGCTAAACAAGAAATATGTTGATGAGTTAGAAAAAGGGAAGAGTGTGCCTACATATGAAGATTGGGATTATGCTTGCTTAATTTTACCATTTTTGAAGATCTTCTATGATGCGACTTTGCACATTTGTGGTACTTCTTATGTTACCAGCAATATATATATACAAGCAGTATTTGGAATTGGGAAGAGGATCCGCCAATCCTGTGGCTCCAAAGATATAAGTGTAAGTATGATGACTGAAAGGATGAAGAAGAAATACGACAAATATTGGAAAAATCCCAATAGTCTAAACATGTTATTGTTAATTGTTGTTGTATTTGATCCTAGGTATAAACAAGGATATGTCAATTGGTCAATTAATCAGATCTTTGATTTGGATGAGGCTGTTAAATTGCAAGATAAATTGGATTCTTGTTTGGAGTCACTTTTTGAGGAATATAATAGTCAGGAAGGGGGGGTCTCAAAGTGATACACAAGAAACACGAGTTGTTAAAATTGATGATGATGATCTTTTTTATTGGAATCAATTTTTAAAATCAACTGGGTGCAAATCGAATGCCAAATCTGAGCTAAAGAAATATTTGAAGGAAGATTTAGAGACCAATCCAGACTTGGATATTCTAAGTTAGTGGAAGGTAAATTCAAGTCAATTTTCGATCCTTGCAAACATCGCTCGGGAGGTGTTGGCCATACCTGTCTCCACTGTAGCCTCTGAGTCTGCATTTAGTACAGGAGGAAGGGTGCTTGATCCTTATCGTAGTTCTCTAACACCTAAAATGGTGGAAGCACTTGTCTGCACACAAGATTGGCTGAAAGGAACACCTTTCTCATTGCTTTCTAAAGAGGACTTTGAGCAGCTTGAGAGATTTGAACAAGGTAAATTAATATTAATGTTCCCCATTTATGTTATTACTTATTGCTTATTATATTATGTTTTCATAATTAATGAGATGTTGTTCTTCTTTTTTGCAGAGATGGTTTCTGATCAATTAATTTTGAGGCATTCATTATTGCTTTATATTTAGTTTAATTGATGACAATTGTATCCAATATTATATTTGTGGGTGAGTTTTAGATGATTGGGCCTCATTGAGCTTAGTTGTAAAAGCTTTATTAATTTTTGGAATTTAACTCATTTTGACCTTTCTGTCTTGTACAGGCTATATCTTGGGCTACAAATGTCACATTTGGATGATCTTGGTGTCCCCTGAAAGCTGAGACAAAGATACACAATTTTGATCTAGTGCAGTTTTTCTAATTCAGCTGGATTCAAGGTAAAATTGAGCCTCAAATTTAGGACGCTGTTGCTGTCATAAAGCTTGGACCTTCCCTCACTGATTTGGGCTTAACTCTCTCAATTTAAATTCAAATAAGGCAAATTATATGTCTCTGAAAAGCTTATTCAGAGGGATACAGTTTGGGCTAGGGGTAGATTAGGAATTACAGAAGAATTTTCAGTTATAAATAGGTTAAGGCGGAATACAAAAAGAACCTCTTTTTGAATCCTTATTTTTGAGTTTTACGATTTGAATCAAGAAACCTTTTCTCTTTTTTCGTTTTCTCTCTTCTCTGAAGTTTCTGTATCTTTTCAATGGTGATGGCCATGGAAGGCTAACGATCCAATCAATCCAAGGAATTCAATGATTGTGGTTAGAGTTTTAAGTTCTTTTATTTATTTGTGATTTCTAATTGTGTTCTTCCCTCTTCTCATTCTTCAATTAATTTATGATTATGTTTTCGAAATTGAAGATGGATTGGATTGATTAATCTGAATTTAATGGAGAATAGATCATCGATTAGTAATATATGTTAATTCGAAATTGTGTTTAATTCAATCTTAATTAAGAATTGCGATTGTGATTCTGTTTTAGTTGATCAAATTCTAGGTGATTATCTAGTTGAATTCGAATTAACAGAGGTAAATGCATAAAGAATTCTACTCTCTTTGAACTATGATTAACCCTGCCACTTGAATTGAAGCCCTTGGATTGGTGTTTTCAGTTTCGAATTTATTCTTAATTACTGTTGAATTTGTACTCTTTTACTTGATGAACAAAACCCCCTACTTATTGATAACTTCTAATATGCTTGAGAAATCCGAATTGATCCTTGGGAGATGACCTAGGTTATGCACTATGCTATATTCCATTTGAATCCTAGTCTATTTTTAGGCGAGTACGACATCGCTCATCAGTTTCTCAACAAGATGTTCCTTGTTCTTCTACTATTTCTCTTGATGATTGAAGGGGATACATTTTCCTGTATTTGTTTTACTGCTATTTTTTTATCTTAGGATAATTGTGTATTGGACAGAGTTTGTAACTTTGTATTATAAAACAAGATGTTTTATCTTGCTTTACTGCTATACAGTTCAATACTTTTTGGAAGAGTCAGTGTTATTGCTCCTTTTTTAGGAAGATGTGAATCCAATAAAGCCACTTTTTTTTTAGCTTTTGCAGTGAATGAAATTAAATCTATTTGTGAGACTCTTTTTTATTCTGTGTTCATATATTTCAATTTGCTTATGTATTCTCTTTTATTCTTTTCAGGTTGGAAATGGTGGAAGACAACTTATTCAAGTACATAAGTAAGTTTATTCAGGTTGGAAATGTTCAAATTTGATGACAGTAATGTCATAATGATGGATCACTAATAGAATGTGAAATGTTTATTTTTTGCTTTCTCTTTTAACTGTTCTTTTATACTTTGGATCCCTATCACTGAGTTTCTGATGCGTGTCTTCTGGAAGTTAATGGTTCATGGTTCATGGTTCTTTTTTTTTTGTAATAGCTATACATGTAAACAAGCATGATTAAATGATAGCTGATTCTGATATATTGGATTTTAACTTACATGATTAAAATCTTCTCGCCAGAGGTCTTAAATATTGTGGACAGAATGAGTACATATACCAAACACTTGCATTGCTTGAAGCTAGAGCAAATAGGTATCAGCAAGCTCGATATTTATTCAATCAGGCCACTAAGTGTAATCCTAAAAGCTGTGCTAGTTGGCTTGTAAGTCATGATCATCTGAGGGATTTTGTTTCTGAATTAAACTTCTATGTTATGCATGTTATCTTATCCAATCATATTTATTCTTTCTAAAATAGGCTTGGGCACAAATGGAAGTGGAACAGGAAAACTGCCGTGTTGCTAGGCAATTGTTTGAGGTTATATTTAATATTAACAATTCTATCATATTTTCTTTCAGATCCTATTGCCCAATTGCCTGTTGGAACTTGGCAGACTATATATTCCTTAGGAGTTAGGACATCTTCCTTTTCCATTTGCTTTTATTAATTTCTATTAATGCATGACTTATTTTTCTTTTATTCTTTTGTAATTAAAAGAAAGCAGCACAGGAAAGTCCTAAAATATATTTGCTTGGCATGTATGGGGCATTTTTGAAGCTAACATGATTTTTTAATGTAAGTTAACATAATAGGCTGTGAATGTCAAGTTCATAGTTCTTTTTTTTTGTAGTAGCTATACATGTAAACAAGCATGATTAAATGATAGCTTTATAGTTAGATCACGCAGCAAGAGTCTCAGAGGAGTTTTTGGAAGAGCAGATAGGGATTTATAGGGAGGAACTGAAGCAGTTTTTGAGTGATGATGAAATAAACCAACTTCAATTTGATATCAGTAGCGATGGTTCAGTAGTTAGTTCTTCTGAAACCGAATCACAAACCACCTTGTAAGTTCTGAAGGTTGCTATATAGAAATGCGTTTACATAAGTTTTCTTCTGACCTGTTTTGGTTTTTGAATGTAAATTGTTACCATAACTTAATTAATAATAATGTTGAAGGCCTATATATATATATATTTTACATTAGTTGTTCTAAATGATAAATTACGAGTTCCACTATTTTTAAACCAGTTTTCTGAACTGGTTTTTAAACCAATTTTCTGAACTGGTTTTTAAACCAATTTTCTGAACCAGTTCAGAAACCCAAACTGGTCAGAACCAGTTTTAAACCGGTTTAGAAACCCAAACCGGTTCAGAACCGGTTTCAGAATCGATTTTGAACCGATTCAGAACCAGTTCTAAATCTGAACCGGTTCCAAACCCAAACTGGTTCTAAACCGGTTTGCCAAACCAAAATCGGTTTGGCCCCAAAAGAAAATCGGTTCAATTTTCAAACCGAACCACTTTACAGGTTCGGTTTGGTTTGGTTCGAGTTTTCATGCCGAACCGAACCATGCCTACCCCTATAAACAAGGACTAAACATTCATTCTAGCATAAAGATAGGGCACAAATAACTGCATTTTATGGGGTTATCAACCACTAATGACACTAGTAGGGTATTTTACAGTGAATATAGAAAACTCACCAGAATCATTTTCGATGCTTTACGAACTTTACTTAACTAATGCTTTGCTTTTGCTTTCTTTTTCTTTTGATTTTCATTCATTTTTTTTCTTTTTTTTTTTTCTTCTTTTGCAAAGCAATGAATTTTCTCTTTGACTGCATCTGGCTCCTTCAAGCTTATTTTGTATTGAATCATTAATACCCCTAATTAATAGACTCACTTCAAGAAATAACATATTATAAACTCAACAACAATAAGGGTAAGAAGAAAATGCAATGCTTTCACATGCATTAGAATGGTTAACAAGTTAACGATCACATTGGTTATGAAAAACAAATAAGGTCAAATAGTTTAAGGCTTCAAAAAGGGACCTATAGATATAATTATGTTAGGTAAGCTTGAAAATGCTCAATCGGTCTAAACAATGCCCTAATCATTTTGTCAATAATGCATAACCTAGGATTTCACCTCAAGAGAGTTGACAAACAATGTCTAGGATAATTGAATTTTTCACATGCATCGTCCATAAACTTTCTCTAGACAAACATTTTTATTCTTTCCAAAGTTAAAGAAGCATGCAAATGGGAACGCATCGTACATAAAAAGAAGCTAGAGTGCTTCAGCATGCACCAAAAATTACATATGGATTCACAGAAAAATGAAAGTCATATTGCATTCATATCTATCATGGAACAACAATTCACACTAGCCTTTGGCAACATGATGTTCTTCAAATTTTTTCGACATTATACATCATGTTATCAAACAATGTAACCATAATGTGAAAGGGAACGACAATTATATCTTGAATGAATTTTTAGCAAAGTTTTATCAAGATAATTGCTCCAATTGGTTATTTCAAAACAAAATTACTAAAACACATACATATACTGCAAAAAGTATAAAACTAACATACACATAATACTAAAACATATGCATATAAACATAATAATATGAACATATCATAATACTGCATAGTAAGTCAAAGCATCAAGTTAAAGACACCCCCCAAACCTGAGGGAAACAGTGTCCTCACTGTACAACAAAAAAAATAGCCATATATATATATCAAAAAGAAATACAATGAAAGAAAAGTGTCTTGAATGCCATGGCTAAAAGGAGGGATCATCACTGTCAGGAACCTCAGAATCAGTACTATCACCATTCCCAGCATCACCATCATCATCAGCAGCGGGAGGGGGTCTAGAAGGTCCAGCCTGAGAGAGTCCCACTATAGCTGTGTGTGGGAAGGCAAGAACCGGATAATCACGTATCGGAAAGTGGAGGCGTGCTGCTATCCATCTCTGTGCAAGGATAGTATAAGACAGCATAGCCTGTATCTGCGTACCTTGAGCCTCAATATGGTCTAGCCGGGCGTCCACTTGGGCTCTCCACTCGGCATGCTCTGGAGGGGCTGCCGGGCGCTCAGGTGCTGCTGCCTCAGGTGATGTTGCTGCTCGAGGCTCGCGACGAGCCTACCTTTGTCGAGCTACTGGAGCTGGAGCTGCTCCCACTCTCTTAATAAAAGTATCGTTCAATGGTTGCCGAATATCTGTAAGCTCCTCATGAGGTCCCTAGCGGATCTGATGTCGATGACATAAAATATGAATGAGAGAGGGGAAAAAGAGGCTCCTATACTCACGAGCTGACCTCTGAATTTGATGAAAAATAAGCTTAGCTACATCAATAGACCGACTCTCCAAAATAGCATATATCAATATAGCTCGATCTCAGGTTAGCAGATGGCAGAATCCAGGTGCTAATAAAATGGTACTATGCCTGGGCTTCTAGAGTCAGATAAGTGCACGGAAAGTACCTCAGCCTGTTGGTCTGGACACTCATAGTCCAAACCACAGGCTAAGACTCAGCCATACATATTCGAGCTGTGACCACATCTACATCAATACTTTCTACTGGCTCCCAACGACATAATTCAGTGAAATCACAAATCTTCGGTGGCTGAGGAAGTTCCAGAGCAGCACAAATAGCAAAAGGAGATAATGAGACCACACATCCTCTAACTCTAACCGCAGTTGCCCTTTCACCCACAAAGGCTGCATTCGTGTAAAATTCGTGAACTACAAGGAAAACCGCAGATGACCCTGGATGCTGGGCAAACGCACCCCAGTTGAGGTGGTTTATAAGCCTTTCTAATTCCAGGTGAATAGAATGAGAAAAAGCGAAGCCGCGCTCAAGAATGAGCGATCTGGTGATGAGAATCGTGTATCTCTCAATGGCATCTGCTGAGATAAACCCCCTATCAAAATCAGTAGGAGGGGGAGAAGGCTCCCTGTGCTTCCTACTGGAGGAACCACGCTGCATAAACCTTCCTCTTTTTGGAGCCATAATAACTTGAAAAAGAATTGTTAAAAGTCAGATTTGATGATTGGAAGTATTAAACATATTGAAAAATAAACTATTCTGGAAAATCTGGCATTCAGCGCCGTGATATACAATTCTAGCATCGCGACATTCAAATGTTCAACATAACGCCACGACATTCATAACTAGCGCCGCGATATTTAAATTGTTCATCATAACGTCGCGGTACTAACCATCAGTGTCACGGCGTAAAGAAATAATTTTTACCCAGATTAGCGCAAAAACCAGATTATCCCTTTTTCAGACATTCAAGGTAGAAATTAACACTAAAAACTAACAAAAAACCTAAAACTAATTAACTAACAAAAGCTATGTATGAGAAAAATCACCAAAACGAAAAATAGAGATAAGAACAAACAACCCAAATAGAGAAAAATAATAATAGTAATTTACTAAAACCTCAAAATAAGAATAAACGTACCTTAATAGAAGCTAATGTAGATAGAAAAAGGGATGAAAAAGTAGAGAGAACCAAAAAACTTGAGAGGGAGAGAGAACAGAGGAAACGAAAGAAAGAGAGAGAAGTTATGGAATGAGGAGACCCAAACATTAGGGGTGCACAACCCGACCCGCCAACCCGACTGACTCGACCCGACCAGACCACATATATCCAGGTCAGTTTGGGTAATTGGATCTGTTTCGGTCAAACCCAATAAACCCGTCCGAATATCGAGTCGGGTAACTGGTTTAGTGAATCGACCTGATGACCCGATGACCCAATAAAATGACATCGTTTTGCCTATATTCAAGCTTTTATTTTATCTTTTCTTGCAACCCGATCCGGTAATCCGACTAACCCAACCAACCCGATTAACCAACCCGAATCAACCCGATTCTAATTGGGTTAGTTCGGTTCGGGTTACTTAAAAAAATTTCCCTAAACCCGACCCAACCTAAACTCACATGATTGGTTTGAATTTTTTTCTCCCCTAAACCCAACCTGACTCGTGATCACCTCTACCAAACATCCCAGCATAAAACCACAACAGGCTCTATGCGCCGCGGCGTGAAGCAAAATACGTCGTAGTGCATTTCTCTCTAGATTTTGGCCCATAACACCAATCACGCTGCGGCGCGTAAGGTCTTACGCTATGGTGCTAAGAGTCTAATTGTATAATTCTGCAGCAAAATGAGTTCAACCGGGACTTGAGGCCAGAATTGGTCTCTAATACCTATAAAACATGTCTAACAGGTCAAATAACAGTTTATATAACAAAAACTTATTTAAACTACAAAATTAACATATTCACATATTAACGACTTAAAACTCAAAACATGAACATTTGGGTTCCCTCCCAAAAAGAGCTTTATTTATAGTCCTGGCAGGACTATGCAGATCTCAAGTTGGGGCTGTTAAAATGAGGGAAGTCTTCCCCTGATCAATCTTTCATCCAAAATAAGGTTTTAGGAACTGGCCATTAACCTTAAAACTTGATGATCGATCCAGTGGAGCTATCTCCACAACTCTGTGGGGAAACACTTGTATTACCACAAAGGGCCCCGACCATCTCGATTTGAGTTTTCCTGGGAAGAGTTTGAGCCTAGAATTGCAAATGAGAACTTGTTGGCCTTCTTCAAACCTTTTCTGCACAATCTTACGGTCATTCCAGAATTTGACTTTTTCCTTATACAATTTCGCATTTTCATAGGCTTGTAGCCTGAATTCATCTAGTTCATTAAGCTCTGCAAAAGCCTTTTTTTTTTTCCAATTGCTTGCAAATTGAAGTTGAGCTATTTTATTGCCCAATAGGCTTTATGTTCAAGCTCAACCGGTAAATGATATACCTTCTCGAATACTAATTTGTAAGGAGAGATACCAATTGGATCTTTGTAAGCAGTCCTGTAGGACCACAGTGCATCATCTAGTTTCTTTGACCAATCCTTTCTGGTTGGACACACTGTTTTCTCCAAGATTCTCTTTATCTCGCGATTGGATACCTCCGCTTGCCCACTTGTCTTTGGGTGATAAGCAGTGACAATCCTATGTGAAACTTCATACTTGGCTAGGAGGGCTTCAAAATATTTGTTACAAAAATGAGACCCCCCGTCACTGATGATGGCCCTAGGTATTCCAAATATGGTGAATATCTATTTTCTCCTGAAGCTAATTATTACTTTTGAATCATTAGTTGGAAAAGCACATGCCTCCACCCACTTGGACCCGTAGTCCACTGCCACTGGTATATATTGATTTCCAAATGAGGGAATAAAGGGGCCCATGAAGTCAATGCCCCATGCATCAAAAATCTCAACTTCTAAAATAGAATTCAGGGGCATCTCATTCTTTCTCGAGATATTCCCCAACTTTTGACAACGATCACATATTTGCACATAAAAATGCGCATCCTTGAAGAACGATGGCCAATAAAGCCCAGACTGTAGTACCTTTGCAGCTGTTCTCTCACCACTATAGTGTCCACCGTATAGATAATCATGACATTGCCTTAAAATCTACTTTACTTCCTCCATAGGCACGCACCTCCTCAGCATATGGTCCGAACACTGTTTAAATAAGAATGACTCATCCCAGATATAGTGCCTGACGTCATATGAGAATTTCTTCCTTCGGTGAGAGGTTAGATCAAGTGGCAGTACATCACCCACAATGTAATTCACTATGTTTGTATGCCATGGATATAATTGAGTGATGGCTGCAAATAGCTGCTTGTCAGGAAATGTCTCCCTGATTGTGATTGGTTTAGCTTGGAAATCTTTATTTTCAAGCCTTGAAAGGTGGTCAGCTACTTGATTTTCTACACCTTTCTTGTCTCTGATCTCCAGATCAAACTCTTATAAAAGCAAAACCCACCTAATCAATCGTGGTTTCATGTCCTTTTTGCTCACTAAGTACTATATTATCGAGTGATTTGTATACACTATCACCTTTGTGCCCACCAAATATGCTTTGAACTTATCAAATGCGAACACAACGGCCAACAACTCCTTCTCTATTGTTGTGTAGTTCAGCTGGGCATCATTGAGTGTTTTGTTCGCATAATAAATGGAGCGAAACACTTTGTCTTTTCTCTGTCCCAACACTGCACCCATAGCATAGTCACTCGCATCGCATATGAGCTCGAACGACAAATCCCAATCTGGAGTGATAATAACTAGAGCTGAAACAGTCCCTTTTTCAGTTCCTCAAATGCAACCTGATATGAATCATCAAAGTTAAACTAGATGTCTTTCTCTAGAAGGTTGCAAAGAGGCTTAGCTATCTTTGAAAAATCTCTGATAAACCTCCTGTAGAAACTCGCACAGCCAAGAAAACTGCGGATTTCTTTCACTGAATTTTGCAGAGGAAGCTTATCAGTCACCTCTATTTTTGCCTTATCTACCTCCATCCCTTTTATAGAAACCTTATGGCCAAGAACTATACCTTCTTTGACCATAAAGTGACAATTTTCCCAATTCAGTATGAGGTTGGTCTCTTCACACCTTTTCAGCATGGACGATAAAGTTTACAAACAACTATTATAATTATCCCTAAATACTAAAAAATCATCCATAAACACCTCTAGCCCATGTTCAATCATATCTGCAAAGATGGCCATCATGCAATGTTGAAAGGTTGCAGGAGCATTGCATAACCTGAAGGGCATCCTTCTAAAAGCAAATGTACTGATGCGGATTAAAAGTTACAAACCTGAGTACAGGTTGTTTCAAGTAATAAATTCTCAAGAGTCTGAGGTCGATCCACAGGGAATTGATGAAGAAAAATTCTTTAACGTAAAGTAAATATTTTGTCACAATAATAAAAGTGATAAAACTTATTCACAAATAAAAAGGACTTACTTGGGTTAGGAGATCCATTCTTGGTAAATAAAATAAGGACAAGATTAATTCTTTTTATAACTCAATTAGAATCCACACATAATGGAGGTTCTAATCGAAAAATACAACGTTCAATGTTCTTTTAAAATTATATATGTAATTATATTATGATTCCTTTAATTATCACCACCACTTATAAATGGGTTCAAGCATTCATTGTGCCAATATCTTGTTTACAACAAATCAAGAACTCCACTTTACAAGAAGGGTTTCTAAAATTATCAGAAACAAAATACAACACGTATAATGACCACTTGAAAATATATCATTTAAGTACAAGAAAGAAATGAATCTAACCTTATGTCATTACCAAGAGCTTCACCCTTTCACCTAAGTAAAATGAAACTTAGTTACTTATAGACAAGAAGAAAGAAAAAGAGAAGAAGAAGAAGAAGAACATGACTTCAATTTAGAACAAAGGAAAACTACTACAAGAAAAATTAGTAACAAAATAACATCATTTTGCTCTCTAACACCTAACACACTCAATGATCTGCCAAGGCTCCTTTTTATAGAGGATTAAGGATACAAAATGACAAAAGAGCTGAGTCATTGGTGAGTGTATGAGTGAAAAATGAGTGAAAAATGCTAAATAACTTTTGATGAGTGGAAAATTATGGAGAATCTTTGTCTCTGAAATCATTCAGCTTTGAAGTCATTGTATTCATAAGTTGTTTGCAAAGTGGTCTTTATGAAAGTTGTAGACTTGGATCTTAGCTTCAAAATTCCTACTAGAATCACCTTAATTGGATACCTATAGCCTAAGATATAGCCAAATTACTGCATACTACTCGGGCCCAGTGATAGCTCCTCTATTCTAACTTACAAATGCAATATCACCTCGAAGGAGTCCGAACTAAGTTTTGTGTTCTTCATGAAAGTTGTAGATATGGATCTTAACTATCTCCCATCAAGTTTTCAGCCCATTTTTTAGACACCTATATCCCGAGATATGGCATGAACAGTACATATAGGTCAAGCTATTAGGATCAACACTCTAGTTCTTACATCAACTCCAATTTGAGTTATCTAATCGTATGATTGGGCCTTTGAGGTCTGCATAAAAGTTGTAGAGCTCTCTTTTATCTTTCAAATGCCATTAAAATCACCTCCTTTGGCCACCTACATCCCAAAATATGGCCTAAATACAGAAATAATATAAGACATAAATCATGCTGAAAAATTCAATTAAGTCCAATTTGAGTCCAAACTTACAAAACATAATCAAACTCAATCAATTAAGTACACGGAGAGTGTAAATGACTAAAAATGAGGGCTTGTTAATGTATCAAATATGTGATTATCAAATTCTCTCACACATAACTTTTTGCACTCCTGGGCAAAACACATAAGACCAAAACTTAAAAAAAAAATGAAACAGACTCAAAAGCTAAATGCTCTAAAAGACTCAATTTCTAATAATATTTAAGAATGAAGAGCAACCAATCATTCAACTAATCAAAACATTTATGAGGTAACATATCTTCATATTTCAAACCAACAAACAAGGATATTTCAATTGAAAAGCATGAGTCAAGAATGATAGATCGTTACAGGATTCTCACTCAATCCCTCAAGTGTTTAAAATGTAAGTATTTCACTCACTTCAACCCATGAAAATTGTACTACCAAAAGCTTGCTTATCTTCTACTTTTCCACTACTCAAAACACATACATACACAAATCATAAGGACTTTATTTAAGGTTGTATGGCGTCAAGGTAAAGGAAGAGGTAATATGGATATGACAAGTTAAATACCAAAGAGAATAAAAGAGCATGAGAGCTGAGTTCAATTAATAAGTATGAAAGTTCATCCACAACAAGAATTTTACAAATTAGCTACAAAAAAATCCGTAGCTAATCTGTAGCTAAATTTCTTAGCTACGGATTAGTCCGTAGTCTAAATCTCATAGCTAATTAGCTACCAAAAATTTTCGTAGCTAATCCGTAGCTAATTTTTAAACTTTCGTAGCTAATTCAAAGCTAAACTGTAGCTAATTTTCATTTAAAGTTTCCTCCATTTTCGTAGGTAATTAGCTACGAAATATTCCGTAGCTAATCCGTAGTTTATCTAAACAATTTGTAGCAATTCCGTAGTTATTTTCTAGTTATTATGTTGTTAAATCCGTAGCAATTCTGTAGCTAATTCATAGTTAATTATCCCTAGCAATTCCGTAGCTATTTCCTAACTATTATGTTACTAAATTCGTAGCAAATTCGTAGCTAATTCGTAGCAATTATCCGTAGCTATTCCCTAGCAATTATCCATAGCTAATCCATAGTAATTCCGTAGCTAACCCGTAGCAATTCCATAATTATTCCCTTTCTAACCAAAATTAATTTTATAATAATAATTGATAAATTTTAAAATTATACCTGTTTAAATATTTCAATCCAAACAGAAAAACCCATCAAATAAGTTGTACAAAGCAACAAAATATCATAATTGCATTAGTAAGATCAAAATATATTCTACAAAGAAAGGATAGCTAATCAATAAGTCTAAATTAATACAAATAGTTGTTCTAAACAAATTAGCCCTATCATCAATAAACACAACTGTTACCAAGTGGCTTCCAGTACTCAAGAGAGGGGTGAATTGAGTATAAATTTTTTTCACAAAACCTCTTTTTTAAATAAGACAAATATTAAAAGCTTAATAAATAAATGCACAGAAGAAACGAGAAGAAGAAAAGAAGCAATAAAGAGCAACGAAAAATAAATGTGCAGTAAATTAAATTGCATAAAATAAAGAGATTAAGAAAAAAAGAAGTAGGCACAGTATTTATCCTGGTTCGACTACTAACCCACTTGTGGTCTACGTCCAGTCCTCGAAAGCCGATATTTTTCACTAAGTATACAAGCTTCAATAGGTGCTTGCTACCATTACAAAATAGAGCACTTTTCACACACAGGGACACTCTACCCTTGTGCTAAAGTCTCAGCCTGTAGGGATACCTCACCCTTATACAAACCTTGAGGGATACCTCACCCTCGATACAGAATATCAGAAAGTAGATGAAGAGAAGCTCTCACTCAGAGTAAGTAATACAAATTGAAGCACTATAGAGCTCTCTAAGAATGTCTCAGAATTTTACTAAGAGAGCACAGAGAGAAAGAGAGAATTATGTAAATAGCATTTTAGCACAGCCAAAAATAATTTCAAGGA
The DNA here is from genome assembly GCA_029884595.1 of Ormosia semicastrata. Taxonomy (NCBI): domain Eukaryota; kingdom Viridiplantae; phylum Streptophyta; class Magnoliopsida; order Fabales; family Fabaceae; genus Ormosia; species Ormosia semicastrata. The sequence continues at coordinate 197,162 of JAQQTO010000046.1, read as the reverse complement.
TTTGTGTGTTTCAGCCGTAAGGCAAGGTCTCTATTTATAGAGCCTTTGATCAGAAAATTTTGCTAGGGAAATTAAAAGCATAATAAATGCAAATCCGTTTGCGTATCAAATTCAAAAACCCAGAAGCAGAATTTCGTGGGTTATTCGAATACCTTATTGTGGTATTCGAATACCACTGATATCAATATATAAAAATAATTTAAGCTTGGGTTATTCGAATACCATTATGAGGTATTCGAATACCTCTGATATCAGTATATAAAAAATAGATCAGACCCACGTTATTCGAATACCATACCAAGGTATTCGAATGCCACTGGTTAAAACACGTTTGTAAAAGCCTTTTTAAAAGGGTTGTATTCGAATGCCTCCATATGGTATTCGAATACCTCCGTTAAAAACACGTTTGTAGAAGCATTTTTAGAAGGGTTATATTCGAATGCCTTTAATGGCATTCGAATGCCTCTGTTAAAATTATGAAGAATGCTTCTATGAACCAGATTAGAAAAACCACAGTCTCTTTGATTATCAAAGCCTCATTAAAACTTTAATTTGGTTTGTAGAAAAGCATGTTTTTAGATCTTTTGAGTTAAACACTGAGATATCCTATGAGAGCTCTGTACAAGAGAGATCCTAAGTCCTAAAGCTAAACTTAAAGAACTTGGACTTGATCTTTTCATCATCTCCATATTTGTTATCATCAAAACTCATCATCAAAGTTGCATGGTAATCACAACAACTAATCAATCCAAGTTAACCCTATGATCGTCAACTTCATGATCATCCCCAACTGCATCACTTTGTGATGGTGTCTGCGGCACACCACTTCCTACTTGGGAGCCAACAATCTCACGGAGGATGGGCACCAATTGCGTCTGGACAAAAGAAGCCATCACTTCATTAAGAACAGTTTTATGATCATTGTGTCGACATGCAATCGCCTCAATCCATTTTGAGAGATAATCAACTGCAACCAAAATATACACAAATCTAAATGATGATGAAAATAGACCCATGAAATCAATTCGCCAACAATCAAAAATTTCAATGACAATGATAGAGTTCAGAAGCATTATGTCTCTTTTAGAAATGGACCCCAATTTTTGACAATTTTCATAACCTTTTCAAAAAGTATAACTGTCCTTGAATAAAGTGGGCCAATAAAATCCATACTATAAGATTTTCGTAACTGTTTTCTTTGAAGAAAAATGACCTCCACATGCTTCTGAATGACAAAATTTAATAACACTACCTACCTCATTGTCAGGTACACATCTCCGAAAGATTTGACCAGGATAATATTTGAACAAATATGGGTCATCCCAATAGAAATCTTTCACCTCAAATAAAAACTTTTTTCTGTCTTGGTGCATCCATTGAGGCGACATCTTACCTGTTATAAGAAGATTGACAATGTTAGCAAACCAAGACATGAAATTGACAGAAAATAAAAATTCATTGGGAAAAGAATCATTGATAGGTGTGCTATCAAAAGATGAACCTATTGTAAGTCTGGACAAATGATCTGCGACAACATTTTTGGCTCCTTTCTTGTCTTTTATTGTGATGTTGAATTCTTGAAACAACAAGATCCACCGTATTAACCTAGGTTTGGCATCCTGCTTAGACATTAAATATCTAACGGTAGCATGATCAGTGAAAATAACAGTGGAAGAACTAATTAAATAAGCTCAAAATTAGTCCAATGCAAAAATTACAGCAAGTAGTTCTTTTTCAGTAGTGGTATAATTCATTTGTGCACTATTTAAAGTTCAACTTGCATAATAAATTACATGAGGCTTACCTTCCTTTCTTTAGCCTAAAACAGCGCCAACAGCAAAATCACTAGCATTACACATTAACTCAAAAGACAAAGACTAATCAGGGGATTGCATAATAGGAGCAAATGTCAGAAGATTGATTAATTTTTCAAAAGATTTTTGACAATCTTGGGTCCAATCAAATGGTGCATCTTTTGTCAGAAGATTACATAATGGTCTAGATATGGCACGAAAGTCCTTCATGAATCTTCTGTAAAATCCTGCATGTCCTAAAAAGGAACGAACTTCTCTGACTATTTTTGGGGAAGACAAATGAGCAATTAATTTAACTTTAGCCTTATCAACTTCAATTCCCTTAGAAGATATCACATGACCTAACACTATTCTTGATGTAACCATGTAATAACATTTATTTCAATTTAATACAAATCATTTTTCTTCGCATCTTTTAAGAACTTTTTTCAAATTATCAAGACAATTTTCAAAAGAATTTTCAAAAACTGTCAAGTCATCCATGAAAACCTCTAAGTAATGCTCAATCATGTCACTAAAAATACTTAGCATGCATCTTTGAAAAGTTACCGGAGCATTACAAAGACCAAAAGACATTCTTCTATATGCAAAAGTGTCAAAGGGACAAGTAAAAGTGGTCTTTTCATGATCCTCTAATACAATTGGTATTTGATTAAACCCTCAATAACCATCAAGAAAATAATAGTAGGGATGTCCTTCTACTCTTTTCAGAATCTGATCAAGAAATGGCAAAGGGAAATGATATTTCCTAGTGGCTGCATTCAATTTTTTGAAATCAATATACATACGCCAACTAGATGAGACTCGGGTGGGTATTAATTCTCCTTTTTCATTTTCAACCACTGTTATTCTAGATTTCTTAGGCACAACTTGTGTAGGGCTTACCCACTGACTATCAGAGATAGGATAGATAATTCCAACATTAAATAATTTAAGAATTTCAGTTCTAACTACCTCTTTCATGTGTGGATTTAATTTTCTTTGAGGTTGTTGAGATATTTTAGCATTATCCTCTAAATGTATTCTATGTGTACAAATTAATAGATTAATACCTTTTATGTCCTTTAATGTCCATCCAATTGCACTTTTATGCATTTTAAGTACTTCTATCAACATACCTTCTTGTTCTTTGGTAAAGGATTAGGAAATTACCACTGAAAAACTTTGTTCTTCTCCCAAAAATGTGTACTTCAACCCATCAGGTAATGACTTTAGTTCTAGTGTGGGTATTTCTTCATGGGTATCATCATTTATGGGTTTTAGCTCTTCAAATCTCGACTTCCATCCATTGTATTCCATTACCTGTGAACAATTAAGCAAAGAGCATGCTTCAGAAATATCATCATCTAATTGTGAACCTGAATCAAATGAATTAGTTAAACAAATTTCTAATAGGTCAGAAGAACTCCTGATTTGAAGATAATCATCTATAATTGCCTCAATCCCTTCAACTTCCTTTTCATCATAGACTTCTTGTGGTTGCTTGCACATATTGAAAACATTAAGCTCTAGTGTCATATTTTCAAATGTTAACTTCATCATTCCATTTTTACAATTTATCAAAGCATTAAATGTTGCTAAAAATGGGCGACCTAAAATAACAAGAACTGACTTAGAACTTTCAACCACAGGTTCAGTTTCCAAGACAATAAAATTCACAGGATATATGAATTTATCAACTTGTACTAACACATCTTCCACTATTCTTTTTAGAATTTTAATTGATCTATCGGTAAGTAGAAGAGTTACAGAAGTTAGTTTTAACTCACCAAGGTTGAGTTGCTGATAAACTGAATATGGAAGCAAATTAATACTAGCACCAAGATCAAGTAAAGCTCATTCAATTTTATGTTCTTCAATAATGCATGAAACTGTAAGACAACCAGGGTCTTTATATATCAACTCATTATTATTTTGAATAATGGAACTTACCTATTCAGTCAAAAAGGCATTCTTTTTCACATTATGTTTCCTTTTAACAGTGCACAAGTTTTTCAAAAATTTGACATAACAAGGAATCTGTTTCATAGCATCCAATAGAGGAATATTGACTTTCACTTATTTAAGGATTTTAAAAATGTCACTGTTATTGTTCACTTTACTTGAATTGTTCAATGCTTAAGGAAATGAGGATGAAGGTGAGGGTTTGGTCTCATTTTAGCCAGGTGACTTATCAACTTCTTCCTTATCTTTGGGAATTGACTCATCATCTTTCTCACAAGGTTCAGAAATTTATTTTTCAACAACATTTCCACTCCTAAGAGTTATCACTAAGTTGACTTGATCTATTTGTTGACTTTCTGAACTACCCTTATTTAAGTTGTACTGACCATTGGGATTTGGTTGAGGTTGAGAGGGAAACTTTCCTTTCTCGTGAATGGCAAGTGCAGAAGAAAGTTTAGCAACATTATCTTTTATGTCAATCATGGCTTGAGTGTTTTGGTTATTAATGGCTTCTTATTTTTTCATGAATGCATGCAATGTTCCTTCAAGATTTTTCCTATATGCACTACAAGAAAATTATGAATTAGCGACGAAAATTTGCGAGAAAATTTTTTCCTCGTAATCCCCTCTCTAATTAGCTAGGAAATTGTGAGGGATTAGCGAGGCAAACATTTTCCCTTGCTAAAATTCAAAACAAAATCCACAACTGGTAAATAGCGAAGCAATAGTGAGTAAATTAATCCCCTCTCTAAAATTAGTGAGAGAAGTGAGATGGATTATTTCCCTCGCAAAAGTTTGCGAGGGAACTACGAGGGAATATGTTACCCTCGCTAAAATCAGCGAGGGATTTGCGAGGTAATATTTCTCTCGCTAAAATCAGTGAGGTTAGCGAGGGATTTGCGAGGTAATATTTCCCTCGCTAAAATCAGCGAAGGATTCGTGAGGTATAAATTTTCCTCGCTAAATTCAGAGAGCTAATTGTGAAGGAATCGCTAAATTAGAAATCCCGCGGATTTGTAAAACGTCTCCTTTAGGTTTAGTATTCAACTCTCCTTCCCCAAATCAAATCTCCTTCCTACCCATAGCCGTACGATCTTCCCCTCCACCACCCAAGCCCCTCCTCGGAGCTGAGCACGGCAGCCACGCGACGCGAGTGACTTCCGTTCCTTTTGCCGGTAAGCCTTCTTCCATTATTTCTTTCTTCCATTCAAGTTTTCTTCTTTCTTCTATCATTCTGCCTCCTTCTCCATCCCTTCTTCTTTCTATGGGTGGTTTACGATTACAGTGGTGATGGCTTCGAAAGGGTGTGAGTTGGCTGGACCTGTGAGGGGTTGCTGGTTCGAATGGGGTCATTGGTGATAATTGTTGGTGATGGTGAAACGGTGGTGGCAGCCTCTGTGGTGACTTGAGCCCGAGCTCGGATCTGCAAGTGCTAGATTCAGACTAAGTAATGGTGGTCATGGGTTTCGTTGGGTAGAGAGTATAGACCTGTGGTGACATTTTTTTTAGTGGTTTAGTCGAGCGCCACCACATTGATGTGGCTCAAGTCATCCATTCCTGGATTCAGAGAGCGATCGAGGAGGCTCAGACTTTGTACTTCCCTTCCCTTATTCAGGAGCTTTGTCGGGCGGCACATGTTACTTGGGAGCCTCATGAGGAGTTATCTGAGGTGAAACAGCCCATCACCGACTCCATTATTGAGCGGTTGGGAGCACAGCCTGCTCCTGCTCCTGTGCCTCCGTGACCTCGGCGATAGCGACAGACTCATGAGGCGTCTAGTTCAGCTCCTGTCCTAGATGTTGCATGGCGCACCTCTGTTGATGCCCAGCTTGCTTATATTATTCAGACCCAGAGGTGGATGGCTCAGCAGTCAAGCTTCCCCATGGATCACTACGCTGTGCCCCAATTCCCACCCGTGGCAGTGGCTGGCCCATCTCGACTGCTGTAGGATTCTGATCATGATGAGGATGCTGAGGAGGCGACTTCTTCCGATTAGGATATTATCTGATGCACACAGGGCATCTTTCTTTTTTTTTTTTGTTGAAACTTGCTCATACTATGTACAGTGAGGACATTGTTTCCCTCAGGTTTGGGGGGTGTCTATAACTGCTTTTGGTTTTTAATTATATAACTGATTATAACTATTTTGTTTATACATGCTAATCATAGTACAGATAATTTCTTTTGGTATATATAAAGTGCACATGATAATTTTTTTGATACATTATGCACAACATAGGTTTTGCATGATTGTTTAGATGAAATTAATGGCTTGCGCGAATTACTAGTGTGGTAATGATTGTCCGATGATATGAATGTTTGTAATTTGCCTCTTTTAGTGAAACCTTGCGCGATTTTGAAGTATGAGAATTATTGTTGTTCTCTTCATATGCATGGTTTTGTTTCCCACTTGTATGCTTGTGTAGCTTGAAAATGAGTTGTATGCATGTTTAGAAAATGTTTATGAGAAGTACTTGTATAGATTTCGTTTTTTTGTAATATTGTTTTGAAACTCTCTTGAAGCGAAATCCTAGATTATGCATGATTGAGGAAATGATAAGGGTATTGTTTGGACCAATTGAGCCTTAAAAAGCTTACCTTGACATGATCATATCCTTAGGTCCCCCTTTGAAGCTATATATATGTTGGCCTTATTTCTTTTATCACCTACATATACCATACCATGTAACCATTCTTAATGCATGTAAAAACATCGCATTTATTATCTTACCATCATTGTTGGTTGAGTTCATACCATATGATTTCTTGTTGTGAGTTCAGTAATTAGGGGTATTGTGTAAGTTAAGTTCAATAATGAACCTGGAAGAACCATCTGCAAAAAGAAAAACATTGCTTTGTTTAAAAAAATATAAAAAAAGAAAAAAAAAGAGAGACAAGCAAAGCAAAAGAAAAGGAAAAGAAAAGTTAACTACAAAAAGCATTGAATGGTTCTACGGAGTTCTGATTTTGAATACCCTGATAGTTTTAATTGAGCTCATGTCGTGAAATTGTATGAGTATGATTCTCAATGTTTGTGTTAAATCCATTCCCCTTTGTTCTTCATCCCATAATTCCTAGCCTTACATTACAAGCTGTGAAAGACCCTTTTGATCCTCATTTGTGTATGATTTACATTAGTGGAGAGAGATTTTTATGGCAATCTTGTGGATTTTATGAATCATATGTCTGTATGCTTATAAACTTATCCGGATGTGTATAAACTGAAAAGTAGAAGTTTAGCTTGCATGCTTGTAGGAGATGTCATTTGTTGGATACGAGACCTTGAATGTTATCATGCTAAAGATGTACATGTGTGAAGCTGATTATGATGCATGAGCAATCTTTGAGGCCCATACAATCATTGAACACTAGATTAGGTTAAGTGAAAACAAAATTCATGATTAGATGCTGGATGAATGCTGATAATAATTTGTTTTGCTCGAGGACTAGCAAAAATCTAGGTTTGAGGGTGTAATAACTCCTTGAATGTAGTTATTTCTGCCCCTATATGTGTGTTTTATGATTGCTTAGTCCTTGTTTTGAGGCATGAATGAAAGACTTTGACTTTATTTTTATTCAATTTCATGATTGATGTTTTTCGTTTTGCTTTTGAGAAAATCTTTCCAATTCATTGATGAATTAAGTAGATTGTGTACTTATGCTTAACTAGGTGAATTCTTAAATGTAGGTGAGCTCAAAATGGATAATTTGATGCAAGTAAAGGCCCAGCATAGGGTGGAAAAGCCTATAGAGCATCCCAGCTTGGAGGGCCGCGGCGCACACTCATAAGAGCCGCGGCGCTTGGTGCATTAGCAGCATTCCAGTACTTCAACCCGAGGCTTCAGGGCCGCGGCGCACATGTAGTGAGGGCCGTGGCCCCAGTGACCTAATTGAGGAGGGCCGCGACACACAAAGATGAGGGCCGCGGCGCCCAGAAGTTAATTTCGTCTATAAATATTGTTCTATTAGTTTTTCTTGGGAGATTTAATCAGAAATAGAATACAGTTGCTAGGGTTATGATTTTTGGGTAGAAAAGAAGCAGAAATAGCCAAGATTGGAAGCTTTCTTCACCTTGGTGGAGGATTGAAGCTTGAAGGATCATCTCCTTAAGCTTTGTTCTTCCCTTTTCTTCTCCTTTCTTATCTCCATCTCTATGACTATGATTATTCTTGTTATATTTTCGTTTGTCATGGCTGGCTAAGCTGTTATAGGGTTTTTCTTTGGATATTCCTATGGATATTGATTAATCTTGTACTCCTTTGAGTTATATACATGATTTGGTCTTTGTTCAATTATATAGTGCTTAATGCTTTGATAGTCTGACCAGCTTTCAATTAATTTGTTTAAATCTAATAAACCTAGACATAGAAATTTGGATTTAAGATCATATGTATAATTGATGCATATTCTATTTCATTCAATTGGGTTGGATGCAATGATTCGTTAATAGGATAGAAATATACCTATTGACCATGCATAGTAATTAGTTAGGAATAGATCTTAATGAGTGGATTTACACTAGTTCTCATGGAAATATAGTAAATTAGATAATGGAAGCAAGGTTAATTGACCTAGACATAGGCTTTTAGCTAATTTTGATTCCCAAGCTAACCTAGCTATTTCATTTATATTGCTCGTAAGGATTACTTGTTTTCAATTGAAATAGGAGGTGAAAAAGGAATCCTTATTCTCGAAATATCAATCTAATAGTTTTTAAGTTCTTATAATTAATACATAAATGAGTTTTCCAATTTATAAGTCATTGAATAGAAGTACTTGAATTATTAGTTTATACTTAACACTTAATTTAACATTTTTTCCTCGTGGGAACGATATCTGACTCCTAACGATACTACAAGTGTGACCCGTGCACTTACAATAAGTAAAGAGCGAACAACATCCTAGGAAACTTCCCAGGAGGTCACCCATCCCACAATTGCTCCAGGTCAAGCACACTTAACCATGGAGTTCTTATGTTCTAAGCTCCCGAAAAGAAGTTGTAACTTGTTGATATGGCTACACCAAATCAATTCCTTTAAGTCATCCTCAACTATGCAGTCTCATACCTGTACAGTCTCTGAATCCCTCTCATTCTGGTGCGTATTCAATTCATTCATACGACCCTTTGCCTAGAAGTCTGCCAGGAGTCGCTTCTTGTCCGTGCTTCATTGCACCAATGATCACTCCCCGCCCTCGTCGGCCCCAGGACGTCACAATCCTCTTGGGAACGATTTTTATTTTACTACTTGTATGATCTGTGCGCTTGCAAAAAATTCACAACAATCCTTCTTTGGCGAGGAGATGGGCTTCACTGAGGGCTGCATCTTCTTTCTCTCAGTCCTCCACAGCATCCATCATTTTGGACATGACTGATGTATTGATCCAGTCTTCCTACCCTAATTAGGGATTCAATAGAGTCACAAAGTTGAAAACAATCTTCAGTGTCAGGGTTATAGCTTTTATCCCATGAACAATGCTTAGTATGGTCTTTCTGCGCATGTTTCTTCAAAGGGGATGGCCTCTTGATACCTCAAAATTTGTTGTGTAACATTTCCCTTAAAATCGTTGCGCGTGGAGTGTTCAAAGGAGTGTAGCTAAAGTATTTAGCTTAGGGTGAATCATCCTTAGAGGAGTTTCAAGACCGTGAAGAGTTCTGATTACCTTTTTGATGAGAGGGCTCACCCTTCTCTAGGCTATCCTTGGCCTTAGTAACCTCTTCAAGGTTTATGTACTTTAGGGACCGTTGCCAAAATTCTTCCCTATTTTCTGGTTTTTTCTTTGCCAAAGATTGGAAAAATTGGGAGTAAGTCCAGAGGCCGCTTCTGACATAGTGGAGGGCAATCTTGTTATCGAGGTTCTCCACATTGATATAAGTCGTATTGAACTTCTTAAGGTACTCTCGAAGGGGCTCGTTTTGCCCTTGGCGAATCACAGAAAGAGATTCAATAGATCTGAGCTTTTCTTTTCTGGTAGTGTAATGGAGCAAGAAAAGTTATCTAAGGTTCGACTAATTAATGATGGATCCTCGTGGTAGGGTCACGAACCATCTGAGGGCATCCTTCTTCAAGGAAAGGGGAAAGATGGGACATAGTAACTGAGAGGATCCCCCATGGAAGAACATAGATTGGACGTAGATATCTATGTGTTCTTGAGGATCCGTAGTCCCGTCATAGAGCTCCACGTTGGCAGAAAACTTAAAGTTTCTTGGAGTTTTGCACTCCATGAGTTGGGTAGAGAATGGTTGCTCCTGATCACCGAGATCTAAGTTATTATTAACAACATTAGACATTTCGACATCATAGTGCGGCCTCTGGCCGTTAGTCGCATTTCGTCTTCCATCATCACGATGTGGTCTGTGTTGACCTTCCTGTACAGATCGTTCCAGATTTTCTAATCTGCGATGTTACTCTTCCAGTGTCGCAGTTTGTTATTGCATCAAGTCCAGAGGTGATTTCTAGATGCATTGGATTGAATCAGTCCCTTAGGGTAGGACACACGATCGTCATCTTCTTCGTTCCTAGGCCCAAGGTGCTAATGCATTGGGATTTTAGGCCCATGACCATCATAATTGGCTCCCCATGCACGCAGGAACCAAACTGATCCCTCACAGAGGTCCTACACGATGAGTAAGGACTTTCATCAGACATGCCCATCATGTCAGAGCCTAGTGTTGGGCTCTTGGCTCATCGCGACAAAGGTTTCAATAGCTGGTGGTGGGATATGGTGTGAAGGATGATGCATTGCCGACCTTCACCTTTGGCCTACGGTGGTTGGCACAACATCTCCTCTCCTAGAGTTCGATCTCGTGTTCACCATGGTTGAATGGGAAAAAGAGTTTATGGTTCCCCATAGAAGGCACCAATGTTCAGTAGTGGATACTGAACCGTAGCTGAATAGGCACATTCTGGTGTTTTCCTCTTTGCACAACAACGAAACGTGTTGAAACCGGGGGGTTGGTACCTACAAAGACACTCCAACGCTCAAGTCAAACTATGCGCAATTAGAGTTTATCTTAAAGAGCAATAGTTACTTGTTAGAGGTTATTGAGCCTAGTATTTATAGAGGTTGGATAGGAAGATACGTTCCCTTAATAGTTGTATAGGATCCCTATAAGATTGGAATGTTGATACTATAGTTATGAGTTATCAAAGACGGTTATGGGTGCTATTATTATATAAGATCATGATTGGTAATTATGGATACTTGTAGGATTTATCCACTATGCAAATCTCGTGGTGATGTTGATGTTACCCAATGTCGTAGTTCGATATCCGTTGTGGTGGGATCTCAGCAGAGTACCATGAATTTTTGTTGAGGTGTCAACGACGGACTCCGGCTACAAGTGTGTCGGGTTGACCCATTGAAAGAGAGAAAGGATAAGGTGAAGTTAGTTAATGCAGTTAGTGGCAGTTGAGAGTTTGTTATGATATTTAGTTAAGTATTGATTCTGTTATTTTGTTATATATATATATATATATATATATATATATAAGTGTGTAATAGTCAAAAATGTAATGAATCATAATGAATCTTTTATATTAATTTCGGTTTTCTTCTTCTCTCTCTTCTCTTATTATTTCCTTTCAGTCATCCTGACCCTGACACCTTTTATAGTATCAGAGCTCAGTGTTTGACCATGACTTTCGATCAAGGTTCATCTATAGCAACAACAAATTCTGTCAACTAGTTTGTTCTACAAACATTCTCCATCTTGTATCGTTTAAACTCGATGAAGATAAATTTCTAGCGTGGAAGCAACAAGCTCTAGCTATAATCAAAGGCCACAGACTTTCTTAGTATATCAGTGGAGAATCGATTCCAAAAAAGTATGATTCACAAGATGATGAAGCAAGAAACAAGATCAAGGAAGCTTATTTGAACTGGGAGCTGCATGATCAATTATTGATGTCATGGTTGCTTTCCTCAATGAACAGTTCCTTCACGACAAGAATGGTAGGTTGTGAATTTTTTTTTCAAGTTTAGAAGAGAATAGGAAACATTTTTTGTATATTAGATTAGAGCAAAAGTGAGACAACTAAAGAATCAATTAAGAAATACAAGAAAATATTCTTTTGTGACCTTCTATCTGCTTGAAATTAAGAAATTAATTATTACATTAGGGTCAATAGGATCACTGGTTGATGATTCTAAGCATGTTAAAGTAATTCTTGATGGATTGACTGAATAGTACGAGGGGTTTGTGACTGCAATTACTTCTAGAAGTGAGTCTTGTAGTGTTGGAGAGCTTGACGCTCTTCTTATGGCTCTAGAAGAACGAATTGAAAGGTCTAGGAAGATAGAACTTGGGGCAACTCGAGGTAATTTTGTTCAATCTCATGTCAGAAAGGGTTATAATGGAAACTCTGGTTTTTCTGGTCTTAGAGGAGGTTTCAGTCAAAGACAAAATTTTAATCCTAGTCAGAATTATGGATTTGTTATGAATCAAGGAAAAGGTTTCCTGAGTAGTAAGAACTAACTCAACTTCAAAGGCAGGTTTGGTAAAGTAGGAGGCAAATTTGTATTTGGTGAAAAACCTCAATGTCAACTTTATAAGAAGACTGGTCATACTGTTGTAAAGTGCTGGTATAGGTTTGATCAATCATTCACAGGGTCATAACTCTATCAGAATTCTAGAAATCTAGAAAATAACAACCCTTCTATGAATGTAATGGTAGTACAAGGTCCTGATCACAGTTTCTCTGGTAGCAACTCATCTGTACCTACTGCTATGTTAGCCATTCCCTCAACCTTATGTGATCTAGCATGGTATCCTAATTCTGGTGCCACGCATCATCTTACACTCGAATCAGCAAACCTGCAACACAAAATGGACTATGATGGTGCAAAAAAGGTCTTTGTGGGAAATGGTGCAGGTTTGTCTATTTTGCTTGTTGGGCACTCTAGTTTTCAATCTAATTTTGTTCACAGTCCTTCCATTTTAAATAGCCTCTTGCATGTTCCTACAATTACCAAGAATCTATTAAGTGTTGCTTAATTTGCTAAAGACAATAGTGTCTTTTTTGAATTCCATTCTAACAAATGCCTTGTTAAATCTCAAGATACCAAGGAGATTTTATTCCAAGGAACCCTTATAGATGGCTTGTATGTTTTTCCAAATATTCAACTCGCAAAGTCATCTCAGCAAGTGATCTCAAATATTGCTTCAGTTTCTTCAATTATTGGTTTTTCCATTTGGCATTCAAGACTTGGTCATGCATCTACTCAAGTTATGACTCAAGTACTGAAAGCTTGTAATCTTCCCTTATCTGTTTGTAAGTCTCAATTTCAAAATGTCTGTGAGGCATGCTGTACGGGGAAATCACATCAGCAGCCATTTTGTAATTCCACTTATGTATATAAAGATCCTGTAGAACTTGTATACATTAACATTTGGGGACCAGCTCCTGTTAATGCATTAAATGGTGCTAGATATTATATTCTCTTTGTTGATGCCTACACTAGATACTCCTGAATTTATTTGATGCACTCTAAATCTCAAGTTTTTTGTTTCTTTCTTCAGTTTAAGCAAATGGTTGAACTTCAATTGGGACATAAATTAAAAGCTCTACAAACAGATAATGCAAAGGAGTTTTTGATCCTTTCTAAATACTTACAATCAAATGGTATACTTCATCGTTTAACATGTCCCTATGTACATCAACAAAATGGAAGTGGTGAAAGAAAAAACAGGCATGTCACTGAAATGGGTTTGACATTGCTTGCTATTTCCTTCCTTCCACTAAAATTTTGGGGAGATGTTTTCTTATATGCTGTCTCAATCATAAATGCATTGCCAACTCCAGTGCTAAATCGATTGTCCCTCTTTGAAATTTTATTTCACAAGCAACCCTTATATCATACTTTCAAAGTATTCGAGTATGCATGTTATCCATTCATTAGACCTTATAATAAATTCAAGGGATTATAGGTCTGTCCAATCACTATTTCTAGGATTTGCTCCTTCACACAAAGGGTTCAAATGTCTCTCTCATATTGGAAAATTCTATTTCACTCCTCATGTTGTCTTTGATGAACTCTTATTTCCATTTAAGACTACTTTTAATCCTTTTTCTTTTCAAAAATCTGTCTCTCCAAGTCCTGTTGTGTCTATTCCTTCCATTCCCTTGTTGTCCACAGGTGCCTTACCTGCAGTTATGCATTCTTGTCCTATTACTACATTAGATCATATTTCTATACCTCATTTGGTTCATGCACAGGAATTTACATATTAGCATATTGTTGATTCCACAATCCCAGTTAATAATTCCCAAGCCACTTCAGATTCCTCACAGCAATCTAATTTCGCTGATCCTGTCATATAGAATGTTCATCCAATGGTAACCAAGGCTAAGGCTGGTATTTATAAGCCAAAAGTTTTCTTAGTTGCTTTAGAGACAAATTCAGTATCTCAAGCTCTTACTCAACCACACTGGAAGCAAGCCATGACTGATGAATACCATGCTTTACTTAAAAACAACACATGGTCTCTTGTTGAGCTTCCTCTCAACAGAATAGCCATTGGCAGCAAATAGGTATTCAGGGTGAAATATAAATCAGATGGCTCCATTGACAAGTATAAGGCAAGATTAGTTGCCAAAAAGTTTAATCAAACACCTGGTTTTGACTTTACTGAGACATTTAGTCCAGTAGTCAAGCCTACCACCATCAGATTAGTTCTCACTGTTGCTTTAGCTAAAGGTTGGTTCATTCATCAACTAGACATAAATAATGCTTTCTTGAATGGAGACTTATAGGAGGAGGTATATATGCAATAACCTTAAGGGTTTGTTCTTGGTAGCTCCCAGCTGGTTTGTAAACTAAATAAAGCTCTATATGGGCTCAAGCAAGCCCCTAGAGCTTGGTTTCACAAGTTGTCTTCTGCTCTATGCTCTCTTGGTTTTCAGTCCACGAAATCATGTCTATTTGTTTATTACATTTTCATCTACATCTATTATATTCATCTTGGTCTATGTAGATGATATTATAGTTGTTGGATCCTCTCAAATTGATATGTTGTCTCTGATTAGCTCACTCAATTCCAAGTTTGCTTTGAAAAACATGGGCCAATTACATTTTTTCCTTGGAATTGAAGTGCATAGGACTTCAGCTGTTAGTCTGCATTTATCTCAAACAAAATACATTACTAATCTGTTGACTAAGGCTAATATGCTTAATTATAAGCCCTTTCCCACTCCTATGACTGCTCATCTCAAGCTCTCTGCCACAAGCAGTACTCCATTCTAGAATCCAAGTCTTTTATAGATCCATTGTAGGCAGCTTGCAATATGTTACGGTGACAAGACTTGAAATATCTTTCTCTGTGAATAAGGTGTGTCAATTTATGGAATCTCTTATGGAATCTCACTGGAAGGTAGTTAAGAGAATCTTGAGATATCTTGATGGCTCTGGTTCATATGGTTTGTCTCTTCAAAAATCCCCACATCTAGATCTCTATGGCTTCACTGACTCTAATTGTCAAACCCTGATGACAGAAAATCTACGAGTGGGTTTTGTGTCTATTTTGGAAGAAATCTCATTTCTTGGTCTAGCAGGAAGCAGGAAGTAGCATGTTGTTTCCCGGAGTAGCACACAAGCTGAATAAAGGAGTCTAGCAGCTGTAGCAGTAGAACTACTCTGGCTGCAGAATTTATTGAGTGAACTCCAGATACATTTGTCTAGTCCTCCTAAAATTTTTTGTGACAATCTTAGTGTTGTATTATTGGTTGCTAATCCTATTCTACACTCTCGAACTAAACACTTTGAGATTGATCTACATTTTGTTTGGGATTAGGTCCTATCTCACAAATTGCAAGTCAGACACATACCAACACATCAACAGGTTGCTGATATCCTGACTAAAGCCATTTCCAACTCCTTATTCATAACTTTTCGAGACAAACTCATAGTTAAATCAATTCAACTGTTGAGTTTGAAGGGAGATGAAAGAGAGAAAGGATGAGGTGAAGTTAGTTAATGCAGTTAGTGGCAGTTGAGAGTTTGTTATGATATTTAGTTAAGCATTGATATATATATATATATATATATATATATATATATATATCAATGTGTAATAGTCAGAAATGTAATGAATCATAATGAATCTTTGATATCAATTTCGGTTTTCTTCTTCTCTCTCTTTTCTCATTCTTTTCTCTCAGTCATCTTGACCTTGCTACCTTTTACCCATGGAATAAGATCCCGGATCATGGTTTAGAACAAATATAATTTAGGCATGATATAAATCTACCATCAAGCTTGAGTGGGAGTATGGGTAGTCAATTGCTGTTTTTTAATGTAACATTGAGAATACTAGGAGTTAATGTAGTATTGGAAACAATAAGGTCCTAAGAAATAGTTCAATTCTTATTTATTGTTCTTGTAAATACAAATTATATTTATTCCTTCATGTATATAAATATAAGCATGTTGAGTGCGTCAAGCAATTCACAAACACAATATTTTCTACATGTTCCCATTTATGTGATCTTTAGTTCTGACTTGATAATGGAGAAAGATACAAATGTGACCTTAGTTATGATGACGAAGAAACTTACATTCAACTCTTACTTGGAGGTTAACTAAAACTTGTGCAACTAGGATTTCAACTCCATGACTATTTTTTTAAATAAATATTTGGAGTTCAAACTTGAACCGAAAAAAGGGAACACTCACTATTTCTAAGTGGTTGACCACCAAACCAAAGAACTGATGGCCGCTTCATGGCTGTGTTCTACTTCAACATTATATTCATTTAATAATACAGATCTCATCTGCATATTTACAAAAGAGGTTTATTTGTATTAAGTAATGATATTTACAAGTGTTTTAGAAATCAGTTTGTCAGAGCTAGTTAGACTGCTTGAACTGATGACCAGTGACTATAACAACTTGACTGCACACCAAAAATTGGTGTTGCAGTTTAATCGGATGAAACCAATAAACATTGGAGTAACAAATAAAAATTGGTGAACTGAAACATAAGATTTGACTGTAACAACCTGACTACACACCAAAAATTGGTGTTGCAGTTTAACCGGATGAAACCGATAAAAATTGGAATAAGTAAAAATTGGTGAACTGAAACATAAGAATTGGGAAGAAAAAAATTGGTTCTCAAAACACTTCACATTTTCACAATATGATTAGCTGGTGGCATGTGTTCTCGTGCAAAGCTGCCACTATTTGTGTTTCAACCAATGTTGTTAAACCCCAACTGAACTGCGAACTAGAAAAGCTTCTGGTTCAAGTTCAGTAGTTTAGTCGAACCAGTCACCTTTAAATACATAAAACGTCTGCATATAATTTATTTATTGTTAAATCTAAATTTTTACATATTGAATTGAAATTACAAAACAATAACAAAAAAAATAGTTCAACTCAATCTAACCGGTTTTTGACTGACTCAAACCAACTCGTCACGAAAACGGTTATATCATTGAACTATAACAGGGTTGAAAGTATTCCCAGTTTTGGCAGTTGGACAGGCCGGACCGGGCTAATCCAAACAACAATGGTTTCAACATCTTCCATGCTCTCTCCTCCCTCTTTTCTCGTGCGAAGCTGCATCAGATGGTTTGTTATGTTTAAGCAAATAGACAAATTAGGATTTGCAGGTGTTTTATTTTTGCTAGATTTAAGTTGAAGCCCATAACCATTGCTAGTGTATTCGTTGAAACTAAAAAACGGGCCTTACTATAATTTGATCAAACTATCAAAATCTAGCGGGCCTCCTTATTCACAATTAAATTTTAACAAATTAATTCTTATTATTTATCATGAGACAATTATCTACAAATATGCAATTTGTTTTAATGTATTTATGACTTTATTCGATTCGACTACCAGTTTAATCAATTAACCGGCAAAATTGTAAACCTCTTCTTTTTGGTTTTTAAGGTCAACCAATTTTTAAAACATTGATAGTTATACAAATATTTTATTTACAGAAGTGAAATTAACCAACTTTCAAAAATATTTAACCACTTAATTATTTACTATTAACCACTTGCTAAGGTAGTAAAAAATAGTTGATTAATCATTTGTCAATTACATTTAAGTACTGATAAGACATTCATGATTTCAACAGTGATTAAGTGGTAAATAAGTGTTTATTTAATTCAATTATACAAATTTTGATTATTTTAATAATCGATTATATAATTATATAATTAATTATAATAAAATTAATTTTATGTTTAAATATATTAATTAAAAATTAATTTTAAAATAATCTATTTTATTTTAATAATATAAAAAATTACTTTTATGTATTAAATTATTAATATATATAAAATAATTAAAAAATTATTTAATTAATGACAAAATAATATTTATATCTCAAAAATTTTAAAATAATCTATAACATAGAATTATAAGCTTCAAACTTATGAAAAAAATTATTATAATGTATTAAATTTTGTACAAAAAATAAAATAAAAATTACCAAACATACAAGGAATGGTTAAAAAAAAATTTATTGGCACAATGATAAAATCTGTGTCAAATATGCTCTAAATTTAATAAATGGTATTATCATTTTTTATCTCCATTATGTAATTTTTTTCCCACGCGTGTGAAATACAATGGGGGCACAAACCAAAAAAAAATCGTATCACCAATGACCTTAGCCAAACTAGGCTTCAGATGCGTATTTGAAGTTTGAACATCACCAGCCGTTATCTGCAGTAAATTAGAAATAGATTTAACATCTAAATCAGGTAAAGAAACCAGTTGTGTTGTGATAAAACCAACTTAAATTTCCAAACTTGCCCTTACATTAGAATGCTACTGCATGCATACAATGATGACAACAATAGAACCAAGCAGCGGCCACATCTCAATTATTTGGGAAATGCGACAGCACAAATAGATCATTAAATTCACGGTTCACCAATCAGTTAAACCTATCTTGCTTAACACTTCAGATCCGTTTCTCTGACCAAATCATTCACAGTATCCCGTTCAACTTTCACATTATCTTCATCAACTTGCTGAGAACAGATATCCAAAGCCTGCAAGAACCAAATTAAGTGAGACAAAATCTTAGTGATGACGCACTTTCAATAAAATGCAGTGATACTTATGTCTGCATACATGCTTAATGTTTATGCATTTGTGCTGTATGTCATGAAATTAACCTTCATGTACCAAAAAAAAAAAAAAAATTCACCTTCAAGCATGTTTCAGCTGCTGCACTATCGGAGCCTCTCAAATGCTCTCCAGTCCTCCTCTGGTCCTCCTGAAATGGTAACCGGCATTACAAATTGTAATACGTTCCATATCATGAATTTATGTGTGTAAATTCATATAATGGTTTTCAACAGAGGCAGAAAGTATATTATCAGTCCGAGGATAGCACAAGAAAAAGCAAGTCATTGAAGAGTTACTCAACGGATGATATATATAGTCATGAGTTGCATAATACAAGAAAAAGTTGCTACCAGAGCCTATAATTGGACTTAATTGTGCTCAATTGAATAAATATGGGAATGCTAAGTCCAAATTCTCCTAAATTTTAGTAGAAATTGTGCTTAAATCCATGTATCTTATTGGTACTTAATTTCAAGTTAATTTCTACCTTGTTTAAGGGTGATTCATGTGATTGTGTGTTTCATTTTGATACCTTTTTTCCAAGACTTATAGATTGATGTCAATTTGTAGGTCCTGGAGGACAAGGAAGACTTTGGAGAAGAGCTATGAAGGATAGGGAATCAGAAGCAAGCATGACGAAACTCAAGAAGGCATTGGAAGAGAGATTTTGAAGCAAGGAACCATGCCTATGCGTGGTGGTCTCAGCTAGAAACAAGCTCCTGGACCAGGGAAGACCACGCCTAGGTGTGGTGAAGTTGCTGAAGAAGTTGAAGACCAAGCATATGCATGGTGCCACCACGCCTAGGGGTGGTGGTTGCTGGAAAAAAAGATGAAGACTGTTGAGAGTGAAGAGAGGAAAGAGAGACATATGATGAAAACTGTATGTCTCAATTACACAACGGAGACTGATTTATAGAGTTAACGTAATAAATACAAAGATTACAAGAAATCCTAATTTCATATCATGAATTTATGTGTAAATGCATATAATGGTTTTCAACAGAGGCAGAAAGTATATTATCAGTCCAAGGATTGCACAAGAAAAAGCAAGTCATTGAAGAGTTACTCAACGGATGATATATATGGTCATGAGTTGGCATAATACAAGAAAAGTTGCTACCAGAGCCTATAATTGGGTTACTCCAGACTCTAATGTCCACAGGTTGACTATTAATGTTAAATAAAACCGTTGGTAACAAGGAATACATGGGAATCTCAGCTGATAGTTGAGGTTTTTCTACCATCTTGGCAACCATTCCTTCATAAGCAGACACAACACACTATACACAATTTTATCAGTGTATTTGAACTATATCACTAAAATTGCATGTGATACTTTATCATCAACCAAAGATAAAAGGCCGAACTATGCTATAAATTGATTTACTGAAAATTTGCTTTTCAATAGAGCCAAATGACATCGATTGATCCATGTAGTCAACCCTATTTAGAATAAGGCTTGATGCAACAGCTCTAAACAAATCTCTACAATAGAATGCATGCTTTATGGGCAGGCCTCCTGATAACTCCACTAAATGGAGTTATTCTAGCCTTAATTGAATACGTATGTGAACGCTAAGTCCAAATTCTCCTAAATTTTAGTAGAAATTGAGCTTAAATCCATGTATCTTATTGGTACTTAATTCTAAGTTAATTTCTACCTTGTTTAAGGGTGATTCTTGTGATTATGTGTTTCATTTTGATACCTTTATTCTAAGACTTATAGATTGATGTCAATTTGTAGGTCCTGGAGGACAAGGAAGACTTTGGAGAAGAGCTATGAAGGATAGGGAATCAGAATCAAGCATGAAAGAACTCAAGAAGGCATTGGAAGAGAGATTTTGAAGCAATGAACCATGCATATGCGTGGTCTCAGCTAGAAAGAAGCTCCTGGACCAGGGAAGTTGCTGAATGTAAAGAGAAAAGAGAGATGGAAAAGAAGAGAAGCATGAGGGGTAAAACAGAAAAAGAGAGTAGCTAACTTGTTATGATTAGCCACCCTAACACTATTTATATTAAACTATTAGAGCTATTGATATACAAAAACAAGGCCCAACGCAATAGATCAAACCTAATTATATTTCACTAACACTCCCCCTCAAGCTGGAGTATAGATATTGATCATGCTCAGCTTATTACAAATATAGTCAACTCTACTTCGATTAAGTGATTTGGTAAAAGATATCTGCAAGTTGTTCTCCTATCCGTACATAACCAATAACAAGAAGATCCAGTTGAACCTTTTCCCGCACAAAGTGACAGTCAGCTTCGATATGCTTTGTCTATTTATGAAAAACAGGATTAGAGGCAATATGGATAGTGGCTTGATTGTCACACCACAACTTCATAGGCATTACACTCTTAACTCTAATCTCACTAAGAAGATTATGAACCCACACCAATTCACAAGTAGCTTGGGCCATGGCCCTATATTCTGACTCGGCACTAGAACGAGCAACAACACTTTGTTTCTTACTCCTCCAAGAAATAAGGTTACCTCCAGCAAGAACACAATAACCTGAAGTACATCTCCTATCTATGGGAGAACCAGCCCAATCAGCATCGGAGAACCCCTCTATCATATTATGTCCATGATCTCTATACAAAATACCATAACTTGGAGCCCCTTTTAGATACCTCAATATATGAAGAACAGCCTCCCAATGAGTGGTTCGGGGAGATGACATGAATTGACTAACCACACTGACAGAGAAGGCAACATCAGGACGAGTAACCGTGAGGTAGTTAAGCTTGCCAACTAACTTTCTATATCGTTCAGGGTCAAGCATAGCATCTCCATCATCTGATAGGAGTTTGTCATTAGGAACCATAGGCGCGTCAAAAGGTTTGGCTCCAAGCATACCTGTTTCTCTGAGTAAATCAAGCACATACTTCCTCTGAGTAAGAAAAATATCATTCGAACTCCGCATCACTTCAATGCCTAAGAAGTATTTCAAAGCACCCAAGTCCTTAATCTGAATTTGTCTTTGAAGAAAGTCCTTAAGCTTTCTGATCCCAATCTCATCGTTCCCACCAAGAAAAGACACCCACCCTGAGAGCATCGAAAGAATACTGAATGATCAAAAGTACTTCTCTGTAGCCCAAATTGAAGAATAGCTTGACTAAAGCGCCCAAACCATGCCCATGGAGCTTGTTTGAGACCATATACTTGAGAGGATGGACTTAGGAGAAATTAGAGAAATGATTCTTTGTGAATTTGCTTGAGTGAGTAATACCCAGCAGGTGGATTTATATATATACATCAGAATGGGTAATTAAGATAATACAATTTATAAGGTAATTAAGATAACCCACTCCCTATGTACATGAGTTCTAGTATACATGAATCTATACATGAATCTGTACATGAACCTTATTAATGAGTTTCGTTAATCTCATCAGCTCGTTATTCTCAACAATCCCCCTCAAGCTGGTGCATATATGTCATAAGCATCCAGCTTGTTACATATGTATATTATCCTTGGACCTCGGAGTGACTTAGTGAACACATCTGCTAGCTGATCATTAGAATTCACAAATGATGTGATAATTTCTCCAGAGATAACCTTTTCACGAATAAAGTGATAATCAATCTCTCTGTGTTTAGTTCGCTCATGGAAGACTGGATTAGAGGCAATGTGCAAAGCTGCTTGATTATCGCAAATAAGATTCATAGACCCTATTTTACAAAACTTTAACTCAGAAAGAAGTTACTTCAGCCATATGAGTTCGCATGTAGTAAGAGTCATAGCTCGATACTCTGCTTCTGCACTAGATCTAGCAACAACACTCTGCTTTTTGCTTTTCCATGTAATGAGATTGCATCCAACAAGAACACAATAACATGAGGTTGATCGTCTATCACTTGGGCAACCAGCCCAATCTGCATCAGTGTAGGCAATAATATCAGTATAACCTCTATTCTCATAGACCAATCCCCGTCCTGGAGAACCTTTAATATATCTCAAGATTCGAATTACGGCGTCCCAATGACTGTTACAGGGAGAGTTAAGAAATTAGCTCACAACACTAACAACAAAAGGAATGTCTAATCGGGTCATAGTAAGATAATTCAACTTCCCCACTAGTCTTCGATACCTTTTTGGATTTGAATAGGGTTCTCCCTGATCTGGCATAAGTTTAGCATTAGGATCCATAGGAGTGTCAATCGATTTACAATTTATCATTCATGTTTCCTCCAAAATATCAAGAGCATACTTCTTCTGAGATATAGCAACACCAGTGCTGGATTGAGCTACTTCAATTCCAAGGAAGTATCGTAATCATCCCAAATCTTTTGTTTGGAAATGTTGAAACAAGTGCTCCTTGAGGCGTTTGATGCCATCATGATCATCTCCTGTAATGACAATGTCATCCACATACACAACAAGATAAATGCACTGATTAGAGGGAGAATGTTTATAAAACACACAGTGATCTGCTCCACTGCGGATCATGCTGAATTGTTTAAGGATTGCACTAAATCTGCTAAACCAAGCTCGAGGGCTCTGCTTGAGGCCATACAAGGCCTTATGTAACCTGCACACATATCCACGTGACTCCCCCTCAGCAACAAATCCAGGAAGTTGCTCCATATAAACCTCCTCTTCTAAATCACCGTAAAGGAATGCATTTTTAATGTCCAACTGATGGAGAGGCCAACGGCGTATGGCGGCCATGGATAAGAATAAACAGAGGCCATTTTAGCAACTGGGGAGAAAGTATCACCATAATCTAACCCAAATACCTGAGTGTAGCCTTTAGTTACTAAACGGGCTTTTAACCAATCAATCTGACCATCTGGGCCCACTTTGATAACAAACCCAACGACAGCCAACAATAGATTTCCCTTAAGAAGAGGAAACAAGTGTCCAAGTGTTATTGGATTCTAAAGCTGTCATCTCGTCAATCAAGCCATCCTGGATGAGAGAGTGCTTCCTGGATAGTTTTAGGAATGGAAACAGAGGAAATAGCAGACACAAAGGCACAATGGGAAGAAGATAAGTGGTGATAACTTAAGAAATTATAAATTGGATGAGGGTTACGAGAAGACCGTGTACTTTTGTGAAGAGCTATAGGTAAATCAACAGGAGATGCAGGTAGATCTGGAGTAGTTTCAGAGATTGGAGCAGAAGATGAATCACCGGTCTCTTCAATAACAACTTCCTCCAATTGTGGTTGGCGAGGACGACGCTGATAAGTAATGAGAGGACGAGGAGTGGGAGACACAGATGGAGAAGAAGACCCTGACAAATCTGGTACTGGAGAATCAGTAACAAGAGGAATAGGGAAATTGATGGGCAATACCTGGGATACAGAATCTGATGTCACCGACGTAGTGAAGTAAGTTGTATCCTCAAAGAAGGTGACATCGACAGACATGTAGAAACGATGAGTAGAAAGAGAATAGCATCTGTATCCTTTCTGTACACGAGAATAACCAAGAAAGATACACTTGACAGCAAGAGCAGACAATTTATCAATACCTAGTATGAGATCATGTACAAAGCAAGTAGAATCAAAAACGCGTGGGGAAACTGTGAAAAGTGGGTCCTGAGAAAACAACAAGGAATGATGTACTTTGTTATTGAAGGCAGAGGATGACATCCGATATATCAGAAAACCAGCAGTAAGAACTACATCACCCCAAAATTTTAAAGGTGCATTGGCATGTAACAAAAGGGTACGGGCTGTTTTAATAATACAGTTATGATAGCTGAATGGCTTGAGAATAATGTTCTCAGCCTCCTCTATTTAAAGAATGATAGATTACAATAATTAAATACAAAATCCATTGATTTTAGGGATTGACTATTAACAACTATATCTAACTATATCAAAACTATATCAAACAATATCAACAACGTAATTAAACAATATCAACACTCCCCCTCAAGCTGGTGCATAGATGTCATAAGCACCCAGCTTGTTACATATGTAAGTTATTCGTGAGCCCCGTAGAGACTTGGTGAAAACATCTGCAAGTTGATCATTAGAATTGACAAATGAAGTACTAATCTCCTTTGAAAGAATCTTGTCTCGAATGAAATGACAATCGATCTCTATATGCTTCGTTCGTTCATGAAAGACAGGATTAGAAGCAATGTGTAAGGCTGCTTGATTATCACAAATCAGTTGCATAGAACCCATTTTGCAAAACTTTAACTCTTGAAGTAGATGTTTTAACCATATAAGTTCACATGTTGTAAGAGCCATAGCCTTATATTCTGCTTCTGCACTTGATCTTGCAACAACACTCTGCTTCTTACTCTTCCAAGAGATGAGATTACCTCCAATAAAAACACAATACCCAGAAGTTGACCTTCTATCACTTGGAGATCCTGCCCAGTCTGCATCTGTATAGGCAACAATGTCTGTGTTACCTCTGTTCTCATATATTAGCCCTTTTCCAGGAGATCCCTTAATATACTTTAAAATGCGAGTCACTGCATCCCAATGACTGTCACAAGGAGAGTTAAGAAATTGACTCACAACACTAACAGCAAAGGCTATATCTGGTCTGGTCATAGTGAGATAATTCAACTTTCCCACCAACCTTCGATATCTGCCTGGATCTGAATACGGCTCCCCCTGATTTGGTATAAGCTTAACATTCGAATCCATATGAGTATCCACCGGCTTACAATTTAGCATCCCAGTCTCTTCCAAAATATCAAGGGCATACTTCCTTTGACAAATGGAAATGCCTGTTTTTGATTGAGCAACCTCAATACCAAGGAAGTATCGCAACCTCGCCCAAATCTTTGGTTTGGAAATGCTGAAACAGATGTTGCTTTAGTCTAGTGATCCCTTCATGATCATCACCTGTAATTACAATATCATCTACATAGACCATAAGATAAATGACTTTATTACACGGTGAATGTTTACAGAACACAGAGTGATCAACCTCACTACGAATCATGCCAAACTGATGTATGACCTTACTAAACCTCCCAAACCAAGCTCGGGGTGACTGTTTCAACCCATACAATGACTTCCGAAGTTGGCAAACAAGACCTGACTCCCCCGAGCAATAAACCCGGTGGTTGCTCCATATAAATATCCTCCTCCAACTCACCATGTAAAAAGCATTTTTAATATCCAGCTGATATAAAGGCCAACAAGAGATAGCAGACCATGGATAAAAAGAGACGAACAGATGCCATTTTAGCAACGGAGAGAATGTATCACCATAGTCAAGACCATAAATCGAGTATATCCTTTGGCCACAAGACGAGCCTTCAAGCGATCCACCGTCCCATCGGGACCAACCTTAACAAAGTAAAAACCTAACGACAACCAATAGTAGACTTTCCTGGAGGAGAAGGAACAAGAGCCCAAGTGTGGTTAGATTCCAATCTTTGTCATCTCATCAATCATAGCCTGTCGCCATCCTGGATGGGATAGTGCTTCCTGAACAGTTTTAGGAATAGAAATGGACGACAAAGCAGATACAAAGGCATAATGGTTGGAAGATAAACGATGATAACTTAAAAAATTATAAACAGGATGAGGATTGCAAGAAGAACGATTACCTTTGCGAAGTGCAATGGGAAGGTCAGTGCCAGGCTCAGGTTGGACCGGAATCGACAAAGACGGAGGAGCAGGAGGAGAGTCACTGGTGTCCACAACAAGTGCAGCTTCCGGAGTAGTAGGATGAGAACGACGGTGATAAGTGAGACGAAATGGCTCCATGGGGTACTTAGAAGCAACAGGGGCAGCCTCTTGTACATGTGGGACAGGTGGACTTAAAACAAGAGAATCGAAGGCAGGAATAGGTAAGACCTGAGAAACAGACTCCGACAAGACTTGTGAGGCAAAAAAAGGTGTATCCTCGAAAAATGTAACATCTGCAGAGATATAAGAACGATTTGTGGATGGAGAATAACATCTGTACCCCTTTTGAACCCGAGAATAACCAAGAAAGATACACTTAATGGCACGGGCAGCAAGTTTGTCGAGACCTGGAGCAACATTGTGGACAAAACAGGTAGAACCAAAAACACGAGGGGGGACAATATAAAGGGGTGCCTGAGGATATAGAATAGAGTGAGGAACCTGGTTATTGAGAACAGAAAAAGGCATCCGATTTATTAAATAACCTGCAGTGAGAACAGCATCACCCCAAAATTTAACAGGAACATTAGAATGTAACATGAGAGTACGAGCTGTTTCAATGATATGACGATGTTTGCGCTCAACCACACCATTTTGTTGAGGTGTGTGAGGACAACTCGATTGATGAACTATACCGTGTGATGCCATGAAAGAATTAAAAGGGGCAGAAAAATATTCTTTGGCATTATCACTGCGTAAGATATGAATAGTTTGTCCAAATTGATTATATATTTCAGCACAAAAGTTTTGAAAAATAGTGAATAACTCAGAACGTTCTTTCATTAAAAATAGCCAGGTACAACGAGAGAAATTATCGATAAAAGTAACAAAATATCTATATCCTAAGAAAGAAGAAGTACGACTAGGACCCCAAACATCAGAATGAACAAGACTAAAAGGAGACTCAGCACGACCTGTAACCTTGCTTGGAAAAGATGCCCGAACATGTTTTCCAAGCTGACATGCCTCACACTCCAAAGTCGGTAAATTAGAGAGATGAGGGACCATTTTCTTTAATTTATGCAAACTCGGATGACCAAAACGACGATGAAGAAGACTAGGCGACTCTGTGACAGCACATATGGTGGAGGATAGAGGTTGTAAGTAGTAGAGACCGCGTGACTCAGATCCTGCTCCAATCGTCTTCCCCGTACTCTGGTCCTGGATAGAAAAGGAAGTAGAAGTGAAGGTTATGGAACAATTGAGAGATCGAGTAAGTTGACTAATAGAAATTAAATTAAAAGGACATCCAGTACAAATAAGACTGAATTTAAAGACGAGAGAGGGAAGAGGTGAAGCATGACCAATACCAAGTGGCTTGAGTTTTAGAGCCATTAGCAAGGGTGATGTGATGTGGTGTTTTAGTAGAAGATAAAGTAGAAAAGAGAGAAGAGTTACCAAAGAATATGATCGAAGCACCGAGAATCCAAAATCCAGGAACCAACGGAGATGAATGAGAGAAACAAACCGTAGAATTACCGAATGCGCTATAGCTCTTGAAGATGAGGCTTGTTGGGCTGCCTTAAGTCAAGGTACTCTTTATATTCATCAATTGAAAATTTGTTCGATTGTGACTGTCATCGAGTATCATACACAACCTCAATTTTCGATCGGCGATCGCGTCACATTAGTGACTTTTCGGGAAACCATGAAGAGAATAACACTTGTCTTGGGTATGACCCACGCGCTTGCAATAAGAGCACTGAGGACGATCACCTCTACCACGACCACTTCTTCCACCACGCCCACGACCTCGTCCTCCACGGTTTGCCGAATTAGAGACAAAGGCCGAGGACTCGAAGTCTGGGAGCCAATCTCAAATGTCTCCACTAGGTGACGGAACTCGTAGAAGGCGATCAATGAGTTCCTCCACCGTGGGGATGTCAGAATTAGTTAGAGCTTGATTCCGGACAGATTCAAAGTCCTTATGTAAACCGTGAAGAACAAAGACCATATACATATTATCAAGTTTGGCTAGTACCTTCGTAAGATCATCACCTAGGTTATAATGCGTTTAATGTCATCAATGACAGATGTGCTTTGTTCAGATAAGAGGAAGATCATGATCTGTCATCCGAAGAGTGGCCAAATTGTGGACAGAAGCATAGAGACGTTGTAGATCATTGGAATAGACATTTTGAGCTTTCTTCCATATTTCATAACAAGTTTTGTATGGGCGAAAGTGTACCATCAACTTCGGATCAATAGACTGCCATAAAAGAGAGACCAACTGATAATCGGCCCTTTTCCATTCATCACGAATCTTCTCATCAATCTCTGCTTCCTTCGTGGTGAGATGTTCATAAAGCCCTTGACCTAAAAACCAAACTTCAACTGCATTATACCAATCCATAAAATTCTTACCATTGAGTTTTTCCGATGTGATAATGGGACTTCCAGAGAAGGCAAAAGAGATGAGACCCTTCCCTGTAGACCCAGAACCAGCACCAGAATTGACGTAGGAACCTTTGGAAGAGCCAGTGGTTGAATCGGACATGGTGAGAAGGAGAAAACTGAAAGTGCTTGAAACTGGACTTTGATGGTCAAAAGTAGGCCAGAGGACGCCGGCGAGCACAACGGAGAAGACGCGCCGACGAAACGACGCCTGGAAGGCGGCGCGTGGTGCTCACGCGCTCGGAGACCCGCGGACAGTGGCGGCGCGTGGAGCGGAGAACGGCGGTGGGTCTTCTTGGAAACTGGTCGCCGGCCCTTTCTGAGTTGTCCGGTCACCTTACTTTCGTGATCGGAGACGGTGGCCGGTGACGGTGGCCGGAGACAGTGGCCGGAGAGGATCGCCGGAGAGCGGTTCTTGACCGGATCGAACCCTAGCTCTTGATACCAAGTTATGATAGCTAAATGGCTTGAGAATAATGTTCTCAGCCTCCTCTATTTAAAGAATGATAGATTACAATAATTAAATACAAAATCCCTTGATTTTAGGGATTGACTATTAACAACTATATCTAACTATATCAAAACTATATCAAACAATATCAACAACGTAATTAAACAATATCAACAAATACGACAATGTTTTCTTTCAGCAATACCATTTTGTTGTGGTGTACGTGGACAAGAAGCTGTTGGACGGTGGCCTCTTGGTCTTGTTCCCACGTTTTTAGTATAGACATTGTTTTTAGTGTCTTATTAATTTGTTGCTTATTTTCTAGGAACTAGATTTAATGTATAGCAGCTCCTCATATTTCTGCCTCTGTAAAGATTCTTTATGATGAAATAATACAAAGTGTTCATATTCTTCAAATTCTAAGATGGTATCAGAGCAGTTCTGATCCAAGATTGTCTCTGTTTTCCGCTGAGCCTTTTTTCGGTCGGCCTTCATTGCCAACCTATCTCTGTTTTTTTTTTTTTACCTTCACTGCCCTTTTCTTTTGGCCTTCATTGCCCTGAACAGTACCCAAACAGTGCCGAACAATACCAAACAGTCCGAACAGTACTGTTTGATTACGTCTGTTTCTAGCAGTCCTGTTTTTGTCTCTCACAATGTCAACCAAAGGTGAGGTTTCAAATGTCTCTCTACACAGCCTTGAAAAACTCTCAGGTACTTGTTCTGTGACTTATTCAGGTAAGTTACTTTTTTCTGGTGGATTCAATGTCTCGGGTACAATTTTTACCAACTCTTGGATTGTGGATTCAAGAGCAACAGACCATATGAACAACAACCCCACTATATTTTCCACCCATTCTTCATGCTCCTGTAGTAAGAAAATATCCACAGCTGATGGTTCCTTGATCACTGTAGCCGGTGTAGGAGATGTCCAACTAAGCCCCCTAGTAACCTTCAAAAATGTCGCTCATGTCCCTAAACTGTCCACAAATCTGATTTCTATTCAGAAATTAATTAAAAATTTATCTTGCAAAGTGGTTTTTTACAATGATCATTGTGTTTTTCAGGTCAAAGATTCGGGGAAGATGATTGGACGTGCTAGGGAGCAGGATGACCTCTTCCTCCTTGAAGCACCTTGTCAGGTAAACAAGACCAAGAACGGACTTGGACACCCATATTCTTTTACCTCAGAACTTCTTTCAACCAAAAAAGACAAAATTTGGCTCGTTCACCGTAGATTAGGTCATCCATCCTTTTTTATTGTTAAGAGTCTTTTTCCAACTTTGTTTGAAGGTCTTGATGTTGAACAATTCCATTATGAAGTATGTGAACTTGCTAAACATAAGCGTGTCAATTTTCCAATTAGTAATACAAGAAGTTCTGTTCCTTTTTCTCTTATTCACAGTGATGTTTGGGGTCCCTCTTCCATTTCTAATGTCTCTGGGGAAAGATGGTTTGTGTCTTTTATTGATGACTGTACACGTGTTACGTGGATTTTTCTGCTCAAACACAAGTCTGATATTAGTACTATTCTATCAAATTTTTGTTCCATGATTAAAAATCAATTTGGGGTGGGTATTAAACGATTCAGGTCTGATAATGCTAAGGACTATTTTAATCAGACTCTTATGCATTTTTTCCAGAAAGAAGGAATAATCCATGAATCATCTTGTGTCCATACCCCACAACAAAATAGGTTAGCAGAGCGAAAAAACGGTCATCTTCTTGAAAAAACTCGAGCCCTATTGTTTCAGAGAAATGTCCCTAAATCATTCTGGGGGGAAGCTGTTCTGACTTCTACTTATCTTATAAATCGCTTGCCCACTAAAGTCTTAGGGTTCAAGAGTCCTATGGATGTCCTCTCCACTTTCTATCTTGATCTACACACTTCCAATAATCTTGTTCCTAAAATTTTTGGATGTGTATCTTTTGTCCATATTCACAGTCCAAACAGGGGGAAACTCGATCCAAGGGCTCGAAAGTGTATCTTTTTGGGCTATTCTTCGACCCAAAAAGGGTACAAGTATTATCACCCTCCATCCAGAAAACTCTATGTCTCCAGGGATGTTACATTCAGTGAAGAAGAGTCCTATTTTTCCCATCCTTATCTTCAGGGGGAGATGTCAATGAAGGAAGATAAGGAAGATTTCCTGCTTGACTTGTCCTTACTTCCTGTGTCTCATGGTCCTTCTCATGACCGTCCTGGTGTCCCTAATCCTTCTCATGACCTTCCTGTTGTCCCTAATCCTACTCATGACCTTCCTGAAGTCACTAATGTTGAACCTGTGTCTAAATTTGTATCCAAAACCATTCCTGACCAAGTGACTGAGTCTGCTCTTGAGAATATAAGGTATGGCAAAGGCAAGATGTTCACAAGAAGGAAGATGGCTGTTCCTGAACCTGTGCAGGCCCAAGAGTCCAACTCGGAGCCTTCGAATGAGGTAATAGTATCTAACCCTTTATTGCAAGATGAATCTGAATTTCATATGGATAGTAGTGACCAAATTCTTCCGATAGCCATCAGGAAAGGAACCAGAGAGTGCACAAAACGGCCACTATATCCCCTTTCACACTTCTTGTCCTTTGAGAATTTTTCACCATCCCATAAAGCCTTGCTTATAAGCCTGCCTAAATACCATTGCCATCCCTACCGCCCTACCAGAGGCTTTGTCCAATGGAAAATGGAAACAAGCCATGAATAAGGAGATGGAGGCATTGGAAAAAAATAAAACCTGGGAGCTAATGCAGTTACCGACAAGAAAGAAAATTGTGGGTTCTAAATGGGTGTATATTGTGAAATATAGAGCAGATGGATCCATAGAGAGGTATAAGGCACGATTAGTTGCCAAAGGGTATACTCAAAATGGAATTAATTACCAGGAGACTTTTGCACCAGTTGCAAAGATGAACACAGTTCGGGTATTATTAGCATTGGCAGCTAATTATGGTTGGGATTTACAGCAGTTTGATGTCAAGAATTGACGAGGACTTCATGGGAGAAGCCCAAGTCCAGGCCCAAGTCCAGAAAAAAGTCCAAGATCCAATACAAGGTCTAAGAAGGCCCATGACAAGAGCAAGAGCTAAAAGGGCCCAAGAAGAACTTAAAAAGATGGTGAACAACTTATTAGAGGCCCATCATCAGATTGAAGCCCAACATGTGGAGCCTAGGATTTACACTTGCATAGTTCACTTGGAATGAAAGGAGAAGAGCCTCTATTTGGTGTATGGTTGTATTCAAAAAAATGTATTTTGTCCACAGCAGGATTAGAACCCAGGCACTTGAAGCTGAATATGTTCTCCTTAACCACTGGAACATATCAGTGATGCTTATACTAAGGGGTTTTGTTTTTATTTTTGTTAAGTCCTAAATGGGCAAACCTCTAAACTGATTTGTATTAAAACATTCGGAGATCATTAGGAGAGACAATTTTTTGGGAATACACAAAACTGAGAGTTTTGCTTTGCTAGGGTTCTTCCTTGCATCATTAGATCTTATCAAGAATTAATCAATTCTTGTGGCGATCCTCCATGGCTTCTCAAACTAGGTTTGTGGCGCCATTCTTATCTTATTTTATTTTCATTAATTTCGTATCTAGTTCTTCCTTTCAATTTTCGCACTTTTTCCAATTTTCGTCTCAAATTTCTCGCACTCAGATCTCAAGTTATACGTACTGTTTTTCGGTGTTTCTTGAGTCTAAATTGTGATTCAAAAAGAGATCTTTCACCTCGTTCTGGAATCACGCAATTCCGATATCTGTAGCGTGAGATATTGATGTTTCTTAAGTACGGACAGAATCACTTCTTTTCTTTCTTTATTCTTCCTTCCCATTTCATCTTCCAAATTCTGTTTGTTCTAGTCCTAATTAGGTCCGAATTCAAGAGGCTTAAGGTAAACTTCATCATTTGGTATCAAAGCTAGTCATTAGGGCTAGTGTTTGGGTGTGAATTAGAGCCAAAAGAGGGCTGTTTGGGCTTGTTGTTCAGATCTCGCATTTTACATATCCAATTTCAATGATTCTTGAGTCAAAATTGTGTCCCAGAACGTGAACTTTCACCTCGCTGTGGAAACACCCAAATCCGAGTTCTGTAACGTGA
The DNA here is from genome assembly GCA_029884595.1 of Ormosia semicastrata. Classification (NCBI taxonomy): domain Eukaryota; kingdom Viridiplantae; phylum Streptophyta; class Magnoliopsida; order Fabales; family Fabaceae; genus Ormosia; species Ormosia semicastrata. The sequence goes on along the minus strand of JAQQTO010000046.1, from coordinate 163,754 downwards.
CATACAGTGGCTGTTTGGGCTTATCGTTCACATCTCGAGTTTTACATATCCAATTTCAATGATTCTTGAGTCAAAATTGTGTCCCAGAACGTGAACTTTCACCTCGCTGTGAAAACACCCAAATCCGAGTTCTGTAGCGCGAGATACAGTGGCTGTTTGGAGGTGCCGAATTGGGGTTTGGAGGATCAATTTTGGTTGCTGCAAAAGTTGCCCATTTGGTAAAGTCAACATCTAATTTCTTTGAGAGAATTGCTAAATTTCTGGAGAAAAAAAAATTAGAGTGAAATTATTCTTAATTATTTGCTAATTTTCCTTATTTGGTTGCTACACCTTGTGTTTTAGAAGTCTGCAGTATATACATATTCAAAAAAAAAAGTGTCTTGTTTATCCTATTTCTTGATAATCATTCATGTTTCTGTTTTTTTTTTAGTGTTAGTAGTAAAATTGTGCTTTGCTACTTGTGTTATTTCTTCAAATTCTGATCGCCTTGGAAAAGTGGTTCTTGAAATAGATTGTTTGATTCTAGTAAGAACTTTAAGCAAGAGAAAGAGTGGAAAAAGGCTAGAGAGATACATTAGCTTAAAAGCCAAATTTGTGTGAAACACTTTGAGCGAAATAGTTTTGGAGAGGACTTCTTTACCTCAAATCTATCTATGGCTGAAAGAGAGGGACCCCCATCCCCTACTAGGGAGCATAGGTTGTTGTTAGATGCCTTAACTCAAAGGATGAATGAGGTGTTGAGGGAGCATACGGAGGGAATTTATGAGAGGCTTGAAACTTTAGAAAACCAAAACCGAATGGGAGAATGACCAACATAGAGATAGGAGGAGACATGAGAGGCATGAAAGGAGAGAACATGAGGGAAAACAAAGGAGAAACCGAGAGGAGGTTGTGAAAGTTACCATACCACCATTTAAAGGAAAAAGTGATCCTGAAGCCTATATTGAGTGGGAGATGAAGGTAGAACAAATTTTCTCATGCCACAACTTAAATGAGGAGAGGAAGGTCAAGCTAGCTACCTTGGAATTCACTGACTATGCCTTAGTTTGGTGGGATCAATTCCAAAAGGAGAGGAGGAGGTATGGAGAGCCTATGTTAGAGAGTTGGGAGGAGTTAAAAAGAGTGTTGAGAAGGAGGTATGTTCCATCTCACTACCATAGAGAGCTTCTCAATAAACTCCAAAGAATGACCCAAGGGAGTAAGAGTGTAGATGAGTTCTTCAAAGACCTTGAAATAGCCATGATCCGAGCCAATGTAAAGGAGGAAAGGGAGGTTACCATGGCTAGATTCCTTAATGGGCTGAATGGAGATATAAGAGATGTTGTTGAGCTTCAAAATTATGTAGAAATGGAGGGCTTAGTTCACCATGCCATGAAAGTGGAACAACAACTAAAAAGAAAAAGTGTGAGAAAGAGTATCAAACTATGATAACTCTAGATGGAAGAATAGGTTCAAGAAGGAGGGTACCTCATCTTCTAGGATTCCCACCATAGCCCAAAACCCAACCCAAAACAAGGGCAAAGAAATGGCAAACAAGTCTCGGTCTAGAGACATAAAGTGTTTCAAATGTTTGGGTAGGGGGCACATTGCATCTGAATGCCTAACCAAGAAGGTTATGGTGTTAAAGGATAATGGAGAAATCACTAGTGAGAGTTCCCAAACTGAATCCTCAAGTGAGGAAGAGAGGAAGAGGAGGAGATTCCTGAAGGAGATTTGTTCATTGTGAGGAGAATGTTAGGAGGAATAGCCAAAGAGGGTGAGGAAAGTCAAAGAGAAAATATTTTCCATACTAGATGTCTTATCCAAGGCAAACTGTGTTCCTTAATCATTGATGGAGGGAGTTGTACCAATGTAGCAAGTACTAGGTTGGTGACAAAAATGAATTTGGAAACTAAACCCCATCCTAGACCATACAAGTTACAATGGTTGAGTGAGGAGGGAGAATTGAGGGTGGATAAGCAAGTGGAGATTGAGTTTTCTATTAGAAAATATAAAGATAAAATTTTGTGTGATGTGGTTCCAATGGAAGCTAGTCATTTGCTTCTTGGGAGGCCATGGCAGTTTGATAGAAAAGCTCACCATGATGGTCACACAAATACACTTTTCACCATGAAAACCGCAAGGTTACATTAGTTCCATTGTCTCCAAAAGAGATATGTGATGATCAAAATATTATGAGAGAAAAAAGAAAGCAAGAGAGAAAAGAAAGGTGTTGATATTGTTTAATTACGTTGTTGATATTGTTTGATATAGTTTTGATATAGTTAGATATAGTTGTTAATAGTCAATCCCTAAAATCAAGGGATTTTGTATTTAATTATTGTAATCTATCATTCTTTAAATAGAGGAGGCTGAGAACATTATTCTCAAGCCATTCAGCTATCATAACTTGGTATCAAGAGCTAGGGTTCGATCCGGTCAAGAACCGCTCTCCGGCGATCCTCTCCGGCCACTGTCTCCGGCCACCATCACCGGCCACCGTCTCCGATCACCAAAGTAAGGTGACCGGACAACTCAGAAAGGGCCGGCGACCAGTTTCCAAGAAGACCCACCGCCGTTCTCCGATCCACGCGCCATCACTCGCCGCCACTGTCCGCGGGTCTCCGAGCGCATGAGCACCACGCGCCGCCTTCCGGCGTCGTTTCGTCGCGCGTCTTCTCCGTTGTGCTCGCCGGCGTCCTCGGCCTACTTTTGACCATCAAAGTCCGGTTTCAAGCACTTTCGCTTTTCTCCTTCTCACCATGTCCGATTCAACCACCGGCTCTTCCAAAGGTTCCTACGTCAATTAAGGTGCTTTGGTTACGGGTCTACGAGGAAGGGTCTCATCTCTTTTGCCTTCTCTGGAAGTCCCATTATCACATCGGAAAAAACTTAATGGTAAGAATTTTATGGATTGGTATAATGCAGTTGAAGTTTGGTTTTTAGGTCAAGGGCTTTATGAACATCTCACCACGAAGGAAGCAGAGATTGATGAGAAGATTCGTGATGAATGGAAAAGGGCCGATTATCGCTTAGTCTCTCTTTTATGGCAGTCTATTGATCCGAAGTTGATGGTACACTTTCGCCCATACAAAACTTGTTATGAAATATGGAAGAAAGCTCAAAATGTCTATTCCAATGATCTACAACGTCTCTATGCTTCTGTCCACAATTTGGCCACTCTTCAGATGACAGATCATGATCTTCCCTCTTATTTGAACAAAGCATAGTCTGTCATTGATGACATTAAACGCATTATAACCGGTGATGATCTTACGAAGGTACTAGCCAAACTTGATAATATGTATATGGTCTTTGTTCTTCACGGTTTACATAAGGACTTTGAATCGTCCTAATCAAGCTCTAACTAATTCGACATCCCCACGGTGGAGGAACTCATTGATCGCCTTCTACGAGTTCCGTCACCAAGTGGAGACATTTGAGATTGGCTCCCAGACAGCTTCAGAGTCCTCGGCCTTTGTCTCTAATTCGGCAAACCGTGGAGGACGAGGTCGTGGGCGTGGTGGAAGAAGTGGTCGTGGTAGAGGTGATCGTCCTCAGTGCTCTTATTGCAAGCGCGTGGGTCATACCCAAGACAAATGTTATTCTCTTCATGGTTTCCCCGAGAAAAGTCGGCTAATGTGACGCATCCTGCTAATCGAGAAAATTGAGGTTGTGTATGATACTCGGACAGTCCACAATCGAACAAATTTTCAATTGATGAATATAAGGAGTACCTTCACTTAAGGCAGCCCAACAAGCCTCATCTTCAAAGAACTATAGCGCATTCTCGGTAATTCTACTGTTTGTTTCTCTCATTCATCTCCTGTTGGTTCCTGGATTTTGGATTCTCGGTGCTTCGATCATATTGCTTTGGTAACTCTTCTCTCTTTTCTACTTTATCTTCTACTAAAACACCACATCACATCACCCTTGCTAATGGCTCTAAAACTCAAGCCACCGGTATTGGTCATGCTTCACCTCTTCCCTCTCTCGTCTTTAAATTCAGGTCTTATTTGTACTGGATGTCCTTTTAATTTAATTTCTATTAGTCAACTTACTCGATCTCTCAATTGTTCCAAACCTTCACTTCTACTTCCTTTTCTATCCGGGACCGAGTACGGGAAGACGATTGGAGCAGGATCTCGAGTCACGCGGTCTCTACTACTTACAACCTCCATCCTCCACCATATGTCTTTGCCACAGAGTCGCCTAGTCTTCTTCATCGTCGTTTTGGTCATCCGAGTTTGCATAAATTAAAGAAAATGGTCCCTCATCTCTCTAATTTACCGGCTTTGGAGTGTGAGGCATGTCAGCTTGGAAAACATGTTCGGGCATCCTTTCCAAGCAAGGTTACAGGTCGTGCTGAGTCTCCTTTTAGTCTTGTTTATTCTGATGTTTGGGGTCCTAGTCGTACTTCTTCTTTCTTAGGATATAGATATTTTGTTACTTTTATCGATAATTTCTCTCGTTGTACCTGGCTATTTTTAATGAAAGAACGTTCTGAGTTATTCACTATTTTTCAAAACTTTTGTGCTGAAATATATAATCAATTTGGACAAACTATTCATATCTTACGCAGTGATAATGCCAAAGAATATTTTTCTGCCCCTTTTAATTCTTTCATGGCATCACACGGTATAGTTCATCAATCAAGTTGTCCTCACACACCTCAACAAAATGGTGTGGCTGAGCGCAAACATCGTCATATCATTGAAACATCTCGTACTCTCATGTTACATTCTAATGTTCTGTTAAATTTTGGGGTGATCTTTGTTCTCACTGCAGTTATTTAATAAATCGGATGCCTTCTTCTCATTTCTCAATAACCAGGGTTCCTCACTCTATTCTATATCCTCGGGCACCCCTTTATATTGTCCCCCCTCGTGTTTTTGGTTCCACTGTTTTGTCCACAATGTTGCTCCATGTCTCGACAAACTTGCTGCCCGCGCCATTAAGTGTATCTTTCTTGGTTATTCTCGGGTTCAAAAGGGGTACAGATGTTATTCTCCATCAACAAATCGTTCTTATATCTCTACAGATGTTACATTTTTCGAGGATACACCTTTTTTGCCTCACAAGTCTTGTCAGAGTCTGTTTCTCATGTCTTACCTATTCCTGTCTTCGATTCTCTCGTTTTAAGTCCACCTGTCCCACATGTACAAGAGGCTGCCCCTGTTGCTCCTAAGTACCCCATGGAGCCATTTCGTCTCACTTATCACCGTCGTTCTCATCCTACTACTCCGGAAGCTGCACCTGTTGTGGACACCAGTGACTCTCCTCCTGCTCCTCCGTCTTTGTCGATTCCGGTCCAACCTGAGCCTAGCACTGACCTTCCCATTGCACTTCGCAAAGGTAATCGTTCTTCTTGCAATCCTCATCCTGTTTATAATTTTCTAAGTTATCATCGTTTATCTTCCAACCATTATGCCTTTGTATCTGCTTTGTCGTCCATTTCTATTCCTAAAACTGTTCAGGAAGCACTATCCCATCCAGGATGGCGACAGGCTATGATTGATGAGATGACAGCATTGGAATCTAACCACACTTGGGCTCTTGTTCCCTCTCCTCCAGGAAAGTCTACTATTGGTTGTCGTTGGGTTTTTACTGTTAAGGTTGGTCCTGATGGGACAATGGATCGCTTGAAGGCTCGTCTTGTGGCCAAAGGATATACTCAGATTTATGGTCTTGACTATGGTGATACATTCTCTCCTGTTGCTAAAATGGCATCTGTTCGTCTCTTTTTATCCATGGTTGCTATCTCTTCTTTGGCCTTTATATCGCACTAGATATTAAAAATGCTTTTTACATGGTGAGTTGGAGGAGGAGATTTATATGGAGCAACCACCAGGGTTTATTGCTCGGGAGGAGTCGGTCTTGTTTGCCAACTTCGGAAGTCATTATATGGGTTGAAACAAATCACCCCGAGCTTGGTTTGGGAGGTTTAGTAAGGTCATACAGCAGTTTGGCATGATTCGTAGTGAGGTTGATCACTCTGTGTTCTATAAACATTCACCGTGTAATAAAGTCATTTATCTTGTGGTCTATGTGGATGATATTGTAATTACAGTGATGATCATGAAGGGATCACTAGACTAAAGGAACATCTGTTTCAAGCATTTCCAAACCAAAGATTTGGGCAGGTTGCGATACTTCCTTGGTATTGAGGTTGCTCAATCAAAAACAGGCATTTCCATTTGTCAAAGGATGTATGCCATTGATATTTTGGAAGAGACTGGGATGCTAAATTGTAAGCCGGTGGATACTCCTATGGATTCGAATGTTAAGCTTATGCCAAATCAGGGGGAGCCGTATTCAGATCCAGGCAGATATCGAAGGTTGGTGGGAAAGTTGAATTATCTCACTATGACCAGACCAGATATAGCCTTTGTTGTTAGTGTTGTGAGTCAATTTCTTAACTCTCCTTGTGACAGTCATTGGGATGCAGTGACTCGCATTTTAAAGTATATTAAGGGATCTCCTGGAAAAGGACTAATATATGAGAACAGAGGTAACACAGACATTGTTGCCTATACAGATGCAGACTGGGCAGGATCTCCAAGTGATAGGAGGTCAACTTCTGGGTATTGTGTTTTTATTGGAGGTAATCTCATCTCTTGGAAGAGTAAAGCGAGTGTTGTTGCAAGATCAAGTGCGAAGCGAGAATATAGGGCTATGGCTCTTACAACATGTGAACTTATATGGTTAAAACATCTACTTCAAGAGTTAAAGTTTTGCAAAATGGGTTCTATGCAACTGATTTGTGATAATCAAGCGACCTTACACATTGCTTCTAATCCTGTCTTTCATGAACGAACGAAGCATATAGAGATCGATTGTCATTTCATTCGAGACAAGATTCTTTCAAAGGAGATTAATACTTCATTTGTCAATTCTAATGATCAACTTACGAGATGTTTTCACCAAGTCTCTACGGGGCTCACGAATAACTTACATATGTAACAAGCTGGGTGCTTATGACATCTATGCACCAGCTTGAGGGGGAGTGTTGATATTGTTTAATTACATTGTTGATATTGTTTGATATAGTTTTGATATAGTTAGATATAGTTGTTAATAGTCAATCCCTAAAATCAAGAGATTTTGTATTTAATTATTGTAATCTATCATTCTTTAAATAGAGGAGGCTGAAAACATTATTCTCAAGCCATTCAGCTATCATAACTAAAGGAAAGAAAATGAAAATGAGAGCAAAAAGAAAGAGAGAAAGAATGCTTTGTTTGTGAAGAGTGGAGAGGTGAGGAGAGCTTTAATGGCAAAGAAGTCTATGTATATACTCTATAATAAGGAGATTACTGCACTTGATTATGACCTTGAACTTCCTAGTGGAATTAAATCTATTTTGCAGGAATTTCAAGATATTTTTCCAGAAGATATACCACCAGGACTTCCACCATTGAGAGGTATTGAACACCAAATTGATTTGGTGCCAGGGGCTGTGTTGCCTAATACGCCAGCATACAGGAGTAATCCTCAAGAGACCTAGGAAATTCAAAGGCAAGTTGCTGAATTGATGAGCAAAGGATGGGTTGAGGAGAGCTTGAGCCCTTGTGCTGTACCAGTTATATTGGTGCCAAAGAAAGATGGAAGTTGGAGGATGTGTTCTGACTGTAGGGCCATCAACAACATCACCATCAAGTACAGGCATCCCATTCCCAGGTTAGATGATTTGTTGGATGAGCTGTATGGCTCTTGTTATTTCTCTAAGATTGATTTGAAAAATAGATATAATCAGATTAGGATTAGAGAAGGTAATGAGTGGAAAACAGCTTTTAAAACCAAGTATGGCTTGTATGAGTGGAAAGTAATGTCATTTGGATTGACAAATGCCCCTAGTACTTTCATGAGATTGATGAACCATGTTTTAAGAGAGTTTCTAGGGAAATTTGTGGTTGTTTATTTTGATGATATTCTTATATATAGTAAAAATTTGGATGAGCATTTGCATCATTTGCAATCTGTTTTACATGTGCTTAGAAAAGAAAGGTTGTATGCTAATTTGGAAAAATGCACGTTTTGTAAGGACCATGTTGTGTTCTTAGGATTTGTGGTTAATTCTAGTGGAGTGCATGTAGATAAAGAGAAAATAAAAGCAATCCAAGAATGGCCAACTCCTAAGAGTGTGAGTGAGGTAAGAAGTTTCTATGGGCTTGCTAGTTTCTATAGGAGGTTTGTTAAGGATTTTAGTACCATTGCTGCACCTCTAAATGAACTAGTCAAGAAGCATGTGGGATTTAAATGGGGAGAGAAACAAGAGAAAGTATTTGCTGTCCTAAAGGAGAAATTAACACATGCACCCATACTTGCTTTGCCTAACTTTGCTAAATCCTTTGAGCTTGAATGTGATGCATCTGGGGTAGGCATAGGTGCTGTTTTAATGCAAGAGGGACATCCCATTGCCTATTTTAGTGAGAAAATGAATGGGGCTGCCCTTAACTACCCTACATATGATAAGGAATTGTATGCTTTAGTTAGGGTCTTGCAAACTTGGCAACACTATCTTTTGCCTAAGGAGTTTATTATTCATAGTGATCATGAGTCTCTAAAGTATTTGAAAGGACAGGGAAAGTTGAACAAGAGACATGCCAAGTGGGTGGAGTTTCTTGAGCAATTCCCCTATGTGATCAAGCACAAGAAAGGTAAGTCCAATGTGGTTGCTGATGCTTTGTCACGCAGGTATGCTTTAATGACTACTCTTGAAACTAAATTTCTTGGTTTTGAATACATTAAGGAATTGTATGAACATGATGCTGATTTTTCTCATATTTATCAAACATGTTCTCATACTGTATCTGATGGGTATTTCAAGCATGATGGTTACTTAATAAAGGACAAGAGACTTTGTGTGCCTAAAAGTTCAATTAGGGAATTGCTTGTTCAAGAGGCACATGAAGGGGGCTTAATGGGACACTTTGGGGTGCAAAAGACATATGACATCTTGCATGAACATTTTTACTGGCCCCACATGAAGCATGATGTACATAAGTTGTGTGATAAGTGTCTTGTTTGTAAAAAAGCTAAGTCTAGGGTCATGCCGCATGGATTATATACTCCATTGCCTGTTCCTGAACACCCCTGGATTGATATTTCTATGGATTTTGTTCTAGGTTTGCCTCGATCTAAGGGAGGGAAGGATTCTATTTTTGTGGTGGTTGACAGGTTCTCAAAGATGGCTCACTTCATACCATGCAAGAAGGTGGACGATGCATGTTATGTAGCTGATTTATTCTTCAAAGAGGTGGTAAGACTGCATGGTTTGCCTAAGAGTATTGTAAGTGATTGGGACTCTAAGTTCCTTAGTCATTTTTGGAGGACCTTGTGGGGAAAGATAGGTACAAAACTATTATTTTCTACTACTTGTCATCCCCAAACTGATGGGCAAATAGAGGTTGTAAATAGGACTTTATCTACTCTCCTTAGAGCTGTTCTAAAGAAAAATCTGAAGTCTTGGGAGGAATGTTTGCCACATGTTGAGTTTGCTTATAATAGGGCTATACATAGCACTACTCAGTTTTCACCTTTTGAAATTGTATATGGTTTTAATCCTTTGACTCCTTTGGATTTATTGCCTTTACCTAACATTTCTCAATTGCAAGATAAGTCTGGGCAGGTTAAAGCTGATTATGTCAAGAAATTGCATGAGAAGGATAAGGCCCAAATTGAGAAGAAAATGGAAGGGTATGCCAAGCATGCAAACAAAGGAAGGAAGAAGGTAACATTTGAACCAGGTGATTGGGTATGGGTACACTTCAAGAAGGAAAGATTTCCATCTCAAAGGAAGTCTAAACTTATGCCAAGAGGAGATGGACCTTTTCAAGTATTGGCTAAGATCAATGACAATGCATATAAGATTGACTTGCCAGGTGAGTATGGTGTGAGTGCTACCTTTAATGTGGCTGATTTGTCCTTTTATGATGCAAGTGATGAATTAATAGATTTGAGGACAAATGCTTCTCAAGAAGGAGGGAATGACGAGGACTTCATGGGAGAAGCCCAAGCCCAGACCCAAGTCCAGAAAAAAGTCCAAGATCCAATACAAGGTCTAGGAGGGCCCATGACAAGAGCAAGAGCTAAAAGGGCCCAAGAAGAACTTAAAAAGATGGTGAACAACTTATTAGAGGCCCAACATCAGATTGAAGCCCAACATGTGGAGCCTAGGATTTACACTTGCATAGTCCACTTGGAATGAAAGGAGAAGAGCCTCTATTTGGTGTATGGTTGTATTCAAAAAAATGTATTTTGTCCACAGCAGGATTAGAACCCAGGCACTTGAAGCTGAATATGTTCTCCTTAACCACTGGAACATATCAGTGATGCTTATACTAAGGGGTTTTGTTTTTATTTTTGTTAAGTCCTAAATGGGCAAACCTCTAAACTGATTTGTATTAAAACATTCGGAGATCATTAGGAGAGACAATTTTTTGGGAATACACAAAACTGAGAGTTTTGCTCTGCTAGGGTTCTTCCTTGCATCATTAGATCTTATCAAGAATTAATCAATTCTTGTGGCGATCCTCCATGGCTTATCAAACTAGGTTTGTGGCGCCATTCTTATCTTATTTTCTTTTCATTAATTTCGTATCTAGTTCTTCCTTTCAATTTTCGCACTTTTCCCAATTTTCGTCTCAAATTTCTCGCACTCAGATCTCAAGTTATACGTACTGTTTTTCGGTGTTTCTTGAGTCTAAATCGTGATTCAAAAAGAGATCTTTCACCTCGTTCTGAAATCACGCAATTCCGATGTCTGTAGCGTGAGATATTGATGTTTCTTAAGTACGGACAGAATCACTTCTTTTCTTTCTTTATTCTTCCTTCCCATTTCATCTTCCAAATTCTATTTGTTCTAGTCCTAATTAGGTCCGAATTCAAGAGGCTTAAGGTAAACTTCATCAAGAATGCCTTCTTACATGGAGATCTCGAAGAAGAAGTCTACATGGAGGTCCCACCAGGATATGGGAGGAATTTGTATGCTAATACTATGTGTAAGCTGAAAAAGGCCTTATATGGCCTCAAGCAATCACCACGAGCGTAGTTTGGAAGGTTTGCCAGAATTATGTTGGCTATGGGGTACAAACAAAGCCAAGGGGATCACACAATGTTTGTTAAACACTCTCCTTCAGGGGGAGTCACAGCTCTCTTGGTGTATGTTGATGACATAATAGTAACAGGAGATGTTAAGGAGAAACATATTCTGAGTTAGTGCTTAGCCAAGGAGTTGGAAATTAAAGCATTAGGGAGGTTAAAATACTTTCTTGGAATTGAGGTTGCTCATTCTAGGAAAGGTATATTCATCTCTCAACAAAAGTATGTTATGGATCTCCTAGAAGAAACAGGTCATACAGCATGCAGACCGGCAAGTACTCCTATAGATCCCAATATGAAACTTGGACAGGCAAAGGAAGATGCTGCAGTTGATAAAGAAATGTATCAGCGTCTGGTGGAAAGACTTATTTATCTATCCCAAACACGACCGGATATAGCATATGCAGTTAGTGTGATTAGCCAATTCATGCACAGTCCAAAAGAATCTCATTTGCGAGCAGCATATCGAGTATTATAGTACCTTAAGGGAATACCAGGAAAAGACATTCTATTTAAGAGAAATGGAGGTGTGGTACTTGAGGCATACACTGATGCTGATTATGCTGGATCACCAGTGGACAGAAGATCAACTATAGGATATTGCACTTTTCTTAGTGGAAATCTGGTGACTTGGAGAAGTAAAAAACAGAATGTGGTAACACGATCTAGTGCGGAGGCAGAATTCAGAGCTATGGCTCAAGGTGTGTGTGAGCTACTGTGGTTAAAAATTATTCTTGAAGATCTGAAGATCAAGTAGGATGGTCCGATGAGACTTTATTGTGATAACAAGTCTGCAATCAGCATAGCTCATAATCCGGTATAACATGATCGAACGAAGCATATGGAGGTTGACAGATATTTTATCAAGGAAAAACTAGAGTGGTTTAATTTGTACACCCTATGTGTCTACACAAGGTCAGCTTGCTGATGTACTTACAAAAGGGTTGAATAGTCCAACATTTCAAACTATTGTATCCAAGCTGGGAATGGAGAATGCACATTCACCATGTTGAGGGGGAGTGTTGGACGGTGGCCACTATGGACAGTGGCCTCTGCGGACGGTGACCTCTTGGTCTTGTTCCCACGTTTTTAGTGTAGACATTGTTTTTAGTGTCTTATTAATTTGTTGCTTATTTTCTAGGAACTAGATTTAATGTATAGCAACTCCTCTATATATTTCTGCCTCTGTAAAGATTCTTTATAATGAAATAATACAAAGTGTTCATATTCTTCAAATTCTAAGAGAAGCCATAAAATGATTAAGTGGAGCAGAAAAATATTCTTTTGCATTATCACTACGCAAGATGCAAATAGGATGTCCAAATTGGGTTTGAATTTCATTGTAAAAGTTCTTAAAAATAGTACACAATTCTGAACGTTCCTTCATTAAAAAGATCCAAGTACACCTTGAAAAGTCATCAATGAAAGTAACAAAGTACCTATAGCCTAAGATAGAGTTGACTCGACTAGGACCCCAAATATCTGAATGAACAACAGCAAAAGGAGAAGTTGTTTTATGATGAATTGAGCTTGGGAAGGATGTCCGAATATGTTTACCAAGCTGACATGACTCACATTCCAGAGATTGTAGGTGAGAAAGATGAGGGACCATGTTCTTCAGTTTATTAAGATTTGGATGATCCAGACGATGATGAAGGAGACTCGGAGAATCAGCAATAGTGCAAGCAATTGAAAATGGAGGCTGGAAATAGTAGAGACCATGTGATTCAGATCCTGCGCCAATCATCTGTCCCATATTCCGGTCCTATATTGAGAAAGAATTGGCAGTAAAGGTTATGAAACAATTAAGATTACGAGTGAGTTGACTAACAGAAACTAAATTAAAGGGGCAACCAAGAATAAAGAGAACAGAATTTAATGGCAAGGAGGGAAGAGGTGTGGTTTGACCAATGCCTTTGGCTTTTGCTTTGGAGCCATCGACAAGAGTGATGTAGTGTGAATTTTTGGGTTGTGATATTTTTGAGAAAAGAGAGGGATTACCAGCTATATGATCGGAAGCACCAAAATCCAAAATCCAGGATTCAACAGGCGAAGAACGAGAGAGACAAACCGTAGAATTACCAGTATGAACTACAGCTGCTGAAGATGAATTTTGTTGTGCTGCCTTGAACTGAAGATATTCCTTATATTCAACATCTGACAACATATTTTGATTATTACCTCCATTTTCATCCTATTTTTCTGGACCCGAAGATTGAGAATAAGTCACATGAGCTGACTTCTCTGGAAATCCAATTAGGGAATAACATTTATCTTGAGTGTGCCCCATACGTTTGCAGTAGGACCACTGTGGTCGATTACTGAAACCACGACCTCCTCGTCCACCTCGACCAAGACCTCGGCCTCCACGACCTGCCACATTGGAAAGGAAAGCACATGACTCTAAACCTGGTGAAGAACCAGCTCCTGACATAGCCTCTGGCGAAGGAACTCGCAACAAACGATCAATGAGATTTTCTGTTGTAGGGACATTGGGATTTGTCAAAATTTGGTTCCGAACAGATTCAAAGTATTTGTGGAGACCGTGAAGGACAAACACCATGCACATATTATCGATCTTATTCTGGACATCATCTCCGGATAAGGCGAACTTGACTTCATCAATGGTAGACTGAGCTTTATTCAAATACACCGGGAGATCATGATCCGTCATTTGGAGTGTAGCTAAATTGTGCACCATATCGTAGAGGCGTTGGACATCATTTGAATAAACACTTTGAGCCTTCTTCCATATGTTGTAGCAGGTTTTATAGGAGCAAAAATGAATCATCAATTTCAGGTCAATGGACTGCCATAAGAGTGAAACCAGCTGATAATCAGCTCTCTGCCACTGGTCTCGCTCTGTAATGTCGATATTTTCATCCTTTCTGGTTAAATGGTCAGAGAAACCCTGTCCCAAAAACCAAATCTCCACAGCAGCTTGCCAATCCATATAGTTCCTTCCATTGAGCTTTTCTGAGGTAATAGATGGATTACTAGAGAAAACAAAAGAGACAGGGGCCTTATTTGAGGAAGTAGAACCACCAGAGACAACATTCGAGGTTTCTAACATGGAAGCCATTGAAGAACAAAGGTGGGCTCCTAAGACCACTAGCCAAACAGGGACAAACGGAGCAGGTGACCACTTGAACAGAGTCAGGGAGGTCCGATGAGCACAACAAGACCGGCGGCGACAAATTTCGAAGACGGGAAGGCGGCGCGTGGCTTATTTTCCGGCAACGACTTGGAGAAGCAGTCGGAAATGTCCATCTGAGTTGACTGGAGCCCTCACTCTGAAAGAGGAGGGGACTTTAGACGAGGTTCTAGCCTTGACAGCGCTGAACAGTAATGCGAACAGCACAAGACCAGTAATGGAACAGCGAACAGTGCACAAACCGTGCAGGAACAGTGACGTGAACAGTCAGAACAGTGGCGTAAACAGTTCCCGAACCGAATAGTGACGTGAACAGTACCAGAACAGTACGAAAACAGTGCATGAACAGTATCGAGACCGGTACGGGTTGAGAGATTAGAAGCGGGATCAACTCGCTTTGATACCAACTTGAGAGAATGGACGTAGGAAAAATTAGAGAAATGATTCTTTGTGAATTTGCTTGAGTGAATAATACTCAGCAGGTGGATTTATATATATACATCAGAATGGGTAATTAAGATAATACAATTTACAAGGTAATTAAGATAACCTACTCCCTATGTACATGAATTCTAGTATACATGAATCTATACATGAATCTGTACATGAACCTTATTAATGAGTTTCGTTAATCTCATCAGCTCGTTATTCTCAACACATATAATGACTTCTTTAGTCTGCAAACTTTACCATTCTCTCCTTGAGCAACAAACTCAGGAGGTTGCTCCATATATACCTCCTCCTGCAAGTCACCATGGAGAAAGACATTCTTGACATCAAGTTGGTGCAAGGGCCAATGATGACTAGCTGCAAGAGAGATAAAGATACGAACAGAGGCAAGTTTAGCAACAGGAGAGAATGTATCAGAATAATCAATACCATAAACCTGAGCATAACCCTCAGCAACAAGACGAGCTTTTAAACGAGCCACAAAGCCATCAGGATTAACCTTCACAGCATACAACCACTTACAACCAATTGCCTGTTTACCAGCAGGTGGAGAAACTAATTCCCAAGTGTCATTGTGTTCAAGGGAATGCATCTCATCCAACATAGTCTAATGCCACCCCTCATTAGACAAGGCCTCAAGAACAATATTAGGAAGGGTGAGAATCAAGAGAAGAACCAAAAGACTGACTAGAACGAGATAAACCAGCATAAGAAACAAAAGAAGAAATGGGATAAGTACAATTACGTTTACTTTTTCAAAGAGCAATTGGGAGATCAAGACTTAAATCAGGAGGAGCAAGATCTGGAGAGGAAAGCACATGACTCTAAACCTGGTGAAGAACCGTAGCTCGACAGAGTAGTAGGAACTCGCAACAAACGATCAATGAGATTTTCATAATGGTAGGAGACATTGGGATTTGTCAAAATTTGGTTCCGACAAGATTCAAAGTATTTGTGGAGACCGTGAAGGACAAACACCATGCACATATTATCGATCTTATTCTCACATCATCTCCTGGGATAAGAAGGAACTTGACTTCATCAATGGTAATGAGCTTTATTCAAATAATGTCACATCTGGAGATCATGATCCGTCATTTGGAGTGTAGCTAAATTGTGCACCATATCGTAGAATAACGTTGAACATCATTTGAATAAACACTTTGAGCCTTCTTCCATATGTTGTAGCATCCCGCATAGGAGCAAAAATGAATCATCAATTTTAGGAGGAGAGCCAAATAAGATGAAACCAGTGATAATCAGGATTTAACCATTAAGAACATATGAAGGAAGCTCATAATGTAACATGCGTACACACGCATTGGTACGTACCCAAAAATGTTTAAAAACTTTTTTTTTTGAATTTGAGCACGACTCGGTGCTTCAATAAATGTCGATTCTTTCTTTCTACCACCCCATATTGTTTGCCAAATACGGTCGTTTTTTTCATGATAATCACGAGCTTGCAAAAAGAGTCTCGAAGGGGCGAGCTTCAAATCTTCATTCTTCTTATCCCATGAAGAGTGCGACCAAGCTCCAAATTGAGTTTGAACTCCGGCGACGTCAAAGGAACGAACTCCGTTAAAAACTTCATTCTTCTTCATTAAATAAAGCCAAGTAACACAAGAGTAATCATCGACCTAAAGTAACAAAATAACGAAAATCGACTTTAAACTCACCCGAGCTAGACAAGGACCTTGCAAATGTCGAAAATGGAAAGAAAAGAAGAAAGCGAAACGTGGAGGACTTTAAAACGAAATGGGAGAAATAGAAACTCGATTTGGTTTAAAGAAAAATAAAAGTCACAATTTAAAGTTATTTACAAATTTGTATTTTTTAACTAGACACATACATATAATTTACTTAAGTATATATAAAAATTTAATATTAGTTTTTTAAAATGAAAGAATTAATTTACTCATTAATTTTTATGCTGGACTGTCATATTTTATTGGATTCATGATTTTAATTTATTATACATATATATATATATATATATATATAATTTATTTTTTTATATATATATATGACGTACAATTCGTACTTAGTTTTTAAAAATTTTCGTATCCTGTGACAGACAAAAGATTAAAAGGAAAATGCACGTAAACATAAGACTCGTGCAACGTAGGTAAGGGAAGACAGGATGAAGGATGGGCAACCCCACTACCTATAACACGGGCTGAGGAACCATTAGCAAGAGTGACATTTGGTAAGGAAGAAAAGGGAAGAAAAGAGGAGAGAATATCAATATTACCTGTCATATGGTCTGTGGCACCAAAATCAATGACCCATGTACGGGAGGAAGAAGTGAGACAAGTAGTGGGATTACCTGACTGGACAAGAGTAGCAGTGGAAGAAGGACCAATACCCTATGAGGCTTGGAACTGAGTGTAAGCCTCAAATTCAGTACCAGACATGGTAATGGTTCTGAGACCCTGTGATTGAGGAGCAGTAACAGGTGTGGGCAAGAGACCCTCTTGAGTTGCTGCATGAGCATAACGCTAACCTTGAGAGGAACCAGGTTTCCCATTCAACTTCCAACAATTCTTCTTAATATGGCCTTCCTCCCCACAGTAATAACAAAGATAAGAACCACCATCATGGCCACCAGAAAAACTACCATCACGACCACCATCACGGCCACCAAAAAGACCACTTGTTGTACAACGACCTCCACCTCTACCTGTTCTAACGCCACCACGACCAACCAAAGCATCCGGTGATCCAGAAGAAGAATCAGAATGCAACTCATGATGAGTGCGCATGAGGCGGCAATAAACATCAGTAAGGGTCATATGATCAGAACCAGTCAATAGCTGATCATGAGCGGCACTAAACTCAAAGGATAATCCAGACAAGAAACTCACAACTGCCAACTATTCCCGCTGTAAGCGCATCTGTTTAACATCAGTAGAAATAGGTTGGAGGTCATTCAACTCCTCATAGGTATGCTTAAAGTCAGTAAAATACCCATAAAGAGACTTATCTTGCTGTGCTAGTCTATGAAATGCCTGTGACACCTCATAAAGACGAGTTAAGTTGGCTTTCCCAGAATAAAGAAATTCCATATACTCTCATAACTCTTTCACAGTATCACATTGAGAAACAACATGCTTAATGGAAGTATCAAGGGTTTTGTTGATCATACCAAAGAGGCGATTATCTTCCCGCAACCACCGATCATGCCTAGTTTTATATGTCGGTGGGTCATCTGTCATATGATCTTCTTTCTCAATCCCAGTGAGAAAGATGGTTATAGTTTTATGCCATTCCGCGTAGTATTTCCCATCAAACTTATCATCAGTAATGCGGACAAAAGTAGATATGACCTTAGGCATAACGATAAGTTTCGTCAACTTCTCAGATTCATCAGAACTGGTGGAACTAGAATCATAAGCAGGATCAGCCATCAGAGAAAAAGAAAAGTGGCACCAACGTACACTGCAAACAACACGAAAAATGTTGGGCTCAAAGAAAAACACCCAAACAACACTGGAAACACCCAAACACCACCGGAAAATGTATCAACAGAACTGAAAACACCCAAATGGCACCCAAAAACACAGTAAGAGGACTGGGTACGAAAGAAAACTTCAAAGCACGCCTGAAAATGCCCAAATCACAGACTGGGCTCGCTGGGAAACTCCAAACTGTGACTGAAAACACCAAAAACGCAGCACCCCTGGCCGGCAGCGACACTCCTGGTCGCCAGAAACACCAGTCGTGCCTCCCCTGGCCGGCGGCGACACCCCTGTTCGCCAGAAACAGTACGCGCAACACCTACCTAGCCGCTATTCAACACACTAGCATGAAGCCCTCACGCCCAAACACCAATGAAAAGCTTTGATCTGGACCTCAGCAGTGCTGGAAAAAATAAACCAACTCTAGGGAAGGGTAGATCGGCAGATTCTGAGCACAAAGGTATTTTTTTTGTTTTTTTTTTTTTTGGAAAAAGGCAGATTAGGGTTTAGAAGACTAGGGTTTGTTTCTGGCTCTAGATACAATGTAAAGAGAAAAGAGAGATGGAGAAGAAGAGAAGCATGAGGTAAAACAGAAAAAGAGAGTAGCTAACTTGTTATGATTAGCCACCCTAACACTATATTTATATTAAACTATTAGAGCTCTTGATATACAAAAGCAAGGCTCAGCCCAATAGATCAAACCTAATTATATTTCACTAACACTAAAGAAGTTGAAGACCAAGCATATGCATGGTGGTTGCTCGAAAAAAAGATGAAGACTGTTGAGAGTGAAGAAAGGAAAGAGAGTCATGATGAAAACCATGTGTCTCAATTACACAATAGAGACTGATTTATATAGAGTTAACATAATATATACAAAGATTACAAGAAATCCTAATTACCGTAATTACATAATTTGGTTATGATTTAGTTAGCCTATACAACGTACATAGACACCATTTACATAGTTTTCAACACTCCCCCTCAAGCTAAAGCATATAGGTCATATGCACCAAGCTTGTTACAAGTATAGCTTATCCGAGGATCTCTCAAAGAGTTAGTGAAAACACCTACTAGTTGATCATTTGAATTGACGAAGCTAGTGGTGATGTCTCCAAATAGGATCTTCTCTATAATAAAATGACAATTTACCTTAATGTATTTGGTCTTCTCATGAAACATTGGATTGGAGGAGATATGCAATACAACTTGGTTATCACAAATGAGCGTCATTGGCATAATCTCCCCAAATCAAAGCTCTTTAAGTAGTTATTTTAACCAAATGAGTTCACAAGTAGCTAAAGCCATAACTCGATATTCTGCTTCGGCCCTTGATCTTATGACCACATTTTGTTTCTTACTCTTCCAGGATATCATGTTACCCCGGAAGGATACACAATACTCAGAAGTGGATCTTCTAACAATAGAAGAGCCTGTCCAATCAGCATTTGAATATCCAATAATCTGAGTATGACCTTTATCTTTATAGGCAAGGCCTTTTCCTGGAGCTCCTCTAATATATTTCAAGATACAAATGACTGCATCTCAATGCCCTTTGTTGGAAATAACGTTATAGGAAATAGAAGTAGTTAATGATGATTCATTAGATTCATGTACATAGGAAAAGTGATTTATGTACATAGGGAATAATGTTCTTGAAAATGTACAGTTATATTTATTTCACAGTATATATATATATATCATTCTTGCTGAGTGCTAATCACTCAAACAATTCAAAAATCTTCCCTTCTAAATTCTCTAAGTCTCTAAAGTCTCCAGTCAACAAGACCCATCACACTGTCATTGTCCCGCACTCAGTAGTCACAGACAGTAGCAGCCCCGCACTTAGCCACCGTCCACCACTGGAGACACACTGCACGCGCACCATCGGACGACTCAGAAGGTTTCGACTAGCTAGCCCACCAAGACCCATCACCAGCGGAGTCCTCACGCGCCCCCACACGCCACCACACGCACCTCTACCTGTCAGCGCATGAGCTTCACACACCACCTTCCCGGAGTCCAATCACCGTCGCACCAGTGCTATCTGAACCGCCGTCTCCCCCTCTTTCCATTCCTGCCATCACCTTCCCCAACCAGACATTGTGTATTTGCTACCCATTCGCTAGCCATTCACCTTTATTTCTGGAAACCTCTCAAAACCAAGATGGAATTTGGAGCTGCCTCTCAGATACACACAAAATCTCAACCAAGTCAGATACCTACATACAGCTCTTCCTTCTTTATTTCTGGAACCCCAACAATAACTTCAGAAAAGCTAAATGGAAGAAATTATTTGGCTTGGTCAGCATCTGTTGAGCTTTGGTTTCTTGGTCAAGGAGTCTATGATCATTTGGAAAAGTCCTCTGATGATATTCCAAAAGAAAATCGTAGTCAATGGGAGAAACTTGATTATCAACTTTGTGCCTTATTGTGCCAATCCGTTGAACCAATCATTTTGGCAAACTTCAGAACCTTTAAAACCTATCATACTTTCTGGAAGAAGGCTCAAAGTGTTTTTGCTAACAATATACAGAGGCTATATGATTCAATGCAAAAGTTGGTCACTCTCAAACAATCAAACCATGACATGATTTCCTATGTTTTAAAAGCTCAATCTGCAATTGAAGAGTTAAAAACATTCTTGGAAGCTGACACCCTTGCAGGAATAAAGGCAAAACTTGACAATCTATATATGGTGTTGATCTTCCGTGGGATGAATTCAAATTTTGATCATACGTGACCAAATTTTAACTAGTCAAGAAGTCCTGTCAATGGAGAATCTAATTACAAGACTTCTTCGAGTCCCTTCCCCAAAAGTGGGAGGTAATTTTATTGATTCAATTGAAACTTCTGCAATGGCATCTAATCGTGGAGGTCGTGGAAATCGTGGAGGACGAGGAGGAAGAAGTGGCTGTCCTCAATGTTCATATTGCAAAAGAATGTGTCATACCCAGGATACATGTTACACTCACTTCGTGGATTTCTAGAAAAATCTGTGAATGTCTCAAAGACTAAAGGAAAGTTCACAGAGGATGAATATCAAGAATATCTTCAATTGAAGTATGTCAACCAATCTCAGTCCTCCATTGCCACATGTGCCAATCATTCTATAGCTTGCACTTCTCAGTCTGGTAATTCTCAAAGTCCATGGATTATTGATTTAGGTGCCTCTGATCACACTGTTGGTAATAGTTCTCTGTTCTCCACCATATCTCCACCCAAATTTCCGCATTTCAATACTCTAGCACATGGTTCCAAAGTTGTTGCCAAAGGAATAGGTCATGCTTCACCTACTCCTTTTATGTCTTTAAAATCTGTTTTATTCATACCTGGTTGTCCTTTTAATTTGATCTCTCTTAGCCAACTTACTCGTTCTCTTAATTGTTCTGTAACATTTGATGCCGATTCATTTGTCAATCAACTCCTTCCGAAACTTGTGTTGCAGCTACATCTATCAATCTTCTTCATGAACGTCTAGGTCATCCAAGTTTGTCAAAAATGCAAAAATTGGTTCCAAGTCTTGAGAAAATAAAAACTCTTAAATGTGAGTCATGTCAACTCGAAAAACATGTTCGATCTTCTTTTCCAAGTCAGGTTAAAATTTGAATAAATTCTTCTTTTTCTATTATTCATTCAGACATATGGGGTCCAAGTCCTGTAACTACATCTTTGAGTTTTAAATACTTTGTTACTTTCATTGACAAATTTTCAAGATGTACTTGGGTATTCTTAATGAAAGAACGTTCTGAAATATTTTCTATTTTTACCTCTTTTTATACAGAGGTTGAGACCCAATTTGGTAAGAAAATTAAAGTTCTTCGAAGTGACAATGCAAGAGAATATTTTTCTGTTGCTTTCTCTTCTTTTCTAACTTCAAAAGGGATTTTACACCAGTCAACGTGTCCTCATACACCCCAACAAAATAGAATAGCAGAAAGGAAAAATAGACATTTAGTTGAAACTGCTTGGACATTGTTACTTTATGAAAAAATGCCGTTTGCCATTAGGGTGAAGCAGTTCTAACTGCATATTTTTTAATAAATCGGATGCCTTCTTCTTCTCTTGGTAATAAAGTTCTACATTCCATTTTATTTCCTAAAGAACCATTGTTTCGTGTTGCTCCTCGTGTTTTTTATTGTACTTGTTATGTTCATGATCTCTCTCCAGGTTTAGATAAACTCTCGGCTCGAGCAATTAAATGTGTTTTTCTTGGGTATTCCAGACTGCAGAAAGGATATCGTTGTTATTCTCCAGCCAATAATCGTTATTACATGTCTGCAGATGTCACCTTCTTTGAAGAAATTCCATACTTTTCTTTTTTTGAGTCTAACATTATCCTTGATGTTTTACCTGTTCCCTATTTTGGTCCATCTTTTTCTCGTTTGCAAGAACAAGTCTTTCCTGAAGCCCCCAATGAACAAGAAGTTCCTCATGCAACCACTGAGTCATCTTCACCTCCTCTTATCACGTACCAGTGTTGCCCACGTATTCCTGATCCAACATTACAGGGAGTTGAAGACCCAAAAGAATCATGTCTTACTCCACCAACCACCTCTACTACAGACCTTTCTGAACCCAATGCTGACTTGCCAATCGCCCTTAGAAAAAGTACTTGATCCACCCGGAATCCTCATCTCATTTATAATTTCTTAAGCTATCATCGTTTATCTCCTTCCTATTCTTCTTTTGTATCATCCTTGTCCTCTGTTTCAATTCCAAAATATATATGAGGCACTTGATCATCTAGGATGGCGACAAGCCATGATTGATGAAATGCAAGCTCTTGAACAAAATGGTACCTGGGAGTTAGTTTCCCTTCCTCTAGGCAAGACAACTGTGGGATATAGGTGGGTGTATACTATCAAAGTTGGTCAAAATGGCCAGATTGATCATCTTAAAGATCGTTTAGTGGCCAAAGGTTATACACAAATTTATGGCCTTGACTATAGGGATACTTTTTCTCCTATTGCAAAAATCACTTTAGTTCGTCTCTTTCTTGCCATGGCAGCCATTCGTCATTGGCCACTATATCAGTTGGACATTAAAAATGCATTTCCTCATGGAGAGCTAGAAGAGGAAATTTATATGGAGCAATTGCCAGACTTTGTTGCTCAGGGAGAGTCTGGATTAGTTTGCAAACTACAACATTCTCTCTATTATGGACTCAAACAGTCTCCACGAGCATGGTTTGAAAAATTTACTTCTGTTATTCAAGAATTTGGATTGAAACGCAGTGAAGCAGATCATTCAGTCTTCTATTGCCATACTTCTCCAGACACTTGTGTTTACTTGGTGGTGTATATAGATGATATAGTCATCACAGGAAATGATCACGAGAAAATTTCTCAGTCGAATAAACATATGTTCAATCATTTTCAAACTATGGATTTAGGAAAATTAAAATATTTCTTGGGTATTGAAGTTGCCCAATCAAGGAATGGCATAGCTATCTCACAAAGGAAGTATGCATTGGATATTCTCAAGGAAACTGGCATGTTGGATTGTAAGCCTGTTGACAGTCCCATGGATCCAAATTATAAATTGTTACCAAATCAGGGGGAGCTCTATTATGATCCTGAAAGGTATCGGAGATTGGTTGGAAAACTTAAATATCTCACTATAACAAGACCAGACATCTCTTTTGCAGTTGGGGTAATGAGTCAATTCATGCAAACTCCACACACAGATCATTGGGATGCAGTGAAAAGAATTCTAAGCTACATCAAGAAGGCTCCTGGACAAAGATTACGCTTTGACGATAAAGGGAATACTCAAATAATTGGATATTGTGATGCCGATTGGGTAGGTTCTCCTATTGATAGACGTTCCACATCAGAATATTGTGTCCTTGTTGGTGGAAATCTTGTTTCATGGAAAAGTAAAAAACAAGATGTTGTTGCATGGTCTAGTGCAAAAGCTTAATACCAAGCTATGGCTACGGCCACTTGTGAGCTTATTTGGATTAAACAACTTCTTCAAGAATTGAAATTTGGAGATGTTCAACAAATGAAACTATGTTGTGATAATCAACCAGCTCTTCACATAGCCTCTAATCCTGTGTTTCATGAAAGAACTAAACATATCGAAATTGATTGTCACTTTGTTCGAGAGAAGGTCCTTTCTAAGGAAATTATTATTGAATCTGCTAGTTCAAATGATCAACTAGCAGATATCTTTACAAAACCCCTTAGAGGACCTCGAAGCCATTATATTTGTTGCAAGCTTGGAGCATTTGACTTATATACTCCAACTTGAGGGAGAGTATTAGAAATAACGTTACAGGAAATAAAAGTAGTTAATGATGATTCATTAGATTCATGTACATAGGAAAAGTGATTCATGTACATAGGAATAATGTTCTAGAAAATGTACAGTTGTATTTATATATATATATATATAATTTTTGCTAAGTGCTAATCACTCAAGCAATTCAAAAATCTTCCCTTCTAAATTCTCTAAGTCTCTAAAGTCTCTTTTCAACTCCCTTCACAAGTTGAGATTAGAAACTGACTTACCACACTCACTGCAAAAAAGATATCTGGACGGGTAACAGTTCGGTAGTTTAATTTTCCAACCAATCTTTTGTATCTTCCTAGGTCTGAAAATAGCTCCCCTTGATCCAATAGAAGCCTGACATTAGGATCCATAGGGGTGTCCATTGGTTTTGCATTCAACAAACTTGTTTCCTTAAGGATGTCCATAGCGTACTTCCTTTGTGAGATAACTATACCATCCTTGGATTGTACCACTTCAATTCCCAAGAAATAACAAAAATTGCCAAGATCTTTGGTTTGAAAGTGATGATAGAGGTGCTGTTTTATCTGAGTTATTGAGAATTACAGTTTTTAACATATTAATTATCCACATAATTACCTTATTAATGATGTCCAAGTTGTAATTAAGTGATCTTAGCACCCATTTTAATCATTGGGTTGAATTGGGCTTTAAAGCAAAATTTTTGGATTTTAATGTATATTGACATTGATTCAGTATTTTGGCCATAACTTGAATTGTAAATCTCTGATTTTGATGTTCTTTATATGCTAGGAAAGATGAGAAAAAGATCTACAAGTTTTGTGAAATGTCAAATTGGCACATTCGGACATTTAAGTGGTCAAATACAGCCTTGAAGTTGGACCAGCAGTGCTGTCACGTATTTCTGGACATACCTTCACTATTTTGGGTATATCTCACTCATTTCAAGCCCAAATTAAGCACATGAGCACTCCTTGGAAAGCTTATTCCAAATGGGCTTGAATTGGATTCAAAATTGTGACAGAAATGACAATTATGAATGAGAAGAATCCAGATTGCAACTAGGTGGAAAAGTGAAAATCATTTGCATAAATAATAGAAGGTAGGAGACATGCTTTAGACATACTTTCATAATGGAGAAGGTGGAATAATGGAAGGTGGGAGACATGTTTAGACACACTTTCATAATGGAGTAGATGGAGGAATCATTGGCAATAGTGGTTGAATCACTTTCATAATGGAGCTTGTTAGTGGATTGTTAGTAGGATGACAATCATATTGTATTATAGTGAGCTTTACATTTTTCATTCATGTGTGGTAGTCTTAGTTTTCAGATTTTTGCTTCTCCTCCTCTCTTTGTTATTTTCGTTTTTGTATGGTTCTTGAAGCCTCTTCAATGGTGATTGCTATGGAAGGCTAAAGACCTTGTCAATCTAAGGCATCCAAGAAGTGTGGTTTGAATTTTGAGTTCCTATACTAAATGGTTATTTTGTATGCATTTTCTTCTTCTATATCTCTTCAATTATGTTTTGATCTAATTCTGATTAGATTTAGATTCTTTGTTCATAATTGAAGTGACAAAAAGTAAGATTGATTAATCTAAAATCAATTTAAGCTAGTTTTACAGATTGGCAATCTAGGTTAAGTGAATCAATTTATAATCAATATTAATTTATGGATTGCGATTGTAATTCTGTTTGTGTTGATTGGATTCTAAGTGATTACCTAGTTGAATTTCGAATTTAACAAGTAACTGTATGCAGAACATGTCACTTTGAGAACTATGATAAATTCTACCACATGAACTTGAATGCCTTGAATTGATGTTTGCTTAATCTAAATTCTTCTACTGCATTTGATTTTAACTTCAAGTTGAACTGCTGAATACAAAAAAACCCCTGCTTGCTACCTCTTAATTAGATTAGAAACATCTACGTGTGTCCTTGGAAGAATGACCTAGGTTGTGCTTTATACTACATTTAATCAAGAAACCTAGTTGTATTTTGGCCAGAGTGCGACACTCGTGCCAGTTATGCCCTGTTGATCGCTGCCAGTGATAACAATGTTGTCCACATACACAATCAAATAGATGCAACCTCAGGTTGTATGGCGATAGAAGACAGAGTAGTCAGTCTCACTCCTAATCATACCAAAGTATTGAATTACAGTATTGAATTGACCAAACAAAGTCCGAGGAGATTGTTTGAGGACATACAAGGACTTGTGAAAACGACAAACGAGGCCAGAAGACTCCTCTAGAGCAACAAACCCTGGTGGTTGTTCTATGTAAATCTCTTCTTCTAGACACCATGGAGAAAAGCATTCTTGATGTTCAACTGATGAAAGGGCCAGTGGTGAATAGTGGCCATATACAGAAAAAGCCAAATAGAAGCCATCTTCGCCACCGACGAGAAAATGTTCCCATAATCCAAGCCAAAGATCTAGGTATACCCTTTTGTCACCAGTCTAGCCTTGAGGCGATCAAGTTTGCTAACCTTGACCGTATAGATCCACTGGTAGCCTACAATAGACTTCCCTGGAGGAAGAGGAACAAGTTCCCAAGTACCACTGCACTAAAGGGCATGCATTTCATCAATCATAGCTTTTCTCCACCTAGGATGGGATAAAACATCACTTGGAGATTTAGGAATAGACACAGAAGATAGGAAGAAAGACAAGCATAATGCGAAGGAGATAGGTGATGATAACTCAAAAAAACATAGTGAGGAGGAAGGTTACGAGTAGACCGTATACCTTGTTAGAGAGCAATGGGAAGGTCAGGCTCAGGAGGCAGTGTCAGAGCTAGTAAAGGAGTCGGTTCCGGAGAAGAGTCCGCAGTGACCTCTGCAACTTTAGGTGGAGATAGGGGCGGTGGAGGTGGCTGTGGCCAACAGTGATAGACCTGGAAGAGGCAAATGGTAGCTACTGGTTCACCAACAAGAGGAGGTTGTGGTGTATCTGGTTCAACTGAGACAAGAAGAGGAGGAACAGGGAAGACCTCAGTAATGGGTTCAGGAGTCGAGCGAGAAGAGTCAAAGAAGGGAACAAACTCAAAAAATGTCACATCGGTGGAGACTACGTAATGGTAGAGAGTAGGTGAAAAACAATGATAACCTTTTTGAGATTAATTGTAACCGAGAAAAACTGATGGAGCTGGCAGAAAGTTTGTCAAGACCGGGAGTGAGATTATAGACAAACATGTCGACCCGAAGAAACGAGGTGGAAGGCAATGGAGCGGTTGATGAGGAAACAACATACAGCAGGGTACCTACTTATCAAGAGCAGAAAAGGGTATGCGGTTAATCAAGTAGAAGGCAGTCAGAATTGCATCACCCCAAAAACGGAAAGTAACATAACCATGAAGTAAGAGGGTATGAGTTGTATTAATTAGGTGTTTGTTTTTGTGCTTAGCAACCCCATTTAGTTGAAACTTGAATATCATACCACTTAGAGAGGATTTCTGAATTGCTTGAGTAAAAAATACTCAACAGGTGTGATTTATAGATACATGAGAATTATAATTTACAAGGTAATTTATAAGATAGCTTATTCTCTATGTACATGAATCTTATAAATTCTAGTATACATGAATCTGTTCATGGAACCGTATTAATGAATCTCGTTAATTTCAACACTCCCCCTCAAGCTAGAGCATATATGTCATAAGCATCCAACTTGTTACATATCTTGATATCCTTGGACCTCGGAGTGACTTAGTTAACACATTCGCCAGCTGATCATTAGAATTCACAAATGATGTGATAATTTCTCCAGAGATAACCTTTTCACGAATAAAGTGACAATCAATCTCTATGTGCTTAGTCCGCTCAAGGAAGACTGGATTAGAGACAATGTGGAAAGCTTCTTGATTATCACAAATAAGACTCATAGACCCTATTTTACAAAATTTTAACTCAGAAATAAGTTGCTTTAGCCATATGAGTTCGCATGTAGTAAGAGTCATAGCTCGATACTCTGCTTCTGCACTCGATCTAGCAACAGCATTTTGCTTTCTGCTCTTCCATGTAATAAGATTGCCTCCAACAAGAACACAATAACCTGAGGTGGATCGCCTATCACTTGGACAACCAGCCCAATCTACATCTATGTAGGCAATAATATCAGTATGACCTCTATTCTCATAGACCAACCCTTGTCCCGGAAAACCTTTAATATATCTCAAGATTCGAATTACTGCGTCCCAATGACTGTTACAAGGAGAGTTAAGAAATTGGCTCACAACACTAACAGCAAAAGAAATGTCTGGCCGGGTCATAGTAAGATAATTCAACTTCCCGACTAGTCTCCGATACCTTCCTGGATCTGAATAAGGCTCCCCCTGATCTGGCATAAGTTTAACATTGGGATCCATAGGAGTGTCAATTGGTTTACAATTTATCATTCTTGTTTCCTCCAAAATATCAAGAGCATACTTCCTCTACGAAAAAAAAATATCAGTGCTAGATTGAGCTACTTCAATTCCAAGGAAGTATTGTAACCGTCCCAAATCTTTGGTTTGGAAATGTTGAAACAAGTGCTCCTTGAAGCGTTTGATACTATCATGATCATCCCCTGTAATGACAATGTCATCTACATAAACAAGATAAATGCACTGATTAGAGGGAGAATGTTTATAAAACACAGAGTGGTCTGCCCCACTGTGGATCATACCGAACTGTTTAAGGACGGCACTAAATCAACTAAACCAAGCTCGAGGGCTCTACTTGAGGCCGTATAAGTCCTTATGTAACCTGCAAACATATCCACGTGACTCCCCCTGAGCAATAAACCCAGGAGGTTGCTCCATATAAACCTCCTCTTCTAAATCACCGTGAAGGAATGCATTTTTAATGTCCAATTGATGCAGAGGCCCGCGACGCATGGTAGCCATGGATAACAATAAACAAACAAAGGCCATTTTTGCAACTAGGGAGAAAGTATAACCATAATCTAGCCCAAATACCTGAGTATAGCATTTAGCTACTAAACAGGCTTTCAACCGATCAATCTGACCATCTGGGCCCACTTCGATAGCAAACACCCAACAACAGCCAACAATAGATTTCCTTGAAGAAGAAGGAACAAGTGTCCAAGTGTTATTGGATTCTAAAGCTGTCATCTCGTTAATCATAGCCCGTCGCCATCCTGGACGAGAGAGTGCTTCCTAGACAATTTTAGGAATAGAAACAGAGGAAATAGCATACACAAAGGCACAATGGGAAGGAGATAAAAGGTGATAACTTAAGAAATTATAAATTGGATGAGGGTTACGAGTAAACCGTGTACCTTTGCGAAGAGCTATAGGTAAATCAATAAGAAATGCAAGTGGATCCGAAGTAAGTTTAGAGATTGGAGTAGAAGTTGAATCACCTGTCTCTTCAATGGCACCTTCCTCCAATTGTGTTTGGCGAAGACGATGCTGATAAGTAATAAGAGGAAGAGGAGTAGGAGACACAGATGGAGAAGAAGACCCTGGCAAATCTGATACTGAAGAATCAATAACAGTGGAATGGGAAAATTGATGAGCAATACTTGGGAGACAGAATTTGGTGTCACCGATGTAGTAAAATAAGGTGTATCCTCAAAGAAAGTGACATCAGCAGACATGTAGAAACGATGAGTAGAAGGAGAATAGCATATGTATCCTTTCTGTTCACGAGAATAACCAAGAAAGATACAGTTGACAGCACGAGCAGACAATTTATCAATACCTGGTGTGAGATCATGTACAAAGCAAGTAGAACCAAAGACACGTGGGGGAACTGTGAAAAGTGGGTCATGAGAAACAACAAGGAATGACGTACTTTGTTATTCAAGGCAAGGGATGGCATCCGATTTATCAAGAAACCAACAGTGAGTACGGCATCACCCCAAAATTTTAAAGGTGCATTGGCATGTAACAAAAGGGTACGAGCAATTTCAATAATATGGCGATGTTTTAATACCATTTTATTGTGGTGTATGTGGACAAGAGGATTGATGAATTATGCCATGAGAAGCCATAAAATGATTAAGGGGAGCAGAGAAGTATTCTTTTGCATTATCACTACGCAAGATGCGAATAGGATGTCCAAATTGGGTTTGAATTTCATTGCAAAAGTTCTGAAAAATAGTACACAACTCTGAACGTTCCTTCATTAAAAATATCCAAGTGCATCTTGAAAAGTCATCAATGAAAGTAACAAAGTACCTATAGCCTAAGATAGAATTGACTCGACTAAGACCCCAAATATTTGAATGGACAAGAGCAAAGGGAGAAGTTTCTTTACGATGAATTAAGCTTGGAAAGGAAGATCGAATATGTTTACCAAGCTGACATGACTCACATTCCACAAATTGCAGGTGGGAAAGATGAAGGACCATTTTCTTCAGTTTATTTAGATTTGGATGACCCAGACGACGATGAAGGAGACTCGGTGAATCAGCAACGGTGCAAGCAATTGAAGATGACGGCTGGAAATAGTAGAGACCATGTGATTCAAATCCTGCGTCAATCGTCTGTCCCGTATTCCGATCATGTATAGAGAAAGAATTGGCAGTAAAGGTTATGGAACAATTAAGATTACGAGTGAGTTGACTAACGGAAACTATATTAAAGGGGCAACCAGAAATAAAGAGAACACGGTTTAATGGCAAGGAGGGAAGAGGTGTGGCTTGACCAATGCCTTTGGCTTTTGCCTTGGAGCCATCGACAAGAGTGATGTAATGTGAATTTTTAGGTTGTGATATTTTTGAGAAAACAGAGGGATTACCAGCTATGTGATCAGAAGCACCAAAATCCAAAATCCAGGATTCGACAGGCGAGGAATGAGAGAGACAAACTGTAGAATTATTAGTATAAACTACTGCTGTTGAAGATGAATTCTATTGTGCAGCCTTGAACTGAAAATATTCCTTATATTCAGCATCTAACAAAATATTTTGATCCATTGAAGAACAAACCAAACAGGGACAAACAGTGGTAGTGGAGGTCCGGAGGTCAAACAGAGGTGGGCTCTAAGACCCAGTAGCCAAATAGAGACAAACTGAGCAGGTGACCACTTGAACGGACCCAGGGAGGGCCAAGGAACAGACTGGGACCAGCGGCAACGGAACCCGGCACCGAGAAGACGGCGCGTGGCTTACACGCGCCAGACGTTGTGTAGACTGGTGGCAGCGCGTTGGGGACTTTTCGGCGACGGGACTTTTTGGGGATGGCCGGAAATGGCCGTCTGAGATGACTGGGGCCCTCTCTCTGACAGATGAGGGGACTTTGGATGAGATTCCAGCCTTGATAGCGGCTGGAACAATAATGGGGATGAAGAGCTGGAACGGGATCAATCAGCTCTGATACCAACTTGAATATCAGACCACTTAGAGAGGATTTCTAAATTGCTTGAGTAAAAAATACTCAGCAGGTGTGATTTACAAGGTATACAGTAAAAAATATACATGAGAATTACAATTTACAAGGTAATTGTTGGA
The DNA here is from genome assembly GCA_029884595.1 of Ormosia semicastrata. Taxonomy (NCBI): domain Eukaryota; kingdom Viridiplantae; phylum Streptophyta; class Magnoliopsida; order Fabales; family Fabaceae; genus Ormosia; species Ormosia semicastrata. The sequence continues at coordinate 131,885 of JAQQTO010000046.1, read as the reverse complement.
ATTTACATATTATTGGAACTTGATAGTTTGTGTTTTTCTAGTAACATTGGAACTTTAGCATCCTAGCAAATGTTTATCATCTTTTATTATCCTTGTAAATATCATACTATAATTAATTCTCTGTGTATATATAAACCCAATATGCTAAGTACAATTTACTTAAGCAATTTAGAAATCCTCTCTAAGTTTTTGATATTCAAGTTGATATCAGAATGGGCTGATCCCGCTTCTGGTCTCTCAACCCGTCACTGTTTCTGTCACTGTTTCAGTACTGTTCACGTCACTGTTCCATATTGTTCCGGTACTGTTTGGGTATTGTTTACGTCACGTCGTCTTGTTAGGTATTGTTAACGTTCGTTTCATCACGTCTTCGATCTTGTTCCTACACTTGTTTGTGTCTTGTTCACTTTGTTACATTCTTGTTCTGCACTATTCGCATCTTGTTGCGTTCTTGTTTCACCATTGTCAAGACTGGAACCTCGTCCAAAGTCCCCTCCTCTGTCAGAGTGAGGGCCCCAGTCAACTCAAACGGACATTTTCGGTTGTTTCTCCTAGTCCCGTCGCCAGAAAATCAGCCACGCAGTGCCACCAATTTGCCCAACGTCCAGTGCGTGTAAGCCACGCGCCACCTTCCCGTCGTCGGAATTCGTCATCGTCGGTCCCGTTCTGCTCGTCGGACCTCCCTGAGTCTGTTCAAGTGGTCACCTACTCTATTCGCCCCTGTTTGAATAGTGGGTCCTTGAAGCGTACCTTTGTTCTTATATGCGTCTTCTGCTGCAACTATTTGAGACCTCTTCTTTCTGGGAGCTTTTGACTATCTCTAAACTTGCTCTCATGGCCTTTGATAAGCCTCAAAAAAGTCTCACTCATTCTACGGCTGGTGTAGTCCACACCGGTAATTCTACCACTTATCTCACTCATTCTATGTCTGCTGAATCCTGGATTCTAGATTCTGGTGCTTCCGACCACATTGCTGGTAATCCTTCACTTTTCTCAAGATTAGAATCCACCAAAAATCCTCATTCCATCACCCTTGCCGATGGTTCAAAGACTAAAGCTACTGTTGTTGGTCAAGCTACACCTCTCCCATCTCTAACTTTGAACTCTGTTCTTTTTATTCTTGGCTATCCTTTTAACTTAATTTCCATTAGTCAGCTTACTCGCACTCTCAATTGTTCTATAACCTTTTCTGCTGGTTCTTTCCATAAACAGGACCGGAATATGGGGCAGACGATTGGCACAGGCTTTGAATCACAAGGACTCTATTATCTTCAAACTTCATCATCTACTATATGTGTTGTTACCGAGTCTCCTAGTCTTCTTCATCGTCATTTGGGTCATCCAAGTCTGAATAAATTAAAGAAGATGGTTCCTCATCTCTCTCATTTGCAGTCTTTTGAGTGTGAGTCGTGTTAGCTTGGAAAACATGCTCGAGGTAATTTCCCAAGTAAAGTCAATAATCGGTCTGAATCCCCCTTTCATATTGTTCATTCAAATGTTTGGGGTCCTAGTCGTGTCAGCTCTATTTTAGGATATCAATATTTTGTTACTTTCATTGATGATTACTCAAGATATACTTGGATATTTTTAATGAAAGACCGCTCTGAATTGTTTAGCATCTTCCAAAATTTTTGCAATGAAATCCATACTCAGTTTGGGTGCACAATTCGTATTTTACGTAGTGACAATGCAAAAGAATATTTTTCTGCTCCTTTTAATTCTTTTATGTCTTCTCATGGTAAGCTCCATCAATCTAGTTGCCCCCATATTCCACAACAGAATGGTATTGCAGAAAGAAAACATCATCATCTGCTTGATACTGCCCGTACTTTGTTATTACAAGCCAATGCACCTTTGAAATTTTGGGAGGATGCTATTCTTACTGCTGGGTACTTAATAAATCGCATGCCATCTTTTGTTTTACATAACCAAGTTCCTTATTCCCTCTTGTTTCCTAAGGAACCTATTTATAAAATTCCTCCCCGTGTCTTTGGTTCCACTTGTTTTGTGCATGATCTTTCTCCAAAAAAAGATAAATTAACTACGCATGTTGTTAAATGTATTTTTCTTGGGTACTCTCGCCTGCAAAAAGGATACCGGTGTTACTCTCCTAACTGTCATCGCTTTTATATCTCTGCTGATGTTACATTCTTCGAGGAAACACCGTACTAAACTACACAGGTTGAACCAGACTCTATATCTCAAGTCTTACCAGCTCCTTACCTAAGCACTCCGGTCTTTGTTCCTCAATCTTTGAGTCCACCAAAACCAGAAATTTCTTCCCAACAGTCTTCACCTCGTCCTCTCATCACCTATCATCGTCGTCCTCGTCCTTCGCCTCCAGAAAATGTCCCTACTCCAGAATCCAGTGATTCATCTCCTGCTTCAGCGTCCACATCTGCTCCGGATTCCTCTCCTACAGACCTCCATATAGCACTTCGTAAAGGTATCCGTTCTTCTCGTAATCCTCATCCCATTTATAATTTTTTGAATTATTGTTGGATGGTACTATGGAAAGTGACCACTTGGTCTTGTTCCCACTTAGTGTGGTTGGTGGCCACTATGGAAAGTGACCACTTGGTCTTGTTCCCACTATGGATTATTTTTTTAAGTGTAGTATTAATTTGTTGCTTATTTAAAATGTATAGTAGCTCCTCTATATATAGCTACCATTTGTAAACATTCAGTAGGAGAGAAATACACAGTATTCATATTCTTCAAATTTTGAGATGGTATCAGAGTAGTTCCGATCCGGGACTACCTCTGTTTTCCGCTAAGCCTTTGTTTTGGGTGGCCTTCATTGCCAACCAAACTATTTTTTGGGCCTTCATTGCCCTTTTTCCTTTTGGCCTTCATCGCCAAAACAGTACACCAAACAGTATCCAAACAGTACATTCAAAAAAAAAAAAAAACCCAAATAGTCAGCCTTCATTGCCAACCAAGGCCTTCATAGCCATTCTTCCATCCAAGGTCACGAGGCGTCAAAAACCACCGACCGGCCATCCATCTTTGTTTGGTCACGTCTGTTATGGTCTCTATTTGGCTGGAATTTTGCCCTGCCTTCAAAATTTGGTTACGTCTGTTTCTCTGCCTTGTCTCTCACGATGTCAACCGAAGGTGAGATTTCAAATGTCTCTCTACACAGCCTTGAAAAGCTCTCAGGTACTTGTTCTGTGACTTATTCGGGTAAGTTACCTTCTTCCGGTGGATTCAATGTCTTAGATACAATTTTTACTAACTCTTGGATTATGGATTCAAGAGCCACAGACCATATGACCAACAACCCACTATGTTTTCCACCTATTCTCCATGCTTAAGCAATAAGAAAATATCCACAGCTGATGGTTCATTGATCACTGTAGCCGGTGTAGGAAATGTCGAACTAAGTCCCTTAGTGACCTTAAAAAATGTCCTTCATGTCCCTAAACTGTCCACAAATCTGATTTTTGTTTAGAAATTAATTAAAGATTTATCTTGCAAAGTGATTTTTTTCAATGATCATTGTGTTTTTTAAGAGAAGGATTCGGGGAAGATGATTGTACGTGCTAGGGAGCAGGATGGCCTCTACCTTCTTGAAGCACCTTGTCAAGTAAACAAGACTAATAGCGAACTTGGACCCCATATTCTTTTACCTCAGAATTTCTTTCAACCAAAAAAGACAAAATTTGGCTCGTTCACCGTAGATTAAGCCATCCATCCTTTTTTATTATTAAGAGTCTTTTTCCTGCTTTGTTTAAAGGTCTTGATGTTGAACAATTCCATTGTGAAGTATGTGAACTTGCTAAACATAAGCATGTCAATTTTTCAATTAGTAATACAAGAAGTTCTATTCCTTTTTCTCTTATTCATAGTGATGTTTGGGGTCCCTCTTCCATTCCTAGTGTCTCTGGGGCAAGATGGTTTGTGTTTTTTATTGATGACTGTACACATGTTACCTGGATTTTTTTGCTCAAACACAAGTCTGATATTAGTATTGTTCTCCCAAATTTTTGTTCCATGATTAAAAAATCAATTTGGGGTGAGTAATAAACGATTCAGGTCTGATAATGCTAAGGACTACTTTAATCAGACTCTTATGCATTTTTTCCATAAAGAAGGAATAATCTACGAATCATCTTGTGTCCATGCCCCACAACAAAATGGGTTAGCAGAGCGAAAAAAACGGTCATCTTCTTGAAAAAACCCGAGCCCTATTGTTTCAGAGAAATGTCCCTAAGTCATTTCGGGGGGAAGCTGTTTTGACAGTTACTTATCTTATAAAGGGTTCAAGAGTCCTATGGATATCCTCTCCACCTTTTAACCTGATTTACACACTTCCAATAATCTTATCCCTAAAATTTTTGGATGTATATCTTTTGTCCATATTCACAGTCCAAACAGGGGGAAACTTGATCCGAGGGCTCTAAAATGTATCTTTGTGGGCTATTCTTCGACCCAAAAAGGGTACAAGTGTTATCATCCTCCAACCAAAAAAATCTATGTCTCCAGGGATGTTACATTCAGTGAAGAAGAGCCTTATTTTTCCCAACCTTATCTTCAAGGGGAGAAGTCAATGAAGGAAGATAAGGAAGATTTCTTGCTTGACTTGTCCTTACTCCCTGTGTTTAATGGTCCTTCTCATAACCTTCCTGTTGTCCCTAATCCTCCTCCTGAAGTCACTACCAAACCTGTGTCTGAACTCCCTGTGTCAAATGGTCCTTCTCATAACCTTCTTGTTGTCCCTAATCCTCTTCCTGAAGTCACTACTGAACCTGTGTCTGAACCTGTGTCCAAAACCATTCCTGACCCAGTGGCTGAGTTTGCTCTTGAGAATGTAAGGTATGGCAAAGGCAAGGTGTTCACAAGAAGGAAGATGGCTGTCCCTGAACCTGTGCAGGCCCAAGAGTCCAACTCGAAGCCTTCGACTGAGGTAATAATATCTAACCCTTTATTGCAAGATGAAACTGAAATTCATTTGGATAGTAAAGACCAAATTCTTCCTATAGCCATCAGAAAAGGAACCAGAGAGTGCACAAAACGGCCACTATACCCTCTTTCACACTTCTTGACCGTTGAGAATTTTTCACCATCCCATAAAGCCTTCCTTATAAGCCTAAATACCATTGCCATCCCTACCACCCTACCCGAAGCCTTGTCCAATGGAAAATGGAAACAAGCCATGAATGAGGAGATGCAGGCATTGGAAAAGAATAAGACCTGGGAGCTAGTGCAGTTACCGGCAGGAAAGAAAATTGTGGGCTGTAAATGGGTGTACACTGTGAAATATAGAGTAGATGGATCCATAGAGAGGTATAAGGCATGATTAGTTGCCAAAGGGTATACCCAAACTTATGGAATTGATTACCAGGAGACTTTTGCACCAGTTGCAAAGATGAACACAGTTCGGGTATTATTGGCATTGACAACTAATTATGGTTGGGATTTACAGCAATTTGATGCCAAGAATGCCTTCTTACATGGAGATCTCGAAGAAGAAGTCTACATGGAGGTCCCACCAGGATATGGGAGGAATTTGCATGCCAATACTGTGTGTAAGTTGAAAAAGGCCTTACATGGCCTAAAGCAATCACCGCGAGCGTGGTTTGGAAGGTTTGCTAGAATCATGTTGGCTATGGGATGCAAACAAAGCCAAGAGGATCACACACTGTTTGTTAAACATTCTCCTTCAAGGGGAGTCACAGCTCTCTTGGTGTATATTGATGACATAATAGTAACAGGAGATGATGCTAAGGAGAAACATATTCTGAGTCAGTGCTTAGCCAAAGAACTAGAAATTAAAGCATTAGGAAGGTTAAAATACTTTCTTGGAATTGAGGTTCTCATTCTAGGAAAGGTATATTCATCTCCCAACAAAAGTATGTTATGGATCTCCTAAAAGAAACAGGTCATACAGCATGCAAACCGGCAAGTACTCCTATAGATCCCAATATGAAACTTGGACAAGCAGAAGAAGATGTTGCAGTTGACAAAGAAATGTATCAGCGCCTAGTGGGAAAACTTATTTATCTATCCCATACACGGCCGGATATTGCATATGCAGTTAGTATGATCAACCAATTCATGCACAGTCCAAAAGAATCTCATTTTGCGAGCAGTATATCGAGTATTACAGTACCTTAAGGGAACACCAGGAAAAGGTATTTTATTCAAGAGAAATGGAGGTACTCGAGGCATACACTGATGCGGATTATGCTGGATCACCAGTAGATAGAAGATCAACTACAGGATATTGCACCTTTCTTGGTGGAAATTTGGTGACTTGGAGAAGTAAAAAACAGAATGTGGTACCACGATCCAGTGCGGAGGTAGAATTCAGAGCTATGGCTCAAGTTGTGTGTGAGCTACTATGGTTAAAGATTATTCTTGAAGATTTGATGATCAAGTGGGACGGTCCAATGAGACTTTATTGTGATAACAAGTCTGCAATCAACATAGCTCATAATCCAATACAACATGATCGAACGAAACATATTGAGGTTGACAGACATTTTATCAAAGAAAAACTAGAGAGTGGTTTAATTTATACACCTTATGTATCTACACAAGGTCAACTTGCTGATGTGCTTACAAAAGGGTTGAATAGTCCAGCATTTCAAACTATTGTATCTAAGCTAGGAATGAAGAATGCATATTCACCAGCTTGAGGGAGTGTTGAATGGTGGCCACTATGGAAAGTGACCACTTGGTCTTGTTCCCACTATGGATTGTTTTTTTAAGTGTAGTATTAATTTGTTGCTTATTTAAAATGTATAGTAGCTCCTCTATATATAGCTACCATTTGTAAACATTCAATAGGAGAGAAATACACAATATTCATATTCTTCAAATTCTGAGAGTTATCATCGTTTGTCCCCATCCCATTATGCTTTTACGTCTGCTTTGTCGTCTATCTCTATTCCTAAATCTGTCCAGGAAACACTATCCCATCCAGGATGGCGACAAGCAATGATTGATGAGATGACAACTTTAGAATCTAATCACACATGGACACTCATTCCCCTTCCTCCTGGAAAATCGACAGTTGGTTGTCGGTGGGTTTTCACTGTCAAAGTAGGTCCTGATGGCAAGGTGGATCGTTTGAAAGCCCGTCTTATTGCGAAAGGCTTTACCCAGGTCCATTAGGTGCAATTTGGAATTTGGTATTTTCCAGCCACTTCTGTTGTCCTTTGACAAAGGTGATTGTGGTATAGTCTGGCATTTCCAGTAAGTTTCTGTTGTTAATTTGGAGAGCCTTATTTCAAGGGGGAGATTTAAATTATGCGTTGTTTTTCTGTTTCTGATTTTGGCTTCTGATTGAGGTGTAATAGATTCTAGTAAGATGGATTAGGTTTGGATTGGTGATAATTTGAGGAGGTGATTTGGATTTGAGGTTTGGTTTGTTTACCAATGGTAGGTTTGGTGAGGTGCAGTTGTTGCTTAGATGAATGGTGATTTTTGGTTCAGGTTTGGGTGTGATGTGATTTGTTTGGTTCCATCTCCAACACTTACATGCTGACAATGTGTGTTTGGGCTAGTTGTGCTATGATGGAGGTTTGGTGGTTGGGTTATGAATATGTCGATTGATATCTTTGAAGGAGGCAGGCTGACGTTGCTGTTCTATCCTGTGTTTTTGTTCTTCTTGTGGATTTTCTTGGTGCACATTGAGCTTGGAGGTAAAGAGCAACCAACAAGGTGGAGCCGCCCAAGAGATGTTAGAGGAAAGGGCTGCCCGCTAGATGGAGCCACCAACAAGAAAAGGGCTATCAGAGAGGTGGAGTCACCCTAGATTCTCACTAGCAATGGTGATGCAGGTTTGGGAGCAAGAGTTCCCCAGTTTCTCTTCTTCTTCCTTCTTGGATGCTTGGATGGTTCAGCATCTTCACTTCTTCCTTATGTCATATTTGAATAGTTCAACGTCACTGTGTCGTGTTTCTCTTCTCGCTTTCAGATAAAGATGGGGTTCTGTTATTTGTTTTATGTTTATGGGTTTGCTACTTGTAACAAGCTAAAGCTTAGTAAGCTTTAGCTTGAACGGGAGTGTTAGAAGATATTAGGGTTATTAGTCTTAGAGTTAGTGGGTTTGGGCTTGTACACCTTAATATAAATAGGAATATTAGGTTATGGAATTGAATCACATCTAATTCCTATCTTAGTGTTTCATTGTTAGTTGTTTTCCTCTTTTCCTTCCTCCCAAACCCTAACCCGTAGTTCTTCAACATTTACTACCCAAGTTCAAAAATCAAATCAAGGCTTCCTACATGATATCCACCATCTATTGCATTCATGCACTTCGTGCACTATTTTAGCATACATAAAGAGCCCTTTTTAATGATCTTAGTGTGCTGGATAGGTCCAATAAGGACTCCTGGGCTGGGGCCTCCTTACCAGCTTCTGGCCCAGTCCATAAAAGGGAACCAACCCCCCCCCCCTCCTCCTCATAACCAAACTAACCCATCTCACTAACGAGACCAGGAAGTGGACCCCATCACTGACAGAGGCAAATACTGATTGGACTGCCCAGTTATGTATCCTGCCTGATCCAGCCACCCTAGAACTTGCCTATTTTTAGGTATAATAGAACTTGCCTACTCTAACAAGTAAACTACTTTTTAGAATAACGTGTCCAGAATCAGTTTTCTAAATGATAGAAAAGCATAGAGGGAGAACAGACAGGTATGAGGGAGTGATAGAGACAGAGTGGAGAATGCTGCAGGTAGAAGATTGGTCATGCTTCTGATATACACCTCTATTTATACAGGTTGTTTAGGTCTTCAGGAGAATAATACATCTGCACATCAGAATGTTCCTATCAATCACTCCTTAATACTAGCAATCATCAACTCCTTGATTTTAGCACCTACCATTAGTATAGCAGTCAACAGTACACTGTTAGGAATCAAATTCTACTACTATCACCTAAAACTACTCAAAATAACTAAATAGAGTGCCTAAAATATATTATTAAAAAAGCCTAAAATATTCCCTAAAGTGTTAGGTCAGGGAAGCCCAAAATGCTAGACAGATCTCCATTCATGGGCATAGCGAGGAACCATACTTGTGAGCTTGATACCACATCTTGACTTAAAACCTTAAGGCATTAGGTCCATGGGTCGTTCCATATATATGTTCCTCACTTAGTCCATTCCTTTCCAATGTAGGACTTCTTCACTTGCATTTGCATTTCCAACATATGGAAATCACATAAAAATCATTCAAAATATATAAAATTATAATAGACCCCCCTACAAGATTATAATAGACTCCCCATAAAAATCAGGAACCCATTGAAGAATATACGCAACTGGGAACGTAAGTTGTTTTTCATTTTGCACATTATAGGCCTAACTATAGGCACAATAAAACTTAACTAAAAGGTAAAGAAACTTTGTACAATAATCCTACATATGCACATGAACTATTAGGATTCTAGTTCTACTATAATTCCCCTAAAATAGCCTAAAATTAATAAATAAAATCCCTGAATATTCTTCATGAAAATCACATACTTAAACCAAAAACCTATACATAATAATTGACCTCGTTACTTGTCCTACATCACATGCTAAATACATATTCCTAATCCAATTATCCAAATCAGCAGCTTCATCAAAATTTCAGTAAGTTACAGTAGGCATTGTCTAACACAACATGGTAGGTCCTTTCTTGCAATCGACACAACCTTGATAGAACAAACCCAGAAGGTAGTCTATGACAACTAAACATAATATCATTCAAGGGTCAATCCTGTTGATTTAATCAAAATAGAAACCCTCCTGCCCACCATTGGAAGTCCTCTACACACTTGTGCTTCTAACTCTTCCAAACTGTCAGAAAACTTTATCATGCTCAAGCTTCCATCTTCCATCTTCCAGCTTCTCCAATAATGTGAATATGTATTCAGCCAAGCTTGATTCCTACATGCTTGAGCCATTAGCTACGTCTCACAAATCAGCAGGGCCGTTTTTTAAACTCCCAGGCTACTTAATTGTTATAAATAAATTGGATTGTACTTAATTATAGGCTTTCAGCCCGACATGTGACCTGACACAAAAATAATGATTTTAGAACCTATTCTACTTAATTGTTATAAAGTGGGATGTACTTTATTAGTGGGTTGCAAATATAGTGGATTTAGAACCTATTCTAATCCTTCAGTAAGAAATTGCCACTATTTTGTGACTCTGGTGGCTTCAAACCTACTCAAAATTAATACTTCATGCATATTTGCCAAGGGATCAGGGATTGGAGTTTTTCCCCTCCCTACTGGTTTCTCTTGTTTTGTTTAAAAGTTTATAGGGTTCTGATATTATCTACTTCAATAGTGAGGTAAGACGAAATTTCCTTGAGGAATCATGGTTAATTTCTTAGTTGAACAGAGAATTAAGAAGTGCCAGAGGTACTGTTGATATGTTAATATGTAATAACTGTAGTTGCAACATTTATATACCTGAAAAAATGTATTAAATTTAATTCTAGATTGTGTCTGAACATGTGGCAAAGGAGAGTAGATTTATATGCAGTTTCCAACAACATATATCACTTGTTCTACTAATATTAAACTCTTAACAAGCATCAAATTACTAAATTTTAATTAATTACTTCAAAAACTAACAGAGAAACACATACCAGATCATTGAGCTGGGGTTCAACCATTTCTCTCTTTACTTTGCTCGGGAGAAGCTCACTGATTAACGAGGTAACAAACTGAGGACAATTTGATCATATGATATTTCATGATAAGAAGTAAATTGAGGATAAAGCAAAATACCGTTCATCATCAATGTCCATGTCAGAATCTGGATCCCATTGCTCATCTCCATCATCATGATCTTCTTCTGCCTGGAAAATTGTGATTATTTACATTTTTGGGAATGAGTTCAAACAAGATGATTAAAGTCAATCTAGTTAGGATAAGGATAAGTTAGGATTTGTTTTCTTTTGTTAATTTATCATTCTTTTTCCTAGTTTTCAGAGGAGTTGAGATATTTGTGGAAGCATCCTCTCTCTCCTCTTCTTCTCTACGATTCTTCTTCTCTACTTTCTTTATGGTATCAGAGTTCCAGGACTGACCAGAGCCATGGTTAAAACAGCCATGACAGGCACAATCGTGGCCTGATATCCTCGGAAGAGATAGTGGATAGTGTTACCACTTTCCTGACAATCGGGGATGATTTCCTGCCTTCTGCTGGACCTAATATAATCAACTAACCGTTCACAAGTTGAATGGTAAAAATTACCTTGAGTGGGGACACACTGGGAAGCTTGTAATCGAAGGAAAAGGCAAGCTTGGACACCTTACTGATAATAGAAACCAGCAGTACAAGACCCCACCTTTTTGACATGGAGATCAAAGAATTCTATGGTTATTGTGTGGCTCATAAATTCCGTGGAACCTGCAATGGGAAAGCCATTCTTGTTCCTGCTGACAGCCAAAGAGATATAGGACTGTGTCAAAGAAACCTACTCTGACCTAGGGAATTCGTCCCAAAGTTTTGCACTCAAAATCCAGCTATGGCACAAAAGCAACGAACTAACATGAGATGCTAACATTGTGGTAAGAACTTGATCTCTATTACAAAACTGCTCTAGCATCAGTGCAAGGCATCAAAAAAAGGAAGAGAATGACCGAGTCTACATGTTTCTGGCAGTGGTGGACACAGTTTTGGATGAGGTTAAAGCTTGGATTTTTGAAAGCAAACCTCTTCCTAGTATGCAACAAGTTTCTCAGAAGTCAAAAGAGGAGCATGGTGAAATATCATGCTGAAAAGCAGGATGCCACTCTTAATTATGAACCTGAAAGCTCGGCCCTAGTGTGTAGTACCCAGGGGGCCAGAACTTGATGGGGATAGGAAGAACTCAAAAAAACTGTGGTGTGACCATTTTAGAAAGACTTGGTATACACGTGAAACTTGCTGGAAACTGCATGGTAAACCTCCGATTTGGAAAAAAAAAAAAGAGAGAGATGTATGAGCATTTCAAGCCTCAACTGAAGATCAAATCCAACAGTCTTCTTCAGCAGGGCTTCCATTCACGAAGGAACATATTGACACCCTGGTCCATCAAACTTCTTCTGGACCCAATACATCTGTAAAGTTCCTTCCTTCATCTTCCTTGACTCAAACAGGTAATTTCCTTCTTGTTGCCCTTCTTAATGTTAATCCCAATGCTAGACAGCCTTGGATAGTAGACTCTGGTGCAACACACAGACCACATGACTGGGTCTGCAAAATTATTTGTCCCATATAATCCTTATGCAAGGAACAGAAAAATAAAATTAGCATATGGGTCTCTCTATTCTATTGCTGGGATAAGGTCAATTTTTCTTTCTCCGTTCATTACTCTTCATAATGTTCTTCATGCTCCAAAATTTGTCTTGCAACCTTTTAATTTTTTATTTTTTGGTGAATTGTCTTGCAACCTTTTGTCTGTCAGAAAACTGATCCATGACCTTAAATGTCAAGCTAAATTTTTTCCTAATCTCATTGGGAGTTTCAGGATTTGGTTTCAGGGAAGATGATTGGCAGTGCTAGACAATGAAGTGGCTTCTATTTTTCTGAAGATGGATCTAACCTCGAGGGACAAGTCCCAAGCACTTGTTTCAGTTCTGTTTTTGCTTCTAACAGCAGTGTCATGTTGTGGCATCTTGGACTAGGCCATCCAAGTTTTCATTATCTAAAAAATGTTTCTGAAGTTATTCATCAGTAAAAGTATATCTTCATTTGATTGTGTAACGGCGAATTGGAAAAACACCATTGAACTTCTTTTTCTTTGCAACCTTGTAAACCTTATAAACCTTTTTCTCTTTTTCATAGTGATGTTTGGGGAGACTCATAAATTACTAACTTCTCAGGGAAAAGATGGTTTGTAACATTCATTAATGACCACACAAGACTTATATGGGTGTATTTACTGAAAGAAAAATCTGAGGTAGAACGTGTATTTACCCGTCTTGACATCTCCTTTGCAGTTAGTGTGATAATTCAGTTTCTAACTTCAACTTGTGATGCACATTGGGATACAGTGATTCGCATCCTAAGGTATATATTAAAGGAGCTCCTAGAAGAGGCTTTGTCTATGAAGATAAGGGTCACACTCAGATTGTTGGATACTCAGATGCTGATTGGGCATGTTCTCCTCTTGATAGAAGATCTACTTTTCGGTATTGTGTATTCATCGGGGATAATCTGATATCCTGGAAGAGTAAGAAACAAAATATGGCCGCAAGATCAAGTGTCGAAGCAGAATATCAAGTTATGGCCTTAGCTACTTGTGAACTCATTTGGTTCAGCTACTTAAAGAGTTTCGATTTGGGGAGATTATGCAAATGACACTCATTTGTGATAATCAAGCTACATTGCAATCCAGTGTTTCATGAGAAGACCAAACATATTGAGATAGACTGTCATTTTGTTAGAGAAAAAATCCTATCTGGAGACATCACCACTAGCTTCGTCAATTCAAATAATCAATTGGTGGATGTTTTCACTAAGTATTTGAGAGGTCCTGGGATAAGCTATATTTGTAACAAGCTTGGTCCATACGACCTATATGCTCCAACTTGAGGGGGGGTGTTGAAAACTATGTACATAGTGGTAGATTCATTGTATAGGCTAACCAAATCATGTAATTATGGTAATTAGGATCTTTGTATTCATTGCAATAGGTCTATATAATTCAGCCTCCATTTTATAGTTTAAACACACGGTTTCATCATATGTTTCTCTTTTTTCTCTTCACTCTTAACACCTTAAGATCCGTTCAACAGCCTTCCAATGTTCTTCAAGTGGAGCACTAAGGAATTCGCAAACCTTATTGACACTAAAGCAGATTTCAGGTCTAGTAATTGTTGCATATTGCAATGCACCAACTACTGACCTGTATAGATGTGGATTGTCAATATAAGTGCTTCCAAGCTTGGAGAGTTTACTACCTGCCACCATAGGAGTATTAATGCTTTTTGCATCAGTCATTTGGGCTTTTGCTAGCAGATCTCTAATATACTTGCTTTGACTAAGAAGTATAGACCCATTAGACAAATGTTTAACCTCTATGCCAAAGAAGTAGTCAAGCTTCCCTAGCTGCTTGAGAGCAAATTCTTCATTTAGTTTGGTAATCAGCTGCTGCACCAAAGTAGGTGAACTACCAGTTACTATGATGTCATCCACATACACTAAGACATAGGTAGTGTGTTGTGCACCAATCTGAACGAAGAGAGAGGGATCACAGCACCTGGATTGAAAACCAAAACTGATCAAAGTAGCTGCCAACCTCTCAAACCAAGCCCAAGGAGCCTGCTTCAACCCATAAAGTGCCTTATTCAACTTACAAACAAGACTCTTATTTGTATCTTCAAAACCTGGAGGCTGCTGCATATACACTTCCTCTTGCAAATAGCCATTAAGGAAGGCATCATTTACATCTAGCTGCTACAAAGTCCATTGTTGAGTAAGAGCTAGAGTGAGCACAACTCTGACAGTAACAGGTTTGACTACAGGTGAAAATGTCTCAGTGTTGTCAAAGCCTGTCTGCCGATGAAAACCTTTAGCCACTAACCTGGCCTTGCTAATAGAGCCATCAGGATTTTCCTTTACTTGAAACACCCATTTGCAACCAATTGCAGTCCTATTAGATGGAAGTGGTACTAGTGTCCAAGTCTGATTCTTAATTAATGCATCATATTCAGCAGTCATAGCCTCATGCCATTTGGGGCTGTGCAAGGCCTCTTGAACAGAAGTTGGCTCAAGATGGGTAAGAAAAAGACTAGGAGCTATTCTGGGCTTAAAAAAACCAGATTTAGCCCGTGTCTGCATAGGATGAACGGGTGCTGAAACAAGTTGAGAATTAGAAGAGTCAGGTCAAAAGTCAGAATCTCAAGTATGGAAAAGATGATTCAGCAATTAGAAGAAATTAGAAGATTCTGAAACTTGCAGATTCTGGTTCAGTGGTAGGAGAATTAGAAGAAACAGGATCAGCACTAAAATTAGAAGATTCAGCAACCTCAGGAATTGCAAGAGGAGCAGCTGCAGAGACAAAAACAGAACCAGTGGATTCTGTGGACACAGGAACAGTAGAAATCAAACCAGAATCAGCAGCCAAGGAAGCAGTAGAAGCTGGCAGAGAAGGAGAACTGACAGAAGTATGAGTTGAACCTGAGAAAGGTGGTGAGATATTGTAAAAAGAAGAGGAAGGAGATTGAAACCTAGAGAAAGAAGAAGGAAGAATAGGAGCACTAGATGGAATTTCAGAAGTAGAATGAACTGCGGCTGTAGAAGAATGAGACTCTGAATATGGAAAGCGAAATTCATTAAGAAGGACATCTTTGGATATGAAAATTCTGCCATCTAAAGAAAGGCATTTATAACCCTTGTGATTAGAGGAATAGCCTAGAAAAATGCACTCACTAGATATAAATTCTAGTTTGTGTCTGTTATAAGGCCTCAAACAAGGATAACATGCACACCCAAACACCTTGAGAAAATTGTAATCAGCAGTAGCATGAAAGAGTTTGGTGTAAGGGACTTGATTTTGAAGAGCTGAAGTGGGCAGCCTGTTTATGAGACAGACAGAAGTAAGAAAGGCATGGTCCCAAAATTTAAGAGGCAAAGAGGCTTGAGCCAACAAGGTTAAACTCATGTCTACAATTTGTTTATGTTTGCGCTCAACACAACCATTTTGGTGGTGAGTGAGAGGACAAATAAGACAATGGTGAATACCCAAATCAGCAAGAAATTTTGAAAAGGGTCTAAACTCTCCACCCCAATCTGTTTGGACAGACTTTATCCTTTTATTAAACTACAATTCTACCATTGCCTTGAACTGTTTGAAAACAGAAAGTGCCTCAGATTTGAGTTTAAGAAGATAAAGCCAAGTGAACCTTGTGCAAGCATCAGCAAATGAGATATAGTAAAAGTTTCCACTAGAAGATTGAACAGGGGCTGGACCCCATAAATCACTAAAGATCAGTTCAAAAGGTTCTTGATAAACAGTATTAGAGGAATGAGAAGGCAAACAATGAACTTTGCCAAGGCAACATGCTGTACAAAAATCTGAGACAATTTTATTATTGTTGAGATTAACAAGATTCATTAATAAGGTTCCATAAAAAGATTCATGTACATAGGGAGTAAGCTATCTTATTAATTACCTTGTAAATTGTAATTCTCATGTATATAAATCACACCTGCTGAGTATTTTTTACTCAAGCAATTCAGAAATCCTCTCTAAGTCGTCTAATATTCAAGTTGGTATCAGAGCGGGTTGATCCCACTCCTGCTCTTCATCCCCGTTACTGTTCCAACCGCTGTCAAGGCTGGAACCTCGTCTAAAGTCCCATCATCTGTCAAAGAGAGGGCCCCAGTCATCTTAGACGGCCATTTCCAGCCATCCCCCAAAAGTCCCAGCGCCGGAAAGTCCCCCACGCGCCGCCACCAGTCTGCACAACGTCCGGCGCGTGTAAGCCATGTGCCATCTTCCCGGTGCTGGATTCCGTTGCCGCTGGTCCCAGTCTGCTCGTCGACCCTCCCTGAGTCCGTTCAAGTGGTCACCTGCTCAGTTTGTCTCTGTTTGGCTACTGGGTCTTAAAAACCACCTGTGTTTGACCTCCGGACGTCCATTGCCATTGTTTTTCCCTGTTTGATTTGTTCTTCAATGGATCAGAATATTTTGTCAGATGCTGAATATAAGGAATATCTTCAGTTCAAGGCAACACAACAGAATTCATCTTCAGCAGCTGTAGTTTATACAGGTAATTCTACAGTTTATCTCTCTCATTCCTCGCTTGTTGAATCCTGGATTTTGGTATCTGGTGTTCCGATCACATAGCTTGTAATCCCTCTCTTTTCTCAAAAATATCACAACCTAAAAATTCACATTACATCACTCTTTCTGATGGCTCCAAGGCAAAAGTCAAAGGCATTGGTCAAGCCACACCTCTTCTCTCCTTGCCATTAAACTCTGTTCTCTTTATTCCTGGTTGCCCCTTTAATCTAGTTTCCATTAGTCAACTCACTCGTAATCTTAATTGTTCGATAACCTTTACTGCCAATTCTTTCTCTATATAGGATCGGAATACGGGACAGTCGATTGGCGCAGGATTTGAATCACATGGTCTCTACTATTTCCAACCTCCATCTTCAATTGCTTGCACCATTGCTGATTCACCGAGTCTCCTTCATCGTCGTCTAGGTCATTCAAATCTAAATAAACTGAAGAAAATGGTCCCTCATCTTTCCCACATGCAATCTCTGGAATGTGAGTCATGTCAGCTTGGTAAACATATTCGATCTTCCTTTCCAAGCTCAGTTCATCGTAAAGAAACTTCTCCCTTTGCTCTTGTCCATTCAGATATTTGGGATCCTAGTCGAGTCAATTCTATCTTAGGTTATAGGTCCTTTGTTACTTTCATTGATGACTTTTCAAGATGCACTTGAATCTTTTTAATGAAGAAACGTTCAGAGTTGTGTACTATTTTTCAGAACTTTTGCAATGAAATTCAAACCCAATTTGGACATCCTATTCGCATCTTGCGTAATGATAATGCAAAAGAATACTTTTCTGCTCCCCTTAATCATTTTATGGCTTCTCATGGCATAATTCATCAATCCTCTTGTCCACATACACCACAACAAAATGGTATTGCTGAAAGAAAACATCGCCATGTTATTGAAACTGCTAGCACCCTTTTGTTACATGCCAATGCACCTTTAAAATTTTGGAGTGATGCTGTATTCACTGCTGGTTTCTTGATAAATTGAATATCATCCTCTACCTTCAATAACAAAGTACCTCATTCCTTTTTGTTTCCTCAGGACCCACTTTTCATAGTTCCCCCACGTGTCTTTGGTTCTACTTGCTTTGTACATAATCTCAAACCAGGTATTGATAAATTGTCTGCTCGTGCTGTCATGTGTATCTTTCTTGGTTATTCTCGTATACAGAAAGAATACAGATGCTATTCTCCTTCTACTCATCGTTTCTACATGTCTGCTGATGTCACCTTTGAGGATACACCTTATTTTACTACATCGGTGACACCAGATTCTGTCTCCCAAGTATTGCCCATCAATTTTCCCATTCCACTTGTTACTGATTCTTCAATATTAGATTTGCCAGGGTCTTCTTCTCCATCTGTGTCTCCTACTCCTCGTCCTCTTATTACTTATCAGCGTCGTCCTCGCCAAACACAATTGGAGGAAGTTGCCATTGAAGAGACAGGTGATTCAACTTTTGCTCCAATATCTGAACCTACTCCGGATCCACCTACATCTCCTGTTGATTTACATATAGCTCTTCGCAAAGGTACACGGTCTACTCGTAACCCTCATCCAATTTATAATTTCTTAAGTTATCACCGTTTATTTCCTTCCCATTGTGCCTTTGTGTCTGCTATTTCCTCTGTTTCTATTCCTAAAACTGTCCAGGAAGTACTCTCTCATCCACGATGGCAACAGGCTATGATTGACGAGATGACAGCTTTAGAATCCAATAACACTTGGACACTTGTTCCTTCTTCTTCAGGGAAATCTACTGTTGGCTGTCGTTGGATGTTCGCTATCAAAGTGGGCCCAGATGGTCAGATTGATCGGTTGAAAGCCCGTTTAGTAGCTAAAGGCTATACTTAGGTATTTGGGATAGATTATGGTGATACTTTCTCCCCAGTTGCTAAAATGGCCTCTGTTCGTTTATTCTTATCCATGGCTGCCATGCGTCGCTGGCCTCTGCATCAGTTGGACATTAAAAATGCATTCCTTCACGTTGATTTAAAAGAGGAGGTTTATATGGAACAACCCCCTGGGTTTGTTGCTCAGGGGGAGTCACGTGGAAATGTTTGCAGGTTACATAGGGCCTTATATGGCCTCAAGCAGAGCCCTCGAGCTTGGTTTAGTAGATTTAGTGCAATCCTTAAACAATTCGACATGATCCGCAGTGGGGCAAACCACTTTGTGTTTTATAAACATTCTCCCTCTAATCAGTGCATTTATCTTGTTGTTTATGTAGATGACATTGTCATTACAGGGGATGATTATGATGGCATCAAACGCCTCAAGGAGCACTTGTTTCAACATTTTCAAACCAAAGATTTGGGACGGTTACGATACTTCCTTGGAATTGAAGTAGCTCAATCTAGCACTGGCATTGCTATATCTCAGAGGAAGTATGCTCTTGATATTTTGGAGGAAACAGTAATGATAAATTGTAAACTGATTGACTCTCCAATAGATCCTAATGTTAAACTTGTGCCAGATCAAGGGGAGCCTTATTCAGATCCAGGAAGGTATCAGAGACTAGTAAGGAAGTTGAATTATCTTACTATGACCCGACCAGACATTTCTTTTGTTGTTAGCGTTGTGAGCCAATTTCTTAATTCTTCCTGTAACAGTCATTGGAACGCAGTAATTCAAATATTGAGATATATTAAAGGTTCTCCGGGACGAGGGTTGGTCTATGAGAATAGAGGTCATACTGATATTATTGCCTACACAGATGCAGATTGGGCTGGTTGTCCAAGTGATAGGCAATTCACCTCAGGTTATTGTGTTCTTGTTGAAGGCAATCTTATTACATGGAAGAGCAGAAAGCAAAATGTTGTTGCTAGATCAAGTGCAGAAGCAGAGTATCGAATTATGCCTCTTACTACATGCAAACTCATATGGCTAAAGCAACTTCTTTCTGAGTTAAAGTTTTGTAAAATAGGGTCTATGAGTCTTATTTTTGATAACCAAGCAGCTTTGCACATTGCCTCTAATCTAATCTTCCATGAGCGGACTAAGCATAGAGAAATTGATTATCACTTTATTCGTGAAAAGGTTATCTCTGGAGAAATTATCACATCATTTGTGAATTCTAATGATCAGCTGGAGGATGTGGTCACTAAGTCACTCTAAGGTCCAAGGATATCATACATATGTAACAAGCTGGATGCCTATGACATATATGCTCCAGCTTGAGGGGAAGTGTTGAGATTAACAAGATTTATTAATAAGGTTCCATGAACAGATTCATGTATACTAGAATTTATTAGATTCATGTACATAGGGAGTAAGCTATCTTATTAATTACCTTGTAAATTGTAATTCTCATGTATATATATAAATCACACCTGCTGAGTATTTTTTATTCAAGCAATTCAGAAATCCTCTCTAAGTGGTCTAATATTCAAGTAGTATGAACAGGAAGATTACACGAGTGTAATATAGATTTGACAACTTCAAAGTGGGGATGCCCCAAGCTACAATGCCACATGGTATAAGATGTAGGCACCTTATTTACAGAAAGGGAAGAAACATTATTCACAGCTGTAGAAGCATCAGAAGGCCTATTTACAGTATTTACAATAGGCTGAAAAGCTAAGGATCCTATTGAAACAGCATTGACAATAGGAGGAGCAAATGAAGAACAACTTGAAGCAGAAAATGAAAACACTACAGCTGCAATATGTGACAGCACACGAGGCAAGGAGAAACTGTGGAAGGTATACAAACCATTAGGCCCAAGAGAACCCTCCAACAATGTCTCGTTAGTGGCCTGAGATTTCACAAAACAATGAAAGGGGTGAAACACAAAATAAACATAATTATCTTGAGCAAACTTACTAACACTTATTAAGTTTTTGGTATTAGAAAGGACAAGAAGTAGGTCATTTAAGGACAAAGAGATATTCGAATTAAAAGGAGACAAAAATTTTGATGAACCAATAGACTGAATTTGAAGGCCTTGACCATTACCCATTAAAATTTGATCTGATCTTGAAAATTCTTGTCTTTGCAGCATATTTGTAGGGTCAGCAGTAACATGGTGAGTAGCACCCGAATTAGGATGCCATACCTGATTGGAACCCTGACTAGATGAGGCTATCATGGCCATAGGATTCAGCTGCTGTGCTGTGTAGCTAGAAAAAGGATCATTGAAAACCACCATAGGCATAGGACTAACAGGTTGAGTAGAATACTAATAAGAACCAATATTAGGATGCAAGGACTGTTGCAATGAAGCATGAGACTGAATCGTTGATGGATAAAACGAAGAGCTAGGATAAGGTTGCAACTGCAACCTAGGTTGCAACAACTGTGAGTGAGCCAATTGAGTTGCATAAGGTTGCAGGGGCATTTGTGATTGAAAACCTTGTTCAAAACCCTGTCCTTGCTGCTGATAACTCTGTCCTTGTTGTTGATAACTGATGAGTCATTAAAGCATGTCTACAAAAGGAAAGGAAAGAATTAAGTGGGAGTTGAGAGAATAAAGTGGGGCAGCAAGTGGGGCAGCAAGTAGCAATTAAAAAGGAAAGGTAGTGGGAGTTGAGAAAATAAAGTGGGGCAGCAATTAGCAATTAGCATTTAGCATTGAACTCGGGGGGTTATGGCTAATAAATGGGCACTGAGTGGGAGGAATAATTAGGGAAGTGGAGGAGGGGAGAAGACATTCAATTTTTTTTTGGTGAGGAAAGGTTGGAGTGGGAGGTTGCAGGTCCCTCGAAGTTCCTGCTGTATCTATCTCTTTTTCTTTTTCAGTTTCTGTAATTCCAGTTTCAATTTCTGTATTTCTGGGTTTGATTCCCAAATTTCTATAACAAAAAAGAAGTCCTATCAATTTTGGTATCAGAGCTCCCGATCCAGGGAGCGTCTAGATGGTATCAACACCCATGGAGGGCAGACTAGAAGCAGTGGAACAGCGGCTGGATGGAATTCAGGAGTCTATTGATCAGCGTTTTCAAGAGATGATTAGGGTGATGGCAGTACAGATCGCTGAAGCAGTACGAAATGGGCGCGAGAGTCCAGAAGGAGAGGGAAGTACTCACTGTGGAGGAACCAATAGGGACAACAGAAGGGAAGACCGTATGAGGCGGCTGGAGGTGCCATATTTTACGGGAGATGACCCTTATGGGTGGATCTATCAGGTGGAACGCTACTTTGAGATCAACCAGATCTCGGAGGAGGAGAAAGTGGCTACGGTGGTGGTGTGTTCGGAAGGGAAGGCTTTGAATTGGTTCCAATGGTGGGAACCAAGGATGGGAAATGTTACTTGGCCTGTGTTTCGCCAGGGACTGTTAGGGAGATTCCAGAATTCTTCGTCGGAAAATCGTTATGAAGTATTGATGGGGCTAAGACAAAGGGGAAGTGTGATGGAATACCGTGAGCAGTTCGAACTCCTATCAGCACCACTTTGCTATGCTGAAGAGGAGTTTATGAGAGGGGCATTCATGAATGGTTTGAAGGAGGAAGTAAATGCAGAAGTGCGTTTGATGACTTTAGGGGATCTTCATACTCTGATAAAGAAAGCACAAAAGGTGGAGGACAGAAATCGCATGTTGGCTCGGACATATGGGTTCCCATCTCGTGGCACTGGGTCTGGCTACAACAGACCTGCACTTACAAATAAATGGGCTGGGGCCCAAGAGAATCAAGGGGGTGAGGGGGTGAACGAGTCCAATCTGGGCTCTGGCCAGAAGTTTTCTCCGCTGAACAGTGGAGGAAGGGCTGAAATTTCTATGGCAAGAGGAAACCGAACTTACAGCAAAGAAGGGAGCTTATCGGCTAGCAATCGGAGAGGGTCTGGGTTCAAAAGACTGACGGAAGAAGAGGAGCAAGACAAGAGAAGAAGGGGGGGTGTTTTAGCTGTGATGAAAAGTATTATCAGGGGCATGTTTGCAGAAACAAACAGCTGCATGTGATCTTGCTAGGGGAAGGGGATGATGGAAGAGGGGGGGATGACAACCAAGGAGACGAAGGAGAAAAGGAGCAAGGCATGGAATTGCAACTGAATATGAATAGTATTGCAGGAATGACATCAAAAAATTCGTTGAAATTGTGGGGAACAATCAATGGGAAGAAGGTGATTGTTTTGGTGGACTCAGGTGCTTCTCATAATTTCTTGTCCCACGACTTGGTGAAAGAATTGCATATGCAACCTGAAAACATCCAGGGATATTTTGTAGAAGTTGGTGGAGGGCAAAGATTGGGCAGCCAGGGCGTTTGTAGGGGCGTGGAGTTGCAGCTCCCAACTCTGAAGGTGGTGCAGGATTTTTTCTTGTTTGATTTAGGAGGAGTGGATGTGATTTTGGGGTACAAATGGTTTAAGAGTTTAGGGAAGTTCACTGCTGATTTCAGGGAGTATTTAATCGAAATTAAGGAGAATGGGAAAACTGTAGAGGTTAGAGGTGATCCGACCTTGTCCAGAACCGTTGCATCCTCAAAGGCACTAATTAAGGAGCTAAGGGGTGAGGCTGAAGGCTATTATGTAGAGTTGGGAATGTTAAATATGGTGCAGCAAGAATCTCTCTTAACCTTAGAAGGAGTAAAGGAGTTATTGGAAGAGTACAAGGGGCTGTTCAAAGAAGCTACAGTTCTACCTCCGAAACGACAGTGTGATCATGCTATCACACTAAAAGAAGGATCACAAATACCGAATATCAGGCCCTATAGGCACCCCTATAGCCACAAGGAAGAAATTGAGAAGTTTGTGAAGGACATGATGATAACAGGCATGATCAAACCAAGTACCAGTCCTTATTCAAGCACCCTAATTCTGGTGAAGAAGAAAGACTGCAGTTGGCGATTTTGTGTGGATTATAGGGCACTTAATAGCATAACAGTCCCCAACAAATTCCCTATTCCGGTGATTGAAGAACTACTACATGATTTGAGCTGGGTGGAGCAACAAATTTTTCAAAGCTTGATTTGAAGTCCGGGTACCATCAAATACGTATGAAGGAGGAGGATATTCACAAGACTGCTTTCCGCACACATGAAGGCCATTATGAATATTTGGTGATGCCGTTTGGACTCACTAATGCGCCCTCGACATTTCAAGCCCTCATGAATGAGATTTTTAGGCCTTTCCTCAAGAAGTTTGTGCTGGTATTTTTTGATGACATCTTAGTCTATAGTGCTGAACCATCTTCACATCTAAGCCATTTACGGGAGGTGTTCCAAGTTCTCATGAATAACACTCTATGGGTTAACTACAAAAAGTGCAGTTTTGGAGTCACAGTTGGAGTCCTTGGGGCATATTATCTCAGCCAACAAGATCCAGGCTGATCCAAGTAAAGTGGCAGCCATGAAACAATGGCTGGTACCTAAGGACATAAGAGGATTGAGAGGTTTCTTGGGGTTGACCGGCTACTACCGACGCTTTGTGAAGGGTTACGGGGTGATTGCAAAGCCGCTGACGCAGCTATTGAAAAAGAATAATTTTAAATGGTCTGAAGAGGCTCAAAGTGCATTTGAGGAACTCAAAGCGGCCATGGAGAGGTTGCCTACCTTGGCTATGCCAAACTTTGACCTTCCATTTGAGATAGAAACCGATGCATCTGGGTATGGAATTGGCGCTGTTCTTATGCAACAAGGCAGGCCCTTGGCGTTTGTGAGTCAAGCACTTTCAGAGAAGTCTAAAGTAAAATCAATATATGAACGGGAGTTAATGGCCATTGTCTTTGCAGTCCAAAAGTGGCATCAATATTTGTTGGGGCATCACTTTATCATTAGAACGGATCAAAAAAGTCTCAAATTCTTATTAGAGCGTGTTTTGGCAGGGGAACAATTGAACTGGGTCACTAAGTTGCTCAGTTTTGATTTTGAAATTCAATATAAGTCAGGTACAGAAAATAGAGCAGTCGATGCATTATCGCAAGTTATGGAGTGTAAGGCCATATCTATGATTACTAATTTAGATTTCGTGGAGCTAGCTAAAGAAATTTGAGAATGAGCAACTAAAAATTATCATGCAAGAAGTAGTGCAAAATCCCACTAGTCATCCTCACTATTCAGTCTCCAAGGGGTGTTTATGGTACAAGGATAGGCTGGTTTTACCCTCCAAATCAGCAAGAATTCCTTTATTACTAGAGGAATTTCATGCTTCACCTTGGGGAGGGCATTCGGGTGTAACTAAAACTTACAAATGGTTAGCAACAGCTTTCCATTGAAATGGTATGAAGAGGGATGTGGAACAGTTTGTAGCAAGTTGCAGCACTTGCCAAAAAAGCAAATATCAAGCCTTGAAGCCAGCCGGTCTTCTCCAACCACTGCCCATTCCCAATCAAGTATGGGAAGATGTCTCGATGGATTTTATTGGGGGATTGCCACGATCGAAGGGGACTGACTCCATATTGGTGGTGGTGGATTGCATGAGCAAATACGCCCATTTTATTCCTCTTAACCATCCATTCACAGCAAAAGAGGTGGCGGCTGTTTTCATCAAAGAAGTGGTGCGTTTACATGGTTTCCCAAGCTCCATTGTGTCGGATAAGGATAGTGTCTTTATGAGCCTTTTCTGGATGGAGTTGTTTCGGCTCTCCGGTACCAAGCTAAAGTTCAATTCAGCATATCATCCGCAGACCGATGGACAAACAGAGGTAACCAACCAAACTATTAAAACTTATCTAAGATGCTTTGTGAATAATTATCCCAAGCAATGGGTGAAATGGATGTCTTGGGCTGAATTTTGGTTTAATTCATCCTATAATGCCTCTATTAAAATGAGTCCATTCAAGGCTCTTTATGGGCCGAAAGCTCCTTCAGTGATCAAATATGGGAGAGATAGTACAAGGGTGGAGGAGGTGGATAAACTGTTATTGGAGAGGGACAACATGTTGAATGAACTTAAGCGAAATTTGTTGTAGGCTCAGCAAAGAATGAAGTTGTAAGATGATTAGCGCAGAAGAGAGGTTGAGTTTACGGAGGGAGAGTTGGTTTATCTAAAGGCACAACCCTATAGGCTAAAATCATTGGCCAAACGAGCCAATGAAAAACTTAGCCCACGCTTTTATGGCCCATTTGCAGTGTTGGAGAAGGTTGGCTCAGTAGCCTATCGATTGGAGCTACCCAATTCAACAAGAGTGCATCCAGTTTTCCATGTGTCTCAATTGAAAAGAGCTCTTCATCCAAGTATCCCGTCTAAGCAACTTCCTACATTTCTATCGGAAGAATGGGAACTCCAAGTGGTTCCATCTGAAGTAGTGGCTGTGCGCAAGTTGTTGAATGGAGAAACTGAAGTACTGATCAAGTGGACTAACTTGCCCGACTATGAGAATACTTGGGAAGACTTTCCAACAATCCAACAAGCATTTCTAGAATTTCACCTTGAGGACAAGGTGAAGCTTATTGGGGCGGGTATCGATGAGCCATTAAAGCATGTCTACAAAAGGAAAGGAAAGAATTAAATAGGAAAGGTAGTGGAAGTTGAGAGAATAAAGTGGGGCAGCAAGTGGGGCAGCAAGTAGCAATTAAATAGGAAAGGTAGTGGGAGTTGAGAAAATAAAGTGGGGCAGCAATTAGCAATTAGCATTTAGCATTGAACTCAGGGGGGTTATGGCTAATAAATGGGCACTGAGTGGAGGGAATAATTAGGGAAGTGGAGGAGGGGAGAAGACATTCAGTTTTTTTTGGTGAGGAAAGGTTGGAGTGGGAGGTTGCAGGTCCCTCGAAGTTCCTGTTGTATCTATCCCTTTTTCTTTCTCAGTTTCTGTAATTCCAGTTTCAATTTCTGTATTTCTGGGTTTGATTCCCAAATTTCTATAATAGAAAAGAAGTCCTATCAATAACCTGATCCTTGATGAAAACCTTGACCATAGTTATGATCAAACCTATAGTAGCAGAATGAGGCTGAATGACCAGGCTGGTCACATACTTGACAAACTACAGAGCCTCTGTAATTTGACCCAAATCGACCATTTCCACAGCCTCTACCACCTCTACTACCAAACCTACCACCTCTACCTCCTAGGTTAAAGTTTTGTTGATATGTATGAGTACCAAATTGACTATTAGGACCAAAATCAGAAGTAAAACCTGACTGAAAACCTTGCTGAAAGCCCTGAGGATACTGATTACAGGCAAAACCTGGTGGAGGTTGAACCTGACTTGAAAGACTCTGATTTGGAGGAGGCGGCTGATTCATAGAACTGAAAGATTGAGGAGAAGGCTGAGTAGATGAACTATGTGAGGGATTACCTTTAACTTGAGCTACATTGACTGATAAAGCATCTGAAACTGAGAGACGATTCTTCTCTATTCTGGCTTCAAGAGACAACAACAGGGATTCTATATCACCAATGGTGTAAGGATCTAGACGACTTGCAACTGAGGTGACAAACGCATCATACTCTTCTGGAAGACCCTCAAGAATAACATCGATGTGTTCTTGTGTTGAAATCGGATGCCCAATCGAGATGAGCAAATCAATGAGAGCCTTGATTTGCAGCAAATATTCCAAGATACATCGGGAATCTTTCTTAGAGTTGTGAAGTTCAGATCAGTAATGATTCACCTTCGCACGATTCTGAAATCTGAAATATGCATGAACCTCGTTCCAAAGCTGCCATGAGTGGATGCAGCCAACGACAAGTGTTCCAAGCTTTTCTGAGAGAGAAGACAGCAACGATGAGAACAGCAGTTGATCCTGCTGTTCCCAATCCAGATACTCGTCATTGACACGACCAACACTGCAATCTGCATCAAAGAGGAAACGTGGTGGAATTTCGGGATCAACAACGAATCACTGCAATCGATGTCCCTTGATCACAGCTTTGATCTGCTGTTTCCAGACAAGAAAGTTCTTCTTGCCCAATTTCACTGAGATCGCATGGGAGAAACTAGCCAGATTTGAAGGCGGAAGAGAAGATTGCGAAGCTGGAGTGGCGGAGATGGGTGGATCGATCGGTGTTTCCATGGTGTTTGGATCTAAACTAGCTCTTATTTATACAGCTAACAGAAACCTAACTCTCTAGAATATTCTGCCTAACTATAAGAATATTCTGCAATGCAGTAACTAACTAACCTACTCTAGAACTTTCTAAACTAACTAACACTCTTAACACTTATTACAATATCATATACTCTAATATTGTCTAAATAGATAAACAAGACTTGTGCAGAAGAAATAATTAATAACAGAGAGATAGAGAGCCATCAGTCATGGAGTAACTAAGAAAAAAAGGATAACATGAATCTTTTTTTCCCCTTTTCCTTTCTTGCTACGTTCAAAAAGATTACTACAATCATGGTTAGCTTTTGTAAAAGTGGCTGCTAAAAGTTCTTATCTTTTACTGAAAACAAGCATACGTGAAAAGGTAAGAAATATAGCAACTAGAGAAAATACAATAAAATGAAGCAGTACAAGTTTACCTCTCCAAGATCAGAATCAGGAGGCCTTTCCTGAAATTGGACACTGGGAGCATGTTGCAGCTTGGAAAGATTCTCAAGTAGCCTAGATCGAATTTCATCTAGTAAATGACGGGAATTCTTGTTTTCCATGTTGCTTGGGGCAACATGAAGGGTATAATCTGGACCAAAATATTCATAATACTCATGCTGTGGCATCTTGTCATCAACTTCTATTCCAAGAGCAACTCCTGTCTGCCTTAACATATAACACATACACAATTTTATGTATTTGGGTGACAGTCTACACAGAAGAATGACTCAAATTATACATAACTATAAAAACATGATGAACAAGATGAGAAGTGAGAATCAACAACTACATGACAAGTCACATTGAATATTGAGAGGCCTTAGGATATCCCAACTTATATTTTATAGTTCACATTGAATACAAGACTAGCAAAAGGAAACAAAAACTCAATTACTTTGACCACTCTAACGTCATCACTTCCACTGAAATTTTGAAGTTACTTCATGTTTAGCTTTTTTCTTTTAACATATGAAAGAATAAAGATGGAGAAAATATTGGAATTTCAAGATAATAACTCCACTTGTGGGTTGTGGCAATTGCAATTTCCCCGACTCAGATATGGTAGCCCTACAGACCATGCTACCTTATATTTAATGATGTTACATTAAATAGATGACAGCAATTTTATCAATTAAAACAGCATTCTACCTCATAGCACCAGCAACGAGCAACATTCCGAATGGTGTAGCCGCCGCCACCCAGTAGCAAGAGGGGAACATTGAATGATCTCATGTATCTAACGCACTCTGCATGACCCCTAATTGAAAGATTAAAACATCCCAATCTGTCTCCAGATAAAGAATCTGCACCACACTGGAGAACAACTGCACCAGGCCTAAAAACTTCCATTACTTTGCCAATTATTGGTTTGAACAAGAAATGATAACTCTCATCATCAATGCCATCATCAAGCGGAACATTAAGAGAGTAGTATTTTCCCTTTGCATATCCAATATCACGTACATCCCCCGTACCAGGAAAATAATCACCAAATTTATGGAAGGAAACAGTCATGACTCTGTCAGTAGTGTAGAAAGCTTCCTCCACACCATCTCCATGGTGGATATCAATGTCCACATATAGAACACGCTGCAACAAATGTAACATTGGCATTTTTAAGTAGGAACAGACACAAAACTTGGCAAACAGAAAGTGGAGAAGTTCAGAATAGGGTAAATTACACTTCATGTCCCTCTGAAGTTTTTGCCCAAGTCAAATTAAAAACACCAAGTTTAAAATCTTACATTTTACCCCCCTCAACATATACTTTACCCCCCGCTGAACCCCTTGAAGACTCAGAAACAATGGAATCATCATTAATTTAATTAAAACTGACAATGCAGGGGTCATCTACCATGCCTGAAATGATTTCATTTGCCAAAAATTCACTAACAGAGTACATAACCCTTTCCAATGTTCTGTTTTCTACTGTTTACAACCAGAATTCACAGGACCTCGCATTGTACTTCTCTCTACAGTTTATGCACAGAACTCACAATCTTTCCTACTAGTATGTTTTAGAAGTCAAATCCCAATGCATCTTGCCAAGTTTGATGCGATTTAGGGGAAAAAAAAGAAAAAAATAAAAAAAGAAGATGGCTTGCAGTGTTTCTGAATATTCAAGGGACTGTATTTCATGCTTTTGAAGCTAGATGGGTGTACAACAACAGCAATCAAGTCTTTTCCCACTACGTGGGGTCAGCTACATGATCAAACGACGTCATTGTGCCCTATCATAAACCAAGTCTTCAAAAATGTCATTCAAATCTAAATCTTTTTTAATCGTTTCACCTATAATCTTGTTAATTATAATTGTGGTGTTAGTGGGTTGTATTATTGGTGTATTATTGGTTGTATTAGTTGGCTCACAGCTATGTTAGTAGGATGATAGGCTGTATTAGGTAGCTGTCTATTAGTTCTTAAATGTATATATATGTAGATATCTGATCATATGAATACACAAGTTTTTCTCCCAAACTCATTTCTGCGTTTCAAGTTGGTATCAGAGAGTAACTGGTTCTTTCCTGTTACTCTGTTTTTCACGTTTTTCTTCTCTGTTTTCTGTTTGGTTCGGGGTTCAGCTGCTGTGAGCGCTGACCCACTATCCTACAGTTGTCCGGTGACCCAAGTGACACCGGAGTTCACCTCAGAGGCTGCCGACCGGCCTGCCACCGAAAGACCACCGTCAGAAACGCCACCACGCACTCTCACGCGTCGCCATCAGCAGCAATTCTTTCCGGCGCGTGTGGTCCACGAGCCACCCTCCCGGCTTCTGCTGACGCCGGCGCTTCCACCGCCGTGGTCGCCGTCTCTTCCCGGTTCTGTTCTGCCCTCGTTTTGTCTCTGGGTCTGCAGTGCTGCTGATTCTCTTTGAATCTAGTGATATTGTTATTGAATGAGGGGCTACCTGTTACAGCTGTGAGCCTCCATCTAGTAAGGCAAGTTGTTCGAGAGCATCACTGTAAAAATTCTCTGCGCTGCCAAACTGTTCCTGTTCCTGCAGCCAATTTTTCCTTCTAAGAAAAGTCTTTCAAATTCCTGATACTCTTCTTCCATGGCTGAATCTACTAAGAAGTGTTTGATTTCTTTTGCTTTTTCTGGGTCTCCCATCATTACTACCGAGAAGTTGAATGGTAAGAATTATTTGAATTGGCGTAATGCTGTAGAGATATGGTTTTTGGGTCAAGGATTGTCTGATCATCTGGCTAAAAAATGTACTGACATTGCTGAATCTGTGAGGGATGAGTGGCAACGGGCAGATTATCAACTTGTATCGTTGTTGTGGCAGTCTATTGAACCAAAATTGATAGTTCATTTCCGTCCTTACAAGACATGTTGTGAAATTTGGAAGAAAGCTCAAACTGTTTATGCTAATGATATACAACGGCTGTATGAAATGATTCAAAGTTTGGCGACAATGCAAATGACTGATCTTGACTTGCCCTCCTACCTGAATAAGGCACAATCCATTTGTGAAGAGATTAAATTGATGATGGTTAATGATGATGCACAAAAGATGTCGGGTAAACTTGATAACATGCTTATGGTATTTATTCTTCATGGCCTCCACAAAGACTTTGAATCTGTTCGGAATCAGACTTTGACAAATCCTAATATTCCTACGGTAGAGGAACTAATTGATCGTTTGCTTCGAGTACCTTCTCCAACAACTTCTCTTGAAGTTGATTCTCAAACAGATCTCGAATCTTCAGCTTTTGTCTCAAACTCAACTGATCGAGGAGGCCGAAGTCGTGGTCGTAGAGGTGGTGGTCGTGGCAGAGGTGGTAAAGGTAATTTACACTGTTCTTACTGTAAGCGAGATGGACACACTCAAGATCGATGTTATTCCTTACATGGATTCCCAAATAAAATTGCCAATGTAGCTCAGTCTCTTGAATCAGCTCGTGACCACAAGATCGAGTCTGAAAAAGATCACTTACTTTCTGCCAAGGAGTATAAGGAGTATCTTCAATCCAAAGCCACTCAACAAGCTTCTTCCTCTTCGGCCACTGTTACTCACACTGGTAATTCTACAGTTTGTCTCTCTCAATCTGCATCTGTTGGATCCTGGATTTTAGACTCTGGTGCTTCTGATCACTTAGCTAGTAATCCTTCTCTTTTCTCTAACCTGTCTTACCCTAAAACATCCCACAATATTACTCTTGCTGATGGGTCTAAAGCACAGGCTGCTGGTATTGGTCAAGTTTCACCTCTTCCATCTTTACCTTTACAATCAGTCTTGTTTGTACCTAATTGTCCTTTTAATTTAATTTCAATCAGCCAAATCACTCGCACTTTAAATTGTTCTATAACCTTTAATTCTGATTCCTTTCTTATACAGGACCGGAGTACGGGAAAGACGATTGGAGCTGGATCTGAATCACGAGGTCTCTACTACCTTCAACCTTCCTCTTCCACCATATGTGCTGTTTCTGAATCTGCTGATCTCCTGCATCGTCGTCTGGGTCATCCAAGTTTGGACAAGTTAAAGCAGATGGTTCCTTATCTTTCACATTTGAAAACCTTGAATTGTGAGTCATGTCAACTTGGAAAACATGTTCGAGTATCTTTTCCTAGTAGTGTCAATAGTCGAACTATGTCTCCTTTTGATCTTATTCATTCTGATGTTTGGGGTCCCTGTCGTGTTCCTTCTGTTTCAGGATATAGGTATTATGTTATTTTTATTGATGATTTTTCAAGATGTACTTGGTTATTTTTAATAAAAGATCGTTCTGAATTATTTAATGTTTTTCAAACCTTTTGTTCCGAAATAAAGAATCAGTTTGGAAAAACAATTCATGTTTTGCGTAGTGATAATGCAAAAGAATATTTTTCTACATCTTTTAAATCCTTTCTGAGTTTTCATGGCATCATACATCAGTCCAGTTGTCCTCACACACCACAACAAAATGGTGTGGCTGAACGCAAACATCGTCATCTTATTGATACAGCTCGAACTCTCTTAATAAATGCTAATGCACCCTTGAAGTTTTGGGGTGACGCTGTTCTTACAGCTTATTATCTGGTAAATCGAATGCCATCCTCTGTTTTAGGTAATAAAATTCCTCATTCCATTTTATTTCCTAAAGATCCTCTTTATGTTGTTTCTCCTCGTGTGTTTGGTTCCACTTGTTTTGTTCATGATCTCTCTCCTGGGCGTGATAAATTGTCTGCTCGAGCTGTTAAATGTATCTTTCTTGGGTATTCTCGAGTTCAGAAGGGGTATCGATGTTATTCTCCCTCTACACATCGCTTTTATGTATCCGCTGATGTTACATTCTTTGAGGATACCCCCTTTTTTTAAGTCACAACAGCTACCATCCCAGGTACTATCCCCGACTCTACTCCATCTCAGGTACTACCCATTTCTCCTTTTGCAACACCTGTCTTTCATCCTCAAGCTCCACAGTCACAAGATAACCGTCCGCTGCGTCGATTTGGCATTACTTATGAGCGTCGAATTCCTGAAGTTTCCCAGATCACATCTACTATTGATTCTCATGATTCAGCTCCCTCTCCAATCACTTCTCCCACTGCAGTCCCACCTGACCCTTCCGCTGATCTACCTATTGCACTTCGTAAAGGTAAACGTTCCACTCTCAATCCTCATCCAATTTACAATTTTTTGAGTTACCATCGATTATCTCCTTTCCATTGTGTCTTTGTGTCTGCTTTGTCATCTATCACCATTCCTAAGCATGTTCAGGAAGCACTATCTCATCCAAGATGGCGACAGGCAATGATTGATGAGATGACAGCTTTGGAATCTAATAATACATGGACCCTTGTTTCACCTCCTCCTGGAAAATCCATAGTTGGCTGTCGATGGGTATTTACTGTTAAAGTTGGTCCTGATGGGCAGGTGGACCGCTTGAAAGCTCGGCTGGTAGCTAAGGGATACACTCAGATCTATGGTTTAGATTACAGTGATACTTTTTCTCCTGTTGCTAAGATGGCATCTGTTCGTTTGTTCTTATCTATGGCTGCCATGAGACGCTGGCCCTTGTATCAGCTAGATATTAAAAATGCATTCTTGCATGGTGATTTGGAGGAGGAGATCTATATGGAGCAACCACCTGGATTTGTTGCTCAGGGGAAGGCAGGTCTTGTTTGCAGGTTACAAAAGTCCTTATATGGCTTAAAACAGTCACCTCGCGCTTGGTTTGGGAAATTTAGTAAAGTCATTCAGCAGTTTGGCATGATTCGTTGCGAGGCAGACCACTCTGTATTCTTCAAATGCTCACCATTGAATAAACTTACTTATCTTGTGGTATATGTGGATGATATTGTCATTACAGGTGATAATCAAGAAAGCATCAAGAAATTGAAGCAATACTTGTTTAACCATTTTAAAACTAAAGATCTTGGCCGATTGCGATACTTTCTTGGGATTGAAGTAGCTCAATCAAAAACAGGTATTGTTATTTCTCAAAGGAAATATGCTCTGGATATTCTGGAAGAAACAGGGATGCTTGATTGTAAACCTATTGATACTCCTATGAACCCAAATGTGAAACTTCTACCTAATTAGGGGGAGCCCTATCCTGACCCAGGAAGATATAGAAGATTAGTTGAAAAATTAAATTATCTCACTATGACTCGACCAGATCTTGCTTTTCCAGTCAGTGTTGTGAGTCAGTTTCTCAACTCACCATATGACAGTCATTGGAATGCAGTTGTTCGGATCCTAAGATACATCAAGGGATCACCTGGTAAAGGGATTGTTTATATGGACAAGGGTCATACTAATATCATTGGATATGCAGATGCAGATTGGGCAGGTGATGCTAGTGACAGGATGTCCACTTCAGGCTACTGTGTGCTTATTGGAGGTAACTTGATTTCATGGAAAAGCAAGAAACAGACCGTTGTTGCAAGATCTAGCACAGAAGCAGAGTATCGTTCTAAGGCTAATACTACATGCGAACTCTTGTGGCTAAAATATTTGCTTCAAGAGTTGAAGTTTTGTGAAATAGGTCCTATGGAACTTGCTTGCAATAACCAATCAGCTTTGTATCTTTCTTCAAATCCAATTTTTCATGAAAGGACTAAACATATAGAAGTTGATTGTCACTTCATCAAAGAAAAGATCCTCTCAGGCATCATTAAGACTTCTTTTGTGGGTACTAAAGATCAACTAGCAGACGTGATGACTAAGTCCTTATGAGGTCCTAGGATCGCATACATATGTGACAAGCTGGTTGCATTAGACATATATGCTCCAGCTTGAGGGGGAGTGTTAATTATAATTGTGGTGTTAGTGGGTTGTATTATTGGTGTATTATTGGTTGTATTAGTTGTGGTGTTAATGGGTTGTATTATTGGTTGTATTATTGGTGTATAATTGTGGTGTTAGTGGGTTGTATTATTGGTGTATTATTGGTTGTATTAGTTGGCTCACAGCTTTGTGTTAGTAGGATGATAGGCTGTATTAGGTAGCTGTCTATTAGTTCTTAAATGTATATATATGTAGATATCTGATCATATGAATACACAAGTTTTTCTCCCAAACTCATTTCTGCGTTTCAAGTAGTCTTTCTTAGTCTTCCTCTACTTCTAGTTATTGGGTTATTCTCCACCTGATCTACTCTTCTTACAAGGACTTCTAAGGATCTTCTCCTTACATGTCCAAACCACCTAAGGCGAGATTCTCCCATCTAGATGGGTGTACATTGTAGGATTTTAGAATTGAAACAATAAAGTTGATTAGGGCAACAACTTGAGGGGGTAAACCTAAAGCATAATTACTCTTAACAAAAATCAAACAACTCAGACAAGCTGATGACTCAAACCAATATCCAGAAGAAGCCTCATATACAGCTTCTAGCTTATAACCAATATAGCAACACATATTTGTTACCTAATCCATGCCAGTGGTCTTCTTTATTTTTTTCCTTATTGCTCAAAGAGCAGGCTTAACTAGATGTTTTCTTCCATTTTCTATTAAATCTTAAACTACATAAAATTGTATAATTACACAATAAAACAAGGGAAAACAACAATGCTCTAATTATATTATTTATGTATTAAATCTGAGCAGGCAATAACACGGTTGCTGTTGTTGATCCCTGGGTGTACAAACAAAATCATTGTAGAAAATAGAAATGGGTGATTACAAATTGCCGAATTAGCACAAGGTCTCCATTTTGTCTACCTCAAAACAGTTTGATACCCTTCTCAGGCAATAATTAATTTAAATAAAGAAAATTATCATCTTACACTTCTAAAAAGTGGTGTAAGTGTTATTCACACCCTTTTTAAGGGATGTGATTGAGTGAGAGAAAGTGACAGAAAAAAATATGTATAATAAATGATATTAAATGAGGTGTGAAAAGAGGTGTATGCACTGTTTAATGTAAGAATATAAGAGTTGTTTACATAATGGCTAAAATCTATCACCAGAATATATTCAAAGTAAATAGTTTGTGAAACTCTTTTTCATTTCTCCGTCAAAGTATATATTCTTTGTAAGCAATAAATTGTTAAGAAACTCACAAACATGCATGTACAAGGAACCTCAACTTAGAACTAAAATAATATATAATTGAAGCAAAAATATTTCGAAAGACTATCCAAGGAGAAAGCATTTCTATTGCTAAAACCAGGGCATATAAGAAACAACTGAAGGAAACTAAAGCAAAATACCACCACTACAAGTGTACAACCAATTAAGAAGTACAAGGCTGAGAAGTTCCCCCCTCACTGTTCAAATTTTCACATAACGAACCAACTAACCAGTATTCTGATCTTGCACAAAGTACCAAAAGTAACAAAAATTCCCCGTTATGAACAGCCACTAGGTGAGCCAAAGAATACATATCTCAAAAGTGATACGAAGAATTAATCAACCAAGCTTATATGTAACAAGAATTGCCAGTTAACTCTAAGCGCATGATGAAAATATGAAAAACTAAACTCAGCCAAATCATCTCCCAGAAACCAGGGCAACCATGTGAAGTGGAATCTTCAAGCATGCCGTGTCGCCTACTATTCATGCCTTATTGTTCAAGTAATACCATAAAAAAGACATTTTCTATTGGTTTAAAAAGATTATAAAGTAAAAACCCTCAGAGATTTCTAAGACAGAAGTTTTCCTTTAATTAACACTAAATAACTAGCCAATGTGCACAAAAAAAGGTTATAATCAAAGGTCTCCCATGAAGACTAAACTTCTTTCTGCAATGACTATCATAAGAGCTGCCAAGCTACTTCCCTGGATTGACTTTTCCTGAATAGGTTTATTATTCAAGTCTTCATTCACTAAGGAAGGAAACATCAATTATGGTCTTAACTGACTAAAGGGAAGTTTGCATTTTAATGTCATTACTTGACACTATCGCAATTGCCACAAAATTGTAGCAAGCGTTTACATTATTTCCCAGAGAAAAAAGGGCAGCCGTAGACATTTTCAGATTTTTAGCTTGGCTCCCCAAAGTAGGTAAACGTAAAATTATAAAACGATAAAGATTCTTATGGAGAACTGTACTCAAAAAAGAAAAAGATTCTCATGCGGAAAAGAATTCATAACAACATGCAAGTTTTTTTTAAGAATATGTCCTTTATAATTATAAATGGGAGGAATGTTTTCTATTGGGGATAAGATTGGTGTACTCAAACTTACTTTTATTTAGATGCGTTAAGGAAGACACTAGTGGCTGATTATATGTATATTTCAGGAAGCTTCCTCCCTGGAATGTAACCTATGACAACACTTCTTGCAGATTGAGAAGTGCAATATGTGGATGCATTCTTTAATAATACTTGAATGCAGAAATGATTTTAGGAAAAATTCTTATGCATATTACACACGATCAGTCATCTATATATATACAATAACAATCATTTGACAACTAACTAATACAAGTAATACTTCCACTAACACAGCTAATTAATACAACTAACAAAGTACTAACACATACAACTAATACTTCCACTAACACAGCTAACTAATATGACAGCTAATATCCCACTAACAATTTTCGTATCGCAATTGTCCAAGATCTTTCGCTTTAAAATGTTTAAACAAGTATTGCTTCAATTTCTTGATGCCTTCTTAATCATCACCTATAATGACAATATCATCCACATACACCACAAGATAAGTAAGTTTATTCAATGGTGAATATTTAAAGAATACAGAATGGTCTGCCTCACAACGAATCATGCCAAATTGCTGAATGACTTTACTAAACTTCCCAAACCAAGCGCGAGGTGACTGTTTTAAGCCATATAAGGACTTTTGTAGCCTACAAACAAGACCTGACTCCTCTTGAGCAACAAACCCAAGTGGTTGCTCCATATAGATCTCCTCCTCCAAATCACCATATAAGAAGGCATTTTTAATATCCAGCTGATACAAAGGTCAGCGTCTCATGGCAGCCATAGACAAGAACAAACGAACAGACGCCATCTTAGCAACAGTAGAAAAGGTATCACTATAATCCAAACCATAAATCTGAGTGTATCCCTTAGCTACCATCTGGGCTTTCAGTCGGTCAACCTGCCCATCAAGGCCAACTTTAACAGTAAATACCCATCGACGACCAACTGTAGATTTCCCAGGAGGAGGTGAAACAAGAGTCCAAGTATTATTAGATTCCAAAGCAGTCATCTCATCAATCATTTCCTGTCGTCATCCTGGATGGGATAGGGCTTCCTGAACATTCTTAGGAATAGTAACAAATGAAAAAGCAGACACAAAGACAAAATGGAAAGGAGATAATCGATGGTAACTCAAAAAACTGTAAATTGGATGAGGATTGAGAGTAGAGCGTTTACCTTTACGGAGTGCAATAGGTAGGTCAGCGAAAGTGTCAGGTGGGACCGCAGTAGAAGTGATTGGAGCAGGAACTGAATCATGAGAATCAATAGTAGGTGTGATCGTGGGAACTTCAGGATTCCGATGCTCATAAGTAATACCAAATCGACGCAATGGACAGTCATCCTGTGACTGTAGAGCTTGAGGATGAGAGGCAGGTGGTGCAAAAAGAGGAATGGGTAGTACCTGAGATGGAGTAGAGTCGGAGGTAGTACCTGGGATGGTAGCAGATGTGACAATAAAGGGGGTATCCTCAAAGAATGTAACATCTGCAGATACATAAAAGCGATGTGCAGAGGGAGAATAACATCGATATCCCTTCTGAACTCGAGAATACCCAAGAAAGATACATTTAACAGTCCGAGCAGACAATTTATCACGGCCAGGAGAGAGATCATGAACAAAACAAGTAGAACCAAACACACGAGGGGGGACAACATAAAAAGGATCTTTAGGAAATAAAATGGAGTGAGGAATCTTATTATCCAAAACAGAAGATGGCATTCGATTTACTAGATAACAAGCTGTAAGAATAGCGTCATCCTAAAACTTCAAGGGTGCATTAGCATTTATTAAGAGAGTCTGAGCTGTATCAACAAGATGACGATGTTTTCGTTCAACCAGACCATTTTGTTGTGGTGTGTGAGGA
Organism: Ormosia semicastrata; assembly: GCA_029884595.1. Classification (NCBI taxonomy): domain Eukaryota; kingdom Viridiplantae; phylum Streptophyta; class Magnoliopsida; order Fabales; family Fabaceae; genus Ormosia; species Ormosia semicastrata. The sequence continues at coordinate 92,754 of JAQQTO010000046.1, read as the reverse complement.
CAACTGGACTGATGTATGATGCCATGCAAACTTAGAAAGAATTTAAAAGACACAGAACAATATTCTTTTGCATTATCACTGCGCAAAACATGAATTGTTTTACCAAATTGATTCTTAATTTCAAAACAAAAGGTTTGAAACGCATTAAATAATTTAGAACGATCTTTCATTAAAAATAACTAAGTATATCGTGAAAAATCATCAATAAAGGTAACATAATACCTATATCCAGAAACCGAAGGAACACGACAGGGACCCCAAACATCAGAATGAACAAGATCAAAAGGAGACATAGTTCGACTATGGATACTACTAGGAAAAGATACTCTAACATGTTTTCCAAGTTGACATGACTCACAATTCAAGGTTTTCATATGTGAAAGATAAGGAACCATCTGCTTTAATTTGTCCAAACTTGGATGACCCAGACGACGATGCAGGAGATCGGCGGACTCTGAAACAGCACATATAGTGGAAGACGAAGGTTGAAGATAGTAGAGACCTCGTGATTCAGATCCAACTCCAATCGTTTGTCCTGTTCTCCGGTCCTGTATAAGAAAGGAATCAGAATTAAAGGTTATGAAACAATTTAAAGTGGGAGTAATTTGACTGATTGAAATTAAATTAAAGGGACAACCAGGTACAAACAAGACTGAATTTAAAGGTAAGAATGGAAGAGGTAAAGCTTGACCAATACCAGCGACCTGTGCCTTAGACCCATCGGCAAGAGTAATATTGTGGGATGTTTTAGGGTATGACAAGTTAGAGAAAAGAGAAGGATTACCAGCTAAGTGATCAGAAGCACCAAAGTCTAAAATCCAAGATCCAACAGATGCAGATTGAGAGAGACAAACTGTAGAATTACCGGTGTGAGCAATGGTGGCCGAAGAAGAAGAAGCTTGTTGAGTGGCTTTGAACTGAAGATACTCCTTATACTCATTGACAGAAATTAGATGATCTTTTCCAAACTCGATCTTGTGCTCAACAGCTAGTTCAAGAGACTAGGCTACACAGGCAATTTTATTTGGGAATCCATGTAGGGAATAACATCGATCTTGAGTATGTCCATCTCGCTTATAGTAAGAATAGTGTAAATTACCTCTACCACCTCTGCCACGACCACCACCTCTACGACCACGACTTCGGCCTCCTCGATCAATTGAGTTCGAGACAAAAATTGAAGACTCAGATGCTGTTTGAGAATCAAAGAAAGCTGTCGGAGAAGGAACTCGAAGCAAACGATCAATTAGTTCCTCTATCGTACGAATATCAGGATTTGTCAAAGTTTGATTCCGAACAGATTCAAAGTCTTTGTGGAGACCATGAAAAACAAATACCATAAGCATGTTATTAAGCTTACCCAACATCTTTTGTGCATCATCATTAACCATCATCAATTTAATCTCTTCACAAATGGATTGTGCTTTATTCAGATAGGAGGGCAAGTCAAGATCAGTCATTTGCACTGTCGCCAAACTCTGAATCATCTCATACAGCCGCTGTATATCATTAGCATAAACAGTTTGAGCCTTCTTCCAAATGTCGTAACATGTCTTGTAAGGGCGGAAATGAACCATCAATCTTGGTTCAATAGGCTGCCACAACAACGATATAAGCTGATAATCTGCCCGTTGCCACTCGTTCTTCTCAAATTCAGCAATGTCAGTACCTTTTCTATTGAGATGGTCAGACAATCCCTGACCTAGGAACCATATCTCTACATCATTACGCCAATTTAAATAATTCTTACCATTCAACTTCTCGGTAGTAATGATGGGGCACCCAGAAAATGCATAAGAAATCAAGCTTTTCTTCTCTGACATGGAAGAAGTTCAGAAGAAAAAGGACAAAAAACTTCTAAAAATGACAGAAAAACTCACTGAGTATAAAACAGAGGACACGGGATCCAAAGGAGGGGTAGCACAACGGCAAACCCACAAACCAAACAGGGACAGAACAGAACCGGGAGGAGACGGCAATCACGGCGGTGGAAGCACTGGCGTCAACGGAGGCCAGGAGGGTGGTGCGTGGACCACACACGCCGGAAAGTGGTGCTGCTGACGGCGGCACGTGAGAGTGCGTGACGGTGTTTCTGACGGTGGTCTTTCGGCGGAAGGCTAGTCGGCGGCCTCTGAGGTGAACTCTGGTGTCACTTTGGTCACCAGACAACTATAGGACAATGGGTCAGCGTTCACAGCAGCTGAAACCCGAAAGAAAAAACGACAAGAAACGAAAGGCTCTGGATACCAACTTGAATGCAAAAATGATTTTAGGAAAAATTCTTATGTATATTACACATGATCAGTCATCTATTTATATACAATAACAATCATTTGTCAACTAACTAATACAACTAATACTTCCACTAACACAGCTAACTAATACAACTAACAAAGCACTAACAAATACAACTAATACTTCCACTAACACAGCTAACTAATATGACAGCTAATATCCCACTAACAATTATAATCAAAAATAATGTTGATGTGGTAAAAGATACTAACCAGAGTAATGACTAATGACTTCATGTGCTGGCAGATAATAACACAGGATCAGTAATGTAGGGAGTTTACAATAAAAGCTTCACAAGGTGAGAAGTAACTCTTTTTGAAAACTTTTAAGGGGCTTGTGTTCCATTAAATTTAGCATTGTTCCTGTGAAGCAGTCTCTAGGAGGATCTAAAAGAAAAGAATCTCAGATAGAGGAATAGTCTTTTATTCTTATCTATATCCTCCATATTTGAGCTACACTCCCTCATTATTCACTTAAGTACTTATTCGCCACAACATCCTGAAGAAGATATTTAAGTATAAAAAACCCAAACATTTCGTTTTGACTCTTCGGAAATTTTCTCTTATAAATCGTATTTTCAGTTTTTGACTCAATCACGTAGTAGAGAAAGATTTCTTTTGGACAAGCCCTTAGGAATGTCCAAAGCTCCCTCAAAGGTCAAAGCTTTTGTTTGGACTGTTGTTCTTAATAGGATTTACACTAACGACATGCTCCAGAAGCGTAGACCAATCACTGCTCTTTTTCCGAATGTGTATAACATGCTGCTCTGGTTCAAAGTCAGGGGCTCATCTCTTTTTGGTGTTCTGCTCATGGCCTCTTTAGGGGTGCTTCTTTGTTAAACATTCAGAGAGATTGGCATGCTTTGTTGCATAACTCAGTCTCATAGGTTTTTCTTGTTTCTTTTTTGTTTGTATTTGAGGATGTCTTATCCACTTTCTCCATATTCTTCTCTTTTCATCTAATAAATTTTCTTCTATAAAAAAATATAAAAATCCAGACATTTCCACAAAATCAATATACCTCTAAAGCTGGAAAAAAAAAAGGAAACCAAAGGTAATTCACTATTCAACAAACCTCATGCTGTTTAAGAAGTTCTAAGATTGCGAGGACTATGTCATTAACATAGCAAAATCCAGAAGCCTCACACTTCTTGGCATGATGCAGCCCACCAGCCCAATTGACAGCAATATCACATTGGTCATGATTCAACTTGACAGCACCACCAACTGAACCTCCAGCATAAGTTTGACAGAAAGAGTAGAGGCCATCAAAGACAGGACAATCTTCACCAACATTAAAGCGTTTGAGTTGCCTCAGATGATCCTGCTGTGTTTCAGGGGATATGCTTCGAAGGAATGCAACATAATCATCAGCATGAAATCGGCAAAGGTCCCTGTCTCTAGCAGGAAATGGCTTGAGGACCTGCATGTGCTGAAGCAATCCATAGTGGGCAAGAAGAGCATGTGTCATCCGTATACGATGTGGCTTCATAGGGTGACCTTGCCCATAATAGTAATTCCCAACCTCTGGATCATAGAAATAGCACACCTTTCTCTTCACCCCATCAGGTGCAGATGGTAGAGAATTGCCACTGGCATCCATGTGTGCTGTTTCACCGTAATCTTTCTGCTTGTCAATATTCAATCATACTAACAAAACTTCCTTGAAAAGGAAAAGAGCCAAAAAAAACTATTAATAAAAGAGTGCAACAACCCAAAAGTATTGAAGCAAAAAAAAAAGAAAGAAAGAAAGAAACGAACAGATCAAAAAATAGAATTCAATATAAAAATAAGAGTTGTGTTACTATAAACTCGAATTTATGGTGACCCCTATACCTGGCACCATATCCACATTTTGAATTTTATAATATGTACATATTTATAATTTTGAATTACTTTTTGGAATTATCTATATGTTGCCACATTTAGTTCCATAGAGGAGGGAAGGGAGTGGTTCATAATAGAATGAAATGGAAAGGCAAGGAATGAAATGGAATAAAATGTGTCACTCTATTGTTTGAATGTTTAATAAATTTAATGAGGGGGGAGAGGGGAATTCATGTCATTCCCTCCTTGACACCCTAATTTGGGGGGACAAAAATGCAAGGCTTTGAGTCGCAAGGGAGGGCATTCCACTTCCTCCTATTAAATAACTCACAAACACACTTTTTTTAAGTTTGGCCATTCCATTCTCTGCCACTCCCTCTATTTCCATCCTTCCAAACATTGCCTTAGGGTTTACTATGAACCCAAGACTATAGTAACACAACTCTACAAAATAATGTGATAGAAAGAAAGGTAGTGTCCGCCATGACAAGTTAAACATGAAGAAGCAGACAAGGTGCGGACTCTGCCTTTAGGAACTCACATCCGTGGGTTTAAGTTCCGTCTCATCCCATATAATGTTGCTAATTTGCCGAGAAAGAAGAAATTCAAGCAGAAATAGAGTTGTGAGCGGAACAAATAAGACGAAAGGTGCCGTTGAAGATATGAAATTGGAAAGAATACCAAATTGAACTGAAGTAAGCAGAAAGTATCAGAGAAATAATAATAAACTGTGTACAAAACCAACCAGTCAATGTGTGTGTGTGTGTATATATATATATATATATATATATATATAAATATATATATATATAATTTTAAAAAACTGACGGGAAAGATCAACCAAAATCATAGATTGCTATACTACTGAATGGATGAGAGAATGAATATAAAGACATATGAGGAATTGATTCCACAATTCCACTATAAAAATGGACAGAACATATGTACCTCACCATTTCAGCCTTCTTTCTTCTTCTTTAGTACTATTTTGCAGAGTGTCTTGCATAGGCACCCGGTCGACCACCGTAACGACAATAAAACAACAGATGATGTGAGATGCAACTCCTCTCTAAAACTCATGGCTGCTTGTTCGATTATATTTTAGAATTATTTTTGGTGTTTATTGGTAATTATTGGCTTTTTTCCGGCTAATTTAGAATACCTTATTTTGTATATCACGATTATTTATTTATTTATTTATTTAACGAAATATATCAGGATTATTATTACTGCCAAGTTAAATACAAGTTAAATTACGCTCAACTCTCTTTAATCTCAATAAATTTTTAAATAGATTTTTTAAATTTAAATTTTTTTAACATCATTTTTATATTTTAAAAATTTTTTAAATCAATTTTTATTCACTAACAGAGGTTGATTTTGCTAACTTTTATTAAATTATAAAGATTTATTTGAAAATTCAAATAAAAGTAACCTATTTGATAAATAGGTCGTATAATTTATCAAAGTTCCTAATAAGTTTCTATACTTTAACAAAGATTGATGGCTAACAATGAATATGTAGACTTCCACTAGGCCCTTATTTTCCTTGATTTCATTACTAAAAAGTAATATGTGCACTTTATCAGTTTCATATGCATTGTTTCTACAAAATTATGGCCCAAAAATAAAGTCCACTTCAGTAATGACCGTCATCGAGTGCTCTCTTCCTTTTCTAAAAATTATTCCATGGCATGCAATTTCACCTCCCTTTGGGTCTTAAATTCTACTTTGTAAACAGAATCATCAACTTTCAACTCTGCAGAAATCTCAGCACGACTAACACATATGATATCATTACATGAGTGGCAATGAATATAATTATTAAAACCAATAAAATCAGGAAATTCATCACACAACTCATCATGTTGCTCCTCCACTACATTAAGAAGAGGTTCAGGATTACTTACCTTAGGGGTTTCAGAGTTTTTCCCTTCCTCATTTACTTGTTTAGCCTCTTGGTTTTTCTCTGTAGTGGTTTGTGGAGGAGAGGTGGGTTCATCTAACATCTTCCTACTTTGTAATATGACAGCACTGGGATCTTCCTTCACATCCTCTCAGGGTTGTGAGGGAAGTCCTTCAGAATTTAGGCTCTGCATATTGCTGAGTTCTGTGGCTAACTACCCTAAAGAGTTTTGTATGTTATTAATTGCAGCCCTTGTTTCTTGTTGGAATTGCATAGTATTAATGGTCATTTGTTTTATTAGCTCCTCTAATGAAGATTCAGGTTGCCAAGGAGCTTGAACTTGCTGTTGTCCTGGAAGGAAAGATGTTTGCCTTTACTGAAATTCTGGAAATTCATAAGCTGGAGGTTGATTCTGAGACTGCTGTCCATAACTCAAGTTAGGATAATCTCACCACTCTGTATAATATGTATTGGAGTAGGGGTTGTAGTTGTCAGAAGGTTCAAAATATCTACATATTGCCTCTACCTCCTCATTTGTGTTTACTAAGAAAGTGAGACACAAATCAATGATATGTTCATGTGATAAGCAAATCCCACAAGCATCCATAATTAATGGACATCAACACCTACAAAATACTCAGAAAGAAAGAATCAAAAACTAAAAACAAAAATGAAAATGAAAATAAAGTAAAAATAGGAAATAAATTAATAGTGTAATTGAAAAATTGGCTCCCCGACAACGGTGTCAAAATTCTTAGTGTGAGGCGGATAGTGATTAAAATTCAGATAAAAATCAGTTATCAGGCCCACCAGAAAATAAAAACCTTACAACTAGTTGTAGTTAGTAAGGGTCGATCCACAGAGAACCAATTCAATCAACACTATTAAACAATTCCCAATTTAAACTCTAATTAGCAATAAACAGTAAAAAAGGGGAGTTTTTGGAGTTTTGATGAACAATAAACAGTTTAAAAAATAATAATAATAAACAAACTAGAATTAACAATATAAGAGAAATTGGTTAAGAGATTGAATCCACCACTAGATTTATATGATGATGTAAACCCACATATCATTTTATTCCAACATGCTTAATTATGTTTTTATGCAATTGTGAGAATAAATCTTTGTTTTCCTTAAGTGTTGGCCAATTTAGCAACCGCTCAAATCAACTCCTAATCACTGATTAGTCATAAAGCAATCGCTCTTACAACTATCCAACAATTGCATTAAGATTTAGAAAACCAATTACGCTAAGATCTAATCACACACCGGGATTAAATTACTTAGATCATATATTTCTCTAGATCTATTACCGCAACCGTGCATAATAAATCCAGATCTACCATTTTTATCACTGGCAAATTAGTATAAAGGTTCTTATACCAACAATATACAATCCTCTAGATTTATTACCACAACCGCGCATAATAAACTCAGATCTATCACTTTGAAAGTGAGAACAAGTACAAAAACATTCATACCAACAATAGATTCAGAAATATATGAATAAAAATATAACTATATTGAAATAATCAAATATGTAAGATTCACAACATCAAAACTAATGGTTTCATCACCTCCTTAACCAAGGGTGGTTTAATTACACATAGCTAGAACAAAATCACAAAAAAAAAACTGAGAAAGAATAACATAAGAAACAAAATGCAGAAGAAAAACTAAATAGTAAACGAGTTTCTGAGGATTGAGGATGATGGATCTCCGATTGCTCGAACCCGAGACTCCAATCTTTGATCAAAGCCTCCCCTCTCCTTTTCCTAGGGTTTCCAGCTACTTCCCAAGGTCAGAACTTCCTTCCAAAGGAGCCAAGGGTGTCAATATATAAGCCTCCAACACAAACTTCTCGTAGAAGTTTCAATAATTCAAAGTCTGACCAAATTACACGACCGTGTAATGCTCTGTTTAGGTGATAAAATTTCTCTTGTTTCATAAGTCAGAGAGGTACACGGCCGTGTAATTTTACACGGCCTAGGCCCTGAAATGTGACACAGGCCCTGAAACTTTACGCAGACCCTGAAATTTGACATTGGCCCTTCATTTTCAACCAGGATTCTTCTCAGAAACACTTCTCTCATTGCTTCAAAAGGTGATCTTCATCTTCATGAATTTTTAGTCTTTCTTCAAGTGGACGTCAAGCTTAATGGACTCCGTCATCCAAAGGTTTCCTGAAAAGTTCAATTTACTTATTAGTGTCTAAAAACACATTTAAGCAAAGTTTTACAGTAAAGATCTAACTAGGGTTCGATGTCAGAAATTTAGTTAAATGATGACAATTAAGCACAAATAGAGTCCAATGAATTAATTACAAGGCATTTAAGATAAAGGAATAATCAACAGATCAGTCAACTAGGAAGCCGCTAATGGGATCAGGGAGTCCTTTACGTTCTAGGTTAAGAGGGCAACCCAACAAACCTTTCTCAGCGGGTTGGTCGCGAGTCACAAACCTCAACACTTGGCTAAAACCATCACATGGTTATTGGTAGCATCGATAGTGAAATCGATGCACAAGCCATTACAGTACCCCCCCCCCCGAGAGTGTCTCGTGCTAGAAAGGTTACGCAATAAAAAAATCCCAAGTTATGGGAAAATTCTCACACTCAACCATATGCATTAAAAACCCCGGCAAAGGACCATTTATGCCAAGGTCAAGCGGGCTCCTAAACACCCCAATGGTTGGTGATGAACCCCTGACAAGGCTTTTCTTATGCCAAGGTCAAGCGGGCTCCTAAACACCCCCATGGTTGGTGATGGACCCCAGATAAGGTTTCTTTTATGCCTAAGTCCTAAGAGGGATCTTAAACGCCCAAATAGTTGGTGACGGACCCCGAACAAAGGTTTCTTTTATGCCTAAGTCCTAAAAAGGATCCTAAACTCCCAAATAGTTAGTGACGGACCCCAAACAAAGGTTTCTATATCAAAGTCATAAGGGATCTTAAATACCAAAGTGAATTTTAATGGACCTTGGACAATGTTTCATCTATACCAGAGTCATAAGGTATCCCAAACACCAAAGCAACTGATGATGGACCCCAGACAAGGTTTCCCATTAATCAGAAATATTCCTAAGTCCATAAAATGGTTATGAAAAGCAACATCATGGGCATTGGACCCAGTACGGACCATAAAAAAAAAAGTAAACACGACAACAATTCTGGTTCATTCTACAGACTTTGGCTACACCCCGGAATGTCCACTTATGGCCAATTGACACATGGATCATGTCCGGACTACGACGCGCCCGCAACTGTCATGATTAAACGCCTCCAGATTAGAACTCATAACCCTATGGAGAAGCACGGACCACGACTTCAAGTAAAGCACAGATTCCGTCATTTGGGGGTATTGAGACTTGCTACTTCACTATACTGGCCAAACGCCAAGCCAGGGGCAACAGTTTTGGATTACAATCCTGGATCTTGTCACCTTGGTCAACTCGGCATGCATCTGACTTGAATCCGTCGTTGATACCCCGACATATGACAACTGAGATCCCCTGAACTACACATGGGGACAACATATGGCTTACCTTAGCGAGCGGAATGACAACGTAAGCAGAGCAATCCAATTAGGACCCCGGCCTTACACGTCAACCCCGGAGGAATACTAATACATATCACAGACCTTGGCCTTTTCGAAAACATTGTGAAATCCGGCATTAAGTATGACTTGGATCCCTTTGTTCACTGCGTGTCGTGTGCTCCTACTAAACATGGGTACCTTGACAGTTAGCTGTCACATCTAAGCGTCAAGCTGAGGGCAACTGTTCTGGACCGGGATTTTAGGTTATCAGTTAGGAGCAATCTGGCCCCACCAGAATAATACCCAGATATTACTACGCGCTATCTTGATGAGTATATCAGTTTATTAATTAGGCATAAATCTCTCAAGTATCTGTGATGGATATGAGAGTTAATTATATCTCATATAAATAGGAAAATTTGTTAAAAGAGATCACAATCCCTAATGGATTCTAATCCTAAATAACTGCATTTAATACAGATTGCACTTATCCTAAGACGCTCTTATAAATATCATTTCAGGTCTCAAAGGTATGCATCTCCTCTAATATACAGATGGTCCTCATTGTGCATGACCTAACTTGAGCGTCGGAGTGCCTTTTGCAGGTACCTATCCCCCTCTCTCAACACGCTTGATCACTGTTGCTACAGAAGAGTCCACCACATATATGTCTATCTCAGGTACCCTCTGAATCTACTTCAGAACAAGTTTTATTGCAATTAAGCAACAATTGTAGCTTTTCCAGTGAATGTTGGTGATCATTATGATCCTCACTTCCCATTTAGGTTTGGTCTTAAACCAGGTTAGAAAGACCTTTATTTTTTATCGGATAGAATTTAGGCAGGATATTATGGCTCTAAATAAATGAGCTTATTTTAAACTTGTTTTGTCTTAAGAATTGCAATAAAAAGTTATAAAGCATTTGTATTATAAGGGGACATCAATATAATGACTGGAAATGAAACAATCATATTAATATTAATTATCCTTCCTCACATTCTAAAGCCACTCAACAAATTCTAAACCACCATCACTTTGTATAGAATGAACTTCAATTAAATTAGTTACTAGTATAAAATTTGTATAAAACCCCATAAACCATGCTTTACATCAAAAGATATTAGGAAAAGAGCATGTAATTCCCAGAATTGACTTTTTTATAAATTACTATTATGAATTTTAATTTTTTAATTAATTACTAAATTTTAATTAATGTCCTAATATATCTTGTTATTTAATTTAAATTTGTTAATTCTCTAACGATGATAACATGTAATATTTTATCCGTATTAACATTAATTTTATATTATTTCTTAATTAATTTATTAAAATTTATATTTTATTATTTCAAAATAAATAAAAATGATTTTTTAAATCAATGTTTTTATTTATTTTATAAGAAATAAAATATATTTAAAATTAAATTTTAATAAATTAATTAATAAACAGTTCAAAATTAATATTAAAATAGATAAAATATTATCAAGCAATATTATCATTAACAAATTAACATATCTAAATTAAACAAATAAATTTATTAAAACATTAATTAAAATTCAAAAACTAATTAAGAAAGTTTTAAAATTTATGATAATAATTTTTAAAAAAAGTCAAAATTTAAAAGATCTTAATACTCTCTTTTCAAAGAGATATGACTGATCCACTATATAAATATCCCACTGAATACTACCGCAGTTAGATGGTGATTTCATTGAGAATGGATAAAATAACTAGACCATCGTCTTTTCCTTCTAGAATGGGCTCAAGTTTAAGCAGTTACTTGTATAATGAGAAGTTGATATACTTGCTATCAAATTATATTTAATTTTTACCAATAAAAAAATCTTATTCATTATTACTAAACAAAAAGAAATACATTCAAAAAATTACCATATAACATTTGCAATAATAATCATTTAAATAGAATAGTACCATTAATTCTTCGACTGTAAAATAAACTACGAATGAAAACTAAAGTCATTTGAAATAAGCAACAAAAAAATCCTTTCCACTGAGTCAGCTTTTGAAATAAGCATCAACGTAAATTTGCAAGAGCTTAATATCAACTAACAGCAGATAACTAATCTAAATTTTTATTCATCACAACCATTTAATACGACCTAACTTGACAGTCACCAAACTAAACTTAAAGCACAAATACACCAAAACCCCTTCCCCACCACAAAAAGAAAAAACCAAAAATAAAAGGGGAATTTCAAAAGAAAAAAGGAAAAGATGAATAATTTTTATTTTTATTTTTATTTTTTTGGGTACATAGATGAAGATGAAAATTAACTAGGGGGCAGATGTGCACAGGCGCAATCCATGTAAAGCAACAAATAATGCAAGGAATATTGCTTTGAACAAACAAAATTCGTTGGCCAACGAAGAAAAAATGAACAAAATTCACTTTTCCCATCACTAGGGTGAAGACCTTTCTTTGATTGTATCCTTTTCTTTCTTACTTTCCCTTCCCTCCTATTCCTTTTAAGAGTCAAGGTTTCCTCCAGAATTTAAATGGCAAACCTCTTTTTCCTTCCCTAGACTAATCAATTTCTAGAGCCTCAAACTGCCTCTTTTCTTCTTTTTGCCATGTCTACCCGAATTTTTACCCTTTGGCGACTTGCTCTTTAAATAAGACATTCTGTTGGCATTTTTCTGCCTCTCCTTTCGAATTTGATCCATATCTTTGATTTCTGAACGCACATGAGCATTGGGCATTGAATGCTGCTTCTTGCTGCCTTTAAAATTTCCACGACCTCCTCGGTAAGATCCTTTACATTGAAACACAATATAATCAACGACATGAATTCAGAAAGTTTCAACATTCAGCTTTAATACTATACAAAGAATCTTACAACCATACATCATTCTTTGACACTACCAACCAGCAGTCACTGCATGTAAAAAACTATTTACTGGAAAGTGAAGAAGCTTTACAAACATGACTTAGAAAATGAAATAATTTTAAAAATAACGAGATTCAGGATTTTGTCGGAACGCATCTGATTTAAAGAACTACAACCAAGTATAGAAGACCAATGAAGACTGCAGTCTAGAGATCATGCAGCACTTCCACAGTTCCACCAATAAGGTATCCAAATGCTAATTAGGAATAGTTGCTCAGTGCAACTGTTATAATACAATCATTCCTGGTTTTTCGTACCTTTTCTTGAATGCTTTTTAGCAGTAAGGTTAATCCAATTATAGCCTATAAAAAATGATATCCAATCTATGTCACTGCTCACAACTATTATACAGTGAGACCAATTTAGATGCTTACCAAACAAGAACCATATTGTACTTAAGCAAACTATCTAATGTAATAAATATTAAAAGCATTAGATCCTTGTACAATTTTATTGGATTTATATCTTTCGTTGAATCTAGTAAACTTTTACCATATTCCAAAGAAGCCAAACCATATTTAAGGGCACTTTACATGTAATTGTAAATACCACAGTACTTTTTCCAGGGGAAACAAGATAAGAGAACCCAAGCAGTCACCAACAATTTTTTTTTTCTTTCTGGGGGATAATAAATACTATTGATCAATAAAAAAGTATTCACCAAATATAAAAAAATCAAAGGGAGAAGCAAATTAAGTATATTACCTGTCAAACTTGTTGATTCCTGAGCATCACCTTCATTATTTGTTCCCTTAAGAGATATCTTACTGTGTGAGCGTTCTTTCCACTTCTTGTATATACCAGTTTTGGTGGCATTCGTTTTTGCACCACTCTCTGTCTTTATCTACACTCAAATCGAAAATATAAATGTGAAATTCTATGGAAAGGCAAATAAAAGAATTTCATCTTGCATAGTAAGTAACAACATGAAAAATGGAGCCATATAAATAATGCACCTTTCCATTTGCTGCAACACGGTCACCGTTGTTTAACTTGATGTACTTTTTACTCCTCTGACACCAAAAGGTTTTTATGAGATAAATGACAAGTTTTGCATAAAATTTTAACAATAACTATTCTTTTTTTCCTTTTACCGTTCAACTTCAACCATAACTGTTCAGCATTACCTTATCCCAGTGATATACAGATTTTTGTTTCTGAATGCCAGCACCATCATCTGCAACTAGATCTAGGACAGCTGCTTCCAATCTAAAACATTACATATCATTAGGACCAAACGAACAAAAGCTAAAAAAATAGAAAGAAAGGGTAGGAGGCTGTAAGTAAAACAGAATCATCCATATTGAATGTGACAATATAACATACAAGCAAACACATTAAACACCAAAGGGCAAACACAATCAGCCAAAGAATTTGACAGTTCCAGCTTTTTGCTTCTGAACTAATGACCCCCCCCCCCCAAATATTGCAAATAACGAGGAGCAATTAGTAACCAATCAAGTAAATATTTACCTATTTGAAGCAAAGTCTTCATTAGCTTTTACTGAAAGGCCTGCCTCCATGTACTGACAATGATAGCAAGATACAAGTTATATGGGTAGCCAACTTATTAGTTTCAAAAGCAAAACTACCACAGTAAGATGATATAGTACATATCTATATGATTTACTTTTGTAATCCAGATAAATATGAAGAATAATAATACAGATAGTGACTTACTAGATTTTTAGGTATTGAACTTATATAGTAATCCTCATCCTTGAAACTTTGTGGCTTTCTCTTAGAAACACATGCTGCTGAAACCAAAGGAAACAGAATCAGAAATTAATCATCAATTTTTCCTTTCTAGTATTCTTTCACTCAAAATCCTAAAAGCATACCCTAGTAAAAGAAAACCACCCTGAATTATCAATTTTAACCTCCAAATTCTTACAATGATCCAATCTTAACTGCCAACAAATAGAAGCCATAAGGTTGAGGCAGTAGGTCCTTCAGTGCCTTCAAGTACGAGGCACTAAAATTTAGAAAGGCATTTGCTTGATAAAACAAGGAAAGATTTTTATTTTTTTGCCCGGGGGGGGGGGGACAATATAAAGACAGAACAAGAGCAAGTATACTATCAGTCCATATAACTCAGATAAATATCAAGTGTGGTAAACTACAAGAAAATTCAATCCACACCCGTAAAGCGTACGACTGAGGTAGCCCTAACATTTAACAACAACAACAACCAAGCCTTTTCCCACTAGGTAGGGTTGACTACATGGATCAAACGACGCCATTGTGCCCTATCATAAACCAAGTCTTCAAAAATGTCATTCAAATCTAAATCTTTTTTAATCGTACCAAGAAAAAGAAAGACTGCCCCATAAAACTGAAATCATCATCATCATAGTCAAATTTTACCAAGGCCTACACCCCATTTATTGAAAGAAGAAGAGAGAGCCAAAATCCCACTTTTCTTTTCTTTTGATAAAAGAAACAATTTATTAAGATGAAGAGAACAAAATCACAAGGAATTTGGAGGACAAAGAATCACTAACAAACAAAAGAGAAAAAAACAACTAAGAAAAAGAGAACATCAATGGAGCAAAGCTGCTCAATCCCTCTGTATATCTGTTAAGGAAACACCCTAAAACAGGCCATGTGCTTTGGACCAAGTAGAAGCCAATGCAAAAAACCTAAGGACTAAAATAAGAAGCACGGATTGCCATATTGACATCCCACCAATTTTGATCTAAGCTGTACTTATTTTGAGAAAACCTGATGCCAAAGAGAGCAATGTTCCAAAGAAATATGCCATAGCCACTTACCTGCCAGAGCAACGTTCTTAAGACACCAAATGACCAAGACCAAACCATTCTTCCTTCTTAGGAAAACAACAAACTGCCAACTCACCAAATAATCATGCCTCGTCTCTGCTACACCAAACCAAAGAAAATCCCTTATAATTTTCTCTATTGTAATCATGCCTTAAGTGGTTTGGTCATGTGAGGAGAAGGCCATTAGAAGCCCTACTAAGAAGAGTAGATTAGGTGAAGGATAACCCAATAATTAGATGTAGAGGAAGAAAACCAAGAAAAATTATATATAAAACCATTAAAAAGGACTTAGATTTAAAGGAAAAGAGTATAGAGACCCCTTAAACTTTGACCCTTTTGCAAATCACCACCACGAACTTTAAAACCTTCTCAATTAGTCCCTAACTTTAATTAATATTCCAATAGATCCTTATGTTTAATTTGGATATGCTAATTCACTAACGATAATACTACATGGTATCATTTTATTTGTATTAACATTAATTAAGAACTGTTTATTAATTTGTTTATTAAAATTTGATTTTAAATGTATTTTCTTCCTTGCAAAATAAATAAGATGATGTTACACTATCATTGTTAATGAATTAGTAGATTCAAATTAAATAGAAAGAACTATTGGGACATTAATTAAAGTTTAGGAACTAATTAAGAAAGTTTTAAAGTTCGTGGTGATGATTTGCAAGAAGATTAAAGTTCAAGGAGGCTACATACTCTTTTCCCTAGATTTAAATGGCCTTTCTGAGGACATGGTTTATGACAGAACACAATGACGTTGTTTAATCCATGTAGCCAACCCCACCTAGTGGGAAAAGGCTTTGTTGTTGTTGTTGTATAGGCTACACCCACGGGGATATGAAACAAAGATAAGTAGTAGAAAGGAATGGTGTAAAGACAAGCCTGAATAAGGGTAGAAAAAACCAACCCCTCTTCTAATTTTCTAGGAGATCTTCTTAAAAGTACATCCTAGAAAGAAATAGCTATAGGATTACCACCCGAAGGGTCTCCCAAGTAAACAAGGGGCCACTCCAAAATCTTACATCCAGCAAGCGAAGTGAAAGAAGAGTCAGATATCTACATTAATACCAGCCAAATCACTTTTGGACGATTAATTTTCAACCCATAAAATATCTCAAAAAGATGAAATGAAGAGAGAGCATTCAACAAACTTTCTGTATCCAATTGTATCAACAGCAAACTCCAAATTTGAGAGGTAAAGAAGACAAAACTGAGAAAGCAATTTCACCCTGCTGATTACTTGACAGAGCTGTATAAGATATTCCACGGGCTGAAACAACAAGATCGTAGTGTGGAGGAATATACAACAGAATTTTACAACCTTTCAACAAGGGTTGGATTGAATGAAATTAATGAGCAGCAGGAAGCCTGCTACATATCTGGATTAAATTCTGTTGTCCAGGATGAGATCAGCCTTGAAGCTCGCATATCTAGCCTAGAAGATGCATATCAATTTGCTCTTAAGGCAGAGGAAAGGATAGCTCGTTTGAGACCAAGGCATCGGCGGAATATTGGAACTAATAAAATGTTTACAGCTGCTGTTAGAGGAGAAAATGGTATTCAGCCAGCTGCACAACACAACCACCAACCTTCTATTACCAACAAAATTGCCCCCAAAAATGTGGGGGAATTAAGGAGTGAAAAGTGGAAAGAACCAACAAGATCAAGAAACTTTGGCAATGGTAGCAACTCTTCTATTTGTTGCTTTTTCTTGTGGTGAACAGGGTTATGCATCCTTTTCATGCCCCCATCGCCATGTTAACCTTCTAGAGGGTGGTGAAGATGGGGAAAAAGAACCTATTTATGATGAGTACTTTGATGAAGGTGAAAAGATTGATTTACTGCCTGTGGAGGGTGAGTTTGGTTGTAAGGCATGTGATGACAACACTAAAGATTGAAGAAACTGAAGATTGGAGGAGGCACAACATATTTCAAAGTAGAGTCACTTGTGAAGGAAAAGTGTGCAATGTCATTGTTGATAATGGCAGCAGCGAAAACATAATTGCCAAGAAAGCAGTAGAAAAATTAAAGCTTCCTATAGAGAAGCATCCCCATCCATACAAGGTTGCTTGGTTTCAAAAAGGCAACGAAGTACCTGTTACTTCAAGGTGCTTAGTGCAGTTCAGAATTGGCAATGATTATGCTGATGATTTTTGGTGCGATATTGTGCCTATGGATATTTGCCACATCCTATTGGGAAGACCGTGGCTGTATGATCGGAATATGCAGCATTTACTACTTCCAATACATATACCTTTCAAAAGGATGGAAAGACTTTCACACTGCATCCTTTGAAGGAGGAACCAGTCGGTCACACTGCATCCTTTGAAGGAGGAACCAGCCGGTCAAAAAGTCAGTAATAACAAGGTTAGCTGTTTTGTCAAGGCTGACAGATTTGAAGAAGAAAGCAAGGAGTGTGGAGTGGCTCTTGTGGTAGTTGGCAGAATAGCTTAAAATGAAAAGGAAGGGGAGTTCCGATTATCACCTGAAGTTAATAAGCTTTTGGCTAACTCTGAGATAGTTAGTGAAGAATTACTAAAGGGGATACCGCCAATGAGAGATAAACAGTATGCAATAGACTTGATTCCAGGAGCAGCATCAACAAATTGAGTAGCATATCAGCATCAGAGTTTCAAGGAGTTTGCAGAGGATGATCAGGTATTGGTATACCTTAAAAAGGAGAGGTTTCCAAAGGGTGCATACCAAAGCTAGTTTCACGGAAAATTGGGCCATGCAGAATTTTGCTGAAAATAAGCTCTAATGCGTATGAGGTAGAGTTGCCAGAAGATCTTCAAATCAGTTCAATCTTTAATGTTGCTGATTTATTCGAATTTCATGGCTTTGATAATGACACAGGGCTTTCATAGACAGAGTTGGCAAAACAGATTCCAAAAAAGCCTAGAGAAGAGAATGAGGAAGTTCTTGACATGAAGGAAACAAGTTCACAAAAGGGGAATTCAGTATCGCAGATTTCTTATCAAATGGTTAGAGAAGTCTGCAACTGAAAGCACTTGGATTTCGGAGGAAGAGGATTGACCCTGCTATATATGACCAGTACATCAAAATTTTCTCGTCGGAGCTGAGTTTCTCTTCACCCAGAGGGAATTGATGTTAATTAAATAAAAGTGGGGTTATCTTTTAATTTCAAGATATTTCAGTTAATTTTCGTGGCTTTTGTTTATTGGTAGTATTTTGGGTCATATTTATGTTAATTAAGCGTACAAGTGTCTTATTTGTAAGTAGGGGTGTCAAAATGGGCCAAGCCCGATGGGCTGACCCGAATAGCTCGACAAAATGGACGGACTGGGCTAGCAAAATGCCAACCCGAAACTTATATGGCTCG
The DNA here is from genome assembly GCA_029884595.1 of Ormosia semicastrata. Taxonomy (NCBI): domain Eukaryota; kingdom Viridiplantae; phylum Streptophyta; class Magnoliopsida; order Fabales; family Fabaceae; genus Ormosia; species Ormosia semicastrata. The sequence goes on along the minus strand of JAQQTO010000046.1, from coordinate 74,137 downwards.
AATGGGCTGAGCCCGAATGAGCCGAGCCAGCCCGCTTTTTTAACACTACATAAGGCTAAATGGGCTGGGTTTGGCTAACATAATGCCAGCTTGAAACTTACATGACCCGAATGGGCCGGCCCGAAAATGTCCCGACCCTGAATGGGCCGGCTTGTTTTGACACCCCTATTTGTAAGGTCCAAGGGCTCCGAATAGGCTTGGGTTAGTAGTAAGTGTCATGGTTTGCATCTTGAGAGTTGTTTCCTAAGCTAGAAGGTCATGAAGTCTAAAAGGTCTTAGTTTGTACTATAAAAGCAAGACCTCAACCTTTGAATGGAGATCCTTTCATTTGAATATTAAATCAAGAATTATCAAGAACGAAACTCTGCCTATGCTGAGCTTTTTTGCAAATCCTTACATAGTCGATCCCAAGCCCGAATAAAAGATGAGGGTTGTGTTAGGCAGTCGATAGCCAACGTAAAACGTTGTCAAATCTTTATGACATGGATAAACGATGTGATTGTGTTAATGCTAGGTCGTTGCCCCTAAGCAAGGCGCTGTATGGCTCGAGTATAGTGTCAAATGAGCAAGTGCTGCTACATCGCCACCTAGGTGTAGTAAAAAATAAGCAAGGGTTCCCACATTCCCGTGAACGGGTGTGGGTAAAGAAACTAGTTCACAAGAGTAGGATGCGTTTTGGAACTTGGAATATAGGCACACTTACAGGTAAATCAATAGAAATAGTTGACACCATGATTAGGATTAATTTTATGTGCCTATAAGAAACTAAGTGGGTTGGAGAAAGGGAAAGGGAACTCGACACTTTGGGTTTTAAGCTTTGGTACACCGGCAAGGTAAAATCTAGAAATGGGGTAGGCATAATAATAGATAAAAATTGGAAGAATAATGTTGTAGATGTGAGAAGGCTCGGAGATAGAATCATAACATTGAAGTTTGCTGTGGAACAAGAGACTTTTAATGTTATCAGTGCGTATGCACTCTAAGTAGGGTTAGACGAGCACTACAAGATAAAATTTTGGGAGAATTTTGTAGGTTTAGTTCAGGGAATACCATTAGGAGAAAAAAAATTTCTAGGAGGGGACCTAAATGGTTATGTGAGGAGTGAATCTAGAGGGTATGAGGATTTGCATGGGGGTTATAGTCTAGGAGTAGCTAATGTAAAGGGCAACGCGATTCCATATTTTTCGGTAGCGTTTGATTTTACAATAGCTAACACTTGTTTTAGGAAGCGGGAGAGCATCTTATCACATACAGAAGCAGGGATTCTTTCTCTCAAATTGATTTTTTTCTAATAAGGAAATCTGATAGAAAGCTTTGCATGGATTGCAAAGTCATCCCCGGAGAGAGCTTGACTACCCAACACAGGGTTTTGGTTATGGATGTACGGGTTAAGATGAGAGTAAGGAAAAATTATCGAAACAGAGTCCCAAGGGTCAAATGGTGGCAACTAAATGGAGAAAAACAAATGCACTTTCAAAGGAGGATTATGGAGGAAGAGATTTGGAAGGTACAAAGGAGTACTAATGATATGTGGGGCGAGATGACCAAAAGGATTAGGAAAGTAGCAAAAGAGACAATCGGTGAATCAAGAGACTTTGGACCCAACGATAAAGAATCTTAGTGGTGGGATGCAAGTGTACAAGATAAGGTTAAGGTTAAAAGAGAATGTTATAAAGTTTGAGACGTGTGTAAAAACGATGAAAATTGAAAAAAATATAAGGCAGCAAAAAAAGATACTAAGAAGGCGATAATCGAGGCGAAAGCTAAAGCGTTCGACAGGTTATATCAATCTTTGGACACTAAAGACGGAGAAAGGAAAATTTACAGGTTTGCTAAAAGTAGGGAAAGGAAAACAAGAGACTTGGATCAAGTAAAATGCATTAAGGATGAAGATGGGTACAGTCTTGGTTACGGAACAAGACATCAAGGATCGATGGAAGAGTTATTTTCACAAGTTATTTAATGAGGGACATAGGACTTTAGAAGACTCGGACATTCTAAATTTTAGAGAGGATGACCAAAATAAAACCTTTCATCGTACAATGCAAGTGTTTGATGTAAAAAAAGCATTGAAGAGGATGGATAATGAAAAAGCGGTCGGACCAGATAATATATCTATTGAGGTATGGAAGTGCCTAGGAGAGAAAGGTATAAGCTGACTCACAAAGCTATTTAACGAGATAATGAGGTCTAAGAAAATGTCAAATGAATGGAGGAAAATCACTTTAATCCCTATTTATAAAAAACTAAACTATACAAATTACAGAGGGATTAAGCTCATGAATCATACCATGAAGTTATGGGAAAAAGTAATTGAACGGAGATTAAGACAAGAGACTCATATTTTAGAGAATCAATTTGGTTTTATACCTGGGAGGTCAACCATGGAAGCAATCTATCTTCTACAAAGATTGATGGAGAGGTATCGAAGGAAGCAAAAAGACCTACACATGATTTTCATTGATCTGGAAAAAGTCTACGATAGGGTACCGAGAGAGGTCTTGTGGAAGGCTTTGGAGAAGAAAGGAGTTCGTATTGCTTATATTTGAGCAATCCAAGATATGTATAATGGGGCTAAAACTAGTGTGAGAACATAGGGTGAGATCACAGAAGATTTTCCTATAACTATAGGACTGCACCAATGGTCAACTTTGAGTCCATATCTTTTTACCTTGGTCTTGGATGTGCTTACTGCACATATCCAAGAGTCGGTGCCACAATGCATGCTTTTTGCAAATGATATAGTCTTAGTTGGAGAGTCGAGAGAGGAAACAAATGGGAAGCTTGAACTATGGAGACGAGCTTTGGAATAACCTGGCTTCTATCTAAGCAGAAGTAAGACGGAGTATATAGAATATAAATTCAGTAAGAAGCGTGTTAATGCTAGCTTAACAGTGAAAATTGGAGACCATACCATACCACAAATTACCTAGCTTAGGTATCTTATCATACAAAATGACGGAAAGATATAGGGAGATGTAAACCATAGGATCTAAGCTGGATGAATGAAATAGAGGAGTGTCTCAGGAGTTATTTATGATAAATTTTATCGCACAGGTATAAGGTCCGTGATGTTATATGGTACTGAATATTAGGCGATAAAAAACCAGCAAGAGTATAAAATCAGTGTCACAGAGATAAGGATGTTGTGATGGATGTGTGACCATACAAGACAAGATAGGATTAGGAATGAATGCATTAGAGAGAAAGTAAGGGTAACACCTATTGTGGAAAAGATGGTAGAATCTCGCCTTAGGTGGTTTGGACATGTAAGGAGAAGACCCTTAGAAGCCCCTGTAAGAAAAGTAGATCAGATGGAAGATAGCCCAATAGCTAGAGATAGAGGGAGATAAGAAAGACTATAGGTAAACTAATTAAAAAAAATTTAGATTTGAATGACATTTCTAAAGACTTAGTTTATGATAGAGCACAATAACGTCGTTTGATCCATGTAGCCGACCCCACCGAGTGGGAAAAGGCTTGTTGTTGTTGTTGTTAACCAAAAGAACCAGCCCATTGGCTGTGTTTCACTCTTTCTTCTCTTTGTCCTTCTCTACTCCTTGCTAGAATCCTATCTAGACTCCTTCCCGTATATCATAACACCTCATTCAGACGTATAAAAATCCCACTTTTCTTCTTCATTCAATACATCTAATCCTATTTAAATTGCAATGACCTGTAATGACACTTTATGTTATTTACTGTTTCTTATCATTTGGCTGCCAGCTTAAAAAAGAAAGCACACATAAGAATATGCCAAGTAAGAAAGCTCAAGTGAAGCCGGCTGGCCACTTGGGACTTACAAAATGCAAGGAGCCTCTGGAGCGCCTCACATCAAAGCCTAGGCAAGCACTCAAGTGCTTTTTAACAATAAATTTATGAAATGGCACAAAACTGTACATAACCTTGATTTCTAAAACTTTAATTATGCTTATACAACAACTACATACTGACCCATCCTTTATACCCTTTTCTTTGGTGCAGTACAACGAACTACTTTCTTAATCTCATAATTATTTCCTACATATAAAATAGTTTTCTAAATTCTTCAACAACATTGCTGCATATTTCAAACAAAATGAACTTATTAGACTATTGTATAGTGAGCAAGAAAATTTTGAAATCTGTAGCTATAACTTATAATATTCACATTACCTCTCTTTCAGCAAAACACTTCCAAAATTATTGCACTTAGGATTAGATTCATGGAAAATTACATATCAAGACAAGCAGACAGAATTTCCATATTCTAGAAGCCAGTATATTAGACTATTGTCATCCATAATTATCAAAATGAATTTTTCGGTAGTACTTTTAAGTGAGTACCCCCCAGAGGGAACAAGGCCAACTCAATATAGTTAAGCAAGCAATTAGCACAACCATCAGACAAATCTGGCAGCCACGTTATAAACATATTTGTTAGTTTCTTTTTTTTTTTTTGATAAAAAAGAAATATTATTAGATGAGAAGAAGAGAGTACAAAGAAAGAGGATAAGGAATCCTCACAAAAAAACAAAAAAAACAAAAAGAAACAACTAAAACCTATGTGGGAAAATCATGCGACAAGGCATGTCAATCTTTTTGCATGTCTACCAAAGAAACACCACTAAAAAGACCATGAGCATAACCCCAAAGGGATGCCAAAAGAGTAATCCTATCTCAAATGAAGTCTAGAGTCAAAAAAGAGTCCTTGAAGATTCTAGCATTCCTTTCCAACCAAATACACCAAAGAACAGTATAAACAGAACACTGCCAAAAGATCTTTGCATCTTTACGAGCACCAAAACCTCTAAACTTGGTAAGGAGAAAAAGATGCAAATCTATCGGGCAAACCCAAGACTCTCCAAAGATCCCAAATAGTCTATTCCAAAGATAATTAGCCGCAAAACAATGCAAAAAGAGATAAGACTCGGATTCCAAATCAGAACCACACATAATACACATATGTGGAGACAAAGCAGTGAGAGGCCTGCGTTTCGGAAACATGTCATCAGTGTTAATCCTGTTAAGAACAGCAGTCCAGACAAAAGCTTTGACCTTTGAGGGAACTTTGGATTTCCAGATAGGTTTATCCAAGAGAAATCTATCCCTGTTATGAGATTGAGTCAAGAACTGAAAATAAGATTTACAAGAGAAAACTCCTGATGATTCAAAGGTCCAAATTCTTGAATCAGGCACAGAAGAAAGATGAATAGAATCAATTAAAATCAAGAGAGGCTCTAACTCACTAACCTCTCTATCATGCAAGTTTCTAAAAAAATGTAAGTTCCAAGAGAAGTTATCATGAGAAAAAAATTGGCAAATAAGGGCATTATGTAAAGAAGATAGGCGAAATAGCCTTGGAAAAGCCTCAGAAAGAGGGACAGTACCAACCCAAATATCTTCCCAAAAATTAATACGAAAGCCATCACCTAGATGCAAGGACAAGAGAGAATTAAAGGAAGGAAGACCCTGAGAGATAAATTTCCAAGGACTAGCAAGAGAAACTCTACTTGTAGAATTGGTGTCCCACCCATTCGGATGCAAACCATACTTACTTCGAATAACATGATGCCATAAAGAAGAAGGTTGTAGAGGAAAAAGCCAAAGCCACTTAGTTGCAAATGCCTTGTTCTTGGACACCAAATTACCGAGACCCAACCCTCCCTCTTTCTTAGGTCTACAACAAACCTCCCAGCTAACAAGGTGGTCTCTACTAGAATCTCCCGCCCCCGACCAGAGGAACTCCCTCATAACTCTCTAATTTCTAAGCCATAGGAATACGAAAAAGGGAGAGAAAGTAAAGAAGGATACTAGACAAACAAGACTGAATTAGAGTGATTCGACCACCCAAAGAGAAAAAGCACCCTTCCAACAATCTAACCGCTTAGAGATCTTACAAACCACCGGATCCTAAAAGGAAACAGCACAAGGATTAGCTCCCAAAGGAATCCCAAGGTAAGTGAGAGGCCACTGAAGAATTTGACAACCTGCTAAAGTAGCAAAAGCGGACAAAATCTGATTGTCCACATTCACACCCGCCAAACCACTTTTTGCCAAATTAATCTTAAGACCAAAAATGACCTCAAAGAACCTCAAAATAGTCAAAGTATTAACAAAAGAATCAACATCAAGTTCCAAGAAGAATGCTGTGTCATCGGCAAACTTAAGATGAGAGACTAAAACCTCCTCTGAACTAACAGTTAGCCCCTTAACCAACCCATTATTTACAACTCTAAACACTAAACAGCTAAGCACATCAACCACAATGATAAAAAGAAACGGAGATAAAGGATCTCCTTGTCTTACTCCTCTTGGATCTAACATCATCCACCACCTCATTAGCAATGAGAGCAGCATCAAGAATTTGCCTACCCGAAATAAAAGCACTTTGATTCTCAGAGATGGTATCAGAAAGGACCTCACTCAACCTGGAAGCAAAAACTTTTGTTATGATCTTATAAACACTAGATACTAAACTGATGGGTTGAAAGTCCATTACTTTAATCGACCTATCCTTCTTGGGAACAAGAGAGATGAAAGTTGAGTTCATGCAAATTCCAATTTTACCATTAAGGAAGAATTCAACAAACACCCTAAGGAGGTCAGGCTTGACAATATCCCAACAATTTTGAAAGAAATCAAAAGTAAAACCATCAGGACCAGGTGCTTTGCCTTTCCCCAAACTAAAAGCAGCCCTACGAATTTCCTCCTCCTCAAAAGGGCTTTCCAACCAACGAGCCTTATCCGAAGCAATGGGACACCAATCCAAATCCTCAATGAAAGGCCTAATAGGCATATCTTTAGCGAACAACTCAGAGTAGAACCTAGAGATTTCAACAGCAATGACCTTAATATCTCTAACAATACTACCATCCTCAAGTTCCAGCTCCTTAATTAAGCTCTTTTTGTGCCTTGCAGAAGCCATCCTATTAAATAACTTGGAATTAGCATTCCCATCCTTAGCCCATTGAAATTTCATCTTTTGTCTCCGACTAGATTCTTCCCTAACCAAAATTTCATCTAAATCTAGTCTTAGCTTCTGCCTCCTACCACACAGAACCTCTGAGAGATTACCCTCTAACTCCAACCTATCCAACGAGTCAATCTCTTTCAAAATATTTTCTTTTCTAATCTAAACGTCCCCAAAGACCAACTTATTCCACTCTTTCAGCTTTTCCTTGAGAAGTTTTAATTTCCTCATAATTTTAAAACCTTCCTAGCCCTCAACAGAAGCTGTACTCCAAACTTCCTTAACAAAAGGGATAAAAGAGTGATGACTAAGCCATATGTTCTCAAACCTAAAAGGAGTAGGGCCCAATTTCACCTTACTTGATTCCAACATGATAAGGAAGTGATCAGAAATTGAACGAGATAAGCTCTCTTGCACTAGATCAGGAAAAGCATCCTCCCAAATAGAGGTAAACAGGAATCTATCCAATCGAAAAGCAATAGTGTATTGCCTTCTAGCCGACCAGGTGAACCTAGCATTGGAGAGGGGAATATCCCTAAGACTACACTCCCTAATAAAATTGTCAAAACCCCTCATAGAAGAAGTGAGACGATCGCCACCCAGCTTTTCAGCTGGGGATCTAACTGCATTGAAATCCCCACCCAGACACCAATGCAACCCACAAAAGGAAGACAAAAAACCTAGCTCTTCCCAGAAGAAAGAACGTTGTCTAGGATTATTTGGGCCATAAACCGAGGTAATCCACCACTGACCTCTCTCTTTTACATCTAACAAGACAAACATTAAAAAGTTACCAAAGATGGAATCAACCTTAGAGGCAAACCTAGTGTCCCAAATGATTAGCATACCTCCCGACACTCCAAGAGAAAGGAAGCACTCCCAATTCTTAAATCTAGAATCCCATAGGTCCCTAACTAGTAAAGCATCCAGATCCTCAAGCTTGGTTTCTTGAAGCAAAACTACATCAGGAGTTGCTTTGTGGATTATCTCCCTAACTCTCTTACGTTTTGGACAACTACCTAACCCTCTGACATTCCATCTAAGAATCTTCATTAACTAACTTACCATCCCGCTTTCCAACCTTCCCTCCATAGTTAATGGTAGAAAACAAACGATCCAATTCTCTAGTTAACCTCTTTTTCTTACGAACATAAGTTGATGGAGAATCAACTGAGAAGCTAGACCAACCCTTAGAATTGACCACCTTGACCCCCAACTCTTGAATTAAAGGATGAGAACTCAGATTGTCCCCGACACTACTGGCATGGCAACTAGGATCTTTGACACTTTCCTCAACTTTGTCCCCTTTGGCATTGTTGAGTAAGCTAGAAGAAGAGGTTGGCATCGGAATAGGAAGAAGCCCATCTCCTTGAAGAGAGTTCTCAACTTTTTCACCTAAAAAAACCACGGAAGATTGAGCACAAAAAGGAACAGGAGGAGAGACAAGATCAACTGTAGAAAGAGTTTGAAAATTGAGGAATTAAAATGTGATGAACTCTCCCTAGATTAGACAAATCTTGAGTCTAAACATAGTTGTCCTTAACAGAATTAACATCAATTTCAAAACCAGAAGGAGACCCCTCATCCTCTGCTCCAAGTCCTTGTTCAAAAAGTTCGGGAATTCCTGACAAGTCCATCTCAGGTTCAGGAAGATCGTTGTCTTTTTTAGTGCAGTCCGAAAGAAGTTGCTACAAATTATGAATGAGCAAGCCACCCTCTTCAGAATCTTCCAAATCAAAAATTGACTCTAAATCTTCACCTTCATCTTGAGAGGAGAAATCTAAGTCAGATGTAGAATCAAAAGTTTCTGACACCCGAATATCTTCCTGCTTATCCGATATCCCCACCCTTTGATATCTCAGGTTGCATATTCGTCAAAGGAGAGTGCTGAATAGGCAGAAAGGGAACACACTCAACAACCTTAACAGTAGAGGTCAAAGGAATAGGGGGAGAATCAATCTTAGTGGAAACGGCCGCACCCGAAGCTGTCCTAGCACTCTCTGTTTCAACATGACCCGCTGTATCCAAACCACCCACAAGATTTTGCTCATTGTAACCATGCTGAGAACCTGGGAAAGGAGGAGCTAGAAGGCTTGAATAGGTTCCCATCACTGGCCTACTTGAGTTCACCTTAGGGACCCAAATCTGCCTGATCTTCATAGTCCTTTCTCCAAACCGATTACATGGTCTAGCTGCTGAAATGGTTTGAGGATAAGTCAATTTCGTTCCTAACCTTGAAAAGACACCCACCTTGGTTCCTAATCTTGAGAAAACACTGCCTTTGTGCCTCTTGGCTTCAGTCCCTTCATTAACCCATTTCACAAACCTTTTTCCTCCCAAGTCAACGTCAATTCTCAAAGAATGAGCAAATTCATTCTCCTTAAAGCCTAGCTCTTGCCTTAATAACAAACCCTTAACCACAAGTTTCACAATACGAACACCGCGACGATCTTCACTAGTGCATCCACTCTTGACCGCATTAGAGCAAGATTTTCCCCTGATCAATGACTACTGTATTATTGGAGAGCGCTGTTTGGAATGTTTCACAGTGCCCTTCAAAGAATTTGCCACCAACAATTCTGATAAAGCCCTCCCGAAATGATTCCACCCTGCGCACAAACGACCCTCAAGGACAATAACTGAATCCCTCCTTCCGTTACCAAAGAATTCTGTCACCAACACATATCGCAGAAAACAGAGAAGACTTTGCCCTCACCTTCGAAACACCTTATGAAGGAGGGATCAGTGAACAAGGCTTTGTCCTTGAAAGTGGATAAGAGCCAAAAAGAAGCATCTCTACCCAGCAACAGAGAATTTATAAACCTACGACCCCTCTCTATCACTTGTAAACGAAAGAACTTGCCCTCATCTTCAAGCACCAAGTCAAAGCATTTGGCTTCAATGGCAATCAACTTAACACCTCCCATTAGAATTGAAGTTTGCTACTGGGCTTTTTCAATGGCGATTAGTTTAACACCACCCATTAATTAAGTAGGTCGACCTGATAAATTGTTGACAAATTCAGGACTCTCCCATACTCACAAAACACAAGCCAAATCCACAAAACAGAGGCTGAAATCAAGAAGGAAGGAAAAACCACCAAAAACCACCAAAAAAATGAAGAAAAACGTCCCAAACAGCGTCAAAACGGGCCAAACAGGGCCTGAAACATCTCGTCGGAGTGCTATGCCGAAAACCAACACGCTGGCGACCCTCCTTATCGGCGTCGCACCTCTCTGGGCCGGAGAAGTCAGATAACAATCACCCACAGCCAAAGCTTTGCTAGAAATCGAGCAAGTCACCCAGAAATTGCGTTTGAACAAGAAAAAAATAGTCCACGTCCCCTCTGACCGTTAGTTGGTCCCGCCAGACCAGTCTGTCACCGGCAAGTGTCTTGTCGGAAGGTTGGAGGTCAAGTGACAACCACAGTGACGGCTGCCCTAAAAAACAATAAAAAAGACCTTTCAGCTTGTTAGTTTCTTTTTGTCATTAATTAATTGCATTAATTGTATTCCCACCAGTAAATACCCTTTTTCACCTTCCTTTACAAGTGCTTGAAGTTGATGTTCAAAGAAAGCACCTTATCTACATTTTTACACCCAAGGTTGAACTAGGAACTAGACCAAGATTAAAAAATAGCATACAACCGGAGTGAACACTATATAATAGCAGAAGCCACAACTTAAAACAAGAAAAAAAAAGGCACCATGACAAGGATAATATCACTTTACAAACCAAAAAATACAACACTCAAACTTAAAGAAAGTCTAATGACTATATAAAAGGAACAAAACCTTTTCTCCCTTTCTCCATGGAAGGAGTGATTTCTGATTGAATTTCCTCCTGCAAGAAGCAAACATATATCAAGAACTGAATACATGGAAAAGAAAATGCAAAAATAAAACTACTACATTGATTATAATCAGTCAGCACTCATCAGAACACAGTAGATTATTAAACTAGAATTGTCCAGATCCGAATCGCAGCAATAGCCACATACCTTTTCCATATTACTCCTAGAATGTTGTTCATGAACCAAATTTATAATATTCTCATGAATGGCTCTTTTAATTTTCATCACATCAACCCATTGGCCAGAAGGACCCTGCAATTAAGCATCATTTTAAATGTAAAGAGGAAAGACAGCTATGTAACCATCCACATCTTAACAGATATTTCTAGAGGTTTTCTAGGGGCAGGCAGTGTAAACTCCTGCATCATATGTCATGGAACATGAATGAGACATTGACAAGAACATCAATATACATGATATGACATGACGCAACCATGAATACAACACACCAAATTTCAAACCATAAGGACAAGATAGGTAATTGATATAAAAGATAAGTGTTGAAGAAATGACATCATATCTAATGTCCAATACATAATGAGATATCTATGCTAAAAACAAAGCAATTATAAATTTTCATAACCAAATGAGAAAAGTATCTCCGAGAAATGCTTATGGAAAATGTACAAGGTGAGTCTTGCATTGCACATATTTAAGTGTTGTTTGTGAAAAAGTTAAAAGCCATCAAAAGACATGTCTGAGAATTGTCTAACTATCAGACATACAAGCATGTGTCTAGTGCAGGATGTAGAAGCATCAAACAAGCATCTATGTCCAATGCATGTCAAACAAGTGGAATGAGATCTCTAAGAGTCAATGACGCATAGTCATTCACAAATAATTCCATGGTTGCATATAAATGCTATCCTCTTATCAACCATAATATGTTTCATTTAAAAAAATTGGAGCAGGGGAAAACATACCTAAGAGAGAGAGAGAATGAGAGAGAGAGGAGTCAAGGATCAACTTTACGTACATTTTTTCCAACTCAGGATTTTTACACCTTGTGATGAAGAGCAGGCAATCAAACTAAATACGACATAATCTAGAAATTAAACTGTCAATTAATCACCATAATAACTTACATCACTCACTATACTCCACAGGACTAAATATCAACAAATGTTGCATCTTCCCTGCAGAATAAGCTTAGAGTACATTGTATTATTTTGAGTCAAAGACAAATAAGCTTTCAAATCAGTATTTTTTAATAAGAGGGGGAAGGGGGAGGGGAGCCAAGGTCTACGTGCTTAAGTGAAAGGAGAAACACTACAACGAGGGATTTACAAATAATTTTAGCATTAACTAATATTTGATAATGAATCCAAAATGTGTTAACCCAGTGAAGCAATTACAGAATTAATAACAAACAAAAAAAATTAACATGGATTCAGAAGAATCATGGAAAGATGATAGAAAGATAGAGAAAAACCATATCATCCACCATGACTATCCGACTTTCATGTATGCAAATATATTAAAATGGAAAATGTTGAGTTGGATAACAGAAGCATGGATTTTTAATCACCAGAAGGGGGGCAGCATGAAAATTTCATTCTAAATATTAAATCAAACAATAAAATTTTTGAATTAGACCAAAATATGGAATTCTTGATTGAACAAAATATGGCATAATGTACTGAAAGTAGGAATCCACCTGCAGATGCTTTGATTTAGCTGCTTCCCCTTCAGCTTCCAAAATGGTCTGCTTTGGCCTGATATTGAATGATTAAAGTTAAGCAACTATAGAATCTACTAAAAGAAGTTACATAGAAAGGATTTCACTATATGACATTATAAATATAATTAAACACTCACCTAAACTTTTTCAAATGCTCCGAAAATGCAAGTGCCATTAATTCCCCTGTTTCCAATACATTCTTGAAAATTGGATGCAGCCCTTCACGGGGCAAATCCTTTACTCTTCTAATGGACTCCTTAGAGGGTAAGGGTTTTGTTTTTGAATATAAACGAAATGCATTTTTACAGGTTCTCTCCAATGATTCCAGTTCTGCAGAAGTATCAATAATTTCCCTAACTCTGTCTGAAACAAGGCCAATGACTTTTTGGGGGAAACGACCGTAAATGGTTTCTCCATTTGCCATTGCCTGGTCAATTTTCGACATTACTCCATCCATATTCCGCAAGACCTCTTCTTCAGTGGGAGCAGCTTTGATTGGTTTTGAGAGAAACAAATGCAGATCCAAAAGGTAAGCCATATCCTCTGAAGTCACAAAAGAATATGCAGTACCAGTACGACCAGCCCTTGCAGCCCTTCCAACTCGATGAACAAATATTTTAGGCTTTGGAGGAAAGTCCCAATTGATAACATTATCAAGTAATGGAATGTCAATGCCCCGAGCTGCAACATCTGTCACAATCAACAGCATTGTCTTTCTTGCCCTAAACCTTGATACATGGATTTTGCGAGCATCTTGATCCATGTCACCATAACATACAGATGGCTCAATACCTTCTTCCCTAAACAATATGTTGAGAAACTCCACATGATGTTTTGTGGATACAAAAATTAAGGTCTGCTGATCAGAACCAATTTGTTCCCTAATCAAATATATCAATGCCGCATACTTCTCTTCCTGCCTCATAGTGAAAAAGACAAGCTTCAAATCTGGGCTAATTTTAGTTTCCAAATCCAGCCGGACAAGCTGAGGTTCTCGCAAACCAGCCTTAGCAAATTCAGCAAGTGCGCTGGGTAATGTAGCACTGAAAAGCAAGGTCTGACGGTTCTCACCCAGCTGAGCAAGAATTTTATGCAACTGCTCAGCAAAACCCATGCCAAATAAACAATCAGCCTCATCGAAAACAACATACTCCACAGTACGCAACGACATGTCATCAACCTCAGACAAATGGTGCATAAGCCTACCAGGGGTAGCAATTATAATGTCTGGACTCTGAGCTAACTCCTCAAACTGACTTTCCATACTATCTCCACCAACTAACAAATTAACACGAAGGTCTGAAAAAAAAATTGAATCAAAATATGCCTTGAAGCACCACAAAAAGCAAACTTTCAACCAAATATGATAAATACAGGATGAAATACACAAAATTTCATTTCAAACACAATGAATAAAACTAGTGCAATTCAAGATACAATCTCCACCAACTAACAAACAAACTCGAAGGTCTGAAATAAAGGGAAGCATGACAAAAAGCAAACTCGACACAAAATATGATAAATAGAGTGACCAAAAACACAAAAATCTATTTGAAACAGTTAACAAAACTAGTGATGTGAACCTGTGAAGTGACCAAGCTCTTTAGTGAATTTGAAAGTCTGAAGGGCCAAGTCCCTAGTAGGGGAGAGAATGAGGGCTCTAACGCCACCCTGAGGAAGATGCTGGTTGAGGCGCTGAAGCATAGGCACGAGAAAAGCAGCCGTTTTGCCGGAGCCAGTACGAGCCATGGCAACAACGTCAGAGCCAGAACGGATGAGGGGCATGGTTTTCCTCTGAATGGGAGTGGGTACTTTGTACCCTTTGCGCTTGATTCCCTTGAACACGTTGGGACTCAGACCTAGAGACTCAAAACCCCCAGATTTTGCCTTCTTATGCTTATCCTTCCTCTTCAGCTCCGCTTTTGAACTCACCAGAAGGGTTCCTTCCCCTTCCCTGTTATCTTTCTGAGAAATGAAGGTGGCTGGGTCATACACAGGAATTGCCTCACTGTCATCATTCTGACTTGGTCCACTTTCAACATTTTTCCGTTGCCGCTTTGACATTATGACTGATTACCTGCAAAGAAGATGGTGTTAGTTAGTATCATTGAAATTAGTTAGTATCATTGAAACAGATAATGACAAATGCAACCAACCAAACATTCAAAATAAATGAGAACAAAATTTAAGAACAAGACATACAGCCAAATCATGCATCCCAATTAAGAACAGGTGTCAATTCAAACAAGGTCACAATTGAGAAGCATTAAGAATGAATTGTTATGCTAGCAGAACAATCAAAGCCACCCCCAACCCGAGCTAGAGAATAGCATGACCCAGTAAGCAACCAAGTACCAGATAAAACAAGTCATGAGGCAAGCAAAATAGCAATTTAAACATACCAGGTTCAGACAAAACAAGTAGAACACCAGTAATCCTCAGATATTGTGACCAGTAAATCCCCAAACCTATGCAAGGATCATTTACAGCCTAGCCAAACACTAGATAAAAAAGATAATTTTTATTTGCACAAATAAAAGTGTATTACAGATTTCTCACAAATGTTAAATCAAAGGATGAAATTATTTCAATCATTATTTCACCTACAACTCAAAAATTTGAGACATTGATTTTTGGTCCTGTGAGGTGTCTGTTAACTTCTCCCATAAAATACCCAGAGAATGAATAGTCCATAGTTAACAAGAACCGCAAAAACATCCCAGGCACGCACGCCAAAATTAAATTAGATTCAAAATTGTAGAGTGCTCGATTACTGCTTGATATTTTGTCTGTAGGAGCAGATGCTAGCACGATCACGGGGGTGAGTCACCGGGCGGTGATACCACCCGTTCTCCAACCATACGGAATAGAGAAAGTAAGATGGCGAAAGATAGCCTAAAATAGAAAATCTTACCCAGCTGGTCGGCAACGGCACAATGGATTTGCTGCTTTCTAACGAAAAAGACGAGGAGTGAGACTAGGCTAGAGAGAGCGTTGTATCTGACCTGTCGAAAACGAAGGATGAAATTTCACAAAGAAGCACTTCAGGACCAGATTGGAAGCGAGATAAAATATACCTTCACAGAGAGAATAGAAGGCGAGCAGGGGCCAAGGAGCCCGCGACTGCGCAAGGCTGTGTCTCTGACAAGATGGGCGACGGCGTCACGGAACAGTGGGCGATGGGCACACAACGGGATCAGAACTTTAAACGAACTCAACCCAAGTAGGAAAGCTTGAACCTGGCCACCTGGGCAGCCGTCTAGGGTGACGAAAAGTATAACATGAGAAAAAGAGCACTTGGGCAGACTTGGGCAGGTTGGGCTGGGGCGGTTGCAAAAATTGGGTTGCTAGTGCACAGCCCTTGGAAGCTGGGCTGCTGGGCTAGTAAGGTGCATTTTTTTCACCATAACTCTTAATAGAATTTTGATATATCTTCATAAAATATCGTATTAATAATCATTATATTATTAAGATAATAAGTTAAGAGAATTTAGAATTATATTTTTTGATAATCTTTTGGGCAGGTTATCCAGGAAAACAACTTATCAAGTTGGACTAATCTTGGCGGCTATCTGAGTGGGTTTGCAACTAATCTAGGAAACATTATCATTACTATGGTTGAGCTTCAAGGTATCCTCTTTGCTTTGAAGTTTGTTCATGGTGCGAGTGGTTTGCCTTATCATTGAGACAGTTTCGAGTTGTGTTTTACACCTTCTCAACTCCATCTCGGATCCTTGGCATCCTTATGCAATGATTGTGTCTTCCATCAAGAGGATGATAGACTCCACTTGACAGGTTGTTTTTTAGCATACTTTCAAGGAAGAGAATAGTTTTGCTAATCAACTTGCTAAGCATGTCCATTCTCTTTCCCTGTAAGTGCATTGTTTGGGGAATGTCCTTGCTTTTCTTTCTACATTTTTGCTTGCTGATACTAGTAATGTTTCTTTTGTTCGTGTTGGGAAAAATAAAAAAGATGGGATACAAACAAGATTGAGAATCAAGATTTCGAAACACAAATGAATCAATTTTTTAGAGAGTTATTTGCCCCCACACAAATTTGCTAAAGGGTTAAAGCAATAACACTTCCAAGATACAACGAAGCCTTAGTAAATTCTGCAACTAGCAATATTGAAAAGTTCCCTTTTCCTCTTATTCTACCAAATATTTCTAAAAATCACTTAATTAATATTTTGTAATAGTATGGGGTGTCCTATTTATAGACAACCAATAGACATTATCAAAGAGATGTGTCTCATTAAGACACACTTTCATAAGAAGACATGTCTTTACAAAAGGTAGTTATCCATAAAAATTTATGTCCTTAGATCCACCAAAAGGTGCTATTGACTAACTATACCAAACTATGCATACCTTGAATCATGTAATGGAAATTTGTAAACTACCATTATTTCCAACAATCCCTCACTAAATTACAAATATCAAATATCAACTATATAATTATGCATAAAGAAAGGTATAGGCGGCTATTTACTTAAACCTTCACTCTTTAGTTAAAAATTGAAAAAGTCACACATATAACCGTATTTAATTTTAGAATAAGATATCTTTCTCTCCCTACTTATTGTTCACTGCTTCTTTCTCTTTGGCTTATTGCCTTCTTCTTAAGTGAGCTTAATTGACCTAAGAAATCAAACCATGATCACATATTTGGGATTTTTAATTTGTTTTACATTGTGGGTAGTGTGTTGGATTAAATGTTTCATATGATGAGCATGTGACTTATCTTAGTAGTTTAATAAGTAATTAAATTAAGTTAATGAGTTAAACTCTTATTGGGTAAAAGGAAAATGATAATTTTATAATTATAGTAACTGTCAACTTGATGGAAGTTAGCAGTATTTAAGAAATAGTTTTTGTGTAAAACTCAAGGTCCTATTCCTGACCGTAAAGGGTTTATTCTTTCCTCACCATCACTAAAGTAGAAGAAGAGAGTAAAGAAAGACAAAGGAATAGAAAGTGAGTTTTTGAAATCTTTCTAACACTCTTGAAATACAACTTGCTCTTATTCATGGATAAAAGTTAGTGTTCTCATGCATTCTTATTTGTGAGAATCATGAATTCTAAGATCTTTATGTTTTAATAGTAGTTTTCTATATTAAGATTATTAGAAAAAATACAATTTAACATTTGGTATCAGAACAAAGTTATGAAATTTATAGTTCTCTATTGATGATGACTGTTTTTTCTAATTTGTATCAACCCTAATTGAGAAAATAGAGTTTTTTTACTATGCTATTTCATTGTATTGTGTAAGTTAATTTTATGGCATATTATTGATTCTAACAGTGAACTACGAATCCTAATTGAATGTTGATTGAAGCTTGGTTTCCACTGCACATTATGTCTCTGCAATATCACGTCATTATAATATTAAGTTTCAATAAATCAACGTCATTGTACTTGCAATATCACGTCACTGTAATATAAAGTTTTAATATTTTTTTTTGACACATCACGTCATTGTGCTTACAATATTATTTTTGAGAATCAATGGCTTTTGATTGTTCGTAGTAATTGGATTATTTGTAATAAATTAATAATATTTATTGATTGCAATAAATCAACGAATATTGTTTTAATGATATATTGATTTTTATGCATAATACTATCAATTTAGAATGATATTACGTTAGATTTGTTAATCACCATAGTGGTCAAATCTTTAAGTTGATTTAATTCCAAATTGTATGAAAGTTATTTTTTCAATTACTCAAAGAATGAATGTTGTGAATGACATGATGATTATTTGTGTATAGGTAAATTGAAGTTCATTGTTATAAAGCATTTATGGATCACCCAAAGGTTGATGAACTGTCTTTATAATAAATAGACATGATTGTTGGTAGTGTAAGTGCACTATTAGTTTTATTTATATATCCAAAGATAATAAATAATTCTAGTTAGTGCATATATCATTGCCGAATAATGTTAAATTTATTAACATTATTATGTTTGTTGTTGTATGTTGATGTATCACTCAAAGGAGAACATTGATATACATTGAATGCTTAAGTGATTTGTTGTCTGAATTTGTATAGTATATTAATTTATGACTTAAAGTATTAATGTTAGACATGTGATCATTGTAATATCTATCCTCATTTCTTTAAATTCGTTTACTTAATCTGTTTTAGTCTTTAATGGATTGAATTTTTCTGATTAGAGTGAATAAATCCAATTTCACCTCGATGTAATGGATCTTGATTTGACACTCCAAGTTAAGAAACCTGTTACTATTACTACTGCTAGCAATAATGGGAAAGGTCAAATAGACTGATCTTGATGTTTATATGAATGAGCATAGCAAACAACATCAAGTCGACTTTTTCCAAAACTGAAAGTGCTAAAGAATTCATAAGTTTTATGGAATAATGTTCCCAAACTGCTGACAAGTCTCTTGTTGGGACATTAATGAGTACTTTAACCACCATGAAATTTAATAGTTCTCGTACTATACATAAGCATGTCATTCAAATGACAAACATTGCAGCAAGACTTAAGTCATTGGAAATGGAAATGAATAAGAATTTTCTTGTGTAGTTCATTTTGAACTCATTACCACTTGAATATGGTCAATTCCAAATAAACTATAATACCATGAAAGATAAATGGAATGTGCATGAATTGCATAGTACGATAGTTCAAGAGGAAACCAAACTTAAGAATTAAGGAAATCACTCTATCTATTATGTGAACCATCAAGGAGCTAAAAAGAAAGATGAAAAGAAACATGGAAAAGGAAAATGACCATTAAAGATTGATGAGTCTTCTATCAAAATCCAGAAGAAAAAGTTAAACAATAATAGATGTAATTTTTGTGAGAAATCTGGACACTTCTAGAAGGATTGCCTGAAGCATAATGCTTGGTTCGAAAAGAAAGGTAAGCTTAATGCTTATGTATGTTTCAAATCAAATTTAACTGAAGTTCCGTATAATACATGGTGGATTGATTCTAGATATACAACTCATGTTTCTAATATGATGCAATGATTCCTTACAATCCAAACCATAAGCCCAAATGAAAAGTTCGTCTTCATGAGGAATAGAGTGAAGGTTTCAATGGAAGGTGTCAAGATTTACCGTTTAATCCTAAACAATGGATATCATTTAGATTTATTTGAAACTTTTTATGTACCTAGTATTTCTAGGAATTTAGTTTCTTTATCTAAACTTGATGTTGTTGGACACTCTTTTAAGTTTGGTAATAGATATTTTAGTTTGTATAAGCATACCTATATGATTGGTTTAAGTATATTTTGTGACGATTTATATAAATTGAATCTTGATAATTTATATGCTAAAACTCTTATGACCTTGCATCATAATATTGGCACTAAATATAGTTTAGTGAATGAACATTCTGCTTATTTATGACATAAACATTTGGGTTATATTTCTAAACAAAGAATGGAAAGGTTGGTAAAGAATGACATCTTTCTAGATTTAGATTTCACTAACCTTAATATTTGTGTGGATTGCATTAAGGAAAAACAAATAAAACACATAAAAGAAATGTGCCACAAGAAGCTCTCAACTTCTTAAAATTGTACACACTGATATATATGAGCCATTTGATGTCAATTCTTTTAGTAAAGAAAAATACTTTATCACCTTTATTGACAATTATTCACATTATAGATATGTCTATTAATTGCATAAGAAATCTCAAGTAATGCATGCCTTGAAAATTTATGTAAATGAAGTTAAAAGACAATTGGACAGAAAGGTGAAAACCGTAAAGTCAGATAGATGTGGTGAGTATTATGAAAGATTTGATGAAATTGGTAATACCTAGGTCCATTTGCTAAGTTCCTAGAAAAGCGTGACATATGTGCTCAATACACAATGTAAGGTACACCACAACAAAATGGTGTATCAGAAAGGCATAACTGAACCTTAATGGATATGGTCAGGAGCATGTTAAGTAACACATCTTTATTCTTGTCATTGTGGATGTATGCTTTAAAAATTGTCGTGTATTTGTTGAACATGGTTCTTAGTGAGGCTGTTCCAAAGACACATTTTGAACTGTGGATAGGTAGGAAACCTAGTTTAAGGCACTTGCATGTTTGGGGATGCTAGACAGAAATAAGAATCTATAATCCACATGAAAAGAAATCGAATGAAAGAATAATCAGTGGATATTTCATTGGATATCTAGAAAAGTCTAAAGTGTATATATTTTATTTTCCTACTCTTAGTACAAGAATTCTTGAAATTAGAAATGCCCGGTTCATTAAGAATTGTGAGACTAGTGGGAGTGAAGCTTCACAAAATGTGAAAATTAAGGAAATTAGAGTACAAGTTCCTTTAACTTGTGTTCCTACTTATAAAATTATTATTCTTCATGCTGTTGAACCGCATAACAATCAAGAAAAACAACAAATTAATGATCACAAGGTTAACAATGAATCTATAGTAGAACAACCATAAGAAATAACATTAAGAAGATCCCAAAGAGAAATGAGATATGCTATTCTGAATGACTATGTGGTGTATCGACAAGAGTCAAAAAATGACTTGGGAATTAATAACAATGATCAAGTTTCATTTTTACAAGCCATTAATAGTAATAATACTGATAAATGGTTAGATGCCATGAAAGATGAGCTTAAATCAATGAAACATAATGGTGCATGGGACCTCATGGAATTACCTAAAGAGTGCAAGAGAGTTTGGTGTAAATGGGTCTTTAAGACTTAGCGTGACTCTCATAACAA
Organism: Ormosia semicastrata; assembly: GCA_029884595.1. NCBI lineage: Eukaryota > Viridiplantae > Streptophyta > Magnoliopsida > Fabales > Fabaceae > Ormosia > Ormosia semicastrata. The sequence goes on along the minus strand of JAQQTO010000046.1, from coordinate 52,910 downwards.
CCTTGAACGCTACAAAACCCATTTTGTTGCCAAATGTTTTACTCAAAAGGAAGACATTGACTATAAGGAAATATTCTTACCAGTTTCCAAGAAAGATTCTTTCAGAATTATCATAGCATTAGTAGCTCATTATGATATAGAGTTGTATTAAATGAATGTGAAAATAGCCCTTTTAAATGGGAATTTAGAGGAAGATGTTTATATGGATCAACCAATGAGGTTTTTAGTTAAGGGGAAAGAACACATGATGTGTAAACTTAAGAAATCAATATACGGACTTAAGCAAGCTTTCTTGTAATGGTATCTCAAGTTCAATGATACTATTATTTCCTTCAGATTTTAAGGAAAATACTGTTGATCGGTGTATATATCTGAAGGTTAGTGGAAGTAAGTTTATCTTTCTGATTTGTATATTAATGACATCTTGCTTGCAACTAATGATCTTGGTCTATTAAGTGAGACTATGAAGTTTCTTTCTAATAACTTCGAAATGAAAGATATGGAGATACAAGTTATGTGATTGGAATAAAAATATTCCGTGACAGATCACAAGGATTGTTAAGCTTGTCTTAGAAAGTATATATCAATAAAGCTTTAGAGAGATTCAGAATGCAAAGAAAGTCTTAAGATACTTGCAAAGAACAAAGGATCACATGCTTACTTATAGAAGATCTGATCATCTTGAGGTTATTAGATATTCAAATTCAGATTTTACCTATTGTGTAGATACAAGAAAGTTTACATTTGGTTATTATCGCGACCGAGATCGCGGCAAAAAATAGCAACTCATAAGATTTTAGAAAATGAAAATGGAGTCGTCACTAATTTTATTTACATTAGGAAAAATTGGAAAAACCTTATTAGAAAATGGTCTTTGAAAATCAAATTGGATTCGAGAATCGGTTATGCTTAGGGAAGGGTGTAAGTTTAATCCCACGGCACCCCTAACGTATCCGTCCTAAGACGGTATCTTAAATTGATTGTGTAAATTTTTATAACTTTTGAAACTATTTGTTTTATCATTTTTATAAAAAAAATAAATGAAATAAATAGATGAATAAAAAAGTTTAGAAGAAGAAAAAAAAAATTTTATTGAATCATCGAGTTATCACAACTTAAATGATTCTAAAAGAACACTGCAAGATTAATAAGTCATCACAAATTTCACTAATCCATTATTATTATTATTATTATTTTTTACAAAGTTCAATTATGTTTTTTTTAAAAAAAATTGTAAAATCAACAAAACAACAAAGAAAGGGAAAAAAACAGCAATATTTTTACAAAGTTCAAATATATATATATATATATATATATTATAAATATATATATTTAAAAGATCAACAAAAAACGAAAAAGAAAAAAAAACAGCAATATTTTTACAAAGTTCAAATATATATATATATTTAAAAAGATTTTAAAATCAACAAAACGAAAAAAAAATCAAAACAGCAATATTTTTACAAAGTTCATATATATATATATATATATATATATATATATTTAAAAGATTGTAAAATCAACAAAACAAAAAAATCAAAATAACCAATATTTTACAAATGAATCAAACCCGTGAACGGCTTACCATAATGAAATATAATGGTTCAAAAGCTTCTATACATGTCCTACTCAACAATTCAAAAGCCCATTATTTCGAAGATTCATTACAAAATGAATTGGTTTCCAATGGCACCAGTGCTAACAAAAATGCTCTTAATTCAAAGAAATTCATTTAACCCATACATGAAAACAAAGTCCCCACTGCTTGGTTGTGATTAAACGCTGCACTATTCACATTTGAATTCAAAATTAAATACCCAAAGAGAAAACAAAAAAAAGAAAGAAGAAGAAGAAGACCCAAAGTAAATACAGCTGCAATCATGGATACAACCTATCATTACATCCTTATTCCCGTAAGGCCAAAATGCAAACATAATATAGTCTTCCATGGATTTACAACTGATAAGGTTCCTTTACTTGAGGTATCATGCTCCATCACTTTTATCAAGCAATAGTCAATATCTCATGAAGATAAAACGCAACATGCTTTACAAATTCGTAATTAGGCAGTCAAATACAAACCTAGACATGATGCAGTTAAAGACCAACCATCATACACGAAGCAAATAGGAACCTAAAAATTAATCCTCCAACCACAAAACAAATATTTTGATGAGCAAAACATGTTCACAGACTATGCTCAAATATTTTTTTTTTGAACAAAAACAATCATTTACGCTATCATAATCAAACCCAAAATAGCTTCTAATCCTTGCTTGAAAAAAAAAACAGGTCCTTAGATCATAAGCACAAGACAGAACACAAAGGTCCCAACCATCATACAAGAAGCAAACAGGAGCCTAAAAATTAATCCTCCAACCATAAAACAAACCTTTTGATGAGGAAAACATGTTCACAGCCTATGCTCAAATATATTTTTTTTTAACAAAACAATCATTTACACCATCATAATCAAATCCAAAAAATAGTTTCTAATCCTTGCTTGAAAAAAAAATAGGTCCTTAGATTCATAAGCACAAGACAGAACACAAAGGTCCCAACCATCATACAAGAAGCAAACAGGAGCCTAAAAATTAATCCTCCAACCATAAAACAAACCTTTTGATGAGAAAAACATGTTCACAACCTATGCTCAAATATTTTTTTTAAACAAAACAAACGTTTACTCCATCATAATCAAACCCAAAAAATAGCTTCTAATCATTGCTTTGAAAAAAAAATAGGTCATTAGATTTATAGGCACAAGACAGAACACAAAGGTCAGTCTCAATACTCATACTTCCAAGCAAGAAAATGAATCAACATATAAAAATCAAATTTATAGCCCTTTCATATACATCCAAACGATGCCTGCATTATTTGGAATCAATAAACGAATTTGCATATTAATCAAGCAACTCAATAACTCCCTGTGGAACAGATTCTAACAAAGGGAATGGGAAAAATAAAACTGTTACTTCTAGGACCATAGCAGAACCACATACGGATTCCTCATCCATTATGAAGAGGGAATCAAGACTCATTGTTTATCAAACAGGTGGTGTGCAGCCAACACTTAACCATTAAAACCACTATAATATTTGAATGGGAACTTAACAGCTGAACAGATAAGCAATTGAAAGATCAACTTTCATGTAAAAATGAATCAACATGTTAGGACAACTATCAACATTAGGACAAATCAAATCAGCCTAGTCATTTTAACAAACAGAGAGAAGGCAACACAAAAGAAAACTAAGTCAAAGAGAAGAGCTTATACATCAGGCACCAAGTTCCCACATGAAATCAGCCCAGGAACAAAAAAATTCTAATTTATTCAAGATCCTTAGTACAATGATGAAAAAAAGAACACAAGAAAATAAAAAAAAAACTAATAATTACCGAATGAGAATCCTTCCAAATTGTTGAGAATAGAAGTTATTCTGATCGGCTCTTCCTCTCTCAAATTTTCCTAATACAAATTTTTCTAAGACTCTCACTAAAAAGAACTTCTCCAACTAACCTTCTGATTTTCATCCTTTGTATTTATAGAGGAAAATTTTTCCTTCTGCAAGAGGGCTTCCTCGGGTTGTCTTGTAGCTTTAAACGCAGAACTTGTATCATATGGAGAGGTTGTAGGGTTGACGAAGCTTGGGTCTCATCCTGATTTCCTTTTTCGTGTTTCGTCCTTCTGCTCCATGTGTTATCTTTCTCCAAGCTCAATTGCCTTTCCTTCTCGTGTCGTGTGGTTCGCCTAAAATGCAGAGAGTTAAGCAGGACGTCGAGCCTTGCGCATGGCAGAGACTGAACCAGGCTTGGGTTTTTCCCTTTTCGTGTACACTCCCTCTGCTCCACACAGCTTCTCTCTCTCAATCCTGCTAGTCTACCCGCATATGGAATTCTCGTGGGTTAATCTATGTGCTGAACAGGCTAGGGCGTGGAGAGGGTTGCAGCCATGGGGCTAGGCTTTCATGGACAGAGAGAAAGAGAGCAGCTATAGGGCCAAGGAGAAAGGAAACTGTCGTAGGTGGAGGTGGGGGCTGCTAGGGTTTGGAGAAAGAAAAGTAATAGGAATGGGTATTTGGGTCATAGGTGGATTTGGGTCATAGGGTGGATCCGGGTAGATGAGTGAGCCCAATGGATCCAAGCCCAAACCTCTTTCTTTTCCTTTTTTTTTGCATGCCTTCTTTTATTTATTTTTATTATTTTTAATATTAGTTTTTCTTATTGATTAATAGAAGCAGAGTTAACTAAATTTTTTTTTATTGGTCATCCATAACTATTTTTTTATTTAATATTTTTGGTCCGGACAAAATTGGGTGTTCACAGTTGCCCCTCTTTACTTGTTTCTTACTAGAGACTATGAATAACCGTAGTTTTCATATTATTATAGTAAGAAACGAGTAAAGACGTGAACTTAAATTTGTCCAGCAATGTATGGATGATGTGAAAGGACAAGGCAAAGACACCGATTGAACACCAGCGAGCTAAAACGTGGATTTACGAGTTATCGCAACATCGTTAGTCCTACCAAGGTAAAACTCAGTGTAAAACCAGAGACGTCATTGCATTGTCAACAAGCTGTCACAGCTCAGTTGACGTTTATTGATTAAAAAAAGTTTTTTTTTAAAGACCTTGGGTGACTTTATGACTGAAAATGGTAAAAGACAGTGGGCTTGGCCCGAAATTTAAAAGGCAGTGGGCTTGGCCCAGAATTTAAAAGACAGTGGGCTTGGCCCGAAATTTAAAAGACGGTGGGCTTGGCTTGGAATTTAAAAGACAGTGGGCTTGACCCATAATTTAAAAGACAGTGGGCTTGGCCTAGAATTTAAAGACAGTGGACTTGACCCAGAATATAAAGACGGTGAGCTTGAACCAGAATTTAAAAGACAGTAGGCTTGATCCAGAATTTAAAAGATAATAGGCTTGGCCCAGAATTTAAACGATAATGGGCTTGGCTCAGAATTTAAAAAGATAGTGGGCTTGGCCTGAAATTTAAAAAGACAATGGGCTTGGCTCGGAATTTACAAGACAATGGGCTTGACCCAGAATTCAAAAAGACAGTGGGCTTAGCCTAAAATTTAAAAGACAGTGGGCTTGACCAAGAATTTAAAAGATAGTGGGCTTGACCCATAATTTAAAGGCAGTGGGCTTAGCCTAGAATTTAAAAGACAGTGGGCTTGGCCCAGAATTTAAAAGATAGTGGGCTTGACCCAAAATTTAAAAGACAGTGGACTTGGCCCGAAAAGGGTTTTTTTGTTTCGCTGTTCTTTTACAGTGAAGCTTGGCGCAAAAGCCAGAGACGTCACTTTTCACAAGTTATTGCAGCTTATGGAAAAAATGTCGCAATGTTCATTCTTGCAACTCAAAATCTAAAGATCATATCAAAATATTATGCCAAAACCTTCTTCTTGCATACCCGATGCTAATTGTTTCCTCAGAAAATTTAATTCATCAAACCCGGGCGCAGGCTCTCGCAAACTAGGGCTTATCAACTTGTTTCAAGTTCCTTGGGATCTTCAGATGTTGGGATAACTTTACTTCTGAGTTTTCTTATCAGGTACACAGTTTCCCTATTAACATTGCGGATTGCGTTGAGAGCTTTTCTTGCCTTGTTTGAACTTTCTGATTCATTATTGATCTAACTTGTTAGTTAGAGGATTGCCATTAAATTGTTAAATCAATGATACTGAATTTATATTCCCTCTTATCGAAGCATTTTGTAATCAACCTGTGTGACTTCATAAATATAAAAGAAATAAGCATGATAAAGAAAGATGAAGAATAAAAGAGAAGAAAGGAAAGTATTTTCATTGATTTAGTGTTCACAAGCACGAAAGGGCAAAAGGATGATACAAAAGACAAGGTGAAAGGCAATTGCCCCAGTTAGGATTCCTTTCTTCTCATTAGATAGGTCCTAATTCTCAGATGGATATTACAACCACTAGTAACATAAGTTATCTTCTATCGATCACCGCTTAAAATTGCCCTAGTTTTGTCTTCCATCGCCACTTAAAATTGCCCCAGTTTTTTTTTGTCTCCTTTTATGTTGTCTGGGTGAGCCTTTCAGGTGATATCTCCTAGGAGAGCCTTTGCCGACTTTAAACTTTTTGCCTAATCTAGATGCCCTAACTTTTGCTTAGGCCGCCCTTGCGGGTTTTCAACCTAACGGGGCTATTTTCTTTTTCTTTTTTTTTTATGCATAGAACTTTTTAACTGCATCAGTATTTATCGGTCTTGGCAATTCATTTTCATCCATATCTGTTAAAATTAAGGCTCCTCCAGAGAATGTCTGCCTAATGATATACGGCCCTTCATAACTCGGTGCCCATTTCCTAGGGCGTCCTCTTGGTTTGGAAGTTTTTTCTTTAAAACCAGGTCACCTGCTTGGAACTCCCTAGGGTGCACTTTCTTATTGAAAGCTCTTGCCATTCTTCTTTAGTATAGTTAGCCATGACAAATAGCTTTTAATCGCTTTTCTTCAATCATGTTTAACTGCTTATACCGAGTCTTTACCCACTCTACTTCTTCTAACTCGGCTTCCATCAACACTCTTAAAGATGAGATTTTGACCTCTATGGGGGAAACTACTTCTATACCATAGACCAAGGAGAATGGTGTTATCCCAGTGCTGGATCGGATATTAGTGCGATAAGCGTGGAGAGCATAGGGGAGCATCTCATGCCATTCTCTGTAGTTGACCACCATTTTGACTATTATCTTCATGATGTTCTTGTTTGCTGCTTCTACTACATCATTCATCTGGGGTCTATAGGGAGCAGAATTATGATGCTTGATCCTAAATCTCTCACATAGACTTTTAATTTCTGCACTATTGAGATTAGGGGTATTATCTGTGATAATCCTTTCTGGAATTCCATACCGACAAATGATGTTTACCCTAAAAAATTTAAGGATAACTTTTTGAGTGACTTTGGTATAAGAAGCGGCCTCTACCCATTTGGTGAAATAATTAATTGCTACCAGGATAAACCTATGGCCATTGGAAGCTTTCGGGTTTATTGGCCCAATAACATCGATTCCCCATATTGAAAAAGGCTAGGGTGCCACCATATTATGCAATGAGATGGGTGGTGCATTAATGCGGTCAGAGTATGCTTGGCATTTATGACACTTTTGAACATATTCTATGCAATTAACTTCCATAGTGGATCAGTAATAACCATATCGTAGGATCTGACGAGCCATCATGATACCGTTGGCATGGGTTCCACATATTCCTTCATGAACTTCTGTTAATATGGTGAGAGCCTCCTTAGCTTCTATACATCTGAGGAGTATGCCATCATAGTTTTTTTTGTACAGTGTTTCCCCGTTCAAAAAGAAAGCCATGGAAAGCTGACGGATGCTTTTCTTGTCTGTCTCATTTGCCCCTGATGGGTATTCTCTGAACTTGATGTACTGCATGATATCATGGAACCAGGGCTGACCATATTCTTCTTCCTCAATATTAGAACAATAAACTGGTTCGCTTTCTGCCCTTATTCGGATGGGTTGCACATTAGCATGAATATTCAGATTGGTTATTACAGCTAAAGTAACCAAAACATCTGCGAATTGGTTCTTATCTCGAGTCAAGTGTGAAAATGTGATCACTTCAAACTTCTCGATCAACTACATTAAATATTTCTGGTATAAAATTAATTTTGGGTCTTTAGTCTGCCATTCCCCGTTCACTTGATAAATTATTAGTGTTGAGTCTCCATATACTTGTAGTTCTTTCACTCCCAATTCTATTGTAACCTTTAACCCTTGAGCACAAGCTTCATACTCTGGAACATTGTTGGTGCAATCGAACTCTAACTTGATGGCTACTGGGTATTGCTTCCCACTTGGTGAGGTGACCACTGCACCTATGCTGCTCCCATACATATTGACTGCTCTATCAAAAAGCATATTCCATATGTCTTCTTCATCTAACTCTTCTTCTTCAACTACTAAAACATCCCCATCAGGGAAATCAGACGTCACAGATTACTTGTAATTAAGTGGGTTCTCAACTAAGTGATCTGCAATTATACTCCCTTTGATAGACTTTTGAGTTATGTGCTTTATGTCAAACTCAGAAAGAACCACTTGCCATTTGGAGACTTGTGTAGAAACATGAGGGCATTCGAATATGTACTTTATCGGGTCCATTCTTGAGATAAGCCAAGTAGTATAGTATAACATATACTGCCTCAACTTTCTAGACGTCCATGCCAGTGCACAACATGTCTTCTCGATTGCCATGTAGCGGGACTCGTATTCATTAAACTTTTTGCTCAAATAGTAGATGACCTATTCTTTTTTTCTTGTTTCATCATGCTGTCCTAACATTGCTCCCATGGATGTCTGCAACACCATGAGGTATAATATCAAAGGACGATCAAGTATAGGTGGCACCAAAATAGGAGGACTTTGCAAGTAAGCTTTTATCTTCTCAAAAGCTTCCTAACAGTGTTCATCCCATTCTCCTGGTTGTTGTTTCTTTAGTAGCTTGAAGATTGGCTCGCAAGTACTGGTCAGGTTAGCTATGAACCTAGCGATGTAATTCAGTCTCCCGAGAAAGCTTCTTACCTCCTTTTCAGTCTTGGGAGCAGGCATCTCTTGTATTGCTTTGACTTTATCAGGGTCCACTTTGATTCCTTCTTTGCTAACGATAAAACTAAGCAATTTTTCAGTCGATGCACCAAAAACACATTTTGTCGGGTTTAGTTTCAACTTGTATTTTCTGAGTCTTTCAAGCAACTTTTGCAACACTACCACATGACTTTCCCCTTCTTTGGACTTAGCAACTATGTCATCCACGTATACCTCAATTTCTTTGTACATCATATCGTAGAACAAAGCAACCATGGCACATTGATAGGTGGCCCCAGCATTCTTCAATCCAAATGGCATGACTGTGTAATAAAAGGTTCCTCATGACGTGACAAATGTGGTCTTCTCTTTATCACTCGTGTCCATAGGAATCTGATTGTAACCAGAATAACCATCTATAAAAGAGAATCTATGACCTCTTGCTGCATTATCGATAAAGACATCAATGTGAGGCAATGGGAAATTATCTTTAGGGCTAGCTTTATTCAAATCCCTATAATCCACACACATCCTGACTTTTCCATCTTTCTTCGGAACGGGGACGATATTTGCTACCTATTCTGGGTGCCTTGATACTTTTAAAAATCCTGCTTCCAATTGCTTGTGACTTCCTCTTTGATCTTTAAAGACATTTCAGGATGCATTCTCCTCAATTTTTTCTTTTTCGCCTCAACATTGGGGTAGAGCTAAATTTTGTGGGAAGCTATGCCCGAATCCAGCCCTGGCATATCTCGGTAAGACTAAGCAAATACATCCATGTAGTCTCTGAATAACTTGATCATGCTTTCATGTTCTGGGTTATCTTTTAATCTTAACTCCTTCTTATCTTCATCGGTTCCTATATTGATCACCTCTACTTCTTCCTCATTCAGGCTGAAGTCTCTTTCTGACATTTCTACCAATTTGGCAAACTCCTCAATGGCATTCCTATCTTCATCTGAGTTATAGTTATCTATATCCATCATTGAATAGGAATCCATCCTTGAGTTTTTAGGAATCCTTTCATGGGACAATGCCTCTACCAGACCTAAATCCCTGGAAGATTTATTTATGCTCGATTAGAAACAGAAAGAAAATATGGTAATTGGATAAGGCTAAGCAAAGGCGTAAATCAAAGATAGAAAATAACTAAAGCAGTGAATCAACTGAGAAACACACAATTTCATTGCATTGACATTTTGATGAAAAATAACAGGAGCAGAGAATCATACTAGAAAAACACATAAGTTCATTGCATTAAAGCTTCGACAAGAGTTAGCATAAATTCAACATTATAAAAGTCTAAGATAACAACACGACTAAATAATTACTTTATGACAATCACATCCATTAATGCCTCAGATCGCCAATTGTTCAGAGGTTTCAAGTTGACAGAAAGCTGGATAATATGGTCTTCTCCAGAGTCTTCGTCTACATTGTTAATGATTAGCCGGACCTAATGATTGGAGGTTCTATTGATAACCTCGATAGGGATGGGGAATGTCTCCTTCAGATGAGGAATCATCTTTTTCACTTCATTCTCCATTTTTCCTTCATTGAGAACCAAATTGTGCTTTATTATGCCTTCCAAAGGTGCCTTATATCCCAGACCATATCTGTTTTTGTTCTCTGGCAGGGTGATCATAGACTTAGTTCATTGCAGCTGAATTCCTAAACCTTTTCCGGCTTAGTAACCATTATTGGTCATGATACGAGTCACAGTTTGATGAACATCTTTAGAGGACGACTCATCCTTCTTTGTCTTCGATTCCACTAACTGAAAACTGTGTAGGAAGTTTTTCACCTCCAGCTCTATGTTTTCAACATAAGGTACTGAAGTAGACTTCATCAGTAAGATTTCTTCCTCTCCTCGAATGGTAACCAGACATCCATTTTCAATGTATTTCAGGCATTGGTGTAGGGTCGAGGGAAAAACACCAGTAGTGTAGATCCATGGTCTTCCTAAAAGCATAGTATATGTGGGCTCAATATCTATTACTTGAACAACACTTGGAAACAGCTCGAACCTATCTCAAGTGGAAGGGTCACTTCTCCCAAAATTCCTCTTTTCCTTCCATCGAAAGCTCGCACTGTCATTTCTTGAGGCCTAAGGTCTTCTACACTCATAGCCAGCTGGGACAAGGTTGTCCTCGGGAGAACGTTCAAGGCAGAACTCCCATCAATCAAAACCTTTGTGACAACATATCCCTGACATTCAAAGTGATATGCAAAGCACGTGGGTTATTCCCTATCGAATATACCACTTCTTCCTCCGAGAAGAGGATCACATTAATGTGCCTTACTAGGTTTACCATGTTCACTAAGCTTTCTGGGGTAACATCCGACTTCACATAGGCTTCATTTAACACTCTTTGCAGTGCTTTGCGATGAGGTTCAGAATTCATGATGAGTGACAATAGAAAGATCCGAGCTGGAGTTTTTCTGAGCTGTTCTACCACATCATACTCACTTTGCTTCATGATTTTTAGGAATTCTTCTTCATCGTCTTCTTTTGTTTTAATAAAGCCTGCTTTTCCTTTCCCGGTCTTATTTTCTTGCCTATAGCACCTACCACTTCTTGTGATCTCTCTTATGCCCATGACACTTGACACTGCTTGTGCGAGCTCTGCTATCTGAGCAATAGGGGTTGAAGCGGTTTGTCCTATATTACTTTGTGTCTTTACCTTGACATCATACTTCCAAGGCACATCATGTGTATCACTATAGGGAAAAGGTGTAGGCTTCTTTATCGCTATGACAACTTTTCGGGAATCTGGAACTTCACTAGTACGCTGGAGTTTGAGGACTAGACGTTCCACAATATCTATCTCTTTTGCGAACCCTCTTGCTTGAGTAACATCTATTACCCTTAAAGCCATGAATCTTTGCACCCGAGCCTTAAACTCCTGACAACCCTCAATATCATGCCGTTTCTCTATATGGTATTCACAATAAGCTTCGGTATCATATTCAAACCCTACATCACCCAAGGCTACTGAGAAACAATAGCTTGCTTGGACAATACCTTGGAATATTAGCTTCATAGGAGTTTTGACATTTGCTACATTTTGAAGCCCTTCATTTTCCTTTTCTAATGCGTTTACAATTCCTTTCCCATGATTTGGAATAGGGTTGCTAGTAATGCTAGGTCCCTTCTCTCTTCAAAGTCTAGCTTTCTGCAGGAAATCAATCTCCTCACTATGGTTTTAAATACCTCGTAATCTTTGATTGAGTGTCCCGTGTTATCCATATGGAACTTGCAAGTTATGTTAGGATTGTACCAAGCTGGAAATGGGGGCACCATAGGGCGAGAAGGAACACATGTAAGCAAATGTGCATCGAACAACTGTTGAAACAAATCAGCATTAGAGATTGGCAACTTTGGAAAAGGGGGTAGATTTAACGAGGGTCGAGCATACCCTTGGTTTCCTAGATTTCGAGGTGCGGGAAGACGATTGGTATAGACGGGACGTGGTGAGGGAACATTATTAACTTGGTATAAAGTCTGGTAAGCCAGAAAAGCGGGTGAAGGGGCTTGATAAGAAGGGTATGGTTGTGGATTACGAGGAAAACATGAGTTTTGTTGATGCACATAACTGACTTCTGGTTCTTTGTTCCTTGTTGGTGCCACTTTCTTAGGAAAATTGCTCTGTGTATTTCCAGTAGGTAATTTTCCTGCTTTTGCAAGATTCTCAATCCTTTCTCTAGCCGAAATTAGATCAGAAAAATCTCTGTAGGCAGCACCTGCCATCAGCCCAATAAAAGGTGCTCCTAGGGTCCTCATAAAGTACGAGCTCATTTCTGATGGAGTCAATGGTGGTTGAACTTGGGCTGCTAACATTCTCCATCTTTGAGCGTATTACTTGAAAGTTTCGTCATTCTTTTTTTGCTTTGCCCCTAGTTGTTCTTGGGTAGGTGCGGTCTCGATATTGAATCGATATTGCTCCAAGAATAGACTTGTCAGATCATCCCAACAAAAAATCTTTGAATAGTCAAGTTGCATCTACCATTCCAAAGCCGACCCGGTCAGGCTCTCATGAAAGAAATTGATTAGGAACTTTTGATCCCGTGACCAAATGGCCATTTTGATGATGTAAGTCTTCAGATGAAACTTTGGATTGGTGTTTCCATCATACTTTGAGAAGTCTGGTACTTTGAAGTCTTTGGGAATATTAATTTCAACCTCAGGGAATAGTTCATCGATTCCCACTGAGCCATACAGATTAGGGCCTTGAATGGCTTTAATTTGCTCTTACATCTTTAATTCTAATGAATTCATCTCTTAAATTTTCTTTTTCTGAGTTGTTGTTCAAGAATATTTTCACTGGTTATTCATGAGTGACTTCTACATTATTTTTCTCCCTTTCATGATTTTCGTTCATGGAATCACCCTATACATTCACATTGTTGTTTGCATTTGCATTTACCCCAGTGCCGACAGATGTTCCATTTGTTGTTCTAAGGGTCTCAGTTAACTGTCTCAGTAAATCTTCGACCCTTGATTGTCCTTCTGCCATTGTATTAATCCTTTTTCTCATTTCATCCATCTTTTAACTTAAGTTTCTTTCTGAATTTGACATCTCTTGCAGCCTAGTTTGTGATCTAGTTCCGTAGGCCCGGGTTTATGCAATCTGCATTTTTCGAGGACGAGCAATGGTTCAAAGTTTTTACCTGAAAATGGTAAAATTATTATTATTATTATTATTATTATTATTATTATTATTATTATTATTATTATTATTATTATTTTTGAAGATCAGTGATTATGTTCATTATTTGTTAGAGGACCGTTAGTGGTTTTACACCAAGTAGATTTGAAATGAGTATCTTTGATATTGTTTGTTGTGACTATTACCCAGAACGTCTCGTTCAAAAGTATTAAGTCTCAAGTGAAATATAGGATAGAAAAAATGAGTGTCGAAACAAGCATATTTCGTTCATTCAACTGAAAAGATATGAAAATACTTTGCTTCTTAGATGAATACATTATGACCTAGCCGAAGAAAACTATTCCCTATCTGAATAGGCCTTAGCCATCTATTTCATCTGCCCTATAAGGTTCTTACAGTACTCAATGAAATCCTTGATTTCTACTGGTGTTTCAAAAGGATTGACCATCTAATCGACTTTCTTCAAATGATATGGAGTATCCGCAATTGCCGAATTAGCCAAACATTCCAATTTTACAAAGCGACTCATCCAAAAATGGACTTCTTCCTTCTATCCATCGATGTCCCCTTTTTGTTGTTCCACCTGATCCATCAGTTTTTTCATATTTTCCTGTCCTTGTTGCAATGTTGCCTCATATTTTACAACTGTCTCTTTCATGTGGAGCTTATTGTTTTTTATCATATATTCATATCGCTTAGATGCCACTCCCATTTGCAGCAGCATTTCTTCTACCAGCTACATTGCATCGCTCTGGGTTGCTTTGGCACTCTTGAGCTGCTCCCTAAGCTGTTGGTTTTCAGCCATGACCCTGTCCCTTTCTTGCCTTCGGAGCCCTAATTCTTTGTTTGCTGCCCCCAGACACTATTTGGTTTTTAGCATATAAACACGTTCTGCCTTCATCTTTTTATTAGCCCATTCAAGAGTATGGTCCTTTTTAGTATTTTCTCACTTTAAGGCCACACATGCCTGGCAGATCTCTCTCAACTCAGCTTCCATTTTTTCCTTTTCCTTTTCCATTTTCACAAACCTTGCTTTTTTTTTTCTTTCATCTCTTCATTCTCAATCACGACCGAGGCTGAAGGTTCACCAACCATAGGGGTTACTGGGGTCCTGAATGGTAACTTGATTTCTTGAACTCTGTCCTTAACCCATTGGCGATAATCTTCATTGGCTGCACAACTTCTGACTCCCAGTTCTTTTCCTTTTCGGATGACTTTGTCCCAAGCATTTTGGACCTCCTAAAGTGATTCAGTATTTTTTGTATCTATATAGTAAAGAACAAAAGAGGTTATTTGGGTTTCTGTAGGTGGCCCCATCATAGGATAACCGAGTTGTCGCTGTGCCAAGGCTGGATTGTAATTAATACATCCTCGTGTACCCATGAGGGGTACATTTAGAAACCTTCCGCACTGGTAGATGATAGTTTCTACATCTTTCCATTGAGGATACCATTTTATCTGCTTTTCTTCCAATTTTGCCAAATGGTCCGCCCATTCACGACTATTTTTGGTCTTCAACTAGTACATGTTAAAGCAGCGATAGGGCACTCTGCTTTGTATGATCTGTTGAAAACATGAGCTGTGAGCCAAACATACAACACCGGTAAGCAACAGAAGATTCTTTTACCATTCCTTTCGTGACAAAAGTTCAGGGTAGAGTAAACATCTGCGAGAATGGCTGGGACAGGGTTGTCGGTGTTGAACTTGCAGGCAATGAACACATCGATTGCTGCATAATCCACATAGTCATCAATATTAGGGAACAAGACTATGTCGTAAATGGTAAGGGCTAGCACATCTATGAAAGCATTCCAATCTCCACTTTTGGCTAATTGACGCATCTGTCCTTCAAGGTATTCTCTTGAAAACCATTTGGTTCCATTCCTATTCTGCTGCGCACCTTGGAGGTCTCTTGCATGCACTTTCAAAATGTTTGCTACAGTTTGGATGGATGCATAGTGTTTCCTATAAAAGTATGACTTTTTACCTTCCAATGACAAACCTAGGATCTGCTCAAATTCTTCGAGAGTGGGAGCTAGTTGGAAATCTTGAAAAGTAAAACATCTAAGAGGAGGGTCATAATACTAGGCCACTGCGGTGATCGCTTCCACTTGCACATTCACCTCTAAGAGATCCAGAACCTTTCCATACTTTGCTACAAATGTCCAACATTGAGTCTTCTTCAACATTTGTCCCATAACTACTTGGCTTTCAGTGTTAACTTTATTAGTCTTGAGCTGCAGAGTCTTTTTCAAGCTTGCATCCTTGTGATCTGATCCCATATTCCTTTTTATCAAAGATATTCACTGTCAAATCTTGATTGAGTTCTAACGGTTCTCTAACAAATCTACTTCAGGAAGGAAAAAAAGATTAGAGTATTGTAAAGAAAACACGGTGCAAGGATGCAAAGTACAATTTTTTATTAAAGAATGCAATGATGGATAAAGGATAACGAAAAGGTACGCTCCTTTTGTGCCCTAAAGGATTGCCTTAAATTTGAGAGGTTCTACCCTAAGGATCTATAAGTCTGTCTAATTCGTGAGAATTTTCATTGGGTGACTATATTATTCTAAAGGCCTTTAGAGCTAAGTCCCATTTCAAAATGTTAAACACAAATAGTGGGTAAACCACTAGGTGCAGGACATTCATGAAAAAGGTACACTCTAGATGAGGTTTTCGCGATAACCAAACAAGATGTACATCTAAAATGGCTACTGATGTGTGTGAAATAACATCATGTTTTGTTCTTATTTTGCATGCATTCTTAGGTATTTTAAGTATTTTAGTTTCTCTTTTAGTTTGTTTTTCCCTTAGTTCGGATAACTGCGGTATTTTTGGTGTTATGCAGAATTAATGTTGAATTAGCCTTGGAATGAATGGAAAGCTTGCATGATTGAAATTGGAGCTTTATGGATAGCAAAAAGGTGTAAAAAGACCACTCCAGAGGGATCCACGGCCTGCACGTGGATTAAACCACGGCCATGGATCGAGCAGCAACTTGAAGGAGGAAAAGAGAGATTCCAGGGAGTTCCACAGCCTAGCCGTGGAATGATCTATGGCCATGGAATTCTGATAGCAAGATCCACGGTCTGCCCATGGAATGATCCACGGCCGTGGATCGCAGTAAGCATCAGTTTTTAAGTTTTTATTTTTATTTCTTTTAGGGACTTTTTAGCCAATTAAAACCCCAAGTTATAAATAGATGTTCTGAATAGAATTAGGGGGTTCTAATTTGGTTTTGGAGGAGGCACATTGGAGGCTTTGGTTCTTGATCTTCATCTTTCTCCCTTCTTATTCCATTATTACGGGTTTGGATGTTCTTGAACATGTTTTTTGATTCTTTCTTCTCCATATCTGAGTAGTTTCTTTTGTTTCTAGGATTGGGCAATGCCCTTTGATACTTTGATAATGATTAATTGACTTTGTTTCCCCTTTTATTAATCTTGAATGTTCATTGATTCAATCCTTATTACTCTTATTCATGTGAATTTGCTGACCACTTATTTGCATCTCATAGGCATTTAGGGACGTACTGAGAACCATAAGAATTGAACTTAAGGTCTAAATCATGAGAGTAGTTTTAGCCTTTCGAGGACTCAATGAATTACCACAAAGCGTAATGGGTTCAATTTAAATTCAATTACCACGAGATTAGGAATTGGTTTAATTGGTCACGGATCTTGTATCTTGATAAAGAACATTAACTAATTTAGGGTAATTCACCTTCAATTGAATTTCAGATATAATAAAAGGGTTGTCAATTAGGATTTATTTTGTATCATTGTGGTATCCCAATCTTGGAAGCTTTCTTGAATCTGAAAAATCCCTTCTTGATAACTTGCTATTTTTGTTCTAAATTATGCACTTTGATTTTTAATTATTTAATTGCTTTGTTACTACGTTCTTCTTAATCAAGAATCATATTCCCTTTTGTTTAATTTAATTGAATTAATTAATTAATTGGTATTCATAGACACAGTCCCTGTGGATTCGATCTTTTTATTACTTGACGACGAAACCATACACTTGCGGACTTCACGCATCAAGTTTTTGGCGCCGCTGCTGGGGACTGTGTTTTTCTTGAATATCAGTTTAATTTTTAATTTAATTATTTTAAACCTTTTTATTTTATTTGGTTCTTATGTTCTTGATTTCTCTTTGACTCTCTGCAGGTAATTTCTCTTGTTTATGCAAAGTACTAGACGTTCTGGGACTCTTATTGAAGCAGATCCTGAAATTGAAAGAACTTTACGTAGAAGGAGAAGACAATAAAGGTAAAAAGTAAGAGAAATATCGGAACCACCACTTATCATGGCAGCAGCTGAGGATAATAAATCGTTAAAAGAGTATGCAGCCCCTAATGCTCGGGGTTTGCGATCTGGAATTGCTCGGCCAGACATTGAAGCCAGGCACTTCACCATACCTCCTGCCTTACTGTCTATGATAAAGCAGAACCAGTTTAGAGGATTGCCGTCAGAGGATCCTAATGATCATGTGGATATGTTCTTGGAGTTCTGTGAGACCCTCAAGATCGAAGGCGCCTCTGTTGATGCTATTTGTCTCCGCCTGTTTCCTCTATCATTGAGAGATAGAGCTAGAGCTTGGCGGAAGTCTGTTCCTGATGAGACGATAACTACTCGGGACTAATTGGAGCAAGCCTTTTTGGATAAATTCTTTCCACCTTCCAAGACTGCTCACCTAAGGACCCAAATCACAAGCTTTGTTTAGAAAGATGGCGAGTCATTGCCAGAAGCTTGGGATAGATATAAGGCTTTGCTGGAAGCCTGCCCACGCCATGGGTTAGAGAAATGGTTGATAGTCCATACCTTCTACAATGGTTTGGAATATTCTTCGAAGGTGTCTCTTGACTCCGCAGCTGGTGGAGCTTTGATGAATAGAAGGCTCACAGAAGCTTATGGGATAATTGACAGTGTAGCTTCAAATCATCACCAATGGGCTAATAAAAGAGGCCATAACTCGAGAAAGCTCTCGGGAGGTAAGTTTGAGGTAAATGGTGTTGATTTAATTATGTTAAAGTTTGATTCTTTGAATAAACGTTTTGACATGCTTGAGAAAGCTCATGTTAATGCCATAGGTCTCTCTAATAATTTTTGTGAGATTTGTGGAGCACAGGGACATATAGGTGCTGAATGCCAAGTTGGAATAGGATCCTCATATGGTGCACCAGTGGAGTAAGTGGAATCATGCCATAATTTTCATGACTTCAACCAAAAGGGGAGGAATGATCCGTATTCTCAAACTTACAACCCTGGTTGGAGGTCACATCCTAACTTCTCTTACTGGAATAGTCAGTACCAAGCTGGGCAAGGTAATGCTAAACCCTATTCTGGAGCCCCATATGTACAAAAATCTAGACTTGAGTCTCTTCTTGAGAATTTTGTTGAGAGTCAGTCTAGGCAAAATGAGGAGTTTAGGCACCATGGGCAAGTAGTGACTGAGGCAATTAAAGAGTTGTCAGCTAAGGTTGACAATTTAACTATTCATAATAAGATGTTGGAAACACAGATTGCCCAACAAGTAAGCACTTCACATAGGCAACAAGGTAAGTTTCCTGGTCAACCAGAAATAAACCCAGGGAATGAACATTGTAAGGCTGTGAGTTTGAGGAGTGGAAAGAAGTTAGAGGATCCTAAGGGTAACGAGGAGAGTGACAAAGATGAGGGGAATGAAGAAAAAGAGACTAAGACATAACTTTTAGAAGAGGAGGAAACTAATGAGAAAGTGTCTAAGTATGTACCCCCTGAGCCATACCAACCCCCAGTTCCTTTCCCTCAAAGACTTGCTAAGGCCAAGTTAGATAGGCAATTTGGGAAGTTCCTAGAGGTCCTAAAGAAATTGTACATTAATGTACCCTTCACTGAGGCGTTGAAACAAATGCCTACCTATGCTAAGTTTCTTTAGGACATCTTATCTAATAAGAGGAAGCTAGAAGAATATGAAACAGTAGCTTTAACTGAGGAGTGTAGTGCGTTAATTTAAAATAAATTGTCTCCTAAGTTAAAATATCCAGGTAACTTCTCTATTCCCTGTTTGATTGGAAACACGAATTTTGATAAAGCTCTATGTGATTTGGGGGCTAGTATTAGTCTTATGCCCTTTTCTATGTGTAAGAAATTAGAAGTGGGTGAGCTAAAACCCACAACTATCTCCCTTCAATTGGCGGATCGGTCAGTCAAGTACCCCGTAGACATCTTGGAGGATGTTCCTATTAAGGTTGGTAAGTTTTATATGTTGGTAGATTTTGTTGTGCTTGACATGGAAGTTGATGCTAAAATGCCGATCATACTTGGGCGTTCATTCCTTGCCACTGGAAGGTCAATCATTGATGTCCATGAAGGAAAATTGACTTTGCGATTGAATAATAAGGAAGTAGTTTTTGATGTTTTTAAATCTGAAAATAATTCTAATTCCTCAAATTCATGTAATCGCATAGATGCTACTAATGTTGTGGATAGTGTTGTGCTTTCAGGTGTGCAGGAATCAGTGGCTGATGCTATGGTAGAAAAGACCTTGTGTAACACCCCAAACTTTCTATGTATTAAATAAGTAATTTTAACAGTTAGCAGAATTTTACTGTTTAGTGATTTCTGTGCACTGTAAAATTATTTTAAACATTCCGTCTGCATATTTGATCGTTTTGAGTAATTTGCTCTGTGTCAGAAAAATAATAATTTTTGGGCCGAAAAAATTTACGTAAATTAATTTTTACTGTTTAGTCTTAATTAATTTACGTAATCTAAATTGATATTTGTGAATTTTCTAATTTTTGTGATTTTATGTGTGATTTTAAAATTTTTACTGTTTGTGGGCCCCACGAGGTGTAGGTGGGCCCAGGTGGCCATACGTGGGCCTAGGTGAGTCCCGCAAAGTGAAAATTTTTTCTACGCATAAAAAAATTTGTACTATTTAGACGGAGACAGGGGATCTTACTAAATCTGAATCCGGAAACAGTTTTAAAAAATTTTTTTTATTGTATTTTGCACTGTATTTAATTATCGGATGATAAAAATATAGTAAGTATATTCTTTCGTGGGGTTATAACAGATAAAAATAAAATTCTATACTGTTAAGTCAATATTGGTGGTTTGGATATCTACCATCGAATTAATTATCATTGGAGATTTAATCTTGATTTAATCAACGGTGGAGATTTAATCTTGAAAATAAATAGGATTAATTATAATCGTTGGATGAAAAATTAAATCAAGGGTGGAGATTTAGTCTTGTAAAATAAATATGACCATTATGAACCCTTGGATGTAAAATAAATCAATGGTGGAGATGGATCATTAATGACCATTGGATTTGGATTTAAATCAATGGTGGAGATGAACCATTAATGACCATTGGATTTGGATTTTGATCAATGGTGGAGAATTGGTCATCAAAAATTTCTACAACCATTTTGGACCCTTGGATGTAAAGTTTGAAGATGCAATCTTGACCTTTCATTTGGAGACACATCTAACGGCTAGGATTTAAAGAAGAAAGATCCAATGGCCTAGATTTTGTCTTCTAAAAATCAAAATCTATTTGAATCCTAACCATTGAATGAATCAATGGTTAGGAATGCTTCATATAATTGATAGAAAAGATGACAATTTGCATGAATCATGCATGGAGGGGGGGCGATTTTGAAGAGCAATGAGAATGGGAGACAAAACTAGTATAGGCTTTTTAGGCCAAAGAAAAGATGAAGACAAGTTCCTATTGATCAATTAATGAGCATGCTTTTCAAAACTTCACTTTGTCATTTCTCTCCATGAAGTCCACGGCCATGCATAGTTAGGATACCAAATATTTCACTTCCACACTTCACATTTTTCATTTTCCTCTTTCTCTCACTTATGCTTCAAGAACCAACCAAGGAGAAAAACTCCATTTCCTCTCCCTAGAGAAGCATTCGGCCAAAGCACCTAAGTCCACCCTCCATCACTCTTTAATTTCATACAACCTAGTTTCTTGAATCCTTACCTCATTCTAAACAACTTTCATGTTGAAGAATTTCTCTAAATCTTCCATCTTGAAGGACTTTTACTAAGATCAAGTTCTAGAGCTTTAGTTGGTGAAGAGTAAGGAAATTTCTTTTATTCTTTTCTTTTTCATATTTTAAACCATGTTTGATCCATGGTTCCTCTTAATAAAGCTCAATATACTAATTTTCTTGTATTTGTTCTATGTTCAAGAGACTTTTGTTGGAGGAGATCTTGTTCTAAATTCAAAGCAATGAGCTTTTGGAGTTCTTCAAGAGGTAAGAGGGAGATTTATATCACCAACCAAGCATGATGGTGAGAGATGGTTATATTTGATGGATGATGAATCTATGTGAGGATTCATATCCATGGTCATGTAATAAATTATTTGTGTTATGTGTTTTAATTATTTTGTATATGCTTGATATGCTTTGTATGAATTAATTGTGTATGCATGCTTAGTATGATTTTTTTACTTGTTTATATGGTATGCTTATAATATGCATGATGATATATGTTAAATATATTATGATGGATGTATGTTGAAATAAGAAAAATTTTGGCTCCAATGACCAAAGGAGAGGTTCGGTTTTGATGCCCAAAATTAGGGTTCATGTTGAAAATTTTTCAAGAACAAGGAAATTGATTTTTTTGGGTCCCTAGAACAATAAGATTTTTGGCCAAGACACCTCAAATTAGATGTTCACCAAATTAATATTTTCATGAATAATAAAATTTTATGATTTGATAAGTAAAGGAAATAAACAAAAGGATTTTGGTTTTGCAAAAGAGAATGCACACGCTTTTCTTTTTTTAGTTATGTTGATATTAATTAATTTTAGAAAACAAAAATATAATTCATTTAAGTTATAAGAAAAATCTTTCATGGTTCCAATAGCCATTTTTAAGGTCTTGATAATTTAGAAAAAAAAAGATTGTTTTGATGTTATAAAATATAAGAATTTTCAAATAAGGATTTTGAAAAGAGAATTAAAGTGTTGTCAAGTGGAATTTTCATAAATAAAAGAAAAAGGGAGATTGAAGGTGTTAAACTTCAAATTATTTTCAAGGAGAATTAATTTTTGAAAGTGATTTAGAAATATAAAAGAAATCGTTTGTAACTTAAATTTACTAACAAAGAATTTATTTATTGAGTTTTGGAAAAACGTTAGAAAATTTAAAAGTTAGAAATGGTAATTAATTAAACTAAATGAAATTTTGTAAAACTAGATCAATAAAAAGTAATTTTGAGAAAATATATTAAGAAAAAGATTTTTTGACTAAGAATAGGAAGAAAATAAAGTAAGGAATTATATTATTGTAAGAAAAGTCAAAATAATATTTTTAAAGTTAAGAAATATTTTATGAAGGGTACAAATGGTGAAAAATGATTTATGGAGCTTAAAAACGTAAATTTTGAGTTACGCGATTTGAAAAAGGTTAAAATATTTCTACGCAATTTAAAATGTTCAAATATTTTATACGATCGAAATTTTGTAGAAAAATTGCTATGTGAAAAAAAAATGAAAGAATATTTTTACGCACTTTAGAAAACAATAGAAAATTTTTAAGCGAATTTTAAACGTAATAGAAATGTTACAAATCATTGATTTCGTAATAAAATATTACGTGATCAGAAAATGGGACAAAAATGTTTTTGTGAATGAAAAAAATGCGATAATATAATCGCTGTTAATTATACAAGAAAACTTGACAGCTTAAAAATACTATTTGAACCTGGTATGAGAAATTATGTGATTTACCATTGGTTGGTAATTGGTGCATTACACATGCATTGAAAATCGTCCGATGGACTCGGATATGGCTAATTGCCTAGGAGAAACGTACACCTCTTGAGTGGGTGCGATACGCGTAGTGTAGGTCACTTGTGGACCTTGGGGGCATCGAGGTGCGGGTTGCTCACAATGGACAGTTGGTAGCTTTTCTGCACCGTGGGTTAGACCGATGCAACACACCCGGTGATCCGGGGCCGAGACACTATTCTTAATCGAGATCGACAAAGATGTTGTGAATGTGCTACATGTGCAAGATATAATTATAAGCACTTGAGTCGAAGCACGAAATATCGTGACTCTTTTCGATCAATTTCTCCGACTTGAGTATTAGCTCCATGGAGTAGGACATTGAGTCTGTGTGCGCTTGCATGAAAGCATCTATATCTATATGATGGTGTTATTGCAATTGTTGTATGATTTAAACGGTTGATAGTGGTCAGAACACCTAATTTTGACCTGGCTAAAAAAAAAAAAAAAAAAAAAAAAAAATAAAAAAAATAATAATAAAAAATGAAAAAAATGAAAAAAATAATAATAATATAAAAAAAAATCACTCACAAAGCGGGGACGAGCCCTTTTGCTCCCCACTCACTCACTTTTCACCTGCACACACTCATTTTTTCTTCACTCACGTACACACTCACCCACTCCATCATCTCTCTCCACTCACTTTCCAAAGCCACACCCACAACATGTTTTTTTTTTAAAAAATTTTCCTGCTCACTCACTTTTCGGGTAAGCACCCACTCACCTTTTGTTTTCTTTTTTCTTTCCACTCACCGCACCCTTCATCGTGGGACCCTTCCAAAAGCCATCTCCTCTTCATTCACGTACAACCTCACTTCCTAGCTCCCTTCCCAAAAAAAAAAAAAAAAAAAAAAACAAAGCCACCCATCTCACCTCCCACCTACAACCGAGTCAACTCGAAATCACCACCCCTCCATAGCTTCAAACCTTCATCCCTACACCCACCGTGAAACCTCCATCAAAACCACCGCCACCCATCATCAACGAAACTTTTCTCCCTACTCATAACCACTCTCCTTGACTCCCCACCGATTTTTCCATTTACGCTCTTTTGGGACATACCTATCCACCATCACATAATCACCCACTCACTCACATACATACTCATCACAGCGACAAAAAAGGAGAAGGATTAAGAGATGCACAAGAAAATGGCAGGAGGGAGCAGAACGTAAGATCTTAATTTTTTTAGCCTTCATTTGAGGTTCCCTCCATCTCTGCCACACAATCTTCATTATCTTCACTATCTCACACCTTCAACCTTCTTCTTCTTGGCCATCTACCCACTCTCTCTCCCTCTCCGTTTCACAAGACCCACATGCACTCTCCACCGCTCACCCTCATCCTCTGACTCTAACCAAATCACCTCCCATCTACCTTCATCCACTTCCCAACCACTAAGACAATTAATCTTCAATCTCCATAGCCTTCAACCCGCACCCACCATCACGTTCGGACCTCCAACCTCCCTAGCCACACGTCCACTTCACCTCTCCACCTTCATCAACCCCAACCCTCACCTTCCTCTTCCCCCAACCGTAACCACAATCACTACCCCTCATCTTCATCATTCATGTATACTCTCATCACTACCCACCTTCCATCAACCCCACCAAACCGTAGCAACCTCCTTCACCACAAACCACCTTCCAACCATGAACCCATACTTCATCACAAAGCGATATTCATCCCTTCAACCTCAAAACCGTAACCCCGCCACTCCATCACCATCTTCAACTTCACCTCACCACCACCTTGCACCACCATATGACCACCCTCCATCAACCCTAACCCTTCATCTTCCCAACCGTAACCACCTTGTCGCTTGCCAACCCTCACCTTCATCTTCCCAACCGTGACCACTCCATCAACCCTAAACCTTCATCTTCCTCCACGTGAAAGCCACCCACCATTCACGTAACCACCATGCACACGTAGCCCCTCCACCTTCATCTCCCTCTTCACCCAAACACCATCTCCTTTAAGCCTCCATAAACCCTCCACTATCTCACTTTCACAAGCCCACAAACCACCTTCCAACCAAGACCCTTGGATGGCTCCTACGTTTTTTTTTCTGAACAAGCCACCGAGTTGACTCACCCAAGCTACCATAATCACCTTGCTGCCACCCATGCACAAACCAGAATCACTCCAAGAACCCCACACAACCGTGACCACCACGTGAAACCCAGCAGAAGATCCTCCTCTCAACTTCCATCTTCTTCCTCCCTCCCACGCAGTCCTAGGCTACCAAACAACACCTCCATCCAACCATAACCACCCAAACACCTTGCCACCCTTCACCCTCAACCACCATTCACGTAAAACCCAGCCACCTTCCACGTGAACTCCACCCCAGCTTCAACCACCATTTTTGTCCCTTCACCCTCCTCATAACAACCATCATCCCCATCATCCAACTTCACCAACCAGACGAGACCACCACCTTCATCTCCTTCACTTCCCACTTCATAACCCAATTCCTTCCAAATCCCTTCCAATAAAAACACACAACCATCACTTCTTCCACCATTCTCTCAAACTACAAACTCACCATCATCTTTCAAAAAAAAAAAAACCTATTCCCCTCAACCACCATAACAGTTAACTCACCAAAACCTCCATCAAGCTCCATTTTTTTATCCTACCATTATAACAAGCACACACAACCAAAAAAAAAAAAACTCATCTTCCTCCATTAGCCACAAACAAAGAAAGCTCTCTCTTCAACCACCCTTCATCTCCCATCACCATCTTCAAGCAACTCACCCTTTACCACCATTGCTCACACAGATCTGCACCCAAAAGCCTTTAGCACTACACTCATTAATGAAATTGCATTTAAAAAAAAAGTAGAAGTTTTCTTCGTTCTTCATGTCACTTTGAGGAGCAAAGGAAATTGAAGAGGAGTAACAAAGAAATTGCAGGAAGTTGAAGAGCAAAGAGGAAAAAAAGTTTTTTGGTCTCTATTTTGTTCGTTGGTAAACACCTCTGCTATTTTTTTTTCTTCAAAGATCTCTACACTATTTTCTCGCATCCCGTGACTCTGTTCCCTTCAGCTACAATAAGACCAAGGCTTGGTCTTTCCTTTCTTTGGTATATCTAATTCTGTAAGTGTTTTTATTGTTTATTATTTGTTTTATTTTATTATTATTATTATTTTTTTCTTCCGATTGGATTTGATTATTAAAGTTCTGGTCATCATTTGGCATTATTGCCTTGTTTTGGACCGAGACTCTTTTGATATATATATGTATATAAAAGGTAAAGGTTTGGATTTAAAAGTCAAGACACATTTACGGTTGTCTTCCACTCATTCTTTTTTTAAGTAAAAATAAAAAAGTAAAGTTTTTTTGAGTTTAAAGAAAGTCATACCACTTTCACGTGGTATCTTTTTTCTTTTCTTTTTTTTCTTTTTAATATATAAAAATGAAAAGGTAAAGATAAGATAAAAAAAAAGAAAATGTTTAAAAAAATGCAAAAATAAAAATAAAAAAAATCGAAAAGTAAAAAAGGAATAAAAAATAAAAAAAATGTTTTGAGTTTAATTGGTTGTGTTACTTTGAATTATTACTTGTTTGATAGTGTTTACTTAATTTAATTGTGTATTTTGTGTGATTGATAGGAAGCAAAAAAAAAAAAAAAATGAAGAAAAATAAAAAATATAAAAGTAAAAAATGTTAAAAGATAAAAAAAAAAAAGAAAGTATGTTTTGTGATGTTGTGCTTTTATTTTATTTCATCATATTTACTTGGCTCATGAAAATTATGTTTACTTGTTTGTCTTAAAATATAAAAAAATGAAAAAAAAATCTTTTGATCCATGCAATGACTAATGATGTTGATTGAATAGCGGATGCTATCTTTAATGTCATTTGGATCATAAGGGTTTATTGAGTAAACATTGGTTAACTTGAACCGTGCAAGAAATTTTTTAAAATCTCTTTTCAATTTTTTTTTTTTTTAAATCAATCAACCCACAATTATTTTCTAAAGAACTACGTAACTTTGAGTTCCCATTGCACCAGGGGGATACGTAGGAGCATAATTTCATTTCTGTCAAGCCAAATTTAAATTTTCACAATTTTGTGGTTTCGCTTTTTAGTTACAATGTTTGTAAAAAAGGGGTAAAATAAATATTTTCAAGGATTTTTAATAATTTGCACAATTAATCTTAGGGTACCGTCTTAGAACGGGTGCGTTAGGGGTGCTGTGGGATTAAGTTTCCACCCTTCTCTAAGCATAACCGACTTCCGAATCCAATCTGATTCCAAAGACCATTTTCAAAGAGAGGTTTTCCAATTTTTCCAAATTCAAATAAAATTGGTGGCGACTCCATTTTTCCATTTTCATATTTTCTAAAATCATATCGAGTTGCTGTTTCCCCACCGCGATCTCCGGTCGCGACAGTGGCATAATGGTAATTATTATTTTACACTATGATGATGGTATAATTGTAATCATGATATGATATTTTTGCATAATGTGTTGTTTGTATTATCTCTGTACTATCATGCTTGTATTGGCGTAGATAATCTTACCTCTTTGTGTGTATATTTGCCTATTATATTTTAATTGGGTGAAGACGTTGAGAAAGAAACAAGATACAAAAGCGTGAAGAAGAGTTACTTCTCATGACCGGGAATGCCGACTCGACAAGTATGACGTCAAGAGCCAGTTTCTTCGGATATGTACGTCTACAATTTCACGGAGGAGCTGGTGAATGGAGAACAAGTCCCAATGAGCGAGGACTTATTTATGAGAGATATCTGACTGTTAGCATTAGCAGACTATTTCGTAGAGATCCATTTTTTTTGTGTAACTATTTTAGTTCATGTTGAATTTCCGTTGCATATCAGGCGACACTGGGACACTAGGAATTATGTCCCAATGGAAATCGAGATAGATCGTCGGCCGGACACCTGTCCGTAGAGCTACTCGTCATAACGGATTCCTACCTACTGAGGAACCCGAGGAGGACCTATCTGAGGGGTCCGCTGCTTAGTTAAACTTGGGCAAGTTTGAACTCTGATATGAACTATGTGTGTAATTTATTCAAGTGTGTTTTAGTTTGAGACATGGGTTGTAAAATAAATAATTCCAACAGTACGTTTGCAATATGTATATGATGTAATCTATGTGTGAGGTTGCTATAATGTTTTATTTTCCACTAAGTTTATTTTATGGTCGTCAAAAAAAAAATTGGCTTATCTTTTTATTACAACGTCACCTTATATGAACTTGGGGGTTATTAAGTAACATAAATGTGACACCCTATGGTGGGTGTTACACCTTGCCCATGGGTACCACAAAATCTGAGAAGTCCAAGCCCTACAAGAAAGGACCTACGAAGCAAAATGATAAGTGTGTCGAGAAGCGTGAATTTAAACTCGGGGATAAAGTCCTTGTCCATAACTCGCTTCTACGTTTCTGTCCTAATAAGTTATGGTCGAAATGGTCAGGACCATATGAGATTGTTCGAGTTTTATCCTACGGTGTGCTTGAGGTGCAGAAAGAAGGTCATAAGCCTTTCATAATAAATAGCCAGAGAGTGAAACACTTTGAATGAGTGGGGACTGAGCACTACTCCATTGACATCACCTGAGTACAAAAAAAAAAACAGACCAAAGTTAAGCTAATGACTTTAAACAAGCGCTTCTTGGGAGGCAACCCAAGTTTTTTGTTTATTTCTTTTTTTTCTTTTGACTTTGTGTGTTGGATTTCTGGTTTGATCTTTATCTCATGGATCTTGTTTAGGTTTGACCCTTTTTGAAGCTAATTTTTGAAGAAGAGAGAAGTCAGAAGTTTTTCCACCACCGCAGTGAGTTCTTTTCTATTGTCCCTTCTTTTGTTTTAGATTTTTACATTGGGGACAATGTAAGTTCTAAGTTTGGGGGGGTATTTTTGTATTTTCATATTTTTATTTTCATTAGTTTCATGCATTTTCATGTTTTGCATTGCATTTTCATGTTGCATTTTCACACCATCATATCTCTTGGATTTTTGGTTGAACTTGTGCCCCTCTCTTTTGAGGATTTTGAGATAGTATTGATTTGGAATCCAATTGTTGATTTTTGTGGTAGGCTACAGGCATTGTTTTAATTGATAGTAGATGTGATCTTTTGATAGTTGATAATTAGCATATGTTCTTTGAATTTATGCTTCTCATTGATTTTTAAACCTCTAAATATGAGTTTTGAGCCTATATGGGATATATGCACTGTATGATTTTTGCTCCCATTCTTTGTGTTGAGTGATATTCCTCATTGATCTTGTACTCTAGAACTTGATTTGAAACCATTTTGAGGCGAAATTTTTGGTTGCATGTTTGAATGTGATTAAGGCATGTTAGGTATTTTTCTGGTCTTCTGAAATTGTTACACTTTCATCCACTAGTTATCCATTTTGAGCCTATTGCATAATTATTTTTCTTGATGCCTATGATAATACATTGTTGGTAATCATTTAGAATATTAAATGGAGCAAATTGGGTTTGAAAGTTATATTGGGAATCATATGTATTTGAGTTTTCTCTTTCTCAAATAAAAAAAATTGAAAAAAAAATCAAATAAAAGAAAATCATAAGATGGAAGCTTGAAAAAAAAAGGAGAAAAAGAAGAAGGAAAAGAAAGGAAGAAAATGCTTTGAAATGTGGAGTTATGTTTTTGATTGAAAAATTGCCTTTGCTCCATTTATGTTCTATTGGATTTCTTGTGCTTATTGAAAATTTTGATGAGCCCTTTGTGCATACCTTCCTTTCTTTACCTTACCTAACATCATTCCCATGGCCCCATTACAACCCTTATAAGACCTTTTGATTCTTGCATGCATACTGATTATTAGTGGAAATTTGGTTTCTTATCAAGCATATGGAAGTACATTTTCTTTGAAGGATTTTGAGTGTATGATTTTCACCCTTAAATACTTTGAGTGTGGTTAGTGGAGTGAACTTAATTCAATCAGTGAGGATGCATGATTTCTGAGAACTTAGCCTCTAATTGGACTTAATTTTGATTACATCTCAGATTCTTGGATTGCCTTAGCCTATTGCTTGGATAATTGTTTTCTCGGGTTCCTCATTCATTATTGTCTCTTGATCCCATATCTTGGTTTGACATTAGTTATTGCTTGGGGACAAGCAAAATCTTAAGCTTGGGGGGATTTGATGTGTGTGAAACAACATCATATTTTATTCTTATTTTGCATGCATTCTTAGGCATTTTAGTTTCCCTTTTAGTTTATTTTTCCCTTAGTTCGGATAACGGCAATGTTTTTGGTGTTGTTGTGCAGGATTAATGTTGAATTAGCCTTGGAATGAATGGAAAGCTTGCATGATTGAAGTTGGAGCTTTATGGATAGTAAGAAGGTGCAAAAAGACCACTCCAGAGGGATCCACAGCCTGCATGTGGATTAAACCACGGCCATGGATCGAGTAGCAACTTGAAGGAGGAAAAGAGAGATTCCAGGGAGTTCCACGGCCTGGCCATGGAATGATCCATGGCTATGGAATTCTGACAGCAAGATCCACAGCCTACCCGTGGAATGATCCACTGCCGTGGATCGCAGTAAGCATTAGTTTTTAAGTTTTTATTTTTATTTCTTTTAGGAGCTTTTTAGCCAATTAAAACCCTAAGTTATAAATAGATGTTCTGAATAGAATTAGGGGGTTCTAATTTGGTTTTGGAGGAGGCACATTGGAGGCTTTGGTTCTTGATCTTCATCTTTCTCCATTCTTCTTCCATTGTTACGGGTTTGGATGTTCTTGAACATGTTTTCTGATTCTTTCTTCTCCATGTCTGAGTAGTTTCTTTTGTTTCTAGTATTGGGCAATGCCCTTTGATACTTTGATAATGATTAATAGACTTTGTTTCCCCTTTTATTAATCTTGAATGTTCATTGATTCAATTCTTATTACTCTTATTCATGTGAATTTGCTGGCCACTTATTTGCATCTCATAGGCATTTAGGGACGTACTGAGAGGTGAACCTAGGTGTTGGAACCATAAGAATTGAACTTAATGTCTAAATCACGAGAGTAGTTTTAGCCTTTCGAGGATTCAATGAATTACCACAAAGCGTAATGAGTTCAATTTAAATTCAATTACCATGAGAGTAGGAATTGGTTTAATTGGGCACGAATCTTGTATCTTGAGAAAGAACATTAACTAATTTAGGATAATTCATCTTCAATTGAATTTCAGATTTAATAAAAGGGTTGTCAATTAGGATTTATTTTGTATCATTGTGGTATCCCAATCTTGAAAGCTTTCTTGAATATGAAAAACCCCTTATTGATAACTTGCTATTTTTGTTCTAAATTATGCACTTTGATTTTTAATTATTTAATTACTTTATTACTACGTTCTTCTTAATCAACAATCATATTTCCTTTTATTTAATTTAATTGAATTAACTAATTAATTGGTATTTATAGACACAGTCCCTGTAGATTCGATCTTTTTATTACTTGACGATGAAACTGTACACTTGCGGACTTCACGCATCAGCTACCACTACGCAACCTCTACCTAACTTAAGCTTCACTCAAACCCGGGTATAGGGCCCCACTCGAATATGTGTGATAAACGTGTAGGTGTAGTGTGTGTAGGGAGCATACAAACCTTCATAATTCTAGAGACTACTCACATCCTGCAAAACAAAATGAATACAAAACAAGATTCCCAAAAATCCTCTATCCTAAGGTTTGCATGATAAAATAGAATCACCGTTAAAATAATCAATAAACAATTTAAACAAAATAGAAAAACAAAATAAAAACAAAACAAAAACAAAAGGAGTAAAACAAACATATAAAAGCTACAAATTTTGCACAATCAACTTTGAAAGGCTTGACTCTCAAATATCCCCAGTGGAGTCGCTATCTGTCGCGACCGAGATCGCGGTGAAAAATAGCAATTCATAAGATTTTAGAAAATGAAAATAGAGTCGCCACCAATTTTATTTACATTAGGAAAAATTAGAAAACCTTATTAGAAAATGGTCTTTGAAAACCAAATTGGATTCGGGAGTCGATTATGCTTAGGGAAGGGTGAAAGTTTAATCCTACGGCACCCCTAACGCACTCGTCCTAAGATGGTACCTTAAATTGATTGTGCAAATTTTTATAATTTTTGAAACTATTTGTTTTATCATTTTTATAAAAAAAATAAACGAAATAAATAGATAAATAAAAAAGTTTAGAAGAAATTTTTTTTTATTGAACCGTTGAGTTGTCACAACTTAAATAATTCTAAAAGAACACTGCAAGATTAACAAGTTATCACAGCTCAGCTAATATCATATTATTATTATTATTATTTTTTACAAAGTTCAATTATGTTTTTTTTAAAAAAATTGTAAAATCAACAAAACGAAAAAAGAATGGAAAAAAAAAGCAATATTTTTACAAAGTTCAAAAATATATATATATATATATATTTTAAAAGATTGTAAAATCAACAAAACGAAAAAAGAAAAAAGATCAAAACAGCAATATTTTTATAAAGTTCAAATATATATATATATATATATATTTAAAAGATTGTAAAATCAACAAAACGAAAAAAAATCAAAACAGCAATATTTTTACAAAGTTCAAATATATATATTTTTTAAAAGATTGTAAAATCAACAAAACGAAAAAAAAAAAAAAACAGCAATATTTTTACAAAGTTCAAATATATATATATTTTTAAAAAGATTTTAAAATCAACAAAACGAAAAAAATCAAAACAGCAATATTTTTGCAAAGTTCAAATATATATATATATTTTAAAAGATTGTAAAATCAACAAAATGAAAAAAGAAAAAAAATCAAAACAACAATATTTTTACAAAGTTCAAATATATATATATATTTTAAAAGATTGTAAAATCAACAAAACAAAAAAAAAAATCAAAACAGCCAATATTTACAAATGAATCAAACCCGTAAACGACTTACCATAATGAAATATAATGGTTCA
Source organism: Ormosia semicastrata (assembly GCA_029884595.1). NCBI lineage: Eukaryota > Viridiplantae > Streptophyta > Magnoliopsida > Fabales > Fabaceae > Ormosia > Ormosia semicastrata. Next base: position 19,876 of record JAQQTO010000046.1, on the reverse strand, counting down.
AAAGCTTCTATACATGTCCTACTCAACAATTCAAAAGCCCATTATTTCAAAGATTCATTACAAAATGAATTGGTTTCCAATGGCACTAGTGCTAACAAAAATGCTCTTAATTCAAAGAAATTCATTTAACCCATGCATGAAAACAAAGTTCCCACTGCTTGGTTGTGATTAAACGCTGCACTCTTCACATTTGAATTCAAAATTAAATACCCAAAGAGAAAAGAAAAAAAAAGAAAAAAGAAGAAGAAGAAGAAGACCCAAAGTAAATACAACTGCAATCATGGATCCAACCTATCATTGCATCCTTATTCCCGTAAGGCCAAAATGCAAACATAATATAGTCTTCCATGGATTTACAACTGATAAGGTTCCTTTACTTGAGGTATCATGCTCCATCACTTTTATCAAGCATTAATCAATATCTCGTGAAGATAAAACACAACATGCTTCACAAATTCGTAATTAGGCAGTCAAATACAAACCTGGACATGGTGCAGTTAAAGACCAACCATCATACAAGAAGCAAATAGGAACCTAAAAGTTAATCCTCCAACCACAAAACAAATATTTTGATGAGCAAAACATGTTCACAGACTATGCTCAAATATTTTATATTTTTTTAAACAAAAATAATCATTTACGCTATCATAATCAAACCCAAAAACAACTTCTAATCCTTGCTTAAAAAAAATAGGTCCCTAGATTCATAAGCACAAGACAGAACACAAAGGTCCCAACCATCATACAAGAAGCAAACAGGAGCCTAAAAATTAATCCTCCAACCATAAAACAAACCTTTTGAAGAGGAAAACATGTTCACAGCCTATGCTCAAATATTTTTTTTTTTAACAAAACAATCATTTACACCATCATAATCAAACCCAAAAAACAGTTTGTAATCCTTGCTTAAAAAAAAATAGGTCCTTAGATTCATAAGCACAAGACAGAACACAAAGGTCCCAACCATCATACAAGAAGCAAACAGGAGGCTAAAAATTAATCCTCCAACCATAAAACAAACCTTTTGATAAGAAAAACATGTTCACAGCCTATGCTCAAATATTTCTTTTTTTTTTTAACAAAACAAACGTTTACTCCATCATAATCAAACCAAAAAAACAGCTTTTAATCCTTCCTTTGAAAAAAAAATAGGTCATTAGTTTTTTAGGCACAAGACAGAACACAAAGGTCAGTCTCAATACTCATACTTCCAAGCAAGAAAATGAATCAACATGTAAAAATCAAATTTATAGCCCTTTCATATACATCCAAACAATGCCTACATTATTTGGAATCAATAAACGAATTTGCATATTAATCAAGCAACTCAGCAACTCAGAACCACATACAAATTCCTCATCCATTATGAAGAGGGAATCAAGACTCATTGTTTATCAAACAGGTGGTGTGCAGCCAACACTTAACCATTAAAACCACTATAATATCTGAATGGGAACTTAACAGCTGAACATATAAGCAATTGAAAGATCAACTTTCATGTAAAAATGAATCAACATGTTAGGACAACTATCAACATTAGGACAAATCAAATCAGCTTAGTCATTTTAATAAACAGAGAGAAGGCAACACAAAAGAAAACTAAGTCAAAGAGAAGAACTTATACATCAGGCACCAAGTTCCCACACGAAATCAGCCCAGGAACAAAAAAATTCTAATTTATTCAAGATCCTCAGTACAATGATGAAAAACAAGAACACAGGAAAATGAAAAAAACTAACAACTACTGAATAGGAATCCTTCCAAATTGTTGAGAATAGAAGTTATTCTAACCGGTTCTTCCTTTCTCAAATTTTCCTAATACAAATTTTTGTAAGACTCTCACTAAAAAGAACTTCACCAACCAACCTTCTGATTTTCGTCCTTTGTATTTATAGAGGAAATTTTTCCTTCTTCAGGAGGGCTTCCTCGGGTTGTCTTGTAGCTTCAAATGCAAAACCTGTATCATATGGAGAGGTTACAGGGGTTGATGAAGCTTGGGTCTCATCCTGATTTCCTTTTTCGTGTTTCGTCCCTCTGCTCCATGTGTTATCTTTCTCCAAGCTCGATTGCCTTTCCTTCTCGTGTCGTGTGGTTCGCCCAAAATGCAGAGAGCCAAGTAGGACGTCGAGGAGCCTTGCGCATGGCAGAGACTGAACCAGGCTTGGGTCTTTCCCTTTTTGTGTACACTCCCTCTGCTCTACACAGCTTCTCTCTCTCAATCCTACTAGTCTACCCGCATATGGAATTCTCGTGGGTTAATCTATGTGCTGAACAGGCTAGGGCGTGGAGAGGGTTATAGCCATGGGACTAGACTTTCATGGACAGAGAGGAAGAGAGCAGCCATAGGGCCAGGGAGAAAGGAAACTGTCATAGGTGGAGGTGGGGGCTGCTAGGGTTTGGAGAAAGAAAAGTAATAGGAATGGGTATTTAGGTCATGGGGTGGATCTGGGTAGATGAGTGAGCCCAATGGATCCAAGCCCAAACCTTTCTCTTTTTCTCTTTTTTTTGCATGCCTTCTTTTATTTATTTTCATTACTTTTATTATTATTTTTTTATTGATTAATAGAAGCAGAGTTAACTAATTTTTTTATTATTATTGGTCATCCATAACTTTTTTTTATTTAATATTTTTGGTCCAGACAAAATTGAGTATTCACAGTTATTTGTATCTTTTAGCTAGATGAGCAATATCATGGAAGAGTGTGAAACAATCAATCATTGCTGCATCTACCATGGAAGCTGAATTTGTGGTATGCTTTGAGGCCATTGTTCAAGCTAAGTGGTTGTGTAACTTTATTTTAGGACTTGAAATATTCGATAGCATTGCCAGGCCGCAGAAAATTTATTATGATAATTTCGTAATAGTCTTCGTTTCTAAAAATGACAAATATTCTAAAAGTGCATATGAAATTGAAATACTTTATCGTTAAAGAATAAGTTTAGAAACATAGTGTCAAAGGATATTAGCACTAACTTTATGATTGCTAACCCTTTGATAAAACGATTATCACCCAAAACATTTAGTGGATATGTTAAATGTATGTGCATTGTTGCCAAGTAGGCATTGTTATATATTATGTTAATATTTATGTTTTATGAACTTTGACACTCTGAGCTCATAAATGAATATGTTTGTCTTATTTGTTTTCCGAGTTTATATACATGATTGGATATGAATGATGATAACAGGTCATGTCTTTAATAAAGAGATTATTGTTGGACCAATTACGTGCTTCCCATTTATAGGTCATGTCAAGGAAAAGACTAACTCTACAATACATGTAAGGGACTATGTCGATTAAATGATATACAACTGTCGTGACTCATGTTTGTTCTCGTTCTTGGTCATGATGAATGATGTATCCAATGTAAAGAAGAGTTTGGCTATATATATGAATTCATATTATGCTTTGACAAGCTTATCAAACTATAAAGAAGGTAATGTCACATGAGCCAAGTGGGAGACTGTTGGATTAAATATCTTATATGATAGACATGTGACTTATCTTATTAGTTTAATAAGTAATTAAATTAAGTTAATGAGTTAAACTCTTAATGGGTAAAAGGAAAATGATAGTTTTGCAATTATAGTAACTACCAACTTGATGGAAGTTAACAGTATTAGAAACAGGTTCTGCGTAAAACTTAAGGTCATGTTCTTGGCCGCAAAGGGTTTTTTTTCCCTTACCATCACTAAAGTAGAAGAAGAGAGTAAAGAAAGACAAATGAATAGAAAGTGAGTTTTTGATATCTCTTTAACACTCTTGGAATACAACGAGCTCTTATTCATGGATAAAAGTTAGTGTTCTCATACATTCTTATTTGTGAGAATAATGAATTCTAAGATCTTTATGTTTTAATAATAGTTTTCTATATTAAGATTATTAGAAAAACTACAATTTAACAAAGTGTAGATGAGATATTAGAAAAATCCCATCTTGAATTTACTTTCATCTTTAATTTGGGATTTGTTTTATTTTATTCTCTAAGTGTTGACTTTAGAAATTGAACTTCGTAATTGTCAAATTGGTATTTTAAAATGCTTATTCTGTTGCTAATAATGTTTCTTAGAGAACTAAATTTCATAATATGATATTTTCCAATCACATACGCAAAGTCTAATAATTCATTGTGGGGAAATTATATTAGTTTGAGTAGTATCTCAACATTTTGTTTTCAAGTTCTTCCCATAAGCCTATGCCTTGCATCTATCATTTAGTAAGGAGGTGTAGTTCCTTAGAATACGAAGTAGTGAGATAAATTTTTATTATGCTTGGAGAAATTTACTCCCCTCACAGGTTAAAAGGTGTTTATCCTTAAATGTTTTTGAAAAAAATCTATTGTTTGTTCAATTGTTTGTACAATTGAAGTAGTGGGATGAATCATACTAAGAGTAGTACAATTGTTTGATCAAAATTATTTTCCACTTGCATATCTATGTTTTGATGCATTATCTCATTTTTCCTTTTTTTTTCTTTTTTTTATAGTAACTTTTGTAGCATGATATATAGTAATCTGTCATCTTAATCTTATTGTACAATAAATTATGAACTATGCAGGGAGGGATTTAACTCTGATTCATAAAATCATAAGACAATGATGCAAGTGTACACTGGAGTAGCAATGATGGGTTCTTTGCTACAACCTTGGTGGACCAATGGGTTGAATTTTCCAAGGTTCAAAAAAATGGATTAGTCATTGAACCGGTGAATGGATTGATTCACGACTTAGTTATTCAACTGTGGTCGAACTGTGATTGAATTAAAACATAATTTTATATATAAACTTTTTTTATAGACCTTAATTTAACAATTTTATTTTATTTTATTAATTTAGATGGCAAGCAATATTATAATAACAAAGTATTAATAAATAAATAAAAAGAAAAAATTAGTAGAACTCTTTATAATATTAGTAAAAAACTAAATTATCATAGTAATTTAAATATATGTTAAATTATATAAAAATATTTATATATGTTTTACATTATGTTGTGAAATCGCAAGTGCACCGTGTAATACCCTAAAGGGCATGTTAGACTTGATTATGTGTTCAAAAGGTAGGATATGACTTGTTTAGCATGTATGTATAATTTTGTGACAATCTGAGTTCATTTAGGTACTTAGTAGCAACCTAGGCTGTGAAAAGTAACTTAAAATGACTTAGATAATAACGTTAATTACTTAAGAGAGGGAAATAAATATGGATAAGTTATTTCTAGGTGACGAATATGAAGAACAAGTTATAATTAAAGTTTTAAGGTAAACTAAGCTAGTTTAACATTTTTAGGCATATTGGTTGTCTAATTATAGCTGGTTTGACTAGTAACAGATATGAAAATATCAGATAATATTGGAACGAATTTTAATATGAATCTTAGTATTTATTTTAAAGTTATTGAAAACTGAAAATCTAGATTTAGCTAAATCTGAGTATTTTTAGCAGATAAGATTTTATCAGTTATGGCCTAAGGGCCACATGAGTCTTAATTTCCTCATGTATAAGGCTTTTCTCATGGCATTTGTTTCACAAAATCAGAAACAAAAAACGTGAGAAGAGAAGAGGAGGAGGAAAAGAGGAAAGCCGAGGGTAAAGCCAATGCTTGAGGATCTAAGCAAGCTTGATTCATCAACACAGCTCCAAAGGTAGGGTTTTTATATTCATCTTCACTTCTTTTCACCTTATTCACCATTGATGCGCTTTGGTGCTCAATAGGTCATTTTGTGTTCTTGAGGTGTTGGATATATTTTGATTGTATGATTGAGTTTCTTTGGTCTTTTATGACTTGTTCATAGCATTAATTGAAGTTAAAAGCTTTGAATATCTCATTTAGATATTTGAAATCCTAAAGAGGGTTTTAGGTCATTCTATAAGGGATTTTGATGTTTTAATCCAAATTAAGATGTATTGGTTAGTGATTAATAATTCATATGTGTTTATGAACTGATTATGAGCTTATAATCACTTAGAAACTAAGTTGGAGTGGCTAAAATCTATGAAAAATGACCAATGGAATAGTAACATCGTGCAGCAGAGCTGCTGCCATGTTTCTGGTTGAGAAATACGGCCCGTGTTCAAAAACACAGGGGGGCGTGTCTAAAGACACGGGTCATGTTGTCTTCTGTAATGAGAATTAGCTCTTGTGATCTTCATGAAAGTTGTAGCTTTTTCTTTTATCTTTTCATTGTCGCTAGAATCACCTCGTTTCGACCTCTGTAGCTCAAGTTATGCTCATTTTACTGTGCAAAGGTCAAAGATTAAGATTGAGTAGGATGTGATTTTGGTTAGGAATATAAATCAATTGACATGCTAGTTATTGTAGTAATTGATATTATTATTGTTCCTTAACTATGTTGATGAGGGTGAGTCCTCATTGTAGATGGTCTAATGTTGATTTGTTAATATCCTTTGATGTTGTTCTTGAAGGCTAAGAGAAATTGAAGGGTACCCGAAAGACTCTCTTTTGAGTAAGAACTTAACCCTGATATTTCCATAGTGCCAAGGCCAAGGGAAATAAGTAGGGATCCTTAAGGTTTTACGGAATCAGGATTTAGACCGAACTTCTCAGTGTGCCAAGATATATGTTATTGTGAGGAGATACCTCCAATTACCACAAAACAACATATTAAACCAGTATTTCTATGATTTCTACATATTAATTCTGAGTTGAACTAGATGTAGGTATGTAATGTAAGTTATCTTGGTTTATTTAAATGTTATGGATAGACATTGTATATGTTTTAAACATGTTTCACTAGTTGTTATTGAAATTATGTTTATCTATGATAAGTATGATTGGTTTTGATTACTCATACTGAGAATGTAGTTTCTCACCCCGCTGTGTATCATGTAATTCCAAGTGAATCTTCTTCTAAGGATAAGAAGAAGAACGAAGATAAAGATTAGACTAGGTTTTATATAATGTTTTAGTTTGTGTACTTATTAGTATACTTTGAAATGTTTAAGGTTTGAAACACTTAAAGCCTTTGCTAAGGCTAGTGATGTATATGTATTTGATGCATTATTATATAACTATTATATTTTGGCATTTTATATGGCTCTCTATAGTGTTTCCCAACGAACATTATGGATATAAATATATGATTAGTATGTATGGAGTGACATTGTAACGCTAATTATCTCCCATTTAATATAAATACTGAGATATTGGTATTAAGATGTTACACATCGTAAAAACTAATAAAAAGTGAGTAAAAAATCATCCCACGAGGATTAAGTTATTAATTACTAAATTCGTTGAAAGTGATAATATTTAAGCTAACGGAGAAAGAGAGTTATTACAAATTCAATTAAAAAGAAATATAAATAAGCAAAACAATAAATCAAATGGGTAAAAAATAATGGTATTAAAGCGTTAGGGTTCAGAGTTCACTTGAAATCTTTAAATGCACATTGAAATATTAGTTTAACTATGTTTAATTTTAATGATTTATGGTCAATTCCTGTCGCGACCGTGAAATCGCGGCAAAATAGCAACTTAAATTAAAAAATTAAGTTATTTAGAAATCGCTACCAATTTTATTTAAATTAGGAAAATTTGAAAAACCTTTAATAGAAATTAGTCTTTGAAACTGATTGAATTCGGAAGTCGGTTATGCTTAGGGAAGGGTGAAAACTTAATCCCACAGCACCCCTAACACACCCGTCCTAAGACGGTACCTTAAGTTAATTATGTAAATTCTTAATAATCTTTGAAAATATTTATTTTACCCCTTTCTGTAAAAAAAAATAAACAAATAAATTATGAAAATTTAATTTTGGGTTTGGCAGAATAGAAATCCTGCTCCTACGTATCCTCAAGTGCAATGAGGAACTCAAAGTCACGTAATTCTCTAGAAAATACTTGTGGGTTGGTTGATTTTATAAAAAACTTTAAAAATTTGAATTAACAAGCCGTCGCGACTCAATTATTCAAATTAAGAATTGAATAGGTGAAGTTCACGTCACGCTAGAGACGTCACCACTAATTATCAAATTTATTACAAAATTTTTATTTAAAATTATCTAGGAAAAAAAGAATTGGTTTATTTTATTTTGTATTTTTTAAAAGAAACAATTTAATTATTATTTTTTTTAAAATTGAATTAACAAGTCGTCGTGACTCTGTTAATCAAATTAAGGATTGAATATGTGAAGCTCGCGTCACGCTAGAGACGTCACCAACTGATTATCAAATTTGTTAAAAAAATTATTTAAAATTATATAAAAAAATTGGTCGATCTTATTTTTATTTAAAAAAAAATTTAATCATATTTTTTAGAAATTTGAATTAACGAGTCGTCGTGATTCTGTTATTCAAATTAACGATTGAATAGGTGAAACTCGCGTCACGCTAGAGACGTCATCCATTGCTCATCAAATTTGTTGTGGAAAGAAAAAAAAATTATTTTAAAAGAAAAGTTTTGAATCTTTATTAATTGACGATTTATTTTATATAAAAAAAATAATGATAGTAATAATAATAACAATATTAATAATGATAGTATTTATAAAAAAAAAATTAAAACATCAATCTGTCACAACTCAGATAATCTTGTTTTATTCTTCAAAAAGAAAAAAATATTATTTTATCTTGTTTTAATCTTTATCATTTTTTTGATCATTTTTTTCTTTACCCTTTTTTTGTTTTTTTAAAATTTTTTTTAGGGCCTTTTTGGCCCAATGAACCCATTAGCTTAAGCCAAAAAAAAAAAGGTATCAGAATTTAAAAATCAAAACAACAGATAAGAGCTTACGAAAAATAGAAATGGTAAAAGGTTTTGTTCCCCTTTTTCTCTTGGATTTCTTGCAAACTGTAACAGGTGAAGAGGATGAGATTCGGTGGTTTTGTGGCAGATCGACCTGGCCTGTGGGTTGCTAGGCGGTACGTTGGCTCATGGATGACCGGATCTGGCTCATAAGTGAGCGAGTCACACGGTTCAGGTGCGGGACGACGACGGCGGTTCACGGCTCTGGTCTGGTAGAGCGACGGGGTCTGATTTACCGGTCTGTCGCGGTGCTCAAGTGGTTAGGTGGTGGCGCTCCGGCCTGTTCGGTGGTTCTATGGGTGTTTTGGTTGTTGGTAAACAGTGAAGAGAGGTGTAAGAGATAGAGACTATGGTGGCTGTTTGGTGGGTGGAGCTCGTGGTCTTGGTTGCTTGGTTGGGTGTGGGTGTGATGTTTGAAGTGGGTTGTGGGTTTAGACGAAGCAGAGGAGAGGTGGAGAGTTTTGGTTATTGTGTGGATGGTATGTGTTTGTTAATGATGAAGTAGGATGGAGATGGTGAGGTGTTGAAGTTTGGTGATGGTGGTTTGATGGTTGATTCTATGGTGTTTTGGGTGGTTTTAATGGTGGTAGTTTCTCACTGAGTTGGGTTTGGTTATAGTTAATTGAAGATTGAAGAAGTTGAATAGTGAAAGATAGGGATGGTGAAGTTTGTTGTTCACGCTGTGTTATGATTATCTGAAAAAATGTTTTTCTCACATTCCTCGTGTTCCCTTCCCCTCTCTGTTCTGTAAATTTTTTTTCTGAATATCTCTTACTCAAAAAAAATTCTGGCCCCCTTTTATTCTTTCTCTATATTGAGTTTTGTTATAGCTATTGATGCTTATACTGTGGGTGAGCAATCAGTGGAGTGAAGTTGGTGAGGGTGAGCAATGATTGTGTGATGGTGGTTATGGGTTGGAGAGTGAAATGATTTTGTTAAAGATGGATGAAGGGTGACTGCAGGTAGTTGATGAAATGTGATGAAGTAGAGGGTTACGGTGGAGCAATAGGGAAGATGGTGGTTGTGGGTGGTGGGTTGCAGTGGTTGGTTTGGAAGATGATGGTGGGAGATGAAGGTTGAAGATGATGAGTGAAGGTGGTGAGGGAGGTTGAAGGTGAAGGTTCAGAATGGTGATGATAGGTGATGGAGTTTGAAGGTTAGTGAGGATGAACGGAAGGTTTTCTGGAGGGGAAAAGTGGCTGCTTTTTTTTTTTTTTTTGTTTTGGTAGTGAATGTGATTGTGGGTGAAGAGGTCGAAGATGATGAGAGTTTTTTCGGTAGAAGATAATAAGGTTACAGGTTTTTTCAGATGTCCCCTTGTACGTGGAGATGGTGATGATTCTTATTAGTTGCTAGCAACAAACTGATAATGGAGTAGGTGATTACGCATAATGGAGTGGGTGAATTAGTGAGGCGTAGGTGCATTAGTGAGGGAGTGGGTTTGTTCAGTAGTGCAAGTGGGAAACTGAGTGGGGAGCAAAGTGGTGAGGGTGGTTATGGGTGGGAGCTGAGTTGGGACAAAACAAAAACAAAAAAAACAAAAAGCTAAAAAGAAAAGTTGGTTTTCATAAAGAAAACAAAACAACTGCAGTAGCTTTATTTTTTTTTTTGTTTTTATTGTTTTTTTATTTTATTTTTTATTTTTTTTATTTTTTTTAAAGTCCGGTCAAAATTGAGTGTTCACAATTCCCGAAATTAATTAATACCTAATCTCTTTGTATATTAATTCTCTTACACTGTTTGGAATTAACTAATCTCTTAGTCTAATACCAAATAGAAAGACATTATCAAGAACGAAAGAATTAAAAGAAAGATCACATAACCACAACGTCTATTCCTAGCGATTGCAGAAATTATGGTATTTATCACATGTTTTAGGTTCATGCAAATTTTCTCAAATCATACATTAACCCAAAAGATCATTCCGAAATTGATCAGGTTTAGAAAAACATTAAGAATAGAGATAAACATGTAAATTATAAAATATAAGCATAAATTAAACTCATAAAAAAAGTTACATCATCAAAGTTAGAGATCCATATTTCCCCTAATAAAGAAAAATTAGTTACACATGAAAAAAAAAGAACACACAGGAAAGAATATGACAACTTCCATTGTAGAAAGGTGGAAAGGTTGAAGAAAATTCCTAATCTTTAAGCCTAATTGTGCCCACATCACATTAGGGTTTGTGCCTCTTGACGGTTATTGTGTTCTCTCCAAGTATGTTGAATTTGGTGAAACTTTTCTTTAAATAAGAAAATCACGCTGTTGTTACATGTTCAGCGCTCAAGCGCTGCCTTCCCAGTGCTCAGGCACTTGGACACTTCAAGGGAAATTCTCCAACGCACGTTATGCGCTGAAGCGGCAGGGTCTAGCACTCAAACGCTGGATGCTAGATGAAAATTCTTCTTTTTTCTTACTTGGTCATTCGTCCAATCTTCTCCATGTGCAATTACCTATAAAAACACATAAAAATACGTAATAAGAACACGATAAAAAAATATTAAAAATATAATAAAACTTAATAACAAAACCCAATCAAAGAGATTAAAAGAAGATGAAAATTCAAGATTTTGAACTGTAAAAATATGAATTTTTGCAGGTTCATCACTTCCCCAAACTTAAGCTTTTACTTATCCTCAAGCAAAAAAAAAAAAAAAAAGAAAAACAAAAAGACTAAACAAATAAAAACTCAAAACACACAGACTCAAACATGGTTCTATCGGGTATTGAAAATCATTCATATCCTCAGAAACTACTTCACAATCTAATTTCAAAGTGTCACACATGCACAATCCATAATTATGTGAGAATTAATTATAAAATTTCATTCCATGATTTTGATGAGACATCTCATCTCATCACGCGCTTAGGACATAAGGAGCTACTCCTTTATTTGTTTATTTATTTATCCATGATTTAAATAGTAGGTAGGAACAAAATTATTCAAAAAAACTCTAAATATACCAAATGAACTCTTAGATTTTAATTTGTACAATAGTTTATAAAAGCGTAGCAATTTTAACATATATACAACATTATACATCTAAAACAATCCAAAAAAAATTATTTTGGTAATTATTTAAACAAACTCACCAATTTAAAATGTATAACAATCTAAAGAGTACAAGAATTTTAATATAGCATAAAACAACCAAAAAAAATTATTTGAACACTCAAAGAATATCACATGTACGAGTATGAAAATTATAACATGCCCAATTTTACACAAAAAATTTTCAAAAGGCAAGTTCCGAGACTATCCAATTTTATATGTATGATTTAGGTTGAAGAGAAAAACAGTTGTGACCTACTTTTCTAACACCACGCAGCAGCCATTCTCATGGAACTTTGAAGCCATTTAAGATTCGTTAAAATTACCAAAATTAATTATTGCGCACATGGAGCACATTCCAAAATTAGAATTGGAAATAATAATAATAATAATGAGAGACCAAGTTATAGAATCACCTGAAAATGGCAAATATGAGCACGACCATACTCGATCTTTAAAGGAAAATCACGAACAGTGTGTGTGTGTAGAAGAGAGAAACTATCCTTATTTCCTATATGCGCAAAAACCCTTGTGGTCTCAATGAAGCAACCACAATACATATAGGATGAGAATATAAGTCGCTCCTTGTGTTTACAATATAGGTTAACATACCTATCATAGAAAACTCGTACACAAGGCCCACAAACCTAAAACAATATTATTCACATGGGTTTAAGTGCTTATAAGAGTCTAATAACAAAATTGATCACAAATGGGCTAAACCAATAGATGCTCAACAATATTTGACATTCAATTAATCTGTATTTTAGAAAATTAGTGACTACACTAGTCCACACATATTAAAAAATCTATCATACAAGTGAAATATCAAGAATATGATAAGTACTAATCTTTAATCGTGTTTCAACGAGTACCATTGTACTCTTAAACAATATGTGGCTTTGTCATTATATTAATTAAGCCTTTTAGATTCAATGAGTTAGGCTTATATTTGTAACTTAACAATTTTTTTGATACATATTTTGTGAAAAAATAATGTAGTAAAGAAAAAATAAAATCAAAAGCTTATATATATTAAATTAAAATAATAATATTATTTTTATTATCATTATTATATATATATATATATATATATATATATATATATATAATAATAGATGCACACACTTAATAATAGAAAATATAACAAATTTCTAACTATTAACTAACTATTAACTAGCTCTCTCAACTATCATAACTATAGCATTGGTGTTATACACCTTATATCCCCATCAGACTCAAGTGAAATAGTGTCTTCAACTTTGAGTTTGGACCTCAGTTGATGAAACATATAGCTAGAAACTGACTTAGTTTGGATATTTGCAATTTGTACATGAGTAGAGGAATATGATGAATTGAGACAAGTTTTTGAGTCACTTTCTCTATGGCAAATTGTAAATCAAGGTCAAAATGCTTAGTCCTCAAATGAAGAATGAGAGTAACAGTTACTGTGATAGCACTAAGATTGTCACACTATATGGTAGGAATATTTGAGGAGATAAGAACCTTGAGCTCTGTCAACAGAGACTTGATCCACATAAACTTAGTCGTGACTGAGGCCAAACTTTGATTCTCAACTTTTGTGCTAGATCTAGAAATAATTGATTATTTCTTAAATGTCTAGGATACCATATTTAAGCCAAGAAAAACACAACAGCCTAATGTTGACCTTTTGTTATCAGAATCAGACCCCTAATTTGAATGTGAAAAGCCAATGAGCTTGAGAATGAAAAATCTCCTTAGATGAAATCCATAGGTGATTGTGCCACTAAGATACCTTAGGATCCTTTTCATTGTCCTCCAATGAGACTCTAGAAGATTATGCATAAATTGACAAACTTTATTGACACAAAAGGTGATCTATGGTCTTGTGACTATTGCATACTATAATGCATCTACCATAGACCTATATATGGTAGGATCAAGTAATGGATGATTGCCTTGTGCTCACAACTTGAGACTTAAAGTTATAGGAGTAGGGGTAGACTTGAGTCTTGGTTTTGAAGCTTCATTTTACCTTTATACTTGGATTGAGAAAGTTAAAGTCCTTCATTTGAAGTCTTCTTAGCCTCAATTTGAAAGAAGTAATGCAATTCACCTAAGTCCTTTAGTATAAAGGTAAAATGAAGCTTGGCAACCAAGGCTGTGATTTCTGACTTGGAACTATTGGTTATTAGAATGTCATCTACATAAACCAGTATATAGATAGGAGTATATTGAGTGACCCTAAAGAAGAGACACTTAGTGCCATGAAAACCTGGATAATGTAGGGTAGAGATGAGTTTCTCAAACCAAGCTGTATAAGCCTATCGTAGCCTATACAACACTTTATTAAACCTATAGACCAACTTTTAGGTCTTAACCTCATATCCTTGAGGCTGAGTCATATAGACATCATTTTGTAAATCATCATTCAAAAAAGCATTATTGAAGTCTAGTTGGTGGATGGACTAGTTTTGAGAGAGAGCAATAAAATAATTAAGACAATCCTCACCGAAGTAGGTTTCATAACAACACTAAAAGTTTCAACATAATCAAAGGAAACCTTTTGCAATAAGCTTGCCTTTGTGTTTGTTTATTGATGCATCTGAGTTGCACTTCAGTTTGAAAACCCATTTGTAGCTAATGGCTTCTCTGTGGGGGTGGCAAAGGGACCAAGGTTTGAGTTTGATTGACCATTAATGCTTCATATGCATCTTGTAGTGCTTTATGCTAATGTGGCGAGTTTGAATCATAGGAAATAATAAAGCCATCATCTCTGCTGATCATTAGGGATTATATAACTCTTGGGATTTAGATTTTGCTCCTGCAAAAATCTTTTGAAGGATTTGAGGGCAAAGAACATAGTTATTTTTTGAGATGCAATCAAGATAGAGTTTATTGGCTTAGAGTATGTATATTGGATTGTTTGTTGTGTGAGTAGGATTGGAGTTAGTTTGTCATAAATTGAGGAGTTCCTCATGTTTATCTCTGGTGGTTTAGGAAAAAAAAGAAGGGAAACTGTTTTGAGGAGTTCCTCTTGTGCCTTTATAAATTAAATTGAAATATAAGGTAGAAATGTCTATAGCTTTTATGAAGATTGCCTATTGACTTTACTAAGTTTGGTGCACAGACTATTCAAGCTGTATATCACATATGTTTCTCCAAAAGATCCCACCCCCATATTAATATCACATTGTGGTATTGCTAGTTGTCTTGGGTTGAAAAGAGGGAAGCTACGAGGATAGAAATTATATATACATATATATATTGTTAAGTCTCTTAAATAAATAGGTATTAGTTGAATCATGTTGTCATTTTGTTTGTCCGTAGTCCATACCATAACTATTGCATTTTCATCTTAGTCGCTTATATATATGTGTATCTTAACAAACTTTTAGGTTTAGCTACATATTCAATTCATTTGTATATGTAATAGTAGTACATTATATTTTACTAATATAGGTTAACCATACAATATTTCATGATTAATGATGCATTCCTGGATCAGTCAAGCTTAGACCAGCATCATTGCTTCTTCTTCTTCCCAATTTTCCCCTTTGTTGTTATTTAATGATAATTTTTTTGAATTTTGTACCTAATACTTCATTTGTTTATATCCACATATGGGCATTCTTCAAAGTGATCCATGTTCATGTAGGTGGGCTGACAGAGAATGACTTCATACTTGCTGCTAAGATCAATGTACTAAATTTGCTTGACTTACAAAGACCAAAGCTTCTGACTGAATTATCCGTGTAAAGAGGAAGTTGTACACATCCATCCTAGTGTTAGCAAGATTTTAGTTTTTTTTTGGTTTTTTTGTCATTGGTCAATTTTATGATGGTTTTTGAGTCAAGTTGCTATTTTAGTAGAGGACTTCTTGGTGGACAGAATTAGAAAAAGAGTAAATACTATATGCTTTTGGTATTCCCTATCTGCAAATGAATTTTCTCTGCCTTAGCTTTGAGGTTTATGTTTTTTGCACTAATTTAGTGATTATTCAATTTTTTATTTTCCTTGCATTGTCTATAGATGGCATGTGTTGAATTTGCATGTGCGACTGAACAAATTTTTGTCTGTGGATATGCATTTATTTTTTGGTGCAATTTACAATGAACAATGTTTGATTTATTTGGACAATAAAGTTGGACAATAGAGGGTCATTAAAGGAACATCTTGGAAGATAATTTTTCACAGTAATAATAAATTCTAATTCAAACAAAGCATTTTAAGTAAAAGTTGACTTTTTCTTTACTATATAATGTGTTGAATTTTTCTATTAGGATTTAGGACTTTGAAGTCCTTTAGATGGACGGAAGGTGCAGTTCAAATTGATACTTGAATAGTAAATTAGCTTGTATTAAGAGTCTTTTACATTCTTTTTAAAATATTGATTATTTTTAGAATAGGCTAAGATGAACATGAAAACCTATAACTAGCTAAAATCAGTAAATGGGCATGCTGATAATTATAGTGATTTTAACTGCTTGTTGTATAATGTCAGGTGGGTGTGTTTGAAGTATATTAGCTTGTATTATAAAGAGTAAGTTACTTTTATGGTTTTAATTGATAACAATTGGCATCACATATGGCCTTGTCTAGTTAGGGTTAGGGCTTTAGAGCGTTTAAGGTTATATAGGGTGATTAGGATTTAGTGTGTATGGTGTAATGTTTGGGGTTTTAGAGGGTTAGGGGGGTTTAGAGGGTTTTAGAGGGTAAGGTGTAGGGTGTAGGGTCGGGTTGAGGGTTAAGGGTTTTAGGGTTGATGGTTGAGGGTTGAGGATGAAGGGTTTAGGGTGTAAGGTGTGGGGTGTAGGTTGAAGGGTGTAAGGTTGGGTTTAGGGTTGATCTCGCATCGCGTATTTCCGTTTGTGATTAGTGTAACGTTGACGCATACGAGTACCGGCAATTTAGTGTTTAGGATTCAATTTAGTGTTTAGGATTTGGGGTTTAGAGTTTGGGGTTCGGGTTCGGGGTTCGAGTTTTAGGGTTTAGGGTTTGGGTTTAGGGGTTTGTGCGTGGTTTGGGGTCTAGGGGGGTTTGGGTCTGGGTTGGGTTGGGGGTGGGGTCTGGTGGGGTTTAGGGTTTAGGGGCTTCGGGTTAGGGTTTTAGGGTTCGGGGTTTAGGGAGGTTTAGGTTGAGGTTGAGGTTTAGGCCTAGGCCGAGGGTTGAGGCGAGGGTTCGAGGGCCGAGGTTTGGGCGGGTTTAGGGGGGTTTGGCCTTTAGGCCGAGGGTTTAGGTTTAGGGTTTAGGTTGAGGGCCGGGTTTAGGCCTGTGGTTTGAGGTTTAGGCGGTTTAGGGCCGAGGTTTAGGCCTTAGGGCTTTAGGGTTTAGGGGTTTAGGGTTTAGGGTTTAGGGTTTAGGCTTGAGGGTTTAGGTTTTTAGGGTTTAGGGTTTAGGGTTTAGGGTTTAGGGGCTTAGGGTTTAGGGTTTAGGGTTTAGGGTTTAGGGTTTAGGTTTAGGGGGTTTAGGGGTTGGGGTTTGGGGCTTTAGGGGTTTGGGGTTTAGGGTTTTAGGGTTTAGGGTTTAGGTTTAGGGGTTTAGGGTTTAGGGTTTAGGGGTTTGGGGTTT